>JAPTOF010000001.1:3392500-9030000 GCA_028554755.1 Cordia subcordata
ACCAAATGAAATACCATCTCATTGAATGAGATCGATCAAAATGAACCAGCATGAAAGGTCATAGTAAGAGAATCTTTAATTCTGTTTATCTATTATACATTGCAAGGCAGTTACAGGACAATCTCCAGCCCTTCGAAGAAAAGATAGCATCATAGCATCCGTTAGGTTACTACTAAATCTATGACAAGTATTCACACCTTGATGAACACTTTTCAACAAACCATATGCATAACAAAAATATCCAGTCTCTTACAGCTCCATTAATAATCTTGCTTTAAGCAACAGAAACTATATATGGCTTCTCATGTCTAATTTCAGATTAATACATTGCTTTACTTAACAATGATCGTGTAAGCAGCTAGGCATGAGAAGACTAGGAGAAAAGCTCCTATGGAGTTGCAACGTTTTCCATTGCAAGAGGAGCAATTTCTTCCCCATTCACACCGGGTTCACTTCCAGCTGCCCCTAAGCTTAGCAGAACCAGTTCCCATTTCTTTGCAGGTTCCTGCAACACAACAATATGGTTCTATGAGTTCAGAGCCGAGATACATGATGAGGTGGTAATTCTAAGATGGTATCAAAGCCTAGAAACCCACGTGAGGGTTCATGTTAATACACCAATATCTTCTCTACGAGCTTAAGTTTTTAGATGAGGTGTTGGTAATTCTAACAGCAGTTAGCAGTATTCCAGTAGCAAAAGCTGAAACTGAATAATAAGAAGCGCATAGACATGGCTACCTTCCATGAGAGGTCCTGAGACATGCAGTTTTTGATCATCTCCTCCATGGCCGGGGTACCATATATGGCAGCAGCCCTGGCAACAGTCGTTACTACCTTGACAACGTCGGCTGGGTCGACAGCATCACACTGATCAGAACCAGAAAGAACCATGAGTCGTGGAAAGCATTCATAGATGAATAAGTGGATGTGATACAGAATTGAGAGCATGTAATGAGAAGAAACAATGGGAGCACATACATCGACATTGAAATCTCCCATGTGGAATCCTGTATAACCTTCTTTCACAGTGTCAACTAGTCCACCAGTGGATGCACAGATAGGCAACTGCTCCAATATCAGGTTTATAATCAGAATCAATGATCAATTGAAGCAGACCACATAAGACAAACATATTAGAGCATGGAAAGAGTAGACATAGAAGGCAGAAAAAGATTCTTACTGTTCCATAGCGCATGGCGTGCAATTGAATGAGACCACAAGGTTCAAATCTGCTGGGAATTAGCATGTAATCAGCTCCAGCAATAATCATGTGAGCCAAGGGGGCATTGAATTTTGCAACTCCTCTAGCTTTGTCAGGGTACAACACCTCGAGCTGCTCAATCTGCTTCTCAAACTTCTTTTTGCCAGTTCCCTGATAGGATAATGGTGGCAGTTAGTGAGATTCAGTAGGATTTATCTTATTGAACTTTAGTAGAAAGCATGATCAACTAGAATAAATATTCATCTTACCAAGACTATAATCTGAACATTGGTTTCAATAAATTTATGAATGGAAGCAGCTAGAATATCAGATCCTTTCTGCTCTTCAAGCCTGCCAATGAAACCAATCAGGGGAATGTTCCTATCAACAGGCAACCCTACTTTTGCTTGAAGAGCCTCCTTCAGCAAAGGCTTAGCATCCATAACCTGTCACTCGCGTTTCACATGCGAAATCATCTTAGTCACAAGAACTTGAACGAAACAAATGTATGCACTGAACAGAGAGGAGAATCTTCTTACAGTTGTGATATCGTAGTGAACAGTAATATGCTTATCAGTTGCTGGATTCCATTCTTGGATATCCATGCCATTCACAATGCCGGTTACGCCAGCTTGACGAATGTAGTTATCTAGCTCTACTCCTTTTTCCATTCCAGAAACAAGCTCCTTTGCATAGTAGGGGCTCACAGTTAACACCCTATCTGATTCCAGGATTCCAGCTTTCATCCAGTTAATTTTTCTTCCTTTGACTGGCTTGTCATATCTGCAATAGTAGTCCAGGCAATTAACAAGAGATACATTTACATTGTTTCCTATATCACTCCGAAGACTTAATCTGCAGCCATAAGGAAATACGTTCTTCAACCTAGATTGCTGTCATAGCCTAGTGCACATACCCATCGATGAAATCAAAAGAACTCTTGTAATGATCGGCCAGATTGAGAAGGGAGAAGTCCGAAAAAGAAAATCTTCCCTGATAGGCTATGTTGTGAATGCAGAAAACAACCTATAAAAATCCATAGAACATGATGTTAGATCCCATTCAGACCTTTTTTATTTGGTTAGGGATACTTAAGATGCCCATTAGACCAAAAGAAATCGAAGAAAAAGGGCATTACCTTAGCATTCTTGTAGAGTCCTCTTGATTGGTACATGGCCTTGAGGTAGCAAGGAAGGAGAGCAGAGTGCCAGTCATTGGCAATGAAAACAACATCCTCTCCTGCAGAAAAGTGAGTGAACTAGTAAAAACTTATATTCTCCTCCATATTGGAAAAGTACAATTCCAGAACTTTGATACAATGATACAAATACCATATGGGCCAGAGAAATGCTTGCTGTTGTTCAAATTCAGAACCCTTGGTGCCTCCAGAGCAGCCTTAAAGTTAGAAACAGAAGTGAGTGAAACAGACAATTTACAGTCAATAGATGAAAGCAGCTGTGTAAAGCTCATGATAAGAGATGCTATTTGGTCATTGATGGATGAATACCATATCAGTTCACCTTGTGCCATTAACCAGTCATATAGAATATAAAAGAAGTCTGAAATTCTGAGGCAGGCTTTAAGATCAAGCATAGGCTTTATGATATTAATTGTTTGGTCATCTGTTTGATCTACTGATGTGCATAATAAGGTTTTTCTGGAATTATTTAGCATTTTGAAATGCATTGGTTTGTTTTCTGCAGCAAATATGTCATCCATGCCATGATAGTGGATATATAAAGCAGCACATATTCTACCTGGCATAATAAGCTGAATCGAAATTGGTTGTCTCGGTAATCCTCTCCAGCCTTGGGACCGTAGATCTTTGATCCGGTTTTACCCCAGACCTACATGAAAATGCAGATACAAATCAGAGCCGGATCAGTTCATTTTATGGACTCCAGACAAAATGTAGAGTTCGAAATTTCAGCTTGAAGATTGTAGTCTTGCAACTTCCAAAACCAGCTGACCTTCTCCAGGAATATAGGATGGTCCACAAAAACGCGGTCAACTCCACGCTTATAGCAGTGGAAGAAGCGAACAGTCTCAATTCTTTCTCCAACTTTTATCTGCAAAACAAAGAGAATGTCCCTGATCCAAAATATACTAAACGAACTGCACAAGATAAATTGCTAGAATTGTTAGTAATGATAGTACCTCAAGAAGTACACTAGTATCCCAAGCATCTTTGTATTGGTCATAACGCGGAGACACTGTCATTACTCGGTGCCCATTTGCCTGAAACATCAGCATACTGGAATTAGACCCAAGTCATCCAACATACATCGGCTCCTAAACTACAGAATCAAGTTTAGTCGAACTCTACACAATGCTAAGATGGCAGAACGGATGAACAATTCATTAAACAGAAAGGGGCTTCAAAGCTCACCGCCATGGCCGGTGGCAATCCCCCAAGAACATCACCGAGCCCGCCAGTCTTACTCCATGGACCAACCTCAGCACCCACAATGACCAAATTCATCCCTTTTCCAGAAATTCTGTCTCCAACAGAGGACTTGTCACTCACAACATCCGGTTCCATTTTCGTGGATCCCTTGGCTATTGCTTTAATATTGGTTCGGACCCTTGGAATCTCAACCTTACTTGACCTCGACCCATCGTGAGTCAGAGTTTGATTCTTCAAGCCTAATTGTGCCAACTTTGTTTTCATATCCACACCTGTTGCGCCACTGTGAATATGCGAGATGAAGTGCAAAACACTTATGGTTGCCATAGCTGATACCTCACTCTACATCAAGGAAGAAAAATGAACACTGAGATTCCAAGCGACATTCGTGTTGTGCAGGTAAAACAATTTCGAAATGATGAATATCAACCTCAACAAATTACAAGACACATTTGTTTGACTATAACCAGAGATGTTGCAACCTTAATACTAAGAAGAGAATACACAAGTTAACCATCGGAAAGATACTCTGCAGAACAAATATTCTTAAAGATGACACAAATTTTTTCTCCTGAAGAGAAAAAAGACAGCAATTTTCGATTGAGTGACAACAATTCTATGTTTATCTATCCCTTCCAATCTCTTCCTATAGCAGAAGCATGTAACAGAAAAACACAACTCCTTTTAGCCAAGGCCAAGAACTCTAGACATCAATAATCATGTCATGAACAACAATTATAAATTTATTGATCACACAAGCGAGCTTAACGTTAAAGTGAAAATAAATAAATAAATAAAGAAAGAAAGAAAGAAAAACAGATCGTATACTAATATAGTGCTCCAAGCTTCAAAAAAAATCTAGCGGAGAAGAAAACAAATATGATGCAACTTTTAAATCTAAGATAACAACAAACAACCTACTTGTGTTATGATAGACGAACAATAACAATTCACAAGAATTAATGTTTGCCACTATGAACCATTTATTGCATGAACGGGTTAAAAACATGTCAAGAATGTAAACATTCTTCAAGCAAAAGCAGAAAAGAAGTGTACCGATTCAGAATGTTGAGTACTATGATACGAGTAAATGTTCGATACGGACTAATAGTAGATGCATTCACACTAGCATATATAGCATGCATGTATTGTGGAACTGAAAAGATCGAGACGTTTGAGGGGAAAAATATCTGGAAAACTGTTGCGATTAGGGAAAAAAAACACACACACACACACATTCACGCATCGTATGTAGTCTCCAGTAAAATGTGGGAAAAAATAGCAACAAACCAAGAGAAAATCACGAGGTGACACCATCACCAACAACTCTCTAGCAGCACCGTTACGCTGGAAAGCTCGAGTCATCCGACGTGGCGTCAAGTAATGATGGGACCCACAATGTTTTGGTTTCGTGGCATCTAATCACGCGTCGACTCGACTGCCTTGTTTTTCTTTTCTCTTTTTCTTTTTCCTTTTTTTTTTAATAAAAATTTTGAACGAAATCATTCACAGAAATTAAGAATTACGAACTCGAATGACTTGCATGAGGATTCATTCATTCAGGATATAATTATTAGGTTAGAATATAAATTTGATTCCAGAAGTTATAATTATTTATAATAAAAATTAATAATATAATATATTTATGTTAGGCCAAAATCCTAACCCATCCTCATTCTTGGTGCGTAGAATACTGCTTTGCAGCAAATTCGATATCAGAGCGCCAGTGATTTTCTTAGAGCAAGATATATTAGTCCCTGAGTTTTAAACAAATTATCAAATATGCCCCTCAATTATGAAAAATATGTTTTTTATCCCTAAGTTAATAAACAATTAGCAAAATTAATAGTCAACCATTTCCTTGTTGAAAAACTCCAAAATGCCCTTAAGCAAGTTTTATATATATGGCCTGGTGTTTTATAGCACCACAAAATAAGTCAACTAAAAAATATTTTTCGATCAACAAAATACTTTAATTATAAATAAAAGAAAATGTTTTTCAGTGGTCAAAAAGACAAAAACATTTTTTGTACAGTAACTTCCTCTCTTTTTCTTCCAATAGGCTTCCCCTTCACCCACTCCCACCCCCACGCCCACCCCACCCTACACCTATCCCTTTGAAGAATAAAAATTAAAAGTAAAAAATTTAAAATTTAAAAATTTAAAAATTATTTTAATTACTCTTTAATTGATATTTTTTAAAGAGTATTAAAAAAACATAAATTTTTAATTTTTTTAAAGGGGTAGGGGTGGGTTAAGGTGAGTTGGGGTGGAGATGAGGGGAGTGTAGGCCTAGTGGAAGAAAAAGAAAGGGAGTTATTGTATGGAAAATATTTTCGTCTTTTTGGCCATCAAAAACATTTTCTTTCCTTTACGATTGAATTTTATGTTGACCAAAAAATAATAGTTGGCATATTTCCTGATGCTACCAAACAACAAAAAATAAAGAAATGTTGTTATGAAAATATTTTTTAGCAAACATACGAAATCCAAATATATATAAAAAGTTGCTCAAGGATATTTTGGGATCTTCTAACAAGTCAAATAGTTGACTATTAGTTTTGATAGTTATTTATTATTTTGAGTGACTAAAAAAGATATTTTTTTATAGTTGAGAAACCTATTTAAAAATTTATTCAAAATTCAGGATCTAAAATATCTTTCGCCCTTATGATGGCAATGATAGACATTATTTTCTTTGTCAAACTATGTAGAGCATGTTACATTTTTATTGGAAGTATTATATTCAAAAAGGAACTTTTTAGTTTATTAGGTAAAATTTTTTATATTACTTTGAAGGCTAAAGTTCAAATATCTTTAGTAACACATTATGATTTCTTGTGTTACAATTTATTTTTGTATTATTAATATATAGGTTTAAATAAATGGAGTTTTAGTTTAATTTTGCCCTGTCGACCACTGCCTATAAAGGAGGTTTTCTTTTTCTTAGGATAGAGACAGATAGTGTCAGGGATTTATTTCAATAACAAGTATAAACTAAAAGTAGGAGCAGGATTTTCTTACTAGATGCACAATAGAAATTAGTAAACCTTGCCCCGATTAAGTTGCTCCATGGCAAACGCTATTGATTTTTTTTTCCCCCCCTTAAACGCCAAGATTCTTGTACTACTCGGGTGGAAAAACCTCGTCATTGAGAGGACATTCACGGTTGGAGTTGCACTCGAGGGGCATTGATTTCTTTAAAGTAATCGAGAGATATTAAATTTAAGCAGTTGAACGGATTGGATGTTGACTGGTGAAAGAAAAGTAAGCTAGAATAATCGGTCGACATTGGGCTCGTTTGGATTGACTTTTTTCAAAAGTATTTTTTTTAACAGTTTTTGAGAAACAGTTTTTTTTTTAGAAGTTGAAAATTCTGGCTTCTAAAAAAAGTTATATTTGAGCTTTTTTCAGAGTTTTAATTTTTTTGAAAGTCAAATCAAATAGTTATTGCAAATTTAATGTAATTTTTTTAAAAAAAAAGTATTTTTTCCTAAAAAAAAAACCAATCCAAATAAGCCCATTATGTAGCAGAAAATAAGTGGGCCAGAATATTGTTGGAAAAAAATGCGAAGAACTTATATTGTGCTTCTTTTGGTTCTACAATTAGATTACACTTGCAGTCATAGCCAATAAAAGGTCTTTTTTTTTATTTTTCTTTGGTGACTGTAGATGCCCGTTTGTTTCGATATATAAACTTGTGATTGTCATTTTGTTTTTGGTATCTTCCAATCACCTAGGCTGTCTCTAACAGATTCTCTATTTTTTTCTACAATAAAGAGTCAAAAAGTTAGTTCCGTATTTTTATACACCCTTTATTTTGATTCAACTCCAACAACATTTCTATTTTAAATCTTGCTCTATTTTAGATATTCTTTATCTCAATTTAATTCTAACATACTCTTTATGTAAAAAAAAAAACTCCTTATTTTTAATTTACTTTATAACTCAACAATTAAATTAAAAACTAATCCGTAATTTAAACACAAAATTATAGAATTTTAATTAATTTAAACACAAAACTCCTTATTTATAATTTACTTCATAATTCTGCAGCACATGAACACATCAACACCTCCTCCCCCATTTCCACCATCAGCAGCAGCAGCAGACGAACACACTACCACCACTAGCATCTTCATTGCAGCACCGCCACCATCAGTACAACCGTGTGAACTTTACCATAGCAACACCATTATTGATCTTTTTTTCTTTTTGTTGACTTCTAGTGCAAAAAAAAAAAAAAAAGTGGAGATAGGGAGTCGCTTTTGGCTCCCTACAATTGAAGAGGGAGGTTGGAAAGTATTAAGGCTCCACGCTTTAGGAGTCATGCTGAAGAAGCTGTTGGAGCTTTGTTTTCAGATTTAGCTCTCTAAAATGACTTACGAAGCTATTTAGAGAGGTTGTTGGACTTGGCTTTAATAATGTTTTATCAGTTACCAATTACCATATACGTTTCAAATTGATATATAATTAATACTCTCATGTCATGTGATTGTTTCTGTGACTGTATATGATCGTTTTTTCTTATAAATAACTTGTGATTATCCTTTTGTTTCCGGTAATTCTTAGCATTTAAATGATGTCTTGTCATAAAATTTGCAAAATGATATTTTAATATTCTGATCATGTCATGTGATTATTAGATTTTTTTTTTTTAATTGAAGTGAGGTAGTGTATCTTAATTCGCATGTCTGACTCGAAAGAAAATCCACGTGAAAAAAATCAGTTGTTTGTGATCACACTATTTCACTTTAATTTTGTAAGAAATTTGAGTTTAAATTGTAATGACTTGATATGGTACGGCGTTAATATCTTGCGTCAATTAAATTAATCTCGATAAATTGACAAGTTATGACTTAATTAAATCAAGACACTGATAGAGACTAATTAAAATGATCCGAAAGAATAAACAGGACCATATATAGGTAAACTCCTAGATATTCATTGAAGAACAGTATTTTGGGAGAGACCTTTTTCAAGGCCTTCGCTTGTCTTTTGTTTTCTTTCTCGTCTTCTATTTTAGTCACTGTTGGTTTTTGGTTGGCAGGCCATTTCCGAAGAAGAATTAAATTCTCAATGCGTTAAGTATATCGTAAGCACTCATTATTAATTTTAATAAATGTTAACAACAATATAATAGGAGAGGAGATAGTACATAACCATGAATTTATTCAGCCAAAAAAGAGAAAAATAAAAAGAAAAAAAGAGAACATTATGTTCGGTACTATATAATAAACACAACGCGCGGCTATCAATTGCTGCAGTCACGACCACCACAAGAAAATTAATTAACCACCTGGAATAGTTTCTTGCTAGTATTGTTGGGGTTTGATGTATGTATGTATATATGTATGTATGTGTTCTCGTCGTAACACGTAGTATATATCTATTTATGTGCGGTCACCAAAGTTTGAATGAACCTCAAGCCGTCGAACCTCGGCGCAAACTTCTCCTCGCCTGATGACTTGTTTCCTGTCATTTGAGATCCATCCTTCTACCAAACAAGAAGATGAACATGTTAATTAATTCCTCTGCTGAAACGTCTTCTGTAGATGAAATTATCGAAATCATTGTAGGTTAGTTTCTTTTCAAGAGTTCCCATGTTCTACTACACGTAAACTTTCATGCGAAAAGAATTATTATTTTTTAAAATTTGAAAAAGGAGAAAAAGAAATTAAAGTAGTAGGTTGAAAATGAATTGGACCCTTAATTGATAGATTATCTCAAGGGGAGGATTTATGTTATATATGTTTTAAAAAATTAATAAAGAGGGAGGATGTATATGTTATATTTTAGAAAATAAACAACGAGGGAGAATGTGTGTTATGTTTTAGAAAGTACGTGAGAATTTTGAAAGAGTTCTGAAAAAATAAAGAGAGATTATGAAAAAATTTTGATTACAAGCCTGAAAATAAAGTAATTTCAAACAAATTATAATAGAGAAATTATAAAGAAATTTTGATAATATAGGAAAGTTTAATGTAGTTTAAATAAATTAATTACAAGAGCCTAAATGTATGTTGGTCGAAAGTAGCACGAGAATACCCGATGATCATTTGGAGAGGAAAAAAGCGCAGCAACAGTGGAAGCGGTGAGAAGGGAAGCAGCAAGAGGGCACGAGTCTTTCATATCCCACCAGCTTCAATCCCACCTCGTTTTTGCTCTGTAATTCTTATCCATTTATAATCTCCATTCTACTTGTTACTTTTATATTAATTAATATACTAACTATTGCTTTATTATATGCTTTACTTGCATACTTCTCATATTTAGAGTTTGTTTGGATTGGTTTTTTAAGGAAAAAATACTTTTCTTCTTGAAAAAATTACATAAAATTTGTAATAACTATTTGATTTGGTTTCTAAAAAAGCTCAAATACAATTTTTTTTAAAAGTTAAAATTTTCAGCTTCTAAAAAAAAATTATTTTTTAAAAGTTGTTAAAAAAAAAACTTTTAAAAAAAACCAATTCAAATGAGCCCTTAATTTAACTTGACGAATCTTGTCTCGCCTACTCACCTAGACACCTTTTTAGAACATGGGGACCCAAGACTTCAAATACTATATGTTTTTCTTTCTTTTCGGTATAACATTAAATTCGAGTTTAAATTCAAAATTAATTAGTACAAGCTAATTTATATATCCTTATTAAAAATATAAAAATTTAAAATATTAAACTAAAAGTGTAACACGATTGCTCATATTTAGAGAAGAAATTAAGACACAAGTCGATTTGCAGGCTGGTGGAGGTTGTGTGTTGGGAAGGTGCATGGAACAAAACCAGATGTTCTTATCCCGATCGTCTGCCTCAAAAATTCATTGTATTGGTCAATTAGTGGTCATGTGTGCCTGATTGCGCACTATGGCTCATCACCATTCAATTCTAGAATTTCTTCCTAACTAAGAAAAGGGAAACCAAAAAAACAAAATTTTGGTATATTTTTTCCGTTTTTTCCCCTTCAAGATAATCAATCAGTGGTGTGATCAATCTTATGCAAAGGCCTCGCAGCGTGGGAGTTATCCAGATGATGATATGGGTTGTGAATTCATTGCATAGAATCCAGACAATGAACAGAAGTTGAACCAGAAAGTTTTCTTCGTTCCTATCATCCGATAAACACATTCCATAGGAGATCGACTCTTAGATAAGGACTTATTATATACGGGCTTTTTGATTAAAATATTAATTATTTTTCTATTGTCTTGAAATATGCATTATAGTTTTTAGAGTAGTGAAATCAAACATAATTCTACGTCCCTGAAACTCCTAGGTGCAGCAAACAGAAAAGGGAAACAGAAAGAAAAGCAATATTAGCTACACCAACAAAGCCATCGAGTTGCTGAAATATGCCACATTTAGTGAATTTTTAGCTTAATTGGGAGGGAGATATAGATTAGATTGGTGACTTAGTGTTGCTAGGTGTTAGGATTTCTTTTTCACTAATAATCTTCATCTTCAAACTTATATAATATACTTCATCCAGATTTCAAGAAAACTCCTGTAATACCTACAAACAATAAGTACACTTATCTTTCTGCTTTGCATTTCACTAGGGAACATGTGAGTGGGTGCATGTGTGAGTGTTGCCAAGTGTTGGGGTTATTTGGCTAAATATGTTGGACTGCAGGGGGCAAAGAGCAAAAAGCGGACAAAACCCACTTTCTTTTTTGTCTTTTCTTTGTCAGATTGTTATACACACATACACTGATATAACACACACACACGGGTAAGAAGAAGAAAGAAGGAGAAAGGAAAAGAAGAAAAAAAGGAAAAAGAAAGATAAAACCCATTTCCTTTTCATTTTCCCCAAACCTGTGTCTAAAACCTCCACACTACAAGTATGTCTTTGCCTGCAAGAAGAATGGGAAATGGACATAGAAGTATTGTGGCATGCTCTCGGGTTAATCAAGTAAGTTTTGTTATTATATTTTGGGCACCACATCTTGGTATGTGTCTTACACATGTTCATGTGTGTGTGTGTGTATATCTGTTGTTCTGCGTATAAAGCTGAAACCCGCTTGCTAAATTAGAAATTGATAATTGAGTTATATAAGCTTAAAAATGCTTAATAGTTTTACCATGGGCAGCCGTGTGTGTATGTCCGTGCGTGTATGTGCTTGTATTTGTATGAAGTTAGAATTGGTACAATAACTGGGTTAAGCTCAGGAATAGTCAGACTTTTATTTGGGTATTGGAAATAAATTAGTTTTACATCAAGAAATTTTGAGTAAATCTTGGAGTTAGCTATCAGAAACTTATCTACGTTGCCTATTTAATTAAATAGTGGAAATCGCAATATAAGTCTGTGTTTATAATTGGATTTGAACTTACAGATACCTTGAGCTAACTATACTATTGGGATTAGTAACCTATAGCGAACCAATGGTAGAATTATGAGATAAAAACTACGATTACCTGCATACTAAGTAAGGTAAATTTGGAAAAGGGACTTGGTTAATTATGACTGAAGGCGAGTGGGTGTGTGAATATATATATATATATATATATATATATATATATATATACAGGTGTGTTCTTCATCTTTATGAGTTGAAATATGTAAATTTTGGGAGTATATGTACTACAGACCATGACTTGTTATTAATTAGGAAATGATAATATATATATATATATATATATATATATATATATATATACATTGAACATGTATCTAGAGTTATTTTCATTATTTTCAGGGAATTCTTCTTGAATACTTTTGGTAATGCAAGAATTTTGACTTTCATTTAGCATATGGCATTTTGGCATAATTGGGTTAATTGAAGGTGATTATAAATGTTACGAAGAAGAGTCTTTGAGTTGGTTGTGAAGCCAGACCAGGTAAGTTGGACATCCCTTCTAAAACTACTTTCCCAAAAGCTACCTGGACGATATCTACATATAATTGGTTTTATTTCTCTCTTTGGCAGTTACGTCTGTTTTTAGCTTGGGAATTATATGAGATTATTTGGAGTACTTGGGCTTTGAAACCTTGTGTTATATGCGATGTGTGAAACTTGTGAGTATAATGAGTTCTGTGTGCTATGTGAAAACTCTTGGGGCTGTGACACCCATCTGACGGGTGAGACTGCCTGTATTTGAAAAGTGATGTGATAACTGTGCTCGTAGGTGGGAGATGGATCACCGTACGGAGGTGTGGGGCTGCAGGTGGCCGTACTGTGCGCGGGTCGGTGGGAGATGCTTCACTAGACCGGAAGAGGCCTAGCGGTGAGGTCTAGGCCTAGTGTGTTTGTGAATGGTGTTGAAGTATATTATATATCATGGCCCCAGGAGGTATTGTGTGAAATAATATGTATTGGTATTGTGCTTGTGTGTAAGGGATATGACTGGGTGTACCGAGTGGTTGAGATGTTGAGAGGTACCTTTTATGAGCGGGTTGAGCTTGGTTTATAAGTGATACGTACTTTATTTTTATTTTATCTGCCTTGGTGTTATGTATGAGGTATGTGGTGGTTAGCCCTTTTTTTTTTTTCGTCTGGGTTTACCCTGAGTCTAACTCTGGGTGTCCAACTTAGTGAGCATTGTTTCGCTTATTATGTTATTTACATGTTTTGCAGGGGTGATGGTTGGGAATTCAGGAGAGGACCTTTCTTGGCATTTGTGGATGTAATTTAATTAACTTACAGCTTGGATTATATGTAAAAATTCGGACTTGTAAAATAACTAGCCATGATGGTATTAGTGCTCTGATGGAAATATTTGTGAGTTTTACTTTTCTGTCCTGTATTTTAGAGCCTTGCGGGCTTAGGAGAAGCGATTTTCTTAGGCTCGCGGGGATCACGGCCCCGAGTTCAGGTAGGTGGATTTGGGGCGTGACAACTCCACTTCGAGCATCATATTACAAAAAGCTTCCCTAGACTTTTGCTCAAAGACCTTTCAATTCTTTGGGCTTTGTGATTTGTTTAAGGATCTACTTTTTTAATATCAAAGCCAAAAATTTGAAAATCTTGAATGATTAGTCAAGTTATGAGGCCCTCATGAAACATTATTGCGTAGATTACAGTTTTTCGATGATTGAAAAATGTTTTTTAATTTATTTATTTTCTAGTACTATTAAACACCGAAAATTAGGAAAATATTTTTCTACAAGCAAATCGAGCCTAAGATTGTAATTAATGAGTAATGATATATGTTACCCTTTTGTTAGGATAACTAAATATTTTATTTTTATTTCACTCCTTAATCTTTTTATTTTCTCTCTTCCTAATTTCTTACCTAACTTATTCATTTTTGGTCGAAATTCTTTCCTTCTTTGTTAAACCCACAGCAGCCATTAACATGACAACTAAGATGCCACCTAGTTAATTTGGATGAAGAAAAAAAACTTAGGAAAAAAATTAAAAAGAGAGAAACAAAAAAAATTAAAGAAGTAAAATAAAAAAAATTTATCTAATTGACATAACAATTAAAACGTCACCTAAAAATAATAAAAAATAATTACAAAAGAATGACATAGAACGTTACTCTTAACCTATAAATAGAATCGTTATTCAAGCAAGTCTAGACAAGAATTTGACAGCTTACAATTAAAAAGTCCAACGTCCGCCGACTCTTCGGCTCTGCGTTCCTCATGTCAAGCTAGCGTTTGTTGTCTCTTTCAAAGCAGACATCATTCACCTCTCAATCTGAGCTAGCAGATGACACCTTTATCTTCTTTTTTTTTTTTTTTTCCCCTTCTGGATCGAAAAATAACACCTTTATCAGTGCTCAACATATTATTACACGTACGAGATATAGAAAGCATGAATATTTCAATGTTCAGTTCATTCGATGCCCTGGGTGCTGAGTACTTGGGACAAAAGATCAACCCTCCCATGGCTTCGTCTGATCTGAAAAAGGATAATGATATTAAGGAGCTCAAGAAAAGAGAGATTAATAATACAAGTAGTAAAAAAGAGCCAACCGATCATGTCATCAGTCATCACCTTCTCCGATGGCATTGTAGCAACCAACAGCAGCCAGCAGCGGCACGGTTGGCACCGGAATCGGACAGGTCATGCAACGGCTTTGAGATGTTGGTCTCTTGTTGAAGATGATGACAATGATCACTTGAAGCTCTCCAGAAACTCTGGTCTCAACTGGCTACCATGGTTGGGCATGATCACCAATACAATACAGAAAAAAGAGGGAAAACAGAGCAACTCACTCTGACATGTCTATCTTGTGATTGCTAAGAACGTTGCCTTGGAGTTTTAACTTTTAGTTGTAATTACTACTTGAGTTAGCAATGAAAGAGTGACATGTTACTCCATCTTTTATTTTCTTTCTCCTTTTATATGTGAAAATTTTAATTGGTAGAGTTTGATTATTGATATTCAGCAGAGTTATATTGATCATTAATTAGTAAATTTCAAAAAAAAGGGCCAGTTTTACAATTCAATTACGAAATAAATTAAGACGCTAAACCCAAAATAAGGGACATGATTTAAACCCCATTCTTGAGTTAAGTCTGACTTTAATTCTTACAATTGAACCATCTCTTAGACATGTTACTCCAATATCCTACTTATGTATTTTGAGATCCTTGAATTCACGTTCTTTTGCACAAATCTAGGAGTTTTCTACCGTCTTTCAATATTAGTCCTCGAGAAACTAAAAGTTCTCTGTTCTGTCAAACAATTGCTATTGTATGACTAAAATTAGAATATCAGAATTTCTCTACTAGAATATCAGAATTTCTCTACTAATCTCTACTTCTCAACTAATATAAAAAGAATTACTTTTTTGGGTAATATAAATCCATGGTTTTCCTTTGTGAATGAATACTACTAAAAATGGCAATATTGTAGTAAATTTAAAAAAAAGGCATGATTATCAACAAAAATTTATATAATATTTGTAATGGTAAATTTGTAATTGTTATGTTTACCATGGTAAAAATTATAATTTTATATTTACTCTTTTTTTCCCCTTCCCTAGCAAAATGATTTCGTCTTTCTTTTCCTACTTCTTTGTTAATCACCTCTTTTAACTTTTATTTGGGGTAGAAATCGATTTAAATTTTTAATATTTTAAGTTTTGCAATTAAAAATCTTTTGGTAGGGTATTAAAAGTCATAAAGCTCAAATCGAGATAAAAGAATTAGTTTGAGTTTTTGATTTTTTTTTTGGAGTTTTTGGGTTCAAATTTTTATTCTTAAAATCAAAGAAACTATTCAATTAGATAATTTTATATCTATTCTATCCCTTTTTTTCTCTTTCTTTCTCAATCAAAATGATATGCACAGTGCACTCTCTTTTTTCATTTCTCGACTAATCACACTTTTTGATTTGATTTTTAAATTCTTTTTCATTTGGAGTTGAAAAAACTATTTGATCGGACTAGAAATGGGAATTTAGTTGGATTTTAAGTTCAAATATTTGAATTTTTAGAGCTAGAAAACTATTGAATTAAACATTTAAAATCATAAAACTTGAGTATTTTTGAACATTTGGGTTTCAGGTTTTCTAAATTCAAGTTTTGATTTTTGTTATTTGTTAAATACATTATGCTAATTTAGACTAGATTAAAAAAATACACAGATTTGTTAAATTGTTTTATGCTAATTTATACTAAATCTAAAAATAGATTTCGACTTTCACATAAGAGTAGGAATTGATTTGAATCTTTAAAATTTTTACATTTGGAATTTTGAACTTCAAGAGCAAAAATAAACTATTCAATTAGGTAATAAAAAATTTAAAGTCCTATCATAATTTAAATACCCTGGTATTGGTCTTCGAGTTTCTCATTTTCTTTTTTCTTGTGCATTTTGTTTTTTCGTTAAACCGTATTGTGTTTATTGAGATTAAATTTAAAAAAATGGAAAATTGAAGAAAATTAAATAATTACAAAATCATCTCAAATTACATTGAAGTAGTTATGCGAATTAGAAATAAAAAAAAAAATTTAACATTTCAATATGATTCCTATAACTTTTATATATGAAATTCCAATTCGATTAGATTAAATAAAATCTAAAAGAAACTTTAGATATTTCCACCCACATATCCACCTAACCCCCCTCTAATTCTACAAATTTTTTTCCACTTTATAATTAATATTATCTTAAATTGGTCAAAACAACAAAAAGACAAAATTAATACTTTTCTCGAATTCCATTTTTATAAAGAGATGTATAAATATAAATACAACTTATTTGACTCCTTGCAAGATTATTGAATTTTCTTATAACCATTTATTATATGATTTAAACTTTGTATTACATTAATATTGGGCAATATAGACGTGCCTTGCATGATATTAATTTACTAGTATATAAAAAAATGAGTTTCATTAATACTATTCATTAGTGGTTCTCCTCCTCAAGGTTAAAAGAATCTTTTTATCCATTCTTAAAGATTAAAACAGCATTTGATGCTTTTAATTTTTCTTTTTTCTCTTTTTGCTCCCAGACAACAAAACCTGTTCTTTTTCCCTTTCATTTGTTGGCCGCTATACAGTGGCTAAAGTATTTGTGAAGAACAAGCATATTAGTGGCTCCGATGGTAAGCCTTCAAATTAATCACTCAAGTTGATTAATATTACTATCATTCGAATGGTGTGGTTCTTTATAGCATTCCTTGTATTGCAGATCTCCAGAATGCTATCAACAATGGTGAACCCCAAACACTTCTAAGTAAAGATTAATGAAATTAGTAGGGAATTTGGACTATGAAGCATTAGGTGAAGTCCTAAAAGACAATACTAGAGTAGCATACTAATACTCAAATGTGATTGTTGAAGTGCAAAATCTGTTTTCAAAATTATAGGCTGATCTTAATTTTGGGGTCCCTCTGATATCACTCAAATCATTGTGGTGAATCTAATGATAGCTAATTGTGTAGATAATATGAAATATTTTCATCAATTTACTGCTAACAGGTAATGTAGTAAAGAGAATGCTAACATATAGTACAGTAGAGAAAATGTGTGATGAGAGTGGATAAGCACGTGTCTGACTTAATTGTGGTGATGATGTCAGTATAACTTCAACTTATTTGACATTTCTCAATTCTATCTTGTTTCTAAATTTATTTCTTGAATGATTGATGGTGTTTGACATTTCTCAATTTTACCTTGTTTCTAAATTTATTTCTTGAATAACTGTGTTTTAAGCAATTGAAAACTCTTCACGACCCAAGACGGACAATGTAAGAATTTAAACCCAACTCCAAGAGACTCCTTATGGTTTCTTGGACCAAATCTAAGAAATAAGAGTTGCTCTTCCCTCCTATCATTATAAGAATTAGATTTCTTTTTGGGGTCAAAGAAAAAAATTTCGAAAAGTATAAATTACAAACAGGTGTTACCTAATACCAAATGGGTACAAGTCTCTGAAGAGGAGCTAGATTAGGGGCCGAGGAATACATCTTTGCACATTTACGAGGCAATTAACCTGAAATAAAGCACTTTACAATGCAATCAGTAGGTTAATCAGCAGTTTTCCTAATAAATCAAAGTCGAAAGAAGGGAACTTAACTAACAGTCTTTTTAATATTCTTGACAATTTAATCTAGTGTTAGTACATCTTATTGATGCGAATACTACTAAAACGCAAATAAACTATAAAATAAAATAACTTATATAACTTCCGACTATGCAGGAAAAAATCTGTCTTTAGTGGGAAAGCCTAAGCTCTAGCATGGTAGCGTGATGTGCCGACCATTTGCACACAATTACAAAGACTTCTCATAGTTAAATTTTGGTTTATTCTCGGTTTATTCTCTATTGCAATAGTGGTTGCATCAAGAGGTGCAGCTCTTATATTAAACAGCAAAGTCTGCCAGCACAGTCAAGTTTGTTTCCTTTGAAACCATCACATCGAGAAAAATACCTGTAATCATCAAGAATATAATCGAAAATTTCTTTTTACTAGAATGTAAAAAAATGTACTGTATGAAGATATATATATATATATATATATATAGAGTCAAAATTCTACTTATAAAATAATAATTTATATAAATAATACATGTTAGTAGCATTGGGCAAAATAGCCGTGCAAGCTTTTCTTTTTTTTTTTGGTCAATGGAATTGCATTCAAACAGAACTCAAATACAAAGTTAGCCCACGCCCTGTGAGTTTACATCTTTTAGCAGAATAAGCCAAAAGGACACCATCCGATTGGGGGAAATTGCTTGTGTTGCACGGCTCTTTTCAACCAGTTCTTTTTAAGTGGAAGACCAGAATTGTTGGTTGGATGTAGGGCTGTGCATTATTCGGGGAAACTCGATTACCGATCCGAAATTTCGGGTTCGGGAAAATTAGGTTTGGGGAAATGGGGAACGGGAAAAAAATTATTGGGAATGGGAGAAAATTTTTGGGAATCGGGTTGGGAAACGTTATAATTTTTTTTATTTGGAGAATCCCCAAAAACCCAAACTACTTTTTTTTTATATATATATATAATACATATTATATATTATATTTGGTTTTTTAATATATATATTTAATGCATATTATATATTATATTTAGTTTTTTATTTCTTAGACATATCAAAGTGAGCATTGAACTAACAAAAAAAATAACTAAGATTTGAAGGTTCATGAAGTAACGGAGAATGGAGATGAATGGTTATCGGCAACTTGTTAAAATAATGTTTTTCACTTATGCTTTGGACTTTTATTTATGCTATGGTTGACTGATTATGACATATGAAAGTATGGTCTATGTACTTTATTTACGTTGTGGTTTGAAACTATGGTTTATATACTTTATTTATGTTGTGGTTTGAAGCTATCGTCTATATAATTAATTATGATGGCATATTTTCAGGGATTCTCCGATCCCCGTTCATTTTTCACCATTCTCCAATTCTCCAAAATATATTCTCCATTGGTGAATTGGGAGTGGAGAACGGAACACGAGTCTTTTCCTAAATATTATTTTTTAAAAAAATTATATTGATTGAGACAAAGAATCTCCAATGATCACCCTTAATTGGATGAGACCATGCGTTTTCTTGCGTGCCCGGCTAAAAATAGGAAAACTAAATGGAGTGGTTACGTAAGAAAGTGGTCCCACTTTTCTAGTTGTACGTTGTATGTAGACACTCTAGAAATTACATCTCGATGCATCGTGGAAAATTAGTGATGTCGCCTTTTCTTTATTTTTTTTTTTAAAAGGGTTAACCAAAGGAAAACCTCTTTCCCACCTGGCCAGAGGCCCCTTAACCAGGCGGGAGGTAAATCGAGGGATGTGCGTGAGTGGCAGCCCGACCAGGGAGAGGACCAACGGGCGTGGAAATCCAGCAACAGCTCCCGCAATATTTCAGCGGAGTACTGCCGCCACACGGACTCGATCCCGCGTTGTCAGGGCGCCTTTTCTTTATTATTTTAGCATCCAGTGGCAGTAATAGGTTGCGTACTGTGAGATGTTGTGCCATGAGATGCCAGCCATGACATGGTTGGGTTATTTTTGATAGTCTGGGAAAATCTCTGCATAGACGTAACCTCACTGTATATAAATAAGTTTAGTACTAACTCTGCGCAATAGGGCTTGACATGCATGCGTCCTATTATTTGATCAACGGATAGATGTGAATCAAAACTTCCGAATATAACGGTCTCCCTTGAGATATAGACCGAGTCAATTAAGAGTTTAATTTCAAAAGCAATTAACAAGTGTGCCTTGACTTTTAAACAATTTTGAAATCCTGCCTTTGTCTTGATAACACTAGCCATTTACCTGCTTGCTGGCCCTCGAGGGGGGCGGCGGGGGGGGGGGTGGGGGCGTGGAGAAGAATACTACCACTTACCATCTGAACTATCCTTTGAAAGCGACATGGTTAGGTCTTCCACAACACACATTTGCCATTCCCGTTTCCAAAGACTCCTCCTATGGCTAAAATTAGAAGTTTAGCTGATTAAGCACGCCCAATTGTCGAGAGAACTTTTGCATCCTTTCTCTTTACGCCAACATGGTGCTCAAGATTCATTGAGTTGGGTACTAACTCCTATGCATATTGTTTTTCTGCTTTAATATTTTCTGACTGATTGCGGTCCGTTTGGATTTTTCCTTTTTTAATGAAAAATTATTTTTAAAATTTTTTTAATTAAATACTTGGCTCAGTTTCAAAAAGGCTGAAACTTTGAGGGGAAAAATCTTAAATTCAGTTTTTTTTTTCCCAAAAGCTAAATTTTTCAAAAAATATTTTTTTCAAAAGTTTTTAAAAATACCAATCCAATATGAGCCATGAATATTATAATGTTATGGTTCTCATATCCTTTCATAATAAATATCATATAATTCTTAAATATTATATAATTCTTAATTAACATAAAAATGTGGTAGAGTGGTATACTATTGCATTATAAAATTTATAATTTTAATATAGATTGCAAATAATTATGTGAAAGAAGGAAAATGCGACAGGCATAGTTCCTTTTTAGCATATAGTGTTTATGGTTTAGACAATAATATTGTTGATTCATTTTAAATGAATTATATTGATTTACTTGTTCTTTTCAATCTAGTCTAGTATATTTACTTGGCCTCATTCATAGATTTTTGTGAATGCACCATGCCCGAGTTATTCACACTTGACCCGTTACACCGGTAAGGATGGCATTAAAATGGACTTTTTTCTCTCTTTTTGGGGTCAAGCATTAACATGGAACAAATATTTATAGCGGCAGATGGACTTGGTAATCACTCGTGACACCATCTACAACCAGACCCGGACCCAGAAGGGACCCACCCGAACCCGGTCAATAATTCATGCGCACGTTTTCAACTAGTAAACTTGTGCGGCTCTGCACCTTCTTTGCCTTTGATGCCTGGTCCAAACTTTTCAAGAAGAAACTTCCCCAGAAGCCATCTCAATCTCATCAATCCAACCACTCTATAAACCCCCCGCCCCCCCCCCCCCCAAATCACATGAACCACCACTAGAAAATAAAAAATCAGCACCTATTCTCCATCTCTTCAGTTTAACTATCTCATATCATAACTATTTTTGAGACTCATCAGCAAATTACGCTTTCATTGAAACCATGAACTCAATGGTCTTCAGTGCATTCGATGCAGTATGTGCTGAATTCTTGGGCCAAATGGTTCGAGCTAATAGCGGTGGTGTTACAGTCTTGCAAAAGATGCAGCAAAAGCAGCGGCTTCAAGAAACACACAAAACAGAAGGGGGTGCTTCACCATCAAAGCAGCAGTGTAGGAAGCCACAGCAGCCATCAAAGAAGGAGCCAGCTGCTGCAGCGGCTCGCTATGCAGTAGAGTTGGATGGCTTGAACTGTTTTGAAACTCTCGTGTCCCGAGGACGACCCTGCTAAATCAAGAAACCTGCATGAGTGTGTTCGTTCTTTGCTACCAGCAGTTCATTAGTTTGGATTGGATTTTTTTGGATTTTTTGTTGTTAACGATATACTGCTAGGCTAATTGATTCATCTTTTTTTGTAGAAAAAAGAAATTCAAAATTGAAGTTGCAGAAATTTTTGCTTCTCTAAAGTTGTTTGCATAAATGCCTTCTTCAGCTCTTGGGTGGGGTTTTTTTTTTTGGGAGCAGTCATCTGGTTTTAGACATCGCAAGCAATCATTATAGGGGACACATACTGTTGTGAAACGTTGGACGGCTGTACCAAATCAAGAAAAGCAATTGTCACACTAAAATTTTACGTTGTTAAAAAAGTTGTATTGGTATAGAAACAATAATGGCTCTAGACGGCGTTGATAAGGGAAAATGTTTGTATCCGGCGACATAGAAAAGAGGTGGGTTAAAAAATCGAGAGGAAGTGTCCCGGTAGAGATTAAGAAGCAATTTAAGTGAATAATCACCTAAATTCAAATTTATAAATGACAAGGGTTGAGTTGAGAATGAGAACAAGAAAAACTACCGCAGTATGAATTACCCCCACCACCTATTGAAGTAGTCCGATCAGTTGGACTACTCCATGAACTCGTGGACGAAAATTGAGATTAGACAGGCATATTCAAGATCAAAGCGAACTAATCTACAGGCCTCAACTTGAAACAGAGCAACGTTTGAGCATTGCTTGTTGATGCATGTCGCATAGCAAACGATAGCCAACTTGGTTACACGAATACACTTATCCCCCCGTCCTAAAATAAGATGGCAGATTCAACCAAAGAAAGTAGTCAATCTTGCGCTAATAATAAAATAAATCTAACTACAAAGAGTGATTGTTATAGTGAATGAAATTAATTGCTATTTCCGCAGGCAAAGGCTCGACCTATATTTAAATGACTCCAGCATCTAACAAAAAAAATGTAACTAGGAAATCATTGATAATCAATTAGGCCTTCACTGCCTTGCTGGTCTCAACAAACTCATCGATGACAAGTAATCATTTCATTCATACGTAATGAATATGGCAAAATGTATTCCCCCCCTGATTATGCAAGTGATTCTGCAGACAATATATTTCCAGTGTTTCTCCAGATCTAGCCTTGAAAGGAACTTAAATCTTCCTCGTACATACAGAAACAGGGATTTGCTTTCGTTTTTAAGTGACTGCCATTGGGAAGATGTTTTCCTGAATTTATCCGCCTGAACGGATGCCAAAAAGCAAACAGGTCAAGGCAGAGAGTCAACTGATACTAAAGCAGGAGCAATTATTTCAGATTTTGTATAGATATGAAACGAAAATATCTTCTTTCCCCCACTATATGGAAATCCAGTAATGGTCATGAAGAGAAAGAAGTAAAAGGAAAGAATAAGTTATCTCATTTTGCAACATGCGATCTTTTACTGATATTTCAGCTCGAATTGATACATCTGTAGGATCTATTAGCTTTTCTCCAACCTGTAGCTGCCTTGAGGATCAAACAAACATAAAAAGAATGTAACCTCGAAGAGATGCAATCTAGTCTGGCCTTTGCATGCTCCTCGTCGGCTGAAGAAGCCGGTCACCTCCAGTGCAGCCCTTGTCCAGATGTCCTAACATCCTAGCTCACAATCTTCTGCCGATATTAGCAAACCTTCTGGCAACTCCAAATATAACTGCCTTTGTCAAGAGGCCACGATCTAGAGTACAAGCAAGGACAATCGCACCACCAACAACTAAGACCTTTGGTATGCTCCTCCCAAGTGGCTTCTCCAATGTATTTGAATTTTCAACCTCTCTATTGCTAGAGCTTTCCAAAGATCTAATGTAGTCTGCACTGATTTTAGTGTTAATCTGAGCCATGGAAGCACAATGTGAAAGTGGGGCTTCTGATGCTCTGAGCTTCTGGTATGCACGCAAGCCAGGATCGATCTTTTTGACTGCTCCCCACATACCTTGCCTCACACCAAGCTTTGCAATTTCCCAAGGGATACCCATGTCTTCATGATGAAACAGCAACACCTCACACGCTGTCAGCCGGCCGTCTCTCTTTGATTCAGCTGTTCATGCAATAAAGACATGTTTAGGGCTCGACTGGTTCACTGACAGAAGGAGAAAAGCCTTAACTAATAGAGAATCTGTGTCAAAAGATATCTCTATCCTTCTAGGAATGAAATTTAAGTTGTATTCATGATTCATATCCTGTATAATTCTAAGTGCTTAAAAGCTTCATACATTATTAAGTGATAGTATGTGTCTCTCATAACAACTGAAAGCAACTGTAATCAACAAAATGATGTAAAGCATAGAAACAAATTTAACAACTAGCCCAGGATGCTTCAGTTGCTTATCTATTGACTTCATAGATAGCTTAATGAAGCTTCCTCAGATGACTGTGGTAGCAAAGAAGCAGCTGGCAGCAACTAACAGAAGTACACCATATGGCATCTTCAATTACCTGCACGGATGTACCAACTCGAATAATATAAATCCACACGTCTTGGTTTGTTGCGACGAGGCACGGAGGAGCGTGGGACACCCTATAAATAGAAAGCATTCGGAGGTTACTTCTGATACTATGACTAATTACGACAGTAAGATGATAACAGTTACATATTGCCATAGACTTTTAAACATTAAATGGTGCAGACACCAATAAAACCAAATCCAGTATTCGTCAATTACTGCCAGAAATGAGAGGTCCCCCAAAAATGACACTCCTTAGAGCAATATTTAGCACAATATTTTCAGAGGAATCTTGTGCAACAAGCCATAGTTTAGTTTAACTTCATTGACTTAGAATGGCACGTACAGACATGATGTATATTCACATATTTTATGTTGCTCCTCAACCAATCTTCACCAACACCATGTCATTACTTGAAAGACCAAAGGACCAGACGTATTGTTTGAAATAAAAGTTCATTTTAAGAAATTTGTTCAAATAATCAAAGTAGACCATGGGGACAAAGACTATTTTCTTGCATTCTCCCACTTTCAGGACTCATCTCTACAGGACAAGAATCATTGTGTGGTTTCCTATGTTGGAAGTTGAATGAAAGATGGGAAGCAAGTAGGAGGAGCAGCAGAAATTATACAGGTGCCAAATTACTTAAAAGTATAGCTGTTCAGTTTCAATCACAAAATGCAAATTATTGAAATTCAACTTCAGATTAAATTAACACCTGCATACAATTTCACAACATTGTTTCATCTGTTATTGTTAAAGACCAAATTAGTAGTCACTGTAAGAACAGTTGCATCAACTGGATATCAAGCTAAACTGAGACAGAATTGTTCTCAACTCGATAGTTGAATAAAATGGTTATGCATTTCTTCCCTTACCTTCGTAACACAGTAATATGATCGTTCTGCATCCCAAATACGACGGCCTATTATGTATTCTCTGTCACTGCAAAAGAACGGAAACTGCAACACAAAAAATTGAGGCCAACATGAGACCCTGAAACCAAGATTTTGAATTACACTAAAGGATCAAGAGTATGTGCCTCCTACCTTGCGTACCCACTGGACCACCATCGTTCCAGTTGTAGGACACACTTCCAAAGTTTCAGCACTTACGAGCATATCATCCCATTTCATCCGAAATTCATCGTCCCAAAAGAAATCTCGCACCATTTCAGGAGTGGCATCCTCATAGACAGTTCTACTACGATACTGTGGAGGACCAGTCTGACAAAGACATGAAAATGTCAAAAGAAGTAAGCTATAATGCAACATAACAAAGTGCAAGCACAATGGAACTCCAATTCTCCTATGTTAGACATTTCCAGTAAACAATGAGCTACCTCAGGGTCTCTCCTCCAAGCTTGATAGCTCATATTCGAAGTAGAACGATCCATCATCTGAATCCAAGCAGGGCCTCCATCAGTCTCCTCAACAAGCTGGTGTAAATGTTTAAGGTCATCCTCCGCCACAAGACCTGATTCTTCTCTTTGTACCTCCGATGAACTGATCACATATACTTCACTTACTACAACATTTTTAACATATGCATAACGCTTTCAATTGAAAAAAAGAAATTTTGAAATTTGCATATGACTTTCAACCAAAAATCAGTTTAGAAAGATCTTTTTTTTTTTTTTTGAAAAAAAGTCATTGTTTTGCTGAAGATGTATTCACCATAATCAGCTAACGAACCTTCACAACAAACAATTCAATAGATACTCAAGATTTATAAGAGACCAGATAACACCACGGTTCACTGGTAATCATGAACTTGCTTCCAAATTCTCCTAAATTCTATACGGGCTTATTATATTATTACAGAAACCCAGTGCCCAACATGCAACTTCACAACAACCCACAGAACACTTAACAGTTTACCCTTTTAAATCATAGCACAGTCATCAGCATTACACACATAAAATCACACTTATTCAAAGACCAAGAGCTAATTGAAGTAGTCAATTGTAGAACAAAGCAAGAATCTTTTTAACACCAACCTCATCTTACTGTCAGAAGCTGAGATTGAAGAAGATGCAGCTGAATTGCCCTCTCTCCCAAACCACCCATTATCAAAAACCCAAGAAGTGCAGCTAGGCAATTGCATTTTCAGACAATTCAAGCTAGGAATTGAACACCACTGCTGCAAATCAAGATTATTAACAGCATCAGCGCCGCCGGCGCCGCCAACTACGGTGGCCCACTTGGGCTTCCAGGCCCAACCCAACAATACACCAACCACAACGGCAACCCAAATTGGGCCCGCAAACATCATCACATCAGCAAATGTGGGCCTCTGTAGCATCTCCAGAAAAGCAGAAAGCAAAGCCATCTAATAATACGATAAGCAAAACAAAAACCCTCGATTAAATCTGGGTAAAGATGCAGCCTTTGAGCACCGAGATGAGTCGAGGGTTTGAAATCAGCCGGAGAAGATAAGATAATCACTAAGATTCACGAGATATATTGTAAGGGCAGAGAGAGAGGATCGTGGAAACGAAAGAAGGGAGAGATGTAGATTTTCATGAGGAGACAAAAGAAGATGTTAAAAATTGAAAGCTAACAGGATAAGGCTTGAGAGATTTAAGAAAGAGAGAGATTTTTATTAGCGGTTGCCAGACGCGTTCCTCGGATTGCCGTAGGACCCTGTTTCTTCAAAAGATTTGTCCCTTATTCTCATAATTTAAAAAAATTTAGCAACTAAGTCTTTTTCTCCTAAATTAGAAAAATAAAAAATTTGAGTTTGGTAATATATATATATATATATATTTTATAATTTTAAAAATCAAATACTCAAGCATAAAGCACCCAAACAATAATGTATACTCTATTTCGAATCAATACCTTAACTTTTTCTTTTTACTTTTATGTGTTTTTTATTTGCCTAAAACTTTGGCTTATTCTATTTGGTGATGTTTCAATGATGGGAACAAAAACCAAAAACTTAGCTGGTTTCTTGTGGTGATGGGTGTATTATGGAAGAGCAGAAGAAAATGATAATGATGAAGATGATGATGACATGAGAACTGATTTGTGGTTTGGTGCTTAACCAAACCTAGAATATAACAAAGAAAACTAAGCAAGAAGTTGGTGGTTGCTAAAATTTGGTTTCACAATTAGGGGTCTGGTTGGTAACTGCTTAATAGGTCTACGTACATTTATATTTATATATTGTGTGTGTGTGTGTGTTGATTGGGATTGGGGGTTTGGTCTGTGGACTGTGATGGCCGCCGCGTTTGTCATTTTTCACGTTCCATGATGACTTTTTAGGGTATAATGTAATTTTATTGACCAGAAAAAATTATAATAAATAAAAATAATAACATATTGTAAATGTAGTTTCAACGGCCCAATAAATAAAGGAAATTGCGGCTGTACCATCTGTTGTTTTCTTTTTTTTTCTTTTTTTTTTAAAGGGTTAACCAAAGGAGAACCCCTTTCCCACCTGGCCAGAGGCCCCTTAACCAGGCGGGAGGTAAATCGAGGGATGTGCGTGAGTGGCGGCACTGCGAGAGGACCAACGGCGTAAATCCAAAGAACTCGCAATATTTCAATGAAAGATCGCCACACCTGACTCGATCCGCGTTATCGCGTGTCACCACCCTAATCACTTTTCTTGGTTAGGAAGTTGTATGATTCACATGACCCCAGCTTCATGCTTAGAGATTTGTACTTCTAGTATCCTTTTGGAGTGATTTTAATGTATTGATAGATATTGTATTTAAAGTAAAATACACTTAATTCTTATATTTTTTGCGAAAATTAAGATTCGTTAATATTTATGTGATCTCTGCAAGTATAAAATGGGGGGAGATGCGTCACCATCCACAAATAAAAAGAAAAGAAAATTAGTGACCATGTAAATAATATAGTGTAGAAGTTATGAATTTAATCGTAAAAATAACTCATGTAAAAAAAAAAAAAAAAGGTGAAATAACATTAGTTGGCGTCAGTCAGCGAAGCATTTAAGAATTTGTATTGAGTGGAATACTTTAATAGTCGGAGGCTTCACTAATTACTATTGGTAGCGACGTCAGAGTTTGAGGATCAACCATGACGCGGATTAGTGTTGGCAAGCTTTGACTTATATGCAGAGAAAATAGATCTAATCTTTTTTGCTTGTAATTAATGGACTCTTTTTCTTTATTGACAAGTAAAGATCTTTTTCTTTCACCAAAAATTAATATGAGAATTTATAAAAAGATTGTGAGCTTTTTACTTTGGTATGTCAAATTCTTTAACTTGCTATTATTCAAAACACACTTCGAGTATTTTTAACCATTTTTTAGGTACTTATTCTATTGAAATTAAGAAAAATCTTATAAGATTTAAAATATCTTATCATGATACTTTAAAAATTTTAAAACAAATCATACTTTTTATTTTATAAAGAATAAGTCATCCATCCTATCTTATTTTTTACAATTATAGAAAGAATGGTGCATGCTATAAAATATTTAAATCTTATAAGATATATTCAAATTTCAATAGAATATGTATCTTAAAATAAAATTATTCCAAACACACTATAAGAAAAGATCAAATGTATTTCAAGATTTTATTGTGATTTTAAGTAATATTTGGCCCATTAAGAATTTGTTTTTACATTGAATCAAAATTCCACTTCAACTTTATTCAAAAGTTTATTTGTCTAACTTTTGCAAACATGAATATTTTCAAGGTGATTTCTAAGATGTACAAGTCTCTCATCATTATGAAGCTAAATTATTCTCAGTCAATCTTTTGTAACTCATATTCATTGCTGAATCTCCTATAGTCAAAGTCCTCCCATTCCATGTGAAACGAAACATGAGTTGGTTTACTTAATTCAAATAAACTAAGTATTTCTTTTCCAAGGGACACCAAACGGCCATTTAATGTTATTATAAGGGAATTTTATACGAATATCCAAAAAATGTTCCCTTCTTTTCTCTTGCAAAAAGTTTTGATGTTTCACCCAAAAAAAATTTATAATTCTTTCTTTCCTCTTTCAAGAATAACAATAATTTTTTTGGTGAATTAATATTAAGCAACAAAAACAATCCACAAATCATGAATTACACAATACATAAACAATTATAATTTATGACATAACATAAAAAAAAAACTTTTCAAAAACTTTCAAAATCAAAAAAACATATATTTTTGAGTGTCTAAGTATTGAGCCAGACGTAAAAGTTACGCCAAACAGATTTTATTTTATTGAAGCGAGTAATTAAAAAGGCCTGATGACGCATCCTAGTGGGCGATGAAAAACTGCATAAATCGCAAGAATAATAAGTACTTTCTTGAGATCAACATTTACTACGGCATTATATGAAGAGAAACGAAGCCTTGTTTGTCTTTGTGTAGACAGATTTGCAGCTGATGCGTTCGAGTGTAATAATAAGTGGTCCCTTTCTGATATGCTAAATGGCCTAACTCAATGAAAGGTTGGATGACGATGAAGTTCTTAAAGTTTATAGGCCTGCGATGCTTACAAGCTCACCCGACACCAATATACGAAATTGTATATAGTCTCTTTGTTTTGACAATTTTTAAGGACTATTTTTCATTGTTAGATGCTCCAAGACTAGGTCGGAAGTGGTCGTCTAGGAATTTCTTTATAATCAATTTTCTCAAGTAATTATGTCCGAATTTATATTCTTTGATCAAGAATATCGATTGGCCCTTGATTAATTATGTAAAACCTTTTAACAAAATATCACTATAGTATGAAATTTATACCTTTTGAAGTGAACTCAATATAGTCTAAACAAGAGTGAGCATTTCATTATCCTAGGGAAAAAAAAACAAAAAATAAAGGATTATGGGTAGACAACAAATCAACCCCTTCATTTTAAAGTAACACTTTAGGTTGTTGGAAATTTAATTGGAATACTTCACACTTGGCATTGAGCTAATCGCACAAGAAGATATCATGCGATCAGGTCTAAATTATCACTCTTTTTTGCGAAGAGTCCTCCAACACTTCAATTGAAAATTTAATATGTATAAGCGTCACAACTTGTGAATATCCAATCTTAAAAAAAAATTATGTTATGCACAGTTCGAAAAGCTTGACAAATGAATAGCACATTACTCTTAAATAGAATAACAATTAAATATACTTTGAAGTTATAATCTCTTACCTTAGCAACACGTCTCATTATATGTTATAATTCAAATTATTTTAGAGTGAGGCCGCACGTGTAGTGATAAAGCCTAAATTTCAACTTTAGAACTTATGGTAATCACCAACTGCTATACCACCTTTGAATTCCACCTCTAAGTTGTTGCAAAAATAGAAGCACATAAGTCCTCAACTGTCCAATATGAACTCTTTTTTTCTTTTTTCAGTCAAAGTCCAATATGAACTTATACTTTCGGCTCCCACGTTTTCGTCGTGCGTACTTATTTTTTTCATGAGAGCAATTATTATAAATGATTTTGACTTGTGGAGCAACATGGGTGCTCAGGCAAAGGTCCAACTAAAATGTCACGTTAGGGAAAAATCAAAAGGCAAGCATGTTAGCTTTGATAATATAACCAAATTAACTAGGACACGTAGTAATTGATAACAAAAGTTGAAAAATAATTGCAATATCTCCAAGCATTAATATGGCCCGTCCACTAATTTTTTTTATTTTGCATCACTTTCAGAAAATGACTTTTTTTTTTCTCAATGATTGCTAAATATAACTTCTATTGACAAAAAAAAAAATTTAATTATTGCCAAATTATGTGGTCGGCACTACAATCAAGGCTGCCTAGTCAAAAGAAACATTTAACCATGGCTACAAATATTTCTAACAAATCTAACAGAAGTGATGAAATCAGTTATTTATTTTGATTAGAAGGAAAAAAAATTACAAACAAAGAAGGCCCAGCGAAAAGGAGAAAGTTACAACCAATTGGGCCATACATAATATTCCAAAGAAAGACCAAGCTAATTAGGCCTGAAAAGCAACATATACGGGTCGGGCCCAGAGCTGACGTAACCAGACTTAAGAGACCAAAGAACCGAACTAGTTTCAGATGAGTTGCACGGTGGGCGATTAACAATTATTTGGGAGACTTCAATTACCACCAACAGATGTCAAACTCTGGTCTAGAAATTTGAATAGGTCATGGACAGCCATAACTATTGTAGCAGATGTATATATATGTCTCACTTCAGTATGGCCTAAAAAGTGAGTGTTCTTTTCGGGTTGATTGTTTTGGACTAATTGATTGGAGATACATAGTTTTTACGTAAGCTTAATATTATTCCGATTCATAAGGCTAAAGTTTTTTTAATTTGAGACGTAATAACATATGTAAGTTTCCATTATGAGTTACTTAAACCATATTTCCATTTTCTTTCTTGCAATCGATAGAATGGGTGGTGGGACCATTTTTCTATTGAAATATTTGATTTATTGGTATATAAGGACTTTTCTCTTGGTGGCAATAATGTATACAAATTAAACCTCATTAGGTTTTACATGCATTTGGCTACCTTAGAAGGGGCCTGGATTTTAATTTTAGCTTCAAAAGTGCGTAGATGTTCGAATGATGTCCTTGTGACCTTGTTCTATCCTGAAACAAAAGAGCAAGTTGAATGTCCTGTTAAACCTTTTGCCCAAACGCTAAAAGCAATTCAGTTTTATATTACAAGAAACCATGTCTTAACATGTTTATACACAGCTCCTTCAGGATTCATTTTTATTTCTTTTTCATTTTTTTCCATATATTTCAACCAATTGCTCTTTCTGCCATAAAGTAAATTTAGTTGGAAGAGCTTGATTACCGAAATAACCGAAAGAGCTCGACCATCAATTGACAAACCTTGAATAGACTATATGTTTCCTATATTAAGCACCAGATAAATCGAGAGCATTCACTCAGGACAGAAGATTGGTACTAAACACGAGTCATGAGTCGCAACCATTCACTCTTGACTCTTCCATTTGCTCCCTCTTTTTTATTTTATTATTTTTTCTGCCATAGCTGCCGACAAACTAGTTCAGGCATGCATGGAAAATTTATTTATTTTTAAAATAATAAAAGACTTATTTTAAATAAAATCATATTAGATGGATTTCAAAACTATAAATTCTATGCTAAAATTATATCTCGCAAAGTATACGCGGAGAATTTTGAATCGTGTATTTTACTACGACTCTACGAGCGTATTTGGTGGGAACTTTGAATATGATTGATAGTGTATGGGCCAGGTCCTGATGACATATATAGTTTAAGACTTCTATAAATGCAAGCGATGATAATTGCCGTACTTGGAGTTGCGTATCATTGGATCAACAATGAGAATTATTGCTGGAACGGCTGCTAATATGGGAATTGATGTTGACCCAAACAGTTACTGAACCCAAAAAGAAGGAAATCATCATATGTATGATTATAGCTTTTGCTAGCTGCTTGAACCTTTTTTTTTTTGCTAATATATTTGGAGTTTTTTTCCCCTTCTTTTAGAGACTATGCTAGTTTAAATGAGAATTCTTTTAAAAAAATGAGATCGTGAGAACATCATTGTTCAAAAGCACCTTGATTGCAATCTTCAAAGCTGGAGTCTTTTTTTTTCTTTCCCCAGGTAAATTAGATTTGCTTTTATAGTCTTCAATTTTCATCAACTATAATCCTAATTATAAGCATTTGAAGAAGGATATATAAATCACAGTGACAAGGAACATGAATTTTCATTTGAAAATAAATCAGTATTAGATGAAATAATTCAAAAGCATGAGTATTTCTCTTAAAAATGAAATGTCATTGGGTGACATGACTTCATATACATGTTATATATACATTGTGGAAATAGTGATTGATCTATGACATATCAGTAGCCAGCCTTAGGGGTGGAAATCCGGATCGGGTACCCGAATCCGAATCCGAACCCGATCGGGTGGAAAAAATGCAAAATTTTTGGATTTGGATAATATCCGAAAAATATCGGATCGGGTAGTTTTTTCCTACCCGAACCTGATCCGAAAAACTCGAAAAAAATATACACACCATTCCATAGTAAATTATTCATCATAATATTCTAATATAACACATATATAAACACACATTTTATATAATACATTAATATTAAAATGTACAATTAAAAAAAGAGAAAAAAAATATTCTACAAAAGTAATGAGAAGTTAAATAACATAATTAAGCTATTTGTAAATAAATTAGACAAGTGAATTGAGTAATATAATTAGAATTAACAAAATGTAACATTAATTTAGCATAAATATTTGTTATGTTTAAGTTAGATAAATGTGGAAATATATTTGTATAGTTAATATTTATTAATTTTTCCTTTTTATTTGGTTCGTAGTTATGATGGAAATATCTTTATATTTTAAAAAGAGTTGATTTGTCTATCATCATTTTGAACAATCTCTTTTCTTTTATTGGAGCCGATGCTTAGTTTTGAGCATCGTGCTATTTGTGTACATGGATGTAATTAGTTTGACTATCAATGAATGTATTTGCTAACTTACTGCAATATATATATATATATATATATATATATAGTAAACAATTTTGTATTTTTTAGTTTTATAGAAATGTCGGGTATCCGAACATCTGAATCCGAAAAATCCGATATCCGGTTGGATAGTTACTATTTAACTACCCGATCGAGTATTTTTTCCACCCGAAACCCGAAAAATTCGAACCCGAAAAAATCGATTATCCGAAAATCCAATTCGATTTCCACCCCTAGCCAGCCTAACGAAGCTAAACTCTAAAGTCCTGCCAAAAGACATATGCCATACTATTGCTTCGCAAATTTTTGGTAGATTAATCAACCATTTAGTAATCAGAAAAAGTATATCAACTTCTGAATCTTTACTCTTATTTTCGGAAAAAGACAAAACTAAAATATCTTTTTTTAAAAAATAATAATTGGATAGTCCTCCAAATACACAAACGAATGCACCTCATTTTTATTAAAAAAAAAAAAAGAAAGAAAATTTCGATTCTTGCAAATATTGTGCATGACATAATTAACTCCGCCATCATGATCATATAATATGTGTCCTCCTTCTAGAAAATATGATATTTATCATAACCACAGAGAAAAAGCTAAAAAGGAGTAGTGGAAAGCAACCAAACAACTTTTCAGTGGCAGGATAAGATCTTTTAACAGATTCATCATCCACGTGCTGGAATCAAGTTCTTCCTTTAATTTGGTATCGTCTTTTTCTACTTTTTCAAGTTTCCCACCCGTTGCAAAACTTTATTTTTTTAATTCTTAATTTTTATTTTTATCTTTTGATCGTGGAGGTATCAACTATCAAGCATTTGTGTTTATCTACTCTGTTTGAGCGACTAGTCAAGGGCTTCATAAATGTTATTACACATTGTCTCCAATTTGCAGCTCGGATGACAGCACAGCCTTTGGCGTTACGCTCTTGAATTAATGTTGACGTCCCTACCACCTTATTTATATAATAACGCAACTGTCGTGCCACCACTTATTAAGCTTAATCAAATAATTTGATATATATATACACATAAAGTTATTATTTTTTTATCATTGTCACACGCAATTTCTAGAAAAAGAAATTATTGAATATGATAAATCTAATGAATCAGAAAAAAATAAATTTGAAAATCAATGGAGATATTGTAATGTTGGACTCGTCGGAAGATCGTAAAACCATTATCTACTTTGTAATTTTTTTTTCCTCGTCCATTTATTACGTTTTATAAGTATTCTTAATTGCATGTCAAAGGAGAGAAGAAATTTTAAAACAAAAAATCACTGAATTAAATTTGGTAAAAAAAAAAAAATGCAAGTGACTTTACAAGTGCAAAGTACTTTCTTCATTTTGCATTCCCTAACTCGACTCTTTTTTCTTTTTGTGTTGTGTCCTTTTCTAAGATAATTAGATAACGTATCAAGCTAATCTCTCCAAAATTTTGAATTTGATTAAAAGGAGATTGCATCAATCATAATTATATTCTTCTCGTTTTGATCTGGGTGTCTTTGGAGAATAACCCTAGGCATATTACGTATGGTCCTTGGAAACATTTAGATGTTGATAGGTGGAAAGTTACAACGCAAAATTATTTGTGCTTGTTTCAGCCCCACCACTTCCATGGATTTAACGTTTTCCTTTCTAATTGATATGTAACTCGTTGACGTGTCAATGAAGACTAGAATGAGAATATGACAGAAACTTAAATTTAAAGATTTTGATACTAATAAATTACAATCCGACCATTTTATCTAGAAACTAGACTTACATGAAACAATGTTTTAACCGTTTTTATTTTTTATTTTATTCTTTCTTCATCGTGACAGCATCTAATTATCATGCAATTTTTGAATAATCACATACAAAACAAAGAGTATTGCTCTGTAATTATCATGCAATTGAACAAAACCACATACAAAACAAAGATAACGATGAAGATGATGGTGAACTGTGGAAATAAATAGCTGTTATATTGATTGAGATGTTGACCACTCCACAAAAATAATTCAGTGCTGTCCTCCAAGTTTGCTGAAACATGGAAAGGTGAAAAGAACTTGGTGAAAGATGAAGAAACCTTTTCCATAGAAGACATGGAGGCTGAAGTAGTAGGTGGGTATCTTCTGTTTGTGTGCTTCTGCCCACAATATGTTGTCCTCTTGTAGGTGTCGCGGATGTTTTGGATCGATGTGAGAAAGTATCAATATTTAAGCCCTTCAATACTAACACTAATAAGAAATATCCACTTAATTATTTTCTACCATCATTCTAGTAATATAAAAACTATTAATTCCGTGTTTGATATAAGTTTACTATAATATGCTTATTTTGTATGTGATGTTTTTTTATATAGAGAGTATGGATTATTTTGAGTTTTTATAAATGCTTGTGATAAGATTTCTTATCTATAGTTGTAAAAGGATAAGTCAAGAATGGATTGTTTACGTCTTATAAAATAAATTGTATGGTTTGTTTTGAGTTTCCATAAGATATTTGTGATAAAATGCCTTGTATCTTATTAGATAAAAAATACAATATATTGTCTCATTCACGTCAATAAAATAAACATAATAACCTTATTTCAAATAGAGCATAAAAAATGTTGATTTTTTATTTCCATAAATTATATTTTTTAAGGTGAAACTAGAAAAAGTTAAATTATCGAAAACTCTATTTTGCTATTAAGTACCTTTTAACTTTCTAACATGGAAGCAAAGATCAAGGAATTGTGCCCGACATATATTCTTTAATGCTTAATTATACAAGGAAGAGGATTGTCTTGATAATTATTATTATGTGAATGTCTCTTCCGGGGTCAAATTTGAATATTTTGATTGGGTTAAATTAGTGGAGCACTGAGATACGTAAACACGACATAAATGAGCAGACACGATGCTTTCCGAGTCAAAACACCCAGCCAGCCATAACAGTGCGGAGGAAAGTTACGTTAATGATAATTTAAGATAATTTGTAGAATGATATTTTAAGATGGAAAATAACTTAATTGAATTAAAAACGTGTGACTTTCAAGTGCAAAACCAACAACTGGTTCCACTATATTCATTCTTATACGATGGGCTAAAAGAGTGGCTAACATTTAATTGATTGGATAATTAGGAAAATCAATTATAGACAATATAATGCATATACTCGGTGAAGTTGAAATGAAGAGTTCTTGAGAAAAACAAGTAAAGAATATATTGGAATAAAACTGATTCTGTTAGAAAATGAGCACTGATTTGTAAAATTTATAATTAAATACGTAATAATTGAAACTAGAAATTTAACACAATAAAAAAACACTGAAATAGTTGAAACGACGTTGTTTTGCACTTTTACTAATAGTCTAATTTTATTTTTTAACTTTTAAGTTTAAGCACTTCCCTTTAGTTTTTACTCCTTAGACAAAACTCAAATCTTCCAACTCAAAGGTTCGAAAAAGCCTTAGCCCCTAAATCTAAAAATCCTCGCCAGTTGCTCCTCAATCCCTCGCTCCTCACCAGCCCGTCACTCTATCTCACGCCCTCACAAGTCACGCCTCATCACTCAAGGAGCATCGAGCAGCATTCATCATGACAATGCCCCAAATCTCAAGTGTATTATTATTGGATGCTTCTGTTTTCTGGTCGAATAGCTGAATGTTTTAAATATGCACAAGTCAAAGCATGTTGTTCATTTTATTGCTGACTTGCTATTTGTTTTCTTCAAGTTTTTGACAACTTTTGTTTCTGTGAACTTTAATTCGCTGATTTGCAGAAAAGGCTTAGTTGAAGGTAGGTTTTAAGATAATTTTACATTCCCTTACGTGATTAAAGCATGTGGCGTAATATGGTTATTAATTGGAACTGAACCGAGAAAAATCGGTTCCAAAATTTTAGTTATTCAATTAATTCGGTTCAGTTTTAGTTAGTAAAATTTTTAAATTTCGGTATTCTATAATTTCGGATTTCGGTTCGGTTATAAGCGAATGCTCGGCCTCATCTGCATGTACATACACTTGAAGGTGAAGGCGAACTTTAATGGCAGATTAAGTTTGGAACGTCCAAACGCCATGTGGGAGGTATAGTTAGAATAGTGACAAGGAAAGGAATAGATTAATAATTTCAGTGCTACAAGATGATGATGGAATCTTCGCCGGCATGAGGAAGAAGATGACGTGGACATTGATGGTGGATCGACACTTAGGAGGTTTTCTTGGACATTATGCATATCGTTACGATCAGCAGAGAAAGACGAATTTTATGATAGTCTTTATCGTATTGAGATGACTGATGGTGTCATCGGCGAAGCAAGGAAGAGAAGAAGAGAGAAAGGTAACGAGAGAGAATAACGAAGGGAGAGAAAGTAAAGGAGAGAGAAAACTAATGTTGAGTTTTTCTTCTCTTTTTTTTTTAAAAAAAATATGCGAGGGGGCATGATGCTTTGTAGGAGCACATAGTGAAGGACTGTAGTGTAATTTGCGTAATATGTTATAATTAGATCGACGAGATTTAATCATAAACTAAAGTTTTATTTTCAAAAATAAGCCCGTCACTTAAAAATAAATGAGATTTCTTTTTAGCAACTTTTATTTTTTCAATTAATAGGTTCAATTGAATTCAATGAATTGAGGGTTACGGAGAAGTTTAACTGGTTAAGGATTTGTTCGGTTTGGCTTTTTCTCAAAAAGAAAACAATTGTTCTTAAAAAATATTCTTTTTGCAATAATTATTTAGTTTGAATTTCAAAAAAGCTGGAACTTTGAAAAGAGTTCAAATACAGTTTTTTTTAAAAATAAGAAAATTTAGTTTCTTAAAAAAAAACACTTATTCAAAAGTTGTTAAAAATATACTTTTAAAAAAAGTCTATTCAAACGAGCCCTAAAACTACTTCCCAAGAGTAATGGCCTAGGTTTAAATACCATGAAAGGCTGAAATTGAGTTGAAAGTGAAGGTAAAAAAATTAAAAGGATTCAATCAAAAGATTTAATGAGGCTAATTAGAAAAGGGAAAACTTTTGTACCCTAACTTCTAAAAACAAAGAGGGATCAATTGACCCTCTTTCTCCTTAATACATCCACCAATGGTACGACTTGTTTTTATTGTTGTTTTTTTAGTGTAAAAAATATTTTTTCTTTAAAAAAGCACAATCTTTTAAAAAAATTAAAACTTGAAAAAAACTTAAATTCAAGTTTTTTATTTTAAAAATTCAAAACTTTTAACTTTTTAAAAAGTTATAAAAAATAATTAAAATTAATCCTAACGAGCATGCAGTAGTGTTTCAAGTAAAACACTTGCGTGGTTGCAACTAGAATTGAAGAAACACCCAATGATACTAAAAGTCCATCCCCAAAAAACGCCAATGCAGCATAAAGTCTACTCTTTAAAAAAAAAAAAAAAAACCTATGTAGCATGTAGTAGTGTTCTGATTAAGAGCTTGTTTGGCTATATTTATTTTGCAGTTTTTATACTCTTTGATAAAAATAATTTATCATATATTTTTTATTATTTATAATTTATAAATCCCAAACAAGTTTTGCCAGACAGACTGAAAGACATCTATATAGCATATAGTAGCGTTTCGGTTAAAACACCTAAGTAGCATGTTGTAGTTGACTAGTTTACTTCTGTCGATCCATGCATTAGAGTAGGAGGGTGTTTGGCTTTACTTATAAGCTGGTCAAACCAACTTATAAGTCAAAAATAAAAATTGACATGTGTGGCAAATCAGCTTATAAGTACTATGTGATTGTTTATAAGCTGGGAAAAAAAAAGTAGAAGACCAGCAACTTTTTTTTTTATTTTATGCTTATAATAAGTTAGTGGTCAAAGTTAGAAAAAAGACTTGTTTGCCCTTTAGAATGAGAAGAAATTAATTAATGACATATTCTTTTTAGTCATTTTAATTACTATTATTATTTATAAGTACTTATTTATTAAACATGTCAGTAGTTTATAAGCACATATTATCCAAACACATCTCTATTTATTTATTATTAACTTAAAAATAATGTTTTTTTTAAACAATACTTGCTTATAAACACTTAAAAATAAGCAAAGCTGAGCGGACTCTAGATTGACATCCTAGGCTTTCTTCTTTGATTTTATCTGATTTTTGTACCTATTGATATTAATTAATGGTATAGTAACTTTTTTCGTTATTAATGTTATTTTCGTTTGACCAAAAAAGGAAAAAAGAGAGTAGATTGACTTGGGTAAACAATTCACGGTTCTTTATGGTTGCAACCCAACTCAATTACTCAACGCCCAGACACTTGGGAGGGCAAACAAATTCAACAAGAGAACAAAACGTTTTCCTAATTTTTTCTTTTTTCCGTTTAACTCCTTTTTGGGTTTATTGAAAGAACCTCATTTTTTACATTCATCTTTCTTTGTACCAGAATAACGAATAATCCAACAATTTGTACCAAAAGTGTTTCTGTCGTGACTAGAAGTCACGCCTCTTACGGTCCCTGTCTGATTCGAAGGTCCAAACAGCTCACGAGGGAAACGAGTTTATTTATTTATTTTTTAGCAGAAAAACTCAAAATGGCCTTCAATGTACTCCAAAACTAATCAAATAAATTTGGGCCTTCAGGAACGGGAGGAGAATCCTCCTCCAAATTAATATGATTAAAAAAGTGGAAATAATAATTACTATCTACTCTCTTTTTTTTTTGTCAAATAATTACTATTGTCACAAAAAGAAACGTATTCAAATTCACCACCCTCAAACAAAAAAAAAAAAAATCACACATTCAAATTGACCAAAAAAAGAAAACGACATATCAAAAACAACTATACGTATATGTATACACCAAACAATTATATATAGGCGACAAGAAAAAAAACCCACACACATATATATATATATAAACGTATACATCATCCAAGTTTTTGTTCTTTTTGTGTGCGTCTCTCAGAGGGAGGGAGAGAGAGAGAGAGAGAGAGGGTGAGTATTATTTTTCTCTGGAACAATCCAAAAGCTCCCCTTCTTTTTATTCAGGATCTCATTAAGAGGTATTGAGATCCCTAATGGCTGCTCTCTCTCTCTCTCTCTCTCTTTCTCTCTATAAACGTATATAGAATATTTATGTCTTTTTGAGAAAGCTTTTGCAGAAAAACTTTCTTGATTCTTCCTTTTGCTTGTATCATTACATATATATATATATATATGTATGATATTTTAATTATGAACAGCTCTTATCATAGCAATTGCAAGCATAGTCATCGACAACTGCATAGCGAGCAAATTTCTAGGTCAAGTAATCATAACGAAGCGCTAGTAGAATACAAAAGTGACGCATTATGAAAAGTTATTTCTAGTCTGAACAGCAGATTTGAGAGTCAATTCAGGAAAAAGAACATCATCTGTCAAACTTAGGCAAGAGAATTCCTCCTATTGTTTTTGTTTTTCATGTCCTAGAAGTTTTCTCTCATTCTCCTCATCACACATGGATTTTGTCCATAATTTGCTAGAAAAGGAAGTGTGTATGTGTATGTATGGGTGTGTGTTTGTGTGATTTTTTTTTGGGATTATTGTATTTGTTTTATGTCTTGATGGCTTATGCACTTGTTCCTTTGGTGTTTATCAGATTTTGTGCATTCGTTCTGTTTGTGTTTATCAGATTTTGCAATAAGCTCTGATTACTGAAGCAGGTAGCGTCTTTTATTGCCATGTATTGTTTAAATCGAAGTTGTGATAACTTGTTAAATATATTTTGGGTTGTTGATTTTGAAGGTCCAAATGTGCTTGCTAGTTACAGGGCCTGTTGGATTTTTGATCCTTGATGTTTCATGTATAAATCAAGTGGAGTTCATTGCTTAATATTCTAGGTGTATGTTGGCCTCTGAAGTTATTGAAAAAAGTAACAAAGGAGGATTTTTTTTTTCTTTATTTGGGATTCCTTATACATTGATCTGCTGTATTTCTAGATCCAATAACTGGTTTTCAGGTAAAACAGAAGATTAACAAGGAGAAAGATCATATCCTCGTGTGGAGCAGATGATATTCTTCTAGATCATGTGTTTCTCTCGTGTGGAGCGGATGATATTCTTCTAGATCATGTGTTTCTTTCTCGTGTTACCAAGCATTGATGATATATGAAATTTTCAAATCATGGATCTTTTCGTAGTTTGCTTTGGATGCTGATTGGATATCAATACCTTCTCTTGTTTCCAGCAAACCCTTCTCTCAGTTATCCGTCAATTTGAATTTTTCATGATCATTTCTAAGGATTATTGGTAATGAAATGCTTGGTAGTGAATGAGGGACAGCAACCCGCTAAGTTAAACTAATTCCTATCATGGTGTCTACTTGACCTTTGGATTCCCTATGGACACGTATATGAAGCTTCTTTTTCCTTTTTGTCTATTTCTAAACTGTGCTGGACAAATATTAGTTGATCAAAAATCAGATCAACAACTCCTGATCCTTAAAGAATCAAAAGTTGTTTTCCTTTTCGGTGGATGTCAATGCACTTCCCTATTATATCATAGCTTGTCACTTTGCAGGCTGTCATACTAGCTGTGCTGTTCGTGTGAATTCAGGGCAAATCTGACAGCCCGGAAGCGTTAGCAGTATCTGCTGAACTGAAATCTAAGGTATGTTTAGTTTTGCTTTGTGGCATGGAGTATTGGTCTTACTGGTGTAATCCTAATAATAGATTCTTAGTTACAGATTTAATCAATATCAGCTGATCCGTACCTTCATCTTATGCAGTGTAGTTTTCCATTTTCTCCTCTTTGAATATAAAAAATCTCCTAGTCTACTTTGCATGAGTTGGGAATAGATTAGGATTTTACTTTCCAAGAAAAATGATAAAAACATAAATGTTTCGTGCTAACTAATTGCAAGAAGTTTCTGACGAATTATGCACAAGCCTTTTACCTTAGTCTAGGCAGAGTCTCCAGGATAATTATTTAACAGTGAGCAAGTGAGTAGAGTTAATGGGATTGTTATATATATAGCACATCAAGATATAGCAGTGTCTATTAATGGAAAGTGGATATAATATCCATTTATGTACAAGCTTGTTGGATGTCATTGCTTATAGTGAAAACCTATGAAACAGTGGCCCTCATATCATGTAGAATTACGGCCTTGTTTGAAAACAAAAATGTTCCTCAACATACTTGATTAAGTATTTGCTATGTGTTCTTGGTCCTACAAAATATTTCTGTATCATGTGATTATATATTCCTATGGAGATTCATTAGCTTATGCAGTATCTGCTTGTGAAACATTGTATGTAGTTTAGATTAGAAGGAATCTCACTTATATACAAGAAATATACTCATTTTAGACCCCAGGTAAGAAAAAGCGAAAAGAGAAGAAGTGATGCAGGAGTTCATTTTGCACTAAAATAAGAATAAGAGAATGAATGCCTAGAATCCTGCAGACAGGAACCAGCTTGTGAAGGCCTTCTCTTTCAAAAGCCAATTGAACAACTAAATCAGTTATTCAATTCAGTCCTTATGCTGATCTACTTTGTGGTCTCCCTTTTTGTTTCCAAAGCTTGATGCAAAGATGCTTATGAGCATTCCATTTTCCCCTCAGGAAATTTATTTCTTCATTAAGATCTGCATTGGACTAGGACAAAATAATACCTATCTCTTCATATAGTCAGACAAATTTGATCATCATGTTTTGATGAATAAGGCGCCCAAAGTTTATGGGTGAATTACCCAACTTCCCCCTGTGGTTTGACAAATATGTATAATAATACCTTGTGGTTACGAAATTAGCTAAGTCACCCCCTGTAGTTTCAATGAGGGTACACATAGACCCCCTTCGTTAATTTTTCATTCCAAAATAACGTGTTTTGACATGCACGCGTGCTTTGTGCGACTTTGCTTTGTTTTTTCATAATAAATGCATTAAATAAACTTTTCTATCTTTAATTTGTTTAAAAAATAAAAAAAGCAATTAAATAAAAAAAAAATGACACCACCCCTGCCACCCTCCAACCCACCAGCCCCCACCACCCCTGCCACCCCACCCCCACGCCCAGCTAGCCCCCACCCCACCAACCCCCACCACCCCTGCCACCCCACCCCCCGTCGCCCCCGCTGCCCCCCCCCCCCACCACCCCCGTCGGCCCCACCCCGCAGCAGCCCCCACCCCCGCTGCCCCTACCCCCAGCAGCTCCCACCCCCGTTGCACCCACCTCGCTGGCCCGACCCCCGTCACCCCGACCCCCAGCAGCCCTCACCCCCCATCCTTCATGTTTTTTTTTTTTTTTTGTGTTTTTTCTAATTTAATTTTTATTTTTTATTTTTAAATAAAATAAAAGTAAAATAGATATTTTATTTAATAAGTTAGGCGCAAAATGGACTTTTTACTAAAATCCATTTAATTTTATTTAACAACAGTTAGCTTTTGGGGATCGTGTGCATTATCGTTGGAACCATAGGGGGTCAAGTAGCTAATTTGTAAAACACAGGGAAAAGTTGTGAATATTAGTCAAACCACGAGGGGGAGTTGAGCAATTAACCCATCAAAATTTTCAGCAAATACTTTTGGTTTCTGTCTTCAGTGTTTGAGTTACTATTTCTAACTTCTCGTTCAATTTTACCTATATGTATCTTGTTACATGCCTTTGCTATTTTACCAATATGCATATTCTATTCTGTAAAGAAGGCCTTGTCTTGCTCTGGTTGTCATTTCGTTTGTAATTTTGCACTCTCATTAATTTGATATGAGTTTTTTCTGTCGATTTCCATATGTTATGTGACTGTGGTTGCCCTCTTGTTCCTTTTATTATGCATCTCAAATCAAATTGATACTAAATTTTTTTGTCATTAGCACTTCGTACCGATAAGCACATTAGTGGGGGCCATAAATGATAAACCTTATTTCTTGAGACCTAAGAAGACCATGAATATGCTGCTTCTTGAATTTTATCAACTGAACTTTGATTAAATTATTATTTCTAACCAATATTCATTAATATATGATCTTTTTAATTCATTGGGTGCACCCTGTGCATTTTAGAAACACTTTGGCAGTGATTCTCTACTAAACTAGGAAAAAGAGCTAATTTATTTTCATATGCATCGTTGTTGACTGTTGTGTCTCAATTTCTGTTTGATATATTCAGATGGATGTGCAAGATCCAGAGCATGGGCATGTTATTGAGGTATCAGCTGATATGCCGCCTGCAGAGCAGAGCTTAGGTGGAAGTAAACTATGTAGCGGAGCACCCTGTGGATTTTCGGATAGGAAAGCTAGTTCCATTGATGCAAAAGAGCGTTCAGCATCCATGAAAAAACTTTGGGTTGCTGTTGTGCTCTGCATTATTTTTATGAGTGTTGAAGTTGCTGGAGGAATTAAAGCAAACAGTCTTGCAATTTTGACTGATGCTGCACATTTGCTATCAGATGTTGCAGCTTTTGCCATATCTTTGTTCTCTTTGTGGGCAGCAGGATGGGAAGCTAATCCACGTCAATCTTATGGCTTTTTCAGAATAGAGATCCTCGGGGCATTGGTTTCTATTCAACTGATATGGCTTCTTGCTGGCATCCTTGTTTATGAAGCCATAGCGCGACTCATAAATGATACGGGTGAAGTTCAGGGTTTTCTCATGTTTCTGGTTTCTGCATTTGGTTTAGTGGTTAATGTTATCATGGCTGTGTTGTTGGGTCACGACCACGGACATGGTCATGATCATGGACATGGGGGGCATGGTCACGGCCATGGTGATGATCACAGCAACGAAGATGATCATAGGCACAGCCATGGTGTGAGTGTTACCAGACATCATCATCACTATCGTCATGAGGAACACTCTAGTCATGAATCCCATCATCACGCTCATGAAGCAAATATTAGTCAGCCTTTGCTCAAGCCTGACGAAGAGGTTAAATCAAAGGATGGAGTTAAAAAGAGAGAAAGAAACATAAATGTTCAAGGAGCTTACCTTCATGTACTCGGAGATTCCATTCAAAGTATCGGAGTGATGATTGGTGGAGCCATTATATGGTACAACCAAGAGTGGAAAATCATTGATCTGATCTGCACCCTTATCTTTTCTGTAGTTGTTCTGGGGACAACCATCAAGATGCTGCGAAACATCCTCGAAGTTCTGATGGAGAGCACACCAAGAGAGATTGATGCTACAAGGCTCGAGAAGGGTCTCTGTGAGATGGATGAAGTTGTTGCCATCCATGAATTGCATATATGGGCGATCACCGTGGGGAAAGTTTTATTAGCTTGCCATGTCAAAATTAAGCCCGACGCTGATGCTGACATGGTACTGGACAAGGTAGTCGATTACATCCGGAGGGAATACAACATTAGTCATGTTACAATTCAGATAGAGAGAGAGTAGAACTGGTAAGGGCAGGTTCAGACTTTGGTTGGTTGTTGTATGTGTCGGGAGCTCATTAGAAAATGTCTATTCTTTACTATGTTGGATAGAAAAATCTAAATTCGAAAATGATTTTGGTCGATTATGCACCTATATATATGGCTTTTACTTCTTTTTTGCTTGTTATAATACATAGTTTCTGTTAGAAGAATATTATGCCTCGGTTGCCCTGTTTTGCTTCTGTGTTTTCTTTTTTTGTAGTCACAGTACGTGGAGATGGTTTCGCATTGGGTAGCGGAGCAGCAGATGACATGATCAACGTTACTTCAACAAGTGCATTCCCTCCTAACGTAATCAACTACCTCGTCCACCATGGAAAAGCTCCAAGAGAAAGGAGAAAGGGGAACACAGGAGGTTTCTGTGTTGACACAAATTTTCTGATGTCCAGTGGCCTGCCAAGCTTTTTTGGCTCCGTACGTGTTGTACTCATGAAAATGATGAGGGTCGTGATGCGATCCTTCGTAACTGATTTTGTTTGTTATTCACATGGTCTACATTAGGCTTGTGCTGGTGACACACTTGAGTGTCCATCTCATCGGGTGCTTCTAGAATCTAGGCATCTTCTAGAATCTTGGCAACACGATATTCTACTTTTTCAACCTTTTTTTAGTTTCAGTTTTTACTGCAAACTTCTGTTATTACATTGTTTATGTCTTTAACATCAAGGATAGATACTCAACCATGACAAACTAAATGAAGGCCCAAAGGTTTCAAATATACGGCAAATCTTTTTCCTTTTTCTCATTTATACCTCAAATAAATGAAGGGTCCACCAGATAGTATTATACAACTTGTGTCTTCAGCTGGGCGCCATGTCACAGCATTTCTTTACCGACCTGTAATTCTATGAATGCTTGTCTACTTGGTTTAAGTCAAACATGCCAAGAAAATCAAATGGTAATATTAGGAATTTTATTAGCGTCGTGAGCGGACGCCCCTCAATTTTTTCTGAAAGTGCTTAGCAATATCGACGGGATGGAAGCACGATTTGAACTTAAAAAAAAAAAAGAAGCAAAAAAGTAGTAGTTCAATACATGAAATTTTTAATATATGTGACATTTCAAAAGGGGCTATTAATGCGTTTTTTCATTTACAGTTTTAAGGGAGATATTTTTCGTAATTTAAATATGTAATTTTTTTAGACCGCTTCGAACAACTTATCGTTACTCAAAATTCCCTTTATGAAAACATTTGTGATAACTTAAAAATAGAAAATGTAAAATATCTGCAGGAGGCAAAATAAGATTTGCTCTCACAAAAAGGCTAAACTATACAGAGACACCAATGCTTTCTTTTATCTTTTTTTTTTTTCCTTTGTTTTTTCCCCTTACAATATAAAGAATGGATTAAATGATATAAATATATCTGACTCAGATAGATGTCGTGGAGACAGCACGAAAAACGCGTAGAGTATGTGGGTGTCCAATCTTTAACAACTAAAGACGAGAGAAAGTTGCTGCATGCACTGCATTTCCATCATGTCAAATCCGCATTTTCTCCTCAGCTTTTCACGTATTATGTGAAGACCAATTCCAATGTATAAACAAAAGAAATATAATCCAAGTTTTAGTTAGGAAAATATCCACATTGCAAGTGACAACATTGATTGCGGTGACAAATCTATAAAAAAGGATCTGACAACGAAGTTTCCTCCCCCATAAACACGTATATTTGACCGTTTTATGCTCTATAAAAACTCAATTGCTGCAATGAAATATTGGCATCATCGCTACTTGCCTTTGCTGTGATATTCTGATCTTTGTTCGTTTGTTCTTTTTTCTTTCATTTCAATCCAAGGTTCGCAATGTCGAGATTTGGATTTTCTCATAATATATAAGATTGTGAATTGTTTTTATTATATAATCGTATATTGGTTCATAAGGTGATCAGGTCTAAAATGTTTCTTGATGCCTAACCACGAATTTTATATTGAACAGCAAAAATGAGCAATGAGGAAAATGCTGAATCCGGACAGAGACGTGCTCCCAAGTTGAACGAGAGGATCCTCTCCTCTTTGTCAAGGAGATCTGTTGCTGCTCACTCTTGGCATGATCTTGAAATAGGTAACTGTGAATTATGTGAAAATTTCACAATTACTTAAGATTGGATACATATCATATTTGGATTCTGATATCATTCATGCGTCCTTTCTCTAGGTCCTGAGGCTCCACAAATCTTCAACGTGGTAAGATAATCAACCTTTTCTTGCAAAATTGCAGTATTTTCGTGAAGCTCCTACACATTTCCATGAAAAGTACGTGTTCAGATTAAACTAGTAGTTGAACATGAGTTGTTATACGTGGTATAAGAGCCAAGTGTGGGTAAAGTTATGTATATAGGGAGGATCAGTCGTTACACTTTTTTGAACCAAAAAAAAAAAAAGGTCGTTACACTTTTCTCTTCAATCCATCTTGGTGGGTCTTACAATCCACATACTGCATTCTACAGGTCATTGAGATAACAAAAGGGAGTAAGGTCAAATATGAGCTTGACAAGAAAACTGGTATGATTAAGGTATGGTACAACATTGTTCAAATTCACTACCCCTTTTCTATTTCTTTCCAATTCTCTCCTTCTCATCTGCTACCATAATGCTTCCAGGTCGATCGCATCTTGTATTCATCCGTGGTCTATCCTCAAAACTATGGCTTCATTCCTAGAACTCTATGTGAAGATAATGATCCAATGGATGTTTTAGTACTCATGCAGGTGGATCAATAATGTCATATCTGATAACTTCTAGAGCGGAAATTTTCTTGCAATTACATAAGCCAATCAAATGTTCATTAGTGATTCACAAGAAAATATCAAATTTTAACAGGAACCTGTTGTACCTGGCTGTTATCTTCGTGCCAGAGCCATAGGATTGATGCCTATGATTGATCAGGTCTGATCATAAACTTGATAGAAGCTGTTCAGAGTGATTTGTTTTCTTCATCTTATTTTGCAAACTCATTAAATGTTTCCTTGATCAATTTAGGGAGAGAAAGATGATAAAATTATTGCAGTATGTTACGACGATCCAGAGTATCGCCACTATACTGATATCAAGCAGCTTCCCCCTCATCGTCTGGCTGAAATCCGCCGCTTCTTTGAAGATTGTATCCTCATTTACTTTTAAACTCAACTCTTCTATTTCGTCACACTAAAAATGCACACAGTTTTAGAATTTTCTAAAGATGAATGCACATATATTCTTAAGAGATTTAGGGTCAGTCGAGATTGCAGTCGTCCCTACCACTATAGTGGATCAGTCCTCGAGTATAATGCATTCTTTGTCTAATAAACCGACTGCTGGCTTTTCTTGACACCAAGTTTAGACAAGAAGAATGAGAACAAAGAGGTCGCGGTTAACGAGTTTCTGCCTCCAAGTACTGCTCAGGAAGCCATCCAATACTCTATGTATGTAGTTACAACGTTACAACATTACGAGGGAATTGTGGTTTCCATCTAATATGTTTATGACTGAGCTATTTAAATAATTGTGTGCAGGGACCTCTATGCAGAGTACATTTTGCAGACTTTGAGGAAGTAGGCGGACAAGAAGATGAAGTTAATGTAGCAAATAATTGGTATACTTGAAGCAAAGATGATTGACCAGTTCAAGTTTTGATCACACCCAAATTAGTTTTTGTTTGGGGACGTTAATTATTTTCTTAGCAAAATTTCATAATTGTTTAATTTCTTCGCAATTGCTACTTGTGGACAAATGCTGTCTTGCAGTAGTAATATATTCGTGAATTTTCTTTTTCATTGTAATGAGCCTTATACCTAATAAGTTCAGAGACGAACTTTCTATTTCAGCTTTTGTGGCTTCTGTTTCCAGTTCAAACTTTAAATATTCACTTTCCCACCTGAACCTGATTTGATTACCCTCGTATAAATGTTGTGTTTGAAATAAACTTATTATAAGATGCTACCATACCCTCTATAAATGTTGTGTTTGAGATAAACTTCTTATAAGATGCTACCTTTTTCATTAAAGAATGATTCATTTTTTAATGTGTTAAAGAGACAATGAAATTTTATCATTTTATCATTAAATTATAAAGATTCCCACCTTGTCCCCTTTAATCTTGTAAAATATAAGCTAATTCATCTTGACTTATCTTTTACAACTATAAATAAAACATTTATCACAAGCATTTTAATATATATATATATATATATGTATATATGTATATATTTATATGTATATGTATATGTATATGTATATGTATATGTATGTATAAAAGCATCTTGTAGCAAGCTCATACCAAACACAACATAGATAACATTACTAGAAAATAACCAACAATGATGAGTTATTCCTAAAAGAGATGAGGGGTCTCAATATTAAGCACACCAAAGTGGCTTCTTCAATGTATATGTTTAAACGCACTTCGAGGTCTTGATAATTGCCCTAACCATACGCCATGAGCTTGTGTACTGTATTTCTCATATTTCTGCACAATGACAAGTAGAAATCTAATGATGTAACCAACGAAGCTGAAAACATGAAATAGTAAATTGTTCCGTTTTATGCATTTAAACCTCAAGAGGGAACATTACGCCACAATGTTACAGATATTCATCAGAACATTAACATTGTCAATATCAAAAATGGTAAAGTAATATAAAAAGGGAGAACGCATATTTGCAACTATGCCATGGATGTCTTCCTTAAATGACCAAGGCTTGGACAAATATTGGAGAAATCACTGGGTATATCATCAGCGTTGTGCACTGAAAAGAGCTCGGCCAATGATACCAGTTGCTTCAATGTAACGATCCACGCACCTGGAAATACAACTACCCTCGCTCCCACTTAGGCTAGTCCCTGGTTTTGTGAGACACTTCTCAAAGCATTTTCCACGAACAGTCTGCACCAGTAGTTTAAGAGAATCAAGTATTAGCAAGAATTTGAGATGGAAAAAAATTATCAATCATTTTGCCGCATTAGTTCAAGCAAGGATGAAAAGTTAATTATAGCAGAAGATGAGAGCTCAACTGAACAGTTTGAACTCAAGTATTTTTCTCAAATGCACAGAGAACTTGATCATCAACATTCATAAATATTGTATATCAATATATCATACAAATGCTGAATTTATGCAAGACATAAGAAAGTCAGCACCAAGTGGTTCTCAGCTAACTGATATACAAGCCATTCAATATCAGGAATAGTTGATCAGATCCACAAGGCTCACTCTACCAAGAAATCATAAATAGACAGCAAAATCTAAAGGCTATGTGCTCATCATTAGAGAATTTCCAGGGCTCAATTCTTGAACCCAACCAAAGGATGCTGCTTCAAATAAGTGATCATTAGTTTGCATATGTAAGCCTTACATTTATGTTCTAACCAAACATGCTGCTTCATAGTCCTCGTGTAATCACATGCCGTGAAGATGGATGCTAACCTTTTTCGGTCGCATTCCACCTAATAAAGCTGAAGAAGCAAAGCTCTTTAGTAAATTTCCTTTTTTTTTTTTGGGGGGGGGGGGGGGGCGCATATGGTGCACAATGTGAGGCATGTACAAGATTTGGGAAGAGAAGGAGAAAGAAGGGGAAGATGGGTAGTTGTGAAAATTTTCAATAGAAAAGTTACTCTTCCTTCTCATTTCCTTCTCCAATTGAAGGAAAGAGGAAGAGGAGGAGAAGGGCATATGTCAGAAACTGAAAATTATCAATTCAAAAGTTACTGTTTCCTCTGATTCACCATCTCCAATCACACTCACAAAAGCATAAATGATTTATTTCCTTTCTGCTTATCTAAACAAGAAAACTTGCTCCCTCTCCTTTTCCCATATGTTCCTATCTTCTACTTCGTTTCCTTTCTCTTTCCCACTTGAACCCAAACTAGCCCAAAAACTAGCTGATGATCACCAGCAACAATGAAAGTATATTTTCACCAAAGTAATCCTAATGCTCCTAATTAGGAATATATTCAATATCTGATACAACTAATCAGTTTCTTTACAGGTAAACTACACCAATTTGCACCTATTTCTTCCGGAGTTGAACTTAATACGGCAAAAAGCCTCCTGCCACTACTGATTGATCCTAAAAAGGAGGCATTAGGTACAACTACGCCCTTAACAGGCAAGCATCATACAATACCAAATTGATTAGGCTTAATGGCTTCCTAAAACTACCTCTAATAAAAGATTAACGGATAGTTATCAATGGAATACTTGTTTGCTCGACTGCTTACTAATACAGGGTTAAGCTAAACCTGTCAGTGCTGACAAATAACCATAGTTACAAATTACAAATTACAGTACTATTAGATTGTTATAGCACAGCAAGATACAGCTTGCAACCTTGACAAAATACGAAAAATTCTCCGGGTATCAGAAGTAAAAGTTGAATTCATTAACGCAGTACTCAAACAAAAAAATAAATAAATAATGATAAACATAAATGGCAGAGTGATAATAACCTCGAGGAATTCTTCAGCATAAGCCTGGGCCAACTGGGTTTTAAGCTGGTCCATGAACTGCTCCGGCGAATACTGACCTTGTGACCCACTTGACGGCGTCGAAAACGAATCCATTCTCGCAAAAACCCGCCGGTGCGTGTTTTCTGTTTCGAGTCGGTGAGCTACTGATTTTGTAGCAGCAGATGGTGCGCTTGTGTCCCTAGTAAAACCCTAAATTCTCCATCAATTTCTATTAGAGTCGCCAATATATGTGGGCCATTATCAAGACTTTTTTTTTTTGTACTCCTATTTGTATTTTTTCTCTTTAATACTATATAATAAAATAATTATTAGGTTATAATTTCCCTTTAATACTATATAACAACAATTATTAGGTTATAAATTCTTTTCCACATCCTAATTTATTATCCATACATATTAGAAAGAGAGTTCATGCAATTTCAAGCAATAATACCATCTGATATATATAGATGTATATAGGTATATATCATGCATATTTTTTCTCACCAGCTACAAGAATTAATTTTATCCTTTCAATAGTAGAAAATTAATTTGCTAATCTGAAAATGATCAATTTTTCCTTCTGACATGAATTTATATATATTTACGAGAATGTTACTTACTAATTCTCCCTTGAATACAACCTTCAATTAAGTTCCTTAATTTGAAAAAAAAAAAAAATTCTACCACAAACTTTGCACTTACACTATAAATATATAGAAATCTTATAAATCTAAACTTAAAGAGTTTGGAAAACTGTCAAACTTTTTATGTAAATATTTTGTCATGCATAGATAAATTGAAATAAAACTATTTTCCAATTTAAAAATAAAAATAAAAATATTTAACACACATTCCCTAATAGATGTTTTCAACTTATATTAGCTTCCTTTTCTTTCCGTCTAGGCTTTCGTCCATATTCTTTTTTATGCAAAAAGTATTAATACGGTGGTTACAAAAATTGCTCTTCCTTTTCACACTAACCATGTACAAAATGCATATATTTTTATTTATGGGTCTATGAACAAAAAGTATATACTTATATATTAGAATAAAAAATAACAATTAATATTAAAAAATTATTTCTTTCATACATCACACGAATATTATTCTAGTACAGTGCTATAATACAATTTACTTAATGTTGCAATAAGCGTCACATTTTGACATGGAATAAGATCTCAAAATTATAAATAATAATAAAATCTATTCAAGATTTAACTAAATTGTATTATTCAATTTTTACTTTTGAATATGTAAGGGGATTGGTCATATAAATAATGCTTATCAATTGATGCGATTTAGAAGATGATAAATTTCATTGCTCTTTTGTAGTTATAAGATCAAAGGTGTCACGATAGGTTAAACAACAAACTGTAAGCCCAGGCCCAGCTCTTGCAACACTGAAACGGCTCGAAGATATGGGCTCGAGATTTTCTCTTAGTCTCTGATGGGCTTGAACATTTTCTGCAACTCTCAAAATCTTTGACGGACACGGCGAACATGAAAGAAAAACTGAATAAACTTTGGTTGGATAAGCCAGTAAAAGCATGCTGCTTTTCAATAAAATTAAGCAAAAAAATATTGAATTTGAATTTTCTTTAACATTAATCTCTTATAACCCTGATTGAAAGAACTCTCCAGATTGATGTGGGTAAAAAGTGTTTGACGAGGGAACACAAAAATACGTTACAAAAAATATTTGAATTTGAGACGAAAAATTTTCATCTCAAACTTATAAAGTTCCGTCTCAAAATGGATTTGAGATGGAATTTGAGACAAAAATTTTCTATCTCAAAAACTATTGTCTCAAATTCTGAGATGGAAAAATTCCATTTAATTGAGAAATTTTTCGTCTCAAATTTGTATTAACTTATTAGAAAATTTAGTCCAAAGTTTCCATCTTAAATCCGTTTCAATTTGAGATGGAAATTTTCCTTCTCAAATTCAATAGTTTCTAATAGTGATAGGACTGCCAATAATGAAATAGTACACAAGGAAAGCATTTTAATTTTGTAGCTAGTCACCTAATCATAGTTTAAATTGGCATTTTAGAACAAGTAAAAATGACAAACCCTCTTAAATTCCACTAAAGAGAATAGAATGGCCGAATTTAAAAAGTAGTTCAAGTGATTGAAACTATTTTTCTATAGGAGTGTTTACTTGATTTTGGATTCCATGAGAGATAAGGAATCGAGTTAGAGATGGAGGATAAAATAAAACAGAAAAAAAATTGAGAGAGAACGGGATTAATTTACTAGAGTTTGTTAACCAAGTCAGAAAGGCACCTTCAAGAATGTGTCCTAGTGAAGATATCGGCAATTACATTTGCAAATGGGACCTTAACAAGGCAAATATTAAGCTTAATAACTTGTCCTCGTGTAATGTGACAATCAATTTTAACGTGTGAAGAGAGCTCATGTAGAATGTCATTAACTAGTACTATTTGAATGCACTTTGATTCGGTTGTGTTGGCTAGTGGATTAAATGCCACGAGTTGTTGGTGGATTTATAAGATCAAGACTCGATTTGATATTAAGTTAAAAAAAGCATAGAGAATTAAATCCTCTATACTAATCAATGATTGTAAAGATGTACAATGACAGTCTAATTACTCTAGTTTTGTGGCCACCTAACCATAGTCTAAATTAGTGGTCTAAGACAAGCCAGCAGAATTATAGAAGTTTGATATGTTATTTCTGACTTCATGGAAATTATATATATTGACTTTAAAAGCAGGAGTTGGATGCAAGAAATCACAATTATGGTTGTGGTCACTATGATATAATAAAGACTAATTGACACAACGCATTGATGTAATTTATCATGACAATACTTAGTACAATTTTACACCTAATAATAGATCATGCAACTATATATCAGCCAATCCCCCCCCCCCCCCAAAACCAAAAAAAAAAAAAGAAAAAGAAAAAGAAAAAGAAAGTGCAGAAAAGCACATGTAATTATATTGATGATGAAGAAACCTAGTCCGTGAATAGAGAATAGAGTGTGCATGAGAGCATGATGAAGTTTGATGCCTGTGGTCCTCACCCTACAAAGCCTTACAACAATTCGCACCAACTGCACCTATACAAATTTTTATGTTATCTCGAGTCATTTTTGTCCAAATTATGATTAACGAGGTAAGAAGATGTACTGATAATACAATTCGCACCAACTACAGTACCTTTTTTTTTTTTGGGAGAAAAAGAGTAATTTCAGGATATGAATTTGACAATACATATACGAAATTGAAAACCTAAATTGTTAAATTTTATAGAATGATTCAAACTTATAAAAAAAGTTTTTTTAGGCAAGGTTAACTGATGATGTTAGTTTTTTCATTTATGCGATATTTTCTTTTCTCTCAGATTCTATATGGCCTTTTTTTTTTTTTTTTTTTCATTCTATTTCAACTCCTATGTTGTATTATCTTACACATTTTTGACGTTGTTAGAATCTCATATATGCCTAATCTATAATTATTCTCAAGGTGCCATGAGATAAGTCGTAAACAATATACAACCAGAGATTTATCTACTATCAGTGATAACGAATGCATGAATTTGACCTACTAAAACGTATGGAGTATTTTTATATTTTTTGTATTTCATAAACATATAGATCTTTTCTTAAAATTTATTAGAAGGTTAGGTATCAGTGATAAAGACTTTCCTTCGGAACACAAATATCTTCATACTTTTTTTATTTTACTAGGCTAGATTCGTGGATTATCATCAATAATAGATAGTACCGTTGCTTGCAACTTGTTTAATAGCTGTCTTGAAATAATTATGAATTGGAGTTGACAAAATTAAAAGTGTGGAAACTAATTAGAGATTAGAGTTGATTAATTAAAAACGGACTTTGCTCTGCAGCTGAGAAGAAAAGTAAAGAACAATAAGAAATCAAATAAGATAAGATGTAAACAAGCCATCCTTGACTTATTTTTTACATCTATAGATAAAACATTTTATTACAAGTATTTTATGGAAACTCAAAGAAAATCATATTTCGTAGAAAACATCAAATAAGATAGGCATCTTATAATAAGCTTATACCAAACAAAGCATATATATGAGTTAGAATAGAAAAAAATAACGAATTTGAAAGGGGGAGAAATGACATACAAGCAAAAACTAACATCGTTAGTTAATTGTATGTAAAATACTTATTTTTCCTAAGTTTAATCCTTTTCATTTGAAGTTTTGAAATTCATGACCTTAATTTCATAATATACCAAATTAAGACCCTAAAGTCACCCTTTTTCCTTTTCTCTTTTTCTAATTAGTGCAGCCCGTTCAATTAATTCTCTCCCATTATAATAACTATATACTGAAGGGGCAGAATAAGAGTAGCTAGTAAAAGTAAAAACAAGAACAAAATTGGTCTTACTCAAAAGTTAAAAGTTTAGTAATGTAATTACATGTCATAATTCATGCACCAAACCAATGAAGAAAGAAGTACTAGTTCTTTCCCCATTTCAATTCTTCTAATTCTAAGAACAATAAATAAGAGTAACTTATAATTTTGACTTGTGATAGCATTGAACATGTCGCATGTGCATTCTCTTTTGTACCTTTTCTTTCTTAAAATTGTTCAGGCTGGTGCTAGCTAAAACTAAGTCCCAAGTGAATTAATTCTGCATGGATCACCTTGATGGAAACAGTACTTGAAGAGTTGATTTAATTTGTTTGCTCATCTGACATGTAACATCACAGTGGTGTCTTAAGGGTGTCTTGATTGTTGATGCTGCAGCTACACGGCACAGTCTAACTCAAAACTGGTCCAGTTACACACACACACACACACACATTATTCCACATCACACAAAAGGAGAACCACGGCAAAGAGTTTGCGTATTGGTTCACATCTCATGTTTAAATCACGAGTTAAGAAACTATTCTTCTCCACGCCATTCTTATCAAACTTTATGCCTAATTAATTCAAGCTACCCGCTTCTTTCGGATGAGTCGTGTGTTGTTTCAGAGTTGGAATAAAGTTGAAGATGCGCGTGTCATGCACAATAAGCACCCAAGGTCGCAGGTCATTTAGTGTGTTTATAGAGAAGATAGAAGACGAGAGGAGAGGGTCGTAGAGGTAGCTACGCAAATCAGTGCACCTCTAGGGAGAGGACCATGCTGCTTAATATTATTTCAAGTGAGACATCATAGTCAGAATCCCCACCCCCTTGTGCACACTTCTTTATACAACTAGATGCCTAATATATATATGCATATATATATATATATGAGCTGGTGCCTAGTGGGGCGCGCAGTTTGCGTTAAATAAATTTCATGTTCTCACATTATAATTAAACACCAAGAAATTATTGGATTGGTGATGTTAATTAAACGGTGTATATATGCTTATATATATATACACACCACCCTTCTACAGAAACAGTTGAAAAGTATTAATTATGGGTTGCTTGCTGTTATTTTCGAAGTTAAAACATGCATTAAAAATAACGAAGTTCCAGTCAGCGCTGAACTCGTAATTCTTTTTATAGTAAGTGTTATGATACACAATTTAATATTAATATATAATTTTCTTTTAATTGAAAGACTAGTTGATTAACTAGTGGCTTGCATTGCATAACGATATCTGGCCACTTTTTTTATCTATGGTTGGGACAGTCAACTATTGCATAATTCTTAGAAGTAGACTAGGAGATTCAGCCTTTGTCTCCACTCCTGCCTGTATTCTTTTGCTTCTTTAATACAATTTTTGGAGAGTGCCACCTCCATTTCTTAAAGAAAAAGAAAAAGAAAAAAAAAACTAGACCGAAAATTTCTAAAAATAACATTGTTTTTTGGGAATATGGCTCATTTAAAACTATACTTATAAAAGAACGGTGAAACAAAATGAGCTAAAAATGACAAGGCGATTTAATTTTATTGCAAATTAAGATTATATCCTACTTGAACTTGGCTCCATCTTTGACTCTTATTGATAATTATCATAAGTAGAATATAATCTTGGATAGAACAAACAACGTCTTCTTCTATCTGTGTGTGTATAGTACGTATGTAGTCAACATCCCTCGATAAGTAAAGTGAATCAATGCATTGTATTTGATTAAGAGAGTTTGAAAATGACTTAGTTCTTGAAAATTTTCAATTCAAATCGGAGTTATTTCAATTGTTCGTTAGTGTTAATTTTGTCTTAATTATCTTTGTCATAAACTTAACGTGGAATTAATTAATTAATTTAAACATGCAACAAGACAAAGACAATAAGCTGGACGGCACGAGTTGTGGTTTGCACACCTATGGATGCGAGAAACTGCAAATTAATTACAAGCTGCAAATTAAACTAGGGTAACTCAAATTAGCCTCATGTCTACGTACGTCACCATGGTGAATGTTACTGACGCAAGCTTATCACAACTAGGTTTTTTTTTTAAAAAAAAATTTCTTTTTTTTTTTCCCCCCTATTGGGTCAACAAAACTAGTTGATTCGTCGTTGATCATTTCGAAATAGGCGGCGTCACTGGTCAATTTTGCATATATTAATAACGAATGCTGCATCTTAACCATCTTTGGTTTTGTGCACATTAAAAAGTACATCTTTGTATTAGGTATAGTGAGAGTAGTCAGTATATATTATTTAACTACAAGTTTTGCAAGATAATAAATCTAACTAAGTCCATGATTCAGCTCCCCTGGCCTATATATATGTGTGTGTATATATATATGTATGTATATGTATATATGTGTGTATATATATGTGCTTGTGGGTGTTTTGTTGTACCACTGCTAATACAATACATGTGCTTGTGGGTGTTTGTGTTTACCTAATCCAAGTGCGAGAGTGACTTGATCACAAGCCACGCAAGGACGCATGTTTTTCTTTTTATACTGGGAGTTCACCACTGGAGATGATATATGATAATATAGAGTTGCACATTATTATTCTTTTCTGATGGCTTGCAGTTGAAAATTAGTAGAGATATTTTACGTGTCTACATCGATCAAAGAGGTCTATATACTAAGCCCCTCTTGCATGACACTAAATTTGTTATATTATTTATTAATTCAATGAATAAATACATTAATATTCTTTTAAGTCTGAAAATCGCAAAGTCTTAGGTGCAAAACTGTAACCCAGTTAAAAAAATATCAATACTATATATATTCAAAATTCAAAAATAAATCATGCCAGTACATAAGAGGGTAATATCTTTTTTATAAATTTATATTTTTAGATGAAATGGTAGCTAACATCCTTGGTATTTTCTCACTAGATGCCATTGGTTAATATCTTTTTTATAAGTTTATATTTTTAGATGAAATGGTAGCTAACATCCTTGGCATTCTCTCAATAGATGCCATTTCAATTATTGCGGTCACACGGGTTATGGATGTTAAATTAGAAGGAAACTTTAGGTGTATGTTTGAAAGTCATATGAGGTAAATCAACATAATTTTTTTTTTTTTTGCTTTGAGCTAGGTTATTCCCAAATTACATTGGACTTGAGACTAATCCCATATGAGGTAAATCAACATAAATTTTTTTTTGCTTTGAGTTAGGTTATTCCCAAATCACATTGGACTTGAGGCCGAGAGCAGTTGAGAAGATGTTAAATTAGAAGGAAAATTGTAGGTGTATTTTTGAAAGTGATATGAGGTAAATCATCATAATTTTTTCTTTTCTTTTTTACTTTGAACTAGGTTATTCCCAAATCAAATTGGATTTGAGATAAATTAGAAGGAAAATTATAGGTGTATGTTTGAAAGTGATATGAGGTAAATCAACATAATTTTTTCTTTTCTTTTTTACTTTGAACTAGGTTATTTCCAAGTCAAATTGGATTTGAGACTAATCTCTATCGGGCCGGGACCAGTTAAGAAAAAGCCCTCCCAACAAACGCGTTTTTCGGGGTTCAAACTTGTGTTCTCCTCCTTATAGGGGTGAGACTGCTACCACCTCAACTAACAACTTGTTGGTATAAATCAACATATTTCATTTTAGTAATGTTAGGACAAGTTTCATTTTTTCTTTTTTCAATAATGCTTGTTAATGTAAATATACCGAGCCAAGTAGTTGTCGCTCCATATGCCATGCCATATTTGCAACTTTTCCCTAGACATAATTGCAAGGCCACTAGATGACAATTTATTACTCTCAACTACAGTAGTCCGAAACAGCTAGCAGATTGTATACTTTGTTTCGTTTGATGATCTTTCTTGGTTTCTTTTCATTTATTTTTTCTTCTTTTGTTTTGTTCGAAAGCTCTCAATATGATCGATGATCTCCTCTAGTTAATAGATTGACAATTTTGTCGAAAATTTCAGACTACGTTAATGACCTTTTTCTAAGTAACCATGCTGCGATTACTCAAAAGATTGGAAGAGTTTATGAAATTCACAATTTTAGTGATAAGGGTGAAGCTGGTATATATTCATCAGGGTTAGGACACGTGGGTGGGCATGCCAGTTGACCAAAGCTCTTGCCTATCCAACCCAACCCCACCATGACTAGAAGAGCTGAGACTTGAAAGCATGATCCGTTTTTTTTTTGGGTTCATGTAAGGCCGGTTATATCATAATCTTTTTAGAAGGGAGTTTCTCCGTTTATCTTTTTCTAATAAAATACAAAATTGTTAATGAATCTTAAAAAAGACCTAACAACCAATACGTTTGTCAATGCCATAGTTCGCCAATTAATCTTGTACAATTGTTGGTCTCTCTATACATTTGGTTGTGTGAATCCAACCTTAGGATTGATAATGATTTTATAGTTACATTCTCTAGAAGTGGTCTAAATGGACCAGCACATGCTATTGATCCATGCATTCACCAAATTGAAAATGGCCAAAGAATCCATTTCAATGGTAAGCTTTTCCAGGTGTAAGGATTTTGCTAGATGTAGTCCTTCTCATGGAGCAATAATTTCCACCCTATTGTTTGAGGCAATCCCAAGGTTTGTAATGAGACTGGTTTTCTAGTTGCCTAACTCATCCCAAAATAGGCCTCTCGCTCTTGCTTTCCAGAATTGCCTTTTAAATAGCCATCCACATTTAACTTCCAGCCTTTCCGGTCTATTCAACATATTAGACCTTCACTCTCCAAGATAGACCTCGATAGGACTTAGCTCGACCTGAGGTAGTCCATTCATGTCGTACCATTGTTGTTTTTTCCTAGCCACAATCCTCAATTCAAGTGTCTTTTTTCATGATTAATCATTGCTGAAGAAGGTAATCTCAATCACTTGAGTTACTGCCTAATCGCACATGTCATATGTCATTTCATGTCATCTCATACCATTGTTGGATCCAAAAGACATGAGGTTGGACGTGAGGTTGGCACTCGATAAGTGTAAACAACTCCATCAAACATCCAGTAATAATAACTCATTCATACACTCAAAACAAATATTCAAACTCTAGTTGATGCTATATTCCTATATTAGCATCACCTATAGGCATGTACATTCAATTCTATACTCAATTGCATGTCAAAAAATATTACATTATAGATTTGCATGTGATAATTAAATGTGAATAAGAATAATGATGTATTACTAGATAATTAAATGTGAATAAGAATAATGATGTATTATTACAATCATGATTTCACTCGCCTTCTCAGGTACATGATATTACACATTTCCTTTTGCTACTACTAGTTCTTATTGAAAAAGATAGACGGTTTGAAACATCTCCTAAAACAATTAACATGTAATTATTGCTTCACCAACGAAAAAAGATAGACAGTTTGAAACATCCTCTAAAACAATTAACATGTAACTATGGCTTCACCTCTTCTAAATCAAAAAAGAAGTAATGATATATTTTGCATTATTCATTTGAGGATTATTTATTGCATTTCCTATTTTTCACTTCTGATATATTTGTATTTTAAGACTTTTTAAAAACTTTTATTTTGAAAAAGTACCGTGCACAGCGTGGTTATATATACATGTGTATTAAAGATATGAAAACTTGAATATGTGAGGCATTTCGAAAAAAAATGAAAGAAAAAGTAAGAAAGAACGGAGGAAAGAAGAAAGAAAGAAAGATATAAGGCGCACATTTGAGTTGTCATACACCAAACTTTGAACTCATAGGTCTTGAGTTCCAAGTCATCAGTAAGGGGTAATTGGGGAATCATTATTGATCTTCTTAAAGTTGAAAAAAAGAAGAAAAAAAAAGAAGAAGAAACAAAAGAAAAAAGAAAGAAAGATGTGAGGCGTCTGAGATGTCATACACGAAACTACGTTTAACGAATTTAAGAGTAAACTAGGCATGTGAAAGTAGAACATGGGCTGCTTTTGGACGTAAACTTTTGTCTGCTTTTCGCCTATTTTTCTTGCGAGTTAGTCATCAGAAATTATGTGATTCACACTGGTCTACGTTGTATATATCACTTAGCTACATGATAACCTTGATCATGTTTCCAACTTTGTCATATCAGAAGTGCCCTAAAGAATCGAAATGACCTATTTGAGTAGTCACAAGCCTATGCCATAGAGAAATTGCCCCGCGTAATTCGCATAACAAAGATTCATTAACAAGATAATAATTCCTTAAAAAAATTGAAAATTTAGTTTGTATAATTTTGAAGAAGATAGTCTAACTAAAGCAATGATAAAGTTGTTCGATATAAATTGACTAAAGAAAAGTCAATCAACTACCAAAGCAAATTAAGGAAGAAACATATATAAACGTGTTAATATGGTAAAAAATTAAAATTAAAAATTAACATAATATTTTTCTTCTTCAAAAGTTGCTCTATTTTAAAGAGGAGTATTTACTCAATCATAAAGTTATCATTATATAAATTAAATGTTACTAGTTCAAGTTATAGAAACAACTTTCAAATTAATAATTATAAGATAAGGTTAGGCAAAGTAGATCAAGATGAGGCTGAACTTTCTTCCAATCATTTATATAACATGGAGTTTTATTGACACAAGGTATACATATTTATTTATCTATTAAAAAAAAAGAAGAAAGTTTCAATGGGTAGCTAGTTAAAAGAATGGTCATAGTTGATCTATAATTAAATGAAAGACGGAACTAAATCAATCTAGGTAAAACCCAAGTGATTCAACCGTACGAATTGTATGTTTAATTTTTGTAAGAAAAAGGATATAGAATATAATGGATTTGAATTCCTAATGTTAAAAATCATTGGATATTAAAGTCAAAGCCCCCTCTCTTTTGGTAGATATTCCCACATGTGGATCATGTAAAAGATATCCCTATCTATGCAACCTGGGTAGGTAAGCTTCATCAATTGGGTGGCTGTATATCCAATGTCTCCACTCTCCACTATCCTACAAATAAGATGCTCCAGGTTGTCAAATTCAACCAGCATACACACACACACACACACACATATATATATACACACACACAAATACTTTGCGGCCTGAAGAAAATGATTGGACGGGTGAAATAAAGCCATTAATAAGATCATCATCCCACATGTGGCAATCTGACTATACATAATAAAAAGTCTTCTCTTTCTTGTTCTTCAACAAATTGTGTTCACCACAAGTTTTCAATTTGTATCTGAAATCATTTAATTTTACTATTTTGTCTACTAAAAACCATAAACTAGATTCACAATGTCTCCCTCACACATTTACTCCGTTGAATGTACGAATTGGGTGATGAAATCAAATGCTCACTAATTATCCCAAAAAAAAAAACCTGCTAGCTAGCTTTAACTGGGCTAGCTCCCATTTAGTGTGGAAAATGTTCTGCATGCGAATGTCTCTCGGACTGTGGACCTTAATATTAACAAGAAATAGCTTCTCAAGAGTGTTTTTTTCGTCATTTAAAAAAAATTTTAAGGAAAAATTAAAAAAAAAGGTCCTTCTTGTGACTAGTTTGATAATACAAATTATGCAAATGTGGACCACTTGTAGCATGTGCTCGGGTTTGAGCTAAGTTTTACATGGGTCCAAAATATTATTTGTCATCGCCCCTATTTATAAGCATTACACTTCAAATATTAAGGTAAAGATGATTGGTTTTACTAGTTAGTTGGACGAATCTACGAGCCAAACCATATATTTTTTATTTTCATATTTATTTATTTATTTAGAAAGAATAAATTAAAACTTGGTGGCAACTTTCCGTTGGCGGAATTCATCTGGTTTTAGAGCGTGACCAAGTACAGCAACTTACAGCAACTCGCGTTAGGCTACATATTGTGCGACTGTCTCTTTGTTTTAATTATTAATTAGTTAGCTAGATTAATTAGGCAATGCTATAAAATATACATGTATTTTAGTACCAATTATTTACTTAAAAATAAATAAAGCACTGTCCTACCATCAAAAAGTTTTCACTAATTGCTGTCCTATGTTTGAAGCTTGCTTTTACGATGTTCTTTCTAAAATTTAAACTTGCTAGTTATATATGTTGGAAAAAAGTTTTTCTCATGTGGACCTACACATGTAATTTAATGTATATTATAGGCTATCTTAAAGTGAAATTCAACCAAAATGATCTTATTAAAGTTGATGATAGGTTTTTGCCATCCAATTTGATATGGACCGTTTATGTGTGAAAATCCAGTTTCTTAATTTCTGTTTATGATGGGCAAAACCAAAATCATAGATTATAAAAAGATATATAAGGGTTATGATTCCTATTATGTGTGGTTAAAACATATTATTGATGTTTTCTCTGACGTTTCATCATCAAAAGTAAATCATAGAGGAAACCACATAAATAATTTCCGAAGATCATAAATGGACAACCAAATTTTCCCTGTAGATCGAGGTATATTTCTGTTTTATTTTTTTATGTTGATGATTTAACGTGAACATGGTCTTGGTGAATTCAAGTTTCTTTATCAATATTTTTTTTCTAACTATGTATATAGTAAAATTCTGTTTTAATTATAGCACAGTCTGAAAAAACAATTCTTGGTTGCAACATCCGTTTTGGAGGAACTTTATTGTATATACGTAATTGTACATAGCATACTATTGAAAACCAAAAATGAAAGAAGACGAAGAATAACCTTCAGAAATAAATTTTAGGTAGCTTTAGAAAACATGTATCTTCTGGAGATTTATTCATCCTTAATTAGATACCAAATTAGTGATGAATTTATAGCTCTAAAGACTATAAGTTATAATTAACGCATTAATTTTAATTGGAAAAAAACAGCAGCAGGTACAAGAAATTTACACAATTATTAAGAGAAGCTAGCTAGGCCATATCTGGTGCTATAAAAATCATTCAATTTGTATCTTGTATTAAAAGGAGTAACAATGTAACGATTTGAGAAAGGACTACTAATTTAATCAGTCTGTAACAACAGTTTTAATCGTTAACCTATCGACACATTGAATTAATTAGATCAATAAGTTCGAAATGAGTAGACTAATGACGATAAAATAAATAATTTTAATACGCATAAGTTTTTACATTATTAATGTGGAGTTGAATGTTGAAAACAATACAGCTATAATAATGAATGTCATACATACATACATATATATACATACATACATATATATATATATATATATATATATATATATAATGAATGTCATACATACATACATATATATAGATGTAGCTAGGCCGCATGCCGTCCAAGTAAGTAAGCTACTGCACGTAAAAGGAATCAAAATTCGCCACTTCTAATATTGTTTCAATTTTCTTTCAAAATCCTATATGGTCCATCACAGCATGGCTTCATTTGCCCCATTTGTATGTGGTCCTGGACACTATGTAGACTTGCTGGCTCAAGCAATCAACTTATTGAGGCCAGTAAAGGCAAAAAAGTTTTCCAAAAAATTTAGAAAAAGTAAAATATCAAGTCACTATATCATAAAATTTTAAAAAAAGATTTTCTAAAAAAAATATTCTGAGAACAAGATTTTGTCCCAATTCTTAAGTTTTTCACGTGGTTTTTAGTCATAATTTGTTATTTTTTTGCTGAGTTCCTTTTTTCCATTATTAAACTCCTAGATCTAGTGGTTAAAAGTAAATAATAAAGCTAGTATATCTACTTTTGAAGCTGGAGTAAACACAATTGTCTTACCTATGTCAATTCTTACCATATAAAGAGAGATGAAATGTTGTTTAGAAAGGCGTATTCAACTATTCTTTATAATTGGCTGAAGCATTAATTAAAACACTAATACAAGGTACGTATAGTCCAGCCAGAAAACTGAAATTTCGTACCCGTAGGTACGCTTAATATGAAGAGCAAGTCAATAATATAAATCTAGTTATAGACTTATGTATTCTTATATTATCGTTGTCTACGTTGCCGCTAAACCATTAACATAATACTACTCGTACTATATAAATAATCACAAGCCAAAATTTAAATTATTAAAGTACACTAGCACACGACAGTACACAATTAAAGAAACCTTATTTCAACAACATGCAGCTACGAAATATGAATTAATTATGAAAGCTACATTAATACACCCATCCAAGTTGCACCCAGTCCAAAAAACAGAATTAGAAAAAAAAAACTCGTGCTTTACAAAACAGCCTGGCTTCTACACCTGGTCCTTATCTCACAAAAATTATATATATATATATATATATATATATATATATATATATATAATATATTAAAAAATTTAATAACGCTAATAATAATAATAATTAATAATAATAAAAATGAACACGATGTATCAAAAACCACCCAGGCTGATGACAAAGACTAGCTCACATGAACCCAACCAGATAATTCATTGGGTCCCCTATATATTATCTCTCGCTCTCTCTCTCTCTCTCTCTCTATATCTCTCTACGTATAAAGTCTTTCTCTCTCACTACTCTGAAACAAAAGAATAAATTCAATGAAAAATTGCCTAACTTGAGAAGCTTCCAGGGAGGCACACCCCATTAAAAGAATTTTTATCACCCACATATAATCATCTCATCATCTTCATATACTCGTCTCTATCTCTCTTTTTCAGGTCAACAACAGCAGCAAAAGAGAGAAGCGGAGAAGAAGACAACATCACATAGTAGTGTGTAGGTCTGGAAAAAAATTTGGCACGCTTTTGAAGTTGTTCGTCCATGGGTGAATCATCAATTAGTCTCTCTCTCAAAGTTTCGTGTTTGAGTGTTCTTCTTGGTCAAAGAAGAGTGCACCGACCCTTATTGTAATGAGAGCTCCATTTCTCCTTCTCACCCCCTAGCTTACTAGTGTGCTCATATATATTCCTTATGCTTTCTCTTTTTCTCTCCCTCTCTCTCTCTCTCTCTCTATCTCTTTGGTCACCCAAATTTTTGGACACAAATATCTTTTAACCCTAAAATTATTAGACACTTAACCAAACAGAAAACGACTCTTCTATTAGCTTACGACTGTTAAAACACTTGCTGCAGTTTGAGGCTTTAGTCTTCCGAAACCAAAATTTAGATGCACAATAAAAATATATATAGCAAAGCCAAATCCCTTTTCTTTTCTTTTTCAGTTTTCTTTTTGGGTTTTCGATTTTCCCTATAAATGTTCATGGTGTTTTTGGATATTAAATTAGTCCAGAGAAGTAGATCTATTCGGGTTTGACAGCTGAGAATTGGAGAGCTAATAGATCATGAATTTCATGGCTAGTAGACGAGGGTTTCATGAAGACGGCGGCTCCAAAGGTACTTGTTCTTCTTTCTCTCTGCCTTGTTCTTCTTCTTCACCGTCATCTTCTTGTTCTACTTGTTCAATACAAAGAGGTTTTGTGGTCTCTTTTACCCACAACCATCAGCGAAAACCAGGTTGGTTTGACAACAGCAACGAAGATCAAGAAGATGACAACGGTCCCATCAGGGGCTACCCAGCTGGAGGGGTTCCGGAGCAGCCTGATCAGTTCATGATGGACTCTTCTTCCCCTACAAAGCCAGGCGGCAGCGGCGGTGGCGATGAATCCTCGGACGGCCAAGGAGGAGGTGGATTAGGAGTAGGACTAGGTGTAGGAAGAAGCAGTGGGAATACTGAGATTCAGGTGATCGAGAGGGAGCATATGTTTGACAAAGTCGTAACCCCAAGCGATGTTGGCAAGCTCAACAGGTTAGTCATCCCAAAACAGCACGCCGAGAAGTATTTTCCTCTGGATTCATCCACCAACGAGAAGGGTCTGCTCTTGAATTTCGAGGACAGGAATGGTAAGCCATGGCGATTTAGGTACTCTTACTGGAACAGTAGTCAAAGCTATGTCATGACCAAAGGCTGGAGCCGTTTCGTTAAGGAGAAGAAGCTCGATGCTGGAGACATCGTGTCTTTTCAGCGCGGCGTCGGTGAGTTTGCCAAGGATCGCCTGTTCATCGACTGGAGGCGCCGTCCCGATGCGCCCGAGCTACCACGGTCGATCCCGGCTTTCTCGCTTCCCAATCATTTTTCTTTCCGGCCTGGGAATCATCATCATCATCATCCCTTTCTTTTGCCCCCAGTACAGGCAAGGGAATCGCACCTTCACCTGCTTCAGGCAAATGCTGTTAGTCCCCATCAACCTCATGTTATTAACAGTGGCTACAGCTTTGGACGCACTAGTAATCATCATTACGGTTCATCAGCGGCTGGTTCGGTGTTCTATCTCAAACCGGCAAGCGGCGGCATGGGACAACAGGCGGGGGTTGGAGTGGTGCAATTGCAAAGAGCAGGAGGTGGTGGTGGCGATGGCGGCGGTGGAGGCGGTGGGGTTGGATCAGTTGGGGTAGAGGGAATGCCAGTTCATCATCATCATCCAATGGTGTTTGAATCGGTGCCGGTGGTCCAAGGCAAGGCTGCAGCAAAGAGACTAAGGCTGTTTGGGGTCAACATGGAGTGCCCCATATCGGAGTCTGATGAGTGTGACATATTGTCCTCCACAACAGTGCCTCATTCCACAATAGCACCTCACCCTTCTCACCTTTCTTCTTCTTCCTATCCTCCTCTCCCATTAAGGCCCTACAATGCCACCGATGTGCTTAACAAAGGCAAGGCATCCATGTCCTTGGACTTAGACATCTGAGCTTGTCAGAAAAAAAAAAGATAAAAGATAAAAGAGGAGGAGTTATATTTGTCTTTCTACACTCTACAATTCATTACAATTCAAGAAGCAGCTTCAGAATTAGAGGTAACTGGGATCAATTAATTACTAGAGAATTGGTGAAGCGAGCAAGAAGAATCCATTCTCCATCGGCCTCAAGATCACTCCAAGTACTCGACTTGGGTCGATAATTATGAAGACCCGCGGCCTCATTACCAATTGCAATGTTTGATTCAATGTTCACGATGAGAACTGAAGCTTTAAGTCTTCAAATATGGATGCTACAGTGCTGTTTTGACTTGAAACTTGTCTATATAATGATCTCAATACTATTACATTACTAGCCAGATGCGTTTGATAGATCCTTTTCTTCATGCCAGTTATTTTATGCTTTCCTATAATAGGGCCTGATGAATTCCACTACATGTATCCATGGCATATATAGTTCTCCTTTGAGTTTTTCACTTCAGCTGAATCTTTTATTTTTATATATATTCCTTGATTGCTTCACCAAGTCGACAGATCTTTTTTTTTTTTTTTTCCTTTTGTTTTCTTATTTTTCTTGTTCGCTAACAACCTTCCATGAATTCTTTTTTTTTTTCCTCTTTTTTCTGAGAACAGTATGCAGCTTACCTGATAGAATTGAACTTCCCCTTTCAGCACTTTTGTTTTTATTACCTTTGGTAGGTTGTTGTTCTTGTCGCTGCTTCGTTGGGCACGCCCGCAGGTACTGCTCAGTATTTGTTGCGATGCTTTTAAAAGATACACAGCCTCCTCCTCCATAAATTTTACACTTAGCACAATAATTTCCTGCTAGTTGCTTTTGCTCTTTAGCTTTTCGTTTCCTTTTTATGTTTCCCCATTTCTCTTCTCTATCTTGAGCTGCTGTTGCGTTGCAGTGTCTTTAATTGAGAAAGCTATTCATCAGCTGTCATGTGGCATTGGGGCTAATTAAGAACGTTAATTAGAAAATTTTCCAAAAAGTACTAGTATATAACTAGAATAGACATGCAAGAATGAGAAACTATTGGTGAGCTTTAGCTCATGAGAGAGATGAACTATCGATTTGCATAAAATTTATATGAGAGTTACTTGTTTGCATATAAATTTGGTGAAAATTTCTAGTTGCCCCTATATGATCAGCTAGATTCCACCGTCCTTCAGAGCTTATACTCACAAAATGATCAAACTATCTAAGCTTTAGCTATGGAAATTAAATAAACTAAAGTTAGATTTGCAAAAAGCTAGGTTTCATGTTAAGGTTCAATATTATATTCAGCTTATCGCCAGAACTGTAACCAGAGAAAGCACTCTTTCTCTCCTCTTTGATCTCATGTGCTTGATTTCTGTAGATTATGTGTGGACATGTTATTCAACTAGAATACGATCTTACCATAAAGAAGCCAAAATTCAATACAGGTTCAAATAGCTAGCTTGAAAAGATTATGGTTTATCAAAGTCTGTTAGGTTTTGGGAATGTTTAAGGAGTTGAAAACCTAGCCTGCAGACAATATATTCTTGAACTTGATAGATATTTATATCTGCTAAGTATTTTCTCCCGTTTATATCTGACAAGTATTTTCTTGCATTTTCATCTTGATAGATAAATATCTGATAAGTATTTCCCCCATTTTCGTCTTAACCCTGAAAGATTGATTGTTATGTCTGCTAATGATCTGAACTAGTCTGCTTTTCTACCTTTTGTCATAATAGTAACTAAGCTTAATTACCATGCATTTTTATGTCTGACTAGATCTCTTGATCACTGTTGGTTTTGTTTGTGCTTTATTCTTGTGTTATATGGCGTTTCGAATATAAACAATGCAAGCCTCATAGCCAAGAATTACTTGTTTTTTTCCTGGGATTCTTTAGGAAAAATCTCATGAAATTTAAAGCTCTTTCATGAACCTTGAAGTGCAATCTTTCTTTTAGTTAACCTATGCTATATGTTAAAAATGCTAAATCATAAAAGAAAGGTATTTTTCTCATCAATTATTCTTTTTGGACATGGAAGAGTCAGCGATGAACAAGATTGTATACATAATAAGCTCATGATTTGTATATGAGAATACACGTTTATGCATAAGCTCATCGTTTGAGTTATAGGAGAATCAAGGCAATGAAATTGTTTGCGTATGCATAAATAATACATCTTTTAAATACAGAGAAGGGGAGTAGAAAATAATGCGGCAACAAATATGTAGTAGCTTTGATCTTTCAGATCTAGTGGAGATTGATCAGTTCCATATCTAACATAGAATGTTATGTCTGTTATGTATATTTGCATCCAATATGGTCGTCTATTTTGTCTAAGTTTCTCCTCTTTTATTCTTTTTTCTTTTATTCTTTTTTAATAATTCAATACCTTAATAAGGAATTATGAACTTTCGAGAACCTAATTTAATTTCCTTATGGTCAAGAATATACTTGGTTGAGGTGTATAATTCAAGTAGACAACATCTTTTCTTCGTCTCAGGCAGGTTAGGTTAGGTAAGGTCAAATCGTTTTCTTTTTTCTTTGATCGTGTAGTTTATTAAATGGCAAACATCAGTAAAAGTTTATATAGGGATACAGTTGAAAATAATTTTTGTGTACAGTTTGGAATTTTTGATTCTTTGATTGGGTCTTGTATGCAATACGTTTTTTACGGATGAAATTGATCACTTATAGCTAAGAAAAAAAAGAAAAATCATAAATGTTCACTAGTGTTAAGGAAGCACTCGGATCACAAATTTTTGGGGTAAATACGAATTGGAAATCCGGTAATAAAGTAAAGTAAAATCAAAGAGAGATAAAACAGATACAAAATTTAATTAATGTGGTTTTTCAATATGATCAACATCTTATCAACAAGAAGAGAGTTCATAGTATGGAGAACTCCAAAAACACTGGAAAAAAGTAGATCCTACCGCCTATATGGGGGTCGGCAATTTTAAAACTGTCAGCATCAAATTTTTTAAAACATCGCATATACGTAATTCCAAAAAAAAAAGAATCACACCATATTTCGTGGTTCTTACCTTAAACCTTTCTTATTATAGGATTGTATAATCATGTCATTCAATAATCCAGTGAATAATACATCTATTAATTATCTCGCATAACAATATATCTATTTATTACCTAAATCCTTGCCTATATCATAAAACCTGACCTATTCCTTGTAATTCTATAATCAAATTACTGCCTATTCTTGATTTTCTTATAGGTGAATCCAAAAGTGCAAGACTCCTATTTTGCACAATTGCAAAATTGGGTAGGGATTGATCTTAATTTTCCGCGTTGGTTGGATATCCCAATTTGAAAGTATCAAGGATTTCAAGTTTGACTAAATGACTTATGCTTTTCAAAAACATCTCTTTCCAAAAGAGTCAATAAGGCATGAAGAGAAAGAGCCAAATTGAATGATTAAAATATAAAGGCCGTCATTTGCAAAAGAAAATTTTATGAAACCTTAGCTTTTATTTGTATGAAATGCTACTATAGGTCAAACTTTTTGTTATTTTTATTTGTTACTCGCGTTACATGTATACTTAATTGACATGTCTAACGAATTCAAAGAAAAGTCACAACGATGGATTAAAAAAAAAAATTGAGATGTTAAATTGATATGGTTAAATTCATCAGGAGAAAAGAGGTAATATGTAAAATTTTTCTACTTTATAGATTTCATTCAGCTGCGAAGAAAAAGAAGAGGAAAAGAAAAGGGAACAGCTGGTAAATCAATCAATCATCGATATGCTCATTATGTTGCAACACACTATGTATTCCTCGACAACCCCTATTTCTTGTCCGATCGAATATTTTAATTGTTTTATTATTGGCTGGGTATATGCAAGGAATAAAGCACGTAATTTGCAAAACGAACTTTTGAGAGAAAATCATGATGGTTCATTTCGCACATAAAAATTGAAAAGAATTTGGAGAATGTGATTGGCATAGGATTACTATTGATATATCATGTAACAACATAGAACTACGTGTATTAGATTATAGGACTGTTAGAAGGATTTGTGAGGGGATATATTTCGTAGTAGAGCAACCTCTTCCTCGTATTAGAAGTTTTTTGGGAGATAATATGCATAAAGGGACATCTTCAATTCTAGTGTAGTTTTCTTTTAATCTTTTGGCTCTGCCTTCCTCCTTAGAAAAAAGAAAAAAGATATATAAGGTACGGAAATTCAATTTCCTGTGGGATGTTTCAGCTTTTTATTGGGGTGAATTTAATTTATAATGGTTTCGATTCATATTCTTCATATTGTTCTTCAGTTTTGCAATTGAGTTGGAGACAAACTATTAGCTTCTCTTGTTGAATCTTATATATAATATTAAATTTATGTACCAAGGGATACAATTCAGTGGAGATACACAAACCAAAAGTTGTAAAATAAATGATTTTGGTCTTGCAGAAACAGTTTCTAGATATATTTATAAAGCGAATAAGCTGTGCTATGAAAAAGTTTAAATATAGAGGGCCCAAATTCATATTTACACGTATATAACAGGTAAATTGAATTATATTATTGTAAAGATTAAGGCCTAATAATTAAGCGCATATCAATATATTGAGTCAAACGAACAAACCAAACTGCATGTCTACGTCCATTATAACAATAATAAAATCTCAAATCGTTATAAATTAAACACATATCTAATATTATTGTACAACGATCAAGATAATTAGGTCAATGGGAAGGAACAAAAGGAATTAGTAGAGGAGGTTGCGGATTGAATGGCTGAAATAACCCACAATTAAGCAGCCTTTCGCAAAGCTCTATCTTTGCTTAACAGATACCAAAAATTTTTGCCAATGGATTTTCATAATAGAAAAAAGTGGACCTAGTATTTATTTTGCTGTCTGTGTTCTTTTTTCTCCCTCTTTCATAGTTTACTGTGCTGCGGGCAAAGCAGCAAATTTCCTCAGAGCTTAAAAGGCAAAAAAGTTGGCAACTGTCGATTTCCATGGTGTGTGCGTGGTTGCTGCTCGTCAGCTCTCATAGGTATCTTTGACAGCCCACTCCAATCCCTCCTAGTTCCACTTTTATATGGTCATATATATATGGTTTTTTCTTTTTTAATAAAAAAGAAAAGAAAAGGGGTTATATATAAATATGAGAAAAGTGGTTAGATATATATGGTTGATCATGCAAATGGGCAATAAACAAGTTACTATTGTACGTTAGATGAGACCCCAACCTAGCTAGTTACAGCAGCATCTAGGCTCTAAATTAAAGTATTTAGATTTCATTTAGCGAACTTGCAAGCCAGCTAAGAAAGCGGCTCTCGGGTAACAAGTGGAGGAGTAGCTGGGTATATATATATCGATTTGTGGTCGAAAATTTTAAATTCAAATTTTCATCCTTTCGTTAAGAATATCTAATATCTTAATTAAGAGTTGAAACACAGGTCTGGATATATCAATACACAAGAAAACTTTTAAGTTCGGGTTGGACATAATATAGTCCAATTTAAAAATGAATAACTCATGAATAAATTGGAAAACAAAAAAGAGAAAGAGAGAAAAAAGAAAAGAAAGCAAGAAGGGGCCATTTTGTTAGAAAATAACTCGAATTGCAAGTCCAATTGAATATTAAAGAAAATAGAAAGTCAATAAAAATAAAAGTACTTTAGATTATAGTATTAGCATTTATATTCTAAAAATAGGACTTTCTACCATTAGTTTAGTCGTCATACACCACAATATAGGTGTACTATCTTTGGTCACAAAAAAAATTATTTCTTTTGAATAATAGAGAGTTACTCAGTGGATGTAGGTTTTATCCAAATCACATTAAAATCTTATGTATTTTTTATGTAATGTTACTCCCGTTGTGTTGTATGCGTTTATTACGTTTGTGTCCTATGTATCTATGTGCACAATTCTTCCAACATATTTAAAGTCTAAGGGCATAATGCAGTAGTACCCTTCATTTCAAACTCAAATTTTTAAGTTTGAATAATCGATGAGAGCAAATGACAAATCACTATCGATCTGCTTTGGAAAGAAATGTGAGGATGGGGGTTCACAAAGGAAGGGCACGTAATAGTGGTGGTGGCTAGGATCTTGGCCAGACAAGCTTAACGGAACGTTTCCACAATCCCAGAGTTCTTATATAGTTAGAAATCTGGCAGCTGAGTTAATTTTGACAGTGTATGTCTGCACATGACAAGTATCTGACCTGACCAAGAAACCAAGCCTATATATTATCCATTGTGCTATTAGTTATATCATATTATTACTCGACATCCATATCACATCATAGATTTCCATTTCCTAGATTTTGAATTTAAGTTTTTCCAGACAATAAGAATCTAATATTTACAAGTGGCATCTTTGGAGTGGTTGCTTCAACAAATCTGAGCTCTGATTGCTTCTTCTTCTCATCCTATTTATAGAAAGAATACTGTTTTAAATATATCACTTCATAACTTGTAACATTTTAGAAAATTTGATAATTAGTTGAATCTTTTCAAAAACTATCATAAATTTAATACAATTATTCATCAAAAACCCAGTGTGTGTATCCGATTTCACTTTTTGTACTGCACATGTATTTATAATGTTGCATTAATGTTGCTCGAAGCTAAACTAAGCTAGCTACTCTTCTTTTTAGTTAGATTATATATTAGATCAATAATTTGGATATATAAAATAAGTGATGAAAGAAGCATGGCCATTCACTGCTATATTCGTACAGTTAAGGAACTAAAAACCCATGCATGTCCAAGTACTTATAAGCTCTTTACAGTTGTACAAGCTTAAAGATTGCAATAACATAGCTAGGGTCGGCATCGCAGGCATATAGCTTATGCTTATATATATAGAGTCGTAACATTCATGTCAGCGCGAATGCGATTAAAGAATTGTACTGAAAATTTTACTGAACTCCAAGGGAGACACAAGTCAGAAGTTGCAATTTGTATCTTGACAACACGCCCCTATGTAATCAGTCCTTTAGACCCTCTTTAGGCAGACGTAACTATTATGTAATTTTACCCCAAACTTGAACTTAGATTCCATTTCATTATTGTGGCACGCAAGAAGAATCTCATGGAATTTGTCGTAAGGAGGTATGGAATGAATCTTTACTTTTGACCGCTATTATTATTATTATTATTATTATTATTATAATTGTACTGTCGAGTCACTCGAGTTACTTACTTTTATTAAATTTCTCCTGCAGCGTTAGCATCCAAGTCTCGGCACGAAGGAGCAAAGGGAACAAGAAAAGAAGCCCGTAACCAGACGTGCAAAACCTGAAACCAGGTTGTCCCCACCCTATATATATGGAGGAGGGTTAAGTTGATATATACATATATATATATATATGTATGTATGTAGAATAGCAGATCTTGTAGGGCTAATCGGCGCAATCAATGACGACAAAAAGAAGAAAAACAAAAGGGAAGAAAAGTAGTACCGGGTTTGTTTTTATTTTCTTTTTTAAACTTTTGCCAGCCCACAACGCGTGCAAACTACTCCTAAATCCTATGGACCACGTTGATTTTTCTTAGATGCTTGCTTGATTTTAATGCTCCCGTGATCTGTTCTCCTCTCCGTCCATCTTCAGTTGGCATTTATCCACTGGACACTTAACATATAGTTACATTCTGACTAGAAAAATTGGTCGAAAGACGAACAAAAATAAAATTGGATAGCAATTAAAGTAAAAAAGAAAAAGGAAAATTTCTGAATCAACATCCATGACTTGCAAATTATATGTAAAGTGTGCCTACACACCTATATATAAGATATAGCATGTGATTGTAGATCAATTTCATCTTCCTAGACTGGTGACTGCCTTTCTACATAAATGGAGATATGGGAAAATTGAAAAGGTGAAAAATGCTTATAGATGTGAAGATGAAGCATTGTTCATATCAGTCAAGACGGACGTCAATCTCTTTCACAGACGAATAAACAAACGGTGAGAGTTTTGACATCAAATCTCTTACGAGACGAAATTAAAGGAAAAAAGAAGGTAAAAGAGAAAGGGAAAAAGAAGTTCTGACGACAAAGGTACGAGTAGCGTACCATGTTCATGTAGTGATGATAAATATGGGCTAGTAGCAGTAGTAGTATTGAATTGATAATGTATAAATGTGTGCTAAATAGCTAAGGGCTACATGACAGCATTAACAATGACAAGTGCAGGGGAGGGGCTGGGGCAGCAGATCCCAGAAAACAACCCCTAAGGCAATAATAACGAAATGTTATAGAGACAGGGTTGGCATAGCTGATAGCAACAAGTCAATAGTGAGCCTGCACGAGCTTCTATAACAGCCGTAAAGATGAAGTGTTTATCAATGGTGGGCCTAATCACCATTTTTCTCTTTGCTTTCCGACAGACCCACCTGGACTGAACCGGCATGGCATGGGTGCCTTAGGGTGCACCCCCCCCCCCCCAAAAGAACCCCCTACTACTAGAGTGTTCTGATTTTTCTTTTCTTTTGTCCCACAGAAGAAGCTTTATCTCCCTCATTCAATGCTGAGTACTCTCTGATTGTTCTAAGGTATCAATGTATCCAGACTGAACCAACCCCTTAATGAAGATGCAGCAGCCCCATCATGCTTCCAAGAATCTCTTAAACGAAAAAGAAAAAAGGGAACAAACTATACAAGGACTAGCTATCTTCTTAAGTTTGCCCTACTTTTGTCTTCATCTCCCTGGCCTTTATTAGTTCTCTTGTTTCTCTTTAATGTTGCTACTGTTACAGATCAATGTGGTTCTTGGACCACTTAAGTTAATTAGAGAAAAATAATCCCCTAATCATATTTGCTAAAGCTGTGTTTTATAGTGGGTTAAACAATTCTTTGGATGAAAAAGAATACACATTAATTCCGTTGGAATTGTTTTCACTTTTTCTTTTTCTTTTTGCTTCACCAGAAGCTAAGCCAGTCAGATGAAAATCAGTTTAAGAAACATATACAAACATGCTAATTTATTATTCTCAAGTAAGAGATTCAATTGATCTTGTGCTGCTCCATCATAGAAAAACTACTAAGTAATGGAGTATAGTTTGCCAATCGATCACCACGTTTATTCTCTTTACTATTGATTGAATTATCACGGACCCTAAAGTTTCAGGGTATGGATAAGAGGGTCCCCACTGCCTGACTTGTCACTATTTCTGTCTTCGTTGGCGAATTCCTGCATGGGCAATCGTACTCGACCTGGGATGTTAGTTTGTTTATTCGGCATCTCAGAGATTTTGTAGTGACTCCCTGCTTCCTTGGTTCTAGTCCGTAGTCCCACCCTTATAAAGTTAGAAAAAGAAAAAGAAAGAAAGAAAGAAAGAAAGAAAGAAAGAAAGAAATTTAATCGTACGTGGTGAACCTTTTATAAAGTTATGACAGAATAATTCAAATAATTTGTTATTTAATAAAATCTGTCTTGTTATGTCTTAAGACGTGCCTTCGAATTCTAGCTAATTGAAAAACTTGTTTCCCTGATCTTGTGGTCTCTTCAATTCCTTTGTTTTTAGAGAGTGGGGGAGGGAAGACCCTTTTAATAGGTTAACTTGGCATACATCTAATGAATTTTTGTTAGATAGGGAAGGCAAGAACCTTCATAGACTGTAATAGTCATGGACAAAAAGTAAAGGTCCTAATCATGTTTGAGGTAAACTGGTACAATAAGTTTTAAATTTCAAAGTCCACCTTTTCAATAGAAGAATACATTTAATTTGAAGGCTACAGTTTCTAACAGTAGTATATGAGCATTCCGGTGCTTTTCATGAGCAATGCTTCAACACTGGCTTGTCTGCTGCAATTTAAGCTTATTCAGAAAGATCTGAAGATGTAATTTTTCGCTTTTTGATATGGTAAAAATGAATATCCGCCATATAATTTAAGACTTGTTTGGATTGATTTTTTTATTTGTATAAGACCACTTCTTCTTATGAAAAAAAGTATTACTTTTTGAGTATAATTATTTGAATTGACTTTTTTTAAATAAAAAAAAACTAAAAATTGGCTCAATTTGAGCGTGCCAAAATTAGTTTCTTACCATTTGGACCAAGAAGAGGCAATGGGCTTTTACCCATTTCCAATCACAAAATCAAACGTAAGGATGCATCGTATTCTTGCCCATGCAGTTCTTTCAAATCGCCATCCAATACCCTTAACAAAGCCTGGAATACTAAAAACTGGCCCATTTTATCTTTTTCTTGTTTGTAAGGACGGGGCCATTATGTCACAAGGAAGTTTTGCGGCATAAAAGCCTGAATGAAGTCCCGAACTACTTGCTGGTCATGATTTCGCAAACTAAACTAGGCCCATTATTGGACGTCCAAAGGAACCTCTTTTTTTTCTTTTTTCTTTTTTTTTCTTTTTGAAGTATATAATCCATTCATTTGTTTACAAGGAAAAAGAAAAAGTCAACAACATTTAACGTCATATAGACAGTAACGCTTCTATGTACTTTGTAGTGGCAACTATTTTTTCTCCATAAATTATTTTCCAAAATTAAACAAAGAAGCATATATTTCATTTTTGGGAGTTTGAACGCCAAATTATACAATCGCTATTCTCCAAGTAAATTTATTAAGTTATTTATTATTGTCAATAACCAGGTATAATTGTCTCCAAGATTGATGCAATGACAATCAAAAGTAGCAATATTAACAAGTTAATATGCGCGTTCATTGCTTTCTCTATAAATATTATTGAATCTAAATCCGACTCTGCTCATAAAGAAGCTTATGTTTCGTTTGCGATTGCGCTATATTCCATTAATTGTCACCTTATTAACGTGGATTCAATGAAGGAAAAAAAAAAAAAAAAAGATCAAAGAGAGAAATCAATAGGTGAAGCTAAGGTCTATATATATAGTTCATATAAAGGATAGTATATGGAGAATTACACATTCAACGGCGACTATATATATATATATATATATATATATATATATATATATATATAAAGCGAAAGAAAACCTTTATTTATTTACATGACAGCGCTGAAATTAAAATTACAAAGATAATTAATAAATTAACATAGATAATTAATTGCAGACATGCACTGAATGTAATTGAACAATAACGGTGCAAGACGCAGGCACGTTAATTAATTACATGACACAACATGCATTAACGTTGTCATCGTTAAACAAGTTGCTAACTTTGTCATCTCCTCGTAGGGTGACCGGAATGGTGCCTTGTTTCTCGGCAACGTTGTAGCCGTGCCTCCAGTAGTTGTAGCTCTGCTTGAAGTCAGTTGTGGTGTCCCTAAAGTAATTCTCTGCCGACGTGAAGTAGAGTGGCCGTTCAGCCGACGGCCAGAACTCCGCCCTCTTCCCAGCCCTCCTCACCGCCTTGAGCACCTTGTTCCGTTCAACGTATCCGATTACGGTTACCTTCTCCAACTCCAGGTTCACCTCTATTGAGTCCACCCCTGATAATAATCACCCAAAAAGTAGAAAAGGACATAAATTTAATAAGGTCGAAATAAAAGAATATGCATTTCTTTAGTTACGGTAAGTATAGCATTACGTCTCAATACATGTATCATAGTAATCTGGGAAAAATTTGAAGTTAATTATTTCAGTCAACACGCCAATACATTTACGGTTTATTGCCTATGGGCATTAATATACACTTTTCTTTTTCCTACTAAATGATCTCTTCTCTTTGTTTTTCTTTTTTTTCTTTTTCCGAGAAGTTTGTTGTTGTCACCTACGAGCTCGCAAGGCAAGGAAGCTTGTCCCTGAGCAAGTATGTCGTTAAGAAGCTCATCCATGTTTTTGAATTCTTCAAGACCCATTAGTTCCGTGTTTTTAAGTTTTCGGGCTCAGTCGGATTGACTTTTTTCTAAAAACGTTATTTTTTCAATTTTTGATGAAATGAAAATTTCAGCTTTTAAGAAAATTAAAATTAATTTTTTTCACAGTTCATTTTTTTAAAAAAAAATCTAATATAAATATTTATTGCAGAAAAGATGAAATTTTTTAGAAAAAAAAATATTTTTTACAGGGAAAAAAAAAAACCAATTCAAACAAGCTCTATTTACATTTTAATTATTTGGCCCTTTAATTTAGAGCATGAAATCTTATCGAATGCTCTTTTATTTTCATGTAAGATGTAGCTGGCAATTAAAATTGGGCGTTTGATTACGAAAAACAACTTGGAGTGAGGGATTTATTCCAGGTTTGAAATTGCTGCGGCAGATGCTCTACTTAGAATACCATAAAATTCTAATTCCTTAGCATATTCCAATGACTAACGAGCACGACAATACGATTTCGTGGCAATTCAAATTATGAGGCCCGATTTCTCAAAATTAACTTACCAGTTCTTGGGCGAATTTAACTAACTCGAAACAATCAGAACCTTATATACTTGTCCAAATTCTTTTACCACTACCAATATGCCTTGGGCCAATGGATGTTTAAGTTAGGGAATCAATTAGTACGAGTAAGATCTGGTGATAGCTTGCTGATTACAAAAATCATGAAATAATTCAATCATTTATCCTTTAAGTTATACGATTCAGATGTCGTGGCTAAGACATACACCAGTACAAGCTTAAAAAATCTCATAGATTTTTACAGTTTCAAAAGAATGTGTCTATATATACCTTGTACCGTAAGAATATATTCGGATGTGTACTCTGATCACAGAATAAGAATTATTTTCACGAAAATCGATAAGAATATAATATAATATATATATGTATATGTATATGTATATGTATATGTATGTATTATACACACACAAATTGGACTGAGTACCTCTAAGCTTGTGAATGGCGTCTTTAACAACTCTCTCGCAGCCAGTGCAGCACATCCTGACCTTAAGCTCCACAGTCTGTAAAGTAAATTCCGTAAATTGCGTAATATATACTTGAAAACAATCAACTAAGAAAAAAAAAAAAAGAAAAGAAAAAATAGGTTAACATGTCGTCCCTTTCCTCAAAAGTAATTAAAGAAAGTTGTTCTCAGCTTTATCGTTATTCCTTTTTGTATGGCAAACTTTTTAATCTTCTGCGGCTAGTAAATTAAACACCAAGGGATCAAGAAAAGCACGTCTTGTTAGCTTAGGATAAGCTTAATTACTAATGCATGGAACATTACAATATGCTAAAATTTAACTGATGCTGCGAGATAAGCAAAAGGAAGATCCCATGATCACGTGGTGGCAAAAAAGCTTTGGTAATCATTAAGGACAACCATCTGTTTAAATGCTAACAATAACTTGAGGCAGAAGTAAAATGTCCAGTGAATACTCTAAGCTCGAGGTAACATGATTTAGCTTTTATGACGTAAACGCTAGTGTATACCTCTTATTTATCTTGTATGTCTTCTGATTAAGTCTATTCTATCCATTTGTTTGTAGACCTATTTATTCAATCACAGACATCTTTTAGATACTCACAAGCTAATGACTATAATATAATGTCCTTAAAACATTTTTTTCATCGCTGAATATCAGCTTGAGCGATGTTTTTCAAAAGACGTCACATAATATCTCACTTAGAATGATTTTAAATTCGTGTTTGAAAATCTCGTCAGTAATTCCCACTCCTCTTGAAATCGTTATGCAAGCATGCAACTGTCTTGAGATGTAAAGGGATGGTTATGCATGCGCCAAGCCGAAGAAACAAGCAAGTTGGAGATCGATGAAAAATCATGCAAAACCCTAAAACTTGTACTATTATTTTGATCAAATCTTGACGTATATGTACGCGTGTGTGTGTGTATATATAGTAGGCTAACAGCAAATATTAAAATATTTAGGATAAAGCAAAGACCTGCAGCGAAAGTGGTCGACCCTTCGGCATGTTGCGCTTGTGCGTTGTGCTGCTGTGGTGGTGATCTTGATAGTGAAAGAAACTGAACGTGAGAACAGAGATGAAAGAGCCGAATAGTCTCTGAATTATGTTAACCATTCTGATCATTTAGGTTCCTTTGATATATAAAGAAAATGGAATAGACACAAGAAGATGAAGATGAAGCAAACTATGCTCTAGATAATATTATTCCGCAAAGGCATCTCCTCCTCAAGTAATCACTTGTTTATATATTCCTCCAAACAAAGCTAGCCTCAGAATAGCTTTTCTAGCTGGTGAACATTTTCTTGTCCATAAATTAAATAGACATGTGTGATAGGCATGTGATTTAATCAGAAAAATCCTTTTCGTTGAAGAAACGCACTTTATCCAGGATTATATATATATATATATATATATATATAAAACTCATTTTTAAAAAGTTATAGACTCTGGATGTAGCAGTATTGCATCCTACTATATTCTTAAGATAGTTCTATTATCAAACTTTATAAAATTCTCTGATCTAGTGGTATGTTTCAATACATTTTTTAGATTAATTAAGGATTGGATAACATTTGTAATGAGAAAATACAAATTTGAATTCAATACTTTTAATAATAATAACAAATGGTTAGCCGACAACTATTTAATTCCTCCAAGGAGAGCAAAATTCCTTTCCTTGGTTGGGTATTTCTTCCATCTTTCTTTAATTCCACAAACAACCTTTTAGGAAGGGAATGGTATCGGAAACCCCTCCACACACAGTAATGCTTGAAAAGGGGGACAAGCCAATATGACTGCTGACATGAAAAGAATATGAGAGGTCCGGTGGGAGATGATGCATGGTGGCGAAGGAAGTAATTAAAAAAGATGGTATTTGATGCAACGGAATCAAATATTCCAAACATCTCTCCTTTCTAGATCATGTCATTATTATAAAAACAGGCACCATCTATATTTCAAATTACACAGAAGATAAAAATTCTGATACTTTGGACAAGTTAAGCTTTTTGTCCACCCCGTGTGCGTATCGTGTTTTCTGAAATAACTAAATAAATAAAAAGCATTGTAAAATAAAAAATAAAAGAAAAAAGAGAACCTTTGGCTTCTCTCTCCTTGTGCGCATTTTGTATATGATATTTGAATAGTTGGAGTCTATAGGGTGGCTATAAAGCTAGATACCATCATTATTCTTATCTTACCCGATTATCAGGAGCATAATTTATGCAATTGTACCAAATTGCACTTTATAATTTAAAGACATATATGTATGTGGTATATATAGCAGTGATAGTGGAATTGCATGGTGGTGGATTGCAAGTTGCAGAAAGTATTAATTTCAAATACCAACATTTGATTACACATCTCTTTTCCTCAGCCCCAACAATTGATTCCTTAGTATGATCAAGTCATTATATTATGTCCTCATGTTCCTTTTTGGCCCAGGCGCTAGTGCAACACCAAGACAATAAGAACTTTACATTCTTTAAATAAGATATCAGATGCTTATAATAAAAGGATTCAAATTATCAAGCATGGAGATTAAATAACTGTAAATAAAAAAGTCGAGTGTACAAAGGTTAAAGAGTCAAGTTTGAAATTTAGTCCATCTCCATGAAATCTCATTTATAACGTTAATATAAGCAGTGAAAAAATTAAAGTCCAGCAAATAAAACAAATTTTCTCCCTTTTGGCCATAGGTATGATTGAAGGACTTTAATTATTGTTTGCATTCATCTTTATGTTGATGACCATGAATTAGTAGTGGACTGATGATCTGACATGCATAAATATTGATCCAAATGATTCTCTTGGAAATGCATATGCTGTTAGTGCCATGGAAACTGGAGGGTTGAGTAGGCTAATTAATGGCCTAGGCAAAAAAAAAAATTAAAAAAAAAACCCACTCCAAATGAGGGAAATCTGCTTTCAGAATAGCAGCTAAAGTAGAAGGTACATCAACAATCCAATCAACATAGGTAAACATCTTCATCAAATACATGCTTTTTTAGCCAGAAATCGGATGGTGTGGTTTTAGCAAGGTGTCTAATTTCCATGACAATATATAAAAGAGATTGAGATTCTCCCGCTTTCTACAACAACATGAGACAATACTCAACGAACTTCTAAGTGGGAAGCTGCAAACTTCTCGTTACACGATAAGAGTATATATTCTGAACAAGATTAGACGTGTCCGTATATAACAAAATATATTCCTATTTCTACAACATCAGACGTGCCAGCAAAGAGAGGAGTTTCTAAAGCTCATCGCAAAATTAGACAATTGTAAATACACAAGCTGCAACTGGTGATGCTAGAAGATGAATTTTTCACCTCAAGAATGTTCCCCTTGCCGATTATTCGTAGTAGCCATTTGATGAGTGTGATTATTCCAGCATATATCTCGATCACCAAGACTCTTATCCTAACATTATTATACTAGTTGGTGGGCCATGCCCACAGCCATTACAAGTGTTTGATCGCTATCACATAATGCTCATAAAATATCTCATGTTTCAGGGGAACAGTACTAGAAAAGGTTCGATCTAGTGAATAAAATTGCAGTCACCATCTATTCTTCTATCGTGCTAAGAGATCCTCCGATAATGCGATTTTTAAGTCACTCCAAGACACCAAAACTTTCTTTGATCTGTCTTCCTCGTGTCTTGTCCGTGTTTACTAAACAAGTTGTTGCACGTAAAATTAATTAATTAAAGTAATTGATTTTATCAATTAATGAATTTCTAAAATTGGCATTACATGCCATGAAAGGTTACATGGGGTATGGCCGGTTAGAGGTCAGTATGGATTGAATTTTCTTTTTTAAATGAAAATAACATTTTTCCGTAATAAGTACTTTTATGAATATCCTAAAAATTGAAATTCATAAAAATTTTGCACTTCTTGGAGAGAAATTCATGTTAGAAATCTTCTGTTTAAAATAGGCTACCATTAATTATTTTTTATTTTATGAAAATAGACTGAATATTTGGTTTACAAGTTAGCTTTATAATCATATTAGTTTAACCTCACCTCATAAATCCATACGGTTCTTTGTGCAAAGACCCATATATTCTGATAAATCTTTTTTATGAGTAAGACTGTCAAAATTTATTATAAATAGGGTTACGTTCCCTCTCCTCCTCTTAAACCTAATAGTTTGTTTCCCATAGATATCTATTAATCTTGAGTAGAACAAGGAAAGAAAGATCCTAACTTAAATTGGTTAACAGTTTTCTTCAACATTATGTCATTGAATCAATATTATGTCATTGAATAATTCATTAACAATAATGGCTCAAACAAGTATGTGTTTTTGCTATTCATTATGTCTTTGAATTTATTACTATAAATTCGTAGATGTGATCTTTATATTGCGCTTACAATTCGGACTCATTTAGATTATCTTTTAGGAAAGTGCTTTTTGGGATAGTTTTTGGAAAAAATACTTTTTAACAAACTAAAAAATTTTACTTCTGAAATTGATTTTTGTCAAGAGTTTCTAACTTTTCTCTAAAATCAATCTAAATATTTATTATAAAAAAAAATGTCTTTTTCATTAAAAATTGTTTTTCATGAAAAAAAAAAATACAAATGCCTATATGCTCTTTGAGCTTCTCAAAATTTAAAAATCATACAAAAATATACTTCTTTCAGAATCAATTCACATGAAGTTAATGTAGTAATCATGTTTTATTTTATGTAAGTTGAACCGAGTCTTGCATTAATTAAGTTTCAGTGCTATCAATGACCAAGTCGTCTGAGTTAGATAAACAGACGTTGGACTCACCTTAATAACAATCTGTTTGGCTAAGTTTATTTGGGCCTTATAAGCAATAAATAGTAAAAAGCATAAGTGTTTTTTTAAAAAAAAAACTTATGAGCTGCAAAATAAAGCAAGGTCAAACAAGCTCTAAATAGGAAGTCTTTTACGCGGGTGATGCCTCGTAGGAGTGTGGTCTGTGGATCGCGAGTTACGTGGTTGGTAATCTGAACTGGTTCGAAGATGAGGCTTTTAAGTCCAAATTGCCACTCCCTGGGTCAAACGTACATACAGAAAAAGAGATGGCCTCTTTAGCTCTTGAGCTCAGGTAAACAGATGATACAGTGGCAACATATATACTCTTTGATAGTCCATGGACTAGTCTCCAACGTTAAGGTGAAAAAGTTTGCTGGTAGTCCATGAACCACACGTCCACACCACAGAATTAGTGACAGCACACGTTTAGCTGTTTTCAGGATATGGAAGTACCAAAGAAGCAGGAGCTCGAGCAATTCTGTTTGTCTCTTTGTTTGCACATATGGACTTGAATTGTCTAGTATTATAATTGAAAATGATGTCGAGATTATCTTCAAAATGATCACGTCAAATAGAAAGACCACGCGTGAAATATCAGTCATATTATCAACAAAATCAAGATGATTACTTCTTAAATTCATTCAGTTCGATTTTATTGCGCATGGAGACCAGCAAATCAACCATCAAATTGGGTTGCTAGTACAATGCTCGGAACTTTACCTTGTAATTGAGAGAGTGATGTCCCAAACCATCTGTTAAATTTGCTGTTTAGAGACCTTCACCCCTCAGGGGTGGGCTATTGTTTGTACTTTCTGTTTCATATTTGCATACTCTTTGTACCAAAAAAAAAACAGAGAGAGACACACACACTCACTCCGAAGAGGTATTACATCGTAACAAATTTTAACAGATTGATTGGTCAACTTTTAACTTTACCGAATGATCAAATGCTAATTTTATTGTAGTCCCCTCCGGAGAGAACAATAAGCACGATTTTTGCAGCCTCCCAAGGCTCGCTATTTTTATCCAAGCCTGGCTAAAAAAGAGTTACGAGGTATAAAACTAGAAAATAGGTTGATAAACTCGAACATATTACGTGTAATGAATCCTTCGTTAATGATCACAATAAATAAAAATCCAAAAGTAAAAGCCTTTGACAAAAGACTCAGGCTTAAGTTTCATAACTTTCAATTCCGCAATGCCGATCATGATTTTTCTACCCCCAGTTACCATCACCCTTTCTTTACTTGTATAAAAAGATTCACTTTTTGGTGTGGTATTCATTCATGGATTTCCTCCATGAATGAATAGTACCGAAGAATGGTAATATTATAATAAATTTTAAAAAAATGTGTGATTATCAATAAAAATTTATATAATATTTGTAATTTATGTTTATCTCATGGCAAGACAAAAATTTATATTTACTCTTTTTTTTCTTTTTTTCCGCCTCTAGCAAAAAAATATGTTCTTTCTTTTCCTATTTCTTTATTAATTACGTCTTTTAACTTATACTCTATCTTTGTTGCCCTTCATTTTCAATCAAAATGATGTGTACTCTCTTTTTCATTTCTATACTAATCAGACTTTTTTGCTTGATTTTTAATTTTTTTTTCTATTTTTAAGTCCAAAAACCTATTTGATCGGATTAAAGACGAGAATTTGGTTGGATTTTTAAGTTCAAATGTTTAAATTTTTAGAGTTAAAAAAACAATTGAATTAAACATTTAAAATCATAAAACTTGAGTATTATTGTATATTTGGGTTTTAGGTTTTCTAAATTCAAGTTTTGATTTTTGATTATTGTTATTTATTAAATATATTATGCTAATTTAGACTAGATTAGAAAATACATAGATTTATTAAATTGTATTATGCTAATTTATACTCGATCTCAAAATAAATTTTAGTTGTTGCAAAGTGGAAATTGATTTGAATGAATTTTCAGGTTTAGAATTTTAAACTTCTAGAGTAAAAATAAACTATTCAATTAGGTAATAAATACTATAAAACCCGATCATGATTTAAATACCGGAGGTTCGGTGTTCGAGTTTCTCTTTATCTTTTTTCTTGCGTATTTTTATTTTTTTTGTTAAATCGTATTATACTAATTGAAATTACATTTAAAGAGATATGAAAATAGAAGAAACATAAATAATTGCAAAATCATCTCAAATAACATTAAAGTACTTATAAGAATAAAAATAAAAAAAATAACTTTTCAATCCGATTCCTATATAAATTTTATATATTAAATTTTAATTCGATTACATCTAGTACAACCAAAAGAAATTTAGACATTTTTACCCTTATATTTACCTAATGACTCTAATTCTACAAACTTTTTTCTAATAATCAATCTTATCTTAAATTTTTCAAAATAGTGAAAAGACAAAATTGACACATTTTTCAGTTTCAATTTTTTAAAGAGACGTGTAAAATATAACTTATTTGACTCCTTACAAAATTATTAAATTTTTTCATGATTATTTATTAAATAATTAAATTTTATATTACAATAATATTGAACAACATATCTTGTGTGGTATTAACTCACTAATACTTTAAAGAAAAAGAAAAAAAGATTCTAATGCACGTTCAAACAACAATATGATAAACCAATAATTATAGTATTATTATATGAAGACACGTAAGAAGTACAAGTACAGCCATCCTAGGCCATAAGGTGATGAGTGATGAATGTCTGGAGGCTTCCACGGCCTTCAAGACCCCCAGGTTACTCCTATCTTAACATACCACCACGTGTCAAATTTCCCACGTCCCCATTTTGCCACCCAAGAGAAACAGGACACCAGAAAGCACCTTAAACACCATATCATTAACCCAAGCATTCATTAATTAAGACATCACGAGTCAAGCGTAATTAATACGTAATTACAATATTAAGAATGATTATAATAATTAACTATAATCATCAAATCTCTCAAACCCTTGCTTAACACATAAACCGAATGATTCACGACTTTAATAATTAGCAATACAAAGGAAACTTTTAAATATATATTAAACAAAATAAGCCAATACCCATTACACCAACAACTCAAACAAAATTAACTCTGAAAAATTACAAACCTAATACGATAAAAGAAATGCTGTTTTAATTGCATGAATAACTCAATCTACCGCGCGATTCATTGGCATTTTTGAGGATATGTCGGAAGACATGGCCGGAACCGGACCATGGATGAAATTCCCCGGACAGAGTCAGAATTGCAATTAAAAGCCTCGACATATTACATTGATACTCAATTAAATGTATCATGATAAAATCGAAAACCCAAAGATTAAAAAGAAAAAGAAAAAAGAAATCAACACTGAAAAAGAATACCAAGAATTTACAAGGCTGCAAATATCCAACAGATTTGAGTGGGTGAGTAGAAGAAGGGTTAGGAGGTGGGGCCTCTTCTGGTGACGTGTGAAGTCGTCGGAGGCGGAGAAGACGAAGCATAAGGGAGATTCCGGAGGATGAGGAAACGAACCCGCCGGGGGAACGGCAACGGAGCCTCGTGGAACATGTGGTGCAGCACCCTCGCCAGCAGCACCGTGTACTCCTCCAGCAGCTCTGCAACTACGGCCACCAATATCATCTCAGCTCGCTAATATATATACTCTCAGATATTCTGAATTTCTCTTGTCTTTGAATGTGGTATCAAAATATCAAAGTGATATTGCTTAAATATGCATAGCATTTATTCCAAAAATAGATGTTTAATTAATTATAGCAGCAAGTTGTGAGTACTGGTAGCGCTAATGGTATTATGAGAAATAGCTGCTCTGCTCAGTGCGTTGGGAAAGGGGTTCTGGCGTCACTCGGGGTCTTTTTTGGTTGTTCCTGGGGGCAGATACTATGTACTAAATATATATTCCAGGCTGTCCATTTTTCTGTCTCCACGTAGGCACTACAAATTTGATGACAACAATTGAAGTTGATCATTTGTATTAATTGCGTGTAGGTGTGCGCCGCCCCCCTCACCCCCTCATTTACCTTTCTCATCATTATAACGCCGCAATTATCTCCGAAAATGTCCCGTGATAAGAGTTGGGGCCAATGTTATTTATGATTATCCTCTACTAAAATGGTATTTGGTATAAAATATGTATTGTATATTTAAAATTTGTTAATTAGTAGATGAATTCTATAAGTGACTAAATTCAGCTTTCAATCTCTTTTTGCGGATGAACAATGGCATAATTTTGTAATTTATTTTTACTGAATTTTGTCTAATAATTTTATGAGAAACTCTCTTTCTCCAATTGTAGGTTTAATTATTTATTTAGTTTGGTAAAATTTTGACCACGCAAATCATAGTAAGGTTCCTAGTACAGTATTACGACATAAATGAGATTCAACGATTTTGGAAAGTAATCACATAAAACGGTCAACAAGCTCAGGGCCATTGATCACCCCACGGGCAAAGCGTTGAAGTTGGGGTTAGGGGCTCCCACTTGTTTGATTTTGCTTGGTAAAATATATATGCAAAGACGAACTTGATTTTTAAATAAAGATATAAATGTGCTTGGCTTGCAAATTTCAACCTTTGCCGCTTGGATTGTACACAATTTGCATAAAACCAATGTTGTTTTACATCGAGCATCGGCTGCTCGGTTACAACATTTCTGAAGGGCACCGCTCCACCGCTTAAAATGTTACCTCTGCCTCTGGAGATTCCTTCTCTCCCCTACAGTGAGAGTTTCTTTGCCAATTTTGTTTTGGCTTTTGGGTGCTCCGCCCTTTTGCCCGGTAGCGTCCTTTTTGTTTCCTTTTCTCTCTCTTCTGTGTATATTATTTATTTTTCTCTTTTCTCTGATTCTTTTTTTTTCCCCTTGCGTTTAAACTTGTTGTTAGTATAGTTTCGGGTCTTCTTGTTCTTTATTTTTTTTCTCTACATGTCCGGTTTTGCTGTATTGAATCATTCGTACGATGATGGTAAGTTTTTCTTTTTTTCTTTTTTTTTTTTTGGCTATGTTCATTGTATTTTTAGTTTTCTGATTATAGACGTGTGTGGTATTTTTAGTATTTCTGTGGTGTTAATATAAATCCTATCTTGACAAAATAAAAAATAAAATTGTTGCTTTACATCAGTTGCTTGTATTATTAGAGAAGGATAAGAAAAGTAAAATATCTTCCTAAGATAATGTTAAAATAGCCGCATCAGCGGCCCCCTTGAAAAGAGAAAAAATATATTTTCTTTGGAAGCCAAGTATTTCGCAAAAATAGTTTTAGTTCGCAAAAAGAAGGAAAAGACAAAACCTTCAGTTTGATAGCTGTTTCCAAATACTGTTCACAAAATATTCAGTTAAAAAGACAAGTTTTTCATTAAGAAACAACATAGCCATGTTTTATGTATTTAAATTTTCAAGTTTGAACTAGCGCTAAGTCTGTCAAATCAAAGCCGATTATCTCTTTCTTTCTTTTTCTACAACTGCTGCGATAACGAAAGTAAACGTTATCCATTTGATAACGTCGCTCCAACCAGTTGTCCGCACATATGACAGGATTATCTCATTCACTTTGCTTTCACTTATCACACGAATTACAGTAACTATGATAAGAGCTTCCCGTAAGCCCCCATTAAGCAGAGAAGATCAGGCTCCTGTCGACATGTTTATCGCTGTGTCAATCGCGTAAACTATTAATAGAGAATCAGGAGTAGACTAGGGGAGCAATGACTGGTGAATATATGGATTAAGAGAGATTAAATTTCATTAATATATCGCGTAAAAAACGCCCACTCGAATTGACTATTTAAGGAAGATAGCAAGTTAACCACTAAACTTTCTCAACGCCCCAACCATGGTTTACAAGTTTCTAGGGGTCAAGAATAACACTCTCACAAAGTAAATGGTGATTGAAAAACTCAACTTAGTCCAAAGTAGAGGGAGTATATCTTTTCTCGTGTATTTTTCCATGTACAGAATTTACCTACAAAGCAGGATGATAACCAAGACCCACATTTCCTTCCGCCCTGTGCACCACTCTTCTCACACTCCATTCATGGCAGAATTCCAGGGCGAGCCGGATAGCTGTTCCAAGCCCCAGGACAACAATTACTCCTGCACAACATACATCCCCAATAATGAAACGGGCACAAGTATGTCTATGATTCTAGATGTATGAAGTTTCTCAAGGACATTCAAACAGCTAGTCAAGAAAAAGCCAAAGCATGTACCAATTATAATGTTCACTGGAAGAGCAGAGACACCAAGGGTAATCGATATTAGCACGTCCAAGAGAAGACCACCAATGAGGATTGAGAACGCCACCCAAAGGGGACTAAAGCAGCCCTGTTAATTAACTGGTTGAGAAATCACTACACAAAAGGTGCGCAAATAGAGATAGCTAGATAATCTTCTTACCCTGTCACGTTCCTGAGCAGCACCTACTCTGAAATTGGGGTCAACCCTCCAGATCCAGTATGTCTGTTACATCATCAGTGAAGAAAAGAGAGACAAAGTCAGGCAAGCAAGAGGATGCAACCCAGTAAAGTGATGACATGAAAGAAGGAAGACAAGAATTTTTGGAGCATCTCATGCATTTAATCTTTTAATTGCTAGTAGTCAGTAAAATAGCTTTGAAAACAATCTAAAAGCTTCTTTTATCTTGAACATGCTGGCCCCCTGATGTATATGCATCTAAATGACAACAGCTAGACAACACCCAGCCTCCGGATCCCTCTTCCCCTGGCTTAACATGCAGAGGAAGGGAGATTATCATGACGGATTGATTTATATATAATAACCATTCTCCACAATGAGGTGGAAATGATCACATAGTGCACATACCATATTATGTTCAATCACAATTGACAAAGGATATGAAAAGATTTATTTGTTCAGTTATTTGCCACTCATGATAGAACTTTATCATTTCCTGTTCAAATCATGAGATTCCTGATTTCCTTCCGCATAGAGTCCAGGAGATTGAGAACCTCAAGAAACTTCTCTCTTTCCAAAATATATTCCAAGAGTTTGCCCACTAAGAGAAACATGATGGTCACTTGCCTTGGAATCCTGTGGTACTTTCACAGGTATGTGAATTGGTACCTGTTCTCTAAACCACTCGAAGACAGACATCAGATCAAAAAGTACTGTTACACTTCTGCTAGTTACCAAATGAATTGACTAACTAGTATATTTTGCTTTCAGTAAGGTAAATCAAGAAAACAATTCCTAATTTTAGCTGCAAAACTCCTACTATTCTTCCTGACGGTCCTACTACGATCACAACTACTGGGACACGAGTAGAAAATACTAATAATTCTAGATGGCGTCACAAAGTCCATCTGAAGCGACTTTAGTATCCTATGAAGGACTATTATGAGAATAAAATAGAGGAATACGGATGTACTTCTTCTATTGAGGGCCTGTTTGAATTGGCTTTGTTTCAAGAAAAAATACTTTTTCCCCCTGAAAAAATTACATTAAATTTGCAATTAACTATTTGATTTGTCTTTCAAAAAAGTTGAAACTCTGAAAAAAATTCAAATACAACTTTTTTTAGAAGTCAGAATTTTCAGCTTCTTAAAAAAAAGTTGTCTTTCAAAAGCTATTAAATAAAGCGTTTTTGAAAAAAGCCCATCTAAACGGGCCGTGAGTGTATACTCCATGCTACATAGTGATAAAAAAAACTCTATACCATGACTTATCCAATTGGCGGTCATAACCGTCCCGAATCAAGCCACAAGATTTACAAGCTCAAGCATAACATGTTCTTACCTTAGTAAAACTAGAAACATAGTGCTACACAAGATGGTAGGGGGAAACCGGGATTAATCGGCTTAGCCATTCAATTACTATGTTAACAGTGATAAAGCATATCATCTTCCACACTTGTGGACCCCAAACATTAATTATGAAAGAAAGGAGGTACTCACACTTGCCTGGGACTCCGGACGTGCCACATTTGCAGCTACTTGCCTGCATAGACATTTCCAAGGCACCTATCATGATTTATAGGACATGAAAACAAACTTACGTTTGATCTACATTCAGTCGATCACTTACTGGCATATCTCGCATTTATTGGAACCTCTCATATTAAACCATGTCTGAATGCATGATTGATGCGCCTTCGAAAGGCCACCTCTACATTGACATCCGAGCACAATTAAATCTTCCTCCTTTTCTTGCTGACATACCCTGGTGAATAAAAGATCTGTCGTCAAGAAAGTTGAAAAGTCTACTTGTTAAAGGAGAGGATTATACGGACAATTAAAGGCTTGTTACATGTCATAAGATACCCCCCACTCCCCACCCTACCCCAACACACAAAAAAAAAGGCCACGACATGCACCTGCATACTGCCTAAACAATTGAGACATTTTTCAATTTTCCCACTCTGCTTTTAGACTGCTCACCTGATTTAGTTCAGACAGTTTTATGTCATCCCAACAGACTTTCATCTTTTTTTCTTGGACTCCATTGCAATGTAATGTGTTTCATGCCATCATATCCAATTCTAGATATCTACTCTCAGATTTCAGTGGGTAGAGAATTCAGATATTGCCAGTGGTACCGAAAAGATGATAGAAGATTCTTCTTGATTTAAGATATATAAGAGATAAAAGTGATCAGATGTATCGTTATTGATGATGACCTTAAGATGAATATGCAGCCTCAGTGTGCATCTCTATAAATAAAAATGACGCACAGTTACAAGATGAATGGTGGAAGAATTAGATAGCTACCAGCAAAGTATCATTAACATTTCACCTCCAAGTCTGAGTCTGAATATTACAGTCCAACACAAACTAAGCTAATCTCAGTACCAAACTCTCAAGAATTACGAAAGCAGCAGCAAAACATTACCTGCATTGCTCATGAGCACTTGAGTTTCTAGACAAGTGGGGCTTCTTAGGAGACTCCATATCAATAGAGGACAATACCGCGACTGTTCGAGGAGGTGAGACACCATCAGAAACCACAATGGTGAGTGCAGATTGTTCAACATTGCCGGAAGCTAAATCCTCGGACAAGACAGCACGGGGTCTGTCCTCCACAGTCTGCTTTTGGACATCAGTACTCAACCTACGATCAGCCGTACCAACCCCGGCCGCGCCACCACCCTCTTCTCGGACTGGATTGTCATTCTGCATTTATATTGCTATATGCAGAGTATTACACAAAGAGATAAGGGCTTCAGTAATCCCAAAAAATAAAAATTAAAACAGAAAAGCAAAAAACAAATATAAGTTCCATTAAAGATATCGAGCATTCCTATGTATCACACATCACGCTCTTCACTGTCTCACCAATTCCTAAACACAAAGCGCCAAAAAAAGTACTACCAATTGGATAAGCTTTCCAATAACAAAGAAAATTGAGTCAAAATCTGCGGCTTTCTAAACCCTAAAACACAAAAGTAAAAACAATAAAACCCACAATTTTAGCAGAATTTTCGCAATCCAAAAAAAAAGCATAAAACCCCATAAAACAACTACAACCCGCAAAAAAAAACTAAACAACTACACCCAATAAACACATATGTAAATTACTTAATCCAACGAGAGGCGAAGGAATTGAGGAAGAGGAGAAATCGTACCTGGTGGATTAGGGTTTGATGAGAGAATTCTATTAGTTGAGAATTTTGTTTAATTTACTCATCTACTTGAAGAATTGTGCACAACACACATGCTTATTTGTTTATTGAGCAAATATCATGAGTAGTTTGATTAATTTAATGAGCAAAAGAAACAAAAATTATTTGTGGGCTGAGAAATACTAATTTTCTTTTGTGGGAGTACTTGTTGGTGTTGGAGAGTGACACTGACAAGTTGACACCGAGGAGCTGCTAACGTTGTTGTCGTTCGATCTGGATTTGTGATGAGTGGCTGTGGGCACTTTTTGGGGCTGTGGGCCCCGCTTGTATTCTTTTTCTCTTGGTGGGAATAGGATATATCTGGGATAAAATAATAGTGGGGTGTATTCGTCGACAATACCCTCTTTTTCTTTTTCTTCTATTTTTTTTTTTTGTTGCTCTTCAAAAGTTTTCATTCATATATGGTAACAACACAACTTGGAAAAAGTTAATTTGAGATAAATGATTTTTTTATGGTAATTGGATTTGGAGAAAGTCCAGCGCCAGTTAATATTTGGATAAAAAGAGTGCGAAAAGTCTTTTCGAGTCCACAATCAGAGAGAAAGAGTCAAAGTGACGACTATGGGCTATGGCTATGTACAATGACAAATACTCATTTGAGTCAAACTCAATTTAAGGCATTTCTTTGGCCGCATATGTTACCGAGTACATCACAATCGTTGTGATTGCAGTATTACTGTGCACCTGAATACACATGAGCAGCACGAATATTACTGTGCACCTAAATACAAATGGGCAACGGATTAAGATCGTTTCATATCAAATGCTCTTTTATATTAATATGAGGAAAATCTATTAATCATATCATTTCATCCATTTATAAAATTTAAATTCTAAAAAGATCATGAACTGATAAGATGATGTAATATTTTCTTTTTATATCAATATGAAAAAAAATGATCCTAATCTGCAATTACTTAAAAAAGAAAAGGATCATCATTATCTTCTTTTTTTCCCTCTTCCCTTCCTGTATTAATTTGATCTCCTCGCTTTCCTAAATTTGCTCTTCGTTCTTGATTATCTTCTCCATCCTCCTTTATCCATGTACCCTTTTTTTTTTTCCTTTTTGTTTTTTCTCTTGTCAATCTTATCTACTCTGATTACTTGTTCCATTATGTTGCCATTTTCTTGTTTATTTTTATTGACTAGAGCTTCGGAACTTTTTTCGGGGCCAAAATTTTTCGTATCTTTGTGTAATATATATGATGAAGAACAGTAACAAGATACACTTGTGGAGAAGAAGATGACAATGGCAAAGAAAGAAGCAAATATATTATATTTATAACTTAAAGATACTTACTATATAAGTGTTTATACATACTATGAAAGTGTTTGAACGTATCGTTACTAGTTGTGAACATATATTAAAAGTTGCAAGCATAACATATAAATTTGTGAACATGGAATATAAAATTTGTGAAAATATATGATAAAATTTTGTGAATATATAATATAAAAATTATAAATATAGAGTTTAATCATGTGAATATATATAACATAAAATTTGTCAATAGCCATTAATTAATATATATGAGTATGAACTTTTTGAAGATATAGTGTAAGTAGGAATAATTAAAATTAAAGCATAAATAAAAATTATGAAAGTGAAAATTTATGAAAATAAAGTATAAAAATTGTGAATATACAATATAAAAATTATAAATAATCAAAACTTGTGAATATTGTATAAACATTGTCAACATAATTGCCTATAAGAAGTCAAGAATCAATTTTAAGAATAAGACAGAAGGACAAATATTATATACCAATTCAGCAATTCTCATCTTGGACATTATCCGAATAAACCTTCAGCACTTGTATAACACTTACAAATCAAGATTCCCCTCCCCACCCCACACCCTCTCCCCCTCCCCCCTCCCCCCTCCCCCGGGCCCCCAACCCGTTCATTGTCCAAAGATGATGGTCGAGTCTAACGCACGACAAATTCCACTCGATAAGTAGTTTCATATGCCAAGATTATTATTTAATTTTAAACTGTGGTATATATATTTCTTATACACAAAAGATACAGGGCAAGACTTTGTATAATTGATTTAAAACGAGTTGATCACTTATTATTGTATACATAACCAAAAAAAATAAATAAATAAATAATAAAAATGAGTTCTAAACTATTTTATAGGTTTGAAAACTACATTCCACCTTCACCTAGAGTCTTGTTAAGCTCAACTTAGTTTTCGTGGCGCCAAACGATGCTTGACAAATTGCAATTTGCAGCTGGCTATCACATCATTGATGTTAGTATTCTGGAACAGATAGAATCCATTGGAGGAACATCTTCTTCTGAGCTGCCAGTGTGGCTCGTGCTGTTTGGTTCAGCTCCATTTTTCTTTTTTTTCCAAACACTGACAAAGCTAATTTAATTACAAGTTGATTGAATATGCTTTGGATTTTGACAGATGCTAATTTGATTGTTTAGTGGAAGTCATCATCCTCAATTCACCCATTGGATCAATATAACAATCATTATAAATCTCAAATCTTGATAGATTTTTCTACCGGCAGTCCAAATTTTGGGTAATCCTTATTTTCTTCGCCTACTGAATACTGATTTTGAAACTTATCCTTCTAAATTTTGGTTACTTTGCAACCACCCCTGCAACAATTTTGCAGCCAATTTCTCATTGGAGTTGAAGGAAATATCTAATGCGCACGTTAAAATTTACATTTTAAAATGTCACAAATATTATTTTATTCAACCAATTTAAAATATGTATTGAAAAAGGATCGGCCTCCACCCAATCACCAATACTGGAACTCCACAATATCTGTACAACGCTATCGTCACGCGAGGGACAACCCTCCCAATCGTGACGTCCCTTCCCAGTCACTTTCTTCCATTAGTACCAAACAGGGGATCTTCTCCATATTTGACGCGTGTCTTTACAAAAGTTCTATTAATAGTCCACGCGTATGGAAATTAAGGTAGACTTTTTCATTTTTAAGAACACTCCTAAATTGAGAAAATATTCTCTCATCTCCTTTTTCAAAAATACACTTTTTATAACTATTCCCTGACTTGATATTCAAAGAGTTTTTGGCTGGCACTGCACCGGTGTCAAACCCTCGTTGTTTTGCAGGACAAGTCAGCATTTGGACCTGTGAGTCTCGGGGTGTTATTCTTAATTGGTTCAGTACAGGATCATGTGTAAAAACGCACCACTGAAGAGTTGATCTATTGAGTTTCTATCAGATTTGTTTTTCACATTGTACAATTGCGTTTAGCAGAAGTTTAATGGTAAAAACAGGACGAGATCCTTCAAAAGATCATACAAATGATAAACCTCCCGTCAAGCAATGCTTTTCTTGATTTTGTTGTACTAAATCAATAAGGGATCCTTTGTACTCCCAAGCAAGCAATGCATATCTCACATCTGCATAAAAATGCTGTTTATCTGTAAATATCAACCATATCAACTAACCTGTACTACGTACAAGAAATTAACTATATTTTGTCTTTTGTAACCAAAGAAATTAAAGCTCATTTTTGGCTCTTTGATTGAAGCCATGACCCCTTCATTACCATCCAAGCAAGATCCCAGTTTAAGCGATGGCGAGAAGCAAAAACAACTGGACCACGAGATCAGAGACATGGTCTCTGCTCTCACAAATCGCCTCCAGAGTCTCCAGAAACTGCAGAAACATTCAAGTGGAAACGACAACAATGAGGAGGATGAGGATGAGGATGATGATCATGGGGTGAGAGTCATCACCCTGGCCGGAAACAATGTTGGAGCCCTCATGCGCGGGGAGAAGGACGAGAAACCAGGCCCAGACGGCTTATCAATGGAAGAGCAGGAAGGTTTGAGCACCTATGTGAACAGCAATTTCCAGGCCATTAACAATTCAATCATGCTGGGTGGTGAATATTCTACCAATGATCCAGGTGTTCACCTGCACATCTGACGATTATGCAGGGGATCAAGCTCACCCCTCTGGTCAGGAAAAGATGCGCGAGAAGAAGGAAGAGGACATCTCAACGATGAGGCTTGCACCTTAATGATGCATATATCTGCCTAACAGAAGCATATATTTGAAGCATTATTTGGTGTTTACATTATGTATTAGTTTGTGCTGCAAATGTTCATTGTGTTTGCGAAGTAAAAGATATTCTAAATATCTACAATCTCGCTTTGATACCCTGAAATTTCAAATACTATTATCGATGGTAGATGCTCGGCTTTTTTAGTGATTGAATTTCAATTTCTTAATCAGACAAAGCAAACATATGGTCATAAGGTGTAAATACTCGTTTCAGCGTCCAAGATCACTAGTATAATGAATTTATAATAACCATCTATGGCTGAACTAGTTTATATTAGCCATTCAGGCAGCAATTAGCAACACCATAACACAGTACGTAACAGAAAACAAAAAGAAAACGAGAGAAGACCAAAGGAATGGAGAAGTAGAATAATTTATTTATTTTCTCTTCAATATACGTGGAGTTTTCCCCCTCTGCCTTATGGTTCTTAGAGGGAAAATCATGACCAACCTATACATTTTGCTTTGGACACTTTTGGATATGACATTAACTATGCCAATGAGAAAAGGAAGAAGATAGAAGTGGCAAAAAATGCAAAACTTGCTTGCATCTGGGGCCACTCCAGAAAAGACATGACTCCATGAAAAAGAGAAAAAGGAAAGAATGAAATTCAACGCTAAGCCGTGAACACTAAGCGATACAGATAGTTACCACACGTCAAGGATGCTTCGAGTCATTAGTGACTTCCATAACATGAAACTGCTGCTGCTCTTGGTCTTTTATATCTTCAGTCTCCTGGATCACATTGTCTTTGTTGTGATTCTTCATTTCCTTGTTCTTACCCCACAGTAAAATGTACAATCCAGCAATGACAATTGCCGATCCAATCAAACTGTTGATCAAATCGCGAACAAAAAAGGAAAAAAACAAAAAAATTGTTAGGAAACAGGCAACTCGGATCCGGACAACCTTCTTTAATTATGATATACGAGAGAAACTGCACATAATCATCTTTTCGACACCAAAGAAAAAAAAAGGACGGAGAAAAGGAAAATTGGTGTGGCAATACTAGCAGTTAATCACCTTCCCAGATGGAATTCTTCATGGAGGAAGGGAACATCAATCGTGGCCGCCATTATCTGGACAAAGGGGCTGAATGCTGCTGTGAAGACAGGACCCCTCTTCTTCACACACCATGACATCCCAACATAGCATAACCCTGATCCCATCATTCCCTACATCCATCCAAATATTTGTTATTTCTAAAAATAACCACTGCTGTACTTTTAGTTCATGGTAGCATTCATGATCGAACTCAAATCTAACCTAGAGATAATGGCACGAGTAATACTTACAGAATACATCACACTCAACATGTCCATCTTTCGCTTCACGATCCAAATGGAAAGGTTCCGCCCAATGGATAAACACAGGATAGCAGCCTGAATGGCACTAAAAAAGGCCATGATGGCAGTGCTGGAGTATTGGCATGGATAGCTCTTGCTAATATTCGATTGCAGAAGGAACCAGGAGGACCACAGCAGTGTCCCTGCAAGCAATGCTAGCGAACCAGTTGTTCGCCTCTCTGCCCTTTTCATTGAGCTCAGCCTGATGACTTGCTGCTGGGATTGGCTTGTTTGTTGTAGGCTTGAGTAATTAGTCAGCGGCATTCCTCGGTAGAGGGTCAGTAAAATGGCACCTGCGAGGCATATGATTGTGCCAATTACTTTAGCTTTTCCACTGCCATCTTTTATGTTCACAGTCTCTAATCTGCGGCAAAAATCAAATTCTTTTTAACTCTTAATCTGCATCAAAGTAAATTCTTTTTCATTATGATGAGATGTGTGTTATAAAACGCCTATTTTACAACAACATATGTATGCATACCCGAAAGGTAAAGCCATTAGAAATGTGGTCACCGGGACAACGTTGAGAAAAGCACATGAGAAAGTTGCAGATGTGTACTCTATTCCGAGTAGGAACAGGTATTGTGTAAGAGACGCCCTACAAGATACAAAACAAGAACGGTTTCTTAAGGTACCATGAGCAGAACAAGTTAGAAATTACAAATGAAATTGCATTTACAGCTTACCCAACAATTGCACTCAAGAAGAGGCAACATAGGATCTTTAATGTAAGCTTCGGTCTTCTGTTCCTGCAAGCAAAGCACAAGTAACATAAACTGTATGCAAAATGTGAATCAGAATGCGAAATCATTTTCTTCAACGGCTACGAAATTTACTGAAAGACACGATAACAAGAGAAATCCTACCTTTCGACAAAGAAGGCTATGGGGCCTAAAAAGATTGCAGAAATTGTCTGCCTGTACGTGATGAATACCAAATGGTTCATCCCATCATTGACAATTACTTTGAGAAGTACATTACTAACGGCAAAGGCAAGATCAATTGCCATCATAATGATAACAGGGTACCATTTTTTGCAGTTCTTCATCTGATGAGTCTTCTAGTAGAGCAGTGAGGGTGACTGAGCGGCTAAGTTTTTCTTGCCCGAATTGAATCTGTTGTGCGCTTGCTTAACAACAAGTCTACGATAGATGGTGGAGCTGAAACGCGCATCTGTAATCTATATAGAGCACGTTCCAGAATCAGAGTGAGGGGAAAGCAAGACCAAATTCTTCCAGGCACATGAATGGCTTTAAGCTACCAATATTTTACATTAGTTTCACTGGTACATAAATTTCTTTAACTAATTTAACAAATATTCTCTTTCTTTTTTTGCTTTTCCTCTGCCTTGTGCTTTCTTACGTATACGGAACTTGGAAAAAATCCATCTCTTTGTTTAAGCATCTCAAATCTGACTCGCAGAATGCCTAATCTCAACATGGACCATGAGTTTTTCATTAGATTCTAGATATTAATAAACATGTGAGTCCATTCTTTGTAGATTATTATTATTTTTTTTTTCTTGGATAGCATCTAATACTTCTAAGAGAACATAATGTCCAATCTCTGAAAACAATTTGTAGAAAGTGGACACCATCTTTAGTCAAAATCTCCCAATTCAAAACCAGTGAATAGTGGGTGCTTTTGAGTGACAACGATAGAACTTGATACTTAGGTACATCACCCTATACATATTATTCGTTTTCCTCGTCAAGCTATATATGGCAGTGAACTAATGGCTGAGGGATCTGTGCTTCATGTGTTAATTAGCTGCCATTTGATGACAGTTAGTCTTGTCAAACCATCAATTTTTCATTGACAAATTTCAGTTAGATATACATCTCAACATGGAATAGTATGAAACATCGAGCTTTCTAATCTACATTAGAGATACCTAATTTTCTGAATCTCAAGTACGAGCTTACCATTGACGAACGAATAATTAATTCTGGAAAAAAAAAAAAACTCTTAAAACATGTCATGCTTCCAAAACATGGGGTTAAAAGAATGGGCAGTTGGAAAATCTTTGATAGGGTGATGAGACTAGGGGTTCAGTGACGTGGAAGATTTGAGTGATCCAGAAGAAAGCAACAAAAGCAAGAGGGATTAATGTAGTTCCTTTTCCATGAGGGTAAAGTTAACAGATGTGACATGGCACTCGACATTGTTGGGATGGAGAATCACTGTGACGTGCTTTTTTAACTTTTTACTTGCCGCGTGTCATTCTCGCCAGATTTTCCACGTCAAATCTTAAAGTTTTTTTTTTTCGATTAGATACGATTTATTAGGTCAATCGCAATAGTTTCTGGCTGTTTGGGAGTACTTATTTTAGTGCTTATTAACAGGTACAAGAAAAAGTATGTGAGTAATACTTTTTTACTGTAATTGCTGCTTATAAACACCAAAATAAACGCTCCCAAATAGGCTTTTTATCTATACATAAAACTAGTATAATAAACCTGTGCGTTTATATGAGGCAAATTCAATTATGTTTCATATTAATTGTTAATATATAAGTATATTTTTTATGATTCGTTTTAACATATGATATATGATGGGATAATGTTTTAGAATAATGTGATAAATTTATGTTTATGTGATATAAATTACTTAGCAATATTATAATTTTGAAGATTGTGTAAGTGTCATAAATATTATTGTCAAGAATGATAAAATGGACATTACTCCCGGTAGTTCATAAGCAGGTAACTATTCTTTGTAATTTAAAACACATCACGTTATCCTTGTGTTACTCCAAATGATTCATAATTTTGAACGTTAACTTTTTATGTCTTATTTAACGAATAGTGCATATTACACTCTTCTTTCTCACATGTATGGATGTCAAATGTTAGAATTTACTATACTTTTGGACTAAAATATCCTCATTTAGACATATAACTTAATTTGTGTTATCTTCACTTTATGAAATCAAAAAATTAGGAAATAAAAATTAAAAAATAATATCTTGAAAATAAAAAATTAAAAATAAAAATAGAAATAAAAACCTTAAAATTTTAAAAAAGAATTAAAGATTTAAAAATTTTAGAAATTAGGAAATTTCAAAACTTAAAATAATTAGTTTTTTATTTTTTAAATTTTTTATAATTTCTAGTTTGTATATTTTAATTTTTAAAGTTCGAATTGTTGGTACATGCATTTGCATCTTTTTGTGTTGTTAAAGAGTTAGGCTCATTAGCTCATCATTTTAGGAGTAAAATAGAGGGTCAAGTCTAAACCCTCCCTCTATATTGTACTTTCTGATTTTTGGTGGAATAGAACTTTAAGGGATGTCGCCCCCTTTTTAAAAAAAAAAGAGTTTCAAATTTTTAGTTTTTTTTTTTTTTTACTTTTTTAATCTTAAACTTTTATTTTTATACCAAAATTTTTAATTTTTAATTTTTAAGTCTTTAAAATTTTTAATTTTTAAATAACGAATAAAGTTATTTAATAATAAATAAAGATATTTAAACACATTCAAAATAAAAAAATTTTATTATATTAAAAAATTTTGAAAGTAGTGGACACGACAACGATGATCTACGATGATAACTCTCCTCTATTCCGATCTTTTCTCAGCCAAAAGGGCGGTGCACTCCTGATAAAAGTAAAAATGAAGAGCACAAACCAAAGGAGCAAAAGTGAGACACAAGTAAGCCTATTATGAATGAGTAGCAGTCGCAAGACGCAAGCTTTTTAGCTTTTCTGCTGTAATGTGAAACCTTATGGGTTTTGTAGCACTCTTAAAAATTTTGTAGAAGCTATTACTGTGGGTGGTGAATATTTGTGTTTTGTCACAGACGCATGATGAAAATATTTGAAGCTTTGTTATGTTTAGTGAACGGATTAAAAATTGCAAAAAGAGTTATTGAAGGTTAAAGTTCTGGACAAATTACAGACAATTCCAATTAAAAAAATTGAAAGTAAATATTTCAAAAAATTCCGAAATTGTGTCATAATGAAAGTAGGTAATAATTGAGGTGAAGTAAGTTTAATGTGAAATCTCAGTGAAAATAATTTGTTATAAAAAAAAAAAAACTGGTTTATTGAACACTTGTAAAAAGACAAAATCAACTTACATAACGTATCTTTAACAAATATTTTTAATTAAATAAACAAATGAAATATAATTAAATCTGCAAGAATTATGGGTTGAATTTCACTGTTTAGAAAAAAAAATACTTGCCTTAAACAGAAGAAGCAAGATATATGGAAGTGATATAATTGTTTACCCAAAAAATTTGTTACCTTAATGGATTTGATTTAACTTTTTACTAAAACAATTCCATGCCATAAACAAATTCAACGCAATTTGCTGCTTGATTTTTTAATTTTCATGCTTGCAATTAAGAATACACATTGTATTCATTTAGCTTATGTCCCACGGCCAAATGACATATATTTAAATTGTACACATCAGCTTGCCAAAATAATAGCTCTTGGTCATTGTTTTATATATATTACTAGTGTGATACCGGTGCCATGCACGGGGAGCGATATATGTGATTGGATGTATTAAAACTATAGAGTTTTTGTATCTTACTAAATAATTATTGAAATAATTTTATGCTATGAAATTAATGAAACAATGTTGAGATATATAAAGAAATAACTTAATATTAATTAAATTAAAATGTTTAATACAGGAATGGAACTAAATAAATGATGAGAAACAAAAAATGATCTAATAATAGGCATATTTAATTAATTATAAGAAATTATAGAGAGTTTGTCATATAAAGCATTACTTGGCAGTATGAAATTACAACTTATTTTGCTTTATTATATAGTATAGATTATTATAGACAGACAGATAGATATATTATAGATGGATTCGGATTCATTTTTTTTTTATATGTAGAAATTTAATTTTTCATTTCAGTAACTTTCTTCCTTCTTAAACAATCATTTATTTTGAAGACTAATTTTCAGTTCTAATTCTAGTTGCATTCTTATTCTAGAAACAATCTATTTTTGTTTTACTTTAATGTCTATCTTTGTTAGGGGCGAGCATTCGGTTTTTAACTGAACCGAACCGAACCGAATTTTTTTCTTCTAATTTTGAAAATCGAACCGAACCGAATTGTCTAAAAACCGAATAAGCCGAAACCGAAATATATTTTGGTCTATTCGGTTCGGTTCGGTTAAAATCGAAATTAACCAATAATTAAAAAAAAAAGAAATAAAATGGGATAAATTGTTGCAAGAAAAATACAATAAACCTAACGTAATCACTCTTATTCATTAAATATATCATAAACAATATATAATGAAGCATAATTATATAAACAAATTCTAATAAACAATATATAAATTCTAATTGATGTACAAAATATTAAATACTTTTAATATATAAAAATACAATTCGGTTAATTCGGTCTATTCGGTCACTTTTCATACTAACCAAACCGAACTGAATAGGCCGAATTTTTTTTAAAAAAATAACCAAACCGAACCGAATAGATCAAATAACCAAACCGAATAGACCGAACTCAATTAAGTTCGGTTCGATTTTTGCTCACCCCTAATCTTTGTTTTAACACAAGGGCGTTAAGTTTTATAAAATGTCAAGTACCTTCACGGATTAAATTGAGATCGAGTCATTGCTTTTGGTCATTTCCATCTTTTTATCTTCTCTCTCTGTCATGTCCTCCTTTTTCTCCACGTACCTTTACGACTCTTCCAATTAGAGGGCGTTTGGCTTCGTTTATAAGTAGATAAAAGAAAAAAGGCCTGTTTGGTAAAATTTTTTCATTAAGTTTTGCATGTTTATAAGCAAATTACAAAAAAAAAAAAAAAAAACCCTCTGCTTTTTACTTGCTTATGAGATTCAGCTTTGCTTTTTTAAGCTGCTTATAAGCAATTTTTAACGTTTATGCAAATGACCACATAAATAAAATTGTGTTTAAATAAAATATGCTTATAAGTTATCGATATATTTAGCAAATACGTGCTTATAAATAATAGTTTTGTTCAAATGACTAAAGACCCTTCATTAAAATAAAAAATGCTACTTTTTTCAAGTGGTCGAGTTATCATTTAATTCAGTCTCGTCCTATTGTCATGATATATATAAAAAAAAAGATAATAAAATTTAAATATCCTGAGATTAAATAAAGTTTGCCCACGAAATGAGAAAAAAAAAAAAAAACAATTTACCAATAAAATATACACGAAAAGAAAATGGAAATAACGAGACACAAAACTTTACCAAAACACCTTGTATATTTGCTCACCCTTTCCTTCAAACGGACTTGGATTATCTATACTATAGTATAAAATAGACCCCGTTGAATGTCATGTTGCCACATGTATTTACTACTTTTTTTTACGTGTTTACCGTTGAATAATGTTAAAAAAATGCGTAGCTGTCCTTTAAAAAAAAATCATAAATGGCCTTCCTTTTCTAGAATTTTCCTTTTTTATTATATTTGATTTTTCGATTTAATTCATCTGTAATTGCAGAATTTTAACTCTTTCGATTTTCAAAATCATAAAATATATGAACATTACAAGTCTGTTGCCTACAACTAAATCATTTAGTTGTTGTTCAATTCAATTTCTTCCCTTTTCGTACACTAAAAAATCTTTCCTTTTTCTTCTCCATATATTATTTACACTTAATCATTAGCCTAAAATCATGGTTAAATCATTATTTTAGTGTCATATTTCAGCTCACATATTCCAATCTCACACATGATAATGCAGATTTGCTTCCCTTTTGTTTTAGATACTCGCAATTCGATCGATTCCTTTTATATGACCACAATTTCTCTGTAATTCAGCAGGGTCTGTTTTACACTATAACATAGAAGTATAGATTAAATATATTTTTAGAAAATGGAGGCAAACCTTTCTTCTGTTTTAAGAAGAATATGTAAAAAAGAAAGATTTTTTTTCAAAATCCTTTTCTAATCTATAATTTAATTTTAAACCCTAAACGTAATTCTGTCAATTGAAATATATATATATATATATATGAACTTGACTACTTAAAATGTTATCATATATATTGTAGTCTAATCATTATATGATATTTAAAGCATAGTAACGTCATTAATTTCTATTTGCTTTGGTAAAATATAACAAGTTATTATAGATCATATAGAAAAGTTGATTTTTTAATACTATTCAGCTATTTGTAGTAATAGGTTTTTTCCACTATATGATTGCAAATTTTTTTATTAGGTAGGTCTAATTTTTTTTTTCCAATACAATGTTATATTATTAACCTAATGTATTTTCTTATTATTTAATCTATTAAAATTAGTTCATATAATTTGTTTGAAACATTTGTATGGATAAAAAATTAAATCTTTCTACCTACATATGGCATATTTTGTGCAATCAAATAGGTGACATACTAGTTATATCCTAAATATCACAACGTCACAGGATAAATTTGATAATAATAAAAATTTATTATATAGAATAAAGTGACTGAGTGCGGTGTCATCTCAATTTGTTTTGTTTTTAATATTATTTTATTATATAATACAAATATAAAAAATATATCAACTACATGCATTATATTTATTGAGAGGTGATATTGGTCAATTATGTTTTCAAATTTTTATATTTTAACTTTTCAACCATTAAAATCAATCTTTTTTTCTTTCAATTTGACGGGTAAGCTTACTGTTAAACTAAGGGTCTGTTTAGATTAACTTTTTTTAAAAGTATTTTTTTAACAGCTTTTAAAAAATAGTTTTTTTTAGAAGCTAAAAATTCTGGCTTCTTAAAAAACCTGTATTTGAGCTTTTTTCAGAATTTCATCTTGTTTGAAAGCCTGATCAAATAGTTATTACAAATGTAATATAACTTTTTCAAGAAAAAAAAATATTTTTCCTGAAAAAAAAAGTCAATCCAAACAAGCCATAGGCAGAAGTTGGAGATTCAATATTGTTGGGTTATGGTTCAAAGTCTAAGTCCATACAAATTATGAACCTTGCGAAAGACAATTAATTATGTTACCAAAATATAAGCTGCCTAAATAGTAAATGAGAAATCTTAGGAAGTAAGGATCTCTCTTCTATAAATAGAGGGTCTTATAACTTGTATTTGATGTGCTTTAGGGCCACATCCATGGAGGGCGTAGGTGAGAGGGAGAGTCCAAGAGCAGCAAGAGTGTCTTACATTCGTTCTAATTCTGTTAGAGCCATTATAAGGACTGCATTGGGGGAGGGTTTAGACTTTTTTCTGTCCATGTAAAAAGTCACCTGAGTTGTAAACTATTAATATTGAATAGTGAAATTCATCCCAGAGAGGATCGTGAACGTAAACAGAGAGCTGAACCACGTTAAAAATATCACGTGTTCTTTGTGTGTGTTTTTCGGCTGTGCATTGGTGTATGTGCTTGTGTCCTCGATTTTTCCGACAAGTGATATCAAAGCCTGGTTGGTGAACTAGGCATGATGACGTCACAAAAATGACACAATTTTGAATAAGCTATTGTGTGGAGCAGCAGTGCTGAAAAGGAACGTTGAAAAAGAAGATGACGGACACCACAACTAGTTTTTCATTCGACCACCAATTTTATAACAGAGACCACCATTAGATTCGTCGTGATGAGTGGAGTTGAACAGTGATGTGGTGTTGCTTGAAGATGACCAAAACGCTAATGGCAAAGATGGAAAGCCTGTGTTCGGGCTTGAGTCAGATTTGATCCCAGCATCGAAATTGAGATTGTTGAACTCATTGAAGCTAGAGGATGTCACTTGATATTTTTTGCAGTGTTTCGTGACCAGAACAATGCTAGAAAAAGCTCGAAAGTTGTGATGGGTTTTAATGGCAGATGCTGCTAGAAACAACCAAATCAAGCATGCTTGATATCTTTAAAATCGCGACGACGAGAAGAGTGGAACGATGGCAGCAACGCGACGAACGGTGTCCAAAAGTGTTGTTGACGATGTGAAGAAGATTGATGCAGCTTTCGTGGTGATTAGTTTTTTGAGAGCTTTATAATAAGCATGCTTGGTACCGTTAGAATGACGGCGACGAGAAGAATCTAATGGTACAAGCGGCGTATCTTGGTCAAAATTGTCGCCAACGTGAGAAAGAAAGCCAGCCGATCACGAAGTGGTGGTAAAAGGTGGTTGTTCAATGTTGAGCAGATCGGAGCATGGGTTTCCAGTCGCGTGATGGTGGAGAACATGATAGTGCAAGCTAATCTTAAATCTGACGGGCGAATCGACGTAAAAAAATGGGTCGGGTCGCAAAAAGCTATGTGGAATTGTTTGGGTCATAGGGTTCTGCTGATTGATTGAGAAAAATGTGATCCGATGCTTTGCAGCGCATAGAAGAGTGGTAAGCTTGCTTAGTTATAGACCCTTGGATCATGGTGTGAAGTGATCTGGACTTTTTGATGGAGTTTATTGTGTGCTATGCAAAGCTATGTTGAGATGGTGAGCTTGAATGACCTGAGCCATTAGATCTAATAAGGGAATAATATGATGGCTGGGAGGAAAGGATTCCATGTAGTGCACCCATGGAAGACTTCGTGTAAGCTCACTTTGACCAGAAACTTTAGGTGCTTTGACCGGGTATTAACCAAGCCTTAAGAGAATTAACCAAGGCTATTATTAAGGGTTTTGGGCGTTCCAGATCCATATTTGAGCCCCGTTTCGTGAGATTTTAACTCGAGATGTGAGTTTTGCGTCCAAGATGAGTTTGATCGCCAAATTTGACTTTGACTGAGGGTTGATCGCATTGATCAAAGGTGTTCCTACTTAATTTCAACGTCCTGAGTTCATTTTTTAGGTCCGTTTTGTCAAATTCTTGATGTATCATGGGTGAGCCTTAAATTTAGGTAAAACGATGAAATTATGATCGAATTGTGCGACAGTGTTTGAAACACTGTGCGAACAAACATATTTAGCCGACTAGTGAACAAACTTCTAGACAAGAGAAGTTTTGGGTGAGTAGAGTAGTTGAATAGGGTTCAGTTTGAGGTAAGAGTCATACGAGAAGAGTTCACGTAGGTGAACAATCAGAGTTCTCGCCAGACGACTGATAGGGAGTGCTGTTGCTAGAAAGAAGACCACGTCCAAGATACCTTGTGTCGAGGGAAGACGCAAATAACCTTGAGAGGTCAAGGTTAGATGGCATTTGGAGGAATACTGGTGATGACTCCAAAAATCTGCTAGGATATGTTGGTAGCTGTTGTGGTCAAAAGTGTTGTCTAATAAGGGCTCCAACTATGAAGACTATGAAGACGTTCCAGTTGCGGTAAAGAAGCTTTAGACTTCTCGCTAAGGGAAGAATTTGTTGCGTTATGACTTAAAGTCCAAGCCTATACAAATTAAAAAAATTGTGGAAGGCAATTAATTCTGTTACCAAAATATAAGCTGTCTAAATAGTATAGGAGAAATATTGGGAAGTAAGGATTTCTCTCTTATAAGTAGAAGGTATTGTAGCTTGTATTTGGTGTGCCTTAGGGCTATACCCATTAGAGATATGGGTGAGAGGGAGAGCCTAAGAACATCGAGAATGTCTTACATTTGTTCTATTTCTGTTGAGAATAGAGCTATTGTAAGAACTCCGTTGAGGGAGAGTGTCTTATATTTGTTCTAGTTCTGTTGAGGATAGAATTATTGTAAGAACTCTGATTGGGGAAGGGTTTAGACTTTTTCTTTCTGTGCAAAAAGTCACTTGAGTGGTAACCCATTATCGTTGAATAGTGGAACTTATCACAGAGGGCGTGGACGTAGGTAGAGGGTAGAACTACGTTAAAAATATTGCGTGTATTTTGTGTGTGCTTTTCCGCTGTACATTGGTGTGTGTACATGTATTCTCGATTTTTCCCAACAAATATAATAATCCAAAATTATTAAGATCGTAAGACATATATGTCTAAAAATTGACAAATTTTTTCCTTAATAAAATTAATTAACTTAATTTAGATCATATAAATATAAAATAAAATAAATAACATTCTCGTAACCTTCAACACCGAGTTTCAGTTCTGGATAATGAACATGATAATTTGGGGCCAAGCCCAATATAAAGCTCCTAATTCTTAACCGTCACAATCACCAAATACGGTCCATTTATGGTCTTTTACACGTCTGCTGCTTTGCATATATAATAGGAGGTCCCACCCCGTAATTTCCTCACGCACAAAACACAGAACTCAAACATCCGCGCCGGTGAGAAGCAGAGGTGTTCTCTCTACGCAACCCCATCTTTCTCCACCGATTCATTTGTAAGTATACCCATTCGTTACATCGCATATAAATATACACACTCACTTTTAATATTTTATAAATATATTTATAATTCTCCAATTGCTTCAAAGATTTCGAAAACCCTAGGTTTCATATTCGAGACATTTGTTATTGCCAATTCTATTTCTTTATTTGTTTTTAATTTCCGTTCGATAATGTGTAGGCTTAGTACAAAATTTTTGTCGGTGAGCTGAAAATTTTAATCGTCGGAGAAGCCTAATCTCAATCATTTTGAAATCTACTGTTTTCCGTTTGTCTCTGTGTTTATATGTATTTACGTTAATATGGAGATTTTGCATTCAGTGCTAGGTGACCTGTGGTGTGTGAAAATGCGGAACTTTGAATTGTTTGGATCTTGTTGCGTGCATTTATTAAATATTTGTTGTTTAAGTTTTCATTGACTTATTTTTTTATTTGATTGTGTTCAGTTCTAAATCGCGGGAATATTGTTGAGGATAATTGGCCTTTAGGTCTATCGAGCCAGGATGTTTGGTTCGAGCCGTAAGTTATTCCTTTCCTTTTTTCCCTTAAGATTTATCATCACTTTTCCTGACATCCTTGGTGTTTAAATATTATGTACTGTGTTGAAATATGTAGCAAAAGTTGTACTTTATAATTGATGTCAAGCGTGTTTAAATATTATGTACTGTATTGAAATATGTAACAAAAGTTTTACTTTATAATTGATCGGTTGTGCTTGCTGATTAATATTGATTTATATGTTACTGTTGCTTGGTTTTGACAGCTTTTGGGCAGTCGTCAAGCAGCCCATTTGGTTCGCAATCGGTTTTTGGGCAGACTAGTAATGCAGCTAGCAATCCTTTTGCTCCCAAACCCTTTGGAAGTCCAACAACTCCGTTTGGATCACAAACAGGAGGTTCCATTTTCGGTGGCACTTCCACGGGTGTGTTTGGTGCATCCCAATCTACTTCACCTTTAGGGTCTACTCCAGTGTTTGGTGCTACGTCATCTTCTACTTTTGGAAGTTCCACTCCGGCTTTTGGGGCCTCATCAACCCCTGCTTTTGGTAGTTCTTCCTCGTCATTTGGCAGTAAGGAATTTTATAAATCATTAGCATCTGTTCTTAATGTACTTCTTTGAGGTTTAGCTTCTGAAAACATATATGTTTCCTTAAGATACGATATATCACATTGTGAGTGATAAATTACAGGCGAACAAACCTCCCATTGAACCCTCTCCCAACGTGAAAGGAAATTTGGTTCTTTTGCAGAAATGTGTCCTGAAAAAGTTACTTATAAAAAATTCATTGCTGGCGGAGGAAGATAAAAGCATATATATGAGTTGAGGCATAGATACTTGCGTTTAGTCTTATGTTTACATGAGTTTAACGCTAAACTTTCCAAAAACTTTTTGCAGGGGAGTTATTTGCAGAAGCCATGATGGTTGAGCTAACATATAATGTAATAGTACAGTCAAAGTTTCAACTATCTCAACCTTGGTGGATTGTTTTGTTCATATGTCCAATCCTCCGGTGCTATTCCATCCATCCAAAGATATTAACCAAATAACTGGCAGAAAAAATGATCATGTTTAATTCCGTCCATCCAAAGATATTAAACAAATAACTGGCAGAAAAAATGATCATGTTTAACCCAACTCAATGAGGATGATGAGCCTAATCTGTGAAAAATCACTCCTCATAATCACGAAGCAAAAAGACATGCATCAATTCTAGTCCCGAGACACCACCGTGTTAGATAAGATGAAAAAAAAAGAGATGCGGTGATTCTCACAGTGGACACCAATGCTGGATAAATGATCAACTACATTTGTGTTCGCTGGTTGAAATGCTAGATAGCTGTGGTTAACGTCAATCATGCTAACTCTTAGTTTCCTTCTATTTTCCTTATGATATGTTGAGCTTATCTCTTAGGCCTTCTAGCCTCCAATGAATTAACTTATGCCAGCTGATCTGTTGTTAAGTTATCTTTAATATTTGTGATTTCTCTTGCTCTCAAAATATATGAAAAGGAAAAGAAAAACATGATTCTCTTGACTGCACAGGTTCATCTGTATTCGGCCAGAAGCCTGCTTTTGGTGGCTTTGGATCAACTGCAACCCCAACAACTCCTTTTGGAGGTTCATTTCAACAATCACAGCCCGCATTTGGGAGCAGTCTATTTGGCTCATCTACTCCTTTTGGTGCACCAAGTCAACCTGCGTTTGGAACTTCTAGCACAACTGCATTTGGTGCCACTAGCACACCGGCATTTGGTGCCACGAGCACTCCTGCATTTGGTGCCACAAGCGCTCCAGCATTTGGTGCCATGAGCGCTCCCGCATTTGGTGCTACGTCGAGCCCAACGTTTGGTAACACTGGTAGTGCGTTTGGTGTCTCAGGTTCTCCCATTTTTGGTTCTAGCACGCCAGCCTTTGGTGCCTCCAGCACACCAGCTTTTGGTGCCTCCAGCACTCCCGCCTTTGGTGCCTCCAGCGCTCCTGCATTTGGGGGCACGAGCACCCCTGCCTTTGGGGGCACGAGCACTCCTGCCTTTGGCACCTCATCAGCTCCTGCTTTTGGTACTGCAACTAGCCCATTTTCTTTTGGTCAATCAACTTCTGCATTCGGTAGTAGCCCATTTGGTACTACATCTTCAACTTTTGGAGCCCAGAGTTCTCCATTTGGTAAGCCAACCAAAAAGAAGGGAAAGGAAAAAGAGATAAATGTGATAGTGTGGCGATATCTTCCTTTTTCTGAGATTTGTTACTGTACATTTTTGTGCAGGAGCCCAGGCTACAACACTTGCCTTTGGAAGTTCTGGTTTTGGACAGTCCGCTTTTGGTGGTCAACGTGGGGGAACCAGAATAGCACCTTATGCTCCGACACCTGAGGCAGATAGCGGTGGTTCACAGCCAGCTGGGAAACTTGAGTCTATATCAGCCATGCCAGCCTACAAAGAGAAAAGCCATGAAGAACTTAGATGGGAGGACTACCAGTTGGGTGATAAAGGTGCCCTGTTACAAAATTCTTTATTTATCTTTGTTTATTTGTATTTTTATTATGTTACTTATATTTTCATCTTTCATCAGGGGGCCCTAATCCTGCTGGGCAGTCTACTACTACCCCTGCATTTGGTACTTCAACGTTTGGATCGTCGTCAACACCTGCCTTCGGTCAGTCATCTTCAAGTCCTTTTTCATCAACAGCCACGTCTAACCCCTTTGCTGCAAAAACCCCAACATTTGCTACTACCGGATTTGGAGCCTCCTCTACACCCGCATTTGGTTCTTCGCCATTTGGAGTTTCTAGCCCCTTTGGATCAACACCATCATCAACCCCCTCGCTGTTTGGCACATCCACACCAGCATTTGGACCTAGTACCTCTCCTTCCATTTTTGGTTCATCAAGCTCATCTGCTTTTGGATCATCCACATCCATATTTGGTTCTTCGTCAGCTCAGGCAACACCACCAGCTTATGGAACTGGCCTAAGTTTTGGCAACACCCAGTCATCCCCCTTGTTCCAGTCAACCACCCCTTCACTTGGGCAGACTAGTGCTGGTTTTGGGCTGACTAGCTCAGCATTCGGACAGAGTGCTCCAGCGTTTGGTCAATCAAATCTGTTCAGCACACCTTCCACTGGATTCGGTGGCAACTTGTTCTCAAGCACACCGTCAATGATATCATCTGGGTTTGGTCAAACAACTGTGAGTTTTAATTAATTAATCCCATATATTTTTCTTCTTGATTTCTTCGTTTTTATTCATTGATATATAATATTACTACTGTTTGAGGACATGATAATGTGCATGGGAATATCATTGGCAAATGAAAGGCACAGCATTCAGTTTTAGAGAAATCAGACATCATGAATTAAGGGAACAAATTTAAATAGTGTAGTCAGATAATAATTCGTGCTTCTTAGCCCTAGACATTCCATGTTTGGTATCTTGAGGGATGTTCTTTTATTAGATTCTCAAAGCCATTTGGAGTTCTATGACTCATTGGTATTTAGTTGCTGCAGAATATTGTTGTATGCTTAATACGTGAATTTAATTGGCATGCATGAACGTTGCGTGCATTTTTGTCAATTACAAAGGAGTATCTTTGCTAAGATGAGGGAAAGACATCCTTCCAATTGTTTGCGATTATAACTATCAGATCTGCTCAACATTTTATGCATTTCACTTCTAATTACAAGACAATGTACTGTTTTAATATATTTGGCTTGCACATATTTCCTGTGATCTTAGTAGTTTACTTTACTAGTTACATGATTTTTAAGAAAATGTAGCATTTTAATACTTTTTCCATGCCATGTTTCCTGTGATCGTAGGTTTTTTTTTTTTTGGTGGGGTTTTTACTAGTTAGATGATTTCCTTTGATGATTAATTTTGATATTCGTTTGTGTTTGAAGCCCTCACTTTCTACACCTTTTCAACCAACTCAGCCTGCTCAAACTGCTGGCACGTTCGGCTTTGGGAGCTTTGGTAATACTCAAGCAGGTAGCTCAGTTACTCATTGTTTTCTATAACAGACTCCTATTTCTTTTCAAACTTACTGTTATTATTACTATTATTGTCATTATTCATATGCTTATTTTGGTTAATTAGCAGCTGGTACTAGTGGCTTCAGTAGCACATCAAGCATCTTTGGGCAGAATACTTTTGGACAGTTGTATGTTTCAGCTTCTCTTATGTATTACTGATGAGGGATATCGCGAATAATTTGCTTTGTTTGGACTGGTTTGTACATTCTAAAGTGATTTCATAAATATGGTTAATGTGGTTGTCATATTTGCTGTTACATAGTCAGGAGATATTATCTTAAAAAAGCTAGCCCAAGTATATTATTGAACTTTAGGGATGGGATTTCCTTGCACTAAGTTTCCTTTATAAGCTACTGAAACATATTAATAAGTACGTTATACTTGTGGCTTCCCCCAAAAATCAAAAACACAAAGTTATATACTGCCAATTGCAAATCGTTTCTCTTCTTTCTGTGTTCCATTTTTTAAAAGAAAATCATTTTCAGGACTGATCATGGTTGTCTTTTCACTGCTATGTCTCATTTAATCAATCCAGTGGATTTCCTCTGGGCCTTTCTCTATATTATAGCTTGTCCCATTATTTAGATACGACTATCATGTGATTCTACTGTTGCAACAGGCCTCCGACTCAGATCTCTGTGGTTGCCCAACCAGTGCCGGTTACAAATCCTTTTGGAACTCTGCCAGCGATGCCTCAAATGTCTATTGGTCGCACGGGCACATCTCCTTCTGTCCAGTATGGAATTTCCAGTTTGCCAGTAAGTATGCATGTCGTTAAGAAGGCAGCATATATAATTTTGTGTGTTTCTGCCCATCTGGTGATGCTCTGTCTCTTTGGTTGCTCTATGTAGAACCCATAGAGATCTATTCATTAATATGTTAATTAAGAAGAAAATTTGGAACAGGTTGTGGACAAACCTGCTCCTGTCAGGATATCATCATTGTTGACTTCTCGGCACCTTTCTCAAAGGCGCATTAGGTTGCCTGCTAGGAAGTATCATCCAAAATCTGATGGTCCAAAGGTGAAAAAAGTTTACTTTTTGTGTATGGAGCCCCCTCATTGAGCTGCTTTAAGAAGTCTGACGCTTAAAATCTCATGTCTGATCCTTGACTAAACAGGTCCCATTTTTTAGTGATGAAGACGAGACACCCTGTACCCCAAAGGCAGATGCTCTTTTCATTCCCAGGGAGAATCCAAGGGCTTTAGTTATACGTCCACTGGATCAATGGCCTTCAAAAGCAAGTGCCGAAAGAACAGCCCCATCAAATCGTGTGTCTTTGTCTGGAGACAAGAATGGTAAATTTTTCCTTCATTCTAGACTCTCTGTGCAGGAGTACAATGAATAAGTAATTTTTGTATTGAACATCTTAAGAAAATTAGAGTTGAGTAATTTCTCTAGAAAGTTAAGGCTGGATTTTAAATGAAGACGAAATATTTCCATGTCATTTCACAGTCATATGTCTTCCAAATTTTTTGAGGATCCGCCGGAAAGATTGTACGTTGGAATTGATACTAGGCATTTTGAAAATTAACATGGGTCCCAAATTCAATAGCACCTTTGACTTGCAAGCAATCTCCTGAGAGAATGGAAAATATAATACATATCTAGGGAAAATGGGATACAATAGAGTACGCTACATATTTTCTGATTCTGAATATTGGAATTAGTATTTTCAAAAAGGATCCTTTTGTTTATTATGTATTACAAATAAACATAGATGTTATGTGAGGATGACTTCATTTTGAGACACCCTAGAGAGGAGGTGGCGCCATTCAGTTTGGCGTGACTTGGGGTTCTGTTTCCATGGTGTTTTGGAATGATTGGAAAAGAAATACTGTCAAAAACTTAACAGGAACAGTGGAAATTGGAAATGTGATACAATCTGTGAAGTGTATATATCATACGGTTAAGACTCTGAACCATGAAAAGGAATACTAAAAGAAAAAGTAGAGTTTGGGCCACATAGACTTGTAACCGTCATAAGTTTCCAAGTAATTGTATACGCCATATGTGTTAAATATTCAATATTCACACATGCTAGATAATGATAGTTGTTGGTGATTGTTATAATCTGTAGTCTAATCTATAATTTGTACAGCTATAATCATTATGCATATTCACATCCGTGCCAAGTGTCTTTACATCTGATAAGAGAACAAAATCACGCCTCCTAGTTTCTTGCCGGTCGTGTTTTGGTTGGAACTTTACAGTTGGTTTGGTTGGCACACTTGAATATTGAAAGAAAGCCTGACATTTGGTTTGAAATAGTATTTTGTGTATGACATGTATTATGATTGATAAATAAAGGTGAAACCATAGAAGGAAAGATAAATATATCAATGACATCCATAAAATGATAAAAGCGAGCAGATAAACCAAATGAAATTAAGTCTTGCCCCAGAAAGTGAGATTATTTATGAACGTAAGAACTCTGCCTTATTGTTGTTGAGAGCCATTGATGCTGTTAGCTCCATGTATGTGAGGTCTCATTTAAGTGTTTAGTGTTTATATTCTACTGCCTCTTTTAAGTTCCCCTCTATCCCTCTTGTGGTGGCTACCCTCCATAACTTCACAACCTCTATAATGTGGCCAGCTAAGTCTTTTCGAAACCGTTTGAAATGGTTCTTCCTTATATTGTTCTTGGTCAGGTCTACACGCTTTCATGAATCACATCATTTCTGGTTTCTGTTCTTCTCCTTTTTGGTATTGTATTACTGCACATGCATCCAAGTATTCTTTTCACTGGACATCTTTTGAACATGGTGGCTTCAGCATTGCAACATTTTGTGACCTAAACCTGCATCAATCTCACATTATATTGGATAATAGACCCAGGGTGTTTAAAGTTTATTCTTCTGTCTCCAATTTTACTTCCACCTTGGTGTTACTTGTACTCTTGCTGATCTTGCATGCTATAAGCAATAAATCTAATGTAAATGCTATAAAAACTTGCATACCGAAACGTTAAGAAATTTGAGGAGTGTGACCATCATATAACAGTGCAGCCAAACAGGATGAGATGAATGTTCCTGCAATTTGGAAAATAGGGCTAGTAAAATGCAGAACGTATTAGGGATGTTGACTTTTAAGGAATATAAGGGTGAATTGCGGGTAGAGAAGTTGAAAGAACATACAGAATAGTCAAAAGCCTTAAAGGCTAACACCTAAGATTTTATAATGAAAATAAAGATAGTTTGGCCAAAAGAATTATTAGAAGTTGGTCTAATGCATGATATTAAGGGTTCCCATCACAAGTGGCTAATCTATTTGGTAAGTTGAAATAATATTTCATAAGAAGCGGCCCCAAGGGGTATATTCTGTATGACAACCATCATATACTGCAAAACTGGAGTGACTAATACAAAGAGAATTGCTTATTAAGACAAACTCGTCCATGGAATCAACTGGATAGGTGGTCAAGCACTTGCAGGAAAGCTAGCTGTGGTCTTGCTTTGGTATTGAGATTTGTCCTGGAGCATTGTAGCTTTATAGTGTTGTCTTGGGATTGTATTGGTTATTGTGTCTCAAATCCTTAGCCTGGCAAAGTTATTTCTGGTGTTTCATGCTTGTTTTCCAGAAAATGTTTTGAGAGCCTTAGACTAACTTGAACAATTGTGCATGCACACGTACCCTTTATGTTTCAGTCAGTTGTATTTCCTTTTAACTAGAGTATTATTTATGTTTCTCTTCAATCTCAGGAAAAAGTTGTGAAGACATCTCCAGTCCAACACTCAATGGGTCTAGTACAGAGGATAAAGATAGTGAGTGTACCTCTTCAAGTTAACTTTGCACTTCTGCTCATCTTTCTTTAAATGTTACATATTCCCATATTCTGTTAACATCCCTCTCTTGATGAGTCTTCCTGTTATGTTCTGTTTGTTGTTTGATAGATGCATGTAAAATCTGTCTGGTTGAATGTTAGGTAATTGATTTGGGGACTGTTTACCAAGAAAATTGCGTATAAGACAATAGAATTCAACTTTTTCTCCGTATTAATTGGGTTTAAGAAAAAGATTGTTGGAGAGAAGAGGATATTTGCAGGTTATGTTTAAAAATGTATGAACTTCTTTTTGTTTTCCCTACACTTAAAAATTTCCTGGTTATTGAACATCTGGAAATGGCAATTAGATAAGTTTAACAAGTTTTTGTTGGGTACTTGAACAAATAAAATAATTTAATGATTTGAACCATGGTACCTTGGGGTGTTGGACTTGCTTGGAATAGGAGTATCATGCTCGGGCAGCATGCTAAACAGGCCTTTTTTGATTAGCCGAATGTTGGCTGTCAAATGCATGATTCTGTCACTTTGATGAAGAGAAAGCTGAACCCATTGTGTCTTTCTCGTGTCTTGGATCAATGTTAGTGTAGGACGTTTTTCTTCAGCTTTTGATTTGCAAAGCAAGAGGTCTGTCTGTACCTTCTTCCTCTTCATCCTCTTGTCTATATCAGTTTGGACTGGAAGAATTGAATCTCACCAAATGCATTTGGTTTGTCCTAGCAGAAGCCTCGATCGATAATGGCCATGTCAAGGAACGAGCTCAACCTGGCAAACTGAACCACAAAATTAACGGGGTACATGAAGGTGCCCATTCTACACAGAAAGGAGACTCCTACATCACTCTTACAGGTCACCGAGCTGGTGAAGCAGCTATCGTTTATGAGCATGGTGCTGACATTGAGGCACTGATGCCAAAGCTCCGCCACTCCGACTATTATACAGAGCCTCGAATCCAAGAGCTGGCAGCAAAGGAAAGGGCCGAACCAGGGTTCTGTAGGCGTGTTAAAGACTTTGTGGTGGGAAGACATGGCTACGGTAGCATCAAATTCATTGGGGAGACTGATGTTAGACGACTTGATCTGGAGTCTCTTATTCAGTTCAATAACCGAGAGGTAATAGTGTACATGGATGAGAGCAAGAAACCCCCGGTAGGACAAGGTTTGAACAAGCCTGCTGAGGTCACTCTTCTCAACATAAAATGCTTCGATAAAAAGACTGGAGAGCAGTATACGCAGGGGCCACGAATCGAGAAGTACAAGGAGATGCTTCGAAGAAAGGCCGAGGACCAAGGTGCCGAGTTTTTGTCCTATGACCCTGTCAAGGGAGAATGGAAGTTCCGGGTTAACCACTTCAGTGGCTATAAACTGGAAGAAGATGATGAAGACGAAGATGAAGACGAAGCTGAAGAATATCCAGATCCATCTGAATGTTGGTGGTGCAGGGTTGAAGAGTTCCCTATGCCTACTGGATGATTTTCCTGGTATTTGGCGTGTACAAGATGTACCTGCATATATAAATCTTAGAGCAAGATTTGTTTGTTTGTTTGACACGTTTTGGCTTCTGTTTCCCCTGTTGCCTTTGTTGTTTTTTTTGTTTCCCCTTCAAATAGATAAAAATCTTTTTGTTCGAGCGTGGTTGGAACTTCTGGATTGAATTTTCGGTTTTCATTTTTAATTTTCTTCCCCGTCTTTGGTCTATTGCGTTCTGAACCATTTAATCTGCAAAATACCTTCATTAGACCTCTGTGATGAAGTTATCTCAAATTGACCTCCCTAGAGTAGAGAGATTCATTTTATGATTGTGCAAACAACCAACAATGGAAACCGGGCCAAGACATAAATGTGAAAATACTTTGGTTTTTGGTTTTAAATTTGAACTTATTTCAATCTAAATTAAATTAGTTGGTCTTTTTGGAATTAACAAATTGTTTTTTGGCTATAAAAAATAATTAAACCAAACCAACATCTTTAAAATTGGTTTGGTTTTAATTGTTTAAAAAATAATTTTATCAAAAAATTCAGAAAAAGGAAAGTATAAATCTACCCAATAATTTCAAGGGAAAAAAACATTAGATGAGTAGATTAATTTTGATTTATTATTCATATTATAAGTTTAATTAATATACAGATAACACTACGGGTGAACATGACTTGTTCAAATTTCACTCATATATATAAATTATGAATAAATATCGTTGGATTTTGTTTAATTTGTTTGGTTTTACCAATTTATGTTCACCCTCAATAAGAAGTGATGAAACTTGAAACATCCTAGTTTGGCCGTGTAGTCGTGACGTGTTATTGTTTAATCAGGCAATCCCTCAAGTTTATGCCATAAATGAACTTGGACATGATGATCTTTCTTTAATATAAATGATTGATTGTTTTTGTGCCAAACACAAAAAAAAAAAAAAGAAGAAAAAAACTATTTGAGTCATAAGTAATAGAAAGATGGGTTGAGTTCGTTATTTAAATGGTTAAGAATTAAGTGGTTAGTTTGAAATAAAATCAACTAGCTTAGTTTGGTCTTAAATAGGTCTGTAAACTAAATTGAACCAAACAAACCAAACCAGATTATATTCATTCATAATCTTATGTGTGTATTAATTAAATTAATGGGTATTATATTCACCCCTAATTTTATGTATATATTAATTAATCATATAATATGGATGGTTGACCATAATTGATTTATTGGTTAATATTTTTTTCCTTAAAATTATTGGGTAAAATTTTTATTTTCTTTGCTTTTCTGAAACTTTGGATAAAATTTATTTATTTATTTCCATAAAAATCAGAACAGAAACAAATCAAACCAACTTTAAAGATGTGGGTTTAGTTTGATTATTTTATGTGATTAAAAATCAATTGGTTAATTTCTAATGAAACTAACTCATTGATTTAATTTAAATAGGTCCAGAACTAAACCTAATCATGTTCATCCTAACGAGCACTTGAATTATGTATAACTATTCCCTATTAATAAGTTGGTTCCACAGAGTTTGTTTGTTCAATTTCTTCTCGTTCTTTGTCTTGGGCAAGCTTGGGTGAATTCAAGTTCATGGCATCAAGAAAAGCAAAAAGAACTCCAACAAAGAGTAAGCTTAGGCTGGTACGGAAAGCTCTACAGAGTATGGATCAAATCTGGGAAACTTTTAACAAGAACTATGTTTAATCTCCAATCAGCAACCCCGTGGTTTAGTAAACCAACGAACTAAATAACAAACAATAACTGTTTGAATCATGAGAATATGATGAAGATGCTGCACAAACAAACATAAACTGAAGATCAATTGTTTACCGGGAGGCACAGATGCAGAGAAGAACCAGAAGCCACAAATATGGAGGCCGAAAATGTGCAATTACCCAACAAATATGCTTTGAGTTTCACACAGCATTTGTATATCCAGTGTGTTTACAATAAGAGTAGAGCAAAGAGTATTTCCTCTCTTCACCCTTAACTAACTAAACTTCGGTGTCTCTGCCTGTCTATTAATGTGAAAATCTTTATCAAAGAGGTAACATCACTGTCTCCAGATGAGGGTGAAATTAGTATTTAGCAAAACAGAAGTCAAAAATCAACATCAACATCCACTTAAAATTTGGACCTCAGGGCCAGTATGGTCAATCCTGCAGTGATGCATATATTCCGGAGGACGACAGATTGACTCGACCAACTACACATGCATGATGCACCAAGATGAACTCTTATCAGAAGTAAATAATAAGAAAAGAAAATCGATGTATATCTTTATGAATGATAAAGCAACCATCCAACTCGATCACAATCTCCAGTTGTCGCAGAACATTTACCTGTTATGGCACCTTTAATGTAATACAAAAATGAGGTACTAGGTTTTAATTATTTTAGTCCCTACTTGGTCACACATTCAGATATGACGTCTCCAATAAGGGAAGATACAGATAGATATGAAAGCTGCTATCATAGCTTCAAATATGATTCAACTGCAGACGGAAAAAACTCCATCCCCGCTCAAGAAAGCGAGTTCGCAATATCTATCACAAAACGGTACTTGACATCCTTCTTTATTAGCCTCTCCAGAGCCTCATTTGCATATTGAATCGGGATTTTTTCTATCTCTGGATATATTCTGTGGGAAGCACAGAAATCCAACATCTCTTGCGTCTGTTTTGTTCCACCAGTTACACTCCCAGAAATGGTTTTTGACCCTGCAAAGAGTTATTTTAGTTTTTATTTCATTGAATAAGCCTTTCTATCCAGTGCCAGAAGCAATTATACATCTTGAAAGAATAAGAAGGAATCTAGTTACCCAGATTTAGACTAGCTGGACTGAGCTTTACTTCGCTTGGGAAACCAACCAGCACCAGAATGCCATATGTCTTCAATAGTGACATGTATTGATCAAATGGGATATCTCCAGATGCTGTGTTGATTATAAAGTCAAATGATTTATCTAATGCCTGCATTAAGACAACTATCAACTTAGAAACAATTATTAGCTTTATACCGACACCTTCCAAAGAAACTCATATTGTGCACAAGTACAAGATGTCTACCATCATCTGTTGTTCGTCAGAAGAAAGCACAAAATTGTTTGCTCCGAGACGATCAAGAGCTTCTTCTTTCTTGGATATACTTGTGCTGAAAACCGTCACTTTTAATCCAAATGCTTTTCCAAATTTTACAGCCAAGTGACCGAGACCACCAAGCCCAACCACACCTAAAGACTTTCCAGGTTGAATCATGTTATGTCTCATCATTGGCGTGTAAACAGTAATTCCAGCACATAGCAAAGGTGCTGCTAGTTCGAGTGGGTAATTATCAGGTATTTTGTAGCAGTACCTGTAGACAATAGCAACTTACATTTCTGTAAAGCTCTCTTTCAATATTCTCAGTAACTCAAATCCATAAAAAACTATTAACTGCTAAATATTCACCTTTGATGAACAACAATATGGCTAGAATATCCGCCTTTAGTGACTGTGCCGTCCTCATCTATGCCATCAAAAGTGAAGACAGCTCCTTTTGCACAATGGACTTCCAATCCATCATTGCAGTACTCGCAGTCTTTGCAAGAATTAACGTAAGTTCCAACTCCAACATGATCACCGACTTTAAAGCGCCCTACATTGGAACCAACCTCTCTAACTATTCCAACGATCTCATGTCTGGGGGACAACGTATCAGTTTATTAGAAAAATCAGAAATAGCCCATAGACCTAGGTAGTTATTCTATGTGCTCAAGCATTAGTCCTACCCAGGCACTAAGGGGTACTTTGAGGGTCCAAATAAACTTCTGGTCCAAACAACATCTGCATAACAAACTCCACAGTATGCAATATTCACTGAAACATCATCACTCCCGATGGCCCTGTAGAAAGAAGCACAGAAGTGAGTGAAGATACGTGATTTATGGAAAATCAAGCCAAAAGAGGCAACAGAAATAAATGTGAGCCTCAACAGAAGTTGCCTTGGTCATGAAATCCAGTCCTGAAGAGGGTTGATGTAAGATGGCATATCAATTAATTGGTATGCTGATGACTTTGCAGCTTGTAGTTTCTTAATAAAGTGCATGACATTGATGCTCTAGTAAGTAAATAAGATAAAAGTCCATTAAGACGTGTTGGTATATGCATGTAGGGATGCCGAATTGCAATTGGCATTAGTGCTGCCGTTAGTTCTGTGGTATAGCCATGTCTGAGCCTCCACAACTACTACATAGATCCCCATCTTCGTTGTTCTTCTAGTTGGTATTGAGAGCACCATTTGTCCACAACAAGCGAACCAGATACATCACCATGGTGACAAAGACCAGTATTTCAACATTCTAACAACCCAAAGAACCAACCTCTAATTATTGGAATTATACTATCCACAATTACCACATTATCAACTGCCAGCACACGTCATTGTCATCATCATAGCCACCTCCAAGCACCCTCCAATACCATCATGTTCTGATTTCAAACTTCGTCGCCATGACGGTAGTTGATCATAGCAACAAACCATCAACCTGAGTTATTTATTTCAAACAACTATCCATCAAAACACTATCTCTTAATGTTTGCTATGCAGATGAAGACGTTAAGTTGGTTCAACTTGATGACATAAGGGAAGAAAATCCTGGTTCAATCAATCAAAGTTCAACAGTTGAAAGGACATCAAACTCTATAACAATAAGCAATTAACTCCATAGACTATTAAGGAATGCTCCATCATTGTTGCCGTTTCAACCTAGAACACTAGCCATGTCATAGGCTAGACAACAACTATCATGGGACAAATATGAATTAGGGCCAAAACGATTAACCCCGACATATTTTAATTACTTAAACTCACAACGCAAAATTCTAAACCATACTCAGAAAAATATATCGAATAAAAGGTTATGACTTTAGCTCAGTTTCTTATATAAAATGTTGAAGACAGCAAACCTGCGGCTGAACTTGTAAGGTGACAAAAATCCAGATGGATCCCTTGCTGCATATCCGAGGCAATTCTCATTTGAACCATCACTACTCATGTTTTGACTTTTCTGCAATTTACAAACTAAACTGAATGTTTCATGAATATGATTGCAGCATATATCTATATTCATAAAAACCAGACAAGCATTCCATGGATCAATTCAAGTGATAAGTTAGATTAACATTTCAAATCCAAGAAACAGATTCTACCCCTTCTCATTCTTTGGACTGATTAAATTACTTATGGATTACCCAGATGGTGATGAAGGCTTACCAGACAGTATCAATAACAGGATAATACTTTTTATGTAGCGAAGAAACACAATAGTCAAACTTGGGTGGAGTAAAATGGAAGCACAAAAGGATTTGCAGATTGCCAAATATATCTGTGTGTTAAGGGATCCTTTTCTTGTTTGAATATATGTTATCTTGCAAATATATAGTGATGTTAGTACACGTAAGAGGTCTAGTTTTGTTGTTTACGTGTGCGCTGACTTCATCCACATCTAAATGTCCCAGGTTGCTGCTCCGCACATCTGCTCTTTTTCCAAACCGCTATAATGTTCTTTTTCTTTTTCTCTTTCTCTTTCCCATATCCAACTCTCGATATTCACAAATTTGACCTCAACTCATGACTCGCGTGGGAGTAATCTCGGCCACTTGACTCGCTCCTCATGGTCTAGTTCACTAGTTGGTTGCTAAGCCCCAAAAATAAGAAAAGGAAAAAGAAATAAAAAATGCCCTGGTCGAGAAATTTTGGACAAGCTATCATGTAATGTGACATCTACGCAGCCTCCATCTCTATTGCATTGGAAACTCGATGTATGGACTTGAAATTTTGAATGTGATAAAATCGAAATTTAGATAATTAGAGAATTAAGATATTAAAGTAACTAATTATTTTAAAAACGCGTTGAATACCTATATAATAATAATTCTAAAAAAGTTCTGCTAGGCAAGGGCACGGCTTGAATGCTCAGCCAAGGAAAAAGAAAAAAAGGGGCCAGGCTTGAACCTTATACGAACAAGGAGTAACTGGAGAATAAGAGAATTGATGATCAATTAACATATTACAAGTGAAAGTGATTTTTGAGACCCGCAAAAAATAAGGGTGACAAGTATATAATATTTTTAATTTTATGAGATCAGCATACATTTTTTTTGATTTTCTCATATCACTGAGTATTTCACAACATTATGACCAAAAAAAAAGAAAAAAGAAAAAAGACCAATAATTAACTAGACCAATATTCGATGAGTGACAAAAGTGTAGATTACTTCAATGAAGCAATAATCACCTTCTATCATTGATACGTCACCGGGGTTAATGTTAACCTCTTTAAATCCTTTCATAACATTATACATTATATTATTATAACCTCATAAAAAGAAACTAAATCTTTGACAAAAAATTGTTCCACTCATCCACTGCATCTCATAAACTAATGCCCTGTTTGGATTGACTTTTTTTTCAAGAAAAAACACTTTTTTTTCTTGAAAAAATTACTTTAAATTTGGAATAACAATTAGATTTGACTTCCAAAAAAGCTGAAACTTTGAAAAAAGTTCAAATACATATTTTTTTAGAAGCCAAAATTTTCAGCTTCTAAAAAAAAACTGTTTTTCAAAAGCTCTTAAAAAAAACGCTTTTGAAAAAAGCCAATCCAATCGAACCCTAAATCCTCGACCAAAACATTGTTCCACTGCAATTCATCATATGTTGATATGGATCATAATCTTCTGTTCTCTGGCATGCCGAATAATACATCACAGATCCAAGAAATGTTCTGAAACAGTTCTTCATGGAAGGGTGGGGCAGCAAATCTATAGCAGTAAGCAGCCATACAATTTCAAATAATGAAGAACACCAAAAGAGAAACAAACCCAGACCAGAAAATACCAAAGCCAACTAGCGAAAAAGGAAAAAACAACAGCCAACCAAAGAGAGCAATGAGCCAACAAGGAGAACATGGAACCAGTAAGTATTCCTACACCTGTAACCTCACAGCGGGAGCATCAATTATTTTGATTGTTTTCTTGTTTGCTTTAGTCGGTAATACATTAGCAAGTCATTTTCGTTCTTTTTGTTGAAGGCCTTTTAGGGTTTGTTTTCAGCTCCATGAAGTTGTTGGACTGGTTAAGTTGAGGTTCTTCAGGCAGTGTAGTGAGCAGAAATTTCTTGCTGGAACCAACGTGGTTACAGAATTGCTTCAGCATATTTCTACCCCTCATCCATTTGAGCATTAGCTTCATATGTGTTTTGCTGTTTAATCCACTAATACCAGCTTCCTGCAAAATTTATAGAGAAAACAATAAATAAACAGCTGCATGTCAAAGTTCTTTAAACAGAAAACAAATATTTTGCATCGCAGAGTTTCATGGAGCTAGGTAAAACCTTGTCAAACGTTTATTAGTCAGCAAAATGATCTTGTTAGCAAACTCTTACAAACAAAGTTCACAAGTTTTTGTTTTTCCTCAAACTTGTGATTTAACTGTTTTTTATGCAAAGATACATACAAAAATCAGAATCTTTTACTTTTATCTTTTGGATAGAGTAGTATAATACATATCAAACTTTATAGAGAGAGCTTGATGATTCTGACTTAGGTCAGAATGTTCAAATTTAAAAGGCAATTAAGATGCTGATTCGCAAGGTAGCCATCATGGACACCAGCATTAGGTTAAATGACCCATCACCTATCGGGGGCTAACATTTTATGGAGCTAGAGGACTGTTGCCAGTTGCCACTTGTCAGTTCTTGGAGATCAAGCTCGTGATATGCTCGTCTATAATTTTGTAACACTAGGAGTATCCCCATATTAGCACAAGGTCATGCTCCAAGTCGTGAAAATAACCTCTAGCATGATATACCCCAAAAAGTGCAGTGAACCCTTACCCGTGCACTGCAATATCCTTTTAACAGAACTATTGAACGGAAATACTCCAATGGCCTATGAACTAGATGAAGTTATCAAATTTGAAAAACAAGGCCATGGATCTAATAATTGCAAAATCATAAAGCTGTCGTCAGTTTGTTGCAGCCTCACAAACAAGCCATTTCAAGACATTCTCCAGTAAACCCATAAGTGGAACAGAAGCAATTGCAAAGTAATGCCGATGAAACTAGATGCCAACTGGTCTACTAAGCTCAAGGTTCTGAAAACCATCTAATGGATGGAAAGGAAATCTGTAGCCTTTAAATAATGATATGTCCTCTAATCTCCAATCGATATTCTCCCGCCAACAGTGCAGTCATGCCGAAAGGGAAGCTCCAGAACAGTGACTACAGAAACTGAAACACATACTTCTTGTTGAATCATGGAAAGCTTTAATTCATAAACTTCTATTATCCTCAAAATTGTTTGATTGAAATAACTGGCACACCAGGCAAATCCTTCTCATTGCATAACTTAAATGGTAGACATAGTTCTTCAAGAAAAGCAGGGGGGAAAAATTAACTTGTCATCTCCACAAGCTTTGTGAATATATACCGATTAACATAACATAGCCATAATCCACGATTTACATGTTAAAGCCATTAGAACTGAAGTTAGTCGAAAATTGCAGAGCATAGTAGGATCGAGTAATGCCATTTGAGTATCAGAACACAATGTGTGTGCCAAGGTCATAGTTGGTCATGTCCGAGGACGTAGGTAGATGTGCAAAGCACAACCTATTCCTGAAACTCTTTCACCAAGTATTCAATATCCAAACATTCGACCATCGCGCCCAAGCATGACATAAAGTGAACTAGAGTAATTAAAACAGATCAACATGCTAGAAAGCTATCTTTTGGACTTCAACACCGTGCCAAAAATGAGAACATAGGGCCAGCTTGGATTGGCCCCTTTTTTTTTTATTTAATTTTTTTCATAAAAAAAGATTTTTTTTTTTTTTTTTGCAATAAGTAATAGGATTGACTTTGAGAAAAAAAGTTCAAATTCTAAAAAAAAAACCCTCAAATTCAGCTTTTTGAAGCAAGAAATTTCAACTTTCTCACAAGAACACTTTTTTTAAAAAAAAAATAAAAAAAAGTAAAGGAAAAATGCTTCTGGAAAAAGCTAATCCAAACGAGGCCTTAACCAAGTGAGCAATGAATCATCACCCCATAGAGAACTATCATTAGGACTTCAACCGCTGCCCAATATGAGCACTTGACTATCAAGCAAGCACTACACAATATGTATTGATTTCCAAGCTAAAAAATTGAGCTTTTTCCCAAAAAATATGTATATTTTTTCAGAACTTGTAATAGTGAGAAACAAAAGTGAAGAAAGAAAAAGAAAAAAAAGAAAAAAAAAGAAGCAACCTTGGCATGGTTCCAGGTGTTGGAGACGGAGAGAGAGCCGTGGTGCTTGATGAGATTGTAAAGAGATTCAGCGAGAAGAGCGGCCTCTTGTGGTGGGACTTTTGGGTTAATCTTTCTCAGATTGGGTGCTCTTTTCCTTGACGATGAGGTGGCGAAGTACCTTCTCCACAATGTCTCTGCTGCTCCACCACCTCCATTAAAATTTGCTGCTCTTGAGGTGGTTGCTGTTAGCAGTCCATCTCTAAGCCTCCTGCTCACCAACCCAATCACCATCATCATCATTTCTTCTCAGTCTGGGTCTCAGACATGCACATGGAACAACCAAAAACCCTGGTGTATTTGTTGCACTTGTCCCTCTGTTAAAAACCCAAAAGCCTTCCTTTCGTGCTTCTCTCGGCCCCTTTTTTTTTTTTTTATCCTCTTCTAGAGCCCACAATAGGAATCTTTTTTTTTTTCTTTTTTCTTTTTCCCCTTTTGGGTGAGAGTGGAATTTCTTTTTCACAAATATCGTATTTGTAGCCTGTTTGTATTAACTCTTTTTTTTTAAAATAAAGAAAAATACTATAATATTTTTATAATAACTATTTGGTTCAATTTTTAAAAAATTAAAATTAAAAAAAATTAAAATGCAACTTTTTTCAAAAGTCAAATTTAATTAGATTTAAGGAATTGAGTTATTAATCTATTAATTGAAATCGGTTTGGTTAATTGCATATAGTTTTTTGTTTGAATAAATTAAAATGAGATTTAAGATATTTTTAATGGGTTCTAAAATCTTTTACCAAGAAATAGAAATGGAAACTCAAGTCATAAACTAAGGGTTGTTTGAATTGAAATTTTTTTAATGAAAAATACTTTTTTTAAAAAAATATTTTTACAATAAATATTTAATTTGACTAAAAAACTGACAATTTGGAAAAACTTAAATTTAGATTTCTTTAAAAATCAAAAATTAATTTCTCAAAAAGATATTTTAAAAAAATTATTTTAGAAAAAATCACCAAACAAAGCTAATTAAAAAGGGAGAAAAACATAACAACATATCGAAATTAATTGGCAAAAAATTATATATATATATATATATATATATTCTTTGTTTTAAATAGCAAAATCCCAGTTACCACTTTGTTAAGCCAAAAATCCGAGTACATCATGCCCAGGCCTATATAAGAGACGCAGGAAGTATTGTGAAGCAAAAAACTATGCGCATTTTACAGTTGAATCTTGTAAAAAGTGGCCAGTAGCCTTTTCAGATACTGCACTTCAATTTATTGCATGTATGGCGGAGGCAGAGGCGGCGACGGCGGCAGCAGCTCCGTCGATCAGGTTGTGGAGGACGGCGTTTCTGACACTCAGAGATGAAACGCTAACATCACCTCCTGCCCCAACTCTCGTCCAACTACTCAACCAACTCATCTTCTCCCAATCCGACGCTTTGCTCGCCGCCGCTCCCGACCTTCCATCTCACGAAGTCACTCCCTCCCTCCCTCACTCTTAATCTTATTTTGCTGCTTCTTTTCTTTTATTAGTGTTAAAATCTTGGATTTTTGTGGTTTTCTTGATTTTCTTGGAATTCTTTTCTGGGTTTCTGTGATTTTCTTGAAATTTTTGCAATTCTTGATTGTTTTTTCTTTCTCGGCTAGGTTACGTCAGATGTGATGTTTCTGATGGAGTTGGCTCGCAATACTATTTCTGATTCTCGACGAGGACAAGGGCCCTTCACAAATAACGATTTCGTTCACTGCTTTATGCAATTTTCTCACTTTGTAAGTTTCTTGCGTTCTTCAAATCTTCTCATTGTTCGACTAGGGAGCCATCTTGTTACTTGCTCGTGCTATATCTCAGTCTGTGCTTATCTTTCTAATGAGTTTAAGTTCCATTCGCGTTCTTCATGAATAAAGGCTGGCTATATGAATCAGTCCGAAGTTATCTTCTTCTTTTCTTTTCTTTCTTTCATAATGAGATATTGTAAATGGTAACAAGATTAATTTGACCGGACCCTTTTAATTTGGATAAATCATCGGTTTGAGCAACTTGGCAACATATCTCTTATTCTCTTACTGCAAAATCTGACTTTTTTGTTTGTTTTGAACAACCTTTCTTACATGGCTTGTGATGGCAACGAATTTTTAAGGCTTGTTCATTATGTAGCCAGAGACGATGAAGAGATTTTATCTGCTGATAATTCATAACTGATTTTACTGTCCTTCAACACTCTTTACGCAAGATATTATTGAAGCTTTTTCAATGTATAGTACTGTTGTTCCTATTTGTGTTGTTTACTATTGTTTCTTGTTTTCTGTAGATCCATCGTGTCAGTACTCGTGTTTCATTGAAATTGAGTTCAACTTCTTGGGCTCTCATGCTTGAGTCGTTTAGAGAAGTAGTGGAAACGTTACATGGTAAAGATCAAAAGAAACCTCTTTCTACTGGGGATGCTTCCAGAGTTAGAGCCATAAAACAATGTTTAGAGACTATAAGGTTTGCTCCTGTATCTCCATCCTTATCCTCCCTTTTTCTCATGCAATGTAGCATCATCACCATTTTTTTCTTCTAATCCCTTTTGTTAATATTTAAAGTTCCTCCCACATTATTTTGTGGAACTTATGCTGCTTCTGGCTTTTGTCGTTTGAAATATGGAATTCATGTTTCTGATCTTTATGATGAAGGTATTTGTTTGGTGTATATCAGAGGTCGAGTATGCTGTCAGAAAACAAGCAGCTTCTTGAATTTCTTCTTAGTGTACTTGCTTGCTCCCAAGAAGAGTCAGTTTACTCTTACTCAACTTGCAAGCAGAGGATGTCTGCAAGCAATAGTCCATGGGATATCCAAGAGTTTGCTTTCACTATGATTGGTGACATATACTCAAGAGTTGGGTCTTCTCTACCTGATGACATATGGCAATCAACTATTGAGGTGTGCATTTTAGTTTAAAAGCTTGCTAATATCTACTTCAAGTCGGTTCCCTACTTCACTCAGTTTTTTGAGTTGTTGGTTAGGTTCTCAGAAATGTTATGGATCGCTTAGCTTCCAAGTCCATGCTTGTAGAAGACAGTGTTATGGCCAGGTATCATTTTCACTCACATTTTTTAGGAACCTCTTATGAATATATTGCATAATTTATCTGTGCATCAGTAATATAATGGTCCCCTGTCTTGCAGGTTTTATACATCGCTTTTGCAATGCTTGCACTTGGTTCTCATGGACCCCAAGGGATCTTTGTCAGGCCATGTAATGAATGACATATATATTCTTTTCGAAGAAGAAAAGCAATTTAGATATGGATTATGCTACAGACTGCAATTCTTCTTGCATATGTCTTCCCTCTTGTGTACTTGTTCTTTTAGCTAATTTACTGTTACAGGTGGCTGGTTTGGTGGCAGCGTTGAGGATGTTTTTTCACTATGGCCTTATTAACAAACCACATATTGTATTGCCATTTGGTGATAGCAAGAAGGAAATTGGTTCTTTTAGAACAGACTTGAACCGGTTGGAATCAAAAAAATCAAAATCTGGCCCATATAGGCCCCCGCACTTGCGGAAAAAGGACTCAACTAATTTGTGTCCAGACAATGAGGATTCTCTCACTTCTTCAGAAAGTGTATCTTCAGCAATTCTTAGTATCTCGTCTGATTCAGATTACAGTGATAGTGATGGATCATTGAGAGATACTTGTAACGTCCATTATGCCAAGACCAGACTAGCTGCAATTATTTGCGTTCAGGTGTGTTTACATTCTTTTTAGCAAGTTTTTATTCTAAACTATTTTCCAAATGTTCTTAATTCACATCATTATTTTGCTTTGGAATTCTGCTCAAGATGTGCCCTTAGCATCCATAGCATATCCCAGTTTTTTGTGAATTTGTGCAAACTAGGGAAAGTTTCAGAACATTTTCTTTGCTTGTATGAGAACAATGGAGTTTAGTCCATGTTGGGCACTTTTTGCTTGTGACCTCTAGAAGAGTCCCTGTGCTTACTAGCACTTTATTAAAACATTAAATACTATCATTTCAACTTCTCAAATTTCCTTTTTCTTTTTGCCATTGTGACATGGGTTATTTCTCCATATGTCAAGTTTTTTCTACCTGTTCTATTTGTACAAGAGTGCTTCTTTTCCTAGCCTTTTGACATGTAATAACTGTTGTTCTTTGATAAATATATTTTATATTCGCAATTATTGTAGCTAGAGGTTTCTGATTGCACCTGGATGTAACTGAGGATGTTGTGACATGTATTTTCATTATACAAATATGTTGGATGTGTTAATCTTTGTCATTATTGTTGCTTGTGTCCTTCAACATAAGTATTAAGGGTGCATTTGGTTTGCTTGTTTTCTGTTTTCATTTTCATGGAAAATGAAAATTAGGATAGCAAACTCATTTAATTAACCATTTTTGTTTTCATTTTCAGAAAACAGAAAATAGTTTTCTAGGAAAACAAAAAATAGCAAAAAAGTGTTTTCTCTTAAAACAAGATGGCAATTTTGTAAATAACTCTAAAAGATTTGGAAAACAAGGTGGCAGTTTTGTAAATAATTCTAAATATTTAGAAAACAAGGTGGCAATTTTGTAAATAATTATAAAAGATTTAGAAAACAAGGTGGCAATTTTATAAATATCTCCAAAATTTAGAAAACGAGGTGGCAATTTTGTAAATATATAAAAAAAATTTAGAAAACAAGGTGGCAATTTTGTAAATATCTCAAAAAAATTTAGAAAACAAGGTGGTAATTTTGTAAATAAACATATAAAAGAAAAACACTTTTGTTAACCAAACACATTTTCTAAATTTTAGAAAACAGAAAACGAAAATTATTTTCAGAAAATGAAAATGGAAAATGAAAACTAGAAAATGAAACCAGAAAAAAGCCAAACCAAATGCAACCTAATCTTCTCTTTTTCTTATTTTTTATTTTTTGCATTTCCATCTACTTATTCTTTGTAAGATTGTGTATATATATTACTCTGCTAAATAAAGATCTATCTTTTGACACTATTCTGATGTATACATAGTTTAATACCTGGTATTATGTTTACATACAATTCAGAGTGGCAAGTGCACATAACTTTTTAAAGTAACTTCATTCATATCATGTCAAGGTCATGTTTTTTTACATTTGAAGTTTAATTAAATCAGCATTTAGGAAGAGTGTGTCTCTTAAACATGTAAATATGTTGAGTGTAGGTCGTAGAACAATATCTTATTCTGTCATTATAATTACTCGTACATGGAATGACCAAATAGTGAAGTCTGAAAACTTATCTGTCATCACATGTTTTCTCCTTAGTTATTTCATGCTCAATAGGAAATTAAGTATTTTTTACTTGGTTATAGATTTTCATTGAAACTGTTTTGGTTTGGCAGATAAATTTTCTATAAAGTTATATTCAAGAGCTAATGCTTTTCTTTTTGACTTTTATTGGAAGGATCTTTGTAGAGCTGATCCTAAATCATTCACTGCATACTGGACAATGCTTTTACCATCTAGTGATGTATTACAACCAAGGTGATTTTGTCCTTTACTCACAAGTTTATATTTGTTGCTGGTCAAATTTTTAGTAATTCTACTAGAATTCATGTAACTTTAGTTTTGTTTTGTTCACTATATCTTCATGATTAGAGTTGCACACCTGCAGGAAGTATGAGGCAACCTTGATGAGTTGCTTGCTCTTTGATCCTTCTATAAAGGTAAATTTGGTTTTTGTTTTTTTTTTTCACCAGAATATCATTCTCTGTATTATTCCTTCTTCTGTTACCTATTGCACTGTCTTCCAAGTAGCCATGAGAGATATGATGGCAATTGTCTCCACTGCTTTGCATCAAGCATACTTAGCTTTATCATTGAATTAGTTGATCTTCTTCTACTCTAGTTTCATTGAATTAGTTGATCTGCTTTTACTCTAGTTCTTCGCCCACAGTAATATGTTAACTTATGTTGTCCAGGCAAGGATGGCATCTGCCTCTACTATTAATGCAATGCTGGATGGGCCTGCTTCCATATTTCTACAGGTGGCAGAGTACAAAGAATCCACCAAATGTGGATCTTTTACTGCACTTTCCAGTTCACTTGGTCAAATTTTGATGCAACTACATTCAGGTAGTCAAAAAGCATGTATACTGCTTGTATATTTTCTACCCATGGAGCTGGCTAAATTTGCTTACTGGAATCTTCCTTTCCTTTTTCATTTTGTCCAAAAATTCATAGATTCTTCTATCATTTTGTTTTCTCATAACGAATTATAACCTCTTGTAACTGTGGTACGTTGGTTAGGTATTCTGTACTTAATCAAACATGAAACGAATGGTGGATTGCTGGGGTGCTTGTTCAAAATCCTGATGCTCTTGATATCATCCACTCCGTAAGGGCCCTTGTTTTTCATTCATGTGAAATGATGTGGAAGTGCCTACTTCATAAACCATTTTGGGTTCCTTACTACTTATTGTTAGTTCATCCTGTCATAAAGAGAAAAGTGCTAGATTAAGTATATGTACTCTTTCTGGCTGCATTGCTAATAAGACAAGGGCAAAATTAATGCTTCGTTAACTTAGCACCCCTTTGGGATTGAGATAAAGTTCATTTTATGCAACTGCAAACCAAACCTATGTTACAAGGATGGACACAAATTTGGATCTGAGTGTAGGACATGGATGTTGTCAAAATTTAGGATTTTGAAACTTGATCAAATAAGTGTCTTGACTTTAGACTTGGACATAGAGACGCGGCAGGTAAAATTATTAAAATAATCTATAAACCTTTCAAATTGAGAACTAAAGAAGTAATTGTGTACAACACGTATGTATTTTTAGGACAAGAAGATGAGACCTCAAAATTGTCAACAAATAGAACCTTTGATAAAATATAAGAAACCCACCTCACAATTTAACAAATTTTCAATTTAGTAATTTTTCACTTCCAATTTGACGTATCAGGAGTCATGTCTTCTTTTGAATTGTTGAACACTTTTGGGGTGTCGTGTCCCATGGACTTAGCACAATTGAAAAGTCTAAGTAACTTAGAACCAAAGCAAATTGAGGTTTATGATGATCTTTTAAAAGATATCCATCCCAATTTTGTTGTCTTCCTTTTGCTTTGGTACCTTGTTTAATCAGAGCTCAAAATATGTATTAGTTTTTTTAAGAATAAGGTGTATGCTACTTTTTGATATTTTAAACTAACAATATTTTAAGATTGTCAAGTTTGAAATTTGGGAAAGTGGACATTCATTTTGAGACATCCTGTGAATTGGTCAACTTTCAACTTGGGAGACAGCAAATCTTAGTTTAAGAAAACCCACTCAATACTTTGTAGTGTGCAATATGTTGCTGTTTGAATATTTTACCATTTTAGCAATTGGTGGTTGAAGTCTGGAAGAGAGTGGTCAAAAGACTTAAGGCCTGTTTGGATTGCCATTTTTTTCAGGGAAAAACACTTTTTTTTCTTGAAAAAGTTACATTAAATTTGCAATAATTATTTGATTTGGTTTCCAAAAAAGCTGAAACTCTGGAAAAAGTTCAAATATAGCTTTTTTTAGAAGCCATAATTTTCAGCTTTTAAAAAAAAGCTGTTTTGTAAAGCTATTAAAAAAAACGCTTTTGAAAAAAGTCAATTCAAAGGGGCCTTTAGTATTGGTACCAATTTGAGTGTCAAGCTCAATTTAAATGTCAAGATTTGATTTAGCTCGCAGTTTTAAAAAAGAGCTGAATGTTTATGATAGGCCACCATTTTGAGACATCCCATTAAGGAAATAGTGCAATTCAATGTGAAGGAGCATGTTTTTGTAGCTTATTATTGTAAAAGATTTAAGATTCCAATCATGGAGAGTATATGGTAATCTGAGAAGAAAATCGCAAATTCTATTCGAGAGAGGCTAAGTTTTCATGAACAGGACAAAGAATCACAAATTGATCTTTTAATCATTTTTCCTGTAGGGAAATCATCTATATAGAACATTAGTAATGTTGTGGAAAGGGAGGAAGCTAGATATACAAAGGGAAAAACCTTAAAAACTTAACAGTACTTATCAAAACAATAGGCGTTGTGTGTTGATCTGCAAGGCCTTTTATCTGTATCTTACATTTGTGATTAAGGTGCTCTATCTCACAATTGTTAGGCAAGTCAAGGCGCCCATCAAATCCGTATGCACCCATTTATTCATGCATCTCTCTACAACAAAAATATGTAGCTCACTGTGATTGTGGGTGGTTTTGTTTCTGGTTCTTTAACAGATACTCAAGGATGCCTGGAGACTTGTTGCCAACAGTTGTTGCTTCAGTCAAAGCAACGATTGAAGAGGGCTTTCCTTCTCGAAGTGATAACACCAGTCTGATGGTTAGCTTGATGCATTTGCTTGTGCATATCCTCCTGTATGATTGTGTATTGCTGACATGGCTTTCAAAATTTTTTTCTGGTGCTGGGGCGTATAACTGGGTAGTTGGGCATTGTTTAACGAACTCTTAAATGCTCATGTCTAATACAACTTGTTGATTAAGAATAAAAGAAGGCTTTCGTACTCTCAATAGTACTTGGGCCCATATATTTATACTATTGCAAAGTGGAGAAAATAAAGTATCTCTTCCAATGTGGGAGAGATCTAGTACAAAGACAACCATTATACTTAACACTCCACCTCAAGCTGGAGCATATATATCATAAGTGCCCAGTTTGTTACAAATATACTTAACACGGGGGCCATTAAGAGATTTTGTAAACAAATCAGCTAATTGATCACTAGAGCTAACATAAGAAGTAACAAGCTCTTTTGATAACAACTTCTCTCTCACAAAATGACAATCAATCTCTATACACTTCGTCCGCTCATGAAACACTGGATTTGTGGCTATGTGAATGGCAGCTTGATTATCACATGTAAGCTTCATTGGACTAGGATTACCAAACCCAATTTCTATTAGAAGATTCTTAACCTATATTAACTCACAAGTAGCAACACCCATGGCTCAATATTCTGACTCAGCATTTGAGCGTGCAACCAAATCTTGCTTCTTACTTTTCCACGAGACAAAATTTCCTCCAACAAACACACAATACCCAGAGGTTGACCGCTTATCAGAAGGACTACCTGCCCAATCTGCATCTGAGTACCCAGTAATATCCATATGTCCCCTGTTATTGTAAAGTAACCCTTTTCCAGGAGATCCTTTAATAAACCTCAAAATTCGAAGAACTGCATCCCAATGCCTTGTCCGTGGAGCATTCAGGAACTGAATTACCACACTAAATGCAAATGAGGTGTGTGGTCAAGTCATAGTAAGATAATTGAATTTTCTGACCAATCTTCTATATCTTCCTGGATATGTCATCAACTCCCCCCTCTTCTAGCAGAAGTTTCAGATTTGGATCCATCGGTGAATCACAAAGTCGTACACCAATTAGTCCTGCCTCACTCAGCATATCTAAAGCATACTTTTGTTGAGATATATAAATTCCTTGTTTTGATTTTGCCACCTCTATGCCTAAGAAATAGTGTAAATGACCCAAATCTTTGGTTTGAAACTTCTGATGGAGAAATGCCTTTAAGTCATTTATGCCTGCAGTGTCATCACCAGTTATTACAATATCAGCAATACAAACAATTAGTAGAAGGCATTTTCCATTAGAACATCAGTAGAAGACAGAATGATCAACACCACACTGGGTCAATCCAAATTCAAGAACTATCATACTGAAACGTCCAAACCAAGCTCGAGGAGATTGCTTGAGACCATATAGAGCTTTTTTTAGGCGACAGACCTTCTTAGACTCCCCTGAGCAACAAACCCTGGAGGTTGTTCCATATACACCTTTTCTTCAAGATCACCATTAAGAAAGGCACTTTTAATATCAAGTTGATGAAGAGACCAATTATGTATAGCAGCAAGAGCAAGGAATATACGAACAGAGGACATTTTTGCAACAGGCGAAAACATATCGCCATAGTCAAGACCATAGACTTGTGTATATCCCTTGGCCATAAGACGGGCTTTCAGACGATCAACACGTCCATCCGGAGAGACCTTCATTGTATACACCCAACGACAACCAACAGGGGACTTACCAGGCGGTAAATCAACCAACTCCCAAGTTCCATTATCATGTAAGGTAGACATCTCGTCAAGCATTGCAACCCGCCAACCTAGATGAGCACATGCTTCTGCTACAGTCTTACGTGTAGAAACAGAGGATAAAGATGCAACAAACGAGGCATAGGAAGGAGATAAACCATCATAGGTCACAAAATTAGAAATAGGATGTTTAGTGGTGCACGAACGAATACCTTTATGGAGTGCAATAGGTAGATTGATGTTAGAAGGCACAAGAATAGGGGCTGGATCTGAAGGCGACGAGCTAGTCGGTACCGGTGTAGGTGATGGAGCATGATGGCGACGGGCATAAACCCGAAGGTTCGGTCTATCTAGGCGCGAAGTGTCCACTGTGGAAGGAGAACAATTGGGGCTAATTGCAGGAGCAGAAGCGATAGGGGTATCGAAGATAGGCACGGGGAGGGGTAACGACTCGACTACCGAGCAGGAGAGGGACTAGGAGAAAAGTAAGGAGTTGTCTTGAAAAAGGTGACATTAGTAGATACAAATCATCTATTGAGTTGTGAAGAGTAACATTGGTATCCTTTCTGTTGTCGGGTATAGCCAAGGAAGACACACTTAATGGACTGAGCCCCTAACTTGTCTACCCCGGGAGAGAGATTATGAACAAAATAGACACAACCAAAAACCTGAGGGGATAAGATATAGATAGGATCACGGGGAAATAAAATGGAGAAGGGAATTTGATCATGAAGCATAGAGGAGGGCATTCGGTTAACAAGGTAACAGGCAGTCAAAACGGCATCATCCCAAAAAGGGGTGCATGCATATGAAGCAAAAGGGTGCGGGCTGTCTCAATGAAATGGCGATTTTTTCGCTCGGTGACCCCGTTCTGCTGTGGCGTGTGTGCACAAGATGTTTGGTGAAGGATGCCGTGAGTAGTTAGAAACGAAGTGAAAGCACCAGACAAATATTCTTTAGCATTATCACTCCAAAAAGTTTTGACAGAGACTCCAAACTGTGCGTAAATTTTAGTATAAAATTTCAAGAAGATATAAATAAACTTCAAAGCGTTCGTTCATTAAGAAAAGCCAAGTCATGCGAGAATAATCATCAATGAACGTTACAAAATAACGAAACCGAAATTTGGAAACAGTGCGACTCGGACCTCAAATATCAGAATGAATTAGAGCAAAAGGGGCAACAGCCCGTTTATTGACACGATTACTAAAGGAGTTACAACTATGTTTACGTAATTGGCATGACTCGCAAGAAATCTCACTAACATGACTAAGGTAGGGAACCATTTTCTTGAGACTAGCCAAGGATGTATGTCCTAAACGAGAATGGACTTGCTTCGGTGTAGGGGCAACAACGAACGTAGCAGGGACAAACGGATCAAGATAGTAAAGACCGCGCTTTTCACGCTTGTCTTTAAATCTCGAAAAGACACAAAGTTAGGAATAAAGGTTACAGAACAATTAAGGGATTTAGTGAGTTTACTGACAGACAAAAGATTGAAAGGGAATTTCGGAAGATATAACACCGAAGGAAACACAATAGAGGTATGGGACGGGCATTACCAACTCCACGAGCAGACGTAGAGGAGCCATCGGCAAGTGTGACACTAGACAAATAACCAGGGTGAAAATTAGAAAGTAAATGAGAATTACCAGTGATATGGTCAGACGCACCGAAGTCAATAACCCAAGGACTATGATTCGGCTTAGCAGTAGAAAGAAGTACAGAGGATGAACCAACATTGGCATAAGAAGCAGTGGTGCTCTGGGTGGGATGCGTTGCTCTTTGAGATGCTTGCGATTGCAAAAATTGAGAGTACTCCTCCTCAGTAATTGTCACCATAGAAGGTTCAACAGAAGTCTGAGTAGTGGAATTGTCTGGTTAAGAGGCTTGAATAGCATTTGCCACTTGTTGGGGTCGACTATGGAGGCTCCAACAACTATCACGAACGTGTCCCAACTTATTACAGTATGTGCAGTGCCAGTGAGGACGCTGGCCATTATTGGAGCGATCTCCTCCATGATCAGAAGTGCCACAACCTCTACTTCGACCTCTACGATTACTGGTGTCAGATGGGGTAGGGGTGACAAGAGCAGATTGATCGAAAAGTGGAGCAGATGTCACAGTTCGTGGGTGAGCACTATTCAGCCGTGCATAAGTATCCTCCAAAGTCGATAAGGTGGATTCAGACAAAAGTTGTGAACGAACATAATCATACTGAGTGGGGAGGTTGCGTAACCAAAGAACAAGAAAGAGATGATCCCATTGATGTTGAATCTTCTTTGGATCAGTGGTGGGAGGAAATAGGTCCCGGAACTCTATTATAGAACTTTGAAGTTAACTGTAATATGTGGGTAAATCCATATTAGGAGATGGCCCACGTAGCATATCACAAACCACATCATAAACCTTGGTCACCTGATTGGAATATAGAACCCGAGTAGTAGACCAAATAGAATTATCAGTCTTGCACTGTTGAAATCCACGCATAATGGGTGGCTTCAAAGATTGCCATAGTAAGCTAATCAATTAGGGGTTAACATGACGCCAAGTACGAGCATCTTCGTCAGACAGATCAGAAGAACATTCAGAAGTTAAGTGGTCCTCTAAGCCTTGTCCAAGAAACCAAATTTCAACTGCAACAGACCAATAGGAATAGTTATTTCCATTCAACTTTTCCGAAGTGATAGTGGGAGTGCCAGAAAAAGCAGGAACCACTACTAAGGGCTTAGATGCAGTAGAAGTAGTGGGTTCAGAGTTCGCAGAAATGGAAGACTTGTTCTTTTCAATCTCTATGATTAAAACAAAAGAAAGAATGTGCAATGATTTGCACTAAACACAACAACTCCCACACACGAAAGGATAATGAACAACTCAAATTTCCAAAGAACAGTCAAACATGAAGCTGCATTTTTATTTTCAGCTATTGTTGTCAGAAATTAGAGAAAACTAGAAAAGAACTGGGAAGAAACTGAATGCATGGAACAAAAGAGCGTGAGGCAGCGAGCATTCTCCTTTTTTTTTTTTTATATTGATGACTGGCGGCGGCAGGTTTTGTCGTGGTGGCGGCGGCGGCTAGGATGTTGGGGTGGTGGCGGCGGCTAGGGTTTTGGGGGGTGGTGGCGGCGGCCAGGGTTTTGTGGTGGTGGTGGCGGCGGCTAGGGTTTTGGGGCGGAAAAAAAAAGATGGGTTAAGGATTAAGGTTTTTCTTGGTACCATGTTGATTAAGAATAAAAGAAGGCTTTCGTACTCTCAATAGTACTTAGCCCCATATATTTATACTATTGCAAAGTAGAGAAAATAAAGTATCTACTCCGATGTGGGAGAGACCTAGTACAAAGACAACCGCTATACTTAACACAACTTACTGATTATAATGTTCAATTTTTTGGTAGGAGAAGCCATCATTACTTAATGAAATTAGATTTGTGTCAAATCATGAATGAAATTATCAGTTAAATATAGCTTATGTATCCTGAATTCTGATCTTGTAGGGCACTCTCTCATTTAAGAAACCTATTGAACTAGATCAAGTTATTCTTGGAAACATTAGAGTGTTGCCAGGTCCTGTCTCACTTTGCTGACATAGCTGCAAGATAATTGGAGTTCCATTCTACCTTATCCCATGGTTCTATTTATCAAAAGCATTATGTTAGAAATGTTAGTTGGTTCGGGTACATTGTTCCCTTGGGAGGATATACTGTGTTTCTGCTCCTAAATTTGTGCAAAGTATGTCTGCTATTTAGAGAATCTTCAAAGGGTAGTATTAGAGGCCACCGTGATGAAAATTAGTTCTTGAGTGCCTATGCATTTCTACTTTTAAAGGATTGCATCTACTGAGTGCATGCACACACAGAGACGAGTGAGAGAGGGGAAGAAAAAAGGAAGGGAGCTTCTGTCTTGTTGCACATTAACACTTTAATGTCTTGAATCATATTACTTTCTCAGTACACAGGCCGCATAAGAAATCTTTACCAGATTAATTTTTTATTGCAGGTAGCTGCAACAAATTGCTTGACTATAGCTCTGTCTGTCTCACCGTCATCAGTCCATATAAAGAATATGCTTTTAGTGGAACCATCAAAAGGTCTGTTAGTTTCTTCCTAGTTTTAGAATCCTGTAGCAATGTTCAATTAAAAGGATAGCTGTTTGTCTTTTCTATCAATTTTTTTTTTGAATACTAGTACAATATGACTTATTCCAATTGTTGACCAAAAGAAGACTGCTAAAGGAGTATGGAGCACTTATCTCTTCTCTTTTTCTGCTATCATAAAAAGTCAAATTTTCAAAGAGTTGCACTTTGAAATGGAACCACAGAGTCATATTTTCTGTTGACTCTTTTACTATATAGCCAAGTCAAATGTTGTCAGGGTGAATCAATAATAAGAGTAAGCTAATTGATGGATTGTCTTGCTACCTGGTGCTTTGAAGGTAGAGTTTTTTATTTTTCTTTGTCTGAGTTTACATTTGTTAGTCGAACAAAATGTTGCTATTCTCATAAGAGAAGTTGGATGAGCTCTGGTTGTGCATCTTTCTTATTTCAGTTGGATCAGCTTAGACTACAAAACTATTCTCCAGTGGACTAAAATAAGAATAGAGTTCTTGGGTCTGCTTGTCGGCTTTATCTTCTGGTGTACAGCTGAATCTTGTTTATACTTTGAGATATCTCTGCATATTTGGTAGGATTAGAGGAATAGAGTGATGGCAGGTTTTTGAAGATAAGTATGAGAGCAGGAACCAGAATTTTGACAACAAACCTGAAATTCCAAAATTAGGTCTATGCATGCAACAAAAATGATGAATTCAGCTACTTGTAAAAATAAAATTGAGACCATCTATAGATAAAGAATAGACAGAGGATAATTCGTACTTCAATATGTAACTTCAGAGAAGAAAAGGTATTAGTTCTCTGCTCCATTATTTGTGCAACTTTTGGCTGTGAGATGCTGGTCCTTACCAATTACATTGTCTGCTAACTCTTGACTATAGCAGCTGCACATATTCTTGCTGGGTGAATAGGGTACTGCACATTCAAGTAGAAGCTATTGTTTAACCAAAAAAAGAAAAAAAAAGTTGAAGCTATTGAAAAGATATAGAGGAAGAAATAGCGGTTCGATGTGTTTTAGTAGTTTCCATGCCAAAGATGTCCTGTTATCAAGTTCTTCTGTCAACTAGAGAAGCCTTGCACGTGCTACTCTCACTGTAAATGTATCTGGCTTGCACATGACAGTACACTTTGAAAACATAACAGATAATAAATGAACCTTTTTCTAACAAGCTTCTGAATGGGATGTTGACAATCTCGTTATACATCTGAATGACATTGTTTTGTAGAAAAACTCTAAGAATTTATTAAATCCATACAAAGCGAAAAACCTAAGAATTTATTAACTCCACACCAAAAGGAAAAACTTTTGACAGGGAAGGAGTTTGAATTGATATGTTGATGTAGTTTCTATCAATATGTTACATGGCTTCTGAGATCTATATGATATTGTGAACTTTCAATTTTGTCTTTCCCTCTACTTAACTATGTGTTTGTATTTTGATCACTTAGTCTAAAAGGGAAATTTTATTTTGAAGGTATTTCAGGTTCTGTTGAGGATCAATGCAAATCTGGTGTCTTATCTGCCTTGATTAGGTATTCAGAACCAGTGACAAATCCATCCGTAAGCCTGGAGGCGCTCAAGGTAACATTTGTTCTCATATAGAGGGGGAATATTCGTACTTGTCTGTGTCCTGCAGTTGGAAATTTGGGGAAATGATTTTGTCATCCACTTCTTTGTCAAAGGATCGTTATTGATGGAATTTCCTGTTATTGCTCATCATACTTAATCGTGCATTAGTTTCAACACTTCTCTGACTGAAAGATCTGAATTTTATAATCTCATTTTCTTTTACTTATTTGGTTGCAAACAAGGGACTAGGTACAGATGTTGAGGATGACCTCATCGAGATAAACTGGTGAAGTTTGGAATTACTTGTCTGTTACATCTGGGAACTGAGGAAAAGAGAGACTTTTGGAAGATGGAGACCACCCTATCCCAAAGGAAATTAGGAGGATCACTGGATTCCCCAAATATCCTAAGCATCTTCCTCAATCCAAATACACCAAATGATAATTATTGTTGCAGAATGCCATAAAATATTTCCTCGGTTAGGAGGCATAAAACCCATAAACTTTGTGGAAAGAGAAAACCTTCATTGGTTAGGAGGCATAAAATCACAAAATTTGTAGAATGAGATCCACATTAGTTGGAGAAACATATGAATGTCATAGTACCTAAGAAGTTCCACAAGAGGTCCATAGACCCTGCACACGAAGAGATAACTGAGCAATGTGGTTTCCGTATGTCTATTGATATTAGGGGAGATGTCTGGATAAGCTATAGAAGCAAATGTGTTGGATTATTTATCGTAAAAACATCTTTTGCAGGGAGTTTATTGTAAAAACTTTGTGCATGCTGATTTTAATTTCAAGCAATTACATACACTTATTCTTTGCCTTGTACATGGGAATAAGCTCACCCATGTCAGCCTTCTAGGGTTGAAACTTGCACTCATTTGCTGACCATCATTGCATGAGATGATATAATCTATTTTAGTGGACGTTTTTATGAGTCCTCTTGGTTTTAGTGTTTTGTATCTTAATTTTTGTGCAATTCTTTGCACTTGATATGTGTGTACATGTATATAATATTTTCCTTTCAAATCAGGTGCAATGCCTGAAGATATTTTTTTCTTTTCATTTTCTCTTTCTTGTGGTGCTTAATAGGGGTGTTTTGTCTTGTTCGGTTTATATATATATATATAAAAGACACACTAGCTGTTTCTGTTTGACATGCAAGTGACCCTTATAAGTTCAGTCCATGTAGCTTTGATGTTTTCTTTGAGTTAACATTGCCCTTATACGTTGTTCTATCTTTATCTTCTGTATTTCTGTGGAAGTTTAAGTTTGACAAATATGCTGTGGCATTACCCTTAGCAACTTGTTATTGGATTCTATTCATTGAGATATGTATAAATATCTGTGAGGCATATTGAAGCACTTGATATGCTTCATACTCAAAAATCTACAGCATATTCTTTGCTGTTGAACATGGACTCAAAGTGCTCCCATCTTTCTCATATAGTCTGTAATCTGGGATATTCATGTGCCTCTATTGAAAGGGATCTTATATTTTCTCACATGGTTTTTTCAGGCCCTTAAAGCTGTGGCACATAACTATCCAAGTACAATGGTTTCATGCTGGGAACAAGTTTCTCCTCTGATCTCTGGTCTATTGAATTACCCAATGGAGCCTCAAGCAATATCTTGGAAGTTTAATGTTGGAAATGCTGTTGGTGCATTAGGGGAGCGAGTCACTATGGCTGCTTTCAAGGTAGTGCCTTCATATTGACTAGTATTGGTTATTTTCTTAATCTTCTTGCAATTCTTTGTCATTTTAGTAGTTAATTATTTCCAGTCTTATATGGTAAATCTGTTTGCAGCAAATAATGAGGGCTAACTAACCCTTTCATTCTTGTGATCACCATTGAGTATCAACTGTCTATTTAGATCTTGCACACATCCATGCACAAGCGAAAATTAAAACTTACTCCCTCTGTCCCATTGTATGTCCTACTTTCCCTTTTGGATAGATGGTGTTTATGTTTAGACGACGGGTTCTTGTGAAGTTGATTTAGATAGTATACAAGAATATATAGATAATTTGGATATTTGGTCAAATGTTTCTGTGGTTACACCCTCTTGGTGGATGATTCCTTACTTCTCAAAAAGAGAAAAGAAAATGAATCCTTTTGCAAAAACAAGGTGTTTTTTGAGTCAATTTTTATTATGCCTCTTGCATTTATTTTTTGGACTGAGAATTTGAGGCCAGATAAGAGAACTAGGTCCCATGCTTTCTAAAGTGCAATGTCATAGGTGTGAGTTTGACACAAGCATCAATCTAACGGGGTATATGGGAGTGCATTATCACACTCAAGTTCTGTATTTAAATTTTTTGACACCCCTTAATAAAAATTGGCTCCGTCACTGCTTATCAACAGTGCTTCCTCTGCCGAAACCATTCACCAGTGCACTAGTCAATGTGATCTCTATGCCTGCATCTATTTTTCTTGGATATTCTGGATAAATAGAAAGATGGAGAAAATTAGACCTCTGTGTTGCATCACATGTGCATTTGGATGGCTTGTGCAGCATGTTTTCTGAGTCTTAACTAGGTATTCTACTCCTGTCATTTAACTGAATTTTCTGTACAGTTACTGGATGAATGTCTTCGAGCAATTGCTGGATTTAAAGGAACCGAGGATCTTTCAGATGAGAAATTGCTTGATGACCCATTTACATCTGATTGTGTTAAAACAAAGTCAATTTCATCTGCTCCGTATCATGGATCAGAGAGGCCTTCACAAACTGTGGATGAACTCAAAGCATGTCCTTCCGGGAGCGAGCAGTGGTCTGAAGCAATAAGTAAACATATTCCTCTAGGGCTTCAGCATTCTTCTGGCATGGTTGGTTAAAATAGTGTACTTGCAGTTATATTCTTGCTTTGTGCATGTATTTTTCTTTCCGATGTTTTTAATTGACTTGTTCATTTTGGAAGGTTCGAGCTGCATCAGTAACTTGTTTTGCTGGAATAACTTCTTCTGTTTTCTTTTCTCTGCTAAAGGAGGAACAGGATGTTATTCTTAATTCATCTGTAAGTATATAAATGTAAATGTGGCCTCTTTTTGCTTTCTCTGGCTCTGACTACTAAAGAGTCTTATATTTATATTGCTCGATTGAGATGTTGATAGGTTAAAGCTGCTCTAAGAGATGAGGTTCCAACGGTTAGGTCAGCTGCTTGTCGAGCCCTTGGCATTATAGCGTGTTTTCCTCAAATTTTCCAAAGGTAATCAATATTTGTTGTCTTGTGGGTCGATAGCAGACATGAATTCTAAAGTTTACATCAATCATGCAGTGTGAAGATCCTTGACCAGTTTATTACAGCTGTTGAACACAACACTCGTGATTCTCAAATCTCTGTAAGCACCATAGTTCTCTAACTTATATTCATTTCTTTGGGAAGATTACATTTCCATTTTTGGGAATGAAGATCTCTTTGGTGTAACTTGCAGGTACGCATTGTGGCCTCCTGGGCTCTAGCAAACATTTGTGATTCTCTCCGCCATTGTATTTCTGTAGACACCTTCAAGAAAGGTTCGATCATTGGGCTTAAGCTTATTTGAGGGAATTGACATCTATTTGTCCCATGACATTGGTTTCAACCCCTCTTTATCTTTTGATGTAATAGATACAAAGGCAAGCTCTCAATTGATTTCGTTACTAATTGACAGTGCTTTGCGGCTAGCAGAGGATAATGACAAGGTAAATCATAAAAATTGCACAATATAGAGCTGCTTTTGTTTTTGCACATGTCTTCCTTCTCCTCTTCTGTTAAAGCTGGCTTGAAAATTTTCTAATGTCAGTCCTATTTGTTATTGGGTGCATTTTGATTTTCTCGGAATTTTAATTACTGATGGTGTCAGCTGCCACAGGAGCTCCGTGCATCAGTGGTTCAGCTATTTAAATATCCTTCTTTGTTTTTTAAGTATCAATTCGATAACTTAAATGCTTCCTACTTCCTTGTGATTACACGGTCCTTCAGGCTTATAAACTACTCTTGGAAGTGTACTTTAGTTCATTTTTATGCTCTTCTTAAAAATGTATTAGAGAGAAAACAAACTAGAGGTGCTAACAAATTGTTGATGCTGTTTGTCAGTTAACAAAGGCAATACAATTATTAATTTAGAAAGCAAATTTTGTGCAATTTTTATATTTCTTTACGTGATCACAGCTGAAGAGACAATCAGAGTATGTCCTCCAAGGGCACAAAATATTCGGGGGTGTATAAAACATGGTGAACTTCTGGTTAGAATATAGACGGCTCAGCCATGGCAAATCCAAATCTTCGCTATTACTTGTTTATGAATAACGTGCTTATGTAGTGCTGTTTTGACAAATAGATATTTTGTCCTTAAAAGTGCTTGGAACTATCCTGTAGAGTTCAAATGTTCATTTGGTTTGTTTATGATTAATCATAATACAGGGCACTAAAAAGTGTTTCATAGTAAGGGGCTGCCAAAAATTTAGTGAGCTGTAGTTGGATGTTGAATGTTAGGGGAAGAATCCTTTTCATTTGACTTTAAAGAATGAATGTATCTGACTTCCAGATCAATTTTCGTTTTTGACCAGATTTGAATTTTCTAAAGCTGTCAGAGTAATTGAACGAGGTTGTGTTTGTGTGCTCACTACTGCTTCGTATAGGCAAGAAATGAGTACCTAGAAACCATTTGGTATATTGATAGGAGAAATCATTTCTACCTGAATTCTGATATCCTGGATCATCTATGCTTCACTTGCTGCAGCATAATTTCTGTCTGTCAATACTGTTAGCTGGAAGAGGACCTTGTGGTACTATCTTGGAGTTTTGTCTTTGAAGCTTAATTTCTTCCTGATAAATCTAATAAAAGTGTCCACCCTTTTTTATAGTTTAACATAAAAATTCACACAAGGATTGCTCATGAATGCATGTAGATCATTCTGTTGGTTTGCATTTTGTACTGAAATCCCCCTGACTAACTTTATTGACATCAGATCAAAGCAAATGCTGTTAGAGCTCTTGGAAATCTTTCAAGACTTGTACCATATACTAGCAAATCACTTTCAGATGATGAAGAGATGGGTGTTACCAGCTCACCTCTAGCATACGGTGGTGCAAATAACATGTCTACGAGTGGTAAGAGAGGAAACAGTTTGAACTCATCCAAGCAAGCATCTGTCAATGGCTCACTGTGCCTGGAAAAGATGGTGCAGGTGTTTCTTTCTTGTGTTACTACTGGAAATGTCAAGGTATTATGAGTGTTGGACTTAAATTGTTATATCCTGCACAGCATATCTCTCCTTTTCTACCTGATAAGGGAAAAAGAGAGAGGAAAAACACTGTGCATGTCCTGATTGCTGTTGTATCTTCCATTTCCTTTCTTACAACTATACTGCTTATTATATTGAGCATTGCCAACAGGTGCAGTGGAATGTTTGTCATGCACTGAGCAACTTATTTTGCAATAAAACGTTGAAATTGCAAGAAGTGAGCTGGTAAGAATCATACTTGGTTGAAATCCCAATCATTGTTTGCACATATCAAACCTGGTTATCTTTGCCATTTTATGCATATCCCTGATGATAGGGAAGTTGTTGAATATCAGTTGGTAAACTAACTAGATAAAGTTATGTTATTAAAATTGTTAATGATGATGGATCAGAACTTAGAAAAATTTTAAGTTAAAGTTAAAACCTTAGGTTATTACATGTAAAAATGGGAGTCGTTACTGCCTCCAATATGCCCACTTCTACTATTCTGCCACATAGATGAAGATCACGCTGTGATAGGGTTTACAGAAATAGAGAGAGAGAGAGAGAAAATGAGAGAATTGTTGTTATTTCAGTGTATTGAATATCTGTTTGTTACAGCTATTTATACACAATACAAGCATAGTGACAGAATCTTGTAACTGCCTAACTAATCATGTACAGTTGGCACAACTGGCATTTTTCTAACTCTACGCACACTATAGTAGTACATTCTTGTAAAACTAGTAATTACATAGCACTCAGGCAGTATACTCTATTATCCCCCCTCAAGCTGATGGTGGACTGCCAGTGGAAGCTTGTTCTTGAGATAGTAGAACTGAGAGCTAGGTAATGATTTTGTGAAGAAGTCTGCCGACTGTTCTACTGAAGCAAGATATGTGATCTGTAATCTTTTAGCTAGTACCAATTCCCTAACATAATGGTAGTCCAGTTCAATGTGTTTTGTTCTACTGTGAAAAACTGGATTTGAAGCTAGTGCAAGAGCTGAGACATTGTCACAGGCCAATGTTGGAATAGTTACTGGAATATAGTGCAAGAGCTGAGACATTGTCACAGGCCAATGTTGGAATAGTTACTGGAATATGAAGAGCCTTGAGAACATGGGTCAACCAAATGAGCTCAGTTGATGTTTGAGGCATAGCTCTGTATTTTGCTTCAGTAGAGCTTCTAGACACTGTTGGCTGTTTCTTTGAGCACCAGGAAATTAAGTTTGGTCCAAGAAATATACAAATTCCTGTTGTAGATCTCCTGTCAGTGACATTTGCTGCCCAATCACTATCTGAAAACCCATGCAAGGTAAGAGCACCAGGCCTGAAGAGAAGACCTTGAGCCAGAGTCCCTTTGATGTATCTGAGAGTCCTTTTTAAGAGACTGTAGTCATCTTCTGTAGGAGAATGCATCCTATGAGAGATAAGACTAACAGCAAATTGAATATCTGGCTTAGTCATGGTAAGGTACTAAAGAGCACCTACTAAGCCTCTGAAATGTGTTGGATTAGAAAATGGAGTTGATGTAGTGGTCTTGGAAATAGACGGATGAGAAGCTAATGGAGTAGTAGTAGATTTGCAGTTAATCATGCCTGCTTTCTCCAATATTTCTTTAGCATACTTGGTTTGACAAAGTAAGAGACCATCAGAGCACTCTTGGACTTCTATGCCCAGAAAATATGAAAGTTTGCCAAGGTATTTCATGGAAAAATGTGAATTCATTTCATGAATTAAAGATTGAATTGCTGTTTCTGAACTTCCAGTGAGAACAATATCATCAACATAAACTAGCAGAACTAAAATATGAGTAGGTGTATACTTGACAAACAGAGAGTTGTCTGTAGGAGTATTTGAAAACCCTTGGCTCAGTAGAAAGGTAGAGAGTTTGGAAAACCAAGACCTTGGAGCTTGCTTTAGCCTATAAAGGGACTTGTGCAGCTTACAGGCATAATCTGATTTAGTTCTGTCCACAAAGCCTTGTGGTCGAGTCATGTAGACTGTTTCTTCCAAGTCACCATGAAAAAGGCATTTGCCACATTCAATTGATGGAGTATCCATCCAAAATGTAGAGCCATAGAGATAACAATCCTTATAGTTTGAGATTTAACTACAGGATTAAAGGTTTCATCATAATCAATTCCCTGTTCTTAATGAAAACCGTTAGCAACTAACCTTGCTTTGTACCTGGAAATAGTACCATTTGCATTTCTTTTGATCCTATGAACCCATTTACAACCAATTGGTTGTCTTCCATCTGGTAAAGGAGCCAATGTCCAGGTATTTTGATTTTGCAAGGCAGTAAATTCTTCATTTATAGCCTTTTGCCAACAAGGATATTTTGTTGCCTTCTTAAAGGTGCTAGCCTTAGTTTGTGGTGAGGCTAGTGCTACACTGTGTAGATTGTATAAGGGTGGAGGTAGAGATCCTGTTTTACTCTTGGTGAGCATGGGATGAACATTAACAAGACCTTGATAATGTGGGACAAGCATAGAGGTAGTGAGTGATGGTAAGGATTGAGATTGCACAGTAGGGGAAGAGTGTGAGGTAGATGAGGATGACTGAGCCATTTGTGAATTAGAATTTGCGAAATGTGGATCATGTGATTGAGAAAAAGGGATTGAAATGCATTCTGAGAGCACTGGACTTTGAGAAGTAGATGAACCTGATTGAGAAACAACAGTGAATGGAATAGATGAGCTTGTGTCAGAGATTGAGCTATGATTGGGAGAGTCTTGTGATGGACCATGACTCAGAAAATTAGGTGGAAACTGAGAAATTGTGAGTGTGTCAGAGGCTTGAGTAGCAAAGGGAAAAGTATTCTCAACAAATTTAACATGCCTGGACAAGTATACTCTATTAGTAACCATGTCTAGACATTTGTATCCTTTTGTTGTTGAAGAATACCCTAGAAAGACACATGGATGAGACCTATTTTGCAATTTGTGAGTGGTGTATGGCGTGAGCCAAGGAAAACACAGGCACCCAAAGACTTTAAGAGCATTGTAATTAGGTTGTTCTGAATACAAGCATGCATATGGTGATTTATTGTTCAGAGTAGGTGTGGGAAGCCTATTAATAAGGTAGTTTGCAGTAGTCAGAGCTTCAAGCCAATATTTTCTTGGGAGGTTACTGTGATTTAGTAATGCAAGAGTTGTTTCGATTAGATGCAAGTGTTTCCTTTCAACTTTGCCATTCTGCTCTGGGGTATGAGGGCAGGTCGTTTGATGTACGGTACCATGGTTTTGAAGAAAATTGGCAAACTGAGAGTTAATGTACTCTTTTCCATTGTTAGTTCTAAAAATTTTAATCTCAGTATGAAATTGAGTTTTGACCATGGCATGGAAGCTTTTGTAAGCTGCAAAAGCTTCTGATTTCAACTTTAAAGGATAAATCCAGGAAAACCTTGTATAATCATCAAGAAATATTAAGTAGTATTTGTATTGCATGCAAGAGGAAACAGGGGCAGGGCCCCATACATCAGAATGAACTAGTTCAAAAGGAGAACCAGTTTTATTTTCAGAAAGAGTAAATGGCTTTTTATGTGCCTGTGAAATAGAACAATCTATACAATGCTCAGTGCAGTAGCTTATTTGCCTATTTATTGAACTAGAAATGATGTTGGAAGCAAATCTTGAAGGATGACCTAATCTTAAGTGCCAAATACTTCCTTGAGAAGAGTCAGAACTGATGCAGACACAATGGAAAGTTGTAGAGGATGACTGAGTTGAAGTGGACACTGTGGAAGGAATAGGATAAAGGCCATGCTCACAGGGGCCCTGGAACAGCACCAAACTAGATGTGTTGTCCAGAATTTTGACTCCCTTAGCATCAAAGATAGCAGTGCAATTATTATCATGTGTAAGTTGATAGACTGAAACAAGATTTTTAGATAGAAGGTACATACAGAAGATTAGAAATGTGAAAAGAGGTAGTAGGAGTGTGAAGTATACCATGTCCAGTGTTTTGAATGGACAGTGTAACACCATTCCCAACAGCCACTGAGTCATTACCTTTATAAGGCTGAGACTGTTGCAGTTGAGAAATATCATGAGTAACATGTGTGGAAGCCCCTGTGTCAAGATACCAAGTAGAGGATGGAGCAGATGAGGTAGCAGTCTGAGTGATATAAGCACTTTGAGATGAGGGCTCATGCTTGACATAGAAATAATTTGTTGTGTCAAGTCTATGCCAACATTGAAGTGCATTATGATTGGGTTTGCCACAAATTTGGCATCTCAAAGAAGGAGCATTATTGCCAGTGGTTCTAGATGACTGAGCAGATGGATTTTGACCTCTACCTTGACCTCTTCCTTTGCCACCTCTATTGGAATTCCTTCCCCTGCCTCTGCCCCTTGTAGGGTTTGAATTAATATAGAGAGTACTGTGAGTCTCAGATTCAGGAGAAGTGACAGTTTGCTCAGAGACAGTGAGCTTGTTCTTAAAAGAGAGATTGAGTTCCTCATTAAGCAGAAGATTGGTGAGCATAGTAACTGTAATAGGGGCATCTCTCACTCAGACAGAGGAAATAAGTGAGTCATAAGCAGGAGGAAGTCCTTTCAGAATATAAAAGATAACTTTCTCTTCCTTCATAGGTTCATCTGCAGCAGAGACACCATCAGTGATTGTTTTGATGTCATCTAGATATTGTTGAATAGTTTTTGTGCCTTTGGAGATATTATGAAGCTTGTGCCTCAGATGATGAATATGTGACCTGCTGCTTGACTTGTACCTTTGCTCCAATGTGGTCCAGATCTCTGCAGTTGAAGGAAGTGTTGCTATGTGTGACAGAATGGAAGGTGTAACAAAAGCATAGAAACAACTTTTTAGGTACTCATCCACAGTGAGCCACTAAGAATGCTCTGGATTAGGAGTAGTAGAGCTATCATCAACAAAATGAGTGGTCTAGGGCATGGAATTCTTCCTAATACATGATCAATTAGTCGACTAGCCCTGAGCAGAGATTGAAATTGAGTTTTCCACAGAAAATAATTGGAATTATCCAATTTAATATTCAAAGCAGCTGGAAATTGTTGAAGAAAAATCTTCAAACCAAAAGGTAAAGCTTGATCAAATGGAAGAGCTATGAAAATTAGACAGATTTTGGAGAAATCCTTACTAGAAGAGCTCACGAGAGAAACTGAGCAAAACTCACTAGATAATTGTGAATCAAAGCTAAAAAATGGAGAAATTGAAGAGAAAAGGATCGCAAAACCCTAATGTTGATCTGGAGAAGAGAAGAGCTTCAGCAGTTGAAGATCCTGTGACATTTTGTTGAAGATCATCATCGCAAAAGTGGCGCAGCTATTAGCTCCAGGATCAAGTTATTTCCATGGAGGATTCATGAAGATTTGAAGAAAAAAGAAAATGGCGCCAAAGCCTTCTTAGCTTTGGATACCATGATAGAGTTTACAGAAATAGAGAGAGAGAGAGAGAGAGAATGAGAGAATTGTTGTTATTTCAGTGTATTGAAAATTCTATTTGTTACGGCTATTTATACACAATACAAGCATAGTGACAGAATCTTGTAACTGCCTAACTAATCATGTACAGCTGGCACAGCTGGCATTCTTCTAACTCTATGCACACTATAGTAGCACATTCCTGTACAACTAGTAATTACATAGCTCTCAGGCAGTATACTCTATTACGCTGAAAATGCGTTTTTCATTGTCATCTTATAATCTGATATTCGACATTGTCTACATAGGTGTATCCCCTAATGAACCATGGGATGTGGAACTCTGTATCCTTGCCTTTGCTTACTTGATGACAATTTTCCTAAACTGGGTTGCCAGGATTGTATACTCATTTTCTCTCCTCAATTCCTTGTAAACAAAGTCTTGACCTTTCATCTATCCAATTGGATCAGCAATGTATTGACCTATCATTTGTTTGATTTGATCAATCAGGTCACTTAAGTAGTTATCTTTCAAGTTTCCTGCTTGTACTGAACAAGCAACCTGAATATCTGGTTGAGGTTGAAAACCATCAAATTTTCAGAAGTTCTTCATTATTACGATTGCAGTGTCATTTAGTTGCAGTATTCCGGTATCCTTAAACTTTCTTGATATGGAAACCTTGAACATATAAACTGTTGGTCTAACAAGGTAGCCTCTTCACATCCAAGATAAAGGGAAACATTGAGGCCACTTGTAGCCCAAGAAAATGAGCAAAGTTTCCCTGCTGGCTCTTGTTGGTGAAGTTATTGAACAATGTTGGTGGAACTTTATCATGCCATTGCTGATTAAAACTATTTTAGGACAGAAAAGAAAACTTCTTATTTCTCCCTGTTTCTGAAAATATATGCCTCTATTCTTTTGTACTGAACATTCCCCTCTTGTTAGACAAAAAAGGAAAAAAAGGGAAAAACATTTCACTCTCCTCGTCTCGTGCTTCTGTCGTCTTTTTACTCATTAAAATTAATTAGACAAGTGACATGCAACTAGAAAAGATTTGCTTATAGTTATTGGATTCATTGAAGTGTTGCTTTAATGTCTTATTGCAAGCAGGTACATAAAATAACCGACCAAAAGAAGAGAAAATATAGCCTGTAAGAAGAAATGAATTTTGTTACTTAATAGCCAAGAAGCAACTGCATTACCATTTTCAAGTTTAAGAGCTCAAACACATTATGCAAGTGTATTCTTAATTCTAGCTTGAACTAGTCAGATAACTAGTTATCACTGTGATATTTTCTGAAGTTGATTCTCCTGGTTCAGGATAGGGTTATAATAACATAAAACATTATCTAAGTCTGTGCACTGAACTTTTGCAGGGCCTCATCTGTTTTTAGCATACTTTTGCTGCTGCTTCGTGATTCGGCTAATTTTAAGATCAGGATACAAGCAACTGCTGCTCTAGCTGTTCCGGCAACAGTAAATGGTGAATGCTATTAGTTACAATGTTTGCAGTTAATTTTCATGCCCTCGCTTTTTTGTCGTGGATTCAAATATGATGCATCGAGATTGGAGCAAACTGATGCGTTACAGCCATTTTGAAATAACACAACTCCCTAAACACAAGCTAAACATGCTTCTTTGCTGTTTACTTCTTAAAATATTGCATTTGGGGTATTTAGGCAAGTTTATTAAATAAGCTAGGGGTTTTTCTTGCTAAATTTCCATTTTTCATTTGCCAGATATTTGGAAACACCCAAACACAGTAGCCAAATTAAATAACTAATCAGTATGCAGTTATCTTTAGCAATCTCAGTTAAGATGTCGAGATTGAGAATTGATCAGCTTGTAAGTTACCATTAGCAATTTCATTTAAGATGTTCAGATTCAAGAAGTTTTCCTATCAAATTGCTTGGTCAAAAATGCGTAGCCATAGTTTATCATAATTCGCTTGACTGCTGGAAAATCGTGAATTTGGTAAAATCAATCCAAAATGTGGTATATTAGTGATTTGGAATGATGAACCATAGTTTATCAGAATTCACTTGACCCCTGGAAAATTGTGTATTTGGTATAATGGATCCAATATGTGGTATATTAGTGATTCGGAATGCTGATTTTTGTGATCCAAACTAATCCATGGGATTATCTCACTTCAAGAAAGCATTTAGTGACGGTTACCTTAAATTTTAGGTCAAATTCTCATATCAAATCATTGTTGTGTGTTTGTATAACATCCAAGAACTACTTCATTTCCTTAGGAAAATTTGTTACTGCAATGAGATCTTTCCAGAATATCTTAATAGAACAACTTAATATAGTACACTCCTAGTGTTCCATAATTTATGCTAGGTAGCTAACAGCATTCCAATTCTTCCAACTGAAAGATTCCTCGTACTCGATAACTAGTTCATATATGAATTAGTGCGTACATGAATACAAGTTATAATTTAGAAGGGAAAGGGTGATGGAACAATTTTGGTAAAATGAACTGACCAATGGTGAAGAGAGCAGCAAATTCTATTGTCTGCTCATCATTATGAACTATTGATGTTTTGACAAATTGAAGATAGAGCTGAGAGGAAAGAATCTTGCTGGTGACTAGTTTAACTTTATATGGCATTTTTGTTTGTCTATGGTATTCATTTATCTACTGATATATTTATTAGTTTTGTCTCTTTACTCATTTATCTTACGGGCATACAGAATATGGAAGATCATTCTATGATGTACTTAAAGGTGTGGAGCATATAATTGAGAGTTCAAGTGACCTGGTCTCATCACCATCTAATTTCAAGTACAAGGTTGCACTTGAAAAGCAGGTCAAGTTTCTGATCTCTGGAAAGTGATATAGCTGATCTTGATGGATCTTTGGATTATTGTGATAACAGTTAAAATAATTGCTGATAACATTCTTCTATGATGACTATTCCCCTCAATGTAACTGTTTTCCTTGATATAATTAGTACTTAAATCTTCATTGGAATCTGAAACTCAACATAATTGGTCTGCTCAATCATATTGACAGGGTATGACATTCTTTGATGCTTGCCTTACAGTAATATTTTGCCATTAGCAATTACAGTAGATTAACTTGCGCAGGCAATTTCTTAGAGGTAGATAGGGTACATGACTTTTAGGCCTGTTGATGGAATTTAATAATCGTTAATGTTTCCATAAAACTTCTAGTTATCTGTATCTTTTGTCTATTTCTTTTTGTGAAATATAATGATGTCAGATGAGTTGAGCACTAAGTTACCTGGAAAAGGAGCGCTGCTTTGGTTGATTGTCCACAATATTCTTGATTGGTTGATTCTGTTAATTGATGTGGCTAGCTCACTTAGGACTTATGTTTTCAATTATACTCTTTCCTTGTTAATGCCTGAGAGATATAGATTGCTTGATGTATTAAAGTAGTATCTGGAGCAGTTACCAGAAAATGTCAATCACCTGGGTTCTGCAGATCAACGTGGCATCTCAAACTGCAGTATACTTTATCATCGCCAAAACCAAATTAGCGAGTGAAAGAAAAAGATTATGAAACTCGTCTTCTTTGTCACTCTTGTAGTCCATTTAGTCAAGATATCAGCACAAATAATATGAAATCCTATTGCATTAGTCCCTTTGATTACAGGATCTGCTGGAATCATACAAATTTTTATTACCTCTTCCTCTTTTCAAAAAAAGATAATCTTACATAGGTGATAAACTGCACTTTTTGTTTTCATGTTAATCTGGTATTCCCTTTAATTTGTCCATGCATTATTGCTTTTCTGGTGATATTTGTAGCTGATATTTTTCTTTTCTGTAAATGTTGCTTATATGGAAAATACATGTCTTTGTTTGAATAATTCTCATAGTTTTAATATGGATTATGTGATTGCATGAGATTTGAAGCTCAAACTTGTTGGACTTGCCTTGCTGAGATCTGATACAAAGATTTCTTATGTCTACTTTCTTTTGAACTCTACTGATATTCACTATTGTTTTAAACCGTCCCATTTTCATTTAAAATTGCTTGTTACAGTTGACCTCAACGCTCTTGCATGTCCTCGGTGTTGCTTCAAGAACCGACAATCAAGCCATAGAAGAGTTTCTTGTCAAAGTAAGCAACCAACTATGTCCAATGGTATTAATTTTCATATGCAATGAAATGTTGTTGATAGATGATCTTAATGGTCATATACATTGATGGCTGCCACTGGGCGATTAAATTGCAATTCTACAGGGCTTTTATATATTATCTTTGTTGCCACCTACCTCTTCTGCTTCAGGGTGTTTCAATTTGATCTGCTTTTGATGTCCTATGCTGATTGGCATTTATATCTTCTTCATTATTACATTTTAATACGATGTTTTTGCCTAATCTTCCTTTGTTTTCTTGCAGAAAGCATCATTTCTCGAAGAATGGCTCAAGGAGCTGAAATTGTCTCTGGAGGAGAGTAGCACACAAAACGAGGTCGAACATGGTATGTTTTTGAACCAGAAGAAATATGTGATATCCCGGGCAATTCACTCGCTGGTTCAAGTGTATGAAAACTCTAACAATCATGCCATTGCACGAAAATTTGAAAAGCTGGCTGAGAGCATCTTGTAGAAAACCTTCGTGTGCTTGTCTATGATGGTCTCCTTCAGTGGTTATACTCAAATCTACTACATCAGGTGGGAGTTTTTGAAATGATCCCTCTGGAGAAGAAAATCAAGGTAATTTGTTATACATATTTTCTAGATACGAGCTGTGGCTTGGTGTATGAGTTATAGAACCAGACGATAATGTCCGAGTGCAACCGAGAAGTACGACAGATAGGTAAATTCGACTTTATATCAGGTTTGAGGTTGTGAAGAAACCAAGAGTGGTAATAGGCAATAGGAAATGTAGAAAGAATAGGAATGATATTTGAGCTGCTTTTTTGTAGCTTGCCTTTTGCTCTGTTTATTATAGTCTTATTTTAATATACTTATCCTATTGAAATGAGAGTATATCTTTTAAGATTTAAGAAATCTTATCATACATTCTATGAAAATTCAAAATAAAATCATACTTTTTATTTTATAAGAAATAAGCAATCTATCCTATCTTATTTTTTACAATTATGGAATATATGGTACATGTGATAAGATATCTTAAATCTTATAAGATATCTCTAAATTTCAATAGAATAAGTATCTTAAAATAAGATTATTTTAAATACACTATTTGTAAAGAAACGAACCTTTCGACAGTGACAAATCATAGCACGTTTACTGAAGCTCTGTTACTGTATTATCTCTATACTAATTGTTCACATTTCTGTTAAGCAAATGACCTTACTGACGACAAATCAAATCAAACTAAATTATCAAATGAAGTATTATCTTACTATGTTGGTCAACTATGTGATTCTGATGACGTTACTTATTCGTGCTAAGAGCGATGGCTATTGGCTCCATGCACGCGTTACTTGTTCATGGCAAGAGCGACGGCTACTAGTTTCATACATGCGTACTTGCGACCAACAGAGGAAAGATACTAAAATTTGAATTTGAAGGTACGAGGATCAAGTCCCACAACCAAAAACACCCCCCCCCCCCGCCCTCATTCCCTTCTTCCAAGAACACTCGACAAACTAATGATTATTGTTTACCATCTCTGCTGTAAATATGGCAAACGTGACGATTGCAGCATGGAGAGATGTCCTGGGTTGGTGCAAGTAAATGGCACTTTCTCTTGTGTGGAAAAAACAGGTTCAATTGTTGATGGCATTAATTAAGAAAAAGTTTAAAAGTTTGGTACCCTAAAGTTATGGAGCAAAGAAAAGGACGTCCACCTTTAATAATACTATGAGCCTGTTTAGATTGGTTTTTTTTAAAGAACAAATATTTTTTTTTTAAAAAAAAGTTATATCAAATTTGAAATAACTATTTAATTTAGTTTTCAAAAAAGCTAAAAATTTTGAAAAAAGTTCAAATATTTTTTTTAAAAAGTCAAAATTTTTAACTTCTAAAAAAAAATTATTTTTTAAAAGTTGTTAAAAAAATACTTTAAAAAAATCAATTCAAACGGGCCCTATATAGCTCATGTTTGTGCCATACACGAGTTTCAACTTTTTATTTTGGGTCTATTGAATTCAAACTTATAATATTTTATTTGTAAGTAAAAAATTATTTATAAAATTTTTTTGATGAATTAATAATAAAAAATCATTGATAATATTATTAATTGAACTTTTAGCAAATCATAAATGAAAATAAAGTAACTTACTTCAAGATTGAGAAATAGCATCTCTAAACCAATAAATTTAATATTGTTGTGAGCACTTAATGCAACCTAGGTCTTTTGTGTTACTTTATTCATGTTTTGTAAACGTAAGAGTCTAATGTATATGCATCTTTTAACGTGGCAATAACACATGAAATTTTAACCTCAAGAAGAATTTACTTTTCACGGGTGAGTTTTACATATACTTTTCTGCGGGTTTAATAGAACAATTTAAATAAAGTACAATAATACCTACATTAAATGGTATGACATTGTAATAATTTAATAATCACACCTCATCTTATTTTTAAATATAAAAGGACAATTAACAAACTACACTATATATAAATCATAATGGATAATTTTGTTCGAGTGTCCACACAATTATTGAGAATCACATTATTGTAAGTAGCAGTAATTATTTATTTCTGTTACTGTTTGGCAAACCAAACGGAGCTCAACAGGTACGATGAGACATTGGTGCAGTCATGCATTAGTTTAGACACGAATTTCGAACTAATTAAGTACATAAGGTGGAGAGCCTTTTGAGGCTGGTCTTTGGGGGCTGTGTATTCGTGTAATAACGAATTTAAATTCTTTTGTAACATCACATATTTCCTCCCTTGTATCATATTCATACGCAGTTTTCCTATATATGTATATTCTTGCTCCTTGCATTAAATTACTGATCCAGTTTAGACCAAGTCTGTTTCTCCACCACACTCTTCCTACTTCTTAGTATCACTTTTCGATTATTTTACCACTTCCACAAACCCAAAAAAAAAAAAAAAAACCAACTTATACGCACTTTTGCAAATGTCCGTTTTCTAACATCATGTGACCACATGCAGACATGCATTTCAGTTTTTGTTCCTCAAAGGAGTTCAACTTCTGACCCCAAAAAGACAAAAATGTGTTGTTCCATTGGCTAGTCTCTCTAACACTTTTATAAATTAGTAGCAGTTTTGTTAGATTTTACTGTCCAAAATTTTACACCTGTTGTAGAAAAGAATCTTGCTTTTTTCTTGGTTCTTTTTCTTTCTGTCTTTTCTCCTCATCCATATGTGTCCTATGCAGTAGATTATTTTGTACTGGGGACAAGTGTCAAGGAGCTAAGCGACACCCTTAAGGTATACATCATTTTTATTCTTTCTATGTATGCTTGTTTTTCTTCTTCCTTTTTGTCTTTTTAAATTTTATGAGTTGTTTGGTTTCTTTTCTTTCAGGAAGATAATAATTCCTGTGGATAAGTTTATCATCTTCGTAAATTTGATTTATCGTTGTTTCCGAGTGGTCATCACCAAGATGTATATATGGAGTTGGATTCAGTGCCACATAGTTTTAGCATCTACAGTTTTATCTCCTTGTGTAATTTATTTCGCTGCATGATTTTATGATATTGGTTGTATGACTGGGACTTGTTTTGCTTTATTGTTGTTTCTGAGTTTAGGTCCAAGATATATGGAAATTGATTCACTTTGGTATTAGGCAACGAAGTTTTAGCATCTAAAGTTTCATGATACAGTCGATTTCACCTAGTGGAATGAGAGTTATTTTATCGAATTGTTGAGTCTTAGTGACAGACCAGGATATAAATCTATATATGGAGTTCAAATCAGCTCAATATTAAGCAACATTGTTTGCGCATCTGAACTTTCTTGATTTAAAATTGTTATTTATCATAGTAATGTGTTTATGTGATTTTGATCTATTTTAATATGTAAATGTGCTGGAGCAGATTGTTCCTTCTTCAATCGAATTCTGCAGTCTCGGTTACCAACTTACCATGCACTTTGATTCAATTAGCTATGTGTTTTATGTCATCTTCTCTGTTTTTGTTTTATTTTTTTACGCCAAAGATTACCAAAACTTCCTAAAAGTTACTTGTAGTATCTCAACAGATAATTTTAAGCAGGGTTATACAACTATGTACTCACACGGTCATCGTCAAATTTATTATGATCAAACTCTATTAGTCATCAAAAATCATCAAGAATCAAATTGCTTTTCATTTGTCAATCTGATTTTTGAAATGGCATTTCTGCAGATTTAAATGGGGAGGAGTAGTGGATCCCCAAAGCTTTACAAGCTAGAAACAAGGAGAAAACGTCTAACTTGGATCCTAGCTGTAAGTGGACTCTGTATTCTTTTCTATGTTCTTGGAGCTTGGCAAGGTACAACTCGTCCTCCATCCACCCAATCTGAAGTCTTCAAAAGAGTAGGCTGTGATGTTCAGCCTCCAAGCAGAGGAAATGCTGATGCCAATGCCGATGCCTCGGTCTCATCATTGACTTCATCATCATCATCACCTGTTACACTGGACTTTGAGAGCCATCATCGGTTAGAGATTAATAGTTCGAAGGAGATCCAACAATTTCCACCATGTAATATATCCTACATGGAATACACACCGTGCCAAGATCCTCATAGGGGAAGGAAATTTGACCGCGCGATGTTGAAGTACAGGGAGAGGCATTGTCCGAAGAAGGAAGAGCTCCTCCGCTGCCTCATCCCTGCTCCGCCAAACTACAAAATCCCTTTCAAGTGGCCACAGAGCAGAGATTTCGCGTGGTTTGACAACATACCCCACAAAGAGCTTAGCATTGAGAAGGCTGTTCAGAACTGGATCCAAGTTAAAGGTGACCGTTTCAGGTTTCCAGGGGGAGGCACCATGTTTCCGCGCGGAGCTGATGCTTACATTGATGACATTAATGCGCTTATCCCTCTCACTAGCGGGGCTATACGAACCGCAGTTGATACAGGCTGTGGGGTGAGTAATTTTGCGTCTGCTGCATGTTTCACATTCTATTTTCTTCAAAAGTCTTTTGACATTGTTTGTTAAATGCGATATCAAGGTTGCTAGCTGGGGTGCATACCTGTTAAAGAGGGACATCATAGCAATGTCCTTTGCTCCCAAGGACACACACGAAGCACAGGTATGGTTCGCGCTAGAGCGAGGAGTTCCGGCTATGATTGGCATCATAGGCTCAAAGCGACTCTCATACCCTGCTAGGTCTTTTGATATGGCTCACTGCTCACGCTGCCTCATCCCTTGGAGAAACTATGGTGAGGTGTTCTTTATGACGTATATATTTTGAATGATTGAGCTATCCATATACTTGATACAAGAAGAGAACAAGAGAGTTGTGTTTATGTTATCCTCTGAAATCTTTGCTTTGACTGTTTGCAGATGGACTGTACCTAATTGAAGTTGACAGAATTCTCAGACCTGGTGGCTATTGGGTACTTTCTGGTCCCCCAATTCGTTGGAAGAAATACTGGAGGGGGTGGGAAAGAACCAAAGAAGACTTGAAACAAGAGCAAGATGATATTGAGAACATTGCCAAAAAGCTCTGTTGGAAGAAAGTGATTGAGAAGGGCGATCTTGCTGTATGGCAGAAGCCTATAAATCACATTGAGTGCATCAATAGCCAGACCAGTTTCCAAATGTGCAAATCCAACGACGCTGATGCAGCTTGGTACACCCTCAACCTTTATTTATATCTAGACGGACTAGATGTAGATGGTTCTTACAATTAAGATTACGCAAAGACAGCGTAATTCCTTTCGTTATGGGTACTAGTGATATGTGTAATGGGGTTTGAGGTCATGTCTGTTACCACTGCTATATTTGCTCTTATGGGGATTCAGTCTTGCGCCATAGATACCTTAGCTCCCAGTCCTCCTTTGCAATTTTGGGCAAAAAATCCGCTAGACCCTTCCCTTTTTGGGGCGTAACATGCATCTGCCCTTTATAGAAGGGGTATTGGCCCTCCTAGGCCTGGTCCTTAACGTGGTATCAGCCCCGTTAGGCTTGGTTCTTAACAATTACTCTTTGATTTATATGTTTTAGAAACTAAATGTGATCTCTGCTTAAATTAGGTACAAGGACATGGAAGCTTGCATAACACCAATGCCGGAAGTAAGCAAACCAAGTGAAGTAGCCGGTGGCGCTCTAGAAAAATGGCCGGAGCGCGCATCTGCTGTTCCTCCCAGAATTAGCAGAGGCACAATAGAAGGCATGATCACGGAGAAATTCCAAGAGGATAATCAGATATGGAAGGAACGGGTGTCGCATTACAAGCGTGTCGTTAGCAATTTGCCCCAAGGAAACTACCGGAATGTGATGGACATGAATGCTTATATTGGTGGATTTGCAGCAGCACTGGTAAAATATCCAGTTTGGGTGATGAATGTAGTCCCTGTAGAGGTAGAGGCTGACACTCTGGGCGTGGTATATGAACGCGGTTTCATTGGTACATATCATGACTGGTGCGAAGCGTTTTCAACTTATCCAAGAACTTACGATCTCATCCATGCAGGCAATGTCTTCAGTAAATATCAGGACAGGTAAAAGAAGCTCTTGACTTTTAGTTTCTTGTCAGCTCTTTCCTTCTTTCGTCTCGGGTTAATAAAACTTTTTATTTCGATTCATGCTTAAAGGTGCGACATCACGGACATACTCCTGGAGGTGGATAGAATCCTGAGGCCAGAGGGCACAGTTATATTCAGAGATATGGTGGAAGTCCTAACAAAGATCAAAGACATAGCAGATGGAATGAGATGGGAGAGTCATATCATAGATCATGAATCTGGACCGTTTAATCCAGAGAAGATTCTTGTTTCTGTGAAAACTTACTGGACTGCTGATGCTAAACAAAAACATTAAAAAGGTCTCAAAAATTTTTGTGTGCTTTTTGGTAATTAATTTTGGCAAAACTCTTCTGGGAATAGGATGGTTTAATTTTCCTGCATCTCTCATGAGGCACCTTGTCTGTAATGTGTGCGTTTTCTCTGTTTACTGGGACTGGCTGCAGACTATAGGGTAAAGAATTTTAGTTGCAAATTATAAGAATTTTGGCTGTCAACATTTGCATTCTTGTTGTAGGCAGAGATTTTTTCTGTGTATAATTTAGTTAAGTAGTCACTAGCTCATGTTTGGCATGGGTTTGCTTTTATTGTCAAACTCCGAAATTACCACATATATATATATATATATATATATATATGAAGGCCACATTTAGTTAAATTTAATTCCAGAAGGTTATTTGATAGAATGATTCTGATAAATTAGGAATTATAGAGAATATGTATTAATTGAATTCTACGAATAGACTGTAAAGAAGAGTGCAACTTGCCTTGTAACTTGAATCTCCAAGCCCGTGAATTCTTCTTACAATTCTAATTTGTATTGGACAATAATTCATTTCTTCCTCAATTTTTTTTTTATATCCATGTAGAAATAGGAGTTAATATTTGTTGCTGCATTGTTTTTAAACATATCAATAATATATCTATACATAATTCTTATGTAGTTTCCTTTTTGTCATTATAATGGTCATACACCTTCCATAAAGAATTTGGAGTAATTCAGATTTGGGAACATGTTCAATATTTTCTGGAGCATGAAAATTTTATGAGATCTTCACTGTGTTGTAGTTAATGCGTGTATTTAGTAAACTAATTTAACAGATTTTTGTACGTACAGTTTATTTAATTTAGGAAATAACTTATTAGATATGGAGTTCTGTACATCTCACTAAATTTTCAAGCTCAAGCATACGGAAGCTTCCAATATTTGAACTAAAATTGAGCAACGGATCAAAAAAGTCATTTGGACAACTCAAAAACAAAACTATCATAATGTCAACAAGGGATGAAAAGAAAATATGTATTTCACAAGAGGAATCTTGTTTGTCAAAATGTTTCATGGTCGGAATCTGCGTTTACCAAAATATACAGGGGGCAGATTATGTTTTACTCGTACAATGAATTTGCACGGAGATTGAATTACAATAAATTACTAGCATTTAGTCTCGTGTTATGTACGGGTTCTAATATGTATTTAATTTTAAATTTCAGAACGTGTTAGAGTAATATTAGAAAGTATTTGATTAAATTATTATGATAATTAATAATTAAGAGTATTAACACTATTTATTAGTTAAAATTTTATTTACTACATACAAATAAAAAAAATTTTAACTTGTCTTAAAGTTCAAAATTGTACATACAAATAAATGAATTTTACTTACAGCCACAATTTAGATCTGACAATATTTCGTAATCATTTCAAGATCTATTACCATTTGTGTTAAAGGTAAGAGTCTATTATAATTCTAATTTAATTTTCTTTCTTACCACTTTAATGATAATATTCATGAATAATATCACATATACAGTGTCTGCCGTTAAATTAAATTATGCACTATCTATAGAGTATTTGACATTGGATGTATTAATTAAATGTATTACGCTAAATTAATATATTTTGATTGATGTGTCAAACTCTCGTAAATCTAATAAGTTGAGGCGGTGTTTAACTCTAACTTTAGTATAGATATAGACATATAGATAGATAGAAGATATAGAATTTATCATTAATATGCAAGGATATTAAAGATGGTATGAATTGTTTTCCCCTTTCCCACATCATTGGCACTAACTAGTATTCCTCCCCTCCTGCACAGGGACACATTACTGTTGAATGTGGTGAATGTGTCGGCCATGTGTGCTCTACTATAAAAATAGCATCAAGTTTGCAGCAGGCAGAAGTTTCTGGAGTCAACTGTGTGCACCTTCTTCACACACCATGTATTGGCTGGCATTTCATGTAAAAGTTGATCTCGTGATCCCATTTCTTCTAAAAGGGTTAACCAAAGGAGAACTCTTTCACTGCGCCTTAACCAGCGGGAGGTAAATCGAGGATGTGCGTGAGTGGCGGCGACTGCGAGAGGACCAACGGCGTGGAAATCCAAAGAATACCCGCATGATATTTCAATGAGATCGCGCCACACGGACTCGATCCGCGTTTGTCGAGTATCTCACTAATCACAGCAGTCTTACACTCTCTCACCTATGCCGTGATCTCATTTCTTGAGTGGGTAGAAGAGAGAGACAGAGAGAGACAGAGAGAGGAGCCAAAGTGGGATAATTCATTGAAACAACATTATATCGAATTTATTGTAAAGTTAAAATTTTATCGTGTAGCAATACATCTCAATAGTGGCTCCATCACGTTATACATGGCGAGGGCATGCACAAGCACTCTCAGGCTGGATTGGAAATATAATATATATATATATATTTATTTATTTATTTATTTATTTATTTTTTATATAGTGAAAGGTTAAATTACATGAGGCATATCCCCTCATGTCAAGGGTATCACTATTATTTTTTCCTAAACCAAAGACAAAGAATATATATATATATATATATATATATATATTATAATATTATAATATATATAATATATGTGTGTAATTAGTTGTATTGTGAAAAAAAAAGTAAAATGAAAAAAAAAAAGAGAGAAAAGAGAAAAAATAAAAGAAAATAGCACAATACATGACTAATTGATCACTTATATAAGCAAATATATATTCAATAGCATAGTGAATTCTGATAAAATAATAATAATAACAATAACAACAATAACAACAACAACAAAAAATGTGAACATTCAACTATTTAAAAATGTTAAGTCATGTCAAAGTATCATTATAAAATATAATTTTATTTATAATGATTATAGTAATTTACTTGTATTTTTTATGGGCTTAAGATGTCATTACTATATTAAATACCATATATTTTTATAATAAAACTTTTAAATTTATATAAAAAAGTTATACGTAAATGTGTCCTGCTGACCATCAAATCCTAAGTCCGCCCTTGTATCTCAACACACAATCGATGTTAACTAGTAGTTAATAATATTAACGATAAAAGTACAAAAAATTTAATTTCAAAACTTTTAATAATAATAAGGCACTATTCAATTATTTCGTCAGTCGAACATCTTGTGGAGCAAGTGTTTTCTAAACAATTCCGTCAAAATGTCTCGACAATTTGACAAGGGAAAATCCTGTAGGGAAGGTGGTTTGGATGGGACTGGAGTTCTAATGGTCAAGAACCTTTTGGTATCCTCCATTGCAATCATTAAGATTATGTAATGTAACACGAAAGGTCATTTGGTGGGAATCATGATGATGGTGTGTGGGCACATAATAATATTTAGAAAGCAATACCTTTTTTGATCTTTTAAACGCAACCATTGACTCAGAGAATGTTGCTTTAAGCCTGGCTAATTCATATTGAAAGAAAAAAACGAGTGGCTTCCATTGTGGGTTGGAAGTCAACTTTTATTTTGAGTGATGGGAAAAAAAAACTTTCGCAGAGACTGATGGTGAAGTCATGTTTTGTTTGGTGACCCTGGAAAAGGGAGGGGGGAGACAGTCTCTCTTTTTCTTTTTTCTTTTTTTTATTTTTTGACCTTTTTCTTCGAAGACAGAAGCCGTCTAAGTTAAAAGTCATCTCAAGAATATTTTTTACCGGCTAAGTTAAAAGTCATCTCGAGAATATTTTTTCCTTCTTATCTTTTTCTAAGAGGATTAATAACGGCAAAGGGACATCCTCAACCTTACGGGAATTGACAGATTTACATGGACTTAAGGGAGGTCCACTATTACATTTTTATTTTATTGCAAAACTTTTATTGAACTTCTGGAAAATCATTGCAGTAGTTAGGCTTTTGCAATAATTTCGTCACCGTTGTCTAAAAACAAATACCTTTGCAATGTTTTTATAAAACCGTTACAGTAGTTAACTTTTTGCAATAGTTCTATAGTCATTGCCTAAAAATCAAAACATTTTGATTTGCTTCTGAAAACCATTAAATAGCAGTGTTATAATTAAAAAGAATAACTGAATAAAACATACCTCTATATTTCTATCAATATGAATTTTTAGGTGAGATGGTTACTTCAACATAATACTAGCACAATTATCAAAAGGTTATAGGTTCGAGTGCCTCTCCTAAATAAAAAAAGAAAAATAATTCTTTTCTAACAATGGCTAACTTGCAACAATAAAAAAAATGTTGCTTATACTTTTGAAAATCGTTGCTATTACTATTTAAAACCATTGCAAATGAAAAATTAATTACTATGTAACCATGAGATAAAATTCTTGCTAAATGTGTCAATTGCAGTGGTTTTTTAATTGTTGCAATTTATTTATAAAAAACCATTGCAGTAGAAAATGGTCAACGGGGGCAAATTTAGCAGCAATAAAACCGTCACGTAAAATCATTTGCAATGCTTTTTAATCTTTTGCAACTATTCTCAAGTATTGTATAAAGTGAAAATTGTGGTAGTGGTCATTTATGTGCATGACAAATAGTTATTATTATTTATGTATTTTTTCAATTCAACAAATCATTTTATTTATAATTTTGAAAGTCTTCTAATTAATTTATGTATATGATCCATCTTTAAGTTTATAAATGACCACTTAGGATTTCACATTTCATGATTTAATAAAAATAAATGGGAAATTTTGGTTTTTAGTTAGATAATATAAAATATGTTCTTTATACTTGTAGTATGATAACAATAGACTTGCAAAATTATGGAAGTAACTCATAAACTAATTTTACAAACAAAAGGATATATAGAAAATTAAGTAATATTTAATAAACTAACCGTCTTTATTCTTTTAGGCTCTTCTAATTTTATAAAACTTATATCTATCATTCTCTCTCTAACTATACAACTTAAACTCTCACAAGTCAAAACCAAAAAAAGCTCTCTTTTTGCTCTAAGTAAAAACATCAGAGAGGTATGTTTTATTGTATATTGTGACATTTAATTTTTTTAGCCCGCTAAAAAATTTTTTGGCTCCATCACTACCTACAGGTGGTAAGTGGAAGACTAGCACCAAAATTTGCAGACTAATTGACACAAAGCTTTGCTTCTTGATATACATACATACATTATCCGAAACCCCGCGTTGCTACTCAGAATGCGCATGCAATCAACGGTTTTCACTTTTCCTGTTTTACATGTTTTTTCTTTTTACAAAAAGTTTTAAATGAACAAAATTTATTTTTAAATGATGCTTATCATATAAGATCCTCTGACAAGTAGTAATAGCAGAAATTGACTTTCAAAAGAATTGAACCGCTGCAAATTAATGTAGTGGGTCTGGAGCGGATGGAGTGATGTGCTATATCATATCATCGAAATGTATGGAGGAAAAGAACTCGGAAGAATTTCAAGGCTTCAGGATTGCGAAAACTTTAATTATTGAGATTTTCATCATTGTTCCTTGTTCGAAAAAGACATACACTAAAATATAAGTATCCCTTACAACTATTTTATTTTCCTCTTTAGCAATTTGGATTTTAGTGTCGTTCTTGCTATAAATGATAGCATCCTCGGACTTACACGAGTAGAAGGATTGGCATTCTCGTTAACCTTATAAACTTTTTAAATTATTTCGATATTTTTAATTAATAACATGAGAACTCAATTTGCGCTATTATATATATCAATTTTGAATCTACAAAGTAAAAACTACTTTGGCTCAATCAATATTAAAGAATGCTAATAATGAAGCTACTTGTTTCCTGCCACTACTGAAGGAATGGAAGTTACATATAATAAATAATGATTATAAATTATTAATAGTGTAAAATGCACGTTACCACCCTATGGTTTGTGTAATTAGCTACTTATCCCTTATGCTTTGAAACTTATCACATTACCCCTCTGTACTTTTTAAGAGGTGGCACATAATATCCGACCTTTATGTTTTTTGTTTAAATTAACTTATTGTGCATCATAAGCATCTTTTTTTGCATCTATGGGTGTTAAAGCTTGTAATGTGTTATATATTTTTAAAATATATATAAATTTTTAGCTAACAATGGCTAAATAATAACATAAAGTAGAGATGATGTGAGACTTTTTAAAAAGAACAAAGGAGTAATGTGGTAAGTTTTGAAAACATAGGAGATAATTAGCTAACTAAATAAACCATAAGAGGATAATTAGCTAATCGGATAAATTGCAAGGGGGTAACGTGCAACTTTTTAAAAAGCGTAGGAAAGTAGTATGATAAGTTTTAAAACACAATGAGTGATCAGCTAATTACAAAAACCACAGGGGGTAAGGGTCTTTATGTCATGATCTTTGACAAGGAGTTCATTCATTAAGTATTGTGCTCCTTATGCTATTGTTCATACACAGTAAATATTTTGTTTACTATCCCACAACTATTTATTCATTGATTTTCATATATACACCAAATATTTGTTCATTATACCACAACTATTTCTTCAACGCTCACACACACACAAACACAAACACATCTGCATGTAAGCATACTTGGAGGTGAAGATGGGTTTTAACGGCGGATTGATCTTGGAGCGTCCAAACACCGCATGGGAGGTAAAGTTAGAATCACGATAAAGAAAGGAAGAGATTGGTAGTTGCGGCACAAAGAGATGATGTCGGAATCTTTGCCGACATGAGAAAGAAGACGACGGGCTTTAATGGTGAATCAAGACATGGTACACATCGTTACGATTAGCGAAGAAAGGCGAATTTTTTTGGTGGTGTTTATTCGGCATAAGATGACCGGTGGTGTCACCGGTGAAGGAAAGAAGAAAGAAGAGAAGAAGAGAGAGGTCAAGAGAGAATAACAAAGAGAGATAAAGGAGAGGAGAGAGAGAAAGAGAACGCTGCTGAACTGTTTGTGATTTTTTTTTTTTAAACGTAAAGAAGCATGATGCTGCGCAGGAGCATCATGGTGTCGAACCATGGTATAATTTGCAGGAAGTAACATGCATTTTACCCATTATTAATATAAGAGTAAAATGCACTTTCCCTATTATATTTTCTAAAAGTGGCATAAAAATTTTTGTGCTTTTAGAATTTGCCAATATGCACCATGTGGTTCTAGAAGCATTGCAAAATATTGACTCTTGTGATTTTAAATTGGTGCATATTTTCCGGTATAATTTCAAAATCGATATATATTTTCTCTCTTATTTTACTCTTGTAAGGATTAATGTGTAACGTTTTTGAAACAACAGAAAGGTATCAACGAGTTGAAATATATATTATATATATAACTTCTTCTTTTTCAAGAGTGCCACATTTGCGCTTACATGATATATATTAATCTTTTTTTTTTATTTTTATGTCATTCTAACACATTAAAGTTGCATAGTTTCATGTATTAAACAAAAATAAAATTAATAATTAAAATAAATAAAAATGGAAAAGTTAAGATAAAAAATTAACAAAGTAAAAAACTAAAAATTAGAAAGATAAAGAATTAAGAATTAAAAAACGAAAATATCAAAATATTTAGAATTAAAACTTAAAAATAAAAAATTTTAAAAAGAAAAGAAAATAGATTCAAAAAATAAATAAAATTATCAACAAATTTATGACTGCTATTATTTAATAAAAAAATACATAAACACTGACACAATTTCGCCAGTAATATTATAAGATTAGAAGTTTCTTTGCTCGTAGAGTGTATGGTCAAACCTGAAGCACAGATTGTAGTAGATCGAAGTCTAGAGGAGTTGAGCACACGTGACAAAAAGCCCAAAGAGGTTAACACACTTCACATTTACGCACCCAACACGGTAATCTAAGAACCCTAGTGGCTGAGAACTTGGCGGTTAAGTATTCTGGGACACATTGCGCTTCTAGGCTTGATTTGATTTCTTGGTATGGAATAATCTAAAAAGTGGTTTCAGTAGCACATGAAAATTCAATCTTAAGATACAGCAAGCTCAATGCGACAGAGAGTAGCCTTGTTTGTCAAGAAATCACCGCCACTTGGAAAACAAATTAAAGGTGAAATTCATTTCACTAAGTTCAATACTAAGACCAAAGTTTTTCAAATATAATATTTGTCACAAGTTACTTGTGATGCAAGCCCATCTAACACCATATTTTTCAAGGTCATGTGCAGAGATTGACATAATTAATTAATTTCATATACATTATACTCGTTCATCAAAATATTCTAATCTCTTAAACACAATTCGTGTTGAATTTTTTTTATATTTTATATCGTGCCCTACTCTTTCACATCCCTATCTTAAACTTTACCATGTTTTGAACTTTAGGTCCACCAATCAAAACTCATCTGCCACATAGGGGCAGTGATAAAATTAGAAGGTAAAATATATGGGAAAAAGATCGAGGAAGTCCAAAGGAAGCTTACCTTCACCATTTGTTCATAATCTGTTCAATTTACGGTACAATTGAATTGATATTAATGTAAAGTTGTCTATAATAAATTTTGGAGTGAGTTTATTATTATTTTTTTAATTTTGCACATAATAATTGGACAAAATTTTAAAAAGTACTGCTCCCTCATACTTGATAAGAATATCATCAATTAATTAAATTGATAGATTAAAAAATTATTTTATGCATTTAAATCCTTGATATTAAAAGATTGGGTATTTGCTTGTTGCAATTTACGTCTATCATTCATAAGACCGCAAATTAAAATGGATAATTAACGTTCATCAGTATTTTAGGTCTCATTTCATGTATTTTTATATCTAGCTTAGGCGACATTCAAATATTGCTTTAACATATAATTTGGCATGACATATTGATTTATTAGCATGCAATTCATGTGGTAAGCAATGCTAATCATCTTGTCTTCCTTCAACTCACCGAACCGCACCTTACGGGAACTGTGGTCAACAAAAAAAGAAAAAAGAAATTTAATAAAATAATGGAAAAAACGCCCCCCATTGTTGATTATGATCATTATATTTACCTTTTTTTTTGGCGCGTGATGCTACTGTGCTATGAATCTTAAACCCTTTTTTCATCTTTATAATGTTAACCAGACACAGTACAACAGTAACTAAGATTAGTTTTTAAAAAAAAAAAAATTTCTTAACTGTTTGAATATTCTGAAGTTATTTCCATCCGGATGCAAGTAACATAAATAATAAGAAAGGTACAATACACTAGACTCTCTTATGGTTTACCATAAGTGCTCAATACACCCCTGTAATGCCAAAAGTTCCACAGCAGACTCCTGTAGTGAATAAAAGTTCCACACATACTTCTTACTATTTACATCCCTCCTAACAATGTTAAAATTTACATTAAAAAAGACGTTAATAGCCTTGCTCTACTTGTTCAATTTTCCATCGTGATCGTCGTCGTCGTCATCATCATCATCATCATCATCATTATTATTATTATTATTATTATTATTATTATTATTATTATTATTATTATTATTATTATTATTATTATTATTATTATATTTTTAATTAAAATTTTTTTATAGACATATATTTTTTAACTTATTTTTCTATATTTTCAGACATTAAATACTTAAAAAATATATTTGCAATATTGAGCAAATTGTAGAAATCTAAAAATCACGTTTATCTGTTGCTTTTATTTACTTGTATAGAAATCTCAAATTTGTGTTTTCGATATTCGGAACAATTGTCCTTTTTCAATTTATTGAGCATTGATTTTGGTTGGCTAAAAAAACTAGCATGTCACAAAATAAGTCCTAATTAATCTAAAAATATAATCAAATACTCAATTTGATAATGGCTGCATCAATGAAGCTCAAATCTAGCCAAACCAATGAGGTCAAAGCTTTAACATTTGTGACCATTAATGATCCATTTGTTTACAAAAAAATATTTCTTAAAATATATTAAAATTTTTTTTAAGTATTTTGTGTTTGATAACACAAAAAAAGAAGTTAATAAGAAAAATAAATTTCTATCAAAAAATTTTAATTGAAAATAAAATTACAATAATAATAATAATAATAATAATAATAACAATAGAAAATTGTACAAATGGGCTAAGGCTATTAATGTCTTTTTCATGTAAATCTTAACACCGTTAGAAGGGATATAACCAGTAAAGGATACGAGTGAAACTTTTATTTACTACAGAGATTAGTTGTGAAACTTTTGGCACAACAGGAGGTGTATTGTGCACTTATGATAGATTACAAGGGGGTCTGATGTATTTTACTCTAACAAGAAAAAAAAACACCCACACAAACATAGAAAGAAAGGGAAAAAGAAACCAACAATAGCAATATCTAGTGGTATCTAAGTGGAAACGAGTTGCTTGGCATGCGCAATTTTTACTGTGCTCCTACAGAGTATTGCACACTGTGCTATACGTGAATAGTAATTACGTGCAGTGTATAATAGTATATGTATTCAAAATTCTTATATTTTATGAACATGTTTAAGTTCAAATTATGAACATGTTTATAGCTTAATATATGAGTTTTGAACATATAATATAAGAATTTTGAACATGTAATATAAGAATTTTGAACACAATGTATAATTTATGATCGTGTAATATAAGAGTTTTGAACATATAGTATAATCTTTAAGCATGTAATATAAAAGTTTTGAACATATAATATAAGAGTTTTGAACATAGAGTATAAAATTTATAAGATTATAATTTTTATTTTGTGAACTTGCTTTTAAACTTTTGAATATGTAATGTAAGAGTTTTGAACATATTTGTAGCTTCATATAAGAGTTTTGAACCTATAATATGAAAAATTTGAATACATGCTCTGTTACATACTGTGCGCGGATACTGCTCACGCACAGTACGATGTTTAGTACTCATACGGAGCACTGTGCATGTGTAGGTACTACTTTGGGTGCGGTGCATGTTGGGAAATGATTCCTCAAAAAGACAAAAGGAAATTGCAGATTAGGGATTAATTATATTTAATTAAGAGTATAAAATTGGCCTTAAAAGTGAAGAAATTAAATAAAACCAATAATGATTTCTTTTCTTTTCTTTAGTCTAAAAAAGCAGTGAACGATTGATGATTAATTAAGCTATATGAATGCAGCCAATATAATATTCGTACTCCCATAAACATAAAAATTCTTACCATGATTATTCGTCTAGAAAACAAACGATAAAGGTGAACATCACTAATACTTCTTTTTTTTTTCTCTTTTTGTTTCACTTTATTTATTGAGGTCAACAACATACTTTCGTCCCCATATTGTGAAGCCTTCATAGCAATGTGGGACGAGTTGAGATGACGCAAACTATATTTATTCAATGGCCCTATCTATTTTATTCTTTTCTTCTGCCTATGTACATCATTGAATTCGAGGTTTTGTGCATTATTTTAATGTCTTGTGATTTGTTTTTTTAAATGCATTATTGGTCATTGGACGGGGGTGGAATTAATTAATTAATGAATTAAAGAGGCTAGGCATGACAAGAATTAACGTGTCTTTGTACGCTGGTAAACTTGTTAATGCGTGTCAATTGACGACAAATGGATTCATCCCCGGTTATTTTAAGGATCCATGTACGAATTGACGAATTGTAGTTTCGTACTGATTTCATTAAAATAATTTTAAAAATACTTTGATATTTACATATCTATATAAAATTGTTTAGATTAAATAAACTTGTGAAATTTAATTATTAAAAGTATTAATGTTGTAGGCTCGCCAAAATATTTGAGTTACCTGATTTTATTTAATATTCAGTAGATAATGTTATAAAATTCTCAATGTTACGCGCCACTTGATTTTAATTTAGTTTCAATTATTTTAAATAGTTTATATTAGTTTTTAATATTTTACAAATATAGTTGAAGTAGTTCTTATTATTTAGGACATCATATTATTTCTTAATATTTTATAAACTTATTCAAATAAATTCATATTATTCTAATTATTTTTTTGTTAAGCTGGAGACTAATTTTAATAAGTTCGTGAAATATTAATAATTAATATGACTATTTTAAAACAATTAAGACTTATAATCTATCTATACTATATACTGAAATTGTTGCCCCAAACCTCAATATTTCTTCTTGCCAAAATTCTATTGCACCTGAGTATGCCAGTACATGTAGACTTATAAATAACTAGAAGACCTGCTTTAATAATTCATCACCTGTCATTGCATGCAGTAAGTGAAACTTAGAAAAATAAAAATAAAAATCACATGTTAGATACATAAGGTATTCAAAAAATTAATAAGCAATTCAAATTAAAATTCTATATAAACTAATACGCACCGATCTTAAGTTTATGTATATCGACACGTAGGACCCCGTTCATTACAAGGGTTACTAGTGTAACTATATTTGTGGAATATTAAGAATTGATTTATGTATTTTAATTTAATAATATTAAAAGCTATTGTTAGCCTTTAACTTTTAGGAAAGAAAACATCTAAAAATTCGTGCCATATGCTTTAGTTTATTAGTATAAGACGAAAAAAAACTGAACTACACACACAAACTAACATAGGTTGGTGACGATGGGTTGTTATATGAGACATCCATTCATTACTCACCACTGACTTTTATATATCAAAAATAGAAAAGAGCTGTATAATGGACGATGATGATGGGGGTTGTGGCATCTGCCCATTGACTTTTTCTCTCTCATATCATAGTTGGCTTTCGTTAATTTTTCCTCCAAATTTATATATATAAACCAGTGCGTACATGCACACATTTGCCAACTCTCTAATCTTCTCTTTCTTCTATCTTCACGTCCACCACTGTAGCATAGACTTTCAGATTCCACTAAATATAGCTAGCTGCTAGCAACCATCAATTATTCTGTTTCTTCTCATTTTCTTGTTTCTTTCTATAAGACTTAGTTTAGTTTGATTCGATTCTGTTCCGTGTTTCTTCTTGTTCACTACTTATATGAAGGCATCATTGGCAACTGTATGATCTGCTCTATTTTGATCACTCTCTGATCCGAAATATCTCGCTTTTGTATAGATTTTCGCTGCTGTGTATATAATCACTATCTTATAGATTTAGTGAATAAGCTGGAGATCATCTCGTTCAATCTTCCTTAGCTGCACCATTATAAAAACCTGAAAAGCATGTAAGTTGAATTTTGTAAACCTTTTCTTCTTCCAAAAAAAAAAGGAAAAAAAAAAAGAAATAGGATTAGTATTTTAATTTTTGTTCTTTATTTTCATGTCTGGGTAAGTTTTACATCAGTTAGATATAGTTGATACCAATCTGGCCTTAGTTCTAAAGCTCGTGTAGCTGCACCATTATAAAAACTTGAAAATCATGTAAGTTGAGTCTAGTTTGTTGCAACAATTTGTCATCAAAAAAACCAAAAAAAAAAAACAAAAAACAAAAAAAAAGTAATTACTTTTTGATTCGAGTATTGCGGAGGGAGAAGGAAAATGCCAGATTACGAAGCAGGAACGCCAGAATCGGCGCCGGCGACCCCGGGGACGCCGACACCGCTGATTGCGGCGTCGTTTCGGATGGACTCGATGTCTTACGATCGAAAGTCAATGCCAAGATGCAAGTGCCTGCCCATGGACGCCCCGTCGTGGGGTTCACCTCACACGTGCTTCACCGACATACCTGTCCCTGATGTCTCGCTCACTCGCAAGGTACTCATTCGTTCCCATCGATGATACAATTATGATAAAATAATTTAGTCTGACATCGTTCGTGTTTTAACTATATGCATATCATTTTGTTTTATATAAATTATCTAGAAAATTTTACAAATGGATCATATTATTTGTAGACAGTGTTGATTTAGATTCAATTATTTCAAAAGTGACCAATTTGATCTTAATATATTCAAAAAATGTCACTTGGGACCTTATCATTTCAAAGGTGACCAATTTAATTCCTAATATTTGCAAACATCAACTTAATTGATCTGCAGTCTAGCCTACAAATGGTTATATAATGGTCACATGACTAATTAACGAAGATAAAAATTAACACTATTTGCAAATATTAAAGATTAAACAAGTATTTTTTGAAACAATAGAGACCAAATAGACCTTTTTCTACAAACATTGAAGGCCAAGTAAATCACTTTTCAAACAATAAAAATTAAATTGTACTTTTTATAAATAACAAGCACCATTAGTAGAGAATGAATTCTACCTAAATTATTTCCATGGTTTTATCTTTTCTCCATCAAGATGTTGATTAATACTGAAAAAGTCAAATGGTTCAATAATGATGTCAGAGAGAAATAATGTAGAATTTAATAAGGGTAGGGTATACGCGAACGAAGTAACTAAGATCTGGGACTGTTGATTATATTTCTCCATATAATTGAGTTTTTTAATTACATAACAAGAAATCTTCAAAGTTTTTACTCTCATCAGCCAACCAATTTATAATTTATTTTATTTTCTTTTGGTTCGATATCTAACCACCAGTAATTTATAAAATTATGTTGACGTTAAATATAAGTTAATTATTCTTTTCCACTGTTCGGTACTAGAGGTTATGGCCTTATGAATAATTGAATATTGGATATGAATGTGGACACTGCTATTGACAAGAAAAAGAAACATGTGGGCAAGTACTATTTGCTACTAATTGTCTTATTATATGCCTGCGAGCCACACCAATAGAGGTATACAATTGAGTCTCATCACCTAATTTAATAACAATAACTGCACGACTGTGACCTTTTGTCTTAATATATCTCCTACATTAATTCAGTAAGACGTTTAGAACAATTAGAGTGTTTTTTTTACTACTATTGGTACAAGTTGAAGTATTTTTTATTAATTTTTCGATCTCAGTATGTTAATAGATTAATAGTTGAAATTAAGTGTTATTACTATACCATTTGGAATTGCTTCATCAGTTTTTTAAGATGAAAACGAATTTGAGAATCTGGATTCTAAGCTCTGTGTTCTGAGAAGAAAGTAATTGAAGCAATCGAAATATATTGACATAAATTTAACAATGTAGCGTGTAATCTAACCTGTTGATAAGAAAACGATGTATCTAACAAAGTACTACTGTAGGCTAAGGTAGTGCACATAGATGCTACTAAAAAAAGTCCCACCTAGACTTGATGGCAAGTATAGCAATTAAAAACAGCTCGCCAACTTCTATCTTGACTTTGATCGAAACAGACTATTCATTATTAACCCAAATTAGTTGAAAAGAGCTATATTGATTAGGGTCGTTATTTCAAGAATGTCTGCCTATTGATTATGGATAATAAACTTGATTAAGGTATTAAAGTTTCGGGTTAATTTTTAAGACGACAACTATCAGTTTTGAAGTTTTTTCCTCCAGAAATTAGTAATGGAATTGTGGTATTGGTGTGAGTGTAGGTGGGAGCAGAGTTTGTGGGAACATTCATCCTGATATTTGCTGCAACGGCCGGGCCAATTGTGAACCAAAAATACAACGGGGCAGAGACACTCATTGGCAATGCAGCCTGTGCTGGCCTGGCAGTGATGATAGTGATTCTGTCGACCGGCCACATCTCCGGCGCACATCTCAACCCCTCTCTCACCATCGCCTTCGCGGCGCTGCGCCACTTCCCCTGGATTCAGGTTCCGGCCTACATTGCAGCACAGGTTTCGGCATCCATTTGCGCTTCTTTTGCTCTCAAGGGCTGTTTTCATCCTTTTATGTCCGGCGGCGTCACGGTTCCTTCTGTTAGCACTGGCCAGGCTTTCGCCCTTGAGTTCCTCATCACCTTTAATCTCTTGTTTGTTGTTACTGCAGTGGCAACTGACACTCGTGCGGTAAGCATTAATAACTCAACTCTTGAATTTTTGAATCATCCGTGATATTCTAATATTATGAAAGAATTTAAATCTGCAAAAAGATAGGCAAACCTCTCAGATTTAAATTCTTCCATAGTCAACAGGAATGAAATATGACTTACGAGAATGCTATTTTCTAGGTTGGAGAATTGGCCGGTATAGCAGTTGGAGCTACGGTTATGCTTAATATCCTCGTGGCAGGGTAAGTATTGCTTGTATTTATTATACTAGCCAATGTCACTTTGATAAAAATAAATTTTGACTTTGATTTGATTTGTCAAAAATTCTTCTATAGAAGCACAACATGCAGAGGAAAGTAAAATATAACACAAACATAATAAGTTGTATTATGTCAGACACAACAAAATGTAACACCAACAATATATAAAAATGACTTGGCAGGCCATCTAGTGGTGCTTCAATGAATCCTGTAAGAACTCTAGGTCCAGCAATTGCAGCAGGGAATTATAAGCAAGTATGGATATATCTGGTGGCGCCGACGCTCGGAGCCGTTGCCGGAGCAGCTGTATATACGCTTGTCAAACTCCGTGGTGAGGAATCTGAGCCTCCACGTCAGGTCAGGAGTTTCCGTCGCTAGGCGTCCAGAGGGGCCTGGTTTTCAAATATCATTTACCGTGTTTAATGATGGGCTGAAAACTTTTTAATCAGTTTGAAATAAAACGAGCAGAAACACATATAGCAAGTCTTTTGACTTGTATTCTGCCTCTTTAGACTGTGTGAAATATTATCCCTGTTTCTTGGTTTGTTTTCCTTAGTTCATTCACTTCTAAGTGGATGATTTGGTGTGGTTTGTGTTGTTCATGAAACAAACTTATGTTTGGATTTAATAAATCTATGTCACGTGAGTTTGTATTTTTACTTGTGTTACATGATTTTATTATGCTATTTGTGTTTTACGGACTTATTTAAGATTTTCTTTCAGTAAAAACTATAATATATATAACTTACGACTCGTAAAAATTTAGATTTATTAGCTGACAACTAATTGATTTTTTGAATTAAAGACACCTTGCAAGCCTACAAAATGTCCATTTATTATTAAAAAAAAATACATATATAAACAATAGAGGCTATGGCTTCTACTTTGCAAAGATACATCCGTGATCCACCTATTGTTTGCTCTTTGTGCATATGGGGTTTGGATTCTCTCATTTCTTTCATGTCTCATTTTCAGAAAAAGGTGAATTATTAGGTATTAAATTCAGATCTTTTAAATCTATTTATTCATTTCAAAGGTAGAAAAAAGTTTTAAAAATGTAAAAAGACGTAAAGAGTGCTTAAAGTAAATCTTAAAATAAATGGACCAAATTTAAAGGATTTAAATATGATAATTCATAATTCATGTAAATCCGTGGCTACGTACATTTGATAATAGTACAATCGATAGGAAAAGTGAACACCTGCAGCAAGACACGCCTCATTTGTCATTGCAGTGAATTAGGACAAATCTGAGTATTTTCATTAGTCAGTGTCCAGAGATGACACCCATTGACTTGCTAGTTGCATATTTATATAGATACGGGCGCATGAATTATTAAGCCAAGAAACTGATTGGCAAGTGAAAGAGAACAAGAAAAATCGGAGCTACAAGACAAGTAGGGTGGTGGCATGTTGTGAGGAAGCCAAATATAACCTGTTAAACAACTCTATGCCTGCAATAATGCAAGTAACGTCGAGACATAATCTTAGTAAATCTTGTACCCTACAACGACAACTTTCAGGTCATGAAGATTTCAAAAACACATCATATCCCCAGTAGAAGTTACTTCCTCTTTGTGTTAGGGATAGGATTCTTTTACATGATCTTTTTATTTGATTTGATTTGGGGCATTTCAGGCTATGAAGCCTGGCTTGGTCCTAGACTTATGCCTAGTTTTTGGGACTTGCTGTCTTGATTGGGAACGTAGCGACGGGTTGGACACCTTCTATATAGAAATAAAATACATTATATCGGAAGGAAAAGTGAGTGAGAACCACACTAAGTATAAGCAACATAAAGCATTCGAGTTTCCTTCACAATTTCAAAATTGCCTTCCAATGGGTTAGAGAAATCCTATGGCATACTCGTATATTACGGGGGTTTGTTTATTGTAAAGTAGTTAAGCCCAATCAGTATAGCTGCTTGAGCAGCTATTTGAAGTAAGCCTATCACATCTATCTAAAAGCAAGATTAAGGACCATCAAAATCAAATCTCGAATGGCTATTTATTTCTTGACACACAAAAAAAAGAAAAGAAAGAAAGAAGAAAAAGAAAAAGGCATCTCATTGTTTCATTGATATGTATACTAAGACTTAGACAAATCCTTTCGATAATCAGGAAGGGGAACAAGTCCTCCATTGCTGCACGCTAGAACTCAATGGATCAGGAAGAGCATCAGACCAGAGAGTGAGATCCGGCAAAGGTCCCGTCAACGCAAGAAAATTTTCACCTTCTGATTTTGACATTTTCTTCCAGCTCAACTGATAATTCAAACTCTTAAGCTTAGACCAATACAAGATAACAAATGAAAGATGGATTTCGCTAGAAATACGGAGACATTTTTGCCAGACAAAACATCATATTTGTATATCACATCGTAGCAGTAACTTGTTGCTACTTAGTTAGTTATCATGGAGTTCAAGCTATTCTGTGTCTCAGTGGAATAGACAGAACTGCTACCAGAACAAAAATTAGAAATTCGAAATTGAATGTATAGCTATAGGATGATTAGAAATTTAAAGCAACATGCATATTTAGTTATGCAAATGATCAAGAAAGCATCTTACTTGTCTAGGAAATGCTCTGGACATTGCCTTGATAGTGGAATTTGATTCCCAAGTGTTATTAATGGAAGAATTTTCAGAATCAGTTACCCTACAAGTCATGTCAAATAGTCCATCGCTAGCACCAGCACAGTTAACCATGAAACGACCAGTAGGCATCAATCTATCGCATAGAGTTGACCAAGTTTCTACCTGTTGCAGAGCATTTTAGCGTATGAATTTCATCCAAAACCCAAGAGTAGTTATCAGGATGATTGAGTAGTTAAAGAAAAATAAACTGCAGGTATTGCTAAAGCTAATCGATACAAGAACACTTGGTATAGTATCCTGATCCTCTAGAAAACTAAAACAGAATTACCAACCAAATAAGAGCTAGCTTAGGATAGTTTAAGACACACTTCAAGATAAACAACAGTATGGACATTTCAAGAGCTTCTAATTATGACCCCAGACAGCACCAGAGGAAGGAAAAGTGCATCATGGGAGATAATCTTGAAAAATAGGATCGGGAATTAAGGAGCACCTGTCAGCTAATCCGAGTTTCACAGTAGGAAACGTTTGACTTTATGTGGTTATCACTGACAAGTTAGACCTGGCTTACAAACTAACTGAAATCAACCTCATCCCACTAGATGGCATGGTTGAGAGCATTTCAAGCATATACAGGATTTGGTAGCATTACAATCTTTGATGCAATTATGCACTCAGCAAATCAACTTGAAAATGAAATGCTATAAAACAGCATATTACTCCCAAAACATAAGGTGTAAGTGCATAACAAGTTCCTAAAATTTTGAAACTAGCTGATCACCCCTTGTACTTTTTAAAAGTGATCTCCATTGTCCCATTTTAACTTATTCTGTTAAAAAAGCTAACAGAAATTAATAAATGGCGTTTATGCCCTTATATGATAAAGTTGCTCAAAATTTGCACAAACATATATTTTTTTTTAATTTGTCAAAATATCAAACTTTATTATTATAACACAAAAAGTTTATTAACAAAGTACAGGAATATGAAACAAATATCCCAAACAAAATTTTCGCCGGTGATTTTGAAAAAAAATCAAACCGATGCAAATCAAATGAAGCAAGTTTTAGAACTGTTGAGCAAAAAAAAAAAAAATGTTTCAACACCAACAAGTACGTGAACCGATTACATATGGCAAGATTTGCTATTTTGCGTGGTATAGATCCAATCTTTGTGATCTAGATGCTATTGGTTGGAGTAAGAAACCATAGGTAGATGTAGAGAGGGGACAACAACCTTTCCAGAAAATCAATCCATCTGTTAACGCTTTCTGTTGTGACATTTTTTAGCTTCTTTCATGAATAAAAATCGAAAGCTATTAAAGATATCTGAACAACTTATTAGCTTATACCAAAAAGTACTGCAATTATTTCATATACTCAATTAATTCTAATTGTTGCCCAAGGATGATATGAAAGTCATATGAAATTTTGAAGAAATTAGGTACAGGCTTTCATGGCATATTTTCATTGAAGGCCTAAAATGATAATCGGAGCATGCTGTTTGGTTCGTAACGGAAAGAAGAATAAAATGGTAGCTTTTGTGCCACGTGTTGTTGCTGAAAGAAGACGTGGGAAGTTTGGAGAAGAGGGTGTGAGTTTTCATAGCAGATTTTCATCGGAAGCCCAAAATAATAATCAAAGCATACCATTTGATTTGCGACAAAGAGAAGAGCAAAATGATAACTTTTTTGTCGCGTGTTATTGCCAAAAAAATGTGTTGAAAAAAGATTGAGCCAGGGACTTGGGTGTTAATGGTGGATTCTTTTTCGAACAACCAAATCAACTAAGCGAGTAACATGAGAACTACGATGAGGAGAAGAAGCTTTTGATAGGAAAGGTGTGGCGTGAGGTGGTCGGAAATAGCTTCGGCAAGGGGTTGAATTTTTTTTGCTTTTTTTGGTCGAGAAAGGGGTTGGTAGAAAATGAAATGAAGAGGTAATGTCATTTTGGTCAAAAATCAATTTTTTCAAATGAGTTGTAGATTTAGTTTCTCACCTGAGGCGCATGTTATTCAATTCCCATCAAATCAAATGAAAACCTTACAACAGTAGTGTTATGTGCACATTTTTAAAAAATACAAAGGGTGATCAGCTAGTTTCGAAAGTTTAGGAACTCATTATGAACTTATGCTTATGTTCAAGGGGTAATATGTTATTTACTCATTTTAATATCATATCTCAGCACAGCCGTGTGGTGTTTGCTTTAAATAATTGATATGAACAAAGAAAAAATTATCATCACACAGATAAAATCTTTATCAACCACCTTTAAACAGGATACAAATTAGTGTTGATAAAGAGCTCAAGCATGGTACACCTCCTTTGTATTCCTTTTAGCTACATAAAGTTAATTGAGTGTTGAGTTTACATAGCAAAAACTGAAAGTCTAAAATAAAAATAAATAAATAAAACCTCTAAACAGTAAAATCTGTAGTAATGAATTAAGATGATGACAAAAATGCCTGTTTAAAAAGACACCGTACAAAAAATTAGTTGTTAGAACCTGATTGTTAATTTTCAAGTCTGAAAAACTTGAATTACCAAAATAGCCCAAAGCATGAAAAGTCATTTCAAAAGAGAACATATGTGACAAACGAATATTCTTGAAACAATGTAATGATAGTTCCATAATTGATAGTAAATACCTCTTCCAACTGTGGCAAAACTTTTCCATCAGAAAACAAATCGATGATAATGCCTGAAACATACAAATGAACATTAAGCAATAAGAAAAAACATAACAAGGCGCTTTAGAAGAGGACCGTTCAATATGAGCTATAACATTGCTGCTAGAAAAGCAGCATAAGCTCAAGAAAATGCAGAGGCAAATAACACAGTAGACATGCATCTCAAACGTCCAAAAACCTGAATTTTTTGGTTAAAGAAATCATCATTTTCTTTCGGGACAGGGTATGCAAAACTAGTCTAAATTAATTAGCAAAATTCTTGCTTACACAGAAAAACTAACAGCTATTATCTGTGAATAAATTTACACAAAACATGTACCAGCATATCCGCCAGGAACAGAAGCGGATGAAGATAGAGCATCACCAACATGAACTTGAAGTATGCCACCAGCTTCAGTTTGCTTCTCAACATCAGACAACCCAAGATAATCTCTAGCTTTGTCTATCAACTAAATTACCAGATAATGCCTTTCCATTAATCAGCAATACCCAATTCAAATTATATCAACTGGAGAAAAGAATATTCTGAAGACTAAAGCATTTGAAAATATCTACAATTTCATCAATCTCCCAGCCATGAAGTTGCAACGAAGGCCATAATTCAAGCAAGAGATGAGCCGCTGTTCCGCCACCCTGAAAAAGTATAATGAGAATTGTGACGTGCTAGTTCGATCAAGAAATGTGACATAAAAAGTGTTACCTACACCAGGTGACTTCAGTAACAGCATGAAGCTGGACTTACTAAGCCAAAAATTGCAATTGGGCCCTCTGGAACAATTGCTGGCAAAGTAGCAAACTGATCCTGTTGACAAAATGCATCATTATAACAGTGGTATAATACTATCTAGAAAATAAAGAACATTAATTGAATAAAATGAGTTAGAGAAGGATAATAAGCATATTATCAGATCTACAAGGATCAAAAAATTTCTATTAGTTCAGGTAAACAAGGCATATCAAGAATGTGAAAGTACCCAATATGAACCAGTCCATTTATTTCCCTTGTTAAATATGCTGTGAACATTATCTGCACCAGTAGAAATAAAAATTAGCCATTGATAAAGAACACGGGTTCAGGTTCCATACTAAAACTAATTGGGCACGTGGGCAGAAACAATTCCCAATATTTTACGCTCATTTTCAAGTTCAAAACTTATTACCAACAACATAATGATCGATGAGAATATTTGGGGTTGGGGGGGGAGGGGGAGGGGGGGAGCAGTGAGCTACAGAGGTAATAAAAAAATGACTAAAGTGCAATTTCGATAAAACTGAATGGTCTTCTGTACTTGAATTAAGATAAAAAAGCTTTCCCCCATTGATGCCAGGAATCAATGAGAAGCTCAATAATATACTAAAACCATTTGTTCAATCTATATAACCACAGCAAGTAACAGAAACTAATCAACCAAAGATTTTGCATGTGAACAGGGCCCCTCCACAACTTGATACATAAAAAGCAGAAAGGAGGAGTTGTGGTGACATTACTAGTAGAGTCAAGTAGCAGCATTCTTGATTCTAGGGTATCTAGAATTACAATGTCGTTGTAAAAGGTTTTAATGGCGGTGAGTACTCGGTATTCTGTTTTATCATCCTCAACTTCTTCAGCAGAAGAAGTCGCAGCTGACCGCGGCGGCGCAGCCTTGGCTGCTGCTCTTCTTCTTGGGAGAGGGAAGCAGAAAGAGAGGGTATGGTGTCTGATGGTATTACATCTCACAATGTGTTTTGCAGCCAAGGCTGGAGTTGACGATGGTAATGGCGTATAGCATAGAGAACTCATCCTAATATCATCAATTCAATCTTCTCTGGTGTATGAAAGTTTTGGAAGCTGAGAAGAGTTGAGGGAAAGGATAAGACAAGTCAGCAGTGACCGAATTTGTGATTTACTGTTTGGTATTTGTGGAGGGTGCTTCATTTGATTGACCAAAGTCAAACATCCAGCTTCCAGAATCGGATTACAGAAGAGAAAATTAAGAAATAAGACGTAAAAAAAAATAAATACATAAATAGGTAAAAAGAAACAAACTTTCTTATCTTGGCATGATTGCAAAAAGAGAACAAAGAAAATTAAAGAATTCTACGATATTTTTTTTCTTGAATTCGAAGAATGAAGGGAGTGAAAGAATAATTTGCCAATAAGAATTTAATTAAATATTCTGACAAAAGGAGACATTTGATGCGTGTAATTTATAAATGCTCTTTTATCTTTCGCTTTTTTTTTTGGTCCTTTTTGATATAAAAGGGCACTTTTTGGCGTGATATTTAAACTGTAAAAATATCTTTCTTTTCTTACACAAAATTTAGCCGTCTTATTTTCTCCTATAAGCCTGCAACTTAAAAAGAGTGTCCTTAAAGCAAATTGAAATTTCCCCATCAAAAAAAAAAAAAAAAATCCAAACAAGAGGACAAATCACAAAATACAGGCGGAGTTTGCTATTCAACACATCAAATTAACAAGAAAAATAATGAAATTGACAAAGGAAGTGATGTCGGTTGCTTTCACTAGGAGATGATTCGACAATAAACAATGGTGGAGAAGTTTCAAAGTAATACAAATGGCCTCGTGAATACACAGCTCATGAGCTTGAGCGTTCAAATCACAGTGAATCGCAAAGTTGTCCTAAATAAATATATGGTGATTCAGGAAGAGGCACGAGAAGCAATTATTCCAATTGACAACAAATTTGCTCCTCCTATCCAAATTCGCAGGTAATAAAATTTGAATCAGAGCAATGTTGGATACTTGGCATCGAGAAAGTCCCTCAAGGTTTTGGCTGCTTTCAACCCACCCATCAGTTCTGCAAGCTTCTCTACAGGGAGGAGCGCGACTTCTGCCAAGCTCTTGCACGCATCCATTATTGCTCTGTAGTTAGAGTCTGTCACACCCGGGAGCCGTCTTAGGAACTCAACAGCAGATGTATTGTAGTTCTCGGCTCTGCCAAAGATGATCAGCCAACAATTAAAATATAAATATACAGACATTCACAATAAACAAGGCAATTTCTGCTGCTGAAAGGCAGCAATCATTGCCTAGAACAAGATATCTGATGTAAAAACATAATCAGAATGTACTAGTTTTCCCATCACAGAATGTGCAGACGTCTCAAATTTTCATTCTTCAGCTTCTTGTTGTAATCCAAATTCCAGCGCAACTAACATATATATATACACACACACACACATAAGAAATGGCTTCTCACACTCAAATGCTATCCCACTCTGGTTTTAAACTTTACACTCATGATCACACATAACAACATATCGTACCTCACGTCATTCTCCACAATACCCTCTTCTGAAGGAACACCTACTCGAGTTGCCTTGGCTTCATCAGGTTCATCCTGATTAGCTTTCAGAGAAGCAAAGATCTCAGCAGTAGCATGCAAACTGCGTGACCATACAATGCGTAGGCGAGGAAAATGGAGAGCAAGCAAGGAGAGTTTGGATATAATGCTATTTGGAGTAACATCATCACCAATTTCACTGGCAGACTGCAACAATATTCCACCACGTTTTAGCAAAAAAATGTTCCACTAGATAAAGGTATAAGCTAGAATATACATATTGTCCACAATTATAGAAACACTAAGTTTACCTGAAATGAAAAGCTTTTGTCTTGTGAAAACTCAATAAGAAGCACAGGTATCCGATAATAACGTGACATCATCTCCACTTGATGGTAGAGACGACCGGATGCAAAACTAGAAAAGAGATCTTGTATGCTCTTTCTTTCAACACATATCAGTGGTGAAAGTATGTAATCTCCAACTTCTAACGTCACTGGTATGATGCGCATCCCTTTCTGGTGGAGTACATTAGGAAGGCTGCTCATGAACTCCCTCATATCCACTATGACCTATGGGAAAATAGAATTATCATGTAAATCTTTCATTGATCCATCTAAACCATCACTTGCAAGAGGGAGAAACTTATTAACGGCACATACTTGAATTTCCTTTTCTGCTTCCTTTCTTCCACCAGCTTTTCTGGTTATCAAATTTTGCGAAGTTAAAGATTGCAGCTCACTGGAAGCATCAATTCCTAGAGAAAGGCCTTCCTGATCGACACCCAAGCAAAGTGACATAGCAATGAGGTTTAACAGACCAAGAGAAAAAACAAAAATAAATAGCTAAAGTTACCATAGAACCAGCCTGCTACTACGGTAACTAATGTTTCTACAAGAAAGGGGAAAAAACAAGGAAAAAACATTGACAATGCAATGAAGCAAATGAACAAAGAATCAGCCGCATCTTTATCAATTGGCCAATGTACTCCAACTGCTAAACCAACAACCACTCCAGCCCCCGTCCCCAAACTTTTTATTCTATTTTATGGGGACACAGCCCCTGAGGGCGGTTCATGGCACCACAGAGATCAGAGGTGCGGAAGCCACCTACAAGCCAGTAGAGCTCAAACATTAGCCTGTTTTATTGTTCTGTTGCAAAGATTATCCAACAACTTGTACAGTTAGCTATAACACTGACCTAACCATTGTCAGAGCCCCCAACTAATCTTAGGCATGCAAGCCAAACTACACTAAACATACAACAGACGGGACTTGCAGCAGGACATACAAAGAGCATGGTCGGCAGAAGACCTCAAAGTACAAAACCAGTAGTTATACTATTTAAGATGAAAAAAGGGGGGGGAAAAGGGAAAGTAATAGCACAAGTCTCTGAAAGCAGACCTGATCAACAGGGATCATCATCAGTGATTTCTGTCTTATCAGGGATTCGAATGCTTTATTTTCTCTGCATACACTTGCCTCAAATTTTTGCACCTCTGTAGAATCTTCATAAAAAAGAAAATAGACTTTTAATTTTTGAGAGGGATTTTCAGCTTTATAAATTTCAATTTCTCTAACAAAACCCATGTCAGGGTGGTAAACAATAATCACAGACGGCTTCAGAATGCCAAGTACAGGTTGATCGCTCTCCAACGCATAAAAGTGCACTGGTGGGAGCGGCTTAGTATTTGATAAAGATTCAGATTCAGTGCCTTGCACATGTTCCCCGAGAGTGGCTTTGTCCATAGAACTATCTTCAACTGCATTCTCAAACAAAACATCAGCAAAACCTACACCATTTCCATTTTCAGTCATAAGCGGCTGAGATTCACTACTAGCTGTAGCCACTTTATTGGTTTTCACATTTGCTGGCACTTTCTTGCGTTTTCCTGATCGCTTTACTTTTTGCTGTCCTCCATTCCCCTTGTGAGTTTCAACATTACCTTCCACATCAATATCCTTCTTGAGCCTTTTACTTATTTCTGATGCTGCTGCCAGTAATGCATCATTTTCCTGCTTGCTTATGCTACTAACTTCTGATTTCTGTCCAGATATTGTTGGAATGACACCATCAAGTACCCCAAAGCCTTTAAGTTCTTTTGATTTCTTTTTGTTGCGTTTAGGTAAAGCCTGCAGCTCTACTTTGCTAAGCAAATACTTCTCCCATTGTTCCTTCATGACCTTCAGTAAAAGTAAGAATAAACAAAAAAGAAAAAATAGTTTAACATCTATATCACAACAAAATCTCCAGTAGAAAGTTTGAGATCTGTAATGTTAGGATATGTCAATAGAATACTAGGTAGAAAGGATGGAAGACAGTTGGCTGAATTGCTAGCCCATGATGTAAGATAATACAAAGCCATAAAGAAATGAAAACCTTGTGGGGGCCCCTTGACATGCAATCTTCAAGCTGCACACAAGAGCGTTCGTCTTTGCATGCCACTAACACGATCCCACTGTCAAGCACTTCGTTCTCAATGTCTACCTCTTTACTAGACGAAGCTTGCTTCTCTCTTTCCTCCTGTATCTCCTGAAGAACCTCCTGAGGTAGAGAAAATGAAAGCAAGGTGGGTTTAAAATGCTTAACCAGTCATTGCAAGTTCTACACAGTAGAAAAAAGGGAAACTCGTGAAACAGAACACTAGTTTCCTAGGCTCATAGTAAAATGGTAGACATCAGTATGCATATGGAGTCCTCTTATCAACACGAATCATGAATCTCAAAGAAGCAAGGAACTCACTCACTCACACGCAACACCTTCCACTTTGGTGCCTCCTCCAACACTTCCTCCAAAACTACTGAACTGCTGGTACTTGCTGATGAGTCTAGGCATGTGAATACAGGAAAAGCAAAGGGAATTAGAAAGAAAATGTCTATTAAATACCTAGTGAGTTATCATTTTGTCTAGAGAGAAGCCTTGTGGAGGTGTAGCTTTATCCTAAGTTACAGAAAGAAAAAGATAAAACACAAAAGAGCTGCCTTCTTTTTTTTTTACCACTATCACCCAATTTTCTCTTCCTGGTGCCAGCAGTCTTACTTTGACCTGATAATTTGCCACCATCTGCTCTTCCAAAATGATAAACTCGCTTCTTTGCATACTCAAAAATTTTGTAACTAGATTCTGCAAATATCCAAACAGACCGAAAACTCTCGGATGCTCTGAGTGAGTCTAGATACTTCAAGTAAGTCACAGCATCATACCTATTCATTCCAGAGACATGTCAAATTCTTAATTTGGCACCATATTTAGACACAAAAAGAGAAAATTAGATTCACCTCACAAGTGTTTAACAAACTTTTGAACACAAAATCACCTTTCTTTTTTTTTTTTTTCTTTTTTGGCAATTGCTTGATAGACAAAAAATGTGTCTGGATAAGCTCAATGATCGTGCATCTTTACACCAAATCATTATGTTTACACGAAGTGGATTCACTCAATCTTTTTTACGTGTGGATCATTATCTCCATATTGCCATGGAAACTATATTGTCACTAACATAACAGACACATTCTACTTATCACTCATATAGAAGAGCTGATAAGCCACAAAAACAAGAGAACATTGTAAGATAACAACAGACTTCGTCACCAGTGGATAACAAACAAAACTAAGTGTATGTCATACCTCACAAGGTAATCCAACAACTTCCGCAATGTTTTCAGGTCTGAAACAAGCTGCTTTGTCTTCTTCCCCAGGGTATGCCAGATAGGATCCAACTGCCTTCTCACTATCTCATCAAAGGATTTAAACAACCCATTCTCAACTGTTAAATCCTCCACATCAACCTTGTTAGTCTTCCTCATCTCCTTCAAACAAGCGTCCATAACTTCAATGACGGCCTTCTGTATCCCAATCATGTAATGTGACATTGGAACCCTTATATCCACCACCTCTGGTGGGTCCCTCTCTAAATCTTGCGATACATACACCTGAATCAATAATAACAAATTGGTAAAAGGAACCAAAAATTATCAGATGCTACTAAACTTAGAACTTCCTAGAAGTTAATTCACTGACATCATCTCACCTCCAAATAGTTAAATTCATATATTATTTTGAGAATAGCAGGATCTCAAACAGAAAATAAAGTCCAAAAACAATGTGCTTTCAGCTTGTAGAATAATTTGCTCTTATTTCCACTATTAATCAAATTAATAAAATCACAACTGTCCTACATATGACCTCAAATATTTATAGTCACAACCTCCTTGATTTTGGCTCCTGCCAAATAGGAGGTTTATTACAAAAATGCAAAAATGGCCAAAAATTAAGAAATCTAAAAAAGGAAATAGACATGAAGATTCGAAATTTCAGTTACGAGTTAAGCTTCCCTTCTAAAAAAATTCAAAAAGATTCACTCTTTGACAATTTATAGCTCAGTGCTCAGCACGCCGAGATACATTTCTCGGTAAGCGCTAATTGTCACACTATCAGCGGATCTACAGGCAAGATATAGGTTATTAACTATCTTGGATTGAATATCAACTAGATGCAAAATGATTATTAAACCAACTACACTAACTTTATAAAACTATGCTTTATTAATATATCCCCATGCCATTACGCCAATACCGGAGATAACCCATACACTAATATATTTTCAAAAATAGTACCAAAACATAATTTTGATATTCTAAAAAATATAATTTTAGCTAAAGTTTTTATACCTGAAACCTAGGCCAGAGATGAAGCTTTCTGAGGTACAAGCATTTCAGTGTCCTCTCCGCCTTGGCAAAACCCGAAACCATGGCGTGAGGCCGGTCCGAGAAAGCCCGAACATTCAGAGACCGGTGACCTGACCGTAGAATCCTAACAATAAACGCTTCAGTCGACGTATCCGAGAGAGCGTGCGCGTTTAGCAGAATTATCCCCGCCACAGCAGTCGGCGGGAGCCGGCGCGTGAGGAGATCAACAATGAGAATCCTTGCTGTGATGAAAAACACTCCACCCGAGGTGTACAATGACAGGCGCTGGTGAGCTGGCAAGTCGGAAGTGATCTCGGAGGGCAAATTGGTAACCTCATCGGCGTTAGGGGTGTTTTGGTAATTTACGAGGATGGATTGCTTTTGGAGAGAGGAAGCGGAGAGGATGAGGAGGGAGCCTTGGGAAGGGTGGTGGAGAAGGAGGAGGGAGGAGATGAGTTTGGGTAAGGCGAGGCCGGAGGACAGGATTACGAGGCCGCCGGAGGGGTCTTCGAGGAGGTCGGTTATGATGTGCTCGTGAAATTGGACCATTTCTTTTTTCTATCGAAGTTGATTTTCGCGGCGGCTGTAGTGGTGGGTTTGGATGGGCATGGTGGCGGTTGGCGGTGGCGGAATCCGAACTTCAAGTTTGGTGGGTAAAGAGGGTTTATATAGGCGAGGGGTTAGATTTGGGGGGATCTTCTTGCTGTCGTGTGTTATTGATGATGTGGCACTGTCCGAACATGCCACGTATTTTTGTCATGATCTTGTCTTTACAAAACATTTAAAAGAAAAAGAAAAGAAAAGGTCTGATATTTTGTTCCTCTTGTTCCTATTGCTCGCTTGGTCCATTAAAAGTAAGATTTAACAATTAATAACATTTTTATACTTAGCAATATTTTAATTTATGAATAGAAGTTTTCTTTATATTGTGATAATATTATCCCTCGCTAAAAAAAGTTATAATATTATGAGTATATTTATTTTCCATTTCTAAAACATTACTTACATATCGTACTCATAATATTAAAGGTCATGTGTTGCAATAAAACAATTATGAAGTTCAATTATAGATAATTGCACTTGTGTACAATACTAGCCCATAATTGTGGCTGCTGTGTTGAGATTTATCTCCTCGTAATATTATACATTAGAGGAAAATACCATGATAGTAAAGTCACTTATTATTTACCACGACAGTTAACCACCAATCGATCACTAATCAATCTCTCGTGATGTTATTATATTACGAGTGTATTCCAGTTCATTTTAGATAAATGGACACAAAATTGAGTAAAAAAGCACGCTGTGTGGGAAAAGATTACTGGAAGAAACCAAAACATGGGGAAACAACTAAATTGTAATGTACAAAGGGAGGCTTGGTGCCATTTGTTAAGGGCTTACTCATTGGCACTGAGGTTTAGGTCCCCTAGACTAGCCTTTACTCTGTGAATTTTCTTCAAGGGTACAGGCTTCTCCAAGACTGAGACATTAATGCCATTCCACGCATCTGGTTTTGTTGGCAGCTCTGCGATTTTTTCTGCAATTACCATGTCCTCTGAAAGTACATAACCAAATACAGTATACGACCTTTTCCACTCATTGTGGTTGGCTAAGCTGATGAAGAACTCGGGGCCAGAACCGATCCATGCTACTGAACCCCGTTTTATGGTTGGACAAAACTCGGTAGGGAGTTTCTTGAATTGCACTCCTTGAGCTTCAAGAGTTCCTTGAATGAGAGCAAATGGAGGACCAAAGGAAGCCTGTGTGTTCATGAAATGAGGCGATCAATACCTACTCTTCATTCGCTTGGCAGAAAGGATAATTGTACAGCATTAACGCAAACAATGAACTACGCCAAACAGGATCATACTCTAAAGTCTATTAATGAACTGAAAACATAGGGGGAATCCAAGAATATAGGAAGAAGCTAAGCCTTACATCATCTATATGATTTCCTTCAGGGTCCCATGATTGCCCTCGACTTTCAGCACGATAAAATTGGCAGCCTGCACAATGGCGCAATCCCAGCAACTCCAGCATGTAGACAACTGAATGAGGGGAACAGTCCGGCAAAAGCTGCACCAAATTTTATTCCATTACAGCCCAAAATAGGAGAACCAAAAAGCAAATTGCATGAAAAGAGAGAATAAAGATAAATTAGTGCAAATCTGATGAACATCATATATAAATATTTAAGTATGATGAAAAAAAAGATAAGTACAGAATAAAGAAGTTTCAGAAAGTGATTCCTTCAGCAGCAAATGATTTTCATCTGCAACCCAGTGAGTGATGGTCCTAATAATGGACATAATTTCTGTTGAAACAGTCCCTAGGGATATTGAGAAAAAGGTTCACCAACGTATCACGGCTTAGCTAAGAAGTAAGAACCTTTCTGTTAAAAGGTCTCAAATATCCAAAGAAGAATGTTAAAGTAACTGTTGATCAGGAATGAGTAATGGATCATTTTTCTATGGATTATGCAGATGCATGAAGTAGATTTTAAGTCACTACAACCATACTAAGCAACCTCATGTACCATCATGAAAGTCCTGCACTCATAGGCTTGCATACATGCAATGTAATGTATTTCTATCAAACATCAGGACTCATCACAAAAGCCAATTGAAATGTTTCTTCCTCTGAACATCCTCCAACACATCCCAAAGTTATACGCTAATCAGAAATTTTATTGATGATAGAAAGAAAAAAGTACCTTTATGCGAAGAGTACCATAATCTGTTTCGAAGCCAATGATGCCCTACAAGGGAGGAGGGAACGAAATGCAATAGATCAGTTAAAGCCAAGAGACACAAAAAACACTAGGTCATATAGTATGAACTCATGCTTTCCAAGCCAAGAGGGTGAAATAATAGTCATACACCAGGCAAAATGAAAATCTCTGGAAACACTTCTGTCATCAAATTGATTCACAATAAGGATGCATCATTGTTATTCATGATATACCACTAAGGATAACGTTCCGGTGCAATCACCATCAGTTGTCTAGGTTGCAATAGTTGATGTAAGAAGTGGAAGCAACCTTTCAAAAATAAAATAAAATGCAAGTCCTATAACATCCGATAATGTTCTATCATGAAAATTACGAATTCCCTCCAAGGTCACCATGGTATTGGGACGGTTTGGTCACTAAAGTTGTGGCAACGTCCCAACTGCAGTGTAAAAATGGTTAGCCTGCCACTTGGCACACCCAATAAATTTCTCAATACTAATTACAGGAAATGTGAATATGGAACACAACATGCTTACATGACTAATATCAACAAGGCAATACCGCAGCTCAAGGAAAGTCAATAAATACATAGTATAATCAATCTAACACATCACAAAAAATCATCCCCCTGATAAAGGTACACAATAATCTAGATATCTGCAGGGAAAACCAGCAAGTGCTCAGCATTTGCCTTTCATGAATGTTGTTCTGCATAGGGTGCATAACTAAATGATTTGAAACGGTATGATAAACCATATATCAGATCATGTAAACCAAATAACATTAAAATTAACAATTATTAGCAAAGTTCATACCTCTCCTTTTCCAAAGACAACTCCAGATGTCCACATAACGGTATCTCCTGCTTCCTGATGGTCAGGGGCCAGGATATCTTTCTGCTTCTTCAACCAGCACTGCATCAACAAGGTATAAGGAAAAGATTATGTACACAAGATCTCCAGATAAAATTCACTTGTATACCCTACTAGGAAAGCCTCTTTGAATCATCCATAAGGATCCATCATGGAACATCACTTACAGAGATTCTGGATGGCAAATCCCAGTAAATAAGGCCTCTCTTGAAACTAAAATTCCTGAATAAGTAGTGTTTGCACCCTTTCAACATATCTTATAATCCCTGGCGGTTTAACTACATGACCTTTTACAAATTGAGAAACATCTTTTGGGCAATGCAATTATCAAGTCATACTAGTTGTTACAAAACAGAGCTAATCTTCTTAATAATGACAAATATGCATTTTCTTCAAGATTATCAGGAAAAACAAATTGAACATTAAAAGAAAAGAAATGCAAACTGACCTCACCAAATTTTTCACCACAAGCCTCTCTATTCCCACAAAAAACCCAAGAATCACACAAACAAGGCCCATCATTGCCAGTACACATATCTTTACAAGCGTTACAACATTCTTGAGAAGAATTCAACTTGAAATCTGAACCCCACTTCACAGCAGGTCCCCAGAGCTCCAAATTCTCAATCCCTTTACAACACCCTCCACTTTCCTCACCATTTTCACCCTCCGAATTCGCTAAAGTTTCAATCTTTGGACCACTGAAGGATCCATACACTACTGACATGAACATGTATACCACAGAGCATGATAGCAGACCCAACACGAGCAGGATCACTGGAGCCCACTTGGTGGCTTCTGACCTGCCCATTTGAGATTTTGCAGAGTGGAGAGCCAAAACCCAGAAATTGGATTAGCTGAACGTGGTTCGTGTGTTAGATTTATTGCTGACACTCAATTTGATGTAAAAGGAATCGTTGACTTTGAAAGAGTGATCAGTTTGAGGTGGCGAGCTGGCTCAGTTTGAAGGTGAAGTCTTTTAAGTGGGACAATTTATTTTCAATGATCTATATTAGTTTTTTTCTTTTCTTTTTTTTTTTTGTCTGATTTGTATTAGTTGCGTTTTTTTTTTTTTTTTTTGTTCCAGTGATCTGGAATATTATCTTCGTGCAGCAACAATAGACCTACTTGTACTTCTACATAATTTAAGAACATATAATTAATATAATTAAATAACAAAGTTTGCCTATTAGACAACTTCAATTACAATTACTAGAAACATATTGATAAGGTTGTACATTAATATAAAAAAATTAATCACTTAACAACCAATTTAAAAGAAGAAAAAACGAGAGTATAATTTAAGAGAATCTAAAAAAACATGCAAGAATATTTTTATTGGACGAAGGTACGAATTTATTTGATGATTGTTGTAAGAAAGCAGAGATTTTGATTGGAGTTTGCCGACTTGTCAAGGACACGACATTATAGACGGCTTATGAGAGGCATGTTTGAGAATTTGTTATTGGGGTGAGCTAAAAATGTAACTATTTCACCTTTTTAATAAATGAAGTACTTTAATAACCAACAAAAGAAGGGTGAAAAATCACTCAACCCACCCAACGCATAGGAAAATAGTTCTAAAATTTGACAAATAGTAATATTATATATAATTTGAATTGAATTTTAACACACAGTTTGAAACAAATGAATTTTATAAACTTCTATTGAATTCGATTGCTTTTGGAACTACAATTTTAAAATATTGAATTTCATTTGACATTTTAAAATTTTGAAATCTTGAAGTTTTTAGTTTTATCGAAATTCTTACTCAAAAAGTGGAATTTATTGGTAAGAGAATCTTCTATGACCAAAAATATCATTTCAAAATAACAAGGCTCCACAAATGAGCCCGAGTTATAATTTAGATCTCTTTATACTGATCTCTTTCGGGAAATAAAATTTAGCCCACACATTTTTATAAAACTCACCGAACGGAAGACAATTATGGAATGAACATGGAAGAAAGTTGGCCCATGAAATTAGATTCCATGCATTTACAAGTATCAAATATGGCACTTCTTTATTTGATTTTCAATTTAGAACATTCACACTTCTACATATATTGATGTATCTCCCAACATTTGAAATATTTAAAACTTTCTCTAGGTATACATATTTTGCAACATGAAAATTAGCAAATTAGGACACGGTAGTAGCTAGATGCGGCCTAAAGTTACGTTTTTATGGTAGAGTAAGACCTGCAAATATAATGGATAGATAGATCAGGAAGCCAATGATCACAAATCGGATTCTAACAACATTTATTTTTTCATAGTGTTATAACGAGACAAAATCACCTCACGAGAGATTTGTACTTAATTAAATGAAATATAGAGCATTTACTAGTTACTTCCACAGATGACTCTAGTCTCGTAGGATTAATAAACTAGCCACAAAAGGGCAATGAAAGGGCAGATGATTTTGCCATTGTAGCACAACTAGCCCTTTTCTTTTCTTTTTTTTTTTTTTCAAGAGGCTAAACAGTTTTCGTAAAATTTTATGCCTATGCTCCCCATATAGACGTCTTTTCCTCTTTACTTGTCTTTTTATCCTGTAATAAATGTTATATGCTCTCTGCACGTCGAAGGAAAATCCTTTGTTTGGCAAAATGATTTAATTACCACGCAATTCGATGTTGTAGCATAAGTAGGGTTGTTTTCCGTCTTTACTTTCTTGATTCAAATGTTTTCTTCAGTTAACGTATATCTTGTCAAAACTTTTGATTAGTTACGTTTGGGAACTTACTAAAAACTAAATTGTATGTACAAAATAAATTTATATGTTATTATCACATGAATTGTAAAAGTTAGTCATTAACAATAAATGAAGACATTAAAATGTACACATTTCATTCGTATACCACACAGATTATATAGATAGTTTAGAGTATGCAACTTTGAATATGTGGGAGATTTAAGAAAATTGAAGTTTGTACGCATTTTAGGGACTGCATATATGTGCAATCTTTTATAAGGGGCGTCCATCAATTATTGAATTCGGATACCTCCATTCCACAACTTATTTGCTTGATCTTTTATTCTGATATTCGTACACAAACTTTCGTAATGACACTTATTGCAAGCACAACCAATAAAACCTAGAAATAACAATACAACCGAGGAGTTGACGCCAGCATATTGGAATATATCACTGTTAATCGCCGGAGCAACTGGGATCTTCATGGGAAGTTTAAACCTGAAAGCCAAGAATTTAATTCGGTAAGAGATCCGGAGGAAAAAGATCTATATCCTCTGTCGACCATGCATAGTATATACGTATTATATATAGATTTGTGATATGACTTATAAATCTAATTAATCGTTTTACCAAAAAGATGATAACTTTTAAAAAGAATTAATTAAACTAGTCCGAATTAAATTCTTCTTAATTCGAATTATTACTTAGATTTACAACATTCACTTATAAATCAGTTTTTTATCACGATACTTGCTAATAAGGGAACACTTATTACTGGCTTTCGCCCTCCATGACAGAAAAGGACAGGATACTTACTGCCACATTTGAAGTGACGAGGAACCTTTCTTCCACAAACCTGGAGGATTTTTATGACCTTCTTAACGTTGAGCAAGGAGGCAAGTTTAGGGGTGAACATGGGGCACACACACTCGAAGTGACTGACCCTCACGCGCTGGCAGCAAGCCGGCGACGCTGGCTGACCAAACACCAGCGGCCTACATGCGTTGGTCAGCAGCCGTGTCTCCTCTTTGCACTGGCTTGGAGTTAATTGCTGACCCGAAACCATTTTCACTCCATTTTGTGAGATGATCACTAAAGCTAGCATTATAAGCATGGCCATGAAACCCCGTGGCTGATGGCTTCTTTTGATTTCTTCCATCACAGAAATGTATGTCTCTCTTTTCACTGCTCAAACACAATAACAAGATATATGAAGCAGGAATGTATTTATAGAGAGTTGGAAACTAAATGCTATACTTAGTTTTCTGGGGCGGGCGACTTTAGTGGCGAAATTTGGAGGCAAAATATTGAATTTTTTTTACACAAAAATATCAAAGAAAAGATTTGTAATAGAATATCATATACACAAATGTGTGTGTGTATATATATATATGTGTGTGTGTGTGTGCATGTGTGTGTATATATATTTCTTTGAATTAGGGTATTTCTTTGAATTAGGGGGTGCAAACTAACATATAAATCAAATTTTTTTATAAATATATATAAATTTTTTTTTGTAATTTTGTAGGCTGGGGGGCAGCTGCACCTACTTGCCCCTAACCCCCTCCCCCCAAGCTCCACTAACGGATTAGGGATAATTTAACTAGTTGAAATTACTTTTTTTTAATTGTAAGTTCTTGTGTTCAAGTTCCATGAAAATAGAAATTGGGTCAGAGGTAATTAGGGTTTTCCAAAGCACATTAAATAAATGAGCTTTGTGGACTTAGTGGAAGATTTTTTTTTCCTTCCTCTTCCTTTTGTTGGGTCATTTTAATCATTATTGACTTCATGATACAATTTTGGGTCTGCTAGGGTCGCAATTTCGGTCATACTATATATTGATGTGGCGGAAACCAAATTAACATTTGACTGATTCACCACAAATTGGTCCACCTATATGTGGAATTATATGCAATTGACTGATTCACCACAAATTTATGGTCCACCTATATGTCGAATTATATGCCTTTTAATTTTCTAAATATTAGATCAATTATTAAAAACTATATATTACAAGGACGGCTTGCTTGAAGCCGGCGTTGTAATAGTTTCTGTTTTCTACGTTCTAGAAGAAATGGTGAATCTCAAAATATCTCTCTAAGCTACCCATGAAAATTATAAATGAATTTAAAGAAAATATGTTGTAATCTCAACTTGAGTAAATAAAATGGGGCCCGTTGACCTGAGACTTGACTCTGTCAACAGTGTGACCCCATAAAGACCAACAGTTTGCGGAAAAAGATAATTAGAACAATTGCATAGATGTCCCAATTGGATGGGCGTGTGTATTGATGAATGATAATGTGGATAGGTCAACAGGAGACACATATGGTTCACATGATGGGTTTCAAGTCAAGTTCAAAATCAAGTTCGTGCTCAGGAGATGACCTTGGAGGGGTAGAGGCGGTTGCCAAATATTTCCAATTCTCAGGAAAGAAGACCGTTTTTGGCTTATGAGCAGTTGCCACATATTCTAAGATAAGTGTGAAATTGAGAGATTCCTTGGAATATTTTGCTCTGTTTGGTATAAGCTTAATTTAAGATGCATTTTTTATATAAAAAAATTATAATTTGATTTGTGTTTTTATCATCAGATGTTTTATTTATAGTTTTAAAAAATAAGACAATATTAGATTACTTATATCTTATAAGATAAAAAGTATGATTTGTTTTGAGTTTTTATAAAAATAATTGTGATAAGATTTCTTATATCTTAAATAAAAAGAATTATTCCTTTCACATCAATTCAGAGAAAAAAATCAAGCACACTGTATTTGTTTGTTCCAAAACTTATAATTATTTAAGAGTAGTTTAGATTTTGATGTACATAAAATTATGTTTTGTAACAATTATTTTAAATGGTATAAAATATAATGTTATTTCGATTTTTTGATGTGTAAGCATGCATGTATATATCTTCCTCGATCCCAACATTAACACATGCTCAAAAAACCAACGAGATCGAGAAAGAAACGGCTAAAAATGAGAGAAAAATCACTCCTTGTAACAATCCACTATCTATCCCAATTGCACACTTAATGACATATATGACACCTTGTGTATCGTACGATATAAACAACTCAACGCAAAAATACATGTAAGTCCTGAAAATATAAGAGTGCATAAAATTTGAGAAACAAATCTCAAATATTGTTGAATAATACCATGAACATAAACGAGCTATATATGAAACTGCCGGTAATAACCATCATATATATGGATCAGCATAACAGGGTGATATGGGTACGACAAATCTACCAATAAGGAGTCGACACGTGTCATCGGGGGGGGGGGAGGGGAGACAGAACGAAGCTGGCGGACCCCTAGGCTACTGCTGGGCTACACCAATGGCGGACCCTTGGGCTACAGGTCCGCCCCCCCTCTCTTACCCCGACTTACCCTCCTATGGTGGGTAACCCCCCTTTGTATGTTCAAGATGTTGTGCTTAAATGTGTATGGAAAGAGACCTTGAGGTCACGCGTATACTGGGAAGTATTGGAATGGCGTACCCACACCCTTCGGGTACGCCTAGGCTAAATTCATGGACATGTATATGCTCTTTTCCTTAAGTAACAAAGGAAGCCATGTCAACAAACAAAGCAAGTCCAATCCGCATCCTACTTAAGATAAACTTCGGGTGTTGAGCTACCATATCTATAAATACCAAGCCATAATGCAAGCAAAGCAAGTAAGTGAAGGCTAAAACTCTCTCTACTTATCTTATGAACATTCATATTCAAACGTGTGTTCATCATTCTAACTTGATTGTCAGAGATACAATAGAGGGAAAGTCCCGCTTTGTTCTTGCCTTGTAGGGAAAGGTGAACCCTCAGCACACGCGTTCGCCGGCTTACCCTCAGCTCACGTGTCTACCGGGTTCTCCTCGCTCCAAGCAGACAAAGGTAGACCCTCAGCTCATGCGTCTGCCGGCGTACCTGAGCTCACGTGTCCGCCAAATTACCCTCACACCAAGTGAACAAGGTAAACTATCCACCCTCACGCCCGCTCCCATTGCGTCTAGCATACCAACTAAGTCTTCCGGATTTTTACTAAAGTGGGAAGATCATTTTTTACCCACATCATAGGGCACATGAAACCATGCATGGCCAAGAAGTGTCGACAGGGGTTTATTATAATACTATATGTAACTATTTATTAAATGTATTTATTATAATTAATATAAAATCAATTGAAGGGGAAACGGGGGTTCTTGAAAATGGGGAGAAAACTAGAAAGGAAAGCTGGCGGTTTTGATATCAAAATAATAATTATTTTGTTAAGGTCCTCACACTTTTGTACCGCTTAAATAGTCCTTAGTGCATCACTAATAAATGGCCAAAATAGCATAAGTTTTTTTTTTTGGCGCTAAGCGAGCATGGTAGTGTTTGCTATCAACATGTAACGCCATTTTCGTCTTTGCATATGCCAGAATAATCTTTTATTCAGCCCTGAAAGTTAATATAATTTTATAACTGAACACTTTAAATTTATGCCCTAAAATATGATATCGTATCAGTCCATACCTAAAATTTTAAATTATTAGAAAACTGTGATTTTTATTTATTTTTCTGAGTTAGCCTTTGATCTATTTGAAACTCACAAGCTATTAATCATATCTTACTCTTGCCCATTTACTTAGACATGGTTACACAAAATATCAGAAGGAAAATCTCTCAATACCACATAAAAAAGCAGAACTAAATGCCTGTTACAACCCGGACAAAAGCCTGAGAACAATTAATAAGAAACATCCAATAATTTAAAATATAATATGAATGACTCGGTATTCACTGACTTTGGGTCATGATCATTAATATAGTTGAAGACTTGCATTGATATCGCGGCACATCATAGGATGGGTCGATCTTCATGGGAAGCTTAAACCTGAAAGACAAGAATTATGATAAATGAGAGCTTGCGGAACAAAACGATAAGCAAATTAATTAAAAAGGGCAATTTTCATGATATTTTCACACCACAACGAGGCGTGACTAGTACTAGATAATAAAACACTAAGGTGGCGATTGGTATGTAGGAATGGAATGGCATTCCTAACTCTTTTCTAAATCCCATGATTGGTATAAAATAATGAACCAGGTAATATTATTCTCGAGGGAATCTCATTCCCACGAACATGGGAGTAACCATTCCTTAGTAATCACATGGAAATGAGCCATTCCCATATTCATGGAAATGAAATTTTTCATTAATAGACTAAAAATATGGTTTTAAAAATTAACATTTGTTGTTTTACATCAAAAATAAAAATAAAAATTTTAAAAAATATTAAAAATAAAATAATTATATAAAAATAAAAGATAATAAAAATGGGAAATAAAAATAGAAAATAAAAATTAGAACAAAAATAAAATACAAAATAGAAAACAAAAATCAAATAATTGAAAAATAAAAATAAAAAATAGAAAATAGAAGATCAAAATCAAAATAAAAAATAGAATTAGAAAACAAAAATAAAAAACAATAATTTTAAAATAAAATATAAGAAATAAAATAGATCTATACGTTCATTCCTACCATCATTCCTAAAATATACCAAGTATGGCATATTCATTCCCAAGTCTATTCCATTCCCAAACTCATTTCATTCTTATCAAATTCATTCCTTTATACAAATCGCTACCTAATTTTTTTTCTAATCTTTGTCTGAACCCTAGAGTACTATGACCGTTAAGAAAGCAAACATATATAGATGCATATTAGATTCGGATTTGCAATGAAGTAATAATCTAAATAATTTATCATAATATTATAAAAAGACCCAAATTCACGCATGCATACTATGGTGGGGATCGTTATATATTATTAATTATGAAGAAACCTAATTTTGTATGTACTATGGTGAAGGTTGTTATGCTTAATTAGGATCGTAGGTGCATAGGCGACGAGTTGAATTCACTCATAACTTACAATATTACGGAAATTCACGGTATCTAAATTTAATAGGGGAGAGAGGACACTTACTGCCGCACTTGAAGTGACGAGGAACCTTTCTTCCACAAATTTGGAGGACCTTAATGACTTGCTCAATCTTGATCAAGGCAGCAAGCTTGGGCGTGACCAGAGGGCACACACACTCAAAGTGACCAACCCTCACACGTTGGCAGCAAGCAGCCGACGGAGGCTGACCATAAATCACCGGCCGGCACGCATTGGTCAGCAGCCTCGTCTCCTGCTTGCACTGACTTGGACTTATTTTCTGACCGCTCACCATTTTCATTTCATTTAACATCACAAACAATGCCAGCATAAGCAACCCCTTAAAGACCCATGGCTGCTGGGATCTGATCTTCATATTTTCCATCAAACCCATTTTTGTGATCGAGCACAATGTGTATATCATTAAGGCACGACCCAATTTATAGAGATTTGGGTGGTTTCAACGCGTCAAGAGAATGGCTTTCTAAGTGGAAGACTTCATTATGCACTATGGTCAACTTGGGTCCACGAGAAAATATATAACTCAACCCAAGCATATATGGACCGGTGCAATTGTCATATTTCATATTAACGTTGTTATAGAGTTAACATCTCATTTAAAAATTTAAGTTTGCAAAAAAAGATATTAGTGTATTTGTTTATTGTATTAACATATTAAAGGGCATTCAAAACAAATCTTTTATAATTGAAGAACATAAGCTTGAACTAATAATATCTACTCGATCACTGTATTTAATCTTGAGAGTAAGATCAGCATTATGTTTAAAATTTTAATATACAAATAATTAAATCATTGTCACAATTTCTCTCCAAATAATATTGATATTCTGGGAACGAATATCTTATTTTTGCAATTGACTCCTTGCAGCCCCACATTTGTTTCCTGTATTTAGAATTTTATGGCACCAGTTTCTTCATGTTGGGCCATTTAGAAAGTTCGGAGAAATTTCATAGCATGTACCATAGATGCCACAAATGACTATCGTATAGATCACAAGAAACTAGGCACATGAAACCATGGGCGACGGCCAAGAAGCGTTCACAGGGGTTCATTGTATTTAGCGCTCGTATGACTGGGTTTGCTTTTTTTAAGAGTTTTCTTTTTAATAACTTTTTTTTAAAAAAAAAAAAAAAGTGTTTTTTTTAAACTAACAATTTCAAGTACTTTTTTCTGAAAAAAATCAATCCAAATAGACCCTTAACACTTTCTTCACGTGTACATTTTAACGTATAGTATAAAAATTTTAATTTATCAGAAAATGTATATTATATTTGTTTATTATTTTTAACATTACTAAATGAAGGGCAGAAAAACCCCAAGAGGCCAGGGTTGTTGAGGATAGGGGGAGATCACTCGAGAGAAACTGGCGGTTTTGATATAATCAAAATAATAATTATTTTGATAAGGTGGACCTCCTATGCCGCTTAATTAAATAGCCTTAGTGCATGATAGTGTTGTTATCTACGTGTAATGTCATTTTCGTCTTTCTATAATTCTGCCGGAAGAATCTTTTATTCAGCTCCAAAAGTTAATATAATTTTATAAATGAATAATGATAAGATTTAAATTCATGATCTAAAATCTAAATATATATTATATCACCCCATTTAATATTTTAATTTATTAAAAAATTGTGACTTTTATTTATTTGTCTGGAGTAGTCTTATAATGCTCAAATTATATCATATGTCTGTTTGTTCAGTATCTCATAACTGTTTGTCCAGTATTGTATAATTGTTTATTTAATGACTGCTTGTTCAGTACCTCACAAATATTTGTCCAATGACTATTTATTCAGTATCCCATAACTATTTGTCTAGTACCCTACAACTGTTTATTCAGCAATACATCTTACATTATATATCTATAGGTACATAATATAAGTTCCTCTCGCAACCGAGCCAGTAATCATATCTTACTTGATCATTTATTGAGACATGCATAGTTACACAAAATATCAGTAGGATCTCTATATCACACACAAAAGCAGAATTAGACGCCTGTCGCAACCACGACAAGTCACATTCAACAATTTAAAATCTAATATGAATGACTAGCTGATCTCTCTTTTTGGTCTTAATCATTAATACAATTGAGGACTTGATATCGCGGCAAGCGTATTATAGGAAGGATCTTCATGGGAAGCTTAAACCTGAAAGTAAACAGAAGAAGATCACGGCACAAAACAATAATAACCAAATTAAAATGTATAATTTTGGAAAAATAACTTATTTGATCTCTTATTTTTAACCTTTTTGATAATTGAATCCCTTATTTTTAAACCCCAACAATTTAGTTCCTTATGTTTACAATTAGTAATGCCGTTAGTTTTAAGTTCAAAAGAAATATATAAAAAAATCAATTCCTTATTTTTGTTATTTGTGATAATATTAGTCTCTTATTTTTGTAATTTATGATGACATTAGTCCATTATCTTTGTAATTAATAATATTGTTAGTCCCTTATCCTTGGGATTTGTGTCAACATTAATACAAACCTCATTAATTTGATTTGAGGACTAAAGGTATTACAAATTGTAAATATAAAAGATTGAATTGTTGTGTTTTAAAGATAAATTATTTTATTAAAATAAGGGACCAAATAGATCATTTTCCTACCACATGCAACAAGGCGTGACTTAATAGATACATACTAGAGTTAACACTACTCTTCATTCTAATCTTTGTCTGAACCTAAGACTACTATATATGAACATTAAGAAAGCAAAATATATGTGCATTAATTAGATTCGAGTTTGCAATGAGATAATCGAAACAATTTGACATAATATTACGAAAAGACCTAAATCTAAAAGCATATTATGGTGAAGATTATTATCTATTACTGCTAGAATGAAACTTAATTAAATTGGTACGGAATACGGTGAAAGTTTGTTAGACTTAGGAACCTAAGAATACGGTGATAAACCAAAGTCAATAGAGTTTGCTTTTTTAAATTTGAATTCACTCACAACAGAAGAAGACATTGCGAGAATTGATGATCTAAGTTTGATGGGGGAGAGAGAGGACACTTACTTCCACACTTGAATTGACGAGGAACCTTTCTTCCACAAATTTGGAGGACCTTAATGACTTGCTCAATCTTGACCAAGGCAGCAACCTTGGGCGTGACCAGAGGGCACACACACTCAAAGTGACCAACCATCACGCGTTGGCAGCAAGCAGCTGATGGAGGCTGGCCAAAAATCACTGGCCTGCATGCGTTGGTGAGCAGCCTCGTCTCCTGCTTGCACTCACTTGGAGTTATTTCCTGGCCACGCACCATTTTCACTTCATTTAACATCACAAGTAATGCCAGCATAAGCAAGACCTTAAAGACCCATGGCTGGCTTCTCTTCATATTTTCCATCTCACCAATTTTAATTTCTGATCTCTTTTAACTACCCAAGATCGAGCACAGAGTGAATCCCATCAAGGCCCGACCCAATTTATAGAGAGTTGAGGCGCCAAGGGGAAAACTTCATTATGCAATGTGGTCAACTTGGTCTAAATAAAATATAACTCATCCTAAGCATAATTTCCTGTGGTGTAATAGCGTATCTTAGTACATATTTCGCGTTAATGTTGTAGGGCATGCAAAACAAAATTTTGTAAATTGAAGAGCATAAGTTTGAACTGTAATATTTAACCACAACAAGTTGTTACTCTACCACTCTATTCAATCTTGAGAGTAAGAATATCTTTAAAATTTCAATAAACAAATAATTTGTTGTCACGATTTCTATCCAAATAATATTAATCTTTCGGGAATGGATATTTTACTACTTTTGCAATTGACTCTGCAGCCTCATTTTCGTTTTCTGTGTTTGGAATTTTGTGCGAGTTTCTTGATGTTAGGTCATTTAGAAAGTCTGGAGAAGTTTCACAGCATGTACCATGCTGTTAAGATTTTTGTCTAATTTGGATTTTTTAACACATAAGTCCTTCAATGATTGCATCATTACCGGCTCGTTAAAGATTAATGTCTTAACAGTGAAGCAGATCACTGGAAATTAAGCAGCAGCCTGATTATAGTTTCGACTGATGCACTGTTTGTTGAATGACCGTTTCTTACATATAAATAAACGCCACAGCCATCGATAAAATGAGTTGTATTTTTAAATTTATTTAGTTGATCTCTTCTAATAGAATAAGTTAATTTAATTTGACTAGTTTGTACCAAACAGACTCTTTAATATGAATCAAATTGGACAGCAGTTGACTCGAGGCTTGGCTCTCACAGGGACGACCCGTGAAAGTCCCACAACTCGCTGCAAAAGAAATTTATATTGGAGAATTCCAGAATCTTCTCAATTGGATGCGCACAACGAACTAATGAATGTTGTGTTTGTTGTATGCTTATACGAAATCTTAAATCTAATTTAAGATGATTTAAGATTTCGTATAAGCATATAACAAACACAGCAGAGGTATAATATAGTTAACAGGGATCGGATGGTTCACATGCTCAAACCAACCAGGAGGAAGATATTTTTGAAAATGAGAATCATTCCTTTTAAGAAATATAGGTGCTTCAAATATCAGAATAGAATTCCATGTTTCCTAACAACTCCATATAACAATACGACAGATCCATCCCGGTTACATACTCGAGCACATTTGGCACCTTGCCTGCTGTACAATATAAGCAACTTAAAGATGCATTTGAAAGCCCTGGAAACAACAATCAGGCTTGGAGTCCCAAAGCTGATTTTAGAAAGGGGCTACGAAATCACCACTATTGTCAATTTCAGAATCCAGGTCGCCTGAGGTGTCATCAGCATTTACAGCCCCAGCAGCAGCTTGCCCTCCTGCTTTAGATATTTCACCAGGCGTTTTTGCCTCTTCTATGATCCGCATTATATCCTCCACGCTTTGGATCGGTTGCTGAGCATCATCCTTCTTGTAGTTGGACTTCTCACCTTCTATCAAATCTTTTGGCAAGTTCTTCAGAAACCATGGATGCTTTCTTATTTCTGGGATGGTAATCCTCTGCATTGCACACAAACAGATACCATAAAGATAATGGTTTAGACCATTATTGGAGTTTATTCCGCTACATATCAAAAAGATAATCGTTTCTGGAGGAACCTTGCAGATTGGTTTCTGGACGAACCTTGCAGATATTTAAATTCGTTTTGAAGTTATAGATATTCTGTTGAATTTTTCTTACAAAAGGAAGAAAAGAAAAACAAAAACTGAGGAGGAATGAAATGAGCAGAGTACTCATGGTGAATGCTTAAGAAACAAAACCATTTCTAATAAGGTTTATGATACATAGCAGTCTTCTCTTCCACACAGCTAGAGAAACTGGCAAAATACTATGAATCAGAGTAGAGAAGTTAATTGAAGATACAAGAAAGGATACCTTTGAGGGATTTGTAACAAATATTCGAGAAAGAAGATGCCTGCAATCTGCTGAGATTCGTACATAGTCCGGTATGGAGTACTGAGCGCTCATGATTCTCTGTAGAAGCAATCAAAATTATTTAATTCGCAAATCCAATGTGAAAGTACACCAGCAAATCCAGATAGAAAGTTCAAACACACTCACCCCAATAGTTTTGCGGAAATTTTTAGGATCTTCAGGATCCTCAAAAGGGTAGGCTCCTACCAACATCACGTACAATGTCACACCACAAGACCACACATCTGAAATCTAAATGAGAGAGACGAGCCATCAGACAAGTCAAGGATAACCATTAGAACATGTTAAAACACAAAGAAATAGCATGAACAAGCCTCCATGTATAAAGATCATTCATCACTTTCTCTTTTGGTAAAAGAAATTCATCTCTGATTCTAGTTCCTTATCATATGGTTAACAAGAATACATGCAAACTCCTTAGCATAATCTGATAGGATACATGCCAGTTTCAATCATAAAGTTCTATTGCTCCTATTAGAAGTGAACTTGAGGAACATCAGTAATCAATTCTATTTTGTAGTAGGCGAAGAGAGAATGTTTCTTCAAATTGAAAAGTTTGCTGGTCTTTCTCCCATCTCCTTCTCCCATTTCTGAGGGGCCTTCTCTTGGTATTTTATGAATCAACTTTCTGGTAATATGTTTTGATGGTAAAAGTGTCTATAAGTACCAAATATGTGTGCTTGGTCATCCATAACAGGATATGATAATTATCACTCCAAAGCAAAAGAAAGAAACAAAAAAAAATTTCCTTTTTATGCTTTCAAAGGAGAGTTTAATTGTTTTTAAGTGGTAATGACGACAAAGCACCTGCAATCTCTGAAACAAAACAAAATTTTCCTCTGGAAAAAATATACTAAAGAAAGTAAAAGAGAAGAATCTTCTTATGGATGCTCTTGAATGGAATATATTTCTAGTTGATGGATGAATTGAGGGAAGATAAATTTTCTTGCACGGTTCTATACTATTTCCTCCAGTTAGAACACATAAAGCAGGAAACTGAATGTTTCTACACAATTTTCCTGGTATCCAAACAAATATAAGATTAAACATGATATATTTCCTTCAGTTTCCGTCCCTTTTCCTGCAGTAGAGCAGTACTTTAGGTGAAGCACGAGTGGACTGGCTATCATAAATTTCAGTTGCAGTTTGATATCTTTTAAGTTGCTCAGAAACCATAATGCATTCTAACTACTAGACAACACAGAGAGCAAAAAAGCCACATTTTACAAAGAAAATGGGAGGATGGCAAGGAGGACAAACTAGTTTTCCAAAAATATTGAATTCCTAATCTAATTCTATGAGAAATTTGTCAACAATTTTTACCTTCCCATCATATTCCTTTCGCGAAAGGACCTCTGGCGCAATGTAGGCTGGTGTTCCTACTGCTGACTTGGGTTGTGAATGCAACAAACCAGACTGAGTTGAAGAGAGACACAAATATAAGAAAAAGATCTCCAAACATCAAACTGGTTATGATTGCACCCCTGGAAGAATTGCAACAGTTTAACCTAAACTAGCCAAATTAGAGCAGAAGTAACCTTGGAATAACCAAAATCACATATTTTAACACGTGGGGTTGGACTTCCATCCAAAAGAGTGTTTTCCAGTTTGAGGTCCCTGTGACATATCTCCTACAATTGAACAAATAATAGTGTAAGAATAGCAAATAGTGTACAATACTGTGAAAGAGACATCTCAGATTTTATACCGTGGAATGGCAGTAGCTGACTCCAGATATTAACTGCTGGAAGAAAAAGCGAGCCTGCAATCGTATCGAGAAATGATCAACGAGAACCCACCTAAAAATAACCTGACAACTAAACCGATTATTGCATTTCTCACAACCTCGTCTTCGCTAAATCTACCAGCACTGCAAATTTTCGCAAAGAGCTCTCCGCCTGCTGCATATTCCATGACAATGGCCAAGTGTGTGGGAGTTAACAGCACCTGCAGTCAGAAATGTCAAGCAGACCAGCCTTCTCGAGCTATTTATAGCCATTATGGCATGACACAGGTTAGGCCTATATTTTTCGTCCAACTAACGTAGCGTTTTTGCCTCAGTCAAGTAAACTCTAGCTGAATCAATATTTTGGCTTTAGGGCGGGGGAAAAACAAAATCACTCTTCTAAATCAAATACGTATCATCTTTTTGAAATTTTTCCATTCAATTAGCATATTGATTTCATTCTTTTCTATGAACATGAAAAGCAATTGTGGTAGAGAAAAAGGACTAGGAAATATTGTTAACAGTGTGCATTATCGGAACAAGTATAAGAAAAAATTTCTGAATTCAGGAGGTCATTAGCTTTCCTTGTCTACCAAGCAAAATCATTGAAAAATGTATACCTCTTTAAATCTGATAATATTTGGATGCCTCAACGATCTATGATTTATAATCTCTCTCTGCACGTTTGCATCAATCTGGAAGAAACAGATCAAGCGTCAGAAAAATGATTGCTGGAAATCAGAAAAGGGAAAAAGATGCTAGCTGAAGAGCATATGAAATAGTGATCATCTAAAGCAAAATATAATTACAATGGCAGAGAAAAAGAAAAGTCAGTCTTTTCTTTGATCAAACTTATTACCAAAATCGAGTTTGTAGAGCTCACAGCAGAAGTTAATACTCCAAGTTTCTGATCAATACTGGTATGGAGTAAAACCATTATTGAACAGAAGAACAACAGTAAAAATCAGTTAGAATTTAGAAGTTTGATAGCATCTTCACAACCTTTCCAGCTTCTCATAAAACCCAAGCAATGCACACCCCCCCCCCCACAAAAAAAAAAAACAATTTTAAATTTAAACACTTCATTGAAGAGAATGCCATCATTTCTTCATTGTAGACCAGAAAGACCATAAAAGGCACCCTTTGATATCCCATACCAGTCTCGCTCACAGGCCTGGGTCCGGTGTGTGACACACCCTCTGAAATATGAAAATTTTAGCAGCAAATATAGAAAGTCTCAATCAAAGACCAGAAGAGTAAGTAACAAAAATGGTAACTAATGAGAAGAACCTTGAGAATAGTACAAGATGTAGCCTTCAAGCAGAATGGCATGCGTTTTCAGATGCATTTGACTAAGAACTTTTTTTACCTTCTTCCCTCTTTCTATGTATTTGACTGCATAAAGTTCCTTAGTCTTCTTGTCCATGACCAGCCTGGCCACTCCAAAATTCCCAGCACCAAGATCTTTCAGTGGCTCATATCTTTCCTCCATCTTAGCTCAAACCAGCCCACAATCAAGAACCAGCAGAACCCAAATTAAAAGCTTCAAAATCCGCCAAAGCAATCCAAACCAGAACGAATCAAGTCTTATCTCACTAGTCACGATTGCTCAAACACCACAACTTATAAGAATAATCGCCATCTACCAAGAAAATATGAGAAAATAAATATAGCAAAGCAACAAGACTCTTTCAAAGCTATGCAAATAGTGTTCTTTGCATTACTATTAAAAGAACCTGGCCTAAGTCACAATAGCTGATTTAAAAAAATAAATAAACTACAAAATTTTCAAACGTCGAGAATCTAAGCATAATATTAAAGCAAGGGTTGGCTGAAAAGTACTGGCAGAGATTAAGACATCAATTGCTGAATAATTCCTTAAGTACCATGTGTTCCGGCACTTGTCCAATTGAAGCTTCCAAGGTGCCATACCACAATACATGCACAATATATATATATATATATATATATATATATATATATATATATATTTTCTTAATGTAGTATTACCGTTGTTAAACGTGCACTATGTGGGACATGTTGGTGGGGACATTGGGTTGGTGTACTTGTAAGAATGATATCCAATCATGAGCTTCTAACAATTCAATACTATTTTTTATAATATTCTTTTCCAACCGTCCTTTATGGGTGCTTCTCATTTACCCCTTCTATAGAGCTTTTGCTTAACGCATAATAACCGTCCAAAAGAGAAGTGTGGGCGCGTTGATGTAATTGTTCACCATATGCCACCCCTTTCATAGATAATAAGAATGTTTTTTTTTATTTTTAAAATCAAATCAAATTCAAATTCAAAGTAGACTATAACTTTATCTTACTAAATAAAATTTGGTACAAGTTACTTTGGATATGTCTTTTATATCTCCATTCAACTTAATTTTCAGACATGAAAAGAAAAAAAAAATTAATGTTCAATGCTTTGTGTACTAAACTTTATCTTACTAAACAAATTTGGTTAAAATTCCCTTAGAGATGTCTTTTTTGTAATTCCATACAATCCTAATTTTCAGACATGAAAAGAAGAAAATGATGTTACCATGCACTCAAGTCTTAAACCAGATCGTAAAATTAATAATGCGGTTCTAATAAAATAATTTTAATAATTTAATAATTATTATTTTTTGCTCATTTACGAAAGTTTAAAATTGCTTTCTTAATTTCTTGCAAAAAACTTAGCATAGGAATATTTTTCCAAAGTTTAACTTTTACTTTCTTAAAATTTAATCTGAAGTTCACCTGTCTAAAAGTCAAACTTTTTTGAGATTTGACATAAAAATATTGTAAAAAATCTTACCATTTACGGCAATACTTTTTTGACCAACAAAAGTTTATCTTTCCTAAAGACAAACATACTATTTTGAGAATTACTCTTAAAATTATATCAATTTTAGATTTTTTTAATATTATTTATAGTAATAACCCTACAGTCTAGTCTCAATTGAATTTTTTTCATGAAATAAAATTTTAATTAAAGAAAAGGTTAAATTCAGTTTTTTCCCAAAGTTGCAAGTTAGTTTTTTTTTTTAAATAGTTTTTTAAAAAAATTATAGAAAAAGCTAATTGAACCGGGCCTTATTCTTCTTTATTATGATAGCAGAAGCGGAGCAAAGGAAATACAATTTGGAAACAATTTTGGCAAATTAGATACTTTAGAATGTTTGAGCATATTTCAATACTCTGAGTGCAACTTTCAACTTGGATAGTTAGATATCAGATTGGGATGATTTAAAAATCTCCAAAAATCTCATTTGAAGATGAATAAAATTATGTTTTATGAAAAAGATCCAATTACAAGATTTTCAAGGTAAAAGAACGAGCAACAAAGTTGAAATAAAATTCAAAATCGCAAGTACTAGACCAGTGTCAAGAAAGCATCCATAACTTGAGCTTTAGAGCTCCTGTTGAGGCGGTGCAAGTTTTCACGAAAAGCTTGAAAGAAAAAGATTTATGGTCCCACATAAAGACTTAATTTTTTCTAAAAGTATTTTTTAACAATTTTAAAATTTTTTTTTTTTTTAAAGTTAAAAATTCTAACTTCTAATTAAAAAAAACTATATTTGAATTTTTTCAGAGTTTCAATATTTTTGAAAGTCAAATCAAATAATTATTAATAATTTAATGTAACTTTAAAAAAAAAGTATTTTTTCCTAAAAAAAAGTCAACCCAAATAGGCCTTAAAGTTTTAAATGGATAAAAATAAGTCTTTTTCTAATTTGAAAGGAAAAGAAAAGTCAAGTTTCTCACAGTGGCAAGTCGAGAATGGAAGCCTTCAAGAAAGCTATACATACACCATAGATTAGAATCTTCTAGTATCAAATGTTCTCATACGCATTAAACATAAAGAGAGGGAAATACGCTAAGTTCTTTGCTTTTGCAAGACAAAGCTCTTTTTACGTTTTTTCCTTTTCAACGGAGAGTTTCAACAACAAAAGAATTATAGCCAGCTAAAGTAGACGGAATTGGGTGACACCTTCTTGACGGAGAATTTAGGACAGAAAAATTTTGAAATTTATTTGTGTAGAAATAATTTGATCAGCTCTTCTTTTCATTAAAAAGCTCAAAGGCAATGAATTTCATTTAAAAAAGAAAAAAAAAAAGAGATGAGTTTGTCACCAATTTTAAATGGATAGAGTTACTTTAAACAAAATAATCATTAGTTACGGGGAAAATAGCCCCACGTCCACGCCCATTGATAAAGCCATAGATTTGCAAACGGTAGTTGATGTGGCCCAATGGACATGACGCACTATCTGTAGTTAATCTGAACAAAATTTGTGGGTCGTTGACCGCTTTCATTTTGTTTTAAAAGGAAAATATTCCAACGTCCATCTTCTTCTGTACCAGATATTTTATTTTATTTTATTTTATTTTATACCTCCATCTCTTCATCGGGCCAAAGATTTCCTCCGTTCTTTGCGCAACGCCACTTTCAAGACTTTGTTGCTATGATTTGTTGCTATACTTTGGATATCAAGAAGATGAGCATTAGGTCGTGATGAAAAAAAAAAAAAAGAAAGAAGATATTTTCACATTGATGAATAAATGAATTGAATAGTTCACATGAAGGACAAAACTTTCGCTGGTAGATGGGTTGTTCTTCCAAACTCCATTTAAGTACTTATGTTGTATCGTTTCTTTTATACACCTCTTTACTTTTATTTCCTCTCCGTCCAGGTCTCTGAAAATATCCTATCGATTTTAAGTATTGAAGTATTTGACCAAATTTTACAAAATTTAGGACCAAATGAACTAAAACCCTGCAAAATAAGCAAGTCAAAATTTGCATTTACATATCAATTTTGATTGATATTTCTCATGCTCGAATAATTTCCTTTCTGTATCTCCCTACTTTCATCATCGAATTTGTTTCCTCCTTAGTAAAGTAGATTTTATTCACACATAAGTATTATGTGGTGATGTGACATAGGATTTATTGTTGAAAAAAAGTCCAAAAACCAAATCGGTTTGGGTTATTCACATCATCATCAACATGCGTTAGTTGATGGAATGATTTTGTCGAGAATCAGTGAGCTACATAAGTCATCTAAATGGGCCATAGGCAATCACTATTAAATAATAATAATAATAATTGAGTCCAAAATAGGATAAATGGTAGAATAAATATAAGGAGTTAATAATAACAAGTTGGTTATTATTATTATTCACGGAAAATGTCTCTTCACAACAATTATGATAGAGAAAATCCTCATTCAAATGGAATGGATTCAAAATAATATCTGTTTGTGGCCAGATTGTAAATTTTCCCGTTTTCATACATTAAATAATCACTATACAACAACAAATAAATCCAAATAAAAATAGGGGTAGGGCAATACAAGGAGTTGATAACAAGTTGGTTATCTTTCATTGTCTATTAATTAGTTTCACTTAACATTGAAGTTTCACGGAGATATTTATTATACATATATCGAATATCAGTTATAAGTGGGCCTAGCCCAGAAACCTCTTAGTCTTGTTGAGGTTTTCTGTAGCAATTTCAAACAAATGGCCTTGCTGGGGTCTCCATTGTTTTAGTGCAGGTGGGCCAACCCACGTGTTCTGGATCAGCCGCCCTGAGGTCCAAAACACGAGGAAAATGCGTTGACTGAAAAATGGGAAAAGTATTTGTAAGATGTTGGTTTTGTTTAGGGCCTATTTAGATTGGTTCTGTTTAGGAAAAAGTGCTTTTTTTAAAAAAAAAAAAAAAGTTATATTACTTTTGTAATAATTATTTAATTTAGTTTTTAAAAAACTTGAAACTCTGAAAAAAGCTCAAATACAATTTTTTTTAAAAGTTAGAATTTTCAACTTCTAAAAAAAAATTATTTTTAAAAAATTGTTAAAAAAAGGGTTTTTAAAAAAAGCCAATCTAAACAAGCCCTCAGACTTTGATCTTAGTCGAGTTTTTTGAAGGAATCATTGTATCACCAAAACTCAAAAAATTGTTATGACTTTGACCAAAAAAAAATGTATGTGAAACTTTATAGTAGTGGAATGAAATCCTAGCATGCAAAAATACCTTCTTCTTTGTTTTTTCCTTTCAGAGCAATATTAAATAACTGAGGAGGCGTACTAGAAAAATTGCCTTCTTTGGTCAAACAGCATCCCAGGCGGAAGCAATGGAATGGAGCGAAGATTCCAGCTTGTTGCACTCAATAATTAGATAGGGAGAAAAAAAAAAAAAAGAAAGCTTAATATTACAGACAAGCGAAACAAATGAGTTTATATATTTCCATCAGCTTCTTGAAATTTTGATCACAATAAGACTCTCTCTAATCAAAAGGCACATGGGCGTCTGATTGGATAGTTTCTAATGCCTTTTTTTCTTTTTTCCCCCTGAGAAATACTTAAGTTTGAGGGCAAAATTATTTTTGGAAGCATAAATATATAGATCAACAATTTAAATTTGGTTTCTAGACCTTCCCCATTTCGATATTTCTTCTTATTTGATCCTACACCAGATACACCTATTTTGATTTTGTCACATCAAATTACTCGCATTGAAAAAGTGGTCAATGAGAGACTATCTTGGTCTCCTTTTCAAACTGCTTGTTTTGAAAAACTAGTACCATGGGCACGCCACAAAAAAAAAAAAAAAAAAAAAAAAAAACCTGTGATGGGACTATCTTGGTCTCCTTTTCAATCATCCACAGGGGCATGCATCCAAAAAACTTGATGAGATTGCGTTTGGTCTCGTTTTCAACTTTACGTGCGCAGGGCAGTCGTATTCAAAGATGAGAGAGATATATGTAAGAACTTCTATCGAGAAGGGGTCTTTATTCATAAATTTTTATCAAATAGGAATATGAATTCCGCAATGGCGGTAAGCTGGTAACGGCTAGCTTAAATTTACAGAATGTCATCTGTAAATTTTAGGTGGTTCATGTATTCATATAAGTGATTCAATCTTGACGACATATTAATAATAATAATAATAGAGAATATTTAAATTATAAACTAATTTGGTCTATATCCTATGCATTCTAAATTCTTTTGAGAAAGATATATATTTTTAAAATATCGAAAACATTACTTAAATTTGCTCACAACGTTTTGGTAGAAAATTCTTACTTGGTTAATTAGTCAGAATTGGAGGTTGTAAAATCACCCTCTAGACTTACATTGTAGTATGTAGAGAACTATACATTTATATGCGAATATTCTTTAATTCTCTGACGCATGTGTTGTTGACGACTCTTGTTGTAACTTGTAAGTTAAGATATTCAAGAGGAGAAGTTAGACTTTCTCATTGACAACATAAAATTATGAGTTTGATGGCCAAAAGTAGAACATTCAAGCAACAACGTTACTAGTAAGCACTAGGACCACATGTTTTCCCTTTGTCTCAGTATGTTACGAATTTAGAATCTTGAATGTTTTACCTTTTTACTCAATATTGAAACTTATAAGCAAAAGCACTTCCTTTTTTTTTAAAAGAAAAGTAAAAAGAACACACACAATTCTCATATAGCCATAAATTAGCATGATAAAAGCTACTTACACGTCTCTAGATTATAAACGTGATCATACAAACACTAATACACCCGACTTAATTTGAAGACGCCTACATTCGTCGAGACTGTGCATTAAAAAGTAGGCAACTGAAGAGTTAATTAAAATTGTGTGAACGGTAAGCCAGTTGCTTGACTTTTAAAAGCCAAAAGCTCCCTAGCATTCTCCAGAAAATGAGATCCACAAATTAAACTAGAGTCTATTTGGACGGTAAAAGATCATTCCCTTGATTCCATGCGATTAATTATGATCATAAATTTTGATTATTTAAATATAAAATTTGATGATTCATATGATGTATATTATATGTTATTTTTTTCTAAGGAAAAAAGGAGATGAGGGAAGGAGAGGATGTGTTTGCTCTAGACCCTAATGGCAATAAAAGTGTAATGTGAATAGGTAAACAAAATGCAATGTGTTGATAAATAATAATTTGCCTTTGACTTTATTGTTTAGAACCATTCAAACAACTCAACTCTTTCATGCTAACAGTTTCAGCTTAACTTTAATGCGCGACACAAGTTTACTACACTGAACGGTTTGAATTATTCTAAGACTAACTCCAATAGCTTCTTCATATTTAAATTTTAAGTAATTCTTATTTCAGTTTTACTCTAACGGCATCTTTAGTTAAAAAATTTCTTAAATTTGTTTTACTTTAGTATCTCTTCTTAATTTTAATTAAATGCGTTATATTAATTTTTTTATTTGTATTTGTTAATTTTACAACGATGTTCTATTTTAAATTACTAACATATATTTAATTTTTTAATTTTAAATTTCTAATATTACTTTTATTTGAAAAATATTTCCAATGACTTTAAGTATTTTATTTATATTTGTCCTTTATTTATGAACATATTATATTTTTCATTATTTATATAATGTTTATCTTATTTTTATTAATTAATAATTTTTAAATAACTTTATTTATTATCTATATTAACTCTTTGTTCATAATAATATTTTATTTTTACAATTGTCATGTTAAAGTTTAAACAAAAATTGTAGGGAATGGACTGCATGTGGAGATAGTCAAAATTAATTCAAGGGACGAGCTGCGTGTCTCTACATGTGGGGAAACTTATATAGGATGTAGTTGCAGGATATCATCTCCAAAAGTTTCTCTACATACAAGGGAAAAGGAAATTTATGACGTGGATTGGAGATGCCCTTAGAATGATGATTTAATTTTGAACCTTAAAATAGTGAATAGATTGTGTTTTTAGAAATTTAATTTTACTGAACGACGAAAATGACCTTCTAATTATATAGATAGTTAAAAGTTAACGAGAAAGATGATAAAAAAACAATTCAAATACAAAAATCCGTAGTCCAAGCGTGTTTAAAGAAAAGCCTCAACTTCCTGGTTGCTAGTTAACCGCCGACATATTGGGCTTTTATTATATACTTTGACTCTAAACAAAGACACAATGACAAGAGTTGAATATTGAAACACTTTTTCAAGTCACAAGTTTTGGTAGGGCTCGTGATATTGTCAAAGAGGACATGTGGATGTGAAGCAAATTGATTGAAACAGAATGAGTTGTTTATCAACAATTGATCAAACAAATAAATAAAATAATTATCAATAATTGATTAATTTAATTTCACTTTCCATTTGTCAACTGATTGGTGGTGGATAATGAGATCAAAACATAAAAAATAAAAAAAACCCAAACCATTGGCAACGTTAACAAGCGGTTTTTCTCAGATGTAATGAGAGGAATTTATTATCTAAAGCAAAAAGTTGACTATATATATCGATAGCAGACACGTGTAACAAACAACGGACTACGTGTTGCAACAATATGGATTTTGATCCGTTTGTAATTTGACAATCGGCTTTTTATTTGTCAAGTATATCCTGACCCTGACCTTAAAAAAAAAAAAAAGTATATCTTGACCAAAAAAAAAAAAAAGAAGGAAAGTAGAGATAACGCTACGATTCAAAAAAATGCTTGAACTCTGATACGCGTTGGTGTTCCTCTTATATGAAATTAAAGATAAGACTTGAACTCTATCATCAAGATACATGTGCGTTAAGAATATTATCTATAGACCACACAACATGAAGTTCAATATTACACTGTCGAATTGGATTTTTTTTTTTTAAAAAAAAAAATTGATGGTGGATGAACTTATTAGAGCACATCAACATTTGTAATGGGAGCATGTAGATATGAAATTGAGATATTTAATTACAAGAAGACACTACTTAAACCTGATCCCTTTTTTTGGGTGGAAAAAATGTAATTTTAGAAATATGACTTAAACTCGTAATCAATGATCAGAAGTTTAATGTTTATTGAAAGGGCTTAAACTTCAAGAAGAGATATTTTATACCATGTTAGGTAACAATGTTAGTATTTAGCTTGGTGTAACATTTTTTCCTTTCAAATCACACTTGGTATTTTCATATTCTATTACCTAACAATGTTAATATTTAGCTTGTGTAATTTACAACTCCTGCATGGCGTATTAACTTACGCACCTTTATATTACTTAACCTTAATCTACAATTATTCTTAGGACACTAGTAAACAAGATACAAACAATATAAAATCAAAGATTCAATTACTACCAATAGCGATGCACAAATTTGGCTTAGTAAGCAAAGAATAAAAAAATGTCCTATTTTGGAATCCAAATATTGTGTCTGGGGGGGGGGGTGTTCTGTGATACATGTGTTGATATATTATTTTAACTTTTAAAAAGGTTTTTATGTAATTATTACATCGCTATTTAAGATATTTAGTAAGTTATTTTATTTTGTGTTTAAAGAAATTGTGATGCATCAGTTATTGGAATTGAAAAAATGTCGCATAAAATATGAAAAGGAAAAAATTTAAACTCTAAAATGATCCTTTGCTTTTGGGGCAAACAATTCAATGTCCTTGATGGTACAGTATCTGAAGCCAAAATAATTTTTAGAAAGCACAAATAAATAAATAAATAAATAAATAAATAAAAGTTAACGTGGATAGCATATAAGACCATTTAATTTATAATGATTCCTGTGCTCCAATAGCCAATATAAGGACTCATAACTTATGTTGTACGTATTCTCAGAATCATGCATTGTGATCTGATGATTTTAAACATGAGTCGTCGTATATGGTACTCTTTTAAGTATTTGTTTAAGACAATTAGGTGGGAAAAAAAAAACTGAAAATAAAGTTTAAGAAACAAAAGAAAGGGAGCAAAGTGAATCACAAATTAAATAATTAATGCCTGACAAGAACAATACCATGTGATCCCATTGATAAGAACACGAAAACTCTACTTAATTTCGTATATTTAAGGATATTAAATTCTTCGTGGACTACTAATAATTCATCTGGGCATATCGATATCCACTAAGGATATGCAAATGGTCTTTCTTCTGGAAATTTGAATAATCAGTAGGCCAATTACATATTCTCATGTTAAACTCTGAATTTTTTACTTTTTTTTTCCTTTTTAGATCAAAAAGATATACAATTAAGAATTAAGGATGATCATCTTTGTATTGGAAAAAAGAACAAAATTTAGTTTTGCGTCAGCGAAACTATCAATATAGGTGTCAAATTTTATTGCAAAATAATTCAATATAACCTAATAATCCAAGTTCAACTTGATAATGCCGAAGGAGAAAAAAAAAAAAAAAAAAAAAGAAAGGAAAGCAAAAGAAAGTTCAATTTGATAATTCCGTGAGAAGACAGACATAGGGAAACTTCTACTTTAAAAGTGTGGTAGGGGCTCGTTTAGACTAATTTTTGGAAAAAAGTATTTTTTGTATAGTTAAAGAATTTGTTTTGAAAATTTTCAATATCTAATTTTTAGTGCGTGTTTAACAGTAGCTTTTAATATTTTGACTGGTCAGAACACTATTTTTTAAAATTATTATTGTTCGGTAAACTAGCATTTCAAATAGTTTTTCAAGTAGTTTTTAGTGTTTCAACTAGTGTTTTTCATAAGCCAAAAGTTTTAGTCTTTTAGCTAACTTTTAGCTTTTTATTTTTAATTTTGACAATTCTATCCTTTTTGTATTTTTTTATTTTTTTATTTTTTCTCCAATCTCTCTTTATATTTTTACTTTTTCTTTTACAAATATAAATAAGAAATAACAAAAAAATGAATTTCAAATTCTATATAATTGGTATTACTAAAAGTATAAGTTTTATTAGTATTTTTTTGACAAAATAATTTTAAATCTATTAAAATTAATTTTTATAATATAGACACAAATGTTTTATAAAAAAATTAGGTGTATATTAATATTAAAATATAATTATAAAAATAAATGTCTAATTATAAAATTTATTATCTTATTCCTATAATAGTAATGATAATTTTTATCATAACAACAACAATAATAATAACATAATATTAATACCCTTTTACGTCATTTTATGTTCTTTAGCTAAACTAACATATAATTTTATCAAACATATTTTGTTGAATCAGTTAGTTAAACAGCTATTAAATAACAGCTAAAATACAATAGTTCAGCTACTCAAAATTAACTTAACAACGAAATTTGCTTAACCAGCCGTTGGAGACAAGCTTAATTTGAATTGTGTTTAAAGAGTTTTAACTTTTATTCAAAATCAATACAAATATTTATTATAAAAAATAATTTTTTAATAAAAAATCAACTCAAATAGGCTCTGGACTAATTTTCACACACTATAGTAATAGATGTTTTAGTTTTACTCTTTATATTTACACTAGTCAATCACCCACGCGATGCACGGGAAAGCAATATGTTATTTTATATGCATAGTATTTTTTCAAAAAATTAAGATAAGTGGCATTATGTTGAAATAAGTATCATTATTATTTTTAAATAATTACAAAAAGATAGATTCAAATAATTAAATTACGTAAATTTGAGCTAAATTACAAAACAAAATATGAATAATTAAAGCATTTGGTAAAATGATTTACATTAAAATTACTAAAAGAAAGTAGTATAGAAATATGGGAAGAAGATTAAAATAAGAAAAAATATATTAATTAAAATAGGTCATGTTTTGATAACAACTAAATTGAAGAGTTACTATAAATATCTGCAACCAATCCATGTTGCATGTTATAATTTTAGAATGTAATATGTAAATATTAAAATAAATTAAACAATTAATATAAATCTCATTAGAATAAAACACGATTTTCACAATTAAATGTAATGTAAGAGCACCACATGACAAAAAATATTAAGAATACTATCTACACTTATTATTGTTATATTATAAAGAGTTCTCCTATATAATATAGTATAAAAATATAGATTCTTAAACTCGTGAACGATATTAATTAATTACCTTACAAAGCTTGCATTTTTTTTCCCTCTCTGACTATTTTTCTTTTTGGTAATAATCATCTTCCCTTTACCATCAAGGAATATTCCTTCCACCCCACGTTAAAAATCACACACTAGCCCCGCCACGAGACCTAACGGCGCGTCACTTCTCTGTCAAACCTCTCCTATATTTGTCTGTGCACTTCTGGTTTCTTTTCTTCTGCGTTTCAAACTTTCTCATTGTCAACGTTGCGACCAATCACGGCCGTCCATCTAAACCTACACATACAGATACGCCATGTATGTGCGTTTGTGTGTGTTTGGCCATTTTATATATACAGATCGATAGATATACATACATATTTGAACACCTTCCACCTCTTGTTGCTGTCTTTCTCTCTCTAGAAATTCCTGTATTTTCTCTTTCCAAGTGCCCCAGTGTGGTATTTCCAATTTTCTCTTTAGGTAATATATTTAATTTGTTAATTTGTTTTTTTATTAGGGTACGATGTGTAGCTTCGTGCATCGATCTGTGTAGAATAATTTATTTGGGTATATATGTTTAAATATATGTATGTATGTATGTATGTATGTATGTATGTTTGTGCACATTTGAGGAATTAAGGTATCTGCAATTTTCTGGGCAATTGAGAAACACAGGCCATGTAAATTTTGAGGTTTGTAATTCTTTTGGTCAAAAGATGTCTTCAAAAATAAAAGGAAATTGAAATTTTATCTTTTAAAATACTTTTAAAACTTGTTTATGAGATGTTGTCAATTGATGATAAATATTTTTTCCAGAGGAATAGGGGTATGTACTTGAATGTTCCTCTTTGATTTTAATATTCTTGATTGAGAAAAGAGTATATCTTGGAATAATCTTTCTTTGCTCGGAGGTTTTGATTGAGTCATTAATGAATTATTAATATATTTATGAATCCTGTTTTCCCCTTTGCATGGGAAGAATTTCTAGTGAAGTATTTGAAATTGTCATTTTTTTGAAAATCAGTATCTGCATATTCATTGAGTTGTTCTATCTAGAATTTCTACAAGACCTATTAATAAATTAAGAAAATTTGTGAAAATAAGTCTTTTCCTGTTAATAGGTCATTATGGTTTTTCATAAGATTGGTGATTTTGTTTGGTTTGTGATAGGTTAACTAATTATTGGGTGTATTGGTGTTTGGATTTTGATTTGTAATTTGCAAGGTTAAGATGGTTTTGATGGTGATGTATTGTAGTGAAGCCTCTGGCGCTAGTCTAGTGGTTTGCTTCCAGCTTTAGTCGGTCAATGGGCTGTTTTCACTCTACAACGAGAAAGCAGTTTCCTGGCTACGAAGACCCCATAATACTTGCTTCTCAAACTGCTTGTAAGTTAATATTCATCATGTTCAGATGATTTTTGCATTATCAAACTTGTTTGAAGTTTCCAAATGAATGGCTTCTGGATTGAATTTCAAAATTTCATTTAGTTAGCAATTAGAATGAGATCTAAAGTACAAAGTTTCTGACTTTTAAGATTTCTTGTTAAGAATTGCCTCAAGAAGAAAAATGTTTGTTTAATGTTTTAAATATTTAAAAGATTCTAACCTGATTAACAGCCTATAGCTTTTTTCTATTTAGGACTAGTCGAAAGTTGAATCTTTTCCATGTGATTTACTTTTTGTTGATTTGGTAATGTGCCTTCTTGCTTATCTGGTTTGGGATTCTGGATAAGATACAGCGTACCCCTGCCACTTATCACCAGAGATAGAATAATGATACACGATTTGGTATCTTTGGTAAAATCTTCTAGATTTATGGATGTGATATTGTTCTTAATACCCATTTGCTTGATGTGGTAGTTATTAAGTGCCAGTGCAATGTACAAATTTAAGGTGCCTTAGTTTTGTTTCATGAAATAGGAGTATATATTGTGTTCTGTTTGTCTGGACTGGAGAAGTAGGCTTGCTGATTATCCATCATCCTTTGCCTTTGCAGTCAGTGTAAGTGAAGTGGAAGCATTGTTTGAGCTATTTAAGAGCATTAGCAGCTCTGTTATTGATGATGGGCTAATAAGCAAGGTAATTTGGATCAGAACATTTCCAAATTTGTTTTTGTTCATTTATTTTTCTGATTTTCTCTTCTGTTATGGAATCTGCTTCTTCATCTATTTTCCCAATTCTCTCTTTTCTTATTGTTATATTCTGCTGGTTATTACTGGAGTCGTTACTTTCTTCAAATATTTTCTCTGATCTAGTCATAAACTGTAAATAGGATCCTCTATAGATATAAAGTCTCAGGATGGGCTTTGCATTTTTATTATCTTTTATGGTTGAAGAGGTAGTAGCAGGATCTTCATATGTTGATTTCTTTCTTCTATTGTGTTAGTGGCATCATTTCAAGACATAATTGCCAGTAATAAAGTTTTTGCTGCAAGCATGTATAGAATTAGCACAATAGCGAAAAGCATTACACATGGAGAAGTCCTAGAAATATATATGCAAACTGTTCTCGCCAAGTGATATTATCTTTTAGTTTTTGTTTTGGAAGTTTATTTTTGTACATCTGTGCATTGAATCTATTATCTAAGCATGTGTTTTAGTTTCAGTCTTTAAATCTATCTTCTGTTTCTATTTATGGTATAGTATCTTTACTAGTCCATCAGAAGGAGAGAAAATTTTAATCTCCTTGTGATTTATTCCTTTTTTGGAACATTCTCATAAATACATTACTCGTAAGATGATATTGTGATTCATTTTGAATATGCAGGAAGAGTTTCAGTTGGCCTTATTTAAGAACAAAAAGAAAGAGAATCTATTCGCAAATCGGGTATGATGAGATTGCGTGCTTCTGTTACTTTATATATTATATTGGTGGATTACCTTTATGAAGAACAATAGCTTTCTTATTTTCATATTGACTTTTGAGTATGCAAAATATATCCTCTTCATCTTTCAGAATATATAGAAACTTGACTGGTGTTTATAGTTATCAACTTTGTCTTTTGGTGTAGAATAGTGAAAGTCAGTAAACAGAATGCTACATATACTTTTTAAATTGTAAATATCTTTTTTCTTTTTTCCTGTATATTTTACCTGTGAGGATAATTAAAACCCAGTAATTTGATGGAATTAACTAAAGTTTTCTAGTTAAAGTTTATTCATTGATGTGCTATGATATTCTGGAACTTCACATAGGCAACAATACTAAACCGCATGGGTGGTATGAATATTATTCATCCTGGGAGTTGACTATGTTTGTTTCTGTAATAGACAATGGAGAATTCCTAAACGAATAAGTGTGGTTTTCAGTTTTCACTCCTTCAGAGGAATAGAGGGAAGTGCCATAAGCACATGATTGTTTGATTAGATTCACTCAGAATAGCATTTTGGCATCTAGTAACGTGGACTTGATTAGCAGATCATTTGATTAGCCATAAAAGATTGGTTAAGAACTACAAGAGACTAATAACGTGGTCGTTGCTTGTCTGAGTTCTTAAAATGGGGTTTGATAGTGCTTATTTTCCCCCCCCTTCTGATTTTGCAGATATTTGACCTTTTCGATGCGAAACAGAAAGGAGTTATTGATTTTGGTGATTTTGTGAGATCGCTGAACGTTTTTCACCCAAATGCCTCACAAGAAGATAAAATTAATTGTAAGTCGGAAAGAAATACTATAATTCTTGCATAGTTCTTAGATGCCTGTTCAATTTTCTGGAAAATTATGGTTACTTAGGAATGTTTTGTATGACTTTGCAGTTTCGTTTAAGCTGTATGACTTGGATGGCACAGGATATATTGAGCGCCAAGAGGTTTGTTCTTCTGTCTTTGGTCTTTCGCCTGGCTTGTAGCATGTTTAGTAATTGTGGTAGTGAACATCTAGCACATCAATGCTACAACACCTCCAATGGTGTCTGAGCTGCTTGCTGTAAGTAATTCCATTTTGCACATGTTATGTTCTTTTTCTAGATGTGCAATTTGACCTAACAAGTGACGGAAAACTAGATATCTAATTACTTGGACAATGCAACAAGGGGCCTAATGTGTGTTTATATATTAGAATTTAAAGCTCACATGAAGAATTGATTTTTGGTGCATTAGCTGGGCGTTTGAGCGAGGAGTTGTATGCAACTGTATTCTCCACTTCGAGCAAATATGAACTTGTATATATTTCTTTTGTACTTGTTATGTTTGTATATTCTTGAGTGTGGAGTGGTTGATATTTCACTATAGTTTGTACGTGTTTGTTTATTATCTTTTGTAAAGGTGAAATTTCCGTAATAATTTAGTAATCTACGTTTGGTCATTGTCTTCATTATAGTGACAAATTTTCCTGAATTAATTCATGGTGTTTTTGGTCATCGACTTTGTTCCTAGTTTTATAGGATGTGATTTTTGCAGGTTAAGCAAATGGTAATTGCACTTCTACATGAGTCTGAAATGAAGTTGGCTGATGAGGCAATTGAAATACTACTGGACAAGGTTAGTAATTGATTCCAGTTTCTGCTCTTTCGTGGTATGATTAATTTCTTTTCAATCCATTAATTGGAGCTGAACATGGCAAGCAAATTGGAGGGGTAGAACCCTCTCAAGTAGATCTGAAGGAGGTGGATTTTCATTGGAAAAATACTGTTTCATTTGGTAACTGAACCTAATGATTTAATTCTTTCTAGTGTCCTGTTAGAATATTTCTTTCCTCCCTCCCCACATTTCTTGTTGCGGGGTTCCCATGTGGATGTTTTTTCCAGTCAAAGAGTACCTTTCAAATTTTTTGAACACTGCTTGCTACATTTCTGGTCTGGTGGTTCTTTTTTGGAGTTTGGTGGTGGAGGGGGGCCCAGGGGGCATCGTATTGTGTGGTTCCTTCATTGTGTATATTCCCATTGTTTCATTGCTTGAGGTGCTGGTTTATTCTTGACTTGTTGTGAGATAATATGGTTGTTCATCCTATATACAGACCTTCCAAGAAGCAGATAGCAACCAGGATGGGAAAATCGACAAGACGGAATGGCATAATTTTGTCTCGCGAAATCCTTCATTGTTAAAGATAATGACTCTTCCATATCTGAGGTATTGTAGTATGTTCCTTGTCACGCTAGAAGAAATTATGTTGTCATAGGTTCTATTACATCATTTCAGCCCGAATTCACCTATTGAATTATTTATTTAATTATTTTGACAGGGATATTACCACAACGTTTCCAAGTTTCGTATTTAATTCTGAGGTTGATGAGATTGCCACATGATGAGTGGAAGATATTAGTTGTCTTGTCCACCTTTTTTGATAGGAAGCTTCTGTTTTGATTCAAGCGGGACCTTTCTACTTAAAAGAAAAAGAGTTCCGCGTGTAAGTAGGGAGTACAGTTTGCATCTAATGGCGGCCAAGCCCCTGTAATCAACTCAGTTTAAAATGGTATTAGCCAAGTGTGATTAGAGCCCCTTGCCATTCTATTCAGTGTCTCCTGGTAGGTGTTTGCCTGCCTTTCTACGGTTGTGTCTACAATTTCTCTGCTAGTTCTATGAATTTGTCCTCTGCTTCCTTTGGCTGCCATAGTTCTCCGTTATATATTGTGATAGAATTTACAGCGCACACACAAAGCTTCTCATTGGTCAATATACTGTAATATGGTGGTTTTTTAACAGCTTTTTTTTTTTTTTCACAATTTTTGAAAAAAAATGTTTTTTTGAAAAGTAAAAATTTTGGGTCTTATAAGAGTTTCAGTTTTTTTTAAAGTCCAGGCAAATAGTTGTGCAAAAAGAACATACTTCTTTTTAGGGGTGTTCACTCATTAGATATTTTCAATATTTTCTTCAAATTTTTGGAGTTTGGGAAAATTGAATATGGAGAATGGTCAATTAGAGAAAAAATATTGGATATGGGGAATATTTTGAGGAAAAAAAAGTTAGAGATTAGATAAAATTTTAAATTTGGGATATTATTTAATTTATTCAGAATTTAATAGATCAAATTTTTAAAAGGTTAAATATACACACTATAAACACTTCACCTATTGCAAACATTATACGAGCTACACACATTTCACACACAACACGTTATACCCATTATACGAAATACACACATTTAACACGCAACACACACTGCGCCCCGGCCCTCGGTCCCTAGGGCCTTGCACTTCGGGTTCAAGCCAAGTCTCGAGTCCAGAGCCAGGTCTCGGGGTGCGGGGCGCCGGGGGTCGGAACCGGAGGGCCCAGGCTGTGTCCTTGGTCCCGAGAGCTTGTGCATCGCCCTCGATATCCTAGGGCACTGAAGGATTGCACACGAGGCGGGGTGCCAAGGGCCAGGAGCAGGGTCCCGGGGCGCCACGTCCTGGACCCGGCGGTCTGGGCTGGGTCCCGGGCCACCGGAGTTCGGATTTTTGGTGTGACAACCGAATTATGAAAATTTTTTTCAGATAAAATATAAACAATTTATTTTTCACGTGTGTGAATTTTTAGTATGTGTTTACCTTTAATGTATTTTTCTTAAATTGGATATTTTCATTCCCCAAGGAGTTTTATCTAATTTTCCCATTATCCAAATTGTATTGCCTATTGGAGAATTGTGCAAAAATTGGTGAAAATTTTTTTCTCCAAAATTATTTTGGGGAAATAATAATACTCTATTTTGGACTGAATAATCTCCAATGAACACCCCTTCTTCTTTTTGAGGAAAAAAAAAGATTTTCTTTTTTTGAAAAAAAACCAATCCTGTTAGGCCCATATTTCGGTTGTTCTCACAGTAGTAATAGCCTAAAAGGGACGGTTTTCGAGAATGTAATCGATTATCTTCTCCTTCTTCTAACCACACACCCCCCCTCAAAAACATGAAAAATGATGATTTGTATATTATGTTCTAATTTTTCAAGGAATTAAAAAATAAACTGTTTTGGCTTTGACAGCGACGTCATTTTACTGGTTTATAAGAGATTGTGATATTAAAGATGCTTGCTTAAATTGATTTCTAAGAAACTTCTTCGTAAGGGATAAGGAAAAGTATAAATCTTTAATTTCTGGAAAGTTTGAAAGCTGTTAATTGTGTAAAAACAATATTGTTTTGTTGGATTGTTCTTTTTCTTTTACCGTTTTGTATGGTCTACTTCAGTACTTTGGTTGGGGAAAAAAAGTTCTATAAGCTTGTTTGGCTATGAAAACAAAAGTTTCAAAAAAGAACTAAGAAAAGTAGCTTCCATTTTCCTTACTGTGGCAAGCGACGTGTAACTGGTTATAAAATTATTTTTGGGCATGTTATTTCTTGTGATTTTCGTAATTAACTGATTATTTTTTTGTATTTTAAAAGTTAACATGTTACTCTATTGTGTTTTTTTTAAAAGGGATGACAATGATGTAACATTTGCTATTTTGACTATTCGAGTTCTTTTTTGCTGTGTTTCTTGGTTATGCTTTTACAAATTGTTGTACAATCAATTTATTTCAAAAAATCAAAATCGAACGAAAAAATTTTTAATTAATAAACTTCGATATATTATCAATATGGTTCTATTTGGTCTGAATCATTATTTTCTTTATAAATTCAATTATTTAATGAATTCGGTTATAACATAATTAATTATTATCATCCCCATGAAATCTTCGATCAAGCACGACCATATGACCAACATACCCACTTCCACCTCATTTCTCTACACTTGTGCTCCGATGTTTATTATAAGATGCTTTTTATATAAGAAAAAGAAGTGTGTTTTGTTGAGTTTTATAATAGATTTGTAATAATGTGTTTTATCTCTATAGTTGTAAAAAATAATATAAGGAATGATCGTTTATATCTTATAAGACAAAAATCATTGTTTGTTTTGATTTTTATAAGATACATATGATAAGATGTTTTAAAACTCTCTTCATTTTAATAAAATAAGCATCTTAAAATAAGTCCATTCCAAACACACTATTGGTCTACAACTAGCTGGCAAAGCACCATTACCCCAAATCAAATGACAAATCCTACCACCATCGCAAACAATAAGAGAAATACATGAAATGAAATTGTTAATCATCAAGCCCTAATTTATTTCTTGTCCTCAATTTGCTCCTCATTACCACCATGATCATACGCGGCTTTTCCGGCGTAATTCCTTTGAGAGCTGATAAGATTATTGAAATTCCATCCTAATATCAATCTGCTAACTAATCAACAATGTGTTGTTCTCATGAATGAGACTTCTAAAATTAAGATAAGCTCAAAATTCTCCAGAAGTGCTTATGTCTCTTTGAACAAATCAGGCATATTCCAGTTTATTTTACTTACTATATCCTAGTTCACTAAAGTTAAAAGGCATACCACAAAGGCTTATTTCTAGTCCATTTTACTTGCGCGTTATGTTTGCCCTGTTTGTTATAGTCTTATTTTAAGATGCTTATTCTATTGAAATGAGGGTACATCTTATAAGATTTAATGCATCCTATGAAAATTTAAAACAAAATTATACTTTTTATCTTATAAGAAATAAGCAATCATTCTTATCTTATCTTTTACAACTATAGAATATATGGTGCATATGATAAGATATCTTAAATCTTATAAGATATTTCCAAATTTCAATAGGATAAGTATCTTAAAATAAGATCATTCCAAACACACTAGTTATCTCTATTGTTAATTACCTGTAATTAACTTTTTGTCTAATTTGACCATCATTTTGTTGCTTGACGATGCCTCCTCCAGATCTACCTTTACAAGTAATGAAGTAAAGACATCCAAATTAAATCAACACACTTAAAAGAATACATAAAGGCTAAAGCTGATAATTACCAATAATAAAGTTTTAGTGCATGCTAATTTTTCGAGACATATATATAATCCAATGTCGTTTTCACCAAAAAGTTAGAGAAAATGACCTAGTCTTTTTCTAGTCTTCTCTATTATAATTGGGTATGAGTTTCTCAATTTCAGCTATCGATCAATATAGAGTAGGTGATCTATATGAAGAAAAAACTTGGAAAAGGCTTGCTGGAAAATTCTTCTCTTTGGATCTTATCTCTTTGAACAACTCATATTCTAGTTTATTTTAATTGCGCATTATGTTATCACTATAATAAACTTCTGATTAATTTTTGTCTAATTTGACCACCATTTTAATTTGTTGCCTGACAATGCCTCCTCCAGATCTACCGTTAAAAGTAAAGCCATCCAATTAACACACTTAGAAGAATTAACACATAAAGGCTAAAGTTGATAATTAATAATAATAAAATTTTAATGCATGCTAATTTTTCCAGACATATATATAATCCAATGTCTGTTTTCACCAAAAAGTTAGACAAAATGACCTAGCATTCTTCTAGTCTTCTTTACTACGATTAGGTGTGAGTTTCTTTAACTATAGAACAATATTGAATAAGAATATTAATCTATATATGAAGAAAAAACTAGGAAAAGGCTTGCTGGAAAATTCTTCTCTATGGAGCTTCTTTAGTATAATTATGACATTTGGGATTAGTGGAAGAAAATCTGAAATAAAACTTTAATGTTCTAGTAATATGCTACATTCATTATAAAGAATTGGAAAAAAACAGAAAAACATGCACCATATGCAAATTCCTTGACCAAATGTCCCGAGATTTAAAAAAAAAAAAAAAAAAAAGTGTTGGACAAAAAAGGAGGGGGGGGGGGGCACAAGGTTTGTCAGTTCATCCATCAATCTATGAAAACGCACCAGATTGTTGTCAAACGAATCTTGCAATGCTTAAAGGGCACCATGGCTTATGGCCTACGAATCAAGGCTTCTGTTGATTTTACTACATGCTTATTCCGATTTAGATTAGACAGGATACTTAGATGATCGTCATAGTATGCATGGATACTGTGTCTTTTTTCGACTTAATATGAATTCTAGGTCTACAAAGAAACAAAGTACTACAGCTAGATTGAGTATTAAGGTAGTGAGGTTGAATAGTGGGCAATTGCATATGCCACTGTTGAGATTTGTTGGTTGCCATTGTTATTGTCAGAACTTCGGGTCCTGCAGCCAGCTCCACCTATTCTATGGTGTGATAGTATAGAAGCTACATATATCACAGCCAACCCAATGTTCACGCTCTCACCAACACACATTAGAGCTAGACGTTCATTTTGTTCGTGAAAAGGTACCTATTGAATAGCTAAAAGTTAGTTTCATCTCTTCTGTTGATTAGATTGTTGACATTATGGCAAAGGGTTTCTCTGTACCTCACTTCACTTGTGTAAGGTCCAAGCTTACTGTTCAAAAACAAGCTCCACTTGAGGGGGTGTGAAGAAATAAATATTATTTGAAAATTCTATTATTGTTGTATATCATTTATCTTATGTTGTGCTGATGGGTTGGGCGATTTTCAATTACCTGAATGTGATAGAGTTGTAAAACAAAGTTTATGTGGTCCGGTAATGTCTATGTCCACAGAACAATAAAATATATTCACTATGCAAAAAGGAAAGAGATTACAAATAAGAGAAGAAAATCTCTTAATTACCTATGCTAATTTGCTCCTAGACTGATGCCATAAGAATTCGATATTGCAAAGTAGATAAATTGACACGTGCAAACTCACACCCACACCCCACCTTCCTATGGGGTATGGTCTGTGGCAACTAATTACAAGCTACAATATCCTCTTTATAGAAAACTAATACTAATCCCACTACGTTTAGGATTCATATGTGCAATAAATAGGACTAATTCTAATCCAATCAGATTTAGGACTTCAACTACGATTAGACTTCTAATTGTCACCTTAAGTAGCCTAAAAATACGAGTCACTCTTTAACAGACTCCACCTTGACAAGAACTTTTACATATTTCTTTACCTCAATACAAACTTTATTTGCATATTCTTGCACCAGTTAATGAAAATTGAGTTATATGAGTTAACTTTATGATATGAATTTATTCTTGTTGCTCATGTGAATATGTCTTCAAACAATTGCTCATGTGAATATGCCTTCAAACAATTGCATATGAAGTTGCATTGCCACATGCCAAATTATTGCTCCCATCGAACTTCTCAATTTCAAATTTTGCATTAGAGATTGCTGTCTTTGGTACTTGCACATTAGATCCTAGTGTAGCACCTCTGACAGTCGTCTCTCCTAATTTTGACTTTGAATTTTTGTCTTGTGTATCTCTTTATATGCGATTATTGTGGCTCTAGATATTACTTGTTATGTTGATGGGTTGGGGTAATTTTCAATTACCTGAATGCAATAGAGATATAGGAGAGAATAAACAAGAAAATAATAATATAAGAACATACAAAATTTACATAGTTTGGCAATAACTATGTTCACGAGCAATAAAATATATTCACTAATGCAAAAGAGAAAAATGTTACAAATTTTTTCGAAAGAGAAAAAAACTCTCAATACATAAGCTGACTTCCTCCTAGACTAGTGTAAAAAAAATTTGATATTATAAAGTTACGAATTAACACATGTAGACTCACACCAACACCCTACCCTTTTACGGAGTGTGACTGTGGCAACTAATTACAAGTTACAAGATAGTATTTATAGAAAGCTAATGTTAATATCACCAAATTTAGGATTCTTATATGCAGTAAATAGGACTATACTAATCACATCACATTTAGAACCTCAACTATAATTAGACTTCTAATTATCAATCTAAATTAACCTAAAAATACGAGTTACTCTTCAACATCTTATAGTCACATGTATCTTTATTGCCTTGTACTATAAGTACTCCTCAGTGTACTCTTACTATATTTTTGATGAAATATACAAAATCTAAATTCCTTCAGACTGTACTATATTACTTGATTAATATAATCAAAGGTAGGCTTTTTGTAGGGTTTTCTCGTGCAGGCAGCTTCCTTGACATTAGCAGTAATTCCTTCAATCACACCAAGATAGTGTTGTAGTACTTTACCTAACGGATTGGGTAAACGAGTCACCATATATAGAAATATTGCAAAAAGGAAATGCGCGCATATTGTCTTAGATATTATTATTTGATAAACTGAGATTTCCCGAAGATTAAGAGAAAATGAATATATCCTATGTATGTGTGCAAATTCACCAACACCTATCTTTATGGTTTTCGTGCAGCACTTAAAGTCAATCGCGAAATCTTTACGAAACGAAACCTGATTAAAGTTTTCCACAAAAGGATAATATAATTAAAAACTGGCAATGACTACATTGTTCTTGGGAACTAGGTAAGCCTTCAAACGTTTACTCAAATAAGCTCACTCTGGTTTGATCTTAAAATAAAGAAAAAATTAACCCCTCCTTTTTTTTTTCCTTTTTCTTTTGACCTCAAACCCGACAGATATGAGTGATTTTAAATATTATACATTATCTTTTTCTAGAGCTAGCACGCACGTGTGCTTAATCGGATTAGGATCCTCTCACATTAGTAGTTCTCTCATATTTGGTTTTCTCATATTGATATGAGGCAAAAATCTTGATCATTCATGTATGTAGCATATCATTTCAGCTACTCATGAAATTCAAATCTCATAAAAGGTCTCGATCATTCACGTATGGAACATATTGTTTCAGCTATTCATGAGATTCAAATCCTATAAAAGATGGTTGCTGGGAGGAAAAATAAGTATTTTTGAAAATCATCCTTTTTTAAAATTGTATTTCATAAGTGGCTGAAATGATATGTCTCACACATGAATGATCAATATTTTGCTCATATCAATATGAAAGAGTATTTGATATGTATGAGAAAATTCTAATCTGTGCTTAATCACCTACTTGATTCTGTCCAGTCAGCTTTGAATTTTGATTAGTGCTTGGTTTGTTATAAGTTTATTATAAGATACTTTTTTATGTAGAAAAGTATAGTTCGTTTTAAGTTTTTATAAACTTTTGTGATAAGAAACATTATTTATAATTGTAAAAAATAAGATAAAAATAAATTATTTATCTTATAAGATAAAAAAAGATAATAAATATTGTCTTCTTCACATCAATAATAGAAGCACTTATAGTAAGCTTATTCCAAACACGGCATAACCGGAAGGAGATCAAGAAGTTTACAAGTTGGCGTCAGTTTAATTTCATCCAAGTATGCTGAACTTTGGTACCCGTGAATACACTTCTAGTTGAGCACTCGCCCGATCGGTTACTGCACTTCTATAAAAGATAACTCGTTGCCGTGTCTTGCAGAGTTGCGGTCTTTGCCATTCTTTGGCATAATAACGACCATTGAACATGTAAGTGAGAAGCGTATTAAGTATAATAGATAACTATAATAAAATTTTATTTATTGATAAACGTCATTTTCCTCATGAGTTTTAGCTTAGATCGTAACTCTCCCACAAGGTTTTACTAGTTTTACTCATTTTCTCATGTCATTAAACCTTACTAAACAAGCCATTATATTAAAAGATATTTTATATTTATTTATTAAAGTAAACAATAAAAAATTTGATAAAATTATTGAACAAAAATATCTACTATGCCCGATCATGATTTTCTTACCCCCAGAGGGAAAGGTACTTCCCTTTTGGGCCGGTTGTGGGCGAGGAGGGATTCGAACCCCCAACACCGTGGTTCGTAGCCATGTGCTCTAATCCTCTGAGCTACAGGCCCCACCCCGTCTCCCTGGATCTGTTCCCGGGAGCACCCCCAAAAAAGGAACCTTTCCTCTCCCCAGCCATTTCGGGTTAAGAAGATGTAAAAGCGCGTTTATCTCTATAAGAACGGTGCGTTCCGAGGTGTGAAGTGGGAGAGAAGGGATGGCATAATTGTTGGGATTTTGAATAAGACGACCTTTTGATTTTTCATTTCTTTGCAAATCATAAATGTTTCAATTTCAAAATATGAAAAAAATAAAAAATTGTTTATTTATAAAATGTTTGTTAACAGTAAGCTTACTTTTTACTTTTTTTATTTTTTATCTTTAATAAAATCATTCAACAAAAATTACAATCAAATAGAAAATTAAAAGATTTTAATTTCAAAATATATAAAATAGTCTATTGACAAAATTTTTCTTACCAATAAGATTAAAGAAAAAATTATACTCGATTTAATTTTTTTAATATATTTATATACATTTAAAATAGAGTCCAATAATTTTTATTTAAATTAATGCATATATTTGGAACACACTAACTTTTAAGAATATTATAAAAATGAAAAAAAAAGTAATTTATTGTACAAAATTTCTGTTATGCATGAACTTAAATAATATTAAATTTAGATAGAAATTTATCTTTTTTATGCAAATACAGATACGTGTATAAAATTGAATCAAAATAATAATTTTACTACAACAAGCTAATGTTTAAAAAAATAAAATAAATATAAAAATAGTAGTAATAAAGTAGAATTAAATAGTCTAATAAACAAATAAAAAGATAAAAATTGCAAAATATCATTAAACATAAAACATTGTTTGGCAAAACTTGATATAATGAGCAAAAATTGGGTAAAAATTAAAATTTCATGGGGACATTGGGATATAAGAAAAACTCGTAGGGGGAAATGACATTCTCTTTTATTTACAAGTAACTTTAGCTTATAGAACAAATCTTGTTCGGGTATACTTTGTCGTGGAGAAGTAATCTTTATTTTTGGAATCTATACTCCTCTCACTTTAAAAACAAAAAAACTCAAATTTCAAGTTCGGTATGTAAGATTTTGGGCTACTCTTCTTAGGGGCTGTTCGGCAAATTTAGTTGTTGGAGTAGTTGATAGCTGTTGTATTTTAGTTGTCAGCGGATGGCTGTTTAACTGGCTTATTGAACAAAATGTGTTCGATAAAATTAGCTATTAGATTAGCTGATGAATATTAAATGACATAAAAAGGCATTGATATCATGTTATTATTATTATTATTGTTATTATGATAATTGTAATTACTATTACTATTATAGGAACAAGATAATATATTTCATAATTAGATATTTATTTTTATAATCATATTTTAATATTAAAGTATAACTAATTTTTTGATAAAACATATCAATATTACAAAAATTAATTTTGATAGATTCAAAATTATTTTGTTAAAAAAAATGTACTAATAAAACTTATGCTTTTAGTAATGTTGATTATATAGAAATTGAAATTCATTTTTATATTATTTCTTATTTATATTTGTGAAAGAAGAGGTAAAAATATAGAGAGAGATTGGAAAAGAATAGAAAAATTAAAAAATACAAAAAGGGTAGAATTGTAAAAAAAAACATGAAAAGCTAAAAGCTACTTGAAACGCTAAAATTTTTAACTTTTGAGAAACACTAGTTGAAACGTTAAAAGTTACCTAAAAAATTACTTAAAATGCTAGTTTACTGGACATCAATAATTTAACAAAATATTGTTTTGACCAGTCAAAACGCTAAACGCTACTTAAAAAGTTGTTGCCGAACACGCACTTAGTAGCAATTTAATTTTGAGATATAACATTTATGATTCTTACCATGATATCAAAGATGGGTGCTGGTGCAGTTGTATCTCAGCCTATTTCAAGTCGTCCGCATTTAATCCATCTTTGTTTCGTTTTGTTGAGATCTTGTTTTTTATTTTGAACTGAACTACTGGTCTAATTTGTGCATCTGTCCTTGTGTAACCCATTTAATCTTTGCACTCTTTCGTTTATGCGTTCTGGACATATAACTCAATGATTTTTCTTGGGAAACCACTCAATCTTTTGTTAGACACATTTCCCAAATCTCAACTTAATTGCGCACAGGGGTTTGATAATTACATGGAAGAATATTACAGTTTCATTTCCTTCTAATGGAGAGGAAAGATCATTAAATGTTCGATTTCAAAAGAGAACCAAACTTTACATGATCGATCGAGTAATTCAACGCAAATTTCAAAGTGGGCATTTATTAAAGTTATCACAAAGGGCTTATGTTTCTTTGAACAACTCATACTCAAGTTGCGCACTATCACTATAATAACCTTTCAATTTTGTCTTTGACCACCATTTGTTACCATGCCTCCCCCACCCTGTTAAAAGTAAGAACATCTAACTAACAGGCTTAAAAGAATACAAAATAACGAAGGCTAAAGTTGATGATAATAATTAAAATTTTAATATATATGTAATCCAATGTCGTTTTCATCAACCTTTTCTTTTAGTAGAATTATGATTGTTGGAATTAGCGAAAAGAAATTTGAATCAAACAATAATGTTCCAGTAACACGCTTGCTAGTAGTATCATTATGAAGTTTTCTCTTTCCGTGTCCGATTAGTTACGCCACTTATAATATTTGAACCTAAATTATTTTTTTAAACAAAAATAATTTCAACATAGTTTGATCTACTTCTTGAATCTGGCTTCTTTATGAGTTCACCTCCAAAAAGTATTTCACACTTTATGGAGGTGTAAAGGATGGTTGAAGAATTTCTTAAGTTTGGTTACGTTGTATCAAGTCCTTTGCTATGATGGCCCAGCTGATTGTACGTAGCCAATGGAATGTTTATGAACTTGTAGATATATATACATACACAAACACACACACTATACATGTAGCAATTAGAGAAAGCATATTTGAGAATGAAGCGATCACACACACTTGTTGTGAAGATGGGAATTGATGATATATTGCCACAGATTAATAGGTTGCTGCTATTATGGTGGCAGCACCTGAGTTTCAACCTAATTAGAAATATTTGGTTAAAGACTATATGGCCACACAGTTGACTGCAACATAATTAGATTTATATGGACATTGCGCATACTATCAATACTCCATGAGATAATTAATTAGTTTGTAGCTGCGCTTTAAGGAAACACTATAACTGTGGCCGTACTGGTATAAATATTCTACTAGAGTTTCAGGAAGGTCTAAGTTCATATGTATATATATATATGTGCCTGCATCGTTTCTTGCTACAGCTCTATATCGAAGGACATTTTATTATGCTTATTATATCACCACTATTGCTAATCGAGGACAAGGTGGAAAGATTATATCATCGTTAAGGGGCCATTTTGCAACCATTTTTATTTCCGATATTTTTATTTATCTTTGCATTTGATTGCGGAATCAATTTTTTGCTACTACTGTGTTTGTTATGATCTTATTTTAAGATGTTTATCCTATTGAAATGAGGAGAAATCTATTTAAGATACGTTATTACATGCATGTTGTGAAAATTCACAACAACCTATACTTTTTATCTTATAAAATACAAGCAATCCATCTTTATTTTATTTTTTTTACAACTATTCCATACAATGTATGTAATAAGATACGTTAAATCAAGATATCTCTTCATGTCAATAAGATAAGCATCTTAAAATAAAATCATTCCAAACACATTATACATGCCTCACTTACTTGACATATTCCTCTTTTGTAATTATTATATATTTATATTTATGAATCGATGAGCAAAATGTTTATATTTATAATTATCTTAATATAAAATGTAAAGAAAATGACCACCAATGATACGATAATGACATCAAAAGTACTTATATTTGTGCATATTGCACAGGTGTTAATCTAGTTTATACATAATAATATTGCTTGACCGGTTATATATCGAATTTAACACTTGTTAGTATTTTTTCATATCTTTAAAATTATTTTATGTTTATTCTAGTTCAGTTGGGTATTACTCCAATTTTTCCATTACCTCATCACATCAACCACGTTAACCAATGCCCTAGCTGTGAATCATGATGACTTGGCTCTCGCCCAGGCAAGTTGTCTATTTATTTATCTAGCTATCATTATCATGCATTTTTTTTTACCTCTATCCCCATTGGATTGAACTAAGGAGCTCAAAGAGTTAATTTCAACTACTTGAACTATTTCTTAATCTCCATCATTCTAATGCATGACCTAATTACACATGACAAAATTTTACAGTGCTAAAGTAACAGATATAATCATACAGAAAATACAGAATGGTTCAATGGGGAATATAATGTTTGATCTAGCAAACTTTGATTCTAACTCCCTGTTGAATTTTTGATGGTCGAATCTGCACAAGTCAAGATTTGTTTAATTTCATGCCCCCTTTGCTCATTTTTCCAGGTCCCACAAAGATTACTGATTTTCCTTTTTGGTCAAACACAAAGATTAAGACGGAAGCCATGAAATTATATGAGAATTAATAGATCTGATGTCATTTTAATATCTGATTCGGTCGTATAGAAGAGGACTATGAAGATTTGGTACCAATCCTGAATCCTGATCCGATCTTATAAGATTCTTTTGCCGATCTTAGCTTTTGACACTTGTATCTTAACGCTTAGGCATGTTCGACAAAATTAATTGTTAGAATAACTGATAGCTATTTAAGTAGCAGATAATGGTTTGAGCAGGTACTAACTGTTATATCTTAGCTGTTAGCGGATAGCTGTTTGGTTAGTTGATTGAATAATATGTGTTCGATAAAATTAGTTGTTTGATTAGTTGATAAATGTAAAATGATATAAAAAGACATTAGTATTATGTTATTATGTTATGATAAATATAATTATTATTACTATTATTGAAATGAGATAATTCATTTCATAATTAGATATATGTTTCTTGTAATAACATTTGATTATTAAAGTATAATAAAATTAATTTTGATAAATTAATTTTATTAATATTACAAAAAATGTTATTATTGTAGAAATATTTTTTTAATTGATCAAAGATTTATTTTGTCAAGAAAAATAATAAATGGATGAATAAGACTTATACTTTTTTAGTATATTTTGATATAGGTAGGATTTAAAATTGGTTTTTATGCTATTTTAGAGTTATATTTGTGAAAGAAAATATAAAAATGTAGAAAGAGATTGTATAGTAGGTAGAATTGCCAAAAAATAATAAAGAGAATTGCCAAATAAAAAATGAAACACTATCTACCACCTGAAATGTTAAAAATATCAACGTTTCAAAAATACTACTTCAACCAAAAACACGATCTAAAATACTACTTTACCGAACAACAAAAATAGGAAGAGATAATAGTTTGACCAAGTCAAAACACGAAACACTAGTTGAAACACTGCTATCGAACAGTGCCTTATTATAATCTTCCTAATTAAGTACAAGCATTTCAATCATGTTTATACTTGTAATGATAGATGAATAAAATAACTAGTAAAAGGTGTAGCCAAAAAGCACAGCAGATCTGCAGTGTGTTATTAAATCTTGAATAAAATGCTGCTACTTGCATTTTGTGGGGTTGCAGAATTGCCCCACCGATTGTATCACGTGCTTATATTGCTGTTAGGGTTTTCAATAACAAAAAAAAATTAATTTTATTATTATTACAAATTCTCCTCTTTAATTTAATTTTAAAGTCGATGTAGATACTTCTGTGTAATTTAAAAATCAGTGTAAATACACAATTGACTGACTGGTCCTTTTAACTAGAAGAACAATCTCTAATAGAAATTATTTTGGTGCGATTGTACAACCCTTTTATATAGCAGGAGAGTATTAAAGAGATTTAGAATTACAAAAAAGAAAAAAAAATACAATTTCAACAAAACATAAAGAAATAAAATGTATATTACTCTTAAAATCTTTTTCAAGCTTTAATTATAATTAGAGAAAATGGTAATCTTAAGACTTGAACTTCAAAACCTCTAATACAACAATTTGATCTTATGAAAAAGTGACATTTTACACACTGTTAAGTAATAGTCTTAATTCTTTGCTTATGTGATTTTTTTTCCTTTCAAAATACCATCTAACGTTCTAAAATGAGCATGCTATTTCTAGCTTAAAAAATGAGCATATATTTATAGGTTTATTTAAATTTTACATTTTTGTATACTTAAACTACATAGTTAATTTATATTTTAAATTTAAGTATATATGAACTTTTTTATTAGTAACACAAAAATTACGTAGATTAATTTATATTCCTATAGCCCACGAAAAAAGTCCAAAACTTATATATTTGTACATATATGACATAGTTTACAAATTATAAGTTTGCATGTGTACATGTGCCTAGATTTGGAATGTCATGTAAGAAAATTTATCTAAACTATAAAAGAAAAATAAAATACCATATAAGCACAGAATTGACACTATTATTTAAAGGTGTGTAAAAAATTAATTTTTTCATACTTTCTATTAAAAGTTTGAAGTGTAAACTCTTCATCTTATATTTTATAAAATTCGAGTAAAAAAAACTATTCTTAATTTTCTCCTACAATTAAATGGCACCTAGCAAAAAAGAACGCCTGACTGTGGATAGAAGCTTGGATACATAAGATCTTTTCTGTTCCAACCCAAATCTGTCCTTTGTGTGCTTTCGTCGGCCTTGATTTTACAAGTCTAATCTCTTTCGACACGAATGACGCATAAAAATAAAAGCTAATTGACCAGCAGCATTGACTAGGATAGGATCTGAGACTTCTAATTAAGAGTAGAACTAAAACGAGTCTCTTCTTATAGAAATCCGTAAGACCACATTACAACTCTCCCTTTCTTGGATTAATTTGGAGACTAATTAATGACTAACAGATTCTTCTCATTATTAGTTTAGACAATTAAAGGCCATATCGTGAAACACTTAGGAAACCTGATTGAAGTTTCGCTAAAGAACATAGTAACTTACCAAAGACCTAATGATCAAGTGATAAATCTTTCATTTTTAGTATGAGTGATCCAAAAATTAATTTTCGCTAGATATATGTAATTGATCTTTGGTCTCTCTTGAAGTAAACCATTTATGTATACGTTGCATCATTTTAACTATTCATGGAAATCAAATTTCAAAAAAGGTAATTTTTTAAAAATATTTCTTCTCTTGCTTCTGCCCACTTTTCGAAACTTGAATTTGAGATTATATTTAATGCATATGAATAATTAAGATTTTTTTAAATAAGATAACTAATAAAACGAGAGGATCTTGATCTGTTATATTACTTTTTCTTTTGGCTATTCACATGAAATCCATTCCATGAATCGATTCGTTGGAAAGGAATTAAGAATCTCGCAGTTGCCTTGGAATTTCTTTTGGAAGTTAACATGTTTCTTCCTAACATTATCAAATTTGTTGCCGATTCGTACATGAACAAGGTCTGGAACCAGGTCTGGTTCATACCAACTATAGGCGCCACCCATGCAATTGTCTGCTAGATGATCTTTCTCTACTTCTTAGGGGCAGCAAAAGGATAAGAGTCTATTTGGATTGGTTTTTTAGGAAAAAAAATATATTTTTTTAGGAAAAAAATATTTTTTTTTGCAATAATTATTTAACTTGGCGTTTAAAAAGGTTAAGACTTTGAAAAACTTAAAATACAGCTTTTCAGAATTTTTTTTCCTTTGCAAAGCTTTTCAGAATTTTTGATTTCTTAAAAAAACACTTTTATCAAAGTTAATTAAAAAAAAAAGTACTTTTAAAAAAGCTAATCCAAATAAGCCCTATGTGTCTTTTGTATTTGCAGGGATACAGATAAGGCAGTTGATTGATCCGTAAGAAAAGTTAGATTGAATTGTTTTCTCTTTAATTAGTTAGAAGTTTCTCCTATATATGGAGCTTTACAATATTGGTTAGTTGTTGAATGAAATAACAATTTTTGTTTTGGACCAAGAAAAAGAAACATTAAGTCTGCCTGGACTGAGATAGAGTCATCCACGGAAGAATCATCCAATTCAATTTTCACTATAACATTTGGAATCATTGCAGCACGAATAGATATGGGTCCTCTCCACTAATTTTATCTTTTGCACAATTTTCCAACGCAAAATCCGCATTCCCTTGTATTTCAGCGTATTTTCTCAAAGCTATTTAACTGTGTTCTTCATAGCATGATACAAAGTTGAAACCAAATTATGATGTTTTATTGAAATTTTTCTCATATTTGGTGTAATTTAAGTTAACTAATGAAAATTTTCATTTTTCAATTATTTATTTGAAATAATAGTTAATTCATAATTTGATCACTTAAAAATTGATAACTTCTATGTATAGATTATTGTTTTAGTTTATGTATTATGAATGGAGTCTTATTTTTTTTCTAATTTAAATTGTATTCGAAATTCGTTATTTGCTCAATAAAGCACTAATGTGATGCATAAAGTTTTGGAAAGAAATTAATTTCTGAGGAACGACTTATTCTAGATGTGATGAAACAATCAAAATAATGCATAAAACTATTCAAACAACCTCAGATTGAGACCAACTTAGAAGATCTACCCCTAGATCCAGGTTAGGTCATAAAATTTAATGTTATGACTTACATAGGGAAATGTATATGCAATAGTGTCGAAAAAAGATTATTTAACAATTTTAAAATATAAAATCACATTAATAACAATTATAAATATTTTTTATTTATAATAATTTATATAAAGAATTATATATATATATATATATATATATATGTTGACCCTAAGTTCTAACTCCACCCCTACACATAATGTATGTTATTGACGTTCACTTGAAAAAATCATAAAGGGATTAAGAGATAGCTCAAATGGTCAAGACTATCTCTCATAAAGAGTGAGGTCCTAGATTCAAATCCATGGTCATGGGTGGCTTCAAAAAAGAAAAATAAAAAAACTCAAAAAAAGTAATGAATATAGATTTGGATCACATCCCAATATTACTTTATTGAACATGAATATCCATATCTCTCCTTAGATATTCATGCATCAATTGGAAAATATGAATATAAAAAGGTATCACCATATATCACATAAATATTCAACAGTTTCATGCTCAATTAGCTTGGATTATGAGTACTTTCATATAATGATCTCATATCAATTGTTCACAATAATAATAATAATAATAATAATAATAATAATAATAATAATAATAATAATAATAATAATAATAATAATAATAATAATATCTAACACCGTAAGTGTCTTTTTATTAGTATAAAACTATGCCTTAATAATATTATTAGGCACATAAAATTTAGCAAGATTTGTCAAACACATTGATATAGATAATACCAACAATTTTTCATCAAGGATTGAACTATTAATACAATCAAAGGATTAGCTCTTTAACTTCAAATTCTTTTTTAAATTGATTGATAGATAACATTACATTTAAATAATAGTCGATCGCTAACCCAAAACACTCTTTTGTCTCAATTTCATGTAAGTACACAATTGGGAGTTTTTTGGAAGACGTTTTATATATGTTTTCTTCACATAAACATATGAGTTACTGCACTCTTTTTCTAGAAGATTTGCAATATATTTCTTAATCTTCAAGATATTTCAAATCATATGAAGATCTTTACAATTGAATTTAATGCATTTTACAAGAAATTTATAATTAAAATACTTTCAGCCCTTCAGGGACTTGCATTATATAAATATCATAATTTTGAAATGCATAAGTATGAATTTTTAAGATGCATATGAAATACTTTAAAAAATTGTCAAGTTTATTAAATGTAATTGCATCAACTACATGAGAATATAATTCTATTTATAATCTATTTCAAGTTCCAAATGCTTGGTCTATCCAAGAAAAAGTTGGTTAAAACACAAAGTAGGTTAAAAGCTTCATATAGGTTTAACCACATGAAGCACTAACCCATATAAAAACTTTTACTAGTTCTTGCATTTTTCTCCCCGTAATATTGGGAACACTATTTCAATAATTAGCAAAATATGCTATTTCAATATTTCTAGTTAATAAAAATATTTATTAACTAACTGAGGTTTAAATTTAATATAAATTCCGAAGATCCATACAAACATATCTCATGCAATAAAAATATTTAGATTTTTTCTTTTACCAAGAGGGAGTAAATTATCGATGAACAGTTGGTCTTCTTCAATTAATGTTACAGTACATTATATAACATGTTCTCAAATAATATGCAACTTTATTATCATAAAACTAAAGAGAGAATAAAGATGACAGAAGAGATACAATAATTTCTATTGGTATTAATGTGTACAATTACATTTTATAAGACCTAAGAATATAATGACTTGATTTTCAAAAATTTTTCTTTACGACTTTAACGGACTTTTGTGATCTCTAACTTGAATTTGAATTACGTCCTAATATCAATATATAAATATCAATATTCACATAGTTCATACCATAAACCATGTAACGACTAGTCCAAACTACTAGTTTGCTATTATATTAAGCTTAATTAACTGACCCAAATCTTTAAACTCGTGATAATAGTAGTAGTGAATTCAAACCATTATAAAGTACAAATAAGTCTCACAAATAACCAACTCTTCCCCTTAAACACACAACGTCTTCTTTGCAGCTCAAATACAAACATAATAGAATCACAGTTTAGGACCCCAAGTGTGGAATTTGTCTAGAACCTGCTCTAATACCACCTGTAACAAGTCATGTGAGAGGGCATTATAGACTCTCCCCTCTTGACATAGGCCATGTGGGATGGTGTTACAAACTCTCCCCTTTAGGCTCAGGTGGTCGTTACAAACTCTCCCTCTTAAACACGTAATATTCTCTTTGCGACTTAAACACAAATAAAATAAAACCACAAATCCAGCATCTCAGATAACGTGAAATCCGTTCAGACCCTGCTCTAATATCACCTGTAACAATTCAGGCCCAACTGCTAGTCTGTCATCACATTAAACCTAATCAACTAACCAAAATGCTTAAACTTGTAGTAATAAACTTAAATCAATATAAAATATATATAAATCTCACAAGAAATCGATGTAGAAGGGCTTTGCAAGTCTTTTACTTTAGATGACTCGAGAGCAAAGGAACAAACAAGGAATTGGACTTCTATGGTCATCGCATTATAATATAAATGACAGACTGGCTGGACAACAATTGCAGATCCCTCAATTCAGAAAACGTCAGCAAGAATGTCTTATATTGATCTGAGGTTCGTTATCCTATTAATCATAAACATTCTGAAAACACAGGCAGGCAATTGGGATGCATTTGATATAATTTACAGTATCACTTGGGTGAAGTTTTGGCTATTCACAATCTTGTTCTTCATCTTTTCTTTCGTATCCGTTTCTATTCCTTTTTCATCTCCATTGAATCTGGGTAAGATTCGAGTGAAGGCCAAAGATTTCTCGGTGTCACTCGCGATATCGTTTTTGGCGTTGCTGTTCCTCCCGCAATTGCTTTTCTGGTACATTTATCCTGTGATCATACTAGTTTTTTCTTTCTATTCTTGCATATGTATTACGTTGAGGAGTCTGGTGTTGTGGGCAGAATCTCTCCTTACTTCTTTTTCAGATATCAACATAAACATTACAACAACATACACAAATGATGATCCCAACACAACAGTACCTCCTGATCAGATGGAACGTGCAATAGCAGAAGCATCTGTCGAGGTTGAAGGAGCTCAAGTTTAGGCCTCAAATTTACGCATTATTGAAGGAGCCGGGATTTTCGCGCTACTGTAACGGACAGTTTGAAGAATTAAAGTAGTTATCTCTATCATTCTTAATTATTGTTAGGTCTTTGTTTACGCTAGCTTTTGTTAGTTAATTAGGTTCGGTCTGAATAATGCATTTGTATCTATAAACTCCTGTGGCTTCTAGGCACGATCTTCTCGACTTGTTCTACAAGCCGTAATATTCTACTATATTGCACATCATATCCTCGAGTTGAAGTTACTCTAGTACTTTAAAACATTCAAAAAAAATTAAGATTGTAAGAATACTTGATTTTTAGATTTCCTGATTATGGAGGCATCAGCATCCATGGACCATATGAAGCCCAAAAATAAGTACGTTTTGCACGTAAAAACGCGTTTCCTCGAACAAATACTTACTAGCTTTTTAGATGGAAATCTGTCATGTGCAGCACTGTATGCTACAGAATGACTCATTATGCTGCCAATGAAGCACCATAGTGAAGCACTTGGTTAATTCTCTTGAGTTTCAGTTCATGGAGTGTTCACCTTTAGTATCACTATTTTTGTTCTTTCTGTTTCTTCCGTTCTTGGTGGTCATCGTCATCATCTCTCTCTGTCTCGCTATTGTTTTTCAAAGGAGGCAGTGCCAAATTTAATGAATGATCATTTTGAGGATGTAACACATCTTCCATCATCCCCTTCACGTCATCTTCCCATATAAAGTTCAGACGGTCCCAGAGCATGACCTGAGGATTGGATTCTTGGTTTGCTATTAAACCTTAATGTAAGATCACTCAACCTCTTTATTGAACCTATCATCTGCAAGTAAGGGACTATTTGATGAATTAATTAAGCGGAGAAAGCTCTTCACTGCCAAGGTGGATCTCTGTGGTTTTAAGCGTATTAATTTATAATTAGTACACTTAAACAATTGGCACAATGGATTTGGACAGCTTGTTGAGCTTATAATCTGTTAGAATCAGCTTATTTCCAAGAACAACATAATCACATTTGATGAAAAAATTCATACCACGGAGTGTAGGATTAGCACATTTTTGACCTCTTAATTAGACAAATAACTTGTAGAGCTAGAATATTTAATGGTTTATGTAGACTCAAAATCTTTTTATTAAATTGTTGGACATATTTTCTCAAACCTCATTTTAATTACTTATGGTTTTTGACAATATAATTTCATGGAATTAGAAAGAATACCTTGTAGATGTTATTCCCACGACTAGTTCATATCTTCATAATTCTTGTACTGGGAAGGAAAGAAGATAAATATGCTTTTAGTTAAGAAAGTGTCGTGGTTTTTCTTTCTTTATCTAGTTTAATTAATTTAGACTTTAACCATCTGATACAATTTGGTGTTTCTCTTTTTCTTTTTTGTTGGGATTTTTTTGACTTTCTATCTGCATTAAAGATCTTTATCTTGTTGGAAAAAAGTAGTGTAAACGAAACAAAATAACAAGAAATTCAAAACACACAAATTACGTGGTTCGGCCTATGCGTACTCTACTGGCAAAAGGAAAATTTTATTAAAACAATGTCAATAATGAATACAAGATAGACTCTCACTCTAGTTCTAATCGCTCTCTGCTAACCGCCTCACGTCTCTCTTTTTTCTCTCACATTTATCACAATAGGCTAAGCATTTATTTATAGGATATAAAGACAACACAATATGTCAGTTATAATTATGGCAGGGTACAAATAAGGCAAAACAAGAGAAAAGGCAAGACAACGAATAAGGCAGGTCTTCCTATATTCTTTAGGTACCGTTGGAATACAGTCCAGACTGTACATATCTAATGGAGAATTTTTTTTTTTTGGGGGGCTGCGAGCGACCACTATGATCAAATATGGGTGACAATATAAAGTTGTATAGAATGCCAATGATGGAATTTAAGAAAGTGTGGACGCTAAGATCTACAATTATGGAATTCAAGCACTAACAACCTATGAAATGAAAAGCGAGAAAGGCGAGTGAGTTTTTGACACCAGTGTGGTGTCGGCTAAAGACACTTCGATGCCTAAGTCATCCATCGAAAGGAGCATAAGGGTATAAGGCTATATAAAAGAAAAGGTAAAGACAAACCTTAGGAGTGTTGAGGTAGATTAGATACATAAGGGTGTAATGTGATTGCTCTATACCACTCCCCTAGCAGGAGGGGTGTATTTATAGCTGCGTTTGAGATGCAGTGTTGGAGATGCAGAAGCGTGTACAGATCCACTCTTCAATAGGCTCTAGAGAGTGTCATGTTGATTCAATTAGATAAGCAATTGTGAAAGCTATTCGTATCTCCTTGGATGCTTTGGAGACTTCTTAGTTGTTGAATAGGTGAGCTGAGTCTATCTGGAGTTGTGAGATGCTATCACCAATTAGGATGTGCTTATTTTGGAGGATTAGGATATACTAGCTTAAGGTGCAGGTGTCCATACGTAATCGAGTATTTCAAGCATGTCTTTCACCAAGAATAGGCGACCATTACGGGCCTCTACGGGCCATGCAACATTTGTTTGGGCCACTGTAACCTTACGATTCATTTCGAGATATATAGTCCTTGGACCAGGCCAATTTTGGCCACTATAGAAAAGTAAAGGAAACATTCTGATGGATAACCGCAAAAAAGAGATTTATTATAGTCGAATGAGAAAATAAGTCCGACGAAGTTTTACCATCAGGTCACTATATATAGATATGTATGCTATTCACGTTGCCTTTGGTATCCATTTCATGTTCGTGTGCTTTGGAGATTTTCTCGAGTTAATCGATTGTTTATGCTGCTCGATAAACCTATGCATTTTGGGGTGGGGTGGGTGGGGGGTCTTCATGCAGGGTTTCCTTAAACCTTAAATCGTTAATTGCACCAAGCGAATCCAAGAGGTGTCGATGTTGTTGTAATGTGCAATTAATACATATACTCATAATTTAAAACTTTTTATACAAAAATGAGAAGCCTTCATCATTCCCCATAATTAATTAATTACATCCGCCCTGATTATATTGTAGTTGACTTTCTAGAAAGACATCTGTAAAGCCATAAACTAAAACGTCATGTGAAGAATTTGGGCGGCCAAAAAGTGCCCAATATACCAATCTTGTGGATTGTTTTCCCCAATTTCTTCCTGCATTAAAATAGTTTATGTAACTGGGATTGTGGGTTCTCGGGGGACACTCGGAATTAATTTAAGGAACAAGGCAAATTAAAGAGACATACTCGAGTGAGAAAAGTATGTTTGATTACAATATTTTACACTTAAGTGGCTTTGCTAGCTTTGATGGCCAAGCTGATTGTACACTAGCCAATGGAAGTTCAGTAAGAAATCATCTTAATTAGGTCAGCGCACAAGTATAGTAGTGTAGTAACCAAAAATTGACATGGGTATAAGGGTCCATTACGCTCATTTGGAACTTCAAATTTAAGCCTGGAGGATAGGGCTACAACCCACAAGCATCTCACGGAAAGTTCGCTCCTTTAGGCCAAATAGTCGGATGTGGATTAAGAAAGAGGCTACCCCCCATGTCTAACTGTCAGTCTCGCCCATCTGATTCTAAGAGGATAAATGACTGCTATTCTCAGGAGACAAGCAAGAAGTGAATCCTATGGGACTCCAAACTCGAGACTATCAGCAACTATAAATAAGTACTCCTGCTAAAGGGAAGGGCATCAAATAATCACACAGTTGGCAATTTAAGTAGCTATCTGACTGTTCTCCAGTTGTAATAACGTGGTTGTTGCAAATCTGAGTTCTCAAAATGGGGTTTGATAGTACTCATTTTTCCCCCGTTCTGATTTTGCAGATATTTGACCTTTTCGATGCGAAACAGAAAGGAGTTATTGATTTTGGTGATTTTGTGAGATCGCTGAACCTTTTTCACCCAAATGCCTCACAAGAAGATAAAATTAATTGTAAGTTGGAAAGAAATACTATAATTCTTGCATAGTTCTTAGATGCTTGTTCAATTTTCTGGAAAATTATGGTTACTTAGGAATGTTTTGTATGACTTTGCAGTGTCGTTTAAGCTGTATGACTTGGATGGCACAGGATATATTGAGCGCCAAGAGGTTTGTTCTTCTGTCTTTGGTTTTTCGCCTGGCTTATAGCATGTTTAATAATTGTGGTAGTGAACATCTAGGACATCAATGCTACAACACCTCCAATGGTGTCTGAGCTGCTTGCCGTAAGTAATTCCATTTCGCACATGTTATGTTCTTTTTCTAGATGTGCAATTTGACCAAACAAGTGACAGAAAACTAAATATCTAATAACTTGGACAATGCAACAAGTGGTCTAATGTGCGTTTGTATATTAGAATTTAAATCTCACATGAAGAATTAATTTTTGGTGCATTAGCTGGGCCTTTGAGCCAGGAGTTGTATGCAACTGTATTCTCCACTTTGAGCAAATATGAACTTGTATATATATTTCTTTTGTACTTGTTATGTTTGTATATTCTTGAGTGTGGAGTGGTCTATATTTCACTATTGTTTGTAAGTGTTCGTTTATTATCTTTTGTAAAGGTGAAATATCCTTAATAATTTAGTAATCTACGTTTGGTAATTGTCTTCATTATAGTGACAAATTTTCCTGAATTAATTCATGGTGTTTTTGGTCATCGACTTTGTTCTTAGTTTTATATGATGTGTGATTTCTGCAGGTTGAGCAAATGGTAATTGTACTTCTACATGAGTCTGAAATGAAGTTGGCTGATGAGGCAATTGAAATACTACTGGACAAGGTTAGTAATTGATGCCAGTTTCTGCTCTTTCGTAGTATGATTAATTTCTTTTCAATCCATTGCTTGGAGCTGAACATGGCAAGCAAATTGGAGGGGTAGAACCCTCTCAAGTAGATCTGAAGGAGGTGGATTTTCATTGGAAAAATACTGTTTCATTTGGTAACTGGACCTAATGATTTCAGTCTTTCTAGTGTCCTGTTGGAATATTTCTTTCCTCCCTCCCCACATTTCCTGTTGCGGGGTTCCCATGTGGATGTTTTTTCCAGTTAAAGAGTACCTTTCAATTTTTTTGAACACTGTTTGCTACATTTCTAGTCTGGTGGTTCTTTTTTGGAGTTTGGGGGTGGAGGGCGGCCCGGTGGGCATCGTATTGTGTGGTTCCTTCATTGTGTATATTCCCATTGTTTCATTGTTTGAGGTGCTGGTTTATTCTTGACGTGTTGTGAGATAATATGGTTGTTCATCCTATATACAGACCTTCCAAGAAGCAGATAGCACCCAGGGTGGGAAAATCGACAAGACGGAATGGCATAATTTTGTCTCGCGAAATCCTTCGTTGTTAAAGATAATCACTCTTCCATATCTGAGGTATTGTAGTATGTTGCTTGTCACGCTAGAAGAAAATTATGTTGTCATAGGTTCTATTACATCATTTCAGCTCGAATTCACCTATTGAATTATTTGTTTAATTATTTTGACCGGGATATTACTATAACGTTTCCAAGTTTCGTATTTAATTCTGAGGTTGATGAGATTGCTATATGATGAGTGGAAGATATTAGTTGTCTTGTCCACCTTTTTTGATAGGAAGCTTCTGTTTTGATTCAAGCAGGACCTTTCTACTTAAAAGAAAAAGAGTTCCTCGTGTAATTAGGGAATACAGTTTGCATCTAATAGCGCGGCCAAGCCCCTATTGTCATTTTGCTAATTAACCAATTACTTTTTTGCATTTTAAAACTTAACATGTTATTCTATTGTGTTTTTTTTTAAAAGGGATGACAATGATGTAACATTTGCTCTTTTGACTATTCGAATTCTTTTCTGCTTTGTTTCTTGGTTATGCTTTTACAAATTGTGTCTACAATTCTTCTGCTAATTCTATGAATTTGTGCTCTGCTTCCATTGGCTGCCATAACTCTCCATTATATATTGTGATAGAATCCAAAGCACACACAAAACGTTTTTCATTGGTCAATATATTGTTAGATATTCTGGTGGTCCTCACAGTAGTAAAAGGGACAGTTTTTGAGAATGTAATTGATTGTTTGGACTTCTTTTTTTCCAAAACATGAAAGATGATTTGTATATTATGGTTTAAATTTTCAGGGATTTTTAACAATGAATTATTTTTGCTTTGATAGTGATGTCATCTAAGTGGTTTATAAGGGATATTGTGGTACGAAAGATGTCTGCTTAAATTGGTTTCCAAGGAAATTCTTAGTTAAGGGATAAAAAGAGTATAAATCACTAATTTCTGAAAATTTTGAAAGGTATTAATTATGTAAAAATTAATGTTGTTTTCTTGCACTGTTCTTTTTCTTTTACCTTTTTTGTATGGTCTACTTTGATTGGAAAAGAATACTTCAAGTTTGTGTGGCTGTGAGAACGGACATTTCAGAAAAAGAATCAAAGTAGGTTCAGATATGTTTTTCCTTTTTTATTTTTCTTTGGTGTACTAACTAATGATACAATGGTTAGGGGTGTTCATTGGGGATTCTTCGCCACAATCAACATAATTTTTTTCTCCGAAATACTATTTGGGGAAGGACCTTTGTTCCGTTCCTCGCCCTAATTCACCAATGGGAAATACATTTTGGGGAATTCGGGAATGGGGAAAAATGAACGGGGATCGGGAAATCCCCGAAAACATACCATCATAATTAACTACATAGACCATAGCTTCAAACCACAACATAAATAAAGTATATAAACCATAGTTTCAAACCACAACATAAATAAAGTACATAAACTATAGTTTTATAAGTCATAATCAGTCAACCATAGCATAAATAAAAAGTCCAAAGCATAAATGAAAAACATTATTTTAACAAGTTGTCGATAACCATTCATCTCCATTCTTCATTACTCCATGAACCTTCAAATCTTAGTTATTATTTTTGTTGGTTCAATGCTAACTTTGATATGTCTAAGAAATAAAAAACCAAATAAAATATATAATATGTATTTTATATATATATATATAAAATAAAAGAAAAAAAGTACTTCGGGTTTTGGGAATTCCCCAAATAAAAAAGAATTATACCGTTCCCCAATATTTTTCCCTATCCCCGATATTTTTTTTCCCGTTCCCTATTTTCCAAAACCCGATTTTCCCGAACCCGAAATTTCGGGTCGGTAATCGGGTTTCCCCGAATAATGTATAGCCCTAACAATGGTTGTATATATTGGGAATTAATTTCGATTTTTTCACTAAGTCGAATAGCAGACTACTAGACCATTAAGCTAAAGAGTATAAAATTATCAATTTTTGGGATCTTTTTAACTTTCTTATCTTTATGTCACAATGTGTAATACAAAAGTCACAGGGAGTTTTTTGGCAGTAGTTGTTCCGTTAATCATTTACCGAAGCTCTTTGATTGAAAATAAAAATAATAAAAAAAAGAACTCTGTTGGGGAAAAACATACAAACACAAAGAATACGAGAAGAAATAACGGACACAAGAATTACGTGGTTCGGCTTTAAAGCCTACGTCCACGGGCAGCAGAGAATAATTCTATTATTGATTACGAATGCTATAAGGTTCTCACTTTGGTGTCTCTCTCACGCATAACATAATGAGTATTGCCACATATTTATAGTGCAAAGGTTTCCTAAACCTATTAAGTAGAAAAGACAACTAATTAATTATGTGTTACAAAAGGTAACAAGCGAATAAGGTAATATGCTAATAAGGAAATTTGTTATTCTTGTTGCCCAAGAATACGAGCCATATTCAACAAACTCTTTAACTGACATCTCTGCTGCGGACAAATAGTCAAATGTGCCACCTCTAGGATCCTGTTACCCGATCAATTATAAGTTGGGTTTCACTTTTTTGGAGATGATAGTGGTTGCCATCCTTTGGTATTTATGATAATGATAGCCGTGTGATTGAGATATTCGTTATTCATAAACATTACGAAGTAATCTTCTCCGAGAGGCTTGAATTTGTGAGAATGGGGGAGAAGTTGAGGCTTGCAACGCAGTTTGGTAGCGCCTTCACGGGTTCCATTCCTATTATCTTTATCTATTCTTCTCTTCTGGGCAGTGACGAGGGATCTAGCAACAAGAGTGGCAGAAACGGGTGTTGTGTTTACGTTAACCGATACCATCACTCGTTACTGTGAACTGACCTTGGCCTTCACTTCCTATAGATTGTTCGAACGACGTAATCTAATCAATGCACCTATTCTCTTAGACAAAGACAAAAGGGATAGACTACGAAAACAAAAAGAATATTTATTTAGCTAGGCAGGGCAATTTCCTTTCACAACAACCAAGTATTATTATATCAGTGATGAGAGAAATACACAATAATTTCATATATTTTGTCAAAATTTTGAATTAGACATCTTCGCTAGAAATTCATCCGAAATCCCTTAATTTTTTTGTAATGTGTCAATAGAGTTAAGAATACGTATGACAAATGCGCTAAAAATTGCAGTTGGGGACCTGTATGAAGTGGTATGGCGGAGCAAATTTCGGTTATTGACAAAAAATTGAAATTCAATGAGTTTGAATATGTTTTTGGTTCGATTATTATTGTTTTTGTTCGTTTATTAAAAACAACGTTGTTTAATTTACAGTTTTAGTTATATAGAGGGTATACGAATTTCGATTATCAATTAAAATAACCAAAATACTAAAATCAATATCCTTATGATAATGTAGTAACTTTAGTTACGTATATATAGTAGGATGATAATGAAATAATATTTGCTATCTGTTTTGCCTATTCCAATTCTTTTTTCTTTTGTTTCTCGGTTATGCTTTTACAAATTGTTGCACAATTTAATTATTTCAAATAACAACCAAAATCGAACAAAAAAGTTTCGGTTAATAAACGTTGATATATTGTCAATATAATTTTATTTGGGCTCGATTATCTTTTCTTTTACAAATTCAATTGTCTAATGAAAGTAGCCTATGACCTTATATAGTGGATTTGAGTCCTGAGAATTTTTCATATTGGATATCTACATATTTTAACACCTCCCACGTGTAAGGACCTTGAACAGTACTTGCATCACTGAACCGACTTTGGTGGGCTGCTTGCAGTTAGATCACCACGGTCTAGAACAGATGAGATGCAACGCGACTTTGGTGGATTGCTTACAAAGAGGTCTCCACGCACTGTCCAAAACAAATGAGACGCGTTGCAGGGAGGTCACCAAGAGGAAGAATGTGTGAGATGAACATGTCACTTGTAGACATATATATGCGCAACGTAAAGACTTAACCAAAAGCCCAATTGCGATACCACATTAAAAATCACTAATATTCTATCATCAAAATCAATTGATAAATGTGAAGAGTAGCCTATCAAGACCTTAATTATACAATGAATTTGTGTTTTGGGAATGTCTATGTGAGACATCTACATATTTTACTGTATATTGAGAGGGCTTATAATTCTCTATGAAAATTCTCTTTCATTTGCTAATCAACAATCTATTGTTCTCATGAATGAGATTTCTAAAATTATAGGGTGTTTGGCAGTGCTTATTTGGAACTTATAAGTAGTAAATAATAAAAAATATGTGAAAGGATGATTTTTTTAAGCACTTATAAGATCATAAATAAGCAAAGCCAAACACCCTATAAGACAAGCTCAAAATTCTCCAGGAAGGCCTACGTCTCTTTGAATAACTCATGCATATTATATTCTAGTTTATTTTACTTATTATATTAATTTAGTTTACTAAGGTCAGGATTGAAGGCATACCCCAGAGGGCTTATGTGTCTGAACAGCTCGAATTCTAGTTTATTTTACTTGCGCGTTACGTTATCACTACCATAAACTTCAAATTGATTTTTGTCTTCGGCCTCCACCATGTTGTTGCCTGACAATGCCTCCTCCACATCCACCATTAAAAGTAACGACATTCAATTAACACACGTTAAAGAATTCATAAAGGTTAAAGCTGATAATTAATAATAATAAAATTTTAGTGCTTGCTAATTTTTTTCCAGACATATATAACCCAATGTCACTTTCGTCGATCTTTTCTTTAGTATAATTATGACATTTAGGATTAGTGGAAGAAAATCTGAAGTAAAGGATTAGGAAAGGCAGAAAACATGCATCACGGAAGGAAACGACTAACGTCGCAATGTTGCATATTATTATATAAGGTGCATGTTTTTGGTGACCGTGTACTTAAGTAGCTTAGTGCAGTTAAAATGAGTTGGAGATTATTTCTTGAAATTTAATGGATTGTATTATGTAATTTAATTAATATAATTAAAGGTAGGCTTTTAATTTGTAGGGTTTTTCATGCTGGCAGCTTCCTTATCAGTAAATCCTTAATTGCACCAAGTGAATCCAAGAGGTCTTGACATTGTTAAGAGATCGTGAGCCCGTCAGGATTTTTTTTTTGATATATATATATATATGTATGTATATATAGTTTTATAGTACTTTTCCTAACAGTCTAACAGAACAAGTAAACGAGTCAACATAGATAGAAATATTGCAAAAACGAAATGCACGCGTTATGTCTTGGGTATTGTTATTTGATAAACAAAGAGTACTTCTAGAAGATCGGATCAGAGAAAATGAATATATCCACTGTATGTGTACAGATTCACCAACACCTCTCTTTATGGCTTCCGCCCAGCATTTACAGTCAATCGCGAAATCTTTAGGAAACATAACCTGATAAAAGTTTTCCACAATTAAAGGATAATATAATTAAAGTACTAATTTAATTAAGGCATATATATAGAACCATATATGATTAGTGCTATTACTTGATTTTTTTTTCTTTTTTAGTTAAATCTCCTAAATATGGGTTTAAATCTAAGACTCAAAAATATAATTTTAACTACTTAAAATATTCCTTAATCTTGATTAGTACTATTATTTGATGAATCTATAATAACCTTTCAATTTTTATCTTTGACCACCTTTTGTTACCATGCCTCCCCCACGCTTTTAAAAGTAAAAACATCCAATTAACAGGCTTCAAAGAATACAGTGAAGGCTAAAGTTGATGATAATAATTAAAATTTTATTAGATACTAATTAATTTTTCCACACAATTATCGGAGCGCCTATTCGTTTTATATATATAAAATCCATTGTCATTTTCATCAACTTCTTCTCAAGTAGAATTATGACATTTGGAATCAGCGAAAGGAAATTTGAAGTCAAACAACAATGTTCTAGCTAGTAACATGCTAGCTAGTAGCGTCATTGTGAGGTTGCCCTTTTCCATGCCTGATTCAGTGTTCCGCCGCGTGTAATATTCGAAACTAAATTATTATTTTTGAGAAAATAATTTCAATAATTAAATCTATTTCTTGGACCTAGCTTCATTACGAGTTCACCTCCAAACAGGATTTCATACGTCTATGGAGGTGTAAAAGGATGGTCGAAGAATTTCATTAGTTTGGTTACGTACATTTTATCAAGTCCCTTGCTATGATGGCCCAGCTGATTGTAGCCAGTGGAATGTTTATAAATATATACGTACATATACATATACATATATATACTATTATATATAACACAGACTCTATTGCATATAATGTTATCAAGTGACACTATTTGTTTCGTCCCACGTGTATACTGCATTATTTAATTATCTGTTGTTCAATTCGATTTCTTCCCTTTTCCTGTACTAAAAAATCTTTCCTTTTTTATCTTCATATATTATTTACACTTAATGACTGGACTAAGATCATGGTTAAATCATTATTTTAGTATCATATTTAAGCTCATACATTCTAATCTCACTTATAGCAGACAGATTCACTTCCTTTTTGTTTTAGATAATAGCAATTCTATCGATTTTTTTATTATCACAAATTTTCCGCAATTCTAGATTGTAATATCTTACAAATTTCAAAATTTTGCATGTATTGGGAAATCACATGTATATTGCCAATTTTTGTCAGATCTATTTTGATTTACACACAAATTGTTGCCGGAATCATTAGTCATAGTTGGTTTCCCTTATATTAAACCCTTACTTTTAATATATATATATATATCGTAGTGTTATTCCCCTTACTTTTTCCTCAGTATATAGCTTTTCGAGAGAAAAGGTACAAAAAAAAATATTTATTATTTTACTATCTTGCACATTTATTTAAATATTAGCTCCTTATATGTGGTTTGAGTTGTGCATATTTATCTCTGATATGGTATCATTATCTCGGTTTCTGTTCTTTATTCATGTTTTTGTTTTTTCATTTAAACTTCTCATCTAAAAATACATTTTTTATATTTTTTTATAATGCTATCTTAATCACTGTTAGAATATTATTTTTTTACTTTCTATTAGCATGTTGCTTCTTTTTACTAAACCGACATGATTTATTATATTAAATATATTTTTAGAAACTGGAAGTAAGTTTTTTTCCATTTTAAGAAGAATATGTGAAAATATAAGATTCTTCAAAATTCTTTTCTAATCTATAATTTAATTTTAGACCCTAAATGTAATTCTGCAAATTGACAAATATATAAGAACTTGACTATTTAAAATGTTATCATATATATTATAGTCTATTCATTATATGGTATTTAAAGTATAATGACATCGTTAATTTCTATTTGTTTTGATAAAATATAGCAAGTTACTCTAGATCATATGGAAAAGTTAGTTTTAATACTACTTAACTATATGTAGCGATAATAGGTTTTTTTTCTACCATATGGTTGCAAATCTCTTTATTAGATATATCTAATTTTTTCTCCAATACAATGTATTATTAAAGGTATACGCATTATTATTGTTTAATTTATTAAAAATAATTTATATAATTTGTTTGAAACATTTAGATGGATAAAAAACTAAATCTTTTTAATATATCAACCCATATATATCACATCCCTTACAATCGCACGGGTAACATACTAGTACATATATAGATATATACACACACACAAGAAACATATATTTGAGAATGAAACGATCACATACACTTGTTGTGCGTGTAACTAAATGCTATCCCTTGTGTTATGAGGAAATTGCGTCAAATCAACTACAATTTCGAAACCCGCTCATAGAGTCATATATTATAAATAAGATTCCATAATCGTTCCACTATTAGTGTTCCTATTAGAGTTAACTAGATGCGTAGGATGCATACCTACACACCTGTATTGCAGTTAGGATTGCCAATGACGAAAAAAAATTAATTTTAAAATTGTTACACATTCTCCTTTTCAATTTTATTTTAAAGACGTTGTCAATTCTCCCTTCTAATTTAAAATTAAAATAAATGCAGCCGTGGTTGACTGTTCCTCTGAACTAAAATAACATCTAACAGAAATCATTTTTGAGGTGATTCTACACTATTTTTTTTTTATAACATGATAATATTAACGAGTTCTAAAATTCAAAATAATTTTACACAATTTCAACAAAATACAACAATACGAAGCTTCTTACCATTAAATCTTTCCATATCTTTAATTATATGGGACCTAGCTAAAAAGACTTGATTTTGCACAGAAGCTTAGATACCTGAGATCTTTTTCGCTTCAACCCAAATCTCGCACTGCACTTCCATTGAATGTGGAATGTGTGCTTTCGTCAGCCTTCATCATACAAGTCAAATCTCTTTCGACCCAAATGGCGTATTAAAGGACAATGGAATCTAATAGAAACCAAACTAGCATTGACTTGGATATAGAATCTGAGACTTCATAATTAAGAGGATAATTAAAAAACGACTCAGATAATTAAACAACGACTCTCTTTTGTAGAAATGCGCATGAGGACCACATTGCACCTCTCCCTTTAATTTTCTAGATTAATTTAGTGACTTATTATGACTTAACTAATTCTTCTCACTATTAGTTTTAGATAATCTAATTAATGCTCTGTTTATTATAATTTTACTTTAAAATATTTATTTTATTGAAATGAGAATAATACATATTATGAAATTTAAGATATTTTATAATATACATCCTGTAAAAATTCTAAAGAAACTATACTTTTTTATCTTATAATAAATAAGTAATTTATCTTATTTTATTTTATTTATAACTATAGAATGTATGGTGTATGTAATAAGATATTTTAAATTTTATAAAAGTTCTCCAAATTTTAATAAGATAAATATCTTAAAATAAAATTATTCTAAACACACTATAAGTCGGACACGAAAATTTGAGGAAACTTTATTAAGAGTTTCGCAAAAGAAAATTATAACTTTTTAAGCATGGATTATTGTTCAGGTGAAAAGTATACTCAATATAGTCTGCTTATTGACACTTTTGAAATAAAGTTAAAATGTGATAATTTAATTTTTTATTTTTGTAATTTGTGACACCAATAATATTGAATTCAAAAAACATCAAGAAAAAAATAGTGTTCTGATTTATAGTGTCACAAATTACAAATATAAAAATAAAGCATTGAAGGTGTGATAAATTGCAAAAACAAAGGATGGAAATGGTTATTTTTTAATATTTTGTAAGCTCAAGACTAATAGCATCACTAATTATAAAGATAAGATACTAAATTGTCATTTTTTAAAATAAGGGGCTAAATTACCAAAAGGGATAGAGATAAAGGATGAAATAAATCATTTACTCTAACCTTAATAAATTTTACTTTTAAAATGCTAATATAAGAGAGACCAAAAAACCAGAATTCATCGTGTAGAAGGCAGCACATTAAACAAAGAAAATAACCAACAAGTTGTTGGCTAAGGTGGTGATGGCCTCACCCCAATAAAGAGGAGAATACAAGTTAGAATTTTGGGAATTGCACTTGTTGGGAGGATTTTTTCTTTACCGCTCTGAGCTCGATAGAAATTAGTATTAAGTCGATATAGCTTGTAGATACCTTAGCTCAAAGCAAAAAGAGAAAAACAAATAAACTAGATTTTGAAAAGGACAAAGGCATACAGGTCTTCAAATATATGCTCAACCCCAAATAGGTTTTTCAACTTTTTATGATTTCTTGGGAGTTACTTCCAATTAACATTGTTAGCAAATTTAATGGTCAATGCATTGACTTTGTTAAAAAATAAAAATTGTCCTCGTAGTAATAAATTTGTCCCAAGTCATAAGCAAACCACATAACCATTAACTATACAATCAAATATCATGATTTCATTCAATTCTGAAATACAAAATTCTATAAATTAGTTTTGCACAAAAATTTATTTAATTAATAGTAGAGATCATAGCTGCTATGAGGAAGGAATCTTAATTCTCAACCGTGAAAATTACTAGACTTATTGATGATATACAGATTTATTAACAATAATATGCATCAAATCCCAAAATGTTGTCATTTGGAATTAATTAATAAATATTGAATTTATATTGTTTATTTTAATTCATAATGCTCTTTATTTTAGTAATAATTGATGATTTTGTGTGTTAGATGTGACAGTAAATGGTGATTGGGTAAAGTTGGATACAAGCCTATTGTAAAAAAATTGGTGCAAGTTGGCAGAAGAAATAAATAGGCAAAAAGGTATTCAACAAAGTCTCCCATATAAAGGTTATAAGTCATTGCAAATTTGACTTTTTTTTTTTGCTTTGCGTTAGGATGTCTTCAAGCTACATTGCATTTAAAGCAATCTTTATCGAGCCAGAAGGGTTTAAGAAAAAGTCCTCCCAATAAGCATGTTTGTCAAGATATTAAACTGTGTTATCTTCCTTACTAGGTGAGACTACTACCACCTCAACTAATAACTTGTAAGTAAATTTAACTTTTACTACGAGGGTATATTTAATCTTTTAACAAAGTTCATGTACTGATGGTTGAATTATTCTAAGTATTAGTTAGAAGAACTTGCTAAGCGATTATAAAAAGTTGAAATAACCATTTGGAATCAATAATATATTTAAGGGACGTGTGCGTCTTTTTCGGTTTAAAAAAATAGTTTTTGGGCTAGGGGTCCACGGCCGCACCTTCACGGGAGCCACAACTCGGGAGAAATGAGAAGGAATTAGCCTATCTACGATCACCGCGTTATACAAATGACAGACTCACTGGACAGCAATTGCAGACTCAATTAAAAAACGTTAACAAGAATGTCTCATATAGATTTAAGGTTCATTATCCTCTTGATCATAAACATTCTGAAAACACAGGCAGGCACGCCTTGGGATTGGGACGCATTCCACATAATCTTCGGTCTCTCTTGGATGAAGTTTTGGCTATTCACAATCTTGTTCTTCATCTTTTCTTTCGTATCCGTTTCTATTCCTTTTTCTATACCTCTTAATTAGACAAATTAAACTTGTACAGCTAGGATACCATTAAATGATTTTATGTAGACTCAAAATCTTTTTATTAAATTGTTGGACATATTTTGTCAAACCTGATCATCTTAATTACGTATGATGTTTGACAATATATTTTCATGGAATTAGAAAGAATACCTTATATACGTTATTCCTACGACTAGTTCATATCTCCATAATTCTTGTACTGGAGATGAAAGAAGACTAATATGCTTTTAGTTAAGAAATAATCTCATTGTTTTTCTTTCGTTATCTAGTTTAATTAATTTAGACTTTAACCATCTGATACAATTTTGTGTTTTTATTTTTCTTTTTGTTGGGATTTTTTGACTTTTTATCCGCATTAGAGATCTTTATCTAATAAAGGGGTGTTGTACTCTTGCTTTTTTGTTTGGGTTTCCCTCTTTTTTTCTCTTTTCTTTTTTTCCTTTTCCTTGTTCCTTAATCCCTTGATTTGTAGGACCTTTGTTTAGTGGGATTGATGAGTGTTGTATTGATTTGTATCTTTGTGCGTTCAATAAATCTTACTTAACTCCGGAAAAAAAAATATCATGCATGCCAGCGATCAATATGCTCAAATATGGATGAATGTAGAGAGTTGTATAGAATACCAATGGATGGAAAAAAGTAATTAAGGAAATATTCTGATGAATAACCCCAAAGATCAGACAGACGAATGAGAAAATAAAGTTTGACGTAGTTTTACAATCAAGTCACTATATAAGTAAGTTATTCACGTTGCCTTCCGCATCCATTTGGTGTTCATCTGCCTTGGAGATTTTCTTGAATTAATTAATCGACTGTATATGCTACTCTATTATAAAGGTACTTTTTCTTTTGGAGGCGGGGGCTTCATGCAGGTTCCCATAAACCTTGACTCCTTAAGTGGATCCAAGATGTTATAACTTGCTTTAACCAAATAATACATATATAGTTTAAAACTTCTTATACAAATTAAATTTTTTTTTTTTGAAAAACATAAATGAGTAGCCATCATCATTGTCCATAATTACATCCGCCCTGATTGTAGTTGGCTTGCTAGAAAGACATCTGTGTAAAGCCATGAATTAAAAACGTCATGTGAGGAATTTCGGCGGCCAAAATTAAAGTGCTCAATCTTCGAGATTGTTTATTTTTCTCCACTTTTTTATATGCATTAAAAATGTTTATTGTGCGTACTGGGAGGCATAATGTTTCATGCAAGGGGAGGACCATGATGGGAAATTTCTTTTTTTTTTTACCCTAATTTTGAGATTCTATGGTAAAATTAGCAGACTTTTAAAAATTGTTTCAAAACTACTCTTTTTGTATGTCACATACTGAAATAATAGGTGACTTATTATTTTCTAATTTTGCCATAAAAAAATTCCATTCTTGGAAAGGTACCCAGAATACAACACTTGACTAGCTTCAAGACACGTGCCATTTTATATCCACAAGGAACCAAAGCAAACCTTAAAAAAAACAAGGGCAGAAGACCTGTTTATACATGCTTATACCACCACTACTGCAAATCGATGACAAGGTCAAGAGAATGTTATTGAGGAGCCATTTGCAACCATTTTTTATTTCTATGATTTCTTTCTTCCTGCTTTTGATATCGGATATTATTTTCCAATATAGCATTTACTTGACACAAGAACTGTTTAGATTGGGTTTTTTTTCCTTAAAAAAACACTTCTTTTTTAAAAAATAAAAATACATTTCTTTTGCAATAATTATTTGACTTAACTTTTAAAAAAGCTAAAACTCTAAAAAAGAACTCAAATATAACTTTTTTAAAAGTTAGAATTTTTAGCTTATAAAAAAATGTATTTCAGAAATTATTAAAAAATATTTAAAAAAAATCAATTCAAACGAACCAGATCACATTCATCTCTTCATAAGTCTTATTAGAAAAGAATGGACATAAATTTTGACATTATAACAGTCTCACTGCTATATACATATTATTATTTATTACTGAAAGAGCATTTAAGATTATACCTTGACCGTGGAAAAGAGAAATAAAAGCGTGAAAGACACTGATAATGCAAAAACGGTTTTGGACAGTGGACATCAACTTTTACTCAGAAAAGGAAGAGAGAGAGAGAGAGAGAGAGAGAGAGAGAGAGGACATTAATGGACATTAGTGGTAAGTCCATGGTGTTAACGAGGTTAACATCTTCACGATGAAACAAGGACCAGAGATTGTGCTTGGTTTTCTTTGTTGAAGTTGATAGAGAAAGAAATTATACAAATTGTATTAAGAATTGTAAAAGAAAATTTTATATGAACGAATAGTATTGTAATATATTATATTTTTAATTTTTAATTACAGTATACTTTTGTTCTTGTACTATTTGTTATGGACTTAGTTTATAGAATTGCAAATTTTATTTTTTGAATTAAGATTTGAGTAAAATTTGACTGATTCTAAAATTTATAACTTTTAGATTACTAAATTTTATATTTTAAAATAATGTTTCCAACAATAATTAAAAGTTCACTTATTCTAAACAGAGTGAAGTTTTTATGAACTCTAACTAGACTATACCCTGTACAAATGTATGGGAGAAATGCGTATTTTTAATATTTTTATTTATTATTGATGGTTATTTTTTACAGTAGTGGTGTAAAATCTATTTAATTTATAAATACAATTACATGACAACTCATATTTTTAAATGAATTTTCTTGTTTAAAATTTTAATATAATTAATTTTGTCATTTGTAAATTCAAAATGAATTTCAAACACATATTAAATTGGAATTAATAGGTATATCTTATTTAAATATGTTTTAGTTATTCTATTGTCGCAAGATTAGCCATGTAATGATTATCCTCTATTTCAACTGATTGTTGCATGCTATTATTAACGTTGCCCCATAAAAGAACAAGAGAATTAACAACAAGAGAATTGTCAAAGGGAAGTAAGAAACAAATTAAGCATGTGAACAGATAGTGCTCTACTTATGATATTTAATACCGAAAGACCAAGAAAAGAGTCAAAGAGACTTTTTAAAAAAAAAAAAAAATTTTAAACTGAGTATATGTAATTCCAATGATAATCAGCAAAAGTACAAAAGAGACCTGGATGAAGTTTTGGCTTTTCGCGGTCTTGTTACCATCTTTGCCTTCGTATCCATTTCAAGTACATACTCAACTCCCACCTCATGAAGTTGCCGGCCAAAAGGAGTATCAGCCTGCCTTTCTTTTGATGTTTCCTAAGTGGGAACTGGAATATGGAAGTGTGGAAATTACTTGACACTACTTAAAAGAACAAAAACAAAATTTTTGGGTTAATTAAAAATCCTTAATGTTGTTATATTGTTCAAATTAGTCTTTATAAATTTTAAAATGTTTAAATTATTTATTAGTATTTATTAATATAATGAAATATTTATATTATTTTGAGTTACCCATGTTTGGTCTCTATATTTTATAAACTTATTTAAATCATCATTTATCTTATTAGAGAAATGAGTGAAATGGGGATCGATTAATTTGGATAAATTTGTGAAATAAGAATTAACATGAATGTTTTTAAAATAATGAGTAATTAAATTTGTTTATGAGACATTAAAATTTAACTTAAAATATTTTAAAATAATAAAAACTAAATTAAATTTAAATAGTAATATCAGAGATCTATAACTTAATTTTTTTCTACAGAGAGGCGAAAAGACGTTTTTTTTTTTTTTTTTTTACTTTATCACTAGTTCAAGAAGATACTCACGCCCACAATATTGCAAGTTTGTATGTTTTTCGAGTGGGGGTAAAAATGATACTCGAAACATAGTGAAGGGCCCGGGTAGACTTCAGGAAACAGCATGTATAGAAGTCATCCGGATGTGGCGGCAAAGACACACATTTTGATCCATTTGGTTTAGTGCAGTATATCCTGTTTTTAATCTTTTCCTTTGTATAGGAAAAAAATGGATATTAGAAAAAGTATTCTAATATGTTATATTTTATAAGAATATATATATTTTTTTATAAGATCTGTTGTGGATTTCGATTTTCTAGAATTGAAAATTTCATTTTCTGGGCTAAGACTTGAATGAAATCTGAACAATTCTAAGCTTTATAAATCTTAGATTTTCAACTGAATTTTTTATTATGAAATAATGTCTCCAACCACAATTAATTAAATCTTTAAATAAATTTCATAGATTTGAAAAAAAAAAAAAAAAACCTTCACTTCGGACAAACACTATTAAGTTCTTTCGAACTTTCTTCAGTTGGTCCGCAAAGTTAAAGCTGTTTGATTAACTCATGATACTAGAAAAAGGCAAATTTGATAGGTGGAAGAACTCGGAGTTTCCCCATAAACCCCAAAAAAAAAAATATAGTGAAAAGCTGACAGCTGCGGGGTTTATGAGGGTAGGAGGGAACACTGGACAGCATAAAAATGAGACCCAAATTAGGATACTCCACATTCAAGCAAAGGAAATTAAAGAAAAGAGCACTTCCCATTTGAATTTTTTGACAACTCCACCTACCATATAATCTCTTTCTATATTTTTACATTTTCTTTTACAAGTATAAATCTAAAATAACATAAAAGGCAATTTTAAATCCTATCTATATCAAAATATACTAAAAAAGTGTAAGTCTTATTCGTCTATTTATTATTTTTTTTGACAAAATAAATTTTGATCAATTAAAAAATATCTCTACAATAATAACATTTTTTGTAATGTTAATAAAATTAATTTATCAAAAGTAATTTTATTATATTTTAATAATCAAATGTTAACACAAGAAACATATATCTAATTATGAAATAAATGATCTCATTTCAATAATAGTAATCATAATTATATTTATCATAACATAATAACATAATATTAATTTCTTTTTATGTTATTTTATATTCATTAATTAATCAAACAGCTAATTTTATCGAGCACATATTATTCAATTAGCTAATCAAATAGCTATTCACTAACGACTAAAATACAACAGTTATTAGTTAGTCAAACCACTAGCAGTTACTTAAACAACTATCAGTTACTCTAATAGCTAATTTTGCCGAACATGCCCTAAAAAAGTCAAAAGGGAAAGGAAAGACGAAGAGAACAAGACTAATTTCAATAAACTGTGCCATTATTCAATATGCAAGTCAAAGCATGTCCAGTTGCTAGTTATTCAATAACTAATGGGTTACGGTGTCTCGTGAATAATCAGAAAAATCAGTATTTATGCGCAATTACTTGTCTGCTTCTGTATTTAATATTTTAGTGTACATTATTCAGATAAAAAGTTTATATATAGTTTGGCAGATGGATTTCCCTGATTCGTTTATTATTTAAGCTTTGACCTCTAATAATTTCAGGATAGGAAAAGCGGATTCATTTTGTTATTCCTATTAAACTGGTAGGAACTAGAAAATATTGAGATTGATTTCACAAATAAAAGTAAATCGATTAATTACACAATAATTGGATGGTATAACATAGTCAAATGAATATCAGCCATAATAAGAATGAAGTGTTGAATTGAGACACAAATCTTTTTTTAATCTTTGTAATTAAGGTGTGAAACATATATAGCTTCAATGAATATATTGTCTCATTATATTCCTTATATATGACAATCAAGTTCTGAATTCTTTCATATTATAATAACATTATTAAGAAGATTTAGTAATAGTAGATTCTCATGTAATTATAATGAAATAATTATTATAACGTTATTTATTACAAAAAGATGCAATTTTTTCAATGAAAGTTCCTTTAAACTAACAAACATCACAAACAAGGGATTAAGGGATAACTCAAATAGTTAAAACTACACCTTCTAGGCGTGATATCCTGGGTTCAATCTCACAAGGGGTAGGCATTAAAAAAAAAATAAGAACATTACAAACAAGAACATGTCCAAACATGAGAGTGAAGACAACGGACAAGGCCCAAACAGACAGACTACATCCACAATGGGCTAAGACAAATGCCCATGAAAGAACAAGTAGCCCAATGAAGCTTTACAAACACATTGGTGACAAGACTAAAGCTGGGCGGAACCAAAAACCACAACACACCAAGACACCTGAAAACCTTAGCTGCAGTACACCAAAACACCAGAAAGATGCATTTCATTAACCAAAAATATTGCAAATACTTGACCCAAATTAACCGGGCCAAAAAAGGCCCCGAGAGTACCAAGTACACATCTGATGGCCAGGCTAAATTCAGCACCTGCCTATTATATTACCTCTGTGCTATTTGGGTTTTCACCTGTTAGTGGTCAACGATGTAGAGTTACAACAACCTAATCTCTTCTGTAATAAAGAAGACAATGTATATTCTCAATATCTATTTTCTCAACATTTGTGAGGAAATGTGTAACATTTCCGTCTCAAATCGATCTTGTATGAGATATGTGTTTTAGTTTATAAAAAATTGATTTCACTATTAGTATTATCAATCATAATCTTAAGTATTTTCAGTCAATCTGCTATAAATTGAGATATATGTATGAGCTTAATACTATCAAAATCTGCTATAAGAATGAAAATGCCTCCAAAAATAAGAATGAAGCATTGAAATTGAGACATATCTTTTTGATCTTTTTGAGGTTATTTACATTACCACTACAGATGTCTCATTCTTTGTGTATAACAAACCGATTTTAAATTTTCCAGTATTATTATAGTGTTATGAGAAGGATTTACAGTAGACTCATTTATGATGAGGGAACTAAATTCAAATAACCCAGGCATTGGTGTGGCTCTCGCAACTCTCAACTTTGTATTGCTAGGAAACAGAATCTGAGGTGAGAAATTTCACATTTTTGTTCCTTTTTCATAAAGGTGCATTTCAATAAGACAACAACCAATTACTTTCTCCCGACCAAAAAAAAAAAAAAAACATGAGGAGGGCCCAAAGAGAAACATCAGAAGATACAGTAGAAATAAAGCCCATACAAAGCCATAAAAGGCCCAGAGTGTACCCTTATCTGATGGTCAAGGCCCAAGTCAGCACCTCGCTTGTGATACCTCTTTGTGTTTATTTGGGGTTTCGCCCATCATTTGGTCAGGGATGATTCAAGAGAGAAGGAAGTCTATCAAAGTATTTAGAACTAGTGTAGAAGGAGATGAAATAAATAATAAGAATGAAATGTAAACCTTGCGAGTGATTCGAAAGTTTTGATTTTTTTTGCGAAACTATTCATAAAGTAAGGGATAGTATTGGTGTTGTAGAAGCAATATATAAGGAAAATTGAGCTGGTGTGGATCAAACTGCATCAATGGCTGAAATCAATTACATGTTAGATTAGCAATTCAACTAATTTCTAAAGTATTATATTATGAATGAAGTATTACGAAAAAATGAAAATAAGAAAATTATAGTTAGAAAGAATAAAAAATAAATGGATAGATTAAATGCATGACAGCCAAAGAAAATAAAGTATGTGACGATCGTTTTTGTTCCTTTAAGTTAAGGCAAGAAGAAGAAATTTTAAATGCATGTTTCATTGTACTTGTGAAGAAGTGAAAGCATAAAGACGCTGGAGCTTCGTTTTGCCTGGAAGATAACAATGAAGGAACTCAATTTGGTGAATTCTTGCATTTATTCAAAGCATTTAAGCAGTAGAAAAAAAAAAGTAAGTGATTAGCATTAAATGCAAAAAGTGGTAAAAAAGAGGAAACGGGGAAGTAAATGTAATAATTGAAAAATGAAGTGATAAAAAAATTTATTTAATAGTATATAATCAAGCAATTAAAATATTGTAATTAGATTATATCAATGTATAATATAAGGAAAAAATATATTAAAATGTAGTGGTGAATAATATAAAGGATTAAGAACTAACCATCAAAGATTGCCGAAAACCTCACGATAGATAATATTTTCTGTTGTTTTCATCGGAACTCCTTTTGGATCATTAATCAAAATTTTTAAGCCTTTTTTGTTTGTTACTCGAGAGATAGCAACATAAAGTTGACCATGTGTAAAAACAGGCCGTGACAAGTAAACTTCAACAATTGCAAGTGATTGGCCTTGACTTTTATTGATAGTCGTAGCAAATGACACCACCAGTGGAAATTGACATCATTGCATTTTAAAAGGCAAATGAGGATCTTTTGGTGTCAAAACCATTCTAGGAATGCAAACAATATTCCCTTCAAGATCACCACATAAAATCTTTGCTTGAATGACATGTTGCCCGAGCTTTATAACAGTTAATCGTGTTCGATTCACTAAACCAGTTGCTTGATCAATATTTCTCACAAGCATAACTAGAACACCAATCTTTAGTTTCAACTCATGATTTGGTAAACCTGAACACTTTATGCTATTCAAAAGCTCTAGGGTCATGTAAGGGTCATCCACATGCATTCCAGATTTAGAATTACAAATTTTATCTGAGCTAAGATAAACATGTTCATCACCTGGCAATAGTAAAAGAATGTGGTCATTGATATCATCAACTTCAAGTGTTGGTGCAAGAATGGCTCTATCTCGAAAGTAAGATGGATTGAATATATTGTGAATAAGATCGGGATAGATTGTAGACACAATTTCAGATGTAAGATTAATGTATTAAAAAATGAGCAAATCATCTGGAATGTCAACAGAGATTGAGTTGTCAAAAGCATTTCAAGTAGTGCCATTTTCAATTGATAAAATCCAATTAGCAAAAGTAATAAGCTCTTCCTTGTCCATAGATGGGTCATTTGAAGACAATCTCATATTTTTTGACAATGTCAAAACTTGACAAAAATCCCACAAATATGATGAATTTATTGTAAAGGATACGATATCTGCTCGAGTCTCTTTAGCAATTACAAGTAAAATTTGTCTAAAATCACCTCCAAACACAATAACCTTTCCTCCAAATGGCAAACTTGGACTGTTGAGATTTGAAAATCACAACACATCTCTAAAAGTTCGACCCAATGCCTCAAAGGAATGTTTCTAAATCATAGAGGCTTCATCCCAAATAATCAATTTGGCTTTTTGAACTAAAGTGACCAAAGGACTGCTTTGTGACATATTGCATGTGCTATCTTAGAGACATACAATGGAATGACAAATTGAGAATGTGTTGTTCTACCCCCAGAAATCAATGTTGTAGCTATTCCACCAGATGCAACATTAAGCACAATTTCTCCTTGAGATCAAATAACTGCTGATAATGTTTTCCAAACATAGGTTTTCCCTGTACCACCATATCCATACAAAAAAAAAAAAAAATCCTCCATTTTGCAATCTAATCGCATCCATGATTTTTTGAAAAGCATTCAATTATTCAGAATTCCGACTTTGAACTAAATCATCAGCAATTAATTTTAGCTTATCTTTGTCATAATTTAGTTCTTCTGAAGCAAAACGATTTTCCAAATCTGATAGATCAATTGATTCAAGTGAAGGCAAATTAGGGAAATCTCGAATGCTTCGACCATGTATGTTCAAGAGCTTTTCAATTTCGAGTAGAGAAAAATGTTTTAGCATATCATCATCCAATGTCAAATCTAAAAAAAATGAAATAAATTAGACTTAGAATGATTTAGTAATACGTATAGAAAATGATAGTAGTCCTAATAAAACGTAATTATGGTGAAATATAGTACACATTTTAATCGGAATTTTAATATAAAATATTAACATAATATCATAGTTAGCATTAAAATGTAAGTGATTGGAAGAAGTAAGAAAATGGATACAAATAAGTATGAGTAAAACTATGAAACTATTATGTTATATGTGTATAGAAGACTTACTTCGATATTGAAGTAAAATTCGTTGCTTGCATAGAACTTCTTCTGACAAAAATTTCCAAGTTTTCTCCCAAACACTTTCAGGATAAGATAATGAATTTGTAATCAACAATGTGACAAATATATGACGAAGTAGATGAGCAGTTCCCTATTCAGTAGCTTCAACAATGCTTGATATATATTCCCTGTCATCATCAAGTAAGCCCAAGGCATAATATGCTTCTTTACATGTGAGATATATGATGCCATTAATTGTCCAAATATCCTTAAAAGATGAACACCCAGAAATTTTATTGAACAAAACTCTTAGATAATAGACTTCACCACATTAAGGTGAAATGTAAATCATGCAACCAATGCTTTATCCTTTTTTTCGAGGTTCCACTCTAGATTTTCTTGAGACCACACATATTTTGTGGGGAAATCAATATAGAGTAATGATCGAGCTTCTAGGTGAAATTTTTTTGTAATTCAACCATGCGGTAAAACTTTGTTGTTCGAGCTGGTGACTTTTTTAGAATTGCATCAATTGGGTCCTTATCCCTAAATGTGACACGATGTTTATTTTTAAGATGAACTGGCGATCGTTTCACAGCTGGTTGTCAACCATGGATTTCAAAAGAAAAAATTCTCTATATAGCCTCACAGGGTGAAATATATCTACGGTTGAAATATGTCTTTATTCATCAACAACATCATTGTCATCAACAGAAGAGCTGTAGTTGCACAATCAAGACCTTTATGTACAATACTTAAACACATACTTTATGAAACGTGATTTGTTGTATACTTCAACATTTATATGTGTCTGGTACTTAAGTATGAGCTGTGGATTGTAAGGTTTGACAAACGATTATCAAGATCAACTCCATTATGACTAACTGTTCTACCATCATCATGTCAACAATATATTGGGTATCCATCTTGATCCACAGTAGTTTTTTTAGCAAAATTTCTGGGAAAATATTTTATGCATTGACCATTAGTCATGCAATGACAATTAGGATTATGTACACCACATGGACCATGAATCATGAATCGATCAACAACATCATACAATTGAGGATCCTTTTCTTTATCAAGAATTTCAGCTGGTATGATTTTATCAATCTCATCAGCATGAGTTCGAGCTCAAGTTTGAGCTTCTGATGATCGTGGGATCTAAATCATTAGATCCTTCATTTTTCTTACATTATAAAATAAAGTTGGCTATTAGAATATGATAAAGAAAGTTGATTTAAAACATAAAACAAAGTATATAATATGAATAAAATGAAAGAGTTGTTTTACCTTAATAAAGCAATCCAATTGGGAACTTCATTTTCACTGTCACAAATATATAATTATGCAAATTTGGGATCACGACCTAGGGGTGGGAGCAAGCTTCCGATTTGATGATAGTTTTGGCCATATAGTCTAAAGACATATGGTGTTGAACCATTACTAATAGATTTGTGAATCTAGCCACCCATTGATGTAAAGGAAAACATATTGTAATAAGCTCGTATATTGTCAACAAAAATGTTTATTGTATGTTCCTTCATGTGAAAGTAGAAGTGTCTTCAAATATTCAAGGAGCTTTTGCCAAAAAGGAAGCCCGACATTTTCTTGAGAACAACAAATGAAAAATTCTGGATTTGAAGAATTTCTATTTGTTCGTACTCTTTTATTGTACTAGAATTTGGCAGGGCAATATGGACACTTATGCATAGGATCACCAAGGTCATGATAATGTATTGCAAAAAGGTATTAAAGTTTTAATTGCAAATGAATTAAATAATATGTAAAATCGAGGCAGTAATTAGTTATTTTGAGGAAAATATTGACTTAGGGATGTTGAAGATGAAGTTGGCGAGGTTTGTTCATCAAGAATGATTGCGTTTAAGAGTATAATATTATTAAGAAAAATTAAAAGAACAAATAAACAATAATATACTACTTGATACAATCATTGTAATAAAATAAAATTAATCTATGAAAAAATGAAATGATAGAAAGTTAAAAAAGAAAATTCAAGTACCTAGTTCTTCTTCCAAGAGCACGAAAGAGTTTTTTGGTCATATGGGTTTGTAGGACTTGTCTGTGAATAAGTATAAAAAAAAAGCCTATATATATATATAGCATCTGCCTCTATGTACACAAATGTCTATATATACAAACCAAAAAATATAAAAGAATTAATGCAAAAGAAAATTAATCTTAGCCATTAATTTCTTCAAAATCCATATAGAATGGATGACAATGATTGCGAGAACATGGCAATTTCTATGATTAGCAGGAGGCCAATGCTTGAAGCTGGTTCCACCTAGCACGTTTCTATCGTGCTTGTGGTTTCTCAATTAGTTTTATAGTATATAGATAACTTGTAATATGAAATTTATTTCATTTATAGATAAAATAAAATAATTTTTATGAGAATTTGTATTTTCAAATAAATTTTCTTATTTATATCTATAAAATAATTTTAAATCAATTTTATCATTTGTAAATCTAAATTATTTTTGGATTATATGTGAAATTGAAACTAATACATATATTTTACTTAAATAACCTTATGGTATAATATTTTTTGTTATCGTAATTTTCATAAAACAAAGGGAATAAAAAAAATTTCAGAAGAAAACTACCAATAAGGAAGATATTCAAACAAGTAATAGTTGAATTTACAATACAATGACAAATAATGAAGGTTGTAGCCTAAACATTGTAGTATGATATCTATTCCTTCCATTCCTTAGTATGCTGACTTGGCTGCCATTAGTTACTTTTTTTCCCCCTCCTCAAAAGCTAAAACCATGTTGCTCCACGTCGTTCTAGATCTGGCCGTCCATCAAACATCATTTCAACGGCTGATATTGTTGCTTTTGTATTATTCAGAATGTTGTTGAATTATACATTATATATATAACATAATTAAATCCTTTTTCATAAAATTTTTTACTTTCAAATATTATGCATTATAATTACACCATGCGTTGCACAGGATACTACACTAGTCATATAAATAATTATGGGAATATTTTTGTCTTTATAAATTTTTTATAAATTTGTCTTTTGTGAAACTATAAATTCTATCTCTTGAACTAGTATTTGAGCAAAGTCAAAATTTGAGAATCTCGAAATTCTAAATGAATTTCATATTTTAAAAAATACTACCAAACACGAAAAATTAGATTTACAAATAAATTTTACAAAATTTTATAGAATTTATTTGTTCCAAACACACTGTAAAACTAAAATATAATATGGAGTCTTTTATTTTTTAATTATAATATTTATATTCTCATGAATTACAAAAGAAAAACTAATATACCAACAAGACTATATGATTTTAATTACTTTACCTTGAACCACACCTACAATTGGTTAACCAGTTTGGTTTCAACTCGGTGGTTTTAATGGCTGCTTTTTATGTTGGCATGGTGTACGCCATAATTTGACTAAAATCATGGTAGTTTCTAACATAAAGCTCACATTAGACAAACTAATCACTTCAATTCTCTAATAAAAAATCTAAAAGAAAAAAGACAATGTATATTATCAACATTTGTTGAGGATTTACGATATTCTGCCTCTCACATCTATTTTGTTTGAGAATTCTGTATAATTTACATTTTATAAATAATGATTAATTGTCTTTAGTATTACTGTCAACATGAATTTAAGTACTTTGAACCAATCAGTTAAACGTAATATGAAATGAGCTGGGTTAATAGTTGATCAATTTGAGTTACTACAATATGTATAAAAACAAATATGTGAATATTGGTTTTATATATATATATATATATAGGGAAGTTTCTGATTGCATTTGTAATTTACGCTTATAATAACCATATACATATGACTAATGCTAACTAAAGGACAAAATGATGTACACTTTAGTACTAAAATATTCAACAGTATTATTGTATATTGAGTATTTAGTTGTATTTTGTGTTTTCAAGCTCTAAGGAATAAGTTTTATCTAAAAAAGCTTTATTGATGATTAAAAGGAACCTTTTTCTCCTTTTTGCTTTCTTTTGCCTTGTGTATGTAAATGCGATTGTCAAATTAATTCGCTTGGAGTCTCTGCAGATAAAAACAAGGGGGAGAAAAAGAAGCTGTATTGAAGATACATTGAATCTAGGCTCCGTTTATTACATTTGTAAGAGAAATTAACTTCTCCAGGGGAAGATGAAGTTCACGTGTCCAACGAAGGATCTGCGAAACCTCGCTCCTTAACAGCCGCACCACGGCACTAGCAAAGCCTTTGAAGTATAGTGGATTAAAATATTAAATTGCGCCGGAATAATAATGTTGTTGCTTTTCGTATATAATATAAAACCCCACGCCCTGAAGAATTACGAGTACGCACATTATTAGTGTTTGGAAGCACTAATTATGGTGTAAATATTATTTAATTTATAAATAAATTACATGAGAAATTCTGTTTCCGTTCTGTTATTTAAAATTTGTAAAATAATTTTAACTTGATTTTGTTATTCATAAATTCAAATTGTGTTTAAAGTACATATAGATTTATAATTAATAAATATGTTTTATTTAAACACCGTTTATTTAGTTTATTGTCAATATATTAGCCATATAGGATTATCATCTATTTTCTATTGATTGTTCTTTTAACATAAATTTGACCCATAAAAAAGATAAAATAAAAGAACAACAAAAAAATTGTCATAGAGATGTAAGAAACAAATTAAAGCATGCATGACCAACATATTTCTTATATATATATATATATATATATTGAAAGCCGAAAGAACAGAAAAGAGTAGTTCTGAGTTTTTGATAACTCTGAAATAAGTCTTTAATTCATAGTTAATTGTGCTTAATTAAGAAATTAGATGTTTCCTAATTGGTACTTTTTATGTGTTTTTGCATGTTTATATTTGGAAAAAGATTGTAGATGCATTATATATATGAATTCAAAGGACTTTTGGACGTATTTGTAGCTGATAAAATTAATTCTGTTACCTTGAAAAATACCATGCGAAGCTGACGTAGGATTGACTGAGCTTTGACCGAAGTTTGGAGATATTTTTGCAGTATTTTTGAAAAAGATTTGTATTGAAGACTTGTCATATTTTGGAAAGGAAGGAGAAGAATTCTAAAATATTTTTATTTCATCAAGAATTGTAATTAAGGATTTTCTACCTTTTTATTTCCCTCAGCTTTTAAAGAGTTTTCTTATCTAATAAGGACTCTAGTTAAGAATTTCTTCTATATATTTTTATACTTACAGTTCATAAAGTTATCCAGACTTTATTCAGAACATACTTGCAGCAAGTTTCTTTTAGGCACCTACTCCATGTCCGTGGAATTCTAAATTTCTTTCTTGCCAAGGATTAATTCAAATTTTGGTTCTTCAGTTCCATGAGATCTAATTAATTCTATTCTTTCACTTTTATTTTAATATTTGTGTGTTTACTATTTGAAAAATTAATATTATCTTATGATTGTTTAATTTGCCAGCGATTATTCAATTGCTTGATGATAGGTAGCTAAATAGATTAATATAGTTAGTTTAAGAATAGTAGTTACTAGGTCTCTTGTGTAAACGCATAATCTAACTGAACGATTGTCGCGAGAAAATTGACTTCTAGAATCAGGTCTTTCTAGAACTTAATGCTGCCATTAGATAGACCAGGATTAGATCGTCTAATAGGTAAGGCGATAGTGAGCAAAAATTGTAGAGAGTTTAAATCGTTATTAACATTGTAAGGAAAGATTAGATTGTTGAGCCGTCCCAATGACTATAATTGATTTATCAAAATAGGCGGAAGTTATCTTTGCATCTATGATCGAATTTGTTGACCAAAACTGATATTAAACCCGGTGCTAGGTATAATTCCCATTGATTTTGCGTTTAGTATTGATTTTCTAGCATTTATTTTAGTCTAAGATCACATATGCAGCTTTAATTTATTTGCTATTTATGTTTTCTATTTTTTGCTCAGCTACATGCCCAAGCTTACGGGTCTAGTGTGCTGAGTAGCTTTATTTAATTTGAATTTTTGCATTAAAAATCCTTCTCTTTGATTGTAGCTTATTTGATTACTTTGAACATTTTAAATCCTCCAATCCATGTGGACTTGACCCTTTCTCACTGCGTACACAAATTATCCCTATGGACTCAACCCTTTTTCACTACATACACAAATTAAATTTGCAAGGTAAAAAATAAAAATTTATCTTTGATAATTTTGACGCCTATAGTTTCATTATCCTATTAATCATAAAATAGTAGTGAAATAGAAGAAAAAAGTTCTTCTTCAAAATGTTTGCAATAATGTCTTAAAAAGATGTGAGGTTATATCAACGTCAAGAGCAGGGTTTCAGAAGTTTGTTATATCAAATCTTATCCAACCCATGTATGATGGGATCGCTTATACATCAATCGTGTTGAAAGACTCTGGGTGGATTGATTTTTTTGAAAAATATTTTTTAATAGTTTTTTAAAATATTTTTTTTCTGAAAAGTTAAAAATTTTGGCTTTTAAGAAAAATTGTATCTAAACTTTTTTTAGATTTTTAGTTTTTTTGAAAGCTAAATTAAATAGTTATTACAAATTTAATGTAATTTTTTTAAGAAAAAAAATATTTTTTCATAAAAAAAATCAATCCAAATAGGCCCTTGACATTTCATACTATGCAACTTTTTCTTTGCTTTAGAGCCTGTTTGGATTGGTTTTTTTTCAAGAAAAATATTTTTCTCTTGAAAGAGTTACGTTAAATTTGCAATGATTATTTCATTTAGCTTTCAAAAAGATTGAAACTCTAAAAAAGGCTCAAATACCACTTTTTTTAAAAGTTAGAATTTTTAACTTTTTTAAAAAAGTTATTTTTCAAAAGTTGTTAAGAAAAGCGCTTTTGAGAAAAGTCAATCCAAACAGGCCCTTAGACAATTAAGGCTTAGGAAAGTATATTAAGCTTGTTTATTTCCATAAAACTGTCTGTTATTTTTTAATTTTAGTTTTTTAAAAAACTGAACACTTATTTTTTATAAAAAAATTTATAAAACAGTTAGACATGCATTTAAGAATTGAAAACGGAAAACACTGACTGAAAAAAGCATTTACTTTTTAATAACTATCACATATTTTCCTTTTTCTTCAACTAGAAAACATATTTGAAAAGTATAAAATTATTTTCCAAGTCTAAAATTATGTGCATGTATAAATATACTGCATTATGTACAGTGATGAAGCCAAGATTTTTATCAAGGGGGCGTCAAGAAAATAAATACAACTTAAAATATTCATATATCTACATCGACTTTAAAACTAAATTAAAGGGGAGTATTTGTAGTAATATCAGAATTATTTTTTTTGGTTATTGAAAACGCTAGCAGCAATATAATGACGTTATACTATCAGTGGGAAATTTGTGCAACCTCACAAAATACAAGGAGTAGCATTTTATTCAAGATTTAATAACACACTGCAGATCTGCTGTGCTTTTTGGCTACACCTTTTACTAGTAATTTTATTCATCTATCATTTCAAGTGTAAACATGATTGAAATGCTTGCAGTTAATTAGGAAGACTGTAATAAGTGTTAAGATACAAGAGTCAAAAGCTAAGATCGGCAAAAGAATCGTATAAGATTGCATCAGGATTCAGGATTGGTACCAAATCTTCATAGTCCTATTCTATACGACCGAATCAGATACTAAAATGACATCAGACTATATTAATTCTCATATAATTTCATGGCTTCCATCAGTAATCTTTGTGTTTGACCAAAAAAGGAAAATCAGTAATCTTTGTGGGACCTGGAAAAATGAACAAAGGGGGTACGAAATTAAACAAATCTTGACTTGTGCAGATTCGACCATCAAAAATTCAACAGGGAGTTAGAATCAAAGTTTGCTAGATCAAACAATATATTCCCCATTGAACCATTCTGTGTTTTCTGTATGATTGTATCAGTTACTTTTACACCGTAAAAATTTGCCATGTATAATTAGGTCATGCATTAGAATGATGGGGATTAAGGAATAGTTCAAGTAGTTGAAATTATCTCCTTGAGCTCCTTAGTTCAATCCAATGGGCGAGGAGGTCAAAAAAGATGCATGATAATGATGGCTAGATAAATAAATAGACAACTTGCCTGGGCGAGAGCCAAGTCATCATGATTCACAGCTAGGGCATTGGTCATGAGGTAACGGAAACATTGGAGTAAAACCCAACTGAACTAAAATAAACGTAAAATAATGTTAAAGATACGAAAAAAATACTAACAAGTGTTAAATTTGATATATAACCCCTCAAGCAATATTATTATGTATAAACTAGATTAACACCTTGCGATATACACAAATATAAGTACTTTTGATGTCATCATAGTATCATTGGTGGTCATTTTCTTTACATTTTATATTAAGATATTTATAAATATAAACCTTTTGCGCATGGATTCATGAATATAAATATATAATAATTATGAAAAGATGAATATGTCTAGTAAGCGAGGTATGTATAATGTGTTTGGAATAATTTTATTTTAAAATGGTTATCCTATTGATATAAGGAAATATTTTATAAGATTTAAGGTATTTTATTACATGCATTCTATGGAATAGTTATTAAAAAAAGTAAGATATGGATTACTTATATCTTATAAGATAAAAAATATAGTTTGTTTTGAGTTTTTACTGCATGCATCTAATAAGGTATTTTAAATAGATATTTCCTCATTTTAATAAAATAAGTATCTTAAACTAAGATCTATCAAACTCACTAGTAGCAAAAACTAATTCCGAAATCAAATGCAAAAGACAAATAAAAATATTGGAAATAAAAATGGTTGCAAAATGGCCCCTTAACAATGATATAATCTCTCCACCGTACCTTGTCCTCGATTTGCAATAGTGGTGATATAAGCATAATATAATGTCTTTCGATGTAGAGCTGTAGCAAGAAACATGCAGGCACATATGTATACATATGAACTTAGACCTCCCTCAAACTCTAGTAGAATATTTATACCACTACGGCCACAGTTGTAGTGTTTCCTTAAAGTGCAGCTACAAACTAATTAATTATCTCATGGAGTATTAATAGTATGCGCAATGTCCATATAAATTTAATGATGTTGCAGTCAATTGTGTGGCCGTGTAGTCTTTAACCAAATATTTTTAATTAGGTTGAAACTCAGGTGCTGCCACCATAATAGCAGCAACCTATTAATCTGTGGCAATATATCATCTTCACAACATGTGTGTGCTTTCTATAATTGCCACATATAGTGTGTGTGTACAAATTCATAAACATTCCATTGGCTACATACAATCAGCTGGGCCATCATAGCAAAGGACTTGATACAATGTAACCAAACTTACGAAATTCTTCAATCGTCCTTTACATCTCCGTAAAGTATGGAATACTATTTGGAGGTGAACTCATAATGAAGCTAGATTCAAGAAGTAGATTAAACTATTGAAATTATTTTTTTAAAAATAATAATTTAGGTTCTTATATTATAAGTGGCAGAACATTAAATTGGACACAAAAAAAAAAAAAAACTTCATAATGATACTACTAGCAAGCATGTTACTAGAACATTATTGTTTGATTTAAACTTTCCTTTCGCTAATCCCAACTGTCATAATTCTACTAAAGAAAAGGTTGATGAAAACGATATTGGATTATATATATACTAAAATTTTAATTATTATACATCAACTTTAGCCTTCGTTATATTGTACTCTTTTAAGCCTGTTAATTAGATGTTCTTACTTTTAACAGTGTGGGGGAGGCATGGTGACAAAAGGTGGTCAAAGACAAAATTGAAAGGTTATTATAGTGATAATGCTCAACTTGAGTATGAGTTGTTCAAAGAGGCATAAGCCTATGTGATAACTTTAATAAATGCCCACTTTGAAATTTGCGTTGAGTTACTCGATCGATCATGTAAAGTTTGGTTCTCTTTCGAAATCTAACATTTAATGATCTTTTCTCTCCATTAGAAGGAAATGAAACTGTAATATTCTTCCATGTAATTATCAAACCCCTGTGAGCAATTAAGTTGAGATTTGGGAAATGTGTCTATCAAAAGATTGAGTGGTTTCCTAAGAAAAATCATTGAGTTATATGATGATAAGTTCTAAATAGCTTTTTGATTCATAGTTAATTGTATTTAATTTTTGAGTTGGATGTTCCTTAATTGATGTTTTTAAGTGCTTTTGCTTTTGCATGTTTATAATTGGCAAAAAGAATTAGATGCATTTTATATGGATTTAAAGGTCTTTTAGATATATTTGTAGCTGATAAAGTTGACTCTGCTACCTTTAAAAAAAAACCATGCAATTTCTACGTGGAATTGATTAAGTTTTGATTGGCGTCTCGAGATATTTTTACAGCACTTATGGAGGGGATTTGCATTGAAGACTTGTCATATTTTGAAAACAAAGGAGATTAATTCTAAAAGACTTTTATTTCATTAAGAATTTTAATTAAGGATTTTTATCGTTTTATTTTCCTTAACTCTAAAAGAATTTCCTTATTCGATAAGGACTTTAATTAGAAATTTTTTCTTTATATTTTCCTACGATCGTTTCATAGGTTATCGTGACCTTATTCAGAATATTGTTTTCAGTAGATAACTTTGTTCTCTTAGGCATCTTCTCCATGTCTATAAAATTTTAAACTTCTTTCTAACCAAGAGTTAATCTAGATTTCGGTTCTGCAAAATTCCATGAGATTTAACTGATTCTATCATTTCATTCTTATTTTGGTATTTATGTTTTACTAGAATTAATATTGTCTTCTGATTGTTTAATTAGGGCTCGATTATTCAATTGCATAATGATAAGTAGCCAGATACATTAATTTAATTAATCTAAGAATAGTGGTAACTAGTTCTCATGTGTAACACATAATCTAACTGAGTAATTGTCGCGAGAGAATCGACTTTTAGAATTAAATCTTTCTAGAGTTATAGTGCTACCTTTAGATAAGCCCTGCGGGCATCTCCAGGAGGTTTGACCGTCTAATAGGTAAGGCGATAGTAGAAAAAAAATCGTAGGAATTTTAAACTATTATCAACACTAAAAGGGACGATTAGATTGTTAAGTCATGCTAACGACCATAACTAATTTATTAAAATAAGCGAAAGTTATCTTTAATTGTTTTCATATTGCTACATAACCTGTTTGATAAATTGATTGTGTGAAGTGTATTTATTATCGTATTTTTGAAGTTGCATTGAATTGATTTAAAGTTCTGCAGAATAGCATAATCTTAATTCACCCCCTCTTCTTAAGATTATTTGCCCCGTAACATACCATTTCTATTAAATTTAATCTTTTAAATTATTTTTATCATATGAAAAATCATAATCTATAAATATTTAAAATAATTTAAAATTTAAATAAAAGAGCAAAAAAATTATGCTTGGAAAAATCATTTGTGTTACTAATTTTATACTTTTTTTTCCTTAAAAACAATACAAATAGGCTTTCAATTATTTTTAAATTTGTTTGGTTTAAAGAAAAATTAAAATGGTTATTTTTAAAATAGGTTTAGAATTTGTTTGCGTTAGTTTTGAAATTAGTTGTAAAAATGGGTTATTTTTAAAATGGGTTTAGAAAAATGGGTTAAAAAAAAAAAAAGATCCTTTTCCTCTTCATCCGCGGCCAACGCACAACACAAGATCATGGAAGATTAAATCCCTAGCTAGTTGTTTATAGAAATTAAAACTATTTTTAAAAAAAATATAAAAAATAAAAAATAGAATAGCATATTCAGAACTAAATTCCTTTAAAATGAAATTAGAAAATAGTTTTTCAAAATTTTCGTATTAAAGAAAAGTAGTTAAAAACAATTATGAGTTGTTTTTCAAAGTTTTTTTAAAAAAATAAAATTGTTGTGTTTTCTAAGTTTTCTTCATTAAAATTAGAGCGTCTCCTAACTATTCACCTAAAATTCAGAATTCAGATTTCAAGTTGATCCTTGGTTCGATTGTTCTCGTTATCTTACTCTTTATTTTCTTGTTTCTATTAACTTTATCTAATCCTCAACTCCAACACTAATCAATCCCAACATATCTTTAGGTCTTTAAAAATATTTTACACAACAGTCAATAATAATAAAAAAAGTATAAATTTAATAATGACAACACCTTAAATCAGTGTAAATACACAATTGACTGACTGGTCCTTTTAACTAAAAGAACAATCTCTAACAGAAATTATTTTGGGCCGATTGTACAACCTTTTTCTATAGCATGAGAATATTAATGAGTTTTAGAATTACAAAAAAAAAATTATACAATTTCAACAAAACATAAAGAAATAAAATGTATTTTACTTTTAAAATCTTTTTGAAGCTTTAATTATAATTAGAGAAAATGGTAGTCTTAGGACTTGAAATTTAAAACCTCTAATACAACAATTTGATCTTATGAAAAAGTGGCAGTTTACACACTATTAAGTAACAGTCTTAATTTTCTGCTTATGTGATTTTTTTTTCCTTTCAAAATACCATCTAACGTTCTAAAATGAGCATATCATTTCTAGCTTCGAAAATGAGCATATATTTATTGGTTATTTTGTGGTTTATTGTTATTTATTTAAATTTTACATTTTTGTATACTTAAACTACATAGTTAATTTATATTTTTAAATTTAACTATATATGAACATTTTTATTAGTAGCACAAAAAATATGTAGAGTAATTTATATTCCCATAGCCCATGAAAAAAGTCCAAAACTTATATAATTGTACATATATGACATAGTTTACAAATTATAAGTTTGTATGTGTACATGCGCCTAGATTTGAAATGTCATGCAAGAAAATTTATTTAAACTATGAAAGAAAAATAAAATACCATGTAAGCACGGAATTGACACTGTTATTTAAAGGTATATAAAATATTAATTTTTTCATACTTTCTATTAAAAGTTTAAAGTGTAAACTCTTAATCTTATATTTTATAAAATGCAAGTAAAAACAACTATTCTTAAGTTTCTCCTACAATTATATGGCAGCTAGCCAAAAAAACGCCTGATTGTGGATAGAAGCTTAGATACATAAGATCTTTTCTGATACGCCTGATTGTGGATAAAAGGCGTGCTTTCGTCGGCCTTGACTGTACAAGTCAAATCCCTTTCGACACGAATGACGCGTAAAAATAGAAGCTAATTGACCAGCAGCATTGACTTGGAAAGGATCTGAGACTTCTAATTAAGTGCAGAACTAAAATGATTGTCTTCTTATAGAAATGAGTAGGACCACATTACAACTCTCCCTTTCTTGGATTAATTTAGAGACTAATTAATGACTAACTGATTCTTCTCATTATTAGTTTAGACAATTAAAGTCCATATCGTGAAACATTTAGGAAACCTGATTGAAGTTTCACTAAAGAACATAGTAACTTATCAAAGACCTAATGGTCAAGTGGTAAGTCTTTTACTATCCAAGAATCAATTCTTGCTAGATGCATGTAATTGATTTTTGACTTCCCTTGAAGTAAATCATTTATGTATACATTGCATCATTTTAACTATTCATGGAAGTCAAATTTCAAGTAAGAAGGTAAATTTTTAAAAATATTTCTTCTCTTGCTTCTACCCACTTTTCGAAACTTGAATTTGAGATTATATTTAATGCACATGAATAATTAAGATTTTTTTTATGAGATAACTAATGAAACGAGAGGATCTTGATCCGTTATATTGCTTTTTCTTTTGGCTACAAAACTAATTCACATGAAATCCATTCCATGAATCGATTCATTAGAAAGGATTAAGAATCTCACAGTTGCCTTTGAATTTCTTTTGGAAGTTAACATGTTCCTTGCTAAAATTATCAAATTTGTTACCGATTCGTACATGAACCAGGGCTGGAAACAGGTCTGGTTCATCCCAACTATAGGAGCCACCAATGCAATTGTTTGCTAGATGATCTGTTTCAACTTCTTAGGGGCAGCAAAAGGATAAGGGCCTATTTGGATTGGTCTTTTTTTAGGAAAAATATATTTTTTAGGAAAAAATATATTTTTTACAATAATTATTTAACTTGACATCTAAAAAAGTTAAGACTTTGAAAAAAGTTAAAATTCAGCTTTTCAATTTTTTTTTCTCTACAAAGCTTTTCAGAATTTTTAACTTCTTAAAAAAAACACTTTTATCAAAGTTATTCAAAGACATACTTTTAGAAAAGCTAATCCAAATGAGCCCAAAGTGTCGTTCATATTTGCAGCCTGCAGGGATACAGATAAGGTAGTTGATTGATTCGTAGGATAAATTAGATTGAATTCTTTTCTTTTTAATTAGTTAGAAGTTTCTTTTATATATGGAGCTTTGCAACATCCTTCATATTATGTTTGCAAATATCAATATTGGTTAGTTGTTGAATGAAACAACAATTTTTGTTTTGGACCAAAAAAAAAGAAACACTGAGTCTGCCTGGACTGAGATAGAGTTATCCACGGCAGAATCTTCCAATTCAATTTTCACTATAACATTTGGAAACATTGCAGCACTAATAGATTTTGGAGCACTAATAGATATTGGACCTCTCCATTAAGTTAATCTTTCGGCGTTTCTCAAAGTTATTTAACTGTGTTCTTCACAGAATGATACAAAGTTGAAACCAAATTATGATGTCTTCTTGAAATTTTTCTCATAGTTGATGTAGTTTAAGTTAACTAATGACATTTTTCATTTTTCAATTACTTATTTGAAATAATAGTTACTTCATAATTTGATCTCTTACAAGTTGATAACTTCTATATATAGATTACTGTTTTAGTTTATGTATTATGACTAGAGTCTTTTTTTTTTTTAATTTAAATTGTACTCGTAATTCGTTATTTGTTGAATAAAGCACTAATGTGATCCATAAAGTTTTGGAAAGAAATTAATTTCTGAGGAACGACTTATTCTAGATGTGATGAAACAATCAAAATAATGCATAAAACTTTTCAAAAAACCTCGGATTGAGACCAACTTAGAAGATCTACCCCTAGATCCAGGTTAGGTCATAAAATTTAATGTTATGACTTACATAGGGAAATGTATATGCAATAGTGTGGATAAAAAGATTATTTAACAATTTTAAAATATAAAATCACACTAATAATAATTATAAATATTATATATATATGTATATGTATATATATATATGTATATGTATATATATGTATATGTATATATGAGTGAGTCTGTCGACCCTAAGTTCTAACTCCCACCCTGTGCATAACATAGGTTATTGACGTTCACTCGAAAAAACCATAAAGAGATTAAGACATAGTTCAAGTGGTCGAGACTATCTCTCATAAAGAGTAAGATCCGGGATTCAAATCCCATGGGAATGAGGGTTTCAAAAAAGAAAAATAAAAAAACTCAAAAAAATCATGAATATAGATTTGGATCACAACCCAGTATTGCTTTATTGAACATGAATATCTATATCTCCCCTTAGATATTCGCGCATCAATAATATGCCTCATTAAAACTATAATTGAAAAATGCCAATATAACGAAGTATCACCATATATGAAAAAGAATCTTGCTTTTATTCAACAGTTTCATGCTCAATTAGCTTGGATTGTGAGTACTTTGATATAATGATCTCATATCAATTGTTCACAATAATAAAAAAATATATCTAACACCTTAAGTGTCTTTTTATTAGTATAAAACTATGTCTTTATAATATTATTAGGCACATAAAATTTAGCAAGATATATCAAACACATTGATATATATATATATATATATATATATATATATATATATATATATACCAATAAATTTTCATTACCTTCACAACATCAAAATGATCCATTTAATATCTAGGATTAAACTGTTAATACAATCAAAGTATGAGCCCTTTAACTTCAAATTCTTTTTTAAATTGATTGATGGATAACATTACATTTAAATAATAGTCGATCGTTAAGTCGAAACATTCTTCTGTCTCAATTTCATATAAGTACACAATTGGGAGCTTTTTCGAAGATGTTTTATATATGTTTTCTTTACATAAACATACGAGTTACTACACTCTTTTTCTAGAAGATTTGCACTAAGACAAATATATCTCTAAATTTTCTAGATATTTCAAATCATACAAAGATCTTTACAATTCAATTAAATGTATTTTACAAGAGATTTATGATTAAAATACTTCCAGCCCTTCAGGGACTTGCATTATATAAATATCATAATTTTGAGATACATAAATGTGAATTTTTAAGATGCATATGAAGCACTTTAAAAAATTGCTGAGTTTATTGAGTGTAATTGCATCAACTACATGAGAATATAATTTTATTTATTGTCAATTTCAAGTTCCAAATGCTTGGTCTATCCAAGAAAAAGTTGGTTAAAACACAAAGTTGGTTAAAAGCTTCATATAGGTTTGACCACATGACGCACTAATCCATATTAAAACTTTTACTAGTTTTTGCATTTTTCTTCCCTTAATATTGGGAACACTATTTCAATAATTAGAAAAATATACTATTTCAATATTTTCAGTCAATAAAAATATTTATTAACTAAATGAGGTTTAAATTTAATATGAATTCCCAAGAGCCATACAAACATATCTCATGCAATAAAAATATTTAAATATTTTCTTTTACCAATAGGGAGTAAATTATCAATAAACAGTTGGTCTTCTTCAATTAATATCACAATACATTATATAACATGTTCTCAAATAATATGCAACTTTATTATCATAAAACTAAAGAGAGAATAAGGATAAGAGAAGAGATACAATAATTTATATTGGTATTAATGCGTACAATTACATTATATAAGACCTAAGAATATAATGATCTGATTCTCAAGAATTTTTCTTTGCAACTTTTAACAGACTTTTGTGTTCTCGAACTTGAATTTGAATCACATCCTAATATTAATATATAAATATCAATATTCACATTGTTCATACCATATACCACGTAACGACTAGACCCAACTACTAGTTTGTCATCATATTGAGCCTAATCAATTGGCTCAAAGCTTAAACGCATGATAACATTAGTAGTGAATTCAAGCCATTATAAAGTACATATAAATCTCACAAATAACCAACTCTCCTCCTGAAACACGTAACGTTCTCTTCATAGCTCAAACCAAACATAACAAAATCACAGTCCATGACCCTAAGTGTGGAATCTGCCTAGAACCTGCTCTGGTACCACCTGTAACAACCCCATGTGGGAGGGCGTTGTAGACTCTCTGCTTTAGACACAGGCCATGTAGAATGGTGTTACAACCTCTCCACTTAGGCACAGGTGATCATTACAGACTTTCCTTTTTAAACACGCAATGTCCTCTTCGTTGCCTAAATTCAAACAAAACAAAACCACAAATCTAGCATCTTAGACAATGTGGAATCCGCCTAGACTTTATTCTGATACCACCTATAATAATCCAGGCCCAATTACTATCGCGTTATTACATTAAACCTAATCAGCTGACATAAATGCTTAAAACTATAGTAATGAACTTTAACCATTATAAAATACATATAAATCTCATAAAAATTCAATATAGAAGGGCTTTGCAAGTCTTTTACTTTAGATGAGTCTAGAGCAAAGGAAGAAACAAGGAATTGGACTTCTATGGTCATCGCATTATAATATAAATGACAGACTGGCTGGACAACAATTGCAGATCACTCATTCAGAAAACGTCAGCAAGAATGTCTTACATTGACCTGAGGTTCATTATCCTCTTAATCATAAACATTCTGAAAACACAGGCAGGCAATTGGGACGCATTTAATATAATTTACAGTATCACTTGGGTGAAGTTTTGGCTATTCACAATCTTGTTCTTCATCTTTTCTTTCGTATCCGTATCTGTTCCTTTTTCATCTCCATTTAACCCGGGTAAGATTCGAGTGAAGGCCAAAGATTTCTCGGTGTCACTCGCGATATCGTTTGTGGCGTTTCTATTCCTCCCACAAGTGCTTTTCTGGTACATTTATCCTATGATCATACTTCTGTTTTCTTTCTATTCTTGCATATGTATTACGCTTAGAAGTCTGGTTCTGTGGGTAGAAGCTATCCTTACTCCCGTTCCAGATATCAACATAAACATCACCGCAACATACACAAATGATGATGCCAACACAGCAGTACATCCTGATCAGATGGAACATGCAGTCGGAGACGACGATGCAACTGTCGAGGTTGAAGGAGCTCAAGTTTAGACCCCAAAATGCATTAATAATAAACGGGCTGCGGTTTTTGGGGTACTGCAACAGAGAGTTTGAAACATTGTAGTATTCTCAATCACTCTTATCTATTGTTCTCTTTTAAGTCTTTACGCTTCTGTTAGTTGTTAACTAGGTTTGGTCTGAATAATGCATTTGTATTTAGAAACTCCTGTGGCTTTTAGATATCTCCTCGACTTGTTCTATGAGCCATAGAACATTCAAAAAGATAAGATTGTAAAACCACTTGATTTTAGATTCCCTGGTTATGACGCATCAGCATCGGTGAAGCCAAAGTTCAATCTCACTCCCCGATGGAAGTTCTTTAATTTCACCCTTCTCTCAGGACTAATTCGCTATCGGTCACCTAAGAGTATTTGGCCTTATAAGGTGGTTCTCATTGATTCACACTGGATTTCATGTGTCCTATGCTACTGGAATAATTAGGTTTGTGCATAAAAACGCTTTCCCTGGGACAAATACTTCTCAGATAGAGATCAGTCATCTGGAGCACTGTATGCTACTCAATAACTCATTATGCTGCCAACAGTGAAGCGCCATATTGAGGAGGTACTTGGTTAATTCTCTTGATCAATTTTTAGTTCATGGAGTGATCACCTTCATACTGCTAATCCGACATAGAGATCAGCTGCTTCCGTCAAAATAACAGATACATCTCTTGTAAAGCCACTGCTACTTTTGTTCAGCCCATGTCATTTAGATTGCTATATATCCTCTTTTTGTTTCTTCTCTTTTTGGTTTCTTGGTATGATCATCATTCTCACATATTCAGTAACTAATAAGTACTTATTTTGGTTATTCTCTCTCTCTTTTTTCTTTTTTTTTGTTTTATGGGAGGCAACACACCAAACTTGACGGGTGATCATTCTTGAGGATGCTAACACCTCTTGCATCATCCGCCTTCACGTCATCTTCCCATGCCAAGAATTTATGTATCAGGAATCAACACCATGTTCGCGACCGTTGTATGTGTGTATGTATGTATGTATTTATCTCTATACATACATATATATATATATACATATATATATTGTCAGCCCATAATTTTAAACAATTAAATATCCCTTTCTTAGGCCATACCATAAGGTTCAGACGGCGGACCAGAACTTGACCCGAGGATTGAATTTAGGGGTGTACATCAATCTGAAGAAACGGTGAAATTTGTTTCGACCGAACCAATTCGACCGTAAACAAATAATTTTTAAAATAGTTCGGTCGGTTACCATTTTATTTTTTAAAAATTGTAGGGGACGGTTCGCTATATATAATATATATATATATATATATAGATATATGGAGAGAGAGAAACACACAAATGAATATATTTTTATATAAATAAATGTTGAGAAAGTATATATAGACTAATATATTGTATATGCTTGATTATTTAGTTAAGTCTTCAATTCTTTGCTAATAAGTTTTAGAATTGAACAAAATAATAGTATTATAATTCTTATCTTTAGAAAGATTAATAATAAACGCTCGAAATAAGTACAAAAGAAGGACAATTAGTCACGTGGTATCAATGAATTTGAAAACTTGTAAGTTTTGATACTAATTAAAAGTGCAATAATTCTATGCTATAATATGCATATGAATTTCGTTATTGTTGGCATATCTCATAATGAAAATATTTTATCTCATAAAATCAACCGAAAAAATTGCCCAGAACCGCACCAATCCGCATTAACCAAAATCATTGGTTTCTTTAGTAATTTGGTCAAATTTGATTTTGTGAAGTAATAAACTGCCTAAATTGGTTCAATCAGAAACTTATATATACATATGCTTACTCGATTTTAAAGGTAAGCTGGCTTTTGTAGGGGAAACGAAAGAAGGGGGGTTGTTTCCGGGTTGTTCAGGCAGGTTTACTTAAACCTTATATCCTCACACCAAGTGAATCCAAGAGGTGTTGATGTTGTTATAATGCGGTTCAATCAAACTGGAGTTCATACATATATAATATAAAGTGACGTTTTATACAAATAATAATTTTTTTTCAGAAAAAGAAAATGGGTAGGCATCATCATTATCCATTATTAGATCCGCCCTGATTGTAGTTGACTTGCAAGAAAGACATCTGTAAAGGCCTGAATTAAAAACGTCATGTGAGGAATTTGGGCGGCCGATATTAAAGGTGCCGAATCTTGTAGATTGTTTGGCTCCCCACCCTTTTTATCTGCATTAGAAAAGTTTCTCTTGGTATTGTGGGTACTCGGAGACATGTTCCATGCAAGGGAAGGACCACTTTCACTATATGCGTGTGTTTTTGTATATATATATATATATATATATATATATATATATATATATATATATATACATATAGATCGAGTAACCTATGTGCAGCTGCTCAGCCTGTGATCATTCACCGTAAAACTTGAGAAAAGATCAAAAGATATTGTTGGGAGTCTAACCAGACAGAAATCATACATGGAAAGCATATTTGGGATTGAAGCAATCACAAACACTTGCTGTGAAGATGGGAATTGATTGCTAACAAAATTAAAAGGGTGTTGCTATATAAATACATCATGGTGGCAGCACCAGAATTTTAACCTAAAAATATTTGGTTAAAAAGACTGCATTATTTCTTGCTACAGCTCTTCATTGATATACATTTTAAGTCTTGTCAAGAAAGAATAGACATAAATTCTGACATTCCAACAGTCTCATTACTAACATCAATCCTGTTGGTTTTTATTACGACCAAGGTATTAACGGAAAGTGAGTTGAATTTGTTTTACAATTTTTTTATATGCTTTTATGTCTCTTTATTATAAGCATTATTGTCTCGATGAAAATTCTTAATTTAATTTAGCATCAATGTTTATCTTATTTCACGATGATTATTGTTATTTATATATATTGTAATAACAATATTTGGGGAGTGGCTGTTATTTCAACGACTCTATGTATCTACTAGCTAGTCTCACTAGCCACCACATCTAGTCAATGGACTAAATGAGTTGGGTAATGCTTCAAAACTATCAAAGAGAGAAACTCTAAAGTTAACTAAAAAAGATAAATCATGCCTTTAATTCAACATCAATAATCAATACTATATATTATATATATATATATATATGTATGTATGTATATCTATAGTTAAAAAAAAAGTAAAAAAAAAAGTTACCTTCTGAACTAACATTGACTTGGATAGGATTTAATAAACAGAATTTTAGAAGGAGAAAACGACTCTTTCACTGTGAATAAACATGCAGGAGACGGCCACAGCTCCTTTTTCCCTTTGTTTTGTTCAAGCAATTAAAGTCAATTACGAAAGGTTTCCGAAACCTAATTGCAGAGGATGTTTACAAATGGACATAATCACTTTCTGAGCGTGGATTATTATATGTGGAAAGCGCAGCCAATAAAAATATGGATGGTTACTTCAGGTTTGCCAGAACCATACTGCTACTTATTATATGTTTGACAATTCAAATGTCAGCAACAACCTGAACTTCTGTGGAAGAGGTCTATTTTTATGTATTCACTGCAAGGTTTTGGGTCAATAATTACGTATATTTTATTACACTTAAAATAAATTAATATAGAAGAGTAAGATGATGGTAATTTTTATTCTAGTAACGGTTTTAAATGTAACCAAATATTTACTACGTTTTTAATCATAAAAAATAATATTAAAGTTATTATATTTAATTTTTCTGAAAATAACAAAAAATTTGTTTTTCTAAGTCTAACAAATTCTGAATTTTATTTGGTACATAGCTACATTAGCTACATCTCCAAATGTAATAAATATTAATAATACTTCTAAATATAACAAATATTAGTTATACACACCTAGGTCTAGTATTAACTTTTAGTTATATTGAAAATCCTTATACTTGGAATGAGCGCAAGAATAATGCTATATATCACCTTTTTTTTTTTTATCACCCATTTATCACCTCCTAAGTGGCGTCATACCTATCATACCAGTTAAACAAGTTTTGGTTTCTTTCTTTTCTTCTTTTTATTTTTCTGTCTCTTCCTAATATATTTTTTTACTATCTTATGTAATTGTTGCTTTATATTTTCCTTCTTTATTTAACCAAACAATTATAAATATCAAAATCTCTCTTTTTTCTTTTCTTATTCCCGAGTCACCTCCAATTTCTCCAATTCTTCTTCTCTGATGATCATGAATGGAATTGTCACTTTGTTCTTAAAAATCGTAAACTCATTCTAGAAGCTTAACTACCATCACCATTACTATTGATTTGATTTGGTTGTTCAAGATATTATATATTTTAATACCTAGGAAACTATATAATCTCTCAATCAATTGGAAAAAGAAAAGAAGAAAATGTAAAACATGTCTGTAACTCTTATGTTTGAACTAATTAATTAATCATTTACCAAAAAAAATAATAATAATTTTGCAGTACACTGATAAATACAAAGATCTCTGGGGATTCATTCCTTTTGCCTAGAAGTGTAGTTCTCATATTAAATTTTTTTCCAGATTTTATTTTGTTTAGAACACAAAGTTCTTAAGCACTTCACCATGGCAACTTTTTCAAAATAACTTACATATGATCATTTACCAATTGTTACATTCTTTACACTGAAAATAGTCCAGGGAACATATGATTTGGTGCAAATGAAATCCATAGTGATAGCTAGTTTTGTTTTGTTAAAGAAAGCTTGTGGAATGAGTTTACATTTTTGTGAATAAGCTAGGTGAAAACTCCAACGTTGATGGTGAAGTTGGGGGTGAATTGAGAATTGAGGAGAGGAGAAAAGGAGAGTTTGATACTAATTAATGATTGTAATATACATTTGATATGGATTAAATGAAGGGGAAAAAACATTTAGTATAAATTAAATGACAGAACTATATTAGGAAGAAAAAAGATTGAGTACTTAAATAAAGGAATGAAAAGTAAGACACCACTTAAGAGGTAATAAATAAATGACAGAAAAAATGAGTTATAATATATAATATTACTCTAAGTGTAATTTAACTAGTAGGCTCTTTATCTCTTCCTTGGCGTTCATTTCGGCTTCTTTGCCATCTCCATTTGAGATGGGTGACATTCGAGTGAATGCCAAACACCCGCAATTTCTTTTTCTGCGTTGCTTTTCCTCCAACAAGTGCTTTTGTGGTACATCTACTCAATCATCATATTACTCTTTGCTTACTATGCTTGTGTATATAATGCGTTGAGGAGCTTCTTATTCTGGACAAGCTGTTCTCTGCTACTCCTGATATCAACATACTCATCACAGCAATGGATACACAACAAATGGATTAAAATCCTCTCATATCAAACACTCTCTTGTATTAATATGAAAGAAAAATCTTAACCATTTATGCATGGATCATATCATCACAATCATTCATGAAATTAAAATATGAGAAAGATATTAAGAGGGAGAAAAAGTACTTTAAAAAAAATTATCTTTTTTTAGGATTTGAATTGCATGAATAGTTGACATGACATGAGCCACACATAAATGATTAAGATTTCTCTTGTACTAATACAAGAGGATCCTAATCTCGCAACAAATGACCCCAACTCAGTCACCCCTAATATACATCATAGAATTAATTGGATCAGAAGCAATTTTGGAGGAGTTTAGTCCTCAAATGCATTCGACAAATTGGTGTTAACTGCATCTGTGCATAATTTTAGGATGGATATATCTAATCTGCAACACCCTTTGTAATTAGACTACGCCATATATATAATAGCTTATAGCTCCTATAATTTACAAGCTTGTAATCCACTACTTGTTTCAATTTCTCTAAAGGTTATAATTCTTGCTGCTTCCACCTCATGTTCTGTCCATGTCACATAGTTTATTTACTAAATTCTTTTTTTTTTCCCCTTCTCTTTTTTCTCTTTTCCCCACTTCATCATCTTAATTATTAAAATATACCTTTTCTAATCAATTTTTTGTTTCTTATCTTTTTTGGTTTTTTTTTTTTTTTTTCACTTGATCAGCTTCAGATATGCATGCCAGGATTACATCAGGACAGAAAATCTGGTTCACGAAGTTGATTGGTTTCTTTCTGAAAGCATAATATATATGAAGTTCAATAGTTACTCTATTTAATGGAGAAGTCGTTCATGCATGAACATGAGTAATCAGAAGAATCAATATTGATGCCCGATTACTTGTTTTCTTCTGTATTTCATATTTTCGTATACATTATTCAGGGAAACAGTCAATATATAGTTTGGCATATGGGTTTGTCTGATTCTTTTATTATTTAAGCTTTGACCTCTAACAACTTGGGGATAGGAAAAGCGGATACATTTTCTTATTCTATTAAAGTGGTAGGAACTAAAAAATATTGAGATTAATTTCAAAAATAAAAGTAAATTGACTAATTATAAAATAACTGGATAATATAATATAGTCAAATGAATATCACCCGTAATAAGAATGAAGTGTTGAATTGACAGGCAGATTCTTTTATCCTTTTAAGGTGATTTACATTACTTGAGGGTATGCCACCACATGATGGACCAGGCTCAGCCAGCACCAGCCTATTATATTACATATTTGTGCTATTTGGGGTTTCACCAGTTAGTGATAAACAATTTTGGTTTCAACTCGGTGCGTTTGTAATGGTTTCAATTAAAATTAATTTGCATGATATACATTGTATCTTATGTCAAAAGTAATTTCTAATCAATTAATTTCTTCCATGTTTCTGTTATGTCTTCCTGTTATTATTGTTTGCCATGTCAGCATGTTCAAACTTCAAATGGGTCATGGAAAAAGAAAAATATTTTGACTTATTATATTTGAAATACATATTAATTGAGAAATGATGACTTCTAGAAATAATTTACAATGCAAACTTCCTATATAAACATAATTACCGTTGTATCTGTCAATTGTTCCCATAAAATTTGTTATATCCCCTGTGCATTGGACAATAGTACTTGTATAATATCCTCCAAGTGTGTGTGCGTGTGTGTGTGTATATGCCTGCATTGTTTCTTGCTACAACTCTGCATTCAAAGACATCTATGCTTATAATCGAGGACAAGGCCAAGCAACTGCTATTAAAGGGGCATTTGCAACCATGCATTTTTATTTCTAAATTACTGTTTTCTGCATTTGGTATCGGATTCAGCAGGTTTCTAGTACAAGGCTTACTTGGCATATTCATCTCTTTATTATAAGCTTAGTCTTTTCAAGAAAGAATGGATAAATTTCTGTCATTATAACAGTCTCACTGCAGCTTCAATTTTTCGCCTCAATAGTTGTGTTAATCTTCGTTACGAATGGATTAACGTGATGAAGTGAAGTTGAATTTGTTTTGAGCCTCAAAGTTTCAATACTTTCTTAATATAATATAAGTAACTAGCAGGACAAGAAAGGTGGTCGTTATTTTCGATTAGATTAATTGATGAATAAATTATGTTACAGTTACTCTTAATATTAGTTGTAAAAGGAAGCGGTAAAGTTATCCTACTTCTCTCCTTATGAATAAATAAGTTAAAGATTCCAGCAATATGATCATACATGATGTTTGTAACAAATGAATTCCATTTTATGGAATTCATCTAATTTTTTTGTGTTTGGAAGCACAACTTTAAACTATAGAATTCATTTAAAAATTTAGATTTACAAACCTTGAATTTGCTCAAACTTTGCCCAAAACCTAGCTTAATAGGTGAAATTTACAATTCCACAAAAACTAACTCTATAAAAATTCTTATAAAGACAAAATATCCTTAAACAATATAACTCTAATAACAATTTAGTATAAATAATAGCATTCTTCTCAAATTCTATCTAAGCATTATCCTTTTTCTATTTTTTTTCTTGTATAATTACTATTATTGTGTTCTAGTTTCATAAGATATGATGTATTCTATTATCATCATCGTCGTCGTCGTTGTCATCATCATCATCTATTATTATTATCATTATAATGTTCACAATATATTAGTTATTATATATTTAGTTTACAATGTCTTCATCTTTTTTATCTGAAAAAAGCTACTAAAATTCTATTATCATTAACTTATAAAATATTATATCACTTAAACTAGATATTTTCTAATTACAAAATTAAAGTTGTTACATATTTTATTAATAGTTTAAAAAATTAATTTAGTAGCTTAATATATAACAAAGGATATTTAAGTAAAATAAGCATATTAACTTCAATTCTTTCACACACAACCAGAATTTATGAATGACATGATCGACTAAAAACTATGTTTTTTTTTTTTAACAAAGAAAATTTAGCTAGCGGAGCTCGACCACCAACTAGCAAATATTAAGTGCACGGCACGTTTTTTATGATGTGCACTAGTTAGGTCGAGAGCACTCAATCTAGGATAGGAAACTAAATTCAAATCTAAGTCATAAGCCGTATCTGTCTCTAGAAACTTGATTCAAACCCAAGTCATAAGTCGTGTCTATTTCTAACTCTTACCACTGAAGCATCCTTAGGGACGGCTTAAAACTATGTCATAGTCCCAATGGAAGGAACTTATTTGAAAATACAAACGATTATAGAATTTATTCAAAATGAAATGAATTCCTTTGCACCCATGTTTGGATTGGGCTTTTTTCAGGAAAAAATACTTTTTTTCTGAAAAAGTTATATTAAATTTGTAATAACTATTTGATTTGGCTTCTAAAAAGACTGAAACTCTGAAAAAAGTTCAAATACAATTTTTTTTAGAAGTTAGAATTTTTAATTTTAAAAAAAAAAATTTTCAAAATTTGTTTAAAAAAAATATTTTTGAAAAAAACCAATCTAAACGAGCCCTTGGTATGTACGTGGATGTTTATCCAATTAATGATCCTACGATCGGTCTCACTTCCGATCCCATCTGTTGCTACTGTAGCCGTACGTGACTAGGCTTTCGCTCAGGCATGCATGCCCCCTGTGGGGAAAACACAAGGTTCCACAGGGAGTAATGTTTCCAGCAAACTTTCTATCTCCCCAGTTGATTTTTGATGGTTGGATCTGCACAAGTCAAGATTTTGTTTAATTTCATGCTCTTTTTCTCCATTTTTCTATGTCCCACAAAGATTGTCTACTGATGACCAAAGCATTGAAATTATATGATAATTAATAGTCCTGTTCGGTCATTTTCAAGATTTTGTTTAATTTCATACTCCTTTTCTACATTTTCTATGTCCCACAAAGATTATCTACTGATGATCAAAGCATTGAAATTAAATTCGGTCGTGTATACTAGAAGAATATGAAGATTTGCATACCACTCCTGAATCATGGTGCAATCTTATTAAGATCCTTTTGATTTTTTTGGTCAATATAGGATCCTTTTGTTGACTCCAGCTCTTGAATCTTGTATCTTGATACTTACTGTTTTTTTAAGAGTGTAGTCATATACCAATTAATGTTAAATTAGAGTCTATTTGGCTTAATTTTTAGACATTAAAAAGTACTTTATATGAGTTTAAAAGTTAAAATTGACTTATTTAGTCTATTTTTAAAAGAGTTTTTCATAAAAATTGAAGCTAAAGAAAATTGAAAAGGCAGGAAGCTCCAAATTGGAGCTTTTTTTAAAAAAAAAAAGGTTTTTGAAAAACTATTTTTACATTATGTCATAAATTGTTTTCATTCATTTTTGCTCAAAAAAATTACTCTATACTTTTCAAATGTTAGAATATTACATTCCTCCTACATATAAAAATTATAAAATATAAAACCACCTTATAAAATCCAATATTACTATTAAAACAACTAAAACCTAAACTACAATCTTTAATATTTCTATTGGTCCGGAAATTCATCATTTTTAATCGTTCTCATGAAAATTACCATTTTCAATTGTTCATTCTCACAAAAAAAAATTGAATTATATTTAATTGCAAGCATTTTAATTCCGTTTATACTTGATTTGATTAGTTTAGATGAATAAACTTACTAGTAAAAGGGGTAGCCACAGCAGATCTGCACTGTTTTATTGAATCTTGAGTAATTAACTGCTATCCTTGTGTTATGTGGAAATCACATTGATATGACCTAAACTAGCCCAATGGGCTTCTTCGCATCACGGGTCACCTCGACCTGACTGGAGCATGATAACTGACCCAGAAAGGATATCCAGATAAGATAAGAAAGCTTGTGAGTTGATAAGGCTAAGGTCATTCACAAAGAGAACTCCCACTTAAACTCCAAGACCGCGAGTTTATCAAGTAAGGCTTATCAGCCTAAAGATGAGATTGGACAAAGTCCTGACCTAATCCAAAGACTACTCCATGAGCCACTATGAAAAGGCCATCACGAGCTCATGGTACGAAATACTCAACCCAAACACTTGCCTACTTGATTTGAGCTCGGATGGCTGGCACCACACCGATGTCACTTAGATCCTTGTATTTCAAACACTCTACTTTCTCTCTTGTAAGTCGACCCAGGCTAAACCGTAGAACCCAAGTCGGGTCTACACTAAATCTAGTAATCTATACATTATCACCCATAAAATCTCCTACATTTTCAAAACTCACTAATACAATCATATGCTATACATATGGTTGCATAATCGCTTTGCAATCAATGTTCCTATTAGAGTTTACAAGGTGTATAGGACGCACAAACGCCTGTATTGTAGTTAGGATTGTTAATGACGAAAAAAACCCATTTTAAAATTGCTAGAAATCCCCCTCTTTAATTTGATTCTAAAGTTGGTGTCGATCCTCTGTTCTAATTTGAAAATGGAACATATACACCTGTGGCTGTCTGGTCATTTGAACTAAAATAACAATATCTAAGGGAAATCACTTTTGGAGCCATTTGCAATCTTTTCTTATAGCACAAAAATATTAACGAATTCTAAGATCTAAAAAATTTTTACACAATTTCAACAAAATAGAACAATAAAGTGCGTCTTACCCTTCAATCTTTCCAGATCTTTAATTATATGGGACCTACATAAAAAGTCTTGATTCTGGACAGAAAACTTAGATACATAAGATCTTATCCGCTTCACCCCGAATCTTGTAATGCACTTCCATTAGGTGTGGAATGTGTGCTTTCGTCAGCCTTAGTTGTACGAGTCAACTCTCTTTCGACACAAATGACGTATAAAAGAACAATCCAATCTAATACAAACCAAACCAGCTTTGACTTGGATATAGGATCTGAGACTTCTATAATTAAGAGGAGAATTAAAAAACGCTTCTTTTTTTTTAATAGAAATGCGTATGAGGACCACATTGCAACTTTCACTTTAATTTTCTTGGTTAATTTAGAGACTAATTATGAGTTAATTAACTAATTCTTCTCATTATTAGTTCAGACAATCTTAGTCAGTGACAAAAACTTAAGGAAACCTGATGAAGAGTTTCGCGAAAGAAAATTATAACTTTTTAAGCATGCATTAATGTTCGACGTGAAAAGTAAATTAAACTCCGAGATCTTGTCTCTAGATGTTGTTACTGACTCCAAGATCTTGTCTCTAGTTGTTGTTACTTAGGTTTCTAACACAATAATGCCTCTATATGGTTTGATTTGGCAAGCAAGTATCCATTGAATATCCGTGTACTTTACAATACATGTACTGGCCAAACTCTAGCATAATCCAATGTGTCATTTTTCAAAAAGTGCACCAGATCCGGTTCACACCAACTAGGAGCCGCCCATCCAATTGGTTGCTACTAGAGAATATGGTTCAATTTCTTAGACTTGTTTGAATTGATTTTTTTTAATGAAATTTTTTATTAAAAATAATTTTTATAATAAATATTTAAATTAGATTTTAAAAAAGTTGAAATATTAAAAAAAAAGTTTAATTTTATTTTTTTCAAAATTAGAAATTTACTTTTCAAAATATTTTTTAAAAAAAATTAGAAAAAAAATTCTTTTGAAAAAGAATCTAAATAAGTTTTTAGGGGTAGAAGAGAAATAAGTGTCACTTACATTTGTAAGAATACAAATGTGGTAGCTGATTGATTAGTAAATATATAACAGCAGATGGACTTCTGATCTTAATTTCTCTACTGGATTAGATGCTCCTCCTATGTAGTTTTACGATGTCTTTGACGTTGTAGTTTAAAATACCGATAAATGAAAATTTTGTTTCGCCCCTCCAACCAACTCCCCCCCCCCCCTCCAAAAAAAAAAAAAAGTTCGACTCATGTTGTTTTTGTTATATGTTAATTGACACTTTTTAAATAATAAAGTCATTTATTTTTAAAATGTGATAATTTAATTCTTTATTTTTATAATTTGTGACATTATTGGTATTGAATTCAAAAAACATTAAGAAAATAATAGTGTTATGATTAATAGTGTCACAAATTACAAATATAAAAATAAAGCATTGAAGGTGTGACAAATTGCAAAAATAAACGATAAAAAATGTTATTTTTTTATGTTTTTTAAACTCAAGACTAATACCATCATTAATTATAAAGATAAGAGACTAAATTATCATTCTTTAAAAATAAAAGACTAAATTACCAAAAGGGATAGAGATCAGGGATGAAATAGATCATTTACTCTAACCTCATTAATTTTTACTTTTAAAATGCTAATATAAGAGAGGTTGAAAGACCACAATAAATCATGTAGAAGGCGGCACGTTAAATAAAGAGAACAACCAACGAGTTGTTGCATTCGCTAAGGTGTTGGTCGCCTTACCCAATAAGGAGGAGAACACAATTTAGAATTTAGAAATTGAACTTGTTGGGAATGTTTTTCTTTCACCGCTTCAAGCCCGATAAAAATTAGTATCAAGTCAATATAGCTTGCAGATCCCTTAGCTCAAAGCAAATAAGAAAAATGAACAAACTAAATTTTAAAAAAGAGAAAGACATAGAGGTTCCTCATGCAAGTATATGCTTAATTTCAAGTAGGTTTTTCAACTTTTATAATCCCTTGGGAGGTATTTTCAACTAACAACATTAGTCAATTTAATTGTCAATGCATTGACTTTGTTAAAAATCAAAAATACCCTCACAGTAATAAATTTGTCCCAAGTTATAAGCCAACCACATAACCATTGACAATACAATCAAATATCATGATCTCATTTCATTTTGAAAGATGAAATTCTGTAAATTAGTTTTGCACAAAAATTTATTTAAGTAACAATAGAGATCATAGCTTCTATTAGGAAGGAATCTCAATTCTCAAACGTGAAAATTACTGGACCTATAAATGATATACAGATTTATTAACAGTAATATGCATCAAATCCCAAAATGTAATTATTTGGAATTAATTAATAAATTGTTGAACTTATATTATTTATTTTAGTTCATAATGCTTTTTGTTTTACTAATAATTGACGATTTTGGGTGTTAGATGTGACAGTAAATGGTGTTTGGATAAAGTTGGATATAAGCCTGCTGTAAAAAAAAAAAAAATGGTGTGAGTTGGCAGAAGAAATAAATAGGCAAAAAAGGGTCCAACAAAGTTTCAAACTAAAAGGTTATATGTCATTACAAATTTGACTCTTCTTTTTTCTTTTTGCTTTGAGTTAAGGTGTCATAAGTTACGTTAGATTTGAAACTAATTCCTATCGGGCGAAAACGTTTAAGGAAAAGCACTCCCAACAAATATACTTCCCAAAATTTCAAGTTGTGTTTTCCTTTTTATAGTGCTAAGACTACTACTACCTCAACCAATAATTGATTGATAAATTTAACTTTTAATGCGAGAACATTTTTGATTTTTTTTTTTAACAAAGTCCATTGACGGGTGAATTTTACTAACAATATTAGTTGGAAGAACTTGTTAAGAGATTATAAAAAGTTGAAAAAATTATTTAAAATTAATTATATATTTGAAAGACCTGTGCTCCCTCATAGTTCTTCCATTTAAAAAATAGTTTTTGGCCCCACGTTCACGGGAGCCGCAACTGGGGAGAAATGAGAAGGAATTGGACTACCCGCGGTCACCGCACTATATAAATGACAGACTCACTGGACTGCAATTGCAGACTCAATTCAGAAACGTTAACAAGAATGTCTCACATAGATTTGAGGTTCATTATCCTCTTGATCATAAACATTCTGAAAACACAGGCAGGCGCGCCTTGGGATTGGGATGCATTCCACATAATCTTCGGTCTCTCTTGGATGAAGTTTTGGGTATTCACAGTCCTCTTCTTCATGTTTTCCTTCGCATCCATTTCAGTTCCTTTGACATCTCCGTTTAGGATGGGTAAGATTCGAGTGAAGGCCAAAGATTTCTCGGTGTCACTCGCGATATCGTTTTTGGCGTTGCTGTTCCTCCCACAAGTGCTTTTCTGGTACATTTATCCTGTGATCATACTAGTTTTTTCTTTCTATTCTTGCATATGTATGACGTTGAGGAGTCTGGTGTTGTGGGTAGAATCTCTCCTTACTCCTGTTCCAGATATCAACATAAACATTACAGCAACATACACAAATGATGATCCCAACACAACAGTACCTCCTGATCAGATGGAACGTGCAATAGCAGAAGCATCTGTCGAGGTTGAGGGAGCTCAAACTTAGGCCTCAAGTTAATGCATTATTGAAGGAGCTGGGATTTTCGTGCTACTGCAACGGACAGTTTGAAGAATTAATGTAGTTATCTCTATCATTCTTAATTATTGTTAAGTCTTTGTTTACGCTGGCTTTTGTTAGTTAGTTAGGTTTGGTCTGAATAATGCATCTGTATCTAAAAACTCCTGTGACTTCTAGACATGATCTTCCCGACTAGTTCTACAAGCCGTAATATTCTAATATATTGCACATCATCCTCGAGTTGAGGTTACTCTAGTACTTTAAAACATTCAAAAAAATAAGACTGTAAGAATACTTGATTTTTAGATTCCCTGATTATGGAGGCATCAGCATCCAAGGACCACATGAAGCCCAAAGATGAGTAGGTTTTGCACGTAAAAACGCGTTTCCTCGAACAAATACTTATTAGCTTTTTAGATGGAAATCTGTCATGTGCAGCACTGTATGCTACAGAATGACTCATTATGCTGCCAATGAAGCACCATAGTGAAGTAGTTGGTTAATTCTCTTGAGTTTCAGTTCATGGAGTGTTCACCTTTAGTATCACTGCTTCTGTTCTTTCTGTTTCAGATTTTCCATTAATTTGGTCATCATAATGTCTCTCTGTCTCTCTGTGGTTTTTTTTTTTTTTTTTTGAGTAAAGGAGGCAGCGCCAAATTTAATGAATGATTATTCTTGAGGATGTAACACCTCTTCCATCATCCCCTTCACGTCATCTTCCCATATCAGGAATCAACATTATGTTCGCAACCTTAGTGTTTGCACAATCAATTTTATGGCATAATTAAATATTACAGTCTCAAACCATAATATTAAACAAATATCCCTTTCATCAGGCCATACCATATGGTTCAGGCGGTCCCAGAACATGACTTGAGAATCGAATTCTTAATTTGCCATTGAACCCTAAGGTAAGATCACTCAACCTTATTATTAAACCTATCATCTGCAAGTATAAGAGACTATTTGGTGAAGCAGAGAAAGCCCTTCACCACCAATGTGGATCTCCATGGATTTAGAGCCTGTTTCGCTAAGCTTATAAGCTGGTTTATAAGTCAAAAAAGATAATTTACATATTTGGCAACACAACTTATAAACACTTTTTGATGGCTTATAAGCTGGAAAAAAAAAAAAGCACCAATTTACCAGGCTTTTTTTTTTTTTTTGAAAGGCCACTTTACTCTTAGAAAAGTATCACATTAATTAATGACATTATCATTTTTAGTCATTTTAACTATTATTACTATTTATAAATACTTATTTATCAAACATGTTGACAATTTATAAGTATATCTTATCCAAATACATCTCTTTTCATTTATAACTTGCCTATAAGTAGCTTTTTACTTATAAACACAAGCAGCTTATAAGCATATATTATCCAACTATATCTCTGCTTATTTATAACTTTCTCATAAATAGCTTTTTGTTTATAAGCACTTAAAAACAAGCTTAGCCAAACAAGCTCTTAAGCATATTAAATTACAATTAGTGCAATGGATTTGCAGGGGTTGCTGAGATTTTAATCTTGTAGAAGGCAGCTTAATTATTTGGTTTTCGATTTCCTATAAAGGTAACTTAATTAATGTATGAGATACTAATAATTCTCGTACCATAGCATGTAAAGAGTGTAGACAAACTTGTAGAGCTACCATGCATTTTTTTAAATGGTTTATGAATATCACTAAATGGTATATGTAGACTCAAAATCTTTTTATATTATATTGTTGGACATATTTTCTCAAAGCTCATCTTAATTACTTATGGTGTTTGACAATATAATTTCATGGAATTAGAAAGAATACCTTACATATGTTACTCCTACGACTAGTTCATATGTTCATAATTCTTCTACTGGAGAGGAAAGAAGATTAATATGCCTTTAGTCATGAAATAACGTCATGGGTTTTCTTTCTTTAACTAATTTAATCGATTTAAACTTTAACCAATTGATACAATTTTGTTCTTGATTTTAATTTTGTTTTTCTTTTTCTTTTTTGGTTTTTCTGGCTTCTTATCTGCGTTCAAGATTTTTCTTTTTGCGGATTACGTTAAAGACCTTTATCTAATCAATTAATGGGGATTTTTGGGGAGAGAGGCATTAAGTATAATGCATGCGAGCGACCACTATGCTCAAATATGTGTGACAATATAGAGTTGTACAGAACACCAATGCATGAAAGAAAATAAAGGAAACATTCTGATAGATAACTGCAAAGAGACACATATAGACGAATGAGAAAATAAGTTTGATGAAGAATTACAATCAAGCTATATATGCATGCTATTCACGTTGCCTTTCGTCTCCATTTGATCATTTTCATCTGCCTTGGATATTTTCTTGAATTAATCGATTGTATATGCCACTCGATTTTAAAGGTAGGCTTTTTCTCTTTTGGGGGGTGGGCGGCTTCATGCGGGTTTCGTTAAACCTAAAATCCTATATATATATAATTGAGTAGCCTTCATGTCATTGTCCGTAATTAGATCTGCCTTCATTCTAGTTGACTTGCAAGAAAGACATCTGTAAATCCATGAAATAAAAACGTCACGTGAGGAATTTGGGCGGCCAAAATTACCCACCCTTATTATATCTGCATTAAAAATAGTTTATCTTGTTGGATTGTGGCCGGGTACTGGGAGGCATAAAATGTTTCATGCAAGGGGAGGACCACTGTTATCACTATGTTGCGCAATTGGGTTGATAATATAATAGGAAGGAACACGCAAGTTAAACAGACATAAATGGGAGCTTATATTTTATATTTGTAGGTACATAATGTAATGTATATTGTTAAATAAATAGTTGTAAGGTACTAAATAAATAGTTATGAAATATTAGATAAATAATTACTGAATAAATAATTATAAAATATTAAATAAATAATTATAAAATATTAGACAAACAGATAAATACATTTTGTGCAAGATATAATTTGCTAGCATAAATACTCAAGGGAGGATAGAATATGTTTGATTATGATATTTTGCAGCCAACTGGCTGTACTATGATGGCCCACCTGATTGTATACCAGTCCAGTGGAATGTCCATGAACAACTCACGTTAATTTGGTCTCTGCCCAAGTAGACTTACGCGTAACATACAGCTGTTGAAAAGAATATACAGACTTCTTTTTCGCTAGATTGGGAAAAGATATTCTTGGGAGTCTAATCAAGACAGAAATCATACACATATGCAAAGCATATATTTTCTAAAAGGGTTAACCAAAGGAGAATTCTTTCACAGTCAGGCATGCAGGCGGGAGGTAAATCGAGGATGTGCGTGAGTGGCGGCCCAGGGAGAAGACCAGGCGTGGAAATCCGTGACCCGCAATATTTTAGCGAATCTGCCATGCTTTCGATCCGCGTTGTCGAGTGTCTCGCACTAATCACTGTCACCACTTACACTCTCATGCTGCACAAAAAAGCATATATTTTAGATTGATGTTAGAGGGTGTTTGGTTTGGTTTTTTTTTTTATTTTTTTGTGATCAAATTTGTTTAAAGTTTAATTTAAATTAATAAAAATATTTGTTTTAATTAAAAATATATTTTTTTAAAGTAGCTTTAAGTAGTAAATAAAAAACTCTCCATCCCCAACTTTTATTTTTTATGACTTTAAGCACTTTAAAAAAAATCAAGTTTGACCAAATCATTTATTATCTTATTCTTACCTTTTTATTTTTATTATTAAAATATTTTTACTCTTTTATCTTATACTTACCTTTTTAAATTCCATTTTAATGTCCTTAATAATTATTTTAATTATATAATTTACTTTTCAACCCACTTTAATCAAATATGTAAATACTTATTTTTATAACTACAACTTTTATTCAAACACTTAACTACTTAAAGTTGACAATAAAAAAAAATTCACTTAAAGCCAGAAGTACTTTAAGTAACTTTTTTATAAGCCAATCCAAATGCCCTCTAATCCAACTGATGAAAGAGTTATTGTTGAGAATCAAGCCATAAAAAAAACTTACATTTGTTGATGGGAGTTGATTAATTTTAACCTAAAAATATTTGGTTAAAAAGACTGGGCTGCATTGTTTTTTGTGACAACTCTTCATTGACATGCATTGTATTTATATATGGGAGAACGACATACAATTCCCTAAAGTGTATATTTAACTCGAATAGGTCCTTCAAAGTTTTATAATTTCTTGAGAGATCTTTTTAATGAACACCGTTAGTAAAATTTAATTGTCAATGCATTGATTTTGTTAAAAAATCAAAATATTCTCACTTTGTAAATAACTATTTTCCCTCTTTATTCTTATTTCTTTTGCCAATATATTTGTACTAATCTTTTTCACTACCTCTTTGTGTTCAACTTTTGTAGCGTTTGGTTGGAACTTATGAAGACACTTGTGTTATTTGATGACTTATGCAAAAAAATATTATTTGTTATTAACTTATTTGCTTATAATTAAGATTTTTTTTTTTTTGTAATTAAGATCTCTTATTTGTGTTTATAAAAAATAAGATGATGAGTTTTGAATACTCATCCGCAAAATTAAGATATTCTTTTATACAATATCTTATTTGTATTTATAAAAAATAAGATGACCCTTGATTCTCTTTACCCAACCTTGTCCCACCACCAGTAAAAATTTCTTTTCTTATAGGGTGTCTTTTTTATTTTTATTTTTTGACCAAAAAAATTGTAGGGGTCCAATAATGGACACGTTTTGAAATGGTAGTTATGGAATTAGGAAGGCAAACCTATGTCTCAACAGTGGTAGCAAACCAGTAACCACCCGTTTACAAACTTCCACATAGTGCACTCTACAGTTGCTTGCTTATTTCAAACTATACATGTGGCTTTATGTTATTGCAGGAAATAATGCTAATGTGGTAAAGTAAAATTTTGTACAATGGATTCAAACCACCGAATCAGTCATATCCAAAAAAAAAACTTAAGATAAATACTACACGTTTCCCCTTTAATTCTATTATGTGATTTTAATACTTCTAAGCAAATATAGGTTAATTGCAGAGCTTTTGTTGTGAAAATACTTTCTGGAAAAGCTGGAACTCGTCATCATCTTGATTGGAAACAGTTCTTGTAGCTTTGTCCTTTTATCCTCCAGTGTCCAAGCAAACTTGTACTAATTAATAACAACGCACTTGAGAGGGAATTGAACATCAAGATTGTCATTTACATATTTTTCTTCGTTTCTTTTTTCTAGTAGCATAAATTTGAATAGGAGCATTAAGTCAGCAATTAGTGTTACTCTCCAGTGCGTGAAATTCTTTTTACGTACGAAGCCTAAGAAAAAAATTGGCTCTAGTTGTAAAATTTACAGCTTTAGTACATATAGATCGTTTTTATGATTAAAACCTGTGAATTTTTAGGTTGTGTAGTGTAAAAAAGTAATAATTAAATTAAATATTATCTTATAGTTTAACTTTCTTGCGGCTGATACTGTGCAGCATTTACCCAACCCCCCTCCCCCCCCCCCCCCAACAAAAAGAAAAGAAAGAAAATGGGGATTTACCTCAACCGCGAACCCAACAATTTTCAAAGGTTTGACAAGTGACAACTATCATCATCCATATTATTATTTTTGACATCATGAGTTCATCACCATTGCTATCATTGTTTGGCTTAGCTTTGCTTATAAATGCATATATTTTGAACAACCAGCCAAGAGCATCCGCATAAACTCACTTACTCAATTCTCCCAATTTTTTAACAAACAGATTTTTACACATATTTCTAGTTTTGATTATGCAGATGAGTGACATAGGAGCCCATATTTGTATACTCAATTCCAAACATCTGCAGCAGCAAGAATATGTCTTTTATTGATCTAAGGTTCATTGCCCTGTTAATCATAAACATTCTCAAAACCCCAAGCAAGCACACCTTGGGATTGGGATGCCTTCGAGATTATTTACAATATCACCTGGAGGAAGTTTTGGCTTTTCACAATCCTCTTCTTCATCTTCTCCTTCGTGTCCATTTCAATTCCTTCGACATCATCTCCACTTGAGATGGGCAACATTCGCGTGAAGGCCAAAGATTTCTCTATAAGACTCGCCATTTCATTTTGTGCCATTCTTTTCCTCCCACAAGTGCTTTTTTGGTACAGCTACCCCATCATCATATAACTCTTTGCTTTCTATGCTTGTGTACTGAGCACTTTCAGGAGCTTTTGTTTCTGGGTACAAGCTGCTCTCTCTGCTATTCCTGATATCAACATACTCATCAATGCGACATACACAACAAATGATAAACCCAACACCACACCCCCTCAGATACAACATGGAATTGGATCAGGAGCAATTGTGGAGGTGGAAGGAGAACAAATTTAATTAGGCCTCGAATTTATTGAACAAATTGGTGTTACCTGCGTTTGAGCGTAATTTCAGGAAGGATATATTCTGCAACAACCCCCCCCCCCCGGGGCAGGTGAATTAGACTAGCTCTACATATAGTATATAGATAATAGCTGCTGTGGTGTAGTGTCGTAACAAGCTCGTAACCCACTTCTTGTTTCGAGTTTCCAAAAGGTTATAATTCTTGCTGCTTCCATCTTACGTTCTGTCCCTGTCATATGGTCTCTTTTTGTTGTTTTTGGTTGATCATCTTAATTAAAAATATGCCTTTAATTTTCTGAACAAGGTTTGTAGTGTATGCTTCTCAAAAAATGGCCCTCTTACAACATTTGATATGTTACGTGGAAATAATGCAGTAAGTTTACTTTTAGAATATAGGCAAGTAATCATCTATATGATTGCCCGCTTACAATATTTGATATGTCTCGTCAGTTAGTTGGCAAGAATCGCTGAGATTCTATCATAAAAATTAATTGATTAATATGAAAAGTAGCACAAAAACTAGTCTTGAATATTGAGAATTTTTCATATTGGATAGCTATGTCGTTTACCAAACTTGATATCAAATGAGAAATAAGCAAACAATCTGTTGTATATATATATTTTCTCCTTCAAGACTTATGAATGATGCCACATTAGAAAATAGTATCATGTTTTATTTTGTCTTTCTGTCTTTTGATTTTATATTATTGTAAGACTTTCATGCACGTACAGATATTATATATCTATAGAACATATTATTACTCTAGAATTAGTCTATGTAAGTATTTGCTCTCTTGTTATGTTCATTTACTCTATCTCGCATGCGCATACACAGGGACACGTATGTGTGTGTGTGTATATCTAACTAAATGAATGTGATTAAATGACTATGCAAAGCATGGAATACAAAACGCACGAACTAATTTGATGCAAAGCATGGAAGCAATTAATGTCCAAAGAAGGACCTGCGAAACCTCGTTGCTCTATACATTCACGCCATCTGATGTGTGGTGGATTCAATGTGAAAAGCGGTTCCAAGCTAATATAAACTACGCTTGTTTGACCAACATGGTTTGGATAACATGTATTCTAGTAGAATCCTATTTGTTCTGATTTCCGGCATAGCTTGTGGCTTGGAGGTATCAACCATGCATAGTTACATCACATTATAATTAAATAAGGACCCAGAAAAAATCAAACCCCCTTGCTTAAAAATCAAACCCCCTTGTTTAAAAATCAAACAACATGTTGGGATTCTATCGAAAATGATGTGGATGACCATTAGTCGTGTCAGGTGACGCAATCCAGCTGATTCAAACCACGGTGAAAAGGCAGAGAATAGTAGAATTATTGAAAACGATTCCGCGCATATAAAAAGGCCCCGGGATGGTGGCAAACACAGAACACTTCCAGTTGCAACTCAAAACAATAGCAAGAATGTCTCGCATAGATTTGAGGTACATTATCCAACCATTCATAAACATTCTCAAACCACCACAGGTAGGCACGATTAGGGAGTTTGATCCATTTGGTGTGGTGTATCACATCACTTGGAAGAAGTTTTGGCTTTTCACAATCTTCTTCTTCTTCTTTTCCTTCGTGTCCATTTGGTGTGGTGTATCACTTTTGACTGGTGTTGTTGCTGTTGTTAGGGCCCACGGCGCGTGCGTGTGTTTTTTTCTTTTTCTTTTTCCTCTTCTTTTTGGGTTAACTATGCAATTTGTCTTGTTGGAAAGTGAACTGTTGAACTTGCATGTAGCGTTTATATGATTTACGGCCTGTTTGGATTTGCTTATTTTGGAACTTATAAGTTTTAATAGTAAAATGTTCTTCTCACATACTTTTTGCTATTAGGGATCATAAACCTAAAATAAGCAGAGCCAAACAGGCTCTAATGCAACCAAAAAAGGAAAAAAAAATGCTACTCTTGTTTAATCAGGAATAACTGTCACTCTAGTAATCAATATTAATTACATGAATTATAATTTTTTAAGGGCCTATTTGGATTGACTTTTTCTTTTTAAGAAAAAGTACTTTTTTTCTGAAAAAAGTTACATTAAATTTGTAATAACTATTTGATTTAGCTTCCAAAAATACTAAAACTCTCAAAAAAGTTCAAATACAACTTTTTTGAGAAAGCCAGAACTTTCCGCTTCTCAAAATAAGCTGTTTTTTAAAAACTGTTAAAAAAAACGCTTTTGAAAAAAGCCAATCCAAACGGGCTCTAAATATACCACACAATTAGTTATTTCTTCAATTTTTAAAATTTGATTTTTTTTTTGATGTCTTAATCAATTTTTTTTTTAATTTTTGATAGGTAAACGTATTATTAAGATTGGGACTAAAATAAAAATAATAATACATGAAAGTGTAAAATTAAAAAATAAACTTTTAATCAATAAATTATTTTTTAATAAATTGAAACATTCGAAAAAGAAATATGAGTTGATATATGCTATAAGGTTGAAAGTGTCATTACAATTCTTTAAAAAGCAAATATTACCCCGCGCATGGCAAGGAGTTTAGACTAGTTTTTACTAAAGCTTTACCTTTAGGACGTTTCTATGAGCTCAAGGACAATTTGACCGTATTGCCACCAAGTTCAACTTGAGGGAGCATATTAGTGTACAAATATTTCAATTTTTGTTATATTTATTTATTTTGGAAACTGTCCATCCTCATGTGATTTGAACGCAAAATCTCATGTATGAGAGAGATAATATTAATCACTTGAATTATTTCTTGATATAGATATAGGGGGATATATGTAACTTACACATACTTTAATAATGTATAAATAAATATATGCTCTCCACTCTAATTTAAGTGAGCCACAAACAATTGGCCCATAATATATGTCATTTGCGTACAAGGGTATAATAAGCTTTTCATATAATATTAAAGTAATAGAATGAATATTAACAATTGATTTTCATCATTTTAATCCAACATATAGTTAAAACGGGTTGTTGAGAGGTTTTGACCACTCAGCAGTTTGAAAAGCGACCCGGTAGTGTCATTCATAGGCCATAGCGCAGGAAAACTGCTGACAATTAGACATTTCACGTATAGGGCAGGTTTGGCATTTCGTAAAGAAACTTAACCATGGGCCAGATTTTTTTTCCTTTTTAAATCAATGACGTCAACGGCGATTTAGTGCATTACATCTGAACGGCAACGGAGGGTCAAGATAGCAAGCACGTGGCAGAAGCGGGTGCTTTAAAGAAACGGAAAGAAGGATAATAATGAATTGGTTGCTTCGTTGTAATAATAAAAACTAAATTAAGTCTGAGTAAAGATATTATAATATATAATGTGTTAGAAACAAAGGCCAAAAGCGACGTGTTATATTTTGACTAGTTTCTAGTTTAAGAAGAAGATAGCGCCAATTTTGTAGTCAGAGTAGGGGTGAAAATGGTATTTAAATTAACACGAGTAAGGAGGGGACACCCGATCAAGACCATGTATTTATAGATTTAGACCCCCGGGTGGCGGCGAAGAGGGAAAGAAAAGAAAACAGCAGGTAGTTGCAACCCCAAAACACATAGCCAGCAAGAATGTCTGACATAGATTTGAGGTTCATTATCCTATTAACCATAAACTTTCTGAAACCATCACGGACAGGCACGCTGAGGGATTTTGATGCGTTTGGCGCAGTGTATCATATCACTTGGATGAAGTTTTGGCTTCTCACAAGCCTGTTCTTCATCTTCTCCTTCGTGTCCATTGCAATTCCTTTGACATCTCCGTTTAACATGGGCAATATTCACGTGAAGGTCAAACAATTCTCTGCAACATTTGCGATTTCCTATGTTGCCTTAGTCTTCCTCCCGGAAATGCTTTTCTGGTACGTGCATCCCATCATCATATTATTCTGCGCTTTGCGTGGTTGCTTGTGTGGTGCACTCAGGAGTTTTGTGACCTGGATGCAAGCTGTCCTCACTCCTATTCCTGATATCAACATCCTCATCACTACAACACGCAGAAATAACCACAATGCCAACTTACTACTCCCCCCTGATATTGAAGCTGCTGCAAATGGAGAAACAATTTTGGAGGTCCAAGGAGCTCCAGTTTAGGCCTCCAACTCATTGGACGAGCTGCTATATACTCACTCTATTGCAATACCACAGTTTCAAGATTTTTCTACTCTCTTATCATTTTAGTATATTTTCGTCTCGACCCTATTGCTATTGGATTTCGTTTATGTTCTTTGACCTTCGGCCTTCACTGTTGCTCCACCGGCGACGGTCTTTTTTGTTGTTGCGTATGTTCATGTGTTCCCCCCCCCCCCCTCCTTTTGTATATGTTCATGTGTTTCCCCCCCCCGTCCCCCCCGGTTGTACGTTCATGTGTCCCCCTCGCCTCCCCCCGGTGTATGTTGATGTGTCCTCCCCCTCCCCCCCCCCCCGGGTGAATGTTCATGCGTCCGCCCCCCCCCCCCCCGCCGGTGTATGTTCATGTGTCCCCCGCCCCCCCCCCTTCTCTCTCTCTCTCTCTCTTCTCTCTTTTCTTTTTGGGGGGTCTGGTCTTTTTGGAAAGTGAACTGTTGAACTTGTATGTACGTTTGAACGTGTATACGATTAATGCAACAGGAAAATATGATTGTTATGGCTTGGTATTAGTTTGAAATATTGAATTGTTTTGTAGTTACAGCATTTGAATATTAATTAATGATTCTTTTTCTGGGATCATTTTGTCTTCCTTCGCTTCCTCGTACTCTTGGGTCAATCAAGAAACTTACAGTTTGGAGCTATGCCATATAAAACCGAGTACTAATTTTTAATTAGTTTTTTAATATCATAAGCTTAAATTGTCAATTTTAGCTAAAATTTTGATCATAAGCTTAGATTGTTGGATATTTTTGGGTTCTTGTTAATTGTTGGGGAAGTTTTTCTTGGAAAGTTATTTTCATGAAAATTAAAATTTGTACTTGTATTTAGTTATCACACTTGGAAAACAAATTTAGAAAGAAAGTACATTTTACTATTACAAACATATTATTTAAATTAAAAATTAATTTTTGATATTTAATTTTTTAAAATATTTAAATTTTTATTTGTTAGTTTGCTAAATTTTAACGCTTTAATATTTATTTTTGAATTTTTAAATCTTTTTATTTTTTTTAAGGTTGTGGGGAGTGGAGGGTTGGATCAAGTGGAATAGAAAAAATGATTTTTGTTGTGTAAAAATATTTTTTTTCACAACCATAAAGTTTTTTTTTTTTGTAAACAAAGTATAAATGGAGCCTTCAGTGTTGCTATAGAATCTAGAATGATATCACGTCTCAACCAAAGTTCTATTAACGTCAGAAAGGAGTATTTCTCCCATAGAGTACTAAGTTATTCTTGAAGTACTTGGCTTTAATTAAGTTGCTCATAAAGCTTTAACTGGCTCAGCTTAAGTCAGTAAGTTATAGTTTTAATTGAGTTGCTCGTAAAGCTTTAGTTGGCTTAGCTTTAAGTCAGTAAGTTGTCAATAAAGATGTTTCTAGCTACTGCATGATGTCCTCCTTTATTGCCGAAGGCAGAGAAGAACTATGGATGAGATATTAGAGGGGGCCAAATATACTGCATAAAAAAGAAGAGATCTTAATAAAATATAAAAAAAAGACTAAAAAAGTATTAGGAGCATCAACTAATCTATTATTCTAGTAAGATTAAAGAGAGTAGAGACCAAAAAGTATACTAATCCACCATCAAAATTATAAAAATAAAAAAAAAGTTCTTACATTTTGCTCTAATTCAAAAAACGGCAAAAGATAAAATTACGTAGAAAGAAAGAGAAGAGATCTTACGTGTTATCCCAAAAACTAAAGTAAAGTTCTACTTTCTGATGATTGTTCAACTAAAATAACAAAAACCTCATCTTAATATAGATATAGGGCACAATCATTGCCCTCCTCTTCTCAGAGAAGCACCTCCTCTTCCACGAAAAAAAAAAGAAACTAAAATTGCAAAAATAAAAAATGAAGAAGATAAATATGAAAGGTTAACGGTAAAGAGATCAATTTACAAAAATAAATTAAGTTACCGTTTATTAAATTAAGTTTTCATTCTAAACAAATAATTATCAAATCAATTACATGCTTATTTATCGTTCAAATTCTATGTACTTGATTTTCTAACTTCTAAAAATAAAACATCATTATCAATTCGTTAACTAATCTGCATGTTTTGTGCTTTCCCCAAAGTTGGTTTTGTGCTTTCTCCAAAATTTGTACACAAATTTATCCCATTACAAGGAAAAAAAAAAAATTGGGGTCCGTCCCTGGCTAAAGGGGAGGAAAATTACTTTAAGCACGATTGGTCCGTACAGACTCAATTAAGATGTGATATTGTTCGTATATAGTTGTTTTTGGTTAATCTTATGTTGTTTCCCCTTTAGACTGCTCCCAGCTCCAACAACTAAGTAAAATATACATATTAATTTTAGATTATATGTGTTTCAACATATAATTTGGATTTATAAATGACAAAATTAACTTCCAAATATTTTATCATTCCAAACAAGGAAAATTATTTAGAAATAAATATTCTCATAGAATTCATTTACACATGAAATGAATTCCATACGGCTAGCTACTGCTTCCAAACATTCTATTTTTCTAATTCATTTGTAAATTGATTATTTTTTTAAAGTGAAAGTACTAAATTAATTTTTTAAAAATAAAAATTCCTTGCTAAATAAGTTAATAAGATTTCGTTAGTAGATATTCTATGATGACAACTAAAATTAACATGTTAATCTTTAGTTATATCTTTTTTATTTAATTTCGATAAACTAAAAATTTGTCTAATAAAGAAAATGGGAAGATTCTCCGAATTTTTTGGTTTTCATTTCGAAAATGGCCTTTTTTTCAATGCAGCAGACTTTAGTAAGAAGTAGTGGACATCAGTTGTCTGCAGCACAAGTGATTTTGGGGCTTAATTGAACTCTCACAAGAGGGAGCGAGGGTGAGAAATCAAGCTTTTCTCTTCCAATAAAATGCATGGCCACTGTAATTAAGTGATCTCTTATAATGTTTCCCAGCATGGAGTGATGATCTATAAAAAACCTTGGTAGCACATGAGGTAGATTATGTTGCTGAATGTATTGGAAATGTAATAAACTTATTGGCAGTCGGATTTAATAATGAGAGAGAAAACATCTAATTCAAATTTAAAATCTTAATTTTTTTTTATTAAAGGCATAACAAAAAATTAAGAATGAGTAAACGTTAGGAAATTGCAAATGTATCAACTATTTTGGCCAAACAATAAAACGATGATATTGTTGGTCTTTTGTCGTTCTTGAATTAGGTTTGAGAGTATTGATCGAGCTAAGCAAGGAGGGGAGATCCCTCCTCGTTAACTCTCTTCGATCAATTCTTGCGTCCTCATTTCTTGCTATTTGACACAAATTGCTAGCTGCATTGATCATCATGTTAGTGTTGTTAATCAAGTCAATTTTCCAGACTTGGATTCCTTGTGAACTGTTTTGCGTAAAAATGATTTGTTAGCTTTTTCTATCTTAATTTAGTCCCCCCATGTTTAAACTATATTCTATAAATGTTCTACATTTCTAATCCATTATCTGACCTCTTGTTACCTATACTTCTAATTCCTTCCAGTAAAGGCCTTAGTTACCTACTCTATCGTTCTAAATGCATCTAAGTTTTAAGTGAATCCGGGACTTTGTTTGTAATATTTGCCCTTGGTGTTCACTATAAATTATGCGTATGATAAATCTTATCCTAGTTTTCATGTAAGCCATGTACGTGTGTCCCCTCGAATTTTCATATAATTGCTAACTTTTCCGGCTGTTTAAGAAAATGTTGTCAGGAGTGGGCGGAATACAAAGTATGCAAATCATATTTGAGAATAATGATACACAGACGAAGAAAATTGACTGCTCCAAGGAAACTGTTGCTATTATGGTTGCAGCACCTGAACTTAATAAGATTGTTACTTGGCATATTTTCTTTGATTTCTTTATATATTTGAGTTCTATTCAGAAAGAGTGAACATAAATCTAAACTTGACATAGTCATATCTCTAACGACTCGCTTGAAAATCAACACAAGCTACAGTAACAGAGACATAAAACAAATTAACAAGAATCTCCAGCTTACTTGATTACTTTACTTCCAGGATTCGCCGGTGCTACAGTAGACAAGATTTCTTCTTATACTCATTTTTTTTTCTTTTTCCTTGTTTTTCCAGGTCCAAGAAAGATTACAGGTGAAAGCACAGAGCCATGGTATTATAAGGAAAATCTAAACTTGACATTAAGGCTTGAGAATTAAGTATTATAACTGTCATTTATCTTTTATTATTTAATTCGGTCAATAATAGAAGATGAAAGTTCATAACGTTACACTTTTTTTTGAAGATAGAAGAACTGATGGTAATCCTGATGCAATATTCTAATGTGATAAACTTTTTCTGTTATAGCTTTTGACTTATTGTCCCTTAACACTTTTCTATATTATACGTACACTTGGTACGGTATTTTATATGAACAAATTATACCAAAAGATGTTACCAAGAAATCCCATGACATTGAGTAGTTCCAGTTTTTTTAATTTATTTTGCTTTTGATGGGATGGAACATACATTTCATAAGCCTTTATTTCAAGGTAGTTTCTTCTATCTAAACAGCTGAATGTTCGGTGAGAGTCAAGCAATTCAAACAAACTAGAATGGCTATTACTTTAGTAACTATCTGTATCTAGGTTCAAGGAGTAGCTTAAATAATTGAGACTATTCTTTCAAGTGTGATGACTTGGGCTAATTATTAGGGATGCAGAAGTTGGATTAGATAAACGGAGTTAAAATTTTTTTTTTAAAAAAAAAAATTGTATCGATTACTCTCATCAGCCACCGGCCACATCTACTAATGAGTAGTGTAACGAAAGAGGAAATGCAAAGTTAACTGAAAAGGTAAATCATGTCTTTCAACATGAATACTAACATGAGGGGGAACAAAAGAAAAAGAGGATTTGGAAAACGGATTTCTAAAAGGTGAAAACGACTCTGTCTCTGCGTACAATGGGACGATTAGGTCTCCTTTTTCTTTACAGAGTTATTAATATGTCAACCTTCTCTTTGTTTTGTTCAAGCAATTAAAATCAATCACGAAAGGTGTGGGAAGCCTCATTAAAGAGGTTTAAAAATGGACCCAATCACTTTTTTGAGTATGGATTATTACATGTGGAAAACAGCCAATTAAACTATTGGGATGGGTACTTCAAGTTTGCCAACCATACTGCTTATTGTATGTTTGTCAACCCAGAATCAGTTGATGCATCATGCACGACTCATCATCAAACTGTTGTATTTACACTTTTTGGCTACAACATTCACATGCTAACCCTTTTAGCGGTTGGGGCATGGTAAAAAATTTTCTCATGTCTCGTGTTTAGAATGGTTAAGAAAGTAATCTTGGTTAATTGCAATAGACAATATTATATCTTACTAATTTGGGTTTTATTTTTGTCTGAGTCATGTATCTTGGACTTTAACACCCTATAATAAGCAAAAGATTTCTCGACGTCAAAGAAAAACAAGTCAACATTTATAACACAGTTTCTTTCAGACATGATTAAATTTGTTGCCAATTGATGCATCTTCTAATTAAAAGGTTATACAGATGATATTTCACGGAATTCGTCAAAGGGAATCAAGGTTCAGATGAGTTAGCAAACTCAATGAACTTCTGTGAAACAATACTCATCCCCATGCATGAGTTAGTATTAGCTTTTCATTGCCTCATTAGGTCATCATTTTGTCATGATTGTTATACATGGAGATAAGCGATTACCATCCTTTGGCACTATAATAAGGACATTCATCTGTAGCCGTGTGATTAAAGATAATTGTCGTGTTTGTTCTTGAATACTAAAGTAATCTTTTACTTTACAAGTCATGGCTTTTTGAGAGGAAGGAGACAAAAGAAGGAAAGCAAGGTTCGACTTCAACAAGGAGTAGTATTCTCTAGTCTTTGAAAAACCATCCACAAGTATTCGAGTGAAATTATTATTGTAAATTTAAGAAATGATTGCTTGAATCTTGAGTTCTCTGATCTAAAATAATTAATTCAAGTTATTATTTATACCCACAGTACCTATTTAGAAACTGTTCATTTAAGACAGACACAGCGTTACGTTTTACTATATAAATGACTTGTATACATGACATTATTGTAGACTCTCAACTCAAAGCATCATCAGCAAGAATGTCTCACATTGATCTAAGGTTCATTGCCTTATTAATCCTAAACATTCTGAAAACACAGGTAAGCACACCTTGGGATTGGGATCCGTTCGATATAATTTACAATATCACTTGGAAGAAGTTTTGGCTTTTCACCATCCTCTTCTTCATCTTCTCCTTCGTGTCCATTTCAATTCCTTTCACATCATCTTCATTTGAGATGGGTAACATTAGAGTGAAGGCCAAAGATTTCTCTGTAACACTGGCAATTTCTTTCTGTGCCCTACTTTTCGTCCCACAAATACTTTTTTGGTACATCTGCCCCATGATCATATTACTCTTTGCTTTCTATGGTTGCGTTTTAAGCACTTTCAGGAGCTTTTTATTCTGGGCACAAGCCATACTCAATGCTATTCCTGATATCAACATATTCATCACTGCAACACAAACAGCAAATGATGAGTCCACATCAACACCCCCTGAGATACAACATGGAATTGGATCAGAAGCAAGTTTGGAGGAGGGAGGAGCTCAAGTTTAGGCCTCAAATGCATTTAGCAAACTGATGTTCTTGTATTATATCCCCCGGGAGCCTTTTGTTTGTTAGATTTGGTCCAGTCCGAATTTGCATTCGCATGTAAATTAGGAAGAATACACTATAGAACGTTTTTCCGTAGTTTATCTAAAGTATATAATATGATAGCCCTGTAATCTGTAATATTGTGTCGAAGTTCGAATTAGAGTCGCAATCCACTATTTGTTCTATACATCTCCATTACTTGCTGTATTAGACATGATTAAGTATTCTAGTATACTCAATTACCTTTAAGATGGAAACAATTCTTCTCTGCTGCAAACGGTGAACACTATAGAGTAGAATTTGTAAGCTTTTTGCTTAAGTCGCGTCTCGATTCATGAGTGAAAGTGAACTTAGATATCACTTGCGATGGAAAGCTGCTTACAAACGAAACCAGATATCTAGTTAACTTTCATTTTTCGCATTCCCCTCCGTATATAACTCCATTCCCAGCTTTCATTTTTCGCATTCCCCTCCATATATAACTCCATTCCGAAGCGACCGAATTTGCAATTTTTCAAAAGCTTGTTCTTGCTGCTCATCTTATGTTCTGTCCACATCATATAGATAACTTACACCTTAACTCAACCAAAAGATATGTTTTTCTAATTTTTTTTTTATTTTACATAAATACTTTAATGTAATTTAAGATGATTTAGCACTTATTTAGACTATGGAATTATAATTCAGGGCAATTTAAACTTCTCATATTTATTTTGTTTATCTTTTGATATTTATTTTTAAATGTAATCTAAATTAATACAACACGATTTAACAAATAATAAAAAGAAAAATAGAAAAATCGAAAACCTAAAGTTGAAAGCCTCAAACAGGAACATCTGAAACTTGATCAGATCTTTTAACTCGTTATACCCATCAAATAGAGTTTTTTGCTCACGAATCCCAAAAAACCAAAAATCTTGACTAATTCTCATCCTTCAGTGAAAGCTGAAATGCATTAGTTAATAAAGACGTGAAGAAAAAAAATAGCGTATCATTTTGATTAGAAAGAACAAAGAAAGATAATAGAATAATGTACGATTACAATATTGTTATGGTATATTTGATCTTGTACTTTTCAACATGGGGTGGAAGAATTATGGAATGGAAGAATCATGGGATGGAATAGATATGTACTTTTGACCTTTTTCTTTTGCCGTCCCTTCGGGGACGTCCGATATTATTTTGCCTGTAACAAATTGGACGGATGTGTTTACTCGCCAAAAAGAAAAAGAAAAAGAAAAAGAAAACGAAATGGACAGATGTTTTGATCAACAGATCGAACTAGAGAAAAACTACTTCCCATTTGTAGGACCCACACTCAAATCCCAACTTTCTGAATCACAAATAAGAAATTCTTATGAACTTCAGGCAACTAATGTCAATCACGAAATGTTTAGGAAACCTGCGGAAAACTCACAAGAAGCAAGCAATTAGCATTTCAACCTTCCCCGTCATGTACATTAGTATTAGCTTTTCATTTACATTAAATTTTTATACAAATTAAAAAATAATTATAACATGTATATTAATCAATATAATACTGACATTTTAATATAAAAACATAAGTAAAATAGAATTACAATCCTCTAATATGACTTTACATTTTGAAATTGTTAAAAGTTCAATTTATTCTGTGTTATTATTAATCATTTATTATGGCTATGTTCTTTTATCTTTTTCTTCTTTTCCCTCTATTTTTACTCATTTTTATTGTCTCACTTTTCATAATAAAACTAATTACATGTATTTTTGTTGTCTCAAACTTATCTTTTCCCTATTTCTTTAATTAAAAATAAGAAAAAGAATAATACCCTCGTGACTATCCTGCTTGCAAGGGGTGCATTCCATGTGTTTGACCTCTCATTATAAAAATTAAAAAATAAAGAACAAAGTAGTAAATTTTTTTAAGAGCCAGCCACCCTTGAAGGAAATTAAGGTGGCTCCCAGCTGAGCGTGTGATTAGTGTTAGTATTTTGGATAAGTTTATTGTAAGATACTTATTTTATTGACGTAAATGAGACAATATTATTATCTCTTTTAATTTTATAAAATATAAAACATTTTGTGACAAGCTTTCAAATACTCTCTCATATGAGAGAAATCATAACCACTTATATGTAGAGTATGATTTCAACTACTCATGAAATTTAAATTTTAAAAAAGAATAACTTTTTAAGATATTTTTCTCCCTATTAATACCCATCTTTTATGGGATTTGAACTTTATAAGTAATTAAGATTAATATAAGAAGAATCTTCTCTCGTATTAATATAAGAGAACTTATAATATAAGAGAATCTTAATGTATCGTTTTAAACACTGAATTTATAATGTCCCGTATCAGTTTGTGAGGTAATTTGGGATTTGTTTATAAGTAAATAATGTGATTATAACTGATAATTTAGGTCGACCATCTTGGAGCAGTTAATTTAAAATCCCACATAGTTTCAGTCTCTGCTTCCTTTAGCTACGCAATGTTTTTGAGAGAACGATTTTAGATCCTGCTTCCTTTAGCGACCCTCTGCTTCCTTTAGCAAGTCCGCTTCTTTTAGCGACTCTGCTTCCTTTAGCGACGCAATTTTTTCTTCAACTCACTTTATTAGCTAGGTAGTCCGGGCATCACACCAATTTGGGTACGTTCTTTATCACACCGCCAATGAATGGTGACCAGGGGGATAATAGTGGTGGATCCGATGTCGGTAAGGCCACTATATAAATGAGTGACACAGGAGCCCATATTTGTACACTCAGTTTCAAACATCTGCAGCAGCAAGAATATGTGTTGCATTGATCTAAGGTTCGTTGCCCTGTTAATCATAAACATTCTCAAAACCCAAGCAAGCACGCCTTGGGATTGGGATCCCTTCGAGATTATCTACAATATCAGCTGGAGGAAGTTTTGGCTTTTTACAATCCTCTTCTTCATCTTCTCCTTCGTGTCCATTTCAATTCCTTTGACAGAGATGGGCAACATTCGAGTGAAGGCCAAGAATTTCTCTGTAACACTCACAATTTCATTTTGTGCCATGCTTTCCCTCCCACAAGTGCTTTTCTGGTACAGCTACCCCATCATCATATAACTCTTTGCTTTCTATGCTTGTGTATTAAGCACTTTCAGGAGCTTTTGTTTCTGCGTACAAGCCGCTCTGTCTGCTATTCCTGATATCAACATACTCATCACACAACAAACCACGACACCAACTCAACACCCCCTCAGGTACAACCTGGAAATGAATCAGAAGCAATTTTGGAGGTGGGAGAAGCTCAAGTCTAGGCCTCAAAGTGCTTTCAACAAACTCCATGTCACTTGGAATGCAAGCAGTGAAGAGTCAATAGAGTTAACTTTCTTTTTCTGCGTGCCCCCCCCCCCCCCCCATTTCCAAAAAGCTTATTCTGCCTAGCAAAGAAAAAAAGGAAAAAAGGAAAAATAGAAAGAGAGAGAAGCTTATTGTTGCTGCTCGCTTGCCGTCCTGCCCATGCCTGTCATACATATTAGGCATCACGCTTAAACAGTAGACAAGAGTATGGATTTGAAGAGGTTACTGTTTGATTTACACTATACACCAAAAGACAGAAGAAAAAAAGAACATTATCACAATAAAATGTACCATGCATAATTCGTGCACTGTGCATGTTAAGTAGTATTTATAATTAGTAATTAATTTTGATACGACATGTTGTAACTAATATTTATGTTAAACCAAGAAACTAATATCTATTCAGACTACTTGTTCTCTTCTTTATTAATGTATTCGTGTATATTATCCACAAAAAGAATAAGGCAGTTAATAGCTATCTTGGCATATGGGTGTCAAATTGTTTCTTTTATTTCTTTAAAATTTGCAACTTGTACCTTGGCCTCTGATCATCTCAGAGAAGTAATATCAAAAAGTATAAGTAAACTGATTAATTAAAAAAAATAACTTGATAAAGTTAAAAAAAAAACTCGATAATATAAAGTAAAATTAAATAAATATTACTCATAATCAGAATGAATTTTTGAATCGAGACATGGATCTTTTGATCTCTTTACGGTGATTTACATGATCAGATACAAAGCCCATTCAGTGGTTGGGCTCCCACGAGTTTTTTGTTGCTTGGGCCTATGAAACCAGTGGTCAGAAAGATGAATTTCATTAAACATAAAGTATTTATAGTATTTAACCTCATCTTGTTTGGTATTTATAGTATTTAACCTCGTATTAAGAAAGCAAAATGAAAAAAAAAAAAAAACAAAAAACCTCATGGAGTGTTTTATTCCTCCATTCCAATTAATATATAGGCTACAAATCCTTTTACTTATAGCTCATCTATATGTTGACCTTCTTTTGGTCAAATAACAAACTTATAACCTTACATATCATTTCCCCAAAAGTATTAATAATAACAAAAAATTATCAAAACATGATATATAAAATTAGAAAATAAATATTTAAGTATTCTCGACTCACCATTTCCACCATAGTACACTATATATGAATTGCATTGGCTTTCGGTAGCTCTGTGAAATTGGCACAGGATGTTATGCCAAGATAATTTCTTCAATAACTAATACATATATGTAGACGACAATTCCCAGAATTTGGGGAGCTAATTCGGTACCACCAAAAAGGCTAGAAAAGTAATTTCCCTAATTTATCTATTTACAATCAAAATAAAGATACAAGAAAAAAAAAAAAAAAAAAAGATTCAGAAAATCAAAGATTCTTCACCAGATCTAGCCTCTTTTAAAAAACACACTCATATTTGGTTTGGTGACAATTATGTGTATTTTCATAATCTTTAAAATTTTATTATTAAAGAATGTTTAACGGTGCTTATTTTAGGCATATATAAATTATTTTTCATTTTTAATACGAATATGTAGCAATGTATGCGGGTTGTTTTGGACAGTTTTCTTACAACTTTTCTAATCGAATCGTTTTGAGTTATTTATAATTTTGTAAAATTAACCAAAATAGCCCACAAAAATCGAAGATCTCGGTTAATTCGGCTTTAGGATGATTTTTTGCACGGTTCTGGATGGTTTTAAAATTTGATTGTCAAATATTTAGTTATGTAATATGGTCAACCTTCACACATCAAATTGCTAAATGCATGAATATATTCTTTGCATTTTATGGGTTAAAAAACTATGCAAATCATAACTTTTCTGTCAATTTGAAGTCATATTGTATTACATAACATTATACGTAATGGTTGTCATGAGTAAAACATTTTGATAGCCATACGAAGATGTAACATGCAAACTAAAATTAATTTATTGTGGTAGACTTTGAAAAAAAAAACTTTTTTTTTATTTTTTATGTTCAAGTTAAGAAAAAATAGTCAAAATCAAATGTCTTTTATGGTGTGCCATGAAATCAATTATGCATTTGTTGATTTTAATATATAATATATGTGTATATGCATATATGTAAATAATGTATAGGCGTTTCGTTTGAATCATGGGTTTTACTTGTAAAATTAAAAACCAAACGATTCAATTAAATTTTTTAAAAGTAAAACTATGAGTAATTGAACCATTTCAAAAATGCTGATTTATGATCGGTTGGATTGGATCATGACCATTTTTGCCGCTTTTATGATTTTATGTACACATTATGTGTCCAATCATCCCGGACACAGATCGAGACTGACAAGACCCCACGGCATAACTCAAAGTGATGGAAAATAATTTTAAAATTAGAATGCAACCAAAGAAACTGGAATTTTGAGATGAGAATAAAAAAAAAAAAAAAGAAAAAAAGATTTTAACGATTTCAAAGTGTCAAAATTAATCAAGAGTTTAAAAGAATCAAAATAAATTTGTTCAAGCACAAACCCTTCACAAAAAGAAAGAGGAAAAAGTTAACATAACCCTGCGCTTCCAACTCCAAAACGCTAAACACACCCAAAAATCCGAAATCCAAACCCCTCGTCACACGCGCACACACACGCAGAGCAAAAGATGAACTTCGCGAGGCAAGCAATGGAGTTATTTGGAGAAGAGGACGAAGATGATCAACAAGAGCAACCAAACTACTCGAACAACGAAGACGATGACCACCACCAACAGCAAAGCCACCAGTCGTCTTCATCGGCCACCTCTTCCTCCTCCGCCTCCTCCTCCGCCGCCTCCTCATCGGCCGCCTCATCGTCCGCCGCGTCCTCATCATCCAATCGCAGCAGCGGGAGCGAGAGCGGCGACGACGATGACGACGAAAACAACAACAACAACAACAACAATAATAATAATAATATCAATGATAATAATAATAATGGTGAAGTGATGTCCCACAGTAATAATGCTTATAGTAATAAGAGTAGTGCTTATAGTGATTTGTTTGGGAATGAGTCTAACGAAGAAGATGAATACGAAGGAGAAGAAGATAAGGATCTGTTTGGCTCTGATAATGAAGATTATGTTAAAACCCCTGCTACTAGTCCTTACCCAGTGCCTGGTAATTTTCTACCTTTCTGTATAAGGTTTCACTTTGTTTGTGATTTTCTTATTATTTGTGAATGGACGCTTGTTTAATTGATTGTTTTGATTGGTTTGATTTTGGGTTTTGGATTGAAATTGAAGTATGCCCTTTTGATTCTTTTGGGGGTTTAATCCGTGTTCAACATATGCTCTTTTATTCTTGGTGCTGACTGAAGTGAATGTCAATTCAACATACATATGTGTTTTGATAGGTGAATTCAGCTGAATGGATTAGACTGGGAGTATAAAAATTGTTGTTTGCTAAAAATATAGTGTCAAGTATATATCTTTTTCCTCAGTGATTGGTTTGAGTACTCGAAAATTAAATATACAGATTGAATCAGCTGAGAGATTGAGATTCTTTTTTAACTCATACTAAACAGCAAGAAGCAGAAGAAGAAAATAATTTGAACCTCTCTTTTGCTCATTCTTCTCATTTGGGATTCACAGTTTTACCCCAAATTCGAAATACCAACAACCATCCTAGAGGCAGTTTTGGTCGTGGTCGCTGGCATAATGACAGAGGACCTGGCCTCCTTCCGCGGCCAGGACCTTATCCTCAGAGACAAAATTATGGTTATGGATCCAAGTTCTTTAATGGTCATCGAGATGAACGACTGGTATCTGAATTGAAGTTTGCAAAGAGCGAAGAGACATTAGCAAGAAAATTTATACAATTTCAAGCGGTAGGAATGTTTTCTCCTTTATATATTTTTACTGCCCAGTGTTAGTACAAGGAAACATGAGTTTGCATCCGCTCGCTTGTGTATTATCTCAAGTTATAATCTAAGATCACTTCTTAATTCCTGTTAGAAGGATTATTATTTAAACTAATTTTAAAGTCATATAAAATAAAGTAACAGAACTGAAGTGAAATGATGATAATGAGTTAGCCAACTCTACTTTCAGCGTCTACCATCTTTTACTTATTAATTATATGGTTGGTTTTATTACCTTCCATCTGAGAAATGTCTATTTCAGTTGCTTCATCATGTTATCCTTATAAAATTAGTTGTTAAAATTTTCTTTTCCTCCTGAGCTGCTGGTAAGTCTGGTGTTCGGTCAGTCACATGCTAAATCATTGTGTCTCTGTTTGTAATGGGTATTGCATATCCATAACATAAGTGATTGAGCATGACAAGTGACTTCAGAAGCAGAGTCGAGATTTAGCTGCAAGTATCCCCACTCTGTGCCTTCAGATTTAAGGATTGAATTAATGACATGAAACTAAAAGTTTGGGCAGCCCATTATACACAGAGATCACATGTTCTGCAGATGGTCTTGCTGCTTTTTCTAACACATTCTACATTGTGTTTGATGCAAAATAGCCATGTGAGCTAGCTTGCTTTAGTCGTGTAGAAGGTGGAGATGTTTACTTCGATGATCGTAGTTTGGTGAGACCCTTTCTAATAATCTCTTTTCATTCTTTCTGGCATTTTTAATATAAATCTGTGTGCATTGATTTACCTTGTTTCAAATTATTAGAGATTATTCAAACGTCTTATAACTGAAGACATTGGGGCTGATTTGAATGAAGGTTTTGATACGTTCACTGAGAAGAAAGGTACGTGTGATTGAGAGATGCAGTAGGATGAGAAATATCCCATTGGCTGGTGCTTTTATGAATCAAGTATATATATCTGAACTGATTCCCGCAGTCAATTCTTTGTTTTCACACCAGATTTGGGCTCTAAGGGTTTTGGTGACCTCCTTGCGAGCATAAGAAATAAAAATATACCACTCCAACAAATGCACTTTGTGGTAAAAGTTTTAAAACATATTTGGCTCTCCATTTCCTGTAGTTGTTTGTTTAGGAGGCTAACTTTGTCCTTTGCTGGTTTCCTTGTCTTTGTTGCAGACATATCGTAACAACCTTAATAAGGTACTTGTTGCTCCCTGTGAGTTCTGCTCTTTCCTTGCAAATATTAATATTCGAAATTTTAAGTTACAAAATTCAAAATTTGTATCTCTTGACAATTGTGAAAAACATTTGTCAGATACCATGTGACTCCTTGGATCAGTCTCTGTAATTAAAATTATATAGCATCTAGCCTTTCTTGCGTATTACTTTTTTATCTCATTATTTGAGGTCATCAGTCACTCATTCTCTGATAATGTCTTTATCACTGTGAAACAGATTAGCTGATGAGATGTTTGATTTTGTAAACCACTTGAGTTATTGTTTAGCTTCTAAGTGATTGGCTCCCTGATTTATTTGCAGATATTGGCTACTGCATATATTCGGCATGAACCTTGGGAAATGGGGGTACATAAGAGGAATGGGACTATCTATCTCAATGTGCATAAATTACCAGAGAGGCCTCAGAGTGAGATGGAACGCCGAAGGTACAGATATTTTTTTTCAGAACTTTGTTTCCTGAAGTGGCACAACTGGGAGAAGGGGGTGGGGAAAAAGGAGGAGCATCTGATGTGTTCTCCATGTTGCTGAGGATGATTAGAATTGGTCCATCTAATCTTTTGCCCTTCAAGAAGGCTTTTCTCCTCCCTTCCCCTGAATTAAAGAGTGTAATGAACTTGAAAGAGATTAGTTTTTTCAGAGATTAGCTTATCTGACGAAGCAGTTTAGAAAACTGTTGGTATAATGGCTAGAATGGCTAGAATGATCTTGTTTACTTTTCTGTTTTCTTCTTTTGGTACAACTTTTTGGTGGCTTAATATCATAGTGGATTATAAAATGTATAAATTCCAAGAGGTACAAAATATTTTGGTACAGAAGAATCTGTTACTGATGTCACTGGATGGGAATAAGGAAGATTGGTTCTTTCTTCTTTAGTCGAGCTTTGCTGAGAGAGAGATTTACATCTTGCCCTTTCACCCTCTAAAAGGTAGTTAATACAAACTTGTTGGTGTCATTTGTGTGACTGTTTATGTTAGTCAGTCATCTTTGTATTTTATTCTTTATTTCCTTAATGTCTTTTAATTTTTTTTTTTAATCCCAACAGATATCATGCCTTATAATCTTTTCTTATTTAATCAGATCTTATTGGGGTTATTGTTTTGAGACCCTTGCAACAGAGGATCCCAGAAGATCTGATGGAGAAGGGATACATCATGTTGATGCCAATGTTGAATTCTGTTCAGTGCTTAAAACCAAGTTAGGGGCTCATCGCATTCTGATGGGTGCTGAAATGGATTGCTGTGATTCAACCGATGATGGAAAGAGGTTTTATGTTGAACTGAAGACAAGTCGTGAGGTTGTTATGGCTGCTGGGTATTATTTTTTGCTTTATCTCCTTTTTCTGAGGTTGTAACTTTTACCTTTCATGGTCTAACGTGCAGCTGACTTATCATACCGAGGAAAGATATGAGAGGGAGAAATTGCTCAAATTTTGGGTATATATGCCTTTCTGGATCTGCTGTGGTTTGCTCATTTTGGCCCATTACTGAAAATTGTTGGATTTTGTTCTTTTACCATATATTTTTTTGACTCTTTGTTTCAATGGGTGTCATGAGACAAAACATGCTGCTTGATCCAGTTGTTGAGGTCTTTCTTGCACCTTTTCTTTCTCCCTTTTGGATATGTGTGGATGCTTTAGAAGTTCATACAGACTCCAATTACATCTTTTTTTACACTAATGTGGATGGTTGTTGAAGTTAGTGAGCTGTATGGTTAATATGAAAAAGGGGAATTTATTGGACAATCTATTACCAGAGATAGTTGAAATCTATCTTGTGAGTGAGAGAAGCAAATAGAGCGAACTAGGGAAACAATGGAAAGAAAATGTGAAAATTTGTATTCAGAAAGTTGCCATCTACATATTCCTCAATTATTCATGGTTTCACTTTGTAAAAGTTACAAATAATGAATCCATATTACCTGTTGCATGAATCAGATGCTTAGAAATTTTAAAAGGGAGTAAGACTTGGTGTTTTACTTTTCATGTGTCCAGCATACGGGATGCAAAATGCAGACCTTTTCGTTTGCTAAAACTTTGAACAAGGAGATGCATGATCATGTTTGGACGGTTTAGAGGAGCTCCTATATAAGAATTTCTTCTGTATAGTGACTTTGAATTTACTAACCATATTGAAGGAATTCCTTAATTTATGAAGTTTAGTTTTATTGTTAGAGTAACTTTTATAGACATCACAGTTACATCAACCATTTTGACTATGTTCTGAAAATTAATAAGTGATTGCATGCCTTATTACAGGTTTGCCATCTGTTAGCCTGTCAGATTAATTGCTTAGAGGGATTAGTCAAACTTGTCTACTTCCTAATATTTTAACTTTTCAGTACCTTCAGATAACCTTTTAAAGTTGCTCCATCTATTTCACTTGTTTTCATTATAATTTGTTGGTATAGTACCTATTGTCTTGTCAATCAATGCTAGCAACAACGTCTAATTTCTTTTAGGAACGTCTCAGTGTGAACATTCGTTAAAAGTTGGAACACGGAAGGAAACTGACAATGTTGAGAAACAAAATGAAACTCCACCAAAACTTCTTTTGATCTGTTTGTGAAATTTGTATATTATTTTTGGAGTTGAACTCTAACCATACATAGTGATAATTTTATGTTGTCTTGCAGATTCAGTCATTCCTTGCTGGTGTACCATATATTGTCATCGGTTTTAGGTATTGCTTGTATATCTTCTTTGCCTACCCCCAGCATCCATGTTTGTTTCGTTGGCGCAGCATTTGGGTATTTTATACTGGATTGTAGTTAGAAGGGATTTTCTTCTTTCCAAACTCTTTCATCATAGTTTTTCCTTTCTTCCTCCCCTTCTCTCTTTTCACGCTCAGAAAATTTGATAACTGGAGTGTATATTATAGAATAGGTTGAGTCGGAAGAGTGTTTGTCCTAAATGGGTCAATTTTCAGAATCTTGCACCTGTTTAACCAATAAAAACAGAACCTGGTACACTTTTTAAAATTTCTCTAAAATATTATATAAATGTGACCCTTTAACTTTTTCCTTTGTTTTCCATCTGCCCGAGTAAAGGGATGATGCTGGCCGACTTGTGCGCACAGAGAGGCTGAGAACCAAAGATATAACTCAACGAGTCAAAATGAAGAATTACTGGCAGGTAGTCCTATCTTTTCTATTGTTTATGCCCCAAACCTTTTCGTTCCTTGATACATTTTTTAATTTTGGATCAAGGGCATAATGCAGCATGTTATCATCTCTCCACACAGCTTCATTACTTGTCAATGTCGTCATCGAAATATTGAAGCTTATTCTCTGTGATACTTTTCTCATTGACCTAAAAGGGATTTGCCTCTGCACTTCATAAGAGCATACGGATGTAGCATGGTTCATGCCCTCCAGAAAACGGAAGTCATAAGACAATTAGTTTTTACTGTTATTGATGTTGTATGAATCTGCAGTATTAGTGTACCACCTCCATCTTAAATTGAATATGTTAATTTTTCTCATATTGAAACTTTCAACCATCTTGTATAATTGTAGTCTACATAAGTAAAAATTTTACAAGGATTTCCCATGCACAATTTTCTGAAAGAGTCAAAGGTAGCTTGTGGTCCCACTTTGTACTCCACTTATCTCACGTTTCAACTCTCGTAAGATATCGTGCCTAGTCAAGGTTGACATTTAGTTTGGAACTCAATGGGTTGTATGTTTCTGGCAAGCTACGCCATATAGTGTTTGATGTTTCCTATACATTTGTTTGCAGTATGTCTTAGCATAAGATTTAACATTCCTTGTCATTTTTTTAAAAATTTATTTTAATGACTTTCTCAGGGAGGAGTGTGCCTAGCATTTGCTGATGAGGTGCTATGCTGGCTTTATGGAACTGTCAAAGAGAGTAAGAACCTTACTGAACTTTCTATTCCTGATTTTCTTTATATGGCTGCTCCTGAAAACATGATTCTGAAAAGAAAAGGAAAAAAAAAGTCAAGAGTTTCTCATGCTGGTAGTGGAACAAAGTAGGAAACTGGGAAAGACCAAGTGCTAGCAGAGATTGGAAGTTCTCTTCATTTTCAATATTCCTAGTAATTGTACAAAGATGATTAACATGTTTCTGGGTGCATTTATCCAGATGAAGACTACATCTTGCAGTTTGCTGCACCTTTCACGCGATTGGAGCTTCTACGAGCAGAGTCTTGCCCAGATGCAATCACTGACCATGTTGAACAATTGGGGTAAGGATTATCAAATGGAGATTGAGATTATTGTACACTAACACAGTTAAGGGAAATGCAAGTTGGATGCAAGGGTAGAACCCTCCCCTTTTCCTTTTGATTCGTGCATCATATATGGTCTGATCTGTGACACTTGGATCATTTATAACATTATAATGTTAGGGATCTAATGATAGTGAATTGATAATACACTTGTGATAAAATAATCTGAACAATTCACTACCAACACTAGATCTCTTATAATGTTATATGGTCGGGGGGAAATCTGACCCCTTTGTAATATTTTTAGAGAACTTACCCACACCTTGCATGCATGGCAAACCATACTAAGGGCCAATTTTCTTGCAAGTGTCTGCATAAGGTTTGAAATTTGATTCAGAGAATGTGGTGTATTCATCTTTCTTAATCTAGTGGCTTATTGGTCATGCCAAGCATTGCACTATTTTATATTGGCTATTGCCTCCAGTCCTATTTATTTCAGCACAAGAATCTTGTACCCCCAAACTTCTTATTTTCTCAGATTTGTCAAATATTATTTAAAAGAAATCATGTTTCCAAGATTAAAGGAGGTCATTGATAATAAAAAAAGAATTAAAAAAGTGGTCATCTCTTCAAAGGTTAGACCGTGGTCCATAACTCCATTACAGCAATTTAATGACAATGAATTATACCAACATAATGTTTCCTCTGTTAACCTTAGAATATTACAGCAATTTAATGACAGTGAATTATTTGTAATGAAATGATTATGTTTTTTATTTGTCATTAAATTTCTTTCGTAATACTATCAAACTCAAATGTAATACTATCAAACTCAAATTGTACCAGTATATCTTTTTACTCAAAGAATAGGGGAAAAAGAGATAGCAACCAAAAGTTAGAAGAAATAATTTGTTTTTGTTTTTCGAGAACAATAGAAATACAAAAAAATAAAGGCAGAAATAAACAAAAAAGATTTTTGGAGAACAACACAAAAGAAATAAAAATGTTCCAAGTCCGTTGTTTAGACTTAAAAAAAGAAAAAAGAAAAGAAAGAGAACTTGTGAATCGCTTTTAAATCACAAATAGCCCCCCACTCCCCACGCCACCCCCCCCCCCACCCCCAAAAAAAAAAAAAAAGACGTCCCATTTTATTTCCGGGCTCTGGCATTGCTGACGCCACGTGTCCAGCACGTGCCGAGAGAAACTAATAAACCAAGAGCAACCGACTCAAATACCTCTCGCTACACTATAAAACCTGCGATTCATCAATTCAAACACACGCACATAGACGCACACCTCTTAGCGGTTAATTCACGAAAGATGGAGGAAGAAGCGCAGCCGCTAGCCGCGGCCACAGCCGCAGCATCGTCGACGGCGAGCACCGCAGCAAGCGGGTCGAATGATTTGAGCAGCGAATTCAAGGAAAGCATGTCGGAGAGGCTATCGCAAGTCGAGAACTTATACTTCCCCCGCGCACTACAGCCGTCCGCCACCACTCCTCCGCAGCGCAAAACCCTCCTCCTCGACCTCCTCTCCCGCGACGTCGCCGTTTTCTTAGGTAACTATGTTCACCAATCATTTCCTAAAGCATAATCAATCCTTTTTGGCTATGACTGTATATTAGAAATGTTTGTGATCGATAGTTGAATGCTCCGTTGATAATACTTAGTCTTGTGTTCAAGTCCTAAGGATAGATTATCTGGCAGCAGGGAGCTATGATTCGAAATTGATCTTGATTGGCTTATAGTTAGATGCTTTCTCGTGATATAAATTGGTTAAAGCAAGTTGTTTATAAGTAGCTGAAAGAGAAAGTATTTGAGACACTCATATAGCTAGCAAGTAGAAGTGGCTTATATTCAGCTTATAAGTATTTCAAAACATTCTCTTAGTTTGAGTCTTGAAAATTGCTTGTCTGGCAACAGGGAGTTATTATTCTAATCTAAAAATTGTTGTGCTTGGCACGATTGTTAAACACTTGCTTTTTCGCTTCTTGGCTTTGGTTGAAGTTTTAAAAGAATCTTCCACGTTTATCTTCCCAGAACCTTGTCTTTCGCGGGACTCTTGTGCACGGGATATGTCCTGTATTCTAAAATATTGTAAAATTGGAGAGTTTCTGTGGGAGCTGTAATTGAGTTGCTGTGTATACTTATGTACAAGTCCTTAAATGAAATGGGCACTATGTATTATGTGATGAAATTGGGTGCTGGAGGGCTTATGCTTGTATGATTATATGGGCCAATTGATGATTCTATATTATGATATCAGCTTATGGATATTTGAATTGACTTCATGCGCACGTAGAATTTATGGCAATAATGGAGGGCTTAGGGAAGCAATTGCTGTGAGTTCTTTTATTAATTGCTTGAAATTAGTATCAGCATGTGTGTATATGATTATTTGTGGTATTGATGACTTGTATGAGTTGATTGATATATTTGCCTGATATGAATTGCTTGAATTTGGTCATTTTTTGTCTAATTTCTCGACTCTTGTTGGATATGTGAATTCAGAGCGCTATGGATCAAAATTGACATCTGATGAGCTTAAAGGATTTGATGTATTGAGAGATGATTATGAAGTTAATTGGCATTTAAACCATTTACGAAGTGTGATTAGTCCAACAGAGGATGAACTGAAGTCTAGGTCGACAAAGATAAAGAATCGTAGGCGGGCGTATTTGGATAAGTTGTTAAGTGATGGACAGTACTTCTCTGAGGATGCTATGAGGGAAAGAGAACCATACTTGCACCATGAGTATGTGGGGAAGTTTCAAGATCTGAGTGGAAGGAGCATGGCGAGACCTGGTGAGCGGTGGTTTGAGACTTTGATTAGGCGGGCAGAGGAGGCAGTGTTGGTTGAGAAAATTAGGGCAGAACAGCAGAAACGAGGTGTGGCTCGTAGTGATTGGGTAGGGAATGAAAGGGATCAGCAAGAAGAGGAGGAGATGGAGGAGGAGGAGGAGGAGGAAGAAGAAGAAGATGAAGGAGAAGGACAGGAGGAAGAAGAGAAAAGGACAAAAGATACAGATTCTCACATGGCTAATGGAGTTTCAAATCATCCAGAGGTTAGAGCTTAAACTTTAAGCCTTTGTTTCTTCATTGTTCTACTTCTCTGCTGTCCTAATTTTGAACCCAAAAATTGCTGCCGTTTTACATAAAATGCAGGTATGCAATGCAATAGTTGAATTCTAACTTATAGTGGTCCCAACTCATAATTAGTTTCTCTGTCACTGTGATTACAAATTGAGGCTAACTCTAAACTCATGGTTGGGAATATGAAGGTCATTTTCTTGACAGAACCTACTTAACAAGTCACATAGAGATGCTGGTGAGGGAATTGTAAATTAGATTGCATCAGTAAGTTCACAAAACTAAAAGTTTTGGAGAACATTAAGCAGTCTTAGTTGTTTCTTTCCATGGCTCTGTGACCATGTTGAGTTGTTCAGTCAGTTCTGACGTAGAAAGCAAGGATATCCATCATGGTTTCTTTTAGAGGTTCCCCTGAACATGTGTTTCCTGGGTCACATTTCAGACATAGAACAGCTTCTTGCTACTAAATAATCTATCTATGATTTCGGTAGGTTTTGTGTGTGTGTGTGTCTTTTCGCTTGTGACTCTCAAATCAACTTCAGCTCTTAACTTTTGTTTTTCAAGTTATTGGGTATAAGCCACGGGTTTCTATGTTATGTAAAAAGTATTCTTCTTCTTAATCCTGAGGCAACACGTGAAAAAAGAGGAGCCCCTGTAGATAAGACGACAGATTTAAGAAGTATATTCAAAATTATATGGGGGATGTCAAATGGTGTAGCCTGTCTGATACTTGAAATATTGTCCATAAAGGATTTTATCATGTATACGTTCTTGAGGATCACGTTTTATGCATGGAACTGTAGGATAGTTTTAATGTTTCATGCTTGTGTACAGTGACCCGAATGATTTGATGTATTCTCACAAGCATGCCATTTCATTTATGTGGTTCTTATTCCTTTTGGTGTTGGAAGGAAACAAGTTTCTGGAAGTACAAAAGGATAGGGTTATGTATGGGCCTTTGTATAAAGGTTTTGGTCACTATAGGTGCTTCTGCAAGTGTATCATATGTGAAATATGTTCTTATAAAATATAACCGACATAAATTAAACGGATGTCATCAATGAAGTTGCCCATTTCCTTTTGATAAAGTCGTTATTTTCATTCTGGTGCTTATTCTCTTCTGGTTTTAAATCAATTAGGTTCGTTCAAGTAACAGTAATGGGCACAACAATGATCAATTCCCAAGTGCAAGACCTACTGAACAAGGAACTTTGTCTGCCGAGGAACTGCAAGATCGCTTTGAACAATTCACCTATATCATGCGGCAGAAGTTCTTATCTGGGGAAGATCACCAGCATATGGATTACTCAAAAATAGACGAGGATGAGACGTTAGACGATTACTGGATGAAGGAGGCAAATCATGATGCTGAAGAGAAATACTTCGGTGATGTCTGAGATGGGAAATCTCCATGCTAGCGTAGCTAATGCTTCATACTTTACATGTACAATTCCTGATGAGGGCAGTTTGGTGATGGCGTTGTACATTGGTGATGGCGCTGTATATTGGCTTTCATTTGTCATAGTTGGCTCCATCATGGTTGGCTCCATATTTGGTTGACGAACTCTGTAGTGTGAAGTTTGACTGCTGTTGCATTTGTTCAAATCTGGGGTCGTTAAACGTGGCCTACTACTTGAACAAGCAGTGTGGTTCGTTCGTTGGTTAACGGGTTTCGAAATCCGAAAATGGAGTTGTCCATCTCGTCGAGTTGGGATCATTCTATTATTATTATTGAGCGTAATTTCACCAACTAATTGTTTCAACGTGTCTATCGAAAATAACCTTGAATGCTAATCATTTTGATTTACTATTAAAAATAATCAAGTGATTCAAGTTCTATCATTTCTCACTCCTAGTTTAGCTAAAAAATGGTTTACTGGCCATGTCAATCGGTAAGAAGTCTTAAGAGGTGTTTGGCAGTGCTTATTTGTGATTTATAAGTATCAAATAATAATAAAAAAATGTGAGGTAATATTTTTTTTGAAGTGTTTACAAACAACTAATTAAGCAAAGTCAAATACCTTTTTTGATTTGAATGGAAAATCAAATAGAAAATCAGAGAGCAAGATGGTTTTTTTTTTGGTTTGTTGGGGGGAAGGGCGGTGTTTGGTAAAGAAACGATTGCAATTCAATTGAATCAAAGAAAAGTACAAGATAAAGAGGGTGTTTGGCTTTGCTTATTTTAGGTGTCAACAAACACTTTAAAAAAAAAAAATCTCTCATATATTTTTTTTACTACTTAAGTGTTTATAAGCATCAAATAAACAAAACCAAATAGTCTCGTAATTATTCAGCTCGCTCGACGGTGGTTGACCACGTAGTCACTCGCACCATTATCTGTGTACTCAATAATCACATTCAATCATCTCCCTCACAAAACTACACATCTCAATAAAGGTGTTCCCGCCGGTATATATCCCAGCCCCTCCGCCACCAACGGTTCCCTCCCCGCCCCCCCCCCTCTCTCTCTCTCTCTCTCTCTCTCTTTCTCTTCTCTCTCTCTGTCTCACACACACACACTCACGCAACACACAGACTGACAAAATATCCACAAATATGTATGTATAGATTGCATAACACACGTACAGCAACCCCGAATCACAAGAGGGAGAGGAGAGAGGAGAGAGAGAATGAGCTGAGCCCTCTCTTACCTTCACATCAATCATTTCCATCATAAACCCTAATTTTTCTCTCTCCTCACTCATCTCCTCTTTTTTTGAATTTATTTTTCTGTTAAGGAAAAGGAATCAAACGATTTTTTGAATTAATTACTCTTTTAAATAACGGATAAGGATGCATCGAGGAGGTGGATCGAAGGCGGAGGTGGGACACGTGGCGGCGGATCGGAAGCGAGTTAACGAAACCCTAGATAAGCTCATGGAGCGCTCGTCGGCCGCCTCCAGAAGCTTCAACGGCAAGGACACTCACAATCGTAGATCTTCGCCGTCCAAATCCAAGGATCTTTATCGAGATTCTCGCTCCGCTCCCCTCTCCGATGGTCTCTCTTTCCCTCTATATGTGCAAGTGTGTGTTTGTGTATGTAAAGTTTATCGCATTCTTGATGATGATTTTTCTTTGGCTTTTAAAGTTGTTATTATATATGGTCTATCTATGTTATTAAATTTATCGGAAATTTGATTTCTTTTACTTTTTCTTTTTTTTATTTCTATTTTTCGTTTATTTATTCATTGTAATATGAACATATTAAGTGCACGATCTGTAGGCCTTTTTCGGTTAATAAAGTAGGGAAAATGTGTAATTGACCTCTAGTTTTTGCTTTTGTTTATTGACATGGAATTTGTATGTGGTACTGTACTCGAGATGTTCGAGTAAAGTTGTGATTTTTCTTGCTTCCATTAACTCAGATGATTAGTTTTACGTTGCTCATTAATTAAGGAGCATGAAGTTGCAGCCAGCTGGGGGGTGATGTATCGCCTGCTGATTTGTGATATATCGCCTGCTTAATGTTTTAACTCTCCGAGCAGATAGTAATTATTTAATCACACATTGGCTGCATTTTAAAGTCTTAAAAATTCATTTTTGGTTCGAGTTACACTAATTAATTTATTATGCATATTCTCGTGGTGTTCTATACATATTATTTATTTGCTTACTTGTGTTGTGTGCTTTTCATTGACAAAAGCGAAACACAAAATGCCAACTTTATTGATAATATTACTCTGTATATAGTAGCAAAATTTGATGGCAGACTTATTCACTTCATGTCTAGTTAACCAAATGATCTACCTCATTTTGATTTTGCATTATCGTTTGATCTGTTGTTTGGTCCTTTTCAGCTGAAAATTGAGAGGCCTGAAGCAGTTGGTGTGTTTTTGGGCGTGGGGGGGGGGGGGGTGAATACGAATGTTAATCTTGTGGGCCTGTAATATATTTTTCTCGGTGAGTAAACATCAGCTCCCTGACAGGACCATTCAAATGAAAACCATTACTAGACCAGGAGTAACTTTGTCACCATTTTTGTTCAAATGATAACTTCTGATATCTCCCTACATCTATACAATGGAAGAAATCCTCCTTCACATGTTGGTTTTTCTAGGAAAAAGTTACACAGTAGTTCCATGTGTATGTCTGTTATTTGCCTTTCCATCTTGTGCATTTGCTATGCTGATATACATCACTCTTCTTCTCTTTCTGGTTTTTCTACTGTTTCTTGCAGTACTTATTTGATATCTTCCTGATCCTCTTTTCCTCTTGCATCTATAGCGGAAGAATCAGAAACAGACAGTGAGGAGTCAGATGTTAGTGGTTCTGATGGAGATGATACCTCTTGGATTTCTTGGTTTTGCAATCTACGTGGGAATGAGTTCTTCTGTGAAGTTGATGATGATTACATCCAAGATGATTTCAACCTCTGTGGTCTAAGCAACCAAATTCCATATTATGATTATGCACTTGATTTGATCCTGGACTTTGAGTCTTCTCATGGTAAGGAATCTTATGGACTCGAAGTTAATTGATGTGTCTCAATTGTTCCTGAATCTTTACAACATATCATTTGGCTGCCTACTGCACATATTGGGCTGGTTTTATTCTGCTATTCATTTCGGTTGCTTTTGTGTTTAGCATCTCCATACTGAAATGATGGATAAGTGTGTCCCCTAATATCTATATTGTTTATTTGTTGATCAGTTTTGTCAGAAAGCAACTCATTTGCCACCTATAAGTTATTTCATGGAAGCTTGTACCACATAAAGAAGAAACAATCAGTGGTGTTTATTCATCAAAAACCACAAAATCTTTGATGATTCACTTTAATCTTTCATGAAACTTTTCATGAGTAAGGCTTTGTTTGGCCTACCCCTGAGATTTCAACTGTTGATTTGTAGAGTTTTTAGCAATAGAGCTTTGGGTAAAAGTGCCGTTGAATATAAGCCGTTGAATATAAGCCGTACTTTTAACTATTTTGAGGGCAATATTGGACTTCTAAAATATGGAGTATTATTTTTGAAGGAGAAAAACAAATTTTGATATGATGTAAAAACAGTTTGTCAAAAGTCTTTTTCAAAAAGCTTCAATTTGGAGCATTTGGGTTTTCAGCTTTTTATAGCTTTAACTTTTATGCAAAAGGTCTTTTAAAAATGAGTTAAATAGGTTAGCTTCAGATTTTAAACTCATAGAAAGCATTTTTAAATGTTTAAATTTTGGGCCAAATAGACTCTACATGATATTTCTGATACTCTTTGTATTAAATGCTTATGATGGAGATATATTCCAGTTTGCTCAAAGGAATTCCCATAAATAGCATTTCAAGAGAATGAATTTTCTGTTGAAGGAACTGACCAATACCATAGTAAAATTTACTTCATGGTGAAACTACCAAATGGCTTTGATGTTAGTAAACAATTTCTTCTAGCTCCATCTTATTAGTGTGTGTGAGAGTTGATTTTATGGTACCTTAACTTTACATAGTCTGTCTCTTTCCATATCTATACTCTCTGAAAGGATATATCTTCTCAGGCATATTGTTGTTTGATGGCAACCACAAAAATAGATGAAAAAGATTTTGTAAGTTTTGGGCTTATAAGAGACTTGCTTTAGAATGTTGCAGAAAAGATGTAAGCTTTAACATAAGGTAATTATAGTCTATATTCGCTTGAAACTGTTGAACATTCTATGATGATTGATTTGGCCTTTTGGCATGCTTCTAAAAATATGTTTTCTGTATTCAAACAAGAAGAAGAATTGCTGATTTGGGAAGATACCAAAGTATTAAAGTAATTATTGTTTCTGATGTTTGGTGAATAGGAAATTTTATTTAAATCATATGAAAATTTTCATTTCAACTTGGCAAAACTGGAGAACACAATTTTGATCAATTTTTCTTATTGAGAGACAGTCCATATCTGTCAGCCTCTAGCTTGGTGTTGGTGCATTGATATTGTTGATACTCACATTAGAAGTTATATATGTAATCCATTTATAACTTAAATTCTTTTTTGTCTGTTTGGTATCAAATTTTAAGTTTTGTTGTTTCTGACCCAAATTGGATGTCCTATATTATCCGTTCCTGGAATGATATGTTAAATTAATTTCATTACATTTTAAAAGTATTTCATGTGGTAGTTACTTTAACATAGTTTCTTGTTATCGTGATTTCTTGTGAGCGCATCATAAAGTTAAATTCTATATTTAACTCAGGGGATATTATTTTTGGGAGTGAATATAATATACTTGGACATTTTCTTTTAGCATTTAAGGAAATTTTCCTTCATTTATTCATGAACTCTTTGGTATGTATGCAATGGTTTATTATCCATTTTTTGGTATGGAGAATTCATATTCTGATTGAAACAGCTGAAATTTGTAGGTGATATGTTTACAGAGGAACAGAATGAACTAGTTGAATCGGCAGCTGAGATGCTTTATGGATTAATACATGTCCGATACATATTAACGACAAAAGGATTGGCTGCTATGGTGAGAAAATGTTCTGTCATTTTACCATTTTTGTTTCCATGGCTATTATAATAGGCAATATCTGCCTTTTACAGCTTGAGAAGTATAAGAATGCGGAGTTTGGAAGATGCCCTAGAGTTTATTGCTGTGGACAACCCTGCCTTCCTGTTGGTCATTCAGACATTCCACGTCAAAACACAGTGAAAATTTATTGTCCCAAGTGCGAAGATATCTACACACCTAGATCAAGGTCACAAGAAAGTATCCTTTTGTTCCAGATATTGTCATTGTTTCTAGCTTCTCAACATGAATTTAAATGTTTCTGTTCTGTTTCCTCGCTATGTTCTGTGCGCTTCTTCTTGTTGCTGCATATATTGAAACTGTTTTGGAGGTAGAAGATCTACATGGTCTTTTAGTATGATTGATATATCAAGTGATGGATATTAATGGACAAAATGAGACGATCTTGCACTTAGACTAATTAGTTGTTCGCATCAGATATATGCCGTGGTAACCAATGCAACATTGGTTTCTGATCTTTTGATTGAAAGATATAGATTTGGAGCTCAAAACAGAATCCACTATTGCACTGTTTATACTACGATCTATTTGGTTATGGATATGAATTGACAAGACTAAAACATCTTCTCCTTAAAGTATTAATATTTGCAGTTGTTTAGATTGCACAATTGTTGCGGTACTTAATGAAATTTTGGTTTCTGAACTTCTGCCGAAAGATTGATTTGCTGCTTTGAAAGAAATCCATCATGCACTGTTTACACCACTTTATGATTGTCCTGTGCATCCGGTGCAGCACCAATCTTTTAAAATTTTGGCTACTCGAATAATTAAAGGAGTTTAAGTCGTGTTGCTTTGTGGACTTCTAGTTTAGCTTCATCAGCAAAACATTTAAAGAACCATGTTATGTGGTTTCTATATGTTTTTTGGCTTGCTAGATGGAATGGAAGTCTGTCGATGCCAAACTAACGCTCTTCGAGTGTAGGTGGCACTAGTAAAGATTATTTTTGTAGCTTGTTTTGATGGACTAGCCAGTAGTTATACATCCTTCAATTTTCCAGTCCTATGGGTGGGCCTGAAGGAGCATGCATAATGGAGGCAAAAGGAAAAAGGGACTGTTGGCAACGTGTTATGTTTAATGTGATGAAGCATGCTGTATTGTACATAATTGCAAAGTTTCTCTCTCTTTCATGGTGCTGTTTAAGCTTGGTTTTTATTTCATTAAATGTTTTTCAAACCTTTTGACCACTTCTATGGAATTGACAATTGCATTCCTTTTTGGTCTCAAATTTGTATTAGATTTCTGATTGACTTACCTTTTAACGATCCTAGCTGGTAGTTTTGCCTCACGCATTTTGCATAGCTTTCCCTCCTTTCGATTTTCTTTGACTGTTTCAAGGCGTAGATGGAGCTTATTTCGGGACCACCTTCCCTCACCTATTCCTGATGACTTATGGACACCTCAAGCCGCAAAAGACTTTGCAGAGCTATGTCCCGAGAGTGTTTGGTTTCAAGGTTCACAAGCCATGACGCCAGAGTGTCGAATAGCCGATCCCAGATTGGTGTGCCACGCTGCCTTGGGACTGGGAGTACCTTTGACAGCTGATGTCAATTATTAATTCCGTCCCAAATTTTTCAGTAGAAGATATATATGCTTTTATACAAAAGTTGAGAGTTGTAAGGTCTCAGAGATTGCACAAATTACATGTGGCTGGAAATTATTAAGCAAAATAGGAATTAAACCTGCATGTCAGCTGATTTATTCCTTTAGTATTGTGCCGGCAACTCCATAGCCTCTGTAAATTTCTTGCTCTTTCATTTTCTGTTTTGAGCATTTCTGGATATATGGAAATCACTTGCGCATAGTTGCTAATTATGTTAAATATTGTATATTGGCCCTTCTTTGTTGGCCTTCTAAGCTTTGAACGTTTGGTGTTTTTTGAACTACTCTTCATTGTACAGGGGGATAAGCTGCGTTTTTTGGACCCTTTTATCTGCTTATAAGTGGATTGTGTACATACAGTACAATGATTGACGACATTGACGAATCTTTTCTTTTCCCCCTTTTTCAGTGTATTGTAATCATCCTCGAGGGTTGCTTTATCCATCCACTAGAATTGCATCCGTCTAATGGATGTGAGTCGTTGATCTCTCATTAAATAAAATTAATGGTCGCAAATAAAATTAATGGTCGCAAAATCAATAGTTGCTAAATTAATAGTTGCAAAATTAATGGTTAATATTTAGACCGGTATTAGTCTATACTGATGGAGGAGCAATGTTATCCTCGATCTATTCTAGTTGCTAATTAGTTTGTCCACCTTCCGGTGGACGGCGCCGTATTTTCTTGACACCACTAATTAATGGCCCAAAAGAAGCGAGGAAAAAACTGAAAACGAAAGCGACCCACGAATAAAAGACGATGCCCTTTTTAACTTTTGCAGCAATATATTCGCCCTGAAGGATACGCCTTTCTGTATTATGTCATCGTCTCAGATACGTTTTTGCACCAAATCTAGTGATATATATATATATATATATATATATATGTGTGTGTGTGTGTGTGTGTGTGTGTGATATATTGTGAACATGATGTTATATATGAGATAAAAGATGAAAAATGTATACGAGAAGCTATTCGATTACAAAATCTATATAAGCTTTCTAACAGTTCCAGTAATTTGGAAATTCAACTTTCGTATCCCACTTCAACGAGGCTTCTCTTTAATCCTTCCCAAAGAAAAAGATCTCATCTTGCAATACGTCGAGGATCATTCCAATGGTATATACCATTTCCATCACTTCCTCTTATTTGTGCTGCTCAATTTCCCGATCAAATTATAGGTTACCATGGAAGTTAATTCTAAAAGAACAACCTATTGTTTGATTTGAATTTAAAATTTAAATAAGTTTTCCGTTCGTACATCAAGCTTTTTCACGCCAATGCATCAATCAGTCTCCCCTAAGGTTAAACTTTTGGGTCCATTTCCATCCCTTTCTCTTCTTTGAATTACATCCAACTCTCCGACCAAATTATACGTGTAGAGATAGAAATGAATCATCTTAAAACATTGCATTCATTTTCTTTTCTGGGCAGGAAAACTGACGGGACATGGATTTGGGAAGATGATCTGTAACTGTAATTTTGCCCTTTTTGGGCGTTTTGGAGAGACCAGAGTGTGAGGGGGCTCGATAAGGATAAGAGTGAGTGGGTTATAGAAAGCCATGAAAAGGAAAGGCAAAGCTGGATAAGAACAAAGGCAGGCCATCCAATTGCATATATAATCAATAGTTGTGCAATTTCCATCTTTTGATTCTTATATGCTTGTAATTTTTTTTTTCTTTTTTTGTTCACAGCCAATAAAATAATTTATCTGAGAGAAATGGAAGAAGTTTCGGAGCCTCGATCATTTTGCATTATTGCTACGTACTAGTTGTTGTGCCACAGTTCTATTAGATATTGTGGAGATCCTTTTTTTTTTTTTTTTTTTGCTTTTTTTAATCATTAATTAGCAGTTTTCTAGTAGTACAAATAACCGAGATTGTAATCCAACTTATTGATAATGTTGCTTCATCACATGGAAAGATTATGCATCTGTCAAGCTTATTGGCCATAGCTTGAACAATTGAATTACACAATGAGATGCAAGTGGCTGCAGCATTTTAATTAATTATTGCTACAAAGTTAAAAGATTCTGCATGAGATTCTCAGCAACATGTCTTTAGTTGCTAATTAAATGTCTGAAAGTAACAGCCCTAGATTTCTTGACTGTACAGGGTCATATCTAGCAAATGGGAAAGGAAGCTATATAATAAAATAGAATAAAAAAAATAAAAGAAAGATAAAAAGTTAAAATTTTCTTATTAATAGTCAGAAACCTTGATCATAATAAAGTGGAAAAGTTGTTTTAAGGTATTTGACAAAGGAGTAACGTGTTCAAAGACCCATTAAACCTCTTCTTCAAACTAGTTGAGTTATTATGCTATAAAGTCTGAAGCAAACGCTTAACTTAATTTTATAACACTTAATATTTAAATACCTTTAAAAAGATGTATGATTAAGACCGTTTAACTTAAAATAAAACTCTTCTTCCTCTAAATAACATCATCAGACTTTTGCAACTAGTCGCACTTAATTAGATCAATAAGAATTTGTTTCGATTTGATTTTAAAATGATCGCAAGCTTAAATTCACATTGAATTTGGCGGGGAAAATTTTTTTTTTTCTTTTTACTTCTCATTTTTGCACCTCAGAGTTTACAGCTTCGAGGTATTGTGAGTAGTACGTAGCAGCAGCAGCAGCAATAATACACAAAAGTTTCATTCAGACAGACAGACAGTATTTGAAACGTCGCCATTTGATAATTGATAAAGAGTGCAGATTGATAAATAACAAATGTACTGGTCGTCTAGTCCTACACCTGAGTTGTTGCTGTCGAATTAAAGAGCCATGCCTTTTTTTTTTTTTTTGCTGAGAGAGAACTCGTTTAGATTGATTTTTTCTTTGAAGTATTTTTTTATAATTCAAAAAATATCTATTTTTGAAAAATTTAAAATTTTAGTCTCTGAAAAAAAATTAAATTTAAAATTTTCAAAATTTTAATTCTTTTTCAAAATTAAAGTAAATACTTAAAAAAAAAAGTCAATTCAAACAAGTAAAAAACGAACCATATAGCTAGCTGAAAAGTAAGCTGTCTACAAGAGTATGCGACCCCATCATGGCGTCTGCTCTTTTCTTTACTTTTAGCCTTTCTGTATTAATGGCACCAACAGGCAACAACCACTCAGTGATGGAAGAAGCCTTTTTAAGGCATTCGATCATTTCACACATATGCTTCAAGCACACGAAAAGCAGTTAGCTCCATTTGCATCAATTCAACGAGGAATATCATATCCTAGTTTCTACTAAGATTATCTTACTCGAATTTAAGAATTTTGTTTACTGAAAGGCAAATAAACACAAATTAACACTATTCATTATTACAAATAAATTTTTGAATAAAAGTTGGATTGCTTCCTTAGATTAAAAATACCTTAAAACACATACATTTTAAACAAGAATTTGCGATAGCCACACCACCCTCTTATGGATGAGCTATAAATAATAAATATAGATATTAAACTCTAATAAGCCATTAACAAATTAAATTAATGGTTCGGGGGTTAGTCTCTAATCATAGATTGGAATTCACCAATTATCTTTATCATGTCGAGCTGAGAAAAATTCTTTCAGAATTGTATTTTAGATGACTTTTAGAATTTTCAATTTACAAACAAAGTTACTCTAATAATCTTAACAATTATAGTAATTAATTTGGACATTAGCTTAAAATCATTAACTTATATTATTATTTAATCTTACCAGAGATAAGTTTTATTAGCATTAATCTTGTCAACTAGGAGTTTAATAGTCTTTTCAAATATGAAATCAATTAGGCTCTCGACCAAGTGATAGAAATGAATGATGTGATGGCATGTGCATTCTCTGAAGATTTGTTCTCATACTAAACATTAAACAACTGTAATAATATGGACATGCTTGATGTACAAGGGAAGAGCAGTAGGCTTTAATCTAGTAATATTTACTGCATAATCTCAGTTTGTGGTCCTAACTATGATCATTAAGAAATTACATCGGAAGGCACGTGATGCGTCCCATTCATAGTGATAACTAATCCAAATTTTGTTAAGGATTAATATAATATCACCAAAGTTTATTCTTGATAAGGATTTTATTTAACGTTAATAAAGATGTGATACGAGTATAAATTATAAATTAATAACATTGACTGTTTTCATAAACTTAGTTACGAACTTAGAGTTGTGAACGTGAGACTAGTATCATATATTTTGTGGAAGAAGTGATTATCCGAAATCGTAGCTATCAAACATACCAAATATAAATATTTGTGCTACTGAGATTAGCAACGTGTAACATCAGTCTTGCATCGATAAGCTTAGGCTGCGTTTTCTTTTGAACAGGTCTTCCACTCTTTTTCCGACGTTTCCCCCACAAGTGGTGTCGTTGAGATGGGGCGACGCGATCCCATACATAATCTTATATTATATTTTAATAAAGAGTGAAATTAGAGACGAAAACGAATAATACAGATTTGTTCACAATTACGCAAATATTGAAATATTCTACATATCTGTTTCTTTTCTTTTACTTGATGGATAAGATATTCCACAGCTGGGTTCTTGAAGAATATAAATTATACAATTTATTTGGTCAAGTAAATAAATTATAGATGGAATTATTATACATTTAATGTTAAAAGTGATCAAAATTTGAACGTTGAAATTCTAAGACAATGACTGTACGATGAGCTAGTATTCTAGACCAATTGTTCCTTTCACATTAAAAGCGATAAGATTAATTGATCTAATTAATAATGATTACTTATCGCTAAATATATCTTTGCAGACGCATTGATAGCGTAAAAGATAAGATAATATATTCGGAGCTGAAATACGCGAAGCTAATTATCACGTGACTTTGGAATGTAATATCAAACATGATTATTATTGCACTAATTTTTGGAGATAGTATGGTGAAAAAAATAATAATAATAATTAACACAAAAGAAAAGGCTCAACCAGTAATGAGTTTGTTCGAAACTATCTTCATAGTGTCTCTTAATTCTATGGCTTCATGATTAGTTACTTTTTTTCATGCTGGACTTGATATAGAAGGAGATGAAGATGTGCTCCAAATATATAACTTATTTCTCTTGGAAAGGGTGCTTTGCTCCCTTAAAAAATATATTAGTTTCTTATTATTAATTTAAAATTAGATCATCTGATTCAGTTCCTTTTGCATCTGTGATCTAAGTTCATTTCTTTAATGGCGTCAAAAAGCTAATTGGATGCTAGTAAGAGGCTCTTATTGTGATATATTTAGTGTTTAAGGTGTATATGGATTTATTTTATAGTTTGAGTTCGAATAAATTGTTATTATGATAATTTTTTAAAACCAATTTTAATAAATTTTGTGTTTGATTAATTTTAATACACCTGCCTAGAACATAATTTTAATTTTTAACAATAATCTTCCTTAAAAAATAATTAGAAAAGCAAGAAAAATAAAAAAGAGAGAAATTATGCCCATAGGCTTTTTGTAAATCCGGGAAAAATCCGGGTCTTTCTTGAAAAACATCCCTTGCATAAAATTTTCACGCAAATTATACCATGGTCTCTTACAAATTACTCCTTCATTGAGTATCATCTCTCTCATGTATTAAAAAAAAAAAGAAAAAAAAGAAAAAAGCATACAACTAATACGCAGTTTTCTTTCTCCTCTAATTTATCTCTCTTTGTTTTCTTTTTCCTTACCTCTCTCTTATTTTCTTTTCTCTTCTTCTCGTCTTTGCTTCACCGGTAACATCACTAGTTATCTTAAGCCGGATAAAGACTACCATAAAATTTATCAATCGTAATGATGTATATCATGTCCAAGAAAACCTCTAGTGTCGATCCACCATTAGAGTCTGTCGTCTTTTTCCTCATGCCGACGAAGATTCTGGCACCATCTCACTATGCTGCAATTATCAAGCTCTTTCTCTCCTCATCACGATTTTAGCCGCACCTCCTATGTAGTGTTTGGACGTTCCAAAATCAATCTTCCATTAAAACCGACATTCACCTTCAAGTATACATGCAAATTTATTTGTCTTTGTATGTTCCTGTATGTGAGAGCAATGAACAAATAGTTGCGGTGTAATGAATAAATATTTGATATATATATATATATATATATATAAGTCACTAAACAATTGGTGTGTTTCTATGTGTGAGAGCAATGAATAAATAGTTGTGGAGTAATTAACAAATATTTAATGCATAAATGAAAGTCAGTCAACAAATAGTTGTAGGTTAATGAACAAATAATCAGCGAATAAATAGTTATGGTATATTGAAAAAATATTTGATATATGTGTGTGTGAAAGCAATAAACAAATATTGGTAGGATAATAAAAAATATTTGTGAGATAATAAATAAAAAATTAGTAAATAAACAGTTATAAAATAATAAATAAATATTTACTGTACATAATTAATCGTAAAAGGAACACAATGCCTAACAAGAGAACACGTGAGAAACGATGATATAAGGACCCAAAAACTCAACCCACGGTTTCTTCTGCTGCAAGAGAACCAGACATCATCAGCATCCTCGTGAATACTGAAACCAATATAATATGTATAATATATGTATATATATAACAAAACACACACCCAGACACAAGTTGCAGGACCTCCAAAGAGTGATACAGTAAAGACAAAACCAGAAGCTTTTAATGGTGAAGAAAGGAGCCATTTTTCAACTCCATATGTAAATGCATCAGAAAGAAATTGACCTTTCCCTCAGAGAAGAGACCCCCCATAGCCTCCTCTTTTCTGATTCCAAAAACACCACCGCCTCTCCTAGTTTTCTCCACCAAAAGGTTCCCCATTTTCAAACGGAAAGCCAGTCAACACCTATCACCACCCCCAACCACCACCACAACCACCCCCACTACCACCCGAATCACCATCTTCAAATCGAGATTCCACCTTTCTCCACTTCTCCTCGCCCATCACCAGTACCAACTCTTGAACCCCACTTGCAAAATGAACACTTTGCCCAAAACCAACCAAAAAATTTCACTACCTCTGCCTCTACGCCTCGCAAAAGGCCTATGATGTCTCAAAGTCCGAATCTTTCGCCATCTTCAAACGTTCCCACCTTCCATCACCACCACAAGAAGAACACATCTTTCATTTGTTCTTCATCTCTGCAGGTTCTTTTAGCCACGAGAAGAATTACACTCAAATTTATTCACCATTCTTGCCACCCCACATGGCTTAGAGTTCATTTAAAGCTGTTTATGTTAATTTGTTTGCCTTCTTTTTACTTGTTTAGCTCAACGCATCACTGGCCTTTAGCTCTTCATTTTGTTTGTGTTGTTATATTCTCTGCTTTTGTTATAATTTCATGCAATTTAGCACTCCCTAGGCTGCCTTCAATTAGGCTTTTTCTTGCAAGAACTTTATGTATTACTAAGTTTCCTTTACCAAATAGTGGATCAAAGGATCATCCACCAGTTGTTTGGTCAATTGGGTCGAAGCGGAAACCTGAAAGGAGGCCTAATTCTGGGTCTTGGGTACAAGTTTATAGTAATAAGGATGTTTACGAGGGAGAATTTCACAAGGGGAAGTGTTCTGGAAGTGGAGTTTATTATTACCATATGAGTGGGAGATATGAGGGTGATTGGATAGATGAGAAGTATGATGGTTATGGTGTTGAAACATGGGCAAAAGGGAGCCGGTACCGCGGGCAGTATAGGCAGGGATTGAGGCACGGAGTTGGGGTGTATAAGTCTTACACTGGGGATGTCTATGCTGGGGAGTGGTGTAATGGACAGTGTCATGGATGTGGAGTGCATACTTGTGCCGATGGGAGTTGTTATGTTGGGGAGTTCAAATGGGGTGTCAAACATGGTCTTGGCCACTATCATTTCAGGTAATCTTTTGGTGTGTTTGTTGCTTAGGGGTGGCTGAATATTTAGTAACTTGTTGTTACTTGTGTTTATAAATGTTAGTATGATCTGATTTCGTGACACCTAAAGTTAGTGAGCCTATGTTTTTGGTTGTTGATAACTTGATATATTCAGTTGGAGTGGAATGGGAAAATTCATTCGATTAGATTATTTGACGGTTGGTTATGCAATTCATGAATTCAGAATTTGAATTAGGCCATCTCTGAATTATGTCTTTTGATTTAATTGCAGATAATGCTCAGACTTTCTGATTTATTTTTAAGTTTCAATAGATGACTATGGATAATTGGACAGTTTTCCTGTTTCTCTTGGCAGTTGCCCTTTAGCTTGGTTATTATTTAGTATTGAAGTGTTTAATTAAACGTCAAGGTAATATTAATTCATCAGAGAGTTATATTGTTTGATTCGGTAAATAGGTGAACTTTTAAAATTATGTATATCTCTTTCTCGATAGCCTATTTTGGTGGTTTTAGTAAGTCAGGAGTGTGGGTGATTATACTCTCTACAACTCCAGTATTGGAAATTTCAAACTTAGCTTTGGCTTCCCCCACTTTATATATGAATACCTGATGTATGCCAGTTCTCTTTCAACTTGGTACTTCAACATACATTTTTCATGTTGTGAAAAATGCCTTTCTCCACAATTCTGCTTTTCCTGTTTAGGACCCTTAACGACAGTTACACAACAAATTGGTCTCTCTAAACAGCCTCACTGAACTTACTGTTATAAAGGCTTAATATTGTCTTGATTGTAGTCAACTTCTTTGTTGATTTTGCTGTCACTTTATTCAATTAAGTCCTGAGCTGAAAGAAATACAAGCCATTTTAATTTTCAATTCTTGTGTAACCTCTGTGAGTCTAGCGTTAGTGAAAGTGCATTTTCTTTGTCAATAGGAAATGGTGCTATATGTCTCTTCCTAGCATTTAGATTCTGGAAGTTAAACTATCATCTATAGCTTTTGGATTCTAGGATGAATGGTAAATTGCTATCAGAATGCTGAACAACTCAATAAGAGTTTCTCTTATGCATCTCTTTCACTTTAATTCTGAAATCCTTCTCTCAGGTACAAGTTATTTTCCAGTTTACTTGGGGCAACTGATATGTTTATGTGATTAACACATTTTCTTGAGTCTACCTGTTTCCCTACAAATCCTTGTGCAACATATATGCTCAGTAGTTCCTGTAGTAGCCTTTCATATGCTCAAAACTAGAAGGAACTAGAAAATGGATGGAAAATAATTGATCAACTTAGGTACAACCTTAATTACATTTCTTGTTGTTGCATACCGTCATACTCAATCCTTTGGATCACTAGTAAGTCCATGGAATAATAATGAGGAGAAAATTGTGAAGCATGGTAACATCAATTTTAGTGTAGTCCATTTTTCAATTTGGTTTGTTATTTTTATTTTTGGCAATTCCAACTATTGAAGAATCATTTTTGGGTGTTTTTGGGATTGTGTGCCAATATTTGTTTGAAATCACTACAGAAGGCTGAGGAAATTCTTTTCCATGTTCTCTTCTCTTTATCTTCTTCTTCCAGTTTAGTTATTCAAGAAAACTTGTTATGTATCTATAAGCTATTATTGCCAACCATGACAAGATTCCTGAGTGATTGCAATTTCCGTTGATATGAAGCCCTATGTGCCACTGGTAGATGCCTTCTCCTTTGCTGAACTTTCCGTTTCTTTACATGATTTTGCAGAAATGGGGATAGATATGCTGGTGAATATTTTGCAGACAAGATGCATGGTTTTGGGGTATATATATTTGGAAATGGACATCAATATGAAGGAGCTTGGCATGAGGGAAGAAGGCAAGGGCTCGGTATATATACATTCAGAAATGGGGAAACTCAATCTGGCCATTGGCAAAATGGAGTTCTTAATCGTTCAAGCACTCAATGCATACTTCCTGGATCTCCCTCCATGGTTGACCATTTAAAGGTCTTAACTGCAGTCCAGGTAATTGGATTTCTGTTGAAAGTATATACTCACTATATCAGAATAAATATAACTGTCTGCGTTTCACAAGTTTTGCATGATGGGAACTTGTTTAACTTTCCACTTCTTGTTCTAGAAATAGTAATCATAAACCTGTCATTCATTATTAGCATAGAACATTAGAAAGACCATGTTGAACCATTTATTGTTGAGGAATTGTCTTTAAAATTATAAACACTACTTGGCTCTCAGGAAGCACAGCGGGCTGCTGAAAAAGCGGTTAATGTGGCAAAGGTAGACGAAAGGGTGAACAGAGCTGTAGCAGCCGCTAACAGGGCAGCTACTGCAGCAAGAGTTGCAGCTGTGAAGGCTGTCCAGAACCAGATGATGCATCAGAATCACAATGATTTCAGTATACCAATACCAGTTGTGTGAACCATATCAGCAAAGGAAAAATTCCAGAAGCATAAGTTTTCCTGCTTCTTTCCGTGTCCATCAATCTCCTATGTTGCTGTCCTGAAGGTCACTGACAACTGGATGCATGAGGACAACACTTCAAATAAACGTAAGGAGAATTCCGAGGGAAAAAGGTTTTCCAATTCCTTCCTGTTGGTCTCTTTCTGTTTTCTTCTTTTTCCGCCTTTAGAAGAGATGATGAAACAAGGAAGCACACCTTGGAACCACAATCAGCTTATAAGCATAAGGCTGGTTGAGGAGCAAGACTGGTTCTTCCTCATTTAGGCTTTAACACTGTAACATAAGATAGCGCGTAGGTCCTCTATATCGTATGTTAGGTAGCATAAAAGTGCTCCGAGTTAGCATAGTTTTCCCTCTTTTCCTCTCTCTGCCATCATCGATAAATGTGAGAGAAAAACTTCAATGCTGGTTTATGATTTTATGAGCTTTTCTTGCAAAGATATGGTAACTGTTGTGCATTTACGCTGTCGATGGTCCATTTTCATTTATCAATGTGTGACCGATCTTTGTTTTTCAACGTGTGACCGATCTTTCTTTTTGTTGGCTCCCTCATTGCAGTATTAATTTTCACAAACTGTGAATAATCTAACTAGAGCACAAGTTTGTCAGGATTACACATTATTACTCTATGCAATCTTCAAACATATTCAAGAACTAGGCTTGAATTTGATACATTAAATGGATTCATATTTGGGCTAAATGGTCAAGTTTCTATGCTCTCCCTTAAACTTGATTTGGCAACTTTGTGAAGCAAGCCACCCTTGAGTGGTTGCGTAATATAGTTGGCAATTTGATCTTGTGGTTTCACATATGGGAGAAGCTCTTCCATCAGTTTAGATTAACATCACCCCATAAAAAAATTAAAAATAATAAAAATTATAGGTTTAGAACAAAAATTTATAGGTCGAGAAGAAAATTTTATAGGACTTTTTAGAAAAAATTTTAGTCTTACAAATTTTTATTTTAGATATACAATTTTTTTTTTGTGGACTGATGAATTTTTATTTTAGATCTACAATTCTTTTCATAGATTGATATTACAAATTCTTTTAAAAAGTCCTGCAAATTTTTTTTTAGACCTATAAATTTTTGTTTTAAATTTATAATTTTTTTTTATAAACTGATGTTAGTCCAAACTGGTGGAGCATATTCCCTTCACATGTTCTATTTTTACCTCTTTTTACGTGATATGATGTCTAATAAAATAGTAATATGTGTTAATGTGCTTGCCTATTTCATGAAAGAGGATTTTTTTTACCAAGTAAATTGCAAAAAATTATTCATAGTAGGGGAAAATCAAATAAGATTAGATCAAGAGCCTAATTGAAATATCATGTTAATTAATTATTTTATTTAAAAGATGATGTAAATGGTTGGGACTTTATATCATGATCCTTTACATGGTGTTCCTTTATTAAAGATCATGCTCTCTCATATATTAAAAATAAAAAAATAAAAAAAAATGGCAGAAACTATTGTTCACACACAGTTAATGTTTGTTCACTATCTCATAACTCTTTATTTACTGCTCTATAACTGTTTATTCACTGGTTGTTTGTTCATTACTGTGCAACTATTTGTTCACTGACTTTTAAATATGCATCAAATATTTGTTTATTACGCCAAAATTATTTGTTCAGTACTTTATAATTATTTATTTCATGACTATTTGTTTATGTAATACGTGTTTAATCGATAATTATATTAGTCTCGTCCTCATCCATTTTGGTGCATGCACCAAATTATTATTCAGCAATCACTTATCGTCCTCTTATTTTCAAAGATTAAATAATAACTTTCCAGATTAGCATTGAACTTTGAAATTAAACGCACAAATGGGCTCTCGAATAAAACAATCAAAAGAAACCAATGAAATTAAGCCATCCATATTTTTCTAGTCAAATGGTAGCAATAAAGGTTATGGTAACATAAATTCACGGTGTCCAAAGTTGAGAAATTGAGACATAGGAGACAAGAATGAAAAAAATAATGATCCAAGCACTTTTGACTCATCATATTATCTACTGCCTGAACCAACTAAACTTTTCAGTCGAAGCTGCCGCTCTTTCATTTTCTTATTTTTGGCCAAAGTTGACTTTTTATTGGTCCAATCTTCCAATACATGTTTCATTACACAGCAATAATATCACGTAAGATGATGAGATAATAGAATGCTTGATGATGTCAAAGGTATTGGCATGAAAAGTCAATCAAGAGACATAGAGGTGGATACTACCCCTCAAATTTGTTGAACAACCTGTGATGACATTGCTCCTTTTTATTTATGGGTAATATCATTTTAAAGCATGGTTTTATTATTAACGAAATTGACTTGCGCAGACCCCAAAAAACAAAAGCACACATGCACACAATTGAGGACATGGATCATATTTTTCTTGATTGTGAGACGGCTGATGAAATTTGGAAGGGCCTATTGCCTTGTATAATGCTTGAACCGATGGAACTTTGTGTCTGAAAACCAAAAAAAAAGGGTTTTTATAATTATATATATATTATCCTTACTAAATAAAACTATTTTAACCATGGTTGTTCCAAGGAAATTTCGCGTGGGCAGCGAAAAGTGGTTTTTTTGGCAATGAAAGAATGGGAGATGGGTTTTGCAATCAATTTCGGGGAGACTTTTCCAATAATGTTTGTGGAGATTTCATTGTTATATGAAGGACTTGCTTACTTGGGGATTGAATCCGACTCTCAAGTTCTCAATCATTGGGGGCATGCATAGTTTCCGCCAGAATGGCCCGGCACTACCACTTCTGGAAAAACCCAAGGAATTGTTTTTTAGTCGGCCAAGTTACATTCATATACGCACGCACACAGAGAAAGAGAGAGAGGCCAACAAACATGTAGGTTAGTTCCCGGGGGGTCACCCACCTTTCTCTACTACTCTCACCTCTACTATTCTCACCCAAGCACGCTTAACTTCGGAGTTATGATGAGATCCGGTGAATTAATGTATTACTTTCGGTGAAGATGTTGAGAGAGATGTACTTTCAGGAGGACTTCCTGAACTACAAACGAAAAGTGACAGATTCTCGAATATGCAGGACTGTTCTCAAAAGCTGAAAAACACTAACTAAAGGGCTCAAGTGGGTGGTAGGGAACGAGAAAACTACCCAATTCTGGCTTGATTGATGGGTAGGGGATGATCCCGTGGAGAAAGCAGCAGTTCACAGAATTCCTGAGGAATAGCTCCAATGGACGATGGACAGGTTTGTGTAGGGAGACGACAACTGGGCTTGGGAGATTTCTAGCATTTATTACCTCAATTATTTTACACATAGCGAGCACAAAGTACTTATAGGAATGGCATGCGAGGATTTCATGACTTGGTCGGGGGAAGCAAAGGGAAATTTCGCAATGCCATCAGCCTTAAGCATGATAAGAGCTGCTGCTGGGGATAGGAGCTTCGCTGGGATCAACTTTGGAAAGCAAAATACCCTCAACATTGCATCACCTTTGTTTGGCAATTAGTTCACCAGAGACCACCGTGCAGGGCAAATTTGTTACATAGGGGTATTGGTGATGAGGGGACATGCTGTTACCTGTGGTGACATAATAGAAACTAAGGAACACATAGTTAGATAGTGCAAAGTGGCCGTCGAGACTAAGAGACTAGTACAGCATGAGAATGGCCTTAAAGTTTTTGACCACACACCTTAGCGAGAATGGCTTTCAAACAATATCAAGGATAATATGTGGCGAAAGACGTTCATCATCACTCTGTAGTGGTTATGGCGCTGGAGAAATGAACAACCAGTTTCGCATCAAAGCCCACCACTCCACGTGAAGGGTAAGATCATCTCTGATTACATAAGAGAAGTGGCAACATTTGGGAAATAAGGATGACGGGTGGGTTACCTGTAGACAAAGAATGGAAGCTCATCAATTGGACATCTCCGCTGAAGGTCTGAAACTCAATATAAATGGTTGCTCAAAAGGAAATTTCGGACAAACAGGAGCAGGAGGAGCGTTTCGTGATAGCAGCAGTAAATGGATTATGGGATTTGCCATCAATCTAGGGTACGCGTCCAGTAATGTAGCAGAGGCACGAGCATTGCTGTAAGGTCTTAAAATGGACAAATGGCAACAGGTGACTAAACTAGAAATTGAAACTAACTTGCAAATTCTGACACTTTGGATAAAAGGGAAGGATCACTCGAGAATTGCCCTACGACCAATAATAGAAGAAAGCAGAAGAATTTTAGTAACAAGTCTAGGATATTCTCTGAAGCATGTATACCGTGAAGTCAATAGAAGTGCAGATTGGATAGCTAACTTTGGCCTAGAGTTGCCAACAGGCATACATGAAATCAAAAAGCCACCGCGGCAGCTAAGGACTATACTTGGAGAAGACCTGATGGGAATTTTATCTTATGGACTTATCTCCCGATAGCATAGCCTTCCAAAAAAGACATGTGGGCTACTTAATTATAGGTTGCAGCTTTCACTTAGAATTAATATAGTGAATTATTTATCGGACTCTCTTAAAATGTTCTTTGACGAGAATCTGAAGAAAATGTCCTGACCTAATTAATTTCTGTAACCAAATTTGCCTCTTTTGAACAAAAAATATATCACCATGAATACTAAGAGAGATTGGAGGAAAAAGATTTCCGAACTTTTCCTATTGACATCTCTGATAAAAAAAAGATTTCATAACGATGAATCATTAAAATTGTTTTATTTGCATTTTTAAATGAATATAAGGTTGAAGTCCTACTCCCAAGAGCTAAAGAAAAGGACCTTCTGGGCCTTGTTATGCATTATAAAGGCAAAGCTCACACAAGGCCAAATGTAGGTTTATAATAGTGCAGCCATACCAAATTGAGTTTGTTTACATAGTTAATTATTATCCTTTAGATGAATTTGTGTTGATCCTGTAAGCGCAATATATAGATCGTATACAATACATGAATTTACAGTATAAAATTGAAACATATAATTGATAACGGAAGCGCATACTTGTTATATCCTTAATTGTTAAGAAACTGTTGAAAAAGTATTTGTCACTCAGTTTAGGCTTAGATTTTATTTTTCCTATTCTACTCAATATTAACAGATGTTTATAGGAATAATTTATAGATTAAGAATAGGAGAGGGGACCTAGACATATTTATAATAAATTCTGACAGTTCTACCTATAAAAGAATTTATCAAAATATATGGGTTTACGCACAAAAGAACCGTATGGATTTATGAGGTGGGCTAAAACCAATATGATCACAAAGCCCAACTTGTGAACCAAATATTCAATCTATTTTATAAAACCAAAAAAATTAACAGTAACCCACTTTAAAGAGAAACTTTTCTACAGACCCTTGTCATTAAAATAATATTATACCTAAGTGATAGTCAAATGAAGTTGATCGATAGTGCTAGTGATATTATTGCCATTCCCCTATATATATAATATTGATTTAGAAAAAATAATTTTTTGAAAAAGAAGCCGTATGGCTTAAAAAGGGATTAAAAGAGCAATTTACGTGATAGAGATTATTTTCTTAAAAATAATATCATAAGTTCAAATCTCATGTGGAGCGGGATGAGTTGGGACGGGGGATTTCCACGCAAAAAAAAAAAAAAAAGCTGCGTGACTAAAGAATTGCAGAGGTCTATGGCGGCGGAACTCCGCATTTGACATTCTTTATTAATTAATAATTAGTGAGGAAACTATACTGACAAAAATCCATAAAAAGTTCAATTCGCGGACAGATATTTTAATTAAATTAGTGTGAGATATTCTGTTGAAAAAGAAAGGTTTGAATGATAAAAAAAGTTGAAACGGGCATCTATTTGGAGTAGAAATAATTTGGTTATTTGTTAACGGACTTTATGTGTTATAGTAAAATTATGTTATTGGTATTTATGTTTTCAAAATTTTCTACTTATTTTTTTATATTTTTTTTGCAATTTACATGAATACCCCTATTGTCAAATTTCTTATTTATTTTAACAGAAAGGATGCTATACTCCAATAATAAAAGTGAGTTTTGTTTTTTGCCATTAATTACACATATACCCCCTGTATTTATTTTTTTAATTAATTAATTATATTTCAAAAAAAAATTAAAATCACCACCCCCACCCTTACCAATAGCCCCATCACCACCATCATGCACTCTGCCGTGGACAAGAATCCTTTTCTTCTTTCAATCTATCCCCCTTATGTTTATTTTTTAATTGATTCATCATATTTAAAAAATCTAAAAATTAAAATCACCCCCTCCACCCCCACCAGCATCCCCCACCACTACTACCACCATGCCCTCCGCTGTCGATCTACAACAAAAAACCTCTTTTTCTCCGATCGATATCCAGTGCATTTATTTTTCTAATTCTAATTGATTCATCATATTTAAAAAAAAAAATTAAAATCACCACCTGCTATTAGCAGCTTGCATCATCACCATCATGGCCTTCACCGTCAATAAGAATCCTCTTCTTCTCTGTTCTATACAGCTTGCGTTTATTTTTTTTAATTGATTTATCATATTTCAAAAAAAATAAATCTTTCTCTAGGGAAAAAAAGCATAAAAAGAGAGATGATTTTAAGATCGTTGTTGTTGATGTAAAAGTAGAATTTGTTAATGGGGTTTGTGATAAAATGCTTAAAGATTATCACTTTTTTAGATAAGAGTGAGAGAAAAACTTTGATTTGGTGGGGCTGGTGGAAGGGGTGGCAGTAATCGTGGGGGTGGGGTGGTGGAAGGGGGCGGCAACGGCAGGGGTAGGGTGTTTTGGCATGATGAATAAGACAATCTTTCTTTTTCTTTTCTTTTTTTTAAAATATTTTTTAAAATAAAATGAGGGAAAAATAGACTTTTACTAAAATATAATAATAGAAAAATGAACATTTCACAAAATCTGTTAATGATTTAACAGAAAAATAGTAGTTAGGGTGCATTTGCAAGTTTCGTAAAAGTATAAGGAGACAAGTAGAGAATTTTAAGAACACATGGACTAGCCATATAATTTCACTATAATTCAAGGGTCTGTTACCAAAAAATCCAGAAATAATTTAATGTTTTGGTAAGTGATTTTTTCCTTTTTTCACACAAAGATCATATTAGACCACCCAACGATTGTATTTTTCTTTTTACAATTCAATGGACTCGATGTTCATTGGGTGAAATGCATGTAAATTAGGTGAGGGGAAGCTAATCCAGATTGACGATCTACGTTCGAAGGTTATTTCTTATAGGTGATTATTTTAATCAATTGACAATGTTGAAAAGTGGACAAGAACGAAACCTTCAACATGCCTTCTTTTCAGTTGACTAATATTTTTCTTTTCTTGTAGTGTTATAATGACGTTATGAAAACATTTAATAAAATTAAATAATATTAATTATTATAATAAACAAACTTGGACATTTTATAACAATTTAATTTCTTGTAACAATTAGTAAATTTGCTTAGTTCTTTTATTCATCTTATATCTTTGAAGGGATAAAAACATTAAGGTGAATGACTAATTTTAATTGCATCTTATTAGTATGTAAGCCTTGATTATTATTACTATTACATAGTATATCCTTGTCTTTCATTTTCGGAACACCAAATTATCGTTCAATAATCACTTATTTTTCCCTTCTTTTCGTAGAATTATCAGTTAACTCTTTGGATTAGTACTTCAAAGTTGGACACACAAAAGGAGTCTCTTAAACGAGGAGTGAGTCAAAAAATCAAGAAACGAGTAAGAAAAGTCCTACAATAAATATAATAATCAAAGGTTAGAAATATATATATATATATATATACATATATATATATATACTAGTAATTTTAAAACCCGTACTTTACAAAGATCAATTTTTATCATTCGAATATAAATGTGAAATGAGGCCACTCATATTTGTTCATAATAATAAGAATGCTTAGCAGAAATAAAACATAGGAAAAATACTTTATGACATACTTTTTGGTGTGTTATGTACCTTGCTAAAAGACCACTACATATAGTTATTAGATTAGAAGAGATTAGACTTCAATATCATATTAATAGATGAATTCCAAGAGTTGTAAAACCCTCAAGTAATAATCCAATATTATGGAGAAATTCCAAAGGTCTCCTAACCCTTTGAAATTCATATCCAAGTTAATAGTGAGGTCGAAGATCTCAAAATAATAATGAGAAAATCTTTAATTTCTCATTCATTTCTAACGTAAATAATAGTATATAATATATATCATACAGATAATAGATTTAGGACTTACTTTGATATAACTTTGGGCATGACAAATAGCAATGTTTGATTAGCTAACTCACTATCCAAACTATATGATAAGGTATTAAAATATTCAAATCATTAGATCTCCAAAGTACATGGATTTATTAAAACTTTGTATATCTTTTATACCATTTTATAAAAATTCTTTAAATTTGGTTTGATGTGTGAATTATTTTCTTATAATAACTTGGGATCTTCACATATTTTATTTAATTAATATTTAAAATTAGAGGAGATAATTGGGCTACATTATTTAAGTCATATATTATTAAAAATTTAAGAATAGCAATTAAATTGAATATTTTTAAAATAATTTAAATTGATTTAGATATTAGGAAACAATAAGAATTAACTTGAGAAAGAAGAAAGAAGAAAATAGGGGAAATTGCAACAAATTTTTTTAATTTTTTTGTATTAAGTAGTAATTATTTCACTTCATAAATAAATTAACAAAATTGGAGCATAGAAACGACATGTGGCACATCTTAAAACATGAATGTGGCAAGCCCTAAGACATTAAAAAATATATGAGGTATAATTTTATAACTATTATCATATATAGATATACATAGATATAGATATTATACTGATTTCTTTCTTTGTTCTCTTTTTTTTTTTTTTCATTTGATTGTATTAATTAACTACTTTATCATGTTTAATATGTAACTTAAATGACTTAAATCTTTTTTTTTTAAAAAAATTGAATATTGATGATAATTGTATTTTATAAATCACACTTGCAAGAGTGTTCTCTTTTATGAGCTTATGTGATATTTAAAAGAGGTGCTTATGTGGCTCCAAAATAGGAGTTTATGTGTTATTCAAAGAGAAACCCTCTTAACTTAAGGTATAATTTTATATATATAGTATAGATTATCATATATAGATATACATAGATATAGATATTATACTGATTTCTTATTTGTTCTCTTTTTTTTTTCATTTGATTGTATTAATCAATTACTTTATCATGTTTAATATGTAACTTAAATGATTTAAATTTTTTTAAAAAAATTGAATATTGATGATAATTGTATTTTACAAATCACACTTGCAAGAGTATTCTCTTTTATGAGCTTATGAGATATTTAAAAGAGGTGCTTATGTGACTCCAAGATAGGAGTTTATGTGTTATTCAAAGAGAAACTCTCTTAACTTAACGTATAATTTTATGTATATATAGTATAGATGATAATGGTGGGTGACGTCACGGTGATCAAAGCTGAATAAGTAACACGTAAACTCATGAATACTCATCATGACCAGAAAAAGAGAAACAAAAGCGCTTTTGACTTTGTGGTCAGAACAACTTAACTTTTGAGTTTTGGGCCTTTTCTTTTTCTTTTTTCCTTTTTTTTTGGCTCATTCAACTTTTGAAGTTACCAAGGGAAAAGATCATTTGAATTTGAAGCTGCGGGTTCTTTTATTGATTCATCTTAGGACACATCTCTCCCGTGCACAAGAAAACCTGATGAGATAATAGAAATGCTTGATGTCAAAGGTCAAAAAGTCAATCAAGATTCAATTAATGATTTATAAATTTACATTATCTATTTTTTTTAGGTCAAAGTGATCATTTCAAAGAAAGATAAAGTACAATTCAACCAATCCGTGTGGGGTGGATATCAGCACGCAACAGCTTAATTAACGGAGCCAGCAAGCTTGCAAACCAATTACATGCCAAATTACCACTCAAGAAATCCTTTGCCAAATAGAATTGTTGGGGAAGTGACTGCTTTTGAGCACACTCGATGCCAGAGGCTCAGGGTCCTGGAATGTTTGGCGATGAGGGCAAGGTAAAAGATTCTTATATTTCGGAGACCAAGCCTTCCAGTTTGCTTTGAGGATGAGAGGAGATCCCAGTTAAGCCAGCGGATGGTTTTGGAAAGATCTTTATTTATTTATTTATTTTTTTTTTTTGGAGATTGAGAGGATATAAAACGTGAGGATAAAAAAAAAGCATAAACCTCATCCCTCTATAATTTCTAAATTTAATCCTTTCAAATTGGAGTCAAATAGAAGGGAAAGAAATGATTATTTGTGAAATGACTATTTGTACATAAAATAAAAAAGGACATAAAAGTCAAGTTACGTATAAAACGTATCCCTCCCACCCGTTTCCTTCCTAATTCAAACAAAAATAATTTCTAATCCTTTATGCTCATTTCTCTTGTAAAATTTACCCAATTCAAACAAAAATTAATCATCTTCTTTCCTTTCCTTGATTGACCAGTTGGTGGTTAGGTTCCGTCAAGTACACCAGTGGTCGAGTTTTACTAGTTAAATTTCTCTTGACATAAAAAAAGAATCAAAATATAGGTTTAAGTTCACCGATAATACATAATATTATAAAGAAATTCATTAATATTATGAATCGTTAGTATCATTTCATTACAACGACGAACATTATCACATCATTATTTTACTAAATTTCTTAGAAAAATATCATAATATCATAATACTGTATTAAGAACCAAGTGCTGAATTCTTTTATTGTATTCGTTTCTCCAGTGGATAATACACACCCCACATTACCACATGTTGGGATGAGTGGGACTCCTTGGCGTTCTTTCCCTTGCATGTTCCATGACAATTTTAGTACTGCATAAACTTTGTTTCTGTGTGGAAAGAAGAAACATATATTAAGGGAGAAAAAATATTTTAGTTCTTGAGTTTTGAACAAATTTTTAAATAAGTCCCTCAACTATAAAAAATACTTTTCTTAATCCTCCAAGATAATAAATAATTATCAAAATTAATAGTCAACCATTTGACTTGTTAGAAAATTTCAAAATACGCTTGAGCAACTTTTATATATATATTTGGACTCTGTATGTTTGCCAAAAAAACATTTTCCTAAATAATTTCTTGATTTTTTGGTATTTGATAGCACCAAAAAATAAGTCAACTACTAATTTCTTGGTCAATATTTTTCAATAGTCAAGAAGGTAAAAATATTTTCTACATAATAACTCCCTCTATTTTTCTTCCACTATAGGTCTCCGCTCCACCCATCTCCACTCCCAACCCCACCCTACCCCAACCCAACCCAACCCAACCCTTTTAAAAAAAAATAAAAAGTAAAAAAATTAAAAATTAAAAATTAAAAATTAATTTATTTTTTCAACACTCTTTGAAAAATATCATTTAAAAACTAAATGAAATAATTTTTTTAATTTTTAATTTTTCTAAGGGGTAGAGGTAGGGTTGGGCGTGGGGAAAGGGGAGGCCTAGTGGAAGAAAAACAGAGAAAGTTATTGTGTAAAAAATGTTTTCGTCTTCTTGACCATTGAAAAATATTTTTTTTTCATTTATAATTGACTAAATAATATTTTTCAGTTGACTTATTTTGTAGTACCATCAAATACTGGGCCAAATATATATATATATATATATATATAAGTTGTTCAAGGGTATTTTGGGGCTTTTTGTTAACTAAATTGTTGACTATTAATTTTGATAATTATTTATTAATTTGAAGGATTAAAAAGAATATTTTACCCAATTGAGAAACCTATTTAAGAAGTTATTCAAAATTCAGGGACTGAAATATTTTTTTTCCAGTGTATCAACATCTACACAAACCTTGGTTTGAAAAGACTGCACACACACACAGAACACACAGTAAAGACAACCCATAGTCTGCATCTGGCCAAACTGATCGACTCTTATTGTGGCAAATGAGTCGTAATTTGTGGGGCTCGTCAAATAGAGTCAAGCAGAGGTCTCCTTTGTCTCAAAAAAGAAAGAAAAGAAAAAGAAAGAAAGAAGAAAAAAGAGCAGAAGTCTTCTCATTCAAGTGGATGTTTATATTGGGCAGCGTTGTTTTTTATTAGTAGGAATTCTTAATTAGAACACTGTCGCCAACTGAAACGTACACCTTAAATTAATAATTCTATTTCATAATTGCTAATGAGCTCATGCCTTAAAACAAGTGGACATAAAATATATGGATATATTTTATTTGGATTTTTTTAAAATTTTTAATTTTTGTTTTGTTTTCAGGAATAGTTTTCATTTTGAGTTTTTAATTTTTTTTTAAAATATGCTTGGCCGATAATATTTAAAATTGTTTTCCATCAAATGAAAATTAGCTAGGAAAATTGTAAATATATTTTGACTTTATATACAATGTGTTCTTCATGCTTGTGTTTTTATATTGTGCGTGAAAATTGCACGTGTGTTAAAAATTGAAAGAAACTTAAAAAACAAGTTTTAAATATTTTTCGTTTCCTACAAAAAAAATGTAGAGTTTTCTAAACAATAAAAACAAAAATAAGTCAACCAAATATATTTTTGCCATAATTTTCATTTTCTATAAAAAAAAAACGGAGAAGGGGCAAATCAAACACAGTCTAAATACTAGAATTTTTTTATCTTCTCTCTCGAATGGTTCAGAGAATTTTGTTTTAATGATCAGAATTTAATTTCTCAATCATCTCGGGTAAGGTAAAGGGTTATTATTATATAATTATTTGGAAAACTTTTGGTACCTTTTGTCTTGTAAGTTTGAAGTTTGTATACGTCTCAATGTTAAGTATCAAATTATGACGTGTTTACAAATAATTATTTGAGCATCAAAAATATATAATAATATTTAAATTCTCTAGGTGATCTTGATCTATAATTTGGATTCATATATTGTCATTAAACAAGTTTTACTATATCGTTCAGAATATCAAATGAAAAAGTAGAAGATATTCATAAGATGATAGTGACAAAGATGAAAAGGTGTGAATATGTTCATATATAAGATGGTAGCAACAAAAATGAAAATATTGAAACGAATGCATTGACTCCACCTATGGATGAAATCAAACTCAATTACGATGGTTGCTCCAAAGAAAAATCTAGGCCAATTGGAGCATGGAGTGTTTTTTGGAATAACCTAAGCAAATAGATTATGGGGTTTGCAGTGAACTTGGGTTGTGTTTCAAACAATAAAGTGAAAGCAAGGGCGTTATTGGAAGGGATATATTAAGCTAGCTAAACACCATGGAATAACCAAGTTGGAGATTGAAACTGATTCGAGGATCCTAGCCAGTTGGATCAATGGGAGTAATTGCCCAAAAAATGCACTAATGCCATTAATCGAAGAAAGTAGAAGAATTATGGCAGCCCATCATAGGTATTCACTGAAGCATGTGTATTTAGAGAAGCAAAAAAAAGTCCTGATTAAATGGCCAATTATGGGTTACAACTACTCTTTGTAGTTTACATTTTCGAGAACCCTTCTCAACAGTTGAAAAGTATTCTCAGAGAAGATATGAGGGGCATTTCCTCTCAGAGATTGATATCTATTGTAGTTTTTTTTTTACTTAGCTTACAAAAAAAAAAGTAAAAAAGATAAGATGAAAATAAAATAATATCGAAAAGTGGCTCCGATTGAAAACAAGATGGGTAAAAATTATTTAAGAAAATTGCAATATGTTAAAAAGTGAAATATGAAAGAAAAAAACAGATGAAAGAGGGAACGTATGTAGGATTAATTATATATACACCATAAGAGGGGTTGAAAACAGGCTTGCATTCGACCAAAAAAGAAAAAACCCAGGCTTACAATGTTCTACAGAAAGACATATACACAAGATATCACGTAATATTTATATGAGAAACAATTTCTTATTATAAAATTAAAAAAAAAAGAAGAGAAATGAGTGAAGAGAAAACAATAATATTACAACTTTATAAATTTTTAGACTTTTATTTTCTCGAACATGAATTTAAATCACGCAATTATAAATTATAAATTGCATTATAATATTAACTTTACCTCTTGAGGAATCAATTTTCTGCGTACCTTCGAAGACGAGGACGGTTCTTGTCATTAAAACCCTCCAAAGAAATCCAACTGTCAACATGGACGAAAAGTCTCCAGTTCCCACTGACCACCACGACCACAAAACACAAAGGAAACTTTCATACCCAAAAAAAAAAAAAAAAAAAAAATCAATCTTTCTAGCAACCTAAGATGAAGAAAAAGGGCAAGCAAAAAGATGTCGTAACCTTTCGTCATCTTCATATAACACCATCTTAGCCAGTCAAAATCACTCTTCCTTCTTTATCCACACCTGTTTCACTTTTTTCCCTTTCATATACGTTAACACGGCCTTTTTATTATATAATTTCTTTGGAGTTTCTTTGTTGACTAGTTTTTACATTAGTCCTTATCATGATCATCTTGTTTTTCAGGTTCCATTCCATATAATTCTTAAGGTCTTTGCACACACATAAATAAAATTCTCTCGTGTTCAGGCTTTTTGTTAGAAATCTTGCTTCTGTTCAAACCTTGTGCAGTTTCAATTGCTACTGTGTGTTTTTTTTATGTGAGGTAGTGTGTGAAATAGTGGTTTTTTGGGGCTTCAGGAGTGTGATAAGTCCTTCAGAAGATGATTTGATGAGAATCAGGATCAGGGTAATTGTAAGCAAGACAAAAGAAGGGTGTGGAGCAGCTTATCAGCTTTCGAAATCAGAAATGATGAAGTGTTTCACTATTTTTAAAGACAGGTCAAGATCCAGGAGAGGAAACTCAGCTCCTGAAATGAGGGATCGGAGCACATCAGATACTGCAGCAGCAGCAAATCGCGCGACGAGGTCAACAGGATCAAAGCCATCATCTTCCAGGAGCATACCGGAAATGTACACAGAGAGACAGCGTAATTTGAGGGTGTTTTCCCTGTTAGAGCTGCGCGAAGCGACTAATAATTTCAGCAGGTTGTTGAAGATTGGGGAAGGTGGTTTTGGGAGTGTGTATAAAGGTAGAATTAGGCCTCCTGGTGGACAGGGTGATCCCGTGGTGGTTGCCATTAAGCGGCTCAACACGAAAGGGATGCAGGTATTAGCTCAATTATTTCAAGATTACTGTGAATTTCAATAAGGGGTTGTGGATCTTCAAATATAGATGACATGATATTTTGTGTATTTTGGCTTTAGCATATGTATTAGGAGAATTATCAAACTGCATGCTTATAATGAAAACGTGTGAAAGTAGGCTAATTTAATCTTGATAACATAATGGGGCAATCTTTAAGTTAGGATATGCATGAATAGCTTCAATTGGAAGTTGTATTGTAGGAATAAACAAATTATGCAGCTGCTGGTTAATAAGTGATGAATCCTATCTACCATTCCATTCATGGAAAGCATCTATAGCTAAAAATGGATTCTGAGTAGAATGTTTCTAATAAAGATTTCATTGGTCATAAACCCGCTAATAATGCAGGCAGATATTTCCAATATAAGGCATATACTTCCTGTTGTATGATCTTTGGATGGTTTCCACTTTTCAATCTGAATGTTACAGGATAGCTGTAATTTCTGGTACTGACATTGATTTTTTAGTCTGTAATTAATTTCCTCTGATTGATGAGAAATACAGTGAAAGGGTTCCTTTGATTCAGTTTTATGTTCAATTATCCCCTGTTGCAGCAAGGAAAAAACTAGTTGATTTAGTTCTCGGTGTCCAAAAGCTTGAGCCATAGGGATAGCAGTAAGTTATCTAGATTTACCACTTAATTGAATGTGGTTCCTCTGGGTGTGATTTTGAGAGTTTGAGAAATTGTGGAATCTATTTCTCCCTAAAATGATAGGACAATGAACTTTACATAATTCTAACAGTAAATGGGGAGTTTTATACAGTAAACGGGTAGTTTTATAAATGTTTTCAGTTTGACGTCTTCCCCTTATTAATGGTGCTTGCAGCATGAATGCACCTATCAGAAGACCATCTGTGTGTAGAATCCATTTTCAGTGGAAATTGCACGCCACTAGAAAAGAAACTTACTAGTTAATCAGAGATTATTTGAGTTGAAGCATCAGACGATATTCTTGATCAATGTAATTGTCCTTTTCCTGCATGATCTAAATTCTAATATCACAATGATAGTAACTGAGTGAAGTTACTTAAGTAGTTTCTGACTCTCTTTGTACTGCCTGAAAGAAGAGCTGTGGCGTTTGCCTAAATATTACGTACATCCATATGTTTCTTTTTTGTACTTATTTCTGTTGTTGGTAAGAAATTCATGTTTCTCATGACCTGAAAAAAATCACATTTGCTATGTTCTCTTTTGAGCTCATGCCTCTCCTGCAATATCCTTGGACCCATTTTTGAGTGACAAAGTTAGGCAGTCAATCTAGTTTGTCTACGTAAGCAGGACCATTTGGCTGAAGGAAACAGTATAATACTCGTTTTTCTGTATGTTTACAGATAAAACTAATTCGTCTTTCTTCCAAGCATGATAATGAATATGTTTCGTTTTGTGATTCATGTAGGGGCACAAACAGTGGATAGCAGAAGTTCAAATTCTAGGCATTTTAGACCATCCCAACCTTGTAAAACTTATTGGATACTGTGCTGAAGAAGGAGAAAGGGGGATTCAACTCCTATTAGTGTATGAGTACATGCAGAATAGGAGCCTGGAGGACCATGTTTTCAGCAGGGCTGTGCCAACTGTCCCGTGGAGAACTAGATTAAAAATAATGCTAGGAGCTGCTGAAGGAATGGCTTATCTGCATGAAGGGGGGGAAGTCCAGGTACTAATTGTTTTTCAATAGATGAATTTCTGGCATTCTTGCTTCGGCAATGAAGATCTGAAACCTATCTTACTAGCCAGTGTTTGTCATTTGATCTCAATCCCATCCCTTTGTCCTGCCAACGGATTTCAAAGTAATGAAAGACGGGGACAAGAAGTATGCCCTCAAATTGAAAAATCTAGATATTTATTGATAGTTAGCTGAAAGTCCTATGGAGTCTTCTATGGAAACATTCCGTCCTGTCTTTACATAAAGTGGAAGGAAATGAGGTATCGTCAAGTTCATTATGTTTTGCATCTCCGAAAAGGTTTAAGATGTTATTCCGGAGCAGCATATCAAGATAGTTGGCTTTGTGTATGCTCTGCACAGCACATGCCTATATGCTTTTCTTGTGCATGTATCTATAAGCATGCTTGTCACTACATAGTATTATCATGGGGTGGTTGAATATGTTAACTGTACATTCAGAATCGCCTCAGAAAATAAGAATGCTTCTAAAACTGATAAACAGGGGTACAAACTATTTGAAAGTTTGTGTTTTGCCATTCCACGTAATCTTGTAACACTTTTACTTGTTTTAGTGAAAGGAACTTGCATTATGTTGCTGAACTATTTCTTGGTGTGGAAAATTTTGTAGGTGATACATCGAGATTTTAAATCGTCAAATGTTCTTTTGGACAAGGATTTCAACCCTAAGCTTTCAGACTTTGGACTTGCAAGGGAAGGTCCAGAAGGGGACCGAACTCATGTATCTACAGCTGTAAGTAGACAATCCATAGTACTTTTGAATGGATATTTTCCACGCCAACTGCATATTTTGCATAATTGTACACCCTGAAATCTGGGCCACATATGGGATTTGTTTGAAGCATTTCTGCCCTTAGCAAGCTTTGACTTGCTGACAATGGCAGTGTCAGAATTCTGTTGAACTATAAATCACCTATTAACTTTGTTCTGTTAAGGCAACAAGCCAGAACCATTGCTTACCCTTCCTTGTTGGTTGCATTTCATTTAAAGAATGGCTTAAGAGCTTCACATAGGCTACATCAAATAATATAATTACATATTTTTACACAAATAATTTTCACTGTTGTTTCTTACTTGAATTTCAGCCTATTGGAACCCTAGGGTATGCAGCCCCAGAATATGTCGAGACTGGTCATCTCTCAACTAAGAGTGATGTATATAGTTTTGGAGTTGTGCTTTACGAAATCCTCACAGGCAGGCGGACCGTGGAAAGAAACCTTCCGGCAACAGAGCAGAAACTTTTAGACTGGGTAAAGCAGTTCCCAGCTGACAGCAAGAGATTTAACTTTATCATTGATCCAAGAGTCAGAAACCAATGTTCTGTAACTGCTGCCAGGAGAATCGGAAAGTTAGCAGATAGCTGTTTGAACAAGAATGCAAAAGATAGACCTACGATGAGTCAAATTGTGGAGATCTTAAAGCAAGCATTACAAGATTCAGAAGAAGGGACTTCTTCGCAAGTCACAGCTCCTGAATCATCATCAAGAGCTGGCTCCGTTGCTTCAGATAAACATAGGAGCAAGACGAGACAAAGTACAAGACAGATACCTGCATTCGCTCAGGCAAGTTGACTCATATATGATCAATCTCAGGACTTTTATATGAGCTGATAACGAAACTACTTTTGCTAATGGTCAGACTTGATCTTGAATGTTTTGACAGGGCTAAATGCTTGAATGGTGAAGTCAGTAGGCCGAGACTTGTACAACACTACTATTGGAGGCATAAAGTCCATGTTAGGCATACTTGAAAATCTTTCAATTTTTTTGCCATTTATTTGTTCCTATAAATCATCTCAGCGGCCGGGAGATTAGCATCGATGTACGAGGAAAATTTGGTGCTGCAGCACCAGATGGAGTAACGTTGGGAGAATTAATGCCGTCCATTTGAATTTTGAGAGAGAGAATTTGCATATAGAGACTTAGATCAGGGATGGTTGATTGTTTTGGTTAGTCCCTTGTTATATGATAATCATATTTACAATGGTTTTCAATTACTAGAGTGAACAGCATCACAAGAATCTTTTTTCTGTTACATTGTAAATAATTGTCAGTTAATGAAGTGCTTGTTTTGTTAGTGAGAGTAGTTTAGATTTTTCCCCCCCAATGAATAGTTTTGTTAACCAGAATACCTTCAAATGCTTCCAATGTTTACCATAATCAAATAGTCGACCCAACATATTAAGATAATGCTTGATTTGATTCGTCTATAACTAGAGTCCCCCTTTCTTCATTCTGCAATGCAATTCTCAATCTATCTTCAAGATGGTTAATTATATAATATTCACCATCACCATCAGTATTCGACCGAAGAAGGAAAAAAATGTCACCATTAGAACAGAAGCAAACGAGCACAGTTTCAAAGAGTTCAATAAGCTTCAAAACTTGGCATACTTACATGTTATAATTAAGAGAATTGCATAATAATCTTGAAGCCCATTGGTCGCTATAGCAGTTCGCTATTCATTGAACAATGTGGCTAAATGAGAGTACCTTTTCTTTTTCTTTTCTTTTTTTTTTTCCCTTTTTGGTGGAAAAAGAATTTCTTCATTAATTAAATCTTGAAACAAATAAGATGTACAATCCTAGCGGCTCATATAATTATGAGAAAGTAACAATCTCGTAATAAAAATCACAGACAAAAAACTCATTCCCCGTGGTTCTCAAGTTTGAGATTCAACTTCCTCTTTCATCATCTTCTTCTTCCTTTTCTTTTTCCCTTTTTTTGGTTCCAATATTTATATATATTGGATGTCTTTTGAAGCTTAATTAATAAATTAAGATATTTATAGATTTATATGATGCTTTCTCCCCTCTTTTTTCTGTATAACTAATTTTATATATATCTACATGTATATATATGCATGTATTCAAACAAGAACAGCGGCCTTGTTGATTTTCTCCGCACTTTTCTCCTTGATAAATCCAACATAGAGGTCTGTTCTGGTGGAGTCACATTCCGAAAGCCTTGAACTCCGACCTCCTTCAGACATGCTCCTCACGAAATCCACCATGTTTCGCCAATTATCAGGCTCAAACAAGTGCTTGTTCATCCTCAAATAAGTAAAAGCACTCAACCCATTTCCAGAATCTGATCTGCTCGTAGCCAACACTTGCGCATAAGCTCCCGAATCATACCTCTCGAGCGCATTCTCTCCAGCAAGCTCTACGCCGGCAGTTTTAGCCGCCATCTTCACCTGGCGAACCAATCCTTCCGGCGAGCAGTTTGCATTCTCAGGCTGTTGAGCATCTCTCATCTCCATGCACGTGAAGTTGAAGACAACTCCATATTTTGCGAACATTTTTGCTAATGGCAAGTACCCATCTCGGTGCCTTGTATTATAGTAGCCGGCCGTTAGTTCTGCGGCATGTGATCTCGTTCTGTAGTGCCAGTGAATTCCGGCGACTTTTCCGGACAGTTTGGCTCCGGTGCCTCTGAAGATGGTTTCTGCTGATTTCAGGATTCTGTCTCCGTGCTCTAATAGCTTCCCGGAATACCATTCCAGGAAGAATTGGCCATACTCAGTGTTCCAGGTTCCTTCCCTTCTGAAGAAATCCGTGTCTTCGGGGAATTGGTTGTATTGGCCGGAGTCATGAGGGCCACCTCCACCCCAGTCCTTCTTCCCTATTGCCTCTGCTGCAGCCGCCAGGGAAGCTCTCATATACTGTGTCACATTAAGAACAAAAATAAAAAACAATTCAGGGAAGTTTGTCTAAGCCTTATAGTTGTGCTCAGGGTATTTGATGGTCTAGGTGCTAGCGTGTTTTACGGTGCAATGTACGAGTTTTAATATTAATCTTATGATATAAATTTTTATACTTATCAAAGTCTTTGCATACTTGTATACTTTAGAAAAAATTAAAGTTAAAAGTTAAATAAAGATTTAGAATTGTAAGCGACTAACAACAGTAAATCATTGTAGAGTAACGGTAACGGATGAATTTTATGAGTGAAATAGGATAACTATTTCGTATATGTTAAATTAGTTTGTAAAGCAAGGCCAGATTCAGTATTGCACGTGTTATGCTGTTAAAAGTTAGTAAATAAAACCTATTAAAATTAATTAATATAAATGAAACAAATTTTTTTCTAACATATTAAATTTTACAATAAATAAATCAAACAAATCTTTTTTTGTCTCTGTGGGCGACATAATCTACCGTCTTTTTATTTGAAAATTCAAAACGTTTACCTTGTCGTAGCACTGGAATTCTCCAATTCCAGGGAACCTCCAGGTGCCGTTGCTTTCAGGATAAGATGGATATCTCAGCTCGCCGCAAGGTCCCATCCCCACTTGAATTTCCTGCAAACGTCGTCAAAAAACACTCAGCATCCTTTGATTTCTAGAAAATGTATTTGTTAGTCTGAAAATGAGAGGAGAATATTAATTGTGGGTCCTCAATATGTGATATTTTAAAAACGATTCTAAAAATTCATTTTATATTTGTACACTTTTTGAATTTTCTTTGATGCTAGAATTTTCTGGATTATTCGTTGCTGACAAAGATCCACCTCATTGATTTTGTGCATCTTTCATCCCTCATCCGCTAATCCTCCCCTTCTGTGTGTGGTCAATTTACATCCCCTTTAATTGTTATTTTGTTTATCTAAAACTGAACCTCGTCTCAACAAAAGGCCCGGTGTTTAAGATGAGATCTATTCTAGAAGTATTTCGGCTAACGTGATCTAGGATAGTATAATATAAAATGATTAGATAATCAGATACAGATGTGAAATATGAAATGAAATCGGATGAAATTATTGACGGGTATGTTGCCGGCTGCAAGGTCGACATAAGTGAATGATCATAATCATTTGGTCAATGCGTTTTATCATTAGATGTTTCATGAGCAAATTTTGTGGATTTAGATTTGAATTCTCTCCTAATTGTTAGTATCTCCAAGTATCAAATTGAAAAATTGAATGGGTAGGATTTTACCTTCTAGTCGCTTAAAGAGCACAGACTAGTCAATGGTTAGAAGAGGTTTTAATCCAATTTCCGGGTCATGGATTCGCTTATGATTTGGGTTTTGGCTAGGCATAATATTCAATCATTTCATCAATATGCGAGACGATGGAATTTAAAGCCTTACCACTATAACATCTCCTAAATAGTCGTTGAATCTTTCACTGAAGCTCCTCATATAGTCAGTGTAGACCTGCATGGGTGTCCTCCCTCTGAGCAACGGTAATAAATCACACCCCAGGGTGATATACTCTGGATTCCTCCTGCCTGATCTATCTGTATATACAAGATCTGGATTTTTGCTGATTTCTTCCAGCACCCAAGGGGGCAAAGGAATGCTGCAAAAAGGCAAGAGCACTAATTCTTCAGAATCACAAGTCGATTTATATCAATGGATAGAGAAATCTGTCAGCAAATGCAACCCTAATTGAATATGAAGAAATTAAAAGTAATGGGGGAATGTGTCATCTGGAAATTAACAGGGTTTCATATACCCTGAAAAACCAATCTGCTTGTCGAACAAAAAATGGATACCTAATTAACATATTATGATCTATCAGGAAAACTGCGTGACTAATTTGTAACTATGAACTTTCGAGCCATGGCCAGTGACAATTAAAGCTATCTGCCTAGAGCGAGCATACCACCTGTTATGAGTCAGGCCCTAACTATGTAACTAAGACGACATTAGTAGTAACCCGAGTCATTATAACATACAAATCTTATGAAAAACTAACGTGGAGAGCGTTACAATTCATGGTATAATGGATGTTTAAGATTGATAACACAGTAGTGCAGCATCCCCAATTTTTGTTATAAATTCTCCATTATATGTTTGCAATATAGTTGAAAAAGGGAAAATAAAGAAGCATTGACGAATTCACATACCTGCAAGAGTCTCCAACATTTCCACCACACTGATGAAAAGACATGACCGCTTGGAGTTTCAAGCCATGCTTTTGAACCATCTTTATAAGCTCAGCGTAACCATCCCAGTTGTACTTCAGTGGCCCATCTTTCTCCACCAAGCCCCACCACACGTCCACCATTACGCCTTCAACTCCTGCACTTTTCAAGGCCATCAAGCTAGCATTCATGGCTCGTGGCTTGTTCAAGTGTCCGCCAATGGTTATGGTGTCAAGTGGAAGCATCACAAAAACAGGAACCCTCGAGCCATTTTGGCCGCCATGAGAGGCGGGTAGACCATGAAGCTTCTCTCTTTGCTCCATTTTTCTTCCTTCTAAATGCAAGCTTCTCTCATGGGAGAGCTGAGCTTCTTGCATGGAACACCTAGCTCTCAGGCGGCCTGAAAATGGCTTGGTTTGGGGAAAAGAAACCATACTCGTGACATCATCTGAAGGTTTTGAGCTTTTGGTATCGTTTAGATTGATTAAAGATGTAGAAGAACGAAGTGCTAAAGCCATGTTTGTTTTTCTTTTCTTTGGTTGTGAAGAGATGTGAGAATGTAGGAATGGATATGGAGGGCTGTGAACGCTAATTTATAAAGTGAAACTTCAAATTTGGGTCCCTGAAAATAGACAAAAATGGTGGGCTCTTTCTGTTACGAAAAGAGCAAAAGTGCAAAAGATTAAAAATATGTAGAGTCAGCTTACCTTTTCGGCTTTTCCGATAAGTCTCTTTCTCTAAAACGCGGTTACAAAATTTGAAAACAAATTCTCCTTCACCTTCTTCACACTCCCTATCTTACAGGCAAGGGGGAGTTTCATTGGCTGCAAGATCCTCTGAATGATAACTTATCACAAAAAAAAAAAAAGAAAAAAAAAGTAATTGACTTTTGTACTTCAAGTAATATACTTAACCCTACCGTCATGTACTTCTAGAAGGAAGATTATTTCTTGAAAGATTACTTCATTTCTCTCCACGAATATAAGTACATTATATATTTTGTCTTTCCATATTGTACACGTGAAATGGATACACGAACAAGATTAAACTAAAATCCAACTCTAACAAATAGATATCACATAGAATAGTTGATCTATTCGGCATGAAATAAGCCTATTCTTCACCAGTACTCTGCATTGTCTACTCTCAAGTGTAGCGGATAATTTAGAGAATACAAGGCGATATGCTTTTTTTGTGTGCTTGTAAGGGCTCGTTTGGATTAGCTTTTTTTAAAAGTGTTTTTTTTAACAGCTTTTAAAAAACAGTTTTTTTTTAAAAGCTGAAAATTCTGACTTCTAAAAAAAACTGTATTTGAGCATTTTTCAAAATTTCAACTTTTTTAGGAGCCAAATCTAATAGTTATTGCAAATTTAAGGTAACTTTTTTAGGAAAAAAAGTACTTTTTTCTAAAAAAAAGCCAATCCAAACAGGCTCTAAATACTTTGGCATGTTTTGTGTGCTTATAAACACTTTGGCCGTACTTATTTTGTGTGGTTACAAACACTTAAAAACAATTGATAAAGATTAGTTTTTTTTTATGTTTTCCAATACTTGTGAATTTTCAAATAAGCACAGGCCATTAATCCCTGAACAATACTTTATATTAGTGAATTAGATCTGAGCTAGTACCCAATTAAAAAAAAACAGTTAATATATATATGATGCTGTTGAGAATATCTAGAGGTGATGAGTCCCCCTCCTGATATTTTGCACAACTTGCCATACTTACTGTACCTGTCTCGGTCTAAGCCATCTTTTTGAATACTTTATGCTTTATGGTAATTTATGTAGGGACATAGAACTCGCAGAACCGTGTTTGATGCTTCGGATTGGATAAACACGACGTCAAGTATGTGTATGCTTCGTGTTATCTGAGTCACCCCCTAGATTTTAGTGCTCCGTATGTGGTCCGTATTCTTATTCAAAGATATATGTGAAGTTCATTTGATGGTAATAATTAATCTAAACTATGAGTTGAGACTTGTCGCTAAAAGGGATTTGTAATTTTCAAAGTAAATGTAATATGATTTTATTTAAAGAAAGAAGAAAACAGTAGCGGTTATTAACACTGAGTATGCTATATTTTTGTGGATTTATATATATGAGTTAAAGTTAATAATAATAAATTGGTAATATAATACAATAAAATATTCTTAATATTATATTATACTAGCATCTCATTCATAATACAATAATATTATGAGAAAATATTTGGGATTACTTTATATGTATGAAATAATAAATTAAGAAAAATTTTACAAATGGTCCTTAATGTATTAAAAAAAAAAATCACTTTAGCCCCTATTGTTTCAAATGTGACCAATTTGGTCTTAAACATTAAGGATTAAGGGCTCGTTTGAATTAGTTTTTTTTTAAAGCGCTTTTTTTAACAACTTTTGAAAAAAGTATTTTTTTTTCAAAAACTGAAAAATCTAGCTTTTAGAAAAAATTGTATTTGAGTTTTTTTTTTAGAGTTTCAGCTTTTTTTGAATGTCAAACTAAATATTTATAACAAAAAGAACCTACTTTTTTTAGGAGAAAAAAGTACTTTTTTTTGGGAAAAAAATTCAAACAAGCCCTAAATGAGTTACTTTAGATATAATAAAGATCAAATTGATCTTTTTTAAGAACTTTGAAAATTAAGTGGGTAACTATTGAGGACCATTAAAATTCTCCCAATAAATTACTTGCAGTTTTCAGTTTACCTCGCTTGACTAGTTCCAAGCTTCTCAGCTGGATACCATTTGGTCCAAGTTTTTCTTTTTCCTTCATTATTTTTTTTGAAAGAGAAAAATTGAACGAAGAGAAACAATACACGTTAAACTTCAAGTGACAACGAAAATAGTAAGTAGCTAGGCTCTTTGTTTCCGCTCAAATTCTCAGCCATACCTCTTTGTACGATGACCAATATAATTTAAGTGGGTAGTTTTCTTCAACCACGAACCATTAAACCCCGCATACTTACATAGCCAGTTCTCTTTGGCTTTTATTAAACAATGACACCAATTAAATATGTGTGGATGATAAATTCTTGAAATATTTTGATTTTTCCCTTTTTCTACATTGAGAATGAAACTTTAGGATAAGACAAAAAAAGCCCCTAAGAATTTGTTGAACATGTGGTTGTAACCAAGTCTTCACTTTCCTTTCATGGATTTTCTTTATTTCACGACGCATAATTAAAAACCTGACCATGAGGGTCTAGTCTTCTCGCGATTGATTGATGGGGATTAATTTGGATTATGGAACTTGACCAATGCCCTCCAGCCCAGGGCTATTCACACGAATCTTTAGAAGTCCTATCAACAAGATGACTTGAAAGGAACGAATAAATGGATGAAAATTTCCCAGGATTAAGCTCAAATTAAGTTTTTGTTATTAGGCTCCGATTATTTGCAGAAAGATAACTTGTTGAGAAAGAATGTTTACAAACTTTGAAAAGAACACGTTAGGATTCTTAAAAAACTTAGAATGTATTGTATAACTTTGGAGAATTAGTTATCAAGAAATTTTAGAGAAGAAAATAGTTGCAATAATGCAGTTTTTTTTACTATAAGTGACTAGTAGATACATTAATAGTGCATGCATTAAAGTTTTTGTAGTGAGCGCTACAACACTACAAGAAATTTAACATTTTGTGATGAGTAATTTTGTCATTAAAAATTTAAATTTTATCATTGATATTTTTAGTGACGGTCATAACTATTCGTTACATATATTCAAGTTATTAATAATTTTTGTGACGAATTTTTTATATTTTTCACTACAATAGCATATAGAGTGATGAATAATAATGTCATTCTTATTGCCATTATATTGTGACGAATATTGCCATCGCAATTACCGAAGTTTGATCTTTTTGAATTTTGTATTTCTATATGATAGCAAAGATTGTTATATCGATATTTAATTTTGATATTCAATAGAAATATATATATATATATATATATATATATATATATATATATATATATAAAGCAGCTAAAGTGCGAAATGTGGAAAACATGCGTGTGCATGATCTAGTACAATGCTAAGTTGTTGGTCCATGCATTAGCATCAATAAGTTTCGTGCTCGTTTCGTCTTTCTCCTATTTCTTGTTCTTTAATCGCTTCGATCCCCCTTTTCTGTAATATACATTGCTTGAAGAATGCGTGTCCAGATAATCATTGTCACATGTCGTAAAATTATTTCTTTTTTTCCGCAGAATTGCTGCTTTGATTTGCTATGTACTATTACAGCTTTTCTAATTTTCAAAGAAAGAATAAAACAGATTGAATCATTATAATTTGTCTAAAGTGCACCCAAAACTCTCTCATTATTTGACTCTACTTTAATTGTTCATGTCGCCTATCTACTTTTACAAACAAATTATGATATATATATATTTTTATTGAGAAGGCAAAATGTCGGTAAATCATCCGTCAGACCTGAAGAAATTTCAAACATATATAGCTAGTTTACGTCTTCAATAGCGGAGGAGACACCGAATATCCAGCCGCACGACATTTGACAGTTTTGGTGTTATGTATGTTGGCTTGTAGTCATATATATTGCTTCTCATGTCCGTCTACCATATATAGCTAACCCATTATTTAAGTGGACGGAAATTAAACCTTATCTCTTTGCTTGCGTGTGTGTCTTCTTTAGTTTTGCTTGAGCCATTAGATTATGAAGCATTAAGCATGCAGGTCATATATGGTTGGAGTTTTGGAGGACAGCCGCGGAGCGAAGATCTTGTGGTCACGAGGTGCACATTACATTCATACATAAATACTTTTATAGAAATTTAAAAATTAATCATAAAATATATAATAATAATATTTTAATTCACAAAAATATAAATAAGTAAATATAATCATAATGAATAGAACTACATTTTATAGAAGTCCTTCGACATAACTTCATATCTTGAAATCATTGACTATTTAATTTACTATTGAAGTAAAAAAAAAAAAAACTTTCTCTATACAAGTGATTATTCATTAATTTTGTTTTTGCCAAAAGAAATCTTAGGAGTGCAAATCATATAATTTTGCCTCTTATTATAAAATAAAAAATAAATATAATAATAATAGTTGTTTTGCCAAAAAAATCCATGCACCCCCTCACATACATGTGGCTCCGCCACTGTTGGAGGACTAAATGATCAAAAAATCTTCACACTAATAGAGTGTTTGGAGTTATCTTATTTTAATATGCTTATCTTATTGAAATTTAGAGATATTTTATAATATTTGAGCTATTTTATCACATTCACTGTGTATTTTATAGTTATAAAAAATAAGATAGGATCAATTGCTTATTTCTTATAAGATTAAAGATATAGTTTTTTGAATTTTTATCAGATGCATGAGATGAGATATATTAAATCTTATAAAATATACCTTATTTTAATATGATAAGTATTTTAAAATAAGATCGTAACAAACAGCGCATAAATTGTCTCTGTGGGGATCGGATTTATTATATTTACTATAATAAATATGTATTATATTTATTTATTATCCTTAATAATGAAAAAGCTTGTCGCGTATAAAGGTGCATCTGCTATTTCATCATTTCATGTTACAGTTGTTAACAAAAGCAATCCATTTGAATCAAGATGGGGCCCAAGTGCATGCCTTTCATTTTGTTGCATGATCTGAGATCACTTGGAATAGTAGTATCAACCACCAAGGAGCACATCACTAGAATATATATATACACAAATTAACCCATTGACAATACCCAGCTTACATTCTATTTTCAGCCTGTCTGGAAGTGTTTATTTTGCTACTTTTAAGTAGGTACAGTAAAAAGTATGTGTTTTTTTTTTGTTTTTCCTAATAACTTAATTTTGGATAGTAGTTTTCAATTCTGATCAATTTATTGTTTAATTAGCGTAGAACCCGTGCGACACACAAGATTATCATAATTTTAAATAAAATATTTATTTTTAAATTATATGATAAAAATTATGGACTGAGGATTAATAAGCAAAGAGAGGCTTATGGTATGTATAACCAAACATACAAGTATATAAGAAACTGAAACCAACTTAAAGTAAATATATAGAAAATTGAAACCAATTTAGATAACAGCAAAAACGTGTACTAGTAAAAAATGGGTACTAAATTATGGTAATGACATTAATTCTGCTGCAATTTTGAATAAGTTAATAATAATAAAATAAAAAAGAAGAAAAAAACAAGAGTAAAACACGTGGTGTTATATGGTGTAATGGTCATTACTTTATTACTTATAATAACTAGCATCACCGAAACTTATGCTTCACACATGTTTATTTCTCTTTTAATTTATTAAACAATGTTTTCGTTTTATAGATTCTAATTAATTCTTACAAATATTATTGCTCCAATAAATAATAAATCTCATCTAGATGGTTGGCGTTTTTCAGACATACTAATATATTATACAAGAGCATGTTTGCCCTTCTAAGTCGTCTCACCTATTTTTAACATAATAATTTTGCGTTGAAAAACAATTACTAATATATTGTGAATTAAAAATAGTTTTTAGTCAATATAAAATTTATTTCCTTGTGTTGACGAAATATATTATTTTGAAAATATTAAAAAGCAATAAATATAAATTGTACTTATGGGAGAAGAAATTTTAGATTTTTTGAGATAATTAAAAAAATTGCTATTTTAATATAAAGTAATACTTTTTGGTCAAATATAAAGTTATGCTAAATTTAATTCATGCAAGGAAATTATATATGCATAGATATTTATTAACATAATGCCAATGCAAAAAGACCCTAATAACAACCATAACTACACTCTATACATGTCTTGGCATCTTAAACCTTTTAGCCATGGTTTCTGCAATGACCTTGTAATTGGGCAGCTTCGTTTTGCCGAAACCATCCTTAGTTCCTACAACAACCCCTTTTATCTTTTCTCTTTGCAGCATTGATTAAATTAATCTTGAATTTACCAAGAAGCCTTGTTTTTTTTTCCCTTCTCCTACTTGTTTCTTTGCCATTAGTTGAACCTTTTTATTCTTTCATCTCTTGATCATCTCCTGGGGAGACTTTTGTGTGGCATGTTGCTTTGGTGATGCATCTTTTCGTGACTGCAGTTCAACTGTAGGCTTTTGATCAAGCTCTGTAGAAGCTTTCAAGCGTGAAAACATTTGGTTTGATTTTTCAACTTGAGTGATCAATTTTGGCTTTTTAACAAATAGTATGCGATCTTCAAACTCTAAAATTAGCTTGGTTGTGTCTAAGTTTGTTAAAACTGGCTCATTGTATTATTATATGCAACATGGAATTATGATATGAAGAAAATGCATTGTGCATGGTAATGAGACTCTTTGGTTCTTGTGTAAACAACATGTGTTTGGTAGATTTAACTGTGTTAAATATTTTAATTAGTTGAATGACCTATTAGTTTCTTAATGTTTATCTTTTCCTCTACCTTATAGAAGAAAAAAGATGATGTGTCATCTTAGTAGAGCACAAAGAACTTGATGTGGCGTTCTCTAAAGCACACAAATTCTCATGAAATACAGTTATATATATATATATATATATATATATATATATAGTATAGATTATTATTATTATATAGTATAGGGTATAGATAGAGAGATAGATAGTTGAACAGTCAAGTGGGCCTTACAGCCTGCAGGCCCACAAATAGAGGCCCAAGAAATGCAGAAAACAATAGTAGCGAATGAAGAGCTAAACATGCAGTACAAACACGTCAGAACAGATGGATAGGAAAGAGAGCTTCACAACTTCGAGGCCCACAAATAGAGGCCCGAGAATGTAAAGAAAACAGCAGAACAAATAGAGGGCGGAATGCAGTGAGTGGACAACACTACAAGATGCTTTTTTTTTTTTTTTTTTTTTTTTGGCTATCTGTTTTTTTGGGGGAAATGAGGGCAAAAGAAGATCACACACATAAGGATTACCGCTACCGAACAAGCCTGCTGGGATTGCAGTGGTCTAACGGCCAACTTTAGCTTGAATATTTGCTGATAAGCACTGATCTCGTCAACTTTCGGCGTTCGACAGATGCAGCCCACCTACTTGGCATCCAGCGAGAATGTTCGGAAACAAGTTTCACACGCCACCAATGTGGCATCGCTGCAACAGCAAAGAAGACAACATATGACACGAAAAGCACAATTGAGCAAATCGGAGATGGGGGTGATATAACATATCCTGCAAACATGTAGCTTATCCACATGAAAAATAAAGGCAAGGTCATATCGTTTGCTAGTGGGAATAGCATAGAAGTAATCCCAAGCGAGGCACCAAATGCTATTGAGTTCACCGTAAAGAAAATATAGAAAGTTCCACGTGGCATTTCAACCTTCCCAGCACTATCTCCGGCTTGCCTTACGACATTATCACCAACTCCGATAATAGTAGCATTGGTGCGTATGGTGGTGCCGTTGATGTAATTGGTGCCATTTTGAAGAATAAGACAAGGATTATTACCACCTTGTGAAAGGCCACCTGGGGCTGGAGTACGGCTTGAAAAGTGCTAGTTGCAATTAGTACTACAGCCACCAGCACTGCATTACGCATGTCATTTGATAATCCGTGATTAACAAAGACATCTAATCCCACGAGCATTTGCTCCACGTCTTTCTTTTTCGTCCTCAAAAACTCTGCCATGCTTCCATATTTACCCGTGGGAACCTCTCGGCCAATTGGAGCTCCAGCACGTTTTAAAATCTCCCTCACTCGATCATTTCCTTGCAGTGTATCGGCGATATCCTTAGCCGTCTTTCCTTTCAAATCTTTCTCGAATAGGTTGATCTTTCCTAACAACTTCAACATCTGTTTTAGCCCCCAAAAAAAAAAAAAAAGTTAAAGTAGAAAAAGAAAAAAAAAAATTCAATATCTAGGAATTTGTTTGATCCATCGCATTTTAGATTAGTTTAAACATACACTTAGGATTGTCGATTGAGCTAAAAACTAGTGCAAGTAACTTCATGGATCGATTTTCTATTAAGTTGTTGCCACATTTAAAAGCTTATATTTATTTATTTTTTTTAAAAAGTTTACTATTATATACGGGGGACTACAAGCTGCATAAACAATTGTATGTTCTGAACAAACAGTTATGGGGTACTGGACAAACAAGTATGGGGTATTGAACAAGCAGACAAGTATTCCTCTAAATGCAGGATATAATTTGTTGTATATGTACTTGCTTAAGATTTTCCAACTATTTTACATGGTTTTGTTGTTAATTCTCTATTGCAACAGTGCATTTTGGAAACAATAAAGAACAAATATTTAAGCATTGCAATTGGGAGTTGATGAGTTAATTAAACGGTCAATTTTTAAAATTTATATATCAAAATAGCCATGTTTGAGAAACTCACGATGAAAATAACCAACTAGTCAACCATGAACTTGAAAACATTGACGTGACATTAGTTGATGGACCACTTCTGTCAACTTAGTGTCTTCAATTAGACCCCAAGTTGGGCCTTAATTTTTTATTTCATTTTTTTTTGTCCTTTTCAACTTCTTAATTTTAAATTCCCTTTCTAATACTTTTTTATTTCAATTTTTTTGTTCTTTTTGAAAAAAAATTATTTCATTTTTTTTTGAAAAAGGCAAAAAAAATTGAAACAAAAAAATGAAAGGAGAATAAAAATTGAAATGAGGCTTAGCTTTTTTTAAAAGGATAAAAAATTAAAATAAAAAAAATTGGAAAGTGAAAAAATTGAAATAAAGAGTTTCAGGTATGCCAAATTTACAAATAAAACAAAATTAAAAGGACAAAAAATAGTGAAAATGGCTAAAACATTAAAACTAAAAAAATTGCAAAGAGTAAAGTAATTGAAACAAGAAAAGGAAAGAAAGAGAAAAGAAGAATCTTTTCTTGTAGACTAAATAAAATTTTAAAGCTAAATGAAATTACCAATATAGAAAAATAATAAAAAATTTTATTTTTTAAAATATGAGATAATAGCAAATTTATAAATAAAACAAAATTAAAAAGGCAAAAAAAGTAGAAATGGAAAAAAATAAAATTAAAAAATATTGTAAATAGTAAAACATTGAAACAAAAAATTAAGAAAAAGGCAAATTTGTGTCTTAACACACGAAGTTTAACTCTGTATTTTTAAGACACTAAGTCAAAACAATAAGTAAGCTATTTATATGAGAAAAGTTGTCACATGTAGTATTGCCGGTCACCATTATCAATCTAAACTTTGTGTTAAGATATTAAGAGGGTGTCTGGTATTGCTTATTTGTGGCTTACAAGAATCAAATAATAAAAAATATGAGTGTTTTTTTTTACATGCTTATAAGTCATAAAATAAGCAAATCCACACAACTTCTAAATTGTCTAAGGTAATTATTTAACTTATCTGTTTTAGAAGTTATTTATAAAATTTTGGTATAAAATTTATAAAATCAAGTTATTTTGGTCATTCTCTTTGCAACTGGACTATAGTTTTAAAAAAAAAAATTAATTTTATGAATAACTAATTAAAAAAATTATTGCGATTGTTCAATTGAAGTGTCGGAAAAGAATTAACTAAAATATTCAATTTATCATGATATAAATATTTCTAGGGCATTTTAGGGAGACACGCAACAAGATACTACATGTTGCCCATTAAGTAGATATTAAAGAAGAATCAGCAGACGCGTTTTATATATATATATAAAAGTTAAAGAAAAGACGGAGGAAGAGCTAAATAATAGATGGAAGGGGCTCGCCTCTGGTTGGCTGTTGATGACTGCAAGATGTGATGCTGTATTCCCATTTTCGTCTTTCCGCCTCAACACCTCTTGTTTTCCAGTACGAAGAAGCCAGCCATGCAGCACTCTAAACGCTTCAAGCCTTCTATTTTTAACAGCAACGTGCACAGCTGTCTCTCCTCTGATAGTCAAGTCCTTCTAAGAGTTTCAGGACACGCCATGAGAAATTCAGCTACAAGATGAGAATCTCCAAATTCCACCACGTAATGCAGAGGGGTTATGCCCTTCCTCCCTTGAGCACGAATAAGTTGAGGCTCATGCTTCACAAGCCTTTCCACAGTGTCTTTGTGCCCCTTACCCAACGCCAAGTGCAGAGGGTTGCGGCCATCAGGGTTTAGCTGCTTACCAAACCAAGGCTTCAAACGAAGGATTTCAAGAACAAAGTGAGTACGGGCTTATTTGGATTGGTTTTTTTCAAAGGTGTTTTTTTTAATAACTTTTGAAAAATAGTTTTTTCTTAGAAGTTAAAAATTCTGTAGCTAAACTATTTTTTTAAAAGTCAAATCAAATAGTTATTGCAAATTTAATGTAACTTTTTTTTTTAAAAAAAATACTTTTTCCTGAAAAAAAAGCCAATCCAAATAGGCCTGTACATCCATGAGAAGCAGCAACATGCAGTGGTGTATCAAAAAACGCTTCCTCATCGAAGCCTTGCAGCAATTTACCATCCTCCTGCAATAATGCATACAGTTTATCAATATCTCCTGCTTTTGCAGCCTTCTCCATATGTATATCTAGCTAGGTATAAAACCAAAAAGTGCTAATTGAATTCTGTAGCTAAACTAAAGTCCTTTGCTTTAACTATAGGAGTTGATAGCTAGTACTAGAGAAAAGTTAAAGCTGAGGATAATCCAAACAAGTCCCTGCTTTATAGAAGTTGCTACACATTTATTATCATAAAACTTTATTTTGTAATTAAATCTTGGATAAATTATACCAAACCAAATTTATTATAAACGTATATTACTTACCTATAATTTTACAATAGGTTAAGAATTCTTCTGTAATTTTAAAATATATAATACACATGCCCCAAAAAAAAAAACATGGTACCCCTTATATATAGTCCTCGAAATATATAATACGTTCCTAAAAAGAGTATTTGTGCCTATTTTGAAGCTATAGGGAAGTAACATTCATTTATAATAAATTATAAGAAGATTCGGTGTATTTCACCACTATTGTTGCTCCATAGCTGTGCAATGGTCACACATATTATTATTAGCATTTTGCAAAATTTATATAATTTTTCATAATTCTATGTTTTATTGAACTTATCTTAGAGTTAGACATCGCAAGGAGTGCCTTGCTATGGCAAATTGAATTAAGCCAATTCTAATAGCTCATTTAAATACTTATTACCTAATTACGTGCAAGAAAAAAAAAGTGTTGGTCCAAATTAACTCCAACAACTTTCTTTTTATAAAGTTTAGGTGATTTTGAAATTAATTTTCAACTTTTTGGACTTTAGAAAGAAAACGAATCATTCTCTATATCATCTATGCAATTTATCTCATATTGACATATATCATACCATTATGAATGAAGGCTACACATGCTAAATTCACCACTATTGTTGCTCCATGCCCTAGCAAGAACAAATTAACATATATAATTTCTTAAAAGTTGTGGAGGTCGGTGCCCATGGAACAATTCGGGAAAAAAGACATAGTTAATTATTTAATGATCAAATATGGTCACACAATGAAAGAAAAGGTGTCATTGCAAATTTTGCACACGAATGTGATGATGACGTCATCAATGATGACGTATTTTCTTTCGGAAAGGTGCATCCATTACGCTACTTCCACCTAACGAATCAAAAACAAATCATTAATAATATAGGGCCCGAGGGCTGCCAATGGAGTACAGTGGACACGTGATTTCTCTGCAATGCAAATTATTTTTTATAATGACATTGATTTATAAAAATATTATAACATAAATAATTTGATTATAATAAAATAATTTAAATAATTTATTATTATTAAATTTTTTATAACATTACGAGGGATCTAAAATCTCCTCTCATAGGCTCTGTGGTTGATTTTCCTCCGTGATGCCATCCTTACTTTCGTATATAATATATATGGTTACAATTAGAATTATTTATAATATAATATTGTTATAATTTTAATGCAATGTTTATGAATTATGAATATCATTCGTGGTGTATTTGTCTTGTTCCATGTAATTAGTTCTATATGTGTTTATATTTTTGTTTATAAAAAAAAAAAAAGAGAGTGAGTTTGTGACCATTTTCCAGGATAAAGCTTAATGTTCTTTTAAGAAATAATAGTCCGTATAGCTAGTATAATTCATCTTTAACATAATTTTGAAATAAAGATTAACGATAAACTCGTTGCTATTGTAGAAAACATACACATAGAGGCCATAGGGAAATAGTTTAAACATCCTTCAACCATGTGTCAACTCATTGAATCAACTCATTGAAATTAAGCAAGACAATGAAGTATTAATTATCCCGTAATTTTTTGCAAATAGAATAGTTGACATGGATGATCATATAGCTAGGCCTCACTGCTTGCTAGAAGTCACTTAACGTGAAATAAAGTAAGTCTTTTAAAATGTCCAGTAGTTTAGAGTAGGTGTGCAATGGTAAAACATACTATTATTAGCATTTTGCAAAATTTATATAATTTTGATAATTCTATATGTTTTATTGAACTTATCTTAGAGTTAGACATTGCGGGAAGTGCCTTGCTATGGCAAATTGAATAAGGTCAATTCTAATAACTGATTTAAATACTTGTTAGCTAATTACGTGCAAGAAAAGTTTTGGTCCAAATTAACTCCAACAACTTTCTTTTTATAAAGTTTAGGTGATTTTGAAATTTTTTAATTTTTTGGACTTTGAAAAAAAAAACGAATTATTCTCTATATCATATACCCACTTTATCTCATAGTGACATATATCATATCATTATTGAATGAAAGCCACACATGATAAATTCACCACTATTGTTGCTCCATGCCCCAACAAGAACAGATTAACATATATAATTTCTTAAAAGTTGTGGAGGTGGGTGCCTATTGAAAAATTTGGGAAAAAAGACATAAATAATTATTTAATGATCAAATGTGGTAAAATGAAGGGAAAGTGTCATTGCATATTTTGCACGTGAATGTGATGTAACGTCATCAATGATGACGTATTTCTTTATAAAGGTACATCCATTACACTGCTTCCACCGAACGAATTAAAAACAAATCATTAATAATATAAGGCCCGAGGGCTGTCAATTGAGTAGAGTGGACACGTGATTTCTCCGCAATGCAAATTATTTTTTGATAATGACATTGATTTATAAAAAATTATAATATAAATAATTTAATTATAATAAAATAATTGAAATAATTTATCATTATTAAATCTTTTATTAACATTACGAGGGATCTAAGATCCCGTCTCATTAGCTATGTGGTTGATATTTCCTCCGTGATGCCATCCTTACTTTCTTATATAATATATATGGTTAGAATTAGAATTATTTATAATATAATATCGTTGTAATTTTAATACAATGTTTATGAATTATCCATATCATTCACGGTGTATTTGTCTTGTTCCACATAATTAGTTCTATATGAGTTTATGTTTTTGTTATAATGACCATCATCATCATCATTATTATTATTATTATCATTATTATTTGCTTATTCAATTTGGGTAACTAAGAAAATTCAATATGTTGGTAATCTAGTAATTGAATTTGATACATTAGAGATGGCTGAGGTCAACTAAAATTATTTCTCATGATATCATAACGTTGTGATTTAACACATTCACTATTTTTTCCTTTTTGTGACGAGACTATACACCACACACCCTTAGCTATGTGTATCAATATAATATGGTGCACCAATTTACAATATTTGTATTATATGTTTACAAATTTTATAGATTCATAATTTTTATAGTATATGTTCATAATTTTCATAGGTTCACAATTTTTATATGTCCACAACATTTATATTATATGTTTATAATTTTTATAATATACGTTCACAATTTTTATATTGCATGTTCATAATTTTTAATTATTTATATATATCATATTATATGTTTATATATGTTTATACTTTCATTACTTTATATTCAAAACTTTTTAATTGAAATGTTCACCAACAACACCATATTATTTTTGGTTAAACAACATCATATACACACAACTTTACATATTTCACATATTCTTCATAGCCAAAACCAACCAAACAACCCAATCTTGTCTATTTTTGTGGCTTCAAGGAATACAATTTGAGCATTTGAGCAAATCTTTTATTTTCTTTCCTACCAGCTCACTGACCAAAAGCTTGGCATCTTCTTCACCAAGCATAAGCTCTTCACAGTCAAAAAGTAATATATACATACATGAGTATAATATATAGAACTATGTGAAAGAGAGAAAAGTGAAAACTATATCTGCATATACGTGAGCCTTGCGAAAGACACTGTAAATATATACAGAACCGTGTAAAAGATAGAAAAGTGAAAACCAAATCTACATATACATGGGCTCGTGAAAGAGAGAAGAGTGAGACCTAGATCTATTCTTTTTTTCCTTTAAAATATATGTACATGGTACAAACGCAACAACTTTGACAAAGAAAGAAGACGGGAGAACTGAGAAAAGAAAGACAGAAGAACTAGGGAACCGAAATTGTTTCTTATAGGCGCGCGACGCCCACTTAAAAACTAGTGCACACTACTATAGTGGTACACGGTAATTTGAATGTGCGGTAAAATTTGCCTTTTGTGGCAAACCAAAGTTTTTCTTCTTCTATGGAGGTCAGTTTGTTAAAACAATAAATAAATAAATTAATATTCTCTTTACAAGACAGACCAACTTATACAGTTAAAAAGTGTCTTTTATCTTCATTTTTTTTTGTATCTTGCTATTATAAAATAATAATTTACATATTAACCATCAATATTCCTATATTTCACATAATAAATATTAAATTTTATATATTTAAAATGAAAAGATATGGAAAAAATAATAAAAGAATAATACATACAATAGTACTAATTTAACTATCATATGGTAATACTATACTTGGAGGCATAGCAATATGCTGTCATAGCATTAAGTTCAAAAAATGCATGCAAGATCTGTTTAGATTATCGAAAATATTTCTATTATTGACATTTTTTCCATGATAAGTCTCAATTCTCTAGAATTTAACAAAGCTAGTCAACTTTGTTCTCCAAAATTGATGGAATAAAAAACTTTCCTGCCTATATATATATATATGGAAGTGATTATTAAACTGATGCCTTTGAAAAGATTTCGACAAGAGAAAAAGATTCAGAAACTTTACGCATCTGAGTTCGAGTCATCATCAATGATACCATTAAGGGTAACTAAAGAATTCTACTAATCCGCTTTAAATAAAAAAGAACCAAAAAGAAAAAAAGAAGTACATTACATACTGCTGCAACATTCCCCACATGGATACACTATTGTTCTAGCAACCATTAAGTGGAAGATCATCAATCCAAATGATCCCAAATTTCTACAAAACTTACAAATTTGGCTGACAGCTTTACATGTCTAAGTAGAATGGTGAGGTATCAACTTGTGTAGTTCCAACAAAAGATGCAATTGCATGGTTTCTGGATAAAGATATTTGACGCGAAAAGACAAATAAGAAATGAGTGACATGGAATTTTATGCATTTGACTTAGTTTAAACCGAAGGCTACGGCTCATCGATTACCCTCATGGGCTTCCAGTCGGATTCTTCCCTTCGTTGTCTCAGGGCAACAAAGTGAAGGGCTTCACTCTGCACCTAATAAATGTGACAAGCCCATGGATATGAACCCGGTGCCGACCATATCTTTTGTTCTTCAGATGTTGTCTCCTCGACAAGAGATTCCGTGATGCCATATACGGTATTGGGTTCTGGCTCAGTGAAACTTGGCACAGCAACACATCCGAGAAAGACATAGCCCTGGGGAGCATGTGGATACCAAATTGAAACGGGAGTAATGTAATCATCGGCACAGTTCCTCCAGACCTGCAGAGCACTTGATGGTCGTCTCATGTACACAAAGAAGTTCGAAGTGATGAAGGACATTCAGAATGAGAACATATTTAACTTGTGATAAAACTTTAAAAACAATATCAATTCAACACTTTCACCAAGGTTGTGATCAACTTTTATGCATACACTTCAAATGTAGCCAAATTTAGTATGCAAAAGTATACAATATGTCATGCCCCAACGATCATGAACCTATATAGGGCGTAATGTGCCGCGCTCTAGTAAGGAACGGCCTTCCCGAATACACAAGGCTTTAACTTTTAATATAAAAAAGTAAAGAACCAAAGCAGCTGACAATCATCAATATAAAATAACAAACTTCCAAGTAAGAAAACAAGATATTTCAATCTACCAATAAATCCATTAAAAAAAAAAGCAACTGCAACAATTTATTCTAAAGCAAATAAAGCAAAAGTTGCCAGATCAAGGGGCCTTATTAATAATCGACCCTAAAAGTCCAAGTAGCAGCGTCCCAAGTCTACTCCTCTTTTTCTGCAGCACAACAAGGAAAAAAAATTGCAAAGACACACAGAAATCCATGAGAAACAATCTCAGTAAAAGGATCCTTACCACAACAAAATGATAGTCTGTAAGATAAACAAAAGTCAATTGGCACCAAAATCTAGTCATCAACAATTACCAATTAGCACAAATCGGCGATGACAAAACCAAACAAATAATGGCCCATAATTTCCGTATGAATAATGTGGAAATTAACTAATCGAAGTCAAAAGTCACACATACAATAAGGTGGCTGTGGCTACAGACAGGTAGCACCATTCTGGCATAGTGTGGTTTGATAAGCTCAAAACCACCAAAAGCCCGAAAGGAATTCCAAATTTTATGATAATGCACTATCCCAATGTTATTGGTGTTTAATCCCCACAAATAGGGGTCTTGAGTTCGCAGCCATTCAGATATATTCTAAACTTCACAATTTTCAAAATATTTTAAAATTATAGGTCATGCAATGTTTAATCTTACTTGATAGAACTACTACAAAATTTAATTTAATAAAATCATAATGAGAACATCGTTTTAAAATCGTATTGTGAAACTTTAATTACGAAGAGAAAGTACAAAAGAAAAAAAGCACAAAACAAATTCTTAAGAAGTCACCGTTCATGAACAGTGTCATGTCACTGTTCAAGGTACTAAAAGGTGATTTTCTTTTCTTTTTCTTTTTGTCGTTTAAAACATTACATCTAACGATTCACATATCAACTTATATATGTATTTTTTTCACATATAGCTGACAACAGATTTCCACAAATATATACACATACATATAAACATGCTAAGGATCTTCCTATGTGCTAAATCATACTAAAGTTTTTATTCTCATCATAAATAAATTTAATGTTCACATGATCTTGGCAGTACAAAATGTCACGAATGAAAAAAAGAAAAACAAATTAAGAGGTTAAATATCTCAAAAGTAAGGATTGACCACTTACCTCCTTTTGTTCTTTTATAAAAATCCTTTGTTAATCAAGAACCTTCTTCCACTAAGCAAACACACAATCTTATAACCCTAAGTTTCTATTTTTCTGTAGATTGTATAAAGGGAGTTTTCTTATGTTAGGTCAAAATTTTATTTTCTTTGATAATAAACCTATTTTAGGTAGGTCTCTTTCTTTTCATTATTATTACTATTATTTCCCAACCATTTTGCCAATTGAGTGAGACAATTAAATTAATAATAATAATAATAATAATAATAATAATAATAATAATAATAATAATAATAACAAAAAACCTGACTTAAAAAATATCGGGTTATTATAGTATACCATATGACTCGTTTCATGGCATGTCATAGTTAATCACTAAATCTGCAAGTTTAATATAATATCAGACGTAAAATCTTGAATGAATACCTTGAGTTGTCGAGCTTCTTGTATCTCGTTCAATAAAGACTGTAAACATAGGGAAAACCTTCAGGTAATCACCAATCCCCGTAACTGATTTATTATCAAGTTTGTCATTCCAATATGTTAACAATAAAGATGTCTCTTACGAATGGTTTTGCAAGCACTGAACCATAAACATGTTAGAGTATATGCATTTCTATTGTATAACAATTAGTCTGGTAGTTAAGTATCTAAGTCAAAGTCAACTCATTAATGTTGACTGATAGCTCAGTATGTTTTGTTAATTAGAACTGGGCAATTCATTGTAAATCCATGCCTATAAATATTAGGCATTTGTAACTGGTTCAGTTGATGAAATGAATAACATTTTCTCCCAAAGTATCTTCTTTATGGTTTCTAGGGCAAGTTGGGTCCTGGTCTTCTCTAGAGTTTCAAGCTCCATATTCATGGCTTCCAAAGTTGGTTTACTCAACAAAACTCCCAAAACTCAGAATCTCAGTCTGGGAGAGATAGTCTCAACCATTTAAGTTATCCACTAATCCTTACACATTGTAAAACATTTTCCTTCTTTCATGTCATGTGACTTCTATCAAGCGGTGAAGCCTATATGATCATGTTAGCTGTTCTATTTTCAAAACATTATGGGATAACTAATTCTTTGTGATCTTAGCTTGCTTAAATTTTAATGAGTTGAAATATGGTTGAAGAAGGATATTTTTCTAATTTCCCTATGGCCTATATATTTATGTAAATTGTATTCTCTATGTTGGAAAAATTTAGGACACACGCACACACATCAATGCACTTCGGAAAATACACACAAAGAACATGCAGTATTTTTAACTTGGCTTGGCGCTCTGCCTATATCCATAATTCCCCTCTAAGATAAATTTTACTATTCAACAATAATGGGTTACATATAGTGATGACTTTTTGCACAGCTAAAAAAAGTCTAAACCCTCTCTCACAGAGCTTTTACAATGACTCTGTCCTTAATAGGACTAGAACGAATATAAAACACTCTCGATATTCTTAGACTCTCTCTCCCACACTCCCATGGGCTGTGGCTTTAAGGCACACTCCTAATACACAATAATGACAAGCTACAAGTCCCTTTATTTAATTATAGGAGAGAAATCTTTACTTTCCAATATTTCTCTTACACTATTTTACGCAGGTCTTGAATAAAGTTAATTGCCTTATTCTCTAAGTTTTCTAATTTGAATGAGTTTGAACTTTCACCCACAACCCAATACTTTGCAATAACTAGCAACGTGGTTATCGTTAATCTTTATACTATAGCTATACGTACTATTTTTTTAATTCTTATTCGAAAAATGTTAAGCTTTACCCTGGAAAGTGGTCACAAACTCACTTTCTTTTTCTTCAAGTCATCTATTTTCAGCAGCTATGGTCCATGGCATCAGATTTTTGTTGATACTGACACCACTGTTAAATAAGAAGACAACCTGACGCTTTTTCTCTTTTCTTTTTCTAGCAAGGCCTCTCAATGGCTTGACTCAAGCTAGATGCATTAGTTGTGGTTGACTTATTGGCATTAGCCTATAGAAGGTCCGAAAATTTTTGAGAATGACGGAGAAAAGAGATTTAGAGATGAGAAAATGTGATGTGAAGTGATGTAAAATAATGAGATTAAAAAAAAAAGACAAAATGATAATCTTTTTAAATAGCAACTTGTTATACATAAAAAGTAGACAAAAGGCTGTAGTTCAGTGATAGCACTCTTCACTTAAGACCTATGAGTCTTCAATTTGAGTCAATAATTGGAGTAAGTGAGAAATTACTATAGATTATGTTTAAAAAAAACATACTAAAAAGTAGAAAAGGGAAGTTTCAATAGATTACTCCCGGAAAACTTGTCGGAGAAGGTATTGGATCAGCTCCAGACAATCTCAAGAGAATTAGGCTTCCTCTGGATTGTCTTATAAAAAGATATTTTGTAAAATTTTAATAAAATATTTTTGTAGAAATTAAAATTTTTTACCTTAGAAGAATTAGTTTGAACATTTCTTAAGTTTTAACTTTTTGTAAAAGTCAATGCTAATGTACTTCTGAGAAAAAGTTCCGGACACTTTTCCTTTGTCGGAGATAACGAAACTAATAAGGCCTGCTTCTCTCACTGACAAATTGTTGGGGTACGTACGTAGGCACTTGTGGGAGAAAAATGACTCACTTGAGAAACCATAATGAAAAATAATGGTTTATATAAAATTCAAAATTGGGTAGTAATTTAAAAAATCCGTTGGTAGAATCCAAAGATAATTGTTTTGGATCAAAGTTCCACAGTTTCAATTGATAATTAAATGACGAGAGGTTAGAATCTTAGGTTCAAAAATAATTTTTTTTTGAATCTCAAGTACACCAATCTAAGATCAGAAGAGGTAGTGTGCAAGATCAAACCTCAAAACAGTTAACAAAGAAAATATTGCAAAAACGAATAAGAAAGCTGGAAAATAAAGATGAGTAAAGAAAAGATAACTCCAAATGGTTGGTGACTTGGTGTCTTTTTCTTTTGGAGGAATATGGAATGTGTGATGTCATGGTTTACAAGTTTGGAATCAGCATATTGAGTTATATCTCAATTTGAAGTACTCACTCTTAGAAAAAGATTTGATTGCAGAATAAAATTTTTACCATAATTAATATCTAGCAACTTGTATTATACAAAGCATGCATATTGCAGGGACTCGTTTAGAGTATCCTCAGCTAGCTTTCACTTTTCTAGCCTAGCTAGCTAGCAACTCCCTATAAATTATCATGGCTGCAAAAGTCGGAGATATTGATAAACTGTATGCTTTACTACAGGAGGATGGTGAATTGTTGGAATGGTACGATAGGAAAGCGTTTATCGGATACGCCACTTCACATTGCTGCTTGTGTTGGGCGTACCTACTTTGCGCTTGAAATCCTTCTCTTAAAGCCATGGTTTGGTAAGAAGCTAAACGCTCAGGGCCTCAGCCCTCTGCACCTGGCGTTGATTAACGGCCACACAGATACTGCGGAAAGGCTGGTGAAATATGAGCCTCAACTTATTCGGGTTCAAGGGAGGGAAGGCATTACCCCTCTGCATCACGTGGCGAGATCTGATAACTCCCATCTCTTGGCTGAATTTCTCATGGCATGCCCAGCATCAGTTAAGGACTTGACTATCAAACGAGAGACCGCTGTGCGTGTTGCTGTTAGGAATGGAAGAGTTGGAGCTCTTAGAGTGCTGCTTGGATGGCTTCAGCGCACTCAGAATTTAGAGGTATTGAATTGGAGAGACGAAAATGGCGACACAGCAATGCACCTTGCAGCTCACGCCGATCAGCTAGAGGCAAGCTCATCATCATATACATACATATATATACATACATATATATATATATATATATATATATATATATATATATATATATATACTTTCCTTCTAATAACTTAATTATCATCTTTTTAAGTTACAGCAAGAAAGAGGCCGTTTTCATCATTTGCATTTCTAATTAGTTATTATTTCGCCATAGCTAAACTAAAAAAAAATGATGACCTTTTTATTACAAGAGGGGTTTTATTTTCAGTTAATATATGATGGGTTAAAAATGACGAATTGTTGGAAGGAGGGTGATGTATGCATGCTTATTTTCAGTAAACACACAGCAGACGAATTATGAGGGAGATTTTTTGTAGTACAAGGGAGTTGGATACGCTTTTATACAACCGTATATAAGAGAGTCCCTTATAATAACAGTTCTACCTAAATTACAATAAATCATATGTTGTCGTGTGGCCAGGTATTAGAGTTGTTAATCGGAAAAGTCATGAATATCAACGAGAAGAATTCGGAAGGCTATGCTGCACTGGATATTGCCACACAACAGAAAAATGACACATTCAGCAAGGCATTAGAGCGTGGAGGAGCTGCAAAAGGCTCGTCAGTTATCACATACCGTAGCTGGGCAGTTTTCTTGGCTTCAAAACCGAAGAAAATCCTGGAATTACTAGTGGTATTCGATATTTACCTCGAGAAGGGAGTGTCAGGTGACATGCGTAACGCGCTGCCAGTGGTTGCAGTCCTAGTCGCCACTGCTACTTACCAAGCCCTGCTCCAACCCCCTGGTGGTCTATCGCAGTGCAGTGATAATCCCCCTTTCTATCTAGTCGGGACTTACCGTAATGGCAGCGCCAGAGCCACCATCAGGAGCTACCAATCCACGATCGGAAGAAAGGAAGAAGCACCTGGAAAGGCGATGATGCGAGAAGTTTATTTTTACGTTTTCATAATTCTCAACTCAATAGCATTTGGTGCCTCACTTGGGATGATTTTTGCGCTGCTTCCCAGGGACGGTTACAATATGTTGCTGTACATTTCTTTGTGGTTCATGTTTGTTAACTATATGTGTTCAGGATTGGTTATATCGCCTGAAAGAGCATCAGAAATAACTTTGTATGCTCTTCGAGCTACGTTTGGGTTGTATCTTTTTATTGAGCCTGCCAGACAGGTTCAGACTTTGGCTGCTTAAAATGTGGAACCGGTTTCAAATTCACCACCATGCAGAGATGGCAGGATCAGTGTTCCTTCTCACATATTCAACACCAAGTACACCAATATAGAGATCCTAGCTAGCTACCTAGCTTCAATCCCGGCCCATACTAATTAGAGTATACCCCATGCAATATACGAGTAGGGGTGGAAATCGGATTGGATGTTCGGATATTCGGATATTTGGTAACGGATATTCGAATATCGAATTGAAAAACTAAGTATCCGATCGAATAGCTAAAAACTACCTATCCGGCCAGATATCGGATTTTTGGATATCGGATAGTTCGGATACGGATTTTCAGATATTTTTAAATAAACTAAAAAAAATCAAATCTTGGTTATTATGTTAAATATCTTTTTGAAATTATCAATTCGTAGGCAATTAACTCGCTTTTTAAAATGAAAAAAAAGAGACATAGACATAAAATGAAAACATAGTCCTTCACAAAACCATACAACATGAGACACATAGAAAACACGCCAATACTTAGATATAAGAGTTAAATAAAAAATATAATCCTTCTCCCTACTTAAAAAACACACAAAAAGCTTGGATGCACTCCATACTACACACATTAAATAAGAAATCTACACAATCTACAATCCATATTCCACACATACCAAATACAAAGGCTATATGTTTACAATCCATAATCCACACACATTAAATAAAGTTTAAAGTTTTTAACATAAGAAACATGACAAGATAATTTCTAATGAAATGCACTTTCAAGTATTGAGTTTTAACTTTTATTGACTAGTATAATATTATATTATTTTAATTTTTTAAAAAAAGTTTGGGTAATCCGATGTCCGAACGGGTAGCAAAATTGCTACCCGATATCCTACCCGAATATCTGAAAAAATTTCAGATATCGAATCGAATATATCCGAAATCGGAAAAAAAGCTTTTTTACCTATTCATTCGGATACGGATGTGGATACGGGTTCAGATACGGATCGGATAGTCCCACCCCTAAATATACATGATAAAATTATGTATTTAATATTTTTATTTATTATTGATTGTCAATTTTTTCATTGCTGTTGAAAGGATGAAATATAAATACATCTTTTCAAATTTAACTATAGATAAATCTTAACTAAAATATTTTTATGATAGATATCTAATAATTGAATAAAATGTTTAAAGTATTTATGATTGGTCCACTTTTACATTGTTGTGAGGATGAAACACAAATATGTTTGTTTTTTCAAATTTAATTCTTGATAAGTTTTTAATATTAATAATAGTTTTATGAGAGATCTCTAGTAGCTAAATAAAATGTATAAACTATCTATTAAGTATCTTCATTTTTTGAATAAAATACTAAAATTAAGAAAGTAAAACAAAATGATTTGATATAGGAAAAAAGTTAAAAAAAAGAATTTTGTTGTTATTTTTAGATGAAAAATAATGTTATTAACTATAGATATATGTGTGTGTATGTGTATCACTACAACATTTTATGCTAGTAGTTACTCACTCTATGTTACACTTGAATAAAGCGTAAAAAAGTATTTTAGGAAAAAAATAAATCTAAACCGCCCCTAAAAGCTATTTACTATTCTTTTCATTTTTATAAGTATTTTAATATAATCTTGGACTATCTAATAGTTGTTTGAATTTAGATAATTGTAATACAGATGAATTTAATTTTTTTGTATTTATTTTTTTTTAACTTTTCATATCTATTTTTACATTTAATATAAATTAACACAATATGATTTAACAAACTTATTTTTTTTAAAATTTAGTGTAAATTAACACAATATATTTAACAAATAACAAAAAGAAATAGAAAAACAAAACTTTGAATTGGAGAAAACTAGAAAGACAATATCCAAGAGTCGATCATCTTTTATTTATTAACATGTTCAATTTAATAGTTTTTTATTTTGAAATTCAAAACTTTGAACTTAGAAATTTAAACCAATTCTCACTCTTAACCTAATCGAATAATTTTTTTAACCACAAATGGTGAGTTTTGAAAGACCAAAAGCAAGAAGTCATGGTTAATACATAGGTGAAAAAAGAGAGCGCATATAATTTTGACTGGGAAGCAAAAGGAAAAAAATAGAGTATATGTAAAATTACCCAGCCCAGTAGTTTTTCTTTTGGTTCTAGAAAATTAAAAATCGACTTGAAAATTTAAATTAATTCCTTTAACTTGATTGGGTTTCATAACGTTTAATACTTGATTAAATAGTTTTTTTTTACTCTCAAAATTCAAAATATTTAAAACTTAAACCAATTCTTACAGCTAAAAGACGTTATTAATAGAAAAGGAGGGAGCAAATTATTTTGCTAGCGAAGGAAAAAAAAAAGTAAATGCAAAATTATATTTTTGTTACAATAAATATGAAATTAAAATTTTGCCATTATAAATTATATAAATTGTCATTAATAATTATGTATCTTTTTAAAAGTTATACAATATTACCATATGGGAAAAATTCACATTACCCCCCCTGTGATATGCTAAAGTATCACGTTACCCCCCTATGTTCCCAAAACTTCAGATCGCCCCCTTGTGTTTTTCTGAATTAATCACACTCTCCCTTACCGTTAGTTAAACGTTAATAGTGTTAAATACAAGTTTAAAATCGCCATTTTATACCTGAAATAAAGTAATAAAAAAATTATTTAGCTTCTATAATAAAATACCTAAAATCCCTAATTCCCAAAATGCTTATATAATAAAATACCTAAAATCCCTAATTCCCAATCCTCTACCCCCGAACAACCTGCGGATGTGTGACGACCATTGCAACTTGACGAATGACAAATGACGAACATCGTCACCTCCCACCCCTACTGCGACGAAGACAAAGCATTGTCCCCCCACCCCTGTTGCAACGACCACAGTAGTGAATAAAGGAAAAAGAAAAAAAGAAGACAATGAAGCTAAGAAGAAAGAAAAAGAAAGAAGATGGTGAAGCTAACTTACTGATCGAAGCTTGATATGAAGAGCGTCTAATTGTATTGTAATGATGGGTACAAGTAATTCTTTGTTTGGCTCTATGTAACTCTGCAAGGCTATAAAAGAGATTTGCTTGTAATTTTGATGGGTGTGAAAGTAAAGATTATTGTGACTAAAAAAATAAATTAGCTAAAGTATATATACATACATACACATATTAAGAGTAAGATGATGTTGATGATGAAGATGATGTTGATGAGGAAGATGAAGATGATGATGGAGATGAAGATGAAGATGAAGATGATGTTGCCAAGCATATTTTCGTCCAAATAGAGGGCAAGCTGATTAAAAATATTAGACCAATTGCAATTATAGTGCGTGTAGCTCAAATTTGACAGAAAAATGGACTGAGGGAGTTAGCATGATAAGTTTTGAAAAAATGCAAGGAGCGCGATGTGAAGTTTTTGGAATATAGAGGATAACGTGATATTTTCGCATATTAAAGAAGAATAACGTGAATTTTTCTCTTACCATGTTAATGTAGTAGAGATAAAATGGCCATCATACCTTAAAGAACCACCAGTAAGTAGTTCTTAAGAGAAGTACCAATGAATAATACCTAGCAAAAATTATTTTTTTAATATTTTTTTGAAAGTTATACAATATTACTATATTAATATAGTAGAGATAAAATGACCATTATATCTTGGAGAGAGACCAATGAATGCTTCGTTACAAACGTCGTTCTTTTTAATATAAAAATATAATAGATAAAGTAGAGAAGAGAATGAGAAAAAGAAGAGACGCGGTAATAATGAAGGGAAAGTTGTCATTGCATCCTTTGCGTACGAATGCGATGACGACGTCACCAATGACTCGTAGCAACAAAAAAAGGTGAATTTTCATGAACAAAGGTGCATTTTTACACTGCGTCTGACGTAACAAAGAATAAACAATTCATTTCCCTTAATAATATAGTGCCCGAGGGCTGTAAACAAAGAGTACGATGGATACTCGTGACTTCTGCAATGTGGATTACTTTTTCATAATGATATTGGTTATGAAAGTATTATAATATTAATAATCTGATATAATAAAGTAGTTTAAATAATTTATCATTGTTATATCCTTTAAGATAAATGATTCATTTAGTCCCTTATTTTTTTAATAATTAAGTTTCTTATCTTTAAAATGTGAGAATTTAATCCCTTATCTTTATGATTAGTGATGCTTTTAGTTCTATGCTAAAAAAAAATTAAAATCATAACTTGTTTTAGTCCCTTATTTTTGCAACTTATGACTATATTAATCTTTTATCTTCACAATTTGTGACGGTGTTAGTTCCTTTTTTTTCATAATTTGTGACAACATTAGTCCTCAACTTCATTCATTTCTTGATTGTTTTGAGTTTGGAACTAATAGTGTCACAACATACAAAAATAAGAGATTGAATTATCGCATTTTAAAGATAAGAGACTTTATTGTCAAAAAGATAAAAAATAAAGAACAAAATGACACATTTACCTCATCTTTTATTAATGTCTTGAGGGATCTAAACCCCCTCTGAAACTATGCGGTTGAATTTACCTCCGTGATGACATCCTTACTTATGATCATAGTCATTTATAAATAGGCCTTATTTTAAATAAACCTTACACCTTACATATCTTGTCACTAAAATAATAATATTAATGAGAGGGACCTACACCCTACTGGAACGAATCACCATAAAATTATTGTGAACTTCAACATCAAACTTTTTTTTTTTTTTCGAAATCATAAAATAACTTAATTAATGGTAACCAAATTTAATGAAAAAAAATTCTAACAATTTCCCATTAGGGCAACACTTATTGATTATATATTTTGAAAATTACATTTTGTAGGAAAATACTCTTGAGTTGAATACAATCTTAAAAGCCACAAGAAAACGTCTCATCGATCCAAAATCCACTCCAACAAGGATGACATTTATGTTGAACCATAGCAATCGTTGTACTAGTTATCAACATAGGACTTATGTGATAACAAACTTTAATGTCTTGTCAAAATGAATTCTATGGTGTGATAAAGTGTAGTATGATATTTGGCACGTGTGATCCAATTATAATGATGAGCATGCCAATCCCACGATCTTTATACAAGTGTCCTTCTAGGGGTGCTTATTTGGGAATGGGAAAAAATATTTTATTTTGTTTTTCCACACTAATTCATCATTGGGAACATAATTCGGAGGAATGACGAATATAAGATAGAGAAAAATTAGTGGAAATTGGAGAATCCTCAAAATCTTTTGAAAAAATTATAAGTATTTTTGATATAACACATATCAAATAATTGTAAATTCAAAATACGAACAAAATACATGATCTAAACTTCAAAAATAAATAAAAATATAACCCAAGCTCAAACTATAACATGATTCAAACTCTAATATGTACATAAAGTAACAATTTAAAGTCCAAATTCTAGAGTATAAAAAGACACAATCTGGAAACATAAATCAAAATACGACTTAATGAATAGCTCGTTCAAGTCATTTCTCCTTAGTTGTCCCTACGCATCCCAAGGAATTATTTAAATCTCGATCATTGTATTTGTAGACTCAAATGCTAACTTTCACATATCTAAAAATAAAAAATTTAAAGCTATATATTTTAATTAACAAAATAATACAGAAAAATAATTATAAATATGAAGAAATATAAAATTGAAATTTTGTTAACATCCTTGAGAACTAAAGAAGCCCTAGATAAGAATTTGAACAATAAGATAAGATATATTATATTACAACTTATAAGTAAATACTATGTATATATATAAGTATAAAAGTAAATAACATATATATCTATATCTATATCTATATCTATATATTCGGCAATCAGGTTTTTTTTTAAATTCAAAATTAGTTTCATTCCCAACCCATTTCCTCCAAATTTTTTCCCAAATCTTGTTTCTCAATGTGAGAGAATTGTATGTCCTAACATTTTGAAATAGAAAAATTATGTTCCACATATTATCGTTTTAACTGTGCTCATTTACCACAAAATTATCTATATTACCCTTTTCCCATGCTCATCAGTCAACTATCATAAGATCTATAAATATTCATCATTTGTGCAAGTGTGTGTGTTGTTGTCCCCATATCATCAACTTTACAAATTTTTTCGTATTTCTATCTCTTTCTTAAGTTTTGGCGCATCAATTCCAATTCTTTGGAGGTAATAAATAAATAATAAAAAAAAACTAATATATAATAAGACTCTTTTAAATATGATAGTTATCTTCACTCTCAAAAATTCCTAATATCCCCAAAAAAACTTTATGGTTTCTCCAGTCTTAAGCAGTAAAATATGTGAAGATTAGAAGAATCAAACTGTTTTCAAATTCTTTTAGAAGAGCACAATTTATTAGTGGTTAAAATAAGGTGTTTTGTTTTTAAGGACTTTCCAAGTATCTTCAGAAGTGCCATCTTTTATAGTTGTTATTGAGAGAAAAGATAAAAGAGATTGCAAGCAGACCTAGGTATATAGAAATGCGTAATATTATGTACAAAGGAGAGACCATGAGTAATTAACAGAGCGTTTGACTTTGTTTATTTGAATATTTTAAACACTTAAAATAAAAAGTAACTCTAATTACTTTAAATAAAAAATGTTTATAAATACTCAAAATAGTATCGAACACCCTCCAATTAGTCTCAAAACTTGGTGGATCACTATAAAAATTCAACAATAGGCAGTGGTTTTCTTATTCATGGGCGGCCACGGTTCGTGAATTTGCTTAGGAGTCACCAAATTTGCAGGGCTTTTGACAACAGTTATATTCTAAATGAGAAGAAAGTCCAATAACTTTTGCAGAAAGTGCTTATAAAGATTTAAAATAAACAGCACCAAGCACCCTCTAATAATTAAAACTTGGTGGATATATAAAGAGATTAAAGAAAATTATACACTAAAAGCAGTCCAATATATAATTCCAGCATCATCCCAAGAAGAAGACAGTTTCGTAGTACAAGTAACTGAATACACTGCATACATTTCGACTAATAATTAAAAGGAAAAAAACTGCTTTACACATTTTTGAGGATTCACCAAATGTTATAAAAAACTCTTAGGAGAAAATACTACAGGTGTCTGATTTCCTAGAATAATCGTTTGATCTCATTGGTGTTGCCCCCCTTTTAAAACACACTCACACACCGGCACACCTTACAAGCATTAGACGTGCAACCATGTCCTTAACATGGCAATACTGAATATATATTGGGCTTGTAGCTAGCTAGCTAGCTAGCATCCCTAATTGTCTCCTTCTGGTGAATATTTGAGAAGAAACACTGATCTTGCCATCTCCCTATGGTGGTAAGCTTTAGACCACATCCTCAGCACCCACGGGAAGTTTCTCGACTTGTTTGGCAGCCTCGCCGCTATGATTAGAAGATACAAACCAAACGCACCTTGAAGAGAATACAAAGTTATGTTTGAGGCTTCTTTTGGGGATATAACCAACCCCGAGCACATGTAGTTCACAAACATGAACCATAAAGAAATGTACAGCAACGTATTGTAACCGTCCCTGGGTAGCAGCGCGAAGATCATCCCAAGTGAGGCGGCGAACGCTACTGAGTTGAGAACTATGAAAATATAGAAATAATATTCCTTCATGATCGCCTTTCCAGGATCTTCCTCTTCCTCTGAGAATGCATATCCATGGCTCTTAGTAATGGTGGCATTGGCGGAGCCATTACTGTAGCTTCCGTCTATAGAGAAAGGAAAATTGTCGTCTTCCTGTGAAAGGCCGCCGGGGGGTTGGAGTAGAGCTTGGTAGGTAGCGGTGGCGATTAGGACTGCAACCACTAGTAGGGCGTTGCGCATGTCACCTGACAAGCCCTTCTCCATGTAAACATGGAATCCCACGATTGATTCTTGGATCTTCTTTGGTTTTGAAATCAAGAAATCTGCCCAGGTTTCATATGCTGCAACCGACGACCCTTTTGCAGCTCCTCCGCGTTTTAAAGCCTTCCTGATTCTTTCATTTTTCTGTTCCGTGGCAATATCCAGTGCAGTTAACCCTTTCGAGTTCTTCTTGTTGATGTTGATGACTTTTCCAATTAACAACTTCAATATCTGGCCACACAACAACATCATCAATTGTAAACGTACAGAAGAATAAATAATAGGGTAAATTGCTACAACCCTTTCTGGTAATTTTTAAAAGCATATCGGATCTGATCCCATGTGGTCATTGAAAAATAAACATACGCCTCCCCCTTTCTTTCAAAGAAAATTGTTACTTCTAACAAATTGTTAACTGAAATAAGCACACAAGCAAATGATTACAATCTCTTTTCTAGCTATAAACTTAAAAGATGATAATTAACTTAAAAGGAAGACATGTATATGAGCTCACCTCTAGCTGATCGGCGCGCGCTGCTACGTGCATTGCTGTGTCGCCATCTTCGTCTTTCCAATTCAATACCTCTAAATTCTCGGTGCGCTGAAGCCATCCAAGCAGCACCTTGAAAGCTGCAACTCTTCCATTTCTAACGGCAACATTCACAGCAGTCTCTCCTCTGATGGTCAAGTCCTCAAGTGAAGCAGGACACGCCATGAGAAATTCAGCCAAGAGATGAAAATCACCAGATTCCACCACGTAATGCAGAGGGGTTATGCCCTCCCTCCCTTGAACACGAATAAGTTGAGGCTCATGCTTCACAAGCCTTTCCACGGTTTTTTTGTGCCCGTTACGCAACGCCAAGTGCAGAGGGCTGAGGCCATCAGGGTTTAGCTTCTTACCAAACCAAGGCTTTAAACGAAGGATTTCAAGAGCAAAGTGAGTACATCCATGAGAAGCAGCAACATGCAGTGGTGTATCAATAAACGCTTCCTCATCGAAGCCTTGCAGCAATTTACCATCCTCCTGCAGTAATGCATACAGTTTATCAATATCTCCTGCTTTCGCAGCCTCCTCCCACCTCTCCATATGTATATCTAGCTAGGTATAAAACCAAAAAGTGTTAATTGAATTAGCCAAACTAAGGTCCTTTGCTTTAACTATAGGAGTTGATAGCTAGTACTAGAGAAAATTTAAAAAGCTGAGGATACTCTAAACAAGTCTCTGCTTTATAGAAGTTGCTACACATTTATTATTATAAAACTTTATTTTGTAATTAAATCTGGGGTAAATTACACTGAACCCTTATAATTTATTATAAGTGTATGTTACCCTTTTATAGTTTTATAATTGATTTAGAATTCTCCTGTGGTCTTAAAATATATAGCACATATGTCCTAAAAAAAGAGCATGAGACCCCTCATATATAATCCTCGAAATATGTAGTATATATGTCCCTAAAAAGAATATTCGTATTTATTTTGAAATTATAGAAAAGTGACATGCATTTATAATAAACTATAAGAGGGTTCAGTGTAATTTACCCCTAAATTTATTTTTTCACGAATTTAAATTTTAAATAAGATGATAACTTAGTATCCGGTTTCCAAACTTGTCCACCATGACGTCATATTCCATCTCCCTCTAAAAAAAAAGACCAATCATCATTGGAGTCACTACTGATGTCCATAATTATTATGTATATAATATATGATGAATAAAGTGGCTTCTCTCAAAATGTAATTTGGAAATAATACAAAAGAAATAATCTTTTCCTACTAATCTTTTTTCTTTCTTATTGATTTTGGCCCCTTTTTTTCCTGTCAATTGTTTTGAGGTTTGATCTTATACCAACTACTACTGATCTTAGATTGGTGTGCTTGAAATCCAAAATAATCATTTTTAAACTTAAAATTCTAACCTTTCATCATTTATCAATTTGAAACTTTGGACGTGGATAAAAAACATTATTTCTTTTTTCCTACCCAATGTTATATAATCCTTTCTTTTTCTTTTATGATTTTTTAGGTGAGTCATTTTTTTCAATTCCCACAAGTGCATATGCGCTCCGATCCAACAATTTGTCAGTGAGACCACCAAGCAATATTGGTTTGTTACTTTGTTATCTCCGACAAAGGATAAGTATCCAAAACGTTTTTATTAAACGTTAAAATTTATAGAATTTTATAAAAAAAAAGGTTGAAACTTAAAAAACAGTTCAAAAAGTTTAGACCAAACTTTTCTTAAAAGCAAAAAATTTTCCTTCCTAAAAGGTACCTTTTGAAAAAATTATACAAAATAATCTTTTTACAAGACAATCCAAAGGAATATAGCCTAATTCTCTTGAGATTATCTAGAGCTGATCCAATACGTCCTCCGACAAGTTGCTGGGGCGATCTATTGAGACCTCCCTTTTCTACTTTTTTAGGATAAAAATAAATAAGTTGCTATCTCAAACAATTATCTTTTTTGTCTCTCTTAGTGTTCTTTTAATGGCATCAATTTACATCATTTCACATCACTTTTTCTTATGTCTGAATCTTTTTCCTCCATCACTCAAAATGATAAAAAAATTTTGGACCTTCTATAAACTGTATGCGAACAAGTCAACCATGCATCTAGCTGTGATTAAGCCATTCAGGGTCTTGCTTAAAAAAGGGCAAAAAAAAAAAAGAAAGAAAATGCGTCAGTGTGTCGTCTTCCTATTTCGTTGTGCAACTTGACCTAACTCTTTATTCAATTATTTGAGCCGCCATGGCTGCTGAACACACCCCACCAAAACCAAAAAAAAAACCCTTGAAAAAGAAAGTGAGTTTGTGACCATTTTCCAGGATAAAGTTTCATTAAAATTCTTTTAAAGAAATAATAGTCCGTATAGCTAGTATAATTCATCTTAACATAATTTTGAAATAAAGATTAACGATAAACTCGTTTCTATTGTAGAAAACATACATAGAGGCCATAGGAAATAGTTTAAACATCCTTCAACCATGTGAAATTAAGCAAGACAATGAAGTATTAATTATCCCATAATTATTTCTGCAAATAGAATAGTTGCCATGCATGATCATATAGCTAGGCTTCGCTACTTCCTAGAAGTCACGTAACGTCAAATATAGGAAGTTTTTTAGGGCTCGTTTGAATTGGTTTTTTTTAAAACGCTTTTTTAATAGCTTTTGAAAAATAACTTTTTTTTATAAGTTAAAAATTCTGGCTTCTAAAAAAAGTTGTATTTAAACTTTTTTCGAAGTTTCAACTTTTTTGAAAGCCAAATCAAATAGTTATTGCAAATTTAATATAACTTTTTTTAAAAAAAATACTTTTTTCTTGAAAAAAAACTAATCCAAACAGGCCCTTACAATGTCTAGTAGTTTAGAATAGGTGCACAATGGTAACATGTATTATTATTAGCATTTTGCAAAATTTATGTAATTTTTGATAATTCTATTTGTTTTATTGAACTCATCTTAGAGTTGGACATCGTGAGGAGTGCCTTGCTATGGCAAATTGAATAAGGCCAATTGTAATTAGCTCATTTAAATATTTATTACCTAATTACGTGCAAGAAAAGTGTTGGTCCAGAAAAGTATGGCCCAAATTAATTCCGACAAAGATATAAATTTTTGATGATTTTGGAATTAATTTTCAACTTTTCGAATATACCAGTTTAGCTCATAGTGACATATATGATATCATTGTTCAATGAATGCTACACATGATAAATTCACCACTGTTGTTGCTCCATGCCCCTACAAGAAGAAATTAACATATATAATTTCTTACAAGTTGTGCAGGTGGGTGGGATGAACAATTTGGGGAAAAAGACATAAATAATTATTTAATTATCAAATATGGTAATAATGAAGAGAGAGTTGTCATTGCTTGTTTTGCGTACGAATGTGATGATGACGTCGTCAATGATGACGTAGCAACTAAATTAGGTGAATTTTCTTGAACAAGGTGCTTCCACACTACTTCCACGTAACGCAGAAAAACAAATCATTTTCCGTGACGACATAGGGCCCGAGGGCTGTCAATTGAGCACAGTGGACACTCGTGATTTCTCTGTCATGCAGATTACTTTTTGATAATGACATTGATCTGTAAAAATATTATAATATTAATAATTTGATTATAATATAATAATTTAAATAATTTATCATTATTAAATCTTTTACTAGCGTTACTGGGGATCCAAGATCCCCTCTCATAGGCTATGTGATTGATATTTCTTCCGTGATGCCATCCTTGCTTCGATATATATATATGGTTAGAAGTAGAATAATTTATAATATAATACTGTTGTAATTTTAATGTAATGTTTACGAATAATCCATATCATTCGTGGTGTATCGTTTTGTCCCACATAATTAGTTTTATATAAGTTTATATTTTTTGTTTATAATGACCTAACTTCACTAATATTTTTATTATTTACTTATTCAATTTGGGTAATTGAGTAAATTCAATATATTGATAATCTAGTAATTGGGTTTGGTACATTATAGATGGTCAAGGCCAACTGAAATTTCTCATGATATCATAACGTTATGATTTAACACATTAAGTGTTTTGCTTTATTCCGGCAAACCAAAATTCTTCCCCTTTCGATGGAAGTCAGTTTGTTAACACAACAAATAAATAAGTCGATATCTTCCTTATAAGTTTAAACTTTTAGATGAGGTGGTAATTTTAATTTGATATCAGAGCTTGGAAATCAAACGACACACGTTCAAAACTTACTGCCATCCTTTAAAAAAATTAAATTATTCATGTGCAAACTCTAAACAATTCTCGCTACACGTCAGGGGCGCATTAATATAATAAATAAATAAACTAATATCTTCTTTATAAACTTAAACTTTTAGATGAGATAGTAACTCTGACTCTAAAGAAATTTACAATCTGATGAATGCTATTCCTTGGCTGAATTTCTCATGGCGAGTCCTGCTTCAGTCAAGGACTGGACCATCCGAGGCGAGATTGGCGTGCACATTGTTGATGCTAAAAATGGAACACTCCAAGCTTTCAAAATGCTGCTTGGATGGCTTTAGCACACTGAGAATTTATACTTGTTGAATTGGAAAGGCAAAAATGGCGACACAGCATGACACCTTGCAGCTCAAACCCTTCAGCTAGAGGCAAGCTCATATATGTATCTCTTGCCTTTTTAGGTTCCAAGAATCAATCGTGAAATTGGATGCTTATCTGGAGAAGGATTGTCAGGTGCCATGCGCTACGCGCTACTAGTGGTGGCAGTCCAAATCGCCACAGCTGCTTACCAAGCCCTACTCCAAGTCCTCGGTGGTCTTTCGCAGGGTGGCAATGATAATCTTCCTTTGTATCTAGGGAGTGCATATTATATAATTTTGTCTCTTGTTATAAAATAAAAAATAAATAAAATAACAATAGTTGTTTTTGCCAAAAAATCTATGCAACCCCTCACATACACGTGGCTCCGCCACTATTGGAGGACTAAACGATCAAAAATCTTCACACTAAATTGTCTCTGTGGGGATCAGATTTATTATATTTACTATAATAAATATGCATATTTATTTATTGTCTTTAATAATGAAAAAGCTTGTCAGGTATAAAGGTACATATGCGACTTGGTCTATTTCTGCACTGAAAATCAATTTATTTGAGCAGTAAAAATAGCTACCTGGTCTTCCTCTATTTTTGATCTTGAAGAGCTGAGCTAATAATTTGTGCTATTTAAAATTATTGTTGCGTTATTTTTGCTATATATTTTTGGACTACATCCAATTGGAACACCCTCAATCACTACTGTTCCAACACAAACACAAATTGAACAAGTGCAACCTTCTATTACCACATTTCCTAACATGGTAGCAACTACTTTTGCTAAGCCATTTCCCGATATATCTAAAATAGAAGTATTTGCTGGAGCTAATTTCAAAAGCTGACAGTAACGCGTGTACACTGTCCTTGACATGCATGGAATAGCCTTCGCCCTTACTGATCCAAAGCCCGATGAATCAGTTATTAACAAAAGCAATCCATTTGAATCAAGATAGGGCCCAAGTGTGTTGTTAATGAAGGGTAGATGGAAAGAGACAATCTCTGTGGAGCTTACAATTGTGGGATCGTGCCTTTCCTTTTGTTGTGTGGCGTGAAATCACTTGGAATAGCAGGCTCAACCACCAAGGAGCATATTACTAGAATATATATACACAGATTAAACCATTGACAATACCCAACTTACTTTCTATTTTATAGTAAAATTTTATCTACTTAGTTTTGTGGATCAATTTGTGTCATTATGGTACGAAAAGTTCAAAATAAGAATCGAGGTATTCAAGACATTGTTACAAACTAGATATGGAAGCGATTATTGATTTTTGTCTTTTGAAATATAAACGTAGACAAAGATATTGTGGTGCTTGTATATATGATCGTAGAGGTTTCTTTTCTTTTGTTTTTACCAATAACTTGATTTTGGAGAATATTTTTTGATTTTTATCAATTTGTTGCTTAACTAGCATAGCACCCGTGCGATACACAGGATTATTATAATTTTTAAATAAAATATTTATATTAAAATTATATGATAAAAATTATGGACTAGGAATTAATAAATAGATAGGGGCTCATGATGTGTATAGCTAAACATACAGATATATTGGGAACTGAAACCAACTTGTATAGGTAAACGTTTAGGTATATAGAAAATTGAAACCAACTTGGATAACAGCAAAAACGTGTCTCAATAAAAAATGGACACTATTAATTATGGTAATGACATTAATTCTACTGCAATTTTAAATAAGTTAATAATAATAAAATAAAAAAGAAGAAAAAATTAGGTGTAAAACAAGTGGCGTGATATATGGTGCAATGGTCATTACTTTATTATTATATGTATTATTGTACATAATAGAAATATAGATTGGTAGGGCTAAACGTGCAGAACAAACGCGTCAGAACAGATGATAGGAAAGTGAGCCTCACAACTACAAGGCCCACAAACTGAGGCCCGAGAATGTATAGAAAACAACAGAACAAATAGAGGGCTAAAATGCAGTGAGCGGACAACACTAGAAGATGCTTTTTTTTTTTTTTTTTTTTTTTTAAGGCAAAAGAAGAGCACACACATAAGTATTACCGCTAAAGAACAAGCCTGCTTGGATTGACTTTAGCTTGAATATTTGCGGATAAGCACTGATCTCGTCAACTTTTGGTGTTCGACAACTGTAGCCCATCAACTTGGCATGCGATGAGAATGTTTGGAAACAAGTTTCATACGCCGCCAATATGGAATCGCTGCAAGAGCAAGGAACACACAATATGACCCGAGAAGCACAATTGAGCGAATCGAGGATGGGGGTGATTTAACATATCCTGCATAACAGTAGCTTGCCCACATGAAACCTAAAGGCAGGACCAAATAGATTCCTGGTGGGAGCAGCATATATAGAAGTAATCCCAAGTGACACACTAAATGCTATTGAGTTCACCACAAAGAAAGAATAGAAAGTTCGACGTGGCATTTCAACCTTCCCAGCACTATCTCCGGCTTGCCTTACAACACTATCACCAACTCCGATAATAGTAGCATTGGTGCATATGGTGGTGCCGTTGATGTAATTGGTGCCGTTTTGAAGAATTATAAGACAAGGATTATTACCACCTTGTGAAAGGCCACCTAGGGGCTGGAGTACGACTTGAAAAGTGCTAGTTGCAATTAGTACTACAGCCACCAGCACTGCTTGACGCATGTCATTTGATGATCCATTACGCATGTCATCTGATAATCCGTGATTAATAAGGACATCTACTCCCACGAACATTTGGTCCATGACTTTCTTTTTCAAACTAAAATTTGTCATGCTTCCGAATGTATCCGTGGGAACCGATTGGCCATTTGGATCTCCAGCACGTGTTAAAATCTGCCTCACTTGATCATTTCCTTGCTGTGTAATGGCGATGTCCATAGCCCTCCTTCCTTCCCAAATTCTTCTCGGATAGGTCGATTTTTCCTAACAACTTCAATATCTGTCTTAGCCCAAAAAAAAGTAAAAAGAAAAAGAAAAAAAGAAAAAAAATTCAATATCTAGGAATTTGTTTGATCTATCGCATTTTAGATTTGGTTCAACATACAGTTAGGATTATCGATCAAGCTAAAAACTAGTGCAAGTAACTTCATGGATCAATTTTTTAATAAGTTATTATCACATTTAAAAGTTTAAATTTATAGAAAAAAAATTTACTAGTATATATATATGGGAACTTATATCATATACCTATAGGTACACAGCATAAGGTATACCTACATATGTAGGATATAATTTGCTGTATATATGCTTGGTTAAGATTTTCCAACTGTTTTACATGGTTTTGTTGTTAATTCTCTATTGCAACAGTGCATTTTGGAAATAATAAAGAACAAATTATTAAGCATTGCAATTGCGAGTTGATGAGTTCATTAAATGATCAATTTTTAAAATTTATATACCAAAATAGCCATGTTTGAAAATTGATGAGGCAAAAAACCAACTAGTCAACCATGAGTTTAAAAATATTGACGTGACATTGGTTAATGTACACCTCTGTCAACTTAGTGTCATCAATTAGACCCTAAGTTGGGCCTTATTTTTTTATTTCATTTTTTGTCCTGTTTAACTTCTTTAATTTCATTTTTTCCTTTCTAATACTTTTTATTTCAATTTATTTGTTCTTTTTTTAGAAAAATTTTTATTTCATTTTTCTTTTGAAAAAGGCAAAAAATTTGAAACAAAAAAGTAAAGGACAATAAAAATTGAAATGAGGTTTTTTTAAAAGGATAAAAATTAAAGTAAAAATATTGGAAAGGGAAAATATTGAAATAATGAGTTTGAGGTATGCCAAATTTATGAATAAAACAAAATTAAAAGGACAAAAAATAGTGAAAATGGCTAAAAAATTGAAACCAAAAAAATTACAAAGAGTAAAATAATTGAAACAAAAAAAGGAAAGAAAAAGAAAAGGGGAATCCTTTCTTGTAGACTAAATAAAATTTTAAAGCTAAATGAAATTAACAACTTAGAATAATTATAAAAAAATTTATTTTTTTAAAATATGAGATAACAACAAACTTATAAATAAAACAAAATTAAAAAGGAAAAAAGTAGAAATTGAAAAAAAAATAATTAAAATTAAAATATATTGTAAGAGTAAAATATTGAAACAAAAAATTAAGAAGGAGGCAAATTTGTGTCTAAGACACTAAGTTTAACTTTGTATTTTTAAGACATTAAGTCAAAACAGTACAGTAAGCTATTTACATGACAAAAGTTGAGAAAATTTGTCACACGTAATATTCCCAGTCACCAATATCAATGTAAAATTTGTTTCTTTAAGACAGTAAGTGGGTAATATTCCCAGTCACCATTATCAATGTAAAATTTGTTTCTTTAAGACAGTAAGTGGGTGTCTGTCATTGCTTATTTGTGACTTATAAATACCAAATAATAAAAAGTACGTAAGAAAGTGTTTTTTCTACATGCTTATAAGCCACAAAACAAGCAAAGCCGAACACCTTCTAAATTGTCTAATGTAATTATTCAACTTATTTGTTTCAGAAGTTGGTCATTTTGGTATAAAATTAATAAAATAAAGTTATTTTGATCATTCTCTTTGCAATTGGACTATAGTTTTTTTAAAAAAATTTAATTTTATGAATAAATAATTAAAAAAATTATTGCGATTGTTCAATTGAAGTGTCAGAAAAGAATTAACTAAAATATTCAATTTATCATGATATAAATATTTCTAGGGCATTTTAGGGAGACACGCAATAAGATACTATATGTTGCCCATTAAGTAGATATTAAAGAAGAATCACCAATGTAAGTTAAAGAAAAGACGGAGGAAGAGCTAAATAATAGATGGAATGGGCTCGCCTCTGGTTGGTTGTTGATGACTGCAAGATGTGATGCTGTATTCCCATTTTCGTCCTTCCGCCTCAACACCTCTTGTTTTCCAGTACGAAGAAGCCAGCCATGCAGCACTCTAAAGGCTTCGAGCCTTCCATTTTAACAGCAACGTGCACAGCTGTCTCTCCTCTGATAGTCAAGTCCTCAACTGAAGCAGGACACGCCATGAGAAATTTAACCAAGAGATCCATGTGATGTTCGGAACCTGCTACATAATGTAGAGGGGTGATGCCCTCCTTCCCTTGAACACGAATAAGTTGAGGCTCACGCTTCACCAGCCTTTCAGCAGTATTTGTGTGGCCGTTAATCAACGCCAAGTGCAGAGGACTGAAGCTATCAGGGTTTAGCTTCCGCCCAAACGGAGGTTTTAAGCGGAGGATTTCGAGAGCAAAGTTGGTACGCCCAACAGAAGCGGCAATGTGAAGTGGGGTATCGATAAACCCATTCTCATCGTATCTTTCCAACAATTCACTGTGCTACCGTAGTAGTGCATACAACTGCTTAATATCTCCTGCTGCTGCAACCGCCTCCAGTATATTGAATACCATCTGCAACCAAAATGCGGATTATATCGTCAGCTTTAAATTTTTTGAGATTTGTCGAAATGAGAAGATACTTTTGTAGAGAGATAATAAAGTAAGAGAGTGGAGCACGATTGTGATCTACAGAGCTTGGGTTGAATTGTGTGTTTATATTGAGTGGAGTGACAGTTGAATAAAGTTGAGGTATGTGGCGGGAAATGGCAAAGGCTGTAAATTCCGGGTGAAGTTTGGACGAGTTTGATTGTTTCTTTAAAAGGGTTAACCAAAGGAGAACCCCTTTCCCACCTGGCCAGAGGCCCCTTAACCAGGCGGGAGGTAAATCGAGGGATGTGCGTGAGTGGCAGCCCGATCAGGGAGAGGACCAACGGGCGTGGAAATCCAGCAACAGCCCCCGCAATATTTCAGCGGAGTACTGCCGCCACACGGACTCGATCCCGCGTTGTCAGGGTGTCACCACCCTAATCACCTGGCCACTTACCAACTCATCTATGCCCCTGGGGACGAGTTTGATTGTTTCTTGCCCACAACTTGGGTGGTTGGTCCATTTTTGTTTTGGGAAAAAAACAAAAAGAAAAACTTTAAAATAATCTTGAAAGATAAAAATCATCATTTATTTGACCCGAAAAAACCTTAAATTTCACTTTTCCCCTCATAATTTAAAATTTAAAAACAAAATAATTGTTGAGATATATTATTAAAATATTCAAACAAACATTAATTAAAAGAGAATCTTAATCCAAACACGACATGTATATAAAATAGATTAACTGATACACATAAAAAGTGCCCTTTGTCTTCATTTTTCTTTGTATCTCGCTATTATAAAGTAAGAATTTACATATTAACCCTCAATAATATTATATTTCACATAATAAATATTAAATTTCTTATATTTAAAATGAAAAGATATGGACAAAAAGAATAATACATACAATAGTAATAATTTTCTTAGGTGAGTCATTTGTTTGAGTTCCCACATGTGCGTATGCGCTCCGATCCAACAATTTTGTTAGTGAGAGGAGCAGGCAATATTAGTGTGTCACTTTGTTATCTCCGACAGAGGATAAGTGTCCAAAACCTTTTTTATTAAACGTTAGAGTTTATAAAATTTTATAAAAAAAGTTGAAACTTAAAAAGCAGTTCAAAAAAGTTTAGACTAAATTTTGCTTAAAAGCAAAAAATTTTACTTCTTAAAAGGAACCTTTTGAAAAAATTGACAAAATAATATTTTTACAAGACAATCCAAAGGAATATATCCTAATTCTCTTGAGATTATATAGAGCTGATCCAGTACCTCCTCCCACAAGTTCCTGGGCCGATCTGTTGAGACTTCCCTTGTCTACTTTGTTTGGATAAGAATAAAGAAACTCGTATATATAACAAGTTGCTATCTCAAACAATTATCTTTTTTGTCTCTCTTTGTGTTCTTTTAATCACATCATGTCACATCACTTTTTCTTATCTCTGAATCTTTTTCCTCCATCACTCACGATGATCAAAAATTTTGGACCTTCTATAAACTGTATGCAAACAAGTCAACCATGTAGCTAGCTTCGATTAAGCCATTTGTGGTCTTGCTTATACATAGAGGCCATAGGCAAATAGTTTAAACATCCTTCAACCATGTGTCAACTCACTGAAATTAAGCAAGACAATGAAGTATTAATTATCCCGTAATTTTTGCAAATAGAATAATTGACATGCATGATCATATAGCTAGGCTTCACTGCTTGCTAGAATTCACTTAACGTGAAATAAAAACGTTCTTTTAAAATGTCTAGTAGTTTAGAATAGGTGTGCGGTGGTAACACATATTATTATGGATTTTTTTTTATAAATGACACAAATTTTAAAATTCATTACGAAAATAGCCTTGTTTCGAAATGTTTTTCAAAAATAGCCTTTTCAGCTTTTGAATAGCCAAAATTGGCGATTGAAAAATCAAAAGTTTTTTGAATAAACGTAACTACTTTTCCTGACATGCTCTCAGGACACGTGGCAATTTTGGTTATTTAATAACCGAAATCGGCTATTCAAAAGCCGAAGTCAACTTTCAGCCATTCAACGGCCGAAATTTGTGAGGGAATATATTCATTGTTGATGCAGAGACAACAAATAGTTTAAACTTTGTCAAATTTCGGAGATTGAATTGCCGAAATCGACTATTCAAAAGCCGAAAATAATACTTCCAACAATACAGTGATAAATGCAACAATTTTGTTGATTGAAAAGCGATTTTTGGCTATTCAAAAGCCAAAAAGCTATTTTTGAAAACCAATTCAAAACAAGGCTATTTTCGTAATGGATTTTAAAATTTGTGTCATTTATAAAAAAAAAATCCTATTATTATTAGCATTTTGCAAAATTTATATAATTTTTGATAATTCTATATGTTTTATTGGACTCGTCTTGGAGTTGGACATTGCGAGGAGTGCCTTGCTATGGCAAATTAAATAAGGCCAATTCTAATAGCTTTTTTAAATACTTATTACCTAATTACGTGCAAGAAAAGTGTTGGTCCAAATTAATTCCAACAACTTTCTTTTTATAAAGTTTAGGTGATTTTGAAATTAAAAAACAACAAATCATTCTCTATACCATATACCCACTTTATCTCATGGTGACAGATATAATATTATTATTGAATGAAAGCTACACGTGATAAATTCACCACTATTGTTGCTCCATGCCCCAACAAGAACAAATTAACATATAATTTCTAAAAAGTTCTGCAGGTGGGTGCCCATGGAACAATTTGGGAAAAAAGACAAATAATTATTTAATTATCAAATATGGTCATAATGAAGGGAAAGGTGTCATTGCATAATGTGATATGACGTCATCCAAAACGCTCATCCACTGCACTGCTTCCACCTACTGAAGAAAAACAAATCATTAATAATATAGGGCCCGAGGGCTGTCAATTGAGTAACGTGGACACGTGATTTCTCTGCGATGCAATATTGTTTTCAGAATGACATTGATTTTTAAAATTATTATAATATTAATAATTTAATTATAATAGAATAATTTAAATGATTTATCATTATTAAAGGCTGTTCAGAAATTTAGTTGTTAGAGTAGTTGACAGCTGTTGTATTTTAGTTATTAGTAGATAGCTGTTTAACTAGCTGATTGAACAAAATGTGTTCAGTAAAATTAACTGTTGGATTAACTGATGAATGTTAAATGACGTAAAAAGATATTGATATCATGTTATTATTATTATTTTTATTATGATAATTATAGTTACTATTACTATTATAAGAATAAGATAATATATTTCATAATCAGATATTTATTTTCATAATCATATTTTAATATTAAAGTATAACTAATTTTTTGATAAAACATTTATATCAATATTACAAAAATTAATTTTAATAGATTCAAAATTATTTTGTTAAAAAAAAATTACTAATAAAACTTATGCTTTTAGTAATGTTGATTATATAGAAATTGAAATTCATTTTTATATTATTTCTTATTTATATTTGTGAAAGAAAAGGTAAAAATATAGAGAGAGATTGGAAAGAGAATAGAAAAATAAAAATGCAAAAGGGTAGAATTGCCAAAAAAACATGAAAAGCTAAAAGTTACGAAATACTAAAGTTTTTAACTTTTGAAAAGCGTTAGTTAAAACGCTAAAAGCTACCTAACAAGCTACTTGAAACGCTAGTTTACCAAACAGTAATAATTTAGCAAAATAGCGTTTTGATTAGTTAAAATACTAAACGCGACTTAAAAAGCTGTTGCCGAACACGCATTAAATCTTTTATTAACATTACGATGGATCTAAGATCCCCTCTCATAGGTTATGTGGTTGATATATCCTTCGTGATGCCATCCTTACTTTCGTATATAATATATATGGTTAGAATTAGAATCGTTTATAATATAATACTGTTATAATCTTAATCCAATGTTTATGAATTATCCATATCATTCGTGGTGTATCTGTCTTGTCCCACGTAATTAGTTCTATATGAGTTTATATTTTTGTTATAATAACCTAAATTCACTATTATTATTATTTGCTTAATCAATTTGGGTTAACTAAGTAAATTTAATATCTTGGTAATCTAGTTAATTGAGTTTGATACATTACTGATAGATGAGGTCAACTAAAATTATTTCTCATGATATCATAACGTTATGATTTAACACATTCACTATTTTTGCCTTTTTTGTGGCGGGACTATGTACCACACACCCTTAGTTATATATATCAGTATAACATGGTGCACCAATTTACAATATTTGTATTATATGTTTACAAATTTTATTGATTCATAATTTTTATACTATATGTTCATAATTTTCATAAGTTCACAATTTTTATACGTCCACAACATTTATATTATATATTCATAGTTTTTATAATATACGTTTACAATCTTTATATTACATGTTTACAATTTTTAATTATTTATATGTATCATATTATATGTTTATACTTTCATTACTTGTCATGAAGCAAAATGATTTTGGCTGACGGCTTTACATGTCCAAGTAGAATGGTGAGGTATCAACTTGTGTAGTTCAAGCAAAAGATGCAGCTGCAGGGTTTCTGGATAAAGATATTTGACGCGAAAAGGCAAATAAGAAATGAGTGACACGAAATTTATGCATTTGATGTGGTTTGAACCGAAGGCTGCAGCTCATCGATTACCCTCATGGGCTGCCAGTCGAATTCTTCCCTTGGTTGTCTCAGGGCAACAAAGTGAAGGGCTTCACTCTACACTTGATAAATGTGACAAGCCCATGGATATGAACCCGGTACCGACCATATATTTTGTTCTTCAAATGTTGTCTCCTTGACAAGAGATTCCGCAACGCAGTATACAGTATTGGATTCTGGCTCAGTGAAAGTTGGCATAGCAACACATCCGAGAGAGACATAGTCCTCGGGAGTGCGTGGATACCAAATTGAAATGAGAGTAATGTAATCATCGGCACAGTTCTTCCAGACCTACAAAGCACTTGATGGTCATCTCATGTACACAAAGAAGTTTGAAGTGAGGAAGGACATTCAGAATGAGAATAGATTTAACTTGTGATAAAACTTTAAAAACAATATCAATTCGACACTTTCACTAGGGTTGTGATAAACTTTTATGCGCATACTTCAAATGTAGCCAAATTTAGTATGCAAAAGTATACAACTATAGTATACCATATGACTCGTTTCATGGCATGTCATAGTTAATCACTAAATTTGCAGGTTTAAAATAATATCAGACATAAAATCTTGAATGAAGACCTTGAGTTGTCGAGCATCCTGCATCTAGTTCAATAAAGACTCTAAACATAGGGAAAAACTTCAGGTAATCACCAATCCCCGTAACTGATGTATTATCAAGTTTCTCATTCCAATATGTTAACAATAAAGATGTCTCTCACGAATGGTTTTGCAAGCACTGAACCATAGACATGTTAGACTATACTGGATTAGTATGCATTTCTATTGTATAATGGTAGTTTAAGTAGTTGAGTTAAAGTCAACTCATTAACGTTGATTGACAGCTCAGCATGTTCTGTTAGTTAGTTAGAGCCGAGCAATTCATTGTATTAATAATTAAAATTCAACATAATTTTATAACAATAACACGTTAAATCCAAACTTACTCCAAATTATAATTATTAAGCATAACATACACACACACACACACACACACATATATATACCGGGGCGGGGCGAGGTCACCCAACCCCGACCCCGACATCGACACTGGTGCACAAAGAAAAAACCCTGCCCCGCCCTGCACCAAGTGTTTTTTTGGTAAAAACCCCGCCCCTACCCATCCGGTGCCCCTGCTAGGGCTAAGCATTCGGTCAAAACCGAACCGAAATAATTGAAACTGAAATAATCGAAAACCGAATTTGAAAAATTTTAGGAACCGAAACCGAACCGAATTACCGAAATAACCGAATTGCTTCAAAAAATCAGAACCTGAATTTTTCATACATATTTGCAAATAAAAAATAAAAGCAAATTCAAATTCAAATCAAATGAAGGATTAATAGTTCATAACAGCAATATCTCATACACCTAAAAAAAATCAATCTTTCGGTTCAATTATAAAATAAAGGCTTTGGTTTGATGATTAAACCTAAATGGTTAAACTTTAAAGACTTAGAGTATTCAATTATAAAATAAAAGCCTATTACCTAATACCTATGAGTGCTAGACGTCTAAATTACAAAGAATTCAATATTTCGGTTATTTCGGTTCTTAACCGAAATTTTAGAATAGGAACCGAATCGAAAATCGAAAACCGAATTTTAAAAAAAAATAACCGAAACCAAACCGAATACTAAAATAACCGAACCGAAATAATAATTTTGACAACAGTTATATTCTAAATAAGAAGAAAGTTATTGCAGAAAGTGCTTATAAAGATTCAAAATAAACACTTCCAAGCACCCTCTAATAATCAAAACTTGGTGGATATATAAAGAAATTAAAGAAAATTATACACTAAAAGCAGTCCATTATATAATCCCAGCGTCATCCCTAGAAGAAGATTGTTAGAAAATAAATACAGATAAAGTGTAATTTGAAAGGAAAAACAAATATAAGAATAAAATTAAAAAAATAAATAGTAGAACTTACAGTACTTAAAGAATACAAAAATGCGAAGAAAATGATCGAGTCTTGGATCAAATCCAATCTCCTTAAGGTTTTATTGCCTTGCACTGGTGCCAACGGTTTAACAGCTCAAACCTCCCAGATAAAACGATAACACTCTTACGCTTTGTAGCACTACAAAATACAAGAACTGTGAACTAGAAAAATGTAGAAATCTCTCTCAGAATATGCTTAACTAGATTGCTAAAAAAAGAAATTATGATAAGTGTAGACAAATGAATGCAGAAGAAGTAAGAGCGTATGAAAAATTGAATGACCAGATTTCTTACTTTACAAGTATTTATAGAAAATAAGCATTTGTTCAGACAGATGCAATTTCAGCGATTAGGTGCTAAAAACACCTATTGGCATAGGACACAACTCGTGTCTGAATGAGAAGGTGCCAAAAATACTTATTGGGATAGGATACAATTCTTGCAAAGTGCGTATCTTTTTGATTGAGTGTTTCAAAAGATTGGAGTCTTCTCAGAATTAGCTATTATTATATTTAATAATAATAGTATATGTAATTAAAATTCACCTCCAACTTTGAATCTCAATTTCTCATTCATATGTCATTTGTTTTGATCAAATAAATACACAATAACAATCTACTCACAAAGGCAAATATTTTAAGATCCATTTTATTAGACAAATGACAACGGAAGACAGTTTTGTAGTACAAGTAACTGAATATACTGCATACATTCCGACTAATAATTAAAAGAAAAAAAATTGCTTCACACATTTTTGAGGACTCACCAAATGTTATAATAAACTCTTAGAAGAAAATATTACAGGTGTCTCCTTTCCTAAAATAACCGTTGCCCCCCTTTTAAAACACAAACAAACCGGCACACGTTACAATCACTAGACGTGCAACCATGTCCTTAACATGGCAATACTGTTCCGACAAAAAAAAAACATGGCAATAAAAATATAACCCAAGCTCAAACTATAACATGATTCAAACTCTAATATGTACATAAAGTAACAATTTAAAGTCCAAATTCTAGAGTATAAAAAGACACAATCTGGAAACATAAATCAAAATACGACTTAATGAATAGCTCGTTCAAGTCATTTCTCCTTAGTTGTCCCTACGCATCCCAAGGAATTATTTAAATCTCGATCATTGTATTTGTAGACTCAAATGCTAACTTTCACATATCTAAAAATAAAAAATTTAAAGCTATATATTTTAATTAACAAAATAATACAGAAAAATAATTATAAATATGAAGAAATATAAAATTGAAATTTTGTTAACATCCTTGAGAACTAAAGAAGCCCTAGATAAGAATTTGAACAATAAGATAAGATATATTATATTACAACTTATAAGTAAATACTATGTATATATATAAGTATAAAAGTAAATAACATATATATCTATATCTATATCTATATCTATATATTCGGCAATCAGGTTTTTTTTTAAATTCAAAATTAGTTTCATTCCCAACCCATTTCCTCCAAATTTTTTCCCAAATCTTGTTTCTCAATGTGAGAGAATTGTATGTCCTAACATTTTGAAATAGAAAAATTATGTTCCACATATTATCGTTTTAACTGTGCTCATTTACCACAAAATTATCTATATTACCCTTTTCCCATGCTCATCAGTCAACTATCATAAGATCTATAAATATTCATCATTTGTGCAAGTGTGTGTGTTGTTGTCCCCATATCATCAACTTTACAAATTTTTCGTATTTCTATCTCTTTCTTAAGTTTTGGCGCATCAATTCCAATTCTTTGGAGGTAATAAATAAATAATAAAAAAAAACTAATATATAATAAGACTCTTTTAAATATGATAGTTATCTTCACTCTCAAAAATTCCTAATATCCCCAAAAAAACTTTATGGTTTCTCCAGTCTTAAGCAGTAAAATATGTGAAGATTAGAAGAATCAAACTGTTTTCAAATTCTTTTAGAAGAGCACAATTTATTAGTGGTTAAAATAAGGTGTTTTGTTTTTAAGGACTTTCCAAGTATCTTCAGAAGTGCCATCTTTTATAGTTGTTATTGAGAGAAAAGATAAAAGAGATTGCAAGCAGACCTAGGTATATAGAAATGCGTAATATTATGTACAAAGGAGAGACCATGAGTAATTAACAGAGCGTTTGACTTTGTTTATTTGAATATTTTAAACACTTAAAATAAAAAGTAACTCTAATTACTTTAAATAAAAAATGTTTATAAATACTCAAAATAGTATCGAACACCCTCCAATTAGTCTCAAAACTTGGTGGATCACTATAAAAATTCAACAATAGGCAGTGGTTTTCTTATTCATGGGCGGCCACGGTTCGTGAATTTGCTTAGGAGTCACCAAATTTGCAGGGCTTTTGACAACAGTTATATTCTAAATGAGAAGAAAGTCCAATAACTTTTGCAGAAAGTGCTTATAAAGATTTAAAATAAACAGCACCAAGCACCCTCTAATAATTAAAACTTGGTGGATATATAAAGAGATTAAAGAAAATTATACACTAAAAGCAGTCAATATATAATTCCAGCATCATCCCAAGAAGAAGACAGTTTAGTAGTACAAGTAATCGAATACACTGCATACATTTCGACTAATAATTAAAAGGAAAAAAACTGCTTTACACATTTTTGAGGATTCACCAAATGTTATAAAAAACTCTTAGGAGAAAATACTACAGGTGTCTGATTTCCTAGAATAATCGTTTGATCTCATTGGTGTTGCCCCCCTTTTAAAACACACTCACACACCGGCACACCTTACAAGCATTAGACGTGCAACCATGTCCTTAACATGGCAATACTGAATATATATTGGGCTTGTAGCTAGCTAGCTAGCTAGCATCCCTAATTGTCTCCTTCTGGTGAATATTTGAGAAGAAACACTGATCTTGCCATCTCCCTATGGTGGTAAGCTTTAGACCACATCCTCAGCACCCACGGGAAGTTTCTCGACTTGTTTGGCAGCCTCGCCGCTATGATTAGAAGATACAAACCAAACGCACCTTGAAGAGAATACAAAGTTATGTTTGAGGCTTCTTTTGGGGATATAACCAACCCCGAGCACATGTAGTTCACAAACATGAACCATAAAGAAATGTACAGCAACGTATTGTAACCGTCCCTGGGTAGCAGCGCGAAGATCATCCCAAGTGAGGCGGCGAACGCTACTGAGTTGAGAACTATGAAAATATAGAAATAATATTCCTTCATGATCGCCTTTCCAGGATCTTCCTCTTCCTCTGAGAATGCATATCCATGGCTCTTAGTAATGGTGGCATTGGCGGAGCCATTACTGTAGCTTCCGTCTATAGAGAAAGGAAAATTGTCGTCTTCCTGTGAAAGGCCGCCGGGGTTGGAGTAGAGCTTGGTAGGTAGCGGTGGCGATTAGGACTGCAACCACTAGTAGGGCGTTGCGCATGTCACCTGACAAGCCCTTCTCCATGTAAACATGGAATCCCACGATTGATTCTTGGATCTTCTTTGGTTTTGAAATCAAGAAATCTGCCCAGGTTTCATATGCTGCAACCGACGACCCTTTTGCAGCTCCTCCGCGTTTTAAAGCCTTCCTGATTCTTTCATTTTTCTGTTCCGTGGCAATATCCAGTGCAGTTAACCCTTTCGAGTTCTTCTTGTTGATGTTGATGACTTTTCCAATTAACAACTTCAATATCTGGCCACACAACAACATCATCAATTGTAAACGTACAGAAGAATAAATAATAGGGTAAATTGCTACAACCCTTTCTGGTAATTTTTAAAAGCATATCGGATCTGATCCCATGTGGTCATTGAAAAATAAACATACGCCTCCCCCTTTCTTTCAAAGAAAATTGTTACTTCTAACAAATTGTTAACTGAAATAAGCACACAAGCAAATGATTACAATCTCTTTTCTAGCTATAAACTTAAAAGATGATAATTAACTTAAAAGGAAGACATGTATATGAGCTCACCTCTAGCTGATCGGCGCGCGCTGCTACGTGCATTGCTGTGTCGCCATCTTCGTCTTTCCAATTCAATACCTCTAAATTCTCGGTGCGCTGAAGCCATCCAAGCAGCACCTTGAAAGCTGCAACTCTTCCATTTCTAACGGCAACATTCACAGCAGTCTCTCCTCTGATGGTCAAGTCCTCAAGTGAAGCAGGACACGCCATGAGAAATTCAGCCAAGAGATGAAAATCACCAGATTCCACCACGTAATGCAGAGGGGTTATGCCCTCCCTCCCTTGAACACGAATAAGTTGAGGCTCATGCTTCACAAGCCTTTCCACGGTTTTTTTGTGCCCGTTACGCAACGCCAAGTGCAGAGGGCTGAGGCCATCAGGGTTTAGCTTCTTACCAAACCAAGGCTTTAAACGAAGGATTTCAAGAGCAAAGTGAGTACATCCATGAGAAGCAGCAACATGCAGTGGTGTATCAATAAACGCTTCCTCATCGAAGCCTTGCAGCAATTTACCATCCTCCTGCAGTAATGCATACAGTTTATCAATATCTCCTGCTTTCGCAGCCTCCTCCCACCTCTCCATATGTATATCTAGCTAGGTATAAAACCAAAAAGTGTTAATTGAATTAGCCAAACTAAGGTCCTTTGCTTTAACTATAGGAGTTGATAGCTAGTACTAGAGAAAATTTAAAAAGCTGAGGATACTCTAAACAAGTCTCTGCTTTATAGAAGTTGCTACACATTTATTATTATAAAACTTTATTTTGTAATTAAATCTGGGGTAAATTACACTGAACCCTTATAATTTATTATAAGTGTATGTTACCCTTTTATAGTTTTATAATTGATTTAGAATTCTCCTGTGGTCTTAAAATATATAGCACATATGTCCTAAAAAAAGAGCATGAGACCCCTCATATATAATCCTCGAAATATGTAGTATATATGTCCCTAAAAAGAATATTCGTATTTATTTTGAAATTATAGAAAAGTGACATGCATTTATAATAAACTATAAGAGGGTTCAGTGTAAATTACCCTAAATTTATTTTTCACGAATTTAAATTTTAAATAAGATGATAACTTAGTATCCGGTTTCCAAACTTGTCCACCATGACGTCATATTCCATCTCCCTCTAAAAAAAAAGACCAATCATCATTGGAGTCACTACTGATGTCCATAATTATTATGTATATAATATATGATGAATAAAGTGGCTTCTCTCAAAATGTAATTTGGAAATAATACAAAAGAAATAATCTTTTCCTACTAATCTTTTTTCTTTCTTATTGATTTTGGCCCCTTTTTTTCCTGTCAATTGTTTTGAGGTTTGATCTTATACCAACTACTACTGATCTTAGATTGGTGTGCTTGAAATCCAAAATAATCATTTTTAAACTTAAAATTCTAACCTTTCATCATTTATCAATTTGAAACTTTGGACGTGGATAAAAAACATTATTTCTTTTTTCCTACCCAATGTTATATAATCCTTTCTTTTTCTTTTATGATTTTTTAGGTGAGTCATTTTTTTCAATTCCCACAAGTGCATATGCGCTCCGATCCAACAATTTGTCAGTGAGACCACCAAGCAATATTGGTTTGTTACTTTGTTATCTCCGACAAAGGATAAGTATCCAAAACGTTTTTATTAAACGTTAAAATTTATAGAATTTTATAAAAAAAAAGGTTGAAACTTAAAAAACAGTTCAAAAAAGTTTAGACCAAACTTTTCTTAAAAGCAAAAAATTTTCCTTCCTAAAAGGTACCTTTTGAAAAAATTATACAAAATAATCTTTTTACAAGACAATCCAAAGGAATATAGCCTAATTCTCTTGAGATTATCTAGAGCTGATCCAATACGTCCTCCGACAAGTTGCTGGGGCGATCTATTGAGACCTCCCTTTTCTACTTTTTTAGGATAAAAATAAATAAGTTGCTATCTCAAACAATTATCTTTTTTGTCTCTCTTAGTGTTCTTTTAATGGCATCAATTTACATCATTTCACATCACTTTTTCTTATGTCTGAATCTTTTTCCTCCATCACTCAAAATGATAAAAAAATTTTGGACCTTCTATAAACTGTATGCGAACAAGTCAACCATGCATCTAGCTGTGATTAAGCCATTCAGGGTCTTGCTTAAAAAAGGGCAAAAAAAAAAAAAAGAAAGAAAATGCGTCAGTGTGTCGTCTTCCTATTTCGTTGTGCAACTTGACCTAACTCTTTATTCAATTATTTGAGCCGCCATGGCTGCTGAACACACCCCACCAAAAACCAAAAAAAAAACCCTTGAAAAAGAAAGTGAGTTTGTGACCATTTTCCAGGATAAAGTTTCATTAAAATTCTTTTAAAGAAATAATAGTCCGTATAGCTAGTATAATTCATCTTAACATAATTTTGAAATAAAGATTAACGATAAACTCGTTTCTATTGTAGAAAACATACATAGAGGCCATAGGGAAATAGTTTAAACATCCTTCAACCATGTGAAATTAAGCAAGACAATGAAGTATTAATTATCCCATAATTATTTCTGCAAATAGAATAGTTGCCATGCATGATCATATAGCTAGGCTTCGCTACTTCCTAGAAGTCACGTAACGTCAAATATAGGAAGTTTTTTAGGGCTCGTTTGAATTGGTTTTTTTTAAAACGCTTTTTTAATAGCTTTTGAAAAATAACTTTTTTTTATAAGTTAAAAATTAGCTTCTAAAAAAAGTTGTATTTAAACTTTTTTCGAAGTTTCAACTTTTTTGAAAGCCAAATCAAATAGTTATTGCAAATTTAATATAACTTTTTTTAAAAAAAATACTTTTTTCTTGAAAAAAAACTAATCCAAACAGGCCCTTACAATGTCTAGTAGTTTAGAATAGGTGCACAATGGTAACATGTATTATTATTAGCATTTTGCAAAATTTATGTAATTTTTGATAATTCTATTTGTTTTATTGAACTCATCTTAGAGTTGGACATCGTGAGGAGTGCCTTGCTATGGCAAATTGAATAAGGCCAATTGTAATTAGCTCATTTAAATATTTATTACCTAATTACGTGCAAGAAAAGTGTTGGTCCAGAAAAGTATGGCCCAAATTAATTCCGACAAAGATATAAATTTTTGATGATTTTGGAATTAATTTTCAACTTTTCGAATATACCAGTTTAGCTCATAGTGACATATATGATATCATTGTTCAATGAATGCTACACATGATAAATTCACCACTGTTGTTGCTCCATGCCCCTACAAGAAGAAATTAACATATATAATTTCTTACAAGTTGTGCAGGTGGGTGGGATGAACAATTTGGGGAAAAAGACATAAATAATTATTTAATTATCAAATATGGTAATAATGAAGAGAGAGTTGTCATTGCTTGTTTTGCGTACGAATGTGATGATGACGTCGTCAATGATGACGTAGCAACTAAATTAGGTGAATTTTCTTGAACAAGGTGCTTCCACACTACTTCCACGTAACGCAGAAAAACAAATCATTTTCCGTGACGACATAGGGCCCGAGGGCTGTCAATTGAGCACAGTGGACACTCGTGATTTCTCTGTCATGCAGATTACTTTTTGATAATGACATTGATCTGTAAAAATATTATAATATTAATAATTTGATTATAATATAATAATTTAAATAATTTATCATTATTAAATCTTTTACTAGCGTTACTGGGGATCCAAGATCCCCTCTCATAGGCTATGTGATTGATATTTCTTCCGTGATGCCATCCTTGCTTCGATATATATATATGGTTAGAAGTAGAATAATTTATAATATAATACTGTTGTAATTTTAATGTAATGTTTACGAATAATCCATATCATTCGTGGTGTATCGTTTTGTCCCACATAATTAGTTTTATATAAGTTTATATTTTTTGTTTATAATGACCTAACTTCACTAATATTTTTATTATTTACTTATTCAATTTGGGTAATTGAGTAAATTCAATATATTGATAATCTAGTAATTGGGTTTGGTACATTATAGATGGTCAAGGCCAACTGAAATTTCTCATGATATCATAACGTTATGATTTAACACATTAAGTGTTTTGCTTTATTCCGGCAAACCAAAATTCTTCCCCTTTCGATGGAAGTCGGTTTGTTAACACAACAAATAAATAAGTCGATATCTTCCTTATAAGTTTAAACTTTTAGATGAGGTGGTAATTTTAATTTGATATCGAGCTTGGAAATCAAACGACACACGCTCAAAACTTATCGCCATCCTTTAAAAAATTAAATTATTCATGTGCAAACTCTAAACAATTCTCGCTACACGTCGTAGCATTAATATAATAAATAAATAAACTAATATCTTCTTTATAAACTTAAACTTTTAGATGAGATAGTAACTCTGACTCTAAAGAAATTTACAATCTGATGAATGCTATTCCTTGGCTGAATTTCTCATGGCGAGTCCTGCTTCAGTCAAGGACTGGACCATCCGAGGCGAGATTGGCGTGCACATTGTTGATGCTAAAAATGGAACACTCCAAGCTTTCAAAATGCTGCTTGGATGGCTTTAGCACACTGAGAATTTATACTTGTTGAATTGGAAAGGCAAAAATGGCGACACAGCATGACACCTTGCAGCTCAAACCCTTCAGCTAGAGGCAAGCTCATATATGTATCTCTTGCCTTTTTAGGTTCCAAGAATCAATCGTGAAATTGGATGCTTATCTGGAGAAGGATTGTCAGGTGCCATGCGCTACGCGCTACTAGTGGTGGCAGTCCAAATCGCCACAGCTGCTTACCAAGCCCTACTCCAAGTCCTCGGTGGTCTTTCGCAGGGTGGCAATGATAATCTTCCTTTGTATCTAGGGAGTGCATATTATATAATTTTGTCTCTTGTTATAAAATAAAAAATAAATAAAATAACAATAGTTGTTTTTGCCAAAAAATCTATGCAACCCCTCACATACACGTGGCTCCGCCACTATTGGAGGACTAAACGATCAAAAATCTTCACACTAAATTGTCTCTGTGGGGATCAGATTTATTATATTTACTATAATAAATATGCATATTTATTTATTGTCTTTAATAATGAAAAAGCTTGTCAGGTATAAAGGTACATATGCGACTTGGTCTATTTCTGCACCAGAAAATCAATTTATTTGAGCAGGTAAAAATAGCTACCTGGTCTTCCTCTATTTTTTGACTGTTGAAGAGCTGAGCTAATAATTTGTGCTATTTAAAATTATTGTTGCGTTATTTTTGCTATATATTTTTGGACTACATCCAATTGGAACACCCTCAATCACTACTGTTCCAACACAAACACAAATTGAACAAGTGCAACCTTCTATTACCACATTTCCTAACATGGTAGCAACTACTTTTGCTAAGCCATTTCCCGATATATCTAAAATAGAAGTATTTGCTGGAGCTAATTTCAAAAGTGTGATGCAACGCGTGTACACTGTCCTTGACATGCATGGAATAGCCTTCGCCCTTACTGATCCAAAGCCCGATGAATCAGTTATTAACAAAAGCAATCCATTTGAATCAAGATAGGGCCCAAGTGTGTTGTTAATGAAGGGTAGATGGAAAGAGACAATCTCTGTGGAGCTTACAATTGTGGGATCGTGCCTTTCCTTTTGTTGTGTGGCGTGAAATCACTTGGAATAGCAGGCTCAACCACCAAGGAGCATATTACTAGAATATATATACACAGATTAAACCATTGACAATACCCAACTTACTTTCTATTTTATAGTAAAATTTTATCTACTTAGTTTTGTGGATCAATTTGTGTCATTATGGTACGAAAAGTTCAAAATAAGAATCGAGGTATTCAAGACATTGTTACAAACTAGATATGGAAGCGATTATTGATTTTTGTTTTTTGAAATATAAACGTAGACAAAGATATTGTGGTGCTTGTATATATGATCGTAGAGGTTTCTTTTCTTTTGTTTTTACCAATAACTTGATTTTGGAGAATATTTTTTGATTTTTATCAATTTGTTGCTTAACTAGCATAGCACCCGTGCGATACACAGGATTATTATAATTTTTAAATAAAATATTTATATTAAAATTATATGATAAAAATTATGGACTAGGAATTAATAAATAGATAGGGGCTCATGATGTGTATAGCTAAACATACAGATATATTGGGAACTGAAACCAACTTGTATAGGTAAGCGTTTAGGTATATAGAAAATTGAAACCAACTTGGATAACAGCAAAAACGTGTCTCAATAAAAAATGGACACTATTAATTATGGTAATGACATTAATTCTACTGCAATTTTAAATAAGTTAATAATAATAAAATAAAAAAGAAGAAAAAAAATTAGGTGTAAAACAAGTGGCGTGATATATGGTGCAATGGTCATTACTTTATTATTATATGTATTATTGTACATAATAGAAATATAGATTGGTAGGGCTAAACGTGCAGAACAAACGCGTCAGAACAGATGATAGGAAAGTGAGCCTCACAACTACAAGGCCCACAAACTGAGGCCCGAGAATGTATAGAAAACAACAGAACAAATAGAGGGCTAAAATGCAGTGAGCGGACAACACTAGAAGATGCTTTTTTTTTTTTTTTTTTAAGGCAAAAGAAGAGCACACACATAAGTATTACCGCTAAAGAACAAGCCTGCTTGGATTGACTTTAGCTTGAATATTTGCGGATAAGCACTGATCTCGTCAACTTTTGGTGTTCGACAACTGTAGCCCATCAACTTGGCATGCGATGAGAATGTTTGGAAACAAGTTTCATACGCCGCCAATATGGAATCGCTGCAAGAGCAAGGAACACACAATATGACCCGAGAAGCACAATTGAGCGAATCGAGGATGGGGGTGATTTAACATATCCTGCATAACAGTAGCTTGCCCACATGAAACCTAAAGGCAGGACCAAATAGATTCCTGGTGGGAGCAGCATATATAGAAGTAATCCCAAGTGACACACTAAATGCTATTGAGTTCACCACAAAGAAAGAATAGAAAGTTCGACGTGGCATTTCAACCTTCCCAGCACTATCTCCGGCTTGCCTTACAACACTATCACCAACTCCGATAATAGTAGCATTGGTGCATATGGTGGTGCCGTTGATGTAATTGGTGCCGTTTTGAAGAATTATAAGACAAGGATTATTACCACCTTGTGAAAGGCCACCTAGGGGCTGGAGTACGACTTGAAAAGTGCTAGTTGCAATTAGTACTACAGCCACCAGCACTGCTTGACGCATGTCATTTGATGATCCATTACGCATGTCATCTGATAATCCGTGATTAATAAGGACATCTACTCCCACGAACATTTGGTCCATGACTTTCTTTTTCAAACTAAAATTTGTCATGCTTCCGAATGTATCCGTGGGAACCGATTGGCCATTTGGATCTCCAGCACGTGTTAAAATCTGCCTCACTTGATCATTTCCTTGCTGTGTAATGGCGATGTCCATAGCCCTCCTTCCTTCCCAAATTCTTCTCGGATAGGTCGATTTTTCCTAACAACTTCAATATCTGTCTTAGCCCAAAAAAAAGTAAAAAGAGAAAAAGAAAAAAAGAAAAAAAATTCAATATCTAGGAATTTGTTTGATCTATCGCATTTTAGATTTGGTTCAACATACAGTTAGGATTATCGATCAAGCTAAAAACTAGTGCAAGTAACTTCATGGATCAATTTTTTAATAAGTTATTATCACATTTAAAAGTTTAAATTTATAGAAAAAAAATTTACTAGTATATATATATGGGAACTTATATCATATACCTATAGGTACACAGCATAAGGTATACCTACATATGTAGGATATAATTTGCTGTATATATGCTTAGTTAAGATTTTCCAACTGTTTTACATGGTTTTGTTGTTAATTCTCTATTGCAACAGTGCATTTTGGAAATAATAAAGAACAAATTATTAAGCATTGCAATTGCGAGTTGATGAGTTCATTAAATGATCAATTTTTAAAATTTATATACCAAAATAGCCATGTTTGAAAATTGATGAGGCAAAAAACCAACTAGTCAACCATGAGTTTAAAAATATTGACGTGACATTGGTTAATGTACACCTCTGTCAACTTAGTGTCATCAATTAGACCCTAAGTTGGGCCTTATTTTTTTATTTCATTTTTTGTCCTGTTTAACTTCTTTAATTTCATTTTTTCCTTTCTAATACTTTTTATTTCAATTTATTTGTTCTTTTTTTAGAAAAATTTTTATTTCATTTTTCTTTTGAAAAAGGCAAAAAATTTGAAACAAAAAAGTAAAGGACAATAAAAATTGAAATGAGGTTTTTTTAAAAGGATAAAAAATTAAAGTAAAAAAATATTGGAAAGGGAAAATATTGAAATAATGAGTTTGAGGTATGCCAAATTTATGAATAAAACAAAATTAAAAGGACAAAAAATAGTGAAAATGGCTAAAAAATTGAAACCAAAAAAATTACAAAGAGTAAAATAATTGAAACAAAAAAAGGAAAGAAAAAGAAAAGGGGAATCCTTTCTTGTAGACTAAATAAAATTTTAAAGCTAAATGAAATTAACAACTTAGAATAATTATAAAAAAATTTATTTTTTTAAAATATGAGATAACAACAAACTTATAAATAAAACAAAATTAAAAAGGAAAAAAGTAGAAATTGAAAAAAAAATAATTAAAATTAAAATATATTGTAAGAGTAAAATATTGAAACAAAAATTAAGAAGGAGGCAAATTTGTGTCTAAGACACTAAGTTTAACTTTGTATTTTTAAGACATTAAGTCAAAACAGTACAGTAAGCTATTTACATGACAAAAGTTGAGAAAATTTGTCACACGTAATATTCCCAGTCACCAATATCAATGTAAAATTTGTTTCTTTAAGACAGTAAGTGGGTAATATTCCCAGTCACCATTATCAATGTAAAATTTGTTTCTTTAAGACAGTAAGTGGGTGTCTGTCATTGCTTATTTGTGACTTATAAATACCAAATAATAAAAAGTACGTAAGAAAGTGTTTTTTCTACATGCTTATAAGCCACAAAACAAGCAAAGCCGAACACCTTCTAAATTGTCTAATGTAATTATTCAACTTATTTGTTTCAGAAGTTGGTCATTTTGGTATAAAATTAATAAAATAAAGTTATTTTGATCATTCTCTTTGCAATTGGACTATAGTTTTTTTTAAAAAATTTAATTTTATGAATAAATAATTAAAAAAATTATTGCGATTGTTCAATTGAAGTGTCAGAAAAGAATTAACTAAAATATTCAATTTATCATGATATAAATATTTCTAGGGCATTTTAGGGAGACACGCAATAAGATACTATATGTTGCCCATTAAGTAGATATTAAAGAAGAATCACCAATGTAAGTTAAAGAAAAGACGGAGGAAGAGCTAAATAATAGATGGAATGGGCTCGCCTCTGGTTGGTTGTTGATGACTGCAAGATGTGATGCTGTATTCCCATTTTCGTCCTTCCGCCTCAACACCTCTTGTTTTCCAGTACGAAGAAGCCAGCCATGCAGCACTCTAAAGGCTTCGAGCCTTCCATTTTTAACAGCAACGTGCACAGCTGTCTCTCCTCTGATAGTCAAGTCCTCAACTGAAGCAGGACACGCCATGAGAAATTTAACCAAGAGATCCATGTGATGTTCGGAACCTGCTACATAATGTAGAGGGGTGATGCCCTCCTTCCCTTGAACACGAATAAGTTGAGGCTCACGCTTCACCAGCCTTTCAGCAGTATTTGTGTGGCCGTTAATCAACGCCAAGTGCAGAGGACTGAAGCTATCAGGGTTTAGCTTCCGCCCAAACGGAGGTTTTAAGCGGAGGATTTCGAGAGCAAAGTTGGTACGCCCAACAGAAGCGGCAATGTGAAGTGGGGTATCGATAAACCCATTCTCATCGTATCTTTCCAACAATTCACTGTGCTACCGTAGTAGTGCATACAACTGCTTAATATCTCCTGCTGCTGCAACCGCCTCCAGTATATTGAATACCATCTGCAACCAAAATGCGGATTATATCGTCAGCTTTAAATTTTTTGAGATTTGTCGAAATGAGAAGATACTTTTGTAGAGAGATAATAAAGTAAGAGAGTGGAGCACGATTGTGATCTACAGAGCTTGGGTTGAATTGTGTGTTTATATTGAGTGGAGTGACAGTTGAATAAAGTTGAGGTATGTGGCGGGAAATGGCAAAGGCTGTAAATTCCGGGTGAAGTTTGGACGAGTTTGATTGTTTCTTTAAAGGGTTAGCAGAAGGAGAACTTTCCCACTGTGAGAGCCATGATAGCGGGAGGTAAATCGAGGATGTGCGTGAGTGGCGGCCCGATCGAGGAAGGACCAGCGGGCGTGGAAATCCAAGAATGACCATGATATTTCAATGAATCTGCCGCCACACGGACTCGATCCCGCGTTGTCAGGGTGTCACCACCCTAATCACCTGGCCACTTACCAACTCATCTATGCCCCTGGGGACGAGTTTGATTGTTTCTTGCCCACAACTTGGGTGGTTGGTCCATTTTTGTTTTGGGAAAAAAACAAAAAGAAAAACTTTAAAATAATCTTGAAAGATAAAAATCATCATTTATTTGACCCGAAAAAACCTTAAATTTCACTTTTCCCCTCATAATTTAAAATTTAAAAACAAAATAATTGTTGAGATATATTATTAAAATATTCAAACAAACATTAATTAAAAGAGAATCTTAATCCAAACACGACATGTATATAAAATAGATTAACTGATACACATAAAAAGTGCCCTTTGTCTTCATTTTTCTTTGTATCTCGCTATTATAAAGTAAGAATTTACATATTAACCCTCAATAATATTATATTTCACATAATAAATATTAAATTTCTTATATTTAAAATGAAAAGATATGGACAAAAGAATAATACATACAATAGTAATAATTTTCTTAGGTGAGTCATTTGTTTGAGTTCCCACATGTGCGTATGCGCTCCGATCCAACAATTTTGTTAGTGAGAGGAGCAGGCAATATTAGTGTGTCACTTTGTTATCTCCGACAGAGGATAAGTGTCCAAAACCTTTTTTATTAAACGTTAGAGTTTATAAAATTTTATAAAAAAAGTTGAAACTTAAAAAGCAGTTCAAAAAAGTTTAGACTAAATTTTGCTTAAAAGCAAAAAATTTTACTTCTTAAAAGGAACCTTTTGAAAAAATTGACAAAATAATATTTTTACAAGACAATCCAAAGGAATATATCCTAATTCTCTTGAGATTATATAGAGCTGATCCAGTACCTCCTCCCACAAGTTCCTGGGCCGATCTGTTGAGACTTCCCTTGTCTACTTTGTTTGGATAAGAATAAAGAAACTCGTATATATAACAAGTTGCTATCTCAAACAATTATCTTTTTTGTCTCTCTTTGTGTTCTTTTAATCACATCATGTCACATCACTTTTTCTTATCTCTGAATCTTTTTCCTCCATCACTCACGATGATCAAAAATTTTTGGACCTTCTATAAACTGTATGCAAACAAGTCAACCATGTAGCTAGCTTCGATTAAGCCATTTGTGGTCTTGCTTATACATAGAGGCCATAGGCAAATAGTTTAAACATCCTTCAACCATGTGTCAACTCACTGAAATTAAGCAAGACAATGAAGTATTAATTATCCCGTAATTTTTGCAAATAGAATAATTGACATGCATGATCATATAGCTAGGCTTCACTGCTTGCTAGAATTCACTTAACGTGAAATAAAAACGTTCTTTTAAAATGTCTAGTAGTTTAGAATAGGTGTGCGGTGGTAACACATATTATTATGGATTTTTTTTTATAAATGACACAAATTTTAAAATTCATTACGAAAATAGCCTTGTTTCGAAATGTTTTTCAAAAATAGCCTTTTCAGCTTTTGAATAGCCAAAATTGGCGATTGAAAAATCAAAAGTTTTTTGAATAAACGTAACTACTTTTCCTGACATGCTCTCAGGACACGTGGCAATTTTGGTTATTTAATAACCGAAATCGGCTATTCAAAGCGAAGTCAACTTTCACCATTCAACTACGAAATTTGTGAGGGAATATATTCATTGTTGATGCAGAGACAACAAATAGTTTAAACTTTGTCAAATTTCGGAGATTGAATTGCCGAAATCGACTATTCAAAAGCCGAAAATAATACTTCCAACAATACAGTGATAAATGCAACAATTTTGTTGATTGAAAAGCGATTTTTGGCTATTCAAAAGCCAAAAAGCTATTTTTGAAAACCAATTCAAAACAAGGCTATTTTCGTAATGGATTTTAAAATTTGTGTCATTTATAAAAAAAAAATCCTATTATTATTAGCATTTTGCAAAATTTATATAATTTTTGATAATTCTATATGTTTTATTGGACTCGTCTTGGAGTTGGACATTGCGAGGAGTGCCTTGCTATGGCAAATTAAATAAGGCCAATTCTAATAGCTTTTAAATACTTATTACCTAATTACGTGCAAGAAAAGTGTTGGTCCAAATTAATTCCAACAACTTTCTTTTATAAAGTTTAGGTGATTTTGAAATTAAAAAACAACAAATCATTCTCTATACCATATACCCACTTTATCTCATGGTGACAGATATAATATTATTATTGAATGAAAGCTACACGTGATAAATTCACCACTATTGTTGCTCCATGCCCCAACAAGAACAAATTAACATATAATTTCTAAAAAGTTCTGCAGGTGGGTGCCCATGGAACAATTTGGGAAAAAAGACAAATAATTATTTAATTATCAAATATGGTCATAATGAAGGGAAAGGTGTCATTGCATAATGTGATATGACGTCATCCAAAACGCTCATCCACTGCACTGCTTCCACCTACTGAAGAAAAAACAAATCATTAATAATATAGGGCCCGAGGGCTGTCAATTGAGTAACGTGGACACGTGATTTCTCTGCGATGCAATATTGTTTTCAGAATGACATTGATTTTTAAAATTATTATAATATTAATAATTTAATTATAATAGAATAATTTAAATGATTTATCATTATTAAAGGCTGTTCAGCAAATTTAGTTGTTAGAGTAGTTGACAGCTGTTGTATTTTAGTTATTAGTAGATAGCTGTTTAACTAGCTGATTGAACAAAATGTGTTCAGTAAAATTAACTGTTGGATTAACTGATGAATGTTAAATGACGTAAAAAGATATTGATATCATGTTATTATTATTATTTTTATTATGATAATTATAGTTACTATTACTATTATAAGAATAAGATAATATATTTCATAATCAGATATTTATTTTCATAATCATATAACTAATTTTTTGATAAAACATTTATATCAATATTACAAAAATTAATTTTAATAGATTCAAAATTATTTTGTTAAAAAAAAATTACTAATAAAACTTATGCTTTTAGTAATGTTGATTATATAGAAATTGAAATTCATTTTTATATTATTTCTTATTTATATTTGTGAAAGAAAAGGTAAAAATATAGAGAGAGATTGGAAAGAGAATAGAAAAATAAAAAATGCAAAAGGGTAGAATTGCCAAAAAAAACATGAAAAGCTAAAAGTTACCTGAAATACTAAAGTTTTTAACTTTTGAAAAACGTTAGTTAAAACGCTAAAAGCTACCTAACAAGCTACTTGAAACGCTAGTTTACCAAACAGTAATAATTTAGCAAAATAGCGTTTTGATTAGTTAAAATACTAAACGCGACTTAAAAAGCTGTTGCCGAACACGCATTAAATCTTTTATTAACATTACGATGGATCTAAGATCCCCTCTCATAGGTTATGTGGTTGATATATCCTTCGTGATGCCATCCTTACTTTCGTATATAATATATATGGTTAGAATTAGAATCGTTTATAATATAATACTGTTATAATCTTAATCCAATGTTTATGAATTATCCATATCATTCGTGGTGTATCTGTCTTGTCCCACGTAATTAGTTCTATATGAGTTTATATTTTTGTTATAATAACCTAAATTCACTATTATTATTATTTGCTTAATCAATTTGGGTTAACTAAGTAAATTTAATATCTTGGTAATCTAGTTAATTGAGTTTGATACATTACTGATAGATGAGGTCAACTAAAATTATTTCTCATGATATCATAACGTTATGATTTAACACATTCACTATTTTTGCCTTTTTTGTGGCGGGACTATGTACCACACACCCTTAGTTATATATATCAGTATAACATGGTGCACCAATTTACAATATTTGTATTATATGTTTACAAATTTTATTGATTCATAATTTTTATACTATATGTTCATAATTTTCATAAGTTCACAATTTTTATACGTCCACAACATTTATATTATATATTCATAGTTTTTATAATATACGTTTACAATCTTTATATTACATGTTTACAATTTTTAATTATTTATATGTATCATATTATATGTTTATACTTTCATTACTTTATATTCAAAACTTTTTAATTGAAATGTTCACCAACAACACCATATTATTTTTGGTTAAACAACATCATATTCACAACTTTACATATTTCACAAATTCTTTATCGCCAAAACCAACCAAACAACCCATCTTGTCCATTTTTGTGGCTTCAAGGAACACAATTTGAGCAGATCTTTTATTTTCTTTCCTATCAGCTCACTGACCAAAAGTTTCACATCTTCTACACCAACCAAAAGCTCTTCACAGTCAAAAAGTAATATATACATATGAGTATAATATATAGAACTATGTGAAAGAGAGAAAAGTGAAAATTATATCTGCATATATGTGAGCCTTGCGAAAGAGAATGTCAATATATACAGAACCGTGTAAAAGATAGAAAAGTGAAAACCAGATCTGCATATACATGGGCCCGTGAAAGAGAGGAGCGAGACCTAGATCTGTTCTTTTTTTCCTTTAAAATATATGTACACAGTACAAACGCAACAACTTTTGACAAAGAACTAAGGAAGTGAGGGAGATAGAAGAACCGAAATTGTTTTTTATAGGTGCGCGACGCCTACTTAAAAATTGGTGCACACTACTATAGTGGTACATGGTAATTTGGATGCACGGTTTTGCCTTTTGTGGCAAACCAAAGTTTTGCTTCTTCAATGGGAGTTAGATTTGTTAACACAATAAATAAATAAATCAATATCCTCTCTATAAAACAGACCAATTTATACGGGTAAAAAGTGTCTTTTATCTTCATTTTTCTTTGTATCTCACTATTATAAAGTAAGAATTTATATATTAACCATCAATATTCCTATATTTCACACAATTAATATTAAATTTCTTATATTTAAAATGAAAAGATATGGAAAAAAATAATAAAAGAATAATACATACAATAGTAATAATTTAACTATCTTATGGTAATATTGTACTTGGAGGCATAGCGATATTCTGTCATAGTATTAAGTTCAAAAAGTGCGTGCAAGATCTATTTAGATTATCCGAAATATTTCTATTATTGACATTTTTTCCAGGGTAAGTCTCAATTCTCCAGAATTTAACAAAACTAGTCAGCTTTGTTCTCCAAAATTGGTGGAATTAAAAGCTTTCCTGTCGATATATATATGGAAGTGATTATTAAACCGATGCCTTTGAAAACATTTCAACAAGAGAAAAAGAATCAGAAACTTTACGCATCTGAGTTCGAGTCACCATTAATGGTACCATTAGGGGTAACTAAAGAATTCTACTCATCCTCTTCAAATAAAAAGAACCCAAAAAAAAAAAAAAGACGAACATTACGTACTGCTGCAACATTCCCCACATGCATACACTATATGTTCTGGCAACCATTAAGTGGAAGATCATCCATCCAAATGATCCCAAAATTCTACAAAACTTACAAAATCTTGTGGTGTCATGAAGCAAAATGATTTTGGCTGACGGCTTTACATGTCCAAGTAGAATGGTGAGGTATCAACTTGTGTAGTTCAAGCAAAAGATGCAGCTGCAGGGTTTCTGGATAAAGATATTTGACGCGAAAAGGCAAATAAGAAATGAGTGACACGAAATTTATGCATTTGATGTGGTTTGAACCGAAGGCTGCAGCTCATCGATTACCCTCATGGGCTGCCAGTCGAATTCTTCCCTTGGTTGTCTCAGGGCAACAAAGTGAAGGGCTTCACTCTACACTTGATAAATGTGACAAGCCCATGGATATGAACCCGGTACCGACCATATATTTTGTTCTTCAAATGTTGTCTCCTTGACAAGAGATTCCGCAACGCAGTATACAGTATTGGATTCTGGCTCAGTGAAAGTTGGCATAGCAACACATCCGAGAGAGACATAGTCCTCGGGAGTGCGTGGATACCAAATTGAAATGAGAGTAATGTAATCATCGGCACAGTTCTTCCAGACCTACAAAGCACTTGATGGTCATCTCATGTACACAAAGAAGTTTGAAGTGAGGAAGGACATTCAGAATGAGAATAGATTTAACTTGTGATAAAACTTTAAAAACAATATCAATTCGACACTTTCACTAGGGTTGTGATAAACTTTTATGCGCATACTTCAAATGTAGCCAAATTTAGTATGCAAAAGTATACAACTATAGTATACCATATGACTCGTTTCATGGCATGTCATAGTTAATCACTAAATTTGCAGGTTTAAAATAATATCAGACATAAAATCTTGAATGAAGACCTTGAGTTGTCGAGCATCCTGCATCTAGTTCAATAAAGACTCTAAACATAGGGAAAAACTTCAGGTAATCACCAATCCCGTAACTGATGTATTATCAAGTTTCTCATTCCAATATGTTAACAATAAAGATGTCTCTCACGAATGGTTTTGCAAGCACTGAACCATAGACATGTTAGACTATACTGGATTAGTATGCATTTCTATTGTATAATGGTAGTTTAAGTAGTTGAGTTAAAGTCAACTCATTAACGTTGATTGACAGCTCAGCATGTTCTGTTAGTTAGTTAGAGCCGAGCAATTCATTGTATTAATAATTAAAATTCAACATAATTTTATAACAATAACACGTTAAATCCAAACTTACTCCAAATTATAATTATTAAGCATAACATACACACACACACACACACACACACATATATATACCGGGGCGGGGCGAGGTCACCCAACCCCGACCCCGACATCGACACTGGTGCACAAAGAAAAAACCCTGCCCCGCCCTGCACCAAGTGTTTTTTTGGTAAAAACCCCGCCCCTACCCATCCGGTGCCCCTGCTAGGGCTAAGCATTCGGTCAAAACCGAACCGAAATAATTGAAACTGAAATAATCGAAAACCGAATTTGAAAAATTTTAGGAACCGAAACCGAACCGAATTACCGAAATAACCGAATTGCTTCAAAAAATCAGAACCTGAATTTTTCATACATATTTGCAAATAAAAAATAAAAGCAAATTCAAATTCAAATCAAATGAAGGATTAATAGTTCATAACAGCAATATCTCATACACCTAAAAAAAATCAATCTTTCGGTTCAATTATAAAATAAAGGCTTTGGTTTGATGATTAAACCTAAATGGTTAAACTTTAAAGACTTAGAGTATTCAATTATAAAATAAAAGCCTATTACCTAATACCTATGAGTGCTAGACGTCTAAATTACAAAGAATTCAATATTTCGGTTATTTCGGTTCTTAACCGAAATTTTAGAATAGGAACCGAATCGAAAATCGAAAACCGAATTTTAAAAAAAAATAACCGAAACCAAACCGAATACTAAAATAACCGAACCGAAATAATAATTTTGACAACAGTTATATTCTAAATAAGAAGAAAGTTATTGCAGAAAGTGCTTATAAAGATTCAAAATAAACACTTCCAAGCACCCTCTAATAATCAAAACTTGGTGGATATATAAAGAAATTAAAGAAAATTATACACTAAAAGCGATCCATTATATAATCCAGCGTCATCCCTAGAAGAAGATTGTTAGAAAATAAATCTGAGATAAAGTGTAATTTGAAAGGAAAAACAAATATAAGAATAAAATTAAAAATAAATAGTAGAACTTACGATTTAAAGAATACAAAAATGCGAAGAAAATGATCGAGTCTTGGATCAAATCCAATCTCCTTAAGGTTTTATTGCCTTGCCTTTGGTGCCAGCGGTTTAATGACTCAAACCTCCCGGATAAAGCGATAACACTCTTACGCTTTGTAGCACTACAAAATACAAGAACTGTGAACTAGAAAAATGTAGAAATCTCTCTCAGAATATGCTTAACTAGATTGCTAAAAAAAGAAATTATGATAAGTGTAGACAAATGAATGCAGAAGAAGTAAGAGCGTATGAAAAATTGAATGACCATTTCTTACTTTACAAGTATTTATAGAAAATAAGCATTTGTTCAGACAGATGCAATTTCAGCGATTAGGTGCTAAAAACACCTATTGGCATAGGACACAACTCGTGTCTGAATGAGAAGGTGCCAAAAATACTTATTGGGATAGGATACAATTCTTGCAAAGTGCGTATCTTTTTGATTGAGTGTTTCAAAAGATTGGAGTCTTCTCAGAATTAGCTATTATTATATTTAATAATAATAGTATATGTAATTAAAATTCACCTCCAACTTTGAATCTCAATTTCTCATTCATATGTCATTTGTTTTGATCAAATAAATACACAATAACAATCTACTCACAAAGGCAAATATTTTAAGATCCATTTTATTAGACAAATGACAACGGAAGACAGTTTTGTAGTACAAGTAACTGAATATACTGCATACATTCCGACTAATAATTAAAAGAAAAAAAATTGCTTCACACATTTTTGAGGACTCACCAAATGTTATAATAAACTCTTAGAAGAAAATATTACAGGTGTCTCCTTTCCTAAAATAACCGTTGCCCCCCTTTTAAAACACAAACAAACCGGCACACGTTACAATCACTAGACGTGCAACCATGTCCTTAACATGGCAATACTGTTCCGACAAAAAAAAAACATGGCAATACTGAACATATTGGGCTTGTAGCTAGCTAGCTAGCATCTCTAATTGTCTCCTTCTTGTGAATATTTGAGACGAAACACTGATCTTGCCATCTCCCTATGGTGGTAAGCTTTAGACCACATCCTCAGCACCCATGGAAAGTTTCTCAACTTGTTTGGCAGCCTCGCCGCAACGATTAGAAGATACAAACCAAACGCACCTTGAAGAGAATACAAAGTTATGTCTGAGGCTGTTTCTGGGGATATAACCAACCCCGAGCACATATAGTTCGCAAACATGAACCATAAAGAAATGTACAGCAACGTGTTGTAACCGTCCCTGGGTAGCAGCGCGAATATCATCCCAAGCGAGGCGGCGAATGCTATTGAGTTGAGAACTATGAAAACATAGAAATATTCTTCTTCCATTATCGCCTTTCCAGGATCTTCCTCTGACAATGAATATCGATAGCTCTTAGTAATGGTGGCATTGGCGGAGCCATTACTGTAGCTTCCTTTTATAGAGAAAGGAAGATTGTCGCCGGCCTGGGAAAGGCCGCCGGGGGGTTGGAGTAGAGCTTGGTAGGTAGCAGTAGCGATTAGGACTGCAACCACTAGTAGGGCGTTGCGCATGTCACCTGACAAGCCCTTCTCCAGATAAACATCGAATCCCACGATTGATTCTTGGATCTTCTTTGGTTTTGAAGTCAAGAACTCTGCCCAGGTTTCATATGTTGCAACCGACGAACCTTTTGCAGCTCCTCCGCGTTTTAAAGCCTTCCTGATTCTTTCATTTTTCTGTTCCACCGCAATATCCAGTGCAGTTAACCCTTTCAAGTTCTTCTCGTTGATGTTGATGACTTTTCCAATTAACAACTTCAATATCTGGCCACACAACAACGGCATCAATTGTAAACGTACAGAAGAATAAGTAACAGGGTAAATTGCTACGACCCTTTCTGGTACTTTTTTGAAACTGTATCGGATCTGATCCCATGTGGTCATTGAAAAATAAGCATACGCCTCCCCCTCTTTCAAAGAAAATTGTTTCTTCTAAAAAATTGTTAACTGAAATAAACACACAAGCAAATGATTACAATCTCTTTTCTAGCTATACCTTAAAAGATGATAATTAACTTAAAAGGAAGACATGTATATGAGCTCACCTCTAGCTGATCGGCGCGCGCCGCCACGTGTATTGCTGTGTCGCCATCTTCGTCTTTCCAATTCAATACCTCTAAACTCTCGGTGCGCTGAAGCCATCCAAGCAGCACCTTGAAAGCTGCAACTCTTCCATTTCTAACGGCAACATGCACGGCAGTCTCTCCTCTGATGGTCAAGTCCTCAAGTGAAGCAGGACACGCCACGAGAAATTCAGCCAAGAGATGAAAATCACCAGATTCCACCACGTAATGCAGAGGGGTTATGCCCTCCCTCCCTTGAACGCGAATAAGTTGAGGCTCATGCTTCACAAGCCTTTCCACAGTTTTTTTGTGCCCGTTGCGCAACGCCAAGTGCAGAGGGCTGAAGCCATCAGGGTTTAGCTTCTTACCAAACCAAGGCTTTAAACGAAGGATTTCAAGAGCAAAGTGAGTACATCCATGAGAAGCAGCAACATGCAGTGGTGTATCAATAAACGCTTCCTCATCGAAGCCTTGCAGCAATTTACCATCCTCCTGCAGTAATGCATACAGTTTATCAATATCTCCTGCTCTTGCAGCCTCCTCCAACCTGTCCATATGTATATCTAGCTAGGTATAAAAACCAAAAGGTGCTAATTGAATTCTGTAGCCAAACTAAAGTCCTTTGGCTTTAACTATAGGAGTTGATCGCTAGTACTAGAGAAAAATTAAAAAGCTGAGGATACTCTAAACAAGTCTCTGCTTTATAGAAGTTGCTACACATTTATTATTATAAAACTTTATTTTGTATTTAAATCAGGGATAAATTATACTGAACCCCTATAATTTATAATAAGTGTATTTTACTCTTTTATAATTTTATAATAGATTTCGAATTCTCCTATGATCTTAAAATATATAGTTCACATGCTTCAAAAAAAGAGCATGAGACCACTTATATATAGTCCTCAACATATATAATATATATGTCCCTAAAAATATATTTGTGCTTATTTTAAAACTATAAGAAAGTAACATGCATTTATAATAAATTATAAGAGGGTCCAGTTTAATTTACCCTTATTTTTTTTTTTTCGAATTTAAATTTTGAATAAGAGGACGACTTAATATCCTGTTTCCAAACTTGTCCGCCATGACGTCATATTCCATATCTCTCTAAAGAAAAAGACCAATCATCATTGGAGTTTCTACGGATGTCCATAATTATTATGTATATACTATATGATGAATAAAGTAGCTTCCATCAAAATGTAATTTGGAAATAATACAAAAGAAATAATCTTTTCCTACTGATCTTTTTTCTTTCTCATTGATTTTGGCTTTTTTTTTCTTTTCTTTTTTTTTTCCTGTCAATTGTTTTGAGGTTTGATCTTATACCAACTACTACTGATCTTAGATTGGTGTGCTTGAAATCCAAAATAATCATTTTTAAACTAAAAATTCTAACCTTTCATCATTTATCCATTTGAAACTTTGGATGTGGATCAAAAATATTATTTCTTTTTTCCTACCCAATCTTATATAATCCTTTCTTTTTCTTTTATGGTTTTTAGGTGAGTCAATTTTTTTCAATTCCCACAACTGCGAATGCGCTCCAATCCAACAATTTGTCAGCGAAACGATCAGGCAATATTGGTTTGTTACTTTGTTATCTCCGACAAAGGATAAGTGTCCAAAACCTTTTTATTAAATGTTAGAGTTTATAGAATTTTATAAAAAAAAAGTTGAAACTTAAAAAATAATTCAAATAAGTTCAGACTAACCTTTTTTTAAAAGCAAAAAATTTTACTTCCTAAAAGGTACCTTTTGAAAAAATTATACAAAATAATCTTTTTACAAGACAATCCAAAGGAATATATCCTAATACTCTTGAGATTATCTAGAGCTGATTCAATACCTCCTCCGACAAGTTCCTGGGGCGATCTATTCAGACTTCCCTTTTCTACTTTTTTAGGATAAGAATAAACTCATATATGTAACAAGTTGCTATTTCAAACAATTATCTTTTTTGTCTCTCTTTGTGTTCTTTTAATCACATCATTTTTTCTTATCTCTGAATCTTTTTCCTCCATCACTCAAAATGATCAAAAATTTTTTGGACCTTCTATAAACTGTATGCGAGCAAGTCAACCATGCAGCTAGATTTGATTAAGCCATTCAGGATCTTGCTTAGAAAAGGGCAAAAAAAAGAAAGAAAGATAATGCGTCAGTGTGTCGTTTTCCTATTTCACCGTGGGTTGTATCGACGGAAATCCGACTACGACATTTCAGCCATCGTTCACGTGAATGGGTCTCCATTGTACAACTTGATCGGACTCTTTATTCAATTATTTGAGCTGCCATGGCTGCTAAACACACCCCACAAACAAAAAAAAAATTCTTGAAAAAGAAAGTGAGTTTGTGACCATTTTCCAGGATAAAGCTTAAAATTCTTTTAAAGAAATAATAGTCCGTATAATTAGTATAATTCATCTTTAAAATAATTTTGAAATAAAGATTAACGATAAACTCGTTGCTACTGTAGAAAACATATACATAGAGGCTATAGGGAAATAGTTAAAACATCCTTCAACCATGTGAAATTAAGCAAGACAATGAAGTATTAATTATCCCATAATTATTTCTGCAAATAGAATAATTGGCATGCATGATCATATAGCTAGGCTTCACTACTTGCTAGAAGTCACTTAACGTCAAATATAGAAAGTCTTTTACAATGTCTAGTAGTTTAGAATAGGTGCGCAATGGTCACATGTATTATTATTAGCATTTTGCAAAATTTATATAACTTTTGATAATTCTATTTGTTTTAGTGAACTCATTTTGGAGTTGGACATCACGAGGTCTGCTTTGCTATGGCAAATTGAATAAGGCCAATGGTAATTAGCTCATTTAAATACTTATTACCTAATTGCGTGCAAGAAAAGTCTTGGTCTAGAAAAATATAGCCCAAATTAATTCTGACAGAGATGTAAAGTTTAGGTGATTTTGAAATTAACTTTCAACTTTTCGAACTTTGGGACAAAAAAGAATCATTGTTCAATGAAAGATACACATAATAAATTCGGAAATTTTTCTTTTTTATCCTTATTTTAAATTTTTATGACAAAAATATTTTACTTTTAAATTATTTTCAAAAATATTCTTTTCGGTAAGTTACCTACCAAAAATGTGATTTACCGTTCACAAATACTGAAATTTAAAAAAAAATAAAAAAAGATAATTTAAAAAAATAAGTATATTTTTAATGAAAATGATAAACCACGTAGTGTTGACGTACCAAAAATGGTTAATTTGCGTGAATGGGTGAGGTTTGAGGGTGGGGTTGGGGGTGGGCGTGGGGTGGTGCGTGGCGGCGTGGAAGGGTGTAATGCATTCCATTTGTTTGCAGAAGTTTTTGGCTGGCTTGTCTGCATTTCATGCATTGTGCCTTTGCTTTATTTTTTTATTTTATTTTTTTAAAAGGGTTAACCAAAGGAGAACCCCTTTCCCACCTGGCCAGAGGCCCCTTAACCAGGCGGGAGGTAAATCGAGGGACGTGCGTGAGTGGCAGCCCGACCAGGGAGAGGACCAACGGGCGTGGAAATCCAGCGCATGATATTTGGTGATCTATGCGCACGGACTCGATCCGCGTTGTCGAGTGTCTCGCACTGTCAGCGCCACTTACCAACTCACCTTTGCTTTATTGATTAGTCAGCCGCCATGCTTTATTGATTAGTTAGCCGCCAATCGTCCCCTCTCTGTTTTTGGCCCCAATTTCACTAAGTCACTTACCGACTTACTGTTTTCATTAAAAATGTAATAATTTATTTTTTAAAATTTTATCAAAATTTGAAATTAGTGAACGGTAAGTCAATAGATAACTTATTGAACAAGATATTTTTAAAAATAATTTAAAAAGTAAGGCATTTTTTGCCATAAAAATTTAAAATAAGGGTAAAAAAAATTTTCCCCTACACCACTGTTGTTGCTCCATGCCCCAACAAGAACAAATTAACATATATAATTTCTTACAAGTTGTGCAGTTGGGTGCCCATGAACAATTTGGGAAATAAGACAAATAATTATTTAATTATCAAATATGGTAATAATGAAGAGAAAGGTGTCATTGCTTATTTTGCATACGAATGTGATGATGACGTCGCCAATGATGACGTAGCAACAAAAATAGGTGAATTTTTCTTGAACAAGGTGCATCCATTACACTGCTTCCACCTAACCAAGAAAAAAAAAACAAATCATTTTCCTTGATAACATAGGGCCCGAGGGCTGTCAATTGAGCACAGTGGACACTCGTGATTTCTCTGCGATGTAGATTACTTTTTCATAATGACATTGATCTATAAAAATATTATAATATTAATAATTTAATTATAATAGGATAATTTAAATAATTTATCATTATTAAATCTTTTATTAGCGTTACAAGGGACCTAAGATCCCCTCTCATAGGCTATATGGTTGATATTTCCTCCGTGATGCCATCCTTGCTTCTGTATATTTATGGTTAGAATTAGAATTATTTATAATATAATACTGTTATAATTTTAATGCAATGTTTATGAATAATCCATATCATTCGTGGTGTATTATCTTGTTCCACACAATTAATTCTATACGAGTTTATATTTTTGTTTATAATGACCTAACTTCACTAATATTTTTATTATTTGCTTATTCAATTTGGGTAATTGAGTAAATTCAATATATTGATAATCTAGTAATTCGGTTCGGTACATTATAGATGGTTGAGGCCAATTGAAATTTCTCATGATATCATAATGCTTTTTTCTGGCAAACCAAAGTTCTTCTCCCAGTTTGTTAACACAATAAATAAATAAGCCGATATCCTCTATATGAGCTTAAACTTTTAGATAAGGTGGTAACTTTAATTTGATATCAAAGCCTGAAAATCAAACGGCACAGGTTCAAAACTTACTGTCATCCTTTAAAAAAATTAAATTGTCCATGTGCAAGCTCTAAACAACTTACTGCATCCTTTTAAAAAAAAAATAAATTGTTCATGTACAAGCTCTAAACAATTCTCGCTGCACGTAAAGGGGCATATTAACACAAGAAATAAATAAACCAATATCTTCTTTATAAGCTTAAAGGGACGCATTAACACAATAAATAAATAAATCAATATCTTCTTTATAAGCTTAAACTTTTAGATGAGATAGTAACTCTGACTCTAAAGAAATTTCCGCCAATGAACTTAGAGATCAGGCCTGACAAAGTAAAAGAAAGAAAAACTTGGAGATCAGTAAAACCTCTTTTGAGAAAGGAAAACCCTAAAATATCAACAAGAGAGAGATTAGATCAAAATTGAGAATAAAGACAACAAGATGCATGATACAGCACATAAATACCCAAAGTTTATATTGTCTTGTCAAATGGCTCTAAGAAATAACATTAACAGAGTCACAAAATTGAAGACAGAGTATATATAGCCTATAGGTATAAAATAACTTCATTTCTTGAGGAATGCTGGACCTTTATATGTTCTGGACTTGGCAGGTTGAGCAGTAGCAAAGGTTTGGTTCATACTCCAAAGAGAGAGTAGATGCGATAACATTAACCCACTCACAAAGAGAGAGTAGATGTAATAGGCCGAAAAGCTTCTGAAGCTAGAGGGTTGGTCTAACGGAAAGCAAGGAGGTTATGATAGTTGAATCACAATCTCAAGGTGAGCTCATATTGATGGGGAACTTTCATCACGACTACGCTACTGGGAATCAAATATATCCAAGACATAAAATGTCTCATACCAGACAATATTTTTAAGAAATTTCAGTACAAGCATGACACTAACTCTTGCTCACAGCCAATAAAAGCTTCAGTATAGCAGCTTCAGTGGAATAAATACTATGATTATTTCCACAACACTGGGATATAAGGCTTATGGAAACCAGTTTCTTGAAAATTACAATTGATATCATCACTTTTTAATCAACAGGCCATTGGAAAGACATAACCAATTTTGTTCCCAAGATAGAAGCACTTGATATTAACTTGGTATGGACTGAACTCGACAAAGTTGTCTTCCCCTCCCACAAAGAAACATAGAGTATAAAGAGCGATGACAACCCTCCCACAAAGAAACATAGAGTATAAAGAGCGATTTCGAACTCAGGGCTCACTCCAATCAAAGTACTTCAGACAGATTTGAGAACGCCATTCCATTCAAACTGAATAGTGAGTAATTAAGTCTCTGAGTCTGGCTGCATTTTGAGACAGGACGAAAATTAACAACTAAGCTAACCTAGTAATCACAGAGAAATAAGCTAGAAATACCTCACATTAGCACTTCACCCAAGCACGAAAGCTGAAAACTTAAATTTCTTGTTACCATTTAGTGTTATGATTTATGTTTTAAGCACAGGTTCGGCATGTGTCATTGACTCTAAACCGATGAATCTGGATTTCTGCACCCAGTTCATCCTAACTCATAATTGACATAGATTATATTAGCCAAATATGGTTACTACACATGTAGACTTTTTCCAGTAATAAGTCAATAATCCACAACAGGCCAATAAAATCAGGATACTTGCATGTTGCACTCATTTTGAATGCCTTAGACTAGATGGTACTCACATTTGGTTTCCCCATTAGAATAAGATATACCATCTAGGTGACTTAGGTTTGAAAACAGATTTCACTGACCTTTCTTGACAACTATACCAAAATGCCCAGACGACGATCTACCTTGCTTACTTTTTTTGAGTGGCATGCCAAATCACACATATGCATGAGTTTTGCATGATGATCACTTATGTTAAAGATACAGATATATCTTTTTTATTTTAATATTTTCTATTCTATGTCATCTCTTGGAAAAATCACCCAAACAAACCTACTAGATAGGTCTTTGAAAAATTACGCATAAAAATTTCTGATGTATAACTAAAAGCCTCCTTAAAATGGTACCACGAAAAGAAAACACAGAATCCAAATACATGCCAATCTCACTGAAGGGACCAGAAGGGAAAGGGGGAATTCTCTCTTCTTTTCTTCTTCTTTCTCAGTGATACATTTAAGATATATGAGAGTAAAATCACTTACGATCTCTCCATGTCTTTGAGGAAAAATATATCCTTGATAGTCAACCCTCTCTTTTGCTTCTTCGATATAAAACTGCAGAGAGAGAATGCAGATAATGTTAGAAAATAATCTTGATTTAGGATTTGGATATGTTTAGGAGTCCTAATTATATTACGATTAGTTTATTGGTTATTTTCCTAGTCTAGTTAGGATTAATCTATTAGCTATTTTAATATGTAAAGGATTGGTTTAACCAAATCCTTTAGTTCTGGATTTCTAGAACAACCTATATATAAGGGTGAAAGCTTTCAGTTGTAGAAACTCAAGTTAGAAGAGATAATAAAGTTTAATATATTCTCTCTATATTCAAAATAGCCTCTTCTACTTTTTAACAGATAATACGTCAACCTCCTTCTGAGGCTCTCAAGATTGCATAGAAGTACTACCTGACCTGATTAGTGCTCATGAAGGAGACAAGAATCAGACATCATCATTGACCAACATAGTTAGTTAATTGGACACAGAAAATGTGAGTTTTCAATTTGAACCAGACTGAATCAGACGTAAAATCTTGAATGAATACCTTGAGTTGTCGAGCATCCTGCATCTAGTTCAATAAAGACTCTGAACATAGGGAAAAACTTCAAGTAAGCACCATTCCCGATAACTGATTTATTATCAAGTTTCTCATTCCAATATGTTAACAATAAAGATGTCTCTCACGAATGGTTTTGTGAGCATTGAACCATAGACATGTTAGACTATACTGGATTAGTATGCATTTCTATTGTATAACGGTAGTTAAGTAGTTGAGTTAAAGTCAACTCATTAACATTGACTGACAGCTCAGCATGTTCTGTTAGTTAGTTAGAGCTGAGCAATTCATTGTAAATCTGTGCCTATAAATATCAGTCACTTGTAACAGATTCAATTAATGAAATAAATAACATTTTTTCCCAAAATATCTTCTGTTAAAGCAAACGCAAGCATTGACCCGTAAACAAAGCAAGCACTGACCATAGACAGAAGCTAGCACTGAAAAATTAGTCCTTCCAATATATTAACTTATAAGTCAATGTTCAGGGTGCTTACCAGGTCATAACCTACAGAAAGCCTGAAGAGTTTGTCAAGATTATGGTATACTGCAGCAACATTAGAAGGATGGCATGGCATTCGGCACAAGCTACATCCCCAATGAGACGTACTTGAAGCAGGTAAGACGGTGTTCAGTATTTAGATACAAGGGATTGGAGAAACTAATTTAATCAATATGTAAATGAAGATCACAATAAAGACTGGATATGTTTTATGAAAATGTTTCAAGGCCAGAAAACCTGTCTTGTTTATATAAGAATGTATCAAGTGGTATTTCGCTAAGTAGTAAATATAGAAGAATACCTTGATAGTATTTAGAAATTGTTGTTAGATATCTGTTACTGCTAGTACGAAGAAATATATTAGATGTACTTTGGTAAAGCATAAAGGCTCTCAAAAAGAAAATAACATTTTACCCATCAGGACAAATTGGCCGCCAAATGCTACAAACCCCACTATCTTCGGAGACCTTTAGAAGTAGGAAGCACAATATTAGACTAGAACAGCAATGTCACGTCAGGGAGGCCCTCAGAATAACCTTCACCTACTTGCAGCACAATGTGCATCGACCTTTTGCTTCTTGTTCACTGCTTCAAACCTTTGAAAAGTTAATGGCATGTGTAACGGGTCTCCTCTCGTCAGATTCTAACTCCGTTAGTTTTGGCTAATGAAAATGCAAAAATATTAATTTACCTTTCGAACTCAAGGGCGAACACTGCACTCATGACAACCATAGGAGGTACGACACACTTATGACAAACTACAGGGTACGACGCTATTTACCCTTTTTGTTTAATTGGAAACGTGAAATAATTAATAATTATTTAATTATTTAATAATTAAATAAATAATTAATGTTAATTAAGTAATTGATTAATTAATCGATCAAATAATTAAAAATTAAAATTAATTAAATAATTAATGAGACGGTGGTTGTGCGATCATGATGACAATGAAGATTAATTTATTTTTTTAATTTTTCATTTCTAATGATAAAAAATATTATTTGTAGTAATGAAATAAAATGCAAATATGTTTACAGTATAATTGGTTAAATATACATATTTTAAACTAAGATCAACGGGTCAAGCCTTTTCTCTTGCAAATGTTTTATGAGAACAAACAAAAAAGGGCATTTTTTTTACCAAAATGAAGTTTAACAGCAAAAAAACTAAGTCCAGTTATAGGCCCGCGCGTGTGCCACATGCCTAGTTAAATCTAATATAAAAAGTGATGTAGGAGAGTAATGTGCTTTTCTTTTGGAAAGTACATGAGGTGGTTAGCTAATTTTTAAATCACATAACGTAAATACACATTTATAACAAGCCATAAGGGAGTTTCGTACAATTTACCCATACATACATACATACATACATACATGTATGTATGTATGTTTGTATGTATGTAACATGCGTGTGCACAATCTAGTACAATGCTAAGTTGTTGGTCGATGCATTAACATCAACAAGTTTCGTGCTCGTTTCGTCTTTCTCCTATTTCTTGTTCTTTAATCGTTTCCATCCCCCTTTTTTGCAATATAAATTGCTTGAAGAATGCGTGTTCATATCATCATTGTCAAATGTCGTTAAAATTATTATTATTTTTTTCCCGCAGCATTGCTGCTTTGATTTGCTATGCACCATTACAGCTTTTCTAATTTTTAAAGAAATAATAAAATAGATTGAACCGTTATAATTTGTCTAAAGTGCAGCCAAACTCTCTCCTTATCTAACTCTACTTTAATTGTTCATGTCGCATATCTGCTTTTACAAACAAATCATGATATATATTTTTTTTATTGAGAAAGCAAAATGTCGGAAAATCATCCGTCAAACTTGAAGAAATTTCAAACATATATAGCTAGTTTAGGTCTTCAATAGCGGAGGAGACACCGAATCCCCAGCCGCACGACATTTGACAGTTTTGGTGTTATGTAGGTTGGCTTGTAGTCATGTATATGTTCTTCTCATGTCCGTCTACCATATATATAGCTAGCCCATTATTATTTATGTGGACGGAAATTAAACCTTATCTCTTTGCTTGCGTGTAATTGTTTCTTCTTTAGTTTTGCTTGAGCCATTAGATTATGAAGCATGAAGCATGCAGGTCATATATGGTTGGAGTTTTGGAGGACAGAGGCGGAGCCAAGAACTCATGGTCTGGGAGTTGCACATTCATACATACATGCTTTTACAAAAATTTAAAAATAATCATAAAATATATAATAATTAATATAATATAATATTTTAATTCACAAAAATATAAATAAGTAAATATAATCCACTGTAAATAGAACTACATTTTATAAAAGTCTTCCAACATAACTTCATATTTTGAAATTATTGAATATTTAATTTATTACTGAAGTAAAAAAAATAACTTTCTTTATACAAGTGATTATTCATTAATTTTGTTTTTGCCAAAAAAAATTTAGGAAGTGCATATCATATAATTTTGCCTCTTATTATACAATAAAAAATAAATATAATAACAATAGTTGTTTTTGCTAAAAAAATCCACGCACCCCCTCACATACATGTGGCTCCGCCACTGTTGGAGGACTAAATGATCAAAGATCTTCACACTAAATTGTCTCTGTGGGGATCAGATTTATTATATTTACTATAATTAATATGTATTGTTATGTTTATTTATTGTCTTTAATAATGAAAAAGCTTGCCCCGTATAAAGGTACATCTGCTCTTTCACGTTACAGTTATTAACAGAAGCAATCCATTTGAATCAAGATAGGGCCCAAGTGTTGTTCATGAAGGGTAGATGGACATAGATGATCCCCGGGAGGTTACAATCGTGGGATCACGCCTTTTCTCTTGTTGTGTGGCGTGAAATTACTTGGAATAGCAGTCTCAACCACCAAGGAACATATAACTAGGATATATATACACAGACTAAACCATTGACAACACCCAGCTTACGTTCTATTTTATAGTAAAATTTTCTCTACTTACTTTTATGGATCAATTTGTGTCATTATGGTAAGAAAAGTTCAAAATAAGAATTGAGGTATTCAAGACGTTGTTAAAAACTAGATATGGAAGCGATTATTGATTTTCGTCCTTTGAAATACAAACGTAGACAAAAATATTGTGGTGCTTGTATATATGATCGTTGAGATTTCTTTTCTTTTGTTTTTCCTAATAACTTGATTTTGAAGAATATTTTTCAATTTCGATCAATCTATTGTTTAATTAACGTAGCACCCTTGCGATACACAAGATTATCATAATTTTTAATTAAAATATTAACTTTTAAATTATATGATAAAAATTATAGACTAAGAATTAATAAGCAAATAGAGAGTCATGGTATGTACAGCTAAACGTAAAAGTATATATAAGAAATTGAAACCAACTTGTATAGGTATATAGAAAATTAAAACCAACTTGGATAATAACAGAAACATGTCCCAATAAAAAATGAACACTATTAATTAGTGTAATGACATTAATTCTGCTGCAATTTTAAATAAGTTAATAATAATAAAAGAAAAAAGAAGGAAAAAGAAAAGGAGTGAGACACATGATCGTGACATGGTGTAATGGTCATTATTTTATTATAAAGTATAGATAAATAGGTAGATAGTTGAACAGTCAAGTGGGCCTTGCACCCTACAAGGCCCAAAAATAGAGGCCCAAGAGTGCAGAAAACAATAGTGACAAAAACAGGGCTAAACATGTAGGACAAACACATCAGAACAGATGACTAGGAAAGTGAGCCTTACAACTACAAGGCCCACAAGCAGAGACCCGAGAACGTACATTAAACAATAGAACAAATAGAGGGCCAAATGCAGTGAGTGGACAACAGTAGAAGATGCCTTTTTTTTTTTCTCTCTCTCTCTTTTTTGTTTTTTGTTTTCTGGGGGGTAAATAAGGGCACAAGAAGATCACACAAATAAGGATTACCGCTATCGAACAAGCCTGCTTGGATTGCAGTGGTCTAACAGCCAACTTTAGCTTGAATATTTGCTGAAAAGCACCAGTCTCGACAACTTTCGGCGTTCGACAGCTGCAACCCACCAACTTGGTATCCAAGGAGAATGTTCAGAAACAAGTTTCACGCGCCACCAATATCGCATCGTTGCAACAACAAAGAAGACACCATATGACACGAAAAACACAATTGAGCTAATCGGAGATGGGGGTGATATAGCATATCCTGCAACGAAGTAGCTTAGCCACATGAAAAATAAAGGCACGGTCACATCGTTTGCTGGTGGGAACAGCATAGCAGTAATCCCAAGTGAGGCACTAAATGCTGTTGAGTTCACCGTAAAGAAAATATAGAAAGCTCCACGTGGCATTTCAACCTTACCAGCACCATCTCCGGCTTGCCTTACGACATTATCATCAACTCCGATAATAGTAGCATTGGTGGGTATGGTGGTGCCGTTGATGTAATTGGTGCCGTTTTGAAGAATAAGACAAGGATTATTACCACCCTGTGAAAGACCACCTGGGGGTTGGAGTACGGCTTGAAAAGTGCTAGTTGCAATTAGTACCAACCAGCACTGCATTACGCATGTCATATGCAGGGGCGGAACCAAAGAGGGGCGAGTGGGGGCCTCGCCTCCCCCCCCCCCCCCCCAAGCATAAAAAAAAAAAAAAAAATTAGTGTATATAAAATTTTTAAAAATTTAAAAAAACCTTCTTATGGCCCCCCTTGATTTTTTCTTTCTTTTGTTTTGTTTGAAATTGTTCTCATACACACACACACACACACATATATATATATGTATGTATGTATATTATGTAGATGATATTTTAATGATTATAAATAATTAACTTTACAAATAAATTTTTGTAATCTTTGATTTATTTGTTCTATTGTTAAGTAGTTAGAGTAATTTTTTTTGGCAGGATAGATTTAAAGCCTCATAAAATTTAGATAGCCATTCCATAGAAAATTAATTTTATTTATAGAATCTTTTCATATGTTATTTATGTATTTGTTTTGGCTAGAAAATTCTGCAAAGGAGGGTATAACTTAATTTCATTAATAGAATCAATATACTTTTTTTTATATAATTTATATTATTTTGCTAAATAATATTTTCTTTACACTTGTTTATGTTTGAAAAAAACTAGCATCACTAACCTTTATTGTTATGATTATTGCTATATATAATATATGTTCTCTCATGTTAAAAAGTTGACGCCTTTCTTTTTTATTTAACATTATTTTGACGATCATTTTTTCTTCAAATATGTACATAGACCTTCCCCCACCCCCAAAGTTTTTGGTTCCGCCCCTGGTCATATGATAATCCGTACTTAACAAAGACATCTAATCCCACGAGGATTTGGTCCATGTCTTTCTTTTTTGAACTCAAAAAATTTGCCATGCTTCCATATTTACCCACGGGAACCGATCGGCCAATTGGAGCTGTAGCACATGTTAAAATCTCCCTCACTTGGTTATTTCCTTGCCGTGTAATGGCGATATCCATAGCCGTCCTTCCTGCCAAATTTTTCCCAGATAGGTTGATCTTTCCGAACAACTTCAATATCTGTTTTAGCCCACCAAAAAAAAAAAGTTAACATAGAAAAAAAAGGAAAAAGAAAAAATTCAATATCTAGGAATTTGTTTGATCTATCGCATTTTAGATTTGTTTCAACATACACGTAGGATTATCGATAAAGCTAAAACTAGTGCAAGTAACTTCATGGATCGATTTAGTAAAAAGTTATTACCATATTTAAAAGCTTAAATTTATTTTTTAAAAAAAGAGTTTATTAGTATATATATGAGAACTTATGTCATGTACCTGCAGGTTGAATAAACAATTGTGTGTTCTGAACAAATAATTGTGGGTACTAAACAAACAGTCACTGGACAAACAAGTGTGAGGTACTGAACAAATAGACAATTATACCTACAGATGCATGATATAATTTATCGTATATATACTTTCTTAAGATTTTCTAATTGTTTTACATGGTTTTGTTGTTAATTCTCTATTGCAACAGTGCATTTTGGAAATAATAAAGAACAAATTTTTAAGCATTGCAATTGGGAGTTGATGAGTTAATTAGTTGATCAATTTTTAAAATTTATATATCAAAATAGCCATGTTTGAAAACTGATGATGAAAATAACCAACTAGTCAACCATGAACTTGAAAATATTAACGTGACATTAGTTGATGGACCACTTCTGTCAACTTAGCGTCTTCAATTAGACCCCAAGTTGGGCCTTAATTTTTTATTTCATTTTTTTTGTCCTTTTCAACTTCTTAATTTTATTTTTCCTTTTTAATATTTTTTTATTTCAATTTCTTTGTCCTTTTTGAAAAAAATTGTTTCATTTTTTTTGAAGAAGGCAAAAAAAAATTGAAACAAAAAAAATGAAAGGACAATAAAAATTGAAATGAGGCTTTTTCTAAAGGATAGAAAATTAAAATTAAAAAAAATTGGAAATGGAAAAAATTGAAATAAAGAGTTTTGAGGTATACCAAATTTACAAATAAAACAAAATTAAAAGGACAAAAGATAGTGAAAATGGCTAAAAAATTAAAACTAAAAAAAATTGCAAAGAGTAAAATAATTGAAACAAAAAAAAAAAAGGAAAGAAAGAGAAAAGAAGAATCTTTTCTTGTAGAATAAATAGAATTTTAAAGCTAAATGAAATTACCAACTTAGAATAATAATAAAAAAAATTATTTTTTAAAACATGAGATAATAGCAAATTTCTAAATAAAACAAAATTAAAGAGGCAACAAATAGTAGAAATGGAAAAAAAAATAAAATTAAAAAATATTATAAAGAGTAAAACATTGAAACAAAAAATTAAGAAAAAGGCAAATTTGGGTCTAAGACATGAAGTTTAACTCTGTTTTTTCAAGACACTAAGTCAAAACAATAAGTAAGCTATTTATATGATAACAGAAAAGTTGTCACACGTAGTATTGCTAGTGACCACTAATTATGTAAACTTTGTGCCTTCAAGACATGAAAAAGGCGTATGACATTGCTTATTTGTGACTTACAAGCATCAAATAATAAAAAAGTACGTAAGATAGTTTTTTTTTTACGTGTTTATAAGTCGCAAAATAAGCAAAGCTAGACACCTTCTAAATTGTCTAAGGTAATTATTTAACTTATTTGTTTTAGAAGTTGGTCATTTTGGTATAAAATTTATAAAATCAAATTATTTTGGTTATTCTCCTTGCAATAGGACTATTGTTTTAAAAAAATTAATTTTATGAATAACAAATTTAAAAAATTATTGCGATTGTTCAATTGAAGCGTTAGAAAAGAATTAACTAAAATATTCAATTTATCATGATATAAATATTTCTAAAGCATTTTAGGGGGGCATGCAATAAGATACTCGTCTATTCACTGTACTGCCGTAGTAATGCATACAACTGATTAATATTTCCTGCTCTTGCAGCCGCCTCCATTATACTCAGTTCCAGCAGAACCCAAAATGCTAACTGAAAGCCTAGTCTTTCCGGTCAGCTTTAAATTTTTGAGTTTGTCAAGTGCTGTAAGTCTGCTAAACTTCAAAGACCAAAAATTGTCGACGTCCTCTGCAATGATTCCCACATAAAAGAATCCCACTTAGTAGATTTTAAGTACAAGGGATTCTCCCACCTAATATACTAATATTTTGGAATGGGTTCTTCCTTTGAGCCTAAATTGATATATTGATACTTTCATTAAGAGTGGGCTTTATGGAGGAGAGATTACAGGCTGGATTAAGGTGTGATAAAGCGCTATATTAAATACTGATAGACAAGTGCATCCGCCAAAGGAAAAGGGTTACTACCGGGCCATTGTTGATAGATGAAGCCTATAGGTTGGATTAAGATGTGATACGGTCACATTGAATGTTGATGCTGAGGGGAAAGGGTCGTTGCTGCTCAATGTCGATAGGTTAGCCCGACGTGGGCGTCGGCCTTTTAAGGGAGTTGGAATTTAATGATTCCTAGATAGGAAATCCCATCTCTTTGTGAGTGATTCTTAAGTCTATGGGGTTTTTCCATCTAATAGACTACTCTTTTGAAATGAACGCTTCCTTTGGCCTTAAATTATTCATCCTCACTTTGCTATCATGGATTTTCTTTATTTATTTCGAATTGCACAACCAAAATGCTCGTTTCGTCTTTCTTTCGCTTTTACATTTTCTCTTTAACTTTTCTTTTCTTCTTTCTGGTCTCTCGTTATTGTGTATTATATATTAACATACCATTTACACCAGTTAATTTATCATCCGTCGTACATAAAAAAGAAATTCAGCACAATATTGTTGCATTATTTTAGTCTTCATTTGCCAAGAAAGTACCCAATCTTATTCACTCAGTGCTGAATATATAATAAGGGTAAAGTTTACGAATTACAAGTTTCCAGCTCTGATATACGAAATCAAGCTTCCTGCATTAAAGAACTTCACATCACTTCTCTTAAGGCACATTAAGGCGTGATTTGCCATATGTATATGTTTCGTCTTTCTTCGCTTTTTCTTTGCTTCTTTCTGCAATTGTTATATCGTCTCATATGCGCAACATAGCTATCTCTTGTTTGAAGGATCACGGATGTGTATTATTAGTGCACCGTTTACGTTAGTTAATCACCAGTCTTACATAAAGAAATTTGGCATAATATTAAGGGTAAATTTGTTATTTATTTCTGAGGTGGCACGTGCATAATTTTTAAAAATTTTTTTTAGATAGGTGGTAGTGAGTTTTTGAATTGAAAATTTTTTAATTTTTAAACTCTGATAATATGAGCTACCATAAGACACTGTGGTTTCTAGTTTCCATGCTATATTCATGAGTTAACAGCTTATCTAAATATTTAGTATATTGGAATATTTATTTATTACATTAACAATATATATATATATATATATATATATATATATATATATATATATATATATATATATATATAAAAGAGTGTACAGAAATTTAATGTGAACTTTATTGATTCTCCTACTTCGAGCACTCACAACGGAGAAATTCGACATTTTGTGATGCACTAATTTATCATTAAAAGCTAAAATTTTGTCCTTAATATTTTTACTGATGGCTATCACTAGTTGTCACCTATTTTCAAGTCACTATTAATTTTGTGATAAAATTTTATTTCATCACTGTAATCGCATTTAAAGTGATAAAACAATAAAGTCACTCTTATTGCCTTTATGTATGTAGTGCGGAATATTATTATCACAATAGCCTAAAACCAAAGTCAAGATACAATATCAATAGCCATGTTTTGAGCTAACACAGCATCAAAAAACACAGGCAGGTAAGCAACCCAGTTAACGAAGATATCATATCTCCTAACAAAACTATCTAGCGAAACGGCAACACAAAATGGGAACGAATTTTTTAAACTTTTGCCTGTAAATGTAATTCTTACCAAATGGCCTTTTCAAGTTTAATGTAGAGAAAATTGCAAAATTGGTCCTTAGTGTTCACAAGAGGTGTATTTTAGTCTTTATTATTTTAAATGTGATTTACTTGGTGCTTATTATTTGTAAAACGAGTCAATTTAGTGTCTATTTTTTCAAAAGTAACCCATTTGACCTACACGAGGTTTTAGGCATCATGCGGTCGATGGGGAAAAGTGTATCATACACCTCAAGCATGATACACTTCTAAGAACTTTGCTTTTTACAAATTATTTAAAAACATATATAATTTTTATTATCACAATTTTATTATTTATACTTATAAATTTATTTGTTTACAAATTTTATATATTCTTATTTTTACACCCTATTTTTATAGATTTTAATAATTCACAATTTTATGATATAAGTTCATAAACATATATGTTCACATCCAAGTATATGTTGACAAATCACTCAACTTGTGGTTGTTAATTATTCAAAATTTATAATTTATATGTTAACAACTTGTAAACTATGTTTCATAACTTTTAGACAATATGTTCACAACCATTTTTATTTATATTCACAGTACTTGAAGTCTCAACCAATAATCCTACGCACTGTCTTCTTCTTTCCACATCTTTATCAATTTATTATCGATCTTATTACACACACACATATATATAAGATTAAAAACTTCCTCACAATTATGATCAAAGGAAGAATATCACCTCCATTAGTTGTGGATACAATATTTTTATTGTTTGGTTGTTACAATAAATTGAAAAATATCTTTTAATGACAGCAAAAGATGTATTTATGTGGGTTGATTTTTTTTTTTTTGTTTGGGGGGGGGGGGGGGTTGCTTGCGGGCAAAGAAAATATTCTTCAGAAAAGTCGATCTATTTCCTTTGGTTAGGAAAAAGTTTTTCTTTGACTTTTTTATTTTTAGCAGCCAAACATAAAAAATTAAAAAAATATTTTAAAAAAAATATTTTTCTCAAAATAAAGGGAGCGTAAATTAGATCTTCTTCTCGTCAGGAATACTCATATTCAAGTGCTAAAAATAGCAATTTTCTCTTTACTCAATTTTAATAATATAAAGTTTTCCCTGATGTACAGTGCTGAAGCCTCAACATATATAGGAAAAAGCAGCAGGAGCCCGGAAGTCCGTGGATCACGTGTAATATGGATATCGTATTACCTTCAAAGTTTTCGGTATCGTATATATTTCTTTCCGCTCGAACGTGGATCACGAGTAAGATGCATATCGTTTTACTTTTTTAAAGTTGTTAATAATAGACATCAAAAAATTTCTTGTCATGTTGTTCATTGAGAAATCTCTATCTTGATGCATAATTGATAATTTTTTTACCAAAATAATTTTGAATAAAAAATTTTTGTTCATTCCTAACCCAATATATCATTAGAAACATAATTTGGGAAAACAAGAAATGAGAAAAAATCAACACAGGCTTAGAGAATCACTAAAACTCTATTACGAAATTCAAAACTATTTTTAACACATCACACATGACACATATACAAAACCAACGGATGACATCTTGTAACGCCCCATCCCACATTGGTTGTTTGTGAGATTTGTGTGTACTTTATAATGACTTAGGTTAACTACTATTGTATCACCGGCTTAAGCATTTTGGGCCAGTTGGTTAGGTTCAAGTGTGGTGGCAAGGCCAGTAGTTGGGCGTGAGTCACAACAGGTGGTATCAGAGCAGGCTCTAGGTAGATTCCACGCTACTTGGGGTTCTGGGCTGTGGTTCTGTTATTGTGTTTGGGCAGCGAAGAGGACGTCGAGTCTTTAAAGGGGGAATTTGTAACACCCCATCCCACATCGGTTCTTTGTGAGATTTGTGACTACTACTGTTTGTGACTACTACTGTTATCACCAGCTTAAGCATTTTGGGCCAGTTGGTTAGGCTCAAGTGTGGTGGCAAGCCAGTTGTTGGGCCTGGTCGTTACAATTGTTATAATGACTTGGGTCTACTACTACTGTTATCACCGGCTTAAGCATTTTGGGCCAGTTGGTTTGGTTCAAGTGTGGTGGCAAGCTAGTTGTTGGGCCTGGGTCGTTACAGTTAGGCTCAAGTGTGGTGGCAAGCCAGTAGTTAGGCCTGGGTCGTTACAATTGTTATAATGACTTGGGTCCACTACTACTGTTATCACCGGCTTAAGCATTTTGGGCCAGTTGGTTAGGTTTAAGTGTGGTAGCAAGCTAGTAGTTGGGCCTGGGTCGTTACAGTTGGTATCAGAGCAGGCTCTGGGCGGATTCTACGTTGCCTGGGGTTCTGGGCTGCGGTTCTGTTATTGTGTTTGGACCGCGACGAGGACGTCGCGTCTTTAAGGGGAGGAGTTTGTAACGCCCCATCCCACATCGATTTTTTGTGAGATTTGTGTGCACTTTATAATAACTTGAGCTCACTACTACTGTCATAACCGGCTTAAGCATTTTGGGCCAGTTGGTTAGGTTCAAGTGTGATGGCAAGGCCAATAGTTGGGCTTGAGTCATTACACATCCCGTAAGTAATTCCAACACATAGCGCTAAGAAGGGGAATTTAGATCCCTCGTAAGATTAATGATAAATTATTTAAATTATATTTTTAAAACCCTCCACCTTTATCGAATCGAACCAAAACCTCACGCCTGGAGAAGATATAATTTTAACCACTTGATCAATCTCTAAACCCTTATTTAAGTTACTTTATCATAATCAAATTGTTAATTTAATAATATTTTTATGATTCAAGTCAAATGAAATTCGCATCGCACAAATCATTAGTGTCCATTGTACTCTTCATTCATATCTTCGGGCCCTATGTCAGATTATTAGTAATTCGAATTTTTTATTGTTTGTTATGTCGGAAGCAGCGTAGACTGCAATTTGTTCAACAAAATTGACCTATATTTGTATGCAAAATATGCTATGACATCTTTCCCTATATTATTACCATATTTGATATCAAAAAATAAATTAAAATGCTTTATGTCTTTTTCCCGAATTATTCCATGGGCACCCACCTCTACAAGTTTTAAGAAATTGTATATGTTGCTTTGTTCTAGTTGGCTTATGGAGGAACAAAAGAAAAGTGGTGAATTTATTGCGTAACTTTCATTCAGTAATGTTCTGATATATCTCACTATAAGCTAAGGAAGGTATATGATAGTGAATGAATTTTCTTTTCTGAAATTCAAGTAATTGAGAATTAATTTAAAAATCTCCTAAACTTTATAAAAAAAAAGTTGTTTGAGTTGATTCGCTGCAACACTTTAATTAGGTAATTAAATACGCATTCAAGTAAGCTATTAGAAATTAGCCTTATTCAATTTACTACAGCAAGGCACTCCTCCCCATGCTCAAGTCAAAGATGAGTTCAGTGTTCCAACAATTCGACAAGAAAACCTATTCTTTCACATGTCATCACTATAAAAAAGTAAGTAATAAGTAACAGTTTACTACAAAAAGTTTTTGAATTTGAGACAAAGAATTTATGTCTCAAACTTAAAAATTCCTTCTCAAAATGAATTTCAGATGAAATTTGATACGGACTTTTCCTTCCTAAAAACCCTCGTATCAAATTTTGAGATGAAAAATTTTATTTCTAATTGAGACAAAAAATTTTTTGTCTCAAATTTCCGTCTCAAACTCGTATTAACTTAAAAAAATTTTGTCCAAAATTTTCATCTCAAATCCATCTCAAATTGAGACGGAAAATTTCCATCTCAAGTTTTTCGTCTCAAATCCATCCATTTCTAGTAGTGGTTTTACCGTTACGTATACGGGCATCGGTTATTTTAAAACTACCACCAGTATGGGCGTCGGCTATTTAAATGCCACCTATATAAAATTTCAGGAAAAAAATCAGTCCATGTTTCATTCACGATTCAAACTTTGAACTTTCCTTATTGTAACATTATATAATTATACCATCCACTAGTGAAGCTAATAATGTATTCATTAATTATCTTGTACATGTATTATCTAAACCTCTGCCTATATCATAAAACTATCGCCTGCTCCTTGTTATTTTGTAACGAAACTATCACCTATTTTTTATTTTTTTTAATAGTGCATGTTTTAGAATATTTACGAAATCATTAAAATATATATAGATTTTATTGTATGCTAATTATAGGAATATGTGTTACCATTGCACAACCATTCTAGACTAATAGACATTGTAAAACTTTTTTTTTGGGTTAAACTTCTCAACTACATGGAATTGGACTCAAGACCTTAGTCTGGAGAAGATAGTCTTAACCACTTGATCTATCTACTAAATCCCCAAGACTTTGTAAAACATTGTCCTTCTTTCGTGTCATGTGACTTCTATCAAGCGCTGAAGCCTATATGATCATGTCCATTGTTCTATTTTCAAAAAATTATGGAAGAACTAATTCTTCATTATCTTAGCTTGCTTAAATTTTAATAAGTTGAAACATGGTTGACGAAGGATATTTATCTATTTCCTTATGGCCTCTTTGTATATGTAATCTCTATATTGGGAAAATCTATGACACACGCATACATTAATGCATAGCGTAAAACACACAAAGAACATACAATATTTTTAACGTGGTTTAGCCCTCTATTTATATTCATGATCCTTTCTGGGACAAATTTAACTATTCAACAATAATGGGTTACATACGGTGATAACTCTTTGCACAGTTAGAAAAAGTTTGAACCTTCATCCACAGAATTCTTATTATGACTCTATCCTCAATAAGACTAGAACGAATATAAGACACTCTTGATACTCTCAGGTTTTTTATCCCACACCACTATGGGGTATGGCTTTAAGGTATACTCTAAGACACACTAAATACAAGTTACAAGACCCTCTATTTATAGGAGATGAATTCTTGTTCTCCAAAATTTCTCTTATACTATTTTATGCAGGTCTTGAATAAGGTAAATCTCTTAATTACCTTCCTCTCCAAATTTCCTAATTTGTATGGGCTTGGACTTTGAGTCATAACCTAACAAATTTATTCCTTAGTGAAAAGTCTAAAGTTTCTTTATTGCAACTAAAACTTCTTTATAGCCTTCACGTTGGACCCTCTCAGTCAACAGCACTCTTTATGCAAACGCCTACCAACAGATACTAGCATTTCACTAAGTCATCACCAACATCTTTCTCTATGTAATCTAACCTTGACCTCCCAAGGTTGTTCGTGTCCTCTCTTGACAATAAACATCTCAAAAGTGGTCTTCTTTCCAACAGTAGCACTCTCTATCAGTCGTTTGGCCAGGATTTTGATGGTTCAGCTATGTGGACTCTCCTTACGTGACTCCTCCCTCTAACCGAACCTTCTTCAACTAGACTACTCATCCAAACTTCTCTCTATCAGAAGTTTTATTACTAGTTGGCTGAATGTGTTTGCTCGCTTAATGCTTCAAAGGTTTCACACAATTCCATCACAACAAGACGTTGTAACGACAACATAGTTGATCCCTTCAACTACAATGATATCACCAGTGTCGAACACAATGATCTCCTACTCATATTGCGTGTCTTTCAGCATAACAAGTTTATTAGTGTCCTACTCATATCATCATCTTTATGCCCAATTCACTAACTGCGCTTTGATACTACTTGTTGGAAAAATTTAGGATACACACACATACATCAACGCACAACAGAAAACACACAAAGAGCGCACAATATTTTAGAATGGTTTGGTCTTTTACCTACATCCACGATCCCTCTCTGAAATAAATTTCACTATTCAACAATAATGGGTTACATATGGTGATGACTTTTTGTACGGCTAGAAAAAGTTTGAACCCTTTTACAGAGGTTTTATAATGACTCTATCCTCAATAGGACTAGAACGAATGTAAGACAATAGAACGACAGTTTAAATGCTTTTTCTTTTTCATTTTCTAGCAAGGCCCCTCAATGGCTTCACTCAAGCTACATGCTTGAGTTGCGGTTGACTTGTTGGCATACGCTTATAGAAGGTCCGAAAATTTTTGAGAATGACCGAGAAAAGACATTTAGAGAGAAGAAAATGTCATGTAAAGTGATGTAAAATAATGAGATTAAAGGGAAAAAAAAAAAGACAAAATGATAATCGTTTTAAATAGCAACTTGTTATATATAAAAAGTAAATAAGAGGGTGTAGTTCAATGGTAGTACTCCTTACTTAGGACCTATAAGTCTCTAGTTCGAGTTATCAATAAGAGTAAGTAAGAAATTATTGTGGATCCTCTTAAAAGAAAAACATATTAGAAAGTAGAAAAGGGAAGTTTCAATAGATTACTCTTGGAAAACTTGTGAGAGGAGGTATTGGATTAGCTCCATACAATCGCAATAGAATTAGGATTCCTCTGGATTACCTTAGAAAAAAATTATTTTGTAAAATTTTAATAAAATATTTATGTAAAAATTAAAATTTTTTACCTTAAAAAAATTAGTTTGAACATTTTTTAAGTTTTAACTTTTTGTAAAAGTCAATGCTAACGTACTTCTGAGAAAGAGTTCCGGACACTTTTCCTTTGTCGGAGATAACGAAACTAATAACTCGTTTTTGGATAGATTTTTAAAAATGACCCAATTTCGCTTTGGGAATGCACCGGGCGCACTCCTAGAATGAGGTCCTCATTCCCAGAATGAGACTGCATTCCCGGAACACGCTAGGGTTTTTGCAAGCCTTTAGTTTATTATTATTATTATTATTATTATTATTATGATGATGATGATGGACGAACCTTATTTTTTCATTATATATTTATGGGACGGTATTACTTTTTTCCTTTATGTAGTTATTTATGATCTGCAAATGCTTTTATTTCAGCATTATGAATATTATGTTGTAATTGTAAACAAAACATTACAAGATTACAACTAAATAGGATTACTTAAGGCTCGTTTGGTATCATTGTTGTTTTCGGTTTTCTATTTTTGTTGCACAAAATTTGAAAACCACTTTGTTTCCGTTTTTGTTTTCTGGAAAAGCAAAAACCAACAATCTGCTTTTGCAACTTTGGTAAACAAGAAAAAATAGTTTTCTCATGTTGTGGCAATTGGTTTTCAAAACTTTTATTCACTCTGTGGTAAATACTTTTTAGAATTATCTTTATTAATATGAACTCATTAATTTTTTTGAAAAATAATTATTAAAATTAAAAATATTTTAAAAAAATAAAATGAACTTTATAAAATAAATTTTCAAAAAATAATTAAATAATATTTTTAAAAATAATTTTAATAAATTAAAAATATTTTTAAAAACTCGAACCGCGTTCTAGGAATGCGGTCTGCATTTTGGCAGAGCGACCGCATTCCCCGAACGTGAGTCTCATTCTGGGAGTGCGCCAGGCGCATTCGCAAAGCACGATTGGGTCATTTTTAAAAATCTATCCAAATATGGGTTATTTTTGCAATCAATGTTAAAAATTGGGTCAAAAAAAATAAAAATCCCTCACTTGAGACCCCATAATGAAAAATAATGGTTTATATAAAATTCAAAATTGGGTAGTAATTTAAAAAATCCGTTTGTAGAATCCAAAGATAATTGTTTGGAATCCAAGTTCCACTGTTTTCAAATTGATAATTAAATGACGAAAGGTTAGAATTTTAGGTTAAAAAATAATTTTTTTTTGAATCTCAAGTACTCCAACCTAAGCTCAGAAGAGGTAGTTACTGTGCAAGATCAAACCTCAAAACAATTAACAAAGAAAATATTGCAAAAACTAATAAGAAAGCTGGAAATAAAGATGAGTAAAGAAAAGATAACTCCAAATGGTTGGTGACTTGGTATCTTTTTCTTTTGGAGGAATATGGAATGTGTGATGTCATGGTTTACAAGTTTGAAATCAGAATTTTGAGTTGTATCTCAATTTGGAGCACTAATTCTTTAAAAAAGATTTGATTGCCGAATAAAATTTTTACCATAATTAATATCTAGCAACTTGTATTATACAAAGCATGCATATTGCAGAGACTCGTTTAGAGTATCCTCAGCTAGCTTTCACTTTCTTAGCCTAGCTAGCAACTCCCAATAAATTATCATGGCTGGAGACTTGGCTACAGTTAGCATTTCGGTTCTAGGTGGAATTGAACAGAGGTTGGAGAAGGCTGCAAAAGCCGGAGATAATGATAAACTGTATGCATTACTACCGGAGGATGGTGAATTGTTGGAATGGTACGAATAAGGAAAGCGTTTATCGACACGCCACTTCACATTGCTGCTTGTGTTGGGCGTACCTACTTTGTGCTTGAAATCCTTCTCTTAAAGCCTTGGTTTGGTAAGAAGCTAAACCCTAAGGGCCTCAGCCCTCTAAACCTGGCGTTGATTAACGGCCACACAGCAATGCTCCTTGCAGCTTACGCCAATCAGCTAGAGGCAAGCTCATCATCATATACATATATATACATTGTTAGAAAGTGAGAGAGGCTATTTTGAATATAGAGAGAATGTATTAAATATTATTATCTCTTCTAACTTGGGCATCTACAGCTGAAAGTTCTCACCTCTATATATAGACTATTCCAAAAATTCAAAACTAAATAGAATGTGGTTAAACCAATCCTTTACATATTAAAATAGCTAATAAATTAATCTTAATTTGATTATGAAAATAAACAATAAACTGATCCTAATATAGTTAGGACTCCTGAACATACACAAATCCTAAATCAAGTTTATTTTCTAACATCCCCTTCAACTTGATTTGATTTTCATAACTCCAAGTAAAGCTCTCAACTGGATGAACACGTTACTCTTGTGGACCTCTATGAGAATGTCAGCAATCTCTCACATACACTATCTTCAATCTTTTTTTGCAACACACTCTCCAACTCTTTCGCCATTGCCCTTTTGAACTATCATCACAAGCAATACCAGCTATCTTGTATTTTTCTACTTTATTTTTTGTATTCCTCATTATTTTGTAAACTGGCTTTACTCTAATGACCTTATGTCTTTTGGATAAAGTCGCAAGCTCCCAAGTAGCATTCTTCTTGATCATCTTGATATTTTCATCCACAACTCCTCTTGACCTTTCGCTCTTATCAGCTTTCTCAAATGTTATTATCTCACAATCAGCATGGTGACAAAACAAATTTAGATCTTCATTTAAATTTTGAGTTACTTCGTAGATCTCACTCAAACTTCTAAAACGAGGAGCTCTTTCTTTAGGACTTGAACTTGTTGCAGAGCAATTTTCTTGACCTATAGTTGGAGATGGAGTTGGAATTGCACTTGAAGTTGGAGTAGAAATTGGAGAGATAGAATCCCTATTTGCTTCTACTTCTTGCTCTTGAAGTGGCAAGAATTTATCTTCTTTTTGCTCATTAGTACCCCAATCCCATTCTGCCTCTTCATCAAATTGAATATCTCTGCTAATAATAATCCTTCCACTAATAGGATTATAAAGCTTGTAACCTTTGGAGCGTCTATCGTAGCCAATAAAAATAAACTTTTGACTCTTGTCATCAAGCTTGGATCTAACTTGATCTGGAACATGAGCATAGGCTATGCATCCAAAAACTCGTAAATGCTTGATGCCAGGCTTCTTTTTATACCAGGCTTCCAATGACGTCTTGTTAGAAAGACTCTTTGTAGCACTATGATTCAAAAGATACACAGCACAATCAACAGCTTCAGCCCAAAATTCTTTTGGCATTCCTTTGGTCTTCAACATACTCCGAATCATCTCGATAATCACTCTATTTTTTCTCTCAGCAACTCCATTTTGTTGAGGCGATCGAGGAACTGTCAAAAGACGTCGAATACCCTGCTCTTCCCAAAACCTTTCAAATTCTTTTGATGTGAATTCTCTGCCTCTATCAGATCTCAAAGCTTTTATCTTATAACAACTTTCCTTTTCAACAAGGGACTTAAATATCTTGAACTTCTCAAAAACTTCAGATTTTTCTTTTAGGAAATAGACCCAAGTTTTATGGCTATAATCATCAATGAAAAGAATAAAGTACTTATTTTTACCATAGGAACTTGGATTTATAGGCCCACAAATATCGGTATGGACAAGTTCTAGTGGCCTCCTTGCTCTTGATGTAGCCTCTTGTGGAAAACTTTTCCTAGCTTGTTTCCCAAAAAGACAACCTTCACAGATTTGCTCCGGATGATTGATGAGAGGCAATCCATTCACCATATTATTTTTTGATATCAAAGACAATTTTTCAAAATTTATGTGCCCAAATCTCAAATGACAAAGCCAAGAAGTTTCTTTTACACAAGCTTTAGAACATTTTGCTGTATCATTCTGAATATTTAATACAAATAATCTATTTCTTGTCATTGGCACTTTTGTTATCAAAACATTATTTTCAACCCTTTTTACACAATTTTTATCTTCCAATAAAATTGTGTAATTTTTCTCAATAAGTTGGCCAAAACTCAAAATATTACTTTTTAATTTTGGCACATAATATACTTCAGAAATAAGACGATGCCTTCCATTTTTCAAACGGATTATAATCTTACCTTTGCCTTCCACAAATATCGTAGAGCCATCTCCCAATTTCACATTGCCCTTGACAGTTTCATCGAGCTCTGCAAACATACTCCTTTTTCTACTCATATGACTGCTAGCTGCTGCATCAAGATACCATGAAGTCCCATCTCAGTTAGGTTCACCTTGATGAGCCATCAATAAGGTTATCTCCTCTTTTTCTTGTTTCTCTATGTAATTTGCTTTCTCAGCCACAACTTTTGGATTTTTTCTGCGTTCATAAGAATAATACCCAAATTTCTGACAATTGTAACATTGAATTGACGATTTATCATACCTTCCTTTTCCTTTTCCATGCCTAGGTCCTTGTGTGCTGTTCTCTACTTGATTGGATTGATTAAATCCTCCTCTTCCGCCACGTCCTCGCCCTCTATGTCCATGACCACGTCCTCGTCTTCCTTGGCCTCCATTATTATTGGAGTTTTCTTCTTTCTTCAAATTAAGATTGCTTTAAAGAACCTTTTCAAGGGCTTCCTTATTTTTCTTTTTATGTCTTTCTTCATGGGCTTGTAACGAACCCATGAGTTCATCAATGGACATGGTATCTAAATCCTTTGATTCTTTAATGGCTACAACAATATATTCATATTTTGGATGCAAAGAACGAATGATTTTTTCTACTAGATGGACATCTTTCAAATCTTCTCCATATCTTTTTAATTGATTAGAAACTACCAATACTCTTGAAATATAATCTGATATAGATTCAGTATCATTCATATGAAGAGATTCGAACTCACCTCTTAAAGTCTGAAGACTAAACCTTTTTCACCTTGTCAACTCCCTTTTGGGATTTTTGGAGAATTTCCCATGCTTCTTTCGCGGTAGTCGCACATGAAATCTTCTCGAACATTGCTTCATCCAAACATAAATGGATGATAGAAAGAGCCTATTGATCTTTCTTACGAGATCATGTCAACACGTCTTTTTGAGCTTGATTCAAGGTTGCATCTTCATCCGGTTCCATGTAGCCTTTTTCTACAATCTCCCAAGCATCTTGAGAGCCAAGAAGGGCTTTTAGATGAATTGCCCAATTATCGTAATTATCCTTCATTAGGCGAGGGAATTGAAACAGAAGCATCCCATTAGCCATTATATTTACCTAGCTCTGATACCACTTTGTTAGAAAGTGAAAGAAGTTATTTTGAATATAGAGAGAATATATTAAACTTTATTATCTGTTCTAACGTTGGCATCTACAACTGAAAGCTCTCACCTCTATATATAGGCTATTCCAGAAATCCAAAACTAAATAAGATTTGGTTAAATCAATCCTTTATGTATTAAAATAGCTAATAAATCAATCCTAATTTGACTAGAAAAATAACCAATAAACTAATCCTAATATAGTTAGGACTCCTAAACATATACAAATCCTAAATCAAGTTTATTTTCTAACATACATCCCTTCCTTCTAATAACTTAATTATCATCTTTTTAAGTTACAGCTGGAAAGAGGCCGTTTTCATCATTTGCATTTCTAATTAGTTATTTTTTCGGCATAGCAAAAAAAAAAAAAATGATGACCTTTTATTTCAACAGGGTTTTTATTTTCAGTTAATATATGATGGGTTAAAAATGACGAATTGTTGGAAGGAGGGTGATGTATGCATAATTGTTTTCAGTAAACACACAGCGGACGAATTATGAGGGAGATTTTTTGTAGTACAAGGGAGTTGTTCACGCTTTTAAAGAACCATATGTAAGAGAATCCCTAATAATAACAGTTTTACCTAAATTACAATTAATCATACGTTGTCGTGTGGGCAGGTATTAGAGCTGTTAATCGGAAAAGTCATGAATATCAACGAGAAGAATTCGGAAGGCTATACTGCACTGGGTATTGCCACACAACAGAAAAATGGCACAATCAGCAAGGCAGTAGAGCGTGGAGGAGCTGCAAAAGGCTCGTCAGTTATCACATACCATAGCTGGGCAGATTTCTTGGCTTCAAAACCGAAGAAAATCCTGTAATTACTCATGGGATTCGATGTTTACCTCGAGAAGGGATTGTCAGGTGACATGCGTAACGCGCTGCTAGTGGTTGCAGTCCTAATCGCCACCGCTACTTACCAAGCCCTGCTCCAGCCCCCTGGTAGTCTTTCGCAGGACAGTGATAATCCCCCTTTCTATCTAGTCGGGACTTACCGTAATGGCAGCGCCAGAGCCACCATTAGGAGCTGCCAATCCGCAATCGGAAGAAAGGAAGAAGCACCTGGAAAGGCGATAATGCGAGAAGTTTATATTTACGTTTTCATAATTCTCAACTCAATAGCATTTGGTGCCTCACTTGGGACGATTTTTGCACTGCTTCCCAAGGACGGTTAAAATATGTTACTGTACATTTCTTTGTGGTTCATGTTTGTTAACTATATGTGTTCAGGATTGGTTATATCGCCTGAAAGAGCATCAGAAATAACTTTGTACGCTCTTCGAGCTGCGTTTGGGTTGTATCTTTTTATTGAGCCTGCCAGACAGGTTGAGACTTTGGCTGCTTAGAATGTGGAACCGGTTTCAAATTCACCACCATGCAGAGATGGCAGGATCAGTGTTCCTTCTCAGATATTCAACACCAAGTACACCAATATAGATCCTAGCTAGCTACCTACCTAGCTTCAATCCCGGCCCAATACTAATTAGAGTATACCACATGCAATATACGTGATAAAATTATGTTTTTAATATTTTTATTTATTATTGATTGTCAATTTTTTCATTGCTTTTGAAAGGATGAAATATAAATACATCTTTTCAAATTTAACTATAGATAAATTTTAACTGAAATATTTTTTATGATAGATATCTAATAATTGAATAAAATGTTTAAAGTATTTATGATTGGTTCACTTTTACATTGTTGTGAGGATGAAACACAAATATGTTTTTTTTTTTAAAATTTAATTCTTGATAAGTTTTTAATATTAATAATAGTTTTATGAGAGATCTCTACTAGTGGAATAAAATGTATAAACTATCTATTAAGTATCTTCATTTTTTGAATAAAATACTAAAATTAAGAAAGTAAAACAAAATGATTTGATATAGGAAAAAAGTTAAAAAAAGATTTTTATTGTTACTTTTAGATGAAAAATAATGTTATTAACTATATATGTGTGTGTGTGTGTATGCGTATCACTACAACATATTATGCTAGTAGTTACTCACTCTATGTTACACTTGAATAAAGTGTAAAAAAGTATTTTGGGAAAAAAATAAACCTAAACGGCCCCTAAAAGCTATTTTCTATTCTTTTCATTTTTATAAGCATTTTAATATAATCTTGGACTATCTAATAGTTGTTTGAATTTAGATAATTGTAATACAGATGAATTCAATTTTTTTGTATTTATTATTTTTTAACTTTTCATATCTATTTTTACATTTAATATAAATTAACACAATATGATTTAACAAACTTATTTATTTTTAAATTTAGTGTAAATTAACACAATATATTTAACAAATAACAAAAAGAAATAGAAAAACAAAACTTGAACTATAGAAAAGTAGAAAGACAATATCCAAGAGTCGATCATCTTTTGTTTCTTAACATGTTCAATTTAATAGTTTTTTATTTTGAAATTCAAAACTTTGAACTTAGAAATTTAAACCAATTCTCACTCTTAACCTAATCGAATAATTTTTTTAACCCCAAATAGTGAGTTTTGAAAGACCAAAAGCAAGAAGTCATGGTTAATAGATAGGTGAAAAAAGAGAGCGCATATAATTTTGATTGAGAAGCAAAAGAAAAAAAATAGAGTATATGTAAAACTACCCAACCGAGTAGTTTTTCTTTTGGTTCTAGAAAATTAAAAATCAACTTGAAAATTTAAATTATTTCCTTTAACCTAATTGGGTTTCATAACGTTTAATACTTGATTAAATAGTTTTTTTTTACTCTCAAAATTCAAAATATTTAAAACTTAAACCAATTCTCACAGCTAAAAGACGTTATTAATAGAAAAGGAGAGAGCAAATTATTTTGCTAGCGAAGGAAAAAAAAAAGTAAATGCAAAATTATATTTTTTTGTAATGAATATGAAATTAAAATTTTGCCATTATAAATTATATAAATTGTCATTAATAATTATGTATCTTTTTAAAAGTTATACAATATTACAAAATAGAAAAAATTCACGTTACCCCCTTGTGATATGCGAAAGTATCACGTTACCGCCCTATGTTCCCAAACCTTCAAATCACCCCCTTATGTTTTTCTGAATTGATCACACTCTCCCTTACTTTTAGGTAAACATTAACAGCGTCAATTACAAGTTTAAATGACCATTTTACACCTGAAATAAAGTAATAAAAAAATTATTTAGCTTCTATAATAAAATACCTAAAATCCCTAATTCCCAAAATGTTTATATAATAAAATACCTGAAATCCCTAATTCCCAATCCTCCACCCCCGAACAACCTGCGATTGTGCAATGACCATTGCAACTTGACGAATGACGAGCATCGTCACCTCTCACCCCTACTGCGATGACGATAGAGCATTGTCCCCCCACCCCTGCTGCAACGACCACATTGGTGAATAAAGGGGGAAAAAAAAAAAGACAATGAAGCTAAGAAGAAAGAAAAAGAAAGAAGATGGCGAAGCTAACTTACTGATCGAAGCTTGATATGAAGAGCATCTAATTGTATTGTAATGATGGGTAAAAGTAATTTTCTGTTTGGCTCTGTGTAACTTTGCAAGGCTATAAAAGAGATTTGCTTGTAATTTTGATAGGTGTGAAAGTAAAGATTATTGTGACTAAAAAAATGGATTAGCTGAAGTATATATACATACATACATACACATATTAAGAGTAAGATGATGTTGATGATGAAGATGAAGATGAAGATGATGAAGAAGATGAAGATAAAGATGATGTTGCCAAGGACATTTTCGTCCAAATAGAGGGCAAACTGATTAAAAATATTAGATCAATTGCAATTATAGCGCGTGTAGCTCAAATTTGACAGAAAAATGGACGGAGGGAGTTAACGTGATAAGTTTTGAAAAAATACAAGGGCCACGATCTAAAATTTTTAAAATATAGGGGGTAACATGATACTTTCGCATATTACAAGGAAATAACGTGAATTTTTCCCTTACCATGTTAATATAGTAGAGATAAAATGGCCATTATACCTTAAAGAACCACCAGCAAGTAGTTCGTAGGAGAACTACCAATGAATAATACCTAGCAAAAATCATTTTTTTAATATTTTTTTGAAAGTTATACAATATTACTATATTAATATTGCAGAGATAAAATGACCATTATATCTTAGACAGCCACCAATGAATAGTTCGTTACAAACGTCATTCTTTTTAATATAAAAATATAATAGATAAAGTAGAGAAGAGATGCGCGGTAATAATAAGGGAAAGTTGTCATTGCATCCTTTGCATACGAATGTGATGACGACGTCACCAATGACTCGTAGCAACAAAAAAAAAAGGCGAAGTTTAATGAACAAAGGTGCATTTTTACACTGCTTCTGACGTAAGAAGGAATAAACAATTCATTTCCCTTAATAACATAGGGCCCGAGGGCTGTAAACAAAGAGTACGATGGACACCCGTGATTTCTGCAATGTGGATTACTTTCTCATAATGATATTGGTTATTTATAATATTAATAATCTGATCTAATAAAGTAGTTTAAATAATTTATCATTGTTATATTTTTTAGAATAAATGATTCATTTAATCCCTTATCTTTTATTTTTTTAATAATTAAGTTCCTTATCTCTAAAATGTGAGAATTTAGTCCCTTATTTTATTATTAGTGATGCTTTTAGTTTTATGTTAAAAAAAAATTAAAATCATAACATGTTTTAGTCCCTTATTTTTGCAACTTATGACTATATTAATATCTTATCTTCACAATTTGTGACAGTGTTAGTCCCTTATCTTCATAATTTGTGACAACATTAGTCTTCAACTTCATTCATTTCTTGATTGTTTTGAGTTTGGAACTAATAGTATCACAACATACAAAGATAAGGTATTGAATTATCGCATTGTAAAGATAAGAGACTTTATTGTCAAAAAGGTAAAAAATAAAGAACCAAATGACTCATTTACCCTATCTTTTATTAATGTCTTGAGGGATCTAAATCCCCTCTTAAACTATGTGGTTGAATTTACCTTCCTGATGCCATCCTTACTTATGATCATAGTCATTTATAAATCGGTCTTATTTTAAATAAATCCTACACCTTGCATATCATATCACTAAAATAATAATATTAATGAGAGGGACCTACACCCTACTGGAATGAATCACCATAAAATTATTGTGGACTTCAACATCAAACTTTTTGTTTTTGAAATCATAAAATAACTTAATTAATGGTAACCAAATTTAATGAAAAAAAATTCTAACAATATCCCATTAGGGCAACACTTATTGATTATATATTTTGAAAATTACATTTTGTAGGAAAATGCTCTCGAGTTGAATACAACTTTAAAAGCCACAAGAAAACGTTTCATCAATCCAAAATCCACTCCAACAAGGATGACATTTATGTTGAACCATAGCAATCGTTGTACTAGTTATCAGCATAGGACTTATGTGACAACAAACTTTAATGTCTTGTCAAAATGAATTCTATGGTGTGATAAAGTTTAGTATGATATTTGGCACGGGTGATCCAATTATAATGATGAGCATGCCAATCCCACGATCCATATACAAGTGTCGTTCTAGGGGTGTTTATTTGGGAATGGGAAAAAAAATTTTATTTCGTTTTTCCACGCTAATTCATCATTGGGAACATAATTCGGAGGGATGAAGAATATAAGATAGAAAAAAATTAGTGGAGATTGGAGAATCCTCAAAATCTTTTGAAAAATTTATAAGTATTTTTGATATAACACATATCAAATAATTGTAAATTCAAAATACGAACAAAATACATGATCTAAACTTCAAAAATAAATAAAAATATAACCCAAGCTCAAACTATAACATAATTCAAACTCTAATATGTACATAAAGTAAAAATTTAAAGTCCAAATTCTAGAGTATAAAAAGACACACAATCTGTAAACATAAATCAAAATACGACTTAATGAATAGCTCGTTCAAGTCATTTCTCCTTAGTTGTCCCTACGCATCCCAAGGAATTATTTAAATCTCGATCATTGTATTTGTAGACTCAAATGCTAACTTTCACATATCTAAAAATAAAAAATTTAAAGCTATATATTTTAATTAACAAAATAATACAGAAAAATAATTATAAATATGAAGAAATGTAAAATTGAAATTTTGTTAACATCCTTGAGAACTAAAGAAGCCCTAGATAAGAATTTGAACAATAAGATAAGATATATTATATTACAACTTATAAGTAAATACTATGCATATATATAAGTATAAAAGTAAATAACATATATATCTATATATCTATATCTATATATTCGGCAATCAGGTTTTTTCTGAAATTGAAAATTAGTTTCATTCCCAACCCATTTCCTCCAAATTTTTTCCCCAATCTTGTTTCTCAATGTGAGAGAATTGTATATTTTAACATTTTGAAATAGAAAAATTATATTCCACATATTATCCTTTTAACTGTGCTCATTTACCACAAAATTATCTATATTACCCTTTTCCCATGCTTATTAGTCGACTATCATAAGATCTATAAATATTCATCATTTGTGCAAGTGTCTGTGTAGTTGTCCCCATATCATCAACTTTACAAATCTTTTCGTATTTCTATCTCTTTCTTAAGTTTTTGCGTACCAATTCCAATTCTTTGGACGTAATAAATAAATACTAAAAAAAGAAGTAATATATAATAAGACTCTTTTAAATATGATAGTTATCTTCACCCTCAAAAATTCCTAATATCCCGGAAAAAACTTTATGGTTTCTCCAGTCTTAAGCAGTAAACTATGTGAAGATTAGAAGAATCAAACAGTTTTCAAATTCTTTTAGAAGATCACAATTTATTAGTAGTTAAAATAAGGAGTTCATTTTTTAAGGACTTTCCAAGTATCTTTAGAACTGCCATCTTTTATAGTTGTTATTGAGAGAAAAGATGAAAGAGATTGTAAGCAGATCTAGGTATATAGAAATGCGTAATATTATGTACAAAGGAGAGAATATGAGTAATTAACAGTTCGTTTGGCTTTGTTTATTTGAATATTTTAAACACTTAAAATAAAAAGTAACTCTAATTACTTCAAATAAAAAAATGCTCATAAATACTCACAATACCATCAAACGCCCTCCAATTAGTATCAAAACTTGGTGGATCACTACAAAAAACTCAACAATAGGCAGTGGTTTTCTTATTTATGGGCGGCCACGGTTCGTGAATTTGCTTAGGAGTCACCAAATTTGCAGGGCTTTTGACAACAGTTATATTCTAAAAAAGAAGTAAGTCCAATAAATTTTACAGAAAGTGCTTATAAAGATCCAAAATAAACACTACCAAGCACCCTCTAATAATTAAAACTTGGTGGATATATAAAGAAATTAAAGAAAATTATACATTAAAAGCAGTCCAATATATAATTCCAGCATCATTCCCAGAGGAAAACAGTTTCGTAGTACAAGTAACTGACTATACTGCATACATTCCGACTAATAATTAAAAGGATAAAAACTGCTCTGCACATTTTTTAGGATTCACCAAATGTTATAGGAAACTCTTAGGAGAAGATACTAGAGGTGTCTCCTTTCCTAGAATAATCGTTTGATCTCATTGGTGTTGCCTCCTTTTAAAACACACACACACACTGGCACACCTTAAAAGCATTAGACGTCCAACCATGTCCTTAACATGGCAATACTGAATATACATTGGGCTTGTAGCTAGCTAGCTAGCATCTCTAATTGTCTCCTTCTTGTGAATATTTGAGAAGAAACACTGATCTTGCCATCTCCCTATGGTGGTAAGCTTTAGACCACATCCTCAGCACCCACGGGAAGTTTCTCAACTTGTTTGGCAGCCTCGCCGCTATGATTAGAAGATACAAACCAAACGCACCTTGAAGAGAATACAAAGTTATGTCTGAGGCTGTTTCTGGGGATATAACCAACCCCGAGCACATATAGTTCACAAACATGAACCATAAAGAAATGTACAGCAACGTATTGTAACCTTCCCTGGGTAGCAGCGCGAAGATCATCCCAAGTGAGGCAGCGAATGCTATTGAGTTGAGAACTATGAAAACATAGAAATATTCTTCTTCCATTATCGCCTTTCCAGGATCTTCCTCTGACAATGAATATCGATAGCTCTTACTAATGGTGGCATTGGCGGAGCCATTACTGTAGCTTCCTTCTATAGAGAAAGGAAGATTGTCGCCGCCCTGGGAAAGGCCGCCGGGCGGTTGGAGTAGAGCTTGGTAGGTAGCGGTGGCGATTAGGACTGCAACCACTAGTAGGGCGTTACGCATGTCACCTGACAAGCCCTTCTCCAGATAAACATCGAATCCCACGATTGATTCTTGGATCTTCTTTGGTTTTGAAGTCAAGAACTCTGCCCAGGTTTCATATGTTGCAACCGACGAACCTTTTGCAGCTCCTCCGCGTTTTAAAGCCTTCCTGATTCTTTCATTTTTCTGTTCCGTGGCAATATCCAGTGCAGTTAACCCTTTCGAGTTCTTCTTGTTGATGTTGATGACTTTTCCAATTAACAACTTCAATATCTGGCCACACAACAACATCATCAATTGTAAACGTACAGAAGAATAAATAATAGGGTAAATTGCTACAACCCTTTCTGGTAATTTTTAAAAGCATATCGGATCTGATCCCATGTGGTCATTGAAAAATAAACATACGCCTCCCCCTTTCTTTCAAAGAAAATTGTTACTTCTAACAAATTGTTAACTGAAATAAGCACACAAGCAAATGATTACAATCTCTTTTCTAGCTATAAACTTAAAAGATGATAATTAACTTAAAAGGAAGACATGTATATGAGCTCACCTCTAGCTGATCGGCGCGCGCTGCTACGTGCATTGCTGTGTCGCCATCTTCGTCTTTCCAATTCAATACCTCTAAATTCTCGGTGCGCTGAAGCCATCCAAGCAGCACCTTGAAAGCTGCAACTCTTCCATTTCTAACGGCAACATGCACAGCAGTCTCTCCTCTGATGGTCAAGTCCTCAAGTGAAGCAGGACACGCCATGAGAAATTCAGCCAAGAGATGAAAATCACCAGATTCCACCACGTAATGCAGAGGGGTTATGCCCTCCCTCCCTTGAACACGAATAAGTTGAGGCTCATGCTTCACAAGCCTTTCCACGGTTTTTTTGTGCCCGTTACGCAACGCCAAGTGCAGAGGGCTGAAGCCATCAGGGTTTAGCTTCTTACCAAACCAAGGCTTTAAACGAAGGATTTCAAGAGCAAAGTGAGTACATCCATGAGAAGCAGCAACATGCAGTGGTGTATCAATAAACGCTTCCTCATCGAAGCCTTGCAGCAATTTACCATCCTCCTGCAGTAATGCATACAGTTTATCAATATCTCCTGCTTTCGCAGCCTCCTCCCACCTCTCCATATGTATATCTAGCTAGGTATAAAACCAAAAAGTGTTAATTGAATTAGCCAAACTAAGGTCCTTTGCTTTAACTATAGGAGTTGATAGCTAGTACTAGAGAAAATTTAAAAGCTGAGGATACTCTAAACAAGTCTCTGCTTTATAGAAGTTGCTACACATTTATTATTATAAAACTTTATTTTGTAATTAAATCTGGGGTAAATTACACTGAACCCTTATAATTTATTATAAGTGTATATTCTTTTATAGTTTTATAATTGATTTAGAATTCTCCTGTGGTCTTAAAATATATAGCACATATGTCCTAAAAAAGAGCATGAGACCCTCATATATAATCCTCGAAATATGTAGTATATATGTCCCTAAAAAGAATATTCGTATTTATTTTGAAATTATAGAAAAGTGACATGCATTTATAATAAACTATAAGAGGGTTCAGTGTAATTTACCCCTAAATTTATTTTTTCACGAATTTAAATTTTAAATAAGATGATAACTTAGTATCCGGTTTCCAAACTTGTCCACCATGACGTCATATTCCATCTCCCTCTAAAAAAAAAGACCAATCATCATTGGAGTCTCTACTGATGTCCATAATTATTATGTATATAATATATGATGAATAAAGTGGCTTCTCTCAAAATGTAATTTGGAAATAATACAAAAGAAATAATCTTTTCCTACTAATCTTTTTTCTTTCTTATTGATTTTGGCCCCTTTTTTTCCTGTCAATTGTTTTGAGGTTTGATCTTATACCAACTACTACTGATCTTAGATTGGTGTGCTTGAAATCCAAAATAATCATTTTTAGACTTAAAATTCTAACCTTTCATCATTTATCAATTTGAAACTTTGGATGTGGATAAAAAACATTATTTCTTTTTTCCTACCCAATCTTATATAATCTTTTCTTTTTCTTTTATGATTTTTTTAGGTGAGTCATTTTTTTCAATTCCCACAAGTGCATATGCGCTCCGATCCAACAATTTGTCAGCGAGACGACCAAGCAATATTGGTTTGTTACTTTGTTATCTCCAACAAAGGATAAGTATCCAAAACTTTTTTATTAAACGTTAAAGTTTATAGAATTTTATAAAAAAAAGGTTGAAACTTAAAAAACAGTTCAAAAAAGTTCAGACCAAACTTTTCTTAAAAGCAAAAAATTTTCCTTCCTAAAAGGTACCTTTTGAAAAAGTTATACAAAATAATCTTTTTACAAGACAATCCAAAGGAATATAGCCTAATTCTCTTGAGATTATCTAGAGCTGATCCAATACGTCCTCCGACAAGTTGCTGGGGCGATCTATTGAGACCTCCCTTTTCTACTTTTTTAGGATAAAAATAAATAAGTTGCTATCTCAAACAATTATCTTTTTTGTCTCTCTTAGTGTTCTTTTAATGGCATCAATTTACATCATTTCACATCACTTTTTCTTATGTCTGAATCTTTTTCCTCCATCACTCAAAATGATAAAAAAATTTTGGACCTTCTATAAACTGTATGCGAACAAGTCAACCATGCATCTAGCTGTGATTAAGCCATTCAGGGTCTCGCTTAAAAAAGGGCAACAAAAAAAAAAAAGAAAAGAAAGAAAATGCGTCAGTGTGTCATCTTCCTATTTCATTGTGCAACTTGACCGAACTCTTTATTCAATTATTTGAGCCGCCATGGCGGTGTTCATTGTACAACTTGACCGGTCTCTTTATTCAATTATTTGAGCAGCCATGGCTGCTGAACACACCCCACCAAAAACCAAAAAAAAAAAAAACCCTTGAAAAAGAAAGTGGGTTTGTGACCATTTTCCAGGATAAAGCTTTATTAAAATTCTTTTAAAGAAATAATAGTCCGTATAGCTAGTATAATTCATCTTTAACATAATTTTGAAATAAAGATTAACGATAAACTCGTTTCTATTGTAGAAAACATATACATAGAGGCCATAGGGAAATAGTTTAAACATCCTTCAACCATGTGAAATTAAGCAAGACAATGAAGTATTAATTATCCCATAATTATTTCTGCAAATAGAATAGTTGACATGCATGATCATATAGCTAGGCTTCGCTACTTCCTAGAAGTCACTTAACGTCAAATATAGGAAGTTTTTTAGTGCTAGTTTGAATTAGTTTTTTTTAAAATGCTTTTTTTTATAGCTTTTGAAAAATAACTTTTTTTGATAAGTTAAAAATTCTGACTTCTAAAAAAAGTTGTATTTAAACTTTTTTCGAAGTTTTAACTTTTTTTAAAGCCAAATCAAATAGTTATTGCAAATTTAATATAACTTTTTCAGAAAAAAAAAAAGTACTTTTTTCTTAAAAAAAAACTAATCCAAACAGGCCCTTACAATGTCTAGTAGTTTAGAATAGGTGCACAACGGTAACATGTATTATTATTAGCATTTTACAAAATTTATGTAATTTTTGATAATTCTATTTGTTTCATTGAACTCATCTTAGAGTTGGACATTGTGAGGAGCGCCTTGCGATGGCAAATTGAATAAGGCCAATTGTAATTAGCTCATTTAAATATTTATTACCTAATTACGTGCAAGAAAAGTGTTGGTCCAGAAAAGTATGGCCCAAATTAATTCCGACAAAGATATAAATTTTAGATGATTGTGGAATTAATTTTCAACTTTTCGAATATACCAGTTTCGCTCATAGTGACATATATCATATCATTGTTCAATGAATGCTACACATGATAAATTCACCACTGTTGTTGCTCCATGCCCCTACAAGAAGAAATTAACATATATAATTTCTTACAAGTTGTGCAGGTGGATGCCCATGAACAATTTGGGAAAAAAGACATAAATAATTATTTAATTATCAAATGTGGTAATAATGAAGAGAAAGTTGTCATTGCTTGTTGTTGAATGTGGCTCGTATTAAATTAATATGTGTCCTTTTCCTTGTAGTATACTGTTTACTTTTCTTAGTAATATACTGTTTCCTTATCCTTGTAGAATATGGATTAGGATACTTGTGTACTATAAACAGGGGCTAGGGCATTGTATTTGGTGTCTTAGGGTCGCACCCCATGGGGGAGTAGAGGTTCATCCCTCTTGTGGTATGTGGGGTGAGAGAAACCAAAGTGAGAGCCTTGTAGTATTCGTGATCAATAATATAATTATTCTCTGTTGCCCGTGGACGTAGGCTTCAAAGCCGAACCACGTAATTTCTTGTGTCCGTTATTTCTTCTCGTATTCTTCGTGTTTGCATGTTTTTCCCCAACAAACTGGTATCAGAGCTTAGATATATTCCGCTGCTTGAGGGAAAAAGGAAAAATCAAAACTCACTGTGAAACCAAAATTTCTCAAACCAAACGGTGCCTAACTAAACAAAGGTTTTTGTTCGGCGAAGAGTGCTCCGGTCTTTACGTTGAGCGTTGGTGGTTGGAGTGGAAGCTTGCGTCGGCGGGTCCTGGTTCGTGTTTGGGTTTGAAGAACAAGCGAAGAAGATAGAGTTCGCGTGCTCTTGAGGTTGGTTTTTGGTATTCAGGTATTATTTTTTGGAAATTGGTTCAAGTTTGTAAAGCAGGTTTAGGGTTTGTAGGCTTTGGGTCTTTGGGTTTATTTGGATCGGGCCTGGGTAGTGGCCTTGTCCAATTTTGGCTAGGCCTTGGGTCTTGGGTTAATTAATTTTTTGTTGGGCTTGGGTTCTAGGCCAGAAAAATAATAAATTTCTTTTTTGAGTTTGGGCTTAGTTTAGGCCAAAAGAATAAAAAAGAAATTTTTATTTGGGCTTAGATTTAGTCCTGAAACAAAAAAAAAACTGTTTTGACCTTTGACCGGCGTTGACCAGCGTTGACCGGGGTTGACTTTGACCATTGACCAAGGGTTGACCGAGTTTGACCAAAGCCTTACCCCACGTTTTTCGACGTGCTGAGTCCTTTTTTGGGCTCTGTTTTTCCAGATTCTGCTCCGAAGTACGTGTTTAGGGACAGTGTTGACTTTGACCAACAGGTTTGACTTTGACCGGTGTTGACCAAAGTTGACCAGGTGTTCCCAAGGTTGACGTGCTGAATCCGTTTTTGCGATCCATTGAGCCAAATTCAATCCCGAAGTGTGAGTTTTGAGCAAACGAAGATGTCTTCCACAGGTGAAAAGTTTGAAATCGAGAAGTTTGACGGGAGAATGAGTTTCAGTCTTTGGAGGATCAGATTCAAGGCATTTATGACAATGCAAGGACTTTGGAAAGTCATTGAAGGAGTGATCCCAGAAAAGATAGAACCAGCAACGAGAGAAGAACTCGAAGCGAAAGCCTTGAGTGCAATACATATGTCCGTGACAAATGAAGTATTCTTTGGAGATTCTTTGAGGGCGGCAATGATTGAGGCTTGGAATACTTTGGTGGAATTGTATGCATCTAAATCTCTCACTAATCGCCTCTACTTGAAGAAGCGATTGTATCATCTTAGAATGAAAGAAGGTACCTCACTAAAACAACACCTTGATGAGTTTACCTCTTGTTTTATTGCTTTGAAGGATGTGGGTGTTAAAATTGATGACGAAGATCAAGCTATGATCGCATTATGCTCCTTACCGCCTTCATATATGAACTTTGTAGACACTATGTTGTACGGGAGGGATAAAATTACTTTTGAAGATATGATTATTTCATTAAAATCGAAGGATCTTCAAACACATATTCCGGGACATAGGGAAGAAGTTCATGGGGAAGGTTTAGTAAGTAGAGGGAGATCGGAGAATAGAGGTGGATCTTCGGATAGAAAGAAAAGCAAGTCAAGGTCAAAATCAAGAGCAAGGAAGCTACGCTGTTTCGAGTGTGGCGAAAAGGGTCACATTAAGAAAGAATGTCCAAGACTGAGAAAAGGAAAGAAAAAGGTGAAGAATTCAGCTAATGTGGTGGAGAGTGCTGACAGTGATGGAGATAACTCGAGTAGTACCGGGGAAGTTTTGACTGTGAGTGGATCACAGTGGCAAAATCAATGGATTCTTGATGGTGCAACGTTCCATATGTGTCCTAGGCGCGACTGGTTCTCTTCTTATTCCAAAAGAGAAGGGAAAGTCTTTCTAGGCAATGATCTTTCGTTAAAGGTGGAGGGAATGGGCATCATAAATATCAAGATGTTTGATGGTATTACAAGATCTTTCGAGTGTTGGCATGTACCGGAGCTGAAGAAAAACTTGATTTCTCTTGGGCGTTTGGATTCTCATGGATACAAATTCCAAAGTGAGAATGGTGTCTTAAAGGTGACCAAAGATGCAATTGTGCTATTGAAAGGGAACTTGATTGGCGGCCTATATATCCTTCAAGGTAGTACAGTTACAGGTGTTGCAGCTGTTACATCCGAGGAGAGTGATAATGACACTACGCAGTTATGGCACAAAAGGTTGGGCCATATGAACGAGAGGACTAACCGAAATGAGCAAGAGGATTTGCTTTGTGGACAAAGAACTGGAAAGCTTGAATTCTGCGAGCATTGTGTCTTTGGAAAGCAAACCAGGTGAAGTTCAAGAGGCGGAGAACACCAAAGGAACACTTGATTATATTCATTCTGATCTTTGGGGTCCTAATAAAGTTCTTTCCAAGAAAGGTGTCAGGTATTACATCACTTTCATTGATGCATACTCTCGAATGGTGTGGGTATATTTCTTAAAAACTAAAGATGAGGCGTTTCCAACATTTGTCAAGTGGAAGACGTTGATTGAGAAGCAGACTGGTAAACAAATTAAGCGTCTTAGGACTGACAATGGGTTGAAATATTGCAACAAAGAGTTTGATGAGTTCTGCAAGAAACATGGCATTGTGAGACACCGCACATGTGTAGGGACTCTACAACAGAATGGAGTTGCAGAACGCATGAATAGAACTCTAGTGGAGAGAGCTCGTTGTATGCTCTCCCAATCTGGTTTGAGTCCAGACTTTTGGGCTGAAGCCGTCAATACGGCATGCTACTTGGTGAATAGGTCTCCATCTAAAGCTATTGAATTGAAAACTCCTTTTGAGTTATGGTCTGGTAAGCCTGCTGACTACTCTTGATTGAGGGTGTTCGGTTGCCCTGCATATGCTCACGTGAAGGATGGCAAGTTGGAGCCGAGGGCAAAGAAATGCATATTTCTAGGCTATGCGTCCGAGAGGAAAGGTTACAGGTTGTGGTGCACAGATCCAAAGTCTCCAGGTTTCCTCATCAGCAGGGATGTTACGTTCAATGAGTCTGCTTTATTAGACCAAAAAAAGGAGAAAGCGATAGCTGATTTAGACCACGGTGTCAAAGAGCAGGTGGAGGTATTTTCTGATGTACCAAATGTTCCATCTAGCAATAGTAGCAGTCAAATTCAGCTGACTCAACCAACTGAGGCACATGATCAAAATGTACTTGAACAACAGAAGTACAGCATTGCCACTGGGCAAGAAAGGAGACAGATTAGAGAGCCTCAAAGGTACGGATACGCTAATCTTATCGCTTATGCTTTGACTGTTGTGGAAACAATTGAAGGCCATGAGCCGAATTCATACAAAGAGGCCATATCTGGGAAAGATTCTGCTCAGTGGGTGGGTGCCATGAGTGAAGAGATTGAGTCTCTTCATAAGAATCAAACATGGGAGCTTGTGGAATTGCCTAAGGGACAGCGAGTTGTCGGTTGCAAATGGGTTTACAAGAAAAAGGAAGGTACTCCAGGGGTTGAGGGTTCTCGATACAAGGCACGATTGGTGGCAAAAGGCTATACACAAAGGGAGGGTGTTGACTTCAACGAAGTGTTCTCTCCAGTTGTGAAGCATACTTCCATCAGGGTTTTACTTGCCTTGGTTGCTCTTCATGACTTAGAGCTTGAGCAGCTAGATGTAAAAACAGCGTTTTTGCATGGTGATCTTGAAGAGCAAATTTACATGAGTCGTAGGAGGTATGTAGTTCTGGTAAGGAGAACCATGTTTGCAAACTGAAGAAATCCTTGTATGGGTTGAAGCTGTCACCTCGACAATGGTACAAGAGATTTGACACATTCATGGTAAGTGTTGGATACACAAGGAGTGCTTACGACAGCTGTGTATATCTCAAGAAGCTTCCAGATGGTTCGTTTGTGTATTTCTTTGTTGTATGTCGATGATATGCTTATTCTTTGCTAAAAGCATGTCTGCAATCAACGAATTAAAGAAACAGCTAGGTGATGAGTTTGAGATGAAGGATCTTGGAGCAGCAAAGAAGATTCTTGGCATGGAGATCCACAGATATAGAAACGCTGGGAAGTTGTTCTTGTCTCAACAAAGTTATATTGAGAAGGTGCTGGAGCGTTTCGGGATGCTTAAAGCTAAGCCTGTGAGTGTGCCGCTTGCTGCTCATTTCAAATTGTCTGCAGATTTGTCACCTAAAACTGAGGAGGAGGTGGAGCATATGTCTCATGTTCCATACTCGAGTGCTGTTGGTAGCTTGATGTATGCTATGGTGTGCACTCGTCCTGATATTTCACATGCAGTTAGTGTTGTGAGTAGGTATATGGCATCACCTGGGAAAACACACTGGGAAGCGATGAAATGGATAATGAGATATTTGTGTGGCACTGCGAATATAGGATTGCTATTTAGCAAGATGACTGGAGATTGCGCAAGGTTGGTGGGTTATTGTGATTCAGACTTTGCGGGTGATCTTGATAAGAGAAGATCTCTGACGGGTTACGAGTTTACTCTCTCTGGATGTGCTATCAGTTGGAAAGCGATATTACGTCATCGTGGCATTGTCGACTACTGAAGCGGAGTACATGGCAATTACAGAAGCTGTGAAGGAACCCATGTGGTTACAAGGCCTGGTTCGTGATCTTGGATTGCAGCAAGATACAAGTACAGTCTTTTGTGATAACCAGAGTGCAATCCATCTGACGAAGAATCAGATGTATCATGAGAGGACTAAACATATTGACGTTAGATATCATTTTATCAAAGATATTATATCACAAGGAATCATATCGGTGCAGAAGATTTCTACCCATGAGAATCCAGCAGATATGATGACTAAGGTGGTTCCAGTCAGCAAGTTCAAGCATTGTTTGGATTTGGTTGCTATTTGCGGTGTGGAGCAGTGAGCCCTTAGGGGTAGTTGGCAGCAGGGATGATGGTATGTTGATTAGAGCGAATACGTGCCAAGGTGGAGATTTGTTGAATGTGGCCCGTATTAAATTAATATGTGTCCTTTTCCTTGTAGTATACTGTTTACTTTTCCTAGTAGTATACTGTTTCCGTATCCTTGTAGAATACGGATTAGGATACTTGTGTACTATAAATAGGGGCTAGGACATTGTATTTGGTGCCTTAGGGTCGCACCCCATGGGGGAGTAGAGGTTTATACCTCGTGTGGTATGTGGGGTGAGAGAAACCAAAGTGAGAGCCTTGTAGCATTCGTGATCAGTAATATAATTATTCTCTGTTGCCCGTAGACGTAGGCTTCAAAGCCGAATCACGTAATTTTTTGTGTCCGTTATTTCTTCTCGTATTCTTCGTGTTTGCATGTTTTTCCCCAACACTTGTTTTGCAAACGAATGTGATGATGACGTAGCAACTAAATTAGGTGAATTTTCTTGAACAAGGTGCTTCCACACTACTTCCACGTAACAAAGAAAAAACAAATCATTTTCCGTGATAACATAGGGCCCGAGGGCTGTCAATTGAGCACAGTGGACACTCGTGATTTCTCTGTGATGCAGATTACTTTTTGATAATGACATTGCTCTGTAAAAATATTATAATATTAATAATTTGATTATAATAGAATAATTTAAATAGTTTATCATTATTAAATTTTTTACTAGCGTTACGAGGGATCTAAGATCCCCTCTCATAGGCTATGTGGTTGATATTTCCTCCGTGATGCCATCCTTGCTTCGATATATATATATGGTTAGAATTAGAATAATTTATAATATAATACTGTTATAATTTTAATGCAATGTTTATGAATAATCTATATCATTCGTGGTGTATCGTTTTGTCCCACATAATTAGTTTTATATAAGTTTATATTTTTGTTTATAATGACCTAACTTCACTAATATTTTTATTATTTGCTTATTCAATTTGGGTAATTGAGTAAATTCAATATATTGATAATCTAATAATTGGGTTTGGTACATTATAGATGGTCAAGGCCAACTAAAATTTCTCATGATATCATAACATTATGATTTAACACATTAAGTGTTTTGCTTTATTCTGGCAAACCAAAGTTCTTCCCCTTTTGATGGAAGTCAATTTGTTAACACAATAAATAAATAAGTCGATATCCTCCTTATAAGCTTAAGCTTTTAAATGAGATGGTAACTTTAATTTGATATAAGAGCTTGGAAATCAAACGATACACGTTCAAAACTTACTGCCATCCTTTAAAAAAATTAAATTGTTCGTGTGCAAACTCTAAATAATTCTCGCTACACGTCACGGGCGCATTAACACAATAAATAAATAAATCAATATCTTCTTTATAAACTTAAACTTTTAGATGAGATAGTAACTCTAATTCTAAAGAAATTTCCTCCAATGAACTTAGAAATTAATCCCGACAAAGTAAAAGAAAAGAAAAACTTGGAGATCCATAAAACCTCTTTTGAGAAAGGAAAACCCTAAAATATCAACAAGAGAGAGATTAGATCAAACTTGAGAATGAAGACAAGAAGATGCATGATACAGCAGATAAATCCCCAAAGTTTATATTGTCTTGTCAAATGGCCCTAAGAAATAACATTAACAAAGTCACAAAGTTGAAAACAGAGCATACATAGGTGTAAAATAACGTCATTTCTTGAGGAACCCCGGACCTTTATATGTTTTGGACTTGGCAGGTTGAGCACTAGCAAAAGTTTGGTTCATACTCCAAATAGAGAGTAGATGCGATAACATTAACCCAATCACAAAGAGAGAGTAGATGTGATAGGCCGCAAAGCTTCTGAAGCTAGAGGGTTAGAGGGTTGGTCTAACAGAAAGCAAGGAGCTTATGATAGTTGAATCACGATCTCAAGGCGAGCTCATATTGATGGGGAACTTTCACCACCACCACGCTACTGGGAATCAAATATATCCAAGACATAGAATGTCTCATACCAAACAATACTTTCAAGAAATTTCAGTACAAGCATGATACTGACCCTTGGTCACAGCCAATAAAAGCTTTAGTATAACAGTTCCAGTGGAATAAATACTATGATTATTTCCACAACCCTGGGATATAAGACTTACGGAAACCAGTTTCTTGAAAATTACAATCGATATCATCACGTTTTAATCAACAGGCCACTGGAAAGACAGAACTAATTTTGTTCCCAAGATGGAAGCACTTGATATTAACCTGGTATGGACCAAGCTCGACAAAGTTGTCTTCCTCTCCCACAAAGAAAAATAGAGTATAAAGAGCGATTTCGAACTCAGGGCTCACTCCAATCAAAGTACTTGAGACAGATTTGAGAACGCCATTCCATTCGAACTGAATAGTGAGTAATTGAGTCTCTGAGTCCGGCTGCATTTTGAGACAGGACGAAAATTAACAGCCAAGCTAACCTAGTAATCATAGAGAAATAAGCTAGAAATACCTCACAGTAGCACTGCACCCTAGCACGAAAGCCGAAAACTTAAATTTCTTGTTACCATTTAGTGTTATGATTTATGTTTTAAGCACAGGTTCGGCATTTGTCATTGACTCTAAACCGATGAATCTAGATTTCTCCACCCAGTTCATCCTAACTCAGAATTGACAGAGAATTTTATTAGCCAAATATGGTTACTACACATGCAGACTTTTCCAGTGAAAAGTCAATAATCCACAACAGGCCAATAAAATCAGGATACTTCCATGTTGCATTCATTTTGAATGCCTTAAGACTAGATGGTACACACATTTGGCTTCCCCAGTAGAATAAGATATACCATCCAGGTGACTCGGGTTTGAAAACAGATTTCACTGACCCTTCTTGACAACTATACCAAAATGGCCCAGACGATGATTTACCTTGCTTTACTTTTTCTGAGTGGCATGCCAAAGCACACATACGCAAGAGGTTTGCATGATGATCACTTATGTTAAAGATACAGATATATCCTTTGTATTTTAATATTTTCTATTCTATGTAATCTCTTGGAAAAATCACCCAAACAAACCTACTAGATAGGTCTTCGAAAAATTACGCATAAAAACATAATAGATGGCAACATTTAGGACTATATCTTCTGGATAGGTTAGTATTAAGGCCTGAATCGTTAGAAGCATAACAATTTCTGATGTATAACTATAAGCCTCCATAAAATGGTACCAGGAAAAGAAAACGCAGAATCCAAAGACATGCCAATCTCACCGAAGGGACCAAAAGGGGAAGGGGGGAATTCTCTCTTCTTTTCTTCTGCTTTCTCAGCGATACATTTAAGATATACGAGAGTAAAATCACTTACGATCTCCCCACGTCTTCGAGGAAAAATATATCCTTGATAGTCTACCCTCCCTTTTGCTTCTTCGATATAAAACTGCAGAGAGAGAATGCAGATAATATGTCAACCTCCTTCTGAAGCTCTCAAGATTGCATAGATATGACAAAAGAGCAAGTAAAAACCAAGTAGGAATTACATATATACCAGTTAAGATTATGTATTTTGTTCCCCACAAACAATGTATCATTTGAATATCGGTCTGAGATGAATCTTGAAATTTATTAAGGAGTGAAGTATTCACTGGGGAAATAGATCAGCCAACTGATTTAGGCGCATCGAAATTAGAACTGGAAATATCAGAATCAGATTGCATTTGGTTCAATTTCAGAAAATATGAATGTTTCCCCTCCCAACCATTTCCAAAATCAGAAAAGTAGCAAGTACTGTTTTTCGTGGTCTACAACAACCTTAACTGCATAACTGGTCATAATCCACTGCAAATAAGTCACCGCACCTTTATAACTAGTCTTCAACAAGAAGTACTAGCTGACCTGATTAGTGCTCATGAAGGAGACAAGGATCAGACATCATCATTGACGAACAAAGTTAGTTAATTGGACACAGAAAATGTAAGTTTTCAATTTGAACCATACTGAAACTCTAGTAAACAAATGAATATGCTACATAACATGCACCTGAAGCCAGTTGTGGAAGCCTGAAACTTCTTGTTCTCCACGTTCCTTAATTTCTCCAACAAAAACATGTTCGAAAGCAGAGGAAGAACTAGACGTACCACCTCGGCCATAAAGGTCAAACCAGAGGCTTGTCATCACTCTCTTAAAATCTTGAAAATTCCTGGATACAATGCCCTTGGCTGCCAGATACTTGTGGAGATATTTTACTGGGGCCGTCCTACTGATCTCCTCTATGAATGCTTCTTGCTCTTGCTTCTCTTGATGTGTTATGACCTCTTTACAGCCTTGATCTGGATTGTAATTATCTAAAAGCGAACAGAAACGTGAAAAAGTGGGCTTCCTGAATATATCTTGACTAACCCAGGAGAATAGGCAGCCTTCTGCCATATCTTCCCTCTGGTGAACCTTCTTGCCTTCACCACAATCAATCTCATAGTCTCTCCCAGGCACTAAACGGTTTAAATCAAGTTCCCAGAGCTTGTTGCAGGCTTTTGATAGGTCCTCAAGCTCTTCTGCTGAGGGTTCCATGTCAACACCAGATTCAACCTCATCAGAGTAATCTTGTTCCTGAGGGGGGCGTTTGTAGTTGTTCCAGCGATCCATGTGTAACTGTCATAACGTTTCAAAGAATTAGCTTTTCTCAAATGATTTCTTCACATTGAGGTGTCATAAAGTTCCAGAAACACATGCATACAGGATTAATATGAAATTCAGGTGTGATAAACCCAGTATTAGATAAATGCAAAATGTTGCACTAGATAACTAACAGTTTGAGCTCAGATATGTCTGGAAAAAGCTTAGCTCATGCATCACATAAATCAAACTTAAATATATAGACCAGATAAAGATTTGAATCATGTAAGAACCTTTTCAGATCATTTATCAATTTTAAGCAAGGACGTTATGGAACATTCAAAACAGAAGTGGAAAACAGGAAAACGTTAAACATTGGTTATAGCATAAAGTATGACGAGTGCTATTGCATGGAAAAACCTGAATTATCTCTGAGATAAATTCGTCTTAAATAAAGACTTTTATTGCTAGACAATGACTTAGAGAAAATGGTACATCATCCTTTCATAAATTTGGAATCAATTGATAGCTTCTAGTTGTAAAGCCAATAAAAGAATTCAGCTGTTTAGGAGTATTTCCAATGAAAAATTATTCCCAGATTTTCAGACAACCTGAATCATAATTTCTCCTGCCCATACAATCCACCCCTGGTTGGCTAGTCTGCCACATGGAAAAATGAATGAAGAAAGAAACTTTCTAATGCTTCCATTTCAGGACAAGCCATGGACTTACGAGACTCACTTATACACTGGATTCAAATTTCAACAATAAGAAAAGGCTCAGCTGAGATACTAATATACTAACTTCCATGCACATTACAAGTAATCAGGGACCTGAAATTCATAATTTTACTTCAAGAAGAAGAAAAGTTGTTGCAAAATCTTTGGATGGCGATCATCAACCTAATCTCAACCAACTGAGCAACAACGAGAACTTTTTCAAGTTAGGATTTTAATAGACAAACAGGGGTAGCTTTAGCTTCCAGATTGACAATCAGTTCATATGACTAACATGTCACTTCGCCAAAAAAAATTCATAGAATCGTTCTGTCACCAGGAACAGGATTCCCGGAGGGAGAGAAGTCATAAGAAAGAACCTGTTGATGATATTCCGAAGGCTTTCTCTGGACAGTCTCCCAACCATCGTTATTCTCCCCTTCTTCCTGCAGGTAAAGCATGAAAACAACTTCAAAATTTTAGCAGCAACCACCAAAGATAAAGAAAATTGGGAAAGGTGACTCTTAAAGCCACCAGACCTTTTGGTTCCTCTGGCTTTGATGATAATCATTTCGGCTATCCTCATCCCTCTCATACCCCTCAGATGCAGTCTGCATTTTGGAAGTAACTTAGCCCCTGACAGGTTAACTAAGAATCCAAATACCAATATTCTGAAAAAGATAAACCACGAATATGTTGCTCAATGACCATTGAATAATCTCATTTAATATTCCAAACTCTAATATCATGTCAGACAAATATTTTATGGGATAGGAGCAGGAGCTGACAATAAATCTCATTTAATGTAATTGGTTAATCTTTATTATGGAAACCAATATATCAGCCTTAAATACTGCTGCAAATGGGGGAACTTACACACTAGCACTTTCTTGCGAAATAGAAATGTAACTATAACTAAACAATATGTTTGGCACCAAAAACGCAAAAGAAATGTAATACTTGATTTCAAGCCATAGAGAATTATATCTCATCTCGTTGATGTTCGTTAAAATTCTTCTGTTCCTGTCATGAAGGCAGTGTGGACCAAATTTTATGTCAAAAACAGTGTATTTGGTATAAAAATTATAACTTTTAATAATTGATTTCAAACTTACTTTCATCCAGTCTCATCCCAAAGTTGCCCTATGCCAAAATTTATGTTACAAAAAAACCTAAAATATACTTTCATTTGACTTTAAAATGGTCTTGGTACAAAACTTAGTATTTGTAATACTCTGTACTGTAGAGAATGATATCCTGTTTCACCCACTTTCACCTGGTCCCATTCTGAAGGTAATTTGGATCAGAAGTCATATAGATAAGCCTATTTTAAGTGATAAAAGCAATAACTTACAGCAAGTTCCAGTTAATCTAATTGGTTATAAAGCAATACGCCAGTCTTAAAATACCACTGCAAATGAGGGAAGTTACACATTAGCTACTTTCTTACAAAAGAGCACCGCAATTATAAACTTCGAAACAAACAAAGAAAGATACTTGTAAATTAAACAACAATTATCTTCGTAAGCCAAGCAATCCACCTTCAAGTGAGAAATCACAACACGAAAAAGATATCCTTTTTCACTGATTGCTGAACAAAATAATGTTCCTTGGCCAACTAAATCACGTAACTAAAACTATTTACAGAGGTTCCTAAATAATAAAAATTGGTTTTTCAAGTCAAAGTAAATGATACCGACTCAGAATCTCATCAATTCTAAGCAGCAAAGAGATAATTCGACCTTCTGGGGTCTCATCGTAGGCCGCGATCCACCGGATTCCCATTCCTCATCCCTCCTATGCCTCCATTCCTAAAGAAAAGAATTAAAAAAAAAATGAAAATTTCAAGTCAATTTAACTTTTAACCCAATCAATATATACAATAGCCAAAAGGAAAACTAGAAAACGAAAACAAAAAAAAGAAAAGAGAAAAGAATGTATACATCTCTATTATGACCATATCTTTGATCATTTCTTGGCCCATCATTATTATCCTGATCCCCAGACACCACCTGCGCATTTTAGCCTCCGACATCAAGATAAGCACAAGAGAAAGAACAACAAACGGAAGAACGTCGATTGTCCTGTCATCAAGAACATGATGGTAAGTGCTAACCTGCGCCCAAGTGGATCTGGACCGTTCATCGCGCCTCTCTTCATTTTCCTCACCCAAAGCTACGTTGATCAAACCCTTCACTAAACCCTCCATCACGAACGTGTATATGTGTGTGTGTGTGTGTGTTTTTGCTGCGAAATGAGAAGATACTTTTGTAGAGAGATGATCGAGTGAGAGTGGAGCAAGATTGTGATCTACAGAGCGTGGGTTGGATGGTGTATTTATGTCGAGTGGAGTGACAGTTGAATAAAGTTGAGAGAGATTGGCGGGTAATGGCAAGGCTGTAAATACCGAGTGAAGTTTGGACGAGTTTGATTGCTTCTTGCCCACATGGCTGAGCTTGATTGTTTCTTGCCGACATGGCTGAGCCCTGTGTTGCTGACACTTGGGTGGTTGGTCCATTTTTGTTTTGGGAAAAAAAAAAACTTTAAAATAATCCTGAAGGAAAAAAAATCATCATTACTCAAGAAAACCTAAAACTTCACTTTTTTTTTCTCATAATTTAGAATTTAAAAACAAAATAATTGTTGAGATATATTATTAAAATATTCAAACAAATATTAATTAAGAGTGAATCTTAATCCAAACACGACATGTATATAAGACAAACCAGCTTATATAGGTAAAAAGTATCTTTTATCTTCATTTTTCTTTGTATCTCGCTATTATAAAGTAAGAATTTACATATTAACCATCAATATTCCTGTATTTCACATAATAAATATTAAATTTCTTACATTTAAAATGAAAAGATATGGAAATAAGGAATAAAAGAATAGGGCATAAAATACTAATAATGTAACTATCTCATGGTAATACTGTACTTGGACGCATAGCAATATTCTGTCATAGCATTAAGTGCCAAAAGTGCGTGTAAGATCTGTTTAGATTATTGGAAATATTTCTATTATTAACATTTTTTCCATGGTAAGTCTCAATTCTCCAGAATTTGACAAAACTAGTAAGTCTCAATTCATTAGAAGCTTTCCTGCCGACATATATGGAAGTGATTATTAAACTGATGCCTTTGAAAAGATTTCAACAAGAAAAAAAGAACCAGAAACTTTACGCATTTGAGTTCGAGTCACCATTAAAGGTACCGTTAGGGGTAACTAACTAAAGAATTCTATTGATCCTCTATAAATAAAAAAGAACCGAAAAAAAAAGGAAGAAGAAAGACGAACATTACATACTGCTGCAACATTCCCCACATGCATACCCCTTATGTTCTTGCAACCATTAAGTGGAAGATCATCCATCCAAATGATCCCAAAATTCTACAAAACTTACAAAATCTTGTGGTGTCATGAAGCAAAACGATTTAGCTGACGGCTGTACATGTCCAAGTAGAATGGTGAGATACCAACTTGTGTAGTTCCAGCAAAAGATGCAGCTGTAGGGTTTCCGGATAAAGATATTTGACGCGAAAAGGCGAATAAGAAACGAGTGACACGGAATTTTATGCATTTGACGTAGTTTGAACTGAAGGCTGCGGCTTGTCAACTACCTTCACGGGCTTCCAGTCGGATTCTTCCCTTGGTTGTCTCAGGGCAACAAAGTGAAGGGCTTCACTCTGCACCTGATAAATGTGACAAGCCCATGGATATGAACCCGGCGCCGACCATATCTTTTGTTCTTCAAATGTTGTCTCCTCGACAAGAGATTCCGCGACGCAGTATACGGTATTGGGTTCTGGCTCAGTGAAACTTGGCACAGCAACACATCCGAGAGAGACATAGCCCACGGAAGCACGTGGATACCAAATTGAAACGGGAGTAATGTAATCATCGGCACAGTTCCTCCAGACCTGCAAAGCACTTGATGGTCATCTCATGTACACAAAGAAGTTCGAAGTGATGAAGGACATTCAGAATAAGAACAGATTTAACTTGTCATAAAACTTTAAAAACAATATCAATTCGACACTTTCACCAGGGTTGTGATCAACTTTTATGCATACACTTCAAGTGTAGCCAAATTTAGTATGCAAAAGTATACAACTATAGTATACCATATGACTCGTTTCATGGCAAGTCATAGTTAATCACTAAATATGCAAGTTTAAAAAAATATCAGACGTAAAAACTTGAATGAATACCTTGAGTTGTTAAGCATCTTGCATCTAGTTCAATAAAGACTCTAGACATAGGGAAAACCTGAGGTAATCACCAATCCCAGCAACTGATTTATTATCAAGTTTCTCATTCCAATATGTTAACAATAAAGATGTCTCTCACGAATGGTTTTGCCAGCACTGAACCATAAACATGTTAAGAGTATACAGGATTAGTATGCATTTCTATTGTACAACAGTTAGTCTGGTAGTTAAGTACTTCAGTTAAAGTCAACTCATGACTGACAGCTCAGCATGTTCGGTTAGTTAGAGCTGAGCAATTCATTGTAAATCTGTGCCTATAAATATCAAGCACTTGTAACGGATTCAGTTGATGAAATGAATAACATTTTCTCCCAAAATATCTTCCGTTAAAACAAACGCAAGCGTTGACCCATAAACAAAAGCAAGCACCGACCATAAACAGAATCTAGCACTGAAAAATTAGTCCTTCAAACATATTATTTTATAAGTAATTTTCAGGGTGCTTACCAGGTCATAACCCACAGGAAGGCTAAAAAGTTTGTCAAGATTATGGTATACTGCAGCAACATTAGGAGGATGGCATCCGGCACGAGCAATATCCCCAACTGAGACATACCTGAAGCAGGTAAAGCTGTGTTCAGTATTTAGATACAAAAGATTGGAGAAACTAATTTAATCGATATGTAAATGAATATCACAATAACGACTGGATATGTTACATGAAAATGTTTCAAGGCCAGAAAACCGGCCTTGTTTAAGAATGTATAAGGTGGCATTTCAGTAAATAGTAAATACAGAAGAATACCTTGATGGTATTTAGAAATTTTTGTGAGATATATTACTAGCAGTACTGCTAGTACGAAGAAATATATTAGATGTATTTTGGTAAAGCATAAAGGCTCTCAGAAAGAAAATAGCATATTACCCATCAGGACAAATCGGCCGCCAAATGCTACAAACCCCACTATCTTCGGAGACCTTTAGAAGCAAGAAGCACAATATTAGACTAGAACAGCAATATCATGTCAAGAAGGCCCTCAGAATAAGCTTTACCTGCTTGTGGCACAATGTGCATCGGCCTTTTGCTTCTTGTTCACTACTCCAAACCTTTAAAAAGTTAATGGCATGTGTAACGGGTCTCCTCTCATCAGAAGCCGAACCTGATGAAGAAAGCTGCCTGGTTTTGAAAATTCCTTTGTGCCAGGCACGAGAATTTCTTCCATTAGCTTCACTCCAAGCGAACGAGACGTGTCTCTGGCTAGAAGGGACCTGCATATTAAAGTTAAGTTGTGTGAACCAAACTTCCCCCCCTCACAGTAAAAGTAAACCAGCAAAATCTGACCAAGCTTTGATCCCTTACACGAGCCACATAGTAAAATAATTTCAAGAAAAAATGCTGACCTTTAACGAAAGACTCTTCATGTCAAATTGGTGAGCCTTCCACATCTTACGCACTATGTGACAGATCCTAACAGCTTGGGGTTCTCGATCCTCTAAATCTTCAGTACTACACTTTATTACTCGAACAAAGTTTTCGGCTCTTTGGAAGTTTTTCAGATGGATAATTAAGTGAGAAGGTCTCGAGTAGCCTGCTTTCGCCAACTCAAGTGCCATGAGTTCGTCCCACGGCACATCCCACATTATCTTGCAAGGCTTTTTATCCATCTTATCAGGGGCGACAGACTTTACCATGCCACAGCAAAAATATAGGAAAGTGAATATAAACAAAACTACAAACAGTACCACCATAAAAAAGTAACAGAAATTTTAAAAAAGAAAAAATGCAGATAGATGTGGAAACACGAACCTGCAGCAACATCACTCGTTTGTTCGTTATTAGAACAATTCGTTGGTAGGGGACCAGAAAATGATCTTCATAATAGTCTGACCAGGCAAACTTTGATGGCTCTTTGAAAATTTCAGTACATCCAAAATGTCGGCTTTCTTCTGCAAGGTAGAGTATCATCTGAAAGGAAAAATAGATTGGTATGTGACATCAACTGCAATAGTGTCCTAAGCACATAATAATACAATTTTTGCATCAAATGAATTTCATTCTTATGCTTTCAGCTTGGTGTTAAGCTTTTTGTTTCTGCTGCTTGCAGCAAAAATGAGAAAATACTCTTGCCAGCTTCAGGAAAGGGCACATAGGAAGGGGAATAAATAAACAACCAGACATGTTGGCTCACGATGGAAGAGTCACGAGGCATAACCTACTTCAAGAAAATGAAATCAAATTATGCTTCAAATGGATAAATCAAAACTGGACAAAAAAAGTCAACCAAAAAATTTATATGCAAGTTATTCCTTTCAGGCTATTTTTGGGAATGTAACAATAGGAAACTTCAAAACAAGATTGGCCTGTTGGTTCGTCAACAAAAATCAATTTTTCATTAGCTTCAAAATAACATGTCTTTTCACTTCTTTGGTCACTGCTGTTCTTTGAAGTTCTCATAAAAGATAATGCAAGAGAACCCCCTGATTATCACATCCCCCCATAATATAAAGTTGTTTTAGACAACAAAGGAAAGTAGAAGAGAATTTCTATGGAGTTACCACAATTGAACCTAGCAGCATAGATCATTCTAACATATCTATTGGCTTCTGGATCTGTAAAAATTTCTCAAGGAACACTCTTTGAAAAGATTACCCAGTCAGATAAGCAAAAAATGAGGCATGCCCTTTTTCAAATGTGAAGAACAAAAGGTGTTATGTATCTGATTCTGTTTCCTTTACACTTCTTATACCCTCTAAATGATGGGCAGCATTATTCAATGTATCTTAAAGACCTAAACCGATACATGCATGGCTAATTTTGAGCTTTCAAATAATATATCACAAGAGTTTATTATTAATTCACACTTAACATGATACTGATGGATGACATTAGAGTTTGAGTGATGAAATACAATTATTGCTTGTAGTAATCAATATTGTAATCTTTTCTTCAGTCAATACAGAATAATCTCACAAATACAATATCTGTGAAAATATAAAGGAAAATCTAGCTATGTGGATTCCAACCTATCACATTGAAAAAATAAAGGTTCTTACTATAACACCAACTGTTGTGAGAATATTAGTAATTTACGACAAATACAAGGAACTCAAATGAAAAACTACTTTGACTTGCTGAAGTGTGTTTTCTCTTCAATCATATTCCTTGGATGAGTTAAGCTCTAGTGCCAAAATGGATGTGTTGGGATTAGGGGATAGCTCAAGTGATGGAGGCTATCTGCCCCAAGATTAATGACCTGGGTTCAAGTCCCTCAATGAGGAACGGGAAATTGGATTACGGGTTGGGGACATATATAAAAAAATGGATGTTGTGATAGGCTGTTAGAACTTTTCTCTTCTTCTCTGTGTTTTTATGTGCCCAATTTCCTATTGAAGGATGGTGACTTGGTGGCCAAGCTAAAATATGTAATTATCGTATAAGGGTACACGAGAAAGGGCACATAAGAGTTTTACATCTGCAAGAATGTTTGAAGGCATTAAGAGTAGCAACCATGCAACACAATCAACCTATAAAAATGGCATTGGTTCATACTGGAAACTGTTGCTACTCCCCTGACAACAACTAAGTATCCAAGGATACTCTCTAGCAAGAACTAATGAGAAGGATAGATGGATAGAAAATCTCATAAGGACCAGGCCTTCTAAGCAGCTTCAATGTTGCAGAATGTCAACTTCTGAGGCATCATTAATTGAAAAAAAACACACAAAAAATCATTTGTTGGACTTGCACCAACTATGGAGATATAATTCGCATAGTTATGATTGTTGCTCCAACAAATGATACAATCATAAGAAGTTCATCCATGAAAGGTGCTCCTAACGCTTCAGTATCTCCACTTAGCAATCACAAGCACAAATCATCAAATTCTTATGTCCTTAGGTGAATAAGTACTCACTATTAGGCAAATGTCATGAATTCAGCACAGTAGCACTTACAACAAAGCAAAGAGCAAAGGTACCTGTCCAATAGCTTCTCTCTCAGAGTACTCTCTGAGTACGTTGTCAGCATGAATAGCACGAGGATTCCTTATTCTTTCCAATGTTGTTTTATTATTGACAATCTCTAAGCACCTGGAACAACTTGCACCAATGCCGTCAACAGTCAGTGAAAAGAAGTCTAGTGCTCCACTCAAAGGTTGCACAACGAATCCCAAGAAAGCTCGTCCCATCCCATGTGCAAGACCGAGAAGACCATTCTGTCGAGCACTCTCAACAGGCTTGGTAACAACTCCTGATACTCCAAAAGCAACCCCTTGAGCTAAAGCTTCTGTTCCTTGTCTTATCCCATCACCAACACCAGTTATTCTTCTCGACCAGACCTGACATCAGATTCCAATTTCTTATTTAAGTCGTCTTGTGCTACTGATCTATTGGTGACTGGAAAATTGTCAAAGAGATTTTCACCTGCTTTGAACGGAGCTGCAGAAACTGTCCATCTGTGGAGAGCTCTGCAAAACCTTTACTAAGAGAGGCCAAAGTGGAGCTCGCCGCTCCAAAAACATCCACTGAAAATATTAAATGCAAGGGATTATGGATCAAATCTCTCCATACCCTGTTTCCGATGGCAGAAATAACAGAGCTTTTCCACATAAATCGGTCTCTGCGTATCACTTTCCTCAGATGGACCTGAAATATCGAATGTCCACTTAATTTAGATCTCTCGGTGCAACTTTTTCTTTCCCAAGAATACATCTAGAATGATGGCCTCTAAGTCCAACCAGCAGCATGAACTATAACATTAAATAACTAGTACATTGCAACAGCATAGGATGAGGAGAAAATAGAGATACCATGAACATTTTCTAACCATACAATCCTTCTGTGACCCTTAACCCAACAAACAACCACGCTCAACGAAATGATTCAAGGAAAGGAATAAAGTAAGACCAACAGGTGGAGTGTAAGCAAAAAGCACTGCGAACAAGAGATTGCCTTATTAGATTTGTCATCAGAAACCCATCCTTTTGAGAGCAAAGCTACTAGACTTCAGTATACTGTAGACCCTTGAAAAGCAACTAGACAAGCACCAAGGTTTTGAATGGAAAGACAAAAGGTTTGATTAAAGAAGATTCTAGTCAGAGATGGTATTGAAAATAGAATAATGGAACCCTTTTATGATCAAATGAAGAAAAACAGAAAACAACCTGACCTGAATTTTAAAAGCATTCCCTATAGCTGACAGTATAGGGCTCCACACGCCTAGGACTCCATGTGGTCTTTGTGCTGGTGCAGTCTCCAATGAAACTTTTAGTCTTACTTCTGAAATGTCAATTAGACTGAAAAAAGAATAATATTAGTTGAATGATGGTTCGTACAATATGTGACAATCAAAAAGATATAGTGTATAAGGATCCACACTCGAGAAGTTTCATCTTACTTTTCTTGTAACCTGTTACAGAAGCTTGAATGAGAAATATTCATCAAGCTTCTGTGAGCCACCCCCGCCCCCATTCCAAACACACACACACACACAGAGACCAGTTACAGTTTGACACCACAATCCCCTTGTATCAACTTTTATCATAACCTTTAGTATCTGCTTGTCCCCAACTTTTAGACATCCAAAAATACTTTCAGGAAGTCTAAAAGCTGAACCTAGCCTATATTGTTCATTTCTAAAAGAGCTTTTATATAAATGCCAAAGCTAAAAGAAGCTGAAAAACCATAAACTACAAGTTAGAGCTTTTTGGAAAAGGCTTTTGCTAGACTGTTTTTGTGTCATGTCAGAAATTTTTTTTGTCTTCCTTTTTCCCTGAAAAATACTGCTTCTATCTTTGAAAGTCCAATATTAACCTCATGACAACTGAAATAACAATCAACAATTTATATTCAACAACACTTCTACCTAAAGCTCTATTTCTAAATAAATGAAATCTCAGAGTTAGGCCAAACAGAAGTTTTGTGACCAAAGATCTTTAGAAAGTGGATATCCTTCTCTTTAGAAGCCCTCCTCTTTCTTTCCTTCCATAAGGTCCAAATAACGGCTAGTGCTACAGCGTAAATTACCGTTTTCTTTGTGTTTAGAGGATTTGATACCATCCCTAGTTTTAACTTGTCAAAAAAGGACTCTAAAGCTATCCGTTGAATACTCATAACCTTGAAAGCCATGTCCCAGAGACTACTAGCCCTAACACATCCAAGTAACAGATGCTCCATTATTTCCAAATTGTTCTTGCACAGTTAAATATCTATTGAATCTAGGAGTTACCACCTCATCTAAAAGCTTAAGCTTTTTAGAGAGGATTTGGATGTATTTATTTATTGTGCTTAACATGCCCACTTATATGTAACGTGATTTGTTTAGAGCTTGCACATGGACAATTTAATATTTTTAAATGGTTGGCGGTGAGTTTTGAATTTGAAACCATTTGGTTTCTAGGCTCTAATATCATCTTGGAGTTACCACCTTATCTCAAAGCTTAAGCTTTATAGAGAGGATTTGGTTGTATTTATTTATTGTACTTCACATTGGCCACAAAATGCCTTCTTGTTTGGAAATTGTCTAACATAAGAATGATAGCAAGGCATCATAGAGACACATAGAGAGAAGGACACATCTAAACCAAAATCCAGATTCATGATAAATTAAATTGACATATATCAACTAAAATCTACAAGGCAACCTCAAGCGCCAAAAAGCTTATGCTTCTGTCATTGGTCACTTTGTATATTAGAGAATGCCAGTGATTAGTGTGTTCTATATTCCATAGGGGCTTGAGAATGAGACAGATCACAGCCAATATCTACAAATGGACAGGAATTCAAGGCTGGCTGATACTGGCAATGGCAAAATTTGAGGGCTTTAGGCCTCAATCCTGAGGCCATTTTTTGTGCTACCATCTATTACTTATGGCAGGATAGGAATTCAAAGATGTACAACAAGGTAGCAAGGACTCAACTAGTTGCTTGAGCTTGTCCGGATAGAAATTGCCGCCAAAACCAGTCAATGGAAAAGATACTATTTTGAACAGAGACATATGCATAGCATGGAAGTCAGATGAGTTCTCATAACTGGCCCTTGATATAGCTACTGTTGACCCTTTGACACGTAATTTTTGGATTTGTTATTAATACAATTGCTTGGGGACTAGCAAAACAGGGCATACACCAAAATAAACCAATTCAACTCAGCCTAAATAGCAAATAAAACAAGAGGTACTCCAAAATGAAAAAACTTACACAGCCTAAGTAGCAAATTACTAAGCCAAGAATTACCACCAATTCCTTTTTTTGTTTATTGGAAGTCTAAACAATGCTCCAATTCTGTAGTTGCATGGGAAAGACCAAGCTATTGAGACCAAGAGAAGAAAGAGGAAGGGAGCGTGGTCCTGGGATTTGATAGATGAGAAGCAATAGGATTCTTACTCTATACGTATTTCAGGATCAGCTTGGGTGACATTCGAATTCTGTTGAATGCGATCTAGTTGAAGATTATTGTAGAAATCTACCATTGCCCAGATAATTGGCTCATGAATGTTAACCCTCCAAACCTTATCAATTACCTGTGACATTAACAAAAAGGTCAATAAGATCCTAGATGCTACTGTCTTAAATACACTTTAGTCAAAAGCCAAATATTGCATCGTCGAGGAAACATTACCCGTATATAAAAATAGGGATAAACTTGGATACCATCAAGGTTTTCATTTTGCACAGTTATTGTCATTTTAAACACTGGGTGGTGCAAATCGGCAGTTTGGTCGGGTGCTAACAGTACAGGCATCAATGTCAGAGGCAGTTGATTGTCAAGCTGCAAGTACCCCAGTATAAGCTTGAATCTGCACAGAACAAAAACATTACGACTACAATTTCCGAAAAGAATGTCTTATTGTGAACTTAATATAGGAAAAAACTTGCATGCATTTCACAAGGTGCAACAGACGATATGAAGGACACTAAGCCAACTACACTTCAAACGCCCCCTCTCTCTCAATTCCCAGGGTACTTTGGTCATATATAGGTAAGAAATTCACAATAAATTGCTAGTGAAAGAAGCAATGAGCATGGAACCACTTGAAGATTTCACGTTATCTGTTGAATAAGGGCATTTACCACAAAGAAAGAAGAGTCTGGCAAAAATGTGCATGTTGGTTTCTTGATGATAAACTGCTGTTTTGCAGAGCAAGTGCTACACTATCTGCTTTTTCAGTACAACTACCAGGCCATTTACTGGCAATTAGGCATATTAGGCATCAGAGTATGACATTCACCCTCATCCTGAATCAGATGCCCACTATCCCAAAATAGAAACTTCTCCATCTCCTAAATTTATAAACTATGTAACTATAACTGTTCTGGGACCTATTTTTCAACTGTTTAAATACTGAAACAGCAATATGTGAGGGCCACCTTTCTAAAATTAATATATGTTTCCATTAAAGAAATGCATGCTTTGGTATAAGGGGAGTATTCATTGTCAACTACTGAGTATCAAGATGTATTAATTCTAAAATTACCCAGAAAATAACATCACAAGCCAAATCATGTAGACATCTCAAATTGAAGGTCATAGTTTCCTCTCTACATTGTCCAGAATAAAACTCACTTCCTTTAAATGAAGTACTTCTATTTAAATAACATCAGTTAACCAATCTCAGGACCACTTATCTCCTTTAAATGTTTAACAACTAAACAATCAGACTTTTCCACTTTTCAGTCATTCATGATGTTTTTAACATATTATTCAAGCAGGTAAACTAAATGATTTGGTTATTTTTCCTTTCCTTCAGTGTCTAGGTAGGGTGGAGGTTAACAGCACAGACAATACTGCATCAACCTTTGCATATACAAGATAAAGATCACAGTACAAAGAGATGAAAAAGCCAAGGAATTCAAGATTGGAGGAGACAGTGACCTGCTTGTCTTCCCACCACCATATCCAGTTGAATAGGATATGAATACTCTCTCCAGGTACAAGTAAGAGAGCTCTTTTGGTTTGTGGTCCACTATGGAAATGCCAACAGCTCCCAGCTCGACTATAAGCTCCAGAGGAGATCCATTCTCCTGCATCTTACTCTGCTCGTTACATTTTCCCAGATTTTCCATGTGTTTTATGGATGAATTTCCTTCATGAGATACTAATGTCATCTCCTCCACAAACCTAGCAATCTTCACCTCGCCCATATTTACAACATGAAAAAATAAACCTAATTTGTCACTTGCTGAGCACAACCCTGACTTGTCTACATCGAGTTGTGAGACCACAATATCACCACCACTGTGGATTTCAGCATCAAAACATTTTTGGCCATAGGGGTCATCCCACGAAAAAATTTCCGTTGAAAGAGGTTGTAGCTGAACCCATGCATCATCACCAAATCCAGATTGGCGAACTTTTACTTCCATACTCCTAGTTCTGTTCTCAACTCTGGCAAATAATGTATTTCATCAGAAGCATGAAGGTTCTTTGAAAAAAATGAGGCTTTAAAAATATTGCATCTGTAGCAGATACGAAAGGAAATATACAAACTGAACAAAGAGCTATACCTAATAGGGGCACTGGTTGATCCAAGTCGAAAAACCACAATGAAACGCGAGCCTTCTTCATAGCCTCGAATTTCTAGCCTCAAAATTCTGCGTGTGCCGTGATGTTGCCTCAGTACTAGAGGGACACTGTCCTCCTTGACTATTTGGATAGGAAATGACCAATCCGTATCATCCAATCGTACCTGAAAATCAGCATTTGGTTTATTTTTTCAACTTATTGGCTGTATCAAGAGATGCATGATAAATAGAACTCTGAATGTTATTTTACTGATAAGAAACATGAGGTTCTAACTTAAAACAATTAGCATTAAGTAAAGTAGCCCAAAATCTTACGTAATATCTTAAAATTAATAATATATCAATATGGGGGAACTGTGTTCTTTAATACGCCCCCCCTCTTGTGAACAAATTGAAGAATCAGCTTAATCTGGAAACTAACAAAGGAGAAAAGAGTCATTGAGAAGAGCTGTGTACGAGAGCTAAAACAAAGGAATAGAGTACTAGTTCACATAATTTGATCCTGATTCTGATTCATATTCTGAATACTCGTAATAATATTTTTGGACTCCTCGAGCCTTATTCTGGGTGTCCTCCCTAGTGAGAACTGTTTTGCTCATTCTTTTATTTTCTTGAACTTTTGTGGAGGCCGATATAAATGATCTGTTAAGTCTATATGTGTTGAGAGACCACCTTTGTGAAGTTGGTTCTCAGAGTCAAATAGTTGGGGTCATTATTATTGTCATGGAGGAATTATCATTTATTATCTTTACTGTTATCGTTCTTCTTCTTCTTCATTGTTGCTGCTGCTGTTGTAGTTGTTGTTGCTGTTTTAATAGAGGAATATCTTCATTTTCATTTATTTAAGTTTTAACTGCGCTGAAGTAGACTTTTGTGAGATATAGTTTGATGTATTGCGATATTAACACCAAACATGGCCAGACAAAGCTGGACCAAGTCCCAGCTCTAACACCACAATGAGAACACGGGGTACTAGTATTTGGTGGACCAGCCTAAGATCTTAAATGGTGGTTTTATAATTATAGTTTATGTATTATCTTATATGGTGGTTTCGTAATTATAGTTTATGTATTCTTTAACATTTACATATTACAAAAACTTGACGATTGGCACGTGTACACAAGCTTAAAATAATGTATGCTGATTACCTCCACTCCAAATTCTATAGCACCAAGCCAGCATTAATGATATTTAATTCTTTTCCCTTTTTGAACTAGCATTTACATATCAATATAATAACCACTGTTACCCAGAAAGAAATCTTTGAGGACTACATTGTTTATACCTACTACTTGGACACTTAAAATATAGAATAGAAAAATGAACATTGCGCCATAAATGAGACTTTGGTATGGTATTTGTCCTTCAAACAAATATATTGTAATATTATACCATCACTCAACAAACTACAGAAAAGAGAGATGTACCTGAAGTTTGTTGGATCCACCTGTGTCACGAGAAACAAAGGAAACTCTTACATCAGAGGCATGTAAAAGCTTTGGTTCATCTTCACTGCTTAATTTCAAATATAAATCTTGACCGAGTCGGTTTGTAAACGTTATAAATGGCCGGATACAGATGACCTGAAACAAAAAAAGTGTAAGGACTATATCCCAGAGTTCTCAAGTCATAATTTTGGAGGCGTGAAACAACCTTTGTTGGAACAGATTGATAGGGGCACGGTTTTGAAGAAACAAAGAGCTGTATACAATTGCCGTCAGCATTACAAGCAAAAAGGTCCAGTGAGCCATCCTGAAAATCAAAATAAAATGGATTTTTTTGAGCCATCCTAAAAATTGGAAACAAAATGAATCTTAAGATAAGTAGTAAACAGCCATGGCATACTGGCAGGAGCCAATGGCACAAGCAACTAAGGTTATTACCATTTCTCCAAGGGGAGAAAGATCCTTAACAGGCCCAAAATGCTCTTCACCAGATTGACTTGTTGATGCCGAGAGCCCTAACAACTTGAAGTTTAATGCAGAAGCAATCGTATGACCTTCAGAGATTTCATCTGCAGTAATTTCCTCGAGAATAGCTTCATTGCTATTTTTTGACTGAAAAGGAAGAGCAAGCTTTCTTCTCTTTCCTCCTATATTTTGAATCCTAAATGTAATAGGTGGACACCTTGCAATTGAAAGCCAATAAGGACAATATATACTGATAAGCTTTTCTTCCATCGGCCTCTCTTTGGTTAGGTTTTGTTCAAGAATGACTTGAACAACCCTGAATCAAGAAAATAAGTAATTGGCACATTAGGTAATCATATTCAAGATTTATGTGATCCTGCAAGAGATAGAAAATGAACTGAAAAGTCGTCAAAAAATGATTTGGGAAAAATTCAGACCTTCCAGATATTGAACTTCTTAAGATCATGGTTTTTGATGGTTCTCTGCTTGGATGGGATATAAGAACAGCCTCCTGTAAAGGGTGTATTAAGGTCATTAAGGATTTGAATTACACGGAAAGAAAGAACTACAAGTTTGCTTTTGAGAGAAGAACATAAAGGGATCATGTCGCGAGTGATTTAGGACTAACATGTAGTGGTATCCATCCTCCCTGTGGAAGCAAAGAGAGATACAAAGGGTTTTTTGTGTCACCATTATGAACCTTGGCAGTCTCTCCAGGCCTAAAGACCCCTCTAGAGCAAGCAAGAAAATGACCATTAGGTTGCATCTCCAGGACAGTGTATTCGGCCTTAAGCGGGAGATAGTTAGTAATAGACAACGGAGATTTCACAATGATGGTCCAATCATGGATGGGATCAGACTTAACATCTTTTGCAATTTCTGTTGCTTGTATGCTCACGCAAAACCACACACCGTCTGAGCTATTTGGTGAGGTTCCACTAATCTTCGAGCAGTGTAAGAGTTCCTCTGACTCTGCGAGATCAGAAACACATATCTCAGGAGCTTGATTTGGCCTTCTAGCATCATGTGATCGACTAGGCCTTTCCATTAGAGAACTCCATGCATATTCATCAGAGGTTCCAAGACTCGAAGGTCTTAAATGCAGCACATATGATCCAGATTCAGACAATACAGAAAGAGGAAGAGGAGTGGCTTCACCGGGTCTCAAGGGTCCAACAAAAATTTGCGATTCATGATTTCCAGATATTTGTTTCCTGTTCCTAATCCACCTCCTCTGCCTCGCATAATTAACATACTTCAATGGATTGTATGACTCAGGCCACTTCAAGCTTTCAAAATCTGGAGCATAAACCCAACCATCAGCTGTATTGACAGAAACCACATCTACATGCCATTCATCAACCCACTCGAAGCCTGGTGGCAGTTCAACTCCAAAAGATCTCTGTTGAATTGACAGGAAGAAATGTTGAAAAGCAGAGAGACGCATATCAATGCCTCAGGAAGATTAAAATTTTGAAATGAGGTTCAAGGTTTCTAGACCAGAATTTCAGGAATTTATACCATAATTTTGTACTTCAAGTTCGGAAATGATTCGTAGGAACATTAAGGCCAAATTTAATATAAAAATAAATTTAAATTCTTCAACAATTTCTCTAGAGCTTATTAAGTAATTAACTTGCAAGAAGGAAGTATATCCAAAAATAGCTTCGTGCTGCCAAAAGCTTTTCTACTTAAAGGCATGGTTCCAAGAAATACATAGAAAATCTTGCTGTAGATATCTTACATTTAACATTCTATAAACTTGTAAATGACGAAAAATTCCAATATCTTTTCATCAGCTTTTTGTCACAAAATCTAAATATTTTTAACAAAGACAACAATATTGAAGGGATTAGTACCATGCTTCAGATCTAAAAGTAAACACAATTCCATTTGAAATATAATTAAATCATTGATTCCTTTGTCATGAGCAGCCATAGAATTGGGTGTTGAGATTTCTATATACCCCAAAGAGCACTAGTACTAAGTCATTTTAGTGTACTAGATATTATCAGTTATTATTAATAGATATCATTTATTCCGAGCACTGATATTACCTCTACGCTACATGCGTGTATGCATAAAGGTCATTTGATTCAAGTGACCTAGGTATGCAATGGCTTTTTCCCCTAAAATAAGAAGTGGTCTGACACTAGGGCTTCCAAGGAGTCACCCATCCTAGTACTACTTGTGCGCAAGCATACTCAACTTTGGAGTTTTCATGGGATCCGGTGAACTAGGGTTGGTACGATGGCACCTTTATGCAATGATTACATGCAAAGTCTACGTCATGGACACTTGAATCATAATCTAAGTTTATAATTGGACAATTCATCGTGATAAGGTTATAACGCGAAAAGTATCCAATTGAGCAAGGTGGTCCATCTTGATCACTGGAGAGCTTTCCAACTTTATCACCCTAGTACGTGTGTCATGTATTGAATAGAACTACTATAGGAGTGAACTCTATGACCGCATTATCAAAAAGAAAGATCAAATATACCTACTACTACTAAGGAGCTAATGCCCATAATCTTGAGCAGATGCGAATGAATTGAAGTCAAAGTCCTTGTGCTCTGATCCATTATGCTTGGAATCCTCCACATGTGGTCATTAGCTTTGTGTTCTGGATACATACTTTTTATTAGTTGAGACGTGCATATGACTAATTTGAGCTTATCCCATTTATCATCCAAAACTATGTCTATAGTGTATATGACTAATTCGAGCTATATCGGATATTAATCTTGTGCGTCACCCTAAGAAAGTGTATAATGTGTGCATAATAGCTACATTATGAATTAGAGGTTCCAAAGATAAGATGTAATCAAGAAGATTGATAATACATTGTCAAACATTTATGTTGGATTAGAATGCTGCATAGAGGAACATTTTGGCCATTTACTTGGCGGGCCAAAGATAAATAGTAAGATATGGTGACAGACCTCCAATGGGTTTAGTATTTGTCTTGGAGTGCAGTCATAACCATGTAGTTATAGGAGTTAAAGTGCAAAAATGATCTTAAAATGGCTTCCGTCAGCAACTAGGAAGCACGGACACCTCTCCAATGAAGCGTATCGCGTATCCGACACGTGTCGGACACCGACACGCGCCCGACACGCGCCCGACACGCTCGGACACGCGCCCGACACGCTCGGACACGTGTCCGACACGTGTCGGATATTTTTTTTATTTTTTTTACTTTTTCCGACACGTTCCGATACGCCCACGACACGCGAGGACACGCCGGACACGCGAAATTGGACACGCATGGGGTATTATTTATAATTTTTAAAATTTTTTGGGCATTAATGCAATTTTGAATATAACTTGAAAAAAAAAAAATCAATATCAGTTAACATAGCCCTAGATCACTTCTCACCTTTCTCGATCACTTCTCACCTCTCACCTCTCAATCATCTCCCTCAAAATCTCCACTCTCAAGGGAAAAAAAAAAAAAACTATTAAAACTCACCTTCCCTCTGCAAAGAAAAAGGGCTTCTTGGGGCTGGTTTTTCTCAGTAAAAACCCTGATCATAGTGTTCCACATGTAAGCAGAGCGATGAGGGACGAGGCGAAACAGGGCGTGAGCGTGGCGGAGGTCGCTGTTCTCGGGGATTGCGAAGAGGCCAATGAGCTTCCCGGCGGCGAAAGGGTCGGAAAGGGTGCCGGAGATGGTGAGGTGGGATTGGATTTGCTTGAGTTGAGGAGGGGAAACCCATGGTTAGACTTGGTTGAGGAGAGAGAGTGCTTTGTAGCTTGATTTCAAATATTTGGAGCCAAACTTTGGCACCATAATATGTTCAGGTTGAGGAGCGTGGCATGTGCATTTTTTTCATCTTATGTCGGGTGACTATTTGGCTCGTCCCGGTCAAAAGCCGTGGAGTCGGGATCCGATGCTCAGTCGGTGCACATTTATATATAATTTTTAAAAATAATAAAAATGATATTTATGCAATATATTCATGATAAAAATGATATTAATGCAATATATATAAAATTTAAATATTTTTTTATTTAACGTATCCTAAGCATGTCATATCCTAATTTTTGGAAAAAAAACGTATCGGCGTGTCGCATCGTATCCGTGCTTCTTAGGTCAGCAATGACATTTTGGTCATTTTAAAAGCTATGGTAAATATGTCTTTTCCTTACCTAGCAAATTTTTGTATGGCTTTAGTTGTTGGCCTTGGTGTGCAAAAAGGGTATGCAATTGGTCTTGCAGTGTGGTTTAATGAAGAAAGAAAAGAGCTCTTGCTCATACGGGTTGAAGTTAAAACAAAGGCACATTAAAATTTGCATTTGGGTTTTAAATATATTCCTTGTCATGCGAGAAAAGAACTCGAGCATTCTTCTCTCAAAAGTAAGCACACATCCATTCTGTCACTCTTAAGGTAGTACACGAACAAACAAGAAAAGATACAATAGATCCCACAATCTCTTCTAAGCCTATCATAAATGAATGTAAGATCTTAAGAAAATTACAAGAAGCTTTTCCAAGAATTTCAAGAAAGCAGAATTCCTGTTTTCTTCTCAAGAGGATGCAGTCAACGGGGGTTCAAGAAAGTGCTATTATGTTCTTATCCATATTATCTGTGGAAAATAAATAAAACATAAAATATGGAGAGAAAATATGAAAGTGCTGAAGATGATTGGGGCCACCACCAACGGTGGCTCTAATAGAGAAATACTCATAAAGACTATATTGTGAAGCTTGATATTTCATGAACACAATAGAAGAGTCTATTTATAGGCATGATAACTTAGTGAGTAAAACTAGAAGCTAGAATAATAAGGTAACTAGAATTCTAAGGAAACCAATTTGATTAATTAACTAATCTAAACTATTGCCTAATTTAATACTATAGAATAAGGAAATAACATTAGTAACCAAGATATTCTTCAACACCCCCTCTCAAACTCAAGGTGGTATGAGACATACAACCTTGAGTTTGACAGGTCTTCAAAAGAAAACTTGATCTTGATAGAAGGGATGGGTCACCACGGCTCGTCTAACTTGGAACTCACTACGGTCACTACGGCTCGTCTAACCTTGAACAGGGATGCAACCAAGATTGATTTGGGCACCACTTTGGTATAATGAATCCCCACGACTGTTGGACGGAATTTAGATTGAATTAGTAACTAGAAACTGAATTGGATTTGGACTAGACCTGGATTTGGATCCGTATGTGGATTTGGGTAGTCGTGCGACCCGCAAGCTAACACGACTGCTCAGATGGACGTGAGACCCAGACGCTAACATGACTGCTTGATTTTTTTTTTTTTTAAGGAAAACAGATCACCAGGGGGGTGGCTCTGATACTATGTGAAAACTATATAAAACATAAAATAAGGAGAGAAAATATGAAAGTGCTGAAGATGGTTGGAGCCGCCACCAACAGTGCTTCTAGTAGAGAAATACTCATAAATGCTATATTGTGAAGCTTGATATTTCATGAATACAATAGAAGAGCCTATTTATAGGCATGATAACTTGGTGAGTAAAACTAGAAGCTAGAATAATAAGGTAACTAGAATTCTAAGGAAACCAACTTGATTAATTACCTAATATAAACTATTGTCTAATTTAATACCATAGAATAAGGAAATAACATTAGTAACCAAGATATTCTTCAACACCCCCTCTCAAACTCAAGGTGGTATTAGAGATACAACCTTGAGTTTGAAAGGTTTTCAAAAGAAAACTTGATCTTGATGGAAGGGATGGGTCACCACGGCTCGTCTAACTCGGAACTCACCACGGTCATTACAGCTCGTCTAACCTTGAACAGGGATGAAAATGGGATTGATTTGGGGTCGTGTGCACCACTTTGGTGTGATGAATCCCCATGACTATTGGACGGAATTTAGATTGAGATAGTAACTGGAAACTAGATTGGACTTGGATTTGGACTAGACTTGGATTTGGATAGTCGTGTGACCTCTAGGCTAACACGACCGCTTGGATGGACGTGAGACCCGGAGGCTAACACGACTGCTTGGTTTTTTTTTTTTTTTTTTAAGGAAAGCAGACCACCAGGAGGGTGGCCCTGATGCCATGTGAAAAATATATAAAGCATAAAATATGGAGAGAAAATATGAAAGTGTTGAAATTAGTTGGAGTCACCACCAACGGCGGCTCTAGTAGATAAATACTTATAAAGGCTACATTGTGAATCTTGATATTTCATGAATACAATAGAATAGCCTATTTATAGGCATGATAACTTGGTGAGCAAGACTAGAAGCTAGAATAATAAGGTCACTAGAATTCTGAAGAAACTAGAATAATAAGGAAACCAAATTGATTAAATACCTAATCTAAACTATTGCCTAATTTAATACCACAGAATAAGAAAATAACATTAATAACCAAAATATTCTTCAGCATTATCCATTTTTGTTTTTTGGGGTGGATTCTACTTGTTGAGATCTAAAGCAATCTTATCATATTCATGCAAGTTCTTTTGTTTGCATGAGAATTTGTATGGCTTCTTATGCATGACATAGGACATGCACCTTCATCGGGTTCTTCATAATTTCTTCCTACCTTAATCTTCCTCCTTAGATGTGCAGGATATATGTCTCGAATCAAGTTTTTGCATGGGTTCTTAAAGAAGAAACACCAATATCTACAGACTTTTACCTCTTTAATGGTTTCCAGTTCTGAGTTTCTATGATCACGTCATTGCCCAAGTTCATAAAATTGCAATAATAGCAGAAAATTAACAGTCACAAAAAAAGATGAGCAACAATAGCTCTTAGGCAACTCAATAGCTAGAGCAGGATGTTTAATACTTTAATCTTACTAACGCTTATTCTTTTCTCTGCACTTATTGTGATCTAGAATCACAAGCTTTAGACATAGAACCATGCTCATTGTTCACAAAGAGACATCTCATTAAAGAACATGCTAATAAATATGGCTTCACAACAGAAACTGCAAAACTGAAATAACAATTAAGTAACAAAAGTGAACTACTTACTTCTTGAGATGCAACAGATCCAATCCAACCAATCGATGGGTTGTATTTCTCAGTTTCAAAAAATTCATCTGTCACAAGCTCACTGCCGTCAACCTGGATCTCTTTTCCTTCGTCATGTAGGGGGCTCCTGTTATCATCTGAAGCTCTACGAGTGAGGCGCAAGTCCAGTGTAAAGTCAGTGTTGTTACGAACAGAAACCAGGGATCTGATGTAGACATATCTGTTGCCATCATGTACACTTACTTCACTGGCAACAACATCATTACCCAACCGCCAACAAGCAGCAGGTGCCGCATAATTTAGCCTCACACTAGTCCAAGGTCCTTCACTAGTAGGGCTTATTTGAATAACACCAGACTTTCTATCTCTAATTCGACTGTCTCCAGCTTCAAATCTAGGTGACAAGACCACACCACATCTTAGTTTCCCAGACATTTTTTTCTCTCCAGTGCTCATCTACATGAATATTGAAAAGGTCAAAAATTACACAAATGCCTCCAGATAATGCGATCAAAGAGCAGATACAGTTGTTTCCAGCTAAATCTAGAAAGAAACCTAGGAAGAAGTAGCTAACAGAAATTTACCGAGTCTGGTGAGGATAAATCCAGCCAAGTAAGCTGATATGAGTTGTTATCATATGAGCGTCTTTCTAATCCAGGTATCTGGTCCAAAGGAGCTGAGAAATAACCAATTTTATGACCTGCAATTCAAGACCAATGGCTATAATAAAGCAAGTATGAGAAACATCGGTATGATCTATCTAACATCGTGACAAAGAAGAAAGAGGTCAACAGTCAAACGTCCATCATAGCATACTTTGGAGAAAAGAGCTGCACATATACCTTCATATACTTGTCATTTGCTCTAATATCATGAAGAAGAATGTTTGTCTAGGCATTTACTTATCAAATTTTATGATATATGTAGAACAATTAAAAGACAGAAACATATGTTAGACGGGACCCAAGGGTTTAGTTGACAAGTATTCTCATTCTGGGAAAGGCACTTCATAAATCTCCAAATGTAATATTTTCTCAATTTCAGGTGTAGAGAAGGGAACAAATTTACCTTTGACACAAAGGACACAGAGGGGGAAAAGGCAAATGCTGACAAGAATAAATAAATTAATAAATAGAACTATCATAAAATGCATTGCTATCAAGAAACGGAATGTGGTCATCACAAGGATATGATTAGATACAATATAATATGTGTCAACAACTAAAGTCGAAAAAATTTTAAGACAGCAACACCAGTCTGCACCTATGCTACAGACCATATTTTTCAGTCAGAACTGGGCAATGCCACGAAAAAAGGCAGAGTCAGTAAAAAACTAGAAAGAGAACTTTCTATGCAAAACCAGATTCCCGAACACCTCCCCAGAAGAATGAAACACAACTTCTATACAAGATGGTACGTCCCATCAACACAGTTTTGTCCCCAGTAGCCCATCATATGATGTCAAGGGGAGCACCAGCCAAGCTTTATTGTCCTGATCAGTTATGGTGACAATCTTTTTCCCTTTGTGGATGTATTCTTACAATCAGATTAAACAAAGCATTCAGAAATCCCACCAGTTCGTCCCATTTTATGGAGCTATCACAAATTAGAGACAATGCTTCACATCACCTTAAAATTAAAAGACTCTTTCCTTCATCTATAAGCAAGAAAATCAATTAAATTTTTATCATAACTAAGATTTAACATCCCACAAGCCCAAATAGTTGGTTTGATAAGCTATTGTCAGTTATGAAAGTTCAATTACTGTTAACACAATAAATAAATATACTAATATCCTCTCTATAAGCTTAAGCTTTTAGATGAGGTGGTAACTTAACTTGGTATCAAAGCCTAGAAACCAAACGGTCTCAAGTTCGAAACCCACCGCCACCCCATTTAAAACATTAAAAACTATCCACGTGCAAGGCTCATAAACAAACCCCGCTTGCACGTGAGGGGGCGTGTTAACACAATAAATAAACATACCAATATCCTTTCTAAAAACTTAAGCTTTTAGATGAGGTGGTAACTCAACTATTACTCAAGCCCATTAAGCACAATAAGTCTTGCTCAAAATTTTCTAGAGTTATATACTTTGAGGCCAAATGGAAGATTGAAGCACATACATACAAATACTCACTCACAGATACGCATATAAACAAAATCAGATTCTATCAAATAAACAAGAAGTTGAAAGAAAAAGTTACATACCTCTGCCTATGTCTGTCACACTCAATTCCAGTATGTAGTAACCCTGCACAGGTCAAAAAAAGATTTAAAAAAATTACGGTAGTAAGGGCCTTATCATTCAACTGCATGAAAAATTAGATTTTGCATGTCCGTTAAAGAGGTCATAACAAGGATAACATCAACCAACCGGTGAATCAACTTTGAAGAAAAATACTTCGTTCCATTTCACCAATTCAATTTCAGAAGATTCAGAATCATCTGAACCAGTGCCTCGAGTTCGAGCATTTTGAGAATCCAGATGTGATCTGCCAACGTGGCTCTGATCCAAAGAAAGACGGACTGCTACTGCATATTGGTGACTAGACAAGCCTCCAGTCTCCTGAAACTGTGTATACCAAGCACATAGAAGCAGACCTAAAATAAGTAAGAGTATCCAAAAATAATGATGCCAGGAACTCCCATTGAGTTATCACAACTGTTTGGAGTAAGAATTCTGTTCAAACCCAGTTTCAAAGCAAAATGAGCCTATTATTTAACAGATATTTCATCAATGAGGCACTTAGAGGGTGCAAACCATGCACTAGATCATCTATACATGTATTAAGGCCTTATTACCCAAAATACCAAAACGGAGCAATGTCTTCTAATGAAGAAAGGCAAGAAAACAAATAAACATGTAAGGTGTATCGCCAGTCAACAGAAATACTTAAACAGTATCTTGCTATGTTTTGTTAAGCTAGGCAGTTAGTCAAAGTTAGTGGTATTAGTATATCTGTTTTAGTTAGTTCTTGATGTGTTGTACAGCTGTCAACTAACAGTACCGTAACTGCCATAACACGAGAATATTCTAGAAGCAATATAATCAACTAATACTGCAACCATAAACAGTGCAATTGCAACAGATCATAACAGAGATGAACATGACTCATGTCCTAGAATTTCCTCTCTAGCTCCACCTCTTTCAAACCATATAATAACCAAGAATCAGGACACACTCAATGTGTCCAAAACCTAATTGTCAAATTAAAATTATGTTTTATTGAAATTGAAAGGGCAAATAGAGTGACCATATCTAGGAGCATCTATATTTGAAGATGCTATTAAAAGAAAGCGTAAGTAGACGGTGGCAAAGATGAAGCAAAAGAAAGTTTAACGGGTTAATGGGTGGCTGAGAAAACAGTTCAAGTAGAAAGCAAGTGATCAATTCTCTCCTGTCACATAGTACATGGCATAGAACCTGTTATTTAAAATCATAACACTAATTATCATGATGATAATTATGGCAGCAGAAGAACACACACACATATTTATGAATAGAGAATCTATACTATGTTGGTTGGCATTTGGTTAGTATTGCTCTTAAAAAGAGAGGTAGAGAAAAGAGAGGGGGAGTGGAGATGGGATTGTGGGAAAGCAATACATGGGGCAATAATGAGATGGCATAAAGCTGTTAGTCACTGGTCCAATAGAAAATGCAGGTTCCTTCTGTCAATATCCTAGAAGAGACATTAGTAACGCTCTCTACAATTACCATACATGAAAACATTAATACATTAAACATCCAAATATACAGTCATTTAAATTTATTCTAGCTCATCCATTGAAAAACCTGCTCAAGAACTGCATGCTGAATTTATGCAGCCAATTTATGTCACAGCAGAATGGGGAAAAAGAAGACAAGAAATATGATGCAAGCACAAGCACATTCTCAAGTTATGCTAATAAAGTTAGCGAAACCACACACCTTGTTGGTGGGAAAATCATTGAGTCAAAAACTGGAAATTTCTATTTGAACTGGACTAATGACAACAAGAGGTAGTGTTGAAGATAATTAATAAATAAAACAAACCCTTCTCTAATTGCTTAAGCTTTTAGATGAGATGGTATATTTACATGATATCCAGGTATATAAAAGATCTTGACTTTAAATCTAGCCACCACTCACTTAAAATAAATATATCTAGATACAAGGTTCAATCATATAAGCCCCTATCTAACAGCTTAAGCTATTAAATAAAGTGGTCAAGTTGCAGGTAGCATAAATAGCAGACCCAACAATAGGGAGAAAAATGACAGGAAAAAAGAGTATAACATGGACAAACCTCTGCCTCTGCTATGATAACTGTCACCATTGTTCTAGGTTTCTGACGAAGATTCCCTTTTAAGTGAGACTCCAACATATTCTTTGAAACTGGCACTTTAAGATTCTTGGTATCTCCTGATGGCATTTTGATTATGTTGGGAACTCCTCTTGTTTCAGAAGCTCTGATAAAAATGTCCTGACCAAGTTTATTTACTGGGACAATGTGATAAGTTTTCTGGTGATAGACATCAATAACAGATCCGGTTTTATCCTTAGGAGAAACCATTTCCTGTTCAATGAAAACACAAAGAGGTTTACCTAATAGATAAGACACCAGAAAGAGCACCACGAGAAGTATCTGCATGGTATTATGGATGCGACAGACATGAATGATGAAAATGCTAAGAGCGAACAAGTCATAGAACCTCCATTCAGACATTTAACACTTCAGTTAAAGTTACCCAGTGAAACTAATTTAAATTTTTAAAGAAAGAACAAAAAAAGTACACCTATTCTGCAAACTAAATGCAGTAGGTGAGAAGCAACAGTACCTGGCTTGATCCATGGACGTCACTCAGGTTGTTCCAACTAGCATAAGCTTGAAGAACCATGTTTGTATTGGAAACAGAAACATTTACATTCAGATCCTTCGTAGTAGTAAGACGCAACTGAGAAGCAACACTAGGAGCACTGAGATTGTACTGGTACCTGCATAAATGTACATATAATTTTGTGAAGAATTAAAGGAAAGAACAAATGTAGGCACATGGACACACAAAGAAAAGAGAGATTGTGAGGAATTTCTGCAGATCTTATAGCAACAGATACTAAGAAAGCAGTACAGAAATTAGAACCCTGCCACTGCTATAATCTCTTACGAACAGGTACTCTCAAAGTAAATTTCAGGCTATAAGTGGGTGTCACAACAGAGTCCAAATTATTTAAACTGATTTGGAAAGATATAGAATACGATCTAGAATCTGACGACGGATCAACTCAGAACCAGAAGAAAAACTTTATGTGAGAATCTGTACATTGCCAATACACTGGTGAAATTAACATAATGCTCTCCACTTCGCTAAAAAGACCAGATAGCAACAGTCTTAACAAAATCTAGGCCTTCTTCCACAACGTCAAGTACAATTGCAGAAGCTGAGAAGCCAAATATCATCACCAAGATGCAGCTCCTAGCATAAGCTTGATATTCAGAAAAGGATGTCTCAAACATTGCAATTTTCTCAATAATAAAAGGATTGCCCATATAGCAATTTAGATAATGTCACAGGATATGAGAACAGATGTATTCCCATCAAGCTGAGAAAATACAAACTGCATACTGTGACATTCTTTTTTTTTTTTTTCCCATTTATGTAATGAAGCAAATGAACATGTTCCTGAGATTTTTTACTTCACCCCTCTCTGACATTTGAGGATCATTGCCGCCATTAAATGATTTCACAGCAAAAACTGCCCCTTTAGTAGATCCTTTTGTTACCAAAAAAGAAATGCATAATCTCAGTGAAGGTGGAGAAATAAAATATAGGAACTATGACCAAAGTCAGGATGTTGCACCAATTATGGCCATTTGAAGAGAAAAAATTCAGTTCATTATGATCAAGCAGTCTGCACAGCAATGGTGATTGTGTAACCTAGCTATTAACTACTTGTTTATTAAATAATATCTTTGCCCAAATTGCAGAACATTCGTGCTCAGAAAGATGACCATTCTTCTAAACACTAGCACCTGGTCCCCCGGATTCTATACAAGTTAGCGAATCATGTAAATTTCTCCTTCTCCTTTTGGTGTGAAAGGAGGCGGAACATTGCATAATTACACATGAGCCACAACAATACATATGAGCCACAATGGTCAAGTGGTATTTTCTGCCTCTATTTCTAAGAACCGTTAATTATATATGGAAGCCAGCTTCAGTCCAATATTGACAGCAACAGAAGCCCTGTTTACGTAAAAACTGACAGGAGACATCACCTTAGCAATCCGTCAACTGGTTCAATCAAAGGCTCCCATGCTTCATACTTATCATTATATGATCTAGCAGCCAACGAGAAGCTAACACTCGAATTCAAGTAGTTGGGCCTTCCATGTAAACTAAATCCTATGCTGCTTAAAGATACATTACACAGTGGAATCATCTGCAAGTAGAAGAAAGGAATGACAGTTAGGAGGACAGTTGAAGGAAAGAGGATAACAAGCTGGGTGGCAGCATCTCTAAGGAAAAGCACAAAATTCCAAGAATGCCATAATACCAACAGTGTTTGCAGCTTCACTCATCCACTGGGAGAATAAGGACACATATTTTGTGTAAGCAAAAAGTGAACAAACAAAAAAACCATAAATTATATATAAAACGAAACAACAAAAGGAGGAGAACATGTTTCCAATGCCAAGAGAAGATCTAAAAGACAAAGAATAAGCACAATAATGAACAAAATATCAACATTCCAAGAGTGCAAATCACAAGAGAATTAAAAATTTAATTTACAGATTCAACATCAAAACAGCCTATCAAGAATCACGTGAAGAACAAAAGGCGTGAATAGAGAAGACTTTAAATGATCAAACTAGCAAAAGAAGTGGGCTCAAAAAAATACAAAAACAAGATGGATAGATTACAAGAAGGAACCAATCAACCATAACTAGTATAAATTATCCACCTATCTTATAACTCAACCTAACGTTCAAAGGGACTTCCCACCACCTTTCTGCTCTTCTATTTGTTTGGGACCTGGGAGGGATGGGAAGAAAGATAGACAGACAAAGAGGCTTCGGAGAAAACGTATGAAGAGGAACAACATAGTAACACAGACTAGGAAAGTAAGAGATAATGTAAAGTAACTGACAAACTTGTCACAAACAAATAACTACTAGTAGCCATTAAAGCACATGGACATGATCATCTATGTTACAAGTGAATGACGAAATCTCAATTACCAGGGATAGCTGAACCTCAACAAAAATCATTTCAATAGAAAAATATTATGATTTTCACTTTAGTTTTCCAAGTCAAACTCTAAAATCATGTTATTTAATTGTCCACATATCCAGAAAGTCCTTCATTTATGTAATAGAAGGCAACACTGCATCAGAAATTTCAAAAATATTTCAACCGAGCAACACAAAGAAGTGTGCCACTGGTGTATCAGCATTCTATCAACCCCAACAAGTTGCATGCCAAGCAAAATATAATGCAACATCTTTAGGATATTTCTTATGCAAATGACCGAATGGTTCTCAAACAGCTCCATACACTAAAGTGGATAAGCGAAATTGACCTATATCCAGTAGAATACTATCGTCTAGAACTTTAATTTCATTCAGTTAAAGATATGATGGTGCATAATACAGACAAAATTACAAAGAGAATGAATTACCAAACCACCATAGTCATCGAAAAGTGCTGCAGAGAATGTCCTTATAACCACATCAACCGCAGTATTATCAGAATTACTGGGAATGTTTGGATCAGCAAGCTTTAGAGCAAACCTCCTAGGAGGTCGCTTGAAACCACTTCGGACAATGAAGGTTCCCAGCTCACTGTCAACTATCCATATACTAAATGGCTCCTTCGCAGTCCTGACATCAGATGTATCCCACAAACTTTCCTCAGGAAACTGATCCCCAATTACCAAATCACTACGAATGCATCTTAAGGCGCTCAAGTCAGAAGGCTTTTGTGTGCCCTTACATGCTATACAACCCAAAGGAACAAAGCCTGGTGGAGCCTGAGGCTTCCAAAAAGATATAGGATCCATGCCTCTTTGTTTCTTAACCTGTCCAATGAGTTGAAAACCTGAGGGGGGTTGATACAGCTCACTCTCACCAGAATCATGAAGAACAATGCACGAATTTGGAGGTTCATACCTGTTGATGGAATTTCACAAATATTTACACCCAGAATTTGAAAGCCAACAGGTGGATCATCTAAATTTAGAAACTAGAACATAAAAAAGAGAGTATTATACATACCCATGAACCGCAATATCACCAAAATATACCATTCCTTCTGAAACAATAGGACGCCATATAGAAATTCTTTTCCTTGATCCTGAACCTTGATTCCACCAGATTAACTGAAATGTCACAACAGCCTCAAATCTCCGTTCAGAATTAACAGCTGAGGGGGGTTCAGATTGGTGGCCAACAGTAGAAGGAATTGCTTGAATGCCTGTGCTCTTTGATGTTACCGAAGAATTTTCTGGAAACCCAAAAAGTATTTGTCGCAACTCATATGCTCTACCAATCAAGGTCAAATTAGTGGGTTCTGCTGGCAGAAAAGTACCAACAGAGTTATCCAAACGCCAGAATGCCAGAGTAGATCTACAAATTGAAAATTGGGTCAGACTTTTCCTGGGGGGGGGGGGGGGGGGTTGGGGGAAAAGTAATTCAATTGCGAACAAGCACTAATTGCTTCTGGTTATGAAGTCAATACATGCAATATCATTTTGGTAGATGATTGCTGCTCACTGCTTCAGAAAAGATGATATAAGCAATTGGTATGGCTTCTACATTACGTCCTTCACCAAAGTCCTGTGCGCTCAACATTAATAGAGTACTGTTATACCATCTGAGCCAAGTCTCCTAATTATTACCTGAAGTGTAACGGCTCATAACGCAAGGTTTTCTTCCCTAATGGATCATGCAAATTAAATATGGAAGCTTTGGGCTTATCTTCGACCACATTATAACAGGCTACCAATCACCATCCTGCCACAAGTAAAACCATTTCTTCCATTTGCAACCAATTTCCCAGACCTTGTGCTCAATCAATTGTCGACCCTCTCTAAATATTCAGTTGACTATTTCCAGATCCAAAAGATGTTCAAGTAACAATCTTGTTATGCAAAATTATGATCATAATTATATCTAGCCGATATAAAAAACCACACAAATTGACTCTAATAAGGTCTTAACTCAATGATGAATTAGATTTTGAGCGCTATTAATAGAGTAGTTATATCAGATAGAATAAGTAGTACCAGCTGTAACATTGCTCAGTCAGTTAGGCAGTTAGTTGAAAGTGTGCATGTGCTCAGGTGGTTAGTTAGTTACTATCTGGTATCCTTGAGCATACTATAAATATCTGATTGTACCTACTCTATCAATAATAATGAAATCATTTCCTCCTCACCTTCTTCAGCTATCCTCAATTTCTATAGAAATAATTGATTGTTTAGCACCAGAAATGCTTTCTGAAAATGCTAGAAGTATTCAATGCTAGTGTGTACACCAATGGCCCTCTTAATTTCTCTCCAATTTGCAGGTCTAATTCCAGTGTTTCTGTTAGAATGTGTCCATTGTGCCATTCGCGTGTGCATGTGAGAGAGGGAAACAGAATCATTCTGAGAGAGAGAAAGCAATCAATAATAAACATGTTTGAGGTAAAAACCTGATAGAGTAAACTAGCCACGTTTGCTTTCCATCCTAATCAGAGAGTATTTCCAGATATTCATCCAGAATAAATCATATTCCGGACATAAATTACTAGCAGCTTCAAAGCTCATTTGGATTAACATTTTATAAAAGCGTTTTTTTTTTGGAACTGCTGAAAAAAGCACTCTCCTGAGGAGCTAAAAAATCTAGCTTCTAGGGAAAGCTGGATTTGAGCTTTTTCAAAGTTTTAGCTTTTTTTGGAAGTCAAGCCAAATACTTATGCAAAAATGATATAACTCCTTTAGGAAAGAAAAATTGCTTTTTAATGGAAAAGGTCAATTCAAATGGACTTTAACCTCTGTTTCCCATCAACCAGTTCTATTTTCTTGCTCAAAACATAGTGGTTCCGCGACATTATACACACAAAAAATAAACCATAGCACAAACCTGAATAATTCTACATACCTGGCATTGGAGCCAACATGAATACAATCTCGAAGGCCACAAGATGAAACTAATGTAGCTAACATGCAGAAAGCTGAAGACACTGGAGGCTGCATTCTTCCAGGAGAAACAACACAACCCATTGCCACATAACCTTTTGGTGCTTCAGGTAACCAAATAGAGAAGATGTTTTCATTTTCATCGCTAAATTTTTTGGGAGTCAACTCACTATCATCGAAATCTTGAAAACCAGAACTGCCATCAGTGGATGATGGGGGCCAAACAAGGGTGAGTGACTCAGGTCTCTTCAATCTCACAAGGCTAGTATTAACAGCAATAACTCCCTTGGTTGGTGGCTTATCACTGTCACATAGAACTAACAATTTCAGTCATTAACCAGAATTATAACAGGTAACAAGTAAATGTAATGGAGAAGCTAACTAACATTGGTGTCAGATAGTCACCAAGTACAGCAAAACCTGGTGGTGCACGAGCTCTCCAAAATGCATATATTTGATCGCTGTCAGGATCTGCAGGATACCATATGGCGTTATGCCATTGCTTTACTTTTCTGACATCAGGAATTACAAACTTACTGGAAAAGAAAGGAAATAACTTACTCCTAATTGTTCCAATTTTGTCAAACTCAGAACACACCACTGTCATTTTCTTTGATGTCATCCTCAGAAATGCTAATATGTCATCCTCAACAGCCAAAAATAGCTGTAAGATGCTAAATGAGAAGTTCATAAATACATCCGAAACATCCAAATGTATGTTAGTCCTTCCAGAAGAATTGGAAAACTTCATAGAGGTATCAAAAGGCTCCAAAATTCTGATTCCGTTGCTGTCCATTGTAAATCCAAGAGCACTAGCATTCATTTCAACTGTCTCTCCTTTAAGAGCCAGCCTGGAAGAAATAGAACATCATCAGGAGTATTGCACCAATTAGTTGACTTAGTTCACATTATTTTATTGAACTTTGCACAAGGGGCCCCAGAATGCATTTTCAATCATATAGCAAAGTGTGTAAATACTAGAACATAACCAAGATTGGACCAAATGAAAGAAAGAAAGAAACAGAAGTCCTCTCTGAGTAAAATTATAGTCTCTTCTCTAGATAGGGTCCTTAGATTTGAAGTCCAAGGTTCTAGTAAAACCTTTAGAGCAAGTCATATTATGTCTTGTTATGCTGAATGGAATAACGTGTATTGCTCCCCCCACTTGTCAGAGCCATACGAATATTCCAGATGTTCTGCAGACATGAAGTTAAGACTCTAATATAATGTCATACAAATGTTGAGTAGAATAGCTCCGTGTAGCTTATTCAATTGCTGAGTTCCAGCAAAATGTTTCAATACATTCTGGAGATATGAAATTAACACTCTAACTAAATGCTGTTGTAAGTTTCAAGCAGTATTTTCGAGACTAAAATTTTTTAGCTTATTCCTTCCCTAACTTTCAGCAAAAATCTGTTATTTGTGATTGTATAGTCAGAAGGCATGTGTTCCTGGTTGAGATCTTGTGCCGTCAGTTTGATTTACCCGGTTTAGCTCCCCAAATATAAATGGATATATAACTTCCCTTGAGCAAATAATATTTAATGATGATGAGATGGTAATTCAGTGGGCAAAGATGAATTCATATTACGAATTAATGCTTACTCAGACAGCCACATCTATTATTAAGGAAGGCATGACATGTCTGAAAGTTGGAAGTATAGTAATAGTGAATATAATGAAAATCACCTGCAGAAAGCATCCAATCGACAATGTAAAAGCTTGTTAGAAAGGGCAGGTGATTCCACTATATTTTTGGACCTATTATAGAAAGTAAGCTCCGGTCCAATAGCCTGCAGGAAAGGTAGTAGTCTGTAAGCAACCAAATTTGCAGAATAAACTCTTCCCCCCCCCCCCACCCCCAAGAAAAAAGGAAAAAGAAAAGAAGGGAAGAAAAATTTTCAGACATATTTCTCATACAGGAAAATGTAATATCATGCCCAAAAAGAAATTGGGGCTTAGCTATGAAACACATGCAGATTCAGCATCATTGCAAGTGACAATAAAGCTTGGGTTCATCCCTTTTAACCTTTGAAGGATAATGCCAAAAGCATCAGCAAATGGGGACTCATGATACAAACTGGACAGTTACATCCAAGATGAAATTATTTCAGTAAACGTGTTTGTTGAAGAATATTTTAGTTATTAATGTATTTCTTTATCTCATGGTATTAAATTAGGCAACAGTCTAGATTACGTAATTACTCAAATTAGTTTTCCTATTCTAGTTTCCTTAGAATTCTAGTTACCTTATTAGTTTAGCTTCTAGTCTTACTCACCAAGTTATCATGCCTATAAATAGGCTCTTCTATTTTATTCATGAAACATCAACAATTCACAATGTAGTCTTTATAAGTATTTCTCTTTAAGAACCACCATTGGTGGTGGCATCAACCATCTTCAACACTTTCATATTTTCTCTTCATATTTTATATTTTATATATTTTCCACAGTGTTAAAAGTACATACAAGAGGATAAGACAAGAAGTTGCGCTAAAGCCAGTCTACAGATAGCCAGGTATACAACACTGATCTTGTTTTAACTTGTTAAAATTGGAGCAGATTCCTGTTACCTTCTTTCCACTACAACTTTGTCAGCTCATATATTCAACTAATTCACTCTCTGTACAAGTTAATACAGGGTGGAATCTAAGAGGAGGATGAATTGATAAGAAACACTACTTTTTACATAAGACCACAAACAAGATAAGTGCTTTGTATTGAAGTGACTCCAATCACACTAATAGCAAAAGACGCCACCTCTACATCCCCAAAAACAAAAGAGGAAAAGAAAACCTGGGCCTGTTGTATGTTGAAGTGATGGAATATAGGATATAAAAATAATTCTAAGGACCTGAGAAATGTCAAATCAACAGTGATCACCACTGAACTAGACTATAACTCGTGCGATGCACGGGAAATAAGTACTTTCTGCAGATTTTATAGTTTGGCACAATAAAATACAAATATAATTTTATAAAATTCTAATGACCTTTATGTAGTCAAAGAAATCACCCAGCAAGTTCTGACAAATGGCAGGCAAAGTGATAGCGGATCAGTTAGTATATTTAGGATAGAAACTGACATGTAACGAAATAAAGCAAGGATGAGCATGTGCTAGTTAGCTAGTCGTGGCACTACTTAATGTACAGCTGTCAAGTAAAGGCAGTTACAGTAGGTACTATATATACCTGAACTCATGTACTCATTAATCAATCTGAAATGAAAATCATTTTTTCTCCCTCTCACATTTCTTCGAACAAAGAAGGCAGGAGAAATGCTATATATACACATATATGTGTGTGTATATATAAATAGTGTTATACCTGAAATTCAAGGGTCAGTCCAGTGGATCTGTTGACAGCAGCATTCTGGGAAGGCACACTAATTTTACTTCCTACAGGGTCATCAGGAGAGGAACCTGCACCCTCGCCCTCCAGAAAGACTTTGTCATTCTCTGAAGCAGAGTAGCTGCTGTTGGATCCCAGTGAAATACATGAATCTAAGTAGAGTCCATTCTGAACCAACAAATAGCAATAAGTGCAACAGAAAAGAAACAATCAAACCCAAATTATCAAGCAAATAAGCAACCGAAAGACATACCTTAATGGTAACATTTTTGAATTTCAACTTCTTTCCATTTCCAACATAGATAACAGTTTCCAGACTTGGCGATGAGAGACTTAGTCCTCGTCTATCACGTAAATACAATGTTCCACCTCTACCATCATAAGTAAAGATATCAAACCTTTCATCATCAGCAATTAAAGGTCTGTGAGGAGACAATTCAAACTCCACAAAGGGCTGGCTGAAAGTTGGCTGATCAAGAAGAATTGCGTCTACAACATCTGGTGAGTTTCCATCCTCTTCATTTGACAGCATACTCCGGACTGTAGGCACAAAAAACTCGACAATAGCCAGCAAAAAATCAAGTGAAACAAGCATTTGTGGTCTCTGGATACACAGAGAGAGGACCGTCGAAAGTTCACTAAATCTGGCATCTAGAATAAGCATAGTCGGAACCAATCTAATATCACTGTCCTCCAATTTATGCTGCTCTATCAAGTTCGGCTTCATATCACCAGTTCGAAATTGTGGAGAAATGTGTCTAATGTTCTTTGGCTTCTGGATTGCCAACCTAAGTTCCTGTTCTGTACCTTCACGATCGTCAGTAACAGTAAAGCCCTCGAGGGTGGATGATAAAAGACCTTCTCCAACCACATTAGACTTGTACAGAAGCCACAAACCACTCACCTGAAAGAAACAGCCAGATACAGAAACTCCAAAGTAGAACATGGCAATGTACAACCAGATACAAAAACTCCAAAGTAGAACATGGTAATGTGCACTTGAGTGAACAAAAAATAATCAATTAACCACACTGTATAATAAATAAATAATTAATGATCGAACTATGTGCTGTTGACAGTGATTTTGAGTTTCTTAAAGCTTGGCTATTGAACCTCAATGTGCACTAACCTCAAGAGATGCATCACGAAGAAAGTGTGATTAATACCATCAAAAGTTTTATCACTACCAGACCAACATCAATTATTATTTAGAAATGTTAATACTGAATGATATATTACAACTCCTACCAAATGGTCTATACAACGTTGTATTGTTGTTCTAAATCCCATCATTTGTGCTTGGAATTATTTAAGGATGCATGATCTATGATTATAAAAACCTCAGGAATGTCAAATGAGAACTGAAATCCATGCTGTCAATTATAAGGATGACGAAACCGCAGATGGGCCAAAAATAACTACAAAATAACTCTAATATGAAATCCATGCTGTCAATTTTAAGGCCATCAAGCAGATCACTGCCTGTGGGAATGCCTCAACCACTGAAAGGTGTGCCTTTATCCAACCACTATGGCATCCAAATAAAAGCTTGATTCTCCACAGGTGGAAATTATGCCTGCCGATTTCTCTTACAAGAATCACACAAGCCTAAGACAAAGTGCTGCACTGTGACATAGGAACGTAGTCAACTGCTTTGAAAACATATATTTCCAACTTTTTCATTCTCAAAGCTTCTAACTCAATGGATTAAGAAAGATGGAAGAGATCTTCCGTGACATAGACCGCATGACAAACCCCACCCCAATCAGGGGCAGTGTCTTATATGGCAAATAACAATTTGGAATATGAGCACCGTACAAAATCTGCCTCACCAGAATAGCCTTCTCCTGACTGTGCTCGTGTGTGCCACACAGGAATAAGGTTCCATAATAGAACAACCCTTGAAGCACAATAGTTTCCTGGCACTAGGCAGATGGCATGACACAATTGCATTCAACAAAATTGGCACATTGTTTGCAGCAATGAGTGTGAAATCAAGTATGTGCAGGAAACAGGCCTGCTTCAAGAATGTAACGAATACATTCCAGATACAGCCAAATATTCTTTTTTCTGCAACAAGCTCCAGCAACTTTTAGCTACTTCTTCCTTTTTGTGGATCATGTTACTGAATACTTGTTATAGATTAACTTCTATTTCACCAAGCACCAATATGATACCAATTCATCCGAGTTACAGACCATAACTCTATCAGCTCAACAATCAAGAAGTCCAGTAAAAGAAAAGGCAGATGAAGATTCACAATACTGGTGAGTGAAAAGCAAAACAGAAATGGAAAACTACCTGCACAGTGGCAAGAGATGCCTCTCTTGATAAACCATAATGAAGGGATAGTTCAACTAGGTCAATGACAACAGAGACCTTGGTAGTTATCCATGTCTCCATAACTTGGGTTTCAGATTTTGCAGCACCAGAATCCCCAGAGACCACAGGTCCTGCCATTTCAATGGATTGTGACGAAGAATTATCTACTAATGGAGGCACAAGATTCGGAGGCTCTGAGAAATTAGCCTGGGCACATTCTGTAATTATCTCATACTCTCTGTTGGACAAAGCCGCTTTCAATTCTTCAATCTGAGAAGCCAAAAGCATATAAAATGAGAAAATTTGGGGATATCATCTGTGCCATATACTGAAGTTCTAGGAGGGAAACAAGGAAAGATCTCAATCGCCATAGGGCGAGGGTCAAGCTCCACTACTGGGCCGGGGGAACAAATACTGTGGGGAAGATTCTGCAACAAAATCAATTGAATAGTAATAGAGTAGCCACATCAGTAAACTAATAGTGGCTGCCAGCTGTACAGTTTGTTAGCGTATTGCATTTTGATGTGCTCATTTAGTTAGTTAGTTGTTACCGACTAGAAGCACAACTACAAAAATCTGATGTAACTACTTCAGTCTAATAATAGAAATCTTCTTGTTCCCTCCAAAATATCTCTTTCTTCATAGTATCAAGAGCAGAAAAGATCCTGGAGCTCTTTTTCTTTTAAGCTGCCATGGCTGTGAGCTCCAAAGCAAATTCCATTTCCTGATCATATCTTCTCAGATGCTTTCTTCTCCTTTCTTCACATAGATAGAGAAGTCCGATTCAAGCAAGTCCTACTAGTTTAGGCACCCAAATGGTCCAGCATATTAGTTAACTATATTCATTAGATTTATCTCGAACTGGGAACTTCTCTCCCTCTTTTATATCAAATTCACTTTCTATATCCAGATAAAATTTCAATATAACCGTATAAATATATTAGGAGTTATTTATATGGTTTCTATGTAATCCTATTCACATTCTTATATGGTTTCAGTGTAACCCTGTCCTTATTCTACAAGGTACTAATATGGTCATGCCCAAAGTTTTAAGCATAGAAATTACCATATCTCTTTAATTTTAATTAAGACTTTTGAGTAGCTTAAAATCCCAGACTTCACTAACTGCATTCTACCAGATAAAAGAAAATTTTCAGTATCCAATATTCATATTTCATACAGCGCTCATACAATGGTGATAAGACATCAAACGAGATAGAAGAACATACATGGTGATTTTAGCACATTGAGTAGTATACCTTTATAGCAACTTCTACACTTGGAATCTGATGCAACAAGTCACGAAGAGACCTCTGTATAGTGATGGAAACCCCCTTGACATCTTGAATTATACTCTCACCCACATCTGATCCAGCAGCAACATTTAAATTGATATCCTCGACCTACATCAAGCCACACCCAATGCATATGAAATTTTGTTTCAGAATTACCAATTGATGAAGCCAGAAACTGCAGCTGATATGCTGTACTTCTGGACAGCAAGTACCCAAGAAACAGCTAGGAGATATTAGAAATTTAACAGGCAAAAGCAAAAGAATATATTTTTAGTCGGCTAAATCCATGGGATAATATACTACAGCAAACTCAGGGAGATCAGCTCCACTGCATCAGCAGCTCAAAAAACCAGGGAGATAAGCACCATTGCATCAGCACCTCTATTAATCTACAAAGATATGTCTTACCTGGACAGTCATTATTTCCACGTGAATGGCATTCATTTCGTTTTTGCTCCCACAAAACCATCTGAAGGAATTCTTCACAGTGATATGAACAACATCAAGCTTCAAATAACTGTAACACAGTGCAGAAATAGACATATAACATTGTATTTAGCTTTCCGTCAATGCAAAACAACTCATGAATTACTCCAAGACATGCATGCAGGCTTCAGAGAAAACATTAACTCACTTAACACTGTCTGTACTCTCTGGCATCAGTATTATTGGCTTTGTAAGAGAAATATCCAACTTCATAGCAGGTGATCCTTCAATTTCACTTCTTGTGAACCACTTCTCTGAATTTGATACTTGGTCCTTTATTCTGACAATATCATTTGAATCTCTGGGAACCAGGCCCATGAAGTAACTGATAACCTACACATCAATTTACGACCAGATGAGATGCAATCATAACAGAAATTTGGCGACTCATGAACCCAATAATTAATTACCTCTTGAATAAATCGATTTAAGTAAACAATTCGCACTTCAGAAAGCTGACCAATAAGGCTGTATTCATAGCCCTCATAATCATCATCTTCTGCACTAAATGAACAAAACAACAACTAGACACCCATTGACAAAATGTTAGTAAGATGCATAAAAATTGGAAAATTGAATATTTAAGCAAGTAAAACTGGAAAAAGTTTGAGAAAAAGCAAGGCCACAACAGAATAGGGTTACATACATTCTCATTATGAGAAGGGGTCATTCAAGTATATCTAAATAGGGAGATACCAAGAGAAGAAGAAAGAAACATACAAGATAATATATTATGTACAGTACACCAGTTTGTATGTATAAAAATACAGGTATACCCTCTTTGTGCAATGTAAAAAAATCCTATTTTTGTTCTGAACCAACTTCAGGACGTGAAAAAGAAGCATCTCAAAACCAAAACCTCCTAACAAAATCCCATGCATGCAAAAACAGCAAAATGGAGGCACTAATTGACATATTCCTCAACTTGGTGCTGCAATATTTCTCCCACCTAATTTATTATGGTAGAATAGCGAGACCTATCAGTATAACAAGTTGTATTTGCCCACTCCTTGTCCAAACAAGAAGATGGTAAACTTCCAGATCTGTCAAAACACGCCTTATGAAACTTCTGAGCAGAAACATCATTTATTTCTCATGATTGCACTAAGTAGTCACCATAAGGCACCAGCATAAGATAGCAACCAGATGGATATATTAATAATTACAAACTGATGAAACCATAGACACAAATCTTCTTACAAGGCTCCCATGGTTATATGAAGTATCTTCCAGGAAATGAGATAATCAAGAAACCCTCTCAGTATTTCTCAATAATCTTGAAGAAAAAACTGCTCGTAGAGAAGACAGAGAACAGATGAGAAAACTATAATTATTCATTATGATGCTAGACTATTTCATTGAGATCTCTAATTGCCTATGTCTTGGTAGTGGTGAGTGAATTATTTCAGCTACTTTGTGAGGTATTTATCTGCATTTGATGATATCCACAGACTACTGTAACAAAACTATTTAGAATCCACAGACTACTCTAACAAAACAATTGTTGCTATATCAAGCATACTAAAGAAGGGGAACTGAAGAGATCAAAACTTGGGCTGGAATCATTTTTAGTGTATATAGTTGTGTTTGTATTATACTAGGAGATAGTGGACCACATTGTTAGTTAGGGAGTTCTGCCAGCTATGCACATTGTTATTTAAGCATAACTACCTGTTCCTATATGTTGAAGAATATTTTGATTATTTAATGTATTTCCTTATTTTACAGTACTAGATTAGGCAATAGTATAGATTAGGTAATTAGTCCAATTAGTTTCCTTATTATTCTAGCTTTTAGTCTTGCTCTCCAAGTTACCTTATTAGTCAAGATTCTAGTCTTGCTCACCATGTTATGAAGCCTATAGATAAGGTCATTCTATTGTATTTATAATTCATCAAGAATTCATAATGTAGCCTTTATAAGTCTTTCTCTTTTCTAGCACCACCATTAGTGGTGGCTCCAACCATTTTCAATACTTTTATATTTTCTCCCCATATTTTATCTTTTATATTTTTTTCCACATGGTGTGGTGGCCTGTGTCATTGTTATCTCGTTCTCGCCACTATTCCACTGTAGTCTTATTTAGACCATTCCAATCTCGATTCTTGGTTTCCTAGTTTTTGGCCTTAGCTCGTATCAGCACTATTCCTGGTTATTCTTGGTTCTTGGCTCATATGAACAATATTCAGCTGTTCTTGGTTCTTTGGCTCATTTGAGCACCTGAACTTGGTTCTTGGCATTCTTGGTGTTCTTGTGGTTCTTGCAGAATTCTTGCTTTGACTCTGATTGAGCTAAATCCCATTATTGGCGTTCTTGGTTCTTGTTCTTGGCAATTCACAATAAGTACCCCTTCAAGCTCAGATTGCATTTCAGGTGTTTCAGTTTTTTATCCTTTCAGTTCGAGTTTTGACGTAGATGAACTCATTATGTGATTCGTCTATACAACTCTACGAAGACGACTCAACAATTCGGTTATCAAACTCAAGTTGGACTCTAGTAATCCACTAGAGTTTGAAAGGGCTGATGAAGAATATTTTGATTATTCAATGTATTTCCTTATTTTATGATACTAGATTAGGCAATAATATAGATTAGGTAATTAGTCCGATTAGTTTCCTTATTATTCTAGCTTTTAGTCCTCCCCTCCAAGTTACCTTATTAGTCTAGATTCTAGTCTTGCTCACCAAGTTATGAAGCGTATAAATGAGGTCATTCTATTGTATTTACAATTCATCGAGAATTCACAATGTAGCCTTTATGAGTCTTTCTCTTTTCTAGCACCACCATTGGTGGTGACTCCAACCATCTTCAATACTTTCATATTTTCTCCCTATATTTTATCTTTTATATTTTTTTCCCACATTATATAGCCAGATGCCTATAAATATCAGGTAGATGTAACTACTTGGTAATAAATGGAAAATATTTTTCTCTTCCTGATACCTCTTTAACAAGGTATCTAGAGCAGGTTAAGTCCAGGCTCTCGAAACTTCTCCCATGGCTTCCATAGCTGCTAAAGATTGGCTCTCTGTACCAACATTAACTCAAACTCACAAAAGGGAAGGGGCAGAGGCAGAGCTCCTAATTCTAACAAGGGCAGAGGACAGGGGAATCAAGGTAGAGGCAAAAACAATCTTCCTACTGCAGCCAATTCATCCTATATTGCTTCTGGCCCTGCTATCTATTGCCAAATCTGTGGCAAGCCTAATCATAATGCCTTGCAATGCTGGCATAGGCTTGACACAGAGAATTACTTCCATCAAAAACCTACTCAGCCTGCAAATCATACGCTCTTACTACTCAAGTCTCAACTGATTCATCAAGCCCTACATCCACCACTAGAAATGGGTACCTTGACACAGGCTACAAGCCATGTAACTTCTGACTTCTCTCAACTGCATTAGCCACATAGGTTCATCATCTGTCGCAGTTGGAAATGGAGCCCATCATCCAATTCAAAACACTGGCACTGGTATTCTTCAAACTACTGATGCTAATTTTCTTATCTCTAATTTACTTTATGTGCCTTCTTTGTCCTCAAATTTATTATGTGTTTATCAACTTACTAAAGACAACAATTGCACTATTGTTTTCAACTCTAAAGAGATGGTTATTCTGGACAACCACTCCAATTTGGTGATGTTCCAGGGCCCCTATCACAAGTCTCTATTCCATTCCCTCCAAGCTACAATCTCCCACACAAGCTCATCAGTCTGTCTTCCACTGTGCTGCACTAATCCTGCCTCTACATCTACAGCCGACAGGGAATGGCATCTTATCCTGCAAAGCATGTTTCTACTGTCATTTCCTCTTGTATTAATAAGTAGCTAGGTTACTTTTTTGAGCATTGTGATGATTGTTCTGTAACGAAGGCTCACAAGAAGCCCTTTTCTAGCTCAATAAATAAAACATCTAAGTCCTTTGAGCTCATTCATTCAGATGTATGAGTGTTGAAGTTACCACCTCATCTAAAAGCTTAAGCTTGTAGAGAGGATATTAGTTTATTTATTTGTTGTGTTAACACGCCCCCTCACGTGCAGCGTAATTTGTTTAAAACTTGCACGTAGACAATTTAATATTTTTTTTAAATGGGTGGCGGTAAAGATCGAACCTGTGCCTTTTGGCTTCCAAGCTCTGATACCATGTTGTGTTACCACCTCATCTAAAATCTTAAGCTTGTAGAGAGAATATTGGTTTATTTATTTGTTGTGTTAACAATGAGAGCCATCCCCTATTAATTCATGTATGCAATACAAATATTAAATCATTTTTCTGGATGATTTTACTAAATTTCCTGGTTATATCCTCTAAAATCCAAAAGTGATGCTATGTTGTCTTTTTAAGCTTTCAGTCCATGATTAAAACACAATTTGAGTCAAATATTAAACTGTTTAGGACTGATGACGAGGGAGAATACGCTAGCCACATGTTTCAATCTTTTCTGCAGTCCCTTTGCACAATACACCAAACCACCTGCCCCCATACCCCAGAGCAAAATGGCAAGGTGGAGAGGAAACACCTCCATCTTATAGAAACCACACTTAATCTTTTAAACCACAGCAAAATGCCAGCCCAGTATCGGCTAGAAGTCTTGGCTATAGCAAACTATTTCATAAATAGATTGCCCACACCAACTTTAGAAAACAAGTCACCCTTTGAATGCTCTGTGGTCAACAACCAGATTACAATGCTCTGAAGGTATTTAGTTCCTTATGTTTTCCCCGGCTAAGGCCTTACTCAACTCACAAACTAGAAAACAAGTCAAGACCTTGTGTTCTCTTAGGATATTCCTCTACTACCAAGGGTTATAAATGCCTAAAGGTATACTGGTCTAGGCATGTTCAGTTTGTTGAACAAACATTTCCCTTTGCTGCTACACCTCAGTCTTCCTCCTCTCTAACACCAGCTGCGTTTTCTTTCAGAATGCCTACTATTGACTCTACAAGACCTTCAACGGCACTTCTATTTCACAATGAGCCATCTCAAATGTCTCACATACCTCAGACATTTCAAACTCCAGTACACTCTGACTCAAATGACTTATCTCAATTTTTTGATCAAGATCTTAGTCCTCAGTCCTCTCAACCATCTCAGTCATCTCAGCCTACTAATAGTCATCAAGAAATTGCTCATTCTATATCCTCCAGTTCCTCTGTCACACACACCACTACAACACCACCTAGTAATACTTCACATATATCGCCTCACGCAGACAACACGTATCCTATCTCACCAGATCCAAAACCGAATCTCTTCTTCGACCACTATTTCAGTTGCATACCCTAACTCTCTCTCCTACTGAGACTGACACTGAACCTGCAACATACAAAGAAGCCTCTAAGTTGCCTGTTGGCAAGATGCTAAGAGAGAAGAATATGAAGCTTTCATGAAATAGCAAACCTAGATTTTGGTACCCTCTCCCTCAGAGAGACAAGCTATTGGGTGCCAGTGGGTGTTCAAAATAAAGAAGAAACCAGATGGCTCTATTGCTAGGTATGAAGCCACGCTAGTGGCCAAAGGCTTTCACCAAGAGCAGGGGTTGGACTACTCAGAGACCTTTAGCCCTATAGTCAAAGCCACAACCATCAGGATAATACTGTCTATTGCATTGCATTTTGGTTGGCAACTTCACCAACTAGATATTTCCAATGCTTTTCTATATGGGAACCTAGAAGAAGTTGTCTATATGGAGCAATCACAGGGGTTTCAAGACTCAAACAGGCCACATTATGTCTACAAGTTGCAAAAATCTTTGAATGGCCTTAAAAAGCCCCCAGGGCTTGGTATGCTAAGCTCTCATTCTTTCTGGAGCAACAGGGCTTCATTGCAACTATTGTTGACATTTCTCTTTTTGTTAAGAAGACCCCAACTCATACCTTGACACTACTTGCCTATGTTGATGACATAATTGTCACAGGGTATTCATCTGCAGCCATCTCTAGCCTAGCCCAATTTTTTTAGATGCATAATGCCTTTGCAATTAAATATCTGGGGACTTTGTCCTACTTTCTGGTTTAGAGGTCAAGTAAACTACTTCAAAACTTCTGCTGCATCAGTCTAAGTATGCCACTAATTTATTACATAAGGCTAGCCTAACAGACTGCAAGCCTGTGGCTACACCCACTGTTTCTAAATACACCAAGCCCTCTGCAGATGCAACAGCACCCTATTCTAATCCCACACAATTCAGAAGCCAGGCTGGTGCTCTTTAGTATCTCACTGTGACCAGGCCTAATATTTAGTATGCTGTCAACTCCGTTTGTCAGAAAATGCATGCTCCTACTAATGCAGATTTCTTTGATTTAAAAAGAGCCCTCAAATATGCCAAAGGCACTCTATCGCTGGGGCTGCATTTCACCCCTGGTCCACTCACTCTTCAAGCCAATTCAGATGGTCACTGGGCTAGTAATGCCTCTGACAAAAAGTCTACAACAAGGTATTGTGTTTATTTGGGGCCTAACCTTGTTTCCTGGTGCAGTATGAAGCAGCCTACTATTGCCAGGTCATCCATAGAGGCAGAATACAGAGCCATGGCTCAAACTACCACAGAGATCACCTGGCTCACTTCTCTCTGCCTTACATATTCCTACCAGCACACCTAGTTTGGCATGTGATAATATCTCAGCTCTGGCACTTGTAGCTAATCCTGTCGTTCATGCCAGAACTAAACACATAGAGTTGCATTACCACTATGCTAGGGAGCAGGTTGTGGCTAAGAAGCTGGCTATTTCCTATCTACCTTCCTTTGAACAGGTTGCAAATCTCCTCACCAAAGCTCTGTCTACACGATAGTTTTAAGTATCTCAGAAGCAAGCTTCCCCTAGTGTCTCACTAGAGCTCAGCTTGAGGGGCTGTTAGAGTATACAATTGTACTTGTATTAATTAGGAGATAGTGGACTGCATTGTCAGGGAGTTCTGCCAGCTATTGCTGGCTGTGCACATTGTTAGTTAAGCATAACTACCTATTCCTGTATAGCCAGATGCCTATAAATATCTGGCAGATGTAACTACTTGGTAATAAATGGAAAATATCTCTCTTCCTGATACCTCCCTAACAATCATAGGCTCTAAACATAAGAAAATGACCAATTGCAAGATTTCTCTTCCCATCATATGGACAATTTGGAAGGAAAGGAACGGGAGATCTTTCGAAGGAAAGGAGTCGCCTCTCTCTTTTGTAATAGTAAATTGATACATGATTTTGTTTTTGGAGTAAAGGTTATCATATAGATGATGTAGATAGCATACTATATTGTTTAGATAGCTTAAGGACTCGGTGTACATATTTTTGGGGTTATTTAGATAGCTTAAGGACTCGGTGTACATATTTTTGGGGTTACATCCTCCCGAGCTGCATACAAATAATATCCCCCCTTCCCCCCACCAAAAAAAAAAAAAAAACAAAACAAAACAACACAAAAGAAAAAAGAGAAAAAAGAAGAAGACAAAGAAAACTGAAAAACTGGCGTCAGGTTAACCAGACTACAGGTTTGAAGTACATTAAAAGAAGAACTTTACATCCAGTGAGGTTATTGGGTAGCCCCATTCTGAATCATACCCCACATGGAACCATTGCCAGTGAATAAACATCAACAAAAAACAAAAATAATATACAGAACAAAAAATAAGCAGAAACTGATCATGTGGACAGAATTCAGCAACCTAGAAATACAGAAATGTTTTTGTGCTAAGTGAATGAAGATCACGACAATCTCACTGCTTGACCTAACCAGTAGCAAACTCCAACAGATTACCATGACAACATAAAGCAAATATTGAACCATGAAAGAGAAATATAGTGACGTCCAAGTTGTCCGGAAAACCTTCAATTTTCTAAAAGCTGTGACAGCTCATAAACACGGATGAATATTTTTTAACAGATCAAAGGCATGTCCAGAGTTTAAGCTTAGAGATGAATGTGTTCATAAGGATCAAGAGTCAACTAAAAGAAGCTGAGAAAGACAGCGTCAGACAATGGATATGAGAATAAAAAAAGTAGGTTTGTCTGGGTGGAAGTAGCCCATCTGTATCCAAGTGAAGTTTAGCCCCATAAAACCAAAGTCATAGATGAATATAACTAAAAGAGCCAACAGAAAGCTGAACTCTATTTCCAGGATTAAATGCAGATTCATGTAGTAAATTTAAAAGAGGGGGATGATTATTTTGTAACCTCAAAATCAATAGCTAGACTGTGATAATATGAACCATGATAGACCCTAAACCATAACTAACAGCTAAGCAGAAAAATGCTTTCAACATGCAATTCAGGCATAACAAGATAGATTTGCGAGTCAATAAGAGGTATCATTTCATTGGTTAGACAAATTTAAGTGCCATACCTCTACAAAGGAGCTACCACCAGGATTTCTCATGTCACAAGCCCAGAAATAAAGATGGCTGCTTGGGAGACTGTCATCACTAATTCTGAGATTTCCAAGAGATGCCTTTATGCTAAATGAAGATGGGAACACCTAATACATAGAACACAACACAAAAACAATGACTTTTATCAGTTTTCCTACATTGAGATGTGAATTAGGGACTCAATCCACAACCTAGAGATTGTGAGAAGCATCGCACACATCAAGCAGTCCCTTGGAGACATTAAAACATATATAAAAAAATTGTAGGTACTTATGGAACAGAAAAGGCGAATAATGACCTTAATATCAGTAAGAAAATTATCTTGCGACAGCATAGCAAGCTTTAACCCATTTTCTTTCATCAACAAAATTTGAGCACGTGCCATATTCAATGTCAGGCAGAAAACAATTCTGGACTTCCCCTTCCCAAGCAAACCTTTGATTACAGGTTCCTCTATTGTTGCCAATGGTTGACTATCAACTAAACTTCCCCTGGGCACATCACGCGGCACAACAGCTGCAGAAGATGAATCACTGAAAGAGTCACAGCTTTCTTCTTCCGCGTTTAAAGCGTTCACAAATTTCATGATGGCCAATATCATGGGTCTACGACAATAAAATGTCAATGTAGCAAGTGTCAGTGTCACCTGTAATAAAGAGGAAGAAACTTAGTATAAACACACATTGTGGGAAACACATATATCCAAGAAACAACTTGACCTTTTTATCAACATCTGTATAAAGGGGTGAGTTTTGATCATAAATTACTATTTGAGCTTTCACAAAACTATATAATGTATCAGTGACTTCCATTTGATCGTTTCCACTATATGCATCACCAACAGGGAGTAAACCAGGAATACGACCGAAACTAGGAGTTTCCATGACTGAGCTGTCTCTTTCAAGTGAAGTCTGGGGGGTATCAATCGAATCATTGAGCTCCTCTGGTGCCTCATAAAATTTATCCTCTCCATCAGATTGAGTTGAATCATTGTAAACGAAGCCCTGGCTATCAGTGTCATCCAACAGGGGAGGAGCATCAGCATTCCTGATAAAGGATCTCGCCACATAACAACGCGGAGACTTTCCCTTAAAGCACACTAAATCTTCTATCTCCAAGGCCTTCAGGACTGAACCAATGAAAATGTCATTTCCTTTCATAAGAAACTCGACCTGTTAACAGATCAATCAACCATTAGGTAAAGGAAACTTAAATAAGCCATATAATCATTGATATCTGACTCAATACTCTCATACCCGACCACCAGTAGCTCGAAATTCGAATAAGCGTTTCTCCTTAGCTAGAAGTACCTTCATGAAACTTTCTTCCTGTGAGGGAAACAAACATGTTACATATGACAATGGCTAGCCAGCCAGTGTTACAAAGAGAGAGGCCATAGGAGCCTCTCCCTGCAGATCCGTTTGTAGCCCAAAAGCCCCAGAAAAAGGTTGCCAATTTCATGTCTTAACTGTGCCGGAAGGCAACTTTGATGGGACAACCCACCAGAGATTGCACTTCAACATTTAGTCATGGTTGTTGACTCCTCTACTGGTTTTGTTTGGACCTAGCTGGGTTATGCCAAGACCAGTTTGACAGCTTATGGTTGGTTGCAGGCTGCAAGCATTGCAAAAAAGAACAAAGAAGCATAGCTTGTGGCTCTTAAGTGAACCACTGGTGAGAACAAAGAGAGCTCGTGAAGGAATTTGATGTGCTTAATTTTTAAATACATTTCTATACCTCTTAAACTTTAATTGCAAGCATGACAAAAATTTGTTGGAATAAGTTATGCCTAATTGGTGTAATTTTAATTATTTTTATAGGTAGAATAAAAGAGGATTTTTGGAGACATTTGAGATGTTCCCATATTTTGGGCATAACTTTTAGCTCAGAACTCTAATTGAGGAGATTCAAGTGTCTATGGAAAGCTAAAAAGGAGACCCACAACTTTTGTGTTCGGAGCTTGGGCCAATTTGGACTTCAAGATGATCAAAAATGTAGAAAAAGTTTCAGCACGAGAATTCGAAAAGAATTGAGAATGCATTAATTGTTGTGGGGCCCACAATTAAAGCAAAAGAAAAAGAAAAAGAAAAAAGGAATTCAATAGAAATAGGATTTTAGAGGCGGTGGCACCTTGGCATACTATAAATGTGGGTGATTTGACAATGACTTAAAACAAAGAGTTGAAAAAGCATAGGCGAATGGCGAGAAAAGGAAAGAAACATCACAGCCTTCTTTCATTCAAAATTTCAACTTTTCTCATTCTTATTTTGCAGTTTGATTTCTTTACTCGCTAAATTTTCAGTCTTAGATGTTAGTTTTAACTCTGAATTTTATTTTCAGTTTTACATTTAATTTTCATCTCTAGTATTAAAATCTAAATTAGATTTAAGTTACTGTTTAAGAATTTTACGTTAGTTCTCAGTTTAAATTTTAGATTTAGAATTTAATTACAATTTTATGTTTCAAATTCCTAATTTAGTTTTTTATTTATTTTAAATTATTTTAACATGCTTCAGTTATTTATTTTACGTTTCATGCTCTTAGTTATGAAAAATTTCCTGTCTAGGGTTGCAATGGATCCTATCATGAATCTTCAATTTTTCGCGTGAATTTGAGATCAATTAATTCATTTGTTTGAATAGTTATTCTATTTGTGCATAATGCTTTTAATTGAATTGACCACATAATTAATTCTTAAGAATTTTTAACTGAATTAGTAGAGGAGGTTTAAAATTAGTCCTGAAATAGAATAACGTAACATTTAAAGGATAGGAATATAGTCATAGGATTTATGCAATTGTTTTAAGAAATCATTAGTCTTAATGAATCTTTTACTTATGTCTCTGCATAGGAATATAATAAATCTGTAAACAGAGATATTATTGCTACGTCTTGGAAGAGATTAGTAATATAACATAGGAATTCTAATTATGACTTACGAATAAAATTAATTAATTGAGGAAAGACATATGAGAGTTAAAGAGGATTAGGAAGGTAAAATTGTTAGCTCTAGACGTTTCAAGGTTAAAATTCAATCCATTCACATCTTATTAATTTTAGCAATTTCTGATTTGTTATTTTGTTCACAGTAGTTACTTTTCCTTTTTAATTTAGTTTTATTTTTAATTTTTTTCCCAATCATATTTTAGATAAAATTAGGGTTAAAGCAATTTTAGTAATTGATTTTTAATCTGCAATCTCTATGGGAGACGGTACTCTTACTCATTATATATTACTTGTTTTTATGATAACTGTACACTTGCAATTTAAGTGTGAAATTTTCATAACAGAATTGAAATGTGTTATTGGCAAATACAGAGCTTTTCTTCGTCTCTCATAGCTTCTCTAATCTCTCTTAATATCCTCCACATGTATTCACATGTAGAGGCTCTGTTTGGTCTAGCTAAGAGATTTCAACTATTGAGTTGTAAAACTTTTAGCAGCAAAGCTTTAGGTAAAAGTATTGTCAAATAAAAGCCGTTAATTATTTGGCCTTGTATATTAAAAGTTGAGCTTTCAATTGTTTTGAAGGTAAAATTGGACTTTAAAAAATATTAAGTAGTATTATTGAGCAAGAGAAAAAAAAATAAGGAAAACAAAAACAATTTCTAACATAATGTAAAAACAACTTCTCAAAAACCTTTTCCGATAAGCTCCAATTTGAAGCTTCTGACTTTTTATCTTTTTCAGCTTTGACTTATATATAAAAGCTCTTTTAAAAATAGGACAAACATATTAGTTTCAATGTTTAAACTCATGGAAAGCACTTTTGGGTGTTCAAAAGTTGGGCCAAACAGACTTGAGAGTCTCTAGATGAACTTTTTCTTCACAAAATTTTGATATAATTTTCTAATTTGAGCCCATAAATAAGAAATATTTACTTATCACCTGAAAAGAAAACAGTGCCTGCTAGAAATACCAAACAATAGCAGCTTCTAAGAATCGCATACCTGGCTACTATAACTGAAGCATATTCTTAATTCATCAAGGCCCCCAGTCAAAAAGACCTTCTCCAAATTTGAAAAATCAATCAAATCATGGTTGCCAAGATTTCCACTTTCAGAGTCTTCAGAATCTGATGAGGATTCAGAGAAACCAGTGATAGGTGCAGATCCCTGCATGAAACTCAGTTTTTGAGGTAATTACATGTGGAGGGTAGACAAAACATTGTTGCTTAACCACAAAACTATATAGAGAAGACAAACATAAAACACAGGAGACGTAACCAAATTCCTTAGCAAATTCAGTTCATTCCCTTATCGCAACTATAGCGGGTGAATGTCTTAATACCATATGATTTTTTAATACCATATACCAAGATTTTATTGCCATATATGAATGATAAAATAAGGCAGACCCAATGAGAACACATGCAGTGAATCCAACGATCATGGTTTCCAAGGCCTAAATAAGTGTAGGCCTTGAAGCATTTCATGCTGCTTTTAGGGTATGCATGAAGGGTAAATACTTAGAAACCAAGGGACAGACCCCCAGAAGTTCCAAAGAAGATTAATAGAAGTGTAGCTGAATCTAGATCAACAACTTATCTGCTTAAGATTGGGTCATTTGACATTTTGCTACAGCTAGAAGATTTCAGAGGATTATATCAAGGAAATGAGTGCACTGACGGCTTAAATGACACAAAACCTACATTTTTATGCTACCAGCCATATCTGACCATTCATCAAGAAGATGATTAAGCCAACTGAGATATCTCAGTTGCACAAAAACAGAGAGAACGTCATAGGAGGCACTAGTAGACCAAGATTACAAAATTCTTTTTCGTCCTTTGGTTAATAATTCAGTTAAACAAAATTTCTAATGAAGGTCACAAGGTCATTTAGAATGAAACAGTTAGCTTTGTTAGGTTCATTTGACCCGCATGGTTGCATTTCTCATGCTTGACAGAAACCAATTTACGTTAACAAATCACTGCACATTAAGGAATTGGCCCTGTTAGTTGCTTTACCATCATGCTTGGGTTGTCTATAAAAGAAGTTGTCAACACTAAATAATGGTGTCAACGACTATGGTAACGAAGAACAATTATAACAAATGATAATTTTTTTTTTTTTGGTTGAAGTAAAGAGTAAGAGCAATAATAGAATTTCACTTTCCTCAAGCTGAAACGCAAAATTTACTGACTTGCCCAAAAAGACCACTTAGTCTTAGATGGGTATTATATAGACAATTAAATTTTGAATATCTTTATTTAGGGAAAAGAGATTCTGGCAGAAATATATCAGACCCTACACAAGACTTATATTGTAAACAGGGGAGCAAAAAGTTACAAGAATGCTCTTAAGCAACAATGATCAAGAAATCACATAACTAAATTCAAAGCAACTAAAGCTAATAGGCTAAACTGAAAATTTTGAAGATGAGACCTAGCTTAAAGCCAACACCATAAAAAAAAAGGGAAGTGATATATTCTCAAGTAAATTGTCCACTGGAGTGGGAGTAGCTGAAGTGGTTCAAACTACTTTCCCCCTGAAGTGATTGGGTTCAAATCCCATGATGGCCAAAAGGTTGGGGTAGGGGTAGGGGTTAAAAAAGGAAAAAGCAATTAAAGGTGTCACATTATGTTAAACGAATCCATACCGATGCACGATAAACTGCCCCCCGCAAGCAACTCTGCCAAGTCTTCCTCGATTCCTCCGATTCACAACGTAATATTAAGGCGTTTGCATCTTCTAAAATCTAAAGGGACACAATAGACCACAAATAGATAAATCTCACATTAGTGATTCAAAAAGGCTCAAAAAATGACTAGATTTTCTTTTGATTTGAAACATCATCAACTAGCAACCTTATTACTAGTCCGCTCCGAATCACAAACAGCCAGCACATGTTCTATATTGCCAACAATATCTTTTGGAACTTGAAACACCTGTTTTCGTCGAAGGCTGCAGTAACCCAAGAAGGAAGAGAACATTAGCAATGCAAGATAGGGTCCACATTACATGTGTAAAAATGAAATCAGAATTAGCACACAGGTCCAAAAATTTAAGCACTATGTAAATCTACAATGAATGATGGTTGCTTCAACAGAAATAGGTAACATGATGAAAATGTACAGGATTAAATTTATACTGAACCGGCATAGGACAGATATACAATGAAAATGTACCTACCTAACAGTTTCTGAGTTTCAATATTGCTTTTCACATTTATCTGTATGAAATCAATCATAAGAAGAGGGACTTAAGTATATCCAACATAGTGATTATTCTCAAGTATGACAGGCTTCAACATAAGCTCATTATGACATAATTTTGAGCTTGAAACCTAAACATAAAGTCCAGCTAAACCAGGTTTAAGCACGAGTTTTTTTAATCAATCCAACAACAAACTCTGATATACTGAGGTTCATTAAAACTGTTAAGGTAGAGGCAGAGAGAAAGCACTTAGAGAAGATGAGAATTAGATCTTATTTCTATAAAGGTATGCTGTACATTATTTATAGGAGATGCATTACATAGCTAGAGTTAGTTGCAACTCCTTTAACTAACTTGATGAGCTATCACCAGCTGCCTATTAGTATTGCAGACCATAGTTATGCTATATACATTGAATCTATACTAACAGCCCTCCTCAAGCTGAACTTTGGTGCTGCACCAATAGAAGCTTGCTCTTGAGATAGGTAAACTGCTGTGTGGTCAAAGACTTTGTAAAAATGTCTGCTATCTGCTCAGTAGAAGGAAGATAGGAGATGAGCTGTCTTTTGGCAGCCACTTGCTCTCAAACATAGTGATAGTCCAGTCCAATATGATTAGTTCTGGCATGAAAAATTGAATTAGATGCTAGAGCTAAAGCAGAAACATTGTCACAATGCAAGCTAGGCACAGTAGGAGGTACATGAAGGCAGCCAGGATATAGGATAGCCAGGTGAGTTAAGTGGCAGCTTGTGACATTGCCCTGTACTCAGCCTCAGTAGAAGACTTAGCAATGGTAGGCTGCTTTTTAGAACAACAAGACACTAAATTGTGCCCAAGATAGATACAGTAGCCTGTGGTGGATTTTCTGTCAACAGTATCACTTGTCCAATCACTATCAGAGAATGCCTGTAGTGAGTGAGGGCTTGGTGTAAAGAGAAGCCCCTGATATAAGGTTCCTTTAACATATTTTAAGGCCCTGTTCAAGGCTGCATAGTCTTCATCTATTGGTGCATATGCATTTTCTGACAAATAGTATTCACAGCATGTTGAATTTCAGGTTTGGTAACAGAAAGGTACTGTAGAGCTCCTACCAAACTTCTGAATTGAGTAGGATTCTTACAAGGTTCAGATCCATTTGCAGAATTTGCTGCATATTTAGAAAAAGTAGGAGTTTGGACAGGCTTACAATCAGCTAGGCCTGCCTTTTGGAGCAATACTTTTGCATATTTTGTCTGATGTAATAGAATCCCCTTACTGCAGTGAGTGACTTCAATGCCCAGGAAATAGGATAGAAGCCCCAAATATTTCATAGCAAAGGTACTCTTCATGGTATCAATCATAGCAGAAATAGCTGCTGAAGAGGTGCCTGTAAGGATGATATCATCCACATAGACCAAAAGAACCAGAGTATGTGTAGATGTCCTCTGAATGAATAAGGAAGGATCTGCATGAGTAGTAGTAAAGCCCTGAGAACGCAGAAAGGATAAGAGCTGTGAATATCAGGCCCTGGGGGCCCGTTTCAACCAATAGAGGGACTTTTGAAGCCTGCAGACCCTGTCAGGGCTAGTTGGGTCCTTAAAACCCTGAGGTTGCACCATATAGATAGTTTCTTCCCAATCACCATGTAGAAATGCATTGGAAATGTCCAATTGATGCAAAGACCAACCATAATGCAAAGCCAGAATTATGACAGTCCTGATTGTTGGATATTTAACCACAGGGCTAAAGGTTTTTGCACAGTCTCGTCCCTGTTCTTGGTTGTACCCCTCTGCCACAAGTCTGGCTTTGCATCTGGCAATGGTGCCATCAGCCTTCCTCTTTATTTAGTACACCCATTTGTAGCCTATGGCTTTCCTGTCAGGTGGTAGGTGAACTAATGTCCAGGTTTGCTGCTTCTGAAGAGCAGAGAACTCCTCCTCCATGGTTTGTGGCCAACAGGGATATTTAGATGCCTCCTTATAGGTGGCAGGTTCTATTTCTGTGGGCATGACAGCTAAAGAATGCAAGGGATATAAGGGGGGAGGATGCAAGCCTGTTTTCGACCTAGTAAGCATAGGGTGTGTATTGACTGTACGAGATGTGTTACTGGATTACGAGGCACTGGATGAAGGTGACAGGGGAAGTACTATGAGACTGATCCCTAATAAATGTACTAGAGGTAGATGAGGAGGAGAATGATGATGATGATGCAGACTCCTATGCAGGAATAGGAAGAAGGCCAGTGTTTTGTGTAGATATCGAAGATGATGATGGTGTGACAATGTCTACAGAAGGTACAACAGAGGAAGGAAGGCTTGGTGTTGATCCTGAAGGCTGTCAACAGGACTGGCAGAGTGTAGGCAGTAATGGTGATGGCAAAAGTTGTTCCAGTGAAAGAGTGGGTGATGCTAAGTCTTTGGTAGCAAAAGAGTAGGTGTTGTCCACAAATTTAACATGCCTGGACATTTAAATTTTGTTGGCCTGCATGTCCAAGCATTTAAAGCTTTTTGTGGTGGAGGAATACCCCAAAAACACACAGGGTTTAGACCTGTTTTCTAGCTTGTGAGAGGCTTATGGCCTGAGCTAAGGGAAACATAGACAACCAGATACCTTAACAGCATTGTAATCAGGTTTAGATATGTAAAGACATTCAAACAGAGACTGATTTTGGACGGTAGGAGTGGCCAGTCTATTAATTAGATAATTAACAGTAGCAAGTGCCTCCATCCAATACTGTGAAGGCATGCAACTGTGGTTTAATAAGGCCAATGTGGTTTGGATAAGGTGTTGATGCTTCCTTTCCACTCTCCCATTTTGTTCAGTGAGTGTGGGCAGGAAGCACGGAGGATAATTCCTTGTTTTTGAAGATAGGACTACAGTTTGTGATTACCAAACTCCCCACCATTATCTGACAAAAGAATTTTAATGTGTGTTTGAAACTGAGTTTGAATCATGGAGTTAAAATTGATAAAAGCATTACAAGTATCACTTTTCTGATGCAGAGGATAAATCCTATCTTGTGAAATCATCTAAGAAAATGACATAGTATTGATATTTCATACAAGATTCCACCGGGGAAGGTCCCCATACATCAGACTGTATCAATTCAAAGGGCTTAGAAGCCTGAGTAGAAGAACTAGAAAACAGCAACTTGTGAGCTTTGGTTACAGCACAATCATTACAATGCTCAGTACACTAATTCAATTGCGTATGTATAGAAGAAGAAAGAACAGTAACAACATGTTTAGAAGGATGGCCTAGGCTAAGATGTCAGAGCCTGTCCTCAGTGATTTCAGGATTGGTGCAGACACAATGGAAAGCTGCAGATGAAGGAGCTGCTACAGAGAAGAAGCTGTATGGAATTGGATAAAGGCCACCTTCATAGGGGCCCTGAAACATTACCAAACTGGATTTGTTGACAAGGACAGCCACCTCCATGGAAATTAAAAATAGCAGTGCAGTCATTATCCTTAGTTCGGAGATGAACAGTTAGTAAGTTAGATGAAAGAGATGGAACATAAAGAAGATTGGACAAAATGAACCATCAACAGAAGCTGTTCCCATATAGGGCTGAGGATTTTGCACCTGAGTAATGTCATGTGTAACATGACTAGTGGCCCCTGTATCCAAGTACCAAGGGGACTGAGAACTGTTGGCTGTAGTAGTGGAAGTAGCAATTTTTTGCACCTGGGCAGTGCATGCAGTTTGGTCTGGTTTGACATAGTAGTAGTTACCTCCATCAAACCTGTGCCAGCATTGTAAAGCATTATGGTTTGACTTACCACAAATCTGGCAAATGACCTTAGGAGAAGAAGTTTGAGATGTAGACAGAGCAGTTCATTGCTTGAGGAGGTGTAAAGTGCAGTGTGAAGGTCAGCTTGAGCAGTTGATGTAGTAGGATCATTAATATGGAGCTTATTATTGAAGGACATGTTCAATTCTTCATCCAGAAGAAGGCCAATTAACTCAGGAATAGTAATTGGTTCTGGGCTGACCCTAATAATGTTCTTAAGAGAATCAAAAGCAACAGGTAGCCCTTGCAATGTGTAATAAACAATGTCCTCTTCTTTCTGAACTCCATTAGCTGCAGCCAGTACGTCAGTAATGGCCTTCACCTCATCTATATAGGCTTGCATGGTTTTGGAGCCTTTGGTGACATTGTTGAGCCTATGCCTGAGCTGATATGTCTAAGTTCTGCAGCAAGTTTGAAACCTCTTTTCAACGGCTATCAATATCTCAGGGGCTGTGGAGAATTGATATATGTGAGAAAACACAGTAGATGTGAATAAGGCATAGAAGCAGTTCTTGAGATATTGATCAGTTGTCATCTATGGGGTGTACTCAGGATTAGGAGTGAGAGATCCATCAGCTGTCATCTATGAGGTGTACTCAGGATTAGGAGTGAGAGATCCATCAGCTTGCCTTAGGAGAGAGAGAACCATCAGCTTGCCCTAGGAGAGGCTCAGGACAAGGAACTTTGCCTTGCACATATCAAGAATACCATTAGCTTTCAGAAGTGATGAAATTGTTTTTTCCAAAACAAGTAGTTTTGTGTATCAAGTTTGATAGTGATGAGGGCTTGAACATGTTGTAGAAGAAGTTTCAAGCCTGAAGATAATGATTGATCAGATGGTAAAGCAATGAAGTCTAGGGTTTGTCGGCAAGGAGAAGTGAAGAGAAATCACAATTTCTTTATGCGATCTGAAAAATAATCAGATCAATAGAATCGCACCTTCAAGCTGAAGCAACTAATGGATTATTTCAGTTGGGAAAGCTGAAATACAGGTTCTATGATGAATTTTATGGTGAGAAAACCCTAAGTGAAATATAAGGAAGATTTGATGATCTGAAGGAAAAATGAGATGAGAATGAAAGAAAAGGAGCGGAATTGTCGTCGCGAGGTGGAATGAAGTGTTTCTGAGAGGAATCTATGGAGGTAAAATAAGAACCGCCATTGGAGCTCAAGCTTTGAGCTCAAAAAGAGGGTCAGAATTCAACCTGCTCTAATTACCATGTTAAGGTAGAGGCAGAGAGAGAGCATTTAGAGATGAGAACTAGATCTTGTTTCTTTAAGGGTATGCTGTACACCATTTATAGGAGATGCATTACATAGCTAGAGTTAGTTGCAACTCCTTTAAGTAACTTGCTGAGCTATCACCAGCTGCTATTAGTATTACAGACTATTGCTATGCTATACATTGAATCTATACTCTAACAAAAACAGCATCATAGTAAATTTCCTGTCATGTTTCTTCTTTAGTTTCACTGAAAAGACTTCTCTAAATCCTCATCTGCTAATCCTTCATAACCGAATAATCACTGTTGAAGTAGTATTTCTCCCACATGGGAAAAATAGTTTATTGTCCACATGGGAGAGTAGTAATAAAGGGCATTACGCATTATTTTAATACAAGAAAATATACTATTAGCCTTTAAATGTCTCTCCTCTTTTTTAACAATCACAAATTCCAACTCCATTCCTCAGAGCCTACAATCACAAAGCTTTCATGCATTTCAGATATGACATAAAACACTTAGCTTAAAATACCATTTAAGGAAGGACGAAAACTGGGTTCTCTAACACACCGTGTCACGGAACAAAAAGAAATAGAAGATGTAAGAGATATGACCAGCTCAAGTTCTTCCTTCTACAACCGTAAAATTTAGCATTTGTTCACGTTCCCGTGTTGTTCCTATAAATCCAGTTCTATCGACTTTTCTATCTGTATCAGCAATGTATTTCTGTACCAATTATTTTCCGTATTTCTATCCAGTTCTATTTGATGGCATATATACAGCCTTTCCTTTTTTCTTTTTTTTTTAATCTTTTTCTTTGGTGGGAGGCAGATGGGATGGGGGTGCCAGGCAGAAGGCTGATCATCTTCTTTGATAGAATCATGCCCTCCATCAAGCAACTAGCTCAAGATTGCTCACTTACAGATAAATTTTAATCAACCAATGGAAAACATCTTTGAACCTGAGATATTGCTCATAGGATCTCGATCCAGGACTTTCTAATATATAAAGAAAAGGCCCCACTATACAAATGTATCTTCGTTGCCACACAGCCTCCCAACCTCCAACACCCTACAACAAAAAGTTAGAAGGCAGAGCATCAGCTTGAATGTCAAAAGATCGTATTAGGATACAAACATGCATCAACATTTAATGAACTTCAGACGAAAATGAGGATGACATAAAGAAAATTGAGAACTGGCAACCTTCCAAGTGAGGAGAGACAACCATCCTTCAAAGTCAGCTTGATTCCAGGGGCGAACAAGGTCAGCACTATCACCATCCCCTCCCTGAAAGATCTTTGCAACTTGCATCAAGCGATGATATCGTGCAGGAGAAAAATTAAAGCCAAGAGATGGAAGCCGAACAGAAATTCTTGTTGATGGAAGCTTCGTGTTCTCTGATTGGATCTGAAAAAATCAACTTATTATAAAAGATAACACAAAGATGCTAGAACCATAAATTAAAACACAACCCAACCAAACATTTCCCTCTATCATAATTTTAATGTTAGATAATACCGGCAAGAATAAAAGTAATACCTGTTGAAGTTTTAGAAACACTCCACATCTATCAACAACAGGCAACAAACTAACGGTACCAGACTTGGAAGAACCAAATGATCTATTCAAGGAGGCTCGGCTCCAATGATAGTCACCATCAATCAAAAAAGCTGAGACATCTCTCAGCACCAGATCAAATTGGAAATACTTGTTAGCCTCTTCAGGTGAAACACATTCAGAATCCTCCTGCACATGGTGAACGAATTAACTGAGAACTTGCCTATACATGAACACGATCATGTATCTCAAAATTTAACAGGACTTGCCTTGGTATGAATTAACAAATTTCCCAAGTCAAGCAGAAGTTTCGTAGAGTGGCTGCCATCTGGACAGAAATCAGTAGGAATGGTAATTTTAGGAGCTGCAATATCCAGATCCAAGAGAAACCTAAAAACAAATGCATGTTAGTTATAATTGGTTTTCACCATCAAAATAGAAACTAAAAGATCACACAACATCAATTTCTGCTTTAGTTCCTCACAGGAAGGCACAAATTATTCAAGAATTCAACCCACAGGCTTAGTTTGTAAAGGTGCTCTCCATGATAGAAAAGCTCATTATCCAGTCTCCCACATCAATTTATTATGCTTCTGACCAGAATACCCATTTGTGCCATGTAGACAAGCACCTCTTAGATAGTGAAAAGGAAGTGCAGATAAATTATGACCTAATGTCATAGTTGGAGGTCTCTTCTTATATAAAAGCAGGAGGTTAGAATGTGACGGGTCTAATCATCTTCGATGGGCTCCATTTGGAAATGGATCATATAAGAGCAACGATAGGCTTTGCTCCATGCATAGCACCTATCAGACGATTCTTTAGCAGGAAATTTCGAAGGAGAGACTTCTGACAAATTTATCACTTTGTAGTAGCAATTGGCAGCATAGTCAAACATATGCCAGATACCTGGTGTGTGAAACCCTTGTGAAGATGCATGAGTGCATCATTCTATTATTGCTATGACGGGCAAATTAGTTTGAACCACCACTTATTGTTCTGCAGGAAAACTGCGATTGAAGGTGGGACTCGAGAATCGCCGACAAAAAAAGTCGAAACAAGGAGATTCAATTGCTTTGGGATGATATCTAGAGATTGGAGGTGAAGGACAAAACGAAGGGTATTTATCGAGAAATTATTTTATCAGCTTTTAGAGATTTTCTTTGAAAAGCGGTGATCAATCAAGCTCCACAAAGTAGTTTCCTTTGCTGGGACATTGGCATTGATATTGATGACTGACAATTTGAGAAGCTGAACAAGAAACTATCATATTTGAGTTTTCACACAGGCAAGAAGAATATCCATAGGATTAATCACCAATTATTACTACAAAATACGTTTGACCATAGCAATCAATCCTGTTGTGGCAAAACTAGGAAGCATAAGATTTGGGGACAGAGTGATACGAGAAAAAATAAGGTAACCAGTTGCAGATAATATAAGGGAGAACCATTTGAGATGTTTTAATCTAGGAGACAACCCACAAAGGCACCCGTTAAAAGGTGTGAAAGTTTAGAGGTTATCATAAGCGACCCAAAGAAAGAGGGACAGCAAAAAACCTAAGATGATCTGGATGAAGACACTTACAAAAGATCTCATGCGCATGGAGCTAACATAAGAGATGGCTCTAGACAGGGATGAATGGCATCATCAGATACATGCAACTCATCCCATCTAATGAGATAAGGCTTGGTTCGGTTTGGCAATCGATCCTGTTATCTTTGGAGTCCAGTGGTTACTTGAACAGACTGAAAGATAATGGACCCTCAAGAACTTGCAGATATCAACTATCCCAAGGCATGAATAATTGCTCTTTCATCCCCTTTGTGCCGCTTTTGGAGGCACAAAAAGGAGATCCACATGAAAGCACCAAATTTCCATTAGTTATACGCTTACCTGAAATCTTAGATCTGAAAGTCATCTAATTTTATATGCTTTTCAGATCTAAGATGTCAAAATAAGCATATAACAAAGACAACATTAATATCAAGTTTCTAGTATCTACATGGTGGAAACTCTGGGTGTAGGGCCCATCTGTTGCACTACCTAGAAGAAGTTATTTTCAGAAGAAGCAATTACTAGGGAATTGAAGCAGCACTGTAAGAGGGGTAGTTTTCTCTTAATCGGGATGGATAAATAATCAGAAAGTGGATAAGTACTGCCAGAGCGCTTCATGATTTCAGCTTACTTCAAGCTGGAAGCACTTTCTATAATCTGCAGGAAACAGATTCATACAGCATTCGGGAGTGCAGGCATATGAATAAGTTACTATCAAATAGGAACCATCTCTATGAAATTATCAGTATACTAAAAGACAATATTCTCACAATACTGTCATCATATACATAACAAGCAAAGGTAAACTAAATCTCAGCAGCTGTCAGTGTTCAGTCTAAAGAAATTTCGTATTTAACAAGCTTATGGCATTATATACACGTCAAAAACCAATAATGGGAAAGATAGTTAAAGCAGAAATTTTCTAGATTCACAGTTCCTTCCAATCCAGTTCGATGCTAAGCAACAAACCTCGGGTAATCCTTTAAAGCTTTATTGACATGTTGCTGTGCAGTGCGCTTGACTTCATCAATTGTCATCTGAAAGAATATTAAGTCAAAAATATCAATTGTTTGTCACACTTTCCCCAATAGAAGATTAGGCACTGCATCAAACAAGACCAGTAACTAACCAAAATAAGTTACACAATCGATTCTATTAGAGTTACCACCTAATCTAAAAGCTTAATCTTATAGAGAGGATATTGATGTACTTATTATTAACACGCCCCCTCACGTGCAAGCATGATTTGTTTGGAGCCATGCACGTGGACAGTTTAATGTTCTTAAATGAGCAGCGATGAGTTTTGAACCATGACCTAGGCTTTGATACCATGTTAAAATTACCACTTCATCTAAAAGCATAACCTCGTAGAGAGAATATTGGTGTATTTATTTATTGTATTAACAGATTCACCGTAACAAAAAGCATCACCCCAATGTAATCAGCACCTGTAACCTTAAGCAAGACAAAATCCTTTCAGCAACATCTAGATTCCTCTTAAACCAAAATTCTAATGTCCAAGGAGCATGCTTTTCAGGCATGTCAAAATCTATAATAAGCAGTTACATCCTCAAAGTTCTATGATAGCCATTAGCACGTGATTGTTATACAATGCAAATCAGGAAGTTGCAGAAACTACAAGGCCACCAAAGTACCAAACCTATAGAAAGTCCAACGAGAATATTGAGGTAGACTGAAAGAGAGAATATAATGAAACTTGTAATGTGTTTGGAATGATCTTATTTTAAAATGCTTATTCTATTGAAATGAGGAGATATCTTATAAGATGTAAGATATCTTATCACATGCATCCTATGAAATCATGGTAAAAAAATATATATTAAGGATGGATTGCCATTTTTTATAAGATAAAAAGTATGGTTTGTTTTGAGTTTTCATAGCATGCATTGATGTCTTAAACCTTATTATCTCGTCATTTCAATAGGATAAGCATCTTAAAATAAGATCATTCCAAACCCACTATTGGTCCTCCCTCAAGTATATTGGACAAGGAAAATGCCCATGCCTGGAGGGATTAAAAATATCCTGCTTAGCCAATAAATATGTAAATCTTAATAAATTAACTAGAAATCATACCGAGAGGTGTTAGGCCTTTCTCATTCTCAACATTATTACACAAAACAAATTTAGAGAAATGATGGAACTAGTAAGGAACCAACAAGCCAACACAGATGTAAATGCAGCTATTTACACAACTTTTCCACCTCTAAACCATCTGATGGTCCTTATTTCATGTAAAAAATGAAGATACAATTTGCTGGAAAAAGAAAAGAGAATGTCTCAAGGTTTGTCATTCTAAAAAATAGAAGTGACGAAAATCCATATATGGTTATATCCAAATAAACGAAAAGCAAAGGGAAGTACAAAACTAACTAAACCCATTTCCAACTTTTAATAGCACAATAATAAAAAGATTACACAAAGCATCCTTCTGCAAGGAGGGTTAGAGCATATAGATATAGGCACTTCATGGAATGAACTTCAATGAACAATGACCAGATCATAAAGGCAAAAATTAGAATCCACCTGTAGTGCAGCAGCAGTCTCCAAAGCTATGGTCTGACTAATAGCTGCGTTGCTTTCGAAAAAGTTCACGATTTCGTCAATGGAATCCTTCGAATACTGGCATAGGTAAAAATCAGCAAGCAAAACCATTATTTAGAAATTATTACATGACATGAAAAATAAGAATAATTTACATGATATGAAAAATAAGAATACTCACAGTGATATAACATGGAGAAGCTTTGGCAACCAAACTCCAGTCTACATTAGCATCAAAAGGCTTGTAACAATATGTCCCAACTATGGAATCATAAGAAGTTGCACTCTGCAAGGAAGAAAGACCAAACTAGTTAGGCTCGCGAGGACATACAAACTGTGTATGCATGCCCTATATCTACATTCTCAAACACACGGCATCATAGAAATTGATGATCAAAGGAGGTCACCTCAGCTATAAGACCATTTGGCGACAACAACCGGTAAGAACCCAGTTTTATGTCAAAAACTTTTGCCTCTGCATAAAGCTTTATAAAGCAATCAAGGTTATCACAGGATAAGTCAGCAAGGCACTCCTTAGCATCAGTCAGCTTTGAAGCATTATGCTTCATGTGAACCTCCAATGCCATATGAAGCACATCCTTCTTTTGATGGAATGCCAACAACTGTTCATCATCAACTTCTTTATAACCGATTATGTTATTTAACCTTTCCCAGTCTTCATCAGTTAATACCCCAGATTCAGTTTCATCTTTGACAGGTTGGCTGGTCCTGAAGTAGTATATCCAGTAACATATTAGAATAGCATCAGAACAGTGAAAAGAACAAGCAGCTCGGATATCTTTACCATCCAAATGACCACCATGATTTCTTTTCTTTTTGTTTCCTCAAGTAGAGATCTGATCCCATTGACTGCTCAACAAACTTATGGGCCAGCATCCTGTCAAAGATATGAAGCAAGATTGCTACTAATTCTAGAACACTGTTTACTAAATCAAGAATAATTAATTGAAGATACTGAGTAATATTGGAAAAAAATACACAAAAGCTGTATCTTAATGTGTGGAAGAAGGAAAAAGGGGAAAAAGAAGACACTTCATAAACACACTGCTATCATAAATTACTCAACCAGTAACTTTTCAAATCAACAGTTCAGATCTCTCACATGTATGCTGAAATCTGACATGATAGATTTTAAATGGCATCACCATACTGTAACATGAACCAATAAACTAAAACAAGATGTATACCTCCACTGAAGTATGAGTTCAATATCAAGTTCACGATCTAGTTCCTCTATATCTTTGTTATCATCAACAACAAGCCGCTCGGGATCAGATTTCAGCAATGAAGCATAAAGAGATATATACTTCTTCCGTAACCGTGCATACCGCAGGACTTGTTCCCATGACAATTTGCCACTGCCAATGAACATAACAACTGTCATAACTGTTCCAGAAAAGCATAGAAAACATTCAAGTTTGGAACTTCTGTCTAACCAAAAAGGGGCAGAAAAAGAGAAAAGTAGAATACTCAAATTACAGACATATTAAAATTCCTATAACACTCAACTCACAGTACATAAAGATACTTGAAAGTATTCAGCAACAAAATGACAATTTCAAGAGAATGGTGGAGAATCACAAGTGGTTATAAAATTATGCCATCACCAGGACATGGAAGCCTCTGTACAGGGTGAGATACCTCAGAATGTCTCACATCTCCAATAATTTAGCATGAGCAAGAGAGAATTTAGCAATATGAATTAAAAGTGAATAAAGGAAAGGACACAGAAGTAAAAATAGAAACAAGATATCATCTCATCGAACAATGTCAAAAAGCAATTCAAGCAATAACAATCCAGAATAAGGTACGTTGATGTTCAGTGAGAATTAGACAGCTAGGTAGGAGACAATTGCCTACTAAGCCGTTAACTAACAAACATATGAATAACCCTTTAGTGATATGACAACTACTATAATCAATTTCAGCCTACAGAAGTTACACGCAATCAGTCTGCAGATCAGGCCATCTCTCTAAAGCTTAAGAAAAGCAAATACAGACTGTAATTGTGGCAATTTTTTAAGCCAACATCTAGTATATAAGGAAAAAGGGAAGAAAGTTGACTAGTTGCATACCTAGCCTTCTTATTTTGGTCGGAGACAGCTCTGTAGGCATACTTCAACCAAGACTTTGGATCAGATTTCACTGTGACAAGTGGGCGATAATGAGCATATTTCAGTCGTTGATTGAAGGAAGCAAAGTTATCAGCTAGCTTTAACAAATCCCTGTAGCCATCCTGGAGAATTACACAGAGTCAGAAATTATTATTTCACTGAAATGAAACTGATATTGCCATGATAAATTATTGCTAGCTAGACCTCACTAAATGAAAAGGATAAATTATTGCTAGCTAGACCTCAGTAAATGAAAAGGAATTGTGAGACCAACCTTAGACAGGCAAAGGGTCACGTCATCCAGATTCACCACCGCTTTCTGTAAAGGCTGAGCGCTACTCATGGAAATATTTGGGCGTTCTTTCAAATACTTGGCATTTCCAGTAACAGGTTGCAAAATATAGGAATGCTCTTCAACAGGACTATCTGTTGGTTTGCCATCCTTTATTCCATTCTTAAAAATCTAAATCTCAAAGTTACACACCCATATAAGTGTTCTGGCAATTAGCAGATGACATGATGTTACAATGTAACTAAAATTACCTGTCCCCATTCCCAAGGTAAGAGATCTTCCCATGGTTTATCAACATGCCATGGAGAAATGTCAGAATCAAAATAAATAGCCAGCCGTTCAAGTTCTACGGACTGAAATGTCAGAAGTTAGAGGTTTAACATCAAGCAAGAAATAGAGTAACCTATCAGAGACTTTAATGGCAAGACTTATCAGGAAATGATGAAAGAGTGAATGGGGACCAGTAAAGCTAATAACCATATGCTTATCAGGAGACTTTCAATTACACGTCACGAGAAAGCAAGAAAGAGAAGAACCTATAGCAAAAATTAGGTAGCAACAGACACAGGGACATGAAGTATTTATGAACTTCAGTAAAGACAAAAGTCACCCACAAAAATCAGTCTAGCTACAGTACATTGCAGAGAGACCTTCAACTCCAATAACTATATGCACATGAGAGCATATCCCATCACATCAAATTAGTGTTAATTCCTCAAATGTTTCCATGGAGAACCTTTTCTGAAACATATGCTGCAGCACATAATATTGTAGAATCATAATCTGAACAAATAGCTGAATCAGTTACCCTAACTGCCAAAGATTTCTGGCACATATCATCCACACCATTAAAACATCAACAGCAAAGTAGTAGGGTAATATAAATAATATTCATTTCACCTCTTTATGATTTGACAAAGTTCAACTTCTTCCCTTTATGTAAAGATGGGCTCACCGCCCGACCTAGGCTCTCCAAATTTGACACTCCGACATTCTTTGGCAACTCAACATATTATGCAATGAATATTTTCACATTGTCGACAGTAGAAATTACTCAGTATTTACTTCTGAGATAAGACAAAAGTAGGTGACAAGAATACACAGAATGAATATTTTTCATTGTTGACAATAGCAATCACTCAAAATATTTTCCTCTGACTGACAAGATAAAGTGGGTGATGAGAAAGATACAAATAAAAGACAAAGACAGACAGAGAGGAGAGGAGGGAAAATCTCTGTCGAGAAGGGAAAGACTCCAGAAATATTTAGAATGGTCCAAAACTATTTGTACCCGTCACTATGCATCTTTACAAAAATCCCCATTGGGATCGTCATGTTCTTGTGCGTAATATGATTTTTCCAGGGAAGATGTAATGAATTGGAAAAGACTATTTAATTAATTAGATAAACAGTTTAGGCCTTCTGACAATTGTTTTGGGTTTGGGGACTTAGATGCAAGAGAGAAAATTCTTAGATGAGTAGCAATTGTTCCAGAGTTTATCCCCCCATGCAACTCTTTGACATCTGGTAGTTAGAAATCTCTACTAGGATAATTCGATAAAAAAAGGTTGCTCCTAATGTCATAGTCTCCAAAATTGCCTTCTCTTACTCTAATTTAACAGTGGCTTGCATGTAAACCTACAAAGATTCTTGGGGTTAGGCCCATTTACAATTATTTCTCCTGAGTTATATTTCCTCTCTTTGTGTTCTTCCCATTTCTATATTTTAGTGGTGAATAATGTAATCTACATTTTCTCCCAGATTTAGATGATTGATGGGCCAAAGATCTGTCAACAATAACTAATTCTCTTCTTCTCATCCTTCCATTTCTCAAGCAGATTAGCTCTGTCATTCTCATATTGTGGTGGCACACCTGGTGAGCAAGGGATGGGAGAGTTTGTTTATCATCATGTAGATTTTTGTTCTCCTGCCTTGTTTGGCCCAATACTCCTCTTCCTCTGGTTTAATCAATCAGGAAGTTAGATCACCCTCTATGATAAGGCATTTCCATGTATTCAGTCTCTGGTTTAAGAAAATAGTCACTACATAACCTGCTAAAAGTGCAAATCCCTACAGCTTGATCCCTCAGGATTCCATTTTGCCTCTGTTATTTATACCAAAGGATTTTGTTTTTGACGGGTAAATTGCGTCTTCACCAATTCATTTACCTCCAGGTACTCTTGCATACGAGAATAAAAATTTCAGAGATTCAGGTGGGGCGACTTCTTGATTAGGAGATCTCAAACTTTGCCGAGTGCAGGCAAGAGCAAAGAGGTCTTTGACGAGCCTTTCTACACAAACAAATAAACCCAGAAAAGACAGCAGGGCACTTATGCATTCTCACTGATAATAACAGTGCTGTTAGAGCTAAAATTTGTGGTCCGGGATTCACAAGGAAAAGCGAAACATTCTCAACGATGATGAAGACTACTTATTGTGTACTTCTCTACTTCCCTCTATTAACTGAATGTCTTTTTCCTTTAAAAATGAGGAGGGGAAAGACAACATGACCCCCTCAAGAATCAGCATTGTATAACTTGAAGATTATAAAACAAAAGGATTTTGCAGCAGCACCATCCTTGGATATACCAAAACAAGAATGAGAGTGATTAATTTTAGTTTTAAAAAAGAACTACTACCTTCTGTAAGCGCTCTAATGCACCCCCAGTTACAAATGTCTCTTTCCCATCATCATCAACTGTCATTGCTGAGAGTTTGTCCAAGGTCACACCACCAGCAAATGGGCGTCCTGGATTGCTGGAAATGAGAGTTCATGAGGTGACAGTCCCAAAGGTTATCATACAATCAATATGTAAATCTGAATACCTCTCAAGATCCTCGTATCTGATATGAACATTTGAAATTGAAAGCTTCAAATTCCCAATCACCGTGTTGATCAAAGACCCCAGCCAAGACTTATTCTTCAAAAGGCAACAAAGAGAAATGGTCAATTGTGATCAGCGCTTAATGTGGAATACTCAAGAAAATGAACATCCGACATGATGGATGAGGAATTAATAAGCTCAATCCACATTCTGTCTCAACTTTAACCAGCAGGAAGAAGCCCAAATTTGCTGCAACTCTTTACACTGTTGACATTCTTGTTAATACAATAAATTAATAAACCAATATCCTCTCTACAAGCTTAAGCTTTTAGATGAGGTATATTCTCTGGTAGCTACACATAGCACAGCAGCTAAACATATGTTCAAGGCACATATCGCCTTAAGCCCAAATACCCATAGCATTTTTATCACTAGATCCAGTAAAATTTCAGTGTAAGCAGCAGCAATAACTTTAAACAAAAACAAACCATTTCTGTTTGCGGCGCTTGTTTGCTCTCCAGTAGCTTTGTTTCCATGTCCTTGTGCAAATTAGGAGTTCATCAGTATCTCCATGTGCAAAACAAAAGATTCTAGTTAAATGCGGAATAAATTTCTTACTCTAATTCGACTCTTCTTTACTTCTTGTACTGCATCTTCACTAGACCCTTCAACTTGGGTTGCAGGCTCGGCTAACAAAAAAATACGATCCAGGTAAACTATTACTGGATCCTGACCAAGCCTGCTCCATGGAACCTGTGATAAGAAAAGTATCAAAAAAAATCAGACCCCCTTAATATTGTCCACCTGTAATATGTCTTTCAGAAAATCAATAATTGGTAAATTACTGATCAACATTCAAAGAAGCAGCAAATTTTAATTGAAGACTATAGGAAGAATATGCTTGAAGAATTATCTGTAATCAAAGCCAGCAGTAAATTTGCTTCTCCAAATCCGATAAACAAACTATTGTCAGCCCCACAAACCTTGAGTTTCACTGACCCGAGAAATCCTGCTTTAACCTTCACAGGCAACTTCAATGCATTGAGTGCCTCTGGCTTTAGTTGCATATTTGTTAGCTCTACATCACCTGGAAAAAATTTCAAGCCATGAGCTAGAAATACAACCAACTGTAGAAAAAGCAAACCACGATATTGACTAATTCATCAAAAAAGCTTTGCAATCTTTAACATTGATTAAAGGTCCTTGTCAAAACCACAAGAACCAAATATGTTCCCAGACGAAAAGCATCAATTACGGAAAACAAGGCTGACGTTCTTGATCAATCATCAAAAGCAGCATAGGTATAGAAGAGCCGGTACATACAGACCCCGAGCCTACCGACACAGGATAATGCAGAACGGGCTTATGATACAACAAATGGCTCTTCTTGAGTTAAATTGAGCCCAATACTTCTATATCAACCACATAAAGGAAAAGACAATCCCCACCATTCAAGACGGTATGAAGAACAATGTCATTATCAAATATTTTAAATCCCAACAAATTAGTTGCAACGGCTTAAACAACCTTCTTATTTGGCTTCAGCATATCTTCCTTATCGACACATTCAAGCTTCCCCCAAACCCCCCACATGGGTGGCCAACCCCAGGCGGGAGACAGACTGAGGACAGAGGCAGTAGCACGAGTGTGCAGAGTTTAAGAACATTAGATAGTTCACCTATCGAGCACAATATAATATATAGTCTAGTGTATGAAGCTCCTGGTATATGCGAGGTAAGCAAAATGATACCTATCGAGCACAATATAATATATAGTCTAGTGTATGAAGCTCCTGGTATATGCGAGGTAAGGAAAATGATAGGACCCACTTTGGGGCGTATTATACACTTACCTTCCATTCTTGCCAAAGGCTGTTCCCATGACTCAAATCTCTAACATAATTCTATAGTGTTGCCAAGGATCTCCTTCGAAGGATATGACATATTTTTAAATATATACAAAGAACATATAATTCTCAGGTATACAAATATAGATAGTTTAAAATTTTAAATAATAAAATTGCCTTGGCCAGCAACACCCAATGGTATAAGGCTTCATTTGGTTTAACGTACATATACTGAATGAGTTTATCTGGTATTTGGTTTAATATTAGCACAGCATTGAAGCCATGGGACCAAACAAAAACCTAGTCAGATGAGGGAGCTCAAGAACTTTCTTGGATGTCTTAGGTCAGAAATATTACAATATTATATACTACCATGCGCGCAGTGGATTGTCTGCGTCACAACTTTTGACTCAACACTAAGACATGGACATGGTTCCTCCACAACATCTAGACTCGACTGGAAAAAAATTTGCAGATTTGGCATGCTCATGCTCTCCAATCCATGCTCCAAACACATACATCAACCAGATTTCGGGAACTAAATTACTAAGGCCATACTAGGATGCACATGCCCCCCCCCGGCCCCCCTTTTCTCTTTTTCTTCCGCCATCCCTCTTCCTCTGCCTCAGCTTAATTGACACCATTTTACCTCGTTACCAAACACGTAGAATTTTAATCTCGAGAACTATCATCATTAATTAATGTCTGATCTATACACAAACTAAAAGGTACACAATGAACGCTACTATTTCAGGCGTTTGTACCGTCAGTACTTGATAAGTTGATGAGTCACACAACCAGTGAGTCCGACAAAGTCAAACACCGACCATTAAAGTGGGAGCCTGTTAGAAAATAGACAACTCCGTTTCATGTAAACTTAGTCCCTGCTCCTTAGAGATTGCGTAATAGATATACACATTCAACGGCTGCCACTGCTGCGGATTCCGGGAAACAATTGGAACAGTTTGAGGTTTATCCCCACTTTGAGGTGTACCCCTTTGCAGAATTATTTTGCGTTTAATATTTTCTTGACATTGTATAAACCCAAATTTTCAGTCATTCAAATAAAGTCAATGAAAACCATATACAGAAACTGCAACTCTGAAGTATAAAGTTAAAACATGTAGAATAACAGTAAAATACTTGAAGCTCAAGGGAAAGTCAATACCAAAAGGAGCAGAAATAAACAAAAGAGAACACAACCAAATTGATAATCATCATAAAATAGTTACCTTGCCAGACACTGATTTTGAGAGCTTCTTTACTAAGCCCTCTAACGTAGTTGCCCAAGTATCTTTGTAACAGATACGCTACCTGATCCTCTAACATTCTTCTATCAAAATTATATCTCAGTCGAATATATACGTAATGGTGTGTGTGTGTACGTATGCGTCTATACAGAGAGACAACGAGAAGCAATTTGAAGAAAGAAGACGAACCCAAGATTCAGTGAGGCACCAAGAAAAATAGAGAGAGAGAGAGAGAGAGTGTGTACTTCTGTAAGTTTCGATTATTTTAATGATGACGCTAGAAGAGACTAGGCAAAAGCCGCGTGTTTCTTTGAAAGGGTTAACTAAAGGAGAACCCTTTCCCACCTGGCCAGAGGCCCCTTAACCGGACGGGAGGTAAATCGAGGGATGTGCGTGAGTGGCGGCGAGAGAGACCAACAGCGTGGAAATCCAAAGAATAGCCGCAATATTTCAATGGTAGATCGCGCATGACGGACTCGATCCCGCGTTGTCAGGGTGTCTCCACCCTAATTACCTGGCCACTTACCAACTCACCTATGCCCCTAGGGGCAAAGCCGCGTGTTTCTTGATTCATGTGAAATATCATAATACTTTAAAAATTAAAAGGAAAAGGTTATATTGTTTTACTTCGACAAAAGAAAAAAAAAATTGTTGTTTTACTTGGTGACAAATTCTTTCACTTCACAAAAACTAAAATATATATCTATCAAATAAGTAAAAATTTAAAAATTAAGATATGCTTTTCATTTTACGTGTTATATACACATGTATATATATATATATATATGCGTAGAAGTAAATGCTATCACAATAAATATTTATACTAATATATAAGATTTTTTATTTAAGACGTAAAATAATAAAATTATATTATAAAATTTATAAAATATAAGATCAAAATGTAAAAGAATTCTTCATGTATGTGAGAGTTAGATCTGTCACAATTAATTTCTATTTTGAAATAAAAATAATTTTTTCTTTAAGTTGTAGAGTAACAAAATTATAGAATATAAGACCCAAGGATTTCCACAGGTATGTGGCAGTAAGATTTATCACAATAAACATTTATGTTGGAATTAAAAGAATCTTTTATTTAAGACGTAAAATAACAAGATTTACAAAATATGATACCAAATATAAAAAGATTTCAATTTTAGAGTCACTCTCCTGTAAAGAAAAAATGTTTCGTGAGAATAGCTTGTTGAGAAATCAAATATATGTTTGAGGTAAACTTCATTTGAGAAATTGCGAATTTGATAATTGTTGATTTATATCTACAAATTTTTATTATTGTTTGTTTATCACCTGTGTTGGATCTGATTTTAATAATACATATGTCATATTTCTATTTGAGTCAGATCTAACTAATATAGACATATTAACTAGACAGTATTCCTGAGGGTTCACAGTTAACGATTTACGCTATCCTAACAATACCTATCTTCGACAATAATGGAATTTACAATACGCGATGAATGTGACATAAGGGAAAACAATACATGTTAATTTGTGAAGAATATTCAAATTTGATTCAAATAAGAGTCTCGACTCTAATATCAGAAGCTATAAAACAATAAGATTTACAAAATATGATACCAAATATAAAAAGATTTCAACTTTAGAATCACTCTCCTATTAAAAAAAAAGTAAATATTTTATTTATTTTATTAAGGCCGTTCTTAGGTTGCGATTTTTTTTTTTTTTTATCAGTTGTGATTTTTTTATTGTTGTATACTACAGATATTTGGGAGATTGCGTGCTAGGGGAGTGATTCGGTGAAGGAGTGTCGAGTAAGGGTTTGGGGTGGAGGCAGGTGGGGTGCGCCATGCAAGGGGCGTGGGGGTCTCGTGCGGCGGCGTGAGAGGGTTGAATAATATTAAAATCTTCATGTCTTCTGGGGATTGGTGAAAGCTTTCATCAGTCAAAAGTGTTTGGTTTTGTTTATGGCTTACGTGGTGTATGGTTGGGCTTTTAAATGAACTAGTTACATTTGTTTAAAGTTTAATTAAAGTTAATATATGCTTTATTTTAATTAAAAGAAAATTTAATTTTAAATGGTTTTAAACAAAAAATAAAAAGTTCTACATCTTTAGTTTCTTTTTTTTTTTTTTGGCTTTAGGTTGATTGGCAGTAGTTATTTGGACATTTATAAATACTCAAATAAAAGAATTAGTAAAAAAACTTTTTAAACTCGCTTGAGTTGATTTTTTAAAATTAAAATTTATTTTTACTATAATTTTTGAAAATATAATTTTTTGAGTGATTAAAAGTCCGAGCTTTTGGAAACTGTTGAGTTTAAATTTTTTCAAAATTCAAGTCAAATGCATATTGCAATAACTATATATTTTAAAATTGCTTTTTCAATTTTTTTTTGGGGGGTGGGTGGGGGCGGGGGGACGCTGACCAGGCCCTTTATTTTGGACGCTAAAGCACGGAGTTCTGCGAAATACAATAGATATTGGGTCAGGCCCGAGATTGCAAAGCAAACCCATGCTTGAGTTTGTTTGGTGCAGCTTATTTTACAATTTATAAGTTCTTAAAAAAATAATTCTTTACATAATTTTTGTTATTTATAGCTTATAAGTCCCACATAAGCTTTGCCAAACAGGCCATAAGTTTTGCAATCTGCTTTGACAACAGTGCTCAACTGTTTTTTACCATAGTCTCGTGGAAAGTGCAATAGTCTTGTTTATTTTTTGAAATTCTTCATTAATATTTAGGGCATGTTTAGATTGGTTTAAAAAAAATACTTTTTTTTTAAGTTACATTAAATTTACAATAACAATTTGATTTGACTTTCAAAAAAGTTGAAACTCTGAAAAAAAAACTCAAATACAACTTTTTATAGAAGTCAGAATCTTCAACTTCTAAAAAAAGCACTGTTTTTTAAAAGTTGTTAAAATTAGCGCTCTTGAAAAAAAACCAATCCAAACGAGACCGAATTATGATGTTATAATTTTACGCATGCTATAAAATTTAAATTATTATATATATACAGTATTACATTTCAAAATGGTTTTATGATATATTAATTAATTAATTAACTTTATAAAAAACAAATAGGAGATAAATACAATCAGTTTAATGGCATATGTGACGGAATGAGACTGCAGGGTCACTGGTGACAAGTTAGTAAGCAACCTATACTCGTAGGTGATAATTTAGAATTGACCAAATAATATTCAGTGACGAGTCAAATCCAGGGAAAGAAATTGGACTAATTGGACCCAATGGTTTTCTCCACATGACGAGGCCGCAAGTTGGGTCGGCAGCCATCTCGCCATGTTGGGCCTTATTTCGCAACAAGGGATCGCAAATAAATTATTAGGACCCCTGAGGAAAATTCTTTTGGTCACATTGCCCAATAACCACTCCCATTTGAAAGTCATGGGCCTCACTTGTGATTTTGACTTGGGTGGTGCCTGACCGAAGAGTTATCCGAACTCCCAATTCAACCTTGTTATTACAATCCTTGCAGTTTATACATATTGCATTGGTAAAGACTAGCTCATTTTAAATCCTCATTCTAAAATGCTCTGTTGTCGCAAATTATATATTGTACTTGCAAGTACACCTTACAAGGTGTATCTAATTTGTTTAGTACCTCACAACTATTTATTCAGTATCCTACAACAGTTTGTTCATTAACTATTTGTCAAGTACCATACAACTATTTGTTCAGTGACTATTTGTTTAATGCTTCACAACTATTTATCCAGTATTTCATACTTGTGCACCTTATACTGTATACCTATAGGTATATGATACAAGTTCTCTGTTGCGCTCTCAACTTTGTATGGGGCAACAACTACCATCAACTTTTTTACCATAATTATTATGGCTGGCACCAAAGCAGTGTTGATAGTTACCAATCTTCTAACAAATAATGCCCTTACCACATTCATTTTTTAGTATACATTCATGTTATTTGTGGTCAAATGATAAGCATTTGTTGTAATGCAAGGTATTCCAACATCTTTTTGTTGAGAAATAGTATTGCTTTATGCAAGTTCAATTAAGAGAGAGTTTATGAGGTTGAATAGAAAAAGTACCTTTGCTTATGCTTTTATTTATTTATTTAGACTAATTGGATGTATTTTTGCTCGAAATTTTGTTGAGAACTTTTTCTTTTGAATTTTCATGTAATTTATATGTACAAAATCTTGCTCACAAAGATCGAAATATGTGTTTTACCTTCTTACTCGAAAGTTGAATTATCAAATACCAATGTACAATCAAATTTAACAGTGAAAAAGAAAAACACTATGTTGAAAATCCCAACATACTTACACGTTCTCTTTACGACTGACATCAACATCATTTCCTTTTATATGGCTAGATCACCAGTTTGAGTTAAATTTGTATTTACCCTTCTCTTTAGATTATTACATTCTCGCCCAAACCCGTTAATTTGAGGTCCAATTGAAGATTTTTCTTGGGAAGAATCTGATTTACCTTTCTCGGGAAGAATCTGATTTACCTTTCTCTTTAAATTGTTACATTCTCACCCAAACACATTAATTTGAGATCCAATTGAAGATCTTTCTTGGGAAGAATCGGAAAAAAAAATTAGAATGGAATAATATCAATTCATATAGAAGAACAAATTCTCTATTGATTCAACAAATTAGGCAGCCATTATTGTTAAAAGTGGGCTAGCTGGAAGTAAAAGTTACACGGGCCTCAGTTGACATCAAGAATAGACTAGAAGCGCACACACAAGAATGTTGACTAAAAAGGCTCCGCATAACTGGAGTCCACCAAGCACGGACCAGCTCATGCCAATAAAGCTTCACAGTGACATGCCAAAACCATTCCCATAAACCTCCATGATAAAAGAAAGGGACTTGAAACAAAATAATAAATGTTACACATCATTTTGCTAGATTTTATTATCAAAGTCATTATCACAAGGTCAAAATAATCAAGGTCATGATCAAAAATATGTTGTTATTATATTATTTTGGACAAAAAAGCAAGAGACAGCTCAGGTCACTTCAAAACATTTAATCACTACAGTCCATTTTAACTCTTTGTTCAAAAGTCGAGCATATTTTCCACATCCCACTTGCAATTGTCACACTAGAAATGTGTACTTGCATACCCTTCAAAACATTATAACCATTACAATATTCACTTCGCTATAATTAATTTTATACATACACTTTACCATCATTGATCTCTATGATCTCACTCCATTATCATCGATTTTATACTTGCACTTTACCAGCATCTATCTACCGATAATCTCACTTCACTATCATCTATCTCTCTATAATCGTAACCCGTATCATGTAATGTTCTATTAGAAGATCCAAATCCTTACATTATGGTTTTCCAGGAAACTTTCTTCATTTTCTCACATTGCCATGGCTCAAAAAGGACACAAATATCAATATCAAAGTACAAAGCAATTTGTCAAATATACATATTAAAAGCAACATACTGAAAAAGTAGCAGTAAAAAGTTAATATGACATCAATTGTCAAAAGTGATATAAAGGAATCAAAGAAATTTCTTCGAAGTAGCTTTTCTCATTTCTAGTCATGAAACCCAAGAGGAGACCCAAAAATGGAAGAGAAGAAACTTTGGCAAAACAACCAAAAAAAGGGTGCCAACAGGTCCACCCACAGATTCACATACCACACACCCCTACAACCAACACATTTACATTTTTCCATATTACAAAATTAAACCAAAGAATCCCCAGAAACATAGTAATAGTTTTTCTCCATTGCCACGCTTTGACAATTTTTCCGTTAATCTTTCATGCATAGCGAGAGTTTTGTGTTCAAAAATAACTTTTCTTATCTTCCATTCCCTCTGATGGGTGCTTCTCTTCATGGACAAAAACAAGGCTTTTCAATCACTTCTTTTGTTCCCTTCTTTGTTTTTTTTGGTTTCGGTATATTTTTAGATGGGAAAAGTTTTTTGCTTTATACATATATTTTTTTTCAAAAGAAAAAGTTAAGTTTTTGATCAAGCAGCTGCAACTGTCCCTGTACGGTAAGGGCGGTCTCGAGAAGAAGTCGTCTTGTTTGGAGAAGAAGATCTTCTCTGGTCCTTTTTTCTCAAAGCTTTCATGGAAGCAGACAGATTCCAACTCTTTTCTTTGGATTCATCCATCTCTATCTGTTCTTGTCTGCATTCTTCACTACAGAATGGAGTGTCCCCTCTGTATAACATTAATATTGAAAAAAGAATACACATCAATACCCAATCATTATATACAAAAAATAATCCACCAAAATCAAATAAACATAACTTTTTTCTAAGGTGGAGTGTAAAAAAAGTAACAATAAGATTCCCATTTGGTTAAACACATCTGCCCAAAATAATCATAATATTTTCTAACGTGTAATTGCTTAATTATTATTTCTTTATTCAGAGAAGTCCAGAGATAGAAAAATACAATTATAACACTAAAACACTGCAAGAGCAGATCTTTGCCACCGGGGAAGAAAAAAGATACCATTTTTAACCAAAAAGTACTTATGATTCGTCACAAAACGCCCAAAGAAGACAAAAATCCTGCTAAAATGCTTTTAAAAAAATTGGGATTTTAATAGAGAAACCAACCTGTACATGTAGATATCTCTATCACCGAGAGGCTTCTTGCAAAGGAAACAGGCATCTAAGAAATGGGGTTCATCAAAATAAGACCTTCTTGGAGATGAAACAGCATGGAGAGATTGAAGATTTCTTAGGCTGCTGCTTCTCCTCTGCGCAGCAGTGTAATAGAGTGGCCTAGAAACCAAAGGGTAATTGTTATTTTTATTGCTATTGTTGTTGTTATTTTTGTTTCCAGAGAAGCCAGGTCTCATTTCTGCAAGTGAAGCTAAGCCATCGTCTTCTTCTATGAAACAATGCCTTCTAGTTGTACAACACTCCATCTTTGTTATGCCTCGTCTCGAGGAAAATGAGAAGGTTTTGGATGTTTGAGGTTTGGACAAAGCAACGGGGTGGAAAGAGGTTGTTTATAAAGAATGGTTGGTGGGTATTTTTTCCTTTTACTTTTTTTTTTTTGGTCGGGGGGGGGGGTTGGGTTGTTGGGTAGGAGCGGAAGATACGAGAGAGAAGTGTAAACCACGGCTGAAGGGTTTCAGGATTCCGTGCAAATGAATCTATTGGCCGAGGTATACTTTATGTCACTTTTTCTTGTTTCCTTTTTTTTGGTTCAATGCGCTTGCTTGTTGAGTTTTTAAATTGCCCTTGCCATTGAAGCTATTTACACTCACTATTCTTGATATTTTTTTGGATCATGAACTCTTGTAAATTAATTAAGAAAAAGAAATGCTATTTACCTTTTTGAATATTTGGCAAACGATGCTTGAATTTTGGCGTTGTCTCCTCAAATTTTGATCTGATATTTTCGACCAAGGGAAAGAAGAACTTTACATTTGGAAAAAAAAAAAGATCTTGTTGAAAAAGAAAATGGATATTCCAAATAAAAACAAAAAGATTCTTACATTATGTCAAGAAAATACAATATTTTTAATATAAAACTTACAAATAACATTGGAAATTTTTGTAACTAATTATTTGGAATTCTAAAAAAATAAATAAATAAACAACAACAATTCACATTCCAATTGTGAATTAAATTTATTAGAGAGTGTCATTCGTCTTATTATTGATTATAATCGAAGCTTTTTTCGAAAAAAAGGGGCCAATGAAGATGCATGATTGAATAAGCTTGAGAAGAAGAGGGAACTAATTTCTTTTTTCAATTTCGATTGTCATTTATAGTTGACGAGTTTTCACTCCTCAATTAGCTTTTCAAATTGTAGTAATTAGCTATTAGAAAAATAAAATCAATAAGAGGAAAAAGGGCATTAGAGTAATTTAGCTATGGATTGAGGATGAAAAGAACGCAACGAAGTGGTGAAACAGTGGTCCTTGGGCGAGGTAGGCCCCACGCCCAACCTAACTGCACATGAGATGCTTCTCTCTTTTTTTCTTTTTCTTTTTAATATTTTTTTTAATTAATTTTATGTGTTACAACGCCAAAGCCACTGTAGCGGCGAGATTTGCTGCGCCAACGCCCTTGTAGCGCGTTGTCTTAACTGCACACCGCCCTAGTGGCCTACAAGTCCAGTCCCCTGCCTTGACCGACATTTTTGGGTCTTCCTATTAATAGCTTTTAATAATTTCCACTACACGCAAAAGGAAAGTCTACTAATAAGCCTGGTTTTTTTCTTTTTTCTTTTTTTTCCTTGGGACTTGGAAGCGAAATTATTTCAATTTTCCCAGTCCATCAATCAATTCACATTTATTTTACGAGATGCTATCGTGACGTGCTCTTCGGTGTAAGTGCAAGAGGTTTTTAAAATTAATTTTTTGTTAAATATAAATATCATATTACCCGACAAAAAAAAACATATTATCGAATAAAATTTTCGTTCTATAAGTAGAGGTGGCGTGGATAGACAACAATTTGTTATTATTAATAATCTAAATTTAAGCAAACATTTTCTCTTTAGAAATATCATTATTCGATTTTGACGACGTTAAAATATATTTTAGAAAATGTCATTATATTATAAAATTTGTAATTTTAGGATAGATCTAATCTAATTTTTATTTATAATGACTCCTTCACTTGGAAAAGAAATATGTTAAGTTTTTCACCCTCAATTTGGGATTACTTGTGATCACTAATCCAGCTACACTATTACTCTGTAATGAAATGCCATAAGAAAATATCTTATTTTTCCGGCTAGTTGTATGATATTCTGGAAATAATCTTTGCTTGCAAGTTAAAAGATCTTCTATTTTATACATATTACTTTGAATAGATTTCTTTTTCTTTTTTTTTTTGTCGAGAAGAAACTGAAAACTATGTTAATATAAACATGAGTACAGAGTTAACAAAAATTAAATAAACAAACACACAAAGTTAAAAAAAAAACAAATTCTAATAAAAAGAAACAACCTAACTTAGTTGAATAATTAAATAATGCAGTAAACACCTACAAATGCAATTAAATACTTTTTATCAAAAAAAAATCAAAATAAATGAGAAGAGAACATCTTAATAATTTTGACGGTATAATTGAATGTGATATATGTCCCAACTCACCTAGGAAAAAAAAGATATATGTCCCAACTCACTACTCTACAAAATTATAGACAAATTACACGTCATATGAGTTACAAGCATCAGAGGACCACGTACTTGCCCATTTGCACCTCACAAGTTGAGACCCCAAGCGTCAACTCTTCCAATTCTGACCCAAAAAAAGAAAAAAATCTACTAATTGACTCTGACCCAAAAGTAAAAAGAAAAGGAAAATCTAGTCATTGAAAACACCACACCCTCCAAAAAAAAGTAATGGGTAAAAAAGCTCTCCTAGCACACGGCAAATTAATTTTCTCCAAGTTGTTGTGTGACACATATACAATATGAGATAAGTAATTGTATAAATTAGTTAATTAATTTCGTTTAAAGTAATTGGCTGGAGAACATTATTTGGACCAAGCACGGACACTAACAAGGACTTTTATTTAAAATAACTAATAAAGAACGTAATTTTCTTAATGATTCACAAATAATGTTTTGACCTAAAAAAAAAGTCACAAACAATAGTAGTTGCTAAACCTCCCTTCAAAAGATATTTTTTCTTTTGGTTTTGAGCTTGAGTATCGCAAGTGACGTTAAATTGAGATAAATTCAATTCTCTCAACGACTGTTTTCTTTCCCCGGTAAATAAAATTAATATCAACTTAACTACTAATTTAAGATATATTATATAATTTAGTACAATGAGCCATGTTATAAAAGCGTGAGATACACTCTAGACAGCTGCAAGTAGGACACTGGTTGTTCACCAAGCCGTACGTGGAGTTCATGCACCCAATCCACGAAACCCACCCACGGCTTTTTAGACAGCGCAGGGCCCGCTAACTTGCGCCTCACTCAAATACGAAAGACGACGTCATTGGAGTGCATAGAGCTCACTTTTTTGCCAGATTCTTTTGTCGTTTTCTTCTCACGAAAAGTCCAAGCAGAGTGGGCCCCGAGTCTCCATGAACCGTTCTTGGGAGGCCCTACAGTACGTCACCTCCCAGCTCGACCGTCATCATTTTGGTGGGGTGGGAAAGAAATAATTACATAATACTGTCCTCATCAATTTTTAAATTCAATTTTATTTTAATTTTTATTATTTAAAATACAAATACTAGAGACTTTTGTATAATTAAAGAAAAAAGAATAACAGCAATTCAAATTGTTTGAACTGACAAGAGATGGACAAATAAAACAAGAAAAACAAAAAGAAAATTGACCGACGAAATATTGCGTTTGAGCCATTTAACTTCTACACGAGTATTAAAATAGTTGATTGGCTGCCATCCCAACTCAAAATATTTTTCTACTATTTTTTATTATAATGCATGGAACTCCTCAACTTATTCACTTTTTTTGTAACTATATTATAATAGATTAAATGTGCATGTCACAAATTTATTTCAAATAATAATTTATATTTACTGACACAAATATATACTTCTTCATTTTTTTTATGTTATTTTTGAAATGTTAACATCGATTCTTTTAGGTGAGCCATAGCTAGTATTTTTAAATATATAATTATTTAAATTATATAAAAGATTAATATATATATATATTATATTATTATTATACCTGCAACATTACGTGAATTTCATATAGTACATGAATTGTGTGGAAGGGACTTTTTCTGGAAACGATATTATGACTTTTAAGGAAACACTTTATACTTTCCCGTGGTGGGGGGGGGGGTGTGTGTGCGTGTGTTTAAACACATCTAAATAAAAAATAATTTTTTTTGTTTGCAAAATGTCTTTTTTTCTTAAAAAAAAAAAAAAACAACTTGCAAACCATTGCACAAAGAGAAAAAGAAAGAAAATGCAAACCATTAGCGGGAACACGTGGTGAGTTGGCTTGAAAGTAGTCGAGTTCATCTAGTTGTAGCCACCTGAAGCTTCTTAAAAAATACAAAGCCTTCGTGATTATCAATTTATCATTACACTTGATATTTGTGTAAAAGCTATCCTCACATGAGAGAGGCGTTTATTATTCTAAAAGAATATCTCCTAGTAACAGTCTTATTTTCTCTTGTATACCAAAAAAAAATTATTTAAGAAAATCAACGTATATCTTACGATCTTGAATTTAATGAAAAATCGACAAACGTATTATTATTTGTTATCATTAGAAAATGTCAAAGGTTCTTCACGTATTTGTTTTTGTCAATCGTCTATGGTTTGAATATCTAATTATTCCTTCACAATTACATTTATTTTTATTTATCCAATCGTCTTATAAGAATATTGAGTAATTTATAATTTTGTTCGTACAATAGATTACTTCTTAATTCGACAAAGAAAAAATTTATGACTTTTTAACAAAAGAATTAAAAATAATAAAAGGTGCGCAGAAATCCGCATTTGTCCAGGCCTAGAGAAGAAAAGTTAAAAAATGATGACGTAAAAGATCTTAATTTTTTTTCCTTAGTTTTGTCTTTCTGGGGGCCCAAATTCCGAGGTTCTCTTATTCCCTGACCTACCGCCTTTGCCCGAATATCAAGGGGCAGCCTGGTGCTGCCCGATCTACGGTACACGTGTACATTAGCATTCCGTACCACCATAGCACCCAAATTCATGTTTTTGTGCCACGTCACACTGCATTCGGACAAAAATCAAATCAATCAATAATATACAAAGGTGGGCAAAAGCCACAGTGCTGCTCACCTGCAGTTCCTTTTACAGTTCCTGCATAAATGTGGGACGTTGGATTGGGCCATCTCGTTGAGATCAGTGATGCAGAAGCACAAAGCAGCCGTTTTGGCCACTCCCTTCGAGTTTAAGGTATGCGCTTTGCCGAATTATTGGATTTACGGAAGAATAATTCTTACATACTCCATATGTATTTATACGAATAATGGCACATAATGTCGTCTTTAATTTATTATATTATAATGTTGAAGCAAATGTGATGTAACTAGGGCAATGTGTATCTTATTTTCGTGTGTTTTGCCGAATCAAATTAAACCCGTTAATATCTTTTATGTTATAAAATGTTACGTGATTCGCTTAAAAAATTAAGAGTTCTGCAAAATATTATTTATAAATAATCATATATAAAGGTAAATAGCGTCTTATTTCATGTAATTTTTTTTATAAGTATACATTATTCATGTTTCAAAACAGACCTCTGATACGTGTGTGCTATATATTTGAAGACTTTTTGTGGCTATTTAAGAGACATGTATATTATACATTTAAGGCTCTTGTTAATTTTGTTATATACTTATCTGAAATCAAGTCTAAAAGGCATACATTTTTTTTTTATGTTTTCCAAGTTTAAAATTTTTTAAAAAACATATGACAAACGTAATATATATGGAAATTTCATGCTTATTTTAAAATTACAAGAAACAACATACACAAAGCAAAGAAGTAGAGTTTTATTTATTCCTTAATTAGCATAAGTATAGTATTGAGTTCTACAGTATAAAATTTTGTGCAAATTTGATAAAAATAATAAAGAGTGAAATGCATTTTGTTATATGTACTAAGTGTCGGTCCAATAATTAATGTATTCAAGACCAAACTTCAAAAACAAAGGAAAGAAAAGATATCCTAGCCGTAGGGATTAAATTTAAGTTGTCCAATTTAAACATTAAACATAGGTACAACAAATTAAAGGAGGTTAAATATATATTAAGATGGGCTGTCAGAGAAGATCTTGAAGAATGAAGACACTTGTCATCTTCCATTCCACACGTGTCAGTTTCCATGTGCTAGTATCTTGGGCTTTGATGCACACCGCAAAGAAAGAGCACTCTTTCGACTAGAAAACAATAAAAGTTAAATAAATAATTGGTTTAATTCTAATTGGAGTATATTTTATTTTAATTGAAAAAAGCTTTGGATGCCATGTTAAGCCTGGTGCAAGTCCCACTTAAGAAAGCAAAGATTTTTCCTTTTTTTAAAAAAGTAATTATTTATATTCTGCACCTACATGTTCATTGAGAAACATAGTTGGTATGTGTATTACGTGTCGGGTTTTTGCTCCTACTGTCAAATTTTTTTATATGTAATGCCTTTTCTTTTATTTATGGTATCGATATAAAAGTAAATTGAAATGCAACAGTAATCTCCAGTTCTTCGTAAAGTTCTAAATCCTGACTTCTTTATTTATTCTTTTCCTCAATTCATACTAACAAATCAAATCTTTACGATCGGTAAAAAGGTATTCCGCATGCTATTTCAATGTGACAGCTTAAAGTTAAAAAGAGAGCGGATTCAAAATATCATTTTGCTGCACGCCCTAAAAAATTGATGTTCATCATATTAAACTAACTTATTGCTTATCTTTTTGATCTGATTATGGGCATATTTGGATTGATCTTTTTTCAGAAAAAAATATTTTTTTTCTAAAAAAGTTACACTAAATTTGTGATAACTATTTGATTTGGTTTCTAAAAAAGCTGAAACTCTGAAAAAAAACTCAAAATACAGTTTTTTTTAGAAGCCATAATTTTCATCTTATAAAAAAAAGTTATTTTTTAAAAGTTGTTAAAAAAAACACTTTCGGGAAAAGCCAATCCAAACGGGCTCTGTAACTCTTTTCTCTTTGACCACACTAAACATTACATTTCACCTCTTAAAGAGGAATCACTTGCGATAACTCTTTTCTCTTTAGTGATACAGGTATATCGATATTAAGTGCTGTAACACTTCATTATATCTTAATGAAGGTCATACTTCCTTTCATTTGGATCATTTTCAACTAAAGTATTAATGTAACTATTCAAGTCAAAGAGAAAAGTCTAACCAATAAATTTAGTTGTTAGAAAAAAAGACTTCTATTTAAAAACTACTAGAAAAAGAATGAGATTTCAATGTGTTACGCTAATGTCTAAGTAAAGAGTCCAACAAAAAAAAACTAGGTATGAAGAGCCTTCTTCCGTTTAAGAATCACCCAAGAGTGAGTTTTCTGTGTTACACTAATCAAATGCTTTATGATACAATTATTTGAATATTACTTTATTGTTATCACCTATTTATCAAAATATGTCAAAATAACAAACCTTTTTCTTTTTTGCTTTTTATCATGTGACATCCTAGCCAATCTATCATCAGTTGACGTGGTCAAAACTTTCACAAATACATAACTCGATGGTCCTCAAGGGCTCTTACGTTTTCATCTATGCATGCGATCTTCAACTAATTGTTAAGCTCAAAAAAAAAAAAGGGATGCATATTTTATCAGCTGTGGAATTATTAAACTTTTTTTGCTATTTTCAAGCTTCAACTTAATCTCACAAAGCTTTCTAATCTTTTCTATTATTCGTTAATTAACATGGTTAAGTGTAACACTAGAAAAATGTGGTTTTTTTTTTTTTTTTCACTTCAAGGGAGGCCAAGATCATTACAACATGTATCTAGCGGGAATTGATTTCGTCACTTACTCACACTAAAAATAAAAGATATACCACTGAACCAGGTAAAAAATATGGTTTTCTATCATCTTGAATGGAGCAAATTTTCAACTTCGCCGAACCATTTTATTGGTGAAGCCCAGAGAAATTTGCCAGTTTCATCAGCACATATACAAAATCAAACAATTGCAGGCCTGTTGGGAGAAACCGGGGGCTCGAAAGGTTTTTTTTTTTTTTTGAATGAATTTGGGGAAAACGACCATCAGCTAAGCAGAATAATTTAGAGTTTTGTTAACAATTACAAGTTTCTGTGATTTGATCAAAGGGAAAGCTGCCTGTACTATAGTCCTCTGCAATTGCTGATTGTTTCTTGTCATGAAATGTTTCGACATGAGCACACTGAATTTATTTGGGACATGTTCAATTGGGAAGTTAATGATTATATAGATTGGTTCGTTAATTTTAATTGTAAGTATTTCTCGGACATTCCGCAATAGAAGAATTACCACATTTGTTTCTCAAAAAATGAAAAATGGATGAGAATTATTATAATGTGAAAAGTTTTTGTCTCTTGAGTCTTGAGACAAAAAAAAAAAAAAGAAAGAAAGAAAGAAAAAGCCAACCACAAGATAATTGTTTATACTTAACCATTTTCCTGACCAAATCTGCGTACAGATTACTTGTGCATCTGATAAACGACGACCTTATGGTTGGTTAGCCTAATTTCTTTTCTGGGTTAAAATATTTTAATTTTACTCTAACAATATTTTTTATATATAAAAAATTAGTGTGACATCGTGTGATACACGGAGAGCAACAAATGTTATTAAATATATCAAAACTATAGAGTTTTTGTATCTTAATAAATAGTTATTAAAATAATTTTATATTATGAAATTAATAAAACAATGATGATATATATAAAGAAATGTCATAATATTAATTAAATTAAAATATTTGATACATGAATGGAACTAAATAAATGATGAAAAATAAAAAAATGACCTAAGAATAGGCATATTTAATTAATTGATAACTAATTATGGAAAGATTGTCATGAGCGTCACTTGACAATACGAAATTATAACTTATTTTGTTTTATTATATAGTATAGATTATTTTGTTTTATTATATAGTATAGATATAGATATAAATATGGGAAGTCAAACATTTTCTTATGAAGGAAATAAAGGGGAGAGAGAGAAGAGGGAAAGGCTCCCAATTTCAGGAGCCCATTGGACCGTTTTTCTAACACTTGCCTACCTAACATGGCTCCTGTGCCATTTAAAGTCTGCTCGGATTGGCTTGTAAAATTTTTTTTGTAATAATTATTTAGCCTTCTTTTAAAAAAGTTGAACTTTAAAAAAAGATTATATATATATATATATATATATTTAAAAAATTAGAATCTTTAACTTTTCAAGATAACACTTCTTTTAAAAATTGTTAAAAGAAAATATTTTTGAAAAAACTAATCCATAGAAGCCCTTAGAGAAGCGGTTGGAAGTGGCGTAAAGGCTTTAATTATTATTTGCATTTGTTTGTTGCATCTCTGATTCTACGTGCATGATTTGCCATCTCTTTTTCAGCATGAGAAACCGAGTCGCTTGAATTTTGGTCATGCACAGTTAGGGAAGTATTTCAATTCCCTTTCGACATCCCGCACACACGAATAAACCAAATGTTTTCTTTAAGGCTGCAGTCAATTTAGTCGTTCGAGCAAAGCTGAGACTTTTTTTTCTTTTTCTTTTTGGTTAAGGGAAATTTTATTACTGAAAAGCAAGGCATAATCATCCTATCCTAACAAAGTCAATGTGACAATGTTCAAAGATAACAGATTAGTAAGTGAATGGAGAATATTTGACACCCAAGGCAAAGTAGCACATGTTAATTGTTTGCCTCCAATTTAAGAATTCACTCTCATTGTTGACATTAGATCTGTCATCAGTTATCGCAACACTGTTCTCTTAAAGATTCATACTAGAGACAAAGAATCGAAAATCTAAGTGTACATAAAGTTGCAACTTCATGTGTGGTTGACTTTTGATTTTGTTCATCTCCTCCCTATTGGCAAAGTGGATATTGGTTTTTCATAATCTTGTATGGATTTAATTATGTACAACTTTTCAATTTTAAGATCGAATTGGTGAAAAATCATTTTCACTTATCAAATTCTAATAATACTTATCCCCTAAACTTACATTTATGACCAAATTTAAACTCGTTTTTAACACTCTCCTTCGACTTAATGTAATTGACTTCCCTTGCCTAGACAAATGCTATGGCTTAAGCTTAAATTTTTTGGGTGCCCTTACTTACTAGGTATCTTTGGCTAGGAATAACAATGATGGTGAAGCTTGGTTATTGTTGTTGCTAATGGGTATTGGCCTTTGTTGTTTCGCTTGTACATTGGAGGTCGCGGAGATGTTGTGCTGTTGAGTTATGCTCTGTTTGTTATAGTCTTATTTTAAGATACTTATCCTATTGAAATGAGAGTAAATCTTATAAGATTTAAGAAATCTTATCATGTATCCTATGAAAATTTAAAATAAAACCATACTTTTTATCTTATAAGAAATAAGCAATCATTCCTATCTTATTTTTTACAACTATAAAATGCATGGTATATATGATAAAATATTTTAAATCTTATAAGATATCTCCAAATTTTAATAGGATAAGCATCTTAAAATAAGATCATTCCAAACACACTATTAGTCTAGGGTTAGGGTTTGTGTTTGGGCTTGTTTGGTCTCTAGTCTTGTTTGGAATTTGGGCTTCGTCCCTTTTTTCTAAGTCTTCTTTTTATCTTTCCCTAATGGGCTTAGGTTAGTCCGCCCAAGTATCGGGTCTTTGTCTGCTCCAGTCCCTGTGGGCTTGATCTTCTTTATGATTATTACCCTTTTTCAAGAAAAACAAAAGGGCCAGCACGAAATGAGATTTAACATTTTTACTATGGTCAAATCTTCTATATCACATCAAAACGTGTCAGTATTTGTGCGATCTCTTATCATAAAACGCTACCCTCTCACACGACTTGTCCCATGGGAAAAAAAGAAACAAAACAATTTTAAAGTATGAAAATTTTATATCGTTCCTCTCTAATCCCTAAAAGCTCCAAAAAATCCCAAATCTTCCGTCCAAGCTGTGAAGAAGGTAATCTTCTCTTTTCTCTTTCTATTTCAGCTTCTCACCATGTGTGTTTATGTGCGTATCTGTATGTATATACAGAGATGTTAATAACGCTTTGTTTATTAATTCGTATCTGAACTTTTCTTTCGTTAATCTTGTTAGAAATTTATTTGTGATTTCTGAAATAGCTTGAGGATTCGATTAATAATTCGAAATTTATTTCTTTTTGGTGACAAATGTTGTGCATAAAGAGGAGCGAATTATTTTCAATTAAATTCTGATAAAGACGAAGTATTTTTTGTTGATGCTATTGATTTTCATTTATCAACAGCTCACTGATGTAATAATTTTTAGTTAACTATAAGAATGCATTAATTAGGATAGTGCTTGATGCTACTTGTGTTCTGCTTAATCTTCTCTTTTCCTTGTATCAAAAGATAATTCCTTACATCTTATATACTCAATGGTCTAAAAGTCGTATATCCAAGATTTCAACTGTTATGTGTCATGTCATTTACCAATAAATGGAATATACCATTTGACATATTGTAACCGGGAAGAATGTTAACTTTGCTTGCAACTGCTGGAGCAGAATGTCGGTTCGAATGCTGAAAAAGGTTCTGAAAGAACAAGAAGCGTTTCTGCAGCAGCAAGAACAAGAGCCGCATAATAGTGGCGATGAGTCCGAATCACCCGAGTCTTCTGCTCCTTTTCAGAACCCATTTGATCTTCTCAATGACAATGATGAAGATCATGACCCTGAGCAGGTGTTTTCATCAGTTGTTCTTTTGCTTTCCTTTTGAAACCTGTTATCTGATACTGGAAATAACCATAAACAGAAATTCTTCTTTTTTCTTTTTTGGGTGCCATTTTGATGTGAACTTGATTGGGCAATCCACTTATGCATCTTGCTTTTACTGTTTTATAGGAGTTCCACAATGCTTGACATAGAACAGATAACGAACTTGTTTGTGTGTATCTCAATTGTTACTGGAAAATTGATCAAAGATGGGTTTTAAATGTCTGAGTGACTAATTCAAATTGATTCCCTGTCTGTGCCACTCCTAGAAGGTTTTTGTTGACCAAAAAATCTCAGTGATATTTAGCAGCGGCAGAGTTAAAAATAATTTCATTTCATCATCTATCAATTTTTCTTCTAATTTGTCGACAGATTGAACCTGGCACCTTTTAAGATTCTTTCTTTAGCCTGGGACGTATTTTGCCCCATTTCCTTTCAATTTTGATGGTGAAAGAGTAGTCTTCCATGTAGGAATTGCTTTAGTTAATGCATTTTATAAACTAATTACCACAGACCTTCTTGATAGGAGCAACAGAATAAGGGGAAGAAGGATTTTTTATGCTCAACAATTTTGTTCTATGTGTGTTAGTTGCAACTTTTGGGTAATTGTTTACTTCTTGAAAAATGGATCAATTTGTTTTGCTTTGAGCTTTTCTCCTTTAGTGTGCTATTTATGGATTATTTGAAGGATAGGGAGTATTATGGCTTGAGGGCACATATTCACTTCTCATGGTGTCTCCTCTTAATGCATTTGGCAATCTATGTGAAGCTGAGCTAATATGAAGATATTTATTCGTAACTGTAGAAATTTCTCTTTGCCTGCTAGTGATGGCAGATAGCACTCTCTTTTTATATTCTATGATGTACTGTTGCAGGAGAAGATACCTTAATTGATGCTTTTTCTTGCAGGGAGAAGACTCCATAATTGATGATCAGCCTTTGACAGGAGATTCTGGTCTCCAGCTTTCACCTTCTGTAAAAGCGACTACTGCCACTGTGTCTTCTCATAATCACAAATCAAAGAAAAAGAAAAAGAAGAAAAGTAAGGCAGATATATTAACATCTACCGAGAATGCTGAGAAGTCCTGCGGTACAATGTTAGAGAATTTGTCCATTGGAGTTGATTCTTCTAGTATGGAAAATGTTGCTCCTCGTCCAGCAAAGTCCAAGTCATCTAGTGTCAATGGCAATTACAAGAGGCAGTCTACATCTTCTATTCTACAAGTTGATCCCAAATTTCTTAGTGCTGAAAATGAGCTGCGAAGAATATTTGGTTCTAAGGTAGTCAATTCATTTGAAAAAAGCCACCAAGTGGGAAGTTCTAGACAGACTCGTGGTGGTAGACGAGGGACTCACAGTCATAGGAGGTCTATTCTTGTTTCCCCATCTGAGCATTGGCCTCGCTGGGATGGATGTTTGTCAATGGAACTTTTAGAAACTAAGGAAGGAGTCCATTACTTCAGGTAGTGTGTGTGCATGTTTTTTTCCTTTTCTTTTAAATTAAATTTTTAATAAAAAATAAATAAATGTATTACTGGCATTTACAAGTATGCTAGCTGTTTTGAAGAACTCAGTTCCTTCTAACGTTCTAGTGAAACATCTGTACTATGCCTTCTAAAAGTGGTTTGACCTCATGGAAAACTTATGTGAGCTTGATGTTGTATATTTTCAAATGCTGATTTCTAATTCTCTCCTCATGGTCTGGTTGTGACTATTCCCCAGGCTTTTTGGCAATGCTCTTATGGGGGTTCAAATTTGAATTAGCAGCATTTCAAATTTCTAGCATTTGTCATCTGTCAATATTTAACTTTTTCATTGTATATTGCACCATGCTGATGATTTTGTCAATTAAATATATAGTTCCATTAGGGGGGAAAGAGGAAACAACGAAGTAATTTCCTGTTCTTTAGTGAGACTTAAATTGTTGTTCTGAGGAAACAGAATTGTTTCTGTCACATTCTTATCTTGCATCACCTTTTGGGGTAGTTGATTGGTGCTCATTCATTTCTCTGTGATAACATGTTTATTGACAATAACATGTCTTAACTCTAGATCATAGAAGCCTTATATTTGAAATGGTTCCTTCTGCTTTAAATGATATATAGCTAGATATTGAAATATGTAGAATCTCTTCATTTCCAGGCTATGTGCCATTTTGTTGCCAAGAGCTTTGAGAAAGTGTCATCTGTATTTTATCTAGATGGTTATTAGTTATTTCTGACCAACCTCATTAGTTGGGTTATGCCTTCTCTCTTTTTGGGTACTTATCAATTCTGCTTTCACAAATATCTAATCTGCTTGTCTTAGTATCTTGTACCAAAGCAATAAGAATCATCTAGGTTATCTTTATGTTTGGAATTGCAGATTGTGGATTAACACATCTACTCTGAAAATTAATTTTTAAATTCTTATTCAATTCAATTGTCATTTCTATTGCATGCATATTGTATTTGTTTGATAGCTAATTTGGTACTTGGCATGTAATATAGATATGCGCATTCATCAACCTATGTCCAAGCTCAGAGAGCATTTGAAGCTGCGAAGGCTATTAATGATCTGAATGGTATTGCAAGCATTCTCTTGCATCACCCTTATCATATAGAGTCTCTCATAACATTGGCGGACTATTTCAAATTTACGGGGGAGCATCAGATGTCAGCAGATGCCACAGCAAAGTGTCTATATGCCTTGGAATGTGCATGGCACCCACTGTTTAGTCCATTGCAGGGCAACTGTCAGTTGAAGTATGCTCATGAGACTAATAAATCATTCTTCACTTCTCTTTTTACTCACATGAAGAACATGGATCGTCGTGGCTGCCATCGATCAGCACTAGAAATATGCAAATTGTTGCTTTCTCTGGATTCAGATGATCCAATGGGTGCCAAGTTTTGTATTGACTACTATGCATTAAGGTCGGAGGAATATGCATGGCTCGAGCAGTTCTCTGAAGAGTATCAAAATGATAATTCCCTATGGTTATTTCCTAACTTCTCTTTTTCCCTTGCCATATGCCGCTTCTACCTTGAAAATAGGGAACATATAAGGGATACAGAAACTGATGTTGGAAAAGCTTCTTCAGCTGATCTAATGAGACAAGCATTAATGCTTCACCCTTCAGTGTTGGAGAAGTTAGTGGTAAAGGTACCTTTAAAAGATCAGGCTTGGAATGGCATTGTCAAGTCCAGTTTTTGCCGATCAAAGCAAACAGGATCTCCATCCTTGGATCACTTGATTAATATTTATGTCGAAAGGAGTTATATCATATGGAGGCTTCCTGATCTTCAGAAGTTTCTTAGGGATTCCGCACTTTCGGTGATCAAAACTCTGGAAGATAAAGGAAATGAGGCTGGGGATTGGGCTTGTGTGAGAAAAGAGGCGTTTTCATCTCATGAAAATGAGTGAGTACCAGGCGAGCTATATATTGTTTGCTTTGCTTCTTCACTAATTTAGTTATTACCATTACTGCTATGCATGTGATGAAACATGTTGCTTGTGTTATTGAATGGTTCCATCTTCTTTTTCCAGGTATCGCCATTTGTTGGTTTCTGATTTTTCAGATTCTGCCCCGACCATGCCTCCTGAAATGTTGCAAAACTTGGTAGTTGACCCCAGAATGAATGCTGGGCAGGATGTTGAACAAGTTGCCAATCAGCCAGTAGGTATTCGTGTGCCCCGTGATCCAACAAATCGTAATGCCCTTGCCGTCCTATTTGAGTCTTTCTTACCTTGGGTTGATTATGGAAGAGGAGGAGAAGATCCACTGAATGATTACCATGAACATGCCAATGAAAATTGAAGACTGAGATGTCCAACAGGACCATTACTTGGGTGAGAATTTCTGTTTGCAGGAGCAGGATGTTAGTAAATGTTCCTTTTCTGTTTTATGTCTCAGTCTGGAAGTCGAGGCTTTGCTCTTGAAGAACAAGAGTTGTCAAACATTGATGTTTCATTACATTTTGAAGTTAACAGGGTAAATTTGGCCACCAGTCATCGACCGATATGGTGTATGGTAGTTAATTGGGGGAGATTAAATTAGTCCGCAGTCTTGCCAGAGTGTACATATATGAGAAGGGTTATGTATATGGATGTCATTTCCTCAATAAATGCTTCTTCCAGCTTGATTTGTTGTTTGCTTAATAACCTGAATTTTGCCAAGGATCTCTAAACAATTTGTCGTGAAATATTGCCGTCGAATCTTAGGGTGCAAAATCTGCAAGACGATCTTACGCGTTTGTTCAAATTCTTTGCCTTTGCTTTAGCAAAAACTAGATGCATAATTTGATTGAGTTGATCATGCAGCTTATCTCTTTCACTGATTCGGCACTCCCTTTTTCTTAATGCATTCATAATAAAGTTGATTGGTCTTCTCTGATGCGTGCATCGATTGATTCCTTGAGCGGAGTCCTTGTGTGTGATGACTCCGAAAGTATAGGCCTTCTCATCTGTCCGCACATATAATTTTCACATAGCAGTCAAATTGAATGACTCCGAAAATACGCTGATAATTTGTCGTGTATCTTAGGTAACTTGTCAATTCTTGCATGGGCCATGGCCTGCAACTTAGTTTTTCTAGTATTGCATTAGATTACAAACTGCCCCGTGAATTGATTCCCCGTGAATTGATTCCATTTTAAGCAAAACAAGCATGATTAGATTGGACATCACCATTTTTCTTCAACTCCTCCCATGGAAAAACAAAAGCACTATTCATTTTACCATATGGTTGTGATCATGTTTGGTATTTGTGGTGAAAAACAACACTTTTCGTTTGCAACATATGATATTACAAGCACCTTTGAATTGGTCGGAAATGATGTCCCCAATAGTAACATGGGTAGTCACCAAACCACTGGCCTATGTATCGTCATCATTTGATCTTGCTTTTCCAATTTGGTTGGCATTATTCACACAAGGGTAGGAAATGGTAGCTATTCACCTAACAGAAGAAAGAGAGAAAAGAAATCACATGAAGAAACGCAATGGCAATGGGACGAAAGAGACCACAGATCATGACATATATAGCCCATTGAGTTTTCAGACATTGTACCGTCAAAATGATTTGGAATCGCATGTCATAGCAACGGATTGTTCATCAGATTTGAATCCTTTTGAATCATGTTGTATTACGAGAGATTTAACATAGGAAATCGTTAAATTGTAACGGACCATTTATTAAATTTGAATCCTTTCATATTATATTGTATTACGAGAGATCTAATAGTAGTAAACTGTTCATTCATTCATTTCATAATAATTGTATAATTGAATTTTCTTGTTTCAAAATTAAATTTTCCAGCTTTCTAGTTTGTCGTCTTCTTCTTCCTCTTCTTCTTTCTCTTTTTCCTGTCTTTTTTTAATTTTTATTCTCTTTTTTTGTGGGTGAGTGTGATTTTTATTGGATCGGGGTGCATCTATATTAGAAGTTGAGTGTGAAATTCTACCGTTACAATTGTTACACTTTCAGCAAAACTACTAAAATTACAATTTTTTTTGGTCACCAAACTCTTGTGTCAAAAAGCATAAAATTTTAATATTATTGTTAAGGTCTTCAGTACCAACAATAGTAGTCTTTTACGTCAATCTTAGCACCATACGTGAGTTTTCTTGTAATCATCGCTTTTGTCAAACGAAAAGAAATTGAATTAGTAGGATTTTAGCTTACACGCTTCACTCTTTTCATACGACAAAAAGACACCACCAAATACTCAAATTAAAGATCTGAAATGGTCTGAACTTTCACGACAATAACAACTAACTAATTTTACATTCATAACATCAATTATACCCTTCTTAAACGAGAATGATCTATCTTATGCTATTATAATATTATTATTGAGATATAATTTGTTTACGATGTCATAATATTATAATAGATGGTTCAAAGATAAATCATTTATAGGCCTTTGCTTTAAGTCCCAAAATATTTTAGGCCCCAAATTTTAAAATTTTGCAATTATAGTTTACAAGTGTTTAATTAATAACTTTTCATCTTAAAAAGTTAAAGATATAAATTTTGAATAAATAAGAGACTTCCTATTACATTTTCGGTTCAAGTCTCTAAATTTTTTAATCTGACCTCTAGATATTATAAATGAGGTGTAGATGATTGTGAGTTATTGATACCGTTATAATAAAATGACGTGAACGATTTACAATTGTAGGATCCACTTCGCGAAGTTACAAGTAGATTCTTACTCTTCCAAACTCTAGATGGTATAGTTGACTATAGTTGTGTGAGCAGTGGTAGTTCAGTACCACAAAACAATTCAGCAGCAAAAAGACTGTAAAATGATGATCTATTCTTCACAGTTTTGATGCAACACTCTCGTAGAAAAAATTGGTGGCATGCATAGCAACAGCACTTTCCTTTAAAGTTTGATGGGAAGGGCGATGCTGTATAAACCACGTAAATACTACTGCTGCTGACATTTCAGGCTTTTTAATGAGCTATTGAATCAAATAATAAGTCTGCAGTGAGGGCAAATAAGCAAAATTTTGGATTCTTTGCATATATGCATGCATCATGCACATGTGCGAGGTGAATAGTAATGGCCTAGACCTGGTTTTGTGAATTTTGGCAAATCTGCTCCTCCATTTTTTCCCTTCTGTGATAAAATGCCGTACAGCATTGTCAATGGCAGTGATTTCAGAGCTTCAGAAATGGTCCTCTCTCTCTATGCATGATCTCACATCCCACCAAGAGTGGATCCAAGTTTTTTGTTCACCGAAAGCTAACAAGACATCTTTTTAAGGCTACGCCGAATTAACTGAGAACTATTCTTGTAATGAAATCTCCGTGCATCATCTCTTAGGAGAGATTTGACCGAATTCATGGGAGTGAGTGTCTAAAAGGAAAGTATGCTTAAGGTTGGCAAGCCAGTGAGTCAGTCAGTGCATTTGTTGGCATCTCTACAAAATTTCCATATGAAAAATATTTAGAATGTCGACTAAGAACTCATTTGAATTGTCTTTTTCTAAATGCATGTTTTTTATAACTCTGGAAAAAAGAATATTTTTTAATAAGTCAAAAATTTTAGTTATTGGAAAAGGTTGTATTTGAGTTTTCCTCAAACTAAATACCTATTGCAAAAGAATATTTCTTTTAAGAAAAAAAAATCACTTTTTCAAGAGAAAATATCAATCTAATGGACCCTAAATTAAATTTTCAATCTAAAAATATCTTCAAAACATATATATGTAAAGCATGTGAAGTAGAGCGGTTTACTCATTCTAACGTAAAGCAAATTAAAGTGTGCTGAGACTCCAGCTCTGCACATCACAAGGTCCAGCTCAGATAGCGGGCTTAGCGTACTCGGGGGTTTGTGCCTTTACAATGTTATGGAAACTTTAATAATTGGGAAAATGTTATGGTATTGGAAAAATTAGTTTGGTTCTTAACATGTTTTCTCTTTCTAACGTAACTTTTTACATTATCAACTTATCTTGGTGAGAAATTGCACATATAGAGATTGAAAAAGAGATCGATTGGATCCATGTCTATAAAAAGCAAAATTTAATTCTATGGGAAAATAGAATATTTACGTTTTCACGGGTGATGCAAATGATTATTTACGGGTAAAAAATCTATTTTCTATGAAAACATGTATCTTCATCTCTTGAACGTATAAATTATGCAAAAAACTAGAGTGAAAATTATTACATGCATGAGCAAAATTGTAAACTATATACGTGTGTGTGTTTGTGTGTACAATATTATTTGATAGAGATCACATTTTAAATCATACATAATTATAAAAAAACCCTAAAATTTGAGTAAGGGATAGATATTGTGAGCTTCTTTTGTATGTATGAGGGAGTACATGATCATGTTCATCCCTCTGAAGTTTTGTGTCAAGAGTGAATATTTATATATATATATATATATATATATATATATTTTGGGGACGGGTTTTTTCATAACATATAATTTATATGTAACAAGTAAAGATCCTTTTGAAGGATTATATCAATAATTTATAACCATTAATCTCTTTCAAAGCATCATAACATTACGAACGCAAATCCGTTCTCATCGAAAACATGATTTTTGGATGCCCAAGGACTACAAGAAAAGAAAGATCCAAAAAATGCCTTAAGAAAAGCATACATTATGTTAATAATGACTTGAGTGGGCATAAAATGGTTTGGCTTTGTTCTGCCAAAACTGCCATCGACACCACATCATATCAAGGGCCCCCTTCTACAATTGCTTTTATTGTAGCATTTCCATTCTGGCTACTTGACCTGAATTTGTACGTGAAAGCAAATAATGGAGCAAGCAAGGTGCATATGAGTTTTGATTAAGGCTAATAATCAGTGTGTGTGTGTGTCTGCGTGTTGTTGCCATGATTTTAATGCGAAAATGGTATTGAAAACTATCACATAACCGAGGCCAGTAGGGCTTCCAGGAAAAAGAAAAAAAGAAGAAAAAAAAAAAAAATCCGGTAGGTCATGAATGAGAAGCATCTCGGTCAATAAACATATAGCGTCCCCTTAACCGCAGATTTAACACATAGCTATCAAGATTTCTTTAACCGCAGATTTAACACATAGCTATCAAGATTTCTTTGGCTGTAATTCTGCCTTTTGCTTTACTTTCGAGATAAAACGGGCATTTCAGTACACGAAATTCGTTGTCACTGAATTTTAAATCATACGCGGACGATAACTTTGACGTTTCGTTTTGCTTATGTAAATATCTCTTGGAAAATCAAATCTGAGTCTTGGAATAGTGCTACTTTTTTTTGTGAAATTGGTAGAAGTGGTTTGCTTTGATAATTTAAAGCAATAATAATCAAACGTGAGGACAATAATTTTGTCTCCAATTCCTCGTGATTATCCATGACTGGAAACTGTGTGTCGTGAATTATTATTTCAGAGACTTTAATAGACAGAGACGACCGAGACATCGGTGCGTGCGTGTTAAATGGGGGTGATCAATTATCCCATCTTGTCCTACCAATATTTAAAGGGATTCAAGATTTGCATTATGTTATATTTGGTCAAAGTGAGATTGGTGTGACATATTTAATAACAACCAGGAGATTAAATCGTTTAATGTATTTTCATTAAACGTAACTAAACTAAATCATCATTTAAAGTAACAATATTAACATATTCGTTATATTTATATCCTGTTTTTTAACAACCCACTCGGTTTTTTTTTAAAGAAAGAAGAAGTATTATTAAAAAATTAAATTACAAAGAACCTACCAAAACTCGGTCTTGTGAAATCTAGTAGCCTTGGCTAACCAATCAGCAGATCGCTTAACTACACAACAGGTAGATTTCAATAAGCAAAATTAATATATACACAATTATCACAAAATAATCTATATACATAGTTATGTATAACCATTAAATTTCGATCAAATATAATGAAAACGTTCTTTTCGATTTATTATTCCTTTTTTGCATACTAGTTGCTAGATTCAAAGAAGGTGGTTCAGAAGTCATGTGAACCATAGAACTAATTAAAATACGCGTAATGAAAAAAAAAAGTTAAACGTTGGTGTTGTACTTCTCTGTCGAGCATCTATCACTATGTGTTTGGTTCATCACCTTAATTTGGTCAAACTATGCGCTTTGTCTTTACTTTAATTTGCTTCCCCATCTACACACTTTTTATAGATAAGCAAAACTGTATTAAATCCAATTGGAATCTTACGGACTCCGCGAGAAACAGTGCGTGCTTGCTTGCTTACTTCTCAGATGTGATGCTTGAACAAGCATGCAGAAAAGAATCACCAGCTACTACCAACGGGCTAAATCGAATCCAATTAATCTTTTTAGTTTTGTTGAGCGAGATTGGTTTGATAAATTTGACGATATTATTAATCAATTTTGTTTTAATTTGTTAGATTTTCTAGAACAGACCTCTTAAATGACTCTTTATCATAAATTTAGAGGGTGAGAAAGGAAAAATAAGTCCCAACCGCTCCCATATGGCACTCTTCAAATTTGAAGGCCCCTTTCCAATTTTTTGTTCTCCCCACATATAGGGGGGTCTCAAACCTGCCCCTTCTGCACCCCTAAATCTAATGACATAAAAAATAATAATAATTGGTTAATTAAAAAAAATTACATATATTATAAAATAGAATGGATAACATAAAACTAAAAAGATGTGTTTAACTAGAAGAAGAAAGGATATAACAATAGAGGCGTATATATTTTGGAATACGGAAATTGTTGGAGAGCAAGTAGAATCAGGAATTCTAAAATAATAGCTTGATTGAAAATAGATAGGAGCTTTTATATTAAACCTAAAATAGAAAGTTTCTAAACATTAAAAAATGAATTAAAATTCTCTAAATGTAGAGAAAAAATAAGTAAGTTATTAGAGTTAATCATAATTATGATGATTGAAGATGCGTAGAGAAAAAAATCACTTTCGATGGGCTAAACTAAATCCAACTAAGCCTTAATCAAAACGGCAGAATAGAATAAAAATATATTGAGTACTCAACCAGTCAGAATAAATCTCGTGGGCAGTTTGGATTGCAGCGACATGGTCCCAGTTGGGATAAATGATAAGAATATGCATACCTATTTTTACTCACAAATTAAAGGACAATTTCACATCAATAAAAGAAAAGGCTACAGATATATATTCCAAGCTATTCATTTATTTCCGTCCACTTGGCCCGCTGCTTCAAAATTCTCGTTCACCATTGGGTGTCAAAAGGCCTCGCGTACACTTTCAAGCAAACCACTCCTAAATAATTCAAATTAGTTGAGAACTAGAGATCTTGACATAGGAAATAGCTATGCATCTTCACAAAATCAGCCAAAAATCGTTTTGGCTTATCTTTTTCTTTCTCATAATAATCCAAATTAAACCCCACAAAAGATGGGTTTTGAATTACATATTCGGAATAATTTTATTAAACGATAACTGTTTTGAACAGACTGTACGTCTTATGGTGCATTCTACAATTTTGCTTCCACTGCATTGGCTTTAGATAGTTAGATAAATTTAGATATATACTGTAGACGCCATTGCTGGAAAAGTACATATATATATATATATATATATATATCTGTATCTGCTGACTTCGTAGGACAATGTGGTCTGTTACTTAACCATGTGAATGGTGATCGCATCTGGATTCCAGCTTAACTGCAAACCCTATACCATTTTTCAGATATGTTTAAAGTCCATGAAGGCAAAATTTCAAAATTTGCATCAAGTACTTACCGCCTCTGTAAAAATACCCACCAAAGGAATCAATAGTGGGCCTCATTTTTTGTAATATTTTTTTCAAAAAAAGAAAAAAAAAACACTGTTTCATTTTATTAGTGGAAATAAATATGTGAATAAATAGCGTGTCAGTACTTGCATGCAGTGTCTTGTATCTTTTCTTTGGCCACAACACGCAGTGACTAGATAGATGGGACGATCATCATCATCATTATCATCAGTTGTGTGAGTTGTGACCTCCAACTAATTGTTGGGTTGAAAACAGTTCGGGAACGCACATCATACCACCACTATGATTTTCCAACTGTGACACAGATTTGTCATTAGTCTCATGCCTACCCTACCTCATCATCACATATATGTTAAATAGAACCCCCATATTACGCTGCTTTGTTTTCCTCTTGGCGTATTATTTACACCCGAACGATGTTATATATCACCTCTTCCGACCTTCTTACATCCGTCTTTATAAACTAAATTTTTATCGCGTATAAAAATGATTTTATGTTCAGTATATTGATTTTAACCATACAAAAGAAGCATGGTCAAAACTGACGCGAAGCATGCATTATCTTTTTTTTTGCTTTTTTTCCTAATTATTTCTATTAAAATAAATAAATAAAAAAATAAAATAAAATTTCAGGGCATACCTTGCAAATAAATAATAAATAAAAAATAAATAAAATTCAGGGTACTTTTTTAAGTTGAAAAATTTATTCGTATATAAATGCTAAATCTTATATTTTTGAGTCAACAAAAATTTGAGATCGACTTGTAGATATTTGGAGCACTTAGCATACTATATATTGTTGCAATATATTGCGAGATGCAGTCTGAGCCGAATGATACCAAATGCATTTCGGCATTACATATCCTACTAAATTACTGTTTATTCAGTTCATCGAATTAATAAATATTAATAATTAATAATGAAGCTCCAATCCACAATTCGCTGTTGGTATTTGGTTGTAATCATTAAGTGTGTTTGCTAAACACTCAACTTCTCATTCTCATTACCTAAGTGTAGATTTTTCTATCTGCATGCTGGCTGATTGATAAATTCATTTTGAAGTTACTACCTATGAGTTTTGAGATAAAATAGAATAAATCGGAATGTAGTTTGCATAAAGTGCATCCAACCATGATATAGTACCAAAACTTCCTCATATTCCCTTCTATTTTCTATTTATAATATAACATATTTATGTGATCTTATCTTATCTTATTTTCTATCTTTCAAAATTATAGGTTCTTTTGAATATTGTATTTGTAACGACCCAAGCCTAAAAGTGCACACAAATCTCATAAAGAACCGATGTGGAATGAATGTTACAACATGTAATGACCCAGGTCTAACTACTATCCTGCCACCATACTTGAGCCTAACTAACTGGCCCAAAATACTTAAGCAGGTGATGACAGTAGTAGTAAACCTAAACCGTTATAAAGTGCACACAAATCTCACAAAGAAACGATGGGGCGTTACAGTATTTTATCTTATTTTAAACCATTCAAAATTATACATATGGTAGTTTTTTTTTCTTACGTGTCATATCTAATCATCTTAATGTGAAAAATATTCAACAATTATGATAAAAAGTATTATTTGTTAAATATCATATCTTGTTTTCTAGTTATGCTAAGAATTGAGATATTGTATGAATTTCAACATTCTAAGTGTCGTTTTAATAGATAGTTTGCATCTCTTTCTATGTGGTTTGCATACCTAAAACAAAGAACAACTCAGAGGAGGAGGTTAGTGATAATTAGAGTAAAGTGATTGAGAAATTTATGTCCAATAGAAGGTAATTATATCTATAACAATTTTTATATAAACACATTTGCGACAAATATCTGAATATATACTATTTTGGTCTTTTTGTCTTAAATGCCATAAGCAGTAAAAAAAAATAGCTTTCAAATAGTACCAAATTATTCATTCTTGAATTTGAATTACAAACAATATAGTATATTAGATATTTTTATTCAAATTCTCTTATTTATGTTTGTTACATATAAAATTTGGCCTCTATTCAAAATTAAACATTGAAATTTAAATTTTTCTTTATAAATACCTAGAATGTTGGGTTTTACATTTTCAACATAAAAGTACACCTATACCTTTAACATCAAAAATAAAATTCTTTTGTATTTTTTATAGAGCATTTATGAATATATGTTATAATACTTCTAACTACTATCTTTGACAAAAGTAATAAATAGTTCATTAATATTTTATTAATTGATAACGTACTTAAGTACTTGCCTCACTCTATATTTGGAGAAATTGTATCGCTCATTTTCTTTTGTAATCCCTATATAAGATTTTTTTGCTTTAAAAAATTCATCCAATTTTAAGTCACTTATTAGTTAATTATTCATCAATGGGCACTAGGTGTATAGTTGGCTTAATTTTAATATATCAATTATTTTATGACCAATTAATTTTTATTAATTCATTCAATATCTTTTTTATGTCTAAATATATTTTTATTACTACTACTTACTATTTTATTTTTAAAATTTTTTACTTTTTTAAATTATTAAAATTATTTTTAAAATTGTCCAGTGTATTGCACGGTGTAAATCTAGTACTTTAACAAAATAATTACCTGCAAATGTTCTAAAATTATTACTCATATTTAATATGTCGTAGGATGTTACATGAATACTTGAAATGGATCTACTACAGCAACATGCCTGTACCAGTAACGCCTGAAAATTTTTAAATATCAGTAGAGACAAGTGTTTAAAAATATATAAAGGAAGAGGTAGAAAATTCCTCTCATGTAAAGTTTTTGTTTTGAGTATTTTCTTTTGTTTTCTTTCTCAAAAAATAAGTATTGAGAATGACTGGACGCAAGCAGGATGAACTTCTTGAATTTAACTTTTGTGTTTGTTGCGGATCTTCTTTGGAAGGGTGTTTGTTGTTAGGGATGTCATGAGTTGATGCCCTAAAAGTATACCAGTAGAAACGTGTAAAATATAGGAAAAATTGAATAATGATGAAAAAAATTAAAAATGTTTACTGCTATGTAGACTCTCTGTTATCTAGTAGATTATCTATTCTTTTTTGACTTCTCCTATTAGCAAATAACTGTTATCTACTAGATTATCTATTTTTTTTTGGCTTCTCCTATTAGCAAATAAACACTTGAATTGGCAGAAGTCTAAGGTCATTCACACACTTACAATTAATATAATTGATAAAGTGAAAAAGAAAAGAAAAAAAAAATCAAATGGTAACTCCTTTGGTGGTTTTTATTGCCAGTTTTATTATCTTCTTCCCAAAAGAGTAACCGTGGTATTAAACATTATATTTGATGAAAAAATATTGCTGTCTACTTATCCTTTTTTCAGAGTACCATGTGTTCAGAAACGACATGCTGTTATTATGCTTTATATTAGTTAGATTTTTACTCGAAAAGTTGCTAATTAAGCTTGAATTATTAATACATATAATGTAAGAGATAGTTTCCACTTTGCCATAAAATTAAGATTGGCATATTTTTATTTGCTAATCTTGAAATTGACTTTTCCTAGTTTGCCATACCTCGCCATTATGGTTATATCAATACTTCATTGTTGATTTTCATTTACAATCCAATTACTACCAAAAACCATTTCTTAATATAACTTTTTGGTGAGACTAGAAAAACCACAAAAAAGTCATATATAATTTTTTTTCAAAAAGAATCTTTTTGAAAAATTAAACAAAGAGTAATTACTAACATTTAATAATAAGAAACAAAGAGTAAATTTTAGTTATTTCTCTTTGTTCTTCTTATTGTTAAATATTAATAATAACAAGTTATATGTGAGGCGGATAAATGTTATAGTGTAAGATTAAATTAAAAAATTAATTATATATGTCAAATAAGGATTACGCAAAGTTAAAAAGAAAAAAAAAGTAAAAAAAAAATAAGACAATAAGAAGAATCGAATCAAAGATTACTAAATTAGAGTTTCAAAATTTTAGGTGTGTTTTCTAATTAGAGAATTGCTAGAAACATTCCAATTTTATTAAAGGAAACTATAGGAAACATCTTTCCATAACTCTTCTTTAATTTGAAAAACTTGAAAATTTATTTTTGAATTTTGAATTTGAAAAATTTTGCTTAATGAATAAGTGATTTTATTTTTGATTTTCTATGGAAAACCCTTTTAGGAAACTACTCTAACTAAACAGAGCCTAGCAGTCTTAATCTGAAAAATAATATCTCATGAACAATTCCGATTGGGAAAAAAAAAAAAAAAAAAAAAGAGGAACCTTCTATGCCTTCAAATTATGACATGCAAAGGAAAATGTAGAAGGTTTTAATTTATGCACTTGGAAAATTAAATGCCTTCAAATTATCACATGCACATGACTGTGTAGTATGCCTACTTAGCTTTAGAGTAATAGAGGCATGAAACTAGTTGTTCCTCTCCCCCGGGGTGGATGTCTTGGTGGTAAAAAGTGCAGGGAGAGTGCCACTTGTTTGTAAATTTAGAGTTTAAGTATCTTACCTTATTTGGTGCAATAATTTTTAGGAAGGTTAATACATTCGAATTTACCAATGAGTAGCTTGACAGCTCCCCTCATGTACGGTGATCAAGCTCCACAAATTAGATTCTTTTGTATGGAGGGAAAAAATTGTTCCTTTAACCAGAATATTTGGATATAAACCAAACAGCCCTTCCATTCCGTATCATGTATTAAACGAGTATATACAATTATTTTAACATCTTAAACTAACACTAATGTTTGCCAAAAAGTATAAGACAAAAATAGAGGAATGAGTAAGAGAAGCCAAATAATTATTGAATAAAAGAATTTATATATTTAAATTCTTCAAATACAACAAAAAAAAAGAAAGAAACCGATGCCACAATGCATGTGACCATGTACATTACCTCTTAGGTACTTCCACCCTCAAAAAAAAAAATAATAATAAAGAAGGAAACTTTAGCAAATAGGAAAAAGAAAAATTAAAACTCAAAAAATTTGAGTTAAGGGCGGGTATATGGGCAAAGAAACATAAACATGCTCTTTTTTTTTTTTTTAATTTCTTCATGTTTAACTTTTTTTCTTTTCCTCATTTTTTACCTCATAACTATACCGGTTAGTGAGTCCCACTCTCTGACAAGTGGGACAACGGACTTAAACATGGGCCGGGCCGGGGACTGGGCTTTCTAGCACAGGATGACCTCAACACTCGAACTTCTGAAAGTGAAACAAAGCGGGCAGGACTGAGCCACGGCGTCACATTCTGTACACAAACACAAGTGGCGACACGGCAGCAGCACAACCGAGGCAACTCGCTTCCGGCAAGCCTTGCAACTCGGCCCAGTCAACTCAGCAACTCGGTCCGGATCAACGTATGCCGACTCAGCGTCCTCCGCCACTGCCCTAGCTTCCGCCCCGTTTCCCCACTCGTCCCCCCCGTTATCTTGCGCCTGGTGCGCATTACACGCGCCACAACTCCTCATCGCCTGCTGCAGCTGAGCCTGCTGCAACTGCGCCTGCAGCGTCGCTGCCGTGGCTTCTTGCGCCCGCGCCCTCGCCTGCCACGCTTGCGCCTCCGCTCTCAACTGTGCCGCGCGCGCCTCCAACTCTGCGTTACGCCTAACCGCCTTCTCTACTTCCATCTCTTTCTCCCTTATTCGCCGCGCCACCGCTTCCTCCGCCGCCCCCAACAATGCTCTATAGTGCCGCTGCTTTTTCTCCGCTAATGCCCGTCGCAACTGCTCTTCCTATCATATAAAATTTCCGTCGTGACGACACTCCATCTAAACTTGTAAGCTTGGAACAAATAAAATTATATCGATCTTATTTATCTATATGTACCTGAACCCGGATGAAATTATCAATTTCTTCACTCTGTTGTTTGATGTGAGAAGCCAAGTCATCTGACAACATTGATAACAAGACTGATGATTGGGCGGAGGATTGAGGAGACAACGAGGGTTGATGCTGCTCATGATGATGGTGGTTTTGTTGTTGTTGGTCTCCGAAAGCTAAGCGGAGGCCAGTGGAGACAACGTTGTTTCGCGGAGTATGGAGCTGACTGAGGTCGATAATTCGAGGACGTTGTTGTTGCAGCGCTACTGACATTAATGGGTTGCAATTCATTGTTGCTGCTCCTGCTCCTGCTCCTGCTGTTGTTGTCGTGATCATCTCTCGTGCTCGCTTTCGCGGATTACTTGTTCCAACTGTTTATCACACAAGAAATTCGAGTTTCTATGAGATGATTGCAGAACTAATTCCTCTGTGTGCACGAAACTCCCGCTATTTAACAAGGCCGGGCATTCTATTGAAGAAGTTGATTGGTTAAAAGCAATACCTCCAGGATTAAATAGCATATGTGAGTGATCAAATAACTCTCCGCCGACGAGGCTGCCACCGCCACCGCCACCGCCACCCCCGGGTTGCGGCTGTAACGAATAATCGTTGTCGAGCTTCCCTTCTTGCATATCTCTGCATCAGAGTAGCCAATTCATTGAAATTAGTCCACATTTGGGTGTGTGCAAAGTTAAACAAGAGACGGGCGGGAGAGATAAATGCAAACCTGTTGAGAAGAAGAACATTAGAAGGGTATTGAGCTTGAACTGCCATTTTAATATAAAACTTGAAAAATTTGTGTGATTATATATGGAAAATATATGAATGTTAAAGTTGATAGAAAAGAGAGGGGGAGAGAGATGCGTATGTGAAAGGATTGGTTTGAATATGAAGGAGGAGATTAGAATTGGAATAGGTAGAGGAAGAGAATGAAAATGTGGTGGGATGCGTGGGGAAAGACTACTTAACGCCAACACATAAACAACATGAAAGAGGAGAAGAAGAAGAAGAGACGGACTCTGCAATGCCAACCCAAAAACCCACTAAGAATATGAAGTGGAATAGAGATGTGAACGGCAACAAAATGATTATTAAATATTAAGGAAAAAAGAGAGAAGCTTCAATCTTTGAGTAGTTTTTATAATAATGGACAAGAATTCATCCTTTCCTCCTCGACTAAACTTTGCAATCGCCTCCCCTTTGGATGGCTTGCTTTGTTCATATACAAGAAAAAGAGAGAGACTGAGAGAGAGACGCGGTTGAAGAGAATCGGTCCAAGAACGAGAGAGGGAGAGAGAGATTGAACACCCTTGTTGTGGGTTGTATGTGTACTTCTCAGCCTTTGCTTTTCTTTCTTTTCTCCTCTCGTTTCTCGCGTGGGGTTTGGCTTTTTCTTCAGAAGATGGGAGAGAAGTCTCGTGTTTCTTATCAAAACTCCTCCTACTGTTTCTAATCTGTTTTTCTTATTTTTTATCCATTTAATTAATCACTAGTTTTAAGGAGAACAAAAAAAAGCTTCTTTTTAACTTTTTACTATTTATTATTACATTAAATTATAATACATGCAGACCATATATATATATATATATTATATTTTGGTATACAAACTGAGAGGTAGAAAGAATCAACGAGGTGAGGTGATGTGGGGTGTTGAGGTTGGATTGGACGATGTTGTTGAGCGCATAGAAGGCGTCTGCGTTGTTTTGCTTATTTATTATCCATTTAATTAGTCACTATTTTTAAGGAGAGCCAAAAAAACTTCTTTTTAACTTTTTACTATTTATTATTAAATTATAATATACGTGGACCATATATATATATATATATATAGATATTCGTATTCAAATTGAGAGGTAGAAAGAATCAACGAGGTGAGGTGATGTTGGGGTGCTGAAGTTGGATTGGGCGATGTTGTTGAGCGTACAGAAGGTGTATGCCGTTACCGCTGCCGCTGGGATTGTTTGTATCTGACCCATGCTCATCCGTTTCCTCCCTAGCTATACATGTGTGCTTATAATTATAGAGTCAGAAAAAACAAAACATTTCTGTTTCTTTTATGTAGGTATATATTTCTTTTTTATTTTTTTAAAAAACATATGCAAGTAATTGAATGGGAAGATATATTGTCACTTTAACCGATATTGTAAAAAGAGGATCTAATTCTTTCTTTCATCTATTTTTAGTGAAGGCAAAACGAAAATTCTTAACCTAATTTGAAAATGCCTACACTATTTGTTGATTTTTAATTTAAAAAAATAAACGTGATAAATTTGTTTCAGTTATATTTTTATAAACATGTTTGAGTTTTACTTGATTTTTAAGATTCAAACACTTTAACAATTAATCATTCTCAACCATTGTATAAATGAAAAAAGTGTTTTGATTAAAATTTATTTTAGATGATATCAAGTTGTATACCTAGTCTTTTATTTATGGCGTTTTGATTAACATTTACTTTAGATAATATGAAATGGTTTTTGCATTCTTATATTCATTTATTGCATTTTAAACTATTGAATAGAGATTTGCAAAATGCTTAAGAACTTTTTTGAAACTGTTGAAATTCATAGGGTTCAATCAGAATTGGTGTTAAGAGAACCAGTCCATAATTTTATATGTGAATTCGCAAGTTGTGATTTTTTCATGTGGAATAAGCAAGTGTATTGATTAAAAACTATTATAGTTTTTCATTTTAAAAAGAAACTAAATGATGGGTCATCTTAAACCAAAATTGAAGAATAAACGAGACTAGATTAAAGTTCAGAAGTCGTACATGGATTGATATATATGATGAATAAGACTGAACAAAATGATCCAATTCCAACACCATCTTAAAAATCAACGATGTTTTATATGATAAATTTAGAACTTGTGAATTTTTTATGTAAAACAAGAAAATATTGTAACATGTTAGGATGAACTAAACCTTTTTTTTTTAAAAGATTAGTAAAACGTATTGGCCAACCTCCAAGAGCCATCATTTTTGTTTGGTTGGCATAATTAAGTGTGTGGCAAGGAATCAGAAATATGGGGCTATAAAAATACCATTTCTAATGGTTTGACCCTTTAATTTGATTTATAAGAATCTTGACTTTTTACCACTTTGTGGAAGTAATGAAAATGTACTATCCAGATATCCCGCATCTTTCATGTTCATTCTTAATATTTGGTGACAATCAAAAGTTCACGTTAATCTTGTTGATGGTGTTGAATAATTTAAAACCTCCACCATATGTCCTAATTAAGGTCCACATTGATAATTATGTGACTTTTCTTTCAACCCATATATGCACCTATCAAGCTTTCATTTTGCAAGACTTGCCACCCTCAAATTGTTGATTCAATCAAGCCAAAACTATTAGTGATAAACAACAAATTAATAATTATTTCTAAATAAATGGAGCTGGATAGAGTCTAGAAACAACTTCCATGGCTACCATGACTTATTAGTTAAACATAGTTCAACTAACTGAACTTAAAAAACAAAATTTTCGGATGATCATGGGAATATCAAGTTTTGATTGATGCACATCAAGAATTTGCCAAACAATGTTCTATTAAGTTTCTAGATAAATCATAGCATTTTATACTCATAATAAGCTTCCTCGAGATTTATTTACAAAGAGCGACTTGATAATATTAATTAAAGTAGATAATTGGACTCTTAATGCAATTTTTCAAAAGGTCTAATAATATATACTCAAGTTCAAATTAATAAAAAGATAAATTTAACTGTAATAAATTGTATGATATAGTAATTAAAGATAAACTAAACGTACTATTTCTAAGCCATCAAGGTTAATATTAATTTTTAAGACATACAACAAATATTATATTATTCGTCTTTTATCTCTTTTAGATTAAAGAAAATAAAAATTTAGAAGATAATATCAGAAGGTTAGACATGCATCGAATGTGATAATGCATGATATATGTGGAATGGAAACAACGAGTGAATCTTTCACAAGAAAGTTGAGTTGGTTTTGGTAATCTTCCCCCAAAACCAAGAGGGGTTATTTACTTTAAATTAGTGGAGGTGACAAAGAAAGAGAGAAGCCACCAAAAAAGGGAGAAAGTGGGGAAGGAGGAAAAAGGAAAAAGAATAGAAAATGTGAAAGAGAGTGGTAGGAATGGCATCACGCAATTTGTCTTTGCTTTGGTCCCACGAGGGTCGGCTTCTATCTCTCCATAGTAATATAGTCTTGCACGGCAATATACACATCTATATGTATATATATATATATGTATATGTGTTTATGTATGTATATATGTACATGTGTATATGTATGTGTATGTATATATATATATATATATATATATATGTATATATGCGTGTATATACTAGTCGGTAAATTTGTGCGATACACCGAATCTAACATAAATTTTAAACTACTCAAGTTAATGTTAATATATATATATATATATATATATATATATATTAAGCTACTCCTACAATGTACGAGAGGTAATATACATATTTTATATGTATATCATCAACCTTTTGGTGTTATTGCCATCTTTCACTCTCATATATATATATATATATATATATATATATTAAGCTACTCCTACAATGTACGAGAGGTAATATACATATTTTATATGTATATCATCAACCTTTTGGTGTTATTGCCATCTTTCACTCTCATTTTTATGAATAATAAATTTTGGTTTAGTTGATATGTATGTGCAGTGTTTGTGTGCGCACACACATCTCCCACCCAATTTCTCACAAAATCATTGTTTTCTTCTCCTTCTTGAAGAGGGCCTTTTCTTTTCTACCTTTCAACATTGCACTGCTTGATTTGTGCGTTTCCTCTTTAATAATTAATGCTTTATATGCTTGATTACATGGAGGAGAATCAACTAGCATAATTAATTATTGACTTGAACAGAGAGATGATGGTCACTAGGCCCTATAATTACTAAATGGCTTTGTTCATGCTGTGTTTACATGGACTTTTCAAGACTTAAATGTTGACAACAGATCTAGGACAGGACAAGCAGCAGACGAAATGACCCTACTAATTAGTATGGTAGTTTACCACACGAAATTCTTAGTATTTATAAAATCCGATGACAGATCGGATTCAAAAATTGTTAAATCATTTCATAATCTAGACATGCCTCAAGAAAAGACAATTAAAAAACTTTCCGTAGACGCCTGATCTCCTACCGTACCCGCCCCCAAGAAAAAAGAAAAAAAAGGTTTCACATGAATAATGCATGTACAAGGTACCCTGTTTTTTCTCTTCATACATGTACATAGCTAAATAATAAGCTCATCATATCCAAAAAAACAAAAATCAAAAATCAAAAGCGTCTAATTAATCCAAAAAAAGCTATATATATATATATATATATATTATAAGAGTAAGAATGGACCATGTTAGCTGCTTGTAAAGCATTAATAGTATCATGGCACGCATCACCAGCCAGGTCAACTTTGTGCATATTAACCTGACAGGCTTTCACTACACCCTTGCTGTTTTTCTTTGTTATTCTCCAGATGCTCTTGGAATTCTCTTTTGGTTTTGTCTCCTTGAAGCTATTGAGAGCTTTGGTTTCGACGTCAAAAAAAGAAATTCTTTTGCTGACTAAAGATATAACGTACCCATTCATATATATATACTTGGTCCAAGGCTTCCAGATGCTTAGATTTGCAATGAAGTATAGTTACGTAATACAATATGTTACGTTCTAGATAGTGAATAAGGTCCATGAAACTTACCGTGGTTAATTAGTATAATTCTTTTTCATAGATACCAAGAAATTCGTAGTAGGAAATATCATTCATGTCGTTTCTGTTTACCAATCAATTTTTCTCTTTACTAATAATCTTCGTCACTAATTAGCAATTTTCTAATAGTATTGTCAATGTACGCCGATGGAAAGGAAAAATCCAAAATCTTATTTATGACGAGTCATTGTCTTACTATTTTGTCCAACCATTTGAGGCCGATTAACGTTTTTAGCTATACGTACTTATTTATGGTAAATTATGCATGTATTGCATGTGTAAATATCTATATATATCGCCCAGCCACAAAAAAAAAAAGAAAGAAAAGGTATCTATATATATATCAATAGCTGTTATTATGTTAACGTACATCAAGTTGGAAATACATCTATGAATTTTGCATGCCGTGAAGAATTAAACTCTTTGAAAGGATTAATGATATAATTAAACAAGTGGTGAAACACATGCAGAAGAATGGTTAATTCAATATAATTAATCGAATGGACCGATACTTGTCAAGTTAACTTCATTTTCGGTCCTTTACGCGACAACAATATTAAAGTTAGTATTTCATAGCCCAGCAACTTTCTACGTGTTTCTATAATTCTCATCTTATCTATCGTCTTGTAGAAGTTAATGAATCATGCATGCTGATGTAAATAATTCATAACCGTTTAAATTCATTTTATAATATTATAATATTGTGATGAAATCTTCAATAATGAAACAAATCAAAATAATGACTGATTTCTTGCTTGGGTCACAAGTGTATGAACCCCTTGAATCGTAATAATGAAAGTGGTCTTGATTGACGGAATTAAACTTGATTAAAATCGAACTTTGAACTTTCAAGCAAGGCATGCATATACAATTGATCTTTCTATATATTTTGTCGGCTTTACTTTTGTACAAACTAATTAGTAGAAAATAGGTTTATTGTGTTTTCCATAATCACTTTATTTCTTTTTCGTTGGAAAACATCACTGTCTGTTTCTTAAAGGACTGAAACTGTAACATAAACAAACTCATCATTTTCAAGGAGTGTCATGAAATCAGGCGCATTTCTTTGGGCTATAGGGAAGGAATAACAACTTTACCTAAGACATTTCTTTAATCCTAATCCAACCATTTCCTTATCTATTTCTTGAGATACATACCCTCCAACTTCTTTTTCTTTATTTCATATATATATATATATACATATATATACATACACATATATATATAACCTTACTCGGATTTTCTTTTTATAATTTCCTAATGAGCTTTAATTTTTACTTCGTCTGCACTCGCGTTTCTCCCCCTCCCTAGTTTATAGCATCACACTACTCTCATTGCTACGGCCTCCCCCACTTCTCTACTGTCTACCTATTTTGTTATAACTCTAGGATAAATTATATGTTGGGTTATGACTCAAAGTCCAAGCCCATACAAATTAGGAAATAATTTTAATGAGAATTAAAATTCTAGTTATGGTAAGAGTCTTAATTATGGTAGTATTGATAAATGAGGAAATCCTTTGTCTTGGAGGACGAGAAAATCCTTTGTCTTGGAGGACAAGGAAATATCTTCTATAAATAGGACTCTTGTATTAGTTGTATAAAGTGTGCCTTAGGACCACACCCCATGGGGGTGTGGGGTGAGAGAGAGCCTGAGAGTATCGAGAATGTCTTATATTCGTTCTAATCCTGTTGAGGATAGAACCATTATAAGAACTCTGTGGGGGAGGGTTTAGACTTTTCTGTCCGTGCAAAAAGTCATCACCCGAGTTGTAACCATTATTATTGAATAGTGGAATTTATCCCAAAGGGGATCGTGGACGTAGGCAGAGGGCCGAACCACGTTTAATAGTGCGTATTCTTTTTCCGTTACTCGTGCTTTAATTCTGCTGCGTGAGTGTGTGTTATGCGTCCTAATTTCCCAACAAGTGGTATCAGAGCCTGGTTGGAGGGAGAACGTAGGTTTGCACGAAAAACGAAAAAAAGAAACGCCGAAGAGGAGTAAAAAGATTCGTTGATCTTCTGGTCACATTTGGCAGCTTCCTGGAGTCCGATTGACGATCCGTTTGTTGCTGTGTTTTCATCTCGGAGAGGAGAGTAAGCTGCTAAAATTTCGTGACTATCCGACGGTCGAATTGTGAGATACAAGTAGGTCAAGTTTTGTGGGTTTGTGGTCAAACAGTCAAACAAAAAGTTTGACCAGTGTTGACCGAAGGGCTACAGGGGTTTGACCGTGTTGACCGAGGGTCTCCTCACCATTTTTCGATGTCCTGAGTTCGTTTTTGAGGTCCGTTTTGCCAAATTTCTTGATGTATCGTGGGTGAGCCTTGAAATTGGGTAAAACAATGAAGTGGTGATGAAATTTTGCGAAAGTCTTTGAAGCATTATGCGAGCAAACACATTTAGCCCACTAGTGAACAAACTTCTAGAGGATAGAACTTTGGATGAGTAGATTAGTTGAAGAAGGTTCGATTCGAGTGAGGAGTCACGCGAAGAGAGCCTATATAGCTGAACATTCAGAGTCCTGGTCAGACGACTAATAGGGAATGCTACTGCTAGAAGAGAAGACCATGTCCGAGATGCCTTGTGTCGAGGGAGGACGCAAACAACCTCAAGAGGTCGAGATTAGACGGCACGGAGAGGGATGTTGGGGATGACTCCAAAAACCTGCTAGGATGTGTTGGTAGTTGTTGCCGTGAAAAGTGTTGTCGAGCGATGACTCCAGCATGAAGACTGTGAAGAGGTTCCAATTGCGGCAAAGAAGCTTCGGACTTTTCGCGAAGGGAGGAATTTGTTGGGTTATGGCTCAAAGTCCAAGCCCATACAAATTAGGAAAATTTTTTAATGAGAATTAAAATTCTAGTTATGGTAAGAGTCTTAATTATGGTAGGATTGATAGATGAGGAAATCCTTTGTCTTGGAGGACAAGGAAATCTCCTCTATAAATAAGACTCTTGTATTAGTTGTATAAGGTGTGCCTTAGGACCACACCCCATGGGAGGTGTGGGGGTGAGACAGAGTCTAAGAGCATCGAGAGTGTCTTATTTCGTTCTAGTCTTGTTGAGGATAGAACCATTATAAGAACTCTGTGGGGAAGGATTTAGACTTTTGTGTCCGTGCAAAAAGTCATCACCTGAGTTGTAACCATTATTATTGAATAGTGGAATTTATCCCAGAGGGGATCATGGACGTAGGCAGAGGGCCGAACCACGTTTAATTGTGCGTATTCTTTTCTCGTTACTCGTGATTTAATTCCGCTGCGTGAGTGTGTGTTATGCGTCCTAATTTCCCAACATTATAGCATAGATTTTTTATATTTTTACTTGATTTTAGTTTAGTTGTTTTTATTTAAAATATTTATATTCTTCCTTAGTATAACATGAACGTAGTCAAATGAGATCTTATTATTTCAAAAATCTTACATTAATCTTCAGCAAACTTACTTTAGAAAATAAATAAATAATGAAAACTAATTTAAGTATGTGAATAATTTATCTAATATTTTTTCTGAGACAATGGGACAAATTTCATAGTATTTGTCAAACATTAAGAACTAATTTGAATATTTTATATCAACCCAAAGTATTTTCAACTATACGTGTTGTTAGTTTGGGACGAATTTATTCCTCAAATGATGGGAAATGTAATTTTCACAAACCCTAAAAGATATTTTTAAGCATGCCTATATTTTTAATCGTCAAAATTATTTTATTTCCCGTTATCTCCCCACATCTCCACTCATGACTTCTTTCTCCTCATAGTTAATGAAGAGAAAGAGTACTTTTTAACCAAAGCAATAGCCAAATGCCAAGAGGGCAATTTTGGTTTCATGATCAAGAATTTATAATTTTTCCCCCTCCGTAGTGGGGAAGACAACAAAGGGGAAATTATATGCTTGTCCATCGTCTTGACAAAGACCAAACAAACAAAATTTTGTACGAAAATGCCAGCAAATAAGAAACATCCAAGAAATAATGAAATTTAACGTGGAATGATATGATCAGAAAGCACACATGGTAAGTGGTTGAACTAGCTATAGCCTTCAGCTTATCACAATAATAATCACCTAAACAAAGCAAATAATATACTATCTTATCCAATCTTTCGTGTATCTAATGTGGATTAACAAGTGGTAAGGGAGTATTAGTGATGGGAATTAAACATTTCTTTGTGGACAACCAAGTGAACAATTACCTAAACTGCTTATTAATCATCATTCAGCTTGTTTTTTGGCCCTGGATGATCACTTCCATCCAATATATGTTCTTAGCTTTATATGTTTCTTACATTATCTTGTCTAAAAAATTAAATTAATATATGTTTCGAGACAAAGATCGGGTAAAAAGAAGAGTTGATGATCTAACCTACTTTTTGGGTTCCGCACAAGATAATAAGTTCTTGGTAATATACGATTTAACACGTAGATATTCAATAATATAGTATTGTGATAGAAGACAATATAGTTGTTTTTTTGGGGCAATTATTTGCTGTTAGACCTAATTTCATGTGCATTAAACAAATAAATTCATTTGTACTTCCAAGGGCTTGCATAAGATCTTTAAGAATCTGGCTTTCGTTTAAGTGGAATAAGATGAAATACAACGAAAGTGACAAGCGGTCTGCTAAATTTTGATTATATTTTTGGCCCATGTGAGCCAAGAGATTGATGAGTCTTGAAAACTAAAAAGGAAATTGCTTATAACGTGAAGGGTTTGGGCACCAAAATCTAAGAGTGTTTGTGCCGTCCAGGACACTGGCCTTCCCCCACCCCCCCCCCCCAACCAAATTCTTTTTTGTGCTCTGCGTGTTGTTTAGCTTTATCGCATGTCGCGATGCATGCTCATATTCGGTTTTATGACAAATAGACCATTGATTTATGTTACTTCATGTGACCTCTAATTAATTTGGAGTAAATAATCAATATCTTCACTCTTGACAAAAAAAAAAATTGTTACCATTTTAATTACAAATTAAAGAGTTATTTCTAAAGTTTGCCAATTCAAATTACAATAGCAAAGATATTTTTCAATAAATGCAAACTATGATATAAGTAGATGTAATCGCGTAAGTGAGTTTAATCACTATTAAGGACTTGTTTAGATTGGTTTTTACATTAAAAAATACTTTTTCCTTAAAAGAAGATACATATTTTTTTTGCAATAAATATTTGATTAGTTTTAAATAAAGTTGAAATGCTAAACAAAACTCAATTTCAGCTTTAGAAACAAATAAGTTTTAACTTATCAAAAAAAACTTTTTCAAAAAATTAAAAGAAATTAAAAAAAAACTAATCCAAATGAACTCAAGAACCAAATCTTCTCTCATTATATTCTTTGTCCTTGGATCGAAAAACCCCAAATTATATGAAGTCCACCAGAGTTCACTATTCCACGTTCGCAAATATAATTAAAGAGAAACAATGTCCAATGTACCTTTCGGATTTTGACTAACATTCTTGGAATTTATAGTGAGTAGTAGACACCTAGCCAAAAACATTACTAGTCAGAAATGAGAGGGGATAGAGAGAATTATTAATGAAGATGTCAGCAGAGAGGAAGGTGGGTGTTAAAATTATTTAAAGGGTCTAGCCATTCAAGTACTCTTGGAATGATAATGTGGCCTGTCTCAACACAAAAAAAAAAGGGGGGGAAAAAAGGACCTCAGAGAGAGGGTAATGGTGAAGTAACAACAGAGTGTGGGTGTAGTGGGCCTTTTGTATTTTGCCTGGAAAAGAATCAAAAGCCGCTCTCCAAAAATTCATTGTGGTCACACACACACACATCTTCTTCACAGGCCCCATCAAGGGCTTTTACTTTCTTTATTACTTGTTCTTATTCTGAAACAATCCGTAAACAGTGCCACATGAGTGACGCTTTGTATCTGCCCTGCACGCATATACATGCATGTATGTAAAGAAATCTTTACTTCTTCACAGCGCACAAAATGTAGGAGAAAGTAAAACAAGAAGATAATAATTAGGACCGAATTTAAGATATTTTAAAACGCTGTTCTAGGTCTACAATTAAGTATGTACGATCAATAGCCTAATTAAGAAGCTAATCTGCAACACTTAAAGCAACACAATGCAAATGTACCAAGTATATATTAGCTTAATTCATGTATGCATGTATGTAAAGAAATTTTTACTTCACATGGCACAAGCTTTAGGGGAAAGTAAAACAAAAAGGTGGGGGATTGCATACTCCCTATGTAATCAGGGACGGAATTAAGATGTTCTGAAACGTTTGTAGGTTTAAAATCTAGGCAGCTAACTTGCAACACTTAAAACTACACAAATGGATTAATAAGTACATATTAGCTTATTTTAGTCAAAAACACAGGGCCTGAGAGCATGTAAAGAAGTTTTAATGATGTGAATTATTCTTGTCAAAACACGAATAATAGCACCATGCCTTGGGTCAGGACATGTGAGGCACAGATTATCACAATTAAAAATATATAGAGTGTGGCCGGCAAAATTGGCAAGATCCAAATTTGCAAATGGAGCCCTTAATCATATTCATCTCAGGCTGTATATGAACAATCATATTTTTGCAGACAAATGAAAAAGAAACAGATCGCTAGCTAGCTAGCTAGCTTTTCTTTCTGTGCATGACTAATAATAAATGTGGAGACCTACTATAGTTAAAGAACAAGAAAGCAATTAATTGGAATATATCAGTGGTCCCTTTAAAATGGATTGTAGCACAGGGCATCACCATGGTGATATAAATTTTGGGGAAAATTTTTAATTTTACCATTTTTTAAAAAAATTATTGAAAAAATACCCTAGTTTTAAAATCGTTTGCAAAAATACCCTCTTCGGTAAGTCACCTACCGTTTCGGTAGGTGACTTACCGTTTCCATTAATTCCGGGAATAAAAAAATTTTAAAAAAACCATTGGGAATTTAAATACTTTCGGTAAGTCACCTACCAAAATAAGCACAGAAACGGTAGGTAACTTACCGTTTATTGTGTTACCGGGATGCGTTAAAATTCAAAAAAAAAAAAAACGGTTGGGCCATTATGATTTTCGGTAAGTCACCTACCGTTCGGTAGGTGACTTACCGTTTATTTTGGCTATAAATACCCCCTCCCCCTCCCTATTTTTCCCCACACCCGAGCTTACCCCACCCTTCACCCTTCCCAGCTTTGGTATTGTGTGAAAAAAAATATATTTTGGTCCTTTTTTTTAATAAAAAAGTTTGCTCCACGCGTAGGAAAGTGCCTTTACTTGTAAGTTTTTTACATTCTCGCCTATTTATTTGTTATATATTGAATTTTATATGTATATACATGTTGTTAATATGCATCGTATGTATGCATATATGTAATGTATATAGCATGTATGTATGTATATAGTATATGTACATGTGATATTAAAACGTCTACAATCTTGATATGTATTATTATGTGTGTTATATATATGTGTTTATTTTAGTTGCATATATGCGGGTGTATGTTTAATTTACATGCATATGTATATATTTTTTTTACATGCATATGAATAGGATATTTATCGTAATTTTGTAATGTATGACCTTTTCGTTTGGTAGAGATTTATAGTATTTAAAAAATGTAGAAATATTTTAGAAGTTGATTCTGAATTTTAGAAATCTCATAAACATAGATTTATAGTATTTAGAAAATTTAGAAAGATTTTAGAAGAAGCTATGAATTTTAGAAATTTCATAAAGCCGAGATTTATAGTATTTAGAAAATTTAAAAAGATTTTAGAAAAAGTCATGAAAATTTAGAAAGATTTTAGAAAAAGGTTTTAATTCTAGAAATTTCATAGAGCCGGGATTTATAGTATTTAGAAAAATTAGAAAGATTTTAGAAAAAGTTATGAATTTTAGAAATTTCATAGAGCCGAGATTTATAGTATTTAGAAAATTTAGAAAGATTTTAGAAAAAGTCATGAAAATTTAGAAAGATTTTAGAAAAAGGTTTTAATTTTAGAAATTTCATAAAGCCGAGATTTATAGTATTTAGAAAATTTAGAAAGATTTTAGAAAAAGTCATGAAAATTTAGAAAGATTTTAGAAAAAGGTTTTAATTTTAGAAATTTCATAAAGCCGAGATTTATAGTATTTAGAAAAGTTAGAAAGATTTTAGAAAAAGTTATGAATTTTAGAAATTTCATAGAGCCGATATTTATAGTATTTAGAAAATTTAGAAAGATTTTAGAAAAAGTCATGAAAATTTAGAAAGATTTTAGAAAAAGGTTTTAATTTTAGAAATTTCATAGAGCCGGGATTTATAGCATTTAGAAAAGTTAGAAAGATTTTAGAAAAAGTTATGAATTTTAGAAATTTCATAAAGCCGAGATTTATAGTATTTAGAAAATTTAGAAAGATTTTAGAAAAAGTCATGAAAATTTAGAAAGATTTTAGAAAAAAGTTTTAATTTTAGAAATTTCATAGATCCGGGATTTATAGCATTTAGAAAAGTTAGAAAGATTTTAGAAAAAGTTATGAATTTTAGAAATTTCATAAAGCCGAGATTTATAGTATTTAGAAAAGTTAGAAAGAATTTAGAAAAAGTTATGAATTTTAGAAATTTCATAAAGCCGATATTTATAGTATTTAGAAAATTTAGAAAGATTTTAGAAAAAGTGCTTTTAGAAAAAGTTATTAGGAATATGGTGTCATTTATTAGGAACGAGAACTATGTTTAGTTAGTTAGAAACGTAATATAATTCAATAGAAAATTAATTTAATTTATTGAAAAATAATTCCTAAGGAATTTCCTTAGGATTTTCTTAAAATGTACTAGGAAATTATTTGATTAGAAGATTAATATAAATGTTTGTAACTTATTAGCAAAATTGTACAACTGTTTAGGAACAAGAATATGGTTTATTTGCTAGAAAATTATTATAAAAAATTAGTTACGCATATTAACTGTTTGATCACAGGATAGTATCATGGATGTCCGCCTTAGACCCCAGGATGCATCCCTTTTGGTGCATTACGCCCAGCATAGGACGCAGATGTTGACGGGGGAGACTGCGTCGAAGGATTTGCGCACGCAGTGGGGAGACGGGTACTTGTTCCAGACCCCGGAGCACCCGTTAGTATAGGAAGAGTTGTTGCATGTGGGGTTCTATGGCTGTTACAAGGCAGGTTGGCATGAACTAGACCACGCCTTATTGACAACCGTCTTGGAGAGGTAGCGGACGGAGACACACACCTTCCACTTGCCTGTCAGAGAGGCCACTATCACACTATAGGATGTGGCCGTTTTATGGGGGATACCGGTGTCTGGTAACCCCATCCCGCACTTACCTACAACGAGGCACGATTATGGTGAGTGGGCAGCACTTTTCTATGATCTTTGCAGCATTACAATGGAAAATAAACATATGGAGTTGAAATCCGGAAAGATCAGGCTGTCTGAGGTGAAGCGGTTGTATGAGATGACTTACCAGCATGAGGTCGAGGGTGTAGCCGCAGCGCGACGTGCCCATCTATGGATGTTCAGGTACATAGTCTCTCATCTCTTCGCCGATACCAGTGGCAGCTGGGGGAACATGAACTAGCTGACTTTACTCACGAACATTGAGGCCGTGAAGGGATTGAACTGGGGTGCTGCTGCGCTAGCACATTTGTACAGGGGGATGGATGCCTTTGTACATTCCGATAGGACATACCTCTGTGGCGGCATCACCCTGCTGCAGGTACTACGCATAAGTCAATTAATAATTGTTTGTAAATATCATGTGATTTCTATATGGTATTAACTTAACTGTCCATTTATTTGCAGTGGTGGATATGGGAGAGGTTCGACTGGTTCCGTCCCACACTTATTGAGTCCAGGCCCCAGGACATCCAGAGCAAGATGCACCCGTACGAGATCGGATGGAACCTACTAGACACGCCACGGGGGGCAATGTATCTTATGGAGAAGTTCTTTGTAGACACGGCCAACGGGGGCCTACTACTATATCGCGATGTCATTGACAAGCTTCAGCCCGACCAGGTTCGTTTTTCATAGCAAATGTAAGTAGTATGTTAAATTTATTTCAATGCTAGCGAAGTAGTACTAACCTTAAGTATCTATGCACTTTTACATTGCAGTTTATTTGGCAGCCGTATAGGAACATTATAGGGGATCTGCCGGATTACTGTACAGAGGGGTCGGACTGGTGGAGGACGAAGGTCCCCCTGCTCTGCGCTGAATTGGTTGAATGGCATCAAGCTGATCGTGTGCTGCGCCAGCCGATCCCAGACGCCCCTGAGCCGTTCGTATCCCAGGCACACTTAAAAGGGAAGGAGATGTTGAAGCCCCTGGACGTGGAGCAGTGGCATGGGCGATGGGCCAGGGCGCAAGACGTTGTAGTGAACGGTGTCGTTGAGGATAGGCTAGATCCAGTGCACCTACAGCATTACATGCAGTGGTACCGACGCCGATCTATCATTCAGATTGGCCATCCGTCATGGGTGCCTCGTCGTGTGGGATATATGGCGACAGTACAGGACGAGCATTTTATGGTAAGTCGACCTCATTGGTTATTGGCATACTGCATAACGTTTTTCCTGATAGATGTATGATACGAAGTAAATATCTTTTTCATAATTATGTTTTGCAGGCTTCGACATTGGGCCGTGCATTCTATCACATGCGGCAGGCCTCGCAGCAGCACAGCCAGGGAACATTGGCACAGGATCGTTTTTGGCCGGAGATGGATCATGTTGTGTCCCAGATGCAGCGGGCCCTGGAACAGACTAGGCACGACTATATTTTGGCGACGCCCTCGTATTTTGACTTGCCCGATGCATCAACCCAGCCATCGATGCAGCCTCATTGGTCGCAGCCTCCTCCAACATACCCATGGACCCAGATGCCCCCCCAAGCCACCCCGTCATACTATTAGCATCTGGGACAGACACTTACACAGCAGCCCCTACCGGTATACCCATGGGCACACGCCCCATCGCAGCAGCCCCCATCGACCTACCAGTGGGGCTACCAACCATTTTCACCACATCCCACACCATGGTCTCAGCCCACACAGTGGGGCCAGCCACGGCCTAGTGGATCGTCTTACATGCAGTATACCCCATCTAGTCAGGATATCCATCCATTTACATCCACACCGGCCGCCCCACCGCATTGCCCATGTTATCGCTGTTTGTGTACGAGCCGACGCAGATGACCATGCCGATAAGGGTATTGATGGACCCGTCCACATCCCCACTGCGAGTTGAAGACTATCTTGCCCCACTACAGGATGTGGAGGGTGAGGATCAGGACGGTGGTGAACAGGGTGATGCGCAGAGTGGGGAGCAGCAACCACCGGCCGAGGAGTTACCGCTACATCGAGCTGGGAAGCGCCCTTCTACGTCGCAGCCGCATCGAGTCCAGCCCTCTTGCGCGAAAAAGGGACAGCCTCCGGCGTGTGGGACGCATTAGCTTTGTTTTTTTCTTTCAATTTTTAATTTATGTAAAAATTCTTTTCTTTTCCAATATGTAAATGAATACCAGTCATTTAACAAACTAATTTTACATGAATTACATTTCAGTTTAAGTTCAATAATTTTGTCTACGACAAAGTTTAACAAACATTAAAGCAATCCACCTACATTACATCATACATTACATCCCGGAACACATTCAACTTGAAAGCCATTCATTACTCTAAAAATTACACGTAGTGAACACAGTATGGTACATTTCTAACAAACATTATCAGAACTATTGTTGTGTGGGCCTAGGTTGATTTTGAGGGCAGCTGGCCACGTTGTGACTCGATTGACCACAATTTGAACACCTTCGTCTACGAACTTAGTCCGAGCGATCCATCTCGTTAGGGATGCGACTTCTCCCGGGTAGTCCTCTGTTCCTATGACGCAGTCTACCTGGATTGGGCTGCAATTGCCAAGCAGGTGCATCTGGCCAATAATCAACATGTCCCAAAGGTTGAAATGGGATGGCATACGTATTCGTGTATGCTTCGACCTTATATTCAACCGGAAACATGTTAACTAACGCTACATTCAAGTAGCGTGCAACAACCTGTGCATGTGAACATGGCAAATGGTACGCTGTCCACTTACCGCAGGTACATGTCTTCTCATTAAACCTGATCACTTGTACATGACATCTGTCAGTAAATGATTCCGGCAACCGGCCTACCTGTGCTGTACCTATTTCGTAGTGAAAATGAAACACGTTATGAAGGTGTAACTTTGCCTCCTATTTGTCAAACAATTCCCTGACTCTAGCAGGCAGGAGAAATTGTTGTCCAGCCAAGTGCCTCGCATGTATAAACCGGTTGTAGAAGTATTCAGTACACTTTGTGAAAGTGTGCGACATTAACGCTGTAATAGGCAAATTCCTCGCCCCAACAAGGACACCATTGAAACACTCAACGTTGTTTGTAGTCACCATACCCCACCTCGAACCTCCATCAGCACACAGTGTCCACATCTCTCGGTCTATGTTGGTGAGATAGTCATATGCACGTTTCCCAGCCCCGGTTGGTGTTGGGTCAACTCCCAAAATTTTTTGCATCACTTCTACGTGTTTGCGTACTTGATTTTCCTTACCAGCTGTCCAACATAAGTCCTTTATATACTGGTTGTGGAACTGTTTCATAACATTACTTTTGAGGTGCCTCAAGCACATCCGATGCTTCACCCGCAATTGCCCGTCAGATGAGATACGATTCACGATAGAGAAAATTCAAGCATGTCTTTCAGACACTATACAAATCTCATCCATATCATGTAGCAAATGCATCTGTACAAGTTGAAGGAACCATGACCAACTTTCGGTTGTCTCTACATCGACAACTGCAAACGTCAACGGTAAAATCTGACCGTTCACATCAGCTGTCAATGCTGTTAGTAGATGGCCCTTATATGGACCTCGCAGGTGAGTACCGTCGAGAGAAAGCACTGGACGACAATACGTCTACGCTGCAATGCATGGGGCAAACGCCTAAAACACATAATAAAAAATTTTGGTTCCTTGCGTCAACCCTTGGAAGAACTTGTATGTTACAACTGTCCCCGGATTAGTTGCCTTGACAGCTCTAAAAAATCACGGAAGTAACTGGTACGACTCGTCCCAATTGCCGTACACCATTTCAATGGCCTTATTTCGGCCACGCCATGCCTTTCTGTATGAAATGTTCACGTAAAAAGTGTCCATAATGTGTGCTCGTACAAAACCCACATTGAAATCAGATTTGTGTTTTACGAAGTGCATAATCGTATAACCGACCAGTGCTATGGTAACATTTTTATGGTCGGCCCTTCGTCTATCACCGAAACAATTATGCACGTCCCAATACTTCGTTATTTCAAACTGGTGATGCGTGGATTTCCGAATTGCCCGCAACTCCCACCTGCATGGATTTGTAAGGTTGAAAGCATTTACGCAACAAACAACCCATAAATCTGGTTCAGACCTCTTCACTTTGTATTTACGTTGTACCTTTATCGAGTACATCTGAACCGCCCGAATCACGTCCTTCTTTGACGGGAAAATCATTCCTTTGACCAATTCCTTCTCGGCCCAAAATATTTGCGTTTTATGCTCCTCCATACTGTCAATATAATATTCTTGACTAACGGTATGAAGTAGAGCAGTTTCATGTACAGTGTACATCGGTATGGCTTCGTCAATGGACCCTGCACCAACTGATGGCCCTTCATGTTCCTCATTGACGTTCGCAGTGTTTTCGTTACCATTGAAGACGTTATCATCATTGTACCAGGCGTCGTTCTCGTTCAGGGCCATGTCCTCATCTTCTTCGTCAGGTTCAGACATAAATGTGTCCATGTTCAAGTCCACCATCACAATATGAGATGGCCCTGCTATGTCACTCCCAGCAGCGTCATGTGATGGTTCGGCATTCAAGTCGAGACCAGCGCAATCACGCTGGAAATCACTGCTTCGTTGCGGGATGTACACGTCATCTGCCTTTACTTCGACAATAACATGAGCATTATTCATGTTATTATCATTACATGCTATTCGAAACACGTCCATCAAATCATCATCGTTCGATTGCCGCCTCGCTAAAATATGGATATCAGAATCGCACGAATTTCGATTGGAAACGATGCGATAGCTCCACCCTATCGATGCCATACCGCAAATTAAGCTTCTCATAGACACTATAAACAAATTCATTGTATGATGTTTCATGTGTTATTTTGATCTTACGAATGTGCCTCGCTTTTTATATTCGATACCGTACGAGCCATTAATTTTTTCTTAGCCATAATATAAAAGAACAGAGATTGTATTCATATTTTTCTTACTGACTAAAATATTATATGGATAGTACACAAGAATGTATGTGTGGAAAATAATTGGAAAGATTTTTGGCGATTCGAAAATCAAGGATACTAGGCGGAGTGTGAAAGAGAATAAGAAACTATGTACTTTGGTATTGGGGCGTTCGGGGATGGAAGAGCGGGGGTTAAATAGGGGTTAAAATCATAAAGAAACGGTATGTGAGTTACCGGTCAATGAGGAATAATGGCACAAAGAACGGTAAGTGACTTGCCGGTCAAAGCTAATAACGGTAACTCACTTACCGTTCCTGGAAAATTGCAGCAGTAGGTGACCTACCGTTTATTCTCTAGTAACGGTAGGTGATCTACCGTTTACTCCCTAATAACGGTAGGCCACCTATCGTTCTTGCTGACACCCTGCCACACTCAATATATTCTCTGACAGCTGGAAGAACAGTAAGTCACCTACCGAAACGGTAGGTTTCGGTAGATGACTTACTGAAGAGGGTATTTTTGCAAACGATTTTAAAACTAAGGTATTTTTGTAATAATTTTAAAAAAAAGGGTAAAAATAAAAATTTTCCTAAATTTTGGTACTGAAACATATCACATCACCATAACCGTATCATTACAAAAAAGCTTGTGTAGTTTTTGGTGTGTGTGTGTGCGTCTCGCCTCTTTCTATACGCAAATAATAAGTATTGGGGATGCTGCTAATAAGCAGGTGCCTCTTTTCTTTTCTTTTCTTTTTTTCGATTTTTCTGTTTTTATTATTCTTTTTTTCTTCAATACAAAACAGTGGGTCAGGCTAGTTAAGGGCCCTTTTCTGGGGAGCTCACCTGTACTAGTTTCAGAATGATCTTGATTGGTCTTTTTGAAACAGAAGATCTTATGACCTTGTTCACTTTCCAATCCTGATGTAACAGTCACATAATGTTTCCATAGATCGCCCTCCTTTGTCCATTTTGAAAATTAAAAAACAAAAATCGAGTGAATTAATTCAAAGTGTTACTCATTCAGGGAAACTAATTTACAGTGTTAAAATAAACGGTAAAAGTATTGATTTGATATGTGCATTGAGATCTATTATATTATATTATATTATAAAATTTATAATTTCAAAGTGGATCCATTAACATTTTGATTGATTAAGATAGACTCGATATAGATAGGATTAATTTCACCTATAACAGAGATATTATCATGGCTAAGAATATAGTATATGATTTTATGTGCAAGGAAGATCTTCACTACGTTTTACTGTTGAAGCCCTTTTGCACACGACAAGCCAAATTGACAGAAGCCTTCGAGTTTTGAGAAAGTCTTCCTTTGCTTCCTCTTCTTCATTAGTACTGATGGGTCAATCATATACGAGAAAGAAAAGTTCCTCGCAATTTCGTGGTGGTCTTGTGGGGAGAACATGATTGATCATTCTTTTGTGACGTGCCTTATAAGGACTTTGTTTTTGGTCAAAAACCTAATGAGGACTTGAATGATTGAATTTTAAAAGATTTTAAGATAATCAAAATTTCCATATTTAATTATTTTAGCTTATTTTATTCCTATTATATGCTCGTTTCTGATAATTACTGAAAAACTAAATGAATATCTCAAATACTTTGTCCCTTTTTCTTTTCTTGGTATTTTTCACTTGTCTCAAATATTTACTTAACCAGCAATATAGTAACAATTACGTTGTTTCTTGAGTCAATAAAGAGATGAATACCCCAGTGTTTGTCCTGTTGTTTCTTGAGTCAATAAAAAAATATCATGAACCTTCACATGCATAGCAATGAATTAATTAGTTTAAAAATTAAATTTTGATCATAATGCTAAGGCCACTGTATAGCCAGCATTTTCACAAGCTATTCAGGAATCAGGCTGATATGTTGTCGGTCAAGAATTTGATTTTACAAGAAGCTATCATCTGCCAGAAGTTGAAAATAATTTCTTGCTTTTGTTTACTATAAATCTTTATTAATTATTTAATACGTTTATATTGAATTATTGTTTATCTCTAGCGTCATTGTCGCTTTTAATTCGAACTCGAGACCATTAATATCTGAATAAAACTACTTAATTATGTAAAATTAATATTTAATTTGGTTTGATTTAATTTGATATATTTACTATCTTCTTTTTTGGGTATCTAATTTCTTTGTGAGGGGGAAAAAAATAAAAGAATATTCTACAGTTGAGAGACACGTCAAAAGAAAGCGATTTGTTGTATTGATACAAATGCAATAGATAGTTGATGAGCTGCTATGACTATGATGCTGAGCCAACCAACCATGAGCTCTCAAGGCAGTAACCACCCTTTTTTTTTTTTTTCTCTACGGTCAAACAACTAGACACAGCACGAGGGACGATCCATGACCGACTCAAGAGTGCCCTTGTCCACACCTAAAAGCCAAAAAGAAAAAAAAATTTTAATTTTCACACACACATCAATAACATGATAGACATTTCTTCGCATTTATCTGTCATGGGACCATAAAATTCCTTCTCAAAATATGTAATATAAGACTCAAAGTTGATTCGATCTTTTTTTCGAATGTCTCGTATAGCAAAAGTTTCGTGTATCGACTAGTTAATAACAAAGTTTTGAGGAGAATTGAGGAGAAAGGATCAACCATGGGTGGGCCATTTTCATGGAATAATTAAGCGTATCAATCGTTATTCATCTTTTTCAATGGTGCCAAGAGAATATAAAATTTAAACTAGCTTTTCCCTCTTTTTCCAGCTCCTTCTTTATTCACATCTTGATCAGAGAATTGGACAATATGGCTTCTGGCATGCACCTCATCATCTTTTGACAAACGAAATACTTAAATGCAATTTAGATTATGGTCCCTCCCGTATCGTGTCAAAATTTTGATGATGATCAGAGGGGTCGTTTTAGAAATTTTCTCCCCGGGGTGGTTTTATATATATCGGGAATACTCCATTCACATTATGACTCTGTATAGCCTTGGCAATTGATGTAAATGGTACAAGTCATGATGTCGGTAATGCTATAAATCAACACAGTTTTCATAACGCCTTTTTTTATCTACAATATTTGATTGATATGGATGTTACATTTAAAATAATATAATGTCACGAGAAAGATCTGAAAATTACAAAGTGTGGGGTTAAAATATAATTTATTAATATATATTATTAATGTTGTTAAGCATGTTGCTATAATTTATCATGTAGTATATATCCTACACTATTATTTGGTAATATAGTAGGGTTAAGTAAATTTAGTTTTACACGGGACTGTGCATGAGGAGCTAGATGATAATACCACTACTTTTTCTAGATTTGATATGTGGCAATTTTTCCTCATATGATTAGAATCTAAAAATGCACTTTAGTTAATCTCATAGTTAGTTGACCAAATCAACACGACGTGAAGAAGATGCTTCCTCAAAATGAAGCATCAATCCCTAGAATTTCGCTTCTTAATTATCCGTCTGTATTTTAGTTTTCTTATTAATTGCATCACCTACGTGAATAAATTATCACCGCAAACTTTACTGTGCTCCGAAGACACTTTGCACCTACGGAGCGCTAACTACGGAGCATAGTGTTCCTTAAATCGCGTATTATATGTGCTTTATTGAAACGACATCATTTGATGTTGTTTAACATTAAAAGAAATAAAACACATTTTAACATGTCAAAGCGAAGCCGTTAAAATCGTTGCTATAGTTTTATGCATAGGTTTTCTAAGAATTTACCTTCTAATATCTGAGCATCTGTCTTCTAATCTGTGACTAAAATACAATTGTTTTGAACTTTGAGAACTTGAGCATTTAGTATTAATGTCATTTTAAATTTTGAATCAGTAGTTTATTTATTTTGAACAAATAGTTTATTCCCTTTAAACGTAATTTATTCATTTTGAACCAATAATTTATTTATTTTGAACAATAGTTTATTCAGTTTGCACTTATAAGAACTATCATTTTGAATTACTGTTAATTTATCAAATATGACAGTATTTTGTGAACTACTAGTGTAACATATGAAATACTATATTGATTTTGCACATATAGTGTATGAAATTTGAACCAATAACTTATTATTTTGAACTAACAGTTTATTCAATTTGAATCAATAGTTAATTCATTTTGAACGAGTAGTTTATTAGCTGGAGCCATTATTTTTATTTTATCAAGTAGCATGATATCAATTTTGAACCATGAGTTTTATTTTATCAAGTAACATGATATCAATTTTGAACTAGTAGTTTATTCTATTTGAACCAGTACTTTATTCATTTTGAACCATGATTTTTATTTTATTAGGTCACATGATATCAATTTTGAACCAGCAGTTTATTCAATTATAGTTTATTCATTTTGAAGTATGATTTTTATTTTATCAAGTAGCATAATTTCAATTTTGAACCAATAGTGCATTCATTTTGAACATACGGAGCAAATGTTTTGAAATTTGAATTTTAGTTTATTACATAGCAAAATATCGATTCTCAAGTATTTTTGTAATGTAAAAATTTACAATATATTTTTAGAGTGATTTATACATTTTGTCAGTGATGTTCGTACGTTTTCAAAGTGATGTTCAAACACGTACCAATGTTGAACATCACTATCATGAAAGCATATATGTAGTGTGAATATTTGTATATATTGCGGCAGAAATTGTTACCTTTATGTCGGTGTTGTTAATTTGGATGAAGTTGTTGGAGTTTTTTCAGTCGTAGGAGATATTTTTGTCGTCGGAGTTGCGAGATAGACAGAAAAGTTTTTGAGAGTTTTGGTTAATTTAGGTCTTGTTATATAACGGGTGTGTCTCACATGCGGGAAGGTACACAATAATTTAGGGGGCATAATACAGAGGCTATATTACTACTACTACTGTTATTATTATTATTATTATTATAGACTTACCCAAAATATAGAATTTAATAATTTGGATGATGGAAAGTCATTAGTATCCATTAACTATTTTAAGATACTTTATTTCTTTTATCTTTTAGTAATAAGGCTAGCTCTCTGTAAATTTCGTCTACATGTATTTTTTCACTCGCGTTTACAGTCTCTCCCACCTTTTTGTGGGGTTAGGGTAGGGATGGCAATGGGACGGGTACCCTGCCCATGAAGGAATCCCAAACCCGCTACCCGGATAGCATTCTAATTCCCATTTCCATCCCAAACCCAGATAAAAATTAAATGGGAATCCTATTTCTGGAAAATCTCAAACCCTCAGGTACCCGGAACGTCCCAAACCCGGTTAAAAAAATTTTAAATTTAAATAAAAAAATTTAACAAGAAATGTCCGAAACCCAAATTTAAGACATGTTCTCAACCCCGGAAATTGAATTAAATCAATAAATTTTAAAAAACTAACCAATCAAATAATTTATCCCAAAAAATCTAAACAATATCCCTAAAATATATTAAAATAATAAAATTTTAAAGAGTAAAAGGTTAAGGGTTCAAACCTTACTACTTGTAGAAAATAAAAAAAAATTCGTAATTTTTAGTATATAATATGTACTTATGTACTTAAAAGTATAATATACACACATACACACGCATATATATCTATACATATATGTGTATATATAACCAGGTTCGGGAATGCGGGTACCCGGGGAGTCAATCTCAATTCCGTCCCAAACCTAACGGGTATTTTTAATCGTTCCGGGTTCTTAACGGGACTAATTTTATCGGATTTGAATCGAGTCGGTCGATGTCGTGTATCCTAAGTCACTCGTCCCATTGTCATCCCTAGTTTAGGGGGAGGGTTGCGGAATTAATTGTCGGCACCAAATCTCGTTTTTGTTGGTGAAGAAAGACGACAATCATAATGCAAATTCTACCTCAAAATATGAACGCATCCAGATGTGGATGGTTATCATGTAGTGTTAACAATAAAATTTATATTTTCAGATTGAATAGGTAAAAGGAAATGCATTAATGGCTATCTCATCTACATGATATTGAAAGAAAATAACATTCTAAATTATAAATATGGGGACGATAAAACCAGACATCAATAATTTAATTTGTCGCAAGTGGCTAACATATCTCATGGAACTTACCGCCTGTTTTTTTTGCTAAGTCAGTAATAATTATTTCATTCTCATCTCAAAACCGTAATTATAGTAGCATAAACAAAAAATTGGTGTAATAATGTCGAACATAGAGATTGATATTTACTCGTAAGCAAACTTTTTTGCTAATGCAAATTTTTACATAATATTACGTAAGTGTGGCGCGTAGAGTCCTAATGCAAGTTAGTAAGTGGATTCTCAGGTAGGCTAAAAGGATTAACTTCTAGTGCTAAAGGTTTCCCACATAATAAGAGGTTTGGTAACACTTTAACTTTGAATTAGTCGAAAATTTTAATGTTTTAAGACTCGAATCTGATAGTCGTAATAATTGACTAACCTTAAGTTTTTGCCTCTTTCGACTCAGAACATATATCTAAGAATATGATATCGTAGATCAATTTTGGTGTGCTTTATACTTTATAATAATTAACCTGAACTCTATCAATTTTAAGTGGAATCATATATATCAGACTTGAAGCCCTTAATGGACTAGTCTAACTAAGCTTTACAACTAACTAATGCATCTTTTCGCTACAGTCATATATATAGAATTTTGGAACCTCTATTGGTTTAGCTATTTTTCGTTAAGTTACTAATTCAAACTATATTTTTTTAGAATACCAAACATACCAAACTAATTTAAATCATATTTTTTGCAAAGCACAGTCATATATTTTGAAATTTGAGATCCCAAAAACTTTTTAAAATAATTTGTTGTGAAAAAAGATTTTTTTAAAAAAATTGATTCATAAGGGAATATTAAAATTATGAGATTTGAGACAAAGCTAAGGCCAATTATATGCCACCAAAAAGTGCGTCACCTCTGGGGAATGGTCAACTAGCCAACACCGGTGCCGTGACATAATCGGGTGGGGCTGGGTGGCTCGGTCTGTTCATCTGACCACAAGGTATGCACCATATGCTACTGATTATCATATTACACCTAGAAGGGTGTCAAAAAATTAAAAAAAGAAAAAGAAAAAAGAAATACACCTAGAAGAAACATTAGCTTGCTTTCTACACCATTTATCTTACACACACACCAAAAAAAGGAAAAAAAGAATGACGTTATACTTTTGATCAAAAAATTAATTCTATGGTCAATTCAATAATATTTAATCCAATAATTCTTTTTTCTCCATAAAAATGATCGTATTTTGATGAGCCCATTCCGTCATACATCCGAACTTTAAGTTGGTATAAGGCCAACTCCAACAAATGCCCTATTTTATTTTAATTTTATATTTAAAGGATTTGTAATACTTTCTTAGATAATATAGGGATTCTCTATTTCAATTTTAGTCCAATAGCTTCACTACTAATCAAATTTTTATTTAAAGAAATTTCTATTTTAGTTTTACTCTAACAACTCTTTTTTTTTTAGAAGATGTGAATGTTATCAACAAATTTGGAGATTTCAAAAGATGATTTGGGGATGAAATTTCTACCAATAAATATAGAGATAGATATAGAAAATCTGTTGTAGCAATTTATCCCTACATCTATCTCTATATTTGGTGTAGAGAATAGTTTAGGGTAACGGTTGGATTTGTCCTAAGGAACAAGGGAATAGAGCGCGATACCCATATAAGCGGGATTGCAGTCTTTACTCACCTGAATTTCTTTCAAATATTTATTTTTAAATAAAAAAAATCTACTCCTCCCATTAAAAAAAAACTACTAATCATACACAAATATATTAAATTGTATTATTTTCTGAGGAAGGGCTTGCAGGGGCCTAGCTTGACTCTATCGCATTAAACAGGTTCACGGATCATCAATGATATCAATGTCTGTTTCACACCATGCGTTTCAATTCAAACGACCGGGTCACCATTCAACGGGTGTGAAATTCTAATCCGTTGGTAATATGACTATTGACTGACGGAGTTTTAATACATTGATGATGATATTTAACCATTAGCCTCTTTTCCATTTTCCACATAAAACTCGGATATAAACACGCTTTGTGATGACCTAAATTGCACCTACGTAAACATAACGTTCACTGCGACTAGAACATTGCATATTAGAGATGAAAAAAATCTGCCACTGCGTCCAATCCATCACTAAATAAATTTAGTGACGGAAAATGTCCGTCTCTAAAGTACTCGTCTTTCAATAAAATTCAATCAATATTTCGTCTTTAATTGGTGTTGTGATTTTTCAGTTTCTAATTTGTCTCTAATTAGCGATGGACATATATAGAGCCAGATTACACATTAGAGAGTGGTCGTTAATTATCGATTAGTATTTTGGTCTCCGATTAAAAATTGAAATTTCTGTTTCTAAATAGCGAAGGATTATAAATTGACGCTTTAATCAGCTAATTAGAGATGTATATCGATTGCAACATTATGTTTAAATTATAATCAGTTGAACTTTAAATTCATGACCTTCACCATGAAAATAAATAATAAAAGTATTTGAAACGCAATAATTAAATTCATCAAACGACACTGTCTCTCTCGAAAATGATTCTTGTTACAATCAGAAGAGACGTGTGGAAATGTGTATATATATATATATATATATATATAAAATATTAAATTAAAGTTACCACGTAGTCTATTTTACATAGCCGGAGGGGAAAGGCGAAGCCGTAAATGAGGGCTCACGCGTCAGAGAGACAAAAAGACACGCGTAGAGAGAAACAACGTTAACAGTGGACTGTATCGATCGCAGAAGGTGGGGTGAAAGGAGATGCCTTCTTGCAGCAGCTTTCATGGTTTAGAATCCAACAAAGTCTAGTACAAAACAAACAATAATTACTAACAAATTCTTGTGATGAGAAGGAAAAAAGAAGATCCACGACGAGGCATCTTTTTCCATGCTCAATAATTTCCTTCTCTCTTTTGGGGCTACACAATACATACTAGTGTCCTATCTTTTTCTATTCATTGTGAAGTTTTTTAACCCAAAGACAAAAAAAAAAAAAAAAAAAAGAAGGAAAAACTTCTATCGAGATTAGCTGGAATAATTGAAAGCATATTTTCCCTTCACTTTCGCTTTTGTTTTTTTCCTTTTGATTCTTGCGTAGGTGCTTTTGATAGCTTGGGAAGCTTTTCCCGAGAGGAACTTTGGCTTGATTACAAGGGTTTTTGAAGTCACTTTCTGATGAGCTAATTGCCATGTCTGGTCCATGTCATTTTCTTAAAAAAAAAAAAAAAGAAAGAAAAGAAAACAAATCTTTTTTTAATAAAATATTGCTAATTTTTCTCGATCAATTTCCTTTTTCTTGTCATGTAAAACGCTATTTAATTAACATCCTTTGCTTTCACATCGATTAAGTTCAAACTACGAAACACATGATGTAGACTTAGTTATTGGCTTCTCGATTTCCTTTTACATTTGGCAAGCATATAAAGATGCATGATTTTAAAAAAATAAAAAATAAAAAGGAAAAATCCCTCTTCTACATATATATTGCTTTCTTAGCTATGAAAAATATCAAATGAAATTTAATATTCAACCACCATGTGCACGCAGGGAACAGAGAATTGAAGAAGCCATGGAATGCATGTGGGGTTCACTTCACGATATTAAGTTCCATATATGTTGGGTATTATTCTTTTAACTGTCCCAAATTTCACGCCGCATATATATATATATATATATATATATATATATATTATCAGAGTAGTACGCGTTGAGATTTCTTTTTCAAATGGAGATGTCCAACATTGACCGACTCATCATTGGAATTGGGAAATTGAGAAATACCAAAGGTGAAAGCTGCATTTGGTAAAGAGTGACTGCGGCCTTTCCGGGTTTAGACCTTCTCCTCTATAATAGTACGTAAAAAGTTAAACGTGGTAAAATAATAATTAATTTCTTTTTAATCTTTATATTAAAAAATTCAAATTATTATTTTATTGTAACTAATTAAAATATCTCTTTATTATTATTGATTCCTCTTATATAACAACATTAAAAAAGAATTCAAATCCCACTTCTTTACGAATAGATGTTTTTTACCATCTCCAAGCTAGTACCCCAAAATGTACGTGTTCTTTTATTTATTTATTTTTTCCAACGCCATCCCTTATGAGATTTTTAAACTCAAGTCTATCACTTCTGAAAAATAATCTCAATCGCTTAGAATTATTCTCCAAACTCCAAAATTTACATGTGTTGATAATCCTTCAAAATTGGTGTTTTCATACATGCAGAGGTTAGTCCAGTAAATTAATCAACAAGTACTGTAGTTGATACTTCATCCAACTCGGGGGAAATTTCTAAAATCAAGAATTGTCTTTTCACTGGATCATCTTAGAAGATGTGTTTCTCCACTTCCAGCGTGAAGAAACTTCAAAGCGAAGAAAGTCGACATGCATCTGTGAACTTTATATACCGGAAAATGATAGAGATTTATATCACTGTTAAATATAATGTCCTTACACCATGCATTTTTAAAAGTTCTTAAACTATGCAAAACTGGATTTTTAATTCTTGAACTATCATTTTTGCAAGTTTTAATTCTTAAACTATTTAAAATATTCCACTCTTGAAAATTTTCGCAGAAAGTCCAAACTGTTATTCCGCAAGTTTTAATTAGCCCCTAAGACTATACGGGTTATAATGATCAAAACCATCTTTTCTAAAATGTTTTAGGAACTTAAAACACACAAATTAAAACCGAAGGTTCTAGGACAAAATGCAAAAACCTTTTACATAGTTTAAAACTATTATTTTAAATGGTTAAAAAGAGTTGAAACCAAACCCCCGCCAGCTCCCCCGCCCCCCCACAACAAATGATTTACCTGAAACAAGTTACACCTCTATATCTTAAAATCTCTGCATAATCTCTATCTATTGTCTAAAATAAAGGACAATACATTTTTGAAAAGATGAAATGTATGTTTTGTTATCCAAATTTTAAAAATAATAATAATAAAACAAAACAATACTAAACACACTTTAAATAAATCACAAGAAAAAAAAATCAATATATCTTACTTCATCTTGAGTTTACCTAACTTTATGCGTTATTTAATTTCCTGTTTGCTTCTAGGCCTTGGAAGATAGCCATAAATCGATGAGGTGAGAAAGGTACGTAAAAAAAAATATTGGTCAATTCATCAATTCAATTCCATCACACACACATATGCGTGAAGAACCAGACATCATATACATCTCTGCCCACCTCAACCAAATATCATTTAAGAAATGGGCGCTACCAAACTGTCTTGTTAGTGCATGAACACCCCCTCACCCCGCAATCACACCCCACCCTCTTCTCTAAAAGCAAAAAAAATGGTGTCAGTGGGTTTCCTTTCCTTCGCCTCCACGTTGCTTAATCTTTCAGCTGCAGTCTTCTTGACACACCCTCTTTTTCATGCTATATATCATTCATTCATGCCTCCCATCTCTCAACTCCTTCTATGCATGGCTGGCACATTTCCCCACTTCAAATCACCTCTCATTTTCACTTGGTGTCGGGCTTCGTCGGTGGTCGAGCCTCGATAAATAATTGGGGTCCGACTTTGCTGGTTGGGTTCCCTCATCATAAAAAAAAAAAAGAAATAGTGCCAGTTAAATAATAATAATAACAGGAAAATGAGTTATGATTGAGCTGATGACCTTCTTAGTTGGCTAGCTTTACTAGCTAGAAATCTTTCGAAATCTTATGTTGTTATTTATTTACAGTTAAACGGTTTTCATGTTGTCAACTTTCTGATCATTAATGAAGCGATATGAATTAGTAGAGTACTATATAATTCTTTTTCCAAATTATTAATTCCCCAATATCAAATCTGCCTATTCCCTTTTTGTCATCGTCTTTTGAATTGTAATCCTTTGAGTTGATCTTTGTGGAAGAGCATGAAAATACCTTGCCGCAACTCATACATGACACATTCAGATTTTGTAGTTTTAAGTTACGGTCATAAAAGTCCTTTACTCCATGCACGCTATTTCAAAGACTTTCGGCTCTCCATTTTTTAAATATTATTTTCGGTAAAATAAAATTAATTAAAAGACAATGAAGGCCAAGGCAGGTTCACGGTAATAAATGGTAGTATCGGTTCGAGCAAGCACCGCACTCATTTTACAGCTCTTGTTGCAGCTGATAAAAAAGCCTCAAATGAGGAAATTACGGAAGCATATTGTTAACCTGCTTCAAATTTTTAAATTACAAAATTAATTAAATTAATCTAAATAAAAATAATAATTGGATCATTGGAATTTCAGTCGACTACTTGCCATATATATACACGAGTGTGTGTGAAGACATGGATCCGCGCGTCGGTGAGTAAATAGTAAATTGTAGATTTAAATAATTGTAATCGTTACCTTATATGTGAACGATTTAATTATATTGATTAATATATAGAGAGGGTCAAGAACATTAATCATTTAATACATAAAATGTCTTTTTTGAGTCCTTGAAGTTTTTTTTTTTTTTTCAATTATCAAATTGATCCTCAAAGAAGCAATATCTGATCTCTGGCTTAGCAACTTTGGAGTTCAAACGCATGCATGGTCAATCTTGACCTCTTCAATGTGTATTTATATTTGGACCTAACATGTAAAAAACCCAAGATTAATGTCCAAAAGATGAGAATTTTTGTTTTTCAGAACGTGAATTTATATGACGTGATTTTCACATCGCGCATTCACCACCAAACATAACAAGACCTTCTTAGGCATAATTCACCAGTCACACCACCAATAAAGTTATGATCAAATTTTTGTGCTGAGGTTTCAATGAAAACATAGACATTTGCCATTTGGAAATTATTTTCAGGTGGTAAAATATCTGAAATTACAGCTCTTCATGAAGCAAAATGACCAACTGACTTCTATATAGCTTTTGCCTTCTTGTTCTTGATCAGCATATAGCAACATCAATAATAACGAATGTAAGTAATCCCTTGAATGCAATTTGTACGTGAGTTTTTGATGATATATTTTCATTTTCTCGATTTAACAAGAAATTACTTCTCTATTATTCTCGATCACATTTCATTTAGTTGCGTCCAAGGAAAAAAAAAAAAAGAATAATTCACCTCTTTTTCTCTCTATAAATTTATGTTGATCTTATGTGGCTTTGTTCGATGTGCATAGCCCAAGTGTAAGGATGTTTTACCTATAAAAAATTTAGTCCCCTATATATCTCAATTTAAATATATTTTTATCCTCAATTTTATTTCCGATTCCCTATTTCTCAAGGAATATTGCTATTTAGGTATTCTATAGTAGCTATTTCTCAATGTGTACTGTAGATACTTACTTTAGAGCATCAAATGCACTCAGCTACAAAACCATAATTTTGTGGATCAGAATAAAATAAAATTCTTCTAACCATATATTTATTACCTGCGTTCATATTTAGGGGCATCTCTTGGTCAGCATGATCATTTAATTATGTCGTTCATGCACAAGATAAAACCTGCCTATTTTCATTTTTTTTATCTGAATAAATTTTAAACAATGAATATTATACAATCATCTTCCAGGGAAAAAGAAAAAGAGAAACCTATGCTTACTTAACTGTGATATAACTACTAATCTAAAAAAATTAAAAGAAATTAAAAAGAATAGGGTCACTGAGTAGCTCAAGTAATTTAGATTATTTCTTTTATGATCTAGTAATGACTTGGGTTTGAAATTTCATGAGGGATAAAGATCGGATTTTAAAAGGAAGAAAGAAGAATATTAATCGGAAAATAAAAATAATTAACTGATCATACCCCCTCGTTGTTTTTCTTTTTTCGTTATAAGCAAGAGGATTAATTCACGTTTGTTTTTTTCTCGATGTTTGCTCAGCAAGAAATTAGGGTTACCTTTTCAGTGGATTTGAACATATTGTTAAGATGATTACACTGTTTTTGGAATAACCGAATGGACACGTTATATACAACGAAGATGTATTGAACTAACCCAATGCTTTTCTTATCAGTACTGATGACCTAATCTAGTTGGAATTTTATGGCAACGACAAGATTGCAAGTGTTAATTGATTGTGGTTTTAGCTTTATTAGGAATCATTATTTCATCCACTAATATAATGTTGAATGTTAAGTCTTGTCTTTCAATTTTAATTAATTATCTCCTCAGGTTGGCCTAACCAATCCCATTTAGTTCCTTTTAAGTCCCTCTCATTGTTAAGATGATGCTCTAGTCTAGGAAGCTTTTGACTCTTTTACGATAAGAAACTCACCTTAAATGAAATTATACTCGACTCATCTTAATATTGCAAATATGTAGTGTAGCCGATTCCAACACATTATCCAAATAAGTTAAGAGTCAGACAAATTTTTGATAAATTATTACTGATTACTCTATCAATATATAATTTTTGTGATGAAATTATATTCTAGTCATCATCACAATTTTAGTGGAAAATACAAAGAAATTAGATGGTAGATATCTGAAAGAGTCAATGCATAATGTTGAGAATTACATATATGCATACATATATATATATGTATGTATATATATAGATATATTATATTATATTGAAATATTCTCGTTAATGACTTACATTTATGCAATATCTCATTCTGCACATAGTCTTCTGTAAGAAGATAAATGTTAGATTAGTTGGGAGGCACATCTAAGCAATCATGGCCAAAATCTAAAAATTGTTAATTAAGTGGGTTGGCCTATGTGTATTTATTGTTTTCTTATATCTTTGTTACATATATAGTTGAGATTTGAAATAAAACATAGGATCATACAATGAACAAATGACGCTAGGATGTGATATTTTACTTGTCTTATATCATCAATATTATCAGAAGCAATGGTAGTTTAAGACATTGACAAAGTTGAGAAGCAAGAATATTTATGGTCTTTTGCATCTTTTTGCAGGCACCATTATATTGGGCATGGCAAAATGGTTGGATGAGAATTTGAGAATTATCTCATCTTTACCAAGAGAAACAATTTAATAATATTGATCGAATATGACCTAAGTTGACAAAGTAATATGAGAGAGGTTTGATCTAGAAATAATATCAAAATAAGTAGTTCATCATCATCATCATCTTGTTTGAGGTTGGACGAAAATAAGAATCAATATTAATAAATTGAAAGGTATACGAGGAAAAGTTTTGACATGACCGTAAAGGTTTAGCATTATTAGTTCCAAAGATTCCTTATAACAAGTAAGGCAAACCTATATACAATAAGCCTTAATATAAGGCTGACGACTCTATTCCTAACCTCACATATAATATCAGGAATTCCGTATACAGAACTATCGAACAACTCTATATGAATATGATGTTGCCCTAAACTAACAAAGCGGGTTTTGTTGCATCAAAGCAGAACAGCATGACCTGGAGGAAACTTTTGTAACATAGCGCAGACCATGTACACCACTGGCAATGAGAGTGAGAGGCATCAATCAACCAACTTGCTCTAGTAAGGCTGGTCCAGAATGTTAATGTAACATAACCATTCTATAGAAGTGGGAAAAAAGGAAAAAAGAAAAAGTTGGCATCAACTCTTTAATAAAATGGTCACATCATGTACATAGCTAACAAAGTATTTATTTTTTAGGCAGCAGGCTGATACACAACATATGGCATATGCTTCCCTCTTGGTAATTGTGGAATCTCTATTATGATCAGCCAAAAATACGATTAATTTGCGTGTTATTTTGCTTAAACTATTGAGCCTGATTGGACTAAAGAAAAGCCTCCAGATGGAAAGCATGTGAGAATCAGACTACCACGAGTACTCATTCATTTCGTACCCTTCATTTGGCTTTTCTTTTTGTTCCATATGTATGTTCATTTAATTAGCATAAGCTCGTCGGCAACATAATTTTCAAAAAACGAATCAATTTAATTTGTTATGCAACTTGCGATAGTGACTTTTATCTTCAGAGTCGCAACTATTACCATACTGTCACGTGATATTGATTTGTTATTAGTCGATATTGATACCTGTATTATTTATTTCTTACCATTGGATTTTTAAAACGTGTGTAAAGCATTATACTATTATTGGCAGTCTTTTTCTCCCGGACTGTAATAATTTTTCCCTTTCAAATTGGGTAATCATTCATCTTGTGGTGAGCTGATGATTTATTCTAATGGATGCAAAATTGGATATAAAGAGATAATGATTAAGAGGGAGTGTTTGGAGCACTTGCTATGATAATGGTGTTTATAATAGTGGAAAAGGTACTTGCAAAAGGTGACGTTGGGGGTGGAGAACCATAGAAATTGAAACTGTTTTGAGTGCCTTGTTCCAAGGGGAAAATGGAGCATAAAAAGGATTTGACATATCCCTCAAGAGAAGGTGATTTTGCCTAGGCGTGTAGGAGAATTATAGAGCATAAAAAAAAGTTCCGCTGCTTCACAACAACCATGTGCAAAATTCAGATCATGGGTTTCTTTTTCATACAGATTTCTACCCTTCTCAGAATCCTTTTAGGATTGCTAGCCCTCTACAATAAGTTATGTATCCAATTTTTCTCAATATAGATATAGATGGTTAATGTGTGACAAATTGCAAGTCTGGTGGCCGAGATCTTTCTATGGAGTTAAGATGATAGCCATAATCAATTTAGGACAGAATCTTGCAGATTTTGTTAGTATTTTAGGCCGATATCGATTGTCTTTTAAGATTTCCTTTTTCTATCCCTAGTCCGGATGCGACTTCTTCCACAAAGGATTTGAATCCAAATCATCGATCGTGAAAAAGTAATTTTAATCACTTGAACTATTAACTAATTTTGTTTTTTTTTTTTTTTTGCTAATTCTTATAAAAAATTCTCTAACTAAGGCGATGCCAAATTACATAGGAATGAATTTCAAGATTTGCTGGAAATACAGGCAAGAGGTAGCGATACCCAACATGACCTAGACTTTTTAGGTATGTGTGTTGGCTTATGTACGAAGTTCCAAATATAATACAGATGATAAATAGCTCGATTGAAATTAGAAATTGCATTAGATTATTTGCTAATGTAGTTCCCTTTTCTTACTCGATTCATTTATAACAAACACATTGTTCAATCACATTGGTAGTTTACTTTTCAAAACTAGTCAGAAGATTGGGCTTATGATTTGGGTTTTTGCTTCTTTTATAATGGCTTGGTTACTCTGCACAAGGATTCCAATGAAAAATGAAGTGCATGTGGACAAAATCTAAGGCCTTCATACTTGCAGTCATAAAGGCCCAAAGCAAATGCAAGAAATTCCTTGATGCAAGCTGTTATACAATTATCCAACATGTGAACATCATAAACCCTACAACCACCATATAAAGTCCTGAGCTACTACTCCTATTACGATTGCTTTTAAGATGAAACCCGCGTATAGCCATAACGTACCAATGAGAAACCTACAATGAGATTGCTTCAACAGAGGTCTACTTATCTTAATGATACAATATTCAGCTTGGTGTACAAAATTTGTTCTATGCGCCTATCAGATCTTTAGTTTGACATCAACTGAACAACATTTTTGTTGCTCAGGAAAATCTAGTAGGATCATAGATCTTCTACCTCCTCAAGGGATGAAAAATGAGTATCAAGTCGACAGAGGGACTCTTGATCGATAGAGGTCACACTAAACCATTTTGGGGGAGAATAAACCGAATGTTGTTTGGGTGATGAAGCATCTACCATGATCTGCTCTTTAGATGCCTCAACATCTTCTGGTTTTACTTGACTTGTCGTATTGTTCTGACTAAAGAGCTGAGAATGTATCTCCAGACATGCTTTTATATCTTCCTCATTTCGGGCTTTGTTCAGTTTGTCAATTAGATCACTCAAGGCAGAATACCTTTCAGAATGCCATGATTTCATCTTCTTCGGCTTGTTGCCAAGATCATCAGGATCACTGAGATCACTAGCAACATCATTTGATCCGGAACTCCTAAGTTTCCTCAATCCTTGACCAACAATGTACTGGATCCTCTTTCTGATGTTCTCTACTCTAACTGGATTTGACCTAAGCTTTGATTTGAAAGATGCGACCATTGCCTCTGAGCTGTCATCTACAGAAACTTGTATGGAATTTGTTGTGGAGGCCCCAGTATCCATCTCCTCATCCATTTTTGTATTTACTGCGAATACCTCTTCTAGAAGACTAACATTTTGTATGTAGCGGTCAAAAGCTTCATTTTCTGCTTCAATCTCCCTGTCCTTGAACTCCTTCAGCTTCAAAAACCTCCACTCATTTAAAACTTGTGCATCCTGCAATTGATTTCCAAATACTCAACTAAACAACAAAACACGGTTTTAATATATAGCAATAAATAAAAATAAGTTTGCACCTTTCTCGTCAGTGGCTTCCTCGACCTAGCTGGCCGCAAATTGTTGAACTGTGCAAAACTACTGGATAATTGACGAAGTGAAGCAACTCTGTGTGAACTCCTGGACAAAAATTAACATATGTAAGTTGTTGACACACATACAATCTAACAAATCATCATGATGAGCAAAGTCAACCAAGCACGGACAAATGTGGAACAACTAACAGATAAAAAGGAACGCAGCACGGATTGCAAACATTTAACGAATAAATAGTGCCACAAAACTGAGATTAAAAATCAACCTAAATGTTGGATGCTTATGTCCAATACCAGAGGAATTTCACAAAAATTTGACATCACACTTTGGTCATTTCTCAAAGCATTATCAAATATAGTGATTCATTCATGGTGAGATATAACTATTGCTGCTGATGCTGTGAACTATACTATGCTTGGTCTACAGTCACATAATGGACGTGAGAAACAGAGATTCAACAAATCGAATGAAACATCTGGTCCTCATAGTAGCAGACTGTACCAGAGAAAACCAATTAGGCAGAGCCAAATTGCAAGCATCACATCATACAATATATATCTCAAATAATTGCTCATAAAAGCTTACCCAGAGTGCGAAACATCAGTTGATTGCTGGTCAACTTTAGGCGAGCTAGATGATGGCAACTTTTCCGGAATATTTGAACTGCCTTTCAAAACTGATAAAAAGAAAATCACTACATGAAAATACAAATCAAACTAGCCCATCCTTGCCTGACCAAAATATGTTGTATTAGAGGTATAACACCTGCAACAAGTGGTAATGTCCAACAAAAAGGGCACTAAAAAGACCGACCTATATACGGTTTGACTTCTGCACGAAGTTAAAACAAGATGATGCATGCAAACTACTCTATTTATTGAGCCCAGACAAAGTGTAGTGGAAGTGTTGGGGAAACATCATAGTCCTTTTCTTTTATCTTTTTGGGATTTTTCTTGATAGTTGAAAATACATAGACTCTCAGTAAAACAGCTCTACAATCCAGGCACCAAACAAGAGAAGAAAGAATAAAGTGCACGCTTAGAAATTAAAGAGATTATAATTGTAGGACAACATACCAGTTCTTTTCGAATCTGTTACTTTAGAATAATTATTTTGATAGATCAAATGTTAGCTCATAACTGCATAAGAGATTTGTGATAATTCCAGAATTTATGTCTAAGATCCTGGTTCCCAAGACCTACAATAGCTGAGCTAATTGGTCACTTTCCCAGCACAAAACACAAACAGATCATGAAAACCAAAGCTCAAGGGTGCAGTTAGAAAGTAAAACCAGCTCCACAAAACATAGAACATCGTAAGACTTGAGATCCTCAAGTTCAAGAGTAATGTTACCAATGATGTATGGTTAAGTAAACTAGAGGACATTATCACAAATGCTGCCGCTACAGAGGACCAAAAACTGATTGTGCTTAAGATTCTACACAGCTGACATTGCAATAAACAAGGCAAATGACGATTGTCGTGTTTCTTAGATTTATGCTCTGCTCCGTTAAGATATCCTTTGGTATGGTTTTGAGGATCTGGTTTATCCAGAAGTCTATCTTATGATCTATTCAATTTTAGAACTTTATAAATGAGGACCGATTGCCCTGCACTCGTGTATCTCTTCTTTAATTGATAAAGGTTTTTCTAGAAAACAAAAGAAGCACATTAAAGGTCATACAAGTCAGCAAGTCTTTCTAATTTCCTGGATAATAAATGTATAGGCGTTCTAGTTTTACATACCATGTATATGACAAGGATTCTGAGCTTTTGCGCAGCAACTCTTGCATGATTGAAACGGACACCTGCATATTGATTTCTTTAATCAAAATGACAGAGGATAGGAAATATTTCCATGTATCAAGGCCCTAGCTGTAAAACCTATAGACAAAGGCAACCACTTGCTGATAATGTAGAAGCAGATTACCAAAACAAGAAATTACAGAACTTGCTCTATTTTCAAAAATCACTAGGTCAAGAAACTCCATAGGGAAATGCTAAAACAAGGACATGTGCCCTGCTGTTAGTGTTTTGACTTTTGTGCTCTTTGCTATCCAAGATGATTACTTTCTCAACTAGTGACAAATGTCCATCTTGTCGGTGGTTTAAGATTGCCGAATAAAGTCAATAAATGTAGATTATTTCGTGTGTCTCTGTGAGTGTCTCTCTAGAGATCCGTGAGGCATCAGTTTAGGAAGATATCTCTCAGCTTCACTTTGTAAAGGATGCCACTTGCCAAATCCCAAAGTGCATCAAACATCAGCATGCTTAATGTTGGAGTTCTTTAAGTATTAACCGTTAACACTAAATTAATGACCTCTAAAAGACATAACCTTTTAGATAATTGTCGCTTATGTTGCATGTTCAATACCAACAATTTGCAGCATTCCATCTTCAATGCATTACTGGAAGGAATCATCCCAGTTTCCCTATTGCACGTGAGAGTCAGAACCTGCTTCAGTGCCCAGCCCAACTTCCTAAATCAGTTCAACCTACACAATATCCGACTACTCTGATTGACCAAGTTATTCTTCCCAAAGCTCAATACCCACTAGAGGAGTCAATTCTATACTCCAGCATGCTTCCTCTATTTAAAATGCCAAAAGCATCCTTAAAATAACAGAATCAATAACTAGAGCTTGGGAACAATGACACAGAAGCTTCTATGGAAGCAAAAGTACAACTTTAATTGAGGAAGGTACAACACTTTAACGCATTGCTTATCTATACTCATTCTCACTACTCAAGTGCAATCTTGATTAATTTAACACACTGTAAATACACGTACAAACACATATATATACATACAAACAGACAATCACACACACGTACTCTACGAGCATGTGTGTGTACAAGAAGCTATTGTAATAGAATCGAACCCTAGGTTTACGAATTGCAGAAGCGATTAAATGGAGACTAGACGAAAAATGAATAGAAAAACAATCAAAATATATGCACAAAATTAATAATAACTGGGAATTACCTAGAGCGAGCAACGTTACCGCACTTAATACACTTAGGTTTGTTAAGACCACGGAGATTCTTCGACGCGTTGGTCGTGAGCGGGGTGGTGGAAGAGGCGACGGGGGCGGCGGTGCCGGCGTCGGCGCTGTGGTTGCTCACGGCTGGTGATAAAGCCGCCATATTTTGCAAATTTAAATTATTATAATTTTATAATTTTATTTGTTTTCTGGATTTTATTCCCGGTGAGCTAAACAGTTGACATGTTAGAAAGAAAATTATAAGGAAAGGGGTAAAACGGGACAACAGACCATCTTATAGTATATCGTAGAATAAAGTTTTTGAAGTTTTTAAGAAAAGCAAAAATTTCGGGGCAATGTTGTAATTTGACGTTTTTAAACTGGGACATTGATTTTAACAGAATTTTTTTCATATTTTAGTGGGGTTAAATTATGGAAAAAATTTGATGACAATACTTGACTTTGTAAATAATACAATTAGCATTAAAAAAACTTCAAGTTCAAAATCTAATATCGTGAAGATAAAAAACTATCAACAATACATTTGTTTTTTTATAGATTTAAATGAAGATATAGTGATATATGTATTTAGTGACTTTTTCTGTAACCATTACTTATTTTTTGTTTTATTGTTTTAAATGTTTAACCTTTGCTATGTGCTTTTTTTTTTAGGCTTTGAGTTAGGATGTTCTTAACTCACATTGGACTTAACACTAATTCTGTTCTTAACTCACATTGGACTTACCAAAACATTGGACTTAACACTAATTCTGTTCTTAACTCACATTGGACTTAACACTAATTCCTATCAAGTCGGGAGTGATTAAGGAAAAATTCTCGTAACAAATGCTATTATTGAGATTCGAACTTGTATTTTCCTCTTTAAAATGGTGAGACTGCTACCACCTCAACCAGTAACTTGTTAGTTGTTCTATGTTTTTTTGTAATCTAAGTTAATCTAGAAAGTGACCACAATTATATAGAACTTGTGGGAACTAAATTTTCTAGGCATTATACATCTCTTTGTATGAAATTTATTTGCGGCTCGTTTTCAATGGACTTTAAAAATGTACTCTTTTTGGTGTAATTTTTTAAGAAAGTGTTCCTTTTTTTTCCCTTTGAAAAGCTTAAAATTTTCTTTTTGAATAATTAAGAATTTCAAATGTTTTAAAACCAAACAAATATTCATTATAAAAGAAAAGGCCAATCCAAGTGGACAACTAGTCCATTTTGTTAGATTAGAGGTCATTAGCCGAACTAAAAAAAGAAAAAAAGAAAAACACTTCAAGTGTACCAGAATATTTAAAATGATACTAAAGGGACCAAATTTGAAGTTCTTGCATAGTTGAAGGATTATTGTCAGAATTTACACATTTGTTATTTATGTTAAACTAATATCCATATCCCCCGTTGCCAAGACATTTTTCAGGTCCAAGACATTTGAAGAGAAGAAAACACTACAAACAAGCCCAACATCTTGGCCCAAGGAAAAAGAGTTACAGCAATAACGAAACCCAAGTTGACCCGAAAAAGTAAAAACTAACAAAACCCAAAGCTACATAAGAAATAAACTTAGAGGAGTCTAAAACCAAAACCAGATCACAGACAGATTGGAGAATTCGAAGCCAATAGGGGGAAAGCATGGGCGAAATCCAACGGTCAAAAATCACGAAGGCAACTAACAACCATGGACAACCATCCCTGTCGGAAAAAAAAAAAGTAGCAATTTAATGGTATATCTTTTGTTTATGTAAGAGAGGTCCTAAAATTATTTAAAATTGTTTATTGACAACTGTAGGTGTTCTATTATTGACATTTGGTCTTGGGTCTTTTTTGAATTAAAAAAAAAATCTTGATGCACAAAAATTTCCAACTAAGGCACCATAATATTATTATTTATTCATCACGTACAACCACTAATAATGTTTTTTACTTAATAAGTGATTCACTTCGTTCCATTAAAAAAAATCATAAGATAAATATCAAAAAAGTAAAGTTTTTTGCGTGGATCTTAACTCCCAAGCTCTACACAAATAAGTATTTCTAAGACCATGATTTTACTAATTATTCATGGAAATATTAGATCAAACTAATTCTCAAACAGTAGTCATTATTCACAGGCATAAATTAAAAAATTTTTCCCCCCTATCTTTGAATATTGCAACATTCTCTTTTGCGCTGGCTACGTTTACGTGTGTGGTGTGCTTGTTGGTAGGTGGGTGGTGAGGAGAAGAGTAAAACTTTGCTAGCCTTGACTGTACTTATACAAATATTTTAAAGAAAAATAAATATGGAAGTGTTTTTGGAATGTTCTTCTCATAGTCATACTCCCGTCTAATCATCCAGAGAAGAAAAGTAACGACTCCATCAATCTCTATTTATTTATTCGTGTGACTTATTTTTGAAAAAGAAGATAGGAAACAAAAACCGGACAGCTATATATTTATTTAAACGTGTCACAATTGATGCGTGCTATTTTAATATGATTCACATAAAATTTTTGAGCATCTTTCACTTTTTTATTTAGTTATGGATAGTATTATATTTTCTTTTTTTATATATAAAGAAAACTTAACTACAAAGTCGACCACTAAATATTTGACCCAAAATAGAGATAAGGGTAGAAGTTAATTCTTGAACGACTTCTAATTTCAATTCTTATTGCTAAACATCCTTAAGAAATACATAGTAATAAACGGTATGTTAAAGCGATCCACATAAAATTTTTGAGCGCTTTGTGGTCCTTGCCTTTGGTTTCTAGCAGAGAGAGAGAGAGACGTGGAGATTGAAGTCGTTGGCACATGGTTGACCACCCGTGCCGACCGCGTCGACGCAGAAACTTCCACGCTGGGCCACGAGAATTATTGCTCTCCAGGCTGTTCTTCTATAAAGAGTATTAGCACGTGTTTCTATCCATTTGACAATGATTAGTTACATTGTCAAATCTATGTTTTTACATTTTTTCGAATTTTGTGAAAGCAAGTGGATCAAGGAATTGAGGTGCCGCCCGTGATGGTGTTAAGTGCCTGTTTGAATTTATTTTTATTTAAAAAAAAGTATTTTTTAAAAAATTTTATTAAATTTATAATAATTATTTAATTTATTTTTAAAAAATCAAATTATTTAAAAAATTTAAATACAATTTTTTTGAAATCAGAATTTTCAACTTTTTAAAAATTTTATTTTTAAAAAACTATTAAAAATATATATAAAAAAAAACCAATTTAAACGACCTTAAATATGCCTTCACATTTGTACCATAACTTATTATGACACAAGAGGTAGCATTTTTCATGTGCTTTAAGGAACAAGTGGTACTACAGGCGAAACCATATTCGGATAAGTTGGAGCTTCAGTTGTTCTTCATTTGAAAAATATATTTTCAAAGTACTTTAAGCTGAAAAATTAATTTAAATTTTACCAAAAAATTAACTATATATGAGTATCAAATTGTACTTTTAGCCCTGACCAAATAAAAATTTTGGATCCACCATGAGGCACGTCTGCTTCTTCTCTACAACTTGCAAATCCTGATCCGTGAAGGATACAAAAGATGAGCCATTGTAAATAAGAATCAGGATCTCTTTGGATTAAAGAGGTTCGAATTTAATCTTAAGGTTTTCTCCTTTTGCAATATCTTAGAAAACATGATAGTTTTTTTTATTATTATTAAAAAATAGTAGAACTTTCATTAATCCCCAGAACTTAGCCTATTTCAGTGGCTTCAAATACAAAGTGCAAAGCACTAAAAAAGCCCCACCAATTGAAAAAAGTCCATCAATTTTTGGAGGAGAGAGTCTAGTCTAATATTTTTCACTTGCTAATCTATCACTACTCACTCCACTAGCACTTTTAGCTAGGTTGGTGATGGTTCGTTCAGTCTCATGCTTCTACAAGAAATTATTCACTTAGAAAGTGGTCAATTATTCAATCTAAATCAGACCTCGAATGAAAAACTTTAAACCAAGTTTAGGCTATTAATTTCAAAAAATTCTTTTCATAGAATTGCTTGATTTCGCCCGTCACAAGCGAAGCATCCTTAAGAACTAAAGCTTCAGCTTGAAGAGCAAAGTACAAAAGATACGATAATAGACTGTATAGGTTTTACCAAAGAATAGGTAGATCAATTAAATAACATTTTTTTTTGTGATAAAAGACTTTAAAATTGTTTGTTTTCACATTACAAATACCATCACCCTTTTAAATGATATAAAACATGTATTAAGCATGTACTACTACATAATAACAATTATAATTTAAAAATAACTTTCATATAACTTTACATAACAAAACTTTTTGGCATATCGACCATAAATTGAAAACGTGCAGAATGCCATTTGCATGGTGGCCACTTATGCAGTGCACTTTTCCACTCGACATTTGCTGGTCGGCGAGCAATCTAATACTAGGTGAGACATCTACGAGTTAAGATTCTCTTATTTATTAGTATATTTAAATAAATAAAAATAAAAATATATCAATTCCTATTATAAATAAATCATTTTGACCATGTATTATAAAATTTTAATTTTTTTATTTTTTTAAATTTTCTCTCAAAATCAATCATTTTGTGTTATATATGAATGAGTAGATTTTTTCGTACCAATTAGCATTTTTTGATTGACAAAATTTCCTAACGAAAAAGTTCATTTCCTTAAAAGCACCCTCGACATTTTTCACCTTGTCTACCAACTTTTGGAATTTTTTAATATGCTGTCAGCGCATACATCTAGAAATTTTTCATTCGTGTTCTGAACATTCATCTAGATGGGGCAAAAAGAAGTGAGGAAAAAAAAACATGGCCAATATGGTCAATAATTTAGTTAATTTATCTTATAGGTACACTTGACGCAACTAATAAAGTAAATTAGCATTTGAAATTATGATGAAAACTTCTAGAAATAATTAAATCAAAACTTCTAGAAATGATTACACTTACCTACTCGCTTTTGCCTCGTCAACCCATTATTATTTAACAACAGGGTCATTATCTTGGGACATAAGCATCTTTATAAACTATGTCATATTTAAGGGGTTACCAGTTACTTGATCTATTAAAATTTATGGCTTACCTAAATTAGCTTATTTTAAAGGAAAAAAAATAGTTTTACATAATAAAATACTTTTTTGTTAAACTCAAAAATTTTAACTTCTAAGAAAAGCACTTTGTGTTTGTATGTTTTTTTTTTTTCCTAAAAGAAAAAGGTCAACATAAACACATGTAAAAATATAAAAAGTACTTTTTTGTTCAAAAATGTTCTTTTTTTCTCTAAATAAGCCAATGGAAATTAAATATAATTGTTGCGTCTATACTATTATATATAACAAATTTCGTTACATATAATGTTACCAAGTAATACTGCCAATTTCTTAACATGTGTATACTGCCCCACTTAATTGTTTAAAACAAGTTTCTATTGTAGTTATTCCCCAAATTAATATATGGACATCACAAGTAAATTATGCAATCAACTAAATCATTTATTTGTTATTCAATTCAATTTCTTCCCTTTTCCTACACTAAAAAATCTTTCCTTTTTTCTTCTTTATATATTATATACACTTAATCACTAGCCTAAAATTATGGTTAAATCATTATTTTGGTATTATATTTAAGCTCCTACATTCAAATCTTACTCATAGCAGCACAGATTTGCTTTCTTTTTTGTTTTAGATAATCGCAATTTGATCATTTTTTTATCACTATAATTTCTCCGTAATTTCAGATTGTAATATCTTGCAAATTTCAAAATTGTGCATATGTAAGGAAATCACATATATGTGTATTATATTGTTTAATCTATTAAAAATTGTTCATATAATTTGTTTGAAATATTTAAATGGATAAAAAACTAAATCTTTTTAATATATCAATCTACATAAATCATATCCCATGCAATTGCACAACTGACATACTAATTTTGGTATATAGTTAAGTTGAAGTCACCGAATAAGAAGAAAGAATTGTAGAATATTTATAAGTAACTAAGCCAATTTCCAAGCGAAATGTTTGTGGAATTAATACTTGTTTATAGTGATGACCAATTGTCATAAGCTTCTAATTTTAATTTAGATCCCTTCTGTCTTTATCTCATCTATCAACAACCCTAATTAAAATAAAATTTCAAATTTGTCGCTCTTGCATTTTCTCAATCATACCATATATTGTATATCTTTCAACTCATATTTTAATATCTCAAAATACTTTAGTCGGTACATGCGATAAATGGACGAATTTTGCGACCTTTTTGCACCATTCCACCAGAAAAACCATATAAAATTCTTAAAGCACCTCTCTTTATGTTACAATTCCTTTTTTTTTTTTTGGGATTTATGTTGCAATTCAATAATCTATATTTTACATTATATATAAAAATAGATCAAAAGCAACTAATTACATGCTTATAAACATAATTTGTCAAACATTTAGACTTTATTTTTTACTTACAAACAAATTTGATTAACTTATAAGTAATGTCAAACATTCTTTAATTATAAATTGCATATCTAATAGTATAATGCTCCAATGACATCGAATGATTCTCTTGTAACTGTTTTTATGTCATGAATCTTATCAAAATCACCTAAAATTGCCAACTTGCGGTTTCTATTACATGAATGAGTTTATGTTGCTATCACCAATCTAATAATGCAGTGACCAATACTGTTAAAGTCTGATAAACCTCATTTTTTCAACTAAGACATTTCAATGAAAGACGCTGTATGATTTCCCTCTGGAATCTTATATAATTACGATCTTGCACTTATATTCTATCCAATAGAACAAAACATTTTATAATTGCATTTGATTTGCTTACTAACTTGAGAGATGTACCACGTATTTTCTTTTTAAAAAAATATTTTTGAACGTTTTTTATTTGATTACTCAATATAATAGACTTAGACTGAAATAGATAACACTTATAACTAAAGTCCGAAAGTTTTCATAATATAACTAGGACCCGCTTAAAGTCTCCATTGCACAGAAAAAACTTTAATTATAGATTTGATTACTTCTATTTTTGGCTGAGGTTGCATTAGAGCTGGACAAGTAAGGTGGATGTTGCGAACCCAAATGAATGCCATCTTGTGGACCTGGTTAAAGTATATACTTCTAGACAAATGAATGGGCACGAGGGAAGATGATGGACTTACTTTCTTTCTTTTTCTATTTTTCACCCCTCATTGCTTAAAAGGATCTTGAATACGTGCGAAGGATTTTAAAAAATGTGGGTGCTAAGAGAAAGAGTGAGTTCAAAATTGACGAGTTAGTCCAAACATTTGTTGGCTTCTTGGTCCATGTGTATAATTTTAAAATTCAAACGACTTAACATCCTATTCCATTCCTCAATGTATGAAAAGACTGGCCTCTAATTCTAGTCCATTCTTACAATCCAGCAAATTAGAACTTCTGAGTCGGACTCAATCTCTCGGGAAGTCGCTTCCTTCTTAATAGCCTCCTACACGCCTTTATATAGAGCCATAAATTTCACGATTTGCTGAAAGCAACGCTATTAGTGGAGAGGCCTCCAGCATCAACATGTCTAGAGTTGTCCTTGAAGTAACTGTCAACATTAAGTTTCCAATGATAAGTCAAGGCTGGCCAAAGGATGAAGGTTGTCTCGCGATGATGCAATGATGGAGATCTCTCATTGACTAGCCATGCATATCTCACTTTTCGGTAATTTCTTATAGTGATGGAGGCTTTGCTCTGAGCAGCGTCTAATGGACTTTATCTCATATGATAAGTTTGATATTCAAATTAGTTTGTAAATTGTAATGCATCGAAGAATTATAAGTTTGCTAAAAGTGCAAGAGAAAGCCGAAGGATTGATGTATTTGTCTCCTAAATTAGCCAAATGGCTTATTTTTATAGGCATTTATTACTTGTAATCTAATATTTAGGTAACTATTATTATTGACTAGACATTCTTCAGATACTAGACTTAGGTAACAAGTTTTATTATAGGGGTGATGTTGATTGCTTGTATTTGACACTGGGTAGCTAGTAAAATGTTACGTATCACCGTCTTAATCAACTATAAATTATATAGTGATTACTATTACAATGTCACGTTTTATCGTCCTAATTAATTAAGTTTTAACATACTGGTGGTTGGAATTGCTTGTATTTGATAAAATGATAGTTAGTATTGTCACATATCAACATCTTAGACAATTGTAATTTTTGCACTAAATTGTTATTGCAATGTCATGTTTCACTGTCATAATTATTTATGATGTCTAATTCGAAAAGTATTCTCTTGTTATACAACAAAGATAATTCGAAAAGCATTCTTCATTTTTTTTGCCCTTTTATTCGTCGGTGGATAGTGCACCTCCGACATGTTAAATAGACGAGATCATTGACTGAATAAAATATCTGTTGTTTAATAGAACGCATAGTCATTGTCTACAAGAAAATGTTACAATTTTATAACACATAAAATAATCCTCCCTCATTTAGGAAAAAAAAAAGAAGAAAAAAAAAACTTCTCTCTCTTTCAAATCCCATCTATCACACGTGTGTATATATATATACATATATATGCACACACCCCCAACATGCACGTAGACACGTACACGACACGCTAGGGAGAGAGTGTGGAGCTCGTATCCAAGTTTGATTTGATCTACGAAGAAATGGACGAGTCGGTTGAGTTGCCGAGTCGACTCGCGATTCTTCCATTCAGAAACAAAGTGTTGTTGCCTGGCGCCATTATTCGTATTCGCTGCACTTTACCTAGCAGGTATTACACAATATGCATACGTATATGAATTTTTTTGTGTTTAATCTGTTTATGTATATGGTTTTTGATTAATCTAAACTTAGCTTTTGCAATTGCTCCAGCTTCATAGTTAAGCTCCAATAATTTTGGAAAATTGTTCGATTCTGAGCTTTTCTTGTGTGTTTTCTGCTAATCTTTTTCTGATGTTTGATTGGTGTTGTTGTTTAGCTAGAGTTGTTTATTATAAAGTTTGAAAAAATTTCAGTTGTAATGTGAGAGAAGGCCTTGTTTGTGTGAGGAAATATTAGGATGACAATAAAAAGAGCATAAATATATTTAAAATTAATGAAAAGTCAACAGTTTGATGCTTTTCTTTTTGGTTTTGTTGGTTAACTTGTATGATTTGCTTAGTAGATGGACTGAATTAATTACATGGTATGGTTTGTGTCTGTATAGCGTGAAATTAGTGGAGCAAGAATTGTGGCAGAAGGAAGAGAGGGGATTGATCGGGATCCTGCCGGTTCGGGATTCTGCAGAGTCTTCAACTTCGGGTCCTGCTTTATCCTCAGGTGAACGTTTTTAAGCATTACTAGATTCAATCTTTCGCGAGTCAGGTTATCAGGACAAAGTGTCATGATGTGCTACTATTTCAGGCATGGGAGCAGATTCTGTGGGTAGAGACGTGAAGAATCACACTGGTATATCAGATACTCAAAAAAATGATGGGAAAAATCAGCACGAAGTTGTTTACTGGCACAATAGGTGAGTAGTTTGATGTCTCATTTGCTTAAGCCAATGATTTTGTCATTCAGAGGTTGTCATGTTAACGTCTAGCGGTGGACTGCTTGGTTTTGACTAGGGGAGTTGCCGCACGTGCTTTACATCTCTCAAGAGGAGTTGAGAAACCAAGTGGGAGGGTCACTTACATTGTTGTGCTTGAAGGGCTGTGTAGATTCAGTGTGCAGGAGTTGAGTACCCAAGGGACATATTACACTGCAAGAATTAATCCATTAGATGTGATGAAGGCTGGTAAGATGGCATCCATCTTATTGCATCAAAGTGAGAATGTATTGTGTAACGGGTAGCATAGATTAGGCTATGGATCTAGATTCTGGATATTCCTCATGCTTCTTACAAACTTATGCAGACTAAAGATTGTGCACATCTTTCAAAGTGAAAATTTGTTTTGTTTTTATCAATTTTGTACTCAAAGTATTTGTGATACTCTTGTCCTCTTTTAATACAAGGAAGTGACGGAGGAAAAAGAGTAGGTTGCCTTCGCCTTAGCTCTTTGCTAATCCTTCCTATGTTATTGTAGGCATAATAGGAAGCAGCAACAACACTTCATTGTTTGTATCTGTTGTATGTTGCAAATGTTAACAAAAATTAAATAATGAATGAAGAGGGAGTGAATATGAACCTTGGAATTCTTCCATCTAATATGCACTTTGCTACTAAAGAGTCCTAAAGAAATCCATGACAGATGTTATGTTGCACGCAAGTTTGTGACAGAGGTTAGTGGAATGTTCAAGACAGGACGATCATCATGGGTGAAGTTATTGCTTGAAGAGTGGTTCTTAATGTTGTCGACATGGATGACATTCTCTTTTGATAATTAAGACTATAAGCAGAGTTGCCTGGATGGCCAAATACCTCAGTCATTAGGAAATTTTCTTGTTTGACGAATTTTTCTAACTTCCTTCATGTTCTTTAGACAAATTTTATTTTCTTGAAAGGCAGGTTACTAATCTTCTGTAAATCCTGCCTCTTTGTCTTCACTTAAGAGTTTCATAATTGTCTCCAATCTCTCTTCTTTCAGTTCCTTTCTCGTTCTCTTCCCAGTGAGGTGTGGTCGTTGACGGGGAATTGTGTTATTTTGAGTCAAAACAATGCATGAAGGATGGGTGGTCTTTGTAAGTGTCCTTGAATGGTTTAAAGCATTTGTAAGTTATAGTTCACTTTAATGTTAATGAAGTCAGGCATAGATCTGATCAACTGGATGTTTATATCTGCATTATTTTTTTAATTTACTCTCTTTAGGTTACTTTTAATGCAGTAAACTTTTTCCTTGCGTTGCAATGATATAACTATTGGCATGTTGCATGTAGAGAAGTGGTTTCTAGTCCCCGCATGTGAAAAAGCTAATTTACTATCCTTATAATCTTAATTAGAGATGGAGCAAGTGGAGCAGGACCCAGATCTCATTGCATTATCGCGTCAGTTTAAAGCCACAGCCATGGAACTGATTTCTGTTCTTGAGCAGGTAAAACCAAGAGAAATATTTTATCCTTTGTTTTCTAAATTAATCCATGTGGATGTCTCTTTGGAAATGCTATGCTGAAACATTCTATATACAAGCTTAGTTATAGAGAGAGAAACAAGAAGGGAAAATTTCTACTGCCACTGCAGTTGTTGCAGTCAGAATATTGGATATTTCCACTGCTACTGTTATTGCAATATTGGAATTTCGTTGCCACTACTTATATCTCACCGGAAAAAGGCAGTTTTGTGGCTAAAACAAGACAAATGTGATATTGAAGTCTGTATCTCAATTTGCAATATTGGAATTCCATTCCCACTGCTAGCACAAAGGTGGTTTTCTAGCTAAAATGAAACAAATGTCATACTGAAGTCTGTATCTCATGCTTGCTTTTCTTCCATTCATGATTTTAGCTTTCTTGTGATTCTTTGTTCACTTTCTTAGCATTGCAAATGAACTAAGGCTTTGTTTGGTCTAACTGTGAGATTTTAACTGTTAAACTGTAGAGCTTTTAGTAGTAAAGCTTTGAGTATAGGTGCTGTTAAACAAAAGTGGTAGATTGTTTGGCCTTGTATTTTAGGAGTTAAGCTTTTAAATATTTTGAGGGCAATATTGGACTTTAGAAAATATGAAGTAGTTTTTGAAAAGCTCTAATTTGAAGCTTCTGGTTTTTCAGCTTTCTTAACACTGGCTTTATGTAAGAGTTCTATTGAAAATGGGCCAAGTAGGTCAGCCTGAGTTTTTGGATTCATAGAGAGTACTTTGAGTGTCTAAAAAGTTGGGCTAAACAGGCTCTAAGAGTCTCGTTCAAATGCTCCACATTGTATCACATCAATATGCATTGTGTTTGCGAGTTCAATATAGTTTCTTGGTTCAGTAAGACTGTGTTGCATAAAATGTAGTAATCTGAATTTAATGATAGATGAATTAACAAATCTGAACCTACCATGCTTCAATAAATCTGCTGTTTATGGGCAGTAATTCATTTCCTTACTTATGAACCAAGGTAATTCACTCGGATAACAGGATTCTTTTTAATGATTCTTTTACAGCCTACACAAAAAGAATCATCAAGAGTACTTTTTCTTCAATGCAATTTCTTTGTTCTCACAATAACAAATATACATCCAAGAGTACTTTCCTTCTTGGGTTTTCAATGTGGATGGTTGCTCAGGGAGGGGGGGAGGGAGCCTGTTTTCTAACAATCTCGCATGATGACCAGCCTGTTACATTCAAGACATAAGCATGCATATGCTTGTGTTTATAACGAGATATATTTCAACTGTCATTTTATCTAATCCCACCTTTCCTCTTTATTTTTAGAAACAAAAAAAGGGGGGGAAAACAAAAGTGCTTTTAGAGGCGGTCCCTGTGCACAGACTGGCTGATATTTTTGTTGCCAGCTTTGAGATTAGCTTTGAAGAGCAACTAGCTTTGCTGGATTCAGTTGATGTGAAAGTAAGGCTTTCAAAAGCTACTGAATTAGTTGAGAGGCATTTGCAGGTATGAACCAATTGCTTAAACATTTTAGTTTGTTCTTCTGGGGATTTAATGAAGTCATTAATCATCTTATCTAGTGTTGTCTTGCAACAGTCAATTCGCGTAGCTGAGAAGATTACACAAAAGGTTGAGGGACAACTATCAAAGTCACAGAAAGAATTCCTACTTCGTCAACAGGTTTGTCTTTTGAGTCCAGATATTTCCTTCATACACGACTCAAGTATGTTCTTGGATCTTATGAGTAAGAACAAGGAGGTTACTCTTGATTTCACACAGATCTTGTTAGTCTGTCTGGTTATGCTACCTCCTATAACTTGTAGTAGTTAATGATGTACAACATGCTGTGTGGTCATTTGAGGCTTCTTCATTATGGATATCTACATATCTTTTGAGTACGCAAAAATTGTTAATTAAAAGGAAAATGATTTTATTCTCAATTGGAGTGGGCAACTACAACATACTTAATTGTGATTTGTGCCTTTTCTGACATTTTCTGGCTTCAGCTTGAAGTCCAACACACTATCATGTGTTGGAAGTATTTCTGGAGTCATGTCCTAGGCCTGAAATGATTTTATTCCTATCATTTAATAAGATGCCTTTCTCTTCATAGTCTTTTTGGGTCAATTGCACAATAAAATGAATTCACTTGCATAAAAATGATTGAAACCGTATGTGTTTTGAGCTTTATCCCTTCTGTATTTGCTTGTGATCCAATACATATGTTGGTGTGGTTGATTCTGTTGGTAATTAACCTTTTCTCGCCTAATTAAGTCAACATCCTTTTGATGTGGACCTTTTGGTGTCATTACTTCCCGACATTTTATGTACCATATTAAGGAGAATTCCCAAGAGTTTGTTATATTTTCTGCTAATGGCCTGCAGAAAATGGCATTTTGCTCTAAACATTCCCCTAGTTTCGCCATACGTTATATTTTTGAATATCCAGAAATTCATTTCATAACCAAATCCCTAAATCTTGAAGATGGCGTATATCTTGGGGTGTCTGCCCTCTAGGTGAATGTCCTACGATGTGCGTAATTATATGTGGATATGTGGCTGTCATTGAAACTCATGCGTCAGTCAATTGTCTCTCTTATTCCAATATTTCTTATGTATACTCCAGATGAGGGCCATAAAGGAGGAACTTGGAGACAATGATGATGATGAGGATGACGTGGCTCCCTTAGAAAGGAAAATGCAAGGAGCAGGAATGCCTGCAAATATCTGGAAACATGCACAAAGGGAACTAAGGTAGGTGTCTTCAGATTAAAATATTAGTGGGTCATGTAAGACCTTGTTATCATACTCTGTGAATTCTCTGGAATCTTATCATCAAGCATATATTTATGATGTCAAAATGTGTTATGTATTGATTCTTAAAGCGGCTTGTACCTTGTAAGTTACTAGTAGATCAAAACGCCATCTTTTCTAGATCTTATATTTGAGTCCTGTCGAAAGACACTGATGAGAAAACCAAAAATTCAAAATCTGGAATGAAAAAGCCATTTTGAACTTTTCCGGTAACTCATTGCCAGGATCCATTTTTAATCTGTGTATAACTAATGAAATATTTTACCTTCTTTGGGTTTCTTCTTTTTGCCTTGTCCGATGAACGATATCTTGTGCTCGTGCTTGGTGTTTTTGATGGATTTAGAGCAATCTCTACACCACATTCACATTGACATCTATGGCATAATTAATATTGTTCGACCCTCATGCCCAATATACGGATGTATTTTTATGGAACAACTGCCGTGCAGGTTGATTCTCCTACAAATATGTGCTGATAAGGAACTTTTGAATTCAATCATAGTTGTTGTTAAGGAGAGTTTAGGTCTTTGTCCTCCTATTAGTATTAAATATTGAGGAAGAGCTGCTACCACAGAAGTATTCTACATTTCTATCACACATTCTATACACGCTGGACCTGCTTGTTTTGTTGTTTGACTAGTGCATCAGTGCAAGCCAAGATACCATGTCATTGTGCATTCTGTTGGTATCAATAATATATGTTGTTAACATTTAACCTGCAATTTCTCTTGAAAATAGCAGCTCTTTAGACATTGTTAAGCCTGCAATTCTTTGTTTTAAGCATCTCTAAAACATTCCTATAAATTTCTACATTAAATCCTTGTACCAGGAAGCTCAAAAAAATGCAGCCTCAACAACCTGGGTACAATAGTTCTCGTGTATATTTGGAGCTTCTTGCAGATCTACCCTGGCAAAAGACCAGTGAAGCATGTGAACTGAACTTGAAAGCCGCGAGAGAGCGTCTCGACCTTGACCATTATGGACTAGTCAAGGTCAAGCAAAGGATAATAGAATACCTTGCTGTTCGCAAGGTTGGCTCAATTGCCTAGTCTACTTTCTCTGTTTATATGCTGAATCTGATTTTTATATGTTACTTATTTGTGATTTTGATTTTAACCTGTTGTGCAGCTCAAATCAGATGCAAGAGGTCCAGTATTGTGCTTTGTAGGTCCACCAGGTGTTGGGAAAACGTCGTTGGCTTCATCTATTGCTGCTGCTTTAGGCAGAAAATTTATCCGCATAGCCCTGGGAGGTGTGAAGGACGAAGCTGATATTAGAGGGCACAGGAGGACATATGTTGGAAGCATGCCAGGGCGTCTTATTGATGGGTTAAAGGTGACTGTTAAGTTATAATTGTAGCATTATCCGAAGGGTGTTCTTGTGCTTTGGTCGTTCTTATCTGCATTGTGTAACCTGTTAACAAGGTTTTCTGAACTAACCATGGAGAGATACAGAGTCTAGTTTGATCCAGCATATTACTGATGTTTGGAGTGCTTGAGATGCTCCTGTCTAGGATATTGGGCTTGCCATTGTGATTAATTGTTGACGAAATGGATGAGTCGAGTTTCATCTTGACAGATTATGTGTTGTTGACCTGCTTGTGTGCCAAGGAATTGCAGGCAAATCAGTAAATCAATTAGACCTAGAAATGGTCTTCAAAGTGGATGAGTGTTCAGAAGTCTTACTTAGTAATATACTACGAGCCTGAAAATGTGCCCTTGCCCCTTGTGAACTGTATTGGGCTTTCTTCTGTAACTTCTTATAATGGTAATTGAAATATTTTGTTTCTAAATTTCAGAGAGTTGGTGTCTGCAATCCAGTTATGCTGCTGGATGAGATCGACAAGACAGGTTCTGATGTTCGGGGAGATCCTGCTTCAGCACTATTGGAGGTTCTTGATCCTGAACAGAATAAAACATTTAATGATCAGTATCCTATCGCTATTAGTATTGCAATTACTGTTTTTGAACCTGAAATTAAAAGAAAGTGTTAGCATTCTATATCTTCTTGCTTTTGAACTTTGTAGATGAACATATTTGAATATATGCACTCTAGCTGCATTTCATGATTTACTATGTTCTTCGTTGCTACTATTTTGAATGTAATTTGTGTTGGGAGATTGTGAGCATGGTTTATTTTCATTTTCCAAACCAGTATTCCTTTTTCTACTTGTTGAATTACTTGCAGGGTATTTCAACAACTTAATGTCTATCTCACGTGGACTCATATATGTCTATTAACTTCATCTACCTCCTATTCTACACCAAGCTAACCAGACAACCAAGCCTTATTCCATTAAGTCGGATCGTTATATGGATCTGATGACTCAAAGGGTTATCTCCTTGGTTAGCTCTATGCGTGTTAAATCATCTCCTCTGCATATCTCTATCCAACTCTGTACAGCCTCCCTTTATGCCTCTTTTAGTGAGCAACTTGTATAACTTGACAACTTCTTACAGATGCCTCCACACTTCTCCTAGTAACATGTGCAAACCTTATCAAACAATTCTCCCTCATCAACCTCCTACTTTGCACATTCTTCATAAAATTCCAGATTCTTTCAAGTTTTAGGTTGTGCAGAAAATAGTAAGACATCTCACCTATTACAAATGATGGACAGTTTGTGCCTCTCGAAACCATGGGGATTTGTAAATGAAAGTTGGTAATATCAGCTTTGGCTTATGCTGATTGTTGCAACATGCATATATTTGAATAGATTGTTTGAATAACAGAACCTTATGATGAACTTGATAATGTCTATGCATTCTGTGTGATTCCTTAATTCACAGTTACAGCTATTTAAACGTCCCATTTGACCTTTCAAAGGTTATTTTTGTCACAACTGCGAATAGGTTGCAACCTATTCCTCCTCCACTTTTAGACAGGATGGAAGTGATTGAGCTTCCTGGATATACACCTGAAGAGAAGCTCAGGATAGCAATGCGGCATTTAATTCCCCGAGTTCTGGATCAACATGGTTTAAGCTCTGACAACCTTCAAATTCCTGAGGTATTAAATTTTGCACCTTTAATTAGCCAACAGGGTGCTAGTTAGATTGCATCTCTGCTATTAGCATATTACTGATTCTATTCTTTAATTGATTTCTTGTATGCACCTGTAGAACTTGTAATGGAAAGGGAAAATTTTTGCTTGTCATTAGTTCCATAGATTTTTATATTTGTCCATAATCTGCCAGCTGAAGTAAATCTTTATCCTGTGAACCAATGAAAATCAACTTCTGACTCTTCCGATGCAGAAATGGAAGGGTTACATAATTACTCTTGGTTTGTTCACTTAGAAGTTGGTACCATGTTTGTTTGCTCAGCCAATAATTTCATAATGATCCTCTTCGTTTTCAGAAAGAAATTTGTCTTAGTGATGAATTTTGACCTAAAGCACTGTTTTCTGTATCTGCTTCCCAGTGGGCCTGACAAGTGGACTTGATTGCTGGTCCAAATTAATATTTTTGTGGACCATTTGTTTGTTTGAAACCTTTTAAAAATGCTTGAACCTTTGCACCCATTGCACTATGTGATCCTCCTTTTGCAGCATTTCTTTTATTGGTACTTGAGATAAGCTGATTAAACAGAAGTATGATGTGCAGGTCTAAAAAGTATGATAACTATCTGCATATGATAATTGCATTATGAGTGGAATGGTGAATCCAGTTTAGGTATTAAATGTGATATCTTGGCATGTTAGCATTGGATACTTTTTGTGCTTACAATTTGAAAGCATTTTGCATGCGGTCTAATCTGTACTTGCAAAAAGAAAAAGAAAATCAAATAGAAATGATTACACTGCTGCATATCCACTTACACTCAAGAGATTATGTTGGCCTTTTGTTGCTATTGGCAGACTATGGTAAAACTCATCATTAAAAGGTATACAAGAGAAGCTGGTGTTCGTAATCTAGAGAGGAACTTGGCTGCTTTAGCACGTGCAGCAGCTGTCAGAATTGCAGAACAAGAACATTCTGTGCCAGTTGGCAAAGGTGTGCAGCGGCCTGCTTCTCCTTTGTTGGCGAGCAGACTTGCTGCTGCTGGTGAAGTAGAAATGGAAGTCATTCCAATAGGTTATAACACTCACGATATCTCCAATGCATTTGGGGCTACCTCACCTTTGGTTGTGGATAAAGCTACGATGGAAGATGTGCTAGGGGTAAGTAACTTCTTGTTTCATTTTCTGTGATAAAACATGACATTTCTTATTTTATACTAATTCTTTTCATTTCCTGTGCATGTATGTATATTGGATTGTAGCCCCCAAGATACGATGACGGAGAGACTGCAGAACGAGTGGCGACTCCTGGTGTGTCTGTTGGCCTAGTTTGGACAACATATGGTGGGGAGGTTCAATTTGTTGAAGCTACAGCAATGGTGGGAATAGGTGATCTACATCTTACTGGCCAACTTGGCGATGTGATTAAAGAATCAGCTCAGATTGCATTGACATGGGTAATGCTTCCTCTCTAGAATTCTCTCACAGTCTTCCATTAAATGTATGCCTCATGCATGGTCTTTGATACTCCTCGAGTTCTACACAATATGTATCACTCGAATAGTACGAGCTAAAGATTCCTTTCTATTAAGAAGTAATGCAAGATGACAGAATTGTCTTAATCTAGTATATGAAAAATAACTTCAAGGCTGTCCTGTTTGTTTTACCAATGTCTCATTCTAAGTTCAAATATCTAAATTGTATGTGCGATGGTTTTATAAAGTCTTCACGAATCTCTCAGATTGGTTTTTCCTAAGACCAGCTTATGTAAATGGTAAATTTGCAAAGAATTTGCACCTCCAAAAACCTATTGACAGAAACAAATTTCTTTTGCTAATGTAAAGAAGATACTCTATATACTCTCCTGAAAACATTTTTTCTCCTATCATGGTAAATTAAATTCTGAGTCTTTTTATTTGCTAATATTCATATTTTATTCCTTCATTTATAGATCAGAGCTAGAGCCGCAGAACTTAGGTTGGCAGCTGAAGATTCCAATCTGCTTGAAGGCCGCGATATTCATATACATTTTCCTGCTGGTGCTGTACCTAAAGATGGACCTTCAGCTGGTGTGACTCTCGTTACCTCTTTAGTTTCGCTCTTGAGTCAGAGGAGAGTAAGAGCAGATACAGCAATGACAGGAGAGATGACTTTGAGGGGTCTAGTTTTACCCGTTGGTGGTATAAAGGACAAGGTTCTTCCTAACTCAATTTTATGAGGCTTCTGTTTTGATATATGCGATTTTGGTTTTCACATTTGCCATACCATAGTCACCCTGTTAACTCTATTACCTGCTGTTAGGGAATGCTTTACATTGTGTGCTTTTCGAAAATGGATGAATGTTATATGTGGTGTTTTCTACTTTATACTAACAGAAGGAAAACATAGGAGGATATAATTTTCACATTCTCTTTATTTGAATGATCAATCTATATATATGTATAGGCTTTATTAGTCCCGTTGGTTGTTTGGTGCTATTTGTAGTAGAATCATATCATCCAACAAAGGCATATGATTGCTTCCTAATGTAATTTGACCATGCACTGTATAGGTTTTGGCGGCCCATCGTTATGGTATCAAGAGAGTTATTTTGCCAGAGAGGAACGTGAAGGACTTGGTGGAAGTGCCATCAGCTGTGCTTTCCTCTCTGGAGGTAATTATCACCTCTACCCTGCTTTGGTTTTTGTACTCTAAAAACAATTCGGACTTAAAACTGTATTCACCATTTCTGAGAGTGGTCAGATATTCCATGTCAACTCCAAAAAGTGTTGATCTCCTCAGTCTTAGTTAATTCCTCTCTCTAGTATAAAGTCAATTCTTCTCTCTGGTATAAAGTCAACTCTTTTTTCTAGTATGAAGTCTCTTAGTTTGCTGATGGAAGAGTTCTGCGGACTGATTTAACTTGTTAGAGGTTGTCAGCTTGAGAATTTGAGATGTGTATGTCAGTTGACATTACAACCCAGATGGGATACTGTCATACTGATTTGCATTCTGAGCAAAACAACTAGAACTAAAGTGTTCATCTTGCATTTTCTAATAACTTCTTTTTTGTTGTAGATAATACTTGCCAAGCGAATGGAAGACGTGCTAGACCATGCTTTTGAAGGTGGTTGCCCTTGGAGACAGCACTCAAAGTTGTGACAGGTTGCCCTTGGAGACCACACTCGAACTTGGGACGGTGTCCTCAAGGCTCGTTCATCCGACGGACATTTGGTATGCCGACTTTGAAGCGTGTTACCTGAGAATTCTGCTGGCAAAGGCTACAATGCAGGCTGCCTGACGGCAGGCATTCAAGAATCAACTGGGTAAGACTCCCCTACACGCTTACTAAAAACATGACTAACTAATTATACAGATCCAGTGAACCTGCCTCGCGAAATTCAAGTAAACAATTTCTACTATGCTTTCATTTTCGCGATATTTATGTTATAATTGACGCAGTGGCTACCTTTTTTTCCCCATTTCCTGTATTAGCTATTTTTGTATGTATCATAATCTTGATTCAGTGTACAGATTGATTTTTCATCATGCAAGATAATGTTAACTTGTGTGTACATTGTCATTTTTTTGTTGGTCAAGCTGCTGCTACTGCTTCACAACACCACCCCCCCCCTCCCAGGCCACCCCCCCCCGGGGCGGGGGACTCCTCCTCGGCTTTGTCAGGCTTATTTATGAAAAGACGTGGAGTAAGAGAGAAGTTCTCTTTTTACTCCTAGGGGAAACTACCGATTTAGCTCTTTTGCAAAACTTAGAAAATTGATAATAATAAATATGGTAGTCGACAACCGTTTGGATATAACATTACGAGCAAATCTCTTTCCGTTGGAGATTTGACTTTGTGCAGCCTGATGGAGATGCCAAGGCAGGCAGTGCTAAAATTGGTTAATGTTGCTCCTATGGTTCTGCTTCTGTTTGACATCTTTTCCAAAACAAAACCATAATTTAAAATAGTTTCTCCCGACGAAGCAAGAACCACTGTACAGAAGGGGAAAAAGTGGGTAACAAATAGGGAAAGAATAACAGACGGCTCATTTGGATTGGCTTATGAAAAATGAGTTCCCTGTAACTTTTGAATTAAATATATATTTTGAGAAATTTAATTTTTTTTAAACTTTTGATAAATATTTTAATCGTCTATTGAAAAAAGGCCAAATGTGACATGCCCAAAGTCATGGCACATGGTACCAAACCATAAGATTTTATCCCCGTAGCACACTCAACAAGCCAAATTAAGAGGAACGAAATTACCAAGCCAAATTATTGGCAATGACAAAAAAAGAACTGAAAAATAAAAGAACAAATTATTGGCAATGACATAAAAAGAACTGAAAAATAAAAGAACAGAGTATCTTATTAGTAGCCTTGACCTTTATTTCAGTTTCAGTTAGTATCTACTGACTATGTAACCCTTGTCTGTTTACAGAAGGAAGAGGAAAAAGTAATAATGTCAAGATTTTTATTAAATTTATTTGGTCCTCGTTTTCTTTTCAATCCAAACAAAGAATACACAAAATGATTTATGAATCAAATTTTTTTTTTTGGTTATTTAACTTCATCCAAACAAGACGTGATCCACTCTTTTCTTTTATTGTCGAATCATTTCCTTCATTCGTTCCTCTCTGCTGAATCTCAAACAAGCCCTTAAATCCTGTATGTCACTCGCATAGAGAAAAGTTCGACTTTGATTATCTGCATTGTTTGCAACGTTGCCATATGCTTAAGCTCCTAAAATGAAGTAAAAGATAGTTGGGATATTACAAGAACAACATAAATTGGTGACCTAAAAAAAAAAAGGAGTTTCATTTCACCATAATCTCTATCTCTACTGTTCAGTTAAGTAAGAATGACAACTTTGCCTATGCATCTATCGATATTTACCTCTCATGTAACTACAGTTGTAACTATAGTCGGAGCTACGAATTTCTCGATGTACAATGACCACTAATGAGAAAAATGTACACGTTAGTTGAAGCTTTGTACAGACCTGAAACTATGTACACGACGAGACTGCAACATCCTGCTTCAAGATCATGTTGGGCTCCACAGAAACTGCAAAACATGCAATGTGTTTATCATAGACTTCAACACTGGCTATGTCATGAAACAGATTCATAGGCCCAGAAAGTGTCAGGATCCGGACTGAAGAGTGAATAATCTTGGACTTCCAGGTTTGCAATGTGCCAATCTACAAATCGAGCCTGGACTGCTTTAAACAGAAGCAGAATGGTAGGCAAAAGCCACCATTTATTGTCCTCCCTGCATCACAAGCGAAGGTGTAAAGAGAAGTCCCATCCCCACTTAAAACAATAATCTAAAGCAGATCAAAGACTAGAGAATCAATTTAGATGTTCATAGGGAGATTGCATATTGATGTTTATGGAAAATGCTGATTATACTCCAAGTTGTTCCCTATTCTCCACTGTATCACTGTCTGTGTCTGTTATTTCTCTCTTCTGACCAGTGTTTCTAAGAATACCAATTAAAACCAGAATGCGCTAATTTATTACAAAATTGAATGCTGCAAAGTCAATCATCTCACCATCTAGAATTCCACATGGTTGCATCTCCAGGGGAGTTTGTCGAGGAAATAACACAATGTACAATGCCACAGACAAAAGCAACAACCTGCAAACAACATTGCAAGTTTAGAATTCTCATATAAATTTATGACAAATTGAATTGCGTTCCACTAGCCAAGAACAAAATAAGCTCCATAGCACTCAAGTGTACAAGCAGTTGAAAGGAGACCCTGCTTCATCTTTGTTGTCCCTAAGAATGTCAGGTTATATGGAATATTCCTGTCCAATTTACAGGTCAAATCATGTAGAACCCCCAGTACTTGCTACACTTGGCAGATTGTTGAACAATAGCAATAGGGTTTTTGAAATACAGCTACATTACTTCTATAAACATCACCTGTTATCTTTTCTAAACTGCTGGGACTCAGTAGCTCATGAGATATAATTTGGCTGTAATTGGCGTTTTGGGCTTAATACATGACGGACTTCAGCTTGACTCAGCTCTATAAGCAACACAATGTCTAAGAAGACCAACAACCTTGGTGCTTTAGGTTGCTACTGATCATCAATAATTTATGCGCTTTAATGTATTTTTATTTGTTCTTATCTCTCTTTGATGATACTAGAAGAACTTACGTGAAATCCAATCTTGGTTACTATGAGATCATACATGATGCCATCGCAGGTTTAGGCTTCAGCATCCTGCGAATTTTCTTTTTTAATGTTATGTGCTTATGTAGGTTCTCACTACCAGTAATGACAGATCATATGGAAATTTTCTGCCCGCTAAGTAAACTCACAATGTTTGACATGGATGTAGCATCCCACAATGCGTAAACACGAGCAAGTGAAGCTCTCCTGGGACCTTTACTGAATAAAGCATTCAGGCCAGCTGGAAAGGGAGATAGAAGTGATAGTGGAAGGATAAGCAGTACAGCAAGAAAAGCTCCAAGAGATATCCAATAGTACAAAAACAACAAAAGGAGAGTGACGGAAATGTCTGCCAAGAGCATGATAGTGATTAGCAGCTGTACTGTGTCCTGAAATACAACAAACGTGCAAACATTAGGTGATGAAAATATTCCAGCCAGCAAATAACAGAAGCCATATATACCTGGCGACCAACAGGCCTTGTATTATGCAGCAACAGCGAAAATGGGAAGAGATAGTCCCTCCTATAATCCAACGATTTTAGAGTAGCCTCATTTATAAGACCACCGTTGGTTCCACCAGTAATCCTTTTGCGAGAAAAAGCATTACTTGTATATGATTGACTGTGCTCTGGTTGCTCCAGACTTTTACGCACTAACGTGCTGACTTTTCTGGAAAGTAAATGGTTTCTCATCACAATATCCAGTAAATTGAAAAGAAAAGAATAATTAATGGGACAAATTAACTTGGAGGCTGTTCCCCTCATCAGGATAATGTACAAGTAGGTGGCAAACATGGAATTGCTGATAAAGTAAACATTAGCAACAAAACATAGCTGACTTGGAATAGTATTACTGGTTGCTAAAAGTTTCCATTTTAGGGATGACTACTATATACCCTACCAGCAGCGGTTGATCCTATTACATTTGCTCTAAATTATTTAAGTAATGGAGCAGCACTATTTGCAATATGTAATCAGAAATACAATATATCTGTAATGTACAAAGAAACCAAAATTACCTGGTGTAGTCATTAATGTTCTCCAATAGATCAGGCTGGTAGAAATCCAGGAGTGCATTATCACCCACAACCACCAAAATACCTAGCTGGTAGTACCCACTAGCAGTTGCATGGAACCACCCAAGCTCAATTTTGACTCCATGAAACTCAAGTTGAGGGTTTCCATGACTTCTTATCCAATTAATCACAGGGATCAGAGTAGATCGAATTGAGCTCTGCCTCACTGTCCTCAGTTGGGCATTCAGACCAGCCACTAAACGGTTCCATACGGTTGAAGGTACATGCTGGAAGTGGAAAATATGGAATGTTTCTTATATCAATTGTAAGACATGAACAGTAATTATACACAGCAAAATTAGATCAGTAAGATACCTGGGCAAGGAGATTTGTCAATAATGCATCACTGTGAAGATTATATGGTGACATGTAACTTCCATCCCCACCAAAAATTATGCACATAGGGAATCTGTTCTGTATACTTGCTACAATGTCTAAACGCTTCTCATCACCGCCGAGAAAGAAATCTATATAAACCACCATGAGGTCTGGTGATGCTCCAACCTGGATGACATCCATGGGAGGTTAGAAGATAAGAAACACAAGAATGTGTAAAGTCAGGGATATACATTTAAAATTATTAATATAACATTAATCATCTTGGTCTTTATTTTCTTATAAGTGGCCTTGGCCTTTTGACTTTTTCCATCCAACCAATGTTATGGAGACAAGTCAACACCACTATCACGTAAACATGAAGAAATAAAATGAGGCTACAGAATAGAGTAACAGAGGAAAGCAAACCAAACCTTCATCCCTTTGTACAAGGCACGTGATCTACAGGAGCGCAGACAAGAATGGTCATATTCAGACTTCACATACTCCTGAAGGCGATGAATCTTTTTTCTCCTCCGCCACTGTGTCCAGGAGCAGGAACAAGGATATGCAAGCACCGAAAGTATGCTATGAACGGAACCTTCCCACCAATCATATGCAGCAACAGAATTAATCTCATCAATGAACCTGTTAAAAGCGTCTTCATACCTACAGTTGATAATAGTTTAGAAACGTCAATACCAATAAATTACAGTCCTCGGAAAAGGAGATGTATCAGATGTTTGTATCCAAAAACCAGAGAGAGAGAGAGAAAGAGATAAGAAAGTTCACTGCACCATTGGCTATGTTTTGGGAAACATCAATTAGCATATGGGGATAAGCATTCAGATTATTGTATTAAAAGAAGTGTAAGAAAGGAAAAATAAATTTTTCATGAATGTATTAAAAGATGGATATTGAGATGGCAGACATATAACGTAAGGATGGTTGGAATGTTCCACAACCCATGAGACTTTAGTGATGATACAGTGCAATAGAGATCTTTAACAATTCCTGCAGTTTTTAGTTATGCCATTGTATAAAAGCTCTTAATGGTAATATGGGTAATTACACAATCTGACTAATTGCTGTTGGTGGTGAGTAAGGAAGATGCAACGGTTCTCTGAAGGTATTGGGGCCCATAAAGTACACTCTGTGCACATGACTTTGACTTTCATCCCCTCTGGTACCCCGGACCTAGAAACAGCAGATTAACAGAATGATGTTAGAAAATACAGCAATTTGGCCAAGGCTTTGCACCTCCATATAACCATGTCAAAATATGGGGAAATTACGAATACTTTTGTACCTCAGACAAAGAAAGTAGATAAGGGAAATGGTGACGACTATGGTGTTCAATTGAATTTGCAGAGCGATGGGGACATCCAGGTCCAATCAATTTAATTCTCAAAGTATTCAATAACAGAGCAAGCAGCACTGTCATGCACGTGAATAGAAGAGAGAAGGGCCAGGGACCTCCAAATGTATGTATCAGCTCCTCGAAAGGAGTAAAGCAGTTTGGCATTCTATATTTCTCTGATACGCATCTATAGGGACACGATGATTCCGTAACTCCGCCTGCAGCAATTAGGGCCTGGATGTGAAACGTTTGTAAAATTGACAAATCTAACGATAGAATATAGAATGAACAAATACTCATACAGAAATTTAGGACACAACGTTTGTAAAATTGACAAATCTAATGATAGAATATAGAATGAACAAATACTCATACAGAAATTTAGGACACAACTTTGCACTACCTCGTACATAAGTAAATTTAGCGCGTCCCGGGAGCAGCTCCAGGGAACAAGGTATGCAGAGTTTAGGATCCGATCCTTCAACATCCTTGTATGTCCCAACAGGGCATTCCTATATTTGGAATTCCAATGACAGAAAAAAATATAATTCAATAGACAAAGAATGATGTTCAAACACTCATACTAAATACGCAGTCTACAGGGTAAGAAAAGTGAGAGAAATAATAGAATCAAATGAAACCAAGACCTGTCCCAATTCCACTAGGTCACGGAGAAAAGCCAAACAAAGCAGCAAAACACAAGCATAACAAGCAACTACCAAGACAATTTTTTATTCACTGGACATGCTTGTTAATGTATTTACGCAGAACATGTACTAAAGTGTAACACCCTGTTATTCCACATTAGACAACCATAAGATAAGCGGGTGTTAGGGGCTTGAGCAATAACTAGGCAATTGTCATGCACAAGATCTACAGAAGAAACCTAGACCTGCAATCAAGACCAATGTGGCAGGCCTGATAACAACTCTTGGCCAAATATCTGCTAGGCTTAAAATGGTTCCTGACTTAGTACTTGAACCCACCAGACTAACTTATTAATCCTTATTCTTATCATGTCACCAAGAATGTGAGACATCAAACCACGAGTGCATCATTTGTCCTGAGAGTTAACTCTCCATAATCTCCACTAATGTAGGACACTAGAATCACCATCCCAAAAGGTTGAGGACTTCACGTCCTAGTGAGGGAGACATAAACAATCTAAAGTCAGGAGCAATCAGAAAATGTAGGATTTTAGAGGGGCTCGTACACAATCATAAAGGTGGCTCCCACAACCTTCCCCTGGTCTAACACTTTGTCCCACACACCGCTTAGTTCTCGCACTCTCAAAGCATGCTTCGTATGATTGTGATGTCCCCTGTTAGTCGGAGACACGATATAGTGTGATTTATAAAGTAATGACATCAATCTTGCAGTCATCTAACAACTTGAGTCAAGAATTCTCGAGTCTAGTGGATACTTTGTTCAACATAGTTACTGTCAAGCCTATGACATGGGTATTGCTTGGGGCATGACATCAACTATCATTAAAATGGTTTAACCATGTGATAGTATATTAGCATGTAAAGACCGTGTTAAGTCCCTTGCCATTACCAAAGTTGGATGCCAAGTCATGATAATGAAATCTCTAATTTGATTAAATTTGTGTTTTGTTAAAGTTGGATAAGTTGGAACCCAACCAAAACCCAGAAACAAACATGGAGATCACACTCGAGGTCATATATACTTCTTTATTTAATCATTCATATGCAGAGATATAGAACAATCATCATAGCATTGACTGGAGTGCAAGCGCTGGAAGAAACTAAGTTGCAGTTATTAGTTATATCATACCTCTTCTTTGTTCATTGGCCAAGTTTTCATGTTTTGCTAATGTGGTTCACTTTTCTCTTTTTAAGTACTATTTTGCTCAAATATATTTAAGACTGTAACTAAATTGTCTTATCCCTTCTTCTTGTGCTGCCAAAGTAGTTAAACCAAAATATATAACCATTTATATCCAAAATTGAGAACCACTAGGTGGAAGTAAGGCTATGAATCAACTTGACGATATTCTAACCTTTATATGGTTGTTGTCTTTGTTTATTCAAGAGTTGGTTAAATTGGATCAGGTGGTAACTTAATATGGTTCCAGGTGCCAATGGGACAAAATCCACCTAAAAAACCCCAGGCGTGCACCCCCACACCCCAGAAGAAAAGAAACAAATAACAAAAGAAAAAAGAAAACAAAAACCAAAAAACCCTAGCCACTGTTAATTTATAACAAGTACGAGAACCATGATGATCTATGTTTTGCAACCCTAGTCACAGCTTCACTATTTGGCTTTCAGTTCTCAAAATACTGTCTACCAAACAAACGCTTGCAACCCAGAGCACATCAACACCAACTGCTGTTTTCAAACCTCAGGCTGTAGCCATCACCTGTTCCCCAAGTATCACTTCTCCAGGAGGATCTGGAGAAAACGGATTGCTAGCGGCAGGTCCCACTCTATGACTTTCTCTTGGGACCCTATTCTAAGTTGAACCGAGAGCTGTTGCAATAAGGAGAGTTTACAGGCTCCTATTCTCAAGCAGTCCTGTGTGCCTCAATTCACATCTTGACCAAGAGAAAGAAAGAGCGCATAACCTGCTCTCCTCTAGTGAAGATCAGATCATCTTAGAATCTAGGATGTTGTCTCCTTGAAACTCAGCAAGGGAAGGAAACACAGAAATACTAGATTTGAATAGGAAGGTTTTGTTCTAACTGGAACATTGATGAGAACATATTTTTTGTAGTTTTTGTTGATAGACATGCACATTTTGGTTGACAATATTCCCTTCTTGTACTTAACCTTTGTAAATACAGTATTTATTAATACACTGCTTATCTAGCAAAAAGGAGAAAATGAAATCTGTTAATTTTATGAAATTGTAACAAAGAAGGGGAAGGGATGTACCACACAGAATGTACCATACAGGCCTTTAGGGCACTTCTTCGCAGTAACTGTGCCCTCCTCTCCCTGAAGACCACCTTCATTTCCGGCACCTCCGCTGTCAGAAAGCAAGGCAAGAAATATGTGGTTAACTATGACTTCTTCATGCAGAAAAGGTGCAAAGTTCAGTTCAACGAATACATTGAAGCAATAAGAATGTAAGACAAACATTCATATATAAAAGTCCAGCAGAAAGTTTGTAGCACTTGCAAACTAAAGATGCAAGTACAAACTGCAGATATTGCTGCAAAAAAAATGAACAGCCTTTTAGCAGGTGGTGGATTGTAAATTGTTGACCCAGTAGATGCAAAATATAAGACAATAACTGTTTACAGAAAATATAGCAATAATTTATTTTCTTATACAGACCATAATAACCAGTTAGAAGACTACAACATAGAACAAATCATTGAACATGTATCCTCAAAGAGAAACTTTAGCAAATGAACTCAAGTCCGTCCATGATTAATAATAATTTTAAAGGCTATAGACCAGAAAATTGACAGTTCCAAAGAAAAGCATTGAGAAAGCTACCATACAACATTGGCACTGTAATGTAATTTGCGATATATAAAAGGATACTGAAATTCATTTTGTCAATAAAAGATCAGGACAAACTGAAGAGAAGCAAAGGATAAACGACGTGAAAGTTTTTGACAGGCAGCTTATAGGTTGCAGGGTCAAATTACAAATGAGTAGGATTAAAATATTCCATTATAAATTGGTTTCCCTTGACTGATTCATTTCAACAGCCAAAAGCAAACATAACATACAAGGAGAAAGGGCAAAACAGTTCTGGGAACAACTTAGAGATAGATGGTAATAGCACAAATTTCCTCTGTTTCAATTGTGGGATAAAAAAAGAGAATAATACGTTTCACTTCTAAGTTCAGAGGCAATAGCAGAAGAGTTAAGCATACCTATCATCAATGGTTCCGTTTATAGTTGCAAAAGGAACATACTCAAGACCCACAGCTATATTTAACCAATGAAAATGTACCCTTCCACCTCCTCCACCGCCACCACCTTTAGGGCCACCATAACCCCCAAGAACAGTTAAAGAGGAGTTTCCACCCATAAGGGAAAGTGTCTGCAAGAAAAGGAGAATTGTCCCACCAGAACCTCCCCCAAGCCCACCTATCACACTGCCATTGTTGCTTCTTGTTGCTTTATGGCAGCTCTGGCCATCAGCCTTCACAGATCCATAAATATCAAGTTTGAGAATTGGCCACTGGCTGGATCCAATAACTGGGAATATATGAAGCAAAAAATACTGGTAAATAGACTAGAATTGTCATATAAAACATCAGAAATAACTGAATAAACTGGCTGTTTAAAACAATGCATCGTAATAAGCTTGACACTTTACATACCCTTACAGAATGGGCCAATATCATATAATCAAACTACCTATTACACTTCCGCCGTAAATGATTTGTAATCAGTTTGGAGAATCTAATATTTGCCCGTTACACACCAAACAAAATAACAAACACATTGACTAAAATATGGAAGAAATTATTTGTTTGGAGACTTATCTCTTAATCAGCAAACAAATTTTTCTGCAAGTTTTGCAAAGCCAGGTGATTGTGCCTTACCATCATTACAATGTAGTCATTCAGACATCATGTCTGCACAAAACTTGTATACAGTCAAATTGTAATACAAGCCTTGCTGTACAGACTTCAGTCCATCAAGCATTAAACACCCAAAGGGAGTAAAAATTTTCTGGCAATACTATACATACATATACTGCATGACAAGGGTTGTCAGGAGTTGATGTGTGTGCTCATATAGACCCTAACTTTAGGTGCAATTGGCTATAAGATCACCAGTCCTTGAATAACATTCTAAAATTTATGATGTTCAGATGCAGGAAAACTTTCAGATCCTAATTCAAATCCAAATGGACAATATGCTTCATCTAAAAACAGTTTATTGAAGATCACTGTAACCTGACTTACCATATCTGTGCTGTTTATGACAAATTCCTGTTAACTTGTATATTTTACTAAGATTTTTATGCAAAGCAAGTTAAATTAATCAAATGCAGCAAACTTGTAAACTTCTTATTTAAATCTGAATGCACGAGAAATTTTTTATCAGAAAAAGATATAGTGAAGATTACTATTATCCGATCAACCATATCTCCACGTATTACCTGTAACCACGTTGAATTATATGATCTACAAAGCTTTGGGGTACACTCAGTCATGTTGTTGTGAACTAAAATCAGGTCTATATGTTCAACTCTTAAAACTGATCTGATCTATAATAAGCAATTGAAGGTCCAAGTACTTCAATCAGAATTCTAAAATAAGATAATTCAGTCAGTATTTTCACCAATTATCCCCCCTCCGGCCACATCTCCACAGGACTGATTAGGACCTTGAGTTCCGCTGCCTAACTCACAGGGAAGATCAGCATTGCCATATCTTGGACCACCCTCACTAACCATCCCTTGGAAAAATCCAGTACCACCTTTTCCTCCATGTCCAGCACCACCACCAGCTCCATTTGAGTAATTTCCCAGACCACGACCTGTTCTGCAACCTGGAATAATCACCACCATATGAGAACTTTGGAGACCAATTCTCATGGGAGCTCGGCAGGGGAAAGGATAATGCGAATGTTAGAGTTATCTGACATATTAGAATCCCTTGGAGCTTCTTCCACTAAGAGAACCAAAAGAAGGAATGCACGATAGAGAAATTAAGTTGTATGTTGAGCTTAGTACCTAATTCAGATGCAGTTACTGTGCCATCGGAGTCCACAATGACAGTTCTTGCTCTGTGAATATGAATGATACTTCCCTTAATAGTGCCACTAACAAGAACATCCTCAACACGACAAATCTGAAAAACATTGATCAAAATCCAGAAGTGGATAACAGAGTGTTATATGATGAACCTCTAAGATAAAAATGAACAACAAGTGTGTGTGCGTGCGTGTGTGTGTGTCATTTCCTGGTAGCCAAAATACCCAGGATGAGAGACCCTAGTGGATATTACCCCTTCAGAAATTCTTTCAAGCATAGAAATCCAACATAATCCTTTTTCCTAGTGCATCACTTCTGTGCATTCTTGCAACCGAAAGAGTGAAAAGTAGACTAATCAATGAGTTATCCATCAGATGTGTCATTTAGTAGCTTGGTGTACTAGAGAAGCCAAATGTGCTCCAAGAAATTTGAATTCCTTTGGGTTATTTGGTCTAATGTTGGGATTGATTACAAACAAGCGCTAAACCACTACCAAGAAGATAATATGCCAAAATTTGAATATTTTATAATTTGAACCCCCTAAAATGTATAAAAATAAAAAAACTGCCTGTCAACAAAAGGATGACTACATAAAAGGTTGTGGTATTTTTGAAAGATTCTTCTGTAGAGATAAAATCATAAGTTTTAAAATATTAATTGCAGAAAAAGACAGACAATTGATATGCCGTAAGAAATGACCTCAAGGTCCGTCATCCAATTAACCCCAGAGATGGAAAACTAAACGTGTTTCCAGAAGTTAGTTATGACTAGTCTACAGCAAAAGTTCACACTTTACATTTGGAAAATAACAGTTTCCAGCTTGACAGAAAGAAGGCATTCTATGTAATTAATAAGAAAAAGATCTCTTACTTGAAGTGAAAAGGAATTCGTATAATTGACATGGCAATCATCTGGTGGTGTTATCAAATCCATTGGGCAGGTTGAGCTCTCACAAAGTGATTTGGTTACCCTAGTTGGACACTAGACTTTATTAGGTATGCAAATTAGAAAGAAATGGCAATCAACGCAACCCTAGAAATGCTAGGAAATGATGCAAAATGCGCTCACTTGTTTCTGCTTTCATCATTGTCCAATGGAGCTTGAAGTAAAGATCCTGGGCCAACCTGAAAAATGCCAAAACTTGTGAATCAACTAGACAAAACCTGATGGTGTAGGATTGCTCAGATGAGAACCCAATATAAAAATAAGAAACAGTTGATGATAAATCAATATCTTACAGTAATGTTATAAAATAGTGACAAGGAAAGTCGCTGACTTTTGATTGCATCACCCTGGCCAGTCAGTTGGAGAAACCCCTGACCATAAAGAGCCAGATTTGCATTTGAACTAATGATAGAATTGTTCTGAAAAGGTTAAATAGATAGACTCATAAGTTAAACTCGGTTGTAATGAAGAACATGATTAGTTTTATACAAATTGCAGACTTCAAAATGAATACCGTTAGGACCACAAGATTTCTGACTTCAAGGGTAGAGGTGGTAACAAAAGTATTTCCACCATCGTCAACTTGAATACAGGAATGCTGCATGAGTAACATTTTAACAGCTATCCTAAAGGCACCAAAAACCTTTACCAACAGGACAGAGAATAAGGACAAAGCTACATTAGATAATTTATAGAACATCAGTAAAATTGATAAAATTTCAAGGATAAAGCACAGAAGAATAGCATCAAGAAAGAGCACGATAGAGATCAATGGGGCTAACTATAAGACAAGAGAACCGGAAGCTACAAAAAGTTTGATAAGTAGCAGCTGATTTCCAATCAAAAGTACTTAAGAGAGTGGTCCTTACAAGAGTTGCAATAAAGATTAATAGACACCAATAATGAGTTGATTAGTGACGTCTTTTTTCCAGTTAGACTAAAATCATGGCCAGTTCACTTGTGATGTTCAAAGTTGTCATTCAATCTAATATCGCAATCCTAGAGACTGACTGTAGACGGATGAAAATTCTCAAACATAAGTTTTTGATCCTTGAGTTACAGAGACTGTGCAAAGCCAAACCTCAAATTTGTCATTCAATCTAATATTGCAATCCTAGAGACTGATTGTACACAAGAGGAAAAATCCTCAAACATAAGCTTTGGATCATAGAGTTACAAAGACTGTGCAAACCCACATCTTCATTTACTTGAGATACATATCAGCTTCATGACATCGGTTAGAAGATGGAGTCACTGTTGTACCTTTACTTGTACACAAAGATTTCAGTGCTTTGTGGGGGCGACCCCACATTTTTGCCTCAATAACTGTACAGAAACTAAAAGAACATGAGAAAATTTTCCTGATTTTAAGCTGCATTTTCTAGCATGTCCCTTTTCCTGTGGTATCAAGTACAACTCAAAGCATGTCCATTAAAAATGCTACCAAATGATGCCTTGATTGACAAAGAAAAGAAGATTTATGCAAAAACTTAAGCACAAATACTGTCAATTCATTACATCAAGTAATTGGTTCAGCTCAATCAGTTCACTATGCCAAAGCAAAAGATCAAGACTTCGATGAAAAGCTTTTCTCCAACTCACTTGATATGTATTCTTTGTGGCCCAAGCTCAAAGGTGAGAATAATTTCACCAATTAAAGTATTAACAATGAACTGATTTGTAAACGACTTCTATGCTTGAACATTGCAGCAAATATATTAAAGATGTAACTAAAGAGAAATAAGAGAGAGAATGAAATACCTGTGTTTTCTCATTATTTGATCATGATGTACATGACGTACTTATAGACTTGAGAACCTTAGTATCCAGGTCACTAACTAAAAGTACTACACCCTGACCCATAACTAACTATTCTGTTAGTTCAAGCACAAATGTTAATGTCACTGACTGTGACACAATTTCCTATTGTAAAGCAGTTCTGTCTGAGCCATGACTGCATGCCTTATCAGTAATGAATGTGCATTAGAAATATATATACACACATACAACCATAGAATCAATTTGTTTCTTTATATACTCTCAATGTCATATACTGTTAGCTTGGCCTAAGAAATTATGCTTATCAGAGATACACACAAAACTAGCAAAACGATCATCACTATCATCGTAAACTAGTTCAGGTGCAAATTGACCATTGTAATTTGTAATAATCTACGTACTCATCAAGAAAACTAAAAATGATCTTATCTTGATAAAGATAAGGATTCAAAGTGAACGTGTACCTTTATGATAGAATTACTCATTAGAAGTTCCTCTGCAACAAGCTCAAATTCAGAGACGGGGAAATCAGACAACCCGAAGATGATGCTACTTCCGGAAAGCAAACTAATTTGGCCTCTCACCTTCAGAAAGAATTTTTAACTCATCATCAAGAAGAAATCCACAGACGTAAAGTTCTGCATGATATAATGATAGTGGTAACTGGTCCACCACTCATTTGGTCATTATGGTAACACATCTGGAGTGGTCCAGATAAGTAAAAAGGAAGAGCAATGCAATTGGTGGATAAACTAATAAATATATGAGGAACCGATAGTATGAGAATATAAGATCTACATCAGAAACAATACTATGGTAATAATAACTGTTTTCTTTTGAGAAGTAACGAATACTATGGTGATAATAACAACACGTGGATCATAGGGATTACAGCTACAAAGGATGGTGTAAATGTAATAAAAGGAACAGAAGGATTCGTGCTGAAATACCTTGCCCTAGGAACATTTGAAGGAAATATTTGTTCTGATGTAGAAAGTAAAATGAACATTATAAAAAAGACTAGAAGCATTCTCTGGATAGTGCCATCTAAATAACTTGGAAAATGGACGAACATTTTGTTAGCTAGTGTTCCTTCACCTTCCAGTTTGTTGATGAATTATCAGGTAGTAATCTCTGTTATTATGAACACTTGTGCTGTAAGTTAACCTGACTGCCAACGGCCAAAGAAAACAAAAATATAACTGACTGCTGAAAACCTGTTGACTCAGAATTCTCTCTTCTATTAGAAAAAGAAATTAGTGATTGGCATGCATAAAGAATTGTTACATCCATCATAAAAAAGAAATATGGGTATAGATTGGCTACACCTACAGACTATTCCAATTCTCTATAAAATGTGGTGCATTAAGAATTTCCTTTCATGTATTTCCATGTGACATATCTTCAAAGATAACAACGATATAAGATCCACCAAGAATATTTCAGAATTTGCATCTCTCGCTCTGTGTACTTTTTGCTCTTCGCCTTACAAATATGGGACACGCAGAGCAAGAGCTGATCAGAATTAAACTCCTTTTTCTCATTATTTTACAATAGGATACTCTGGATCACAAGCTAAGAAAAAATTTAGAATACATTTAGACAATTTCATATTATATGATACTTTAGATGTGTCATCAGATCAACAAAACTTCTACAATCAGGACTGAACATTTTTAGTGACATAAGCCGTTCGATTACGTACAAGAAATATAATGCAAAACACCAGTACAGCAAGGTATCAAAAGAAGGTGTATGGATGCAATCATTCCACAGCCCAAAGAAAGTAGTCCCTCTCAGGGCCTATTAGACATAAAATAACTAAATACTTTTGGAGAAATAGGCAAAATCAATAGAGAATTGCTGAAATTTTTCTATAACTTCAGGGTCTTCTCTTGTGGAGCTAAACTGGAACATTCTCAGACCAGATGGCTATCCTTTCCACAGCCAAATGATCTTTAGTTAACAAGTATGGATGGCAATATAACTGTCATACTTTCCCAGATCAAAGTACTAGATGACATAGTATAAATGAATTCACAGAGATGATTTATTCTTTCTCTTTTTTAATTTATTATTCATTCTCAAGGTATATCTGCTTTTCTTCAGACAAGATGGACCTGCATGTCCGTATCAACAGTGGTATATAGCAAACAACAAGAAATGAGGTAGTAATGTACAGTCTTTGATGAATATAATTTAAATGTTAATGTAAATTAAGGAAAAGGAATATGACTGAGGACCTGAACTCTTGTCCAAAGCAGGGGCACTAACACTTTTGCATTGTTCTCCACATAAACATTTGTCCACAAGGGGCTGGTAGAAAAATCCAGCAAAGGAGTTTCCGTTTCTGTTGTTAAATTGCCATTGTCGACTCGTAAACTCAGTACGGATGCATCAAAGTAAGTACCTGCTGCTCCAGCATTCCAAGGACAACCAATACTGAAACCACCTACAATAGAGAATGGAAAGTAACTAGAAGGACACCGTCAGAAAAGCTTCAGCATGCAAGAGCTTGCGCCCACATATTTATTTATCCAGGTTCACAATTGTTTTACTTATGTCAACTAAGTACTTATAGAAAAGACCATCAGACGCATAAGAATATTTACCAGCCATTAATAAACAGGAATATGAGCTAGTCAATTTATGGCACATATTCAAAGAGAGAATTTTTCTAATTTAAAAAAAGAAAAGGTTCTCCAGCTTTTTTTGTGGTAACAACACTAAAGTTAGAATAAAAATAACACTTCTTCTGCAAGCTGAAGGAAGAAACAGCAAAAACAAACTTGAATCGGAGGAACTAAGCATATACAATAACTGCCAGATGCAGGTGCAATCAGGACAAACCATGCACGATGACTTTCACATCTTCTTGTTTACTGTAACAATTCAGTGAGATCCTTCCTCCTCCACCTCCACCCCATCCCCTCCCACCAGCTGCACTTATAATACCAGATCCTTTCCTATCCATTCAACCACAGGGCACAGTTAGAGGGCATAAAACTGGTATAAAGATAATTATTTCATTCTTTTACAATTAAAGAGTAAACACAGCATAACTGAACTTTGAACACTAGCAAAATTACATGATGAACTTCTACATGACTTTACAAGTATTCATTTTCATTCAATAGCTGAGAGACAAAATTGCCATTTACTGCATATAGGTACAACCAAAAAGAATACCTATCTCGTGACAAAAATGATTCTTCTTCTTCCTCACCAGATAATAAAGGTCTCAGTTAAAACACCAAGGGGGCATCACCAACATGAAATAGATGCATATTCAAGTATACATGCAATGATACAAAAACATCTAAAAAATCCATATAAACAGAGAATGGTGGATGGAGAACACTCTGGGACAGCGAGGGAGTCAGAATGTATCAGAAATTGAAAGAGCTTAAATATACTTAGTAACTTGAAGTTCTTACAAATATCTGGATACAGTTTAAAATCCAGATTATTCAGCATAGCAGATATAAGTAAGACGTCTACTCTTTCCTTTAAATTCCTTGACATATGCATCTATCAGAAACTAAGAGGACTCAGCTGATTACCATAAATTACATATCATGGCTGCATTCTAGGAAAAAATCAGTAAAAGAAATGAAAAATATAATCACATCAGCAACCCAAAAATGCAGTAACTCACAGCTTTTGAGCATGCACAATGATGCTTCCACCGGATCCTCCTCCGCCATCTGATCCACCATCACCACCTTCTACAGTTACAGATCCATTTAAATAAAAAAGGTCCTTCAATTCAATCCAAATACGCCCACCGCCATTTCCTCCAAACTTATGCTCATCTGATGAACCACTCCCTTTACTTCCATAAGCCCATGGCTTAGCCAAGGTTGACCAACCATAGACATCACCTCCCCAAAAGTCTGTCTGATAAGTTTTCAGACAAGATGCACCTCGACCACCATGTCCTCCGCCAGCTCTATCATAGCCAACTGGTGTTCCACTAGTCTGAGAAGGTGGTAATCCTCCCAAAGCTGTAGTGTTCATAGAAGAATTAAGTTCCATAGTAAGACCGGAAGCAGAGATGATTACAGAACCAGCAACTATAGCAGCATTTTGACCCACTTTGACATCGCCAGATAAATTGAAACTTATTGTACAGCCTTCTACAGGACAAATAACTGATACAGAAGGCAGTATCTCGAGGTTTCCAATACCAAACACATAAATATCAGAGGCTATGTACAAGTTAGAGTTAAGCAAGCAGGTACTATCAAATGATCCAACACCTTGCAGATCCTCACAAGAAACGAAATAATTCTTCCAGGTTGACAGCCTATATCTTTTTATGTCTGTGGTCCTGTAGCTTTCAAACCCATAACTTAAAAACGAATGTTGGGGTAATTCTTTTCCTGATTCAGTTAGCTCATGCCTTTGCAGCTCCAAGCCAACAGAAAGTGCAGCAACAAGTAAGTTTCCAGACAGAACGCACCAACAAAGGCAACACCAGGATTGCACTCGACACATCACCTCCCACAATGACAAGGTTTATCACTGCCAGTACACCAATGTAACTAGCATAACGATCAGGTCAACACTCAGCCTTGTACCATCAGAAAGTTAACGCCAATGTTAGGAATATAGAGTTTCCTCAGACTTCCTTCAATATCCAACTAACACGTATAGATATATATACAAAGAAGACCGTTTCATGATACCTCCACTTGTTACAATCTAAAAGCAATCACCACATCCTGCAATGGAAAACTTCTGTCAAAAATCAAAGTGTAAAAGAAAACTGCAATCTCCTATCAGTCAGCATCAGAAAATTGACAATTTTATGTTGTCAACAAGACAATCTCTGACTAAAGTACATATGCTTTAGAATTTCGAAGATATCCAGGGAAAAAAAAAAATCAAAACTAAATCAAGATGAAGCTTGTGATGCAGAGCTATGAATTTGCTGCCAAACCTATTGGGAATATGTATTTGAGTACACACATACCGTAGCTTCTCCTACGTAATCTTTTTGGAACTAAAGACTATATTTTTATTAGCAAACAATGGATGCAAAGATAAAAATTACAACTAGTGACAAGATTAGTTCAATTTCTAAATTTTAATTGTAATTCTAATTCTAACGTGTCTGTTTGATCATGTCAAACGCATTTGTAATCTAAGCGAAACAAGATATATATATATATATATATATAGGCAGATTTAAACTAATTTTATAGAAGATAAACAACAATAACGATAACAACAATAATAAGTTAGAAGGTCTTAAATTCAACTAAAGAAATTCACAACTGCATGACACTGTGAACCTATACATGAATCCGAAAATCAAAGAATACAAATAAATCAGAAAAGACTAAAGATTTGCGGAAACAGTCAAAAACAAACATTAAAATGAACAAAAATTAGTAAGTGTGTACATACTATAGCACCGAACCTGAAATCTTGAAGCAATGCAGATTCAGCAACAAATGTAACAGAAATCTACTTTAAGTACACAAAAACATAGATGAACTTCAAATTCGAGATAGCAAAAAATAAGTCCAGTTGAAAGTTTTCAATTTCACTCTGTTCAAGTGTACACATGTGTACGTACAAATATCATGTACTGCGTCTCAGTATGTGTATAGAGAGAGAGAGAGAGAGAGAGAGAGAGAGCGCTGACCAGTAGGAGAAAATTTCTCGAGAATCTTTCAAATTTTGTTAATTTTCTATATATATGTGTGTGTGTATTTGGGTTTCAGAGTGTGTGTGTGAGAGAGTGAGCTGGAGTCCAAGCTGCTGTGTTCAGGAGATGGCAGTTTCGCTTACAGAATCGGCCTTCACTTTTGCCTTAATCTTCGGTATTGCCACCGGCTCTTCATCTTTCCCTTTTCCGTCGTCATTTTTCAATTTTTGCGTAAACTCACAATGGAAAAGATTGGTTTTATTATTTTTAGGATATATAGATCATCAAACTTTTTCACTTAAAATCTCGTTTGTTGTTTCAAAAAGATAAATTTTTTAAGGAAGAAAAGGTCAAAAGGTATTTTAAATAAATGAATTACCATCTTAATGTAAAAATTATTTTGGCATTAATACGATCTCTTTTAATGTAAAAATTAATAAATTATTAATTGAAATATATATATATTTCCTGTTGCGTTGATTAGAAATGTTCCATTTGACCTTTCAAATGCCTTCATAACAAATCATAGTTCATTTTCCGACTAAGAGGTAAAACACAATATATCTTTTTGAAAGCATGAAAAAAAGGTCACTTTTTCAATTTAGAGGTAGCTTGCATGTTCAACAGGCCATAGAGATGTAAGTGCATTATACATAAAGAGAAAAAAAATAATAATTCTAGCTTGTTGTGACATTTCAATATTAAGATGAATTTCATGTGTGTTTCTGAAATTTAAATAGAAACCTATTTGTTAGATAAAACTTATGCGAGATTATTGCACCTCATTTTGATTTAATTGCTTTTGAACGCCTTTTAGGGCTCGTTTGGATTGCCTTTTTTCAAAAATATTTTTTTAACAGCTTTTGAAAAAAAAATTTAAAAGCTGAAAACTCTGACTTTAAAAAAAAAAAATTGTATTTGAACTTTTTTCAGAGTTTTCAACTTTTTTGGAAGCTAAATCAAATAGTTATTGCAAATTCAATGTAACTCTTTTAGGAAAAAAGTATTTTTTCCTGAAAAAAAAAACTAATCTAAACAAGCCCTTATTCCATATTTTAAACAAATTATTTATTTTTAATAATATACGATATATTCAGTTATTTATTTCTTTAAATTAACAAATGAATCTTGTCTTGAGCATTAACAAATCTTTTAAATCTATACTATATTATATAGAAGAACCCTTTTTAACATAATGCTGACAAGTGTCGCACAAATATAATGACAAGTGTTATATAAGTATATTTTATTATATATATACTTCTTGCCTTGATATGGAATGCCGACTCTATAAAGATTTGAGTTTTATGGAAACTCTTGAAATCAGTACATGTGCATGCTACTTTGACATAATAATTTTATATTTTGCTTTCCATCCGTCTCTTTTCAAATACATTTCGATCAACATATTATTTTGTGCATTTCGAATAAGGAATCTTTCATGGATTTTGGACCATTGGCCATCTTTATGTTGCTTGACGATTCTATATGTCAATGATCAAAATGTCCATCTCCTAATTGATGCCTCAATCAAGGATTTTGATTTGTTTTCTTACTTGCATGTGTTGCTTTTTATAAATACCGATTAATATCAGTTTTGCTCGCATATCTTTATCATAGCTTTGATCCTCTATTCACATATAACCTACATTTCGCAACTACAGGTAATAATATTCAGCTTTATAATTATTAGGGTAATTAGTTTAATTGCGATTTGTTGCGTATGATTATAGTTCTGTTCCTGTAAGACCTAAAGACATGAAGTTTGCTGCAGAGCATTCCAATGACTAAGATAAGTGAGAAGACGAGATGGCTGCAATGCGTACTCACCTAGATACATAGATTACTTATAAAATGAACGCTGCTCAAATGCTTAAACATTGACCAAAAAAAAGGTAAAAAAAAAAGAAGTGAATGCACTTTTTCTCCCCTGGGTTTATTTGATCTATTGGTAGCAGGAAGAATGTATTGGTGTCCTATTGATGATTGATGGAATTTCATTCTTTGGTTTCATGGTGTAAATATAATTGTATTCAGGTTCTATTTTTCATTTTCTCTGTTGATTGTCTTTGCTCATCTCATGTGTTTAGTTGATTTGGGAAACCAAGATCAACCAAAATGGTATTAGACTAATTCATTTTAATTTTTTTGTGCATCTCATAAGTCATAATTTGGTTGAAATCTAGACTTATCCTACATTACCAGAGGAACGGATTCATTGTAAAATGTAGAAAGTAAGAAAAAAATAATTTTTCTTAGCCATAAGTCCCATGGAATAAATTATGATTCATACTTCATGAAATGACCGAGACTCAATTTTTTTTTTGTGGTCCCGTGGAATAAATTATGGTTCATAACTTAGTAATGACCACTTGAGAATATTACATCATTATTCTTGCATGTGTGGCTTATCATTACAGTTTTATTGCAATTCATTGAAAAGATAAATGAATTTTAGTGTCTCTCTCTCTCTCTCTTTAAATGTAATAGTTTAGTCTTTTATTTTTGTAGTTAGCAACATTGATCGTTATGAGTTCAAAAAAAAAAAAATTGAAAAAAATTGCTCCCTTATTTTTACAATTTGTAACATTGTCAGTTTTTTATCTTTTCGATTTTTGAAACAATTAGTCCTATCTTGACATTTTCTGAGTTCGGGACTAATGATGTTACAAATTGTATATATATAAAAAAAAGCTAAATTTTCACATTTAAAAATGAGGCACTTTATTGTTACAAAGATCAAAGATCAAAATCCAAGTGAGTTATTTAACTTTCTTTTAATTTCTCAAAGGTCATGACCAAAGGAAAAAAAAAAAAAAAGAAGAAATTCTTACAAGCATGTTTGATGTTGCTTTGACTATTATATTCTTAAATCTTACTTTGGGTAAATTTAGATCATGGTATGCTTGAAAATTGAGAATCGAGTCTCTATTATAAAATTTGTTTTTTGAATGCTTCTAGAGAAAGAGAATGTGAGCCAAAAAGAGATTTATCAATAATTTCTATCCAAAATAATTCTACTTTTAGTCTTTTTCTTAATATTTTTCACATTCTTTTTTGCAACAATGTAACATTTTTAGGTAAAAAAGAGGGGAAAAAAGAAGTTAAAAAGAGGAAAAAAAAAGTTAAAAAAAGTGTAGATTGCTAACATTCACCAAGTAGGTCCATGAGGGTAGAAGAAGAAAATTGCTAACACAATTTAACTATATATATCATCACACCTTGCGTATTTTGAATTCTATTATTTATCTAAAGTAAAAACCATAAGTTGTTTATTTAATTTCTAAATTTATATCATATTATTTTTTTTAAAAAATATTTTTTGAAAATTATGATCGTCCCGTGCGACGCACGGGTGTTAGACTATAACAAACACTTCAATCTCAACTTTGCTCTTCAAAATCTTCGCGGTACTTCCATATTTTATACAAATTATTTATTTTTAATAATATACGATATATTCAGTTATTTATTTCTTTAAATTAACAAATGAATCTTGTCTTGAGCATTAACAAATCTTTTATATATATATATATATAACAATATAAGCATCAACGTGAAACCTTTTACCATTCTTGAAATGGAATAAGTCTTGCATATTTTAGTTATGCATAATAGATAAATGCACAAATTTGTTTCAGAGCAATAAAACGCTCTTTATTTAAGGTAAAGCAACTTTTAATAAGTGTTCCTTTTTTTTTAAAGGATTTTCCTATATTTTTTCCTTGACTGTCTTTGGGCTATCACACATCAAAATATGCCCCAAAATGCATAATTGTATAAAGAGAAGAAAAACTTAATTGGGATCACAAAGTCAAAGTTTTACTTGGAGCAGCAAGATTATTCATGATTCATTTATGGAAAATCCCCACCATCCCCCCAAAATTAAACCATCCTATTTGAGAAAGCATGCTCTCAAGGGAAAGGATAAAGAAATGATGAGTGAAAGCAAATTAGTTGTAGATATGTAAATTCCCTCCCCACTTGTGGTCCCGCTAAATTTGCACTCAATTGACATGGTCTTTAACATGTACACTCACGACAAGATGAGATGGGAGAATAATTAATTATGAAGAAATTTCATTATATATATATATATATATTAGGGCTTCAAAAAAAGAAAAAAGAAAAGAAAAATACATGTAGTATCTCATCTTACATCAGTTATATATGATTTATAACAATTTGAATTCCTTTGCTATTAATACGAGTTTAAAAACTTTACATTAGATGATCGTTAAATTCAATTTGTTAACAAATTAATAGTGGAGTTGAATTATTATAGGTGGTATAAGAAGACCAGAACAAGTTATTGTGGTTTTGATTGGATTGGTTTTTTTTAAAAACACTTTTTAAGTAACTTTTGAAATTAGTTTTTTTTTTTTAGAAGTTAAAAAGTATGGCTTTTAAATTTTTTTAGAGTTTAATTTTTTAAAGTCAAGTCAAATAGCTATTGCAAAAATGATATGCTTTTTCTTAAAATATATATTTAATTAAAAAAACTCAATCCAAATAAACCCTAAGTAAAAGCTTGCACTACCCCTCGCGTGATGCATTTGGAATGTGCCCTTGTTTTGTTAGGCACAAAGATGAGGATGTTGCAAACTTCAAACAGATTAATTCTTTACAAAATCAACTCATTAAACTCAATATATAAATAGATTAATAATTAAACATGAATTATAACTATACATTTACATGGTGACAAATTTTACGTGTGATCGAATACAAAATCAATAACTAGAAAGAAGTAATGAAAGCAAGTAGTTTCTGAAAACACATAGCACATGAAATATTTAAGTCTAGATAAAGAAAAGTTACATGTAATTTTTACATGATATGCATATTTTTCTTTTTTTGCGAGGCTATATGATATGCATATTACCTTTGGGTGTGTATGCTTAAAAGAAATCCGCGCTAACTTTTATACGATAGAAATCTTTATCATCATATCATATGTTTGCCGACTAAAGTCCATCAAGTCACTTTCACAGATTTGAATAAAAGATTAAGCGAATTGAATATTCGCGTGTTCCATCACTTAAAGGACTCACAAAAGTAGGCATCATGATTCATTGTCATTGTCACCTTTTGTTACCTTGGAATAGGAGTTAAACATATTACCTTGGACACGTGGGGTTGTTACAATCTTACAAATAAATTAGATTAATTAGCGGATTAGATTTGTCAAATTAAAATCAAAGTGCACACCACTAAGAATAGACATTTAAACTTCATAGTTTAGCTATATTTAAAGTATTCAAGAATTTTGAAATTTTTGCTTTTAGTGACCCAAAAGAATTAGCTCTTCTATAACATTCTTTAGTGTCTGTTTGGTTTTATTTTTTTAAGTTTTTTATAAGTAACTTATATTTTTAAACAATTTTTAATATTTATAAACAAATGTCAAATAATTAAATAATTATTTGAATAGTATGTACTTATAAGCTATTAACATATTTACTAAATATGTATTTAAAAATAGCTGTTTTATTCAAATAACTAATAGGACCTCTGATTAATAATTTTGTAATTTTTTTGTGTTTTTAAGGGGTGTAAATATCTTTTTATTTAGTCAACTCTTATTATTTATAAGCAGTTAAAAGAAAAGTTAGGTAGGTGGTGCTTTTTTGTTTTAGTTGCTTATAAACACGATTTGCCAAATAGGTAAATTTTATTTTTCTACTTATAAACAAGTTTGATCAGCTTATAAGCATTCCTAAACGCCCTTATTTTTATTTGGATTCATTCTTTGATGTTGTTGATATAGCCAAACATATTGAGTTTTATCTAAAAGAAATTTGTTCTTTTTTCAGTTACTTGTTTCATTTTGTAGCAGATCTATATACTATAGTTCAAAATCAAAAGGAAGTCGAACATCATGGATTGACATTAAAAGAAATAGTCAGATTCATAAATTGTTTGAACAATTATATTATAAGTGATAGAATACAAATTATTTGATTCTTATCTTTTGTATATTTGAACTCAGAGTTTGGTGTTTGTTTTCTACTCACCCGATGTATAAATGTCACATGTGTACTTGTTTCATTATTGAGAAATACATACTCTTTTTTTTTTTCTCCTCTCTAATAAAGGCAAAGTCAGTTATATTTGAACAAATCTAAGGGTAGAAACGTCCATAATATCTTCTCCTAACACCCTACGAAGTCCTTTTCGGGGCTTATCCAATATGTGAAATCCTAATGAAACTTGAAGTCCAAAGTTTGCAAGCCAATATATACATCTATTTGCTTTGCGATGTACATGTGCACACTTAAAGCTCAACATCTCAATAATAAACAGGGTCTTGCCTTCCTCGACAAGAGGCAACACAGGACCAGGAATAAGCGAGTTACTCTTTTATAGTATTAGCAGTCATGCGACAAACGTAATAATAAGCTAGATCCCATAATTATAGATTATTTATATGTTTCTTTATTATAATCGTAATAAACAATAACCGTTAATTTATTGACGTGAAAGAGAATTGACTAGATCTTGCAAGTTTACATATGGTGGCCCATTTAAAAACCTTGGGAAAACACTTGTGCATTGAAAACGAATAGAAAGTAAGAAGTGAGTCAACATTAATGATGCCGCATAGTGCACGTTACACTTTACGCAACATTATATGAGTGGTTAGAGAAACAAGAAAGTTTATACGTTACTCCTATTCAGGTTATCAAAAGACAAAACTGTCAAAGTAATGCTTAACGTTGTCTTCACACACGAATTTCACATCGAGTTTTCATGTGTTTGAGAATTGAATTTTTGTTTTTAACGGAAAGGAAATGAATGATCGAGAATTTCTCCACTTGCTGTTCTTAAGGGAAAGGAAATATTATTATTATTATTATTATTATTATTATTATTATTATTATTATTTGTTGAGAGAAGAAATTCTCTTTATTTTCCTTATCGAATTAGTTGATCGTATTTTTCGTTATCAGCAAAAAATTTAAGGAAGAAAAAAAAGAAAAGAAAAAGAGGATGAGCTCAAAAAGACTAAAATTTCCAATACTATTTAACATAAAAAGAATATGAAGATTTTATTTTCTTATTGAAGTCAAATAAAGAACTATATTTTTTTTTTCATTTTTCCCCGCTTTCCTCTTCGTTCAAATGAACGAACCTCATTTTTCTACCTTTTATATTCGTGATACTTTCAATACTTTCCTTTGCTTCCCGTAAGAAATCCAAAATAAGTGTTTAGTTGCATGCTGAGAAAAAAAATGTTTGAATTTTCCACTAACAAGCCAACTCTATACATAAGATTATTCATAGTTCAATATGATAATATAAATATATACCTGAATAAAATAAGATAATCTAAACAAAATAAAAGAGACAACGAATAGGTGACCATGATACGTCATTTAATTTGAAAAATTTTGTACATAGAGTGATAGAGAGATAACATAAGATATGCTCCTTTTTTGGTTGTCTTGGCATAATATAATTTAGTTGACAAGGTAGATATAATTATATAAATATGTGCGAGTCAATTCAGTTACGTCTTTTGTACATGTTTATCTGCAAATCTCATGAATAACAACTTGAACGAAACGTACCCGCATTTCATTGATAGAGAACACTTAAAAAGCAAAAAGGCATTTACCATTAGAAAATTTCAATTTCTTTATCTAGTATTTTAACCTTTTCATTTTACCATACATGGCACACATTTAGGGTCAAGTTTTCACTTTCATTTTGGTCCATTCGTAAGTGAAAAAAACGATAATATTATGAGAAAGATTTAATAATAATAAAACGATAATAAAATTATGATTGAAACAACTTAAAATTTTATCATTGCATATCTTCGTTATATGAGCTTATATGTTAGAAGTAATTAACATTTACGATTAATAAAAATGGAATTTAACAATAAATGATTTCAGTCGATGCCAGAGTCAGTTGGATTGCATTTTGGAGAAGAGTGCTTGAATAGTAGGTAAGCTGATAATAATGTAATATCCTTTGCTTATTAATAAGGCTTGGTTTTCGTAGGCATTAGCAAGTTGCTTGGAATAACATGGAGACGATATTCCTACCACCTCCATCACATGATAAAAATCAGGTGGTTACTTTGACCTTAGTCGGTGCCTGTCTTACTCATCTTTTTAAGTGACGCTCATGACACTTCTGACCGTGTCACCATCCCTATTCCGCACCCGAAGGTCAAGGTTCTCCTAGGTGCTTCGGACGCCGTACCATCTCAATGGTCTTGTACTCTACACGTGGCCCTTCTTGGAGTTGGACTGCTGATGAATTGTAAACTACTCGTATCAGCCGTGGTAAGTCACACACCACACACCATGTAACACCAAGAAAAGGCTTTTTAAGAAAATTTTCAGCAATTGGAAGCTCATGTCAACATCTATTCCGCTTGTATACTCGGTTTCCGAATGAACTACTCATTGCACTTCTTGTGGATATCAATAGAAAAGGGAGCCAACCTAACCCAAGTCTTTTGCTTGGAAATTGACAGCTATTACTATTTTAGTTTAATTCAATTATAGAGACATACTCATGGAGACCGACACCATGAGTATTATAACCCCACCGAACAAAAAATTTGCGATTCCTCTACGAGAGGAACAATTATATATAATATGCGGAGGCGTGTAAGGCTGTAATCTTTATAACGATCTCCATGGCTTTTATGGGATTTTAAGCTCGTTTGAATTGATCTTTTAAAATATATTTTAATAATTTTTAAAATGATATTTTTTTAAAAATTTAAAAATTTTATTTTTTTAAACTGAATTTAAACCTCTTTTAGAGTTCTATTTAAAAAAAAATCAATTCAAATAATTATTATAAAAAAAGATATTTCTTCTTAAAGAAATACCTTTCCATTGGAAAAGAGACTTGGCCCTTACTTTTGGTGCAAGTAAGCCCTGCACTTTCTGATCCACCTACCCTTGTCCCTTTCCTCTCTTTTTTGGTTCTTTAATGTTTTATTGGGGGTAAGAAAAAGACAGAGTAGATCTTATACAATCAAGTGCCAAAGTGACAAAAAAAACAAAAAAACAAAAACAAAACAAAACAAAAGAAGTGCGGACTCCGCGTCCCTTCACGTGTTTGATGTCAACTTGGCCTGTAGTATAAACTTATATTCCGTAAGGTATCGGATTTTGAATAAGGATAAAAGCCAACAGGCTTCAATTTCCAGCTCAAGTGAGTCAATTATCTGTAATCGGACGAGTTCCAACCCAGTGAGTTCACCCAGGTGGAAAACTCAGAACGTCTTTCTTTGATGCAGAGGTGTGACGACAGCAATGGTGAGCGGAGAGAGACAACACGGAAACTGCATCTCAGTGTACAATTATCGTATCGACAAGGACCGACATCTATCATGCTCTCACAGATTTAGATCCCGCGTAACTTCACGGGAGAAAGATTTTACAGTGATGCAATAATAATGGCCGTCACAAATAAGGATCATGACAAGAACAGTAACTTCGGATGCCAACCGAAATTGAGCATTGACTAACGCAAACGCTTAGTTCGTTCTAATGATAGAAGTCAAACCACATTTTTCAGAAATTGGAGAGAGAGAGAGCACCTAAAATATACACACCAATTCCTATATTGAATCATATTTCACTATTCCCAAATAATTTTCACTCAGAACAATCCTCACCTTCTTCCGTCTGAAACTCAAGCCACAACTCCATGGAATACCAATTTCACGCTAATATATACCCTAGCATATGATAGAGGAATGCGGCAGCGCTGCTGGACACCTAACATATCATCGTCGTCGTTCTACTAATACTACTAACAGAGTATAATTACATGTCAGGAATAGCTGAAAGGGTCGGCCAAATTTCCTGCTGCAAGCTTGCACAGGCACTAGTAGTGTCCTTGGATCATATTCACGACCCCTCTTAGTCAGTTGGGTCCGCTTCATCAGCCCACCCCTCCTGGCAAATCCTTGCCATGTAAATGCTCCTACCAGGAGTACCAATTTTTACCCTCTCTTGCAACTGTAACAAAAATTCTAGAACATGAATGGGGTTGTTATCTTTCTCCTCAGCACTGGATGTGTTGCCGTGCTCAGCCTCCTTGCCCTGCCAGTGTATCTGATCCAATGATATGGAGACATATTCATGGAATGTTGTGTTATCAATTCAACCTGAGATATTGCAAACTCCTTGCAGCAGCAGATATTTAAGGTTGCACAATGGCAGCACAAACCAAGTTGCTGGATGCAAAGACTATTACCCATATCAGTAACGTACAAGCCTTTGTTCCTTAACCATTAAAGTGTAGTTTCTGATTCTGGGATTGACCCTGCTGCAGTTGTTGCTGTTGCTGTTGAGGAACCTGCATGTTTAGTGGCTGACTGCTATAGTGGCCAAAGGGCTGGGAGTAAAGTGGATTTAACAGATTCTGCAAGAGGGTGAAAATTACATGATATATCAAGGTTAAGAAACTGCTAGATAACAGTGTAAAAGTGGAAAAATGATTTACAGATTATGTTCCATGACAAGCAAATTCCCCCAAAATTTAGAACTTTGAGATCAGCAAAGTATGACTTTGGTGGACCTGGTGGACTCTATGTGATGTCTATCTCATGTAAAATATAATTTCAATCATAGCATGTCTGTTAAACAGAAATCAGAAATGCGAAAAGGAAGAACCTGAGACTGGAGAGGATTGGCATTTGCAACACCAAAATGGTTCCTTGCAGCACCAAAATGGTTCCTTGCAGCATCATCTTGAGATGTATCATTGAACCCAGCTTGTGTAAACAGACCTTGTGAACCATGAGCAATATAATCCTGTGACCAAAATACAAAAGTATGAATTTCTAATGCAGAATAATGGAGAAAGGGACAAGCAACATCACAAGACCAAGATGCACATAGTACAAACTCCAAACTTAGACAACGATCCATCTTTTCAGCATTTACAACATCAGTTTCGAGGAAAATATCTCCAGCCTAATCAAAATAACATAATTCCATTTGAAACCCCAACTAATGTGTTTCTCGTGTGTGCCTGTGCACATGTACGTGAGAGAGAGAGTGAGAGTGAGGAGGGGGGGGGAGAGAGAGAGAGAGAGAGAGAGAGAGAGAGATAGAGGGGTAGGCGATAAACACTGAAACAGAACTATGAGTTGACAACCTGTGACATGAAATCATTTCCCGTCCCAAACCGAGAGTATCCGGCTTGTGAATTTTGGTTTAGAATGCTACCAGGAAATCCAGTTTGCGCTCCCTGAGTCACATAGTCCACGCCATATCCACTTTGAGAAGCCTGCATAACAAGCAATACCCACATATCATCCCCGTCATGTCCAAAAGGATAACTGAGAGACAACTTTAAAAATTGTAAGCAGAACTTTCAGGATAACCAACAAATAAATCATTTTAACATTCGAGGGCCCATGAATAAATTAGACACAAATGAAAACAGATAACAAGATCTATGACAGTTCTACCTGTGTTGAATACTCAGCAACATTATATTGCACATGTGATCCCTGACTTTTAAAATCATCACCGAAGAAATCCTGATGAATTGCCGAAGCATAAGTGATCCAGGAGTACTACCAGCAGTAAAAATCATAATAAAATCAACTAGAATCTTTCCAAAACCTAGAGACGATACCTGAGACATGCCACCCATAGGAAACCCATCCCGAAATGTTTGGCTCGGTCCTTGAACAGTCATCTATCATTGAGAAACTCATTCTCAGCCTCAGAAGTAACTCAAGGCTATGAAAATTGCAATCAAAGAGTAGAGATACACTAACATTAGAAACATATCCAGGTTGGGATAGGGGTACACCAACTGATGGCTGGCTATTTGGACTCTCTAAAGCTGAAAAACTGAAGTTTGACCCAAGACTCCCAATAGGTTGCTGTGAGCTTTGCTGAAGAGGGAGATGACTTCCAATAGGAGCACTAGCATTTCCACGCTCAGCTCCAAATCCCCTACTTCCTGGCTGTGGAACATGAGGAACAGCACCAACAGCTCCATATACAGCAGTCCGAGGAGGAATTGCATAGGGCTGAGGCGTTCCTCCGTGATAAGGAGGAAGGGGTCCCCGAGGCACTGGATAGCCAGCAGGATGCATACCAGGTTTATGGGTACCATTCGGCGGGCCAGGTGGCATGAAAGACCCTGCATACAAGAAAAATTAAGCCATTTACTTTTTGCAGTTTGAAATATCATATAACGTGATTCTCACTTTGTGTCTACAATCTATCTGATAGGACCTCAAAAGACTTGAATCCTGTATTTTGCTCATCCATCAACAGATAAAATGGGAAAGTCAGAAGGAATATGTCCCATTCTCTAATAGTGCTGAATAATTCTGACCTATTATTAATAAAAGCAAAATTGATTCTAAAATTCAGGTCTCCTATCTATATTAACACAATAGCTTAGAGGGCAACATACCCCTTGAACGACTGTTCCTTCTATCAGCATTTGGTGTTGATGACCCAAATGCATCATTAGGAATAATTCCAGGTCCACCACCATAGAAAAGTCTGCGGTCATTGTAGATCTGCACCACAATAACCACATAAACATTCATATACTCAAGAATAACTTTTAGAAGTTCACCATCTTCTTCCAGAAGATACCAAAGGAAAAAATCATCAAAGATGCGCCAAATCACCAGAAACAATAATGGGTGCTAATTAAAAACAATGGTGTACCTTTTTTGGCTTTTGAAACTGAACCATACTCTGCTTTAGGTTGTTGAGAGGTCCTTCAACCAAGCACTCATTCTCCTGGTAAAACATAAAAAGCAATGAACTTAAAGGCACAAGTGTGTAACTAAGATATATCCCCAAACACGTAAATTGGAGCAAAATGAAAATAAAACTTTGTGCAAACACATTAATGCCCATTATACCAGAAACCAACCATAGGATGTGGCCAGCTTCATATAAAAATAAACACATCCAATAAACTGCAATATGATATTATACCTAAGCACAAGAAAGCAGAAAGCAAGCAGATACCTTGTAATGTGTCAGCAAGCCATTCCACAGCGGCTGTTTACTTAAAACTTTGGGATTTCCCAAAATGACAATACCATACCGTGCACGTGTAAGGGCAACATTAAGCCTGCGTGGATCATTCAGGAATCCAATTCCCTAAAAAAATTCAAGCCAGATGTTACCATGGATAAACAAGGACCAAAATTCAAATGAAATGGATAAACAAGAACCAAAATTCAAATGAAATCTGATTTCTATACAACAAAGATAAACTAAAAAATCCATCACACATCATAACTTGAGTGGAGAGTAAGATGTGAATGAACCAACCTGATGCTCATTACTCCTCACACAAGACAAAATAATATAGTCTTTTTCTCTTCCTTGGAATGAATCCACACTCGCAACCTGAGAAGAGAAATATTATATTGCCTCCTGTGTAAAAAGCATACGAATCTGCAACAAGGCAATGTGTAACAAATCTCACCTCAATTTCCTTATAAAGTTGCTGTCTCAAAGAACCATTTCTTGACATATAATTAACAATGTATGCTCTCTGGCCCTCATATGGAGTTATTACTCCTATCTGAAATTGTCAAGAGCATGATTATCTAACTAAGCCAGAAAATAATATCAATAGTGGATTCCACAACTACCATTGGTGTACCTGACCGGGAACTACACCACTCTTCAAAAAAGTAGTCACAATTTTTTCAACATTTGCAGCCTCTGTCCTATTTAGGTAGGATGTTCCACTAGCGCTTATCTCCTCTTGTCCCATCTAATAAAGGTTACCTTTACAACATTAGATAAGAGATTTGCATAGCAAAATAGAACACCACTCCTTAGCGAAAGAGAAATCAAACACATCTCTGACTTCTTCGAGGGAAATCAAACATGCTTCGTTAAGCAATACAGCAATACCTAAAACGTTATGAGCATTTAAATCCACCGAATGAAGAGGACTAGAGAAAGTATACCTGGACATAGAAGAACATGGGACGGTTTGGCACTGGCCAAGGGAAATCAATGCCTGATGATTGCCTTTCATTAATGGTTACCCCATTTTGAAGTGTACCTTCATAAAAGCTGTTAGATGGGAATTCTGAAAGAGCAGGATGCATACGGTATTGAACCTGGAAATGAAAACAGAATTACACGGCATAAGGAACCAGAAAACTTGAAAATAAGAGACAAATCTACTTCCCCAATGCACTAAGTCTGTGGAATGCAGCCCATACATATAGGGCTATGTATATGATCGTATCATGTAAATACCTGATGCTACCTCTGTATGTGGAGGTTCAACTCTACCCTCATCCAATAGAATGAATAGCAAAACAAATAGTATATTTCAATTAGCTAAAGAAAATGAAGCACTTAAGAGTATATAATCTCTTTTACAGCTTCTGCTATGTACATCCAGTTAAACTAACTCAAAGTCCCAAGTATTTACAAGCTAAAAAAATAATTAGGCGGTTATGAGTTTTTCAAAATAAGCTCTTTCTGAGGTTAAGCTGTACCTTTCTTCAACTAAAACCCAGAATGAGCTTATAAGCTCAATTAAGCTATTGTGACATGACCACCTTATAAGTTTGGTCAAAAACCCTCAAAGCCCATGTTTTTCAGTGTGCTTCTACTACTTGTTTCTGAAAGCAGAAAAAGAGGTTTCAAGTAAACATGCCATAGCTCAGCTGGGAAGCAGGAAAGAATAAGCAACCTAACTCCACATTCAATACAAGTGAGCAAGTGTCATAACAGAAGCTACCTGTAGTCTAATTGGTTTCACCCCAAGGAGCACAAGTCGTTCAAAAAGAGATTGAGCTAACCCAGCACGAGCTGCTTTCTTGCACATTATGACAGGACCAAGTTGGCAATGATCACCAACAAGAACAACCTAAAAGGAAACGGAATTTCCTCATTAGGAAAGCACAGAACAAATCTGGAAGAAGACCTGGTTTCCACTGATTACCTGCTTCGCTCCCAGAACCAAAGGAATTAAGCACTCGGGCTCAGTTGCTTGAGTAGATTCATCAATAAGCACCTACAAGCAATTTCCAGAACAAATTAATAGAGGAAATTACTGTGGATAACAACCTTTTCCCTTCCCCAAAACACCCAAACCTGGGCCCCACTTTCTGAAATTTCACCTGGCGGAATCTAAAGTTAGCCAGTCGAGGATCTCCAGCGCCAACACATGTACAGCATATAACATCAGCGCTCTGAGTTATCTCCCTCTCTGTTGCTCTCTTCAAAGCTTTATATTTTTTCTCATCACTACTGGATAATTCTCCTGTAAAAGAAAAAAGAAAACGAAAAGAATGGTCCATCAAGTCCATTTTCTTCATTCTTCCTTGTAAACCTACACTTCTATAGCCCTCAAAATCGGGTCTCACACCCTATCATCATACACAAAACTTGACGAATAACATTCATGATTCATGGTAATAATCCAGGACAAACATAATGACCGCAACATTGGGAATAAAGACAAAAAGGTAAATGAAGCAGGTCAGATGATTAAATCACCTTGCTCGTCTTTCAATTGCTGTAACTTGTGAAGTTCACTTTTCTCAGATGTATCAAGATGACGAACCTTCAAACAAAAGATAAACAATAAAGTTATTCAGAAAAATCAAACAAGCATAGCATCATCAGTGGAATGATCTATGTGAGACAAAATAAACAAACCTGATAGTGAAGTGTTAAGTGCTCCACAGGAGAACTAACTGCTTCCCTTGACTTGGCACAGAGCCTAACAACCTGAGACCATCATGATGTCATCATACTTCCAAAATGGACAATCTAGAAAGGCAGACTGATGACTAATTGTCTTTTTTTCCTTTCCAACCCAACCTAATACTTCAAATTTATGTCCACATCTATCGCAAGACAATGAAAGTAGAAAACAAAAATAATAACTGCAACAGAGAGAAAAAAGAAAGAGCAATTCTTTTGGGAAAAAAGTAAATTCTCTTTCACTCATTTCTTTGAAAATTAAAACATCAACAAGCATGATTTTGCTCAAGATAATGAAACGAAAACTCCAAAATGAATGGAGATATCTCATAAGATAGGTGAAACAAAACAGTGTTTCAATTGGAAATTCCATCACTAAGTTGTCTTTTTCAGTGGACATAACAATATAAAGTCCTAGAGAACAATACATATCAGTAAAGCACCAGATGGCAATTTATACATAATAAAGTCAAACCGCATATCCATCCAGGGTATGGCACAATGCCCGCAATTAAATCCATGGGAAATATAAGCAAATTTTACCCAGCTGCCCATTTTATTTTGTGCAGGATAAAAAAATAAAGGCATGAAAAGAAGCAACTAGGAACATTGCATACATTATGCACCGGGATCATGGTTTGAACTGCAAAGTTAAAGATGGAAGAGAAAAAGATGACTATAGAGCACACTCATAAACATGACCAAAGCTTAAAATATCATCCTTACCTTTAAACCAGTAGCACTAATCTTTTCAGCAAGTTGATCGACCGCCACATTGCTTGGAGCACAGACCAAAACCTGATCGACAAAACTCATCAAAATATATTGAAAAACAAGAAATAATAGACAAATAGGGAAATCTGAACTTCAGGTCACCTGCCCCTGCCCTTGCTTAGCCATATGATATACAATTGCAGCAGAAGTAACAGTTTTCCCAGTACCAGGTGGACCCTGAATAAGACTTATAGGCTTCTGAAGCACACTTTTCACAGCAAACACCTGCCAACAAGACAAGGCAGATCAGGACACAGCATAGTCACAAAATTACCAAATTCCAGTGCGGAAGCTAAAACAACAAAATTCTTCTTATGGCGAGCCTAAGTAGCAAACCTTAACAGCCTAACTAACCTACACAGACTTCTGTAGCATCAAATATAAAACCCTTGCAGAGCTGCCCACAAACCCAAACCCCAAAAGAGAATCCAAACACAGAAGTTCAGGAAATAATGGGAGCATGCTTTGCAAAAAGATAAAATAACCAATTCAAAGCACAATGGGCAATCTCACATTTTCCAATGCACGGGAACCATATAGGGACGACCACAGAGATATATCTGTGTAAAACTCTGTCCATATAACATACAATCGCGCATATTACCACTTTTCACAATATAGCAGGTACTTACTATCTTACCACATGTTCTTAACAAATTTTAGTTCTCACAATATTCCACTTCAGAAATGAGAAATCATTTTATCTCCTCAATCCTAGTTCTCCCAGTACATTTCATCAAACTTCTACCATCATTTCTTAGTTTCAGCAATAACCAAACCTTTAAAGAGAATATAGACATTTTCCTAAATACTAGGAGAGATGAAGATGACAGTGGAGTGGGAACAATGCATTTAACCTCTAGTCTGTCCAATAAAGTATTGGCCTCAGATGGATTTAAGTTCAATGAAATTCAGCAACATGCCGACATGACCCTACCTGTGATGCATTGAGCTCTGGAAGACCCGGTGCACCAAAACGGCGAGGTAGGGTGTTACGTACCATCTGCATCTCAACTTCATGACCTAACAAATGATGGTAGATGTACCTGCACATAACCAGCATGTTACCAGAAATGAGCAAAGAGGTGAAGAGAAAAGAAGTAGATCCAAGAAGATTGAATAATTAGCCAACTATTTCTTAGGATTAAGAAAGAAAACAGAAAAAACTTTAGACTGGAAACTTGACTTTCAAAAGTCAACTTGGGTATAATCAAGGGAGCTCTTTAGGCTTGAAGCAAACAGAACATGTTAGTAGCATTCTGCTATTGCAGCAGATATATATACACAGAGCAAAATTGCATTATAAAAGTCAATAAATCAAATTCTAACAAGGACATTGACAATCAACTGATCAGGCCAACTTATACAAAACCTCTAAGGCAGCCAGCACAAGCAAAGCCTAAAGCTAAAAGACGAATAAACAGAAAGAATAGAAATGGGACAACAGTAACATAAAACATGCCCATTATTAGAGGACGACACAGAGTCCTTGAGCCAATTAAAGTAACTAGCTACAGCATGTATGTTAGAAAAACTTAATCCATGACCCCCAAAAAAAAAAAAAAGAAGACAAAGTCAAGACACACGTCCAACATCTGTACCACAATGTGAATCTAAAATTCACTTCTTGCAAGATATTCACTTCTCCCAAGCTTTGCAAAAACTATATAAGTATACATAAATACATATCCTTTGTGTGTATATTCATTACTGTCATAGTGTGTGTATATCCATTACTGTCATAGCTTTGACTTTGCTTGTCAGCAATACTCCACTCTCACACGTAAGTATGTGTGAGAGGTCAATACCATTTTCCGCGCGAGCAACATCATACACAGGAAACAAATAAAAATACGCAATAACAAGACCACCTACCCGCTGACACTTGTTTCATCAACAGCAAAGGATTTCATGGCACCCTGCATCCGGTCGAAACTTGTGCTCTTCCAGACAAAGTCAACACTGAAACCGTGATTTATATCAACAGGAACACCCTGAAACCAGCGAAAGCAAACAAGATCAACTACAACTTATGCCAAAAGACAATCACTCAAAAGGAATCAGATTGCAATAAATGGCACCTGGGTAGCACGAAGCTCAAGAGCAACCTCCTCCTGTGGAGTTAATTTTATCTGGAAATGCAAAGAATGATCAATACATCTGAATCTTGGTCAATATCATAGTTATGAAAATGCAACTCATGGTATGGGTTGAAATATCAATTTTCTGAAACGTAAATCTTAATGATACAGCCACATTTTTTAGAATAGGTTGAAAGTTGTATACTTGCGTCATACATAAAAATATACCAAAACTACAAAATATCATGGCATCTATATATGGAAAAGCTAATGAAGATCGTGTGAAAGCACCATTTACTTAGCTTTGCACCACTACATAAAAATCTACCTAACATCAAAATATTGAGACATGTATGACAATCTTAATACAATGATGATCATGCGAAAGCACTGTTCGACATATGACAATTGAGGAGTACATATTATTAAGATTTGAGACAACTCAACAAATTTAGCGTTTTGAGAGAGAGGGGAGCAAAAGGGTTAAAGAAACGGAAAGGACATTTGTCATTTTAGATAGAGGAGCAAGAGGAAATAAAACATAGGAAGCAGTGTTGGGCCTCTATATTCTTGATTCTGTAGCCTGGTCGAGGCCCCTACAGAAAGATCAATTAAAAAAACTTAAAAATATGATAACCATGTGTATTTCCAAGCCTAGAAGATACATTTCGCAAAAATAACAAAAGACTGGGATGAATTGTGCATAAAACACACGTCAATCACAAATTCAGAGTAATGACATATTCAGATATTAATACGACTTCTAACCAAGACCAGAGACGTCTATGTATCTTGTGCCAAATCCTAATCTTTGGACGCCTGGTCAATCGGAGCCCACCTAGATCTAGAATTTTGGGATGACAAACGGAAGCGTGAAGAATTGCTGAAACGAGTGGTTCAGATACACAATTCAACTGCAATTCATGTAGCTTCTGGACTCACATAACTCACTCAAAACATTCTGCCCTCGGCACAACCAATCATACAATTTGAATGGAAAGCCATAAAATTTTGATAACAATAGTTAATATCATCTTAGAGACTACGAATTGATCCACAAATATCTATCTGAATCATGAAGAGGAATCAAATTATGAAGCAACATGCATCCAGGAGGATGAGACTCCACCTCCTCTTCCGTAGTAGAAATATATCCTACTCAATAAATAACAAAGCAAGAATCACTTAAACCAAATTCAGGAAAGAGATGAGGACCTAGAGATCAAGTTCAAAACATACCACATGCCCAACTGACTGCCAAGCTGGATGAGCTGCATCACCTGAATAACGGAGCCGCAATTCATCACCAGGTACAAGACGTAATTCATTGTCTTCCTACAATGAGTACAAATTTTACTTTGATAGAGTAACTATCAAAAACAAACATGCCACCAGAAAGAGACAGACAGTTCCATAAAGAAGTCAGAAAGCATATTAATACTGCAAAAAGCATAGCATGGCAAATAAGAAGAAGCGAATAAAGTACCTTGGGGAAAACAAAATATGCGACACGCTTCTTGTTCAGCCCAATATCCCACCGAATCATGACATTGTCTTTGCTTTGAGACTCTTTCATCATCTACCAAACCAATAGGAAATACATTTTTCGGGATAAGTACAGAATCAAAATTATAATCCATTAACACAAGAAGATTTAGATGAACACAGAGAGAACAACAAAACGGGTAATCCTACTGACGTAACAAGGTACCATTAGAATAAAATCAACTGCAACTGTTTCTAATACAGGAATATATTTATTTTATGACAGACAACCAAGAAAGGAAAGAAAAAATATTTTTTTGGAGGCGAAGATGGGGAAGAATGTTACTACTACTAGAGCAGAGAAGTCAAACGAAGATGCCATACCTTATCATAGTCAGCCTCAAGCTTGATAAGTGGTGCAAATATATTTTGGTACTGCAAAAAATACAGTCAAGCAAAGTAGTTAAAGACTAACATCCAGAATCACGAAATAACATCCTGAAGCAGAACTTGAACCCCAAATTTAATGACTATTCTACCTGATATGCATCTTCATACTTCAAGCCAACAGGTTGGGGTTCATCATCCACACCAGGCTTCTCAAGATCTTCCAAGGTAGCATCAGGGTTAGTTTTCCAAAGTTCTTCAACTTTGTTCATTTGTTGAGCACTAACCTGCCGTGCCCTCAACTGCTCCTGTTCAGATGGGACCTGCAAACGACAATGAACATGTAAACCCGGGCACAAGAAAATCTCTGTATACGACAGAACAATTTCGACTAGAATTACAAACCTTAACAAGCCACTGCAAGAAACATCGGTCATCAATAAGGGGGCACCATTGGCTCAAATCCCAATTCATGTCCTTCAGAGCATTAACACTAAGACAAGGCTCCCGGCAAAGCAAAACAACAACACTCTCTGTCCTGGCAGAAATAAACCCAAGAAGGAAGACGTTTCTGCACCCACAATTATAACACTCCAAGATTGTCTCGCCAAGCGGACTATCTTTATGAAGGCACACCTCTTTGTGTTTAGCACGCACCTATACATACAAGGTATCAATATAAGTAATCACTATCTATACCATTGTAATTAACTCCACAATTATTCTATATATAAAAATAGTAAATCGTCTGCTATTTGCATTGAAGAACAGAGTTATGTGGAAGTATCCATAAAAATATGCAACACATCATTCTGACACTGTTCAATAAAACATGAACAAACAATGTTCGATAAAACATGGACAAACAAAACATGCAAAATTGGCATGCTCTAAAGTCAGCATGCTACCACTCTGTTACACCAACTAAATGTTTTGCATACTTTAGACAATTAGACCAATCTTCAACATATATACTTGTTTCATTATGCAGACACACAGAGAAAAGCATATGCACTACTAATGTCTCAGTCCCAAAAAATAAACGGCAAAAGTACAGGATTTGTATATCTGCATTCTGTATTACAGTCTATGTTAGAAAGACTATGAAGGAACAGCAAAGTTCTCTAGACTCTCGCAAAAAAGAGCTTCTTCCCAGTCTACTCTTAAGCAATTGCAGGAAGCAATTCCAATAACATATATCCCCATACAGAGGAATTAGAACTATAACCCTGCACATTCTTACCCGGCTACCATTCCACCAGCAGATGCACCATGTCACTTAAGTAAAACCCCAAGTAATTAATAGCAGTAAACCAATAAGGCAATAACATATAAGCTAATGTCTTTACATGTTTCAAGAAAGACCCCTATAATATTACAATATGCCAAAAACATCACATGTATAGACTTCCTTTCTGACACACAGCACAAGCTTAAGCCTGCCACATATAGCAAGTTAAGAAGGTTCAGTGTATCATTTTTACATTAGTTTTCTCTAGAAAAGCTCCATTGCGCGATCTGAGGCCCAGAAATTCAGATGCCAAATTGAACTATAATATTCCATTTTATGCAATGAAAATGAGTCCACGCTCCATCGACCACTTCCACTGACTGCAAAAAGCTCTATTTGCTCATGCAATTCACTATGATGCCACACGAGTCATGAAATAGATGCATACTAAAAGAAAAACTAATCCAAGTAGGTCCTTCTTGAGGTAATCATAAGGGGTCCATAGCAAACTTGGAAGGTCCTCAAATTTCCAAGAAGCCAATTGACAATGAGATATCTAACTCAATCAACTAAATTTACCTGGACTAGAAATCAGCTACAAAATAGATAAACCAAGAGATTTTTCCCCTAACTAAAGACACTTTCCACCATTTAGCTAGAGATACCAAATTCTATCCAAATAATGTCTTCTACAAAATAAAATCAGCATTGTTTAGAGAACCTAACAATTCTTGGTTACACGGCGATTCCAGACTTTGGTCTGCTGTCTCCCGGATACCATTAAACTACATATTTTGCACTGCTTAAAATTTGGGAAATGCTCAATAAGAACCAACAAACGCCACCTCCTCAGGTACTCAAACATTCTCCATTGAGCCATCAACTTAATTCCTAGATTCCACCCATCGTCCATATCATGTCTATACGCATTATCTATGTACACATATAAACCTTAGTTAACAGAAAATATAACAAAAACAAAGATGAGTGCGTGTGTGTGTGCCTGTATATGTATACGCATTACATATACTAACCGCATAAAATAAAGCAAAACCCTCAACTTAACTAATCAAAATAAGCAACTACTAATGGTATTCCATCACTGAATTTGTTTACTAGTTCCAATCATCAAGAGCACAAAAGCCAAATCTAATGGAAGATCAAAAAATTTTCAACTGAAGTTTCCTATCTTTCTTATTCCACTTACCAGATGATTAACAATATGCGAACCAGAAGTATTTCCCCTCGAATTACAAAACCACTTTCGGCACGAAGGCACATTACACCTCACAACACACGCCGGATTCGCCACACCGCAGTACCGGCAAGCGTGCTCCGTGTAATCCCCTTTCCCATACTCAAAACCCTCATCGTCCTCGAAATTCAATCCGCTCATCCCTGCCGCCAACGCGTCCACCTCCGCCACCGCCGCTTGACCACTGCCACGACTATCCTTACTCTCATTCTTCCCGCCACTGCTGTTATTTGCCCCGCCGCGGGTTTTCGTCGAAGGTGATGCGTCGGAAGAGGCTTTTTGCCTATCGGATGTGAGCCCCACCACATCGGACGCGGAGGAGACCATGCTGTCTCCGGCCATCGGCCACACGCCGCGAATCGGCTGCGAGAGCTCTTGGAACTCCGGATAATCAAAGTCTTCGCCTTGGGTGTTGAACTCCAGGAACGTATAAGCATCATTGCCTGTGTCCGGCTGCGACGCCGTTTCGAATAGATTGCTCGCTTGCGAATCCATTCCCAAAAAATTCAACAAGGAAAAAAAATTTAAAGAAAATTAAACGTTCCACTACATAATATGCATAGGTATGTGTTCTCTGTATGTGCGGGTAAGAGTAGATTAGTGAAGAGTAAAAATTTTTAATGGCGAGGGTTAGGGTTAGGGTTTGGTGGATGAGAGACAGATAGGGTCATATGTATGTATAGGTCAGTGTAAATATTATTATGTGTTTCAGGTTTCTTTTTCTTTTTCTTTTTTTTTCTCTTTTTCTGACTAAAAGATAAAGTGTTTCTGTTTTTTCTCCGTTTTCTTCTTTTCCACCTGGGGACGTGACGTCATGAGGAAAATGGTGGGGTCACGTGAGGTGATGGTGGCGGTCAAATGTTGTTGTCGGTATCTTACGACTCAATTACATTGACTTTCAAAAATTGCTTTTTAACGTGGGTTTTAAAGAGAATATTTTTTAAAAAATTTGCAAATTTTTAATATTAATCAAATATCAATGCATTTTTTATAATTTTAGTTTTTAAACTATTTCAAATATTTATTACAAAAATATATTCTTTTCATTGAAAAATACTTTTGTAGAAAAGATCAATTCAACCAAACTCCTATAATGAGGAAGGAAATCAAATAGTGGATAAATTTACTAATCATTATGACGTGTTCAAGAATAATATTAGTGAGGTCAATTATATGTTGATTTCTGCACCAATTTATTATTGGAAAACACAACTTAGGGAATTGAGAATAACGAAAACTAATAAGATTAGTTAGGATATACGTGGAACTTGAAGTGAAAAATAATTTAAATATAGTTCATATCAAATGCTTATGAATTTAATTCACAAATGATATATATAACACAAAATTTGCAAGTTATTTATTAGCTTTAATTATTGTAGTTTCTCATAAGATATATCAAACATACTAATGAAATGTCAATTTTTAGTTTCATTCTTTCATAAAATAACATCAGAGTAGTAGCATAAGAATCCATGTGCACAACATACTATTGGATATTATCCAAATTCAATGTGATTACATTCAAAGTACGAATCAATAATCAAGTTGTCTTAATGAATAAACAACTTTTTTTTGCTACAAAAAAAATTTAACTGGTGCAATTCGACTACCAATACACTTAGCAGTGTGCGACCATCAATTAACAAACCTTATATGCACAGTATATTCGCTATATTATACACCAGTAAACAACTTTATTAATCACAAGTAGTGAAATGGAAGTTGAAACGAAGATGATGATGTTGATGTTCGTTGGCCTAATTCGCAAGCTCTCAGCTCGCGCATAATAATATTTAATGGCATGCCTTAAGGTGACGGCTTTATGATTTTTTAAATAAATTTAAGATAGTCTTATTTAAAACAAATTATTTGTTATCAAAAAGAATATTAGGAAGATTTTAATTTTTGTCATAATTAATTTTTTTCTGCGCAAAAATTATTTGCTGCGCAAGGTAGACCCAGAGAAAACTAAAGAATGACTTGACAACAACTTTTGGACATCACTATTGGCTCAAGTGGGCATTAGGTGGAAAGAAATTTCGGATGGAATGTGACTTTTATAAGGGGGATTAATGATTGAGAAGTTGAGGAGTCCGTAAATTTTTTTGTAATAATCAATTGCCAAAAGTAATAATCAACCACTTGAATTGTTGGGAAACCCCAAAACAACCTTGAGCAACTTTTATGCATGTATGTGATTCAGAAATAAAAAAAAAAGACAAATAAATATGAATGAAACCTTGAAAAACAATAATTTAATAATCCTTTAATAAAAATGTAGTTATTCAATCATTCACAAAATTTATAGAGATATAACCAATATCAAGCTGAAAACTAATTTTTTTTATAACTAAAACTGAATCAAATATAAAAATAACTAAACCAAATTTTGTATGTCGGTTTGGCTCGACTAGTTATTCGATTATATCTGAATGATGCTCACCCCTAACTATTCCAATCTTTTTCTCTTTTCCTTTTTTCTATATTTTTTTTCTTTTGAGATCACATATATATAAAGATGCTCAAGCCTCAAGGACATTTTTGGATTTTTCAAACAAGCCAAATGATTGGCTATAATTTTGAAAAACATCTATTACCTCGAGGACTAAAAAGAATACATTTTTATAGTTGAGGTACCTGATTGATAATTCAGCAAAAATTGTCAGACTTAAAAAATCTTTCTCTTGAAAATCTTAATTGCCTATGTATGTATTTTGGGGTTGCTCCTTGCACCCTTTTTTTGTCTATTAATGAAATTTAACTTTTTAGGGAAAAATAAAAAAAGAAAAACTGTGAACATAAGGTAATGGTATATAAACAACTTGCCAACATATGATAATGGTTTAAAGTTTATTCCTTTCTCTTAAACTCCTTTTTCTTTAATACCTATTGTCATTTCTTTATTTCTTTGACTTGAACATATTAATCAACGAAGCTATGCCTGCTCGAAGATTGTATTTCCATTCATTTTCCCTTTGTTACCTTCATACTTTCCATACTCTCTGTAATCTCTTGTCACAAAAAAGATATTATCACAGTATTGTTTGTGCTAGCCCAAAAAAAAGTGCAAAATTGTGCCTTACCATGACTAGTGATTTCCGGGTAGATTAGGCATTGAACAAAATTGTCACGCCTTGGCAAAAATGTTACATTCTATAAGCAAGACAAGTGTCTTAATCTTTTGTATAGCACCAGCTGATAGAGAAAGGTGAGATCTTCAACAGCGGATGAATGTCTTGCTACAAACTATTTGGCCTTCATCTTTCCTCTCTTTTGCAATTAAAAAAAAAAAAAGTGTGTTATTTGAACATCTCTATCTGTTTTATCTTCAACAATATGAGCTCAAACATGAATCATGGTGGAAGTCACTAATTCTGAAAAATGATTATAGTCCCTAAAACAATCCAATAAATCTCCTTTTACCCTTCTTATAATTTGAAAGATATCTCTCACAGAAGTAAGATATTCATTGTGGCCAACTTTGTTGAATAATATGGACATCATCAATTGAAATTTAAGAAAGAAAAGTATTCCATTGAAAAAAATAATAGTAGTGTGTTAAGAAACATTATTCTTGATCATATGTACATAAAAAGGAACATGGTCCAAAATATCAGTTGTGTGTTAGGAAGGAGATAATACTGTCATTTCTGCAACTGGATCTTCTTTCACACGTTGAAAGGAAGAAGATAGCACCAGCAATACTCACATCCCTATATTGAAAAAATAAGACAAATACCTTCATCGCCATTCCATCACCCTCATCCTGGTATTGTAGTGGCTACATTTTGCAGAGGCTGGCAGCCACACTGATGGAAAAGAAGTAGCTGCTCGAAACCAGGTGAAAGACCTATTAACTTTGTTCCATGGCAATCATCCATCCAAAGCAAGTTGCCGTCCACCCGCAAGGCGGGCAAACTCATACATTCGTCGAGCAGCATCGAGTTGAAGGTGGTCCAGCCGTGCCCACGTCCCTGGTAGTGTCCATTGAAAGACGCAGCCAGAGGACCTGAAACCAAATAAAATAGCTGTATGCCCTAAAATTGTTGCAGAAATAAAGCCATTAAAATCCATCTCACTGGTGTAGTGACAAGGAGGAGGAATATCAGTCCAACCCTTTTCATCCATGAAGGGAGGAGAAACACCGCATCGGTCTTCGTGTCGGTATGCGAATCCGCCGACTGCATAGAGTTTTCCATGTGAGATATGGGGATGAGGTTGAAGTCGTCGTGCAAGGTTCATCATGGGACAACTGATATACTCGGCTAGTTGATGGCAGTGCTCAAGTTTTGCAAAAGGTTGAGGAATTCTTTCTGGATCCTCCACAACTTTCGATACAAACCCTTCATCCTCCTCTGGAGCTGTTTCTCCTTCACAATCAATCGAACGCGTAAAATTCGACCGAATCGTCGGGGCCCTCACCATCGGTCTTCTCCACTACGAAGACAATGCAGTGCTTTAACTCCGACATTCCGCCGGATTTTGTTTTGTTTTTCTTCTTCTTTTTCTTTCTTTTTTTTTTTTTTTTGTTTTTTGTTCCCCCTCCTCGTCGGGGATGTTCTCTTTCGTCGGATTTTTGTTAACCCTAGATAGAAGGTTTACAAAGAATTAGGAGAGGAAAGATTGGAGAAGAAGAAGACTTATATATTTGTCACGAGAAGACCAAAAAAGAAAAACTGCTTTAGTTGGCTTTACAAGGATCTGATGGTGCCTATTTAGAGGCCTTGAATGAGTGGTGCCCAAGCAAAGCTTAATTAATATTTATCTCTAGATTCTTTTTAGGCGGTCGCATTACTTGGAGAATTAAGCTTTCTATTTACGGTTGGTTTAAATTGGTTTTTTTTTTAAAATTGTTTTTTTTTATAGTTTTCTTTGAAGAATTAAAAATTTTGACTTTTAAAAAAGACTGTATTTGAACTTCTTTCAGAGTTTCAGCCAAATCAAATAGTTATTGTAAAATAATATAACATTTTTTTAAAAAAAAAAATTTTTTTTTAAAAATTTTATTGTAAAATAGTGTAACTTTTTCAGAAAAAAATATATTTAAAAAAAAGTCAATCAAAATAAGCCTCTAAAAAAATAAATTGAAAAGTGAAAAGATAAAATAGTGTCTATAGATAGAGGTGTCTGTAATAAAACAAATAAATGATTATATAGAGGTGTCTGCAATAAAACAAATGATTGGAAGCGTAAAAGGCCAGAAATTCGGCAAAATTAAATATGAATATTTTGAGTTTGGTTATTCTCAAATTACATTGAATTTAATATTAATTCTTATCATATAAAAAAGAAAAATCTCTCAACAAATGTGCTTCTTGTCCTCCTTATAGGATGACAACATTACCACCTCAACCAATAACTTAACAATGAAAATAGAGTATTCTGGAAGGCAAGTGTATAACATGTAGTCCTAGATTAGTTTTGTTTCACCTTCGGCTTGCCTTGCCCACAAGTATTTTTCACATGCAGTACAAAAAAATTTAAATTTGAGACAAGAAAAATTTCCATCTCAAAGTTGATAAATATTATACAAAATTAATCTTTCAATTACTTTTATATTTAGTGTAAGATAAATAATATATAATTGATTAGTCGAACTAGTATAATTTATATAAGTATTAGACAAAATTAGTCTCTATTCCATCTCAAAATTGAGAAATGCTTAAATTATCGTAAATTCCATCTCAAATCTGTTTCCACATACATCTTAAAGTATTACAAACTTTTGTTTAAAAAATCCACCTTTTTTGAGTCTCAAAGCGATTACGAAATGTTTCCCGTCTCAAATCTAACATTTCTTGTAGTGATATGTCAGACGATGAGGAGGAGGAGGCACATTTCACAAGAAACTTACAGAAAGCTAGTAAGGTATACCTTATGGCACAAATCCAAGAAGTACAAAATTATCGTAATCTTGATCAGCTCCTTAGGAAGCTTCCTCCATGTTAGCTAGATGCCACCAGAGATGAGTATATATAGTACCTTTTTTGGTAACAAAAGAAGATATATATCATCTGCATACAAGAAATTAGAAATTTAGCGGCGTGAAATTAAAAAAATTGAAAATGATGCATGGCTCCTATCTTTCTATCTCATCTTGCTTCTTCTTGTTCCTAATTATTATTAAACCCACATGCAGTTACTCCGGTGTTGATTCGTTAGCAGACTTGATCAACTCAACCTGCACAACGTGCGCAGATAAGTCGACCGTACTGAACTACACCTTCTGCGTGACGGCCCTGCAAGCGGTTCCGGCGAGCCACGTCACGAATCTTCAAGGGCTGGCGTTGATATCAATGGAGCTGGCTCTGGCAAATGCAACCAGCACGGTATCAAAAATAGCGAAGATGCTCGACAGCAAAGATTATGAGGGTGATGACGTCACCAAGTCATGTTTAGAGCATTGCTTACAACTGTATGCTGGTGGTGCTGACATGATGGTGAAGTCCATCGGAGCTTTCTTGGTGAGGCAATTCGATGCTGCTTACATACTGATGAGTTCAGTTATGGATACCACAGGGAAATGTGAAGAAGGGTTCATAGAGAAGAAAGGGGAGGAGATTAATCCACTCAGCAAGGAGAATTATGATCTGTTTGAGATTGGTGAAACTGCCCTCTGCATTATGAACTTGATATCCTTAAAAGGAGTTCAAACGGTTTAAATTACTTCTGCAAGAAATGATAATTTGGATTCGGATTAGACCGGGCCTTGGGGGTTTCGTCTTGAAAAAAAAAAAAAAAAAAAGAAACTTGATATATTAAGAATTACTTTATGTACTCTTAAGCTTACTACAACGGAAAACTCGACTGGCGATGGATTTGTTGCTAAACAGGGAAGGACAACGGATTAGTGAAGGATTTAGACTGTCGTTAATTAGTCAGTCGCTAAAGTTATTTCTGTTGCCTTTCTGTCGCTAATTGCGACGAACTTCGGTAGGTAAAATCCGTCGAAAATAGCGACAGATAATCTACGACAAAAGCTTGTTGTTAAATTTTATCACAAATAACGATCAAAATTCTGTCGTTAAATTCCGTTGACATACTATTGTTTGTTAATAAATTTTACTTTAAAAACAAAGGGACTTGTGACATATGATAATGGTATAAAACCAACTTGCGAAACATATTATAATGGTATAAAATTGATCCCCTTCTCTTAATTTCTTTTAATAACAATTCTCATTTCTTTATTTCTTTGTCACGAACATATTAATCAGCGAAGTTTTTATGCCTACTTGAAGATTGTATTTCCGTTCATTTTCCCTTTGTTACCTTCATACTCTCCATATATACTCTCTTTGATCTCTTGCCTCAAAGAAAGATATTAGCACAGCATTATTTGTGCTAGCTGAAGAGTGCAAATCTAATTTGTGCCTTAAAATGACAAATGATTTCCTAGGTGACTAGGCATTGAACAAAATTATCACGCCTTGAGCCAAAAATGTTACATTCTATAAGCAAGATGAGTGTTTTAACCTTTCAGATATAAAAAACTATTATCCAAGTTTTCAAATTAATTAATTCAAAATAATTAACTCTAATTATTAGTTATATAATATTGTTTAAAATAACTCGATTTACAGCCCCTCTCACTGATGTAAGGCATCATAAATTCATAATTACCTTCTATTAGAGACTTGATGTCTCTGTTTAGGGAGCAAAAACACACATTTACAACTACTTAAGTTATACAGAATTCCACAGGTGCCTTCACTGAGCTCAAAATATAACTTTTATTAGAGAACTATTTGAAACTTTGTCCCACACCATGAGCAAATTCACTATAGGGCCAGCGGGCCCACTTTTTTCTAAAAATAGTGTGTGTATTTATATTTTAATTTTTTTTAAATATGCCTGTCTCTAGACTCTAGTATAAAAATGAAATTAGTCTTATTTTAAGAATATCAATGTTATATTGTCTACTACACATTAGTGCCATATTCCGACTGAAACAACTAGGGAGTGTTTGGCCATCCTTATATATATATATTCAAAATAAAAAAGTTATGCCCCCAGGGGCATAGGTGAGTTGGTAAGTGGCCAGGTGATTAGGGTGGTGACACCCTGACAACGCGGGATCGAGTCCGTGTGGCGGCAGTACTCCACTGAAATATTGCGGGGGCTGTTGCTGGATTTCCACGCCCGTTGGTCCTCTCCCTGGTCGGGCTGCCACTCACGCACATCCCTCGATTTACCTCCCGCCTGGTTAAGGGGCCTCTGGCCAGGTGGGAAAGGGGTTCTCCTTTGGTTAACCCTTTAAAGAAAATAAAAAAGTTATTGAGAATTTTCTTTAAAAAAAATTAAAATACTTATATGCAAATAAGCACCACCAAACACCTTCTACCTAGATTAACCCTGTCCTAAATCAAAGCAACGAAAATATAAATCGTACGTTCAAAAACGAAACTACGGGAGACTATCTAGGAGAGAGCAACCATGCCCAAAGTTAGATAGAGTTTGTTTTCTTATGTGGGGCCGGATGTTTTTTGTGCTATAGAAAAGTGATTAGATCTAGAGGTGTACATTCTCATTTTCTTAATAGCTGGTTATCACTTTAATTTTATTACTCTTTTTTCACTTCTTATATGTAGAGCTGGTAAATGGGTACTCGTGATTCGACTAATTTGTTTATGACAGCTTTGGCAAGTCAAGTTGGGTCAACCCGTTTCTCCAACGGGTCAAAGATATCAAAACTCTAAATTGACGATAGTGGTTTAGGCGGGTTGTTTTGGAGAATTTGTGGGCCTTTTTTGGCGTATTATGTAGGTTCTATAGGTCGTTTTGCGCATGTTAGGTGGGTTCACGGGTCATTTTGATAAGGTAGGCGGGTTCATGGTTCATTTTGGTCGGTTGGGGGTCATTCTGACTGGTTCGCAGGTCACCTGCGGGTTGACCTACCCGACTAGACGAGTTGGGTCAGATTGACTCGTTTGTCTAGTGGGTCATTAAACCCTCAACCTTACTCCTTTTTTGACGAGTTGACTTGCAGGTCTCAACCTATTTTACTACCTCTATCTATGTGGCATGTTGAGTTGGCACTGTACCCATTTCCCTATTATTCTATTTCATAATGTAATAATTATATTTCAAATGATCACTAACTCTATTTCCCTTCAATAAAAGATAATATTGGTATCAATAATTTAAAGAAATAATAATATTCTTTTCAGGCACTGTACCCATCTCTTTCGTGATTCATGCTAGAGTTATAAGAGTTCCATTAAGCGATTTCTTTCGAATTCTTCATAAGAAACCCTGTAGCATAACGACAAAAAAAAAGGGAGGAGAAAGTTAAAAATGATAGGAAGAGGATAATAATTAAAGAGGAGAGAAGAATAAAAAGGAAAATAAAGAAGGGGAGAGAGAAATAATTAAAGTGGAGAGAAAAAATAAAAGATATTGTTAAATTGGCATGCCAACTTAATATGACACCAAGAAAGTGATAAATGGGTAATAAAATTAAGGTGATAAGTAGCTTACTCTTTTTCTTAATTTGTTCTTCAATCAAATCGAGAAAGTTTGATCCATTTCTTTGGTCAAGAATTACGTAATATATCAATAATTGACATAACTTTAACTAATATATGAATTGTTAAGTTGATCTTCTCATATCAATTTGAAAGAAGTGGCGATATGGGAGGATCTGGATCCGTTTGGCATGCCTGCAAATTACTGAAGCTAAGCTAGTACTGTATATTCTGCGACACAAATCCAAGCAGTACAAAATTATCGGAATCTTGATCAGCTTGCTCAGGAAGCTTCCTTCCAGCGGACCCCTCTTTCTCCATGTTAGCTAGACACCACCACATATGACTATATATATCACTTCGTCTCGTATCAACATAACAATATATACATCACTACGAGAAATTAGAGATTTAGCGACGTCAACATTAAAAAAAAAAAAATGTTGCATGGCTCCTATCTTTCCATCTCATCTTGCTTATTCTTATTCCTAGTTATTATTACACCCACATGCAGTTCCTCTATGGCTTCTCCTATAGCAGACTTGATCAACTCAACCTGCACAACATGCGCGGATATGTCGACCGTACTGAACTACACCTTCTGCGTGATGGCCCTGCAAGTTCCGGCACGCCACGTCAAGAATCTTCAAGGGCTGGCGCTGTTATCAATGGAGCTGGCTCTAGCAAACGCTACCGCCACGGCGTCAAAAATAGAGAAGATTATGGACATCAGAGACTACGACGACGATGACGTCTCCGAGTCATGTTTAGAGCATTGTTTAAAACTGTATACTGATGCTGCTCACATGGTACTGAAGTCTGTCGGGGCATTCTTGGTGAGGCAGTTCGATGCTGCTTACATACTGATGAGTTCGGTTGTGGATACCATAGGGAAATGTGAAGAAGGGTTCATAGAGAGGAAAGGGCAGGAGATTACTCCACTCAGCAAGGAGAATTATGACCTGTTTGAAATTGCGGATATTGCTGTCTGCATTATTAACTTGATATCTGTAAGGGGAGCTCAAGTTACTTAGACTACTTGTTCTAGAAATAATTAACTTGGGCTCGGATCCTACGAGGGACGAAGTTAAATTGAACTTGGTATCTTTAGAATTACCTTTTTGCACTCTTAAGCTTTAGCTGAAGCGAATGCGAAGTGTTTTTGAGGAAATAAAAGATGTATTGTTAATTAATAATTTAGGTTAATATATAGTAAGAATGAGTGATATTCTCGGATCCATGTGGGTCCACAGAGTCAATTTCGAGGCTTTAATTTGGCTGGATTTTTAATTTTTTGGCCTGCATGTAGCAAATGAAATGTATTAATGGAAAGGTTTTTTAGCCATCTTATCTGCGAGAACGTCGAGGAAGTACAATGCCAATGTGCTGCGGAGGCACAGGCTTTATCTGCCCTTTACGCTTGCCTCTTTCCCAAAAGGCTGAATATGAACGAGATCGTATTGGAAAATGATGCCGACGCCGTCTTTAATATTGGAACCATCTCAACGAGGCATTTTGCAATGTGAAAATTAGACCCATTCATCCAAAATATCAAAACGATTGCAACTGAAATTCCTTGTTTAAGATTTCAATATGTTACAAGACAAATATCAAAAAGATTGCAACTAAAATTCCTTGTTTAAGATTTCAATATATTAGAAGACACGCTAACAAGCCCTTTGATTAGGTTGCGAGAAATTATTCTTCTAGTACTATGCTTCAAAATGGATTAATATACTCTCCTATTTATTTATTTGTTCTAACACTCTAGCACTATACTTGCACCTCACCGAATCATAATGATGATGTTCTCTTAACTAATGATTTATTCTAACATTTTTATACTCATCCTAATCGATTATTTTAGTTTTAAATTTCAAAACACCAGGAAAAAAAAAAAAAGTGAAATACTAGGGGGCTGTTTGGAATTGTTTTCAAAAACAGTTTTTTTGTTTTCGAAAACAAAAAAACATAAAAAGTTATTTGGAAGCAGTTGTTTTCTAAAATTATTTTTGAAAACTGTTCTAAAAAAAAGTATTTTTCGAAACAAAAAACAAAAAATACATTTTTGTTGTTTTCACGTATTTTTGACATGTTGCTCTCAAAAGAATAATTTCATTATTTAATTATTTTCCCTTCCCCCAACTTACCCCGACCCTAGCCCACCCCCTCACCCCACCTACCCTAACCCTCGCCCACCCCACCCCACACCCGTACCCCTACCCCTACCCACCAACCCTTGCTCTCACCTCAACCAATGTTTGTTCTAGCCTTTTTTAGAATACACACATTATACATACACACACACACACATCTGTGTGTATACATATATAGATATATATTTATTAGAGAAAAAAAATCAAATGTAAAGAAAAAAATAAGGTTGTAATAGTCTTTTTAATGCAAGGTAAAAAGATAAATTTATCTTCTATCTAAACAAATTTTTTATTGTTTTGTTTTTGAAAACAGTTCTTAAAAATTATTCTGTAAAACTGTTTTACAAAACAAAAAAAACAAAGACACTTCCAAACAGCCCCCCCTAAATGTCTGAGTGAAGCAAATAACAAAAATATATAAATTATTAATGTTAGGGTAAAATATTAATTAGGAATTAATCCTAATCCTAATCCTAATCTAAATATGACAGAGATCACGTTAGCTAATCTTTTGTGTATCCTAAAATCATCATATTTGGCCTCAACGAGGTCAATCATGGCCTTATCATCTAAGGAGTTGCGACTAAGCGTCCGTTTATATTCTTCTTTCTCTATCTTGAGAATCTTTGCCACCGACTCCAGGGCCTCCTTGACGGCAGTAAAAATCTTTTGGTTTTCACGATCAGAGTCGAGCTTGTCAACTAGCTTGTAATTGTTGTCAATCTGGCTCGCCATGTTATATAAATCAGTCTCGAGATTATCAAGGGCGTCAATTCTCTCCCATTTTTCTCTGATTATACTCCGAGCCTCCTCTTGCTCTCGAGCCATATGTTCCAAGACCTCGTTTCCTAGTAACTCCCACAGAACTGGGAGGGTAGTTTTCTCCCATTTCCTCTGCCTTGACATTCAAATAACCTTTGGCATCAAGTTCAAATGTGACCTCGATTCGAGGAGTTCCCCTATTTGATTAAGCAGAGTAGATTCGCATCAGATCCCCAAGAGCAACTGTAAAAGTAGTAATCTTCTAAACAATTGTTGTGTTTGTTACATGCTTATCTAAATTCCTGAACCTTAAATACATATAATTTTATGTGCGTTCCACATTTCAGATTAGCATATAAAAAACACAGCAAATGTGTGATAAGGTGGGAAACGAACCTTGGAGCTGGAGGAATTCCATTGAGATCGAAGCTCCCAAGCAATCTGCAGTGTTTTGCAAGTGTGCTTCTACCTTTATGAGCCTGACCTTCATAAACCTATTACATACAAGAAGTAGGAACGTAAGGTATCAGGTCAGCTGAACTAAAAGCATATATGAAAATGAACCAAGACATATAAGTATACAGAATTAATTAGCAAAACATAGATACCGCAATTGTGACTCTTGTCTGATTATCTTCCCGAGTAGTGAAAACTTGGGACTTCTTGATTGGGAGAACAGAATCTTTGAGGACGACGAAGATGGATTTATATTCTGGCTTATCGATTAGGTAAAGATCGCTTGCTGGAATCAACTCGGTCATCAGACCACCAGCAGTTCCAACACCAAGGGAGGGTGGGATTACCATAAGCGAGTAAGGAACTTCCTTATCTGGAAAACACTCTCCACTTGACTCGCATCCTATGCTGGCAGCACCATAAGCAACCGCTTCATCAGGGTCCGTTAATACCTCTCTGGGTTCCTTTCCATCAAAGTAATCTTTAAGGAGCCGTTGAACCCTTGGAATCATGGTACTTCCACCAACAAGAAGAATTTCATCAATCTGGCGCTTCTCCAAACCAGCATCTTCTATTACTTCCTCTGTAAGGGCCATGGCCCTCAAGAAGAGATCGTTGTTCAATTCCTCGAATTGTAGACGGGTTAATGGCTCAGAGATAATAACACCATCAAAAAGCGATTCAATCTCGACCTGGACTTGGGACTGGCTACTCAAGGCTCTCTTGGCACGCTCACATTCCCTCCTCAGCTTAACGAGTGCATTCTTGTCCTTGCTGATGTCCTTTCCGTGCTTCCTCTTAATCAACTTGATGAAGTATTCCGTAACCCTTTGATCGAAGTCATCACCTAGAAGAAATTAAACCTTTCGACTCTGGAACAAAATTTCTCAGATGATCTCTGTATGAGATATCATTATCAATATGAGAAAAGAAGTTAAATTCTGACCTCCAAGATGGCTATCCCCATTCGTGGCAAGAACCTTAATGACCCCATTGTTAACCGTCAAGATACTGACATCAAATTTCCCACCACCGAGATCAAAGACAAGGACCTTCTTCCAACTGTTCCAACCACCTTGCATGTACAAACTACTGGCAAAGACAGCAGCAGTTGGTTCAGAGACAACACTCGCAACTTTCAGGCCAGCCATAATACCGGCATCCTTGATAGCCTGTCTCTGGGCATCATTAAAGTGTGCTGCAAATCAGCAATAAATACATATTACTAAAAACTGATCATCGTAGACAGAAATAACAATAGACTTGCTACCATAGTACTGCAAAAAGATTGAGCTTACCGGGAACTGTGACAACAGCATTCTTGACTTTCTTGCGAAGGAATGCTTCAGCCGTGTTTTTTTTTTCTTATAAAGGAATGCTTCAGCCGTCTTTTTCATCTTATTTAAGAACAGAGCAGTGATTTCCTCAGGGATGAAGACCTTAGTCATCCCATTCCTAATCTTGACTTGAATGTAAGGCTTCCCGTATGGGCCAAGAGTTATATCCCTCTGAACTTCCTTATCCTCAAACCTGTAAAAAATTTCATTGATTTAGTGGACAAAAATTAAGAGTGTGTGCCTCTCATAAAAAAAATTAAGGCATCAAACAGTATTACTTTCTCCCAATTAGCCTCCTTGCATAAAAAAAGATGCTCCTTTCGAGGTAGAGAGCTGTCTGGTTCTTTGCAGCTTCACCAATCAACTTTTCCCATATTGATGGGGTCATGATGTTTCTTTGGTCATTGGCTATAATATGTATGTTGCGCGGTTTGTAAACACCAACACGAGAGTAAGTTGTTCCAAGGTCTATTACAATAACTTTTCCCAAGACATTTTCTTTCTCCTTTATCGTGATAGACATGCCTTCCTCCCTTGCTGTAGAAATTGTGGATAGGCAACCTGTTGTATAAACATTAATTTGTCAATCATCTATACTCTCTTCAATCTTTAAAACACTGAAAAAATCCAACAGTTTAAGAAACTTCTAAATTGACCATGAAAATGGAGTTTGTGTCAGATCAACTCAATGAGCTTTCCGAACAACCCCACAACAAACCCGAACGCCCCATTGAAAACTATATAATGAGAGTGAACCAACAAGCACTTGCAAGAGAGGACCCCTGGGAGTAGAATCCAGCTTGCTGCGCCTTCATCTGGGGGAGTACGAATAGGGTCTTATAATTCATAGCCATGTATATTAATATTATGCAATGTTTTCAGTCCACCTATGGGCGTGTATCAGAAATCAATACTAGTCTTAACATAGCTAATTGTCTTAAGCTAACGCTATAAAGTGCAACAACAACAGAAGCACAGCCAAAACGAAGGCACAAAGAGGAAAAAAAAAAAAAAAAAAACAAGAAGAAGAATTTGAAAGCACAGGAATCAGACCATGTGAGAGTAAATATTAAATAGAACACAACAGAAGAGGTGAACAAATGAATGAATAAATAAATAAATAAAGTACAAACAAAAAAGAATAAATCAGAGAAAGAAACTATCTAATTTGTTCCTTTTGTTTTACCTAAGAAGACAATAAAATTGCTAGAACAATGAGAAAACCGCGAGCCATTACTTCCCCTTCAACTTTCTCCTTCTTCTCCTCCTTTGCTCCCTCACAAAAGCAATGGTTGCCTCTTCTCTCTCAAAAGCAATGCGCGACCAATTCTAGTTCTTATTCTAATAGAATCCTATTTTAGTTATGCTTCAATAACCAATCACTACCTACTTCCATTCTACTCAAACGCTATTTTATTTTATGGAATTCTACTCGTATGATACACACTAAAATACATATTTGTATATATTTATTTATTATTATTAATCAATTTTTATAATTTATATATATTTGTAAATATTTATTTATTATTAATAATCAAATTTTATAATTTATATATATATTATTAATGGTCAATTCTTACCATTTATATATATTAGTAAGTTTTTTGTACTAATTACAATTTTTTATACTCAAAGTCTTTTTCAAAGAAAAGAATTTCATGACATAACACCTAGTACTACTTTATAATATATACTAGCGTACTTTTATTCATGATCCATATGAATTTATCTTTTGATAGAAAATATTAAATTAAATTGAACTTATTTATTTTTAATAGCATATGAAGAATTTAGTCATGAATATTTCGTGTTCTGTATGAATATTGTTAAATAACAAATGTTAAATCTTCATGTTTTGCAATAAATTTCATTATTTTGCACGCAATTACATAAATCAAAGTGATTTATTTTGTAAATTATTTGATCTAATTTTGTTCGAGAGAAGAAAAGATTTTTTGAGGCCTACAAGAACAATTTGAAGAAGATTCTTGGCAATTACAGTTAAGATCGATTATAATTTGAGTTGGACTAATTTAATGGAGAACCTGCTGTATAAACCTAAATTAGTCAATTATTTGCGTTCTCTTCAAATTCTAAGAGATTAAGGAATTTCAAGATTGACCATGAAAGTGGAGTTTGTCTCAAATCAACTCTATGAGCTTTGCTTTTATTCTAAAAGAGAATCATCATATGGCCAGAAACTCAGCAATGACCAACACCGAACAACCCCACAAAAAACCAAACAATCCATTGAAAAACTATACAATGGGAATTAACCAGCAAGCACGTAAACTAGAGGACCCTTGGGGTAGAACCGTAGAATCCAGCTTGCTATGCCTTCTTCTGGGGGAAGGCGTACGAATAGGTCTTATAATAATTCATACCCATGCATGATGCATGCTGTGAAACAATGGGAATGTTTTTAGTCTGCCAATGGACGTCCGAGCATATATCAGTTTATGAAACTATGAACTTACGAAGGCCAGTCACGACTCAATACTAATCATGCCATAGCTAATCGTATTAAGCTAATTATATATGTTTATATATATACTAGAATTAGATAATGGAGGACCTTATAGGTAAGGAGGGGTCACGCCGCCCGGGGGTGGTGTGAATCTTCCTTCCCCTGCCTGGCTTCGACGAGAGTCCAAAGAATTATCTTCCTCATTTTGCCAAGAAAAAAGTTCTAGTTGGGGAAATGATTCGTATGGAGCCACCTTTTTTTACTTCGACACGCTAAGCTCCTTGAAGTACTATATTCCTATCAAAGGGAAACTGACCGGTGGCAGCTTCCAGGCCACACCACGCCTACTCCAGGCCTTTTTGTTCACTAGTAATGAGTGTGAATCATTGTTCACTAGTAACGAGTGTGAATCATAGCTCCTCACCCGAGGTTAAGAGGCTAATATAAGGGGCTTATAGACTCATTTTGTTAAGAAAATGGTGCACATCCAAATACATGGCCAGACACAAAGGTATGCAATCTGGTCAAAATCTAACTCTATGGGGAAATAGGGTGATTCTTATTTACATAACAAAGTGAATCCCAGTAAAAGCTTGATAAAGAAGAAAGATTGAGAATGAGAACATAGTGATTGTTGTCTTCAGTAATGATATTGTTATTAAAGGAATAAAAAAATAAGCGACAATTTGGCATCAGATATCCGGAGGTGTGGAAAGAGCAACTGTGAGAAGCTGAAAAACCATAAAAAATAGACGATTGTTCGTGTGTGTGTATATGTATGTATATATATAACGAGTTTTGCTTGATGGATTTTGGCAGCGCATGCAACACCCATCACTAAAACAGAAGCAAGGAAAACGAGAAATCTCAAACACATGAATGCAAGTCAACAAGCACGGAGGCAATCAGACATTCAGGTTTTGAAAGGTAAGATGCCATCCTAGACAACCACGAAAAGCAGGATCATAAACAGGCTAGCAGCAGAATGATTTGAGATAATGCACAATTAGGCTATAACAGGTCTCTATGTAAATAAATATCAGCTCTTTAATGCAATGATCAACCGAAAAAAAAAAAACTAATAAATAAATAAATAAAAGCACGAAGAAAAAGTAGAAATTAGAAAGAAACTAACTACTTTGTTTGTTTTAACTTATCTAGGAAGACAATGATCCCTAGAACAATGACAAAGCCGCAAGCCATTAGTTCTTCATCAACTGTGTCCTCCTCCTTCTCCTGTGTCTCAGAAAAACAACGGGTGCCTCTTCTCTCTCAAAAAAGCAATGCGCAAAGCAATTTTGTTTCTGAATTCTAATATATACTTACAACAACTTTAGAAGACTTCCAAGTTCGAACGAGTCCTACAATCCTTTTCTAGTTATACTTCAATAATAAATAATCACAACCGACTTTGGATTTCACTCGATCACTACTTTCTATGTTAATTAATATATTATTTTTAGTATTTTTTTAAAAAAGTTATTGTTAGCTATTAAAATGAAAAAGTCATTAGTTATCGTAATATTGCATTTTTTTTTCTAAATTTAATTTTTTTCCTAATTAGTACAAATTTTTTGAGTTTAATTTTTTTTTGTTAAAAATTCACTTCTAACCATAAGAAAACAATAAAATTTTATCTACGTATCTATATCTATATATATATATTATCAAGCAAAGTCCATACTTATTGTAGCTCTACCATATGTCTATCATTATATTTTATTTTTTTCCTGCTAAAATATTTTCTTCCCATAGCAAATGTTTCCTCCACTAATGAATTTATATTTTCAAAATAAATTAATTATTATTTTGATCAATAAAAAGATACTTCCTAAACTAAACATATGCATAAGTTTTATGATGATTACGATAACTTTTATCAAAAGCAAGAATCAAACAATGTAATCATTGGTATGACACTCTTACAATGCTCAAACATGATGCTTTTACAATGTTAAAAATGTATAAACTTTTATGTCTAGTGTAAATAATCTAATATATTAATTTTAACATTTCATATTTTTTAAAAAACTATTATAAACTATTAAATCTAAATAGTCATTGGTTATTGTAATATTGCATTTGTTTTTTGAATGTAAAAACCTTTCCCAATCATTAGATTTTTTTTCTTTGAAAAGTTTTTAAAACTTTTTTCCGGAATAGGAAGTCTACCCCTAAATTTTAGTAACCAAATAACAAATTTGGGATCTCCTTAATAATAAGAGACATCAAGCAGTTGTGTGGGAACTAAAAGAAGATCTAAATCCCTATTGTTCGCTAAGTAAAGAAGAAAAACTATTGCAATTGCCTTGTATGTCCATGAATCAGATCAGTTCATGGGTGGTCAAGTTGCCATGTCTGTTTCTGCTGTTTCCGTATCTTACATGTTCTGATAACCGATGTTCGTAAATTATACCTGGCTCTCTTATGATTTGTCACGAATTCATGTTAGTATGTTAATCATTTATATATAGGTTTAAAATAAGCACTGACATCCATGTTAGAATATATATATATATATATATATATATATATATATATATATATATATATATATTGCACAATTGAGTATCGTAATAAAGTTTCAAGACATTTGTGCTATACATTTTAAGATCACTCAGAAGTTCCGCATCTATTTTAGATCTATGAAAGAGTAACATGCGCTTATGGTCACCATATAGGGGATTTGGTGCAATTTACTCGGTTAGTAATTGTGCTTCGGAGGGAAAAGCTCCGAAAGGTGAACTGAAACTTGTTTATTTCCCCTGCCTCCTTGTGCATTTCGCAATTTGATTGCTATTGCAAGTCTAACCCAGTTACCCTACCGATGCCAGATTGATGCACGTTGGTAGAAGCATGTTGTCATCAACCTTATTTAAGGGGAAATATCGCAAGTGGTTGACCCTGAATATTTCATTTGCGACCGATCCAGTTTTCTTCCAAGATTTGTTTGATGTGAACATTTGAAATGACCAGTTGCAGTGTGGTTATAACTTATAAAGTAACAGTACCTATATCACGGTAGGAAATGATCGACCCTAGTCGACTTAATCAATTGTGAGTTAGAGACGAATTGTTGAAAACGTTAAAGAGATTGCAACGAGAATCATTTCTATAATTCTATGCACTAACAGAATTGAAAACGAACTAGCCTAAGGTCTTTCTTTGGTCGACGTAGCTATAACACACATACTCCTCAATCAAGAAGGACTTTTTGTCTTTAAGAAAGTCATGGATGATTTTAACTATGGCAAATTTCAACATAACTCATAGTCCTTGCCACGACGTTTGACCTCTCATCACTAAATTGATGGCGCAAGAAATTATCTCTAGTGATGTCAAGCTCAACATTTTACACACACACACACATATATATATATATACATACATATATATATATATATATGTAATATTTGTACAATATAGTTAAAAAGTTTTTGAAATAACAGATTGTGTCCCACTCAACCATTCGCCTTATGATCGGACCACAAGGACATCACCCCTTTTCGTAAGTAATGAAAACTTGGTATTGCCTCAGACTGCCACTATTTTGTTTTATTTTTCTCTCATATCTCTCTATTTCTATTTTATAGATATTACTATCTCACTTTTTTCATAGTAATTGATACTGATTACAGATTTTTTCCGTCCCAAATTTAATTTTCTATTTTTCTGATTAAAAACTCAAAAAAAAAAAAAAATATATATATATATATATATATATATATATATATAATATTCTCGTCACGATCACAAAAGGTGCAAAGATCATGCTCTCATTGCAATAAAAAATTAAAAAGAAAAGAATAAGTAGTAATTTCTTTCTTAAGGAAGAAAAGAAGGGAAAAAAGAAAAAGCCAGGGGTTGTGCCTCAGGTGGCTCGGCCACTGAATACGAGTAATAAAGGAACTAATTAAAAAACAACACAAATAGACATTAATTAATTAATTGATTGATCATCATTAGCATCCGCTGCGTGTGATATATATATATATATATATATCAATAAACAACAAACCACTAAGGTGATTAAACGTACATATAACAAAACAAGAGAAGGTGAAAAACAAGAGAGGGGGAAGGGGAAGAAAGAAACGTCCATCGAGACACTACACGAGAAAATTAATACAAGACCGGTCTGCAGCGCAAACATGGACGCGTAACCATGGCAGTAGCATATACAAGTACAACTGCATGCCCATCTAGCTAGCTAGCTATTAGCTAATAGCTAGCCGCCGGTGCCTGTAACGCCCAAGTCATCCTTGTTCTCATCGGTTCCGGCACCGAAGACGGGCCCGCCTTGGCCGGCGGCGTCCTGGACCTTGGTCTGATGTAGTTCAACCTGAATGCCACCTTCATCCTCCTTGGAATGGACATCGAGCTTCGTCTTGTTCTCCCCTCCATGCACTGACTCGTATTCCGTTGCTGTGAACGATTCCTTTGGCTGTGCTCCTTGTGCCCCTGACATGTTTCTTTACTTAATTTTGCTTTAATAATTATTTCTCTTCTTCTTCTTTTCACTTCAATTGTTTTGAGCTTGTGGTCCAAAGTGCTTTCGGTTTGGGTTTCTCTTATTTACTCGTTTCCTCAATCCTTGATCTTCTCGTGAGCTCATCCAGCGCTGCCATGGGAACAGATTTTTTGCTGCTTCCGCGCCACGTTTCCAGTTGTCAACCAACGTGGTTCTGCATGCTTCTGTAACGTGTACTCTATCACTGCCAAATAATCGGTCTTTATCAAATTTTCGCTATCTTTTTGTATTTCCTTTTCATTCGGTGGTTTTATTGTTCACCCCAAAAAAAAAAAAAAAATTGTTGACTGAAAGAAAATTTAAGGTGTAATTCCATTAATGTGCAACGGAATATTATATATAAATCTAATAATAATTTTTTTTTAAAAAAATTCATTGATCAGTCAGGAATTCTTTTTTTTTTTTTTTTGGAAGAAAAGGTTATACAAAAAGTAATTTTCGGAAAATTCACCCAAGGGGACTCCAGATGGGCTCTATAATTATGAATAGAGTAAAAATATTTTTCAAGATTTTATGTAAAATGTAGCTAGGGTGTCCTCTAAGTGATAGCATTCAGGTTTCTCCATTAAACTTGAAAGATCAATGAACACTGAGGCAGAAAAGATTACTATTTTTAGTTATTTTAGCCACACCCTTCATATGCAATTTTCATTTTGGCCCGGTCGCGAGTATACAATTATCATTTTTTAAATAATACTGGACTTAATAATAATAATAATAATAATAATAATAATAATAATAATACTGGACTTTAGACCCAAAAATGAAAATTCTGGCCTCTCAGCGGGCCTTTTGGTCAAATGGCATTAGAGGCAATAGTCCAACAACACGTTGATACTGGGCCTGTAGTGAGAACTTGACTTTAATGATAATAATACTGGACTTTAGACCCAAAAATGATAATTCTGGGCTCAGCGGGCCTTTTGGTCAAAAGGCATTAGCGGCAATAGTCCAATAACCCATTAACACTGGGCCTGAAGTGAGAACATAAAGTTTACCATGCCCAGGCTTGCTGGGTCCAGACAATGGGCCTCATGCTGGGTAAGGCCCGATATACTCGGGGTTTTTCTGGGTAAATAACGTCTTACCCCAGTGATTTGCAAAAAGTGCAATGTTAGTCCCTTGATTGAAAGGGATATTTGTTTTTTTTATATTTTTGTTAGTCAAAACTAACAGAATTAATAAATTGGAATGTTTGTACTTAGTTTTCTAAAAACACAGAGGGTCCTAGCATATTTCGGAACTAATTGGAATTAAATGTGCACTCTTGACAAATTATAGAGAGACACGCTACTATTTACTCATTTTCTCTTTTTTATAATGAGAACCAGCAAGGATGGAAGAATTGAACTGATCAAATTGGTTTTGAATTCAACACCAAATACCAGGGAGGATGGAAGAATTGAAGTGATTAATTTGGTTTTGAATTCAACACCAAATACCTCAGTATTTAAGAGTCAAATTAGGGTGCTTAAGAAAATTTTAGGAAACGCGTGATACTTATAGTGTGTTTGGAATGATCTTATTTTAAGATGCTTATCCTATTGAAATTTGGAGATATCTTATAAAATTTAAAATATCTTATCATATACACCATGCATTTTATAGTTGTAAAAAATAAGATAGGAAGGATTGCTTATTTCTTATAAGATAAAAAGTATAATTTTATTTTAAATTTTCATAAAATGCATAATAAAATTTCTTAAATTTTATAAGATTTATTTTCATTTTAATAGGATAAGTATTTTAAAATAAGACTATAACAATCAGAGCAATACTTGTAGAAAGGGAAGAGCTAGCTGACAGGTGTGTGGTGGGCTGGTTGCTTGGTTGATTTGCAAACTGCCCAAAAGTGCAGGAAAGACTAGAATACTGGGGTCCACGTGCGTTGAGTAAGACACACCGCAAAAAAGAAAAATAAAAAATCCTTTCATATAAAAATGTTAAGGGAGAAAAATTTCAACCGCAAAGCGTTTCATTTTCCAAAAAGCAACAATTTTTCAGATGACCCCCTCCTGCCTCTCAGAATTAGTTCATGGTCCCTAAGATTTTGTCGTTTTGCATCACTAGCTCAAATATTTGAATAACTTCATATATTCAATTGCTTGTGTGACCATATTGTGATTCCGTTTTAAACATGCAATAAGGGCATGTTTGGTTGGATTTTTTCAAAAGAAAGTATTTTCCCCTAAAACTTATACATTAACTACTTGGTTTACCTTTTAAAAAAGTTGAAATTATAAAAAAAAAAAACTCGAATATAACTTTTTTCAGAAGTCAGAAGTTTTACCTTGTAAAAAAAATATTTTTTTTTAGAAGTTAACTAAAAAATGCTTTTAAAAAAATTCTATCCAAACGAGCCCTAAATAGTTTTCAATTGTCATGTAGTAATCTAGATAAAGACTTCAAGTGTCGGCAAAACAATTGTTCATCTATTAATTGATCCAACCAAAAAGAAAATTATTAATCTACCTTAGACCCACAATTACTCATAACAAGTATATATGTAGTTTTTGCCTTCATGAACTTTCAAAAGAATGATGGCCACGGAAAAACAATGATTGTGTATGACATTAACATACATCCACAAAATTTTAATAATTAATAATTTATCAACAAAAGATTTCACTCTTGAATAATATAGCCTATAGCTAGATATACATCATTTGTAATTTTTCATACACAATCCAATAGACTCTATCATTTGTTCACCTATACATAAAATTATTTTTTCACACAACCTACATATTATAAATATATTAATGTATTTTAAGATGAGTAATTTGGCAAACGATTGGCTTGTGGTGTATAATTTCACAAAAAGTCCTTATTATTTCTTTATTTATTTAAATTAGTTTTTATTATTTTAAAATATTCAAATTAGTTCTCAATATTTTATAAGTATAGTCAAATTAGTCCCTATTGTTTAAAATTATTATTTTTTGCAAGTTTAGTTAAATTAGTCCCTGTATTAAGAAAAAATAAATAAAAAAAGATTAAGACCAATTTGAGTAAGTTTATGAAACACTGAGGACCAACATGAATTTTCTTTAACAACGAGGACTAGTTTGACTTCTAAATAATAGAGATAATTTGACTATATACAAAATATTGAAGACTAATTTAAATATTTTTGTAAAATATAAGAGAATAATTTGACTATTTTAAAATCATAAGGGCCAATTTGGAAAATTAAGAAAATATTACGACTAATTGTGAAAATTTTCCTACATATCAGAATGAACTCAAAACTCCGGGGACTCTCTTGCAAAGTATAAATATGCAGAACATAAAAGCCAAATGTAAGCGAAAACCACATGTGAAAAGTTGAGGAAAAAGAGTGTGTCAGAAACGCTGGTACGCTACTATTGCGCGCATCCGTTGACTCCTTTTGGAGATTCCTCGCTCTTTCCTCCTCTTACTCGTATATGTTCACAACCTCACCAATCTCCTCTCGTCCGTCATCAACAACCCAAATTCACACCAAGCCAACGCTTTCTACAATCAAATTCTATTCGACCAAAAAAACCAAAAGAGAAGCCAAATTCTTGAAAATCAATTCAGACCCACAACACACAACGATGACAGTTGGTTCCCAAGTTTCAGGTGACAGGTAATTTGATGTTTCTTACACATCTCTTCTATCAGATTATGACCATTTCGGATGACTATATGTAAAGAATTAAAAGCACTTCTTGTCTCCAACATTATCAGCGCGTGCATATAATCTTGATGGTGTCTTGATAGATCATTGGGTACATTAGACGTAGCTTATTGTAGAATTATTGAACACTGTATGATCTGATGTATGTGAGGATCCGAAATCAAGTGACTGGTTTGACATCTTGGATACGATTTTCTACAAATTTCCTAAATAGATTAGGAGAGACTTATGGGTGTGTGTGTTTTTTCCTTTTTCTTGGGGTACTCAGCAAATGTAACATGTCCCTAATCAACAAATGAAAATCTAATTGAACTTTATTTATTAACCTGGCCCTCTGGTTCCTAAACTTTATTCTTGGCTAGCGAGAGTTACAAAGAAATCTTATTTGGCCTTTGTCCGTGTTATATGGGGCAGTACCAGCTCCCTTGCTCAGCTTGCTCCTCTTGAGGCGGTACTGTTTGATGTTGATGGAACTCTATGTGATTCAGATCCTCTGCACTATTATGCTTTCCGCGAAATGCTTCAAGAGGTGTGAATTATTCTTCCTCTGTTTCTTTCCATTGGCCTGCAAAAATTCAATGCATACAGATAGCACAAGTATATCTTTCCTCTTAAGAAAAATCTGTTCTATGTAAAGTGGTGCCGGATAATGTAACAAAACAAACAAATAGGTCAAGCGATTTAGCTTGACCAAGATCTATAATATATATATATATATATATATATATATATATATATATATATATATATATATATTCAATGATTGCATCATTTCGTGGGATTTGAAAGCGGTTGTCGTATACAACAGATAGGCTTCAATGGCGGTGTTCCAATAGATGAAGATTTTTTCATTAAGACCATTGCTGGGAAGCACAATGATGATATTGCTTCGGCTCTTTTCCCTGATGATCATGCAAGGGGCATTAAGTTCTGCGATGACAAGGAAGCGATGTTTAGAAGGTTCTTATAAGTTTTTGCCTTTATCAGCTGAATTCTATTCAGTAAATGAGCTTTCCTTGTTCCTATACTTTCCCTTATATGCTCTATTTCTTCTGGATGGAACAGGTTGGCAAAGGAACAGGTGAAGCCTCTTAATGGCCTGTACAGATTGAGGAAATGGATTGAAGATCGTGGTTTAAAACGGGCTGCTGTTACGAATGCTCCCAAAGAAAATGCTGAATTAATGATCTCAGTACTTGGCCTTTCAGATTTCTTTCAAGCTGTCGTTCTTGGAAGTGATTGTGAACATGCAAAACCATTCCCAGACCCTTATCTGAAAGCACTTGAAGTACTGAAAGTGTCAAAAGAACACACGATGGTCTTTGAGGTTTGTCGAATCTCTTTCACGACCTTATTAACTAGTAGTACTTACTAGCTATCACTAATTTATTAATTATATGCAACTATTTGTGTGGTTAGGATTCTGTGTCGGGTATAATGGCCGGGGTTGCAGCTGGAATGCCCGTTGTTGGTATAACAACCAGAAATCCTGAACACTTACTATTGGAAGCGAAACCTGCCTTTCTGATAAAAGACTATGAAGACCCCAAGCTCTGGGCTGCCTTGGAGGAGCTAGACAAGAAGGGAGGTGTAGCAAACCACACTGCCTGAAACACACATCATGTGTCCTACTCAAATAGAGGAGCTCCAGACACACCTGCTACGAACATCACTTCGGACCCATCAAGGTTGTCTAGTCTGGTAGAGTTTAGCCATTTTTGTAATGGCTAAGCCAGCTACCTTTGAATCTTGAGACAACATATTTAGATAATCAATCATTTTTACGATTTCAATGATATTGATAAAGGAGTAATTTACACATCAAGGATAATTGAGTATGAATATATGCACTTTTATCAGCTCCAAGCATAATATTTTTTCTCTGTGAACTGAACTTGCTCGTGTCACTTATGGTTACTCTTCTCTGGTTTGTCGTTTCATGTGAATGTGTTGATTATGACAATTCATTTTCACTAGTAGCGGCACCTTGTATTAGTGTTGAATTATGGGAGACTTTTTAGCTGAAAACATATAAACCATATAGACATTGTTGGGCGAATGAATACTTATGATAAGAAGCTGGCTGCCATCCTTTGACTTTTGAAAAGAAAAGCACGTTAGTGACATTTTTTTGCAGCAGAAAACATTTCAACAGCTTAGTCAAACAGACCACAATTTCATTGATTGGTTAAAAGAGAAATAAAGTAAAAACAATCAAAGTATGCAGGGTATGCAAATGAACAAAATCTATTAACCAAGATTTATGCGGATTTAGTGGCAACAAGATGATATTTTCTATCTGCAACCTTGGCATGTCAACTCGCCCACAAAACCGAGTTGATTTCATCCCTTGCAGATTTGTGTAACTCAAGTCTGCGGCAACATTGCTGCCTCCTCTCCATTAGGACTGGATCTTCATCCAACAATTGAGCTAGCTGACGACCCTGTTGAAGTGTAGAGAAAATTTCAGAATGCGAACTGTAAGAGCTTCCACAAATCAGACACATGAACTATCATTACGTTATGAAGAAGATCATATGTTTGAATTATTCAGGCTATTTCATCGGAACTGCACTAATAGTTAACTACCGTTAAATTTTATTCGTAAAGCACAACAGAGTTGGACAGCCTGCTGACGTAGCAAACGATAGAAGAGAAAGTAAATCACCTCCTTCTTACCCAGTTGGGTGTAGAAATGATCAAGTAAAGATCGCTTAGCCTCTTGAACTTGACAATAGACCACAGCCTTTGGGATTGTGTTCTTGAGGGTCTCTGACACCATTGCAACATATGAAGAAACATTTGAAGCTATCCTGTGGAAGTGTCCTTCAGTATAACGGTCAGCATTTGACGCAGTTGGATTTCCACCCTTTTCCACTTCTTGCGGTAGTTTGCGGAAGAAATCCACAGTTAGGTATGATGCTTCCATGTCCACCATCCGCAATACTGTCTTCTTACCATCATCGCGGAACCGCTCTAGTGCTTGATTAGCAGCTGCAATTATGTCTGTTTGAAGAGTAGGAAAACGTTTCAACTCCTGCAGAAAAGGATCTCAATTACTATTTTCTGACTGCAAAATACAGCAGAAAAGAATAAAGTAGTAAACATTCCAAACCAGAGTTTCTCTAATCGACTTGCGAACAAGCTCCTTGAGTATATGATGGACCTGCATCATCAATTGTAGTGCATGAAATGAAGTCTCTCGCATCAAAATTTGACGGACAATGGGAACTGGGAAGATTGATACTAACCTATCTTGGGTCATGAAGACCCTGTCATGCTTGGCTACCATTCACATCAACGTGACCTTCAACAAGTTTATGGACTCATGCAACTCCATGCAACCTCCAAATGAGTCTGCAAACTATTTGACAGGGCCATCCAATCATCAACGAGCCTATGGACCCTTCAACAGATCCACAAGACCTCCAACCAGTATATGGAAGAGGACTCTTATCTAGCTTTAGCAGCTTAACTAGTTGTTTGACATTCTAAGTCTATTTCTGAATTAAGTACTTAGAATAACTCCAAATTCTTTATACTGAATATTTGTGTCTAATAGATTACAAATTCAAAAGTGAATTGTTTTACATGCTTATGTAGTAATGCAATTATCCCACATTTATTGACAATCTTAAGCTTCCAAAAAGCTCTTGGACAATGTAGCACTATAGTCAGGGTATAGGTAGCAAGCACTTACTGCATCTACTGATGCTTCAGCTGGACCACGGAAATAATTCAGAGCCCCTTCAATGGGACGTCGGTAGGCTTGCTCCGGTGCTATGAGATGAGGTTGATATCCATCAGCTTGATAAACCAATTTTCGCACATTTTGCAGGGAAAGATGACTGTCAATTGGGAGCTTCATTAAAGCAGCCGGGAGCTGGTAGTCAAAAATTCCATATATCCGATCTCCTCCTGGCCGTCTATGATCAGAAGGTCAAAAAAATAAGAGGAAATATTCCCTAGGCCAAAACTGCTATATGAGATTGAAAAAGACTAGTCCGAACAGAACATAGGTTTAATAACAAAAGGCAGCTTGAAAGATAAGTGTCCCTGGTGGCAAAAAAAGCTACAGTTTGTACAAATTATTTCCTAAAAATTTACAATTTTTGCAATATCAGGTTTGAGGTGGTTTGTTATTCCTACATAACATGGTATGACAAACCTAGAACGATGTCATACAGTATGCAAAACTTAAAATTCCACCTCAAGCAAGAGCAATAAAACTTGATGCAGAATGATACTGCAATTTATTGTAATATGATGCCGAGTTGGTCGGCATAAGTTCATCATCGCTCTGATCACAAAAGATGGCAGCATAATATTTACTATTTCGTGCAAGTTTTTCTGCTCATTTATTTTCTGTACACGTTGTAGCAATAAATTGCCGAGTGAAAATGCATCTAATTACCCTCCTTCAAGGTGTTCCTTAAATACTCGGTCAAACGCGCGGCAAAGCTCCAAAATTGTGTATAACTGAGCCTGTAAATTTAAGAAGAAGCTAAACATAGTAATTGACACTTAAATAGTTCCATTTTATTTTTTGACCATATGATATCTAAATACTCACGCTGGCATCCATAGCAACAGGTCTGCCAAAATGATCTTGCTCTACTTCAAGCTCGTAGATGCTTTTGTTGATTAAAGACATGATTCTTGGTATGCGAGCCTTGATTACAAATTCCAAGTGCTGACATCACATATAGTCATTTGAATTGCTCATTCAACTTATAATTTATAATTAAACAAAAATATTTTAGACTCCCAGGTGCAACAAAATACTAAAACAACATACATTTGAAAGCATTTTCGCCAGATACTGCGAACCCATTCTGCTGGCAATGTGTCCATAGTGAGGACTTATTGCGAAGAATTCACGCTCTATTTGCCTAGCAACTATCATGTCAACATTTCTATTTAAATCAGCCTGTGATCGATTCACAATTCCAACCCAATGATGTTGTAACGATAAGACCTTCCCTCAAGAACCTACAATAGATATGAAAGCATATAACCTATGAAAGCACAGCCTCGATATGCGAAGACGTGACACATCAAGAGGTCAACACCTCCGCATCATAACTGCACCTTAAGCCTTGTGAATCTCGAGCATCAAACAAGTAACACTTATTCATCTATATATATATATATATATATATATATATTATAATGGTGAGTTGCTAAGTGAGAGTGTGTGCTGGGAAGTGTGCGCTCAAATGAGGTGAGTGAAACATGTTGTGCTGATTTAATTGAGTGAAATGTTCATAGAATGTAACATGATTTGAAGTGTTGAGTGTATGTCCTGAGGTGAATGAAATGTTTAGTTTTAAGCTATATTTTTTTAGGGTATAAGAATAGTTTATGAACATGTTAGTTTTGTACTCTTCTATGATTAATTATATGTCAAATATTATGTATTTAGCGTTCTTTCATTTATATATTACAAAATAGAGTTTTTGCCTTTTTAATTTATATCATGTTTCATCATGTCATACTTTTTTTTCCTTCTAAAAGAGCTCCATCTCCTTTTATTTATTAAAAAAATCACTTCAAATTCAAATTTCTTCCATATATATTTCATTTTCCTTTCATATTCTTTTAATCTCCTTCATTTACATTTTTCTTTTAAATTATTTGATTGTCAATAATATAAAAATTATGATTAGTGTTGAAAATATGATTAAATATTAATTTTAAAAAAGCCTTAATATAGTATGCCCAGAACTTTTCCCCTCACTTGAGGTTAAGAGTCCCAGGCTATTGTTATAGAACTCATTTTGTCAAGGAACAGGTGCCAATAAAGGGATCTGATGGTGGACCAAAGCTCCCGAAGGGAATAACCGTGGAGCTAGGACAAAGCCAGCTTAATCCTTTACTACTATTAGAGAGAAAAGGAAAGTTAGATGAATTGTAAAAATCGATTATCATGTATTTAATGGGGGGTAATATAGTATCCTATTTATTATATATAATTTCTTATTTTTCACTTAGCTAATAAAGTAAATATTACATAATTTTTTAATGTTATGTAATATTTTAATATATTTCTGAATTGCAAATAAATTACCACTTCTTACATAATTTATATTCAATTCTTTTTTTTGTATTTGTTAATGAGAAAATCTAGCCTCTATAAATAATCAAAATTTGAGATTTTAATCTTTCTTCAGCAATAACTAGAGTGATAAATTTTATATTGCAAATGTAAACGTACATCTATAACTTAGAGGCAAAAAATAAAATACTATTTAGAAACATAATAAACAACTTTTTAATATAATTATTATAGAATATTCTAAATATAATTTTATAATATTATAAATAATTAATATTTTATTAAATGCTAATCTACTTAATTCTATTTTAAGTTACATTTGGATTAGTTCTATTTCTTTTTGCTTTTGTAATCCTTATATAAAATTTTATGCTTCAAAACTTGAGCAATTGCATGTCACTTATTTATTACTTTGTTCAATAATAGGCAATAAATGGATATATCTAGTTTATGATAAAAATTAAGTTTATTCACTTTATATATATAATAAATTTAAACATATTATATATAACGCATTGCCAACATATTGTTTCCTAATTTTAAGAAAAATATATATCAGTATGTCGCATTATGACGACATGGTGTATTGAGCTAAAAATGTCTTAAGAAGCCGGCCTAACCTGGTAGACATTTTGGTACTGCAAATTCTATCTTCGAACTCAATTAAACTTCATAAAAGGGGTTCCAGAAAATGGAAAACGAAGGTGACGTATCAGAGAGACTAACTCATCTATTGGCTTGTCAGAATATGGAATATAAATATGTTTCAAATCCATGGCAAAAAAGAGAGAAGGGCAACTCATGCTTTCCACAATCGTGAATAAGTTAATAAAGGTTAAGAGGATTTACATCCAATGCGTTGGTACCCCTGTCCATCAAGTCGAGCTTTGTTAGCACGCCAAATGTCCGTTCACCTGTAAAAGATAAAAAGATATCCGATGATAAGAAAATAATGGAATGTTGATGATATTACCGTCAAGAATGAGGGCAGGTAATGGTTATATGCCACAAGTAGCAAAACCTGTCGGATCAACTTCTCGAGCTATCTGGATAGCATCAGATGTCGCGATATCTTGGTTAGCAGGAGTTATGGCCAGGATGATACAATTTGGCTACAAGCAAATATTGCGTCCATCGACAAATTTAACACAAACATCAATCATTTGATGAAAAGTTAAAAAAATTACCAAAAGAACACTTCTCATTTTCAAAGAAAATACAAATAATCATCAGTATTGGGACCTCAAACATGCTTAAAAATGAAAAGCAAATAGAGAGGAAAAAACTACAACAAAAGAAGAAATAGGCAAAGGAAAAAGAAATTGATCAGAAAAAGTGAACTAATATCTTAATAAGGTTTAATTAGACTAAAGCTGTTTCATATAGATTCTTAAGTGTTATAGTTGCAGAAAAGATCTCAACATGATTCCATTTGGTCAAGACATTCATCCACCAAAAGTACTAGCAATGAAGGTGATGCTCTAGAAGATGCAGTGACTGAGAATTCTCTCTACTAAGTGTTTCTCATTGCCTTTTCTACATATGAGCGCACCATGTTTTCAATCTCTGCAACAATACTCTCTGGCTGGCCCTCTGTCAAGAATGTTTGAGCTCTTAAGGAACAGAAACTATGCGAGATCGAAGAACTGGGCATAGACCACGTAAAAGAGAGAAACATACCCACTGCAACCTTTGTCAGGCCAGGTAAGTCAACCAAAGTTAAATTGACAACTGCCAAGTAAATAAGATCGTGATAACTTTTTAGAGAATGTAAAATCACAATAAGAAGAATAATCGCAGTAACAATTATGTAATTATTAGCAGTATACATGGGGCCAAATATCATAGTTACATGAAAGCAATAAATACTAGAGTCAAACATAAGGTTGTCCTACTAGAGATATCAACAGATTAACCGGAGTTGCACGTATAACTCTTCCAGGTTTCTTTTCAAAATTCATAGATCAACAAAGCTAATTACTGCATATTAACACAATAGTAGTTGGATGCGTAACTCTTCCTGGTTTTCTTTTCAAATTCGTAGATGATTAAAGCGAAGTCATTGCATATTGGCAAAGCATGTATTATTAAGAATCCGAGTGCGGCTGGTAATCAAAAGTTTCAGAGATAAGTTGAATATGACAATAAGATGCAAAAAGCGCAAGGACCAATAATAGAATATCTGCTGACTGTTTAATACATCTGGATTCTGCTGCACAACAAATGTATGAAAAAGAAAATATTAAAATTCTTTTAAAAAAAGAGTAAATTGCATATTACTACTATGCTTTAACATATGTGTATCATATCAAAACTAACTGATTATCTTGTATTTTGACCTATGTGCACCTTATCCCCTATGATATGAAAATAGTTAATTACCCTCTAAACTTTCTAAAAATTTGCAAAATACCCCTAAAATTTCTAAAAGTATGCAAAATATCCCCTAAAATATATGACAACATGGGTATTTTGCACACTTTCAAAAACTTCAGGAGGATAATTAGTTTGATTTGATACTACAGGGGTATGATACATATAGGTCAGAATACAAGAGGTAATTAGTTAGTTTTGATATTTCATGGAGTATGATATAAATAGGTCAGAATACAAGGGAAAAACATACAATTTACTTTTTAAAAAATGGAAAAATAAACAGTGATTAATCAAATAATACATAGAAATAAGCAATCTGTTCAATGACTATATACAGAAGATGTCCGCTGGTAGGATAACAAGATAGAGGGGCACAACGCACCATTTGGAGAGTAGATACTGAGATTAATAGGAAACGAAGAAATTCTTTTTGTCTTCCCAGTCACCCTATCAGTTTCTTCCTCAATTTCTTTCCGTATCATAGCTTCATAAGAAAAAGAATGATACAAAGTTCAGCTGTATTGACATTATCCAAAGAAGACAAGCACTATGTTGGCAAAAGCTAGAATCATCTTGACTCAAAATACTACATCAACAACGTAGTAGTAAATCATAGAGGAAAGTCTATTTTTGTAGACATTGTTGACTTGCAAGGACAGAACCCAAAAAAGAGGGGAAAAAAGGAACTAGGAAGAAATGACTCACAAAAATCTGTAAATTTTCGATTTCCAGCATGAGGAAAGAGTGCATAATCTTCTTGTCCAGGCTCTATCTTGTACAGTTGCAATATCAGTGGCCTTCTTGTCACAATCCCTATATGTAGAAACAATAAAATCATGGAAGCGGGTAGAGATAAAGCACTAAGACCAAAAATCTAAAGAAGAAAAGACAAATTTGAACATGGCCAATTCAAACAGATAAAGACTGACTTAAACAATATCTCAACCAAAAAAGTAGTGTCACCCATATTCCTTTTATTTTCCTGATAAGAAGATGTGATGAACATCTAAAATATGTTCAATTTAATTCATGATCCAAGTAACTTCATATGGCCGTTTGGAACTTCGAAAATTTCCCAATGCTATTGAAAATGAAAAAGAAATAGATCCTCTGCAAAGTTAATCAAGATGTCTGTTGGGGAAAAACATATTGCAGAAGTTCAAATTTGAAGTAAATTAAGCAGAAAATGCATGCTCGCATTGATCAGTTATCCCTTTCAAAACAGCACAGAAATCCAAAATCAAGCTCCGCTTTATTCTCCTTCCCCAGATCAGCATCTTAATAAACTATAGGTATTAATTAGCTGAAAATCTCCAAAGGTGCCCAAACCAGTTGATGAATTCAAGATCAATACTAACCTGAATTCCAGTGCATAAAATTCATGAAAACAACAAGGTAAATATCCAATAAACAAGTGCGAATTTGGATTTCCATGCATGCATATCTAAAGCTAAAAAAAGAAGATGAGGCAGCTCTCAATAAAAATGAGTGACGGTCTACCTAACTTATTTTGGTTTTGAGACCACTTCAATTTCAAAATCTGTACAAAAAAGAAACGAAAATGTGAAGATAAAAATTTGAGTTACCTGATCCTCTCGGAAGAAAATCACGTCCAACAATGCTCTCCAACACCGATGATTTCCCCGAACTCTACATATCCACAAAATTCAAACAATCACTTAAAATTTTATATGCTACATTCACGTAGAAAATATATCAATAGATCAAGTAAGAGTACACTTGTCCACACATAATCAGGTTATACATGCATATAAAAAGGAACATACATATATAGTCACACATATAACATCAAACATACATATAGTCAATTTTTACGTACACTGAAAATAACTGTATAGCAATTTTCACGTACATGGGAAATAACTGTATAGCACACGATTTTCTTTCTGTATAAAGTTACACACCCACATACACACCGAGCAAATCTTCAAATAGTACAAGCATAAAAAGCAAATCATGTTGTTAACATAAATGTGCACGTTATCTTCATAAATTAGTACGAAAAGCACTGTAATATTACATACATTAATTCATACCTTCACACATTCATGCAGTATTTTACGTGTAAAATCAAAGCGTATTAATGCTCTTTTTCCTTTTTTCCTTTATTCACTACAATGCACTTGTGTATATATATGCACAGCACACACAGTTGCGCACACACGCACATATGTATATTTATAATGAATAAATGTATACATGCACCTGGCCGCCTACGACAACGAGAGTGGGAAGGGCATCCCAGAGAGTGGGGAGAGAGCGATCATCTCGATATTCGCCAAGCAGCGTACACGCCTTCTGTATCCTGTTCACAAGCCCAATTACACTTTCCATATTTGTAAACCTAACGTTTTTAAGCAATGCTTTCTTCTTCTGCAAGCTGATTATGATGATGATGAAGAGACACAGAGAAAATCAAGTGCATGTTGAAGTTGAAAAGGAGAGGAAAAATAATGGAAGCTTTTTATATAGTTTTATTTTGACTTCTGAAATTTTTTGGAAGACAATATTTTCGTTTTTGAAACGAGTTTGTGGGGACCTCTTGTGCCTGAGGGGATCAGATCGTATTTGCTGCATTGGCACTGATTCATGACGCCACGTGTTGGAGTCTTCCCGATTGCGGCGCTTTTGAGTGTTTTCACTTTTTTTTTTGTTTTTGCCTTTTTTAGGGCGCTTTTACAATGTTTCCGGAACTGAGTATTTTGGCTGGCAGAGTACTTTTAAAGTCTCTTGCCCAAAAAAACAGAAAAGAACACTTTAAAAGGCCGACAAATAATAAAGGGGTAACCTACATCTAACCCGATAATAATATTCGATAGAGCTAACCTGTTATTTTTTTTGGCTAAATGAGATAACCTGTTGTTGAGGGAAAAAAAAAAAACTCCTGACAACTTTGACTGGGTGGTGGGTAGGGTTTACCAAGCAGTTGATGACTGTAAAATCAACAAGTCGGGAGTTATATATGATGAAAAGTATTTTTCATAAAAATTAATCTTTTGAATGATTTTCACTTTTATTTAATATTTGGATTAATTTTTGAAAAGGTTAAAATATTTTTTAAAAACTAAATTTTTTATTTTTCCAGAAATAAAAAATTTAAACCTCTCAATTTCTTTTTTTTCAAAAGTTAGATAAAAAATGCTTTAAAAGAAATTATCTAAAGGAGCCCTAAAAATACCAATGTATGTGAGTTTGGGGAGCTAGGGTCAAATCATATAATTAGTTAATTTACTTGCATAGAAAATTGTGAACATTGGGTTGCTAGAGTTGCTCTGGAATGTTTATTGAAATTGAATTTTAGAAATATCCCAATGATAATGTAATTGTTTAGAAAAATTAGAATTAGGTTTAAGTTGCTAAAGTTTTTCTGGAAGGCTTAGAATAACTAAAATGTTGGTTTTTTAGGACTTACAGTGATGGGTTCAGTTGCTTAACCTAAATTGTGCAGTTTTTTATGGATAATGCCGATCTAAGTTGGTAGGCGCTGTGGATCATAGTTGACAATAGTTATCTTTTTTTTTTCTTTTTTCTTTTTTTTCCTTCCTTTCTCCCTCTTTCTCTTTTAATGGCTTTTGCTGACAGCAATCTAAAATCTTGGGTGATGACAAGGGTATCATTTCTCTAGAATCTGGAGAGAAAGTGCATGAATATGGAGAAAGATTTGGAGGTTAAATTTTAGAGTACATATATATAATTTGCTTTTCGAAAGTGGATTCCCCTAATCCCATGTCTCATGGAACGTCAACCAACAAAATTGTGCTTTTCTTTTATTTCTTTTTCTTTATGACAATTAATCCACCTCAGCAAAATAATATTAGATTCATCTAAGCCAACAAACTTTGAAGTGTAGTTACGTTGTACATCTTAATCATGTTTTGATTAGATTACTCAATGACAATATTTATGGTAGGGAAATATATAAGTTTAAAATTGAGTTTTGCCCATAACGAATTCTTACCCGTCCAATTTCACTCAAACTTATCTTAAAAGCTTTGTTTGTTCTTATATATTTGTGAGTAAAAGTGTAATCCTAATAAACTATGTGCCTCTACTCCAACAGGAGAAGAACTCACGTTGAATCATGGGACACAACTCATGCAAATTAATACGACACCCAACAAAAATGTGCTTGTCCATTTCTAGGTAGCAAACCGAATTTATTCTTTCCTTCCAATTTGCACCCGATTTCAAATATAATCTCGTCAAGAGATAACATAAACACACAAATATTTGTTTAATTTGGTGAAATAACGGGAGATAAAGACAAAAACACATTAATTTAAACCAATTACAATAATATTTGTTTAATTTGTTATCAAAAATTATTTTTGAAAACTATTTTCTGAACAAAAAATAAAAATAGAAACCAAAAAGGCCCTTAATTTCATAGTATGTACTAAAAAGAATTTTAATTATCACTTACTAACTTGTACTAAATTTGGTAAATATCTTAAAATAGTCAACTTTGACCACACTTGAGATAAATAGAGCACTAATTACTACAGATTAATTAGTACTATTTAGTACTGTTGCTCTTGTTCGTACTGTTTGTTATATGTAGAACAAGAACAAGAAGTAGTTATATGCGCAACTAAAAGAGTTGAACACTAACCCACAATTTTATTAATGGATATTAATCATAATTCATATCATCCAAATGTGTTTGGAAGTACAACATACTCATTCTATTTTACTACAATCAATTCTTCGAAATGAAACCCTCTAACTATTTAATTCATAGGCGGTGTAGGTAAATTATTGAAGATGAACCCCAATAAAATTTGAAGTGAGACCACGGTCCACAGCGTTTCTCAGTATGAGGCAGAAGTCCATTTGATTAACTTGCCTAAACAAAACATTTGTAGTGAGCTCCAAAGTTGCGCCTCCATCGAAATGAAATTTGACTATAGGAAAATTGCGAGCCTCCGTTTCATATCACCTACGTAGCAAAGGCCGTACTCAGCCGGAGGTATTGCCCTTACAGATCCGCTTAACAATTTTACAATTTCATCTTCGAGTGCCTTGTATGCAACTGGAAGAAGAAAATCAAGAGTTGATCATGTGTCAATTACTGCTCCACCAAATTTCTCCTCAGTATTTCTTACTAATTCCTAGCGGTTTATAATCTGTACCTTGTCCCCAACACTTATTCCCACCAAATTGACGTAATAATGATCGTTGTCTATAATTAACGGAGTTGAGTTATTACTGCTATCTAAAAGTGGTTCTCTAATTACTAATTTGTTGTCCTCACTTTCTTCGCCATATAAGTCGCCAACACAATAAGAAAACGTGCGTTTACCTAGTTGTGAAACCAATGAACTCTCTCCTGCACCTAATCCAAGTATCCCATGGTACTCGATCGCCAACTGGTCATCAACACATGCATACTAGAAGCAACCAAAAGTTACATTTTCAAGTACCTAATACTTGGTAGTGTTGAAAATTTTTTCTTTAAAGTGGATTATCGTTAATTATTTTTGGTTTTTATAAAATAGACTGAATATCTGATTCATAAATTGGGATTTGTGATTATATTGGTTTAAGCGCACTTTATTAATCCATACGGTTCTTAGACCTATATATTCTGATAATTAAATCTTTGTATGAATAAGACTGTCAGAATTTATTATAAATAGGGTTAATCCTATTATTCCCGTAAACATCTGTTAATATTGATTAAATCAGGGAGAGGAAGATCTAAGCCTAGATTGGGTAATAGTTACTTCTTCAATAATTTTTTAACAATAGGTGCTTCCGTTATATCTTTCAATTTTATACTATAAATTTATGTATTGTGTATAATTTATACGTTGCGCTTACAAGTAATTGTGAATGTCTCTTTCATAAGCATTCCGGAAATGGTAGTATTTTTTTCAAAATGTTGTCTATATTTACACTCACCGTTTTCACCACAAAAGTTTGTCTTACGAGTCAAATTGGACGATGACAATGACAAAGTTTCGCTGCGGTTTCTGCCACAAATCTCCCAAGGATAGCACACAACCCAAAGCAAACTACTTCCTGTATCCATTGCTAGTAGTTGTTTTTTTTAGGTGGCATGCCAAGTATATAAATACACAAAAAGATAATGTACAAGGAACTATTGCAATCAATTTTACATCATTGTTTTGAGATAAAAAATTACCTCCCATTGTCATTTTGAGATATTTGAGACGTTGAAGAGAAATCTTCATTTCGTCCTTCATACGATCTCTCATGGTTGCACTTGAATTAAATTAAGGAGAAGAAATCGAATAGTAATAAGTTAATTTGGTAACAAGACAAGTTGGCTTTATTTTTGCCATTAGACACGAGTCCAATGACATAAAAATGAAAAAAATGATGAATAATTTAAGAGAATTCATGGCTTTACAGGATTGCTCTAAATTCTTGGATAAGTTTTGTTTTTATGCTATCAATCTCATAGAGAGAGAGCACTTGAACTTAAACTATTACTAAATTCAAAACTACTTACCTTATACATGAAGTAGGTTATTCTAGCCATGAATCATGATCTAACTAAATGGTAGAGTTGATGGAGTTAGATGATTCAAGAATTGATATCATAAAATAATTTAAATGCACCTAAACACAAGCTCTAACTTGAGTGGAAAATTTTGTGAATTCCTTATTCATGGTCTTGTATATGTTGTACGATCATGCAAGAGTAGCTAAGTGGTTAGTGGAGTAATAGACTGTTATTCTTTTCCGGTCACTCTACTATCTTGCTTCTATTCTTATTTTCTTAGTTTCTTCTGCGAAAGTTCTCCTATTCTTGGTCCTTCGTACATTCGACTGCAGATCTTTGTCATAATTGTGTTGTGCGTCTCTGTTGTTATGTCTATAGTTCCAAAGAATTGAAGAGTAGATCTGTGGCACCACTGTTTAGATTTTGGTCATAGTTATATATGCTACACTATGATGAAATTAAGTAATCTGCAACCATGGTTTGATGATAATGCTGTTTTTTGTATTCCTTAACATAATTACCTGATTTCCACCATGAAGCTGTTTATCTCTTTTTCCTTATTTTGAAAAGTTGGCTTTGCTGGTAGGTTTTACAATTTAGTGCCTCGCTCATTCATATTCTTGTATTCGTTCACAAAGGACTTCTTTTTGGTTGGGGGTGATCATATGCATGTTTATGACGTTGGAGAAAACCTCCAAAATTGAGGTAGTGATTTTAATTCAAATAAAGTTTTGCCTTTTTTTTTCAAATTTTAAATTTTTTCTGAAGTTATATAGATATGTTATTTACTGGTTCGTCGGCTTATATCTCCAATGAAAGTATTTAATTTTTTTATTTTCTCTTTTCAACCAATGCAAAAATTATTCTCCCATCCTCGCATCACTAAAATTGCAATTGAAGTTGTCTATTTTATATATACAGTAATACAATATATACACATGTACAAATAATATATTTTTTTTTAAATCTAAATGCAGTGAATCAACGAGAATTATCACATCCCAATTATTATGATTTAATAATTTTCATGTATAAAATTTGCAGTTTATTGGAACACTTTGCCGTTCTATCCCCCAGAAAAGCAGAGAAATTGTTTAATTTGTAAATGGTTGTTCAAACATGTTATTTTCGATAAATATGCGACGAGTGAGAAAACTGTGTCCTTAGAACAAATTATTTGCATTATAATAGCTAATATCATATAATTTATCTAATAATTGACGAATGGGATTCTTTTAAATAGTGTTCTGGATATAATAAAAAATATTCTTTAAAATCACATTGTGCTGCAAAATTCTTCTTTTTGTGAAAACAGAAATTGGTATAAAATCTAATATTCCATGTTTTTTGCATTAATACCATGGGTTAACCGAAAATGAGATACTTACATGTCATTTTTACCTTTTCTATACTTGTACAAGGACAACATGTCATTTCGACCATTTACAAAAGCGCCGACAATGGCAAAAATTATAATCTTACATGTACTCTATTTTATACATATATAATTAGACACATTCTTTTATTCCTAGCCTGAATAATGAATTCTCTCTTTTCATATTCCTTTATTAATTATGCTTTTTGACTTTCATCTAGGGTGAAAATTGGTTTGAATGATTATATTTTTGGGTTTCAAGAACAAAAAAAATAATTCAATCAGATATTAAAAATCATAAAGCCTGACCGAATTTTAAATATTTATTTTTATGATTTTTGTTTTTTGTTATTAGATACTTTTTACTATTTGCTAAGGCATGTTTTGCTAACTTAAACTATATGCAATAATAAATATGGAAAGTTTAACAAAAGATGAATATGAAATTTTAAATTATTGAGAGCAATTTTGTTAATGCAACTCGTAACAAAACATGGAGAGTAAGGTGTTATTTACCAAAAAATCATTGAGAGCAATTTTGTTTTTAATATTTATAAGCACAAAAGGAAAAAGAAAAAAAGAGCCAAAGACATTTATAGTGCCTGTTTCCAAGTGCTAAGCACCCAAATGATCATAGTCAAATTGGTTGTTAACTTGAGCAACTCCTCTAATATGATCCTATGGTCTCTTAGGGGTTGTTTGGATTGGGGGAATGGGAGGAAAAGAAAGGGAAGGAAGGGTTTTTGGAATCCTATATCCCGTTTGTTTTGAAGGTATTAGGAGAGGGAGGATATTGGGAGAAAAAGCAAAATCCCCCCATTCCCCTTATTTTTTATCCCTCCAAAATGGGATGATTTGAGGGGAGAGGATTATTCAATTTTGTGTAGAGATAATTATAACTCTCGGTTTTTGTCTTATTAGAATATTGCAACTTGAATACAAAATAAGAAAAAGGATACATAAGTAAATTTAAAAAAGAATTATCCTTTCCTCTCATTTCTCTTCCAATCCAAATACAAGATTTTCATAATTCTTTATGTTCCTTTTTCCTGCAAAAAAAACTCTAATTCAAATATGAATTACCCATTTTCTCTTCTTTTCTTTATAATCAATTCCTTTCCTTTCCTTCATTAAATTTTCTCCCTCCAATCCAAACAAACCCTTAGATTCTATGACTTTTTAGAAAAGTATTATTGCTGCAAATTGTCTCTCATATACTTGTGGAGATATATAAATAATTAGTGCTCTGTAAAAATTTATTAAGGTGTTCCTTTTTATATGTAATATTTTTTTATTTTTTCTTAAACGTTTCATAAAAATGACATCTTCATATTCAATTAATCATAATTGTTATAATTTACTCGAATGAGAAAATAACAAATGTCACCCATTTTGTTTGGCAAAGTTTGCAATTAAAAAGAGAATTGAATTTGAGTAATTTGAAAGAAAGGAAAAAAAACAAAAACAACAAAATTAAATTGATAGTAGATATAAGATATAAACGCAGAATGTGAGTTATGAATCTGTAACCGGAAGTGAAGAATGTAATTGTGTGAAACCAATTAAAAGGAATAAACCCACCAAAAAAGAAGAAAAGATTCTAATAGTCTTATTTATAGAATTTTGGTATATGCAACTTGCAGTAAAAGACTTTATTGGTTCATATGCATAATCTACGTTCAATTATTACACCTACGAATCTTTTGAATTTCTAAGTACTTTATTTTGAAAGCCTTATAGTTTCTAAATGCATCATATTTTATAGATTTATTAGATTTATATTTTTCTTAACAACAAAAAGATCTTACGTGTCAAAAATAAAAGAGTATAAAAACTTGAGCTTATTATGAGAAAACTCAAATGGGGGTGTCCATTAATTGGGAAAAAATAATTATCAAATTAAAATTTTGGATTAGGTTATTATGAAAAAATTGAATTTTGGAATCAAAAAATTGGGGAAAAAAGATTAGGCATAAGGAAGATTTTCAGGGAATAAGTTTGTTCTTCTTTTTTTTTTTTCTCCCAAAAACAAGCTGATTTATAAGCAACTTTTTGTAATCAATTTATTTTGAAGCAATTAAATATCATTAATTTCATTGACATTGACAAGCGATGAAAATGACAAGGATTTTCGTTCTGAAAGAAAAATGGAGATTAAATCAGCAAAAAATGGGTTTTTTTTGTTTTCAAATTTTAAAGTAAGGTTGTATGTAATCTTGTTATGGAGCAATTATGGCAAGTCAACCATCGTCCACTCTTACTTAGAAAGTGGGATTCAAATGCACAATTGCTACACTTTAGTAGGGATAAAGTTCCGCTTTGGATTAAACTTAGGAATGTCCCATGTTCTCCCATCACGCGTAGAGGATTGAGTTATATTGCCAGTACATTGGTTACCCATTGCAAATGGATAGACTAACGGAAATTAGAATGTTTGTGGGATTTGCCCGAGTTTGTGTTGAAATGGACCTCTCCAGGGAATTGCTGGACTACACATTTGTAAATTGAGGAATGGGGAATGGGTAAAGATCGATGTTGAGTATGCTTGGAAGCCACTTTTTTGCTCCTATTGCAAAATTGTTAGGACATTTTCTCTCTACATGCCCTCATGCAATCAATCATAATGCCCTTAAATTTGTTTCACAAGTGGATAAGAAGAAAGATGGTGATTGGAAAAGCATCAAGGCTAAGAAAGTGTGGAGGAAAATTGACTATGTGGATCCCAAGCCTTTCTCAAATGCTGTGTTACTTCCGAATAATTCTCAAGGAAAAGGATGATAATATTTCGGCCACTCACCGAAAGCTCCATTGGTAAGCAACCGGTTTGCTACACTCCAAGCAAATGATCTAGAAACAAATGAAGGCCAAATGAGCACTCCTATTGAGAAGAATGAAAGGAATATGGAAGGATTCCTCAATGACAACCAAAATGGAAAGATGATTGCTGATCATGATGGTAGGGATATTGATAGAGGTGCAACCATTGTTAGCCCAGGGGTTGTAGCACCCTCGGGTAAAGATTGTCCTCCGGTTGTACCTTCTTGATCTTTTCTTCCCTTGTTTGCTTTTTTTTTCTTGTTGAAGTTTGGGATGTTTCCCCTTTTTTTGTGATTTACATACCTCTCAACACGTCTTGGTTAGGATTGATGTATCTTTTGTTTGAGGGGTATGGATGGTTTTTATATCAATTTTGCGATTAATTTAAACTTACTTAATTTACAAAAAAAAAAGTACTAATGCCCAAAAGTGGCCTTTTTAATTCATCTTAATCCAACTAGTTCGTCATTTCGTTGCAATTTAGCGACTAACTGAAAAATCTTAACGCTGCATGCATGGTCAACGGATGATTTATGCGATTGTGTAGCATTGGGAAACAGCAATTCAGCCACCAACATCGTGCAAGGACAATTTGGTCATCCAGTTGGTGCTGAAATAGAAATAGGTGAAAGTTTTGAGACACTGAAGCAATTAATTCTTAAACATAATGAAACGTGTCTCTTTCTAAGTTGGTCCCGTGACGTCCTCATCATCTTCATTCCCTGTATAAACCTATTCCATACCCTTCTGATAACAGGCTGGTTAGTATTTTTTTTTTTTCCGGTTTGTCTCTCTACTTTTCGCTGTCTGTTTATCTTCCGACGCCTCTTTTTTGCCAACCTCTTAACCTTCTTGGCCGGTCGCTTTTTTTGGTGAGTTCTGCCTACATGGTTGTTTTTTGTTCAAGTTTTGAATTCGTAAATGTTCTGCTATTTTATGCTATTGTGTTTGGTTCTTTGAAGGTTTTAAAATTCAAAGAAATATATCGGCTACTGATCGGTGTGTTGCTTCGTCTGGTGAGTTTCTATATTGGCTTGTATTGTTTCAAATACTGTTTTTATTTATCTTTTACTACTATTTTTTGCTATTTTGACGTGATGTTTTTTGGCATTTGAAGGTTTTACGAAAGAAGAAGTTCAAAGAAATATACCATCGGCGTGTTGCTTTGTTTGGTGAGTTCTTATAGTTGCAAATACTATTTTTAGTGTATTTTCCGATCAATTTTATGCTATTTTGACCCAATTGTGCTTGGTTATTTGAAACTGTGTGAGTTTTTTTTTTTTCCTTTTTTTTCTTTTGAATATGATTTTGTTTTTCTGGGTTACATGTATGGAATAGATCTTCTGACTTTTCAATACCTAAGCTGTATTTAGAAATATGCTTATTACTACATTAATATGAAAGCAACTCTTCGCCACCTAGATAGTCACTCCAAAACGATACATGTCCTTCTCCTTTTGTGAGTTTACGATTGACTTCTCATATGAGTGAGCAATTGTCCTTATTACTTTTACTATTTTTTATGTGCGTCGTTTATAAGACTTCACTTTTAATTTTAAGCGATAGGAATGATTGGTATTCTTATAATACTAGAGATTTGGTTCAACGGTCTTAGTATTAACGCCTCCTGTTCATGTATATACCAATTAGAAAATTGACATATTTGGGCTGAATTTGCTCTTGAATCGTCATAGCATCAGCGCCTACTTCTTCTGTACTTCTGTATATTTACATTATCAAAAACACCCCTCTGCATCTCCTACTCGGAGCGTTCATTTATCACACATTTGCAAGGAAAGAAATCAAAGAATGCGTAATTTTTGCAAATATCAAATTTGATATCAATGGTAAATTGTTTATGGTTAGGAAGATTAAGAAATCTATTTTGAACACTTCCATCCTTAGAGCTTGGAATGTAAATGAGAGTACTCTCAATTAGATGATCAGACCTTCTTTTCTACATGTTGTGGATATAAATGAAATCTTTTACTTGCTGAGCAAAAAAAAAAAAAGATTGTGATATATGGATGTATGAGTTAGAATTAACAGAATGGCAATTGCTACTACTCATATTTTAGTTTATTTATTAATGAAGTACACTTGCGGGAAAGTTGTTCTCTCTTCATAGTGAATTTTACTCAATGGTTGCTGCCTTGTTTTGAAAGATATATGGTATTAATTCTCTCCTTCAGGGTCTATCTACTAAAAAGGTCCATAAAGAACTAAACAATCACTGTTTATATGGATGAATTCTATGTATTATACTTTTTCTTCCATAACTTTTATTTTCTTTCCTTATTTGGCTTTCTGCTCTCTCTTCTTCGTTTAACTCTAATTATGCAAGCAATTTTGCAAGCATTTATATGAGTTTAGTTTATTAAACTAAAGCCAAGTTTAGAGCTTTCCTTGTGCAAGCGAATCCCTCATGTTGGATAGTTGAGTGGTCAGGAGTGCGTGCAAGGCAGTTTTATTTAACTCTAGCTGATATGATCAAAAGTGCATACATCTCTTGACAGATCTTTCTCCATTTACAATAACATATCGTACTTTCGATACTGTTAGGGATTAGTTTTCTTTTCTTTGTAATTGTTAGAAGAGTTAAAGAGATTGCTAAAACATTAAGAAAAGATTGTAGTAAGTTTTACTCATTAAATTCCTTCAGCCACACACACATATATGTTTACAATATATATTACCTATATACAAAGTGTTACTGATTTCATCTCATTCCTTTGCTGCTTTCAAAATCTGTATAATCTAGCTTACTAATAACACTGATATAGTTCAGATCTTATGCATATTGTATCACTGAATAAGTAAGAAAATGACTCTGATTGTATGCCTTAAGACATGTAAGCATATTTGTGAAGTGATGATACTTTAGGGTTGCTAATCTTATGGTGCATAATTGGATGGTTGACTTTTGGTATTGAGATGTGATATTGTGGATGAATTGATGTGCAAATTTGCTTGCGAGTTACGACATAAATTGTATGTCTATTTGGATTTCAAGTTTGCCACTGCATAGATGAACAAGAAAAAGCTAATTAGCATGTGTCACTAGAGATAAGTTGCTTGTTTCCATTAGCAGCAAATAAGGATTCTAGGACCTATCCTCCGGCCTTTTTTTTGTAAGTGGAGGTGTTCATTTTTTCTCTTGGGTCAGCTTTCGTCTTCTTTGCTTGTTTATGATTTGGGGCTCATAGAAAGAAATTAGTGTTTTCTTCTTTAATTATTATTTTGTGTGTTTGTTTTTTCCTAGGTATGGCTAGTAGCGTTGTTCTCTCTATTGTGGGCTTACTATTCACCACGGCAGCAGCTATTTTGGGCCTGTTCGGCAAATTTAGCTGTTGGAGTAGCTGCTAGCTGTTTGGGTAGCTGATAGCTGTTGTATTTTAGCTGTTAGCGAATAGCTGTTTAACTAGCTGATTGAACAAAATGTATTGAACAAAATGTGTTTGGTAAAATTAGCTGTTAAATTAATTAATGAATGTTAAATGACGTAAAAGGACATTAATATCATGTTATTATTATTGTTGTTATTATGATAATTGCAATTATTATTACTATTATAGGAATAAGATAATATATTTCACAATTAGATATTTATTTTCATAATCATATTTTAATATTAAAGTATAACTAATTTTTTTATAAAACATTTATGTCAATATTACAAAAATTAATTTTAATATATTCAAAATTATTTTGTTAAAAAAATGTACTAATAAAATTTATTTTTTTAGTAATGTTGATTATATAGAAATTGAAATTCATTTTTATATTATTTCTTATTTATATTTGTGAAAGAAAAGATAAAAATATAGAGAGAGATTGGAAAAAGAATAGAAAAATCAAAAAATGCAAAAAGGGTAGAATTGCCAAAAAAAACATGAAAAGCTAAAAGCTACCTGAAACGCTAAAATTTTTAGTTTTTGAGAAACGCTAGTTGAAACGCTAAAAGCTACCTAAAAAGCTATTTGAAACGCTAGTTTATCAAACAGCAATAATTTAACAAAATAGCATTTTGATCCGTCAAAACGCAAAACGTTACTTGAAAAGCTGTTGCCGAACACGCACTTTGTTTGATTTCATCCTCCAATCATCACTACCATTTTCATCATCCTCATCGTCATCACAACCTTTTTCAGCATCCTCAGGCTCTCCGTCATCCTCGTCATTATCATCACCACCACCACCTAATCCCATATGTTCGGTGACCCCGTACAAGGATACTTGTCCTTTGCATTCTCGTCAGCAGCTTGATCCTAAGAGTTTCCTTAGGTTCTTGCTCGATATGGCCCTTGAAGAACTTGAGAACAATCTTTTGTTGCCTGAGACTATGATGTCTCCATCTCACGATGTTGAGACAAAGTGGGCAATCAATGTTTGTTCTAAACTCTTCAATGATTCCGTGATTCAAATCAAAGAAGCAATAGCATTGATGAAAGGGAATTTTTTGAATGATCAATCAAAAGTAGAGATGATGAAAGAATTTATCACACAGGCCATGCACGATCAACAAATTTGTTACGACAGGTTGTTCGATGTGAAATTGAAATTGAGTTGGTTGAAAAAGAAAATGAGGAAATCTAAAGAGTGTATGGCCAATAGCTTGGCTATTCTGAAGAATCTTCACAAATTAGTTCGAGTACCAAATGGTCTAACTGAGACTTGTAGTAGTAAATTGCCTAATTGACACTGAGTTGGGATTGATAAATGCGTTGACAGAGTTCTAAAGTAGTTTTGGAATAGTTTCACTTCAAGTATTTTGCATGAGAAATGTATTGACGAAGCTCTAAAATAGTTTGAATACAAGTATTTTTACTTTGAATATTGGTATTTTTACTTTTCCATCACTAATAGCAACATCTTTGTCAATGTGTATGGGCGTTTGGCTTTGCTTATTTTGGGTGCTTATAAGCGACTAGAAAAACACATTCTCTTGCATGTTTTTTACTATTTAAGTGTTTATAACCATCTAAAATAAGCAAAGCCAAACACCCTCATAATCTTCATTAGACCCTTGATTTTTGATCTGCTAGCTAAGACGGAATATTTTGGCACGATCTCAAGGGCATTAAAGTAGTAAACGAGGTATTTCTGGAAGCAGTTTAGTAGATTCTTTGAGCCCATTCCAACAGTCAGGTGCCTGCGATGCATAAAAACAAGAAATATGAAGAGTAGTACTTAAGAAAAAGCCGTTGGCATAATTTGAAAAGTTGATGAAAAACTTCCAATTTGGAGTATCCTTTTCCAAAAACTGTGGGTGGAAGATTTATTACTCTGTAAATCAGAGATAAAAGCAAAAAGAAAATAAGAACTCCAACTATAAACGAAATGGAAATAAATAAATGGAGTTCATTTGATGAACAAACTCCTTTCCCTTTCTAGGTAGGGCTTCCCTCTATTTACAGCTTTGATGAAGAATCAATAACCTCACAGGCCTCTTCTTTAGATACTATTTGATTTGATGCTGAGTCGAGAGATAGGGTTGCCGATTGCCCTAATGACACTAGTCACCGGCGCATGGAAAGAGAAGCTTTAAACCATACCCTATGAACTTCATCGGAAGTTTGATATATAAGCCTGGGAGGATGATGATTGTCAACCGTCCAGAATCGAAATACACTGATCGCTGCATCAGTCTAACATGCTTAGACAACTACGAAGGGTTTGACCATGTCGCTAAAACCACGGGATGGGAGAGGAAGGGACGGAGAGGGAAAGAAGTCGACTCCAAGTCCAAGATGCAAACCTAAGGTTTATGCGGAAACACCTCATCACGAAAAGGATACACTGTTTTAGTTGGTGAAAAGAATAAAAAGATAAAGTCGAGCTACGCCAGACGAAAGCACTTCTTCGAGGAGTTTGTTTAACAAAGTTTCAAGTTAAATGTTAACACATGAGATGCATATAAACAACAAAAAGATGGAATCTAAGAGTAATCTCTTAAAGAAAGCCGTTTGCATAGTTTGAAAAGTTAATACAAATATCTTCAAGATTAGATTATGTAATCGTTTAGAAAAATTAGAATTAGGTTTAAGTCGCTAAAGTTTTGCTGGAAGGCTTAGAATAACTAAAATGTTGGTTTTTTAGGACTTACAGTGATGGCTTCAGTTGCTAAACCTAAATTGTGAAGTTCGTTATGGATAATGCCGATGTAAATTGGTAGGCGTGCTGTGGATCATAGTTGTCAATAGTTATCTGTTCTCTTTTTTTTTTCCCTCCCTCTTTCTCTTTCAATGGCTATTATTGACAGGAATCTAAAATCTTGGGTGATGACAAGGGGATCATTTCTCTAGAATCTGGAGAGAAAGTTCATGAATATGGAGAAAGATTTGGAGGTTATTGTCTTTGGTTTCTGCGATTCTTTTTTTATTATTCTATGTAAAAATATCTATGGGAAGTCTTTCAAGCTCAAATTTAAATCTCAAAGTACATAATTTGCTTTTCGAAAGTTGATTCCCCTAATCCCACGTCTCATGGAACTTAAACCAACAAAATTGTGATTTTTTTTAATTTCTTTTCCCTTATGACAATTAACCCACCCTAAGCAAAATAATATTAGATTCATCTAAGCCAACAAACTTTGAAGTGTAGTTACGTTGTACATCTTAATCATGTTTTAATTAGATTACTCAATGACAATATTTATAGTAGGGAAATATATAAGTTTAAAATTGAGTTTTACCCATAACGAATTCTTACCCTCTTAATACCTTTGTTTATTCTTATATATTTGTGAGTAAAAGTGTAATCCTAATAAACTATGTTCCTCAGGAGAAGAACTCACGCTTAATCATGGAACACAACTCATGCAAATTAATACCACACCCAACGAAATTGTGCTTGTCCATTTCTAGCTAGCAAACCGAATTTATTCTTTCTTTCCAATTTGCACCCGGGTTCAAATATAATCTCGTCAAGAGATAACACACACACACACACACACACAAAAACATTTGTTTAATTTGGTGAAACAACAGGAAATAAAGACAAACACACATTAATTTAAACCAATTACAACAATGTACTCCCACCCTCTCAACCATAACTTTAATTAGCATATGGCTATGTGAATTTAACGTAATTCGAGTTTCTCTGTTTTGCTTTATATATTATGAGGGACATTTAAGAGTAGTTAAAGGATTACATGGTGTTCGCTAACCTTAATGCTTAGAATATAGGGTCCTTTATCCCAAACAGTTCTAAGAAGTATGTATTTTAGCACGAAAAAGAAAAATCAAATTGGCAAGTTCTTCTATTTTCTTGCTTCTAAAAATTGTTTTTAGAGCAAATTATCCAAACAAGTTTTTGGTTCTTTAAAGTTTTAAAACTGTTTTAAGAACAATGTTCCCAAATAGATTTTTTTACTGTTTTGTTCTCAAAAACTGTTTTTGAAATATGTTTTCGAGAACTGTTTTCAGAACAAAAAATAAAAATAAAAACCAAATAGGGCCTTAATTTCATAGTATGTACTAGTAAGAATTTTAATTATCACTGACTAACGATATAGTTATAATGATCTTAATGTGTTTCCTTTTTATTCCATTGAGTGATTTTTTCTAAAATTGGTAAATATCTTAAAATAGTCGACTTTGACCACACTTGAGATAAATAGAGCTACAAATTAATTAGTACTGTTTTTCTTGTTCTTACTGTTCGTTATATATAGAACAAGAACAAGTAGTAGTTATATGCATAATTAAAAGAGTTGAACACGAACTCACAACTTTATTGATGGATATCAATCATATCATCCAGATATGTTTGACAGTAGAACATACTCATTCTATTTTACTACAATCAACTCTTTTGAAATGAAACCCTCTTTCCATTTAAATCATAGGCGGTGTAGGTAAATTGTTGAAAATGAACCCCAATAAAATTTGAAGTGAGACCATGGTCTACATCGTTTCTCAGTATGAGGCAGAAGTCCATTTCATTAAATCGCCTAAACAAAACATTTGCAGTGAGCTCCAATGTTGCGCCTCCATCGAAATGAAATTGGACTATAGGAAAATTGCGAAGCCTCCGTTTAATATCACAGCCGTAGCAAAGGCCGTACTTAGCCAGAAGTATTGCTCTTACCGATCCGCTTAACAATTTTACAATTTCATCTTCGAGTGCCTTGTACGCAACTGGAAGAAGTAAATCAAGGGTTGATCCTTTGTCAATTATTGCTCCACCAAATTTCTCCTCAGTATTTTTTACTAATTCCTCGGGTTTATATTCAGTACCTTGTCCCCAACACTAATTGCTACCAGATTAACGTAATAATGATCGTCATCTATAATTAACAGAGTTGAGTTATTGCTGCTTATCTATAAGTGGTTCTCCAATTACTAATTTGTTGTCCTCACTTTCTTCGTCATATAAGTCGCCAATACAATAAGAAAACGAGCCTTCACCTAATTGTGAAACCAATGAACTCTATGCTGCACCTAACCCAAGTATCCCATGGTACTCGATCGCCAACACGTCATTAAGACATGCATACCGGGAGCAACCAAACGTTACATTTTCAAGTACCTCATAGTCGATAGTTGTGAATGTCTCTTTCATAAGATATCCGGAAATGGTACTATTATCTACAAAATCTTGTCCATATTTACACTCACCATTTTGACCACAAAAGTTTGTCTTACAAATCATATTGGTGCAATAATTTGACTCGCATCTTAGCTGTTCATCGCGTAAAACATGTGTCCGATATTCTATAATCATATAAAGACGATGACATTGATAAAGTTTCGCTGCGGTTTCTGCCACAAATCTCCCAAGGATAGCACACAACCCAAAGCAAACTACTTACTGTATACAACGCTAGTAGTTGTTTTTTAGGTGGCATGCCAATATATAAATGCGCCAAAAATAATGGAGGAGGAACTATTGCAATCAATTTTATATCAATTTTTTGACAAAAAATATTACCTGTCATTTTGAGATATTCGAGACGTTGAAGAGAAATTTTTATTTCGTTCTCGATACTATCTCTCATTGTTGCACTTGAATTAAAATAAGTAGAAGAAATCGAATAGTAATAAATTAATTTGGTAACAAGGCGAGTTAGCTTTATTTTTGCCATTAGACTCAAGTCTAATGACATAAAAATGAAAAAAATAAGTAATAATTTAAGAGAATTCATGGCTCTACAAGATTGCTCTAAATTCTTGGAGATGTGTTGTTTTCATGCTATCAATCTCACCATACAGACACACACACACACATATATATATATATATATACACACACACACACAAAGCTTGAACTTAAACTTTTCATGCTATCAATCTCACCACACACACACACACACACACACACATATATATATATATATATATATATATATATACACACACACACACACAAAGCTTGAACTTAAACTGTTACCTAAATTCAAAACTACTTACCTCATATATGAAGTAATTATGACCTAAAAATTTAGGTTAATCTAGCTATGAATCATGATATACCTAAATGGTAGAGTTGGTGGGGTTAGATGATTCAAGAATTGATATCATGAAATAATTTAAATGCACCTAAACACAAGCTGTAACGTGGGTGGAAAATTTTGTGAATTCCTTATGGTCTTGTATATGTTGTACGATCATGCAAGAGTAGCTAAGTGGTTAGTGGGTCAAAGTGCTTTTGAGTAATAGACTGCTATTCTTTTTCGGTCAATCAACTGTCATGCTTATGTTCTTATTTTCTTAGTTTCTCCTGCCAAAGTTCTCCTATTCTTAGTCCTTCGTACATTCGACATACAAGACTCACTCTTTAATTTAGAATTTAAGGTTTAGATAATGGGGAATAACCAAAAAAATCTACACACATATATTTATTTTCTACAAGCTAATAATACATTTAAGGATCAATTTTTTTTTCCAGTTATTAGAAAACTAATTGAAATTTATGTGATCTTGGTCTATCCTATTATCTAGTTATTAAAAAATCCAAGATCTTTTCAATATTCGAGGCATTTCCAACTAAAGAAACGTACAAGAAAAGGGAATTAATTACGAAAACCAGCTATTGAGATTGGTTTGCTGATTGAGATGAGTCTATACACGCAAAAAGAGTAATGAAATGAGCTAGAAAAAGACCAGAACAATCGTCATCACTTTGATCAGCAAAGGAACCAATAACTTCCCATAAATCTGTTGCACGAGTAGATACAAATTAATCAAACCAGTCCTTGTTAAATGTCAAGCTGGAGATACATAAAGCATAGTTGAAGTGAGAACAATTGCTAGGGCCAGGGTTTGTCCTTGGTTTGGGTTGGGTAGTCTCCTGTTCGGCCAGTGTCAATTTTTGGGTTTTGGTCTTCGGCCCAGGATACTTGTAACGTCTTTTTATTTCCCTAATGGGCTTTGGTCCTTTGCCCATGCGTCTTTCTCTGTGTTCAGTGTCTGGTCCAAGCCCATGGATTTGGGCTTCGTTGTAAATCCCCTTTCTTTTTAATGAAATCTGGTTTTGGACCCAAAAAAAAGGTAAAAATAATTGAAAAAATATCAACTCCGCTGGTAATCTATGTTTGATCCACCACATACACTTTCTAGGACGTAAAGAGAGAAAAGAGTGTATATGTGTTTAATTTTAGAGAATAGGAGGGGAGGCATGCTAAGGCTGATCGAAGGCTTGTTTGAATCGTTTTTTTTTTAAATATATATATATATATATATATATATATATATATATATATATATTTTTTATGAAAAAATATTTTTTTATAATAATATTAGGTCTGACTTCAACAAATTAAAGTTAAAATTTTTTAAAAAGTTTAAATATAACATTATTCAAAAATAGAAATTTTAAGTTATAAAAAATATTTGCCCTAAAAATTGTGAAAAAAATATTCTTAAGAAAAACCAATTCAAACGAACCTGAATTGACAAGGAGAGCATAAAAACATTGAAAATGACATCCACTCACCGCCCTCAAAAAACTAAGACGTGAAAATTTTAGAATGACTTTCTACATTTTCCAAAATTAGCTTTGAATAAAAATAATTAATTACACTTGTACTTCAATTGGTCGGGCTCAACATTGGAGAGAACCACAATGCGTGTGTCAGGTCAGGATGTGAATTGGTTTGTTGGTGCCTTATTTGGTTCTTACTTCTTGTGGATCCGTTTGGATTTGCCTAATATGGATTTAGATTAACTTTTAAAAAACACATTTTTAAAGATTTTGTAATTAAAATTTTTTTATAAGTTAAAATCTTAATTTTCTAAAAAGAATATTTCCTTTAAAAAATATATACAGAAAAAAAGACAGCAGTCTTTCGAAGTCAATTCAAAGCCACATGTGTTCTCTTCTTAGAGCTTTTTTAAGTTTCAGAGGTGTATACGGGCAATTTGTGCAGTTTTATTATTAATTTGTTAATCAAATCATTTTTGGCAGTGTATAATCTTGTATAACCAAAACCAATCAAAATAATAGAAAAGCTTATTGTTTCAGCCAGGGCAATTTTTAAGTGGTTTTGGACTGTTTTGGCGGTTTAGAAAATGTCAACCTAAATTCAACCATTACAAATCCAATAGTGCAATTCTCCAATATTGTTTTAACAATCAAAAGCACTTTCTTATTATATTTATTTATTATTTTGTTTGGTGAACAAACCTAAAGATTCAAATTTGAAGAGAAGATGGTAAGAGCGAAGAGTAAAGACTAGAAAAATAGTGCTATGGAACTATACATAAAGTAAGAAACCCAAGTATGTGTCATTAACTATGTGTACTTTAAATGGTATATATATGTGTGTGTAGTAGGCAATTCAATTTGGCTATGATCTTTTTCTCCTAAAACAGAAAATTCGAACGCTCGTTTTGGTTTTTAAAAAATTAAAACCATAAAATTAAAACCATAACTGACCGAATCACTCTAAAAACCACCTATTTATGACTAATTTGATTTAGTCTAAATGATTTTTTAATTTTTGCGATTTTATGTTCACCCTGAGTTTCAATAACATATAATTCTTTTTCTTTTTTCTTGCCTACAATTGTTTAAAGATATCTTACACTTGAAATTGGTCGGTTGCTATCCTTTTACGGTTTAGCCAGGTCTCTTTGGCAAAACTGTTCTGTAGAGAGTTCAATTATTTTTTGGAAAAAAGACATAGGAAATAAGTTCCTCGTTTTTTTTTTTTTTTTAATTGCTTGCCATCTCCCTCCCATGATACTATTAGTTAAAGTTAACGACATCCAAGACAACTTCAAAGAAAAACATGCCAAAGCAAGATTACACGTCAAAACGTATTGTCTATCACAAAAGACTTCTTCTGGGTTGGGGGGGATCATATGCATGTTTATGATGTTGGAGAAAAAAATTAAAAAGATAGAGTCGAGCTATACCAAGCGAAAGCGCATCTTGGAGGAGTTTCTTTGACAAAGTTTCAAGTTAAATGTTACACAAATAAGATGCAAATAAACAACATAAAGATGGAACATGAGAGCAATCTCTTAAAGAAAGCCGTTTGCATGCTTTGAAAAGTTGATACAAATATCTTAAAAGATTAGATAACGTTCGCCCTCCTTCTGAGACAAATTTAATACTTTCGGACTACAGGACTCGCGACAAGGAAAAAGACCAATTTTGTCATATAAACGCCTCCGATGGAAACTCACTCGGTTGGGCCTGTCGGGTCAAAATCAAATCTAGAATAACCCCCAAGATGGATAAACGTACAACTAACAAGGCCTCAAATGGGTCCACGATGCAAGCTAGAGTTTCATACGGAACACTTATCGCTCAAAAAGGATAGATTAACATTTACAAGTCTCAAGTAAAACTTGATCACCAAAAGGGAAAAGAATGAATCAAGGACAGTATTCAGACCACAGTTTACTGATTCAAAACAAATCTACTGCCACCACTGCTATAATATACCAATTCAAAGGAGCAACTAGATGAGAAAAGAAAAACCTAGATCGCACCACTATGAACCTAACCCAGTTTCTACAACATGGGCCACCTGAGCTAGGCGTTCTAAATTCAGCTAGCACGGAGGTTTTTCCTCAAAAATTGCAGCCTATGACATCTCCCGGAACCTGGCAATCGCCTTCTTCTGAATGATACTTTTATAACTATCTCCAGCCTGCACCTCCAAGTTGGGATCCACTGACTTCTTTGGCTGACTCCCAAGTCCTGCTCTACTCTCCATTGCTGGGGTTTGTACAGGCTCTACCATGCCACTTCCATCTTTCCCCAATCCCTGGCCATCAAATCAACAGCGAAACCAAGACAACAATACCCCAAGGCAAAAGTCAGATTTGAACATCAAGAAAATGTCAAGCTGCCACTGTACCTGCTCTAAGGTTCGTCACTCACAATAAGGAACTTAACGGCACAGGTTTTTTATAATAAAAAGTCTACAGTTATATCTGAGTAGTTTATAGAATGAGAAAGCTAGTTGTATTATAAGAACATTTACAAGTTCCACAAAGAGCAACAGTGGTTATACACATAATACACACACACGTTCATGTGCGGACATACAAATAGGGCTCTTCTGGATTGGCTTTTCTTAAAAGCGCCTTTTATGTAACTTCTTAAGAAATGCTTTCTTGAGAAGCTAAAATTTATAGGGGAAAAGCTAATTTTTTATTGTTTTCGCAGTTCTAGTGTTTTTTGAAAGTCATGCAAAATCCTGTTGCAAAAAGAATGTGCCTTGTTTAGGGGAAAAAGGTGCTCTTTCATGGGAAAAACCAACCCAATCAAGGCCATAATCAACTTAAAATTTGTGAGATTCAGGATGAGAAATGGTACCAAGCCTTCCTGCCATCCCATGTTGCGGAGCATACGGTTGCCCACATTACTTTCATCAATTGCCCTGTCAGCTGTGATAACCTCATAGCTCTGACTGACTGCATCTGCAGAACCACGTCCACCACCAACACCAGGTGGGAAAGGCATTGAATCAACAACGCCCCTTCTGATTGTCAAGTCTCGACCTTAGAGTCAACAATGACAAGAACATAGGTTCCAAGTAGTCAATAAAGTTACAGAAGAAAAATAGAACTAGCAATTGACCATTGGAATCTGTAACCTTCAGAAACTTTTCTTGAGTATATTACTAGGCAAAAAAGAAGCTAAGGGCAGAATACCCAGTCAAGGCTCATTACACAGCTAGGTTCTGCAGCAGCAGTGTGCAGCAACCTACTTCATTGACTAGCTAGACCATAACAAACCAAATTGCTACGCGTGAAGCATGAAATAAATAAGCACCGATAACAAAGCATTAAGTAAGCTTACCTGAATCCCCAAGATCTGACATGTCATTCCCTAAAGAAGAGGTTGAACTATATAAGCTCCTTCGCTCTGCCGCACGATCTCTGTAAGTCATCTGAGACTGTTCCTTAACAGGCTGTTGGGGCAGCTCCGAGAACCTCCTTTTTCCACCTCCAACAGCCACAGCTGGTGCATAAGAACCCAATGCGGATGCATCAGTTCTAAAGGGGGCCACATTGGTAGAAGCATCTGCATTTGCCAACGAAGAAGAAACGGCAGTGGATGCATTAGCATATGAGGGAGTGGAAGAATTCCCCGATGATCCAGAATACAGAGTATTTGACTTCACCACTCCCATCCCTGAGCTCCGTATCACCCCAGTTACTGTTCCTCCAGAGCTGTTACCCACAGCCCTCGGTCGATCTTGTGAATCCAAAGCAGCAGACTGACTAGGGGTGGTTGATGACATTCCTGAAGAGGCCAAACCATTATCCTTTGTCATCACTGTCTCACTCTTGAACTTGCTCTTAGAGGACAACCCAACTGAGCTAGGTCTGTCTTCCATTACAACAGATGGCTGGCAGTCATCAAGAGCTACTCGTGGTTGTTGACCTTCATGACTTCTTTGCTTCCACATAGTCAGCACATTACTCATCTTCTTCTTACTGGCTAGGATGCTGCTTTTTGAAGCTAGTTTTATCTCTTTGGACTTCTCTTTTTCCTTCTTCTCTGCAGCTATAGCTGCTGCAGCAGCAGCCTGGACAGCATCCGGTAATGAAGCAGCCTTCTCACTTGATGTTATTGTAGCAGCTGGTGCAGATATCACAACTTTTCTTGTATTAGAACCATCAGATACCCTAGTAGTGTCTGATGGCTTGTCAGCTGTTTTCTCCTTCTGATCAACACAAGGAGCATACTGCTGGGTCTGGTGATCATATGTATACCATATTCCATTGTTACCATCATAGTATAGACCTGCAAAATATGAAGAGGAGAGATATGAACAAAGTTATTCTTAGTGGTGCTCAAAAACTAGCTATTTCACACATGCTCTCCAAAAGCTCACACTGAAAATCAATCAGCACCCTCCCAGCTCAAACTTTGAGGGGGAGGAGGAGGAGGAGAAGAAGAATTGCAACAAACGACCAGAAGTTTCAGGATAAAAGGGCACTGTGCAGTGGCCGTCTTGAATAAAATATTTTTTTTTTTGCATGATGAATCGAATGCTTACAATAGTTTTTTCCAATTTCCATCTAACAACAGAATGGTCATTTTCGGAGATGGCATATACCAATGAGGGCTTTCCCATGGGTAAATCAAACTCCCACATTCACAAGCAAGCCTGTGACTTTAGTTGATGAAGAACAGGCTCAGCAAGAGCAGTGCAACCGCCACAGGCAAACTCAGTGGAAGTATGTCCACAATGGAAGAACTACTTCTTGTGCGTGTTTTGTAAATAATTTACAACTATTACTAAAATATTGATTCTCTAACAGCCAGAATCTAAAACGATATGCTTTTCTTTTTGATTTTTAAGTGCCAAGCTAACTGCTGCAGGGGCACCAGACCCACTCCTCCTGGCATTCTGAAGGATAGACTACTACATAGAGCCCGACAACCTAACACCTTCATGGATTTGTACTTCTTAAACAGTCTCCTAGCAATGAGAAATAACATAAAATATTATGGCACAAAAATTTTGACAAAGGGGAGCCATATAGAATTAGCAGATCAAATTAACACTCCAGAGATTTCAAGCTCTTTCAACAAACACCATGAGACTTCATACCAAGGAGCACTGCTATATGTGTTACAGTTATGCATTATGATAAATGCATGTATTTGAAAAGGCCAAAATGGCATGCAGGATGAAGAGACAAACCTGTATTTCCATCATAGTAGAAGCCAGAAGATGCATCATAATAATAGCCAGATGCTTCATCCCACACAAAGCCGGATTGTGGGGCTGAAGAAGTATTTTGGCTAGCCGCTCCACCCTGCTCTTGGGGCACACCAGCAGACTGCTTATCATCTGGGTTATATTCTTTAGGTGCCCATCCCACAGCATCATACTAGGAAATGAAGGAAAACTCAAAATTAGTCAGTTCAGTACTTAACTGTGGCTGTGAAGTAACAAGTTTATGATGGTTACTTTCCCCAAGCAAGAGAAAATTTCAAATAGAAAAAGTCCTACTCAAACTAGGAAAAAGAGGTTAACATTTCAAGATATAAAAAGTACACTACAACCTAAAGTTGTTCACGGACTGCTAAGAATGATGCTGAATCATGTTACCTTCCCCTACTCAAACTAGGAAAAAGAAATTAATAATTTAAGACATAACAGTACGGTACAATCCTAAGTTGTTCAAGGACATTTAGAAATGATATTGCCACATATTCCCCTACTAGAACACAGCATGGGCCATGGCTCTCTCCTTGCATCTAGCTCATAGTCTTCATCCCTTGTACTGTGCTCGGGAACAGATCTAGATATGGATTTCAATTTGACATCACAATCTAAAGGAAAGAGAAATTCTCCCAATCTGATTTTGAAAGGAAAAAATTTTAAGCAAAGGCGTAATTTATTGTTCACCATATTCACCCCCAATGTTTCTAAAAGTAAGCATGGAAGTGCACATAGCAAAGGCGTTTTCCTTCCAAAGTTCATGAAATCCTAACATTCCAAACATTTGAGCTCGAACGAAGACCCTCAAATACTATGGCTGAAAACACATTGCTACAGAATTGAGACAATTATCGTGGTGCTCTTAGGTGACACTAACAGTAGTAAAGTTAGTGGCTTGGCTTTGAAATGAAATGATTGAAACAAGGATAAGCTTTTGAATCTTTCTATATTATACAAAATTAGTTATTTCCAATACCCAGTGAGGCTGACAGTTATGTAAGTTTTTTCTTGTCAAGAGAGGCTTTCATATATGACTTTCCTTTTTATGTTTTTTCTTGTCAATAGAGGCTGTCATATATGATTTTTCCTTTTTTTCCCTCGGGCAAGAGAGGCTGTCATATTTCAGCCACCAATTTCTGACATGGAAGGCAGTACTACCTTATATGGAAATCCATGAGAACATGCATAACAACACTAAACAACTGGAAGGAGCTGAGTGATATAATGTCACTACAAAGGGTAATACTATAATAAGTACACCAAAGCCTACACATAAGTTAAATTTGCTCTCAAACTAACATAGTTAACAAAGTAATATCTAAATGTTGTAAATAAAGAATATTATTAAGGAAAACAAGAGACAGGAGACCTTATGCGTATGCAACTCTGCATGTACAAGCTTGTATATATACAGAGATAAAATTCGATGTCTGTCTTCATAAAATGCAACCTTGAGTATTAGTAACTCGGGTAAGCACATAGATTATGCAAAGAAAAAGTAGAATACCTGTTGAGCAAATGTTGCAGCTTCAATTGCGGCAGCAGCAAGACTACTCGACTGAGAAGCCCCAGAAATCCCAGATCCTGGTCCAAGGACACTTTTTGCATATGCAACTCGAAGAATTTGTCCATTCTTCTCCAGAGTCATTCCATTAGTTGCTTCAAGTGCCTTAGTAGCATCTTCAACCTAGACAGCAAAACACCCATACTATCATTCATTCATTGTAAGTATATTCTATTAACATGATACTTTTTCGAAGAATAAAATGGTCAATGGTGCAGAGTTTTCAAAAGAATTGATTCTAACTGAAAAAGGCATGCCAAGTAAAGAAGACTGAACAACACATAAATATAATGCATTAGGAGCTTGTTCCGGATCCACTGTGAGGAGGGAGCAAATGAAATAGAGATTTCATGACACATCTGAGGTTACTACAAAGAGTTCTAGTAGAGAATATAATATGGTGTTCTCCTATTATAGAAGATTAATAATGTGAAAACAAGTTAAAACTACATTTCCTTCAGTAGGTTAGGAAAGAATTAGAGTAGTTTATCATGGAAAACAAAGGAATACAGCACTAAGTTCAGGGGACAGAATCATTCAAACTCTTTTCTAAGAAGGCTGCAGATGAATCATGTATGTTACAGTTACTACCATTGTGAAGTAGGAAACAATTTAAATAGTAACATAAGACTAACTGTATGTCCAGCATTCACAAAGATATGGAAAATATTTCCTTCAGCATTAATTTTCAAAATAATCCTCATTCATGCTATATGCTAAGAAAATAAAAAGGTGGCCGCACACTTGTTCTTCAGATCATTTCACAGCACCAAGGATTTACATCCCAAGATCATGATTATGTTAAGGCTAATAATGTCCTAACTTCCAATATGAATAATAGAGAATCACGCATTAATTACATGGAATAGAAGAGGCTCTTTGACTCACATGGAGTCAAACACATGCATATGTTAGTCAATGTTTGTTGAATCTGCTTGCAACCAGAATAGATTATGCATACCGAATAGAAGTGCACAAAGGCAAACCCCCTTGAAACATGAGTAAATTTGTCTCTGACAAGCCGAAGGTCCTGCAAATTGTATTTCATTACAGGATTGGATGGGAGTTGAAGGATAACAAAGAATAATTGACCAGGAGTAACGATAAGTTACCTTGATGGGAGCATGTTTAGCAAATTCATAACGAAGCATGTCCTCATCAGCATTGTCATCCAACCCGCGGACGACCAGAACATGAGTAGGGCCTGATAAGATGTCAATTGACGAACTTAAGATGTGAAAATCATTACTAACTGAAAAAAGTGAAAGTCATTACTAACTGAAAAAACCAATCAAACTGACCAGCTTCGCCTCTCTTGCCAAAAGGAGCCGGATTTGAAGATCCCATATCAGCTGGGGGGGCATCATCTGTTCTTGGCTCATTACACTGCACCAGGAGAAGGTAAAGATTAGATAAATGTACAAAAATATTGTGTGCTAAGAGAACCTCCAACATGAAAGCTCACTTTGTTAATTGTCAAAATATGGATACATGGACCAAAAAGATACAGAAACTCTGCCAAAAGCAACAGTATATTTTCAAAATTTTGCAACGAAGCCTGTAGGTCTTGCTTTTAAGATGCATATGAGCACTATATGCATAAGGAATGCTGCTAAATTCAGCATGCCGGAATAGCAGACATGGACAAGAACTTCAGAAAGAGCATAATGTATATGATAGACAAAGCTGTACATCTTTTCTCTACATATCTCAGCAAAAGACTTCAGTTAAATCATCCTGCCCTCAACCCATTACAATAGGAGGGGGAGATTTTTTTTTTTTTTTTTGGGGGGGGGGGGGGGGAAAAACGGGTGAAAGATACGTGTGTGTGTGTGTGTGTGTAGAGAGAGAGAAAGGGAGAAGAGTGAGAGAGCACAAGCATCAATGAGAAGAAAAGAAGGTAACAGAAAGGAAGTATATATCAATGTATACATGATTGAACAAGCAAGGAAAATATGAGGAAATAAATGTAAAGCCTACCAGCTAAGCCATCTTTTCAAGCAAAAAGCAGTTTAAGGTTCCCATGCTGTTGAAGGAAAAAGAAATAAACCTGAAAACAAGATGTTCTCCTTGCAAAATTAACACAGCCACATATGGTGCACATCCAATCTGAAGGCACTGTGACACCCCTATGATGTCCATGACCTGCTCGTGATGCACTTTCCGGTGCAAAAGGTCCACTTGCTCCCCCAGTTGGCTTACTACTGTACCACAAGGAAGACAAGTTAATAGTGTGCTAAACATGGTGGAAATCAGGAAAATTGTGTTGAGCAATAAGAAAATAGACATTAACATCTAAAATGTGTTGCAGATTACTTCATTAATGAAAGTGTAGCATAAATATAACCAAAAGCTATAAAGTGGTGCTCTAGATCCACTCTTCCATTCCTCAGAATTAAAGACATGAAACAATATGGAATCACAGTTGTATTGTTACAAATTTGTAGCCAAAAGTTGGAAGGACCAAGAGTAAGATAACTTAGAGAGGAGAAAGTACATGAAAAAAAAAAATCTAATGATCTCGCTACCAAGAGATCAAGTACAGAAGCAAGAATAAGCTCTGAGAGGTGACGATAAAAAATAGAAATCTATTACTCGAAGGCACTTTAACCCACTTAGCTATTCTGTACACGATGGTATGACATAGGAAAGACCAGAGAAAAGGAATTCACAAATTTCTCCCAAGTTATAGACAACCTCAGCCAAAGAAACTGAATCCTACTAAATGCAAAGAATTTAAACAAAGACATATGTTTAGTAAATCGAAGCAACAAAGTGCCTCGAAGAAACCTTCAATAAGCATTGACAAACTAATGATCTTCATACAGATGGGTCCTAAGAGTTACCGCAATAAGTTTTAACAGCCTTCCAAACAATAAGCCTCAAAACCCCAGACAGCTCCATTATTATATGAATGAAATAGGTCAAATGGATTGAATTTAATTAGAAAAGGTGCCTACCTTGTCTTCGCTTTTTGTACTTTTCCATTATCTCTACAGTGTTAATTAATAATCTATACTATTATATATAACAAACCCCGTTGCATATAATGTTGCCAAGTGGCGTTGCCAGTTTCATGCCACATGTATACTACCCTACTTAATTATTTAAAACAATCCCAAAATTAATATATGGACATTACAGGTTTGTTATTTAAATTATGCAATCAACTAAATTATTTATTTGTTGTTCAATTCGATTTCTTCCTTTTTCCTACACTAAAAAATCTTTCCTTTTTCATTTTCATAGATTATTTACACTTAATCACTAGATTAAGATCATGGTTAAATTATTATTTTAGTTTCATATTTAAGCTCATATATTCCAATCTCACTCATAACAGACATATTCACTTCTTTTTTGTTTTATCACCAATTTGATAGATTTTTTTTATTCCCACAATTTCTCTATAATTCCAGATTATGATATCTTGCAAATTTCAAAATTTTGCATATATAGAGAAATCACATATATGTTGCCAACGTCAAATCTATGTTGATTTACACACTAATTGCTGCCAGAATCATTGGTCATGGGTGGTCCCCTTTATATTAAGTAAGGGAAATAACACTACAAATACATATATATATGTATATGTATGTGTATATGTATATGTACATGTATATGTATATGTATATGTATATATATGCATGTATTCGTAGTGTTAAATCCCTTACTTTTGCCTCAATATATAGCTTTTCGAGAGGAAGGGTAAAAAAAAAATTATTTATTATTTTACTATATTGCACATTTATTTAAATGATAGTTCCTTATCTGTGGTTTAAGTTGTACTTATTTATCTCTATTATGGTATCTTTATTTCAGTTTCTGTTCTTTATTCATATTTTTGTTTTTCATTTAAACTTGCCGTCTAAAAATACATTTTTTATTTTTTTTATAATGTTATTTTAGCCACTATTAGAATGTTATTTTTTTATTTTCTATTAGCATGTTGCTTCTTTTTACTAAACCGATATGATTTATTACATTAAAATATTAAATATATTTTTCTACCATATGGTTGCAAATCTTTTTATTAGGTAAGTCTAATTTTTTTCCCAATACAACGTATTATTAAATGTATGTGTATTATTATTATTTAATTTATTAAAAAATAGTTCATATAATTTGTTTGAAATATTTAGATAGATAAAAAAATTAAATCTTTTTATTATATCAACCTATATATGTCACATCCCGTGCAATCGCACGGGTGACATACTAGTATGATAAAAAGCACAGTACGCCACAAGTTTGACAACTCCAAAGGCAAATCTTCCATTCTATGAATAGCTAGCATAGCTATCAGATATCAAAATATCTATAGGAGTCATGCCAAGACAGGCAAAGTAGCATATTCACCTGTATTCAAAGAAAATCTTCCTGCCATCTACCACGAGACCTTCATCACCAAGCTTATTCATCATTGCTTGAGCTGCATCCTGTTTCAGGATAATGAGCTGAAATCTTTTGCCACCAGGACATTAATTACCAAAAAAAATGAGAGGATATTTCTAATTAATACCGTAGAAGGAAAATCAATAAAAGCAAATCCTCGGGAGATTCCAGAATTTCTCTCTTTGATTACTCGAACATGGCGAAGGGGCCCCCATTCGGCCTGAATGCAGATAGGAAAGGAGCCAAGTATGAGAAGAAGAAAATATGCAACTAGTAGATTTCTTGTAGAGAAAGAAGAAGAAAAGAAAGAAAGAGTACAAGGATCTGGTATAAATCTTCTTCAGTTGTCTTCTGCGAAAGACCTTTCACAACTACAGTAGCAGATGGAGCCTACAAAGCAAGAAATAAATGTTTAACATCAGGAACAGGAGATCATCAGAACAATATGAAGCAGCAAAATTAGAAAGTAGAATGTACCACTGAGTAGTGATCATGCTGCCGTCTTTCTTCACGTTCTCTTTGCTTCTCACTTCTATCATATCGGCCATCCTCATAGCTGTCCTCCCTATAACTTCGTCCATGACTTCGGCCTCGGGGAGACCTTGATCTCACTCGATCATCTCGACTACAAGAACGTGAAGAGGAACGACCATGTCTTCTGTAAGGACTCTGATCTCTTTCCCGACTCAGATCTCTCTTGTCACGTTCACGCTCACGAGATTCGCGCCTTCTCCAGCTACCATCTCTCCTACCACCTCTGTCATAATCTGAATCATAACTGTGTCTGCCATAATCATAATCCCTCTCCCAACTATCCTCCCTGTCTTGATGTGAAATACGGGACCTATAGTCATAATCATCATATGCATAATCATCTCGCTCACGTCCCCCATACCTAGCAGGCCTGTCAAATCCATGGTTACGGTAGTTGTCAATACTGCGACCATCTCGAAATTTATCATATTCCTGAAATCTGTCAATCTCATGATACTTATCAGCTTCACGAAAAGAATTCGTTTCATGATATGAATCAACATACGGCTTGTCGTGCCGTCTAGGATATTCATCTTCATAGTTTCTTCTCCTTGATTGTTGCCACAGGCCAGCTTCTGGTGGAGGATGTGGATAGTTCTCCCTCTCCTGGAAATCACGGTGATAGGGACCCCTTGAATATCTTTCGTCTATAAACCTCCTATCATCATATGCACCACCAGCCCTGCGAAAGTAACATGAGGCAAGGGCCATAGAAGAAAAGCATACAGAGCCAATAAAAATTAAGATATAAAACCTAAACGGAAAATGAATATAAGATGCAAAGCTCAAACCTGAAAGTGTTTAAAGAACAGAGACTCATTGATAACAAGATCAATGCGACAAAAGTTGATAGTCATCACGCATATTAGAGCAATATATAGATGCTGATCAATTATCTCATGATAACCCATTAAGTTACCATTTCACACGTAAACAGTCAGTTACCACTCACCGGAAGTTTGGATCATGCACTGCACCATACCCCTCTAGAGCCTGTGGATTCAAGAATAAGCTATGTCAGCAAGAAATTATCAAGGTACAAGGTAGGCAAATCCATTCCATTTCCTCACTGTCCCATGGCTCTCAATCATTGTTCTTTAAGGATAAGATGCCGGGAAAAATGGATACACATGATCCTAATTTCTTGTATGTCACCCCATATATGTGATTAAGAAGGAAACCACAATTACGCTGTTATTTTCCCATCCTTGCTGAAGACCATAGCGACCAGGATCCATTTCGTCCAAGAGATGTCAGTGTTACCCCTGCAAAGCTCTGGGTGATCTTTCAGAAGTTTCAGGAGCAAGATGACAGAAAATCACTCCTGTAATGATTGCACAAACAGATATAGTCAAGCCATCATGAACCTAGAAACAATCTTCATGAGTTGGCCTCCCCTTTTACTCAAGTCCTCAAATATCAATTCTTCCAGAATATCCCCTTCAAATTCTCTTAACAGACAAACAAGGGTCTTCAAGTGGAAACCATCAAATATCATACTACTATTACATCTGCATGTGAAAATATTGTATAATCGCAAGCAAAGGATGAAAAGCAGTTGACTTTTAGCGTACAAGTGTTCTGCATTAAAACAGAAATAGACATACAATTGGAGCTGCAGATCACCAGGAATAAGATTGTACTTATTTTATCTGATGATCCACAAAGATAGAATCTACTAATCATATTTATGTACTCAAACAACAGCGTTATAAGTTTGTTATAACAGACTACCCACACAAAACTCTAAGCATAAACAAGAATGGGGCATAATATCATTTACTTTGTAATTTCATATATTTATTGATCTGACTGACCATTACTAAACTGATATTAGTCACCACTTTATGTTGACAAATCAGCACATATTAAACAACACCCTTTAGAGCAGATCCAAAACTGATCCCATCGATCTCACAGACGAACAAGAAGAAGAAGTTCAAGAACATGTCCAGAACCATGACTCAATCAACAGATTTTGAAAAAATAAACATTAACATTGGGAGCAATACAATTTAGTCTAGTCACTCTAACAACCTTGCCCAGATTGAGAATATACCCAAACCCAATACCTTGAAGGAATAAGCTAATATCAATTACCCCCTCTGTCGAATTACAGGATCAGCATGAATGAAAACTGCCAAACATATCACAACATCCCCCTACAATACATGATCATCACCCTAATACTCTTAAGATTTTCTTGAACTACAGACAAAATATTGTTCATTTTCTCAGAGTCAGATTAACAAGGGCTGCCAAATACACAGAGCCATCCTCCAACATTGCATGATTAACGAAGTAACCCTATAACATTTTCATGGCCCAGAGACAAATCATGTGATGAGGTAAATGCTGCAAACCAGCAACTTATACCTATTTACCTCCCTGTTCCACATTAATTAACGATCACCGTAGAACATAAATCGAGCCCGATTGTAAGCCAAAAGGCTAATTAGAAACTACATTTGGTAACAATTTCAAAGCTAGATAAAAATCCTGCAATAAGCCAAAGGCTTCAAAACCCACAACATCTACCTCCTGGTCTCCACCCTGATTCCTCCTTGGTTCAAAAGTCATTCCATAACATAATCGAGCTTGATCGAAATCCAAAAATAATCAAAATTGCATCATAATATAAATTCGCAATTCAGGTCATACAATTGATGAAATTTGAATTATCAGAGAACATATTATCGTCAATCCAGCCAACTCTTACACAAAGAGAAAATCTTTTACAATAAATCCCCCAACAGTTTTCCGAACCATCGTCAATTTGCACTAACTAAAAAGGGAAATATATATATTTACGCTAAAAAAAGGGAAAAAATTTCATAGTTACGTAATCTTACGCTGAAACCGTTTCAAAAAAGATGCTTTGATTGATTCAAAAGCGCAGCTGCTCCAACAAATCGAAGAAATCGGAAGCGGCGATATAACTAGGGTTAATATGTGTGTGTAGTGTGTGTAGAGAGACAGAGAGAGAGAGAAGATGGTGTTAAAGGGCTTTTTGGTATCAGGTAATTTAACCGTGGGGTAGGGTTTGAAGATGAGTCAGGTGGATAAATCGTTGTTCATTTTGCAGGTGTGGAGGATGATATGGAGGAGCGAGATCTCTCGTGTTTGCAGAACGAAATTTGACGATTAATTATTAAAATTTACTTTGTTATAATATATTAATAATTTATATATATCAAAAGTATTTTTAATATTATTATATTATGAGAGATGCCATAAAAAAAAAAAATTTTCATTCACAAGTATTGTAGTTGAAACAAGAAATAACATGTACAAAAGTTTTTCTTTTATTTTCAGAGATTATTATAACAATATTAGGCCGAGACTTGCTTGATTATCCTTGTTTTGATATTAGGTTATACATTAATCTATCATTTATTCTAACATCACATTTAGGCATATCAGGTAAACTTATTGACAATTCAATTTTCCTAGTAGCTATATAATTTTATCTATTCACTGAATTAAAAAATTAAAAGAGAAAAGATTTATATTGGACGTCCCAAATTTTCTCTAGTTGATGGAATATTTCATATCTAGTCTTCTGCATGCAACCTTGAATTAGACAACAAAAAAAATGTTGGGCATTGAATTAGACAAAAATTGAAGCAACTAAAACTGAGTTTTTTTTTTTTTTTTTCGGGTGAAAACCAAAGAAAAGGAACGAGAAACTGAAACCCGAGCCAGAAAAATAAAAGTTTGAGAAATTTCCTTTTTTTTTTTTTTTTTTTTTGCGAGGTGAGAAATTGCCTTAATGGGTTCAGTTCTCTCCTTTTTTTTTTTTTTTGGGGTCAAATAGAAGAATTCAGATTAACAAAAGAACGACAACTGGGCCCGAGAGAGCGGGCAATGAAATAAAAATAGAAACGATGGGCAAGCTGAAAAGCAAACCAAGAGAAAATAGCCCATGCCCAGAAAAACTAAATATGAAGGCCCAAAGCCCAGAAACCCTAAAAACAAACGCGCAGTGGCGTATTGTTAGTCCCGATAACGAGTGACCACGATTGACACTACAAGCCTTTGACAGAAGGTTGCAAAAGAGGTTCGAAGAACGAGCATATACTCGGGCTCTTGCATATTCGTGGGCGGACTAAAATGTTTGGCATTGTTTATTAAGTGTTTATACGTATTTACAATAAAAAAATTGTTAATTTTTTTTATTTTTAGTGTTCATAAGCATTTAAATAAACACATCCTGAGGATTTCAAGCAATGGGTGGAGAAAATTGTTGGCGAGTTCATGGTTAGCCAGCCTCATGTACATGCTTTTAAAGAACAACAAATAGGTGAAACCTATACTAGGATAATTGTACAATAGATACTTGATATTGCCTCATTGTAATTGGAAAAAAAAAAAAAAAGGAAATGTATATAACTTTATAAGGAGATCTAAATTTATTGAAACTATAACATGTGAATTTGGATCTTCTTCATCACTTTTTACTATCTCATGTTGTTTGTTTTACTTTGTAGATCAAACTTGAACGAAATATATTAGTTTCATATCTTCACCGATATTTTCCTCAATCTAGTCTATATATTGAGAAATATAAAGTTTAAGATCAAATGCAGAAATATATTTTATTTGTGCCAAAATCCTCTATGATATGTAAATTTATAAATGACAGAATGAGATCTTGATCATAGAAAAAACACTTGCAAATATTCTATAAATGATGCCAATGAGTTTCGGCACGTTGAAAATAAAAACAAGAGCACAAAGAGAAGAAGTCAAGTTTCAGCCAACACACCATATGCTTTGTCATGGGTAGCCAAAGAAGCGTCCATTTGATACATATACTGCAACTAATTTCCAACCTGCTTGGCTGTGCTTATTTTGGTGCTTCGCAAACCTAATCAACTTGATAAAAAAGTGCTTATAAGTATCTAATATAAGTATTGCCAAACACTCTCTTAATAGACTGTATGTATCACATCACTACCTCTAGTTATTTAAGAAACGGGCGATAAGTGACCAGTTTCTTAAGCTAAAGAAAATGCAACATGTAGTATCTATAGTACATAGTTATGAACCTAAATAGCCTGATTATGTAGCTACCTTCACTAACTGGAACTCTAGAAAAATTGAATACTTTCTCCGTGTACTACAATAGAGCACTCATTCATCTGAACTGCGCCTTCATTTTACACTCCAAACAAGGTTTACTCCCACCTATTGAAAACATAAAGCGGAAAAGGGTCAGCCTAGCCTAGAAAAGGCAAAAATTTGTTACCTTTGGGGATATAATTTTAAATGAAAGCATAAATCATCTCCTAGATAAGACAAAATAGATCCAATTTACCGTTTAGGAATATAATTTTAAATGAAATTACTGGATGCATCATATTGGTAGCCACATAGAGAAGGTTATGCTACCATCAAGATCATATCCCCAAGATCTGACCATTCCAATTACACGGGCATCTAATGCCATATTAGACCATCAATAACACAATAGGTATCTTACACAAAAGCTAATGTTATTCTATCATAATCTCTTATCGGTACTTCAATAAATGACTTACATTTTCTTTTAAAAGTTAGGATGCCATACTACCATATATGATGTAAAGCAATTTAATGTCCTGCTTGCATCACTGCTCGAGTGCCCTGCCTTCGGTATACACATCCTAAAGTTGGGATATTCCTTCTCCATTGTCACCTAACCAAACTGTCATATCGGTCTGATCTATTTTAAGAATTCACTGAGAAAAAAAAAAAAAATATATATATATATATATATATATATACTATATTATATAGAAGAATCCAATTTAATATAATACTGACAAGTGTTGTACAAATATAATGACAAATGTCGCACAAAAATAACCCTATATTATGTATTCTTATTTTCAAGTTCCAATCCTCGGCTATGCAAGTATTGAAACCCTAATTGCACCTCATCTAGCCGTTAAGATTTATATTCAAATTTATCCAAAATTGCCTTATTTAGTGAGATTTATATTGATATACTAATTTATTTTAATATTTACATATTATAACTGAAAATCATGATACGTAATCTAGATTGATTTATATATCTATAGTAACTTAGTAATTTGGTTCTTATCAAAACTTGACCTATTTTAATTGATTTCTTTTACTATAAAAAAATTAGTGCTATTATGGTAAAATACAATTGATTGCAATATTTAGTAATATAAAATATTTAAAAAAAACTAATAATATATTTTACAACCCTTGCATGGCACGGGTGTTAGACTAGTATATATATATGTAAGAAATCTAGTAAACTAATATAGGAAGAAATATACCACTAGGAAATAAGAAAATGCTAGACTAACAAGCGACAATCTACTGGTTCATTGAGGAAGCATATGAATGTAATCGATTGACAATATCAGGAAGCCATACTAGATAAAGACTTCAATGTCAAACCCAACATATAAAAAATCATAAAGCATCTCATCTATATAATCAAATTTTAATTGAAAATTATTTCAAGCTTTCCACTTTAAATTAATATACTATCACATTCACGTATTTCAGACACGAATGAGTAATTCTAACGATATAATATGTTCAACTTTCTGAAGCTAACTGCATTAAGATAAACCGGCTCTTCAAAGCACCAAGTCACTAACAAAGGCTCAACAATAATTAGTCAACATGTAACTTTTTATTAAAGATACTGAATAAAATGCAGTAATGCACATATATTTTCGCACAAAGATTGATTAAGAAGGGTAAACAATAACTTCATCAACAAGATTATATATATTGATAGAGCTGCTGCTATTGATGATCGAAAAAGTAAAATACTTGTATTGCAACTATTTCGGAGTTCAGTAGATACATTTATCATGCAAAATACTTGTATTGAAACTATTTTAGAACCTAGTCAATACATTTGTCATTCTCCCTAAAATTCAGTGTCAATTAGGCCATTTACTACTGCCCTATGAAACACCGACACTCTCCAGAGGGTTGCATATCTGTATCCAATAGATGCTGACACTATCTCGACACTTTCTAACACGCATTGGACACGTGTCCAATAATTTTAATTATTCTTTTTTTTTCGACGCTCTCTTAACACTTTCCCAACACATATCTCAAATGCCAAACATTGTTTTAGTCTTTCTTTAGCAATAACTAAAGTGATAAATTTTGCATTTGTAATGTAAATGTCCATCTATAACTTAAAGGGAAAATGCTAAACATTATTTTAGTCTTTCTTCAGCAATAACTAAAGTGATAAATTTTGCATTTTTAATGTAAATGTACATCTATAAAAAGGTAAAAAAAAAATAAAGTACTAGTTGGAAATATAATATAAGAATTTTATATATATTTATTATAGAATATTTTAGATATAATTTTATGATATTTTAACTATAATCTTTAAAATAATAAATAGCTAATATTTTATGCTAATCTACCTAACTCTCTATTTTGCCTTACACTTGGATTAGTTCTAGCTTCTTTTTTCTTTGTAATCCCTATATAAAATTTTATCCTATAAAACTTATCTAATTTCAAATCAATTATCTATTACTTTGCTCAACAATACACAATAGGTTAATATATCTAGTTTATGAAAAATTAAGTTAATTCACTATATATACTAAATTTAAATATATTTTATGGAACGTATTATAACGTGTCATATCTTAATTTTTAGAAAAAATATGCATCGCGTGTCATATCGTGTTGTATCACATGTTTGTGTATCAAATCTACTTCATAGCTACTACCATTTGCTACTACAAAATCAATGTAATTACTCAAATTAAAACTAATTTGTGAAGATTTTTCACACTAGCCAAGCTATTGGCCATACACTCTTTAGATCTCCCCAATTTCTTTTTCAACCTAGTGAAATTCCATTTCAAATCGAACAACCTCTCTTGGCAAATATGTTCATCGTGTATGGCCTGTTTGATGAATTCTTTCATCTCCTCTACTTTCGCAAAGATTGTTCATCGTCAAATTTGTCTATCATTGTGAGATCATTATAATCAACAAAAGATTGTTCTCAATTTCTTCAACGGCCATATCAAGTGAATATGCTTAGATGTGTAGAGGCATAGGATCTTAACTATATCCATAAAAATGTTATTAGTAAGCTAGATTTTACAGCTTTAAGATTGTTCTCAATTTCTTCAACGGCCATATCAAGCGAATATGCTTAGATGTGTAAAGGCATAGGATCTTACCTATATCCATAAAAATGTTATTAGTAAGCTAGATTTTATAGCTTTAAGAGATAGAGATGGAAATCAGGGACACTTTTTGTATACGTAATAATATATATTGTAAACACATGTGGTTGAAAGAATTTAATTTTTTTTTAGTGTATATAAACACCCTATCTATGCAAATTGAAAAACCAATTTACATGCAAATGGATGGAAAATTGAAAAACCAATTTACATGCAAATGGATGGAAAGATCGGTGCACGTTTTTATGGACAGAGGATCGGTGCACGTTTTTATGGGCAGAGGTATAGCTCAAAAGTATAAGTCTTTCACTGTGACTAAAGATAGATTGGACTCTCGGTTCATCTGAGCCCGAACCAAAGACTTCGAATCATGCATCTGCTTCAGTTAATTGGGTTAAAATATGCCTTGAATGATATTTTGATCCTAATCCTAGCTAGTCATCGAGTTGTCCGGATTGCTAATTCTATATGCCGTTGATTTGCTTGTTTTTAAACATTTAAAATAAATTAATTACAGTAGCGAAAATAGCAACAAAAATCATATTACACATAAAAGAATGAGGTGATATACCTTTAAAGCGTGAACACGTGAATCGTGGCCTCTTTGCTTCACAAAATGCACTTCGAATAACCTCTCGAATAGAATAGAAGAGAAGGATCAATCTATTCGAGTAGAATAGAAGAGAAGGATCAATTTGGGTTACTGTATGTTTTAGATACACTACGTGAATTTTTCTATACACCCAAATTAAACCCAAATTAAAAATGCAAGGAGACTCAAATTGGTCTTTGGCCATAATGCTATTATTTATAGTGTATGGCAAGGATGTAGGAAAGTAGTTATTTCCAACCATACCGCTTCTACATATGGAATACTCTTAGGAATAAGATTATCCAAAATATCCTACCCACTTACACATTAAACATCTAATTTTATGTGAGGCCCGCTTGTCCTTTTGAAATATCCGTAAGTTAAAGAAGGAAAACTTAGATTAAAAATCATTCTCCTTTATTTCCAACTTATATCCTAATTAAGCATCCACATAATTAGACCTTTTCAATTAATTACATCCAATTAGAATATATTGCTAGATTAATATGATTATGCTGCATTTTTAAAAATTGCCCAAAACTACTCAAAAAATATACTAACTGAAAATCTTGAATTTCCTATTATTTTGATCGATTTCAATTTTACAAAATTATAAACCACCAAAATCGAGTTGGTTAAAAAAATTAGTAATAAAACCGATTCGCCTGTTTACACCCCAAAACTTAAAAAACTCACAGAAGGGAACACGTATGGCTTTGAATTCACTTAGAAAGACTGTCTTTTCCGTATAGTTTTTGAAAGAAAATATTCCTTTTAGAAAATTAAGTTTTTGACTTATGGAAATTTTTAAGAATGGCCCTGTTTACCTTCGTAAAACTGTTTTTTGTTTTTTGAGAAAATAAGAATTTTTATTTTCTATAGAAAATTGAAGAAATAGTTGCAAATGCGTTTATCAATTGAAAATGGAAACAATTTTCTCTATTATAAAATTAAAAAAAATGCATTGTTTTTATTAAGGACTTTCAAATATTTTCTCCTTTATAAAACTAAAAAATACATTGAAAATTTGGAATAGTTTTTCAAATTTTAAAATGTGTATGTGTTGTGTCTAGGGGTGGGAGTGTGCGTATATATAAAATTAAATTTATCATTTTTTTTTACCATTATGTGCTATTGGATGAAAAAATACAAATAATAAGATACTAGGAAGAATTGAACTAAGGATTAACTTAAATTTTCAAACTTTTAGGCATGTTTTCTAAATAGAAAACTTTTAAAAAATACTCCAAATTTATCAAAGAAAACTTTGAAAAACAATCCAAGAGTTATATTTCACGACTCTTCTTTAATTTAAAAAAATTAAAAAAACTATTTTTAAGTTTTTATTTTAAAAAATATTTTTTGTTACATTATATTCTGTAGAAATTTTTTTCCAGAAAATAGTTTTAGTTTTTCCATAATCAAATAGGAATGTATTCCCCAAAAATTAATCCAAATCCATATTAGACGAAAAAGAGTCAATCCAAATCCATAAGAACAAACAGGACACAGGGTCCAAACTTTAGATAAATTTTTCCTTTTGGGTTTTTAAAATGAATCATTGGGTTCCGTCTAGTAAAATTTTCATATATCCGTTTTTGATCTGAAAATTTTCATATTGTTGATAGTGTTGTGACAAAAAAAAAAAAATTACTTCTTTTAATTTATATGCTACAGAATGTAAACATTCACTATATATCCGCTATCTTGGAACAAATCATATGCAACTTTTAACACGGGTCCAGTTAGATTTCCCTCGTCACCAAAAAAAAAAAAAAAAACTTCTAACACAAATCCCTTTCTCAATGCAAGCTCTACTCTATTGTTAAATACACAATCTGCAAGATAACTTATTCCTTGGTCATTAAGTTTCATTCTTTCAATCAAATGGAATTTTGGTTGAACGCTAGCTTAACATCGTTGTTGATCTAGATACCTTCATAACACTTTAAAATCATCATAACTATGTCATTAGTAGCAAGTATACCCAGAAAAGTATACCCGACTTAAAAGGATCCATAGAAATCCCTTTTTAAGGACATCTAAATTATAGAATCATGAACAGTGCACTTGGATCTTCTTGTGAGCTTTTATTACCTCTCTAATTGATTAGAGGGCCTTTTTATTGCTTGAAACATGATTAAACTATCTCGCGTTGTTTATCTTACTTTGCATATCAAACGTGAACAAAATACATTAGTTTCACATATTCACAGATATTTCTCTCAATCTAGTCTATACTTTTAGAAAAATGAAGTTTAAGATTAAACGCAGAAAGATAATCTACTTGTGCCAAAATTCTCTCGGACACTGCAAATTTATGAACAACCGAACGAGATCTTGATCATGGAAAAAAAACTGAATTTTTTTTATAAACAATACCTGTAAATTACTGCATATTGAAAACAAAAAGCAAGAACACAGAGAGAAAAAGATGAGGAAGTCAAGTTTCAGCCAACACTCTACATATGCTTTGTCAAGGATAGCCAAAGAAGCATCCATTTGATACATACTGATACCGCAACTGATTTTACAACCTGTTTGGCTTCGCTTATTGTGGTGCTTACCAAACCCCACCAACTTTTTACAGTAAGTGTTTATAATCACCAATATAAGCACTGCCAAATGCCCCCTTAATAGACTGCATGTATCACAAGGCTGCCCCCCAAGTTAACCAAGAAATGGGTGATATGTGACAAGCTTCTAAACTTAACAATAATCCAATGAGCCAAGAAAATGCAACATGTAATATCCATAGTACATAGTTGTGAACCTAAATAACCTAACCTCGCATGTAGCTAGCTTCACCAACTGGAACCTCAAAAGAGTTAAACACTTTTCCATGTACTAAACTATTGCACTCATTCATCTGAAATGCACCAAAAATTTTCCTCTCTAAACAACCACATGTACTCTAGCGAAAGCATAAAGCAAAAAAGAGTTAGCCTAGCCCAGGAAAGGTGGAAAATTGTTACATGTTTGCCAAATAACTTAACTCTCCAATTTTAGCTCGAGGAATTATCTAGCATCACAAGAACCAGCCAAAGATGAAATGTTACATGACTATTAGAGGGTAGCATTTGCACTACATAGGGATGATAACCCTGAGCCCTAATGTGCAATGCCAATTTAGATGCACTTGTACACTAAATAAACCACATCCCAGAGAAGACAGATAAATCCAATTTATCCTTTGGGGATTCAATTTTAAATGACACTACGGGATACATCATATTGGTAGCCAAATAGATAAGGTCTACAGGATACATCATATATAGATAAGGTTGTGGCACCATCAAGATCATATCACCACAATGGACAAGTCCAATTATACAAGCATCTAATGACAGATTAGACAATCAATAACTAGATAGGCATCTTACACAACAGCTAATGTTGTTCTATCATAATCTCTTATAGGTATATCAATAAGTTGAATGAATGACCTACATTTTCTTTTAAAAATCATGATGCCGTACTACCATAGCAGATTCAGATGTATAACTTCTCTAGTTTGAGTTTGTTAGAGGGTCTAAGTAACATATGAGGTAAAATAAGATAATGTCTTGCTTGCATCACCGCTTGGTTGCCCTCCCTTCACTATGCACATCCTAAAGTTGGGATATTACTTCTCCAATTGTCACCTAGCCGAACTGTTATATCAGTCTAATCTATTCTAAGAATCCACTAAGAACGAAAAGAATATCTACAACATCTAGTCAACTAATGTTGGAAGAAATATATATCACTAGGAAATAAGAAAATGCTACACTAGCAAGCGACATGCTACTGGTTCATTGAGGAAGCATAATAATGTAATCCATTAACCATATCTGGAAGCTATACCAGATAAAGACCTTAATGTCAATTCTAACCTATGTACAATCATAAAGTACCTCACCTATATAATCAAAATTTAACTGAATTATTTCAGGCTTTCCACTTGACATTAATATACTATGACATTCACATATTTCAGACAAGAATCAGTAATTCTAACAATATAATATGTTCAACTTTCTAAAGCTAACTGCATATAAGATAAACCACCCTTCAAAGCACTATGAAAGTTTCAACAATAATTGTGAACATGTAACTTTATATTAGATGCTCAACAAAATGCAGTAATGCACATATCTTTTTCACACAACTATTAATTAAGAAGGGTAAACAATATCTTCATCATACAACAGATCATGAAAGTTATAAGCTACTGATACATTATCAATTATTTCACGATATCAATTTTTGGAGTGACTTAACTCTTTTTCCCCAGCTGGACTCAAATCCAACAGTAAGGGTATGCATCATTTTGTCTATGAAATATTATAAGGTTAACCTTAAAAAATCTACCTCCTTGGAGCCAATCATAATTGCATTCTTATGATCTATCAATCACTAATTCTTCATCTAAGTTTCACCAGAAGCAGCTTTAGAACTCCGAAAATCCTTCTTTAACTCGGTTACCCTCTTCATACATGCAGCCCTCGTTTTCCCTGGTACAGCAGCAGCTATCTTCTCCCATCTCATTGCCACATCCTTAGGGAAAGCCTTTAAAGCATTAAGCAATGCCAAGTCGTCCCCTGAACTCCAACTACTCCCTCTTTCTTCCTTCACTTCCCCATTCCCCACCACCCCATTTCCATCCTCATTCACATTTTCACCCTCGATTCGTGAATCCACTGGCTTCCTGTCCTTCAGAAACCGCTTATACGAATCCTCATCACTCATTTTCTTTTCCCCCATTTCTTTCGCCTTCTTGATCACACTCTCCATCTTATACCTCCCCTTAAACCCATCGGCTATCGCCTCCCATCGTCCCGGTTTCCCCACCGGATGCTTCCCCATCATCTTCTTCAACAACTCCACATCTGCTTCATTCCATTCCCCCTCCTCTACAATATTACCAACACCCTCATTCTTTCTGAAATCTACAGGCAACCCATTATCCTTCTTCACATCAAAAACACTCCCGACGCCTGATCCTACCCCGACAGACTCGACCTTCTGGTGAATTTTCGATGATTTCTTGTTGGGTTTTTTGTTACTAACAATGCCTTCATTTTCAATAATTGGTGGAGGGGGTCTGACAGGTGGGCCCACGCCGACACGGATATCACCAACGGTGAGGGAGAGGGGTGCGAAGGGGCCAACGAGGAGGGAAATGGATAGCCAAAGGAAGAGAGATTTGAAGGGCTCAGAATCCAAGTAGAAAATGGAGAAGGTGAAGAAGAGAATGGAGAGAGAAAGGGAGATGAGAATGGTCGGTTTGTGGAGAGATGAGACGGAAAAATTGCTGCTTGTGGTGGTGCTGGTGTGGGTGGGTGTGGGTAAGGGTTTCGATTGGAGTACAAATCTGGGTCTGGTGTCCTCGTCCCAGAACTCCATTGATGGTCAACCGTGAACACAGCGTTGGGTCTTGGCTTTTGAGGGAAAGGGTTGGATTTTATTTATAGTTTCTTCTTTTTGTTTTCTTCTTTTTTCTTTTTCTAAAAAGAAAGGTGTTTATAAAAATAAAAAAAATAAAAAAAGAAAGAAAGAAAAAGGAAGAAAGTGAGAGAAATTACGTTCCCACTGTTTGTTTTTTTAATTTTTATTCTCGAGAATTAAATACCATTCTAAACAATGACCTCCCTTCAAATCAATTTATTTTGCTCGTCATCGTAAACGGTTTACAAGTTAATATAAGTCATGATTGACAATAAGAATATTGGTAGATATATTGATAAATTGATTTGTACATTTATTAACTTTTTTATGTAAATGTAACTCAATATGAATATCACTAATTAGAAAAAGAGTATTATTACTATTTACATTAGCTATTTTTGCTATCAGTAGGATTGAACAATTTGCATGTCATCTTGTTTGGTATGAGAAATTACTATATCAGGAAATAGATTAGAAATTAGTGCCAATTATGTTGTTTATATAAATGTAACAAATAGTATTTGTTGATTTTATTAGTGAATGAGAAATTACTATATCAGGAGATAAATTGACAACTAATCCAAGTCATGTTTTTTATCAGTGCGGGAATAACTTATATCGATAATCACACAATTCATCTTGGTTGTCATTAATTTTTATTAATTTTTTAATTGAACCAAAAAGAATCTAAAATGCAATTATGTATATTCACAAATCGCAGTTATTCTTCTGAGTGTTTTACTGTTAAGTAAGTTTGTGGTAGAACAATTTTCCATCATTCTCAGCCACATTAGTATATCTACTTCAAATATGTGCATCAAGTAAAACGCAAAAGATGTATACTTTATAGTTTACATATTTCTTTGAAAATTTAAATTGCTTAAACCTGTAATGTAAAATGAACTTTATTTTATGTTGAGATAGTAATAATTTCATTATTTGATCGCAGAATAGTTTATGTCCAAAAAGATTATAAAATATTCTTCTGATAAGAAATTAGTCTTTCTAGAGAAAATGTCTAAACATTATTACTGAAGAATTCCTCGACTTGGTTTGCTGTTTTTCAAGGGAAACACAGTTCATCAGCGTTGTGGGAGCATTAGCCTGACATAAATATGTATACTAATTTGTAAGAAAATTAAAAAAAAAAAGCTTTAAACTCAATAATATTGAAAAGGTAAGCACATGACTTTTGAATTTTAAATATTTAGCAATGAAAAAATCAGTTTAAACATGATATTATGCATCCATAATTCATTACTTCAAATATGACAAAGCTTTTCTATTTTGCAAAGTGAATGACAGAGAGAATAAAGTTAAAAGTTCACTAATTAAAGTTGATGAAACAAGTTCTAAGGTCTTATGTTATTTAACACGAACATTCTGACAATTATATTTACAATTGTTTTCTTTTCATAAAGTTTGAAATTTAAACGGATTTAATTATAACTCTACAAATCATTGTCAAAAGAGAAACGAAGATAACCGAAGATAACCGAAGAAAAAATACGAACTAGCTATTACTAGTGATCTAAAAATATACCACTAGCACGCTAATGCAACGGACCTAAGATCAATTTTCGATAACTACAAATACTATAATATGACTTATGATGATCATAAAATCTAACAAAAAAGTGAATAAACGTCATAGACGTCTAGTGTGGTAGCTAGTACCATCATAAAGAAGTTCAAAATACACCTGGAGGCATATTAGATATAAGCAGCATCCGTTTGGCTAATACGAGTAAGCCTGCGAAACATATTGCGCATTCATCTCAATCAGGGCGAACTAGCTGCTTCTACCATCTGCACATACATATTCAGAGAGTATCAAATTCAAATATCATCAGCCTGATGCAGTCCTGGACATGCTACAAGGATAAGAATACCTAGTGAGGCCTCAAGTTTTCATTCGTCGTCCGGGAGATAATGGCTTTGACAGACTCAAAAACCTCTTCAACAGGCCTAGCTGCATCAATCTGGCATCGGTACATAAGCGGCTTAGACTAGCAATAGGAGTTGAATCGATAAATGCACAAGGAAGCAGGGGCAAGAAACAAGTTTCAGTTCACCTTTTGAAGTTTCCCCTTTGATGCATAATAATTAGCCACAGGAAGACTAGATTCTTTAAAAACTTGGAACCGTTTCCTTACAGTCTCAGCATTATCATCTTCTCTTCCCTGCGTTTGGAAGTAAAAGTACAAGAGCATAGAAATTTTCTCATACTGGAACATCTGAAATCAGAACAGATCAGAGAGACACCACACTTAACCTATCACCCAGTAACATAACTGACCTGATTCCTGGATAAAAGGCGTCTCTCTGTCTCCTCTTCAGGACAATCAAGAAATATCACAGATTCTGGTTCGATATTTATCTTCAGGGCCCCAAAATAAGTAGAGTTTTTGATGGAGAGAATTAGAGAAAACAAATTCTATAAGAAAGATCACGGTATATGTACTGTGACTACTCAAAATGTTATTCTAAGGATGACTTACAAGATTCTCAAATACCAAACGATTCTCGTCATCCCTGGGGAAGCCATCCAGAAAGAATTTGTCGTTGTCAGTTTCCTGCATGGCTTTTTGTATAAGCCTGACTGTTATTTCTGAAGGAACAAGTTTTCCCTCCTTTATCATATTCTGAATCATGAAGCTGCAGGAATAAACATACTGATAAAAGCACCATTCAGAGGCAGAAAATACTCAATCTATAATTGACTTCGAGCCTCTTTTTGATTTATATATTTATAAATTATATCATTCTGATAGAGCTATAACCAGAATGAAATTGTACTCTCATAAGAGGAATATTTTAGAATAAATATTTCTGAAGGTTTTCAACTAACGTCAAGGCAATTCTGTGAAGTAATACGAGAGAAAAGACCTACATACCCAATTTCGGAACCAGATTTTGCTTCTGCCCGGAGAAGATCTCCAGTATTAAGATGGGTATATCCAAAGTGTTCAACAATTTTCTCACACTGTGTGGTTTTGCCGCTACCTGGACTACCTGTCAAACAGATTACCATAAATGGCATATAACCATGAAATTTAACAAGAAGGTCTTAAGGCAGGCATAAGCACAGCAGATCTTGTTTAAACAGAAAGATTGGAAGAGACACCAGATATATGTATCAGAAATAGAGGCATAAAACTTGCTATTTGGTAAAAGAGATGGACTGCTAAGATCTTAATAGAGATAAAAATAATAAAAAGGGAATATAACAGCAAGATAACAAGAAACAGACAGGCTCTTTAGTCTTGGAACAAAAATTCTCTAGGACAACATATGTAGGTTAACCAAGCGGCGAAATAGCACACAGCTGATGATGAGAAAAGATTTCTTGATTATCTTTTCATTAATGCATTCCACCCCCCCCCCCCCCGGGTCTCTCTCTCTGTTTCAAGCCGTTAATGATTTTTCCTTGATTACATCTAGCTGCTATCAATTTTTTTTTTTTTTTTGGGGTAGGATTTAGCATATTTGTAGTTGTAGTTTTTAGTAGTCAAAACATAATGAACTACAGCTCAAAGTAAATAATTTTGTCAATATGCCATTCATGTAAGATTCTTATGATATCAGAATGCCAGAAATTAGTTGCATCATTCACTTGGAATGGGAAATTTAGCAGAAAATTAAAAGAGAAACTAAACGCCCAAGTGCATCACAGAACAAGAAGCTTTGAGGGAAACTTTTAACTGAACATCTAGTACAAATAAAATTGAGCATCAACCATCTAGAAAGGATCAAGACCATCAGTAACAAAGCTTTATTATTCAACCGAACCGAACAAACTCCATAAATTGATGTACATGATTGAAATAAGTTCACAAGATTCAATAGATGCATGATATATATAGAGAGAGGGAATAGATATGACATTATTTACCCATAACAAAGACAACTTTGGATTTATTCCGGTTCGGTAAGCTCCCCTCATCTTTCTGTACACTGCAACAAAAGTATACTCTTATTTTCTGATTCAGTCATGAGGTAAAAATTGAGGGGATGAAAAAGCTTAATGGAAACCACACTCATGGCAGATAAGAAAAAGCTTAGTGAAAAAGTTGTCAACCTAAAAATGGTAAAGGAAACTATGTCTAAGTTAAGTGTTTCCCATGGAAGAAATTATTGCTACCTTGTTGGATGAGTCCATGCTAGCTTCTATGTGCAGTAAGCCAAAAATACTTTACTTCCAGAACAGTTTCTGCAGGCAATCAAACGCAAAAGTTCAAAAGTGAAAGGGAGAAAGTGCTTATGACTTATGATCTTACAAGCAACACTCACGATCAAAGGAAATTTTCATAATTTGGCATGGAAAAAAATGTTGCATATTTTCTCACCAACCTTAACACTATTGCTTTCTGATCACTATCTACAGATTCAATGTAGCTCTCTCATTTTCAAGATGCTAAATTTCAGTAGCACATAAAACATATTATGCTAGTGTACATACCAAAAAGATACAAGTAAAATGTTCAAGTTGAGAAAAAAGGCATGATCTTGGAAACTACTCATGAATGAGTATCGAGGTGTGACCAAAAGTGATACGTGGCTCTTCAGGAGTGCTCCAGCTGTCACAGGAAATTATAAGAAGGGGCAAGAAGATCCATGAAAAGCTAAGGGCTTTGAATTGAGAGTTTGCTGTTCCAGCTGTTGTGATTGGATAAAATACTTTTAATTCTAACAAAAACTAAATTATCTCTTAATAATAAAAATATAATCTTTTAATAGAAAAATATCTTAACATATTTTTTGTCCGAATATTCTTTTGTTGAAATTATCTATCTTTTACACGATCGTTTTTTCTTTTTTCTTTTTCTTTTCACTATAATTCAAAACAAAAATCTTAGTAGTTACTAACCCTGACTTTCTTTTTTTTTTTTTTAAGAACAAAATGAATTTATATTGACATCATTAACAAGAGTGCAAATGAATGCAAAAATTAGACAAACAAAGCTTTAAAAGAATATACAAATTTTGACAAAAATAAAATAACTTATCATAATTGCATAAGCGAAACAATTTGCCGCACTGTGGGTATGGCCACAACCATGATGGGTTGCACAACTAGCATAGGCAGAAAGAAAAAAAAAATTGAAAAAAATCTCCAAATAGAATTCAAAAAAATTTAAAGGGCAACTTGTACCATAACATAATTGACGAGTACATTTATATTACAAGTAGTAATTTCTGGATGTCATAGAAATTGAGACTCACAGCAGCAAGTAATGAAAAAACTTAAAACCAACACTTCCCAAGTAAAAAAACCAAACAAGGTCCACAATTTATGCGTTAAAATGTTTAGATGGCATCGGTTTGAAGACTCTCCCGCAAGTAAAACCGATATGAGGTCCAAATTACACAAATCCAAAAAGCTAAATCTGACTTTACACCTTTGAGGGTGGAGGTGACTCGTCAAGAAATTCCTGATCATATAATTAAGATATGCGCCTCTATTGAATGTACATATCTCGTATGCTAAAATTCTTTGTTCTTAGTTAAGTCTGATTCGTGTACATTGCACCCCTACTAAATGCATCCATATGCAATGTCATACCAGGACCCCACACGCTTAATTGCAAGAATTAAGTCTCCATGACCATCCAATTAACATGTCACATTTTTCTTAAAGTTGCTTGTAAGATGACTAGATAATAAAATAGAGTCACATATGTTTTATCTCTTATATTTTGTTACAACAGTATACAATTCTTATGTATTCAAAACTTACTAATAGTCCCAAAACTATAAAAGAATATTGTTGATATCTCATAATATTATAAAGAATATTCTTTATAACATTGTTGTTCTTTAATCAGCTGAAAATATAAGAATTTCATGCGGTTTTGATAAAATATAGAGATAAAATGCATTTTACCCTAACAAATACGTACTATTTTAGGAGTAGAGTTGATCAAAGGGAACTTTAATTAACATAAAGTGGCATACTATGTTTGTAGCATATAATGAAATTAGTCAGCCATATTTGCCTTTCAGAGGATACTTTTCATATGCAAGTTGTAATGTATTACCAAATACCTAGTGATCTAGTGGTATGTCTCACACTGCATGAGTGGCCAGCATCAATTCCCCTTAGATACATATTACAATTGGCCTTTGGCCTATGTTAAAATGAAACAAAAAAAAAAATCTAATGTATTACCTCATTTTATGGGATGAGAAAAAAAAAAGATTTAATGTATTACCTCGATTTGTGGGATGGTATGTTAGTAATTATAAATGAATGTGTGGCTATAATTAATAGTACAGATTAATTAATTTACTCTATTTAATTTAAGAGTCTAAATTCTTGTTTATTATACTCATAACATCAATCTTGCTTGTTAACTTGAAAAGCTCGGACTTCAAGATTTGGAAAATTTTCCGGCCTAGAGGCCAGACCCTTCAATGTTTATCGAAAGATAATGCAATAATTTTTTAAGGTAGTAGAGGCCCATACCATGGATCATACTTGTCCTCACTTTCAGAAAAACTACTAGCCCTCAAAAACTTATAAATGCAATATTACGGGCGGACTTGATCCAGTTAATAATGTCATACACGTTACGAAACAAATTTAATAATAACAAATTAATATACAATTATGATAAAAATATCTATGTAGTTTTTACTTAGTATCTTGTATAATATTATATATTATAAGATAATGCAAGTTGATTACTGGTTGACTTAGGTCCTGATCAGCTTAGGTTAGATTTTTTTAAAATATCATAGTTGTTGTAATATACATTTTTATTATATAAAAAATTTGCAATTTTCAAGTTTACTATATAAGATTTTGAACCAATCCTCCTATCAATTAATTAGTTTCTTAAGATAAAAAATTTTAACGATATCTATCACACTGCCAAGCCCAGACTGCATGTCTGACTCTTATTAATCAATTAGTTTTTGATGTAGAACCTTAGTAATTTGATCACTTAGCACGCTTTACATTAATAAGTTAATCTTTTAGCACAATTTTTGTAATTCTTAACAATAACAATGTCACTTTTGAACCAATACTTCGCGCCTATGACTGATATTGTAGACAAAACAAAATTATTTGAACATTGCCAAGCCCCCGAGCCCAGACCCTAAGATCGCGATTGGTGCTGTAAGCATAACAAATACTTACTTGTACCCTTAAATCAACTTATAACGGTGTGATTGTCGCACATGGATATCTATTCACGTCAAAAGCCATGAACAAGTGGGAGACACGGAAACATCGATTACGGTCGCCAATCCAAGAGATGACGATGTTTAAGAATTCAGATTTATAGATCCAGCCCCTAATATAAAGATTATAGCACTTAATTTGGAACACAAATAGTGTCGGCAAAAGACTTTTAGCACACATATGACAAATGAAATCTAACGCCCAACGCTAAAATTTTAGTGCTATTCTAATCAAGAAATGATTTGATGGGCACTCTATGAGGTTTCCTCAATTGTCTTGGCAATATGAAAAAGATTGAAGTGGATTTCAGGTGGTGAGTGGTGACATGGAGCTTTCATATTATCGATGAAACATTATGAATGCTGATATTAATTTTTTAAATAGACTTTGCACATAACGGTTGGTAATGATTATTTATTGATTTTGGAGATATTACAGATTAATCTGCAAAATTATTGGATCACATTTTTCTCCAGTCAAATTCATAGATTTTCGTTAGAGGACTCATAGTTATCAGAAATCACATCCTAAATAGTTATCGCGATGGAGATGCTGTCATTGTATTTAGTAAAATTTATTTGAAAGTGATCTAACATGTAATACATCTTTTCCTAACAATATAGTTAAAATTAGCAAAAGTTCCATTTCCACTATTTATTGAATAAATTATCTAACTTGGAGTTAAAATTAGTATATGGCATTTCCAACAACACTTGTAAATAGCTGTGATGATTTAAATTTAATAGAAATCAATTGTTAGTTTATTATCAAAAAGAAAATACTTGAATTCAGCTATCGGATCCATTACCCCTAGAATTAGTGGCTCCCCTCATATTAAGAGTTTGTTTGGCCCAGCTTTTTTTTTTTTTTTTTGAGAGTTTAAAAGTTAAAATTTGTTTGTTCAACTTATTTTCAAAAGAGCATTTACATATTAAGTCAAAGTTAAAAAAGCTAAAAGCTAGAAGTTTCAAATTAGAGATTTTTGGGAACTTTTTGCAAAAAAGTTTTTGAAAATTTGCTTTTATATTATAGAGATTATTTTCCCCTAACAAGACACTAAATTTGAAAGTCCAATTTTGCACTAAGCTCAACTCTTAAATACAAGATCAAACCTTTATTCGACAATATTTTTACCCAAAATTCTACCGCTAAAACCTCTAAATTTTGTTAAGCCATATGAAACCTAAATCATTTAAGTCCGACTACATACAATATCCTATTTTTATAATCTTACCATATAAAATATTAGATTCAAAATTTAGATTTATATTACTATACAAATTTACAGGTATCTAATTGAATAATTGTGATGAATAAATAAAACATGACCACATTTATATTTGACAATTTTTCTTTTGCCCTTGCCCCCAAAGGGTAGCTTATGTGGTAAATGGTAGGCGTTATCAAGACAAAGATGAGGCTTTGAAATCACTTGAAGCTACGGGTGCATTTATTAATTGTTCTTGAGATCAAACTCTTTATTGGCTCGATGCATGTCTTAAAATAAACCGTTGTACCTGAAATTTTGGTTTATATATATTTGTTTGATCAGTAATAGGATGCAGACATATCAGGCTCTACCTGAGGGACTTATCTGTTTGGCCAACGATAAGATGCAAGTGTATTGAGCTCTACTTGAGACGAGATCAATACTAATTTTACTTATGTACCATAAATATGAGTGAAAATATTTCCAGATTATAGAAGAAAATGTAGAATAAAAAACTTTCCTTTCCCCATTGGTTTTGTTGACCACGTTCAACAGAAGAAAAAACAAAGTCCTACATGTTTCGAACGGATAATTGGAAGACAAAAAGCAAACAAGATCCAATCTCATTCCGCGTTTGTGTACTTTACACTCTGTGCCCACCGCCGACGACATCTCCAGTCATACCCCTCCTCGGCTCCAAATTTTTACTGTCAAAACCATAAAAATGCAAAATTTGTTGTCACAAAATCTTGAACTTAACTAACTTGCATCTGAGAACTCCTACTGAGCTTGGATACTTCACAGTCCAATACACACACACACCCGCACTCACACACTCACACACTCACACACTGACATACACACTAATCAGTGCAACCAAAATATCACTCTCACTCATTTCTCTCTCTCTCTCTCTCTCTTCTCTCACCCCTACTTTTCATACTTCTTTACACGCGCTTTAAACCCATCATTTATGGCACCATGCTATAATAAGTGGACTTAAGAGCCAACCCTTTTTGAAATCTAAGCTGCAGAACAGATCTGTTGCACCATAGTAGAGGGACTAGCAGCAGCTCTCTCTTTCCTCTGGTACTTTGCTACACTCTCTGATCTCTCTCTGATCTCTCTCTACTTTTCTTGAAATCTTTGCTATTCCACTTTGTTGATTTTGATTTGAAGTGAGCAAATTAGTTTCGGGAATCCATTTTTTTCTTGTTTCTTCTTTTTCATATTTGAGATCATGAGAATGGTAGTGTATTTTTTATACGATAATAGCATTTCAAGATTACATTGTTTTCAGATGTTCGCTTGAATTCATTTAGTTTGTTTGTTCACTTTCATGAGTTTTTATGCATTGGGGTTTGCTTGGATCTTGAAAGATCATAAGAGAAGTGATCAAATTATTGGTTGGATTTCCATTATGTTAGTAGTTCTCAAAACCCATCTCAGAAATTAAACAAGTCTTGTGCAGGTAAGATTGGCCACCTAGATCTACCGCTTCACACTCTTTGGTTATTTATTACTGGAAACATAAATGTGAAAGATACTGCACCCTTGATCCAAAAAGCTTGCTTGATTTAGTCCAACTTGTGGTTTCGATAATTGGATCTTGTATGATCTGTTTTTAGTAGAAAAAGATAGTTCCTTTTTATGCTTATGCATTATCTAGTCTTATAGCTGGCTAATCTTTTTTGCTAACTTTTCTTTCTAGCAGAGGGCTTCTGGTTCTGTATGCCATCCTGAGCATAAATATGGCCTCCAAACATAATTCTCCGGGCAACAGGGCACGACGTCCAGTGTCTATATTTTTCGTACTTGGTCTGTGCTGTCTGTGTTACATGCTGGGAGCATGGCAGAGTAGTGGCTATGGAAAGGGAGATAAGTTAGCAATAGAGGTGACCAAGCAAAATGACTGCAATACTTACACTGATCTGGAATTTGAACCAAAACACAAGTTTGTTGCAACTGTTGACTCTTCTGAGCCAAAAGCCAAAGTCTTCAAGCCATGTGATGCAAAATATGCCGACTACACTCCTTGCCAGGAACAAGATCGAGCTATGACCTTCCCAAGGGAAGATATGATATACAGGGAAAGGCACTGCCCCCCGGATGGGGAAAAGCTGCGGTGTCTTATACCAGCACCCAAAGGATACACAACGCCATTTCCATGGCCTAAAAGTCGTGATTACGTTCATTATGCTAATGTTCCATACAAACATTTGACTGTCGAGAAGGCTAATCAGAACTGGGTGCAGTTCCAGGGCAACATATTCAAATTTCCAGGAGGAGGAACCATGTTTCCCCAAGGGGCAGATGCATACATTAATGAACTTGCATCAGTGATCCCAATCAAAGATGGCTCAGTCAGAACAGCTCTGGATACGGGTTGTGGAGTATGTCATTTCTTCTTCTTCTACCATAGAGGAATGCTTGAACTTTTCTGTCTCATTATGCTTTTAATCTATAGAATTTCTTGTGCTCATTGCTTTGTTATCTTCACTTACATGACAAGGGAGTTTGGAAATTAGCTTGTACTTTTCCCTCTAAGATAACTGCATCCATGAAGCATATGGAGGCTGGAAATATTGAACGATTCCTTCTGGCAATAATTTTTTGTCAGAATTGTGTAGTTAATCAAATAAATAGTTCCCCTTTGCTTTGGAAGCTCCCATGCAACCCTGCTTTTTGGTGTCTGTCCTATCTAGCCTTCCACAAGAGAAGGTTTCACATTCATAACACGGCTCTTCTAGCAATTTACTAGGCTTTGTCTACTTAGTAATCGGTGTGGACAGAATTAGCATTTTGTTCTCAGACCTTTGGTTAATTTTCACAATAAACATATGAGGGTTCAAAAAGCTGCTAATATTTACATAACAACGAATTGAATATTGCATGGTTATGAGTATTACTTGAGAATCACTTACAGGAATACCATATCTCAGTGGATGAGATAGCCTGCAAAATGCTATCGATATCTGATCCTTTCTTAGGATAACACAATCGAAACAATCAGATCTAATTCTTTAGAACATTTTGAGGACCACCCATAAGATTTCCAGCTTAATGTAAGATCATTATGATCTAAAAGGATATTGATAGCAGGGAATATCTTTTATAAACGCCTCAAATTCCGGACTTCGTCTTAATTTAACGTGTTCTCTTGCTTACTGTTCTTTTCCTAAAACCAAGCTTATGAATTTAAGTCTAGTAGTGCACTTCATACTCCTTTTACACCAACTCTCATTTGCCAGTTTTGGGCTTGCCATGGGTTTTAACTATCTTTTTCCATATGATAAGGTTGCAAGCTGGGGTGCCTACGCGTTGAAGAGAAATGTGTTAGCAATGTCTTTTGCACCAAAGGATAACCATGAAGCTCAAGTACAATTTGCCCTGGAACGAGGTGTGCCTGCTGTTATTGGGGTTCTGGGATCAATAAATCTTCCTTACCCGTCAAGAGCATTTGATATGGCGCAGTGTTCTCGATGTCTGATCCCTTGGACAGTTCATGGTATGTAGTATAAATTGCAAATACCAAACTTGTGAATACTTGCTTCTGGTTCTATTCTCTTCGCTTTTGTCATTTTTTTAACAATTTTTCTCTTTTTAAATTTGTGCAAATAGTCTACATTCTTTTTTTCCTTGAAGGATAGTCTTGATCCTTTGAAGTGCATATCTAATTCAAATACTGTAATATGTCTTTAGTAGACTGACTTGCCGTGCCTGTTACTTGACACACCACATTTGGATCTAATCTTCGATGTAACTTATTGATGCCTGATATGTATCTTTAATCTTACCAGTTCTGATTGTTGGTTCACCTAGGTGTTGGTTCAAGTGGTAGATTGGGTAGCATGATCTATCAACTTAGCTAATCAGCTAAAGCTGTTTCACGAAGAAAAAGTTCCTTATCAAATTACATTTCAGCATTTTTAGAGCTCTTAAATGAAGCAAAAAACTCCATTCTAGTAATACTTTTGAAAAAGAGGAGTTAAATACCAAAGTGTTCAGCTCTTGTTCATGTATTGTTGAAGTCATAATACATGAAAAATTGCCTATACTTTAATCTTTATCTTGTACTGCTGACTCTAAATACATTTTACAGGATACATGCTGAAAGAATAAGAAATTTAGCGTCACTGAAAAATTAATACAAATTAAAATACGTATGATTATATGTAAATCCAAATGTTAATGTTATAATGTTACTAGAGTGTCTCTCTGCTTTCCTCCTTGTTCTTAGATGAAGCCACATGTAGTAATAGGAAGAGGAAGAGAACACACAAAATAATCTTGCAATCCTATAGGGGTTTCCTGCATGTATTGATGCGATAGGCAGGGGTGAGACTGTTTATGGATGTTGCTGTTATAGTACCTTCATTTGATTGTTCTCCTGATGAAAAGAAAGGGTAACACAATGTATTGTTAATGATGCACTAGTAACAATGCAAATTCAGCTATGACCCAAATGTGGGGCCCAATATTTCATAGCAGTTACTAATATGAGTGCAAGAAAACACATAAATGTATGAGGATATGAAGGAAAATCCATGTGCAAACAAGACAAGCTTAATTTGAAGCAGTTGTTAAAGCAATGGAATGAGTGAACATAAACCAAAGATCAGTTAGCTCTTTTTTTGTTTCCAACTTTTTCCTTTTTCTTCGGATAAGCATATTCATCAGATCCACTGTGGTTTCTTCCTTCTATATATTTATCCAATTAAGTTATTTTAAGCACTTAAGGATGAAGACCTTTAAGCACATTCTTCTCCATGCAGATGGCAGGTACTTAATGGAGGTTGATCGAGTTCTTAGACCTGGTGGATACTGGGTATTATCTGGACCTCCAATTAATTGGAAGACCTACTACAAAACATGGAATAGGACCAAGGCGGATCTCAAGGCAGAGCAGATGAGGATTGAAGAGTTAGCTGAACTTCTTTGCTGGGAGAAGAAGTATGAGAAAGGAGATATTGCCATCTGGAAGAAAAAAGAGAGCACGAAAACTTGCAGCAGAGAGTCTGCCAGCATTTGCGAATCTAAGGATGCTGATGATGTCTGGTGAGTCGATATAAATGTAATTTTCTCCTAAATCTCTCTGACACTCTTCAGTAGTTTTCCATTGTAATTCTTTTGACAAGCTGCCTATGTTAGTATGTCTTCTGTGAGCATCTCTTGACAAGCTTCTTATGTTAGTATGTATTCTGTCAGTCTACTCTTGCTATTTATGACTGGGAGAAATTCATAAACCTAATTTTCTTGGCTTCTCAGCCTGAGCCTCAAATGTTTCAAGTATACGAATGAATTAGTTTTTGCTTGTGTCATACTTAATCGTAAGCCACTTTGGTTGGGTGGGGGTGGTCCGGAGTTCCTCCATTATCACAGTTGACATTCTAAACCCTTAGTCTGTTGGTGCTCCTCTCCTCAGCTTGTGGCTCCATTTACAGATAATTTCAAGTTTTTCATGGGGTGGTCACAAAAACAACACCATTGTAGAAACGGAGTCATGCTTATGAGTTGGATTTTCTGCTTGCGGTTTAATGAATTGCTTTGCTTTATTTCACATTCTAACTTTGACTTTATTGGTGAGTTGTAGGTACAAGAAAATGGAGACATGCATTACTCCATATCCTGAGGTTGAAAGTGAAGATGGTGTAGCTGGAGGAGAGTTGAAGAAGTTCCCAGCTAGGCTATTTGCAGTTCCACCACGAGTAGCTAATGGGCTTGTTCCAGGGATCACAACTGAATCATATCAAGATGACAACAAGCTATGGAAAAAGCATGTAAATGCCTATAAAAGGATCAATAGCTTACTCGGCACCTCAAGATTCAGAAACATAATGGATATGAATGCGGGTCTAGGAGGTTTTGCTGCAGTATTAGACTCGCCAAAACTATGGGTGATGAATGTTGTTCCCACTATTGCTCAGAACACTCTAGGTGTCATCTACGAGAGGGGCTTGATCGGGATATATCATGACTGGTACCTATCTTTTCTTGACATTTATTTCTGTCCATTACTGTAGTTCAAGCTCAGCATAATGCTACGAGGCATTTGCTCATCCAAACTATTTCCAGTGCAATTTCTTTTTGCTCTTAAATTCTATTCTACTTTGTAGGATGAGACTAATGCTACTTCCGATGAGGATGATCACTCCTTTTCTTTTCTGTAAAATACTAATAAAATGTATTACTTAGGAGTAAGATATTTGCTTATCAGTGTATATCCTCAACGTGTATTAGAATTTGCTCGATATCAATTTAATGATGATTAAAGGTCCTTATTCTTTTCTATCTCTATGTCTGAATCAGAGTATTCAACCTTTTGCTTGTTATGAGAACCCTGTTCATATGACCTATGCTTTTCTTCTTTCAGGTGTGAAGGTTTCTCGACATACCCAAGGACATATGACCTTATTCATGCTTCTGGTTTGTTTAGCTTGTACCTGGACAAGTAAGGATTTGATTCCATTGGCTGCATATATTTCAGTTTTTGATAACTTTGGGTTCATTGACATGGTAACATCTTTTTTAAACTCTCACAAGAACATAATGCCAACATGAGACACGCAACAGAAGTTGATTGTGGTTTTCCTCTTTGGAAGTTCTATTTTGTCATTGACACATTTAAGTTTTTTTCTCCCGAATTGTTTTCTTTATGGGATATCTTTCCCGACATAGTTACATTCTCTTAGCAATGCACAAACTTCCTTTTCCTTGAATCTTTTTTAAAAGTAGAATTTTCTATGGATGACTGTTGCTTTTAACCGTGCCTCTTTGTGAAAGCAGGTGTGAATATGAAGACATTCTTTTAGAAATGGATCGTATATTGCGCCCTGAAGGGACTGTGATTTTCCGAGATGATGTTGATGCCTTGAACAAGGTGAGGAAAATTGCTGGTGGCATGAGATGGGAGACAAAACTGGTAGACCATGAAGATGGTCCTCTAGTGCCTGAAAAGATACTAATCGCGGTCAAACAATATTGGGTTGTTGATGGGGAGAAGAGCACATCCTCTGACGAGTAAAACATGCGATAAACAATTATCAAACGATGGAAACTATATCGCCACCGATGGAGGGATACAAAGGTTCCACTTCAGGAAGAAGGTAGCTTTGTACAATTTTGAAATTGTTGGTCTGTAATGTAGGTACCCTTTAGGTGTGAATTCTCTTGGTATATTCTTTTTCAAGAATTTGGCCAAAACCAATAAACAGCTCCCAAAATAATGGAGCAAGAAACATTATAAGTCTTGGTAATGCAAGGCTATAGTATTTATTTGTTCCACATTTTCTTCTCTCCCTTGATTTGGATTTTGCCAAGCCTTCAAAATATGCCTGTGATCACGAATAGCAGAGCTGGGATCAGAGATTCTTTTATACTATAATTGTCATGTGCAGATGGAGTAGTCATGTCATATTTACTTATATTTTGAATCCTTCGATAATTTAGGCGGTAATGGTCGAGAAAATTATATTAATTGATACATTTAAGCTTATAGGCGTGTTTAATATGTTAAGACAGGTTTGATTTGGAATTTTGGATATATGCAACTTCGCTATCAAGCGATTTTGAGGTAATTGCAATAGTGAATTTAACTAACTACACTTTTTTCTTGACTAGTGTGCCATGAATTGATAGTAGACTTTTTCTTCAAGTGGTATAAGTTTCTATATATGACTTCTAAATAAATATGTAGGATATTATATTTAGCATATGAAAATACTATGTTTTAAGAAAGAGAGAATTATGAGCGAATAATTATCAATCAAGATGCTATGAGTGGGAAGTTTGGGACGATGTAGTTGGAAGTTCCCAGTAAATCAATTTTATTATAATTCATTATTATTAATTATTATTTTTTAATTATAACGTTATAAAAAATAACTTAGAATTTGTCTACTACTTTTGGCCCCAAATTAAAATAATTGGATGTCGTCTAATACAAAAGAACTACACTCTTCATTTGTTGGTTACGGAATGATTAATCTTCTTCTCTGTCACCTTAAAGCCTATACAAAAAGGGGAAATTTATGTTAATCCATTCACTAATTTCTCTGCTTCATGATTGCTGAAATTATTTAAACACGTTTACATGCATTGAGCATCGTAGATCTTTTTTTTTTTTCCTTTCTTTTTTTAATAATGAAAATTCGGACAGATGCCTTGAGTTAAGAATTTTAATTCCACATTGTACTATCGGTGATAATCAACTAGAAAAAGAGCTGAAAATGCTGAATCTCTAAAGATCAAGGCCAGGAAGAATCTTTCACGACAAAAAAAAAAAAAGGCAAAAAAATCTTTAATGACATACATCTTTTATTCTTTTACAAACAACTTTCCTCGATCATCTCTCTCGTGTTCTTATCTTTTTATTATTGAGCTTGGTTGGATTGATTTTTTTTTCTAAAAAAAAATATATTTTAAAATTCTTTGATAAGTTAAAAATTCAAATTTTTAACAGAAGTTAAATTGATTTTTTTTTCAAAACTTTAAAAAAAAATGTAATATAAGTAACAAAAAATACTAAAAAAATTAATCCAAACAAGCGAATTATAAAAAACCTTCTTTGAGAGTTTGTATATCCTTTCGGCCTTTGGTTAGTGGCACCATCCCTATACCCTTTTTTTCCCTCCTTGTTTTTAGTTCTTTGTTCTCTTCCTCTTTGTCATCACATAATTATATAGTCTCTTCACTTTTTCTTTTTTCGAATATAACAGAATAAGATCCAGACTTGGGATTTCTATAACTCAGATTTGGCGTTGTTGTTTTTTTTCCCCCCTAATTGCTATTGCGAGCCTCAATTTCTATATGTGTCTCTAATTATTATTGCTTGTAATATGGGTGTGTTAATTGACTCAATGCCGATACATGTTCATAAATTCTTTCAATTATTGTGAATTTCTGGAAACTTTTCTGTTTGACTTTCTTTTAAATCTCTAATCCTTCCGTATCAATTATATAATTTAATATGTCTATTGTCTTATCAATCTTGTGTTTCATATTACTGATACAATTAGGATAAATTATTTTATTTTATTAAGATGTATATGCTTCTTTATGACCCTATTTGCTCGTACGTTAAATTTTTATTCACTTTATATTTATGTTGACATTAATATAAACTAGAGTAAAGAGATAGAAAGGAAAAAAAATACATATATTAACGTATTCTTTTTGGTAAAAAAAAAATCAACTAAAGAGTGATAGTAGATTGAATTCTAATACACTTGGCAGTGGATAAGTCCACGTGCGGATACGCTACGGCATTTTTTGTCGTGCTCTACTTTAATCCTTCCTTTGACCCAAAAAAAAAAAAAAACACTTACTCCTTCCATAACATAACAAACTCTGCCATATCCTAACCATTTCTGAGTTTCACCCGAAGTTTTCTTTGGAAGTGTTTTTTTCTTTTTTTTTTTCACTTTCTTTTTCTGAATAAGTATAAAACTTATGCCACTATTTATTTTTACTTTTTAATTAATTTAAATTAAAAAAAAAAGTTCTCCGTCTGATTCATAGGGATTGGTGTTTGGACTTTGGTCGTTGGAAACTTTATTGTCGAATAAAAAATAACTTATTTGGGTGGAATTTAAAAAAAAAAAGAAAAGAAAAGTGAGGAGACATCAGTTAGCATTTACTTTTAGCAGACAAACAGTATGCGAAGAACATGGAAGGTGATGATTGTGGGGACGAAGTCAGGTCTACACCAGGCCGACCACTTTCAATTTAGGGGAGAAAAGCGAAATAAAAAATATTATCTTTATATATATATATATTTTTTGTGACTCAAATTTGATCCCACAACTTAAATTAGTCACTATTGTTTCTAAGCATCACTCTGAGTTACATTGCGACGGGTTGGGTTTGTCATTTATGTGATTTGTTAAGGCCTAAAATTTGATAAATAAGAGTTTGAAGGTATAAAAAATTTTAAAATAGATGTGTTCATAAAACAAAAAACGTATTATTGAATAAGATTAAAAAACATTCGAAAGTTTTCTTTTAACGCGTAAATTTTGTTTTAGTGGAACTGCGTGAGCAATTAGGATATAGAGAAGAGTAAATTTTAGGTATCTCGAGTTGAGGTCTTCAAATTTGTTGTAACTTGAAATATTTATACTCGAATCACATAAATCTCATAAATTGTTAAAATTTGTACCTTTTGAGAAAAAGTCTTTGCAAGTGAGGTAGATCGAAAAATGAAGTGACGTGTAAATACTATTAGTTATTGTCACTAGAAAAATAGTCGATCTTTGAACTAATTTTTTGTTAACAACTTGTTCTTAATAGAATCTATAATAAAGAAAATAAATGAATATGCTAATTATCCCTTAACAAAAAAGGGGCATAAGACAACAACCAATCAAAATTAGGGAATTGGGAATAGTTTGAGTGGTTGAGGTTGTTCTTTCAAAAGTAACGATCTTAGTTTAAATTTTATGAGTTACGGAAGATTAAGTTAAGCAAGAAAAGTTTGTTAAAAGAAAAAAAGCCAAAATTAAGACAAATGTATCACATTCCTCTACTTTTTTTTCTCTCTTGCAGGGAAAATCTATTTATCAAACTTTAAATGTTTTTTTCCGTCAAATATTAAACTTGCAAGTAGAGGAAAAAAGAAAAGAACACAAGTTAAACAAATGCCACATGAATACACATAAATAATATTTTTTGATGATTCGAATTTAATTTACGTATAATAACAAGAAAAGTTGTACATTTGCAAAGGAGATAATCATGTGTTACATCAGCTTTCAACAGCCATCTGGCACCAGCACACACCAAACCGAAAAATAAAAAAAGGCAAGCTTGACTTTTTTCTTTTATTTTTCTTTTTTTTTTTTGTTTTGGTTTTCTTTCTCTTTCTCTTACACACACAACACACACATCAAAATCTTGAAAGTTCCACTAGGCGATCTGAAGAAAATACTCCAACAATAAGCAGCCATCATCGTTTTCTCACCTTGTAAGTGAATTCTCCGATTTTTACCTCTTCATTTAGTACCAGTCTTATTATTGAGCTCACATTAATTGTGAAAAACTAATTTTTTCGCACAATTATATATGTAACAATTATATTTGTATAATATTTTCCCTTAATAATTTCGTGCCCCATTATAACATGTCCTTTTAATGTGGATCAATTAATTTGTGCATAATTCTATCTGGGTTTCTGTTGTTTAGCCGTTTCGTTTTTATTGTTTATCAGAAATAATTTTAATTATCTGACCAAAGAATATTATAAAAACAAGTAATTTATTCATAATTGTGAGTGGGATATTTCCGATTTTCAGCTTCGATGAGTTTATATTTGTACTTTATGCTATTGTAATCGAAATAAAATAATTTTTTTATTTAAAATATATGCGTCTAATATTTTAATTACGTTTGAATTTTCTAATTTTTTGGTGTCTAAACTCTGCATTGGAAGGTGATAAATCATGGATGGTGTTAATTTGTGGGTGGCTATCTGATTTTTCTATTGTTTTTGGTATTATGGTGTTCTATTTTTCGTAATTGTAAGGTAACAAAATTCTGGATAATTGTGGGTTTATGTTGCAGTTGGTTGAATGATGAAATAAGCTGAAATAGTCGTACAGAGTTGATTGCAAATTAGATAGGAAATGGCATGTAAAGGTTTCTTCGAGTGCTTACTGAAGTTGCTGAACTTTTTACTGACCCTTGTGGGTCTTGCAATGGTTGGATATGGGATATACCTCTTTGTCGAGTTCAAAAATGCAGCACCATCTAGTGACGACCCCGCCTTCCCGCCCTCGAGTGAAGAACTGATACAGCTTGGTCGCCCCATGCTGATGACTGTGTCCTTAGGTGGCAACATTTTTGATAATCTTCCAAAAGCTTGGTATGACACCTAAATTCCTGCTATGAGTACTTTATGATATGCATTGTCTTTAACTGTTCTTAGCGCCTTACTTTGTTATGATATGCATTGTCTTTAACTGTTGTTAGCGCATTACTTTGTGTTAGAATTGTTGAGTCTGCCATGCAAAAATTTATTTCACAATATGTATGATTAACATCCTATATCATGCATGGTTCATTCTTTAGCTGATGGTTTTGTTGATACTTCTGAGTTCTGCCACGTATGTGAATGATGCTTCTGTATCTGTTGTTTATGTTAGAAAATGGTTGTAGAAATGGGTTTTTAGAGTGCTAAATGATGAGTGTTTCCTTTGCAGGTTCATATATTTATTTATTGGTGTGGGTGCAGTTCTTGTTATCATATCTTTTTTTGGTTGCATTGGAGCAGCAACACGGAATGGATGCTGCTTGGGTTGTGTATCCTTATAATTAATGCATTTGTTTAGACGTACAATGGTTGGATAGAATGATAATCATATGACTTGGTAGTTAATGTCAGTTACATATTTAATCCTATGTCCATTGCTAAGTTTCATTCAGAATGGTACTACTTATTGAGAAGAACTGCCTAAAACAAGTAACCATGTGGTGAGGCATGTATGCAAAATATTGTGTCAAGCATCCATTTTAAGGAGGAATAACCATCGCTTAACATTTTAATTCACTGTTCTGGTACAAGTTAGTCATCTTTGTGATGCTATTTCTTGAGATATAAAATTGACATACCAAATAATTCTCTAGCTTCTCTCCCGATATTTTCTTTCATGCAATCAAATCCTTGCAAATTATGAAATCTGTTAATGGGAAGTTAGCATTGTCTTTTTTCCCTTCTTCATTAAGGAGGATTGGGATCCTTAGTGCAGCATAGTATTCAGTGTTGGTGATCCTGTTGATCTTGGTGGAGCTTGGTTGTGCTGCTTTTATATTTTTCAAGGAAGATTGGAAAGAGGTGAATGTTGTTATATCTTTGATTTTGTAGTCATATTTTCATAATAATGGTTACTGATAAGACTTTTTCTCAGGAAATTCCAACTGATAAAACTGGGACCTTTGACATGGTTTATGATTTTCTAGAGGACAAATGGGACATTGTCAAGTGGGTTGCTCTTGGGATTGTTGTTTTGGAGGTAAGATTAATAGGATGCTTTTTCATACCAAGCCTGAGTGAGATTGATATATTTGCTAACTCACGAAACAAGATTAGCATCTAAGCTGCATTTTAGATCTAGATGCCAGACTCCTTAACATAACAAAATTGATGAAAAGGAAAAATTTAATAAGAGTTTGACTGATTCTCTGTAAATCATATGCAGGTTTGTCTTCTTGTCACTTCTACTGCAGATAGACATCTGTTTTTTTGCATTTCAGGATAAAAGTAATCTACTAATGAAAAATCAGAAGCGGAGACTGATTGAAGGGATTTTTTTTTTTAATAATTTTAATTTTGGTTAGAGCATTCAACAATTGAAACAGCTTCAATAGTTTATGCACCATCATATTTGTTGTGTCACATCGTGCTTCTTGAAATCACCATTTGATTTGGAGTCACTCACTCACTCCCTATAAGAGACACAAAGAAAATTAAACTATAATCCATGCTGCAATTCACTTTTTTTTTTTTTTCCTACTTGTATTTCTTTCCTGGTACATCAGGGTTTTGCTGATTCAACTAGTTCAGTGTGTTTGCATAATTGTCGGGAATGAGGGAGTTCACTTTCTGTGCCGCGAGAGCTACTATGAAATGGACGGACTGATAGTTCCCTTTTTTCTTCTAGTATGGCTGACTGCCCATGAATTGCAGGCTCTGATATTCTTGTTAGCTCTTGTGGTGAGGGCTGCAAATAGGCCACCTGAGTATGATAGTGATGATGAGTATATAGCTCCGAGGCGACAAATTCGGCAACCACTGATCAACAATCCACCAGCTCCTGCGACTGGTGTCCCTGTTGCTGGTACCCTTGATTCTCGTCCAAGTAGAAATGATGCTTGGAGTACACGCATGCGAGAAAAGGTGAAGTCTGCATTTGTCAACTGACACTGTCTTCTCTCTCACCACACAATCTTCCGATATTTGTGGTTCGATGCATATTTTTCCAAGGGGTTGCTTCAGAAAGCTGATATTTTATGGAGCCGTTGTTGCCTAATTGTGCATTTTCTCAAATCATGCTACCCTAGCCTGCTTATATTTCTGCCTTTTGTGGTTGTCTAGGATATCCTCTTACCTTCCAAAAACTGAATACACTAAATGATCAGTGCGCATAGTTCTTTGAGAAATGTCTTATTACCTCCGTGCTATTTTAACTTGCATTCATGTGTTCATGTTTCTTTACATTGCCAATATTACAGCTTGCTTTTGCAGTTTCACTAAGCACTTGTATAAAAGAAACATCTAAATACTCTCATAGCATCTTAAATTTCCAAAATCATAAAATGTAGTGTGTTTTGGTTTTTATTGGCCAGCATTCATCCTTAGAGAACGGTAATGACAGCCTTGTAGTCATTAGCTTAATTCGTCTTACGTGTAATCACTTCTACTGTATTGATATATATTAATCGCTAGATGCATAAGCTCTCTTATCATTTGATCTTTGATGGCATATCAAGTCCATTCTGTGATTACTCGAATACTCTTCTGGCCTTTTATATGTGGCAACTCATCAACTGCTGTCACTTTTCTGCTTAAACTACCCAGTATGGCCTGGATACTTCAGAGTTCACATACAATCCATCAGAGTCAAACAGGCACCAGCAAACTGCCGCACAACCGTCAGAAGAAAGAAGTCGTTGCACGATAATGTGATCATGCGATGATCGTCTTGGTTTTGCTCTTGTAATTGTCACCGTATTCTGTCAACTGGTGTGAGATCTTTGTATCCTTCGGAGATGAATTCGGTTGTGAAGTTAGTGTACAAAACAATTTTCGAGAGCTTTTCTTGTATTTCCACTCTGATGTCCTTGTATTCTCCATCTCTCTTTTTGGACATTAAATCTTTCCAGTGAAACATTCCCTTTGCCCATTTCACTTGTAGAGCAACACTAAACTGTATGGTTTATATAAATCAAACCAAATTAAACCTTATCTTACTGTCAACTGCTGGATTGGTTTCTATGATGGTAAAGAGGTTGTACCGTGGTGTTTGCCAATTCTAAAATTAAAATTCAAATGATGCATCTCAGTAATTTTGAAAATGTTTGCGTTTTAATGAGAAGACCGGAGCCACAGAATTGGTGAAACACTGCATGACTTTGTAATTAAAAAGTCAACTAGAAAATTAAGACCTTATTTGTCTCTGTTTATTTTGCAGTTTATAAGTTCTTAAAAAAAAAAAAAGAAGAAGCATTTTATCACATGTTTCTGCCTATTTGCAACTTATAAGCCCTAAATAAACTTAGCCAAACAGGCTGTAAAGGAATATGTTTATAAGCTCTATCATTACTCCCAGAAAAATGTGATGTACATATTACTTTTTTAAATCAGCGCGAAGATATGAGAGATAAATTGCAGCAACAGATAGGGGACTTGGTGCCCACTAACAAAATGGATCTTGAGCTTACGCTGGAGTGGCTCTAAATCTTAAACGGACTTGGATAATGTTTTGTTAACTTGAATGATTTGGAATAAAATGGTCATTTCGACTTTTAATTTAACCATTCTGTTTTACCAAACAAGTCATTAGATCGTCCGTATATTTGTTCTTTCCTCTAAATCGGAGGTAAAATTTCAACCACACACATAATAAATTAAAATACTAGTCATTAGATTATATTAATATAAAGCAATAAATTAAATTATCAAATAAATCTCAACCATCATTAATTATTAGATTAAATTAAAATAAAACACTAGATTAAATTTTATATATATATATATATAAGTTTATCCTAGGTGTGAGGTCCTGAGTTCAAATCCCATGGAAAATGGGGGTTGGGTTTTAAAAAAAAAATGTTCACATAATGTAGCATAATTAAAGAAGTAACATTATCTCCTGTCACAATACTATTAACAAAATTAAAATCTTATTGGATGGAACCATTTTAAAACCCGAAAAGGAAATATGTAATTATGTATCTAGCGTAATGTTTGGACCCTGATTATATCTTTAAATAATTAGATAATGCTTGTCGGTAAGGGTGTGCAACCAAGCAATTTACACTTAGAATGCTACAAGTTATATATTCTGGTTGCTGATCCAAGATTTTCAATATTTAAATAATTTTCCTACTAAAGAAACGTACAAAAAAAGAGAATTATACATATATATATATACACGTGTATATATATATATATTTTATAAAGTTTCAATGAGATGTGAGTATTGGAGAATACTACAAATATACGTTACGATACTAAAATGTCTACCTGATGGCAATATGTAAATTAAGGTTATGTTGAGATGGTGGAAGTACATAGTTTTTCAGTTTTAATTAAGGTGTACTTTTATTGTTTCACCAAATTAAACAAATGTAATTAGGCACATAGGAACTGAAACTCGGGTTAGCTTATTTATATCTTTACCTCTTTACGTTATTATTGGAATTTGGCTGCAAACTGAAAAGAGAAACAAAAAAAAAAAAAAAAAAAGGACATTTGGTTTGATAGGACATGGGCAAGCACCATTTCATTGGGTGTCGTATTTTTTTTTCCCCCCTAAGCAAACGAAGTACTTTTATTACTCAAAATCAACAATCATTGAGTGTCGTATTTGCCTGAGTTATAGTTTATAAGGATTGGAAGTTGTACTCTCACGAATAAATGAGAATAAGAAAATTTCTTAAGATTTTAAATGGAATTATCGAAGAACAATGCATTGTGATAAAGCTCTCAATTTAAACTTATATCCCTTATTATAAATATTGTTTGATACTTGATTAATCTAAATCATGAATTAGTGATGTATATAGAGTTGGTTTAGATTCCATAAGGCACTAGAGTGAAACTAGGTTTTTCACTTAATTGATATATTATTCTAACATTGTAATATTATCTCTCAGTTATTTTTTTCACTTAAAATATCTATTCTGCAACCTTTTCTCTCATTTTGTAATTTAGAAAAATGAAATGAATAATTGAAATACAAAACTTACTAAACTACTAGAACAAAACATTAGTTTAGTAAGTTATTCACCAATGAGTTATACATGTGATTGTTGTTGCGACATGGGACTCAACTGTCAACACCCTAATTATTTGTCAATCTCATACTAATTAAGGAAACAAATTCACATATCAATTTTTCTTGAATACAATGCACAATTGACATTCATAGAGTCAAGAGCCTATGTAGAATAAATTACTAGAATAAATTTGTTACTTATACTCTTAATCACTTAATAATAATAAGTACAATAAGCAATCCATCTTATTTTATTTTTCACACGTATAAAATACATAGTGCATGTGATAAGATATCTTAAATTTTATAAAATCTTTTTAAATTTTAATAAGATAAGTATCTTAAGATAAGATTATAATGAACACGCGATAAGTAGTATAGGTAGAAAGTGATGTCCAAACAAAGAGCAGGAAAAGAACACTGTGATTGGAGTTTATCTTTTTCAATTGTTCTTACTTCAACTGTGCTTAATTTATTCTTAGCTTGAGAAGGACTGATTGACTTGTATATATCTACTCGTGGCAGATTTATGCTAGTTGGTTCCACCGCTGATCAAAGTCACGATGATTGTCCTAGTATTTTGTGGCCCATTTCATTACTCTCTTTGTGTGGATAAAATTCATCTCATTCAACAAACCTATGTCAATATATATAGCTGGTTTCCATAAGTTATTCCCTTTTCTTGTATGTACGTTTCTTAAGCCGGAAAATGACTTGCATATTGAAAAATCTTGAACCGTTAGCAACGGGTTCTTAGTTGATTGTATCCGCTGGCCGAAAGCGACACTTTTGGCCCTTAAAAATATATAACTTGTGTGAATATTTCGGTTGTATATCCTTGCCAACAAGCATTTTGCTGACTATATAAAGACATACAAGGTCCAAACGTTACCCTCGATTCATAATTGATACATATTTTCTTATTGGGATTAGACTATTTGTAAGTACTGTCCAGTAAGATTTTAATAGTACTATTAAATATTATCATGATGGGGAAGTAACTTCTTTTAAACTTTTTTTGTTAGAAAATTTTTATTAAATTATGAGCTGCAACTGATTAAGACTTTTTCTTTTTTTAAAAACAACTTTTGAAAAAGGGGTTGAAATTGATTGGTAAAGCCCAACATATTATTTATGGTGATTCATTCTAGTTGCGTCTAGATTTATGTCATGAATATTATTATTTTCCTACTGATGTAACATGCATGGTATAGAGCTTATTTAAAGTATTAGGGCATCTTGATATGAGACCTAATAAAGTTTTTAAGGCTAAATTTTCTTTCCCATCCAGAATACTTATATTTTATAAATGGACTACTGTATAGGGTTGACTTGCCTCATTATATTGATACATAGCTATTATATAAAAGTTGGAGAGGATGAGAGAGTCTCTAGTCTAGATATGTCTACCATAAAACGTTGCTACGGTTTTATCACAAAAAAAATTTCAATGGTTTAAAACTAATTTATTTAATTTTATTTGTAAATAATGTTTTTATTTTCTGGTATTAGTTTTAATTAAAGTCCAACACTTCTCTCCTCATTATTATACTTTAAAAAATAGAATAGATATAATATATTAAAATACAAAAATAAAATATAAGTTAAGAAAAGATAGCTGTTAGTTAAAAAATTAGAAGATACGCACTTAAGTCTTCATAAAAGCCTAAAATGTGGTCTTGAAAAACAGCTTCATTTTGGCATTGATGAAGAACATAATAGTGATTGTTGATAAAACAACACACACACACACACACACACACCGCACCCGGGAGAAAAATGCCAAGGCAACAACATGACAGTACTGATCATGCAAATTCGATCGTTCAAAGTGAGACACAGCTGCATGTGTCACTGTTAGCATTTTATGTATTTAAGCATTCGCCAAAAAGCAAAGGAAAAAAAAAAAAAAAGAACCAACACGATGATTTAGTTATCATTTTTTTTTCATCCTTCTTTTTCTCCAGCAGTAACTGTACTTTAACTAATCTAAACATTAGTTCATAAAAAGAAAAAGTACTTTTTCATCAACAAATATTTTTTCCAAACAAAGAAAAAAAAAAAGAAAAGAAAAAGTCATCATCTCAAAGGAGCAACTACCAAACCTATTCACATGCTGACCAAACACAAGCATTGAAGTTTCCTTCAATGTAATGGTGAGCGCGTTTAATTATTGTACAAGTGTAATTATTTTTATTCAAAAAAAGCTAATTCTGGAAAAACCTAGAAAGTCTTACTAAATTTGTCATGTCATAATTTTTCAAGAGGGGCGGTGAGTGGATGTGATTTTCAGTGTTTTTTATGCTCGATCTCCCTGCCTATTCCATCAAACTTACACGCAGTCTCTCTGTGTCTGTCAATGTCCCATACGTAGAAAATGAGCGAGGTGGTCCAAACACAGAGCAGAAAAAGATTACTATTGGAGCTTTGATCTTTTTCAATTCTTCTCTCCAGGTTGAGGATGACTTATTGATTTGTATCTACTCGAGGTAGATTTATACCAAGTTTATAATTGGTTCCTCTGCTGAGCAAAATGATGACGATTATTCTGGTCTTTTCTAGCTCATTTCTTTAATTAGTTACCCTTTTTTTTGTGTCTCTGTGTGTGGATGAATTCATCTCATTCGACAAGACCTATATAGCTGGTTTCCATATATATATATATATGTATGTATAATTCTCTTTTCTTGTACGTTTCTTCAGCTGGAAAATGACTTAAATGTTGAAAAATCTTAGATCAGCAATTCCAGCTAAGTAATAGTATTTGGTAATCGAAAACAACACTTGGCCGGATCCGGATCCTCTCCTAGCAAAGTTCTCTTTGAGTAATTAGGAGGTGTTTTGTAGACCCTTAAATTTAAATGGATAAATCTATACCATCCAATTAATATTTTGACTAATAACTTAAAAAAGGCAACTGTTTTTCTTTAAAAAAGCAAATATTTTTCTTTCCTAGTTGTTTTCCTAATCACTGGACCAATTATTTTAAAAAAGCAATTGTTTTTCTTTTCTATTTTCTCCAAATCACAGCCTTCCTTCATGTACTGTTTTTTTTTTTTTTTTGGGATAAGACAAGGGCGTGCTTTGCAAGTGCCCAAATTAAAAAATTTGTTTCATGAAAGATTATGTCATTGAACTTTTGGAATAATTAAGATTGCTGCTTGAATTTAACCAATTTAAGAGTTAAATTTTTGTGCAGTTTTAAATATCTTCTTAATTTTTTTCCCTTGATGTTGTTTATTTTTAATTTTTCATTATTTACATTTTTTCCCAAAAAAAGTTATTTATGTATTATAGTTTTGTATCTTACTTCTATTAAGTTTACTGTGATTTATAGTTGCTCTTTAATTTTTCTGCAAAGTATCCAAAGATTAAAGAACGAAATAGTCAGCAGCAATTCATATGTGTGCACGTATATATGATACCCAAAATTCTTAAAATGAACTCAAATGAAAGAAAAGACAATAGAGCATGAAAAAGACCTATGATTAGGGGGAAAAATAGGAAAGAAAAACAATTTCTATTTTACAAAGTAATAGTTGGATGGCATAGATTTATCTATTTAAATCCAAGGGTCTACAAAGCACCTCCTAGTTATTCGGAGAGAACTCTACTAGGAGAGGATCCGGATCCCACTTGGCCACTTAAGTATATAAATTCTAGCCATTTAATGTACGTGGACATTAATTCTAGTGCAAATTGCTTGGTTGTACACCCTTACCGACGAGCATTATGTAATTATTTGCGGATATATAGTGTGTTTGGAATGATCTTATTTTAAGATGCTTATCTTATTGAAATTTGGAGATATCTTATAAGATTTAAAATATCTTATCATATGCATCATGTATTCTATAGTTGTAAAAGATAAGATAGGAAGGATTGCTTATTTTTTATAAGATAAAAAGTATAATTTTGTTTTAAATTTTCATATGATGCATGATAAGATTTCTTAAATCTTATAAGATATATCTGCATTTCAATAGGATAAGCATCTTAAAATAAGACTATAACAAACAGAGCAATAATAGGGTCCAAATGTACGCTAGATATATAATTGCGCATTTCCTCTTTGGGTTTTAAAATGGCTCATTAAGTTCCGTCCAATAAGATTTTATTATTATTAAATAGTATTGCGACAAGAGATAATGTTACTTTTTTTTAACTTAATTATGCTATATTACGTGAACATGGACCATTAGCGAACCAATGATAACTAAACATAGATGCCTTTCTCATCTTAATTAATTTGGATTCCTTCAAATGCATAAGATTGTTATAGTTGTATCATTAGTAAGTGACAAATCTGAAATTTTTATTTTAATAATGATCACAAGACTAATATTTTTCTAATATACATTAAAAAATATTACAAATAATCGTGCAACAATGAAGAAACTGGAATTACGTTACTGCAGTAAAATGTCTACCTGATAGCAATATTCTAATTAAGATTGTGGTTGAGATGGTGAAGTACATTGTTTTTTCAGTTTTAATTAATGTGTACTTTTGTGTATCGCCTATTGTTTCACCAAATTGATGTAATTAGGCACATTGGAACTGGAAAATTCGGTTAACTTCTTTCTATGCTTATCTGTTTACGTTATTATTGGAATTTGGAATTTGCCTGGGTTATTAGTTTATTATAGGATTTGAAGTCGTACCCACAAATAAATAATAGTAAGAAAAGCTTTTAGTTAAGATCTTAAATGGAATTATCGAAGAACAATATATCGTGGACAGAGCTCTAAAATTTGAACTTATATTCCCTCATATCATAAATATTATTTGATAATTAGCTTGATTAATCTAAAGCATGAATTTGTTAAGATGTGCATGCAACTAAATTTATCTACTGCAAAGTTTTTTAGCTTAGAGGAGATATATAAAATTATGTTATTTAGGGTGATATCGTTGTTGTGAAGAAAAATAAATACATATAAGAAAATTACAAATTTGTTGGTTTAGGTTCCATAAGGCACTTGAGTGAATCTAGTTTGTTGGTTTAGGTTCCACGCAGAATATTTATTCTTTAACCTTTTTTCTCATTTTTGTAATTTAGAAAAATGAAATGAATAAGTAAAATACAATACGTACTAAAATATTAAAATAAAACATTAGTTTAGTAAGTTATTCCCCAATGAGGTTTTTATGTAATTGTTATTGCGACATGGGACTCAACACCCTAATTATTAGAAATCGCATATTAAGGAAACAAACTCACATATCAACTTTTTCTCGGATATAATGCACAATTGACATTCATTTAGTCAAGAGCTTATTTAGAACAAAATAGACTTGTCACTCATACTCTTAATCACTTAGTAATAAGTCTAATTCAATTTGAATTATTAGGATTTATTTCATAAAGTTTAAATATAAATACCAAGTATGAAATAATAAATGTCCATTAATAAAATTAAATAAAATATTTTTAAATAAATTACAAACATTTGATTCTAGGGCACCAACTCTAACAAAACTGACCGCAGAAACAAAAGAAAAGAAAAAAAAGAAAAATCTAACCGTCCAACCAATAAACGAGAAGAACGGCATAAATGTAAGAGAATAAAGTTGTGAAGAGGCATATTTATTAAATGTTGCAAGTTACTGGCTAATTAATTAAATAGCTTCGAAGCTTTGGTCGATGATTCAGATTAATGCATGCTTTGGCAGCCACAGCAAAACTAACAAAAAGAAAAGGTGATTGTTGAAGAAAATAAAAGTATACAGAATAATGACAATTTTGCCATTTAACAAAAGCATTATGAGTTGTGTTAAAGTCAATCACGACGCTGGCAACAATCCAAATAGCTGAGGGCCCTTTGTTCATTCGAAAGAGAAGATTTTTACTTAAATTTTCTTTTTCTCAAAAGAGTGACACTTTTGTCGGCTATCATTAAGTAAATTATAAACAAGATTACATGTACGGTGCGATATAGATTTGAGTTCGAAGGTTTTCGTGATTAGTTTTTATTGCAATTTTGTCCCACAAATTAGTAATGGCCATATATAATTGAAGTACGAACTGAAAGGACACATATTTTGAAATTTTTACATAATTTCCTCCCACAAATTAGGCCTTGTTCCTACCTCCTAGCAAAAGAAAAAAAAAAAAAAAGGACCCCTTTAGATTTTTTTTTTTAAATGTAAAACACTTTTTTCTCTTGAAGTTTTTTCTCCTTCTAAAATAAGTATTCAAATTAGATTTTAGAAAAAGTTAAAATTCTAAAAAGAATTCGATTTCAAGTTTTTTTCAGAATTAAAAATTTTTTAACTTTTAAAAAACGTTTTTTTTTAAAAGTCAAAATAAAACGCTTTTGCCATTTCTTTTTCTACAATGACGAGAATTCTAGGACCTCTAGATAGGTAACAATTAACAAAAGCATTATGAGTTTGTAGCAAAGTCAATCACAATGCTGGCAACCATCCAAATCGCTGAAGGCCCTTCATGGCTTCATCCGAAAGAAAAGACCTTTACTTGTACATATTTTTCTCTCAAAAAGCGTGACAGTACTTTTTTCAACTTTGATAAAGTAAATTATATTTTTAACAAGATTATGTATCTTAAGGTATAGATTTGAGCTCGAAAAATTTCGCGTGAGTATTCTTTATTATAATTTTGTCCCACAAATTAGCAATAGTCATGATACAGAAGCGCGGACTGAAAGAATATGTTTCTCAAAATGTTGACGTAATGATTTTTTTATACAAAAATATTTTTCTTTTAAAAAAATATTTTTTTGCAATAAATATTTGAATTAAATTTTAAAAAAAATTAAAATTATAAAAAAACTCAATTTTAATTTTTTTTTAAAAAGTCAAAAGTCTTAACATCTCGTAAAAATATTCTTTAAAAAATTTTTAAAAAAATTCTTTTTGAGAAAGTCAATTTGAATGAGCCGTTAATGCTACGAGGCTTCATGAGAAGTCGATGAATAAGCAGTGGAATTGTGTGAAGATGTCGGCGATTCAAGCTTGTGTTGTAAATGCGTACGTTTGACTTCTATTTCGCTGATATTTTTGCGCATGCATGTACACATTGTGCAGTGCATCATTTACCTAGTCAATGTCACATATTCTCTCTTTTTTTTTTTTTGGTTCTTTTTTCGTTTTGGGTCTGAATGTCATATATTCTCTTAACAAGATGATGCACCACTCAATATCTCGAAATCTCTCCATATTCATGCACTTTCTATACTCAAGTGTCAGGAAAAAAAAAAAAAAGAAGAAAATGCTCCTCCTGGTATGCTTCACGTTTTTCTAGAAAAAATTTTCCATGAGAGTTAGGCCATTAAACTCTAAATCGGATATTAAGAATAAGAATCACGATGATGCACCACTCAATATCTCCAAATCTCTCCATGTTCATGCACTTCCTATACTCAAGTGTGAAAGAAGGGGGGGGGGAGGTAAGGTTCCTCCTGGTATGCTTCACGTTATTCTAGAAAAAATTTTCTGTGAAAATTAGTCCATTAAACGCTAAATCCGATATTAAGAATAAGAATCTTCTCATAACATCCCACTATTATAATCGGCGAGTCCAGGTTTTTCCCTACCAGCATGCCCACTTGGAATATGAACTGAATCTTATCATTGATAGAAAGTCGTCTTCTTCGCAATTGACTGCCAAATTGCACTCTTCACTTTCCATATTCTAGAGAAATCATCCCTTTGTCACCCCAATGTCAACGAAAGCCATTAAAAAAGGAGAGAAGAAAATATGAAAAAAGAAGAAGAAGACAACTATTGACAACTATGGTCGATCCACAGCGCCTACCAATTTACATCAGCATCATCCATAACTAAGAATACCACAGATTCAGACAAGTATCCTTTGCATAAGACCTGCAATTATAGAAGGTGTTACTATCATCGATTCCGTCGCAAACCAATAAGGTACCGACATCGTACACATACATTCTTATATCCACTTGGCCAGAAAGCAAGCCTACGCTTCTTAACCACTTTTACATCTGCATCCAAAAGTCAGCCTCCGAATCAACCCGAAAATGCACCCTTTTTTAAAAAAAAAAAAAAATAGCATTTTAACTTCATTTACCTCCACATATAGTGCTGTGGACCCAATTATTCTGCATTCTCTATCGGCATTGCTTGCACGCCACTATTGTGTGTCACCCTTTACAAACATATTTATATCAATCTCTATGCGGTAGGAGTATTTTGTTTGTCTTGTGAAAATATAAATAAATTAAGGCAGCCAACATGCTGGATTTGCATGTATGCATGTATATTCTTATGTACCGTCCGACCTATAAGGACCTGTTTGGATGGGTTTTTTTTTTTTTCAAGGAAAAAATACTTTTTTTTTTGAAAAAGTTATATTAAATTTGCAATAACTATTTGATTTGGTTTCCAAAAAAGCTGAAACTCTGAAAAAGCTTAAATACAGCTTTTTTTAGAAGTAAAAATTTTTAGTTTATAAAAAAAACTATTTTTCAAAAGCTGTTAAAAAAAATTCTTTTAAAAAAAGCCAAACCAAACGAACCCTAAGCCTGTAGCTATTTCAATTTAATGTTTATTAATCAAGTTGTTTATTCACCCATTTGACTTATACTAGTTTGTATGTCTTGTATAATATTTTGTTATTCAGATCCATACCAAATTTTTGGCTGTTTTTAGGATGTGGGGTCCTAGGAAATCTTTGCTTTCTGGTTATGATGGACCATTTATCATAAGAATGTACAATAATTGCCTGGCTTATACAATCAAAGGCTTTAATTATGTTCTCAACCTTGCCACTTGGTAAACATACTGTAGATTACATAACAAGATTGCTAGCATAAATCTAATTTGTGGGTCAATTTGGTTTTTGGACTCTAGGTGTGGTGAGAAGCCAAAATTTGGCCACCAACACTGATAATGGCCTTACAAAAACAAAATTTACTGTGCATCACCAACTTATGATGCCTTAGTCTTTCCAAAAAGAGATACTATTAGGTCACTATAGTTTGTGGTTGTTCCTCTAGTGTTACAATCAAGCTCCTATGCAGCTTAATAGCATGGTCCATTTTTTTGTTTTGCTTTTACTAAAATTCTCTTCCTGTTAGTGTCAATGGCTTGTGATTCCGCCCACTACTTCGCTGAAAGTTATTTATGTAAACATCAGCTGATTTGATTTACTGTAGATTTTTTATAACTGAAAATGACATGCAAAATTTAATTAAAGCGTTTAGGTTGGGTTTTACTTGATTTTTGTATAATGTATAATATCATGCTTTTGTATTTGAAGAAGAAAAGGACAAGAAGTGAGGACCATGAAGTATTTTTAAAGCAAGTTGCGGCAGTGGATGCGCTTCAAGCTTGGCCATTACTTTTTTTTTTCTGTCCTTTCCATTTGGTTGTAAATACGAATCTTGTGTGTTAGTTCGGCATCAAGATGCAGTCTAACTTTACACCACCTGTTATGAGATGGCCTAAAACCATGTTGGTGTAATAAATATTCGGAAAAAGTCCAACATTACTTGCATATATAAAGGCTTGAGCCATTGCTTACACTGCTGGGAACATTTCTTGAACAATTCTATACTTTTCTTTCTTACCCTTGAAGTATGAGAACTCAAAGGAAAAAGCGCTCTGAGGTTTGTTTCTTGGTTACTTAATCCACCTTCTCTTTGCTTGTTAACTTGCTTAAAAGTAGTCAATTAAGTGGTAAGTGTATTGCATGTTGTTTGCAGCCCTTTTGGCCTTCTATTGTGATGAAAAAGTGGCTCAATATTCAGCCTAAGGCTTATGATTTTAGTGAAGATGAAGTTGATACTGAGACTGAAAGTGAGGATGATGGTGAGCAAATAAATAAATTATGCATGGAATAGAGAGATCATCATTGTTGCTGTTTCCCCTGATTTTAATATTTAATTCTAATATTTTCTCAGCCTGCTCCCTTAAAGATGAAAGGGTGTGTAAGGATCATGATGCTAGAATACAGAGGAACCAGTCTGCATGCCATAATCAAACATCAGGTACTATATATTTTCTCTCTTAGTTAATTCATTTGTCGATGAATTGTTAGCTGTAATTTATTTTTCAGGGCAATTAAGGTAGATTAATGCATAAATTATCATTTAGTTGCATATTGGACATCATTTGATTCAAACTTCATGATTAATTTATATGAATCTGTGACCCATGCACTTCTTGTTTCCTTTTTTTTGGCTTTTGGAACCTTCATTCTTGGCCTGTGTTACGTTGTTCTTATGATTTCTGTTTTGTGTGCTTTGTTAAGTAGTGGAATATAATCTCTGTTTGTATCTTCAATCATCTGATGAAAAGTGGATCTTAAGTTTAAGTTCAAGGATAACATTTGAAATTTTCACTTATTCAGGGGAACCTTCTAAAGAGTATTCACTGAGACACAGGCGAGGAAAATCAGAAACTGTGCGTGTTCAGTATATAAATACAAAAGATGCAAGGTTTGGCAGCTGAATAATTATTTTAATAATCAATTTTAGTTTTGTTTTCAGGCTATCCATTTCTCAGTACTGTGAGTCTGTGACGAGATGATTTATTATATCCTCATCTCTTCCTTAGAGTAACAATAGGCACTTGGAATGTTGCTGGAAGACTACCATCTGAGGATCTTGAGATTGATGAATGGCTTTGCATGCAAGAACCAGCAGATATGTACATACTTGGGTGAGTACTTACTTATACATAGCTTCTAGTTTTGAGAATCTAAATCACTTCACAACTCATGATCAGCTGTGTCAACAAATTTGAGATGCACCTTCCTTCAGTGGATAAATAGTATCAGAACGGGAGTACTTGTAGATTCATTTGCCACCTAAAACTTGTAATTCTAACAACATGAAGTCTGTTTATAATTTTCTTCATCTGAAGTCTTCACTTCGACATACATATCACATCTCTAGATCAGAGATTTACTCTCATAAACTTATCATGAAACTACAATAGAAGATTCATGTCTTTAAAAACACTAAATAAAAGCTTGAGAGTTGGAGAGATTGGATAGCTGTCAAAGATAATCAGCCATAGTGAGTTTGATTTTTATTGAGATTACACAACTGGGCACAACGAAGAGAGCGTCGTGCAAGAGATTGTTGTAAAAAAAAAATTCCTCAAAAGAAAGCCAGAGATCACGTGCAGAGTCAAAACCAAGAGTTTGGTGGATTAAAGATTCTCGCAGAGTGGCTGTAATGCACAAAGCAATCAACCTGAGTCCAGGTGTGAAGAGGGAGGGAAGAAGCATCAGTGGTAGTGGTACCTTTTGCTTTTGGCTTAGTGACAGTGCCATCAGTGTACCCCTGTAGTTTGTTGAAAGTGAAAAAAATTGTGATCTTTTTTCCAGTTAACACAGTTGGGATGACACAGTTGGGATGATCAATATTAATAGTAACATAAATCTTGACATTGGGAGTAGGAAAGAGTGACAGGATCAGAGGAAGAAGTGCCATGATGAAGAGGATGAACAGGTTGTAAGACATTAGTCATAAACCTTCTAATACCATGAAAGGATTTAGTTTGGAAAAATATTGTGTCCGTTCATTCAAAAATTGTACAACCAAGGTTATATATATTAGAAAACAACTATAGACAGGCGTAGACTAGAATACAATATAACTGTTTGCAATTCAAAATTAAATAAAATGTATCCATCTAAACCTTACCAAGTTGTATTTGAGTTCCAAGAAGACAACAGGGAAAAGATCTGCATGCATACTATCATACAAAGTCGCTCCGGACATTCTCCAGTGTATTTTTTTTCTTTTGTGGCCCAGGCAGTGGGCAGGTTGTGCTTACAGCAGTCCAACATTGACCAATCTCAGTTTTCAGCCATCATCACTTTGATTGATAAACATAAATGACACTTCCTCCAACGAGACGTGTTCTATCACACAGGACCAGTGCTGGAGTCATGGTCTGCTTATTTACTTAATTGGTTGTCAAAAGGCAACATCCTAAAGAGCAAGGAAGTTACTTTCACTTTCCAGTAACGATAAATATTATGACTTATATTTATTTTGCACTTCTCCTTTTCATTTCAACCAGCTACCAGTATCTAACCATATATATATATATATATATATATATATATTGAAATTATTCATCAGTGTGAGTGGTCGTTTTTTGAGTGCAATATTTTCATTTACAGCATTTTGCATCAGGTTACTGTAGGATATTTAGTTGCTTCTCAGTTCACTCTGTATTTCATTGTGTTCTTATATCTACATGTGTCTTCATTCCACAGTTTCCAAGAGGTTGTCCCTTTAAATGCTGGGAATGTACTGGGGGCGGAGAATAGGAGGCCAATACCAAAGTGGGAGGCAATAATTCGACGCACTTTGAACAAGTCACCAGAACCTGAAACCAAGCCCAAAAGCTACAGTGCTCCTCCCTCTCCAGTTTTAAGGACTTCTTCTGCTTCTGATATACTGGCTGATGCAGTTGATACTCCTGTTCTCGACATATTGGGAGAAGAGTCCATAAACACTGGTACTGCGAGTGATATCGACACAATCAGCCTGAAAAAGAACCTCCAGTTAAAGAGGATATATGCTATTGATGGTGACAGTAGATTAGACTGGCCTGAACGTTCACTGGAACCAACACCTCGAGTTCTTTCTTCTAGATTCAACCTGCGGAGAGTATTCAGCAGTTCTGCAAGAGATGGTTCTAATTGGTTAGATGATACTTGTGCTTTTGGCACACATCATACTGCAGTGGATCAAAATGGACTAAAAAGAGCGCATCGTAGCTCTGGAAACTTGGGGTTGATGTGGTTGGATCAGAAAGATGAGCTTGATGTTGTTGATTCAATCTCTGATGGCTCTGATCATCAATATTCTGAAGAGGAAGATGATAGTTTTCCGGAATTAGAGTGTAAGCAAGATGATATACCTGTAACAGAGGTGGTAAAGACGCACTCAAAGTATGTGCGAATTGTCAGTAAGCAGATGGTTGGCATATATGTATCAGTTTGGGTGCGTAGAAGGCTAAGGAGACACATAAACAACTTGAAAGTTTCTCCTGTCGGAGTAGGGCTCATGGGCTACATGGGCAACAAGGTATCATTCTCCCTTTCAGGCTATCATATGACTTGTTCATATGTATAGGATATTAGTGATGCATTTTGACGGATGTCTGCAGTTTGGCATCCTGCAATGATTTAGAGACTATTCCCTTTTCGGAATATCATCTTTTTGCAGCATTATGCATTTGTGTCAGAGGTGTTGCAAGTCTGAGGATTTTCTTTTAACTTTTCGTTTCCCTACTATGTTGTAAAATAACGCGTTGCTCCAAGTTCTGATGTTCTAGTTGCTTGTGATAGCTACCGTCCAGTATCTGAACTTTCACCACATTCTATATTCATCTTCAAGTAAATCACTTGTATTATCATTGTTATCACACCCTTGGCATTTGATTATAGATCTTTCTGACCTTGAAAATGCTTAACATCAAACCAATCATTTGTTTTCTGATACAGGGATCTGTTTCTGTTAGCATGTCTCTTTACCAAACACGGCTGTGCTTTGTTTGTTCTCATTTGACCTCAGGTCAAGAGGATGGCGCTGAACATAGGCGTAACTCTGATGTGTTTGAAATTTTAAGGCGTACTCGTTTCTCATCTATCTTGGACCATGATCAACCACAAACAATTCCATGTCATGAGTAAGTAATTGGCACATCTACCTTTTGACATTTTCAGAATTTTAAAGTTTGGCATAAAACACAGGCCATGTAATGTATGTTTACCCTATACTTGATCCTATCATGATGGTTAACTAATGATATTGGCGACAATTACGTTCCCTGGTAAAAAACAGTCTAGAATTGCATTGGGATACAACTCGAATTAGCCAATTCTTTTGACTATCATTTGCTGCTGTTACTTATATCATTGGCAAGCAGGTTACTTAGCTTCTTTTTTTTATCTGTTACTGTGGTGACACGAATTTAAATGGAATTCTTCCAGGTCATTCTAGTTTCATTTGCATGTATAATGGTTAAATTGGAGCCCGAGGTTCATTGCATTAGTCATACTTGTTATTGTTTCTGCTTAAAAATCTACCTAGGAGTTCAACATATGCAGCTGTTGTACTTCTGAGCCTTCGTATACCAGTTTCTAAGAGACTAAATTTTCATCAGTTTTTGTAGGTAACTCAGCAAAGCAGATGAATAGAATTGAAATAAAAATGATCATCAGAGGCCACAAACCGCTTCATTAAGATTATTAGTACTCACATGTTTAGCTTTTATGTTAGGTTGTGGTATAACCATATGTTTATTGTCAATTTTCATGTTACTTTGCTTAGTTAGTGGAAAACTGGAATTTATTCAGAACAGCGACACTGAAAAGATTTTTCCAACTTGGAATTTGAATCACCTTTGTTAAAAATTCTCCACATATTAAACATTATTTCTTACCGAAACCTTCTGTCAACAGTCAGATATTCTGGTTTGGAGATCTAAACTATCGCATAAACTTGCCGGATGAGGAGGTTCGGAAGCTTGTTGCTAAACAGCAGTGGGATGAGCTTCTTGACAATGACCAGGTGAGATCCTATGGCTCACATGATTTACATCTATATTGTAATCTTATTTTAGACTTGATATTCCTGCTGGCTATATTTTGAACAAATAATTTTGGAGTTCTTTCGTGCGAATACCTGGATTGGTGGATTTATATTAAATACACAGAGAAATATTTTCTCTGTACTTGTGTTATAGTTTTCTCGATTGTTCTGCATTGCCTGTATCTCAAATGCTGAATTCTTTTCCAACAAATGCTTTCTTCTTCTTCTTCCTCTTCTTCTTTGTGCATCTCATTTGTATATGTTCATTTCTTGAAAGAAAAGATCCTAATAGCACAAAAGATTTTGCAGCTATGTAAAGAGCTGAGAAGGGGACATGTGTTTGATGAATGGAAAGAAGGAGTCATAGACTTTGCGCCAACTTACAAGTACGAAATCAATTCTGACAGATATGTAGGGGAAAACCCAAAAGAAGGGGAGAAGAAGAGATCCCCAGCATGGTAAGACATTTCTTAAATTAATCTCTTTGCATTTATCATGGACATCAGTTGCTGAAAGATTTGGGTACTACCACAGGTGTGATCGTATATTATGGCTAGGGAAAGGTATTAAACAACTTTCATACAAGAGAGCAGAGTTGAAACTCTCAGATCATCGGCCTGTCAGTTCAACATTCCAGGTTGAGGTTGAAATTTTTGATCATCGGAAGCTCCAAAAAGCCCTTAACGTCAGCACTGCGGCTGTGCATCCTGAGATACTTCTAGATGAAGGCGGAGATCCAGCATTTTAGCATTTTCCTGACCGACTACTTAGTAATTTTGTGAATCGCAATTGTGAAATTTCTACTTATTGGACTTCAAGCATTCGTCTACTAGATTATGATGAACTAAAACTACTTGTAGTAATGCAGAATCCCACAAATTGGCCAGACTGTTGAGTCTCTCCATTGGATCATTTTTTCAACTCCCAATGTGTTTGATTACTAAAAATCTTAACCTGCAGCTGCAGTGATGTTTAGCTAGTATAGCATGCACATCTCTTTTTCATTTGTTCTTTACTGTGAAATTCGCTGTTTTACCTCAGAGTATTTACTGCATAATTTTTCCTAATATAGAGCATTTGATAATTATTCTCGGCATTGATTATCACGCTGCTGCACTTCTTAAGTTTACTATTTGCCTCCTTTACGATTGAGATGATTGACATTGACTAGTATTTGTATGTCCATGACAAATAGGTAACTATTGTCACATTTCTTGTACTAATTTTTCACTTATTACCAGTCTAGTGGCATTTTGTCCCCTAGCTTAATGTAATTTTGTGAATGTCATTTTTTTTCTCATGAACTTTTATTTTTACCCATCTTCCCCATACTATCAAACTTTACCATAAACAAAAGATATAAACATTACTAGACGAAATAATTTCAGTAAAATCTTTGGGTCGTCCCTTTGCAAGCTGTTGCCTTCTTTCTTTTCTTATCAACTTGTTTTTCTCTATAAAATTGATGATGTGAAGTTCACAAATGAGCTCGCTTGCAGGCATATTTTCTTTTCGTGTGAATATGTGTAACGCTTAGCTTCACAAAGGCTGCATGAGTATAATACTAATGGATAACTTAAGCTTCGAGACAAAAAGTAAAATTTACATAGTTTGGATAATCTTCAGATTTGCTTATCTGTTTTTAATCTCGCATTGCAGCTTCTGATAGGTAATCATTTTTGTAGTAGATTTTCGTATTTTCCCTTTTCTTTCTATAATTTATGTTATGGTAGGTTAGACCTCAAAAGTTACATTAGTTCTCATCAACATTGGTCAAGAAACATTATTAAAAGCCAAAAGTCTTGACTTATTAGTGCTGATCCAAAATTTTATAATGGCCATTTGCACCATTTCGTGGTGATTAATCTTCAAGAAAGCCATTTCTGATGCATGGTAACTCAAGCAATCACTGCAACTTACAGTTAGTTGCATCTGCTGTTGATTATCAGCTCACAAGGAATATAGGCGGTTGTGAGAATATGAATACAAACACTAACGAAATTCCATGTCTTTGACAAGCTTTATGCACTATATACAGAGTGGCATTGCTATACATCGTACTTACTTTTTTCTATTCATTTTACTCTAAGATTTATTATTAATGGAAATGAAATGCAGGCGAAGAATACTGTTAATTCTTCTTTTGATATATCATGGCATGGAAGCTTTAATCAATGGAGAACCACTAGTTCTCGGTTTTTACCAGGAAACATGCCCTGACGTGGAAGACGTCGTGCGACGCATTGTTGAAATTGCAGTACTCAAAGATCCTCGGATGGCTGCATCCCTCCTGAGGATGCATTTCCATGATTGTTTCGTCATGGTATGTCCTTTTTCTCCGGTTTTTGCATTTTGCATCAATAATCTTCACTTTCTAGTACTTTTCCCTGATAAATTCGTGACTTTTTCTGTTTAGGGGTGCGATGCGTCAGTCTTGCTTGACAGTAATGGAAGCATATTAAGCGAAAAACAAGCCGGGCCTAACCTCAATTCTCTGCGAGGATTCGAGGTCATTGACGAGATAAAGTATGTATTAGAGGAGGCATGTCCTGGCATAGTTTCTTGTGCTGATATTTTAGCCATTGCTGCTCGTGATGGCGTTGTGTTGGTACAGTTTCTCTCCCTTTATTCATCTTACAGAATGCGTAAAATGACCTGAACCATTTATGATTGTCTAGGTTTTAATACAATGTGCAATAATTCAAGATTAACGTAGTTCTGTTTTTCTGATAATCACAAAGAGAGGTGGACCTGGATGGGATGTGCACCTAGGCAGGAGAGACTCTTTAACAGCCAGCCTCAGTGGTGCCAACAAATTTATACCTGCTCCCAATTCCTCTCTGGAGACTCTAATAACAAATTTTGAACAGCATGGACTTGATATTATTGACTTGGTTACTTTATCAGGTAAACGATAACAATTCATGGCACCGAGCAATTGACTTCTATTTCAAAACTGGTCTCCATTTGCAAGAAATCTGCACTATCTAAACATTACTATGCCATCAATGTCACACCCCCAAATCCACCAAGCTGAACCCGAGGCTGTGATCATCGCGAGCCTAAGAAGATCTCAGCCCCAGGTTCGCCTTGGCAGATTTGGGGAGTGTTAGATCAACTTTGATCGACAATGTCATCTGCGAAATTTTCTGCAATGGATGGACCATAGCTTCTATAACAAATTTCAAGTAGTTCAACAAAACAGTTGCACTCATTGCTCCTCCATAATGTTCTTAGCAAACCAACCATCTTAATCTCAGGCAGCCACACAATGGGAAAGGCAAGATGTTTAAGCTTTCGGCAAAGGATTTATGATGATAATTCTGAAGAACATTTTGGTTATCAGCAGAGGGACAAAATCTATCGAAGAGCACTAAGGTCTATATGTCCTACATCAGGGAGAGATAATGCTTTGGCACCACTCGATCTCGAGACACCAGCCAGGTTTGATAATCACTATTTCCAGAACATCATTCAAGGAAGAGGACTGTTGATATCTGACAATGTGTTAGTTGATCAAGATGTTAAATGGGAGATAAGAGAGCATGTCTTTGCTTATGCCTCCAACCAACAGCATTTTTTCACTTCATTTGCAAACTCAATGATCAAGATGGGGAACATCAATGTGCTCACTGGAAATCAAGGTGAAATTAGGAAGAATTGTAGATTTGTAAATGCTCTCGACAGTTGATTCCAGTTCGACCCGGATGCATAGGGTGTCGAGAAACATAGGGGATGTTTTATGCACTTACGATAAAATATAGGGAGATTAGGAGCTTTTTACTCTTTTTTTGTTTGAATAGTTTGAGTAACCTAAATTACAAAAATTAGTGCCAAAACGGGCAACAAAAAAGTGCTGAGTATGAGATATTTTCGGTTAAATGTTGATAAACTATTTAGTCATATTATTGAACAAAATAAATTAAAAAAAAATCACACGTTCAAATTTAAGTAATCTCTAAGAAATAATTCAGTATTTTAGCTAATCCACAATTACATTAAAAGTGACATTGGCAACCCTCCCTACACTATTACATGAACCTAGTTGAGTTTGATATGTCAATTGGCTGACACTAATGTGGCTCCTACACACACACACACACAAATCAACCACTTTATTATCTAACTTTATTTTACATATCCTCAATAAATCATCATCACACGTCAATAGCATGGCCAATGGAATGAGTTAGGAGCAGGGTTTGTTAACTTCTACTCTATACTTAGGAAAAGAATTCCCTACTCCTACTCCTATTGTATACTTGGTAACAAAGTAAATCTTTAACACCATTCCATTGCTATCAGATGATAAAAAAACTATCGTGCTTTTATGGAGTACCAAGTCAATGGGGTCAAACTGGATTAAAATCATTATTTGTAAAAATCCCCTACCCATTAATAACATTTAATAAATCCTAACATACAAACATTACAATGTATTGATAAGGAGATTTGAACTTTGGTACATAAAAAATTTTAACCAATAAATTAGAAAAAATTCATAAATATAATACTTATAATAAATATATAAAACTATAATACTTATAAAACTATATAGTTAGATGAAGAAAATTAAAAAAAAAAAAAAGAAAAACGTATGTCAGGGCGAGGTCAATAAACCCCTACCTATATCCACGCTTGTATCAGGGTAAGAGTAAAAGAACCCTGCCCCACTCGGACAAGGTTTTTTTCCCCTTAAACCAAGAACTTCTTCTTAACTCGTCCGATACTCCTACAAAGCTGGGTGAGATGAAATACGGTTGTTATCCTTACATGTCAATGTGAAAACCCTCCTCTCCAAGTAAAAAATAATTTTTTTTTGCATAAAGTAACCCAATAACCCCTTCACTTAGTAAGCCCCTCTTCAAGAGTTCAAGCCTCTACTGAATTTCGCTCGCCTCCGGTCCTTAATAGTGTTGAATTTGTCAACGACACAAACAAGGAGTGTAATTACAAATGAGAACAGCCTCCTTGTTGTTAATAGAGAGCTTACTACCCGACCTTTTATAATCACGATTGTTGTCGTAGAAAAATAATTTGTTTTCTATCAAAGAAGCATGCTTAACACAGCCTGTAACATAAAGACATTCGAGCCGTGTTTAAACTAAATGTTGGAAAAGGACCCGCACGGAATTCGATAAGTTTGGTCATCATATGTTGCGAGGCTGTTGCTCCTTAGGCGCGGGCACCATTAACGAAGCAATAAATTTTGAGGAATACAGAATCAAATTTAAACCTCAAATTTCTGCTTTGCTTCTTCATATTTTGTCTAATTATAATACATATAATTCACGTTATCTATAAATTCCAGTTTTACTCTAAATTCCATTTTCTTGTACTTTACCTATTTACATATTTCAGTTATCACGAAATATTACAAATTCTGTCTATCACCTAATTGTCCTAATTCAAAACATTTGCATCCATTTACCAGTTTCCTGCAAAGTAACTCGGCTGAATGAACTGCAAATAATGCATGTCGTCGTTGCCCCTTACGATCTCCACATTTTGATTACTTAAAGATCTTCACCCATCTGGGTTGGGATGAATGTGTTTTTGTACTGTTTCGTTTCATTAATGCAATTTTCTTTGACCCAAAAAAAAAAGATCTCCACATTTTGTGATTTAGAGTAATGCCTAGCTTAGATATATGTATTACTGATAAAAACTACCAATTAAATACTGAATGGTCTTTCTACAAGTGTAACATTATACTGGTTAATGTCAAATTTATATTGTTATTGATATGAAAAAGAAATCATTTTTAATTATTCTCATATTAAAGTCAATTTTAATACTTCTTTCTTTCAAGAATTGGGTTATATAATGTAATAATGCTTAGAAATGACAATTTTTCACCAGTTAGCTAGAAAATCGAAAATTGGAAAGCCCAAACCTCAGTGTCATGATTAGACTGTAAAAAATGCAAATCCGATAGGCTGAATCTTAATAACATATTGTTCTATGTTGGAAATTCTTAGTATATATCTAGCTATTTTTCCTTTAATTTGATATGTAAATGCTGTTTGGTATGCTAATTTTATGGCTCAGTAACGGTGGAGAACATCTACTACGTTAATTTATATGACATTATCACAACTTGAATTCCATATTTGCTTCCTAGCTAGTGTCATGATGAGATTTTTGCTCTGTTTGTTATAGTCTTATTTTAAGATACTTATCCTATTGAAATGAGGGTACATGTTATAAGATTTAAGAAATCTTATCATGCATTCTATGAAAATTCAAAACAAAATCATATTTTTTATCTTATAAGAAATAAGCAATTCATCCCATCTTATTTTTTATAACTATAAAATACATAGTGCATGTGATAAGATATCTTAAATCTTATAAAATATGCCTAAATTTCAATAGAATAAGTATCTTAAAATAAAATTATTCCAAACACGCTATTTGACTTAGCAATTCTAAGATATTTAATTTATTTTAAGTATTACAAGAATTCTACGTGCATACTCAATAACAAACCCAAATTCCAATAGATTACAATATTTAACAAAGGAAAATAGAAATTAAAGAAATTATTTGAAACAACTTGCCTTGTTACATTACCTGTAAACCATTTAGCAACTATAAATTCATAGGTGACAACAAGAACTTAGCAACTATTAGTTCAGTGACCCCAAAAAATAAAAAGAAAAAGAAAAAGAACTTGTCATCACTTGAGACATGACGACGATGGTTTCCAAGTTGTTTCTGCTCATTCTTGTATTTTACGCAAGTTGTGTTTATGCAAGCGCCGTGATCATCAACAAGGATGCTGCGTTGATCGAAAACATTTGTAAGAAAACCAATAATTACAATTTATGTGTGTCGTCACTAAAATCCGATCCAATAAACTTTAATATTAATGCGAAAAGATTATGTCGTATCATTTATCAAATATCATTGCGCACAGTTAAGGATAATATTGCCGCAATCCAAAGATTGCTTTCGGGGGCAACAGATCCGGTACTCAAAAGATTGCGTAATACATGCCTTGATTATTATAATGCGGCTGTTAGTGATGTAAATGAAGGGATCAAATATTTTGATTCAGATAATTTCAAATTTGCTGCTACGAAATCAGATCGCGCAATCAGAAATGTAAGAACTTGTGACGTGTCATTCAGTAAATCACCAAGATTTCAGTCACGGGCACCTCTGACAATTAGGGATAAGCTTTTCATTGATCAAGTTGGAATAGGTGGATATATAATTGCTTCCTATTAAGCTAATTCTAGGACTATGTTCCATTCAAGTTAACTAGTCCAACTATTTGCTATGGTTTATTTTCTCGGTTTTCATTTAATCTTGATTGAAATACTTTGTTTTATTTATCTTTATAACCCAACAAAGGCTTTGTTTAAAAAAAATAAAGAAAAGTGCAGGTCTGAGTAAGCTAAGTAACAAATAAATGGAAGAAATGAAATCTCATACATGACGCGAATTGGTCATTATTATACCTTTTTTTTTTGTGGGGCTCCTACGGAGTTTTATTAATATGAAAAGAAATAGTAAATATATATAATATGTGGTTTGACCCAGTGGGGGAAAAAAATTAAATTGATCCCTATATTTATGATTTTGACTTACTTTGGATAAATAAAACAAAAAACGTCTGTGAATTAGTACTTATTTTGCCAGTGACAATTGCAAGTGTTAACAGAGTATTTACCGTGACAAACATTGTTAAAAATTGAATGAAAAACAGAATGGGAGCTTGAGCAATGAATAATTGGCTAGTTACTTTATTGAAAATGATGTATTTGATATTTGTTGAAAAAAAAAATATTTTTATATCGTCCTTTTAAAATACGAGACTTTATCAAATATAAATGTAATATTTGCGTTTTGCAAAGATATATAAGTTTTTACACGTGTAAATTGTTCTTATAACGATCACAGTCAATAAGTTTTTGGGCTTCGTCCCCTCCCACAAGCAATGGAGCTTGAAGTCTTGAAATAGGAGTTGATTGTTGTCAGCTCCTTTAATCCTACTTTTCATTAGCTTGAAGCTGATCGCCTATTTTTATAATTTTTAATTGCTGAACTCAAAATCTTTTCACCCCCTTAAAAACGATGTTGAATATTTGCAGTATGTCCCCTATAGAAGTACAAAACAATGTCGTCAGTATATTTCACTTTTTCACAAAAATTATAGGAACGTCCACTTGCAATGTAAAGGTTTGAATTAAAAAAAAAAAAAAAAAAGGAAAGAAAGAGGTTATCCTGCTGCCCAATACTTTGAATCAATCAATTTTAGATTCCCAGACCTTTTCTGCAAGCAATTTCTCAAATGCATGTCTTCTCTAGCAGTTTTTCCAGGTTCAGAGTTGATTAACTTTAACTATTTAAACTGTATTCACAGTGAAGTTCTTGAGCAAAATCAGTTGCATCTTCAAGTCCAGAGTAGATTAATTTTAATTAGCAGGCACTACAAACTTGTTTTCATTGTAAAGTAAAACAAGGTTAACCAAACACTTTATGGTCAATTGGTATGTTTCTTACCTTTAGTATGAGTGGTCTGGGGATCAATTCTCGTTAAATATATATTGTAATTGACCTTTGGCCTCCCTTCAATGAAAAAAAAAAAAAAAGTAGTGTGACTTTCGGGATGAAAAAAAAAAAAAAAAGTAGTGTGACTTTCGGGAAAAAAGACATCCAACACCTTTATTTTAGTGGTTTGACCAAATAGGTCCCTTAGTTTCTTTTTTTCTATTCCCAAATCCCTCTAACTTAACACCATTAGTTAAAAGTTAGAACAAAAGTTAGCTATGTTAATAAATACTCATATAAAATCTAATACTTCGTGATTTTTGTACTAATACAATGGATGTTCATATCTTTAATCGTTAATTTATTTAGTTAAGTTAATGAGAGCTTTTCCAAAATGATAAAAATATCTATAAAATTTTTTTATTAAAAAAAACTTTGAAACTTTTTAGATGGCCAAAAAGTGCTAGTGAATAACTAAAAATAAATAAAAAAATAAAAAATATTAATTTTTTGGCCCAATTCGAGTAGTGAATGAACAATGCAAAAAAAAAAGGGATGCTAGATTTTTTTCATGTCGTTTGGCTCATTAAGGGCATAAATGATATTTTTTTAACATAGTTAACTTTTGATTTAACTTTTAATTAGCAGTGTTAAGTTAGAGGGATCTGGAAATTGAAAAAAAAAAACTGAGGGGCCTATTTTGGTCTAATGGTTAAAAATAAGGGACTTATATATCTTTATCTTGTGAGTTTGGAGTGGATTATTCAATTCTAAGTGTTTATCTTGATTTTGTAAAATTATAGGATGAAACTTATGTTTTTAATTTGTAATTTTACAAAGATAATTAAAACGAAGCAGTTCAATCACGATTAAGAATGAAAAACAACTTTTTTGCAATTTGGGCCTGTTTGGATTCATCAAATCAATAAATTCAATATTCTGGTCAAATTGGATACAACCTTCATTTTGACTATTTAGGCCTAGAGATTTAATATATTTCATATTTTTTATCGATATACATAGAAGTGAACATCATATGCAAAATTATCTAATATTAATTTGATGTAGCTAAATGTTTTCAGCCATTGAATTAAACTCAATAGTATATAAGTAGTACTCGATATTGCATTGTGCATATATATATATATATATATATATATATATATATATATATAGTATCTAATATTGCAATATCATATTCATGTACATACATGGTATCTAATACCGCATTCGTGGTTTGCTAAATCGATAAAATTTACATTTATGAATTATTATCTAAAACAATTTCTCACTAAATTAACAAAGAAAATTGTTTAATTAATTATTTTATGGTGACATGTCAAGTTCTCATCTACTTAAAAAGCAATCATATCAATTTTTGGTGACATTCTTTGGCATTTTATGACTAAAAAATTAGCATAAAGCACATATTGATTTTAATTAATAATATGCTTGGAATTTATTGTATATCTGTTCTTCATAATCATGTTTTGAAATTTCATGAATAATATTAATATTTGGACAATATTATATGTGTAAACTAAATGTTTGCATATAATTATCATAAATTGGTGTAATTTGGAAAAGCTTATGAAGTTATGCTTGTCGTATCTAAAATCAATCTTTTAAAGTTTCAACGCTAATTTTAAGGGACCGAGTCATATCATATATATCTAACATCATTATGTACAAGATAATTTGAATTTATGCTTGTCGTATCTAAAATCAATCTTTTAAAGTTCCAACGCTAATGTTAAGGGACCAAGTCATATCATATATATCTAATATCATTATGTACAAGATAATTTGAATTTATGCTTGTCGCATCTAAAATCAATCGTTTAAAGTTTCAATGCTAATGTCAAGGGACCAAGTCATATCATATATATATATATATATATATATATATATCTAATATCATTATGTACAACTAAGGATAAATATTGCTGGAAAACAAAGACTGCTTTCAGGGGCAACAGAGCCAACACTCAAGGGATTGCTTAACATATGCCTTGATGCGTGTAATGAAGCTGTTAGTGATGTAAATGAAGGGATCAATTTTGAATTCAAATAATTTCAAATTTGCTGCTAATAGAGCAGTGAATGTAGTTGAAGATGTAAGAAACCGTGACCAGTTATTTAGTGAATCACCAAGATTTCATTCACAATAAGCACCTTTAGCTAATTCTAAGACTATGAGGGTGTTCTGCTTTGCTTATTTAGTACTTATAAACACTTACATAATAAAAATTATGTGAGAAAAAATTTTTTTCTAAGTACTTATAAGCACAAAAAATAAACAAAGCCAAACACCCGCTATGTTCCTTTTGAGTTATCGAGCTAATTCTAAGACTATATGTTCCTTTCGAGTTAACTTTTGCTAACTGAGTATATTAAAAGTTTTTTCAAGTTAACTTGTCCAATAATTTCCAATGATTTTGTTTTCTCACTTTTTCCCTATAATCTTTGATTGAAATCCTTCATTTTATTTATTTTAATAACCCAAAAAAGACTTTGTTTAAAAGCAATATGGAAAAGCGCAGATCTGAGTAAGATAAGCAACAAACTAAATAAATGGGAGAAATAAAAATCTCATACATGACACAAATTGATCATTATTATACTTCTTTTTTCTTTTTTCTTTTTAGTGGACAGGGAAGAATGTTTTTCCGGAAATTTTATTGATACAAAAAAACATTTACAATTTATGAGTAGAGCGTAGAACCATAATCTTGTACGATTATCTAAGTGGAGGACAAAATTAGGGGTTAGTAGGAAGAACAAACAATGTTATTAGACCGATACAACTTGGATATAGCAGAGAAAAAATATCTCTATATTTTATGTATATAAATCCCGTTTGAATTGCCTTTTTCAAAAATATATATTTTAATAATTTTTAAAAAATAAATTTTTAAAAAAAATTAAAATTTTTAACTACTAAAAAAACTATTGAAATTTTTTTAAATTTTAATTTTTTTAAAATCAAATTAAATAATTATTGTAAATTTAATATAATTTTTTAAGGAAAAAATACTTTTTTAAAAATAAAAAAAAACCAAAATATTTTTTTTTTCAAAAAAAAAACCAATTCAAACAGGTTAAAATATTTTTAACGACTGTCCTATACACAAATGGAGATTAATGGTGCTTAATACTTGTAATTAACTTTTCTTTGTACAACCCCTCACGGTCGCACATTAACCATGTTTCTTTATTTTGAATATCGTTACTTTACAATGAAACCATTTCTCTAATTTTCTTCAGGATCCAATCACTCATCCATGGTTGCCATTGGCGACAGCCAAAAAACCTTTTCCGTTTTCTATTTTTGACAATTTAATCTAAAATAAAAACTTTCTATCTCAATTTCATTTTTTAAAAGCTTGTTTTATTAATTTAAAAAAATGGTTAGGGCAAAAAATTAAGAACAAATCAAAGCAAAGAATATAACGTTGTCAAGAAAAGGCAAGTGGGGGCATCAGGTCTCCAAGGTGATTTATGCATCAAAGAAATGCATTCAGACGCAAATTACCCATTTCACACATGAGATTCATCCTCTGCCCACCATATCAATTAACTTCAACAAAAATTAAAATTAAAAATTAAATTAAAATTCGTAAAATCCTAATACAAAAATTATAATTTCCAGTAATGTTGTGAAGAGAGAAGGGACAAAGAAGGAGAAGGCGATCAGAACCTGTCGGGATTCATACTTGACATCACTATATATCAATCAGTGGATTGACAGACTTATGAATTCTATCATCCCCTCGCCTTTTATGGTTTCTTTACAGACAAAAAATAAAAATAAAAAAAATTATTTTAAAAAGTAAACAGAGAGAGAGAGAGAGAGAGAGAGAGAGAGAGAGAGAGGTGCTCAGAACTTCTTAGAGGATTTGTGTAGCCATCACAAGCGATTAAGCCTCCGGCACATGTATAAGATCATCGCCGCACCTTGATTGTCTATTACAGAGTGGGTGTGTATATATAGATGTGATAGTGTGTGTGTTTTGGTGTGTGTGTGTGCGTGTGTTGTGTACATGTTGCTGGGTTTCATAAACCCTAGCCGCTGAGCTATATAGGGATTCGGCGTCAGCGAACCCTAACGAATTTTTATATTTCCTTGTCTGGACTTCTTGCACACATATGGGCTCTTTCTTTTTCGCTCGTCAGAAATCACATGTGGGCTTAAAGGCCCGCTTTGTACTCTGCCCATATGTTTTTTTTTTTAACTAAAATTTATTTGTTTTCTTTTAAAAGGGGAGTAAAACTAGTTACATTAATATTAATTTAAGGTCAACTTCAACAGATTTTTTATTTTTGACTTTACATTTAAAGAATTTATAATACTTTCTTACATGTAAGGATTCTCTATTTTTTATTTAAGGAAATTCTTATTTTAGTTTTATTCCAATAACTTTTTTATTTTTAAAAATTTTCTAATATTATTTTAGAGGATGGGAATGTTACCAAAAAATTTAAGTATATCAAAAGATGATTTGGAGATGAAATTTTTATCAACAAATATAGAAATAAATGTAAGAAATTTGTAGGAGCATTGTATTCCTACATATGTCCCTACATTTGTTGTAAAGAATTATTTAAGAAAACTATTGGAGTTGCCTAAGAGATGCAACTCTTTTATAGTCTTTTCCTAAGAGGACCTTGAGTGGGATTAGGATCTCTCATATCAAATACTCTTTGATATTGACATGAGAGAAATCTTAAATATTCATGCATAGATCATATTACTTGAACCATTCATGAAACTCAAATTCTAAAAAAAGAGGATAATTTTTTGAAAATTTTTTCCCTTCTAATACCTACTCTTTCTAGGATTTGAGTTTTATGAAAGTTTTAGATGACATAACCATGCATTAATGGTTAAGATTTCCCCCTTGTATCAATATGAGAGGATCCTAATCCCATTGACCGAAATATAAGTATAAACTATGTCTGAGTAAGTGGGAAGCCAAAGTAAGTTGTAACGTGTAGTCTACAATCTAGTCAATACATTTGTTGACCTCTTTATAAATATGTTTGAGCATGAAGTCCGATTCTTGCAATTGTCTTGTTACATTCTTCGATGTACAGTAAAAGTGTTCTCGTGAGGCAATGACTTTTTTCTATTGAAAAAAGAATCGAACGTTTCTTAGCTTGTGAAATGTTAATAACATCTCTTCTTCAAATACCCTATTTATCATTATTTAATGAGTATGCCAAGGGTGATAAAGAAGAAAAAGAAGAATGCTATTAAAATCTACGTGTCCAATTTTCTTGCTTGCTTACTTAAATCATGATGTGAAGAAAGCATTAGAGATTGACAAAAAATAAGAAAAAGAAAAGCATTAGAGAGATTTGGCGAGGTTACTGCAACACCCATTGGCTGTGTGCTTCACCATTAGCTTGTCCTTTAATTTATCCCTCGAATTGGGCCCAATGAATAAATTTTGTGTGGTTGAGGGATTATACTGGGTCGGATGTAATCCAATAATTTATAAGGTCGATTTAACACCCACTCTATCCCCGCTTCTTAAAGTTATATTTTGACAGCAACACTTGGTGAACGGCGAGTGCAAGTGTCTCACCAAAGAAATCTTCTCCTCTCGTGCAAAAGGGACGAATAAAATCAAGGAATAATTTGTCATCCTTTTACCTTCCTTTTCCTTTTTTGCGAATTTAGTAAGATTTTATTTAGATGATGATTTGCTGGACAAAATTCAAGTTAAGTTACGGGGTGGCTCGTATGCTAAAGCTGAGGTTGAATATGCATGGAGGTTCTCAAATTACTCACAATACGAGATGGTTGGTCATGTTTCTATTGCATTTCAATGGTGGGGTAAGAGAAGAGGGAAGTGAGAGCATATAGCTAGAGAAAGAAGCATTTTAGCTTTCCTTTACCTTCCTTTTCTTTTGTGAAAAAGATTATATATATATGTGTGTGTGTGTGTATGTATATGTATGTATACATATATATTAAGATTGGATGAATATATCAATGAGTTAGATTATATGATTTTATTTGGTGAATTTATAAAAACATGTCTATCTTCGAAGGCCTATTAATGTAGGATAAGTAGAGTTACAAATTTCATTGATTCCAAATGTTTTCAAAACTATGTGAAGTTTATGTGTATTTGAGAAAAATCAATCACTCTCAATTAAACATTGACAAGTTCAATCTTCATTTGATTCGTCTTGTCTCTTATATATTGAATCATTCTTAGTAGAAGCATTGTCAAATATCATTTAATTTTTATCATTTATCTATTATCTGTTATGTAAATATTCAGTTGGCACAATAAAACTTTTCTATTACATTCTTCTTTTAATATATTAACTAAGAATTTACACAAAATGTGATAAATAAGTCTAAAAAAAGCGAGTAATATCTAACACCAAGATTTTACATAAAATGTGATAAATAAGTCTAAAAAAATTAAGTAATATCTAACACTTCTCGTAGAGAAAAAAAAAAAAAAAACCACACCTCCAGACAGATGATTCCCGGTGAAACAAAAGTACTCGAATATATATTCTTTTGAACTGTGTAAACTTTAGTAGTGACAAGCTAGCGAATACAATGTGGCTTAGATGGGCCTTACTCTCTTCGTAGACATAAACATACACAAATCATTTAAATTTTTAATTACAATATTTTTTAAAATTTTTTTAATGTTCACGTGGCTACATTAATAATAATAAAAAAAAGAAAATAGAGGACCCAGATGCACTGTACATTTCCTCGTGTATCGCTAAATCTGATCTGTATATATTATTAAAGTAGTTATTAGCGTCGAATGTCAAAAGCACCAGCCTCAACAGTAACATCTCTTGCATCAATGGAGATTTGCTCTGCAATTTTAGATAGCATACTCACATGCATGGAACGTGAAATAAATGAATTGCATACCAAGTCGAAGCTTAATTTGACTGTTGTTGTACTTTATTGAATAGGATGCAGCCCAGTCAACTGAGCACTTCCACAAGATGGTGAACATTTTCATCAATGACGTGCGGAAACGAAGATATAATTTTATATATGGAAAAAAATAACATTTTTTATTGCTAATATATATTCTTCATAATTACGTACTCTCAGAAGAAACTTTTGCTATTTGATAATTGATTTTGTCCGACTACGGTGAACATTTTCATCAATGACGTGCCGAAACGATGATAGACCCTCATACGGAAAAAAAAAAAAAAATTCTATTGCCAATATATGCGCTTCAAAATTACGTAATCTTTTCTACGTAACTCTTATTATTTGGAACTTAATTTTGTCCGACTTAAATGCATACAGTTACTTTTGAGGATGAGAATTTTCTCCTAACTCTTGTTTGATTCTATCGGCTATTTAGACGTACTTAAGTCCAGACTTTTAATTGACTTGAAGTTTGTGTTACGATTTATTATTACATTAGGGTTTGGTTGCTTATGGATCTAAACCATGCTTCTACCTATAGAGTTAGTAGGAGATATTAGTAATCATCCTTATGAAAAACATAAAGAAAAAAATCTCAAACAAAATATTGAACCTTTCAGAAGAGTGCCATAAATTAAGGAACAGAAGAAAACGAAATTGCAGAATCCTTGCATATGAGGACACTCGAACCATCACATAAACTTCAATCGACGAACAATTATGCAGTCAATGACTCAGTAGTATTGACCAAAAAATAGAGTAAATTCAATAAATGGCCCTTATTGTTTATCGAAAATGTCAATTTAATTTTTATTATTTTAAAAATAACATATTTAGTCCCTAATATATTCAAAAAATGTCATATTATTATTTTAAAAATGATTAATTCGGTCTCCAATAATTAAAAAAAGTAACTTAATTGATTCCTATTTTAACTCTAAAAATAGTCATGTGATGGTCACATGACCAACTAATGAGGATGAAAATGGGCACTTTTGGCAAACATTAAGAACTAATTCAATAGGCAACTTTTGAAATAATAATGGACTAAATTGACTTTTTTTTTTTTTGGGGGTAAACATTGAAGACCAAGTTGGTCACTACTTTTGAAATAATAAAATTAAACTAACACTTTTTGTAAATAATAAGAACTAATTTTGTAATTCTGCCAAAAAAAAAATATTACTCAACAGTCGTAAGTACTAACAGAAAATTTAATTTCGTATATACACTTCAACTACTTTTGGCTGTACTAAAGATTAATATTATATTATATTCTACCATCGCGAGTCATTAGTGAGATGGTAGTCAATACTGGAAACGTTATGATAAGAAGTAAAAACAATAAGTTCGTATAGTCCATGCAGTCTTAGCCAGCCAAAACACTACAAAAGCCCAGTTCCCCGAATTTTCCAATATAACTGGCGCAGTACGCAGAAAAATTTTACGGTTTTATGGTCTAGTCATTAGTCAAGTTCAAAGACGGTAGGCTACTATTCTTTTTATTGGAATAAGAAATTATTCCAAGCACACCATTACGCCACCATCCCTCTAATTTATAAGTGGATGAACATTGTGGACTTTTACTCATTCTCAATACAACACTAAGAAACCAATTCAGCTTTCAAATTAAGCTGCTTCTCTTCTTTCTTTCTCACCACAACAACTATCTTTCTCCACAAGACAATTTTCTTTCTCTATACAACAACTATGGCAGAAGTCTTGAAAGCCAACTCGACATTTTACACCGCAGTAGAGGACCAAACAGCGGCTAAAAGATCCCAAAAATCGTATGGCAGCTGCCCCTATTGGTATTCTCCTGAAACTGGTATATACCATAGCAAACATGCCTCTGTCAACCTCCCAACAGAGCCTTTTGTTGATGCTGTTTCTTTCATTTTTTCGCACAAACACAATGGCGTCTCGGCTCTCGTTGATTCTTCATCTGGGCTTTCGATTCCATACCGAGAGCTTCTCCCGTTGGTGAAGGCCACAGCTAGTGGCCTTCACCAGATGGGAGTTAAACAAGGCGATGTGGTTTTGATTCTTCTACCAAATTCCATTTACCTCCCTATTATTTTCTTGGGAGTTCTATCTCTTGGTGCTGTTGTTGCACCCATGAATCCTCTCAGCAATCCTTTGGAGATTAAGAAACAAACCAAGGATTGTGAGGTTAAACTGGCGTTCACTGCGCCCGAAAAAGTTAATCAAGTGAGTGCATTAGGGTTGCCCGCTATTGGGGTTCCAGAAAAGGTGGTGACTGGTTCTATCTTCCACAAGATCATTTCCAGCGACCCAAATTTGGCTCCAAGGCCAAAAATCAATCAGCAAGACGCCGCGGCGTTGATGTTCTCCTCAGGCACTACGGGGGCTTGCAAAGGTGTTGTGCTGACACATCAGAACTTCATAGCCATGATAGCTCTCTTTGTGAGGTTTGAAGCTTCACAATACAAGGAGTTGCCTTCAGACAACATTTACTTGGCTGTCATACCGATGTTCCACATTTTCGGACTGTCCCTCTTCGTGACTGGCTTACTCTCGTTGGGTACCGCAATCGTTGTAATGAAAAAATTCGATGCTGATGAGATGGTGAGAGTTATCGACAGGTATGGAGTCACACATTTTCCTGCAGTCCCACCATTGATGGCAGCACTGACAAGGAAAGCAAAGACTGCTAATGGAAACAGCTTGAAGAGTTTGAAGCAAGTGTCGAGTGGGGCTGCACCATTGACACCAAAATGCATCGACGATTTTGTCCAGGCACTCCCTCATGTTGATTTTATCCAGGGTTATGGCATGACCGAGACAACTGCTGTAGCAACTCGAGGCTACAACACTAAGGAGCTCCGCAACTACACCTCAGTAGGACTTCTGGCTCCGAATACAGAAGCTAAAGTGGTGGATTGGGTTACGGGTGCCTCTGTGCCTCCTGGTGAGGTGGGCGAGTTATGGTTGCGCACGCCTGGTGTCATGAAAGGCTACTTGAATAATGTGGAGGCGACCATGTCCACAGTCGATAAAGATGGTTGGCTACACACTGGTGACATTGTTTACTTCGATCAAGACGGATACTTATATGTTGTTGATCGTTTGAAAGAAGTCATCAAGTACAAAGGCTTCCAGATTGCTCCAGCAGATCTTGAATCCATATTGATGTCCCACCCTGATGTACTTGATGCTGCAGTAACCGCGTTGACAGATGAAGAAGCCGGAGAAATTCCAGTAGCTTTTGTAGTTAGAAAGAAGGGGAGTTCAGTTTCGGAGGCTAGTCTAATGGATTTCGTTGCTAAAAAGGTTGCACCATACAAAAAGGTTCGAAAAGTTTTCTTCACCACCGCGGTACCGAGGTCTGCAGCTGGGAAGGTGATTAGAAGGGAGTTGAAAAGCATTTTGCCTTCCAGATTATAAGGCTTCTTTTTCAATCCACCAGCTCCATTTCAATCGACATGCTTCAAGAAAGCATTGCTTGAATAGGCTGTTCAATTTTTTTTTTTCTTTTTCTTTTTCGGGTGAAAGGCCAGGGTGGTCAATTATATTGTCCTCTATTTTTTTTTTTTTTTGTAAATGACTGTTTTATCAGAAGCAAAGTAATTAGACACTACATTTTTATTTTTTATCTTAAGCATGTCCTCAGAAATAATATCAGGCATTAACACTTTAAACCGTTTCCCAATGTCATTATACTTAATTTAGAATTTTTTTCCCAAGGCTACAAGTACAATCAATTACGCATAAATTAGCTTAATTAGGTCCCGAAACTCTTCTAAAATCTTGGCTAGGACACCCTTAATCACCAGTTTGTTTTCCTTATATAAATTTCATACGTGTTGGAAAAATTAAATCCTAAAAGTTTTTTCGCATATACAAATTAAATACTTTTATTTCAAAATATGGATAACTTATAATTACAGTGTGCCTACTCATGCTCGGTGGTTATCCAAACATGTTACTTGTTTTCTTGCAGGTAAGAATACCATACACTCTAAGTTATGTACACCAACAATACATAGTGTATTTATTTACTATCTTTAAATTGTATATTTACAATTTTTATATTATGCATTCACAACTTTTAATTATTTACAATTCGCAAATTATATGTTTACAATTTTAATATTTTATATTCAAAATTTTTAACTATTCATAATTTACTTATTCATTACTCTTATATTACATATTCAAAATAATAAATTACCTATTTACGGCTATTATGATATATTCACATTCTATAAACGATATGTTCACAACTTGTGAACAATTTCAAAACTCACGATCGGAGTTGTTACTAGTGTCTAATTAATGATCGGATTCTTGTGTTGCGTTTGTTGGTGTGAAGAGAGTGAACTTGTTAAATTTTATGTTAATCCAATTGTCGGATTGTGAGATCTTTTGGAAGGTACACTGTACTTAATTAAGTGTACCATAATATAGATGCATGGTATAATTTGCATATTTTCTTCGGATCAGTGCTTTATCTTCGATTGAGATGGCCAAAGAAATTTGATATAACTAACTGATGGGACGACTTTAATTTATAGTCAAGTTCTGAATAGTTTCGTAGTTTCCAGGAAATGGAATCAGTGACTCCTCTTCTAAAAAGGTTTCACATATATAAATGTATCGCTGTTCACTTGAAATAACGTAAAGTAATTTCAAATCAGTAAAACATTTTTGTTTTATTTTAAAAAAGAAAAAAAGTGTTTTTCTTGAATTATTTTTAAGCAGGAAAAAAACTCCCTTCTCCTAGCTTTATTTTGCTTTTGTATAGCTTTAACACTTCCAAAAAAAAAAAGAAACAGAAAGAGCTTGACTAAGATATTTAAGAGGGTGTTTGGCTTTGCTTATTTGGTACTTATAAGCACTTACGTAGTAAAAAGTATTTGAGATGGTGTTTTTTTCTAAGTACTTATAAGTACGTAAAATAAGCAAAGCCAAACACCCTCATACTATTTTATCACCTTTCTATCTTTATTCCTCACTATCTTTACCAATTTGTTTTATCATAACCTTTCTATCTTTGTTATTATTAATACACTGTAACAATTTATACTTATTAATTTGTCATAACTTCAATTATAATTTTATATATTTTATATTAAAAATAAATAAATTATTATGTTGATATTGTGTCGTAACTAATTTTTTTTATATATATAATGGTCATTTGTTCAATGTAAGTTACTTTTCGACACTTTCGACTAAACATGTAAATGATTATTTAATAATCAGAAATTGTATCTAAACTGATAAATATGTTTCAAAGTCAATTTTTTTCTTTAAAAATATTATTTAGAGTCAAAGTTATGTTAAATAGTTTAGGTTGGGTTTGATTTTCCTTTTTTTGTTTTTATTTTTTATTTTTATTTTCTGAAAATAGTTTTCATTTCCTATTTTCTAAAATTTGAAAAATGTATTTGGTTAATAAAATTATTTTTCTTTTTGATGTTTATTTACAAAATTGTCATCTTTTTTCTAAATTTTGTAAAGATATTTACATAATTGCTACCTTATTTTCCAAATTTTTTAGATAGATTTACAAAAATGCCACCTTATTTTTCTAAATTTTGTGGAGATATTTACAAAATTACCATTTTATTTTCTAAATTTTTAGAGTTATTTACAAAATTGCCACCTTGCTTTTTTAAATCTTTTATAGCTTTACAAAATTACAACCTTGTTTTTAGATAAAATAATTTTTTAATGTTTTATTCTTAGAAAACAGTTTTCTATTTTTTGAAAATGAAAAAAAAATAGTTAACCAATAATGAGTTTACTATCCTAATTTTTATTTTTTATAAAAATAAAAATAGAAACAAACAAATCGAATGCACCCTTAATTTCACAAGCCAATACAAATGCCCCTCGTATTCAATAATATGGCATATTCCAAACTAATTTTTTTATGCGATGAGACATTTTATTTTCGAAAACTTCACCTGTATATATAGCTTTTATAGTACAGTCTTAGCCTGCCAAACCACAACAAATTCACACTTCTCCGGAGTTCCCTATACAACGGGCGCATACATTTGAGTGGTTTAGCATGTGTGGAATCTTTTCAACTTCAAAGATGGTGGACTCGTGTATGTTTTTTTTTTTTTTTTTTAATCGTACTAAAGTTTCTTCCAAGCACACCACACCTAATTTATATATAAGTGGGGGAACGTCATGGGTAATTAAGTTTTAGCATTCTCAATACAGTGTATATATATATATATATATATATTGTAAGTAGATCAGAAATGTTTCTTTTTCTTTCTTTCTTTTCTTCGATGAAAGACCAAACACAGGTGATCAACAACATTCTTCCATTTCTTTCTTCATTTTGTAAATTAAAATGTTGTATGTCATAATTTGATCATAAGCATTATATTAATTGGAAGCTACATCTTTGTGAATATTTTTCCGCTTCCAGTGTGTTCAAATTAAATAGACATATCAATATCTTGCTACTTCAATTCTCAGAAATGGTATGCTTTGTGTTGTATATATACGTACATATCCTACTGCATGATGTAAAACAATTTTGGGAAAACCTTTTCCAAAACTCATTGGAGTTTCTTACTTCTTTAGTTTTAATCTCATTGGAGTTTCTTACTTGTTTAGTTTTAGTTTTACCTAAAAACTCTTTAAAAATTAGTCAAACAAGATAGTTTCAAGTTATACTTATTCATGAAAATGTTTTCATTATCCAAAAGTTGATCCAAATGAATAGTAAAGAGTCATGTTAGATACTACCCTAATTTTATTTCTTAAATGTCACCTCTTTTTTATTTTTTATTTCGTTTTAAAAAACCCCACCTCCTACCTAACCCTATGTTACCCATAGGGACCGAATCTAGGATATCAGTCAAGGAGGAGATAGTTGCAACAATTTATTGAACTATTCTTGATATTGTAACAGTTTCAAGAACTTGAATTATTCCTGATATCGTAACTTCCTATGTATATGCATAAGTGGCATACCACGTCGAGAAAATTTTCAATGGTCTTTCTCCCTTAACATGTCAACTAGGACACACATATGAAGTGATATTTAAGTAATAAATATAGGATAGCACCTAATACGGTTCATTTTTAAGAATCCCCAAGGGTTCTAGGACTTAATATCCCTCTCTGTATGTTGAGCAAGGGTGAGCGAAAAATGGAACCGGATTGAATCGAGTTCAATCTGTATCATTCGGTTCAATTGATTCTTCTCTAAAAAGACGGTCTATATAGTGTGGTTCAATTTTCGTCAAACAAAATTAAATAGCTAGACCAAGATAACTGGATAATAAAATGCATATATTACAGTAAATATATATATATATATGTGTGGGTGTGTGTGTGTAAAATACATAATAAAACATAACATACATTAAACCTCATCCCCTCTCTTATATATAAAATACTATATCTCCTTTTAAGATTTGATATATTTAATTAATGCATGTAGCTTCATTATTTTTTTATATATGGGGTGATTAATCTAGGATTTGTTTCGTTTTACGCGTATGGCTCAATATTCATCTTCGTAATTCATGGTTTGATTTTTCATGCAATTGTCTTCCATAATTTCTTTGTTTGGCTTTTCTTTTTTTTTTTTTAAGAAAAAAAAAGGTTGCGGCTCAATTTTGGTGTTACCCGAATAGACCAAGCTAAGTCGAACTAAAATATACTTCGATTTGATTATCTAGACTTTTCATATGTTGGATTAACTGAATGTTCACCAAATTGTTGACATGGATTATATAAAACAATATTATATATAAAAATGCCCATAAAAATTATTTTATGGCTCCTAAAAGTCCGAAAAAAATAAATAGAAAACAAAGCATCTTAGGGACTAGGGTTTTTTTTAGCGTTGGACAGGTTACAAGATTAGGGTTTCAGAAAATGTACAAGTACATGTATAAATATACACCAACATGCTTTCAGTGTGCTTGATTTCATATTTTATATTGATTTTAGTTTATTTTATTAGTTTGCAGTTCAGTTTTATTTATTGCATATTTCAAAACTGCTTTAATAGAATATAATTTATATGGTCATACATTTCGTTGATTCACGTTTATAGCATTGTTCAAATCAGGTGTTAGCATGCCATACCACAAGAAGATCCCGCACTTCCGAGATTTGAACCTACATAACTGCATGCCTCATCACGTACACATATTCGACCCCCCAAAAAAAAAAAAAAAAGTACACATAATAATATTGCGTAAATCCCATTTCCCCCATGAGTTTTAAGCAAAATTTCAAATCCCCTCATAAAGTTTTAGGTTTACCCATATTCTCCCTTAACTTTAATTTGCCAAACAAAGCCTTATATTTAAAGGCATCTTTATCTTTTTTTCCAATAACCCAAAAAAGAAAAGAAAAAATAGCAGAAAAAATAAATAAAATCATTCAATAAATGAGTGAATAACAAAACAAAGAATCACAAAAAATAATTTTAGAATAAGAAGAAATGGGTAAAAAAGCTACTCATTTTACAAAAATTGCCTATACACACTATTAGAGAAAAATTAAATTCACTTTAGAATAATTTTTTATAATATATACATCTCAAATTGAAACCATTTTTTTCTATCCTACCACATTTTGTTTTCAACCAACTAACTATTAAAAATTAAAAAAAATAGAAAATAATTTGATGCACAAAATTAAGAAAAATTTTAAATAAAACCTCCTTTTACATATATGTGTGTGTATCAAATTATTTTTTTTGCTCAAAATATAATTTTTTTTATAATGAACTAACAATGAAAACACCAAACAAAAAGTAAAAGAAAAATTAAGATAAGGTCTTGTTTGGTAAAATTTATTATTATTGGGAAAAAAAGGGTAAAAATAAAACCTCATGAGGGAGTTAGGTATTTACACTATAACTCATGGGGGAAAATGACATTATTAACAAATGTTTAGTCACTTAGATTCAAAAGAAAAAAGAAAAGAAAAGAACAATATTTTATTAACAATGTAATGGCTAATCATACCTGGAATCTTTTCCAGGTCCAAATACGGTAGGCTATTCTTTTTCTTTCTCTTTCTTCGACTAACAAATTTTCAGCGCAATGCGCACACCACCACTTAGTATATTAGTGGGATACACATCATGGACGTTCACTCACTCCCAATACAACAGTAAGAAGCCAATTTAATTCTGCTTTCAGAGCTGCCTCTCTTCTTTCATTCTCTATCTCTTCAATCTTTCTTATCTCTTCATTCTTTGTCTATACAACAACAATGGCAGAAATCTTGAAAGCCAATGCCACCAGCTACAGCGAGGTAGAAGAAGAAACCATAGCTAGAAAAACACCTAAAAGATCCCAAAAATCGGATGGCAGCTATCCTTATTGGTATTCACCAGAAACTGGGGTATACCATAGCAAACATGCTTCTGTCAACCTTCCAACAGAGCCTTCTGTTGATGCTGTTTCTTTCATTTTTTCGCACAAACACAATGGCGTCTCGGCTCTCGTTGATTCTTCATCTGGGCTTTCGATCCCGTACCGAAAGCTTTTCCCATTGGTTAAGGCGACAGCTAGTGGCCTTCACCAGATGGGAGTTAAACCAGGTGATGTGGTTTTGATTCTTCTACCAAATTCCATTTACTTCCCTATTATTTTCTTGGGTGTTCTATCTCTTGGTGCTGTTGTAGCACCCATGAATCCCCTCAGCAATCCTTTGGAGATTAAGAAACAAACCAAAGATTGCCAGGTTAAAGTGGCCTTCACTACACCCGAAAAAGTTGATCGAGTCAGTGCATTAGGGTTTCTTGCTATTGGTGTGCCGGAAAAGGTGGTGACTGGTTCTATCTTCCACAAGATCATTTCCAGTGACCCAAATTTGGCTCCAAGGCCAAAAATCAATCAGCAAGACGCCGCGGCGTTGATGTTCTCCTCAGGCACTACGGGGGCTTGCAAAGGTGTTGTGCTGACACATCAGAACTTCATAGCCATGATATCACTCTTTGTGAGGTTTGAAGCTTCACAGTACAAGGATTTGCCTTCAGACAACATCTACTTGGCTGTCATACCAATGTTTCACATTTTCGGACTTTCCCTTTTCGTGACTGGTTTACTCTCATTGGGCACCACCATTGTTGTAATGAAAAAATTCGACGCCGATGAGATGGTGAGAGTTATCGACAGGTATAGAGTCACACATTTTCCTGCAGTCCCACCATTGATGACAGCCATTACAAGGAAAGCGAAAACTGCTAATGGAAACAGCTTGAACAGTTTGAAGCAAGTGTCGAGTGGGGCTGCTCCATTGACACCAAAATGCATCAACGATTTTGTTCTGGCACTCCCTCATGTTGATTTCATCCAGGGTTATGGCATGACCGAGACAACTGCTGTAGCAACTCGAGGCTACAACACTAAGGAGCTCCGCAACTACACTTCAGTAGGACTTTTGGCTCCCAACACAGAAGCCAAAGTGGTGGATTTGGTTACGGGTGCCTCTATGCCTCCTGGTGAGGTGGGCGAGTTATGGTTGCGCACGCCTGGTGTCATGAAAGGCTACTTGAATAATGTGGAGGCGACCATGTCCACAGTCGATAAAGATGGTTGGCTGCATACAGGAGACATTGTATACTTCGATCAAGACGCATACTTATATGTTATCGATCGTTTGAAAGAAGTTATCAAGTACAAAGGTTTCCAGATAGCTCCAGCTGATCTTGAATCTATATTAATGTCCCACCCCGATGTGGTTGATGCTGCAGTAACAGCGTTGACGGACGAAGAAGCCGGAGAGATTCCGGTAGCTTTTGTAATTCGAAACAATGGAAGTTTAATTTCGGAGGCCAGTCTAATGGATTTCGTTGCTAAAAAGGTTGCACCATACAAGAAGGTCAGGAAAGTTTTCTTCACCACCTCGATCCCAAGATCTTCAGCTGGAAAAGTGATTAGAAGGGAGTTGAAAAGCATTTTACCTTCCAGATTATAAGGCTTCTTTTTCACTCTATGACGAGCTTGGAAGAAACATTTTTTGTAGATGACCAATAGGTAGACAACATTCCTCAATTTCTTAATTTCTTCATTTTGTACATGAATTTTATGTATATCGCAAACATGATATGAGAAACTTCATCTTATTGAATATCATTGGTCCCTTTATTTTAAATTCATTATCTTACCAACAAGTTGTTAGTTGAGATAATAACGTTCTCACTCTCGTAAGGAAGAAAACATAAGTTCGAATATCGGAAAACGTATTTGTTAGGAGGGTTTTTCCTTAACCATTCTCGACCCAATAAAGATTAGTCTCAAGTCCTATATGGTTTGAGAACACCCTAATTCAAAGCAAAAATTCAGTATCTTACATGCTCCCCTGTTTGCATTAACTTTGCATGTTCATGTATTAGCTTTTTGCTGTAACTCTCTTTATAATTAATTTGAAGAATACGTAGGACGCAACGCATTCGACTAAAAATTCTTCCACAAATCCTTAATACTTGCTTCTGTTCAGAAAACGAACCGGAAATTTTCCAACTACAGTTTATATATATGAAAAACGTTTGTTTTTCAACTATGTATTATTTTCTCTGTTTATTATCAGTTTCCAAAATAAGTTAGAAAAAACAGAAAATGCTGATAAAACCATGACAAAATAGACTGGGTCTGTGGAATGCCGGAAAGTAGTAAGTGAACAAGACAAAAATTAATGCCATCAAGAGAGAAGACGATGTATCAACACCACTCGCTTACGATCAATCAAGCTTTTTGTTAATACAATAAACTAAAACATCAAAAAAACAAAATACCCAAGGCCAAAGAAACACATCCCTCCTATATGCACGTGCACGTGAGAGAGAGTGTTAATACAATAAATAATACACAAAGTAAATAAATACACCAATATACTCCTGACAAGTTTAAACTCTTAAATAAGATGATAACTCTAATGCTTTTACTAAAACTTTCTTTAAGATTGGTGTTTTTTTAAGATAAAATGCATCATATCCCTCTATGTCTATTATAAGTGCATAACACTCTCTTGTTTGCTAAAAATCCCTCATCAAATTCCTGTGGTGCGAAAAGTTCCTTATCAAACCTCTGTGGTGAGTGGAAACTAGCACGCATACTCCTTACTATACAAAATAACGCTATTTTTCATAGGAAGTGTAGAATATGCACATAGCTTGTAACTATTTGAGATAGTGTTTTAATGGATTTTCAAGGGTAAAAATGTTCAATTCTTTTTCAATAAATTAACTAAACAATTTCATCCTTAGCGTGTAGTCTACATTTTGCATTTAAAATAACATTATTTTAGATGACAGCAGATATGCATGTTAATTTTCACTTACCACAGGGGTTTGAAGAGCAACTTTTAACACAATAAGGTGGTGTTATGCACTTATTGTGTTTAAATGATTGACTAACTACTTCTTGTAATGAAAGGTTCCAAATTTGACTATATATAGTTTCCCATGGTTAACTTAGATAATGTTTGGAGATCCACTGTGTCATGAAGCCTATAAGTTTGAGATGAAACTAATACGAACCTAGTTAGTGTGAGTTTCTTATCATTAGGAAAAAAAAAAAGTTTTAAAAAAAATGCACAATAAATGATAGCTTAGTCATATTTAATAATATTTGTAATAAGTTAAATATTTAATGATTTTAAATATAAAATCATGTCAAGAATAATTACAAAATATAGCTCTATTTATAATTACTATATTTATTTATTTAATCATATTATATATATATATATATATATATATATAATTTATAAATAAATATGCCATGCATGACTCAGCCCTAAAAAAGACTATGTTTTTCTAAGGGTTAATGTGGCATTGGTATTATTGAGATTTTTGTCAACCCAAGACAACTTGAAACTAATAAAGATATATTTGTATAATCTCCCGTTAGCCTGCCAAAATACGAAAATGACTGCACTTGTAGAATTTCCACTAAAGCAGGCGCAACAGAAAGGAGAGGGATTTTGGTGTTTATGCTTAAGCCAGTATGATTGCGATCTAAGTTCAAAATCGGCTGCTATTTGTCTTTGAGCGACTAGAAAATTTATTTAATAGTGCCCCACTATATGGAGGGTTTGTTTGGATTGGTGTTTTTTAAAAGCCGTTATAACTTATGAAATAAGTGTTTTTTTTTTAAATTAAAATTTTTGATTTCTAAAAAATTTATATTTAAATTTTTCAAATTTTAATTTTTTTAAATTACTAAACCAAATAATTATTTTAAAAAAATCTACTAGAGGCCCTAATAAGCACATAGTAACAATTAATACATGACGCGGACGTCCCTTCATGTGTCTCAATAACAATTGAAAACCAAAGTGAAAACTCCAGTGATTTTCAAAGCCTTAGGGCGCAAATCTCTGTTTTTTTTTTTGGGTCAAGGCATAAATCTGTGTTCGATCACGACAAACTGGCACACATGTGCACCAAATGGCAACCACTCCACTTGTCAACCAGTCAACCTAACAAAAGAAACTTTTCTTGACGATGCTGTTTATTAGAATATATAATTAGGGGCCGTTTGAATTAATTTTTTTAGAAAAATATTTTTTTTTGAAAAAATTATATTAAATTTATAATAATTATTTGATTTGACTTCTAAAAAAATTAAAATTTTGAAGAAAAAAAAATTCAAATACAATTTTTTTTAAAAGTCAGAATTTTTAACTTCTAAAAAAAACTGTTTTTCAAAAATTGTTAAAAAAAATACTTTTGAAAAAACCAATCCAAACGAGCCCTAATTGTTGTGATCACATAAAATATAATTAATATTTCAATATAATTAATAAATATCTAATAACCAAATTATATAACTATAATAAAAGTGACGAAATAAACTTCCAAGTTGGACCAGCTTAGTATTCTTAACCGTCAAAATAGTATAACTTGTAGAGCACAAGTAGCCATCAATGGCCAATATATTATTATTATAATATCATATGGTCAATGTATATATATAATACAGTTTGGATTCGAATATTCTCTTTGTCTTTGTTATTATTATTACCATTTTTTTGACCATCCCAACTTTTAGCATGTCTATCGATCCACTACCCAACCATATGTCCATATGATTAAAAAAAAAAAAAACACCAAGAATCGATGATGATTTCATTATACAATAATGAAAAATAGGCGACAGTTTTATAATATAAGTAGAAATTTAGGTAATATATAAATATATTATTATGCAATAACACTAATAAATGTATTCTTAGCTTGATTAATAGATGATATCAATACAGAGTCTTATAATAAAAAAAAGTTTAAAGTTCGAACGGTGAATGAAGCATAATGCTTTTTTTTTTTTTTGAAATTATATATAGACGACCATCACCTATTGCAAAATCCATGTACGTCAGGTAGCAGTTTAGAAGTTAATTTCTACTTGTCAATTTTTTGAATACAAGCATTAATAGTCAATTAAACTGATGATAATTGGCTGCAATACAGATAATCGTATGTAGGGCCTGTTTGGATTGGCTTTTTTTTAGGAAAATGTATTTTTTTTCTAAAAAAGTTATATTAAATTTGCAATAACTATTTAATTTGGTTTACAAAAAATTTGAAACTCTGAAAAAAGTTCAAATATAACTTTTTTTAGAAACTAAAATTTTTAGGTTCTCAAAAAAAACTTTTTGTTAAAAACTGTTAAAAAACTGCTTTTGAAAAAAACCAATCCAAACGGCCTTATATGTACAACTGTAGCGAGATTGGATCTCAATCATCTCTGCTTGATTTCCTTTGGTGTACCCATCTATTATTAACCACATGCAAATTTAAATTGGTTTTTTCAGTATATTCAAACTATATATTCGTTCCATATAGTTATGTCATTAAGGAAAAGGAGATTCAGGTGCGTTGTTTTTAGGTACTAACCAAACAAGTCCGTAAATTTTTTTCCCCTTCTTTGGTCCCTTTGTCAATTAAAGTTAACAGAATATAATTAAATATTTTTTTAAAGAAAAGTCATTCATGCCCTTAATTAGTCAAATGACATGGTATAATATTTTTTTTTATTTTTCACTAACCCAACCAATTGTATAAACATATTTTTTATTTTATTTTTAATTACTTTTAAAAATATTTAATTAAATATTAATTTCTAATTACTTTTAAAATAAGAAATAATAATGAAAAAAGTAATTAAGAATATTTATTGAATTATTCTTTTTCTCTTAGAAAAAATTTTGAAACTCTTCAAATAGCAATATGATCCTTGGGAAAATTTTTTAGTTTTTAAAATTTTTTTACCAATTAAAGCAGGGAATGAACCATGAAAATTTTTTTTTTTTAAATTGTTATGCCATTTGTCTCATTGAGAGCATATAGGTAGAGTTACCACCACACAAAAGCTTAAACTTATAGAAAAGATATTGGTTTGTTAATTTATTATGTACTAACACATCTCCTCACATACAGCGTGATTTATTTAGAGTTTTTCATGAACAATTTAATAAGTGGCAATGAAGATCAAACCTGTACCAAACTTGCAAGTGAACAATTTAATATTTTTTAAAAAGGGACAGTAAGGATCGAATTTGTACCGTTTAGATTGCATGCTCTAATACTAAATTAGAATTAGTACCTCTTCTAAAATCTTAAGCTTATAGAATAATTATTGGTTTGTTAATTTATTATGTACTAACACATAAATAGTATTTTGCAAAAGTAGTTAACTTTTTCATTAAGTTTAACTCACAGAAAGAATTAGGAAGAGAAAAAAAATTGAAAAACTTATTTAATCTAATACTTAAAAATAAAGAACCTGAATTTTATTTTTTCTTAATTATTAAATATCATGTATCTATGCATAAAAGTTTCTCTTTCCGTTGGGTTGGTGCGAATTTATGGACACAACCATGGAGTCCGGGATCTTAGCTGACATCTTTGGCATTGAAAGATTTGCTGCCCAATTATAATTGGAAGTGTAACGTGCAACTTTTTAAAAGTTTTGGGTTTTTAAATTGTAGTCACGTTAAGACAATAAATTAGTAAATCAAGTTTTTAAATAGGGTAATAATTTTAATTTTAGGATAATAAAAATTTTAATTCTTTTTCTTTTTTTTAATTTTGCGTGTAAAAAATAACTTATTATTTATAACACTTCACCGGGATCTTAGCTGACATCTTTGGCATTGAAAGATTTGCTGCCCAATTATAATTGGAAGTGTGACGTGCAACTTTTTAAAAGTTTTGGGTTTCAAATTGTAGTCACGTTAAGACAATAAATTAGTAAATCAAGTTTTTAAATAGGGTAATAATTTTAACTTTAAGATAATAAAATTTTAATTCTTTTTCTTTTTTTTAATTTTGCGTGTAAAAAATAACTTATTATTTATAACACTTCACAACTAAGCCAAAAAAAAAAAAAAATTGTTCACGTCAAAATGTGGATAAATTCTTGCATTCATTAAAATTTTCATTCAATAAAATTCATTAGACGTACCTAGTTTATAATAATGAGTACGGTATACAAAAATTTATTTACAAAATGAACCAAGAAATGGAGATACAAAAATGCACTGCCTACTCAAGAACTCTATAGCCCAAGCTCATCGATTGGGGGTGGGGGGGGGGGGGGGAGGGGGAAGAGAAAGGCCTTATAATCTGGAAGGTAAAATGGTTTTCAACTCCCTTCTGATCACCTTTCCAGCTGCAGACCTTGGTACCGAGTTGGTGAAGAAAACTTTCCTGACCTTCTTGTATGGTGCGACCTTTTTAGTGACAAAATCCATTAGACTGGCCTCTGAAACTGAACTTCCTTTCTTTCTAACTACAAAAGCTACTGGAATTTCTCCAGCTTCTTCATCTGTCAATGCCGTTACTGCAGCGTCAAGCACATCAGGGTGGGACATCAATATGGATTCAAGATCTGCTGGAGCAATCTGGAAGCCTTTATACTTGATGACTTCTTTCAAACGATCAATAACATACAAGTATCCGTCTTGATCCAAGTATACAATGTCTCCAGTATGTAGCCAACCATCTTTATCGAGTGTGGACATGGTCGCCTCCACATTATTCAAGTAGCCTTTCATGACACCGGGCGAGCGTAACCAGAGCTCGCCGACCCCACCAGGAGGGACAGAGGCACCCGTAACCCAATCCACCACTTTGGCTTCTGTGTTGGGAGCCAAAAGTCCTACTGAAGTGTAGTTGCGAAGCTCCTTAGTGTTGTAGCCTCGAGTTGCTACAGCAGTTGTCTCGGTCATGCCATAACCCTGGATGAAATCAACATGAGGGAGTGCCTGGACAAAATCGTCGATGCATTTTGGTGTCAGTGGTGCAGCCCCACTCGACACTTGCTTCAAACTCTTCAAGCTGTTTCCTGTAGCAGTCTTTGCTTTCCTTGTCAGTGCTGCCATCAATGGTGGGACTGCAGGAAAATGTGTGACTCCATACCTGTCGATAACTCTCACCATCTCATCAGCATCAAATTTTTTCATTACAACGATGGTGGTACCCAACGATAGTAAGCCAGTCACGAAGAGGGAAAGTCCAAAAATGTGGAACATCGGTATGACAGCCAAGTAGATGTTGTCTGAAGGCAACTCCTTGTATTGTGAAGCTTCAAACCTCACAAAGAGAGCTATCATGGCTATGAAGTTCTGATGTGTCAGCACAACACCTTTGCAAGCCCCCGTAGTGCCTGAGGAGAACATCAATGCCGCGGCGTCTTGCTGATTGATTTTTGGCCTTGGAGCCAAATTTGGGTCGCTGGAAATGATCTTGTTGAAGATAGAACCAGTCATCACCTTTTCTGGAACCCCAATAGCAGGAAATCCTAATGCACTCACTTGCTCAACTTTTTCGGGTGTAGTGAAGGCCAGTTTAACCTGGCAATCTTTGGTTTGTTTCTTAATCTCCAATGGATTGCTGAGAGGGTTCATGGGTGCTACAACAGCACCAAGAGATAGAACACCCAAGAAAATAATAGGGAAGTAAATGGAATTTGGTAGAAGAATCAAAACCACATCGCCCTGTTTAACTCCCATCTGGTGAAGGCCACTAGCAGTGGCCTTAACCAATGGGAAAAGCTTCCGATAAGGGATTGAAAGCCCAGATGAAGAATCAACAAGAGCCGAGACGCCATCGTGTTTGTGCGAAAAAATGAAAGAAACAGCATCAACAAAAGGCACTGTTGGAAGGTTGACAGAAGCATGTTTGCTATGGCATACACCAGTTTCAGGGGAATACCAATAGGGATAGCTTCCATCTGATTTTTGGGATGTTTTAGGCGCTTTTCTAGCTGTGGCTTCTTCTTCTACTTGGCCGTAGCAGGAAGCATTGGCTTTCAAAATTTCTGCCATAGTTGTTGTATGGACAAAAAAAAGTTGAGCTATGGAGAAAGAAAGAAGGGAGGCAGCTTAATTTGAAAGCTGAATTGGCTCTTTGGGGCGTTGTACTGAGAGTGAGTAAACGCCAATGATGTGCATCTACTTATATATCAGAGAGAGTGTGCGCTTCATTGGAAAATTTTCTTAGTTCAAAAAGAATAGCCCACCGTCTTTGAAGTTGACTAGACTCCGCAAATGCAGAACCAGTTACAAAAAACTAATGCGCATGCGGCAGTTGTAGACGAACATTCATAGAAGTGGGTGTTCGTTGTTTTTTTGGCATGCGGGTATTATACGAAATCTATACCTACACGTGAAACATATGATCCAGTAAAATCAAAGTTATCGGAAATGCGAAGACAAAATGATGATAGAATTGTTTCATATACTAAAAATATAGAGGTATATAGTCTAAAATATTTCGTAAAATCAATGGGAGATATAGCCCTATAGTAGGGATGTCAATGGTACCCCACCCCGCCCCGCCACGCCTTACAGGGGTACGGACGGGGTAGGGGCGGAGTTTTTGTAAAAAAACACCTGGGGCGGGGTGGGGTTTTTTATTTATACACCGGTGCCGGGGCGGGGTGGGGTCGGGGTTGGGTGACCCCACCCCGGTATATATATGTATGTATGTATATACATATCTATACATATCTATATATATATATATATGTATATTATATGTTATGTTTAATAATTATGATTGGAAGCAAGTTTAGATTTAATGTGTTATTGTTGTAAAATTATGTTGAATTTTAAGTATTAGAGTTTGAATTTGATGTGTTAAGGTTTAGTGCATGATTTATGTTATTTTTTATTTATTTTTATCTAATTAAAAAGTAGGGATTTCATTTGACAAATAGGGGTTTAACAAGTAAGTGTTTTGTCCCGATACTACAACCTCTTTAACTTTTGTTGACAGGTGTCTCGTAGGTAGGGGCATGGTGTAAAAAACACCGATAGGGGCGGGGATGATAGTCGGGAGAAAATCTCGGTACAGATATAGAGACAGGTAGAAAAATACCAGGTGCAGAATAGGGGTTTGTAAACCCTGCCCCCATTGACATCCCTACCCTATAGTTCTATAAAAAATAAGATTTAACAACAAACGCTTACAATGTTTCATCACTTGATAAACGGTCAACACAGCAGGAGTGTAAGCAAATGATAGTGCAACTGGATACAAGCCTCCTACAGGCTTCCTCACTCATCAAGACCTGCATATTTTACTCAAAAGCAACCTTGGTGGGGGGGGGGGAGGGGGGGAGGGGGGGTCAATTAATTCTTCAGGACTTTGAAAAGAAATGCTTTCAACTCCATAACATCTAAAAGGGCGACTACGAAACAGAAGCAAGTTTGGCCATTCTTGCCCATACAAGAGTACGGTTTATAACACCAAATGAAATTAACGAACGAAGGTGACAGAAAGAATAAGCCACTTCAGAAAGCTAAAGACTTCACTATCAACATCTAAACATCGTCACCATGTACATTAGTTCATCTGCATGGATATATAAGCAAATAGATGTTCTCTGTATACAATAAATGTTCTAATACAATAAATCATCATCAAATTTCACTTATACTCAAGAGTTTGACTATGTCTTCTCCTCTTTCAGATTCTAATAACAGGACAAGGGTGACACATACTTCTGCATTCCCGGACCAAAATTATGGGAACTCATAAGAGATGTTCACACAACAAGGAACTGAAAACCCTGAGGAACTAGTACTGAATCGTGCTTCATAGCGGAACAGAACCAAGACCAGATTTATCCTTATAAATAACATGCATCAACAAACCAAGAGCTGCTTCGCTCTTCTTCAGGTCTCCCCTTAGCCTGTCTGTTCAGGTATCCCTAAAGGTTTGGATGCCTGTCAAACAAATATGATGCAAATATAATCGTCCAAGAGAGTGCAATAAGCTCCAGAAAAATAAAAACACGGATGATTGCAGTGGGATTGTGAGGAGACAGCTGTTAATTTACTTAAAGAAATTTGAAATTCTACTTCCCTATCTCAGGAAATAAAAAACAGACTAAATATACTGCATTATTTTCTGCTGATAAGGGGGAAGCCACCTAGCAGGATGCTTCTGTACTTGAGCTTGGGTGGGTTGCTATGGTGGCTAGGGGCAGCTTAATTTCGGAATTGGCTGGATGCCCGCTTCAATTCTGACAAAGCTGCAGCACTTACAAGACATCAACACGCAAAGCTCTTCATAGTTGGCCGGGACATAAACTCTTCCTCAGAAAGAGGGAAGCCACCCCCCACCCCCTTCTCAAAACACTAAACTGAACAGAGGAAAAGGAAGGAGGGGGAGGGAGAAGGATAATGTAATATCCCTCTATATCACCTTTTTCATAATAATTTTCTGGGTTCTCTTAGCAACCGCAAAAGGATATTTTGCTGGTTTATACACACCTAAACTTAGTAATCTCTAGTTTGCCCCCAACTTCCAACTTTCTACCTTCCCACATACTGCCAACCTAACAGCTCAAATGTGGAAAAGAGAGGCAGAGAGTAATACATGGACACAAACACACACACACACAGAGAGGGAACCAAAGCCTGAGCAATTTCAAACGCTACCTTTTGAGAGAGTTGAGCTTTTAAAGACTTAAGCTGACAGCTTTGCATGTTTGAAAGTAATTGTGTTGCCATTCTCAAATGAGCAACGCTGCAACAGTAAAATTATCAGATCAGGCCTAAATAAAAAGGAAAATTAGTAAGGGAAGGGCAATGGGGAAGGAAGAGAAAAAGAGACCAAGAGACAAAGTAATTACATAATAAGACCATTTCCTTGTGCAGATAGTTCATCTCTAAACATAATATGTTATAGCAAATCCATTTTATTTATTGTTTTTATAGACTAAAGCAGCAAAATTATTACTTCCATATATATAATTTCAATCAGTCTTGTGCCTAAGATGAACATCTAACATGGGAGACTTACAGCCATATGAGACTTTAAAACATCAAGGCAGGGGAAAGAAGGGGCATGGCTATAGGTTGTAGTGTATTGGATATAGCATACATATAATTTCAATTGGCAGTCTTATGCAAAAGATGGACCTCCAATACAGGAGACATACAGTCATATGAGACTTTAAAATATCAATGTAGGAGAAAGAAGTAATGTTATAAGTAGTATTGTATTGCATATAGTTCTTTATCAGAAAACGAGAAGGGAAATCCTTGAATTTCCACTTGTAATAACTATGCATGTGCCTATTTCTATGGAACTTTTCTCATGCTTGTCCATAAAGAGCAACTATAAGCAATAATGTGGGAGACTAGAGCACCAACCTCCAAAACGTTTCATAAATGCCAAATCCCAAAACGTAAACCATTCTCCAATTTAGATGGATAGAGACTACTCTCATCAATTACGCCAGTGTGTCTACAGAACTTTCAAACTGGTATTATTAATTCAAAGAGTTACATGATCTTTCAAGATGACACATCATTTCAGAAAACCCAATCAGATATGCTAACAGGGCAATAGAAAATTCTCAAAATATCTAAGATCCTTCCCCTTGTATGTTCTGAAAGAGACAGAAAGATAGAGAGAGATAATCAAATATCCACATTGAAATTGAAGTCAATACATGGCAAAAGCACTCATAGAAAGCCATAAGATCATAATAGCAAAGATGACATTACATTATAAACAGAGAGCAGAAAGTAACCTTTGAAACCAATAATCAGTAACCAGAGACAGGGCATAACGCTATTACAAAGGAACCAAAAATTGACCTGTCGAACCCATTATCTATATGCGCATCAAGTGATGAGATTATGCCGGGCATCTGTTCCAACATCTGCATCACATACAGCAAGAGAATAGGTTCAAGAAGAAAACTTTGGTAAGACCGTGATGACTTAGAAATTATGGTAGTAGGAGGATTTATATACCAGCTCGGTGTTCTTGATCATAGCAATCTTAGCCAAAAGGTTCCTTGGCAACTTTTTTTAATTCAGCCTAAAAGATAAAACAGTTTACCCTGTGAGAAATGATGCATAGTAGTTCTCAATATTTTATTGTGATTCTAAGTAATTCAGTCTCATAAAGTTTCTCTGCCAATGAACTCAATAAACTAACAATTCTTTTAGGGGAAGAATAGATACACACGGCCCTCCAAACCACTCTTGAAAAGTTCACACCATGGCGCCTGAAGAAACTCTAGCAACCAATAAGCATACAAAAACTCAGCTATTATATTCCTATAGAAGGCCATGCATGTTTGTGCTGCATATTCCCACTGAACTAAATACATATTAGTTTCAAGAAGTAAAAGCTCTGAAATTAACTTTGCTTTACCGGTTCAATATCAACTATTTGGTTCACATTAAATGTTAGGCCAGAGAGAAACCGGACGAAGGACCCAAACTGAAAATTATCCTCTTCTGAAACCATTAAGCCAAAGGGGGGTTCAGGGACCAGGTTCTAAACAACTGGCTTGCCAAAAACCTATCCCCCCACATCTTCTCCCATGTCTTGAATCCAAATTATCATAAATTACCATAAAGTCTTAACTCATATTTATAGTGGCTTCCTGGCTTCGCCAAAACCAATTCAGTGCTTTCTCACCGATGCAACCTTCTTGCTCTGCTTCAACTACATAAATTTGACTTAGTCATGCTCACCCTACCACATCAATGTTTCTAGCAAATTCCTAGAATCAGTCAAGACCATGAGTAGCTGAGACTTTCGACTAACTCAACTTAAAAATCTACAAAATCCTTCATAGATTCCATAACGCAAAATAAGCAAAAATGCAACCTTTTCTTTTGTTCCCGATACTTTGTTAGACCGCATGTCTAGGGGAGCTTCATTACTGGTCTGCTCTTTTTCAGCTTTCATAATCTTCCCAGGATTACACATCCACCACACCAACACTTGCATCAAAATCACACATTTTACTATAACTCCCATTCCAAAAGACTAACCAAAACAAAGAAACGAGCAAATTCTTGGAAATTTTACGCCAAACCAATGTTTCACAAAATATTATTGCTGGAAAAATTTTCCCGTTAATTATTTTTGGTTTTATAAAATAGGTTGAATATCTTGTTCACAAGTTAGGCTTTGTGACCATATTTGTTTTAGTCCACCTCATAAATTCATACGATTCTTTTGTGCGTAGGCCTATATTCTGATAAATCCTTTTATGAGTAGGACTATTAGAATTTATTATAAATAGGGCTAGGTCCCCTCTCCTATTCTTAACCTAACAGTTGTTCCCATAAGTATCTGTTAATATTGAGTAGAGCAAAGAGAGGAAGATCTAAGCCTAAACTGGGTGACAGTTATTTCTTCAACAACAATTCTTTGACAATAATGACTCAAACAGATATGTGCTTCTGCTATCAATTATGTCTTTGAATTTTATATTGTAAATTCATGTATATGATCCTATATTGCGCTTACATGTGGTATCAGAGCCACTTATACATGGATTTACATGTATTTTTTATAAAAAAAATTAAAATACTTGTTTGAACATATAAACTACGAAAGTTGTTGGTGATTGTTTATATTATTATTAAATTTTATTTCATGAAATTGATTGAGTGCTTTCGTAGAACTCTCCTTGGTCGTTCTTGATGTATTTTATGATTTATTTTAATTTTTGAGTTTTTCCTCTGAATTATTCAGATAAAGCCAATCGCCACTCACATCAAGAAAATAGCCATTTTTTAAAATAAAAAAAGGTAATATTCATGATTTGATTTGTGTTTTTGAAGACCCATGTTTTGGTCCTGTGTTTCAAATTTTTGCGATTTTCTTGCTTTTTTAATAAAATCAATTAAAAAAAACTATTTGCATAATCCAGCAAAGAATTCAACTTTTTTTGGTGAAATTGATGTTGAATTTGAATTTCTAAGTGAAAAAGACTAGGATTAGATTATTTGTTTACAAAAATCAAATTAGATTCGAGGTTTTTATGACATGGGTTTCGTTTTGGGTCTAAACATACTCTGTATTAGCCCAGTTTAGAGGTAAAAAGGTCATGTTTGGTAAATAAGAATTTGGGGTGATTAAACTTTACAATTAATAAGCATAGCCAAACAGCATCTTATTTTAAATTGGTAAGGGGTGTGTTTGGCAAATAGGCTTTTTGGGATATTTAGGTTTTTGTTATATAGGAGCGTGACCAAACAAGGCCCTTGTATTTTAAGCTAGAAAGGACTACGTTTGGCAAAATTTAGTTTCTTTAGCTTTTGGTCTTTGGATTATTTGCATAACCAAACAGAACCCTTATTTTTAAGTTAGGAAGGTCTTGTTTGGTTAAAGATTTTTCTTACCAAAAACATAGCATTGCATATTTTATATTTACGAAACAATGCCTTTGCTACTATGGAATTAAATTTAATTTAAAATGTTAAATATTTGTATATATATTAGTCTTTTGAGAGGGAAAAAAAATCGTGGCCGAGTTTTTTTTTTTTTGGTCATCCATTATTATAAATAAATATATATACAAATGATATATGTATTTGGGGCTCGTTAAAATAATTATTATTTTTTTATTATTATTATTAGTTTCGTTTTTTTGTTTAATTCTCAGTTTGATTGTATATTGGCAAACTGAAATATTTTGTTATGCCCTAAGATACGTCATTAATGGTGCAATGTTCTTGCAATGGATATTTTATAATTATTGTTTATGTCTTATTACTTTTAAAGTATTAAATTAATTAATATATCATTAATTGACTTACTATAACGAGTCCTTAGGGCATTTTTAAGTGCAGTGCCATCATTTATTTGCTTTTGCAAATGTAATAGAATTCTATTGCTAAGGGAGTTGCCATTGGATCAAGTTAATATTTGGTTTTGGTACCAGTAACAATTGTTTTAGCTTTGTTATGAAAATAAATTTAATTAAACATTGAAATTTTATGTTTTTCTCTATGGCAATTTCTATGTTTTATAAATAAAGATTTGATCTAGTAGTTTTCTTTAGTCTCTGAATTTAATGAAAATATTTATTTCCTTTATTCAATTTGAAATTTTATATATCTCCTATTGCTAGATTATTCATATGTGCTCGTGAAATTTTGTTAAAGAATGCAATTTTAAATTGATCACAGAAACATGTCATATTGAATTGTTTCATATTGTGCGGTCAATCACATACATAGTATTTTGTGATTAAAGTTAAGCGATAATTTTTTCGAATGAGTTGATAGCATAGATTTAAGTAGGCAAATTCACTAAAGTGATTTGCTCAATTAAATCTATGGCTTTTCTCATTTTGTTTGGGAAACTACCATGGTAAAGTATGCAATGTTCTCCCAAAGGAGATCATTATATGGCTTTAGCCTGGTAGTATAAACATAAAGTATGGACCAAGATTACAATGCTGTTAGGGAGTTCACTTGCCCAAAGGTGGTTGACTTTTCTTTCAATGGGGTGATCTTATATGTATTACTTTATGTTAAAAGAGCGCCTATTTACATGTTGAATTATTTTCCCAAAGGCAAATATGACAACAATGTGCTTGGACTCTTTTGTTTATAATGCTTACTCTTGTAATATAGTATGTTTGCATAATGTTTATTGATATTGCATTCTTTTATTGGATTGTTTCATTTACTTTGAACCATTATTACTTAAATATCTTGAATAGATAAAACTATTATGAAATGAAAACAAATATTGGATTTTATCTGAGTATAGTCAATACTGACTTGACATTACATTTGATGCACATGCTGCTTTGGTTGATAAAAATGGTGATAAAGAAAGGGTAATATAATTGGCAATAGGAGAGGTCTAACTGTCTTGCTTAATGCTATGAAGAGATCATAACTGAGTATTTATTGAATGGCTTATCTTAAACTAATAATGTAAAAGAACTCTTAATAGCTATGCGAGAGAAATACCAAGGAATCTTAGAATATCAATGGCAAAAAATTACCCATTATGTTATTGAGGAAAACAAAATTAAGGGTAGAACCCCAAAGGTTGTATATTTTGTTTCCAATTTTAAGCCCTATTTTTATAACGTTAGTACTTCGAATTCTAAGCGTCATGTTACTAAGAGAGGTCGTAGCTTTAAAAAGGATGGTAAAGATCAGATCTAGATCGTAGATTAAAATCACAATGTAAGAAGTCCTAAATCTGCTATCACTAAGTTTGATAATAACTCTTACTTTTGTAAGAAAAGGTTATAAAAAAGCTCAATGCCCAAGTTCAATTTTGGTTAAACAAAGAGAAAATAGATGAGGGGCAAGTGGATTAAAGTCTTACATTGGGACTATTAGTCTGTATTTAAAAATTAGTTTTGAACTTATTTTAGAAAATGCTTTAGACGGAACTTGATTCCTATTTCTTTTTTGTAGACAAGATTGGTTATGATTTTCACTTTAAAAATGACCAAGTACAATTATTTTTTTTTTAAATTCCAAAATTGTTGATGAATGTGTTTTATCAAATGGTTTATACCAATTGTGCTTATTCCTAGGAAGTTCTCATGACTCTTTTCATATAAAAAATTTTGCTTCTAAAAGGAGTTTAATTATAAGAAATTTTTCCTTTGCTGTGGCATAAAATGTTAGGTAATATTTCTAGGGAAAGAGTTGAAAGACTCATTAATAGTAAGATTTTACCTTCTCTAAATTTTTGATGATCTTGAAACTTATATTGGGTGCATAAGGGGTAAGCGCATACCCACTGGTTTGCCTTTTAGAAATGATAAACATAGATACTATAGGACCTTATTCTATTATATTGTGTGGTAATAAATATTTTGTTACATTCATTGATGATTTTTCTTGTTATAGATAACTCTATCTAATTAAAGAAAAATCTGACGCTATTGAGAAATTTAAAATTTTTAAGACAAGAAGAAAAATAATTTGGAAAGGTTATCAAAATTGTTGGATCTGACAGAAGAGGTGAATATTGTGGTAGGCTTGGATCTCCGGACAACATGTAGAGTCATTTACCAAGTACTCATAGAATTATGGGATTGTTGGCCAGTATATTTTGTCTAGTATCCCTGAGTAAAATGGTGTGATCAAAAGGTGAAAATACATATTTACGGATATGATAAGAAGCATGATAAGTATTACTGACTTACTAAAGTACCTTTACAGTGAAGCCATTAAAATTTCTTGTTAAATACTTAAACATGTTCCCAACAAGTTTGTCCCTCAAGCTCATTTTTTTGCATTTTGGTTAAGGAGAAAACCCAGTTTGACCCATTTTCGGTTTGGGGTTGTCCTACTTAGGTAAGGATTTTCAAATAAGAAACCACTGACCCTAAGACTATTCGCTGTTTTATTAGGTATTTGGATCATTTTTAATGATATAATTTTTACTCTTCTATGTGTGTTTCGAAGATTGTCAAATCTTAAATGCCCAAATTCTTATAATTGGATATTAGTAATATTGTATATCCTCAATCTACTATTGAGGATAATGATAGAGAAATTGTCTCATTTTCACTACTAATAAGTAGTCAGGCTGGTACTCTATTCACATTGAGAGACAAGATATTAGTGAATACCCTATAATAGATGATGATGTTACAGCTAATGATAATCTACACGTTGAGATCTCACAACCTTATAATTTAATAATGAACAACATTTAAAAGGTCTATTAGAGAAAGAAGATATTTCATCTATAATGATTATCGCATTTATTTGAATGCTATGAGAAATAAGATGCAATCTATGATGAAAATAAATTTGGGAACTTGTTGATCTTCTTAAAGGAGATAATCTTATTGGTTACAAATGGGTCTTTAAGACCAAGAGAGATCTCATAGAGAAGATTGAGAGGCCAAAGGTGAGATTAATTATAAAAGGCTTTTCCCAAAGAAAAGGTATAGATTACAACGAAATCTTTTTTCACATGCTTCTATAAAATATTCTTTGAGCTATTAATGTCTCTTATGGATGTGAAAATAGTTTTTCTCAATAATGATACATATATACATATATATATATATAAGTCTACATAAAATAGCCTGAGGGTTTACTATTACTGGTTAGAATAACATGGCTTGTAGACTTAGAAAATCTATTTATGGTTTTGAATCACGCCTCAAGGCAATGAATATTTGAAGTTTGATAAAATGGTAACTTCTTATTATTTTGAGGAAAATAGAGTTGATCCATGTATATACTTCAAGATCAGTGGGAGTAAATTTGTCTTCCTAATATTGCATGTTACTGATATTTTGCTAGTTAAATATGACTTGGGTATGCTCTATGAGACTAAACAATATTTACTTAAGGCTTTTGATATGAAAGATTTTGAGAATGCTTCTTTTGTTCTTGGGACTAAGTTTTGTTGAAATAGGTCTCTTGAAATTTTTAAATCTTTTACGAAATTTTACATTGATTGAGCTTTCAGAACTTTTTTGGTGTAAAGGATTGTAAGTCTTGTGTGCATTTATTGTAAAAGGTGATAAACTCAAATTGAAGCAATATCCTCAAAATGATATAAAGAGGGATTCTATGAAAGATATACCTTGTGCTATTGCTATTGAGAGCCTGTTGTATGATCTAGTATGCACTAGACTTGATATCGCTTTTGTGATAAGAGTTTTGGTTGATAATAAATCCTGGAATGGATTATTGTGTTGTTGCTAATTAGGTAATAAAATACCTACAAAAGACCAAAAATTATACGCTTGTTTGCTATAAAGTGGATTATCTAAAATTGGTTAGATATTCTACTTTTGACTATGTTGGATGCTTAGATGATTCAAAATTTACTTTTGGGTATATCTTTGTGTTAGCTGGAGGGGCCATGTCTTGGAAGAGTGTAAAATAACAGCTTAATGCCTCTTCAACTATGCAAAGTTGTGGCTTGTTATGATGCCTCATCTCCTGCTATATGTTTTAAGAACATGATATCTAGTTTTGAGAATAATAAATTCTGTTACTAGATCTACTGTGATAATAGAGTTGTTGTTCTATTCTAAAAGAATAATAAGAAAATTAAAGCTTGCAAGCATATAGATATCAAGTTCTTGGTAGTCAGAGACTTTGTCAAAATGATGGCATTCATATAGAACGAATTGCTAGTGATGACGTATTAATTGACTTCTTGTCCAAGGTCTTTGACTTATGTTTTTTTGTGAAACATGTTAGGAATATGAGTATTTTATAATCTCTTTGATGTTATTGTCTAGTAGGAGCTTTATATCATCATGTACAATTAGATGTTCCCATTATTTTATATTTTGCTTTGCACATTAGTGCATTCGTACAATAGCATGGTGTTTTATGGTTTACAATGTAATTGTATATTGTGATTACTCATATTCATATTTTATTGAGGATCTTATGTTTGGTGTCCATTGCGATAAGATCCCCTATTGTGTTTAATATCTCCATAAGGACACATTTTGGTTGGAGATATGTATTCTTACCTTTGGCATGTTGATCGCCATTTTGTGAGGTTAAGAATAATCTATTCTCTGGCCTACTGAATGCCGTTTTGTGAGGATATGTGTTCTTTCTTCTAGCATATTGAACGCTAGTTTGTGAGGACAAGAACAATAGATTTTTCTTGCTTTAAATACCAATATTGGAGAAATCATGTGGAGGACTGGCAAAGAAATAGCACATTTTGATCACATATTGGTGCTAGTTTCTTGTTACGCTGCCGTATGTTTGGTCCATGACAATAAAGTTGGATGACATTTGTAACTACGGAAAGTCTTGTGTCAATATAAAACACTATGGCCGCCATGATTCGATGTTTGACAATCTTGTTGGTCCGGATATGCACTCCAGGTGTAATCTTGTGAATCAGAATATTTTTAAAAATTATGGTCACATTCTGTTTCCTATTCAGCCTAATAAATATTTTTCTTAAAATTTTTTGAAAATAAATAAAACAATTAATGTTGCCCAAGTGGGAGACTGATGGAAAATTTCTTTTTAAAGTGGGCTACCGTTAATTATTTTTTGTTTTATAAAATAGGCTTAATCTTTTTAAAATGGGCTACCGTTAATTATTTTTGGTTTTATAAAATAGGCTTAATATCTGGTTCACAAGTTGGGCTTTGTGATCATATTGTTTTTAGCCCACCTCATAAATCCATACGATTCTTTTGTGTGTAGGTCCATATTCTGATAAATCCTTTTATGGGTAGGACTGTCAAAATTTATTATAAATAGAGCTAGGTCCCTTCTCCTACTCTTAACCTAACAGTTGTTCCCATAAGCATCTGTTAATATTAAGTAGAGCAGGGAGAGGAAGATCTAAGCCCAGATTGGGTGACAGTTATTTCTTCAACAATAATTCTTTGACAATAATGACTCAAATAGGTATGTGCTTCTGCTATCAATTATGTCTTTAAATTATATATTGTAAATTCATGTATATAATCCTATATTGCGCTTACAATTATTTCTTCCAAAAATGGAGGAAAAAAAATAGCCACCAACTACCAAAAGTTCCCATTTCACTAATTATCAGCAATGATAAAACTTCCACATAATTAACCCAATTCATGACAAATTATGCAATAAATAACCATTAATCCAAACAAAAATTGAACACTTTTTATTAGTACAATGCAGAAAGAATATATATATATATATATATATATATGTATTTCTAGGAACAGTAAAGAATTAATATTAAATATGTGTTTTGGACGTAAATTGCCTGAGAAGGAGAAGATTGAAGCATGAGGTGGAGAAGATGGAAGTTGAGTGTATGGCCTGAATCATCTGATCTGCCGCTATAGCTTTTGCTGGCCCTTCTCTTCTGCTTCTGCTTCTTGTACTGGTTGATGCATTGGTCGCCATTTTTAGCTGTTGCTGTAATTTACACACGATATTTAACGCACATTTTTATAAGTTCCATTGTTTAAGAAATTAAAAAGTTCACGGTTTAAGCATACGTTTGAGCTAATTAACTTATTGATTAGAAAACACTAAAATGGTCAAATACAAAAAGATTTGACAACCAATCTATTGGATAAGGGTGTGTCGAATTTTAGTTACAAGGTCTAATTAGATGTGTTTTTTTTTTAAGTGCATATATTAAAAAAATATAATAAACGAAATTTGCATATTTAAATTTTCTTTGCATTTGAGCTGCGTTAGTGTGGTTTGCAAGAAATTTTCTTCTTTTAATTAGTCTATCCCTAATCCAATCCCTGTCTCGCATGATATTTGTACCTAGGGCTTCAATCCTCTAGAAAATTATCTAATCTCTTAAACTATCCCAATCACTGCAAAAATTAATTTGATAGGAAAAATATTTATTTAAATAAAATACTTTTTAGAGTCTAGTCGTGAAGGTAAAAAAATATTTTTAATTTGAAAGCGAAAAAGATGGAATTAAAAGCGTATACACAACAACAATGGACTTGAATTCTCTTCTATTTTTTTTTCCTCCTCAACGTGTAGGAGGGATAAATAATCCAATTGGTGTTTATGATAAAGATAGTGAGAGGTTAATCAAAATTTTAAGAGAAGATATCAATTAAACAAGTTCTTCATACAAACCATTGTTTAAAATTCGTTTAAGACTTGGTTTTTAAGCGGATAATTTTGGTGACAAATATCTATCTTCCTCAATTAATATATTGCAAACTAATCATGTTTCCAATGATTATCACAAAAAACAAAAGGAAGTTCTTTTAAAGATTTGAGCTCATAGTTAATAGCAAAACTATATTATATTACTTTAATGGTGAAGTAATAATACAATTAGTATTTTTATTAATTTAAATTATTTTATTATTTGGTACACTATTTCCTTTATGACAAAAATCTTATGTTAAAATAAAAAATACATTAAATTTATTCTAAAATAATAATTTTATTGGTATTGTAACGCACTTCAACTTATACATAATACTCTAAATCAATCAAAAATTAAATAATACTTTTTTAAGAAAAACTTTAATATTATTTTATGATTATTGAAGCCTGTTTGGATTGCCTTTATTTAATGAAACAATACTTTTTTAAAAAAAGCACGTGATTTTTAACATAAGTATTTAAAATAAACTTTAAAAGAAGCTGAAATCTTTAAAAAAAAAAAAAAAGCTTCAATTTCAATTTTTTTTTTCAGAAATCAAAACTTTTAAATTTAAACAAGCCCACCTTAAACCGAAATTCATTTTCCAATAGCCCATGGTCCAAGCCCCTTTTTTTTCACGAGCCCTTTTCTGCGGTGAAATAAGCAACGTGCACTATCAGAAAAAGGAGACATGATTATGATTTAGATATAGACACTGTTCGACAACAGTTTTTCAACTAGTATTTAGTGTTTTGACTTGGTCAAATCACTATCTCTTCCTATTTTTATTGTTCGGTAAAGTAGTGTTTTAGATAGTGTTTTTAGTTGAAATAGTGTTTGAAGTAGTATTTTTGAAACGTTAATATTTTTAACGTTTCAGGTAATGGATAGTGTTTTATTTTTCATTTTCGCAATTTTACTCTTTCTTCATTATTTTTTGGCAATTCTACCTACTATATAATCTCTTTTTACATTTTTATATTTTCTTTCACAAGTGTAAATCTAAAATAACATAAAAAGCAATTTTAAATCCTATCTGTATTAAAATATACTAAAAAAGTGTAAGTCTTATTCATCTATTTATTATTTTTCTTGACAAAATAAATCTTTAATCAATTAAAAAATAATTCTAAAATAATAACATTTTTTGTAATATTAATAAAATTAATTTATCAAATGTAATTTTATTATACTTTAATAATCAAATGTTATTACAAGAAACATATATCTAATTATGAAATAAATTATCTCATTTCAATAATAGTAATAATAATTATATTTATTATAACATAATAACATAATACTAATGTCTTTTTATGTTATTTTACATTCATCAATTAATCAAATAGCTAATTTTATTAAATACATATTATTCAATCAGCTAACTACTAACCGTTAAAATACAACAGTTATTAGCTATTGAAACTATTATTTATTACTTAAATAACTATCAATTATATTAATAGTTAATTTTGTCGAATAATCCCAGAGAGGGGCAGGCTATCCCTATATATGTGGAAAGCCTGGAAGGAGCGAATATGTGATGTCATATACCAATTTTTGGCACTTTCTACCATGATTTATATGACGCCGTACAGAATCAAGATTTTTCAGACAATGTCCATGAGTCAACATCGAAACAAGCTCTCTTGCTCAAAATATCATCAAATGTGGGGACATGTTACATGTTTCCACTACCAAATGTTTCAGATGAGTTTCCAATTTTTAATAGACGCACTGGAGTTTGTGCGGTTTGAGGTTCAAATGTTGTTCGACAGCATTTCTTTTGGTGGCTATGGGCACATTTAGTTTGATTTTTTCAAAAATAATTTTTAATAATTTTTTAAAAATAAATTTTTTAAAATAAAAAATTTTAGTTTAAAAAAATTTGAATTTGAACTTTTTTTAAAGTTCTAATTTTTTTAGAAATCAAATAAAAAATTATTACAAATTTAATGTAATTTTTTCAAGTAAAAAAATTTTTTTTCCTAAAAAAAAAACCAAACCAAACAGGTCCTATAAAAAATTTAAAATATAAAACAAAGTGTTTGTTTGGATTAATTTTTTTAAAAGTGTTTTTTAATAATTTTTTAAATTTTTTTAAAAAATTAAAATTCTGACTTAAAAAAAAAACCATAAGAGTTTTAATTTTTTAAAGTCAAATTAAATATTTATTGTAAAAAATATATATATTTTTAAAAAAATCAATTGAAATAGGTCCTAGGAGTACTGTCAAACATCCTCATATGTTATATTTGTTATATACTTATGTGAAATCTTAATCTAGAAAACATATAAAATTATATATTTTTTAATTTTTAATTTTTAAATAAACATATGGCAAGCCTAGCGACACTCCCCTGTCATGGACTTTGGACAGATTTTTCAAATGTATTATCCAAGATAAAACACAAAGCTTTAGATAACAATAACAGGATAATAAATTTATTATAATTAAATATTTTAATTTTTATATATTTCTATGAAAAATAGCAACTGAGATGTAACTGATTTTGAACATGCATGAAAATTTATTGTTATATCGCAATTTTAATGATTTTAAATTAAATTTAATATAATTCTACATAACATGAATTGGTTTGCACAGAATAATTAAAATAAAATGTTTTGGTTTTTTTTTTTTTAGTGCGATGACTTTTGCTATATTGGGTTCTCAGCCGTTGGATTCACTAGGGTCCAACAGCTGGAGTTGGGTGTAAAATGGTGGCTCATACACTAGAGGGGCTTATATATAGAGTCGACATGGTGCTCCGGTTCAGATAAAACCGGGTTGAGTACTGCTCTTCTTCCTTTTTTTTTTTTTTTTCCTTTTCCCTTTCTTTTCTTCTTTTGGTCCCACATAACACTTGTACTATTTTCTTTTTTTCATTCTCTGGGTTAAAGTCTTTCAAATTGAGGGTAGTATAATTTTCTACAAAAATTACAAATTGGAGTTTAAAGAAAGGGAAGGAGAAAGAGCCCTTAACTGGCATTAGAAAGAGAATTGTTCCAAATATAACAATTATTAGTTATTACTTATGAGGATCTCTTGTAATTATTTGGATTAAAGTGGAATATTATAGAATTGTAGTATGATAGGTAATAAGAAAAATTAAAATTAGTTTTGTTGAACTCTAATAGTCATTTCAAGCATGTTTTATTTACTTAATTATGAATTTTAGATCCTCGCTCACAATGATTTCCTTTGTGATTTAACAATGACCAATTTTCATAAATTTTTTAGACAATATATTAAATATTTCAATTATGTTTTTATTTTATGTTTCATCTAACACAAGTTATATACTATGATGAGTGTAGGGCAAAGCAACCAATGAATGCATAAGTCAAGTCTAGATGAAATGATTTTGAGTACTTCGATTGCTTTTGAGTGTTGATAATAGTATTTGCAATAAACACTCAATATCTTAGGAAGAAAAAAGTTATGGACCATATCATAAATGCTAGAAAGTTGTTCACAACATTTCCATTATTGTGTTCCCGCAAAACATATTTATAGGACCTTAGATTGTTTTATCTTGCAAGTCATTGTCTTGGATCTACATCGATCTTGACGTACGCCAAACTTTCAAAAATTATAAAGTTAAAATTAAGTTCTATGAAATTAAGAAATACACACATTTTTCCTATTTTATACATCCATCTTGACGTAACGAACTATCAAGAAAATTTATAAAGTTAAAATTAACTTTTACGAAATTAAGGAAAACAATATATTTTTCCTACTATATACATCAATCTTGACATATGCCAAACAATCAAAAAAGAATTATTAAGTTAAAATTAACTTTTACATAATCAAGGAAAATACACTTTTCCTAATAAAGAAGTGGTTTAACCATCCAACTGTCAAACATAATTAGCTCTCCTACCGAGCTTGAACCTTTCACCTCCTATTTATGTGAAAGATTATAAATATAAGTGTAGTTTATAATCATTTTGGAACAGGGAAAAGAGTGTCATTTCAGATTTTATTTTTATTTTGTTACTTGTTATGTGATAACAAATTTAGGAATCTCATTCTCATAAATTTAGAAATATCATTTGCCTATTCCTTGCTAAGCATATGGGAATAGCTTATTCCTATCTTCTAAGACGTCATAATCATCATTATTCTTATTACCATTGCTATTACAAGTAGTTAAGCATTGTTATTTGGAAATAGTATTTATGATTATTTTTATTATTACCATGTTATTAATATTAAGCATATCTTTCTTTTTTTTTCTTTTAACATAATAATCTATACTATATAATAAAGCAAAATAAACTGTAATTTCGTACTGTTAAGTGGCGCTCTTTATGATAAGCTTTCATATTTACTTATCAATTAAATATGTCCATTCTTAGCTCTTTTTTGTTTTTCATCATTTATTTAGTTCTATTCCTATATTAAACGTTTTAATTTAATTAATATTATGCTCTTTCTTTATATATGTCATTATTGTTTTATTAATTTCATAGTATATAATTGTTTCAATAACTATTTAGTAAGATGTAAAAACTTTATAATTTTAATATATCCAATCACATATGCCGTTCTCCGTGCATCGTACGGGTGTCACACTAGTACATGTATAATAACAAATAGATAATCATATCACTTTATGTAAATTACTGAAATTAATTTATTAATTCTCAAAAACATTTCAAGTAGGGGACACTCTTTCCCAATTCATTCCATTTTAAGTTCCATTTTACTTGTTAACTTACTCAATTCTTGTCCAAATCCATTTTAATAACAAATAATAAGATTTTTGTTTATTTATTATTTCTTTATAATAAAAACACTAGGCTGTTTATATCTTTTTTTTTTCCCTTTAAGATAGAAGTACATATATAATAACAAATGAACAATCTTATTATTTTATATCAATTACTGAAATTAATATATTATATAAGTGATTTGTGATTTGTTTATAAACAAATTTTGTGAGTGTAATTAATAACTTAGACTAATTATTTTGATCCAATTGATATGGGAACTCAAATAATTATTAATTATACCTACAACGTATGCCTTACTTGTACATTTGGAAGTATAAGCTCGAGGCATGCTCATCACTAGCGGGACATAGAAAATATAATACTAATATCGATCATGGGTTGGGGGATTGGACTCAAGAGCATGGCATATTCATTCTCAGGACATACCCAACTTGGGATTCTCTTTCCAAGTCCTTTAATTTCTTAGCTCTATTTATTCTTTAACTCATTTCATATCAATCTAAATTCATTCTAATAGCGAGACACTCACAACGCGGTTCAGTCATGGCGGCGATCAGAAATATTGTGGGGGATGTTGCTAGATTTCGAAATCCATTGGTCCTCTCCCTGGTAAGGCTGCCACTCATGCACATCTCTATTTAACATCCCACCTGATCATAAGGCCTCTAATCAGGTGGAAAAGGGGTTCATTTCTGGTTAATCCAAAATTCATTCTAATATACTATTTACACCATGCAGTACCCTAGATTTCTCTGTGTAGACATATTTAAACCACACACACTCAAGGTGCGAGTGGGAGATTGATATCTCTACATAGACACTGACACATTCCTACAAGAACAAGAACTAGTCTGGGGCTCATAACTGTCTCAAGTCCTGCACACCCCCCCTTATTCTTAACGAAACCCACTCCTCTCCCCTTGTCCTACACACACTTGCACATTCACACGCCCCTCGTAATTAACCACACAACTCAAATAAAACATCAAGCACACACGCACAGAGGGAAAATCACACGCTCTTTGCGCCTCCAATCCCCCTCTCTCTGCTCTTTCTGCAAGTGCAAGTGAATACACACGACCCAACTCTTTTTCCTCTGATTTTCTTAGTTTTGGTTCTTCAATGGCGACAATAAACTTGTCAAGTGGAATGGGAGGGCTGAAATCTGATACCATCAAGCCCAAACCCGATGCTTCATTGTCGTCTGTGAAGAATGTGAACGACTTGTTCTTTTCTGAATCATGGGCCAAAAAAAGATCGGCCCGAACCCAAATCATGGCCGTTCAATCCGTCCCCGAGCAGCTGCAGCAGATAAATGTGCCTAACATAACAAGTATTGGCTCCTCCAATGGCTCTGTCACCTCTGTGAGTCAAATCATCTCTCTAATACTTTTATTTCTGTATACACATAAATATATACATATTTATATCTAAGGGTACGTATATATAAAGATGGAGTATAAGAGACCCACTTTTTGAGTTTCGTGTTTTGTAATAAGCTGCACTTTTTACACAAATCTATGTATGCCTTGCTATAGCACATCATGTTTGTATGTATAGCTCTGGATGTCTATATTAGAGGTGTTTGTCGGTTACCATGTAGACATACTGTGTGCGTTTGTGTGTGTCTAGGTGTATAAGGATTTGTATATGATATGTATTCACACACATGTATGTAGGTAATGTATGATTAGTGCAGATATGGCTTTCGTTTTGGAATGGCAGAGTGATGTATACCTTGTACGCGGAATGGGTTTGTACATGTTAAGTAATGGCTCATGCATCATGGTGTCAAGGACAGAGCGAGAAAATTTCTTTCCTGGTGTCAATGTAAAAAAACATTCGTATATGTAAAAGTTTGAATATTTTTCAGAATACAAATATCACAATTAAACTTGATGTGGTCTAATATTTTTAAAGCGTTGAATATTCATTTAAGTTTTCAACGCTATCAATTATATCCCTTTTAATAGAAGTAGCTAAACAATCATTCGTAAATCCGTCTCCTAATGGTGTCATGGGTTCATGGGATGTATATAATGGTGTCTTGTGTTCATAGAATGTATTTAATGGTGTCAATGTTAAGTTTCCAACATAATATGTTCATGTATTTTTTTTTAAAAAATATTTGAGAAGTGGCAAGTAACATCACCCATGACCATGTGCAATCATTGTCCACAGTTATTTTCTGCAGCAATGTTCTTAAGAAGGAAAGTGTAAGCTCAAGTTAATGTAGTTCATCTGCAGGGATTTGTGACAAATCAATACATATATCAATCCAGCACAAGAAAAATGGACATATTATTTTAGTGGGAAAAATCATTTCTTTTTTCTGTTCCAGTATCATGCAGAACAATGGTTCCTGTTCTCATGGTGTATATTATGATCCTCATCTCTGCCGTCACCCTTGAAAATGTCTCTTGCACTAGTGCAAGTCATGGTCTGCAATCTGCATGACCCAAAAAAAAAAAAAAAATGGAAGTCATGGCCTGATGCTAATGTAAGAAAGAAACATGCTCTTCACTAAGTATAAATTTCCTTGGAGAGAAGGGGCAAGCGGGAGGGAACTAGGGCATGAAAATCTGACAAATGAAGGGAAACTTAGACATCATATCCTGTAGTCTCTTATATCATACAGCATAACTTAAGCTAATTGTTATTAACAATCACAAATTTGAGATATAGACCAGACATGGAACTTTGGGTGTTCTGAAGAGCATCATTTGAGTGAATGAGAAGTCTTGTAAGAACCTCGGGTTCATATTTGAACTCATGCATAGTCATCTTGTGTTCACAATCTTCAGTTGCAAGGTGGAGCTAATCAGTGCAAAGGTGATGTCATATTCTATGCCTGAGATTTGGGTGCCCCTTTTTCTTTTTTGCTTAACTTATAGGAGCAACACCTTTGATGCACTAAACGCAGCCATCCTGCAAATTTCTGCTTGTGTCATCTTCCTGTTTCTCTATCTTACATGTGTCTGTGTGTCATAAATTTTACTTTTTTGAGCCATGGAAACTTTGTTGAATATGACTTTTGAACGCAAACTTCTTCCTGTTTTCTTATTAACTTTTACACAGGAAATGTTGTTCTCTTCTTTTAAGTCTCATCTAATGACTATGGTCTGCAACAGGCACTAACTTCCAGTCCTCAAAGGAAAACAAAGATTGTGTGTACAATTGGACCTTCAACTAGCTCTCGTGAAATGATATGGAAACTGGCAGAAACTGGAATGAATGTGGCACGTTTGAACATGTCCCATGGGGACCACGCATCACATCAGAAGACGATTGATCTGGTTAAGGAATACAATGCTCAATTTGAGGACAAGGTTATAGCCATCATGTTGGACACTAAGGTATAGATTGAATGAGTTAATTGAGATTTTAAGCTCACTATGATTAGTTAATTGGGGGGATAAGATTGTCACATAAGTAGTATGTTTAATTTTCCCTTTTCCTGAATAATATATCCCAACTTGTCCTGACTTCATTTATTTCCAGACCATGCTCAATATAGTTCTTGTTTTTATATGCCTGAAAATGCCATATAGACTATTACGCAGGAAGTGTCAATTTGAGATTATTCTATATCTCTTGTCTTGTAAATATGTTTATTTGGAAGGAAAAATTTATTTTTTGGATCTTTTTTGGGCATACTGTTCCTTACACAAACTCCAGAACCATATTGAGGACGGAAGTTCTTTATGAGGGAATTGAGACTTGGTCTGTATCGCTTGTCTCATAAATATGTTTATTCACAAGGAAAAGTTGTGTTCTTTTGAACTTTTCTGCACTCTGTTCTTGATACATATCTTAAACAAAGTACGTCCTTTATGTTAAACTTGAATTATTCTTCTTCGACTAGAGGTGATGTTGTATTGCAACCACAAGTCTGTTGCTTCAAATATTGATGAGTATCATAATGAGCTTAGACTGTAGCTCATATGTTGCACATGTCAAAGTTACCGTAACGTACTCTTCATCATGTACCCAAGCCAAAACCATTCTATTTCCCTCAGTTGTCATCATTTGATGATCATCTGTGGTACTCAATTCTATCTAAATAAGTTGGCCATTCAGCATATTATCTGGGTCATTGCTTTCTGATAGAATGTCATCTGGTCTGTCGTACCTTGAGGTGCAACAAGTAATGCGTGTTTCGGCAAATTCTTCAAGTTGTTTGTTACATATTCATCTAAATTCCTACTCCCTTAGACACTCTTGTTTCTTTAACTAAGTTCTAGTTGACTACTTAAAAAGATTTTTGTTGGGTGGGAGGCCAAGGTGTATGGTGGTGCTAGGGAGGCATATTAAGATGAAGACTTGGGGAAAGAGGGGTTGTAGGAGATGGGGGATGGGCAAGTAGAAGTTTGGGGAGCTTTAAGAACACCAATTTGTGCCAAATCCATGGCTGTGCTTCCTCTTTTTTTCCCTTTAGCTTCTGAATGTGTTTCACAGATTTCAAGCCAGCCAATTTTTCTGGAAAGTGAAAAAGATATTGTGAAGCAGCTAAAATTATTGCATAGTGTTTCTTCACCTGAATTAGTTTCCTCTGTAATCTTCATACAGGGACCTGAGGTTAGAAGTGGCGATGTGCCACAGCCAATACACCTTAAGGAGGGTCAAGAATTTAATTTCACTATTAGAAGAGGAGTCAGCACAGAAGACACTGTTAGCGTTAATTATGATGACTTCATAAATGATGTAGACGTTGGTGACATACTACTGGTTGATGGTGAGTAAGGATTCCCTCTCGAAAAGAAGTTGCTTCTCCATTCCACTGTGATAACTTTCATGCATTTATGAAAAAAGTTTAGTTTTGGAACACATAATAATGAAGCTTTCATTTATGCAAGTGCAATGATGTCAAAGATGTAATACTTGTCTTACATGTTTGTTTGTTAGTTGTTAGGGTCTTTCTATATCCATAATTTCTTTTTATTTCATGTGTCTTCCACTTCTGTTTTCAAGTGGAAGTTGTGACTGCAAATGAAAGTTTAATACTTGCACTATTTCTTAAAATTATTTATTTCTTAAGCACGATATTTGTGTATCTAATGTCTGATAATAATTATGATTTAACGCTTCCTTCCATAGCAGATATCATTTGACTCCTTCACGATGAATGTTATTTGCTCTTGTCATTTTTGGGCAAGAAATCAAATCTTTGTTGCTTCTTATGCTTGATATCAAGTTGTTTGTTGACCTTTTATTTATGGAAAGCAAAAACTTGGTTATTTGTGCTGACATAAAAATGATCTCCTTGTTTTAGGTGGAATGATGTCATTGGCTGTGAAATCAAAGACAAAGGATTTAGTCAAATGTGAAGTTATTGATGGTGGAGAATTGAAATCAAGGCGGCACTTAAATGTGCGCGGAAAAAGTGCCACTCTGCCTTCGATAACAGGTTTATGCAGTTTAATGTGGTTGTTTTGCTGTTAGAATTTCTCTATTTTGTATTTATCATATTCAAAAAGCATGTCCAGTTACACGCCGGCTATTTGTATCATTTTAACAGACAAAGACTGGGAAGATATCAAGTTTGGTGTAGATAACCAGGTGGATTTCTACGCTGTCTCTTTTGTGAAGGATGCTCAGGTGGTCCATGAGTTGAAAGACTATTTGAAAAGTAAAGAATCGTTTTGTTCTTAGATTAAGGACAGAGTTCCATTAGAATGATTCCTGTGTCATTTGATAGCTGACTTTTTAGGAACCTACTTTGCAGGCCGCAATGCGGATATTCATGTGATTGTGAAGATTGAAAGTGCTGATGCCATACCCAATCTTCATTCAATCATATCTGCATCTGATGGGGTCGGTTTAGTTCTAACTGGATGATCTATTTAATCTGTTCACTGCAATGTATACTTTGCAAATGTTACTGTCTGAGGAAATCCAAAATAGGATATTGCTATAGACATGGATTTTTGATCTGGAAGTTGAATCATGGAGAAATAAGGACAGCAAATTTAGTGGGGAATAGAAGAAATGTATAAGACATATTTACCGATGCTTTCCGAATTGATCAGACTAATAATGACAGTATCCACATCCTTTCTGCTCTTGTTATAATGTAATTTCATATGCAACAACAAAAATTTGAAAAATTTCTGGTTTGATGACATCCTAGTTCTATTACATGATGATAGGCAATGGTAGCTCGTGGTGACCTTGGAGCTGAACTTCCCATTGAGGAAGTCCCTTTGTTGCAGGTAAAATTTGATGCTCAGATATTAATCTTTTTAAATTTTGTTGTTTCTCCCAATGGATTGTTTATGAACAATGGTTAATTGCATCTAAGGCTCATTTCCTGATAAAATTGCCTACTTAAGCAAACATATTCTAAGCCTTTTATTTCTTTTTGAATAGAGAGGAGTTTCTACTTGTTTTTACTTTCAATTTTATTTTGCTTTGCTAATTACAATATGACAAGCCAGTACAGTAAAGTGTCAGCAGAGTCTAATTGTGTAGGAGAATGCTGTTAGCACCTCAAGCCTGAATACTTTCTTTAGATGGGTGGTGGAGACATCGTTCTGTTCAGACGTGTGTACTTCAGAAACTGAATTGAAAATGACATTGTACCATGTATGCAGGCAGACATTATCAATAGGTGTCGCAGCATGCAGAAACCAGTTATAGTGGCCACAAATATGCTGGAAAGCATGATCACTTGTCCAACTCCAACGAGAGCTGAAGTTTCAGATATTGCCATTGCAGTACGAGAAGGTGCTGATGCCATTATGCTTTCAGGGGAAACTGCACATGGAAAGTATGTTACTTTGATTACCTTGGTCATACTTAATTGACTTCCCCTCTTTAACTGTTCTTTTTATTCAAATTGAAATGTCTTTCAAGTAAATGCTATTTGTTCTTTTTCTTTGCGAAAATTTAAATTACTTTTTTATGCTTTCTGGCTTGCTTCTGCACACAGTAGTGGTAAAAAGCTGTATGATTATTGTCAAATAAGTTCCTGCTGAAAACATGCATGACCACAGTTTATAAATCTGGATTTTTCCTGTTCCTTTGGGTTTCGGTGTTCAAACAGAGTATAAATAGATAGCCCTCAAGCAGTTCATATCATATCTCGTCTTTCCTTTCACTTATTCTGATTTGGGCCTGGTAGTTGGCTCCATCAGCTAGTTCTACGGAGAAAAATGGATGACTTCCCAATTGCATTAATTCTGGTTTAGCATGTTCTTCCCTATCGGGGTCAGGTAGGATATGTATCTTTCATCTTTTCTCGCCTTTATTATTTGAATTCGGTTACGGATCATTCAAACTTGTGAACAAAAACAGTTCTACGCTGATAATTAATAATCAAGAGTTGAAGGAAAAATTTCGATGAGCTGTAACTATTCCATTTCATGTCTTCTATTAACCATTGACCATCTCCAGAATGAAAATTATACTACAGGAAAAGGACCATTGACATTGTCTTTGTAATTGTATCTAATTATAGAAGACAATATTCATCATTACTGCCGGTAGTTTCTCCATGAAAATAAATGGTACAACCAAGCTTCTATTAGAGAAGCTTTTAGTGCTCCTTACAGTGAAGAATTTGAGTGCTTTTTAATTGTTTGCATTGGTTTCTTAAAATTTATTTTTTGGAGATCATTACCTGATTGTGTATTCATTTTCCGACACCTGCGTATTGTAATATAGCTACCATTTGAATTGGTAATATGCTTCTGTTTGTGATCTTACATTGTCTTATGAAAGAGGACTTGTAATGTAGTAGAAAGGGTCCATTTTTTTGTGAATGGAAGTTTTATTTGAGTGGCTGCCAGTTTTTGGTACTAGCTTCTTGCAAGAAGATTTTGAAGTTCGGAGACATTTTGTTTGCAAAATAGTAATGTTTAATATTCAAACCTCTCCTGCATTGAAAGTTGTATCATGATATTGAGTTACGGACATAATTACTTCCTGCATAAATTTGTAAACTGTTTGCTTCTTTTTCTTCCCCATCCCTCTATTTTATTTCTTATTTCTGTTAATCCTTCCTTCTTAAGGGCCTGTTTGGATTGGCTTTTTTTCAGAAAAAGCATCTTTTTTCATGAAAAAGTTACATTAAATTTGCAATAACTATTTGATTTGGTTTCCAGAAAAGCTGAAACTTTGAAAAATGCTCAAATGCAGCTTTTTTTGGAAACTAGAATTTTCAGCTTTTTAAAAAAAACTGTTTTTTAAAAGCTGTAAATAAAAGCGCTTTTGAAAAAAGCTAATCCAAATGGGCCCTAAATCATTAGCACATCTTTCAAGTGTACCAAAGAACACCGTTGAGATCCCTAGTTCTATGATATATATACATATTAAATATTCCAGGTATCCATTGAAAGCCGTTAATGTAATGCATACTGTGGCATTGAGGACTGAATCAACTTTACCAGTCAGCATTACTCCAGCTCAATTCTCCCATAAGGTCTGTATCTCCCTGCATGTTCCCTCTGTTGCTGCCATTTATTTGTGCATTTGGCTTTTTTGCAATCCTTCGGTTGTGTCTCATATTGTTTATAACATCTTCCAGTTACTCAGTGCTATGAGTCTTTTTTCTGCAGGGCCATATGGGTGAGATGTTTGCTCTTCACTCCACCACGATGTCCAACACTCTTGCTACTCCCATTATGGTATTCACAAGAACGGGGTCAATGGCTATATTGTTAAGCCATTATCGGCCATCAGCAACAATTTTTGCATTCACAAATGAGTAAGTCAAAGGCGTGAATTGGATTTTTGATATAGCCTTTAATCAACATTTGTCTGGGAGTCACGAGAATTTTAAATGATTGGGATACTGGTGTAACTCCCCTGTATGTGAATCATGCATCCTAATTTTATTACTATCTCCATCCAACAAAGCTAGGCCCACTTGCATTTTCAGTGTTTAAAAACATGTAATTAATATGGTTTAAAAAAAATTTTTCTTTGTCTTTTCCTAATATACGCCTCCATTAATAGTAGTATCAGATTACTCCAACTACAATCAATTAATAGAACATATTTAATAGGGGTATATAAGGAAATCAATTGTGCAACTACCCACTCAAAAAGGAAATGAGGCTACTACATGGAACAACCCAAAAGGAATACGAGCCTATCTTTGTTGGACAGAAGTAGTAATTTTCTTTGAAATGATTATTCATCATGTGTTATTATAAAAGCATATGTAACAGACTGAACGAATCATTTCCTTTGCTATCTATGATAGTCACGGACCTTGAATTATCGGGGAGGTAACTTAGAGAAGATATAACTCTCCAGTCTAACCTGGTATCTAGACAAATCAGGCCTATGGATCCTCAATGTAAATCAGTGTTCTGTTTGAGCCTGGACAGTGGTGTAGGATTGAGGCCTTTTGTTGTATGAGCTTCAGGATCTTTCTTCTGTTTGTCTCTCTCTTCTCTGCTGATAACTTTGAATTGGTAAACATGTAATATCAATGCGTACTTTGAATTGGTAAACATGTAATATCAATGTGTGTTTTTTCTTTTTTTGCCCTTAATTGCAGAGAGAGGGTAAAGCAGCGATTGGCTCTTTACCAGGGTGTGATGCCCATACATATGGAGTTTTCAGATGATGCAGAGGATACTTTCTCTCGAGCTATAAATCTTTTAGTGGTTAGTGATTCTTCTTGGTGGTCTCGCTTGCAACTCATATTGTTTTTCCACACATTTAAGGTTCTGTTTTTTTGGTCTGTTCACCTTCAGAGTAAGAGTCTGGTGAAGGAGGGACAGTATGTCACCCTTGTCCAAAGTGGAGCACAACCAATTTGGCGACGTGAATCGACTCACCACATTCAAGTTCGTAAGGTTCAAAGTTGATTCATTTATTTATGAAGGCTATTCCCGAGAAGAGATAATACCTGGTTGTTAGCATCTAGAATGTTAAAGGTTCTTTTTCCTTTTCTTTCTCATGGTGCCACTGGATAGATATTTATTTTCATTTATGAAATTAGAGAAATTAGTGAGGAAGTGCAAGAAAAATTTTGGTTTTCGTATAGTTCTTGTCAGAAAAATATCTCTGGACACATCTTTCATTTGTTGTTTTGCAAGTATAATCACGGTTTTCTGATTCCATGCACGCTTAGATGCTCTGGCTTCTTGATGTACGTCTTGTTTTTATCTTGAGAACCTCTTTTGCCCAATATTATCATTCCGTCAGAGTGGAAACAGATCCAATCTTGTCTCGATATCTGATATTGCTATTCAGTTTGGCTGCAATTGGAGGCCTCAATAGATGAAATATAATCGGTACCACTTAGTGGGATAAGGTTGTGCTTGGTTTATTTTGGATGCAAAAGGACAAGAATAAGAATTTGGAAGACCTTTGTTATAAGAAAATTAATATTAACCCTTGTCATGGGTTAAAATACTTCTATAATTGCTGATATTCAAGTTCAAATTGGAATATCGAAGATTTCACATTGCGCCACTTAGAGAACTACATGAAGGCTGTATTAAGGTAGAACATGATGTTATCCCAAAGAATCTGAGGTGTATGATGATGCTGCCATTTTGTGCGCTCTGGTAGATGATCTTGGAACCTGATGAGCAATCTCCCCCACCACTGCCGCTGTCTCAGAAGACTTGCACCACTAGCTCAAAATTTTCTCTTTATATGGTCACCATTTCCGAAGGATTTGAATTTTTTCACAATGTTATAATGTTAAAAGGAAATTTAATGATCGTGGAATGATGTTATAGATTTTTATGTTAAGGTTCACTTCTTCACAGTTTGTCTGTCTTTTGTATAATGTTATGAGGGGATCCATATGCAATATACTGCAGCTAAGAAACAGAAATGCTTCACACACGGTCTACAGTCATGTGGTATATGTCCTCACCTTGTCAAGCAATAAGCTCGTTGGGTGGTATTTTATTTCTTGCCAAGCATGGCTTCTGAGTATAATTTCAGTCGCACTAAAAGGAAAAGAAATGGTACCATATTTTAGCATCAAATGTCTATTACACTACATAAGCATAACACCAGCAGTGGTTCTAAAGAGCCAACTTTCAGTCACATTTGATAACAAATCATGCTATTCACATATCAGAACTAACAATTTTAGATGGAAAGGTCAAAAGGGACCTCGAAGTCATGTTTACCCTGCCCGATCCTGTTGACAGATTTTCGATAGCAAGCATGGTGTTTCATGGTTGAACAGCTAAGAAGAAAAGGAGTCTCTTGGTTTCACTCTACTGCTTACCGTAACAGGTGATTGCGGTTCAATTGCCTCAATATTTGTACAAGATATTTGTAGCAACCTCATCCCCGCTTATTGACTAATTTGTAGTTTTGGCACACGTCTATCTTGCATTACACTCCACATTCATCTTCATTCTGTTTTCCTTGGTGCTCGATGTTCTTATACCATTTGGCACAGGCAATGTAAACAATCAAGTCTATTGTCGTCAGACCGGCTAACAGGAAGTAAAACCTGTCTAGGTGACCCTTGTTTAGGTTTCTGGGGATCCATCCTGGCATGTTATCTTCAGATGATATTTTCACTACCATGACCACGAAGAAGCTACTAACATAGTTCCCTAGTGACATAGATGTCATGCAAAGTGCGCTTCCGAAACTCTTTAGTCCATCTGGTGCTTGTGCATTAAAGAACTCCAGTTGACCCACGTACATGAAAACTTCGGAAGCTCCAATAAGAGCATATTGAGGAACTTGCCAGAAGATGCTTAATGAAATTGAACCTTCACAGTGAGTGCAATCTTTGTTTGCGTATTTCAGCCTATAGCATTCAACAGTTCCAGCTGAAACCATAGCTACAACTGCTATGACAAGTCCTACCCCCATCCTCTGGAGCTCTGTAAGCCCTTTTGGATCATTCTTTTTGATCTTGCTCGCAAGGGGATCAAGAACTCGTCTGTATAGGAAAATGAAGACGGCTACACTCAAAATGTCAAAACTAGACATGCTTGCTGGAGGAATTCGGAAGTTTGAAATTGTTGTTTTCATGGCAGCACCTTGCTCAACAAAGAGAGAAGCCATCTGGGTGAAAACAACCGAGTAGATTATGGTGCACAACCAAATTGGCAGTAGTCTCAATATGCACTTGACCTCTTCAACTTGTGAAACAGGGCAGAGCCGCCATGGGTTGTGATCATGCTGCTTCTGGTCGTTAAAATCCCTTGATGTAATGAAAGCTGCTCGGTCCAAGAATCTGAAAGCACAAATATGATTATAGGTTACCAACATCATCATTTGGTTGAAAGTCTAAAATTCTTTGTTGGTGAAGGAAAATAAACTTTTTTGGTATACAATATTTCTTCATACTTACTTGAAACCATTTGTATGAAGCATCTTTCTACTTTCATTCTTGGAACTCATCTTTCTACTTTCATTCTTGGAACTGTCATTCGCATTAACATCATACAAATTTTCTTCACCTGGTGGCATCTCGATCTTCCACTTCTTAGCTGCTGCAACAATCACTTGGCAAAACCTTGAAAGGGGATTGCCACTAGGCTTGAAATGCCGGTATCTTTTGGTTCCTCCAAGGAACAGCACTAATGCTGCAAAGGCCGATGCAGTAGACGCCCAAAATCCAAGAGCCCAATTCCCTTCATCCTCAAAATATCCTAATATAGTGTTGGAGAAAAGTGAGCCAAGATTTAGAGCCAAGTAGAAATAGCTGAAGAATGCAACTTTCGAGTGTCCTTCTCTTGGATGATCTTCATCAAACTGATCAGCCCCGAATGTAGCAATATTAGGTTGGTAACCTCCATTTCCCAAGGCAATCATATAGATAGAGAGATAGAATAGATCGATATGCCAGCTTGAATGCGACCCACATTGAGTTGTTTGATTCCCACATCCTTTAGGTTTGAGTAGGAAGAGTTGTGAAGTAAGAGATAATGAAATTAGACCCTGTAACACAAGAACAACGGTTGTAATCAGTCTCTGCATAAAACAAGATGACAAATTTATTTTGCAAATCAGCACTCAAAATAGTAACATGAAAAATGATGCAAGGATACTTACTATGACAAAGATGACCTGAAAGATTGCACAAGTTTTGTATCTTCCCCAATAAGAGTCACTAAGGAAAGCCCCAACTAGAGAAAAGATGTACACAGTTCCAGTCCATTTGCTAACACTATTTGCAGCATCAGCATTGTTTTGCTGAAGGACCCTTGTGTTGAATAGAACCAGGTTCACTCCAACACCGAAGAACGCGAGAGTAGCCAAGCCTTGATTCACTGAATAATTAGAGTAACATACAGTTTCACATGAGCCAAGTCGATCATATAACATGGAAAGGTATTTTCTGTAATGTTTCTGAGACAGGTTAAATACAAACGAACCATTTTTTTTTCCAATAAGGGTTAAATTGATTTTTGAGCTGAAAATATACGGATATTTGAAGAATTTCATAAGGTCAGTGAAAGCTGCAACTCCTACTGACTCAAGTTACATCCGCCCATCCTGTTAGGAGTTCCGTGCCTTTGTGGTTACATAAAGACCAGAGATTTAATGACCATATTTATTTAATTATTGAGCTACAAAATATATAGAGCAGCACAACAGTAATGGTACTTAATTTACTGATTTGCATAATAATAAGTGGTTGTTTTCACTATTTAGAGGTACATTTCGATGTTAATTGCTTATAAAGTAGTGGAAGAAGAATGCTAAAATTTTCTATTTGTCTTGATATAAGTAGCTAAAATGCATGCTTATATGGATTTTCCATTACAAGAATTAATGTCATATATATAGAGATGGATATGTTAACTAGACTGTCAATGTCATTACCAAACTTATGGAGCCCATGATGGACAACCACTTGTCTTTCTCCCCCCCCTTAAACTTGCTAGTATTTCGCCTTTGCCCAATCTGGTGAACTTGATTAATTATCATAATTATTGTTCATGAGCTGACTGATATTGGTCATTAATTATAGGCCTGCATTTCTGGGGATGCCTTCTGAGGGACATCAGTAGATATAAATGACATAGTAAACAGTAAATGAGGAATGGTTCAAACTTTCTCTAAATTCTTACGTACTGATCATGATTTAAAATACTGGGACATTTATAGAAAATTTGAGCATAACTCTCGTTTGGCTGACCTGTGAGTACTTACATGATGACTATCTTTATATCATAACACATCATGCCTTTATTCCATGCTTTTCTAGGGCAAAGTTTCTGGCATATTCTTCTTACCTAATCTAGACCACTTTTAAGTTGTCCAAATTAACCGTTACAATCTAGTGTGTGTAACAATCTTCATTAGCATACGCCTATTCACCAAAGGAGCTAATAGATTAAACGTTCAAGTTCCATTACTATGTTCCACAATATGCAAAAGGTTCATGCATGACAACGAAAAGATAAGAAACATTGAGCAGTACATTAATTAGCATACGCAAATGAGAAGTCTATATAAACCATAAACTTGTAAGCACGATAATGCATGTGAAGGACCAGAAGATATCACATCTCAAATCTAGTATAAGTCTATATACATTAATTAATGACTTATAAGCACAATTATGCATGTGCAAAGGATTTAGAAGATAAAAGAAACCTCATGTCTAACATCAATAATAAATATCGATATGGTAACCCTACACGGATTAGGATCCTCTCCCCACCCTACCCCCTTCCCGCGAATATGTAAGGAAAAAGATCCTAACATTAATTCAAAGGTTGACAACAACAACTTAGAAGTTCTTTGCTCAAGTTGGTTTCTTGGAGCTAACCTTTTATTTGAATTAACAGACTATATTTATTTACGGAAAACTATACTTGCATTTGCTAGCATTAATGAATCAACTTTTATTTAATTCCCCTTCTAGCTAGTTTCCTTGCGTATATAGAACTCTGAACCTTAATATCTATGCATGTAAACATCAAGCGTAACAAGGTGCCCGCGTGATAGCATGTGTATGCGTACATCAAACAGCATGACATATATTTTTAGCGATATGAATTGATAGATGCAACACAAAAAAAAAAAAGAAAAAAAAGAAAAACGTGAAAGCAACAGAGTTTCCTTTTTGTATCGATCTTGCAATAATTATATAGCTGGCGTCCAAAAAGGTTAAAAATTTTAAAAAGTTCAAATATAATTTTTTTCAAAAGTCAAAAATTTTAATTTCTTAAAAAAATTATTTTTTTCAAAAATTGTTAAAAAATAGATGACAAATCCGTCCTCCCTATCAATCGTGTGTCGTTCACTAAATGGGTTACTAATTTATAGTCAAACATCATAATGTTATTGAAAAAAAAATGTAAAAAACATATTATCAGTTCTCTCTTTATGGCAAAACTGCTTCTTTCATTATTATTATTATTATTATTATTATTATTATTTTTGGAAAGGATGTACTTCATTTATTTTTAATAATCTTCTTTCAGCACACTGTCATACAGCTAATAAGTCACTCTTAGAACCACAGCACGCAACAAACACCTTTGGAGCCTTTGACACTTGGACTAGTCTTATACTTGAAAATGTTACACGTTCTCTATAAACTTATTGTCATTTTCCAACAATCCAACATATGAAGTTTTCACTTTCCAACGTATGAAATTATGTCTTGACGTGTACAATACCTTACCGTAGTAGTCCAAAAATTAAAACAAATGCTAATTAGAATTGCTTTGCTGATGTGCGAAAGTGATCAAATCAAATAGCGGTTTAACAAAAACTCAAACTACTATGAAATTTTTTGATAAATTATATTATTGGTCCTTTATTTTTATTGTTAAAGATTTTTTGATCCTTTTTTGAAATAAAGGTAATCCCTATGCTATTTTTCGTCAAAAATTTTCAAACCCATCTCCCCCTCCTACTCGATCAAAACTTAATCGTGTTGTTTATTCATGTACAAGCTAAGCCACCCGCACTTTACATGCGTTTCACATGTTTATTTCTTAAAAGTTTGCAGAAAATAGGTCAGAACTAACAATGTCTCTTTTATTAAGATGAAAGACCAAAATATTCCATTTAATAGTAAAAAAACTAAAAGGTCTAACAATGAAGATAAGAGATCAATGAGGTAATATACCCATTTTTTTTGGTGATGTTCATGAGGTAATATACCCATTTTTTTTGGTTGGTAATACTAATGATACTTCAAAAGGTTAATTAACTTTGCAACATCGAAATTATTTCTGTTATATGTGACATGAAAATTAAATGATCGTCCAGTGGTTTTTTATTTATTCAAACCAATGATTATTACTGTTGTTTTTGTCATATATAATTATATACGGTTATATAAGTAAATCTAATGGAATTGCTTATTTGATGATTAAAACAAGCAGTGGATCATAATGCTGAATCTAAAAATGGCTGTATTGAAAGTGAAAAATGTATCTGCTTATTGATAAGCATAACAGAATAGCTTATCTCAAGAGTCTGCAAAACGATAAGCAGGTGATGATATCAAAAGGTGTAATAGTTTCAAAAAGCACGACTTACAAAGTATGACGATCCCAGCAACCCATTTCCCAGTGTTCTCTCGGTTCGCGGGCCGACCATGCATATCAACTGTGCCATCGCAAGTAAACTTTTCTAATTCATCCCTTTTAAACTTTTCCTAAAAAGGGAACCCAAATAAGGAAAAAAGAAAAAAAATCAAGATTATGTTAACATCATGTAATATCTTGTTCTTGCATTTACAAAATCACTATCCAAGAAGCCAAAATAGAGAAGAAACAATATGCCATGTTACAAAATTTTTCGTAATATTATAACGTTAGAACGAAGATCAACATAATTGACGGTACGGGCTTTAACTTTCACATGTCTTCTACTATGAGAGAAGAGGAAGATGGAGATTGATAACTAACCTCCTTGGACATTTCCAATGCTGCCATTGATGTAATAAGCAAAGTTTGGTAGCTAAATTACAAGTTGATGGCAGATGGAAGAGGAAGACTAGTTGGCAGTGGAGTTGACGCAAGAAGAAATCGGTGAAGGCATAAAGAAGCTGGGAATTAACGAAAGAAGTGGAGTTGTATTTATAGACATGTAGAGAGAAGATCGACGGTAGGGATCAAAGAATGAGAAATGAAGGACATACAGATGGCCTAATTAATGTGTAGAATACAATATTATGAGCTAATTGTTTGGACCTGGAAAAAGATGGGTGTTTGTTTTTGTCGCGAGTACATATGAGACTTAATGGGGGTGGGGAGCTTTAACATACTAGCTGGTTGGTCTCATTTTGGAGTGAAAATGGGTTGGTGTGGAAATTTGTTTTTTTGGTTTAAACATAGAACCATCATTGGGTTGATACTTCAGCCTCTTTTCTCTACTTTGCAAATAAAACTAGTATTAATTAATGGGTATATTATTTTATTGGTCACTTATTTTTATTGTCAAAGTGTTTTTGTTCTTTGTTTTTATAAATGGGATATTTTGGTTCCTCGTCATAAAAAGAAAGACATTGTTAGTCACTAACCTATTGTTAATTAAATTTTTAATGAAATCACGTGACTTTGCTTTTACATGAATAAGCAGTACAAATAAGTCTTTTCTCAAACTTAACCCATTAAGACCTAGCTACCTCCTCCCTAGTGATAAAAAAAAATCCCAAATCACATGTCTTAAAAGAAGTTATTATTGAGAATAGCTTTCTAAGACATGGATGAGGTTATTCTATGTTTTCTCTAGTAGATGTCATCTATTTGATTTTTTTTTTGGATCAAGTAGGAGGTGGAGATGTATTTTAATGGGTTAAATTTCATAAAAGACTTATTTGCCTTGTTTCTCCATGTAAAGTCCAAGTACGTGCATTTTACGTGCAGTTCACGTGCTTATTCTATTAAACTTTTGATGGAAATAGGATATGGAGTGCTAATGATGTCTCTTTTTCTATAAGATAGGAACCAAAAATTTTTATTTAAAAGATGAGGGATCAAAAAGCTTTTAATTTGCTATATACAAAGATAAAAGACCAATGAGATAAATTATCCTTAATTAATTTGAAAGATAAATTATGTTCTAAAAGTTGAGTGGACTAGGCGGGTACAAAATGATTCAATTTTTAATTAAAAAAAAGTCTCAAATTTAAAATTAAGCTGTCTTATTAAATATTACTTGGTTTTTCAAAGGATCTAGAGTTTGTAGTATGGCATGCTACTGTAGTCTAAAATTTTTAATCTCAGAGTGAATTCATGTGTCTATATAATTAAAATGGGTTTCTTATTATTCGGAATGGATTAATTATATGTCTCTTTTCTCTATTTCTGTCTTATTAAAGGGAAAAAAGAAAGAAAAGAAAAGAGATAAAATCAAGTCATTAGCAACGAAGATCTTGTGATGAGGGAACTCAGATGCGCCCCAACTACAACTACTGACTACGTACACATTAATTCTATATAATAATACATGATGGAAACCCTCTCGTGGAATAATTGATTGCTAGTTTGTCTTCTATGTGCTCAAGTTTAGTTGCACATCTTTAACTTTCTGCTTAATTATTAGGATCTACGAAATAAGATTCTAGAATATTCTGCAGATTTTATTCTTATCATCATTATTTCATAGAAGGAGAAACGGTAATTCTTTTATCCACGAACAAATGACAAATGGGAGTAGGCTATTTGGGTCAAATGACAAATGCTGCATTAGTTGTGTTATTTGGCTCAAATAGTCCACTAAAGACATGCAAGAGTCCATTAATGACGATGTCAATAGAGTTATCAATTATAATTGTGTAGGTTTAGTCGTTCTTTTATTAAGATTTTTTAACTTATAATCAGCCGTCAAACAAAATGTATGTTTACTCTCTATAAATTGTCTAATTTAGTTGATTACAAATCTATTTTAAAATTTATTACATTACTTATATATCGACAATATTATGGTTATCATGTTAGTTTATGAGCAATGTGAGAGTTGTTTTTACATTTTTCTTTTTTCGTTTGTCAAAAAGGATATGTTAAAGAAAATTTTCCTGTTTCCTGACATTGTTATGCACAGACATCGCTAGAGCTATTTACGTTCTACAGTCGAGTCGAACCTAAATATATAACGACAGCCTGGGTATGCATTCGTTTTTTACCTTTTAATTATTACAGTTGAAATTTTGGATGTTATACCAATTGAATTTGTATTTTTGACTTACTATATATTTCAGCCGTCTTTAGTATTAGCTTCTAAGTTGGAAAAACAAAAAGAAGAACAAGAACAAGAAGAAGAAGATAATGCAAAATTAGCTTCTCTACATCACTTAAATCGTGCATCTTCTTTGCAAATATGCTTACATCACTTAATATAAGTCGTGCATCTTCTTTGCAAATATGCTTACATCACTTAATGTAAGTCATGCATCTTCTTCGCTTATATGCTTACAGCTTGCATCTTCTACACAGATAATGTTAGGTTTTTCTTTTTCTTTTTCTTTTTTTGGTCTAAGTAGATAATGTTAGGTTTGCATATGTTATGAAGCCACCTGTTATAGTATTCGCATTTGGAGTAAGGTTTGGATGATCATCAGCTTTATGATCCATATATATTCCAGTAGCTCAAATAAACATTAATTGATCATAATTTCTGCTCCATGTTGCAATGACCATTTTACCTCAAAACAAAAATATCGAAATCATCTTCCTCCAACAAACGACAAAAAAGAAAAACTATACACACACACACATACACATATGTGTCACCACTGCAATAATTTTTAAAAAAAGAAAAAAAATAAACAAAAAAGTGGAGGGCAGTGCATGCGTGCTGGATCTAGAGAAGCACAAACAAAAGAAAACTAGACATCATAAATAGTCGTATATGGTGTTTGGTGCTTTTTAATTTGGTCCATTAATGAACTTGAAGTCATAAAGATAACTAAGGAATGTCAGGATACTCTGGAGAAACAAATTAATTAATAATTAAGGAATGTCAGGATGCTCTGGAGAAACAAATTAATTAACACAGTAAATTATATGTATTGACGAGGCACAAATATGTTAAAAAAAAAAAAAGTGTACCTAATCTTTGAAAGAAGAAATTGTTTCTCACGGAATAATGCAATATACAAGCAGAATTAGCTAATAGCAATTGCCAAGAAGTTCAGTTTGATGGAGTGGAGAAAGTATTTGAAGTTTCTCTTAGAGTTTCTGTTTCTTTCTGAAAAAAGGTGATGACAATTTGGTGAAACGATGAAATGGGTGCATCAAATTAATTTGAACAGTAATTTTACTTTAAACAAGGGCATTTTTCTCGTCTTTTTCAGACATAACATGAGTTACATGACCATCGTTAATCGAAGCTACAATGGGGCGGATATGCAACATTTTACATAACACTAGGGGTCTCTGCGATTTTATGAAAATAGAGTATATGATGTATACAATTTCAATAAAACTCAAAGGGGTATGGTATATATCTCACTCCATTTTTCACTTGCATCATCTTTTTGAAAGCTCTCCTTTATTTTGGATAAATCTCACTGTAGAAAGAAGCATATAACTGTCCCTTTAAGTGTTGGAGAGGTCATGATTAGATAGTAGCTTTTCTATTCTTGTATGTGATAAGCTTGTCATTATATCACAAGATTTATGAGTTTTGAAGTGGGTCCATTATAATTCTAACTCAAATGAGCTCTTCATTTTTATATATCTATATATACACACACACACTTATACTAGTTTTTTTTTCTATTCTATATTGTCCTATACCTAATTCAATGCAAGGTAACATATTTTATATATCATATTGTACCTCCCAACAAAACTATAAAAGGGAAAAAGAGCTGAGCCTGTTCCTTTATCATATGTATGATAATATACATACATCCTCCATATCTATTAAGCAATCAGTTGCTTTAACTTTTTTTTGATCCATGAATCGTTCCAATTTCTAATATTAATCATAAATGATTCAACCATTTAAAATAGCTCGTGCTTGAAGATATTTACTCGTTCAAAATATATATAAAATCTGCTTTTATCTTTGGTGTGGTCATTGTGGAAACGAATCCCCTTATATTTTCTATTATGTCCAATACATAAGAGGGATAATTTTAATCTCTTAGATAAAATTAAATTAATTTGAATCTTTTATTTCAAAATTCAAATTCTTTATCAATATCTTTCTTTTCACTTTTTGTTTTGAAATAAATGGTCCAAATTAATTTAATACTATTTGAAGGATTGAAATTATCAATGTTATGGAGAAAACGAAAAATAGGAAAGATACTTTTGCTGGTCGTCGTCTGTAAGTTCTTGTAAAACTTAGGACAAACAAGATTTTCGTACGCAAATGGCGTTTCCGCCCTGGGAGAGGCATGAAAGAATGTAACACAAATATGACACTTGGAAATTAATAACTACAATATACAGCTTAATAACTCTCCTACATTTTTTTGGTTTACGTAAATAATTTGATGTCTTTTAAGATGATCAATAAAGGTCGATTGATAAGACATCTCGCAACCAGAAATTAGGTATCATAACAGACATCAGATGTTTATGTTTGTAGTCTTTAATTAATGATCAGAAGTCAGAGCCTGGTTTAGTTAGATTTTTCCTTTTTTTTTTTTTGTTTATTACTATTTCGCTATCAATATATATGAGACAAGTGAAATAAATAATTAATGGAGATCATATTTTATGACTAGCGAGGAATTTCAAATGAAAAAGAAAGATTTAGCGAGTAGTTTAATGAAATTTTGTAGAAATACAATGGTAAATGACACAATTTATTTATTTATTTAATAAAAACAATGAATGACTAATACTTTATAGCATGTTGTCTCAAAATAGATTTTGGGACACACATCTACTAAAATCTTCATCTACAGTTAGTTTTTATTCAAATTTAGCTTAATTATAACCCCTTCATCTATAGTTATTAATTATTTAATTACACAACCCATTGCAATCCACTAGGTTTATGTTATGTTAATACAATAAATAAATATATACTAATATCTTTTCTATAAGTTTAAACTTTTAGATAAAGCAGTAACTTCAATACATTGTGGTGGCAAGTACTCGTGGACAATATTTCTAGCATGGTGGTGATGAAGTGTAATGCATGCCCATCGCTTTATGAAGCTTTTCCCTCGTTATTTTGTCTCTGTCCATTTGAACCTTCAATAATTGGCGCATAGAGCATTTTAGTCGTGTGAAAAAATTGTATAAAAAAATGGAAAAGATAATAAGAAAATTATTGCTGATGATGAAAGAGGAAAAAGGGTTTGTAAAAAAAATAAAAAAGAAAAATTAAAACAAAAAAGAAAAGGAAGAGACAACTATTGCTCGCGTATTACGTTTGCCAGCGTCAGGTAATACCACCATTACCTGAAGATGTAATAAGACAGATTACTCACAATGTTGAGGTGAGATTTTGGTTTTTGGCCACAAATGGCATTGACTAACCTAGCACTTTCAATTAAAAAAAAAAACTTTTTAATATAATTAGGATTTATTTGGATTAATTTTTTTATTAAAAAAATTGAAAAAAATATATCTCTTTTGCAATAAGAATTTTGATTGGTTTTTCAAGAAAAGTTAAAATTCTGGAAAAAAAAACTCAAATTTAATTTTTTCATAAACCAAAAATTTCAGCTTCTTAAAAGAATACTTTTCAAATTAAAAGTTATAGAACAAAAATTTTTAAAGAGAGTCAATTCAAACAAGCCCTTAATCTCAATAAAAGTGAGTTTTACCCATAATACAATTATTTGATTTCTTAGTCACCTTTTACTTACTTTCACTATTCGATTTCACTTAAAGGATGAATGTTATTTTTTACATGAATTTTAATTTAAATATCAAACTCTTTCATAAAATTTTAACTTCGTTCATATTCTTTTATTGCAATAAAATTATTAAACAAAGTCTTAGGTTAGAGGACACTTTTACCTACTAAACGAGCTATCTTAAGTTATTTAAGTATTTAGAAACGACACGACTTATGATCAGCCTCTGTGCCTCCATCAATTAATATTCTTTTCTAAATTTCTACGAAAAGTAATTAACTCCGTAGTCCATCTATATATATTCACGAGTCAGACACCACTAAGATATATATACATATATATATATATATATATATATTATAAACATCAGTATCAGTGAGTTGAATTACATTAACACATTTAAATATTTATAGGAGGATTGAACTAACTTGCTAAAATCATCATATGATTTGCTTGCATTATGCAGACATCGACCTGTTTCTTTTCCAGCTTCATAACCACTCTGCTGGAAATTAATTGGTAGCCAGCTTCTTCATAGTGAGACAATTATTAAATAATAATTTTTTTATGGAAAAGAAAATAATTATACGAAATATTTTGATAACTTTTTAAATTTTTCTATACCCGTAACAAAGGCTCAAAATGTTCACAGGGTTACTTTCAGAACACATTCAAATCCACTTCTCAGCTCTAAAGGGTACACTGATCTGCTTATATAAAAAGGAGCATTAAATCTTACAAAAATAAAGTCTATGTTGGATATATAATATTTGGGAAACTTTTCCATCAAGTAAACCGATTAACTGAAAAAATTTATAATTTTTGAATAAAAAATCGTAGGTGAAGATCAAATATTTGAAGGACAAGAACACAAATTTTTACCTATGAATTTTTACAGTTTTTGAACAAAAATTTCATAGGTCAAGAACAAAAACTTATAGGTAAAAATTTTATTCTTGAACTATAAATTTTTAATCTTCACCTATAAATTTTTATTTTTCATCTATAAATTTTTATTTTTGATCTATAAATTTTTTCAGTTAAACTAACAACTGATGAAAGAATTTCTCATAATATTTTCATGTTTCTTGGTAATAATGAGACAACAAATGGTTTTTCTTCCCTTGATAGTGACTCACAATCCTCGTTGGTTGTGTCGCGTAAACCACTACAAATAGGAATTTAATTCAGATAAATTCAACCGTACTTGTGGTCCAAGAAATTAATAAGTAATAATTATACATATTTAAACAATTAATTATATATTTATATTTAAAAATATAATAAAATTAACTAATTATGTTTGATATGAATTTAATGATTTTTTATGTAACTAAGGCCTTGTTTAAATTGGCTTTTTTTAGTTCTTTTTCTTGAAAAATGTACATTTTTTATTGCAATAATTATTTGACTTGGCTTCGAAAAAATATGAAATTAAAAAAATAATAATACAACTTTTTTTCCAGAAACCAAAATTTTTAGTTTATCAAAAAAGGTACTAGAGTTACCGTTTCATCGAAAAACTTAATATATTTATTTATTGTATTAACAGACCCCTCACATGTAGTTTTTAAAGCCTTTCATGTGGACAACTTTAACGTTTTTAAATAGGTGGCCGTAAGTTTCAAACCCATGACATGGACTGGATATCATATTAGAGTTACTATCTCATCTAAAAGTTTAAGCTTGTTGAGAGGATATTAGTATATTTATTTATTGTATTAGCAAAAGCACTTTTTTCAAAAGTTGTTAAGAAAAATGTTTTAAAAAAAATCAATCCAAATGAGCCTTAAAAATGACACTACACTTAGGCATGCACCAAATGAAATTCAAAACTTGCTACACTTTGGGATGTAACAAATGCATTTTCAGATTTTGATTAATTACAATTTCAAGTATAACAAGTTTTTTCTTATCCTCAACAAAATTAAATATAAAAGTTTCTATATTATTATAATAGCATGAAAATGTAATAAATATTTTTATTACACTTAAAAATGTAACTAAAATAAAAATTATTATTTTACTCTTTTACACTAATTTCAAACGTGACAAAAAAAATACATAACTATTTGCTTACGAACTTGTACTTAGTGATGATACACTCATTTCAAAGTGTACAATGGCTAAACCTACTTGTGGATTAGTGCTAAAAGATTAAGCATGCTTTGATATGATCAGCAGATCCCCCTTTACAGACACAGATAGGGTGACCATGGATTTATGCTTGTTTAAGCAAACAAACTTTATGGTCTAGTGGTACACATGGAGGTATGGGTATGCAGTATCTTGCTATTAAAAGGAACAACGACTAGAGAATTTTATTCATTAGTGACCATTGACCAATTATATATAGTGTTTTAATTAGGTAAATATTATGCATGCACCATGAGTTGTCTTCATTTTGTTAACTAAAAGCCTCATGGAATAATTTTTTCTTCCTTTTCTTTTTTTTCCTACTCAAATATTATCCTAATATGTGGGTTCCAGAAATAAGTCCATATATACTGTAAAATTTTGGAAGAATCATCCTTACGTACACGAATCTGCTTCAATATGTTCTATACATGTATACCTGACTTTTGAACTTGCAAAAGAATAAATCGCAGGCCTTTTATTCCGTGGAATATGCCTCTAATTAATACTTAAGTTAATTCCCTATTTAGTAAAGAAAGAAGAATATAGATAGTTGGAGACATCTAGTGCGTTATATTTTATTACTTTAAATAGTTTGGACCACCTTATAGTTATAGTTACGTTTGCTCATGCATTAACTAATGTAGTATTATTATTGTTGAATATATATGAATTTGACAGTCTAGATACATGTTCTCAACCCAGTTATTTGGTTATAATGGTGATGGGAAATTAGTTGTCAAGTCGGGCACTAACTATTTTTTGTCGACGATATACAAGTCTGTGGGTTAGTTCTGAATTTTATTGATTGAGATCTAATTATGTCTACAAAATCACATTCAGATTAGATTTTGTTTAAAAGAATCATTTTAAGATTTAAATTCCGAATAGACCAACAGTTTCCATGTCATTTCATTGTCATTTTCACTCCCATGTCAATTGATAAACCCCTCCGTAATTTTACACAGATTACAATTTTTTTTATGTTTGTTTCGCAACCGAAACAGATATGTATCTATGTATAGAAGTGTTAAACAACCTCCTATACCTTTCCCTAAGCTCGTGTAACAACATTTATGCGATCAATATTCTCATTTGCCGCAACTTTCAATTTTCATAATAGTGATCGCACAAATTAAAAATGTTTTTTTCTTTTTCTGTCCTCTTTTCATTTTGGACTGGTGTTTAATAAACAACTCTTTCTGAAACAAAACCTCATCAATGTCGATATAAAAAATGATGCCAAAATTGGAGAGAAATTATAGAGCAGACCGAAAGATTGACTGTACACTGTAGTAGTTAAAAGGGAACAAGCCTTAATGGGCTAGTCTCATAGTGGAAGATTTTGCATCCAATGATATGGTACCCACGAAATCGGCCAATCTGGGTCGAAATCAAGTGGGTTCATGATTCAATTCCTGGCACAGACTATATTCCTGGGCCACTTTCGGGGGCCCCGTATCAAGATTTTGGGCCAAACAAAGAAAACAAATAACTGAGGTTGAAATTTTCGCGCACATTATCATAACGGTTATTATTACGTAATTTCACACATAAATATGGATGCAATCCCTACTGTATAATTTGATTGTATTAAGTGATCACTTCACCTAAATATTTAATAGTTAGATGTATTCATTACCTCTTATCATGTATAAGCTAGATTCTTTTTATGCGTTTTATACGTTATGTCATTCTATAAATGAGCGTTGAAAAGACTTGAATGCATAATTCGATCTTCAGTATCAAATTTAAGACCATCTCAATTTAAATCATAGCATCATGCGTGAATTATAATTTATAACTCAGAGCAACTCCTTTACAGGAGCTTGATTCGATATTATCAATTTAAATTTTTTTTCTCTTTTGATATGATAATATATTTATACCTATTCTTATACGTTTTTGGAATTAATTGTTTGTTTATTTATTTGAAGCATTTAATCACTTTAGTTCCCTATTTTTGTGTAGGAGAATAGGAAAGAAAATTGAAGAAATTGAAGAAAAAGGTAAGAAGAACTTTTATGGAAATAGAGATTTTGAAGAGATCAAGAAGAAAAGGGAACAAGGTTGTATATTCTTATCAAGCGCTTAGGCACTTTACGAACACCTTTTTGTGAGTCTTCAAAATTGCCTCCCTATGGATTCGGCCTTGCACTTAGCGCACTACACTGTAATTACTCGTGCACTTGCTAGTTAAAACTTGACTTGGAATTCGCACTAAATTTTCTATCGTAAGTCAAGCACATCATCTTTAAATGAACTAGATCAACAGTAAAATGATTCTTGCCAGATTTAGATGCATCTCAGCAATTTAAATTTTGATATGCAAAAGAAACATATCTAATGTAAGTCTACATGTAATCTTAAGCACAAATAATAATAGCCTTTTCAGATAATAATGGGGGTTACATTCAACAGTGATGAACAGCTCTACATTAAGCGCCTTCGTATTATTTTAGGACTCATTTGGATTTGCTTTTCTTAAAAGAGTTCTTTTTTTTTAAAAATTTTGAAAAATAAAAGTATTTTTTTGATAAGTAAAAATTTTGGTTTAAAAAAAAAAACTGAAATTGAACTTTTTTTAGAGTTTAAGTTTTTTTTTTTTTTTAAATATAATTTAAGTATTTGTTGTAAAAAAGGATGTATTTTTTTAATGAAAGATGATTTTTTGTAAAAAAAAAAAAAAAAATCAATCCAAACAAGCTTATTAATTTCTTCGCTGGAGTTTAAGCTGAAATGCAAGGCCTGATCCGCTTAGTCTCTCTTCAGTGGTCTTGGATGGTCTCTGGACCATGGATGGTGTGAGATAATTTTCCCAGTCACCCACCTCACCTTTCCTCAAATGCTCAATCTTTTCATTATTTCTCTCCTGATGATGATGATCTACAATCACACTTGCATCACCAAACTTCTCCTTCATGTTTAAAAAACAACAGAACCTCACTATCTCCTCTGCAGCACCTTCCTTTTCCTCCTCCAAGCTGAAAGGAAACCCAAAGAACTCTGCAACCCTCTTCACCTGTAAAATCGTGTTCTCTTTCATCTCCTCGTACTTCAGAAACAAAACTTTCTCAGGGTTTTCCAAGCTTTGTTTCCAATACCCCGGCATTTGTCCCCAAAACGGACCGAATGTTGAGATTCCCCTGCAATACATATCGAAGGCTTCTTGAAGCAAGAGTGGACCAAGAGCTTCCGGTCTCATTTTTGCGTTGATGTGCCAGAGTGAGATGAAATTGTCAAGCGGGTTACGGCAAATGTAAACGATCCGGCAATTGCTGCTCTCGATGGACTCCGGCAGCAATTCAAACGCCATGTGAGTGGACAAAAGCCTCGGACGATCGAGATCAGAGAAGTCAGGACCACTGCAAGAAATCAAATCAATAGTTAAAAAGATTTTCACTCTTACGATTCGAAGAGTAACAAAATTAACTAGTTATGTTAAGGTCAAGCATAAAGATTTTTAACGTAACTAAAAGTTGATATTGCACTTGTAAGTGTTACTAATATTTATTACATTTAGACATATAATTAATATTTGTTACACTTGTAAATATAGTTAATTTAAGCATTGAATCAAATGAAATATATTCAAACTTTGTTATATTTTGGGATGTAATAAATATATTTTTCAAATTTATATCAGTTATACATTTCAAATGTTAGAAATTTTTTTTTTATTTTTAAAGAAATTAAATATAAAATTTCTAACATCATCACACGGCTTAAAACGTTGACTAAAATAAGAATCATCATTTCATTTTTCTAGATTTATTGCAAGCGTAACAAAAATACGTAGTTACTGACCTAAAATCTTGCCGTGGTCGAACCTGGGGGCGGCTTCCGCCAAAGATGTCGAACTCAAGAAATGGTATAAGCTTATGAGGGCTGGAGGTGAGAAGGGGGTGTTTGGCGAAGTCTTGAAACTGCTTGCGATTCACTATTGAAAACACCAAGGCTTTCAGCCAGATGGTCCCGGATCTTGGTAGAGAGGTGACTATGATGTCGGTGTCTTGAGCCTGGAAGTGTTTTCGAGCTGAGACTATGCCTTGTATGCCCTCTGGATGGCACCAATGGCCTTGGTACACGTACAGGTGACTGGTGCGCCAACCTTTCTCTTTGGGGAGAGACATCAGCATCTCTCTGCATTCATGGGTTAGATCTTCTTTCTCTTCCTGTAGATCACCCATTGTTGACTCTCTTGGATCCATGATCTATGATGTGATTATTTAATTCTTTTGTTATAGTTGCATTCTTTATTTATTATCACTAGATCTAAATCTCTTATACTATTTTAATAACGTTATAATGATATCAATTAGCATTAATGAAACTAAGCTTGTATAGTTTAGTCAACAACAGAAATGATGCATGTGCAGGCTATGTGCATTTGAATTGATTTTTTTTAAAAGTATTTTTTTTAATAACTTTTAAAAAATAATTTTTTTAAAAGTTAAAAATTATGATTTTTAAAAAAAATTGTATTTGAGCTTTTCTAGAGTTTCGATTTTTTTGAAAGCCAAACCAAATAGTTATTGCAAATTTAATGTAATTTTTTTTAAAAAAAATATATTTTTCTTTCAAAAAAATTAATCCAAACAGGCTCTATATGTGGAAGATGGATTTATTCAGAGAAGGTGAATGAGATGGCCAAATGAAAAACTGTTGCTACTTATGCTTTTAATTTGAATATATCCTTCGCAGCCATATATTACTTTTTAGGTAATGCTAGCAATGTAGTGGAGCAGGACCAGAGTTTGCGAACCCCTATTTCATATTTAGTAGAAAAATTCCTGCCTTTACACCTATCCTATACCTCATATCAAGGTGAACCCTTGACATTATCCTTGTGCTTATTGGATGAAAAGAACTCTGTCCTACTCCTATAGGGCATCAGTTAACAAGGATAATCGAGCAGGGCAAAAGAGTAAAATTGGATAAAAACCCCTTTTTGCTAAAACTGCCCCCTATTAATAAAGCATAAATAAATCCTAACACAAAAATGTAGCAAAGAGTTGCTAAAGAGATTTAGACTTTGGTTTTCAAGTTGCATAAAAAATTTTAACCTCTAAATTAGAGAATTTTTCATTAATATAACAATTATAACAAAACTATAAAACTATGTATTGAGATAATAATAATAATAATAATAATAATAATAATAATAATATATACACACACAGAAACATACCAAGATGGGGTGGAATGAGTGAATAAACCCCTATTCCTAGTGCCCTACTCACCCACTGTACTAGAGTAAGGGCAAAAGAACCTGCTGCGCCCCTAACAAAGGTTTTCTGTCAAGCACCTTGCCTTAAACCCTGCGGTACTCTTAGGAAACAAAGTAGAATGAAATATTATGGTCATTCATATTTCTAGGTTAATGGATTAGCAACCACTCTGAAAACAAACATACATTGATGTAATAATGATACATAATAAAATGAAACTTAAAGGGGAGAAAATGAGTAAATCAAATGTGTTCACATGACTCGAAAAGATGAAATTAAAAGGAAAAAAAAAAAAAGGGCGAGGATCTTAATTAAATTTAATTTTTTATAATTCAGTGCAAAATGCTAATTTTGGATAACGAGCATTTTTTTTCTTAATTATTTTTTCTTACTTTCAAATTAAAATTTTTGTGATTTCCTATTTCATTGTAGACGCCCTTTTTTTTGTCTTATAATTTTCATTTAAAAAATCAAAAGATAATAAATGCCTTTAACGTCATAATCTTTTTTTTTTAGTAAAGTTTGATGCTATAGAAAATATGGGTAGGACTAAAACGTCATGGAGGAGCTTAGAACCATTGCTGAAACTCACGAGGGAGGAAAAAAGGCATTCACCCATCAAAAAAGTAGGCAGAGGATTTACATAACATACAGAAAGATATTGATGCTTGCAAAATTAAGACAATTAAGAAGAGCTTCCCCAGAGGATATCAAACTTAAGCAGGTCAAAGCCTGCAGTTAGTACAAGTTGAATGCATTTTAAAGCCATATATTCAAATTTTAGTGAGAAGCATCTTCTTCTTCACAGAACTTCGTGTACTCTTTTGGGCCCAGTAAGGAATCTAATTCTTTTGGATTGCTGGGCTTCACCTTGATCATCCATCCTTCTTCATAAGGGCTTGAATTGATCTGCATCACAATAAGGAGGCCCAAGAGAACACGAAAGATCATTGCGAGCTAAATCAAAAAAAACCTTATTCCACTAGTTAGAGTTAACAAACAAAATTATCAAAGGGCTGAAATTTCCAATTTATCGGACGTCCACGAGGGGACAAGGGCCAATTTTTCAATAGTTGTAAAGTTGAAAAGAATAAACAAAATTTTGAAATAAAAGGCAGTTCGTTACACGAATTACGTAGATTGGAAGAATTACCTGACCAGGTGCTTCAGTTAACTTTGTATTGACCTCAACAACCTCGCCTGAGATTGGAGAGTTAACATCACTAGTGGCTTTCACACTTTCAACAGCTCCAAAGCTTTTGCCTTGTGTAACAGTAGCGCCAGCTTCTGGCAATTCCACAAATACCACTTCTCCCAGATGATCCTTTGGAGATTAAGTATCACCAAGTTCAAATAGTGGTACTTTTAGGATGGATCAATAAAATGGGAAATAATTTTATAAATATTGTTTGTGCCTTGTGTAAAGAAATGAGATAATTAGATGCATCAAAAAGAAATCAGAGACCAAAGCTTTTGCCCAATATTAATATATGTCTGATACCACATGTAATGACCTAAACTCAATTAAAAACATGCCACCATACATGAGCTTAATCAACTGACCCAAAATAGTTAAACACAATAGCAGTGAACCCAAACTATTATAAAATGCACACAAATCTCACAAAGAACCAGTGTCAAAAAGGCATTGCACAACACATCAGAGTCAATAGAAAACAAAAATATTGTTGGAAGCCATGGTTAAATTAGTGCTCTATCTTTTTCTGCCAGGCCTATGTAAGAATCAATTTATTCGAGAAAAAGTAAGAGAACCAAGTTATCTGGACACTCGAAACTATTGATTAGGTTTCCTTTTATCTTTGTTTAAAGTGGCAGGTATACTAACTAGCTTTTGGGATTAGGAAATAGCTCAAAGAATCGAAATTATTATTATTGTTATTTAGAGTGATGATCTAAGCTCAAATTTAGACGAAAATATTAATGGACACGTTTAAGCAACAAAGTTACCTGAGCATGGTCAGTGATGCCAATTGTAGCAACTGAGCCTTCATGCTTCACCCATTCATGTGATGATGCATATTTGAATCCCTCCAGAACTAGAAGCAAACATCTCCAAGAAATTAGTTGCAGAAAAGAAAAATTACAGAAAGATAAGGCAGATGGAGTTGTGAAGTGGAGAGGAGCATATATGCACCAGTGGAGAAGCATCTGGAGAGGGAGAAAGCAGAAGCAAGATTGGTTTTGGGAGCAGTGGAGACTCTTAGTGCATTGGCCGTTGAAGATGCCCACATTCTCAGTGCCATTGTTAATTGTCTTCTTTACTCTTTTTCTGCTTCAGGCTAGTCCTGGCTTGGCCCAACTCTAGAGAGACAAGTATGGCTTATGGATGTCATATTGCTTCTTGTTTTCGTTTATTATCTTGAGATGAATGGTGGAAAATGAAAGCCTCATCTCAGAAATGAAAAAGAAAATGGAAAAAGATATATGGATAAATCTCCAAGAATATGCACAACTATTTTTCTTGTATATATCTTAGCTAGATTTAAAAAAAAAAAAATTAAGAAAGTGTAGCTAAGATTTTGACTCTGTCCAAATTATGTAATTGACAAAAGATAATTGACTTAAGAAAAGAGGGGGGGGGGGGGGAGAGGGAAGCAAAAGCAAAGAAAGAACTATATGGTTGTCTTAATTTTAGGACGTGGCTCTCTTGTATCTACTTATATTTACTTGCTTGATCATTTAGGGCTTAAGAACCATTGAATAGCAACAATAAATTTAACAAGTCGTCTATCACAAAAAATTGCCCGTCAACTATTACATACAAGATATGATTTATATGCTTACAAATAGTAGGCAGAGTGATTGGATAACAATTCTTTGTGATTAAAAAAAAAAAAGAATTAGAACATATTCTTGTCATTGGAATTTATAATCTTGAAGTGAATCTTATATCATTCTAATGAGGATGAATTTTTTTTAATTAAGAGGGAAAAAAATGTCACACTCATATTTTTGCTAGGCAAGCCATACTCATATATATATATATATATATATATATGTATATGTATATATATGTATATATATATTTGTTTTTTGGGTAAGAAAGTCATAATCATGTATATGTGGTACCCGACCAAGGCACAAACGTACACACACAGGACCAGAGCAAAGAATTCAAACAGAAAAACCACCCCTACGAAGCCCAAAAGACGACAATATCTGTGCCTTTCCTTAAAGCCCAAAATGGATCTGCTGAAAGCCCACAGTGAAATCAAATCTAGTTATGATACCCATCAAGATCACCCCTTTGCTCGTCTTGTTTATAACCATTTTTGTGGCTTACACAAAGTCAACACTACTAAATTGACAAATTCAAGTGTTCCATACGTTTAGGTCATATATTTTTCATTTTTAAAAGAAAAGTACTTATAACACAGCCTTCATTAATCAACTGAACAGCTTTTAAATTGTTAAATCAGGAAGATACAGATTTTTGCCAACTTCACAAAGAACCATAATAATGGTACCTTCCCATTCACACCGAGAAAGATTAACGTATTTTCTTTGAATGTTTACAATGTTACATCTCTACTGTAATCATGTAAGTATAATTAAAGTCATTAACTAATCACATAGTCAAGCCTTTAGGGGTATTAAAAGTCTAATCTACAGGTAATTGTTGGTCGAACACTTTTTGACTATCCAATCAGTTAACTTATTTTCGGACCTTCTAACAAGTTGGAAGGCAACTATTCAAGGGAATAGAATTAAGGACCATGTTAAACAGTCAAAAATTGATTGGCCAAAATGTTTTTGAAGCAGATTAAAATACTTTTTTATCTTAAATTATAATTATTTATTTACATTCTCTCTCCTTGTTATAACAACACTCTCTTCTCATTTCTCTTTCTTATCATTACAACCCTTTCCCTTCTTCATTTGTCTCTCTTACACATAGTACTCTCTCTCACCCCCCCCCCCCAACGTGTCTCACTACTTTTCTTCACTTACATTTGTTTTTTTCTAATATTTGCCTTTCATCCTTCTATTGTGCTTTTACATTATAATAATATTATGATTGTAATTTAAGTTTATTAAATAATATAATTACAGTAGATTATTTATTATATAATTGTTATAAAATTTTTTATTACAAGAAAATTTTTTATGTGATATTTAAAAAAAATTGACTGTTTAGATAAAAAAACGAATCAAAATGTCACATAACAATTTTCTACCCATTATACGTGTAAGAGGCAATATCAAGTTTTTTTTTATTTTTAATTCATAAAACACAAATATATGCACATTAGTGAGATGGAAAACAATAAATTGCTAAAAAGTACTTTTTTTTGGTAAAGAAGTATAATAAAGAAAAAAAAAAGGAAAACATATTAGGATAAGGTAGGGAAGAAAAAGGCATAAGGTATATAATTAAAAAAAAAAGGAAAATATAAGAGAGAGAGAAAGGACATGAAAAATTAGGATAAGCCATTAAGGCTATGATAGGAAAAAAAAACTAAAAACACTAAAATATTTAGTTTGAAATGTCAAATTGTTAGTGTTTGATAAAAAATTAATTTAAATACTAAAAATTAAAGTGAGAGACTATCTAACGGACAATAAAAAATAAAAGACATGTGCTTTGACTAGGTCAAAACATTAAAAGGTAAATGAAAATGTAAATGAAAATATAGTTTTAAGCATTGTTGACTCAACGTCTAGATATAACTGTTAAGTTATAGAATTTTTAGTAATAGAGCTTTGGTGAAAATGCTATTGAATAAAAGTAGTAGATTGTTGCTTTGTATTTTAGAAATTAAACTTCCAATTATTTAACAATAAAATAATTTCTGGCATGATGTAATTACAGCTATTCAAAAATAATTTTTTGCATGATGTAGAAATGTCAAGATTGTCAGAGGAAGAACTAAAACGCATCAAAAGCTAATTTGAAATGTTAAAATTGTTAGCATTTGGAAAAACTAATTCAAATATTAAAAGTTAATGTGAGAGACAATTTCTCCACTCAACAAAATTAGAAAAAGCAGTATTTTGACTAGGTTTAAACACTAAAAGTAACTGAAAAGCTATTTTTAGAAGCTACATTCAAGACTTAAGTACTTTAAGTAGATTTTATTTAACATGAAATCATAATAATATTATTTGGTTAAAAACAAAATCTAACAATTAACCATGTACATTGGTTTTACATTGAGCTAAACTGATGATCTCTTTTCAAACTTCTTAAATGAGTATTCCTTATTTATTTATGATAAATATAGAAACTTTAGCATGATTCATTGATTGAACCAAAACAAAGATAATAATAAGAATTTTCATATTTCTTTGCTTACCTCTATCAATTTTTCTAATTTTTTCTTTCTCTTGAATCATAATAATATTATTTAATTAATAATAAAATTTTATTAACTAATCACATAATTCAATAATGATCTATTTCTAATTTTGTGAAAGGATGATTCTCCCTTACTTATAAATAAAAAAAATAGTGAAATTTTAACATAATTAATAAAAAAAATTATTCTAATTTTACATTTAACGCAAAAATAGAAAAATAAAAATATTATATACTTTTCACTTAATAAAAAAATTCAATCCATACAAAGCATCAATGTCACAAAATATTAGCGTGCTAATATAAAATTATTGTAGCATAATTCTTGTTAGTCGGTCAAAAGGAAAAACTGGAGAATGCTACAAGAATACCCTTACATAGTGGACATTTTCCTCATTTGAAAAGTCTAAATTTTGCTAGTATACATACACACACACAAATATGTATTAGATTGATGATCTAATCTCTTAAAAAGATGCCTAATAAATGATGGAAACGTATCAACCTATATACTTCATTATTTTTTCCTAAAATTATTAGATTTTACAAAAATATAAAAGTTGTATTCAATGTTAGAAATTTAATATGACAAAATATATTTATGTTTCATCTCTCACATTAATTGTCAAATTTAACCATTAACAATTATAAAAATAAAAAAATACTCATCTCTCCCGTATATCATACGAGTATTATCATATTATATAAATAATGAAATAATTGTCAAAATTACTTTTTAATTTTGAAATCATTACATAATTTTTAATTTATATCATATTATATAAACATCGAGACTCATGCAGCTCATTGATAGACACGCTATATAAATATATAAATTAATATTTCAAAACGCACAACTCAAAGCTAGCCTAATATACATACCATTTTCTTTAAGTAAAGAATTGTTTTAATGCCATAATCTCTCAAAGCATCATAAGCCATTTCTTTAACATAGTTGTAGAGTACAAAGAAGCAAATTTTCATATAATAAGTCAATCCATTGCATTAATATCCCATCTGAAAATTTACAAGAAAAAGTTACATGTGTGTATATACACACACATCATTAATGTAGTTGTAGATTAGCAGCAAGCAAATTTTCATATACTAAGTCAATCCATTGCATTAATATCCCATATAAAAATTTACCAAAAAAAGTTACATGCGAGTGTAATATATATATATATACATACACACACACATGTTGGACAATGCATTGGAAATGATAATATACATGTTGGAGGTAGTTAAATAACTAATAATGATGAAAGAGAAAACAAAAAGTTACAAAGTTAATCAATAAGGGTAGATATGTCAAAGGATATAGTAAATTACAAATTTGTCTTCATTTTGGCCATTTTTGGCCGCAATTTTTTTTTTTAGGAGTAAAGTTATTAACTAATGACGGAGTCAAAGGTCTAGGGGTATTGAAAGTCCAATCTAGCTAGGGATTATTGGTGACACACTTTTTGACTCTCTAATCAGTTAACTTATTTCCGGACCTTCTCGGGGAAATAGATTAAGAATCTTCAGCTTTACACTGGACAGGAAAAGAAGATGAACTCAGAACAGAAGGAAAATAAACAGTGATAGCAGTGGAGAGACAAGCATTTTGGCTTGAGGCCTGGCAAGTTAATTTTTAGCTTATGGCAGAGGGCAATAGCAACAAACTTGGCAGGCAAATCTGCACAGATGAGGAAAGGGGAAGTGATGGATCAAGAGAATAGGCTTGACCCAATTTGCATTCTTTTGTTGCATCACTCACTTGTCAATCCGTCGTCCCCATAATTAAGATGCTCTAGATTCCGACTCTGGCTTAAACCCAAACCACCCCCCCCCCCGGGGCCCCCCATACCCCCTTTCAGGTGTCTTCTTTCTGCCTTGTCATAAAAACATCATACCATGACAAAATTTTCCAGATCAAATTTGTCTTGTCATCATGTGGGAGATTGGATATATATATATATATATATATGTTGACCTACAAGAAAATTTTATGGAGATGTTATTCTTGTCTGGACTTTCTCTTGGTTAATGTTTACTGTCGAAATCATGGTGTTGAAACAAAATTAAACATAAAAGAGATATGGAAGACAATAAGATTCCATTATGAAGTAAACTAATACATAATCGATTTTACTATAGATAAAAGAACGAATGTATCATAGAGAAAGGGCTCATGTTTGAGACTCTTCACTTCTCGAACTCTCATCTCTCGATTTCAATATCTGTCTCACTATATGAACTAGTATTATTAGACTACAACAAGATTTTTAATTTGACTAAAATTAGTAATTCCTAATTATAACGCCTATTTAAACACGGCTCACAACCCTACATGAAATTAGTTCCAGAAAATGATATGATGAAGAGTTACATGGCTAGGTTTGGTCGTGTTTAAATAGGAAGATATATAATATAGGGATGACTTTGAGCAACATATATAAAAATTGAAGACTTTACAATATGATTCTAGGTACGTTGAACACTTGAATGAAATCAAAGTAAATGTTGGAGAATGGAGACAAATAGTAAAATTAGTCCAAAAATAAATAGTAATTTTCAGGTTGGAGACTAGGACGTGTTCTAACATTTTAGTGCCTGATTTTCTCTTATTTGTGTGCCAATTTCAAACCCATTATGCTTCTATTTGACTTTAGTGAAGAAATTAGTGGTAAAAGTCGCCAATGCGGCGTTACCTTAACGCCCATAATTGGCAACAGAATGCAATGAATTTTAAATTAGTGTCCACCCAAAATTTTCTTTTTAAATTTTCAATTAAAATAGGAATAATCCACATGCTATAATTATTTAAAAATTGAAGAAGTTCTGTATTTAAGAAATTTAGAAGTTTTATATTTTTATGTTAAGTGTACAAGAAATTTATTTTTGCTACATAAATTCCCAAGCAGTTAATGCTATACAATTGAGGCCTTTAACTGAGGAAAGAGTTCTTTGTAATTAAGTTGGACTCACTTTGCGTGTTCCAATAAGTTTATAAAGATTCCTAGTTGTTCTTTCAAGCATTAAGTTATGGTCTAGTTGCAGTATGTAAAATAAAGAAAACACTAATAAAAAAAATAGAGTTTTGAATAGAATATTTCCAAAGAGATTGTGAGATTCAAAGATGATGTCAAAGCAGAAAGCAAACTCTCTTATATCTTTTTCTACGATTCAAATTTTAGACTAAATCTTAAAGGGAAAAAGTTGGTAACCATCAAAGTGGATGCTCCAAGTCAAGTTAGGGTTTGGATAACAGCCTGCATTTTTCTCTCACTTTCTGATTGTTATATAATCTTATTGAATAGAATAAATAGCGATAATTAATCATAAGAAATCATCTAAACTATTACTTGTCTAAATCAAATAACTCAATTTAGTTCCATCACTAATCGATCATGGTTAATAATATTTCTTGTTGACCTACTTTTGCCCTCGAAAACTAAAAATAAGGAGTTGATTAAGGAAAATTTTGATTGTACTAGGACCAAAAAAAGAAATGAAATGTGGGCATTTTTCAAAATTCAGACAGAAAGCGATGGTGTAATCCGATGATTGATTAGTGGTGTTGACCCTTGGCGAATCACCAAACCTCTATGTTTTAAACTGATTAAATTCAAACTGACGTGTCTCTCTCTTGTCAGTTTTTCTAGGTTTTAGAAAGTTTTAACAATTTCTGGCTGTGACCACCTTGTCCATCGCCTCGACATTGTGCTTGCCCACATTTCTCCCATTTCCCCAAGCTCTTGATCAAACATAGAAAATTGAGAAATGGGAAAAAGTACAGGGTGAACTAAAAAGAAGCATTATGTGTATGAAAAACTAACTTAGATTACTTTAATCCAACACGAAAATGACATATTGCAGATTAAACCATCATTTTACTACTTTTACATCTTTTTATTTAATTAGTGATTGGAAAAATATTGGACATATTAATTTTTTTGCTGTACTTTGGCACTTTATATAATCAAAATCTCATGTGAAAATCCATTCATCAAACACTCAAGTGTAATTCACTCAATCTAACACAAAATGATTACAAAAATGAACAAAGTTCTTAAGTTGGCTTCGGCTTAGTGCCATACTTTTTCAATAATAAATTATTTTTTAGATTTTACAAAAAGAATAAATGAAAAGTATACGAAACTCATATTACGGTCGGAGTTTGAAGAAGAATAAGTTTAGTTTGAATGTATTATACACAATAGTATTTATTTTCTACAAAATATTATTTTCACAAGTTAAACATGTATCCGTCTTAGCATTATAATAAAATGAGAATTCTATCATTGCACGAAACCCTTTTATTATCTAGCTAGTTTTGGGATTAATTCATATAATTCAAAAAATAATGAAAGAGATTATATTTGTCAAGGTCATGTAGTGATCATTGACAGAGGATCTGGTAGGATTGGATCTAAGTGGTAAAATAATTGTTGTAAAGTGAAAAATTACATATAATAAAAATTCAAATTATATGTAGTTGAGTAAGACATGGACGATGGGTGGTGGTTGCACTTGCCAATCCTTGACGGCACGTAATAACAACGTAGTCAACCCTGCTGTATTAAACAAATCCATTTGTCTTCCCCAGCAAACATGCACTGGGCCCCATCTTCACCTACTCGACTCTCAACACATTAGCTATACCTGGCTGCAATTAATTTCGTAATTAATATCCCATTCTACAATAATGTTATTATTATTAGTTACTTTCATATATAGTTTAATAACGTTTGGATTAAATATACTCCATTTAGCACGCACTTTACACAAATCAACGTCTTACTCATTGCGTTAATGATGCATTTAAAGATCTCGAATACATTGCTACCCGTACCACCATTATATTATTTATCCCATCTTTCTTTTTCTTTTCTTTTTTTTTTTTTTGGTTCTTTTTACGAGCATCCATTATCCACCTTTTCATTTTCTTTTTCTATCATTTTTTTTTTTGGTTCTGGTTGAATTAAAAAGAAGTGGTAGGCAATCAAGCTAGTTTGATGCCAGCTAGGGTCTTATTCTTTGTTGAATTCTTGCCTTATCTTTTGACTTTTTTGTTATTGTATAGTGAAAAAAAAAGTACAATTTGATAATTTTTGGAATTAATTAATTAATATGACGGAGATCAAATATGTAAAGTATCTATGTAAATAATATTAGTTAAATTGGTTCAAGATGTGAAGCTAACATCATCAACTATGAAGACCTCATTCATGTCATCAGTTTGGGGCCCCGGAAAAAGAAACTAACAAAACTTATCTTTGGCTTATTGCTTAAGTATTAGTTGTAACTCGAAGCCTCCCAACACCTTCCCTTAAACTGAAAAAACTAATATGTATAAATTATTGTAATGCTATTGAACTAGTAAAGTTAACTTCACCTTATTGAATAAGACTTAATTTAATTTAACTTGGTAAAAGAAAAATTTCGTACATCTATACTTTTTTGTCATTTGAATCAAGCAAAGTGTCATAATTTTTGTTTGTTTTAATAAAAGAAGACAACGCCAGATTAAAAACTGATCATTTTAGGAGAAGAAATTCTTCTAACATTGACCCCAAGCAACTCTTGAACTAGTGTAAGTAGTCTCAAAGAGAAATAATTCATGATTTACTAGCGTATTTTTCGACTCGCTTATAACATGTGTCAAAGAAACCCCGGTTGACTTTGGATCGTTCTTCTGCACTTATCAAGACTCCGTATTAACATCAATATCATCTTGATGTTGATATGCAAAGTTTAGTGTATAAAGATCCTATGAAGATAATGCCTACCGCATATAATACTTTCCCTTGGGTAATCTAGGATAAGCTTTAAGAAACATGGTTTGTAGCATCATTAGAAATCCCTTTAAACTAAATAAACGAGAAAGTACATTTGATTTATTAAGTAAATTACTATTATATACATCATGCTTTCTTATTCAATTGAATTAAATCGTATGTGGAATCAGTTTGAGTTGGCTAAGTCAACCCATTTCTAGATTTTATTGTCTGCCAATGTCATTTTGCCAAAATGAAGGACACTATAATGCTCTAGTGACCAAATCTATATTGTGGGGTGCGGTATTAGCAGATCCTAATCCTCAATTGTCCAAAAACTAATAGCCCGTTCGGATTGGGGGAAAATGAGGGCAAGCCATTAATAATTATATTGGATTAGAGAATCTTCTTTTCGTATTTATTTTTGGAGAACAAGAACATAATAAGGAGGGATATTCTTTTGTTCCTTTAACGAGTCAGAATTCAATTCTCCATTTTCTGGACGAATAATGGAAAGAATTCCAACTTATTTTCTATACCCATTTTGCCCTTTAATACTTAGCAAAGTTTCGAGCATGTAATGCATTTTAGCCTATATTTTATTAATGGTGCATAAGGTTTTCATATTTAAAAACCCGTTAATTATAATAACCCTTATACTAAAAAGAATATTGTAAAAATAAAAATACATATTTTGTATGGTTATTTATTTTATAACTTTATCCCAACCAAACAAAATTTTGATCCATTGCCTTGCGAATTATCCAAAACAAAGTGCAAGGTGGGGGGAGTTGTTTGCCATAGCTCTTGATACAACAACAAAATGGGGATACTGTAGATACAGAAGCATTGAAGATAAAGAGAACTTTTTTGTACTAAAATTTTGAAAGGGTTAGGTTGCTACACTTTGTTTGGCAGAACATTTAGTTCTCGTACTTCTATTTGACTTTTGTGACACTATTTTATCAAACTGCAAATCCAAAACAATTATTGTAAACTTATGACAATAGTTTCGGTCATTAGATTAAAATTTTAGACTTAAGGACATGTCACATGTTATGCTAATTCTTTTTCATTGAATGCGATACATTGTTTTCTCAAAAACAAAGTCTAGAATGTGAAATGTCTAATTGTACTAATTGTATGATGTAATTGAGTTAATTGACTAAAACCAACAATTACAAAAAAAAAAAAAAGAAAGAAAAGGAAAAAGGAAAAAAGCACAGCTTATGGGAATTATATGGGTCTGATGTTTGAGTGGTTGAAAAAGTTGCACGACAAAGAAAAAGTTTTAGGAGTACTATTTCAAACTGCAAAAAATGGGTCCAGCTCCTTCTCAAAGAAAAAAATATGATAAGACTCTGTCATCTACTTGTTGACCATCTGATGCAGTGTGGGCCCCAACGCCCCCCGTCCATGTGAAAACTTGATACTGTGTGTAGAGAACCTTGACCTAATCTACCACTCCTCACTAATCAGTTCAATCTGTGATAAAAGTTAGTTCACATGGGACCTGGGAGAATTCTTTCACGAGTACATAATACATTGACATTTTTTTTTTGTTCTTTTCCTTTAATTTTCGCTTTTTTGGTTTTGTTCTTTTCCTTAGATTTTCACTTTCTTTTCTTGTTAGTCTAATCTAAACCTCGTTCTTTGATGAATTTTGTTACATTTTAAATTGACTGAAAGAGCACATTATACAGCAGGATGTAAATTAATATCGTTTTGACTCCTTCGAATAGATCGTTAGTATAAAATTACTGACTTTATGGCATGTTTTGATCATTCACAGTTTTCTTTAGATTTGTCGATGAAATAGTTATTTGTTAAAAGGCAAATTTTGGTAAACCAATTATAGAGCGATAAATTTTTATGTGTAATGATAGTTTTAAATGCAAGTTTAACATGACTTAACATTAAAAGAAACAATAGGAACATGAATGAACACGTAACGAAAGAAATTAAAAGAAAAAAGAAACCCTTTGTGCTCGAAAAGCCTCATTAATATTGGAAGAAATAAAGCTGAATATGAAGCTTTGTAGGAGAAAATTTTAATATTTAAAAAAAAAAAAGAAGATACAAGCTCTATCCCAATATATATCATTAATGACAACAAATTGCATGCGTAAAATTGGAGAGCTGCAATGAAAATGCAAGCTATTTCCTTCTTAAATAATATTTATTGTGTTAATCTACAATTTAATCCTTGATGTGTCTATGTGATAGTTTCCAAAGTTTTAAGAAGCTTCAATGGCAATTCCACCTCAATTTATACTATACTTCTTCACCATCATACTTCTTGTGCTCCCTCACCTTTGTTCACAATCTTAATATTGTTTGTTTAGAATGTTGATAACGCTTTTTTCACAATATTAATACTTTTTGTTCACAATATTAATATTGTATGAGTCTGTACGTGCAAATGTGTTTTTGTGTACATGTGTGTGCAAGAGTGATAAACAAATACATTGTAAGTGGTGAACTAATAAATTATGAACAAATCGTAAAAAAGTTGTAAACAATTTAATTGACGTGCTTGTTTATAATTTTTATACCATCTGTTTATAAATTTTATGGTATCTGTTTACTGAAGGTGCACAATACTTAATGAGTATACAATGTTTAAGGAGCATGGTATAACTTCTCCAATTCCACAAACTTTTTTAAAATTGCAAGAGGATCTTTTAAATTATCATTATTTTCTCAGCGGATCATTTTTCCCTTCAAGCTAACAGGAAAAGTGAAGAACTCTAAATTAGAGGGGCTTATACGCTAATTCCCCAAATGTTGGAGGGCTTACGTGAAAATGTCTTCATCATTTATTGTGCTTTTGTGAAAATAACCTATCATTTAATGTTGCTATCTCTGGACGTGTATAGCTCAACCAATTCTAAGTACTATCATATGAGAGATTGCGGATACTCTTCAATCATTTAAAATTTTCTGATTCTTCAACCAAATCAATTTACTATGATTAGACCATAAGATAATTGTTATGGTATCAAGTAAAGCACTTGACATAAATGTGCATACTTTTACGTTGAACCAGTGGCTGACCTTATTGAGGATCACAGGCCACCTCCAAATCCAATCCCCCAAACTTGTTTTTTAGAAAAAAATACATAACATAAATTTATTTTTAAAAAATATTTTAAAAATTTAAATGATTCACCACTTTTTTTAAGTCAAGTCATATTTAGGGGGGGGGGGGGGGAAACACTTAAGGCCATTGGCCCTTGATGCAAACAAGAACTGGAAAATGCTAAACTTAAAAAAAGAAGTGCAAATTTGTTAGAATTTGTTAAATATATGTGCAACAACAAGAAGTCCAAGTCAAGAACTACAAAAAGATGGTGGAATACTTTGAGAATGCCAAATTGTTATGTGACAAGCATCTTATTGATATTCTAGATTCTAGTGTCAAGCACCCATGCTTATCACCAACAACATAAAGTTACAATCCAATAATATTATTATTGAGTAGATATTTTTATTGTTGCAATTTAATTTACATAATTAAGAGCTGAATTATCAATTTAGTGATGATACCGTAGAACTCTTGGCTCTTTGCTCATCATTTTCCCCCAAGAAAGGATATAAAACATTTTGATACATTTGTAAGCTTGCAGATAATTTTATCCTATGAACTTTATTGAGCAAGAAAATATCAATTTGAGATTTCAGCTTTAACGTTTTATTCATTATTTGTCTCATTATCCAAATATGAAGTCTTTTTCTAGAATGTGCAAACATTGGCAACAATAGAAACAATCAAACTCTACTATTGAATTGCTTGATTAGTTTGCTTTTTATTAACTAATTTTCCAATGTCGTCTACTATATAGGACAAGTCTTTTCAGCAACGAAATGAAATTAGTAAAAATATGACTCCATATTAAGAGGGAGATGGGTTCTTTGCAGATAATTTAGCTGTATTGCTCAACTTTTTGGTTAGAATTCCATCTTTGAAGAATTCAATATTTGAAAAACTATTGAGGAGCATTGTGGCGAAGGTGTACATTTTCATATATTTATATAAAAGGTTAGTAATTGGCCCCTTAGTATTACCTCCAAGGTCCACGCCCTGCATCGAGCTACATTAGAAATAACCTCCAAATTCTCATTGTGCCTAAATCTAATTTATACTCTGTTTGATATAAGCGTATTATAAGATTTTTTTATATATAGAAAAGTATTGATTTGAATTTTTATAAAATGTTTGTGAAAAGATATTATATTTTTATAGTATAAACAATAAAACAAGGATGGATTGTTATAGAGTAATGCATTTTACTCCCTTGTGTTTGGTGAAAGTCACATAAAATCCCTTGTGTTTTCGAAATTCACTGATAAACCTCTTTGATTTAAAAAACGTTGCACGTTAGTCTCTGCCGTTAATTTTTCCGTTAAAGTTAACGGAGAATGTAAAATTACACCTAAAATATATTTTGACTTTTTAATAATTAAAAAAACTCAAGTAGGGCAAATTCCCCTCTGATTTTAAAAATAGTACAAAATCCCTCCTCTAGTTTTAAAAATAGTGCATATTCCCCCTCTTATTTGAAATAAGGTACAAATACACTCCTGAATTGAGTAAAAAATCGACAACATATTTCTTAAATTATATAGATTTCTTAGTTTAAATAACTCCTTATTAAATAATACATATATATCCAAATAATAATTGAATGAATATAAACCAAAAAGTTTACATAATTTAAGAAATATATTTTTTGTTTTCACCGTACAAGTAGTGTATTTACACCTTATTTCAAACCAGAGAGGGAAAATTGTATTATTTTCAAAGTCAAAGGGGGGAGTTTGCACCAATTCGAAAATGCTCTATTAACCTTAACGGAAAAACTAACGACAAAGGTTAATGTGCAATATTTTTTAAATCAAAGAGGTTTATCATCGAGTTTTGAAAACACAGGGGTTTTATGTTGCTTTCACAAAACACAGAGGAGTAAAATGCACTTTATTCTATCTTATAACATAAAAAATATGACTTTATTTTGAGTTGAAATAAGATATTTATGATAAGATATCTTATAATGTAAAAAAAGATAATAAACATTATCCGATTCACGTTAATAAGATAAGTATCTTATAATAAGTTTATTCCAAGCACATCATTAACCAACACCTATAGACTTATTTGTGTATGTCTGCGTGTGTGTGTTTTTCAAATTTCTTTTGATGGGAAGAAATTTACATACTCATGATAGAAGTACGTTAGATTTATCTCAAAGTAATAAATTTTGAGTTGCTATGCTAAACTATAGGACATGCTCTAAATAATTAAATTAATGCTGAGTAAGACTCAAAACTTTTTGATCACCACTTGTTGCTTCCTAATAATTTAACCCAACATGCCAAAAGTTCGCGATGAGTTTTAGTATATGTTCTAAATTAATCAATGATTAAACAATATTTTTTATATAAAAGATATATATATATATATATATATATATATATTTCCTTCTAAGGAAGTTGAAGTCAATTAGTAATTTATAATCTTTAGAAAGGAGGCCCCTTTCATATCATCTCTCAACAAGCTCCTCAAATCATCCGATTTCTCGATCAAATGCGATCCTAACGAGCAATAGAGCCCGAAATTCATCATCCAATCCGCACATTTGTTGCCTTCATAATTGACATGCTTTGGTTGGTTTTTAATAACCTTTGGCATTCTTCAACATAGGATAATTCCACACTTCCTGGACAAGCATTTCTATTTATCTAATTGATTAGAATTTGTGGGTCAGTCTCAATTCCCACATGGTTCCATCTTCTTTAAATTGCAATTAGAAGTCCCTCTAACGACGCCATCACTTATGTGACATTGTTTGTTTGTTGAACTCAAAAATTTAAATCTATCTTTTCCAATTGCTCGACTCCTCGACCCTACGGGACCTTTCTCTTTTTCCTGCTAGGATTTCAATCCATCTGTTCACACATACCGCGTGACAGTACATACGCTTGTCGTTCAGCTTATCAAGATTTTGCGCTACCAACAAACCATTTGACTTCTTAGAAAGGTGAAAGCTTCTTGCAATTCTCCTTCCGGCTTTCACGTGCAAAATCCCTCTCTCCTACTCCTTTTCTTTTTTACTATCTCTGCCTTTAATTCTTCTCCATAAATTATTAAAGTTATGTTTTTTTTGACTAGCTTGTTGTAAAAAGCCCATAGTGGGGCTTAAACAATTGAACACCCGTTGGTACATTTTCAATCAACTTGGTTTGAACATTTTTATTAATCGTATAAAAGTATATTCTTTTGTTTTGAAGACTCGAGGCAGACGATATAAAGCGTGGAAACAATATTAATATATATATATATATATATATTACAGTAATATCTGGTCTTTTATGGTTGTGTAAAGTTTAATCATGAGTACATAAACCAATTAGAACCGAAGATAATACCCCGACCATTTGGTCGCTTAGGATTGAGACGGAGATTCCAATTATAAGAGGGAGAGTGATATACTTCATATTAGTCGAGCAAAATTTTATCTATTTCTTCTATGATAAAAATTAATTTTTTAATTTATATCTCTAACTTTGTATTTATACGATATGATCTCTTATTATATAATGTTTTGTAGTATTAGAGTGACGTTCAACAATATTCGGAGATATATTGTGTTTACTTGAACTCACTCCTCTGCCTTCAAAAAATGCTTTACTCTTTTATTTTATAATAAAGTAAGAATGTGAGTTATGTCTCATATTAGGAGAAGTGTTTGATGTATAACGTTTGGTATATGAACTACACACAGGCAAAACATAAACTAAGAACGTAGCACTTCTCAATGAGTAAATACGTACACACGGGCAAAGCATATATGAACAAATAACTTAATATTTCTCATTTGTTTGAGGAGCCACCTAGAGCCATTCTCGTGAAAACTTTTTTAAAAAACGATTATAAAGGTGTCTCCTCTTTAAAAATAATCACATCATAGTTCAACGATGCCTTTTTCTACAAAAAAGGAAAAAGAGCCGCCCCAATCTTCTATATCATTAAACTAACTTAATGCCACGAAAATCGTTTTCGATGACACTTAGCTCCATTTTTTATGTAAGTGAGAGGTAACAAAAGAATGAACCTAATCCTCACTTCCTTTTGATGAGTAAATAAGTGCTCGATAACCAGTAGATGTTAATTCGCTTGCGGTGTAAATGAACACGTTAAACCTAGTGTAAAATATTAAAATGTCCTCTTATATACTTTCATATTATATCTATTCTTGTTACTTATTCAAAGAATTATCAATAAATCGAATATATATATATATATATATGTGTGTGTGTGTGTGTCCAAATTTTCGCTTTTTCGCTTTTCTTCTTAATGGTTTGCGAAGGGAATATATGTTAATGTAGTAGTAGGAAAGTTGGTAAGAGAATAGTTTTAATGATATGGCACTTGGCCACTTGCAAGCTTGTGGAAATATAATTTACAATTCTAATTTGTTTGGTTCACAACTTTTCTACGTATTATTCTTATCTTTTGAGTCCAGCTAAAGCTATTCCAATAACATGCAGAGCTATTACTTCAACTCTCATCATCAACTAATTTCTATCTTCAACATCACCTCCATTTTTGTAGCTTCACGACCACGTAAATTTGTAGAAATTATTAGACAATAAAAATTTATGACCGGTAGCGAAACAGAAGAATATAATTGATTAATGAAGTTTTAAAATTTCCCTGCATATATATTTTAATTTTCACAGTATATAAGATTTTAAAACTTTTTTGAGTATGTGGCAGATTTGGTTTACTAATTTTTACAATATAGCCAACTTTAATAATCTTATATGCAAATATTTATCGTGAACTCTTGGTGTTTTATGGGTGGTTGTTATAAAAAAGGAGTTTAGAGTAGTTGTCATAAAATTGTGACCAGTCCTACTCTAATTCACACTTTATTTAATGTGAAAATAATTACAAATAATAAATTTTCACGTGCAAAAAAAAAATCAATAAAGTTGTACATGATTATTTTTTGTTTAATAATGTGCAAAATTCGAGTCATTATCGTTGACAATATTGACATGGACTTTAGGCTTGCCGTTTGGGTTTTAATACAACTAGTGAAGCCATACACCAAGAACTCGATAAAAAGACAAAAACACCTCATAAAGACAAATATCTACCCCTGCAATTCACCACGTTGACATATACTAGGGAGCCTTAAAAGATATCCATTTTTAATTGTGTCAAAACTTACCTATACTTAATTTGATTAGACATTTCCCGTTTCTTATATTTCAAATGTTCATAAGAAGTATATTTGTTTAACCAAATTTGATCATATATAGAGCATAATCCATGTGATCATTTTTAATATTTTTATTTATTGTTGATAATCAATTATATGTTTATAAGTCTATGTAAGGATTATATATATATATATATATATATTGTACTTGGTAGTTTTTCATATTAATTGTATTTTTTAATGAGAAATTTATAGTAATTGAACATAACATTATAATTGGGAAAAATAAGATCGAAAAAATATGTGGAGATCGATAAAAAGGACATGGATACGTGGCATTCACAGAAAATATATACACTATACTTTACATAATATATAGATTGTGAATAAATACATTAAATTAGAATTTTATTTTGATGAAAGAAATTTCTTTTAGACAAGAAAAGTTTACATGCTACGATGACAAGTGACGTTAATTAATATGGAACGATATCTATTTTATAATATATAAAAATAATATTTAGTGATGTTACTTTTATCAACTAAACACTTCTATTAGTTTAACAAGTACTTCCTTCTATACACTCATAAGTAACAGAGTTTAGAGCCTATCTAGTTAAGCTTATAAGCTAAAAAAAGAATTTACATATTTTAAAACACAATATACAAACACTTGTTAATGGCTTATAAGTTGAAAAAAAAGTACCAATGTATTAACTTTTTTTTAAAGGGCTTATAAACTTATTAGTCAAATCAATAAAAAGATCAATTTACTCTTAAAAAATATTACGTTAATTAACAATATGTCTTTTTAATTATTTTAATTATTATTATTAATTATAAGCACTTATTTATTAAATATATAGTAATTTAAAAACACATATTATTTAAACATATCATAACTTGCTTATAAATAACTTTTTGTTAAGCTCAAGCTTCTTAATTTTATGGTCCTGGTCCGTGAATTTTGTCATTTGCCATACCCAAAACCGTCCACTCCCCAAAATGTTTAACCCCGGCCGACGTGGCACCTTACGTGTACCCCCTCCCCTCGAATTTCAAAATCTGCCAGGTCAGCGCTGCAACACAACAACAGAACCAAAACCATCTACAAAACACACACACACAAACACTCTAGCAGCTCAGTTTCTCTCTCTACAAAATCGTAAAGAAAACGAGAAAACAACACAAGTCTTCTCCCTTTCTTTTCTTTTTCTTCTATACTGCTAACTACTACTACTCTTGCTCAACTCTCTCTCTCTCTCTCTATCTCTCTACCTATACGTACATATATACATACGCTTTCTCTCACTATATCTTATAATCACTCCACATTTTACATTCAAACAAGAAGCATCAAAAATTTTTTTTTTCTGGTGACTTCATTTTTCTTTCTCTCTTTATATACACGCAGACATACATACATATATATATATATATATGTGTATGTATGGATGTATGTATGTGCTGATGTATAGATGGATATGAATGTATAGAGAGAGAAAGAGAAGGGGGAGGAGATGAATTTACGGTGACAGTAATGGGGGCGGGATTTTCGCAGCTGTTCCCGTGCTTCAACCCGGCCGTGAACCGGGACGAAGCGGAGGTGATCTTTAATCCGACCGAACCGCTCGACGAAACCCTAGGCCATTCCTTTTGTTACGTCCGTTCTTCTGCTCGGTTCGTTTCGCCCACTCACTCCGATCGGTTCGTTTCGCCCTCACAGTCCCTTCGGTTTGACTCCGAGCCGCTCCGTGAAAAGAGTTCGTCGTCTTCGGCTCCCAGACCGGCCGGTTTGCCCGAGACGGGGGGGTTTAGAGCGATATCAGGCGCCTGGGTGAGTGCGAATACATCGACTCCGAGAACTATCCTTCAACTTGATAATATTTACGACGTTGCCCCTGGCGCCTCGACAGCTGCTGTTGGTGATGGCTTTACTTTTATTGGTGCTAGTGGAAGTATAGTGAACGGTTTCGAGAGTACGTCGTCGTTTAGTGCTTTGCCTTTACAGCCGGTGCCACGTGGAAGCGTCGGAGGTGGAGGAGGTGAGCCGTCGGGCCCGATGGACAGGGCTTTGTTTATGTCGGGCCCAATCGAGCGTGGGGCCCTCTCGGGACCACTCGATCCCGGCGGGCCAGATGCTAGTGGGGGGAGTAGAGTGCCCTTCTCAGCGCCGCTTGGAGGGATGTATGTAAAGAAGAAGAGGAGGAAGGGCATCTCGGGGATTAAGAAGGCGTTCTATAGGAATTTCTCAGAGAAAAAGCGGCCGTGGGTGGTGCCTGTTGGTCGGAAGGATGTTGCAGCTGGCGGCGGTGATGCTGGAGCTGGAGGGGGAGTAGGAGGATGTGGTGCTGGTGCTGGTGACCTTGAAATGAAGAATGAGGAGAATGTACAATGGGCATTGGGGAAGGCAGGGGAGGATCGGGTGCATGTGGTTGTGTCAGAAGAGCTTGGATGGTTATTTGTAGGAATTTATGATGGGTTTAATGGCCCTGATGCGCCCGAATTCTTGATGAGTAATCTGTACAAAGCTATGTACAAAGAGTTAGAGGGTTTGTTTTGGGATAGTGAAGAGACTAATAATCAACAGGGATCTATTGTGGCTTCCGAAAATTTAGTAGATGTAGTAGGGGCAGAGAATTCGAAGACGTTATATATGGATCAGGCTGGGCAGGCCGCTGGTGGATATGTTAGGGAAGTAGAGGGAGGTGAAAACGAGTCTTATTTAGAAAGTTCAGAAAGAGGCTCAGTCAAGAAGGTCACATTTCACGGGGAACAGGTTGAGGTTAGGAGGAGGAGATTATGGGAGTTTCTGGCAGAAGAGGATCCAGAAGATGGACTTGATCTTTCAGGTTCTGATAGATTCGCATTTTCAGTCGATGACGCATTAAGCGTTAACAATGCAGGGTCGGCCGTAAATAGAAGGTCGTTGTTGTTGTCAAAGTTGAAGCACGGCTTGTTGAGTAAGCATAAAGAGGGTCGGAAGTTGTTCCCGTGGAAATTTGGATTGCAGGGTAAAGAGAAGGCAGAAGAGGAATATAGAGTGGAGGAGGAGAGGCCTATTAGATCCGGTAAAAGGCGGAAAGTGGGTCCTGTGGATGATGAGTCGGTTTTGAGTGCTATGTCAAGGGCTCTTCAAGTAACTGAGCTTGCATACTTGGATATGACAGATAAGGTCCTTGATCGATATCCAGAGCTTGCCTTGATGGGTTCTTGTTTATTGGTTGTGTTGATGAGAGATGAGGATGTGTATGTGATGAATTTGGGTGATAGTCGGGCTATTGTGGCGCAGTATGAGCCTGAAGAGGTTAGTACCAGTACTGATCCAAAGGTTGTAGCTGAGGGTGTGTCAACAATTGAGGGTATTGTAGAAGAGGCCATAGATGAGAGCGAGTGGGCAAATGAAGCTCCAGTTCAAACTATGAGGTTGAAGGCCTTACAATTGTCCACAGATCATAGCACAAGCATTGAAGAAGTAAGTCCTTAATAATCATTCTTTCTCCTCTTGGATTATTCATTTGCTAACAGTTTATGTGTCTATCATTGAGATACCAAACGGGAAGATTGCATGAATTAATCTCTGATGGCAGTGCTCAAATAGAGCTTTTTGATGTAGTTGATTTTATCTTTCTTGCTATTTTTCAATTTTATGTATTTTCCCTTTTGTAGTTATTCCAAGAGTCATTTATTCCATGCCATGGTGCTACATGTGCTTTCTAGCTGGTTGAGCTGACAAAGATGCTCATTTTCTTTAAGTTGCAAATACCACACCCCAATTCCCATAATGCAATCCTGGAATTATCTGTGTAGCATGACCCATGCTGCGGCATTAAGTACCGAGAGTATCTATTCTATTTGGTAACAATTCTTGAATTATCAGTTTTATACTTTTGGATCATGTCAAGTAATATTTGTGTGTAACACAAGTCGTTATCAATTTTTCTCTTGTAGAAATTGTTCCAGAGGGGAAGCTTTCATTCTACTTAATTCAATTTTCACAAATGTTGATAATTTTGTTCAATTGTTAAATTCTTCTAATATCATTGCTGGGCAACATTGATGCTAAAAGACGTACATGTGTTTCAGACATTGGAAGCATGGTTAAATTTAATTTCAGGATTTCTTTCCTTCAAATTTTAATACATATGCTGTATTTGCCTTATTTATAGAAGGTTTTCATTGTTAGTGAATGCCTTAATCTGTGGAGGAAGAAATGCTTAATAGAAGAAAGGGTTAATGCCACTAAAGTCTTTTCACTTTTGATAAAAGTGGCATTTTGGTCTCCAATGTCTCATTTTGTGCCTTTTGGTTCTTTTGTTTTCTGAATGACCTTTTAGCTTAACCACTACTTTCCATCCAAAAGTGGTAATTTTCATGTGTCTTGCATGGCAGGTCACTTGTGCATCTTACTATGGATTATTATGTTGTTTGTTGGATGAAAAGTGCTGTTGGACTAGCGGCATCTGTGTTTAAAATGTGGGAAAGCAAGAGGCTCAAAATGAAACATTGGGGAGTAAAATGTCATTTTGCAAAAATAGTTAAGGGACTTTTTGTGGAGTTTACCCTAAAAGAAACTTTGCTACTCTTTTCTCTTGCTGGTAACCTGTATATTTGCTAAGACATAACAGTGTTTCTTGCATATGATAGTTTCATTTGCTAGTTAGCTCTGTTAATCATATGATGTCTGTGAAGTGAAATGTCAATATAGTCCAGAACTAATTAACCTTCCAATCGAAAAGCCAATTTATGGAATGATGTAGAATGTTTCACTACTCTGCTTCATGAATTTTCTATCATACTCTTGCTTTCAATGTCTTTTGTTGGTATGCTTTCAGTAGGAAACTTCCGTTTATAAGATCTCTCTCAATAGGAAACTTCCTTCTCGTAGAGCTTTTGATAGGAAGGAGTCTTCCATCCTCTTTTTGAAAAATCATTTGGGTCAAATGTCTTTGTATAGTTGACATAGATAGCATACAAGAATATATAGATAACATTAGTTGCCTTTGTATTTGATCATGGGGTTGCTTCTTGCACCCCCTTTTTTGTCTATTAATGAAAATTTTACTTTTTAAAAAGAAAAAGGATCTCTGTTTTTAAATCTTACGCTGTAATCATCTTGGTGCCAACAGATTATTTGAGGAAGCTTCCTTGTTATCCTCTTTTATGTTAGTCAAATGCTTTTCTTAATTTTGGATTTTTCCATGAGGATATCTCATACTAGGACTCAAAACTAGTGGAGGCAGCTTGATGTGTCAGTATTACAGCTTTGCTTAACACCTCCCAGGAGTTTCCTCTTCATGTGTTCTTTTCTGTTGGGGCAGTAAGTCATAATCCATAGCTTACTGGATGGTTTATTGATGTTTGCAAGGAAGGACAATCATCATCGCTATTAAACGCAAACAGCACAGATGGGGATAGATTCTCCTAAATAGTTATTGAATAAAAGGCCCATTAGTAGAGATGAAAAACATGATAAGCAAGAAGGGTGAGTTGTTGTCTGTATCTTTCTCCAGCCTGTCAGCAGCAATATTACTCTTAACTGATGAGTGAAAATCCACTACTTCTCATGTTTTTCCTTACTCTCAAAGGTTTATATTTAATGTAACAGTAACTATAATTAGTTCTTGCTTTTGTAATAATATTTGAATCTGTAAAAGATAAATCCCATGTAATTCAGTGCAAATTTCATCTTACTCATTATAACTCAGCTTTAATATTTGAGAAGCAAGTTCATGAATTTGCTTTTAATATCTTATCCTTTAAAAAAACGAGCATTGTAATTCAGTGCATGATATGGATTAGATCATTAAGTGATGGAAATTTAGTAGATGTCCAGCAGATGGCTCTTCATTGTAATTAGAGCCAGTGCAATCTGTGCAGGCATGAGATGTGGGTCTTGACTTATCCAGCAAAGAAAAAGGAAACTATATTCATGATAGCTTTGGTGATTTTTGTCAAAATATAATGATAGCTTAGTAATACAATTGCTTGGCCGTAAGGAAGATAGGTATTGCTGCTGATGGTTATCCGTATATTTACTTGAAACTAGATAATTGTCGCTATATAATTTGTTCTGTAATATATTGAAATTCACAAAATTGTAAGTGTCTCAGAGGCAGCGTAACCTGCTTATAGTTTCAGGTGAATACTTTTAAGAACACAATTAATTAAATAAATGTGTATAATAGGAAGGGAATGACAGGGAGTCTTGAAATTTCTGATTTAAATTGTAAGTCGACCTGTAGAGAGTTGGTAGTGGAAATTGGATGAAAGGGGGTAAGGGACGTAGAAGTTTTCTGCAATTATTATAACCACTATTGGCTAATGGAATTATTGTTGGCATATCTATACAGGACCAGTGGTTTTCCCTGTTTCCTCAAATTTAAGGTTAACTGTATTAGAAGAGAACAGATGTTTCTTTTGGAGGACTTTGTTACTACTTGATAATCATAAACTTATAAATGTGAAGATGCGTTTATGCAAGACTAAGTTACAAGGGGATTTTAGCATATCTCATCTAAACTCTCTGTTGTTTTATTTTAGGAATGTGAAAGAGCCTAAAAAGCAAGTAGCTCATATCTGCAAACTTTGGGACATTTGGTCATTTGGTTGTCTATTATGCTTGAGTTTTGCCATGTAACTTGTGCTTTTCTAGAAAGTGAACTAGAAGTAATATAACCATGCATGCACCTGCCTCTTGAGTTTTGCCATGTAACTTGTGCTCTTCTAGAAAGTGAACGTGAAGTAATGTAACCATGCTTGGACCTGCCTATCTGAAAATCAAAGTTTCTGTGCCTGTTGAAGCATAGTACCAGTACATTAGTCAGATTGTCCTTTATTTGCTCATGGAGATGGTTCAATTAGAATATTAAACTACTTAAGTTTGTCATGAGTTCCAGCTCTGCAATGGAAATGATACTCTGTCACTCAAACATGCTTCATGGAAAGACAAACCTCTCGCTTAAAATGTTATAACATGCCTCATGGAAAGATAAACCTCTCGCTTAAAATGTTATGGTCCTTTTAGATTGTTTCTTATTATTGAGATTGGCAAAGAGAACCCTGGTTCCAGAGTGTGTTTAATTTATCTGTGGAGGGTTCTGGTTGTGAGTAGCCAAGAGTTCAGTTTAGCTGCTGCAAGTTCTTCCAATGAGAATTATACCTTGGATTTTTTGAGTTGTCTTTGTAATATAGTCTTCCTTGATCTTTGTTTTGTTTATACTCAACATATTAGCTGAAGACAAAGTTGTTGAATTGTGTATCTTTGCCTTTTTTTCCTCCACTTGTTGGAGACAGTTACCTTGAAGCTGTATGCTTTACCAAATTTATGCATGATAGAGCATTTGTATCTTCATTGGCATATTATAGTTTTCTTTTTCTGGACATGTAATTCATATAAGATCTAGTTCTTATAGACATCTATTTTTGTCCAACTTTGTTCAGGAAGTTATAAGAATCAAGAATGAACATCCCGATGACAGCAATTGCATTGTTAATGACAGAGTAAAAGGCCGTCTTAAGGTTACCCGGGCATTTGGGGCTGGCTTTCTGAAGCAGGTTTGCTCTTAAAGTCAAAGCTAATTTCTTCTATCTTTTGGTGCCATAGAGAACATTCAGGAACTTGGAGGAGGTATTGTTGTTGATATGTACTGATTCAAGAATTATGTGGAATGGCACTATGTTCTTGTATACACCAAGTGATTTGTTAATATAATAGGAAAAAGAATATTCGCATATTAGAGATACAAAACTGTTCACTAACCTAAGTCTCATGAGAATGAACCTGTCAAGGATATGTGATTTTAGAATCTTGCCTTCTGTAAAAGCTGGTTCATTTTAAATGGCTATGCTGCCATACTGGATGTATGGGTGCTTCAACATCACAGTCCAATTATGTCATCAGGATCAGATGTCATATTTGATCTTAATGTGGCCTTCTTAATGGGATTTAGTCTCTACCTGGCAAAGATAGATATACTTTTCAATGTTGGAGTTCTTTATCACCAAATACTTCTGTTGACGAGTGATTAGAGACAATTTCTTCTTTTTAAAAAACAAAAATTCATCCATATCCTTGTAAGGGGGTTGAAAAGGACTGAATACATGGAGAATTATTACATAAGATTATGTATTTCTTTCGTTAATACTCTTGTGGTCTCCTTTCAATGCATGTTCTTGACATTGCAATTTGGACAAGTTCTTACACATGTAGAGTTGCAGGTCCGTCTGACCTGCAAATTTAATAGTAGTCCTGTAGTACATGGAAGGAGACACAGATGCATTTAGTTATGAATAGCATGTCAACTGTTTCCTTTTTCAGTTTTTTGTTTCAGTTATGTTTCCTTTTTCAGTTTTTTGTTTCAGTTACTTTAGATAAAATAATATGCCCAATAGGTAATGTGCCACATTGTGATGTACATGATGTTTGAATACTCATGTTGCTAGTCATGTAATGCACTAACATAGGTGTCCGTGCAGCCTAAGTTGAATGATGCACTGTTGGAGATGTTCCGGAATGAGTATATTGGAACTGCACCTTACATATCTTGCTTACCTTCTCTTCGTCACCATAGACTTTGTCCAACGGATCAGTTTTTGGTGCTTTCATCTGATGGCTTATATCAGTACTTGAGCAATGAGGAAGTGGTTTCTTTTGTTGAGAATTTCATGGAGAAATTTCCAGATGGAGATCCTGCTCAGCACCTAATAGAGGAGCTCCTCATTCGTGCTGCTAAAAAAGCAGGTAAACTCTTCAGTTTGAAACCTTTCCTTTGATATTTTACATGATGGCTTATTACTGAAATATTTTGGTAAAATCCCAGTCTAGAGTGATGCTATATTCTCGAATTTCAGCACCTGTAGATGCTAAATCATGATTCATAATTGGCTAGCTGTCTGATTGATAAGTTCTGTTCGTTCATTCTGTTTTTTGTTTCTTGAAAAAAAAGTTTTGCCTTTTGTATTTATTATAGTATTATTTTCTGGGAGCTGTCTACTTGTTCTTGTTGTGGCTTAACCAATTGATCAAGAGCAGAGATGTGGCATTTTGAGTTTTTGATAGGGCAAAACTGTTCAGTTCCTAACAGCATGCATACATACCCAACTTTTTGATTCTGTACTCATCTTCTAAACTTGCATTGTTGGTGCCCTAGCCATCGATAGGGTCATGTCTGCTCTAATACTAGTACTATAAATTATTGGGGGTTCTATGTTTTGGAAGAAAAATATGAACTATTAAATATCACGAGGATGTTACATTACAGGATGGGCAAAATGCACGTTATCTTGACTTCTCGTCAGCTATGACCCGATAAAAATGACTTCCAGTGAGCTGATATGGTTATCACATAAAAACGACTTTGGTGAGCTGATATGATTTCCACTAGAGAGAAACCAACAGAAATTGAGAAAACTAATAAAGGAAAACCAAGGCTTCACGGGGCATAAGACTGCGGCTGGTTGTTTCATTCTTTTAGGATGTGCTGGCTTTCATTACGTCTTTTTCTTAATTGCGTTACTTGTTGAGGCAGTATGATTTGTTTAACTTGTAGTTTGGATGCGACTGGGAAAGAGGATGTAGATATGCGAATGGACTTTGTTTTTCCCTCTGAGTTTGAGCCTATATATATATATTAACCTTTGATGCCTCAAAATGTAGTACATGATCTGGCACTACTGGATATAGAACAACTAACAGTTGTACCTTGAGAAATTCTGATTGCACTAATTTCTTATCTAAATGCTCAAAGCACTGAGTTCCTGCATCTTATCTACCAAATCTTGTTTTTCTTGGTCCTTGTTGGAGAAAAAGACTACAAAGGCCCTTGCACTCATCTCAGTGGGGAGAGGAAATGATGTATTTTGCTTTCTACTGATTTGTCAATTGCATACAGGAATGGATTTCCATGAATTGCTGGATATCCCACAAGGAGACCGCAGGAAGTACCATGATGATGTTACTGTTATGGTCATCTCACTTGAAGGAAGGATATGGAAGTCATCAGGAAAATGCTTGAGTTCCTGAAGCTTGTACAAATTCTCTGATGCATAATTTGTTAACAAAGTCCCCTTCAGTTTTGATCCTCGGATTGAGATGTCCTCAGGTGGTCGAAAGTTAAGCACGCGCCGTATATATGGTTTCTGGGAATCCCCTTCCGCGAAATCCCCCCATGGCAACAACGAAGACTGACGGTAGATATCCAATCAAGTCTCCAGCAAAGGACGAAATTAGTTTCAGAATGAAAATAGAAAATTTTGTAGTTGGGACTGATTTAAGTTCTTGTAGGAGAGAAAAAAGAAAAAAAGAAAAAAAGAAACCAACATATTTTTTCTTTTCTTTCCCTTCCTTTTTGCCTTCCATACTTTCCGTAGATACAGGATCTTGTCATTCATTTGACTCTTCTTTTAGAGCAAAAAGATGTGTTGTAATCATCTGGTGGGGAACCTGGTACAGAATTTGACATCTGCTGCTGTCAAAAGGTGAGAAGAATATGTAATTTTGAAGGTGGACTTCCACCCATGCAGTTCACTTAAAGGAAAATTTTAATCAAAACCCTCGAACGAAAATTCTGCTCGTTTCTCTCTGTGTTTCTTTTGAATTATAAAGAAAAGCTCGCACTAAACTTATGCTGTGATTGTTATACGCTTGTCTGAAATGTTAGATCTGAAAAGCATATAAAATTATGTTCTTTTCAAATTTAAGATTTAAGGTTTCAGATAAATGTATAACAAACACAACATTAGCCTGCAATGAATGGAAGTATTAACGACTCACAAGGGCACATGATGTCCCCGGGATTGCATACTTTCTCTTCCAACATCAACTTGAGCTCAGAGTCGCTTAATCCATTGCAAGATCTCTAAATGACATACTGAAGAGCAACAATATCTAATTCTCTAAGATATCTCAAGTTAAATGTGTATGTTGAATGTTGAATTTAGCACCAATGAACTTTAACAAGAATAGAAGAACACAAAGAAGTTTGTATAGACAATCAAAAGGCTATTATATAAGCATGTCCAAAGGCTGTAAAAAATTATGAAAAATAAATCCAGCTATGCAGTTGCAGCAAGGGAAGAAGAAGCTTTGGATTCGACCCATGATATTATATCCTCTCGATTTGCCACAAAAATACCAGCTTGTTCGTCGCTTTGTTTGAATGGAGCAGCTAGTTTCTCAACATGGGAAGCGAAGGCATTGGCCAGCCCCTGAGCAAACCTGTGAGTTCCTGCTCCAGTATTTGCAGAGAGCAATTCAGGCAAGGCCTCTTGGCGTTGGACGATTTTTGTTAGCGTCTCCATCCATTCTTCGAATGCTGTCTGAGCTGCACCAACTGATAGTGATCGGACGTTCAAACGCCATTCCTCTGCAGTCTTCGAATGTAGACCTGGATACAGTCCGTATACAGTTCCTATATACAGAAGCTCATGTGCTCGTTCTTGAAGATTTCTGCTTCGACATATATCAATCAGACAATTACAGAACGGCCTTCTGGCCTCAACAGCGGTGTTGGTGAGTATCCTCTTGAACTCTTCTTTAACAATGTCATAGCTTATGCTCTCTTGCTCTAAAACTCTAACGAACTCAACCAATTTTGGATCACATTGCTCTAAACATGATAGCACTTTGGCAGCATCCTCGCCCTCACAATACGAGACAACAGACAGCAGACATCCACAAAGCCTATCGTCTGGCTTCACTCCTCTCTCAATAGACGCCTCAAACACCTTAACCAAATCATCAATCTTCCTTGCTCTTCCCAAACACTGAACCAAACAAGTCAATCCCATTACATTAACCTGAACACCAACCTCAGACATCTCTTCAAATAATCCCATAGCCTTCTCCACATTTCCTGCACTTCCGTATATATTGACCATAGAAGTATAGCTCCAACTATCTGGCCTACAATGCTCTGATGCCTTCATATCTTCGAACAGCCTCTCGGCCTCTTCCTCCAAACCAAGATCAGCACACATACTCAACAACGTGTTATACAAAATAAAATCCATAGGCCATCCGTTGGACTTCATCCGTTCCCATAGCTGCAATGCATCTTTAGCCCACCTAGCCCGCCCGTAAATCTTGGTCAATGCAGTCAGTGTTTTTGCATCAGGTGACACCCCTGATTCCACTATTTCCTCAAACAAACTCCTGGCCAAACCAGGCTTCCCAGCCTTACCCATTGCCTCTAACAATGTATTATACACAACCAAATTAGGCTGCACACCAAGCCCTTTCATTTCTTGCAACACATACCTTATCCCATCATAGTCTCCAGCCTCACCAAACATCTTCCCCAACACAGCAAATGCAACACCATCAGGCTTCCACCCACTAGCCCTGCCTCTTTCATACAAACTCATCACTTCCTCGACTTTACCCAACTTTGCATACACATCTAATACAGCGGAGTAAGTAACCTCATCCGGCATCACACCAGTTTTATACATCCTCTCAAACCACTCCACTGCTTTATCGAAAAGATTGCACCTTTTTGCACAAGTGATAATAGTAGAATAAGTAATGTTATCAAGCTCAACACCATTTTCAATCATCTCATTCGCAAGATTTTCAATGTGCTCAAACTGTCTACCAAACCTCAAAGACTTCATAGTAACATTGTAGAAGATGGTTTCAATTGGAAACAAATCTTGGGTCTTGATCCAATTGAAGAAAATAAGAGTCTTTTGCCATGGCCTTAAGCTATTAAGCACCAAGAGTGCATTTTCTCTAGTGGGAGAGTGTGGGATTTCTTCAACAACAGCCAAGAAAGCCTCTTCTGAAAAGTCACAATCATTAAGCTTCTTGGCAAATTGCTTGAGGTCTTTAATCTGCGGGTTGTATGTGTAAGATGAGCGCTTTTGGCGCTGAAGTGACAGCACTGAAGGTTTAGGCTTGGTGGGGTTGACCCAAGTGGATTTTGGCTTAGATAAAAGATTGGCTTGTGTTTGGCTCTGGTCTGCAAGAATGGTGTTCGACAAAGGCTTAAGTTGGTCAGACAAAGATTGGTTCTTTTTAAGGTTTTTCGGTGGTGGCTGTGTTAATTCTTGCGGAGGTATTGGAGAGGTTTTCGATGAGTTGCAAGAAATGGTGTAGTATCTTTTAGTGGGCACTCTAAATGGGGTTGTGAAGTGAAGATGATGGTTTTTGTCTGAAGGATTGTGATATGGTATGGTACAATGAACATCTAAAGCTGTAGAGAGCTTTGCAGCCATGGCGTGTGTGTGTTTGTGTGTGAGTCTGAAGTTTTGGTTGAAGAAATATCAGCTCAGAGGTTTATAGGAATCTTTAGCGATATTTTCTTTGGGACCTTATCCTGATTCTGTGAGCGATGGTACAGGATGGTTCAGAGCTTGAGGATTGGAATGTTTATGAGGTCAGAAATGTGAAAAGAAAAACGTACAGGGGACAAAAGTGAGAAAAAGATTCAAGGAATTGGCATGTGTAAGCGGTGAGAAATGTAAAAAGGAAAAAAGTATGGGGGAGAAAAGTGAGAAAATTAGAAAATGGGATTCTGGATCCACTGAAGTGCGTAGACTTAACCAGATGTGTAGGTAACCACATAAAGCACGAAGGCCGTTCCCGTCCCAGTCGAGGCAAGTGCCAACCTTCTCTCCCTTCTTCAAAAGCGAGACAATCCTGAGATCATCTATATATTAAGTGGCAATGAAAGACGTAAACTTCTGATGTGGTACATTTGAAAACCAATTGCGAATAAATATTTCTTCCGTCTCATTTTATCAGTCGTTTTACACTCACGCCAATAAAGTTAATTAATAGCCTCATTTTTAGATAAATTTGTGGTAACTTGACAAAAATACTTTTTTCTATTTTTTTGTCTTATTTGATAATAATGAGATTTAATTGAGAATAAAATAAGGGTAAATTTTTTTAAAAAAATATTACTTCTTTAAAATTTTCAAAGTGACAGATATTTTAAGACAAAAAAATTTTCTAAAACAACTTATATTATGAGATGGAGGAAATAATTCATAACATCTAAAATCCTCTTGAATTATCGCGACCAGCCAGCCCAACATAAATGCACTAGAGAAATCTTCTCTTTTTTTCTTTTTTTTCTTTTTTTTCCTATGCAAGAATGTTAAAAATCGGGTAATAAATTATCTCATTCACTTATATTCTCCCCCTCTCTCTCTTTTTTTTTTTCTCTCAAATGAGACGAATTATAAATCATCAAATTCAGTATTTTATATCTTGTCTCTTTGTTTTAAATTTTAACTGACCACAAGAGGCTGTTAGCATAAATTTTATAATAAAGAGATAAGATTTAAAAAATTGAATTTGCTGCTAATTCATCTTATCTTGAAAAAGAGAGACCAAAGTAGAAGGGAGGATTGCACATACAACTTAAGATTAAAGGGATCCGAAGAAAATTATAATATTGCTGTTTTTAAAAGCAAAGCTTTATTAATTTCTGAAAGATTAAGTGATTTTGGAGATCAAACTAGTAAAAAATATTTGGACTATCTTAAATGAAGAATTATCGAGATAATCTAAAAGGGTATTGAATTAAATGTATATGGTTAGTAAGGATGACGATTTCCATAATGACTAGTGTGGATCGACCTTTACTGTCTTTTTTTTTTCTTTTTTCCTTTTGATTAAGAAATTGATCAAGCCACTAAGGGTTGGAAAACTCATTATTAACGACAATTGAAGTCTGATATTATATTATGCCTTGTTGCATTGCTTTTGTGGGAACAATAGCATTAACAGGATCATTTGCCGTGTTTAGAACATAAATATTGAATGTTTGGCCTAATTCTTTTTGTAATTTGAATGATTAATATTTTCTTTTCTTTTTTCGCGTAATGAAATGCACTTGCATACTTTAAAAAAGAGAGAGAACAGTTGAATTGTTGCCTACGGCAAAGGGCATGTGATCCCTTGTGCGCAAAGTGACATTAGTCAATGCCTCAATGGCTTTTCACCAAAAAACAGAGGAAAAAAAAAATGTCTCAATGGCTAACACTTGGGCTTAAGCGTTCATGTTGGACTTTAAGCTGGACTGGATCTAGCTTAGATACATACTCCAGTAAAATTGGGCCTCTAGGTTAAATATGGTGAACCATTAACCTGAATGACAAGTCATTTAGAAATAGTCTTGTATTTGAGAGGAGTTTTATTTCGATTTGATAAAAATAAATTTGGTTTTGATGAATCAAAGTTCTTGAGAGCTAGAACTGTTTCTAGAAGAATTCTAAATCATAAGTTCACGTTATTTCCATGTTGTTAATTTGAACATATAAAATTTCATTCATTACATTCTTATAGATGTTGATAGATGTTGAAATTTCAAGAAATATTAAATTATCGAATTTAAAGTTCTCAAGGAAAAAAGAACAAACAAAGCCTCAATTATAATCTTATGCAGTGATATTTTGAATTGGGGAAGGGGAAAGAGTATCACTAGAGTAATTAATTGGTGAAACTAAAATTCATTTTATGAATAAAATTAAGCATTCTATCAAAATCCTATAAGAATCTTGTGTGTAACTTGTGCTGACATCTAAGATAGTGATAAACCAACTTAAAAGGGGGTAAAGGGGAGAAATATCATCTAATTGGGCGAATTGAGATTCATTTTACAAGTGCAAATAAGTTTGCTTTCAAAAGCCAACAAGAATCTCAGCAAAGTTATCATTTTTCCATCAAAGTGGATTTATCTTTACAAGGAACCCCACAATAATGTTAACATGGAATGAATAAGAGGACAGAAAATTGACTTGGGTTGACTAAGTTCAAAACCATAGTGTCCTCTCCTTAATCCTCCATAATAGAAATTGTCTTGTGTGATAAATTGAAGCCAATAATAATTATCTTTCGAAAGTCTCAGTGCTAAAAGATCGCGTTCTTTTTTCTTTATCCTAAAATAGATTTCATTTGCTTTAGTAGTCCATTCATGTACTTTCCTTTATCGTTTATTTTTTCCTACTCAAAATTATTTTATGGTATCAGAAGGTTTACAACCAAAGTCTCATTCTTAATCTTTCTTGCTTATTGATTCTCTCTCTTCCTTGTTCACTATGCCCAGCTCTAGTAACCCGATCAGTCATCCTACTTCCAATGTCAAAGTATACGTTATTGTTACTCTTGATCATTTTAAGTTTCTCATATAAGAAAAATGGTTTACATAAGAAAATTTACGGTAAAATCTAAAGCAAGCAACTAATTCCGGACGTTTTGTGTAATATTGAGTAGTTATGACCTTTTTCAAAATTTTATTTCTTTTCTTTTAACTAAATCCAAAAACATCTTTTTGTGCAATCGCCACTAACTTATCAAGTACCGATGAGTTCTTTTCTGGTTATGTTTAGGGTTAGAAAATTTGATCTTTCGATTTCCTCATGCAAGGAACTTGGAAAAGTGAAAAACTAACAATAATCTCATATCATGTGTTTATTTTCTATATGACTAGTCAGGGATCACTTGCAGAAGGAATGAAAAAGAAAAAAAAAAAATTGCATGGCCATGAAATCTCAATTTGAAACTTCTGTAAATTTCTCATTATTGTTCTTATCCTCCACTATTCTCATAACGGACGAATCTATATTCCACTGTACTAATCCTGCCCAGTGTTAAAATTTTACTCCTTGTAAGTTTCCTTTAATTAACAAGACGAACATAAAAGTAAAAATAAGCATAAGAGACTTAACCATGATCATCTCTAATATCAATTTTAGAAAGAAAATGAATTTGTTCTCCTCAAGTCAATGCAGTTTGGTCCTCTCTGTAAAAATGTTTTTAAACCCAAGGGGAAAAAAAAAAATAGAGTAGAACATCAAAACATTGCAACAAGTGAAAACAATAGAATGGGAACAATAAAGCGAATTAAAAAGGAAATTAAGACACATGTGAATCATCATTGTCTATGAATTGTTTTGTCCCAACCTTCAAATCATGGTGTCAATTTCGTTTATGAACTTATTGCGTGATAATGAATAGGGGCGTGGGGTTGTTGCGGCGGGCGGGGGGGGGGGGGAGAATTTAATGTTTTAAGTCAACTTGTGCTAGTCATATTCTATTATTATACCATAAAAATTTCGTTGTATGAGGAAGAGTAAAGAAAACTAACTCCAAGGATTGACGAAATTGGTTTTTCATTGCATGTTATAATATCATGAAGGGAGATGAACAATAATATAGTGGTAAAATAGTTATGGTGAAATGATATAAAGACTATGAAGTTTATGTTGCGCTTTGGATCTGCTGGGCTTTGTAGAATTGTCAATCGTTTAATTTTTTTTTTTAGATGTTGGAATTAACTTCTTTTGTTGATTAAGCAAAATAAAAAAAAAACAAAATGTAAAAACTAATTGATTTTTCTCGTAAAATTGTGAAAACCTCGTTAACATAGTCAAACTAATAATGCTATTCATCTCCCATTACTCCCAAATGTCATGATTATATTATGATCTTTTTCAATAATGTAACACGTAATTTTTGTCTACTAGTATAATTTCAGTGATCACGCAAAATATATATTACAAGCCAAAGTCGTTAATCAAGGGTAGCTTGTTCATTATTCCGATGAGACCCTAAAAACACCTCCCTAATTATATGGTAAACATACGCTAAACATGATTAAGATGATTGGTCAATAGTCAAACTTAGGATAATCACGAATCCTCAGGGCTGACATAACGACAAAAGTAGAACGCCATGTAACGAATCCCCATAAGAATTTCTGAAAGATCACGAAGACCCTTCTCAAGTAGTATCCAATATTACTTTTGTCTCTTCAACTACAATTATATTGTTATTGGAAAACAAGAAAAGAGGAGGAAATCGTTTCATAATTGATTATTATAACTATCACGACTTATATTAACCTCTGAAGTGTCAAAACTAAAAAAGTCTACTCGTGGGAAATTAAATATTATTATTTCTTTAATTTTGCATGACTTCTTTCTTACTGAATTGTCGTCCTTCTGTAAACATACTTGACCCACATGTTGGGATCCATTTGGCTGCTTATGTGCACATACTTCGCAATAACCGCCTTCGTGATTAACGTTTTGAATGCAATTTTTTGTTTTTTAATCATCATGAAATCACCTTTAAGTAAAACGCATAAATTTTATAATATAGTGGCTTATTTCGGTATATATTTCAAACAGAGTAAAGATTAAATAATATAATATTTGTTAAAAACAACATAAAAAGCCACTATTCAATTACTCCACTTAATTAGTCTTTTAGTATCATGTTCGATTGAACTTGTCTAGCTATGTACTAGACATATAATGATCAACATTAGATGGATTTGATTAGCATAAATGGCAGGCATTGATACTTGGGTGCCACCAATCTTTGTCCTTTGATCAAAGCTTTTGGCTACATATCTAGTTTGAAGGCGGCTTTTCCAAAATTTTGCATACATGATTTACATTACGATGATGTAAGACTTTGAGAGTAAGGTGAAACATAATGATGATTAGGGGAATACAGTGAAAGCGGCAAGACTTGGAACGAATACCTATTTCACTATTATACCGGTGCTTCACTGCTGCCAGTGTCACACAGTTGGATCCACTTAAACGGGAAAGTAACCTATCACATCTCTTGGGACCAGACCAAATAAAGAAACCCTATCACATCCCTCTATCCCAAATATACACAGTCATATCAGCTTTGATGTCCTTTTCGTCAAGAATGATTATTTGGTACCGGTAATGACGATTTATTTATGTATAACATTATGAGTAAATTCGTTCTTTATTATTGAGGCATTTTATACAAGCTTGCTTCAGGTTGAAAAGTGGTATATGGAGTTATATTTTGGAATATTGTTGTATCCATTCTTTTAAATTGCATATCTTTGTACGTTTTTTGAATGGGTATATAATTTATTGAAGTGTATCCAAATTTTTAATATATGTTGTTATATTACGTATTATATTGTAGATTCTCATCTTTTTGGGTTCCAAGCAACTTGCTTTTTGACATTCTTGTGGTTCTTACGAGATTCTTGCTTTTTGGTAGAGCTTAATCCTATTATTAGCATTCTTGGTTCTTATTCTTGGTAGTTATTATTGTTGTACTTTCAAGTTTAGGTCTTGCTCGATTTGATTCTCGATTCTTAGTTCTTGTTCAGTTCAAGATCAATTAAAAGACTTTCAACAATTTGGTTGTCAAACTCAATTTGGTCTTTGTTTGACCACTCAAGTTTGAGGGGGCTGTTGAATTGTATTTAGATTTTTAATATATATTGTTATCTTACATATTAGATTAGGTTGATTCTCATCTTTTTAAATTCTAAGTAATTTGGGTACCAAGTAACTTATTAGTCTATTTATATCTTAACAAACTTAGGTTATTATAAGATGAAGAATTCACAGTATAGTATTTATGAGTAATTCTCTTCTAGAGACACTATTGGTGGTGTCCATTTCTTCAACCTTTTTATATTTTCTCCCATAATTAATCTTTTCCTATTCAATATACATATATTTTCTCCCCATACTTGCTCCTTTCTATTTTCGTCTTTTTATTTCGACATAATCCAATGCATCCAGGGATTCTCCAATGGAATAAAAAGGGAAATACTTTCCCTTGACCCTCATTTAACCTTAACCTAATGAAATTCCTACATTGTTTTGGTATAAATATTGTGACAACTCAAAGAGGTTATGTTGATTGGTCTACGATAAAGTCAAACTCATGCACACTTAAAATCGTAATCACTCTCAGTTTGTGGAGTTAATCTTTTGATGTATATCTCTTTCAATGTTTTCGTCTACCTTTGTCCTCTGGAGACTCTAAACTGCTACTATTATTTCTTTCGTAAAAAAATAAATAAAAGGCTTAAAAATATCTTATTTATTTTTATAGAGAGATATAGCGAAAGAAATCAAGATTCAACTTCACAAATATTTGAAATTCAATTATATATATATATATATATATTTGTTTTGAGGTAAGATATTCTCAAACATATTTTCGATTTCTTATAAAGGTAAATTTCGCTACCACCCCAACTAATTCCTTGATAAGTCGTAATCATATTTATGATCATGTAAATCACGCATTCTTGTTCTATATGCCAAAAAGTACTAATATGAATTGGCTCTATATATCAAACATCTTGACAACCATTTTATTGTGCTCTACAGACATGGATAAATTGAGTCTCTCTTTTGCTAGCCGTTGGTTTGAGGTGGAGGGGTGAGAGAAACTGAGACACAACCCCCCACCATGCTATGAGACAAAGGACCGAAAGAGGTAAAGACTAACAGGGACAAGGATAAGGTGGACACGGCCTTTCAAACTTTGCATTTCCCTATAAATTAAAAGGGCTTCTCAATTTCCTCCATAATCATTCACTCACTTATTGACCAACTTTTATACACTTAGCTTCATTTCACACCAAATCATCACAACTCATTAATCCTATCATATTCATTGTTTAGATGCATCTACACATGTTTATCCCTACTGAAATGACTTTTCTTCAATCTCATTTTCATTGTATTTGTCCTCACATGATAATATTGATCTAGTGCCCTCATGTCATCACTTTTAAAGTGCAATCATCTACCTCCATAGTAATTCTCAAAGCTTCCAAATTAACAGATGAACTAATGGTGGATCTTATATCGATTAATTTTTTATTTAGATTGTTTTTGTTAGCTAATTGTTTAAATATAAGGACTCTGATCTTGGGATTGCTTTGAATATGCCTCGTAATATATATCACTCGTGGTCGTTGTATTCTTGAATTTTGAGATAATAATTTGCTCGCTTGAAAATCCTTTATTTTCTAATGGACGTAAGGCCTTTCAAAGCGAATCAAATGGATAGCGAAGCCAATTAAATGTGCCAACTTATTCGTTAATTAATTTTTTGGATTGACAGAGTATATACATATATACATATATATATATATGTATGTATATTGAAAATCAATTTTAAAATCTCTCACATTTAAAATGAGTAGTTGACTAGTTAAATCCGACAAGCTAACGAAATAAGTAACGTCTCTTGTGACCGTCGAAAGCCTAGTCAACCTCTAGGAGCAAAATCAAATATTTTCTTAATGCATGCTTGCTTGTTTCATTTGAGAAATTAAAGTGGAGAAATAGATTGTTGCAAAAAATGATTCAAGGGTTTGCCATGTAGCCTTAAAGCTTCAAAGTAAATTCCTCTCATAATATTGAAAAAAATTAATGATGATGAACTCTAGTAAAGTTTGAATGATCTCCTATAATTTATTATGTACTATTGAATCTCCCATAACGAATATCTGAAGGTAATTTGATATGTAATCCCTTTTGTTATTTGGGATTATGTAGGAATAATATGATCGCGTATAACAAAAAGTTAAATTGACCTTTACAATTCAAAACTTTAATTATAAAACGAACACTTGGTTTCTAAAAATAAACCAAATCCAAACCGTACCCTTAAAATCTCCGATGTGAGATGTGGAAAACGTGAACTAGTTGGATACAAAATAATTTTCTTTAGTTGGGTCGTGATCATGCGACATCTTCGTCCCGTCGTGCGTGTTAGATATGCATCTAATGGAGAAGCTTTATCTTTTATTTTATTATTATTATTTTTGGGCTAAATACAAGTAGCTAGTGGAGTATAATTAATATTAATTATCAGCAAAAGGACATGGTGTTGAGAGTGAATGAGAAATTAAAGATTTTATCAAATTATTATTTTGAGATTTTGGCTTTCTCATTAATTTGGGTATAAATTTTAAAGGGTTATGAGATTTTTGGAATTTTTCTATAACCTTAATTCTATGATTATTGCTTGGGGATTTTGTAATTCTTAAAATTCCTCCATGAATGTGTTATTGAAGGTTTGGTCTCTTTCATCACCTATATATAATGATCTTTTAGTAAGACACAAGAAACACGAAGCATGCTTTCTTTTACTTTTTAGTTAGAGCATATAATTCTTGTATAACTTTAGTATTTGTAATTTTTCATAGTAGAAAGAGTTTAGGCACTAAAGCTCTGCAAGGCCCTACTTTTATTGTGCTGCAATTATATGAAGTAAGTCATTGCATTCTAGGAGGCTTTTGCTCTAAAAATCATATAGCACCTGAGAGAGTAATAAAACCTTAACAACACTTAATCAAATTCAAGCCTCGACCTTATTCAATTTGTAATTTATATTGTAATTTATTTTTTGTCTAGTTCATATTCTTCATAATACATACATACACACATATATGTATTTTTACTCAATAGTTATTATTAATATTTCCCAACACATGGCTCTCTATATGTACAGACTTACGATACTTCCAATGGCTATTAGCTCAAAATAATTTGGACTTAGCACATTATTTTCAATTTAGGGCTACGCAATTTCCTCGATTTCTTTTTTCTTTTTTTTTTTTGGTAACAGGGGTAGCTCCCCCTGAAATTTTATTTCATAAAAAATAAAAGATACATAATTGAGGGAGGGCGTAGACCATACCGTCTATCCTCTACTCCTAAAGATGTATAGTTGACCTACTAAACAAAAATATGAATGCATACAAATGTTGGAAAAAACATAAATAAGGTAGTACTAACTACCCTTACAAGCAAATAAAAACCAAAAATATGCGCAAAGTAGTACTACTACCCTCACAAGTATAAAAAAGTCCCAAGACTAGGACTTCTCCGATTAATCTAGTTGTCTTCAATCATTAAAATGCCTATAAAACTAAACCCTATTTCAATTTATCATTTGAGTATAAATTGTGTCGTACTTTTCCACATATACTGAATGATAAAAATTAAATTTGAAAATAGTTATAAAACAATGTTACAATTTAAATATATATATATATATATTTATATATATATATATATATATATATATATTTATATATATATATATATATATATATATATATATATTGTCCCCGTTCATTTTAGGGTACTCAAAACTTATGAATCGCTCGTCTAGTTTAACAAATTTAAAGGGACTAATAATAGACACATTGTCAACACTGCTTTCCTAATTAACACCATGCAAATTGTTTACGTGCATAGAGAAGCAAATTTTTGTACAGATTAATTGGCAAAATAGGCGTTGTAATTACTTTTTTGTCTATTATATGGTGGATTAACTACGATAACTTTTGTTTGTATATTTGGAGAAAGATAAAAAGAAAGAAACATTCCCGAACTAATTAGTGTAATTTCACTTTGTGTTCTAAAAAAAAAAAAAGAAAAATTAACAGCATCCCGAAGTGTTTGATGTTAGTACATTTATCAGGTTGAGCTCTGGCGTATAGCGACTAAAAAGTTAAACGACAAATATTCCTAGCTTGTAAAACTCCATGACTCAATGTTACCATTACAAGTTTCCTCCAACTTATAATAGTATTTCAGACACTCGAGCAACTTTTAACTTGTCAGAAAGCAATCTAGCAAAAGCATAGACCCCTAAATGAATTTTAGAAATTGTAATTGTCACCAAAGGGCAATACTGTCATTCCCTTTCTGATATATGAATTCACCGGATAAATATACCACTGCCATTTTCAGGATAACTCATAAATCAGTGATTGTTCTTCACATTGTTGCTGCTATTTGCGAGAACAGAATTATATATGTGTATGTTTGTGTGTGTGTATGTCTTTAATTTCTGTTGTTTGTGCACTGCTAATCAACTTTTAGTCTACATATTGTTGTTTATTGATATGATAGGGCTATCTTTATTATCTACACTTTTAACTAAAGAAGTCTAAATAAGAATAGAAAAATCGGATAGTTTTGAGATAAATTTAATTAATTAGCAAATTTTCTCGCTATGAGTTGAATTCAACCGAAACTTGTAGCAGTTCAGACTAGTTCAGATATGATATGAATGATTTAACAATTTTAGACCAAACAAAATCAAACATTATCTCGTAAAGATTTATGATGCTGACTTATTTCTTGTTTTCGAGTTATTTTCTATGTTAATTTAGTTGTCATGCTTTCAAATCCGTCACGACACTCGATTGTGATTGTCGGCAATCTAAAAAGATTGCTCCTTCTAAACTTACAATATTCCAATACCATAACATAGGAAACTAAAATTCATACGTAACTACCATCAAAGTAACAAATTGCTAAATTATATAGATTTATATATTTCGATCAATTAAGGTTTTAATTCCATCTTCATCTTTATATATAAATTCATGAGAAAAAGAGCATAAAACAAATTCAACCCATAAAGAAGAATAAGGCAGGAGTCTAAGATTTTGTACTTGACATCAATCTTTGTAATAAAGCCTTAAGCCATGGTTCCTTTCTCCTTTTTCACCTTTTCTTCTCCTCGTGAAACAAGCTGTTCAGTTAAACTGGTTACTGTTTATAGTTAAGCAGTCCATAAGTTGGCACTTTTAAGCTGAGCTAAAACAATCTCAAGTTAATCTTAGTGCTCAGCTTTCAACCATAACTAAATAACCATTTTCGAACAAAGTTAGCCCAGCTACAAGCACTGCTTTTTGCTCCTCTTTTAACTCTTTTGCCGCAAGTGAAAACAAAAAGCAACTAGTTCGATAAGTTTCTTTCGTAATCCTTTCATTACTTGGTCCCATCTTATTCAAAACTAAACTATAGCTTTAACAGTTGCAAGAAAAATACAATATGAACACAAAATATAATAACATTAAACATGTGAATATAAAATAAAGATCTGGAGTTTCCACTAAGCTGCGCTGCCTTTTGTTTCATACTGTAAAAGTGCTTCATAGGCACATTAAGCACCTTCAAGATCCATCACTCTTTTGAACACTGGGCCATATGATGACACAATCACGGTCTATAAAGAAGACAAAAGTGCTTTTGTCCTACTCAGGTATGATGTGTCAAGGTCTGACGAGGTACAATCCTTCTTTTTTTCTGATCACAAGAGCTGCAACTGTGTTTGAAAAATAAAACTAAAGCCATATATGATTCTCCATTTTTTCGGTTTAGAGCATACTACTGCCATTTTTCTTATGATTTATTATAAATGTATGTTAATTTTTTATAGGCTTAAAATAGGCACAGACACCCATTTTAAAAGGCATATAAATTACATATTTGAGGACCAAATAAAGATCTTATACTTATATTTTCGGGACATACTTGCGAGTCTTGTACTTATTTTGAAATTATAAAAGAGTAATCTGTACTGATGATAAATAATGGAGGGTTCTGGTGCAATTTACTTTTTTATTTAAATGTATTAAATTAAAAAAATACAAAATTTTGCCAATCAGGGCCTTATTATATAACCGTCATGGTATGGATTGGCGGGTGTTTTTAACTGTTTTTCCAAGTGTGAACTCATCTTCGGGTTGTGGGCCCATGGTTTGTGGAATTTAGAGTTGCTTCATACAAGCAAGAAACTCTTTCGGTGTTATGCAATTTTTGGACTGTTGCCTTCCCACACCCTATATATTTACCTGTGCCAAGCTCCTCTAATAGCAGTCTACACACCACCCCTCTTAATTCTTCTTCTCTCTAATACTAAATTGAGAAATATTTGACTTCAGGTAGTCAATAGTCATCATTTGATCAACTTTTAGATTGATCTTTTGGCTTCTCCAAAACCCAAAAGATAAGTTTTGACAAGCTTAGACAATTTTGGCTTCTGAATTTGTCTTCAATTTAATTAATTTAGTTTTATTAAAATTTTTGTTTTGAGTATCAATTTTTGAAAGGTTTCTGGGTGGGGGATTGTGTTTTTACAACAAAGAAGTCCTGGTTGTCTTTGAGGAAAATGGTTTTGTTGTTCCAGGGGTGCATTTTATGGAAGTTGTTTGCCGTTCTTGATTCCAACTTCTCTGTTGCCAAAAGCTTTTATTTCTGGATCTTCCAGATTTTCAATAGATATAGTTTTGGCACTTAACAAACTATACTTCACTGATCAGGACAAATAATCAGGTGTTACACATTGTTCTTAACTTCTATAGATTCTCCTTCTTCTTCTTCTTCTTCTTCTTCTTCTGGTTCTTCTTCTCTGTTAAGCTAGTTTTCGAGTTTTCTTACATTTAGAGATCAGCAGATGGGAGGAGCATCGCTTCCTCCAGGATTTCGGTTCCACCCAACGGATGAAGAACTGGTTGGGTATTATCTTAAAAGGAAAACCGAAGGACTTGAAATCGAGTTAGAAGTCATTCCAGTAGTCGATTTATACAAATTCGATCCATGGGAATTGCCAGGTACTTATGGAGAGTCTATAAGACGATATCGTAGATGTGGCTACTTAAACCTTACTCTAATCTGTCATTGAAATTATGATTGGAAACTTGATGCTTTACAACTAGTCCTTTTCTTCTTTTTGCCTACAAAGAATAAGGCCGCACACTTGACAATGACTTTTTAGAGGGCATTATTCTTTAGTCTTTTCATTACGATGTTGTGTTTTCACATTCATAGCCGCAATTCATGATGAGAAGAGCACAAAAAACATCAAAATTTCCCTTTTATTCTTTCCTTTTTTCTTTCTTTGTTTGGAGAATGCAGAGGTTTTGATGTAAACTGTGAATTGCAGAAAAATCTTTCCTGCCAAATCGCGACATGGAATGGTTCTTCTTCTGTCCCCGGGACAAGAAGTATCCAAACGGCTCAAGAAATAACCGCGCTACCAAATGCGGCTACTGGAAGGCCACGGGCAAAGACCGGAAAATTGTCTGTCAGTCCGGAGCTGTTGGCTACCGCAAGACCCTGGTTTTCTACAAGGGAAGAGCTCCCCTCGGGGACAGAACAAATTGGGTGATGCACGAATATCGTCTTGGAGATGATATTCCTCAGGGCCCTACCAGTTTTCAGGTAGCTTTTCAGCGTGTTATAGTTGTAACCATTATGATTCTCAAAATGCACAAATCTAGCAACAATTTGATGACATAAATGATAAATTTCTGCAGGGGCCTTATGCCTTGTGCCGCATTATCAAAAAGAACGAGCATCCAGGGAAGACATGTGAAGCTGATGGAGGAGTAACAACATCCAAGCAGATTGGTGGTAGCTTCAGCAATGGAGATTTCAGCTCTGCAATGAGTGAATCGCCTATGGTTTCTGATCATGACATGCCAACTCAATCAACTCCTATTACTTCTCCATATCACACAACAGCAATTGGGGATTATGATCACTCCTCCTTGGCTACCAATCCTTCAACGCTATGGGTCTCGCCTGATATGATTCTTGATTCTTCAAAGGTGTGCGCATTAGATTATAAGCCGTATTTAGATAAGCAGCTTATTCTTTTTTACTTAAAGCTGAGATTGATGGCTTGATGCAGGAATATTTTCAAGGACAAGGTGGCTCTGAATTGCATCAACGACATGATTATTCAAGCTTGAATTCATGGCAGCCATATGATCAATATGATATCTCTTCATCAAGCTCGAATTACAGAGGGGAAGTTGAGCATTGTGATGATCCCAGTCGATATGCCTGCAATATGTCACCCTACTCATTTCAAGGAAACTATATGGGATTTTATGAGGACATGTCATATGGAGGCTACAACCAAATCAACTCGCTGAGAAATCCAGAAAACCACTGAAAAGAAATCAACTCAGTCGTTCGTCTAATGCAGCATTTCAGGCTTTCAATCAATCCCAGATTTGCAGACACAGCAGTGGGGCCAGGCAAATCGCCCTGAAAGTTTACGAGTAATAATCAGGTTAAATTCGCTGAGATGACATCTTTTTGACATTGTCTCGGACTTGAGTATGAGAGCGACTCTCCAATGCATGTTCTAAGTCCAGAAGAATTCGTTAAGAGATCCTTGTTTACGATTAAGATCACCGGTTTCATTTTTGTGGCGATCTCTGTGCTACGACTTAAGTTGGTTGAGGAATGGATCCTGGTGATCATCACTTTTATCGATTGCACCAGGAATCAAATATGTAATACGAAATAAGCTTCTTACAGAGAAGCAGCAATCCTGTTCTTATGGTATATGGTGGAAATGTTTAATCTTTTTTTTTTTTTTTTTTCTAGAACTTATTGAGCTCTTTTTTCTGTTCTAATTATCTGCCTCGGCTTTTTAGGAGGTGAAATTTGTGCTTCTCTTGAGCATTTCCTGCTGCTAGATTATCCAAAGGTCTTAAAAGAGTGTGGAAAAAGTGGGAAGAGATGAAAAACATTTCAAAGCACAATGCAACTAAATTATATCTCCTGTGTCTTCTAAGAGAAAGATAATATCATGGAGGAGTGTGCAATTTTTTACCCCAAAGACGGCTTTACATTCTCACGGACTCCTATAAACTGCCAAAAAATCTTGACTTAAATGACATGTTCATCGATAGTTGAATGCTGAAAGAACATTCAAACGGTCGGGAATAAATGAGGGGTTTGTAAGTCCTAGAGGCGCATAGGGTCCACGTGCTATTCACATACTAGCCAGTTTTTTTACCAATCTTTTCCTTGCATGATTATCCTAAAGAACTGGATTGTGATTTAATCATGGAATTTTACCAGGCATTTAGCGGTACATTGCATCCTTAACCTTCGAGAGGGCCGCTTAAAGTCAAACTATGGGAAATTTTTGGCATACCTTGATAAACATTCCCCACAGTGAGCAACTAATACTGTTTACCTGGCATCAGGCACTAGAGAAAAAAAATTATTGATGTTTTATATGTTTTTGTAAGAACCTATTATACCTATGCCGGTAGCCTCAAAAGCACCGGTTATTAATTGCACTAAGCGGCTTTTAGCAGAAAATGTTAACCAAATAAAAATACATTTCTTTCTCTTATAACTATAACAAAACTACAATATTTGTTAATCAAAGTTCATTTTCAGTTATTCTGGCGAATACGCCTACTTATGAGCACCTGTTGACCAAAACATACTAATAAGTTATAAGCACATTTTATTTGAACACTTTTATTCTTCTTCGTCATTTTCTTACAAGTACCAATTGCTTATGAACATGTCTAAATAAACAACGCTAAACGAACTTTAAGTTTAGCTACCACTTTAAAAACCCATTAGTGTAAAATCGTACCACTAACTAATGAGATCTTAGACCTTTTAGTGTGTGATTCAAAACTTTAAAAGCCTTTTCTACAGCAGGGGATTGGTGAGTGAGGGAAGGAGGGAATTTGATTCCAAAACTTTCTTGGCAAGGCACCATAACTCAACCCATTTAGTTAATTTCTTGGCTTAAAAAGAGAATTTTGAACTTTACTCAAGGCTCAAGATGAAGTTAAAAGTTTAAAAGCATTAAGAAATAATCTGTTGATTATAAATCTTGCAAGATGTTTTCATCTCCTAAAGAAGGTGGCCAAAAGCGAAAGGTTATTGTCTAATCATTTGATGAACATTGTTATTCCACTTTCCCTTTAGATCCTCAGATACACTTTCTTTAGATTCAAAAACTACCAACAATTAAAGCAGCTAGCTAATATTGAGGGACAAAAGACAAATGAGAAGTAGCAAATTGAACCGACCAGAGCAGAAAAGCTCATCCAAATAAGCTTACAAGTCCAGGTTTGGACTTTTGGAACAATGCTAAGAAATGTGATTTCTAGCTTCCTTCCTTAATTTGGTGAATATGCTCAAAAGAACCTACACTTGCAAACTTTTGGAAAGTGCAACTTGAAGTCACCATCCACTTATTTTCTATGGTGTATGTAATAACATACTTTAATGCACAATTGAAATTAATCAACACGGTGATGTTTGTGGTAGAAAATAGAGATTCAAAATTGAAACTTTGGCTCCAATAAATCATTACTTGACTACTTTACTTAATCGTGGAGAGCAGATACCGTCATCGTCCAATTTAAGATGGGAACTAATTGCCTAAAAATATATATTCTTCCCTCCCCCCTATTACTTCCTCCCTAAGGTCTTGTTTTATGGCAATATTGGGTATCGAATAAGCCGATGGCTTCTTGCAGCCTTTGCCAGTGAACAATTGAATTGCTAGTATATAAAGTGTCTTTTGGAACTTTATTTTTCTCATCTTTTAGTATATAAAGTGTCTTTTAGGAATTGCTAGTATATAAAATAATGCTCCACTAGGTTCTATCGAAAATGTTATTTGTGAAAGTGACCAGCAGAACAGACAAGGAATGGCACGTAGTTTGACATTGCTACATTGATTATATATCTACAAAATATTGGTTCTTGAAAATTTACAAAATTTGAAATACTACTAGGCTTCTATGATGTCTTCAACAGATGTTTTTTGCAGCAAATTTCTGAACTAAACTAGACTCTTCTGATATCTGTAAACCGAAAAATAAGCACGCAAGCCCTGCGTGAATTAATACAGGCTTGCAATCTGAGGACTGCAAAACACTAGTACTTCACTAAGGGTGGCCATACCCTTATCCCCAAACAATGATTCCTTTCCATCTGGTCTTTTAGCATAAGACAGTCCTAATCTAGACTTGGCTTGCCTTAAGTCGCCGATGCCCAAATTAGTATCAGGTCCTGCAAAGCCACCCATAACAGGTGCCAATGGTGGTCCTATGAGCAAACCATCAGCCCCAAATTGTGGCCCTCCTCTAGCATAGTCGAAAAGTGCAGCGCCGCTACCCCCTACTTTGGGTAATATAATAGGTCCGTCTTTCTGATCATCTTCTGGCCAGTAAAAAAGGAAGGCATCAAAAGTGTCATAGTAATCGTCAGTACTTCTATAGCCTTCAGGATTAAATGCTCCAAACTTGAATGACCTGTTTGTGTAGCCAATTATTACACAGGGTCCTTTGAAGTCAGAGCTGTTATGGAAATCAGTTGCACTGAATCCATCAATGGTGGCTTTGTAACAGCACTTGAGCCCCCTACCTACTCAAGAACATCCTAAAACTTAGAGCAATTAACAAGATTGGATTGGGAAAACAAGGCAAAGTAGACAAGCATACCACATTATGGTATAATTTACATCCATCAATTCCTCTAAAAAAACAAATTCTCATTATCTTACAAAGTATGTATGGCTTTTCTTGTACATTCTGTTCCTCCTCTATTTCCTCTGTCCTTTTCCTACGTCCACTCACGCATATGAGGAGAGCCGCCGCCCCCAGCAACCCCTCCCCTTTCTTTTCACATCCATCTCGTTTCTCAATCAAAAAACAACCTCGCGAGGGAAATATCTGTCATGGCATACACTATCTAATAATTTAAATTTTTACATTAAACGATCACTTAACAGGACATACTTACACCACAATGAAGCTTGTGGTAAGCCAAATGAACTGTGTTATTAGTTGTAGGCACTTCAGCTAAATACTTTCTCATTATAGTCAATTAGAACCAACATTTGACTGTTATGTCTCTAAGTCTCATAACTTATCCCAACACAAACTCATCCTAGTCTAAATGTTATGTTCAACTGTTGTTATTCTCCCCAGCACCAACATTGAAGAACATATTATATATGTGGTGTGAATCACTTTTTGTCTCTGAGAAAGTGTATAAAATTCTTCTCTACCCCATTTTTTAACAAAAAAGAAGTTTGTCTACACATCCATAACCGAAGTTTCACCGACCATATTTCCTTCAAACTTTCAAACACAAAACAAAATAAACTAAGCGGAAAAAGATCTTGTTTGAGATCTTGCCTAAGCATCCAATATATACTAGTTTAGCACGCTAGTCTTTTGACTTCCGTGAGCCCTTTTAGTGATATAAAAAAAAGTTTAATATCAATATTATCAAAGAATGTTGGCGGCATTATACATATTTTATGCATTACTTTTGTATATACTATTTGTGCTTTATTATGATGTTACAAGAAATTCAAATTCGAGAGAGACGTTACCCTTTAAGAATGTTTTGCTGACTAGAGAAGGTGGAAATGGAGGATCAACATCATGATATGCAGGCTGTGGTCTACTGTTAGTGTTGCTCTTGCCAAAATTCCAATCAAAAAAGCCTCTTGGACTTCTCTTGCAAGTGAATGGGATGTTGTAAGAGATACAATAAGCCATCTGCTGAAGTTCAGATGGTCAATTATTGCATACCAGTTGAATTCATTTTAGTTGGCCATTCTGTATTCAATATCTTATCTCTTTAATTCTCCACCATAGATATACATCTAAAACAAAATGTCAATTTCCTAGGTGGTGATTGTTCCTATTTGTTAATTCTTGTGTGTCCCACTTGTGATGATTTTTTTTTCCCTCTTGAAATCTTTTCTTTCCTTTCTTTTTTTTTTTTTTAGTTAAATGACCCATGGTCACTAAACTTGTATGAATTTCAAATAATCCATTAAACTATTTTTTATATAAATCACCGGTGATCTAATATTTTGTTTGGTTTTGTCCATCTGGTTAGTTTTTCAGTTAGTTTTAATGAATCACTATTTCTATTAGTTGGATAAAATCGTGACTCCTCACATTATTTTTACAATTTTTATTCTTCTTTTCGTCCTCCAAATTTTTTTGTTCTACTTAGTCTAACATATTATTATTTTTTTCAGACGAAATTATCATTTGCTACATTATTTTAAAGGCACTTAAGACCATTATACTTTGAAAGCAATGAGAAGATGATGTGAAAAGATATAAAAGCATTCAAATTGAATAATATTTTACCAAAAATATTGAAACACCGAAGAAAATATGAATAAATTATAAGGCTATGCTATTTTAATCCATTTAATCAAGATAACTGTGAAAAGGGCGAGAGGAAAATTATAGGCAATAGTTTGTATTTATGTGAAATAGTGTGAGTGGAGTACAAGATTACAAATAATGAAAATAGACAAAAAAACACTTTACAAACAAATGGGTCCTTAACTCAGTGGTAGAGCATTTGACTGCAGATCAAGAGGTCACCGGTTCGAACCCGGTAGGGCCCTGTTCAAGAAAGTTGTTCCTTTTTTCCCTCAAAAGAAAACCCCTCTTCTTTTTCGTACATGCTGGCATCTTACACATTTTTGTGATATATTTACGAATTTGGACCAATTTTTAAATTTCAAATAAGGAAAGATATTTTATTAAGAACAGTTGCCAAATAAAACAAGATCAAATTGGAATTTCGAAGCCTATAATTTCTTTTTAGTAATTACAAAGAGGACTTTAATTCGCAAAACAGTACAGAGAGAGAGGAATAGTTGAAGGTCAAATCCTAGAAATTGAAAATTCACTAGGATGCAAAGTAAAATTCAGTCAAATCATCCAAATCTAGAGTACTAATCTCGAGCTTCCCAAATCATGTGTTGGGCTTGAGGCCCATATTTGGCATGGGTCCGTTGGACAAACCCAATTCCTTTATCTGATCTCGTCACACTCTAAAACGTCATATAAGAAGGCAAAGTCCTGAAACATTATGTGCAAAAAGCGTTAATTTCTTATATGGTCCTTAAATTATAATATTCGAGATAATTTGATTCATAAATTATCAAAATATATCTTTTACTTCTTAGACTGTTTAACAATTCGACATTATTAATCCATCTAAAGAATTCTATTTGAAAACTAACGGAAATGACACGTGCATGGCACAAGAAAGGCACATGCACGGCACGAGACTGGGACATGTGTGTAATTCCTTGCATGATAGAAGGCTATTTTGGAAAGCACAAATTTGAATCCCAATTTGTTTTTATCCAAAATGTTCCTGCAATATAAGGAATTACACACCCATGCCATGCTCTTGCCATTTTTCGTTAGTTTTCTATCGAAACTCATTAAATAGATAATGGTGTCTTATTTTTAATAGTCTACGAACTAGAAAGCATAATTTGATAATTTAGAGACCAAAATATCCCCTATTGCTTAGTTTAAGGACCATAGAAAAAATTAATTCATGAAAAAAAAAAATAGTTACGGAGCTTGTGAAGCATTTTGTAGATTATACAATATTGAATATGCTTATCTACTGTAGGCTTTTCCATATCACATAAATCTTCGAGTCAAAATTCTATCAACGTCAAAACCCAATAAAATCTTGTTCAAAATAAGAAACTTGTCTCTCCTACTACAACATTAAGGTCATATTTAGGATAAATAACTGTTTAGACAGTGCTACCTCATCTTACTCTGCAACATGAGAAGGCAAATTGTTGGATAGATTAATATCGGTGGCATTCTCTACTTTATTAGGTACTTCACAAGTCAAAATTACTTCATCACTGGGAGCAAATTCTTTGAAATTGGCCACTCTTCCTAATTCCCTGACCTCTTCAATCACAAGATCGAGCCTTGCTACTGCCTCCACCAACAAAGAAGCAAATGCAGCAAACGGGAGTGCTTCCGAGAACTCTAGGCTAGTGATTGCAATCTTGCTCAGTGTTGGCCTCAGCACCTTTCTTTCAACTGTTTCTTTCGACTGTTCATTACTATTAGTATTAGCCCTTTTCGATTTCAATTCCAGAAGTGTTGATGTATCGGTTTTTACAGAAGCCAAATTCTTCCCTGAATTGTTGTGATCGGTTATTGCAGCAGCCTGTAGGGCTACCATGGCTTGGCGATTGGCATTAGGGCCGAGGAAAAGTCTCGGTTGTGATTTGAATGCAGCGTTAAGGTCTTGTAAGGCTTTTTGGAGATGGTCAGATAGCATTTCTGGGGAGCATTGATGACGTTTTCTTATGCTCTCAGCTAGTTCCATCAATGCCTTTGATACTTCTGTAGCAAGTCTTATGCATGGATCTTTAAACAGCATTCGTACACATCGTGGAGCCTAATAATAAACCATCAATGGGTTAAGATATCGCCAAAATTATATCAAAAATATTTTTTACTACAATTTGTAAATTTTATGTAGCACAGACCAATGCATGAAACTCTTATTATTTATAGAATCTCAAAAAAGAGTCGGTCCTACTCTGAAGTTCGTATAATAAATGTGATAAGTTTTTCCAATAATAATTTTACATAAACTTATGGCGTAGATACCAAAATTTAATATTTAATTGGAAATATAATTAGGATTGTGGTTGTAACACAGTGCACATGATTAATGATCTTTAATTAAATGCCTACTATTCCATAAATGGAATTTTGACATATTATGATCACATACCAACCAACTAGATGTCTAACCTCTCTTCATTAAGTCAGCTATATTAAAGCTCAAATTGAATTAACAATAGAATAAATAAATTAAAACATTTTCTGTCACATTGTTTGTGCAATCCTAGATCACATTAGTAACACATATTTTATTAAATTAGGATTTTTTGACCTATTTTCCTTCATTAAACCATGATAGATGGATCTTTTAATTTAACCTTTTAAGTAAAAATTGAGTTATTTCATAATTTCTTTGTTAATTCTCCACACTGTCTTTTTCTTTTTTAATGTTTTCCTTATAGTGGCCAAGTCACTTAATAGTAATTGGCTTGACTGTTTAATATTGTTGATTCTACGTCTGCACTTCATTTGTATCCACTTATCTAAAAGCCAAAGTTGTTTAAAATCTATCCAAAAAAAAGTTGCTTAAAGTTGCTGTGGGTCCCAATGATATATAGTACTCTAAAAGGTTGTTTATCTCTCATGTTAGGGATGGGCCTCTCAACCCAGCCCACTTAGTCGAATAGAAGAATTTTTGCAAGAATAGTAAAAATAAACATCACCTGAATTTCAGTTTGTAAACAGCCATGTAGAGCTACGATTGTATATCCAAAATGGCGAAGAACAGTTCCTAGTTTCACATACTGTTGCCAAGGGAACTTGTGACAATGTCTTGAATGCCTTGGCTCCCAACTTGCATATAGTCCCTACTTGAATCAAAATTGCTTTCATCAGACTTTGCTATGTTGTTTATTCTTTTGTTCGTGTATTACTTGGTAAGAATTGCAACTCCTACTCATCCGTATTTTATAAACATTTTTAGTAAGAGAAATTAATTAACTTTTACTTCTAAAAAATATTATCATTATGTCTTATAATCTACGTATGTTAAGTAAAGATCCTAAATCCTTCGTTATATATAACAGTGGCAAGTAAAAAGACATACCAGGGCGTCATCGGTGGACTTTGAGTCCAATACAACCTTATAACCTTCATAAATAGAATCCTCTAGTGTTTTGTCTCTCGGCTTCTCGGGATCATCGTCACTGAAATACTCATTAACGCAAGCTGCAACACATAATTAAATTAAAGCTTGCATTTGCATAACGCATGAATTAGTAATGATGAGTAATTATATACAGACAGAGCTTGATTATATTTGGAACTAATTGATTTATTGCTTAGTTAACATAATGTACAACAGAAAAATGGGCCATGACTCTATTTCAAGCAAAGGACTATATCACATAATTTAACATTAATCTCAATACTATATTTCTTTTCTTCATTGAAAAATGTTTAAAAGTTTTTGAGCTGAGTAAGGGCTACAGCCTCATTATCCTAGCACCACTACATCTTTTGTATTTACGATCATGTAAAATTGACAGATTGGATAACCATAACTTTATGTATATATTTGAAAGATGACATTAAAAATTAGATAGAACTTACCCTCAATTGATCTAGCTAGACCCTCAAGCTTAGATAGAGTGGAATTACGGAGGTCTTCTCCAGACCAAATTGGGAATATCAAGAGGCTCATGAGGAGGCAAATACCACAACCGATGGCAATGGTGTAGAATCGTTCATGGGCTATCTTCAAAACATTATCGATGCGATAACTTGATACAGTGATCAAATTGAAGGTCAATAGGAATATCAAAACACCATAGTCATAATTCTTCTTTATGTATGGAAAAAATCTCATGTATGTCGCAGTTGCTCCTGTCAAATTGGAAAAATATGTTAATATTAATAATAAACTTTTTATAATAACAAAAAAATTAAAAAGAAAAATAGTGACATATTGAACAAATTATTTCAAAAACGATTTTAGGTCCACCATTAGCTAAATCAAACATAGTCTTATTTCAAACTAGAGAAAAAGAAGATATTAATTGCTAGGACCACATTTAGTCTATAGAAATATAGATTGATTTATTGGTATGTCATTGGGTAAATTACCTCATTGGTCTTTTATCTTTATTGTCCTGGATTTTTTGGTCCCTTATTTTCTAAATGAGACATTTTTGTCCCTCATCCTACAAAGAAAGAACATTGTTAGTCCTTAACCTATTTCCTGTCAAATTTTTAATGAAATAAACATGTGAAGTGCACGTGAAAAGCACGCACGTGAAGTGCGCGTGAAATGTACGTGATTTAGCTTTTACATAAATACGCAATATAAATAAGTGTTTTTTAAAAACTTAACTCATTGAAACCACCTCCCCACTCCCGCCCCCCAATAGAAGAACCCCAAATCACATGTTTCAGAGGAAGTTATTCTTGAAAAGAGATTTCCAAGACGTGGACGAAGTTATTTTATGTGTTCTAATATATATCCTCCATTTTTTATTTTATTTCTTTGATTTGATAGGAGTAGAGATAGGTTTTAATTGGCTAAGTTTACAAAAAGATAGGTTTTAATTGGTTAAATTTCAAAAAAGACTTTTTTGCCTTGTTTGTTATGTAAAAGTCGAGTCACATACACTTTATATGCTTATCTCATTAAAAATTTGACAAGGAATAAGATAGGGACTAACAGTGTCTTTTTTTTTTTTCTATTAAGGTAAAAGACTAAAATGTCTCATTTAAAAGATAAGGTACCAAAAAATTTTTGATGGTAAAAGTAAGAGAGCAATGGAATAATTTACTCGTGTGAATAATTGCTATCTAGTAATGATTTGAAAAACTGGAAAACTGACTTGTAATATTATATGGGGGATTTATTATTGAAATTGAGTTATTATATTTGATCTGGACAATTTATGATCCAGATCACTTCATCATTATTCTGTTGCAATTATCAACATCGGTTTCATATCAAGGTACAAAATCATATTGACCTTAAATGTGGAATCTTATATTTATGAAAGGTTAAAGGAAATCGTGTTTGAAATTCAAGAAACTTTGAACCAATTAATTATTAGCAGAATTAAACAAAAAAGGATCATTGCATTCAAAAGAAATGATAAAGCCGAAAGGGAAATTGCTCATGTAAACTAGAGACAATAGTTACGGTAATAAAAAATTCTCTTCATCAGCTGAAAAAAGAAAATGGTGAAGCTTACCAATCGCAAAAACTGCAAGCCCGATGAAAATAGCACGAAATACTTTTCCTGATTCTGTAGCAATAAACTCGATTAGAAATGCCAACGACCCGGCCAACAGGGTCCCAAGTCCTCTATTTAGTCCTTTACATAATGTTGCTCCTATAAATTAAAACAACCAAATAACCATGAAACTTTAAGCATAATTTTCTTACTATCATGATAATTGCGTTCTTAAGATTCACAAAAGACAAATTTTGGAGATGAGACACGTGGAATAAGAATACTTACCAGCGGTAAACTCTAGCACGACCACGACAGTCATGACGGCCCACATCGCGTTCTGGCCAATGCCTTTGAACAAAGGTTCCATCAAATAGATTAAGGAAACTAATGTCAATGATATACCAACTTTGAAGGCGTGTATAACCCTTCTTGGATCGTCTTTACCAACCTTCCAGATTGTTCTACATGTCAAACCAGGAAGCCTTTTCATCTTCTGCAACCAAGCATCAAATCTTCTCTTCATCTTTTCAATCTTAGAACTCTGATCTCCCAATTGGTTGTTTCCTTCGTCTGATGTCTCCATTTTCTCTGCTCCAATGCAAAATCCAGAGACCACTACAAATATCAAGACCTAAAGAATTAAAGAATGTAAATTCTAGAATGATATATGACGCCTTTTTATAAGTTTGAAAAAGGAGAGAGCAGTGTGGAACCACGAAAAGGGCATCATCGGCATGAGGGGTGGCATAATTTTTTAAATTACGATATGCCTCTCAGCCTTAGAGGGAGAGGCAAGTGTTAGAAAAGAAAGAGAGACCAGTGATGTTAATTTGGCTGTTCACATGCTATCTGCATTAAAGTACTCGGCGATATTAAAGCTAGCGCTTTCAGGAGAAAACAAAGCCAACACAAAGGTTACACCAAATCAATGGGTTGGATTTTTTTTTTTTTTCAGAAGTATTTTTATATAATTTTCTTTTAAAAAAATAGTTTCCTATAAAAAATTTTAAACTTTTTATTTCTGAAAAAAAAATTGAGCTTAAGCTTTTTAAGAGTTTTAATTTTTTTATTGAAAGGAAATTCTAATACTTATTACAACACGTGGTGCTTTTTCCTTTAAAAAAAAGAAATATTTTTATTAAAAAAAGACGATTCAAACAATTCCGAAGTAAAATAACTAGATTTTTCTTCTTAGGAGAAACTCACGTAGGTAGATTACATTAAAATTATTCTGAAATCGTAGTAAATCAGCACATCTCAACGCTTATTTCAGGTAGCAATCAAACAATATTTATAATAAAAATTAAGAAATAAATATGAATTTAGATTTTTTTTTGCCATAGAAAATTACTACGTACCCGGGCCCACTGCTAAAAACAAGTGGTTAGGTTTATGTTAGGCAATATTTTCCACACTAACATATAAATGAACGAGGCAATCTGTGATAAGCTTATCACATACAAATTTGGTCATATAATTAGTAAGAGAAAATCTTTCTTTGTCTTAAAGACTGCCTAAATCCAGTTGTAAAACTAAGACAAGCCTACGTCAGCATTATATACCATGCTTTCTTTTTCAGATTTTTTTGTGCATGCTTTGTTACTCAATATCAAATGCCGTAAGCATGTTTTTTCTCTCTGTTAACATTTTAGATTATTATTATTATTATTATTATTATTATTATTATTATTATTCAGAAGGACATAATTAACCATGCGAAACTGCAATTAATTAAGATTAATTTAATCCAAGTTAACCGCTCTAGCTATTTGATCATGTCAACTAATTACAATTTCAGTGTTTTTAAGGTTGTCTGATCTAGATGTTATAAATTGACAAGGAGCAATTATTGAAATTTATAATGCTTGTCCAGAAAGAAAGGATACAGTGTATACGCATGCATGTTCTTTGCTGAATAGAATTGCGTCGATATTTTTATTACCACCAACTAATTAAATGGCTTGAAAGGTTAAAACTTTTGCCCTGTAGCTGCATCCTTTTGGTAGCCAAGTTCATATATTGGCTAGCAGACATAATTACATGTGGTGGATTTAACATATTGGTATTATTTAACGTAATAACGTTATGAAATTGAATGATTATAACATCATTGATTTGTTGATGTTGAGACCTTAGCCCCTTCTTTATCTTAGCTCCCAAATCTCACGCCAATCTGTATTTAAACATTTTATTTTCCAAAACCTTAATCATAGGATTCTACATTAATTAGGGTATGTGTAATTAGTGAGTACAGGTGTGGTAGACAAAATTCCAGCGTGGTATAGACAATGTGATGGCATGCATGATTCATTAGTCCAGCTAAGTACTCTTGCAAGATCCAATCAAGTCATCTGACCCGTTAAGAGACATAGAATAATCTCAATTTTATGGGTAGGGAAGTTTTGGAGGTTAAAAACGTTAAGCGTTTCAGAAGTATTTTAAGATATTTAGAGCCTGTTTATTCTGCTTATTTTGTAACTTATAAGTTCATAGAATAAAAGTACATCCTCACATTTTTTTTACTATTTACAACTTATAAGTCCTAAATAAACTTAGCCAAACAGACTGTTAGTGGATTTGGTGAGAGTTGCAATAGCACACTTATTATTTTGAAGATACATGATCTTATAAGCGATCATGACCATGAGAAGAATTATCTTGTAGACTTCACAAACTTGTGAGTCTACTCGCCTCTTATAGTAATTTCCTTTTCTAATCAGTGGAATAAATTTTATCCATAGCCTCTCACAATGTGGCTCAACGACCAATTACGACAAGCTGCCCAAACTTAGGATCTGCGAACAGACACGAAATATAATGCTTACTGATGGCATATATTAAAAACAAAAAATATGATTTATTTTGAATTTTTATAAAATATTTGTGATAAGATATTTTATCTATAATTATAAAAAATAAGTTAACAAAAAATTATTTGTATCTTATAAAATAAAAAATGTAATTTCTCTTGAATTTTTATAATTATTTGTGATAAGATATCTTATATCTTATAAGATTGAAAAAAAAAGATAATAAATATGACTTCCTTCATATTAATAAAATAAACATCTTTGCATATGTTTATTTCAAACATTGTATAAGTCTAGTACTGGCACTGTGGCACAAAGCTTAATTGTCAGGGGTTATGGCCTGAGATGGTCAAAGTATTAAAAGTTGTTGGCAAAGGAAGGGGTAACCTTTGTTGTTAACCTAACATTGTAAACAAATTGAGACAATTTCTCGTGTTCTTCTCAAACTTTACAGCTGGCCTTGACATTTTGGCGTGTGTTTAGCCCGTATTCTTCCAGCCCCCCTGAGTTGGACGTCCTTATTTTCTCGTGGGACAGTTCAACCAATTGCATACCCGTTGTGATAGCAGTTTCCCGAGATTTTAGTCGGCAAAAATAGTTATTTAGATAATGGATAACTGTTCGGATCACAAATAACTGTTAAATTTTAACCGTCAACGGATAGCTGTTTAACGAGCCGATTGAAAAAAATATGTTGGGTAAAATTAGTTGTTAGGCTGGTTGATGAATGTAAAATGACATAAAAAGACATGAATATTATTTTGTTATTGTTATTATTATTGTTATTATTATTATTATTATATTAAAATAAGAGGAGAAATTTATAATTACATATTTAGGATAACAATAATTTATTATTAAAGCATGAAACATGACAAAAATAATTTCTTGATAAATAATTTTCATCAATACAACAAAAAAAATATTTTTTCTAGATATATCTAAAGGTGTATCTCTGTCAATAAAATTGAAAAAGAAAAAATGGATAAATTATTTGCATTAAAAAATTTATGCAGGACTAAGTAGAATAATAAATTAGGTAAATTGTATTTTACTCTTTTATAATTTATCATAAATGTATATTATTTCCTTATATTTTCAAAATTAGTTAGTTAAACCCCTACATTTCTCAAAAGAATCGCTCAGTTGCCAATATATTAACACCATCCATATTTTTTAACAAAATTTATAAAATGACCAATATGCCTCAAAATAAAATGTAAGAACATTTAAGTATATAATATTTTCTTCTGTTCTTGACCCAGTAAAAAAAATAAAAAAAATCTAAAAATGTCTCCCAATGCAAGCATATTCTCAAGCAGGGCCATGAGTGCTTTAATGGTACACAGTGTATGTTTGTGTATATATATGTAAAAGTAGGGACGTGTGTGTATATGTATATGTATATATATATATATATATATATGTATATATTATAAAAAAAAAAAGGTTGCAAAGCTGTCAAGGTTGCTGCAGGGAAATTTCTTGAAGAATTTTGCTCTAATATTACAAGAGTGATTAGCTTGAAGAATCAGTTGTTTGCTGTTGATTCACCCAAGCTTTATTTTGTACGTTATTTAGGGTCGAAGCCATGGCTTTGCTACAGGGACTATGATTGCATCTAGGATATAGTTTATCAACTTGTTGATGCTAGCGACGCTGCGCATGCTAGGTGGTGGAAGGTTCACGACGCCATGGATGAGAGCTTGCAAAAGCTTTGATCGTGGTTGAAATAGAGGTAGAGTGAGTTGAAATGGGCTAGTAGGAGAAAGAAAAGTGACAGTGGACGGTCGTGCTTCATCGCGGAGTTGATCGGACGGTTCAAGGTTGGACGGCGACATGCGGAGAAGAATTTGGAGCCAACTGATCTGAGATCCGACGGCTGGATTGTCGATAATTATCGGGCCGGGTCGCGAGTTTGCAAAGCTCTTTGGGTCATTGGATTATTTATAATCGGGTGAAGAAGAAGGTCGGGGGGGGGGGGGGGTTTGGTCCTTTAAAGAATATTTTCCTGTGTTTTTTATTCAAATCGCACCTATGGTACATGACATTCACCTTACATCAAAATGGATGGAAAAATTGGTGGAAGAGGGTAACGTGTTCTATTTTTGGAAAGTAGACGGGTTAAATAGTTAATTTTGAAAATACAAGGGATAACATACATTAATGATAAAACACAGGGAAGTACGGTGCAATTTATCCTAATAAATTAATAAATAAAAGTTTATATGAGATAGATAGGATTGCAAAAAAAGAAATCAAGATAAGATAGAACTAAAAAAAAAAAAAAGGTAAGATTAAGAAAGAAATTAAAAACGTTTTTCATGATCTTGAAACGTTTGCTTAAACTTTCTAAAAAAGCTCCTTAAAACTATACTTAACCGAATAGTAATAATCAACCAAAACAGCGTTTTGATTCAACCAAAACACTGAATGCTACTCCAAACTCTAATGTTGAACGCCCACAAAGGGATCAAAAGAGGAAAGCTCTCCCAACCACCCCATCACCCTATTACCCTGTTACATACAGAGCCAAAAAAACACATGCATAGCTACTTTCTATTGGGGGCAGTCTTTGGGTGGTTCGATTTAAAATTTTTTTATCAAAAGTGCAAGAAAGAGTAATGTCTCACGTCCAACAGAGCCATGATATGAGTATGATTTGACGTTAGTGTTAAAAGTTAAAATAAAAGGAAATGATGAAAGCAATTGACTGCACACACTCGATCTCTAAAGTTTACAACAATTAAGTAAGATTTAAATAAATTATTTTGAACTTGATGGTATTTCATCAGAAAGCGTTATATTTTGACATACAATAAGTACAAATACGTGATGGAAAGCATGACGTTCACGTAGAACTAAGAATTCGTACTTTGGATTTAGAGTCAACCTAAGAGAGACTATTTGTCATTTTTAGTCTATTTGCCATTTTTAGTGAGAACTAGTCCCTTAAATATCCATGGTACATATGAAATGATATGTGGACTACGTAAGTGTAGAATTCTTTAAAATGATAGAAGCCCTCTGCCCTCCTCTCTATCTTGGTTATCGAGGGGAAGAGAGAACGAAGCTAGGGAGAGATAAGAGAATGACATGATTTAAGGAGAAAGACAGAGGGAAGAAAAAGATAACAAAATTTTAATTATCCTTTTGAAGTGCAACTGTAATTTACGGAGGCGTAGACCCTAATTCAAAGTGAAAAACTTATATCGTGAATTCACAGGTGCACAATCCATCATACACTTGCAGCTGTAAATATATTGAATAAATAACTTATCAGTACTGAAAAAAGATGATATGTGAATTTTATTGAACAAATAACTTATGAATATTGAACAACTAGTCTTTTTATTTTGAACAAACATCAGTGGTTGTTTTCATGTATAGATGTTTGTTAAGTTTACATTTATCAACAGATATTGTTATTATCTATAGATTTTACTGAACAAACAGCTTATGAATACTGAACAAATAATCTTTTTATTCTGAATAAACATCTATGACTATTTTTATGCATAGATATTTGTCAACTTTACACTTCTCAACAAATCTTGTGATGATTTGTGAATTTTATTAGACAAATAGCTTATGAATACTGAATAAATAGTATTTTTATTCTGAACAAATGTTTTCATGTGTAAATGTTTATGTGGATTTTACTGGATAAATAGTTTATGAATACTGAACAAATAATTTGTAATTATTTTTATTTATAAATGTTTTTATAAATTTTACTAGACAAATAGCTTATAAAGACTAAACAAATAATTTAGTACATCATGCTCTGTACTCTTGCATGAGCATAATATAATTTGCGTTCAAAGTGGCTCTAGAAAATGGCTTCTGGGCCAGATTCATAAGGCTTCGGAGGCCCAAAACTCGACAAGAGCACGGGTTAATTCCACGGATCTGGTGGAAACTGAATTGGGTTCTTGAGATTGGTCGTCAATGAAGAAAATAGGATGTTGGCAAAAGTCGACCAAAAAATGTTGTTCTGTTAATACCCAACAGACCATCAATTAAAGAAGAAACTGCGAAATTAATGAGATGACAACAATTAGACAGCATTAAACACTAAAAAAAGATCTTATGTACAAATTCAATAATTGTAGGAAAATGCAAAAATTTTGGTTTCGAATTCTTAGTTCCTTCACCTATCTATCAATTATCATTCGAATACGTACGACAATAACTATATGGGTGCACGAGCTGCTGAACACATACTGGGCACTAGTCATTCCCTATCCTACCAAGTTTCCTTCTCATTTGTAGAACTTTGGGTGCTTCACAAAATAAATATAGCTAATTCCCGATTGAAACACTACCGTGGGCAGCCCATGGACTGTGAAATGTCTCTATCTGCTAGTGATAGCTTTTTCCTTTTTTTTCTTTCTCTCTTTAAAGGATCAATAATAGTTTTTGATATATTTCTAGTAATAACTCGAACACAAAATTTATGAATTTAAATAAGAGGTATTACCACCGAGTTATACCATTTCATAGGATAGCTACTCTTTAATTGGATAGAAAGATATGATACCTGCCTTGGATGATATTGTCATCATAGTTGATTTACATCTTCTTTTTTTTTTTCCCTTTTTAGTTGTAAGAAGAGAGATTTTTATGTAATTCAAATGTGATCAACACACCGGTTGGTACAAAATCAAATGCAGCAACTCTCTCAAGTACAATTGGAATGTTAAACCTTCAATGTAAAGGTGGCTGATTTCTAATATGTTGGTCTAGGAATCCAATTCTCTAAAAGCTCCTTATATTTATAGTATGTTTGGAACGATGTTATTTTCAGATTCTTATCATATTGAAATAAAAAAAATATCTTATAACATTTAAAACATCTTATCACATGCATGCTAAACTGAAAATAAATCATATTTTTTATTTTATAAAAAATAAGCAATCCATCCTTATCTAATTTTTTTTACAACTATTGCATAGAATGCGTGTAATAAGTGTCTCTCATTTCAATAGAATAAGTATCTTAAAGTAAGATCATTCCAAACACTATTAATATAGATCGTCATATAATTGACCGGCTAATCTTAACCTAACCGATTGTCCATTTCTAATTCAAAATTGTTGTGCGAAGCGTGTCCTTTCTTATTCCTATCTTGGGCCAAATTATCTGAAGTTTCCCATCAAATTAAATTTTGATTCAATTGATTAAGACTGCAGTAGTTATAGAGATTAGTCCAATTTTCCCGCAGGGAGAGGATAACCCTTATCTTATTGATTAGTTGGTACTTCACAACTCTTAATAAACCCCAAGTTGTGTGATTAAGGTGCCTCTAGATCTTCTTCAATCACGCTTTGACAGGATGTCTATTTTGGCTTTTGTTTTGTTTTGAAAAAGTGGATTGGTTAAGCATACGCCTGAAAAACGCAAGATGAGAACACAACTAAAAGCTAAAAGATATTAATTATGATTGTTGATCATGTCTCAAAACATAAACATGAGTGAAGCACTACTGCACTAGTCTCCAGGTCACCAATAAGTATTTATTTTTGTCTTTTTACGCATAGACTGATATTATTGTTTTGCCGTTTTGGGGTTAATAGATCTTTGGATCATTTAGCGAAATAAAAGATGGCAGTTTAAAGACGTAATTTTTCTTATTTTTTTTTTATATTGATCACTATAAAAGTATGGCAAATCAGCATACATACCATGAGACGAACGAGCAACGTATTAATTTAACTAATGACGCGTTTGTGTGTGGATATTCCTTTGGTTCAACTTCAAAATATTTTCAGTTGATGTTCATTCATGGATTGTGGTGTTGTTTGTCTTTGTTGTTTTTGGTCAAGGTCTTGGGACCTTTGTGTTGTGTCGTTGTATTTGTTGGGCTAATTTTCTCTAATCCACTTATGTTATGTTAGTAAATTTGTTGTTTGACCCAAAAAAAAAAAAACACTACTAACAATAAAAAGTGAGTCATTCATCAAACTCAATTCTCATAAATCACAATAGGAGAGTACTTAATAGGGTCGGATAGAAATTCAAGGGCCGGATAATGTTTTGAAATGAAATTTTTTTTTTCTTTCTTGCACTCCTGTAATTACTAGATCAGAAAATGTGGCATCCAAAAGTTTGAATGTGCCTGGAAAGAAATCTAGTGAACCATTTGAACTAAAATTCTCCTTTGTCGAGGGTCAACTCATTAATTTTGTGTCATTTTTTAGAACCCTGATAAGAATATCCATTTGGGATCTAAAACGAAACTTGGAGAAAAGTCGAAAGAAAATACCAACGAGAGTGGCCCCGTCCATATATGCGTGATTGTATCTATCAATCAAGTGTAATGTGCTTTCTTTTTTTTTTTGTGAATTTTCACTTGGACTTTGGACGATAAGTCATTTCCCCTTTTCCTTAATAACTCTTTTAAGGAGTACTTTAAGAGAAGTCTTCAAATCACGCAATCCCAACTATCATTTTAACATAAACAATTTCTTACCATGTTATTCTCGGTAATAATGTCATAACATAAAAAAATATTCAAATCGAAAAAAATTTCACTCTTTCTTTTCTCCCATTTTAATTTCCTCAACTAGTTTAACATTCTTTGTGTGTATGCATGCAATTCATAGAATTCTATAGGATATTCAACTGTAATAATCCAATTATTTTCATTCTTCATACATGTTGAATATCGTTTTGTGATAATTACCATTTACCTGCATCTGCATGCCTTATTTTTTTTGGTCATAACTTGCACCTGCATCTGCATGCCTTATGACTTACTTCAATGTCAATTCCTCTATTAATTAGTTATAGGCATTCTTATGAAATAATGCTGTTAGCGAAGTGTATCGTCACATCAAACCAAAAATTAGCTATTTAATTTTAAATTTTTTTTGCTAGGCCTATTTAATTTAAATTTGTTTATATATTCTTGTGGGAAAAAAAAGGAAAAACACATAGGTCGACCCAAAATTTCCAGTTTATTGCTTTGATAAGATTTGCTATTATTTGATAAAGATTTGGCTATGCATTATGCAATCTTTCCCCACCAAGTATTCTAATAAGCTAATTCATTGTTTTTCTTCCGGGCGAGCTAATTCATTGTTGAAGACTAGAACACTTTTTCTTTTTTTTTTTTCTCCGGGGGGGGGGGAGGGGGGAGGGGTTAAGAAAGGACAAAACTTCATTATCACCTAAAGCAATAATTAATATTACATATTTGACAGCTGAAAAATCTAAAAACTCGTACTTGGCAGAAGATTGCACGGTGGGGCGAATTTAAAGTTATTCAGTGATGGTTGTTGAAGTGTATTTAGATTTTTAATATATGTCATTATCTTATATATTAGATTGGGTAGATTTTTACTTCTTTACTTTTAAAAAATTTGGACATCAAGTAACTTGATCTTCATATATTTTAGCAAACTTAGGATATTGTAATATCAAGAATTCACAATGTAGTTGTAAGGATTGGCTTGTATTCTAATGGTTCCTAAGAAATATGAGAAGACTTACCTTATTTATTGTCTTGCCTTATTTCTAGTTCTGCCTTATTAACTTGATCTTTATATATTTTAGCAAACTTAGGATATTGAAATATCAAGAATTCACAATGTAGTTGTAAGGATTGGCTTGTATTCTAATGGTTCCTAAGAAATATAAGAAGACTTACCTTATTTATTGCCTTGCTTATTTCTAGTTCTGCCTTATTGGCATTCTGCCATTAATTGTAGCTATCATATTATGTTGTCTCTATGTTTTATAAATAGACGCTTAGCCTATTGCAATAGGTGTGAGGGAGAATAAAGAAACATGAGGCAAGTAGCAAAGAGTGCTTAGAGTTAGAGAAAAAGTCCATCTTGTACTTAGTATCAACGTTGTCTTAATAAAATTCTCCTTTTTGCCCTTAAATTAGACGTAGGCCGAACAACATAATTGGGTGTCTTGAATTTCTCGTTTATTTCATCTCGTTTACACCACATTTTTCCCAACAGTAGTCTTTACGAGTTTTTCTTTTTTCTAGAATCACTGTTGGTGAAGGCTCCAATCGTCTTCAAATTTTTCATATTTTCTGCCCATAATTTATCTTTTCTATTTTCTTTTTAATTTCTAGATCGTATCAAAGCCACCATACCAGTGGCCTGTGTCATTATTATTTTGTTGTTCTCACTACTATTCTACTATAATCTTATTTAGACCATTCTGGTCGCAGTTCTTGATTTGTTGGTTTTTTGCTTTAGCTCGTATGGGCTCTTGATTCTAAGTTTTTGATTATAATTGGTTTTATGGGATTTTTGCTTTAGCTCGTTTGAGCTTAATTCTATTCTTGATTTTTTAGCTTGTTTGAGCACTTTGTTCTTGGTTCTTTGGCTCATTTAAATACTTGTTCTTTATTCTTTGGCTCCTCTGAGCATCTGTTCTTGGTTTTTGGCTTGTTTGAGTACTTGTTCTTAGTTTTTGACATTCTTGATGTTCTTATAGTTCTTGCGAGATTCTTGCTTTGGCTTTCATTGAGCTTAATTCCATTATTGGCATTCTTGATTTTTGTTCTTGGCTGCTATTATTGTTGTACCTTCAAGTTTAGTTCTTACTTGATTCTGTTATTGTTCAATTCTATTCTCTATTCTTGCACGGTTCAACATTAGCTCAAAGACTTTCAACAACTTAGTTATCAAACTCAAGTTGGTATTTGTTTGATCACTTGTTTGAGAGGGGTGATTGAAGTGTATTTAAAATTTTAATATATATCATTATCTTACATACGGTAGATTCTCATGTTCTTTGGCTTCAAGAAACTTGAGCACCTATCAATTTGATTTATATATATCTTAGCAAACTTAAAATATTATTATATTAAAAAATTACAATATAAGCTTCACAAACCTTTCTTTTTTTCTAAACCCACTATTGGCGGTAGCTCCAAAAACAATTGCCAAGTTTTAGCAAACCATATCTCAGAGTGGACAGAGATAGGACTGTAATCAACAGTCCTTGTTGTTCTGAGCTTACGTGGCCCAATGCGAGTTCTCTACTACCCATGCGGAATGGAGCGCGTGATCCATTACATCGTTCACGTGCCTCCACGAACTTGGTCGAATGATCAAACCGCGAGTTGTTACGATTACCTCTCTCCAGTTCAAGTTTAGTTTTTTGTTTTTCCCAGTTAGCCTTTATTATTATGAATTATTAATGTTAATCTTTAATATTTTACAAATTTATTTAAATGAGTTTTTTGAAATCTCCACCCTTATGAGATTGAATTCAGAATTTTACTCCTACAATAGATAACTTTAACCACTTAAGCTATTTCTTAATTCCTTCATTTAAATGAGATCCTATATAATGAATAAATAATGTGAACTAGTATGAATAACTTTATGAAACATTTAAAATTAATATGAGTGTTTTGGATATTGGGACTAATTTGAATACTTTGAAATAATAAGAACTAATTTGAAAAAAGAAAGTGTTTACTTTTTTTTTTTAATTAATCCTTTGATTAACTAGAAACATATGTGTGATGAAATATTACTGTACTATAAAATTTATAACTTTGGAATAGATTTAATGTAATCTTTTCATCAAATAAGCTTCTAATCATTTATAAAGGAATACATAAACATCACTCAGGTGTTCAATTTTTAGGTTTAGCTTTGGTTTATGGTTCAAATAATAGTTTAAAGCGTTACAGTTACTTCTTTTTATTTTTTTGTGAGTGATGAGTTTGGGTTTAAATCTTTGTTGCCAGGAGTTAATCTTCTTTTTTTCTTCGAAAAAAAATGTCTAAGTTTGTTTGACCCATATTCAAATACTTGAGGTGATATGCTGGGTCGGGGTTAATTTTTTTAATTAAAAAAGATTTATATTTGCTTTATATGAATTTTAAGACTTGAATTTGAAAACATTTAGGGCCTGTTCGGCAAATTTAGCTATTGGAGTAGCTGATAGCTGTTTGGGTAGCTGATAACTGTTGTATTTTAGCTGTTAGCGGATAGCTGTTTAACTAGCTGATTGAACAAAATGTGTTCGGTAAAATTAGCTGTTAGATTAACTGATGAATGTTAAATGACGTAAAAGGACATTAATATCATGTTATTATTATTATTGTTATTATGATAATTGCAATTATTATTACTATTATAGGAATAAGATAATATATTTCACAATTAGATATTTATTTTTATAATCATATTTTAATATTAAAGTATAACTAATTTTTTTATAAAACATTTATGTCAATATTACAAAAATTAATTTTAATATATTCAAATTTATTTTGTTAAAAAAATGTACTAATAAAATTTATTTTTTTAGTAATGTTGATTATATAAAAATTGAAATTCATTTTTATATTATTTCTTATTTATATTTGTGAAAGAAAAGATAAAAATATAAAGAGAGATTGGAAAAAGAATAGAAAAATCAAAAAATGCAAAAAGGGTAGAATTGCCAAAAAAAAATATGAAAAGCTAAAAGCTACCTGAAACGCTAAAATTTTTAGCTTTTGAGAAACGCTAGTTGAAACGCTAAAAGCTACCTAAAAAGCTACTTGAAACGCTAGTTTACCGAACAGTAATAATTTAACAAAATAGTGTTTTGACCAGTCAAAACGCTAAACGCTACTTGAAAAGCTGTTGCCAAACACGCACTTAATAGAATGAGTCGAGCTTTTGAAAAGGGGCTATTTGTATAGTATTAATTAACAGTGTAAGTTTTTAATCTTTCACGGTAGTTTCCTTTTTCCTTTCTGCCATTTTTAAATGCTTATATTTTTTGTTTTTCAAAAAATAAAAACTTTTCGAGGAAATTAAAATTATCAAAATGAGAAATACAATGGAGATTCTTTTAGTTATAAGAGAGTGAACTCAAAACTCTAGATCAAAGAAAAATCTTGATTTTGGGCATTTTTCTTTCTCTCGTTTTTGTATTCTCTGTCTAGAATTTTGGTGATTACTTTTACGAAAATAAAATATTTTAGAATTTATATAGGACATGTTTTTTGTTCTATAACACGTTTCCCTATTGGTTCTAAGGGACCTTATTTTATGGTTCTACATCTACATGTTCTTGCGGAATCACTGTGCACTGTGCGTATGCCACTACCATATACGCATTCTCACCTTCGAACCAGGCAAAATAAACTATACTACTACAGGATTGTGCTCTCGTGAAGCATGGTGCACCCTTGCTTTAAAAAAAAAAAGATCAAATCCAGTTGTCTATCTTACTTTCACACACAAAACTCAGTTACACATAAACACACAGATGCACACACAAAAACACGCACTCATACGCACACACTCAGAAACACATGTACTTACACACACACTCACTGTGCCTTGATCGGCTTTTAAACGTTACCAGAAGGTTCGCGAGACTATAAGGGACAATTGAAGCCAAAGCAAGATAAATGCTCCGATGTCTTTGGATCTAAAGAGGTCCAAAGAAGTTTTTGATGTTGCTTGTTGTATATTTTTTTTTTCTCAAATTTGTAATCGTTGAAGTTATTCCTAAACAATAAATGAATACAAAATTTATTGCATGTATTATGCTTTTGATTTGACTTTGGGAATGTGAAGCTGCTTGAGATTTTCTGATTTTGAAGCAGAATTAACAAGAATATGGTAAGTGGTGAACTAATAAATTAACGTGTTTGTTTATAATTTTTTATACTCTTTTTTCATTACTTTAGTGTTGAATAACTATATATAGAGTGATGAACAAATAAATAAAAAGTCGTAAACAAATAGAGTGGTGTAGTAAACACATATATGTGTTTGTGTTTGTGTGCAAAAGAGTGGTGTTAATGAACAAAAATATATAGAATAGTGAACAAATAAAAGTCTTTGTATTTGTATGTGTCTGTGTGTGTAAGAGTGGTAAACAAAATATATGTAAGGGTGGTAAACAAATAAAAGTGTTTGTATTTGTGTATTTGTGTGTGTGAGTGGTGAACAGTGTGAGATAGTGAAAAAATATTTGATATATATATGAAAGTCAATTAACAAATAGTTGTAGGGTGGTGAAAAAATATGTGTGGTGTGAGCATAAAAAATATTTTTTTAATTTTATTGTATGTAAACAATAGCTTGTGAACAAGATAACAGTAAGTAGCACATACTATTTTACTATTCGCCACAGTAAATACATAGTGCTTATATAGGAGTGTGTAGATGTAGGACCATGATATAAGGTCCCTAGTGGCATAATAGATAAAATAAGTTTATTGTATGTATCTTGTTTTTAAGATATTTAAGAATTGTGGTTATTTGCCATTTGAAAGAGAAATAAAGAAAATGTAATGCATCCCCTGGGATTTGAAAAATTAATAAAATATCATGTAAGATATATATATATATATATTTCAAAAAAGAAGAATCACGTAAGATTAAAAATATATATATATATATATTTTTTTTTTCAAAAAAGAAGAATCACGTAAGATTAAAATAGCAGTTAGCTAACCATGTCAAAAATATCCTTTCAACAAAAGATCAAGTCCTATTATTAGAGGGTTGAAATAACAATCCTAAATATAATGTTACACCCAGTTCAAACCCTATTGTCAATTTTTTTTCCTCTTATTTTCTTTTTGTTCATAGCATTGGGAGAAAATAGTGGGAAAGGGGAGAATGATGCACCAAAAGTCTAACATTTTATTGATTTTTGTTATTATTTGTGTAACTTATCATCAATAGTATCCTTTGTTTCCCTTTCATCTTTTTTATTTATTTTTGGGCTAATGCAAACTGTTTGCCATAAAATCTTGCCTCTCGCTTACACCATCAATAGAAAATCAAGGACAAATTTTTGTTGCATGTTTTGGACCAAATTACCCTTGCATAAAAGTTGAATCTAATTTTGGCCTGACGTTTAGCGTGTGTTTCGCAAGACAAAAAAATAATTTCTTGACTACTTTTCAGTATTTTGACTAAGAGGGTGTTTGGCTTTGGTTATTTTGGGTGCTTATAAGCACCTAAAAAAAAACACCTAGAAAAAAGCACCATCTCACATATTTTTTACTATTTAAGTGCGTATAAGCACCAAATAAGCAAAGCCAAATACCCTCTAAGTTTTGACTAGCTTTTAGTCAAAACACTACTATCTGTATATCTCTAGTTGTTTCTTGTTTAGTAAAATAGCTTCTAAACTAGCTTTTAGTTTTTAGGAAAGCTTTTCCTAAAAACTAAACATGATAGTTTTTCAAGAAAATTTCAGCTTTTCATATTTTTTTTAGGCAATTTTGCCATTTTTTCATATTTTTGGACAATTTTACTATTTCTCCAATATCTTTATAATTTTACTTTTTCTTTCACAAATATAAATAAAAAATAAAAATTAATTTTCAATTCATTCTACATCAAGACATACTAAAAAGTAAAAGTTTTATTAGTCCATTTATTTTTTGACAAAATAATTTTTGAATTTATTAAAATTAATTTTTATAATATTGAGACAAATACTTATAAAAAATTAGTTATATTTTAATATTAAAATATTATTAGAAAAAATAAACATCTAACTATAAAATAAATTATTTTATTTCAATAATAATAATAACAATTATACCAACAACAACAACAAAATGATATTAATGTCTTTTTACGTCATTTTGAGCTTATTAGCTAATTTAATTACTTATTTTACCGAACACATTTTGTTCGATCACCTAGTTAAACTGCTATTAGCTAAAATATATCAACTATCAACCATCCAAACAATTATCAGCTATCTTGATAGCTAATTTTGCCAAGCAAACCCTTAGTTTTAGGATAATTTATGTCTGTTTGGAATGAGTTTATTATAAGATGCTTATTTTATTGACGTAAATAACACAATGTTTATTATCTATTTTTATCTTATAAGATATAAGAAATTTTATCACAAGCATATTATAAAAACTCAAGACAAACAATACTTTTTATGTCAAAAGTGATTCATCCTTATTTTATTTTTTATAATTATAAATAAGATATCTTATCACAAATATATTATAAAAACTCAAACCAACCCATAATTTTATACATAAAAAAGAATTATATAATAAGTTCATACCAAACAAAGCATTAGTGTTTGCACAATTTTTTATTAACATAAGTTTAATTTCGTTATAAAAATTAATTTATAATAAACATAATAAGTGGCCAAAATAAAACGTGATATGGATAAATATCACGGCGAATAAACAATGGTGAGACAAATGGGATTTAGCTCCGTCTTTTATTTACCATTCTTTCCTCTTTCTTTCCTTCATTTCCTCTCTCCCAAAACCAAACATAGTGATGGAAGCTTTATGTTACCTTAAAACCATGAACCTTGTGAAAAAATCTCCTTTCAATAACACCACCTTTTCTCACAAATAATAGCATTACAATTCTCTACCATCTCAAAGTCCTTTTCTCTATCCCCATCCGTCCCACCCCAAGAAAAACATTTTCATCTGCAACCTGCAAACATTTTCATTTGTCCTTTGCCCCACTGCATAATGCTCCATTGATGTCACAGTTCGCAGGGAAGTTTCCAAACAGCAATCTTTTGCAGGAGGTATGCACTGAAAGCTCCCCCATGTGCATAGCTATAATTAATTTTTAGCTTCCACGTTAACATACTTTGAGTTTTGCTGAAATATTCTTCTTGAAGTCAATACCCATCTATGCCCTTTTCGAAACTTCTGAAATCATTAGTTGAGGACTAGTTGAACTTTAACTGTGCGTGTGTGCTTTCTTGACTTTTTCCAGGATGGGAAAAAGCTGTGCTGTTTTATGTTTCTGAAGCAGTCAGCTTTTGAGATATATCTTGGAAGAGAAAGGGTTTGGTTTCGTCAGGTTCACAATGCCAGTTCCTCTTGCTCCATATCCAACTCCTCCTCCTACAACATATACACCTCTTGCTAATGGTAGAGTATAATATTCTGCAGTTTGGCTCCTTTTTGTTGCCTCCAAAATGGAACAAAAAAGTTCATCCAACCAAAAGGACGGAAAAGAATAAAGATCCGTGAAAAACAAAACCTACTTTTTTGCGGATTTTTTTTTTTAAAATCATCCAGAAAGAACAAGATATCTACTAATTATAGGAAGGATTTCGCAGATTTGCGGAAAATCCAATATCAATTACACAGAGAAAGTGAAAGCATGCAATAACTATTTGCGGGAATTAAAATGGAAGAAAAGTTTCATTATTGTAATTAATTCCTGTGATATGTATGCTTTATAGCAAGAACTATATGTTACCTTGCAAGTGTTCTTCTTTTATTCTTTTCTATTAGATCAAAACTCAGAATACAAAAATTAGCACCAGGGCAGTTTAATTTTGCTGTGGAGAAAACCATATAAGTAATCGTGATAATATTTTTGCAGGGGCACAGAGCCAGCTTGTGTGTTGTGGTTGTCGAAACCTTCTACTCTATGCTGCTGGGGCAACCTCAGTCTGTTGTGTTGTATGCAATGCTGTCACCACTGCACCTCCTTCTGGTAAAATACCCATTATTTCATAGCCCTGAACAACATCAATTTCACCAAAATGTTCAGCTTCAGCCAAATTTAGTTGCTTCATGCTTGGTCACTCATCACTGATGAACAGGTACTGAAATGGCTCAGCTGATCTGTGGAGGCTGCCATACATTACTCATGTATATTCGTGGAGCCACGAGCGTGCAATGTTCCTGCTGTCACACCATCAATTTAGCTCTAGAAGGTACAAAACTAAATCCAATATATATATATATATATATATATATATATGTATGTATGTATGTATGTATGTATGTATCTTCATTCTTGTAGAAACTGCTAGCTATTAACTTTGAAAGTTGAAATGTGTGCTGCTCAAGCAGCAAATCAGGTAGCGCATGTGAATTGTGGAAATTGCAGAATGCTGTTGATGTATCAATACGGAGCAAGATACGTGAAATGTGCAGCGTGCAGTTTTGTAACATCTATTGATTCTTCCTTTTTGGTTCGTTTCTCTTTTCGTTTTGGTCTATCGTTTGTCGGAAGGTAATATTAAGGGGTTGTAACATTTAGTACAAGGAATCAGTAACTCTCTAGAGAAAGGAAAAGAGAAACTAAAAGTTGTTGAATTTCTATGTTATAATGTCTACCGAAACAAACTTCTAGGTACGCTGTTTCAATCAATACATTCTCTTTTTAAAGAAAAACCAAGAATGTATAACATTGTCTCTTGTATATGCTTAATTAAATCGTGTTTTTGACAAGTATGTTAATGGATTAATGCATGGCACAGGCTTCAACAAGCACCTGCAGCGAGCTGAAGTTCACCAGCTAAAACAAACCCAGCCTTGCAAGTCCAAGAATCGGAGTACTTGGACTACTGAACCAGCATAAAAAGGTTTTGTTCTTACTACATTTAATTTATAGAGTTTGTTTTTGGCCATGCGTGATGTCTTCAATATGAATAAGCAGTTTAGCCAGCTTGGATCAATATTATTGTAGGAAAAGAACCATGTGGCGATGAATTTAAGGTTTCCAATATGATTGAAATTTTATGGAGTAAGGAAATTATCATTTTAATGTACTGTAATTTTGGATTGTAAAGCAGGAGGCATATTAATTGCTCACACCGTGTACGATGCATGCCGAATTGGTTCATCCGAATAATATGCCAAGAGAAACAAATCATGCTTGTACTAAAAGTAAGAAAATGACCGATGTATAACTTTTTGTGGAGGAGTACACACACACACACACACACATATATATGTATGTATTGAGTGAGAGCTAATCAATTCTTATGATTTTTTTTAAAAAAATATCCTATTATAAATAATAAATAATAACTCAATGTGATTTTTTGTTTTTCTTAACCTCTCTCTACCTTACAATGAGATTTGTACTCAAATTATGACTCTTGAGAGAGTAGTTCGAATCACGTAAGTTACTCACTCATAAGTAACTCAATGTGACTTAATTTAGCTATAAATTTATTCACTTATTTACTTGAATCTTTTACTAGTAGATCAGATCCGATCTTACAATTCACCATGCATATAATCTAAAGAGAGTACTGTTTAATTTTACTGCCACCAAACCTTCCATTACTGAAAATAATGTCTCTTGCAGTCATCAATCACAAACCTATTTGTTGCAATGTCGTATCTAAACCCCACATTGTCTTTTTTGTTCTCCCTTTACAAAGTGAATTCACAAAAAACATTGTGGGGTTGTGATATTTGCATTGTTTGCAAAGCCCACATGACATAATTGCAGCACTTGAGGCTACAATTGAAGCTTAAAGTTTGGAAATGCTTATACCCGGTGGCCAAATTATAAGCACTCGTAGTTTTTCGTAATTTTGGAAAGCAGTTTTCCTTTCTTTCTTTTTCTCTCTTTTTTTTTTTTTTTTTTAAATCGCTGTACGGCATGATATGACAAAAAATTCATATGTTTGATATATCATGTTTCGACCATAAACCAAAAAAAAAAAGATCTGTTATGGGTGGCATAGCAGGTGTTTCGACTATAAAGAGGATATATAACCAAAAAAAAAAAAGAAAAAAAACGTAAAAGTGGATAATATAAATTAGAAAAACTTGAGCAAGGCATCTCTCCTTGTATTTAAGTACTGTGTTAATTTAATCTCTATTGTTGCTCTAATATTTGTATAATGTAACACAAACGCCCATTCCCTTATCGCATACGTTCAAATGGCTATTATTCCCTTAGTAGAATATGAAATAGTGTGTGTTCAAAGAGGAGAAATGGAAAGCAACACTTTATAAGGTGAATATATCCTAGTGACAAATATTGTTGCAAACTTTTTAAGAATGTAGGGTGTTTTCATTTAGTTTTAAAAATATTGTGACTAGTTACATTAGGACTGGATATATAGGGAGTATTTTACAATTAACCCTATTTTGAACTAGTTTATAATGCTAATAAAATATCTGACAGTGTTACGATATTTTGAATTATTTTAAACCTAGATGATATTAAATTAGTTATGAAAAAAAGAAACAGTACCGCGCCTGTAAGCGAACGGTAGAGTTATATTTTGAGCCTCAGCTCTCGTCTTTCGGAACGAGCATAAACTCAATGCACTTGTTGAGTCGTCAAATTAAGGGTTAAAATATTTGGATAATAGTTAATTCCTTATAAATAAACGTTTTAAGTCTTCTCTTTTTCTTTTTCTTTTTTTGGTAAAAAAAAAGCATCTTTAGTTTAACTTTGTGAAACGAATATATCATAGATCATGCTAATATTTAACTAGTCCAGTAACATATATGGTAATAATGGGTCGGTGTATTAAGGAATTGGTTTCCTAAGGAGTTGTGTTAGAGTTAATTAAATGAAATAAGTGTAATATTAGAGTAAAAACCTGTATATAAACTGTTTTGAAAGGAAAAAGGATAAAATGAGAAGTAATAGGTCATAATGGTGTATACAATTAATTGATTTTGTTGATGGAAATTTGCATACACATACATATACACACATAAATACATACTTAAACCACAATATGAGTCGCTAATTTGTTTCGCAAGTCGAGTTGCATCATCTTGAAAAATGCAACTATAAGTATAATAGTTCATGTTGTCATTTGTAATCAAAAAGTTAAGAAAAGTGTCATACTGGCAAGAATTACCAATTACAATATGCAAAATGACTACAAAATGATCAATTCAATGCTGAAGACACAAAGATTAACGTGGCAGCATCTTAGGACTTATGAGCTGCATGAGTGACAAGAGGCGACCACCGTGGCATTTGTTGAAATGTCTTAACCCTGTCCTAACCGCACCCTTATGATCAAAGTACGTATTTGATTTAGCATTTTATATATATATATATATATATATATATATATATATATATATATATATATATATATAAGCTGTGTACAGGGTACGTACTTGAGTCATTCAGCTGGCGTAGCCAAATTAAACAAACCGCAATATTTTGAAGTCGTGTCTAGAAAAGGAAATAAATAAGCGATGCAGAACGTAAAGGAGAAGGTGAGCAACGCAGCAGCTTCTGCCCAGAAGCATGTTGATGTCATGAAAGCCAAAGCTGAAGAAAAGGTACAAATTATATACAAATTGCCATTTCCTTTTGTCAATTATTCTCTAGTTACTGGTGACATTTTCATGTACTGTTGGAAACTAATTGACATGTAGGCAGCAAAAGCAGCGGCAACGACGGAGGAAGAGAAGGAAACAGCGCACGAGAGGAGGAAAGCAAAAGAAGCTGAAGCTAAGATGAAGATGCACGAAGCGAAAGCGGAGAACGCTGCAGAGAAGTTGCATGCAAAGTATCCCCACCGCCACGCTCCAGGCTATCATCATCATCACGATCCGGCGGTTGTTGGAAACCAAGGATATCAGGAGCCGGTTGGTACCGTTCTTCCGGTGACGAGTACCACGGCTCCCACTTACCCTCTAGGAGGAGGTCACGCCCCTCGCCGCAATAAGTATGTTTAAGTCTTTCTCCTGGTGGAAGCCAAAATGTTGTAGATAGTGAGTTTGTGAGGTTTTTTCTCGTAGGGTAGGTAGGCAAGTTGTGTGCTCTGCTCTTGATTTAGAAGGTGTTTAGATTGACTTATAAAAAAGTTATTTAAAGTATTTTTGACTTTAAATAAATTTTTTTATTGTCAACTTTAAGTAATTACGTATTTAAATAAAAGTTGTACGTATAAAATAAATATTTACATGTTTGATTAAAGTGGATTAAAAAGTAAGTTATATAATTAAAATAACTATTAAAGACATTAAAATAGAATTTAAAATGAAAAGTGTAAAATAAAAGAGTAAAGATATTTTAGTAATAAAAATGAAAAGGTAAGGATAAGATAATAAATGATTTGATTAAACTTATTTTTTTTTAAGTGCTTAAAACTATAAAAAAACAAAAATTGGGGTTGGAAAGTTTTTATTTTTTACTTAAAGTCATTTAAAAAAACACATTTTTAATTAAAATAAATATTTTTATTAGTTTAAATTAGGCTTTAAACAGATTTGACCAAAACAAAAAAGTCAAACCAAACACCCTCTTACTGAAACATCGTGGACGTATTACTCTTAACTAATGTTTGACATGGGCTTGTTGAGATTGTGAACAGCCTAAAGTTGCAAAATAAGCAGTGATTGGTTTTTATTTTTCGCCCAACTTAATTGCTGAATTTTGATCGACAACAATGGAAAACAAGCTGAATTTTGATAAACAGCAACGGGAACAAATATCTATACGATATTTACAGTGATATGTATATAAACGCATACTATTTAAACACTTCATTTTGATTAATTGTACACTCATTTAAACACTTTATTTTTATTAATTATTTATTTATGAGTATCAATAACTTATCCATTCGATTGTAAGTTCGTACTAATAAATAAAAACCAGACGGGATGTAATATGATTGCATTCCTTCATGGGCTAATTTGTCTTGCTTCATCGGTTAATTTGTAAGGTCGTGCATAACCGAGCCTGAATCCTTTTTTGTTTCTGTACAAATAGAAGTGAGATTCAAAAGGAAAGGACATTACAAAAGATTTTAAAGTCTACAACAGAGTGGACTAAACACAGTTGTTCACAACCAAAAAGAAGAAATAAGATTAATTAACACATGATCTAAGGCTCGAACCAACGAAACCCCAAAATCAACGGAATTGACAAAACACCACACACAATGGGCCAAACGACAAGCCTATTTACGGCCATAAGATGTGGCAATCACATCATTACCGACAAGCACCTGTATTGAAAAAACAAGTCATTACAGACAAAATATCTTTACATCATCGTCATCTAACAGATTTGCTAAGGTCTTCAATACAGTAGACTAATCAAAAGGTTCGAAAAGACCTAGAAAAGAGGTTGTTTGAGTGGCTGCGACACAACAACGAAAAACATAAAATACAGATACAAGTTTAACCGTATTCATAAACTAGACAAAATTTGGATCCAAGAAGTATGAAACTTGAATGGTCTAAACATCGAAAAGAGAGGAACCCTTAAAGCCTTGAGTTTGAATAGGTAGTGGCAAAAATCATTCTATTACCTCTGTAGGTAAGAATAAGTATTGAAACAAAAGTAACCAATAAGACGAACCATAAGTAATACATACATAAAGTTCACAGATAAAAGAATAATGCAAAGAATAGAACCTGAAAAGTATCATTATTCGAGAAAATTATTAGATTTGCAACGCCAAAACGCATTATAAAACTATTAAACAAGAACCTAACACAACAATACAGACCGATAAGAAAAAAAAAAAGAAAACCGACAAGAAAAAAAGAAAAACAAGAGAGAGAAAAACGGAAATCAAAGAAAATGAAACAACAGGGGAGCCGAGGCCCGGAGAAAATCACAACTTCGACTCGGAGCAGACAACCTTATGAGTAAACCAGGAGAAGATAGTCTGGATAAGTCTTTTGGAGAGAGAGAAGCCCAAGGGAAAGAAAACGATCTCGCAAGGCAGTTTAATTGCATATTACACTTGTGAATCTTGATGAAGGAAAAAAAAACCCTAAAATCCTGAATCGAACTGAAATCGTATTTTGGTTTTTTTTTTCTTTTCCCAATCGATTCTGATTTCTAAAATTTGAAAATTTCAATGTTATGTAGAGCTTATTAATGATCGAAATATCAAGTCTTTATAGAAACTTTGTTCTTTAGGCTTAAAACATACGATGCAATTGCAAATTTGAGATTTTAAAGTTTGATTATCCAATTAGATTCAAGAAACTAGTTAATTAATACAGTTGTATGACTTATTCGATCATTAGCCGAAACTGAACTGAAAAATATGATAAACAAATAACTTTTTTTCCTTAAAATCTTCACAATCCATATACACGTGTAAACATTAGGGCTTGTTTGGATTGGTTTTTTCTCTAGAAAAAAGTATTTTTTTTGAAAAAGTTATATTAAATTTGTAATAACTATTTGACTTGACTTTAAAAAAAATTAAAATTTTTAAAAAAGTTCAAATATAGTTTTTTTTAAGCCAAAAATTTCAACTTAAAAAAAAAATATTTTTCAAAAAATATTAAAAAAAGTAATTTTTAAAAAAGCCAACCCAAACAGACTCTAAATCTTTTATTTTCTTGCCAATGACAGGGCACATGTAGTTTTAAAAGTAATTATCTTCATGTTAGTTAAACAAATAATTGATCCTTCAACTTTTTCTTTGTTTAAGAACATGGCACTATTTTGGAGTCTCTCTAATATATATAGGAGATAATTTCAACTATTTAGATAACTTTAAACTAATTTTTACTTATTACTTTCCAAAAAAATAAAATAATAATAAATAGTTTAAATTTTGAAATAAAAAGTGTAAGTTAAATTAATTTTTATCTAAAAAATTAAAATTATTCTTCTTATATATCAGGAAGAAGTAGAAATAGCCAAATAGGACAGCACCAAACTCCTCACACATAGTGGCGATGCTCTCATTGTAAGAAAATGGAAATGATAAATGCCACGTGACTTGCACGTGCATCGGGGAAAGAAGCAATTCTCCTTACTTCTGACAGCTTTCTACATACATATATGGGCCTCCATTTTTGAGTTTTTCTCCCCAAAAACCAAAAAGAACTAAAAAAGAAGTCAAATACACACAGATCAATTTGATGCAACTTTCGTTTTCTGAAATCACATTGAAGAAACTCTAGATCTCAGCTCACCTGGCCCAATTAATTTGAAATCGGGGTCAGTGGATCGCAGCCATGCCTGTGGCAGCTTCAGCGATCTATTTCTTGAATCTCCGCGGCGATGTTCTCATTAATCGCCTCTACCGTGACGATGTTGGGTCAGTTATCTCTCTATTCATGTACAAATTTGTTATATATACTTTTGGCACTTTTAATTTGTTTAATGTTTTGAGATAAGCACAAGCGAAAGTGACAAAGCTAATTGGAATTAAGTTGTAATTTTGTTTAATATGTGATTGTTATTGGCGCGGTTAGTGTTTGTGTTTTGTTTCCGGCTAGTAATTTGGTTAATTAGTCAGCATATGTACGCACACACATATATATGTCTGTGTGTGCGTGTGTGAAGGGGAGCCTTGAGAAAAGTCACCATTTATTTGGAGTTCACGGTTCTGAGTTATTGATAAATACAAGATAAGATTGCCTACGGTAATAGACCCGCGATGCGGTTTATACTCACCGAGACTCTTTAACTGAATGCCCTTTGTAGTTAACATATATGTCTATATTTGCTTGAGGAATGAAGAAGAGTAGTGAGAGAATAAAAGCTTATCTAGAAGTATCTTCGCTCTTTCAGCTGTTTAAAGTGGACGCTGAAACGCCTAGGCTGCTAGGACAAAGATACGCTAGAAAAGATATTGGAAAGAGGATGGGTGCTTCTGTTTGCTAGGATTAGATCCCAATAGAAATTTTGTTGCACAGCGTTGATTAGTCTGGTGGGTAAAATGGTGTCGAGCATACAGCATGAATTGGAGCTTCTGTTGGTAATCACATTATATGCTGTAGTTGTCCTCCACCCACCAAGTTGTAATATGGTTTTCCAGCTGTTATTCTGCATGCTCTTTATTTGAAACTCCTATTTTTCTTGATGGTTCATGTTCCCCCCAAATGTGATTTATGTTGAATCTGTTTACAGTGGCTGGCGTGCTGGTTTAGAATACATAATAATTTGTAATCTTTACTCTCCAAAGAGAGAACTTTATTTGAGTTTCACTCATTTTACTAACTTGTGTATCTCAACAGGGGCAATATGGTTGATGCATTTCGAATGCATATAATGCAAACAAAAGAACTTGGTACATGTCCTGTGCGACAGATTGGAGGCTGTTCTTTCATTTACATGAGAGTCAGCAATGTCTACATAGTAATTGTTGTCAGCAGCAATGCTAATGTTGCTTCAGCTTTTAAGTTTGTCGTTGAGGTAGATATTGTCATCTTGCTTCATAAGCTTAAACAAAATTCTGATGTTCCTAATGCAATGGGGAAAAAGTAAAATTGTCAAACATTGATGTGTAAATTGCTTCTCGAGGGACAAAAATTATTTCGTTAAATGGCTTTTAAGGTAGAGGATTCTGAAGCATTATAGGACATTATTTCATAGAAGGCATCAAGCGATGCATCTTTAGTTGGTCATGTCAATCCCATTTGCACAAAATGGTGTGTCCACTTTCTGGAGTTTCCATCTGAGTATCTAAGTACATTTTAGCTCTCTAAGTTTGGTGTCTTCAGTTTTACAACCCCTTGTAAGCCTGCTCCCAAAGACAAATGTAAATGCTTTAGTTTTAACTAGCAAGGAGCATTTATTTATTTTCTCCTAGGAAAAATGAGGAAAAGTGAAAAATGGAACTTGTATATAATTGTCTAGAGGGCCAAGCTCTTCTTTTCTTTTCCTTTGTATTGGTGAAAAGAATAATTTCTTTTCCTCCATATGACTGATATATCTGGTATTTGCTGTTAATGCAGGCAGTTGCATTATTTAAATCTTATTTCGGAGGTGCTTTTGACGAAGATGCTATTCGAAATAATTTTGTATTGATCTATGAACTTTTGGATGGTATGCAATACAGAAGCACCTTATTTTGTACATTTTCTTCTTTGCTAATTTCAAGAGAGATAGCCACCTCCTGATGCTGAACTTTACTCGAGTGATATAACTAAAGGGACCAGAATAATGGGACAAATGTTTGGGCTCCTGACAATAATTTCAGAGAGATCTATGTTTGACCTAATTGAATACATTACTAGTAATTTGTTAATCAAGTTACTAGTCATGCTTATATTCCTTTACCTAGACTCCAAGAAAAAACAATGTGCAATAACAAGTTCTAAATCGTCATCTTTAAATTGTTTAGTGGGATCAAATTAGATTAGATATTTTCCTGAGATATTTCTATACATGTCCAAAATGCAGAAATCATGGATTTTGGTTATCCTCAAAATCTTTCTGCCGAAATTCTGAAGCTCTACATCACTCAGGAAGGTGTACGCTCGCCGTTTTCTTCCAAGGTTAGATGTGTGATTTACACTTTGCCCTAGATATTTGTCTGGACAAAAAGAAAAATGGTTTTTAGACATCTGATTGTGCACATTAAGAAAGACTTGGTGTGTGTATCTTGTATACATACTCTCATACCTTTTTATGTTTACACAGCCTGCAGACAAGCCAGTTCCTAATGCAACATTACAAGTTACAGGTGCTGTTGGTTGGCGAAGAGAGGGTCTTCACTACAAGAAGAATGAGGTTTGACTTCTTTCCTATTATCCTCCACTTCATTTTCCATAACAATCTCTATTTAGTGGCCTACAATATGCATTTGTTTACAGGTGTTTTTGGACATCGTGGAAAGTGTTAATCTCCTTATGTCTTCACAAGGTAAAGATTAGTATTCAGTTTGTGTTTGTTAGAAGATTTTCTGTCCTAGCCTATTGTTAAACTCGGCAATTGCAGGTAGTGTTCTGCGTTGTGATGTGACCGGAAAGATTCTCATGAAGTGCTTCCTTTCTGGAATGCCTGATCTGAAGTTAGGCTTAAATGATAAGATTGGCCTTGAGAAAGAGTCACAGCTTAAATCGCGCCCTACTAAGAGGTAACATTTCCACAGTTCAAATCCTGGACTATAAATTTAAAGTTAGAGAGACTGTGCTTGTTGCTGTTGCAAGCAGTCACTTTTCTCAATTCACTGTTGAAGGTCACATGTTTCATTTTGATTAATGGAGCAAAGCATCTCTGGGTCATTAATCAACTTTTAAGTTGCCTTGCAGCGGGAAAACTATTGAACTTGATGATGTCACTTTCCATCAATGTGTGAATTTGACGAGATTTAACTCAGAAAAGACAGTTAGCTTTGTTCCTCCAGATGGTGAATTTGAATTGATGAAGTAAGCTTGCAATCTTCTTATATCTGCTTAGATTCTTGAATTTAATCTATTCCAGCTTCAAGACTGTCTATCCCAAGATCTTTCAACATGTGGTTCCCATGATCAATGCACATCCTTCATTTTTGTCACATGTTTAACTTCAGTTGCAACCCATTATTTCATTGTACACTTGACAACATGAAATAGTAAAAGAGTGTAATTCTTGCTCATTTCTCTTCTCATTAGTAGCTAGTGCACCATGCATTCCATTTTATATAGACGTGGGTGCTTGGGAATGAACGTGATATATACATTGATGGCATTGTAGAGAAATTGCCTCTGGGCAACTTTTCTTCGTTTATAGCTTGCAGTATGTTGATATCTCTTTATCTTATTTTTTCACATTCTTGTTGTATGGGGAGAAGTTTAATTTCAGCTATTGCTGCAGAATTTGGAAGTCATATTCTTAATTTGATCATGCAAAGCGAATAGCATATGTTTTATGAGAGAAGGCATCTGCTAAATTTCTGTGTTGGTTTAATCTTTCTTGGACTGGTAAGATTCTCTGTCTCATATGAGTGTTTGCTCCAGATATCGTATCACTGAGGGTGTAAATCTTCCATTTCGAGTTTTACCAACTATCAAGGAACTTGGCCGTACACGAATGGAAGTGAATGTTAAGGTTTGTCATCTTGTATATACATCTATATTTTATCTTTTCTTAACTTTCTTGACGTCTACATGATGTCTATGTAACTTCTATCATGATCGTGTATTTCATACCAATTTTCAGGTTAAGAGTGTATTTGGGGCCAAAATGTTTGCACTTGGAGTTGTGGTTAAGATCCCAGTGCCTAAACAGACTGCAAAAACAAGTTTGCAGGTTACCTCAGGTCGTGCAAAATACAATGCAGCTACTGACTGTTTGGTCTGGAAGTAAGTGTTCAACTCTGTTAGTTTGTGATTCTCTCATGTCATATGAATTGGTTGTATCAGTTTCTTGGTCTGTTACCATTTTCCTTATGTATTGATATATATAATCTTGTGTTTGTATTGTGTCTCAATAAAAGATGTCACAATGGAGTCTGGACTGTAATAGAACATTGATTGTCAATCTTACTGACCAAAAAACAAACCATTGACTTGGGAGTTGGGATTGCTTGCTTATCTTATGCTGGTTGCTTGCAAAGAATGTTGTAAGAGCACAAGGAGTATGGTTTTGAAGTTGTCTTGAGATATCAGGTGCTACTGGGAAACTAATGACAAACAGTTCTTGACGTGCAGTTACTCTTGGACATTGCTGTTTATGAGGCTTTCCCTCTTTTGTTTTCTTCAAATTTCTTTATGCGTTACCTTAGATCGTTCAATTTCATTCTTGAGAAGATACATGATTCATCGATGATTCTCAGCAAAACACTGTAGCTGGAATCTATCATCTATTTTGTGCTTTGCAAGAATGGATAGATGCTAGAAGTTCTATAGCAACTTATGTATTGTTTTGCTTGAGGATCATTTTTTAATCTTTTTTTGGATTGGTAAACACATTTTTCCAAAAAAAGTTAGTATATATGTTATATATCCATACCATGTATGTCATGTAATGTGTGAGAATTGAGATACCCTACATCACATCTCGAGCTTGAAAATCATATATGTTTCTTTTGGGACCAAGGGTCTTCTTAGTTCAAATCAACTGAATGCAAAAGAATGATACTGAGGAATCATGACCAACACTCCCCTGGCCCCCCACCCCACGCCACCCAACAAAAACCCACACAGAGAGAAAAGGTAAAAGCAGGAAGGGAACAAGGGATAAGATGGATATGATCACTACAACTCCGAAAACAAGAGAAAGAAGGAAGAAAAGAGATCACTTATGAAGTTTAATTGGTTCTTATCTTTTGTCATATTGATGCTTGCTCCTGATTTTCTATAGTTTAGATAAATAAAGTTAATAGGATCGAGATGAAGTTATATGAAAATATTTTGAAAGAATAATCATGATTTTGCAACTCCAATCATGTCGATCACTTGTTCATGAAATCTCACCATTGAAGTTTACCCCTATATATTATTCATATGTGAAGATTTTGTGATGTGCTAAGGTATGTTTCTTATTTTAGAAGTCACAGAGGATGTACTTTTAGAGGTATCCTTGTTTGTGATGTAGTTGCTTTCTCAGAGTTTATTTTTTTCTTTTACCCTGCTTCCTATATAATTATATGAATAATTTTTTGCACATTATTTGGACTGTGCAGGATACGAAAATTTCCTGGCCAAACTGAGCCAACATTGAGTGCTGAGGTAGAACTGATTTCCACAATGGGAGAAAAGAAGTCTTGGAATCGACCCCCTATCCAAATGGAATTTCAGGTCTTTAACTAGTCCTTTTTCCTTTTGATGGTTTTATCTGATGTTCTTCTGGAATTGGCATGGTGGCATAGTTTCTGCTGTTGTGGAGAGAACAAGCTAGGGATGAGAGTGGGTATACAGGAAGATAAATATATGTATATACTAGTCAGAGTGTCTTCTGTGTAAATGCATGTATTTACTAGTTGTCAGAGTGGCTTCTATGTAAATGCAAGTCTTGTCATATTTATTCAAAATTGTTATAGTAACAGCAGTCATTTAATACAATGTTTATGACTGGTACCAGGTTCTTGCTCCTGGTTTAGGATAGAAGTTCTATAAAATGTATCTCAGTGATGAACTGATAGCCTGGAAACTATGAATGGCTAGTTACTTTCTGAATCTATGTATTATTTATTTAGCACCATTTCCTATGCAGTATAATGAATGACATCTATTCCATTCCTGCAGGTGCCCATGTTTACAGCTTCTGGATTGCGTGTTCGTTTTCTCAAGGTATGCATAATCGCCGACTATTTAAAGAAAGTTGGGTTTTACGCAGAACTGCAGCTTGATGTATGAATTTCTGCAGGTATGGGAGAAGAGCGGATACAACACAGTGGAATGGGTTCGCTATATCACCAAAGCTGGTTCATACGAGATTAGATGCTAGGGTCGCAGGATTTCTTGCTGCCAATTAAAACATTCCAGAAGTTTGAAGGGGGGGGGATAAACGCATAATGCCTGCATAGCTGGTTTGTAGAGAACGTATGTTACATTCAACAATCTATATCCTCTCAAAATTGATGCGCTGTTCCTTCTGCGTCTTTGATTCTTAAGGTGTAGTTTGTTTCTTGTAGGATTCGTAATTAGAAATACACAACATTTTGAATTTAGCTTGATGTTCGTCTTGTAAAGCCTAGTCCTTCACTAAGTGCGATTACTTCTACTCATATCCATTCATTTTGTCATTTTCGTATACGCTTTGACGGTTAAAGAGTGTGTTGTTAATTAATTGAATTTGTTTGCGAGTGCGGAAACAAGTTTTCTGGTGGGTACGGCCCTGGATCTGAATCAACTTTTACCAGTTGAGAGTTATCTTCTAACTTTAGATTCTTTGTTATAGTTGTTTCCTCTGCAAATCTTGTGTGCAGTCATTTGAGCATACCATATTTCTACCCCGCTAAATATTTTGGGATCAATAATAAGCAAAAGTGTTTAGATTGTTGTCCCTTTATGCCAATATATATATATATATATATATATATATATATATGGAGTAATTTCTTTTCTCGAACCTTGTGCATATCTAGAGTTTCGTATATACATGCATCATATGTGATGAGGGGGTGAAAAAAAGAAGAGAGGAAGAAAATTGCTTATAATCGGCATCTTTGAGAAAATGCATGGGGATTGTCCTTATTGAAGGTAACATAGCTACAATTTCCAATAAGTTTTTTTTTTTGTTTCATGCGTAACTCTAGGGGGAAAAAAAGGGAAAGTAAATGAACTAGGTCGATACAGATAGTGTGAACTACATTATTAGTTTGTCTGCTGGTAACAAGAGAATCCTCACGGCGCTCGCCATTAGTCAAAAAAGGTGAAGCTAGTACAAGTCGGGCTATTCGAGTGTGAAGACTGCAAATCTTGAAAGCTTGGTGGGGAAAAAATCTTGCCGCAACTCTAGCAAATCTTGTTCTTTCTCCGTCTCTTTCAACTATTGTTAAAACTTAAAAGGCAGTTCCATATACAAAGTTCCTGTAACATATAAATTGAAATATTACTAAGAAAAATCAGCCCCAAATTTATGAACAAAAGAGAATATAACATTCAAGTCAGTGCAAGAATAGTAACAACCACCCATGGAAAGGCTAAACCATAGTTGTAACTCAAACGAAGTCAATCATTTCTCCACATGCAAAAAAAGTGTTATGGAGAATATCAATGGAATAGTTCTCCAGAGTGAAACGATATTAGCACTCTTTTTCATTTTTATCATGGCTAAACAATTATTTTCTCCCCGATATTATAGAATTTCAGGTGAATATAATTTAATTCAATTTAATTTTAGAGCTATTTCAATTTAATCAAATCAATTGGCATTCGCGAGGACTAAACAACTTTAAATCACTGACTATTCTAGTTATGTTGCTTAACATCGTATTTTTGCCATCCTCGTTAGGAGACAATCTAGAATTATATTTCAGTTTAGGCATTAACATATTTAATCAGAAACAATTTATTATTTCCCACTGAAATTATGGAATGTTTCTTTTCTTTGCGGGGTTTTAAAAATGTTCATATACGCACACAATATATATTTTATATAATATATATATATATATATATAAATGTATATGTCTACATATATAAGAAAAATTAAACCCCATGAGAGGAACAATGCTTCTGACACGAATTTCCAATTATCCACGTGTTAAAGTTTTGTCACGATCTCTAAAATCCTGAGATCAGAGTTAGATTCAAACTACACCAAAACCCAAGTTCGTATATATCGTACATAAATATATATATATATATATATATATATATATATATATATATGCACACATTATTATATATACGTGTGTACATATATGTACACAAATTACAGAGTCCAAAAGAAATAGATATAAAACCCTAATTTTCTAAACCCCCCACCCTGCAATTGTCTCTGTAGCGTTTCGACTCTGCTTTTATTTTCTAGATTTTCTCTAGTACAAACTGCACTACACAAAGTACAACAAAGAAAAGCATCAAATCACATTTATACATATTAATCCCTCTTCCCCTCCTCCCCTCTTCTATAGATTCCTTTCCTTTCCCGATGGATTCTCATTCTCCTCAACCACCCCACCACCACCACCACCAGCACCACCAGCACCACCACCATCAACAACATCACCACCACCACCATCAGCAGCAGCAGCATCACCACCATCCTCAACATCAACATCAACATCAACCACCCCAACCCCAAATCATGGTGGGCACCAACAGCTCCTACCCCCCACCCCCCGCCAACACAGTCACTACCAACGCCACTAGTGCTGCTCCTCCATCAATGCCCATGATGATGCCGCAGCAACACCATATACAAACTTCCTCCCTCAACCCCAACTCCAACATCGAGAGGTTTCCGTTTAGTTCCTTTGTGAATTCTTCGTCTTCCTCCGCCCCGGCCCCACAAACGATTGAATATTCCGATGGATCCCCTCGGGGAGGGTCCGGCTTCACCGCTGACCCGGCACGGAAGAAACGTGGCCGGCCCAGGAAATACTCCCCTGATGGTAACATTTCTTTGGCTCTTTCTCCTACACCTGTCACCCCCGTGGGAGGCCACGTGGACTATTCAGGCGGTGGTGGTGGGACCACCCCCTCGTCCGAGCCCACCGCGAAACGGCGAGGCAGGCCGCCTGGTTCGGGAAAGAAACAGCTAGATGCTTTAGGTAATTTCTTTTTCTTTTTTTTAGAAAGAATATATTTTTACTGGTAATTGTTTTTCATTTTAATTGTATTTTGGATATTTTTTATTGATTTCACAGGAGCTACCGGAGTTAAATTTACACCCCATGTGATCTTGGTGAAAGCTGGAAAGGTGAGAAATTCCTAGTATTAATTGTCGTTAATTTTTCAAAAATACTCTTGTAATTCTGTGGTGGAATTTTGTGACTAAATTGAATTCTGTATATTCGAGAAAATCATTTTGTTGAAAGTTCAATTCTTGGACACGTTTTTGTTATGGCATGGATATAGTACAGTCTCATTAATTGAACAGTGTAATGGTGAGAAAAAGATTTGCTCAATCTATGCGAGATTCGTTGTGACTTGTGGATTTTCTAAATCGTTCACCAGGAAGAGTTGTAAAGATGCTGCTTTTGGGAAAATTTTGTTTGAGTTGCTAATTTGTCCTCTGAACAATATTAGTCATTGTTATATTAGCGAATGATGATACACAAGTAATTGACTAAGTTTGCTTGTCATTTGTGGGAGTGGAGATCTCAGCTAGTGCCTTATAGCTATGTAGGTTGGTTCTTATGTCATATATGGAAGTCTTTTGGGTGATCATGCTAAAGATTATTTCGTACATGGAGTAACTGATGTAGTAAATACCAGGAAATGACGACAACTGGGAAGAATCAGGACCCTGACTTTTCCTTGGTTGTATGCCTTTTTCCTGTGACTGACCAGTTGATAGCATTTTACCATGCATTTTGAGTTACAATTTTTCATGGTCACTAGCACTTGTGGAACACGAAGCATATGTGTGATGTATGGAGAGAAGGAGGAACATTGGTTTCCTGCAGTTGGTCTTGACTTAGCTTTTTAGGGGCTAGCGTCTAGTGGATTTATTGGGAAATTAAATGGCATAACTATGGTGGTTGTGAATTGTAGAAAATCCATTACTTGTTGTGATCAAAGTAATATAAGCTTCTGTCGCTATCTTCCATAGTTAATATATTTCCTTCCATTTTTTGGGTTAGCTGCTTACTCAAACATTCTGACATCTGGCATCCTTTTGCTCCTTAAACATCAATATTGGCTTCCTATGTGACCTCTTGTTCGTCATATGTTTCTGTCTTAACTATTTCGTGCTTAATGTTTTTTTGGTTGATCTGGTTTTCAGGAATAGTTTTCTTTTGCTTGGTGTTCTTGAATGCAGGATATAGCTTCAAAAATAATGGATTTTGCACAGCAAGGGCCCCGCACAGTTTGCATCTTATCTGCGAATGGTGCCATATGCAATGTCACTCTTCGCCAACCAGCTATGTCTAGTGGCACAGTGACATATGAGGTTAGAATGCAATTCTATATGCATTGTATTCTGTTAATCTGCATCATACAAGTCAAAATCATGACCGGAAGATTGTCAAATGGGCAGTTTGCCTTTATACAAGACTGACTTCAATCATAGTTGCAAGTCATGCATTGATGTTCAAGTTGCAAGACAGATCAAGAGCCCTTACCACATTATTTTCCTTGCATCTTCTGGTGTCTTGATGTTCAATTTGGCTCATTTGAGATTCTTTCTTTTCTCAACTTGGCTGCTTTAGTATCTCTGTAAAGGCCTTCTTTCCATTTGCAGGGCCGGTTTGAAATAATCTCTCTGTCAGGTTCCTTCCATCCACCAGAAAACAGTGGTAGCCGCCACAGAACAAGTGGTCTGAGTATTTCACTGGCAGGGTCAGATGGCCGAGTGTTGGGTGGTGGAGTTGCAGGAGCACTTATGGCGGCATCACCTGTACAGGTATCGTTATAGTATAGTATTTCTGTGCTCATTCCTCTGTGTATGCACTTGTATGGATGAGAGAGATTCACTTTGTACTTTTGAGTCCATCAATGTAAGAAAAGACTCTTGCTTATGATTTATTAGTCCATCAGCAGTGCAGTACTTAATTATTTGCACTAGACATCTCTATTCAGTCGATTTTTGGATGTTAAGAAAATTCTGTTCCTGAGGGGGTCCTTCATGACATGCTAACTGAATGTTTTCGTTCTACATTAGGTAATTGTGGGTAGCTTCATTGCGGATGGGAAAAAACCAAAGGGTGCACCACCACCTTCTTCAGCACCTGCCCCCAACATGTTAAATTTTGGTGCACCTATGACGGGGTCGAGTCCTCCCTCAGATGATGCCTCTAGTGACTCATCTGATGAGAATGGTGATAGTCCTCTTAATCGGGGCTCGGGACCCTATGGTAATTCTAGCCAACCTATCCATAATGTACCAATGTACGCAAATATGGGCTGGCCAAACTCCACCATGAAGATGCATCCCAACTGAAGACAGGTTTTCTTGAAGATTTTTAGCTTATTTTCTGCATCGAGGCTAACAAGCACGGTACAGAGAAGCTTTTCTCACCATATGTAGACATGATCGTTTCCCTTGGTTGTTTTCCTCTTTAACATCCATTCTTTTAGGTTTTTTTTTTTTTGGTGGTATCTGGAGGAGTTTGTAATATGTAGCAGGCCAAGGCTCATTTATTTACCGGAGTCCATTTTCAGCATGTGGTTGGATTGAACGTGTTAGGGTTTTATGTTTGGATAAGAGATAATTTCGTTTTGTTAGGAGTTATTAGATGCAAAAGTCGTCTTCATCTCGGGGGAGTTGGGTTTTTACCAGAAGTAGTCTCTGGTATCTGGCTGATTGAATGTTTGCCAATGTGAGAACATCTCATCTCTCCTTGGTAAGTTTCTTAACATCATCCGACTTGCATTAGGCAGATTTATTGTTTCAGCGTGACAGGTATCTCTCTTTACTATGTTTGTTAGTATTGTATGACATGAAATTCCTCCCACCTGGGCCACTGGATCTGGGCTGTGACTGTTTTGTTGCCGGAAGGAGGACTTTCTTTCCCTTTTATAGTATATATTTTGCTGGAAAATCCCCAGCTGTGCTAGTTTAGGATTTATTTCTTTGACTCAATAACAACAGTTTATGTTTTATGATTCACATAGCAAACATTGTCGAAATATTCCCGACATTAGAGTTGTTTGAAGCTTGGAAAAGAATATCAAAAAAAGGGAAAAGGGGTCTTTATGGAAAGATATGGACCATTGCCTTCACTTTGGCCATAGAAAAATAAGCCGTCTCTTGAGCTGTACTTATTGGTTGCAAAGTCACGTTTTGTATTGATTGTGTGTTGAATTTATGAATGATCTAATAATAGCTAGAGATGTTTTGTGTGTTAATGCTAGTAATGTGGATATTAAGGATTTTATGTCAGACGATTAAATTTTCTTATATTATGATAAGCTACTTGAAGTCGTGTCATTACAATTTACATGTTGGTATGGCATGTAGTGGAGTTGTCTTCTTATGTGTTAGCGAGGATTGTTGAATTTGGCGTGAGGAGACAAACAAAGGTCAAGGAAATAGAGAGACGGGGGCCAAGTATGGATCTTCAAGGGCGATTTTACCAAAGCTAACGTTGTTTGTTGACCGGCTTCATCACAATTTGCAATGCCATAACAACTTTATATGCCGACGTTAAACGAATATGGTTTGTCGCTATACACGCAAAAACCGCGTGTTCACTATCTCCACAGTTGACAGTGTCTCTTCACTCCCCCATTCCCATGTCACGTTTTGGATGACAGTGTCTCTTCACTCCCTCTGTCCCATGTCACGTTTTGGATTGTCTCGTAATGTTATGTTTAATTTTTTATTGTATTATAATATAATATAATATAATATTATTAAAAAATTTTAATAATTTATATAAGTTATTAATATAATTATAATAGAATGAATGTGACCGCCTTCATCTACTTTTACTATGTAAAACGTACATCTTGTAACACATCCTGTCGACAAAATCTGAGCTATGTAAATATTGAATGCGTTAAACTTATACACCAGCCTATGACATAATCCAGTAGCAAACATCGAATTGATTATGATTGTTTTAAGTTCAAGACACCCTCATCATAACGAAGGCATTGCTGCAGCGAGAGCTTACAAGTTGACAATGCAATGAACCAAATCTCCCCGTGCACCCTTAAATGATACGTGTTTGTTTGGTAGACCAATCTCAAATCCTAAGCTAAACCCCACCAAAAAAAAAAAAATGAAAGAAAAGAAGAAAAGCTGAGCTAAATGATGGGACATTATTATCCATAAACTATAAACCTATCACAATCTATTTATTAGAAATAATGTATAGAAATTTAATGCTGATAAATTATTTAGTTATAAATACAACATTAATTACTGTTAAGATTTTTTTTTTTTGGGGGTAAAACTATAATCTTGCAAAAAACTTAAACCCATCATGCTATAGCAATTACTTGCTCTCGAGATTTGTTAGTTTGCGGTTAGGTTGTGCTACAGCATATCAGTGATCAAGAATCGTCATTTAAATTTTTTTTATTTAAAAGAGAAAAGAAAAGAAAAAAAATCATACGCTCCCACGAACCACCTTGGCCTACCATATATGCATGTTGGAGTCACATTCACTCGCAACCACCAGAGGGATGAGATTCCCACTTCAATGGGTCCAACGGCTCTCAATACATGGCCAGCAACACATATAAAGAAAACAGCACACCCATTTATTTATTAACATCCCTCTTATTATGTACCCACATACACAACTTCATTAGCCGTTAGCTGGCCTATTCGATCCCAACCGAGTCAATAAAATACACGTAAATTCAGACACGTTTGCTTCAAGTTATATATATACATACATGATACATTGCTAAACCTTACACCAACTCAACAATTGTGGCATCACCAACTGATCACTACACTACCATTCTGAAATTTCTTGTGTAAATCGAGAATCTGCAAATGGATTGCATAGTGTTGCCGGTTTCAATGCTGAAGAGGTGTTGCTCGGCGGCGCCGCGGCTCGGCTACAGGCCATTAATGGAGGATGGTTTTGACGGTGCGATCACAGTTGTTGTTGGCAAGGAGAAAAGGGAGTTTCAGGTTGATCCTCTAGTCTTGGAGCAAAGCCCTTTCCGGGTGTTGATCGAAATGGTGAGGAAAGAAAACAAGGGAAGAGTTCATGTGAATGCTGCAAAAAGGGTGATCTTTGTTGATGTGGATGCCATCTTGTTTGAGCACCTGCTGTGGTTGATGCAAAATGATTGTTCTTCTTTGTTTCAGCTCAACCTTGGAGAAATTATTGACTTCTACTCTCAAGAGAATTGATCAGATTTTAACTCCACAAGTATTATATGTATAACAGTGAGATTGTTTTTGGTTATCTTATCTTTGTATAAAATCAGTCACAGATACACACACACACACACACATATATATATATATAGATGAATGATATTATATGTGCTTAATTTTTGTTTTTGGTGGTCATAATGTGCCTAAATTTCGATTAGTTTGGGGATCTTCGTCTTTTAAACTGCAATCCATCCTTGACTCTGATTTCAATGGCATGGGGATTGGATAATTTGTAATTTCTGACTTTCCAAATGGAGCTCTGTCTATATTTAGAGTATGTTTCGTTTAGCTTTTGGACACTGAGGAGTACTTTATGCAAGGTCAAAGTTGAATTTAATTTGTTTGGCTTATTATTAAAAGAGTTTTTATATAAAAACTGTAACAAAAAAAAGTTAAAAACCCAGAAGCTTCAGATTAGAGCTTTTGAAAAGCTACTTTTATATAATATCAAAAGTTGTTTTTTGGCTGGAAAAATTTTTGTTGCTAGGCATAGTAGCAAGTTATGTGATGATTGGAACCTAATTAGATTCCATACTTGGTTAGGTTTCAAGCAATGAATCTCTTGTAAATGGGTTTGATAGCAAAATGAAATGAATGCTTGCTTATTTAGCCAAAAAGAGATGCTGAATTGAATTTATTTCCTTTTTTCTGCATTTCATTTTGTTTTCTTTGTCTTTCTTTTTTTTTTTTTTTTTGGTGGTCTCACCCAACCGGGTTCGAGTTTATCTCCCAGTTGAATGTAGAATCTATTCTTTAACGAAAAATTGTCTATTGGAAGAAAAAATTTTGCATATGCAACTGCTGTATGTTAAGGTGACTTGGTAAAGTAGTTTAATTTCTTCTCGACCAAAAGGGTGGTTTCGTTCTACAGGGTTGCATTTGCATAGATAGTTGGTGTATAGTTTTAGATGCTACAACAGAGTCGTATAGTTTACAAAGTTGCATACAACGAGGATACGGAGTTTAGTTAAATAATGAGCCGAGCATGCTTTTGTCCACGCTGGGATTGATAACTAAACCAGCCTAAATTTTTGTCCAAAGTCAGTTGAATACAATAAGTGGGCAAATATGATTAAACTGAAACTGAACAAAACTCAAGTTTTCCTCGAGCTCTTCGATCTATTATTAAGCTATCATGAAGAGCCACAAACTTATCAGTATTCTTATGTTTTACAGAAAAAAAAAAACGAAAATAAATAACACGGCAATAATTGTTAAGCCGTAGTGCCAACATCTGTAGTCTTTGGGGTAGCTAGAATGGGCCTCACTGTGTCCAAATTGGGCTTTGAGATACGGACTTCAAATGTCATCAAGCCCGATAAGATATGTTACCTTCTCCTCTTTTCCTTGTTTCGACGTTTATTGGCAGATCTTCTGCTCCACCAGATATATTTCAATCAATGTCACATTATCATGGGAAAGGATGCCTTCATAATTTTATACTGTTATAATTGTTTTTCAATTGTTGTGAACGAAAAAATTTTACGTTTATGTGAGATCGGTGTGTTCAATTAAAATAATGGCTTATAGACATGTTGACGTCCTGAAGTTAAACTACATAAGTTTACAACAGAAATTGATTGCTTCGTTTTCGAAAACTGCTTTTTTACATGTTTGCTAATTAGGGGTATGGCGAAGCATGCACCTAGTATATGAGCAATTCTATCTTTCTTCCCTAGCTATTCATCTACTTGTGAAAGTGTTACAATGTGGTCTTTGTAGTGAATGCTATTTGGGTTCCCTACGTATGATCGTGTGAAAATATCTATACCAATTCATTCTAAGGCGGATTTGGAATTTCATTCTAGTGAAAAATATACCACTAATATTTATTTAGAGAGAATTTTCTTACTAAAAATATTCGTATTTCACATGTCCTATATATAGTGGATTCGTCTTAGACCTATTGGCTTGGTCTTAGATTCCGAATTGCTAGCTTGTATGCTGCACAGACTGGCATGGTTAGAACCTCCTTGTTTCATACAAACCTCACTTGACGGTTTAAAAATTGAATAACAAGTTGATTTTTATTATATGATGTTCATTATGGATGACAATGGAGGTAGGTAGAGACTGAATTCACATACGTCTACCCGACACTTGATAAAAAAGAACCTGTCTCTATCCCCTCTCCCCCCAAGCTCCTATCGATTTAAACAATTGTCACCATCCTTGCGTCTATCTCATAGAAAGCCTCGCCCCACCCGCCCCGCTCCGCCCCTTTGGAGTACATGTTCCAAAGTTGTTGTTGTTTTTTTTTTTTTTAAATTGAAATTCTAAAAAAGAAATGCTAAAATCTCCTCTTAAAAATGAAAGGAAATGAAATCTTCGGAAAAAAAAAAAGAAAAAAAATTAGAAATAATACAATCTCCTACCCAAAAAATAAAATAAAATAAAATATTGAAAAGAAAGAAATCAAGATGGAGAAATCCGAAAAATACTAAAATCTCCTATAAGAAACAAGAAAGAGAAAATGATTTTTTTTTAAAAAAAAAAAATGGCTAGATCTACAATATCCATAATCCCAAAACACTAAAATCTTCTTAAAATACATACCAAAATCTCAAAAAAAAAATCCAAAAATTTAAACAAATTGAAAAAGATGTAAAATATGGGGGAAGGGATGGTTGCTATAGGTGGGGTTGGGGTGGTCGCGAGGGATAGGGGACAGGTGAAGGAGGGTGAAGAGTAAGGGGGTTGGGTTGCGGTAAAGGTGAAAGGAGTGGGGATGGGGGCGGCAGTTGGTCACAAAAGTATACATTACATACGTATTATGTATGTATATGTATATAAACTTTACGTATTTGATTAATTAATTAATTAAAAAGGGCTCTAATTCACGAGGTGGTGTTGATAAACACAACTTTGTGTCGCCCGGGTATTGGGGAAGCGAAAAAAACCCCACCCTAACCCCTGTGGTACCCTACAAGATAGGGAGACACGGAGCTCCATTGCTAACTCAAGATCGTTTATATATTCTATTGATTCTGAGAGTTTCTACTCTTTTCTTGTTTACATATACCATTAAGCGAGTGAGAAATGTGTGTGTGTGCGCCTATATATATATATATATATATATATATATATAGTGATTTTAATGTTTTCTAAATCAGAAAAATGTACATATTAAAATATCATTAAGCAGGTAATCCTTATATTCATTTTCATTGTCTCTCGGAAACTTAGTAGTGCTTAACTATCCTTTCAGCTTCTAGATATTCTATTATTCTGTCTAAAAACTAAATTAAACTTTATGCATGCATGGCCTCAAGTAATCACTAGAAAAGATTATAATTAAGAATATTCCTTAAGTAATGGGGCTTTAAGGAATCTAATGCTTTTTAATAGGGTTGTATTTAAGTGGGATAAGGATCTGATTATACACAAATTTAATTATCTAAATTGGCCAATGCTTAATTCCACAACCATGTATTCCCGAGTGGAGAATAAAGCAAGTTCTAGATTTCTTCTTTATAAGTCCTTTGAATATGAAAATTTTGCTAGTACGGAGACTACTATCAGATTATTATACACATTAGTTGTAGAGAAGGATCCAGAGACATACTTTCAATTACGTTTACATGATCTTACAACTAGTGCTCTCGCACTAGGCATCTGTAATTAGTGGCTAATGGCGTGATCATTCTACGCATGTATTCACTTTCTGGAGATTAATGAAATTCTTGCTCACTTAATTAGAGTTAGCATAAAAGAATTAACATAACTCGGCCTTAAATTGAGCAAGTTAATATTCGGGAATAAAAGAAAAGAGGGGGAAAATGACGAATTCTTCTTAGCTCATTAATTATTTGAATATCGAATCCAAGATACTCAAATTGAGGGATCATAGAAGTATTTTCCCAGAGGTTTAGCTAATAAGAAGGTAAATCAACCTTCCTTCTACTAAATAATGTGATATGCAGTTGAAGATTAATGGTCATTTGGTGATCAGGAGTGTTATATACCTCCAAAATATAATATATATATATATATATATATATATATATATATATTGTTTTTCGTGTACGTATGTGGAAGTTTTTTATAATTATGAAAATGTTTTCATTATGTTCTACCTAAACATTTTTTTTTAAGTCCAGAACAGTATCTGATGTGCTACTTCTATTAAGAAAAAAATGAGTGTTTGATATAATAATTATAGCTCTATGTCATTAATCCACAAAGCTTGGGAAAGCATTAGAACTAATTAAAATTTATACATACTGCATAGGTTATCCACATGCATATCAAGAAGAGAACTAACAAAACAAATGCATATAAACAAGTTTCCAACTGTAATTTAGCTAATGGAAAAGTCCTGGAAACTAATTAGAGTAAGCACTATTTTCTATCAGCTCGGAAGAGTTGTGGACAATTTATAAAATGAGTATAGTTATATATTACCCGTTAACTCCATCACTTTTTTTTATCATACATATGAAAATTTTAATATTTAATATACTAATTTTTATTATATAAAAGAGGAGCAAAGATGAAGTGGTTGACTTAGAACACTGACAATCAGAAGAACTCACGAAAAGAAAGTGAAACAGGGACTCCATCATTGCCATCATCATCAATCATCTCAAGGTAACAAGGAAAAATGACATTTCTGCAAGTATATGTTCAGGCCATGTATGGTTCAAAAGAATCATGATGGACCCTAAGAGAATTAGGTCAACACTTACTCTTATGTGAGGAGGAGGAGTTGCAGTTGAGTAGACAACTATGAAATCAGCTTTTCAACCGAACCTGCTAGGGCTGCTGTTTGGCTGAGGAAGACATCCACCGAGGACTCCAACTAAGAGGGTGTTTGGCTTTGTTTATTTGGTATTTAGTGCTTATAAATATTCAAATAATAAAAAATATGTGTTTTAGTATTTTTTTCTAAGTACTTATAAGCACCTAAAATGAGCAAAACCAAACACCCTCTAAGATAGGTCACTGACTTCAAAAGAAACATTATGACTATATGTTCACAAGATTTAAACTAAACAAACAAATTACTTGATGTATCGAGAAATAAAAAAATTTTCTTACATGTATTTATAGTATTAGGATCTGCAACTTTACCATTGACAACTTGCAATGCTAGCTTTCAGCATGGTTTTCCGTAAAATGAAAGTTGGGATCAAATTTCCAAGAAAGGAGTTTAGGGGATTCAGCTCAAACATTAATGCAACTTAAGAAGGTGAAACTCCAAGAGCACAAATTCATCCAGCAAGAAACTAAACCTTCTGAGAGAACCCTTGTTGCCCCTTAATTAGCCATTTTTATATTCTCGTACTGCATATATATAAAATATGTATGTATTTATTATTTCTTGAAAGCAATGAAGGAAAATATAGGTCTATTATTGCAAGCACATGTAATTTACTGTGCAATAATTTTTATATATCGCGTGTGTATTAAAAGAAAAGCAATTGTAAAAAGGAGACAAGAGTTTATAAATTAGTCCAACTAGCACAAGAAGGTGGATAATATATATAGTTTCCAAAACAAAGAAATACAAAATGGATTTATCACATTATTTCCTTATAAATTAGAAGTTCTCCTCATGAGGAAGAGTGAGTAGTTATTTGTTGATACAAAAACATTCAAAAGAAAGAAGAAGAGAGCGAAGAAACGAAGTAGGGGAAATCATGCCAATTGAAACATTACACTGATTTGCTCACCTTTATGATGATTCAAAAATCTATCTCTCAACCGATCCATTCGGCTTCACTGACCCTAATTTGTTATGAATGCAGCACTAGAAAATAGCCCCATCAGGCTTCTTTAGAATGGAATCATCAAAATGGAGGGCGTGCAGCTAAATTTGCAGACGACCACCCATCAACTGGTAATTGAGGCGGCATATTGAGCGGCAAATTGAAGAAGGGAAGCCCTGATGATGGATCAGGGAAAGGGTTGCTGTTAACCGCTCCGCCAGTGCCACCACCACCGGAGGCTTGTGACACAGGAGGCTGAATCTGGAGGGCCTCAGCTTCTTCATCTAAAGGCAATCTCTCATAAGCAACATTTGTGAAAGACGATGCTATCACTACAACAGGTCCGGCAGCTATCAGCTCCCCCACCACGCTGCCTCCGACCACCTGGCCTTGTCCGCCGGCCAAGAATATCGTCAAGCTTGTGGCACCAGGTGGTGCTGGTGGTGGCAGAAACGAACCTGACAATGACAAAATCTCAAATCTTCCATGCAGAGTGACCACGGCACCAACAGCAGCCGGTTGTCTTAGGGTCACATTCGTCACCGTGCCGGTTCCGCTCAGTATGCAGATCCCACGTTGCCGGCGTCTCGCGTAAGTAGCAATACAATCGAACACATCGCATCCATTGCTCACCTCCAAGATATGTGCTCTTAGGGTATTTGCACTTTCTTTAGTAATAATCACTGGTGGTTTCGGCTTGTTTTTCGATCCGGCAGGGCGGCCTCGAGGCCTGCGAGCGACGATATCTCCTGCGCCGGAGTTGTTTCCAGCGAGGTCAACCCCTTGATCGGTGTTCTCATTGGGGTTTTCACCTGAAAATTGGTTCCTATTGGCTTCTTCTTGATCAGCTTCAGCTTGTCTTTGTAAGTGCAAGTCCGTACGGTGCAGCTGAGGGACGTAATGAGAAGCCGTAGTGCCTAAATCTAATCCAGCCATGTCAACAACATAAAAAGAAAAGAAAAAAAATAAAATGAAATAAAATAAACACGAAACACAAGCAACAAAGAACAAGAAAAATTGTAAAAAAAAAAAAATCAAAGCAAGAAATATAAAACTGTTATCTTGGTTTTGTTTATTTTAAGTGGGAAGGAATAGGTAAAGAGAAAGCAATAAAAATAGAAAGAAAAAAAAAAAAAACAAAAGAAAGGGATCAGAGCTCCGAAAATTGAACCCTAGATTTTCGGTAGAGATTAGAAAACAAACGATGAGGACATTGAGTACAGAGAAAGGGAAAAGGGTGGAAGGAGGGGAGAGTGAGTAAGGGGTGGACAAAGACTCACACGCACTCATTTCTCTCACCCTAAAAGTATAAATATAGGCTTAAAAAATTGTAGGATTGAAAAATATTTGTTTATTATATATATATATATATATATATATGATTCGTAATTAATAATTCATTTTGTTTTCTTAAAGAAAGGGCTGGTGTTAGTACAATCTATGTTCCTTGTGCGCGTTGGAGAGATTGAAGTTTGACAGTGGAGTGTATTCGAGGACAATTAGATCCTTGTAGTAAAAGATTCTAGAGAAAAACCCTGTTATAGTCGTAGATAAAGGCATTGTTCAGTATTAGTGTTTTAACTAGTGTTTAATGTTTTGACTTAGTCAAATCATTATCTCCTCTTATTTTTGTTGTACTGTAAAGTAGTATTTTTGATTGAAATAATATTTTAGGTAATGAATAGTATTTTATTTTTTATTTTGGTAATTTTACCCTCTCTTTATTATTTTTTGGCAATTCTACCTACTATACAATCTCTTTCTACATTTTTATATTTTCTTTCATAAGTATAAATCTAAAATAGCATAAAAGCAATTTCAAATACCATCTATATCAAAATATACTAAAAAAGTGCAAGTCTTATTCATCCATTTATTATTTTTCTTGACAAAATAAATTTTTGATCAATTAAAAAATATTTCTACAATAATAACATTTTTGTAATATTAATAAAAATAATTTATCAAAATTAATTTTATTATACTTTAATAATCAAATGTTATTACAAGAAACATATATCTAATTATGAAATAAATTATCTCATTTCAATAATAGTAATAATAATTATATTTATCATAACATAATAACATAATACCAATGTCTTTTTATGTCATTTTCCATTTATCAACTAATCAAACAACTAATTTTATCAAACACATATTATTTAATTAGCTAACCAAACAGTTATCCACTAACAGCTAAAATATATTTTATATTTATCAACTAATCAAATAGTTAATTTTATCGAACACATATTATTCAATCAACTAACCAAACAGCTATCCACTAACAGCTAAAATACAATAGCTATCAGCTATTCAAATCACTATCTACTACTTAAACATATATCAGCTCCTCTAATAGCTAATTTTGCTGAATAGGCCCGAAGTGATCAATAGCATCCATCATATAGAAAATCAAATCTTTATAGTTTCAACTATGAATAATTTGGATGGAATTATGTTTTTGTAATCCAAGGAAAATCAAATTACAAGAGCATTAAATATTATTTGATCCTTAGATAATTTGAATTATGTATTGGATTGTGATGCTAAAATTAAAAATTTATGTAGTTGTAATTAAGTTGGATCTAATTTAGTAATACTAGAATGATTGTCTAGTTACATGATAGACAAAAAAAAGTTCCTAATTTTGGAGCATGTTAGCTAATTAAGCCCTAATTATACGGGACAATTTCTTCCATGAGAGCTTACTCAAATATATGTAGTTCTTAAGATAGATGGAGATCAGATGGCTTATTGATCAGGCTTCTTCAATTTTAAATCAGATGGCTTATTGATCAGGTTTCTTCAATTTTAAATCAGATGGCTTATTGATCAGGCTTCTTCAATTTTAACGCTGAATTAAGCTAAACCTATTAGGGAAAGGTTGCCTATAAAATTGATCATGAATCTTTCCTTCATTTGGTGAATTCCATCTAAATTCAGTTAAGGTGTTCAAAAAGTTAAAAAGAAATTATGCAAACAAAAAGTCATGAAAAGAAAAGACAAGTGATTTTTTCTTTTTCCTCCTGTTTTGCCACAATGCTCAGTTAAATAAATATATGATATCGTATCAAATCCTATCTATTGATGCAAAACAGGAAAAGACAACAAAAAAACAAAAACAAAAATGAGACCTTGTTGGCAAACAAGAGTCTAGCTGCCAGGTAAAGAACAAAAAAATAAAGTAAAATAAATTTTGTAATATATTAAAAAGAAATAAAAACTATTTTTGCATTCAAACTGGAAAACATAGAATTTTTAATGTTTACTGACCAAAGAACAAGAGAAAGAAAAATAGAGGATTATAGGCGCGTGAGAGTGTGAATCTCAAATCTTAACAAATTGTATTTTAATATATATACATATATATACAGACATATATATATATATTTGTATATATCTTTATTTAATCTAAGAAAACGAAACCTGATTGTTGTTTGTTTGTTTGTTTGTGCAGGATTCAAAATGCTGAGTTTGTAATTCATAGGTTGTTGAGCTGGAGTGTCTGGTGGTGGTTACGATGACTAATCATGGTTAAGTAGGGCTACGTTGACCAGGTTTAGTATGCTACGTGAGGAGGGGGTGTGAAATGCGACAATTTTTAATATTATAAAAAACAACCAATAATGCACAGGATTGGACAAAGCCGCGATGTTGTTGTAGGGGGTGGGTCCCACTAGCGTCCTCTCTCCCCCACCCTGGACGGCCCTCTTCTTCCCTTAATTAGCCCATTCTTGATTGTTGACTGGCTTTGGCTTCGTTATCATTACTGACCTCATTACTATTATCTTTTTGATTTCTTGATTTTGGTCTCTTTTGGTAGTGGGTGGTTTTTTTTTTTTTTTTTTCGTTTTTTGTTTTGAGGAGGGGGAAGTTGTTTTGTTTTGGGGGGTGGGTTCGGATCAAACAAGAGATGAGTGAATGAGTTTTACGTTAAAATTATATAACTGATTTTACATAGTAGAATAAGTGAAAATTTTTGTTTTAGACATTAATGATCAACTATGTTTAATTAGAAAGGAAAAAGAAATAAAAATGGGTTCAATCTATATCAAAGAACCAATCAATGCATTTCATGTCAATTAGAATAAGACACGTTATATTTCTAACAAATATATATATATATATATATATATATGTAAAATTAATTCAGAATACAATTGACGTAAGCGCCATATTATAATATGGTTTGGAAGCTGAAATACATGGATATTTTTAAATAACTTTTCCTGAGTTGTGTCTATGTTTTATAGTTCAACAGTATTACATGATAATCTTTCTCAGACATGCGTGAGTGATATTAATATAACTACTAAATAATGTATTATACAAAGAAATCCATCTTCACTTTTTCTTTTTCTTTTTTTCTTTTTTGAAGGTAATTAGATCATCTTTGCGCTATTTGTTGAGTAATTAATGGGATGGGTTTAGTTGAACAAGATAGGATTCGTCAGCAGGGAACTGCGTAAATATGCATTCACATGCAAGTCTTGATGTAGATGTGATTATCTGATCAACTGCTTTTATAGATTAATTCAAAAAGGTCTTCTCATTGATCTTGACAAGTTAATCCATCACTTTTTATTTTGACAAGTTTCCTTGAACAATAACGAAGAGACTTAACTTTATCTAGAGTACTTATAATACTTGTTTTTATCAATTGCATGCCACTTGACTAAAAGCATCTGGAAGCAAATTTTGTTCTACTATGACTTCAAAGCAAACTTCTCTTTCAAGCTCAAGTTAGATGCGGACACTTTCAGCCCACAAATCACAAATTAAGCACTAGTAATATAACATATATATATATATATATATATTTAGTTTTGGTAGTTAGAACAAGTAGTAAGCAAGCTAATTAGGTTAATTAACAAACTAACAAAAAATTGGCATAAATGCAACATCCTTCCACCTCCTCTTTTAACTGATATATGGTGGACTTCGAGTTTGCTCCAAATGATACATTTAACCTTGAACAACCTTAATAACAAAGTAGATTCACAAATAATAGACGGAAACAGGAAAAAGAAATGCTCCTCGCTAAAAAAAATAAAAAAGGAAAAAGATATGCAACAACGTTTTAAAAGATTCTTCATTCTCTTTTCCTCTTCTTTCTTTTACCAAAAGGACATTCAAAATCATCGATCAATCCTATAAACAAGTTTCAAGAATTTACTTTATTTTGTTATATATCGAAGAACGCTTCTTCTAGAAAGATTTTACCTCGCACTAGAAAGTACTAAAGCCGGATAAACATGCAAGTTCAGAAGAAAAAAAATATGATCCCATGTATATAATTGATTAACTTCCTCATTTAATCTAACTAGAGAGAAGTAACGCAGTTATGATGCCCCATCCCTGAGGACCTTCTCACTTCATTGTCTATCTCTCTGCCCAACATGTTTGCCCTTAAAATATTATTCTATAAAAAAAAATGAGAAAGACTGACTTAGCCAAGAATAACATAGATAAGACTACAGAAAAATCAGCCTTCCTCTAGGGGTGGAAATCGGATCGGATTTTCAGATAATCGGGTTTTTGGGTTCAGGTTTTTTGGATTTGGATTTTTTGGATACTGGGTTTTTCGGGTTCGAATGTTTAGATATCTGACATTTCTATTAAGCTAAAAAATACAAAATTATTTATTTATTTATTTATTTTTGCGCTAAGTTAGCAAATACATTAATTGATGGTCAAACTAATTACATCCATGTACACAAATAGTAAATAACACCATTCTCAAAACTAAGTATCGACTCCAATAAATAAGAGATGTCAGGTATATAATAAACTAAGTATTGGACACAATAAAAGAAAAGAAATTGTTCAAAATGATGATAGACAAATCAACTCTTTTTAAAATATAAAGACATTTCCATCATAACTACGACCCAAACAAAAAGGAAAAATTAATAAATATTAACTATACAAATATATTTCCACATTTATCTAAGTTAAACATAACAAATATTTATGCTAAGTAAATGTTACATTTTATTAATTCTAATTATATTACTCAATTCAGTTGTCCAATTTATTTACAAAAAACTTAATTATATTATTTAACTTCTCATTATTTTTGTAGAATACCTTTTTTTCTCTATTTTTAATTGTATATTTCAATATTAATGCATTATATAAAATGTGTGTTCATATATGTGTTATATCATAATATTATGATGAATGATTTATTATGGAGTGGTGTATACTTTTCGGGTTTTTTGGATTGGATTTGGGTAGGAAAAAACTACTTGATTTACTACCCGATATCCGGTAATTTTATTAGATGTCAGATTCGGATATATTTTTGTACTTTTTTCATTCAATCGAATTTGGATTCGAGTTCGAATTCGGATACCTAATCCGAGTTTCCACCCCTATTCCTTACGGTTACACCATTTGACAAATTCCACCAATACGATAACATGTTAGCATACACAATAGGAGAGATGAGTACTTGCTAAGCTGGCAATTTCTCTTCTATTTTATGCTGTCACGATCATATTTACAATTACGGCTCCTTAATTGCCATTATCAAATGCTATGTATACCAACAGAATTATATATATATATATATATATATGTATGTATGTATGTATGTATATGTATATGACGGCTTAGCTCCTGAAAGAACCTATTAAATGGAAGGTGACCTATGTAGAGCAACTAAGCGTCTGAAAGAAATGGTCCAATATAATTAATAAGAACTCAAATTTTAGAAAACATTTACTAATATGTTCTTTTTTTTTTAATATCTCATATATAATTTATGTTCACAATTTATTTTCTCTCTCTTTGGAAAAAAAAAAAAGCGTGTTAGTTTTGTCTAGCAACAACGCAAAAGTAGTGTCGATGACTAAAGTATCAAGTAAAATTGATTAATTTTAAAGGTGTCAAATTTATATATATGAGCTTTTAAATGAAGTTGAGACGTTCGACACTTGTTATTAATAGTTGCAGTTTCAACCAAATCGATCCTATTCACTATATACGAATGAGTTGTTGTATAACTATCGTCATGAGAGAAAGTATAAATGTACAAGAGATTTTTTTGGTCTAGATACATGGGTGTGATGTCGTATGGTCGGATATTAGTTTAGATTGGTTGAAATATTTTTTATATGTAAAAAAAAACATGACCTGTAATGAATTAAGTTAATCGCCTGCCAAAGCAGAAAAGAGGTCAGGTTTTAAGGGTCAATGAAGGGTGGAGGGCGGAAGAAAAATCAAGAGGCAGTGAAAGAAGGAAAGTGTTTGTAAACAAAGGCGGTGGTCATGAGAAACCAAGAAGATTTTCAAACTGGGAAAAACTAAGAAGATATTGGGACACGAATCAAAAATGTCAACTCGGAGCTGAAAAACCACGCAACCACAACGTACGTACGTACGTAAGTAGTGTAGGTTTGAAATTTGAAGACTAACTTGTCCGCTGCTGTAATCGGTATCCATTTGTTTTCATTGCCACAAGGGACACAAAACACAAAAACACATAACCTCTCTCTCTCTCTCTCTCTCTCTCTCTCGTATTATATGTTAAAGGTATGATGTTCGAGATGGGACAAAGTACGAATCTAAATTTCTCATAATACAAGAAAGCGTACAAAAAATAAGTCAAAAATTCGCACGACTTTGCTCTGTTACTTGTGGGGCTTTGTGTTCCCTCATCTCATATTTTGCACCCCATACGTGGTCGCACCTATCTTGTTTCTTCTTGGTAATTAGGTATTCGGATATGGTTCATTTTTACAAGATATGTGAGTGGATAAGATTTTTATCAAACTTTAACTTTAATACTATGTAAAAAAATGAAGAAAAAAAAAACACGAGGACTTATGTCCATCTTAATATTAACTGATTTTAAGTGAAGTAACTCAAAATTTTATGTAATAAGTCTTAGAATTGATTATCAGAATTAGGGGCTATGTTTCGGAGAAACACTGTAGGTTAATTCTAATAATTAATGGCAGGGATTAAAAAATAACTCAAGTGATTGAGACTATTTTCTCTCAAGTGTGAGATCTTGGTTTCAATTACATAGGAGTAGGGGATTTAACACACACACAAAAAAAAAAAAAATCTGATAAATAATGGTAGATGTATAAATTATGGTCAACCCTAGGAGATCATTGTCAAATTAATTGGAGTGTGTCCGGTAAATCCATGTGTGTGTATATATATATATATATGTATATATATGTATGTATGTATGTATTTGCTTCCAGAACGAACTTCATGATAAAGTACAAAATTTAGCTATATTGCATGCATTAGAATTCCATATCGTTAGTGGCATGTGAAAAATAATAGATGTAAGGATGAATAAATAGTTATATATCTGTGTGTCAACCTTATCATCGTAGCCGCAAAGTGAAGACAATACTACAAATTAAGATTCATAAATAAATTAAACATTCTTTTTGTTATGATAGGGAACTTATTTAGCATAATCCGATTATTAAAATTTTGGTAAAATTGGATTAGTAACTCATAAATATTGAGTAAAGTAGTATACATATATCCTTAATATATAAAATAGTACATATCTATATGTGTGTATATATATACACACACGCACATTTACACATATACATATATTGATTTAGTTAAGCTCTCGACTCATAAAAGATAGAGAATAAAACTCAATCTCAACTATAAATAGTATTCTCCTCCTACTCTTACAAGCAGACCATCCATTTGAGACGTAGATTCATAAACTTGTGTATAAGGCAATGGATGGGATTCAAAATTGGTTTAGCGACTTAGGACTGCTTTTCCACTATGCAATTAGATTATCCTTCAAGAATGAGCCTTTGTTCTTCTTAACACACACAAACACATTTGACTCCAAAACTTACAATCAATAATTCTCACAGAACAGAGCTTGACATCTATAAAACTCAACTATATGAGACATTATTAGCCCAAGTTTTTTTTGTAGTAAATTCTCTTATAATATTATGATAGATTAACATAAACATATATAGAATTGAAAGCCGCCTTGTCTGGTCTTGGAGTTTACTTGCGTTTGAGTTAATTTAACAAATGAATGAGTACTCTGTATGCGAGGAAAATTCACGTGCAGCCACCAAGCATTACCAGAAAGAAAAAGAAAAAAAAAGAGTGAATTAAAGTGGCAACATATGGCTGTCGGCCACAGCGCGCATTTTGTCACCATCTCATTCGTCGCTCCTTTCTTGAGCCCTTAAAATTCGCCCCCGGGGCGGGGGGGTGTTGGCGGCAGGGAGACTGTCTACCTACTCTCTCTTCTTTAATTTGGACATGTAAATGCGCCTTCTCCCTCTAAGCTCTCCATCTATGGTACAACTGAGCCACTAGCCCTCAAATCCTTTAATTATGTTTATAAATAATTACTTGATATATAAAGTTCTTGTTATTATTTTTGAGATTAATTAAAAGTCAAAGAAAAATATATTAAATGAAAAAAAATTCTTCATATTCTATGACCAAATATTGGCATTTTAGAAATGTTGTTATTTTGTGTAGATAGTTCGGATTATATATTGATGTGAGCTTAGATTTTTAGGCATTAAACCGTCCCTATAGCTAGCAATTCTATCTACAATATTAACTACTCTCTGAACATTACGGACACTTATTATAATCACTTGGGATTCGCTGTGAATAATTGAATAACATATGCACATTAATTATTATAATAAATTCATAGTTTTTAAATTTGTCAGAGACGTCCCTCCCCTTACTTGAGGCATCCAAAGCTAAAAATATCAGTACATTGTCCTGGAAAAGTACTTCCACAATTTTAGGGCATCACATTCTCTTTCAAACCCCTACTTCTTTAATACTCATTCTGTGGTTCAAGTTTGATGTAATTATGATTTCCATTGCGATTAAAGAGAAAATGCTTTATTTTACAGAAATTCGCGCTTATCAAAAACTTTAACGAAGTGATGTGACATGCACGAGTCATTGTTTGCTGTTTGACTAAGCTCTGAAAAACCCAAACTGATTTATATATTGGTGTCTATTATATTTACTTTAATCAAAGAAAAATCAGGAATGAGAAATTCTATAACGTTATAGTATTAAACTCTATAAATTATTTTATCACAACATTATAGTATTAAAATAATTTAGTCTAAATTTCAGTTGGGTATTAACAATATTAATAACCTCAGGAAAAAAAAAAACAACAAAGATGCAGTAAAAGCCAAAAATAATACAATGAGAATCTAATGCCACTAACCCTAGCACTTGGCGTTCTGGACTCATTTATTGATGAAACTCCTGAAGATTTGTTCTTAGAAGATCCACTGGCAACTCCCTGAAATCAGCCCACATCTCCATCACATCACACGTCAACACATATTATATATATATATATATGTGTGTGTGTGTGTGTGTGTGTGTGTGGCTACTGGTTTGTTTGATTGGGGGTTTGTTTAGATTAGTTTTTTTTTAAGAAATTTTTTTTTAAAAAAAATTATATTAAATTTATAATAACTATTTAATTTAGTTTTTAAAAAAATTAAAATTTTGAAAAAAAATTCAAATACAATTTTTTTTAAACGCCAAAATTTTCAATTTCTCAAAAAAAAACTATTTTTTAAAAATTGTTAAAAAAAGTACTTTTAAAAAAAAATAATCTAAACAGGCCTTGAGTTATTAGTAGTATTTCATGCAGTGATTGCTTGCATCTCTACAGTATTTTTTTTTGAGAAATAATATAAATTTTAAGTATCCAACACGTCACTTATATCGAAGATAAGTCAAAGATACTCATTCAGGGTAGAGATTGGAACCAAACTCAGATCCTGAGTCCCCTTCAACCTTAGTAAGTGGAGCATCCCTGGATACGCCTCTCTATAGTGAAGTTGTCTTCACACACACACACACACACATATATATATATATATATATATAATTAAGGGACTGATTTAAGGTGAGTGTGATGTTAATCAAATTTGTTTAACGAAATTTAATTGTTTAAATTATTTTGTCATAATTATATTATTATTTAATGATTTATTATAATTACATGCTAATGTTGAGGCTGCTTCTTGTAACACTGTTTGCTATTTAAGAAATATTGCAGTGAGCTTGTGGGCGCATGAAATTAATAGTGCTTATTAGATTCTAAAGTTGCCTGAAAAAGCTTATTTTTTCCATATTTATGATAAATAGCCTAATTAATTTGATCTTGTCCAAATATCAGAAATATTAATATTCAACCAATTTAAGCCGTGTTGTAACAGTTTGTACAAAAGCATCAAGTTAGAAAAATATATAGGTATTTATATTTTTTCTCACGCTAGTACGCTACCACAAAAGCATGATTCTTGCCTTTTTCCTGGGGAAATATCTTTATTGATAAAATTGAGAAATAACACTGTTAGCTTTATTTATTACACTAATGCAAAGTTGGAGCTTTTAAACATGCACGGTTTCATATCCTTGTAGTGTGCAATAAAATCTTTTACTTTGGCTTGTACTGCAACTGGTCAAGTTCATTACTTTTTGGTAATTAAAAATTCACCTATTATGATTACATGCCCATATCATTTTATTTACTAATCTTGCGAAAAAAAAAGAAAAAAAAAACTTTGCTAGGACATGTGATGACCAAACCACATCACTAATAGTGCAAAATCAAAAGGGAGGGTAGATCTTATTTCTGAGATTTATATCTGTATATATAGGAGACATATATCTGTAGCTCAGATAAACCTGCGTTATACATATATATCAATCATTAGCATGCATTAATTAATCATCTTTTTATTAGAATATTTTAGATTGTTTCATTGCCATATAGGGAAATCTCTTTCCCCATGTTTATCTCGCACTGTAATTATAGCATAACCGCACGTCTAATCATAATTAAACAAATAAAATTGCTGCCATGTGGTTAAATATATATATATATATATATATATATATATTTGCTAGATTAAATGTGTAACTTGATTTAAACGTGTAAGAGCATAAGGATTTGGAGTAAAGATTAGAGGTCAAGATACTAGCTAGATTGTGAATGGTGTTTCAAAAGCTAAGGCGACTTTGGATATAAAATTGTAAGATTTGATTGTTTCTCTAGCATAAAATAACATCTTAACCAATGTTACGCAAGATTATGTGGTTCCTAAAAGTCGCTTAATATTTAATGAAGTCCAGCAATTCTACTTATTATAATTAAAAAGTCACTTAATTAATCAATGAAGTCCAGCAATTCTACTTATTATAATTAAGGCGTGTATAATTAAAGATGCAAATTTCAAGTTCATGACTACCTGGAAGAGTTGCCTAACCTTCAAGTCGCAACTCTTTTTTTTTTTTTTTCACCCTTTTTTTGCTCCTTTGTTAAGTAACCAAGTGATTCTCGTTGAAGTAAAATATAATTGCATGTACAGAAGTCTCCAAACGACAAAAATAAATACTGAAGAATGTAGATGAATTCAATATATTCTCTCTTCTCGTGTACCATATCCACACTTGCGTTTCATATAGCTTAAATATGGTTCAATTAAGCAATTTTTTTATTTTGAAAAATCATGGACAAGTACGCGGTTACCTCAATGGCTATTTAATTTGTGCATGCATTATCAACATTATACATTATACAAATAACATCGCTAATAATTGTGAGACAATTGGATCCACTGTTAAAACGTCAGCAAAAGTCTAAAGCCAACAATTCTGACTCCCATCAATTTGCATTTAAAAAGATTTTATGCTAATTACACTTCTAAACAGCATCTTAAATTATTCCAGTACCACCAAAAGAAAAACAATTAATTAAATTCCCCTAAGACAGGGTCTCACGAATAAACAATATGGCATTAATTAAATAACAACTGCATTATTACCACATAAGATTCTATGACATGTCTAAATGAAGACATTAAAATTGCTACAAACAACAAGTTGAAGAAGAAAATAATATTGGGGCAGAACTATCTAAGATGATGATCATGATCAACCAAACACATGTAGCTGATAATGACTACATTAATTTGTCGTTTCCATTATCAAGTGGGGTTGCGTTTCGTCTTTACAAGTAATTATTTTATAAACCAAGCTTATCATGTTCATGCCACTTGAATATAATAATAATTTCTATGTTGGACTCCATAATATGTTTAAGAATGATTAACAAGGTCGGTTTGATAGGGATAAGGAAATGATTATTCCGGTAATTCTCATCTTATTTAAAAATTAAAACGACGCAATATATATATATATATATATGTATATATGTATATGTATATGTATATATGTATATATATATTTACAATAGAAGGTGTTGAATATTTAACTTCTATTAAACAATCTGTATAATAGAATATTTGAAAGTGTTTCTTTCTAATAATTATCTGCAGTTAAGATTTGAGGTTAATTGTTTCCAGACTTCCCTTAAATCCATGTTTTGAATTTATAAAACGACGATTTGGTGCCTGAATTGTTTGCTATATGCAAGGTTCAAAGGAGGATCGGAATCACGATTTGGTGCAAGAATTATTTTCTATATGCGAGGTTTAAAAGAGGATCGTATTATTATTTTTAATTTATTTTATCTAGTTTTATCTTAAAACTTTTGTAAGAAATTGTTTTCGCAATTCAAACCCGTTACTTTCCGATCTTAAAGTAACAAATTGACCATTACTTCTATTGTTGAAATACGTTTGCCGAAGCTCACTAAGATTAGAGATGAAAGCATGTGAAATGAAATGGCATATAGAGACACTAACAATACAACGTAATCCTTTTTCTTAGTGTCCAGAATCCGAGTTGTATGCACTGCACCTTCTTCTCCATGAAAGAGAGCCCAAAGCTTAGAGCTCGTCACGTGAACACGTGGAAATCACGTGGCACGAAAATCTATGATGCGCCCTTTTAATGGTCTTGTGGTTTTGTCTCGTGGAATTTCCATGTTTAATTTTCTTGGGCCTTTTCACACTACCACGTGCACATCCCAGAAAAATTCCGTTCAAATGAGATCCGAAGTTGTTCTTTTCTTTTTACTTTTTTCCTTTTTTTTTCAAAAGAAGCGAAGTTAAAAAAAAAAAAAGAAAGAAATTAAGCATGGAATTGTTTTTCTATGTTATTGTTCTTTCACGGGGGAGAATTCTTTCAGAAAATCCTTTAAACTCATATAAGAAAATCAAATGTAAAATATATGACCCTAGTCAAAGTTAAAGTACAAATTAATAAAACATAAGACGTGCTGAAATTGACGTTCAGAAAATCAACTTTTGATATTTGAGCACAAGATATGAGTAAGTTTTTCAAACACAAAAAATTATTTTCTCTTTTCGAAGTTAAATCCATGCAACTTTCTGGTTGTGATCTAACAAAATTATAAGTGTACGTTTTGCTTGGTCTAATATTTTAGACTTCTATTTGAGTAAGTTGTTATCTAAGAAATAACTACTTCATTGACCCGAATATAGCTAAACTATTCTTTTTCAGTTTCTGAATGAGACATGAAAATTTAATTTTTGCCATCCAAGGCCCGATAATGAAGATATGGATCATACAAAGTCCAAGACCAAGTGGATTTATTTTTTTTCATCCCAGATTCCCTCACTAGTAAACACACACACACACACATATACATATATATATATATATATACATATACATATATATAGACATATATATATATATATATATAACCCTTGCTCTAACCTAACCCCTATCCTTAATGGTATTTGAACCAAGATTATCACTCTGAAAAAATAGTCTCAACTGCCTAAACTCCGACATATCATTATGTATACCATAACTACATATTTTCTTTCCATTTGGATTTCTCAACGAATCAATCCTCACATATCCATTGAAGTGTGTGAACACGATACGAGAGTGCGGAGAGTAGATAAAATGGCTGTGAACTACACTTCTAAGAATAACTAGTGCAGAAATAAATATATAAGCTGATCCAGTTGTTCTTCATGAGGCTTTGATGTGCTCCTTAGTGTACTAATATGTCACGAATTAGCCACATGTAAGACAAAGTTCAAGTCTTTTTCTTAGTGAGCATAAACTTAAACGAAGAGTCAGCATAAAAGTTCACAGGACGCATATTTTGTTGGGAAGAATGTTCCTCCTAATTAAAAAGTACCTCAATTTCCATAAAGATGGGAATAAGCAGTGGCAACATACAAATAACTACAACAGCAAAACTAAAACAGCAATTGGCATGAAAAGATCTAAAAAAGCCAACATAATACATCATTGGTAAGTTCCATAAGATCAGGCTTACAGTTTTATGCACCTTTTGAGAAAGCTCCAGCAGCAAATAAGAGATTTCTCCGAGAAAACCGCAAAGCATAGACTGGAGTGGATTTGGTAGGTAGTGTCTTCAATGATCTGAGCCTACACGTGTTCCCAGATTTGCTCTCCTCTGTTTTCGGCACCTTGGCGCTTGTAGTTACATCCCATAATTTTACAGTGCAATCAGCAGAACCGGATGCAAGAAGTGAACCTTCACAGCTAAAAGAAAGTGTCCATACACAAGAGGTATGACCAACTAAAGGAGTGACACATTGACCACTAGCAAGATCCCACATCATGATTGTACCATCTTCATCAGCCGATGCCATGTATCTACCGTCAGGTGACATTGCTAGGGATAAGATCATACTCCTGTGACCAATAAAAATCCTTACACACTCTCCACTCTGCACATCCCACAACCGAACAGTTTTGTCACTAGATCCAGTAGCAATATAGTTGCAGTTTGCATGCCACTGCACACAATCAACATCAGATAAATGACCTGCCATTATTCTTAGAGGCTGTATTCTCTCCACGGACCAGATCCTTGCAGTGCGATCATGTGAAGCGCTGGCAAAATAATGTCCTACAGGGCTATATTGAACATCCCATACAGGGTAATTGTGACCTTTGTAACAGACAAGATTAGCATTTAATTTTGTGCTCCACAATCTAATTGTTGAATCTGATGAAGAAGAAAGAAGAAAATCCCCAAAAGGACTAAATGTAGCAGAATAAACAGGTCCAGAATGACCCTGGAATAAAGTATAAGGTCTTTTCCCACCATTTGTACCAAGCACATTCTCGTTAGCAGCAGAACTATCACTTCGTTGTCCAAGCTTTGCCATGTCCCAAACTTTCAGTGATGAGTCTGAAAATCCTCCAGCAAGAAGAGACCCATCATGAGATATTGATGCACAATTTAAACCATTATGTGTGTTAACAAAAGTGTAGAAGCTAACAGAAGGCAGCACCGCACTACTCAACTGCACACGATTCCTCAAGTCCTCAAGGATAGAATGTTCCACCTCTGCGGGTATTGCTGGCAAGGCAAGTTCCGGTTTGACTCTTGGTGCTGTAGATACTGTATTGCTCTCAGAACGAGAAGCTTTCCCTGCAGCACCAACAATCTTGTCCTTTTTCATTTTCTTCAATGAAGCACCTTGCTTTCCTCCATCTGCTGATCTTTTCTTATTTTCTTCAAATTCCCCTTCCCTCGTTTCTACATCTGCTGCCTTTTCAGCATCTGAAATCAAACCTCCACTCTTCTCCAGCCGTTCTTCTAAAGAATCTTCCAGCAGTCCCCAGTGTATTTCCTTCTGATTTATCAAATTAGCTGCTTCCTGACCACTTCCGATAAGAGAGACCATTTCAGTATCATCGTTTATTGAGCTAGGCTGCCCAGGAGAAACCTGAAAGTTGATGTGCTCATTGATAACTCCAAGCATTGTAATAGATTGTGTCTTGTGTAAATACTGGAGCAAAAGGTCATAAGAGTACTGACACATCTTTATGTTCACTTTGCTCTGCCTTACAGTATGGGCAAATTCCATCTCCTCAAGATGAGAGGGAGAAAGAACACCTTCCAACTTTTGGAGGTCACGCATATGCATCATCTCATGGTCTTCACGAAAGCTATTAAAAAATGCTCGAGCTTCCTGAATATGACCTTTTGCCACAAGATCCATGAAACAATGGACAAATACTGGGTAGAGGACACGCAGCAGCTCATGTTTGTATAAATCCAGTGAACTATATGCCCATGACCGGAGTTTGCTATATCCATCTTGGTACCTCACTGGACCATTCTCCAATTCAGTGAAGGAGAGAATGTGCTTGGCGATGTCTGGATCAGTTTGGGAATCAGCGGAGTTGGAGCTGGGGAAGGAGGAAGAGATATTCTTGCTCTGCTGCTGTTCTTCCTGGAATGCAAGCTCAGTTTGCTTAAAACCCTTCTTTTTCAGATATGCTATCACTGCTTTCTCAATCTCTTCTTCATCCATCAGGTCCGTCTCTTTTTTGCAAATGCACAAAGACGAAGTCTTTCACAGATATGTTGCTCCGATAAAATCCTATTGCAACCTGATCTTCACTCTTCCTCCTTTAATTATTCAAGTAATTCACATATAACGTTACTCTATCCTGGCCATGTAATGTACTTGTATCCTTTTCAACCTAATGTTAATACAAATTTTAGATAGATTTACCAAGGAAAGAGACACTTAACTTGAATAAATGAAAATCACATTATTGAAACTGCCACTCAAATTCTAGTGCCCTTGATTAGTTTAATGGACTAACAGCTTTGAAGGACATTTCTAATCAATAATACCATAAGTTCTCGAGTAAATTGTTTACATTTGCTAAAGCTTCAAATACAAAAAGCCAACATACTTATAAGAAGCTCTTGACATGTAGCAATCTTTTAAACAGGAAGGTAAAGACCAAAAATTCATAAACAATTCAGCAGTTCACATAAAAACCTTCATGGTTTCCAAACAATTGATATTAGTTATCCTAAAATATATTAAGTGGACTCCACTGCAAAAGTAATAATAAAGGATATATACAAGTTCTTTGCCTATTCCTTCCTTGTGGAAAATGAACCATTACAATACAGACAGAGACCCCTATACCAATATTTTTATTCCAGTCTTTCTCAAGTTCTGGTCATGACAAGACATGGTCACTCGTTAAAATATGTTGATATTATGTTGTACTACCTTTTCCTCAAATTATTATTATTATTTATTCTATGCATATCAAATACTCCAACTAAAAATGCACAAACTTTGGAGAACCTGCTCTGCTGATCTTATAAGCAAAAGACATTGTCCCACTTCCAAGATATTACCACTAATATTCTTAATCAGTTCACATCTTGAATCTGATATTATCTTGAGTAAGCATTGCTATGCCTTGCCTAGATGGTGCTTCTACTTACCATGCACAAGAGGAGGAAGAAGGGGGAAGAGGAGGATAGATAGAGGGAGATAGAGTTCTTTGCCTATTCCTTGTGGAAAATGAATCGTTACAACACAGACAAAGACCTTTACACCAATATTCTTACGCCAGTCTTCCTCAAGTTCTGGTCAGGACAAGACATAGTCACTCTTTAAAATATGTCGATATTATATTGTACTACCTTTTCCTCAAATTATTATTTATTCGATGCATATCAAATATTCTAACTAAAATGCACAAACTTTGAAGAACCAGCTCAATTCATCTTATAAGCAAAAACCATTTTATGGAGGGAGGGGAAGCATTTATCCAGGTAACATAAAACATTTACTCATCTTTACATCTTGGGCTTATATAGTTAAAGACTGTTAGCTTTTTTCTTTTTCTTTTTAAGTTAATCGGATACTTATTGCAAAACTAAAATGCTGTTTTCAGGAAACCAAGTGTTTCTCCATTTAAAAAAAAATTAGAAAGAAAAGAAGAGAAGGAAAAAATTCCAAATGGGCCGCTAAAAAGGTTAATTCCCCATGCAGCACCCCCATAACAATACATTTCGCCCTCTCTTTAGCAGTAAAGATCCCACCAACTACACAATCTTTGAATAATTTCCTGCATTATTTGGAAAATATAGCTCTTTCCTAATTCCACAAATCTCTATCCTTCTTCCGATAAATCTTATCAGACGAATTCAGCTGGAGAGTACGAAACAATTTTTCTGCAAAAGAACCCGTATCACAAAATTATGACAGTACATTCTTACCACATCTCCCTCTAGGTTAGACACCATAGTTCAAATTCAAATTTTCAAAACTTCGTTCAGGTAACCCAAAAACAACTTTGAGCTTATTGAGACATACGCATTTCGTGAACATGGTGACACAACACTTGGCTTTTTATTTATAGTTACTCACTTAGCTTCTGACCATAACAATAAAAATCACAACGTTTCTTTTGGGAATTTTTTCGAATAGTTGGCGGGTGGTGTAAGTTCACGCCTCTTTCAAACAACAATTAACCAGTGGCAGCACATAATCAATTTTAACAACATAATTGGAAGCCAAGTTCACATAATTTTTGAGGAAACGGCTGAAGAGAAAGATAAGAAGCAAATCAATAAACTGGCAGTAAAAATCAGAAATATAAATTGCATTAATCTATAAGAACCATAAATTTCATCAAAATCTCATAATGAGAATAAGAGATATGAGTTTGAAGATTACTTACCTGAAACCAAAATCTTCAAAACCCAGAAGCCTCTGCTTCAGCTTAGTGTAGCCGTGGCCACGCACGCGCGCAGAGACAGAATTGTTCGAGATTTGTTAGTTTGACGAGGTGACCCGACACCCAAGCTTAATTACTTATAGTTATAGAACATATGAATGAGTTGCTCCGCCAAAAAAAAAAAAAAAAAGAACATATGAATGGGTTATGGACTGGGCAAAGGAAGTACGCTAATGGGCCAACTATTTAATTATGGGTCAATCCCAGCCCAGTTATACCAGTGACGTTTGGGCTTTAGAGGAGCTAAAGAGTCTCATAATACGTTTCTCAAGCACAATGAGATATGTTCTGATCCCAAATAGAAAAAAAAAAAGAAAAAAGAAAAAAAGCACACTGACATGTGGTACTTTTAATTGGGGCCTATTTCTCTTAGGTCTGTCTTACGGTTAGAGAGTAACTACCCGTCTCCAGTGAGTTTTCTGTGCCGTTTCTTCTCACTCCGGCGGTAGTCCCCTCCACACCGGTGGTGCTTTTCTTTTTATTTCCCTTTTTCGTTTGTCCTTTGGTTTTTCTTTCATATGTTTTAGTCTTTCTCTCTTGTGTTGTCCTCTTTCCCTGTTTGTTTGTGTATTTTCCTTCTTTCTCTTTGTGTTTCTTTTTCCTGGTGCGTCTTTCGGTATGTTTTTTTTATGTGTCCATTACTTTCTCTGTTTTTGTTTTTCTTCTTACCCCGGCCTCTCGTTGTCGAGAACCACTCGATTATGATGCTCCTAATCTATTTTCGGGTCTTGATTGAAAGGAGATAAGGTGGTTGATCCCTCTACTTGTTCAAGCCATGAACCTAGAGGGCCGGTTCTCTCTTTTAGGATATTTAGACTACCTAGGGTGCAAAATTCCTTAGCCCATCCTCTATCCGAGGTGATATGTCCCGTTGATCTCACATTTATTCTTTGGCCTTCCGACGGTTACTACTTTGTTGATGTATTATTTGGATCGTGATGAGTACTGTGGTAGTTTGTCGTCTTGCGATGCCCGGGGGTGATGTTGGAATGTGATGTGTTAGAGGTCTTCCAGGGTGTAATTCAGTGTCCTAGCAGCAAACTGTTGACAATATGTTGGTTTATATGGCAAGCCAGGAATGAATGGGTGTTCGAGGGGAGATTCCCAAATCAAAGTTAGAATTGAGCAATTTGCATCCTGTTTGTTGTGAGAGTATGTTGCTGCCAATTCAGGTGGTCTATTACCAGAGTTTGCTACTGCATTATCATTGTTGTTTGTGAAGTCTCGCTTCACTGGAAAAGACTCTAGTGCTTAGTGCAGGGCTTTCTCCAATGGCCTGACTATGAATACGGATATTTTATTTGATCTGTTGACAAAGGTGGCTAGATTGGCATGGATATGTCGAGACTCCAGTGCGGAGTTTTCTAATGAGGGTGCTAAACGATGCCTTCCCGAGGATGCTCCTGAAGCAGAGGCTTAGACATTATTTTCTGGTTGTCAATTTGTTGCTCGTAATGGTATGCATCATGTTCTTTTTAAGGGCGATGGTGCTAAGATCTTCAATGGAGTATCCCAGTCTTCTATAATTAAGAACTGGACCATTGTGAGCCTGCTATAAGAGCTTCCTCTGCATTTTGATAGACCTCCTTCACATGGTTTGTTCCTATTTAAAAGGTCTATTAATGGTTTTGCAGCTTGGGTATTTAGAGCTGCTAGGAGAAATGTATTGCCTTCCAACTGGTTTTCACAGCCTCTTGTGGCTTCTACTTGTATTGTATTGCACACCCAATCTCTGTTTGAGGTTGGTGATGCTATGTTTTATAAAATTTTTCTGGTTACTGACAAAAAAAAAATTGGGGCATATAATTTTGTTTTATCGTCAATTGGGGCGCACAAATTGGATTCTATCATATTAATTATTTTCTTTTGTAGTAATATGAGAGAAAAATTTTAACCATTCATATATACATATATACATATATATAATATTATCTCCACTGTTAAATTTAAACCTCAAAAAAAGTATCCGTTCTTTCAAAAAATGTTTTTTTCTCATCCAATTACTCAGTTTTTTTGGAATTTGAAATTCATTAATGGCTAAAATAATATTATAATATATTAATTGCTTAAATTTCTCTTTCATATCACTATGAGAGAATAGTTAATATGAAAAGATCTTGTTGCCCCTATATAGGAAATCAAATAAATATTTTATCCTAATAAACTTCATCGACTAAGTTGATAAACTTTTCTTCACATGATCTTGAGTTATTTTTGCTAAAGAGTTTTTTTTTTTTTTTTTTACGTTTATTATATTAATATATTTATTATCGTTAATTTTCTAATTAAATCCTGACCCACATTTAATTCCTGATTCTGCCCCTGTTAATTTGGTTATACATTATGCGTTTTGCACTCAATAGTTACTGAATTCTAGTCTTTTTGTTCTCATAAAAGAGTCAGAAATCAACTTCCCCACCAAATTGCCCCTTTCCGGATTTTATATATAAAAATTTTAATGATTTAGAGAGAAACACTGGATTTCTTTTGGTCGTTCGAAATAATGGTTTGAGCGTACAATTCAAGTAGTCACCTCCTAGACATTATAATGAAGGAGAAGAATGTCATAATGAGTCAAAATAAATGAAGTCATATGTATTATTAGGAGGACTTTTAGTCTTGAGTTAAGATCTTCTCGTCATATGACATAGTTAATTACGAAGTCATGCCTGTGCTAACCTGGTGGCCAAGATAGAAACCAATAATGAAGTAAACAAAGCAGAGAAGCCCTCGAGTAATATGTATGTATGTATCTTCTTGGCTAAGTTGTAGGCGTGATAATCTATGTATGTGGTTAATTAGGGACCTAAATTTTGTCCAGTCACTAATCACTATTAGATATGTAGGAAACATGAGTATTTCCGTCAAATTAAATGATTATTTATTTTAAGTGAAGTGATAGACAGATACATATGGTTATCACACTACTCGATCCCAGACGGAGGTGATATTATCTTAGATTGTTTAATTTGTCCTCCGGAGCTATTGTTTTCATTTTGAAGCATTCTTTTAGTTTCGGCTCGAGGTTCAATGGAATTAATTAACCTGATGCATCTTACAAAAGTGGATTTATCACATCCCAAATCCAGAAGTTTACATATTCAAGCGACAATAATTTTTAAAACTACAAACAATTATTATCTCAAAAGAAAAAATCAATATATCTAAAATAATTATTAATGTGAATTACTATCCATAATACCTCTTACGGTAATATGCATATTACCTCCTTTGTTTTGTAAAGTTGCTAAGATCTCTTTTATTTTAATACTCGCACACGCCCCCTCATGTTATAAAGAATATTGCACAAAAATCTTAAAATTTAGAATGATAGTGCAAAATAAGAGGCATCAACAACATTATTTATATTTTTGGGAGTATACTTTATTGTCATATCTAATTTTGCCGATACAAGATATCATCACCAAAATGTTAGTACGTGAAAATTTAAGTTCATGAGGGAAAATTTGATGCCTGCAGAAAGTCGATTGGAAGATTATATATTAATTAATTGAGCAATGTATATGTCTTCGTCATCGCGAAAAGACCTACAACAAATGGGAGCAATCTTCCGTGAAATTCAACTAGTTGCAATTTTTTCTTTCTTTCTTTCTTTCTTTTTTTTTTTCAAAAGACCTTGTTAGATAATATATCTATCTGTGAAGGATACAGGTAAATATTTGTGGAATTGTCACATGCGAAGGTACTTTTGGTTTCTTCATGAGAAACAAATTACCGGCAAAAACGATAGTAAACTGTACAATAACAAATATATTGCTATTTTGATCTTTTTCTTTAATCTGTGCTAGCTGTAAGAAGACATTAAGACCAACTAATGCGAATGGAAAAAGGAAATGCGCCCGTCGCACGGCATCACAACAGGAATAATTAAGAATCAACGAATTCTATCTTAAAATCAATTACCGTTAAGGGGAATAACTCAAATTTTCTGTTTATTTGTAATTATTATGTTTATGATTTTTTTAATAGGGAACCATGTCAGTTGCATAATTCTGAGAGATGATTTTTGTTTTCGGCCGCTATATATTCAGCAATCTGAAGCAGAAATTTGGACACATATTGGAACAAGTTGATATTCTCCGTGTAGACATTAATTAATGGTTGATGTAATCATGAGTAGGTCTTATTCTCATTTAATTTCTTTAATTTGTTGTATATTTTAGTAGAGCATGAATAAAAGATGAGCCAAAGCAAAGTACACAGAATCAATTTAGGAAATGTTGTGACTATTTCTCTTCACAATTGCAGCTTAGCCGCGTGCCTTGGGAGAAAATTTTTCTCAGCACAAAGATATAGGGCCTTCAGAGATTGACTCCTTTTGCTAACAGCCAGAATAGAGTTATGACAGCAAAAACATGTCTCTGAGATATTGCAGCATCTTTATGAAATCGGAATGTTGTTTATGTGATTCCTATGCCTTGGCTCGTTGATTTTTTGTCCTAACTTTCCAGACCAAGATTGGTACTAAAACTCGAGCTGGTTACATCACAAGGAATATGGAGATGAAGATAAAAGATAATGGAAACGGATTTTTTTATAACGCAGTGATATATACATGTGCGAGCAAAGTTTCATTGTTTGTGAACTATGTAACTATAATAAAATAATACGGACAACCTATTACTTTTGAATCCCATTCATAACTTATGTAATTAAGAAGGGTTTTTCACTTGACAATAATACAAGACAAAGTATGTGACAGAAACTATGCCAGGAAACATCATTAGGATTTGCCAGAAAGCACTTAGTTCATGAGACAACATTTCAAGATACAAAATCAGTGTATCTCTTTTCCAGTTATTATTTTCTTTTTATCCATTTGCTATTGGGTGATGAAGCCAAAGTAACTGTGTACTTTTATGGACACTAAATCACCAAGCTGGTTAAATATTAAACTGTCTCCACACTAGCTAAAATCCAACTGCATACAGGGAAGCTTTGTCGATATCTCCGGCGCTAGGGTTTTCTTTGTCTGCATTTACCCACTGAGCCCATCCCCCTTTTAACCCCTCTCGTTGCCCTTTTCATCTTCGTTGTCATTTTTTTTTTTTTTGGGGTGCCTTCTTAAATGTTCCAGGCGTCATGGCTGCTGAGCTGATAGGGCTTCTGAACCTGAGTACTCATCAGCTGCAAAAAATTACTGAATCTCAACAACCACCACCACCACCATTACCCTCCAACCCTAATAGCTCAACTAATACTCCCACTTGGATGTGGAACACTAATGAAGCTCCTCAAGATGATGATGATTCATGGGAAGTTAAGGCCTTTGAAGAAGACACTGCCAGCATTTTGGGTGCAACTTGGCCGCCGAGGTCCTACACTTGCAACTTCTGCAGAAGGGAGTTTAGGTCCGCCCAAGCCCTCGGAGGTCACATGAACGTGCACCGCCGCGACCGTGCTAGACTCCACCAGGCGCCGCCGTTGGCTTCCAATAAGGCTGCCTCTTCCTCCTCTAATGTTTCCCCTTTTGTTATCCCACCTCAAGAATTTGTCACAAATGGTGGCCTATGCTTTTTGTATTCCTTACCCACCCCTGATGGCGTTTTGGCTCCATCTACAGTACTGAATTCTTGTATCAATTCGCCCTCGAATTTTCTCCCTATTTCACCACTTGGGCCTGATAATTTGGTTTCGCCTTGCCCTCCAACGATGAATTTTCAGCAAGATCCTCATAGCATTAATATTAATTCATCATCAGCTTGTCACTCTAGTAACACTGAACATTCTGCATCAGAATTTAGTCACGAGAATATCCAAGATTTCGGTAAAAGCAAGGAGAATTCAACCATTGAAGAGATTGATCTTGAGCTTCGTTTAGGCCGGAGATGATCAACACCATGACAAGCAAGAAAAGCTTCTATATATATATATATATATATATAGCCTTTAATACATATTTTTCGCTTTGATCTCTGCTTGGAATTATTAATTTATGTTACTTATGATTTTAAAGACTAATTTCTCTGTACCTTTGCTATCATAATTAAATGGTTTGAGTACTAATTTTCTTGTCTGTGATGTAACCTGCAAAGGGCTGAAAATGGATGCTAAAATGAGAGCAGCTTGTAAGTATCAAAGAAGGGAAAGATTCACAGAAAAGCTATTATGGTTGGAGTGCGGGTTTGAGTAAAGCATGCAGGTGCAGTGGAGGGTCGTTTTCTGTTATTGAATTCTGAGAAGAAAAGTCTGACCTTTATTTCCGTGGGTGTTACATATTATACGTGCTATTATATATAAGGTTGAGGCATTTTAATTAGCCTCTTTTGTTAGCACCTACTACATTAATTAGTTTACTTTCAATATCTCTGTTTTACAAAGTTCCTGAAACATTAATTGACAATTAGAAGCTTCCTACGACCAAGTATTTACAGATCATCGGAACTGGAAACCTCTGCGGTCTATCTAACTATGAAGAGAAGATCTGAGGTCTTCCGGTATGCAATTAAATCTCCTCTTATCTACTTTTCCTGTACTCTTGTATGATCTCCTATATTTTGATTTTGGTTGATGGGAGAAAGGGATCCAAATCTCTTCTACCGATAATTGTAGAGGAATCGATTCAATGATGGTAAATTATTCAAATTACTTCATCATAATTGTAAATAAAATTCACATTGTTATACTGCAAGCCCAAGAAAGAGGGAGAGGTTGAGGAATTTTTATGATCTCTCTCTTTTGTCTTTTTCTTTTTCTGAGTGAGAGGGAGTTTTTTCTTTTTTCTTTGTTAATTTTAAATTAAGGTATCCAAATCACATTTAATTTGAAACTAATTATCGAATCAGTAATAACAAGGGAAAAAGCTTAGTGAATCCCAATGTGTAGTTAAATCTGTGAGAAATTAGCATGCAGAAGTCATTAAAGCACTTTATTTAATTTATTTTGTTAAAGATGAATCCCAGTGTATATATTGATCATATTAGGAGGAAGAAGAATGATGTACAACATAACCACGATTAGTAAATAATATTGATGATCAAGTGATCAATATAGTTAGACATCCTAAATATAATTTCATCATAAGTAATAATTGAAATACATTTTTAGATGCTAACTTTTGTGGTTCATATTTCATGCATGCTAAAGGAGAATTAGATATTCTACTAAAAATGTGAAACATTTTCCTTTATTTTGGGCAAGGTCAAGTTAATACAACTGCAAATTCCATAAGTTGATTATGAGAAATAGAATGACTAGTCTAGAAATATAATGGAAATTAATTTCTATTCCGTAACTAATTTCCCAGCTAGATCTTCTTTTATTGGTCAATAAAACTAATTAATTCAAGATCCAGACACATATAAGACCTTTGTGAAGAATATAAGTCTTTTATGGGTAATATTGAATTTTTAAAGAATTGATCATTTTCAAAAAAGAGTAAAAGTCCCATTGTCCCAAATTCTATCGTGAACTTTTAGTTTTACACATTCTTTCCCATGATATAAGTTTTGCCAAATAATTTCTTATGTTCAAGGGCAATTTATAGTTCTGTTTTTGAGCTATTATTGAGCCAGGTAATTTTTATTTATTATTTTTTAATTCCTTTATGTCTTATTTTGGAAATATTAACTCATTGTAAAAAAGTTATATATTAAGCTAGGAAAAAAAGATTGAATTTGTCCCCCAGGGATACCTCAACAGGAACAGCTAAGGTCGAATGTAACTTATAACTCAAATTCAATCATAAACTCCTACCTTGAGTGAGTATCATTAACTTACTTAGTGCTCAATATAGAGGACGTACTGTGAACATAAGATTTGTTAATTAGTAGTCGAGTTCAACCAACTGAATTTTTCTTATTGAGAGAAAAAAAGAAGACTAGATTCAATTTCATATGTGTATTATATGTATATAAAAAGATAGAATTTAAATTATTTCTATAATTTTTTACATAACATGAATTTTGTATAATTATAATTACTTTTTTTTTTGTATGTTCAGCTAATTGCAATATATATATATATATATATATATATATATAGATCTAGAAATAAATTTGATTCAATTTGAAATGTATATATTAGGAGAAAAAAATTTTAAATTGAAATTAATGTTTCTCTAATATTTAATCTAGTACGAGTGTTGTATAATAAGCTATTTCTTTCTATCTTTTTCTTCATATTATGAAAGTAAATTTTTTGTTATTTTTTTAATTATTTGATTGTAGATTCATTTATTAAACAATTTTAAATTTCTTTTGTCTACTATTATCACCTTTTGTCTTAGAAAAAGAAAAAAGATATGAATGCTTTTGAGCCTTTGTTTGATACAGTTTGAACTCATTGGAAAAAATGGACAACATTAAAAGGTATGGGACTTTGAGGTTTGTAGTATAACTCATTGAGGGAAATGGCATTTTCATTTCAGAAAACATCAAACACTTTTAAATGTTTGCGCGGATGAATTCAGTCATCCATCTGCATATCTTTTGGTTCATTGATTATAGCATCCCCGAACGATTTTGTATTAAACTGAATTTAGTAAGTACGAAAATCTAGTCTAGATAGATAAAGATGAAGGCATCAAAAGAAAGATATGCTGAAATTGGTAATTAAACCCTCAAGTTCCAAGATGAGGGCTTTATCGGTTTTTCCTAGTTTTCCCTGTTGAGGAAAAAAAAAGGAGAAGAAAAACTAAGAAAGCTTCCTAATCAATATCAATATCAATATGATATAACCAAAAGTGAGCAAATAACTCAATAGAGTTGTACTGATCACATTTTCTTCAAGACCACAAAGAGGTTCCCAAGGTTTTTTTTTTTTTTGAATTTTGTGTGTGTGTTTGGTCTGAGATTCTCAAGTTTTCAAATTCTTAAAAAGACTTATAAGAAACGGCTGAAAAGACAAATAATGTATCTTTAATTTTCTTTCTCCTGCCTAGACATAACTTGCACAAATTAATTTTGTAAGATTACTTCATTCCCACTTAAATTTATGTACTCAAAATATTTGTGATTGGTATCAATAATGGAATAATAGCAACCTTTAAAATTTACGAAAAGACTATAATATCGTGAAAATAAAAGCTACAATGTAGTTTATTGCCATCGCACGTATTAATATGTTATATTTGGTATCATAACAACAATAATTAATATTTAACAAGTCAGTCAACACAAGATAGTTTTGCACCTCGAGTGCTTACACCTCTCTTCTATGAAGTTTTGCTCATATGTAGGATTACTCAAAATACAGTTGATTTATGTGGTGTTTAGTATAGTGGATATGTTGCGCACTTAAAATTCACCAATTGGTGGTTATACGGGTTCCTCCAATTGTTTTGGTGGTTGAATTTCTCAAGTTAGATTTTCCTTATCACATAAAAGTAAAAGTATAATGTCGTTCATTAATTTCCGTTGCATATAATAGTAGTGGCACTATTATTTGTGCTTTTCATATGTAAATTTTTTCAGTGCTAATTGTTAACTTAGCCCAAGGAACACGATAGGAAACGACATAAAATAAAACGAGGTCGCAGAATATGAGAAAAGTATACTAGTACACTTGAGCTAATATGAATGAGATTCACGATGAAGTCAGATATAGATTCCCAGTCTTGCCGTTAAACAAGAAATAAGAGGTATTTGCGCAACACATGCTTAATCACTAGTCAACATTTCCTAGAGATGCAGCTTGCTGTTCGCACTTGTGCAACTTTCAAATTTAATGGTCCTAACTAGCATTTTTGTCTTGTTACTTTTACTTTCCTCAGCTCCTCTTAGTAAATAAATTTACTTTAAGATTTTAAACCACTTACTAGCACTATACTTCGAGCTAATCTCTGATAGACTTCTTTTTGTCTTCTGACAACAACGAAAATTACACTAAGGTTCATCTCAAAATTATAAACTTTGTCGCACAGCAGTGTGACCAACACTTTATTTAGATTAGTCAAGATTTGAATAATACTTGATATAGGCACACCACTTCGACCAAATAAAATGACGACACATGGCTTACGAGATTAGGTGGCATAACTGGCGGACCCTTGGGGTATGGGTTCGCCCCCTTCTAAACTCAGAGCTTACCCTCACACAATTAGTAAGCTCCTTTATATGTTCAAGATAACATGCATGAATATGTATGGAGAAGAACCTTGAGGTCACGAGTAAGTTAGGAGACAGCAGAAGGCTTACCCTCGCTTAAGGGGGACGCCTGGTTGAGTGTTTGGTAAGACACGTGATTTCTTCCCCAAAATGGGTATGTATGCCATGTCAACAGCCAATATTGGTTCAATCAGCACCCTACTTGAGGTAAATTTCGAGTATTGAGCCACTATATCTATAAATATCAGGCCATAACTCAAGAAAAGCAAGTAAGAATTCTCTCTACTTATTTCGTGCATGTTCATAGCACATTTGAACATTTATGCATAAATCCTTGATTCTTGATGACTAACTTGACCGTCGGAGGCACAACTGGGGGAAAGCCCCGTTCCGACTTTGCCTTGTAAGGAAAGGCTTACCCTCACACCAACTTGGAACGAAGAAAACTTACGCAGCAATCGACCAGACACAAAAGGCTTACCCTTCCGCCAACCTAGAACATAGGAGGCTTACGCGTCCAACACGCGGGCAAAGATTGACCCTCAACCCACACGTCCACCATCATTACGTCTAGCATACCAACTAAGTCATCCGAGTTACTACTGACGTGGGAAGGATATCTTTTTATCCACATCAATACTTGCAACGAGAGAACATTAGTTAATTCAAACCATGAAACATTAACTCACTTACAACAATTCACTAATCTGGCTGTTACTTGATGATCATGGTGATGTTAATTCCAGGACTTTTGCTCAAGCTTGCTGAAGAACAGAAATACTTCGTAACTACCCTATGGATCTCACTACTTTGTAGGTCATACAATATAGTTTACCAATTAAGTGGACCCCCTCCAGAAATTTTAGCCAAAAACAGAGCCAGCTAAGAGATCACAACAGGCCTGCATGATTTTTAAGTACTTTGCAGAACAGAGAGAATACTTTAATTTGGTCCCCTCCGTTTCTGAATGAGATTGCTCATATATCTCCCATATATCTCAGAGCCATGAATTCAGTGTCCACCATGCGTTTATCGTTTTTACTTCATTAAGAATTGAACTCGAATATATTTGCACAAAAAATTAAACCTTTGTGCTGACACAAATATAGAGTAAAAGCATATTCTTGCCCCACCTAGAAAAAGTAGGGAGTAGCCTTAGAAGACAAAACCATAAAGTGGAAAAAAACATGCTTTTGCCTGACATAATCGACCAAGATTCTGATGAAGTTAAAAAGCATTCTGTAACTAAGATACGGAGGTAGTAATATCGACCAAGATTCCATAGTAAAAAGTTTTTGTTTTGAATGCTTATGTAGTATAAGAGCAAAAGCCTCCTCATACATCATAACATCCCCAGGACTGCTCTAAAGGAAAGAGTTGAGGCTGAAACAAGAATATGGTCTTTATTTAAATTCAATCTTAGTCCTTGCTCTGAATAAGTATACTTGATTTACCTGATACTCAGTGTAGGAGATATACTGCGTACTTAAAGTTTGTTAGTTAGTGGTCAAATTCCATCTTTTGTTTCAGTAATTGGGTTTTACTAACTAAATTTCTCTTATAGCCAAAAAAAAAATCCTCATAGTATTGTAATGGTGAAATTTAACGATTATAACATCTATATTATTTTATTGTAAATTATATCAACAATGCACTATGGTTGAATCTTACTAGAAACATGAAGCATCATTTCTTTATAAACAACTCGATGGTACAGATTAGTAGGGTCAAGAAAGCAATGCGTGCGAGAAATGGTTATGCAGGTTAAGTCTTCTTCGGTGCATGGGCTGGGATACCCCAGTCCGTCACTCTTTAAACAATAATGATTGCTTTCTCTTATCCTCATGTGCATGGATGGCTGTCTCATTTCTCACTCTGCCAAAAAACAATGACTGTTGTAACAATGACACTTCTTTACATTGGACAACGTACTTCTATTATATACATGCGAAGGGGAAGCATCCTAAAAGATGCTCCAAACAGCGTTGCAACAAAATATTGTGACCCGACCCAATGGCCATTGTAAAATATATTCTTGTAACTTCTTATAAAAAGCACTTGTTACTTTATGTTCTCATAATATACGACATTACGAGAGAGAAATTTAATAACTATAAACTATTTAATAATTTAATTATAAGTGTATCATAATTAATATTATAAAAAGATTCAAGTCTAATTGTAGTACTTGAAGGTATGTTTGGTTGTTTCTTATTTCAATTTTCATAGAAAATCAAAATTATTATAGGAAGCGTATTTGGTTAGCTTATTTTCGTTCCATTTTCAAAAAACTAAAAGTTGTTTTCTAAGAAACTCGAAAACACCAAAAGATATTTTCACTCTTTCTCAAATTATTTTTTTGAATAAAGGTACACATACACACACAATTTCTCTTTCTCACACATTCTTATATATATGCTCTCATGCAAACATATAGTGATACAAATTTTCTCTCTCACACACTATACAAATTACACATACCATAGATGCTATACACTATACACGCTACAAATTACACAAAGTACTGGCATTCCACATACTATATATATATATATATATATATATATTATACACATTACATATTACATGTATTACACACATTGTGAATAATATATGTAGTGTATATAATATGTGTAGTGTGTGCAGTTCGTAAAATGTGTAGTGCGTGTAATATGTATAATTTATGTAGTATATATAGTGTTTGTATTGTACGTAATGTACAGTGTGTGTTGTGCGTAGTATGTGTAATATGCATAAGGTGTAATATATGTAATGTGTAAAATGTGTATGTATGTAATGTTTGTGTATGTGTGTAAATGTGTATGTATGTAATGTTTGTGTATGTGTGTAAATGTGTATTATCTGTAATGTGCGTAATATGTATAATGTGTGTAGTATGTGTAATATGTATAGTGTGTGAAATGTGTTGTATATGTAATATGTGTAATGGATATAATATATGTATTGTTTGTAATGTGTGTAATATGTATAGTGGGTATATTATGTGTAATATGTGTAGTGTATGCAATGGGTGTAATGTGTATTTCATTTGTAATGTATGTAGTGGGTCTTATGCGTATTATGTGTAGTATGTGTAGTGTGTGTGTAATGTATGTGGTATGTGTAACGTGTGTATAGTGTATATAATGTGTGTTGCGTGATGCATGTGATGCGTAAAATATGCATAGTGTGCGTAATGAATACGTGTAAGGTGTGTGTTGTGTAATGCTTAAAACGTGTACGTTGTTTAACAGTGTAATATGTGTAGTGTGTGAATTTAAAGATATAATAGTCACATATAAATTTTCTAGTTTTCATTTGTTGAAAATCAGTATTCACTTTTCTCAACTAAATTCATTTTTTTTAATTTCATAAAATTAAAAATAAAAATTATTTTCAGAAAATAAAAATAAAAAAATTAAAATTAAAAAATGTTTTTCAAACCAAATGAAACCTTGACTTCTTCACCTTGTAAACTGGCAATCATATAAATGATGATATAACCATTAGTTGAAGAAAAAATTCTGGTGACCAAGGCTATAGTGACGTTGTTCTTATCCATTGTACATGAGTGCTTGGTGCGACAATAGTCAATTTTGATTACACTTCAATAGCACAATTAATCTACCACATGTGCATCTCTTCCTATATCTACCCTACAATATTTCTCCCTATTCATATGTTGATATATATACATCACAATAAAGCAACTCCATCAATTACTCTCTCATAATTAGTTCAGGTGATCTTTTGTTAATATCACATTATTTATAAACCAGCTATATTTCATGCTCAAAATGTTTTTTTTTTTTTTGATTTCTTGAAAAACCAGTGTAGTCTATTTCCTTAAACCACAATAGATTATTAATTATTTACCAAAAAGAATTAAACTATACAAATTAAATACATTATTTTCAATATTGAGACCAGGGTTAATGAAATTTTTAGAGTAAAAATACATAGATAGTCTATACGAGTTTTGGGGTCGGGAGGCATAAGTTGCATCAACCCCATGTGTGTATTGCATGTCAAATTTCACATATATAGCCATTTGATAGAGAAACAAATTTCTGTCAGAAAGTTTGAAGATTATTTTATTGCAACTTGACATGAATGAAATGAGACAGATCAAAGAGTAAATGGTTTTAGCAGACAAATCATAATTTTCTGCATCAAATGTACGAAAAAAAAAGAAAGCAGAAGTCAAGCTCTCTTGATTACATTATAGTCCTTGTTATATACCATCTTTTATATATAATTAAAATAAAACTATTCTACTTATATGCAAACGACTTGTATAGTAATCAAACTATATATGCCATGTGGTGCATGTACAGCTCCCATCTTTTTCGAAAAATCAAACTATATGTGCCGTGTCGTGCATGTACAGCTCCCATCTTTTTCAAAAACACCGTTTTAAAAGGCTGCCTCAAAATCTTCTCAAAATTTTGCCAGTTGCGCATGGATTTTCTGTCGCAGTGCTCTCCGCTGATGATCGTGCATCTTCCGAAGACTATTTATGTCCCAGTATGACCGGTGGAGTATATGCCGTGCTCTCTGTGTTGTGGGCGCAACAATATTATTTGTGTGTATTAGAAAGATGATGTCAACCAATACAATTTTTTCAATGAATGGTGGTACAAATCGAAACCCAAAACAGTGTTGGGTTTCTGAGTCAAATCCAAGCCCAACTTAGTCTATATATACATGTCTAGTAAGTCCAAGGAAAACACTAGAAGAGTCCGTTTTCATAAATAACACACGTATCGGAAGGAGTGTATTTGTGCGTGTATCCGACGGAGTTTGTGCGAAGGATGTGAGGGTTACGTTTCGTCCCAAAAATCAATTGATTCTAAGAATAATAGTCAAGTCATCTTAAAATTTATAATCTTTTCACTAAGAGGAATTGAATATCGAAACACTTTTTCTCATATAAATATCCTCCAAAATCAATTCGTACATATTCGAATATAAATATGACTCGCATATGAGTGAATTTGACACAATGAAGAAAAAACAGGTAAGCATGTTTTGAAATTACAGAGAATAATATACGCTTATAAACCACAGAAGCGTATAGAGTGCCATTTATTGTTTTAAATCATCACTTGATTTACGGTTTGACTAGTTATTTCTTTAAGTCTTTGAGATTGATCTCGATTGGCTACAGAGGTAGGAACTGCAATAAGAATAAAAAGACTGTGTGCAAATCAGCATATATATTAGAGAAGAGAACTTGCCGGTTGTATTCTTATGGACATTGCTTTTGAGACCTTTAAAGTGAAGCAGGGACACTGTAAAGAGAACCTGTTAAAGAATAGCTGTGACAAACAGCTGCAGATGCCTGAGCAAATGGGACAAAGCGAGGCGTGCACTTTAGATCGTTGATCTATATCTACAGAAGCAAGGATTAAGATGCCATTCCAAGAGCATCTCCGAGGAAATAATTATTGCTCCCTAGCGACATGTTTGATTGGAGAATTAAAATTTTACTCTTGTGTCTGTTAGCTATCTGCCTCGCAACAAAATGGAAGTTCAGTGGAGTAAATGAGTGATTTAAAGTGAAAAAAAATAAAAAAATTAAAGTGTGAAAGAATTTATCAGGCAATTTAAGCTCTACTTGGCCCAAGTTCAGACACGTAAAAGTATTTTTTAGGAATTTAAAGCTCAAATTATTTATTTGATCTATTCTTGATAAAAAAAAAACTTTTAAGTGAAAGAGAAAGTTCAAAGAATTAAAAAATTTAAAGTTTCAAATTAGAATTTTTGGATAAATATTTTTCAGAAGTTGTTTTGACATATGCAAGAAGTTGGTCTTTATGTTGTTTTTTTTTTTTTTTTAATGTAAGAAGTTGGTCTTTATGTTGTTTTTTTTAAAAAAAAAAACAAAATATCAGTTCGTGTTTCTAAAAATTGAATATTACCGTGACACCTGAAGCACAAAGTCAAATACTTCACTTTTTTTTTTAATTTAAAAAGCATTTTACTCAATATTCTACTAGTAAAGTTCTATATTTTAATGTCTAAAAGTTTTAGTGCTAAGCCAACCAAAGCCTAACATCACGTATATTCAATGCATAAATTGGTGTTAGCTCTCTCGATTCTCCTTACCTTGTGAGGTGTTAATGATTGGATTGCTATGTGGCAACTGGAATTGAAAATAATTAGCTATAAACATCATAATTAGTTTTTCAATAACTTCAATGAAAAGCAGAAACAACATGCATGCAGCTCTTATTTCTAATTGTTTGGAGATAGGCACACCAGAATAATCTCTTAATAATTTCAAATAAGGGTAAATTGTATCACGAGTTACATACTAAACTTGTAGAGAAAATTTAAATTATCTACTAATTTCTTTTAATTCTAAATCACCCACTAAATTAATTTGTTGTTTCATTTCATATGCTGAACTATTTTTCTACTCATCTTTATTCTTCTTGTTTGCAAGCACCAAATGTTCTCAAGCACTCATGCTGCTTTTCATTCGTCACGTACTTAAAATATATGTTTTTAAAGCTTGCTCGTGATTAATTTTGTACCTTTTCAAGTTAGACTTTTCTTTTTACCGTAGGAATCATATTCTTGCTGGTCCTAATAATGCTTCCTCTCTCCAGTTAGAAGAATTGAACTACCTTTTGCCTCTCTGACTTTTCAACTGATAAACAGAAATATATATATATATATATACACACACATATACAGGTTTTATTAATCATACATGTCGTCATATCATAATTCTTTTCTTTCTAGAAAGATTATGAATTCAATTATTCTGTTAATATAAAATTATTTTATAATCTACTAATCTAAATATGCTCACAAAATGATAGAAATTAATTAACCACCTACTTTAACCATAATTTTTCTTTTTAAAATTATTTGATTCTATTATTTTATTAATATTGAAAATTTTCTAAAAGTTAAATTTGACAAAATGTATATCTATAGTTTATCTTCACATAAACTACAAAAATTTACCATCGATCGTATATTTTTTTTCGTGCATAGCGTGATATTATACTAGTTATATTTGAAACGAAAACAAGTGCAAGTTCTGGCGGTTGATGGGACTTCTGCCCCAAAAATAAATAAATAAATAAATAACAAATTTGGAAATTTGGTAAGAGAATCTTCTACGGCTGTTTCTCTTCCCCTACTTTTTGCATTACTTTCAAGATTGGATTTTTTTTTTTTTTTTAAAAGACCTTTCAAGATTGGATTCGCTTTCTTATGTTTACGCGTATCATTTTTTTAAGGTCTATATATTTATTTATGGAATAGTGCGTTATCTCTTCTCTCACGCTGTCTCCTTAATTGGTTATAGATAGATCTGAAAAGGAATTTGAGATCACAAAGATTTAAGATTTGGACTAAAAAATATAGATAGAATCAGGAGGAAAGATAGAGTCCGGTCAATATTATAGTTTTTAAATTATTTATGTTTGTAAAACTTTTACTTAGAGGTGGGTGTACATGGTTTGATCTAATTTTGGCTACATTTTAAATTATACCAAAATCAATTGGTTTATATTTGAAATAAATCAATTGATTTTTTTTATCAAGTATAATAATCAAACCAACATATCTAAATTGATTTGGTTTGAGTTGGTTTTCAATTTTCCTGAAAAAGAAATTAAAAAAATTCAAATTTTGTAATAAAATTCAAAAAAAAAATAACTCAGTTTACTATCCATATTACAAATAATAGAACTTATTTATAGTCATCGAATTTTACTATTAAAACAAAGTACAAGTGCAACAATAGTTTGTTCGTTAAAGCTTAGGAATATAACATTGATGTTAGGCATTTGACTTTTTTGCTACAACTGTTTATCACATTTAGAGGGAACGAAACTACATTATTCATGTTCAGTTCATCATTTTGTGAGGAATAACTATTTATTAATATCTATTTTGATGTTAAGAACCTTTTGTATATGGGTAGGAAGTACGCTAACACTAAATTGAATAGAACTATTTTTAGGGCCTGGAATGTGGATTTAGACATCCTGGCTTAGTTCTTTTTTTGCTGCTCCAGTTTGTTTATTTTTTAAGTTTTTTTTATCAATAAATTTTATTTGCTTACTTAATAAAAAAAAGATATCTGATAATGCTTTTAGAAAAATAAACCAAGCTAAAAACTTAATTTAATTTGGATTGGTTTTGTTGATTTAACCAAACAGAATCAATTAGCCAAAAAGATATCTGATAATGCTTAAAAGAAAAAAACTGAAAATTTAATTTAATTTAAAATAATTTTGTTGATTTAACCATTCCATATCCACCTTCCCCTTTACTCTGTCATTGCGGACTAGCAAAATTCTTGCTAATAATAATATAAGAAAAGGCACTTAGTCAGAAATTAAAAAAGAAAAAAGAAAGAGAGGCCCAATTTTGTGGTCAGCATATTTTTTTCATATCCTCGTGTAATAAATAAATAAATATGAAAAAAATTTTGTTTTCAATCAAAAAAAGGAAAAAATTTATTTCTTTTTCTTTTAAAGAAAAAAACCTTTTCTCACTCACAATTTTTATGTTTTCCTAAACTCTTCTTTTGTAGTTTATAAATAAACATTTTCAGCAGACTCCTTACAATTATTTTACATGTAGAGATGTTTAATTCATTCCCTGAATTAATTTTGAACATATCTGCATGTAGGGATAGCAAACTCATTTTTTATATTCCGATTTCAGCAATTAAAAAAATTTTAATGTAAAATTGACATTAAAGTACAAAACATAAAAAAAATTAAAATAATAAAATAACATAAATAAAAATAAAAATAAAAATTTAAAATTATATTAGTAATTAAAAACAGAATTTCACAAGAAATGAACAAATATAAATAAAATATGTTTAATTAAATTTAAAAAGAGATATTAGAGTAAAATAAATTTAAAAAATTTCTGAAATAAAGAACCTGAAATAGTTTAATTTAATTTAAGAAAGCCGCTAGAGAACACTAAAAATAGGTTATCCTACATATAAAAACATATTAAAATTTTTTAAATGTAAAAAAAATAAAAAATTGTTGGAGTTGGGCTATACACAGTCCTATATTTTGTCGTAACTATATGACACTCGTAAGGTTCCGACTCACTTCAGCATTCAATTCAATGCACTTTTCTTTGTCCTTTTTTTTTTTTTTTTTGGATATCATGGATTCAATGCACTTAAATTACAATTTTTCCCACATTTACTATTTCTTTACTCTTCTCCTACTCAATATATATCGTCAGCAAGGCAGCACCATTACTTTCAATCTTTTGTAGCGCTTTACGTATTTAACATATCATCATTAAGAATATAGTTGATACTTATTCTCTCACGTTTCTAATTTACAGCTATAGTAGGAAATCTTTTTTGAGTTTAATATATGCCGTAAACTAGGCACTAATTGATTCCGTCTTTGTATTGCCTTCTAGCTCTTCTTGATGCGCAGACCCAACTCTTTAAATGTGCGCATAGTTGGGTTCTTTTCTTTTTTTTTGTGTATATACGTGTGTGTGTGTGTTTTTCCCTCATTTTCTGCATATTTGATCTGATTGGTAGCTTTCATGTGGACTTGCAAATAGTTCAGAAAAGGGGTGGAGTTGATCCGGTTGGCCCTTTGCTAGCAGTTCTCATTCGGGGGTCAAGAAGAACCTATCAAAGGTAAAATTTAAGTGTTAATGCTTATATTATTGCTGTTCTTATTTCTCTCATTCTGTTGTTTATGATTCTATCGTTGAATCCTTGTGGTGAATCTGTTCTTGGTATCTGAACTTCACCTCTGCTTCCTCTAACCAGTCGTATGTGTAGTTGGATGATGCATGCTCTTCTAAATTTTACTAATATCTGAAGCGAATGACTAAATTACTTGATTTTTCTGTGTCTTTGTGATACACAATGCGTTGATGCCATCAAATGGATATATACATCAAGGATTTCTATGGGGGTGGCAATGCAAATTGCATCATAAAAATGTCATGAGATGGCAACAATTTTTATGGTCTTTATGTTTTGCCCGATATCTGATGACTGTAAATTTGTAACAACATTTTCTCTGTATCCTCAATATCAATAGCCAATCAATGCCCTCCCGGAGTGCAGTTCTCACGGGAATGAAGGCGGGGAGGGGCGAAGTTATTAATTGGAATACTTCCATCAAGTGATGTGCAACTTTTCTTCCTTCTCTGTTGGGTTGGATGCAGGGATCGAACATCTTACCTCCATAAAATAGAATATGCCTTTTGAGACAAGAAGAATAAAGATCACAAATATTGAAAATTAGATATACGAATGGAGGAGAGAATCTCCTGAAATATATAAGTAGGGAGATTGTAAACTGCAAGGGAACTTTAACGTACTTGGTAAATTTATTAATCATGCATTCTGTAGTTATTGGTTAAAAGTGGGGGAAATCAGCTTATCCCAAAAAATTCATGAGGAGGAAGGAAGGTATTGTTGCCAAAGAGCTTGTGCATCCCTCTGAATCTAAATGAGCAAGTGATGGCTAGCTCAACATATTTTTATGAATGCTATGTTTCCTCGAAATCTGCAACTATCTGATCATCTAAAGAAGATGTAAGATGGTGAGATTCCATCACTAACTAGATTAAATTCATGCTGAGTCACCCATAATTTTCTTGGAGCTGGGAGACTCAGAAAAAAACTTCAAATTTGTTTTAGTACGATCTATACTTATGGCGTGGAGTATTATTGGGTATGAGAAAGTTGAATATGCCAAACTAGGAAAATAGCTTCAAATTTGGAATGTACAAGAAGCTTCAAGCTTTGAGTCAAGAGTGGGAGCTATGTAGGCTCAAATGCTCAATCAACTACGAAGTCAAGAAAGATAAAGAATTTTAGCTGAGGGAAGGGGATCATAATGCATAATGATGTTCTTCTTTGATATGTTCATGTATTCTGGTCGGTTTATTTGAGGTTGCAGATAGGCTTGTTTAGTATTGTTAGTATACGTGTGTCACGCCTCTTTAGCGCCACCTGATGCATACACTGCTTTAACTATAAAAAATTACCTCTTTTTCAATTAAAGAATTGGATATCTTATCTGAGGCAGTTTTTGGGGTAGTCAGAATACATAACCTATTCAAGCTGATTATAATTCTCTCTGAAAATTTCAACTAAACTTGAAGAAATTCCTCATCTGCAGCACTTTGTACCCTGCAAAGCTGGAGTAAAATGGTACTGCAACCCCTATGTTTTCTGTTATTTTCTTTAGGTGGTGGGATAAGTATTGGCTTATTTTATAATCCAAGCAACATACAGTTTCTAAGTATCAAAATAAGGTGTTTCTACGATCTACCCATACTTATAAATTGAAATGCAGATGGGTGACGTGGCCAAGGACCTGATTTCTGGGACTGTTGGAGGGGCTGCACAGTTGATAGTTGGGCATCCTTTTGATACCATCAAAGTAAAACTCCAAAGCCAGCCTGCTCCCCTTCCTGGTCAGCCTCCCAAGTATGCAGGTGCTATGGATGCTGTCAGACAAACGGTAGCTGCAGAAGGCCCGAGGGGCTTGTACAAAGGGATGGGAGCCCCACTTGCCACCGTGGCAGCCTTCAATGCTGTGCTCTTTACAGTTAGGGGTCAAATGGAGGCATTATTGAGGACTGAACCTGGTGTACCGCTTACTTTGAACCAGCAAGCTATCTCTGGGGCGGGGGCTGGTGTTGCTGTGTCCTTGCTTGCCTGCCCAACTGAATTGCTCAAGTGCCGGTAGGTTTCTCTGTAGCTCTTTTTCATACTGAAACTAAAGATCTACAAATGATTGTGAAAACTGCAACAGCATTCAGTTTTTCCTATTCCCTGACTGGATCACATCTGTTAGCATAGATTGCAAGCACAGAGTTCACTGGCAACTGTTGGTGCAGCTGCTGTAGCGGTGAAATATGGAGGACCAATTGATGTAGCAAAGCACGTCCAACAAGCAGCAGGCATCAGGGGTCTTTTCAAGGGGTTAGGTCCGACTTTGGCACGTGAAGTGCCAGGCAACGCTGTTGTGTTTGCTGTCTATGAAGGTTTGAAGCAGTTGATTGCAGGAGGCCAGGACACATCAGGACTTGGAAGTGGTACTCTAATGCTAGCCGGAGGCGTGGCTGGCGCTTCTTTTTGGCTTTCTGTCTACCCAACTGATGTCGTGAAGAGCGTAATTCAGGTTGATGACTACAAAAATCCCAAGTTCTCCAGTTCCTTTGATGCTTTCCGGAGGATCTTGGCGTCAGAGGGAGTCAAAGGCTTATACAAGGGTTTTGGACCTGCCATGGCCCGAAGTGTTCCTGCAAATGCTGCATGTTTCTTGGCCTACGAGGTGACCAAGTCCAGTTTGGGATAATTTGGGATAATCCTTCCTATGGCAGTACTATTAGGACATAGAAAGAACTTTGATTCTAGTTTTCAACCTTCTCTCAGGTTACAGAATTATTTCTCAATCAATGACATGATTTCAGGCCTTCAGGCAGCAGTGTTTTAAGGGGATATTTGGCCAAATGATAAGAATTGTCCCTGTATAATTTGAAGATCACAAGTTCGAACAACAAAAATAAATTAAAATAAAATGTAAACTAAAATTTCAGAACCCAAATACCACGTATGAGTAAAAATATCGTCTAGAAATCAGCCTTAAATAATCGAGAGCTGATGCTTCAGCTCTTATTCCTGTTCTCAATACCACATTGCTGGAATTCAATATTTTTTTTGATAAATAGTAATGAGTATTATAATCTATATCTTTTGCATATCTGTTGAGGTATATTGCAAAATAACTTCGTGCTTAATAATTCTGATATGATATGGGTTCAAGCTGAAACAGTTTCCCCAATATCAGGCAAGTTAAAGATTAGTCAATCCATGTGGGATTTTGAAACAATCGCCATACAGATCACAATCTTCTATTTAATAGCTCGTAGATTAGCAAAAAATAAAAAGAAAAAATAATGGTGCTGGTTGTGCACATGGAGATTATTTTATATACAATGAACTGGTCGTGGTGTTATTGTAATGATATGTACTGTCAACTGCTTAGACAGTATATTAGAAATTAAACACAAATCTGAAAGCTCGCCTTTGTAGTAGCCAAAGTCTTATCTTATACTTTATTCTACTGCTTCGAGGGCTGACTTGAGCTCTATTTCACCCTATTTTGCCTGATTGTAGGTTGCTAGTGTAAAGCCTTGTGGGTTTTCATATTCTTAAAATATGTTCTATTGGCGTTGGTCCTGTTTGATTGTACCTAATGTTTTGCTTTTAATATGCCGCCACCATCAGTTGATGTTTAGTACTTTTGGCCTTTTCTCTTGGAAGTATTTGATTCGAATACTCAATTCTTTTGTATGTACTGGTGCAGCAGCTGAGGCTTCAGAGTACGGGTTTGGATTAATTTGGTTGTCTATTCGTGGCTCATCTTCTTTGGCTTAAAGAAGCATCGGTCGAGGTATGATTTGCTTTAATGGCTGTAAGCTTGTCTTCTACTAAGTTATCCATCAGTGTCGAATACTTATCAACAGACTGCATATTTTCGTTCCGAGTGCAAATGCTTGGGTCCCTTAGCTTTATTATTCAACAAGCTCTTAAGATTAGCTGAAACTGTTATACTGAAAAAATTTATCTTGAATCTGAATCAGTTATTAAGCGAATCCGGCTTCAAAACTGATGCTTGGTGTATGCCAACCTGAGTGATACTGCAACCTTGGAAAGCAGAAAGACTAAACTTTAGCTTCCAATCAGACATTTGGTTTGATTCTGATAGAAATTTAGTCTTGAAACATGGAATCTTATGTTATCTATGCATCCTTCAACAAATCTTTTCAACTCATATGAATGACAGAAATTGTTCTCGTGATGCACAATCCAGTGATCCACACATGTACATCAGGTGATTCCACAAGGAACTTTCATAGGTTGACAATGTTATTGCATCATATTAGCAATCTTAGGGCATGGACTCTATAATCTCCTTAAAACTTCATGCTTGATTCGCTTTAGGTGCTAGGAGTAACTTTGGAGCTTCTACAAGATTATATATATATAACAGTAATTATTTGATGGCGTAGTTGAGATGATCATGTTTATTCATCAGAAATATTTTCCAGTAAAAGCTACAAGAGTTTTTCCTCATTATTATGATCGTTAACACAAGACCAGAGAAACTGCTTGGCAGATTTCAAATGTAACCATTTTTCAGAGTAGAAATTAAAATACTAATCACTTATTCCACATTCAGTGTTTCTGAGTATGAAAAATGTGCAGATGGGTGATGTGGCCAAGGACCTCGCTTCTGGGACTGTTGGAGGAGCTGCACAGCTGATAGTTGGACATCCATTTGATACAATCAAAGTCAAACTCCAAAGCCAGCCCGCGGCACTTCCTGGGCAGCGTCCCCAATATGCCAGTGCAATGGATGCTGTAAGACAAGCATTAGCCTCAGAAGGGGCGAGGGGTTTGTATGAAGGCATGGCAGCACCACTTGCTACTGTGGCAGCGTTAAATGCTGTACTATTTTCAGTTAGAGGTCAGATGGAGGCACTACTAAGGTCTGAACCTGGTGCACCGCTTACTGTAAACCAGCAAGTAATTTGCGGCGCTGGGGCTGGGGTTGCTGTTGCTATCCTGGCCTGCCCTATTGAATTGCTCAAGTGCAGGTAGACTTTTAGTTCCGCTTTTCCCTACGAAAGATAAAGATTTTTCTTTTAATGGTAAATTAAATCTTCGGGTACCTTAATGAGATTTTGGAGTGTCTACACTTTCTGCAGATTGCAAGCTCAGAGTGTATTGGCAGGTGCCAGTCCATCTGCCGTCACGATGAAGTATAAAGGGCCAGTTGATGTCGCGAGGCATGTCCTTCGGTCAGCAGGCGTAAGGGGTCTTTTTAAGGCGTTAGTTCCTACAATGGCACGGGAAGTTCCCGGAAATGCTGCTATGTTTGTTGTCTACGAAGCCTTGAAGCAGTTGTTTCGAGACGACAACTCAGAGTTAGGAAGAGGTTCTCTAATTGTAGCTGGAGGCTTGGCTGGCGGATCTTTCTGGCTTTCTGTCTATCCAACTGATGTCGTGAGAAGCGTAGTTCAAATTGACGACTTTAAAAAACCGAAATATTCTGGATCTGTGGATGCTTTTCGGAAGATATTGGCATCAGAGGGAGTCAAAGGCCTATACAAGGGCTTTGCACCTGCCATGGCAAGAAGCGTTCCCGCAAATGCCGCTTGCTTCTTGGCATATGAGTTAACCAGGTCTAGTTTGGGAGGATTGTCACTTGGCCTGTAACAGATGAGGAACACTTGACCTGGTTATAACTTTTTCTTTTAAGATATATCCTTGATCACATTCTTACATTAGCCATTTAACGTTTAAAAGATAAATATATAACTGCAAAGTGAATTTAATGTGGTTCCGTCTAAGGTGAATTTCTCATCATAAAGGAAACTTAAAGAGGTGGAGCAGTCATGATTTATTTTTTCTAAATATGAAGCAGATGCAGGCCTCACTAGGATGAAATATGGTTCACATTTTGTGTTAATTATATTGTTAGTCAATGCTACAATTAATAATTAATGCCTGAAGTGGTTATAGGTTATGCTCCACGAGCCTTCGCCATGTCACGCAACCATAATAATAAAGGGACTTTTAGGAGATTACAACTACATTTCATATATGCCCATCTCCTCTAATAAATTACTCTTCCTCTAGGGAAAGAGATTTATAAGATTGAAACAACAACTAGAAAGGCAATGTTGTGGAATTTCAGCATATATCTTCCAAGCATTGAGGACTCCATTCTTTGGCTACCTAATCCGAATGATAAGTTCACAACTGCCCCAGCGTGGGAAATTATTGGCACCAGGTATCAAAGGGTTGATTGGAGTGCTATCGTGTGGCTTAAAAAGCATGTCTTTTATTTTTGGCTGACTTACCTGGACAGAAATGCTACTAAATGTCAACTTCTTAACTGGGGGTTTTAACGTTGATCTGCTTTGTATGTAGGAGTGTTCACTCATTGGAGATCTCCAATATTTTTTCTAAACTTTTGGTGTTTGGAAAATTTTAATATGGAGAATGGTCAATTGGAGGAAAAATACTGGATATGGGGAATTTCTTGAGAAAAAAAAATTAGAGATTGGATAAAATTTTAAATTTTGGAGATTATCCAATTTATCCAAAATTAAGTAAATCAACTTTTTAAAAGGCCAAATATACACACTACACACATTCAATCCATTACAAACACAACACACATTTCACACACTAACCAAACTGCGGCGCCCAGAGACAAACACTACACACACTTCACCCATTACAAACACTACACACATTACACATATTTCCCCTTCTCCGCCAGACCCTGGCCACAGGTCCCCGGCACCCTACACACGGAGCCCGGGCCGAGTCCCGAGTCTTGAGTTAGGTCTCGGGGTGTAGGAGGCCGGGGGCCCGGACCCGAGGGGCCCAGGCTGCGTCCTTGGTCCCAAGGGCCCACACACCGCCCTCAGTGTTCCGGGGTGCTGGAGACTCGGGCATGAGGCGGGGTGCCAGGGACTAGGAGCCGGATCCCGGGTCGCCAAGTCTGGGACCCGACGGCCCAGGCCAGGTCCTGGAGCACCAAAATTCGGATTTTTTTATATAACAACTGAACCATAAAATTTTTTTTTGAAAGAAAGTACAAACAATTTATTTGTTGCAAGTGTGTGTATTTTTAGTGTGTATTTACCTTTAATGTATTTTTTTAAAATTGGAGATCTCCATTCCTCAAGGAATTTTGTCCAATTTTTCCATTATCAAAATTGTATTCCCCATTGGGGAATTGTGCAAAAATTGGTAAAAAATTTTTTCTCCAAAATTATTTTGGGGAAACAGTAATGCTCTATTTTGGACTGAATAATCTCCAATGAACACCCCTATTTGTATGTTTTCTCGACGGTATGAGGAAAATAAAGACTACTTTTATTTTGAATGTGGCTTCACGAAACCAATCTGGATCAAGGGTATGAAAAAAATAAATGGTCCTCTCTGGCTTTTGAGATGGGGGACATTAAGGTCTGGTTTAACAGCAAATGCAATGTACAAAATTTAAGATCAAAGATTGCTATATTTTGAAGTAGTTGTCTATCACGTCTGACGTGAAAGGAGTAGGAGAATTTTTGGGACTTCAACTTTATGTGAGCTACTTGCTAATATTATTTTGACGTAAAGCATGTAATTTACAATGATAAAACTTTTAGATATGTTGGAATTAGCTTGACCATCTGTAGAGCTTAGAATTTAGATATTAGTATATTAGCCTAATTTCTTTTGTAACCTATTGGGTGACTTTCATTTATTATCAATGAGATTTACTTGCTTACTTAACACAAAAAATAAATAAATAAATAAATAAAAGGATATTATTAACATTTGCACACACTGCACTTTCCTCCAAACTAGACTCACCACTAAATATGATTTTCTTTTTATTCATGTTAAATCAGATTGGAATAGGTAAAAGAAAATGGAAACCAAGCAGAACACTTGGGCTATTGATTAATTAATACCATCAAATAAATAATTGATGAGAACGTCTTTTATTCTTTATATTGGGCCATAGATTCACTATTCATACATATTTTCTCCCAATTTCTCAAGTTAGGAATATTTCGATTGCTTTTCCACTCTCAGCTGTTGATTAATTAAGATTATAAATCTGAAGCTCTTTCTTAACTATAACCGAAGCCAAGCATTATTAGTTCAGTTGACTATTCAGACAACGCATTTAGACTGAAATCTCCTCTCTAATTAATGTACACTTCTCTAATACTAAAACACGATGATTAGGAGTGTATCATCATAGAGACAAGCTGGTTTAATTTGACCAGCTTTCCTTGACCAGCTGGTTTAATTTCATGACTCCTAGAGCGCAAAACTTCGTAAAAATACGGTTGTAACAAACAATGATGTCCACGTATAACCACTTTAAATCACGAAAAAAATGACTTCTCTAACGAATAAAGTTGACTTACATGTGATCGAGCTCTCTAATTTTTGTAAAAAGTGAAAGTTGACCCACCCCAAAAGACGATCTATAATTCAAAATCGAGAAATGAATAAAGGGTCTTGCAGATGATTAAAATTTTAATTAGTTTGTACCTTGTTCCAATCTGCAATAATACATAAATATTCTGTTTTTACCATTAATTTTATATACCTAGTCGTCAAAACAAAGATTATACCACAGGAAAGAAAATGTAACATTCGTAGCTAGAAAGTGAACAAGAAGCCTGCATCAGTCCGTAGTGGCGTGAAAAAAAAGAAGAAAAGTGCATGGCGGCCAATTGCAACTCTTATATATAGACGTAATGTATCCCAATCGGTTTTTCTCATGTTAGCATTTGTCTGGTGTATTACAAAATTGACCGTTTATTTGTATTCGAGTTAGTCAATTTATTAATATTATAAAATCTATAACGAGATTCTTCTAAAGTAGATTCCAGTTACGAATAGATATAATAGTTTGGTTTGCATAGCCGGACTATTGTGGAATGATGTGGACTGTCACTTCTTTTCTGTTGAGGTAACCAATATATATTATATTTAACGATCATTTATTTTATATATATATATATATATATATATAATTGAAGAATATGCTCAAGAACAGATCCTGATTGACAAAATACAAACGATTTGAGGTGTGATGATTTTATATATATAGGTGTGTGTGTGTGTGTGTTTATTGATGTGCAAGTTTGTGTCAAATGGAATACTAAATAGTATTTAACCAAGAAAGCACAAGAACAAGAATATTAATTTTGATCATATCGCTAGCAAATGAAAGTGGACATCTTATTAAATTATCAAAAGAAATCATTATATATATATATATATATATAGAAAAATGCATAGTAAAAAGTTATTATACCATGATAAAAGTTTCTTAAAAGTACCAGGAACTATAGTCTCTCACCCTAAATTGTGGGGAATCGGATGTTTATGAATTCTTTTAGCAATAATTAAGTATGAAAAAAGAAGCATGTAAGAGAAGAAATTGTTACGTTTACAAAGGGACTCTCAGGAATTGGTTTGACTTTGAGCTGTATGATCATCATGGATAAATTGGCCAAAACTTACTGATAACACGCATTTGGTTTTGTCAATAGATATTTTTTGTCCCCTTATGTTCCCTTGGTTGGGAAGATAAGACGTTTAGCAATTTCGGTTAGAATTTCCTCTCATATAGAAATTCATTAATTTATTTAATCTGATTACATGTAATTGAAAGTATTTGAATTTCTTCCCATATAAAAAAATTAATAAATTTAAGACAATTTAATAAAATCTTGAATTCTTAACATAATATAAGAGATAGGCCCTCGGTCTCTATTTAGCACCAATTGACTTTAGGATGAAACTTAGAATTCTTAACATAATATAAGAGATAGGCCCTCGGTTTCCATTATATTTAACCATTGTAATATCCATTTATACAAGTATAGTTTATTTTGAGTTTTCATAAAATACTTATAATAAGATATCTTATGATAAAAAAAAGTATCCATCCATAAAAGTTTGTTTTGAGTTTTTGATAAATGCTTGTGATAAAATATCTTATATCTTATATCTTAATAAAAATAGACAATAAATATTGTCTCCTTCGCATCAATAAGATAAAGCATCTTATAATAAATTTAACACTATTTATTTCACGTTAATAAGATAAGCATCTTACTGTACGCTTATTCCAAACAAAACATAAATGCCTGATGGACGAAATTTGAATCAAAAAGGTCAAACACATTTTATGTGGGAGAAAGAAAAAAAGGACCAAAATAAGGCTAGGCCATCTTCTTTAAGAAAATTGATAATCACTCTCAAATTTTTTTTTAATTACTTAATAACTCTTTCTCTTTGTTCATTATTCCTTTATGCTTAACTGATACTAATACATATATATATATATATATATACATATACATATACATATACATACATATACATATACATATACATATACATATAAATACATATAGATATATACATATACATATACATACATATACACATACACATACATATATATATACATATACACATATACATATACATATATATATACATATACATATATATATAGACACACACACCTAGTGATGTATGATTTGCATTTGATATTCTGAGTTGGTCGAAGTCTAGAAAATTCTTGAGCAAGTCTCATGGATAAGCAATTCAACTAATAAATCTGGTTTGTTTTTATAAAGATTTTTATATGTTGAGTCAAATTATCTGTCCTTTTTTTTTTATTGATAAGTAAGGATTTCATTATATTAACAAAATGTACAAAGGAAGTTAGCTATCTACTAACATTTACATTCCAAGCTCTTAGAATAGTCAAATTCAAAAGCGAGTTTTTAATCTTCTTAATCATAAAAACTTTGTTCCTGACATCAAAAGCAATATTCTCAAATATTTGTTCTTCCGTTAAGACCTTTGTCTGATGAATTCCTTAGTTTCTCTCCTTCCAAATGTGGTAAACAAAGGCCCCTAAGAAGAGCTTTGTCATTCTAGCTTGAAGTGTATCAGACTTAGCCAGTGTTATAAGCCAGTTAGTAACTTCAGTCCAATGTCTCAACTTCACAAGTCCCATAAAAACTTTGTTCCTGACATCAAAAGCAATATTCTCAAATATTTGTTCTTCCGTTAAGACCTTTGTCTGATGAATTCCTTAGTTTCTCTCCTTCCAAATGTCGTAAACAAAGGCCCCTAAGAAGAGCTTTGTCATTCTAGCTTGAAGTGTATCAGACTTAGCCAGTGTTATAAGCCAGTTGGTAACTTCAGTCCAATGTCTCAACTTCACAAGTCCCTTGATCTTTTTCTATCCAAGATTCCAAATTCGTTTGACAAAGGAGCAGTTAAAGAAGAGATACTCATGATCTTCAATACTCAACCGACAGAAAGTACAAGAAGGGTTAATTGAGATTCCCTAGGAGATTAACCTATCCATCGTTGGAAGTCTTCTATGCCACATCAGCCAACAGTAAATAGCATGTTTGGGAATATGATACTTGAACCAAATAAGCCCATGCCAGTCAACCTTCTGCTATGGAGTTCTGATAAATTCAAAAGTAGCCCTTTTTGAATATCTTCCATTAGGATCATTGGACCAAATAATTTTATCAACTCTCGTGCCATTTGGTCTCATGTCTCCAAGGTTATTAAAAATGTCAGAGTAGATAGGAATTGAATTATCCCAAGCCCAATCTTCTTCTTGGATAAAATCCACAACTTTAAGAATATGGTTGATTGAACTATCCAAGGAAAAATAATCATTCAAAGGGCCATAAAGGTGACAGTTATCATACCAGAAAAGTGTTAGGATTAGTATGCCCTAAAGATCACTTGTACATGACATTTTGGATATGAAACAATGTATAATCATATTTTTGTTAAATGGCATTATGAGTTTCTTACATATAATCTCTGTTATGTTTTATCGATGCATGTATGAAGGTCCTTTGACTTGCACTAATGACTTGGGTGCGCAGTGAGGCTGGACGCACAGTAGGTTCAAGTCTAGATTTAGTCACGTCATAAATTGAATCCATAACCAAATAGTAGTGTTGGGCACTCTACTTTGATAAGGTTATATTAAGTAAGTCTCCTCTTTGAGGGTGATCTACCTAGGTCATTGGAGGACTTTCTGGATTTGTCTCAATAGTACGTGTGTCACGTATTGGATAGGACCATTGTGAGTATGTTTTCTAACGACGTACTATCAAAGAAAGAAAACAAGACACTCACTGCTACTAAATGATCATTGCTCTTAATCTTGAGTATATGTGGATGAACTAATGAAGTTAGGGTTTAGTACTTTGATTCATCGTGGGTGAGATCTTATTTTATTAGGATCAACAGCCTTGTGGATTGAGTGCTAAGTTCTAATTAATTAGAACATGCATATGCAAAAATGGAATCTATGTGCCCCCTTTGGGATTGTCCAAATTTATCATCCGAATCTAGATCTAGTGATACTACCTTTATAGGTGTGTCGGTCATATGGCTTGAGGGTCGCTCCCGAGATCAAGAGATTCCATGACTAAGGATGGTTAGCAATAGGACAAGAAACCCAACGGAAAAAAAAAAGATACAGCTAAGGAGGTGATAGTACACAGGCCAAAGGACCGATCTTAGCTGTGGGTATACATAGAGGGGCATTATGGTCAGTTATTTAGTAGGTCAAAGACAAAGTTCACATTCTTTTGTGATAAACTTTTGGGTAATGACAATTATTCTTGGAGTGCAACTTTGATCTTATGGTGGAATAGATCGAAGTTAAAAATAATTATTATGTCGCCTAGATCGGGCAAGGATATTTTTAATTATTTTTGGAAGCCAATAATAATTGTGTCTTCTTGGTCCCTTCCTAGTTGAAATGACTTTGAGAGAGTAATCTTGAAAGAGCAAATTCCATATTGTGGTAGTAGCCTTATTGGGCCAAAGCTTGAAATTGGGTTTGGGCTTTCTTTAGAGTCCAAGATAACCTAATTGGGCTAGGATGGTTTCCTATTGGGCTTGGGCCTCCACATGGATTATGGACTATGTGTTGGACTTGGATAATGGGCTTGGCCTAAGTCTTCCAAGACAAGTGGACAACTTGCAAAATACTACAAAAACAAGTGGACAACTTGCACAAGTCTTCCAAGACAAGATTGACAAGTTTCAAAAAGGAAATACTACATGGAAATTTTCTCCCACATTGAAAGTTTAGCAACTTTAGATGCCAAGGTTCTCTCTATAAATAGACAAGACCCTACACCTTTTATGCATTCCACTTTGTAGTTGATTTCTTCCTTTTTGGCAAGAAAATACTACAACACATAGTACACACTTATTGTGTGATTTTTGCTCTAGTTTTTCAAGAGCATATTACTTTGCTTCTTCCCACACAAGAAGCTATTCTCTCAAGATAAGTCTCTTTCATCATAGGGAAGAAGACTAGGGAGTTGCTTATTATGACACTCTTATAGCAAATTTTGGTGGCCTTGTTCGTGAACGGGAACAAAGCTTGTAACCGGTTTTAGCTTCATCAAAGGCCCCACGCTTCAAGAGGTTAGCTTTATATATTTTTGCAAGCATTAGTTATATTCTATATGTTCTTGAGCATGTTCTTGTGTGTGTAATGTGGTTATTTTATTTTCCTAGCATGTTTTCTTAGTTATAATTTAGAAAATATGGACTAGAATACCCCACACTTAATAATATCGATCCTACAAAAAGAGCGTCCTGTCCTTTACCAACAGTGTGAATGATCGCATGTCGAGCCACCTCTCTAAGTTGCATAATTTTTCTCCAAGCCTAGGAGGAATTCAGGTGAATAAGAACCATCCAGAGAGTGTCCTACTTCAAATAATATTCTTTCGCCCAGTTAGTCCAAATTGATTTTTGTTTGGTGTGGAGGATCCAGAGATATCAAAGGATAGCGGCTTGGTTAACCTCAAACAATCTACTCAATCCAAGTCCACCTTCATCCTTATTTGTACAAACCACAGACCAAGAAATCTTTGCTTTCTTACCCATGTCCTCCTTCCCAGACCAAAGAAAAGAAGCCATTTTTTTCTCGATTTCCTTAAGGACTCCCTTAGGAATAATAAACAAACGAGCCCAGGAAGAATTAATGTTTGCGAGGATAGATCTCACAAGTTGGAGTCGACTGGCAAGACTCAGCCATTTGTTAGCCCCGCCATTAATCTTACTCGTAATTCTCTCAATCAAGCAATCACAATCTCTCTTATAAAGCTTCCCTGGAATAAGCGGAACTCCCAAGTATTTGATTGGAAGTTTACCCATCTTGAATCCCAAAATCTCTTTCAGAGCAGCACATCTAGCCTTTGAACATCCCCAAAAAAGATCTCGCTTTTTGTTTGGCTAGTAAAGAGACCCGAACGATGATAAAACAAATTGAAACACTCCTTGAAATTATCTGTCCTTTATATTTGCATTAAATCGATTTTGTTTGCCCATATAGAAAATAGAATTTTAATTCCCAAGCTATATAATTTGTCTATCAGCACCTCTTTATGTATCATTACTTTGTCAAACTTCTGACAGATCTTCTCTCAATGGAGATGAATTATACTTGAATTTCAAATTAAAACAGAAAGTTTCACTGAGATTCGAAAATCTTCCTCCTGTGGCCAAAGGGAGAATTATCTGAAAATTTATACTTGTTGGAAAAGAAAGAAAACATAAAAAGAAAAAAGAAAAAAGCATAATGTACAACATTCGAAAAGGTCGTATCACAATTTGTCCTTAGCTATAAAAAGAAAACAATATAGCCAAAACGAAATTGGCAAATAGTATAACCTTAAATTTTGCAAAATTGGGTACGCAGCTGAAGAGCTGGGCCAATTTCTCAACCACAGACCTCAGCCACAGGACCAATAAACCACCTGTCTTTTTCCATTTCCTTGGCATTTTTCTTTTAAAAAAAAAAAATCCCACCCCAACACTCTAATAATTCATCCACGTAGTTATAAGATTAAGTAAATCAAGTAAAATATAATATCTATTTATCACTTGGCAAAATTATCAATTAACCCTCTAACTGTTCCTTAGCCAATTTCGGGGTGCTTATTTTGCTACTTTTGAGCCATTATAATATAAAGTACATTACTATATCAGTTACAGTGACATATTTTTTACTATAATTGTTTAAAAGCAGCGAAATAAATACTCCCAAACAGGCACTTAGTGGGATTTTTCTTTAATTTGTATGCCTGCCAGACAGTATTATAAAAGATCGAAACCGACTAATTGAATTTCTATAACCTTATGGAGGTGAAAACAGACTCAAAAGGATTCTTGAATGGTGGTGGCTTTGGTTGATAAAACTCACAAAGCCACAAGCCATTGTGTACCAATTTGGTTATTATTCTTCTTTTCTTTTAATCAATTTGTTTATTTGGTTGATAAAACTCACAAAGCCACAAGCCATTGTGTACCAATTTGGTTATTATTCTTCTTTTCTTTTAATCAATTTGGTTATTTTCAATCAAATCCGCATGGTATGTAACACGCGCACATCATATCAATGTATATATTAGCAAATGAAGACCCTTTATCAAAAGATAATAATAAATAGGACAAATTTTTTTTTTTTGGTTCTATTCGTGGCATCGCAATCTATTGTCAATTTTCATTCCTTTTTAATCCACCACTGTAATAATATACTATTATTATTAGCAGGACAAAATATATTAATAACATTTTAAATGAAAAATAAGATAAAATCCATATTATTTTCATGTGGTTTGTCTAATTTATTAGTTATCTCTATATATTTTAAAACTTACTATATTGTCTTTTGTACTTTTCAAAACATGGCATATAACATCTTACCTTGAAATTTTTTGATTAAATTAACTTATGGTTTATCATAAGTATTTTTTTTGGTTACATTGCATTAAAATTTGAAATGTGCTATATGTATTCACAAAAATTCCCTAATTTTTAACTAATGACCATTAGATAATAAGACAAAAAAAAAGAGATTATCCGATCTTTTAAAAAATACAAGAAAGTAATATGGTAAATTTTAAAAACATAAGATGATAATTAATTAACTAGACAAATCACATAAAGTAATCAACTAATTAGATATATCAAAAAAGGCTATCATTATGAATAATAAAATAAGTTTTAAAATATAATGAGATAACAAGGCCCAGCTAATTATACAAATAACATAGATTTTACTAGTAAAAGATATAATAACATTAAAAATAAAAATAAAAAAAGAATCACCTTATTTTCTATTTCAGCTTTTCTAAATAAACTCTGCCCATATAATCGAATAAAAACTCCTCTGATCAAGTCTAATCATCTTGTCCTCCCTCTCTCTCCCCCTCTCACAGTCTCCTTCAACTCTCTCTCGTTCTTGCTTGTTTCTCTATCAGTAAAATGGAGAAAACTGAGTCATCACAAAGCGAAGAACAACAACAAAACCAGCAAGCAGAAGCACCACCACCACCACCATCATCATCAGCAGCAGCAGAAACAGCAGCGGAGGGATCCATCACCACCCACCATATGCTGATCCCACAAGGGTTAACTCACGACGAGTTCGAACAACTCAAGCCAGTAGGAACCGAATTCCACAGCTACCCAGTCAACTCAGGCCAATGCTCATCCCTACTCGCACAACGCGTCCACGCGCCACTTGATACCGTCTGGTCCATCGTGCGCCGCTTCGACAAGCCCCAGACCTACAAACACTTCATCAAGAGCTGCTCCGTCGGCGACGACTTCACGATGACGGTCGGCGACACGCGCTACGTCAACGTCATATCGGGCTTGCCGGCTGCGACGAGTACGGAGAGGTTGGATATATTGGACGACGACAGACACGTCACCGGGTTTAGTATCATCGGGGGAGAGCACAGGTTGAGGAATTACCGGTCGGTGACCACTGTGCATGAGTTCGAACGTGACGGGAGCATCTGGACGGTTGTTTTGGAATCCTACGTTGTAGATGTCCCCGAAGGGAACACTGAAGAGGATACAAGGTTGTTTGCTGATACAGTTGTCAAACTGAATCTTCAGAAGTTGGCTTCGGTTAGTGAATCTCAGGGCGCCACGTGAGAGATTCTGCTAGTGGTGGTGGACTGGTGGTGATGGTGGCACCAACTCACAAGCTGATCATCATCAAAGGTGATATATATATATATATATATATATATATATATATATATATATATATATTTGTGAATAATCTCTATGAAGGGGGAAAAAAAAAGAATAAAACGATTTTTTGTTTTTTCTTTTATTTTTTTTTCTGAATTGGGTTTAAACCATTTTGATTTTCGTTGTTGTTTGCCAATTGAATTCTTGAACAAGTGGGATGATAAATCAAATGGGTCCACGAATTTTCACATGGGGTTGTTGATGCACATTTTCTGAAACTTTTAAGTGTGAACGTTGGGCTTTTGAAAGATAATGCTATTTAATTTCTTCCCATTTATTTGTGAATAGTTTGTTGTTATTGATTTTTTTTCCTTTCTTTTTCTTTATTATAATTATTTGTGATTTATTTCTTTTCATAGAGCAAGTACAATTTTTTTTTTTGTTTTCCAATTATGGGATTTATTCTTTTTCCTTCGTATACAAAAAATGGGCTTTTACGTACAATGTAGAAATGCAAAAGGTAGAGACTGAAACTGCTGAGCAACTCTTAGCAGGGTAGACCAACACGAGGGAGAATAGGAGCATGTATAATTGATTCACTCGTAATATTTACTATAACGTTGTGAACTAAATTTAATAATTGTATATTATTTATTTTCACTTGTAAGAGACCTTTTGCGATCCCCATTTCGGACTAACAACGCATGCTGCAAGTACATGTTTAATGTAACCGGGAATCTAACTTATAGCTAGGTAGTACACCAACTAGCTAGTGTGTTTCTCTTGGCATGTTTCGAACTTTCAGTTTTTACACAATTCCATTTGGGAGCAATTAATCTCCTTAACTTTAGTTCGGAGCAACTCCTATAATTAATTAATTAATTAATTACCTGTAGATTAACATTTTTATACTCCAAAGTCGCGTCCAAAATATGCAAAGAAAAAATGTTTTCAATTAAAGATCTTCGGAGAGTCAAAGGCAGCAATCTTTTCGTTGCTGCTAGACAAGAGTTGAATAATTGTTGAATTCTCCAATTGTTAGGGCCAAAATGTAAACTGTAAACAATAGGTTTGACATTTGCTTGTTCTTTGGGACCAAATTAAAATATGGTGGAAAATTAACTAATAAGGATTTAAGCACGCGCAGGCATCGTTTCAAGAAATGAACTTGAATAACATACTTTCTAAAAGTTATATGGACACTTAGATTTTAAAATTAGTAACAAGTCAAGAAAGAGGAAAAGAGATGCTTTTGAACACCCCAAAAAGAGATGCAGATGCCAAAGCCAAACAGTGAAAAGTTTGTATGAGGGAATAGTTTTTGCATTACTTCTGAATGAGGCAATGAAGTATCCGCCCCATACCCAACCCTACTCCTTTTCGGGCTGTCATTGTCTTTGTACCTTATCCCCACCATTCCATATGCTCAAAAACAGAAAGTTGACCGCATCCAAACCCATTTTGGAATTCATAAATCACGTACTCAAGCCGCCCAGAGCGCACGTAGAAGAGTTTCCTCTCTTTAAATGATCAATTACTAATTTGGTTCGCTCTTTGCCAAAAAAAGAGAAAGAAAGAAAATCAGTGAACTTTTTTCCTATGAAAAAAAAAATTAAGGGCTTGTTTGGATTGATTTTTTAATAGTATTTTTCTCTAAAATTTTTTAAAAAGGTGTTTTTTTAAAAAAAACTAAAAATTCTGAATTTTTTGAACGTTTTTCAGAATTTTTTTATATCTAATATAAATATTTAATTTATTACAAAAAAATGATGTACTTTTTTTAAAAAAATATTTTTTCATAAAAGAAAAATCAATTGGAATACGCCCTAAATATATTTGCGATAATGTGTCATGAGGGAACAGTAGCTATCAGGTGGAAATCCCAAGGGTTTTGATGCAGTGGCCGCCCATACCTGGCAAGTTCTTTCTGTCAACTCCATGCTCCTAGCTAGCTCTCCAATCGGAAACTTACCAAGGGTTTTGCTCATAGACTCTTATTTAATTTATTTAGAAATTCAGCGGCCATACTAACAGTGACACGTATTAGTATAAGACAATTGTTGTAATTAGTAATTATACAACTTATTACAATTAAAGAAACTTATTCTATTTGAGATAAGAATTATTGACCATCAATGGTAATCTTCACAAGTTAAAATTGTTTGGAGTAATTAAGGTTAAACAAGTGTTGGCAAAAAGAAAAAAAAAAAAAAAAAAAGGTCAAACAAGTGAAGTTAATTTCTAAATGAGTCGGTAGGAGCCAAATTGATGGGTGCGTAGATGATGCATGGACCACTTGTGTAATCATATTTTCAAAAGGGCTTGTAGACAATAAGATTATATCACGAACTACTATGAATTTTTTATGTTATATATAAGGTGGCCGTGCCTGTATGACGTTTTATACCAAATCTCCATGTCTGAAATAATGGAGCTTCCAAGAATATATATATATATATATATATATATATATATATAAAATATATGTTTGTGTGTGTGTGTGTAATATATACATGTATATCAGCATCCACATCTAACACTAACGGTCTAAACCCACTCTAGTTTGATGCCATTTGAGCTAGTGCCAAATTGGTTTTGTCATCGCTGATTGAGAGTCTCTGGCGTGAACCAATGAGCAATATAATTAATTGCAAGATTAATTATCTCAAGGTGGAAGAATTTTCAAGCATTTCAGCATCTAGATATAAACCTTAATATATCCTACATACACCCGCACAAGTGTATGATAATATAATTTATCATGTTAAGTGCCTAAATAGTAATAGGTCCTATTTAATCCGCTATATATGTGTATCTGTCTCTATGTGTGTTTATGCGGGTTAGGTGTAGTTGTGTCTTAATTTCAGGTTTGTCTTTGAAACGGAAATAGTTAAAGGGTAAAAAAAAATTAATTAATTAAGCAAGAGAAAAAAAAGAAGAAGAAGAAGAAGAAGAAAGAAATGTAATTTGAAAATGCATCTAATGAAATGAAGCAAAGGATACTTCATTTTATCTCTATAATTAAGTTTGGAGAATCATGTGGTCGGCAATTGCTTCCTTCAATGTCAATCAATTAATTTGACTTTATTGTAATCAGCTAGCTAATTATCGTAAACATTAAATTACGCAATCTTGATGTCAAGTTTTAAAATAATCTCCAACCTATGATTTTAACTTCTTGCTTATGGGTCAGATAATCAGAACGAAACTGAAGGTAGGTGACAAGCAACACTCAGTATTATCACTCCTACAAAAATCGTTATATATATATATATATATATATATATATATATTAGTAGTATTTTTTCTTTTGCATAAATAAACTATGAACTTTTAGGTATGGATCCTCTCCAAGTAAAATTTTCTCCAAGTAATTAGAAGGTGCTTTGTAGATCCTTAGATTTAAATGGATAAATGTCAAATGAATAATGGGAGAAAAGTGTTTTTCTCATTCAATAAAAAAATGACATTTACATCTCTATAAATAATAATGTATAACAGACTAACTAAATATGAGAAAAGACAGGAGAGAATAAATGCATAAAAAGATTACAACAAACATTGATTCAAAAATTGAAAAATATATCTCTGTTATCACGCCCTCTCAAGCGAAACCACGTCCTGAATGGTGAGCTTGGAACGCAAGAATTTAAAACGAGAGGCAGAAAGAGGTTTTGTCATGATATCAGCAATCTGATCAGCTGTAGATATGAATTGTACTTGAAGTTCTTTAGAGGCCACCTTCTCTCGTACAAAATGCACATCAATCTCAATGTGCTTAGTACGTGCATGATAGACCGGATTTACTGTTAGATAGGTGGCTCCTATATTGTCACACGAAAGTACAGGAGCCATCTTAGGTGAAAAACAAAGCTCCTTAAGTAGAGACTTCAACTAGCACAACTCTGCAGTAGCAAACGCAACTGTCCGATACTTAGCTTTAGTACTTGAACGAGATGTAGTTGTCTGCTTTTTAGCCGACCAAGAAACAAGATTAGGTCCAAGAAAAATACAATATCCATGAGTGCTCCGTCTATCGTCAGGGCAGACAGCCCAATCAGCATCAAAATAGGCATGCAGTGACAAATCAGAAGAAGACATAAGATGAAGACCAAAGAATAAGGTCTCTGCCAGATATCGTAAGATACGTTTAACTGCAATCCAATGTTCATTAGTAGGGCTATGCATAAACTGACAGACTTTATTTACAGCAAATGCTATATCTGGGCGAGTAATAGTAAGATATTGTAAAGCCCCAACAATACTACGGTAAAAAGAAGCATCCAGGAAAGGTTTGCCAACATTTTGAGAAAGATGCTGAGTAGTAGAGATAGGTGTAGATACACCTTTGGCGTTTTCCATATTCGCACGCTGCAAAATTTCTAAAACATATTTTCTTTGATGAAGAAACAAACCTGTTTTAGTTTGCTCCACTTGAACGCCCAAGAAGAATGAAAGCACACCCAAATCTTTAATAGAAAATTGATCATTCAAGTTCGAAATCAGTGTCTGAATAGCTACAGTATTATTCCCAGTAACAATGATGTCATCGACATAAACAAGGAGAATGGTGTAGTCAGCTGATGTATTGCGAATGAACAAAGAGTTATCAGATACCGAAGCAACAAAACCCAAAGTATAAAGGTAGGAATTGAGCCGAGCAAACCAAGCCCTTGGGCCTTGTTTAAGACCATAAAGAGCCTTCTGAAGTTTACAGACATAGTCCGGATATAAGTTATTTACGAATCCTGGAGGCTGTGCCATATATACATTTTCTTGTAAAATCCCATGCAAGAAAGCATTATCAACATCTAACCGATTTAATAGACCATTGTTGAGATAATGCAAGTGAAAGCACAACACGAATAGTAGTCGGCTTAACCACTGGGCTAAAAGTTTCTGAGAAATCAATACCTTCTTCTTGACTGAAGCCCTTGGCGACCAATCGAGCTTTGTAGCGATCAACAGAGCCATCCGATTTATATTTTATTCGAAAAACCCATTTACACCCTACAATATTAGCGTTAGATGGTGTAGGAACCAGAACCCATGTACTATTGCGCATAAGGGCATTATATTCTGAGTCCATAGCTTCTCGCCAATGTTGAAATTTTGATGCCTGCAGATATGTATGTGGTTCAGACTCTTTAAGTGTTGGAGCCGACGAATTTGTTGTTGAAATAGAATATGTAACGAAGTCTAAGAATTTTTTCATGGAACGAGTGTTGTCTCTGTGCCGCGTGACCATAGGATGAACTGAATTGAAGGATGACTTATTTTGACCAATGGAACTGTGAATAAGTGATTCCAAGCAATTTCGAGAAGGAGAAGAAGGTAGGACAGAAGGTGAAGACCTTGCTGGCATAACTGTGTTCTGGACATCACATGGGTGGACAGCTTGCTCGTTTAATAAGAAAGATGGTGAATTTGTCAAATTATGATGCTGAGTTAGATTATGTGGTGATGACAACAAGGGAGAACATGAAGATTGACACACACCTAAATTAGATGGAGTATCTGACGACGTCATCGGCATTGTCAACATATTTCCAACAGCTGAACTTGCAGATTCAGAATTTGAATTAAACTGAAAAACATGGCAATTAGGATTAGATATTGAGAGACTTGAATTTGAGGTTGGATCAAATTGCACAGAAGTAGTGGAAGGTGTTTTACATGACTTATCCGAAGAGACCATAGAAAATGAATTATCTAATATTTTATTTGATGGACCGTTCGAATAAGCAAATGGAAAATGAGCTTCATCAAAAATTACATGCCTTGAGACATAAACTCGTCCAGAACCAGAATGATAACACCTATAGCCATATTGATCAGAAGAGTACCCCAGAAAAATGCAAGGTTGAGATTTTGGACTCAATTTGTCATTTTTGTAAACAGCTAAGTGTGGATAACACAAACACCCAAACACTCGTAATATGGAATAATCCGGAGGACGTCCAAAAATTTTTTGAAAAGGGGATGCATTATGTGTGACAGGAGAGGGCAACTTATTGATTAGAAAAACTGCAGTAGAAAAAGCTTCTACCCAGAATTTCTTAGGCATTGAAGCATTAAACATAATAGTAATGCCTATTTCTGTGACATGACAAATCTTGCGTTTAGCTAGCCCGTTTTGTTCAGGTGTATGAGGACATGAAATACGATACTGAATGCCACAGGAAGCAAAATGAGTCTTTAATCTACCTTGAGTGAGTTCAGGGGCACCATCGCATTGAAAAGAAGCAATTTTAGCAGAAAAAAGATTTTCAACAAGGTTTTGAAATTGCAGAAAACATGAATCTACTTCACTTTTATTTCTAAGCGGATACAACTAGGTGTACCGACTGAAATCATCAATGAATAACACAAAATAACGCAAACCAGAACAAGAAGCACGGGGGAAAGACCCCATACATCGCAATGAATTAATTCTAAAGGCCTAACAGATATTCTAGAAGATGAAGAAAAAGGAAATTTATGACTTTTGCCTTTCATACATGAATCACAAACTTTATTTAACGAAAGGAAATCTTTGAAAGAAATGAGAGCTTGAGAACGTAACATAGACAATACTGGCTTGGCAAGATGTCCCAATCTACTGTGCCAGAGAGATGCAGATATATGAGTTGAATTGAATGCCTCATGAGATGATGAAGAGACTGGGAACATGTACAAATTTGACTCAACGGGGCCCTTGAGCAACAGTTCCCCCGTTTGAAGATCCTTGACAAGACGCATGTAAGGAAGAAATTCAAGTGAGACGTTGTTTTCACGAGCGAATTGAGCGACAGACAACAAGTTTCGAGTTAGAGACGGAACATGCAAGACATTTTTTAAAAGTAAAGAATGAGAGGGATGAGAAAAGGAAGTAGAACCAACATGAGAAATGGATAGAGGCATACCATCTCCTACAAGAACTTGGTCGGAGCCATTACAAGGTTGAATATGTTGAAGAATGGACGAATCTGGTGTCATTTGTGATGTGGCTCTGGAGTCGGGAATCCAAGACAATGAAGATGGTGTAGGAAGGAGCAGAGGTAGCGAGGAAGGCTAATAATGGAGTCCAGCAAACTGAGTGGATGGCATTGATGAAGTACGTTGCGGGAAAGCACTCGAAGAATGTTGTTGAGAAGGCTGGGAGTAACGAAGCCGACAACGATCAATAGAATGGCCAACAACTCGACAAATTTGGCACTTGCCTTTATAGCGAGAGTAAGTCTGAGAGGTGTTGTTGTGTGACCGAGTAGACTATTGAGTTGAGGAAGTAGAGGGAGAGGACTGTTGAGTAAGTAAAGCGGTAGACTGAAGAGGAGGTGTATGAAGCTGTACTGAAGAGTCGACCACATTAGTATCTGCAAAATCAAGAAGAATACGTTGTTCGAAAGCCAACAATTTGGCACGAAGCTGATTGAATGATAGCAGATTTGGCAGATTTTCCACTGACGTAACAAAAGCTCGATATTCACAAGGGAGTCCTTCTAATGCTGTAAGAACAAGATCCTCATCAGATAAAATTTCCCCAATAGCAGCTAAAGCATTAGACAGAGATTGGATTTGCTCAAGATAATCTGCGATGGTTGCATCGCCTTTTCTGACCACACGCAGCTGTGCATGCAAGAGGGACTTTCGAGCAACTGATTGTTGCATAAAAGTCTCACGTAGTGCATTCCAAAGCTCACAAGTAGATTTATAACCATTAGCTTGATGAACTAGTGTTTCAGATAAAGTTGCGGTAATACAGGACATAACAAAACCATCATATCTTTTCCATTCAGAGAGAGAAATATTGGAACTAGAATCTACAGTAGGGACATGTATTGATCCATCAATATAACTTAGCAGATCATTGACAAGAAAGAAGTTGGTGATTTGATTCTTCCAGGTGAGATAATTGTTGTAGTCCAAAGCTACAGTAACATATGCTTTAATGTTAAAGGCAGGTAAAGAAAAAGTGGTAGAAGACGAGTTGTGATTTGCAGAAGCAGGTGGGTTGGTAGAGGCCATGAGTGTGCCAAAGTGAGGAGATAAAACCCAGGAAAAGGAAGTGACGTAAGTCAGAAGAAGGATGATACCATGTAAAATGAATAATGGGAGAAAAGTGTTTTTCTCATTCAATAAAAAAATGACATTTACATCTCTATAAATAATAATGTATAACAGGCTAAATAAATATGAGAAAAGACAGGAGAGAATAAATGCGTAAAAAGATTACAACAATATTGATTCAAAAATTGAAAAACATATCTCTGTTATCAATAAATTTATGCCATCCAACTAATATTTTGACCAATGACTTAAAAAGGCAAATATTTTTCTTTTCTATTTTTCCCTAATTACAGGACCAATGATTTTTTTTTAAAAAAAAAAAGCATTGTTTTTCTTTTCTATTTTTCTTCAAATCGCAGGCCTTCCTTCATGTATTGTCGTTTTTTTATTATTATTATTGATAAGAGCGTGGTTTACAAGTGCCCTAATTAAAAAGTTTGTTGCATGAGAGAATATGTCATTGAACTTTCGGGATGATTGAGATTGATCCCCGAATTTAACCAATTTGAGAGTTAAATTTTTGTGCAGTTTTAAATAACTTTTTTTATTTTTTTCCCTTGATGTTGAATTTTTCTTTTTTAGTTTATCAGTGTTTACATTTATTTCAAAGAAAAAAAAGTTATTTAGGGTTCATATGTGTGTGCATTAAATTTACCGTTCTCTACAATTGCTCTTTAATTTTTTTGCTAAGTATAAGAGGATAAAAGAATCAAAAAGTTAATAGCAATTCATATGTGTGTGCATATATATGATACCCAAAATTCTTAAAATGAACTCAAATGAAATTAAAGACAATAAGGCGTGAAAGAAGGCCTATGATTGGGGGGAAAGATAAGAAAGAAAAACAATTCCTTTTTTTATAAAATAGTAGTTAGATAGCATAGATTTATTCATTTAAATTCAAGAGTCTACAAAATATATTTTAGTTACTTGGGAGAAACTTTACTAGAAGAAAATCTAAATCCTTAAAGCTTTACACTATTTATACCTCACAATGCTTGACATTGTTAATCGCATGTGCCATGGCAAGCTGGATGAGTTGACATTACAATTTCGAAGGCATTAATTAGCCTTTTTATAGGCAACATATTTAATTATATAATCTACTGAGAAAATAATTAAACAAGAGCTGCAAAAAGGGAATAGCTTTCCTAGTCTGTGAAACGAAGTAAAATTTGAAGCTTTGCTACTGCTTATAGAAGCAGGAAAGAGAGAAAAAAAAATCATTATTTTTTTTCTGGGAATGGATAAACAGATAGGTTTGTTGGTGGGGGCTCTACTATTTCTTTAATTGAATATACGTATATATGCTAATAGCTTTTCCCACAATTTTGTATAAGCTCTTTTCGGATGGTGGAAGCAGTATATTCAAAGCCTTTTTCACTTAAAAATCTATGCGTTATGTCGATATGATGATAAAAAGCGATTGAAATGTACAACTTATGATAGCATAGCATTTTGGTACAACTTCGAAAAATCCAAGTTTTTATAGGCCATGCTTTAAATTCTGATCGCACATTGGAGGAAATTAAAACTCTAATTGATAGTCTTGACCACGTGAGGAGCACTTCCCACACATCATTATATCAGGAAAAAAAAATTAAAGAAAGAAAGAAATAAGTTCAAAGAAAGTGACTGGCTCTTTGCCATAGGCCAAAGGCCGTTTTAGTGCTGATGCAAGTTGCCAACTTTGACAATATATATAAGAAGGGAAACCTCAAGTGGGCCATGTCCTTGTCCTTTTTCTTTTTTCAAGAATAAACTATAAATTTATGTTAATATTTCCTTAAGTATAAAATCAAGAAAAAACTAAATATAAAAACGAATAAAATTCTAAAAAGATAGTACAAGTTATAGTAGTAAAGTATACATATTTTAATTGCATGATCGACTCAATCTATCACACGATTCTCTATTTATGTATATATCAAGAAGGGATTTAAATTTTTATACGTATTATAATATTACAAAGAAGATTAATAATAATAAAATACTATAATTATAATATTATATAAAAAAATAAAGTTCAAAATTGACCTCTTGTATGATATTTTAATATTATAATTGTACTTTTATTATTAATTTTTATAACATTATAATATTGCGGGACAAAAATATTCACACTGAAAAGGAAAGGGCATGGAAACTACAAAGTCCAGCTTTAGAAGACAAAAACCATTGTGGATTTTGAAAAGAATCTTTTGCCTCCTTTGATGAAATTGATTTGCGTACATATTCTTTTATGAGAGAAAACTAGCGGCTAGAAACAAAGTAAAGCGCCTAGGAATAGGTGGTGAAATCAAAAGAATTAATAAATCATTGTAACTGGCTAACAAGTATCTATGGAAAATGTCCTATCCCCTATAGTTTGCGCTTGTGGATTCCACCTCTAATAATTTGTTTCTTGGAAAGAATTTTTATTAGCACCTTTTGGCCTTTACTCTTCCCGCTCTTGGTGGCCAATGATATTGAGTTGCGCATACTTATGATCAAGGTAGGTCCCACCAGCTTAATTTATACTAGTTGATCTTGCGTAGCCATTCAAGTATAAACCATAACTGGATTAGTTTTTGTTTCCCTAAGTTCAATAAATTAATCATCAAGAGGAGTCTTCAACGATGTTTCAGCATAAAAACCAAAGAAAAAAAAAGTACGGTTGATAATCGAATTCAATTCTTATATCTTATTTTAGATTCTCAGCGTTTTGAAAGCGTGTTGCTACAGCTAAGATTCAAACATTAGGTATTTTTCTTGTCAATCCAAAATAATAATAATAATCAAAATGAGTGGTGGCCTTTTTTGTTTCACAACCCCCATCCCAACTCTCAAAATATTTGAACCTAATTAAGTTATTATTACATTGTTGAAAAAAGTAATATCAACAAATTACCATACATGAGCATCATAAATTCTTATATGTGAAGTGGAAAAAATAATGTATTAAATTATAGGAGCATCATAAAATCTCATGCATAAAGTATGGCACCATAAGTTATCATGCATAAAGTATATAATACTGGAGAATCAATATATACTGTCCTAAAGGGAAGCCAATAATATGACATTGTTATCGTAATATTAATTGTGCAGTCCTCCTATTATGTGAACTTCACACTAAACCTAAACAAAAGATCCATCAACCATTGCCATATATTGTAATATATAGGAAAACTTGATCAACAGACTAAATCGCGATCATGCTTCATATTGAAAACGATATCTTTTATTGATATTGAGAAAATGCTACTTTTATCCACACCCAACACATGAATTCATTTAGTTTTATAATCCTACTCGAGATGAGTTGCTCGTTATTCAATTCTCGTTTCCTTGGCTCTAGCGTTGCTCTGAAATGATCGGTACCAAAGACTTAGTGTTCAAATGGATTGCCTTTCACTTTTAATGTGAGTTGTTTAGAAATCAATTTCTACTAGATGCATGTTATAATCGATATTTGACTTCCCTTGAATTGAAAAATTAGCAGCTGATCATGTCTTGTAAAGATTAACAGAAAGGTGGTTAATGGATTCTAAATTCCTTTCCTGGAATTACCTAAAAGGGCCTCATGATATATTTTACTTTCTTGTAACACTTCTCTCTCTCTCTCTCTCTCAACTTTTTTTCTTTCTTTTTTTTTTTTTGGATAAAGTTCATCAAATGAAGAACAATCTTTGGTATCTCATTCTGAAAACAAGTAATGAGAATAAAATGACTACAAGCTAAAGTCCAAATCATATACAGTTGAGCTACGGTGGAGACCAGTTTTATCAAAGCGATTTAGGCCCGTTTGGATTGATATTTTAAAGAGAAAAATGGAACTTTTTATTTTTTATAAAGTCAATGTTATAATTTCTCAAGAAAACATTTTTTTCTTGTTATACTTGTGCTTTTTCTAAAAAACAATCCAAAAATATGTAAAAATATTTTTTTTAAAAAAAAAAAACTTGTTTGTCTGAGAAATCCTATTTCCAAAGTAGACCGGTCCAAACAGACGCTTCAAACAAAAAATATCAATTATTCTGTGGATTTAAGTATGTTAATCTCGTTATCATATTTAGACTAGGAATCTGTTTGGATTGGCTTTTTTTTCAAGAAAAAGGACTTTTTTCCCTGAAAAAATTACATTAAATTTACAATAATTATTTAATTTGGTTTTAAAAAAAACTAAAACTTTAAAAAAAGTTCAAATACAACTTTTTTTAGTAGCCAAAATTTTCAACTTCTCAAAAAAAACTATTTTTCAAAAGTTGTTAAAAAAAGCACTTTTAAAAAAAGCCACTCGAAACGAGCCTTAGATTGGCAACGAAAAGATCCGGAATCAATTTTTGCTTCTGTGTCTGTGCTTTCAATTTGAATATTACACTTATCAGACAAATCCAGTTCGATCCCAGTTAATAAGTTTTCCAAATTCAATTTATCGGTTATTTAAATTCCAATTCGGATAATCACCCCGTCTAACTAAAACAAACTATCCCTCTTTCAAATGTTGTCACGCACCTCAACATCTTTAAAAAGTGTGAGACAACATATGTAACATCTGAAATGACCACCCAAGCTCCAAATACCATCCCAAAGTCCAGACCAAGAAAGACGAGCAGAAGTTAAAGTCCAAGGAAATAAATAAAAAGAAAAAAGAAATAAAACCGCCCCGCAAAAATGAATAGAAAACCCTCATATCGTGCTAATTTTCCAGAATATGCAAAGCCACAGTAATGACCTCCAAACTGTGTACTTCTGCCTGAGGTGCTACAACTCGATACAGAGCCCATTTGGCTTTGCTTATTTTTAAGTGTTTATAAGCAGGTGCTACTTATAAACAAAAAATTATTTTTTTATTAGTGAAAAATAAACAAACATGTGTTTAAATAATATGTACTTATAAACTATTGACATATTTGGCAAATACTACTTACAAGTAACAAGAGTAGTTAAAATGACAAAAAAAAAACATGTAATTAATTAAAAGAGAATATTAGGTTACAAGGATATTATTGTAATATGCTTCAGGTGTGAAGATAAACATGTCTTTTTAATAGATTTGACTAATTAACTAATAAGCAAAAAAATTTTAAGTAGCTCCAACCCGCTTTTTTTTTACCTGCTTATAAACAAGCTTATGTAGCTTACAAGCAACTTCACCAAACATGTAATTTTTTGTTTTTGGCTTATAAGCAACTTCACCAAACCAGCTTATAAGCAAAGCCAAACGGGCTCATAATCATCCCTCTCATGATTACACAAAGTCCAAGATCCCGTGGATCTACTTCTACTCCTTAGACAAAAGAGGTTAAAAGTGATCGATTGCATAAGTCTACTATTTGTTTTGCTTTGAGATACAATATCTCCAAACCACATTGGATCAGAGACTAGCTCCTAATCAGGCCAAGAGTAGTGAAAGAGAAGCCCTCCCAACAAGCATGCTTCCTGGAAGATGAACTTCTGTTCTCTTCCTTCGGAGATAGGACCGCTATCACCCCAACCAATAATTTGTAAAAGCATAAACAGTACTACATATGAATTGGAATGCTCTGTGAGTTAAGATGCTTACACATTATAAAGAACTTTAAAGTCTCTAAAGGAGATGCAGGAGGTTTCAAATCTAGCAGCATTATGACAAGAAGACATCCTGAGATTAACAAATTTGAGCTTCTCCACAGATAACACGGATGTCATACGAATGAGACAAAATAGAAACCACCCTGTGTGTGTGTATGCCATGTAGATGCAAAACGGTGTAAAACTTGGAAGAAGGATACAAACAGACAGAGATACATCTTTTGGGACTAGTCACTCAAAAAAATAATATTGCCATAGCATATATTGCAAGTGGATACTTGCATTCATGCTTTAATTATACAAGATACGCTGAAGGGAGGGGATCATATAAAGTACCGCAAAACCAACACCAATAAATTAAAAGGAACATGGCATATCAGAAAGCAGAGATTTATTCAGTGCCACTTTCGGGGGTTCTCCAAGAGTTTCAAGACACAATTGATATATTAGATTGAGACCACTGCTAAAAGTTAAATGAGTTAGTTCAGCAAGCAACTTGAAGTAAAGTCCATTGCCCAACTTCAGCTCCTGCAACGCTAAGGACTTGTGATTTACCTTGTTTCGCAAAGAACTCTGGATATGTCCTTGTTTAAGATCATGACTCAAATGAACCACTTACCCACAGCTAACAGTGACTCCAATTTTATTTCTAATTCAAGGATGCATGTATACATATCAAGTTGAAAATCCATATTTCCCGTATCCATTTCACTTGTTTATAAAACAATTCTTAGACATGCAAAATTCATCACAAGATAGATAACACTAATGCAGATGATTGAATGAATAAACCTTTCGTTTTCTACAACATAACAATATAAGCAAAGGACCAATAAATGAAGGTTCAACTAAAGGAACAGAAAATCAAGAAGATGCTTGGGAAAAGCTAATTTGAATTTTCATTAAAAACCAATTAGAGGAACACAAAAAACTATTCAACATAGAGTCTAGAAACTAATTCTATATGCCTGTGATCCTACACCCTTACAGCACTGTCCAAATATTCATATGAGTTATCTAATCTCCAGTGCATCACCTAAACTAATCACAACTAGTAAACGAACAGATTACAGTCATTACGGAATCTACCTCTCAAAAAAAAAAAAAAAAGACCTGAAATGAATATTAAGGAAATAAAGCAGCAACGGAAGAAACACACATCTTGTCAAATGAAACTGCTTACACAGATAGTTCACAGCAGATTTCCTCTCAAGCAGCTCCAGCATGGAGATAATCAACCACCATGATTAGAATCATTGCAAAGAGTCAGTCATACTATCCCTGCAAAGTCAGTAGGTTATTGTGTCGGACTATTGATCCCTCCACCTTGGACTTGATATAGGGAAAAATCCAGAAGGGGATAATGGAAACCCATAACCAGGGGATGGAGGAGGTTGAGGACCAGGACCCAATATTCCAGACTGTGCCATGGGAGGAAAAAAGAAGTTGGGAGAAAGCGGTGGAGGATGCTGAAACCCCGGTGAAAGTAATGGATACGGAGATCGAGGGGATAACATAGTCATGAAACCAGTAGGCGATGGTAAAAGAAACTGAGAGGTAGGGGAGGGTAAAAGGGGAGGAGGACCATTGATGCAAGGAGACGGAGTGGGAGGTGGACCCTGCATCCGTGGAGATGGAAGAGGAGGTGGAGGACCATGCCTCCCAGGAGATGGAAGAGGGGCTAAAGGACCATTCGTGCGTGGAGATGGTAGAGGAGGAGGACCGCTCATTCTGGGAGATGGAAGAGCAGGTACAGGAGGTAGACCAGGTCCTTGAGGCTGAACTTGGTTCTGGCCAAGGCCCCGAGGCACCAACTGACCTTGAGGTTGAGGCTGAAACTGACGTTGCCATTGCGATTGTGGTTGTGGTTGTCTGGGCCCTGGATCTAGGATTGAATTCTGAAGATAACGCATGTAGAGAGAAAGAGGTGACTCAGTTGTATTTGCATACACATCATTAGGAGTGGGTGGCAGTATAGGAGGAGATGGCTGGGGTTGACCATATTGGGGAGGAGGTCTTACAAAGTTATTATTGTAAGGACCTGTTGTCATTGCCCGAGCTGGGACTGGTGCTGGAGGATGAACAGGGATTTGGGGTCGATTTATTGGTGTCAAAGGTGGAGGCCGTATCCTCTGTAACCTATTACTTGGGGGCTTCCGCTGATTTTGGGGTGGCCTAGACGGTGGTTCTTGTGAAGGCGAACCCGTCAACTGCTGAACTATACTTCTAAAATCATTCTTATTGATGTTATAAACCTGAGGCTGAGGTTGCTGCCTAGCAGCATTAACAAAATTCGGTTGGTGAACAGGACTCTTCTTTATATTCTTCCCCATCTTGTTTACACCCAAAAGATCATTCTGCCGGCTCATCGGCCGATTCGAATCATCCATTTCAGCAACCTTTCAATCCTCAAGACTCAACTTCCAACAATATAATCTCAACTTTCAGTTTCTTCTTCAATGAAACCCCTCGATTTAAACCATACTAGAGCTTCAAAATTAAACCAAGAAGCTTAAATTCACCAGCTCAACCGGCAATAATCACCATTTTATCATTTTTCTCTGAAAAAAACCCCCCACAAAGGTTTCAATTGATGCAAAGCTATAGCACAAAACCCAAAACTTCAATTCAAGCAGAGAGTTCAATAAGAACACGAAACTACCATAAAGATCCAAACTTCAAGAAAGAAAATTACAACTGACCCTTAACAGATACCATCAAAATGAGACCTCGTAATTGAACTGAAGCATCAAATAGCATACCCTTTCCTGCCTCTTGTTTGATTATCTCATCAAAATAGTCAATACCCAAATCTGCTTTTGCTCAACAGACGCCAAAAAAAGCCGAAAAAATCAATATTTGCTCTCCTTCTTGATGCTTAGATTTAGATATCTGTTTGTTAAGGGTTAAAAATACCTTCAAAAATCTCAGCTTCTTTCAGTTTTTGTTTCTAAAAAGAGAAAAAGATTCAGAGGCATAGCAAAATGTACCAAAACGAAAGGAAACAGAGAGATTTACGGCTGGAGTTGCGGCTGTGCCACGTGGGCCTACTGCTTCGTGGATTTTCCTCTACTTTTCTTTCCTTTCCTTTCCTTTCCTTTCCTGTCCTCTGTAAGATACTTCTCCAGGATTTAGCTGAAAATAGCCGGGGGGGTTAGTCAACGGGGAAACGAAGGGGAAATTGGAAATGGAAAATGACAAAGAGACGAACAGCAAAGAAAGACCCGGGGGCAGAGGGGTTGGGAATTGGGATCATGATTTCTCCTCCAGTGGGTGGGGCCCATAATTGAATACGAGTGACAGCATAATTGTGTATTATTGAAATACGTATATCTAACAATTATACTTTCCACCCGTGTACAGTTCTAATGTTGACTTTTTTTGCCCCTTTGTTAGTAATTTTGACTCAAGATTCAGAGAATTTACTGACATATGTACTCATAAATTAATAAATGTGCTCATCAATTAATACATGTGTACTCATGAATTTATGGCATGTGTACCGGGCGGGCGATTAGGTTGCACACTTAGGATAGTTCTTCACCTTTATTTGGACTGATTCGAAGTTTGTAACATAGGTTGATGTGTATCTTATTTTTTTCGATGAAAAAAGAAAAGAATTAATATATCAAGAAAATTAACTTTCTTCACTCTCATGTACGTGTCAAATTAATTGTCCTACCCTCCAAATTATATTAAAAGATATGAGTAATAATTACAATCATATTAAATGCTCATTTAAGAAGGATAATTTTCGCCAAAACACCGATTTTCTTTTCTTTGTTTTATTTACTTTTCTACTTTATGCACTCCTGAGGTTAAATTTCTTCTTTTATGGAGTATGTGCCAATGATATGAGAATGATTATAGCAAGATTAACCTTATGAAAGGAATTAGAGAAATTAAAACGCAAATACAACATGCTTAACTTAAAAAATGACTTTTTTCTTCAATATTAGGCAGTAAAGATCAGTATTACTTTGCAATAGTATTACAGCATTGTATTGATATTGGAAACTTTTTTGGCAATTAAGAGAATTTGTCAATGCACTCCATCATTGCTTATGTGGGTAGAATTTTTGACATAACATTTGTTTCTAGTCAACCAAGTTGAAATAAGAGAAGGAAAAGGTAGGGTAATATGATTAAAGGTTCTTATTTACGTAATTAGGTCCTCCAGTCATTGATTTTGATTTAAGTTCAGATTTGCTTAAGATTCCACCAGACCATGTGGTTTTGAAATTGTGAGTAACACTTTCTTAAGGTGAAGAAAATTTGTTTAAAATAATAGGTCGTTTCAAGTCATTCTTATTTTATTACTTGACGTCGTAAAAATGTATGATGGCAACACATATTTTGTGATGATTTTCAAAAATAATTTCAACCATTCCTAAGACAATTCTTATACACAATCCAAGTCAATTGCTTGTAAGAAGATTTTGGCAAAGGTGAAGAACATGCGTCCTCAATGCGTTGGGAATAAGGTCCTTTATAATACTTAGTGAAGAAAAATCACATAAACTTAGATTACAATTTAAATTTAAATTTAAGACTTTTTAATCAAAATTAAAAGCTCGTGCTCTCTTATGAGTTTGATCCCAGAGATGTGCAGCAAATCGCACATGACAACTTCTGCCAAGGAGTAAAGCCTTGCGCGTTGAAACTTGCAGCCATGGATTTTTACTAATGGGCGTTTGGTAGAGGAGAGGCCAATGTGATTTGCTTGGGCTTCTGGGTTTGGATCCGAGGTTACCTGGACGGGGACAAATGGTCCAAACCACTCCCCACGAAGAGCCCAATTTAAGTTGGACTCTTGGATTTAACTAGTTTCAAGATACTATGATCTTAAAATTTTGGTGATGACATGCAAAACAATCTTGATAAGTGACCTATTGATGTAATCTTAGTTCAATAACTACAAAATTTACTTTTGAGTTGTAAAGCTTTCACTATTAGAGACACGAGACTAAAATAAAGACTCCAAAAAATCAAGAAACGAAAAGAGGTTCTCGCATTTGGAACATGACAACAGAAACTAAAAAATGAAAGAAGTGATCTTATAGTAAAAATAAAAATTAAAAAAAGACCATTATTTAGATAAAAATCTCTCCCAACATTATAATATTATAACTAAAATTTTAAATAATTTAATTTATCTCATTGTAACACTTTACATCCGTAAATCTTGTTCTTAACATTTTTAAAATTGCAATACCTATTCTGTATTTCTTCTTTGCCTTCTTAACCCATGTTCTATTGCCCACAAACAAAGCATCAGACGCGTGTGGTGCATGGGAAAGAGGTCAACGACAGATTTTTTAGCCACGTTGGAGGGTCACCGTTGTTGGCTTTGTTGGCCCGAAAATTGTCACCTTTCGGACCAAAAAAAAAAAAAGGAAAAAAAAGGACTCTCTAAATTTGCTCCACTTTGGTTTCTGTTTTTACTTTTGTTTCTGTCCCCGCGCCCCCTTTCCTGTTTCTTCACAAACCCTTTTACCAAAACGCACATACCTATCACCTTAAAATCACCGTATCTTAGTATTGTTAACATTAGATATCTATCTTTGTCTTCATTCGATTCAACACCACCTTCAGAAAAGAAAAGAAAAAAAAGGTACCTTCTTTTTCCTTTAGTGAAAATGGAATATAAAGATTCAATCTTTTCTGTTCCAATCATTTTGTGCACAAAAGCATACAATTGATTGAATTCCAGAAATTGTATATATATTTATTGTTCACTTCAAATTTTATTTCAAGTTTTGATTTTTTTTTTTGATGAATTAATGGTAGCTTGTGCTATTCTTGAAATGGGTGAACTGTTCTGTTTTTTGGTCTTTGTAACAAATGTTGTTGTTCATCCCTGCTGCTAGCTAACTAATAGTTTTGTTGAAATCAATTGTCTTTTGGGTTTGTTTATGTTGCATACTCTATCCTTTTTTTTTAAATGTTAGGAAGTGAAGATAGGTTCTGTTTCTTGCTGGTAAGTAACAGCCTGAAGCAGCAAATGTATCTAGGAAAACTTTTTTAGGTGTCTAGATGTTAAATACATCTATGTGTTTTTCCATATAGATCAAACCTTTGCAAGTATGGACCTAAGGATGATGAAACCGGATTGTGGAGGATTTTGAGCTAATAGGATTGAATTTAGTGTCATAAGTCCATTTTCAAAGCTTATACCGTTTCTCCCTTACAGAATAATTTACACTGAATAAATTGGACTTGACACAATTAGTAATGGTACATAACAGTGACGGAAATTTGTCCCGAATCAATTAAGGCGTTGGGTTTTTGAGTTACTTTATATGGTTATGTGATTTCTTAAGTTTTAAGTATAATGAATGTATTTGCAACTCTTATCTGTTAGGATCCGTCTTTCATGCTGACATTGTAAAAATCTACCACCTTGCTCTTAAATATTTATGCCACCATGCCTCCCAGAAAATCTAGCATTTATGCAAATTTAGTAGTCTAAAGATAAAATTTTGGTATGTTGTAGAATTGAAGCATGCCTCTTAATTAACAGCAGTCACATATGAATTTAAAAGAAGTATCTGCATTGCTGCAGGCAAATTGTCAATGGATATAGTGATTGCTATTGCTTTTTCCGAAGTGATGTTGGCTTTTCCATATGTAGATAAATGCACATGTACACATTTTTATCACTCGTGTTGAATGCTTTGGCCCGAGTGTCAATGTCTTTTCCATATATAGATACACTTGCACATAGTTAGAGAGATTTATTTATGTCGCTTTTGTCGGGTGCTTTGTCCCAAGTGTCGGTGGCTTTTCTATATATAGATATACTCTCGTGTATACACAGACATGCACATTTATATCACTCACTCTGAATGCTTCTTTCCAAGTGGTGGTGGCTTTTAAATATATATCAAGACAGGACTAATACACCTCGCATTGTATTACTCGAGTGACTTGGTCTTCCACACATCTGGCAATTTAACATATATGAAGCAAATGTTTACACTCTTTGACTTGTAAGCAGAGACTTTTTCCAAGTGTCAAATACCTAACATTATCACTGGCCATTATTCTCTTGACTTGTTCATATTACCTTTGATTGACACCTTGTCAGTCCTGGTACATGATTTAGATGCACTAAGATCATTTGTCACCAAATAGGGATGTGATTTTGTAGGATCAGGAATTAATCCCTCGTCAATTTGAAGAACCTCTTTAATGTTTGAATAGTTAGCCTTTTTTCCTGCTGGAGAGTTCTCTAGGCTGGAGAAGAGTAGGTTTTTGTGGAAGCATGTATCAAATGTTCTATATGTAGGATTAGGCATTAATCCCTCATAAGTTTAAGTAACCTCTTTAATATTTGAATATTAGTTAGCCTTTCTTGCTGCTGGAGGCTTCTCTATGATGGAGAAGCATAGGTTTATGTAGAATCATGTATCAAGTGTTATATACTTATGACCTCCAATAGCAGGCTCATAAACTGTTGAGTAAAGACTTGGTCAAAGAGTTTAAATGTTGAAATCCTGGAATATGCAGGCATTCTTGCGGTTAGAATTTCCAGGGGCATCCTTCAGGATTTTGTTGCCCGAGTCTAGATGGCTATGACGCTGGGAGCCTAGCACACCAGTTTTCGCTGTAGTTAGCGTATGACAAAACATGTTTCTTTACGTTAGTTGAGTCGTGGATTTGGGGCACAGTGCTCACACAAACAAAAATACGGTTCTTTTGGATTTAAGAGACATTTTCTTTATTGACATTCAACTTGGTACTCTGGAGTCATGAAAACCACTGCTTGTCTCGTTGTCTTCCTTGCTTTCAGTTTTCTAGTATTTTAGAAATAGGAAGGAGATATAGGAGAACAAAAATAAAAAAGGATAGGTTTGTCTCCTATTAGGTTTGACTCCATCCCTATCTCTTGTCAGCTTCTGTGCAATCAAATGTATTTTTCCTTGAGTGTTTACTATAAATTTAGTTTCTAGGTTAAATGAAGTCTTTTGCTCTATTTATTATTGCTTGGAATTTTTATCAGTGCAGATCTGAACAACTATTCAAGTCATATGTGATTGCTTACCTAAGCTGTTAGTCAATGAAATAATTGCTTGATGGAGGGAGGTCATTGGAACATGTCCAGAAAACCTTTATCCGAGTAAAGAATTCACCTAACATAGTCACTTATAGATGCAATTTTCCCTCCATTCATCAAATGGAAAACGGGCAGCAAGTTGATATGTCCACAGTGGCAAATACCATGAGGATGCCAGTTAATCTAGAAGAACAAGTAAGTGACCATGATGCTATGGCTCGTCGTCTAAAGAACCGGGAGAGGCAACGTAGATATAGGGCTCGGAAGCGTCTCCTAGCTGATTTAAAGAAGGCACAGGCAATAGACCCATCAGTTCCTGCACCAAGAGATGTGGCAGCCAGTGACAAACTCCAGGAGCATGTGACCCGTGTCCATTGTCAACGAGATTGGAAAAAGGATGCCAGAAGAGCTCATATACTTAGAGAACAAGAAATCAATTCCAACAATTCTCCTATTCTAGCTCCTACATTAGCTAGTGGAGGTAAAGCAACTTCTTTCTCCACGGGACTCGGCATTGATACGCCGATAGACAATGGAAGTAATACAAGTGCCTTGTTTTCAGATAATAATGTAACGCGAAAACATATTCCTAGTCGAAGGCATTGGAAAGCTGAGGCCAGAAAAAAGAAAAGCTAGATGTATTCATTCCCGGTTTGCTCACCAGGCTGGTGCTAAAATTTTGTGGATACCAACAATTCCCTGCTAAGTTCTGTCCTTGTAAGAGGATCTGATGATGTCTAAAGAACTCATTAATGCCTAGTGAGTCAAATTTCAGGTGGTTTCTGCTTTGCTCTTATTACCAAGGATTCAGACAATGTATTATATAATCATTTTAAGTTGATATGCTAGCAGGGCTAGCGAGGCATCCTTGTCTGGACCCATATGCGAAAGTATCGTTTGCTGCTAGAACTGCTTGCAAGAAGCTCCTAGCTCCTGAAGATGGTCTGTATCAGAGAACTCAGGTTAGATTAGGCGGAAAATGTTGTTAAGGTTTGATGTTAGTTACTGTAACATACTGTGATAGAGACTCTTATTACATTATTACATGTATAGTAAATACTGTTTGACAATGTCATCATATCCAATTTTCTTTAGAAATATTCTTAATGTGTATTGAAATGCTTCTGTTTTCAGCACTATTTTCCATCCTGGCACGAAGAATGTCAATATGTAGTTGAGTTGAATGAAAAATTATTACTCAGGAAAATGCATGCCCACATTCTTTTTGGAAAGCAATATAATAGCCTGAGAAAAATTTCTGGGAATAGAAACTAAATAGAGGAATGATCTTAAAGAAATCTGAAATTTATTAGCAAAGTCTCCAGAATTTATATATATATTGTTTTACTTGCGTAGTTTAAGTGGCTAACATCATCTTTCCACTCAGATTCACTTGTGCCATGTTTGGTATAAACTTATTATAATATATTTTTTTATATGTATAAAAAAAAAAAAGTGATTCGTTTTCAATTTTTACCAAATGCTTGTGACGAGATGTTTTATCTGTAATTGTAAAAAACAAGTCAAAGATAACTTATATATGATAAAAAGGAACGCTATGGAATATTCATAAGATGTTTGTAATAAAATGTCATTACCACGCTAGAGGATAAATTATTTCTTAATAAATAAAATAAGCAGCATTAGTCACAGAGTGCTGAAGTGTGAGATCTTCATGTCCTACTTAATTTCTGCAGATTTCTCTCTGCTTTTCTTCCAACCACACATATGATGCGTATTGCATTTAAGTATTAAACACGGCTGGACCTACATCTGCATGATTAGACTTGTTCCTTGTTCTTCCTTTCTAACCAATTTCATTTAACCTGGACTATATTAATCATGTACGTGTTTCTCATAACATGCGTGGTCACGCCATTTCAAAATAAGTTAAGCACATGCATTTCGGGAAAATAAGTCTACTCCTAATATTATTATGATATTATCAGCATAAAGTCAAATACTAACGAACTACGGAATCCTTCACGTTCTTTTTACATCACTAATTGACTTTCATAGCGAAATGCAACACATCTGCCTTTGGTGAGTTTAACGAGAACGAATCTAGAAATTTGGAGACTAATTAATTTTTTGCATTATAAATCTCTCGTCAATCTCTAGACGTTAGATCATGTTAAAGTACACACAACGAGATTTATCCAATAAAAACGAGGAGTATGTAGGCCGTAGCCTTGTCAAACAGTTAATTCCAAAATATGACTGATAGAATTTTGGGAAAGGCCAAAAAAGTAGTTAATCCGAAATAAAAATCTTTTTTTTTTTTTTTCCAAAAACAGAGATGGCTAGCAGGTCTGGGAGAAAAAAAAAGAGTATCATTAAATGCACCACATAGTAGCACTTGATGTTGTAACAATTTAAGAGGCAACATAGCAGTTTGGAGTGGTGACAATTTTAGTAATTTTATACTAAGTGACACTCGTGTAATGAACGAAATTTGACATAAATTTTATAATATTAAATTTTATTGCTACTAATGTGCATGGATCAATTAATTGTGTTCATATAATGATATATTTGTTGTATGGAGAGAAAGTTATATTGCTTATGAGATAAAAGTGACTAATGTATGTATAATGTAAATATCGCGTGGGATAATTACTGAAAAACTGTGCAATCCACTTGATTAGTTACCCAGCCACATTTTATTTTATTTTATTTTATTACGGATGGAAGGACAAATGCATAACCGCATATGTGGTAATAAAATGCGATGTTTGATAGAGCCATGTGACAATATATGATATAAAATATAATATTATTTTATGAGAGCAAAAAGTTGGTTATTTTGATAACTTCTTTAGGATATAGGATATATCAATGATAATAATTTATAACATAAAAATAATCTTAGATAAGTTTCAAACTCAGATAGTATTAAATCATGATTTTTATATGTTACTCTGTAAAATTATTCATTAATTTTAAATAAAAGATCAAATATAAAACATTTAATTGACTAGGAAACCCGAAAGAAACAAAAGAAATTTATTAATCTTTCAGCAATGATTTATTCAAGATTCAAACAATCAAGTATGAGAATTCAATCATCGTGTAATTGAAACGAAACACGATAATAAATTTTTAAAATTTACATGTACAAGTAATTTTTTTTTAGAAAAAAAAAAAAGTGCTCCTTTTTAATAATCTCTTTTTATATATTACTAGAACATTCTGATTCTCACTTCTTTTTTTTTTTTTATGTAGCCAATGGCAATGTTCATGCTGAACATAAAGAAAAACAGGTGCTGTGTGGTAATTTGTAAGCATAATTTTTTCTCCTTGTTAGCTGATGTCCTGTGTAATCTTGACCCAAAAAAATCGTGCAAAGCTCCTTTTTTTTTTCTTTTTTTTTTTTGACATGGCATTTAAGACAGAAAGTGGATTTCACATGCCATAAGATGGCAATACTAATAAAGCAGACTGCAATACATGTGACTGCAGCCGAGTTTTTTTGGCTTTACAACATAGCATAGATATTTAAATGCTAAGAATTGGCAATTTGTATAAAGCTCGACCAATCACCAGTGGACATATGTGTTAGACTGATAAAGCAAAAATAGTAGAGGGAAAAAGTTTGCTCCAATAATAATAACTTTAGTTATAAATATAAGTATTGATAACAGGCGCAAATGTGGAGACGTAGAGAAGATTAAAGGCTTCATTTGTTTGCAGAAATATAAATTGCTGGGAAAAAATCTTTTTTTAATATCTTTTTTTTTATATTAGAGAACATTCTTAATAGGGATTTTATAAAAACGCATTATTATTAAAAATTAAATATATTATTCAAATAAAAAATTTGTATTTATTATATATAGTATTATTTTTTCTTTTTTATTCCCTTTTCTCTTTTATCGTTATATATTACATACATATATCCACACAAAACACACCACGATTTCCGGGGCGGGCAGAGAGATATTATATATGGAGAAAATGTTTTATTTCCGTTATCAGCGAAAAATAATTTTTCTTTCTTTTAAACTAAAAAATTCTCCTGTTGATCGAAAATTACTTTCCGATTAACTAACTTTCTAGTGTTAAAAATAAAGAAAATATTTTCCCAGAAAATTATTTTTCTGCAAATGAATCGAAGCCTAATAAATTAAAAAAAAAACAAAACAAGTTCAATATTACATTAGAAGAGTCGCGGCAGCAAGTTTCCAACATGGCACAATAATTAATGACTAAGAATTCATTTGGATTGACTTTTCATAATAAATTTTGAAAAGAATACTTTTCTTAAAAGTTAAAAGTTTCAACTTTTCAAAAAATAATTTTTTTTTCATAATTTAAACTTTTCTGCAAATTAAATCAAATAATTATTATAAAAATATTTTTTTTTTAAATTTTTTTTTTCTTAAAAAGCCAATCCAAACCAACCCTAACTCATACGTTTGGCCAAGACAGGAGTAGTCCGTTTGAGATCCTCGAAGCTCCAATCCCTTCTCAGACCGCCACTCCTCACCAATCTTGGCGAGTCGGGCCGACCAAACTCAACGGGCCCGCTGTTATGAACTCGATGCAAAGAAGACTTCTTTTTCACCTTCTTCGCAGCCACCAAAACACCACTTCTGGGTTGTTTATTCTCATCATTGTTATTATTATTATTATAAGGCGCTCTTGGCACCAAATTCCCAGAGAAGCTCCTCTCCGCCACCCCGCGTAAAGTTGGCTTAAACTTTGGTTTCAACGACGTCGCTTGGTTCAAGCTCCCGTTCAAGTCATTGTCTGAGCTTGTCCTACTCAATTGGCATGTTAAGCAATTGAGATTCATTTTTGCAATATTCACAGATATAATAGTAATAATATACTAATAAATAATAATAATAATAATAATAATAACAGTTACAATAATAATATTATTACTAATAATAGTGACAATAACTTGTTTATAATAGATAGCTGGGTATAGAAGATGGGGGTTTTTCTTTTTTTTTTTTTTTCAATTGACGATGGTTGTAGGCGTAGGGAGAGGAAAGGAGTTAAGTGGGTTTCGGTGATGCTGATCTTTTACCCCATTACGCTGCACGCAAAATATGTCATGCTACTAATAGCTATGGGGTTTTTGGTTTTGATTTTAAGACCGCCTGCTAAAACTACGCTCATCCACCAATGGTGGTTTGGGGCATAGGGTTGAATAGATATGTTTACAGACTGCATGAGCGGTCTGCATTTTGAGAGGTGCAGATTTGGATGGGATGACCAGTAAATTTTTTTTCTCAGCTCCGCAAAGTATGGCTTGCTTCAAACATTTCAACGTTTTGAGTGAGTACTCACAAAAAAAAAAAGTGTCGACTTGGTGTCTATAGTTTTCAACTCATCTGTTTGATGCCTAATTTATTTAAAAAGGGTGGCTTTGGTTCCTCATATATCAAAATTGACTACTTTGGTTCTCATGCTTACAAAAAGTGACCTACTTGATCATATTTTAACCCTAAAAATGGACATATGATAATCACACCACCAATTAATCGGATGAAAATTGACACTTTTTTGCAATTATTAAATATTAAATGAGTTAATTTTGAAATGATGGGACCCAACTTTTTTTTTTCTTCAGACATTGAAAACTAAGTGCGTTTCTGTTAAAACAAGAAAGACTAAATTAACACTTCTATTAAACAATGAGGATCATATATGAAATTCTCCCCCTTTTAATTACTAGTTTTTTAACGTGTGCAATAATAAAAATAATTATATATAATATTTATTTATGTATGTGTGTGTGTGTGTATATATATATATAAAGAATTTCAATAATCTTAAAAAGAAGATTATTTATTATTCAAACAATGAACATTAATAAGAATTATAAATTGAAGACAAAAAGAAATTGTAAGAAACGGCATAATGGAGTGATAGGGTAACTGAAAATGAAAGAAATTGTAATTGGGGCCAAAATGGTAGAGACGCAACAAAAGAAGAACTAAAGGACCAAAATTCTAGGCCATTGATGATGATTAATCCAATGGATGGTTACGTTGAAACATGGCATAATTTAGAAATAGCAAAAAATAAGCAAGAAAAAAAATGGATGCAATAATAGCTGTTTTAGTATAATAAATAGATAAGAAAAATAGATAAATGAGAACATGATATCCAACACAAATTACAATGAAAAGGGCCTAACAAATTATACCATGGACCTTCACAAGGTGGTCTTTTATTTAGCACCATGTTCATTCGCATAAAAAAAAACAAAAAAAAAAACATACTCATTAATGCACAACACCCACACTTCTCTTTCTCCTCCCCTTTCTCTCTCTTCGTCTTCTCTCTCACTTTTCTCTCCTTCTCTTCTTTTTTTCTTTGCTTCACTGGTAACACCACTGGTCATTTCATTCCAAAAAAATATTATCATAAATTTCATTTTTTTTCCACTAATCGTAATGGTATGCACTACGTTCAAGAAAAGCTCATAAGTGTCGATCCACCATTAAAGCCTATTGTCTTCTTCCTTATGTCGGCGAAGATTTCGGCATCATCTTGCCGTACCGCAACTTCCAATCTCTTTCTCTCCTTGTCACGATTCTAACCACAACGTCCACGTGACGTTTGAACACTCTAAACTCAATCCGCTATTAAAGCTCACCTTGACCTTCAAGTATGCAAATCTGTGCTGTGTTTTGTATTTGTGTGTGTGAGAGCGGTGAACAAATAATTGTCGCATAATATATAAATATTTGATGTATATATGAAAGTTAATGAATAAATAGTTGTGGGATAATGAACAAATATATACGTCTATAATTGTGTGTCTCTGGTATGAGAGTAGTGAACAAATAGTTGTGAAGTACTAAACAAATAGTTGTGGAGTACTGAACAAACAGTCAATGAACAAATAATTGTAAGTCTTGAACAAGCGATTTAAGAATCTTGAACAACAATGATTATAAAGATCTTGAATAAATATTTAATGTACATGAATAGTAGCGCGCTACAACTGTTCATGCTATGGATACATGTTTTATTATGGACCTACAAGTCTATGATATAACTACTCAAAGGGCCTAAGATGAACTAAGGAGGCCTTATACGAGATGGGGGTAAAGCCCAAAACAAGAAACCAACGAAGAACCCAAAGGAGGCCTAATAAAATGACTCAAACATAATAATTACATTTTATTTGTTCGAGCCTTAAGCTTCCCTCAAAGCAATTAAAAAAAAAAAAAGGAAAAAAACAAAAAGAGATGCAATAACTTTTCAACAAACCTGGGCTATCCACGTAATGTTGATCGCAAGGAAGAAATAGCGCTCAGGCCCATCTGACAATGTCCAACGATGATTCCGGGAAAACAAGTGTATTTGATTATACTAAAGCACGAACCTCGAACCTAACACTAACAACTCAAAAGGAAATTCATATCATACATAACCCTATGTGGTCCTCCTCTATTTTCCCTACACTCTATCTAAGCATTTTATCTTATAAAATAAGAGTTGAAAAAGGAAAAGGTATAAAAAGACATTAAAGGGGACAAAAGGTGGGTCATATGATAACACGACTTTTATTGTTTAACTAATATCACATGCTAAACATGATATTTTTTTTATGGGGTTTAATCTTGAGGTCCACCACCACTAATCCCATCCTTGCCATTATCTTGTCCTTGGATAAGATTGTTCGGTGTGATAATGCGTTGCATAAGACAGCTTTTGCCTTCTATTTGTTCATCCTAAATCAATAACTATAATATTTTTTGTCTCACACAATAAAAAGAAAGGACCGATGCAAATTATGCCAGCTAAGTTGTAATTTTTGCCCACCAAATCTTTATATGTTTTTAATTTAATTAATTAATTTTTACTAAGGAGTATATATGAATTTGTTCAACTGAGAGCACCAGAAACTAAAATGAGAGCATCAGAAACTAACATTAGAGTATCCGGACAGCTTCCCGAAAGGCAACTGCAAAGGTTATAATGTTTTTATTTCAGCTTATTTTTTATCATACATGTTGCAATCTTTTGCAAGAAAATTCTCAAAAATAGCAAACTTTTGTCACTTCCAAATCGACATAAATTCTTGCTATTTCCTGTTGGGATGAATCCTAAAATGTTTGGGAGCAGAAAGAAGAAAAAAGAAAATTCCATAGAAGGAACAAGTTATGATGGTTTTTACAGCAGAGAAGATACAGTTGTTGCTGTGTTCAATTTAATGTCTGGCAATAGCAATATATATATATATATATATATATATATATATATATTTAATATTTAGTGTTTGGCAATAGCATCAATGTGGCGATGATAATATTGTTATAGCGTTGTGTCGATTTCAACTCAAACAATTATCGCCAAATAAGACTAGTCCAAGTCCAAAAAGACAATGGGGGCTTGACAGGCAACTGGGACAGGTTCGATGCATGTTATTGAAAATATAGAAAATTCGACGCACACATTATCCATGTTTCTTTATGGTACTAAAATAGTGAAATTGACGATCATGAACGAATTGAATTGAAATATTGTTTGGAATCCGTTTTGTCTTTATTCGAATGTGAACAATTTGATGCCTTAAAAGAAAAGTTAGCTGGGGGAACCACATCTTTGGTGATTGTGTTGCTTCTAGCATGATCGACCCCACGTGCATCAAGCTCTTGCTACACGCAAAGCTTGGGCCGAGACCACTTGCATAAAACTCTTGCTATACGTAGAGCTCGTGCCGCTGACAAAGAAGTAAAATTCGAGAAACTCACAGGGGCCTAAAATGTTAGATCATGAACTACTGAGAGAAAGAGACAGTTGTGATGCCAAATATTAACCCTTGATGCAACAAAAGAATCACCATGATTAAAACTAGGTGATGCCAATTTCAGTCTGGCTCCAATTAAGAACAGAGAGGATACACAAAGGTTTAAACCGATACAAACCTTACAAGCAACTCTCTAAATAACATAGATAACAACCACCAAAAATTCTTGACTGGGTTTTACATTTATGTACAAAGAAACTAAACTCAATCTAAGACAGAAAATTAATACCAAAATTAAGTGGGAAGCTAGTGCCTCAGCCTTCTACCATACTATATTATTGAAACAGCAGTTGAATGGGAACATATTATACATGACTAAGCTTACATGGTGGTGCGCAAGCCTATCGAGTTTCGCCACCAATTCTTGATGTCAATGCTACTCTGAGCTGCTCTTGCGTGTAAAACCGGCTGCCCATCTTCACCGTCGCTTGCTGGATCATCAAGTCATTCACTACTGATACGCTTGCGTGGTGCACGTCTAGGTCAAGCTCCTTGAGAGCTGCCATTAGCCTTGCTGCTGGGTGGTTCTTTTTACTACATTGGATTCTAATCATCGCGTCCCAGCCAATGATCTTTACATCTACATCCATATCTACAATCTTGCTTCCGTGGTGACTTGACATCTTGAGATCAGGTTCAGATGGAGGAGCTGAATACCGTGATTCTTTACTAGCTAGTTCCTTCTTCAAGGACTCAACTTGGCTCCTCAAATCTTCTTTATCTGAATCCGTCTTCTGAAGCTTCGATTTCAACTCATTGATATAAGCAATTGCATCGCCAAGAAGAGATGCCTTGTCCATTTTCGAAACATTTGGAACCACAGCTCTGAGTGCATAGAACCTCTGGTTCAACTTCTCCCTTCTCTGCCTCTCGGCCTCCACGTGATTCAAAGGCTCTTCTCTACCATTAGCAGGTTTCCTACCTCTCTTTCTAGGACGTTTTTCAGGATCCACAACTCTACTACTGTCGGCTTCTTTCACCACTGAAGCCTCAAGATCCGAGTGATCTGAATCTGCACCACTTGACTTCACCACCCCAGAAGAGGGCAAAACCACACCCGAAGTGAACGAAAGCATCCCCTCTTCGTTACTTCCCCTCGACGTTGGAGACCTCTTCTTGCTCTTGTTGTCCTCCTGAACTCCAAATATTGACTGGCCCGAGAACAAATTCCCATTCCCATTCCCATTCCCATGACTTGTACTCCTCTTACTACTCTCCCCGAAATTCAATATCTCACCAGATTCCGGCTTACAGGAATGAGCATTCGCGTTCCTGACACTACTTCCCTCAAACCCAAACTCCGAAAAGTTCAACTCCCTAGTGAAATACCCTTGATTTTGTTGAACACTTATGGTGCTAGGATTTTCAGTTAAAGTACTAGAACTAGGATTTTCATTTCCAAACACAATTTGCTTATTAATATTCGAGGGAATCGAATTTCCTTGAACAGTGTTAACATTACTATTACTATTATCCTTAATCCCAGATGATGAAGATGGATCCGTCAACCAAAGTGCTGACGGATCGTTCTCGGGCTGAACGGACCAAATACCTGAACCCGAGCCAGATCCAGGGCCCGAATCCATATCCATGTTATTGTTGTCAAAGTTAAACAGAACCCTAACCTTGTTCATCAGATCAGCACTCTGAAAGATCAACTCCGTTGATCCGAGCTCAACGACGCCGTTCGCTGATGGTATGCACACCATGGTCTGCAGCCCGAACCCTTGCCCCTGCCGGGCCCGTTCGCAGTGGGAATTAACCAACCTTTCTGCCCCGGCAACCCAAACAGGGTTGGAATTATAAAAGGCCTGGCCCGGAAGCCCGGACCCACTCATGAAGGATTGGGTCATGGAGATCAAAAAGAACCACTCGGTGTCGGTGACTTCTTCATCCACGGCATCATCAGCCGGCGATGCCTGCTGGCCCGAAATCAGTGAATTGAGCTCGCGCAGGATCTTCTTCCTATGTTCTTGCTCAGCTATAGAAGCGGGGGAAGACGACGCCGTTTTATGCTTGGCTTTATCTTCATCGCCCTTATAATACCCATCACCCCAGCCCAAAATTGCCGGGCCCGAATAGTCCCCCATGGAAGATTGCCAAAAGATCGCATAAGTCCAGCTCTCGCGGGCCCCTTCTATGAGAGCCTGGAGCCTCTGCTGAAGGGTTTCCTGGTTGAAAACGGGCTGGCTGGGCACCGTGACCGGCCCGGATTTGACTGGCTCGGCAGAAGCAGACGAAGAGCTGGGGAGGTGCTGCATGAGAGAAGTGGGAGTGGGAGTACTAGGCGGAGGCCAAAACGACGTCGTGTCGGAGGACATGAACGCCTCCATCATTGATGTATTGTCGTCTGCTGTACTATTACTCCATAAATTCATTGTCGGCGACCTATAATCAGTCATCTATCGCATAAAATCTCGATCAGAAAGTTGCACAAATTTCAGGTGTCCACAAAAAATGGTAAAAGAAAAATCAGAGGAGGAGTCAAGCTTGTAAAAGTAACAGCAGCAGTAGTAGTAGTGAGTATTTGGTGGCGGGGGGGGGGGTGGAAGAAGAGAAGAGAAGAGGGGATAGTGAGAAGTGAGGGGTGGGGAGAGAACCAAGGGGCGGCGAGTGGTTGCGAGAAAAAGGAGGGGATGAGGGAAGAGTGGAAGATGATGCGTCTATGAATTTAGGGTGCATTTTGGTGGGGATTATATATTTGAGCTGAATTTAGTGTTGAGTTTTTGAGGTTGGGTTTCCTAGAAGCCCTCGCCGATTTAATCGCCAAAGCCGGCACTACTCTCTTTTACTAGTTTACTCCTGTACTACGCGAGATCGTTTGCCTTTCGTTGATGCACTTGTCAAAGTAACCCGTGTTTAGTTTAAATCAATATTTTAAAATTTAGAATGACGAACAAATTGGACATCTTACTTATTTTCAGGTCAATTAATCCAGCCGACCAAGCCACTGGTTTGGCCGGATTGACTTTCGCATAACATTATCTTCATATTTTAACTTTGTCTGCGTCCATTAAAGAGTAAAAAAAAAAAAACATGATTTATCTTTGTAATGTGACATAAATACATGAAAATGAAATTGTTTCAACCGCATAAACATCCTTGACAATCAAATATTTAAATAGCTGACTTACGATTGCATGCAAATTGCTATAGATTTTGTTTTCTTTATTTTTTCCCCCTCTTTTGGTTGTTTTGGGCTAGTTGTAGGCTGTAGCAATCGACAAAGTTAAGCCCAACAAAGTAAAATAATATGCAACCTAATAAATTTACGAAAAATTAGGTTCGACCAATTCTAGTTAGGTCAACCGGTTCGCCAAGTCTAACTGATTTTTTTCAATTTTTAAGTGTCACTTGGCCCTCCTATTTTACTAGTTCCTGGTCGAACAAGTTTTCAAAACATTGGTTTGAATTGAGTTATAAACCCAAATAGCTTTTTTTTTTTTTTTTGCAATTTAAAAGAGTTTGAGTTTTTGAAAGGATATTCTAGTTTTTTCAAAAGTGAATTTAAACATCTATTGAAAATATTTTTAACGAAAAGTACTTCTGTTGAAAAAAAAGGTGGGTGTGGTATATTTGTATTTGTACGGGTGAGAGATAGGGTGTGTACGTGGATTTGAGTCTATTTGTATGTCTATATAGGTGTGTCCGTGGGAGACTGTATATTAGGAGTGCTTTTTTGTATTTCGTGCGTCGGTTTATTTGCAATTTTTTAACTTTTTTAAAGGATAAGAGCCTTTTTATTTGTTCAAAGTGTTCTTTGTTTTTCCCATTAGTGCTTGATTATAAGTAAAAATACAAAATATATCAAACTTATTTTTGTGCTTATATTAACAAACTTATTCGCAAAACCAATCACTTGTAAACTTGCTTTTTTCTAGGCAACTCTCTCTAGAGTAAGTAGAACAATTAAAAATAAATTAACTAATCAGATAATTAAAGATTTTAGGATTTATAAATTTTCACTAAATTGGATATCTAACCCACTACTTTTTATTAGGCTACATTCTCTCAAGTATGTAGAAGAATTTAAAATCATCAGATAACTTAAGATTTTAAGATTTATATAAATTTTCACTAAATTGGATCTCTAATTCACTACTTTTTTCCACTTAGTTGGGCAAAACTTATTATTGATTTAGCAGTTACAGATATAAATTATGACCACAAAAGGATTTATTTTGTGGAATCGACCAATTATGTAATTTTCCACATTATTAATGAAATCTTTTTGATGATCACCTCCGTAGGTGAAATAATAAACAGAAAAAAAAATATTTGTCTTTGCAACTATAGTTATATATGTTTTAACTTTAGTAATAATTTATATATAGGATATTCGACCCTTTTGGACTTTTTTCTCAATTATCACGTGCATAATACGTGTCTGCAGTCAGTTCAGTTTTTGAGAGGGTGCATTGAACCACCACCAAAATGGGGCTTATACCTGAAAGGGACATGATATGTTTAGGCAATTTTGCTCCAAGAAGTTGAGTTTTTCTCTCCTTTTTTTTTTACCCTTGGTCTAAAAAAGTATAGATTCAACAGTGAATCTTTTTTGTTACATTTTCTTTTGAGAATCATAACTGTTGTGTAAAGATCGATACTTTAATGTTTTGATAAAGAAAACAATTTAATGCTTGCTTTTGTAGCTAAGGTTATTGTCCTATTTCTACTTGTAGTGTAGTCAAGAAAAGAAACTATAAGTGAAAAAAAGGAGGAAGACAATAATTAGAATAAACTCTGAATAATAATGAATATATGTCGATCGATTATTATTTAATAACTGATATTGAAATAATCTCCACCAGAGAAGAATGTTGACATTATGATAAGACTCTTTTCAACTTACCGAAGAAGTGCTTTTGTAAAGATGCATTTTATGTCTCATTAAATGTATTAAGTCAATGTTCTGCATATATATGCAGCACCATTCCTTGTAATGTGTGTGTGTATATATATATTGAATTTATTTGAAAAAGATTAAGAAAATACTCAAGTAAAGAGTTTTACATTTCAACATATTTTACACCATCTAGTTTAACGAGAAAATATATATTTGAAAAAAAAGGTGAGTCGAATATCTCATAAAGATATATGCCACAATATGAAAAATCTTTCATGTTATTATTCATACATGTGTAATATGGGAAATTGTTTGGAAGGTTTAGAATTACAGTCAATATCAAACAACAATTTTGTAATTGATATTTCTTGTATCAATTATAAACTTTAAAAAATTTTAAGAGGTGAAAGGCTCAAATCAAGTTAAGGATGTTAATAACTCAACATGGTTTCACGCCTAAATCCAATTCATGTCTTTGTGACTTGTCCCGAAAGAATAATAAAAGTAGGCTTTTCTTCTATTAACAACTTCTCACTCTAATATCCTACAAGCATATTAGTTGAAAATAACTCTTCTTGCCAATTGATTTGTGAACTATGTTTTATAACTTTCGATATTAAATGACCATCATGATTTTTTCAATCAAAGATATATTATGTGATATATGATCAGCTCTACACTAATTACCTACAATCGACCTTCACTACAGTTGTGGGATGCATGTCCACCATGTGAAAAATGGTTTCCGATCCTGATGTCCCTTCCTAATCATCTTTTCTTTATTATCACCAAACATGTGACCTTTTACATATTCAAAACGTGTCTCTACCGAATCATCTTTTCTCCGTTATCACTAAATGCATGATCTTCTGTATATTTCAAAATGTGTCTCTACAGGAGTTCAATGAATAGCACAGTGCATGAAAACCAAGGTTAGCTTTTCCACTTTTATGCTGTATTTGTTTGGAGCTTATTATAAGATACTTATCTTATTTGACAACTTATGTGAAAAAGATTATTTGTTATCAGCTTATTATAAGACACTGATAAGATACTTTTCATAAGATGTCTTATTTGTAGTTATAAAAAATAAGTTGGGTTTTGAGTACTTATATCTTATCAGATAGAAAATAATTAAAAATAAAAAAATTTAAAATAAAATTTAAAAATAAAAATAAAAATTTAAAATTTAAAAACAAAAAAATTTAAAAATAAAAAATGTTAAAAATTAAATATTAAAAGTCAAAATTTCAAAAATTTAAAATTTTTAAAACAAAAATAAAAATTAATTAATATTTATATTTTATAATTTATTAGTTAATTATAAATTAAAATACCATGAGTTAAAATTGATAACATTATTATCAAAGTAACTTATAACAATATTTCAGCTAACAAACCAAACAGTCTTATTATATCAAATACTTATTTCTTATAAGACACTTATCAGATTTCAGATTTCAGATAAGACTATTCCAAACAGGCTATTAGTATTACTCTCTCCATCTCTCCCATTCGAGTCATGATAAATACACTTTTACAAATATTCTTTAATTTGAGTGTCAGAGCGCCTTTGACTGGCAGCACACTGATATATAACAATTGTTGTTTTTGCACGGCAGCTCGATATGAGTTATCCATTTTCAATTGGTTCTTTGCATAATCATTGTACAAATTGTCATCACATATAGATCCACAGATGTATTTATTAGAAGCTATTCTCATCCATAGAGGAAAAATAAACTATTATAAAAAAAACAAAAAAAAAAAAAACAAGAGTGTTATTAACAGGGAACAGATAATATTTTTTGGTTTATCAGGAATTCTTAACTAAAGAACCAAATGCCAAAGTTAGTATACATTATTAATTACTCTTACTTATTATATAAAGTATTAGCATGAGAAAAGTTTTTGTTTCGTATTGTAATACACTTCAACAGAAAACATTGTTTCCAAAATAAAAATCTGAATCTAATCATCTTCGCCTAGGAATGTTACTGAGTACATGCATAAGCAATATTCAGAAAAATAGTTAGAACATTTCGGTAAACCAACACTGCCGTAAATTTTGCTAAAAAGAAAAAAAAAAGGTGGGGATGAAATCTTAGAAAATATTTTACAATTAGCTATAACTCATACTTGAAAGACTTAGGGTCTGTTTGAATTGATTTTTTTTAAAAAAATATTTTTTAAAAAAAAATAAATTAAATTTGTAATAATTATTTGATTTGACTTTCAGAAAAGCTGAAATTCTAAAAAAAAACTCAAATACAAAATTTTTTTTAAAAGCCAAAATTTTTAATTTCTCAAAAAAAACTATTTTTCAAAACTTATTAAAAAAAACACTTTTAAAAAAATTCAATCTAAAGAGCCCTTATCCCACTCGATTCACTCTTAACCTATTTCCTAGGATTGTGTGAATCTGTCCAACGCTATACGATAAGATCAACCATCAAGTACTTTTCCTCTTATCAACTACTAGTACGCTGAATAGAAAGCATTTTGTTTTACAACTCATCTTTGATAATAAATTTTGAGTGAAAAGGCTCGTTTTATAATTCAAACACCAAGTAAATTAAAATATTCAAATCAAAGTAAGGAACTGGAATCGAATTTAATTTTGAATCACATCCAACCTCAACTTGTACCGCCAAAACATTCTAGAGAAAAATGAAAAGTATAGTTTGATACTTCTGTTACTCATTTTTTTTGGTGAAAGAAAATACAAGAAAAGATTGTACATTTCTTTTATAGTGTCAAAAATATAGTTAATTGTATTATCATCTGATCCGAATCGGAAGAATAATTATATTGTATATCCAAAAATAACACTCATGCCAAATGACTAGACGAGGACTTACAGCCTGTTTACTAAGCTTATTTCGGGTATATAAGTTGCAAATAACAAAAAGAATGTGAGAGAGTACTTTTTTTTAAAAATTTAAAAGTTACAAATTAAGTTTTAAAAAAAAAAACATACTACAAAATAAGTTCTTAAAAAAAAACATATTCTCACATCTTTTTTATCATTTGCATCTTATAAGCCCCAAATAAAGCTTTTAGCCAAACAGGCTCTAAGCACAGCCAATCAAGCTCTTTAATCCAATCTAGTATAAGGGTACTTTTTAGGCATTTTTTAGCCCAAAAATAATAAGATATGCATTTGAAGTATGAAGATGTTTGAAAAATAAAATAAAATAAAATAAAAGAAATGTCAAGACGTAAGGCTGCGCGTTAACCCAATCGAAACATTTATGCTAGATGGGCCCTACAGAGAGAATTATGCAAATGGGTGACCCGAATTGAGATCTCATTCTCCGGAGAGTTTTTATAGTGTGTTTGAAATAATTTTATTTTAAAATATTTGTTTTTATTGAATTTTGAAGATATATTATAAAATTTAATATTTTTATCAAATATATTATGCATTTTATAGTTATAAAAGTTAAGATATAATGAATTACTTATTTTTTATAAAATAAAAAGAATAATTTATTTTGAATTTTTATAAAATGTATGTGATAAAATATCTTCGATCTCACAAAATATACTCTTATTTTAATAAAATAAATATTTTAAAATAAAATTATAATAAACAAGAATTAGTTTACTGAGCTTTCAAGAAATAGCATGCATCAGCAAAACCAAATACTCGCGGGCAGCTTACTCAATTAATCGGCAGATCAGATCTAACCCTTGCCAACGACCTTTCTCTTCGGTTAAATTAGCTTTTGATGGTTCAGGGTTATGAAATATTGCGAAATTATTCTTTGGATTTTATCGCATTAGTCCTCTCTGCAGTGAAATTTCTTCTTTCGCACATCCTCGATTAACCTCCCGCAGTTAAAGTGGAAAAGGGGTTCGCCTTTGGTTAACCCTTTTAAATAAACATCGAGATGACAAAAATAAAAATTTAAAAAAGGTTTTAAAAAGATTGGTGTTGCGTTTGCATCATGAAAATTCATCTGACCCCTCATTGGATGCTAGATATTTGTTGGGGATTTGAAGAGTAAAAATAATCAAAAATATTATTTAAAATTTGGCACGTTTCGTTTGATGCGTGGCGTGAAATGAACGTCGGATTATTTTGTTTTATTTTTTGTTGAAAAGATTATTTTATTTTGTTGGGCAGATATCTGTATCCCTTAGCATCTGAAGCAACAAATTGTTCGACTTAAGCAAAAAAAATTAAAAAATGAAAAATTGTATTACTTTAATAGAGTATTTAAAATGCCCTCACAACTGGCAAAATCTTTTGAGATAATCTCTTGCACAGTCCCTATTAATTTAGTCTGCAGTTTGAGAGAAAAGAGGAAGGTGTGTTGGTGGTTTGACAAACTGGCTTCCAGATTAGCACAAACTTGTTTATGCTTAAAACTTTAAATTCGCCTTCTTCATTGGATGTATTTAGCTGTCTAAGTTTTGGCGTAAGTTTATTTAATTACCCTGCGTTTATACATAAACATGTATAGCTTTTTTAGTTAAAAATACTATGCTTCCAAATATAAGAAATGATAATTATGTTTTCAAGTGTAACATCAATATTTAGTTATATTAAAAACCCCTATACTTAGACCAAAGGTAACTAGTTTAGTTTGTTGCACTCCTAACTGTCACCAGAAGCTTAAATTTATATAATTATTGGCCTGGTTTGTCATTAATCGTTTAGTTAATACAACCAAATGATATTACAAAGTTTAAGATGCCCTCAATGTATGGATCAATCATCTTCTATTATAGTCCCCTATCTCATTTATTTGAATTTTCTTTTTCGTCTAATTTATTTTTAGTTTGATTATTTATATTACCTAGTAAATCAATGCATCGAAATTTTATCTCATCCAAAAAATTATCTTCCAATTTGTTTTGAGTAGTTTAATGATATGGGGATATTCAAATATTTTTTTTTAAAAAAAAGATAACTTATAACCAATATAAATGAATAGAAGTGTATATCTACCTTTACTTAAATCAGTTGCTAATGAAATTAGTGATGAACAACTTCGTTTTAGTAACCGATTTTCAATATTTAGTGATTGATTTTTTGGTCACAAAAGCCTCTTTCTTCTAGTAGTGCTTGACATGTTATGTTCCAAATTTAATCATTTGCAAATTGGTTCCTTTAGTTGCAGTGAAACAGTTCAACATAAGATATTGAAGAGTTTTCCTGTCTTTTTGGCTTAGTTCTCTCCTTTCTTTTCTTCTTCTTTTTTCTCCTTTTTTTTTTCTAAGTAGCACATACTTATTATCATCAATAATTCAAAGTTTAGAAAACACAATGAGAATTAATTATGGAATTTTCACCACAGAAAATAAATTATGATTACAACTTTCAAATAAGTTCGACAGCATCTACAAGTGCAAAATGGAAATAGCAACTATAGTATTTATATTGTTGAAAAATTTCTATTTAAAGTGGACTACTGTTAATTATTTTTGTTTTATAAAATAGGCTGAATATCTGGTTTACAAGTTGGTTCTGTGATCATATTGGTTTAAGCACACCTTATAAATCCATACGGTTCTATTGTGTGTAGGCCCATATATTTTGATAAAGCCTTTTATAGGTGGTACTGTCAAAATTTATTATAAATAGGGTTAAATTCCCCCTCCTACTCTTAACTTCACATTTATTCTTATAACTATTTGTTAAAATTGAGTAAAGCAGGAAGAGGAAGATCTAAGCCTAGATTGGGTGACAGATACTTCTTCAACAATTTCTTAACAATAATAGCTCAGGTAAACACTTTCACTATCAATTATACTTTTAATTTTATATTGTAAATTCATGTATTGTATACGATCTATATATTGTGCTTACACATATATATACTACATTTAGGAGATGATATGGATATATCTTTCTCCATTTTATTCACCAAATGTTATATAGAATCTAATACCATTGCAACTACAACTAATTGTATGTACTTTTTAGAATGCATAATTGAAGTGGAGCTTTAGAGATCATCAATTTAATAGATATTTGGAAGGGTATGGTCCTATTTGCATATGATGATAACATGCCCTTTTAAAAAGGTGCTCATATACCGAGAGGATAAGTGAACAAAAGTTTCAAAAGTCAGGTTCAATTCGTATAATGCACACGTTGAATATACGAAGCGTATGTATATCAATGTATGTTTGACTTCTTATTCTTCTCGTGCGTTGGCCCCCACATGTATGGTAGTGAACTGGCAAAGCAAAAAAGCTTTGTGCAAATTAATTGATTTCTTGAAATTTTTAAAAATTTCTTTTCTTGACGTTGTTGTAAAAATAGGCACCATCCCTTCATAGTTTAATTAATTAGTAGATTGTTTATCGTCTTATTTTCAGTTTGTTATATAAGGGCCTATTTTTATTGTCAAGTTAACTTAAGTATTTGCATATCATTTTGCTATGTATGTAAACTTAGAAGTTGTCTTTGTTTAAATGGGTCGCTCTTTTCCTATGTTAAAAAAAAAAAAGAGTATAATAGGGATGTTTCCAGTTACGTGAAATACATCTACACTTACATGCACTAAATATCCAAAATACGTGTGAATATTTCTGCTAATTAAGATGTTTTGACTTATTTATGTTCCTCTACCTAATTAACCTTGGAGTACTAGGTGAGATACAAAAGATCAATAGTTTCTAATGAAGTAAAGAAATAAATACGTTTCTTTTTTTTTTTTTTTAACTTTAAGTGAGAGTTTTCAACCCTAATTACATTAGGCTTGATTCTCAAAATTTGAAATAAGGACAGTTTTTTATTTTTTGGCTTAATTTACCACTTTGCGACCACGAACAATCTGAGAGCTTTCCTTTTACCATCCTGATCAGCTTTTTTCCTGAAAAAGTGAATTCTTCATACGTACACTCGCTCTGCTGAGTGTTGACTGAAAAATCCAATCTTTTGCCCAGGACAAACCTCTCTAATTGTAGAAACTCATTCGAAATCGAAAGCGGGCTTGGCTTTCCCGAAAAGGGTTCCATTCATTCAACACGTTGAGAAGAAACTCCATTGACCAATTTGACACCAACACGTTTTACTGTCACCAGTGGTCAATTACAAATAAAAAGAAATAAAAACGTGTGAAAACTGAAAACTCTGTAAACTACTGCGCCGCTTCCCGCGCCAAAAACATCCCCATCAACCAACCAAATCAGTGCATTATTTATTAAGCTGATCAGACTGGTTGACATGTAAAAAGGCTAACAATTTATATTTTGACAAAATTTCATTTCTATTTTATTTACTTGTTTATTTATTTATTTATTATTATTATTATTTAAAGGATTGCGTACTGGAGTCCTTGGAATTTTTCTTATTAATATCCTAATTTTGAGAATTTCTTTTAAAAATATCATGTTTTGAAATTATTTTTGAATCTACCTTTTTCAGTGTTTAAATTATTAAAATGATGAATGAGTTATCATTTTAGAGACATTTCAGATTTCCTATATCTGAATTTTAAATGGTTGGGCAATCAACATGAGTTCGGTAATTGAATTATCGAATTGGTAACTCACCTTCTATTTTGGTAATTGAATTGCTGTTTCGGTAATTCAATTACTAAATTTTCATTGATTACGCAATTTATTTAAAATTCAAACATTAAAATTTGAAACGTCTCAAACATGGTAACTCATTCATCGCTTTAATAATTCAAACTCCCAAAAAAGTAAATTTAAAAATGAATTCAAAAAAATTTATTTAAAAAAAATAAAATTAGGGTATAAATAAAAAAAAAATCCAGTGCGCGGCAGCTGCACGTGAATCATGCCTCAACTTTACGTGGACCGCGTCTTTGTCCCTGTGCAACACGCCAGGTGACATACCATCATTTTTCCGCTCTGCTTTTAGCCAAATGATTGAGCCCATACATTATATATATATATATATATATATATGGATCACAAAGAAAAAGAAGGGAAAAAATAAAGGAGGTAACTTAAGCATTTTTTACTTGCTTTTTCTCAATCTCTTTTGCTTTGGTAATTAAGATGATGATTCAATTAATTAAGGATTGAAGAAAACAACAGCACTGGTACATATTAACATTAAATTTATGCAAACTACATCTCAGCTGCTAGACAGGGTTGAAAGCAAGAATTAATGCGAGGAAACGCAATGGCTTACCTGCTAAACGTCTACGTTTGGTTAAGAGATTCATTCAAGCATTTATTGGACGAGAGATATCCACAAAAAGCTACGGGATGGACAAGTTGGCAAATTTTTTTTTTTATTATTAAATATTGATCTTCTAGAATCAAAGAAGTCATTTATTGGGAGAGAGATAGATCAGAGAAGGCGTGGGCATTTATATAATCCATTGGTCCCTTTTGTCCTTTTCTGAAAATACCTTTTATCACATGTTTAATTATACTTGTTTTGAATGTCTGTCAATTTATTTTTAGTTTATATATACTCGAAAATTATAAATACATTTCACATTTTCAATTACAAAAAATACAAAATGAAATGAGAAAAGTGTAAAAATTTATTCTAAAAGCAGCGATTTTGTGGACCAACCGTCCCCTTATTTTGGACGCTGCTTTCAAATAACTAATTTCTCTTTAATTAGATTTCTTATCACTTACTTTTCCTATATACCATGGATTAAAAGTATCAACATGCTCGGAAGATGGTTGTGTATAAAACCACCAATATCGTACATGAATCGTGTTTATTCCCCTTGACGAGAGAAGGGTTTAGGTGAGTTAGGTTTGCACTAATAGCTAAGAATAGCTATTAACTTTTCAAATGACTTTTAGTCTTTTAACTGATCAAAACACTACTTTTTAAAATCATTACTGTTTGGTGGAACAGTATTTCAAGTAACTTTTAGTGTTTCAACTAGCGTTTCTCAAAAGCTAAAAATTTGAGTCTTTCATGTGCTTTTTATGTTTTTTTTTCTTTTTATTTAGCAATTCTCCCCTGATTACATTTTTTTTTATTTTTCTATTCTTTCTCTTATTTCTCTTTATATTTTTACCTTTTCTTTCACAAATATAAATAAGAAATAATATAAAAATAAATTTCAAATTCTACATAATCAACATACTAAAATTATAATATTTTTTAGTATTTTTTTACAAAATAATTTTAAATCTATTAAAATTAATTTTTATAATATTGACAAAAATATTTTATCAAAAAATTACTTATATTTTAATGTCAAAATATAATTATAAAAATAAATATCTAATTATGAAATATATTATCTTGTTAGTATAATAGTAATGATAATTAATTATCATAACAACAATAATAATAACATAATATTAATATCTTTTTACGTCATTTTATATTCATCAGCTAAATTAACAACTAATTTTACTGAATACATTTTGTTCAATCAATTAGTTAAATAACTATCAATTAATAGCTAAAAAAATGCTATCAACTATTTAAACAGATATCAGCTACCCTAATAGCTAAATTTACTGAACAGGCCCTAAATGAAAGTCATCTCTAGGAGTAGCTTTTTGTGTGTTAATATTAATGCAATCTATTAAATCGCCGATTTTGATGGTCAAATCCATTAAAATTTATATTCATTAATTGTTTCAAATTTGCTGGGCGTCTAACAAATGGCTGATGGTTTATAAGCTTTTAGTTTTTCTTGGGTATTTATAATAGAGAAGTTATATCATATATCTTAAGGATTATGTACTTACTAAGTATTGTGCACCTTCAGTGAACAAATATCATAAAATTTATGAATAAATAGTATAAAAATTATGAACAAACACGTCAATTAAATTGTTCATAACTTTTTTATTATTTGTTCATAATTTATTTGTTTATCACTTAACATATATTTATTCACCATTTTTGCACACACATATACACAAAAAGACATTCACACACACAGACCCACATAGTATTAATATTGTGAACAAATAATATTAATATTATGAATAAAAAGTATTAATATTATGAACAAATAGTGTTAATATTGTGAACAAAGATAAGGAAGTATGATAGTGAAGGAGCATAGTATAAATTGTGTTTATAATATGCTTTAGGGAAAAAAAATAGTCCGCATTATTTCCTTATTTTATTGAATTGATTCCTATTGTTTTAAAATATTCAAATTAATTTTTAATATTTTATAAAAATGTTTGAATTAGTCTTGAATGTTTCACAATAGAGTCACACTTGTTTAGGAACATTTATTTAAGTACTTAATGTTTTAGAAAAATAGTCCAACTACTCTTTATTATTTGGGGAAAAAAATTATATTAATTCTCAATATTTTATAGGCATAGTCAAATTAGTCCAAATCTTTTTTGTTCATTTTTCTTAAAACAATTGAGTAATTTGAGTAGGTTTATAAAATATCAAGGACCAATATAATTTTCTAGACAATGAACTAATTTGATTATTTTTGTGAAATATTGGTAACTAATATGAATGTTTTTAAATAATAAGAATTAATTTGACTATATTTATAAAATACGAGGACGAATTTAAATATTTTAAAAAATAACAGCAACAATAAGGACTTGTTATGAAATTAGCCCATTTGCTTTACATCGCCTGATGCCCATCGTACTTGAAGAGCAAAACCGTCTTCTAAGATTAAGCGCCTGTTTGGGTTTGCTTTTTTTTTTTTTTTTGTGCAGCTTATAAGCTCCTAGGAAAAAAATATCCTCTCGCATAGTTTTTATATTTGTAACTTATAAGCCCCAAATAAGCTTAGTCAAACAGACTATAATACATGTCAAGAATTCCAATCCTTTTATCAATATCGTTCAATTATTAATGTGTTTAGGAGTAGATCTGAACAAAAGCCTTAGGCTTTGTTTGGCCTAGCTCTCAAATTTCAGTACCTATAGAGTTTTAATAGTACAGTTTTGATTAAAAGTATTTTTGAATAAAAATCGTTGATTGCTTGGCCTAATATTTTTGAAATTGAACTTCTAGTTTTTGACAGCAATATTAGAATTTCAAAATTATAGAGTAGTACTTTTTAGAAAAGAAGAAAAAAAACTTCTGACATGTAAAAATAGCTTTTCAAAAGGCTCCAATTTAGAACTTCTAGTTTTTTAATTTTTTTTAGCTTTGACTTTTATGTAAAAGTATTTTACAAATTTGCCAAATAGACTAGTTTCAACTTTTAAACTAAAAAAAGGTACTTTTGAATGTCTAAAAATTGGGCCAAATAAACTCTTGGAAATAGGTTTTCCTTGCTCGGATGTCATCTAATTTTGGTGTTTTCGAATAAAATTGTTTGAAATATAAGAAATGTTAAGTCTAATTAGCTTAGTAATAGTAAATGAAGTTGAGTGTTTATCAAAATAATCTTCCAATTACCCAAATGCAAGCCATAATAATAATAATAATAATAATAATAATAATAATAATAATAATACTTTCATATCTTTGTTAAAAACTTTCCCCCGGTTATTGATTTTTCACATCGTTGTATGGCAGGTCATGAATAGTAGGAACGCAAAGGCCAAAGCAAAGCAGCTGTAAATTTCCAAGAGTATACCATGAAGAGGTATTGTTGCACTATGAAACTTTCACTCCATAACTCTTTTCAAAAAACACTAATTTGATTGTAGGTGTCCGGACATTTTTTTTGTTGCATTGTTAGAGCTTAGAGCTTTACAATTAAATGCAATACAAAGATAACACAGCCTATTTGGATTGACTTTCTTTTTTTTAAAAGAAATATTTTTTCTTCCCGAGATAATATATATATATATATATATATATATATATTGCAATTGAAAAAAGTTTAAATATAATTTTTTAAAAGCCAGAAATTTTCACTTAACAAAAACACTTTTTTTCAAAAGTTACTACGTGGGTGTTTGGTTGGCTTTTAAGTTGGTCAAACTTTCTTAAAACTTAATTTAAGCTACTAGACATGTTTATTTTAATAAAAAAAGTTTTTTTTAAAAGTAATTTTAAGTAAAAGGAAAAAATAAAAAGCTCTTCACCTCCAACTTTTATTTATTTATTTATGGTTTTTAAGTACTTTGAAAAAAAAGTAAGTTTGACCAAATTATTTAGAGCCAGTTTGCTTTTTTGTTTTGAAGAGCCAAACCTACTTTTGCAACTTAAAAGTCAAATTTTAAAAATAAGGGTGTTTGGTTTTTCATCTTAAAAGTTGGTTTGAACCAAAAATCAATAGAGTTTTGGGCTTAAACGGAGAAACTAAAATTTTTTGCTTCTCCCTTTATAGTTTGTAAGAAGGAGTTTTCAAAAACTTTAAGACAAAAATGTCCTCATTTTTCTAATTATTAATATTTTCTTGAATTATAAATATAATTAAAAAATAAATATAATATTATAATTAAAAATAAAAATAAACTTAAATGTCTAATTTAATTAAAATAAAATAATAAAAATTAATAATAAATAATTAAATCAATTTAATAATAAATAAAAATAATTTTAATAATAAATAAAATAATAAAAATATATTTTATTTAATAATTACTAAAAAACAATTATTAGTTAACTATAATTTCTTTAAAAATTGTTCAAACAAGTTAAAATATAATTAAAATAAAAAGTATATTATATAGAGCAAATAATAGTTTATTATTAAAAGTGTGAAAATGTCTCTTTTAGTAATTTGAACAACCAACTATTATTTTTAAGTATAAAACCAAACATTTTCTTGTTAAATAAAAGTCTGTTCCATATAAAAGTAATTAAACATAATTCCGTTTTTACCAAAAGTCCTTTTAACCAAAAGTCCGCTTCTAAACCACCTTTTTACAAAATGGTATTTTCAAACTGAAAACCAAACTAGTTCTTAATACCTTATCCTTACCTTTTATGTTTATTACTAAAATATCTTTGCTCTTTTATGTGATACTTACACTTTAAAATTTTATTTTTTATGTCCTTAATAGTTATTTTAACAATATAAATTATTTTTTAACCTACTTTAACCGAACATAAAAATAATTACTTTTATAACTATAACTTTTATTCAAACATGTGACTATTTAAAGTCGATAATAAAAATAAGTTGTTTAAAACCAAAAATACTTTAAGTTGTCTTTGGGAAAGACAATTGAAACGCCCTCTAAAAAAGGCTTGTAACAATGCCAGTCAAGACGAGTCCGTAATGTCATTCTTATCCTCACTTCAAAGAAGAAAATCTTAATGGAATGAAATCAATATCTCAATCAACACGAAAACATGCAATCACAAATAAAATCTTCAAAGCTCCCTGTATGTAGGACAGAGTCCACTACCATTTTGTGTGGCGACAATGGAGATTGCATCCATTCTTTGTCGATTCTTTATCCACCCCCTTGCATCCGAAAATAGATAAAAGACGACCCCTTTTAATTCGTTCTCGTTTTGCCCCTGACATGACCGGCCAGGGCTGTGTAGTGTGTATTTCTTAACCAAAATGGACCACCACGTTCTTACCCTTCTACAAGGGCAACTCAATTTTAGAAACCAAAATAGACATTATGATATTATATATTTGTATCGCAATATAATTACTGTACCATTGATGAGAGTCAAATGAATGTATGAACCACCAAAAAGTTATTAATTGAGACGATAGTGGTCTCACTACCGTAAAGAAATGACATAAGTTTAAATCCCAAAAAGCTCACTTATTGGGAGAGGGCTTCCTTCACCACTCCCAATCCGATATAAATTGGTCTCAATCTAATGTAATTTGGAGATACCTAATTCAAAGCAGGAAATAAGTATATGAACTACATTTTCTACATTCAAGTATTCAAGCTCATTAGACCTTTCCACCACTCTCTCTTATTTAGCTATTATTTTGCTTGTTTTCTCGATTTTGGATTTCTTTGTAATACTAGAAGAAAATTCTGCGACAGTAAAATGTCTAATCTATTTCTTGTAGATATAATTAATTCATCACTACTGAATTGATCATATCATCATAACACCTCTCCTCTTTTTGCTATGCAAGAAAATATTTTATTATCCGTTTCAACGATGAAAACTATATCAATACCAGGCCATATCTTTAAAAAATGGATAGCTGTTATATGAATGTTTGAGCACCTTTGTTTTGAGTGAAGATTCCTTCATGATATAACATTTTATAAATTAAATTCAACAATCTTAATCGGTTCATACTATTTTTATTTAATTATTATCTTACCAATAATTTATAATCACCGAATATCGATCAACACATCAAGAAATGCATTTTTTTTGTGAGTAAATTTCACAATAAGTCCCTATTGTTTCTCCATTTTTTCAAAGTGGTCCCTATTAATTTAAAATATTCAAATTAGTCTTTAATGTTTCACAAATGTAGTCAGATTAGTCCTTATTATTTAAAAAAAATTATATTATTCCCAATGTTTCACAAAATTAGTCAAACTAGTCCCCGTTATTTGAAAAGAATTCATACTAGTCTCCAATATTTTACAAACTTATTTAAGTTAGTCCATGTTTTAATAAAAAATGAATAAAAAAGATTGGAACTAATTTTATTTTATTTTTTTATTCTTAGTTGATTATAACACCTTGAACTTTTGTATTGCGAATTTCATTATGGAATAATTTTTAGACAATAAAAGTTCCTAATTTTCATTAAAAAATTTCAATCAGATGTCTAATGTGTCTTATAAAAGTTCACAATAAATCCAAATATGCAAAGAATGCAATAACTATCATCCAAAATGTTAAATTTCCACTGTTTTTTTTTTCCTTTTTGGCTAGGAATTCTTGCTTAAAAAATAGATAATCGGATTTCGCTTTATAGGGCAAAAGGTAAGATTGTAAATTGCTTTTATGTTTGAGGTCATTTGGGACATTTTCGTCAAAACTAACGTCCATTCTAATTGTAGGGACTAATTTGACCATAATAATTAAACATTGGGGACTTGTATGAATTATTTGAAATAATAGGGATTAAAATTAAAAATTATGTAAATATTAGGGATTTATTTGAATTTAACTCTAACTGCAGGGACTAATTTGACTATAGCAAGTAAACATTAAGGATTTATATGAATTATTTGTAACAATAGGGACTAAAATAAAAAAAAAGTATTAACAGTAAGGACTTATTTGAATTTAACTCTTTTTTTTTGTCACATCTGTGATACCACGTGGGGTTTTAAGCCTCTCGAAAAACACGCCAAATTGAAAGTTCCCGTGGGCATTAACGGGACTGCAGCAGAGTCCAGAACGTGGTAGAATTGTCTGAATTAAGGAAGATGCCTTCCTTGTCTCTTCGTAGTCGAACGCCGGGTTATTTTTTATTTTTAACCTTATTTTTTAATTTATTTCCAAAAATAGTCCAGTTTTAAGAGGAGTTGCAAAAGTAGACTTTTCGAAGTTTAGAAGGCCGATCACGAATGATGAAAACTCGATATCGGACTTCGAAAGTTCGAAAATATTTTCGAATAATGGAACTTCAATATCGAACTTCAAAAGTTCGAAATTATCAACAGTAACAACTTCGAACTTATGAAGTTCGAAAATAGGGTGCTGCAGTCCCATTAGGGTTTGCAAGATTCCTTCTGTGACGATGTTGCGACAATATGACGGAGGCCAGAGAACAATATCAAAAGGCAGACAATAATATCGTGTTTCAAACTTTAGAAGTTCGAGTTTACAAGATTCCGACGCGATCGAGGGCAGAGCAGAGCAGAGAATAAAATTTTTGTCAGAGATGTCCTTTTTCGAACTTTTGAAGTTCGAAGTTTTGAAAAATTCGAACCTTCGAAGTTCAAATTTTTCGCACTTTCGAACTTCTGACGGGCGATTTTGTTATTTCGAGTTTTTAAAATTCGAGTTAGGTTATAAGTCGAAACTCAGAAGTTCGAGATGGATATTTCGAACTTTTAACATTCGAATTATGGTGCCACCTTTATTTCACCCAGGGCAATGATTTGACGGCGTGGCATGGAATCTGACATTTGAAATTTAAAATCCGAATTTCTAAGTTCGAATTTGTTACTATATAATGCACACCCTACTTCTCCCTTCATCATCTCGTTCCAAAATCACTAACCCTACAAACGTTCACACGATAAGTCACATTATGTAGCATTTTCAATATTTGGATTTGCTGCTATACCACTAACCATTCCACTTCCCTCCCTTCTGCAACTCATTCACATCTAAGTCACGTTATACATTTTCTTTCACCCAAAAAGATGAATGCAAATGTTGATGCAGTTAACGTATATTTATATTACGGTGGCAACAAAATTGAAACAGATCATGGGCTCGACTATGTAGGTCCAAACTTACCACGTAAAATAAAAATTCTTCCCGGAATGACATACTATCAGTTTGTATCTCGTATATTCACGAAGCTCCAATTGCGGCCTACTATCGATAGAGTTGAGTTGTGTTATCGTGATCCCAAATGGGACACAAACCTATAACAAATATATTATTACCCCAGTGGCATTAAGGATGACGAAGATGTACAGGACACGTACGAAATAGCTTGCATGGATATGAATAGGAGATGTGCGCACGTTGTCTTAGACGTGCAAAGTGATATCGTGTACAATCCACAGCCTTCAAATGAAGAAGCAACACTACAAGAAGTTGTTGGTGAATTGCCATATTTGAATGTGGAACCACCTTATTATGTCAATGTAGAAGTCAACATTCCAACCACAACGGCAGGGTTTTCCATATTTTCCCTTTCTCCACCGCCATGCCCCACATTTGAAGTTGGAGGACCCTCTCAAGCTAGTGACATTCGGGAGATGTTCGAGGTGGGATTAGATTCTATTTTATCTGAACCGGAAGAAGTAGATGAGGACGTCCAGTTAAACGAAGAGGAAGATGTTGTGTCAGTAGAAAGTTTAATCTACGAAAACAAAGAGGTTGATGTGGGCCAGGATAAAGTATTACATCACTTCAAATGAGCCTCCAATGGAGAGGCCAATGTGGGACGAGAGACGGATGGAGTTGGCCAAACGCATGGTGTTCCCGAAAAAGGTTGATCTTATACGGGCTGTCCAACAAAACGTGATCAAACATAAACGAGAATACAGGGTGGTGAAGTCAAATAAGTCCTTGTGGGACATACGTTGCTACGAATCAAGCAATCCTAAGACACCATGCAAGTGGAAGGTTCATGCAGTAAAAAAATGCACACACAAGATGTTCGAGATTACGAGGTACCAAAGCATGTATATTTGCGTGGGAGATAAATGCGGGCCAAACCATAGAAATCTAACATCTGGTCTCGTCAGCTACATGGTTAGGCATTTTGTTGCAGAGAAGTCTGATTTCGAGGTACGTCTTGTCCAAGCCCACGTAAAGAAGACTTTAAATGTTGATATAACATACGGGAAAGCTTGGCGTGGTAGGAATAAGGCAATCCAACTAGTTTTTGGAGACTGGGACATGTCATACAAGATGCTGCCGCACTTTTTTGCCACCATAATTACAAAGAATCCGGGAACTGTTGTCTACTACAAGTTCGCCCAGGGTTCAACTGAAACAGAAAAAAAAATTTCACTATATTTTTTGGGCTTTTGGTCCGTGCATCATGGCATGGAGGCACTGTCGACCTGTACTCTCATTGGACGGAACACATCTGCATGTGAAGTACAAGGGCCACTTGCTCGTTGCCTTAGCGACAGATGCCAACGACCATATATTACCGTTGGCATTTGCCATTATCGATGGCGAGAGTACAAATAGTTGGAGGTGGTTCCTGGAGAAGTTAAGTCAGTGTTTTTTAAACGACATGTCAATAGTTTGCATTCTGTCTGATCGGCACGCAGGAATCGCGGCAGCCATCAATACAATAACATCCGACGGCCGACTTTAAGTGAAGCATCGCATTTACTTGAGACATCTAAAAAGCAATGTGATGAAAAGATGGTACAACCAATTCGCAAAAGACATGTGTTGGATAGCTGGAAAAGAAAGCCAAAAACATAAGCACATCGCCGCCATGGACATTATTCGTAATATTGACCCACGACCCACTGGCGTTGGTACACAGGTGCACCAGATGTTAGCCGACCTCGGTCCAGATTCATGGACATTGAGCCACGATGGGGATTATAGATGGGGAGTGCTGACAACAAATAATGTTGAATGCTTCAATGGTGTGATTGTCGGAGCTAGGGGATTGCCCATTACAGCACTAGTAAATAACACTTTTTTAAAGCTAAAGGGATATTTCCACGATAGGTTGGCAAACACGATGCACATGCATAGAGATGGTAGTATTCTGACGGATCGAGCGAGAGAAAAATATGAAAAGTGGGAAACATCTTCACACCGGATGCGATTGCATGCATTCAGACTAGATGAGTGGTACCAGGTCGGTCGAATGCCAAAATGATGAAACGATGTTCCCAACGAACAAGAGGTAGATTGGGTGGGACGAACATGTACATGTGGTAAGTGGACAGCCTATCATATGCCATGCTCTCATGCCCAATATGTTGCCCGTTATAGGGGCGGAAACCCTTCAACCATGGTTGATCTTCATTATACGGCAGAGTCATTCGAGGCAACATATAATATGACATTTCAACCCTTGGACATGAATTTTACTGGCCTCCAGGACCCAGTTGGACGTTACTCCCGAATGCTTTACAAGTGCGCGACAGAAGACGTGGGCGGGAAAGAGCTCGGCGTATACCAAACGAGATGGACAATTCCGACCAAGTAGACAGAAGAAAGTGTGGTTATTGCCGTAACCCTGGGCATATTGCACCAAATTGTCCCCTAAGAATAGATACATAGCTTCGAATGGTTATCATGAAGTTGTAGCATGTGAAGCTAATTGGTCTTTTCTACTATGGTGTGTAATGTTTTCAATAAAAGATATTGTCAAATCTTTCCATCTCAAAATATTGTCAACATCAACACAATTTATATCGAGACATGATAATAAGTACGAAAAAATAATGAAAAATACAAGTTCAATTACATAGAATTACTAAAATAAGTTTGAAATGTAAAATGTTTATTCAACTACATCAATACTGAGAAGGCGTGTAATAATCGGGCCTCCGACCCCTGTTGGTCCGGTCAGGTAAAACGCGTGGCGGTGGATGCGGTGACTGCGTGCGTCTACGAGTACGACGCAATAGATGGTCCTCCTCGAGCACCAGCTCAGCAGTCTGATCATCTATTAGATAATCACTGGTAGATAACAGCCCCTGCGGTGGCGTGTTCGAGGTGCTAGGCTCCTGATGTGACGGACTGCCATACTCAAACTGGCTAAACCTACCATGGTATGGCGGTATATATGAAGTGCTGGGATCGACCCACGGACCACCATACTCGAACTGCTAAACCTACCAGGCTGTGGCGGTGTGTACGAAGTGCTGGGCTCCTGAGTGGGATGATGATAACGGCCCCGCTGTCCCGACCGATGTAACGTTTGTGGAGGCGGTTGCGAATGTTGGACGTCATACATGGCTGTCGTGTCGTCCAACAGGTGCTCATGCTGGGTTTGCTGAAGTACGGCCTAGCCTCTGATGTGCAGGACCTGCAGATGACTCACCATAAAATCAAGAGTAGCCGCATCTACTCGTAAGTCTCTCGCCTCGTACTGCCGTATAATACTCCCACTATGGTTACCCACATGCTGAGCGTATACTGCCTCAAGAAAAAGTTATGGGCACTGTCAACATGTATTGCATCAATGCATATTAAATTCGAATTTATAGGAAAACATTCATATTGCACTAGCCAGACTGTTCTCATTGTGGGCCGACGCAACATAGCCGTCGTCTGTATGACTAGTCCGAGGGTGTCCAGCATGTAGTATGGTTATCCCTCGGTGCCATCTCATATACGCCCTCAAAGCCCCAGGATCGGGAAAGTCCTCTAACTCCGTCGCCACAACAGTGTTTTCCCAATTGACCTGCAAGTCGACTGCCAAATTATATTGTTCGGCTGTAATCTTCTCTTTCCCGTCCCGGTGCTTCTGCCAAACGGGTGGATTACCAGGAATCGTTTGCCCCATGCCGAACTGCCGAAGTACCCGATCAAGACGGTGCCACTCAACCCGCCTACCAACAATGAGGGGTACACATTCTCGCCACGCTTCCGCATTTTGCAAACAATACTGTGGCAAACCACCCATTGCATGCTCGAATGACTGCCAAATAAATTGGGAACACAACAATAATGGTAGATTAGTTTATAAAACATACAACGTAAATTAACAAGGGAGAGTAATAAATGTGAAATGTAAATTTTTTCAAATCTCACCGGGCTGCAAATGGTCAATCATGTCCCGCGCCTCGTTCAAACCAGCCCGGCCCGCAACCCACTTCAGATCCTTCCTCGCAAAGAACATGTAGCCGCGTGGTGGGCCTGGCAATGGGAAATCAGGGTGAACAGCGTGCCCATCTCTCTGATGGTGCCTATCCGTCTGCTCACACAATGTTGACTTAAAAGCCGTAAGTCTGTCCCAAGCAAAAAACTGCATTGTACGAGACAATTATATTATAAGCAATAATACGTTTTCAAATATCATTAACAACAATGAGATGATTAAGTGTGCTATTTGAATGAGCATGACAACCCCGCACATGCCTCTATAATCACGACAACAAGCCTTACAAAGCCATCTATACAAATGCGCTAGGCATGCTGCCCCCCCAATTATATTCACTTATATGATTAAAGTCAATCAAAAAGTCTAACCAATGTAACGATAATTTGTTTCCTGTCGTATCAGTGAACATATGGGTGCCAAATAACAAAAAAATTCACAAACGAGCCCGCCGTTCCGCTTCCTCCACCTCAAGATTCTCCGGAGTGCCTTGGGCTACATACAATTCCTTCAGATGGGGTATGTTAGTCGAATTTCCACTAATTTTGTCCAAAGATACATATACCCCCATATACTGATGAATACGTCTCCGCCACTCTTCCGAAGTTCGACTAGTATCGTCGAGCACCGGGACAACCTGACCAACAATCGGTAATCTCCAATATACAGCGCCATCCTGGAGTGTGATCGTGGCCTCGCCTACAGGCAAATGAAATGTATGCGTCTCTGGTCGCCACCTCTCAATTAAGGCAGTAATAAGACGATTGTCAACCTGAAGGAAGCACGCCGCATAACATCCAAAAAATTCGGCTCTCAATAAAGTCGTCTGCACAGCAAGATGCTCCGTCCATAGGAATAACTCTCGATCACTCCTATAAATCTTGTGTTCCTCTAACTGATGGGGTGACGACAAATAATTCACTCGGTGGTCATAGTAATAGCATAACACTGAACTATCGCTAGGAGCCGGTCTATGAGCCATAGATCCTACGAGCATTAAGTAAATTAAAAAAAATGTAAAAGTACTAATTATTACTAATTAGTTTAGAACTGCAACTTTAATATTTAACTAATTTTGCTAACTTTGTAAAATTCACAATATTTTACTTTCTCTACATTCATACTAATTAAATAACTAGTACCTACATTTTCTAATATTTATAATTTCACACTAATTATATGCACAGTGATTAATACATCCCATCATCATAAAAATATTAATATTCTAAATAATAAATCAACATATAATTAACATATAAAATAAACCAACATGATTAATATTCCACTAAAATAAACAATAGTCTAATTTTGAAATTTCATGTATTAAGCAACATATAATTAACATATAAAATAAACCAACACGATTAATATTCCACTAAAATAAACAATAATCTAATTTTCAAATTAAAGTTACACAACAAACAAAATTAATACTGCTTAACATTATCTAAACGTAAAAAAATTTATTACTAATTACTTTAGAACTACAACTTTAATATTGAACTAATATATCACTTCATCTTAAAATTACTAATAATGAACATAATTAATCCTAAAACTCCACTAAAACTCTAACTTCAATTACTTATCATATGCCCTATAACTTTAATTTTCTCATTTCTTAAATTTTATATTATTTAAAATTTATAAAAATTCATATTAAATACTTTAGAACTACAACTTTAATATTTAATTAATACATAACGTCATCTTAAATTGACTAATAATTAACATAATTAATCCTAAAATTCCACTAAAACCCTAAAACTCCATATGATTAATTGAATAATTATAAATTCACACTAATTATATGCATACTGATTATATGCACACAAATTATATACACAATGATTAATATATCCCATCATCATAAAATGATTAATATTCCAAAAATAAATCAACATATAATTAACATATAAATTAAACCAACAAAATTAATATTCCACTAAACTAAACAATAGTCTAATTTTAAAATTTAACGTATTAAGCAACATATAATTGACATATAAAATAAACCAACATGATTAATATTCCACTAAACTAAACAATAATCTAATTTTCAAATTAAACGTATTAGGCAACATGTAATTAACATATAATTTCGAAATTTAACATCATATAAATTAAACAAACAAACACATTAAAACATATAAATTCGGTACAAAAAAAAAGGAGAAAACTTACAAGATTTAGGCAAGATCATAGAATGTGAAAATTTTGTACTAAATTTTCGAGTTGGGTGGGAGAAAAATGAGAGAGGGATCAGAGAACACTGGAGAGAGCAAAAGAGGTGAGATTTCGGATGGGAGGAGGTTTGGTAGGGGTTTAAATACTAGAGGAGTCGAACTTCAGAAGTTCGACATCAAGGAACAAAAGCTAGTTTTCGAACTTCTGAAGTTCGAGTATATAGGGTATTCGAACTTTTGAAGTTCGATTTTATGTATTTCGAATTTCAGAAATTCGACATCGAGTTTTGAGATTCTGCTTTAATGCCCTATTTGTTACGTGCAGCGACAGTTACTCCAAGACGCGAGCATTCGAACTTTCAAATTTCGAAAACGGCCAGCTTCCTTATCCGGTTTCCGAGATCCACGCAGTCGAACTTCAGAAGTTCGAGTCCGAGCTTCTAAATTTCGAATTCCTTAGTCGAACTTCTCTAGTTCGATATCTCATATTATAATTTCGTTTTTTTTTCCTTGACATAGTCGAACTTTGTAATTTCGTTTTCGAACTTCATAAGTTCGAAAAGTCTACTTTTGCAACTTCTCTCAAAACTGGGTTATTTTTGAAAGCAAATTAAAAAATAGAGTTAAAAATAAAAATTTTCTGTCGAACGCCGGATACCCCTTTTTTTTTTGTGATAAAATGGCTACGAAAGTCTTATCACTTTGACCACCCCGCCCTCTCTGCCAATCATGCGTGTGGACCATACCTCGATATAAAGACACACGTGGTTTATTGAATAATTGCTGTGACCAAAAATAGAAAAAGAAAAAAAGAAATATAGAGTTATTGGTGCGAGAATTTCCGACCCTTTTAAAAATTGTCAGGTGTCTAATAAGCTGGACAGGGATCTGAAGCTATAGCGACCACACGTCAGATGAACGGATATGGTGTTTACTTATTGATGAAATTTTTCTTGACCAGAAAAAAGAAAAAAAAAAAAGAATCTGGCGTAGTCCTAGTGCTCACCGATTGATCAAATGAGTAGTTTGTGATTTGGATTAAAATTTGAATCGAATCATAATTTAGCGTGAATAATTGGGAGGCGGAAATCAAAAGGCAATGGAATGAACCTGCTTTCTTAAGTTGTTGTAATAGATGTCACTAGGCTACAAGACGACGTTTGATTGGATATTTTGAGCATGACATTTGAGAGGACATTGCACCTGAATGCATTGCATCCATTTTTAAAGGTGACATTAATGATAATGACTTGACGTATATATCCAAAGTGGTGATGAATCCGAATTTCAGGATGATAATGTTGCTCCTTTGTTGAGAGCCTATGCACCCACATAAGCAGCGGAATTCAACTTAATTTTGTGCTTATAGTCTGTTTCCTATTTTGTTTGTGATGTCTACTTTGGTAATTAAAGGTCGTAATACATTTTTCTTGCTAAATTCTTTTCTAAATTTAGATTGTTATACATCTAACATTTATTTTTGTTTTTATTGGGTAATCCATCTACTTAATTTTGTTACTAGACGCGGCCACGCGGGCTATCCCAAAACTTACGTTTTACTATTAAAATTAATATTCATGAAAATGATATAATCATCATCATTACTATTACTAAAGGAGAATCCCTGGAGGGAAATTTTCCGTTAGGAGAAAATTTAAGCATATATAATTAATATATTAATATTAATTTATTGACATAAATTCTTTTTTTTTGGGTTAAATTGTCTGGCCCATTAATCTTTATCTTTTAGTATTTTATTCTTTCACTATGTTCATTAAGAATATTTTTACATAATTTCTATTTTACATTATTTGTATTTATTTTTTTTAATTTTGTGCAAACCTAGAGGGGATATATTAGATTGCAACTATGTAATTAAGGTAAAATAAATTAACTTTAGTTCTGATCATTTGCAAAAGAAAAGGGATAAGTAATTTGTTTTCATTATGTTCATTAAGAAGGTTTTATTTATTTTTTACATAATTTTTTCTTCAAGTATGTATTTACCTTTTTTAATATTATATAAAGCAAATTAAAATTATATATCTATATATAATTGAAGCTTTCAAAATTCAATTTTATATTCGTATATTTGAACTAAAAAATAACATCAATATATAATTCTATACAGGGCATAGGTAGAAAAATATTTATTTTATTACTTTTAATTATTATTACAAAATTTGATAATATCTAATGAATATCAAGATCAGTGCGAGTACTATGCTAGTAATATTTAAAGGAAAAATTAGTTGTATCTTATGAATATGAACGAAATAAAGTGACTTCTCGATCTAGAAGAGTATATGCTTCAGGACCAGGGAAAAAAGAACGCAAAGGAAAGGAATAAAATCTGAGTCTCATATCCTTCTATCCTATTCTCGTATTCATGCAACAGAGAGCAATAGAATCTAAATCCTAAGCATCTATGTCTAGTAGTAAGCAATGCCCCATATCTTGCCGAAAGAAGAGTATATAGTTGCCCGATGCACAAATTTTTTGAGTGATCATTTTGTCGAAATAATTAACTTGTTAGAGAATAATTTGTTATATTTATTTATGATATCTAACACGTCCGATACATTGTTTAAGGCATAGGCTATATATGGGTGTGCGAATTGGGCTTTTTGTAGGCCTTGTTGTCGGGGAAAATGAAAAGATCTGGATTCGGATTTCGTAGCATATCATACATGCATCTGAAGACGTGGAGAAATTGAAGTCTTCCAAAGTTTGATATTCAATCATAAAGAGAACTGCACCGTGAGACTTATAGGGCGACAAACTTTTCTATTAAGGTTGTGAAATGTGGGTATAAGATTCAATGCATGACCAAGAGAAAGCTTTATTCGAGTGACAAATGATGCAATGTATATGCTACATCGTTCCCAATCTTGCAAGAAAAGGTAATTAGATTGGCGAATCTAGAACACTTTGTCATTATCACGCGCTAATGGATTTTAGGAATTAAAATTAATAGAGCCTTAATGATTAAATAAAATTTCAAATTAAGGCAGAACAATATCTTAAAATATTTTTATAAAATCAATATAAAGTACGACTTTTACAATTTAAACTAAAGTGTAGATTTTCACTTGCAATGTCCGACAAGAACAAACATACATACATACACACACACATATATATGTATATGTATGTATATATACAATATGCATTGTTAATACGATAAATAAATATACTAATATGCTCTTTATAAGCTTAAACTTTTAAAAACCAAACATCGCAAGAATCCATTTAAAAGACATTATAAATTATCCACGCACAAGGCTTAAAAGTAATTGAGAGGGCATGCTAATACAATAAATAAATATATTATTATTTTTTTATAAATTTTATCTTTTAGATAAAGGGGTGACTATAGGATATAGAGGGTGTTTGGTTTACTTTTTTTGAGTGCTTATAAGCACTTAGAAAAAAATAACTTTTCACATATTTTTAAGTGCTTATAAGCACCAAATAAGCAAAGTCAAACAGCCTCATATTTTCTTCTAGGGTTGGTGACATGTTTGGAAGAGATGCGATGTTGGTGAAGGAAAGGGTGTTGAGTTTATCCTGTAGGGGAGCGGAAAGAAAAGGACCAGAGTCAGCTAATTAATGCAACAAAAGTGAGGTTTGCAAACAGTAATTACGAGCAACCAATCCTCGAAGAGATTCATCCACCTACTCATATATAGATGGCAATTGACATGAATCACGATTATTTTAGGTTGGACCTTTATTATTTCCTTCGCCTAGAGGGTTAAGTAGTCGACTTCGTTTGTTGTCATAATTAAGAAGATCAGTTAACATGTTTAAAAAAAGAAATGGAAATATTTTGAATAATATTATTTTAGCATGTCAATTAAAATACATGCACGTAAAAGGTGACAAATATCAATCACATCAGACATGGTTCACTTTCTAATATGTAAGAGTTGATAATCAATTGGGGTTTATTTGCAGGATCACCCAAAAAAAAAAAAAAAAGAAAAACAAAAGGCACTGCTGACTTTCATAATATTCCGCAATGGAAAATAGACGAAGTTTCATATTGAGAAAAACACCTGATAATGACATGCATTAACCCTCAACATTATATATACAAATATGTATGTGTATATAATTGTATATATAATTGGTTTTTGGTGCTACAACATGTGCTGTCTTTATTATTAGTTATTTTTACTTAATATTATCCTCTAAGCCATAAAGAAGATCTGTAAATCAATAATTCACATTGGTATAAATTTCACAAGAACCAAATTCTGCATTTTATTTGGGAAAATGAGATACATATTAAGTAAGAAGGTAATAGTCAATTTCAAATATATTTAGCCAATTAAAAGGATAATGTTGTTTGATGCACGATGAAGTATATATAGTAGTTAGGCTACATACAATACCCCTTTTCCTTCTTGGTGATCATGCACATAAGTACCAGTTTAATTTCTTGATAGATGGTGGATCATGCATGTAAATTGGGCTGTATGATTAGGCTTGGTTGAGGCCCAATGAGAAAAGTCCATAGTCTTTGGACCTTTGGACTAATTCAAGGAGCCTAGAAAAGATTTCGCAACCACTTACATTTGCGGTCCGTTTCCAAAGATTGATTGGGCAGCTCTGTGGAAGATATATTAGATGACTGAAATCTCTCTCTCTCTCTCTCTCTCTCTCTCTTTCTTATGTGTACGCCTACGCCTAATAAGCATGTCAAAATAATAAGTCTTTAGAAGTTTCTCTCTCTCTCTCTCTCTCTCTCTCTCTCTTAAATTCACCAACTGAGCATCCACATAAGAGGCAATAAACGAGACATATCTTTTGGCATTCTAAATTATTGTTGAAAGCGCTTCTCTGCAAATGTGGGTTTTAAGGTCCTGTTTGAATTGGTTTTTTTAAGAAAAAAATATTTTTTTTTCTTAAAAAAGTTACATTAAATTTGTAATAACTATTTAATTTGACTTCTAAAAAAGTTGTAACTATGGAAAAAGCTCAAATGCAACTTTTTTTAGAAGTCAAAATTATCATCTTTTAAAAAAATTTATTTTTTAAAAATTATTAAAAAAAACACTTTTGAAAAGGCCAATCCAAACGAGTCCTAAAGCTCCCCAAAAGTTGGGAGTCTATTATTAACTCAAATTGTCTCTGCTTGGACTAGGCAGCTCCAGCGTTGGGCCGTGGCCTATCTAGGATTGCTTTGCTAACCCAGTTTGGGTTTTAACCATAAGGCCCCCTCCCTTAAGATTTTTAACTTGAATGGCCCAATCCATGTTCGGCTAATATACAACCCTTATCGACGTATGTTTTTACTAATTTTGTTTTTGTGGTCCAATGAAAAGAGTACTCTCGTCTCATAAAATTTTGACCTACGCTTCACAATATACTAATACCACTGTTTTTATAAGAGTTTGGCCTTACTTCACAATATACTATACTTGTCTGTTTGAAACTCGTATTTTGCACGGCATTAATTTTTTTTTTAATTAAGTGAGAAGAATGTACTCTTTATTGTAACATATGGTTATTATAAAATAAAATTTTTATAACCTTAAATATATTTTACATAATTGTACTTAAAAAAATTCATTGCTATAAAAAAAAATGAAAATAAGAAGCAAAATATTAAAGTAACTGTATTGTTCTGCCATCACATCTGTTAAAAAACAGTTGGCAGGCACCTTCCGTCAAGCTAACTAACAAAGACAACAACGTCAAACCGCACCCCCAACCTCTCCGAGGCTACTTTCGTCATTTGCTTCTCTCCCCCAAAATTTATTACGTCAAAAAATACTTGAAACTCAAACAACAGAAATAACAAAAATTTTCATTTATATTTAACTTCCGTTCGCGACTTCACAAGCTCTCTATATCTCTGCGGAAAAGCTTCTTCTTTTTCTCTCTCTAGATTCTTCACACACACACACACGCGCACTCTCTCTCTCTAGAAGAAAAGCGAAAACGTTCGAATGGCTTCCGAAAATTTTACAGACAAAAACGCAATTTTTCGGAAGCTCAGAGCCAAACCTGACAACAAGGTACCTCCTTTTCTCCTTCTTTGTTTCTTTTTCTTTTTTCTTTTTTCTTTTTACTTTCTTTTTGTTTTTTTCGTTTAAATTTCAATTGTATAATTCTCTAAATCGTTTTTCCAATTTGTTGTCTGTGATTTTTATTCAACCTTTTATTTTTTTTGGGTGAAATTTGATTTCAAAATCTGAGATCTGATTCAGATCTGTCATTTTCACTTAGATCTTCCCCCGAAATTAGTGAAGATTAATTTTGTTAAAATTGTTAAAATTTTTTTATATATTTATTATCATGTGTTGGCGACAGATGTGTTTTGATTGCAATGCGAAGAATCCAACGTGGGCGTCGGTTACGTATGGTATTTTCCTCTGTATCGACTGTTCCGCGGTGCATCGTAGTCTCGGTGTGCACATCAGCTTCGTTAGGTAATTTTATTTGGTTTTTAATTTGATATTAATTTGTGCTCTGATCAGCTGGTGTCATGAAATTATAGGGTGAAACGAGAAATTAATTTAATTACTTTTAGATTTTCTGTTTCTCTTTGCTGAATTGGTTAGATAATATGTTAGGTTAGGAATTCAATCTTTTGAATTTTACTTTATCAATAGAACTCTTTGGGAGAGATATCGATTACAAAATAAAGGCAGGGCTGTCTTTCACTGCAGAGTGTTCCTTTAGTTAAAATGGGAGTATTGATCGCTTTTCTGGATGGTAGTAGTGTTGGGACAGTAGAGCATTGACATGTTTATTAGCCAACCTTATTGGCCGAGATAAGTAGATTTATTGGCCAATAGAGTTGATATTGCGGAGATGGAGTCGCAAAAATTCTAAAAGACAAGTTTTCCCCCCAGCCATTAGAAATGATAGGTTCAAGAAATACTGTTGTTGCTCCAATCAACAACAAGATAGAGAATAATTTGAGATGGTATGGACATGTCAAGAAGTGACCTGCAGAGGCACAAGGCTTGAAGGGATGGAGGTTTTCCACGTTAGATGAAGGCGCATGAATAGTCTCATGGAGTGCAGAACTGATAAGAGGAGACGACTCTCATTAATAAATGGTGTTGTTATTAGATGATTCAGGTCCATGTAGCGGATTGTACATAGTGGGACAACATTTGAGTTTGGTATCTTAAATTCTTGTGGCGAGTAAAAGTGGTAGTGTGATTGAGGTTTTAAGTTTAAAGATGTTAGAAGCTTAAGCTTACACGTCAGAAAATGTCACAAAGTGCGGAAAATGGTGTACTGGATTTGAGGTTCAAATTAATTTATTGACAATTGATTTCTTAATTTTTGGCAATCTGGGTATTAAGCTAACATAACATTGAGGGATTGAGATTTTTGGCTTATGGTTCAGGAGTTGCCTGTTTTAATTTGGTTGATTGAAAAACTTGTGGGGTTGCTGCTATACAAGGCAAATAGTAATACATGGACACTTAGGTGTTTATTAAGGTTGCACGCTTTGCTTGTAATTTGGATATGATTTGCAACATTTCACACTTAACTTTGAGCTGATGCACCTGATCCTTGATAATAACGAAAGGGCAGTAGGTTTGGTCATACAACGTCAAAGTGCATGGTGAAATTGAAAAATTGCAAATGTCACAACTTTAACAATGGGAAAGTTGTGATCATAGTGTTGGGAGCTCAATTTGACTTAATCTTTGAGCTGGAGAGTCTTGATGACTGGTTTGCACTTACAATTTGAATTTCTTAAAGAAGGCTATCACTAATCGGGTTTTAAGATATGTTCGATACTCATAAATTTTGATAATTTTTCAGCCAATCCAGGTAATGCTATGAAGTTATATAATAGTATTAGTCCTTAAAATGGTCTAACTAAGCTCCCAGGAGCACGTGGCTGGTCATCCAGGTACTTATTAAAGGTTAGCTAAGCATTCTTTTGCAGTTGGGGCTAGGGAGCATGGTAGAACCTTTCGTAGTTTACATTGCACAAACTTAAATTATATATAAAAACATTATTTAGTCGAGCTCAATGCGGGTAACAATTCAATTTTTGGAAAAATCTTAGTCATCAATGCATAAAACATTTCAGAGATGTCTCAGTCTCAAACAGTTGACCAGGATATGATAAATTGTTTCCAGAAAAGGGTAGAAGAAAGTATAGGATGGAACTCCTAATAATTTCTATGGAATGAAGAATTTAAGGGGTTGAGAACTTTCAGAGATGCTTGTGCTTCGAGGTAGAATAGTTCTTACAGTAAACTTCTATTGATACAAGTTAGTTGACTAGACAGCATTCGCAATATACTAACTTTCCCTTCCGTAGATAGTCAAACATTTAGAATAATGTGTGATTTAAGGCTGTAGCTACAGAAAAAATGTGCAAACTAATTGACAGAACTTCTGAGTTACTTGACAAATTTTGAGACAATGTCTCAGTTTCTACAGTGGGTAGCTTGACTTGTCACGTTCATATGCTCTCTATCCACTTGAAAGATTATTCTATCATTTGAGATTGAAGTTTACCTGATGCAGTAGTGTTTCTATATGATTGCAAAGTTATAATAACAAATAGAAGCTATTATTTCTGAGAAGATTTCAGTTTTCTTTTGATGGCAATGAAGTTTAGGGGTGGAATTGGAAGGAACATGGACTTCTTGATTCCCCTTTCCTTCTTTTCTTTCTCTGGTTCTCCTTTGCATGTGGAGGATGCAAATTCCAGTACAGAAAATTTGCTTCTGACCTAAATTGAGGTTACTGCAAATCCAGCTAAAGAAAACCTCAGGGATTCTTTTCACCTTGTGATTTGTGGTAGCGAATCTCTGATGAGGTTGAGAAGAACTTGGGCGATCCGATTGACATTTTTATTGTAACATGAGGATTCAAGACTTGGAAACAACTCACTGAAATGAAGTTTGGACCTCTATCTGACTGAAGAGGAGAGTTTGTCTTATGTTTGTTGGAGTTCTCTTACACTTTGCATGAATGTGTTTATTTTTTCCATCAATGCTTTTGTAAAGCCTAAAATAGAAAAGTTTAGCTTATCCTATGTACACTGCAACTAACTGATCTGTAAGGGTTGGGTATTCTACTTGTACTAATTCCTGAGCTTATACTATGTGGCGTGTGCTACAAATGTACTGATTATATAATGCTACGACTCATTAATATAAACAATTATAAAATTTTCCTTTGAGTGCCCTCGATGAAACTGATGCTTGTGTTCACACGCATAGAAATAATGTCTTTCTGTTGCTCTATGATTTTCTTCTTTTTCCTCTTTATGTTGATTTGTCCAGCTGATTGTTCCTTAACTTGTTTGGTTATAAAGAGTTTTGTTCTTCACAACTGCTAGGTGATCTTTTTATCTATGCTAGTTCTGTCATCTATTTTCTACATGGTGCAATTTATGAGGTACCTGTTCTGACTGTTCTCTTGTGCAGATTGTTTATCAATTCATTTGCTTCAGTGCCCATTGCTTTGAGCCACATGCATATTGAGTATCAAGTCATCTTATCATCATTTTTACTATATTTTCATGTTTGCTGAAAATTTTGATTTGTTTTGTAGGTCAACCAATCTAGATACGTGGAGTCCAGAACAGTTAAAGATGATGTGCTATGGCGGTAACAACCGTGCTCAAGTTTTCTTTAAGCAACACGGATGGAATGATGGAGGTAAGATTGAGGCAAAATACACCTCAAGGGCAGCTGAATTATATAAACAATTGCTTGCAAAAGAAGTTGCGAAAAGTGCTGCTGAAGAAGTAGGTTTGCCGTCGTCACCTGTTGCTTCTCCGTCGGCTGCTCAAGCTGAGAATGGGTTTCCTGATATGAAGACAAATGATGCTCCAGAAGAAAGTTCTTCTGTGAAGAATGAAACTCCTGAGGTTTCCTCTTCATCCAGAGCTTCTCAAACTGTTGTTACTACAACTCTTAGGAAGCCTATTGGTGCAAAGAAATCTGGGAAACCTGGGCTAGGTGCTCGGAAACTTACTACTAAGGTAGGTTCTTGTTTAACTTTAACTGAATTACTTGTTATTGTTCTATAGTCACAAGTGACATCTAAAGTTTACTTGTATCGAAAACCAAAATTACCTATAACTTCCTTTAGAAAGTAGTTTTTGCTTTATGTTACTTCACAAGAATCAGGTTTTCTTCTCTAAGTAGTAAATCGCTTTCTGCTGCAGCCAAGTGAAAGTCTTTATGAGCAGAAGCCGGAAGAGCTACCAATACAAGTTCCTTCTTCGAGCTCAGTGAATAGCACCTCTGTAGTTGGTTCATCATTTACTTCCCGTTTTGAATATACAGATGTCCAACCTGCTGAGATGAGTTCTGGTCCTCGTGTTGTTAGCCATGTGGCCCCGCCAAAGTCATCCAGTTTCTTTGCAGAATTTGGAATGGACTCTGGTTTCCCTAAGAGGATGAGTTCAAACTCATCAAAAGTGCAAGTAAGCTACTTTGTGAATTTTCCATTTATTAAAAGAAACTTTCAGATTCCAAAAAGTAGAAAACATGAGTTGAAAGCCAGAGAAAGAAACTCCTAATCCTATGTTGGATACTGTTCTTTATTTTGTTTTAATATCATTTGATAGTGACGTTGCATATGCTGGATTCTGTGGTTTGGAAATGTTGTTTTTGGCGATATGCATCAACTTCTGTTGATTTCTTCATAAACTCATGGACCAAGCGGCATCTTTTATCCTGCAAAACTTGTGACCATATCTAAAGGCATAACAGTATGAGTAGAGTCAAGAAATAACAGAACGATCACTTACGCTAGGAATGAAATTATACCTGAATATTGTAATCTCTACTTAAGAGTGTATGATCTGTGAGTTTTTGACTTCTTCTTGGAATAACCCATCCCAGTTATACATGGGAAAGTTACAGACTTTTTGTTCTTTAAGTTTTCCTGTGGCTGTACTTCAGTTATGATGTTTGAGTTTCTAAGTTCTAGACCAGCGATGATTAGTCTCATTTGGGAAGTTTGACTTTTGTTGTTCTCAGAAGAAAAGCCTCCTGCATTCCCTCTTCTCCTCCCTGTGCCTATTAATGGCTTTGTGGTAAGATCTGTGCTGTGTGCGCAAAGTAGGCTTGCCATCAAATCAGATTTGCTATATATTGTCTTGAAAGATGATTCTAGTTTTATTTCGAGAAAGTGGATGTTGACGAGCGGACATTTATATTAGTAGAGGGATTAAACATAGGCGCTAATCATTGATCAATGGTTCCGATTTTGAATATTAATAACCATTTTTAAACATTCTTTTGAAACTTGGAAAGTGTATTACTTACTACGTAGTTGGAAACTTGATTTATTGATTCTGTCACCTGTTCTACTTTTTCCTTTGTTTATCCCTTACTTCGTTATTTTGTATGGGTTCAACCTCTTTGACATTGTTTATCACAATATCAAAAACAGATTGAGGAAACTGATGAAGCGAGGAAGAAATTTTCTAATGCCAAATCTATATCATCAGCCCAGTTCTTTGGTGATCAGAACAAAAATGATGTGGAGGCATCAGTCGCCCTGCAGAAGTTTTCCGTATGTATCAATTCCTTTCTGATGTTGGTTTAGTTACATTCTTTCTGATCTTTCTTCCTGTTGCATCTGGACACGCAATGTGGGGGTAGGGTGTGTGGAAGTGGTAATTGCTGTAGGCCAACATCACTATTAACTCCTTTAGTTTGGCTGTGTCGAGTGGTATCATGTTCAGTTCATCTGCATTTGCATGAGATTAGTGGTTGTGGATTGAAATCTGCATATTCTAGTTCTTAGACATTGGTTGATGGATATTCAGAACACTTACAAGAATATGTAAGTATTCAGTTGCATATTTGCAGATATGAACTCTGTTCCAGTAACTGAAAATATATTACTTGCTAAGATTAGAAAATATATTACTTGCTATAATTCTGCTAGTCAGTTTATACATTAATTGATGGATATTTGCGAAATATGTGCCCTCTTGTTTTTCTGGGCAGGTTACCTGATGTACCTACTTATATTTTGCTAGATGCATCTTGTTTTCATGGAATGTAGCTTGAATAAAATATATAATAAAAACAATCCTCAGCCCATCATTACATCAATTTCAATTCTATCTTGCCTGAATCCGAAGCACTATATGGTACTTAATGGAAATTAGTTCATTGCATGAAAATGGATGCTGATACCTTTTCTTCTTACTCAGGGTTCAAGCGCTATATCTAGTGCTGATCTTTTTGGACATGATACCGACAAATCATCTCTTGATGTCTCTGCAAGTGATCTTATTAACAGGCTCTCTTTCCAGGTACACTTGGCTTTATTGTGCGTCTGCTACAGACACTCTGGATGTTTTGCTGCTGTTATTATTATTATTTTTATTAGATTCTTGGCTAAGCACCATTCTTTTTACTTGTCGTTTAACTTTAGATGATTTTGTCGTTTCAGGCGCAACAAGATATTTCTTCGTTAAAGAATATTGCAGGAGAAACTGGAAAGAAGCTAAGCTCACTGGCGTCTACATTAATGTCAGACCTCCAGGACAGAATTCTGTGATGAAGTTGTTTCTATAGTGTCTTGAGTCAAAAGGACTCTGTTAACAGTACCTGCTATTAATTTTATGTAGTAGTCGATGTAAAAAGAATGCTTGAAAATCTTGCGGAAGACAATAACAAAGATTTAGAGATTCGAGCACTATGATTTTATACTGGAGTTACTGTGAAGAGGAGGTTGTTTCAAGAATGGTTCATATATGTAATGTGGCTCTCTCTTGGATTTATAGCTCTGGAATATGGTTACTTGCTCTGAAGATTTTGCCTTGTATGTGACCGAAACGTTGGAATTGGCTCGGTTTTCATTTTATTTTTCTTTGTCGATCTAATTATATTTGCGTGGCTAATTTCATCTAATGGGATAAGGTTTAGTTAATGTGGTAAGTTGGCAATGGGTTGTTGCCTTTAGCGTGCATTGGACAGACCAAAGACTTCCCTGTATCATTTGAGGCAAAACTATAGACAGGTATGCTAGTCAATTGAAGTCCTTTAGTGCTTGAATGGCACCTGTGGTTTGGTTTTCATAACATAGTGATATGGTGAACCAAAATGCGGACGCGATAACCTTGTTCGACTAAGCATCCTTAAAAGGACTTGAGGGTGATGGGTGTATAAACCATCTGGCCAAGTGCATAAAGATCATCGTTTTTTGGCGTATGCAATCACGTATCCATTTTTCCTAAAATAAAGGGTTGCACCGATGATTTTTTATTTCATAGAATTATATAATGCTTTTCTTAGGAATCATGTACTTGAAACTTTTTAGTAACATCAAATTTGCTTTTAGGAATATTTTGTTAACTTTTTAGAAATGTTATACAGGAATAATTTAGTAAATTTTCAAAAATTCCCCCAACCTCAAAAAGATTAGAATCTCATAATTGTTTTCGAGTGTATGAATGACTGTGTGCGTGTCAATCAAGATGGTCAATGATCCAAGTCGGGCATAGCCTAGCCCACAACTCGTCTGGCCCCGTCTAATAACAAGTTGGGTTCAGCATGCCAATATCTGGGCTAGTTTGTTGGGTTAAAATTCAAAAGATGGCTTGACCTGGCCAACAAACCCAGCTCGCACGTACGCGGGACGGACCAGGCGGCCATGAGCAGGGTGGTAGTCGGTAGACCAAGTTTTCCGTTTTACTCTTTAAACTAGTTATATAATTTTTGGGGGGATAAAATGAAGAAAACATCAACTAAGGAGGAGAAAAATTAGAAAAAAGTCTAATTTGTCTTTGTGTGTGTCTAGTGATCATCATGTGTATGCTTGTCTTGACCATGTTTGCGCTTGCTGATGGCATGCATGCGTGCGTTTAACTACGTCTGTGTGAAATAGAAGAGAAGAAGAAAAACAAGAAAAATAGAGATTTCTCTCTCTCTCTCTCTCTCTCTCTCTCTTGTTAGGGTTGGTGTTTCTGTTTTCTTATCTTATGCAAAACATTTCTACACCTCACAAAATGAGATTCTTTAGCTCAAAATGAAAATGAAAATTAAAAAATTTATAAGAATATTGAATTTTCGGGGATGTGATAACGCAGGAAATAACAATTTAACATTTCTAACTTCACTGATAGGAAATCTGTAAGATATTGCGACCCAGGCATTCCCTAGGCATCATCTTACCAAGTGGTAATCCAAAATTCATCAAACTGTTAGTTGGCAATGGATATCAACTTTGATTAAGGAAAAATTCCTATTAATTAAATGTATTCGAAGTAAAATTTTTTTTATTTAAATGACTATTTTATTTAAAGATTTAAGTCGTTAAAAATGATTGACATTGGAGTACAAAATTTTTTACAATAGCCGAATTGGATTATATATGATAAAGATCCAACAATAAAAGGACCATTTAGATCACTTGGTCATCAGTAAACAATATCTCACCACCGTAAACTGTCCAAGAAATGACTCTTCCCTTGTTAATCTACGCACCCCTCTCCACTTTGCCCAATTGGATCAATCACCACAAACAAAGTCTTTCACTTGGCAATTATCGCATCAGTTCGCATAGTGCATGTAGAAGACCTGTAAGTTTACTCTAGTTCTTATCACCACCTTAGCTTGATTTTCAATAATGTCACAAAGTAGAGTCTTGTATCTATATAAGGTATTTTTGGATCTACAACAAATCCCTTCGCCTTTCCCTTATTCGCCATAGCTGTGGCAACCACAAGAAAACTACACAAAGATGCCATTACACAACCCATCATTCGCACAAAATCTGATGCTGGAAAAATCACCAGCTTCAGTACATGACCCCATACATGTTCTAATAGTCATGGATGGATTGGTGGAATTATCCACTGGACCACTTGAATGGGTACTCAAAAATGTTGCCTCCGAAGCCCATTGCACCATTACCCTTCTCGGCGTTATGCCTTGGCTTAATATTCCTCGTAAGTAGATATATTTTCTTAGACTCAGATCGTGTGATGTTAATATTGGTGATTATTGAGCTATTTTCTCATCTAAAAGCTTAAGTTTATAGACTAGATATTGATTTATTTATCTATTGTATATGCAAATGTAATTTTTTTAAAAGCTTGCACATAGAAAATTCTATTTTAGTTTTTAAATGGGTGGCGACGAGTTTTATACGAATGCTATTTGATTTTTAGACTTTGATATTATATCGAGGCTACGGCCTCATTTAAAAGTTTAAAATTGTCGACAGGATATTAGTTTATTTATTTATTACGTTAACAATGATATATATCATTAATGTTCTAATGAACAAGTTTATATATTTGGTTCATGATGGTTACAACTTTTTCTTCTCGATCTCTAGTCTCTGCCAAGACATGGTCGGAAATCTGGAGTATGAATCTTGGAGATTTATCTAACGTCAAAAATAAGAATACGATGAGCGATCTGAAATATCAAAAAGTGCATCGATTGTTAGACCTTTGCCAACAATATGGGGTATATTAATCCACCCTCTGCAAAGACTTTTTTGATCAGCTAATTGCCTTATTATCATAATAATTTTATGTTTCCTGTTTCATTGAATTTTACTACCCTATATATGATTTAGGTGGTGCCAGAAATCAGAACTGGGATGGGGCATCCTTTGCGACTTCTTGTGGTTGAGCAAATCATCAGTCTACATGCAAGTGTGGTTGTGTTCGATAGGTGATTAGACAAGTCATTTCAAGGCCAATTACGCACACACACACACAAACAGATATATATATATATATATATATGTTTTTTTAATATATAATTTTTCGAATTTTGATATTTTATTAACTATTCAATGGTTATATTACTCCTGTGGCAGGCACCATGAGAGGAAGAATATAGAATTCTATGCGGAGAAAGTGCCATGTCACATGGTGGTGATGAATGATGATGAAGCAGAGGTTGAAATCATCAAAGGGCGTTTCCATTTCGATAGTGCTCATACAACTCCACTGCCTTCAGCAACACCTACTCCTGATGTATCCGACTTCATCAAACGTGTCAAGAGACAAGAATAATATCATCATAAAGCCGTGATTTGCGTAAGATATTATGTTTCTATGGATACATCATAAAATAAACATCTAATTCAAAATGCGAGATTTCTGTAATAATCCCTCAATTATTCATACCACACAATTTATTTACGATATGCTTAAATAATATGTAAGCACGAATTACTTGGCTTGCTTAATAACAAATACTTGTGTTTGTTATAAGCTGATTATAAAATGCTTATCTTATTTGATATTTATATAAAGAAGTATGATTTGTTTTGAGTTTTATGAGGTGCTTGGGATAAGATATCCTATCTATAATCATAAAAAAATCCAATTGAGATGAAACATTATAAATTGGATTAAATATTTTAAGAAAGGTTGTAGATAAAGTTTTGGCTTACTCAAATTCAGTGACTCCAATTCGCGTACTAGTGATGAAAAAAAAAGAGGATCAAGAGAACTAATCAAGTTGATCTTATAATGCCACTTTGAGTAAACAAAATTAACCAGCCGCGAACGAATAGGATAGGTGTAATTTTCTGCCTAGATATGTCACTCCCATTGGTTCCATTCAGATCGCAAAGAGTCTACACAATATGCGTGCTTCAAGAGTGTTGAGTAGTTGCATTTGTCACTATATCATCCACTTACGACAACTGGAAGAGACTTATTATTCTATATTGCACTCACAATCTCATGGAAGCAAAAAGTGCAAAAAGGGATTGGAAAACAAAGACTATTGCAGTTATATTATATAATACTCTTTGCATGCGCAATCGACCAAGTCAAATGGGGGCAAAAGTGTTCTTCTCCAATCAAATAGTGGACCTCTCTTCTCTCTCTCTCTCTCTATATATATATGTGTATATATATGTATCGTCGAAAAGAAGGCTTGGAAGTACAATCTCTGGTGCACCAATCCGGAAGAAGGTCGTCAATTTTAGAAAAAGAATCGCTAACTGGTCACCCATATTGTGCTCTGTACTCTTGAGAACTAGCTGGAGAATAATTAACACTGTTTGGAAAAAGTATTTTTTTTGAACAGTTAAAATTTTTAATTAAAATAAAAGAGGCTAAAATTGAGTTAATTTTTTGAAATTTAATCCAAATATTTATTACAAATAAAGAGTGCTTCATTCAAGAAAAGTACTTTTGCATTAAAAAATCAATCCAAATAGATCCTTAATAAATAACTTACTATTTGGATTGATTCTTTTTCTCTAGATTTTTTTTGAAAAAAATGTATACTTTTTGTAATAACTACTTAGAGTCTGTTTGGCCCACCTTTTAGACACTCAAAAGTGTAGTATTTTTTGTGAATTTAAAAATTAAAGCTAATTTGTTTGGTAAATTTTTAAAAATATTTTTACATAAAAACTGAAAAAAATTAAAAAACCAGAAGCTCCAGTTACAGAAAAAGCTTTTAAAAAACTGCTTTTACATAATGTCAAAATTTATTATTTTTCTTCTTTTCTCATAAATACTACTCCATAATTTTGAAATTCTAATATTCTCTCAAAACAATTAAAAGCTCGACTCGTAAAATGTTAGGCCAAACGATCAATAAATTTTATTTAACTAAACTTTTAACCAAAGCTCTACTTCTAAAGACTCTACAATTCTACAACTGAAATCTGGCATAGCTAGGCCAAACAAAGCCTTACTTGACTTCTAAAAAAACTAAAATTTTAAGAAAAACTCATACTTATTTTTTTTTTCAAAATCCATAATTTTTAATTTTTCACAAACACTTTTTTTAAAAATTGTTAAAAAAGTATTAGAAAAAACCAATTCAAACGAGCCAAACTATTTGAACGTTGGTGATAGTGTTAAATGCCAAATATATATACATAGTAGCCCCGTTGAAGCCAATGCTGGTTCTTATGAAATTTGACCTTAAGTCACCGTTGTTCGAAAAGTAATCTTTACGAATCCCTGATTTCATATATGCGTAATACTGTTGATTTGATAATCTAGTTGCTGTACTTGATACAATATCTTCTCCGATGTTCGAAAGCTGAATATCTATTCGCACATTTGCATGTTGCGTGCATGGTCGAATCGATATTTAGAATGCAGGTTCACGTCCATATATATATATATATGGTTCTGCATGCACGTTCCTTCGCTTTCTGTTATCCAATGCAGAAATATTTTTGCATTGGATAAGTCTCATAAAAATAATCATGAGAGCATTACGTATTTTGAAAGGATAATTTATTAATTAACTAGAGTGTTTTTGAACAAGAACATGAGACGGAGATTTCACATTCGTAGCACACTTGAGAACCTAATTAACAACATAATTTATTCCTGATTAACGTAGGTCATTAAAGAGCAAATTTCGAGATCATATTCTGAAGCATAGCGAACTTGGACTCAAGGGATGTACCCACCATGACCGCCCCCCCCCGCCGCTGCCACCGCCTCCTCCGTATCCACCACCGTGCTCTCCTCCACCACCATAGCCACCTCCTCCACCGGCACCTCCTCCACCTCCTCCGCCATATCCTCCAGCATGTCCACCACCTGCACCACCGCCACTACCATGTCCACCTCCTCCAGCCCCTCCAGCACCATAGCCTCCTCCACCTCCTCCACCATGTCCACCACCTCCTCCATATCCTCCACCGTGTTCACCCCCAGCACCACCACCTATACCTCCTCCAGCTCCTCCGCCACCATAAACTCCACTTCCTCCACCATGTCCACCACCACCTCCATATCCTCCACCATGTTCACCACCGGCACCATAACCACCTCCAGAACCTCCGCCATTTCCACCGCCTCCTCCATAGCCCCCACCATGTTCGCCACTGGAACCATAACCTCCTCCTGCACCTCCACCATGTCCACCCCCTCCTCCATACCCTCCACCATGTTCACCACCAGCACCATAACCTCCTCCAGCACCTCCACCATTTCCACCACCTCCTCCATAGCCTCCACCATGTTCGCCACCTCCATGCTGTCCGCCTGAGCCATAGCCAATGCCACCACCGCTACCGCCACCTCCACCACCATGCTCCCCTCCTGCCCCACCATATCCACCTCCCCCTCCTACACCACCTCCACTTCCATGACCAGCACCATGATCGCCACCAACACCATTACCACCCCCACCACCATATCCACCTCCATGTTCCCCACCATATCCACCACCACCATAACCACCACCACTACCACCCCCACCTCCACTTCCATAGCCACCTATACCATGATCACCTGCACCCGCATAACCACCGCCGCCTCCTGAACCTCCACCACCACCACCACCATACCCACCAGCTACACCACCCCCATATCCACCACCACCGCCAGAACCATCACCACTCCCACCCCCATGACCTAAACCATAGCCTGCATCACCGCCTGACCCCACATTGTAGCCAAGCCCTCCTTCAAGAGTCAGAAGGGCTCTAGACGCGCAACAAATGCTAACACCAAGTAAAACTAAGAAAACAACGCTAAGAGTCTTATAAGTAGCCATGAGAAATATCTTTTGTAAAACTCAAAACCCTGGCTTATACATGCAGAACAATACGGCTATTTATAGCGTTTCGAAACCGTGTGAAGAGAACAGTGAGTGGTTGAAGCACATGTAAAGACGAATGCGGGTGTCCCCACAAAAGCGATATAAAGATTTTGCACAGACAGACACACCAACACACTCTCAACCTTCACTGACTCTCATTTTCTAGTTGCAGTAGACATAGCTACTAGTAGTAGTAGTAGTTAGTGTGATTCTGCTGTCACCCACAAATTGCAAAAAGTGTCAAACGTTTCATTATCCAAGCACTGCATATTGCATACACCTCATTGCGCGGTTTCCTTTTCACGAATTCATTTTTAATGCTCGCTAGTAATAAATAGTATATTCTTTTACCTGAACTGGTAATATTTGTTGTTGAAAACCAGTACAAGAATAATTGAGGAATGAAGGAGTAGTTGCGGACTTGGCACATTGGAAATGGGAAAGAGTATTAGTTTTTACTAGATTAATAAATAAAGAGTTTGTGTTGGCTTAAAGCTATAGGTAATGATGTCGGTTTTTTTGACTTGATTTTGCTTTTTACTTGAATTATAACATTGCGAATTAGATTAATCTCCATGGCTTTGTAATATCACGAAAAAAGTTGTCACACAAAGAAACATGACATTCTTTGTGAAACATTAGTCATTTTACCCATTCTTTTCCAAAATTTGTTTCTACTGATTAGACTTTAAATTAATAAAAAATTTAAGGTTTGTTCTCATGATTGGAGTCTATCAAAATGATCATGCACGCTTATGACGAGATCCTCTCTTAAATTTTCATTGACTGTTTGTTTCGTCAAGCCAGATGGAACAAAATATTAAATCAAAGCTTTAGAAAAAATATCACGTGTTTAGGCATTTTCTTTTTGAGATGTTCAATACTTCTCCATTTTCTATATCAATTGCCGCTTTTGGGAAAGAAATCTTTTGTACAAATTTCGCATAGAGATGATCAAGCTAGTATGAAAGTGAAATATTATAATCTTAGACAGGCAAGCATAAATTTGTTATATATAGCTGAAACAATCAGTTAATATATATAAAATCCATGTCCACAAGAGTTTCAAAAGGATTGACGAGAAAGAAAGAAGAAATATTTTGTGGTGTGTTGGTGATCAAGTCATTTTTTCCATCAAAATATTCCTTTGTCTTTTGCAGACAACAGAATTTGACGTACTTTCAAAGCAATTGACATTTAAGCATTATCTCCTCTAAAATAAATGCAATTCCTATACCATGAAAGTTTGTGTTGCTTTTATGCCTTACCACGTTACATAATCCCGCCAAGTCTATGACCCCAGAATATTGCCAAGTGCTCAAAAAATCACCCAGAAAGTCAGCAACAAGTGTAAACAATCTGCTATAATCTGCCGCCTTAGTAGTAAAATTAAATGGCATGAATTTTTACGTTTCGACCATTTTGTCAAAGATATGGTGGGGTAGTTGAGGATAAAAGCTTAGTTTATTTAGACAGCAAATATCTCTAACCGACAAGGCAAAAATGTTTATTCTTTAATTTCCTCAAACAGTTTCTTTATTATTATATTTAAGTTAAGTAAGATTATATGAAATTCACCCTATAATTATAAATTTTGTGATAAGCCCTTGTGATCCACTAAAAGGCTAATTTACCCAACTGTTACGGGCCATAAATATCTTGTTCATCTAAAAAAATTCAACTGGGAGAGCTTTCAATTACTAAAAGATTAACATAGTCTGATCACTAATTGAACTTTTATTGGTGTAAAATGAGACTCAACATTGAGTGTACTTAAAGATGTCTTCAAATTTGACCAAATGAGTTATCTATGTGAAAATGTACATGGCATTAAGAAAAGGATAAGAGTAAAGCTTATGGGTTAACTATTGCCCTTCCAATGTCACGCCAGGCTTGGATTAAGCATTTTAGTCTCGAAGTCGAGAATGATCTATTTCCACCGCGTGTAAATCCTGTATATGTATTATTGAAAGTGGACTTGGCACAAAGATGTGATCGTTCTTTGTAATAAAAAATTTTATATCTAGTCTCTACTAATTATTTTTTTTTTTTTTTGAATTTAACGATTGACAAGCTTTCTTACTTTTTTTCCTTTATTTTTGGCTTGGGTACTCCTTTCTCTTCTTTTTTCTTTTAAGTAATAAAGTAAAACAAAATGTAAACTAAATTATCTGAACTACTATTTGAGTAGTTAGTTAAAAAGTTTGTTTAGTTGTGTTGAATGGTTGAGCACCTTGTGATGGTTGTCTTTTTGGAGTGGGATTTTGGTGTGTCACTCACGTAGATTGTAGTGCAAATGAGGGTTGTTGACTGGCTGACAAGGAACATTAGACGAGATTTACTCCCTCTAGATGGATTGAGACTCCTTCCCTGAGTCTTTCGAATGTATTTACCTTTGTTTACCGCGCTACAGCCGTTGGCTAGTTGTACTTCTTATTGGGTAATAAAATATTTTTTTCTTGATAAAAACAGGTATTTTTTTTGGCAAATTAATCACATATTTTTTCATAATAGATATTTGATTTGACTTTTAAAGAAATTGAAACTTTGAGAAAAGCTATTTTTTTCCTTCAAAAACCACAAATTTTAATTTCTAAATGAACCATTTTTTCAAAAATTATAAAAAAAAACCACTTAAAAAAATCAATTTAGACGCAAGCCCGAAATCAATTAGATATTGCTGATTTGTATCAACCAAAATTAAACCATGGAAATCGTTCACAACGTTGAAGAGCAATAATTAATTAAGGTCCACTGGATCTGACTATGCATTCCATTCGAGACAGTAAGTGCATCTGCAAAGTAACTTAATTATTAGGTTCTGCTGCTAAACTAAACCAGATTGATTTGGAAAATGATGAGGACTGTTCACCTTATTGCAATATTTTGAGCAATCCATATCAAGCATATATATATATATATATATATATATATCTCGTTATTTCATCTTTTTAATTACCTTTTATTATCAATTAAGAAATGAACTTTTACAATTTAATACACACTCTTTATTTTGGCTTCTGTTGTACATCATGTATTCATGTTGTTACTCACCAAATAGCCGTCGCCGGTTATCATACACTCCATTTTCAAAAGAGCAGAAACAGCATTGATAATTGGTTGACAATGGAGCTGCATGCATGCAAGCGTTAAGGTAACGTATCATGAAAAATTGATGGAAAACACAAATGCATCAAATTAATCTTGATTTCAAGATTACCATCGAGAGAATTAGTTAAGATCACACGTTGATGCATGCAGTTTAATTCTTCATTACATCATTTTTCGATTTCATATTACATATCATCCATGCCGATTTAGCGGCATTATATCTTCTTCACTTCCCACAAACTTTAGATAGTTTTTCATTTTATAGGTGAGCAACACATTAACTATTTCAGCCTTAATTATAGAATTTGAGAAAGTGATCGATGGAAAAGCGTGTTTAGGGAGCGTAGCCACCACCATGTCCACCACCTTCACCTCCTCCGGCACCTCCTCCATATCCACCTGCATGTCCTCCAGCGCCACTAGCATAGCCACCACCGCCGCCGCCACCACTGCCGCCACCACCACCATATCCACCTTCATGTCCCCCTCCTGCACCGCCACCGGCACCTCCTCCACTACCGTATCCACCACCAGCTGCTGCACCACCTCCGGCGTAACCTCCTCCACCACCACCACCATGGCCACCTCCACCCCCATATCCACCACTCTGTTCTCCACCAGCTCCGTAGCCTCCTCCACTACCTCCTCCTTCACCGCCACCGTACCCACGTGCATGTCCTCCACCTGCGGCAGCTCCACCTCCCCCGCTGCCTCCTCCGCCGCCACCACCGTTTCCACCACCATGTGCTCCTCCAGCACCGTACCCTGCACCACCACCTTCACCGCCTCCACTCCCATATCCAGCCCCATGATCTCCTCCAGCAGCGTACCCTCCGCCACCACCTTCACCACCGCCTCCTCCGCCACCATATCCTGCACCGTGGTCACCACCACCTCCATGGCCAGCACCACTTCCACCTCCACTGCCAGCACCACCTGCATAACCGTGGTCACCTGCAGCTCCGTAGCCGCCGCCTCCACCAGAACCACCACCACCTCCATAGCCTCCACCACCTACACTGGCACCAATGCCAACAGAGGCATGTACCTCAGAATCATAGCCAACACCCTCTTCATAATTGAGAAGGGTTCTAGCTGCAGAGCATAAGCCTACACCAAGTAACACAAAGAACAATATATTAAGAGCTTTGCGCTTAGCCATTTGAATTGTTTGAATCTTACAAGGATGAGTAGAAACTGCATGAAAGGATGGGTATTTATAGGAATCGCTAAAGGGTGCAAAAGCGTGTTAATGTACAAAGATTGGGTGAAGCAAAGTGGCAAAGTGCAAAGTGATGCCTTTTGTCCCCACAAAGTGGTCCGACGATGCACAACTGCACCACAAGCATAATTTCTCTTAAGTCGATTGAATTGACCTGCTAGACTTATAGTGTGCTTGCGCTGTCTCCCACATTTGATCAAGTTTAATATACATACACACACACACACATATATATATATGTATGTATATAAGTGTGTGTGTGTATTTTGCTGAAATAATGTGTCTGGCTCCTAATGAATTTAGCCTTATCTGAAATGATGAAATTCAACTTGATTTCATCTTTTGCCTTAGTTACCAAGATGATCATTAGTAATTAATGTTCAATTAGAGTCATGCATGGATGCTTAGTTTGACACAGGTACTGGACCATGTTATAATTGTAATTAAGTGATCAAAATCTATGAATGCCGATGTTAACACTTTTGCGGCAGAAGAGATCCAGCATAAAGAGATTCGGTATAAATAAAGTACGTAAATTTCATATGTAACTTAAAGTTATGAAAGGGGAAATCAGAAACTACGTTTTGGAAGATAAATCATTAAAGACAGCGATATCTAGAGAAAGTATCTTCCCTTTCTGACAATATATTTTGAAGAATATAATAACATGGATTTAAGGATATAATTAGGCCGAAACTACTAATGATTAAGTAGAGGTCATGTATATCTCGATCTTTGTTACATTGATTTTTTTATTCAACAGTTCTGCCTAATATAAGATGACTAAAGTTCCGTTCTAAAATGAATTGGTGATGGTAAGTGAAAATTATATATATTTATTTTGAGATTCTTGATTACATGTAGCATAGTTGAATAATTATATTCCCTAACCTTCCCCGATATGTGTAATCTATGATTAACTGATTATTACGTGGTTAACAGGGCTGCATACTGCCTGAAATACAAATCGGTCATACGTGGACAGGTAATATGATTGGCTTTTCGACCATTCGGTATAATGTTCTGAGATTGTGTACAACGAGAGGAAAAGGACATTTTATGATTTTGAGCGACCAGAATTATAAACACAAAGCCACAGATTTCATGCAATTGGGCCATTACGGATTATTTATTAGCATCAATTGAGAAGGCATAGATTTGATCCATTAACTAGAGCCAATAGTGAGCAAGAAAAGTTATGTTTGGGTAATAATAGACAGAAAATAAAGCACCCACCATTTCTATCGATAAGCCAATTAAAAGTAGAATGAAGAAGGTTGCTGCCTAATCTATGGACCTCACCATGATCTATACCACATAGTATTATATGTTCGACTGTGCCAATCTTGCTTGTAATCCATAATTGGATGTAGTTGATACCAAATAGATGTTGTTACTTCCATGGCCGCAGGTTTTACTTTTTACACTCATGTAGAAGAAGTATATCTTCATCTGACGGAACTATATATGGAACTTACAATTGTAGCAAACAACTTTAAGCGAGAAACGATAGCTTAAAACAGAAAAGTTTGTATATATGGTGGTGACATGTATGTATACCAATATACAATACAATAACAGATTAAATTTCTACTTATATGATGAGAAAATATTTAATTGTTTTTCCTTTTTTCTTTTATGAAAATGATGGGAAAAGCCAATAGTCAAGAGTAATATGTCAAATCAATTGAGAATAGCGTTGTATTTCGTAACTAACGTAATAAGAATTTACATTAGAGATTAACGGTACAGCTCCTTTTTTTTTTTTTTTGTTTATATGATAAAATAGCTAGTTATTAGAGCGAGAGATTAAAACATAAAACAAAACAAAAAAAAGAAAATAAAGGAGTCGCATTAAATATTGTTATCCATTACTATTCTCACATCACCGAAACAATAACAGTCTCAAAAGAAAAGTGCAGCACATTGCTTGATTAGCCCACTCTTCTACTCAAAAATTAATGCGTTGGTTTTTTTTTTTTTTTTTTCCAATCCGCTAAGCAATAGTAATTTCATTCCATTAACTTCAAGACCAAAGATCAAACAAAAGTTCTATACAAGAGCAATTTTCTAAACTTTACACAAAAAAATTATTTTCAAGAGTATTTTTATATTTATATTGTAAGCTAATACTATCCCACACATCTGCAATAATATGGTGAACGATCGCCTCCTCCATGTTAACTTGGCTGTTGAAGATCCTCAAGTTCCTCTCTCGCCAACTAATTGCTAGTCTCCCACAGAAGGAGATATTACTACGTACTTACGAATGATTCATTTCTCATATTACCTACCCCAAATATACTTTTCATTTTTTTTTTCTAATTTTTATATTTTGTTCCACCTGAAGAAATATTATTATTACCTACCCAACTAATAGTGTGTTTGGAATAATTTTATTTTAAAATACTTAATCTATTGAAATGAGGAGATATCTTATTAATTTAAGACATCTTATCACATGCATTCTATAAAATAATTGTACAAAAAAAAAAAAGATGTATTGCTTATCTCTTAAAAAATAAAAAGTATAGTGAATTTTCATAGTATGCATGTAATAATATCTTAAATCTAATTATAAGATATTTCTCATTTTAATAGTATAAGTATCTTAAAATAAGATCACTCTAAACATACAACAAAGACTAAATGCATGGTGATCCCAGTGTTAAAATATAGTAAAATTGGGGGCCAATAGCATAAAAGACATCCCTTTGGCTATAGTGACATTTTTATATTATTAATATTTCGTTTCTTCGCATTCATACTGCTTTTCGCCCGTGAAATTGTAAAGGAGTTATTTTATCAAGAGTACTGTAGATGACTTCTCTGTGTTAGTTATTTTTATCTATGTTGGGAAATCAAGACGCATAACACACATTCAAGCAGCGGAATTAAAACACGAATAACGAAAAAAGAATACGCGCTATTAAACGTGGTTCGGCCCTTTGCCTACGTCCACGATCCCCTCTGGGATAAATTCCACTATTCAACAATAATGAGATTACAACTCAGGTGATGACTTTTTGCACGGACAGGAAAGTCTAAACCCTCCCCATAGAGTTCTTATAATGGTTCTATCCTCAACAGGACTAGAACGAATATAAGATACTCTTGATGCTCTCAGACTCTCTCTCTCACCCACACCTCCCATGGGGTGTGGCCTTAAGGCACTCTCCTAAGGCACACCTTATACAACTAATACAAGAGTCCTATTTATAGAGGAGATTTCCTTGTCCTCCAAGACAAAGGATTTTCTCATCTATCAATCCTACCATAATTAAGACTCTTACCATAACTAGAATTTTAATTCTCATTAAAATTCTTTCCTAATTTGTATGGGCTTGGATTTTGATCCATAATCCAACAAATTCCTCCCTTGGTGAAAAGTCCGAAGCTTCTTTGCCGCAACTGGAACCTCTTCACAGTCTTCATGCTGCAGCCCTCGCTCGACAACACTCTTCACGGCAGCAGCTACCAACACATCCTAGCAGGTTTTCGGAGTCATCCCCAACATCCCTCTTCATGCCGTCTAACCTCGACCTCTCAAGGTTGTTTGCGTCCTCCCTCGACACAAGGCATCTCGGACGTGGTCTTTTCTTCCAACAGTAGCATTCCTTATCAGTTGTTTGGCCAGAACTCTGATCGTTCAGCTACGTAGACTCTCTTCGCGTGACTCCTCCCTCGAATCGAACCTTCTTTAACTAGTCTACTCATCCAAACTTTTCTCTTCTCTAGAAGTTCGTTCACTAGTCGGCTAAATGTGTTTGCTCGCACAATGCTTCAAAGACTTTTGCAGAATTTCATCACCACTTCATTGTTTTACCCAATTTCAAGGCTCACTCATGATACATCAAGAAATTTGGCAAAACGGACCTAAAAAACGAACTTAGGATGTCGGAAAATGGTGAGAAGACCCTTGGTCAATGCGGTCAAACCCCTGCAGCCCGCTGGTCAAACCTTCTGTTTGACTATTTGACCACAAACGCACAAAACTTGACCTGCTTGTATCTCACAATCCGACCGTCGGATCGTTACGAAATTTTAGCAGCTTACTCTCCTCTCCGAGACGAAAACACAGCAACAAACGGATTGTCGATCGGACATTGGAAAGGCTGCCAAACGTGACCAGAAGATCAGCGAATTTTTACTCTTTGGCGTTTCTTTTTTCGTTTTTCGTGCAAACCAGCGTCCGCCCTCCAACCTGGCTCTGATACCACTTGTTGGGAAATCAGGACGCATAACACACATTCACGCAGCAGAATTAAAACACGAATAACGAAAAAAGAATACGCGCTATTAAACGTGGTTCGGCCCTTTGCCTACGTCCACGATACCCTCTGGGATAAATTTCACTATTCAACAATAATGAGATTACAACTCAGGTGATGACTTTTTGCACGGATAGGAAAGTCTAAACCCTCCCCATAGAGTTCTTATAATGGTTCTATCCTCAACAGGACTAGAACGAATATAAGATACTCTTGATGCTCTCAGACTCTCTCTCTCACCCACACCCCCCATGGGGTGTGGCCTTAAGGCACTCTCCTAAGGCACACCTTATACAACTAATGTAAGAGTCCTATTTATAGAGGAGATTTCCTTGTCCTCTAAGACAAAGGATTTTCTCATCTATCAATCCTACTATAATTAAGACTCTTACCATAACTAGAATTTTAATTCTCATTAAAATTCTTTCCTAATTTGTATGGGCTTGGACTTTGATCCATAATCCAACAATCTAATTATTTGTTGACACCGCTTCATCTCACTGTATACAACCATGTTGAATCTCTCTCATTGACAGGGGCAGAATACAAAGAATTATCGATTCTATTATTTGCGATAAGATAACATTCAAACTGGGAGTACTAAAATTAAAGGAGATTTCTGCATATGTTATTGTTTTTATCTTTTAGACCACAACTAACCCTTTCTTTAGATCATTTGTCTCCCTGGACTAATACTTCACTTACCTTTGTACAGTAATAATTTAAATAAGTCACACCTTATTGTTATTTACGGTCCGCACCGTTAAACTCGCACTTTGCGTCACACACGGGGATTACGTTTCTGGCAACCCATCGTTGCTGCATCTTTGGTCAAGTTTAGTTTCTGTTCCAAGTTTTCAAGCTTTTGTTCCATCTTTTCATTTTCAGTTTGAGTTTTGATTCAAATCAATTCATTATGGGATCAATCTATCTAACATTGTCAAGATTTCTAAATAATTTAGTTATCAAACTCAAATTGGTTTTTGTTAAACTGGTTTACTTTGAGAGGGACTGTTGAAGAATATTTGGTCTTAATTTAATTCCATATGTTATAGTAGTAGATTAACCAAGAATCAAGTTTATTTTCTTTTTTCTCAATATTCCAGTTTTCTTAGTATATTAATTACATTTTTAGACTAGTTTTATAGTCTCAGTCACCAAGTTATGAGACCTATAATTTGGTTTTCCTATTGTATTTACTAAATATCAAGATTTCACAACGTAATCATTATAACTTTTACTCCTTTTTAGTGCCACCATTGGTAGTAGCTCCTGACATACTTTCTCCCCATACTTTCTCTTTTTTTTTTTTTTAAATTTTCACGAAAACATGAAATATTACTCTAGAGACGTAATATATAACAATACCCTCTTTAAACACCATAATAAATTCTCTTCGTTCATGTAATCACACCGACATTTTTTGCGTAAGGAATGATAGATCAAGGGGAGAAACTGAATAAATAAATATTCCTTTAAAATGTATAATAACAACGACCTAATCTTATCTTGCCAAATGCAACTAGCTAGTTTCCAACTCAAGGAACAGATGGGAGTCTCACATGGTAGACCACCATCTACAATTCCACCGTGGGACCACACCATCTTGTTCTGCTAGGCTAGTGGATCCTTTTTTTCCCCACGCTTAATTGAGCCTTGACCTGCAAATAGATAGAAACTTTCTTATTTGAACGCATCATTTCTGACGTCTTGTAACATATTAGTTTTCTAGCTACAATAATGATGAGAAAGCCGTATCTCTGCCGCCAAACTCCTGTTGATCGATCATCTATTCTTTAGTTTATTTGGGGGCACAGTTTTGAGTAGAACTCTTTTCTGTTTTCTGTATTTGGGATATGGGACACCCTAATCTAGTAAAGCAAGTGGCACAAACACGAAATTGCAAATTAACCAATCATTCGAACACATAAGATATGAATAGCCTGCCGATTTTGTTGATTATATACATCTAAAGATGGTGATGATGATGATGCTTGTAAGTTGTAAGTGGTGGTGGCTTTTTGCTTTTCTCCTTCGAATTATGAGTTGTGAAATTTGTATTCCCGCTATAGGGTTTCAAATACTATTTCAAATCTTGAATCTACATTAGGACCATGAGAATGCTTGTTGTCTTGCACTGCCTTGCTAGGCTAGACTAGCTAGTATCGGTTTATGAATATATTATAACTATATATATGCTTGTAAATATTATGTCACATATCTTCTTTTTTCATTTTTTTTTCTCCTTTGAGTCCGATCAAAATATATTACCTAGACTTGAGACTAACCCTTATTAGGTTGAGAGATGTGAAGGAAAAGTCTTGTGAATAAGTGTGTATTTTGATATTCGAACTTATGCTAGGGTAAGATCGTTACACCTTCAATTAACAATTTGTTAGTATATCAAATCCACTCATTGTGTTAACCTTATGGCACTGTTAAAGAAATTAATATTCATGAAATGAGATAAAATTGCGTACAACAAAATTTGAATAAGTATATACATTAAAGAACGATATTATCTATTTGTTAATTTCTCTTATAATTTTATTATATTATTAAAGAATCCAAATTCCTTCACACCCTTCTCCGATTAATATATGATGCCCCAAAACTCAAACTCGATACACAGGCTAATATTGTTGGAGTAACATATTTCGATATGTATAATTTGGATGGCATAAGCCTCGTAATGTGAACCTTATCAATGTTCTCTACTTCAATATATTGTATTGAAGCAAAGATGTCTTTGGCTCATTTGTTTGTCTTCACTGAACTAATTTAAACAAGTCTTAATCAACTGAGCTAACCTCGACACATATGGTTATGAATGTGATAGGATTATATGTACTGAGGCAAGCCATCGAATTATTTGGGCCTAGTTGGCGGACTCTTCCACGTCATGAAACATTACAATGATGCGCTAGGAGGGAAATTACAATACTGGGCTCCATCACGAAGGAACATTCCTTTTTATTCTCAATCCAAACCCAAAAAACACATAATCTTTTCTAAACCTTCTTTTATAATTTTCCGCAGTTCAAACAAGACATATTCCTCTTTTTCCTGTTCCTTTTATGATTGAATCGATCATTCCCGTGGATCCAAACAAGCCCTAGAAATACTTAATTATCTAAAAAATATAAGACATCTGTTGAAAATAAAAGCTAGAAGCCCAATTATACATTTGATGGGCTTCAGAGCTTTTTTTAAGTTTAGTTTTGGTTATTTCTCTGCTTGCCAAAAATAGAGTACAATGTGCCAATCTGGGATCAGGAAAAAGGGCCAAAATGCGATCGAATACTTCTTCCGAGTAGGTTTGTACTTATAACATAGCATTGGGCCTCTACACCAGATCAGGCCACTATCAAATTCTGTTCTATACTACGTCTTGGCCCAATACTTGTTTCTCTGTGTTGCTTTTAAGCTCAGGGACAAAGTTAAGAAACTACAAGAATTTCTGTGTCTTCTTTGTCGTGCCCCTTTTTTCCAAATGACCCATGAACTAGCCTTCAGGATTATATATCAAATTAAATTTCAAAATGATACTTGTACCATTTTAAAGGTATATTTTGAATATTATTTCAAAAATGATATGTATACTATCTTAAATTAAAAAATTTTAGCAAAGAAAAATACATAAATACTTCTAAAAGTCACAAGATATGAAGAAGGTGGCATCGGAGTAGAAGGGCTATTAACCTGCTAAGGATATAACTTAAAGAAAGACGAACTTGTAATTGAGAGAGGATCTCGCTACTAAGTTACTCTGAATGCCATTCAAGTTCTCTCTCCCCCCCCCCCTCTCTCGCTTGCGCGCACACAACCCCCTCTAGTGAGGCTTCCTTACAAAGAATTCCAAAGCAAGATCTTTTCCATATATGCATATATATCTTCTAAAAGAGGTGTGGCTACGATTCACCTTAGGTTGGTGCTAAGACAAGACCCAAAAAGAAAATCTTGAAGTTTTAAACAATAATTTCTAAAGTTGATCAAAATATTAAGTGTGTAACCTTTTGTACATGGTTTGGGACTTTTAATGTAAAGAACAGTTAGCTATTCTTGTTGATTGTCTTTTAAGAGTGGAATTAAAACGAACTTACCTAATAAAAAAGTATTACTAAAACTTCACAAAATAAAAAATAATTGTCTAAAGTAAGTATAGTTAATCTGGCTGATATCGCACACACTCGTTTATGGTAAAAACGACATTTCTAAACACAATTTTTATGTAGGTTAGACAAATTTTGGATGATTCTAACGTGACTTGAACCCTCTTGAATGCAAAAAGAACCAAAATACAACGTTGCCCTTTAAGGATATCGATTTACGTTTTTGTTTTTTTTTTTTAATTGTATATACATAAAAATTAATTGTTGCTCTGAGTCTTGAGGGTTGTTAAACTCAATAGATATACCGAACCATTTTTGTTTATTGAAGTCAAATAAATATTTACTGAAAATAGATACTAATGAGGGCTTACACTGATGCTCAGACATAAAAAGTTATTCGAATGCAACGGCAGATTAAAGGGTGGTACTCTTTTCTTGATATGATTTAATTACTGCAAAGAAGCAGCCTGGTTGCTTTAAAGCATCTTACTTAGAACTCAAGCCATGTAAATAGGGGCCAACTTAATCTTCACGTTGTTAATTTTCACAAAGTTGATATTATTTCTCGATTCCCATTTCAATGTTGTCTAATAAGGACCCTTATGAATTGACTTTTTTTAAAAATATTTTTTTAATAGTTTTTAAAAAATAATATTTTTTTAGAAGCTGAAAATTTTGCCTTTTAAAAAAATTATATTTGAGTTTTTTTTAGAATTTCAACTTTTTTGGAAGCTAAATCAAATAGCTATTGCAAATTTAATATAATTTTTTTTAAAAAAATACTTTTTTCTAAAAAAAAATCTAAATAGACACTAAATATAAAGCTTTAAGCAATACTTATTTGGGGCTTATAAGTGGTTAAAAAAAAAAAAACATATAAGAAAATATTCTTTTTTATGTACTTATAAACTCATAAATAAGCAAAACCAAACACCCTTAATTCATCGTACCCAAAGAGAACATGAGTTGTCAACGTGACAGACATTTCACTAGAATTGCAAGCCACCGGTCCTGCAGAACAGGAGAGATGCGATGAATTTGTCTCGTCAAGTACGTACTTTCACCCCCCATGTTACTTTACATGATGACCTTAATTCTATGATACAAACTAAAGATCAAATGAATACGATGTAGCTTTTACTTTTTCAATATTGATCTGACACTGTACAGATTAATTCATTAATCACTGTACGAGATTACTTATAATTGAATATCCATTCTGGCAGTACAACTAAACCCTCAATTAACATGTAAATACAGTTTTGACTTTTGAAGATGTCTCATTATTTCCTTTTTCTGTAGGCACAAATGTACTGAATGACTTTATTCTGGAAACCACAGTTTAATATATATAATATAAATCACGAATATTGGCTAATAAAAAGTCCAGATTAAGTGGTTATTAAGATCAATATATAATACCTCATATCCGGAAGAATCTGTATAATTAGACTTAATCCAGACCTTATTGTATAAATTAGTTTGCATCACTAAATTAAGACCTCATTCGTGGCTTGAATTCGTACGTTGATCCTTGACATTGAATATGGATATCGTCCTACGAAAATCCAAATAACATAAATGCATGTGCCAAACCCCTAGAGGTGTCTGAATTCTGAAACCTAAAGTTTAACGAGAGAAAGATCGATGAGTTCTGCTGATCTCCCTTCAATAATTTATAGGCATACGAGGGGGACACAATGAGAAGGATCAGACATGCCCCTCAATTAAGCTTCGAGCACCAAAAAGTTGTGTACGCCTTATTCTCAGGCTTTTTGCTTCCACTTTTGGAAAACATAATCTTTTGCAGAACTATAACCTTACTAATTAAGCAAACAATCATTTTGTGTCTCGTCTAATTAAGTACATAACATCAAACCCCTTTTGGGCAAATTATCAAATTTATGCATGCAAAGTGTAAAAGGATGGCAGTATTGAGAAGCGCATTGAAATTTTTCATATAAATATAAGACATCATGATGTGTGTAGAACTAAGAATGAAAATGACCCTAGATAGAAATGATTAGTAATATTGTCTGGTTTATATAAATCAATCACACTTAGTGAAATAAGATTTGATTCAATAAAATATAAACCCAGTTGCTTACTTGATATACCTGTCGCCATGTGAATGTAACAATCTACACGTATGTACATGCAAATTGCATGGACCAAGAAGAAGATGCGTGAAAAGGCAAAGAGAGTAGCCGGTTAGATTCGATGGAAAAGACTACAAGGATGAGACAGAAAGATGAGTTGAAAGAAGTCTTTGTGTTTTAACATGCGACCAATTAGAAAAGGACACCTTCACGTGTAGGGCTGGGGCATGCCACATGGTCGCATACCCACGTGAGTTGTTTCCACACCTTTTTTCTTTCACATTGCGCCCCACCTCGGGTTCTTTAGGCTTTTTATTGCTGGAATAATAGACGGCCGTCTCTGCCGTCGCTATTCAACTATACACGTGTAGACGAAATGTGTGGCAGGCGAACAATTCTTAGGTTTTTGTTTGTGGGCATTTTATTTTAATTTTTTGGTCGAAAATTTGTGGGCATTTCATAAGTTCAAGGCGTAAATGGCAAATATGTATCGAGTACTCAAAAACTTGTGTCATGCATGCGCTCAGATTTGGATTCCTCATTAACGAATTACCGTACTTTAGAGAAAGATTAATGGTGGGCGATCAAATGATTAGTTTGGAGAAGGGGCTGATTTAAATTTAAATACTAAATAATAAGTTTTATTTTTTTTTACTAGAATAAAGTTTAATATAAATAAAAGTCATAAAACGTACCTCTCTACACATACTGAAGCTTTTAAATTATTGAATACAAAACTAAATAACTGTATTTTTTCCGAAACCAATAAAATATTTTGTTATTATGAAAAGAAATTTATAAGGAAAAGGCCTAAAAAACAAACCGCCCAAAGCATAAACCAATTCTATCAAGATAAAATGCATTTAACCACCTGAGATTAGGAATTCAAAATCCAAAAATACAAAATCTAAACCAAAGATACAATCTCAAATGAATCTTTGAGAAGCTAAAATGTCATAAGACATGAGTTGATCGACTCTCAAGAAAGTTGTACATAAAACCCGTGATTATGTGAATGTCAATACTTTGTTCAAAATTTAAAAAAGGAAATCAAGCCATCAAAAGAAATGGAAGGAGAGATATCTATTCGAACCCTCCAATACCTACTTAGTAAATTTTACCGTTTGACCTATTTACGTACCTCGCTTTGCAATTCTTTTAATAAAGTTATTTTATGTATATATTCGCACCTCTAAATACCACATTATATTCTATAAAACACAAATATAATTGATGAATATTTTCTCATAGGTAACATGGTGATAATTGGGTGCAAGAATAACAAGCCTATCGGGTTTTTATCACATGTAGCTTTACCTAGAGAAAAAGAGAAGGGATATATCAGAGTCTAATATCACAAGACAGCCATGAATAGTTTCCCTAATTAGCTAAAATATAAAATATTAGGGCTCCCTAACTATGCGTGCTTTGTGCACAATTCTCTGGTTTTCGTTATTTTAATTTCCTGAAAAAGTGTATTGCTGTTGCTTCGATTCTCTCGGAAACTATCTAAAATGCCGTCTTTTAGGATTCCGAAATTGATATTTGAAGATAGCGTATAATGTGTTCAGACATCTTAGTTTAGAAAGTTGAAGTACAAGTTCTTAGCTTTGGGTAACATAAACAATTATAGAGAGTTGTAATTTCGCGTTTCTAAAGTGATCCTACTAGACAAGCATGATCTGGGTTTAGTTGTTAATACTTCATACAGAAGGCTAGCTAGCTCAGTGATCTTTTAAAAAAGTTGGGGTTTGGAAGATCGTTCACCTATTCAGAAGTATTAATGGGGTGGCAAATTAGTTGGTAAAGAATGTTTGATTAGACTTTTTCTTAAAAAAAAAAATTAAATAGTTGTTCTTCCAATAGAATTGTCTAATATTTTGCTATTTTGTATTTGAAACTACTATAATAACTATTTTCTCGTTCTACGACTAATAAAATATTTGATTGTTTTATATTTTTGGAGGAGTGCAATATCTAAAAAGCTAGTATCAGAATATGTTTTTTATGCAAGGATGACGCGCACAAACGGAGAAACTCGTTCTTGAACTTAAGATGAGGGTATTGGCGACCTGGTATAAACATACATATATATATATATATATATATATATATATATATATATTCAGACAACGCAAGTAGTGGTTGAATGACTAAAGAAATGCTCTAATATGATACGAAGAAGATATGACGGCTCCTAAGCACATGGTCAACTACTTTAAGAATCTATGTTTTTAATTTTAACGAGAACATTTAAAAAAAAAATGAAAAAACCGAATGGCATTGTCAACGCGCCAGTTTATTTGGAGTACGTATTAATTAATAAATTAAAGAGTGCACAAGTCCAAAATTATTTGATTAAAGAAAGAAATTGTTCGCGGCGAGGCATGTGGGAATGTCATTAGAGTATTGCTGCCGTTTGTGTTGGATGAATGGCCCGAATCTGCTTGCAGATTTCTTCAGTTTTAATAATATAAGTTAATCACGTGATTAAGGGCATGTTTGAATTGAATTTTTTTAATAAAAAAGTATTTTTTCTTCTATATTAAATTTATAATAACTATTTAATTTAATTTTAAAAAAAAATTAAAAATCTAAAAAACTCAAATATAATTTTTTTTAAATTAAAATTTTTAAATTAAAAAAAAATTATTTTTTAAAAATTATTAAAAAAATACTTTTAAATAAAGTCAATTTAAACGGGCCTAAGCCCACATTAACTTCCCCCATACCCTCTTACTGACTGAGTGGTTCGCTACTGCAAGCACACATCAGGAAGATTTCTTCTGTCCCGAGAGAAGATCTATATTCAATGTAGCGGGACTCACCAATGCAGCATCAAACTTTGACCTTTTTACCCTTGAAAACTCAATGGTTTTTAACGAAGCATGCTGCACATACATGACGAATCAAGGTTTTTTTTTTTTTGGTCAAGACGATTCTAGTTGATTTTGGACAAACTATCACTAAAGGATTAATAGAATCACAAATTTGAGATAAAAGGGATTCAAATATCTAATTTTGAAGATAAGAAACGTAAAAGTTAAAACAATAAAGATAAAGAACAGTAATTATTCTTAAACAAATTTGCAAAGAAGTGAAAACCCTGCATTTTGAAACATATATGGAGTTCCAACGTAAACTTATCTTTACTAATATTCATTTGTTTTTTCCTATAACCTACCTATATGGACTGATGGTAAAATAATCCGAGATTAAAATATGATGGTAAAATTATATTTTGTCATGTGATAAAAACTATATAAACACAATTGTATCAAGTAATTGACATTTTCTTTTCATTATGTTGCTAATTTATACAACAGTATAAAGTTGAACTTCATTTTTGATATTATTTTAGGAGGTGTTACATGTTATGATTTAGTGTGTTTTAAGTAGTACAAATCAACAAGTTTTAATTTTTGTGGACTCCATAATAATCATTATTTAATACTAACAAATTACAAAAATTATGTCATAAGTCTCCACTTTTTTTTTTTCCTTTCTTACTCTTTTTTTTTTCATGTTAGTCTCAAAAGATCAAAACCAATTTTTATATTTTTAAAAAACCATCAACTTAATCTCCATTGTTAAATATTTAATGATAACTAAATAAAAAGATGTAACTTGATTATCCTATATAATTTCAAACATTTATTAAATAAAATATAGGAGGATTCTCAAGTTATCATAAGTGTATGAATGTGAAAATATCACATATATAAAAATATTTAATCAAACTAAAAAATACACAAAAAATACATTTATAGAATTTTTAAAACAAAAAATATACAATATCTATATATTTATTTATAACAGTAATAAAGTTATGCCACATTATCAAAATTAATTTTTATGGGATTTTTGTTATTAATTATGCTTCTATATTAACAAGCGAGAAAATTATCCTACAAGTCCCTATTGTTTCTTGTTTTCTTTTTTTAAGTTAGTCCTAATTATTAAAAAAGATTCAAATCAGTTCCTATTATTTAAAAAAAATGATCTTTTTAGTCCATATCAAAAAATATTTAATAAAAAAAATCTTCATTTATATCTATACTATTATATAAAATTAAACTTAAGTGAGTTTGGAGTTCTTTAAATGATACATAAGCTAAAGTAAGAGGGTGTACGTCAAAATTTCACATTTTTATAACTAATAATGTACAAAGTAATTTGAATTTAATTATTTTGACTAATTTTATTTTACAATTTATAACGTAGTATATTTATTTTAAATTTAGATCTATATCTATAATCTATCGATCTATTGTTGGAAAATTATAAGGTGAATGACAAATTATCTTTAGAGATCTTTTGGTTTTCCTACTAACTTATTTAATTCATAAGAGTTATGGATTTTTTGAATCATAATTTCCTACATTAAATGTTAGAACTTTTGAATTTCTCCACTTTTTTGAAATGGACTTAATTTAAAGGATTTTGAGATCCTCTAAGTGTTCTTCATGAATATAGAAATGATGGCTTGGGGTCATCTATATATAATAATTTTTCGAGACATTGCGTAATACAATAGAAAACTCTTCTACTAACAAATTTTAGAGCACAAGTAACATATAGACCATGGATCGATTTTTATCGTGTTTACTACTTGTCTACATCAATGTGGCTGTTTAAAGAGAAATTACCCATTTTTCTAGCCAATATATTTTATATTTTTCATTTTGCATTTTAAATGGATTCAAAGAAGGATAAACATTGCATTGTCATATGGTCTTGCCAATGACGATGACAGTGGTAATGGTAATACTTGGATGTTACGCTGATCTTTTTGTGAAGGTGAATTTATGAAAATACAAGTGAAGCAAGTCTAAAACATTGTTGTAATGGTAGAAAAAAGAGCATTTAATTGCAAAAAATAGAATGGAGAAATACTCATAGTACTATGAAATAGAATTCTTCAAATCACAATTTAATTTAATTTTTGGAATGTAATTGTTTTCTAAGAATAATAGTATTTAGAATTTAAATTAGAGAAATAAAAATTATATTACAATTTGATATGAAAATAAAATTACTTTCTTTCTAAATTTAGAGTTAGAAATAGAAAAGTACCTAAATTAAAAAAAAATTAAAAGAGTACTTAATTAAAAAAATTAACCTGTACAACGCATGAGTCTTGAAATTACTAATTAAGTATGAAAATATGCAACAACTAGAATTCCCATAAGTTGGTCAAGTTTTCAGGAATGCTATGGTGAACTTTTTCTTCTCTGAAAGCCAGATATATCTACCATCCTATTAGCCGGTGGCTTCAAGGACGCCTCAAGTCAGAATTGTATTTTATTTTAAAGTTGTATGAAAATCCAATGGTCATAAATTGAAATCGACTGAGCTTAATCTTTGTTTTCCTTTTCGTACTAATGACCATCTTTACAATAAATATAGTCTGCACTTTAATTTTTTGAAGAATTATTGAGGGTTTATTAGGAATTTTTAAACAAATGCGCATGTCTAACTAGAAAGCCATGCCCAACTATCATCATCATCAGAAAATAAGATACCATATATATTACTTAATTATTGTTCATGATCTCTCCTTCAAATATATAGGGGACCATCCTGTAATGAGAGGTCACAATCGTGCAGCAAAGCTGAACAGTCGAGACATTGGAGAAGCCACAGAGGAAAACAAACTCAATTTATATCCCTCTTTTGTCATAAGTGTTCATTTCATTATTTGAGAGAATTATTATCGTTAAAAAATTAAAAAGAAATCAATTAATTACACGCCTCGTGCCTGCTTAAGCCAGGCCATATATAGTACTTTCTTGGGGTATAATTATATATTCTGAAATTTAAATATCATAGTATGGGTCCAAAAAACTTTCCAACGATGTCTTTTGTCAAATATAAATAAAATATATAAATCAACTGATTGATATTAATTCCTACATGAAATTGCTGATTATCTCGCTTTCAAGCATTCCATAATTGGCTTTGTTGTCTTATCAGTACTCAACCCGGATATTACTACACAAAAACAATCAGAATCCTTGCATATCCAGGCATTTGTTTCATGCTGGCTAAAGCTGGACATTAACATTATTGGATGAGATTTATCACCTAATCCAATTAATCTGTGGTGTTTTGGATTTTCACAATAAAAGGACAACTGCTAGCTTGCATGTGCCAACATGAATGCTTTAATTTCTGTGTGCATATTATAAATCATAATAATATATATGGAAGATAAAACATTTCTTGTCATCTACTCTATGCTAGTTATACTCAAACAGTATCCTAATGGGTGAACCAAAAGACATTTCAATCATAACAACTAACCACCTCAATTATTGACCAATTCCAGTCTACACTGCTTTTGATCCACACCACCAAGTCCTACACACACAAATATATACACATACATACATATATATATATATATATATTTGTACTTGCCATTTTATTTTAATCGTTGAGGTAGGACCTTTCATCATTGCAACACAGATCACTAGGTTCATATATGTATACTAGCTAGCTCATATATATATATTTCATAAGAAAAGATCTAAAAAATAATCCAATTTTAATCATGCAGGGACATACTTTTATCCGAACCATTAGACGGCACCACCTCACAAAGGGGCCGGAATAATTCTTCAAAATGACCGAAGGTTTTTTGGTCATCTCAGAGAAAAGAAGGAATGATATGATATGAGGAGAGAAAGAGAAAAGAAAAAGATAAATCAAAGGTTTTTGATGTTTTTAAACCATTAATTGTACAACTAATGTTTGTTTGGATTAGTTTTTTTTTTTTAATGGAAAATAACTTTTTTTTAAAAAAAAGTACATCTTTTTGTAATAAGTATTTGAATTAGATTTAATAAAAAAGTAAAAACTTTGAAATCAAAAGTTCAATTTTAGCTTTTTTCACAAACCAAAATTTTTAACTTTTTAAAAAATACTTTTTAAAAAGTTTTAGAAAAATACTTTAAACAAGCCAATTCAAACGAGCCCTAAGTGTAAGCCGTCTTCTCTGTTTTTCCTTTTTTTCTTTTTTTTTGCCTCTCAAGCAGTCCTCTATATTTACCCAGAGGAATTGGCAACACAAATGAGTTCCATGCTTACATGCATGGGCATACAACTCATATGCTAGTCCATTTTGATGCATGTGTTTAATTTGCCTTTTTCTGACCTTTTTCTATGTGGTTTGGGAGCTAAAACTGAGACCACTGACCTATTAACTTGGTTAACGAATTTTCAAACTTAGAATGTTCATTCCTTACTTTATAAACGCTTATAATAGGCCAACTAAGATATTAATATAATTAATTAATATTCAATAAAATAATTTAAGTCTGATATATATGGTAATTTTAAAAATTATGATTTATATAATACAATATTCTAACACTGTGTCATATGTAATTAAATCGAATATGTATCTGCAGGTTGTGTACGAGCATGACAAAGAGAATGGAATGATGATTGGTCCCATGCTTAGATAGTAATAAGACGCAAGTTTCGACCCAATTCAGACAATGATGCTAAAGAATGAAATTTTAGTTCAAATTACTCTAAACCACACTCCTTAATCATTCTCGTAATTTACAAGATGTGTAAAATACATTAACATTAACAAGCTTGCGATATTGTAAAAGTGCACAGGTAATAATGGATGGTCAATTATACAGTAAAATCCACAAATATTAGTTTTGCAATTCATATTACATGCAAAGCATTCCATTCTCCATACAAAAGAGATAAAAGCAAGAAATTTAATTAGGTTTTGTCTATTTATCGCTTAGAATATAATTCACTACTAAAGACGAGGTCAAAATACATGAACTAAAGCCCAAAACCCCCCCCCCCCCCAAAAAAAAGAAAAAGAAAAAGAAAAAGAGAAATCAACCTCTCTGCAAAGGCGAACGTTCATGAACCACTTTTGACGAACTCTTATGTCGGAAAACTTTCATCGGGCTCGTGAAATGCCATCCCTTTCCCTTCAACGGCGATGACCTGACGTCACCTCCGCCACGAGCTGACGTCATCGAGACGCTCACCGATCTCGACCTCATCATCATTCTCTCAAAATCGTCAATTTTGCTTCTGTACAAGTAATCCTCATTGACGACGTTGTTGTTCTCATTCTCAATGTCCTTCGCTTCTTCGTTTTCTCTGTTCTCTATCTCTTCGCCCTTTTTGCTTTTTCTGCTCTTAAAAATCGACCAGAACGACGGCGTTCTCGGCTTATCTCGGGACGGAATGTTCTTCTGATCCTTCGATAATTTCTCCTTCTCTCCGGCGGTGAAGCGTGACCGGAGGAACGGAACTCCTACGGATCTCGATCTCCGGAAGGCCGGCTCTCTATCAACAGGCCTCTCAACGCGGCCTGTAGCGCCTGCGATGTCGCATGAGGCGGAGGAGGAAGACGAGGACGAGGAGAGAGTGGAAGTGGTAGTGGTGGTGGTGCAGCATGCACAGGGGCGAGAGTTAGCGCAGTCAGGACAGAGAGAGCCGAGCCGTTCGCGGAGGCACGCGGGGCAGACGCCGTTGCAACGACGCCGTTTCCCTGCAGGGTGTTTTGTACATTTCCACACGTCTTCCTCTTCAGCATAAAACGCCATCGTTTCAAGGGTAAGCTTTTAGCTACGGCTCTTTATCTTTCTCTCTATCTTTTCGCTCTCTGCTACAATCCTTGTTGATGATGGTGTATGTGTCTATCTATACATATAACTGTATATATATATATATATATAGTTGGGGGTGTTTGGATAAGCAGGGTTAAGCTGTTCGTGGTTAACTTTAACCCATGATAAGGAAAGGAATGGGTACCGTTTTGTTTTTTGGCCTTATAAAATTAATTGCATTTGGCAAGTTGCCCAAATAGTTGCTCAAAATTACGGGAATGGGGTGGGGTATAGAACGGTTGACGAGAAACTTGTGCATGTGTTAATGGTGAAAGTACGATGAGTTGTGCGTTTTAAATTCCTCACTTCCAAGTTCACACTAGGATATGGATCTAAGGTACAGCAAAAATTTATTATAGTGGCAAAGTTGTGAAATTTTATTGACCTTCTGGTTAATTTTTTTTGCCTTTTTCTTTTCTCACTTTAGCATTGAAAAGAATACTTTTATAGAGTGAGAATTGATATCTACTCATAATATTATGATATTATGATAAAATAATTAAAATAATTCAAAATTGTTGAAATCCTCTCGTATTATTGTAGCATTATGAGGGAATTGTCACTCTTTTAATGGTGGTATTCAACTGCCAAAATTGAACACATTCGATAAGACTATGATAAAATAATTGAAATAATTCAAAACTGGTGAAATGCACTCATATCATTATAGTATTATGAGAGAATTGTCACTCTTTTAATTAATAGTGGTATTCAACTGTCAAAAAATCAAGAATAAGACGTTATGCAACAAGAGTTACTTTTTTTTTTTTTTTGTTTGGAGACCCCTTTTGTAAAGTATATCCATATGCATTCTGGTCGCGAATCCATAATGGATTCAATTTCATTGTATAGCAACGCGGAATAAAATAGCCTCATTCATACTGTGCCGCTGCCTGGGCTGCCCTAAATTGGAATAGATAGAACAATCAACTTTAGAAAACTCAGTTAATCCATTAAAACCTTTTTAACTGGTAAAGATGAGTTTCGCGAGTATGTCAAATGTTATCGATGGAGAGCAAATTCATTACAGATTGCAGTCAGTAGATTGAGGCATCAGGGTCAAAACTATCGCATCATCGGAGTGAAGTGGGATTTGGTTTGCACGACTAAAGTGGAGAATTGTAATGACCGGAGTTATGGTTGAAAACGGACACCTTCAACAACTGCATTCAAGTCATCGTAAGGATAAGTAGAAAAATCGTTATTGATCATTGAAAAAAAAGTGAATTTTTATTTTTTACGTACCAATATTTTTTAAAACAATTAAAGGGAAGAAAAAGTCAAAGATTTCTCCATCATACAATATAATGACGAATATGTGATATTTTCTTTCACATTAAGCAGATTTAAGTCAAGCAATCCTAGCTTGATCAAGTTTCTTGGATTATCATATCTTCCATGTAGCTCATTTCATGTCCTTGTTTATTTGATAAAAAAAGTAGTGTACTTTATATGTAATGTGATAGATGTAATAGCCTATGGGCTATGGGTGTTTTCCTCCTGTGTAATATCAGGATCTGGATATATATAAGATGAAATGTGGAAAGAGTTGGGAGATAGAACTTTTAGTTCACATTTATAGTCTCTCCCAAGGTTTTTTTTATGTTTCCGAGTACAATTTCCAAGTCTTCACATTAGATACATAATTTGTCTTATATTCTTTGTACTTTTTGACTTCTCTTGGGTCAAACTCACTTTTTTTTTCCAAAAATCATTTAGTCGTAGTAGTTTATGTTATTCGAAAAGTACATTAGAATCGGAAGAATAAAAGAATCAGAAGAATCACATTAAAGTATGGCCAAATAAAGTTATATGACTTTGAAAATTTAAACGAATTTTATAAAATTCTCTTTGAGAAAACGACCCTTTCACTTTAAATTAAAGTCTTGTAGAATGACGAATTTACAACTTAAGTAAGATAAATTTTAGAAGTAATGTTTTACCGTATAGTTGCCGAATGAGTTTTCATGGGCAAAAACATTTTTTGTGCCTTCAGGTTGACCCGTGTTCTAACAAAAATGTAGACCTCTTATTATTTTATTACACAAATAATCTGTTCTGGTTCATCGCCGGAAAAGCTTCCTGGCTATTTAAAGTCCGGAAAAAAAGGAAGAAGAAGTTATTGGCGTTCTTTTATTTTATCTTTTATTCTTTGATAAATACTTTGCACTATCGAGTATCACTATTCGACAAGTATTTTACTTGATTAGCAAGCAATTTTGCCATAAATTCCAACGCATATCTTGGTATCACTGGGGACTCCAAACTACAAGCAGATTATAAAAAAATATATCACACTGGAACAAACAACGTGGGTGGATTATACTAGTGTATACTATATGACACGCCTTTCCACTGTCACCATAAATATTGGTTAAAGAGTTTGATCGCAATGTGTCTCTGGAAAAAGTACAAAATGTGTTTGCAAATATTGCATATGATCTGTCTCTCCATTTGTCACTTGAGGTTGATAGATCAAGACGGTCATTTCATTCAATTAATAACAAAACGGTTGTTCTTTCGGGGCTCTAATAAAAGAATACATTGCCACCGGCCTTCGTAAGCTAGCCCTTTACATGCAAACATCGTGTGGAATATATTGCCACATTTTCTTGACTCCTACTGACTTGTTAATTCTAAATTTTTTAACTTTGTTTATACCTGAATTTATGAACAGAGAAGGATTTAAAAAGCTAATTGAAATCAGTAGAATGTAGATCTCCCTCCCGTAGCTTATTAGTTCCTAGAAGATCGGAATTAAATAGGTTAGCCAGTGACATTTAATTGGTCAACAAAACATTAATAAGTGAATATAAGTAGTTTGGGAATTCGAATAGGTTAGCCAGTGACATTAATAAAAGCAGTGGAGTATAGAGTAATTATAATCCCCTGAGCATTTGGAATTGTTATGCTTCCAGACCATAATTAGGCATCCTAATAGCATTTTAAAATTTAAGTGTGCTAAACCAACGCCACCATGAGAAAACGAAAAAGTGGAAACCGAAAGAAAAGAAGAGAAAGTTAGCATTAGACATGCCTAATTAATTAAATCAACAAAAGATTAGTCCGCGTAATATCTTTTCGAGTTAGAACGCGGCTCTTTTTAAAATGTCTAATTGGTTGGTGCTTTTCACAAAACAATATACGATAACTAGTACGTGAAAAACAATATACAAACATGTATAGCATTTGACCACAAAAACTAAATTATTTTAAATTCATCCTTGCGAATAAATTACTTAGCTTATGTTAAAAAAAATTATAGAAAAAGAAAAGATCGTGACATACATTTGTATGAAAAAGACGCTGAAATTCTGGTTTGATCTGATAAAAACACGACACATAACTAATATCAAATTTTGTCTCTGGCTGCAGAATTAAATATTTTTTGGCGAAATCCGCAGAATTAAATATTGTGGCGTTCTGGGTCGAAAGGAAACAGGGAAATTGACTGCGAGCGAGTCCAAATTGTACAGAAGAAACGGAACTGGCAAATTAATCTTTCGTGTTTTTCACGTCGATGATTATATGTGTATATATCACAACAACAATGTCAAAATATGACTGCCATTAAAAAAGCAAAAGCATACCAAGTGCTGTTTCTAGAAGAAAGCATTAAAGCTAAGTAATGTCATCACAGATAAGCTTGACATATTCCTCTATTGAAAAAAATTCTTAAAATCATTATACTACTGATGAGATCAGCCAGTGTTATGTTTTTAGTGAGTCTCAACCCCAAATGGCCATGGAAGAACTAATTTTACTTGGAAGTTTTCGTATAAACATTGAAGCCAACTAGGCCCCCCTACTGCTTATACATGACATGGGCCGTCCAAGTAAATTGGACTTGCATAGTCCCCTGTAAGTTGGAATGGAGAGCAAGCCCATTGGGTTTTCATTTGAAGGGCATATCCGTAAACTTTTTGGTCCTCAACAAGATGGGTTAAGTTGCTGTGCACAAACAGCATCAAATAGGGCCATCCATAAAATCTTTCCGGGTATTTATGGCCCACCAGGAAATGGTTAACTAAAGAAGTTGCTTTAATGAGAAAAAAAAAAGTTGTCAATTTTATTGCTAATGAGCGATTGTGATGCCTCCACGTTTCTTAGATCCAGAGTCTCACCCAGAATAAGCACCATATCAATTTTGGCTTGACCTCTAAAGGCAACATTTACCAAATAAAGTCATTCAGCCGGACGTGTATTTACCAATTGGGTAAGGGATTAGGAAAACACGTACAAAGTCAAGAAACATACAAGCCAGTATACCAATATTTCTTTTCCCTCTCTTTAAGGGTGGTAATACGCCGAGTATATATTACGTGCAATTAACGGGACCGATACCAAAACCATTTGTATATAAGTGAGTGACATACTACTAGACCACTAGATCATCAATAGCTAGTATACCATTTTGCTTCACTAAAAGTATGTCAATCTATAATAAATAAACACACCATACTTCATTTCATCAACGCATCTTCGTGCATTATATTCTCTGTTCATTTATGCATGCTAATAACATACATATTTTGAGTACTATTAATTTCCTTTCCCAAGTCTTTGCTTTCATAATCTACGATGCTAGCTGGCGATTGAAACAAATTCAAAGTAGTCATTTCAACTTTAGACCTCTGACTGTATACTTGTTTAAGATCTTTTACTCTGTTTTCTTTTCCAATTCTTTACCCTTATATTTCCACTTCACATGATACAAAATCACGCCATTTGATCTTCATTATTCAATTACTCGTGACTGTATCGGAACGGAATAAATATCGAGGAATTAAAATTTTATGATCTGAAAAATATTAAAATGGGTATCTTCGATCTCACATGGTTGTGGACCCCGCTCTACTGCACTTCACTCAGAAGAGTCGAAATATCCATCTAGGTTTATGGTTACATTGAAAAATATTTATTGAATATCTGTCGGACCAATTCCTTATTTGAGTGAAATAGAAAGATGCACGCAATGCACCATACCAAAAGCCTGAATTTCCTTAGGTAGAGTATATCACGCACGACCTTATGTAGTTGAGTAAAGATTAGTAAATCAGAGCAAACTATAGCAGTCTTATATCTAATAACATATTCCCAAGTTTATATCACAATTTCGAACCGCTGTATTACAAAAAAAAAAAAAAGGGGGGGGGGGGATTTATAAGGGAGATGGCGAGAGTTGCAATTTTCACTAATTTTGGGATTGTTTAAATATAAAAACTACTTTTAATGTACTTTAGTTTGAAAATTTAACCAGTCTTCACTGAGAAAAAAAATTATATAAATATTTAATTATATACTGTAATCCTCACTAAAAATATCCTCAATTCAACGTTGCAAATAAATCATCCACATTATTTCCTTTGTCTTTGTCTTGTAATATAAAATGAAACAATGAATGTGTTATAATCCCCACTACGCAGTAGTGCAGTTATCGTGTTATCAATTTTGGATTAGCAATTTCCTAATTTTTGCTATTCCATTCTGTATAATAACTATTTTCCTTATGCAGTAGGATAATCTTATGTTTCTTCGTTTGAATGAAAGGATGTTTCGATGCCGAAAAATAAAGAAATAAATTACAGAAACGACAATACATATGGAGCAACTTGCAATTGCCAAGGTCAATAATCAAAGTTGCCAATCCATATGTGTGTGTGTGTGTGTGTATATATATATATATATATATATATATGCATCTTTAGGCAACTTGCTTAGATTCTCTAGCTAGTATCTTAGGAAACAACTATGTATTTTATTTGATTAATTAATCGCACACTGCAAAATCATTCAGGTGGCCCTAGTTAGTAGTTAGTACAAGGTTTAGATGTCTTTTCTTTTCCTTTTTTTTTTTTCTTTTTTTGGTTCGATTCAAATGTCTAGGTGTATTTTGTTTGCCTGCAAGTTGTTTCGTGCCCAAATTAAAAAATTTTGGCATTTGATCACAACTTTCTGATGAGAAAACCTAGACTTGCTTACAACAAATTTAATCAATGATTTGCTTTTGGCGATAGTTGACCCATGTCAACAAATCATTGCTTTAATAGTATGTACATTTTTAGGCGCACACAAATTGAAATAAATAAATAAATAAATAGTACAACATAACACACTCTCTCTTGATTTCTTGAACTAATATCTTGCACATAGCAGCCTCTTTCTTTTCCTTGGATTGCAAGGCATGTCCTGTAACATTGCATGGTATTTTTTTTGCGGGTTGTGTGAAATATCGTGAAAAATTAAAGTGAGTTGAAAGAGATATTCAAAGAAATTAAATCTCGTGTGCGTTGAATAAATTAAGAATATAGTTTTGTTGATCAAAATTTTCTAATTAATTGGTCCTGTAAGAATTATTTTCTCCCACATATATTCATAAAATTCGGTCACACGCAAGAGAAAGGGTTAGAATTTCTTCCCACGTAGAAAAATTAATCAAAACCAAGACTACCTTGTAAGATCTTGAACTACTCCACCTAATACAAAATAATTTTATGTATGATTTTCAGGATTTTTAATATGGAACAAGAGCTGGGACCTTAGTCCAACTATATTCATCCATGTGTGATTCAACATATTCATCCACAAAGTTAAGGGAGAGTGTTAGAATTAATTTCTCCGCATATATTTATAAAATTCTATCGTGTGTTAGAATTAATTTCCTCTTACATACATTTAATAGAATAAGGTATAACTTGACTTAGCTTTGTTTTGGTTATTATGATCATTAGAAGTGCAAGGAGCTCAGAAATTTCCCAACTAGTGAAAGCCAAAATGATAGGGTAATATGATTGTAGGACATGTAACCATCAACATTGCACTTGGAAAACCTTACACGCATGTGACCCTGCAGCAGAGAGAAGTAGAAATTGAGAAGCTTTGAAATAATAATGCAGAGTGAAATTAACCTCTAGAAATGTCCCAAGTGTTTAACTTATGATCTTTGTCATTGACAAAATATTGATAATCAATGTCTACTTGGACTAATCTTTCAAATGTAATGTTCAAACTACCAACCGATTAACTACCTAACACATGAGGACTCTATATCATCAATTACTTATACCTAAAGAAATTAACTATGAATATCATTTTGAAGCTAAAGTCGTGCTTTTAGCACAATGCATACGTCAAATCCATGGTACAATCAATATCTCATGTTAGTTCATTTCATTATTAGCATGAAAGCATTTGCAGAATACTCAGCTGAAATTAAGAACTTTAGATTGATATGAACCAAAAAAAGATGATTAATTATGGAATCAATAGTTTCTTTTCTCCAACAGTTATCAGCTGATCACCTTTTGACATGATCCTTATTTATCCATCGTTGGCATGACATGTTTCGATAACAATAGAGATTAGTAAATCGAAGGATCATCAACCAAGTTGCTATATATTATCGTAGGGGCTTCAATAATCATATTTCAATACGTAACCCGTATGCTTCCGTAAATTCCTTTTCTTGAAATGCTAAACAAATATACGGCTCATTTTTCTTATTAATTAAAATCAATTTTCTAATTTTTTTAATCACCAAAGCTAAGTGATCATGTCCACTCAATATATTATGGACATTTCACATATCATGATATATATATATATACATATATACATACATATATATATATATATATATATATATATATAAAGAGCATTTTTTTTTTCTTTTGGCCAAGACAATAGGAGATATATCTTTCTGGTCATCAAGTACTAGTCGGCAATTATAACTAACTACCAATGTATCAACTGGTCATGCTCAACCATATCTTTCTTCTGGCTCCAAATATTCCAATGGTTAAGTTATTAATTAAACCCATAAAATTAATAAGGTCTATTAATCTATGACCACAATATTATTCAAGAGTTACTCCTCAAAATTGCATCCCTCGTGACGTGTTTGAACATAAGGAAAAGAAAACAAACAAGAGCCCATCTTTTTCCCTTCTAATCCAGCGAACATTAAGGAGTATTCAAAAGCAACTAAAATGAGACCAAAACACACACACAGACATACGCACGCAGCGCGCGCACACATATATATATATATACCCACCCTCCCCAAAATTTTTAAGACAGATTACTTAGCTACCCAAATTTGGTCATTATTAATTTCATTTTTATCATTTTCATGCTTTGTTTCAGCGAATCTTGTCATGACCATCAATCTAATGTATCGAAACGCATGCCAATTGAGGTGGGTGGTTAAACATGCTTACGTTTATTATCGCTTGGATGGTCCACTCTACCTATCTCTAATGATACATCTGCGAGGGGTGATCATAATGCAATTTTAAATAGGATAAGTTGTATTTAATTTATTTTCTCAGCTTCTGTTAAAGTTGTAGACATTTTTTATAATTTTAAAACTCACTAACATCTTTTGTGTAATAAAAATGTTGCTAATACAGCTTTTGTTAAAGAATATTACACAATCACTGCAAAATAATGGATTTTGTGTAATATTGTTTATAGAATAGGGGATTATTTGTGAATCTTATACATTTAAAATTTTATATATTTTTGACATAATATAAAGGAGTAAAATAAAATTCTCCCTTTTAAAGATTGTTCAATTCTTCGGGCCTCAAGGTCATATTTGACGCCACAATTTGATATGACACCTTGCAGCTTTATAAATAAATGTACAACAGAGTCACACTAAATGTTATAACAATTACATAGTTCAACTATTGAATTTATCATAAATAACCTTCGGCTCTCCACACAAAAAAAAAAAAAAAGAGAGAGAAAACCTTTGGCTGGCTGTCAGCTGCTTCTTCCTGGCGGCTGCAGATCGAGTTCAATTTAATTTTCTCCCTTTTTTTTTTTGGTTTAGCAATAATTAAAATGAGGAAATTAAATGTGACCCACAGGCTGATATTATTTAGCCTCAAGTTGACGTAACCAATGAGTTGGGAGACAGGAAAAGAGAAAGTGAAAGTTTAATTTGATGATAGATGAATCAACAAGCGCATGTGTGAAAACCCACCTCAGCTCGCATAATATATAAAGAGGTCTCATCTGTCTGCTCCCTTATATTTTTACGGGCCCGGTAATTACATATATATATATATATATATATATTTCTTTTCAAGTCTTCCATGGTGTGCCGTGAACGCGGGATTCAGGCCATGCTTTTTTGACTTGGTACACGCTGAAACGCAACAGTGCTTCTAGTCAAAATCATGCCACTACCTATCCCTTTCTTTCTTTTTCTTTTTTTTTTTGTGTTGATTGGGCTGTTTCATATAATAAATGTGCATATTATACATTAAGTAATAAAACAGACTTGTTACCTCATTTGATATTTGATCATTTGGAATTTAAAGACAAAAATCAATATGTTATTAGTTGAAGTGCATGGTAACGGGCTCACCCTTAAAGGAAAAAAATATAAGTTCAAATATCTGAAAACTTACTTATTGGGAGAAAAACTTGATAGGGACGAATTAGTCTCAACTCTAATATAATTTGTATACCTAGTTCAAAAACAAAAGCAATTAAGACAAAAGAGCTAGCTAGTTATTAAAAAGGATAATTCAATGCATTAAGTTTTACCTTAGAAGTCCGGAAAATATCAGTTAAGAGAATGCAGCCAAATTCTTAAACCAAGAAGACCTTCACTATTAAATGCGTGTTCGGCAACAGTTTTTCAAGTAGTGTTTAGCATTTTGACTAGTCAAAATACTATTTTGTTAAATTATTCCTGTTTAGTAAACTAATCTTTAAGTAGTTTTAGCGTTTTAACTAGTGTTTTTTAAAAGTTAAAAATTTTAGCCTTTCAGATAACTTTTTATGTTTTTTTTTTTTGTAATTCTGCCATTTTGCATTTTTTGATTTTTCTATTCTTCTCCAATCTCTTTCTATATTTTTACCTTTTCTTTCACAAATATAAATAAGAAATGATATAAAAATAAATTTCAATTTCTATATAATCAACATTATTAAAAGCATAAGTTTTATTAGTACTTTTTTTTGATAAAATAATTTTGAATTTCTTAAAATTAATTTTTTGTAATATTGATACAAATAATATTTTATCAAAAAATTAGTTATACTTTAATATTATAATATGATTATGAAAATAAATGTTTAATTATGAAATATTTTATCTTATTCCTATAATAGTAATAATAATTACAATTATTATAATAATAATAACATGATATCAATATCATTTTATGTCATTTTACATTTATTAGCTAATGTAACAGCTAATTTTACCGAGCATATTTTGTTAAATCAGCTAGTTAAACAGTTATCTGCTAATATTTAAAATGTAATAATATCAACTATTCAAATAACTATCAGCTATTGTAAGAGTTAAATTTGTCGAACAGGCCTTAAGTTTTTCTACTTTTCTCATTTCTCTCGCTTTTTCTCCATTTTTGTCGGATCCATAAAGTTGCACGGAAAGCCATTGAATTTTCTTGGAAATTTATTACTTTTCTCGTAACTGTTCTACAATGGGGTATTTAGGGCTCGTTTAGATTGGTTTTTTTTAAAAATATTTTTTTTAACAGCTTTTAAAAAATATTTTTTTTTAGAAGTTGAAAATTCTAACTTATAAAAAAAATTATATTTGAGTCTTTTTCAGAATTTTAACTTTTTTGAAAGTCAAATAAAATAGTTATTGTAAATTTAATATAATTTTTTAAAAAAAATATATTTTTCTAAAAAAAAATTAATCCAAACATGCCCTTAATTTACTAATTCCTTTATTGTTTGTGTCACAAACAAGTTGCCTAACATTTTCGTATAGGTAATGATCACAAATGCAAGCAGCAGCATTTCATCTGATTTGCCTAGAAGAGCAGTACAGTAATACTGTTGCTCCTCTAAAGTGAAAAATTTATGACAAAATATATATCAGGAAAATCGAGCGATTTATAATGAATGAAGTCCACGCTTGTAGACTTCCAAGTCTTGGGATGATTATCCACCATCTAAGACCCCACAGGACACAAAAAAGAAGTCAACCATTTTGTCATTTTTAAATCTCATGTTTCATCCACTGCTTTAATTTCTTGACCAAACACGCACATACACACACAAAACCAAAAAGATAGGCAGGTCGTTTCTCTTCTTATGTTTCCTGATGAGTTGCCTAGGTAAAAATAAATTGTTCTGATCTGAATTTTAACAAATGATTCGTGGATTATTAACGTACAAACGGGGGAAATGATACTTTGTTTTATATAGGAATTTTAGAAAAACAAGATAAAATAAACTAAAGCAAATTAATCAAGATAAGTCTTATCTCATAATGTGATGTTAATTAAAAATAATAATAATAATGGAAAGAAAAGATGAGGACCCTTGGAAGCTCGACAAGGGCGAATATTTCTTTAGTTAAGAGACTGAGGTTTGCAGCCTCCACTAATTACAAACTATATTTAAATATATAACTATTTCGGGATAATTTTTGTTTAGAAAGCCAATTAATACTGTTGAAAAGATTTATATGTGAGTGTTGATCCCCACTTAAACAAAGTAAGTACTTTTGGCTGCACTGCTTTTTTAATAAAATAAGCACAAATATGATATCCATAGCTGTAAATTGGTAAACACTTCACCATTTAAATAAATTTTTGGGGATAGACAAGAATTAAATTGCATCTTTTAGCCGTTGAATCCGACCTAGCAAATTCTCCATATATTCGTGATCAGAAGAAGCATGTTCTGTCACTAGGGAACCAAAGCATTCATGGTTATTATGTGTGAAACATTCACTTTGTTCCAAGAAACTATTTAAAATTCTGCTCTTCATTTGATTCAAAGTTATATTTATATTCCCCGCCCCTATAGTTTTCTTTAATTTGTTTAATTAGCAACTATGCAAAAAAGCAATTCACACGTTCTTTTTCTTTTTCCTAATCTACCAATCCATTGAAAGCTCTTTAGGCTTTTGGTCACTCCAATGATTTCATCGTTGGCCAAAATGGAAGTTTATGTCATTAATAACGCTAGAGTGCACTTAAGATTCCCATTCTAGTTTCAACCCTGTGTAATTATTAGTCGTTCTACTACCTCAACTAATTTAATCTCAAAGTATTGTATATCTAATTATTTTCACGGCATCATTGCATTGCTGTTAATATTCCCTTCATTTTTCTCCAAAATCATATGGCAAACTAGTTATATAAGTTATCTTTAGACATGACTGTTCACATTGGGTATTGATCAATTGATTAAGGTTAATGTTTTGAGATTGTAAAATTTAATTAGGCCTCCACTAGCAATGTGAATATAAATCCGAAAGCATAGTCATATTTATATAAACATAGCACTTTACAATATTGGGGTATGTTATTATCATAGAATGAGTTATCTACATATACATGGACTATTATAGAATATAGCTGATCATTGATATTAGAGGATACTAACCCAACTCATCCAACCATGTACTGTGTAAAACCTAATTTGGAAAAGGCAAATTTAGCCGGGCTTGAGATTTTCTCCACATGATTTGGTTTATGATTTCATTAATTACGGTAGCTCTGGTTCACAGAATGTACCCAAGTTTCTTCTTCTTCTTCTTCTCTTTCTATTTATTTTTTTAAATAGAATGCACACAAGTGCAGAACTTAGATATGCTAGCTCGGACATATGGAAAATGATAAAAGTAAGGCGGAATTATTAAAGCTGATTCTTGGATAACCTTGCGTTCCATATACTTTCCCACTATTTTCTATATGTTGACACACTACCTTACATAAGCTTCGTCAATTATTGAGTCTCTAATATTCTTTTGACAAGTGACACCTGCAGTATATTATTTCATTACTTACAAAGAAGATGCTCACATGTAATATGTTCTTAGAATACACCGATTATAGCCCATGGTTATCAACCATTAGTAATGCTTTATTACTTTTTATGGTGCGAAAATAAAATTTTCTTAATTAGTCAACTTTTACTTGAAAATAATTAATAGATGATGGGGTAAGTAATTGCTGTAGGGCTATTTGGATAGGCTTTTTCTAAAAATAATTTTTTTAATAACTTTTAAAGAAGTATTTTTTTTTAGCAGATGAAAATTATAATTTATGAAAAAAGGTTGTAATTGAACTTTTTCAGATATGTTCACATGCTTCATCCGTTAAAATTTGCTAGCACACATTGTTATTAAGTTAAAACAGGGTTCTAATTATCAAACATAAAAGATTACTATAGTTATTTACCTTGGTCGATCCAATAAGGAAGATTTTCAGTATGCTAAAAGGACTGATTAGTGGATATTTTTGCATTAGAAGACATCTCTGGAAGATAAATCAGTTTCAAAGAAACAATCGTCATTTATCGCAAAACTGGGGATTTGCTAATCAACCTAAGAAATTGTTTATTAATATTTTTAATATATAATTTATTCGTGATCAATAGCCTCGCCTTTGGTTGAATATCTCCATTCTCTAGTCACTATTGGTTGTGGAGTGTTAGGACACGCCACTGACCTGCCCCAAGAATTTAATAAACTAGATGAACGAAATTACTATTCTGGCCCTACTAAAATACAAAAATAAGAGAAGTATCAATCATTTTAATATTGAACCATACAGTTTAAAAACAAGAATTAGGAAAGTGGCAATCCCAAAAGCCAAACCACCTAAACAAATAAATGCTGTTTATATTCTAATAGATAGGCCCAGCTCCAAAAACCCAACCCATCACCTCTTACCTAAATCATTAATTCATGATTCATCACCAGACATGTTGATAATATTTGTCTGAACCATAACCGAAAAATCCATATAGTTTGTGATTTAAAAAAAATGCATTTATTTTGTTTTATTTTATTTTTCTCTTTTTTGGAATATTTTAGCAAAATGCCAACTTGATGTGCATTTGGACAACGCATTGCCCTACTTGTCCTTGCTGCTTGGATAATGAATAGGAAAGAAGTTTGTACATATGTAAGCATCATTTTCTTTTTGAAATAATGAAGGGTAATTGATTTGCATTTGTGAATTTTCATCTTTCCTCCTCTTTTCAAGGGATCATATATACTTTTTGAGCTATACATATAGTTTTGGGGAAAATTTCCCCCTTAAGAATATGACTTGTTTCTATCTTTGCCATGTAGAATGAGACGCCAACAATTAATAAATATCTTGAAATAAATATTTATTTTCTTGGTTTAAATGCAAAATGGAAACATATACTTCACTATATATCATAAAAATAAAAATCTTCAATATTCTCCACATAATTTAACCATTACTATTTTCTAATGCACTCATGTGAATGCGTCCTTTAAAATTCAATGCTACATTACTATGCTATGATCATGACCAATTATTTCTTTTTATAAATTCGAAAGAAAGCATTTCATTTCATAAGCTAAGGTTTTTTTTCCCCCTTTTTTGGGTCTTTTGGTAAGTTATTACGAAAAGGGAAAATTCATTACTTCGGTGTGCACATGTCTATCAACATTTTTTTGCAAGATCACGTATCCATTTGGGTACGTATAAGATTGCAATATGAGCAGAGCACTAAATCAAATGGGAGAAAAGGTTTTTGGAGGAACACAAAATCCGCCATGGATATTCCACTCGAGGATGTTCCATATCTGGAATTTGTAAATCCATGTTAATCTCACCCATTTGCTTTTGAGTTCACAATTTTATGTAATGTTTTGGCACGAAGTTGGCTATACATGAAAAAGGAAAAAGTAAACGATTTAAAAAAGGTGCCCAACTGTCTTTTTAGAGATTGTTCATTTTATTAATTTTTTTTCTTGACCAGAAAAAATACATGAAAAATACCATTAAGTTTCCTTTATTTTGTTTGCTTAAGCGCCAAGATAAGTGAAGCAAAACCCTCGGCCTTTCATTCCTACAAGAAAGCTCATCGAAATGTGAGGGGAAAAAAAATAGTATTTTTACGCAAAGCTTTAAATAATTTACTTATTTGCTTAACCTTTAGCTAACAGATCAAGCTTCTGGTAAATACTTTAACCAATAATTTGGCTAATGATTTACATAATGAAGAACATTCCACCACCTGGAAATTTCAACCAATTAACAGACCAAACAATTTGATCAATTTCTTTTAAGGGCCATTTAAACAGCTCACAAGGGCACCAATTTGGACTGGCATTTTCAGTTTTTCTAGAGGACCAATCATTTTCGAATTTACTTATCCTATTTCAATCATTACAAAGATTGGGCATGTGAAAATATATATTCCCTTAAATACTTGAGCAAATATCATACAAAACTCTAGATATCAGCCAATATGTGATGCACAGATTTATAAAATAAGATTTTAAAAATGAGATAAATGTTGATCAGAAATTAATTGGAAAATGACTCAAGCAAGTTGGGCAACAATGCTAATTGGCCAAACCAAATTTCATAAGACAAGATTAGATGGAAATTTTGTTGCTTACTATAATCACCTATACCATAGCCTATGGCCAATAATTGATCAAGATTCCAAATATATATGTTAAATATGAATATAATGCTGAGGGAATATTTAGAAATAATAAAAAGTTAAGTCACCATTATCTAATTCTATTGAACTAAGCATTAAATATGTGAAGAAACAAATTTCAGTCCCTTTGAAAACAGAAGAAAAAGAATATATTGTCACACACATGAAAATGAAAGCGAAATTAAAAAAAGAACGAAAGAAGAAAAAAAAAAAAAAAGCAAAGAAGCAGGTCGGTTCCTTACAGCCAACGTATCTCCCTTTGGCTTTTGCCTCGGAGCTAGGTTCGGACATTTTTTATGTATGACTTTGAAAAGATAAGAACGACCACACCCCCGCCCCCCCGGGGGAACCCCGACCCCCGTCCACCCCCCTTGTTTTCTCTCTTTTCCTACAAGTAGCCTCCCTCTTTCTCACCGCCTCCAATTCCTAAACACCCCACAAAAAGCCACTGCTTGCTCTCTTGCTCTCTCTCTCTCTCTTTCTCTGTGTCTAGATATCTCTATCTTTTAAACAAAACGCACATATAATACACACACAACAACACACAGTTCCGTAGCCATATTTGCTTAAACGGCAGCAAAAGGAAAAAAAGAAAACAGAATTGTATACTCTGTTTCATAAGTAAAAGCAGTCAAGCTGGCGATCGAGAGCCAAGAAAACGCGGTTCGTGAAATCAAGCCAAAGAACAGGCGCATCATGGTAACTATAATGCCATTCAAATTCGAGAAAAGATTGAATTTTGATTAATGTTTCACATTTTGTTTGCCTAATTTTTCATCAGTTTGGTTTTTATTGACTCTGTTTTCGGTTTTGTGTATAGGGAGCTGGAGGACCAGATGAGGATGACAACAGATGGCCTCCATGGTTGAAGCCTTTGCTAAGTGAACAATTCTTTGTTCAATGCAAATCGCACGCTGACTCACACAAGAGCGAATGCAATATGTACTGCTTGGATTGCATGAATGGTCCTCTCTGCTCTCTCTGTTTGGCCTTTCACAGAGACCACCGTGCCATTCAGGTATATTTTCTTTTGTTCTTTTTTCCCCCTTTTTTTTCCCCCTCTCAAAACCCATTTGATTCCTCACTCTTTTTTCCAAATTTAACATCTGGGTTTCAACCATTTTTGTCAAGAAACATCTTTTTTCATCACTTTCTATAGAAGCATAACAGAATGCTCTGTTTTCAGAACTCTTTTTAAGTAAATTCTTTTTGAGCCAAATTGCTCTCTTTTGACAAAGATTGGTACTTTGCTGAGCCTTGTTTGTCATATATCCTTCTGAGTATGTGTTATTTGATCCTTTTATTTCCCGTTGACTTGTAGAATGGCATTGATTTTTAAATGTATTTACTGTAAATTTCAATGCTTTTAAGCGTGTGCGTGTTTGGCCTTGAATGGTGATTGAATTTGGTATTGTAATGGCAGATACGGAGGTCATCATACCATGATGTGGTGAGAGTTTCAGAGATACAAAAGTATCTGGACATATCCTCGGTGCAGACTTACATTATCAACAGTGCAAAAGTTGTGTTCTTGAATGAAAGGCCACAGCCAAGGCCTGGAAAAGGGGTGACCAATACATGTGAAGTGTGTGAACGCAGCCTTCTTGATTCCTTCAGATTCTGCTCTCTTGGTTGTAAGGTAATAGAATAAAAAAAAGGAAAAAACTATTCAAAAGTTTTCTCCACAATGCCATTTCCAGAGAATTGATTGCTGCTTTTGACTAATTGTTGCATTTATTAAGAACCAAATTGCATTAAATTTTGTTGAATGTGCTTATGAAAGCCAAAGCTGCTTAGATGTTAAGGTAATTTGTATACACTTGTAAAAGTCTCTTTTTGCATTGAAAGGTTTAGTCCATTGACAAAATATCCCATTCACATTGGTGGTCTATAATTGAGTGCTTTTGGCGTTTTCCAGAATCTTTATGGAATCATAAAACTTGTGATTCTTTTCAATTATATTAGTTTATTTCTGTTATTTAGTACATGAATGGCCAAGACCAGTACGGCCATGGTGGTTGATCATGGAGGGTTTTCATCTTAGTGCAAATTTGTATATTGTAGAGAATTGAATTAGTCATTTATAATTGACCAGGGTATTTGTCTATGTATTATTGTATAGATAGTCTTGTTGATGGTTCATTTGGCATTCTTGATTGGTCACTGATCATTGATTACTGACAAGAGCATTAGTAATATTTGTGTTGTTCAGTGATGCTAATTCAGCATTCTTGATCGACAGATTGTTGGAACATCAGAGAATTTCCAGAAGAAGAAGAAGCATTTCCCTGAGAAGAAGAAGTATGCGGCCGCCACGGCATCAGACTCCGAGGACTCTTACAGCAGCAGCAGCCACAGCCATGGCAGGCACCATAGCCCCAACAACAGCAACAGCAACAGCAAGGTTCAGAGTTTCACTCCATCAACGCCACCTCGAACCGCTGTTAATTACCGAACTGCCAAGAGAAGGAAGGGCATTCCCCATAGAGCCCCAATGGGTGGAGGAATTATCATAGAATATTAGCCCTGTTTCTAGATTAGCATTAGCTATCTCAGAAACACTAGTGCCTCTACCAAAAGGCCAGTGTTTCAAACTTCTCATGGCTCTTACACTAGAGCCTGATGTAAATAGAAGCAGCCAAGCTAATAGGGATATGATGATAGAGTATAAGGGCAAAAGGTGAAAATAAGACAATGTCAAAGGACTAAAGGGGAAAAAACTTAGAAGTTGGACTTTTAGAAAAATAAGCTTTTAGGTTGAAATATCAAATATAGTGGCTGGCCTTTATTAGAGTGATATATGTATAAGTTTTGTCCTTTTCTGTTATTATAGAAATGTAAATACAAGTTTTGTGGTAAGACGCTGGATTGGGATTGCAGTGTACTCTACCTGGTCTATATACGGAATGCAATATTAATAGATAATTGTACTATTATCTTATCGGGCTTCCTTGATGGAATGATGGGTTTCTCTCGAAATGTTATGTTATGGGAAAGATCAATTAACAATGACTATCGAAATAATTTTCGACTAATTGCATTAGATTGGGAGCATACATGTAATCTTTAATTTTTTGAGGATTGTAATTTATCTATTTTTGGCATGAATCTGATTGGTTGAGCAAAGTACCAAGGGGTGGGGCCTACAATGGCCGCCCCGTCGGATAGGTTAAAAACGTTCGGTGGGCATATTTATTACGTGTCGTGTGATGATTCGCTGGAGCAAAGCAAAGTGGGGCGTCCTGGTTCTTGGAATCATGTAGTTGGTCTTCGGTCAGCTTGCGTTTGATAATATAATATTTACGTGGTTTTTTTCTTGGTGGAGGAACTATCTTTTGCTCTCTAGTGGGGGGGGAGTGGGATTGATTTGTGACCACTGGTGTTGCATTCAACGGTTGTAATGCCGCCTCATCTTCAGTGGGTTGGTTTCTCATTTGGCTTCCTCAGTTTTTGATTCGATCATCGCTTTGGACTTATCCCAATCTTCTTATTCTTAATTATATAATTGCTCAATATATTGGGTAGGTTTAGTAGTTAATTAGTGAACAATGTATATAGATGTATTTAGGCTCGACTTTCTTATCATATTCTAAAAATCCAACTAGGAATCGAATTATTCGGCACGATTAAAGAAATTACGTGACGAATAATGAACAAAAAAGAAGAGGGAGAGAGATGAACCATGGATAATATTACCTTGGTCCTGCGGAAAAAGATCGAGGGGCTAATGTGATCATGCTAATTTGTACAATGATTGATTGATGTCCTCCTTTTGTTTTTATTCTTTTCTGGGGAATATTTCTGTTCTATTTGCAATTGGAAATCTTTTAATAGCATTTTAACATGTGGAATCTGCGGAATCGAATCAGGTGTGGCGATCTTTCATTGAAATATCATGCATTCTTTGGATTTCCACGCCCGTTGGTCTCTCTCAGTCGGGTGCCACTCACGCATCCTCGATTTACTCCCGCAGTTGAGCCTGGCCAGGTGGGAAAGGGGTTCTCCTTTGGTTAACCCTTTGAAAAAAAAAAAAAACATGTGATATACAATTTTCGAGAAGAGAGCAAGTAGGGAGTAGGGACCTAACACATCCGAAAACATATTTTCATGTGAATGCATGCATCTTATTTAGTGCACGTTGCAAATGGATTCAGGATGTTGTTCTTATAAACAGCTACAACCTATATGCTCGCACTAGTGCACTTTTACATAATCTGTGTTCTGCACAGGTTTATTTTTTAATAAAAAAGTATTAATTAATTAGTAATTAAAATTTCAAACTAAAAATAATAATACATATATTCATAATAAGAAATGAATTTTTTAAAATTCACAAATAAATATTATTTTAACAAATTAATTAATTGACAATTAAATTTCTAAACTAAACTAAGAATATATAATTAAATCTGTTGGAGTTCACAAATTAATTATATTTTAAGCATTAATTAATTGATTATTTAATTTTTCAATTAAAACTAACAATTCAACTATATCCACAAAGATAAAAATATAAATAATAAATAATCAATTATTGTATAAGCTAATAATAAAATATCTATTGTCATATAAGCGTTGATATGACACTCTCATAATACTCAAAGATGTATTTTTTTAATAGTAAACATTATATTTACTTGGATTTAATCTTTTGAAACTCACAAATGAATATTATTTAAGAATTAATTAATTGGAGATTAAATTGAAACTCACAAATGAATATATGGACATAATAGATAAGAAATAATTTTTTTTAGAATTCACAAATGAATTTAATCTTAAGCATTAAATGATTGACTATTTAATAATTTAATTAAAGTAATAATGTATATTCATAAAAATAATAAATAATAGAAAGTAAACTAATGAAAAATAAAATAATCATGCCATGTAAGCACTAATATGGCACTCTCACAACCCTCAAATATGGCCGTCTGACAATGCTCAAAAACGTATAACTTTTATATATAATATAGAATAGACATGCATTACACATGTTAAAATTCCAAGTGCCACAACATTTATATATTCAAATTATCAATATGTTTGAGCTTACATTTTGGGTGTTGAGAACACTTCAAATTAAGGTTAAGCTTATTATCGATTTTGTGTAGCACATAAATATCTTGAGAACGTGATAAAAGATACTTTGCACCAATTTATAGTTAGTACAAGTCGTGAAGAGTAACAAAAGAGAAATCCTTTTAGTAGCAAAGAGAAATATTATGCCTTAAACCGGTGATGCTTTCAATTATTGAATATAATTATTGCAATGAATAATTGGGATATAATAGCATTCTTAATGCTTCTTTCTCTAAATCCTCATCTACGCACAACTTATGCAATTTCAACTACTGAAGGCAATAATTTTCATTGGTCGCGTAATGTTTTCCTGAGCTGTGATTTCCAAAAATGTCCCTTAAGTATAATTCTCTGGTCGAAATCAAAGCACATTTTGATTTGTCTCTATCATACTTTCATTTATCTAATTTCAGTTATTAGGGTGACTCATAACACAAAGAGCTAGTGATATATATAAAAAAAAAATGGCTAGACTCTTAGTAGTGAGAGACTAGAACTTTTCAAAGGAGGGGCTAAAATTTGTGGCCTAATTGAGGAACTTCGATTAAGTGTCCATAATTGGAAGAGATATTATAAAAAGAAGGACGAAATTGATGTGATTCTTTTTCATTATTAAAGAAAAACCATGATCATTCCCTCCCTTTTTGCCTTAACACTCGGATCTCTATGCCTCTACCATATATTAGAATTTACATCTTATTAGCATTTAATTATTTTGGTGGTATCCTTTTTCTTTTTGAAAAGTTAAAACTCCACTTTAGTTCAACTAACCAGAAAAATGAACTTAGCTGAGTAACATATGTGTGGAATAAGGATTGCCCTCAGAATCAGCGAGTGCATTTGTCCTATATTCCTGGGCCAGCATTTAGATGCCAACCAATAAATAATTACTGATGACAAGGATTTTTTTTTTTCTTTGTCGATTTTCTTCATGAGAAGAATGGCAATGCATCATTACTTTTTTTAATTGCGACCCACATTTGATTCCACATTGCATAATGTTATTGTTGACAAATGAAAATGGCTTCACAAGATAACACATTCCAAGTGGCACCAATATCTTGTCTTCTTCCGCCATTGCGGCTCAGCTTCTTGCCTCTTTTTCTTTTCTTTTTTCTTTGTTTTTTTTTTTCTGGGAAATGCAAATTGTATTATTGAAGCAAAGCTTAACACGTTGGTAATCTCATCTTACAGTTATCAACTTGTGGTTTGATCATTTTTCATTATTCTCTTTTTGACAAGCAAAAATGTGGTTAAATAGGAGATCGAGTTATTATAAGATTAATGTAATTTTAGCACGTCAAAATTTGTTACAAGAGATTGAAAGGATTTGACATTTTTTTAATATTGCTATAAATGAGAATTTCTTGTACTAAACTATTATTTTTATATAAGAAGTCGTTACATTGTACGGCCTAATACTGAACCAAAACCTTGGGCCCTAATTAATTCATCTTTATCTTGCTTTTTAGTTGATCATTATATGAATTATACTAAAAGTAGACACTTTTAATCCGTAATCAAAGCAATTGCTGCAATCTTTTAACTTCAATATTTTATTAGTACATCCACTGAGCTAGATCTTAACGCTAAAAGCACACACAAGTGTGCACAATTTTTCAACCCTTTGTTTTCGGTTTTTACCGATAAACTACCTCTCAAATCGTCGGGAAACTTTGACAATGACCTAAACAAATATTCAAGTGTAAAAGAGAAGATACAGAACACAAAGTGATCAATCAATCTAGATGGAATCTTTAGCTGACATGTGTAATGTATGATTATTTTTATTCACCTGTTTTCCAACGTAGCACTTTGAGATTTCCACCGAGAAACTGGATCTCGACACGTGGTCATTCTAGTCAATAATCAACGACCTATTTATAACATTCTTTCGAAGGAAACAAAAAAAAAACACTCATTTGAGTGAACAATCTGCAGCCAGGTTTCTTTTCTCGTGCGCATCAATGTGTGGGTCGACGGGACACAATTTACGGTTAGCAATTTCGTAGAATGCTGTGTAGAACACTCTACATGATCAAGATGTTTGTTCCAGAAAGAGTGATAACGTGTCCACTGCAACATTTTTAGGGTTCAGATCATCGCAGACGGATCAAGACATATATAAGCGTTGTTATACATTTACTCTTGTTATTGTTATGTGCATATGTTAAAATTTTAACGAATGTATTTTGTTAGCTAGATATATATATATATATATATATAAATGTGAAAATAAATAATTAAGAAAACACAAGTAGTATCTGATGACTAATATTTCTCGAGATACACAGTTGAATAATGTAGCTAGTAGTATACTCAACTTCTAAGTGAAAATTTACGCTCCTAAAGAAAGAAATGAAGGGTAAAAATGCTATGGAGAATAATTTATTGCAGAAAATCTAATTATTTTGAGCTCGTAGAATTTAAAGTTTCTCGAATTCTTTTGAGAAAGTAAAAGCTAAGAATCTAACCCGTTAATCTGTTTCCGCTCTTTTAGTTCGCGAATGCCAAATGCAGTTAGCGGTGTGCAAATGTCGTTATTACAAGTTTAACGATAATTATATTGTTTATGCTGTCCGCTATAAATAAGTAATGTTATCTGATTAGCGAGATCACATAAGCTTGAAATTAGTGGTATTTTACATAGTACGTTAACTAATTAAGCTCATAAGATCAAAGTTTCACGCAATGCTTGCTACTTTTGTTTGATTAAGGAAGAATTAAGTACATTCAGAGGCAAGAAACTGAAACTAATCTTTGTTGTAACACACCCTTGCCATTTAATTTGTGCCTAAAGGTGCTTTATATTGGTTTTGTAAGATATTTGTATTCAATTTATAAGTATTTTAAAATAGTCTATTGAGCTCAATATATTGACTTGTTAATAATTAAACTTGAATTGTTGCAGGTCATATCAAAACAAGTTACTAGGAGAATTCTATGTCATTTGCTGATCATCTTGGATTATTGTTTTCATTCTCTCTGTTTGGCACAACGAAGAGGTTACACATTTTAAACTACAAAATCCATAATGACACGTCCCATTAGTGTTCAGGGGTTTCTTTGTTGGTTTTGTGTGAGATTTTAATTCATATTTGTAATAACTATTGGGCCTAAGTCATTGCATTTTGAAAGTGGATAACAAACCATAATTTCGAAGTTAAAATGTGAATAATTGTATAATTTAATAATTTGATTGCTTAAAAAAAATGTGCTATAGTCCAGTGCAAAATGAAACAAACTAGATGGTGGTAACAAAGAACGATCTTTTTCAATGTTTCTGACGATCAAATCGATCATGTACACAAGTTGAACCAAATCTAAGATCTCGTGTGGTGCACTTATATTCAGGGACTCTGTAGCTAGGACACTTGGTCGGCAAATCTGCCTACTTTTTGCGACGCATTTTTCAGCCTTGCAGTGTTTTCAATCTGATCCATCCATGCTTGTTAGGTCAAATTAAACAACTCAATATTCATCATTATGTGAGATGGCAAATCACTATAGTGCTAGTTAAAATGCGCATACAACGAAATATTTCCTTTGGTGATTGAGAGAGGGGGGAAAAGAAAAAGGAAAAAGCGGCAGCAACTTTCACCACCACAAAATAAAAATGAATTCCATCTGAGTGCAAAAACGAGTGGTAGCGAACTTTTTCTTGACAACGTAGTGTGGGCACATTCTTTGATATTCCGGCACGAGATGGACCTAAATGTTTTTGTCTAGTCCCATATATATATATATATATATATATGAATTCAAAGGAAACGAATCTTATAGATGGAATTTAAGCCGTGTTGTGGGATATTATTATTTAGATGGGTGAGAAGGACGACATATATATATATATGAATTTAAAGGAAACAAATCTTATCGATGGAATTTAAGTCGTGTTGTGGGATATTATTATCTAGATAGGTGAAAAGGATGACATGGAAGTGTGTTCTTTTGTATGCATTGCACACGTGACATATATAAACAACCATTGAGCTCATGACCAAGTGGATTTGGGGTTGTTGTTGGTCTCATCCATCACCTCCAAAGAAGTAGGGTGGGTTGCATTGGAGAATTGGGGGGGGGGGGGTCCGACCTAAGTGAAAAAACTTACAGAAAAGGAGTAATGGACGCAATGTTGTTACTCTTTACCCACGTGTATATTAATTTATCATTTTACAGTGTTATCATTGTCACGTGTTATTGAATTTTTACCTATCACTGGTTAAAGACATGTCTCGGGGTAAATAGTTGATGCGGACATGAGAAGTACATTTGTTGTGTTGAGTTTACTTAATTGCCAACTCAAAGGTTTACATAATCGTTTTTAGAGCAATCTTTTTCAAAATGCCTCGCTGCAGAATGCAGATTTTGCCAATGTGCTTGACTCATTTGTTTAATTAATCTGCATTGACATTCTAAGGAAGAAAAAGGAATTGTTTCCCAAGGGTATAACAACTGTGCTAATGGAGCTCATCGCTTGGATAATTGGATAAGTTAAAGCCCACTAACTTCAGTTGTACTCTTCTCATTTCTTGCTTTGGTCCTACGCATAAAGAAAAAGGAAAAGAACAAAGTAAAATATTTGGTCATAATAATAGTTGTGATTAATCACACAAAAGTTCAATCTCCAGTGATGTTACACTTTTCAAAATTAATTTTCAGTGTTTTACAAACATGGTCAAATTAATCCTCATTATCTTAAACCGCTCATATTATTTCTTAATATTTCATAAATTCAATCAAACTTTGAAACTCATTTTCTTTTTCTACTCATTATTATCTATTAAGATGAGAACTAATTGGAATAAGTTTGTGAGATAGCGAAGACTAATATAATAATTTACAGCAATGTTGTGGAATACTAAGAACCTATATATGATTAACCCTGGTACATATGCCTTTTAGCAAAATAAACAATAGTGCTACTATTTTATTTTAGACCTTAAAATATGATATCACTGGTATTCGGGTAGCTAGGGGCTTGCGATAGAAGTACACCTCCAATAAGGTGACACAAGAAATACCGAACCCGGGAATGCCCATTCCGAGATGTAAAAAGATCTGGATTTTATAAGTTTCTAATGATCCGTTGAAGTCATATCTCACGTAACTCACAACTAAATATTTTGTATGGACGCTAGGAAGTTGCAGATCGATCACATAACAGAAATAATTAATACAAAATGATCTTTATTGTTTGTCTCTTCATGTTTCTACGGTCTTGAAAATCTACCAAAATGGAGTTGAACGATAAGGTAAACATTTTTCTTTTAGAAAACATGGATATATCTTTCTCATTCCACGCAAATCAAATTTGTCGTATACACGAAAAATTTTACATTCAACATATCATTAATTTTTATCATGCAAAGGAAGAATGATTCTTAGATTAATCATAGAAGTTGCAAGATTTATAAACTCCATAAAATATTTTGGGAACTTCAAAAAATTATTTAAGCCTTTCAAACTATATAATTCTCAAGGGCCCAGAAAACACCTATCCTAGCAAGAATGCTTACGCGTGCATCGTATCCGGTCTCGATCGATAAGCAGAAGTTACTGTAGAATTCAACGCCATAATTGCAAAAGATGATTAGTATGCTTTTAGGTAATCGCTTGTAGCAAGTGGTAGCCAAGTAGGAGCACTTGAAAAACATGAATTAAATTAGAGGGCGATGAAATTAAATTAAATGTGGATCTCAATCTCCATCTTCTACTTTCCCTTGTGTTGATTAGCTACTTTTCACGGGACAATACATATCGTCCCCTTCTTTTCCTCGTGCAATGCCCAAATGTGATCATATCTACATTATATGGTATAAAATATTCTACAACAATTCAGTTGCGTCTCGCATCATTAATCCCATGCCTGCTGCCTCGTATTCTCCATTCTTCGCTTAGCACCCCTTCATCACCATTAAAGAAAATTAAAACACACACACACACACAAATAATAATTATTATAATAATCAAAGCCAAGTTGCCTAAGCCATGATGTCATTTCGTTTACTAAGCCCTATGATAATGACATAGAAAGCGAGAGAAACCAAAATTGATGGCCACTCCACGCTGATGTTTCCATCTTTTACGGGTCCAACAGAAATTATATATATCCCCATGGGTTTAGATTGATCTGTTTATCCTTTTGTCAGGTCAGCAACACTACCTGCTTAGGCATATCATATCCTCATTAAATATTGCCCCCCCCCCCCCCATTGATCGATCACTTCTCTTCCACGGTTGATTTCTCGACCTAACTGCATTTTTGTCACTAGCTACACCATTTTTTTAATGTCAATTGCTTACTTTCATTCATTTAAGAATGGATTTTTTTTTAAATCTATAATTTTCTCGTAACATCATAAAAAAGTTCAAAAGTAATATATTAATCCCTTATAACATACGTACTGAACAAGACCGTACATTTCGAGAATTTCATAAGATTTAGCGAGCAACCTTTGAGAGTCTTGTGAGGACATAGCAAGAGGTCGAATTTCTGTGGACAGGAAAAGCAACCATATAAACATGAAACTGTTGTACTCTTGTTAGAGACAATTTTTGTGCTTTTTTTTTTTTGCATGTCATGTTCTTGCAAGAGTGACAACGACGAAGCTATTGGATTAGAAATTCGCGTTACAAATTAAAGGAAGAGAACTAACTGTACCCGTCATTTCGCAACCATCTTAATTACTGCTGTGTGTTACTAAGAGATTAATTACTTTTTATTTTCTTTTTTTTGCTTTGAGTTAAGGTATTGCCAAGCCACATTGGGAAAACTAATCCCTATCAAGCCAGAAGCAGTTAAGAAAAAGTCCTCCCAACAAGCACGTTTCCCAAAATTCAAACTTGTATTCTCTCACTTATAAAGGTTAAGCAACTCCCATCTCAACTAATAACTTGTTGGTAGATTAATTACTTTCTATTAAGTACAATAAATACATATAACTAAATTCTCTATACAAGTTTATGTGCTAACTTATTATGGTAGCAAAGCTTTAGTAATGGGTTCAATCTCATAGCCACCAATAAAAAAATTTAAAATGATTCACAATCAAGACTCAAATCAAATCATATTAACGGGTGAGAGACATATAAGTACAGTAAATAAATATAACCAAATATTCTCAATAAATTTAAAATTTTAAATAAGTTGGTAACCAAATTATCACTTTCAATTCGATTTTCTAACATGTAACTAACTAATCTGGGGAGGCCAGTACATGTGGGCCGTTGGACTTGATCCAGTGGAAGTTTTGATTTTGGGTTTCTGACCCATCTCAGTCGGAGAAACTGTCCTACTGGGGTCCATACTCAGATAAAACCAAACACGAGAAGATAAGAGCCACTATAATTAAAAGAGTGAAGACAAGTCAAGAAATGGAAAAAGCCAAGCATTTAACTAGTGATGCAAACTCCATTCTCATCCAATTTTTACTTTGAGAGGGTGGGAGTACATAGCTTTCAAGATGTAAAGGTTGAGTCATGAAACACGAAATATATGGACCCTCCTTAAAGTAAAATTTGTCGGGACACCTACCTATTCACAATTCATTTTCATGGTACGTCCAAATGAATTTATCCTACCATACTAATACTAGTGTCACTGCTCCACTGATCCTTTGCTAGTTGATGCATGTATTATATTCTCCAGTTTTAGCTACAAAACGACATTCATTTTTAAATATAATTGTAGTACCCTTTTCCTATACATGAATATTTTCTCTCTCACATAATCACCTTTTCTTATAGTTGACTCATTCTATATAAATTTACTTAAAAAAAGACGTCTCATTGATCTTTTAATCTAATAAATACATGTCATATGCCCTACGGGAGAATACAACCATTTATGACGGATAATTTTCTGAAGTCTCCCTCAAGAGAGTGCATTGATTCATGTATTGGAGAGTTAGGTATTCTGTCTTTTCATCTCCGGTTTTTGAGCTTTTGAAACATTTAAACGAATTGCCCAGACACAATGGCTTGTCAAATAAATCTTGTGTGTCAAAGCATTGTATTTGGTCCCTTGTCTTTAATTTGTTTGGTAATTAAATTCCTTACCTTTAAAATATGACAATTCAACTTTTTATCTTTGTAACTTATGATACTGGTAGTCCCAAAATCAAAAAGGTCAAAAAATTAATGAAATTGGAGAACTAACCTTGTTATAAATTATGAAAATAAAGGACTGACAACTTCACAAATTATGAACATAAGAGACTAATGTAGTCACAAATTGCAAAATAAGGGATAAAACATGTTCTTTTTTTTTTTTATTTTTTTGAACTTAGGACTAAACTATTTGCAAAGATAAAAGACTACATTTTCATGTTGTCAAAATACAGGACTTAATTATCAAAAATAAGGGACTAAATATGTTATTTACCCTTTTTTATTTATACCTTTTGAAAATTTTTTAAAAAAATACTCTTGTTTTCAAATCGTTTTTAAATCTACAATTTTCAGTGTTTGAATTACCAAAACAGAGAATGAGTTATTGTTTTCGAGACAGTTCAAATTCCCATATTTGAATTTTAAATAGGTTACATAATCAATGCAAGTTCAGTAATAGTTCACTTACCATTTTGGTTTGCCTGAAATGGTAGGTGAGTTACCGTTTCAATAATTCAATTACCAAACTTGCGTTGATTATGCAACTCATTCAAAATTCAAATATGAGAATTTGAAACATTTCGAAAATGACAACTCATTCATCGTTTCGATCATTCAAACACCAAAAAATATAGATTTAAAAACAATTTCAGAACAAGGGTATTTTTTAAAAGAATTATCAAAATGAGAGTAAAAATAAAAAAATCCGTTTCTAGCTTGAGAGTTCACATAATAATGGGAAAGTTCAGTTGTCAAACTTCCTTGGGGGGGCTACTGATGGACATGATTAAGCTGACCTTACTTTGTGGAAGGTCATGACAATCAGCAGTGTTATTTCTTTGCAACATTTAGTTATAGTTTTTTTTCCCCTTAGTATTGATTTTCCTAAATTTGAATTATCTCGTATCACTACCGGCGGTCTCTTATAACAATGGTGTTGATCATGTGGTTCAGCCCTAAAATGGGTTTGGTTAATTTGAAGAGGAAGGAAGAGAAAGAATTCAGTTTGGAAATAAGAAAATTACTGATAAAGAATTTGCACCTATGTTGTTTGGAAATATAAACATGCGCAAAAATTAGAAAGAAAAGGAGTAGAACGTTAGAAATATTTTATCCGTCTATTCTTTTCAGTTTTCCTTAGCCATTGGTGACGAGGCTTTTCAGGGAACAAGCTAGCTTAGAGCCACAATTTTCGAAATAATTATTTTGCTTCACTGCAAAGTATCTTCAATATAATCTTCTCTTTTTATACAAAAGTTTGTTGCTCGTTTGACTTTCCTATATTGCAATATGTCTAAGGTATATGGATATACTGAACATGAAAAAATCAACTAGGATTTTTGCCTTGTCTTTTTTTTTTTTTAAAGAAGTGTTAACTATGTTGGTCGGTAAATCAACAGATTAAATACCTACGACCGATATATATTGTATAGTTTCAAGTCGATCCAGGTTGGAACCAGAATAATAATGGAAACTGAAGACGGTTTTGTTAAATTGATCAGAAATTAGTGAATAATCTGCATCATGCTGCCGTCACATCCAATTATGATTTATTTGAAGAGCTAAAACATAAAAAATCAGCCACGGTGTAGAATTCAACTGTTCGACTGTGAATCATCAACAGATTACTCTAATAGGAAGCATAATTTGCATTTTCTTGATATCTTTTTCCCCAAAAGCAGAATCCATGGATAATATTTTAAGCATCGTTACCTGGATTTTTTCACATAATTGAAAAACTCATCTAGATAAAATTATATTAGATTCATTCTAAAATTATAAAGATCGTACTCTAGTTTTTTGCGCTTAACCAATACTATCTGAATCTTGCCCTGTTTATTTAGTGATCTCTTTCGAAGTAAGATCTTGATGCATTTATGAGCTATGGCCAATAAACTGAATTTGAATTCGAAAAGAGCACGGAATTTATACAAAAATCCAAGTCTTTCGAAAGTGAGATCATCTTGGACGCATCTCTTTCAACTCATGCACAACTTGAACGAAAGTCACCATCCAGTTCTTTCATGATTGTTCATACACGAGCCAGTGGGTCCTGCAATAATTTAGTCCACATACAAGTTCAGAAATATAATTCACCGACCAAAATAAAAAAGTCCGTAAAAGTCAAATTAGTGAATTCAAAGAATGAGGCCCTGAATTCGAATCACATGGAAGTGGGAGATTTGAAAATAAAAGAGAAAAGAAGAAAGAAAACTCAAAGAAGGATGTTATTATTCTTTTTTTCTTTTTTGTTTCAAGAAACCTGCATATTAATGAGATCGCTGTGCTTATTTAGAAGGAAGGGGGGGGGGGGGGGAGGGGGAAGACAAGAAAAGAAAAACTTTTCCTATAGGTGGAGCACGCAAAATCACCAATTTTTTCCTCCTGGGCCGGCCTTGTATTTGGGGTTGGTAAATAAGAGTAAGCATATGAATTTTGATCATACGCGTAGATTTAGCTCAACGGAAGGAAGGGAACGTCATATGGGGCTGCCAGACATCCGGAAGTTGACATTGATTCCCCAAAGTGAGATCCGGCCCAATTTAATCAGTTTTGAGATGGCAGCTTAATTTGTTACTTAGGACTTAAAACAGACTTTTTGTGTTTTTTGTGTCAGGAACTTAAGAATTTCATTAAGATCCCAAAGCAAAATTTAATACTCATTTCTTGTTAAGGAAATAAAGGATTTTTTCTATGAAGATGATAATAACTATAAATATGATTTGCCTTCAAGGGTTCGATAAAATGATTGGACAATGACTTGTAATTATAAAAAAATCTTAAGTCTGAATCTATTCTCTCTTATCACAAATAATCCTGACCCTTCACTAATTTGAAATATACTAAACTTCGTCCAACATAGTCTCATCTAGAGTAAGTTCAGACTCATAATCTTGTTTAAGATATTCCCTTCCAACATAGTCTTTTCTCTCACGTATCACACGGATAATACATTAATAAGTAGTAGTATATATGAAGGTTTAACCGTACAACTCAGTTCAAGTTTTCATGTTACACAAGGTTACACAGGGCTACAAAGAATCCCAATGTAGGTTTTACCAATTACCTAATAGCAACAAAGTCCCGGAGTTGTCCAACATACGAAGAAAAGCAATTTTTGTTGTTATGACATGCGAATTGACATCAAAGTTAATTAAATGACTCCATTACAAAAAAAAAATTGCGTATTTTTAATTATTTTCATATTAAATATAATCAAACTCCTGAAATAAAGAAAAATGATAAATTTTTATATTAATAAAAATATTAATCTAACAGGTGCAATATCGCACTTGTTAGATTAACCATTCTAATTTTCAATAAGAAGAGAAGGAGAAGTATTTGCCCAGGGGAAAAAAAGAAGAAGAAGAAAAGAAGGGGATGGAATATTTGAACAGATCCTTTAAGTTAGTGGAAATTTGCCAGTTGGGGGTTGAGCTCCATTGGTTGTTTTGATAGTCGGACTCCGTCAATTAAAATTTTCTTATCACAAAAAAAAAATATATATATATATATATATATATATATATATATATATATATATTGAAAGGCTCTAAAGAGTATGCTTTTATCACAAAAATTATCCCAAGCATGGGCAAATGAACATATGGGCTAGTAAAGGCTGTAATTCTCACTCATTCCAATTCCATTTAAACATATATAAATTATTGTAGGCCCTATGAATTTCAGTCCGTTTGTGAGTGCTTATTTTGTTGCTTTTAAGCAACTACAGTAAAAAGCACGTGAGACATGTTTTTTACTGTAATTGCTTAAAAAAGCAGTAAAATAAGCACTCCCAAACAGCCACTTTGTGATCATATCGAGGTTTTTGGATCCCAAATATATATATTTTTTTAGGGGAGGCATGGACAACCTTGGGCAATGCATAGATTACCCGATGTTCATGGCCTGCTTGGGTGTTCTTAGCCCTTGGACTTGTGACTGGGCTCCTCGAGTCTAAACCCTCCCTTTTTTCTTCTCTTTTCTACAATAGATAGTGATGTATTAGATAGAATGGACACCAAAATCAAACATACTCCAACTAAACCAACAGCATCGTCCCGAGAAAAAGAAAGAAAAAACACGAGTATAAAGATCAAAATCAAGAATGAGGAGATAAGTTAAAAAAAGTGTTACTATACGTAAGAAAACCTATTGGTTTAATTATTTGCACTCCATTTGTATTCTTTTTTTGGATTCTTCAATCTTTTTATTAGTCTCTAGATTCTTCGGCTATGTTAGCAAATCAAGAAGCAGTTAATAAACTTTCGGCAACTCCCGCAAATCACGTAAACAATTACCACTAATCAAGACATCTATCTCAATACCTTTTCGCAGATTGTGGAAAATACTGACAAACTTCACTAAATCATGGCCAGGTCCCCCAAAAAGAAGAAAAAAAAAAAAAAATCACCAACCCCAACAAAAGTTTCACATATGCTACATTTGATGAATACATGCCTGTATCATATCACCTAATTATCAAGTATGGCCTTGCGTGTATTTACGAAATAGGTCTTGGGTTTTAGCATTCCTAAAAGCACAACATCCTATTAAATAAACCCATATTAACCCAACAAGAGTGATGAGCAGAATGATGTCTGCTCTTCTCCATTCTCTCTTCAGGTTTGCTAGTAATCCAGCTTTGCACGAGTCGCACGAGTAGCACAGCTGAGTTTGCTCGTTGCTCCATTGCAAGCAGTCTATGTCCGCCGCCGTATTTATTGGACTTATCCAGTAGGTTGGGTTCACAAACGTGTAGCCACACTGTGTTGGTGGTTTACAGCACCCTGACTGCTAAATTAAAAGAATAAATTTTAAAAAATATACATAGAGAAAAAGTTAAAGCCCAGCTATGTTTTAGCATCATAAGCATATCTACACATGGTTGAGGAATCTTTGTGTTTTGCACTTTGCATGTTTTCCATGCTTAATTAACACACTAGAATAATGGGGAGGAGAATCAAGGAATAAATGAAGGGGAAGAAATCGCCACTTTTCAGTTTACTTCCTTGTCAAGCTGCTTTTATGTTAATTAACCTTTGAGTACTCTACATAACATTTGATAACATTGAATGAATGAGACAATGTGATCGAAATATTAATCGCTGGTTTGGATTTATTTTTTTATTATTAAATGTGAAGAATCACTAAAATAAATTACCCTTGAGTAAAAATTTTGATTTTCTCGTAACAAAATAATTTAACAAGCTATATATATAGATCTAACCAAAGAAAACAGATTATGTAATTACAATTAAAGAATTTGAAATTTTGACGTATGTTTTTCATAATATTTTATAAACGCGTTACCAGCCGGGAATTGTATACTACCAAATGCTAGAACTATACAATACAAAAGGAAACAAGTACAGAAATGGAAGTACAAACCTGCAAGGGGTTAATGTGTGCATTGAAGAAGTCCTGAGCCATGCGGTACCTCTGGCTCAACTCAGCACAGGTACTTTTGGAGCTGAGGCAACTCCTAATCCTATCCCATTTTTCAGGGCTTCTAACTCTTCTCCGAAGCCACCCGGAAAAATCATCAAGATGGTACTCCAAGTAAGCTCGGCTGGGTTCAGCATGGCCAGAACCTTTAATGGTGACCATGTAGATGAACACCACCAAGCATGCAAGCAATATTATGACAACAAGCATGGCAATGAGGTAGAAGATTAGGAGCCATGAGATCCTCCAAAACGCTCCGATAAATCCGGCTAAAGCCACCACCAGTACGACCACTCCCAAGATGATGACTGGCCATTGTAGAATCTTCACGCAAGAATTATCAGCCTCGGACGATAGCCAGATTCCAGCCCCGATGATTGGAACTGAGAGTAGCATTGCAACAAAGTTGATGGCACCAAGGACATGGTTGCTAACTGCCATGGCGATAGCGAGGAACAATTAAGATCTACCAGCGTCCAAAGTCAAGGTTGTTTTATTTGTACCTTGAGATGTGAAGTTGAAAACTGAGCTTAGCTACCACTTTTTGTTCCTTACCTTGAATCCATGAACACTACCAAAGCAAAAAAAATATATATATATATATATATGTGTGTATGTATGTATAATGTTAGTTCTTTTTAAGAAGTTTTTGGTCTTTGTTTTGGGGTCCAAAATTTATGATGACTTTAGCTCAACATTTTCAAAAGGGTATTGTAAAGAAAAGTGAAGTGAAAGGAGGGAAGAAATTCGACACCTTGTCTAGAAATTGACGTTTCTGTCATGACATAAAGGCCCCCTCAGATGTACGTTCTCTGAGATGCCTCTACCAGCCCCACACGGTGGACTATTTCGTGACCACATGCCTGTTTAAATTGATTTGTTTTTTTTTTAATAGTTACGTTAAATTTATAATAATTATTTAATTTATTATTTAAAAAAATAAAAAAAAAATTAAAAAATTTAAATATAATTTTTTTTAAAAATCAAAAATTTTATTTTATTAAAAAAATTTATTTTTAAAAAATTGTTAAAAAGAATATTTTTTAAAAAAGTCAATTCAAACGAGCTTTATATTCAATTCGGGGTGGGAATCCGTATTCGAACGGATGGAAAAAATAGCAATTTTTCGGATGTGGATTTATCCGTATTCGATATCTTTTTTTTTTTTTTTTTTAGAATTTTCGGATTAGATACCGATAAAGGTTTCAACCCGAAGATGGACATCGGAAACCCTTTTTTTTTTAATTACACTAAAACACTGTACTTCTATAGTCTTTTACCCTAGCTAAAAGGTCTCCCTCTCTCCTTAGAAACGCTGCACCACACGTCCACACCACCACCAACGGACCACCACACGACGTTGGAGCTCGACAAAAAGCGGAGGCTGGACACCGGTCATCACCGCACCACCGTTGTTCCGTGGCAGGCAGCAGCAGCGCCACCAGAAAAGGCATGAAAACAAAATCTTTTGCTGCATGTGGATTCCAGGAACGCTTGCAATCTTGCATATATGGACTTACTCATTTAGAGATGGTAGATTGATATCATAATTACTTCAAAGCACGTTTGTCTGTGAATATGGAAGTTGTGTCTGGTTGCCCCAATGCAATTATGGATTAAGGCATTTTGATAATGATCAAATAGTTCTTTTGGTCTTCCAGCTGCTCATTTATGCACCTCGGTCTTTTGTAGCTCGTACCTCTTCAATTAGTAAAATCTTTAAAAGAAAATTTAATTTTTTAGTTTATTTTGAAAAACTTGAAATCCGCATCCGAAAATATTAGCTATCCCATATTCCTGGATATGTAGTTTTTACTATCTAATCGGATACTAAATTTTCAAATCCGATATCCGATCGAATAATCCAAATATCTGACTATCTATTCCGATTCCTACCTTAGCTCTAATATATATGTACATAATATAACCCCAGTTCTAATATATATATATATATATATATATATATATATACACACACACAATATAAAATGAACAATGTTGTTGATTTAAGTATTTGAACTATATGCTATATATATTTGCAAATATGTTAATGACAGAAATGTGAATATGCTTATATACTTGCAAAAATGCCAAAACAAGAAGCAGTTGTGTTTCATAGGGATGTATACTGGCGGTTTTGGACAGTTTTACTACTAATTTTTTAACTGAACCGGAATTGGCAATTTATAAATTTATAAAATCAAAACTACCCAAAATAATAGAGAAATCAACAGTTTCGGTTAGAATGGTTTTTGAGCAGTTTTGGACGGTTTGAGTGGTTTTAAATTTTGTTTATCACATATTTAGTTATGTAATATAATCATGCTAATTTAGCACTAGTTTTCTAAATCCAAACGACAATTATGAACCTAATAATTTAATCCTCCAATATCTTTGAAGAGCTCTTTATTATTTTGTTTATTTATTATTTGTTTGATGCATAAACCTAAAAACTAAGTTTAATGTAAGACCTTAAAAGAAAAGAATAGATACGAAAAAAGTAACAATATATGAGTATGCATCAAAAGTAAGAAATTTTAAGTGTTACTCATTAACTATATATGTTAAATTATTAAAAATTAAAATAGTATATATATATATATATAAAATAAATAACATATTACCCCTCTGACCTTAGGTATAAGTGCATAACAAATCCCTAAATTTTCAAAACTATCTTATCAACCCCTTGTATTTTAAAAAAGTATGCTCATAACCCCCTGCAGTTAAGTTTTCATCTAATTTGACGGAAATTTAATGACATGTGCCTATGCTGAAAAACTGATTCTGCAACTCACTAGAAAAGGATGTTTTTTAGCAAAATGACCTTGAATTTTCATTTTTCATTTTTTGAATTAGCAAAACTTGACTCTTCATCTCAAACACATATCGTTGAATTTCAACCCTTGTCGAAGCCATTTCTGGCCACCTCCAGACGTGCTATCCATATCAAAAGTTTCCTCTTGTCGTTATGGTTCTCATGATACTCACATAGTTGATTTGGTTTCTTCAAAAAGAATCCACCATTAAAACCCAAAGTTGTTACTTCAAGCTTTTTTTTGATGAATTTTTTTGGCAACAACATGCCACAAAAGGCTACATCTTGCTCCTCTCTATGTTGTGAATCAAATGGTATGCTCCGATTGTTATTTTAGGTTTTCTCGTGAAAAACCTCCGTGAAAGCTCGAACTCTTTTCTCCAAAATTTCACATCTTCTTTCAGCAACAATACGCGACGCAAAGGTTACCATTTTACTCCTGTCTCCATTGAAAATCAAATGACATTCTCCGATTATCATTTTGGGCCTCTGGTAAAAATTTGCCATTAAAGCCTACACTTATTTTCTCCAAAATTTCAAACAACTTCCATCTCGTCCTTGAGCAATAATCGACAGGTGAAAGTGGTCTCCTAGAAGTGGTGATGGACAACAAGGAAAAATCATTCAAAGGTCTTTATTTGTTTATTTATTTATTTTGCTCAAAAACGACATGAAATTGCTATTTACTTGGTAGAAATGCTGGTGGACGTCAAGGAGAAATCATTCAAGAATCATACGTGATTTTTTTTTTTTTTTGGTTGCTCAAAAGTCCTGAAACTTGCTTTATTTAATTTGTATCGTTTAGAAATTTTTTCTTTTCCACTAGGCAGCACAGGCAAGAACTTTGTTTGGGAAGTTTATTTTATGTTCTTGTGTTCTGTTAATTAAATTTTGTGTTATGATAACAAAATTTGATTTTTTTGACAAATTAAAAAAATGTATGTTTGTGCAAATTTTGAGCAAGTTTCACATACAAAGGGCATAAAAGTCATTTATTGATTCCTTTTAACATTTTTAACGAAAAAGCTAAAGTGGGGCAAGTGAGAACACTTTTTGGAAGTATAAGGAGTGATCATATAATTTTGAATTTTTAGAGGCTCGCTGTGCACTTATGCCTAAGTCCAGAGGGATAATATATTATTTCCACGGTTTTTTACCTCTAAAACCGAAAACCAAACCGTTCATTTCGGGTTTTAAAAATTGAAACTATGACTGATCGAACCACTTTAAAAACCACCAATTTACGATGGATTTGATTCAATCAAAGCGGTTTTTTCGATTTTCACGATTTTACGTTCACCCCTAGTGTTTCAGATGACTGTGGAGCTGGCGAGGTTATCTCCCCTCTTCCTTTTTGGAGGGTAGTAGGTCACTTGTACGCACAGAACCACCCTTAATCAAGAGGGGAAGGGCTCTCATACCGTGACTGGAAAGCGAGCGAGACTCCACCTCTTATCTACATAGAAATTAACCCTTCCATAGAAATTGGTGGGGAAGGGGTTGGTTAAGAGAAATTAGTATGTTATAGGGTAGTGTTAACTTATCGAGTGTTGTAAATTGAGAGACAAAAGAATCAATCAGCTTGTCTTGATTTAATATCAGTGATCAAATACCTTGTCTTGCTTTAATATTGATAATCAGTGGTGTCTTGCTTTAATATTAATATCAGTGGCGTCTTGCTTTGATATTAATATCAGTGGTTCAACATATTACCTCAAATCTTCATTGATGTGATGGCAAGCGATTATTATCTGCATTCAAAACACCATCCTCTTTGACAAGACTTAATGTAAAAGTTTGTTAGTTCCAGACTTGGCTTATAAAACTCCGGAGTTTGAGCACCGACCATTCTTGTTGCTTAGACTGGGTCAACCATTTAGAGGTTATGACTGCAGAGAATGATGAAAATTTGGCTTCTACAGTTTGATAGCCTAAGGCAGGAGCTGCAACTATTGGCATCGTCTCGGTCAGTTGTAATCATCTCGGTTAGTTACGGTCAATTACAATTGTGACATCAAGTGATTATTCAGGTTGATTTTATGAAACTTTTTTCAGCGCTGCTGCCAAATATGGCATCTTTCGGAATACTTTGCAGGGATGTGCATATTATTCTTCCGGATGCTCATCTGCAGTTGAGGAAATTGCATTTTCCTGATTATTCCAAAATCTGTGTGGTCGATCTGTAAACTTAACTTAAATGGCTTTCATACTAGCGTGTGTCTGCAGCAATACTGAGTTAGAAGAATTGCAGTTTTTCTGGTGGTCAGATCATTAATCATCTCTTTTTCCAGTCCTTCTCTTTTGACGGCATGTGTTATATAGTTTACTAAAAGTTTTGATCTATATATTCTTATCAATATCATGCAGGTTCTAGCAGGCATGGTATCGTTATTGTTGTTGTGGTGGTGGGACATGGTTATATTTGGTGGAAAGTAATATTAGTGCAAGCATACAAGTCCCTTTACCATTCAATAGTTCTTGTGATTACATGTACATATATTTGCAAAAATTTGCTTCCCCACCAAGACCAACGAACTATGATGTCTGTTGAATACTCACTTCAGAACTCATAAGGTTTTAGATATATTCTAGTGACTAAATAATTCTTGAGATAGAACCTAAACACTCCTCTCGTTGATTAATTGATTCTTGAAATAAAACTATAGTGATTATTAACATAAATGAAATCAGCAAACAAGCAAAATCAACAAACATGCTAAGTTTTATAGTTTTTAGTATCTGATGGTATTAGTTGACGGGGTTGTTAGGTAGCCTAGCTAGCGATTGACATTAGGTAATATATTTGATTTTGGTGTCCAACAGTGTGGATATTCCTTCAATTATATACTGATTTATTGTGATTGGTTTTTTTTTTTTTTTTTGTTTAAAATTTGTTCAGTTTTCAATTGGTGAATAAGATTAAGTCAAGGATTACTCTTAATAGGTTGATAAAATCTTTCGAAACCTTTTCAATGCGAGCCTCCTTTTCATTTTCTCGTAGCAAATGGGTTCGGCAAGATTGAGCCTTTAAAGGAAGGGGCAACCAAGACATTTTCTTTTTTTTGCAGTTATCTACTATTTATGGAAAGATAAAAACAACAGAGATCATGGTTTGTCGGCCTTGGTGGAGAAGCAAATTTTTTTTTTTTTTTCTTTTGACATCAATACTTTTTGTACACTGGTAAAACTTATAAGAACAATAGCACTAACTTAGACATTTGTCGGGCTTGGAATGTAGAGATAGTGACTTCTTGGGCTCTTGGCCCTAATTCTTTTGTAATCCATTAAGATGGTCGTGAACTTCTCAATATTTCGAATTACCACAGTGCATTTTCAGTTAAGTGCACTCAGTAATTAAACAGAAATTGTTAACATATTGCTATATAGCGAAGAAAATATTTGCCTAAACGTATAGGCCTGGCTTTTGCCTTAACAAAATAAATTTGGAAAGACTAGTTCAATCAAATTACAAGTAGAGAGAGATAGGGTGGGAGGGGGAAGAAAATATTTAAAAAAACAAACAAATAGACAAAGAATTAGCAAAATTTTCAACTTTGATGTCCAAAAAAGTCAACAAGTAATCAAGTTGGGTAGGACTCTTTTGGCGTAATTTACTATTTCATAATATTCCTCCCAGCATTGAAAATGTTGATTGTTCAGGTTGATACTTACTCTTTGACCGAATAGATTAGACATCATTATAGGATTAGAGAAACCATTAGAATTGCTGGATAGCAAATTAATGTACCTTTTCTCATTTAAATAAACACATTTTAAAAGATCAAACAAATTACTTGATGGAAAATTCATAAGTGAAACATGACATTTCAGAATAATAAAATCGTATTCCGCCAATATCATTTTTATCTTTTTTGGATACATTTTCCCACTTGTATTTGTATGAAGCAACAATAGAAATTTTATCATGCCTCAAATTACCCTCTTGCCAATGAAATTAATGACCTAACAGACAAATTACCCTCTTGCCAATGAAATTAATGACCTAACAGACTTCTATGTATCTTTGTCCCTTGTTATTGAGTTTGTTTTAGTTTAAGACTTACTAAGATAATGAACTTTGACATAGACTCCAGACCTTAGAGTGTTTTTTTCGCAATTAGACTATTTGAGTTTTACTTTGATCACAGAATTTTTGTCCATAAATTTTTGGATGCTAACAAAATGAGCCGTTCTATATTATGCTCCTCCTATATACTGATCAACAAAATAAATAAATGTTAAAAGAAAGAATAAAATCCATGAAATGCCTAACTCTGTAAAAGCAATACAAGTCACATTTTATAACTGTTCCATGATTTTCAATAGAATTAAAGTTAGAAAAAGGAGTAGCTTTCATTAACTGAAACCTAAAACATAAAAACAACTTTGATTAATCGAAAAAAAACAAACAAACAAAAAAAATACAAGCTCTTATATTATGTGAAAGCAATTAAATGACAAAACTGCCCCTGAGATGTCAGTTCAACACTTACCATCAGTTTTTGAGTAAACTGTAAACACGGCAATGGCGGCAACAGAGACGGCATTCTCTATCTTCTTTTCTCACCCTTCAACTTATCCCAAATTCCAATTGCGCCCCAAATATGTGCGCCCCATTAAAGTGCATATTCTCACTTATACCCCGAAACTTTCCCTCCAATCCTCACTATATCCTATCCATCTTCTCTGCACGAAAAAACCAAGCTTTGAAGTATTCTCAACAGCCGAAGATGTAGCTTTGCAAGATGAAGAAGAAGAAAAGGCAAACAAAAGTCAACAAATTAACCAAAAAAGAAAGCTTTTTGTGCTCAATTTGCCTTGGTCTTATACTGTTGCCGATATCAAGAACCTCTTTGGCGAATGTGGAACTGTTAGCGATGTTGAGGTTGCTAACCTTCTCTCTTCACATCTATACATACATAGAGAGTGTGTGGTGTCTTCAGTGTTTGATTCGCTATAAAGATTGGATTTTCGGATGAGTTGATCGTTATTAATGCTCTGTTTGTTATAGTTAAGATCCTTATTCTATTGAAATAAGAGTATATAAGATTTAAAAAATTTTATTATTAATTTTTAGAAAATTTAAATTAAAATTATATTTTTTATCTTATAATAAATAAATAATTTATTCTATTTTATTTTTTATAACTATAAAATACATGATATATATAATAAAATATTTTAAATCTTATAAGATATCTTTAAATGTCAATAGAATAAGCGTCTTAAAATAACATCATTCCAAACACACTATAAGTAATGGGTATATTGCTTTCGTGGTTGGACTGTTTGATTATGTAAGAAGTGTGCGAGTTAGCTGAAGTGTAAAGATTGGGTTTGGAAGAATTGAATAATTTTGAATTGACGGGCACCTCCGGGAAACTTTGGGCCTTACTTCGTGTCTATTATACTCTAATTTGTAACTGTAGCCACAATGATTACTTTATCATCGTGCTAAACTCCCCTTTTTGCTTAGTTTTCAATAATCCGGGAATTATGTTGTGAGGATGGGTTGGGATATTTTCAAGTACTCGAATGCGATAGAGATATAGGAGAAAGACAAATAAGAAAATAATAATGATGCAAGAATAGAATGCTTACCTGGCTCAGCAGTGCCTATTTCAATGGAGTAACAACATATATTCAACTAATGGAGAAGAGAAAGTGCTACATATTTTCTGAAAATGAGTAAAAAAATTTTCAATACCTATGCTAACTTTCTCTAAGCAAATCGCTAACTCTTTGAGGTGAATGCTAGTCACACCCACACCTCACCCATGCTAGGGGTATGACTTGTGGCAACTAGTTACAAGTTAGATATCCTATTTATAGGAAAATAATACTAATTGCATCAGGTTTAGGATTCCTAACTGCAGTAAATAGGACTAATGCTAATCCCATCAGGTTTAAGACTTCAACTCTGATTGAATTAGACTTCTACTTGTCAGTCTATGTTAGCCTAAAAAATACGAGTTACACTTCAACGTATTATTCATTGGATGAAATGCTTAATGATGTGTTTATGTTTGTGTTTAAGGAAGATTGAATATTTTGGAAGAGTTCAGAAATTTTGGATAATGGATATATTGATTTATTGGATGCAATTGTTAGATTATAAAGCAGAAGGATGGGAAGAACAGAGGATTTGCATTTCTAACAATGGCTACTGGGGAGGAGGCTCAGGCTGCTATTGATAAATTTGACTCCTCTGTAAGTTATTATGAATTTTACTGATTATGAATATTTGAATCTTCTCCTATTGATAAATTTGACTTTTCTGTAAGTTAATATGAATATTTTTACAGTATTTTGTTACATTATTGGGTTTCTTCAATTGGCTCGATGTAGAATATCTATGGACTGCAAAACAAGTTTAAATTTGAAATTGGCTCTACAAGATATATTTGCTGGTTGAAGTTGCATATACTAGTTTATCATCTGATGAGTCTTGAAGAAACAACATCCTCATCCCTAAGATAACTTAAATTGTTTGCATAACATGATTTGTGGAAACAATCCAATGCAGTACTGCTGATAAGTTGTAGAGCAAGTAGCTCACTGTAAAACTTTAATGAATATTCATACATGTTAACAGATGTTGGATCCTCAGTTGATTGCCAATAGCCTTTGAGTGGCACTCTCCAACTTCTCTCTTTTTTCTATTTAAAACTACAGAAAAATTGCAGAATAATAATTTGAAGATGAAGAAAGCCGCACAGATTCTTTTGGCAGTGTTGTTTGGATGAATCTTCTTCAAATGTAGTTATTCTGGAATTTAAGGACATACCTATGATGTAGATCCTGAAGAAAATGATCTGCTATCTACTTTTTGGATTTTTATTGAGAACTTCTGTTTTCTGCTTTCAGTTATAACTTGTAAATTTGTGGTGCAGGAATTGTCTGGTAGAATTATCAGAGTAGATTTTGCAAAAAGATTCAAAAAACCCCCTCGTCCTCATTCCTGAGGTCCTCGCCCTGGCAAGACTCGGCATAAACTTTATGTCTCCAACCTTGCTCGGAAAGTGAGGTCAAACAATCTGAGAGAATTTTTCTCAGCCAACTTCAATCTAGTTTCAGCTAGAGTTGTGTTTGATAATCCCTCTGGAAAATCGGCTGGTTATGGATTTGTCTCATTTGCCACAAAGGAGGAAGCTGAAGCTGCGATTTCTGCTTTAAATGGAAAGGTAATCAATCTAAATTATTGTCATTGTTGTCATCTTTAGCTTCAGAAGTTCTCTTCTTTTTTACTTGACAATAGACTTGGATTTTGTTGATGAGGTGTTAAATGCGTGAAATTTCTCTTTGCCTGTATGATCAGAACAACTTTGCAATCTCTAGTTTTGCTATTTCCCGTGCATTATATCCTTACTAGTCTTTTAATGCAGGAATTGATGGGCAGACCAATGACCTTGAAATTCAGTGAGAAAAATGTTGATAAAGAATCACAGAGTGCATCAGAAGAGACAACTTATGAGCAACCTGAACAGTCATAGATTAACACGAACTCTTTAATACATTGGTTTTGTATGTAAATCAAAGACAAAATACCGAGCAGAAGGTAACACGAACTCTTCAAAATACTAACCATTTACTGCTTCTTCTGTTGTATTACTTTTACCGTAAGAGTACGATATTTCAACCCCAAATAATGAAATGGGCACTGCTAAGATTGTTTTCCTCTTTTTCATTTTGAATATTTTAGATAATGCTATTGTACATGCAAAGGTGCTTCGTATTTGTTTCATGTTCGATGGATTATAGCGTTAACATAACGATATAAGGCTCAAATCTTGGATAGAGTAGTTGGCTGCCTGCAAGAAAATTTTGAGGGGTTTCTAAAACCTTGGAGGAAGATTAATATATCTTGTTGCTATGGGCCAGCACCCCACATTGGATTCAATTTTCTGAAAAAATGCATTTATCTTAATTCGCGCCCCCCCCCCCCCAAAAAAAAAAAAAAAGAAAGAAAAAAGATATGGATATTTTTAACATAGAAAATTAATTGTTCAATTAGTGTATAAGAAGAATGAAAATTTGGTATTACTTGGAAGCATTAACTTTTGCACTTTTACTAAAAACTATTTCATCACTCTAGGCTAACATTCATCATTTACATATGCAAGATCCAGTCTTCTCTCTCGTTTCTAGACAAAATAATTTCTGATTCTTGCACTCAAATCAGTCAGCAAAGTGATCGCGTTGACTGAATGTCAGCAGTTCAAAAAACATCTGCATTGTCTTTTGACTCAAATTTTAGCCCACTAGGGAAGTAATGCATCTAATATATCATCTTTAGTGCAAAAATAGTCTCTAGCTTCGATAAATGTAAAGTAGGTCATGCTTGTTTTTATTATTTGTGGTGATTTTCCAATGCAAATATCTAGACCTCGTTAGTCCCTCGCCCAATAAGTCGCAAAACAAAAAACAAAAACAAAAACAAAAAATTAGTTTCAACAGTTAAATAATGCAAACCTAGTAAACCCTAGTAACACGAATCAGAGCAAGAAAGAATATATGCCTCTTTCCAAGTGGTGTCAACTCCGAATGTTCTCGAATCCATTCAAGAGGACTATGGATAAAAATTATTTCCCCGTTTCTTCTGTCATAGGTGAGCTCATATGAAGTAATCTCTATCCCGGAAAGAAAAGATGAAAATTCCCTTGAGGAATCATCTGCTTTGAGTTGGTATAGATGCAACTTTTTCACCAATTTGACTCAATTTTGATTGGTGGTGCTCTCCTTCTCAACTATAAAAGCTAGTTCACGAGATAAGCCTTTTTGTTTAGCTTATAAGTACACAGGCTTCCGATAATCAATGTTTGATATTCAAACAACCAATCCCCGGAAGTTGCAGTTAGTTAGTATTAATAAAACTAGGGCTAGCAAAGTGATGGCAAAATGCTTGTCTAGTAAAACAAATACATTCGGTAAAAAATAGACGAGTCTCACGTGAATGCGGAGTTCACATGTACGAGAACTGAATGGATCTAACTGTGTATAAGCCAATCTCAAAGTGAGATTTCGGACCATGCCGGACATTTGTGTTGGTCTTAGTGCACCACATGGTAGATTTTGAAAAATTGTTAAGTATCATCGATGAAATCTTTGGCTCAACTTGACACTTTCAAGGCTTAAAACTAGATCTGACCATATGGGTTAAGATTATTATGGTGAACCAGCAAAAGGCTGGGCTAATTTTGTCAACATCACAATATCTATCTATATTAAAAAAAGGAGACTTCTTCTAAATTCTCATGCAACATATAATTAAGTGATTGTTCACTTTACCCGCAAATGGCTTGAGCAATAATAAAGCATTGATTACTTTGATGAACGCCCAACCAACATGGCTACCTTAGTCAAGAAACCACTATCTCCAAGAAAGCAAGTTCAGCTGAAGAAAAGTAGAGGAATAAGAAAAAGGAAAGAAACGAAAAAGAAAAAGAGAAAGAAACACAAACTAAAAGATCCATCTTCTTCATATTTTTTGCTCTGCTTTCCATCTAAGCTACTTTAGCTTCTTAATTCCCCCTCTTCAGCTTTTTCCCTCAAGAAATATCCACACCGTACTGCTCTTTAGCCTGCTAATTACATCCAACCTCGCCACTCTCATTTGCTTTAATCCTCTTGAGCATATTTTTAGATTTTCAATGCATTTGCAATAATCTTGCTAATTACATTATGCATTTTCATTTTGGTAAAAGCCTCTTCCATGGATGCAACTAAAGTTGTTGGAACAGTTAAGGTGTTGTTTCTGTAAGTTCTTCTCAAACATACAAAATCTTCATCTTTTTTTTTTTTTTGAGGGTTTTCTTTTTCCAGTGGGTATAAATTGTTTCATTTGTGGAATTTGTTACAAAATTACATCTTCCAGACTATCGATCATGGGGTCTATAACCAATCCAAAAACTTGGGTGCCATATGTCAACACGAAGGATTGTACTCAAGGCTTTTGTAGCATGTACTGCCCGCAATGGTGCTACATCATCTTCCCCCCTCCTCCTCCTCCCTTTGATTTTCCAGACGATGATTCCAGTCCAACCTTTTCGCCTCTGGTTATTGCTATTATCGGCATCTTGGCGAGTGCCTTTATTCTTGTAAGTTACTATGCGATAATCTCCAAGTTTTGTAGAAACAGAGATCCATCAAGCAGAAGGAGGAATCATTTCCAGGATATGGAATTGGAGGAGGATCGCGACCCTTCAAATCATGGCCACTGGAATGTTTCCACGAATGGATTAGATGAAGCCATGATCAAGTCAATCGCTATGTTCAAGTACAAGAAAGGGGACGGATTAATTGAAGGAACAGATTGCTCAGTTTGTCTTAGTGAGTTCCTAGAAGACGAGAGCTTGAGGCTCTTACCGAAATGTAGTCACGCCTTCCATGTAACGTGCATCGATACCTGGCTTAAATCTCACCCAAATTGCCCCTTGTGCCGAGCAAATGTAGTCATTGTTGATGCTATGCATCGCGAATTACCCCCTCCGGTCATGGAAGCCCCTGCTGGAAATGAAGCATTCACTCATGAGAGCCATCCAGAGAATGGTAATGTTGAAGTGGCAGATGACACAGAGATAAGAGTAAGAGAACAAGAAATTGTACAAAGTGATGTTCCTACAACCCCTGTAAGGGCTGGGGCTGGTTTAGAAAGTTCAGAAACTAGCAGCACGATAATTGATATCAGAGATGATGAAGATCATCAACAAGTTAGAAGATCAGTGTCAATGGATAATCCATGTCCAGGCCGTTTATCAATTGCCGACATATTGTGTACAACGGATGATGAAGATTATCAGTTGGAAGAATGCAGTGAAATTGGGACATCAAGACGACAAGCAAGAGAAATGAGGAGGTCTAGCAATAGGAACAAGGTCTTGCATTGTGTCACAAGTCCTGTTGCGATGAAGAGGTCATTCTCAAGCGGAAGATTCGCTTTTTCTAGACGTAATAGAGGAAGAAATACACTAATTCCTCTTTGAGATTTTTTTTTTTTTTTTTTTTTTGGGTTCCCTTTTCAAGCTCGTTTGATAATTGATACTACTCTTCATGTGTGGCGGTTTTTTACCCTATAGCATTGTCAATCCTAAGTTCAGAAAAGAAGAGGATAACGTTAGGTAACCACGCGCAAGGTAAACTTGTTGAGTTACTTCTTGGGGATTGGCTGTGATAATTAGTTCAACAAACATAGCTGAGTGTTCTCTCACGAAAGACTGCATTATCTGCATTATTTTTGGTCTCATATGGTGAGTGCCTGAGCGAGCATTCACTTCTACAAGCAGGGGCTCAGATTTTTCAAGGAAATGCAAGGCACATCTGTCAGTTTTGAATTGGCTTTTGGAAACATGTTTGTTGGTTTGAGATTGCATGTTTTTTTGCTTTAAATTATCATTTACCTCTCCTGGTGCTATTTATAATGCACGCAACTACAGCAAATTTCTTCATCAAATTTGTTCACTCACAGTTTTTAGTTCTATCCAACGGGGGCTTGACGCAATAATGAACTAATTTGCATGATTCAAGGATCGAAAGTCAAAGTTCAAGTCGTCAAAATAATCTCTTACGAAGAATACAAAGTAAAGTGACGCGCAATAGACTGAGATCAACTATGTATCAGCCGTTTCTTCTTTTTTTTTTTTTTTTTTTTTTGGTGTGAAAACTGAGTTTCGATTGTTTATCCAAATTACTTGAGATTGAAGGACCTGTTTTTCTAGATAAAATATCAGAAAACCATTGATATTTGCATGGACTCAACCTCCGAACTTCAGAAAGGTAAAACAAGTCGTAGACTTCAGGGAGTTGGGAAATTAAGGTGGAAATGAGCAACTCAGAAGTTTCTTTGTCCTCTAAAATTCTCCACCATTGTCACACTGGTCACTAGAACTGTATAAAATGGATCCCCCGTTGAACTAGCCCGAAAATTTTCTTCAACTTGAGTTTGTTTATGTGTTAGGTTCGAAATATGAATTTAACTTTTAAGATTAATAACAATTTAATTATAACAAAATCATGGTTCATAATTCTTAAATTTCACTTGAAACCAACATGTGCACATCCTCACTCAAGTGTGGACATTGTTTATGAGTGTTGACGGCGCAATGTACCACGCAAAGTGAGGCATGAAGTAAATTAGCTTTCGGCATGGTGGGGTTGGGGGGAGGGGGACACTGAATTTTAAGTCCGCTCTGCATGCAGGGAGGGTGGGTATTCATCATCAGCGGCAAAAAAACAAATGCGTGCGACCATTAATAATTGAAGCGTGTGCTTTAAATCTGTCTTTGGGAACTCTCTCAATTATGCATCATAATATTTTTGAAATGATATTGTAAATAAAATTGACTTATTATCGGTTGATTTAAACTAAACTATTTTATTTTAATTTATAATCACCTTAAAACCGAAGTCTTTCTCCTTGCATTATTTTTTTTGTGAGAGGTCAATTGGTAAAGATCTTGTTCTTGAATTCATATATTTTCCTGGGATCCACTCTCAATGAAAACACTAATGTAATAACTCAAGTTGAAAGAAAATACTCATCCCAAAACTAATCTATTAAGTGAGAAAACTCTTTAAATTTAAGAACCACTTACAAAGAAATAAAATTTCTTACATGAAAAATCATTACAGTAACGTCATGATAGAGTGTATTATGTCAATAATCCTCAGCGACATGTCTATATCGGAAGTGGACAATTTTCTTTTGCTTCACCTGGCCGCTTCTTGTGAAGATATGCTCTTTATACAACTCTCAACACACCTGTATGTGGAAGCAAAATGAGATTTACAATGCCAAAGAAGAAACCAATGAATGTCGCTGTGATATACAATTGCGTGTGACACGACTAAGTCGTAAATTTCAGAAACCGGGTTTTATTACACATTGTCTGCAAACACAAGAGTGCACAAGTCTTGAACCAATGTCGGATTAAACTGTACGGTACAATTTCAATGGAATGGGCTGCTTTGCCACCAGCCACCGAAAATAATCCAAAAAGAAAAGGAGGAAAGAATTAATGTATTGAATCATAGAAGAAACCTCAGTGAGAGAAACATCTACTCTTCTTGAGGCTATTTAGAAGCCTGAACAGGCATATGAACAGATAACTATAGCAGAGTAAATTTGGATCATATGTAGATCGCTCTTCAAACATCTGGTTCTATATACTGCAGGAAGCTGGGTGCCCCCCTCTGTTACATCTTGGTTACAGATGGATTCTAGTCCTTGTAATTCACTTGAATACACCTGAGCAACGACACGTTATGTATGAGGCAACCTGGCGATATCTTGAGCCTTGAGATCCTGCATCTTGTACTGTTGTACAGGATGACAATCTGAAGAGGTTCTTCAAGGAGGAACAACAAGAGACAACATACTCTACTTCTTCACAAGGGGCTCACATTTAACTCTGTCAACTTTTGAAATGCCACAACTAATTAGCACGATGATTTTCCCCTGAAGTATCATCATGTCTCCTTAATGCATATTATTCACTAAACTTGAATACCCAAATCATTCCCATTTTAGGCAACTTGTCACGGAAAGCCTTCCAAGGGATGCAAGTCTTGGTAGGAGGCAGACAGAGAAAAGAGGAAACAGAGAATTCAAGATTCTTTAGGAAGTTCATGCCACATGCAGATATCTAAACATAACACACTAGCACGATTCAATCCCATAATTAGACTTGGAGTAAACTTTTCTTTGTGGTAGCGATATAGCCAATAAGCTATATAGCCAACGTGGTAGACGGAAAAGGATTCTGTCTTTGTACTGTGTAACTGAGTTCAATGTGCATGCTCGAAGAGATTGCTTCTTCCCTTGTATATAGTGTATTGTATTCCAGTATACGAAAAGTTGCGCAAAATCATGCACTATATCATGCATTTTGCATGATCAAGTGTTTCACAATTAGCGTCTTCTTCCATATTTAGGAAGGGCAACCTCTCTATTTAGTTCCATCTCATCTTCACTTCTCTGATGTGAGATAACCTTGTGCCATCCAAATTTTACATGCATCACCAAATAATATGTTTAAATATTTTAAAACTAGCACACTACCGAAAATAACGTTTCATAATAGGATCGTCGTAGCAAATTTAATCCTCTGTCCAGATATCATCGAGGACCACAAAGAATCTTTTCTTCTAAAATAGTATTTCAAATAATGCAAATCTAAGCCAGACCTTCACTAACTCTTTGACGATCCTAATCCAGCCAAATGTTCTGTGATCTAAACTAACATTTCGGAAATCTAATTTGGCCAAAGTTGTCTTACTAATGTAATTGTAAATCCATTAAATATTACGTGCTAACACTTTAGGAGTTATTTTTCCAATCCCCCGTATTCCTACTACAGAGACAGTAATTTGGGTTCCATCAAACTCCAGAGATATAAACTTTCTTACCGGAGCCCCCCCCCCCTGTCAGAAACGCCACCACATACCTCAGATCCATTAACAAAAAAGATACTTGCAACTTGTTTCCACTCCTGCGAATCAGTTCCATAGCTCGTTAGAAAATTACCATAACTTTCTCGAAACCAAAAAAGAAAAGAAAAAGAAAGAAAGAAAGCAACTTACCTCAGCCTCAAGAGATGAAGCATACGCAGATCCTTCAAATTGTTATTTGAGAGCTATGGTGTTCCTTTCATCCATGTTACAGTAGCTAGATTTCAACTAGAAAAGAAGCCATTAAAATTTGAGGCAGAACTACCTTGAGCAAGTCAATGAGTCTCACCTTATAATATTCTTGGATTGTGCATTTCAATTTCGTTTTTTGGCCTTTTGTCAAGCGCACCTCAATTGAGATCCGCAAAATGCTGACTTTTGCAATATGCTTTGATGCCTCTTGTCGCCTATTACTCCTTTTTTTTTTCACTTTCTCGGGAAGCTACGCTGAATTAAGTGAGATCTTTCCAGTAGAAAAGATCCCTCAAATATTACTGCCTAGAAACATGTTGAGTGCATTGGAAGACTTTTTAAAAATGTGAGCCGGCAAAAAAAATGGTGAACTCAAAGTTTATAATTTAATTTATACATTTATTGACTTTTTCGATAAATGTGCATAATTTTTATTTATTTATTCATTTTTGAGTGGCAACTACTGCAGCATAGGAGATGTGACTAGTAATAGTGCTCATCCAATGGACCCTGGACAACATGACGTGGGCCACCTCTCGAGATTCGTGATTAATGTTTTGTTGGGATTAACAACTTGGTTATTAAAATGATTTCATCATACTAATTTTTTTTTTTAAACAGTAAATTCGAAGGCAAACTTCTTTCCCATCTGTCCCAAAAATTCCATGACCAGGTGGGTTAATTTTACTGCATCGGGCTGACGTGCCTTCTATTCTATGTGAACCGAAGAGACAAGCGTGTTTGAACGGGCTATTAATGGGCTGCCCGTACGATTCATCGTGCTGTTTGACCTTGTGGTACGATGGGCTAAAAATTATTTTCCATGTCAGCCTTTTATTTAAAACTATATTGGGCTGGCTTTTGGTTGAACTTTAAATCTGAACTGCAGATTCAAACAGGCTTACTGCAGACCCGAATATCTCGAGCCCTACTGCAACCCCTATAACAATTTACAACCGAAGGCCAGCCCAATATAGTGGGGGACGGAATTCTTTTGTTTAATAATCCAATTCGTGTATATACTGCATTACAAGTTTAAAACTAAATACTGACTGCCGAAAAAACAAAAGAAGAAAGTTCAAATTTAGCAATCCAAAACTGACCCCAAAAAGAAAAGTTCAAACTTATTAATCAAATTTATAGGCTTATTTGATATTATGTGAGAATATTTACTTTTTTTTTTTTTTGCGTACCTCACAATTTTTGTCATTAATGTATTAGATTATGCATGGAACTGTTAGAGGGGTATTAGACATCTTTGCACATTGATTTCAATCATCTATGAGTTTTGTACCAAAAATGTTGTCCATGCATGATATATGGATGGTTACAACCATACAACAAAGCCAACGATTTTCTCGATTCCGGATTGTATTTTCATTATTTTCATTTTGCTCTTTTTTTTTCTTTTTTTGTGTTGTTAAACCCCCCACCCCACAGCATTTAACCGAGGATGTCAAACCTAAACGAAATAGTTTTAACCATTTGAGCTATTCTTTAGTCACTGTTTTTATTTTGCTCGTTAGTTACAAAAAACTTAAATAATAATTAATAATTTGAGCTCGATCTTATCCCAAATCCAAGTTGTCACTCTGAGTGAAGGTTTTTCTTTTCTCACTAAGAAAATGCATGTAAAGTACGGGTCAATTGATCAGTAGCTTAAAAGAAAATAAGTAGTTAAGCAATGGTTTATATGCCCTTGCGTGCCATATAATCAATTTTACATTTTGACATTTTATGCAGAGTCCGAACACCATATTTGTGCCCGAGTCGGTATACACAAGAAGAGTTAAAACTTCTCGCACATCAATATGTAGACCCCAAGGGAGATGTTTGATGGTTATAAATTTATCTTTAGGTTAAAGAATAAGTTAAAAAGACATGAATGCTGCAGAAATCATGCAAGTCGCAAATTAAAGTAATCACTGTTACATTGTATATGCAAACAACGAGGAATATGTACTGCTGAAGTGTACGTTGATATCTTCTCGATATCTGTGGATTTTGCTATCAATGGTTGTATTTCTCATTTCAGTGGAGGCTGTGGTCTTTGTGTAAATCATTACTTTACCTAAAAAATGTAATAAATAGAGGAAAAAGTGACCCATTTTTTGCTTCAAGTAATTAAGATATATTAATTTCTTTATATAAAGAAATGTTATACAATTACCTCAGATTTAAAAACTTTACATAATATTTTTATTACATAGAGAAATATTAACGAATCTTAAGATAAAGAGAATTTTGTATATGACTTTGATAAAACATAAAGGGTAAAATATTTTATATCATTTTATTTTACCTAAAAGTTTAGTGGACCAAAACTTGCAATGTCTAGACTGTTAAAGACGCTACAAATTAATCAATTTCACATCTTCATAATCTACGGTGTCGAGTTACCGACGAACTCAATCTTGAACTGTGTGAAAAAAATCTGACTCGTTTTGTTTTTGCACGGAACCCTTTTTAGTTACAATCCAAATGAATCTTATGGACTATAAGCCTTTCACTGATCATATATTAAATAATTTTGGTCGTTTCGAACGAAGTCTTTTTCCTCGTTAAATAATTTATGGCGCCTAATGCACATGCATGTGTAGCCACAATTGAGACTCAATATATATATATGCCAAAGTGAGAGTCATGATCAATAGGTTTCAATATTGGAGCATATATATATATATATATATATATATATACAGAACAAAGATTATCTGATCATGAGTACTCGTTGTCTCAGTGTGCGTATGGGTCATTGGACGCCTCGATCTGTCGATGTTCGATGCATGCTAGGTGACACAAACCTTAATTGACGAGGATGCAGATTTAAAATCTGTATATGCCAGCAGGCTAAGTAACAGAATTATTATTTGAAGGTGGCTATATAATATATATATGTATGTATGTATGGGAATTATCAATACAAGCGAAGTGGCAATTTGCAGGGGCGTTCAATTATATTTTCCATTGAATTTACTGACAGCTCTCTATGTCGGGTTATGCATGCAATGTCACAAATGTTCACTACTCTCTATATCTTACTCTCTTCCTTTACCAAGAGAGCTTTTATGCACACGCAAAGACAAACCACACCACAGAGACAGAGACAGAGACAGAGATAGATGCTTGCTGTAATCGAGCTGATTTTTGGAACGAGTCAAAAAGTTTGAAGAATGGACCACATGTAGCCTCGCAGGTACACACACATATATTATATATATTATCATCTTAATTAATATGCTCAATGAAAAATTGGAAAGAAGAAGTCCTGGGGATGCCTTAGCAGTACGATCACTGAGATTGAATGCAATTAATAACTTGGATTCGATCCCAGTGTCCTATTTTTGGTGAGTACTTTCGACTTACCTGGTATTCAGTATAGGAGATGACTTATCTAGTACTTAGTATAGGGGACATGTTGCTCATCCAAGGGTTCCTATTTGGTGCCAGAGCTTCATTGTTTCGGTAATTCGCTGGCTGAATTTTTCTTATAGAAAAAAAAAAGAAAAAAAGAAAAAAATATGAAAGAAGAAATCAACTCAATGTGAAATTAAACGGGGGACAAAAGTTTCAATCAACTTTTTATTTGTTGTGCTTTGTTATATGTTTCAATTTTCGATAGGCATGCATGCATGCATATGCATTACATGTATATATATTAAAGAAGAACAAAGGAGGTGCAAACTCTATATCTGTTTTGCATGTGCCAAAGAAAATGTGTTGCTTTTGGATTTCTTTTCTCTTGTTGGCTTAGTGAGTGAGATGGTGAACGCCTGATGGCTGATGGAAACACCATTACATTCTCCAACCAAATTGTACCATGACTAGTGCAATCACTTGATCACAGTTGACTAAGGTACCATCAATTTCTTGTACATTGGTCTACTTGAGTACTGTTGGGAAATCATTAGGACGCAGAATACACACTCACGCAGTGGAATTAAATTACGAGTAACGAGAAAAAAATACGCGCTATTAAACGTAATTCGGCCTTATGCCTACGTCCACGATCCTATCTGGGATAAATTCCACTATTCAATAATAATGGGATTACAACTAGGGTGATGACTTTTTGCACGGACAGAAAAGTCTAAACCCTCCCCTATAGAGTTCTTATAATGGTTCTATCCTCAACAGGACTAGAACGAATATAAGATACTCTTGATGCTCTCAGGCTCTCTCTCACCCACATCCCCCCCCCCCAATGGAGTGTGGTCCTAAGGCACACATTATACAACTAATGCAAGAGTCCTATTTATAGAGGAGATTTCCTTGTCCTCTAAGACAAAGGATTTCCTCATCTATCAATCCTACTATAATTAAGACTCTTACCATAACTAGAATTTTAATTCTCATTAAAACTCTTTCCTAATTTGTATGGGCTTGGACTTTGAGCCATAACCCAACAAATTCCTCCCTTGGCGAAAAGTCTGAAGCTTCTTTGCCGCAACTGGAACCTCTTCACAGTCTTCATGCTGGAGCCCCCGCTCGACAACACTCTTCACGGCAACAACTACCAACACATCCTAGCAGGTTTTCGGAGTCATCCCCAACATCCCTCTTCCTGCCGTCTAACCTCGACCTCTTGAGGTTGTTTGCGTCCTCCCTCGACACAAGGTATCTCGGACGTGGTCTTCTCTTCCAGCAATAGCATTTCTTATCAGTCGTCTGGTCAGGACTCTGATCATTCAGCTACGTAGACTCTCTTCGCGTGACTCTTCCCTCGAATCGAACCTTCTTCAACTAGTCTACTCATCCAAACTTCTTTCTCTAGAAGTTTGTTCACTAGTCGGCTAACTGTGTTTGCTCGCACAATGCTTCTCGCAGAATTTCATTACCACTTCATTGTTTTACCCAATTTCAAGGCTCACCCATAATACATCAAGAAATTTGGCAAAACGGACCTAAAAACGATAGGGAGACCCTCAGTCAACGCGGTCAAACCCCTGCAGCCCGCTGGTCAAACCTTCTGTTTGACCACAAACTCACAAAACTTGACCTGCTTGTATCTCACAATCCGACTGTCAGATCGTTGCGAAATTTTAGCAGCTTACTCTTCTCGCCGAGACGAAAACACAGCAACAAACGGATCATCGATCGTACTCCGGGAAGGCTGCCAAATGCGTCTAGCAGATCAGCGAATTTTTTTTTTACTCCTCTTCGGCGATTCTTTTTTCGTTTTTCGTGCAAACCAGCGTCCTCCCTCCAACCAGGCTCTGATACCACTTGTTGGGAAATCATTAGGACGCATCACACACACTCACGCAGCGGAATTAAATCACGAATAACGAGAAAAGAATACGCGCTATTAAACGTGGTTCGGCCCTCTACCTACGTCCACGATCCCCTCTGGGATAAATTCCACTATTCAATAATAATGGGATTACAACTCGGGTGATAACTTTTTGCACGGACAGAAAAGTCTAAACCCTCCCCCACAGAGTTCTTATAATGGTTCTATCCTCAACAGGACTAGAACGAATAAAAGATACTCTTGATGCTCTCAGGCTCTCTCTCTCACCCTAACTCAGGTGATGACTTTTTGCACGGACAGAAAAGTCTAAACCCTCCCCTACAGAGTTCTTATAATGGTTCTATCCTCAACAGGACTAAAATGAATATAAAATACTCTTGATGCTCTCAGGCTCTCTCTCACCCACATCCCCCCATGGGATGTGGTCCTAAGGCACACTCCTAAGGTACACATTATACAACTAATACAAGAGTCCTATTTATAGAGGAGATTTCCTTGTCCTCCAAGACAAAGGATTTCCTCATCTATCAATCCTACTATAATTAAGACTCTTACCATAACTAGAATTTTAATTCTCATTAAAACTCTTTCCTAATTTGTATGAGCTTGGATTTTGAGCCATAACCCAACAAGTACTTATACTTTGTCTATGTTGGAGTGCTTCAAGGGAAAAAAACCCATAACTACTGGCATAAAATATTATATTTCTTGTACTTTGTCTATGTTGTGATCATTGTAAATTATAAAAAATAATTACTGTAGGGCAAGCATTTGCAACCATCAGGACGACTTCTCTTATCCTTAACCACTTTTGATAATAATTATCAACAGCTTCGGGTTCTCTAATTCTTTTCATATTTACATAATTAATATAATCAACGATCCCCCTAATTAGGTTTATACAACAACATAATCGAATAGTACTCTTAATTTTTCGTAAGTTCATTCACGTGTGATCACTTTAGCTTTTCCCAACAAGCAACTGGGCTGATGCTGCAGTATAGTCAAATGCAGAGAGATGTTTGATGCGTTAGTGAAAATGGTGCCAAAGCGTTGAAACTATAGCAAAAGACAATTAAAAATACAAACAGTCGCTATCGTGTACAATGCGCTCCTGTTTTTCCTTGGTGTTTACACAACTTTCCTGTCAAAATTAAATTTACAACAACATGAAGTAAACGTTTGTAAAAAGTTCCACATCTGTAGACTCGTGTCAATAATTTATAAAGTAAATGTTGTTGATTTAAATGATTACTTGGAAATAGTTGTTAGATCATTAATATGAGATTCAAGCAACTTAAATTTTTAGCCTACAATCATATTTTCGCTCAAAGTGTTAGCTAGACCCTAGAATGTAATACATGTAGACTGCATATTTATTAACTTTTGTGCATATTCAACTATTTCTTTTTTCAATAATTTTTCGAAAAGCTACAATACAATATATTCCCAATTAAATTACACGACACCAAAATCATCAAGTTAAATCTTTTATTAATAGTTAATATACTTTGTTATTCTGTAACCAAACATCCAAATTAGAATCAAATTCTTTTTATCTTAAATTACGCACTACAAAATATTCAATGTGTAATTAAATATAGAATAAAGTATTACTAAACAGAGTTGCAGTGTTCATTTCTCTGTAGGATGGTCCTAGAATTTAGATATGATCTAACCGTGGATGGAAAAGCAGAATAGGAGGTATCGTCCTTTTTAACTCATAGGCTCTCTGGGGCATTTTTGAACCATCAACATCAAACTATAGGGAGAATAAGTTTACGCTTAAGCTACTATTTTTCGCAATTCTTTTCTATTTTTTCTTTAAAAATATATTGCTAGTTAACTTTTCGGGATCCTTTTTCTTATTATTTACTTTTTCCTGACTTTTTGCAACAATGAAGCAAAATTATTCCACTGCTTGCTCTCATCTGAAGGGCACTGAAACTGGTGGGTTTGTTTTTCCTTTCTTGTGAGGTTATGTTCGTACTTCGCACTGCGTGGATATCAAAGAAACTTTCTAGCAATAGATACTGTTTACCATTATTAACACATTCATGTAAAAGTCCTCTTTTTGAATGTGATATGGTTTGGGAAGGGATTTTTTTTTTCTTTTTTCTTTTAATATACAGTTGCCGTTTTAAATCTACAACTCTACAATAGTAATACGTGTAAAATCTTGATCACATTAATTTATTGTTATGTATTAAATTCTAGACGATTTGATTTCATCTAGCATTGCAACTTTATGGCTCGACCCTAAACAAGACTTAGAACTTTATTATCGCTTTTCTTTTCTTTTTTCTATAGCATAGAATGAACAAGTATGCGAGCCCAGGGATGAGATCATCTTCTCAATGCGCATCGACTTATAAGTTATAAACATTAAACATACTAGATATATATGGCATTGCACAGTTACTAGTCAAAGTTCGACACAATTGTTTTCTTGTTATTGATTCTCCAAACAGCCTCAAAATTCATAAGTTGCAGAAAACAAACTCTAGAACCAGCCAAGTTTTTGCATATTAGTTCAATTGTTTTCTTTTTTAATGTCTTCCTTTTGGTCAAAGAGATTTTTCCTTTTTTTTTCTTCCTGTCAGTAGTCAAAGAGAAATGATTAAGATGCAATCAGATATAATGGTGAAGTGTGATCAGCTGCTAAAAGTGCAACTAGAGAGCTTGGCTCAATAACATCATGCTATTCGCAAGGAAAGATTGCCATTGATCTCTGAATGTTTAATTAGCAGCTATCCAATCAGCAGCTCGATCACTAACCCTACTTATAAGCTAGGGAGAATCTCGCTTAAGGAAAAGCTTGAAACCTGGGAGGTGGTGTGGATTTCATGAACTGTAACACACTTGAAATCCAACGAGGCAATGTAGTTCATTTTAAGAAAAATTCGTCACCAATTCAAGTGATCAGGTTGGTGCCAATAGCGTACTTACAACACAAAACTGAGAATTTAATTAAGAACCCAAATTGATAGTGGTCGTGTTAGTCCTAACAAATTACAACTGACTTACATGCAAGGAAATTGACTAAGATATTGATGATTCTCCAAGGTTAAGCTGGGGTGGACAACAACATAGGGTAGCTGCTGCTGCTTCCTCCTCAATTATTCTTAGTATGTGGTGAACTGCACCTGCTATATCATCCGCTGAATTGAATTGGCTCCCTTCTTCCACCTGCAATAAATATATAATACTAATTATTAGCAAAGATTTTTTTTAATTTTTTTTTTAAATTTAGCAAAAAATTAAAGTAGAATCTTGCATTCTCCTCTGGTCAACAAAAGTACTATGCAAATGAACATGCAGCAAGGTTTATTTATTTATTTATTTATTTTATTTTTCTGAGTGTACCTTGGCACTGACAGAGTAGAGGACCAATGGGTCCAAAGTGGTGACATTGAGATGAAGTACGGTCAGATAAAGTGTGTGGAAAGCAGCGACCATTTTAGAGAGCTGTCTAACTCTTCTTTGGGAAAGGATTCGAACATTTGCATGTGTTTCAATCAGCGTCACTTCAATGTCTGCGATCGCTGCCTTGCTCTTGGATGTGGTATGCTTGTCAGCAAATTGAGAGCAACTGTACTGAGGGTACGTGAAAAATTCAGCAAATGGAGTTGCCACCGACGAGTACTTCACCATGTTGCTATTGCTGCGACTGTTACTCGTGTTGTCATTTGGTGCTCCAGCTCCACTTTGTAGTAACAGGAACCTTTCAGCTTCAAGGGACTGCAACATGTGCTCAAGCTGCTTAACATATTCTATAGCACCACCCACAGTAGAGGCCTGGTCACCCTGCACCCACAATGCATGTGGAGTTAGCCGATGTTTATTTTTCAGATATCGTTATCGTTTCTTCTGTCTTTCGTAAAAGTAAGGTTGAATATAAAACTACTTCTTACGCAAATGACAACATTGCAAAATGTGCATTGATCTGTAAGACATTCGGACAGGCTAGATTATGAGAGTGTTCCATTACATAAGTATGCATTTTGTACATGGTGTCTCATCTCGCCTCGCATTTGTCATTCGTGCTTGGCTTTTCTGTTGCCGCGCCAAGAATATGGTAATAAACTAATTAATAATGAACATAGAAGTGATGGCATGTGAAGGCTGAAACTAAAACTAAAGATAATAGCTAGCAAGGTTTTCCATCCAATAATTTGTTGAATTCGCGAGTGTCAGAACAACTTTTCATGAGCCCCGTTCAATTATATATGCAACCAAACGCTTACCATTCATCTGCACAAATGAAGTACGTATTTCCTGTAGTAATCTTGTTTTTATATATATATATATATATATATATATATCTAGTACGTCTAAAATCTATAAAATTAAATCAATATTGAATCTAAAATAATGCATGGCTTAATTAAAGATTTTACCATGTAGATAGCTCAAGGATATGGTAATTGAGAAGTTGAACAATAACCACATAGCACTCCAAGATTTGGCACACCATTATATTTACCAAGAAAATGTCATCGGAAATAATGCTTCAACCAATTTCTTGCACTAAAACCTCTTCTATATATGAATAGCATCCATGAAATTGAGAAGACAATTAAACTCACCCTTTGGACATAAGACTCTGGCATGAGGGAACGCAACACAGCAAGATGCTCATTCATCTGCTTCCGGCGGTTCCTTTCGACTGCAATGTGAGTCATCCTTTGACTCTCAGCTTCCTTCTTGTTCTTGCACATTTTTGGTCTTCTCCTCCTCTTCTTGCGCCCAACTTGTGCTGCCAAATTATGCTTTTTCTGAATGCTTTCTGCAGCTTCAAGTGAACCGCGGCGGCGCGTTGGCACAGAACAAGAGCTATCCAAGGCAGTACCGTTATTGAGATGTTGAGGCTTTAAGCAACTTTCTAGCAGCAAACTAGTTTCTGAAGAGTCATGGCAGCTAAAAGGGGTTGCAGAAAGTGTGCCATAGATGATGAAGTTTAATAGTTCGGCCGCAGAAAGTGCTTCTAAAGCCATTCATTAATTTGTGCTATTGAAGAAGCTAAGTTGCCCTTTACTTGCACATGAGAAACTTTAGTATTCTTAATACTTTTTCACTTGCACCTTTTGAAAAGGCGTCTATCATTTTATAGCAATGCCAAAGTTCCTAATCGAGCGAGAGAGAGAGACAGAGGGTTCTTTGGGTTCTTTCGATTTCTACGTACTTGTTGAAGCAGAAAGCAGCTACGCACTGCCCTCTCACGTGCATAAGACGTTTCAGTTCACTCTTTATAATTAACTTGCTCCATTTTTAGAGGTATTTCCCTAAATAATAGAAGATGTATGTAATTTTACAGACCAAATTTTGTAGGTGATATATATATATTTTTTTTCATGGATGTGTCAAATGTTACTGCCACGTACAATGTCTGCGGTGAAGGAGTGTGGGGACCAAGAGAGAGAGAGAGAGAGAGATGTGCGTGTATGTGTGTGCATAAAAGAACAAGAACCACTAGCTGTACAAAAGCTCCTCTTCACGATCAAACTTATGGACTTGGCACTTGCAAGAGATGACTGGCTTATCGTCACCGCTTACCAAATCTACACGTAGCTTACAGTTCTTCTTACGAAGAGTATTTCATGAGTTCCAACAATTTCGTCAAACCTACAAATTATAGAAGATTACATAGGATTAAGGCACCATGCATCAATCATTTCTTCTTTAGGTATATGAGGGCGTCCATCATCACTTTCTCGGTCCCTTTAATCTTTTATTTAAAAAAAAGAGAATATTTCTTTCTAGGGTACTTTTAGTTCGAAAATTTTATTTAGTCTTTATTGAAAAAAATTATTTGTATATGTATATTAATTGTATAATTTAAAACAAAAAAAAAGAAAAGAAAACGTTTTCTTGTTGGTTGAGATGCATCCCTATTGTAGAGATTTCTTGAAATTTTGGAATTGTATATTGTTCTACAATTGGACAGAGTGGAGTATATATGGGTAGAGATATTGATCGAGTACATAAGATTTTCCTTAGCATTCTAGGCTGTTTTGGTTGAGACGGTTAGGAAAAAGACTTGAATCCTCTTCCAATCATATTGTCCTCTTTGTGGACCTTAATACACTTGGGATGTCAAACAAATACTCAGCATGCTTCAGTGGCCTCTATGGCATTAGTTACATATGTCGCCTTGGACAGAAAGAGCGTCCTATATGTATATTCATATATGAATTTGAGAGTATGCAATTCTGGGTTTTTATTTTGGGATAATACAGAACGTGTATTTTCTCCTCAGTATTATATGGCCACTTTAAGCTGATACTATGAAGCTCTTGTGTTGCTTGTTTTCTTAAATTAACTATTGGCACGAGATTCTCAATATAATATGACTCGACTTCATAATGCAAAAATTGCAACATGATTATAATATAATGTCACACATTGGTGAGAGAAGTGATAATAATGAGAAAGTATTATAAGTTTAAATTAAACTTTTATTGGTTTTTTTTCAAATTAACTATTTTGGGTCAATGAGTTTGAGACCCAAGTAGTTAATTAATAGTTTATACTTAAAATATTTATGTTGCTTGCATGCCTATGATTCCAGGTTTAGGACTTGACATTAATGACGCTAGAAGAAAGCATGCAACGCTTGATGTTAAACTAGTGTCATAGGCTAAGCACAAATCATTTGTGCGGGCTAACTATTTATATTAGGCCAACAAATATAAATAAATCAATATAATTAGTTCATGATGAATAACATACAACAATAAGCATCTATATGATGTAAGAGAAGCGCGATTCGTAACACTATGGCAAGGCTGTGTGAAGGACAACCATTCAACTATTCATGAGATATAATTAGAAGAATAATTTTTTATTTTTCCAGAACGCAATTAATAGGATGATTGGCAATTCGTAAATCAAAATAACTCCATATCAACAGATAGAAGAAACATGTGTTATTGCCAAGTTCGCGTTAGATATAAAGCAACTTGTACTAGCGCTACACAACATATCACAATCAATCGCTAACCATGTAAATTGGTTATGTACGTAATTAGTGACCAATAACTATTTACTCTATTCAATACCTATCTTTAATTTTGGTCCAAGATGGTTCCCACATGAATACTAAGGGACTGTTTGAAAGTGTTCTTGTTTTTTGGCTTTGTAAAATAGTTTTACAGAATAGTTTTTTAAAAACCGTTTTAAAAAACAAAACAATAAAAAATTTATTTAGATGGAAGATAAATGTATTTCTTTTATCTTGCATTAAAAAGACTATCACACCCTTATTTTTTTCTTTATATTTGATTTTTTCTCTAATAAACATATATCTACATATGTATACACACATGTGTGTGTGTGTATAATATATGTGTTTTAAAAGAGGCTAGAATAGACATGGGTTGAAGTGAGGGCAAGGATGGGGGGTGGGGGGTGCGGTGGTAGGCGAGGGTCAGGGTAGGTGGGGTGAGGGGGTGGGCTAGGGTCGAGGTAGGTTGGGGGGAAGGAAAATAATTAAATAATGAAATTGCTCTTTTAAAAATAACATGTCAAAAACACATGAAAATAACAAAAATATGTTTCCTATTTTTTGTTTTTAAAAACACTTCTTTTAGAACAGTTTTCAAAAATAATTTTAGAAACAGTTGCTTCCATACAAATTTTTATTTTTTTGTTTTCAAAAAAAAAAAAAAAACTGTTTTTGAAAACAGTTCCAAACAGCCCCTAAATTGCGTCATATCTTGTCCAACTTAGGAATGAAATTTTGGTCCAACATATCACAATCAATCGCTAAGCCTTGCTTCCTTTCTATTCCTAAAATGCATGACCAATAGGTCAGTCATGATTAAAAAAAAGACATTTTATAAATGTAAATAAAAATACAATAAAATAAATAAGATAGTACTATTATTTAAAAAAAAAAAAAACTTAACATCTAATATTAGGAAACACTAACTTATCACATTTGACTATTCTCCAAGAAACTGTATGATCCACAAGGCTTGTCAGAGTATTAGAGCCACTGGAATCGCCATAGAATGTTAGGTGGTTGAGGCTATTCATATTTCAATTTTTAAGCATATTTTTCTTGTAATAATATCATATGTTACAAGGAATACGATTTATCTTTCTCTCTATTTTGCTCCCCTAAACCTTCAGGTAAAATCTTAATTTCGATAAACGCGCAAGAGAGGGAAGAAGAAACAAAAAGAAAAAGGCCATGTGTTCCCTTATCTACAGAAGAGGACTTTGGACCACAGTCCAACCTGTCAGTGACTCTACAGTAGAATCCATGTGATTATACGCACCCTCTGGCCATGTACATACAAGCAATCATACACAACCCCAAAAAACAACAAGAAAAGAAAAAAAAAACAATTATATTATTTTTAATTTGAATTAATAAATATACCAATTTGGGCTAATGGACTCGGCCGCCTTTATTCATCAGTGTACGGAGGAAAAGGCAAATCTAACGAAGCTGTGTCTCACTGCACTTGAACAAAAATATAGTGAAAGGGAAAGCGATGTGTAGCTCGCCGTGTGAATTGTAAGCTATACGCATATAGTCCTTTAGGCAATGTGTGCGAGAGTGTGTGAGTGTGTGCGCGCGCCATGGCATGTGAATTTCGAGGTAGTCGATGCCCTATTTTTTTTTTTTTAATGTTGATGATGCCTTCTTGGGACCATAAGTTTCTGACCAACATCCTCTCTTGTTGCCAGGTAATGCTCCCTCCCTCAGTAACCATGCACGTATAATTCTATAACATGAGGTTTATTTTATTCCTTACTTCTAGTATTGATAAAATGATGATGATCACATAAAAGGAATCGTGACTAATTGTGTTTCTTAACATTAAACTATCAATAACTCAGATTTTTTTAAGATCTTTTCAAAATATTTATAAAATTAGTAAAAGATTTATATTCGTATTAGTTTGGGATGTTAGTCCCAAAGTGCATGTCATGATTTGCCAGGGTAAGTATCACAAGTAGTACCTATTATTATAAAAATATCAATTTAGTTATTAATGTTTCTAAAATGACCCACTTGATCCTCAATGTTTGCTAAAAAAAAATAATTAATTTAGTCTCTATTATTTTCAAAATTACCCATTTAGTTTTTGATGTGCACAAAAAGTGTTAATTTTCATCCTCATTAATTGGTCATGTAACCGTCACATAACCGATGTTAGCACTAAAAAAAGGATCAATTAGATTGATTTTTGTAAACATTGAGAATCGAATTGGTCACTTTTAAAATAATAAAACATAAAGTGAAACCATTTGAATACTATTAGGGACCAAATAAATTATTTTTAAAAGAATAAAAATTAAATTGACACTTTCTATAAATAATCATGACTATTTGAGAAATTCGCCCTAATTTGATATTAGTCTTCTTGTAAGCAAAGTGAACTAAAGCCAAAGCCATACTAGATTATCTCCATTAAAGTGAAAACATAACATACATATCTTGTAAAGCAATAAAGTGGGCACAGGAACCGGTTGGCGAAATGCATAAAAGGGCTAACAAAGCAGCAGGATTAGGAAAGTGGGAGAGCTGATTGATGAGTCACTTGAACTATTTTGGCAGTCCCGTATCTCTCCAAAATTGACCGATCCATCCCTCCCAAGAACATTTCCAACTCTCTCCATAAGCAGATCTGGCATATGTTATTGCAACCACAAGGGCAATTAACCTTTTCACTGTTAGATTACACCACTGAGGCTGTGGTCTTTGACAAAAGTACAACAAAGCAAAGTAACAAATGACCACTTGAAATGGCACAATAGTTTTTGCATCATAGATTGAAACCATCCAATAATTTCTTTTTTATTTTTATTTTTTTAGCCACAAGAGAAATTCAACTGATGACAGAACTGCACTATCATAACAACTGGTAGAGTTTGATCGTGCATCAATTGACAACACGTGAGTGCGCATGACATCCCCTATTATGAACACCAAGTAAATCAGAAGATACTTATTCATAGTAGGAGACTATCATGTGATCTCAATTCTTGCCGTGGGACATCCCGAACAACGAAACTATCCAATATAGTTGGTATGTATCTTCACATATATATCCAATTCATTCTGGACATTACTATTATGTGTAAAGGAAAGGCAAAGGAAGCGTGATGTAAAGAAAATTAGCAAAGGAAGCGTGATGTAAGAAATATATTAATATCATGTACGTGTTTCATATATGAATTGGGCAATCGCGTTTCATATCCAACTTATAACAATTAAGCACTCTGTTAATCGCTCATAAAGATTTTAACTTCTTTACGACTATTAAGAAACTCGTTTTAGACATGAATATATGGGTCAATCCAGTAACTTATAAAGTATCGTTATCAATTTTCGACAAGTAGTTAAATGAGAAAATGAGGAGGGTTGGGGGTGCGCAGGAGGAAATACTCAATATTCATCATAAGTCGAGCAATTTTAATCCAGTACAGGATTACATTTAAACTTTTCATAAGCGTCACAATTTTTTTTTTCCAAATAAACTAATACTGATCTACTTGTCTAATTAATAAGGTATATAAGAACCATATCATAAGCCAAAATAGCTAGACTCTGTCATGGAATGCAAGATTAACATTTAGGTACATTCCAGATCTACCTACAAAATTTGAACTAAAGTAATAAAAAAAATTATAAAAAGAGGGCATGAAATATAAAAAAAAGAAAAAGAAAAAGAAATATATATATATATATATATATAACGTCGACTGATATATAATTAAAAAAAAAAAATTCATGTAGCGCCGGTGCTTTTATCAGCTATCTCAGAAACCTCGGCGAAACCACCATTGCCACTAGTTGTTCTGCTTCTGAATTCTCCAAAGGTTGTGCAACTCTGGCTCTTATGTGCTCTTATAATCTTTGCTTTCACATCTTCGGGCAGTATCAAAGTAAACTTATCTTCTTCATCTTGCTGATGATCAGTCTTAACTATTGAATGGCCTGTAGAATGTGACCTGGAAAACTTCTCTAATTTGTTCTCTTCTCCCGCAACTTGTTCAGAGGTGCCACCACATTCTCTTTCTTCAACCCCATTTGGTTCTCTCTCATGCTCATCATCAAGAGTTTCATCTTTAATGGTGATAACAACTCTATCATCTAATGACTCATCTTCATGTATATCATGCATGGCATTGGGGGTCCCAACTGGAGATTTCTCGGGTGACTTCAATGGCGTCTCGAGATTCCTTCTACAAACTGGACATGTTTTATGTGATTCAAGCCAAAGATCAATGCATTCTTGATGGAAGACATGACAACATGACGTCAATAGACGAAGCATATCGCTGTCCTCGAATTCAACTAAGCATATAGCACATTCTAGCCCATATTTTTCCTTCCGATAATTCTTGACACTTGAATATGTGAAAGTTGGGAAACAGTTTATGACTGAAGGATCAAGACCATTGCCGCCGCTTCCGGCGGCGGCGAGAGGGGTGCTTGTGGGACTTTGCCGGAGATGCATTGTGTAAAGTAGGTTTTGCATGAAACATCTACAGAAATATATACAAAAGAAACCAACAAAAAAGAAAACGAGGAATATAACTGTTAAGATTATGGTAATGGGTGGAGAGGTATATGGATCTGGTATTCCGGATCTGGGCTGATGAGCATAGTCCGTCGTCATTTCCAGAGAAAGAAAAAGGGGAAAGGAAAACTTAAGTAGCTTGTTTAGCTGGCCGGAAGCTCGCTAGTCCGGCCTTCGACTTCGTACGGACGAGAGTAAACCAAAACGCAAGAGGAAAAAACGTGAGGCTTTTGTTGCTCCGGATTATTATTATTATTTGTTTTTGTTTGTGTTTTTTTAATTAAATGTCGTTGCATTAGAAGGTGAGAGAATTAAGGAGGGGGCATGCATGTGTGTGGAAGTATAGGAAAGTGTTGTGGTGACATGGAAAGTTAAAGTGGCCAAAAGGTTGGTTTTTCATCTATGGTTCAAATGGAAGTCATTGAGCGAGTCCTATGATGAGGGTGTTACTCTTGTCTGAAAGCTCTGCTACTTTGCTAGTAAATATATATATATATATATATATATATATATATATGGAGTGTAAAAATTCTGTTTAGCCTTCAAATTTGTGAGATCAATATAGATTCGCGTGCTTCTTCTTGCTTTGAGAAAATACTAATATATACACCATAATTTACTTATAATTAATAGAAGGTATATTCATGCAAATTGGAAAAAAAAACAAAAAACCATTAGTAAGATTATAATAACTCAAATATACTTCTAAACAAGAGCCGTAGAAAATGAATGAATATACAGCTATTTGTATAATACATTAACCTGACAATAAAATATCAAAATTCCAACTTTAGTCATTGGGCTTAGACTTTTTTTTAGTATTTGACTATCTATAACAACTTAAGTTTAAAAGAAAAGCTCAATAAAAAAAGATTACCCTGTTAAGTGGGAGAGTTCCTTTAACTTAAGAACGACTCATAAATAAGTGAAAGAGAAATCATCACATTCTACTCCTTTAAAAGACCAACACCCATATCAAACTAGCCTATTGACACTGACCTAATGATTTAGTATAACTACACCGCCTAGCACTTTATGCACCTTATTCCAGCTAGCCTTTCTCCAATATTTATCTAGACTTTAATCTCCCTTCCATGGAGCAGGACTACTCTCAGGGAAACCACCAATGTGACAAATTAAGCCTAAAGGAAGAGTCAAACTTAAAAAAACTAGTTTGTTAAGTGAGAGAACTCCTTAAACATAAGAATCACTCACAATAAGTAAGTGAGATTTTATACGTGGGACATTATTACGGTAGCAACTGCTTAAAATCGGTTGCTAAAACTTAAGTTTAATGACCAATTTGAAGACCTAACAAAAATCCATTGCCAAAATATTTAGCAACCAAAAATTTGGTGCTAAGTTATAACGACGCGGCCGCTAGATTTAAAACAAAAAATAACTACATTTAGAATTTAGCAGCAGATAAAAAATTGGTCACAAAACATTATTTTGCAACCAATCTAGCAACCGGTTCAAATTTAGCTGCTAGATTTAGCAACTGGTTCAGTTTCTATTGCAAAATTTAGCGACCGAATTGCAATTGGTCACTAAATTTATAACTTTAGCGACCGATTAAGAATCAGTTGCTAAATTTAGCAATCAACTCTAAATCAGTCGATAAACTTAGCAACTGATTCTACTAAATCGGTGGCTGATTTGAATTTTTTTAAAACCAAAACGCTTTCATCATTTTGGAACTTGATTATCACATAAGTATGAAGCAAAATTGCAACCATCATACCATACTCTACATTAAATTAAAACCAAAAAGTTTTCATTAGTTTTGGAACTTGATTATCACACAAGTACGAAAGCAAAATTGCAACCATCATACTATATACCATATTAAAGTGATTAAATTGATTTTTTTTTCAAATTTTTGGATTCTATATGGTAGTTTAAGTTAAAAGTCAGAAGCTTAAAATTTTAGGATTAAAAATTAAAAATAATTAAAAATAAAATTTAAAATTGAAAAGTTAAAAATTTAAAATTTAAAATTTAAAATTAAGAGTTTTAAAATTTAAAGATTAAAAATTTTAGAGTTTTAATTCTTAAATCAAAATTAAAAAATATTAATGTTTTAAAAATAAGAATTTTAAAAACTCTAACCCCTCGCCCCCACGCCACGCCACGCCACGCCACGCCACCAACACAACACACTCTCGGCCCCCCGCCCCCAATATCTCCTCTTGATCAAAATCCCCAAATCAAAATACCTAATCGTCCACCACCGCGCCATCTCCATCGCGCACCATCTCCACCATCTATCCATCTCTACCACAGCGCGCCAGAAGCACTTCGAGCTCAGATTTCCGGGTATCGTGAACAATATGGCCTTAACGATGTTTTCCTTTCTTCTTTTCTTATTTGATTGTTTTGATGTCTGGGTACCTCTTTTGAGATTTTACATTATCACAGTATGTTATGACTTGCAATGGGGAAATTTTAGAATTTTATTTCAACAGTAGTTATAACATCATCAATATTTTTTAGGCTGTGAAATTCTTAGATGAACTCAACTACTCATCAGTGAGTTAATTTTTAGGCTGTGCTTGAACAAATCAGCGAGTTAATTTAATTTGTTGGATGATGAATGTCCTATAATTCGTTTCCTGGATTATGTTCTCTAATCGTAAGTTGAACTCAGCAAAAGTAAATAGACTAATAGCTAGGAGTTCATAATTTATTTATAGATATACAGTCTTTGCGGTTATTTTATGCAAGATATACAGTCTTTGCATTTATTTATACATATACAGTCTGCATTTTGGAACACTGTGATTAATGCTTTTGTTGATTACACAATGTATGTAAAAGAACTTGATTCTTGGCATGCCTCTGTTTCAATTTAACTTCATAGTCTCTGTTAAGATCTCATTGAAGGTTTTATGGTTCGTTTGGATTGGTTTATTGCGAAAAAATATGAGCACATTTTTTGCAACAAGTACATGAAATGTTTTTTTAAAGAAGTTAAAAAAAAAAAAAAAAGAAATTAGTGAGGAGAGTGGGGCGGGTGGTTGGGGGAGAAGTCTGACCTGTTTCCTTTAATTTGTTTTTTATGGCCCAAGTCTTAAAAATAACTTTCTGCAAAAGTAAGATATGTGTGTGATGGGAGCTTTGTGTAAGTGTAGCAGGTTCTTTCTTTTTTACTGTTTATCTGGAGGATAAGAAAAAGAATTTCACTGGTCTTAATTATAATGGTGCTTTCTGTTTACATATATGCATAGTTAAAGAGTTGAGCTCTTATCGGTTAAAAGTTTTTCCCTTTTTGGGTCTTGGAAGCATGCCGGGTTAATTTCTTTCTTTTTTTTTCCTTTTTCTTTTGGGTTTATTCTTGATTCCTTTTAAAATGCATACAGATTGTCTTATAAAGTTTAATTCTTGATAGAGATTTGTGTATTGTATCCCAAGGAGTTTGTCTAAAGCTTCTTCATTCATATATTCTTCCCAAGAAGTCTCTCATTTCCATAATTGATTGGTGTTAATTTTTTTCATATCTGTGGTTCCCGGGCACATTTGTTCACCGTTCAGCTGTGTAAGTTTAGTTTGAATTTTTTTAGCATGTCCACAGATTAACAGGATAGCTCTAAATGCAGTTAATGGAAAATAACAGCATCAACTCAATAGCTAGCTGATTTTGTTTTAGTTGAAGATTATGCAATTCATGGAAAATAACAGGATAGCTCTAAATGCATGACCCTTTTTGAGTAAAATAATAATTAGTTTGCTGTGACTGAAAAACATGCTTGTACGTCTTTTATGACATTAGTAAGATCCCTCAACTATGAGATTTCTTCTCTCAGTTTTGTTCAATTGCCACCAAAGACAGCAACCCTTGAGAGACTAAAGAAGAAGCTTTCTGAAATTTTCTTCCTAGATGACACTCTTCACAGATTCAAGAACCAAACTTTCTTGAAGAAATCCATTCTTTTCTAAAGTATATATTTCCAATACTTGAATGGGCTCCAAATTATAGTCTCAAACTCTTTAGATCTGATCTCATTGCCAGTTTAACCATAGTTAGCTTGGCCATTCCTCAGGTAACAAGAAAAGCATATATGCATGTACATTGTCTATATAACATTTTTGAGACATCATCATTGGTGTGTAGTGTGGGGTATGTGTGTAGAGTTTGTGGTGTGTAGTGTGTGGTGTGTGTAGCAGGTGAAGTGTGTGTGATATGTGTAGTGTGTATGGTATGTGTGTAGTGTGTCATTAGAAAATATTTTCTCGTTAATTTTTATTGTGGAATTTTCCTGGGAAAACATTTTCCAGAAAAATATTTCTAAAACATGTTATTTTCTGTGAAACAAACGGAGCCTAAATGTAAAATGTATATGTCTTTCAAAAGTTAAAATCAATCTATGGAAAGTTTTAAAGATTGAGTAAATGCTCTATTGAATTAACTTTGGGTTCTAAATTATATGGCTTTTCTTTTTTTCCTTAAAAATGCAGCTTACTCAAGTTGAAAAAACAAAGAAAATACAAAGAAGATTAGTGAAATATAACCGTCTGTATACATTCCACCTCACCCCTTTCACCTTCAGATCAAAATGGCTGTTGTGCAAAACGACGCTTCATCCAACACCCCAACTACCACCACCATCACGTCTGACACTGCAGATGGCGGACTTCTCATATCCTCAACAGAAATCATCCGCTCATTCCTCAGTACAGCCTCTACCAACCCCCATCTCTCTCAGAATCTTCGTGATTTGGCCACATCTTCCCTTTCCCTACACCCCTCTGTACCCTATAAATCCCTAAAGTCCATTTGGCAAGCATTTGACGCCCAAACCCGACCCGATTTAGGCCATCTGTTTTCCGGATCCGGGTTTGTGTTTAACAGTCCGAAACCTAGAGAAAAGGTTTGATTCTTATAACTAAATTGTTCAAAAAGTTTATTGAATTTCTTTTTCTTTCTACTACAAAAATTTTCAATTCTCTTTTGGGGGCGTGAAGAGTGTGGAGCTGAAAGCAAGGTTGAAGAAGTTAACGGAGGCAGCAGAGAGGAAGGAGTATGATGAATTGGTGAAAGATGTTACACCCAAGAAGAGTGCAGAGGAGCCATTCTCTTCTTACAAAGATCAATTTGGCTTTGGTGTGTTTTTTTCCCTTTAAACTTCATTTTACTTGCTTAAAGTAATTTCAATTTCCTTATTCATATTGTTGGCTATCTGTTGCCATAAGTTCATTCTTAGACTATTTGAGATATTAGAAGGCAAGATATATACTGCGAGATTTTTAGTGCTAGGTTGTCTCTATGCTGCTTCTCAACTGCTAAGAAGTACCTCAGTTGGCTATTGTAGTGGAGGCAGGGGATTAGGTTGAGATTGATTACACATTTGTGGTTGGGGTTTTAAATATATTCGAGTTACTGATCTCACACGTGCATGTATGTAAACAGGTATGTACATATGCTAAGGTTGTTGCTGGAGGTGGATGCTTATTGTATTATATTGAATTTCTAGATAGAATTAACTCTTTCCTCCTAAAATTACTTTAGAGTCTGAGCTGAGAGAACTGTGATATTAAGGCCCCGCCCCGTCTAGTGGTTTGAAACGCTGAAGTACTAGTGCAACCAAAATGTGATTTTAGCTGGAACTTGGCAATTCAGATTGCATCCATCATTTGGGCTATTAAAACGTGAATTGCAATGTATTGACCTACTCCAGTGGGTAACTTCTATTAGAATGTGATATTCAGCATATCCAATTTCAAAGTCACTTTTGCCTTGTGATCGCATGACACAAAAGGGTTGATTATTCAATACTCAATTTAATGTGAGCTATACCTTGTTATAATAAGGTTATATGCTTTTGAAGTGAAGTACTTGAATTACTTGTTGCTTTTTCTGTCTATTTGAAGCATTATTTTGGTATTTGCTTGGATAAGGATCCTTTTCATTATATAGATTTATGTGTTTGTGAAACTTAACATTTCTGCTTTAAATTGTGCTTACAAGTTACATGTTTCTCATGAAGCTGTTGTCCTAATGACATTATGTCTTGCTGCTTCCCTCCCTCCAAAATTGAGATGAAGTATTGAGTAAAACACAAATGTATTCATTATTTTGAACCACTGTTAATCTATGTTAAGTACTGTTGCTATTCACCTTCTGTGCTTCTGCTTTTTCTTCAAATAAACATAAAAGAAAAATGTAGGAATTTGACACGGCTGTCAATTGTTAGCAAGCATCAGTTTGTTTGACAGTACAATACTCTATTTGAACCTTTTCACGAGTAGATGTCCACATCATTAAATGCTTTACCATTTCCATGTGTGTTTATTACTTTAACATGTAGATGGTCTTTCTCAATTAGTATCAGGGACATATTGCTCTGCTCCAAGACTGGTAGTTTATTAGAAGGTACTGCATAATTGGAAAATGTGGTCATCTAATGCCCAACCTGCCAATCAGTTTCGTTTCTTTGCTGCCCCCCGTCCCCCTCTCTTTCATCTGGTTAGTTCTAGCTCTTTTATGTCTTGTCACGTGGAAATATTAATTGTTTGAGCTCCCCATCCAGTGCCATTCTTACTACCTTCCGTGTTACATATTTGCTTAGATTTCATTTCATGAAGAATATGCTTACAAACACCATAATTTTCACTATAAGGGAAATCTGTGCAGTCTTGATGTGGGCGATGATGTATGTGAAAACTGTTTCTTTTCTTTGGTGCTTTTTAGTTTACTTCTCGAATGCAATTTGTATTGGCAGAACTGAAAAAGAAATAAACTATTGTATTCTTGGTTAGAAACTGAAATAGCCCATGGTTATTTGACAGGGCTACATGTTGCAGTTACAATGTTTACAGGCTATTTGGTTGGGTATTTTGCATTCAGAGCCTTGTTTAGTCATAATCCTGCCATGGTAATTTAATTTTAGCTTCAGTATTAAGGTTTCTAACATTATCTTATATTTTGCAGTTTTGATGGTTAAATTCCTTCACTTTCACGATTCTCTTCCTCGAGTAAATTTTGTTTTTTGGTCTTTGTATGATTTTCATGTCTTATGGTTTCATTTCCCAGAGTGCTGCCGGAGGCATACTTGGATTGGTGATCGGCATGCTTGTAGAAACACTTCTTTTCATAATTAGAACTTCGAGTAAAACTGTTCCATCGGCTTCTTCCACTCCTAGGCTAAAGAAGAGCCAATAGACATCATCTAGTGAGGTTAATTTGCTCTACTTATCAGCTGTCAACATATGTTATAATCATCTAGTGAGGCTTGATTGAAAAAGAATATTAATCTTATAATCTCTTCTAAAATAAAATTTTGGGTGTGCCTCTTTTTGAGCTTCCTCTCCTCTCTTTTAAATTCTTCTCTTTTTTTTCCCCTTCTTTTTTTTTTTTTTTGTTTAGGTAATTTATCCTATTTTGGTTTCTGGAAAATGTATTGGATCATTAATGAGTTAACAACTAATGTAAAATTCATGATATCTAGTCAATTAAATTATGTCACGAGTCTCGTTCTCGGGTTCTTGTGTAGTTTAACCATCTCAAAAAGAAACAAAAAAGAAAAAAAGAGTTCTTGTGTCGAAATGTCTGAAGGATGGCGCCTAATTAAATCATTCCTTCCTGTTAAAGTTCTTGGCCATGTTGGGAAACCTTTTTACTCCAGAAATATTTAGTTTCCAGTCCAAAATGATTCAAATTTACCTAATTTTATATGCTCTAGATAAAATTCATATGGCCTCCTATTTGTTCCCGACCGGAAAATAAGACCCAGAGATCATTCACGGAGAAGAAGAAAATTGAGATTTGTGAAGGCCAAGCGTCCTACCATTAACAATCACAAATTTCTTGTCCCTTCTAGCTCTATATTCTTATACATAATGACAAATTTTTTTTAATATATTACGACTCTTTTTATCTGCAATTAATGAGCGCCAACTTTGATCTTAGAGGGTGTCTCAAATATCCAAAATGAAAAGTTAGTGAAAATATTTCTTTAAATAAATACTACCAAACACACTTATACGGTGTTTAAGCATCCAAAATGAAAAAGCTAGTTAAAATAGCTCTTTCACCAAACACAGCCAAACACACATAGAGTGTTTAAGCACCCAAATATGAAAAGATAGTGAAAATAGCTCTTTGAATAAACATTGCCGGACACACTGTTTAGGGTGTTAGTATTCAAAATAAGAAGCTAGCGAAAATAACTTATTAAATAAACACTGCAAAACACACTCTCTAAATAAGCTCTTTTAAACAAGATAGGTCTTAAGGTAGTGATTAGTATGATGGAATAAATTTGATAGGAATGGAATGAGCTAAGAAATGGAATGAACTTGGGAATGGAATGGACTTTGTAATAAATATATCATGTTTGATATACTCTAAGAATGATTGTAGGAATGGGTGTATTGGTTCTAAATTTATGTTTGGTAATTAGTCTGTTAACATAGCATTGAAAATAATTTATATAAAAAGCCAAGATTAATCATAGACTATTATATTATATACATAATAATAATAAAATTAATTGTACACAATATTACTAAAATACTACTAATATTAATGTAAATTATTTTTATATTAATAATGTTAATAAAAATAATAATGATGATAATATATATGTAAATATATGAATATATAATCTGAGAACTTTTTTTTTTGTTTTTGTTTTTGTTTTTATTATTTTATTTCTTATTTTTATTTTTAAATTTAAATTTTTGTTTTTATTTTCTATTTTTTATTTTTAAAATTTTTATTTTTAAAGTTTTCATTTTTAAAAATTTTATTTTTTATTTTTAAATTTATTTTATATTTTTAATTTTGAATTTTTATATAAAATGTTAAATGTTAATTTTTAAAAGATTATTTTAGTCATGTGATGGAAAATCAACATGGGAATGAGTCATTCTCATAGGTTTTATCAAGAATGGTTATTCTCATGTTCATGAGAATGTAATTCCTTCGAGAATGGGATTCGTTAACTCATTACTACATATCAATCATGAAATTTAAAAAAGAATCAAGAATGTTATTCCATTCTCAACCTATTCCTACATACCAATCATCATCTAATAGTAAACTCTCAATTGAATCTTTAGATGCAAAGCAAAGAACCGTATCAGGGTTTACCTATGTCATCGTGGCTATGTATGAATTATATAATATTTCACCATTTGCTCTTTGGTTTGGTATAAACAGAAAAACAAAATTAATGAAAGAATTGTCTTAATGTTAGTCAAATCTTTCACAAGTAACATTCTTGTACGATGACTAGCTAATTAGCCACAAAAGTTTTTCTATTGCAAAGTGCTTGTTTGGATTGACTTTTTTTTAAGTTTTTTTTTTTAGCAACTTTTGGAAAAAGTGTTCTTTTCTTGATAAGTTAAAAATTTTAGCTTTTGAAAGAAGTTGTGCTTGAACAATTTTCAATTTTTCAGCTTGTTCGAAAGCCAAGCCAAACATTTGTCGTAAAAAACATATACTTTTTTACAAAAATATATATTTTCTTTAAAAAAAGTCAATCTAAACCGACCCTAATACTGTTACAAACGTGTAATTTTTCTTTCAACATGAAATTGTACATGCTCATGTGCTCTCAATACCATATGACCGATGACATAGATTTGAAAACATGCACGCATTGTTATCTTTTTGTGTAATTGTATTGATGTCATTAAGTGCTCCACATTAGGCTTTCCTACTGAGATAAAGATTATATAAATAATATATAGGTCCCGCGTGCAGTCTGTTTCTCCAACTTGTTGAAAGGTAGGTTATAAATGAAGGTTGTTACAAGAGGTTCCCACCAAACCATATGGGGGTTGCAAAGCGTCGCATGTCCATTAATACATTGGGCTCATTTCTATTTAGTTGTATATCATAAGAAATGGCCATCAATTATATTAAAGAAATATCACACCAATTATCTTTGTCTACTATTTCTTTTTTTTTTTTGGTCTCTCTCTTCATTCCCTTATCCTTCATGGTTTTATATCGTCGAGATCGTTCGTTTGAAAGGCGAGTAGAAAACTGAAAATTATGATGTATCGTGACGGTTGGTAATTGTAGCATGAAGTTATATTGGCCCCTCACCTTCTGTTTTTCTCATACAACTAGTCCTAACAAAATATTTTGGGGTTTTAGTTCATGGTTCATGTTCTGATACTTTCTACAGCTGGGAAATTTAATTACTTTATTTCAACTTAACACCCTCTTTTGAAAAATGAAATAAGAAAAAAGAAATGGTATAGAGATCAGATGTACGCAATGCATTATTTTTTGAAAAAATTATGATTTAAATTTAAATTCCATCAGGAGTAGGGCCATTTGAATGAGGGTAAAAACCCTACATAATTTACTAATATGAAGTACGCAACCTAAATCATATCGAAACAGAAAACTTATTGCTTTAAGCCACACATATAGTCTAGTGGTGAGGCAGCCAAAACAACACTTAAAAGTCCAAGGCTTTAATTGTGATGCATATTGCCGTGCAAGTAGTTCAGAGAAACGCACACACACAGAGACATCCATTATATATATATATATATATATATATATATATATATAAAGTAAAATGCACCATCACTCATTTGGAAACTTATATCATGTACTTGTAGGTGCAGTATAAAATAAACTACTAAATAACTAGCTGCAAATTATTGGACAAATAATTATAAGATACTGAACAAACAGTCACTGGACAAACAGATGGGTACTGGACAAATAGGCAGGTGAAGGATATAATTTGTGTCACCCCTTGTGATTTTAAAAAATAACGTCAACGTCCCTTTTGGCTTTTTAAATAGTTGAAAACCCTTTATACTTTATGAAATGAAGTTGATGCATCTCAACCGTTAGGTAGGCCGTTAGTTTTAATTGATATTGGACAGTATGCGCATGGATGATTATTGTTTATTGTAGAAATAGATTAAATTACCCTTAGAAATAAAGATAAAATTATTGAAAACCCATTTTCATCATTCTCTTCTACTCATTTGAGCAAGTGGCAGTTGCTTTATTCTTTCCACTTGAGGTGTACAATTGTTACAACAATCAAGTATGTCCATAATTTTTTGTTATTTTCCTCTTTTTCTTGAGTTTAAATTTATTTTGTTTAAGCAAAAGCATCAGAAAAATCAAGTTTAAACTAAAATAAATTTAAACTGAAAAAAAAGAGAGAAACAAAAGAGAATTATGAACATTCTGATTGTTGTAACAATTGTATACCTCAAGTGAAAAAGACAGAGTAGTTGCTATTTGCTCAAACGAGTGGAAAAGAATGGTGAAATGGGTTTTCAATAATTTTACTTCATTTTTAAAAGTCATTTAGTCTATTTCTATAATAAACAACAATCATCGATATTGCCCAATATCAATTAAAACTAACAGTATACTTAATGGTTGAGGTGTGTTAGCTTCATTTAATAAAATATAAGGGCTTTTCAACTACTTAAAAAACTATAGGGTATGTCGGCATTATTTTTTAAAATCGCAAGGGGTGATGGTGCATTTTACTAGATATATAGATAACCATAAAAACTAAGAAGGTGCAAAGTGCAATTAATGATGGATGGAGGCCCTCATTAATGAAGCCAGGCCATTTTGAGCTAATCTAGCTGTTCCAAACTCCAAATCTCTCACCTGTTCACTCCCAACTGCAATATCTTAACTTACATCACTCTTTTTTTTGGCCCTTATTCGCATTTTCAAAGCCTAGAATCAGGTGTGGCTTCATTTTCGTCGTCGACCATTTGCGAGTCAATGTTCTCCAGTCTGTTTCATATAGAAGTCATGACAGGGCATGAATACTAAGAGGGTGTTTGGTTTTGCTTTTTTAGTGCTTATAAATAATTAAATAATAAAAATTATGTGAGAAAATATTTTTTTCTAAGATATTTATAAGCACTAAAAATAAGCAAACTCAAGCACCCTCTAATTATATGGCATGAGGGTTTATGTCATCAAAAACCGTCTGGCTCATTCTAGCTACTAGCAATCATGAGAGGCATAGAAAATGGGCACACATGCGTCCTTGAATTGGAAACGTTATCATTTTTTGATATATATATATATATATATATTTCACTTATTTTTGTAGAAATAATATATATGAGCATATGTGCCAAATAGTTATTAAATGCCCTTTAAAATGATTGAACTTCTCCCTTGTGCTACACGTAAATCTGAGAGCTTTACTTATTTGTGAGTGCTAAACGAAATTATATTATGCCACATTCACTTTTAACTGGTGCTTTCGTATCTTGCACATGTTTTTTTTTTTTCTTTTTCTTTTTTCAAAATCATATGTATATAATGAATTTAGTTATGAAAATCTTGCACTCTACACGTTTCCTTAATAGCGGTCATTAACTTTATTTGCGGGTTCTTTTGTTAATAGCATAATTTAAATTTATGCATTTTTAATTGCAAAAGACGAATTTAGTCATTAATATCTTGTACCCTCCATGTTTCTTTTAATAGTAGATGTTTAGTTTACTTGGGTTTAATTTATTCGAATGTAATATTTTAGAATTCACAATTGAATATTATCTTAACTATTAATTGAGCTTTTCTAAATTGAAACCAATAAAATACATCTATGATATATAAGAAATGATCCAATCTTTTGAATTTCACAAATAAATATTATTTTAAGTATTAATTAATTGATCATTTAATTTTTCAACTAAAGCTAATAATATATATTTATAGAAATAAAAATAATAAAATAAAAATAAATAATAAATTATTTTAAAGTTAGTGTTGGGGAAAAACATGCAAATACAAAGAATACGAGAAAAAAACGGACATAGGAGAATTACGTGGTTTGGCTTTGAAGCCTACATCCACGGGCAGCAGGGAATAAATTATTATTGATCTTGAATACTACAAGGCTTACTTTGGTTTCTCTCACATTACAACCTCCCCTCCCCGGTGGAGTGTGACCCTAAGGCACCTAATACAATGTCCTAGCCCCTATTTATAGTACACAAGTATCCTAAACAGTACACTACTAGGAAAAAGAAACATTATACTACAAGGAAGAGGACACATATTAATTATGTATTGTTATGATAGAAGCAAACAAGGTAAATGCTAACAAGGAAATTTGCTATTCTTGTTGCTAAAGAATTCGGGTCACATTCAACAAATCTCTACCTTGGCACGTATTCGCTCCAATCAACATACCATCATCCTTGCTGCTAACTGCCCCTAAGGCTTAATGCTCTACACCGCAAATAGCAACCAAGTCCAAGTAATTATTGAACTTGCTGACTGGAACCACCTTAGTCATCATATCTGCTGGATTCTCATGGGTAGATATCTTCTGCACCGATATGATTCCTTGTGACACAACATCTCTGATAAAGTGATATCTAATATCAATGTGTTTAGTCCTCTCATGATAATCTGATTCTTCCTCAGATGGATTGCACTCTGGCTATCACAAAAGACTGTACTTGTATCTTACTGTAGTCCAAGATCACGAACCAAGCCTTGTAACCACATGGCCTCCTTCACAGCTTCTGCAATTGCCATGTACTCCGCCTCAGTAGTCGACAATGCCACAGTAGACTGTAATGTCGCTTTCCAACTGATAGCATATCCAAAAAGAATAAATACGTAACTCGTCAGAGATCTTCTCTTATCAAGGTCACCCGCAAAGTCTGAATCATAATAACCCATCAACCTTGCGCAATCTCCAGTCATCTTGTTAAACAGTAAACCTACATTCGCAGTGCCACGCAAATATCTCATTATCTATTTCATCGCTTACCAATGTGCTTTCCCAGGTGATGCCATATACCTGCTCACAACCCTAACTGCAAGTGAAATGTCAAGACGAGTGCACACCATAGCATACATCAAGCTACCAACAGTACTTGAGTATGGAACATGAGACATATGCTCCACCTCCTCCACAGTTTTAGGTGACAAATCTGCAGACAACTTGAAATGAGCAGCAAGCGGTACACTCACAGACTTTGTTTTAAGCATCCCGAAACGCTCCAGCCTCTTCTTAATATAACTCTGCTGAGACAAGAACAGCTTACCAGCGTTTCTATCTCTGTCAATCTCTATGCAAGAATCTTCTTCGCTGCTCCAAGATCCTTCATCTCAAACTCATCACCCAGCTGCTTTTTTTAATTCGTCGATGACAGACATTCTTCTAGCAGCAATAAGCATATCATCGACATACAACAACAAGCACACAAACAAACAATCTGGAAGCTTTTTGAGATACACATAGCTGTCATAGGCACTCCTTGTGTATCCAGCACTTACCATGAATATGTCAAATCTCTTGTACCATTGCCGAGGCGACTGCTTCAACCCATACAAGGACTTTTTCAGTTTGCAAACATGGTTCTCCTTACCTGGAACTATATACCCTTCTGGTTGACTTATGTAAATTTGCTCTTCAAGATCACCATGCAAAAACGCCGTTTTCACATCTAGCTGCTCAAGCTCTAAGTCATGAAGAGTAACCAAGGCAAATAAAACCCTGATAGAAGTATGCTTCACAACCGGAGAGAACACTTCGTTGAAGTCAACACCCTCTCTTTGTGTACAGCCTTTTGCCACCAACCGTGCCTTGTATTGAGGACCCTTAACCCCTGGAGTACCTTCCTTTTTCTTGTAAACCCATTTGCAACCGATAACTCACTGTCTCTTAGGCAATTCAACAAGCTCCCATGTTTGATTCTTATGAAGAGACTCAATCTCCTCACTTATGGCATCCACCCACTGAGCAGAATCTTTCCCAGAAATGCCTTTTTGTATGAATTTGGCTCATGTCCTTCAATTGTTTTGGCAACAGTCAAAGCATAAGCAACAAGATTAGCGTATCCGTACCTTTGAGGCTCTCTAATCTATCTCCTTTCTCGCCCAGTGGCAATGCTGTACTTCTGTTGTTCAGGCACATTTTGATCATGTACCTCAGTTGGTTGAGTCGACTGAATTTGATTGCTACTGTTGTTAGATGGAACATTTGGAACATCAGCAAATACCTCCACCTGCTCTTTGACACTGTGGTCTAAACCAGCTACCGCTTTCTCCTTTTCTTGGTTTAATGAAGCAGACTCATTAAATTTCACATCCTTGCTGGTGAGAAAACCTGAAAACTTTGGATCTGTGCACCACAACCGTAACCTTTCCTCTCAGACGTATAGCCTAGAAATATGCATTTCTTTGCCCTCGGCTCCAATTTGCCATTCTTCACGTAAGCGTATGCAGGGCAACTGAACACCCTCAATCGAGAGTAGTCAGCAGGCTTACCAAACCATAAATCAAAAGGAGTTTTCAATTCAATAGCTTTGGATGGAGACCTATTCACCAAGTAGCATGCTGTATTAACAGTTTCGGCCCAAAAGTTTTGACTCAAGTTAGAATGAGAAAGCATACAACGAGCTCTCTCCACCAAAGTTCTATTCATGCATTCTACAACTCCATTATGTTGTGGTGTCACTACACATGTGCAGTGTCTCACAATGCCATGTTTCCTGCAGAACTCATCAAATTCTTTATTGCAGTATTCCAACCCATTGTCAGTCCTAAGATGCTTGATCTGTTTCCCAGTCTGCTTATCAATCAACGTCTTCCACTCAACAAATGTTGGAAACGCCTCATCTTTAGTTTTCATGAAATATACCCATACCAACCGAGAGTATGTATCAATGAAAGTGATGTAATATCTGCAACTTTCTTGGAAGGAACTTTATTAGGACCCCAAAGATTAGAATGAATATAATCAAGTGTACCTTTGGTGTTCTTTTGCCCCTTGCTGAACTTTACCTTGGTTTACTTTCCAAAGACATAATGCTCGCAGAATTCAAGCTTTCCAATTCTTTGTCCACAAAGCAAATTCCTCTTGCTCAGCTCGGTCAGTCCCCTCTTGCTCATATGGCCCAACCTTTTGCGCCATAACTGCGTAGTGTCATTATCACTTTCCTCGGATGTAACAGCTGTAACACTTGTAACTGTACTACCTTGAAGGACATATAGGCCGCCAGTCAAGTTCCCTTTCAAGAGCACAATTGCACCTTTGGTCACCTTTAAGACTCCATTCTTACTTCGGAATTTGTATCCATGAGAATCCAAACGCCCAAGAGAAATCAAGTTTTTCTTCAGCTCCGGTAAATGCCAACAGTCGAGAGATCTTGTAATACCATCAAACATCTTGATATTTACGATGCCCATTCCCTCCACCTTCAATGAAAGATCATTGCCTAGAAAGACTTTCCTTTCTCTTTTGGAATAGGAAGAGAACCAGTCACGCCTAGGACACATATGGAACGTTGCACCAGTATCAAGAATCCATTGATTATGCCACTGTGATACACTCACAGTCAAAACTTCCCCAATACTACTCGAGTTCTCCCCATTACTGTCAGCACTCTCTACCACATTAGCTGAATTTTCCACCTTTTTCTTTCCTTTTTTCAGTTTTGGACATTCATTCTTAATATGACCTTTTTCACCATACTGGAAACAACATAACTTCCTTGCTCTTGATTTTGACCTTGACTTGCTTTTCTTTCTACTCGAAGACCCCCCTCTATTCTTCGATCTCCCTCTATTCACTAAACCTTTCCCATGAACTTCTTCCTTATGTCCCGGGATATGTGTTTGAAGATCTTTCGATTTTAATAAAGCAATCACATCTTCAAACGTAATTTTATCCCTCCCGTACAATATAGTGTCCACAAAGTTCATATATGAAGGCAGTAAGGAGCATAACAGGATCATAGCTTGGTCATCATCATCGATTTTAACGCTCACATCCTTCAAAGCAATAAAACAAGAGGAAAACTCATCAAGGTATTGTTTTAGTGATGTACTTTTTTTCATTCTAAGATGATATAATCGCTTCTTCAAGTAGAGGCGATTTGTGAGAGATTTAGATGCATACAATTCCACCAAAGTATTCCAAGCCTTAACTGCTGTCGTCTTCTCAGCAATCTCCAATAATACTTCATTTGTCACGGACATATGTATTGCACTCAAGGCTTTCACTTCGAGTTCTTCTCTCGCTGTTGGTTCCATCTTTTCTGGGATCACTTCTTCAATGACTTTCCAAAGTCCTTGCATTGTCATAAATGCCTTGACTCTGATCCTCCGTAGGCTGAAACTCATTCTCCCGTCAAACTTCTCGATTTCAAACTTTCCACCTGTGGAAGACATCTTTGTTTGCACAAAACTCACACTTCGGGATAGAATTTGGCTCAACAGACCGCAAAAATGGATTCAGCACGTCGATAAACCTTAGGAACACTCCCAGTCAACTTTGGTCAACACCGGTCAAAGTTAACCCTGTTGGTCAAAGGCAACACTGTCTCTAAACACATACTTCGGAGGAAAATCTGGAAAAACAGAGCCAAAAAACGGACTCATCATGTCGAAAAATGTGGGGTAAGGCTCTGGTCAAACCCGGTCAACAGTTGGTCAATGGTCAACGGTCAAAGTCAAACCCCGGTCAACCTCGGTCAACGCGTTCAAACAGATCAACTGGTGAGATTTTTTTTAGGACTAAATCTAAGCCCAAATAAAAATTCTTTTTTTATTCTTTTGGCCTAAACTAAGCCCAAACCTAAAAAAGAAATTTATTATTTTTTTGACCTAGATCCCAAGCCCAACAAAAAATTAATTAACCCAAGACCCAAGACTTAGCCAAAGTTGGACAAGGCCACTACCCAGGCCCGATCCAAATAAACCCAAAGACCCAAAGCCTACTAACCCTAAACCTGCTTTACAAACTTGAACCAATTTACAAAAATTCCTGAATATCCAAAAAACTAACCTCAAGAGCACGCGAACTCTATCTTCTTCGCTTGTTCTCCAAACCCAACACGAACCATGACCTGCCGATGCAAGCTTCCACTCCAGCCACCAACGCTCAGCGTAGACAGCATTTGAGCACTCCTCGCCGAACAAAGATCTTTGTTTGGCTAGGCACCGTTTAGTTTTGAGAAATTTTGGTTTCACAGTAAGTTTTGATTTTTACTTTTTCCCTTAAGCAGCGGATTAATACCTAAGCTCTAGACACCAGTTTGTTGGGGAAAAACATGCAAATACAAAGAATACGAGAAAAAAACGGACACAGGAGAATTACGTGGTTCGGCCTTAAAGCCTACGTCCACGGACAGCAGAGAATAAATTATTATTGATCTCGAATACTACAAGGCTTACTCTGGTTTCTTTCACACCACACCCCCCATGGGGTGTGACCCTAGGGCACCTAATACAATGTCCTAGCCCCTATTTATAGTACACAAGTATCCTAAACAGTATACTACTATAAAAAGGAAACAATATACTACAAGGAAGAGGACACATATTAATTATGTGTTGTTATGGTAGAAGCAAACAAAGTAAATGCTAACCAAGAAATTTGTTATTCTTGTTGCCAAAGAATTTGAGCCACGTTCAATAGTTAGTAATAAAATAACTATTGTTATATAAGGACTAGCATGACATCTGACAAATTTTCAGAAAATATATATTTTATACACATATCTCCGACGAAATTATAGTAGCGACACTTGCGAAAGACTTGAATCCAGGATTATCCTTCTTTGGCGATATGATTTTGATAGCAGTTAAAGTGAATGCGAAATTCAAAAATTTTAATGGTTAAATAGTATACATTCGACAAGTTTATACAAACTTGAGAACACGTTTACGAAGGTAAAAAGAAGAAATCCACCCCGTAATTACATGGCACTTTTTTGTGGTTTCATTATCAATGCACCTCAGTAGGTGCAAAAAGTAGTTACTTTGCCAGGCCTTGACGAGCATCACCATCAATTGGCAATTGCTGCACACACACACACTCTCTCAAAGTACACACACAGAAACAGGACCAAGATCTCTTAAACCCCAAGCAGGACCCCAAAAACCAAAAAACATAATTATCTATCTATATATATCGGCTAAGATGATGGGTGGTCGTTGCATCATAATTCCGTGAGTACAACTGTCCACACTCCCCACGTAAAGATAAATAACTCCTTAAACACAGTCAACCTTGTTAGTTTGTCTTTTTAGCTCATCGTAATAAATTCTTTAGCGCATTCACTTGTTCAAAAGCAGTACTCGATCTTTTCTTATTTCTTACCAACTCCATTATATTTTTTCCTCCCCTTTTATGTGACAACACATTCTAGACATAGCCAAAATAGTTCTACCAGCATTCTAAAAATGAACCACCGGAGTTCATTTTCCGTGGATGCATCCGATGATGAGAAACACAAGAAACATGGCGGAAAAAGCGAGAAGCCTCAAAAAGTGCCGTTTTTTAAGCTCTTCGCGTTCGCAGATGCTTATGATTGCTTTCTGATGTTTGTTGGATCTGTAAGTGCTTGTATACATGGTGCTTCTGTGCCTGTCTTCTTTATATTCTTTGGGAAGGTGATCAATGTTATAGGGCTTGCTTATCTTTTCCCTGCCGAAGCTTCTCACAAAGTTGCCAAGGTACGTGAAAATCCTTCACCTTTTTGCAGTCCAAATAAGTAAAAGATAAATAAGTTATATTTCATACTGCTCGGTCACTTTCACTTATATATTGAATATCAAGTCTCTTGATTATTTGTATACGATAAAAATTTCGTTACACATGATAGGGTAAATGGGTGAAAAAGTGTAAGGTTACACATGAAAGGGTAAATGGGTGAAAAAGTGTAAAATGACATATGTATATAATCATACTCGAGAAAATAAATCCTTCACCTTTTTGCAGTCCAAATAAGTAAAAGATAAATAAGTTATATTTCATACTGCTCGTTCACTTTCACTTATATATTGAATATCAAGTTTCTTGATTATTTGTATAGGATAAAAATTTCCTTACACCTGAAAGGATAAATGGCTGAAAAAGTGTAAGATGACATATATACAATCATACTCGAGAAAATTCGCTCTGTGTGTTATTTGTTTATTTGAAATTTTAAATCTGAAAAGTATACAGAATTATATGCTTCTCAAATTTGAAATTTCAGATAAATATATAACAAAAATTACACGCTTATATATGTTCATGAATCTGATTTTTACTCACTGAAGCGTATTTTTATCCACTGAACCTCATTTTCCTGAATTAAAATTGAGATTTTCTCTGATCATCCACACTATTGTTTGCCTTAATTCTGTAGGCAACTTCCTAATCAATTCATAGGAACCTTCTTCATTTTTTCTCAAGTTTATCCATTTCTATGATTTGTTTCGCAGTACTCGTTGGATTTTGTATATCTAAGCGTGGTCATACTATTTTCATCATGGACAGGTACGATTAGATAACTTTTCATTTTCATTTCTCGATCAAGTATCACCTTTCCTTTTTTCCTGGGAAATAATCATTTTAATTAATTAATTAATGATTTGCATGTGTATTAATATTTTTATTATTATTATTATTTTTTAAAAAATATATAGAGGTGGCTTGTTGGATGCATACTGGGGAAAGGCAAGCAGCCAAGATGAGAATGGCGTATTTGAGGTCGATGCTAAATCAAGACATTAGCCTTTTTGACACCGAAGCTTCCACTGGAGAAGTCATTTCTGCTATTACTAGTGACATAATTGTTGTACAAGATGCTATTTCTGAAAAGGTACGTTCTCAACTTCACCACGCTAACCCAAACATAAGAAAAAAAAAAAAAGCGTACAAAGAATGTAATATACGCAATCTTATGTTATCTTATATTTTATTAAAAAATTATGTTCACAATCTTTAAGTACGTAAACACGAAACCACGTTCTGATGACAATGACAATAATGCCGTCTAATTATATTGTGAGGTAAACATGGGGTGGCCCTTGTATATATATTTGATGATTGTGAACCGATGCTTGTCCAAGCCTCTACAAAAGATACTACTCACATCATTGAATATCCACGTGGAATTGAAGAGGCAACTATAATTTTCAACTATATTCTCGGTGTGCATTAAAAGAGGACATAATGTGCAAGGGTTGGCAGTTGGCACCCCATTTAATTTAAATTCCTTTAATATTGTTTCTCACCTTTCACGAGCTTTCATTTTGTTTCCTTTTTAGGTTTCTTAAGATATATAGGCGTTTAATTTACTGTGACATCACATGAAATAAATTAAGTTGTCTTTATCACCCAGCCAAAAAACAAATGTCTTCATCCCTGATCAAGTTAAAGTGCACGATTATAATTATTTTACTAATAATCACATTATTTGTGTCTTAAACCAAATTCCTTTTTTTTTTTTTTTTTTTCAAAGGTAGCAAAGACATTATCTTCATGAGTAATACCTTATATCATTATTCCAGTTCTTTTTCCCGTTTTTGAGGACAAATTAAATTAACTTACAAATAAGTAGTCTGGATATAACTAATTATAACTTAAGTTGATGATTTTTGATCAGATGATTATAGGCTATAACACTAGTTTTGTTCACGAGTCCATAAACATGGGCTACTTAACAAATCTTAAGCGACACCGTGTGGTTTTCTCCGTCAAAATTTAACCGATTTGGTGTTGTGATTAATGACTTTTTTTCACATTTGTAAAAGGACTTATGCTGTGGATGTAAAGTTTTGTTGGGCAGAGTAGGTGAAGTTTAACTGGCCTTCCTAAAATGCAGACAGAAAGAGGAGAAACCATTGAATGCCAAGAAATGGTTTCGCCCTATGAAATGGAACTCACACTGACGGTGCATGTTGTCTGTGCTTACTGTTCCAAGTCTGCATCATGCATGAGTTCTCAAAGACGTGTCAACAGTTCTATAGGACAGTCTTAATTATACTTATCAACTCTTCCCATTGAATCCTTCAACTATTATAACATTACGAAAAAAATTAATAATAATAAATTATTTAAATTATTTTATTATAATAATTATTATTTGATATATATATATATATTTGTAATAATTGATTTAATTGTTCTTTTATTTTGTGTTGGGAAAGTGATTCTAACGGTGAATCACTTTGAAAATGTTTAACGCTTAGCCTCTATGCTTGAAGAAGGACCAAGTAATACTCTATTTATTGTATCTTTTTCTTTTTGAGGGGGATCTGCTATGCTACTAAGATAAAGGATCACGAATAATTATATTAATCACAATCGTAATGTAGTTGTATTTTATGACCTTTATAAGGATCCAAAACGCTGCAACTAACTTATGTCAACTTCGCTTTTGGAGGAATATCGTTTTTGGTGGTAGATCTACGACCACACCCATTTATTCTATTCTTTTCATTTTTCCTATTTAGCAATGAAATGAGAAAAATGGCCAATGATAGGAGGTATAGTGTCGGCTTGGATTGGTTTTGTCTTTTAAGGGGAAAAAAAAATACTATTTTAAAAAAGTATATTCTTTTTATAATATGTATTTGACTTGATTTTAAAAAAAATTAAAAATTTGAAAAAGGTTTAAATAAAACATTTTCAGAAATCAGAATTTTTTAATTTTTCAAAAAAATACTTCTTTAAAAAATTATTAAAAAACACTTCTAAAGAAAGTCAATTCAAAGGAAACTATAATTATAGACCTCTCTAAAAAAAAGGTTTAAAAGGGCATAATAGACATTTTTTTATGAACTCATAAACGATTATTCCGCTTAAAAATCAGCTTAAGTCGTAAGCCCTTTGCTTCTTATAATTTTATCTTCTCACATTAGAGTGTTAATGTGTAAACAAGTGTAATGCAAAAGTCTACATGTTTTAGAACACTAGACTACACTAGACTACAGTAGACTACACAACAAACATAAGCAGATTCTAGTTACAAAATATCTACTATTTTTTTCTTCAGTGCTGCATATTAGACCTTGCAATACTATAAAAATTTATTATTTGCAATGATCTACCAAAAAAATGGCTCATGTCTCAGGTGTTATGCAGTCCGTATGATGAAGCATTTGGAGTTTCTAAACCATACATTTTATTTATTTATTCATTTCTTGAGGTTGCTGATTTCTTTATGCATGAATGAAGATTGCGATTATAAGTGCGTGAACGGTGCAGGTGGGGAACTTCATGCACTACATTAGCCGATTCGTAGGAGGATTCGCTATTGGATTCAGTAGGGTGTGGCAAATCAGTCTGGTGACACTGGCCATTGTACCCTTGATCGCCCTTGCTGGTGGTGTCTACGCCTATGTAGCAACTGGTCTTATTGCAAGAGTCCGTAAATCTTACGTAAAAGCTGGAGAAATTGCAGAAGAAGTATGCCTTCTTCTCTCTCATTATCATGCTAATGCCTATACGAAATGAGACGAAATCTTGGTGCATTTCGAAGGGAAAAAAAAAGAAAAAGACTTAATTTATATGATCAGGTGGCTAATTTCTTTCGCAATTTCAGGTGGTTGGCAATGTGAGAACTGTGCAAGCATTTGTTGGGGAGGAAAAAGCTGTACAATCTTACTCGGCAGCTCTGGAGAACACTTACAAGTACGGGAAGAGAGCAGGGCTTGCCAAAGGTCTAGGACTCGGCACTCTCCACTGTGTTCTTTTCCTTTCGTGGTCTTTGCTTGTTTGGTTCACCAGCATCGTCGTTCACAAGGGTATTGCCAATGGGGGAGAGTCTTTCACCACCATGCTCAATGTTGTTATTTCTGGCCTGTAAGTCCTTGTGGTTGTGCAAGAACCTTTTATTTGAGCTGAGTCATCTCCTTACACTTTGCCAAGCAATCTGGTTGTGTGATTGATCTATGCTTGCATTTTATGAAGTGTCCTCTGATTTGGATTTCATCCTTCAACAATATGCCCTATCATATAGTGAAAAAAGTTAGAATTAATCACTCTGAAGAAGTTAAAATTGATCAGCAACAGTGATGGTTTTGTCGTTTATATTAAGATCTCAGAAGTGATATAGTACTTGATAATTCTTCAGAGCTTGATAATTTTAGTTGAAGATATAGGAATTGAAATTTGTCTGACTGCCTTGGGGTAGTTGAGACTTCAGGTTAATTGAAATTGCAACATTGAGTCTGTTGTGTATTTCTAATAGTTTAAAGACTCATTCAAACTAGTATGATTTCCCAAGTCATTTTGATGCTCGAATTATCAAATATCCTGTAATCTATCCAACATCTGAAATTAGGAATTTGAATTAGTAGGAGACTGCATTTAGTTAGCCTATTTTCCTGTGCCTAATGGACTGCACTATTTGTCTCTTCAAATCATAGAACGTTGGCTTATTTTTTATATCTTTTCTCTACAATACAATGTCTAAAGCATTCGTGGATAAGCTATTTGTAGTTTTACTGAGATTTGATCAGGTTATGCCAGTGTATAAGTTCTTCAGCTGTGAGAACAGCATTCTTTCAGTTTGTTAAGGTGTATGATTGATGATTGTGATGGCTGATGGTCAGCTATAGTATAGCATCTCTAAAAATCTTTCAGCAAATAAAAAATGGAAGGACGAGAACTTAAGCAGCTTTTTCTTTCTTTGGATTCTTAGGTCACTGGGGCAGGCAGCACCAGACATTACAGCGTTTCTCAGGGCAAGAACAGCCGCCTATCCCATTTTTCAGATGATTGAGAGGGACACTGTCAGCAAAACCAGCTCCAGGAATGGCAGGAAACTGGATAAACTGGATGGCCACATACAATTCAAGGACGTCTCTTTTAGTTATCCATCACGCCCTGATGTAATGATTTTTAACAGACTCAATCTCGACATTCCTTCTGGAAAAATTGTAGCCCTTGTAGGAGGAAGTGGATCAGGGAAGAGCACAGTTATATCTTTGATAGAACGCTTCTATGAGCCCATGTCTGGACGAATACTTTTAGATGGAATTGATATTAAGGAGCTGGATGTGCAGTGGCTTAGGCGGCAAATTGGGTTGGTTAATCAAGAGCCCGCCCTTTTTGCTACAACCATCAGGGAGAACATTCTTTATGGAAAAGACGATGCTACCATTGAAGAGATCACTCGTGCTGCAAAACTTTCAGAAGCATTGACCTTCATTAATAATCTTCCTGATAGATTTGAAACTCAGGTATTTTTGCTAATACAGAGCACATTTTTTATTTGTTCATATCCTGAAGTAGGTAACTTTCTTGGGCCAAGGGTCTAGGGCGTACATGCATATGATAGAATGCATCTCATATGTATCTATGTTATGTCTACAAAAAATGTTATCCATACTCTTACAGAATTAAATTGATATTTGGATAACAATTATGGCTCCCCGAGACAACAAAGTAGAACAAATTTTGGTCTTTAGGTTACATCTCCTTGTAAAGTATTCTGGAGTATGATATTTGATCAGTAATAATATCTTAGAGAAGCCCCATACAACAGGGGAATGTCCAGACTTATTTAGATGTTAATTTACAGGTGGGAGAGAGGGGAGTACAGTTGTCTGGTGGACAGAAGCAAAGAATTGCAATATCACGCGCAATAGTGAAGAATCCCTCAGTTCTTTTATTAGATGAAGCAACAAGTGCACTTGATGCTGAATCAGAGAAAAGTGTGCAAGAGGCCCTTGATCGTGTCATGGTGGGACGAACAACTGTAGTTGTGGCTCATCGTCTTTCCACCGTTAGAAACTCTGATGTCATAGCTGTTGTTCAAAATGGTAACATAGTTGAAACCGGAAGCCACGAAGAGCTTATTTCTAGACCAGGTAGTGCCTACGCGTCACTAGTTCAACTTCAAGAGGCAGCATCCTTGCATCGCCTTCCCTCACATGGTCCTTCCATGGGAAGGCCACTCAGGTACTTCGGATAGTCCTCTTAAGAAATAACTAGTTTTGCTAGGAGAAATTGAAGATCTTTGCAAGCAATGCCTTTGTAGTCTAGTAATACTGCCCTTTTTTGATTGTGATCATGTTCAGATATACACCAATTCTCTTAAAGACATCACAAATGAAAAACTAGACATAATCCTTCACATTGGTTTTCCTCTTTCTTTGTTCATCATGATGCACTCTCTGGAATCATGGTAGTTGCTCCTAAGAAGATGTTAAATTACTATTTCTGTAACATATTTTACATGATCAAAAATATTATGGTGTGTCTTCTTGTAGTATATTTCTGATGAACATTTGAAGAGTCTGTCATACATGTAGATTAACTTCTAATTCTTCTCTTCTTTTCATTTAATCCTTCTCCTCAACTACAGCATTAGGTATTCGCGTGAAAATAGCATTAGGTATTCACGTGAATTATCCCGCACAGCTACACGAAGTCTGGGTGCAAGTTTTCGTTCTGATAGATCCGTTAGTAGAATTGGTGCTGATGGAGTGGAAAATAATCAAAATATCAAGTCACCAAGTGTTTCTTCAAGAAGATTGTATTCCATGGTTGGTCCAGACTGGACTTATGGGGCGGTGGGCACTGTTGGAGCATTTATCGCAGGAGCGCAGATGCCTCTGTTCGCCCTCGGGGTTACTCAGGCTCTTGTATCTTACTACATGGATTGGGATACCACACGCCGTGAAGTAAAAAAGATTTCCTTCCTGTTTTGTGGAGGTGCAGTTATAACTGTAATTGTTCATGCCATTGCACATCTATGTTTTGGGATAATGGGGGAGCGGCTCACTGTTCGTGTTCGAGAAAAGATGTTTTCTGGTAACAATCTAATGGTTACCATCTTTAATTTCACAATCATTGTTCAGTTTTCATGATCTAGAGCTCGGAGTCTGTGGTACAATGGTTCTTAAGTATGAGTGGTTAAATTGATTCCATAATCCAAGAGTAATTACTCGTGCATTTTATGTTATGAAGAACTATATTCTCAAGTTTAGCAGAATAATTACTCGTCTGGAGATATGTATTCTTTTGTAATCTTTTCAAAAGAAGCCTTTACTCAGCTAACAACCAAATAAACCTATTTAATCAGATAAACTAGAGTAAGGATACCATATATGGAAATGGCTAGAACATATTCTATATGTTCTTCCCGATTGCTTATAATATCCCCTGAATTTTTTTTTTTTTTAATTTGGATGCAGCTATTCTGAGAAATGAGATTGGATGGTTCGATGATGTGAACAATACAAGTTCTATGCTAGCATCACGTCTAGAAAGTGATGCAACTTTGCTACGAACAGTGGTGGTCGATCGCTCAACAATTCTTTTACAGAATGTAGGATTGGTGGTCACCTCATTCATCATAGCCTTCATCCTGAACTGGAGACTCACGCTTGTTGTAATGGCCACATATCCATTGATTATTAGCGGTCATATCAGTGAGGTTTGTCTCCTTCCACGCTGTAATAGCAGTAATGAAGATTCTATATTTTATTGAATCGCCTTTTCATATATGTTTCAGAAACTCTTCATGAAAGGATATGGTTGTGATCTAAATAAAGCCTATCTAAAAGCTAATATGCTCGCTGGTGAGGCAGTGGGTAACATCCGAACAGTTGCAGCATTTTGTGCCGAAAGGAAGGTACTTGATCTGTATTCTCGGGAGCTAGTTGAACCTGCAAAGCGTTCGTTCACTCGAGGACAGATTGCTGGGTTATTCTATGGAGTGTCTCAGTTTTTCATCTTCTCATCATATGGCCTTGCCTTATGGTAAGTGATTTCAAGCTTTTAGTTTACTACTTCTCTGCCCAAAGAGTTCGCCAACTGAAAGGCTGCTAGTTTATCAAATAACCAGCATAGATAATCATGATAAGGGTCTTCTTTACTGAAATTAACTAATTTGATAAATTTTGTAGTAGGTTTCTGTAGCTTATATATGTGGAAAAGAGTATCCTGTGAAGTTGAAGATGCCACCCATGGAGTATCTGTTACTTTCTTTAAAGATTCAGTTCACACTACATAAATTTCTTTATATCAGTTTTTTTACTCTGGTACGATTACAACAGTCAAAAGGCATACTTACTATTCCCAAATTTAACAGGTATGGGTCCGTTCTGATGAAGCAGGAGCTTGCTAGTTTTAAATCTGTCATGAAATCATTCATGGTTTTGATAGTAACAGCATTAGCAATGGGGGAGACACTGGCAATGGCACCAGACCTCATAAAAGGAAACCAGATGGTGGCATCAGTTTTCGAAGTTCTAGACAGGAGAACAGAGATACAAGGAGATGTCGGCGAAGAGGTAACGAAAATGGAGGGCGTGGTTGAGTTCAGGGATGTTGATTTTAGCTACCCTTCAAGGCCTGATGTTCCGATTTTCAAGGACTTCAGTCTAAAAGTGCCCGCAGGCAAAAGTATGGCATTAGTTGGGCAAAGTGGTTCTGGCAAAAGCTCCGTGCTTGCTCTCATACTGCGATTTTATGATCCAACATCTGGAAAAATAATGATTGATGGTGAGTTTCTGGATCATATGATCCATTACCATATTTGAGAGAAAATGCTTAGTAATTTGCTAATTTCAACTCCAAAATATTGAAGCTTTCTGTTCTTTCTTCATTTTATCTGTCAATTTCTGCTAGTATGCTTTAATGCTAATGTCACATTCCACAGGCAAAGACACTAAGAAGCTGAACGTCAAATCCCTCAGAAGACACATAGGTCTAGTCCAGCAAGAACCGGCTCTATTCGCCACATCAATCTATGAGAACATTCTCTATGGTAAAGAAGGGGCCACCGAAGCAGAAGTGATCGAAGCAGCAAAGCTTGCAAATGCACATAGTTTTATAAGTGCTCTTCCCGAGGGCTACTCAACCAAAGTTGGCGAGCGAGGAGTTCAACTCTCAGGCGGTCAGAAGCAGAGAGTAGCAATCGCCCGAGCGGTTCTAAAGAATCCTGCAATCTTGTTATTGGATGAAGCCACTAGCGCTCTTGATGTGGAGTCTGAACGTATTGTACAACAAGCTTTAGACCGGTTGATGAAGAACCGGACGACGGTTATGGTGGCTCATAGACTATCTACAATCCAAAATGCAGATCAAATATCTGTATTACAAGATGGAAAGATAGTAGAGCAAGGTACTCATTCTAGTCTAGTAGAGGTCAGGGATGGAGCATACTACAAGTTAATTAGCTTACAGCGGCACCAGCAGCAGCCTCAACAGTAACATCTATGAATGCAATAAATAATTTGAAGTGTATTTTTCAATATCACATTCTCTTTTTCCCTTTCAGAAACTATTGATGTAATTCTATTTTGGGATTATTTTGTACAATATACGGCCATACACATTTGAAATGTATATCAGAAAGAATGTTCTTCATCAAAAGGGTACAATATTCCAATCTAATATCTTTTGAGGTAGGATGACATATTCTGGAAAATCCTCCCTCCCTCAGTTGCATAAAAAAATTGCCTAAGGAATGAGAGGGGCTTCTTCTCTTAGAATGATCGTGAATAAATTGTCTCATTTAAAGGGAAAAAAGAATATTTATTTCTTGTGTCCAAGCATAGAGAATTTTTAGTGTCAGAAACAAATATCACTCTCAATTTTCTGATGGTGAGATTCTCTTGAACGTGATTTGTTGCATAAATCATCGCGTCTTTCTCTAGAAACAAAAGAGATTATTCTGGATGGATATTTGGGTTAGTGCCATTTCTTGTTGCAAAGTAGGCCTGGCTCACAAACGAGTGGCCTTTATTTTTTTAGCCCATTTTTTGTCCATTGGACCGAGCAGGGCCCAAGAGAAAAGTTGAGATGTCTGCATTTTGTAATTCTAGCTAGACGTAGGCTTTCTATTTGGTCGCAATGCAAAGAATAGATTGGTAAATCGTCCGTTATCTACCTTCTTCTGTATCAAATGTATTAACTAATCAACCATACATATATAAAGGAGATTTTGGGAAATTTCCCAACCGTATCGCTGATTCAACAACAACGGTTCGTTATACTGGCGAGACATATTTTTGTATAAGTTTCAAGAAATATATATATATTTTTTAAGAACCTCAAATATTTGTACTTCTGAAAAAATTGTCCGACTTGAGTTTTTTAAGAATTTAATTTTTTTTTTCTTTAAAAGTCGATTCAAATACTTATAGTATAAAAAAAAATTCCTTTATTAAAAATATTTTTATGAAAAGATCAACCCAAATGGGCCTAAATATGTCTTCTTAGTGTTTCTGTTAGATGACCAATTCTTGAGAAGATCTTTTTGACATTTTTTTTTCCCTCTTTTGTATTCACACACCGCTCAAAAAGTTGAGCGGAAGTGGAATGGTCTAAAAAATTTTACTTTTATCTGACATCATAGCAAAATTCAAAAGAAGGAAAAATTCAAAAGATGACACAGTAAATTATTTTCTACCTTCCATTCAAACCCTGAAGAGAAAAGCAACAAAAGAAATTTGATATTCCAACATGAGATTAATTAATTTAAATCAACCCATTTAGGAAGCATATATGGGCAGAGTCTTATGTCAAAAAAACCAAGTCCACAAGCAAGAAAGTAAACAAAATTTGGACTAGCGAATTTCCGACCTGAAATTTTTTGATGCATTCCAGTCTTTAATATTATGAAGTTGCTTAGTTATTTCCGCTTTTACCATTGGTTATTTTTAATCTGGGGCCATTGGCCACATATGGTTTGTTGTATCTGCATAAGCAAAAATGAGGTAAGAAAAGTTTGAATGATTTGCCAGCATATCTTACCCTCTTCCCAACTCCTGTTGACAAATAGATTCAGTGATGTGCCAGCATTAATTGGCAAGCAAATTAAGCATAAGAAAAATTAAACCTCGAGCCGCCTTCATAGAAGTCAACAATAAGCAATTTAATTAACAGAAAAAATCTGTGCGAATGCTTCTTCACGAAAATGTTTTCTTTTTGGGCCGGTAATTTTCCTTGTCGGCTGCACGGGGGTTTGTTGGACGTTGCACATCATGCATCTGCACGTCCAAGTGGATGCAGACCAAACGACCCTTTGGTTTTTGTTTTCCTTTTTTTTTTTTTTGGGGTTGACAAAGAATTCATGTTAAGTATGATTAAATTGAATCTATTCGGAAATTATAATGCCATAACGTATGCTGTAAATTTGTGAATTATAGAACCAAGTATATTTCTGATGAGAAAGTACAAATTCATAACTTATGATCAACGGGTTATTATTTGATCATTTTTCACCTAACTATGAAAGATAGACCCTCAAGAATTGAGGAATTAAATCATATTGCTGTAATTTTATTTTCTTTTTTCAATTTGTCTAGGCACGCACCTTCCAGAGGTTACTTCTTTGGAAAAAAGCAAAATCGTCATTCAAGTGACATATGCCAAGGTATATGACCATGGAAAAGTCTTTTTTCGATTGCATGCACCTTTTACCATGGAAATCAAAGATATTCAAAAGACGCAATTGAAAGTGTCAGCAGCTAGCTAGCACGAGCTCAATAACCCTCAATTTGTTAATGTGCAGTTGCATATTAACAATATTTCATATTTTGTTGAAGTTGCATCACCAGACTACATAGAATTAATAGAGAAAGACTCTTGCTTTTATGATTAATGAAGTACAATTGTAAGTAAAGTCAGAATTACACAGTACATTATAATAATATTTGTCGTATTATTATTTGAGGATTTCAGTGATGACTATTTGTTTAGAATTTGGGCCCTATTTTCCCTTCAGTTCTTTAAAAAACGAAAGACAAAAAAAAAAAAAAAAATGACGAGAGTTGTCAGAATCAACATATAAGTTGACAGATCTCCTACAGTGTCATGATCTTCGTTGAACAAAATCAACCTCATTGTCATCGAAATATTTTAGCTCCATGATTAATTGCATGGATTGGACACTTCCACATTTTCATTTTCTTCTTTGTTTCCTCGTCCCCTGTCGGTTACAGGAGAAAATATGCATCAGAGATTCGCTTAACAATGTTAGAATATATATATGGTATAGAATATATTTAACTTGATTTATTATATCTTGTATATTCTATAAATTATTGTATTGCTTAATTTATACTTTCCACAATTAGGTTTTTGTCTTGATGGCTAAGACAACTCTTACCTATATAAATAACTCGTCTGTACTGCTTACAACAAAACACGTGAATAATAGACATATTTGTAAATAATTCTCCTGCTCCTCGTTTCAACAAACAGTATCTAGAATCCCATAATAAATAATTCCGTATCCAAATCTAATAAGGAATTAATATCTTATGCCAAGTGATATTATTTATTGTCACTAGCTATCTGTCTGAAAAATAGTACCATATTTTTTAGTCTGGAATAGAATTATATACATTGATTCTCATTATGAGAAGGGTTCATTCGAGTATATTTAAATAGATACTATGTTTATGAAATTTCTTAACATTTATGATTGGCTATCTTGTATTTTCAATAAGTTGTTTAATAGTTGGCATGTTGAATCGCATATTGTTCGTTAAATTGTTATAATAAAGTAGTATTAGTTATTTGCTGAAATGTAAATATTCTATGTAAACTTTAAAATACTATCGTCAAAAGCTCTTTTATTAATACTATATAATTTGATAATACCAATGCGTCTTTAATAAAAGTATATATAAACTTGCTCGAGGGTTTCAATTATTAATTTTCTTATGAGAAAATTTTGGTATGACCAAAACCTTTCATATATCTCTGGAATCTTTTGTATTTAGTTTTATGAGATCAAAGTTTTCCTGGAGTAGTACTTTCTAGAATTTTCCTCTGTATATGTACTAAAAATATTTTTATAAATGTTTTCTTCAATGTTCAAAGAGGGATGTCACGTATCACGTATAGAAATCATCAAATACGCTATAAGATTAAAAATCAGTGCTCATTGAACGCATGACGCATTAAACGAAACTATCTGACCCAAAAGCTGAAAAAAAATGAGACAATCCAATATTAAGTGGTTAGCCAAAGTTTTCGAAGACAAAGGACAATACATAGTATGACGAAGGTGATGACGAATATGTAAGCAACGTGTATCATGAAAAAGCAATACTACTATAGAAAAACTGAAAGAAAGCAGAGCTAACTAAATTATCGTATTCATCTCGAGCTGTTAAATTAGACCCACAGCTATTTTACTTGATTTCCTACCTCATGTATTGTTTTAATAACATCATATTACGACCTTGTACAATAATTTCTATATGTCGTGAATAACATAATTACGTATCCATAATTATGCACATGCATGCGTACGTATGAATAAATTTTTCTTCTTGTAGTAAAAGAGATAATTAAAGTTCAATACGATCTTTATTAGCTCATATTTTATATCACATAATTGGTAAGCTTCTTGCCGCCATATCTGATGACATCTCTAGTTAGAGGGTGTTTGGCTTTGCTTCATTTGGTGCTTATAAGAATTTAAATAGTAAAAAACGCATGATAGTGTGCTTTTTTCTAGGTGTTAAAATAAGTAAAGCCAACCACCCTCTTAGTTGGCTTACTAAATTAATCACTGCTGTTCTGATTTTTATTTGTAAGAATTACAAGTGGTATAGGAATATATATAATTAGTTAACTACATGCTTAGATTTTGGTCAAGAAGCTAACTACTTGGATCTCTTACTTGATTTAGTGGAGTGAAAATATCTTGACCCGTTCTCCTGGCGGCCACCTCCCCCTCGCCGCCCCCAAACCTCAGCATTCTCAGCACACACCCAAGACTGGAGGAAAAGGAACTAATGGCTAGGGAAAAAGAGGAAAGCAAAGGAAAAAATGACTAAACAATCAACCTGTTTAGTTACCATCTCATGTGAAAAGTTTTAATGTTTTTTAAATGGGTGGTAGTTAGAAGCTTAGACCATTTGGTTCTTAAACTCTAATACTACATTGAGTTACCATTTAATCTAAAAATTTAAACTTGTAAAGAGGATATTAGTATATTTATTTATTGTGTTTATATGACTAAGACACAATATATGGTATATATGATATTGCCAAGAATATTTACAAGAAAGGCTCACAAAGGCAAATTCTGTTCTCAATATGCAAATCAAAATTTCCTTTAGAAGTAGCATTGGATTTGATAGTCGTAATTTTTTTTTTTTTTTTTGTATGAAGCAACACATGGATAAAAGTTGCCAATATGATATTAAAAACAAAATCTCTCAATTCAACTCCTTCAATCGATATCAAGAATGTCTCTAACTACACATATAATGGGATTAAAAGTCCATTATAAAGAAGAACGAGGCAAAATGGGAAGTAGCCTAATCTAGAAAGGAAAAAAGAGAAAAATACAACCTGTTATTAGGTTCAAAATGCCGGAAAGATGTACAGAAAAAGAAGAAAAAACAGCAAGAGTAATTACATAGAAACGATTAAGGCCACAATAACCATTACCACAAGAAAAGTCAACGAACAAATAGAGAAATGAAGATCAACGTCGACCAATGAGCAGAATCAAATACTCAGCGGAGATGAATTTCCCAATCGTAAACATACACATTTTAAATCTGCATCAAAGAATAGACTAGGCCCCTTTAATTTCCCAGCTACAAAAATGAGGTAACATGATAAATGTCAAGAATAGTCCGTTCATTTTCTTTGTTTTGATCAAGAAAGTCAAAATAGTCCATTCCAAAGGTTAAAAAAATACAACTTCTAGTTATAGACTTTACTACTAGGCATATTTTAAATGCTGTGGGTAGCTTACTTTACTCTCTTATTCAAACTTTTTATGACTCTACTGTGTGTGTATCTGTGTGCGTTTGGGGGGGATATATCTAGGTTTCAATCCTTCTCACGTCATTAGGGTTTGAAATCGAGTTTGATAAATACTAAAATCCTACCAGAAATATTTGGATGCTATTGCTCAAATGCTTTTGTCTCATTTCGTTTAATTTATACCACAAAAGTTACATAGAAGACTTGTGAAAGAAGGCAATGAGATAAGAGAAGAAGAAAAAATTACTCGTTATCTGTTAATTTATTCTCAACTCCCCCATTGACTAATGGAAGATATAAAAATGTCACTGTTGTCAACCGGCATAAGTAAACTTGAACTATCATCATATCACTTCGAGAAAGCATGTGTCAAGATTAACATTAAATGATATATATTAGAACTTCCACGTATAAAACTTCGCGAGAAAAAAAGCAAGCACGGCCAGCGATATAATAATGCCTCGTCTGCTTAATTAGGGATATATTGATGGCCTGTCTTGAAATAAATGTAGGGTAAAGTCAAAAGACGTTATACATATGAAGGCACGGATTCAATGTACCTCAGAAACTCAATTGCTCAAACATGGTGGCTCAAAGAAGAACACGTATTCTTCATGAGGCGTAGAATTTTATCATGATGAATGGTTAATCTTGCCGCAACTTGCATGCCAATCAACCAAAAAAGGTCTATCTAGAATTTTGCCGTACATGCATTTCATGCACAATGATAAGTTTTTATTTTTATTCTTGCGGAGATGTCATCCGACAAGGCAACAATCACAGCACGAATTATAGTCTTTCTCATCAAAATTGAGAATTAATAGTAGCAAGGCTTTGAAGTTTCAATGATTCTTTCACTCTTTATCAGATTCTGACTTCGATTTTCTTATAATATTATAACTTCGTACATAATACTTAACGGACAAGCCGTTTGGCACATCCAGGACAAATATGGATCATGCAGCAACAGAAGAAAGCTAGTCTCTTCACTTTCTTGATGGTTCCCACAGGCGGCTTTCATATCGCTATACTAAATTATACAAAATCCATATGATTTTCCTTGAACGAGATGTATATCATCTTCTTTACAGTTCACAGAGATACCATAGTCAACAGCTTGTGAATTATTCAAGGTGATCAAAGTAGCGTGCGTTGACCATTCTATACTCACCTGCTATCTTCCTAACCAAATGACTTCTATATACTAATGGGACTTCTATTAATTACTTTATCAATCCATACTTTTTTGAACGTGAGCCTTACTATTTAATATTCTTAACATTTTCTCTGATTTCCTTCACCCTTTCAGGAAAAAATAAGAATCTAATTATAACATAAGACAATTTAAACAGATCACTTACTTACCTAACAAAACAAAACGATTTATTCAAGGGAAATTCGTATTCATTTTTTATGTCCACAAAATTGTGGGAGTAGCTCCAATATTATTCTACTGTGCCTGCAATATAAATTAAAAGAGTCTAATATAATTTATGCAGAAAGCATTGAAATAATAAGATTGAGACCTTTATATATATTATCCCCAGTTGTTATCTGAGGCTACCCTAAGATGATATCCTCGTGTACTTTGGGTGGTTGGTGAAGGGGAGATGAGCGTTCTATCCAACAAACAATTTCAAGGAAGCAGTTAAATGACTAACTGTATTAAAATCGAAGGATTCTATTCGTCATGAAAAAGAAGAAAAATATTTAAAGTTAGTGATGATCTCAAACATAGTAAGAAAAAGACAAAATGATGACAATTTAGATGATGAATTATGTAGAATTGAAAGTTGCAAAACCTAATCATTGCGAATTGACAGTATATTAATACTTCCAACAATAGGATAAATGCTACTTGGATATTTAACATTATCTTGTTGAATTAACAACGGATTTTAACTATTCCAATGCGCTTGACTCACGATATTAACTTACGAGTGAGAATCGTTTATTAGAAACAAATAATCTACTGGTAGACGAAAGAAAGCGATACTAGGTAGTAATGCCATGAATCACGTCCAATTGAGGTAAAATACCTTAGACTTACTATGATATATCTAAATGTGCTAGACCCTGGTAAGGGGATGACTGTTATGTTTTAAAAAGTAAGAAGAAATCATGACAGAGTTTTAGCAAGTAAAGAGGAATTATGAAGGAGTTTTAATTAAATGATGACTTCTTTTTCTGGTCAGAAAATGTTGACTTTATATATATATGAAAGTTTATAATTTTTAATTGTTCTCAAATTAAATATAACCAAACTCCCAAAAGAATTAGTATTATTTAAAATAATAAATTTAATGTCTGAATGATAGAAGATAGTAAATATTTATATCAGTAGAAATATTAATTTAACATTAACAAAAATCATATTATCGAAACCTTATATTATCTTCATGAATTAACTCGCAGGGTCGGCAAAATGTGAAGAATTCCCGTCATCAATGTCGTAGTTTCACGTTCCAATTGGATGGAACTTTAACGTTGAAATATGGTACAATTTTTAAATTGATATTACAGATTACTATTATATAGTCCTAACCAAAAGGAAAAGGAACAGTGATCATTGAATTATGAACCTAGATTTTCATTCTTTAAAAATGAATGGCGGTAGAGTGAGAATGTCTGTGTAATGGTAGGTTGAGATGGAGTATTACTTAAAATGGACTATGCGATGCAGTGTGCCAAACTCCCTTGCGTAGAAGATTTTTTGGCTATTAATGAATACTTATTTATTTGGCAAAAATAACATATCAATATACTTTTTCATATTCTGATTCGTTCTAACTGTCTAAATTTTGTGTTACCTGTGGCAATTTGCCCAATGAGAAGTTATAGAATTTTAAAATTTCCAAAGATAATTGGTTTGGGTGAAACACCTTCCTGGCGGTTGAACATGTTGTATATTTGAACTTGAATTTTGATATAGAATAAATTGCACTTTAACCTCTTATGTTTTGTCCGAGTTTCATAAATCCTATTTTGTATAAAAACTCGCAAATAATTCCCTTTAACAAAACTCTCAATTTTTTAAGGTGATTGTATAACATTCTCTATAATATACAAGGTATTAGCAATATTGTTTATAATATAAGGATATTTACGAGTTTTAAAATTACAAGAAATTTTATTAAACCTTGACAAAACACTGGAGGGAAAATATTTTACCATTTTTTTCAAGAAATGAAAATATTTTACAATATAGTACATCTTATAAGACAGTGCATTTTAGCCTTTAATATATTAATTTCTTACTTAACAAATATCAGAAGAAGAAAAAGAAAAAAACTTTGTGATAGTGTAGTTCAACCTTTATGAATTACGCAGCCCAAAAGATCAAGATAGAGTTGCTTGATCACCTTACTAAATTGCGTGTTATGAGAAGTTTGCAGTGAAAAGGAGAGCCCAAAGCACTTTCTGCAATAGATCATATCATTGGAGAAAGGATCAGAGTCCAAAACTAAAATTGGTAACTTCAATTAAACAAGCTTCCATAAGAAACAATGAAATAAGTCCTATGAAATTGACACTTAATTACCTAATCCTTATTTAATTGCTTTTGTGTTTTACCTTGTGTCTGAAATCAACCAAGAATTAAATTAGTTGCAAGGCGATTTCCCCAATTCTTTGCCTTGTTGCCTGGAAGCTAGGCTTATAATATACAGAAAAACTCTGACCTCATCGTTTGAAATATATGTCCTTAACGCAACTATAAAACCAAACTCATCTCTGCAAGATATGATCCCGGCATTTTCCTAGTTGTTCATATTTGTACCACTGCTTGTCTCCGATCGATCAATCTCATGGGAAGGTCTCCGAGTTCCAGCGATGATGGTCTGAAAAAGGGGCCGTGGTCACCCGAAGAAGATAAGATATTGACAGATTATATTCACAAAAATGGCCATGGAAGCTGGCAAGCACTCCCCAAGAAAGCAGGACTAAACCGGTGCGGCAAGAGTTGTAGATTAAGGTGGACTAATTATCTCCGGCCTAATATTAAGAGAGGAAGCTTCTCCGATGAAGAAGAAGCCGCCATCGTTAACCTCCACTCAGTTCATGGAAACAAGTAACTATCACTACTCAATTTTCAACTTTCTTTTCATCTTTGTTCATGATCCGTGATATTTTGAAGGGCATTTATTTTTTTAATTCTTTTTTTTTTTTTTTGGGTGGTGAAACTAACTATATATTATGTGCATGTAGGTGGTCGACGATTGCGTCTCACCTACCTGGAAGAACCGATAACGAAATCAAGAATTACTGGAACACTCATCTGAGGAAGAAGCTCATCAAGTCGGGCATTGACCCGAAAACCCACAAACCAATTTACGATTTCAATGTCCTTTCAAATCTTTCTCATCTGCTGTGTATCTCAAACATGTACAATCTGATGAATCCCCTAGAGGCTGCGCTCAGCCTTCAAGCTGATCATGTTGCTCATCAGGTGGCCACTGCTCAACTCCTTCAAAACATATTACAAGCCATGAACACTAGTACTACAATTTCGAACAACAATCTCCAAGAAAATTCGATCTTGGGATCGCATAATTTTCACAATTTAGATGGCCTCACAAGTGCACACTACTCTCTAGATGCCTTACAGGGCATGGCTACAGTTCCAGGCTCAGGTGACGTAATGCAACTACTAAATCCAGACGCCATGATCGGTCGCAACTCTCCTGAATTTTCCCAAGGTGTATTTAGCCCTCAAGAAGCTGCTGTTACTAACGCCGAAACGTTTAGCAGCGAAATGGAATATTCGCTTCCGGCATTAGTCCCGGTGAGCCCTGCAGGCGCTTCCAATTTCGACCAAATGGACAACATCGACATGGCTAATTATATCCCCAGCTTTGATGATTGGGAGAACACTGTGGACAATGAAGAGAATAGTTGCTTCTGGAAAGATATATAACCCCTTGAGGCTTGGCATATTGCATATTGCCAGCTTAAAATGCACATCAATACATACATGTTTAATTACTAATAGTGATCAAGCTAGCTACACTTCTGTAAATTAGCCATGATCTGTTCATTATGTTGTGCTTTTTCATCTCTGGTACATGATTTTACCTGAAATACCATGAAAATTATATACATTACGTACAACTTAGTGAAGCACAGTAATTGAATAGAAATATTATATTCCTTGAAATGCTTGTACTATTCTTAATCTAGACACTATTTTTTAACCAACCCTATAGAATAAGATCTAAGATGAGCTAAAATTAGCTGCCACGTTGCAACAGAGATGTGAGATACATGTCTGCATGAAAGCATCGGATTTTTGTCATTGTTTATATGCGATTGGGAGGCAATCTAACTGATCCATATATTTTATTGATGGCCAATCTCTGCAGACGATTTTGACTTCTTCTACCGCAAAGTCAAAGCATGTTGTCGTTTCTTTTTTTCCTTTTTCTAGTCTGTTATACTATTCCTACTTCTTCCAGTGTTCACTGTTCAGCATGCAAATTAATGACGCCTTTACCAAGGATTAACACTTTGGATAAAGGGTATTGTTTCTTTGGTAATTTATTTTTTTTAGAGCGTATTTATAGATCACTTATTTTCTCATCATTCATTTATCACCTATGTATATATACACCCACATACATACTTAGTTGACATATTAAGTTTGACTTTGAGGAGAAAGACTAGAATATTTTCTTCTTTTTTCTTTTTTGCAATTATATTTTAGAAAGAAATATTTAATTTTACACATCGGCTAAATTTAAAAAAAAACCACGTGTGTGTGAAGGTAATCCCTGAAGAAGGGTACCTTTTTTCAGTAAAAATATATGGGGGAGTTAATATTATTGTATCTTCAAATATTTGTCAACCATGATGAAGTCCTACAATAGGATATGTGTTTGATCATCAGAAGGGATCGAATGTAACCATCAACAGTTATCAGACTGGTTTCTACGTATTATAAAAGATGCGGCAAGTCAGATGAATCAATACCATAACCAGTCCTGCAATACACGTTGTTGAAATTTTGAAAATTTATTTTTCAGAGAGTAGATTATGACTTGGTTATTACTATGTATTTTGCTACTATCTACATTTACTGTTTCTACAGAAGTAAAAATAGTTTCAATACATCATATATGTATACACAAATTATTTAGCGTGTTCTAGTACGTAGAAGATATAAGATAACTAATCCCTGAACTTTTTTGTGTAAAAAGCAACCTCAAAGTATTCAAAATCCCCTGGGTGGACATAGGGCCCGTTTGACTACGGGATTTTTTGCACAAAATTACTTTTTCCTGAAAAACTAAACATTTTTTTTCTTGTAATAAATATTTGAAAGTTTCACTTCAGTTTTTTTGAAAGTCAGAAATTCGAGTTTTTCAAAAAATATTTTTTCAAAATTTATAAAAAAGTATTTTAAATAAAAAAGAAAAGAAAAAATCAATCCAAATAAATCCTCGTATTTACATTAATGAACTTGTGGACATATAAAAGACGTGATAGTTGGATCACTTAACTACTGTGATATGCGAGGTGGAGACTTTTCTTGGAGTGGAAGAATAGTTAAGGTTTATTTTTCAAGACTCAGAAACTAGGACTAATCTGTTATCGTCAAAGTCGTTAGCGTGATTTATATGTACACACACATATGTGTCTGTGTCTGTGTGTATATCAAAATAAACCACTTTTGACTTGTTTCTTGGGCGGTATCTTTCATGGAAAACAATCATAATTAAAGAATTAGCATTGCATGAATCGTGATACTAAATTAAAGCAACTATGCGATTTTTGCCAACATTTATTCAGCAACATGTGAGTGTTTGATCGCGATCGTGATAGTGATTATTATATTAACTAAAAAAAAAAAAAAAGAAAATGAAAGAGAAGAAAAAATTTAAGGTTTCCATCAGTATACCCAATTAGTCATCATTAGCCTATGAAATCGAGTTTGATAAGTAAAATCCTACCAGAAATATTGGGTTGTAGTTTTCAAATTCTAGTTCCGTTAATTAATTATTAATTAATTAATAATTCCTGTTTACTGCAATGTACTTATGATCTTAGTATTTTCCGCCTTGAACGACAGACTTGTAAAAGAAGCAAATGAGATAAGAAATGTAGAAATTTTGATTCATATGTCTTAACTTTTTCCTAACTCCTCATTGACTACTTGGATTTTGTATACATCACTGTTTTGTTAACTGGCTTAAGGAAACCTCGGTTTAATTTATGCTTGATGCTGCTCAAGATATACTCTAAAAATTATTACATCATTTTCTGCATCTCGTACGTATAAGATTTCGAGCAAGCCTGTCCATTGTCGAGTCTATGTAGTTGTTTAGCCATTTTTTTCTTGTTTATGAAAAGCATTTACGCGGGGCATATTTTTTAGGACCATCTATTCGCTCTAATATCTCTATGGCAGTTTTAAAATTTAGAATTTTAGACCCATAAAAAAGAATTAGTCTAATAAACATAAAAATATAAGATATTACACATGAGGCCATCTAATATAAAATATGAGGTCATTTAACTCTAGCACTTATATTCCATTCATAATTATCAAAAGAAAAATAAAAAAAAATTGCCTCGGCTGTCTTCATTATTAATCTTGATTCTGCATTGCTTTCTTTGTTAATCTTGGGCAGAGACGACTAAAAGTGATGGTTTTGTTGTCATTTGCTTATCCTCAAATTATTCGTCGTTTCGAGTATATTATTATCGTGTATTTATTTTTTGTCACTTTCTAACAGGTTCGTTCGGCAACTGGTAGAGATGGCATTGGCCATGCAGGAGCCAGGAAGCAGTCATTAGACAGAATTTTCGATGGTTTATCTTCTTGCTCCAAACAATATATGAGTTATATATCTTTTATCTTTTATTCATTATTTCTTAAATAAAAAACTTTGTAAGTTGATTAATATATTAACTAAGTATACCAATAAATGTGATAAGTAAAAGGAAGTAATGAAAGTACATAATATTTAGCGTCTCTCACAAAATCATTATAAACTTCAAATCCAAATGGAATATGAGGCTAGCATGCATCTTTCCCTTTTTTGGTGAAGTGTACGTCCGTGTTCATCAACTTAATTAAAAACCATATTTATTAAAAGTTCCGTGCATTGACCACTATATTACCTGCTATATTCCGAACCATTTGACTTTTAATCTAATTGAGCATTTCAACATTACCATGTTCAATTGTTTTTGTTTAATGGTATATAAATTTGAAAAAAAAAAAAAGGAGTATGGAAATCTATCCTATAATCTATTGATATTATATATATGCATTAAGTAAGATAGCCTATAATCTTGTATGTTGATCCTGAATTGGAACAATTATATTCCCAAATATTGAAAATTAATTTGAACATCAATTGTAATATGACACCTATAACGAAAAACAAACAAGTAGTAACATTTGGTATTTCAAAATTTTGTTTATTTTCCATTACTTTCACAGAAAGTTGGAATATAATTGTTCCAATTATGGAGTATGAAAATATTGATGAGAGTAAATCGAAACCCGGTTGAAAGTTCATTTTTCCTTTATGGTATCTGAGTGTATTAACTTGTTAAATTTGCAGACGTGGTGATAAAAAAAGTTGCTTTTCGTGGTGTTTTGGGTTGGTGGAGGGAAGATGAACGTACTATTCAACAACCACCATGAGGGAGCAGTTAAACATTGCCTATTAAAAGCAAAGGGGCATCGCTAATTAAATCACAAAGCCAAACTATAGGAAAGGCTAAATGTTACCGATGATATCAACATTGAAAAAAAAGACGAAATCATTGAGCAGTGACGCATGTATATCATCTTGAAAATACATGAAATATCCAATATAAATTTATGTATGTTACATTTTTGAGAGGATAAAGATACAAGAGATCACTTAATATTCACGAAATTTTGAAGTTTTTTCTATTTCAAGTCATTCACTAAGTTTCTTTTCCCGTTAATTCAAATCATTAGAATTTTAATAGTTAATCAATGATTAACAATAACCAGATATTAGTTTTCCACATGCATAAGTAGAAACGTTTCTAAACTTAATCTCTACAATTAATGAAATAAGTTAACAAATATATATATACGTCTGGTAAACGATATGAAACAAAAAGGAAAAGATAATGAGCAATTTGAAATGTCGTATGTATGTGGTGATTAATTAATGACGTGACTTTGCCATTATGAAAATAGAATAATATGACTCCACAAGAAAAAAAAATAAAAATAGAATAATTTGTTTTGTGCACTAGTTGTAAATTACCTTCTCCTTACACTATTAGTCATGACTCGGGAACAATAATTTTGGGATCATTAATTTTTTTCTAATTTTGCTTTTCTTTTCTTTTTTTTAACTCTCACACTCCCAATGCAATTTTGCCCCATAAATCATCACTCTTAAAAAAATAATTTTAACCACTTAAATTTACTCAATGGACCATTTGAGATCATTAATGTTGGTTGCTATTTTTCTCGAGATTCGAAAAATAGTACTTCTAGATTGACTATAGGAAATATGGGTAGCAATCCCATTTTGATGACTTTCAGGAGGCTTTTGCACTTTATTGGGAAAAAAAAGTTGAGAGATATAGTTTGTTAAAGTTCTGGTCAAATTTAAAGGAAAGCGTTGTGAAAGTCTCATCTAGAGTTCTGGATAAAGCCGCCCCACCTGAAGCCTGTTAACTAACACAGCTATGAGCTAGTTTATCTCCGCATAAATAAATAAGATGATGATGATGATGATAGATTATTATTATTATCATTATTATTATTATATTTGTTACCCTTTCACTCTTTCACCTTTTTCATATTATAATTTTTTCTTATACACGAAAGATTTAACATATAATACTTGAATTCTTATCATATAAAGAAAGTAATTAATAAGATAATGGGATGATGTTAAGTATTATTGAGTAAATATTAAAAGGAACAAATTTTCTGGACTGCGGGTTGCTTAGTGCATTTGCATGCATGCACAATGAACAATTCCATTGTTTGATAATTATATTGGAAAAACGAAAATGCATCTGGTGCTTCTATGAAGATCTTTTAAATTTGATAAAAATTAAAAAGAATATTGCCAATATTGTTCCAAACAATTATATTATTACGATGATCATAATTCTGAGTAAATTAGGGAAAGCAGATACAAGAACAAGCCTTTATACCAAAACGAAGAATCTATAGAACGCGACTTGATACATAAGCTAAATGATCATGAGGTCTGTGGAAGAAAGCTTGGGAGTAATAGTCTAAATAGACAAACTCGAATTAGGTGGCACATAGAAAATGTGTTGGTGTAATTTCTGATGCGATTCTATGAGGTTACCTCCTGACCTGGGGACTTTTGGTTGGTCATTAATTGGACCACTTGGTAATATCTTGTATATTCGACATCAACTGAGTGAACGATATTTTCATATGTTCACGTTCAATTTATATTTTGAGTAATTAATTAAACTCAATATACCGTGAGCTACTAGTTAAGACGTGGTCATTCATTGTAGGATCAGAGCACACACCGTGTAGCTTCTACAGCACATATGCTTACTTTAGAAAGATTTATATACGTTTTCATCTCGTGAAGGTGACACTTAAATTACCTAATCCTTAAATATTCAATAGCTCAATAGTCTCCCCTTTGGTTGAAATCCAAAAGATGCTAGGCGACTTTAATTTCCCATGTCTTTGCCTTGTAAACGGAAGCTAGCCCAGGTTTTTTTTTTATGATATGGATAAAAACTTTGACCTCTCAACCTTGCAGACATATAAAAACCAGACATATCTCTTGCAAGCTGTATACCAAGATTTTCCTCTAGATAGTTTTGCCTCGTCCTACAAGAAAAAATATAAATATAATTAGTTATTTTAGTGGTTTTTTTTTTTTTAATGTAAATGGGGAGATCTCCATGTTCTAGCAGTAATGATGGTTTGAAGAAGGGGCCATGGTCACCACAAGAGGATCAGATATTGATAGATTATGTTAACAAACATGGCCATGGAAGCTGGCAAGCACTGCCTAAAAGAGCTGGTTTAAACCGATGCGGCAAGAGTTGTAGGCTCAGGTGGACTAATTATCTCCGGCCTGATATTAAGAGAGGAAGCTTTTCAGATGCAGAAGAGAAAGCCATCATCAATCTCCACTCTGTTCTCGGCAACAGGTAAGTATTTGCTACCTCCATTCTGTGTGTCCCCGGAGAGTCGGGGTCAAATCCCTTGGGGGACAGGGGGTCGGATTGGTGATGAGAGTATGTAAAAACGGAAATAAAAACACACATCATCTGTAATTTTGAATTACATAGTGATCACTATAGAAAGAAAACGTGTGTAATGTCTGGGATGAATTACACTAATTGATGTCTGGAATGAATTACACTAACATCATCAAATGATGTGCACGTATTCAGGTGGTCAAGAATTGCGAGTCATCTCCCTGGACGAACAGATAATGAGATCAAGAACTATTGGAACACCCATCTGAGGAAAAAGCTCATCAAATCAGGGATTGATCCAAAAACCCACAAACCAATCCACGATTTCAATTTCCTTTCTAATCTATCTCAGCTTCAATCTATTTCCAGCATGTTGAATTTGTTTAATCCCCTGGAGATTATTGCTCTTAGCCTTCAGGCAAATGCTGCTCAAATCGCCAAGAACCAACTCATTCGAAACATATTGCAAGCCACCATGAACACAAATCCATTCCCAAATTTTCAGGGAACTTCCATCTCGCCAGCATCACAGAATCTTGATGTATTGGACGGTCTCAGCAACGCAAAAATCCAAAACCACCCCATGGATTCCATCCAAGAGGTCTCAAACATCCCTGGCTTGAGTAACATCAATCAACTATTTCATGAATATCCTGCAAGTACTAACTCTTCCGACATCGTCGAGGGAGATATAAAGCCTGATGAGATCATCAAAGGATTTAGTAGCAGCAAATGCAATGGCGACGACACAGGATATGTACTTCCACCATTAGTCGCGGCTACTTCTGCCACTCCTTGCTCTCCCAACCTCGACGCGATCGATAGCATCCAGGACTTGTGTCTACAAACAGATACGTATGATTCCAGCATATTTGATGACCTGGACAAAATTGTAGATAGTGATGCCAATAGTTTCCCTTGGAGTACAGACACCAGCAGCTAACTACTTTTCCCTGTAATTGAACCCTGCCTACAGAGAGTACATCTGGTATAAGCAAGTAAATTTTGTGCATTTTGTACTTTTCATTCTTGTGAGTAGCTGTATATCAATGATTACATGTGTATTTTGCACACTTGTAATATTTGTGATTGATCATTGTCTAGTTCTTTGAAGACGAACTAATCATCCTCATTGTGGAGTGTCAAGTGTTGTGTATCAAAATTATCACTTTATCCAAAGTTAAGCTTGTAGAAAGCATTTATTAGTATATTTATTTATTATGTAACACACACCCTCTCGTACGGTGGGGTTTACTTTTTGACCTTGCACGTTCATAGGTGTAATATTTTTAAACGAGTGAAAGTGAATTTCAAATTTAAAACCGTCTAGTTTTTAAACTCTTTTACCATGTCAGAGAATCTTAATCAACACACCCTGATAGAGTGACTTGTGTGTATATCTACATAATAGAGGGTTTGTATAATTTTGAATATTTAACCTCTACATTCTTTGCAGTATACTTGTGAAGGACATAATATACATTAATATTCTCCTCCCCTAATGTGAATATAACACGTTTAGTACTAGTCTACCCTGTTAATCCACTCATTACACACAGATTAACGTTATTCAACCTAACGGTTACATGTGATCATACCTATTAGTCTTAAGCTTAATTTCTTATCATTTATTAACATATTGTTAAAAGATTAACCCAATGAACCATTGCACTTTTTTTCTTTTACCAAAATAACGCTGCGCTATACACCCGCTTTTCTTGCGTCTTCTCCCAACGCAAACACACATCAGACACAAACACAAGCACACAGAGACATGTATACACAGGGACAAAAGAGACAAGCACGAATCAACACAGAAACACTCAGAGACTCACGTATAGTCTGTTTGAAAATTTTAAATCATAAAAACACATATTTTTTATAAGGCATCTGGACCATTCGGTCTGATATTCTTACCAGTTTCATTGCTGAAATAAGCTAACTTTCCGGGCGGCCGCCCCGGGGGGGGGGGGGGGTGAAGACCAGCTAAGTTGAAGAATATACCTTTAACTTTGAATACTTGAGTCATAATGTGTTGACATATTTGTGACTTTATGATTAAATGATAAATTTATAAAAATTAAGAAATAATTTTAAAAATACTGAAAAGTAAAAAAATTAAAAATTAGAAAATATTAAAAATGGGAAAATAAAAAAAATGAAAATTAAAAAAAACTAAATCATCGGAAAAATAAAAAAATAAAAACAATATGTATATTAAGGGCATTATGAAAAATACAAATTTTCTTGTATATTTCTGAAATACCTAGCATCTCTCAATTACAGATTTATAAGATAATTACAATAAATCTCTCTCATTTTTCATAACTACAAAAAAAAAAAGGAAAATTGATGAGAGATCCAGCAGTTAGTGCTTATGTTTGATCATCGCTTTAAAAAAAAAAAAATTAGGGAATCATTAGAGGTATCAACAAAAGGATAACTCTGTTAAAATTGGCTGAAGTCAAAGAGTAATAAATGATTAAAAGTAAAGGTTAAGGAAGATTAATGTCGCCACTTATAAACATTATGTTTGATAAGTAGATTTAACTCTAAAATAAATTTAAATAAAACGTAGTAGATCATGGCAAACATTTAAGATGGCTTGGGTTGACATTATTCGATTTGGGCCTTCTGGCACTCGCCCAGCCATTGTTTAGGACGACCTCTGTAACTTTAAAACTCCATGCACCGAGAATTTAGGGCCCATTTGGTTTTGTTTTCATCTTTTCGTTTTCTTCAAAAGCATTTGAAAAACAGTTTTTGGAAACGAAAGTAACTTTTTGAGAATTTCTATGGTAGAATAAATGTATAGCGGAAAGAGAGTAAAGAGAAAAGTTTTGCTGTTAGAATGATATCTTAATTACAATATTGTTGTTACAAATGAAGTAGACTTTTCTTTGTTTTTGTGGAGTTTTTGAGAATAAGATGTTGGGAACATCTTTTTGTTATTCTCCGTTTTTTGCTTTTAAAACAATTATTTGAGAACTTTTTTTAATAACTAAAAACAAAAAGGGTATTTCCAAACATTTTTTTGTTAATTTTTAGAAAAAAAAAACCAAACAAGCATTGGTGCGTTTGGTTTGCCTGTTTTCTATTTTCATTTTCATGAAAAATAAAAATTAGGATAAAAAATTCATTTGGTTAATTATTTTTGTTTTCATTTTCAGAAAACAGAAAACAGTTTTCTAAGAAAATAGAAAACATAAAAAAAATATTTTTTCTGAAAACAAGGTGACAATTTTGTAAATAACTCTAAATAATTTAGAAAATAATGTGGCAGTTTTGTAAATAATTTTAAAAATTTAGAAAATAAGGTGGTAATTTTACAAATATATCCAAAAAATTTAGAAAACAAGGTGACAATTTTATAAATATTTCTAAAAAATTTAAAAAACAAGGTAGTAATTTTGTAAATAAACATAAAAAAAAACACTTTTAGTAACCAAACACATTCTCTATGTTTTAGAAAACCAAAAATGAAAATTGTTTTTAAAAATAAAAAATGAAAAATGAAAACTAGAAAATGAAAACAGAAAAAAAGCAAACTAAACGCAACCTAACTTCTGATTTCAAGATTTCACTTCTGCTTTTCTTTTCCCTCTCCTTTTCTTAAACAGAAAATTCCAATCCAACCCCGCTCCATCCCCTGAACTCCAAGATTTAACTTCTGTTGTTTGTGTAAGAGAACAATGAGAAACATTACGTAGAGCTTGGTTACGTTTATTTATCATATAGAGAGCAATTCTTATGCCTTTTTATCACAGAGCGAATTTTTTTATCTATCATTTATAAATAGATTTAGATTTTGTAAAACTACGTAATTCTTAGGTCAAAAAGAAAAGAAGAAAAAAGTATTATCTAGGTCAACGATGCCATCGCTCCCTTTCCTACCGTCGTTATGGTTTTGCTTTTCAAATGAAAGAAAATCCCCAAGATTAAATAAATGATGCGATAAACGCAGATCAGCTGTCTGCTAACTTGTCTGCAAGCAGACGTTACCGAATGTAAGAAAAGTAGAATCCGAATTCTCAACAATGACAAAATTAATATATATATATATATATATATGTATGTATAAAAAATGAAAAACAAAAAAGAAAACCAAAAAAAAAAAAGGGGAACCAAAAGAAAGAGGTAAATAGTCCAAAAAGTTCCTCGTAGAACGCGAGCCTTGACACTTTCATCGAAACAAAGAGAGAGACCGGCTGGTTAAGCTCAATCCACATGTATGCTGGATTCACAAAATCAGGATATTTCACAAAGTTTCAGCACCATCTGTAAATATACGAGCATATAAAACCAGAGGGCAGTAACGAGGTTATGACCCATACAGAAATACTTCTCAGACCAACTGAATACAAGACTAAAAAAACCAATTCCTACAACTTAAATACAAAATTAGATTGTCTCCAACAAACAGCAAAAATCATCAACGCATACAAGCACCTCAATCTTCAAGCCAAGACAAAAATTTACCAAACAATACATACCAGCAGGGATGTTATGGTACTGCCCCTAGTAATAAAATACATATGCATATATGATGTCCGAGTTCGTTATTGAGGTCAAGGTACGGAGAAAAATCATATAGCATTCTCTAATTTGTTTTGAGGTCAAACTTCGCCAGTAAATAGAAAATCTTCAGCACATATATTGCCTTTACATCAATGTTGCACACAAAGTCATGCTGGGTAGGACCATTCTGACCAAGCAGAAGTATTATTATAGGTTTTCCCCTTTCTTTTGTGATAAATGCAGAAAATATAGTTCATGTGATCATAAGCATGCACAATAAGGCACCTATTAATAACCCAGAGGCAGCAGAAACTATAGAAAATTTTCAGATAACATATCAGAAGATGGCAATAAATGGTAACTAATTCCAGATATCACCAGAAAGAAAAAGTAGCAAAGAGTGCATCCATATCTCAAAAGACAATTTGATCAAAACTCTTCACGTACCTGTTGCAACCTCTTCTAGAAGCATGTCACAGTTAGCTTTGGCTCTTGTATGCATTCTTCAAATTGGCCAAGAGGCCCAGAAAAGAATAGGTAATATCAACACAAATCGTTCTTTTACTTCATATGACATAACCAGAAATAACAAAAGAAATTGTTCACTCTGTATTTCCAGAGAATTCTTTTTCTTCAAAAGTCTATCTCAATAAACTAATCTCTCTTGATTTCTCTCATTCCTAAAATAATTTAGAAGCAGATATAAGATGGAGATGGGAAAAACACAAACTCCTAAAATATAAGTTCAACAATGTTAAATGAAGAACACGTTTGGAGCTATTTAAGATGGTAATTTAAAAATCCTCAGCACCACAGATAGGGTTCTTGACAGGTTCCATCTGAAAATCAGGCCAGCTTCGGGTAGCCTGGGTATGTGCAAGAGGACAGTAGTTTTTTGAGGACTAAAGCTCGCAAAGATACTAACAAAAGTTACCTTGAAATGTTCCATATTCAACTAAACTCTAGAATTTCTCTGAAGTCCAGATGCTACAATCTTCCCATCTCCCAAAAATTCAATTTCTCATTGTATAGGAAACCAACCGGTAAATAATGATTATGAGACGTGTTCGAACCATGCCTCTAGCCAATTCAGCACAACCAAAACATATTAATGAGCGAGAGACAAATCAATGCCAACCTCATCCATAAGACACATCTAATTATTGAAAGCTTCATTCTCCAACATTATTCACCTTTTAACAGAAAATTTTATCAAGTGAGACTGCAATAAGAAGTGAAAGAATAAGCAGTAAAGACCCAAGCATCCAAAATATCGAGAGCCAAACTTTATCATAAGAACTCAGATATTCATAAAATTCAACTCCTTGGTTGTCTGGCTAAGTTTATATTCTTTCCAGTTGAAACTTTCATATAACTATATTGTCTGTTACATAAGTGCTTTAACTTCCACAGACGCCAAATAAATATTAACATGCAGGCATCCAACATGCGAACTCTGTAATCGTCTAAAGCTTCAGCTACTATAGAGAGGTGAAGGAGCACACAACAGTAGATTAGTTTGCAGCTAATTATCATCCCACTTCTTCCTTGATACAGTTTATACACAATATGACCACATCTTTCAAACTGATGACAACACACCAAAAACAAGGTTACCCCAAGCAGCCAGCATATATATGGAGAAAGAGAGACGCCATCAGATGTCCCCAGTACCTTGCACACAAAGTAACACTCTTAACTCCTTTTAAGTATGAATAGTCGGAGCAATTTACTCAAAGTTAGATAACTTGGTGGGGCAATCCATTTTTACAAATGCATCAGCCATTTTTCTGTCTTGAAAACTAGAAACCTACTCATTAAGAACCATGGAATTCTGGCGCATATGCATCAATCACTTATCTGTATGTTAGACAGGCAGGTAAGAGCCATCATAATCAAGACCAAATTAATGTATCAAAGATAGAATGGTTCAACAAGAAAATAATACAAAAACATATACACACATATACAAATGTATCCATGCATATATAATAAATACATAAATATATATATATATATGAAAAAAATTAAACGAGATGAATAGAATTTTCATTGACAATACTCCAAAAATTCATTAGTAAAAGTTGCCAATCAAAAACAAATTAGAACAATTACTAAGCCGGCAAGTACATTTGCCCTGGAAGTAAAACTTATCTTTCTAGAGACTTCAAAGTATTTGAACAGTACCACTCTCCAACACAAATGATGGAATGTACATGATCAACCAGGAAAACCATGTAATGCCCCTGAGAAGGCCGAACAAAAGCAAAGAAACCTACCTAGTCACCACTGTACTAACTCCCTAACTAAAAGAAATTCATGTCAGCTTGCTTCAATGCCAGAAACCAGAGAAAGATCACCTTACTCAGAGCAAACTTTTGCCACCCAAACTCTTAGCCCATCAACCAACACACGCCACGCCACGCATCAGACTTGGATTGAATTCTCCGTTTCTTCCCTTTCAAGAGCAGAAACCTGAAGGGCCCCATCATCCTCACCATACCCATTATTACCCACCAACATCCTCACCTCTTTCTCACAACTAGCAACTTTCTTCAAAGTGTTAAAGCCACCAGTTTGTTTCTTACTCAAAACATCCCAGAAAAAGTCTGTTAACACCCTCTCATAACCAGGCATCTTTGCGTACCCAGGGAAATAGTTAATATCAATAACAAGGTATCTATTCCCAATCCTAGTGTCCCTAATCACATCAAAGTTAAACAAATGCAACCTTGTCGCCCTCCTCAAACCTATAGCGATATCCCTAATCAAATTCATCGGGGGAATCTCCACATCCTCCAATTCCAAATTCATCCTCCTATAATACTCAATCTTATCATCACTCTTTTCACAAGTATTCAAATTCGAAACCTGTGAGAACGATACAGAACCTTCTGAATTCACTAAATTCTCCTCATTTACGTCCGGCAACGACTTCCTTTTCACACATTTCACATACTCATTGACTACATATACCTTGAAAATCACCCCACCGTGGTTCACAAACTCTTGTAACACAATTGGAGGCTTCACTTTAATCTTATTCAAACCCTCGTAATTAAAGACCAATGACATTTTATGCGACTTCGCACTCCCGTCCGCCACCAACGGCTTCGCAATCACCGGAAACTTCAACCCCTCGTTCTCGACCCTCACTGACGACATTGCCTCCGCGCTTTCGATAACGAACTGCTTGGGGATCCCAAACGAGGCCGTTTTAGAGGCGACTTCGAGCTCCGTCACGACCTGGAGCATGGAGATACGATTGTGTAGCCGTTCGATGGCTTCGGGGGAATCAATAATGAGGACGCTAGGGTTTTGAGTAGAATACAGCTGTAATTGGTTGTTCCAATCCTCGCCGTACAATTTGTGGAGGACGCAATCGAACGGTCCTTGTTCGATTAAGGCCTTGCTTGTGTCGATCTTGATGAGATCGATGCCTTTCTCTTTGGCGAGATTGATCAACGAGACTTGTATGAAGCTGGCTTGCTTCTTCGGAGCCAACGCGTAGCCGACACCGTACCGCCTCATTGGCTCCGCCGCCATCAACACATACAGATACCTATGTATCTATCTATATGTTCTTGAATTTTTCTTGAAAAAAATATATTTTTTTTTTTTCAGAAAATTTTCAATTTTGTAACAATTGAATCGAAGGGTAATGCAATCGCATTTTGCTAACTGGAAAACCAAATTTTATGGGATTTAATTTTGAATAAAAAGTGAGTTGTCTATTTTTGGAATTGTTGCTTTTTTTCTTTCTATACTGATGACTCTGTGTGTGGGCGAGAGAGAGAGAGAGAGAGAGGAAACGACGGTGAAGCGATAGGGGTATATATAGGTTGAAGGAGAGTGGCGCGTGAGGGCGAGTGAGGGTAATGATCAAGTGACAGCTATGGTCAGGAATGGGGATTGTGGGATTCCACGTGTAGAATTGTTTGGGAAAAATCTGGCGGTCGTTTTGATACACGTTTTACGTGCAAGAGTGTTTGTTACTGTTTAGGTGGCCATTGATATGTTTAAATTATATTTTAATTTTTTTTTGTTTAAATATGGTTAAAGTCGATTGAAGCACTCGACACTGTTGCAATTTAAGGTGAGTTTCTTCTTTCTCGTCCTTCTCCATCAGAAGCAGCAAGTTTTTTTGGCGGCTCAGCCGTCTCGATACATTTTAACGGTTAAAATGGTTGTCATTTCAACGATTGCGAAAGTTTGTAATTTTTATTAATAGATTTGAAAATTTATTCGCTATTACTTTTATGAATTTGAGAATAGTCTATTATTATTGTTGTTGTGTTGTGTGTACATATTTTTAATAACAAAATATACATAACTACAAGTAAATATTTTATAACCACGTTACATTGAGATAGAATTGGATAACGTGCTTGGATTTGATGAGTGGGATGAGGGTGAAAATCATTGTTTGGTGGGTAAAAAAGGTGCTTCATTGTAGTATGCGCAAACACTAAGGTTGGGTAATGTGTCCACTGTAGACCTTGATTTATTCGACCTATAGGAAACGTTTTATATATGTAAATTTTATTTAGAAAATATTTTTAAAGAAAAACTCAAACTTTTTTATTTAAAAAAGACTGTTATAGCAAGTGATCTGAAGACTTCCGTAACACACTATTAAATAACAAAACTAACTACAAAGGTTTGAATAAGGAAGGGTGTGCATATGTTTGTGATACATACACATGAGTATTGAGGAGAGCAAAGGTTTGAATAAGCAATGCATAATTGATATATAGGAAGGATAAGGATGAAAATGTGTGCACCGGGGCTGATCTAAAAGATGTACACTACATGCACAGTTAAAAAGGATAGGATGAAGGTGAAATCTCACCAAACCTTCGAGGCGTGGGACCATTTTTTCCTGTTTTTGGGGATACAACACCAATACATGCATGTAGTGCGTCTGTAACTATGGCATCTCAGCTGAATCAAGTTTAGATGACGTGGGCAGAGTTAATAGGTGGGATAAAAGTGCAAATCATGTATACGGATATACGATGGGAAAAATAAAACGGTCCCAATTGATGATAAGGCAGCAAATTAAGAGGCGATTAAAAATCATGGTCTGGATAAGACGAAAAAGGGCATGGTTGATCATTGTGGCGTACGTGAGCTGGAAAAAAAGATTGATTAAGGCGTGCAAAATTGATGAATCGGTCGCGCAGAGACGAGGTGAAGATTTATTACGACAAATATTTTGATGGGATGGGACAGGTCAACTATAAAGGAGGGAACCTTTGGGTCTTAGAATTCTTAGCATGTGGTGCTGCTGAATGCTGATGCTGTATGGGTTGAGAGATCGTTCGGAGATGAAGGGATATTTATGTGCAACTTTTTCATAATGGTCCTTTGATATGATTTCAAAATTTGAAATTGTTGAATATTCAATATACTCTTAGTGTTATTATAAATTGTTTATTGCTACTATTTTTTTTTTATTTTTCTCTAGTTTATTTGTTTTTACTTTCCAATTTTCATGACAAAACTAGTTACGTATATTATTTATCCTAAATTTATTTTTTTATTTTTTTAAAAAACTCAAAATGAAAATGAATAATACTCGCATCAGGATCATAAGTGGGTGCATCCTCCTCACGATGGGATGCACCACATATAATTTAGTCTCACATTATTAAAAAAAAAAAAAACAAGTAGTAAAAGTTTTTCTTTCAAAAGGTTAGGTTCCCCCTCGAATGAACGTGGCTCCGCCGCTGGATTCACTACAAAAAAAGTAGGTGACGGTAAAACTGTCGAAATTGTTGGTCCATATGAGTATTAGTTATTTCAAAATTACTACCAGTATAGACATTAACTATTTTAAAACACTACTTACATATAATTTTAGAAAACAGAGTTCAAACGTTGGTTGGGGGTGAGTCACATGAATTTAGTGCAGATGATTCCGCTGCTGAAAAGCACAAGGAATTTTGTTTTGGTGATATATGCGTTGCAGTTGGCATTTGCTTTTATATACAGGGCGGCTGTTTGGTGATCGTTAGTACCCAGAAAACGTCCTACAACACCAATTGGGTGGGTGCAAAGTGGTACGTGACAATCCGAGTCAATATATACATGAAGGCAGATTTTTTTTTTGGGGGGGTCGGACATAAAAGGGAGATTTTGCTCAAAAAGAAATTGCATTTTAAAGGGAGAGATCGGGACAGGGATTACCAAATTCAAAAGTTACTTTTCAATAAAAACACACGCCCCGGGGGAAGGAAAAAGGCATGTTTACGTGCTTAATTATTACGAAGGAACATAATTATATAACCTCTTTTACGTTTTCTTTATATGATAAATATTTAATGTGTCTTTTTGCGAATGGCGATGGAGATCAGGGACCATACCTTCTTTATTTGCCCATTCTCTGCTCGAATTTGGAGTGCATGTTGCAAAGAAGCTAAGGTGCGTCCGTCTCTACAACTTGGCTTGGGGAAGATCTATTAGTGGCTGCTTTTTGAAACACCTGCAAAGCTAAAGGCTTGAAGGTGGACCTGCTCAGGCTTGCTTTCACTTCATGTATCTATATATTACATTTAGCGGAGAGCGAAATCAAAGAATTCATGGTGCTCGAACATTGTATGATTCTTCAAATTAGTTTAGAGGATATTGAAGGCAAGAAAAGCCTTCAAAGAAAATTTTTTACAATGCGACCTTAATTATTGTTCAATTACTTTATACAAGTCTTGTCAATATCTACCAATAGAGTTAAAGAAAAAAGTACAAGTGACAATTACTCCTAAGTTTGTGGCTTCGAGCTTTCGAGCACTTAAGCGGAGCTCATGGTCAGTTGTCCCTTACTTGTTCCAAAGAGTTTCAAATCTGATTCTACACTATATATGATATTTTATTACCACCTTGACTAGTTCTTTGCTTCCTTGTACAAAGAGCATGCCCGAAAATGCTACCACACTCTCCACGCACTTGCATTATCACTTGAGCGACGAACGCTCTTGAAAATATTTTTTTTTTGTGTGTGTGTATACCTTGAAATGTGTAGTTTCTGTATCCTTCTTTACGTGGTAAATGAATTAACATTATTTGCTCAAATAGTCTAGATTCGGTAAGCGACGAAGCAAGTAACATTGCTTCTTTAAGCAAGACAGCTATAGATTGCATTCTTTTGTGATTTTAGTTTTATTAAATTGAGATAACAGAGTATAACCTTGAGAATATTATCCAAGATAACATCACTGTTAAGTCTCAAAGTCAAAAACAATTAATTTGATAAGATATGCATTGATGGTATCCAATCAAATTCATTGGCTATATATATCTCATATGGTACGGCGAATTACAATCTACATCACTAAATTAAATCATATCTTAAGTAACGTTGTCAAAAATTTTAAAAATGAAAACTAGAATCATAAACAAAAAACTGTCAAAAATAATTAAAAGCAAAAATTGTAAACGTATTTGGTTAAATTATAGAATCTACAAACAAAAGCCAAACAATTTTGATTGTCCAGTTTATAAACTACTTTTGTATCTTATTTTTCATTTTAGTATATTAAATAGAACACATAAAAATATTTGAGAATATTTTGTAAAAGAATAATGAGAATATTTTAAAATTAATTTATTTTCTTTAAGATTATAATTTAAGAAAATAAGTTTAATTATTTTGAGACTATATTTTTATTTTCATTTTTGATTTTTTAAAAATTTTATTGATTAATTTATTAATTTATTTTTTAAAAGGTTTCTAAAAATAATTTTAATAATTATCTTTAAAAATAATTATATTTTTAATAATTTTTAAAAATAATTATAATTTATTAAAATATTTTTTAAAAATAAATTTAATTTATCAGATGATGTTTAAAAGTTTTTTAATTTATTAAAATTATTTTAAAATATTAAATTTATTAAATTGTTTTTAGAAAATATTTTTAAATTAAAATTATTTATTTTAATTTATTAAAATTATTTTTAAAATTAAATTTGTTTATTTTTAGTTTATTTAAATTATTTTTCAAAATATTTTTTAATTATTTTAAAACTTCTTTTTATAAAAGTAATTTTATTTTAAAAAAAATTTGAAAAATATTTTTTAAATAAATTTTTTTAAAATTGTTTTGAAAAATATTTTTAAATTTAATTTTTTTAAAATATTTTTAAAATAATTTTAATTTTCATAATTATTTTTCAAAAAATTAATGAGTTTGTATTAATTTTGAAAAGATTATTCTAAAAGGTATTCACTACAAAGTAAATAAAAGTTTTGAAAATCTGTTGCAACAATCTGAGAAAATCACTTTTTCTTATTTATCAAAGTTATAAAAATAGATTGTTTGTTTTTGTTTTTCCAAAAAATAAAAACAGAAACAAACAAATTAATTTTTAAAGTTTAATCAACAAAATATCAGAAACAACGACGTTACCAAAGCAACCCTTAGTTTTCATAGTGATTTTGTTGATACATTTACAGAATCAGAAACTGGGAAGATGCAGCTCTTGTCCTTTTGTTGGCTTTTTCACACCAAACCCAACCCTAAGTGGACAACAAACAGACGTGAATTTTGAGGAGAAAAAATAAATTTAACCAATAATGTGTTGTACCAAAATTGGCATATAGTTGAGCTCGAAAGGGAAAGGCAAAGGCGCAGGTAATTCATGTTGGGTTATCTACGATGTTTTCGAGTGACTCCAAAATCTCTTTGAGAATGAAAAATGACGTAACTCATCTCAAGAAGGATCGTCATATTACCAATTTTGATTTTCATGAAAACTAACGCTATGTTTGGATGGAGGGAAATGTCTGGAGAGGAATGGATAAAGAGAGTGAGGGTAAATAAAAGATTACTCTCATATCTCCATAACTCTTAAATTTAATCCTTCCAAATTGACGACAAATGAAGGGAAACGAAAAAATTATTTTGTGAAATGACTTTTTAAACTTTTAAATTAATGTTTACGTAAAATAAAAGAAGGGCATAAAAGTTAAACTATACATAAAATGTATCATTTTCCTCTAATTCCTTGATAATCCAAATATAAAATATTCACAATCTTTTATGTTTTATTCCCTTGTAAAAATATCTCAATCCAAACATAAATTATTCAATTTCTCTCATTTCCTTTATAAAACTTTCCCTTCCTTTTCTTTATTAAACATAGTGTAAAAGGAAAAAAAATTAGGTTGGATAGAAGTTGCAGATTGTATTAGTTTCGAAATTTTTGAAAAACATATTCACGTACTTTAGGAGAAAAAATCAACTAGTCTTCATTAAGAAAATTATATGTGCATAATTGTAAAGTTATGTATTATAATTTCTAGTTAGAAAAAATTATAGATCCGTTGCGAAAGAAACTAGTCAAATGTGACAAAATATAAAATTAAATAACTAAGCAATCTTTTATTTGTTATTGATATAGGTCATACCTGACCTAACCTGCTAATGCCGGGTCTAGTGCCTTTCCCAACTCGAAGAGGACATTGACTTGAGTTGGACCTTAGATCTCCGCCAATATGACTCTGAACTCATCTGGGTTTAGGTCCAAATATCTTGGAATAAGCTTCATGGAAGCCCAAATCTATCCAAAATGTTTCAGACAAACACCTATAAATATTCTCCTATGCCATAAACCAAAGGGACGCACTCTATACAATTCAAACACTTTTCAGTTCCTTTGACTGGTACTACACTGGTTGGTTCTCCTTTGGTATTGTAGAAAGAGGTCAGACTCAGAATTTGGGTTGAACTCAAGATTTTGGCATATGGAGAATTTACTAATAATCGGAGCATTATCAATTACAATTGCACACAGTTGTTCGAGACAAAATTTTTTGTTTGTACGTTGATGTTACATACAAGATTTAGCTAAATTATTGTACGCAAGGAATCCATAAAAGGTTGCCTTTTCCTACAATGCGAGGGTGCGACGAAAAGAAGAGACGAGAAAGAGTATTGTTTCGTCCATGCTTGTTTATATAGTAGAGCTTTTAAGTATTTAAGGCATGTTTGGATTGATTTTTTTAAGAAAAAATATTTTTTTTAAAAAAAATATTTTTTTAAAAAAATTTATATTAAATTTGTAATAATTATTTGATTTAACTTTTAAAAAAATTGAAACTCTAAAAAAAAACTCAAATATAGCTTATTTTAAAAGTCAGAATTTTCAGCTTATAAAAAAAGTTATTTTTTAAAAATTGTTAAAAAAATACTTTTGAAAAAAATCAATTCAAACGGACCCTTAATTTATCTGTAATTGATAAGTGGTCATGGAGAAATAAATTTGAATTTTTTCTTACTGTGTAATTTTCAGAAGAAATCTAATAGAGATGATTTAATTACTACGTCATAACAACACTATTAGTTTATATCGTTGAATTCCCTCAAACTGCGAAGATCTCAAATCCATAAAAGTACCGCTACAAGCTGACTTGAACATCCAATCTAGTTTTTGTTTTCTCCGTTCACAATATCTTTTCCAACTTTTTCTCTTTAATTTCCACAACAAAAAGAAAATAAAAAAATCGGAGGAGAACTATTTGAAATGCGTGCATTATCTAAAACAGAGAATTGAGAATCTAAGCCGTCAAGTTGTGTTATTTTTGTGGTTAACGTTTCATTTTTGTGTGATAAGTTTTGTATCGCGAGGTTTTTTGCATTGGAAACAAGACAACGGCCCTGTGATGGGACGCACATCTGCTGCTGTCCTTGAGCAGACCTCAAAGTCAAAGCCAGCAGTGTTGACTGTTGAGAGAAAAGGAAATGATAACCAAACTGGGCAAACACTTCGACCTTTATTTAGTACGGGGAATCTGATCCTACCCGGTCATCACAGGGAATTTTTTATAAATAACACAATTTAAAATTTTAATTTCAAAAATAATCTTATTTTGGATTGAGTTTTAAAATTAACACTTTCGGTTATTGAATAAATAAAAAAAGTATTTCAAAAAACAAAAATGTGGACAATAAATAAGGTGATATGGCTGAGCAACTTTTGGCTTTTGAATAGCCAAAATCAGCTATTCAAAAGCCGAAAAATCTTTTGTAACCGTACGATATTTATTGTGGCTCGGATTTCGCGCTTTCGGCTATTGAATAGCCGAATTCGGCCTTTGAATAGCCGAATTCGGCCTTTCAAAAGCCGATCGTTTTAGTTTAAACCCCCCTTCTTCTTCTTCCTCCCCACCCGATCTTCAATCTTTTTTTCTCTCCCTTGTTTTACCCCACGAATTTTTAGCCAAAAAATTCAAAATCTCGCACAAAAAGCTTGAAGCCTAGAATTTTGCATCTTATTGTAAGTTTTTTCAAGTTTTTACCTATTTAAATTTATTATTTTTACGTTTTTTTCAAGTTGTTTAATGTATATGTATGTTTCATATGTATGTATAGTTGTATATATCGTATTTATGTATAAATTTATGCTGTGTATGTACATATATGTTGTGCATGTTTATATTACGTATAAAATGGGATATGATTATTGATCTTATTGTCGTGTAGTTTAGTTTTAGATGTTGATATTTTAATCACCACGTTGAAATTATTAGTATTGAAAATATTATTATTATTATTGAAATTATTATTATTATTATTATTAGTAGTAGTAGTAGTAGTAGTAGTGTCATGATCATTATTATTTTTATTGTTATTATAATTATATTTTTTATATCAATTTGTCTTTTTATTATTATTATTGTTGTTGTTGTAATCATTATTATTATTATTATTATTATTATTATTATTATTATTATTATTATTATTATTATTATTATTATTATTATTAGTTTTATTATTATTATTCCTATTCATATTGTTATTATTATTATTATTATTATTATTATTATTAGTTTAATTATTATTATTGGTATTATTATTATTATTCTTATTCTTATTATTATTAGTTTTATCATTATTATCATCATCATTATTATTATTATAATTTTTATTATTATTATTATTATTAGTTTAATTATTATTATTGGTATTATTATTAATAATATTATTAGTATTCTTATTGTTATTATTATTTTTAGTATTATTATGATTATTATCAGTATGAATTTAAATTAATATATTTACTAATTAATTCATTTATTTTTCGTAGGTGACGCTATGGCCCACAGACCAGTACCAGAGGACACATCCCTTCTCATTCACTATGCTCAGCATAGGACTCATCTGATGACGAGCACCACATATATGAGGGAGGTCCGAGTACCCAGATGCGATAAGCATCTATATGATGAGCATGAGCATTCTCGTGTTCAGGAAGCATTGGCGACTGCAGGGTTTTATGGGTGCTACGCAGCCGGTGGGCAGGAGTTTTATTATCCTATACTGACTGCCCTAGTTAAGCGGTGGAGAACAGAGACGCATACATTCCACCTCACTTGTGGAGAGGCCACCATCACATTGCAGAATATAGTTGTTTTATGGGGTTTACCAGTACGAGGTGATCCTATGCCGGAGATCAGTAAAGTGCGACGCACGGTTGTGTAGGAGCAACAGCTATTCCATGATGTATGTGGTGCTGCACTTCCTCAAAACGCCATTAATGCGAGATCCAGCAAGGTAAACTTGCATGAGTTGGGGAATATATACACGTCGACACGTCTTGAGGAGTACACTCAGGAGCAGGCTCAGCATCGTGCCCGTCTGTGGATATTCTCCTTCCTGAACTGCCATTTGTTCGCCGACGCCAGTGGTAACCAAGGAGACATGAACTGGTTGTCTGTGCTGCAGGCCTTTGGGAATATTAGACAGTTGAATTGGGGCGCTGCAGCACTTGCATCCATCTACCATCAATTGGATCTATGTGCATATGGTGATAGAGTGAACTTATGCGACGGATTTAGTCTGATGTAGGTATCATATATATTCTATACTGTATCTGTAAAATTTCTATGAATAATAATGTTACTAACGTCTTGGTTTACGTGCAGTGGTGGTTGTTCGATAGATTCAACATTTTTAGACCCAGACTCTATTCGCCACCAGCAAGGCAAGTGCGGCGGACACATCTAGCAGAGGGTAATTGGGTTAGGTTACCGGGGAAGCACCATGGTGCCGTATATCAGTAGTTGAAAGAGTTTTGAGATACTGCTAACGATGGTTTATTGGTGATTCGCGATGCATTGGACAAGATGCAGCCGGATCAGGTTTGATAAGCATATTAAGTTGTATAATTGCATATATACATATACTCTTTTAGTTAATAGCTATTTAACTTATGTAAGCAACAACATTGACATCACAGTTTGATTGGGAGCCGTACATGAGCACCATTGGCCAGTTGCCACTGTATTGCACGGAGGGGTCTGATTGGTGAAGAGCATGTGTCCCACTCATCTTTGGAAAGATGGTGGAGTATCATAGACCCGACAGGGTAATGCGACAGTTTGGTTTCCAACAGTCAATCCCAGCCCCACCATTGCCGTCAACGACAATGGACCACATCTGAGAAAAAGAGAAAATAAAGGATCCTCATGAGTTAGATCGGTTGCGTGGTCTCTGGGAAGAACAGCGGAGGGTGATCGCCGAGGAGAGCCCAGATGTACTCACATTGTCTCAATATATACAGTGGTACTGGCGTCATTCTATCACAGTCATCAGTTAGTCATTGTCAAAGTAGACGCATATCGGCTATTAGACACAGTCCCGAGACATGGATCTTTTGGTAAGTAGAGTATTACAACGTCTTCATGACTTTTGTAAAGTATTATATGTACATATTATGTAATGTAATTATGATGTGCTCTGTGTGTAGACTAGTACCATGGGTATCGTGTATCATCACTTGCAGCGCGGGTACCAGCAGCATGCGCAAGAGACATTTTCAGCTGGGAGCTTCTGGCCAGAGATGCACTTTATGCTGGGCCAGATGCAGCAAACATTGACACAGGCATATTACCAGCATGTGCTTAACACCCCCACATACTTCAATGTCCCTACGCCATCACAGTCGCATATCCCGACGGCATCGCAACTGACACCGCCACAGCCCACACCCATATAACCTTACCCATCGACGCAGTGGACTATTCTAGCATATTGGACTGGTCAGCCCACGTAGTTGTCCCCGTTCCTTACACAGCCCAGTTAGGCCACACCGAGCCCCACAACTCATTCAGCGTAGCCATCTTCGTCTAGCCATGGCGTTGGGGGGTCGTCTGGGTCCTTCCAGTACGCTTTAGACAGCTAGCCCTTGTTCTCGTTCATGACAACCCCATTCGTGCTGATCCGACCTGCGCACCCTGGTAGTGGATCTGGTCATTAGGGGATTGGGCAACCCCCCTGATGATACGCTGCGAGTGAAGTATTATCTTCATGACGACCCACAGGTTGAGACTCAACCGTCACAGCCATCGCAGTTGCAGCCAGACACGCAGCAGGCCCAGCTCTACGGGCAACAGGGACAAGCCGAGGAGGTCCAGCCAAACCCTCCCGTAGGCCCAGCCCCAAGGGCAGCAAGGACCATCCCAGCCTGGGCAGGGACAGCGGAAAAGAAAGCACCCGTGTGATCAGGGTCTGAGCAGGTGCAGCCCTCGCGAGAGAAGAAAGGACACCCTCCAGATTGTGGCACTGGACATCGTAGGGCTTAGGTATCAGTGAGTGGTTTGGAGTGTATCTGTCCATGTAACTGGAATATTTTTTGGCATTATTTATTTCTTTTGTACTTATTATTATTAATTTTCGTTTTACACAACATAGAAAGCAAACGAAGATTTTATGATTCAACAAAGGTTCAATCACCGATGAATATTACATAATAACAAAGGTTCAATTACCAATGAAGATGACATAATAACAAAGGTTCAATCACCAATAAAGATGACATAATACAAAGGTTCAATCACCCTGGACAGTTTAAACGGTTGTGTCCATGCTGATGACAATTCAAACACTTTCTCCGACCTACTTGATCCGATTGGTCCATTTTGTTAGGGATACGTCTACCACCTAGTCTACCTATCCTTCTTTGGCGCAATCGTGCTGGATTGGGGCCTAGTTGCCATGTGGGTGCTGGTGGCCAGTAATCTTCATGTCCCAAAGGCTCGAACGACATTAAGTATGTTGTAGCGTTCACTGCCACCGTATATTTCTTCGGTATTAACTCACCGATTGGTTTGTTTAGATACTGTGCTAATGCCTGTGCATGCAGACACGGCACATGATACGCTGTCCATTTACCACAAGTACATGTCTTCTCGTTGAATTTCACAACTTGTGTTGGAAGTCTTACAGTGAATGACGCCAGTAAACGCCCGAACTGTGCCGTATAAGTTGGGAAGTAAAAATTTAAAACACAGTGACGGTGGGAATGAGACTCTCACTTCTCAAAAAGTTCCCTTATTCTACTTGGGAGCAGCGTTTGTTGTCCAACCAAATAGCTAGCATTTATGGATCGATTGTAGAAGTATTCCACCAACATCATAAAAGTGTGACTGACTAACGTAGTTATTGCTAAGCATCTTGCACCAACAAGAACACCATTAAAACATTCGACACTGTTCATCATCATCATACCCCAACGGGCCCCTCCATCTGAAGAAAGGGTCCAAACTTCCTTGTCGATTTCAGATAAATAGTCGTATGCCTTCTTCCCAACATCGCCAGGTGTGGGGTCAACTTGATGAATTTTTTGCATGATTGCATTATGCTTGTGAACTTGATGTTCTTTTCCAGCTACCCAACACAAGTCTTTGACATACTGGTTTCAACAAGGCTTCATCACGTTGCTTTTCAGATGGCAAAGGCAAATACGATGTTTTACACGTAAATGCCCGTCAGTCGAGATATTTTCCACAGCAGCAAGTATCCCTGGGTGACGATCAGATATTAAACAAACCTCTTCCATATCATGAAGAAAATGCTGCTGCACGAGGCGTAGGAACCATGGCCAACTATCTGTTGTCTCAGCATCAATGACGGCAAATGCCAACAGTAAAACTTTTCCTGTTGCATCTGTTGTCAATGATATAAGAAGATGACCCTTGTATGGGCCCCGTAAGTGGGTACCGTCGAGTGTCATCATGGGTCGACAATGCTTCCATGATGCAATGCACGGTGCAAAAGCCCAGAAAATATAGTCGAAAATTTTGTATTCTGTCATTGAACCCGAAAAGAACTTGTAAGTCACGATCGTCCCCGGATTCTTTCTCTTCAAAGCTCTAAATAACCGTGGAAGGGATTGATATGAGGTGTGCCAATCGCCATATACAAGTTCGATCGCTTTATTTCGCCCACGCCATGCCTTCCTGTAAGATATATCCACCTGAAGTGTTTCCTTAACGTGAGCTCGAACAAAACCGACCTCGAAATCAGGTTTATGTTTTACAAAATGTCTTACCATAAATCCGACCAAATCAGCGATAAGATTTCTGTGCCCACACCGTCTGTTATGAGCTAAGCAGTTGTGTATCCCGCAGTATTTTGTAACCTCGAATTGTTGATGCGTGGATTTTTTAATGGCACGCAAATACCATCTGCATGGATTATCGTAGCTAGTACTCTTGCAAGAAGCGTCGTACAGGCTCGGTATGGACTGGTCGACCAAGTACTCTCTTTGTACGTTGACTGCGTACATCTGTACGGCCCATTGCACATCTTTTTTGGTACGAAAAACCACGCCCAATGCAAGCTCCTTAGTATCTAGGTTTCATACGGGCTTGGTTGCTGGTACATCTATGCTATCCATGTAATACTCCTGCGTAGCAGTTTGTAACTCAACATGATCTAACTCCTCGACCGTAGGTACTTCACCGCTGCTCGGACCACCTTCTATGTTAGAGTTTGCATATTCATCATATTCATCATCATCGTACCATGCATTTTGTTGGTTCAACTCCACATCCTCGTCATCTTCTTCTGGCTCAGATTGAAATGTGTCCATATTCAAATCGAACATCGTATGCGAGCCTTCGGCATGTGATGTCCCAGCAACATTAAACGTGTCCTGAGGAGACATGTTTAAAGTGGAAGACTCTGGCACGGTCGTTGCCATGTCGTCGCCTTCGTCTCGGTAACCAGTAAGATTTTCATTCAAATCGGGGACACCCTCGTCAGAAGGAGTACCACTGACTGTTTGGGGAATGTACACGTCATCCGTGTCTACGTCCACATAAACATCCACCGTGCACATGTAATTAGGTTGACAAGCAATCTCGTACATGTCCCGCAACTTTTCATCGGAACTTACTACACTAACGCTGAAATACGGATATTGGGAGTTGATGAGTGCTGATTGAAAACGGTGATACAACACAACTCTGTCCACATCGTAACGCAAATTGAACTTCTCATAAACACTATAAATGAACTCATTGTACGACGTTTCTTCTATTATTTTGACTTTGCGTCGTGGCTTTGCAGTCTTGTACTGTACGCCGAAAGGGCCATTTATTTTTCGGCCTCCGTAATGTAAAATAACAGTTACTGCGTTTGGATTCATATTATTTTCAGGATTTGGTATGAAATATTGGGTGGTTTACAAATACAATTTAAGAGTTTCAAACATTTTGGCCGAACTGAAATTACTGTTAACAAAACACACGCAAGTTTTTTTTTGCGAGCAATAGGCTAAAGCTAGATATTTGGAAGCAATGTTTGGAAGCAACGGGAAAGAGGAAAGGGTTTATATAGCTAGTTGTGATGCTAAGTTCGTTAGTTGAATATTCGAAATGTGGATTTCGGCTATTCAATAAATGAATATGCCTGCCACCTTGTCAGTCATATATTCGTCGATGGGAAGTAGGAATGACAAGACAAAATTTCGGCTATTCAATAGCCGAAATTAGCTGGTGAAAAGCAGAAATCTGCCAGGTTGTCAGAAGAATATATACTGCAACCATTTTCGGCTGTTGAATAGCTGAAAATGAATTTCGACTATTCAAAGGCCGGAATCGGTTTTTCAATAACCGAAACTCCTACGTGGCCTGCCAGCGTGTAAAAACCGAGCTTCGCGATAGTTGAATTGCCTATTTCGACCTTTCAATAACCGAAAGTGCTATATCTGAAAACCGATCCAAAGCAAGGCTATTTTTGAAATTATATTTTTAAAGTGTGTTATTTATAAAAAAAATTCTCATAACAGGGCACTTTTCAAATTATGTTGTAACTTGTTAATTATCTTATCATATTATCTTGTGACTATTAATGTCATATTTCGTAACATCGTAACATTGTAAAAAAACTTTACTGATTTACGCTATTTTATTTTAGGCATCGCGGGTATAGAGTATTAAATCATAAAATAATGATCTTCACACATACACATTTTTACCCATGCCCTTAAAAGCAAATAATAAAGGCACGAAACTTGGGAAAAGGAATAAAGTATTTAGCACTCCATGAACAACACTCCAACCTTGAGAGGAGTGGATATTTCACTCAAACTCATAATATTAGTAGAAGGGATGTGGTCGACAAAAATCAACCAAAAAACAGAAAATATTAATTTATAAATAGAAATGACTTTGTGATGGAAATAAAGGACGTATCTATTTTGAAACTGATTACCGATCAAGTTAAAAATGAACAAATAGCATGAGAAATTTTTGTTACGTGTAGAGTTTGATCAAAAATCAAAACTTTTACGTGATACTAACTTGTAAAAGAGGAGAAAAAAACGACTTATGTGACAATACATATAATACACGTTGTAGCACAAGTTGTTCCCCTTTTTCCTGGTACCTAGCTACAGAAATCAATTGGGACAGTTGCATGGACAAACGTCTTAGCCACCTCAGTATTCCATAACTGATGAATGAAGAGCATTATTTAGCTTTGTTATTGACAAATCTCATTGCAAGCAATTTAATTTACTTCTGTTATTTTACAAGGTGATGATAAAAAATTTTAAAAAAAAAACTAGAAAGTTCGTGAGTATATAAATTAACACATTCACGACTTAAATAATTAATCTGGTCTTCGTTTACTAAGAAAATAAAAACATATTTAATCCACCTTGCACCACAAATATTAATAATTAATCATCATGTGGCACCATAATAAAAGCTAGTATGTCTCACCAAACTTCATTATTAAAATAATCATTAGATGGAGAAATCTTAGAAGAATAAAAACTAATGAAATTTGACCTAACCATTCAATATGTGTTGAGAAAGTCAAAGCCTGTGAACCTACTGCAATAAGTCTTAACAAAAACACAGCTAAGATTCCATCAAGATTAGGCATCCATTCGAAGTTGTTTATGATGTAAAATTGGATAAGATGTTCTATATTCTTTCGGATATATCCTTGAACCTTACCTTCTCTCATATGGTTTGGGAAAAAAAAAAGAAAAAGAAAAAAAGAGATTATTTTCCTGTGGAGAACCAAATCAAAGCTCGTCATTACAACATAAAATAATTACAGTTGCATAGAACGAATCAACTGTTTCAGATTTGTTGATTAGCTCTAAAAGACTAACACAACCTCCCCAAAATTGGGGACCCTTGCTACCAATCCTTTTTTTTTTTGGTCCTTTTATTCTTCTTTTGTGTTGGAGCGGGGGGGGGGGGGTGTGGGGTGGGGCAATAAGGTTACAAACTTTCCATCCAAATGCCCAGTAAGTGTGGCTTTAAGACGACTATTGTAACACCTCGTTTTATATTATTTTTACAAAGAATCTATATGTATATGGTTCACAATATCTTTAATCTTCTACAAATATCGATACGTATTTAAATATTATAAATTTAATATGTTGACAAATTAAACTTAAATCATTGAAATTTATACAGCATCTCAAGCATATCATGCACATATACAGATAAAGAAAATAAAATAAATAAAGCATATATTCATGTGTAAATGAGCGAAAAATTTCTAATTTTTATCATTTTTACATAGATTTTCCTCACCAGAGTAAGAGTGATGTTATGTTTCTCCTACATAAACAGAATATAAATGCATTTATCTGTATAAATGTTGTGAATCTGATATTTTTTTTAATAGAAAATGAATATACATAAAAACTCATTTTCTATTCTCCCTTACTCGTTTAATAATAAATCATCCAGAAGAACACAGGGGAGGACTTCTCCAAAACGGTATTAGGAAGCAAAATCTCTAAAATAAACTCAGAATCCCTATTCTTTTATATGGCTTATTAGATGTGGAGAATCATCTTCTCTTTTCTTCTGGGGGCTTCCACTTTGTGGCTTCCTTTCTCTTCTTTTGGTGTAGGAAGTGCAATCGACGTGAAATTAAAATAGAAATTCTCTAAAATAAGGAAAGATGATTAAAAATAGAAAGTGCTACTTAAATAGTATTGAGATGCGAGATCCCTAAAAATGAAGAATCACATCCGTTTAGCTCCTCAGTACAGAGGAAAAAGATAGGGAAATTGTTTGATGTAACAACATAAAATAATGCAAGCAAAACAGAGGCCTAAAAGCCAAAATAACACTCTGCATAGAGCACACAATATCATTGACCATGGTAACAACTTACACTAAAATCTTCATTAGAACGGGAGCCGCCTAAACTATGAAAAATAGGGTGTTGACACACAACAATACAAATTACCAGAGGTGGGAAAATATGCCATTTAAATAACATAATTATCAAATTTACGAAAGTAATTTCTTTTTGTAGAAGAAATTCTGCACTTTTACTAAAAGACATACTCAGCAGATGTGGGAAGTAATCTTAGAGAATCCGAGCCTTAGATTACATGAATACATGCAGAGGTATAAAGAGACAGCAGAAGAGAAAAACAATACAATTCCTTTTGCATTTTAAAAAAATGAACATTACAGTGTAGAGTACTTACCTAAAGGTAAACTAACACGTATAATATGATGTCTTCCGGACAGCCACCAGATCCCAGTGTGTTTCCTCCCACTAATTAATAATTGTCCTACACAATGAAGGAGGTCACCCTTCAACCAGCCCAGACCTTTCCGAGGGAAGGTCGCGTTTAGACCAGGCTTCTGTTTCGCTGGCTAGGCTAATTGGAATCACCAAGGGTATTACGTCCTACTGGTTTTTCCTAGCCTTCTTCTTCTGGCGTGCGCTACCAGGAGTTCGGTTCTCTAACTTGCGCTTTGCGCCACTTTGTTTTAAAGCACCACTAGCCTTCAGAGCTTTTGCCTTTCTAGCAGCGACAGCTGGTCTTTTTCTCTTGCGCTCTGTTGGGTTTTGTGCTTTCTGCATTTTGGAATTTAGGTCTCCTGGTTTAACAGTCTTTGCATGCGATTTCTTGGGGCCACCAGATTTACTTGCCCGGAGCCCCTGGTAAGACATAGTTGCCTTCACTTTGGATTTATTATTACTGCCTGGAGTTCTGGAATCTTCTGCAAACTTCTTTGATGAAAATACATCTTTTCCTGGTGGTGAGAAATCCTTCCTCTTACTCGGAGTGGAGCTTGATTTGGCATGAGATAATCGCAACTCACGATCCCTAAGCTTCAAGTTATACCTTTTAACCACCATGTTTGTAGCATCCTGCATTTTGGAGAATATAGGGAACCGCAAGATGTTAGCAAACAAACAAAATAAATAAAACAGGAATAGCAAAAGAAGAAATGTCATAACCATAGAGTAAAAGCAAAAGACAGCTGCAAAATCAGGCAACATGATGCAAGTTCCTTTTCGTAACTCATTTGGGTGTTCTCCCTAAAGTTACATGCGGCCCAAATCTATAACACATCATGATCTACACTAAAATATGGAAACTCTTAAATGTATTAATTTGTCATTCCAAGATTAGCATCCTCATTTATATTTACTCTTCCTGAAGGATCCGTCACATTACAAATAATTCCAACAGCTATAGGGATTCAATATTATTGAGTTGCTTTAACATGGAGTAAGAACTGAGGAAGAAGTTCCATGAAATTTTTGCTTTGCTAAATATCAAGGCCAAAGAATGAACATATGCAATCTAATGCTCATAAAAATTTCTTTTAATTCTTTTTGTCCAGTAGCCAGAAAACTAGATCACCTCAAACAGTGAGCCTATATTTACTTTTGTCCAAGCTAAAAGGTAAAGTGTGTCACTGGACGCTAGAGAAAAGATTGGCATCTACTTCTCCAGTGAAGGCACCAATAACATAAATTGCCAAACAGGCTTTACCATGTGCACTGATCTTAGGCTACAGGCAAATAATCCTGAGGAAATTTGACATATATTTGGGAAAGCCTGCTCCAATATCAACTAAATTAATATATATTCTTTTGTATAATTTTTCATTTTACATATGACGAGGCATTAACACCATACAGCAGATTAAGTCAAGAAGCATAGTACGTTGATAGTTTCCATCATTTGTCGCGAGATGAAGACAAGTGTTTTAACCTTTTCTACTTTTTGATTCAGGATTCAAGAGGGACAAAACGAGCAAGAACAAACATAAAGGGAAAAGATCCATTTTCAGTTAATCCAAAGTAGCTGTTAATTTTACCAGTTTTACTCCTTTGACATTAATACAGGCCAGAATTGGTACAAGTGACTAGCAAGAAGATCACATAATATTCAGATCATAAAGAAATTATGCAGCCTCACAAAACCCACAGAAAATTGCAAAGAAAGTACATATTGACAAAGTCAGTCTTGGGGGACAACAAATTAAACTGCTATCCTCCATTAAAGATAACAACATATTTCAACCAAACTTACCCTTGTTTTGAACAACACATAAGCAATGCCTTTCCCCAAGCTCGTATTGGGATCTCTAATGACCCGGATAGCCTCAATGCTGGATTCCAGATCTTCCATACCAGCAAATAACTGATATAGCTCTTCATCCTGCCAAAGATATAAGAAAACAAACCACTACCTTTAGCAATTGTTTCGCTCTTTTTCATTTTCCTAGCAAATTCAAATTGTGCTCCTAACCAATCAGGCAATGAGAAAAGACAATTAAAAATCACTGCTAGAACGAAGACGCAAGCAACTCACCTTCACATCAAATGGGAGATTTCCTACAAAAACAGTCCTCTTATTATCATACAACGAAGCACTATCTCCCTTCAGCTTCTTGCGTGGTGGGCATGCCCTGTCAACACGGACATGATTTCCTCCAATCTGAAACCATAGATACACATACAGTAAACTAGTAAGAAGTTAGCACTCAAGTTGTAAGCTTTGATATCCTTCTTTAACCATAAAGCAAATCGGTCAAAGACAGAAGGTGACCTACCACTGCCATATTATGGGCCAACGATGCCTGGGCAGAGTCCTCTGTTTTGAAAACTATATAAGCATGGACACTGCAACAGTAATCATAAAGATCAGAGTGGTACTCTGGACATGAATAAATCATGTATGGTCAAGATACAACTTTTCATTTATCAGTCCAGCATCTTAAATAATCCAGACTCGAGAAACTGTGCAACATGAAATTACACAACAGGGATTAAAAAAACAGAGAGGAAACACATACTTACTAGAAAATTCTCATAATATTTTAGTAACCAAAACCACATAATACCCAATAAACATAAGGCAAGCATAAACCAAAAAGAAGGAAGCTTAACCGGTTTGATTTACTCCAAAACATGCATTCACAATTCCCTAGACAACAACAACCAACAAAGTTCAACAAATCAAGTAATAAGCAACTAAAAGTGGCCTTGAGTATCAAACCTATCAGCATTCTCATTGAGTTGCTTCTTCATGATTGCACCCTTCCGTGGTGTTTTGCTCTGAAATAAACAATCAATCATCAAAGCCATAAATTATCACAAAACATACACAAGAAGCCAACTGAGGAGTAATTTCAACTAGCGAATTTAAAATCACGCACATCTACTATTGGAACAGAACGAATCCTCACGGACTCAACCTCACCGAATTTCCCAAACTCCCTTATCAACACCTTTTTCTTAATCTTCAAAGGCAAATTCCCAACAAACACAGTCCTCAGAAGTTTGTCCTCATCATCAAATCCTTCCTTCGACACCATAAACTCCTCCGGATTATCCATTTTCTTCCTCTTCTCTCCCACCATGACACCTCCCTCTTTATTCCCTTCCGGATTCTGCTCCTCCCCCGTCACCAACGCCCCATACCTTTTCTTCTCGTATTCCACTTCAATCTCATCCCTCTTCCTCTTCTTCTTCTTTTTCTTCTCACTCATCTCATTCTTCACACCCACATTTTCACTAACTCCATTACCCTTCGATTCTAAACCCATTTTTGGGCTTTCTTTTCCCTCCCTTTTCGCCATTTTCTTCGATTTCAACCCCAAATCCGGGCTTTCTTGTCCTTCCTTTTTCGAGGTCTTCTCCGAATTCAGGCCCGCATTTCCTTTCCTTTCCTTTCCCTTCTTAGAACACGAAAGCTTTGTCAAGTCAACAATTTGCTCTTCCTCCCTACCTTTCATCAATTTTTCACTCACTTCGATTTCCTCACCTGTTAATTGGCCATCAAAATGCGAAGCTTTCCCTTTTTTACTCTTTCTCTTTTCCGATTCAGCAGAATCATTTTCAACATCAAACCCTAACCCTAACTGCCTTTTCTTCTCGACCTTCTCCTTCTTCTCTGGCTGCTTGTTAGGAGGTGTTTGGGAGCTGCCATCAGCTTTTCTTCGGAAGGGATTAGCATCGGAAAATATTGACGACGCCGTGGCATCTTCGGGGGTATCGCCAAACAGGGTTTTGAAGATGTTACCCGAATTTGAATTAGAGGAATTATCGGGTTTTGGGTTTGAATTTTTGTTTGGTTCTTTTGATTTCTTCGCCATTATTGCGTGTTTTTGGGAGGTAAATTTTGTTTAAAAAGATGACTTAATAATAGGAAATAGAGCCCTAGCTTGAAGTTGAAAATAGAGTTTGGGCTTACCTTAGCCCAATCGTGAGATTATTTTCAACCTACCAGGCTATTCTAAATTTGGGCGCGAGGAGATTTTTTTTTTTTTTTGGGGTGAATCAACCCCAATTTTATTTCATTTACTAGGTCAAATTGACTATATAAATTGTTTTTGTTCTTGGCAGAAATTGACTAATATAAATTGTTTTTGTCATTTTAATAATTTTTAAGAAAAAAAGTTTTTCTCCAAAAATACATTAGTATTTATTTGTTTATTTGACGGGGTGGTCAAAAAATAAATGGTTTGAGTTCCGAGCCACTTGATTGCTCAATTAATTTTCAACAACAAAATAACATAATTTTATAAAATTTCTTAAAAAATCTTAGTATAACAACTGTATATGTTTATACGTACATCCAAAATATACAAATACCATAACCATGTTTAACATTCATCTCTAAAAGTTTCATGCTAAAAGTCGAAGTGGTTTTAAGCCGTTTTCATGAGTAATGATGTGTACATTTTCTGGGGAAAAAATAGTAAATATTTACAAAGAGGAAAAAAATTTACTTATATTTCAAAAATTAGCCAATAGTGAGGTGCAGAAGTATGATCCATTTGTAATAGTTAGGTGAAGTGCATTATATTCTTTAACTTTTTTTTTTTTTAATTTAAAGCTACAAATCACATTGTTTTGACGTTAACTATAAACAGATAATGGGATGACAACTGATACATTCCACTTCTAAAATTATGAGGAGTTCGTCACTTGTCAAACTTATACGACATCACTAAAGACGAATTACAATATTTTCTCGTATTCTTATTGTCAATGTAGTACTAGTCCCTATGTGATAATGTGAACAAGAGCATATAGAAACAATAAACCAACATTTACAGTCAAAACGACTTTAGTCATCAAGATGAAGCTTGTGAATCAAATTGATGAATTTAAAACCTTAAATCCTCGCCAGCAATAAAAGCCAAATGATCCAGAAGAAGCTATCTGCAAAAAGAAATTAAATTTGTAGAGTAACATATTTTCTATGTTCTTTTTAGTCTCCAATAGTTATGACCCTGTGAGCTGGTGGGGAAACAGTTTTAGCAGATTGCTCAGACGCAGCCGCAAGCGCCTGGATCATTCTTATTATCTCAGGCGTATCCTCTAAGTAGTACTTGGCCTTACTGGGCTTCTGGCCGACGGTGCAAGGAAACACCTCCGCGACTGGGGAGAGACGGTCACTAGCCGTGGCCTTCATTATCACCTCAAACATATCTTCATCAGACCGATCATCCCCAATGCAGAGCACAAAGTCGGGAAGCATTCCCCTCTGACGCATTGTAATTAGTAGCTGTTCAGCAACAAGGCCTTTGTTGACACCCTAGCATCAAGAAAGCAAAGAGTCAGATATATATTGATCATGCATCAGGTGAAAGGAGAAAAGAAAGAAAAGGATCTTTGATGATGACCACATTGTAGAAAACTAAGCTGGTTACAAGGAAGAAAGAAAAAACTTTTACGAAGGAGAAGAGGCGTTTTTTCATATTAACTTGGTTTAGCAGTAAATTTAGTGGGCATCAAGCTAATGAATGAAATAAGCAAATAAAGTTATCCAAGAATTTGGTGGCCATATATGTACTCCAGAGATTTAACGTAATCAGTTCAATTAAATCTTCAAGTTAAGCCTTCATAATGTAGTTGATTATCCTTCATAATTATCCCACTGGAAAAATAGCCATAAGATCTATGCTAAAGTTTAACCTTGTCCAGCAACTATGTGCAATGTACAACAAATCAATAAATATAGTTTTCACCGCCAACTCAACTGATATAAACACTTAACGGTTTCCAAGCGCAAGCTCAGCAGAAAGAAACCCAATAAAAGGATTCCAGCTCATAAGGGACTGACTCTTTGAAGTGGAATTGCTCTACAAATGAAATCCAAGTACATTTCAAATATAACCTTCTTCATATGACAATATTATCAAGCACAGTAGTGCAATAGTGAACTTGCATGAGCTAGCATATTAATATCTGTTTTCTTTTTTGGATAAAATATATCGTCATATGAAACGTGACCAAACTAGTAGAAATAATATAGATTTTCTTTCTTCATGTTTTCTCCGACCTCAATACTGATAATTTCAATATTGGAACCACATTACGTTACATTATGTGTTTGCAGATTGCACAACATTTTTATAGTAAAGGGAAAAACTTCAGAAAGAATGTCATGATATAATAAATCATTTTACTATAAGATATTTCCTCAGTGTATGAATCAAGTAACTGAACTATATCAATTTGCGGCCTTGCCGGTCCAAACAATTACTCTTGTCAGTCACCATTCAAAGTGAAATTGGAAAAGAAATTATTGTTGCCAACCTGAGGTTTAACTTCTATAATGTGTTGGCCACTCTTCACAGTAACAGGTTCATTGGCAAGAACACTTTCCAAGTGGTCGAGAAGCTCCTTGGCTTGACATGAACCAAAATCTGGATCTGCATACTTGTAATTCCAAACAAGTGCACTCTCCTTGGTGTCTATGAAAGAACCATCGGTTGATTCAGTATACAGCTGCATTACAGGCTCAGCAATTTGCTTCCAGTAAAAATCCGACACAGTAATACATGTTTCCCAGTGTGAATCTTGAGTTGGTCTGAAAACCAATCATAAGGATTTGATTACAATAAATACAGAATGCAGCCTTATGAAGTGAGCAAAGAGTGAGAAAGTCAGCTATCCAGATGGCTAAACAAGCACATAGATAAAGCAATCTCGTGCCATTCACTGGAGCATTTGCCATATGTTCTGTCTTTTTTCCTTTTGACTGGGAAAGACAGACAGCAAATGAAATAAAGAATGAAGGAGCAAAAAGAGAAATATTTTAGATAGCAATGCAAAGAAAAGCCATACAAAAGAAGTAAAGCAGCTATATCATAGTTTTTCACCACAGCAATAAAGACACAAGAAATTTCTGTTGCCACAAAACTACCAATGAATTTTCACTATGATATCCAAGACCACAGCTCACTAGTCTACTACAGACTTTTCAATTTAAGCCTAAAAGGAGAAATTTTAGAAACTAGATCCTATCTTCCCAAGAAAAAGAGCTTCCAGTGGTAATGATCAGTAAGACACTACCAGAACACAAGACTGTAGGCAAAAGTTGGTGGCTATAATGCAAATGAGTTACCTAAACATACCCAATAAATATCACAGTCTTGCAGCTGTTTCCACTACTTATTATCTTTTCAAGATGCAGATGAGGGAGCTAGATATAAGCCAAACAATTAAGATAAGCAAAGAACTGGTGCAGACCTTCAAATGTACAAGCACTTCTCACTTTTGTGCAGCATAATTATCATATGGCATCTATTTTCATCAATTTTCTCAAGTCTAATGATTTCAATTTTCTGCAGTGTAGTGCTAGACTGAGTGTCTCAGTACATATACTGAAGCACATAGCTCTATTGCAACAGGGCAAATGGATTTTATCAGGTTCTCCAATGTTCTATAGCTGTTGTCATCCGGTCCATGCAGACTCTATACATTTAGAGACTGGTTCTAATCTTTTGCTATCTTTAAATTCTACCTTGTACTTTCCAAGATTACAATGAATAGCATAAGAAAGATTAAAGAGACGGATAGGTAACAAGAGGCATACCTTACAAAATAACCATGCTCTGCTGCAACCCCCAGATTTTCACAAGAGGAAAACAACTGAGTTAATGTCTGCTTATCCTTTCCACTAACAATGAAAACAACATTCTTAGCATCTTTGCACAAATTACTCAAGATTCCTACTGACTCTGCATTTACACTCGTGCAACTAGGACTCTGTTGTGTCAGAGCACCATCATAATCCAAAAGAATTGCACGGCACTTCGTCCTCTTATATGCAGATACAATATGTTCAACCGACAATTTCCTGAAACTTGGGTCTAGAGCAATGACTCGGAACCCCAAACCAAAGCCGATACCCCAGCACCTCCTCCTCACATGATCCCTACATGCCCTTTCAAGATCTTGCAAAAAGCTGTGGGCCCAGTATGCAACATCATGTGTACTAACATATCTATAATGCTTCTCATGCCGCATCTGTTTCTCTGCCTCCGAAACTATTAGAGCTGACTCCATAGCTTCTGCAACTGCATCAATATTCCATGGGTTTACCCTTATTGCACCACTAAGGGATGGCGAGCACCCAATGAACTCAGACACCACCAACATGCTCTTCTTTGGAGCTGATGGGTCCAAACCCAAGGTAACATCCAGCTTTCCAGTTCCCTGCCTACAGATGATATATTCATACGGAATTAAGTTCATCCCGTCCCTCACTGCAGTAACCAGACAACACTCTGCAATTACATAGTAAGCAATTCGTTCATAGAACTGAAGTGGGGTATCAATGAGAACCACTGGCTGGTATCCTGGCCGACCATGATTCTGGTTGATTCTCTTTACAGTGGCATAGATTTCTGATTGGACCTCCTGTACATCTTTCCCTCGGCCTCGAGCAGGGTTTGCAATCTGAACCAAGACTACATTTCTTCTCTTATTAGGATTTTGGGTGAGCAGTTGCTCGAACGCCAAAAGTTTCAAACTTATTCCCTTAAATATATCCATGTCATCCACCCCAAGCAAAACAATTTGACCCCTAAATCGATCGCACAAATCTGCCACCCTAGTCTCTGTCTCAGGCATGTCCAGCACAGAATGAAGTTGGCCCATATGTATTCCGACTGGAAGAATTTTAATGCTTACAGTGCGTCCATAGTATTCTAGCCCTATGTAACCTCTTTTGGATTGATAAGAAATCCCAAGCATCCGACTACAACATGAGAGGAAATGCCTTGCATAATCAAATGTGTGGAAGCCAATAAGGTCAGAGTTCAAGAGTGCCCGTAAAATTTCATCCCTTACTGGTAGTGTTCGGTATATCTCTGATGATGGGAATGGGCTATGGAGAAAGAAACCAAGCTTCACCCTGTTAAACCTTTTCCTCAGAAATGTTGGTAATACCATCAAATGGTAATCATGAACCCACACAAAATCATCATCTGGACTGATCACTTCCATTACTTTGTCCGCAAATATCTTGTTCACAGAAACGTAAGCTTGCCATAGAGATCGGTCAAACCTACCTCCAAGGTCTGGTGATAGAGGAAGCATGTAGTGAAATAAAGGCCACAAATGCTGTTTGCAGAAACCATGGTAGAATTTACTGAAAAGAACAGGAGGTATGAAAGCAGGAACACATTTGAAAGTTTCTAGCAGAGTTTGGGCAACATCATCTTGTTCACTTGGATCAACTTCTTCTTTGAGACTACCAACATAAATTACCTCCACATCTTCCCCGAGCCCATCTTTGAGTTGTAAAAGAAGGGAGTCTTCGTCCCAACTAAAGTTCCAACCTCCCTCAGTTCCCAATTTCCTATGCGCCCGAATTGGAAGTTGGTTACCAACAATAATCATCCGTTCTTGGGAAACAGTCGAAGGAGCATCAGAAACATTACTTCTATTGTCATCATCTAGTTCAGATAATACCCCGGATACAGTTGCAACTCGAGAGAGCTTCTTGCCTCCTCGCCCAAAGGTTGGTGACTCGCAAGAAGTAAGATCCAGAAGGTTGGAATACGATCGTGAAACCATTTCCGGGTAATGGTGTGCTGCAGAAATACAACTAGAATTTTCCGATTCCTCTTTTATTCAGACTGGAGAAGCCAAGTTCTGAAAACAAACCCATAGCACGAACAAAGTCAGAATGATACAGACCAAGAAACAACTAAAACAAAAGGAAGCATCCCCAAAATAGCAGCTACACTAGTCCGTGCGGCAGACTTGATTATTACAACTTTCACAGATCAATTCGGAGAATGTTCTTCCATACAATTAAAGTAACTCAATTTCATTACACAACTGTGAAATGGATCTCCTTATCAGCTCAACAAGAATAAATCAAAATGAAAGTAATAAACTTACACACTGACTAGCTTTTAGAGAAACAAAGAAACTAAATTTTCGAACCAATCTATTGCAACATAAATCTATCCAAAAAAAAAACTGATAAATTCTCTAATGAAAAACTAGCGACCAATTATAAATCAAAGCTAAATCTAATAAAATCGAATCGAATATTGACAAAGATTCACCTCTAGAAGCCAATCAAGCTAGAAAGCAGACATGTCCAGCAATGTTATAACCTTGTTCAGTAGTATTTAGACAGCATAAAACTTATCCAAATAGCCAGACAACACAGAACCAACCCATGTTCTCCTCAAGAGAAAAAGAAAAGGTTGAAATAGAAAGAGTGTCAAATTGACAAGTAAAGAGAAGAAGCAATGAACTCAAAACATGTCAAAGCAAAATGATAGTGGAAAAACACTATTGCTAGTGGAAGTAGAAAGTAGCCAAGCGAAAAACAACAAGAACAATGAGAAGCTAACAAGCATATAGTAGGGGATTTTAGTGCAGGGGGTTGAATACTTGAGCATACCTTTGAAGGCAGTACAAAAGAATGGATTTTTTTAAAGACCCAAAAAAGATTCCCACTATTAATATCCAAGATTAGATTGGTTCCCCCAGCAGGCTCTGCTAGCACTTTGCATTAACAACAGGGCTCTCACTATTCTTTTTGCTTAGTTCGTACAGCTAGATGTGCTCATTTTTTAAGCTAAAACAAACATTTTTCAGTTCAAAGAAAAAGGTGTGATGTCTTTTCAGAAGGTATTTGATTCTCTCTCTCTCTCTCTATTGTCTTCCCCTTTTCTTACCCGCACACGCACACACACACACGGACACTGTGGGTATGGTAGCGTTGTTTGTGCTGCTGCTGATGTGGGGAAGAAAATACAACACTCTAAGTGCAGAGCTTCCAGCTCCCGGGTTTACTCATTACAAGGGCACACAAATGAATATACCCAACTTGAGATGACATAAAGTGCACGTTCCACTCGAATAGGAAGCGCGTTTCCACACGCGCGAATCGTTCGATTCGACCCTTTTGCCTTGTGGGTCCCCCCTGCAGGACAAGAATTGGGGGTTCAATGTGGGCCTTTCACGTGAGATCGTGCGGGAGGGATATAATACATCCGAGGAATCGATTTCAGCGGCTTGTTCGCCGGTTTTACGAGACGTTTGCGTTCCATGAATTTCCGCGCAGGAGGGCGTTACTGATCAGATTAAAATTAAAATAGTGTAAAAAAGAGTAATTATTATTATTTAATATGAGATGATTGTTATAAAATAATTTAAATATAATACTTAAATAAAATCTTTTCTAACACAATATAAGGTCACTCTCACTTTTCTTTAATTTTCTTCTTCTTTTTTGTTCTTACATCAATTAATTGCTTCAGAGACTTAGGCTGCGTTTGGATTGGCTTATTTTGAAAAAAAAGTACTTTTTTTATTAAAAAAAAAGTACTTTTTTTACTTTTATAAGTGTTTGGATTGATTTTTTAAACAAAAGTTGGAGCTGCAAAAAAAGTTCTTTATAAAAAATAAAAATAAAAATTTCTTAAATTAAATTGTTACGATAAATGAGAGAGAAGGTCTTTAAAAGTGTGCTGACAACATCTGCTCACCTTTTTACCCCAAAAACAAAACATATCTCTCTCCTCATTAACCCGTTCGGCTTCCTCTTCTTTTTCTCTTTCTACTTGTTCTCTAAAGCAGAACTCCACCAGGGCTTCAAGATTTCCAAGAAAGTTTTTGTAAATCTTTCTTAGATTCATCTGTTAATTCTTTTTTTGTATTTTTCATATATTATTTTCTTATGATATACATATATATATATATGTTAATGCGACATGAGTGAAAGGGGTTTGTGCTAGTGCCTTTGTGGAGAATGGTGCATAGGTCTTGAGGATATGTGGGTTGTTTTGTTTTTAGTATATTCGTGGATGGGTGAAAAGAAATTGATCAACTTAAAGGATTTGTGGGAATTTAGTTTGATTATTTTCTTGACAGATTTCAAGGAAAAGCTTCAAGTGACAGAACTTGTGAATTATTTCTGGACTAAATGTTAATGTCAACATCAATTGTTTCTTCATTGATTGCATGTTATTGCAGTTGATATTGGATAAGGTTTTAAGTTGTTATTGGCAGAGTGTTTACAGAAAGTTTGATTCCATAATTTAAAGATGGGTTGTTTCGGTTGGAGCCATTTCAATTAAGTATTTGACCCATTAGAAGTTCAAAAGTGAGCTTTAAAAAAATGGTTTAATATTTTTAAGGCCATACATGTTTCTTGAAACATTTTATTATATACTATATTTTTGATGTGTTTATCATTCTTTAACTCGTAAGACGTGTCTGGGAAATATACAGTAGATCTTGTTCTTGGTGGGTTGCAAAATCTGTGAATTTGTAAATTGGTGGGTTACAAGAGACATCCTTATTCAATATTTTTCCTTGCTGTATTTCAGGATCAGAAGAAAGCAAAGGAAATGGAGAGGGGAAGAGATGGATAGGTGGATAGTGCCACAACAAGATACTTTAAAAATTAATCTTGATGCAGCATTCAGGAGGGAGAAATTCAAAGCTAGTGTTGCAGCAATTGCACAAAACTGGAAGGACACCTTATTGCAGCCAAAAAAGAGACAATAATCAGGGTTAATGTTTGTTAATGTTTGGGTATATCCAAACCAATAGTTGGTGTTGGTTAATGTTTGTGTAACGCTTGGGAAAGTTGTTTGTATGATCTGTGCTTAATGAAGATAGTTTTTGATAAAAAAAAAAAAGAATAGAAGCTTGCTAATGTTATTGATAATTTCTTCTTTATCTTTTGCTTCTTTCTCTTTCTTCTTCTTCTCTTAAAATTAAAATAATCCAAAGATATTTTGTATTTTGTAAGAAATCTAATATTTTTTGTTAATATCAATTCAAGAACATGATTTTTTTTCATGTGTTCCTATTTAAATTCATTTTCTAAGCAAAGTATTCAAATTTATGATAAGAATTATTTTTCCAAAATTAAATATCAAATATGTGTAATAAGATAAAGAAAATTAAAAAAGTGGCAATTCATGTATTTTTTTATGATAAATGATAATTGCTTTCTTATTCAAATGTCAATTATTAAAAAGTGCTCTACATGTCCTTTTTGTTAATTTATTTGAAAAAAGTGCTTTTCATAATTTTTTATCCAAGTGATTGTTTTAGTTTAAAAACTACTTTTAACAAGCTGGATCCAAATACAAAACAGTTTTTGCAACTGATTAAAGCTCTTTAAAAAAAGCTCTACAAAAAAAGCACTTAAAAAAAAACTAATTTAAACGAGCCCTTAGTATTTATAAACTAAAGATGGAAAACAAATAATTAATTTTACATCGATTAATTGCTCCAAAAACTTAGTATTTATAAGTTAAACATGAGAGACAAACAATTAATGCTTGCTTAATTTTGTTCAGCACATTAAATACCATGCATAGTTTTCCTACTTAACTTACATATAGTTTCATATTACTTTCAACTTTTGTGTGCAACTCTTAACTTTTATTTTTAAATATTTCATGCTTTGTTAAAATTTATCACTTGACTTTTGTTCTAAAAAAACATCTCTTTCGTCCTTATCACAACAAAAATGTTAAAGATTCCGACATTTTTTTTGGACTGAGAGAATAAACATTAGGGTAACGGGTGCGGTGATCACCACCTTTGCCTCGACGTCGCCAATCAAAGAGAAGACCTTAGGAGGGTGTTTGACTTTGACATGCTCGTTTAATTTTTTTTGTTTTATATATAAAAGACTACCTTTTTTAAGAAACACATTGGCTTAGTTTTTAAAAGAACTAAAATTTAAAAAAGAAATCAATTGAATTTTAAATCAGATTTCTTAAGTCCTCAAAAAGATATTTTTTAAAAGTTATTTTAAAAAAAACCTTTGCAAAATGTCAATCTAAAACGAGTCTAAGATGTACTCGTAAGTTTTTACCTATTTATTGCACATAAGCAAATAAAGAAAAGCACTCCCTCTTTTCTTTATCTGGTTATAAAAAGGATAATTTAATCAAATAAAAAGACATTTAATACTTTAAAGAAAAAATTAAAAAAAAAACTTATAAGCATACTTCCTTATAAGCATATATTTCTCAAATATATATTCGTAATTTATAAATATATTTTATCTAAACATTTTACTGCTTATTTTTTATTTATTTATACGATTAAAAAATTTATTATAAGTTTTAATTGTTTATAAACAATTCAAGAAAAGCAAAGCCAAAACAAGCTCCAAATGACATGTGTCTTGGTTCTTGTAATAATGTTCCTTGAAGTGATATATGTCATAATTATATGTAATAATAATGAAAGTGTTGTTATTAAAGACATTTAAGAGATATAGTAACCTAGTTTAAATTACTAAAAGACAAAGTAAATTATTGTGTGTGTAGCATCCATATTAGGTAAACATCCATTTTTGAACCTTAATCATTGAAGGCATAACAGGAAAAGTATTCATGCAATTACTATTAGCCATGTCACTATTATAACAATTATCAACCTTTCGGGATCTCGAGCAGCAGCTTAGCAATATTATCTCATCTCTGCAAGAAGTCATATGTACTTTTTAATTGGAAAATCCATTCCAATAAATGTTATAAATACAATTCCTTGTAGTACAATAAATTAAATTTCCTATGCACTTGCAAAAATTTGGCAACTTAAATATCACATTTAAACCGACTGAAAAAGCATCCAAAGGGATCCGTGGCGCAATGGTAGCGCGTCTGACTCCAGATCAGAAGGTTGCGTGTTCGATTCACGTCGGGTTCAAATCCCCCCTAATCCTTGAAATCCCTTGTTTTATTTTTTCACCTTTTCCCGCTTTTTGGTTGGTTTTTCTCTTACAACTTTTTCAAACTTTTCTTGCTATATTTTTGTGCATGTTTGTGATTATATAAAACACTTGTGCTATCATCGAACTGATGATGTACTTGGATTATTATGCAGGAAAAATGAACCCAAAGATACATTTAATCATACCCCAATTGCATTAAGTAAATAAATGAAATAAAACACTTACAACAGCCTAAATTAAGCCTTGAGGCATCAGTAGGTGATCTTTGATTCCAAAAAAGCAACTTACTTGCAAGTTATAAGAAAAACTCAACCTGAACCGTACGAGTGTCAACAATTTTACAAAATCATACTTTTAATCTCTTGGTACTTCCATATTCCATACCATGAGCAGATGTTAGAAGCCACGTTGTTAGGCTAATGGTACTTCAATCTCCTATAAAGGATCATGAAGAAAATTTGGAGGCAATTCTCTTGATGATATTCTGTTAGTCATTTACAGTGTCTTCATTAACCTCTGGCTTGACAAAGAACTCAATATAAGCGATACGGCTGGGTTGCTGATAGCCAGTGGAATCGATATTAGAATGAGAAACAGATGGCCTTGCCACTGAAACCAGATGTTGAACCTTCAGCATTCCACCTCTCCCTATAGACAACTTGCTCCCTCTATTATCTCTAATGACACTGCTGGGGATGTTTGAAGTTGTAGCACTAAGGAATTTGTACTTGTATCTGTCCAGGTCAAGGTAAGACAGATCAGAAAGAATTGAATAATCTGGTAATTCTCATCTAGCATGTCTAATAGCATCAATAGTGACCTGTGAGATATGCAACGATCACAATTGAATGCAATCAAAAGATCATTACTTGCATAATACATGAAGTCAATCTGCAAGAAAGAGAGGCAGTCAACCGTATGAAGAGGATGGAAACCTAGCAGCATACATTTGCTGCTAAATGGAGTCAAGCCTACCTGTAAGTCACCATGGCCTTCACCTTTAAATGTGACAGATGGAGGAGCTGGCTCTAGAGTTATCTGAATGCTTGATCCTGGCCATTCAAGATCATCAATAGCTTCCTTCAAGGCTGCAGACTATTGATTAAAAGAAGGGAATAAAGTTAAGATTTACTAAGGACGATAGATTTCTGAGTTTTAAATTTTTTAAATATCAGAGTGGAAGTTGCATTTGCAGAATTTTAAGAGTAACTTCACTATGGATTTTCCAGAATTCTCAGTAATTTGCAAACCAGCCTAGACTTTCTAAAAACGTGCAGAAGTGTAAAATTATTGAATGAATCCAATGTTAGAATCAATGAAAGAATGAGCCCAAGAAGCTAAAATGCCCAGAGGATCCTGCCAACTTATTATTTCAGTATACAAGTCATGAAACAAGGTGCAGCTATGGCATCATTAATCTGCAAGATGGTAAGCGCACCAAAAGTCGTTTGATCACCAGATGTGGAACGCAGAATACGCGGTAAAAGGAAGAGACTGGAACACTCAAATTCGAAGTTGGTAGTAAAAGTTTTACACCTATAATAACTTATGACAGCTACCTGGAAGTTTGTGTACCAATAACCTTTGAAATAAAGACCCTGAATATACAAATGCTAAGAAAATGTAGCCTGCTCTCTGTCTGTTCCAAGAAAAGTATTACAATCCCTCATGGTAGAATTAGTTCGCACACCATTCAACTTGCAAGACGCCCATGCTTCTCACAAAAATCTGTCTCATGCTGTCTGCCTAGAAATGAAAGAGTCCTCAATGGTGAGATTGAAAGGGTGCTTCAGAAAGTTCAAACCTTAACAGTGAAACTGATAGGAGTGCTTCCAGCAGGTTCAAAGTTATAGTCCCAGCAGACTGTTTCAGGGATCCTTGTCCTAATCTCTGCATAGATGCAAGCATCTACTGAATCCACGGATCTAACCAGAAATAATAAGAATAGTATCAGTAAAGAAGTGTGCTATTGAAGCAAATGAAAATAAACTAAACAATACAATATTTTAGATATATTTGTCCCAATTCCCAACAATAATATCACTAGATTTTTTGTAACCTTGTTGAGATAAATTGCTTCTTTTTTCTTTGGATGAGAGATAAGTTGCTTTGGAAAAGCACATAAAATATATCTTTTAGGAAAGCTACACTATTGCTGTATGTATTTGAGTACTTTCTACTGCAGCAAATAGATAATCAGTTGCACTTGCATACACACAACAAACTGTAACATAAAAAGAGATTGAGAGAGAGAGAGGAAACTAATCATCAAAACTAAATTAAGGTTGCTTCGCCCAATAAATTAGCCATGTTCAAGGTTGACCTGGTCAGATTCGTGAACTAGACCATTAAATTCATAGTGTATTGACTTTGCTTCATCTCTCACTTGGCAATCAGTCAACAACCTATTAGCAAGAAGTAGACATCCTATAAAAGAACTAAAATCAGACTAGTACCAGGCAAATTATACTCTTATCCCAAGTATCTGAGGCTGAATGAGAGTGTAAAGCAAATATTTTATCCACTACACAAATTTTCTTAGTTTTAGCAATAATATCAAGCTCATCAAGATTTCCAGAACTCACGAAAAACTGATTAGAATCAACACGGCCTTCACAAAAATTTATCGACCATTCATATTTCCTTTGGTAATGGCAACCATTCATAGTTCAAATATTATAAAGGCATCATTAATCTCAATTAATCTTTTCGATATAGCAGCTATAATACTGCCAGATTGCAATCAGAGGCACATATATTCCAATATCATGTATTTTTTACTAGAAAGAACACAAAAAGAATGAAAATACCATCTTACTTGAGAAGAAGCTGCATGTCAGGTCCCGGATACCGAATCTCAATTGGATTCGAACGCCCTGGAACTGGGAACGTATTCAAACAATCAACAAATAGCCCTAAGCTCACCCCAAATCGTGGCCTCCCTTCTGCGCTATACTCATACTTAACAAAAAGCTACAAAATCACAACCACGAAACAAGATAAAATAACTAACTTCATAAAACTTCAGTAATTCAAACTTCATTCAGCTAAAATAAAGGAAGCCCCAAATTTAAAAGGTTAAATTCTTCCCAGTATGATATTCTCCATTGGTACGAGACATAATATAAAAATGACCTATAAGTTAGGTTTGTACATCTAACTAATAAATTGTGTTAATTATTTTAATTGAAACATTACTCTCGTATCGAAAAATCAAACAAGTTCGAGGTAACAATACAAGATCCTAGAGTAATCACGAACCGCACGACTTTATTTAGCAGCTTTATCCTTTACCAAACCTCAATACGAAGAATTCAATTGCATTAGCAGTTGAGGACCACGCCAAAGACAATATTCGATTTTTTTCAAAGAAAAAAAGAAAGAAAGGGAAAGTAAATAAGGTGAATTGAAATTGAATATACCTCGCGTTGTAAATAGACTTTGGCCTGAAGACAAGCGGTTTCTTCGACGATTAGTACCACGCCGTGTTCGGAGATTTCGATAACAGCGTCCTAATTGTCGAGAAATGAAGATTCATGTGTTACGTATACGAGTTTTAATTCAGTTGAGGTTGGGAGTTACAAAACTTATATGGCGTGATTTTGGATTACCTGGTGGCGCTTCCAGCGGACGGAGGTGAGGGCGTCGACGATTCCTTGAACGTTGTCCAGCTGGCACACTAGGTCCGGCGCCTCCGGTTCCATCGCCGACGAGCTCATCTTTTCTTCTGCCCTTTCCCTTTTTTTGTTTCCCGCCAACAGGTGTACCGACTGAACACAAAATTTTATTTTATTTTATTCTAGTATCACTGCATTTTTTCAAGGGTAGTAGAGTAGGATTTAGGGTGAAAAGCCACTTTGTAATTACATTTGAGTATAATTATGCGTAATTATATATTTAGATGTATTTATTAAACCAAGTGATATTTAATGAATTAAATGTAATTGGACTTCCTTAAATGAATTATAACGTTAAGAGCATATTATCCGTGCTCAAATGCGGTTAATTTGATTTTTTGTACTTAAAATTTTAAATTATTTTATTGTCATTGCTATTAATATTTCCAACCATTATTATCTCACATCTTTATGAAAGACAACTTGTTATTTTGAGAAGAGACTAACAATTTAATAAAATAGTTTATTTCATCAACTTGTCAGTGGTTTAAAAAAGGGGAAAGAGCATGGATTGCACTCTGTTATCGCCAATTTTTTAAAAGAAAAAAAAATATAATAAAAACTAATTGATCACTTGTTTAAAAATATTAGAGACAATATAAATTTTTAAAATTAAGAAGTAAGTAAAAATAACAATGAGGATTTTCTTGTACAAATTTCTCATAAATATAAATTTAACTTCTCACCATAAAAAAAGAAAAGAGAAAATGTGATTTGCGCGCAATAACTAATGGTGTATGGATGGATGTCTCCCAACCCCGAAGAAAGAAAGAAACAATCGTCCAATTTCTTAACTTCCTAAAATACCCCTAGTTTCCCACCTCCCCAAACCACATCCACTACAGTGGCAATTCCGTCATTTGAATCATCCTCTGTCGTCGACCTACGTTTCCTCCCACCGTTATATATATACACATGGTACAAAGTTGCCTGTCTTTTGTCTCCTCTTTCTCGTGACCGTTACTCTCCACTTTCTCTGTGTATAGTCTTCACACTCACACACACAACACGCACTGCTCTCTTTTCTATCCCTCCCTATTTATATCAATAGCCTAGGTATTTTCTTTGTGAAGAACCTAAAATAGGCTGTAAATATATTGTGTCTTGTATATATATTCAAGACATTCACTTATTTACGGTATACTTGTGATTATTATCACGGCCATGGGCGATTAGAAGAATATCTTTTAATTTCAAAATTTTTGCTTTCCTGAGTGATGGAGGCGTCTACTTCGGGTGGCGGGAAGGGTGTGGGGGACGGTGCTCCGCCGCAGCCGGCGGCGATGCCGAACGGGAACACGCTACCGCGGTTCTTGGTGAAGACCTACGAGATGGTGGACGATCCGAGCACCGACAAGATAGTGTCGTGGAGCTGGACGAACAACAGCTTCGTCGTGTGGGACCCGCCGGAGTTCGCCAGGGAACTCTTGCCTAAGCATTTCAAGCACAACAATTTCTCCAGCTTCGTCCGCCAGTTGAACACTTATGTATGCATCAGTTCGATTCTTTCCTTTCCTCTTTTTTTTTTTTTTTGGGTATTTTATTGCAAAACCTTTTTTGTTTAATTTAACTTGTGCTGCATCATCATCATTATGAATTTCAGAATTGTTCAACTATGTTTACTCTTCTTGTTTTTTCTCATCATTATTTTGTAATTACTGTTTCACATTTCTAGGGGTTCAGGAAAGTTGATCCAGACCGCTGGGAGTTTGCAAATGAGGGATTTTTAAGGGGCCAAAAGCACCTGCTTAGGACTATAACTCGAAGAAAGCCTGTCCATGGACAGAGCCAGCAACAGCAGCAACCACACGGACAGAGTTCGTCTGTTGGGGCATGTGTTGAGGTTGGAAATTTTGGGCTTGCAGAGGAGGTTGATATATTGAAAAGGGACAAGAATGTGTTGACGCAGGAGCTTGTTAGATTGAGGCAGCAGCAACAGGCAACCGACACTCAGTTGCAAGCGATTGTGCAGCGGCTTCAGGGTATGGAGCAGCGGCAGCAACAGATGATGTCGTTCCTGGCAAAGGCCATGAATAGCCCTGGATTTTTGGCACAATTTGTCCAGCAGCAAAATGAGAGCAAGCTAGTTACTGAAGGCAGCAAGAAACGCAGGCTGAAGCCGGAAGGTGTATCTGATGATCATGCTGTTGGCCGTATGGATGGACAGATTGTAAAATACCAGCCATCGATGAATGAAGCAGCGAAAGCTATGTTCAGGCATATCATGAAAACAGATTCTTCTCCTAGGCTGGCAAATCTTAGCAATGGTTCTGATCGTTGCTTGATTCGTGATGTTTCATCCGTACCAACTGTGTTGGACCATGGGAATTCTTCCAATCGTGTTTCAGGACCGATCCCGCAGGAGGCTACACCAAATTCTGGGCAGTCTATTGCGCCTGTTGCCCTATCTGAGACCGAGTCTCCCGCTGTTGGTTCAACTTCAGAAATTGGGAATAATCGACTTATGGATATAAACCCAGTGGTAGGAGCCCAAGATTTTCCTCCTGTTACTCTTTCCCCAGCAGAGATTCCTATGCCTGTGTTCTCTCAGTTACCAGAAAATGTGCAAGAAAGCAATGTTGATATCATGGGCACAGATGGCGCTGCTCTCATGGATACATTCTCTGAGGGAGTAAATGGAAAAATGCCCATGGAGATTGGTGGCCTTTCTCCTGATCCTCAGATTGATTGGGATAATCATTTGCTCAATCACATGCAGGAGCTTCCTGGCATAGGCGATCCATTATGCGAAAAGTATCTTCAGAGCCCTCTGTCTGGAGAGTCCGAGGGCATGGATTCATCTCCGCTGGAAAATCTAGCCAACGGAAGCGAGAGTAAGCCATTGGCTAATGGTTGTAACAAAGCTCAGCATATGAAACACCTTACAGAGCAGTTGGGGCTTCTGTCTTCGGAAGCCAAAAAGGGTTGATCAGCTTTGTGGACTTACATATTTCACTGATATAGTTATGAAGTTCAAAACGTCGACAACACAGGCAGTCTAGTCGTGACTGGGCCTCTTCGCCAGGGATTAGGGGACGCTAATTGCATTGCACCTTACTCTGCTCTGCAGGAATACTGTAGAAGTACAGGATTTTACCCCCCGTTGACCTTATTGACTAGTGTCCCGTGAGGGTGACACGTATTTCATCTCATAGGTGTGCAGATGCTGTGAGAAATTGCGCCAGGAATTTACATCGATACCAAATATAAAATAAGGGTTGCAACAAGTGTTTTTTCTTTTACCAATGCGGAGTAGGGTTAAGCAAGCCTTACTCCATTAGCGACTTATCCACTGAAAAAGCAAGTAACATACGCTTTTTATGCTTTAAAGCAGGTAACTTTATATCAGTCGTTCATTACCTATTTCTACCACGCCACATGTAATGAGCACGCGAACATTTTCTCATCTCATTTATCTTTAAAATGACCCACGAAGTAAATCTCCCAGGCAAAATAAAGCATGCAGTTAAGCACAGGAAGTTCAGGGTCTTTTCAAACTGGGTTCGGATAATGGTTATGTGATGATAAGCATTGGGCCACCATGAGGTAACACAACCCTTTTTTTATAACAAAAATCCGTCAATTACACCACGAGAAATGCGCCTCGATGCTCCAAGCACCCTAATATGCACACATACCAAAGGAAAAAAAATTAAAAGAAAAAGGAAAATCTTAAATCAATCCCTGCAAACGGAAACGAATTCATATAGCAATGGTTGTACAGCTTGGATTCGACAAGTGGCATACTCCAGTGAGCCACAGTGCCTCCTAAAACTAGACAGAGATCTGGGGAAGATCATTTCAACCAATGAGTACTCTCCTCCATTTCACAAATGACTCGTTCAAACAATCATCTGATCAGGCAGCAAGTACTATGATCACAATGAGAATTATGATGCCAAATATCACCAGGAGCAAGCAAGTCTGCAGCAGATATAAGAAGTTATCTTTGGCCATGGCGCATATGTCGTGTAAAAATAAGAACTACTTTCATATACAGAATACTGTATCCGGGTTATTGAATATGATAGTTATATTGAATGTGCAGTCCACCCATTTTTAATGATTATATGATAATGTGATAGTTCTATTATACACGAACATTGCTTCCTTTGAGGCTGCCAGGAACAAGCATCATATGTATGGCCCTAAAAACTGAGTGTATGGAAAACTAGGCAGCTCTGCAATTCTGTGGAGTGTTCATATGTATTACCAGGCAAGAGAGTTAATGCCAAAGAAAACAATATAGTCATCAACCAGTTATCAGCTGAAAATAACATTTCTAGCCTTGAATAGAGATGACTCTGGATACCGCCTTTAATTTCAAAACTCCACACAGTCCAATTTTTTTTTTTTAATCATGCCATACGGATTTAAATCTAGTTGAGTTGTTCTACAGTAGCAAATGTCTGCTTCAGCAATTTTTTTCATCAACTTTGTCGTTTCAAGAAAAAATAATAGAATGTACAACAGATTACCAGAGATGAGTTTGATCTTTGCGTCTTGGCTGCCTTAGCAAGTTGGGATCTGCCCTGGGCAGTTGCAGAATGAGCATTCTCAACATTTGAACCAATGTCATCTAAGAAAATCAGATCCATTCAGCATTTTGCAAAATTAGTGGTTCCAGGTACTCAGATATAAAAGAGTGAAGTTTCTACCAATCATAGCTCCTTGTTCATGAACCAAAACTGCAAGGTCTTTGAAAATCTCATTCACTTCACCGATTTGCTGTTGAATTTCTTGTATACCTTGCTCCCTTTCCTCTATAATAGCCTCATTGAAAGAAATCTCATTGTCCAACAACAAAACCTCCTGTCTGCACAAGCACTTTCAAGCTGAAGTCACTTTTACATGCTATATACACAAGAATAAGTCCAGATAAAGGACAATCTTTCTTAAATATAGACACATGATGTTAGAAACCTCATTAGGAAATGCCATCTATTCTACCAATAAAATCCAATATATGCCATATGTAATCATATGTCAAAACAATCAATGTCTTTGTTAAGCTCAGAAATGGTAGCAGATCAAACCTTCTAGATTCCACTAGAAGAGCTCGCTGCTCCGGAGTCTCATCAGAACTTATATCTAGCTCACTGGCAGTATAGCTGTTCAAAGTATAATCACATGAGAAAGATAGGAAACAGCAAAAAAAACAAAGAGGCATATATAAATTGTTTTGTTCTTGATCATGAAACTCTACATGCCACTAGTGATTACCTAGAAGGAAGAACTGCTTGTGGAGTCAAGGGCGTGTACGCAGTCTCCCTCTCTGCTGCAAGCCGTTGTGCCTTCTGAAATTCTTTCAACACTGCTTGGAAGTCTTTAGCAAGTTTAGCATCAGTAATCTTCTTGCTAGCCTGCCAGGGCAAGGTACTATCAATCATCAGACAGAAAGAGAGGAACCAGAAGAAAGAGAAATCTTTGGATGGTCAATTATTGCTCCAAACATCTCATGAAGAACAGAAGATGTTACTTTTAAATCGCCACGGGATTAGTAATCCAACACCATAAGCTGCAGTGCTCTAGAAAATGTCATCAGTTAAAACAGAAATTGAACTTAACACCGGCGAATGACTACCAAAGTGGGACAGTAAGTAGTTATGGAAAGAGACATTAAACATAAGGAAGCAAAGGAGGAAGAAGGAGGGAGTTGAGAGCAGAAAGAGGGAAACAGGATGGAAAGCTTAGCAGAAAGACTTACACTGACTTCAGCACGATGGTCTGTTTCACTAGCTTGCTTAAGTTTAGCTGAAGTATCTTTCACTAACTGTCCAATATGTAGCCTCGTTTTGTGCCTAGAGTGGTGCAAAACAAGCATCAGAACAGCACAAGATGCAAACTACAGATTAGGCTAAGAAGTCCCATTAACATCTACATGAGTTCAACCTCTGGCAGCAAAAGGTCGTTTCATTCAGGACTATGACCTACCCAATTAGTTACACTTACCATTTATAACATGCATTGACAAAGATATGGTCAGCTTGACGGATGAGACTCTTTCCAGGATAGAAGCAAGCAATGGCAATAACAAAATTAGGAAATAATCACATCCCACTACCAGATTGTCTACAAGTAAAACTGTAAAAGTAGACAATAAGCTCGATCCCTTGGACATTGAGTTTCTCTGTTCCTCAACAACTAAAACCCCTAAATTTAATCATTTCAAGCTGGCAAAACCCTCAATCACCGAAACAAATCTCGAATGCCATACAGCTAAATCACAAAATTCATGACTCAGAAGTGTACTAGATTATACACAGAACATCTTCATAATCATTTAATAAAGCCCATTACAACAGACAACCTCAGACTAGTCCACTAGTCAACTAACAGAGATTGTGTTGTATTAGCTTTGACCCATCACCCACTTGTTATGTTATCCATTTTCTCTAGGCCTTGAATTTTCAGCGTCGACCCAAAAATGAACAAAATTCGATCAAATTCAATTAAAACCCAACACTCACGAAACCAAATTGCCAACTCAAAAAATCAAAACGCATAATTCAAACATGTCAACCCCATAAATAAAAGACAATGTCTACACATAAATATATGTACTTTTTAAAAAATCAAAAAAGAAAAAGAAAAGTTACAGCTTTTCTCGAAGCTCGGGGGTGTCTTTGGGGGTTCCAAGTGTGTTAACGAGTCGTTGAAAAGTGGAAACGGCGGTGGTGATCTGGAAAATCCCCGACGCCACGGCCTGGGTCGGGTCCTGCTTCCCATTTACACGAGACCCGATAGGACGACCCGATTCCAGATCCTGAAAGCTCATCTCTCGCTATGTATACACGCAATTTCGATATGTAAGTATATATCTATCTATGTATATGTATATTATTGTTGAAAATTTTGAAGATTTTGATTAGAGAGAAAGAAAGAGAGAGAACAATTATACACGAAAGCGGGTGTTGGTGTTGTGTTGCGTTGCGTTGTGGTGGGAATGTACTTGAAAATTTGCTTGCGGGAGTGGGCTCGCTGTAAAGTGATCAATGTTTTTGACACGTGGATTTGTGGTGGGTAATTTGGGGTTGAAGCATATAATTGTTTTTCCTTGTTATATATTATTTGATTAATATTTATTTTTTTATATTATAAGGATTTTTAGATTGAAATCAAACGTAATTTGCGTAATGATTCATGTTTTTACAAGGTTAGAATATTTATTGATTTTGTTCATTAATGGGTTGTTACATATCATATTGATTGGATTTCCTTAATATTATATGAGTTTTTAAAAGACATTATGAGGTAAAAGATAAGGCAATAGTTTATGTTATTTGGTAAAAGTTTTATACCTTTGTACAGAAAGAATAATAATATTAAATATCAAACTTTTTCTAATATAGTAAAAAGTTATATATGATGTATAATTGTAAACAGAACAAGGATAATAAGATGTTACCATAAAAAGAAGATGAAATTAACAAAATTTTCCCCTTAATGAGGTGTTTAAGTTGACGAGATGTCATGGATGAGGTTGGATGAAAGGGGCTATGGGTTAAATGTATTTATATATTTAATCATGTTATTCTGCTTGACCTTTAAATGAATTAGTTAGTGCCATAATAGTTTGCAATAAGAGTCAAATAAATGCAAAATGAAAAGGACTTAAAAGCAAAACAAAATTTGATTTAAAGTTTTGTTAATATCTTAAGACAAGGATAAGTTAATATAATGAGATTAGGGGATAACTTAAAGGATTGAAATTATATCTGTTATGCGTGAGGTCCTGAATTCAATTTCATGAACTTGGGATTAATAAAAAAATCCTTAAAAAATATTTAAAAAAGGATAAGTTAATACAAATAGCAAGAAAACAAAAGGCAGGTCACATGTAAACTTTGCACAATAATTTCATCTTAAAAAAGCAGAAATTTCATAGGAAGCTTGCATTTTCTTTGAAAGCATAGATTTTGGAGCTTTACTTTTTGTATTGATGGTTCTTGCTTTGGTTCGAAAGCGGTATGGAGAGTGAGGACACCTTTTGATGTATATATTTACCCAAAAAAGAGAATCATGTGATGATGTGACATAACCATATCATTTGCAAAACTATTACCTAGTTATTATCCTATGAAAGGCGTCTTAATTTCAGTATATAAACAGTTTACCCAGTCGATAAGTTGCAATTATGGACCCATTTTCATTGATTTATTAAAAAAATATTTTCTTCAAAAAACAAAAGCGGCTTTTAAATTTAATGAGTTCAAATTTTTTGACCTCTTGAAAAAGTATTTTGTATTTTTGTGCTTGTACTTTTTTAAAGTTTTTCCTTAAAAAGTATTCTGTATTTTGCAGATGATAAATTGTCTGTGCATGTCGAGAAATGTGTAGGAGGCTCTTGAGAAAATTGATGGACTTTCTCCATCACCGAAGAGAGCTTTTGAGCTAAATGAACTTTTTCTTCCCAATGTAATTACATGCTTAACTATCTATGACAAATGTGTCTTCTAGATATGTTATGTTTACTTGACCATATAAAGGAAACTGCTGGATGCTATAGTCCAGCAATTTGAGTTTTAGGAAAAACTCTATGCTATAGAGTGGCCTGATAACCAATTGACAATTGAGATGGACTTTTCCGTGTTCTACCAGATAATATGCATGAGGCCTAGACTCTAATCAAAACCTCAATTGCAACTCCCTGTAAAAGAAAGTACATCTTATTTTTTTTGAACTTTATATTCTCATTCTTGTGACATTCATTCTTATGCACAAGAGGCACTCAATAAGGGCTAGTCTGCATACTGCATGTAGCCTCCATTGGAGTCATCAAAATCTAATATAACGCTTTGAAGGTGGTTAATATAGTTTTGATCTACGATAATGCTTTACTTTGAGATGGCTAGTCGGGTTCCCTACATGACATCGATATCAGCTTTCGAAGATTATCCATAGGCATATTATTACACCAGTGTAGAATCCACGAAGAAGTTCTATTCCAAGAAGAGTGTCATTGGCTATATTAAAATGAAAAATGATACCATTAATACTTCTTATCACAGTTGGCATTTATTTATATATGTGCACCAAAGAGATCATGGAGCTTTGGTTATTTTCTCTAAAGTGGTTCACCACTTAGAGACTTCTATTTTACACAAATGGGAGCTTATTTTTGTCTCTTGCTGATTAAATCACAATTTCTCTAATATAAGTTATGACTAAATGTTTGTTTGATCAAATTGCTGGTTTTAGTAAACTGTATAAAGTTATTTTGATACTACATACCGGTAGCTATAACAAAAATCGAGTTTGCGCACATGAAGACAAAACTTTTATTGGGTGACAAAACTTTTATTGGGTGACACAACTTTTGAAAGGTCCACCTGATCCTTCCAAAAGCTATGGGAGAGGGCTTTCTAAGACAATCGGGTTTCTATGGATGCTAGTACATGAAAGGCTAAGAAACTTCAAATTAAGTCCAACCTATTGGGACTAGGGGCTATCAAGAAAGTCCACGCCAAGCAAACAAACTTGATAGATCGAGAGCCAATAAAATTTACTAAGGAGTGTTCCATGATGAACATCTCAGATGACAGCCTTGTCAAGCTACAGCTCAATATTTGTTATTAGGCTATGGCCCAATCGAGCTACAACTCAAATCGTACAAAGGTTACGGCCTAACAGAGCTACGACTCAGTGATTTATATGCTACAGTCTAATGGAGCTAAGACTCTCACCTAACAGACGAGCTCTGGCTTGCACCTAAAGACGAGCTCCGGCTCACACTTAACAGTTGAGCTCTGGCTCCTATTTATCACATCTAATAATTGAGCTCTAGCTCCTATTTATCATATCTAATGGTCAAGCTCTGGCTCCCAAATCTAATGGTCGATCTTCGGCTTCCACACTTTGAGGTCCGGCTCCTACTCATCACATCTAATAGTTGATGTCTGGCTTCTATTTATCATATCTAATGATCGAGCTTCGACTCCCACACTTATAGTTGAGCTCTGGTTCCTATTTATCACATCTAATGGTTGAGCTTTGGCTCCTATTTATCACATCTAATGGTCGAGCTCCAACTCCCATATCTAATGGTTGAGTTTAGGTTCCCGCTTCTAACAATGGAGAATCTACTCTCACATATCGTATCTAATGAGCTCCAGCTCCTATTTACTTGTCGTACCTAGCGGGTAAGCTTTGGCTATTGAAACCAAAAGGGCAAGCTCCAGTCCCTATTTGTTAGTCATTCTAAAAGACGAGCTCCGGCTTGCATCGAAAAGCCGAGCTTTGGCTCGTACCTAAAAGACGAGCTCTGGCTTGTACTTACAACATGAGCTTCGGCTCAAAGGCGCACACACATAAACACAGGCCAAAGACTCAAGCTCTAGTTAGCTAGGGACTTTAACTCGATAGTTAGTTCCACTCGATCCATTACATGGTTCGGCTAGAACTAAATGGTCTACTAATAAGGGTATATCCAACCCGACATATATTTTATCAGATTTTGGATACATCCTATCTAAAGAAGGCCTTATTTCACAGGTCTTAAGGATTATTATACTAATACATGGATAAATATCAAACTCTATCATTAGAGTCCTATTAAATGCCTATTAGGAGTCCCATACATATCTAAAGACCGCCCCCATTACTCTATAAATACCGCAAGGGGTATAGGCTTAAGGTAACTCAATATTACTGAGTTCATTTATATACATATTATGAGCAAATTTATGCTTATGTCTAAATTACACCTATATTTGACTAACTTGAATGTTGGAGAATCTTTAGCCGGCACCACACCAGTATCCTAAGATAAGTGTCGGAGAATATTTGGCCGGCACCACACCGGTATCCTAAGATAACCGGCTCTGTTTTCTTTACTTTACAGGTCAAAAAATCTTTGGCTGGCACCACACTAGTATCCCAAGAGAACCTGGCTCTATTTTATTTGCTTTACATGTCACAATACGAGGTGAATTCGCGCATAATTCTTATTGGTAATTTTAAACATTATCAATTATCATTACTCATCTCTGGAAAGTTCATTCTAACGAGGTTGAAACTTCTTAATTAGTTTCATGAATGTGTTTTCTTGATAAATACTCTTTAAAAAAAATCTATAATGATATATTTTGAGTATTATACACAAGTTGGCGTAGATGCAGTGCTTTGTTTTAAGAGTATTTCTCTGAAGTCAATCTTATAGAAACATAATTCAAGTTAATTAAGATTAGACTGTTTTTACAATAATTCTTTTTCTTTTTAACTCAAAACCTTTTAAAAACAAAAGAAGATAACCACTATAAATGTATGGGGCCATTTGGTTCGGAGAATAAAAAATTATTCCCGAGAATCACTTCTGGAATGGGTTTCCCGAGAGGGATATAAAAATTGTTTGGTATGTAAAAAATATTCCTAGGAAAATTTTAAAGCATTTCCAGGAATGTTAACTTATTATGTTTGATTGAAACTTAACATTTTTGGGAATTTTGAGCTGATTTCCAGAAATAAGCCTAATTTTAAAAAGACAATAATTTCAAATATATGTTTTTAATTTATAGTAATTAGAATTTTTCTTCTATTATTTATATATGTAAAATTGCGAATAATCTCATCATGACTAGCGACTGGAATTTGACTTTGATAAGAGGAAAAAGATAAATTTAATGACTATCATTTTTCTCCTTACTGGTGTCCCTTGTTAAATCCTCGACCAGAGAAAACTTGCAACTGTGTGTGTCTCCCTCTATAACATATATATACATATATATATATGAATATGTATATATATGAAAAATATTAATTATAAAAATATCATATATATAATATAAAATAAATAGAAAATAATGTATTTTGTTGCAAAAGGAATAAGAATAAGACCTTGTAGAGAGAATATAGGCTTTTTTGTCTTTGTAATTTGCTCCGCACGTTCCCACAACCCTGGAAAGTTAGATGAAAATTGGACAAATCATGGCAATATTACACTCCTGAAAATATAATATGCTTGAGATTCCTTTTTTATTCTGCAAACCAAACTTGAAAATATCACACTCCAGAATTCACTTTCCCAAAAAACTTATATCATTCCATAAACCAAACATCCCTTGTATATTGTATAAAAGATGGTGCATGCTTTTTTGTATATGCCACATTTCATCATTCTAAACCTCCTTTCTATCCAACAAAGCATTTAGTCTACCCTTCTATATATATATATATATATACAATTATTATCTAATTTAAATTTATTTAATCAATAATTAAAAAATAGTTTTTTTATGAAAAAAATTAAAAATCTTTGATTTCCTTTTTTTTTTTCCATATTAGATCAATCTCTTATTTAATTTCTTAATTTAAATATTTTATTTATTTACTAAAGACCTCTCATAAAAATATTATTAGTATTAACAACTTACCAATAATTACATTTTAAAAAATATATTGCATTTCATTACATAAAACATAAAAATTAGATATTAATAATAAATAAATATATCAAAAACACACATTTTTCTCGTATACTGTAATTATTTATAATTATTAAATCTCCTTCAATTTTTTACTCACCATACTTCACGTCTTCACGTACAGAACCATCTGAACATATTAGTCCACCGGACCTCGTAAAATCTCGCCGCCGCTCCAATTCATCGTCTCAAATCATCCTTCTTGTTCTCTTTCGATTTGGGATCTCATCCAAATCGCAATTGCAATGCCGGTTAATTTTTTTCTTATATTCATCTCTATTTACTTACCATATACATTGTCTCTTTCTCCAAACACATCCATGCACATTTGATTGTTGTCGTGACCCATTTATTTAAATGTTATCTTCTTCTCACGCGCTATTTATTTATGTTTTTTCACTATTATTTTGAGAAATAGTCATTACGTCAGCAAATCTATTCTGTATTATGCATTCAGTCGTGTGTGATGTGCTTAATGTTTGATTTTTCTATATTCATATTATGAATTGCAATAATGTCGATAACAAAATCAATAAAATTGTACACATAAGCGTCGGTGATTGATCATGATCTAGTTAGTTTGGCATTTGGATAAGCTTATTGAATATAGATAGTGTAACTTAATGTAATGACGTGGTAGGATACTATAGATTCGATGTATAAGCTTATCGAATTTTGCGTTAACTGAAATTTGTATTTATTAGGCTCAACTTGTTTTTATGTTTGATCAGTTAACTTGTCAATTATCCTAAAACTGCTGAAGTTTCTGCTAATGGTGGTCGTTCACTAGACGAGGTAAACATGTCCGCTTCTGCTTGTTTTGAGTGCAAACGTAACGCCCTCGTCAGACAATTGTGTGTATTTTATAGTGGTTTGGATTCACCGCTGTATGTTGTTGTGTGCACTTTATAATACCTTGGTTTACTACTATTGTCGTCACGAGCTTAAGTATTTTGGAACCGTTGATTAAGGTTAATGTGGTAGCATGCTAGTAGTTGGGTTTGAGTCGTTATAGCGAAACAAGGCCTTGAAGGGAAAACCTTCTAACCATGTCATTGAGTCATTATCATTCTTGTGAATATGTTGCTTATGAAATTGGTGTATTCATCAATTTCTATCAACTACTAAAATGATTATTGAGCAGACATGTCTTGAAGTTTGCTGGATGAAAAGCGTCTCGCCCTTGCTCATGGATGCAATGACTTATCTTGCCCTTGTATTTTATGTAACTGGAGTTTTTAATTTTTCTGAACTTGCTTTGTCTCAAGCAAATGATATATACAGCTGAATGTTGTTTATACATCCTGCTTTATACCATGCTTTTATATTTAAAGATGAGCATATCTCTAAGGCCGTCCCAGATTATGGTTTACAGTTTGCAGACATTTTATTCACATTCTCAATCGATTTCTAGTGAAGTGATTAATTAACGATTTTGATCTTTGCAGGCAAGAGTGGTTAAAGTTACCGATGTTTCCTTAGGGGCATCTGAACAGGATATCAAGGAGTTCTTTGCTTTTTCTGGTGAAATTGAATATGTTGAGCTGCGGAGGTTAGTGGTAGATTTGATTTCAGTAGTACCTTCAATTACTTACCTTTTTATTTTGCATTAGCAACCAATTCATGTATGCTCATGCAGTGACACGGAACGAAGTCAAATTGCCTTTGTTACCTTCAAGGATGCACAGGGCGCGGAGACTGCAGTTCTTCTTTCGGTAACTTGCTTATTATGAGTTTATATTGTTTTTCGTCCAAGTTATAAGATAGACCAATTCTTTGGTAGTCTCATCTAGTTAGGAACTTAAGGAATCCTTTCATGTGGATGATGTTGAAGACAAATGATTGAGCTTCTGTTGCATGGACTGCTTGAAACGATTATATTAACCTCACTTAAATAATTGAGCTGCTGTTGCACGGACTGCTTGAAATGATTAAAGTAACCTCACTTGAACAAGTTAGAGTCATCTACTCACCTTAGGTTTTATAAACACAGAATGATGCAACCGATAGTTTCTCTTCAAAAGCAGATTCTTTGCTTTAGCTAAATTTTCATGCTGGTAATATGGTAGAATAGTTATATATTTCGAAATGTACCTTGATTTTTATGTCAAGAAAGGAGATACTTGTCTAAATGAATTTTGTGGATAGGAGTTTTGTAAATTGGGGTACTCGAATTCTAAGTTCCAGATAATGTAGAACAAGGTTGAGACGGGAAAGGCATGGTTGTATCTTGGGATAATTAATCAAGCTACATTCATGATTTGATGTGCCATTAACTACATTTGATGAAAAAATAGAAGAATACATTTTGGGTTTTGTGAGAGCTAAATAGATTGAGTTGGCTTGTCAGAGAACCTCTTATATGAGGGGTTGATTTAATAGATTGAGTTGGCTTGTCAGAGAACCTCTTATATGAGGGCTTGATTTAATCTGTCTAAAAATCTAATTGGTTCTGATGATGATAGATGAGGGCTTGATTTAATCTGTCTAAAAATCTAATTGGTCCTGATGATGATAGATGGATTTCTTCATCAATTGTATGCACCTTTAGAATCCATATCCAGCATACTTCAACATGCTTTTCTCCAAATATGAGAAGTAATTTTGTTCTACCATGACAAGGTAAAGTTAGCGTTTGCAATCATTCTTGTTTGCATCTGCAACTGTAGAGAAAATGTTATAGGGTTGTGATCACATGAACAGGATACTGACTCAAGAAGGAACTCAGGGACTCTTTGCTGTCAATGCGAGATCTATCAGCAAAGCTCCATGAGGGCCATCTTGTTGTTTTGTTTTGTCTCCACAAAAATTTTTGCCTGCCTGTAATGATGTATTCTGCAGTAAATTTGGGCCCATTATTGCACTCGAGTAACAAAGCCTTACATCGACTGCTCAGGATTTTGTTTGTATATTCACAAACTTCCTGCATATACATGCTAGAGTATTTATCAGGAGATAAATGTGTTTGTTAAGCATATAAATTATATGTTTTTCAGATTTCAGATTTCAGATAAGCGTATAATGAACTCAGCAAAAATAAGATTCCACAGTTTATTGATTCTTTCGCTAGTTTCATCTCTACCTCTCCAGAAAGGGGGAATGAGTTTATCTAATTCAGACTTGTGGTCCATTATACCAATCTGATGTGCTTTTATCATCTAACAACGAATTAGGTTCTCAGCAGAAATAATAACTTGTGTAGAACTGTCTTTAGTGAGACTCAAGCTTGTTGATTCTTATTCTATTGCCTGTTTCCACTCAGAGGTGGCTTGATGTGTTTCAAAGGTCTAGCGACACATTCTTTGAAATTGTGGTGGTTTCAGGGTTGGTTCAGCCCTTCAGTTCTTCATCAGCTTCTATGAGAAGAATATTTCATAATGTAACATGAAGATGGAAATTAGAAGTAATGATGTTATTTCTTATGTCACGCTTGTGGAGCAAAGAGTGTTCTCATTTACACAACCTCTCTCTTCTCGGAAAAAGAAAGTCATTTAAAAACCTTTTATACCTTTGTTTTTTTTTTTTTTTTTTGGTTATTGTATTTACCATGAGAAACTGAGAAACTCATATTTTGGTTAGCATGACTTGAACTTAAAACAAATTGTTCAAGCCACGTGATCCTTACATAGGAAAACTGAGAAACTCATATTTTCCCTTTTATATCTCAGGGGGCAACAATAGTTGATATGTGTGTCACCATCACTTTGGAGCCAAACTATCAGCTTCCTGTGGCTGCTTCTGCACCATCCAATGTAAGAAAGCATTTGAATAGCTTATGTTGCCTCGACCATGGAGATTAATCTTTCACACTCTCAGATAAACATTTTGCAGCCAACAGAAAAATACGCTGGTGGTGGTGCAGAAGCTGCTCTCCAGAAAGCAGAGGATGTTGTTAGCAGCATGCTTGCCAAGGGATTTATCTTGGGTAAAGATGCTCTCAGCAAAGCGAAGTCATTTGATGAGAAGCACCACTTAACTTCCACAGCAAGTGCAACAGTTGCCTCTATTGACAGAAAAATTGGGCTCTCTGAGAAGATAAGCATCGGTACATCCATTGTGAATGAAAAAGTTTGGGAAGTCGATCAGAAGCTTCAGGTATCAGAGACGGCAAAATCAGCATTTGCAGCTGCTGCACAGAAAGTTAGTAGTGCTGGATCTGTGATTATGAAAAACCGATATGTACTTACTGGGGCCAGCTGGGTAACAAGTGCTTTTAGTAGAGTCACTAAGGCAGCTGGAGACGTAGGCGAAAAGACAAAGGAGAAAGTGGAAATGGCTGAAGATGAACAGAGAAGAAAAAAGGTTGATGATTTTACTAGAGATCATTTATCTGAATCACCCAAGGCATTATATGAATCTCCCAAGGCATCCAAATCTAGTGAGCAGCAGCCTTCGAAGCCTGCACCAGCTCAAGGTTTGATCCTTTGATTTACTGCCCTCGTAAATACTGTTTTAAAATTCGTTTATTTAAAAAAAAAAAAAACTCTTTTAAACTTGGATCCTAATTTTTGATCATCTGGTTACTGAAATGGTAGAATGTGGTGAATGTAAGACAATGCACCTTGTCATACCTGAGATGGCTATCTCAAAGTTGTATGAACCGATTAGATATGCTTCTATCCACAAAAGTTTATTATGGGTTGAATTATTTCTCCATATAAATATATAGTTCGATTCATGAGGTTCAACTTACAGTTTCCTATTTTCTGGAATACGTGCAGTGTAGACACTTTGTTTCTGTCATTGTGTTTTCCTGTATGTAGACCTTCTTTAAGTTTTAAATCTCTGGAGCTGGTAGATACTTGAAGTTCTCCAGACGTTGTCCTATAATCTGTTGATAGCTGTTGAATATATCCTCCGCGATGGCGCTTTCAGTTAGTCTGACTGCTTTGTTCTATTGACTTCTACTTAGCATTACATCTTCATTATGCAGTTCCTGATTCAATATACTTGTGAATGGACATCTAAATTTGACCTCTTCATATAAAGTTTAGTACCTGTGTGTAATCTTTAAATCGCTTCTGGACTAGATTTCAAGTTGTACCACATAAGTGTCATCACTTCCGGACATGGTCAAGAAGCAATCCTAACAATCAATAATAACGTTATAAAGTTATAAGAAAGATCAATGGTGATAAATTTGTGATGTACTTACAGAGAAATAATCAAATTATCTTATTAGATCACTATAAGTGTATTATAATTTCATCACTATGAATTTTGGTATTAAGTCTACTCAGCATGGGATACCCTACTTATATCTAAAGTATATTACTCTGCACTTTATAATTACTCCGAGTTGGTGGATGTCTACGTATGTGGCATTTTAGATATATTAACTTAAAGGTATTCAAATGCATCCAGTATAGAGCAGTTGGGGCATCCGTGGGGCTGTTTGTGGTTGAGCCAACCACTGCACCACCGGCCGGCCCCTTTCTATTACGTAATAGTGGGCGCAAGCATTCTAATTTTAATGTAGCTTTGTGCCATCATGAATGCAGAGTTGGTACTTTATCTTTAAAGGATAACAATGGAAAGGGAAAAAAATATTTTATGTGTGGGAATCAAAGCCCCGGGAAACGCACTTACAAGGAGGATTTTTCTTTCACTGCACTTTTAATTTGACTTTCGTAAAAATACAATCCTACTCAATCATTAGTTTTCTTTTTAACGCACTCCTACTCTAATCTATCTTGCTTTTAATGATACTTGAGTTTAAGTCGTTACTTTCAATAATACTTGAATTCGAGTTGTTACTTTTAAGTGAGAATTTAATCACTTGAGTTATTCGTTAATTCCGGTGCTGATGCCTGAGAGTTAGAAATGAGGCGTGGAATGCTTGTCTACTTGCTCATTCACGAGATCATGTAAGGAACTCCCCTCCCGTCCACCCGTCACCCGTGACCCGTGATGGTGGACCAGAATCTTTTTAATTATTCTCATTTCTCAATGAAGAAATAGAGCAAAGTATGTCTCCTACCAGTACTATAAAACTCAAGTAATCTAATAGGAACCACGGCATGGGCAAAAGTTAAGCCATCATGTTCAATCATGATGATGATAGCTAGGAAGGATTCAATGGTATAGCGGGTGATTTTAATACAATCGATGTAAGTTGTACATCAAAGTTTAATTATTACTACCACTAGCAAAAGAATAGAAAGCTTAGGGATTAAGTACATATCTAGTTTCTCATAATCAAAGGGCAGAAAAAGAAAATCATTTAGCTAGGTAAAAACATAGTCTAGTTGCATACAATAATTTTTTACTATTACAAAAGAAATTAAACAGTTGTATTATATTATTAACCCATTATAATTGGATACTCGATTCGTATTACACTAAATCAAGGTCTCCATCAATTAGGACATTAATTAAGTATTATAAAAAATAATGTCTCAAAATTTGATTAATTCCTTGTCGACGGATTCAACTCGATCAAAGAGCTCCAACCAATTACAACCATACCACACATTCATATTCTATCAAATGTTGCTTTAGAAAATGAAACGAGACAGAGACTTTGTCTACGAAAGATGAACTTTACTAAAATCCCAATGGCAACGTGTCAGCATCTCATGGTTCTTTCCACAATACACAAAAGTCTCAAGCACTAGTCAATGTATTAACAGTTAATTATTTAAATTTATCTTTCGCACATACATATAAAACTACATTTACAATTTCCTATAAAGAAAATGATATGGTAATCAATCTCTTTTGCCAATCACTCCCTTATTGCTTAAATGCCTTGTAAAACAAGTAAAAAATTTATAATATTATAATCTTATAAGATAAATTTGTTAAATATAAACGGTTTATATTATCTCACGTACTTATATTAATTATATTCGTAATATTATAACGTCAGAAACTGATAATTAACAAAGGGCCTAAGGCCAATAGCGATTGCGCCAATGCTCACTTTTTTCCAGCTGGCAACTCAAAGACTGGAGCACCAGGCCAAAAGTGCACTACCACTGTCCAACGTCCCCAGCTGTTTTCCATCATCTCTTACACAACCCCTACACCAAAACAACCACCGCATCTCCACCGTGGCTCTACACACAACTTTCTTTTATCCTTCATTCTTCTTTTTTTCAATTTTGGATCTAAATATTTAACCTTAAAATCTCTCCGTAATATATCGAAATTTCTAATTCTAATTATCTAAAACTAGAATTTGTACTGAATGAAGCACATATTTATTCACAGACGCAGTTAAGCTTCTTTTTTTTTTTAAGTCAACAAAAACAACAAAAAATTTCACATGTACGCGCGTGGTTAAAAAAAAAAAAAAGAATTGGCAGCAGATGTATACATTATGTGTATACATACATTATACGAATGCGGACTAGAAATCGCCAATTTTCCTGGGGAGTTGATATTTTGAGGAGCCTTCCTTGTGCATTTCCTGAAGATTCTTTAAGCTTCGTATCGCCAATATATCGCCTTCTTTGATCTCTAGTACTTGCTCCATATCGTCAGTATCTATCGAGTCTAAAAAATCAAAGCAGAAAAAAAAAACTCAATAATAAATAAATAAAAGATAAAAGTGAATGCTTAATCACTCATATGCAGCGAAAATATATAGATTTTTTTTTTAAGAAAAAGAAAAATAATGCATTATACCTGTAGGCTTCTGGAACCGAGTGAATCCATTAAACTCAGCCAACTCTGGAAGGAAAAAAAAAAAAAAAAAGAAACAAAAATCGATGAAAAAAATGCTTGAGGTTGACTGCAATGCGTAACCGTGGCCGTTCATTTTGCTTACCAATTCGGGAGGGATTGTGAGACGAGAGGTACAAGATGAGAAAGCAGACGACAGTGAGGAGCGGGATGAGGTGTATGTATTTCTCGGCAGGCTTTAACGGCGCCGTTTTACGAGTCTTGTATTCATCTTCATCAAGCGAAGAGGAGGCTGCTGCTGCTGCTGCTTCTGTTGCCGCCGTTAGCGACGTCACGGCGCCGTTATCTTTAACGACGCCGTGGACTTGCTGGTTCTTCGACGTCGGTGAGCCCAGTGACTGCCTCTGCATTTTTTCGTGTACGTGTGTTTGTGTGTGAAGACAAACGTTGTACTGAGGCTTATCTTATGTAGTAGTGTGCTACTTTGGAGCGTACTAAATACTAATAAATAGTGTGACGCTCTGTGCTTGGCTTTTATCGAGTAAAATGGCACCTGTGATGGCTTTTACTACACTTGAGGCCAAAAAAGGATAAAAAGGAGGAAGAAACCCAAAAAAAAAAAAAAAAAAAGAGATGGAGTAAACTTTAATAACTTATGCTAGAAGCTAATGCCAATGGAAGTGCCTTCTGCTTTTGGATAAGAGGAGTCATTGGATTCTCTTTTTGGGTACGCAGAGTTGACTTGGTTTATTTCCTTACAATTTCGGGTATGCATTTGGATTTCATATTTTCTTTAGGATTGAACAAATATTGAACTTCAACATTAATCTGTAAATTTAAGACTAGGTACAAGTGTTTTTTTTTTCCTTATAAATTACTTTGTATAATGTATTGCAATTACTTTTTATGATCAAAATCGTGTCTTCTTATTGTAATATTAGAACAACACATTAGTTTAATTCTATTTGTGGACGAGAATACAACTATTTAAATTACAAGTTTATTCTTCTCATAATATGACCAAGGATTTAACTCTTTCAAATTCAAAAGTTTACTTCTTCTACCGTGTTGATCAATCTTGAACAATCAAATTTAGGTCACATATAAAAGAGAACAGAATTTTCACAATATCATGCCATTATGAGTGAGATTCAAGAATTGTAAAATGTTGATATAGTTATGATGAAATGATTTAGACAATTAAGAATTATTAAATTCTTTTAACGAGGTTAATGTTACTATAAAAAAATCTTTACTCATGTAAAAGGGAGTTAGAAAATATATGTTTTTGAATTATGAATTACAAATCTCCAGACCAGCACATATACAATGTTAGAAAACTCCACTTAATATTGGATATATCAAGATGGAACTCCACAATTTTCCAATCATTTTTTCATGCGAGTAATATATTTCTGAAAACCATATATCTTGGTTACTCCCTCAACCATCTAAATATGACTCCTATTTGAGAAATTAAGAAGCTACTGAGACCATAAGTTTATTTTCAATATACTATGCAGTAACCAAAATTCAGTAGATTTTGACCCCAAAAAAAAAAAAATTTCGATGGAGAGCCCAATCACATATAAGACCCAACAGGACCACACGTAAGAGCTCACCAAGAATGTCAGCAGAAAAACAGGTCCAGTTCTTGACGAAGCCCTAAAAAGGCCCAAAATATCGGGTGACGGCTCCCCAGAACACTTCATGACTTGCGAAAAACGAAAACTAAACCTTGTAACGCTATACTACTGGCCTTATTAAACTCTTGTGAAAAAAGTCTCTTTGCACATTACACACACACACACACACACATAGAGAGAGAGAGAGGGATAAAGGCGTAGACGAGAGTGCGAGAGATGGTTTTATGGGAGATCACACTTGCAACTGCGTATTTTCTGGGCCTGAAGAGAACGTACAGGTTGGGTTTGAAGATTCAAAAGAGAATCATAAGCCCAAAGCACCCTAAGATTCGTCAATTTGTATTTAGGTATTTTTCAAATCACTCATACTTCGTATCATTTATCCATTTTGTTTACTTCTATTGAAATTAATAATTTTTCTATCAATCATCTGAGATGATCAATGGCGAGGTATTGGTTCTTTTTTTTTTTTTTTTTGGTTAGTGAAAAATTTATTTTTTAAAATGACTAATCATGATTGTGAATTATAATGTCTGATTAGGAAAATGCATATGCGAGAATGTAATCCTGAACATGACATTAGCTTCTACCAAATGTATATATTTTTGTCAAAGCTGTATTTATATTTTCTGTAATAAGAATTAATGTTTTATTTAAAAAAAGATTAATTGAAAATTTTCTATATTAATTGTGTTAAGAAAACCTAGCAGTGTGGCGTGCAATTTATTTATTTATTTGTTAATTTTTTCCGGGGTGGAGGAGGTGGAGGGTGTTTGATCATCCAGTCAGCTTCCTGTTATTGACAAGATTTTCAGATAATGTTTTCTCCTTTTTATATCTTACATGTTATGTCTAGCTAGCTTGAGAGTCGCGGGAATAATTGTAACTTAATGCACATACAAAAAACTCAATCTTAACCCGAAAGTTTAAGTTATTAGATTTTAGACTACAAATGTGTATTAATAGCTCCTAGTTTGCACACTCACCCTCAATTTTGTAATTGTCATGTAAGTTCACCTGGGAAAATGATATTAATACAGCAAAAATTATCTGCACACCAATCAGATTCCATAAGAAAGCATTGTTACATTGGTGTTGGAAAGAAAGTCCCGATGAAGTATTAGATTCTTTTGGGTTCAGATGTCTATAAAAGATGAGTAGTTCTTTTTGATAGTAAGATCATGTTGGTTAGCTATAGTGCACGGTGAAAGAGTTATGCAAGTATTGGATTGTAAAAGTCTATGAAGCATGTATCTGTGGAAATGCAGTCTACAATTATGATGATTATTGTGCTCGTAACATTCATTTTGATTAGTATGCAACAAACGTTCTATAAACCTTTATGAACAAATTTTGCGCAAGACTATGTATGCAATGATTTCTTTTGCGACCTGATATACACTGACGTCTAAGTTTCAGGTCTGGAAATTTTTGATGTCCTAGCTGGTTCTTTGAGGGCTTAAGCATGTGAGGAGACCAGAGATCTCTTTTGTTTTGTTCAGTTAGTAAGTTGAACTGTAGGGAACTTGATTTCAGAGGCTTAGAGTTGCGAAGTAGTCAAGGTAGAATAGACCGGGAAACAGTTCACTTGTGTTAACAAGAGCTGCAAAAAGGTCCCGTATCATTCAGTAAAACAATTTTTGTGCTAGATTAGAGTCTGACATAATAACAAAGCTCAAAGTCCGAGAGCATGTCAGACATCAATATGATATCTTGTGATATCTATCGTAGATCTCTTCTGAGATTCCTCTACATTTGTTGTGGGGATTGCAGAGAGTGTTCTCATAATTTTCACTTTGCCCTAGCTTTTCTTAGCCACCAATTAACCATTGTGTCTGTTAAAATCAATTTTGTACCCTCTGTTATAAGTATGCCTATTCTTATTTTCCATTTTCCGGGAGCTTAAGTTTTTACATCATGTATAATTTACCTTTTACTTTCTCTTTCGTAAATGGTAACTGATAGCTTAATTTTCTTTGCATGTTAGACGAACTCGGGCTGTATTTGATGTGGCACTCAAGGTTCAAAGGAAAATACAAGAAAGAGATCTTGAAGCTGGTAGGAACCTGGGCAATTGGATCCTTCGGTGGCTTGATAAAGCGAAGCCATTGGCTGAGATCCGGGCAATGCAACCCTCTAACACTAATGCAAATGTAAACACGATGAGGCAGCTTACTGACTTATCTAATCAGAAAATCTCGCGGATTTTCCAGAAATTTCATGGCAATCAATATGCCAGTAGGCATCCTTTTACACTGTCAAGGAATATATGGCGGAAATCCTTTCCTACCATTGCAATGATGATGGCGCCACCAAAACCAGCTGCTACGAATATCCAGTACAGGCAATTTAGCATCAGCAGGCCAGAGGCTTTCAACACATATAATGGAAGATCTGGTTTTGGAGTGATGAGAGAGGATGTAAGACGGTGGATTCTGCACAAGTAATCTAGTAACTTGTAAATGTCAACTTCTTCAATTTTCATGTAGTGGTTGCGGAGATCTTACTTTGGAGGAGTCTAGACGAGTTGATTTTAGGGGCGCACATGAATGCAGTGGATGTGAGAAATCTGGTGTTTTGAAACAGTTTTGTTGTTGTACTTGGTTGCATAGGGGGAAAACGACCTGTTCTCTTTTCATCTAAACTTTTTATGAATAATATACCGTCTCTTTAGGTTTCTTAACTCGAGTTCTTTGTTAGAAATTCGTTCTTCTATTGATGATAGTGTCTAAACTTTTTATGAATAATATACACTCTCTTTAGGTTTCTTCACTCTTTAGTTACTTTGTTAGAAACTCGTTCTTTTATTGATGACAGTGTCTACAAACCAACAGTTGATTAACTCAAGATTTCTGGTTATGTTGCCTATTCCTTCTTTATTTATGCTCTAAAACAGTCAGGTTTCAAATTATCATTCTTTGCTATGTTTGAAATTGGTGGTACAAGTAGTAGCACCTTACCGTCAACTACTGCATGCAGATGCCTCATTGATCATTAAGCTGCAGCATATGCCTTTACTGATGACTAACTAATATAAAGTGGTCTCATGAGTAGCCACCATAGATTGTGTACAGAGATAAAGGAGATCACATTCTTGTGGTTCAATGAGCCGACAGCAAACGGAAAAAACAGCAAAGATGGCAAGTGAGTCCTCCATTCTTGTTGCTTTTCAACCATTCTCAGTTCGAACGGCAAGTGTTTTTTACAGTAGAAGCTGGGAATGTAAAAGAGAGAAAAACTTCTAAACCCGGTCATCTGGAGAACGAATGATCTAGCCAAAAGCAAAGATAAATCCCTAACTTAAGCCACTTGCACTGAAAGAAAAAAGCCAAAAGCAAAGATAAATCCCTAACTTAAACCGCTTGCACAGTGAAAGAAAAATGCCACTTTCACGCCAAGGGCCTGGAGTACCATAGGTGGAAGGATCTCAGCTATGGCACGATCACAGCAGGAAAATTGCCAAATAAACAGAACCAACTTTTCGAGTTGAAAATGATCCTGTTGGCATGCCTCGTGGAACGGTCATCGCACTAACTTCTTGCTGTCTTTACATATGACCTGCAATGTACAAACAGCTTTCAACATTTTGGTTGTGGGTAAATCTTTGTGTAGTTAGCTGCTACTGAGTGCAGAAAAAAGCTAGATCAGGGTTGTTTAATTGTGTGACAAGCATTACGGGAAATGTCAATCAATTGATGGACATATGACTTCTCCAGGCTAGATATCTTGACTGCAATACCATCAGATCCACATGTATCATTGTTCTAACTTCTACGAGATGTAAGGTCATGTATAATAGACACAAAAGTGGATCCCACTATTTTCTCAATACCAGTTGAGCTACTGGCGGTGCCTCGGATGGAGGACTCGGTGGGAAAGTTCCACCAGATTTAAGGATTCTGGAGCCGATTTAGTTCATAATAAATAACTTTGCCAATTCTAGCACACATAAAACTCTAACATTTGCTTATGGGGAAAAAGACTTCAGGCTGTGTTTCTGCCGTCACCTCACTACTGAAGAATCTTGAATGAAAAAATTATCACATGAAATTGCAAAATAAGTGCCTGAAACTCGACCTGATATTAGGTAGGATACCATTATAATTAATTGACGCTCTCTATAATATCCCACCAACCACTTCTCAAGAATTATGCATCTACCTCCCCCTACCCCTCTGGCCCTAATCAATGATATGAAACAAAAGGCTAAAGAAGCAGATCAAAGCAAGTCCTTTGCTAGGTTTGGTTCCCTAAAATGCAAGTGAAAGATATTGAAAAACCCCAACTAATTACATCAAATCCCCATCATAACTAGGGAAACGAAAAAGGTCGTCCTCACTTTGGAGATCTATTATATGCAATCTTATCTTATATTTTGTAAGAGACTGTTTTTACGACTCAAACACCATACCATATGCGCCGAAGCTCCCCTTAATAAATGCTTTTGTATCATTTTTCTTCCTCAACGCTCTCCCCATCAAAAGAATTTGGATCTTGCCAAAATTATAAGATCTTTTTTCTCCAGTAGTTGTTTAATTTATTCCTAAATGAATTCATATCTCTGAACAGACCATTTTGTCATGACAAAGGACATATTTAGAGCAGCAGAAGGTTGTTCTTTAGGTACAAGAAATACCTGAGAATTTTCAACTGGGCTTAAGACCAAGAATTATCAAAAGCAGCAGAAGTGATCGCCTGAGAAAACTCCTGGAAATTGATCATGCCATCCCCATCGGTGTCAGCCTCCTTGATCATCCCCGTAAGTTCTCCGGCGGTCAAGGCGTGCCCGAGCTTGGCCATGGAATGAGCCAACTCGGCGGCAGTGATATATCCATTGCCATCTCTATCAAACATCCTAAACAACTGCTTCAACTGCTCCTCAGTGTAGGGCGATTTAGCAGGGAGAAGCTCAGGCGCCACCAGGGCCACAAACTCCGAAAACTCGACCAGGCCATTGCTGTTTGTATCTGCCTTCTGGATTAATGCCTCCAGTTGATCTTGGCTTGGTTTAAGGCCTAGTGATCTTAACAATGATCCGAGTTCCAATTGCGTTAAGCTTCCATCGTTGTTTCGGTCGAATGATCTGAAGATTTCCCTCAGCTCTGAAAGCTGCTCATCGTCTAACTTCACTGGCTCATTACTGCTCATCTTGGCACCAAAACTTGAAACTATCTCAAGGATTTGCGCAAAGAAAAACACACAGAAAAAGAATCAATGTTTAATACAGCCCCTCTTATCTTTGCTTTTCTTGTGAGATCAACCTATAAGATGAAAATGGTAGTGGAAATATTTGTCTCATTGCAATTTACATCAACCTGGAACCTGGAAAGTTTCTATTGCAGCTGATCCAAGAAATGGGAAATTTTCTACAAGTTCAGGAGAAAAATACATCAATGTGTCACATACTCTCTCCCCATCTCTTTTGACCTTCTCTTTGTGATCCGCTATTTACGATGGATGATCCTATTAACTGGTGAAACTCTTAACGTAGTAATAGGATCATATGTGAAGAAATCTACCCTCCACAAATAAAATAGGAGAGGAACGATAATGATTCTTCATGCGTGTTGGATTAGGTATAACACTACTCATTTATTTTATTATGTTGTTTTCGACAGAAAAGACAAATTTGTTGGATGCAGTGGTTGAGTAACCATTTATTGTTGTTAAACGTTATAAGCATTTCGAATTTATTCCTTCTTAATTATACATATTATTTAACTTTTTAATTAATATGAAATACGTATTAAAATACGTTATTATATCTTATCATTTTCAGAATAAATCTAATGTAATCTTGGACGAGGCGAGTTTTAAGTACAGAGAAGACGAAGTCCACTATGATTTTGGATAATAAAATTGTTCAAGCATGGCATGTCATAGAAAGTTCTTTGCATTTGTATCGAGAGTCAACGATGGCTAGCTTATCAGAGAGAGACATTTTACCTATTCTTCACACTTTCTGATTATTCTTTCTCTTCAAAAATTTTAAAAAAAATTTTAAAAAAAATACAAAGGAAATTGTTTGGACAACTTCATTTACAAAAGACAATCAGAGTAACAACAAATGGCGCGGTCTCGTGAACCTTAGCACAGAGGTCGTTACGACTTTGTCAACCGTTACCGAAATTGTGACCAAAAGTGGCTCTTTTTGTTTTCTTCTTTTTTGATCAATGTCAAAAGTGGCTGTATATTATGGGTTCTGAACCAGTTTCTGACATCTGGAATTGTGGATTTCCAACCAATTTTTCACCGAACCAGTATTCTCTGCGCAAATTTAAATCCCTCTGGTAATATAAAAAATTGATGTTTAAAAAAGTTCAATTATAATGAATTTGCAAAACTATTTATTCTGATCGCATTATTAATTTATTTCTTTAAATTTCTTCAATAATATTATAACATTAGATGAGAATTTTACTCCAAGGGAGGGCCACTATGGAATTCAACACTTGTAACTGATATATATACTTTCTTTTTTTTTTTTTTTTGAAGGGAGATCTAATCAATGATCTCTATCTGCGAATCACACGGTGCACCAAAATTTCATGCACGTCATTCTAAAGAAGATTCATCATTGATGATGGTGCCCGATCCAGGTCGTGCTCCCCAATGGAATGCTCCAAGTCAAAATTGACAAGCCAATTTGTTCATATGCTCGCCCCGTGACAAATGCCTCACAATAAAGCCCAGCTTCAGATGAAACATTGCTTTGCATTCACCAACCCAAGGCTTCAAAGGTTATTAGGATTCAAATATTTTTGCAGAAGGTGTACTAATACCTTCGAGTCAGTTTTAACCTCAGTTATCTTGCATCCCATGTCCAATAGCGTTTTAAGCCCAACTCAAAGGGCAGTCAGCTCTGCCTCTGATATTTCTCATACAGTCAGCTCTGCCTCTTATATTTCTCATCACCCAAATTTAATTTGTTGACTACAAGAATGATTCTTTGATATTCACCCCTAAAGAACAATTAAGGGGTTGCATAATCCATTTATCATAATGGTGTCGATTATTACCAACTCAATAGTGGATGAGATGATTCTCGCACGTCCAACTACTCCTTAATAGACAGAAAAGTTGAGAAACTTCAACGTTAGTTGAAAGGGGACAAAGAATAAGAACTAATGAATCAAAACAAAAACAATGTTACCATATTCAATCGATTGACAAAGCAAAGAATAAAAGATCAATCTGTCCAACAAATTGATGTCTACATCTTAAATTATCATTGTATGGGAGCAAGTAGAATTTTACAGTATAACAGCACTACTTTACATAAATCACTGCATGAGTCTCAAAGTCACAGTTCAATTACCAGAGTTCCTACTTCAATGACCAGAGGCCAACTCAAATAGTCCCGCGTGGTAGAAACTCCGTAAGGATGACACTTTCAGCTAGATGAGTATGGCGTGAAGGCAAAGAACAAGGCGATGAAGTAGCTTGCTTCTTGTATCAGGCTAACAAAATAGGCGGAAATGCATCAATTCATACATCCTATTCCATCATACTAACAAAAGCTGGTCACTGTGCCCTGCATACCCAGAAATCTATCAATTATGGCCTGAAATGAGATTTCTGAATACAACAAAAGATTTATGAATCCAAACCACTAAAATATTTCATTATTTTGAGCTTCAACACTTGGCTCGGTCAATCTACTAGCTACCTAGAATCTCAAGTATCAGGATGTTGGTGATATGCGCTCAAAAGTAGGTAATGATGGGCATATAACAGCATAGCGAAACAAAAAAAAGCTGGTGTCTGTCAACCATTGAGGATTGCAATCCAAGTACGAGGTACCTGGCTACTGATATAGAAGTGGACTTCCTTCCTTCACAAGCACAAAGAGGCCACCATCTCCTCTTGATATCCGAAGATCCTTGTCAAGGTATGTTATGAGAAGCCAAGATTTTGTCCGCTCACCTGGAATAGGAATTTTAAGTGGAGGCTGACCTGATATGGTACGTGCTATGCCTGCCACCGCATTCTGCAGAGGGTTAAGAGACTGCTGCACTGGAGACAAACTGATCTTTTGCCCAAAGATATCCACATTTTCTGGTAGATTTATGTTTGACTTGATTTCTGGCGGCTTGAAGGTACCTTCTTTAAATTCAACCTGCAAATCTTGCCTCAATCAGTTGCTTACTAAAATGGACATGGTGTTCTACAAAAATTCAAGGCATTTCGGAAGTCCACTTCATCAGCCAACCATAATACTTGTGTATTTGAGAACTATTTATTGATCATGCAGAAGAGATAATAAAAGTTACAATATGTACTAAGTACAAAATCCAACAATGCTGTTTTCTTGAACTACACACACTTTACGTAACTTTTCATGTTCTAAGGGCCACTTTCCGAGCAATTAGACATTCATCAACTTGCATATCATAATAGTTTAAAATAAAAACTGATCTTGGAAGAAATACATGTACAGAAGATTAGCTACCTGTATTCTAAATGGAGTTCGAATTTCAAAATTGGCAGAAGCACTGAAAGAAAAGGTGGCAACAGGGCCTGACAACGTGGTAGAGTTCTCTATGGTAAGATTGGTGGCATCAATTCGTTGGGTGATCTTTTCAACCTTCACCGAAGGTATACTGCCTGCTGCCAGAAGAGGCAAGAGCTCAGAAAATGCTGTGTACCTAACAGAATTAGATTGCGAAGTCAGGTCAAATTGCTTAGAACAGCAAACTAACATCTCATTAATAAACTGCCCAAAACCGCTCAAAAACCGTTCTAACCGAAACGGTCGATTTCTCTATTATTTTGGGCGGTTTCGATTTTATAAATTTATAAATTGCCAATTTCGGTTCAGTTAAAAAATTAGTTGTAAAACTGTCCAAAACTGCCCGTTCACCCCTACGAAACACAACTGCTTCTTGTTTTGGCATATCTGCAAATATATAAGCATATTCACATTTCCGTCATTAACATATTTGCAAATATATATAGCATATAGTTCAAATACTTAAATCAACAACATTTGTTCATTTTATACTATGGGTGTGTGTATATATATATATTAGAACTAGGGTTATATTATGTACATATATATATTAGCAAACTAAAATCTCATCGCGAACTTGTAAAAGCTTCCCAGCAACTTACAGACAGTGTCCTGCAAAGAATGCAAAGAAAGGAAAATCTTTCCTCTCATTTCTTCGTGGTAAGTAAATAGCGTTTAGTGACTAACAAAGAGTGACTATACAACCAAAATGGGCATAGATATACCCTCCTTATATATAGATTTACATCACTCTATACGATTATGTGTTGCTCTCATCCCCAATAAACACTCAGTTGCAAATCATCTACAGTATTTGGGATAATATGCCCTGTACATACTCTACTTCCAATCATGATCTCAACATAATCCCATCACAAATCAACAGTTCTCACGACCCTTCTGAAAAATCCTCCTATTGCTCTCTTGTCAAAGTGTATATACAACTAGATATCGTGGCAACTACTTCAATTGGCCAAAATTTGTCTATTTTAAAGCCGTACAAAACTCAGCATAACTCATCCTTCTAGTGTGTGGATTTCCTCCGAATAATTAAGCTATACAGAGTCTTCTGCTGCAGCTGAGTGGTAAAAGAGCACTGAAGGAAAGATGATTTACTCACTTTCGTTTCCCACAATGATATTTCTCAATACCTGATTCTCTTCCACTAATACTAATTTCTCTCCTTCAATCAAACAAATGAACTAAAATCCAATCCTTTTAAATCACCCTTTGCATTTTGCAAGGCATATTTTCCCAACTGACTTCCTCAGACAAAATCTAACTAACGGCCAAAAGCTAAAATTCCATCAATTGCTCGGGCAACTCTTACCTTTGCTCTCAAATATGGTACACTAATATAACCCTATGAGCTTTCATAACGATCTCCACTCATACAATCTTTATCAACCAAATGTCATACAAGGAAACACCTTCCGGTTCGATTATTACATGTATGTACAGAACAACTACCAATAATGTACGCACATATTCGCAATTGGAGGGAAAAAAGAGGAAAAAAAAAAAAAACCCAAGAGGAAAGATTAAAGATATATGAGCTTACACCAAAACCCAATTGCCATCAAGCAATTCGGTAGCCTCTGTAGGCGCCGGAGTAGGATTGGCCGCCTCTAGCTGTGCCACAAGCTCCAGAGCCTCGGCCCGAACATCAGAGGAGGCCCGAAACCCGAAATCAGTCCCGTAAACTGAGTCAACAAGGCATCTCTTTAGCTCCAAAAGCTTCTCATTTTCTTCACTCCCAGCACCAACACCAGCAGCTGGGCTCCCATTGGCCGCGTCACCCCACTCGTCATCCTCCCCCCTTGGGTCCGGGAACCGCGTGGCGGGCTCGGGCTCGGGCTGGGATTTCTCACCCCACTCATCCACAAAAGTATTGGGCAGGGCCAGTGATTCCTCACCCCATTCATCCTCTACGCCTTCCGCAAGGTTCTTGATTTTCGAAACGTCGTCCTTCAGATTTTTGGATAGATTCTTGATTTTCGAGTCGTCGCCGCCGCCGCCTGAGGTGGGGTTATTGGAAGAGGAGGACGAGAAGCGAACAAACGAAGAAGGAGAAGAAATTGAGGGCATTTTTGTAACTTTGGCATACTGGGGTAGCGGTGATGCGAAAGTCAAAGACTTTGTTCTGTGATTAGGAGGGTGTTTGATGAAGACAAGAGAAGGTTGAGGTGAAGTGAGAAGAGACATTGCTGTGTGTGTGCGTGTGTTTGGGGCGGAGGTGGAGGTGGGGTACAGTGATGAGGGGATTGTGTGCGTGCGTTGGGTGCAGATGAAAAGTGGCCTCTGATTCTTTTCACTTGTGTTTGGGAAAATTCATATATTTTGTTGTTTATTTTTATGGCTTTGGCTCAAAACGGAGAAATATGAAGATCTTTTCGCGTAGTGACAATGTGATTTATATTGTGTATCTAAAGGTTTACATGGCAAATGCAGTGAAGACTTTTGCGTAAACTCGCTAACCTTTAATAACATAAGATTTTGTATTTGATATTAACAAGTGATGTATGTAAAAATATTTATAGTTTTTTATTTTTGTAATTATTAGTCTTATGCGAATAACAGAACTTGTTGTGGACATATAAACGTTAAGCAAGATAAGCTTATCATACTTACCAACATTGCTTCATTGCATTTAACATACTCTATTACCAAACTTCGTATTTATTTATTGTATTGACTAAATGAATCGTTTGTATCTTCTATTTTTATTTGGCGCGCCAAGTGATGGTAGCAGAAGATCCATGAAGGATCAAATATATAACTTCCAGAATAAATCTGAAACGCACATTTGGATCCCAAAAAAGTTGGGCCAACCCGGCCCTTATTTAATTTGTAAGAATGCAATTAGGGGTGAGTTTGTCACCAGCCCTAACACGCCAGCCCAAAGACCATCCCAATGCATGGACAATCACCAGCCCCCCCCCCCCCCCAAATTGCTTTCTTTTACTAACCCCACTATATTGAAATTTGTAATGAATAATTTCAAGGCGTAAACAATAACTATAGAAACTAAAAAAATATATACAGATGTCAAAAATGTGTCAAATTAAATATGAAATGAAAATTAAATTCGGTATCTTGAATTAGAGATGAAAAAAAATCTTATAATGTTGAATACCAAAATCAAAAACAATTTTCAACAAGAACGATTATTAGTGACAGCGCTAATGCATGAAAGCAATTTTTCAATCATTTAGGATAGTGGATGCTATCTTCGCCCTGGATATATTTGGATTTGAGAGTGAATTTTTTTTCGAATGACTAGGAGGTATATTTTAGTTCTTTAAATTTAAATAAAACGATTTAAGCTATCTAATTATAAATAAAATTAATAAATTTAAAAAGAGATACATTAAATTATTCTTTTTTTTCCTTACACATTCTTAACGCCACAAGCAGCTCTCTCTTTTTTGCTTCAAAAAGTTTCTAATCTCCGATAATTAAGTTTCCAGGCAACCTTTTTATTTTGTAGCTATTAAAAGACATGGGAGAGGTAAAAGCCATTCCATTGCAATTCCTTTTTTGGCATATTTCTTACACCAGCTCAATAGATCATATATCTTCTACAACAAACAAAATTTAAAGAAAAAGGTATAATTTTGATTAACAGCGTTTGCCTTCTGTTTCTTTTTCGGGTATTTTTCACTTAACCCCTTAATATGTATAAGACTAGTGACACTATTCCCCCAATGTAAATAAATATTCACTTGACTTTAGTAACTAACGATCAAATCTGTTAAAATTAACCTCCTTACTTAAGTTTCAAGTTTAACCTTAAAATGTAATCGTTAATCAAGAAACAAAGTTTGTAGCTTTTAAAGACAACGCCTTTGTCCCTTCTATGGCCCAAGTGGTTTGGCAGCAACTAGTAAGGAACGAATTAATCGTTCCGGGCATGGCTTTGAACCTGGCTATGTTGATCTTTATGTACTACTTGGATGTTGTTAATATGTTTATGTAGCCACTTTATTGTCGCTGAGCTGGGACTTGATGTGAAGTTTTCATATGCTTCTTACAAGGCGGTGAATGAGTCCAAGGAGGCAGAGCTTTTGCAATTGATGTTGGGTGTCAAATGGGAACGGAGATGAGTGGTTAGAGTAATAAAGATTTTGTCTTTGAAACCAAAACTCTGGAAGTGGTCAGCGGTGTCAACAAGATTTTGGGCCCGTTTGGATTAATTTTTTTTAAAAAGCGTTTCTTTCAACAACTTTTAAAAAATAGTATTTTTTTAAAGAGCTGAAAGTTCTAGCTTTTTTTAAAAAATTATTCTTAAGTTTTTTTTTTCAGAATTTTAATTTTTTTGAAAATTAAATTAAATAATTATTGCAAATTTAATATAATTTTAAAAAAAAAGTACTTTAAAAAAAAAAACTAATCCAAAACAAGTCCTTTAATTGGAAAGAAAAAAGTGCATAAATTGGAGAGTTGAAGGTATTCTTGAAAGGATGGTTCAAATGATGAGAAGAGAGATGAGAGGGAGCATACAACTTCTTCTCCAAGACAGTCAACCTTTTCTGGAGTGGTCCCGAGAAGTGCTGTAGTCTTTCTTTCGACAGGACATATAGCAAAAATTTCAGAGTAACTCGGGAAAATTTTGCGAAAAAAATAAAAAAAAAATTAACCTTTTCTAAACTTTATTTGTAACAAAAATATCATACATCAAATCTTTGTTTTTATTTTAAAAGTCCTAGATTTTGAGTTTGAACTATGTAAAAATTTAGTGAAAGAGAAATTAACTGGGATAGATATGTGGGGATTTTTATAGGATTTTGCAGTGGCCAAAAGAATATAGAGTTGTATTGTTCTAGAGTTTAAAAAATATTATGTTTTACTAACATAGATTTATTTTGTCAAGATAAACTTTTAAAGGCAAATCTGAAATTTAAGTAAGATTGTTGATTTTAACAAATTTGACCATATAAACATTTTTTTATCCAACCCCTACAAGGTTGGATAAACAAGGTTGCGTTTAAAAGCTAACCTGCTTCGTCAGGATGACTACGCTCTGAACGTTGATATCAAGGCGCTTATGCAAAATTACTCTCTGTTCTGAAATTCCTGTGGTAGTTCTTTTATCTTAACTAGAATAAAACTCCTACGATGTAATGTTTTTTACATAATTAATTTTATATGTCCTATGTGATGACAAAATATAAGTAAATTTTATAAAAAAATCATTTTTCACAATATTTTGATACTATATATATATATATATATTTTAAAGATCTGCATAAATTGAAAAAGTAAAATAGGGTAAAATAATCTTGTAGCAGAACAAAATTGTGTCATAAGATTTGACAACCAAGTAAATCGTTTTATTAATTTGTCTAAATTGATTTAGAAAATTTTTAATTAAAGGCTATTCCAAAATTAAATGATTTATTACTCGTTTCACTAAATTTTTTACTAAATTGTGCGAATTAATGTCAAAAAATTTGTCAGATTTGAATTAGCTTCCAAGATTTGATTTTAGAAAATTGTCGTCGTCTTCTTCTTCTTCTTCTTCTTCTGATGTATTGATTTGGCAGATTTGGTTGACCGAAATTTATATTAGGAGGATAGTTAAATTTAAATGAGTTCCAAAATGAAATGATTTATTACTCGTTTTACTAATTCTTTTACTAAATTGTGCGAATTACGGATATGATGTATTGATTTGGCGGATATGATGTATTGATTTGGCAGGTTTGGTTGACCGAAATTTATAGTAGGAGGATAGTAAAATTTAAATCAACTCCAAAATTAAATGATTTATTACTTGTTTTACTAATTTTTTTACTAAATTGTGCTAATTAATGTCAAAAAATTAGTCAGATTTGATTTATCAAGATTTGAATTAGCTTCCAAGATTTTACTTTAGAAAATTGTCTGATTTGTGTTATCAAAATCTATTGGATATGCTTTACCAAAATTATCAAAATCTATTAGATATGCTTCAAAGGTGAAGGCAAAGGCTCTTGGGAATGTTCATTTAAGTTTCGATGGTATGCTACTTAAGAACGGCCACACTCTCGGTCTTCTCAGAATAGCTGATGGAGACACCTTGTTTCTCCTCCCCTGCCGTTAATGTGGTTGTTTAAGGTTTTTTTCTTAAGTTATTATGTTTAGTGGTGTGGCTGGTTTTTAGTATTGACAGCATTTAGCAGCTTATGCATGAACTCTTTGTTTCGGGTTTTTATTTTGCTAGCTAGTTACTTTTTACCTTAATTTGCTATGTGATCTAAATCGCTACTAGACTTGTTCAATATTTATATTTTCTGTGTGAGATTACAATCTGCCTTTCTTGCATTAGAGAGAAGAGAGAAAGATGCAACATGGTAGAGCGTACGGCCTAGGAACTGGAAGCTTATTATTGATCTTTAATCTTTAATTAATTCAAGAGTAACTCAAATGATTGAGAATGTGTTGTTTTTTTTTTTTTTTTAAATTATAGTAGGGGTGAAATTATTTTAGGAGTGGATGTTTGATTCATGATGTATTAACATGATCTGTGTAAGTTTTTTCTGATGGGTGAAATTTAAATTCTTAAAATGAGGGCTTCTACAATAACATCTGTTATTATCTGATAGTGGCATCTACATGACGTTAAGAATATTTCTCATGAAAATATTAAGGGTGGCTACTTGCTGTTAAGATGAGCACTACTTGTTATTGCATCATTGTAGCACGTATCCTTTCTTCTAAAAAAGAACAGTGCAAGACTATATTGATTTATGTTCGATGCACTTACTAGCAATTAAATCCATTTAGGTTCTCAATTTGTCCTGTTGATTCATTTAATAAATCACCTAATCCATTCTGATTCCCAAGGCAGTCTAGTAGTCAACATGTGGTCTAAATGTTATACCCTTGTTTAGTATTGCTGTAAAAAATTTAAGATAAAATGTACCACCCCTTAGTGATTTATCATAAGTGTACATCACCCCCTCATGGTGTTAAAAGTCTCACAACAAGCTCTTGTAGTGAGTAAAAATTCCAAAGGTAGCCCTTACTGTCTAAATTCCTCCAACAGTATTAAAATTTTACAACAAAAAGACTTTAATAACCTTACCCATTTATTCAACTTTTTTTTTCTTTTTTTTTTATTTTTTGAGTCAAACACATGCATAACAATTAACAAAAGAAAAACTCTTTCTCAAACGTGATGACATACAAAGAATAGAAAATTCTCAAATTAGTTTTAACCCTAATTCTCAAACTTTCAAATTCAAACAAATTACTACATACTAGTCCAGTGCTTTGGAGATTTAACTCTTAAATAATTTAATCACAGTGGAAGTTTATGCAACTATTTGCATATGGCTGGTACAAGATCAGAAGAATCTATTTAAAGTGCCGTCGCAGCCTTCTAGGTGTAGCCACTATCGCAAGCGTTGCCGTGAAATTGAAAACAGTAAATATTCATTCTTCCCTTTGCCTTCTTCAACAACCACCCGCGACTAATATTTGATTTGCCCTAGCTAGACCCTCCATCGATGCCATCTAATCTCACGTGTGGCTTTCGACCACAGAGACACATATTCTTTAATATGTTGGCCTAGGATTGGGAGAATGGAGAATCTCGCTGAGGTAACTACATAGACCATTGGTGGTTGTCGTCCATGGCCTTCTGGTTAATTCAAGTTCTTGTTTTTTAAATAAATAAATAATTTGCCATCATTCTCATCTGACTCATAGTAGTCCACTTATGGTTCATATAGGTCAACATTAAAGATAATTGACTATGTTATCTCCATGAGATTAATTTTTTTTATCTCTGCAACCTCAATGAGAATCATAATTCGAACTATTTCTTCATAATTATCAATATTATTCCCAAATGAATAAGTAGGTAAGGCTAATATTGTCTTTTTACTATAAATTTTTACCATTGTTAGTAGAGTCTAGACGGTAAGGGGTGTGCATGGGACTTTCACTCACCATAGCGACTTAGTGTGAGACTTTTGGCACCACAAGGGGGTGTTGGGCACTTATCATAGACCACAGGGGGGTCTGGTGCATTTTACCTAAAAATTTAATACACAAAAGCTAGAATCATAAATAAAAAATTGGCAACAACAATTAAAAATAAAACTATAAACGAGTTATCGCATTATGATATTCATATTAAGTGGTTATTGCATTTAGGGAGAGTTTAGTTTTCTGTTTTGAAGAGTCAAACTAAACTTTTGAAACCTAAAAGACTTTGGTTTTCCATCCAAAACTTAGTTTGAGCTAGAAGTGAACGAATTTTGGGTTCAAAAGAAGGAGTTAAAATTTTTTATTTCTCCATTTGGAGTTTGCAAGAAGGAGTTTTACAAAATTTTTTGGACAAAAATATTCTTATTTTTTTTTATAAATTAATATTCATTGAATTCCATTTATAATTGAAAAATAAATAAAATTATAAAACATAACAAATAAAAATAAAAAATAAAAAATAAATTTAAAATTTTTAAATTTAATAAAAATGAAATAATAAAATATAGTGTAATTTAAATGATTTTTAATTATTGAAAAACCACAACTATAATTTCTTTAGAAATTGTTTAAATAAGTCAAAATATCATTAAGATAGATAAATAATTTATTACTATAAGTTTCAAAATGCCTTTTTTTTAAATTAATTTAGACAACCTACTATTATTTTTAAATATAAAATCAAACATCACCTCATTTATTTAACAAAAGTTCATTTCTTAAGGAAATAACCAAATATATATCAGTTTTCACCAAAAGTCGTTTAACTAAAAGTCTGTGTTTAAAAGGCCTTTTTTATAAAATGACATTTTCAAATTGAAAGCCAAACTTGCTCTAAAAAGTTTGAAATTTATTATATTTAAAATAAAGTATACGACTTTAATATTTAATTTTAGCATTTTGCTTCAACCGAAAAATAAGTGAATTGATTTCAAGCAGTTTTGCATACGGTGACTTCGAATGTATATTTCCAGTTCTTTACAATATCCTTTTCTTCTAAACACTTCCTATGTAATACCCCATAAACTCTTATTAGGTAAAACACCTATACATAGATAGGTCTTGGCATACGTGAAATTAATATTGTCGAATAATTGAAGGTAAAATGTAATATAATTCCAATATGTTGCGTTAAATAGTTGTTGGAGGAAATAAATTACAAATCATTACTGACATAGTGAGTAGTACAGAATATTAAATTGAACTCCACACGCATCAAACCTAATGCTTTAATTTTCTTGGAGGGCTTGGCATGTGTGAGTTGCTTTAACTATATACATTTACATTTGTCCCTTAAGATTACCTATTAATACAGAAAAGATGAATTTAATTTGCTAAATATAAAATACAGAAAAGATGAATTTAATTTGCTAAATACGAAAAAAAAATAAAGAAACTGTTGGAGTTAGCTTTAACCATCTTCACAATCTCGATAATGTCATCTCTTGTTGAAAAATAAGCCCATGAGCGAAACTGGTGTTGTAGGTATAAGCAATAACTACTTGAGCCTCTAATTAATTAGCTTAAAATAGTTAACCCAAGTTATTAGTTATACCCACTCTATCTATTTATAAACAAGTCATAAATTATCCTACAACTCAATGTGGAATATTAGTATAACGACAACTCCATCGATTTTTGTTGGCCTTCACCCATAGAAGTCTCAACGGGGTCCAATTGACGCAGCTGGTTTAAAACACCAGCACCAGTAAGAGCATGTGCATCGGCAGATCCAATTCGTGGACACGCGATCTTGTTATTTACATTATGACATCACACTAGGTGGTGTTACTTTATTCAAAAAGTTTGCTATTTATTATATTTTTATGTATTTAACAATATACACGACCTTAAGATTTAATTTTAACATTTTGCTTCAACAGGAAAATAAGTGAATTCATCTTTAAGTGGTTCAGTGAGTTTGTTATATATATGCTTTGCATTATTCAAGCATATGTATATTACGAAAACTTCTAGTTCTGCATATGGAAACTATTAGAAACTAGTAATAGTAATAGAATGCAGAAATAGTAAAAGGCAAATAGAAAACTAAACTGGAAAAAACAAATAAAGAAGAAATAAACAAAATTAGTCGAGGCTCGAGATACACGATTTCCTTAAAGGATTTACGCCCCTTCTACGGTGCTAAAGGTTATGGCGTATCCTTCCCAGGATACAACGACTATACCTCTTGACTATGGTAGCACGCCGAAGCAAGAGCCGGCGAACCAGAAGTGTAGGACTCTCTCTGTATGAGGGAAAAACGACTAGCAAAATGCTTATACTATTACACTATATGCTAATACGAGAATGCTACTATTTTTCTCTCTGACTCCTTCTGGACACGGCTATATATAGTGGAGCAAAGAGAAGCAGTCAACAAATAGCCATTAAGGGAGCCATAAACATGTCCCTCCAACAGTCAAAAACGTCCACAAAATAAGCTCACCTGATGCCAACGTGCTAAAAAGTAAATCCCGAGCTTTAATATATCAGGTGTTTGAGTTTTTTTTTTCCCAAAAAATACAAATCGGAGTGAAATGTGAAATTGAAATCGTGCCACACCCGCGCCGTGTCCCCGGACCGGCCGTGCCGTGCGGGCGGGGGCGCACGCGCATGTGTGGTGGGTTTAGTACCATGCCCACCATGTATAGTCTTCCTTCCATATGCCTCACTGGCACACCTCATAAAGGAATCTATATATAAAGTGAGAAAAATTTAATGGTTTTCCTATGTGGGATACAAACCCACAGATAACCAAATCTAACAACCAAACTAGTAACCCACTCAACTTTGGTTGCTAATTTCTCATTTACCTTTAATCCATTTTTAACATGTAAATATATCATGTTAATCCATTTGAAACAAGGAACATAACGATATCAACAACAGACCCTTTTGACGTGCGGGACCTAACTAAAAAATTGAGTCAATATTGCTTTGACATTATGTTAAAGCATTTTAAACTAATAGAAACTTCGAATATATATTATTCCCTCCTGTATAATATCATTTTGTTCTAAACACATCCATGTTTTACTCCATAGACTTGTACTCTGTGAAACCTATACACATAGATAGGTGTTGGAGTAGGTGAAATTAATCTTGTTGAGTAATTGAAGAAGAAATGTAAACATAATTCGCATATGTTGCAATAAATAGTTATTAGATGAAATAAATTACAAATCATAACTAACAAAATGAGTAGAAAGGAACATTAAATAGAGCACCACAAGCATCAAACCTAATGCTTTAATTTATCTTGAAGGACCAGCATGTGCGAGTTGCTTCCCTAACTATATTATACACCTAAACATTTGACTTAGAGTTCTTTTAGTATACTGGAATGGCTTGGAAATGAATGGCCATTCTAGCTTGTGATTCATTAAGTTTGGTAGGACTAATAAAATTGAAAAATTCATTCTTATGGAATGACCTTTTCAAGAAAAAGTTTGAAAACTCATTTCTTACCTCAACCTAAGAAATGAGTAGTTTAACTAAAAGCGAAATCATAAAAATAAAGTTAAAAATCACAAAAAGAACTTATCTCTCATTTATCTCTCATAGACATTCTCAATTGTTTATTAAAAAATTTAAAATTTAAAAAATTAAAAATTAAGAATAAAAATAAAAAATTTAAATATCTGAAAATATAAAATTTAAAAAATCAAAATTAAATTAAAATTTTAAAAATGTAAAATTGAAAATAATAATTAAGCTATTAAAATTAAATTTTAAAATATAAGAAATTGAAAATATCTCTTTCAATTTTTACTCTTTTCTAACTAGAAGATATTATATTCTTATTTAGCTTCTTCTTTTTTCAGTTTGTTCAGCAACATATTGATATTGATTGACAAGACAATGACCATTTGTATCCCACAATATTTATAAATTTATGATATAATATTAGATATGCCCCTTTTTAAGTTGCATATAAAAATTAATTGTCGTGTATAAACTTATATTTATATCAAATCAAAGAACAATGATATTTTGATTAATTAAATTTATTTTCGTTCCATCATAACTTGTTAAAATGATTTTATCAAGCATATGAAAGGAAATAGCCATTCCATTTTTCCTTTTTTATAAGTTTTCAACCAAACAAAAGAAAAAGAATAAGTATGATCGTTCTTTCTTAAATTCTATTCTATCCTGAATGGTCATTCTTTTCCAAGTTATTTCATCGTACCAAGCATGACACAAGAGTACCTACCAAATATAATACCAAGTATAAAGCAGGTTTCATATTTGTAGCATGTTGAGGACACAATAAATAAGCATATAGCTAGAAACAACAAATTTCATTTATTTTGTTTAAATTTCATAGACAAAATAGTAGAGTTCTTTTCTTGGTCAAAAATAGTGGAGGTGCAGCATATTAAATTTCATAGACAAAAGAAATATTATATTGATGCAATTATTATTATGGTTCTTTAACATGATGGTGATCTCTCATCATGTTTGTTAGCATCTTTAAGTATTGCCCTCTCTTTCTTTGAAGATTTCAACACCAAAATGGGGAAGCAAGTATTAAAATTGGAAGCCTAACATTTATTTGAGCGCTCTTCTTTATTTAATTTGATAGGAAAACAATTAAAGAATGTTCCTCAAACCTCCACCAGAACTGTTGATGCAGTTGTTTTAGTATTTAGAGCACTTCAATGTTCAATTACAATATCGTGTTTTGTATTCCAAACAATTAAAAGCTTCGCTTTTTGAGTGTGAGCATCCTCATCAAACCCACCCCCCCTCCCCCGGGCGGGGTGAATAATTAATGCTACTATGTGAGAGTGAAATTCAACAATTACAGACTGTCCAAATTAATAATTGGACGCATCATCACTTCATACAATATAACCTCGTCATAACATCATAATTTTATAAGTAAATTCATTCCTTGCTCTCTTTTGGGACGGAATAATTTTATACTAAGAGTATTTAGCTGTTGATCAGTGTTGTTTGTTTTTGGTGATAGTTATTTTTGTAATTAATACAGATTCCTGGTTACTTGTAAAAAAAATAGTTATTTATTTATTATGTTCGTATTGGATAGAAACATTGACTATTCTATTATGACTGTAGCTTACTCGAGTGAGATTAGAGAGCTACCATTACTTATTTTTCTTATCATTATATTAACTGTTAAAAGTTTTGTAGATTCTCACTGCTAGAAGCAAGGTCTTCTTTTAATTTTTTTTTTTCTATGCGGCTCGTGAAAAAATCCGTTTTAAGGTGAAGCAATTTCTTGCTATAATCAATTAAATGCAGATATATTTAATAATAGGATATATATAGATGAGGTCCTTGAATCTGCTCCCACGTGCATCTATTCCTGTGCAGTAAAAAGTACTTCCAGATTAGAATTAAAGCTTAATTAAAATTTTTTCATTCCGTGTAATTATGCTTCAAATGATTATCTTATCCTCATTTGCTCTCGGTGAAATTTGTTAGAATTAATTAAAGCTTAGTTCAATTTTTTGATTCCGTGTTATTATGCTTGAAATGATTGTCCTATCCTCATCTACTCTAGGTGAAATTTGTGACATTGAATTGCATCATATCATTTCTGATACATTTTAGCTTGCAGAAGACTCTACGTGGAATTAATACAATGGCATCCATAAACAATATATTTAATAAATTAGCTCAAAAACTTTTTGAGTCGATCAATTGAAAATTGTTGTGTACCAATAAATCTATTACTCCTTTAATCTACTTCCCTTCCTTGACGTCTTTTAACACCTCTATAATCAAGTATATTCTTAAGCCTCGAAGAAAGTATTACAAAATCTAAATTCTACAAGTCTAAAATCATTTATGCATGCTAAATCGTCATCCCAGTCACACTTGCCTCACAACTCACATGTCAAGAAAAATGTTAAAAAGAATAGAATAGAATGCATTTCATCTCTCTATGTTTTACTAAAATTGCATAGAACATCTTATAATTTCAAAACTCACTAATACCTTCTTGCCATACAAAATTTTTCACAATCATTTCAAAATTGGGGGTTTTGTGTAATATGTTTATAGTATGAGAGTATTAGCAAGTTATAGATACATAAAATTTTATATGACTTTAATAAAAACTCAAGAGGGTAAAATGCATTTTATCTTAACAATATTACCTTTTTTTTTAACTTTTGAAAAAAAAATGATATTTTTGGAAGTTAAAATGCTACCTTATGGGAAAAGTTGAAATTAAATTTCTTTCTCAGAGTTCTTAGCTTTTTTTTTTTTTTTTGAAATATAATATGGCTGTTTGTTGCAAAAAAGATATGTTCTTTTTTTAATAAAAAGAAAAAAATACTTTTCTTTTTATTAAAAAAAATAACAGGCCCTTAAAAGAGTTAAGAGACTTCAAGGTACCACGTTGAGACTTTGGCTTACACCCAAACTGATAAATGATCTCTATCATTATGTGTTGCAAAATCATAAATTTGAAGCCAAATCTACAGTGGCAATCTAAAGATGGACGAACTGATATTCAAATGCATATATAGAGTTGATAGCTAGGACCAAGTAAGGTAGGTCCCATTTGGATTGACGACACTCTTGGACTTATTTGGGTTTCGAGGATTAAAAGAAAAAGTGGAGATACAGAGTCAAAAAGGCGTGGAGAAGCATTGAAGTCACCTTATCATGATGATACCCTTCCTGCTTTGCTTTGCTTGCTTTGAGCTGCTCCGCGGCAACGCTGGAGACAAGACTGTAGATTTGTGCACAGCCATCACCATCCTGGAATTATTAGAGGCTTCGGGGTCCTTAAATTTAATATTTTCTCACCCCCCCCCCCCTCTTCTGACTTCCTCAATGTTACATCATGCTTCACGTTTACGTGCTCTAACGCGCCAGAAATTATATTATTCTTGTTTACAATCATTAATTGGAATTAAAAGTGAAAATCGAAATTATTAGATTCTAAGGATCGGACTAGGATAGAATAAAAGAGAATAACTGAGCTAAATAATGATTTCTGCTTGGTTCTGGTTCAATTTTTGGTTATTAACCAAATTAAGCTCAGCCTATCAGTTTGATGGTTTATAAGATTTAGCTCTTATGACCATACTCAAATTAAATCATATAAATATGATGATATACCAATCGGTTCTTAGCACTTAGATAGTGTTCTACGTGGAAGTTACAAGTCATAGCCTCATAGGTAGATCGAAGATTTGATGTTTGGTATTGCCAATGCGGTAGCTAGATTTGATGTTTGGTATTGCCAATGCGGTAGTTATATAGAGATAAAATTAAAGAGAAGGGTGACATGAATAACTGATAATGATCAACATTGTAAACATGCATGTTAAGTTATTCATATGAATTTATGTATTTTTCAAAGAGGTAATAAATTAAATATAGTGATATACACACAAATCAATAGATTAAGCAAATTAAAGTAGGTCAAAACGTGAAGAAATCCAGAAAACCTAGTCCCCACGAATATCTTAAAATGAACAATAATTTAAATTAAAAAAAAACCAATAAATTATGATGGGCTTCTCCACCCAGAATCCAAGGGGAAAAAGGACACACATTAGCCTTGTACTGTTGATATTGAGAAAAGTCAATCTTAAAGGACCAAGATTCAAGGAATTTGGGGTTCAGCTGTCGTAATCTATCCTACATTGGACGTGTATTTAGGATGGTTAAATGGGCGTACGATATATCCAAATTCACCATTGTAAAATATTATCCAAATGAAGAATGGCAAATGTTTGTCCAGAAAAAATAAAAATATGATTTTTTTTTTCAGTATTTATAAGTTATTTATTTAATAAAATTCACAAATTATCTCTATTTAGTATTGATAAGCTGTTTATTCAGTACATTTACAGACATATGTGCGCGTTGTACTGTGCACTTCGGGTGCACGATATAAGGTCCCCCAGAATATAGTATACAAAATCAGTTTTGATAGTTCTTATATATAATGGGTAAATTTTGATCTAAAAAACTTATATCTTTTGTTAAATAAGCAAAAACTTGAATTGATTATCATCAAAATGAGCAAAAGGAGTACGCATTCAAAAAAGAGGTCAAGTACCTTAAACCAAAATAATTACATCAAAATTTCATTTTCTGCACGAACTCCTGTTAACAGAGTTGCTTATGAACTTTTTATCAAAGGGAATCCTATTTTTAATTAAAAAAATATTGTTAGCAAATATTTGATCCTCATTCTTAGGAGTTTGATCAAATTGGTGAAGTCTACGCTCTCCCTAAATTAAGACATCTTGATTGTTATAACAATCATACACCTCAAGTAAAAAAGAATAAAGCAGCTGTTATTTGCTCAAACAAGTGGAAAAGAATGGTGAAATGGGTTTTCAACAATTTATCTTTATTTTTAAGGATACTTTAGTGTATTTCTACAATAAACAATAATCATCCATGTGTATGTTGCGTAATAACAGTTAAAACTAATGGTATACCCAATGGTTTGAGGTGCGTCAGCTTCATTTTATAAAGTGTAAGGAGTTTTCAGCTACTTAAAAAATCATAAGGGCGTCAGTATTATTTTTTAAAATCACAAGGGGTGATTGTACATTCACTTTTTTTTGGTCATCCTAGTGTCAAATTTTATCTTAAACTTGTAATAATAATATCATGTCCAGCATTCTAATTATCAAATCAGATACTAATATCTTATTCCAAAAAACACAGAAAAAAAAAGAAACAAAATCCGAATTTTCATTTATATATATATATATATATATATATATATATATATATATTGGCTGTCAAGTTTTCAATCTGCTCGAGCTTGTAATAGGTAAGTCATATAAAAAAAATTGCAGATTGCCTTAATATAACTGGAGTTCAATTTGAATAATTTCTGAATTGATCATACAAATGGCACCGTAACCTTTTCTCAGCGGCGAAACTTTAGAATTTTGATTGCCTTTCTTTGCTTGTAATTAATAAGTCACGCGCATTTTCAACATGACAATGATATTGAAATATTTATATTTATTTTTCTTAAGTAAACAAAAAATTGTTACACTCAAAAGTCTAACAAATATAAAATTTAAAAAATATATTTATTACATCTCAAAGTCTAACAAATTTGAAATTTCATTTGATACACACGTATACTAGCTACACCTCTAAGCATGATAAACACATTAATTATAGTTCCAAATGTAGATTAATTTATAGTTATATTAAAATTAGAACCCTTATGTTTGGGACAAGCATAATTAGTTAATTTTATTATAGTTCTAAATGTTAGGAGTCTAAATATGTATAATTACTTGTTTGATTTCTTGTAGTGACTTATCTATTTCCTTTTTGCTAAACTACCACATTTAATCGTTTAAACTTATAGAGATTGATTTGTTGTATTTATTTTGGTTTATAGTATTTAGTCGTTGTGTTAACAACTTTTGTTTTCTTTAGAAAGATTATTTTGTACTTCAATTACTTAGAAAATTAAAGCTACATGTAAGATTGCCAATATCGAGTGGGATTTTAGTAATACCAATTTCAACGTAGGGTATTCATACAGTTGCCTCTCATAAAAATATATCTGCTGAAACGTTTATTATATATGTGAGTAAAATTTGCTGTTCCAAAATTGTAATAGGCTCACACGTAATGAATTTTCGTTTGTTTACAAGTAAAGCACCGGTGATTTGTGTCTCCAGGCTCCAAATGAAAAACGATTATGGTGGCCTTCATCATATTAATTCAGAATACCAGCACGTATGTTAAGGAAATCTGATCATATTTTGCCTTTTCTTAAGCTTCCTGAGACTAAGCTCCAATTTTATTATTTTCATGTCGATTGCTGCACGTGTGCTCCAATTATATAGAGAAACCTTGTGTGTTCAAACTAAATTAGTATATGACAGAAAGTTGTAGATGGTAAGATTTATTGATAAAGAAGAATTTTAAATACTCTCAATGTCAAAATTGGTGTCTCGATTAAATTGTCACTTACAGAATTACACCTTCTAATTAAATTTATATGCTATTAGCATGTGTATCTTATATTAGATGGATGTATTATTCAATTATATTCCCATAGGGACTCAAATGGCAACTGTATTCACTAAAACTCTGTCCTCTCTCCAAAACTCGAGAGTAATCTTATTGTGCTTCTATCACGTTTAGATTGAACATATTAGTGTACAGATGTGTCTTATATTATCATGTTTGTGAAAGGATGTAACTGTAATTGTATCTGTTACACTTGTGCAAATATTTTAGTACACTTAAAACTGTAACTAGAATAAAAGTGTTAAATACAAATAAATAAATATAATTAAATTTTTTTTACAAATTTAAACTTTTAGATGAGATGATAATTGTAATATAATATCAAAGTCCAGGTCATGGATTCGAACTCTCACCTTCACTCATTTTAAAACATTAAATTGTTCACTTATAAATTTTAAACAAATTACGTTACACTTGACGGGACGTGTTAAGTACAAATATATAAGTGTAAACTTTTAAATAAGATGATAACTTTAACAAAAGTTATTATTTTAATCTTCTAAATTTATTTTAAATGCAATAAAAAAAATCAAAACTACTACCTAAATTTTGTAGTGAGTGAACAAAAAAGTATTCCATAATATGTGTGTTAATTGCTTTCTTATTTTTCACATTGTTACTTGTGAAAAAGAGGTTAATTATGGAATGTAGAGTAGTGTACGTGTAGTGTAATAAGCGCGTATAAGTCAAAAGCGTTACCAGTTCTTATCAACCAGAAGAAGGAGTGAAGAAAAAGAAAGAAAGGTTTGACTTTGAGTAGGGGCTCACTGTTCTCTGATCGAAACCGGCCTTTCCTCCATTATAATTGCGCCACGCGTACTGATTTACTGAAACACCCCACTCATCAACCGGCATTTGATCGGTTTCTTTCCCACGCAGTTAAAGCCCCAGCATTTAATTTACACCACCCCACACCTCAAAAGAAAAAGAAATAAAGGAAAAAGAAAAAGAAAATTCAAAACTAAAAAAGAGAAAAGAAAAAAAAAAAGAAAATCAAAAGTCCCTTTTGTAAAAGTTCATTCACCATTTTACTTATTTCACATAGCTTTCACAGTGAAAGAAGATAATTAGAAAGCACGCAAGGACTCCAAAAGCACTATAAAACACATACAGATAGAGGTAGAGAGAGATTGCTCTGTGGTGTGAAGAAAGAGTAATGAGCTGAAGAGAGAAGAAGAAGAAGAAAAGATCAAGAAGAAGCAAAAGTATTAAAAACACACCGACATGAGTATTTAGTATTTAGTATCACTCGTTTTCCTCTCTCTAACATTTGTGATATCTCATTAAATGTTTTTTTCTGCTTTGCTCTTCCATAATAAATCCTTCTTAAATTTCTTTATAATTTAATGTTTTTTGGGGACTCAGCAGGTCAGCGTAACAGGACCCTTGAATGTTTTCTCTTCAAGGAGAGCAGACTCACGAGGTCAAATGAGACGCATAGGGGGTGGAAAAACCCTTCATGCTTTTAGCTTCTTTTTTTTGTTTTTTTTCCTTTTCATCTAAACTGATCTGAGCCTTCAAAGCTTTTTATGTTTATTTTTGGCCTTCTTGCTAGTGATTTAATGGTGAGTTCATGAAGAGTGTTGTTCAGTTTTGTCTTTGCTAAGGATTTAGTTTCCTCTATTTTTTTTTTTTTGGTTAAAATTGCTTCTCCTTTCTTCCCCCTTTTTGATGCTTTATTCTCACTACATTTACTTCATTTTTCTCTTCCGTTTTTCTTGTCTACAGGCTTGTTTCAAGTGAAGTGAAAAATTAAAGACAAAATTTTAAAAAAATGTATGGAGATTGTCAAGTGCTCTCATCCATGGGAGGAAATGGTGTCCCTTCTGATTCCCTCTATTCTCCACCGATCCAGAACCCGGGCAGCTTCAACTTCATGGCTAACTTGCCTTTCAACATTTTCCCTCCAATTGTTTCTGTAAGTTCCATCTACGAAATACATTCTTGTTCAACTCCACAATTTCTCATTAAAATTTAACACGATCCCGCTTGACATAGAAGGAAGAAAATGGGGTAGCAAAGAGCAAGGAGGAGATGGAAAGCGGTTCTGGAAGCGAACATTTTGACGGAGTTTCTGGAAATGAGCTAGACACTGAGCAGCAGCAGCAGCAACAACAACAACAGGCTAAGAAAAAACGTTACCATAGGCACACTGCTCGCCAGATCCAAGAAATGGAAGCGTATGCACTCTTCTTCTTTTGGCTTCTTTCTCATAAAAAAAAAAAAAAAGAGAACGCTTTAAATTCGGATTATATGTCCAAAAATGTCCGCTCTTGACCGGTTTGTAGCCGCGAATCCTCTTGATGAAGAGGGGTAAATGCGGCTTCAAACGGGACAAGAGAAAGATAATCTTCATGCAAAAGTTCTTCACTAGCCCTTTTGTCCATTTTGTTCAACTACTATTATCTCTAAAAGTTTCTTTCTTATCCTGAGATTTTATTACAACTGATCTGCTATTAATAGCAAGAAAACAAAATTTAAGAAAAAAAAAATTACTAAATTTATGGGAACATTTTATGCATCACGTGTGACTTAATGCATGTTCTAATTTACAGGTTGTTTAAGGAAAATCCGCACCCAGATGATAAGCAAAGGCTGAGACTAAGCCAAGAGCTTGGCCTCAAGCCTCGCCAGGTCAAGTTTTGGTTCCAGAACCGTCGAACCCAAATGAAGGTGCGCACGTTAGCGTCCAGCTATTAGCCTTCACTTATCTATTCGCACCGTCACTTTCACCGTCAACTTGTAAACCCTAAAAAATTTTCGAGCTGTAAAAAACAACGCGTAAACGTACTACACGGCTTTCAAGACTGACGTGTTTGTTGTCTGAGTCAAAATCGTGAAACCCTAAAACGGTATTGGGTTGAAAATTTTGAAAACCATACGCTATACCAAGTTGCTGTCTTGGATATTATCAAGCATTGCATTAACTGAAGGTTGCTTTCATGGTCAGGATTGCATTAAAGTACGTAGTTGGGGATAGCAGTCAACCTCTAATTTTTACTGCAACATGAGCATCCCAAAGGGAACATAGTATTAAGTGCATGCTGTTTAGGGTTAGAGATATTTAAGAGAGAACACTTAATTCATTGAAGTCCTTGTCGCGGAGAGTTATCTGTACTAAATCGCGTCCCGATAGTGTTGAATACTTGATTAAGACTAAATGGAGTACTACATTATGTTTTAGTGTTTGTTAAGTTGTTAACTTAATGTTTAGGCACAACAAGATCGGGCGGATAACGTAGTACTTAGAGCTGAAAATGAAAACTTAAAGAACGAGAATTATCGGCTGCAAGCTGCCCTGAGGAACATCATATGCCCCAATTGTGGAGGACCAGGCATGCTTGGCGAAATGGGATACGATGAACAACAAATCCGGCTCGAAAATGCCCGTCTCAAAGAAGAGGTATTGTTCCAAACCACTACAAATTTTGCTATAATCACTGCATGAAAATGGTAACATTAAAAGAATCACCTAAAAAAGTGTACTACTCTTTCTTGAAAGTTCAAATTGAACTCAATTAAACGCATAACCAAGAACACATATCAGCAACTATAAGCAGTTGGAACACTAGTTTTGCTTATTTTTTGATAACGCATTTTGGGGACATTATTTTGCAGCTTGAGCGTATGTGCTGCATAGTTTCGCAATACAGTGGGCGTCCAATACAATCCATAGCATCGCCTGCGCTTCTTAACCCACCATTGGATTTGGACATGAACATGTTTCCACGCAAATTCGAGGAGCCTATGCCCAGTGATGTCATTCCCATGGCATTTATGCCCGAAAACACGCACTTCCCGGGCAGTGGTCTGATCTTAGAGGAGGAAAAATCACTTGCAATGGAGTTGGCATTGTCATCCATGAATGAATTGGTGAAGATATTCCAGGTAGGCGAGCCTCTCTGGATTAGATCAAGTGAGACTGGAAAGGAAGCGCTCAATGTGGAAGAGTATGCAAGGATGTTCCCATGGCCAGCCATGGGTGGTGGTATCAAGCAACCCAGTGAACTCAGGACCGAAGCAACCCGAGACACCGCTGTTGTTATCATGAACAGCATCACCCTTGTTGATGCATTTCTAGATGCGGTAGGTTGTTTACTATTACCTAATCTTTTTTCATTCGAGATGAGGTGATTGTTAGTCATCAAAATTAATTTATTAGCCCACCGGTAGCTGCGAATTAACTGGATAATTAAAAGGAAATGACTAATAATTCACCCTGATCTTAAGAAAAGAGAGAATAAGAAAAGGAGAGGATCCAAATTAACCTGTACTATCAAATGCAAGTTGAGCAATTCGAGGATTTGTTTTTATAAGCAACTTTTTTTTTTTTAAAGGAACCAATTCAATTAGCCACAATCTAGCTAGCTAATCTTGTAATAATAACAATTACAGGACACAAGATTACAAGTGTAAATATCAAGCATATGTATAACAAGCTAATTATTCATTATCGTATGAATGCCAAGATGTCAAATGAAAATATTACTAATATACATTCAAGCATAACCCACTCAAATTGTTTGTCATCTTGATCAATCCAGAACAAATGGATGGAACTCTTCCCGTCTATTATTTCTCGAGCGAAAACACTTCAAGTGGTAGCATCAGGAGTTTCTGGACATGCAAGTGGATCGCTTCATCTGGTGAGTATTCGATGAACGTGATCATCCTAATGGCCTTGATAATGTTGTTGCTGTTAATTTCTTTTGTCAACATATCCGAAAATATCAGTTCATCTAAATTTTCAAATACTAACAGGCTTTAATATAACTACAATGATTAAATTGATATAATTTATATTAACGTGGATCTCAAATTGCTTCTTTCGTATTCTATGTTTTATCCAGATGTATGCAGAACTACAGGTTCTATCTCCTCTAGTTCCCACAAGAGAAGCCCATTTCCTTCGTTATTGCCAACAGAATGTGGAGGAGGGAAGCTGGGTGATTGTTGATTTCCCCCTTGATAACTTCCACACCAACTACCCCCTGTCTTATCCTTATTACAAAAGAAGGCCCTCTGGCTGCATCATTCAAGATATGCCTAATGGATATTCCAGTGTAATTAATTTTCTCTCGTGAAATTAACTTCAGCAATTTTATTTATAACTTTTTGAAGCTTTTCCTTTTTATTCAGGTTTCTATTTAAAACATATTCATCTATATTTCATGCTTTACATTTTACATCCACAAATTTTAATTTATTTATTCCAATTGGGAAAATTACATTCTTGTAGTTGTCAATTATATATCGTAGTGCACTAAAGAAGATCTAGATTTGCCCGGAATATGTGAAAGTATGCTGAACCAGCTTCAATTTTCAATACAGGTTACATGGGTAGAACATGCGGAAGTTGAAGAAAATCCTGTGCATCAGATTTTTAACCATTACGTGAGTAGTGGCATGGCATTTGGAGCACAGCGTTGGCTAGCTGTTTTGCAGCGACAATGCGAGAGGTTCGCTAGCCTAATGGCTAGAAATATATCTGATCTTGGAGGTACGTTGCCATACGTAAACTGAGTATTGTCGAGCTCATCTAGTACAATAAGACTTGGTTTGATTTATACATAAACAAGCACTAAGCAAAGATAACCTTTGCTGTTTACAGTTATACCTTCTCCTGAAGCACGAAAGAATCTGATGAATTTGGCACAAAGGATGATCAGGACATTTAGTGTAAACATAAGTACTGCCTATGGACAATCATGGACGGCTCTTTCTGATTCAGCTGATGACACTGTGAGAATAACCACTAGGAAAGTTGCGGAGCCTGGCCAACCTAATGGCTTAATCCTTACAGCTGTATCCACTACTTTTTTGCCATATCCACATTACCAGGTCTTCGATCTCCTCAGGGATGAACACCGAAGAGTTCAGGTTTACATATATATTTATATAACGATAATACATTTGAAGTTCCAGAGTTCAAATCAAATTGACGATTAAGAAATTGTTTATTGTTTATGACACAGTTGGATGTGCTTTCAAATGGGAATGCATTACATGAGGTGGCTCACATTGCAAATGGCTCCCATCCTGGAAACTGCATCTCCCTTCTTCGCATTAATGTAAGTATTTTCTGGTACAGTACCGGACAACTTTTCTTTGAGTGAGGATATCGCGAACCGCATTAGACTTGGAATTAATATTTACTAGGTTGAGAGTAGTAAAGGAAAAACCACCTTAACAAATACACTGGACAACTTCACTGGCACTTGTGTCTCTTCTAATTCTTGCAACACATTTTTAATCCTTTCCCCAATGCTTCTCAATCGTGGAACTCTAAATAATTTAGGCCCTGAATAGGATTTATGGTGGAAGAGAGAAGAAATCCAGTGATATCTTCATGTTTATTATCAACAGAGAGAAAGAGGAAACTAGGAAGTTTTGATTTGTCTTTTTTAAACTTTTTGAGTTCAGTGTTGGATTATCTTAAGATCACCATTAAGCATATCTAATTGATCACTTGTTCAATTGAACGCAAGCAGGTCGCGAGCAACTCGTCGCAACGGGTGGAGCTGATGCTGCAGGAGAGTTGCACAGATAACTCAGGCAGCCTAGTGGTGTACACCACTGTTGACGTTGATGCCATCCAGCTTGCCATGAGTGGTGAGGACCTCTCATGCATCCCTCTCCTCCCATTGGGGTTTGCCATCGTCCCCATCATGGGCCACACCAGCAATAACTCCAATGTCACCAGCGAAGGACAATCTTCCGACCAGGACGGTCATCATCATGTTCCCCCGGCCGATCCCGGATGCCTTCTCACTGTAGGCCTCCAGGTTCTGACCAGCACAATCCCTACCGCGAAACTCAACCTCTCCAGCGTCACAGCCATCAACCATCATCTCTGCAACACGGTCCAACAAATCAATGCTGCACTAGGATGTGGAAAAGATAGCATCAACAACGGCAATGTCGCATCTTCTGCAGAGGCGGCCCCAGCTGCCTCTGTCAAGCAAACGGATCAAGACTCGCCGTAATTACCCAAAAAATGCTCCCCTCTCTTTCTCTGCACTCATGAGTCCTCGAAGAAATGACAAGAACAATGCTGAAAATTCCTGTATGGTCTATAGACCATTAACGTATCCAGCAATAGTGTCTTGGTCTACAAACCATGCAAGGACAACAACAACTCCTACCATTGGCTTGGTGTGCTTGAAAGAGAAAGATGAGGAGGGGTTTCTTTTTGGTGTAATTAGTGAAAATGTACAAGGGTAATTTTGTCAACTGGAAAACTAGTAGTTTTAATGTTGTTGTGGCCCTGTGGTTAAATAAATGCAGGGACAGTGGGTGTATTGAAGACGATGGGTAGTTGGTAGGTAGGCTAAGACTTGAAACAAGATTTGTGAAGGAAGTCAAGAGCGCACCAGATGTGATCCTTTGTTATCTGGTAAAAATATGACTATGCCTAAACAAAAAGGAAAAAAAAGAAAAGAAAAAGAAAATGGGTTTCAGAGGCCTCTCAGCAGCCAGCAAGGATGGTGGTTCGGGATTTGACTTCCTGCTCGTTTTGGCCCCTCGTGGTCCCCCTTCTTAGATTCTACATGGATTAATTTTGCTACTCCTGTTTGCTTAATGCTTCTCTTGTGTTATCTTGTTTTGTTTTGTTTTGTTTCATTTTCTTTTTTTCCGCAATGCTAGTTCTATGGAATTTATTTCCTAGCTCATTGACTAAACAATTTGATCCAGAAATATTTAAACCATAATGATACATTGTGGAGTTTATATTGAAGCAAAACTGAATAATTTTTCTTCCAAGTGTTTTAAAAGATTATTCAAATTTATTTTTTTATAATATTGAGTAATATGAATCTTTTTTAACAATGGACATAGTTGTTTATAACTACAAATAAGACATCTAATGAAAAGTATTTTATAAATAACTTATGATAATTTGGTAACAAACAATACTTTTTCGCATAAGTTACCAAATAAGATAATTGTATTAACAAAAAAAAGTTCATACCAAACGCGGTGGTTTGGTTTCTTTTTTGAAAAAAAAAATAAGTTTTGGATGGTTATTATTTGGCTCAGCTTAATTAGGCTTATGTTCGATTCTCAACTAAACTGAAACTAAACCAAGTCCACGTATTATATATATGTTGTATCTTTCACATTTCAAAATGTAACTTTTAGTATCCTCGAGTACAAAACCTTATACTTGCATCCCTAATTCAGCCACCAAGTTATAATTCTACTCGTTTTTTATAATTGTAAACAAATATATATTTACTTCAAAAAGTTTTATTCTTCTAACACTAAACTTTCTTCTCAGTATTGAATCTGAATTTTTTGTTTTTCCAAAAAAAAAAAAATCAAAACCAAATCAAAACAACCAACTCTAGAAATGTTAGTTTGGTTTTATTATTTTACATTGTTAGAAACTAATAGGTTAGCCTTAAATGAAACCAAAATAGTTTGATTTTTGTCTTCAAATAGGTCCAAAATCATTTCCCATGGGGTTAGAGGGTAACTCAAATGATTAAGATTACCTTCCTCCAGGTGTGAGGTCTAGGTTCAAATCTCATAAAAAAAATAAGAGATTGAGTTAGGATGGGGGTTTGTTAAAATAAAAAAAGGTCTAAAACCAAAAGAAACTAAAGCAATTAATATAAACTCTAGTTAGAAATGAAATAGAATTGAAATGATGATTCATGGCATGTAGAGAGGAGAGCTAAGAAAATAGAGGAAATTACTGTTGTTAAAGCAAGAGGTATAAGTTAAAATAAATAAGGGCTCATTTGCATTAGTTTTCTTAAAAGCTTCTTTTTTTATATATAACTTTTGAAAATTTTGTTTTTTGAGAGTTAAAATTTCTAACTTGTCAAAAAAAAATTTTAAATTGAGTTTTTTTTTTAGAGTTTTAATTTTTAAAAAAATTCAAGTCGCTACTAGAAATTGATGGATTTGAGACAAAAAATTTCTGTATCAAATTGAAATGAATTTGAGGCAGAAAATTTGGATAAAATTTTCTAATAAATTAATACATATTTGAGATGGATTTTGAAACGAAAAATTTTCCATTTCAATTAGAGATGGAATTTTCTGTCTTAAAATTTGAGACGAGGATTTTCTGGACTAAAAAGTTCTGTCTCAAATATATTTTGGGACGAAATCTTTTAAGTTTGAGAAGGAAATTTTTTGTCTCAAATTTAAAATTTTTTTGTAGTGATCTAAATACTTGATATTGCAAAGAATTAGATGAGGAGTATGATCTTTTTTTTGGGCAGTATTGCAGACTTGCAAAACAAAAAGCTTGACACCGACGTGATGCCGACCAAAAGTACTCTGATACTCAAGTCAATAGAGTATTTCTGGGGAAGAATGTTCTAATGTCTATAGGTTTCTCTTTTAGAGTAATATCACTTACCTTTGTTTTCTATGCAAATGTTCTACTTATAAAACATTTCCCAAGACACGTGGATCCTTGGGACAGCGTCATAGTAGTAGGTGTATGGAGAGAGCACATCGGACGTTGGAGATCAGGAATCGCACGTGCGTACATGCTTGGGTGGTTTTGGTTAGGTCGGATCAAGTTGGGGAAGGACATAACCCGATCCCCTAACAATACTAATTGCAAAAAAAAAGAGTATCATTTTTCAAATTCAGAAACGAAATATTTTCCTCATAGAAAAGCCAATCTGGACATGTCCTGAATATGTTTGCAACATTGAAATACAAATGCATTTTAGTTTTGGTGGTTTGAGCTCTACCATCTAATTTAGAGGTCATGTGTTCAAGCCCATACATTTTAATTGTTTTTAAGCTAAAAAATCATAAAATCATTGAGGATCCTTTTCTGAACTTGTCTTATTCAAGTAAAAGTGTTTCTATTCTTCCCTCCCCCCCCCTCCCCCCCCCCTCCCCCAAAAAAAAAGATTCAATTTATTTTGTTTATTGCTCTTTTCCTAGTAAAAGCAAACAAGCCCTATTCTTTTGATTTATTTAATATTAAAAAAAAAAAAAAGCAAAGCAAAAAGCGCAAACAAGCCCTATTTTGACACGTGGGTAAACCAACCTAAAGTATTGCTGCTCTATCGCAATCAACTACGACGCCGTCTAGCTAGAAGACAGTAAAGTATAAAAGTGGCCGAACACTCGACCGCAGAGACAGACAGACAGACAGACAGGCTAAGCTTCCGTTAGGGTTTGATTTTGATTCAAAGCGAAGATGGCTATGCAGGCAGGCATTAGCTTTTCTAGGATCATCATTCTAGTTGGTGCAGGTACACCAACTACACAATATTCACACACATACATATATGTATAAACTATTTCTTTCAATTATTCTTTTCTTTTTAAAAAAAAATATTTTCAAAATCGACACTGATCTTAGTATCTATGTGTATGCATGTGTGTTTTTAGGGTACACTAGTACGCTGCTGTTGAAGAACGGTAAATTATCCGACGTATTGGACGAGCTTCAGGTAACTCTTGCTGTTAATCATCACTTTTTCATCAGCAATATTTTTAATTTTGTTTATTTAAATATTAATTTTATTTAGATCCCACGTATTTAAACGAATTTATTCTTTAGTTTGTATGAGCAATATGTTTACACCTATTCCTTGGTCAGTTTATTTATTTTTGCTATTATGTTTAGCCTAGGTACTCTATTGATCTCCAGTACTAGGACAATCTTTCTATTCATATTTTTCAATTCTTTTTTTGTCAGTTGCAGCTTTAATCGATTTAATATAGTCAGAATTGATTTGCATTTACTCATTTGTGATTTCTGACCTTATCATGTATTTAGTTTGTGATTTTTGTAACTTAATTTTGTGTATTATTGATAAAAACTGCAATGTCATGGGGAATAATTTAGTTTGACGGGGATAATATCAGCTAGAAGTGGGATTATGTAGATGGGACACCTTACTTTTGCTGTGATATAAGCATGTCTTGAATTTGCTTGAGTGACTAATATAATTTCGAAAATGAAGTATATGGGGCTTTTGAATTGTGATGTAATGAGGATATACATAAAAACACTTACCTCTCCCATGTATCACACGGGTACCATACTAGTTTAACCCAAACATTGCTAACGTCACCTACCAAATTCACAAAGGAAAGAAGAGTAATATTTTAATCACGCAGAATAATTCTTTTTGTAGGAAAAGAAGAATATGGTGGACATAATTAGAAAAAGAATTTTCTAATCATGTTCCTTTTTCTTTTTAAGTTGATGTAGTGTGTAATTTATACATCTTTAGATGAAAATAGGAAATGTACTTAACTTTGTGTGTGTATGTGTGTGCATATATTATAAGTTAAAATTTATGTTAACAATAGTAATGCAATATTTGACGAGAATATTGAAGGTAAAAATGGTTAATGGTTAGGTTGAAACTTCGAACCTCGATGTCCTTTCGGAGAGGGAAAAAACTCATGAAATGAAGACATGTTGCATTGATTGAAAAGGAATAGACTCTACTTTATTATATATACAGATAGATAGTGTTGGTTTGAGACCAAGAAAAGGAAATGAAGAGACTTCCCCTGATGAACCTTTTTGATGAGTTTAGAGTTCAGCATGTCGTCTGGTGCAATTGCCTTGTGAAATGGTTTTAGACATAAAGAAATGTCTGAAGGTGTAGTTAGAGTTTTAGTGGAGATTCTAGGTTAGCTTAATCATTTTCTCCTTTTCCTTGAATGGATTGAAGTATTCTTTTAGTGTGATATTTTAATTGGGTACTCTAAAAGTGGGCTTCTGAAAATTTATCTTGGTGCAGAATCTGGTAAAAGGATATGAGCAAAAGGGCTCAGATGGTGATTCTGATGCAATTGCTGCACAGGTATGTTCAGGATCAACAGCAACTAAATTATGCACTAACTTCTGGAATTGAAATCTTCTTTTAGAGTGCGAGTTTGTATTTGTATAATTGATTGGTTCTAGCTATCAGCAATTCAGCATTCAGTTTGAAATACAGTGAGTTGACACTGAGTTTTTTAGATTGACCATTTTGCAGGTTCGTCGATTGGCAATCGAGGTTCGGCATTTGGCCTCTGCAAGGCAGATTACAGTTCTTAATGGACATTCAAGTGGTATCTTCTAGCTCTTTGTGAGATTGGTCTCTAAACAGAAAGGATAAGAAAGGAACATGGTTACTGAACACATGCACAAAGGAGGGACAAAAAAAAAAAGAAAAGAGAGAGAGAAAGAATAAAGTCAAAAACACACGCATTTACCCCATTGTTCTATATGCTTTTTATCTTGAACTTTTGTTCCCAATTAAGTATTTTATTTAATTCCTTATAATTCCTCCTTCCTTTCAACCTTCTCGTTACAGGTAATTTTACAAATATAGTGGCGCCAGCTGTGGCTTTGGGTGCCTTGGGTTATGGATATATGTGGTGGAAGGTGAAATAACATGCTTCTAGTTGTTGTTCAATATTGTTTCCTAGGATAAGCATGCTGCTGGTTTTTGATTTTGTTTAGCTGGGTGTCAAGTAGTTTGATCTTTCTTTTTTTGAGCAATTCTTTCTTTCGGTTACTAATGTTCTTGCCTTCCTTTTCTTTCCTCTTCTTTTTGGTTTTTCGTTTAAACATTAGGGCATTAAGTTCTCAGACCTTATGTATGTAACAAAGCATAGTATGGCAAGTGCTGTTGCGAGTTTGACAAAACATCTGGAGCATGTATCCGAAACTCTTGCAGTAAGCATCTAAGTGACTCCTTTTTCTTCTTTCCCTGTCCAGTCAGCATATGTAAATTGTAGTAAACATTTGGTAATTCATTTTTTGTTGCGTCCCATTTATGATGATGGTGTATAAATGGCATAAATTCTTGGAATATCTGTATTGTTCGGAAGTTCTGTGATTCAGCATTTATGAATTTTAGTATAGTTTTTAGGTTATGCTTTGTCTTCCAGGTTAAAGTTTGCTCCTCACAGGCTGATCTTGGGTGTGGATTACATGATGCAGTTCACCTGTTAATCTTCCCCTTGCCACTATTCCATGGGATTCTTCTAAAACTAAAAATTCTTCACCTTTTTATGATATTTCTCACCTTATAAATTGTGACTTTTGAGCCGCTGATGCTATTATGAAAGATGAAAGCATTCTTCTGCATTTATGGCTCTTTCGGTATACTTGAGAAGCAGTTTATCTTTTTGCTGTCAGACATCTAATGATCTTCTTGCTTTTTCATTCTTTAGTTATTGTTTACCTCATTTGGGTTGTCTTGATCAAGCATGACATTTTATTCACAAAAAGAAGAAGATTGAAGTTACGAGCAATGGAACATGAGAACTAATTCTCGAACTGATCTAGAGAACAATGATAACGCATGAGAAATAGTGCCTCCGACAAAATTATGAATTGGTGACTGTTAATCTTTTTTTTTCTATTTTCTCAGAACTTGAAACTTATGCTCTGATCTGCTTCCCCCAACCCCCACCCCTGCCCCGCACACATATTCTCACTTGGTTTGTGTTACTCAGAGGAAAAATTGTTCTGTACTGAGTTTTAGGGACTATGATGTCTTCAAGAGATAAAAGCATATCAGTTTGATAATTATGTCATCAGTATCATTCTAAATTGACACTCTAAGCTTCTACTAATTTTTCTATCTAGTTGATTATCCAAATTATACATGTGGAAGTTAAGAGGTTAGACAGTTCTATCAAATGACCATTGCTTGTGTGGTAAAGTTAAAATGTACTAGATTGATTATTTAAAAAACTGTATTAGTATAGGAAGAACCTGATTTGGTCTACTTTGGATGTCATTTCTTGCAAATGTCCAAAGATTTCTGTTCTTGATTGAGAAATAAAAGCAAGGAAGTTTTGCTGATAAAAGACATAGAGTCAAGAGAATTTTAAAGGAGTTTGAGTTTCACATGGTTTCATGCGGCCTTTCCTAAAATATTTTCTATCAACATATTTGAATCAACAACAATTTCAAGATCAAGAGATTTTGTCCAGGTCAGCATTTTTACCCTCGTTATATGATTGGAAGTACTACCTATAACCCATGTAGTGGGGCAAAGCTCAGCTTGGTTTGGTTGACTATAAAACTGTCCGACGGGTGTGCCATTCTGATGTTAGGCATTACCAATATTTGAATATTAATAATATCCCTGTGCTTTCCTTTTTCGATGGAAAAGTATTTGACAAGATGAGTTCATATATAAGCATGTGACATGACAAAAATATTTTCTAGTTCTTGATGATGTTGGGAGGACTTCAGCATGGTTCTACCTTCCATACCTGCATAGAATATAGATGATGGAAATAGTATTTTGCTAGCCCGGACGTGTAATATGTTTCAATTAGCAACCTTCATGTGTAGATTGGAACTTCTGCTACTGTTTATATTTACTTGTGCTTCTCATCATTTGTTCAGGCAACAAAGAGGCATCTGACACAGCGAATTGAGAATTTGGATGGGAAACTGGATGAGCAAGTAGAAATATCAAATTTAATTAAGAATGAGGTACAGTTTAATAGAGAAAATGTGGCATTTTGTTCAACTGCAGTTTTCTCCTGTTGGCTGTGTTCTGTATATAATTGTGTAGTCAGCTATCCTCAATTCAAGCTGGCCAAAGAGGCATCCAGTCATAATCTGAACTTGTTAAGTTAGGTAAAATTGTAATTTTGACTTCAACCCAGGTTAGAGTTCTTATGATTAAGTTTTTCGTACTTGTGAAACAGGTTACTGATGTACGTGTTGATATCTCTCAAATTGGTTATGACTTGGATGAATTACAAAGACTGGTTTCTGGTTTGGTGAGTATTATTGGATAAACTTAAGACTTGAAAGCCCTAGAATATGATGAGTAATTTCGACTTCAACCCAGGACCCCTATGAATTTAGATGTTTGTTTGGCTGTGTCTCTTATTGCTTGCATGCTTCTACCTATATATGTGAGAGGTTCTCCAGTCCTTTTCTTTTTCTTTTGGGAGGTGGAATGGTGACGATGAAGGTTTTTCAATATCATTATTACATGAAAGATTTGTAGCTTGATATAATTTGGGGTTTGACAATTTAATCTTGACTTTAGACTTGAAAAAACGTGACTTAGATCTCTTCTCTGGTTGGCACATGATTTTAGTGACTAAGATATTGGTTCTGGAAATGCATGTATGTTTTTAATTTTTTTTTAATTGTTCCGTGCATATGTTGACTGTGCATATGGAACTTCTTTACATTTGTCTAATTCTTGCATGACTTCCCATTCTTTTTGACATTACCGTGGTATTGCAGGATGGCAAACTTCTTTCACTGGAAGGCAAACAGGTGATCAAGCTTCCACATATTATGTTATCTACATTGATTCAAGTCATAATATCTTGCTATGCATCAGTTGCATCATTATATGGGAGTTAATTGTGATTGTTGTGATTCTGGCAACAGGAGATTGCAAATGCTGGTGTTATGTACCTGTGTAGCATTGTTAATGGAAAAAGGGTAAAAATGCCTGAAACAATCCAGGTGCATCCAGAGAATCTCTCTCCCTCCCTCCCTCCCTCTCTCTTTACCTATCTATCTATCTCTCTTTACCTATCTATCTATTTATCTATCTACATATACACGTGTGTTGCAGCTTCTTCTGTGTAGTACCTTATGTAGCTTTAAGTCTCTCTTTTTCTCTCTCCCCTGCTCTGATTGTACAGGCGTACAGCTATGAGTGGGTTGCGTTAACAAGAATTTCATAGGAAACTTCAAAAGAGATAGATGATTTTTTTCTTTTCTTTTTTTTTTTGGATAAATGCTGCCACTTTTGTTTGGAGGATATGCAAGTCTCCTACTTCAAAATTCTTTGCAACGTTTACATAATGTATTTAGCCATTCGCAGCATTCCATCAACTAGATTCTGCGACATTTACCGAGGTTACTAGATTATAAAGTGCATGGTGAACATTTAGTCACACTTCACAGTTTCTTATGTTGAATATGTACTGCCTCTTGCTCAACAAAATTGATTTTTTCAAAAAAAAAAAAAATTTCAGATGCTAGTTGTTAACCGTAATTCAAATTTGCAGGGACAGCTCAAACTTGCTGCCAACTCCACAGCGAGTCTAATGGTAACTCCCTAACACGTCATTAAATGCTTTGCTCAGAAACCTATCATGTTAAAAACAATACTTGCATTCAATTTTGGTATCAAACTGTTGATGATCAGAAAAAGGATAAGTTTTAGGTTGTATTTGTTTCATTAAAATTTGGATGGTCAGGAAACTTTCTTTTATTTTTCTTTTGGTTGGCATGAATATTTGGAGAAGAGTGATAATATTCTCCAGAGATTTGGAAAGATGGCAATGTAGGTTGTAAAATAGTTAGTGAAGTTTCAGAAAGATACTGAATATTCTTAAGCACCTGAGCATTGAGAACACAGATTTTCCCCGGCAGCTTTCATTGGGAAAATAATTTCCATTCATCTCTGTTATTCTCTCCACTTAAACAAATCTAGCCACCATTTTCAGTGACAATCAATTCCTGGTTCAGATCATTCTGGTGCTGACTACGACTGCTGCAAGATCATTGCCATCCAATATGGAGAAAATAAAGAGAGGAAATAGTCTCTCTTTCTTTATTTCATATTCCGTTTCTTCTTTTTCTTTTTATTCTTTTGTTTTTCTTTTCCAGTCGGGGTGGGATCAGGTGACTTTTCAAAATGATGCGAGTTCCTTTCCTGGAAACTTAAATATATGGATTTGAATTTTAGAAATTGATGCCTTTGAATGTAGCACTCCTAACATTTTCTCCTATGCATCTGATATATTTGTATTGCTTAATACCATAAGCTCGAAAAACTCCAGGCATCAAATGGCGAGAATAGGTGTAGCAAATTTCCTGTCGCCCAACATATACATGAGATGAACCCTTGACAACTTGAACTTTTATGTCCCAAAACTGTTGCAACAACAAATATTGCAGGTTATTTAGAAAGATTTAAGGTTTGTGGCATCATATTTTTCTCCTCATGGTATATCTTTTACTAGAACATACATAAACATGTAGTTGACATGAAAGTATTTAAGGCAATTTCTTCATCTGTTGACGTGCTTTCCCAATCAGTTAAATCTTTATGTTGTTCTCGTGGCAGGGTCTTAAGGAATTTGCGGATCCTTTACCCTCAAATGGTAATAGGTTCATTACAAATGCCATTCCGCAAGATGGTCTTGATAAGTTCAATGCTACTCCAAAAAGCTTGACCAGGTAATACATACAGCCTATGCACCCATCTTTTGCCCTATTTATTCTCATTGTAGGTTGACGGAGGAGATGAGTTGAGGTAATCTCTGATACTTCATATCCGCCCAATTGGTTATCGTGGAACAGTTTGGCTAAAATTTTTAAAATTGCTTTTAACAGAATGGCATCAACTAATTGCTGATGCAAGTTTCTTGAAGAACTATCATGTCCCTGGTGTTCTTTTTCTGGTGTCTCCAAGGAGTAGATTTCTGTTCATCTAAGATGCTATATCTGAACACTTGGTTAGATCTTAATTAGTAGTTAGATCTTAATTAGCCGGCGAATTAGTACATGTTGAACAACTCGTTCTTGAAGTTGATGTTGCCAACTCAGTTGCTCTGTGATGCTGGGAACTGGAAGAGTTTTGATTTATATCTTCTGGAGATGGGGAAAGTTTATATGTTTTTACCAACATCATCATCATTGAGGTGCATGGATGAAACTACGAAACGATGGCTGCAATTCTGCAGTTATCTTTAGTGAATGATTGATCCAGTGGCTAGAGAAGGATTAGGTTGTTTGTAAGATTGGATGCTATCCGTTTATTGTCAAACAACTCTATTCATTAAGGTGATCTCAGATTCACCAGGCCCAAAAAAATAGATAAATCTTAACCATAATGTTTTCTTGAGAAGTAAAATTTCTATTAATACTCAACAAAAGGGAGTGCAAGGAGCAACCCCAAGATTAAGCTTCTAAGGCTATCTATACGTTTTTTTTTAGTATAAACATCAACTGTATAATAGCCTTTAGTCGAAAAACAAATATTATAAGAGAGGTGATTCTTCAAAAGAAAATATTCTCTTCCTTCAAAAGCTCTATAATTTCTTTTTCTCCAAATATTCCCAGTCATCGCCATACGGGTAGTACGAACATAACCATAATGGTTTATGCCATTTGGGTGATTAAAAACGGATTTTGGAACATTGTATTCAGACTTCTAATGCTAATATTTTTGAAGTGGGGTTAAATTTGATTTTTGATACTACAAATAGACATGTTGAAAAAAAAAATTAGAATTTTGTAGCCGCTGAGCATTGTAACACTCGTAGATTTACCGGTGCCGATAATTTTCTTGTCTTATGTGTGATAGGAGGTTATGCATTTGATGTCGGATTTTGGGCTTGTTTGGATTGTTTTTTTTTTAAGTATTTTTTAATAATTTTAAAAAATATATATTTTAGAAACTAAAAATTTTGACTTTTATAAAAAGGTATATTCGAATTGTTTTTTAATTTAAACTTGTTCAAAAGTTAAACCAAATAGTTATTGCAAAAAGAATATATTTTTTTCTAAGAAAAAAAAAAGTATTTGCTCCTTTAAAAAGAGCTAATCCAAACAAGCCTTTATCTTTTTAAGTAAAGTGACGCATATGTAAAAGGCTGGAATATTACCCGAGTGAGATTAGATTGATGCTTGAATGGTGGCAATTATCGCAGGTGCAACGAGATAATCAAATTACTTGTTAAGCTAACCCTTGTTCTGTCACTGTACAAGAGAAACGAAAATAAATTAATGTAAGGCGCTATTAATTTGATAATATAATTGTTGAATCACTTGTACCTTTTCGCTTTTGTGGGGTGGAAAAACTATAGTAATTATTAGAACAAAAATGGTCCAATAAATCAAGTAATCGTTCATCTAGTATTTTATATTCGACTCTAAAATCAACTTTTTACCATTTCCACTGAAATATAATATGACTTAAATATGTAAAGTTATATACCTTTGAACTTTAGAATACTTGGTGTTTCTTAATGGAGCAAGATACTCAATGCTGAATAAATAACAAAGAGAAGCTTTAAGGCGCCTTCGTGTTGTGTGAAACTTTATTATATTATTCTAAGACCATAATTTATCTTTGCAATTTTATTTTTAGCTTATCTTGACATCTTTATGGAATAATAGGTTACGTATATTTCTTTGGTACTTCTTATTTGCAAGACCTTGTAAAAGAACATAAATAACAAAAACCAAAGTTAGTGAAGGGCTGATAAATTTCAAAAGAAAAATGACGTGTACTTATAAAAGATGTTGTAGGATAAGTGGCTGTCCTCAGTAACCGAATCTTGTATTCGCCGAGGCAAGGTGGTAAAATTAAGGGAACAAATACAGTTTGCGGAACACCATTTGGATGGAAATCCAAGTTAAGCTAGTACATCAGTCGTATATGGTTGCCAAGTCTTTTAGCGGAAATATGCTTTGATGTCTAAACACCTTTCAAGCACAAAGGTCCTGCTTGGATTGACTTTTTTTCAAGAAAAGCACTTTTTTTCTTGAAAAAGTAACATTAATTTTGTAATAACTATTTGATTTGGCTTCTAAAAAAATTAAAATTTTGAAAAAAGCTCAAATACAACTTTTTTATAAACCAGAATTTTCAGCTTCTAAAAAAAAACTGTTTTTCAAAAACTGTTAAAAAAAGCGCTTTTAAAAAAAGCCAATCCAAACAAGCACAAAGAACTAATAGAGAAACAGGATTAACGAGTAGTTCAAGTTGTTAAAATTATTTTAAAAATAACACGGATTCCGATCCTATTTAAAAAGAGAAAAACTAACAGATAACAAACCATTAAATGGGCAGCGTCCTAGTGAGGCCTCAATTTATTGACGTGATGTACACAACAGGTAATAGTAAGGCATATGTAGTCTGGAAATTTTCTTGAAAATTTTATTGGAATTCTTTCATATATATATATATATATATATACACGACTCTTTTTCCCCTTTTAAACTGACAAGTTGCTTTTTCAGTTTCATTTGAGGTGAAAAATGATCATGCCTTTATGTTAGGTAGCATCAAAGAGCACGCGTTCAGCGCTATGGTGAAGCTACCAGCCTATCTTGCACCACTTGATGCCTACCAGTCGTGTTCCTACAGTTAACATGTGTAATTGTGATCATGCAATGGTGATGCTGTGTTCCCAGGTGACTCCAATTTTGGTAACTTCATGTCCTTGTAACAAGACTCATAAACTACATCGTTATGGCCACTGTAAAATGTGAAATCAGCTTCAACTACGGGTTGCGATTTGTTGTTCGTATTGTTTCCTTCCATCTCTTCATTTGCAGCAGCTTGGTTCTTTGCCATGAGTTCGTTGAACATCGAAGATCGCAGCAGAAGGCTGAGTGCAGTTGGGGATGATGGCTTATTGCAAGCACTAAGAGGCAGTTTTGTTTCAACAATTTCTTGCTTATGCGAAAAGGAAAATTCGCCCTTGCTGAAAGAACCGGAGTTATATGACAAGCAGGGTTTATCGCTTGTGTTGATTTCGTTAGAGAAGGTCTGCATAGCGCACAAGTCTGCACTTAGGCCCTCAGTGCCTGGCGCATTTGCCCCTGGTTTTAACCATCGAATATATGTGCTCAAGTCGAAGTTTGTAACTGCATTGATTCCTCTGTATTCGATTGCTGCAATATCGTATGCGCGAGCAGCTTCCTCTTGGGTACCTGCAAGATTTTGAGCAAGTTCTCAAGCTTAGTGGCCCTCAAAACATCTAAAATAAGTTGGCTTTAAAACCAATCTACTTGCATCCCTTGTATACAAGAGTTCATAGTGGAACTGAAAAGCAAAGGATTGATACTTACTATATGTGCCAAGATAAAGATACTTATTTCCAAATACGCGGCCGATTCTTGCTTCCCATCTACCATTGTGATGATGCCTGGAAGAATATTACACATTCTTTTAGCTGACTGAAGATCAATAGATAGAATATCGGACTGTGTCTAGTTCCAGAATGACATTTACCTTGCAACTCCTCTGTACTTGGACGCGCCGCGTGCAAAGCCATTGCTTCTCCTGTCAACAGAACTGGATGTTTTAATTCATTTTCGTTCAAATTGCTGTACAATGCATACTAAGCCTGCAATGGCCATGTTGACTACCTTCTCAGAGAGGCCAAGTACTCTTCTCTTGTTACGTGTTGCATTAGTGCGATCTCTTTTGCATAATCAGATAACTGAAAATGGCGAATCATACATGTTCCATCACCTATCATAATGCTGGAGTAGAAACCATTACCAAACTAACATGTGAAGGTCTGAATCTTACAGGGAAATTTGTGAAGGTCGATGTGCCCCAATACTTAATCGCCGCTAAATCATATGCTCTTGCTGCGGATTCTTCTTCATCATATGCTCCTAGATAGACTGCTCCATGCCAGAAATGCAGAATCAGATGACAAGATCAAATAAACAAAGCATAAATATCATCGCGTAAGATCTTAAATTCAGAAAATATCTGCTACAGAGAATGATCTTACCGACCTTGTTTTCCCTTCTTCCTCTGAGTCACATTCCAGGATCCTTTATCCCATAAATGAGCCTCATAACGCCCTGTCCATCGGTGCCTGGTAGCGAAAGGGTGTGGAATTAGCTTCATCAACTTACAAAATATAAAACTTTGTATCTTGAATCAGGTGATATTAATCAATTCAGCTCCTTAATATATCAAACCTGCTGACTCCTCGAAATCTTGAACTTCGCTTAACTGCAGTAGTAGTAGTAGTAGCAGCAGTGGCTTGATCAACTTGCGACCCCTGTGCCGCTGTAGCAGGAGATCTTCGCCGCCTTCTGACACCCTTAACCTCTGGCACATCACATTCCATCACGAACAAGGAGTGGCTCCTGGAATTTTCTTCAGATTTAACACTTGCCATATCCATATCTGTATGCTTTTGTTGTTGATGATAAAGCCAAGAGAGATGGACTGGTACGGCTTGCTCGTTTTGCTAGCTGCTGCTTGTAGTTCATGTAACAATTGGTGCTTAAATATGTGGCCATCCTTTGTCTGCTTCCTCAAATTAATGCTTATTTTATTCTTCAATTGACAAACTGTATCATAGTGATGAGGACAATGTGAGCGATGATTTTGAGTATTTTTGCTTAGAGTGTGAACTAGCCAATTTAGCTTGAAACATAATTTAACGTTGGTGAAAATGGATCAGCAGTCTTCTCCGGCCTTTCATAAGCTTCCAGTTGACTAAGTAATAGTAGCTGATAATTTCAAGGCTCTTTTGTCTTTACAAAATTGTTGCAATTCTCTCGCCTCACATAGGATTAGGCAGTGCATGACTTTTTGGTTAGTGTCTAGCTCTAAACACTCTTCTGTCACACTTTTAACGTCCATTCTAAGAACTTTAGAAAAATGAGATTGACGCACACTCTGAAAGAGTAAACCCCTTTCTCGCATGTAAGACTTCATAACTAATTTACCATTGAAAACATAATCAGAGCTCTCTTATTGGTTAAAGGCACATAAAAAGTTAATTAAAGTAATTTTGTCTTTAAGAAGCCTATTTTTATTATCGACTTTAAGTAGTTACGTTTCAGAATAAAAATTGTAGTTATAAAAATAAGTATTTACATGTTTAAATAAAGTGGGTTAAAAGTAATTTATATGGTTAAAATAATTATTAAGGAAATTAAAATAGAATTTAAGAGGTAAGTATAATAAAAGGGTAAAGATATTTTAGCAATAAAAATAAAAAGGTGAGGGTAAGATAGTTAATGATTTGGTCAAATTTATTTTTTTTTAAAAGTATTTAAAGTCATAAAAAATAAAAGTTGGGGTAAAGATTTTTTTATTTTCTACTTAAAGCCACTTAAAAAATTAATTTTTTTATTAAAACAAACACTTCTATTAGTTTAAATTAAGTTTTAAATAGGTTTGACTAGAAAAAAACAACCAAACCGAACACCCTCTTAACCATCCATTCCTGACTCAAATACAATATATGACAACTCACAAGGCGAACGAAACAATCTGAAGAAGGTGCTGACATTAAATTGAGGTAGTCTCAAGAGTAGAGAGACTGATTACATTGGTATAGGAAACTAAACATGTCAACTAGTTATCCCACGTGAATAGATAAAGTAGACTAAAACACAATTCTGAAACCAGAATTCCATGTTAAAAATCAGTTTAAAATAGAACCATAAATTTAACATAATCTAAGATCACAAGTTATTTCCCTAGATGTCGAGAACTGAAGCAGCAGCCACCATTTCTCGCACCAGTCAAGCAGAATATTTGCACTTTGTCTCATGCTATCGTGAAACTCGATTCAATTGTCACACCAAAAAATTGAAAATAAAAAATAATGAAAAGAATAAACGGGTAGCTGTAAATTTTACATATAATTCGAACTAGACAAAGTGATACATCATAGTCAGAAAAAAGCTGTTTGTCTTGTCCTAATGAGAAGCTGTTGATTGCACCACGTAGTTTTGTTTTCTGTAATAAATTCATCCCAAAATGTGTCTGCATATGCGATTATGTGACAAAATGGTTGATTTACCCTTTGCCCTTTGTGCTTAAACATATTTATCTTCGTTTAATCGTAGCTGTTTTGGCGTAGAGCTGTCTGTTTGAAGAGAACAGCAAGTGCACGGGCGATTTTATCAATGGGATTAATTCTTGCAATATTCTCTTAAGTTAACGCTAATCATCTCTAATTTGTGTCATATGCATGCTGTTAAAAAACTACATAGTTATTATGTCGTCTTAACATGTCCTTTTAGTCAAATACAGGAAAGCGTTTTCGGTTTAACAAAATTGCAGATTTGAAAAAACCCTATTTTCTTTGTCCCTGCTAAATAAGACATTATCTATGGTAAAGCCATGTTTCGTTCGTGGTCCACACTAACCCCAACCCCGGGCGGGGGCCAATGACCATGAACACACTTAAAACGAATCGCAACTCATGTTGGTAGCGATACAACTCTATGCATGCTCTAAATTTATCAAAACCAAGTAATATTTATATGAAAAAGTATCGGTTCGAATTTGAGAGTTTTAATCACAACAAGTCATTAATTGATCACTTCAAATAATTTCGGAGACCCATAAAGCGGATGTTGTGGCTAACTTTTTAAGTGATTCTAGCCCTTTATCCTTATTGCCCTTTAATTCAAGTAGAACGGGATGAGAGAGATCAAAACCATAAATCACTTGTGATATTTATTTTTGAGGAGTAATGAAGCTAAACTTAAATACAGTCAGTCGACTCGCCCATGTAATCTGGATATAAAGTTTTGATTTTCTGTTTTTTTTCCTTTGGGTTAATATAGAAATATCATAGATAACGAAGGATGGTTTGTATATTTTTCATATACCATATAATTGATCTACGAGAAATATTTTATTTGCTTATATTCCAAATAACTAATAATTTTCAGTTAAGCATAACAATAAGACAGTAATAATCACCAATTTATGACTATAATGTTAGAGTGTATCAAAATCCTTATAAAAGTTGAATTCAAGGATTGGCCAAGTTGCAAGAGTTCTTATTCATTGAGGGGTTGGAATCATTTTTTATCGTCCTCGACGAGTTGGGCCGCTTGCTAGATTGAAAAACGCGTAAGGGCTAACGCTGGAACCAGCCCAGTGGGCTCACAAAATTTGCCGTGGTGATCAAACTCTCATTGATTAAGTTTTTAAATGCAACTATGCTTAATCTATTTAAAATTTGTAACATTAGGAGTGAAATTCAATGATAGTAAATAATTCGTGCAATTAAGACGAAGTAGTTTGAATAATTCATCATCATTTAATCTTGCTGTTAATGAATCATTGATTTTTCCAGAGTGAGTTGCAAATAGCATGTTCTTAGCAGTCTGCTGCTCATTTTTCACATGCGCTGAAAAGGAATAAATTTAAGGCCAGTAGTTATTTCACGAAAATTCCAACAAAAATGCTTCTTTTTTTTTTTCTGAAAACACAAGTGACCCAAAACAATTATAAACAAGTGCAAAATTATATATACGCATAATAAAACCCTACTGATCCTAAATTTTTTAAAATATATATACGCATTTATTATAACAATTCTCAGAATGTAGAACTTCTATTAAAAAATATTATAGTTTCAATCCGATCAAAGTAACATCTTAAGCACGTCCCTACTTTCAGTAGTTGTGAAAAGCCCAAATATGATAATTCTCGTGAGTATGCATTTTCGTAAAACTTACTATGAATCCAAAGATGAAGAAAAGATTTTGAATTCTAAGGTTCTGGTACCAACAAATTTGAGGACACTTGTGAGATTGAATCATTACACAATGTACAACAAACCTTTGTGGCATGACTAAGCTTTTTACTTAATCCGACTAAAAATGTGATTGATTTGACGCCTTTGATCTCCAAACACAAACCCAACTCTCTAACGAGGCATGCAATGGTCGATATTGTCAGGTAGGCACTTGTCTGATGAAAATCTTTAGTTCGTGTATTCTAATAGATTTGCATGCCTTTGATGGCACATATATGCATAAATAAAAAGAAGAAGATGCCCCCAGGGGCATAGGTGAGTTGGTAAGTGGCCAGGTGATTAGGGTGGAGACACCCTGACAACGCGGGATCGAGTCCGTGTGGCGGCAGTACTCCGCTGAAATATTGCGGGGGCTGTTGCTGGATTTCCACGCCCGTTGGTCCTCTTCCTGGTCGGGCTGCCACTCACGCACATCCCTCGATTTACCTCCCGCCTAGTTAAGGGGCCTCTGGCCAAGTGGGAAAGGGGTTCTCCTTTGGTTAACCCTTTTAATAAAAAGAAGAAGATAAAAGTACACCACATATATGCATAAATAAAAAGAAGAAGATAGCCCCCAGGGGCATAGGTGAGTTGGTAAGTGGCCAGGTGATTAGGGTGGAGACACCCTGACAACGCGGGATCGAGTCCGTGTGGCGGCAGTACTCCGCTGAAATATTGCGGGGGCTGTTGCTGGATTTCCACGCCCGTTGGTCCTCTCCCTGGTCGGGCTGCCACTCACGCACATCCCTCGATTTACCTCCCGCCTGGTTAAGGGACCTCTGGCCACATTCATTAAATAAAAATGGCATTCAGCCACGAACGACCGAACTCAGAGAAGATTCAATTCCAAAGAGAAAAAAGTCAGCAAAGAAGGATCGGGAGAAATAAGCCTAATCAGCAAGAATTCCTACTTCTTATTCAACAGAGGAAGACGGGGGGTGAGAAGCCATAGCAATATTCTATTCATTTCGGGCCTCAGTTTCTGCATCATGATCCACCTAATAGTTGTATTGTGACTGGCATATGGATTTTGAGAATTTATGGGAGGGGACTTTTGTGGATTTATGAAGGCGGATATGGGAGAACTGATGTTCGGAGGATTGTAGAGTGACGAAGGAGCTACTTGGGATTGGAGGAATGCCGAACGCATTGCAGACATGCCTTTTGATATGATTTCCGCTGATTGGATTAGTCTTCCCATCATCTTCTCTAACCTAGTCAAATCAAGTCTGACTGATTCCGAGGTTGTCGTGCTGACCGTACTAGTCTTGGGGGTGAGAAAAAAAAATGGAATCGAATATGAAACGATAACTAGTGCGTGCATTTCCTATCAAAGCCCTTGAACTAATCTTTTTGGCCAGGTGGGAAAGGGGTTCTCCTTTGGTTTACCCTTTTTATATAAAAAAAAAAAAAGAAGAAGATAAAAGTACATCCCCAAAGCAAGGCCATTATTGAAGAGGGAATTTTTTTCGTATGTGGTCAGTGTCTAATCACAATGATGCGCCACAAAACCACGTGATACTGTTGCCTGGTCCTTGAGGTGGGTTTGGTGACCATTTCTATCTGACATTTGGCAACTAAGAAATTACCTTTAATCTAGGATTAGTTAAAAAGTTAATTCTATAAAAATAATTTTAATAATTTTTTTTTCCTTTCAAATAGAAGCAATGCTAAGGTTACGTAGTAATTATTTTAAGGAGGAAACTCTTTTAATATCTTCTATTTTTAGTTTTTATATGTTGTGGGATGACTCTTTCGAAATATCCAATTCTAAATAGGGTAAACATCAATAAGTCAGCTGCACACCTATTGACTTCTTTATAAATATGTACAACCAAAACACTACTAAACTAATTAATTGTCCTCCTATATCCACCAATAATAAGATAAGCATGGATTGATGGCTTGAGTTATTGATTCAGTGAATGCAGACTTTCGAATCGGTCTCAATCTCAATCTTAACAAATTTTGGATTTAAGTCTTTTTTGAATGGGGTCATATGTCTTTAAATATGGTATCAAACTCCTATTTTGAGTCCTGAAACCATGTCGGAAGGAGTTCTTCATAATTAAAAAGAAAAACGTTGAGGGGGGGAAAAATAAATGAGTTGGAGATGCATATCTTTTAGATTAGGAAATAAGATGTGAAAGGTACGCTCTCCAAAAAAAAAAAAAAAGGGGAAAGCGAAAAATAAATAGTTGAAAAGTACAGCAATGCCATCTTCCAGGAATATCGATTCATCAAATCATAATTAGTAGAATCCAAATTGAAGTGTATTGATTTGGACCTGTTCAAACCTGAAAGAGATACTGTTGAAGTCTCGGTCTTTTTCTTTTTCTTTCCCCACCATACACCACTTTCTTAAAGACTGAGTCAATGCTGAAGATTCAGCATAGTAAGCTGCTTCTTCCCATCTTCGAAACTAATCCATCATTAATGTGAACCTCAATAAAGTATGAGACTGAGAGGATAATTAAATATATTTAATTCTTAAGCGATAAGATATTACAGTAAACATGCATGAATACATACAAATTAAAGGTTTGAGGACATCGTTTTTTTTCAGTGGGTCCAATAATATATACTAAAGTAAAATTCCATGCTTGGTAGTCGTAAACAGTTAAGTTCGACTCTTATTTTTAGTCAATTGTTAAGCTTAAATCTTTTGAATTAAAGAATCAACCAACTAGAATGGGAAAAGGAAAACACCAAAGAATCGGACGAAGGAGAACAAAATGTTCATCATTTTTTATACTTCTAATAAGAAAACACCGCTCTCCAGAAATTGTCATGGAAGTGCGACAAATATTTTGTTAGTTTATTAGGGTTTTCATCAACGTTTTTCTTTTTGCTTGGGTTTGTCAAGGTTTTTTTTTTATCAACATTTTCATCGGCTAGTTTGATATGAACTTAATTTCTTCACTTTGTTGTCCGCCAAGTGTTGAAAAGTGGTGAACAATGGATAGGGAAAAGGGCAACATGCTTTAGCATCAGGAATCCTCTAACCCAAGAGTAACATATCAACTTTGAATAAAGTGGTATGAATTCAAAATCAATATATATGTATATATATATGTGTGTGTGTGTGTGTGTGTCACCTCTTACTCCACATCACCTGAAAATGGCCAATAAATTATAATCAAATCACAGCATTAGAATAATATTTAATTAACCAATCATCAAAAGGCTCGTAACACCATTGGTCTCAACGAACCTATCACTTTTCTCTCATGTGGCACTAAATAATTAGCCATCATAACATCAAGACATGGCCTAATCATGCTTAATGTTGATTATTGGGGCGTGTTTGGTTGGGGGATGAAATCATGAAAAAGGTGGATATCGGAAAATGAGAGGTGGTGAACTTTTCCCATTATCAGGAAAGAAAGTAATTTTATTTTTTCCATTTTTTAGGTAAGAGGATCGGAAAATGCAAAGATTCTATAATGTAAAAAATAAATTATTTTTTAATATTAGATTTAAATTCTTTCATGACATTTAACATTGAAAAAAAAATTCAATAAGAAAAATTATTTCAAGAACTTTGTCATATTAATTTATTGTTATTAAATTTTTCCTTGCTATACAATAATTTTATAAGGTGATCATCTTAGGAAAAAAAAAAAAAAAATGGGGATGCCCCAACTAAAGTAAACTGGAAAAGTTAGCCTAAGAACCTATTCTGTGTTAGGTCTCTGACGTGGTGGTTTCGATGTCCACAAAATAAAGGAAATCCATCTCTCATTCATAGGAGTTTCTATAGTTAAATAAATCCATCACTTTTTTGAGTGGGGTAATAAAAAGGAAGAAAAACATTGACCCTCTAAATCCGAACACTTTCGGAGTCATAATACAGGGTTTCTCTCTCCACGTTTTAATCTTTGCATGACAAAGAGAGAAGAAATGGAAACAATTGATTCTCAAAAGTGAAACCTTTGGGCCATAGAAGATTGCCTTGGAGCTCATTGGATATAAATAGAAATATTTGCTAAAGAGTTTTAGTCAAGTACCGAATGGCGTTGACTGTTACTTTCGACTGCTGATGATAATATAGTTTGACGACAAACACAGTGACTAAAACAAATACTGAACCGAAGGTGGGCCAGGGAGCGAAGCTTTTAGAACGTGAATAAGAGATTTAATTCGTTCATTTAATTTTATAAATTTAAATTAACTAATAAAATCATATTATTCGAAATAAGTACGTACTCTAGATGGGTTTCATTCATTTGAATTGTCAAAGTTTGACACTGATTACGTGTTTAAGTTTCTGGACATAAGAAAAGGACAAAGAAATGAAGGGAAGAAAAAAAAAAAAAAAAAAGGCAATGGGAATGCGTAGATTTGGCGAGCCAACATCAGCTTGCGGCTGAAAGATTAATGCTGCCGCCGTTCCACTGTTCGAAAGGCAGCTCTTTATTTTTGGTGGGGAAAAAAAGAAAAGATGAAATTGTTGTGTCTTGGATCCTTTTAATTTACCTGGACTCCCGGAGCACCTGGAAGTAATTGAAAAGTTTAAGGTTAAAAGTCAGAATTGACAACCCAGGCGCAACAGCGTTAAGGATTACGTGTCTGCGACTTTTGTTGGTTCGTTTGTCTAGTGTCTCGCGATGTTTACTCACCTCTCGTAGCGACTTCCTGAGATTGGCACACGTTTCGCTTGATTTCTTTGAATTTCTTTTTTTCCTTTGAGTGGTTTACGTGCAGACATGCACTTATTTGCATAACATTAAGTATGTTCATCGTTTCACAAAGACATAATAAATTTGGGTTATCAAGGACAGAACATTAAACAAGTAAACTATTAGCTCTTGTAGGGAGAGTAGTCTCCCTTCTATTTTTTCCCAAAAGCTTATGCAGCTAGCCAGGTATCTTGAAGATGGTCCAACATTCCATAAATTTACTAAGGTCGTAACTCGTTATTCAATATGTACATTTATTGATTTCTCTATAAACATGGTTAATCGTATAATTTAACCAACAATTGGGAACTTTTTTTTTTTTGTGGTAGTATTCAAATATTGGTTTTAATGAGCTAATTAACACACGAAGTGGGACCTTCCAATTCTAGATGTTACAATTAGACTAGTGATATAGTTGATAACATGTACAATGGGCAATCACTAGAGCGTCAACCTTATGCTCTATTTGTTATAATTTTATTTTAATACGCTTATTCTATTGAAATGAGAGTACATCTTATAAGATTTAAAACATTTTATCACATGTATTTAATGAAAATTCAAAACAAACCATACTTTTTATCTTATAATAAATAAACAATCTATCTTATCTTATTTTTCACAACTATAGAATGCATAGTGCATGTAATAAGATATATTCAAATTTCAACAAGATAAGTATCTTAAAATAAGATTATTCAAAACACACTATTAATCGAACTGCCGGCCAGGGCATGGCAACAGAGAAACAAAGGCATGTAAAGGGAGAGAGAGAGAGAGAGAGATAGGAGCGGTGATTGGTGAGTAGAAACACTCGTATCTCCATGGCATTTGATAATGAAGAAAAGCATCAAGATGGTCACTTCAATCCAACAATACAACAGCAGCAGCAATAGTAACCACAACCTCAGAATCTCCAAATGATGCAATATCATCATTTTTAAATTAAATGGTAGCATCGGTTATTTATTTGGGTGGAGAGGTGACCAAGGGAAAAAAGTGGGGATAGGATTCTGATGAGCAGCAGAGGGAATTTGAAGGATGATTACGACTAGAATCAACGTCTCTCTCGAGAATCTGCAGCATCAATTACTCAACTTGGGCTAATACATCTGCATGGCGAGAATGTGTCCCCCATTGCTCCAAAGATGTTCTAGCCAGTACCAGCAGTGCGAGACGTGGTGGCCTATAGATTATGGCCCGCCAATTTGTGGTGTATGAGTTATCAAAATATTTTATACAAATTTTTATTTTTTTAAAAAAAAGTTAAATTCAGTTAATACAAATAAAATACATTACATTTTACTCTCTTATATTCTAACTTATGTGTATCATATCCTTGTAATATCAAAATTAACTAACTACTCCCTGTACTCTGACCTATGTGCACCTTATCCCCGTAATATCAAAACTAACTAATTATCTCCTAAAATTTTTAAAAAGTATACAAAATACCCCATACCATCATATATTTTAGGGGTGTTTTTTAAAATCTTCAAGGTGTAATTAACTATTTTTTATACTACAGGGGTATAGTACACATAAGTCAAAGTATAGGAGAATTATTAACTAGATTTCATGCTATAGAGGCATGTTGCACATAGGTCAAAGTATAAGAGTAATGCAATTTACTCGTATAAATATTCATTGCAAAAATTTACTTTTTTCGTGAGTTTTTTTTTTCCCCCCAAGAAGCCAGCTTAGACAAACTAAACTCCATATTGGGTCACCACTTTTTTTGTGTAATGTTTTTAAATAGATTTTGATTATATCGTCATCACATCATCGAGAAGCTTTTCTTTTTTCTTTTTTTTTTTTCTGAACTATTGTTTAAGCTATCATGGATTTACACATTAAAATGTCCACCAAGGCACTTGCAGATCTCTAGTTTGTCCATGGAAAGGTTTGGTTAACTGAATACAATGTACGAAAATTTTTTGGTGCAAAATAGTGCGCTTATTTTTGCTAGAAAATTAAGTATTTCATTAATTTCAAAACGATACCAACACTAAATACAAGTCAAGATTCCAACTCTAAACTAGAATATCTCCCAACTCCCATTTGTTCTTAATATATCTATATTTTGTGAGGAGGGAAGCTATCGAGGCTCCATAAAATTTTAGGGAGCCCCAGATTTTTTTCTTTTGGGACTTGGCACATTTGGCAAGTAGAACTCCTCTCCCTTTCACCAAGGATCAAACAGATAGTTTGCAATCATAAACAAAATTTAAAATATTTCGTTAATTGTATTTATAAATTTTACTAATTTTAATATTATACTATACTTAATTAACGTGTTCTTAACATTAATTTCAGCTTACTAATTTTATCGTAAAAAAATAAATTAAAAAGCAATACTAATAACTAAATAAATAACAAAAAACCGGGAAATCCCTGGAATATGCGCGCCTACTGTCCACCAGATTAGAAATCGTTAAATATGGTTATTAGTGATGGTGTTTATTATTGGATTGTCTCGATGAAGTGCATGTGCATATATATATTCTTCTTGTTGAGTGGATTGTATCGGTATTTATATGAGGATAGAATAGTTGGTAGAACGGTGCTATGACAAGGCTTATTAATAATAATTGAATAGTTTAAAAGCTTTTGCTTCTTTTGTGTGTTAATGGAGATGATATGGCTACTCCTAAAAAAAAGATTCCTTAATGAATCAGCCAGTGACAACGTGACAATGATGAGAGAGAAAGACACAAAGGTTAGATATGAATCTTTACACCTAAGGTTTCTTTGGTTGCATTTTAAGGCAAGTGTTTCCATTCGCCTTGCCTGTTTTCTTTGATGTTATGATCAAGTTCTCGTGCTTCTTTTTTTTAAACTCGTGTACCGCTTTAGGTAATATTTAGATAATAAGGTTTCTTATATATTTTCACATAAGTTTGCTTATATATTAAATCACATTTTCTAATAACGATAGTGTTTTAATTTAATTCTGCAAAGTAAAACATCACAATCACGTCTGTTGAGGACCTGACATCCTTATAAGGATACATTATAATCACAATCACATAGAAATTAGTGAATATTACAATTACCCTCCATTAAAGACTTGATATCCTCATTAGAGGCACACGATTGGAATCACAATGCTGGACATTACAATCACTTTTTGTTGAAAACTGCACGTTCTCGTCAGGGACATAGGATCATAATTAAACAAAATCCCAAATTGAAAACTTGACATTCTCGTCAAGTAACAATAGAGTCTTGTAATTTTTTAATGTGTAAATAGTATTCTCGAATTAAGCATGTCATAAATGGAATAGCATCAGAGAAACTTGTGTCTCCCACAAAGGTCTCGTTAATTGTTAATGCCAACCCTTGTAACTCCTTTATCTTAAATCACACAACAATTAATTTAATCAAGAGTCAAAATGCTTATATAATGAGATCCCAATCGCTGTCTACATTTCATTGTCATCTTCTAGTTGTATTGTTCAAATGAAGCAGTTGAATTATTAGCTACTAATTCTTTTTTGTCAGAATTAAATGTTACCGACCAATAAATCATTTAACATGTTTACTCACTAAGCTTGATAAGAAGCCGATAGTTGTGAATAATGAGATGACTATGATTTGTTAGAAATTTTTGTTTCCCCAACTTGCATTATGATATTCTCTAGTGACATTAACCTAGCCAACCATACATGTGGTCCATAACATTGTGTAATGAACAAAATTTTTCTTAAATTATGAAAATAAATTTCAAAATACATAGCTCCAATAAGAAGAATCTTTATCCATATAACTTTTGGAAAAAATAAGTTTTTAAGCAATTTCAATTGAAAACGTGAATAATTTTTTTACTTTTCTACTCATACTCCAAACGTATTGTCAGTGAACGAATTCGTGTGATTTTTTAGACCGAATCATCCGAGTATTTTGATCTATTTCCTGACATTTTGTGGGGACAAGTTGAACTACAATCTAATCTTGGTCAGAAAGGAAAAAAGGAACCATAATCTAATAAATTCATGCCAAGTTGGTTAAATAATTTAATTAAGCCTATTTGTCTAATATTTAAAATTCTAGTCTTCGAGGGTGTTTGATTCTGTTTATAAAAAAAATATCCTCTCACGTATTTTTTTATTAATTACATATTTATAAGCACAAAATAAACAAAGCGAAACACACACTTCGTCAACGGATTAAGGGTCCGTTTGGATTGGCTTTTTTTTCAAAAACACTTTTTTTAACAACTTTTGAAAATTATTTTTTTTTAGAAGCTGAAAATTCTAATTTCTAAAAAAAATTGTATTTAAATTTTTTTCAGAATTTCAACTATTTTAGAAGTCAAATTAAATAATTATTATAAATTTAATATAATTTTTTTAAAAACAAGTGTTTAAAAAAAAGAATCAATCAAAACATGCTTTAAGTGTTTCCTATTGTGGTCTTTTCAAAGTCATGTGCCATGTTGAGTGATGAAGTCATCATAACCCTATCCTGTGGAGTAGGTAAACTTAAAGTTTTCTGCACTCATAACATATAGGAGGTCTTTCTGGCATCATGGTACCATTTCTCTGATGAATATTTAAGGATTGTTGATATTCCATTGGCTTCAATGTATGTACTGTGTCCGTAGATGTCATATATACTTTTTTATTCTTTTTCTTATTTAAATAACATATGATGTAAAATGAGCAAATTTTATTATATGTTGTTTTTTCCTAAATTTAAATATTCATGGGACTTAAAAATAAAATGTTAAAAATCAAAAAAGAAAATGAAGAAATAACCATGAGAGCTAACTTACCATTGTAAAAATATCAAAGAAGCAGCAAGAATAAAGAACAAGCGTTCAGCTTAGTATTAATGTATATAATACATAAAAATATTAAAAGATGATAATTAATTTATCTTTTGAAAAATAGTTTATCATTTTGTCAAGGATTAAAAACGAGGTTAATCGTTAAAGAGAAGAAAAAAAACAAATTCATGGCATTCTATCTAAGTATTAAAAAGAACTCACCTCAAGGGAGAAAAAAGAAAAAAAGAAACACTCACTGACACCTTGGAGAAAAGCTTATGATTATTGAGAAGTTACGTGACATCACACTCAAAATTTATATTGTATATATAAATTAGACATGGTAAATTTAAAAGTTTTCTATGTTTGGTTGAATCAATTATTGGATGACGTCATAAAAATACACCCAAAAAAATTGAATTCATCAAGGGACATTTAAGAGGCTGTCTTATTTTTATTTATTAATATATAACCTTTGCTGTAGCTGGGGACACATCCAATCATTTTAGTTATAAATACATAATCAATTCTTTAGAAAGACAAAAACACTTCATGTATTGTAGTTTCAATAAGTCAAATGACAATATATGGGTTAAAATCACCTTATAACATTAAATGTTGCAAAGAAGATTCGTCATAGTAAATGAATCTAAGTAATTTTCTTACAAGTCAATTCAGTAGTATTAAATTTCTTGGTGACGTATATGCTAATTTGCCTTTCTTTTAACGATAATTATGTGGTACACTTTGAAGCTAATTAGACTAATGGGAACATGATCATCAAAAACTTTGAGCCGCTCGAAGTAGTTGAAAAGGGCAAGAAAATCTAAAGGTTAAGATTGACTTGATCTATCAGAAGCAATTATACAGCATTATTTCTCCTTGAAGGGTAAGGTGACCCAGAAGACATTGACAGGTTGTACTGCAAACATCTGCCGTCTGCAAAAAATTAAAAAGAAAAAGAAAAAGTGGGAGGCATTTATGTGATATTCCAGAGTTGGTGAAGGCATTTTCGTCCATTGGGGAAAGTTCCAGAAGTTTTATGACACACTCCAAACTCGTACTCCGCTGAGCTTAACGCCACGCGCTTATCTTTTCAACTGCAAAAGCATCCTTGCGTAGCCACATGGCTGCCATATGGACAGAGTTTGAACCTTTCGCTGCCCAATTTGGAGAGTCGAAAAGAAAAGCTTTGGGTGGTTGAGTGAAACAATTATGCAGCTGGTCCTTTTATGATGCAGTTTTACTTCAATTCAATTATAAAAAAAAAGGCATTTTTGTCACTAGCTGGCAAGAGATACCAAAAATACACTTCTATAACCTTTCTTCACTACTTGACAACCCCCCCCCCCCAAAAAAAAAAATCTTCATTAATTTATAGAACTCCTTGGGAGCATAGAAAATAATAATTTGCATCTTAGGCAAATAATATGTTGCCTCAGATTTTATTTGGGCCATCTGTAAAAGCGATGGTAGTTCTCTGAATGATCATAATTTCATCAAGAATATCAGAGTAAGTAAGATTTGTAAAAAAGAATAACAAAAAATCCATCGAATCGATCACTATTGTAGTGTTTGTTTGTAAACATTAGAATCTTACAACTTATCTACTTTAGAGTACATTGATGATATAAATATAAATAGATTATTGAAGCCTTTAATGACAAACATGATCACATAAGTGATATGATCCTATACGAAAATAACTTTTTAACTAGCATTTAAGATTAAAGTCAAAATGTGTTTTTTCTAATTATTTTTTTTTAGAGTTTTAACCAACGCTTAGTAATTATAGATATTAAGGTTTTATTCTCACAGTAGCATTTTATTCTGAATATTATATAGAAGAGTTAAGTTTGTGTAAACACACACGTATATAAATTCCAAATAAATGATATGTAAATGCAACTGTACATTTTTATTTTGTATTTCTTCATCAAGGCTCAGCTTAATAAATTAGCCGAGCCACAAAGCCGCAAGCTGAACCGACAGGAACGGTTGACTGTGTAGAATAGGAGATAAAAGTCCAAACGCCGAGCCGCCAAAGACCAGTCTTTCTCTCTGTTTCAACACTTCGACGCCTGCTGTTTCGCTGACTGTTGAAACTTTAATCATTGGCCCCAACCTCCGCGTAACAAAAAGAAACCACCCCTCCACCAATAAAAACACGACAAAAATAAAATTCGAAAAACCAAAAAAAAAAATCAAAGAGCCCCCACCAGACCACTAAGCATTAGCCACGGGCATGCATGAAACCCATTGCTAAAAGGGCGACATCAGACATTTGATGGGGTGGCATGAAATGAAAGGCTCTTCCGACACACCAAAAAAAAAAAAAGAAAGGTTCTTGAAATTAATTTTTAATTTATATAATTTTATTTTAACTACACATCAAGATTAGGTTCTCTCATTGGAGAATTTAGGATTCATTTACATCAACTTTTTTTAAAGAAATATTTTTTTATTAAAAAATATTTTGTCCTAAAAAAAAAAATTTTGAAACAAGCCCTTGTGCTTGATGTTCGGTTTTAGCGTTACCTGAATATCAAATTATCCAATTGGACCATCACATTAAATCCTAAGAAGACTTTTGTTTGAAGATTTGAAATTATAAATCTATATTGATTTTGCAAGCATGTCTCAACCAAATAATTTTGTTTTCAGGTGAAATATTATGCATGAAGTAAAATTTCTTCTTTTACCATGCTAACAAAGACCTCTTCTAAATCAGATAAATGTTATATGATAAAATTACAAACTTGTAGCATAACGTATACACCATAACAATAAACAAATTGTTTGTCTATATAAATAACATTTATCCTTCATTCTTACCGAACGCATGAAACATAATTTGACGGATTTATTATTATAATACAATTTGGTCAAAATTTGCCAGGTCTACAGAAGAAAATAAACATAAGGAGAAAGTGTCCAGGATTTATTATTATAATACAATTTGGTCAAAATTTGCCAGGTCTACAGAAGAAAATAAACATAAGGAGAAAGTGTCCACATGAAAGAGGCAAAAGCCGAGTATGTTATTGTTTAACAAGAATGTGAAGCCTCGTCTGCTATAACCACTAGCTAATTTCCTTTGTGGCAACTTCCCGTGGAAAATACGCACACAGTACACAACTGACGCACCCTAACGCCTTGCTATGTATACTTCCTCCCCTCTTGCTATTGGTCCACGTTCCTCTCCTTTTTCTCTCTCCTCTCCTCCACTTTTCTCTCAACTATTAAGAACTTGTTCGCCCATGTTACAAAACCCCTACTTCGGTGCGACCTTTTATCAGGTAATTTTTTTAATTTCCCGAAATTGCCCCTAACGACAACCCCAAAAGAATAATCCACAAGGGTGAAATTGTCAATCATGATAGGATTTAATAACGGAAAGTTAGGTCAAAACTAACGTGCGAGTTGCCTCAAATTTGTGGACCGCTTAATGTACATGTGGCTTTTACATTTCAAATCTAAGATGATAGGTTCCTCTTCTCTTGACAGTTCATTTATCTAAACAAAATTTCAGAACAAAAAATAAATCTCAGAGTGCCCACACTTGTCTGTTGCTCATTAGCGCAGACAATTGAAGCCTCTTGACCGTGATAGCAACCAAAAATCCTTCGGTGACATCGTCCACCCTTTTTTCAGAACACCTTTCCCATAATTAGTTAATATCTCTACACCTTACAATCCTCTATCGAAAATTAAGACTCCTTTTAGGGGTAATATGGGAACTAAAGAATAATAGAAACGGTGCGTTTGGTTGAACCAAACCAACCTAACAGCTACCTTTGCCTTCACACTACTTTGCTTTTACCACATGATAACAATAAAGAAAAAGTTTTTTTTTTTTAAATAATTTTTTAATCCAGAAAAATTTGAGACTAACAAAACAATATGATAATTTATTATATTTTCTTTACAGCGTAGCGCACAGCGCATTATATGCGTGATATATATAAAAGCAATAAATTATCCTCTCGTTTTCTCTTTTCCGATTTTCCAAAGCCAATACTTCTGGTTCTCTTCCACTGTTCCAGCATCTCTCTCTACACTTTCTCTATCTGTTATTACATACACAAAAAAATACATCTATACACCGGAATATTTCCTATTTTCGCCGGAAAAGTGACATTACGCCGGCGACAGTGACGCCGGAGAACTGAAACATTTCATATTGCGCTTGTTCGATTGGTTCAGGGGACAGTGCGGTGACCCGGCGAGTAGAATCGGTCCGATCTCTGAGTTGGACTCTGTTCTTTGAAGTTCAAGAGAATGTGGCGGGCGTAAAGTAGCTTTTGCTGTTGGTTTGGCCCTAGATCGTGGTCTAGGGCTTTCTATTGTGAAGAAGAGTGGAGAATAAGCTTCGTAATGAGATGGTAAATGCATGTTCTTCTATATGTATACGTTTGTATAGGTGTATTTATAGTTTGTTATAGTTGTTTTTTATGGATAATGCATTTTGTTTTTTTAACATTTTTCAGCCTTTTCTATTTTTGAGAAAAGGATCTGACTTCAGCAGTGCTGTATTCTTTTTCCTGTAATTTTTAGAATTATGTGATTCTGTCTTGTTTACAGTTTATGTATTTACATGCACAAAGTTTTTAGACATGCATTTGGGAACAAGATATAGAAAACCTGAAATGATTGTAAGCTATAAGGTTTTGATGGATTTGACTGCCTCACAATGAATTTTCTCTTCTTTTTGACTTTTCAATCTAATTTTTTCAAACATATTTGGAGCGGTTTCTTTTCTTTGTATTTCGAAATTGTTAGATTTTCAATTTTCGTGTTCTTTGTTAACGTTGTTGACGCTGTTTTCTATGGCCTAATTGTCTATGGATTATGAAAAACTGTTTACTTTTATTGTTTTTCCTGTCAATATTAATATTTTTTTGACTTGTTCTTTAGGAATAGCATTTACCTCTGTTTACTATGCCTATATATTATTGCCAAAAATAAGCTGATTAGGTTTTGCCGAACTACTTTTTCAATAAAAAGGTATTTTATATCGTTAAAAGAACAGTAGATTTTTAGTTGAGAAACCCTTCGGTCAATTAAATATGTGGATGAATTTGTTGAAGATATTGTTATGGTACTGTATAGTTGGAGAATTTTCTGCTGGCTGTGATTGTTCTTTTGGGATTTATTGGGCGTGAATTACTAAATACAAGACGGATAACAGAGGAACATTTAGTGATGGAATGGAATTACACAATCGAACTTTTTAGCTATCACACCTTTTCATTTTAAGATTATGGATTTTGCATGTTAAGCCCAATTTGCTACACTTTTTTGCAGCGTTTCTCTTAGAAATTTAAATGAAGTTCTGCTGGTCTTGCCTTATTGGTCTTTCTTGTGTTCTCATTTCCTGTTAGGACTCCTGTTTCTCCTCTTCATTTCCCTTCTTCATATTCTTTGTATGTTGTTGCCTTATCAGTGCTTATAATATGATTACCATACTTTAATAGTCTACTTGGAAAGAAATTAAAGATTGTCTGGTTAAAAGATGGATTATGTAGTACTCTGTCCGCTTTGTTTGTGATAAATCTCTTCACTTTTGTTGGTGGAAGGATACGAGTGAAAATATGATGCTTCTGGGAGCAGGTGGGTTACTGTCTTTGGAGATTAACTGACATGGATGAGAAACCCATTTCAGTTTGGGGTAGTTTTAGAAGGCTGCACTGGCATCCGTCAGCGAGTTTGAGGGCTTCTCTATTTTAAATTTTGTTAATGAGCTACTTGGATGTTCCAAAGATAACCTTTGCATATTATGGATTATGGTTATTGAAAATTATCTCATCTTTTAGTTGTTTTCTGTAGAGAATAGTGTGAATCAACTGAATCTCTCAATTTTTTTTGTTGCCTATCTTTAAATTAAATCATATAAAAGCAAGGAAAGGAGTGCATGTAAATTCAATGTTGGTCTTCTAAATAATTAACATATCTGTGTAGGGATGTCCTATGATAACTCAAATTAGAATATGCTGATCAACCTATATCCACATGACATTCAGCTTTTGAAATTCCTTGTTTTAGCCCAAATTGAATTGAGGAATGACTAATAAGCCTTATGGGGTGTGAATAGTATTTAGAATTGTTTGAAAATTATCTAATTTGATATCCTCATGTATTTATTTATATGCTAAAATTTGTGTGACAGGTGGAAGGAAAGGTCTGTACGTCGAGGGAGGCGAAGTTGGAATTTTTGAAGCATAAAAGGCTTCAGCGATTTAAAACAGAAACTGTGGATAACTTTGCATGTTTTGGTAATATGATGAGTAGAAGCGGAGGAGATGCTTTAAGGTCTTCTGCATCTTGTGGTGTGAGATTACAAGGTAACATGGATACACTTGCACGAGTTGCGGCTATGTCAAATGAGAAAGATGTTTTCTCGAAAAGAAAGGTTGCGAAGTTTGAGACATCTGATCTTGAGTGGATTAATAAAATTCCAGAATGTCCAGTATTCATCCCATCTAAAGAGGAATTTGATGATCCTTTGGCTTATCTCCTGAAGATAGCTCCAGAAGCTTCTAAATACGGTATTCTTCCTATCTGATGCTCTGAGTTGTCTGATCATTGAGTGTGGCCATCCTTGAAGTGGTTTTTGACTATTACTTGCTGTGAAAGAAGCCTTTTGCCCTTTTTTAGTTCTGAGTTAATTTTTCGGTTGACTTTCTGGAGAGTTGGCACACTTCAATGTCATCTTATGGATTTTCTCTGATGAAATTTGAGCACATTTTGATTAACCATGATAATTCCTAGTTAACTTTTCAAATTTGCTGTAGTTACTATATTAGTCTTTTACAATAATTGAACGCAAATTACACCATACACCCAACTCACTATATACCCAAAGAGCACTGTGCACCCGCTTTAATGTGAGCTTCACGCGCCTATTTAAAACAAAGAAAAGATTGCGTTCAACTCTTCTCTGCCGAAGAAGACGCGTCTAGCCCTGTTCAAATCTCATCACCAAAGCAACCAAACCGTCGGTGGAAGGTATCGTTAGCTTCATAAGCTCAATAGGAAACTGTTGATACCAGTTGCATCGCTTGGAACAGTCGGAATAGGCACTGACGATGAGCAAACAAAAGTGAATTTGCTAGATGGCGTTGGACAGTGGTCGATGGTGGTTTGGGTGATGGGACGATGGTAGCACGTTCTCTGGCATTAGGCGAGCAAGGTTGAGCAATCCAATTATTGATCCAACGGTTGGATCTTGTGTTTGGCGAAGCAGGTTTTGAAGGTTTTTTTTTTGGGTTGTGCATTGGGTAAGGGAGAACACCAATAACACGTTTTTTTTTCACCAAAGCAAAGAAACGCTCTAGAGAGAAACACAGAGAGAGCTGCCAATTAAGATAAGAAGAAGATGACATCGCGAAAAAAAAGAAAAGAAAAAAAGAAGGTAAGAAGAAGATGACGTAGGAAGTGAAACACTATACGTGGGTTTTGGAGCTTTTCTTTGAGTTGTGCATCGGGTAAGGAAGAAGACCAATAACAAGTTATTTTGAGAAGCTGAAAGAATTATCAATAACAGGTTATTTTGAGAAGCTGAAAGAATTGTCAATTTTAATTTTGATTGTGATTTGTAACTATGAAGTTTGCAAGTTGCAAAAAGTGTTAACAGATTGTGATCATGTTGTGTATAGTTGTGAATATTTTGGTCAAAGTTGTGGGCATGTGGTTTATAGGTATGAATGTATCGATTGGAGGTTGTGAACATGACGTTTGTCAATTGTGAACATATAGTGTAACACCGATGAATAATTAAATTTATGAATATATTGTATAAAAACTGTGAACAATTAAAAGTTTTGAATATAAAGTATTAAAATTGTTAAACTCGTGAACATGTAATATAAAAATGGTGAACCTGTAAAAATTATGAACATGTAATATAAAAGATTGTGAAGGCATAAAAATTGTGAAAGTATAGTACAAAAATTGTGAACATATAATATAAAGATTGTGAATAGGTGCACTATGATATGTTGGTACACAGCTTTTGGTGCATGATATCTAGTCCCATAATTGAAGCTTTTGGTACGACACATTTTTCTACTCCTGCTTCACCCCTCCCACTGTTTATGTGTTGAGTTTAAGTTTCACTTTGTTACCTGTACTCTAAATTTTCAGGTATATGCAAAATAGTTTCTCCAGTGAGTGCATCTGTTCCTGCTGGTGTTGTTTTGATGAAAGAGCAAGCTGGCTTTAAGTTTACGACTAGAGTACAACCACTTCGCCTTGCTGAGTGGAACAGTGAAGACAGGGTCACATTCTTCAGGAGTGGAAGGTTAGATTTTACTTCTCATATGACATTTCTTTCCATGTGATTATTGTTGATTGGTTTGAGTAAATATCTCGTTTTTCAGAAACTATACATTTCGTGATTTCGAGAAAATGGCGAATAAGGTTTTCACTCGTAGATATTGTAGTGCCGGATGTCTTCCCGCCACATACATGGAAAAAGAATTTTGGCATGAAATAGCTTGTGGAAAGACTGAAAGTGTTGAATACGCATGTGATGTTGATGGTAGTGCATTCTCATCTTCTGCCGATGATCAGCTTGGAAAAAGCAAATGGAATTTGAAGGTGTTTATCTTGTAACAATCATTTTTCATCTTTCTGTTGTATATTCATGTAGGTTATTAGTTAGACTTGAAGACTGGATTTAGATGCTGTTGGGTCAGAATGATAAGAAGTGCTCTCTGAATTCATTTTATGTCTCTGTTAACTTAATCTTGTATGATTCTCTGGGGATTCTACTTTTTTCTTAAATTGTTTCTCGACCAATTATGGTGGTGAGTTGATGGCTTCACAACCTGTTGTGATCTGTCTAGTTGGTTAATGCACTACTTTTTGGTCTGTGCTTCTATTTGTTAGTGGATTAGCTTGGACATTTTCTGATTGGCTCAACAATAGTGCTTGGACATCTTCTGAGTGGCTTGCTGCTGCTGATGATGATTGATATAACATATATGGTTCTGCTTCTTCTTGAGGACATATAATGTTTTCAATTCCCTACTTTATGAACCTTTCTTTCCCTGCTATCCACATATGTTATCATCTGATTTCTTGCATCTTATATCTGTTTTCTTGTATATACTTTTTGGGGTTTTATAAGGGATACACACGTCTAGCAAAATGATTCTTTTCAAGTGCATTTAAGTTTGAGACTCTTCTCTCACTTCTCATATAGACTAATGTTATCAAGTGTTTACCTGGCTTTTCTTTTTCTCTTCTTTAATTTTCTAAAAGTCAATGTAAAATCTTATATTCATTTTGTTTGTGGTTTCAGAAGCTTTCTCGGCTGCCAAAATCAATTTTACGTCTTCTGGAAACAGCAATACCGGTAAAGAGATGACATCTCCATTATTTATAGTTTATTCTAGAAAATTTTGCTTTATTTCATGTTTTTTCCATTGACATTTAGTTTATTACAGGGAGTTACTGAGCCTATGCTTTACATTGGGATGCTCTTTAGTATGTTTGCCTGGCATGTGGAGGATCATTACTTGTATAGGTGAGCATGTTGTTTCTTTGTATTGTGAAAAATTTTAGCATAATAAACTTATCATTTGACATTTCTCTGCAGCATTAATTATCATCACTGTGGAGCGGCAAAAACTTGGTATGGTGTCCCTGGTCATGCCGCCCTGGATTTTGAGAAGACGGTTCGGGAGCATGTATACAACCATGACATTCTGTCAGCTGATGGAGAGGATGGGGCTTTTGATGTGCTTTTGGGGAAGACCACGTTATTTCCTCCTAACATTTTGGTAGAACATGGTGTGCCAGTGTACAAGGCTGTTCAAAAGCCTGGTGAATTTGTAATTACCTTCCCTCGAGCATATCATGCTGGATTTAGTCATGGTAATTGTCTCTTTCCAATCCTTCTTCCTTTGTCTTGGCCATTTCTTATTTCTTTTATGTTACGTATCTTTTTTCCATTTAGAAGTAACTAGTAGTCATTACATGTATTTTATCCTACTCCAGGTTTTAACTGCGGAGAGGCTGTAAACTTTGCGATTGGCGACTGGTTTCCCTTGGGTTCAATTGCTAGCCGTCGTTATGCGCTTCTTAACAGGGTGCCTCTTCTTCCATATGAGGAGCTTCTCTGCAAAGAAGCTATGCTTCTGTATCCAAGCTTGGAGCTTGAAGACCCAGATTATGCACCAGCAGATTTGACTTCTCAGCACAGTGTAGAGGTTTCTTTTGTAACATTGATGCGATTTCAGCACCGTGCCCGCTTCTCCCTCATGAAATCAAAAGCATGCAATGGCGTTACTTTGATTTCTCATGGAACTATTCTCTGCAGCATATGCAAACGTGATTGCTATGTAGCTTATCTGAATTGCAACTGCTGCTTGCTTCCAGTATGCCTGCGTCATGGTATGGTGCTATAACGTCTTTTAGAACCTTGTAGAAATTTACGTTATGTTTTCTTGGCTTGATGATTCATGGCGCTGTTTCCCCTGAAATAGATCCAAGATCACTCAACCAGCAGTGCAGTGGAGATAGAACCTTCTGTTTGAGGGAAGATATTGAAGATTTGGAAGCTGCGGCAAGGAAGTTTGAGGAGGACAAGGGTATATATCATGAGATTCAGAAAAATTGTAGAGATGGTGATGACTTTGTTCTTCTCTCAAGGATGCTCCCAGTAGCTGAAAGGGATGGTTATATTCCTTATTGCGAGGTGAAGTTTGAATATGGAGGAGAAAATATTAGAGCAGAAGCTCTAGATGCTCCTATATCTCGTGCTTATTCTGCATCAACCGTTTGTTCTTCAGCGGAGCCAACTGAAAGCCTCTTCATGACTGACAATGTAAAGCATTGCTTGCTTTTCTTCTTGAATTCTGTTGTGCTTCAAAAGTTTCCTTTAATTGGTGCAACTGCTCTTCTGCTTCTGGGATGTAGATTGGTATCCTTTCCGGTTCAATCCTAAAAGGTGTTGTGCATTTGAACAGGTGACCGACTATGGATCTGTAGACCACTTGTCTGCGAAGTCTTCTAGAGTCGCTCCTACCTCCATGGCTGTTGAAGACCCAGCATCCTCTTGCCGTGACGAATTACTTAGTGCAAATCAGAAACTACATGATAGCTCAGATGTTAAAACTTCAGCAGCTCAAGAGAGTGATGAGTCAGATTCTGAAATATTTAGGGTCAAGCGGCGATCTTCATCAAAGCCAGATATGCAAAATGCACACGATTCTACATATGTCAATTTTGGGAGCCAGGTATATACAGAGTTCTGAAGCAGCTATGTCCACACCCCCCCTACAAAAACCAACAAAATCCCAAACCACGAAACACTCTGCTAGCCTGTGTGTATGTAAACCTTTGCATATTTAAGCTCCCACTAAATGCCCATAAAGAGGCAGAAGCAGTCATTTCCTTTTGCACTCTCACCCAGTTATGATTGTGTGAAGTAACTCTTACCCACTTATGATTGTGTGAAGTAACTCTTACCCACTTATGATTGTGTGAAGTAACCTTGCATTATCCTGAAAATTTAAGTTTTGATGTCATTTCCAAATGTCGCATGATTGATTTGAAGTAATACGGAAGCCTTGTTTCACATTCACAGGGATTCAAGCGACTTAAGAAACATCAACAAGGAAGGTCTGGACAAGTGAGAGTTTCAGAGTTGTCTGCAGCTGATTCTCTAAATCTGAGCCATACTGTTTGTCCTGATGAAAGTTCTTTTAAGGAAGTTTCGGATGGTGCATCAAACGACAGGTTTGCCAGAGGGAGCACCATTCCAATTTCGATTAAATTTGGGAAAGTGACAAATGAGGGAGCAGGAAGCAAAACTAGGGAACATCAGCGATATGATCGGTTCCAGCAAGGGTCAGCTAGAACTACGAGGGAATCACGCCCTCTGGAGATTGGGCCAAAACACCTCAAAGTCAGAGGCCCATCAGTTCTTGGCTTGGGGAGCAGGTCGGATTGAGTAGATAACTTCAGATTGGACTATTCCCATAGTGTTTCATCTAGATTCTAGCCTGACTCAGCTAACTGCAATTTGTTCAAAGGGATCTAACAACACAGGGAAGCTAAACACACAAATTCTTGGAGCAGCGGGACAACTTTAACAAGTCTAGGCTGAAAATTCTTTGTGCAGGCATGAAAAATTAGGCAGTTTGCACGGTGGTGATTTTTATGGTTCACCAGGCCGGGGTGTTTTTCCGTCTTTGGCTGGAGAACCTTTCCCTCCTTCCTGCAACTAGATTGTGGATTTTTGGGTTCATCACATCTGATGTACATTTTGTCTTATAACATATCTGATTTATTTTTGTAAGAGGATTAAAATGGGTATTCCCCATTAACCTCTCTCATACCATGTCCTTTCGCTGCTTCCTAAACTAGGGTTCATTCTTTTGTAGCTACGGCTCTGTGCCTTTGGACTACTAAAATAAAAAGCTAATGAAATTCCTTATTTTCTCATCCCGTCTTGTGGTGGTTATTGCCTTGTTTCCTTGTGTCATGTGTGCTTTCCTCTTTATTGTCTGACTCATAACTGATGAGCTCCTCAGCTTTGAGTTTCTGATAAGTATAGGGATGAGCCAAATTCACTTGTGATCTTAGCTTTTCTGGCCCCCTCTTTTTCTTTTTTCTTTTTCTTGCTAGTATTGTTTTTTACATCTTTATTCTGCTACATACTGGTGGGAGAATCTAATGTGCACAAAAGTATTTATAACCCTCTGTATGTTCTTTTCTTCTCGCCGTGCTTAGCGCCCGACTTCACACGAGGCTTTCTTGTCCATCTATTATTCATTGTTTGAATAGTTAGCTCTTGTACTTTATCTGCATTTCGGATGAGCAGCCATCTGAGAAGGCCATTACCCACTTTACTACTATTTTCGTGTTTAGTTTATGCAATAGCGTGGTAGATAGAACTCTGGTCAAAATGCTTCCGAAGCCGAATTGAGTCTGGACCGTACTTAACGGATGCAAGGTTAGGATTTGGCTTCTCTTAGTAATGTTAATATTATAACGTTGTAAAGAGATCTCAAGGCAATGAATTGATACTAAAACTAATAATACAATTATAATTAAATGAGTTATGATTAAGTGATTTCAGTAACTCATCACATGAAATGGAGACAAGAACAAGACGCAGTCGAAGAAGTTAAAAATAAGTTCGAGACAGAGAGACAGGACATAGTCAATAAAGTTAAAAGTTTAGGATAGAGAAATAAGAATAAAGTAGAGACCATCCGTCTTTAATAGTTCTCTCAACATGTCCAAATATTTTGATAAAATTATATTCCTGATATTCTTGTTTTGATTTCAAATCATATAGGTTGTTAGAAATCTATGAGGATCTAAATTCAAAATGAACCAAATAAAATGAAGACGGTCATTCGGCGATTAAAGCGAAGATTGAAAAAGTGCTTCCTGCAAAATTCGAAAAATTTGTATGTACCATCGTAAACGATATTACATATCACATACTCTTTGATGATTTAGAATCTATAACTTAGCGGTGCAATTTATTCGTCTAATCGTTATGAGTTACAAAGTTAGCTTACCAAAAGAGGCACGCCTCAATGTTACCAAATATTTTAATTGTTAAATTGTGTTAAGAAAATGAAGAACAAATGATACTTTTAACTTTATTCTCGTAAAATTACTTGTAACTTTATGAGTAGATTCAAATGCTACAAAACCAATAACAGATCTTGACAATATTGCACGGTCATGAAATCTAGTTTGCAAGTCCAACGATGTTCTCTAATTCGGTTTTGCATTCAAAGAAAAAGGTTCATATGATAAATTTCATTAGTTAAACCCGTCGTGAATGTGAACATTGAAGCTATGGGGTGTTTGGGCCGTGTAAGTAATACGCAAATAAAAACCATATCATATGCGTTACGATGATTGGGTAGTTTCTGCCTCGAGTCCATCGGGCTACGGAACAAGTTCTCGTCCAACGCATATTATACGGGCTTGCAACCAACCTCGGCTTCAATATAGTTAGAGGTCCGAATTTATTATGGTGAACTATTTAAATTATTATGTACTAACTGCACTATTAACTCATCATTATTTGTATAACGTTAATAGAGAATCCAAATCCACCCGATGAATGAACCAAAATTTCCAACTCTTGATACTACAAGCACCATACTTGAATTTGATTGGACGCGATGCATGGTAATGACCGTGGGGCCTGCACTTTATTATTGTCATTTCTTCCTTTTTTTCAGCAGGAGAATGGAATGAAGAAAAAGAGATACACAAGAAAACATGGTGAGAATGGAACAAAGGAACAATAAACAAAAAGGAAGAAAAAGAAACTAGTAATGGGTTCTTGTCAAGATCTCAAGAAAATTTTTTGGTCTTTTGTTCTAACAGATTTGTAGGGCACTCAATCGAACTTCCCTTGGCTCAAAGTCTTTGGAAAGATTCAATATGTTTCAACTTTTTTGGTGTTTTGCAATAATAATTCGCTAATAACAGGATCCTATACCTACAGGCTAAACACTTTAATGGAAATAAAAGTGGCAAATTACTACTTTAAGTCATGTTTATGTGGGAATTATTGGCAAAATCTCTCTGTTTTAAGTATGGTCAATATTTCTTCGGGAACACTGACATGAATACATATTATTCTCGAGAAAAATTCAAGACGCGTGCATGAGAGAATAGATTGTACTTTACTTGAAATATTTTTCTTTTTTTTTTCTTTACCCCGGGGCATATCTTGAATTGTGGGTTGAGAATTTGCTGAGCTGATTGGTGCAATCTACTTCTAGTTGGAAGAACATATCTAAAGCACTATAACAATGTAGAATCAATTGATTTGTCTAGTTTGCAACTTTTCATTTGTAATAAATGTCATAAGGGTATGTGTAATTTGCTACAACATTCAATAGTTTTCATCAAAATCACAAGGCAAGAATGATTTCTTTGATATTGTACTCCTCGCCTTCAGTTGCTAGGTATATTATTTGGTTACTATTTGGACTAGTTTATGAATATATTTTCAACCAATTCACTTTTAAATTTATGATTCTTGATAAAAGAAAAGTGATATGATTATAATAAAACCTAAAAATTTAAATTTGAAGATACGATTACAAAGTCCTAACTAGTTAACTAGTGTCTTGTATTAGGTAACTTAAATGAAAGAGGCTTCGGATTCATCAAGAATAAAGAAAAGAAAGAAAAAGAGAAGGGGGATGAAAATTTGCAGGTCAAAAGATTTGATCAAACTATACCAACTGGAAGCCACAGATTCCTTTCTCACCTATTATTATGCGTTGCAATCATTCTGGTTAAAGTGTATCACTAAAATCATCAAGCATCTTGTCAAGCTGTCAATTCTTAATATTTCCCTTTTCAGATTTATGGAATTATAATAGGTTAAAGAAATGTATTTGAAGAACCAATAGGCTTTTGTTTTGTTTTGCTTTGTTTTATGGGTCTAAAAAAAAGATTCATTAAGACAAAACAAAATTACAAACTAGCAAGTCCTAAAAGGATTGCACATCAGACGACATCGGCCACTTACGATATCCCGTATTAGTTTGGGTTGATTTATGAGTGAGTTTGAAAATAGGTAGTGTGGCTATAATAAGTAATTTAATTTGATTATTTTGGACCAGTTGATTTAAGGGTTTATGTAATTATTTATTATACTTATAATATTAATGAGAATTTATATCATGCACTTGCAGGTACATAGTGTAAGGTTTACCGTTAAATAAACAGTTGTAGAGTACTGGATAAAAGTTGTAGGATATTGAACAAATAGTTGTGAGGTATTAGACAAACAACCACTCGATAAACAATTATAGGATATTAGACAAATAATTGTGGTACTAAACAAACAGACATGTACACCTACCTGCCCTATAAGGTGGACTTGCAAGTGCAAAATATAATTTGTAAATTGTAATATTGCTTAGGAGTCTGGTGGTCTCGGTTCGCGGGCATGTTAATGTTACCGAAAAACAAAACAAGCAATAAACAAACTAGTCTATCAGATAAAGCCCATGCAACAAAACTCCAAGAAAGAAAGAAAAAAGGATGCCCCGCCGGGGGGGGGGGGGGTGGGAGTCCACAGCAAAGACACAAACCTTAGCAAAACATCCGAAACCAAAATTGACAAAAGCCATCGTCGCCAAAGGAAGGCAATCGGAGCAAAACTAGCAAAATCCTGAGGATATCTCAAACAGCTTACTTATTTATTTTTATATGTAAGGGATTTTTATTCATTTTTTTATATTTAGGGACCTCTTATTTTAATTTCATTTTAACAACTTCTCTACTTTCTATCAAACCCTCATTTCAGGAACTCCTTATTTTAATTTCATTCTAATAGCTTTCTTATTTCAAAAACCCTTATTTTTATGTCTTTTTCTTATTTCCATTAAACACATTTTTTTTAATTTTCATGTCACCCATTTTTCTTAATTATATATGTTAATATTTTTTTGTTAATTAATTATAATAAATTATTAATTATTAATTTTTCTAATGTCATAAAATTTAGGGGGTTAGAAAGGGGTAGGTTTGAGACCCCTGTACATGGGGGAGAACAAAAAATCAAAAAGGCCCCCTAAAATTTAAGTGGTGAGATATGAGTGCTGTTGGAGTTCATTTCCCTTTTTCCACACCCTAAATTTAGTTTAGGGAGTCATTTAGGGCGCCTATGGGGAATGGCCTAACAACATAAAAGGAGCAACTATATTAAATTAGTTGGGTAAAATGCATGTTACCATCCTATAGTTTGTATAAATAGCTGATTATTCCATAATTTAAAACATACCATGTTACCTTCCTGTGCTTTTAAAAAGTAACACAATCTCCCCATTTCTGTTAACATCTTAACACCATTAAATATAGTTTTCAAAGGACCAAATTGCCCTTAGAAAATTTTCTTAATATCATTTTTTAACTTTAAAAAAGAAAAAAAATTAATTTAAAAAATTTAAATTATTAATTTTGCAATATTTAAATTATATTAAAATTTTAAAAATTTAAAATTTAATTTTTAAAAATTTTAAATTAATTAAAATTTTAATTTTATATCAAAATATTTAATTTTAGTTAAAATTTTAATTTTTAAATTTTTAATTTTTTGATTTTATAAAGTAAAGATAAGTAAATTATGCTATAACTCTCAATATGGGTATTTGGGTAAAAAAAAAGTTTAGCAAAGTCTAAAATTTGACATCCACACATGTAACAAAAGAGAGTGTAATGGATTCTCCATTGAATTAGATGAAAAAAGTTAAAGTTGGAGATTGTGTGTTACTTTTGAAAAATACAGTGGAGTAATGTGGTCTATTTTAAACCACAAGGGATAATCAGCTACTTGTATAAACTATAGGGAGTAACACGCATTTTACCCAAATTAGTTTAGCAGGACTCGTTAACCTAGAAAATGGTTGGGCCCAAAATTTTCTAACCTTAGATGGTCTAAGTATCCGCAGAAATAAGATGAGTCTTCTAGGTCTTGGGCCTGAATAGACGGTGGCAAAAATCATTATAATATGTGTGTTTTTGTACAACTTTTCGACTGAATGTATAGATCAAACTTTATCCCTTATTATTATTCAAATTTATTGGAATGAATTTATGCTATACATAGGTTCAGATTGTAAGATACCTCTGTGTATGCATGTTACTTGCAGAAATATGACAGTCTTGTTAATCTTTTTTTTTTTTTAAATGTCGGAAATTTGTTTGAACACTTTTAAAGCAAAAACATTTTTCAAATAGTAGTTTTCGCCTTTGTTCATATGAAAATGTGCCTATTCACTCAATGTTTGCACCTTTTCATTTAAAAATGTGCCTATTCATTGGAAAAACACAAATATCTGCATACGCAGGTTTCAAGTTTTATGTAAGAAGGTTTTTATAGTAGGAAAAACAACGTTTATGCTCTTCTCTACATTCTGAAGACTAATTTCTGACAAGTACAAACATAAACTAGCATAAATTTATTGTATTCTAAAGAGAGTCTGCAGTAACCTTTTTGCATGGATCGAAACGAAATATTCTTTAAAAAATTGGCATTATTACATATTTTGAAGTCAAGAATTATCATTGTCATGCTTTAAAACCCAATTTTTTAACAAAATAAGAAATTGCTAAAAGTCATATAAGATATATGTCGAGGTAACAAAATCTTAGTTAAAGGTTCTTGAGATTTTTTATTAAAACATAACCCTGATATTAATTATAAATCACAGCCTAGTGCCTCAGCTTTTGGTACAATGCAGGAAATGTGCTATACTCCACTTTCACAGTGGTTGTCCTGATTCATGAGAAACCTCAATGCCATTCTAGCAAGTTAAAGGTTTCAACAAAATTATATCACTAATTTTTTCATGCATACTATATGAACTCCTTATTACGTGCCTCAGTATATAAACTAGAATTTAGAGCGTTTGTAGAATAATGTCACGACATGAGCTTCATTTTATTTATACTTATTAATTCCTGATCTTTAGTGAATCTCTTAATTACTGTATATTGTTCGTAAATGGAAGTCCATGCCTATTTATAGGAGTTCGTAGTGAGCATTAATATCTCTGACATACCATGGCTTATATATAAAGACAAGGTTTGAAAATAACAATCATTATAATTCTTCGAGATTCATCAAACAGCCACCTTGAATTTAATCATAACGAATGATAACTTGATTATTGCACCCATCCTTTATGGGCAAAAGTGCGACAACAATATATCGAAAACAACGTTTCTTCTTCACCTCATTGGCAACTAATTAATTGAAGATAAGGGAGAGGACATCAACCGTGTATATTATCCACTTGCAAGACTGCAACACATGAAGTGCCATTTCACTCACACACGGAAAATATTCTGAGATTTTGCGTGAACATTCCACATCAAATTATGTGGGACACTTTGATGTGCCCATACGTACACCTCGGGACTGTTGGAAATTGCTGTATATCTTTTTCCTGCTCCCATTCTTTGACAAAATTCTCATTCATGAAAAAGCAATTTGATGTACCCATTATAAGTCTACTTGGATCCATCCCAAGATTGTTACGTAACAGCAATTTTTTGTGGCTCAAAAGGTTGGTTAGTACGTAAATGAACATGTTGACCCATATATGCATTTATCAATGCCCAAAACATTGTTATTATATGATAGTGATGCCTGTCGGTAAATATGATTTTTGTATGTTAATCAGACACTTAATTCCAGAATGCTATCGTACAATAATTAATATTTCATCTACTTTGTTTGTCACATGTTCACACTTTATATATGCTGATTATTAGCATCATCACGTGATTTGAAACTTCCATATATAGAGAAAAGTCATTGATCTTATGTCGACCAAATACTTAAATCATCATCAGGGCAGCTTCAAATCCATTATGTTATGTACTTTAGATCTTTACAGCTTCTTTCAATTATAGCTACTATAGTTAATGCATGCCTCGATGGTACCATCAATTTTTTATTATCACGTCCCATGTTCAAAATCTCGTAAGCACAAATAAAATTAATGTGATAGATTAAAAAATAAATACCACGAGCTGCATATTTGTTAATGTATATGAAGTGATTAACTCAAATTATTATGTTTATTACTTACAAATCATACTCATTTTCTCTACAACATGACATGTTACTTGTTACATGTTACATTGGTGTAAGCGTAAGATTCCAATCCTCTTTATGCCTTAACAGTTAATGGCCTTTGCCTTGAGGTGCTGAGACCATAACTAAACAATCAGATGAGTAAATATTTTGACTGAATATTATATCTTCTGCTGACTACTTAAAGATGCTTCCAACCCACATTTCTTCATGTAACAATGCCCGGTTCGTATTTACCAAGGAATAGCTGACATTGATCACGCTACCGACTTAATTATAAAGATCCCTGTCTAGCTTAACCCGTATCAGTTGTAGTCGAATAATGACTTATTATGGTTAAAAGTTTTAAATTTATCTATTATAAATGCTATTTGACTCTTAATGGACTTGGAACCTATGTTAATCAATCCATAAAACTGCATCATTTAAAGCTTGGGGTGATCAATACCTCTCATCATCGGGTAAATTATACGTTGTATATTTGTTATTTATCTAATTTGCTGATTATTGTCCTTGTGATTTAAAACTTACTATATTACTACCTATCATTTTCAAAAGTGGCACATTACTCCTATGGTTTGTCTTATTAGCTCATTGCCCCCTATCATTTGTGCCACCGGCTAATTATCGTGCCATGTTTTTTAAAATTTATCACATTACTTTCAATACTTTTCAAAATGTAGAGCAAATGCTTTTTCTTATTATTTAAACATCATTACTTAAAAATAAGAGTACTTTTGTGTAAAAATATAACACATTACAAGTTTTAACACTCATCATAGATCCAAACAAAACATGCATGATGTTCAATAACTTAATTTGAACGAAAAACGTTAAGATAAAAAATTATGTGCTGTCTTTTAAAAAGAACAGTGGAGTAATGTGATAAGTTTTAAAATGTAGAAGGTAATCAGTTAATTAGACCAATTACAAAGTGTAATGTGCATTTTTCTTTGTCATCATAAAAATAAAATAAAATAAAGAATCTCTGCCATAGTTTAATTCATTCGCGGAATCCATGTTGTCATCTTCAATTTTGTTCCGAGTTGATCGCTGCGAAGAATTCGGTAATTAATTGTTAAATCAAAGTTGATCAATTGCTTCCAATGCTGTGGGGAACCCTAGGTCGTCACTTTAATATTTTAACCCGAATCTACTTTAAGAAGTTACGAACTGACAAAACCTATAATTATATGTTAATTAGCACCAACTCTCAAGGCTCAATGTTGTGGGATTCAAACATTCAGCCTCGATATTTGACTTCAAATTAGTATCAACACATTATATAATTTTCATTAGGGTGTAGGTGCTAATTATATTAAGAATATTTGGTCAAACCTTGGCAAAAAAATAAGTCAACTTATGCCAAGATCTGAGGCCTTTTTTCATTATGAAATTAAAGCCCCTAAACTTATAAGGTCGAGCACAAATTTCAGTAAGAAAAAAGACCTTCCCTCTTATACTAATTAAATGATGTCAATATTGTAAAGCAGTTCACAATTTTATATTTACTAATAAAATTTATTATTTATTTAAGGAAATCAGACTTTCACCGCTTTCCTCATATATGACTCGTGATTAATTATTTAAAATTTTTGGAATAGCGTAACTGCACGAGTCGAGACATAAAATTAAGAATAGTTTAAATATGGATAGACAAGATTGGCAAGATCCCGACTTTAGCATGAACCATGATAAGAATTAAGAAATATAAAATTTTATCCTAATGTCAATTGGTATTAGATGAAATTGTTTATGATCTTTGACCCAGAAAAAGAAAAAATTGTTTATGATCTTGTACGGCGATTTTATAACTTACAATTCATCCATGCATGCTCAAAAGTTAAATTCTCTAGTTCTTCTTTTATGTGTGATCAACGAGTGATTGTTAAAGAAGCAACTTTGAATTGAGACAAAATTGTCCACAAAAGTTAACACCTCAAACAAAAATGAGTAGAACGTGGATAACAATATTAGATTTCAGCTCAATCGTAATATCATAACAAGTAACAGGAGCGTCTTTCTTACATAAAATAATTCGAAATAATACATATATTAATCTTAAACATAAGACGATTAGTCAAAATTCACGTACACTGTATGTATCGTCAAAAACATGAAAAAAGAAACATTATGAGCTGAAAATATTGGAAATGCATGTATATATGCTTCATGATATTCAATTTGTTCTTTTTAATCAATAATTAAATCGTAGGCCTGCAAGTTTGGTCGATCGGAGCCACCCTTTTACGTACGTAAAACATGCAATTGAACAGAAACTTGCCGCTTCTTTTCGAACTAAGAGTGGGTCAATACAGTGTAAATTAAATGAAATAGTCTTTGCAGTTTCAACACTGTTAATGGATTAATTAGTAATGTATATATTGCCACCTTGGTAGATCGTCATTTTTTCTCGTCAAAAGTGTCACGTCTTTGTTCTACGACCCAGCAAGCCAAAGTCAAAATTAAAACTAACTATTTAATTTGGACTTCAAATTTTCTAATCTAAAAATAATTAACGTAAATGATTATCTAGGTAATCATGACATTCACATATAAATCACTCACTAATTAACATGTTTCTCACTAATACAACGCATTAAAAGTTTCAAATTTTGTTCCCTAAATTTATTGTTACATTTTTCTTGGGGAATTAAGCAATATGTTGAATGGGTTGGTATTCAAACCGGACCCAAGATGCCAGGTTGCTAGTGAACCCGAATGGCTTCACAGCTGAGGCCTCATAACGAGTGTTGGTTGAGAGAACGAGTGTCTGTTAACTAAGAATATGTGGCGGGGACCCAACTAGATCCATCCATTGAAACACAGTAATAATATCACCATCACTATATACCAATCCTTAATTTGTCCTAGGAGTGCATCATCTTTTGAGTTCAGTTACGATTTTGTAAACAGAGATACTAAAATGTAATTTTTTTTTATAAAATCTTGCTTAGTTAAGCAAACAGATGTTTGACGTACAGAGCGGCCCAATAGATTTTTTTTTTTTTTGAAAAAAAAAACATTGATATTTAGAAAATGGTAAATGGGCCGAGTTTTCTTTATATGAATATAATATTAGACATACACTTGATAGTTGTATGAAGTTTTAAATAAAAATTTACATGATAAGACAAATGAGTCCAATATTAGTGACAAATGGCAACTGAGCACACTGTTAAAAGCATTTATAGCTTTTCACAATCTTTTCCTAAAGCCCCCAATAGGATGTAAATTCTTTTGGGGAGTATAATGTGATGATTTGATATTTGGAACCTTTTGGCAACTTTTAAACATTGTTGTTTCAAATCTAAGCTATCTCTCGGGAAAAGTCAGCAAAACGTACTGTTATTTTAACAAAAGTTAGGTGAACCATTTTACACCAATGGATTTTTAAGTTTTTGGGACTTAATTGATTGATTCCGCTAATACTAACATTTACATTATAATGCCTATTTCTTCTTATTAAGAGAAGTCTCAAAATTAATGCTCATTAATTTTATACAAAAATTATATATATCTATCTATATATGTGTGGGTGTGTGTGAATTTAAGATTATTTTTGATTTCTTGATGGACATAATGCATAAACATGTATACTTTTTTTTTTTAAAATAATACTAGTATATATGACTGTGTTTGGTAATTTACACAATTTTTATTTATTTATTTAGTTTTATAATAAACGTTAAATGTAATCATAAATTTTTTAAAATTCACAAACAAATCTTATTTCATTGTTATTGTTAGCTAAAAGGAAGTATTTGTCAATGCTGAATATGCATTGATTATTCTTGACACATTTTAATTTTCTTTTATGCCTTATGTATTTCAACTGTTTTTAGTTGACTACTAAAATTAAAATTAATATAGATTGATGATAGAATACATAGTTAAGTTTCTTGTAGCATGAACATTTAAATATGATGCTATTTTATCCTAATTGGAATTAAATAACTATGAGTATCAATTTTGTTATAAAATATGATAACAAGAAGGATAAGACTAAAGCAAGAAATCTCAATGAAGTGAAAATATACATTTGACTTTAGATAATAGAAACTATTAGAGCTCAAATTAAAAATCCAAACTTCGACTATAGTGAAGTTTGTATGACAAGCCATATGGGAGGACAATGATAGACTACTTTTGAATTCTACAATGACGATTATTTGAGTAAAGCCAAACCGACAGATATATTATATTGTAGGAAAAGAAAACAGTGCTCTTTAAATATCTGAAATTACTTCTTCAAGTATTACGTAACAGATTTTCTTTTTCATCTTGAAAATAACTAATTAGATGGTAGTCAGATAAAAGTGTTCATGCAATTGTTAATAATATTAATTAATGCTTGCGGCATAAATTTTGTACCAACACTTAGCTCCAATTAAACGATACATTACCAAGAAATTTTAGATTTTTCTGTTGCTAGATAATGTTTACATCAATAATTCCTATCTGGAACTTGTAACATCTTCTAATTGTACTTCACAAATTACTCATCATTCGGAAGGATTTGTATTGACTTCAATGCATTAATTTCTAAAACAGAAAACTGATTATGAAAACTTGCAGGCAAAATCCCCAGAATTATACTTAGAGTTATTTCATTAGCCAGATTTTAGTTGTGTTCTTTTGGCTTGCTACGTCATTTAATTCAACTATATATATATATATATATATATATATATATATATATATATATATATATATATATATCAAGAGGAAAATGCAAGGATTTGATCTGAATGATGTTTTTCCTTCAATGGAATAACATGAATATCATGAAGTTTCAAGAAAATCATCTTAGAGGTCATTTGTATATGAATTGTAGCATTTTGAAAAGGAAATCACAAAATAATTTATCATGCCCCATGTAGTTCGTAAAATCACTATTGTCTAAACAGTTAGATATGTCTTCAAACATGTTCAATAGAAAGCCGTTTGTCCATTCTAAAACTCTCTGTCAATATTCTACCAATTCTACCCTTCATGTGATTGGCTATCTTTATCATTCATATGTGTTAGAGTCTTTGCTGATTTTGTTCACAAGCAAGCTGACAATCTATTAAATTCACTTCTTTTTATGTAGTTTGTTACAGTATACAATTATAGTGACTGCAGTAATAAATTAAACATAATTGAGTTATAATTATTTTGAGTTATGAAGAAGCATTAGATTTAAACAAAAATAAACATTTGCTAATAAATAAAGAAGATAAGGGGAGTTCTTCAAGTGGTTGATTAGGACTATTCTACTCAATAAAAATAACGTGTAACCTGGGTAAAATGCGCATTGCCTCTCTATAGTTCGTATAAATAGCTAATTAATCCCAGTATTTTCAAACATACCACATTATCCTCCCCCCCCCCCCCCGATGTTTTTCAAAAGTGACATATAATCCCCAACTCACATAATTTGTTTATATTCACTTTATAAAATCTAGATATTAAAATTTAAAACTAGAAAAATAAAAAATTTAAAAATTAGGATTTAAAATTAAAATTTAGAAATTTTAGAAATAAAAATGCATATTAGAAATAGAAAAAATATAAATAAAAATTTAAAAATTAATTATTTTAGGTTTTTAATCTTCCTATTTTTTAATTTTAATTTTAATTTTTATATGCCACCACAAGTATTCAAGTTTTTCTGGTTGATAACTTAATTGGACAATAAGCAAAAGCAATAAAAGTTAGCAAGGATAATTTGGTCCTTTTAAAACCTTGTTTAATGTTGTTATTATATTAACAAAAATGGGGGGATTGTGCCACTTTTTAAAAACATAGAGGGTAACGTGATATATTTTAAATCACAAAAATAATCAGTTACTTATACAAATTATAAGGGGTAACGTGTATTTTATCTTATATTTAAATTCCGAATGAAAAATACGATAATAAGAAAGGCTAGTCCTATGATAGATTATTAATGTAAAGTGAAAATGCAGACACCAAAATAAGCATACTTAGGAAATGGGGATGCACATAATAGAGCAAATTAATCGGAAGGACCATTCAAATTAAAGACTTTCTTGACGCACTCATTTGCCTCGGAATGCAAACACAAAACTTTTTACCTTGGCTTTATTACCATTTTTTTTTTCTGATTACGCTTATTATCGGTGATGATTGATGGAAAAAAATAAATAATACTACAGTAAAATTTCTTGTCCAGCCACGGACAAAAATTCCAAATTAACTTTTGGTTGTGCAATCATTTAGAGTTGTTAAATCAAGAGGTAATTAACAAACATTAGATGTGGAAATTAGTGCCTAATGATGTTTCATGTATAATCTAGAGATTTGTTGAATAAGGTTTTATAAGGCAAGGGCCAAAGGGTTGGTTTAAAAGGTCAAGTATGAGTCATTTGTGGGACAAATGCATACGTTGAATGCTTACACTAAAATTTCCTTTTCTTCTCCCAAAGAACACAGGAAAAAGAAGATGGAGTAAAAAAGGAATCAAGTCTCTCAAATTTATCTACTTTCGTTGATTGTCATCTTTTTTTCCTCTCTCTCACATCCTACCCCCACGTCCACAAAAGAAACACACATCCTTTCTCTCTCTCTCTCTCTCTCCCCCCCAAATAGCCCCTCAAGTGTCATTTTCTCACATATACTTCACACAAAAGAAACAGCCATTCACTTCATACCTTGTCATTGCTCCTCTCTCTCCCTCATCAATCTCAAAACTCTCTGCAACTACTCCTCCACCACACCCCCCCCCCCCCAAATTGATCATCACAAGCCCTTCTCAAGCTAAACTAGAAATCTCTCTCTCTCTCTCTCTTTCTTGATCTCTTTTGCTCTCTCTCTCTCTCTCTCTCTCTCTATATCTTGAATATATACTAGAAATCCATATATATATATATATATATATATATAACATACCACTAGCCTTTTAGAAGTCTTTTGACTTCTTTACAACCCTACTAATATCAACACAAAGAACAAAACTTGAAGCAAGATCAATAACAACAAAAGGAGAAAAAAAAGTTTATTAGGAGGACAAGAAATTTAAAGGGTATTGAGATTTTAAGGGGATAGTTGATTATTTTTCTGTTGAAGGAGAGAGATGGAGCTTTTTCCAGCACAGCCTGACCTATCCCTACAAATCAGCCCTCCAAACACTAAACCCACATCAGGTTGGAGAAGAGCAGAAGATGAGATGGATTTGGGGTTCTGGAAGAGAGCTTTGGACTCCAGAAACTCCATCTCTTCAACAATGGCTAAGCAGGACTCCACATGCTTTGAGCTTTCCCTCTCAAATCCAAGGGTTTGTGAGCCCAAAAACACCAACAATTTTCACCTAATCCAAAATGGTACTAACACCACAAACCATCTTCTCCACTCTCTCCAGCAAAGCCATCAGTTTTCACCCCAGAAGCAGCAGCAACTGCATCATCATCATCGGCTGCTTCAGCAGCATCAACAGCAACAAGGGTTGAGTCCAGAGCTTGGTTTCTTGAGACCCATAAGAGGGATTCCAGTATACCAAAACCCTCCACCATTTCCATTCACTCAACAGCGCTTAGACGCATCATCTGTGGCTCCGTCTACTTCTAATAATACCACTACCACAAGTCCATTTCAGTCTCATGGTGTAATGCGGTCGAGGTTCCTATCGCGGTTTCCGGCTAAACGGAGCATGAGAGCCCCTCGAATGCGCTGGACTACTTCGCTTCACGCCCGTTTCGAGCACGCAGTTGAGCTCTTGGGTGGCCACGAAAGTAGGCTTTCTATTTCTGAATCCCTGTTCTGATTATTCCCGTGCATTTGTTTTAGGCTCTTTACTATCGTAATAACCCATCTTCGACAATTAACTCAGAATATATACTGATTATCTCAGCTAATTTTCTTTTTTTTTTGCTTTTTGCTTTTTGTTTTTGCGTTTCGGGGTGTATAGGAGCTACACCCAAGTCAGTTCTTGAGCTCATGGATGTAAAAGATCTCACTTTGGCACACGTGAAATCCCATTTGCAGGTAAAAGGGCAAACTTCTTTTGGTAGCTCAATTTCTTTGCTTCCTTGTGAGGATTTTTCACTGTCCAAACAGGAATAAATCTATTCCTCAAATGTTTTTCTTGAGTTTAATTCATGTGTCAGCTGTACGTGTGTACAAGAGCTTCAGACTTCAAGCTTTTCCAATTAATTTGTTAGTCTTTTTTTCTCTTTTTTTATTTTTGCTTCTTTTTTTTCCCCCCCCCCCCAAAGCTTAGACTTTTTATAGCACCGCCTCGCTTGAAGGAAACTGTAGATACATACATTTCAAATACCAATGCTATTCTATTCTACTGTGAGGTGTCCCAAATCCTTAGGCCTTCTTTTTCTACTAGATCTGATGGTTCTGCAAGCTATAATGCAGCTTTTTGCCTGGAAGAACGAACCATCCATGTATACAAAAAAATCCAATAACTGGGGAGAGAGAGAAAGAGAGAGAGACTCTTGCATCAATAATAGCATAAGGAGAAACAAATAAGACAAAGCCCAAGAAATTTGAAAAAAAAAAACAGTCTATAGCTAGCCAAGCCAAGACAAGACAAGTTTGCACACAATTTATTGTTTTTTTATTAAACATAATCTCTCCTTTTTACAGAGAGAAGCTGCTGATAATAAGAAAGGACAGAAACACTATCATGTCCCAATGATATCTGAGCTTCTCGGATTTGTGAAGCCGCTGTCTCCATAACCATTTATTATTTCTTTGAATAATATATTAATGTCACATGCATGTTGATCATTTCAGTATAGAATGGGAGACATCGAAAAAGTTGTTCATCATGGCTTCTGTGTAGTTTGCACTGTGTAATAATGAGGCTACCATGTCTATAATTATGGGAAAAACCTATCATATTGCACTATTATCTTCTCCCTTTACTTGGAAAGTAAAAAACATGCATACACATATATGGACCATATTTTCCATAAATATTTTGTTAACTTATTTATAATTTCTGACCATACTTTACTGCAACTGTGTGATAATTGCATGAATTTATGTCCTTTGCAGATGTATCGGACAGTGAAGACTACTGACAAAGCAGCAGCCTCCTCTGGTTGATTTTCATAACTTTTGAACATGCACCTATTTGAACTCATTAACAAAATTTTATTTGTGTATAATGTTTTTCCTTAAAAATTAAAAATTATACTTTTTTTTATTGAGATGGGACCTTTTTTTAATTGAAAATTGTACTTTTTTTTATTGAGATGGGTCCTTTTTTTTTTTTTTTGATAATCAGGGCAATCAGATGTATTTGACAATGCATCATCTGGGGATACTTCTGAAGATTTAGGGTTTGACATTCAGGCCTCAAGAAAATCTGAATTGTCAGCTCAACAGGGAAGACAAAATGCGCATCAAGAGAAAGATAATCGCGGTCTCTGGAGCAACTCCTCAAGGTGAAGCTGAAATATGTGCATATATTCTCTGCATTTAGCCTTGTAGATTAGTGGGCAACAAAAGCTGTGCTTACGAGTAGAAATTCGTGTATTTGAAAGCATTCTTTGTTAATTTTTATATAGAATTAAAATAAAAACAAAAGAGAAAATACAATATTGGTTGTTGAATAAGCTGAATTTTGGAACCTTTTGAGCAACAAAGTTGAGGTAAAATGGCAGAACTAAATGCATATGGAGTTTACCAGTCTACTATAAATGGCAGCCTATGAATTTTTAACTGTTGTCTGAGTCATACTTTTGATAGCAAAGCTGCTCAAAGTAATTCTCTTTGTCTATCAGCCAGCATCTATATATGAAGATGCCCACAAGAGTGGAGTGAAAATGAGTAAAATGATATCACTGCTTTGTTCTATATGTTGAATGGAGTAATCATCACTTTGCAGCGGTTTGAAGTACTAATTGCTATAAATTTATAATGAAAACACACCAGAGAGAATTTTTAAACATGTAATTCTACCTTACAAAATCCCACCTAAAAAGGACATATCTCTTTCCTTTGGATTTTGTGGGCTCAGATAAGGTTATTTGAACGGGACCCACAGCAAGGAAAACTTAGTGTTAAAGCTAAAACCTTTTGTGACGGCCCATATGTTACAATTCTTTTATGCCAAAGCTTTACCATTTGAAACTTCCTTGAAGGTTGTTTTGTGCTATGATTAATGCGCTATCACATGGGTGGTGCTCAACTTTATTTCTATACATGCAGAGAATATAAAGTGATGAACTATAAATAAGACAATAAAAGATGGCTTTCTTTTCTTTTTTTCCTCAGTTTGCTTTTTCTGCTTTTGCATGGCTTCCACTGATATGAAAAATATTCTTTTATGTTGCTGTGTGTGTTGCAGCAGGGAAGCTTGGCTGCATGGCAAACCAAAGGACTACAGAGGGAACATGCCATCTCTTGAGGTACTTTTGATTCTTATTCACAATAATAGCTTTCACTTAAAAGAAATGTACATATTGGCTTATAGAGAGATGCTCTATGCATGGGAAGCTTGAGATGTCTCTTTTCATGCATCATTCTGTAAAGTGGGAAAGAGAGCAAGAAAAAGACAGGCTTTTTTTCCTTCAAAGTCATCAGGCAATTCTTTTGCAATGTACATTGGTCAAGACATCAAAGACATAATTATTAGTCAAGAAAGAATCTTTATTTTTCTCCTTAGAAAAGAAAAAGAAAAAAAAAGAAGCAGGAAATCAAATACTAGTACTATATTATACTCTTTGGTCAAAGTAATGCATTGCAAATCAAATACCCCCCTAGCTAGTACCTTGTACTTTATCTACTTTATCCTTAATTATTGCATTCCTCAATAATCATAACAGAAGGACAATATCAAAAAAAAAAAAAAGTGCAAATACCAGCACACTATGAGAATGCTTGTAATATACATTTTTTTTTCATAAGATGAAATTTTTGTACAAGCAATAATTATAGTAGTTGAGAGCAGCTGAGTATCAGAAACTCGCAGTGCATGCAACAACCCTAACAGGCTTTATAGAAATAGAGCAGTAGCAATCCATAATGATAAATATTCGTTTGTTCCCTTAGTCAATCGTCCTTTGATTCTTCAAACATATTCACACACTTCTCTTATGTTGCCTTTTTTCTTTTCCTAATATATTAATTTTGTATATTCTTCTGATGGGTATAAATATATATGTATGCAGAAGGACATGGAACCAAAATGCTTAAGTTATGACAGAGTATCAGAAGTGAGCTCATCATGCCTTGTAGAGACAACCCCGGAGAAGCCTAATCTTGAGTTCACTTTAGGTAGGCCTCAGTGAGAGAAAAAAACACCAAAAAAAAAAAAAACACAAAATCAAATATATCTCTGCTCCCGCATGCCTACTAGAATATGTAGTTGTAGTAGTACTCATTTTGAAATCATTACAATCTCTGACTGGAGCTGGTGAAGAGAATCAGGTACCCCACTGAGGAAAAATCAGCAAAAGAAAAAAAAAAGAAAAGAAAAGAAAAAGAGAGAGAGAGAGAGAGAGAGAGAGAGAGAGAGAGAGAGCTAAAGAAAGACAAGGAGACAAGAAAGACAGAAAGCAACAAAAGGAGTATAGGGTGGAAAAGAAGGACACTGAAAAAAAGAAAAAGGAAAAAGAAAAAAGAATTCGTAAAAAAAAAATTCGTCCTTCTTTTCTATCTATCTATCAAGCTGGGAGAGATCCAAATCAACCTATTGATATTATATTCCCACCTGGATATCCTATCTGATTGATTTTTGTATAATTATGCACTTAGAGGGAAGAAAGAGAGAGAGAATCAAAAAGCGGGGATTAGAAAAAAGGCCTTTTAGGCATTTGCTTATCTTAAAGCAATGATCCTTTGGTAATTGCATGGAGCACTTTATATTTAATTCTATATATATATATAGAAATTATATAATATGGACGTTTCTCTTCAATATTATTCCTGGGAGTTGTCACATGCTTTTACACTTTCCCAACAAAGAAAGTGAAAGAGAAAAGATTGCATGAACTGATAAAGGAACTGAAAAAATTGCAAGAGATGAAGAAATGGTAAATTACAAAAAGATAAAGACAAGTACGAAGGAGAAGGAGATGTCTTTATGCACTTTTTTTTCTGGGCTCCTTATTTGATTCTCATTTCTTGTAATGCTTATATGATATGAAGTACCATCCATGAATATATATAGCTGGCTTGGAATTCTTTTTTTCCTTTTTTCCCCTTTTTGGTGTTTTAGCTATTGGGGTTTATTTGGCCATTGAATTATTATTTGGACAAATAATATCCAAACTTATTACTAAGTCCAACGTAAATATGTGCAAAATGAAACCTAGAGACTAAATCGAGATTCTTGACAATTTCTAGGATTTACCATTCAAAATATGAAATCGATAACACCTTTTTTTTTTTTTTATCAGTTGGCCAAGAAAAAGGAAAAAAAAAAGCAACATTATGTATTTTTCCAGAGATTCGCAATTTTTCTTTCTATGTAGAGCCAATTGGGAATTTTTTCTCCTTTATTCATCACGATTCAGACTGTTCCTTATTTGGTCCATCACCATTTGCTCCTTGATTAGTCATTCATTTTTCACTTTTGAATTAAGGTAAATTTATTATCGTCGTTATCCAAGCTAGCTACTTTATATTTGTAAAAGGTACTTGAAAGCATAACTAAGAAGATACAAAAGTTAGGTTTAAGCTTTATGCAAAGGACCCTCATATATTATACATTGAAATAAATATTTGTAGTTTGCCAAAATATGAGAATTTTCCAATGAATTAGTTAGACAGCCAATTTGCTCCAGTGAATAATCAAAAGCCATAGCACGATATAGGGTGTATATATACTTTTCATAGAGTTCCAAGTACAAAATAAATGGGAAGCTAGCTATAGCTCGGGGAAATTCAAAATGCATTTTCGTAGCTTTTATAGTTAATTTTTCAATATATTTTTTCATAGCTCTTAGAGTTTGACTTGTAGAAAGGGTACATCCACCAATTTTTGGATGTATTACACTCCTTATCTTTGAGGAAAAGAGCATATTACTTTTGAAAAATTAAAAAAAAAAGAAATTGCTTTTAGTGCATGTTTGACATTTCTTTGAATAAGAGTTTTGCTTTCATTGTCTACGATTATTTTTAATTAATTACCCTCCTCATAATGGCTATTGTAACTTAGAAGGTTCTTTTTCATCTTTTTAATTAAAAATGACTTACTGTTTTTCTTTTTTCTTTTTTTAATTAAACCCCCTACTTTCATGGAATTAAATCCAAGACCTCATGGAAGAGATGGCATCAATCACTTAAGTTATTACTTAATACCCAAGGTTATCATTTGCCTTAGAGGGTATTTTGCACACTTTTAAAATTCTAAGGCAAACACTTTCGTTCACACAATTTTAAAAATTTGAAATGTCAAACTATTGCATTATATATCCACAATTTAAATTAGCAAGTGATGAGAAGACTAGTAGCACGTGAAGTTAAGCATAACTGAACAAGATGCCATTCCAATCCATATAGAATGAGATCCCCATCAGGAAGTTGTCTGCTCGTTTATATCCTCTCTTCTTGAAGTACATTTATAATGTCTATGACGACTATAGAAACCAAAGATATGGTGTCGAATGCGACTCCAAGACGGTTCTTCTAGTGTCGGAAAGTATTTGGGACCTGAAAAGGAGACTTTTACTTTGGGTTCAAATTAATTACAAATTTAATTTTTTGGGGACTAATTTCAATAATTTTTTACCTCTTCCAAATTGGACAACATGTCCAAAGATTAGCACCCTAGTATGAATCCGGATAGCTCCTCAGACGGAATTCTTATCATAAAAGAAAAAAAAAAAAAAGACGTTGAGTGTGAAGAAAATGGTTTACTAATATGTCCTTTATTCTGGATGCAAGAAGTCTCAAATTAATTTTTACTAAGTAAAAGTATTATATTATCACAGTTTTTTCTTTTCTGATCTCCAATCTATTAATAAATTGGAAAGAGTAAATTGTATATTATTTCCTTGTACTCTGTCCTATGTACATTATATCTTCTGTAGTATCAAAACTACTTAATTACCCCCTGAAATTTTTAAAAGTTTAGAGGGGTATTTTGCACACTTTTAAAAATTTTAGGGAATATTTTGCACACTTTTAAAAACTTTGGGGCAGTAATTAGCTAGTTCTAATATTAAAAGGGGTATGGTGTACATAAGTCAAAGTACAAGAGATAATAAGCCAGTTTTGACACTACTGGGGGTGTCATGCACATAGGTTAGAGTACAAGGGTAATGTACAATTTACTCAATTAGAGAAAAGGAAGTACATGCACGCCCCACCCATCAACCAAATAGCATTGATGACCCCAATTTTGTTGGCTTGGCTTCTTCGTGAAAAACATCCGTGATGTTAAGTTACACGTACATGTACTTTGAGGATTTCCAAATGCATGATAGTACAGTTGTCACGATAAGAAGGGTTTTAAATTTTACGATTTAGAAGGAAAAATAATAAAAATAAAGTGAGAGAGGATGGACCATAAGTACCGAAAGCAAGAACCAAATACATAAGGAACAAAGGAAAACTAGAAAACATGGACAAGATACAAAGAAGAATTTTTGTATTTCTGAATAAATTGTTTTGTACACAGTGTCCTCCTTATATAGGAGTCTAGCTACCAAATATACACTAATTACAATTAATGCTAATTGTCTAATCACTTCTAATTTATTTACAGAATATCAATCATAATATACAAAAGGAAACATAATATTTATAGAATATCACTGAATATTTTCATATCTCAAAATATCTCCAACTCCCCCTCAAACTCAAGGTGGTGTAAAGAATACTAACATGAGTTTGCCAACCAAGTCCCTCTGTCGCTCTAGAGGATGAGCATTGGTGAAGATATTTGCTAGCTCATTAGCAGAAGAAATATAGTGAAGACGAGTAGTGCCACTAGCAACATGCTGTCGGATAAAATGACAATCAACCTCAATGTGATGTGTCCTTTCATGAAAAACATCATTATGGGCAATCTGAATGGCACTCTGGTTGTCATAATAGAGTATAGTAGCTGAATCTTAAGGTACTCTTATGTCATTAAGTAACCATCTAAGCCAACTAACCTCCTCAATCGCATTAGCCAAGGCATGATATTCTGCTTCTATACTAGAACGAACCACAATAGTTTGTTTTTTACTCCTCCATGAGATGAGTGAGATACCAAGAAGAAAGCAGTAACCAGTCGTATAATGGCGATCAGTAAGATCTCCTGCCCAATCATCATCAGAGTATCCACGAAAGATTAAGGGGGATTAAGCAAAAAAAAAAAAATAGATCATTGAAGAGTATACCCTTGATATACTGCAAGATATAGAGGACAACTATGTAGTGAGTAGTCCAAGGGGTCAACATAACTAACTCACCAAATGAACATCATAAGAAATATCAAGGCGAGTGCTAGTGAGATAAATAAAACTTTCGACCAACTGTCGATGTAAAGTAGCATATGGAAGTGATGTGCCATTAAGATAAGTAAGTTGAACTTAAGGGTCAAGTAAAGTAGATACGATTTTACTATCAGTAAGGCCAGCCCAAGCTAAAAGGTCAGAAGAATGCTTTGCCTATGTAAGATAACAACCTGTAGTATCTATGTCCAAGAAATAACTAAGATTCCCCAAATCTTTCATCTCAAAATTTTTACCAAGAAACTGTTTTAAATCAGAGATACCAAAAGAGTCACTGCCCGTAATAATCATATCATCCATATAGAGCAGAAGCATAATAATACTAGAGGCAGAGCGGTAAATGAACAAAGATGAGTCATGGTCACTCAGAGTGAAACCAAATTCACCAATAACTAAATTGAACTTATTAACCAAGCCCTGGGTGCCGGTTTAAGACTATAGGGTGCTTTACACAATTGACAAACCTGATATGGAAAGTGAGAATATCCTACAAGAGGCTTCGTATAGACTTCTTCGGTTAGATCACCATTAAGAAATGTATTTTTAACATCCATTTTAAATAACAGCCACTGGCGAACTGTAACAATAGCAATAAGATTTCGTACTGATGTGAGTCAGCCAACCGAAGAAAAGGTCTCTTCATAATCAATCTCATATTCTTGGGTGAACCTCTTTGCTACTAATCAAGCCTTATATTTTTTAACAGAAACATTTGAACAAGTCTTGATTTTGTAAACCCATTTACAACCTATGACATTCTTCCCATCAGCGATATCGATTAAGTCCCATGTATGTTTGGCCTCATATACGTGTGTAATTCCTCATTTGTAGCTTATTGTTAGAGAGGGTCAGAGCTAACTTCTCGGTAAGTTTGGGGTTCATGAAGAGAGAGAACAGTAGAGAAACAGTGATAGTAACGAAGATGAGATGGTATTGCTCTGCTCTCACACGCGTGGAGTGACGGGGAATGGACTCAGTAGAAAGATTAGATGTGGGTTCTGTTGAGTGATTGGGTAAAGAAATAAGCACAGACTCGATAGGAATGTTAGGTGAAGAAATAAGTGAGGCCTTGACAATAGATATGGACTCATCAATAGAAGTTGAAGACTCATGAATGGTAGTCTCAATTGATCGTGAAAGAGCAAAGGATGCACCTGTGTCACTGTCATAATTTTGAAATTAGAAAATTAAGGGATCAGTGAATAACGGAAGAGAAGCAGGAGCATATGGAAGAGAGAAATAGGACAAAGAAGAAAACTTCTTGTTCTCCCAAAAATTACACGACAAGAGATACGAAGACGTTCGAAGACAGTATCCCAACAGTGATAACCCTTATGTTCAATGCCATAACCTAAAAAGCAACATAATCGAGCACGAGGTTGAAGTTTAATTCATTCATGATCTGGAAGTAGAACAAAACATACACAACCAAACGTTTGAAAGTGATCATAGATAGATGGAAAACCATAGAGATGCTCATACGGTGTACAATTATTTATGGTAGGAAATGGCAACCAATTGATGATATAGACAACAACAAAAGCAGTCTCTCCCCAAAAGCACTCAGGGCAAGAGGAAGAAATCAGAAAGGTATATGTGATTTCAATTATATTTCTGTGTTTGCACTCAGCAAGTTCGTTCAGTTGGGAAATGTGAGGACATAAGTGATATGAGAAAAAGTCATGTTAACGAAGGAGAGCAAGAAAGTTGGACTCCTTATATTCCATGGCATTATCTACTCTAAGGATCTTAATGCAATTACCAAATTTTGTGTATATCGTAGCAGCGAATTTGGAGCAAATGCGAAAAGATCAAAGCGATTATGTATGAGATAGATCCAAGTGAAATAGGAAAAGTCATCAACAAAGATTACAAAACAATGAGAACTGCCTATAGTAGGAGGTGGAAATGGACCCAAGATATCAAAATAAATAAGATCAAAACATGTAGAAAAGGCAGAATCACTTTTATCAAATGACAGGTTGTTTTCCCAATTGCCATGACAAACAATCAAAAGAGTTCATAGAAAGATTTCCTAGGTAACCATTAGAGATTAAAGTTTGCAACTTTCCTGAAGATGTATGACTTAACAGAGAATGCCATAAAAAAATAGAAGATGACTCAGAAAAGAGGTAACAGATGCAACAATATTAAGATGACTTGGAAGATGTACGTTGACAAGCTTAAAAAATCTCCCGACTTTACGACTTATCCCAAAAATATTACCCGTAAAAGGATCTTGTACACAACAACCGAAAGCAGAGAAGGTGACTGAAAGACCTAAATCATATAATTGGCCAACAGATATAAGGTTCAATGTAAGTTTTGGGACAAGGTAAGTGTCAGCAAATGTAACTTGTATGGTAGAAACAGAACCTATACAACTAACAGGCATTGAGGTGTCATTAGCTATATAAATTAAGGGTGCATGAGGAACAGACACTGAATTGGTCAAATTATCAGAATTAGAATTCATATGGTTTGGGCATGCAGAGTTAAAGAACCATGAAAACTTACTAGATGTTGCAGAAAGAGCTGTGGAAGAAAAAGTACTTGATTGATCAAGAATCTGGTTAAGAACTCTTTAGAGAGCTGGGCTTGATGTTGAGAAAGGATGGTCTAAGCAAGCCTGGGACTTGGAGGTTCCACTATTAAGAAGAATGTTTGAAGTATGTTTATTAGGATTACAAAGACAGTCCTTTTGAAATAACCTGGGCCTATCCTTTTACAGAAGCAATAAACTCGAGTAGGACAATTCAAAATAATGTGACCATACTTATGGCAATACCAACACTCCACTTGAAATTGTAATTGAGTTTTTTTTTGAAAGATTGAAAGATGTTCTGATGGAATCCACTACACAATTTTTTTTCTTTTTCTCGGAAGAGGAAAACTAATGGTGATATCACCAAGGGTATGATAACAGTGGCATAAGCTACTAGAATGGTAGCTCTGATACCATGTCGAAAGCAAGAACTAGATACATAAGGAACAAATGAAAACTAGAAAACATGGACAAGATACAAAGAGGAATTTTGTATTTCTGAATAATTTTTTTTATACACAGTGTCTTCCTTATATAGGAGTCTAGCTACTAAATATATGCTAATCAAAATTAATGCTAATTGACTAATTACTTCTAATTAATTTATAAAATATCAATCATAATATGAAAAAGAAAACATAATATTTACAGAATATCACAAAATATCTCATATCTCAAAATATCTTCAACGGTAAGGTTTTGTACTTTAGTTTGACAAGTTTGCTTTGGCTATAATTAAGGACAAAGAAACAATCAAGTTATTATTTACAGGATCAAGGACGAATTCACACTGGAAGTAATGGAAGCTGCAACCTCCGCTGATCGAGACATTAGTTTATAATACCACTTAATTTTCCTATTTCATTATATTTCATCCGATATTATCTAACTCAGGAGGGATTAGTTGTCGCTTAAGTAGTTGAGACTAATTTGTCAAAAGTAATGATATGGGTTCGAATCCTATGGAGAATAGGGGATTGGATTGGATTGGGGGTAGACGGTTTGTATATATAAAGAAAAAATTATAGTATTTAACTCTTCATTAATAAAAAGAAATTTAAATCTACCCTTGGATAGGCTGAATTTATTTTGACGTATTTTCCCTCTATATATGTTTCAAATATAGTTTCATTCTCAGGGTGACAACTTCGATAAATGCAAATCACAAATCCAACAATATACACCTCATTTAGCTCGTATAATTAAATTAATTTTCAAATAATGAAACTCCTATAATTTGGAAAAAGAACAAAGTTGGCTGCAATATTGCTGGTCTGGGGTGGTTATTAGTTGCAAAATTCGATACCTTAGGAGCTTTTTAAAGTGTCCACAAGGAGCCACATTAGACGAGCAGAGAGTCACATGCACAACAAGTTATGAAGGTGTGTAAGACAAGGATATATAACAAAAGGCCACCAGCAGAAAATTATAGCAACCTTTTTCACTACTAAACATTTCCATCATGCACGAGGAAAAGAACAAATCCAAAAGCTCAAATATCGTACAAATATCGGTATGCATGACACACCTTTTTCTCTTTACTCTTATAATTCAGTGATGCAGTCATGACATGTCATATATCGAGGTAGTCGCTTTACTTTCACCATGCAAATATCAACCCCCCCCCCCGACCCTACCCCCACCCCGCAAACGAAACCAGGTGTAAATCAACTAGGAGTCTTTTACAGTGTGTGCGCTAGTTTTGATAACTGGCTTCTCAAGTTGTGAATCTCTAGATGGAGTGTTATTCTGCTCTGAGACTTGCAATTAACTTTGAGAGAGATGTTGTGGGAGGGGATCGGAGAAGCCTAGTCCGTGTGGTAATAGTAAGCTTTTGTTGCTTATAACTTTTAGAAAAAGCAAAAGTCAAAAAGTGTAGGGTATGGTATATGGCATAATTCTGAAGTAAAATAGGGCTTTGCTTTCACTTTTAATTATTCCTTTGATGCATTATAGCTTTAAAGCACTAAAGCGATGAGGTTAGAAAGCAGTTGTACCACCCATGCATGGGGACTAACCGAGGCCTTAAAAATAAATTTAAATTTTTTATTAGAAAAATATTTTAATTAACTCATCCTCTTATTTCTTTGTGCATTTTACATAATTTAGTGATCTTTGTCGCAAATTAAGGGGTCGTGCTTTGTAACTCCTCAATAGAAAATTCCCTTTCATGAGATAATTCGTCCAACTCAAACATATAGTTAAAAATGTCCTCAAGTTCTTTATACCGTCGTAAAATTTCATAATGTTTTTCATTAATGATCTACAAAATGATGGTGAAACTATCGACAGGCCCTTATGTGGAGTCGCCTTGTACTAATTATCAACTTATCTAGTGTTTCAAGCATGATCAAGAGCTTCCATGAACTTTATAAATTTGAACTAGTGAAAAGAAGTGGCAATCAAATTTTAAGCTGGGCACAGCCAAGAAAAAAGCAATTTTGGAACAAAGTGAGCGAACATAATTGCTTTGAATGGGAACACTTTTAACAAAGTTAAGAAAGAGATATGAGATTTGATTCTTTATTCCTTATCTGCTTTGTTGGGGGCAGGTTTGAACTAATGAGAAAGTCCCTTTCTTGTTCCTTAAAAATTTAATTGCCAAGTTTTATCTCTTTACCAAATTGCATCTTGCTGGAGTACCAATAAAAAAGTTCCTTTCTAGTAAAAATTAATTGCCAAGCTTTATACCTTGATCAAATTACATCTTGTTCAGCATATATACTTATCTCAGTTGTACTAGAATATCTTGGCTAATAAAGAATCTTCAGTTACACTATTGTATCAACAACAGTGATGTGATAACATAATTACAATTACTTTATACCAATTTATTTTACTCGTAACATAGTTCAAACCCCTAAAAAACATGTCCATAAATTATTATAGAATATTCAAAAAAAGAGGATGAAAATTTTTTCTCTCTATGTTCAATCAATCAATTGCACTTGACAAATAATTTACAAACATTTTATTCCGCTTGCCTTGTGCTTATGCCAATCAAATAAAGTCACATGGGGTGGACAAGACAAAGCCCGAAAGGTGCATGAACTTAGCATATTGTCTATGCAAACTGGAGAAAAAGAAAAGCAACGATATATTTGCAAGCGCCCCCCCCCCCCCCCAAACAAAAAAACCACAAAACACACACACACACACAAAAAGTAATAAAAAAAAAGAAATGCAACGATTTGGCACATTTACATCTATGAATCGTGGATAATAATTATGTCATCATCGTCAAGTCTTGTTTACTTTTTTTCCCCGGGCATAGACTGCATAGAGGTTTTTAGCAATAATTGTGCAATCATCGTCATAGCTTCCCTTTTCTACTTTTCTTCAATAGGGTAAAAAATTGCAATTCTGGTCCCCGAAATTCCCATGTTTTCACCTTCCATCCTTGTCATCGTTTCAGAACTCATTGGAGAAGGCATGGCGATGTTAATTCTTAAATCAATTCGAATTCAATTCCTATGAACAGTTAAGTGAAATGTATTTAGAGATAGTTTGGGAAGAGTAATCCAAGTGTAGTTTTATAAACAAAATGACTTGAGATTCAGAGATTTATTAGCGATTTAAATATATATATATATATATATATATTGAAGACCGACATTTTTCATCGATCACTAATTTAAAATTATTGGCGGGTTAATGATGGGAATTGTTCTTTTCCCGCGTTAGTTTTTCATGGTAATTTAATGACATCAAAAACTGCGTCAAATCGAAATGATGAAATGAAGTTTTTCACATGTTCCTTTGTGTATTTAGCTCTAGAGGCTAAAGAGTGTTAAAAAGAGAGAAAAATAGAAGAAATTTATTTCTTAAGTGTATATGCCAACTAAACATAATATAATAAGTGATATTTAAGTGATAAAAATAAAGTGAAATCTAGTATTACTCAATTGATTAATTGATTCAAAAAGGTTTTGCAGATATTAGAGACAGAATTAGCTTTCAAAGCACATACAAAAATAAAAATTCTTTTCAAAATCATCTTCTTTGTACAGATTGGGGGATTAATATGGTGTAGGCCAATTGGTTTGACGTTTGATCTTTGTCTATAAAATTTTTGTAGTGAAATGAAAAGATTACTAGCCCAGCAAAAAAAAAAAAAGAATTTCCCTTCAAAATAGAATTCTAGACATCACGATTATAAGAAAAATGCAAATAGTATGTTACACTCAAGCTGGGTATACCGGACACGGATGGTGTACCCACGGGCGCGTGCATTTAAAAACAAAAATTGTTATGCGAATCTCGAGCTTAACAACCGACAACATCCTTAGTAAACAACAACTGGATCTTGTCAAAGATGCAAGTAAAGACAGTTACGGTGTTGTCTCTTTTTCCGTCGCCGCCGCCCATGGTAGAGCTGTTGCAGTTGTTGCACCTGCTACAGTGGTGCTGTTGCTCCTGTTGCTGCTAAAAGCAAAGAAGATAAAGAAAGATAAGAAGGAGGAATTTGATGACAGTAGGGGCTTCAGCTTCTTGGATTAAATTGGTTGCAGTCTTTGAATTGTTGAGCTTCTTTTTGGATACTGTGTAAAGAAGAAAGAACAAGATAAAAGATGAGAAAAAATGGCATAGATTTTAATATTTGTTAAGTTAGAATTTGTAAATTTTGGAGTCTGTAAGTATGAATATGGCGTGAAGAGAGTGTGAACATTGTTCACAGATTGTGTTCATATTTTAGATAATCATGAATAGATAATTTATTATTGTTAAGATATAATATAAAATTTTTAAACATACAGTATAAGGAAAATGAATAATTAAATTGTGAACAACTAAAAATTTTAAAAATAAAGTCTTAAAATTGTGAATATAGCATTCACAGAGGGTATGAATATATCGTTTATATATTATAAATATAGTGTTCTCAATTTGTGAACGTATATAGTTCACAAGTTGTTAATATATTTTAAAGAGTATTTTATTATTGTGAACATTTAATTTAAAATTTTTGAACAGATAATAACAAGATTGTGAATGTGCTACTATTGCGAATATCAATTACAGTGAATTAAGCAGCTTTGGCTTCAAAACTCTCAATTAACTTACAGGTGTCACAAACAAGACATTTATATAGCCACAACACTCGTAGACAAATTTTTTTGTGATATCTGTTCATGTTAACTATAAGCCAGCTTTGTATTACTTATCTCATGCTTTGATCGTCATCATAATCTTTATCTCAATGACATTTTTGCCTTCTTTCTGCCTCCATAATTTACATAAACACAGGTCGCAGTCAACTCAGTACTAGCCAACACAAAAACACAAGTCGGAGCTACGCCGCTAATCTCCTCCTCACTGGACACAACTCAAGTTGCAAGCAGCCAAACAACGAGTGACTACCGTCGATCTCCTTCTCATCGAACGCCGGCTTCAACCGTACCTCTAGTTGTTGGATTAGACCACCAGAGCACCACCCAACAGCCGCCCATGCAAACACAGCGCAAGCTTCTTACCTTTTGCGACAACGATGGCTTGTTTTGTGCGACCGTGTGAAGTACACGCGTGGATGGGTGCACATAGATAGTCGGACGTACAATGCTTCGGGTGCACCATATACGTCCCGTAAGAAAAACTTGAAGTAGTAAAAATGTGCACAGAGGGATGATGTAGTTTCATTTCTGTATAACTTTTTAAAAAGAAATTTTTTATAAGTTCAAACTTTGGGGGAAAAAAATGCAATTTGAGTATTTTTGTGAAGTGTTTATCTTTTTTTTTTTAAATTCCATTTCAAATGATTGCAAAAAAATATACTTTTTCAAATTAATGTATTTTTTATAGGAAAAAAAAAAGACAATTTAAATTAACTCTAAGTCAATGATAAATTATGAGAGACGGGAATATTGTAAAGGGAAGAGTTTGACTCACTAAATAGGGATATGTTGTTAACGTTCATACAGCTCAGATGTGAAACTAACACAATGTTTATTAACTAGAAGTTCTAAATACCACATCCTTTTGACTCTTCAACAAAAGACTTTCTATATTAAGGGCATGTTCGGCAAATTTAACTGTTAAAGTAACTAATAGATGTATGGGTAGCTGATAGCTGTTGTATTTTAACTGTTAGCGGGTAGCTGTTTAACTAACTGATTAAACAAAATGTGCTCGGTAAAATTAGTTGTTAGATTAGTTGATGAATGTAAAATGACATAAAAGGATATTGATATCATATTATTATTATTGTTGTTGTTATGATAATTGTAATTATTATTACTATTATAGACAATTAAATATTTATTTTTATAATCATATTTTAATATTAAAGTATAACTAATTTTTTGATAAAATATTTGTATCAATTCTACAAAAATTAATTTTAATAGATTCAAATTGTTTTGTCAAAAAAAAAGTAATAATAAAACTTGTGCTTTTAGTAATATTGAGTATATAGAAATTTATATTTATTTTTATATTATTTCTTATTTTTATTTGTGAAAGAAAACATAAAAATATAGAGAGAGATTGGAGAAAGAATAGAAAAATCAAAAAATGTAAAAAGGGTAGAATTGGCAAAAAAAATAAAAAGTTAAAAGCTACCTGAAAGGCTAGAATTTTTAGCTTTTGAGAAACACTAAAAACTACCTAAAAAGCTACTTGAAACGTTAGTTTACCGAACAATAATAATCTAGTAAAATAGTGTTTTGACCAGTTAAAATGCTAAACGCTACTTGAAAAATTATTGCCGAACATAAACTAACTCACAATATTATATTCCCCATAATAATAGTCGTCTATAAAACCTTGTTGAGTATTATATATAATTTTACGAGCCTTTTTAAAATTTTCGTTTCTATTTTTCTTCCTTGGGATCGGATCTATAAGCGCATTGATAATGGGGAAAGGATTTGAGTCTAAGGCTCCAATCTGCAAAACAAAGTGTTTTTTCTTTTACCAAAGACGTAAATGTCAAGTGGTATATCTCTTATATTTAATGTGAGTAAGTATAGGAATTAATTCTTACTAAATACATGTTATAATCGATTTTTAGTCTCCTTTAAAGTGAAAAAAAAAAGTGTTTTTTTTTTAGAAATCAATTTTGGCTAGATATATAATGTTATCTGTTTTTGATCTCTTTTGAAGTGAAAGAAAAAGAGTGTCTTTTCTTTTCTTTTTTTTTTTGTTTTCTCGTGGCCATTATTAATAGACCAGCCTAGCTATGAACGGTCTTATATAAGCCGCAGTTTTTAACATACTATGAGCCTGATTGGATTGACTTTTTTTTTTTAAAGTATTTTTTTCTGAAAAAGTTACATTAAATTTGTAATAACTATTTGATTCAGCTTCCAAAAAAGCTGAAACTCTAAAAAAAACTCAAATGCAGTTTTTTTTAGAAGTCAGAAATTTTAGCTTCTCGAAAAAAATTATTTTTCAAAAGCTTTTAAAAAAAGAATTTTTAAAAAAAGTCAATCCAAATGGACCCTATAGCTAGGAAGTAGGAGCCCTTAGGCTAGGCTTCCATAAATATTGTGAGGCAGACAGTTAAAATTTCAATTAGTCAACACCAATATTAATTAAGAATATGACAAATTGGTTGACTTTATAAATATTTTTGACCTAATTGAATGGAGAAACTGAGTCGTCTTTCGTCCACTAAGGTGATATTGTGGTCAATTTTTTTTTCACAAAATAAAGCTATAAATCTTTCATTTCTTAATATTAAAAAATATAGTTACAAAAACAATCCATTCTTGAAACCTAGTCAAATAAAAAGACAAGGTTCCAAATATTACATGAGACTCAGTTTGTTGTAGTTGATGTCTTATTGTGTTGCAAAGCTGTTTTCCTTTTAACTAAGTTAGTAAGTCGTTACTGGAATAAAATTACATTAATGAAGAGAAACTTGTCGCGAAACTTTTTAATAATGAACCTATGCTGATAAGATGAATCATATTTGATATGCTGCTTCAATGCTAAAAATCGTGTGATATAATGCACACTGTAAAACATATTCCAAATAACATAAAAAGCCATTTGATTAAGTATTCTATATATAACGAAGCACTACAAAATAAATTATTCTGATCCAAATTACTATTTCGCAATTGAATAAACTTGTTTTAAATTCGAACCTCTGGAATAATTTACTTTGTAGTGCTTCGTCATCTTCATCTAGTATGAGACACGGAGGGAACAGAAAATCAACTTCTCCTACCGTAGAATTCTTTTACCATATTACAAAGTTACAAATAATCATTTAAAGATGCAATCATAATGAATCATTTTCGATAATTATCATTATTAATTTTTCTTAGAAAATCATTGGAATCTCATCTAATGACTTTGGGTTAAAAAAAAACAGTAGAGTGTTCCTCAGGGAAAAAGAAGATGGGATTCCCTAGGGAAAAGTGGGCAGCAATTAAAAGCACAAGCCCCAGTTGCATTGAGTCAGTTAAATGTATAGCGGATAGAGTACACCAGAGTCAAGACAGAAATGGACCCACCTCTTTTAAAACCCTTGAGCCTCAAACCCCAATGCAAATGCATGTAAAAGAGAAGAGACCGTACAGCAATACGCAATACACATGCAGCAGCGACATCAGAGATTGAGACCAGTTGGTGCAGCAGGCCAAAGAATGTCAAATTATTAAATCATCATTACACTATCATTCATTCACACACACACACATTTTCTATATATATATATATATAAAATATATATATGCTTCATACTTCATTCTTGGTTGACGAACAAGGACGAGTGGCATGATCTTGATCATCTGATTTTGACGTTTAAACAGGGTTCTCGCCGTCGGATTTGGTGGGTTCTGTTTAGGGACAGTGACTAGCTAGTGAGTGTGACCCCAATTTTGACGCCTTGTTTTACCCCAAAAAAAGAGAGGAAAAAAAAAAAGCTTCGTAAATATTTTGCTTTGCAGTGACATTTTAGTAGCTCGAGACAGTACTTTTTGCATTGGCAAAAGTTGTGGTCAATCGTCTGCTCCTCAAATGAAGAAATAATGGAGGAAAATAAATGAGGCTCGGAAAATTTACTACCTGTTTTTGCAGGTGAATTCAATGTCGAATTAGTCGAGCATTGTTGCCCCAAAACTTTTTGCTTAAAGAAAATGTTGAATTGATGAAGGTTTTCTAGAGCGTAGATGAAACCTCGACCATGACAAATTACATCCAATTTCCCAATTCATTGCTTCTTTTTATAGATTTTTCTTGAATGTATGTAGCAAGTCAAAAACCTAGACACATTTTGTACATGTATATTAAATACATCTTGCTATATATAAGTAATCAAGTTCAACTAATAATTTCTTTAGATGAAAAAGTTTCTCCTTTTAATCATGTTTTCTGCAAGATTTAAGAGTGACCGAAGTTATTCCTAGTAAAGTATGTATTACTTTTTAATTGACGGCCAAAAGGGGAAAAAAATAAAAGTACTCACTGATCTCCTAAATTTCTACAATATTATTTCAGTCATGGTTGAAACAATTAGACTTCGAGCAACTCTACGACTTATTATATTAATGCAGAAGAAGCTCAAGCTCTAACAAACAACTCTGTGGAACTTAGTCCTTCTATTTGTCGGATTGCTTAGAGAATGACAAAATCCTGGTGGTGAAATATTTTAGGAGTTCAATTTGCAGCATTTTTCAGTTTCTTAATGCTCACTCGAACTTATAGATGCAACTAGCGCTTTAAAACAAGAGGAAAGTTAATCATCAGCTTTTTAGTTTGAAGAAACATATCGATTCCTAGTGCATTGGGTAAACATCTAATCAATGACTAGGCTACAAATCCTAAGAGTAGTTAGTTTGTATATAATTAACAATAACACACTTAATTAACAGTTCGATTATATTCGACAACCTTAACTTGAATTGATACAAATCCACGATTATTTTATGAATCATGGTTGACCTTTATAGTATATGATATATCTAGAAGATTCTATATTCTATTTTTCTCTGGACTTGTATTAAACCCATGCATCACTTTTTGGGTGCAAATCCCTTTTAGTTGGAATAGCGTTGGTTCATAATTGGTGGAATCCAATGCCATACCCTTCTCTTTATCTTACCCTCATGAATCTGGTGAGTGAAGTTGATAATGAATGATGGTTAAATCTATCCCAAATTTGTTTCACAAATTTTATGTATTATGCATACCAGTAATTGCTGCATACGCACACATTTGTATGTCCATTTCCATTTTATGACGATGGAAAATATTTCTTAAAATTCTTTTGTACTTTTACAAAGTTCTAAATCTCCATGACACGCAATTCTACCAAAAAAAAGAGGCATTGTCCTGTTTAGTCTTTTTCTTCCCTGAAACCCCACCCCTATTCCATAAGCCATCCCTCATGATATTTAAATCTAAGTCATCACTATTAAGGAAGTCGTTTCAACTACATGAACTAATCCACGAATCAAATTTTTTGGTTTAAATAAAAAACCCACCTTTTTATAATAAATGTATTCCAAAATAAGGTATAATACCAAAATTGAGGAAGGACAAAAAAAGCAATTACGAAAGAAACAAGAAAAAGAAACCAAACACTACCATTTGTTATTACAAGAAACTAATAATGAGGCGAGATTCTCGCGGGCGGGTGCGGATTCATGGTATCATTTTATTCTTTCCATCATCCTCACCACAAACCTACGCCCCCACCCCCCACCCACCCACACACACACACACACACACATAGAGAGAGAAAGAGATCAGAGGACAAAGAAGGAGCAAATGTAATAGAGATAAAATATGCTTTGATTTAGGCAGCGACGTGTCGTATGAGAAATGCAAAAGGACTAATACGGTCAAAGAGATGCATATATACATACATATGCAAAAATCCATGCAGGTCCCGTCTCAACCAAACAAATCAATGTGTTCTTTTTTTCCTTTTCTTTCTTTGTAATTTTTGGCATTTCAATTCGAAAGAGATATAAAGAGAGAAGAGCACTGAAAAACCATTCAATGATTTAGCAATCTATTGCATTATGATTGACGCCTCGCTGACACAAACCTCTGCCACCTTTTTCGTGTTTAAGGACACTGTCCCCCCCCCCAGGGGGCCCCCACCCCACCCAACTCTCCATTTATTTTATTCAATTTTTCTTTAATCAAGTTAGATTTAAAGAAGAAAAAAAACTGCAAGTTTGTGTAGCGTAGTGTAGTGTATAGTTTGCAGCCTTTTGATATGAGAGAGAAAGAGAGAAGGGGCGGAGTGGGTGGCGTGGTGGGGGCTGATGGAGACCATTCTTGGTATTCACTGCCTCTCTCCATGGCCGCGGTCTTGTCTTTGTCTGCCCGGCATTCAAGGCGGGCTCCTCTCTCTCTCTGTCTCTCTCTCTCTCTCATTTTCTCACTTTCTTTCTTAGTTATCAACCCCCAGTGCTTCTTTTATTCTTTTCAGCAATTAAGAAACGAAATCTCTTTAATGATCTGCAAGATGGGTAGTTTGGAATTTATAGCTCAACTGCTGCATTATCTACCGTCCAATTTGTTAACCTGCCGATGATCTGGATCGAGAAGATGATCAATTGCATTGGGACTGAGACACGACCACGCTCTTAGGAGAGGCAGTAGCGGATAATTTCCTCTAATGGGCGAAAAGTGATGGAACAATGCTGCGTGTGGTAGAAAGTTTACGGGTGGTGAACTTTTTTTCTAAGGACTTGGATATGCTCATTTCATTCTAAATGTTAATGCAATTATACGAGTACGATGAAATTAATGATTCAAATGACTTAGTGAAAATATTAATTCATATTATGAGAGAATCCAAGAAACTACCTAGAGGAATTCATTCCTGCAATGTTGAATACCATATACAATAAAAATAAAAAATATAAATATCTGAGTTATTTACTACTCAAATGTAGCATTCAAAACTAATGGTTACGTTCCAATGTGTTGCAAGATTAGTAATCATATTCTTAATTATTCCCATCCTAGCTTTAAATCTGATGGACCCTCATTTTTCTATTGTCTCCTATCTTTCTTTTTACTCTTTGTGAGAATGGTACACACATCACAAAGAAAGAGAGACAGAGAGAGAGAGAGAGAGATTTTAAAAGATGGTCTCTCTCTTTTTATCTTTCTTTTTTAGCTTTACCTTTTTCTTCCTCTTGACTACATAATTCATGTAACAAGGTTTGCAGATTTTTTTTTGCCATTCGTGACAACATAAAGTGGGTATCTTTGTGAAACATCTTTTCGACTGGTGATAAAGTGAATATACACAGCAGATGTGGTTTTCTCCTGTCTTCCATCACTATCAAAGTTGAGCTTGCTTTTAAATACTTTGCTCTCGTTAATATATGACGAAGTTAAAGTTCATAATTGGGCTAACCCACAAACAATATGAACCATCCAAAACGAAGCGAAGAAAATGTTCATTTTGTGATCCCATTGCATTGCCCTTGTACCGGCCCGGTTAAGTCTTGCCCCGTGATTAGCCCATGAATGGAGGCCGTATGAAAATATTCAGTCGTGTTGACGGGGCCTACAAGGGAAAAGTCTATGGGCCTAGCCCACAGTATTTTGGCCTTTGATATGCCAAAAATTCCTCTTTCATTTTATAAAGCAACACGTTGACTTGTGTTTGTGCAAAATGAACAACCCCAATGCCTGAAAAGGTATGAGAAGTCACACTTTTAATTTTTTTATTTTTATTTATAAGCAAAAAAAATTATGTATAAATAAATTTTACCTAAAAAAATGTGTAAACAAACAAATTAAGCAGACTCTAAATAAAGTGAATGACTTCATGTGCGGCAAAAAAAAAATCCATATACTCTCGTATTTACTATTCTGGGGGCTAGTTACCCAAAAAAAAAAAAAAAAGGAGCTTCCTTACAACGATACTATCATAATCAATGAGGTCAAGGTAATGTATTTTTTTCAATATACTATCTATAAACATAACATATGTAACACTTATGTGTATAGGGTTGTGTCTAAAATATCATTGATTATGTTATGCATTTGATATTTTATAGATACATATATATTCAATCATTCATTGTTACCAACAATACAAGTATTAAAATTAAACCATCATTTGTGTAACCCCAAAGACTAATCATCATTTTATCTCTTACCATTTCAACTCGGTTACCAATCTGGTCCAGGTTAACCCGACTCATTGTTTCTCTCTCCTTCTCTTTTATTTATTTATTATTTTTTTCACTCCAAATATTTTATTTCCTTTATTTTTTCTTCAAGGGGTGTAATAAGTGAAACAAACCAACTTCATCTACTTTTGAGAAAAGCAAAGCAGCCATGGCTACTTGTGCTACAACTCCTACTCTCCATTTCCACTCTCCAAACACAAAAAAGACTCATTTCTCTTCTCCAAAAACTTCTAAAATCTATTTCTCAAATAATATCAGAACTGATTTTAGTACATCATGTTTGGCTTCTTACAACTTCAAGAAAACTTGCCGCGTTCTCTGCGGTACCTCCCCAACAACCTCGTCAAACACGACCCATTACGAGGTATCTCGATCTTTTCCATTTTTCGGCCGCTCAACACTAACTGTAAATCTGTAATTTCTAGCATTCACTAACTGTTTTAATTGCTCGGGTTTATTATATTATATATTATCAGAACGGGTGTTAAACTCTTTGGTTTTTGAACGACGTTCTTGAATATATATATATATAGTGATTAATAATTGTGAGTTGATATGAATTAATCAATCACGTCATCTAAAAGTTTAAACTTTCAACGGTACATGGAATTATTTGTTTTTTAAAGAAATATCTTGTTTAAGTTGTGAGAGAGTGGTTTATTGTCACAATTATCTATTGTTGATTATAGATATATATTTACACTACAAGCACTTGGAAAACATTATATTATGTAGATAGTAATTGAGTAGAGAATTAGCATTCTGTTCATCACTGTATAGATAATATAACCTGTGCATGCTTATAATATATATATATAGGAGTAATGCATATTCCATTGAAGTCAATAAGTAAAATAATTCATTTTAATAGCTCAAGTTTTTTGTTGAGATGGGAAAATGAAATTCTCTCTATCAGCCTAATAAATGTTTAAACATTTTTTTTGTTGAGCTTTTCTTTAAAAAAAAAAATTGTTATTCTTTTGTTTACGTGTATTAATGGAGTATGATGGTAAATCATTAGGGTGAATATTTGATGCTAAAAAACATAATTTGTTGATTTGAATAAAGACCCGAAAAATTTTTGAGTTAGAGTTCGAGATTCAGCCTGACTTGCAATATAAATTGATGAGGAAAACAAAAAATGTGTGTGTGTGTGTATTATTTTATACTTTTGTTGCCATAATCATCTATGCATTTACACAATGAGGTCAAAAGGCATTTGTTAGGCAGATTGGTATTTGTGATTACTCTGTATGCTATTGGAAATAAGACCCTACAATGTCTATCTTGGAATCAAGACTAATTCATTTTTGTCTAGAGAAGTTGTTAGGTGTATATAATGCAGTCTTAACTGGTATAATTTTATTATGTTCTTCTATTTGAACAATGTTCATGACTTTTTGAGTATTTTCAAAATATTTGAGCTACCGAGATCATGGCTTTGATATTGTTTGGAGTTGTGAATGTTATGCAGTTCTCTGATGGTCCTACTGAGGTGGAGCTGCGATTAGAGCTGGGGAACAGAGACTTAAGTTCTAGGGATATACTAGTTGATGCAAACGAGAAATCTTTAACAGCCAGAGTACGGCGCTCTGGATCTGTTCAAACTCTCATGGACACCAACTCGCTTTATGACAAAATAAAGCCTGCCGAGACAATATGGTCTGTGCAGTCTCGGCTGTATATGATTTTTGATGATGACCGATCATTTTTATTAGACTTTCTAAAGATCATTTCTTTATGCAGGTACATTGACGACGATCAACTAGTTATTAACTTGCAGAAGCAAGACCCAGAACTGAAATGGCCTGATATCGTGGAGTCTTGGGAGTCTCTTTCCACTGGTCTTGTGCAACTCCTAAAAGGGACATCAATCTTCCTAGTTGGGGAATCAACTGAAATCAATGAGAAAATTGCCCAAGAAATAGCAGTCGGTCTTGGGTTAGTGCTTCTCTTCCTTTTGGTATATGTACTATTCCAGAAATGTGGTCTTACTGAGATTCCTATCCTCAATCTTTGCCTGCTAATACAGCATCTGAATTGCCAATGCACCCCCCTTGTGTATCTCATCTTGGTCATCATATGAATGTCCGGTGTTGTTAGTACTTAGTAATACCACGACAATCAGAAGTATAATATAAAGCTTTCAGCCCACTTTCCTAGATCAGGAGTGAACTTTTCGAGCTTCCAACCTGCTATATCTAGATTAGGATATGAATATACCAGGTCGTAGAATGAACTTGTGGTCACTTTCTCAGTTCCATTGTGGAATTGCTTTCTCATGTCCATATCCTCTTTCAGACTCCGTAACATGCTTAAAATGGTTATTACAATTTTCTCATATTGGAGTTGCTGGACATTCTTAGAATGATGATTGTATATTTGCTTTCAGAAAATATTCAGCGTTGGGACTTGTATAAACTTTAACAGATCCATTTATATCTTGTTAGATATACTCCACTCAGTACAAAGGAGCTTCTGGAAGCAGTTGCCAAGCAAACCATTGATTCATGTGAGTATCATCAAAGCCAATTCTCTTAGACAGTTATATCGTCTTTGTACCAAGAACTCATGATGAACTGACCAAATTAAGTAGTTCAAATGTTGGGGAAATTATTATAACAGTACGATACTTCGGACTTTAGTTTTTTATATAAGTCTTTGTTTATAACAAAAACTAATAGCGATAAATAAGCTTAAGACTCCTTTGGTCTTTGGTTATTATAAAAGGCTTCCTGTGCAAAATACTATCTTACTGATAACTTCTAAAGCCAAGTCATTTCCTCTTGTACTGTCTTCATGACCCCATGGCCTGAAGTAATGCCTTTACTATACATTAATTTTGATGGCTTACTTTTGTCATCATCATTTTTTCGTTCATGATGTCAAATGTCATACAATATCCGAGAGACTGCTTGATCTGACTATTATCTCAGACTATTTGGTATACAACCACGATTTTTAAAGTAACTTGTACCCCATATCTTGCAGTGCATTAACGAGTGTAAACACTTCCAGGGGTGTCAACTGAGGGCTCTGATGAAATTGCAGAAGCAGAAAGCACCATTTTAGAAAGCCTCAGTAGGTATTGATTTCTATCACATTTTAGAGAGCCCCGTATCACGATTTTAGGTATTGATTTCTATCGCTACTAACTTCAATTGTTGATAACCATTTCTTTCTCTTTCGACTAGTTACCCATGGGTTGGAAATTTTTCATTCGCTACATCTTACATGCACGATGGTAATTTCAGCCAGGCTCGTGCTGTTGTTGCAACATTAGGGGGTAAACATGGCGCTGCTGGAAACGCCAACAAGTGGCGGCATCTTTTTGCTGGATTTACAGTCTGGCTGTCTCAGTCTGAAGCTTCAGGTAATTTATTTTGTTCATCGTTCATTGTTTTGAAAGGTAAGGCTGTGTGATCTTAAATCTTTGTGTTTCATTATTGATATGTTATGTGATATCACAAAAATCTTTGAGCCCCAGGGAAATAGTCTCATACAGTTCCCCTGATTCAGTTGCAGTACATTCTGGATTCGTTTGCTTAGATAATTTTTAAAGTTTCCCTGCATTTGCGTCTAGCATTTTACTAACCTTTTGCCCTTTAGAAATTTTCAAAAGAAAAATTAAAAAATCAGGTACTTCATATTTCTCTGTGAATTAAGCAGTGTTTCTGTACTTAATTGATATAATTTGATAAGAAACAAGGATCCATTCTAGCATGGTGAGCACTAGTTTGGCACTTTTCAAATTGGGAAGTCAGACATTACATGTAAAACAGACGAGTAGATCTATATGTTAGTATTTTACATATCATATCCTAAGTTTTCAAAGATGCGTAATATTTCACTGCCACTGAAGGGTAATGAACGACTTCCTTAAATGGCAGTAGACAATCTCATTATCAGAAATGGTAGATATAAGAGAGTGGAATTTTATATAACAGAGTGAAATTGTAGAGAGGGGCTCTTTAGCATAATGGCAACACACGAGGTTGGAATGCAATCAGATGTGCATAATCTTACCAGGAGAGTCACTTGAAAACATCATATCACTGAAGACAATAATCAGGAGACACAGAACTCTACAAATCTTAAGACAACCATACAATGTGAAATACCTGCATTGCTATACTTGTTGGGGTATACTTTGGTAATGATTTTCGTGAACTCAAATAACAGATGAAGATTCGGCTAAAGAGGAGGTTAGGAGGCACATAAGAGATGGTGGACAAGGTTATGCAAACGCAGAAGTGGTTGTCAAGCTTAGTGGCTGGGATGCCACCTACTCCAAGACTGTGGCTCAGGCTTCATTGAGTGCCCTTAAACAGTTAATTTTGTCAGACAAACAACTTCCAGGTTCCTTTCAAACAGTTCCTTATCAAAATATATTGAGTGGATTTAAGATGACACTGAAAAAAAAAAATTACTAGGCTACTTTTATAGAATGCAATTCCCTGTTTCTGCTATAAATGAGTGGATTATTCCGTCCATGATCATGTGTTATTCTCCGTTTGATTAACCTTCATCTGTCCATATGTGGCAAGTATGGCCCCCATTAGTTGTGTACCTCTATGCATTTGATGAGGGAACTATCTAACACTGAGACAGGTGAAGCGTAACCTTTGAGTGATATCTAGCATATCTCATTAGATACATGATAACATTCATATTGTACATTTGTCGTGCCAGAGAAGAGTATTAAGAGTTTAGTAACAACTACCTGTCCAGAAGATTTTCTTGCATGAGACGAGGTTTGGCATCTAAAATCAGTTGGAAGAATGGATAAAACATAGTTGTATACTTGTATTAGGTGTCTGCACGGGCAGACCCTGATCTTTGCTCAGCAGGAGTTAAAATAACATGAATTAGCACCATCGAACATACTCCTCTTCGCCCCCCCTACCTGTGCAATCTGATATGTTTACCGTATTCTACTTTCTTTCTTGAAGGTAAAAGGAGTCTCTATATAAGGCTAGGATGTCGTGGCGATTGGCCGGATATCAAGCCTCCAGGCTGGGATCCATCAACAGGAGCTGATGCATCTCTTCCTGTTGTGTAGGCTTTTACAAGACATGCATAGGCCTCATTGCCTTTTCTTTTTTCTTTTTGTCTTTGTCCTGCTTGATTCCAAAATGGATGAGACTTGAATTACCATCGTTATTGTTTTGGATTTAGATCCTCCCCTAATGTTTTATCTTTAGCATTTTAATGTAATAATATTAATCTAACCATTTATTCCACTCAGAATATCTAATATTCCACCTTGCTTTTTAACTTTTGAAATTTAAAAGTAAAAACTCGATTAGAGCATTGGAACGTTAGTTAGAATGTTAAAACAAATCACTAATTAAGAAAGGTTCCATAAGTTGTTTCTTCATGTATAACCAAAAGATAGGTTCCAAAACTTGTATAATTGATTCTAAAAACGACAAAACTACAAGAATGCGTATATAACAATATAAGTGAGAGACCAACCAATATCACATTAAAAAACTCCATAACAAAAACTTGCGGTGTAACAATAGTTCAAGGATAAAACCCAAGACAAAGCAGTCATAGATCGACACTTACCTAAAACTTATGAACATATTCTGATAAAAAGTTCATGCCGGCAGATTACATAGGGCACAATATGAAACCGTTAGACGCCACAATGACATATGCAGTACCTACATATCTAGGTTCTTGAGCAAGCATTATATCTCAGACCATAGAGGCACAGTCCTTTAGAAGCCGCTTAAAAACTTTCGGACTCCTTTTTTGGCATAATTAATCCAGTCTCAGATTGGGCTGGCATCTGCAAGTGGAATAAGGCAACACTACATTAGCATGAGTCTTCACGACATCATAGACATATCCTCACGAAAAGAAAATTGCTACTGTAGCTGGTTGGCATTGATAGGCCCGCTACAGCATATAACAGAAACAAAAGTAGTGACTCTCATCACTCTGTCTCAGCCTCGCTACTATACAGATTAAACATTTGACGGAAACGGAATTGCATCCTTTCCAATCTTTTAGGACATCATCCATCAATTGCAATTATGTGGTCCTGAGGGTGTATACATTACTTGCCACCAATTAGTCTCCACAAATCAACAGCAAGCAAGGTGTATTAGGTGGCCATCAGATCCCATGAGATCCAGATAGAGTTTACGTTGCACACTAATGAGAAACAGATCAGCAATGGGATAACTCCTACATATCACATGACTATAATTGGGTAAGAAAGGAAATCTCCGACCCTCAAGAGCTGATAATGTTATTTACATGAGATGTATTACAATCACGGATGAAACTATAATTGCGTAAGAAAGGAAATCTCCCACCGTCAAGAGCTTATAATGTTATTTACACGAGATGTATTACAATCACGGATGAAAATTACCAATCTAACACCACATTGAGAGCAATATTTATCAGAAGCCAACACGAGAGGATAAATTCATGCACACACCAACATCTGATGCCTGATATCCAGATAGATTTAACATAGCAAGAAACAACAGCAAATGACAAGCCTTACCATAACTCCCACAGCCAACACAGGGACAAATATCTTCTTAACCCCCTAGTGACTTATAAATATTAAATAGCAATAAAATGACACCAAATAGAAGAGATATTAAATTCCTTTGCAGGAACCTGAGATCATACCTTGCACTGAAGACTTGTTATAGTTGATCTCAACAAAGTATCCCCAACAATCAACCTCAACTTTTTAACAAAATCATCCCGACTTATCTTCTTGCTCTATAGGTCAAAACAGAGAGAAGGGAAGAAAGAAAAACCAAGTTAAACCAATATTCAAGCAGATGGGAGAAATACCAAAACTCCTTCACCAAGACATACCCTGAACAACTCATAATTAGAATTGACAAGCTGCATGTCTTTTGCTGTGACTTTATTTGAGATGGCAGCAAACAACAACGGAAAGGGCATCCAAGGTGACTTGGGCATTCTCACAGAGCTTGAAGCAAGATTAGCAGATTTTTCCTGGCAATTCTCAACAGAAATCTTATGGCAATCGCTAGCCTACAGACGAAACAGATGCAATTTATCATGGTACAAGATCGTTCGCAGCAATCAAATTGGACACAAAAGGATACAAACCGAGCAAAGCTATACCCAGAGAGCTTGAACTGAAATCCCGCCAAAAAAAAGCTTAATGCATTGATATGCAAGTAATTGCATGCTAAATGTTGCTAATCCAAATAAGTAAGTAATTAGAAACAAAAAATATGCCTAGTTCTCCACTTCAGGAAACAATATGGGGTCCAGAAATCTCTACAAACTTCAGTTCGTGTAAATATGTTTCTAATTCATCGGAAGTCAATTTGAACAACGCCTGATGCTAGTGCCGCAAACAATCTCTCAAAAGTTGCAATTCAGTACAGACAAAGATACTTTTCCATAGCGAGAATGCTGAATATACCTTTAATGTGTAGTCACATACATTGAAGTTGCCCAGAAGTCAATACTATGGAATGTTATAAATGCCAAGCTAAGTCGAAAGATAGACTGTGTCCTAGCGCCATAAGTTGAAAGATACATCTCCATAGCCAGAACTAATATGCTTTCCCAAAGTTAAGATTGATCCAGCATCCCAAAGAACAAAATTTAACTTCATAGCAACTTCTGGTTGTAAAATACTTATTCATGATAGGAAAGACCTCAAACACTTGGCTTTCAAGTTTAACCATAGGACAACTCACTCTTTTGTCTTCCCATGGGACAGAGGGATATCAGGGATAGACATATCCCTGCTGCAAGGGAAAAACATATAACTTCCTTTAAGAAGAAGAGAGGAGACAAGACCCTAAATCACACCCAACTCCAAAAGATGATCAATAAATCAGGGCCAACCAAGTGCTGCAGCCTCAGGAACATCCAGGGAAAGATCAAGTTTACTTGAAAACTGACCATCACATGATCATCGAAGATGAATCCTCCCCTCAATAAGGACAGAGAATTTAAAGCAGCATGAGAGGGATTCCAAAGTGCAAGACGAGAAGGGCAAACAAACTAAAAACTAAAAGTGACAATTCGTTCTCTATACTTACCAAATCAGTTGGAGTTGAATCCAACTGTACCTGCACTTGAGAGCAAGTGGTAACCCCCGAAACATCCACCTTGCTTTCACTTCCATCCAGAAGGCCTAATAGAACAACAAAACAACAAGAAATTAAATGCTAACATTCCCCAAAAAAAAAGAGAGCTCAAATTCTAAAATTGTTTAGAGTAAAAACTCCAACAATACAGAAAATCGAGGAACAAAACTGAGAATCTTCAGAAATATTGCACTCACAAAGACACTCAGTTCAAACCATTTATTACTGCTACATCTGGTAGCAGCATGAGAAAAAAGAGTGCCAAGAACAATACTATATATTCTTTGCATTTGCTGAAGAGTCATTCGACTTGCCAGAGACTTGGTAGAATTTTTAATTGTAGATGATAAATAGAACAAGCACGTTGGTACCAATAACCTACCATTTCTCTGCTCAAGGCAAGTGATAGTTATAACATCTATAGTTATTATATCTCACACTTAAACATAACTTCAGACAGACTGGTATATTTCATGCCTAAGCCTAGACAAAAGATCAAAATCGCACTCATTGAAGAAACTAAATTGTTAACTTAAATTCGACAACACCCAGCAGATAGAATCAACTTGATGGAACTCAGCTCTACTCCCAGGAATACTGTCAAAATACAAGCCACTTGGTGGAGAAACCCAAAAAAAAAAAATGAAAGACCTCCCAAAACCTCTACAACCAAAATAAATTAAAGATATAAACGAGTCTGCAATCTGTCATTGACAGGGTGCAGGGGGGTTGTTTGGTTTTTTTTTTTGGGGGGGGGGGGGGGGGAGGAGGAGGGAGGAAAAGGAATAAAAGAACAGACTTAGGCCAAATCATCACCTTCAGCATCAGAAGATACATTGAAACTAACACCATACTCTGGGTAGATATGAGTATTCATGTTCATACTCCACACTATGTACTGCTTGGGATTTTCAAGATCATCAACTCCGCTATCAAATTCCTCGCTACTGGGATGGAACTGTTTCACCCCGGCATGAACAAGCTCCATTTTTCCCATTATTACGCGACACAATACCATGTGCCGCACACCATTTTCGTCAACATCACATAAGGATGCACTGAAGGAAAAGAAAAAGATGCCATTTCACTACAACATAATACCACACAAATGCACAAACTATAGCAATCATTGTCCACTTGTCTTATTCAAGAAATAGAAAAGGCAAAGGAAAAATGATAAATATTGTTAAATAGAAAGCCAAAGATTTTGCATGAATGCAGTTGCAAAATAGCAGCTAAGTACCCTGCAAAAAAAAAGCATCTAAGTACCCCGCAAAAAAATAGCAGCTAAGTGCAACGACTAATTACAACTCATTCACAAAACACCTATATTTTCTTCCACCTTTAAATCATCAAAGGGAAACAAGATTGACCACCTAGTCGTTATAGCACCAAGAACAACACATATAAATAAGATATACTTATATAACTAATCAAACCAAACTAGCCAAGTAAATTCAGATTATTAACAACATAATACTAGCATGAACTCTCCAGGAAAGAATGATATCAATTTGCATCAACCATGGTGCTAAATTATAACAAGTCAAATTTGTCGGAACTGGGGGAATGATCTATATCTAAATGAAGGGGGCAGGGAATAGACTTTACAGCAAAAAATACTTACCTGATCTCAGTGCAGTTCACAGGGAGAAGGCAAACACATAATTTGTAGGTGGAGATAGTTTGGGGTGTCTGATAATGACCAAGGCCATAGTTCAGGATACTAGAAATGGCAGCTTTAGAAGAAGGGAGCCATGCATAACGAACATTTGCATCACCCCGGAATCTTTTTGTAATTTCAACTTGTTTTTGGAAAACCTCCAGTCGAGCTCTCATTGACATACCTGAGGCATGACAAGTATCAACTACCTTTGCAGCAACAGATGAGCCAATGCCTTTACAAAACATCTCCTTCACAGTGTCGGAGCTCAGACATCCCTCTCCGCAATCGACTTTCCCAACCACACTTTCCACCATCTGCTGACTTTCCCCCAAATCCTGCAGAACTTGGATCTTGGGTCTGTCAAAACTATCATCAACTTCTTCTTCATAATCTCCTTCATATCCAGGATTTTGGTAAACTCTTATGCGTGTTGCAAGAGCATTGGATTCTCCACTAGACTCCTTCAAGGCAAACATATCAGATGCATTAATTTCAATTTCAAGTTGCAACTTTATATCATCAGATAAGTGATGGTCCTTTACTATATGATCATCATCTTTCTCGTACTCGTAGTCGCTGCACTCATCAAATTCATCATAATCAGCAAAAGCTTCAGGAAAATAGCAGTTGCCTGCATCATCAATCCACGCAATAGGTTGCTGTACGCCACTTTTCAAGTCCATCTGTGTCATATGCAATAAGTCTAAAACAAATGATTCACCATTCAGCTTCACCTCCGTTGTTGGCTTCTTTATTTCAAGATCTTTCTTAACCAATGCAACAATATCATGAGAGAAATCAGTCCATTCACCCTTATGATAAAACATCAAACGTTGTGGAAGCCCGCTTTTCTTGAAGTTAAAGTAATTCCTTAGCAAGGACTTTCGAAGATAAGAAGTGCAACCATCACACTTGATTTTCAGTCCATCGAGCTTCCTCTGCTTGACATGCTTGTGCATCAAAGAGTTCAGAGGAGGTTTCAATGGTACCACCACATGGGCAGCTCCAGAGAAACAGTTTTCACCTAGAGCTGCCCGATTCCTCTTCAAGCCAACTGCAACACTTCGAGCACTATCCAATACCTCTACGAATTTTGGATCCATTCCTACCCACAGGATCAATCCCTATCTGTGAATTTAAAGCCAAAACTTTGAAACTCCAGGTACAGTCTCAGAGAAACCGTGCCATTGACAAAATCAAAAAACCCTGTACAAGAAACATAAAAATTCATCAGTGTACAGATAAAACATTCATAAACCAATCATTTTCAAGCGTCATCATATGATGTAACAAACCAAGTTATCCATAACCATGTGACACAAAAGGTGAATCATCTACTTGCATTTTCCAAAGCAACATGCTAACAACTGGAAAGGTTGAGACTAAGACTGCAATGATGGTCCATATCAAGTAAGAACAAGACAAAGTTAAAATCAATCAGCTGAAGGTGATGGTAAAGCAGTTGTCTGAAAGAGTAGCACTGCAACCATGATCATGATAGAATTATTCCAACTTCCAAGACTAAATATCCCAACAGCAACAACAGAGCCAAAGTATAAATTTAGGTGAGTTACTCTGCCTGTGATGATAATAATATAGTCTTTTGGAAAGTCAAAATCATCTAAAATCAACAAACCCACCACCAACATCTGAAGGTACATTTCCTCTAAACTTATGAAGCAACTGCTCTAACAAACAATAAACAACTGATCGACATTTCTTTCTAGGAGCAACACTATGTAAATCATAGAAAGCATTGTGAATGTTATGAATAACTAAAAATTGGAAAGAGAAAGAGCATGGATAACAGGGAAGAAAATTTAAGGGGGCGGCAATCAATCCCATAAAGCTACACAAAGACTAAAACATCACCATTCACTTCCTCTTTTATCAGTAAAGCAATGCACCAGTGACATCCTCACCACATTCATTCCACAAAATTCAAAAAATCAATATACATTTAGAACTATAAAACCATTATTTTGGCATCATTGATTTATTCAAACAGAATTTAGACGGAAAAGAAAAAATTGTGCAGATACCTACTCACACCATTATTTGGTCTCTGTCTGATTCAACAATCTTGAGAAAAGTTACTGATGTCAGCGGGATATTTGTTTCTAATCTCAAAGCCATCCACCCACCCCCTACGAGACAAATGAGTGGATTAATACACAGAATTCCCATTAAGCAAACTCTAGGGAAGAGTCACACCTACTTTCAAGTCTATATTATGTACAGCCTCAACTTAAATTTCTACCAGAGGCCGTTTCCAGGAGAATCTAAGTCAAAATTCCATCAAACTCAACAAGAACTATTTCCAACTGATCCGACAACAATTTTTACTCACTTACTTTGCTCAACGTCTACCAGTAGCAGTCTAAACTTTAATTACCTACAAAACTAAAAAGATCAAATAATAATAATAATAATAATAATAATATTATTATTATTATTATTATATTATTATTATTATTATATTATTATTATTATTAAAGAACAAATTTAGACATGAGAAATCAGAACCAAAAACGGAACAAGTAATATTATTATTATTATTATTATTATTATTATTATTATTAAAGAACAAATTTAGACATGAGAAATCAGAACCAAAAACGGAACAAGTAAAGTACCGGCCACAAAAGAAACATGATTATATTCAAATAGACAACGAATAAGACTGATTTACCCAAAAAAAAAAATTGTTTTTTTGATGATTCCCCAGGCTGCTTAACTAATTGCAAGGTACTTTTTACAAAATTGTCTCTGAGATCAATTACACAAAATCCAAAATAAAGCCACAAATAATTATTCAAACATACATACATGCACTCATAGATGTATGGAAACAGATAAATAGATAGAGAGAGAGGAGAACAATACCTGAACGGCGGAGATTGACTGATCCGGGGGGGGTAGAGAGAGAGAGAGGCGTCGACGAATGGGTAAATTGGTAAATTCGGAGGACACCGCCTTCTTTTTATATGTAGACCTCGTCGTCGTCGTCGTCTTCTTGGTAAAGTTTTTCAAACCCTAAGGCGGCCCACAAGATAACGCATGTTGATGTTGAAAGCGAGACGTTGCGACGATAGGGGCACCGCCTTTTTTCTCTCTCTCCCCCTCTAGTGCTTAATGCTGTTTTGTTGCTTGCACAGTACGACAGTAACCAACCTGAAATGACAACTCTACCCTTGATGATTTTGAAGAGGAGGACCAGATATGAGGCGGTAAATTTTGTGGGAGATGAAGGGTGATTTGATCAATTCGGATGGTGTTAAACAGAGGGTACGAAGTACAAAAGCGTGGGAGGGTGAAAAATAGTCACTGTGAATTATTATTATTATTTTTGAGAAATAAATAAATTTGGCCGCAAGCAAAACCCGGCAGAGCGCGTGGGCGATCTCGCCTACCGACTTATGATAGTACTCGCAATCTGATTGGTGATTGGCTTGCGTTTTATCTCCGAGTGGGGTCCACGTATTCGCGTGATAAGTATGAACTTGATTTTTCTTTCTGTATAATACAACTGTTGAGAGCATATATTTTATATTTTATTATGTACGAATAAAATGTAAATATATTTTATAAAATTTGACTTCTATTATGTTTTCAATTGTAATCATATATTTATAGTCGGAAAATTTAATAAAATATTTTTTAATATTATTTTTTTAAAATAATATTATTAATTGGTGATTAACCACGTCTAAATTAAGTAATAGTTTTCTATATGTAGGAGAGAAAATTAGATAATTTGTTGTATGGAATATTGATATTAAAATGATGACACGTGTGATATGAACTAAAAAAGTATAAGTTTTGTTTGGTTCAAGGCTACCCCTTTCACACTGTTGACAAATTCAACAATTTCCCCAGTTTACACTAGCTTTGAAGGGTTGTGGAAGCTATTAGTTGAGGAAAAAAGACTACGCCAAAAGACATTTCCTGACTTCCCTTGAGTTTGGTGTTGAAAGGTTCAATCCTGGCTTAAGAAAAAAGAGTGCATTAGTTTCGTTGTGTGGTTTCTTCTATTGAATTGTAGAATTTTTAGTAATAAAATTTTGGGCAAAAGTATAATTGAATAAAATTTGTTGATTCTTTGTCCTTATATTTTATAATTAAACTTTTAGTTATTTTACGAGTGGTATTAGACTTTTAAAACATTAAATAGTATTACAATACTATGGAAAAAGAAGAAAAACAGTTTTTAACAATCATATAAAAATAAGTTCTCGAAAGCCTTTTTTTTTTAAAAAGTATCCAATTTGAAGCATTTGTTTTGAAGCTTTTTTTTTTTCTAGGTTTTGCTCATAGAGACAAATTCTTTTAAAAATAAACCAAACACATTAATTTCAGTTTTTAAACTAACATAAAACGCTTTAATGTGTATAAAATTTTGGGTCAAATAGATTCTTATTAATATTTGTATAATACTAACTAGACGTGGCTTGTGAGATGCATGCATTTTGACATAAATTTAATATTACCAATTTATATAAGTAATCAAATTTTAAAAATTATGTCAATTGGTACTGATCGAAGTATATTGTTTTAGTATACGGTGTAAATAGATCCAAACATTTGGTTTGGTCAACAAGATTGCTTCCCTATGCCTGTGTTGTGAAATGTACGAACTAGTTTCTTTTTCATTTCTAGAAAGATACTTATACCATGTAGAATGAAACAAGCATACAAAATAAAGTACTAAATTAGCTAATACAAGAGGTTTCAATGATTAGAGTGATCAACAAACCAATTATAAGGACGGGATACAAAACTAGTGGACAAGGAATGATCCTATCTTAATTGCCAAATCAACTCAATGTGCCACAGGATTAACTTACAAAAAAACAAGCACGAATGTATGACAAAACATGGTAGATAAAAGAGATAATGAGTTATCTACAATAGATAATATATTCGAGACAACTTTATAAAACCCAAACTGATGGAGGGCTGTAATGGCATTTGACTCGGTATCGGCAGCAAATGAAGCCCACACACAAAAGCACCATCGTCCACATTATTAGCCCTAAATTAATGATCACACACACCATAGTAATATGACTTTTTTCTTTTTTCGGTCGAAATAGTTATGACTACTCACGAGAAAGGAAATAAAAGAAAAGTCAATGCAACAAAAGTTACAGGGAAAAAAAAAAGATGGTAGGTTCGACCAATAGATGGTTGATATCCAATTGAGCTCTAGAGCACGTTATGTTGTTCCTCAAATCAATGTACTTAAAAAGAAACTCACAAAGTTTTCCTAAAATGAGTAAGACAATATGGATTAATACAAATAAGTATGTAAAATATTTAGGACTCGTATAAATGATTTGAAATGTGGGGACTATTTTGACTATATTGTGAAATATAAAGAGTTATTATTATTTTTAAATAATATAATTTTTTTTTGGGTCTAAGTATATACTTCATTAACATAATAACCATAACAAAGAGGCCCAAGTCTAACAGAGACTGGGCTAAACACAAAACTACATCAAAAATAACAAGTCTAAAGCCCAAATACAACACACAAACAAAGAAGACAACAAACGTTAAACTGGTAGCAAACCTAGCCCAACTGCCGTATTCACATAGCTTTGCCGGGGAAAGAACTCCCATCAAAAACAGCAAGAAACTTTGCTAACCATGCATGAAATGCGTACTCGGGGTTACCAAAGTGGCAACACTACTGGACTCATGAAATCTCAAATAAAGACTACAAAAAGCAGCAATTAAAGAAAAATGATTACCTTGCCAAACAAAGATGAGTTTCTAGGACTTATTAATCCGGTTAGATGTTGGGTCATAAGAACTTGAACCCTAAATAGTATTGACATCTTGTAATGTATAACAAACCTTCTAAGGCCATAGTTTGAACAAGTTGTAGCGCAAACCACCCTATCAACTTTGTACTCCAAAACAAAGATGGGATTAAGAAAGAATGGGCAAGAAAGCCACTAGCAACACAAGAATGTCAATGCAAGAGGATGGTGACCAAAAGGATGCAATACAAACAAATCATCATCTGCGAAATCATTAGGCACACAATCATTTGCTCGTACTGTCGCAAAACCACACATAAAAACGGACAAAACACAACCATATCTAAAGTCATAGCACCATGAGAAGTGAAGAATAAAGAAGGGCCAACCACCGTGATACAAAATACAAACAAAACTCAACACCCACAGTGGTTAAACAACAAATACATGGGTGTAAATAGTGAACACACGATAACGAGAAAGAAATGTAGAACAAAATAGGAGGGAAAACATAATAGATGTCATTGGTCAACAAACTCAACAGTCGGGACAAAGATGATGGCTAGACATGTTAGGAAATAGACTCCAACCACTTTTTAAATAGAAAACTTAGAGTTTTTTCTTCTTCTTATTATTATAGTTATTATTATTTTTAACAACCAATGTGTGATTTTATATAGGGCCTGTTTGAATTGATTTTTGAAAAAAAAATACCTTTTTTTCTGAAAAAAGTTATATTAAATTTGTAATAATTATTTGATTTGACTTTCAAAAAAAGAAAACTCAATTATAATTTTTTTTAGGAGCCAAAATTTTTAGTTCCTCAAGAAAAGTTATTTTTTAAAATTTGTTAAAAAATAATTTTAAAAAAAGTCCATTTACTGATTGGAAAACAAGGAATAATATCAGGATTTCTTTTTAAATTAACCCAATTCCTGTAGTCGACTTTCAGCCTTTTCCTCATTGGGTCAACTTGGAATTTTAGCCCAAAACAGGACGTTAACGTTAACATCTTTCTGGGGTTTCTCTAGTATACTTCACTTCCGAGACTCCGGAGACGCACACAAAAACAATGGGGAAATCAACGACCACGAAGGATGCTCAAGCCCTCTTCCATTCTCTACGTTCTGCTTATGCCGCCACTCCTACTAACCTCAAGGTACATATACATACATACATACATAGATACATATTGTGTGTGTATGTATGTATGTACGTGGGTGTGTGCGTGTGTTTTGTGGGGAGATTGAGATTTAGATCCAAGCAAATACCTGACATATATATTTCTTTTTAACTCGTTTTTCTCAGATCATCGATATCTACATCGTCTTCGCCGTCCTCACCGCCGTTATTCAGGTACCGGAAAAACTCACGGTCCTACAAAGATCTGCGCTAAGTAATTATATTGATTAAAATTTTTATACGGAGAGAAAGAAAATTACAAGTTAAGGCCGAGCAAGGTCGACCCAAGTGGATCCGACCCGCCTTAAGACTCCGGTGTAATGGCAAGTTTTCCTGCAAAGGGGAGCTCTGTGCATGATGGGTGCTCTCTATTTTTGAAGTTTTAATTTTCGTCTTGTCATTTGCTGCTGGTCAACTGTGAAATCTTACTGCGTCGCACTTAACTGATTATTTATTATTTTAGGTTAATTTTAATCGTAGCGAAGCAAAATTTACAGTTTGTTTTCGACTTGGTTACGTTCTTGTCCTGGAATGTTTTGCATTTCAAATGTGGAATCGTACTGTTTTGCAATATTGGTTGTTTATTGTTCATATATGATTTTGTAGATATGTTTCAATTAGTTGATGGAAATGTGGTTTATTTTCGTTTACCACGTTCTCATTTCTCCTTGTATGTGTGTGGATGAGTACTACATTCTCATTTTGTTGTGCTTAGAGTATGACCTGTTCACCTTTTTTGTGGTTTATGCTGCAGTTAACAGTAACCTGTGCTGTTATTAACATTTTGTTCTCGGAATAGCAGAGAGGGTTCTTTCTTTCTTTCTTTCTTTATTTTTCCTTCTTTTCGTTGTTATTTTCGTCTCATTATAGCCAAATCTCCTTAGTCGAATAAGGTTTTGTTTGGTCTGGTTATATTTGTTTTGTCATAACCTGTGGAAGGAGTTTATTCTTGGCATTACCAGTCCCATGTCCATTAAAATGAGGAGGTAGCCCATCCATATAGCTGCCCTTCATCTGGTCGAATAAAACTCACTTTGATTTTTATATTTTTGGATATAATATGGCAAACAGGCAAACGATTGGGGTCAAGTTAATTGGATGCTTGGTTCTTGGATCCTATACATTGTCGTGTTAGACAACAGTTAGAATAGGGGTCATGGCATCTGTTGGTCACGAAGTGGCTATGGAGCATGTCTGCCTCTTGCTTGGAACTATGATTTATATTTTAGACTATGGTGGATTTACTTTCATGAATCTATTTGCTAAGTTTAGTAACCCCAAATGCTTCAAACTTGCCATAGGTTATGCACCAGATAACTGTTATCTTTTTGTTGAGTGGATTAGCTCTTAACTAAGGAACAACTTGAATGGTGCTTTTGGCTATTTTCCTTGATTCATATCTGTATACTGCTGAAACTCAGAAACTATAGCAACCTTCATCTATGTGTTGTAGGAATAATTTGTACAATCATCTATTAAACCTAGAGTAGTGCACAGGTTATGCGGAACTATAATTATGTGCATTTTCTGTCACCAAAGCTGAAATATCTGGAAATTTAACTAAGCAAGCAAGGATTTGTATCAATTATAATTTTTACTCTTCTTCTGGGGTCCCTGGCTTCCTTCTTTTTCTCTTTCTTTTTCGCCCAGGGCTGGCGGGTGGGTGGGTTGGTTTAGGTAAAACTGTCCGGCATTTTATTTAAGTATTTATATTTCTGGCATTTTACTAAGTCCTCTTTAAAATGCCATGCATGTTACAAATATGGACAAACAATTTTGTGTTGGCTCTTTATAGATGCCATCCAAGTTCTCCTCTTCCTAGTTCTGGAATGGCAAACACGGATTTTTCACTATGCTATATGATTGACATTCCCTATCGACTTGTTATTTATCAGGTAGTTTACATGGCTCTTGTTGGATCATTCCCATTCAACTCTTTCCTGTCAGGAGTTCTTTCTTGTGTAGGAACAGCAGTACTTGCGGGTAAGTGGAATGTATTGCTAGGTGGTTGCATCACAATCTATACTGCTATACTGATTGATTGGTTTCTTTGTTGCAGTTTGTCTTCGTATCCAAGTAAACCAAGAAAACAAGGAATTCAAGGTAAGATTTCCAGATGAAGAAAGTGGGGAGAATCTCACTTTTTATGCTTATTGTATTTTGTGGTCTGATTTAATCCTTAGTTGAGTGGAAAGGTACATATGTGTAGTATCACAGATTGGTAACTCTAATAGTTTTCCATCCCTTCTTCTGTGGCCTCATTTTTATATGCTTTTTAACCAACTTGGACATGCAGAGCGTGCTGATTTTATGTGCTCCTTTTAAATGTGAGAGTAGTTATAGTTGTCTTTTTGATTTTCTTAAATTGAATGTTGCTAAGCCTGTTGAAAGTGGAGGCAGAAAACGAAAAACAGGAATTGAAATTTTAAATGTGCGAATGAAATGCATTAGCAGTTCATTTTTTTTCCATCATATGACAAAGTATTTTGATTCTTACTTTTTGCCTTCTTTCCGACTTGCAGGATTTGCCCCCAGAACGTGCTTTTGCTGATTTTGTTCTTTGCAATTTGGTGCTCCATTTAGTCATCATGAACTTCCTTGGATAAGTATAGGCTTTTGAATGAAAGTAGATTCTAAAATTTTGGTACTGACAAAATTAAGTTTTGCAATTATCGTGCATCTGCGATTGGTTTCCTTGAGATGAAAAACTTGTGGGCGTTACACCACTGACCTTGAACATAAATGTTGCCAAGGAGTATCAAATTTGCTCGTCTTTCTGTGTCGAACATGTGTTGGTTAATGTTCCCGTTTATTCAGTTATCTTATCAATTGTATTACTAATTTGTTGATTTAACTGGTTATCTTTGGGAGAGTATCAGGTCGATCATGAATAAACTCTTTTTTTTTAAAAAAATCAAGGGAGCCCTTTATTGCTAGATAATATGTACTACGAGAATTGATATTGGGATTTTTTTGCACAGAAGACAAGTTACACCCTACTGGATCAGAAGGCTAGTGGCATGAGTACAGTTCAGTCTGTTAAGTTTGTCTTACGATCTATCATATAGCCGGAGTTAAAAATCCACCATCACATTCATACATGGGTAGTTACCACTGGCCACTACTACGAGTACCTGGAGATTTTGTGTTACTGGATGTTATGTGCTAATCATACAAACACTAGATGAGAATTTAATCAGTTCATATGAGTTGAATGGTTTTGAGGCCTGAAAAGAGTACTTGAATTTTTGTTGGAGATATACACACTTAAAATATTGTGTGATAATCAATAGACTCCAATTCTTAGTCGTCCATATTTAGAATTTTAGATCCGTCAACACTGATGTAATTGAAGAATGATACAAGTATAAATCTGCTTCTGAAATGCAGCTTGAAAAAAGGAAGAAGAATGTGAAAAGCGATTTGAGAAAGGAAGAAGAACATATGTTTTCTCAAAACTCTAGTTTGGTCTATTCAAAACGAGGTTCTTTTTATTAACCAAAAATCTTATCCACTTTTCTCGCCTGACTGGTTTCTTTCTTGTTGAACTTCAATTACGAACAGGCTCGAAATGAACTCTTGATGTTCCGGGGAGAGGGTGACCATATCTTTGGGCTATAAAGTGCCACAGGAAACTGCCATAACAACAAACGTTTGAGTAGCTCACAGTTCATACATACATGTGGAGTTCAGTAATCTTATGCGAGCCTGATGGATCTATAGTCAGATACAATCTTTTTCCAATCCGTAAGAACTACAATGATGAAGAGGAGATTAAGGCCTTTTAAGCAATATCTTTTAACTAGCAATTTAATATTTTCATGATTTTATCAAGTCAAAATACTAATTTTTCTGCTCTTTGTTATTGTTTGACATTTTTAGTATTTGTATGAGTTTGACATTTTTAGTATTTATTAAACGTTAATAATATTAATGTTTCATTTTATAAATTAATATTTTATTATTCTTTTTCCATCATTTTGTCCAAGTATGTTTGTCTCTAATCTGCCTCCATTCTTAACCACTCTCTCTTTTTACTCTTTCACATGTATATGTCAATAAACTAATTTTGTTATGGTTTAGTAATAAATTATTATCAGAAATATATATCTAATTATAAATATATCATCGTATTATGATAATAATTATAATAATCATAACAATGATATAATAATACTCATGCCTTTTTGTATCATTTTATATTTTTCGACTAACTTAATATCTAATTTATCGAACTCATTTTATGTAATTAGTTAGTTAAACAATAACTTACTGCTAAAACTTAGTAGTTATGAGGGGTGGAGGGTTTTAGAAGAAATAAAAAGAAACTTAATAATTTTAAAACAACTATAAAATTACCGAAATAACTAATTATACCGAACGAATTCTAGATTGTACATGTTTTTCGCCGAGCACGGATATGACGCCTTTTTTGTCCTCTTCGTGAATATTTCCAAGCGTAAATAATAGCTTTATTGTTTTGATCGCACATAATCGTAGCCATGTCCTGACACGAAATCTCCATTTCTCTGTTATCTAATTAATAATGTTTGTCTTTTGCAATAACTAAGAAAGCTAAAAGAACCAATTCAAAGGGATTATAATATGTAAGTCAATATCGATGGAAAGCTATCGAAGACTATGGGTCCATTTGGATTTTTTTTTAAAGTATTTTTTTTTTAAAAAAAAATTATATTAACTTTGTAATAATTATTTTTGACTTTTAAAAGGTTGAAATTATAAAAAAAACTTAAATACAATTTTTTTTTAAATAAAAAATTTCAAATTTAAAAAAAAAAATATTTTAAAAAATTTGTTAAAAAAACCAATCCAAACTGCCCTGTCAACTTTTAGAGAATATTTATAAAGCACAATGAACGTAATCATCACGTGTTTATACAATTATGAAGGTTGAATAGTATAGTCGTATTCGATAAGTATAATTAATGCTTTCTTTTGTTTAGTTTGAATAGTTAAGTCGTATTGGATAAGTATAATTAATGCTTTCTTTTGTTTAGCTTGGAGATTATACATCGTACAGTAGCTGGCCTACGCTGAAAGGGTCCAATTTTGCTGCTATAGACGAACCTTGATAATTAAGAGGCGAGCATATAGTATTCAAGTATTGAGGATAGAATTTTAGGCTATTTAATATAGTGATAGAGGATTTGTGATAGAAGTTTTGTAAATTAAAGTATCGCAAATAAATATGTGAAATCTTAAACTACTTGAAATTAATTCAAAATAATTATAAGGTGAATTTCGTAAACCAAATAATGCGGAGCTTTAACAAATCGAAGGAGGTCTCTTAAAGAGTAATATTTCTTTCTTAAATTTTGAAGGTCAAGTTTTTCCAACTTCTTGACAATTTCAACGGTACACCAAAATTGAATCTAAACGTTGTCCTTGCCACTTGTGTATATCCATGAAAGAGTCCACTCTTGACGGAATTTTGAACATTTTCTAAATTCTCCTTAGAAAGTTAAAACTGCAAAGCTAAAATCATTTTGTTGTCCTCCAACAAGACAAGGATATTCAAGAGAGTTTGTTCCGATATTGGTGTGAAATATCTTCAATTGTGTGAAAGTAAAAAGGTACGTAAACTATAATTTGCAAGTTAATTTGCTTTGTTTTCAAATAAACGCTTCACTTGAACTCAAGTTGCACTTGCAAAATTTGATTGCACTCCACTAATAAGAATCTAAAAGGGCTGCAACTACACCTTTCAGATGATTGATAATTGTTGAAGAGCTTGTTTCTTCTTCTTCTTCTTCTTCTTCTTACTGAGTTCTCAACTCCACTGCCTTCTTAAGAAGCAATTCCCAAATTCATAGCTAAGCCAAAATCCAATATCTGTTTTCAAACCAAAAAAGAAAATCCAATATCTTTTTTTCATTTTCAATCACTCCCACTGCACTAGTTATTCTAAAATTATCTTTTGAACACTTATCAACATTTAGTTTCGTCCATTATTGTGCAAAAATATCTTATTTACAAATTTATTAGACTTCAAAAATTGCGTGTGCATACTGAAGTAATCTCTCCTCGCAAAAATTCAAAACTAAATCCTCATGGAATACGTAAAAAAGAAAAGCAAAGACAAATAAATTGAAGTTAAGGTCTCGTGAGACAATAAATATAGCTTATTAGCTGAGGAGATCACTTTTCGATGACTAAAGAAAGTAATAGCTTTATTTTATTTTTCTTTTTGAGCAAACAAAGGGGTTTTTTCATTAATAACAACCACTAATCAATACTTGTCGAATGAAAATATAAAATACAAAGGATAAAAAAAGCCCTGAAGGTGGACAAATAATTTTATTCAAGAATATGAAATTTATGTTAACAATATGGTAGTACTTGTGGAAATTTTAGTAGAACCGTGATAGTGAAAGAATAGAAACCTGAAACTGAAATTTCAATTTCAAAGTTGCACATATACAAATTACAAATAAAAATCTATAAAACTAGAATATAGAAAAAATTAAAAAATTAACGTTTGAGTTCTTCTCACGGTACCTCTTATATTAACTACTTTTTTTTTCTTCATTTTATCCTGTATTGTCACTTATAATTAATTTATTTTCAAGAAATAACAAGGTCATCTATTTATGACGTAATAATTAATGAAGGTTCCAAAACAACCATACACATAGCGAGTTGGAGGTGAGGTGTTGTTTAGTCAGACTTGGTACCATGCACCTGAAGATAGCGTGCCAATCGAGCAACATATTGCATTTGTGTGTAAAACATGCACACAATCCAAAAGGAAAAAAATGGAACAAACAGTGTCGCACCTCATACTGAGAAAGAAGAAGAGAAAAAGAATAAAAGTTTAAACTTTTTTTTTAGTTTAATTTCATTTTTTTACATTTTTTTTAATTTCAAAAAATTAAAAAACTATTGCCTAGAACATATATATTTTATAAGTTCACAATTCTTATATATACGTTCACAATTTTTATCTATATGTTCTCAATTTTTATATATTCACGATCTTTATATTATATGTTTACAATATTTATATTATACGTTCATAATTTTTATTTATTCACAAATTTTAATTATTTATATATTGCATATTATATGTTCACAATTTTAATACTTTATATTCATAACTTATGACTAATATGTTTACACCTATAAATTACAAAGTTCACGACCTGTTTAAAATGAGATTTATTTCACACCTATCGAATATTGTCAAACACCACCTTATCTACGCCCACCCTTTTTCTATGAAGTACAAAAAAAAAAAAAATTCATCATGGCAATTTTGTAGCGAAACCAAAACCCATGAGCAGCATAGAAAATTAGACACCAATTTCGCGAAAACAAAATTGAGGAGTGAAAGCAAAAAATGAAAAAATTAAATAAAGGGAAAATAAAGAAACGTTTTGTCCATCAAAGAACAGCCCATGCACATACTCTATTTTAACACACAGCACACACACACACACATAATCTCACACACAACCTCACACGCACACACTCTGTTTTAATGGAGCACACACACACAATCTCACACACGCGACACACGCAGATGGGTAGCAACTTTTCATCTTTGTTTCCTGCAAAGAAATCTCATAGGAACACTGCGGTCATGGTGTTTTGAAGCAGGGGCGGAACTAAAGGGGGGCCTGGGCTTCGGAAAAATATATATTTGTGTATATAAAATTTTCGAAAATTCTTTTTATGGTCCTCCCCCTTTAATTTTTCTATTATTTTCTTTTGTTTAAAAAAATATTCTCATAATAACTTTTTCGTATATATTTTTCTATATAGATTATATTTCAATGATATATTTTTCGTAACAAATAGCAATTTTAGCAAATAAATTTCAATAATTCTTAATTTATTTGTTTTGTTAGTTAGGTACATAGAATAATTTCTTTTGGTAATATAAATTTAAGAAATTCATAAATTTTAGATAGTTTTTTCATATAGAATTTATTTATTGTTTTACCTAGAAAAATTCATAAAAGAGAAAAGAACTTAATTTAATTAACTGAATTAGTAAACTTTTTCATATATAATTTTATATTATTTTGTTAAATATTATTTTTAAATTTTTTATGTTTAAAAAATTTAATAATATTTATGTAACATATTTTCTCGAGAGCAAGATTTGTTTTTCTATTTAATAATGGTGATGTTTTTCATTCAAATACGTATGTAAGTCTCGATCTTTCTGAAGAAAATTTTCTGTCTCCGTCCCTGTTTTGAAGAGAACAGTAGTGTGCGAAGGTCGACGATAATGTTTGGAGACCATTGTATTGGTCGGCGACAAACAGAGAATGTGATGTTGGTGGTCGACTAGAGATCCGGTAGTCAGATACAGATCTCAAGATGAAACGAGGGTGTGTATTTGTGTGTGAGAGAGATGAAAGACGAGAGTAAGGGCAGATAAAAGGAAAGAGAGAGAGCGTGTGCTCTGTGTGGGTTTTTTTTTTTTTTTGTCTAAACTGAGCTCGTGTAAGATATGCACCAAAATATACACTTATTTCTCTAATGTGCAGTAATTAGGGTGTATGGTATGCGTCGGTTAGTCCTTTGTAGGCTTGAGTGTTACACACGTGTCGTGATAAATATCGGCAAGTTTTCACGCAAAGCCCAAACCAGTCACCATCAGGCTGTCCTCAGCCCCAGGAGCCCAAGCCTATCCTCCTCCATTTTAAGCTATCCATACATATATATTCCACGTGCGCCACCACCACCCATCCAGACCCACAGCTTTTTCACACCCAAAAATAAACACACACACACACATTTTATGCTTTTTTAATGTTCTCTCAACACTTTCTCTCTCTGAAACCTCACTCACTATAATGATCCTCTCTTTCTATTCTTCTTCTTCGTCTTGTTACGCTCTCCTCTCAACTTCGAAAGCTAGGGTTTCTTCTCCGCTAGTAATCGCAACCGCTTCTTCTTCGAAGCTTACTTTCCTTGCGGCGCGGAGAAGGACGAGCTCGCGCGTCGTGTTCTGCGCGTGCTCCAAGGCGGCTAGTGGAATGGCGGAAATGGTGGAAGAGTTGAAAGACTCGACGGCGGCGGCGGCGGTGGCTGCAGCTTCTACTTCGAGTTCTGCTGCGGCCGAGGAGAAGCCTGAGCATCTCTCGCATTCTCGAACCTTCCTCGATCTGCGTTCCGAAGAAGGTCTGTTTTTGATCTCTCTCGGCTCATTGCGTTATTTATGTACACTAAGGAGCGATTTCAATAAGCAAATGTAGTATCATATAATTAATACGTGTGTTTGTAGAATATACTCTCATGTTCTCAATAATACATTTATCTCTTGTTTTCTCTACTTTTTCTTTAATCTGCTTCGTGTCTCTCTCTGTATATATATTTGTACACACGTTTATATTTGTTTTTCTTGAACTTTAGCTAAGTATGCGTTGTTTTAGCTTTATATGTATGTATGTATTTATGTATGTATCACTATTCTTGAATTTGAGCTATATTTTATACACATATATAAGAAATACATATGCTTACATTTGTCTGTGTTATTTCTTTTTGCTTCGATTAGTAATTCTTATATAAAGAGTATAAATGCTTAAGTGATCAATTTTGAAATACTTTTGCTGAAACGTTGTTGTATGCTTTATAGCAATATATCCTGTGCATAAAGAACTAAATTCTTGAGTGTGTAGGTGATGTTCTTGGTAGTTTTGACAATGTTTCTTGAATGTATAGGTGATGTTCTTGGTAGTTTTGAGAATGTTTCTTGAGTATTTAAGTGATGTTCTTGGTATTGTTTAGGTGCTGAAGGATATATAAAAGATATACATATGCTTACATTTGTCTGTATTATTTATTTTTGTTTCGAATGGTGATTCTTGTATAAGGAGTATAAATGCTTAAGCGTGAGATTTTGTTTTGATAAGCAAGCATCAGATTTGGAATACTTTGCTGAAACAGTGTTGTTTGCTTTATAGGAATTAATCCTGTGCATAAAGAATTAATTTCTTGAGTGTTTAGGTGATGGTCTTGGTAGTTTTGAGAATGTTTTCCTCGGAAAAATTTGGAGTAATTTGGTTGTCTTCTACTACCATTGGTTAAGAAGCAGAGTTGAGTTGATGTTTATGGGATGCATGATTCAGTGGTGGTGTCAGTTAGGTGCTTGGAGATTCATTGTGGAAACTATCAATATGTGTAAGTTGGCAGCTAGTGTGGTATAGTCTTGATTGATTGGTTTTTAGGAGAACATCCAACATATTAAGAGTAAGGAGATTATGGACTAGTGTGTATAGTTTTTGAACCTCATTCAGGAACTTTTGGGCTTTCCTCCGTTAAATGTGGGATTTTCAATATGTGGTTATTTGAGATGTCGTGGCAGTTTTTTCATAGATAGATGGCAGAATGTCTGCAATGATTGTTTTATCAAAGCTTATTTGCCATAGAATAATGAACTCACTTGTGAAAGGGTAATAAGTAAGCTTTATGGTTTTAATGAATTATTCATATTGCTTTAACCAGGTAATGATATTACATTAACTGATGTTGTGTGTGCATGGGCTGGAGGAGGGGGATGTTCATTGAGAGTCCTAACTTGACCAAATGCACTCACTTGCCTGGAACATGGAGAAATAGTGATCTCCTTCTCTTGTTGAAAGCATGATTGGTTAGTGAAATTAGTGTCAAGAAAATTCTTTACTAGTACAAAGCTTTTAAGCATTTGGGCATTTCGTCATAGATAATTAGATATTGTATCTAATCACGTATGCATTATACAGATACAAGTTATGTGAAATAAAATCTCTTTGAAGTTGAAAGCCTGGGTGGTATTTCAAACAGTTCAATCAATAGCATCCCTGTCATTGTTCATAGTTTCTTCTTTCCAAGCACATTTTATCTGGTGAATTTGTTTCCTGGTCTCATTTCACATTTACCATGACAGATCTCCTTGCGGGGATAAGAAAAGAAGCTGAAGCTGGGAGGCTGTCTTCACATGTTGCTCAGGGGATGGAGGAATTATACCACAATTACCGAAATGCAGTAAATTAATTTACTTGGACTCATGTAACTGCTCTAGGCGTAGTATGTTGGTAACACCAAGTCATATTAGATTGACTTATATTCTTTAAGAACATTCTTCTCGGCTTGCAGTGGGCTGCGTGTAGTAGTTAATTTTGTAATGCACATACCTTATATTCCTGAAATGTGAAGATTTATTTAAAATCTCTAAACTACCACTTCATAATTTTGTCTATTTATGAGGTGTTAAACAATTCATTATTAAGGGGAAGAATGATTGACTGGATCTATATTTGAAAAGAGATAAGTGCCATGCACTTCTGATTATTGTGGTTTGTAGAAAGTCAGAAGCCCTTTTCCTTTTTCGTGGAGTCTTGTAATACAGTACCAAAAAAATTCTTATTTGCCTTCATCATATATTCTTGTCTGGATTTTCTTTGTGTCCTTGAACTGCCTTATGAGGATAGATTTAGAACCATATAAGCTAAGCATTTTCCTTGAGTGTTGATTGGTTATATGCCATCCTAAATTAAGGATCTAATTTTATCATTTGGTGATGGTAAGAATGTCTTGAATCTTTTTCAGTGATTTGAGTTTAGACATTATTAAGAAATGCCTACACATGCTAGGTAGTGATGACTTCTTCTTCTATTGGTTGAAGCACATTGGTAAAAGGTGATTAGTTGTGAGCTTTCTTCAAGTGTCTACTTTAAATTGATATTTGCTAAGAATGCTTGGTTTATGCCTTATTCTACTTGGACATCCTTTCATATGCTTTCTTTTATTTTCACTTGATAACTAATATTTGGCGCATGTCACTACAAAAAGATCAAATGTATACACCTGTAGATTAGGCAGGAATAAGAATGCAAGAAATAGCAGTAAGAGCTCCAAAGTTGTATGATATTCTCTTGATCTCTTCATCTTTCTTTCCTGCTCCAAGAAAACAAAGTTTGCGATACAAGTGTACTTCACACTAGTAGCAGAATTTTTTAATATTTGAAACATAGCCTATTTCTTTCTTTCTGTAGTGTTTCATATTAGGATTATTAAACAGTCAGGTAAAAGATTGGGTTATTTCTTGTATATTTTCTCTTTCTTTACATTAGTACCACTTCATTGTGTTTCTATGAATTAGCTATTTCGTTTCTCTGTCCTTTGTTGTTCCCTTTTATTGCTCTATTTGTTGCTGTCATATGATTTTCTGATTGGTTGGACTTAGAGTTGTTTGTATTATTTGTGATTTCTTTGTTATCTGTCTTTCAGGTTCTTCAAAGTGCCCATCCAAAAGCAGATGAAGTTGTTCTATCTAACATGGCTGTTGCATTAGATCGCATTTTTAAGGATGTCAGGGTAATGTTTCTACTTGCTCCTCTCTTTATATACATTGTTGCTGATACACGCACATAAATTTACGTATAAAGGTCCAGCTTGTCCAAAATGTAAAATAGAGTTATGCATTTTTCTGAATCCAATAATAATGTTACAGGAGCCATTTGAATTCTCCCCGTATCACAAAGCCATTCGAGAACCTTTTGACTACTACATGTTTGGTCAGAATTATGTTCGTCCTTTGGTTGACTTCAGGTGAGATAATGACTATTATGCCCTTTTAATCTCACTTTACTGAATGAATGTAATGTTGCAAAATGAGAGAAAAGAGATCCTTTTTTGGGGTTTTTTCTTTTGGGGGGAGGGGTATGGTTTATTTGTAACTTAGTCCGGGCAGCAATGCCGAGGCCAAACTCTAGTGGGATCAGGCTGAGCTTGGCACCTTCAAGATCAGGTGGTGCTGTTAGTTCGTGAAGGTATAGGGTGCTTAGCCAACCTTTTAGATTGAATAAAGTTACTAAGCTAGTCACCTCACATCTCTTTCCTATCCACCCTTCTTAGTTGTAGGCAACCTTTCTTTCTCGCTTTTCTTCCAGCTTTTTCCAGGTAAAGAGGAAAAAAGGTCCATATTTGTACACCTATATTTATCACAGTGCTTTTGGCTTGTCTGAGATTGAGAAATTTATGTGCTTAGTTATCATATGTTGGCATAGACAACTTGAGACATGTGAGAATGTGTGAACAAGGAATAGGATGTATTTTTGTGTAAAAAAGGTGAAGATGGTAAGTTTGGGACAGAGGAATTTCCTTTTAGACTGCTGCTTTCTTTCTGCTCAAAGTAAACAGAAGTGTGGGAGGCTTGCTGTCAGAAAGGAGAATTTATTGAGGGACATAAAGGAAGATGAATGGTTTAAACAAAGTTAAGTTTTTCTGAGGGATCAAGTGACATTGCATTCTGTGGAGATGATTATGAATTTTCCAATGTTTTGTGATCCCATTATGTTGTCTTGGTTGATGTGAGTGTATCTGATGGGCTTGTATCTATTATAGTGGTGTTAAGAGGCTAATTTGCAATGCTATCCTCTCTCTACTAGTTCCTACATTTCCTTCCAGTTGAAATTCTTTAAACCATCCATATTGTCGATCCTCCTTGTGAATAGCTTGATGTTCATATGATGCATGGTTTTTCAGGATCTTCTAATATTGTTTCATGAGGCTGTTGCAAATAAAATCATATATACAATTCTTTTGACTTTTCAGGAATTCATATGTTGGTAACATCTCTCTTTTCTCTGAAATGGAAGAGAAGCTTCAGCAGGTGCTTCCTTTTACCAACTTGCTTCATCTACATCATTACTGTCTCTGTCAATCTGTAGTCTCATTGCACCTCTATTGTAAAGCAGATTTACAGAGTGTTGTTTCTTACTGTATTCGGACATCACAAGAAGAATTTCCTCTTTCTTGCCTCTGTTGTAAACCCAGCTGGGTAGATCTTGATAAAATTAAGCATGAATCTGCTTGATTTACTTACTAATGGTGATGGTTATTAGGATCTATTTGTTGAGAATGGCAGTCTATTACATACTACTCTAAGCTGTCATTCGCCTCCATCCTCTCCACCCAATTTTAATGGTTCCTTGTCAGTATGTTATTGTTTTTTGAGGTCATACAATTGACTGCTGAAAGAGGATATGGGATACATGTATAAAGGTAAGAGTCAAATACTCCATCAGAGGTGCAGCTCTGAAGTTGACCATCTAATCTGGTGGGGCACGTTTCACCAACATTGTCATTATGCTAGATTAACACTTCCACAAAAGCTAAATGCCTCCTTTTGATCATTCTACATCCTAGTTACTGTTTTCTAGCTTTTATGATATAACGAACTTGTCAGTTAGGTGAAACATGCAGCTTAAGAGTCCATGTAGTCTAGCTATTTGCAGAACTTGGGGTTCATTCTTTGTGGCAATTTGAATTTTAATAGTGAAACTGAACAACTTAGGTTAAGGTTGGGATCATGGGTGTAATTGTCTTTCCTGTTAGTTATTGTATAATTTTACGTGATGCGAGGACCTAGTGATCTCTATTGTGGTATATCAAGAAGTCATTGTGTTCCTGATCATGATATGTTTCTGGCCTAAGAAAATGTTGAAATGAGGCCTTCATGACTTTGCGTTTGAATTCAGCCATGTCTCCGGCCCACCCCACCCCCCTCTTCTTCCTCTCTTTTGGGGCTTCCATTGTGGGATATATAAGGGCAAGGGAGATTTCTGCAGAAGTTAAGAATGAACAAGATAATGAAAGCTTATTTCATCTTCTGTGCTTTTACCGTAGACCAAAAAAAGAATCTTGGCATGTGCAGAATATTGAGATACAATATCCTCTTTATCTTGTGTTGGTGTGGTTGTCAAGTGCTAGTATGTTGGATTCCTGGTCTCTGGTTCAGATCTTGGAAACAGTGTCTCTGGCAACAGGGATCAGGCTGCATATACCTAACTTCTCCAGACCTTACTATCTGCCGCAGCCTTGTGCACTGGGTATGACCTTTGTCTTCTTCTCAGATGCAGAAATGCGGATGCTCGGTAGGATGGGGTTGTTTTTGTTCTTTTTCTTTTGGGGGGTTGGGTTTTGTTTTTTTTTGGGGGGGGGGGTGTTGTTGGTCGTTGAAATGTTGAATTACATGGCTTTTCTGTGTGTTCTGAATGTATTGCCTATTCAAAATATACAAAGTCTCTAATGGAAATTGAATAATCTGACAATTAAGGGCTTCAACTTCAAGCTGAGTTGAAAGGGTGCAAAATTGGAGTATTCTTTGCTTTGTAGAATTCTTTTCCAGACTGATTAGAATCCTTGTATGTTGAAGTTTACTTGCTTGTGAGCCGTCCACTATTCAGGATATCTTGTGTATTCTTATAAATGCGTTTATCCTTGGAAAATGAAATCACCTTCATAACTGAATGTGCCCTACATGTTTCAATTACCAATGCAGGGCGAGAACATTGTTCTGATGTCTAACCACCAAACAGAAGCAGATCCAGCTGTTATTGCACTGTTGTTGGAATCAACAAATCCTTATCTTGCTGAGAATATGGTGACGACATTTTCTGTAGTATCTAATAGACTGTGAACTTTTGCATAGCTTTACCAACATATAACATGTGATGGAGAACAGATCTATGTGGCTGGAGATCGAGTTATTACAGATCCTCTTTGCAAGCCCTTCAGCATGGGCAGGTGCTCATCTCTTTTATGTGGTTTACAGAACCAGATATCCTGTTATATGCTTCCTTTGAAAAGATCATTTTAAAATATTGGCTTCTTGTTGTGAAGGAATCTATTATGTGTGTACTCCAAGAAACACATGTATGATATTCCGGAGCTTGCTGAGATGAAGAAAAGAGCAAACACAAGAAGCTTAAAAGAGATGGCTTTGCTTTTAAGGTAATCGAGTATTTGATATAATCGTGTTTGTAGTTTATGAGAAGTTAAGATGGATCTGGTGGGCTAGATGCTTTTCTTCTCTTCCCTCCCCCCCCCTTCTTTTCCTTCTGTTAATTCTTCTCGAAAGAAAGTGTTGGGAGTTTGGAGGCCTTTCTTGTAGAGATTTAGTTTTACGACTTAGAACTCTCTGATATCCGTTGTAGTGCAGTTTGTGAAATTCCCTCTTTGGATGCTTAGGACATAATTAGATGGCTTAGCCAAACTCTCACCTTTTGGATAGGCTATTAACAGCTTGTTGTATAGAAGTATGTTATTTACTACACAACTTGTGGATATTTAGTTTAACAACTTAGAACTCCCTCATATCCTTTGTAGTGCAGATTGTGAAATTCTTCTTTGGAGGCTTAGGACATAATTAGATGGCTTAGCCAAAGTCTCACCTTTTGGTTACACTATTGACATCTTGTTGTATAGAAGCATGGTATTTACTACACATCTTGTTATATAGAAGCATGGACTGCATGGTATTATGTAGTAAATACTCATTTGGGTAATCTAGGTAATTTCTCATCAGTTATCGTAGTGTGTTTGTTAGAGGGAGGCAAAGCACTGAATTACTTTTTGACTTCGGTATAGCATGCCCTGGGAAACCTTCACTAAGTGACATAATTCTATTTCTTTGCTTTGGTATTGCTAAACTTTGTAAACCTTTTAGATGCACAAGTATTTCTTCTTGGTCTTGCTCATTTAATCTGGCTAAAATGTTGTGTCATTTCTTTCAATGAACCCAGAGGTGGATCAAAAATAATATGGATAGCACCAAGTGGTGGAAGGGATCGGCCAGACCCTGTCACAAAAGAATGGTGCCCAGTAAGAGCCCTTGTTTACTTTCTCAATCATATTCATTTGGAACATTATTCAATTTGCTTTTCCGCTGTTAGATCCTTGGTTTGATGTGGATATTTCTTGGTCTGTGTAATTATTAAGTTCTTAAAGATACATATGGGGATACTGTCTGGGTCCATAATATTATTAAGTTCTTGAAGGGATGCGAAATGTTATTGAGAATAAGGGGTTACAATAATGGGGTATGTTTATCCATTATCTTAGAAGCAGCCCATTTGCAGAGTCTAGTTATAATGCAGAATTTGTTTAGTCTTCTAGAGAACTTAATAAAAATTCTTTTATGTAATTGTTCTTTACTTCTTTCTCCACTTCCAGAGATTGTTCGCTATTCCATAAAGTGTCAATGCACTTTTTTGAGACATATACACATTGCCTAATTGCTCTTCCAGACTGACAAGGTCTACACAAATGCAATCCTTGATAATTAGCAGTATAATTGTATCCTCCCAACTCTATTATGAAAAAGTAATTGTACTTAGCCGCAAACATCCATTGCCCCATATTTTAATCAGAAAGCAAACCAAGTGTGAAGTATGAAGAACACTTATTCTTGTTTCAGCTGGGAAAGAAAGAATAGACTCTTAGAAAGATGTCTTCTTTTCTATCTTCTTCAACATGTATCCCATTGCTTGTATGCATTAGCAGGTGAATGTTATTTTGTTTCCCCTACTTTCTCCTTTGTTGGCACTCATTGGGTTCCCTTAGCAAACTTATGTCTCTTGGGCTTTATCCTTCCCTTATATCGCCAGTGAAGCAAATGTTTAGCATTCATCAATCATCAGTTCTCCCCTTGATTGTTGGATGTCATCATCATCTATACAGCCTTAATTATAAAAGATTTTTTTCTTTTCAATATGTATTTATTTATTTTGCAATTTCTGAGTTGAATTCTGGCGAATGTCTTTTATGATGCTTTAGTGCTGTTCACAATTGTCTCATATTTTTCTAATTGGTTCAGGCACCCTTTGATGCTTCTTCAGCAGATAATATGAGAAGGCTTGTGGAACATGGAGGGGGTCCTGGTCATATATATCCATTAGCCATCTTGTGCTATGATATTATGCCCCCACCTGCTCAGGTACTCATTATATTTTATCTCTGTCCTTCATGACTTTGTCGTCTTTTGGCTTAAGCATATTTTCACAGGTGGAGATAGAAATTGGAGAGAAAAGACTCATTTCCTTCCATGGTACTGGCATATCAGTGGCACCAGAAATCAGCTTCCATGAAGTTGCCGGTGCTCTAGAGGACACAGAGGAGGTTAATATTTCGTTATTTCTCTTCTCTTTCCTTTTTGTTGGTTGATTCATACACATGAGCTTTAGTTTTATGTATTTATTCTTGTCGGACTCCTTTCTTTTGTGATCTTAAATTTTAACTTCTTACCTTTCTTCCTCTGAAGATGGATAACAAGCAAGTTCTGTTCAAGATAAGTAGTTTTCTGAAACTTGAAAAGTACTAGTTTTTGTTTTCCATAGTTGGAGACGGGGAGGGCATTTTGTGGGATGTGTCAAATTGAGGTCATGGAGGGTTGTGTAATACATAGGCATGAAACCCTGTCATCTTGGGGAAGCCTAGACATCAGAGGGGGTGTGCGGGGTTGGTAAAGATGATGTCGGTTTGTAAGGTTTAGTTACCTTAAACATCTTCTGACTGTATCAAGATGCTCTTGTTGTAATAATTTCCCCCCTTCATATGGTTTTGGATGCTTTAGTTACAGAGATATGGATGGAGCTCATCTGGTCTGCTATTATAAAAATTAACTTGAATTATCCCCGGCTATTTTTGTCACATGAGCAGTTCCATGCACGTATCTCGGCCCTTAATGTTATCTGTTTTTGGACGTATTTAGAGTACTGTTCTTCACTGCAGGCTAGAACGGTCTATTCACGTGCATTATATGATTTCGTGAACCAACAATACAATGTCCTAAAGTCTGCAGTACATGGTATGCAAGGGCTACAGGCATCAACTCCCACAGTCTCTTTATCACAACCTTGGCAATAGCCGATCATGTGTACCTTCTCCATACTTGTTCTTTATAATGAGGTATGCATATCTTAATAAGTTTGGGCTTGAGGTGTTGTAATCTATCTTGCTACCACCATGCAACCGGTTTCTCTTGTAATTCTGTATAGATGGGCAATCTCAATTGAAGTATCTGCTTAACACAAGTGCAGGAGCGGAAGAGAAGTTGCAACGTTAGCCCGAGGAAGAGTTGACAAGTAGGTCGGCATACGGTATAGTTGCAAGATTAATATGATTCTTTTGACACGACTAAATCGCTCCACAGCATCAAGTTGCACTCGTTGGCCTGTGGAGCCCTTGTGCTGAAGAGCCAATGCCTGATAATGAATATCTCTGGCTATGTACTTTGTGGGAGTAGTATACTATAGGAAATGCCGAATGCAAATCAATGTGAGCCCTGTACAGTTGTTGTCTCAGTTGTAAAGAATCAAGCGCGTAGTCTTTCATGATCATAATTCGTACATTCTATTCAAATTCTCTGTGTCATGTCTCTCTCTCTCTCTCACACACACTCTATATGTGTGTGTATCAGATTTTGTGACTAATACAAACCTACACCTTTTCGTATGTAGTATATAGCCTGGCTTTGCCTGGATCCTTCGAGCCTTTGGCAGTTTCATGATGCCTCCGCATTGTTCTCGTGTATTTTGTTTGCTAAACTCGTAAGTATGAAAAAACATGATATTGACTTTTGTTCTTCTGCTCAAGAAGCAGCATTTCCCTTGTTAGCTAACTCCTTTGCCGAAAGTGAAGTATCTTGTACAAGTTAATCTGAGAAGTTCATCAGACCTCTAAACGTTGAGCATTTCTTAAAGCTTGGCGCATTGGGTGGCGCACTTCTTTTAAGCCTTTTTTGAGTGGTACAACTAAAGAAAATGCACGGAGGGGAGCCACTTAACCTGATGATTAACTTCAAAGGTGCAGCGAATACAATTTTTGACGTTGAAATTTAACTAGTCGCTAGAATACATAATGAGACAAATCAAAGTGCTGGTACTCAAAAAAAGTAAAAAGGTGTTAGCAGGGTGGATTCAAAATTTTTTGACAGAAGGAGGCTAAAAGTTATATAAATTTGATATTTATATCAAAATAATTAATTAATTAGTTGGAGAGAAGTTTACTGTTTTTAACACAAAAATATATTCGAAAAGTGAATCATTCAAAATTTTAAGCCCGTAATTAAAGTTCTCTCATTAGCTTAAAACGCTCTCCCTTCTCTTTACACCTCCTCCTCTTTTGATCACCAACAACCACCATTGACCACTATTTTTTTGTCTCTTCTCCCTTTTTCCACTTCCATGGGTAAGCAAAAGAGATCCTCCTCTTCCAAAACTCATGTTATTGCTCGATTAGCAGCAAAAGAAGTTTGTCCAACTCGTTCTCTTGGACTTGAAGGATCAATTTTCTTCAAAGAATTGGATGATGACTGATGTTATTTTAAAAACCCGCAAGTGCACGGATCGAAAGTAGTGTAGTGTGTGCAAGAGTGCGGGTATCGTCTCCTCAGGGAGGCCTCTAACTATGGTTTTTAAATCCTATGTGTCCTAGATTAACTACGAGTAGAACTGAAATTATTATTTTTTTTTTGAAATTTTTTTTTTGAATTTTGGTTGAAGGAAACTCTAAATTAAAGACAGAATTAAACTACCTAAACTAATATGTGCAATAAAAAGACAACCAACTAGAGAGGGAGTGATTAAATCAACAGAGACGGATTAGGGCGATTACTACTCCATTATGGGATTGAGATTTTATTCTTGCTTTGAGTATTTTGATGGCTTTAATAGCTTCTTTTAGAGGTCCAAACTCACTAACCGTATTATCCCTAATTCTCGGTGCAATTTTATCCCTAAGCGAATTCTACTTAGAGTATAGCCTTGTCTTTATTAATTAGGGTTTTAGGGTTAAGTGATTAAGACTTCTAGATTGGCGTGATTAATACACTAACCTAGAATTTAAACCGTTAACTGTGTTTCAAGCTAAGGCCTAATTCACCTAATTTCAACTAAGTGTAATGGGTGACCTATTAGTTTTATTTCATCCTAAAGACCACACATTAAACCTAATTATAAAATCAAGCACAATCAGTCAACACCGTATAAGCAGATACGAAAAATTAAGAACATAGTAATACATGTTTCCTTATTAAGGCAATTAATTAAACACATAGACATGCCCAACAATCACCATTAAACAATTAAAAAAAAATAAAACATGTATTCATACCATCAAAATATCCCAAAACAAGTCTTACAATCTTTAACCCATAATAGATATAGTAATCAACCCTAAAGTAAATTTAGCTCAACATGTTAAAAAAGAATATCAAACTGAAATTTAATCTAAAAAAATCAATTCCATGTCCAAGAAATTAAATCTCAAGCTTAGAACCTCTTTCTATTTCAATTTCGCGCAAATCCGTCTTCTTCTCCAAAATTTTTTTTCCAATAGTTGCTCCAAAATAATCCCAAAAATCCTGCAGAAAACAGTCGCAAATTAACTCCAAATAAAGATAAAAAGTAAAGAAAATAAAAAGAAAACAAAAGATATTTTTTTTTTATTTTTTTTTCTTGGCCTAAGAAAGAAGCTGAGATTTTCTCTTCTCTGTGCGGCTGTTGCTTCCTCTTCACCCCCTTTTTGCTTTCTACGTGCACACACACACACACACACACACACATATATATATATATATATATATATATATATATAAGTGGGGTGTAGGTTTTCTTTTTGGTCAAAAAAGTGGGGCTAGGGGTTGGAATATATTATTATAATAATAATAGCATGTTACATATAAGTTTATAAGGTGTGCTGTGCTGTGCGTGTGTATGTTATGTAAAGTATATATAATATAATATATATAATATATAATGTATAATATATACATGGTCATTATTATTTTTTTCCTTCTATTTTTTTTACTAAATAACTAACCTATAATTATTCTACCTAATTATTAATTAATCTAAAAAAAATCCTTATACTAAATAAATAAATTCTAACCTAATAATGTCGTAACCTATTTAATGAATCTTAATTAAGCCTAACTACTAATTTAATTTAACTGCCGAAACCAAATTACTAATTAATTTTATTACCTAATTCTTAATTAATCAGAATTACTAAAGAAAAGAAATAAATAAAAAAAGAAAATAAAATTAAAAAATAGAAAAAATGACACACCACACACAAACACTTAATGAGAATCAATGAGTACTCAGAAACTCGAAATAGACAAAATTAGCACCAAAATACTCGCTCAAACACACTTCAAATCATGTAATTAACGCTCCAAAAACACCCACATCAACACCCCCAAACCTTCTCCTTGCTTGTCCCCAAGCAAGACTACTCCTAAGCTTAAATCATGATGTTCAAATGGTTGAAAAAAAATATTGACTTGCTATCTTGACGAATCTAAGGAGTATGAGGGGTCATTCTTATTGTAGAAAGGATCTCCAAGCCTTTTTCAGATCCTCCTCTCAATCACAAGGGTTCTCGCACTTCTCGGGAACTTACCAAGTAGCTAAAGCCACCATGAACCTAGGATTCCAACTCATGCACCCGAGATGCTGATATTTTGTGCCCCCATCACTAACGTGGCCTTCCAACATACTCTTAGCCCAAAGATACAAGGAAAATGGAGAATTCCATCACAGTGGCTCGCAATTAGCGTAACAGCCTTATTCACAATATAATGAAATGACGTTTTCGGTGATTGGGGCCCCCGTGTAGCGAGCTTTCAACCAGTACATCCCAGCCTCTTAAGGCTTAGGGTACTAGGGGAAGAAACCCCTCTCGGGCATACTAGCTCGGGTTTCGCCAACCACTTCAAATGGAAAAACAAAGAAAGAGAACTAAACATGTGTTAAACTGACATTGTATCCTTTGGCACTTATTCAACATACTTTATTTATTATTTTTTTCTCTCATTTTTCACTCTTTTTTTTCATTGTTTTCCATTTTTTTCATTTTTGCATTTTTTTACTCTTTTTTTTTCTCAATGCATTACATCAACATAACTAAAAGAAAAAGAAGGGCTACGGTACACTAAAAGAACCAAGCGAGTAAGGGGACATTCACATCAACAATCCTCTAAAAAGCATTTTTTCCAACTAGGTTGTGGGGCAATTATAAGGTGCATTTTTATAAGTGCTCACTCCCCACAGTTTTCAAAAAGATTCTCTTCCAAGTCCTAGTTCTCCCTCCATTCTATTCATTCCCCACAATACAACCTCATCTGTGCCAGTCAATTAAGTCAATCAACAAAAGCCAACACTCTAATTAACAGAGAGATAAGCGAAAAAAAAAATGAAAAAATTTTCACCATTTGGAGCAAAATCATGCAAATCTACCCTTTATGTAAAAAATGAAAAACAAAATGAACTCCCACACCCCTAAACCTAAACTTTGTTTGTCCTTAAGCAAATAGCAATCAATCGTGCAAACAAACAAACAAACAATAAAGTATATACATGGGGAGTGTAGAAAAGGGTAGAAAAATAAGGCCACGAGGATGGAAAGATACAACCTTGTGTTCGTTTGACTTCATAAATGCCAATGAAATTTCAATCATCTATTAACCTGTTTCTCATCAATACACAAACACTCAAAAAGCACATGAGATTAGTAAACATATGCATGCAAGTCCGCATTGGCATTAACAAATAAGAACAACGGTGTATGCAAAATTGGAGAAGGGGAATGCAAGAAATGGGGACAAAGCTCTAGCTATTAAAAGGAAAAGAAAAAGACAAATACCTAAAAACAAAAGGAAAAGAACGAAATTACCAAAATCTAGGTTGCCTCCTAGTAGCGCTAACAATCATGCCGTTAGCCAGGCAAGCTCCATTCATCAAGTGTCATATGAAGGCTCCTGAAGCTCGATGGACTCCACTCGAGCCATGCTCGGGTCAAATAAATGCTTCAAGCGTTGCCCATTCACAGTCAAAACTCGTCCGTTCTTCAAATTCTTAATCTTTATTGCTCCAGAAGGGTAGGCTTCAATAACCTCGTACGGACCATCCCACCGACTTCTCAATTTACCTGGAAAGAGCTTCAATCTAGAATTAAACAACCAAACTCTGTCAGTAGAAGAGAAAGATTTCCTAAGGATATGCCTATCATGCATTTTCTTCATTCTCTCTTTATAAAGCTTGGCGTTCTCATACGCCTCATATCTTAACTTCTCTAGCTCAGCTAAGTCCAACTTCCTTTTCTCACCTGCAGTAGACAAGTCAAAATTTAAAGCCTTAATAGCCCAATATGCTCTATTGTCCAACTCGACAGGTAAATGGCAAGCCTTCCCATATACTAACCTATATAGAGACATACCTATAGGGGTCTTGTATGCAGTGCGGTAGGCCCACAATGCATCACTCAATCTACAAGACCAATCTTTCCTATCAAGCCTGACTGTTTTTTCTAAAATGGACTTGACCTCCCTATTTGAAACTTCAACCTGTCCACTCGTCTGAGGGTGATACGGGGTAGCAATCTTATGAGCGACTGAATATTTTCTAAGTAAAGCCTTAAGTGTCCTATGGCGAAAGTGTTTTCCTCCATCACTAATCAAGACTCGTGGTACCCCAAACCTAGAAAAGATGTGTTCTCGAATGAACTTCACCACAACCTTTGTGGTCATTGGTTCAGGTAGGAACCGCCTCAACCCATTTGGACACATAGTCAACAGCCACTAAGATGTATTGATACCCAAAAGAAGGTGGGAATGGACCCATGAAATCAATTCCCCAAACATCAAAAAGTTCACACACAAGAATAGGGGAAAGGGGCATCATATTTCTCCTAGAAATGGACCCAGATTTTTGACATCTAACACATTGTTTACAAAATTCCTGGGCATCTCTAAAGAGTGTGAGCCAAAAGAATCCACTTTGTAAGACTTTACCTGCAGTTTTCTTTCCTTTAAAGTGACCTCCACACGCCTCACCTTGACACATATTCAAAATGCCACCTATGAATTACCTAATCCGTACACACCTTAAAGAGATAAGGATCCTCTCAAAAGAAATGCTTAACTTGCGAATAAAACCTATCTTTTTCTCTTTTCTCCCACTGGGACGGCAACTGACTTGTGACAAGATAATTTACTACATGCGCATACCATGGTGTGTGATGTGAGATAACAAACAATTGTTCATCCAAAAAAGACTCACGAAAGGGAATAGAATCACTAGGGGACTCATGCATAAGACGGGACAAATGATCAGCAACCGAATTCTTACTACCTTTCTTATCTCTAATCTCTATGTCAAATTCCTGCAAAAGGAGCATCCATCTAATTAAGCGGGGTTTAGATTCATACTTAGACAAAAGATGCCTCAAGGCCCCATGATCGGTGTAAACTATGACCTTGGACCCAAGAATGTATGATCGAAACTTATCAAGGGAGAACACTACCGCTAGAAGCTCTTTTTCAGTAGTGGTGTAATTTTTCTGAGTCTCATCTAGAGTCTTACTAGCATAGTAGATCACAGAGGCAACCTATCCTTACGTTGACCTAATACAGCTCCTATGGCAAAATCTGATGCATCACACATAATCTCAAAAGGAAAACTGTAATTAGGCGGCTGGATGATAGGGGAAGAGGAAAGCAAGCATTTAAGCCTATCAAAAGCTCTAGTGCACCCTTCATCAAACACAAATGGAACATCTTGTGCTAAGAGCCTAGACAATGGACAAGCAATCTGGCTAAAATCCTTAATAAACCTACAATAGAAACCTGCATGGCCAAGGAAGGATCTCACATCCTTAACAGTCTTAGGAACGGGCAACTTTTCTATAAGCTTTACCTTGGCTGGGTCAACCTGGATACCATCAGAAGACACGATGTGACCTAAAACTATTCCTCTCTGCACCATAAAATGTGATTTCTCCCAACTCAGAACAAGATTCATCTTAATACAACGGTCTAGCACTAAAGACAGGTGACTTAGGCATTCATTAAAATTCACACCAAAGACTGAGAAATCATCCATGAAAATCTCTAAGTGCCTCTTAATCATATCACTAAAGATAGCCATCATATACCTTTGAAAAGTGACAGGTGCATTGCAAAGACCGAACGACATTCTCCTATAAGCAAATGTACCATAAGGGCAAGTGAATGTAGTTTTCTCCTGGTCTTGGGGAAACACGGGGATTTGATTATATCCCGAATACCCATCTAAAAAGTAGTAATAACCGTGACTGGCTACTCTATCTAGAATCTGATCAAGGAAGGGTAATGGGAAGTGATCTTTTCTGGTCCTAGAGTTGAGCTTCTTATAGTCTGTACACATTCTCTAACACGTAGGGATACGTGTAGGAACTAGTTCACCCTTATTATTCTCTACCACCGTGATCCCAGAATTCTTCGGTACTACCTGAACAAGACTAACCCACTCACTATCAGAGATAGGGTAAATGATACCTGCATCTAAGAGCTTAATAACATTCTTTCTCACAACTTCACTCATATGTGGATTAAGTCGTCTTTGCATCTCATGAGAAGGTACCGCACCTTCTTCTAGATGAATCCTATGTATACAAACCGAAGGGTCTATATCTTTTAAATCACCAATCGTCCACCCTATAGCGTCCTTATGACTTTTAAGGACTTTTAGAAGTCGCTCCTCATTCTTACTCGAAAAATCAGATGCTATAATCACAGGAAGGGTCTCATCAGGTCCTAATAATGCATACTTCAAGTGCTCAGGGAGGGGTTTGAGCTCCAAAGACGGGGGAGACTCAACCGTAGGAGGATCACTAGGCGCTTCTAAAGGAAGACACTCAGACTGACTAACCTCAATCAATTTCTCAGGCCTAGAGTCAACAGAAGTGGATGTGGAAGCTACATACTTGCTAACAAATGACTCAGAATCAAACTGCTCTAAAATGGCCTTAAGCTCAGCTAACTCATCTTCAACAAATATCTCGCAGGCATGTTCCTCTACGAACGGATCTATAACATCAACAGCAAAACACTCCTCTTCATCATCCATACCTATACTTGCTCTATTTGCTGCCTCCGCAACTCTCATAGTGGCCTTCAGATTCCCAAACTTAATCTCTAGTAACCCCGACTTACAATGAATGACTGCATCAGCTATAGCTAAGAAAGGGCGTCCTAAGTGAACTAGTGTAGAGTGCTTAGTGTCATGGCCAGAATTCGTATCTAAGACAATGAAATCAACTGGATACACAAACTCTCTGACCTGAACCATGACATTTTCTAATATACCTCGTGGTCTTCGCTCGGATCTATCAGCTAACTGCAAAGTAACGTATGTGGGAGATAACTCCCCTAAACCTAGACGCTGGTAGATTGAGTAGGGAATCAGATTTACGCTAGACCCTAAATCTAAAAGAGCATGATCAATCGGGTTTTTCTAATGCAACACGAAATAGTGAAAGCTCCTTGATCTTTCAACTTGGATGGGATGCCCGAAGTGCAAATGCTACTCACCTTTTCAGTGAGCTTCACTGTTTTCGGCATGGGGGAATTGTTTCGCTTTCGTGTGCATAGATCTTTGAAGAATTTCGCGTAAGCAGGAATAGACACAATAGCGTCAACTAGAGGAACGTTCACCTTAAGGTCTTTCAAGTGCTTTAAGGTCTTATTCATCCTAGTGTCTTCAATAGATCTGGGCTTCTCTAGTGCGACTGGAAAAGGTTTTCTAGGGACGATACCACTAGATTCTACGGACTGCTTCCCCTCCATATGTGGAAAGGTACTACTATCATCTCTCTCTCTAGTGGTTTCCTCTCTCTCATGGTCTCTAACCTCACTAGTCTCTATAGTGACACTAAGTGCAGACTCCATTGAATTTTCCTTCTCTCTCACCCCATTGTCAATGACTCTACCACTCCTAAGTGTAATAACTGCTTTCGTCTGTGCATGAGTGGTGCAAGAGGGATTAGAGAAAGAACTGGATTGACCTCTAGGGTTTACCTCAGGCTGGGCAGACAACTTGCCTGGCTCCTTAGCACTCAACTGATTAGCTAACTGACCTAACTGGGCATTCATCTTTGCCATGTGTTGCTGTTGTGATTGAAACTTCAAAGGTGCAGCGAATACAATTTTTGACATTGAAATTTAACTAGTTGCTAGAATACATAATGAGACAAATCAAAGTGTTGGTACTAAAAAAAAGTAAAAAGGTATTAGCAGGGTGGATTCAAATTTTTTTGACAGAAGGAGGCTAAAAGTTATATAAATTTGATATTTATATCAAAATAATTAATCAATTAGTTGGAGAGAAGTTTACCGTTTTCAACACAAAAATATATTCGAAAGGTGGATTATTCAAAATTTTATGCCCGTAATTAAAGTTCTCTTATTAGCTTAAAACGCTCTCCCTTCTCTTTACACCTCCTCCTCTTTTGATCACCAACAACCACCATTGACCACCATTTTTTTTGTCTTTTCTCCCTTTTTCCACTTCCATGGGTAAGCAAAAGAGATCTTCCTCTTCCAAAACTCATGTTATTGCTCGATTAGCAGCAAAAGAAGTTTGTCCAACTCGTTCTCTTAGACTTGAAGGATCAATTTTCTTCGAAGAATCGGATGATGACTGATGTTATTTTAAAAACCCACAAGTGCATGGATTGAAAGTAGTGTAGTGTGTGCAAGAGTGTGGGTATCGTCTCCTCAGGGAGGCCTCTAACTATGGTTTTTAACTATGAGTAGAACCGAAATTAATTTTTTTTTTGAATTTTGAGTTTAAGGAAACTCTAATTAAAGATAGAATTAAACTACCTAAACTAATATGTGCAATAAAATGACAACCAACTAGAGAGGGAGTGATTAAATCAATAGAGACGGATTAGGGCGATTACTACTCCATTATGAGATTGAGATTTTATTCTTGCTTTGAGTATTTTGATGGCTTTTGATATCGCTATTTGAGCACAAGCCTTAATAGCCCGCAAGTGCACGGGACGTGTGCAGTATAGTGTGTGCAAGTGCGGGGTCGAATCCACAGGGAGGCTACCTTAGTTTAGTCTCTATGTGCTCGGGTGCCTTAAACTAGCTACGTGCGTGAGTGTACTTACTTTAGGATAAAAGGAGCTCGGAAAAAAGGAAAATAAAAACTAATCTATGGAGGAACTTAAGGGAGCCAAACTAAGGAAGGAGACACTAATAAAGAAGAAGGGGGACCTAGGGCGATTGCATTGCAACTAGACTTGGGCTATGAGAACGGATGAGGTCTATCTAAGGCTCGAGACTTCTATTGCCGTTGTGTTGATCGGGGGTTCTCCTAACCAATACTAGTGGTTTAACCCATTAGCTGGATTTAAAGCTAAGGGCCAATCCCTCCTAGCCTACGCAATTCGTGTGTAGAACTTATCCTCTTGGCTGGGTTTAAAGCCAAGGACTAGCATCTAAACGCTATGTGACATTAAGGCTCAATTAACCAACACTAACGTGGATGAGAGATACTCTAGTCTAGGTTGACTTATCCACTTGGCTGGATTTAAAGCCAAGGACTAGCACCTAAACTCGACTAAGCAAAGCATGTAACCTATTAGCTGGATTTAAAGCTAAAGCCTACTCTACTAAGCAAAGCCATGAGATTACGCACAATCACATCACCCAAATAAGTAGATAAGAGCATTTGAAGCACAAATAACACATACATATTCACTTAGGCATTTTAACAAACACAAAGACATGCTTGATTTCCAATACATAGACATATTGAATCATGCCATAAATTTATGTAAATAAATATGTATTAAGAGCCAAATATCTACACAAATCCATTATTCAACGCCCTAATCTAATATACAATAACAATCAACCCTAAATCTAGCCTAATCTAGCAACATATTTACAAGAAATAGAGAAAGAACAAGAAGAACTTCCCTAAATTCTTGCTTCCAAATCCGTACAAATCCTTCAATTCTTTGTTTGCTGCTTCAATCCTTGCTTGGTGTGGGGTTTAGATGGTGGTTTAGGGTGGTTTGTGTAGTGGGTCGAGGTTAGGGTTTATTAGGGTTTAAGAAATAAAAGTTCCTCTCCCAAAAATGAGCTGAAACGAGCTTTTTAAGGATTTCTTCACAAGATAAATGCCGACCTAGCCGGTCGACTGGCTCCTCTTTCTTGCTCGACCGGCTTCAATCATGATGCTCTCTGGACTGGCCGGTCGACCTAGCCGGTCGACCAGCTTCTTGAGGAGCTCGACCGGCTTCAAATCTTTTGTTCTCTGGAGCGGCCGGTCGACCTAGACGGTCAACCGGCTCTTCTTCTAAGTCGACCGGCTGGATCAGAAAGCTCTCTTCTTTATTTCTTTTCTTCCGGTCTTCATCCGTTAACTCATTTCTTCCTCGCATAAGCTTAAACCCTTCCAAAACACTCCTAAACGCATGGAATATAACACTTAATATAGTATTTATGCATCTAAATACATTAAGTACGAATATTAACAAATATGCATAAACTTTATACTAAGCGCACTCAATTATACTCTAAACACCCTTAAATATGCATGCAAAAACTAGATGCAAACATGCACAAATTACACACATCAGCTTTAATAGCTTCTTTTAGAGGTCCAAACTCACTAACCGTATTATCCTAATTCTTGGTGCAATTCTATCCCTAATCGAATTCTACTTAGAGTATAGCCTTGTCTTTATTAATTAGGGTTTTAGGGCTAAGTGATTAAGACTTTTAGATTGGCGTGATTAATACACTAACCTAGAATTTAAACCGTTAACTGTGTTTCAAGTTAAGGCCTAATTCACCTAATTTCAACTAAGTGTAATGGGTGACCTATTAGTTTTATTTCATCCTAAAGACCACACATTAAACCTAATTATAAAATCAAGCACAATCAGTCAACACCGTATAAGCAGATACGAAAAATTAAGAACATAGTAACACATGTTTCCTCATGAAGGCAATTAATTAAACACATAGACATGCCCAACAATCACCATTAAACAATTAAAAAAAAATAAAACATGTATTCATACCATCAAAATATCCCAAAATAAGTCTTACAATCTTTAACCCATAATAGATATAGTAATCAATCCTAAAGTAAATTTAGCTCAACATGTTAAAAGAGAGTATCAAGCTGAAATTTAATCTCAAAAAAATCAATTCCATATCCAAGAAATTAAATCTCAAGCTTCGAACCTCTTCCTATTTCAATTTCGTGCAAATCCGTCTTCTTTTCCAAGATTTTTTTTCCAATAGTTGCTCCAAATTAATCCCAAAAATCCTGCAAAAAACAGCTGCAAATTAACTCCAAATAAAGATAAAAAATAAAGAAAATAAAAAGAAAACAAAAGATAATTTTTTTTAGAATTTTTTTTTATTTTTTTTTCTTGGCCTAAGAAAGAAGCTGAGATTTTCTCCTCTCTGTGCTGCTGTTGCTTCCTCTTCCCCCCCCTCCCCCCCCTCCCCCTTTTTGCTTTCTACGAGCATATATATATATATATATATATATATATATATATATAAAAGTGGGGTGTAGGTTTTCTTTTTGGTCAAAGAAGTGGGGCTGGGGGTTGGAATATATTATAATAATAATAATAGTATATTACATATAAGCTTATAAGGTGTGCTGTGCGTGTGTGTATGTTATATGTAAAGTATATACAATATAACATATATAATATATAATGTATAATAAATACATGGTCATTATTATTTTTTTCTTTTATTTTTTTTACTAAATAACTAACCTATAATTATTCTTACTAATTATTAATTAATCTAAAAAAAATCCTTATACTAAATAAATAAATTCTAACCTAATAATGTCGTAACCTATTTAATGAATCTTAATTAAGCCTAACTACTAATTTAATTTAACTACCGAAACCAAATTACTAATTAATTTTATTACCTAATTCTTAATTAATCAGAATTACTAAAGAAAAGAAATAAATAAAAAAAGAAAATAAAATTAAAAAATAGAAAAAATGACACACCACACACAAACACTTAATGAGAATCAATGAGCACTCAGAAACTCGAAATAGACAAAATTAGCACCAAAATACTCGCTCAAACACACTTCAAATCATGTAATTAACGCTCCAAAAACACCTACATCAATGACCACTCTATCTCAAATATGGAACACAACCTTCTTTATGGTAGTCATAAAAATCATGCTCAATCGTCCTTGGATGTTGCCTCTTCTCCTCTAAATTTACAAGCCCACTTTTACTCCTCTTTGGATGAATTGGATGCTAAAATTGAGGACGCAAGGAAAGTGTGCCCTTCTTTGGTTGGGTTAGGGAATTTTCTTGAAGAAAACTATAACATCACTAAACAACAACTCGTGCAAAGCCTTCGTAGAACTTCGGCTAAGTGAGCTTCTAGCAACTCAAACTTGCAAAAATCACCAGTGGCAACTTTCTGGGCTTTTCCATCTCTTCATAATTTGAATTGGGTAAATTTCACAATAAGTCCCTATTGTTTCTCCATTTTTTCAAAGTGGTCCCTATTATTTTAAAATGTTCAAATTAGTCCTTAATGTTTCACAAATATTGTCAGATTAGTCCTTATTATTTAAAAAAAATTATATTATTTCCAATGTTTCACAAAATTAGTCAAACTAATCCCCATTATTTGAAAAGAATTCATACTAGTCCTTAATGTTTTACAAACTTATTTAAGTTAGTCCCTGTTTTAAGAAAAAATGAATAAAAAAGATTGGAACTAATTTTATTTTCTTTTTTTCTATTCTTAGTTGATTATAATACTTTGAACTTTTGTACTGTGAATTTCATTATGGAATAATTTTTAGACAATAAAAGTTCCTAATTTTCATTAAAAAATTTCAATCAAATTTCTAATGTGTCTTATAAAAGTTCACAATAAATCCAAATATGCAAAGAATGCAATAACTATCATCCAAAATGTTAAATTCCTACTGCTTTTTTTCTTTTTGGCTAGGAATTCTTGCTTAAAAAAATAGATAATCGGAATTCGTTTTATAGCGCAAAGGGTAAGATTGTCAATTACTTTTATATTTGAGGTCATTTGGAACATTTTCGTCAAAACTAACGTCTATTCTAATTGTAGAGACTAATCTGACCATAATAATTAAACATTGGGGACTTGTATGAATTATTTGAAATAATAGGGATTAAAATTAAAAAATATATAAACATTAGGGATTTATTTGAATTTAACTCTAACTGTAGGGACTAATTGACTATAATAAATAAACATTAAAAACTTGTATGAATTATTTGTAACAATAAAGACTAAAATAAAAAAAAAATATTAACAATAAGGACTTATTTGAATTTAACTCATTTGAATTCTTTTAACAAAGATAGTCAAAATGCTTCCTCATTCTATTCCCGTAAGAACTTGCAAGAGGCTGATCAAGACTGGTTATTACCCAATGGTCAACTTGTTGGAAAGGAAAATGGTACTTGTTGGCAGCAATCTTTCCTGAAAATGGTAGCCAATTTGGTGCTCCAACCAATGGGAACTCAACACCTCACTTGGGCCACACTACCCTTGGAAACACTCAAGGTACTTTAAATTCAAAGTATGTTCAACTTGAAGCTAATTTTCTCTTTCTCTCCTTGACATTTTGTGGCAATTTTTCTAACTCTTTTCCAAAGGCTAATTCGGCACCCAAGTCACCAATTTTTGCTGATTTGTGTGCCACCTCAACTCGTGCTTCTCTAGCGCATCACCTCAGCCAAAATTCACTTTCTCCTGGTAAGCAAAATAGTTCTAAAGCTGCTAAACATTCTCTCCACCTTCCTGTTAGTCAACAAGGCATTCTTGGACATGTTCCCCCAAATTTTGGCGAAGGCTTTTAGCAAGGTTTCAACCAGCAAAATCACTTCACAAATGGTCAACAAGCTTAGAGAAAATTCAGCTCCAAACCAAGACATACATCGAATTCTTCTTCTCCTACTCAAAATTGGAAAGGTATGTTTGCTTATTCTATGGGCACCTTGCTCAAGCTTAGAACTTTCCCTAGACAAATTGTGAATGGGAAGAGGATTATTGATGATCTCCCACCCCAAACCTTTGATGCTGGGGAAAGCTATTCGAAGAATTGCATTGTTGGCCAATTTTTAGGAGCCCTCCACCCTTCTTCTTAATCCGTAATATGGTAGACTTCTGTCACGGGATCAGAGTTTGAGTATGGAAAACCCAACCACCGTGCGGCGCTTAGCCAAGCAAAGGGCTGACCAAGCTCGCCTGAGGTTATCAGAGATCAGCAATGAAAATGGGAGTGTTGGAAGCCAAGCATGAGCTCAACATCTCACCAAGGAAAGGCCCACTAAATGAGTGTTGGGTGGACAGCCACTGAACCAGCAAAGTCTGGACTGCAAATGGAGGCTGCACCAAGGTTACCGGCACAAATAATATGACTTGCAAGCTTGGAGAATGCTAGAAAAGGGGCAGAGAAGAGCTGGGCGAGAATATCACTATATTTTCCTTGAGAGAGTTTGCTTTACAATTGTGTATAGAGCTTCTTGCTCTCTCTATGTGTCTATCTCCCTAACAATATCAATGTACAATGAAATACACAAGATATCATTACAATATAGCAGCTGTTTTCCCTCCCATTTTCCCGGGCAGCAGCTGGGACATCGTGGGCAGCAAGCTAGGAGCTGGGCAGCTAGGTAGGAGCCAGCTATTTTCCCTCCAAACTCAAGCACCAATTCTTCTAGAAGGCTCCTAAAATGGGCCTGCTGATCAGCCACGAGATTAGCAACAAAAAGGGGCAATGCAAGCCCCAAAACTTGGCCAACTTAGGCCCAAAACCAAGGCATCATCTTGGCAAGGCAGAAAATTGAAAAGCCAAAATGTGCCAAGCGTTACACTTCGCTTGGAAAAAGTATGGACGGGTTGAGATCAAATCAAATGGTAGAGGCTTCTTTGTCTTTAAATTTGAAAATGAAAATGATTGCAACAATGTTCTTGAGCAACTTTGGCATGTTAATCATTGTTTTCTCCTCCTTCATAAATAGGAATCAATTATGTGTTCTGTCAATTTTACCTGTGAAAATGTTCCACTTTGGGTTAAGTTAAGGAATGTGCCCTTAATCTTTGGTCAAATGATGGACTTAGCTATGTTGCAACCTATATTGGTGAGCCACTTCAAATAGATGCTCTTATCGAATCTAGAAGCAACCTTGCTTTCGCTAGAGGTTGCATTAAGGTCAACTTAGAAGAAGAGCTCCCCGAAAAAATTCAAGTAAAGCTTTGAGATGGTTCTTATGCCGAAGTTGAAGTGGAGTATACATGGAAGCCCATATGTTACCCAAATTACAAGATGGTTGGACATGAAAGTGCACATTGTCCTTTGAATGTTCAAGAAAAAGTCCAGCATGTGAAAAACAATAAAAAAGAAGGGAATAAGGCTCCAAGAGAATGGATTGAAGTGGAAGAAATCAACTCAAAATAATAAGGATCAAGTCAAGGAAAATGACACTAGCCTTGTTGCAAAATCTCTTACCTTCTCATGGCCTAGCTCTCCAAAATTGAGCTCTCCTTTTTGTGCAGGTCAACTTAGCCCATTAATTGATAAATCAAACTCTTTTGAAGTACTTGGTGATACCTTGACCAATAATGTGCCCAGAGATGGGAAAGAGGTTAAAGATGTAAGTTGTGACCTGAAGGATTTTGGCTTTTCTCCAAAATCCCCAAGGAGCACTTGATCTTTTTCTCTTTTTCATTCTTTGACCGCCTGCCTTGATTGATGATCCTTGCCTTGTTTTGGCTTGTTCCTTTTTTTTTTTTCCATGTTGTCCTTAATTGTTCTTTGAGTTGTTGTGGTGGAATTTGTTTCCTTTCTTTCTTTTCATCTTTACGTGGCCCCTCAAATCTTGCTTTGTAGGTTTATTGTTAGTGGTTTAAGAGGTTTGAATTGGCCATGTACCTTTTGCGAAGAAATGAAAATATTACTTACCTCACAAAAAAAAAAAAATCATCCAAAATTTCAAGAAGACGTTTACTCGTGCATGTATTTGTTAAGCCAATAGTGGGTAGATACTATTACTCAAGGCCACATTGATCTTGAAATTCCCTTATTAATAACTTGAACTCGTGACCTGTAAGTTCCAAGTGAGGGGCACTACTACTAAACTACACCCTCTTGTCATATTTGGTCTTGAGGTTCAGCACAAGAAAAACAAAAAAGGTTTTTATTCAAAAACATAAATATTTAAAAAAGTAAGAGATTAACAAAATTAAAAAATAAAAATACAAAAAAAGAAATTTAAAAACTAAAAATACTAAAATCTTAAACCAAATAAGTAATATTATAAATAGTATTTTAAATAATAATTTTAAGCAAACAAATAACAAACTGCTCCCTTTTTCAACAGTGAATTTTTATCTTGGTAAAACAATTTTCGGCCGGCAATATGTTTGAGCATCTATAATACTTTTTCTAAAAAGAAACAGCGGAATGGTAATCCCAAATTGACCTTTAACGTTATCTTAAAACTAATCAAAGCGAAGAAAAGTAAGATTGTAGAAAGACAGACAGTAAGCAAATCTCGCACGTTAGCTTTTTAGCATTATCATTTACATTTGACCCAAAAAAAAAAGAAAAACCATTTACACAGATGAGGCACCTTCATATTCTATTCAGCGGTAAAATTTGAACAGCCCAGCAGACAATGAGGTGATCAGAGCAAGCATACCATAAAAAGAATTTCATATTCTATATGCTGGCCCAATTAATAATTTGAGAATGAATACCACCAACATTTTTTATTTATACCCTAGTACTCCAATTTTGAATTTATACTCTAGTTATCTAAAATCTAGAATGCCAAGACAATTTCATATATACCTGGAAAAAGCAAAATTGAAAACTGCAATTGCTTTTCTTCACAGACAAGTCATCTGAAATATTGTATAAGTAGGATGCAGTGTTAGGTTTCATATTTCAAAACAAGAAAATGAAGACTATTAGCAGTTCTTCGTTGCTCTCACTTGTTCCACTTCTCCTTCTAATTTCATGTGTTAATTCCGCAAATACTCATGATGAAAAGTTTCTTGATTGCCTCAAATCTCGCATCACAAACCCTGATAATATCATATACACCCCAAGCGACACAGCATATGAGTCTGTTCTGCAATCCACCTTCAACAACCTACGCTTCGAAAATGATTCGTCCATTCTGAAACCAACAGCCATTGTCACACCACTTCATGAATCCCAAATTCAAGCACCCATTTTCTGTTCCAAGAAACATGGCTTGCAGATCAGAACACGAAGCGGTGGACATGACAGCGAAGGCCTTTCTTACATTTCTCAAACCCCTTTTGTCATCGTCGATCTTCAAAACCTTACAGCAATAACCATTGATGTCGAGAAAAAAACTGCGTGGGTTGAATCTGGTGCAACGTTAGGCCAGTTTTATTATGCGATTGCCCAGAAAAGTAGAACTCTTGGTTTTCCTGCAGCGTCTTGCGCAACAGTTGGGGTTGGAGGCCACTTTACCGGCGGAGGAGTTAGCATGATGTCTCGAAAATTCGGCCTCGCGGCTGATAACATAATCGATGCTAAAATAGTTGACGTTAATGGCCAAATTTTGGATCGCAAGTCCATGGGAGAGGACCTCTTCTGGGCCATTAGAGGTGGTGGAGGTGCTAGTTTTGGTGTGATTATTGCATACAAGGTGAATTTAGCAACTGTGCCAGAGATGGTGACTGTTTTTAATGTGACCAAAACCTTGGAGCAAAACGCTACACAGCTAGTTCATCGATGGCAATTTATTGCAGACAAGATTGATGAAAATCTTGTGACGAGACTTTTCATCTCCAGTGTCAGGTCCAACCTAACTGAGAACAGAACAATACAAGCATCATTTGTTTCTATGTTCGTCGGAGGAATTGAAGATCTCTTACAGGTCATGGAAAAAAGCTTCCCTGAATTAGGCCTGGTAAGAGAAGATTGCATCGAAATGAGTTGGATCGAATCTGTACTCTACTTCGCATCAATTCCGCGCAACGAATCCATTGATGTGTTGTTGAGCAAGAATCTTCCCCTCTCCAAGTTATACTTCAAAGGGAAATCAGACTTCGTGACGAGTCCCATTCCAGAAAATGGTCTAGAAGGGATATGGAGAGTGCTTCATGAAGAAGATGAAACTGTAGGGCAGGTGCAGTTTACTTCACTTGGTGGAAAAATAGCTCAAATCTCAGAATCTGAAACACCTTTCCCACATAGAGCTGGGAATATTTACCTGATTGGGTATTCAGCAATTTGGGGTGAACAAGACAATTCTGAACCCAGCAGGCATATAGATTGGAGCAGGAGGCTTCAAAGTTACCTGACTCCTTATGTTTCCAAATCTCCAAGACGTGCATATCTCAATTATAGAGATCTTGACTTGGGAGTGAACAACATTAATGGCTACACAACTTACAGACAAGCCGGCATATGGGGCAGACAATATTTCAATAATAACTTCGACAGATTGGTCCATGTGAAGACCAAGGTTGATCCTACCAATTTCTTCCGCAACGAGCAAAGCATTCCATCTCTAGCGCCATACTAGAATACATACATACGTATAAATATCTATCTATCTATATATATAGTCATGAATCTGCTATATATATGTGTGTGTCTTTTTCAGCTGATAATAAGTGATGGGTGAAAAATAATAACTACTATATATATGTTGTGTTCTTGTGTATGATGTTTATGGAATTGTTGTGTAATAAGAGTTTTTCTTTTCTCATTCTCTTTTTCAATATGCCTTTCTAAGCTTGATAATTTCTCACTTTTTTTCTATCTTAGCCTGTAACAACAGATATAGTGTTAAACTTGCAAGATTCTAAGCATGGTGATAATAACATCAATATAATAGTAGTAAAGTGAAAAAAAATACATCAAAAAAAGATTAAGTCGAACCCATTTGCAAAACCTCAATTTTTAAGCCCAAAAATTCTCAGTCAAACCCATTTGCAAAACCTTATTCCATAATCACAAGAACATCCATTCATTCAATAGATAATGTCTATAATAATCAAATTGATCCAACTAATGAATGACACAACTCTTTGATACACTCCAAAATAAAAATCAAAGCATAATTAAATTCAAACTTACCATAGTGTAGACAAAGTGAAGGTTCTCTAACTTCACCAAACTTAAATCACAACCTCATTCTCCATGGCACAAAAGCAAAGCTTAGTTTACTTTCTCTCTCCCCTGTATTCTCCATTCTTCTCTCTCCCCCTCCCTCTTTTGAGTCAAAAAATACATCAACATAATAGTAGTAATAGAATCAACGGAACCTTAATAAAATGGAAATAGTAATGCAATGAGGGTAACGTTATATTTCAATATACTTCTAGAACTCATGCTTCGCATGCATGAGATGTGTCCTTTTTTAATTAGGAGGAGAGGATATAAGTTCAAACTTTTTTCTTTTTTAAACTCCACTCTCAACTCAACTCCTCATTTTAATTTCTAAATAATATGAATTCAAGACTTCACTCAACTCCTCATTTTAATTTCTAAATAATATGAATTCAAGACTTCACTTCTGAAAGGATGCTCCATTCTGATATTTTTAGAATTGGTACTGATTCATACTTTTTGAATAATTAAAATACAAACTTTTTACTGACAAAAAAGGAAAAAGAAAACAACGACCCGATATGATTTTTTTTTGGGATTAAATAAACAAGAATTAAATCACTAAATAATGCATGGGATTCAGGGAGTAATATAAGTGGTCAATATTATTTTTTCAGAAGTACTAATTTCTTAAATCCCATTACAAATGGCAGTTGAGTTGAAAATAAGGTTATCCCTCAAACAATGCCTTTTTTTTTTTTTTTTTGGGATTAAGATTTTTTTCTATAAGCAGTTCTCTCATATCAGTCATCTATGTTATTTTATTTTTAAAAAAAATTCTCTCTCCAACTATTAATTTTTTAGAAATTTAAATGTTATCAATGGTCTAGATCATATTATTTAAATTTTAATAATTAAGATGATTTTCTTATATCATTATAAGAGAATTATTAATATGAGAAGATCGTAATTATTGGGTTAGGTAGGGGCCCGGGTTCATCAAACAATGTATGATGAAGAAGCACCAATAAACACCAATGCTCGTTTTCCCAGAAACTACATGTTCTGATTGAAGATGGACGAGTAACATGCGGGGAATCCTACATGTGGTGGGTGGCTTTCACTATCACCAACTTTATACAAATGGAATTGAAAATTCCCGAACCTTCTTAAGAAATTCGCTAATAATTGAAGTTGGTACCAGCCTAATCTTAAATAAATTCTATGTATTCATCAGCAATAACATAAGATTATTAGAAGCTAATTGTACGTCTCTTGAGGGGGTCATACTCTCTCCCTTATGATTCGGTAACTGTTGGATTATGGATCAAAGTCTAAACCCATACAAATTATGAAAGAATTTTAATGAGAATTAAAATTCTAGTTATGGTAAGAGTCTTAATTATGGTAGGATTGATAGATGAGAAAATCCTTTGTCTTGGAGGACAAGGAAATCTCCTCTATAAATAGGACTTTTGCATTAGTTGTATAAGGTGTGCCTTAGGATAGTCCCTTAAGGCCACACTCCATGGGGGGTGTGGATGAGAGAGAGAGTCTGAGAGCATCAAGAGTATCTTATATTCGTTCTAGTCCTGTTGAGGATAGAACCATTATAAGAACTCTGTGGGGGAGGGTTTAGACTTTTCTGTCCGTGCAAAAAGTCATCACCTGAGTTGTAATCTCATTATTGTTGAATAGTGGAATTTATCCCAGAGGGGATCGTGGGCGTAGGCAAAGGGTCGAATCACGTTTAATAGCGCGTATTCTTTTCTCGTTATTCGTGTTTTAATTCCGCTGCGTGAATGTGTGTTATGCGTCCTGATTTCCCAACAAGTGGTATCAGAGGCAGGTTGGAGGGAGGACGTTGATTTGCACGAAAAATGAAAAAAAGAAACGCCAAAGAGGAGTAAAAAATTCGCTGATCTGTTGGTCACGTTTGGCAGCCTTCCCGGAGTCCGATCGACAATCCGTTTATTGCTGTGTTTTTGTCTCGGAGAGGAGAGTAAGCTGCTAAAATTTCATAACGATCCGACGGTCAGATTGTGAGATACAAGCATGTCAAGTTTTGTGAGTTTGTGATCAAACAGTCAAACAGAATGTTTGACCAGCAGGCTGCAGGGGTTTGACCGCATTGACCAAGGGTCTTCTCACCGTTTTCCGACGTCCTAAGTTCGTTTTTTTAGGTCCGTTTTGCCAAATTTCTTGATGTATCGTGAGTGAGCCTTGAAATTGGGTAAAACAATGAAGTGGTGATGAAATTCTGCAAAAGTCTTTGAAGCATTGTGCGAGCAAACACATTTAGCCGACTAGTGAACGAACTTCTAGAGAAGAGAAAAGTTTGGATGAGTAGACTAGTTAAAGAAGGTTCGATTCGAGGGAGGAGTCACGCGAAGAGAGTCTACGTAGCTGAACGATCAGAGTTCTGGCCAAACAACTGATAAGGAATGCTACTGTTGGAAGAAAAGACCACGTCCGAGATGCCTTGTGTCGAGGGAGGACGCAAACAACCTTGAGAGGTTGAGGTTAGACGGCATGAAGAGGGATGTTGGGGATGACTCCGAAAACCTGCTAGGATGTGTTGGTAACTGCTGCAGTGAAGAGTGTTGTCGAGCGAGGGCTCCAGCATGAAGACTGTGAAGAGGTTTCAGTTGCGGCAAAGAAGCTTCGGACTTTTCGCCAAGGGAGGAATTTGTTGGATTATGGATCAAAGTCCAAGCCCATACAAATTAGGAAAGAATTTTAATGAGAATTAAAATTCTAGTTATGGTAAGAGTCTTAATTATGGTAGGATTGATAGATGAGAAAATCCTTTGTCTTGGAGGACAAGGAAATCTCCTCTATAAATAGGACTCTTGCATTAGTTGTATAAGGTGTGCCTTAGGAGAGTGCCTTAAGGCCACACCCCATGGGGGGTGTGGGTGAGAGAGAGAGTCTGAGAGCATCAAGAGTATCTTATATTTGTTCTAGTCCTGTTGAGGATAGAACCATTATAAGAACTCTGTGGGGGAGGGTTTAGACTTTTCTGTCCGTGCAAAAAGTCATCACCTGAGTTGTAATCTCATTATTGTTGAATAGTGAAATTTATCCCAGAGGGGATCGTGGACGTAGGCAAAGGGTCGAACCACGTTTAATAGCGCGTATTCTTTTCTCGTTACTCGTGATTTAATTCCGCTGCGTGAATGTGTGTTATGCGTCTTGATTTCTCAACAGTAATACAGTAAATTTGTAAAGCATTGAAAAATTAATTGTAATATTTTAAAATAATAAAATCCAAATTTAAAAAAGTGAAGAAACATGCAGGGGAAACATGCGTGACCCTTAACAGTGAACACTAGCACTCCGATTTTGAGTTTGTACTGCAGTCTAGTCGCCAGTACTCCAATTTCTGAGTTTATACTCCAGTCTAGTCGCTAGCATGCGCACTCCAATTTTGAAATTGGTCTCTTCATAGAAAAGTGACACAAGTTACAAACAAGCCAGCATATGGGGCAAATCATACTTCAAGAATAACTTCGACAGATTGGTCCAGGTCAAAAACAAGGTTGATCTTTCCCATTTCTTCCGCAACGGGCAAAGCTTTCCATCTCTAGCGCAACATTAGAATTATAGATATATATGTGTGTGTGTGTGTCTCTGAGTTTTTTTGGCTCATAATAAATGATGGTTCAGGGTAAAAAATAATAACAACTATATATATAAGCTGAGTGCGTATTTATGATCTTTATGGAATCGTTGGGTAATAAAGAGTCTTTCTTGTATTATGATTAGTTGACGAAAGTTGATTTAGTTGCTCATATTTGTTAAATTTATTGACTTAATTAAATTTTATATTAAATTTTATCTGGAGGGTTAACATTATCTCTTATACATTTGAGTAAATTAAAATAGGAGAGGATCGTTTTCAAATCTAATTACAAGCCCGTCCCCCAAAGCAATATTAAAACAAAAAGTCAGTGTCAGCCCCAAACTTTAATTAATAAATTAAACCCCGGTCTCTAGTCAGAAAACTTGAGTACTACAAAAGACTCAATGAGCTGAACTTAATCTTGGAAGATCAACGGAACCTTAATCTAATGGAAATAATGCAAGGAGGGTAACGTTATATTTTAAAACTAGTATTTCTAGAATTCGCATGCATGAGACGAGTCCTTTTTTCAATTAATTAGGTGGAGAGGAGGCTTCATGAAGAAGATGAAACTGGTCCCATTCCAGAAAATGGCCTAGAAGGGATATGGAGAGTGCTTCATGAAGAAGATGAAACTGTAGGGCAGGTGCAGTTTACTTCACTTGGTGGAAAAATAGCTGAAATCTCAGAATCTGAAACACCTTTCCCACATAGAGCTGGGAATGTTTACCTGATTGGGTATTCAGCAACGTGGGGTGCACAAGACAATTCTGAAGCCAGCAGGCATATAGATTGGCGTAGGAGGCTTCAAAGTTACCTGACTCCTTATGTTTACAAATCTCCAAGACATGCATATCTCAATTATAGAGATCTTGACTTGGAAGTGAACAACATTAATGGCTACACAACTTACAGACAAGCCAGCATATGGGGCAGACAATATTTCGATAATAACTCCGACAGATTGGTCCACGTGAAGACCAAGGTTGATCCTACCAATTTCTTCCGCAACGAGCAAAGCATTCCATCCCTAGCGCCGTACTAGAATACATACATACATATAAATATCTATCTATCTATCTATCTATCTATATATATATATATATATAGTCATGAATCTGCTATATATATGTGTGTGTCTTTTTCAGCTGATAATAAATGATGGGTGAATAATAATAACTATATATATGTTGTGTTATTGAGTATGATGTTTATGGAATTGTTGTGTAACAAGAGTTTTTCTTGTCTCATTCTCTTTATCAATATGCCTCTGATTATCTAAGCTTGATAATTTCTCACTTTTTTCTATCTTAGCCTGTAATAACAGGTATAGTGTTAAACTTGCAAGATTCTAAGCACGGTGATAATAACATCAATATAATTGTAGTAAAGTCAAAAAAATACAACAAAGGCATCATAACAACAATGACAAGCGTAATAGGCATAGATGAAGATTTAAAAGATTTTGGATTTTCGGTGGACGATTATGATTAATTGATAAAATTTGATCCAGTGGCTCATCGTATTTATTTGATTTAATGGCTAAAATTTTACACTAAATTTTATTATTAGGAGGGTTAAAATTATCTTTCATATATATTGGAAAAAAATTAAAATAAGAGAAGATCTTTTTCCGATGTAGTTAGCCTCCAAAAGTAATATTAAAACATAAAGTCTATTAAGCTAGTATATTCTTCCATATTATAAACCATCGTCAAACAGAAGTAGTCTCAGCCCCAAAGTTTACGGCCTTACTCTAATTAATAAATTGAACTTTTTGCTTGGAGTTAAGGTGTTTCTAAACTACATTAGACTTGAGACTAATCCTATTAATTAGGCCGAAAGCAGTTAAAGAAAATCCCTCTCAACAAATGTGCTTTTCGAATTCGAATTTATTAATTAATAAGTAAACTTAATTCTCGGTCTCTAGAAGAGTTCAGGAAACCTGAGTACAAAAGACTCAATAAGCTGAAACTAATCCAAGACAATCAACGGAACCTTAATATAATGGAAATAGTAATGCAATGAGGGTAACGTTATATTTCAATATACTTCTAGAACTCATGCTTCGCATGCATGAGATGTGTCCTTTTTTTAATTAGGTGGAGAGGATATTAATAGTTCAAACTTTTTTTTTTTTGAACCCCCACTCTCAACTCAACTCCTTATTTTAATTTCTAAATAATATAAATTTAGGACTTCACTTGTGAAGGGAGGTAATAATCTCATTCACTTGAGTTATCCCATAATCTCAGTTTAAACTTTGTTTCAACATTAAGATATAATATTTTAAAGTTATCTAATGAATAAATATAAACTTTTAAAATAAATTTGTAAGTTCTGAAGATACTTATAATGGTTTCCCGGAGCCTCCCCTACACATCATTAGTTGTAATCAATTGCATAGCTTCCAGGTCAAGAAAAAAGGGTAAATTTCATAACAAGTCTCTATTGTTGTCATTATTTTTTAAATTAATTTGTATTATTTTAAAATATTTAAATTAGTACTCAATATTTTACAAATATAGTTTTATAAATATAGTCAAATTAGCCTCTGTTATTTATAAACATCCTATTAACATTCAAAAAGAGTCAAACTAGTCTCTGTTGTTTAAAAAATTGATATTGGTCTTTAATATTTTACAAACTTATTTAAATTAGTTCCCATTTTAAAAAGAATGAATAAAAAATATGGGGACTAATTTGAATAAGTTTATAAAATATTGAGGCTTAATATGACTTTTCTTTTTAAATAATGGAGACTTGTTTGACTATCTTCGTAAAACATTGAATACTAATATGAATGTCTTATATCTCTAACTAATATAGACTATTTTGACTATATTTGTGAAATATTGAGAATTAATTTAAATAAATTTGTGAAACATTAAGGATTAATTTTAATATTTTAACATGAAAAGTGAATAAATAATTAAAAATATTGTATAAAATTTTTTTCATACCCAATCCCGCTCTCTCAGAGCCCAGAGGCAAGAAACATATAGGGGCCAGACTGTTAACCACTAAACCTTCGATTTTGGAGCTGCGTTGCGAGAGGGCAACTGGCATCTGAGATATAAAGGCACATATATTAGAAATTAATTAAGGTTTCCCAAACCCAGTGATTAATAAACAAAAAAAGCTTGAGGTTCTCTCACGAATTTAAATGATAGTGAAAGAACAACATTCTACAAGAATATCATATGTTTGTAATTACAGGTAGAAGCATGTCACAGTATAAGAATAACGCAACAAATGGTTACGTAAAATTTGTCCGGTGCATGGTTAACATGACCTTCAATAAGATTCTTAATATGGTATTAGAAATGGGTTATGACCTAGTTTCATCTCCATCTCAATCTCATCCCACATTGTTCACATTTGATGGTGTCCAAATATTCCTCTAACCTCAAAAAATAATTATATTCAAGCTCGTCATATAAGATCATGAGCTATTTCTCTTATTAATCAATTAATTTTAAGATGGAACTTTATAATTAATTTCTAATAATTACCTTATAGCCAAGTTCACGCGTGGACATTTTTGTATGATATATTTCTATTGTAGTCATCTATTGCCTCTCTCTGTAGATTTTGTGGCTAATGCAAGCCCGCACTTTGTATTATATATGTCCTAAAGATAATTAGCGGATTTTTTTCTCGGCCACATTCAGCCATTGGTTTCCTATATATTTCCTTGTAATTCAACTTAATAAAGGAGTAGTTAAAAGTACGCTCAATTTAAAACTAGCTAGGAGGAATGTCACTTGGGACCTTAATCTATATTATATACTAAAATAATAATTCTAAATTTATATTTGCTTTGCTCTAAATTTTCGGAACAACATTGTTGAGTGTGGCCCGTATTCTTGGGCAACAAGAATAGTAAATTTTCTTATTAGTATTTACCTTATTTGCTTGTTACCATTACAATACATAATTAATATGAGTCATTTTCCTTGTAGTATGTTGTTTCCTTTTCCTTGTAGAATACTGATTAGGATACCTGTGTATTATAAATAGGGGCTAGGACATAGTATTATGGGTGTGAGAGAAGCCAGAGTAAGAGTCTTGTAGTATTCGTGATCAATAATAAATTGTTTTCTGCTGCCCGTGGACGTAGGCTTTAAGGCCGAACTACATAATGCTCTTGTGTCCGTTTTCTTCTAGTATTCCTTGTGTGTGCATGTTTTTTCCCAACAAACTGGTATCTAGAGCTTAGGTATTAATCCGCAGCTTGAGGGAAAAACGAAAAATCAAAACACACTGTGAAACCAAAATTGCTCAAACCAAACAGTGTCTAACCAAACAAAGGTTTTTGCTCGGCGATGAGTGCTTCGGTGCTGTCTACGTTGAGCTTTGGTGGCTGGAGTGGAAGCTTACATCGGCGGGTCATGGTTCGTGTTTGGGTTTGAAGAACAAGCAAAGAAGATAGAGTTCGCGTACTCTTGAAGTTAGTGTTTGGGTATTACGGGTATTTTTTTTTTTGGTATTGGTTCAAGTTTGTAAAGTAGGTTTAGGGTTTGGGTTTTTTGTTTTAGGGTTTGGGTATGGGTTTTTTAGATTGGGCCTGGGTAGTAGCCTTGTCTAGATTTGGTTAAGTCTTTTGGATCTTGGGTCTTGGGCTTTGAAACTTTTTGTTTGGACTTAGTTAAATCAAAAGGTAAAAGAAAAATGTTTTTGGGTTGGATTTTTATTTAAGACCAAAGAAAAAAAATATTTATTTTCTTTGGGGCCTTGCTGTTGAGTCCAAAAACAAACAAAAAAAATTTTGGCCAGTTTGATCAGTTTGACCGTTTTGACCAGTTGACCGAGGGTTGACTTTGACCATTGACCATTAACCGAGGGTTGACCGACTTTGACCAGAGCCTTACCGTACGTTTTTCGACGTGCTGAGTCCGTTTTTGGGCTCTGTTTTTTCATATTTTGCTCCGAAGTGCATGTCTAGGGACGGTGTTGACTTTAACCAACAGGTTTGACTTTGACCGGAGGTGTTCCTAAGGTTTTTTGATGTGTTGAATCTATTTTTGCAATTCATTGAGCCAAATTCTATCCCGAAGTGTGAGTTTTGTGCAAACGAAGATGTCTTCCGCAGGTAGAAAGTTGGAAATCGAGAAGTTTGACGGGAGAATGAGCTTCAGCCTGTGGACGATCAGATTTAAGGCATTTATGACAATGCAAGGACTTTGGAAAGTCATTGAAGAAGTGATCCCAGAAAAGACGGAACCAGCAGCTAGAAAAGAACTCGAAGTGAAATCCTTGAGTGCAATACATATGTCCATGACGAATGAAGTATTGCTGGAGATTGTTGAAAAGACGACAGCAGTTGAGGCTTGGAATACTTTGGTGGAATTGTATGCATCTAAATCTCTTATAAATCACCTCTACTTGAAGAAGCAATTGTATCATCTTAGAATAAAAAAAGGTACCTCACTAAAACAACATCTTGATAAGTTTACCTCTTGTTTTATTACTTTGAAAGATGTGGATGTTAAAATTGATGACGAAGACCAAGCTATGATCCTATTATGCTCCTTACCGCCTTCATACATGAACTTTGTGGACACTATGTTGTACGAGAGGGATAAAATTACCTTTGAAGATGTGATTGCTTCATTAAAATTGAAGGATCTTCAAACACATATTCCAAGACATAGGAAAGAAGTTCATGGGGAAGGTTTAGTGAGTAAAGGGAAATCGGAGAATAGAATGGGATCTTCGGGTAGAAAGAAAAGTTAGTCAAGGTCAAAATCAAGAGCAAGGAAGCTACGCTGTTTTGAATGTGGTGAAAAGGGTCACATTAAGAAAAAATGTCCAAAACTGAAAAAGGGAAAGAAAAAGGTGGAGAATTCAGCTAATGTGGTAGAGAATACTGACAGTGATGGAGTAGTACTGGGTAAGTTTTGACTGTCAGTGCATCACAGTGGCATAATCGATGGATTCTTGATATTGGTACAACGTTCCATATGTGTCCTAGGCCTGACTGGTTCTCTTCTTATTCCAAAAGAGAAGGGAAAGTCTTTCTAGGTAATGATCTTTCGTTGAAGGTGAAGGGAATGGATATCATAAATATCAAGATGTTTGATGGTATTACAAGATCTCTCGAGTGTAGGCAAGTATTGGAGCTGAAGAAAAACTTGATTTCTCTTGGACGTTTGGATTCGCATGGGTACAAATTCCGAAGTGAGAATAGTATCTTAAAGGTGACTAAAGGTGCAATTGTGCTCTTGAAAGGGAACTTGATTGGCGGCCTATATGTTCTTCAAGGTAGTACGGTTACAGGTGTTGCAGTTGTTGCATACGAGAAGAGTGATAATGACATCACGCTGTTATGGCATAAAAGGTTAGGTCATATGAGCGAGAGGGGACTGACCGAGCTAAGCAAGAGAGATTTGCTTTGTGGGCAAAGAACGAAAAAGCTTGAATTCTGCGAGCATTATGTTTTTGGAAAGCAAACTAGGGTAAAGTTCAGCAAAGGGCAGGAGAATACCAACGGTATATTTGATTACATTTATTCTGATCTTTGCGGTCCTAATAAAGTTCCTTCCAAGAAAGGTGCCAGGTATTACATCACTTTTATTGATGCATACTTTCGGATGGTGTGGGTATACTTCTTGAAATCTAAAGATGAGGCGTTTCCAACATTTTTCAAGTGGAAGACGTTGATGGAGAAGCAAACTGGTAAGCAGATCAAGCGCCTTAGGACTGACAATGGGTTGAAATACTGCAGTAAAGAGTTTGATGAGTTCTGCAGGAAACATGGCATTGTGAGACACCGCACATGTGTAGGGACACCACAACAGAATAGAGTTGCAGAACGCACGAATAGAACTCTGGTGGAGAGAGCTCGTTGTATGCTCTCCCTTTCTGGCTTGAGTCAAGACTTTTGGGCTGAAGCTGTTAATACGGCATGCTACTTGGTGAATAGGTCTCCATCCAAAGCTATTAAATTGAAAACTCCTTTTGAGTTATGGTCTAGTAAGCCTACGACTACTCTCGATTGAGAGTGTTTGGTTGCCCTACATATGCTCACGTGAAGGATGGCAAGTTGGAGCCGAGGGCAACTTTATCAGAAATGTTGTGTCGCAAGGAATCATATCGGTGCAGAAGATTTCTACTCATGAGAATCCAGTAGATATGATGACCAAGGTGGTTCCAGTCAGCAAGTTCAAGCATTGCTTAGACTTGGTTGCTATTTGCAGTGCAGAGCAGTGAGCCCTTAGAGGCAGTTGGTAGCAGGGACGATGGTGTGTTGATTGGAGAGAATACGTGCCAAGGTGGAGATTTGTTGAATGTGGCCCGTATTCTTCAGCAACAAAAATAACAAATTTTCTTATTAGCATTTACCTTATTTGCTTGTTATCATTACAATGTATAATTAATATGAGTCCTTTTTCTTATAAAATACTGATTAGGATACTTGTGTATTATAAATAGGGGCTAGGACATAGTATTATGGGTGTGAGAGAAACCAGAGTAAGAGCCTTGTAGTATTCGTGATCAATAATAAATTGTTCTCTGCTATCCGTAGATATAGGCTTTAAGGCCGAACCACGTAATTCTCTCGTGTCCGTTTTCTTTTTGTATTCCTTGTGTTTGCATTTTTTTCCCCAACAAACATATTTTGCCATGTATCACGCATAGTAAAATATTTAAAAAAAACACATAAACTTCTCTTGTAAGCTTTAACTAGTAACTTTTTTTTTTCCTTTGAGAAAATTTCTTTTAATTAACAACATTGATTCATATAATAAATTAATCAAATTAAATTATTTCAAAATTGGTTCACACAATAAATTGCTTTTATAATATATATATATATATATTAAAAATATTAAAATTATATTAAAATTCGTACATTCCATGGGTTATATACTAATTTCTATTATAGCAAAGCTCCATTCCTTGTGCAAGGCTTTGAATTTTATCATTTAATGGAAACTTACGGAGCAATTTTGAGTGACTACCACTAGTTGTAGCAAATCCAAATTGTTATGCAGTATATGTCAGTTTGTAAGGTTTAGTTACCTTAAACATCTTCTGACTGTATCAAGATGCTCTTGTTGTAATGATTTCCCCCCTTCATATGGTTTTGGATGCTTTAGTTACAGAGATATGGATGGAGCTCATCTGGTCTGCTATTATAAAAATTAACTTGAATTATCCCCGGCTATTTTTGTCACATGAGCAGTTCCATGCACGTATCTCGGCCCTTAATGTTATCTGTTTTTGGACGTATTTAGAGTACTGTTCTTCACTGCAGGCTAGAACGGTCTATTCACGTGCATTATATGATTTCGTGAACCAACAATACAATGTCCTAAAGTCTGCAGTACATGGTATGCAAGGGCTACAGGCATCAACTCCCACAGTCTCTTTATCACAACCTTGGCAATAGCCGATCATGTGTACCTTCTCCATACTTGTTCTTTATAATGAGGTATGCATATCTTAATAAGTTTGGGCTTGAGGTGTTGTAATCTATCTTGCTACCACCATGCAACCGGTTTCTCTTGTAATTCTGTATAGATGGGCAATCTCAATTGAAGTATCTGCTTAACACAAGTGCAGGAGCGGAAGAGAAGTTGCAACGTTAGCCCGAGGAAGAGTTGACAAGTAGGTCGGCATACGGTATAGTTGCAAGATTAATATGATTCTTTTGACACGACTAAATCGCTCCACAGCATCAAGTTGCACTCGTTGGCCTGTGGAGCCCTTGTGCTGAAGAGCCAATGCCTGATAATGAATATCTCTGGCTATGTACTTTGTGGGAGTAGTATACTATAGGAAATGCCGAATGCAAATCAATGTGAGCCCTGTACAGTTGTTGTCTCAGTTGTAAAGAATCAAGCGCGTAGTCTTTCATGATCATAATTCGTACATTCTATTCAAATTCTCTGTGTCATGTCTCTCTCTCTCTCACACACACTCTATATGTGTGTGTATCAGATTTTGTGACTAATACAAACCTACACCTTTTCGTATGTAGTATATAGCCTGGCTTTGCCTGGATCCTTCGAGCCTTTGGCAGTTTCATGATGCCTCCGCATTGTTCTCGTGTATTTTGTTTGCTAAACTCGTAAGTATGAAAAAACATGATATTGACTTTTGTTCTTCTGCTCAAGAAGCAGCATTTCCCTTGTTAGCTAACTCCTTTGCCGAAAGTGAAGTATCTTGTACAAGTTAATCTGAGAAGTTCATCAGACCTCTAAACGTTGAGCATTTCTTAAAGCTTGGCGCATTGGGTGGCGCACTTCTTTTAAGCCTTTTTTGAGTGGTACAACTAAAGAAAATGCACGGAGGGGAGCCACTTAACCTGATGATTAACTTCAAAGGTGCAGCGAATACAATTTTTGACGTTGAAATTTAACTAGTCGCTAGAATACATAATGAGACAAATCAAAGTGCTGGTACTCAAAAAAAGTAAAAAGGTGTTAGCAGGGTGGATTCAAAATTTTTTGACAGAAGGAGGCTAAAAGTTATATAAATTTGATATTTATATCAAAATAATTAATCAATTAGTTGGAGAGAAGTTTACCGTTTTCAACACAAAAATATATTCGAAAGGTGAATCATTCAAAATTTTAAGCCCGTAATTAAAGTTCTCTCATTAGCTTAAAACGCTCTCCCTTCTCATTACACCTCCTCCTCTTTTGATCACCAACAACCACCATTGACCACCATTTTTTTGTCTTTTCTCCCTTTTTCCACTTCCATGGGTAAGCAAAAGAGATCCTCCTCTTCCAAAACTCATGTTATTGCTCGATTAGCAGCAAAAGAAGTTTGTCCAACTCATTCTCTTGAACTTGAAGGATCAATTTTCTTCAAAGAATCGGATGATGACCACTCTATCTCAAATAAGGAACACAACCTTCTTTATGGTAGTCATAAAAATCATGCTCAATCGTCCTTGGATGTTGCCTCTTCTCCTCTGAATTCGCAAGCCCACTCTTACTTCTCTTTGGATGAATTGGATGCTAAAATTGAGAAAGCAAGGAAAGTGTGCCCTTCTTTGGTTTGGTTAGGGAATTTTCTTGAAGAAAACTATAACATCACTAAACAACAACTCGTGCAAAGCCTTCGTAGAACTTCGGCTAAGTGAGCTTCTAGCAACTCAAACTTGCAAAAATCACCAATGGCAACTTTCTCGGCTTTTCCCTCTCTTCATAATTTGAATTCTTCTAACAAAGATAGTCAAAATGCTTCCTCATTCTATTCAGGTAAAAACTTTGCGAGAGGCTGATCAAGGCTGGTTATTACCCAATGGTCAACTTGCTGGAAAGGAAAATGGTACTTTGTTGGCAGCAATTTTTCCTAAAAATGGTAGCCAATTTGGTACTCCAACCAATGGGAACTCAACACCTCACTTGGGCCACACTATCCTTGGAAACACTCAAGGTACTTCAAATTCAAAATATGTTCAACTTGAAGCTAATTTTCTCCCTCTCTCCTCGACATTTTGTCGGCAATTTTTCTAACTCTTTTCCAAAGGCTAATTCGGCACCCAAGTCATCAATTTTGCTGATTTGTGTGCCATCTCAACTCGTGCTTCTCTAGCAAAACACCTCAGTCAAAATTCACTTTCTCCTGGTAAGCAAAATAGTTCTGAAGCTGCTAAACATTCTCTCCACCTTCCTATTAGTCAACAAGGCATTCTTGGACATGTTCCCCTAAATTTTGGTGAAGGCTTTTAGCAAGGTTTCAACCAGCAAAATCACTTCACAAATGGTCGACAAGCTTAGAGAAAATTCAGCTCCAAACCAAGATATACATCGGATTCTTCTTCTCCTACTCAAAATTGGAAAGGTATGTTTGCTGATTCAATGGGTACCTTGCTCAAGCTTAGAACTTTCCCCAGACAAATTGTGAATGGGAAGAGGATTATTGATGATCTCCCACCTCAAACCTTTTGATGCTGGGGAAAGCTATTAGAAGAATTGCATTGTCGGCCAATTTTTGGGAGCCTCCCACCCTTCTTCTTAATCCGTAATATGGTAGACTTCACTTGGAAAAAGTATGGACGGGTTGAGATCAAATAAAACGGTAGAGGCTTCTTTGTCTTTAAATTTGAAAATGAAAATGATTGCAACAATGTTCTTGAGCAATTTTGGCATGTTAATCACCGTTTTCTCCTCCTTCATAAATGGGAACCAAATATGTGTTCTATCAATTTTACCTGTGAAAATATTCCACTTTGGGGTTAAGTTAAGGAATGTGCCCTTTATCTCTGGTTGAATGACGGACTTAGCTATGTTGCAACCTATATTGGTGAGCCACTTCAAATGGATGCCCTTACCGAATCTAGAAGCAACCTTGCTTTCGCTGGAGTTTGCATTAAGGTCAACTTAGAAGAAGAGCTCCCCGATAAAATTCAAGTAAAGCTTTAAGGTGGTTCTTATGCCGAAGTTGAAGTGGAGTATGCATGGAAGCCACTATGTTGCACAAATTACAAGATGGTAGGACATGAAAGTGCACATTGTCCTTTGAATGTTCAAGAAAAAGTCCGGCATGTGAGAAACAATAAAAAAAAGGTGAATAAGGCTCCAAGAGAATGGATTGAAGTGGGCAAGAAATCAGCTCAGAATAATAAGGATCAAGTCAAGGAAAATGACACTAGCCTTGTTGCAAAGTCTCCTACCTCCTCATGGCCTAGCTCTCCAAAATTGAGCTCTCCTTCTCGTGCAGGTCAACTTAGCCCATTAATTGATAAATCAAACTCTTTTGAAGTACTTGGTGATACCTTGACCGATAATGTGCGCAGAGATGGGAAAGAGGTTGAAGATGTAATTTGTGACCTGAAGGATTTTGGCTTTTCTCCAAAATCCCCAAGGAGCACTTGATCTTTTTCTCCTTTTCATTCTTTGACCGCTTGTCTTGATTGATGATCCTTGCCTTGTTTTGGTTTGTTCCTTCTTTTTTTTTTTTTTCCATGTTGTCCTTAATTGTTCTTTGAGTTGTTGTTGTGGTGGAATTTGTTTCCTTTTCTTTACTTTCATCTTTACGCGGCCCCTCAAATCTTGCTTTGTAAGTTTATTGTCAGTGGTTTAAGAAGTTTGAATTGGTCATGTACCCTTTTGCGAAGAAATGAAAATATCACTTACCTCACAAAAAAAATAATAATAATAATTCAAAACTTCAATGAGATGTTTACTCTTATAATTTGAACTCGAGATCTATAAGTTTCAAGTGAGGGGCACTACCACTAAATTACACCCTCTTGTCATGTTTGGTCTTGAGGTTCAGCACAAGAAAAACAAAAGAGGTTTTTATTCAAAAACGTAAAAATTTAAAAAAGTAAGAGATTAACAAAATTAAAAAATAAAAATACAAAAACAAGAAATAAAAAAACTAAAAATACTAAAATATTAAACCAAATAAATAATATTATAAATAGCATTTTAAATAATAATTTTAAGCAAACAAATAACAAACTGCCCACTTTTTCAACAGTAAATTTTTATCTTGGTAAAACAATTTTCGGCCGGCAATATGTTTGAGCATCTGTAATACTTTATCTAAAAAGAAACAGCAGAATAGTAATCCCAAATTGACCTTTAACGTTATCTTAAAACTAATCAAAGCGAAGAAAAGTAAGATTATTAGAAAGACCGACGGTAAGCGAGTCTCGCACGTTAGCTTTTTAGCATTATCATTTACATTTGACCACCAAAAAAAAAAAAATTCAGTTACGCAGACAATGAGGTGATCAGAGCAAGCATACCATAAAAAGAATTTCATATTCTATATGCTGGTCCAATTAATACATTGAGAATGATACCACCACCATTTTTTATGTATACCCTAGTACTCCAATTTTGAATATATACTCTAGTTGTCTAAAATCTAGAATGCCAAGACAGTTTCATACCTGGAAAAGCAAAATTGAAAACTGCAATTGCTTTTCTTCACAGACAAGTCATCTGAAATATTGTATAAGTAGGATGCAGTGTTAGGTTTCATAACAAGAAAAATGAAGACTATTAGCAGTTCTTCATTGCTCTCACTTGTTCCACTTCTTCTAATTTCATGTGTTAATTCTGAATATACTCATGATGAAAAGTTTCTTGATTGCCTTAAATCTCGCATTACAAACCCTGATAAGATCATATACACCCCAAGCGACACAGCATATGAGTCTGTTCTGCAATCCACCTTCAACAACCTACGATTCGAAAATGATTCGTCCATTCTGAAACCAACAGCCATTGTCACACCACTTCATGAATCCCAAATTCAAGCAACCATTTTTTGTTCCAAGAAACATGGCTTGCAGATCAGAACACGAAGCGGTGGACATGACCACGAAGGCCTTTCTTACATTTCTCAAACCCCTTTTGTCATCGTCGATCTTCAAAACCTTACAGCAATAACCATTGATGTCGAGAAAAAAACTGCATGGGTTGAATCTGGTGCAACGTTAGGCCAGTTTTATTATGCGATTTCTCAGAAAAGTGGAACTCTTGGTTTTCCTGCAGCGACTTGCGCAACAGTTGGGGTTGGAGGCCACTTTACCGGCGGAGGAGTTAGCATGATGTCTCGAAAATTCGGCCTCGCGGCTGATAACATAATCGATGCTAAAATAGTTGACGTTAATGGCCAAATTTTGGATCGGAAGTCCATGGGAGAGGACCTCTTCTGGGCCATTAGAGGTGGTGGAGGTGCTAGTTTTGGTGTGATTATTGCATACAAGGTGACTTTAGCAACTGTGCCAGAGATGGTGACTGTTTTTAATGTGACCAAAACCTTGGAGCAAAACGCTACACAGCTAGTTCATCGATGGCAATTTATTGCAGACAAGATTGATGAAAATCTTGTGACGAGACTTTTCATCTCCAGTGTCAGGTCCAACCTAACTGAGAACAGAACAATACAAGCATCATTTGTTTCTATGTTCGTCGGAGGAATTGAAGATCTCTTACAGGTCATGGAAAAAAGCTTCCCTGAATTAGGCCTGGTAAGAGAAGATTGCATCGAAATGAGTTGGATCGAATCTGTACTCTACTTCGCATTAATTCCGCGCAACGAATCCATTGATGTGTTGCTGAGCAAGAATCTTCCCCTCTCCAAGTTATACCTCAAAGGGAAATCAGACTTCGTGACGAGTCCCATTCCAGAAAATGGTCTAGAAGGGATATGGAGAGTGCTTCATGAAGAAGATGAAACTGTAGGGCAGGTGCAGTTTACTTCACTTGGTGGAAAAATAGCTGAAATCTCAGAATCTGAAACACCTTTCCCACATAGAGCTGGGAATATTTACGTGATTGGGTATTCAGCAATTTGGGGTGAACAAGACAATTCTGAACCCAGCAGGCATATAGATTGGACTAGGAGGCTTCAAAGTTACCTGACTCCTTATGTTTCCAAATCTCCAAGACGTGCGTATCTCAATTATAGAGACCTTGACTTGGGTGTGAACAACATTAATGGCTACACAACTTACAGACAAGCCAGCATATGGGGCAGACAATATTTCAATAATAACTTTGACAGATTGGTCCACGTGAAGACCAAGGTTGATCCTACCAATTTCTTCCGCAACGAGCAAAGCATTCCATCTCTAGCTCCATATTAGAAAATATACATACATACGTACGTATATATAAATAAATATCTATCCATCTATCTATCTATATATATATATATATATAGATATATATCTCGTCATGAATCTGCTATATAAATGTGTGTCTTTTTCAACTGATAATAAATGATGGGTGAATAATAATAACTACTATATATATGTTGTGTTCTTGTGTATGATGTTTATGGAATTGTTGTGTAATAAGAGTTTTTCTTTTCTCATTCTCTTTATCAATATGCCTCTGATTATCTAAGCTTGATAATTTCTCACTTTTTTCTATCTTAGCCTGTAATAACAGATATAGTGTTAAACTTGCAAAATTCTAAGCACGGTGAACATCAATATAATTGTAGTAAAGTCAAAAAAATACAAAAAAAGCATCATAAGAACAATGATAAGCGTAGTAGGCAGAGATGAAGATTTAAAAGATTTTGGATTTTCAGTGGACGATTATGATTAATTGATGAAATTTGATCTAGTGGCTCATCGTATTTTTTTTGATTTAATGGCTAAAATTTTACACTAAATTTTATTATTAGGAGGGTTAAAATTATCTCTCATATATATTGAAAAAAAATTAAAATAAGATAAGATCTTTTCCCGATGTAGTTAGCCTCCAAAAGCAATATTAAAGCATGAAGTCTATTAAGCTGGTATATTGTTCCATATTATAAACCATCGTCAAAGAGAAGTAGTCTCCGGCCCAAAGTTTATGGCCTTACGCTAATTAATAAATTAAACTTTTTTGTTTGGAGCTAAAGTGTCCCCAAACTATATTAGACTTGAAACTAATCTTATTAGGCCGAGAGTGATTTAAAAAAATCTCTCTCAAAAAGTACGTTTCCCAGTATTTGAATTTATTAATTAAGTTTAATTAATAAAGTAAACTTAATTCTCGGTCTCTAGAAGAGTTCAGGATACCTAAGTACAAAAGACTCAACAAACTGAAACTAATCCAAGAAAATCAACGGAACCTTAATATAAACGGAAATAGTAATGCAATGAGGGTAACGTTATATTTCGATATACTTCTAGAACTCATGCTTCGCATGCATGAGATGTGTCCTTTTTTAATTAAGTGGAGAATATATAATAGTTCAAACTTTTTTTCTTTTCTGAACCCCCACTCTTAACTCAACTCGTCATTTTAATTTCTAAATAATATGAATTCAGGACTTCACTTGTGAAGGGAGGTAATAATCTCATTCACTTGAATTATCCCATAAACTTTGTTTCAACATTAAGATATAATATTTCAAGGCTATCTAATGAATAAACATAAGCTTCTGAAATAATTTTGTAAGTTCTGAAAATATTTATAAGGGTTTCCCGGAGCCTCCCTGCACATCATTAGTTGTAATCAATTGCACAGCTTCCAGGTCAAGAAAAAAGTGAAAATTTGATAACAAGTCTCTATTGTTGTCATTATTTTTTAAATGAATTTTTATTATTTTAAAATATTTAAATTAGTACTCAATATTTTACAAATATAGTCAAATTAGCCTCTATTATTTATAAACATCCTATTAACATTCCAAAAGAGTCAAACTAGTCTCCGTTGTTTAGAAAATTGATATTGGTCTTTAATATTTTGCAAACTTATTTAAATTAGTTCCCATTTTAAAAAGATGAATAAAAAATATGGGGACTAATTTGAATAATTTTATAAAACATTGAGGCTTAATATGACTTTTCTTTTTTAAATAATGGAGACTAGTTTGACTATCTTCGTAAAACATTGGATACTAATATAAATGTCTTATATCTCTAACCAATATAGACTATTTTGACTATATTTGTGAAATATTGAGAATTAATTTAAATATTTTTATGAAACATTAAGTATTAATCTTAATATTTTAACATAAAAAGTGAATAAAAAATTAAAAATATTTTATAAAATTTTTTCATACCCAAACCCGCTCTCTCAGAGCCCAGAGGCAAGAAACATAAATGGGCCAGATTGTTAACCAATAAACCTTCGATTTTGGAGCTGCGTTGCGAGTGGGCAACTGGCACCTGAGATATAAAGGCATTATATTAGAAATTAATTAAGGTTTCTCAGACCCAGTGATTAATAAACAAAAAAAACTTGAGGCTCTCTCACGAATTTAAATGATAGACAACATTCTACAAGAATATAATATGTTTGTAATTACAGGTAGAAGCATGTCACGTTACAAGAATAATGCAATAAATGGGTACGTAAAATTTGTCCAGTGCATGGTTAACATGACCGTTAATATGATTCTTAATATGATATTAGAAATGGGTTATGACCTAGTTTCATCTCCATCGCAATCTCATCCCACATTGTTCACATTTGATGGTGTTCAAATATTCCTCTCATATCAAAAAATAATTATATTCAAATTCGTCATATGAGATCATGAGCTATTTCTCTTATTAATCAATTAATTTTAAGATGGAACTTTATAATTAATTTGTAATAATTACCTTATAGCCAAGTTCACGCCTGTACATTTTTGTATGATATTTTTCTATAGTAGTCATCTATTGCCTCTCTCTGTAGATTTTGTGGCTAATGCAAGCCTGCACTTTGTATTATACATGTCCTAAAGATAATTAGAGGATTTTTTTTCTCGGCCACCTTCAGCCATTGGTTTCCTATATATTTCCTTGTAATTCAACTTAATAAAGGAGTAGTTAAAAGTACGCTCAATTTAAAACTAGCTAGGAGGAATGTCACTTGGGACCTTAGTCTATATTATACTAAAATAATAACTCATAATTTATATTTTGCTTTCCTCTAAATTTTCAGAACAACATATTTTACCATGTATCATGCACAATAAAATATTTTTAAAAAACACATAAACTTCTCTTGTCAGCTTTTAAGTAATAACTTTTTTTTTCCTTTGAAAAAATTTCTTTTAATTAACAACATTGATTCATATAATAAATTAATCAAATTAAATTATTTCAAAATTGGTTCATGCAATAAATTACTTATATATATATATATATATAGATTAATAATATTAAAATTATATTAAAATTCGTACATTCCATGGGTTATATAGTAATTTCTAATATAGCAAAGCTCCATTCCTTGTGCAAGGCTTTGAATTTTATCATTTAATGGAAACTTACGGAGCAATTTTGAGTGACTAACACTTGTTGTAGCAAATCCAAATTGTTATATAATACAATTTTCTCATACAATAATAACTCATAAAAGATTGATAAACACTGAATTTTAAAATTAACATGCGCTGTCTTAGTTCAGTCCAACTAATACCAATTAATTTTGGAACAAGACTTTGTATGATTAACATAGGGTCAACCTCAACCTTAGTATGATTCTATATATCCTTATAGGATCTATTTCTCCTTGATGCATGGCTCAATAATAATAAGATATCTTATGAAAAGTATCTTATTTGGTGATTTATGTTTAAAATATTGTTTATTATCAACTCATTATAAATCACCTATAAGATACTCTTCATAAGATATCTTATTAATATTTTAATTTTGTTTTTTTAAGTTTTAATCTGTACATTATTGTATGATATTTATATAACATTTGTAATTTTAATAATTCTTTTAACTAAAAATAGAAAAATCAAAATTAAAATATTAAATAAATAAAATAAAAAATAAATATTTAAAGAATTTCTTATATTATATGCTAAATGTGAAAGTGAAATTTCATCCACAAGCAACATATGTAGCTTGCATATGCAATAACATACTTGTACATTGTGCTATTAATGTTATATACTTTAGTTTATATCCTATAATGTCCTCAGGTTACAGATTACTTCAAAGCCTTAATTTGAACACTTTTAACTTAACATAATGAGGCTATGGTAGTCTTGTTAACTCAAAACTCACCAGATTACATTCACATCATTTCTCTATCTTCTACTTTTGCAACCTTCGATACAATTTCCTCATATTTCACTTCTTCTCTTATCTTTCAGACTTATTACTATAAGAAGAAGAGTTTGTTGCTTGGTAGTGTCTTTCGCTTTACAAGAAATAGCTTGCTGAAGTATTTTAATTATTTTTCATTTAATATTTATTAGAAATTAATTTCTTAATTTGAGAATATTCTTGAAGGGAATTGAATTCCATAAAATGGTGAAGAATGTAACATGTTTTGTTTGGTACCTATGCTTAATGTGGGTGGTTGATTGCATTATGGGAAACATTAGCGTTAGATGCGCAAGTAATTAATGCGGTCAATCTTTAGGCACCATAAAAGTAAATCTCAATTGGTATATCAGACATTGTGCTTTGTATACAAGAGAAGGCAAAATATATATTGTCTATTACTTGTATTATTTCATCGACCGAAAAATAACATAGAAGGAATAAGAAAATGAAAGACATAATTTTGAATTCAATTTTATCAGGAAAAGAAAAATAAAATTTTATGTTTCTGAACAATTAATATCAATTGTTTCAATTTTAATATCCATTGGGTCTCGCGGCACATAATCCAACTAGTATATGTATATATATAAAATATTGCATTATGTGTTCCAATTATCCTAAAATCTTACAACTATTTTAGTATTTAAACATTCAAATTATATCTTTCAGGATTTTATTATTATGACACCAACTTATTTTTAAATGTTTAATTTGGTTGCTTCTCCGAAATCATCTAAGATTCAAATTTAAAATATTATCTCATATTTTTCAAATTTAATTTAATTTATTATTTGATTTGATTTTTTATTTTCAAAAGGGCACTTGGAGAGTGACAAGTGGTGCTTTTGGTTATTCCTTTAGAATATATAATGATTTTATTAGAAAGGAAAAAAAAATGTAAACATTTAATATTTGAGGCTCTCTTATTCATAACAAAAACTCTTCGTAAATTTTCTTTTAGTAACCAAATTTGTTTATTATCATTAAGAGCATATAGAAGCCTTGTTAATATGTCGTTTGCAGTGTTTTTTTTTTTTATTGGCAAGGTAATATAGTACCATATAATAGTTAAAATAGAAAAAGAAAAATTCACTTACGTTTCGAAAGGGGAAAAGTGACACTTAAGCAAAAACCTAAAACATTAGTTAATTTTGTGTGTGTATATATATATATGTATTTTATATATTTATTTATTTATTTTCAGTGCAAGTCTTTTTATCTTAAAAGTTTTGAAATTCACCTTTAATTTTATATTACACTATATTCTAGCCATAAAAACCATCATCTTTTTTTTCAATTTTTAAAGATTTTACTTCATACTTTCACTACAAGAAAACATGGAATAGGTGGTGATTTTATGGTGACGGTTTGAACAAACCGCCGGCTATAAATAATGTGAACGACGATTTAGTCTAAGCATCGCTAATGACAGTTATAGGCGGCGGTTTCCTTGCGAACCGCCACTAATTGTCTTCCATTTTTTTTCGAAATATTAAAAGTGTGTTTTTATTACATTTTATTTTTTTACACTTTATTAAAATGTTATAGGCGGCGGTTTTCCTATAAACGGCTGCTAATTGTCCCGCATTTCATTTTTTTCGAATAAGTAAAAATGTGTATCTATTACATTTTATTTCTATTACACTTTATTAAAAAGCTATAGGCGGTGGCTTTCTTCAAAACCGCCGCTAATTGTCCCACATTTTATTTTTTTCAAATATATAAAAATGAGTTTATATTACATTCTATTTTTTTCGAAATATTAAAAAGCTATAGGCGGCGTTTTTCCATAATAGGCGACAGTTTTTTCAATAGATAAATATATTTTTATTTAAGATAGTTAACAAATAATTACTTAGCTTATTTGGTAGGTACAATGGTCATAGTGTGCTACAGTATTAAATAGTCGAAGTTTGAATCTTCAAGAAGCAAGATGATGTTGTTTTTTTCTTTTGTAACCAAATTAATATTTTTTATTTGCTTAAAATATTTTTCATTTAAAATTGTAATTTTTACATAAGCGGCAGTTTTAGAAACCGCCGGTTATGATATCGCATAATAGGCGACGGTTTTGTTGTTAGTGGCGGTTTAAAACCGCCGCTTATAAGCTCCAAAACCGTCACCTATGTCTAAATTTTTTGTAGTGTTTCTCTAAGTTTACAACTAATACAGCAATTTAGACAGACAATCTCATCTTTCCAATAGAAAGGTAGAAGTCGTGCGAAAACACACGACAAAGCCGGTGGATTTCATGAAGAAAAACAAACAAAAATTATTGTATTAATTGCTTGAGATCATTATAATTTAAGGAGAAACTTCAAAAAGATGCAAAGCATCGGAAAGTTTAAAAATATGGGATAAAAAACAAACCGAAATTTTGTCACAACATTTCATATTTCATAATTGGTGAAAAAGTTTCCCATTTTGCTGTCGTTTATATTTTCTCCATTCTGATATTGTTAGAATTGGTACTGATTCATACTTTTTCAATAATTAAAATACAATCTTTTTACTGACAAAAAAGGAAAAAGAAAAGAACGACCCCGATATGAATTTTATTGGGATAAAAAAAAGAATTAAAAATTGTTAAATAATGCACGGGATTCGGGGAGTAATATAAATGGTCAATATTACTTTTTTCAAAAGTAATAATTTCTTAAATCTCATAAAAAATGACAGTTGAGTTGAAAATAAGGTATAAAGAAAACCCTCAAACAATGCCCTTTTTTTTTTTTTTTTTTTTGGGAATAATATTATCTCCTATAAGCAATTCTCTTATATTAATACAAGAGAATTCTCAATTATTTATGGGTGGGTTAAAGTATATTAGCTATCCATTTTAATTTTTTTTAAAAAAATTCTCTCTCCAGCTATTTATTTTTTTTAAGAGTTTGAATGGTATCAATGATCTAGATCATATCATTTAAATTTTAATAATTGAGATAATCTTTTCATATTATTATAAAAAAATTACTGATATGAGAGGATAGTAATTGGGGGAGACCGGGTTCATCAAACAATGTACGATGAGGAAGCACCAATAAACACCGAAGCTCGTCTTCCCAGAAACCGCAAGTTTTGATTGAAGGGGGACAAGTAATAGTCGGGGAATCTTACATGTGGTGGATGGCTTTCACCATCACCAACATCGTGCAAATGGAATTGAAAATTCCCTAATCTTCCTAAGAAATTCGCTAATAATTGAATTTGATACCAGCCTAATCTTAAATAAATTCTATGCATTCATTAGCAATAACATAAGATAATTAGAAGCTAATTTACGTCTCTTGAGGGGGTCACACTCTCCCTCTTATGACTCGGTAGCACAGTGATGCCGGCCTTGGATTCCCTACCATAATTGAAGGTGGGTCCCGCCTCACTTGGCAATACATAATTCGAGTCTAATAGTCAAAATTTCAAGTTATTGCCTGAGTCTCAAACCCATCTATAGAGGCTACCTATATTGCCATTGTTTAATATGGGACAATGTAGTTGTTTCAGAAAATAATTACCAAAAGAATTCGACATTGTGCCATACATTCACTTGACAATTTTTGTTTTTCAAATAATAAAGACTAGTTTGATTATCTTTGTAAAATATGGACAATTAATATGAATGTTTTCTAAACAATAGGGACTAATTTAATTATATTTGTGAAATATTAAAAATTAATTTAAAAATTTTTGTAAAACATTGAAGAATTAATTCTAATATTTTAAAATAATAAAAACCAATTTTAAAAAAGTGAAGAACATGCATTGCGAAACATGGGTGACCCTTAACAGTACACACTAGCACTCCAATTTTGAGTTTATGCTGCAGTCTAGTCGCTAGCACTCCAATTTCTGAGTTTACACTGCAGTCTAGTCACTAGCATACGCACTCCAATTTTGAAATTGGTCTCTTCACAGAAAAGTTTAAGTCAATGGCAATATTGTATAAGTAGCATGCATTGTTATGCATGTTAATAATATCATATCACAAACTGAAACAAGAAAATGAAGACTTCTATAAGCAGTTCTTCATTGCTCTCACTTGTTTCAGTTGTGGTCCTTGTAATTTCATGTGTTAATTCTGCAAATACTGATCATTATAGAAACGTTGTTGGTTGCCTTAAATCTCGCATCACGGACCCTCATGGGGAAGTGATATACACCCCAACCGACACAGCCTATGAGTCAGTTCTGGAATCCACAATCAGCAACCTCCGCTTCGCAAACCACTCGAAGCCAACAGCCATTGTCACACCAGTCCATGAATCCCAAGTTCAAGCTGCCATTTTCTGCTCCAAGAAACACGGCCTGCAGGTCAGGACACGAAGTGGCGGGCATGACAACGAAGGCCTTTCTTACGTTTCTCAAACCCCTTTTGTCATCATCGATCTTCAAAACCTCAAAGCAATCACCATCGATGTCGAGAAGAAAACCGCGTGGTTTGAAGCTGGTGCCACACTGGGCCAAGTTTATCATGCGGTTTCTCAGAAAAGCAGAACTCTTGCTTTCGTTGCAGGGGATGGCCCAACAGTTGGGACTGGAGGACACATTAGCCAGGGAGGAGTTAGCATGATCTCCCGGAAATTCGGCGTCGCGGCTGATCACGTAATCGATGCTAAAATAGTCGACGTTAACGGCCGGATTTTGGATCGGAAATCCATGGGAGGGGACCTCTTCTGGGCCATCAGAGGTGGTGGAGGTGATAGTTTCGGTGTCATTACTGCGTACAAGGTGAAGTTACAAACCGTGCCGGAGACGGTGACTGCTTTCACCGTCATTAAAACCTTAGAGCAAAACGCTACACAACTAGCGCATCGATGGCAACACGTTGCACACAAGATTGACAGAAATCTTGAGATGAGACTTTACATCACCAGTGCCAAGTCTACCCTTACCGGGAAGAAAACAATTCAGATAACGTTCGGTTCCTTGTTCATCGGAGGAACCGACGATCTCTTACGAATCATGGGAAAAAGCTTACCAGAATTAGGCCTGAGAAGAGAAGATTGCATGGAAATGAGTTGGATTGAATCCGTTGTTTTCTTCGCATTCTTTTCGCGCAACGTATCCATCGATGCGTTGCTGAGCAGGAAGGCTCCCCTCACCCAGGGATACTTCAAAGGAACGTCAGACTTGGTGACGCGTCCCGTTCCGGAGAAGGGGTTAAGAGGGTTCTGGAAACTGCTTCTTGAAGAAGATGTAAACACACCGCAGATTCAATTTACTCCATTTGGTGGGAAAATGGCTGAAATCTCGGAATCTGAAACAGCATTCGCACATAGAGCTGGAAATATTTACCTGATTGGGTATGCAGCAGTTTGGGGTCCACAAGGCAATTCTGAAGCCAGCAGGCATATAAATTGGGTCAGGAGGATTCGTAATTACATGACTCCTTATGTTTCCAAATCTCCGAGAGCTGCATACATCAGTTTTAGAGATCTCGACGTGGGACAGAACAACATTAATGGCTACACAAGTTACAAACAAGCAAGCGCATGGGGCAAATCATACTTCAAGAATAACTTCCACGGATTGGTCCAGGTCAAGACCAAGGTTGATCCTTCCAATTTCTTCCGCAATGAGCAAAGCTTTCCATCTCTAGCGCAACATTATTAGAATTATGGATATTTTTTTGTGTGTCTGTGAGTTTTTTGGCTGATAATAAATGGTGGGTCAGGGTCAATAATAGAGTGCGCGCGTGTTTGTGATGTTTATGGATCGTTGGGTAATAAGAGTTTTTCTAGTCTCATTCTCTTTGTCAATATATATGCCTTGGATTATCTAACCCTGATAATTTATCACTTTTTTTCTCGTCTCATTCTCTAACTACGACATATAATGTGAAAAAAATACAACAAAAGCATCATAAGAACAATGATAAGCATAGTAGACAGAAATGGATAGATTTAAAAATTTTTGGATTTTCAGTGGACGATTATGATTGTTAGTTGATGAAAGTTGATCAAGTGGCTTATATTTATTTAATTTAATGACTTAAATTTTATATTAATTTTTATCTGGAGGGCTAAATTACCTCTTATATATATTGAGTAAATTAGAATAGGAGAGGATCATTTTCGATCTAATTATGAGCCCTCAAAGCAATATTAAAACATAAAGTCAGTCTCAGCCCCGAAGTTTATGCTAATTAATATATTAAGCTTAATTTTCGGTTTCTAGAAAATTCACGAAATTTGAGTACAAAAGACTCAATAAGCTGAAACTAATCCAAGAAAATCAACGGAACCTTGATGTAATGAAAATACTGCAATGAGGGTAACGTTATATTTCAATACTAGTATTTTTAAAAGTCATAGTTCGCATGCACGAGACAAGTCCATTTTTTAATTAATTAGGTGGAGAGTATATAATAGTTTAGACTTTGTTTCAAGATTAAGATATAATATATTAAGGCTGTTTGATTAATAAATATACATAAACTTATAAAATAAATTTGTAAATTTGGATGATATTTAAGTTTATAAATTGCATTAAAATTTTGAAAAAAGAAAGATGAAAATATTTAGAAAAATGGTAAACTCAAAATTGGAGTGGTAGAATATTATTAAAAAAAAATTACGGTGCATGTGGTATTCATTCGGAGTAATAATTGGACTAGCATATAAAGTATGAAAAATCTTTATCTCATTGCTTGTTGGGCTATTGATATTTTATTGGTTGTTGAAGATATTCTTTGATCCTTGACGATACTTGAAGATGTTCTTTGATCTTGAAAAATATTCGTGTAGATATTATTCATATAAATAGTTTGGAATAATATAAAATCTTACATGTTAATATTAAAGTTCAGTATTTATCAATCATTTATGAGTTATTATAATATGCTAAAGCCATTTGGGTCAGAAGCGGGTTGCGGAATCATACTATTCTTCAAATTAGACGGCTGGTAATCAAAATTCTGCATCCGAAAATTGTCAATAATGGCGTCGTCAGAGTCTTTCCTTACACAAAAACGTGCAAAAGAAGAACCTCATATGTGGAAATTCCAATTATCTTCGGAGCAAAAGAATTTTGATGTTCACAGAAGTCGCTGGACCAACCCCACCACTCCTTCCATACATTTTAAATTAACAGATACACAAAAAGATGCATAAGTTTTGTGTGTGTGTGTGTGTGTTTTTTTTTATTATTTAGAAAATAGTTATTCAAAACATATTTATAATTTATGCCAAAAAAACAAAAAAAAAAAAAAACAAATTTACAAGCTGTTTTTGGCCATCTTCTTTTCCCCTTAAAATTAACTCAGTATTATTTTAAAGATACTCGTTGAAAATTGTTATCAGTTAGACAAAAGGAGTGGACTTCCAGGTCTTTAGAAACGGAAAGAAGATTTGAATGGCTTCACAGCTCGTGATGAAGAATTAATAGTTAACACATGTACTTCATTTTCAATTAGATCAGTCTTCACACGAGACATATATTAATTAGATTTTTGACCAGTTTGTGCGTATGTCGCTGTCAACTTTATTATGTTGCTTAATGGACGATTTTGTCAGGAGAAGATGAAATAATGATAAATTATTTAAATTGATTTATTGTTATAATGACCTCATTATTTATTAAATTTTTCTTATAAAAGCTCATTGTTAATTGCCGCCCTTATAGACATTATAATATTGTATTAGAAGTTAATGTCACAAGAAAACACCATTTCCACACAAAGTAGGAAACATTTACAGGATTCACTACTTAGTGGGTTGGGGTGAAGAAGAAGACATTTTTGAAGCAAATAGGCACATAAGTTGGATCAGGAGGTTTTATGGCTACGTGGCTTGTTACATTTCGAAATCTCCAAGAAGGGCATACATGAATTATAGAGATCTTGATTTGGGAAAGACCAAAAGTATCGGCAGTACAAGCTACAGACAAGCCAGCAACTTGGGCTTTAAATATTTCAAGAATAAATTCAACAGATTGGTTCATGTGAAGACCGAGGTTGATGCTGCCCAATTTCTTCAGGAATGAATAAAGCATTCCATCTCTAGCAGAATAATAAAATAATAGGCAAAAGAATTGAACAGTAAGACCATTCCTTAATTTAAGGCATCGCATGGAACAAGATTATAGTAAATAAAATGCCGCACGTGTACTCTGTTAGTTGATAATAAATTATGGATGTTGATAATTATTAATGAAATAAATGATCTTTTACAGAATCATTGTGTAATAAGAGTTTCATTGTTTCATATTATTTAGTTTTATGTGTCTAACAAGGCTAGTGACTCGCTTAGTCCCTTATTCTTTATGATGCTCTTAGTCTTAGATGAAAATTCAACCAAAAAATAATAACCTAATCATGTGACCGGACTAATGATTTCGGCACGCACTGTTGGATCTTTTTCGTCTGAGAAATGAAAACTTCATTAATGTAAAAAGATACAAAATTAACCAATGCCGTCCCGAGTTATAGGTTTAAAATGCAAAGAATCGCACACTAACTCTTATTATATGCCTATATTGTTAATCTTTTGATAATTTTAGACCTGAACACTAATAACATTACAAATTATAAAAATAAAAAATTAATTTGTCGTATTTTAAAGATAAAAAACTTTATTATCATAATGATCAAAGATGAAGGCTAGACGAAAGACTAATAGCCCTTTCTAATATGCTACCGAAAACTGACTTTGGTACGATGATGAGAGAATCATATCCTTGTCCCTAAAAGGCCACGTGCCACGTGATGTCAATTTTTGCTTTGAATATATTTTTTACTTAAATTAAACATGTTGTTTCCTCTGTAAACTAGCTAAAATCAAAAAACAATTATGTCAAGCCAAACCCTTGTGTTTTTGGACTTATATCTAGTATGCCATTCACAATCTTTAGGCAAAAGCTTCTTTCGCCAGAATATATTTATGTGAAAGTTTTTCCCTTAGTGAGATATAATTATTATTTAAAATATTTTTACCATAGTAACACTTCGTAACTGATTACTAGAATAACTAATTAAAAAAAAAGATGGAATTTTCTAGAATATTTTGAGTGATTACAAATGCGTAGATAATGGCCTTTGGGTGGCTAATATAAAGTAGACAAATTGAGATATCAAATTGATTAAATATGTCTCTTAATCAATTAGTTTCACATCATCATGTGACGACAATCATAATGAGTGATTTAATTTTTTTGGGGAGTAAGTAAAAATTTATTTAGTGCAAATTAAGTACAAACCAACTTATTATACCCCTCAAGCTTTAGATACAACAATACAAACCAGAACAAGCTCTGAGGTTTTGAATCAAAAGCAAATGGGTGATTTAATTACTCCAAGCAGATTATCTTTTCCAAGATCCACCTCGCCGTTGCATCCTTTGTCGCAAGTACTCTGTTGGATTTCCTGCCGTAATATATACATATATATATATATATATATATATATATATATATACACACACACACAATATTAGAAAAGTCTCTCAAACCGAAAAACTATAGAAAATAACTAAAATGATGGTTATGTTTTATTGAGTTTGGTTCGTGTTTTCTATTATATGATTTTTTTCAAACTGTAGAGAAAGCTCAAATTTAATTTTGTTAATCAGAATTTTTCACTTATCAAAAAATTAATTTTTCAATAGTTGTTCAAAAAGCACTCTTAAGAAAAAAGGCAATTCGATCCAAACGGGCCTTAATATCTTCTTTCTTCTTGTTCTCATAAATGAAGTAATTTCAACTCAAAAAAAATTTCTCTTTTGCCAGCAATTATAGGTGTCTAATCAAGACCATAAGTGCAAAGTAAAGTTACCCATGTGTAGTATACTTTTATAAAGTTAGACTTTCGGCACCATAGGAAATGTTAAGTATTTATAATAAATTACAGTCTACCGAAAAATCTGATGCATTTTACCCTTAACAAAATATTCTAAATTTGTCCAAGCATATATATGTAAATGCATGAGACATGCAATGCGTGTGTATATATATAAATTATATACATATGTTTACAAATTCAGTTATGAACCTGAAACAATGTAAATTAAACACGCATCGGAAAGGTTTCATACCTTTAAGAGAAGAGTCTTCCATATAGAATTCCAATGAAGATAATAGCACCAAACCACCAATTTGAAACAAATCTAAAAGATTAAAAGAAAAACAAAACGAAACCACATAACGAATTTAGAAACTGATCCGAAGCTGATATATATATATATATATATATATATATATATATATACATATACATATACATATACGTGTGTGTGCGCGTGTGTGTGGATGTGTATAAAATATTAACTCCAGGTCGCAAGCATAGTGAAATTAGGTACACTCACTTCCTGTTGCAATCTGAGGGAGATGAGAGATCAACTGTTAGAATTTGCCAAGCCAATTGGGCAGATGCAACTGCTACGGATGCGTAATATGCCCATCCTGCTCCATTCAAGAAACAACCTTCAATAAATGGATATATATGTATATGTATATGTATATGTATGTATGTATGTATATGTGTGTGTGTGTGTGATCAAAAGGGAAAGATAATATACCAATTTTAGCGGTCAAGCCACAAACGACGAGGTTAAATACGCATGCAATCCCAAAGGCAGTGATCCACTCCTTTGTTGAATCCCCGAGCCTCAATGCTGTAGATTTTACACCTACTTTGGCATCATCTTCTTTATCCTGTAACACATTAGATTTTAATACAATCATGTAGTAACTGTATGTTCACATGGCAACCAAATACGTAAAAATCACAAAATTCTTAGCGTGTTATGTATGTATGTATTTATGTATTACCTGATGAGCGTAGATGGTATCATAAGCAATGGTCCAAAAAACACTAGAAATATAGAGGGGAAATACAATAGTGGGTGGACTAAGAATTCCTTTGACAGCAGCCCAACCTAATAAAACTCCCCAGTTGAAGGCAAAACCAAGGTAGGCTTGAGGCTACAAAGCAAATGAAAAGTAATTATATAATTTTAGATAAATCAGATCACTGATTTTTCTATCGAATAATCCACTTGCTGATGTTATAATTAATCCTTAATTACCCAATATGTCAGTCTCTTCATGAGGGGATATGTCATGACTAGCGGCAAATGTAAAGCTCCTAATATCCGTCTGCAAGAGTCATGTAATTGAGTTAAATAAATAAATAATAAATAAAAGAAATTTCAGAAGGTGCCACATCCTTTTTAACAAGGAAAAAAAAAGGAAGACATAACTAGTTAAAGAAGGTGTTTGTAAACGGTTAATCAAAGCACGTTATTCATAAATAACTTAAAAAAAGGTAAGCCTATGGGATTGGGAAAAAACTAATTATATAGAAAGAAAAAGAAAACCTTATTAATTCCAATCATATCCCTCTACTTCTTTTTTTGTTACTTTTAAGCAATTATTTGCATTGATCAATTTATAGACATACTCAAAACACCCAATGTCTAACTATTAGGTAAATTTGACATACTTTAGAAGACTAGGTAGTAAAAAGTGACACAAACCCGAATTCATTTACTTCAAGAAGAATCCCAAAACCTAAAAGCAGTTGAACTCCAAGAAACCAAAGGCCTTGAGCTCGCGTCAAAGCACCACTTGCAATTGGCCTTTGCTTCGTTCGTGCTACCTGCAATTCATATTTGAAGCTATCACATGTCAAGAATCGATAGAACTGTTTACAACTTCATCACTTTTAATGTATCAAGCCACTCTCAAATTTATATTTATACAAGGGGTTTTTTTGCTAACGAAATCTCTGTGTTATAGTGAAACTACGTTGCTGGCCCCTGTATTTTCGAAACTCTCTACTTATTTTCTTGAATTTTTTCGACTTTGCAGAACTGGACATATGAAATATTTAAACCATTTCGGTCTCAACTGGACATATGAAATATTTTCCATTTCTCCTACTTGCTTAATTTAACGAGAGAAGCTAATAAGTGGATGTTTTTGCCCCACTTTTTTGAAAAATATATTTTTTTGGTAGTCAATTTCTAGTACTAACAGTTCAAAGAAAGAAACTTCTGAAAAGATCAGTACGCTGAGTCTTAATATATATATATATATATATATTGGAGTACTGTGTTTTTCTTAGTCTCTACTTCGGAAAATAATTAAATAAAAGAAAAAAAAACTAGAACCTTCTTATCAAAATCTCTGTCAAAAATATCATTAATTGTGCATCCTGCGCCTCGCAACAAGAATACCCAGATACTCAATATTATCAGCATCTTCATATCGGGAAGACTTCCAGGGTCAGCTGCTAATGCAATCGACCTAGAAAGTATACAAAGAAAGAAATTATGGTTCATCATACTTATTGCAAATTTAAATCTCATAAATCTATGGCACTACAAAAATATATATACAATACTTACCACATGCAAGGCCAGAGGGCTAACCAAGTCCCGATTGGCTTATCCATGCGTGCAAGGCGCGCATAACGCCGCGCTGTTTCAGGCAAATACAAATCAACCCATGACACATGTTTAGTAGCCTGAACTTGAGTGCTAATGTCTTGAGGCCTCATGATTTTGATCTTTTATGTATATACCACAAAGATGGCTGAAATTTAAGTGGTTTTTCCGGGACTTATTGGGGTTTTGGAGAAAGTGAGCTTACAAAGCACGATGGCATTGCAGGGCAAGAGGAGTATATATAGCAACGCTAGTATTTGCTGGAGATTATAATAAAGGAATCAAATCTTTCTCGGATTGATGCCAGCAATTGATCAATCGCGTAAACATCCACGAACTTGCTCATTTCATGTAAGAATATATCTATACAAGGTTCTGCGTAATAAGTGCACTTTTTACAGGTAGGAGCGTTCAACACACAAAATGTTATAGGATTCACGAGAATATAAGATCAAAAATATTAGATTCATATATTTGGTTCGTATAATAGAAAAACATTCATGGGACATCACTATCCCGGAATCAAATATTTCCATATGTTCTTCAATTTTCATTGCCGTCTATAGGGGTGAAAATTTTGCACTCCTTAGAATGTGTTAAACACATCAAAAAATAAAAATAAATAAAAATAAAAATAAATTCTAAAAATAACAATAATTTTTCTATTATTCTCATTTTTTAACTCGCACAATTAGTCGACATGCCTGTCATGTCATGGTCAAACACAAGACGTCTTGTAGTCAACACACAGACAACACTATACACAGACTAGATACACTACTTACGAACGCACATACATGTACTGTATATGTGTAATGCATATATTATTGCATTAGACATACTATACACTCTACACACATTTCACACATACTACATATATTGCGCTTAAATATACTACACACTAAACACGCACAATATACAATATGTGGTACACACTATAAATGTGTATATATATATTTCACACACACATACATACATATATTATATATATACATACATATATATACACACACATAATATATATTACACATACTACACATATATTACATACACTATACAAACAAATTTAATATCTTTATCATTTTAAACTTAGAGACATTTTGACAAATAGCTCATGATTTATTGAATTTAAAGCAAACATAACAAGTAAACATTCTTAAAGATTATATTTAATTTTGCCAAGAATATTGTTAATACATCAAACAATTTTAATGATATATCTAGGAATCACGTTTCACATTCTTAAGAGTGTGATTTCTAAATATAAAAGATCATTCCTTAAACCAAATCTCTCCTTAAATAATCTCTTCTATTAATACTTTTCATCTATCATATTTTCTTTTCTTTTCTTTTTTTTGCCTGAAATACAAGAAACCTTTATTAAAACAGATCACATTACATCAAATACACCTTGATCCTGGACAATAGCACCCCTAAGGGACAAGGAAGGATTAACAATCCAATCATTGGATAGTTCACGCCGCTTAATAGCTTTAGTTACCCAATCAGCGACTTTATTTGCAAAACCCCTAACTAGTGAAACATTAAAATGTGAGTTTCGAGCCAAACACCGCCTTATATCTGCCAAGAACATGTCGAGCTTCCAATTGTTGGACCTTTGCACCTGTGAGATCTCCTGGAAAACCACCGTAGCATCAAACCTTTCACTTCTGTTTTTACTTTATCAATTTAAATTTATTATACAATTACTACAAATATCTCATGAAAAAATCGTGATAATTATTTAAAAATTATCCAAAATTAGATTTTACAATGTTATATTTTATTCATGAACTTAAAAAGTTAACTGTGAACAATAAATAAAAATATTATAATTATTTATTTTTCCCGTGTGCCGCACCTTGATTTAGTAGAATGATTGTGGTCAAATCGGGAAAGGGAAACTCTTCCATAAAAAGATTTGTAGGTTTAAAACAAAAATTTATCAGTCTATAAAAAAATTTGTAGATCTAAAACAATTTTTTTTAAAAATGCACAAATTTTTATTATGGTCCTACAAATTTTTAGTCTAAACCTATAAATTTTTTTTATGAACTAATATCAGTCAAATGAATGAAAATGCAATCCATCGAGACATTATTCAGGATGAAAGATAACCGCCTTGCTATTTTATAAGGGGATTAAAATTATTTCATATAGACCACCCTTCTGCGCAAATGGCCGTATGGTCAACATGCGTTTTGTTCATCTTTGTCTCTTCCTACGAGTGGTGATCTTGTTGGTACGTAGGACAGGTTTTTCTGTTTTTTGGGTCCAAAATATTTGGGACAGTTTGGAGTCCTAGGAGTTAGTGAAGAAAATGACAGATCAGGATTCGGTCCACATGCCGTTGACTCAGTTGGCGAAGCTTACGGCGGCTTTGCTGGGCACGTGCACGTTACAACCACCATGGCATGCAAGAGAATCCACACGGTGAAATGAATCTACACCTAAACTGTGTACTCCGGTCAAAGATTTTGTTGAAGAATTCTAATTAAGCCAGCTAACAGACTATTCATTTTTAAGTCTGCCGATTGGTTTATAAGTGTACTCCGAATCAACAGCTTAGTGGTCAAATGGTACGTCTTTTATTTTTAATGTGAATAGGTTCAAGAATTAATTTTTGCTAGATACATGTTATAATCGATCTTTGACCTCCTTTAAAGTAAAAAAAAAAAAAAATGTGTACTCTAGTCAAAACTTTTGTTGGAGAATTTTAAACTTTTGTGTTGAAACCTATCGATCATTACTGCAGTTTCGAAACCTCTCTTTGTCTTATTTTAGAAGGATTAGGATAGGCAAATCTATTCCCCAACCGTAAAAATACGTTCAATGTTACCAAAGGTTTAGTATCGAATAATATGGCTCTTACTTCAAGTGAGAGGTTCTGCAGTCAATAATCACTTGTTATGCTCGATGTTTGGACTCCCTTGAACTAAAAATAAAAGTTGATCAACATTGTCGAGTTTGGGAATGCAATTCTAAGGTCTGGCCAAATACTGCCTTTTGGGTGCTACATTGGAGCCGTTTTAGTATTTTATTTTATTAAGCGTTAAAAATAATATTTCATTTAACAAAGATTGATTTAATACATTCATTATTTAAAAAATTTTAACAAATATATATACATAACGTTTGAAAAACGTGAGCTGCAAAGATTTCGCCCGTGAAGTAAAACATAGAAATGGGGATAGAGGGAATATCTTAACAGAACGAGAAATTATATGTTATAATATTTGATAATGCTATTTCTTAGAAAAAATGAAACGTTTATACAACTCAATATTACAATTTGTAGGACGATTCGGATCCTCAAGTTGTTTTATCCTATCACATGCACACTTTGAGATCATGATTAATTTTTGCAATATGGTGGTCATATCCTTTTTTCAAGCATCCAATTCTGAGACGATATAGCAGAGGTAACATGTTTTTTATGGTGAAGTTTTTATCGTTGTTAGAAAAAAAAAAGGAGCAATTCAAACTCAAGAGTTATAAATTTCAAGTGAAGAGTGTTACTATTGAGTTATACTCTCTTATCTATTTGAGATTTGAGTTCAAGTCATCAATAAATGTAAGAAAAAACCATTACGAATCCTCTTCAAAAATAGAGTTTGTTTACATAAAATTCCATAAATCTTTATTGATTCAAAAGTAACATTTTGATGAGTTATTGAACATTACAAAACTTTCTTCATGTGCTAATCCTAATAACTCGACACCTACAATTATCTCATTGACCTATACGGTAAGGGAAAAAAAATGACATTTACACTTTATAGTTTTGAAAACCCCTACACCTCCATAGAGATTTGAATCCAAGACTTCACTTTTAAGAAAGATAATCTCAACAACTTGAGTTATCTCTGAATTATCTCCTGATTCGAAAAATGACATTTACATATAGTTAGTCAAAATAATTATCTTAGGGTACGGTGGAAACAATGGAAATGGAGGCCATAGTTAGAGCAATTTTACATATTTCAGGATATTATTCGTCTTAGTGATTTTCTCGCAAGCATTACTAAAGGTCAAAAATGTTTGATAAACAATTTTTACTCGTTGGCTTTTGGATATGTAATGCCGAATCACATGTGAGACATATTCGCTGGCTTCTTTTATTTAAAGCATGCAGCATATCACGAAATGGATACACTCGCGAATTTCGAACAACATTTGACTTGAAAATTAATTTATTTAAGTTCAATGAACATGCAAGATCTTATCGTAATGCTGGCCTCGAAACCAAGCAGATATGCAATTATAGATCAATCAACTCTTATATATACGCCAAGATTTTTATTTTAATTTTATTTTTTGTTTGCTTTCTTTTTGTCAATCAGTCGAAGTTAATATATACATACAACCTTATAATTATTAAAATGTTACTATAAAACATTATAACATTATGATAACTAAAATTCTTTTCATAATGTAAGTATATTAGTGGTAGTAATAAATGTTTGGGGACACCCTAACTTAAAACCAAAAAAGAAAAAAAAATACAGTTTAATTTGTTTTCTTCACCTCTGTTTTCTTCTAGTCAAGTACATCGTCTATGCACTATATATCATGATTATTTCTCTTTTTTTGTTTTTCTTTTTTTGTTTTCTGTTGGGGCTGGGCGGGGGGAATAATCAATATTTAGTTATAATAGTGTTAATTTTTTTAGATAGTCTAATTCTCTTTTGCGTAATTATGGCACGAGTCAGATATTTGATTCTTGGTCGTCTTTCCTATTAAGAAATATTTCTTGAATACGAAATGCACTACAATTTATATTTGATATCATATATATACTACATATAATTTTATGAGTTTACTAGATACCACTTTATTAACTTTGATCACTTATGTTATGTATCCTAGTTGGAATGCTAAATTAATTAACTTTTTTTATCTTCTCTTCTTTTGGCATGCAAGTAACTATACTTACAGAAGGTGATAAATTAGTAATAAAAGTAGAGTGATATCTAAATATTAACAATCTCCATGCCTCGGATGATCTAATATACTAGCGGTAGAGGTATAAACTATATTTCAAATACTATTATAAATATTAGATTAATAATTCACAAGTGGTTCATAAGGCAAAAAAAGTAAATAAAAAAAAAAAAACTGATGCAACTAGGGATAGATTTAAGATTTTCTTTTTAATTGACGTACCACATACAATTTAGCACTCATACGAATAAAAAGTTCTCTGTAAAACAATGATGCTGCCGGAGTCACTCCTGCAGTGTGAACAAGACTTGACATACAGATCACGATTCGGCTACTAAATTCTGCCAGTTTCAGAATAGTGATTGGGCCTCGTGAACTGATTGGGCCATATCGTTCCTGTCTTTTTCAGCCTTGTACAGAAAAAATGGCATTGAGGCTTGATTTACCAAGTACCAACTTTTAAACAATGTTATAGGTTGGGCTGAACAATGGGCTGGCCCAGCATAAGTGAAAGTACAAATTGTAACTTTCGTTTTGTAAATCCCAGTGAGTTGGATCATCGAGTCCAATAGAAAACTTATTTCACCATTTAAGATTGGTTCTATAAATCTAACGACACTACCGCTATTTCTTTATTCAGTTCATTTTAGATCTTTCTTTACTCTCTTACGTTGGACTAATCTCACTTAATAAGTGATTTTGTGGGTCCTTTTGCAATATGTTCAAATATTCAAGTAGGCAAAAAGATGGTTGAATAAAAAATAAAAAAAAATGTTCAAAGTTTAGATTTCTTTTTAGAGCAATATATCATGTTCCATTGACAAAACTAAAAGGGAATAGCTCATGATATTCATATTGATATATTATAGACCTTTACATCTAGTATTCCGCCCCTCAAATTCTTTTATCCTATCACATGCACACTTTGAGATCGTGATCATTTTTTGCAATATGGTGGCCGTGTCCTTATCTTCGAGCATCCAACTGTGAGACAATATACCGAGGTAACATGTTTTTATGGTCAAGTTCGTCCCTCAATTAAGTCTTTTTATTGTCGTTAAAAATAATAATAATAATAATAATAATAATAATAATAATAATAATAATAATAATAATAAGCAACTCAAATTCAAGAATTATAATTTTCAAGTGAACAGTATCACTATTGAGCTATAAGCTCTTGTCTATTAAGTCTCAAGTTCAAATTATCAATGGGAGTAAATGAGAAAACACTATAAATCTTCTTTAAAAATAGAGTTTATCTAGATAACATTCTAGAAGTTTTTATTTGATTCAAAAGTAACATTTTGATGACTTATTGGAAGCTGCAAAACTCTCTTCATGTGCCAATCCTAATAACTCAACACCTACAATTGTCTCGTTAACCAATATTTTAAGCAATTGTCTTGTTAACCAATATTTCTTTACTCTCTTACGTTGGACTAATCTCACTTAATAAGTGATTTTGTGGGTCCTTTTGCAATATGTTCAAATATTCAAGTAGGCAAAAAAATGGTTGAATTAAAAAAGAAAATGTTCAAAGTTTAGATTTCTTTTTAGAGCAATATATCATGTTCTGTTGACAAACTAAAAGGGAATAGCTCATGATATTCATATCGATAAATTATACACCTTTACATCTAGTATTTTGATAAACTTTATGTAATTTTGTTTCATTTCTTCTTGAGTCACAGACACTTTGGATCTACTACCAAAAATTTAATATGTTATCTTAGCATTCAATGTGTGAATCTAAATAATCTCATTAGTTAGGATCTTCTGGATTCGCTTTTTTCCATGAAAAAAGCATTTTTTTCAAAAAAGAACAATATTTTTGCAATAAGTATTTAAATTAATTTTTTTTAATTTTGAGAAAAAAGAACGGCTTTCTAATTTTTGTTAGAAATCAAAATTTTAAAATTCTCAAAAATATATATATTATTTTCAAATTTTATAAAAATAAATACTAATATTAAAAAGTCAATACAAACGAACCATTTCACTTTATCCATGATCGAGATCAACTCCTTACTAATTCTCAAATCAACGAGTGCACGATACGAAAAGAAATAGAGCAATTTTGCTCAATGCTCTTTAAACAAAGAAAGAATGAAACAAATGGCTCCATAGAAATTCCAAACTTAGTGTGTGGCTCACGTGCTAAGTACACATATAAGGAACAACTCCTTCGAATCCACTCATCACATCTACAAATCTTTGCAAACTTTACTTCTCTGTCTTATCTTTTTAGTGTTTGTTTCTCACATTAGGGGAAGATCACATGCACTTTCCCCATAGCATCTTTCGAAAATTGTTTATGCAATCCAAAGTTAGAGAAAACACTTTTGTTTATGTTTTTGTGTTTGCCTTGTTTGTGGATAACATCAAGAAAAGGCTAAAACCTAAGACATTAGTGGAATTTATATATATAAACACTCGATTTTATATATTACAACACGTAGGGCTCTTAAAGGCTTCTTGTTAGACGATGAATTGTTTAATTGCATAGATTAATCCGATAACTGTTGAATGCACGAGGTTGCTGAATCATCTCCCATTCGAATATTGTGATATTAACTATATTTTTATTCAATTTTTCAAACAGGTGTAATATTACATCGATTAAAATTCATTAAATAATACCATGTATATGAAATATTTACCGTTTTAATCATTCTTCCAATTAAATATAATTCATCTTTTAAAAGAATGAATAAATAAAAATAGTCAATTTAATGTAAGGATGATTTAGAAGGTAAGTACTTATATTAATGAAAATATTAATGTAATCTTAACCAGTGTAATATTGCACTCGTTAGAAAAATCGTTTTTAGTATATAGTGAGAAAATTTTCTTATAACAATTTTCGACAACCAGTCAACTAGTAAGCTAACCCCTGGAATTATTATAACACTGATGCTGCAATTAATGAAGAAGACAGAAGATCAGTTATCTTAATTACTAAGAAAACTCTAAATAACTAGAATATTAATTTGGCAAATCTAATGTACAACTGATTCTATGTTATCATCTGCTATTTTATATAGGATTTTGTATCTAGATCTAGTACGAAACGTAGCTTGATGATTACACAACTTCTCTATGAAATCTATCTTAGAAAGCCTAGCTAGAGACCTAATGTGCACTTAAAAAAAGAAGGAAAAAAAAAAAGCCTGGTACTTTATGATATTGGACTGGATTTTGTTTATATTCAACGGAATTCTATTGATTGGTAGACCTTCCTTTTTTCAGGTCTCGAAATAGACTGAAATTGAAACGAGGAATTGGATAGTTTAGTTTGATAATTTTTTCCATCGATAAAGTTTTAATCATTTAAAAATTTGGGATTGTTTACGAAACTTCCTTTTATACAAGCTAATCTTATTTAATGATTGAAAGGTTTGGTTTAGTTAGATATTTTGATACTCAGTGCTTCTTGATTTGGTTGATAAGCATGTGTAAAGAGATTATAGTTTAGTTCGTTGATTGAATGTGGTGATGCAAGGCATAAATGCCTAAACTTATAAGAAAAAGGAAAAAAAAAAAAGAAGGAAGTTTATTGAAGAACCAAATCCCTCATAAAGTGTTAAGAAGAGCATTACATATAAAAAGTTTTGAAATTTAAGCTGCGGCATAAATTAACTTCGGCATAAATTAGCTTCTTATCTTAAATAACTAAAAACAGCAATCAACGTTAATGATGACAACTCGAAGCATGCAATTCATGTTGGTGGCTTTTCTCGATGACTAGGATATGCAAAGAAGTAACCAATCAACAAATTGATGACCTTTATATACATATATATATATATATATATATAACAATCTAAAACATATTGTACCTTCAAAAAAATGTGGAATCATATATCAAATAATCACCACAATCCTAGAAAAAAAAAAAGAGAAAGAGAAAGAATGGGAAAAGAAAAAACAAATAGCAAATTAAAGAGTTAAACATCGAGAAATGAATAATTGAATTCGAAAAAAACAACCCACATATGAGGGGATATTAGAGTAAAATATAAATGGTGTTCCACATAAAAAACGTATAAGCAGAACTTATATAGACTTGTGTACATAATATTAAAATTTATTAGCTCGAATTTTTTTTTTTTTTGGTAATAATTAGGTCGAAAGGTTTGATCATTCAGAATCAAACTAGTGTTCGCTTTGCAAACAATTTGCACGTCTAATACATAAGACGTGTGTGATACGCATGTAATATTTAATAGAAACTCCTATTGGTTGAATACGAAAAGATGGAGCATGACACTCGTTTTTTTTTTTCCTCAAAAAGAAATGTTATCAAATCCTAAAAATATGTGTATTATTTAGTTGGTGCAAATTTGACCACTTAATTTAAAGTAGAACTGATGTGTCCCTCTGCTAGTTACTAATTAAACAGGATCAAAATTACTTTTCATAATGCTCCACAAACAAAAAAAAATTTACTTTTCCTAAGATAAAGGATAAATGGTAGTTTTAGATCTTGAATTTTAAAAAATATGAAATTAAAGGTCTAAATGTTAAAAACTTTAATAGACGGGCTTGAACATGTGAAAAAGTGATATTTCAAACACCAATGGTGTTAATTTTGCTTCCATAGCATTTTATTTTATTTTTTAATCTTAGGTGATTTTTTTACATGACAATCTATCTCTTATCTGGCATACACACACACAAACTTATAAATTTTAAACTATTATGTACACATACACATATATAAATCTTGAAAATCTTTTTTGTTTGCTATAAGAATATAAATTAATCTACACTTTTTTCTTTTGTTCAATATAATTTTTCATATTTAAAAATTAAAAATTTAAATTAATTACACATTTTAAGTATTAAAATAAAAAATTTAAATAACTTATATTTAAATAATTAATTGTACATTTAAACAATTTTTTAAAGTATGAACCTATTAATTTAAATTATTAAATTAATACAATAAAGTTTTTTTATGAATTTTTATTTAATAAGCAAAAATATACTAAACTAATACTTAAAATGCACAATAATCCTTTTTTCCGAAAAGAATATATAATATTGTACCAATTTAGTACTTCAAAGTTTAAAGTTTTAGTTTAATAAATTTTCTTTAATAACCAAAAATACATTAAAATTTTATTTATTTTAATTTAGAAATTCATTTAAATGCACAAATAAATTTTGGTTTATGTAAATCATTTATTTTTTTCATTTTTAATACTTAAAATGCACAATTAATTTAATTTTTTTAAATATAAAAATTTTATATTAAGCAAAAGAATACGATATACAGTCATTTATATTTACATATCCAACAAAAAATATTTTTAAAAGTCATATATGTGTACGTATGCATAATAGTTTATAATTTATAAATTTGTATATGTATGACACGTGAGAGTTAGATTGACATGTAGGAAAATTCACCTGAGACTGAAAAATAAAATAAAATGATACATAAGTGAAAAATTAATACAGTTACTTAATGGTGTATAAAATCTCACTTTTTCATAAGTTCAAACCCTTCTAGTAAAGTTTTTAAAGTTCAAACCCTTAATTTCATATTTAATAAAGTTCAAGCCCTAAAACTATCTTTTTTCCCCAAAGAGAAATGGTAAATATCATTATATTATCATTATGTATTTAATTATTTTATTAATTAAATATGCACAAAAAATAATAATTAAAGTGATAAAAATAAAATAATATCTAATACAATCTTTTCGGGATAATTCTTGCTTTATTTTTCTCGATGAAAATATCATAATATATTTTTATCACATAAATATTGAGATATTGTCATATTAAACACAACCATTGGTCACAAGTTGAATGAGCCTGGTGAATGATATCCCCCCAATAGCCCAATCCCCTCCAATGAAATGGTGTTTAAAATGCCCATCTCTAATTAAGGATTTTTTTTCTTTGTTCGTTAATCTGGATCTATCTAGCGATAGTTTTCTATTACTAATTTTTTACGAATTAGTGACTGAAAAAGTTCGATATTAGTTAAAGACGAAATATCAATTGGACCATATTTAATAATGGATAATTTGACAAAAATGTGTTTTTCGTCATTAATTTGACACTGCAATCTTCTAGTAGTAGTGTAGGCCAATTTCCCAGGTATTCAAGAGACTCAAAATCAGCCAACCCCAACCACATAAGTCCAACACCAAGCATGTAAAATGTCCCCCAAAACCATCAAAATCATAGAAGTTTGCCCTTTCAATTCCAAGTAGATAAGGCTGCGTGTAGCAAGGGAAAAATGGACACACAAATGGGGTCTTCATCGACATCAGGCGCATAAAAACTCTTTTAAATAGAGAATATAGTTGGTAATGTTATCTATAATGATAATCAATCCATTATATGGTGTCTTTTCATAGTTATTACGAAAGAGAGAGAGAGGCCCCACACATTCATCATCAAGATTTTTCTTGTAAAGTCAAAACCAAATCATTTGATTTAACACATCAAAGGTATTGACTTAGGCTTGGAAATGGACATGTGGGCCCACGTGCCTGTCACGTGGCTAACCGAAGTGAGTGCATCAACAATTGAAGCACGAGAGGGGGGGGGGGGGGGGAGAGGGGATGGGGCGCCCGCAGAAGAAGGCAGCAGAAAACCCAATTTGTTCTGGGCAGCGCTAAAATGCCAGGAACCATTCTGCTTGCTGTTTGGCAGCAGGTTGAGTCTTGTCTGTGGGAACCACGTTTTCAAGATAAGAGCAGTTTGCCATTGCAATTAGGGACTTTTTGTAATTTATTCTTTTTTAATTTTATTTTTTCCTTTTAATCAATTGAGACATGTTAAAAATGATGGTATTTTGCTGTATACATTTGAATGTTTATAAGCGTACAAAACAAAAAATTGATAAAATAAGAACCCAAATAAGTCTGGCCAAACACCCTTGAAATCTTAACACTATGTGGGGGTAGGGACAAATAGAGTAATTGAATTATTGGCTAGGAAAGGACTAGAAAACTTTTCTCTTTGTCATGTTTAGAGAGAAATAAACAATAGGTACGTAAGAGATCGACTTGTCTCTCATATTTTCTGACTTTTAGTCCTTTGTAATCTAAAATTAAGTTCAAGGGAAAAGGATTTAACATATTTATGTTAACAAAAGAAAAACAAATATGTCAATTTGTATATAAAATCTATTTATCCCTTTCATTATTTTTGTTTGCTCAATAATCTTATTTAATTCAAATAAGATTAATCCCCTCTTCCCTATTCTAATAATTCTACTACCTTTGTCCTACGTCAAAAGGCCAGTTTGAATTAGCTTTTTTAAAAAGTGTTTTTTTAACAACTTTTGAAAAATAACTTTTTTTAAGAAGTTAAAAATTATAGTTAAAAAAAAATGTGTATTTGATCAGAGTTTCAATTTTTTTGGAAGCCAAATTAAATAGTTATTACAAATTTAATGTAAAATTTTCAAAAAAAAATACTTTTTTCCTGAAAAAAAAACCCAATCCAAACAGGCCCTAATATGGATAGGGTCATATTCTTTTTTAAGTTGTTCCAAATTATACACTTATTTATTTTATAAATGCGTAGCTAACTGATTGGTTTCTTTTAATGCTCCTATTAATTAATGTATAACTTTATCAATATGTTCCTTTAATTGTAGTCGGAAACATCCAATACTACTAATGATGGAGGAGTATGTTAGAAAACACGAAGCAAAATTTGTTCTTTTAAATTATATTGATTACTTTTCTTAAGTGTTTAAAAGTATTAATAGGTCTATTTTTAATAAATGATGGAGATAGAATCCAAAGGAACCTAAAGGTTAGGTCACAGACTCATAGCTTCGAATTACTTCGTTTCAATTGTGGTCTTGCTTCAGAAAAGTTAGATTTTAAAACTAATACATAATGTATACTCTCACGTTGCTTTCACAATCTTTTATTGCAACTTTGGATAAGTAAGTTACTTTGATCATAAATAGTTCAGCACTATAGCTTATAATAAAACTTCTATTATACTACTCTATTTTTAAGAATAGAATTTTTAATTAATGAATTCCTGAGTTATTATCTTCTTCTAGTTTAGCTTCTTCTTCTTCCCCAGGACTTTGAGTTCATTCTTTTACTTTATAAATATATCAACCTGTTTCATTTGTAAGGAAGTTTCTTTCTCAAATTATTTGATTTTTTTTAAATATGAAATTTTTTATTAGTGCTAAAAAATTGTTAAAAATTAAATTTGACAAAATATATTACTGTAAACAAAAACTATTAAAACAAATAAAAATATAAAACTAATTAATTTTTTTCGTGTATTGCACGAGAACCATGCTAGGTGGATACACTTTTAAAGTATCTCGTTAGATCTAATTTGTCAGCTAAAACTGGCAAAACTAATCCTTGCCACCCTTGAAAGAATGATAATTTGGCAATTAAACCAACTCTATGTATGTACGGGATGCAGCATCACAGTGCTTTCTTTACCTTTGTTTTGTGTCTTATACGTCTATGTATTAATTGTGTATAAATGTTAAATTATTTTTCCAATTCTTTATATATCTTTTTTATAACTACAAAAGGGGAGGCACTGCAACAACTTACTAAAAATTAAAACCAAGGAGTAGATATATAAATTTAATAAACTTGAGAATAAAAATATTTTTAATAAATTAATAAATTAATTTTATTAATAAAATGAAAACAATATTTTTAAATTAATTAATTATTTAAATCATACAAAACGAAAAACGCACAAAACTATACCCACTAGCTTCAAACCGTCATCTCTCCCAACAGGTGTCATGCAACCAAACAAGGCATATGCGACTACAGCTTTCCTTTTACTCAACAGTGAATGCATCCAAATCAAGTACTCCCTCCTCCACACTGTCTACATAAAATTGTCCTTTTTTCTTTAATTAACACTCTTATCATAAGAGAGAGAGAGAGTGACACATTGACTCCTGTGTCACAACTGACACACTAACATATTTAAAAACCCTGAAAAACTCTTTGGTTTTTCCCAAGTTAAGCTAAGTGACACCAATGCCATGTCCCTTGGATTAATTTTTTAAAATAGTATTTTCAATACAAGTTTTTAATAAAGATCAACTCAAATGGGTTTTTATTCATTTATTCTTAATTGTAATTTAATATATAACTTAAGACCTGTTTGAATTGATATTTTTTTTTAAAAAAAGTACTTATTTTTTTTGTAATCCTTTAGTTTGGTTTTAAAAAAAATTGAAATTCTTAAAAAAATTTCAAAAATAATTTTTTTAGAAGTCAAAACTTTAATTTTCAAAAAGGTATTTTTTTTAGAAATTGTTTAAAATTTTGCTCTTTAGAAAAGCCAATCTAAATGAATCCTTAATTAATTTATTTATTTATATTCAAAGAAAGTCAAAATTAATTATATACAACTAGCCATAATTGACCAAAAAAAAAAACCCCTAATTTATTTTTTGTTTCACACAGTGGTACACACATAAAAAAACAGAGACTAACTAGTACAAGTCCCTTTCCTCTCTTTTCCTTGCCAACCCCCAACTCATGACTTACAAGTACAGACGGAAGAAAACAAAATCAACAAATTCACAAAAGCAAACAGGAAAAGAAAAAAAAGGAAAACTCGGAGCCTGTTTCTGCAAACACACGCACACACAAACACACACAGAGATTCACACAGTAGCTGTGTTGCAGAAGCAACGTGTATATGATCAAATCTTTCACATATTTAGCCCAACAGATGCAGTCTCCAAAGCCCCTAACCCCTTGAAAAACTCCCCCTTAAATCACACCTCACCTCTCTGGCCTCTGCTGCCTCTCCATCTCTCTCTCACACACATTTCACACAGTGTATCACTCAAAAAGCACACACAGAAAGCAACAAAATCCAACCCAGCAACACTTGCACTCTCGAAGACTACATTTTAACATTTCCTACAATCAAGAATCCAGAAAAGCCCATCAACTATCTGCTTCTCAAAACAACCGAAAAAAAAAAAAAACACATTGTTTTTTTTCCCCTTCTTTTTTCTTAAAGCTAGATCATTTACACCACTCTGCAGCCAGCAGAGAGAAACCCATCTCTCGTCTCACGCCAAAACACCAAAAAAAAGGGGAAAAAACACACACACACACACAGAGACACATACAAATACACATATACAGACATGCATACATGAGGAGTTGGGTCGGCGGAGACCAGAAAGCAGCTGAGGTGGCGGCGGCGGCGGTGGTGGTGAAGGAGTCAGTTGATCAAAAAACAAGAAAATGGGTTGTCTTATATCGCGGCTAGCAGCCAAATTTGCTTTCTTTCCACCAACGCCACCAACTTACCAAGTGAAGAAGCAAGACAATGGGAAGCTAGTGGCAGTCTCGACGACGTCGTCTATGCCCATTGATGACCCTTCGCTTGATGTGCTATTACTTGACACCAAGAAGGGCAACAAGATTGTGGCTTTTTACTTGAAGAACCCATACGCTAGGCTTACTTTGCTGTATTCGCATGGCAATGCTGCTGATCTTGGCCAACTCTACGACCTCTTTGTTCAGCTCAAAGCTAATCTTAGAGTCAACATCATGGGGTCTGTTCATTTTCCTTTATTTTCTTTTCTTTTTTTTTGTTCATTATTTATTACAGTGTACACATTGAGACATTTTTGTGCATATAGAGTTTGTCTGGGCATCTTTATACATGTTTTTTGTGCTCGTAAATATTGGGTTATGTTCTTTACTTTTTTCCTCTTTACTCTTGGTATTTTGCATATCTATCTGGGTTTTTTTTTTATACTATTCTTTTGCTTTTTACCTGCATTTGATTTGAATAGATGGGTTAAAATTTTGTTTTTGATACGTAAAAATTTGAATTTGGAAATTGGAAGTCTTATAAGAATGAATATTTGTGCGTGTGTGTGTGTGTGTTTTTTTCCCCTTTTTGGAGAAAGGGGTCATTTTCTGTGTCTTTGAAAGTATCACTTTCATGGGGGTTGGTAAAGGTCACTTTTTTTAACCCTTTTTTCGCACAAGTTGAGTTACCTTCTGGGTTTTTTGGTCGATTACCTGGTTTTAATGATCTTTCAATTTTCTTCTATTTGGGGAAAGATGTTCATTTCTTTGGTGTAATTTTTGCAGCCCTGGATCCGTAAATTTAACAAATTGTTCTCTGAATAAATGGTCTTTCATGGGCTCAAGCTTTTATCTTTCATAGGTTTATAAAGATTTCGCCTTTTCCTTCTTTTCTGGGAAAAAAAAAATCAATTCTTTGGGATGTAATTTCCCAGCCTTGGATCTGTAGATTTCACCAATTATTTTCTGACTTAATGGTCTCTTATAGGCTTGATTTTTCATCCTTTTCAGATTGAAAAAGTAAAAGTGAAGCAGGGTGGTTTATAATTTTTCTTGTTGTTACAGGTCCTTTTCAACTTGCTTTATGTGTTTCATTATCTTTGTCTTTGTGTGTAAAAGTGACCGATTTTACTGGTGACTCGAGGCAAAAATGAAGTGTGAAAGGCAAAGAAGGTTTTACAAGTGGGTTTGGATGCAGACAATAATTGGGTTGGAGTCTGTGTTGTTGGGCAGTGGAATATCTGTTTTAGTTTCGCATTGTTCCTACTCTCCATGTGCTTTCTATTGTGGTGTCAGGTACAGTGGAATGAACATTATGTATCCTATTCTGCATATGAATTCATTAAAATGACCAACTTAACCAGGGGAAAACAATGGAACCATGAAGTTTATGCTTTGTTCAAGTTACTTATCTATTGAAAGCCTCTCACCAATTAAGTAAAAGGTTTGATATATTTGAGCCTTTTTAGCTAAACAAGTACTCATTAGTTGATTGTTTGCTTCCCCCTTTCCTGCAACTTTATCAATTATGGATTACTTACTCCTGGAAGCTTTTGCATTATCTAATATTGAATTCACTTTAAAATTTTCAATTTTAATCTTTATGTGCAGATATGACTATTCTGGCTATGGGGCCTCTACTGGGAAGGTACAGTTCGGTTCACCTCGCTTCAGTATTGTATGGAAATGGACTTAATCTGCTTTGTCTTGAGTAGCAGAAACAAGTATCTCTTTCAAGGAAATATGACCATTATTATTAATTATTAACATTACTATATTTACTTGTGTTGTATTCAGTTATATATATACTTAGTTAGGTCTTTGTGAAAGCTAATTGTTGGGCATATCTAACATTGTCGGAGAACCCATGAAAAAGCAAACAAATGCTAGAAGTCTTGCATTTCTTGAATGAAATGGTGAAGATTACCTGTGTTTATGTACTGAAAGGTGGATGTTTGGAAATTTAGATGAAAAAGTTATTCTTTATTAGAGATAAAGCTTCAGTCTCTGTCTTATTTTATGTATACACTCCTAGTAAAATTACTGAAATTAATTGCATCATATATTTCTTTATACTTTAATAACTCTAAGCCGGACCTCTGTGATTGGGTACAGTGATTTATTTGAATGTCTTTTGCAAACCATTAAGATAGATATCAGAAAATATAAAAGTCTCTCCACCACTGACTATGTTAGATTTTCTGTCAAGTAACATTCGTCCAGGAAAGTTGACTAATGGCCTCTTTTAATATTTTTATTTTGTAAATTTGTTGTTTTTCCTTTTTATTTATCTTTGGGTGGGTGGTACAGAGCAAGCATCTGCATTTACTGTTTCCTGGGGATCAGAATCAGTTTTCTTTTCTACTTTTTATTTTTATTTTTCTTTCGTTGAAGTTTTCACACAAGGTGTTGCCCTTTTTCTCATAGCAAGGCTATGTTGTAGATCTTTATTCTGAAAACCCATAGATGCATAAGCTTGCACCAGTTGTTCAGATTTGTCTTGTATGAACTTGTAAATCATCGTGAACTGATATTGTTTTCATGAAGTTTGAAAATTTTCATGTCTCCTTATTTGATCCAGCCTAGTGAATTTGATACGTATGCGGACATAGAAGCGGTCTACGAGTGTCTTGAAACTGAGTATGGGATTAGCCAGGAAAATATAATTCTCTATGGACAGTCTGTTGGAAGCGGCCCAACACTGCACTTGGCAGCCAAATTACCAAGACTAAGAGGGGTAGTTCTGCATAGTGCAATTCTTTCTGGACTTCGTGTGCTGTGTCATGTGAAATTCACCTTCTGTTGTGACATCTTCAAGGTGAGTAACCAGCTTGACTTTAATCAAAAATAGGACAGAGAGAAAAGACAAAGGTGGCTACTTTGTTGTGGTTCTTTATTTCTAAATTGTCTTATATACCAATATAAGTCCTATTCATCTTTATGTAGTTTAAGGGAAAAATTGTCTGGACCTGAGGAAATTACTGCACTGATAGTTCTATGTGCTTATTGTTTTCTTCTGGTTGGAAACTCAATGGATGATTCTGTAGAAGGGGAAATTAGTAGACACATTTGCTCACCAGGATTAGAGAAAAGCTGGCTAAATATGGAAAGAGGCCATTTTGAATATAAAATATAATACTTCCCACTGCTTTGGAGTACCTACGGTGTCATTCATTACCAAATTGATGTACGTACAAAGAAAATGAACAAGAAGGGAAAAGACTGTTCAACTTCCCGTTGCTTTTGTTGTTGTATATTATCCATAGAACTTACAGATTACAAATCATATATGCAATATAATTTGAATTGTCAATCAATCTCATTAGATCAAATCAATGTCCCCGTATTTGCTTGATTTAATATAAAACTTAACTGCTTCCCCTAGGGGTGATGTCCTGGGTTCGAATCCCATGGGGAGCCGGGGGGCTGAGGTGGGGTTATATATATATATATGTATATATATAAAACCTAACTGCTAATCTCTCCATATAATCTGCTTGCTAGGAGCTTCTCCATCCAATTTCGTTGAGCAATTTCCATTTTGGGATGCTCCTAAATGGAATCTAGTTTAAAAACTAAAATGAGAGAGCTTCCTGAATAATCAACATTCAAGGACAACCTTTCAAAGTTGTCTCTCATGTTACCATGCTATACCAAAAAAGATGAAATATGCTACTTCTAAATCGTAAGATGTGATCTTGTCTTAAAGATGGGATTTCCCTTAAAAGGTGAAAGAAATGGAGGGGCACTGGTCATGATAGATTCTTGGTCTGTTTGGAAACTGTGGAGTCTTAGTTGGATGGTTTAATGCTAGGGCTGAGGTAATGATGAAATCCAATTTTCTATAAACATTAATTCATTTGCACGCTAATGCTTAATATCTTGGGCTCCTTTGGTCTTAAATAAGAATATTATTAAGATATAAGATATTATGAACTCATCTCTATCTCTAAATCAAATTCTTCTACTGGTAACATATCAGTCACCAAGTAATGTTAATGTCGTGTTTTTCCTGTCGAGAAACTATTTGACATCATGGAACTGTTAAAGTACTGAGTTCCAACTTTACTTCTCACAAAAAAAAAAAAAAAGTACTGGCTTCTAATATAGTGGGGATGTTGTGACTAAAACTAGTGCTTGTATCTATGGTGTGTGTGTTGTATAATTCCATGGAAAACTTGGATGTTTACTGGTTCACTTGTTAAACTTTATTTTAGAAGTGTGGTATTTTGATCCTCACTTTTGTCTTCACTGAAGTTCAATGCTATTGCATGCCATGTAGTTTAGGCATGTAATAATTGCAAATTCTATTAGGTTTGGAAAATTGTATATATGCTATTCTATTCAATTTTACTGTTGTTTCACTAATTTCATAGATATATTAACTTGCAGAACATAAACAAAATTCGGAAGGTGAAGTGCCCTGTGCTTGTGATACATGTAAGTGTCCTTCAGATCTTTAGATGTTATATATTTAAGTATTTCATAATAATTTCCTTTTGGGTAGTAGAGTATTTCCTTTAACTATTCTTTTCATGTATTTTAATCTTAGCTCTACATGTACAGTGGTGTGTGCTCTCCTTTGTACTGAAAGAACAGTTGTGTTTCTGCAAATCAGCTGGTGAACATGAATGAGTATAAGATGATTAAGAATTATGTTGTTGGAGAAACTATATGTTATCTTGTTGTTGTCAATGATTTTGTCGCTACCAACTTTTATTGACCGCTCAAGGACTTAGTTCACTTGGTCAATTATTCCAGTAGTTAATATCTAGATCTCGTTTAAGTCGTTTGCAGGCCATTTTTTCCTTTTTCATATAGGAGGCTTTTGTCACATGTTAAATTAACCATTTTGCCGCAAATGTGTGGACATTTGACCTTTTGCATGGAGTAAAACAGCACAATTGAAGCAAAAAACTGCCTCAACGTTTTGTCTATATTCCAAAGTTTATCGTTGTTCCATCCTAAATGCTAGCTTCCATTACAGCTCATCGCAGGTTGATTCTTCAAATAGGGGTAAAATATAACATTTAAAATGAAATTACCTATCTTCGTGGGATTAACAGAGTATAATTAGTTCTATTATTTCAAGTTCCATAAAATCTCTTGTAGAAAAGTTTAAGATAAAGAATCTCATTCAACCAAGTGAAACATACTTCTGAGCAGATCATAAATGGACAAGGGAGTTAAATTTATTGATGTAATGCTCCTCCTCATTTATGTTAAAGAGACTTTTCATGATCATTCGAAGAATGATTAACTGCAATCCTTGAAAGGATTAAAATCACAAAACTGTAAGCATGCATATGAATTTGATTCCTTTCTGGGCTAACTAAACATCTAGTAGTCCAGTTACATGTTCTGATTTACAATTTGTTGACATAATAGTTAGTAAGTTAAGTATCTAATGATGATCTCACTCTAATTCCCTACTCCCGGTTCTACTCTCTGAATTTCTTGCTGTTGCTTTGATTTCATTCTTAAAGAAACAGTAAATTCAATCATTGCACAATCATAGAAGCTTCAGTAAGTGTCAACATACAGTTGATGCCAAAAATTAGTTCTGTTTGTTCTATGGGTAAGAAATTATCAGACAAAGTGAAATGAATTTTTAACTGTAGACATGGAACAGAAGATACTAACAAGTTCTCAATAATATTCAATTATTCGACTTATGAACATTAATATGCAGTTCATTTAGTGACGTTGGCCTTAAAGGTTCCTTCTCTACCCCTTGATTCATTCTAGCTGTGTGAAAGTTCTAATAAGCTCTAAAAGTTTATGCTATTATTGAATTATTTTTGTGTGCGGGGAGAATAACCATATGTTTTACCAACTTGCTCTGCATTCAATTTACGTGCTATTGACATTGTTACATGGTATTATTGATAGTTTTGTTAATCATTTTACAGGGTACTGAGGATGATGTAGTGAATTGGCTTCATGGTAATGGATTGTGGAAAATGGCTAAAGATCCATACGAACCTTTATGGATTAAAGGAGGTGGGCATTGCAACTTGGAGCTTTACCCGGATTACATCCGACACCTTTGCAAGTTTGTCCAAGAAATGGAGAACATGACAACCGAAATCAGGCTCAAAAAGATCCGGCAGACTTTTGGTCTGCCGAAAAGGCCAAATGCTGCCACAAGTTCTGCCAACAGATGCTGTAGGATTAAGTTCAGGTGCCCAAGTTGCTTAGGATGTCCGAAACCAAGTTGCAGAAATTGTTGCAGGTGGCCAAAATGCCCGGAATGCTGGCCAAAGTGCCTGTGCTGGCGACCCAAATGCATTTCATGTTTTAAGCCTAGCTGCATGAAATGTTCATGCTGGCGTACAAAATGCTGGACATTTAGATGCCCAGAGTATTCATGCTCGTGCGCAAAATGCATGAAATGTTCATGCTGGTGTACAAAATGCTGGACATGTAGATGCCCGGAGTATTCATGCTCGTGCGCAAAATGTTCGTGCTGTTAATGGTTGGTGGTGGGTATACATATTGGTCAGGTAAAATCTAAGAAGAGGTGAAGTTTGTATAGATTGCACAATTAGTTCATAGACACTTTGAAACTGTGCAGTAGCTTAAGTTGACATGGGGTTGTAGTCTAGAAATTTAAGCCTTATACAATTTAATTTTATTCTCTGCTGACTCTGCTTAATAGCAACAAACTAAGAATTTAACCTTTTTTTCTTGACCTTATAACTAGTTGAAGTCATGGGAGAATTTTTTGAAGACCATCTTTCATTAGGATATTCTGTCTCACAAATGAAACCATCTGTGATAATGGTCACGCCCGGCAATATTCTATTCTTTGCTTTTAGATCAAATATAGGTGGCCATTGAGTTGAATGATTCTGAAATATCCACTTCATTTCATTAAATTTAAATTGATAATTAGTCAGTCAATTTCGTTCGTAATGTTATAAGCGGATTCATATTCATAGGGTTATTCTCGGTCTTAAAATTCCTAAGACATTTTACTTAAATAGAGATGCTGGCCTAAGTGTTTGGCTTTGCTTATTTTAGATGCTTATAAGTACTTAGAAAAAAATATCGTCTCACATATTTTTTACTATTTGTTGTTTATAAGCACCAAATAAGCGAAGCCAAACACCCTTAATAAGTTTTGTTGATTTATGCCTGTCTTTTTATAATTATTTGACACTCTGCAGCTACCACTTCTGGAGAAAAAAATGCTACAGGTGAAAATTTTGGCGACGGAAAACATGAAAATTCCATTTATTTTTGTCCATCGCTATTCTATTTACATATGGCAACGAATTAAAATTCAATTGTAGTGTTGTGATCATTTTTCCTTTTTGCGAATTCTTTTTCTCATGATGCGTGATACCATTGACATTTAGTGATGAAATGGCAACAGAATTTGGTTTTCCGTTCCAAATCCGTTGCCAAGGTTTTAAGAAATAGACAGTTTATGAGGCGGCCACAAACCGATAAGAGAATAGCTATCGAACAGGCTTGATTGTTTGTTAAGCCCAATTGCTTTTTTCACATCATTATTATTACAAATGATGCATCTTTTGTCCGTAATTTTTGTCTCTGTTTGGGGATACATGTTACTATCTTATTTCAAAATAAATTGATCGTTCAAAACAAATGCTCACTTTATAGTTATGATGAACACAATCATATATATAACTTCAATAGGACGTGAATCAATAGACATCATCTCAAACCTGAAAAAAAAAAAGATAGGTAACATTCTAAAATGAAGGTTAAATATAAGAGCGAAATCATTCTTCCGATCCCAAACCCAAACCCAAACCTGATCAAAGAAGTTGAATCACAATATAAATATCCGAATATTCAATTCCGTTCCTACTCCTAGTTGAGAATAAGAGAATTGGCGAAAAAGAGCTGCCTTAACTCACGCAGGCCTTTAGCTGTTACTTTCCGTGTCATGAGCGTGAAACAGAGTGCGGGAGAAAAGGGCCTGCTCGTGCGTGAAGCAGACACGGCCTTCGTCCTGGGGCCCACACTGAATCTTTCGGACATGCACGCACGAATATAATAAAACCATGTGTGTGTCATATCTTGGTGCTCTGTCTATATGCCACGTGTCACGCGGAGACTGCTATTCCTACACATTGACATTGTTGCGGCGACATCCCTCCGCCAGTTTTGGCTTGTGGCCCCTCCACGTGGCTCCGTCCAAAGCTGATTATGCATAATGGTGTTTCCGCCACGTAACGTCGTCTTTAATGGGTGTAATATTATATTTATTGAAGTTAATTAAATAATTATATATATACACATATATCTATATATATAAAAATTTATCATTTTTATTTATTGTCGTACTAAATATGAAAAATTTCATGTAAGAAGTGTTGAAATAGTAAATTTTCATATCTTATCAATAACGATTAATCTAATATTAATGGTGCAATCTTATGTTCTATAAAAAGACCTATTCTATTTTATATCTGAGAAGGTATTTATTTTTAGATAAAATTGAGTTAAATTTATTTTGAAATTGTAAATTTTCTGGTGTTGTGTTGAAGATGGAGTTTGTCTGTAAACCATCCGACATGGCTGGAAAGTGATTAGCGTACCATGAATTAAGGGAATGGTTTGAAGTAATTGAGGAAAAGAACAAGGATAAGTTAATTAACGAATGATTTGATTAGTTGGGGAAGGGAGAAAAACAAAAATAGTATGATAATTATTAATTTCCATCTATTACAAGTTTCGACATTAAGCGGATTCCTTCTATAAGTTTTTTTTTTTTCAATAATAATCCTTATTCTGATTAATTACAAATATTTCTAAATTGATTATTGTTCTCAATAATACTTTTAGGAGTCCCCACCAAGAGAAGTTTTGACGACTAGAACCCCTAGGGAAAATGAGAGGCTAGAAATCCATCCAAGGGCACTTGGTAATCAAAATCTGATAATGTCTATTTAATGACCAATGGTACGGTCAAGATAATATTACATTAATTATCAAAGACATTAATAATAACCGTAATGATCAAAAGGACGAAAATGGAGAAGGAATCCGATTCAATCATCATCAATGGGTCCAGAAGTCTGAAGTTGGACGCATGTTGGAGCTTCAAGTTAATGATGGACTTCAACCATAAGTATATCTCATGAGATTCAATCTCGTATCTTATCATGATATTCAAACTTACGTATTATTATTGAAAAAGTAACTAACTAATCAAATTATTCTTAAATCTCGAAAGAACCGCTTACATTTTGGGAAATTTGAAAAATCTTCTCAACTTAAAAAAATTTCCTAAGCACATACTTATCAAATTTCAATTCATCCGACAGACTAAAAAATTCCATTCAATCAAGTGAGCTTAGGTTCCATTTGTTTGACATTAAAATAGCTTAATGCGGAAAAATATTTTCAAGAAAAAATATTATTTAAAAAATGAAATATTTTCTGGTTTTGTCTGTCATATAGAAAAATATTTTCTAGTCTTAGATGGTTGTAGTGAAAAATATTTTCAAGTAAAAAAAAATGATGTTTTTGGATAGTATTTTTTTGTGGTGAATAGTTTTCAGATCTTTCAAATTCTATTATTCTACATATAATCAGTTTCTACGTTTGACTTTGTCTTAATTAAGTAGCAAATTTGCCCCATAAACATTTCCCGTTAATTTACATTAAAATTCTATAATTTTAGAAAATAAATAAATACAAGGAATATAAGATTTCGACGATCAGGATGGTATTGGTACTCCAAAATCTTCAGTTCCTAATTTATATTTATGTCCTTAGAAGCTTTTAAAGTCTAATAAAATAAACAAGACAATAAACATTCAAGAAAACGAGCAACTTCAAATGTACTAAGCAGCAAATTTGTCATTGCCTGATTCGCTAAAACCATGCCACTTTGGCATTCTTAAATTTTAAACAATAACCAATGCACAAACTTTCACTCGAAAGATTATACCACACACTAATTTACTTATTTGTCCCTATTTTTATGCTAAATGGCAATGCCCTCCAAAGAGTATGCAATACCACGTTTATTTTTGTGCCTAAAGAGTCATATTAAATACATTGAACAAAAATCACTCCGTTAGACTAACTTTTCAACTTCTAAACTATTCCAACACAGATATAAACTTTTTCATTACTAGAAAATTAAAAATAAATATATTTTCAACTTTTAAACCATTATGATCCATTAGTTTTAGACAGACATTATAACATAAATAATCTTTTTCTGACTACTAGTAAAATTGACTATAAGTGGTTTTTTTTTTTCAACTTTTAAACTATTGTAATAATTTCTAATATTATTGGCTACATAAAAAAATAATAATATCAAATTAAAATCGAAATCTATGCATTGTGGAAGCACACATACTAGTTATATTGCTTTTGAGATGAGATATTTTTAAGCACATTAAACTTGAAATTAACCACTATCACGTTAGGAGACTTGAAGAAAAACTCCTCCTAATACACTTTCAAAAATTTAAATTTAGAGCTCTTCTCTTTAACGAATAAGACTGTTACCATTTTAATTAATAATCAGTAGATAAATACCTATAGTTAAAAAAAAAAGAAAAAAAAAAGAGGATACCCCGAGTTGGGGACAATCGGTGTCCCACTAATATCCAGTTGTAATTCGCAAAGCCCTTTTTCCCATTCGTCCACACGCAACCAAAACCCCTTTACCGCGTACCAAGCGTGCCTAGACCAACCCTCCTATATCACCGTTATAAAAAGTTTAATGGTTTTCTGATAAATAAATCCCTCAAATCTCTCACTCATTAAAAGTAAAGAGGAGAGAGAGAGAAAGAGAGAGAGATTGAAAGAAATCACCACAGTAAGCTCCCAACTCAGCAACACACCACCCCACCACCACCTTTTGGCTCTTCATTTTCAAATGCTGTCGAAGAAGCAAAAACATTCATTCCATTCATTTAATTCCATTATTTTAAACAAGGCAGTGTAAACAAAGTCAAACCAAGAATCTTTCTTCTTCATTCGGCTTTTACAATTTTCAAGAACGAAAAAGAAAAACAAAATTTCAAGTACTATTTATTAATTCTTTATCTCGTACGTGTCAAAAATTGGTTCTTTACTTGGCTCTTTTGGAATTGTGTTTAAGAGAAAATCAGCAGGCTGCATTTTTCGATGTTTGAAGCTTTTTGTGCTTAGTTTTTTACTCTTTTTTTTTTTGAGGTTTAGCAACTACCCATCAAGCCTTTTTGGTTGTTCTACCTGATCTGCATTCTTTATTCTATGCTTTGAATCATCAAAAAGAATTGAACTTTTGTAGTTTTTGGTTATTGATAGACGGCTGCGATTCTTTTATTGTTTTCTTAAATTATTGGATTTTGTTCTGAGAAAATTGATGACTGGATCACAATCAACACGTCAGTGGGGCCCAAGGCAAGCTTAGTTACAGTTGTGAACTTTTTTAGTATTTGTTGCCTGAATGTTTCTCACACGTCTTGGAGCATTTCTTTGTTTTTTTATATTATATAGTATAGTTTTAAGTGTTGGGCTAAGAGTGGAGGCCATCTATGTATCCTACACTATCTTGTATGTATTTGTATATAGAGAAGATTTGCGTCTGAGAAGTCTCTGGACGTTTGTTTTAACAAGCCTGCATGTTCTCCTGGCTTTTGAGCATTAAGGGTCTCATTGGTTTTTGGAAAAGTTTGGTTTTTCCTGGAAATGGTTTATGATTGTCTACCTTAATTACAGTTGTTGATTATAGGTAACTTTGTCTTTTGTTATTTGTTGTTTGTTTTTTGAATGTGCTTTGGTGGGAAAAATGGTTTTGTTTTTGGCTCAAAAGTGAGTCTTTATTGCTTTTTTTGCAGAAAAAAGAAAAAGAAAAAGTGTGTAATGTTGGAAAGATAGAGAGAGAGTTCTACTGTGTAATGTACTTGAATTAATGTAATATATTACCAGATTATTCTTTTTCATCTTCTTTGTTCTGCATTTATCTGAAAGTTTACCTTTAGGATTTGATGATGGTGGAATGATAGGCAGTTTTAGATTTCAGAGATTGAGTGTTACCCGTACTCTAAATGTATTTTAAATTTCTTAAAATGTTAGCTAATAGTCTTCTCTGTTTATTTTTGTTGCAGGTGCTTGTGATAGATATTTAAGTTTCTGCTGCAAATTTTAGTAAGATGGATTCAAGATCATTCAAAGCATCAGAATCACAAAAGGGAAAGCCTCCAGGTCCAACTGTGACCTTTGCGAGGAGGACATCATCAGGTCGGTATGTGAACTTATCGCGAGATTCTCTTGATAGTGAGATTAGTGGACTAGAATTTGCAAACTATACAGTGCATATACCTCCGACACCTGATAATCAGCCCATGGATCCTTCGATTTCTCAAAGGGTTGAGGAACAGTATGTTTCGAATTCTCTGTTCACTGGTGGCTACAACAGTGTGACTCGTGCTCACTTGATGGATAAGGTCACTGAGTCTGAAGCTAACCATCCTCAGATGGCTGGTGCAAAAGGGTCCTCGTGTGCGATACCTGGTTGTGATGGGAAGGTTATGAGTGATGAAAGGGGTGAAGATATTCTACCCTGTGAATGCGATTTCAAAATCTGCAGGGACTGTTATATTGATGCTGTGAAAACTGGTGATGGGATTTGTCCAGGTTGTAAGGAGCCTTATAAGAATACGGATTTGGCTGAAACAGCTGTGGATCCTAAAAGGCCTTTACCTCTGCCATCCAATGTTGGAGTTTCAAAGATGGAAAGGAGGCTGTCAATGATGAAATCTATAAATAAGTCTGCGCTAATAAGAAGCCAAACGGGAGATTTTGATCATAACCGATGGTTATTTGAGACAAAGGGGACTTACGGGTATGGTAATGCTATATGGCCAAAAGATGAGGGATTTGGAAATGATTCAAATGATGGTGTTGGTGAACCTTCTGAGTTTCTGAACAAGCCATGGAGACCACTAACACGCAAACTGAAGATACCTGCTGCTGTTCTCAGCCCATATCGGTAAATTCTTTCCCCAGAATCTTGCATTCGTACCTCTTGTTTGGGGAGAAAAAAAACTGGACATCTACTTGAGGTTTATTTCCCCCTTAAATTGAGTGGAATCTGAATATTCATTTTGTCAGTTTAAACTGGCATGATCTCTGTGTAATGAATTTTGCTAATTTTCTTAATCTTTCTTTTCTTTTTACTCTAATTAATAAGTACGTTTTGGGAACCTATAATTGGCAGTACTTGGTTAAAAGTGACCAAAAGACACAATTTCTAGCAATGTACTGGACTAGTCACCCAGGCCCAGTTGAGCTATTGATTTTTAGTCAATGGCAGGAATTCAATTTGAGCTATGCTGATTGTCCATAAGATGACACTGTTTAATTCTTTAATCCCTATGTGACATGCACATTCTTTAAATTTTTTCATCTGTTATGCTAGAGATTAACATATTCTCATGCTTCTCGTGGACAATTTAATTAAATGGGTGGCGGTAAGGATCGAACCTGTGCCGTTTGGCTTCCAGGCTCTGATACCATATTAAGTTACCACCTCATCTAAAAGCTTAAGCTTGTAGAGAGGATATTGGTTTATTTATTTATTATGTTAACACACGTTTTATGCTGTAGAGAATATGGTAACTATGCTTCCATACTTTTACATCACTTGCTATGTAACAGGACCAACTTGTATAATATTGTCCGCTCTATACTTGCAACATTTCCCTACCGCGACGATGTAGTGTTAATTATTAATGTTCATGCAGGCTCTTGATTTTTGTGCGCATCGTTGTACTTGGACTATTTCTCGCATGGAGGGTTAGCCACCCCAATGAAGATGCAAGATGGCTATGGTTCATGTCAATTGTCTGTGAGATCTGGTTTGCCTTCTCTTGGCTACTGGACCAGCTTCCAAAGTTTTCCCCTGTTAATCGCGCTACTGACCTTAATGTGTTGAAAGAGAAGTTCGAAACACCTAGTCCCGCAAATCCTACCGGAAAATCTGATCTTCCTGGAGTAGATGTCTTTGTCTCTACTGCTGATCCTGAAAAAGAACCACCACTTGTTACTGCAAACACTATCCTGTCTATCCTTGCGGCTGATTACCCTGTTGAAAAGCTTTCTTGTTATGTTTCTGATGATGGAGGTGCCCTTCTGACCTTCGAGGCCATGGCAGAAGCTGCAAGTTTTGCCAATTTGTGGGTTCCATTTTGTCGTAAGCATGATATTGAGCCACGAAACCCTGAATCATACTTCAGCATGAAAAAAGATCCCTACAAGAATAAGGTTCGCCCAGATTTTGTCAAGGATCGTAGGCGGGTAAAACGTGAGTATGATGAATTCAAGGTTCGGATTAATGGCCTCCCTGACTCGATTCGTCGGCGCTCTGATGCTTATAATGCTAGAGAGGAAATCAAGGCTTTGAAGCTTCAGAGAGAGAGAGCAGGTGATGAACCTTTAGAGCCCATAAAGATCACTAAAGCGACGTGGATGGCAGATGGCACCCACTGGCCTGGTACCTGGCTGGTTGCAGCTTCTGAGCACTCTCGGGGTGATCATGCTGGAATCATACAGGTATCAATTTACGTAGACGAACTGCTTTTATTTTGTTTGCCAAGGATATGAACTTCTGCTCCCCGTTTTAATAGATAAATTATCTTTCTATATACAAACCATTTTAAAGTATTAAAAGTTCTTCATGCTGCTGAGTATTTTTTTGCATTCTTAAGTAAGAAGATTGCTCTGGCTGCTTTTGTCAACCGCAGGTAATGTTGAAACTTCCAAGTGATGAACCTTTGCATGGAACAGCAGTTGATGGCAGTCCTATTGATTTGACAGAAGTTGATATTCGGCTTCCTATGCTGGTGTATGTTTCTCGTGAAAAGCGCCCCGGCTATGATCATAACAAGAAGGCTGGTGCAATGAATGCATTGGTCCGTGCATCAGCAATCATGTCGAATGGTCCCTTTATACTTAACCTTGACTGTGATCACTACATTTACAACTCACAGGCAATAAGGGAAGGCATGTGTTTTATGATGGATCGTGGTGGAGATCGTATTTGTTATGTACAATTTCCTCAGAGGTTTGAGGGAATTGATCCATCCGATCGGTATGCTAATCATAATACAGTTTTCTTTGATGTCAACATGCGTGCCCTTGATGGGTTGCAGGGCCCGGTTTATGTAGGCACTGGATGCCTTTTCCGGAGGACTGCTCTTTATGGTTTTGACCCGCCACGATCAAAAGAATATCATCCTGGTTGCTGCAGCTGTTGCTTTGGTCGTCACAAAAAAAGTGCCATTGCCTCTACTCCTGAGGAGAATAAAGCACTTCGGATGAGTGATTTTGATGAGGAGGAGATGGACTTAGCTCTCTTTCCTAAACGTTTTGGTAACTCCAGTTACCTTATTGATTCAATCCCAGTGGCGGAATTCCAAGGTAGACCCCTTGCTGATCACCCAGCTGTAAAGAATGGACGTCCTCCTGGTGCTTTGACCATTCCTAGAGAGCTTCTTGACGCATCTACTGTTGCTGAAGCAGTTAGTGTGATCTCATGCTGGTATGAAGAGAAAACTGAGTGGGGTAATAGAGTTGGATGGATTTACGGGTCTGTCACTGAAGATGTGGTCACAGGGTATAGGATGCACAATCGGGGTTGGAGATCTCTGTACTGTGTCACAAAAAGGGATGCCTTCCGTGGCACTGCACCAATCAACTTAACAGACAGGCTCCATCAGGTCCTCCGCTGGGCCACAGGCTCTGTCGAGATCTTCTTCTCTCGCAACAATGCTCTTCTGGCCAGTCCTAAGATGAAGTTTCTGCAAAGAATTGCTTACCTTAATGTTGGTATTTACCCCTTTACTTCTATATTTCTCATTGTTTACTGTTTCCTACCAGCCCTCTCGCTCTTTTCTGGGCAATTCATAGTCCAAACCCTCAATGTCACCTTCCTCACATACCTCCTGGTCATTTCTTTGACACTATGCCTGCTTGCTATACTTGAGATTAAGTGGTCTGGCATTGCTCTGGAAGAATGGTGGCGTAATGAGCAATTCTGGTTAATTGGAGGCACTAGTGCCCATCTTGCTGCCGTTCTCCAGGGGCTGCTTAAGGTGATTGCTGGGATTGAGATTTCATTTACTTTGACATCAAAATCTGCTGGTGACGACAATGATGATGAATTTGCTGACCTCTACATCATCAAATGGACGTCCTTGATGATCCCACCAGTTACGATCATGATAGTTAACTTGATTGCTATTGCAGTTGGTTTTAGCCGCACGATATATAGCACTATCCCACAGTGGAGCCGTTTGCTTGGAGGTGTGTTCTTCAGTTTCTGGGTCTTGGCTCACCTGTATCCATTTGCAAAGGGACTTATGGGGAGACGAGGAAGAACACCGACGATTGTATATGTTTGGTCAGGTCTTATTGCTATTACTATCTCTCTCCTTTGGGTTGCGATCAACCCCCCGGCTGATAATAATGAGATTGGGGGCTCCTTCCAGTTTCCTTGATTTTTCATGACAAAGGAACTTAGATTCTTGATATATTGTGATGTTGGTAATTTTCTTTCTATTTCTCCTGCAATCTTTGTAAAAATGGAGAAGTGGACTTTACCAATATTAGAAATTTCTGCCATTTTCATCCTTGGATATTTGTTTACCATTATAGCATTCATAGAGAACAGCAATACACACATTCTTTGTACTTCAGAATCTTAAAGTAGAAATCAAATTAAATTCATTGTTCATCTTGTGCCCTATATGGCTCTCTTATTCTTCTAGTCCTGCTTCCTTCCTTCCCCTCCCCAAAAAAAAAAAAAAAAAAAAAGGGGGAAAAGATTTCCCTGTTTCTAAACTCCAGCTCTCTCTGCTTTATAAGGCATTTTTTTTCCTGGCAATATAAGGTGTGCTTATAAGCAAATGTCAAATAAGCAGAGAAGTGTTTAGATAAAATGTGTTTATAAGCTGTTAACATGTTTGATAAATATGTGTTTATAAGCAACAATTTTTATTAAAATGGCTAAAAATTAAAGGATCTTTCATTAATAATGTTGTAATTTTTTTTTTGTTTTGTTTTTAATGGGTATAAGTATTCTTTTATTTGGTCAACTCTTTTTGCGTATAAGCAATTGAAGAAAGAGTTAGGGGTGGTACTTTTTTTTGGGTACTTATAAGTAAAATTTATCAAACGTGTAAATTTTATTGTTCTACTAGCTTATGTCACTCCCAAACACCCTTGATGTCTTTTTAAAGTTGATGATTGTGTGCACGTAGCACGTTGGGTTGTACTTAATTGTTTGCCATGAAGCTACACGACTACATGCATGTCACGTTCAAAGTCATATTTTATTGCCAGAAAATCTTTTTGTTTCAGAAGCATTCAAGATTTTCTTTCGATTTGTTTAACATAGTAATGCAGAGCATGTCCACAGAATCAACATGGAATTGTTGATTCCGACAGTTGAAATACGATTGGAATATTTTTATTCATCATTTGTCTGATAAAGAATGCCTTGACATGGGAAGGGATAATATGTAACTGCACGTAACAATTATTTGACTAGTTGGATGGCTTTGACTGCATCCCATGCTTTTCGTTTGCTTTTACATTTGCCAGACCAAAATAAATGATGGATGAAGTTCCTGAGATTGGAATTTTACTCATTCTCTGAGCCAATTAACAGATTCAGATGGTCGATATTTTCGGAAGTATTTAAGAAAACAAAAGAATCATGAGGTTAGTTAGACAGAGTTACTCAGGCGAGATTTACCATATAGAGTTAAATTATAGAGCAGATTTCATCAAGTGGTTTGATTTACGTAGGAAAAGGAAAAATGTATATTGTTATTGTTGCTCATATCTTTTAGGTGAACTCTATATCAAAAAGGATGAATTGGTTTCAGGTGCACACAGCTGGCCTTAGAAACCATCTGTTTGGCAATAACAAAGGGGAGAGGAGAAAGATCACTGTGTCAAGATTCATTTTCAACCAAGTTTCAAGCTTCAGTTCAGTTTTAGCATACTTCTTTGAGTAAAATGTTATCTATATATCTATATTACCTCTGATGACAGGAGCAAATCCTGCATTGGCATCTTCACTGTTTGCACAGTTACGATCGAATCCTATCTGAGTCTCTATCCCTGATCAAAAATGCATCTCTAATGCAATGCAGTTCCGCCAGAGCATCTGCAATATCCATTCTTTCATTTGGCAACTCAGCTGAGCATATGACTCCAACACGAAGAATTGAAGCCAAGCAGCGTTCGATCTCAGCATTGGCGCATCTCGTACTCTGGCTGCCGGTCATATTCGCCTCTTCCTCTCCTGATAGAAGCCGGGGATCAACTATGTCCGTCACTCGATCAGGGAGAGACAGCTGAACGTAGGTGTGAAGGGAAAAGTTGTCTCTGAACATTCTGCTGGTAGGCCTTTTCCCAGTAAACATCTCTAATAAGAGGATCCCATAGCTATATACATCAACTAGTGTTGACACCGGACCACCCATGCCGTATTCTGCTATTTGAATGCAATAAACAAAGATGTTATTAAACTGAAACAAGCAATCAAATTTAATACTGAATCCTAATAGAAAAGGATAAATTCTGATGGAACATTACACTAAATGCAGAACTTGTGAAGGCACGAATGCATCAGGTTTGCAGTTCAGAATATTTAAGAAGGAAGAAATAAAGAATGATTGGATTACCTAAAGCAATATAACCGATTGTTCCTATGATACCCAATGTTCTTGCAGGGATTCGCATATGCGTAGATTTCACAGAGGGGACCAATAGAGACCTTGCAGAGCCAAAGTCACCTAAACGAGCACAACAATCATCATCAAGCAGTATATTGCTCGGCTTTATATCGCGATGTATTACTCGTATTTCAGAGGAATGATGAAGATAATCCAATGATGAGGCTACATTGATCGCTATATTCAACCTCTGAATAAGGCTCAAAGGCTTTTTGTGCGGAAATGGAGGTGAAGGATGTAACCAGCTTTCTAAGCTCCCATTTGTCAATAATTCATACACCAAGGCTTTGTATTCATTTCCATTTGAATCTGTGCCTGAGTAAGATGTAACGACCTTGACTATATTTCTGTGGCGGATATTCTTCAATGCTTCACATTCAGCCTCGAAACTCTTCCTTGCTCCCTGTTGTTGAAGGTTGAGTACTTTTACTGCAACTGACTGCTTGGTAATATTGAGGATACCTTTGTAAACTGTACCATATCTTCCCTTTCCAATCAAATTCGCTGGAGAAAAATTGTCAGTAGCTTGCTGAAGTTCTGCATACGAGATTTTGGGATATTGATTTCCTAGCAGGCTGTCGGTAGACACTTCTGCTTTGGAATGTCTAGCAAGGTAACAAATAGCTAGCTCACGTGCTAACAGCAGAAGTGAAAGCATAAGTAGAATATGTCCAATAGCACCACAGAGAACATTAATAATTCCCCAAGCAGAAAACTTTTTTCGTCCTGATGACATTCCTTTTGGGCATGCAGGCAGCAATAATGACCTTGTGCCTCCACATAGTTTCCCATTTCCTGCGATTGAAAATTTCGAGGTGTTCCTGAAAACTCCCTCATCTGGCACTTCACCTTCCAGCATGTTGAAAGACAGATTTAACTGTTGAATATATTTGAGCGTTACAAAGTCCTTTGGAATTAAACCAGAGAAATTATTGTGAGAGAGATCTAGTACTTGAATACTTCTCAACTCTACCAACGATCTTGGAATGCTACCTTGAAAAGAGTTACCACGAACACTCAGGAATTCGAGAGCTACACAATAGGCAAGGCCAGCAGGAAGTTCACCTGATATTTTATTGTTTGAAATGTCCAATCTCATAAGATTTATTAATTTAGCAACCTCCGATGATAAGGATCCATTGAAAAGGTTATGTGCTAAGCTCAGAACAAGTGAGAGTGTATAGAGTTGGAAAACTTCGTCAGGTATAGGACCTGTCAGCTGATTGTGTGAAAGATCCAAGTTTTCCAGGCTTCGGTAATTCCCCAAAGAAACAGGCAAGGTACCTTCAAGCATATTTTCTTGCATTTCAAGAATACTTAAAGAAGTGATGTTGCCAATCGAGGAGGGGATCTTCCCAAAACATTTGTTCGCTGAAAGGTATAATCCTTGTAAGTTAATAAGTTTCCCAATGGAATCAGGGATGGTGCCTGTGAGATTGTTCCTATTCAGAGCCAATCGATATAGCTTGATGAGGCTTCCTATACCTTCAGGTATGACCCCAGATATGTAATTCCCATCAAGCCTTAGTGAAACTAGCTCAACGGAAAGATTTGCAACAGAATTGGGTAAACGATCTCTTAGATTATTTGCATTCAAGTGCAGAACTCTCAGATCAGTACAATTAGATAAAGAACTGAAAAACTCTAAGTCGTTACCTTGATTGCTTCCCAAAGAGTTAGTACCCAAATTCAATCGTTGCAGATGCTTTAAGCTTCCCCAGGTTGAAGGTACAGGTCCAGTAAAAGCATTCATACTAATGTCAAAAATTGCAAGTCCAGAAGCATTTGTTATTGATGCAGGAATGGGGCCAGTAAAGTCGTTTAACTCGACTGATGCAATTTGAAGTTTAGGCAGTGCAATCCCCATATCCCGTGGGAATGTGCCTGATAACATGTTAGAAGCCAGCCTGAGATAGTGGAGTGATGAGAGATTGAAGAGCTGCATAGGTATTCTACCTAACAATTGATTGGAGGACAGTTCAAGATATTCTAAGTTAGAGAGCTTTCCAATTTCTGCAGGAATGCTTCCTCCTAGAGAATTGTCTGAAAGACTAAGCATAATCAAATAAGAAAGATTCCCCAGTGAAGCTGGGATTGATCCTGTCAGACTATTATATGACAGATTCAATTCAAGAAGCTTAGGAAGAGAACCTAGCTCCGCAGGTATCGCACCTGAAAGCTTATTTCTTTCAAGATTGACGAATTTCAGGTCTAGACAGCGAGACAAGGCCACGGGAAGTGGACCATAGAAAGTATTATTGTCAAGTGAAAGATGTTGAAGACGAAACAATCTGCCGATTTCCCTGGGAATTTCGCCACCGAAGAAGTTGTTATCAAGGATGAGAGTCTTGAGGAAAGTTAAATTGCCTATAGATGGAGAAACTGAACCTGTGAGCTGCAGTGTTGACAGGTTCAAGGCAATGACTCTTTGATGCCTCCGACCGCATGTAACTCCTTTCCAGCTACAAAAGTGTTTTGTGTCATTCCATGAAGATAAAAACGTAAGAGGATCTGCGGCAATATGAGCTTTGATGGTAAACAAAGCTTGGTGTTCTGTCTCATTTGTGAACCTGAATCTATTGTTGGTTGCTGCAGGCATCACTGTTACAACGAAGGTTGTGAAAAGTAGGATGCAAGACATGGAAATATATGAATTTAGCAATTTCGAACTCATTGTTTTCTGCTGCTTTTGAGAAACAATCACTGAGTGGAATTAAGGCTGCAATGAAGCTTCAACACAGGTTTGCTATCTGGTTGTCTCTCCTTCTTGTTTTCTTTTCTTTATTTTTTGTTTCTTTTGAAGCAACAAAAACGATTACTTCAATACTAATCTAAGAACTGGTGGTCATCTCTTTTCCATATATCCATTTTTCTCTTTCCACATTAGTGGACTATCTCATAGGTGGAAGTGCCAAGTCTGAAGTCAACGTTTACGTGTAAGTCAAGATGTGAACCATCCCTACCTAAAAAAGTTTTATGGAGAAGTGGACGTTTTGCCTTATTTTGACTAACAGTTCCGCTCCCAACATGACACTCTGGAAAAATTCTTCGGAATGTGTCCTTTATGACGGTCTCCACATAAGCCCCACATGTAAATATTGATTGTTTCAAAAGTGATTCCTGTACATTTTTTATTCTATGCGAGATATCAAGTCTACCTACGAAAATTAACCCGAAACCTCTTGTATTTAAAATAGAAATTTATATAATGACCAAGTACACTGCTTTCTTTGAAATAAAAATAAATAAATAAATACAAATAGACCACTCTACGGGTGACTATTAGGGGTGGAACCAAGAATTTAATACTAGGAATCATCATTAAAAAATTGTTTCATAATACTTATAAAGAATAGTATTTGTGAAAAATAATATAAGATTACGTAAAGAAAAATTTACTATTTCTTGTTTCTCTTTCATAGAATAAAATTCATCAATTGTCATATCAATATGAACATTTAAATTCTTTTTCAATATATATAACCAAAATATATGTATTAAAGACATTATTCATTGAAGTGAAAATTTCATTTTGATAATTTTAATTAAAAAAATAACTCATTCTATAATTGTCGTTTAGACACAAAAACTAAAAATAAATTACTATAGTGAGAGAAACTATTAGCTGCAAACTATTGTTCAATGAAAATATCTGAACCCTAATGCATAAACTATACTAATTTATGAACTAAAAACAAGTTATTGATTTTAAATATTTGTCAATTTTTTACATTGAACTGCAATACTAGATAAGTATGTTAAGTCGTGATGATTAGGTGCATTAAATATTTTAACTGATCTATGATAAAAAAAATTAAACAATATATATAATCATATTACAAAGTGCATGCATAATTGATTGGTATTAGTTGAAAATAACAATATCAAATCAAGAGCTTATTTTTAATTCATTTTCTTCTATTTTGAATCAAATATTTTCATTAATTAGATAAAAAAATATAAAGATAAAAGTTGAGTTGGTGTCACCATATACCTAAATAAAAAAAATTTTCAACTAATTAAGAAGTTTCACACATATTTTTAGAAATAGAAGGATAAATCAAAAAAGAAATTATGGAGGCTTCTTGGCGGCGGGTGGTGCGGGGCTGAATCCGTGACCATTACAAGTTTTCAATTTGATATTTGTATTTTCTTTTTTTAACCTATTTGTCGGTATTTAGATACCACAGAAAAAGATGATAATCTAGAATAGGGATAGATTTCGAATCATACAAATATTATTTTACTATACCTGAAATCAAATATATAACTGCATGTAACAATTATTTGACTAGTTGGACGGCTTTGACTGCATCCCATGCTTCTCGTTTGCTTTTACATTTGTTGTCACGCTCCCAAGTTCACCTACTTGAATTTGGGGTCGCGACTGTCACGAATCTAAGAAGACTTCCTTTTCTTAGCCCACAAGACTCCAAAACACCCTACAAAAACTAAACCTCACAGAAATATTCCATCAAAGCTCCATAACAATTAAAGCCAATTAATTTCAAGGTTTAAATTATACAAGTACCTAGCACTAAAAATCAAGGTTGAAAGAATACATCAAACAAGTGTGAGGGTTCTTTCTCTCGTATTCCCTGGCCACCCCTGCGAAGCAAATAAAAACATGAGATACAAAAGCTCAGTAAGTTGGACACATGGAGTTAGGCACTTGATAGTCTTAGGGACAAGACTAACCATAAAATATAAACAAAATATAAAGTGGAGCACAACGCATCAAGAAGATATCTTGCACAATAGGTTCAAACACAAGGCACATCACACTGCATAGTAGATCCCATAACTCATACCAATAACCACGCTTGCATACACATCACATATAAGACCACGTTACTACCAACACATATCACACTAGACTGAACACCTTTAAGGCCTTTTCTATATATATATATATATATATATATATATATATATCACATTATATTTACTCTAGCAAAGCCACGTAAAGCCACAATATAATTTTATATAAATCCATGCCACACGCATAACATATCACATATAAATTCCACATCACTACTACCTAGATAAAAATAGATTCACATTTGTCCGTAACACATCACATAATAGATCACACAATTACCCGCTAGAGTTGTGATAGATAAAGTACTTTCACACCACATATAACACACTAGGCCGAGCACACTCAAAGCCTCTTCCTGTTACAGTAAATCATCTCCCACCAATTGTCGCATGGGCCCCAACACCTCCTTGCAGTGAACCATATCCCACCCACAGGCACACAAGATCATATCACACTAATATATGTAAGTCAATCTTGACTGCCAGATAAGTGTTAGAGCTCCAGGGGTTTTCACATAGGACACAAAATACATTATATCCACAAGTTTCACACATCACACTTTTAACAAATCAAAACCATGATCTAAACATGTTCACACTTATCTGAGATCTTAGGTTTCCCACGTCACATATAACACAAGATTTCAAAGCACAAGTGCACTATATAATCTCACATATCCCAAATCAAGAAATGGGAATAACTGACAATGAGGGAAATCAAATCAAATGTATATAGGATTGATCATATTATCCAGGGTAGCTTTTGGGAAGTAGTTTAGAAGGAATGTCCAACTTACCTCAACCTAGCTTCTAGTGAAACGTCTCCTCACCTAATAATTATAACAATTTCTAGTTAACACAACATTATAATTATCATATTCAAAGAAAATGTCACACTTAACTGACAACAAGTCAATGAAAGAATTCAAAGAGAATAATAGTTATAATTCATCAAATGCTTGCTAAAATAGAGTTGCAAAGTTAATTAAAATAGAAGCATCATATTATTCATCTAGTACACCTAAAGCAAGTGGCCTTCAGTAATCTAACAGATTCATAATTTCATAATACTCCACAATATTTACAAATTTAACTCAGACTAAGACATAAACCACAAAAGAAATAATAAACGATAATAAATTAGCTCAATTCATTCATCTTATACTAATATATTTGATCATGTCAAATCAATCTCCAAAAATATATTAAGCTTCTTTTAGCTATCACTTTCCTCTTTCATTCTTTTTTATTGTCTTTTCATTATTGTCAATTAACACTTGAACGGAATAAATCACAAGTTAAGCCTTCATAATTTCCACAATAAACTGGAATCCTGTAACTAACTCTATGCCTGACTAAAAATTAGCTACTATACACCTTTTGCACCATTTCACACTCCCACGTAAAACACCCATACCTACACGTTTTACACATCACATCAAGTTTCACACAGTTCTAACGGTTTATCCAGCATTTAGCAGGTTATAATACCCCAAATTAGATCAAGTAACTAAGTGCGTTTTAGTTTGAGTACCAATATATGGACACAAACTCAAAAGCTTATGCAGGAACACGGTTACTTATATTAACTATTTGCAAATTCTATCAGTTAGCTTGAATGACAAAGATAATGGAATTTCCTTTCCCCAATTTCAGTTCTACATACACCTTTAAGCGCAAGTACATGCAGTTTATAAGACTAACCCATAAGTAAAATTGCATATATATACACGTCAAAGTCCTCCCATTTCAACAGCTAAATTACTACCCACTAGAGTTCTTAAACTTTATCCAATTTCTACCTCCACACACACACGACTGTACCCACGGCAAACCCTTTAAGAATTCCCAAAAGTATTAAGCATTTGTACTCAAAATTATCAACTATCTTACGTAGCAAATGGGTTTAAGCCTTATACACAAAACAATGTATATACACACACACATGAACATGTATAGAACACATATCAAGATGTTTACACCCACAAAATAAGGTGATAATATTTACTTGATTAACAAAGATGATGCTAGTTAGCCTATAATCTCAGTTTTTCCTTCTTTATTTCTCTCTCTATTTCTTTTTCTTTCTTTCTTCTCCTTCTTCTTCATGTTTAGCCGAGTGTGTGACTCTGCGTGTTTTGTGTTTGTTGGCCTTGAGAAGTGACGGGAAAAGAGAGGAAAAAGATGAGCGGGTTGGTGGGATATTTTGATAAATTCCTTTCCTTTTTGCATTTAAACCCCCACATATTCATTTAGCCAACCAAAATTAAAATAATACTTTGGCCACATAAAATATATTTACTAACATAAGCACACATTATCTATTATCTATTATTAGTATTTTTTTTTTTTTGGGTATCATAATTGTCAAGCCAAAGTACGTGACGGATGAAGTTACTGAGATTGGAATTTTACTCATACTCTGAGCCAATTAAAAGAATCAAATGATCGATATTTTCTGAAGTATTTAAGAAAAGGAAAGAATCGTGAGGTTAGTTAGATGGAGTGACTTAAGCGAGGTTTTTGAGCGTACGGAGTTAAATTATAGAACTCATTTCATCTAATGGATTGATTTTTACTTGGGGAAAGGAAAGAAGTATCTTGCTATTGTTGCTCATTTCTTTTAGGCGAACTCTATATCCAAAAAGATGAATTGGACTCAGGTGCACGTAGTTGGCCTTAGAAACCATCTGTTTGGCAAAAACGAAGGGGAAAGCAGAAAGATCAGTGTGTCAAGATTCAGTTTCAACCAAGTTTCAAGCTTCAGTTCAGTTTTAGCATACTTCTTTGAGTAAAATGTTATCTATCTATCTATCTATCTATCTATATTACCTCTGATGACCGGAGAGCAAATCCTGCATCGGCATCTTCAATGTTGGCACAGTTATGATCGAATCATATCTGAGTCTCTATCCTTTCTCAAAAATGCATCTCTAATGCAATGCAGTTCCGCCAGAGCATCTGCAATATCCATTCTTTCATTTGGCAACTGAGCTGAACATATAACGCCGACACGAAGAATTGAAGCCAAGCAGCATTCGACCTCAGCATTGGCGCATCTCGTACTCTGGCTGCTGGCCACTGGCCACGTTCGCCTCTTCCTGTCGTGATAGAAGCCGGGGATCAACAACGTCCGTCACTCGATCAGGGAGAGACATCTGAACGTAAGTGTGAAGGGAAAAGTTGTCTCTGAACATTCTGCTGGTAGGCCTTTTCCCAGTAAACATCTCTAATAAGAGGATCCCATAGCTATATACATCAACTGGTGTTGACACTGGACCACCCATGCCGTATTCTGCAATTTGAATGCAATGAACAATGATGTTATCAAAATGAAACAAGCAATCAAAATTTAATACTGAATCCTAATAGAAAGGGATAAATTCTGATGGAACATTACACTAAATTCAGAAATGTTTGCAGTTCAGAATATTTAAGAAGGAAGAAATAAAGAATGATTGGATTACCTAAAGCAATATAACCGATTGTTCCTATGATTCCCAACGTTCTTGCAGGGATTCGCATATGTGTAGATCTCTCAGACGGGACCAAAAGAGACCTTGCAGAGCCAAAGTCACCAAAACGAGCACACCAATCATCATCAAGGAGTATATTGCTCGGCTTTATATCACGAAGTTTTAGTCGTATTTCACCGGAATGACGAAGATAATCCAATGCTGAGGCTACATCGATGGCTATATTCAACCTCTGAATAAGGCTCAAAGGCTTTTTGTGCGGAAATGGAGGTGTAGGATGTTGTTGAGTTATGGCTCAAAGTCTAAGTCCATATAAATTAGGAAAGAATTTTAATAAAAATTAAAATTCTAGTTATAGTAAGAGTCTTAATTATGGTAGGATTGATAGATGAGGAAATCCTTTGTCTTGGAGGACAAGGAAATCTCCTCTATAAATAGGACTCTTGTATTAGTTGTATAAGGTGTGCCTTAGGGCCACACCCCATAAGGGGTATGGGTGAGAGAGAGAACCTGAGAGTATCAAGAGTGTCTTATATTCGTTCTAGTCCTGTTGAGGATAGAACCATTATAAAAACTCTGTGGGGGAGGGTTTAGACTTTTCTTTCCGTGCAAAAAGTCATCACCCGATTTGTAATCCCATTATTATTGAATAGTGGAAATTATCCCAGAGGGAATCGTGGACGTAGGCAGAAGGCCGAACCATATTTAATAGCGCGTATTCTTTTCTCGTTACTTGTGATTTAATTCCGCTGCGTGAGTGTGTGTTTTGTGTCCTCGATTTTCCCAACAAGTGGTATTAGAGTTAGATTGGAGGAAGGACGCTGGTTTGCACGAAAAACGAAAAAAGAAACGCCGAAGAGGAGTAAAAAAATTCGCTGACTTTCTGGTCACGTTTGGAAGCCTTCCCGGAGTCCGATTGACGATCCGTTTATTGCTATGTTTTCGTCTTGGAGAGGAGAGTAAGCTGCTAAAATTTCATGACGATCCGACGGTCGGATTGTGAGTTACAAGCAGGTCAAGTTTTATGAGTTTGTGATCAAGTGGTCAAACAGAAGATTTGACCAGCGGGCTGCAGGGGTTTGACTGCATTGACTGAGGGTCTCCCTATCATTTTCCGACGTCTTGAGTTCATTTTTTAGGTCCGTTTTGCCAAATTTCTTGATGTATCGTGGGTGAGCCTTGAAATTAGGTAGAACAATGAAGTGGTGATAAAATTCTGCGAAAGTCTTTGAAGCATTGTGCGAGCAAACACATTTAGCTAACTAGTGAACAAACTTCTAGAGGAGAGAAGTTTGGATGAGTAAATTAGTTGAAGAAGGTTCGATTCGAGGGATGAGTCACGCGCGGAGAGTATACGTAGCTGAACAATCAGAGTCCTGCCCATACGACTGATAAGGGATGCTACTGCTGGAAGAGAAGACCATGTCTGAGATGCCTTGTGTCGAAGGAGGATGCAAACAACTTCAAGAGGTCGAGGTTAGACAGCACAAAGAGGGATGTTGGGGATGACTCCGAAAACCTGCTAGGATGTGTTGGTAGCTACTGTCGTGAAGAGTGTTGTCGAGCGAGGACTCCAGCATAAAGACTGTAAAGAGGTTCCAGTTGCGGCAAAGAAGCTTTGGACTTTTCGTAAAGGAAGGAATTTGTTGGGTTATGGCTCAAAGTCCAAGCCCATACAAATTAGGAAAGAATTTTAATGAGAATTAAAATTCTAGTTATGGTAAGAGTCTTACGGCTCGTTTGGATTGGCTTTTTTCAAAAGCGTTTTTTTTAACAGCTTTTGAAAAACAGCTTTTTTTGAGAAGCTGAAAATTCTGGCTTCTAAAAAAAGCTGTATTTGAGCTTTTTTCAGAGTTTCAGTTTTTTTGAAAGTCAAATCTAATAGTTATTGCAAATTTAAGGTAACTTTTTCAATAAAAAAGTGCTTTTTTCTTAAAAAAAAGCCAATCCAAACAGACCCTTAATTATGGTAGGATTGATAGATGAGGAAATCCTTTGTCTCGGAGGATAAGAAAATCTCCTCTACAAATAGGACTCTTGTATTAGTTGTATAAGGTGTGCCTTAGAGCCACACCCGATGGGGGTTGTGGGTGAGAGAGAGAACCTGAGAGCATCAAGAGTGTCTTATATTCGTTCTAGTCCTGTTGAGGATAGAACCATTATAAGAACTCTGTGGGAGAGAGTTTAGACTTTTCTTTCCGTGCAAAAAGTAATCACCCGAGTTGTAATCCCATTATTATTGAATAGTGAAAATTATCCCAGAGGGGATCGTGGACGTAGGCAGAGGGCCAAACCACGTTTAATAGCGCGTATTGTTTTCTCGTTACTTGTGATTTAATTCCTCTGCGTAAGTGTGTGTCTGTGTCATCGATTTTCCCAACAGATGTAACCGGCTTTCTAAGCTCCCATTTGACAATAATTCATACACCAAGGCTTTGAATTCATTTCCATTTGAATCTATGCCTGAGTAAGACGTAACGATCTTGACCATATTTCTGTGGCGGATACTCTTCAATGCTTCACATTCAGCCTCGAAACTCTTCCTTGCTCTCTGTTGTTGAAGGTTGAGCATTTTAACTGCAACTGACTGCTTGGTAATATTGAGGATACCTTTGTAAACTGTACCATATCTTCCCTTTCCAATCAAATTTGCAGGAGAAAAATTGTCAGTAGCTTGCCGAAGTTCTGCATACGAGACTTTGGGATATTGATTTCCTAGTAGGCTATCCACAGACACTTCTGCTTTGGAAAATCTGGCAAGGTACCAAATTGCCAGGTCACGTGCTAACAGCAGAAGTGAAAGCATAAGTAGAATATGTCCAATAGCACCACAGAGAACATTAATAATTCCCCAAGCAGAAAACTTTTTTCGTCCTGATGACATTCCTTTTGGGCATGCAGGCAGCAATAATGACTTTGTGCCTCCACACAGTTCTCCATTTCCTGCAATTGAAAATTTCGAGGAGTCCATGAAAACTCCCTCATCCGGCACTTCACCTTCCAGCATGTTGAAAGACAGATTTAACTGTTGAACATAAAGGAACATTGCAGAGTCCGCAAAGTCCTTCGGAATTACACCAGAGAAATTATTGAGAGAGAGATCTAGTACTTTAATACTTCTCAACTCTACCAACGACTTTGGAATGCTACCTTGAAAAGAGTTACAACGGACACTAAAAAATTCCAGAGAGAGCGCAAGATCAGCAGGAAGTTTTCCTGATATTTTATTGTTTGAAATATCCAATCGCATAAGATTTCCCAACTTACGAACATCTGATGATAAGCATCCACCGAGAAGGTTATTTTCTAAAAGGGTTAACCAAAGGAGAACCCCTTTCCCACCTGGCCAGAGGCCCCTTAACCAGGCGGGAGGTAAATCGAGGGATGTGCGTGAGTGGCAGCCCGACCAGGGAGAGGACCAACGGGCGTGGAAATCCAGCAACAGCCCCCGCAATATTTCAGCGGAGTACTGCCCGACCAGAGCCCGAAAAGGTTATTTTCTAAGCTGAGACCAAAGAGTGTTTTGAGTTGGAAAACTTCTCCAGGTATAGGACCTGTCAGCTGATTGTGTGAAAGATTCAAGTTTTCCAGGCTTCGGTACTTCCCCAAAGAAACTGGCAAGGTACCGTCAAGCATATTTTCTTGCATTTCAAGAATACTTAAAAAAGTGATGTTGCCGATGGAGAAGGGGATTTTGCCAGAAAGTATGTTCTCCAAAAGGCATAATCCTTGTAAGTTGATAAATTTCCCAATGGAATCAGGGATGGTGCCTGTGAGATTGTTCCTATACAAAGCCAATCGATATAGCTTGCTAAGGCTTCCTATTCCTTCAGGTATGACCCCAGTTATGTAATTCTCATCAAGCCTTAGCGAAACTATCTCGGTGGAAAGATTTGCAACAGAATTGGGTGAACAATCTCTTAGATTATTTGCATTCAAGTGCAGAACTCTCAGATCAGTACAATTAGATAAAGAACTGAAAAGCTCTAAGTCATTACCTTGATTGCTTCCCAGAGAGTTAGTACCCAAATTCAATCGTTGCAGATGCTTTAAGCTTCCCCAGGTTGAAGGTACAGGTCCAGTAAAAGCATTCATACTAATGTCAAAAATTGCAAGTCCTGAAGCATTTGTTATTGATGCAGGAATGGGGCCAGTAAAGTCGTTTAACTCGACTGATACAATTTGAAGTTTAGGCAGTGCAATCCCCATATCCCGTGGGAATGTGCCTGATAACATGTTAGAAGCCAGCCTGAGATAGCTGAGCGATGAGAGATTGAAGAGCTGCATAGGTATTCTACCTAACAATTGATTGGAGGACAGTTCAAGATATTCTAAGTTAGAGAGCTTTCCAATTTCTGCAGGAATGCTTCCTCCTAGAGAATTGTCTGAAAGACTAAGCATAATCAAATAAGAAAGATTCCCCTGTGAAGCTGGGATTGATCCTGTCAAACTATTATATGACAGATTCAATTCAACAAGCTTAGGAATAGAACCTAGCTCCGCAGGTATCGCACCTGAAAGATTATTTCTTTCAAGATTGACGAATCTCAGGTCTAGACAACGAGACAAGGCCACAGGAAGTGGACCATAGAAAGTATTATTGTCAAGTGAAAGATGTTGAAGACGAAACAATCTGCCGATTTCTCTGGGAATTTGGCCACCGAAGAAGTTGTTATCAAGGATAAGAGACTTGAGGAAGTTAAATTGCCTATAGATGGAAAAACTGAACCTCTGAGCTGTAGTGTTGACAGGTTCAAGGCAATGACTCTTCGATGCCTCCGATTGCATGTAACTCCTGTCCAGCTACAAAAGTGTTTTGTGTCATTCCATGAAGATAAAAACGTAAGAGGATCTGCGACAATATCTGCTTTGATGGTAACCAAAGCTTGGTGTTCTGTCTCATTTGTGAACCTGAATCTATTGTTGGTTGCTGCAGGCATCACTGTTACAACGAAGGTTGTGAAAAGTAGGATGCAAGACATGGAAATATATGAATTTAGTAATTTCGAACTCATTGCTTTCTGCTGCTTTTGAGAGACAATCACTGAGTGGAATTAAGGCTGCAATGGAGCTTCAACTTAGTTGGCTCTAATTTGAAGTTAGAAATCCTAATACAATTTTTCATCTTGCAACCCTGATGTTAACTTGCTAGTACAACTTGATTGTCACGCAACCAAAATCAAACGTGTGACAAAGAATGGCATAAGAGCGAGTTACTAGCCAGATGTGGGAGTTACATGTTATTTAGAGCAAAATGCTATATGAAGTATATAGTTCCTCAGTGAAGGATGATTGTAATGTTTCATATCGGGTTGTGGGGTGATTTTTGAGTAGTTTATATCTGAATATTGTGAGTCTAACTAATACTTGAGATGATTATTTTGGGCCAACTTATTTTGGGGGTCAAGTAGTTTACATTTGTAGCCTACAACACTGGTCTTACTGACGAGTTTGGGTTCCGAAGGGTGACATAGATGGTCAAGTGCATTTGTTTGCTAGCTGATAGTCTTTTTTTCTGTTTTTTTAAGAACATAAAGCCAATTACATTAAAGTCTCAATAATAAAACTGATCACACCAACCCTAAATTTAATATTTGATTATGTTTTTCTTTTTAGATTAGTGGACTACTTCATAGGTAGGGGTGTGTACTAATCGACAAAAATTGATGATTGGATCGAAATTTCGAGTACAGTGAAATCGGGTTTGAAGAATTGAGGAATTGGGGAAAAAAAGTTAGATTTGGAGATCAATTCAAGAAACGGGTTGGGGGTTGGAATTAATTTTGAATTTTGGAAAAAATCCAATTATTAAAATTATTTATCTATATTTTGGAGGTTGAATTATGTTATTCTTATTCTCCTTTCCCATTTTCCTAATTCCTCAGTGGTGAATTGGGATGGAGAGTTGAATAAAATCTCTTCTCCAAAATTATTCCAAAAAAAAAAAAACAAATTTGTTGATTGGAACAAAAATTCCCCAATAATCACTCCGATTCGTAAGTAGAAATGTCAAGTCCGATCTCAACGTTTACTGGTGCACAAAGACTCAAGTCAAGATGTGAATCATGCATCCCTACCTGGAAAAATTTAAGAAGACGTCAACGATTGGCATTATTTTGATTAACAATTCCACACTAATGATAACACTTTGGAACAATTCTTCAGAATGTCACAGCCTCTTTTCCACATGATGAAACGCGTCTTGTATAACGTAATTTCTCATGTAATTTCCATTGTTTTTAAAATGTTTTGAACACTTTTTTGTTTCTTTTATGCAGGAGAGGCATATCTGTTTAGAATTGATGTGTGACGTCTTCCACCTAAAACAAAAAATTTGTTCCTACTTAATGGGTCCAATAAATTGCTCTGTTTCACCCGAAAAATAAAAATAAAATACTGTTCTAAGGATAACTATTAGTTGGTCTGCATAGGGCCTTTAATCAAAATTTTTAACCATTATAATTTGGGGATTTGATATTTATAGGTTTTTAGATATAATATAGTCAAGAATGGGGACGTTCGATTTCAAATCATACCGATTTTATTTTACTATATCTGAAATCCTTCTAAAAAAAAAAAGAAAAAGGAAAAAAACTTCTGAATATAAAATTAAGGATGAATGTCAATAATTAGGAGATACATAATTATTCCACAATAAATCATGCCATATTAACAACTGCAAAAGATTTTTGCTATAGGGAAAACTTTTCCATCCACCTGATGTCAGTTCACAAAAAAAATGTGTAGTTTTTGAACAAAAATTCATAGGTATATATAAACTTTTGTTCTTAACCAATGAATTTTTTGTTCAAAAATTATAATTATTTTTGTTCTTGACCTATAAATTTTTATTCTTAACTTATAAATTTTTGTTTAAAAATTATAAATTTTTTTTAATATAAACTAACAACAATGTAACTGATGGAAGAGTTTCCCTCTTGCTATAACTTTGAAAGGATTTTTTTTTGTAAATAATATACATAAAAATTTTAATTTAAAAAATAGCCTTGTTTTGGATCGGGTTTCAAAAGTAGCACTTTTGGTTATTGAACAAACGAAAAAGGTATTTCAAAAAATGAAAATGTTAGCAATAAATATGGTGTCGTGGCAGAGGAACTTTTGGCTATTCAAAAGCCGAAATCGACTATTCAAATGCCGAAATCGGCTATTCAAAAGCCGAAATCTGTGTGCAACGGTACGATATTTATTGGTCCTAGTTTTTAATGCTTTTGGCTATTCAATAACTTAATTCGGCTTTTGAATAGCTGATCGTTAATCAATTTAAACCCGCCCTTCTTCTTCTTCCCCACTCGATTTTCAGTTTTTTTTTTCTCCCCCCTTGTTTTAACCCATCAATTTTTAGCTCAAAAACTCAATATCTTGCACAAAAAGCTTGAAGCCTAGGATTTCGCCTCTTATTGTAAGTTTTTTCAAGTTTTTACCAATTTAAATTTTTTTTTCACGTTTTTTCAAGTTGTTTCATGTATATGTATGTTTCATATGTATGTATAATTGTATATATCGTATTTATGTATATATTCATGCTGTGTATGTACATATATGTTGTGCATGTTTATATTACGTATAAAATGGGTGATATGATTATTGATGTTATTGTTGTGTAGTTTAGTTTTAAATGTTTATATTGTAATCACCATATTGAAATTATTATTATTGAGATTATTATTATTATTATTATTAGTGTCATGATCATTATTAGTTTTATTGTTATTATAATTATATTTATTATATAAATTTGTTTTATTATTATTATTATTGGTATTATTATTATCATTATCATTGTTATTATTTTCAATATAATAATAATAATAATTTCAATAATAATAATAATAATAATTATTATTATTAGTAGTAATAGTAGCAGTAGTAATAGTAGTAGCAGTAGTATTAGTGGTAGTAGTAGTAGTAATAGTCATATTATTATTATTATTATTATTATTATTATTATTATTATTATTATTGATATTGTAATTATTATAATTATTATATCAATTAGTTTTATTATCATTATCATTATCATTATTATTATTTTTAGTTTTATTATTATTATTATTATTCTTATTATTATTATTATTATTTTTACTATTATTATGATTATTATCAATATGAATTTATATTAATATATTTATTAATCAATTCATTTATTGTTTGTAGATGACGCTATGACCCACAGACCAGTACCAGAGGACACATCCCTTCTCATTCACTATGCTTAGCATAGGTCTCATCTGATGACGACCACCACATATCTTAGGGAGGTTTAAGTACCCAGATGCGATAAGCATCTACATGACGAGTCTGAGCATTCTCGTGTTCAGGAGACATTGGTGACTGCAGGGTTTTATGGGTGCTATGCAACAGGTGGGCAGGAGTTTTATTATCCTATATTGACTGCCCTAGTTGAGCGGTGGAGAGCAGAGATGCATACATTCCACCTCACTTGTGGAGAGGCCACCATCACATTGCAGGATGTAGTTGTTTTATGGGGTTTACCCGTACAGGGTGATCCTATGCCAGAGATCGGTAAAACGTGACGCCTGGTTGTTGAGTGGCAACAGCTATTCCATGATGTATGTGGTGTAGCACTTCCTCAGGACGCCATTAATGGGAGATCTGGCAAGGTAAACTTGCATGAGTTGAGGAATGTATACACGTCAACTCGTCTCGAGGAGTACACCCAGGAGCAGGCTCAGCATCGTGCCCGTCTGTGGATATTCTCCTTCCTGAATTGCCATTTGTTCGCTGACGCCAGTGGTAACCAAGGAGACATGAACTGGTTGTTTGTGCTGCAGGTCCTTGGGAATATTAGATCGTTGAATTGGGGCGCTGCAGCATTTGCATACATCTACCATCAGTTGGATCTATATGCATATAGTGATAGAGTGAACTTATGCGGTGGATTCAGTTTGATGCAGGTATCATATGTATTCTATACTGTGTCTGTAAAATTTTCATGAATAATAATGTTACTAACGTCTTGGTTTACGTGCAGTGGTGGCTGTTCGATAGATTCGACATTTTCAGACCCAGACTCCATTTGCCGCCAACACGGCAAGCGTAGCGGACACACTCGGTAGAGGATAATTGGGTTGGGTTACCGGGGAAGCCCCGTGGTGCTGTATATCAGTAGTTGAAAGAGTTTCGAGATACTGCTAACTGCGATTTATTGGTGATTCGTGATGCATTAGACAAGATGCAGCCGGATCAAGTTTGATAAGTATATTAAGATGTATAATTGCCTATTACATATACTCTTTTAGTTAATAACTATTTAACTTATATGAGCAATAACAATGGCATCATAGTTTGATTGGGAGCAGTATATGAGCACCATTGACTAGCTGCCACTGTATTGCACGGAAGGGTTTGATTGGTGGAGAGCATATGTCCCACTCATCTTCGGAAAGATGATGGAGTATTATAGACCCGACAGGGTAATGTGACAGTTTGGTTTGCGACAGTTGATCCTAGCCCCATTGTTGCCGTCAACGATAGTGGACCACATTCGAGGAAAAGAGAAAATAAAGAATCCTCAGGATTTAGCTCGGTTGCATGGTCTTTGGCAAAAACATCGGAGGGTTATCGCCGAGGAGAGCCCAGATGTGCTCCCACTGTCTCAGTACATGCAGTGGTACCGGCGTCACTCTATCACAGTCATTGGTCAGTCACTATCGGAGCAGACACATAGGGGCTATTAGACACAATCCCGGGACACGGATCGTTTGGTAAGTAGAGTATCACAACGTCTTCATAACTTTTGTAAAGTCTTATGTGTACATATTATGTAATGTAATTATGATGTGCTCTGTGTGTAGGCTAGTACCATAGGTACCGTGTATTACCACCTGTAGCGCGGGTACCAGTAGCATGCGTAGGGGACATTTTCAGCTGCGAGCTTTTGGCTAGAGATGCACTTTGTGCTAGCCCAGATGCAGCAGACATTGACACAGGCATATTACTAGCAAGTGCTCCATACCGCCACATACTTTGATGTCCCTGCACCAGCACAGCCGCATATCCCGATGACATTACAGCCGACACTGCCACAGCCCACACCCACATGGCCTTACCCGCTGACGCAGTGGATTATCCCAGCATATTGGACTGGTCAGCCCACGTAGTTGTCCCCGTTCCTCACACAGCCCACTAAGGCCACACCGAGCCCCACAGCTCATTCAACGCAGCCATCTTCGTCTAGCCATGGCGTTGGGGGGTCGTCTGGGTCCTTCCAGTATGCTTCGGGCAGCCAGCCCTTGTTCTGGTTCATGACAACCCCATTCGTGCTGATCTAACCTACACACCCTACTACTGGATCTGATCATCAGGGGATTGGGCAATCCCTTGATGATGCCATACGAGTGGAGGACTATCTTTATGACAGCCCACAGGTTGAGACTTAACCATCACAGCCACTGCAGGTACAGCCAGACACTCAGCAAGCCCAGCCCCACGGGCAGCAGGGACAGGTCGAGCAGGAGGAACCATCCCAGCCTGAGTAGGGACAGCGGAAAAGGAAGCATCGGCGAGAATAGGGTCCGAGCAGGCGACACCCCCCACGGGAGAAGAAGGGACACCCTCCAGATTGTGGCACCGGACATCGTAGGGCCTAGCTACCAGTGGGTGGTTTTGACTGTATCTGTCTATGTAACTGGAATATTTTTTGACATTATTTATTTCTTTTTTACTTATTATTATTAATTTTTGTGTTGTACAACATAGAAAGACAACGTTTCAATCACCGATGAAGATGACATAATAACAAAGGTTTAATCACCAATGAAGATTTATGTTTTAACAAAGGTTCAATCACCGATGAAGATGACATAATAACAAAGGTTCAATCACCAATGAAGATGACATAATAACAAAGGTTCAATCACCGATGAAGATGACATAATAACAAAGGTTCAATCACCGATGAAGATGACATAATAACAAAGGTTCAATCACCAATGAAGATTTATGTTTTAACAAAGGTTCAATCACCGATGAAGATGACATAATAACAAAGGTTCAATCACCAATGAAGATGACATAATAACAAAGGTTCAATCACCAATGAAGATTTATGTTTTAACAAAGGTTCAATCACAGATGAAGATGACATAATAACAAAGGTTCAATCACCAATGAAGATGACATAATAACAAAGGTTCAATCATCGATGAAGATGACATAATACCAAAGGTTCAATCACCAATGAAGATGACATAATAACAAAGGTTCAATCACCAATGAAGATGACATAATAACAAAGACTTAATCACCAATGAAGATAACATAATAATAAAGGTTCAATCACCAATGAAGATTTATGTTTTAACAAAGGTTCAATCACCGATGAAGATGACATAATAACAAAGATTAAATCACCTTGGACAGTTGGAACGCTTGTGCCTATGCTGATGACAATTCAAACACCTTCTCTGACCTACTTGATCTGACTGGTCAATTTCGTTAGGGATACGCCTACCACCTAGTCTAAATCTCCTTCTTTGGCGCAATCATGCTGGATTGGGGCCTAGTTGCCATGTGGGTGCTAGTGGCCAGTAATCCTTATGTCCCAAAGGCTCAAACGGCATTGAGTATGTTGCAACGTACGTTGCCACCGTATATTCCTTCGGTATTAACTCACCGATTGGTTTTTTTAGATACCGTGCTAATGCTTGTGCATGCAAACACGACACATGATACGTTGTCCATTTACCACAAGTACATGTCTTCTCGTTGAATTTAACAACTTATGTTGGAGGTCTTTTAGTGAATGACGCTGGTAAACGCCCGACTTGTGCTGTACAAGTTGGGAAGTGGAAATTTAAGATACAGTGACGGTGTGAATGAGACTCCCACTTCTCAAAAGTTCCCTTGTTCTACTTAGGAGCAGCGTTTGTTATCCAACCAAATACCTAGCATTTATGGATCAATTGCAAAAGTATTCCACCAACTTCATAAAAGTGTGACTGACTAACGCAGTTATTGGTAAGCATTTTGCACCAACAAGAACACCATTAAAGCATTTGACACTGTTTGTCGTTATCATAACCCAACGAGCCCCTCCATCTGAAGAAAGGGTCCAAACTTCCTTGTCGATTTCAGATAAATTGTCGTACGCCTTCCTCCCAACACCACCTGGTCTGGGGCCAACTTCAAGAATTTTTTGCATGATTGCATTATGCTTGCGAATTTGATGTTCTTTTCCAGCTACCCAACACAAGTCTTTGACATACTGGTTTCGACAATGCTTCATCACGTTGCTTTTCAGATGTCGAAGGCAAATACGATGTTTTACATGTAAATACCCGTCTGATGAGATATTTTCCACAGCAGCAAGTATCCCTGGGTGACGATCAGATATTAAACAAACATCTTCCATTTCAGGAAGAAAATGTTGCTGCACGAGGTGTAGGAACCATGGCCAACTATCTGTTGTCTTAGTATCAACGATGGCAAATGTCAACGGCAAAACTTTTCCTGTTGCATTTGTCGTCAGTGATGTAAGAAGATGACCCTTGTATGGGTCTCGTAAGTGGGTACCGTCGAGCGTCATCATGGGTTGATAATGCTTTCATGCTACGATGCACAGTGCAAAAGCCCAGAAAACATAGTAAAAAATTTTGTACTCTATCGTTGAACCCAGAAAGAACTTGTAAGTTACGATTGTTCCCGGATTCTTTCTCTTCAAAGCTCTAAAGAACCGTGGAATAGACTGATATGAGGTGTGTTAATCGCCATATACAAGTTCGATTGCCTTATTTCTCCCACGCCATACCTTCCCATAAGATATATCCATCTGAAGTGCTTCCTTAACGTGAGCTCGAACAAAACCGGCCTCGAAATCAGGTTTATATTTTACAAAATGTCTTACCATAAATCTGACCAAATCAGCGGTAAGATTTCTGTGCCTACACCATCTGTTATGAGCTAAGTAGTTATGTACCCCACAGTACTTTGTAATATCGAATTGTCGGTGCGTGGATTTTTTAATGGCACGCAAGTACCATCTATATAGATTATCGCGGTTGGTACTTTTACAAGAAGCGACGTACAAGCTCGATGTGGACCGGTCGACCAAGTACTCTCTTTGTACACTGACTGCGTACATTTGCACGGCCCTCTGCACATCTTTTTTGGTAGAAAAAACCATGCCTAATGCAAGCTCCTTAGTATCTGGGTTCCAAACGAGCTTGGTTGCTGGTACATTCATGCTATCCATGTAGTACTCCTACGTAGCAGTTTGTAACTCAACATGATCCAACTCCTCGACCGTAGGTACTCCACCGCTGCTCGGACCACTTTCTATGTTAGAGTTTGCATATTCATCATATTTATCATCGTCGTACCATGCATTTTGTTGGTTCAACTCCACATCCTCGTCATCTTCTTCCGGCACAGATTAAAATGTGTCCATATTCAAGTCGAACATCGCATACAAGCCTTTGGCATGTGATGTCCCAGCAACATTGTTAGCTAAATATTCTTTATTGATTTTGATGATGAAAATATATATATGCATTTGACTAAACAGCTTCTTGTGAAATGAGAATATCATATGAAGCTTGGAAAATATGAAGATGTGCATAAAGGATCATTTGAAGAAGAGAAAAGTTGAGAAGGCATAAGGAGGAGAAGAGAAGACATAAGGGATACCGGACTTATTTTTTTCTTGCTTTTCTTGTGAAATGCCTTTATATTGTGTAGACTTGGCTCAAAACAATTTTCCTTATCATTGCAAAATTTTTCTCAAGTATTGCACTTTTAAAAATATGCACAAATGTATTTGAATGCATATATTGAGTCAAAATGAGTTTTTGGGGTGTTTTCATTCACAACACGTGTTTACATATTTATACAAAATTACTTGGAATTGTAAAAATATACTTGAGCTTGTTTTTTCAAAGGAATCTGGCTTTACTTCTTTTCTGGAATGGCCGGACCCCTAAGCCGGTCGACCGGCTGATTGGGGTGGTCGCCCGGCCTATTCAGAGAATGAAGGTAAAAGCCAGACCCCCTAGCCGGTCGACCGGCTAAGGCGTCCGGCCTAGTCAGAGAGGGTGAAAGGCAAGCCGGATGACCAAGTCGGTCGACCGGCTGAACGGGGCTGTAATAAATGCACTAGCCGTTTCTTACCGTTCTGTTCGAGTTTTTTTCAATCCCCTTTCACCTACCAAATCCCTAACCCTCAATCCTCTATAAATACACATTCAAATACAAGTTTTAATCAATCAAGTGAAGTGTGCTAAAGCTTTTATTATCATTCAATCCTTCTTGAGCCAATTCTTGCAATATTTTGAGCTTTCAAGAGCTTACCATTTTCTCTTCTTGAGGAAATTCTCAGATTCAAATTCTTGTCATACTTTGAATATCTACACACTTTGTGAGCTTAAATCATTGTGAGAAATATCCATTCTTAGCTTGTAAAGTGTGAGGAAATCCTATAGAGTGTAGCTTTTGGGTTCTTTGAAGAAAGACTTCAAAGAGGGTGTAAAATCTTGGTTTGTGCTTCACCAAGTTTTGAAGAAGCATTCTAGTGGAAGTTCTTGAAGTCCTAAGGGGAGATTCCTTGGGCGGTGGACGTAGGCTTGGCCGAACCACCTAAAAATCGTTTGTCTCTCTTTTCTTTACCTTTAAGTTCATTCTAATTATCTTGCCTATATTGTGTTTGATATATTGCTTGTTAGAGTTGTAAATTTACTGCAAATTTTAAAAACGAAAATTAGCATTTATATCTTAATTCACCCCCCTCTTAAGATATTTGCACCCACAAACATTAAACGTGTCCTGAGGAGACACGTTTAAATTGAAAGACTCCGGCACGATCATCACCATGTCGTTGCCTTCGTCTCGGTAACCAGTAAAATTTCCATTCAAATCGGGGACATATTCGTCAGAAGGAGTACCATTGATTGTCTAGGGAATGCACATGTCATCCATGTCTACGTCCACATAAACATCCGCTATGCACATGTAATTAGGATAATAAGTAATCTCGTACATGTCCCGCAACTCTTTATCGGAACTGACTGCACTAATGCTGAAATACTGATATTGGGAGTTGATGAGTACTGATTGAAAACGGTGATGCAACACAACTCTGTCCACGTCGTAACGCAAAATTGAGCTTCTCATAAACACTGTAAACGAACTCATCGTACGACGTTTCTTCTATTATTTTGACTTTGCACCTTGGCTTTGCAGTCTCGTACTGTACGCCGAAAGGGCCATTTATTTTTCAGCCTCTATAATATAAATTAACAGTTACTGCATTTGGATTCATATTATTTTCAGGATTTGGTATGAAATATTGGGTGGTTTACAAATACAATTTAGGGGTTTCAAACCTTTTGGCCAAGCTGAAATTACTGTTACCAAAACATATGCAAGTTTTTTTTTGCTAGCAATAGGCTAAAGCCAAATATTTGGAAGCAACGGGAAGGAGGAGGGGGTTTATATAGCTAGTTGTGATGCTGAGTTCGTTAGTTGAATATCCAAAATGTGGATTTCAGATATTCAATAAACGAATATGGTTGCCACCTTGTCAGCCATATATTCGTTGATGGGAAATAGAAATGACGGGACAAACTTTCGACTATTCAATAGCCGAAATTAGCTATTGAAAAGCAGGAATCTGCCAGGTTGCCAGGGGAATATATGCTACAACCATTTTCGGCTGTTGAATAGCCGAAAAGGCTGAAATCGGTTGTTTAATAACCGAAATTCCCACGTGGCCTGCTAGCGTGTAAAAAGCGAGCTTCGCGGTAGTTGAATTGCCTATTTCGGCCTTTCAATAACCGAAAGTGCTACTTTTGAAACCCGATCCAAAACAAGGCTATTTTTTAAATTAATTTTTTAAGTGTGTTATTTATAAAAAAAAAAACCCACTTTGAAACCATGGTAACTGATCCAAGCCTTGTTACTTCAAATGAAACGTAAAGTACGATTCACTGTTTTTCTTTTTTCGCATAATAACTCAAATTGAGCCAACCAATTCTCTCTCTCTCTCTCTCTCTCTCTCTCTCTCTCTCTCTCTCTCTTTTTGTTTTGTGTAAATTTAAAGTCACAGCGAAACACTAAACAAAATCAGCTTAGAAAGAGCAGCATGTATGTAATGCACTTTTACATCAGTTGTAGTCGCCCTTGGCCCTGCCACCATTAGTGGCCCAGGAGGAGGCATCCCATATGGTGGCGTACAAGGACATTGGCTTCGTCGGAAAATTGCCTTCCACAGCTTGGTTGTGGACTACTTCCATTTTGGGGACCTCATCGATATAGAATCTGGATAAAATGATGTGGAAGATTATTCTCTTGAGCGTAAGCAACCACATCCATGATAGAAATTTCTCGAGCCACTGAGTTTTTTTTTTTGCCAGGAGTCAAGTCATAGAGTTTGAATCATAGGAATATATCCTATCATCGAATATTAAGTAAATTAAAGTTCTATAAGATAAATGTTAGGAAATTTGGGGTGTTCGGAATGAAAATGGAACAAATAGAGAAAGATGTAAACACGATGGACACAACATTTTTAATGTAGTTCGGCCTTCCGTGTACGTCCACGAGTAGACAAGAGAATAAAATTATGATAAGTACGAATACATTGTATGAAGAGAGAGCTCGGGCCTAAAGGCCTTAACCCCCCACATTCTCCTCACCCTTAAGGTCTATCGCTCTCTATCTCACTTCTCTGTCTCATTCTAATATAATAGGCAAAATCCTATTTACAGAGTACAAGAAACTACAAATATGGTAGCACTACGAATATGGTAATACTGCAAACATAGTAAGACTAGAGATATAGCAGGAAAACAAAAAAGGCAAGACTTCAAATATGACAGGTCTCCTAATTTGGCCAGAACTAAGATCTTTGTTGCCTATTTAGAATATGGGCCATATTCCAACAAATCTCCACATTGGACTGTATTCGCTCTTCATCAGCAACCTCAAATCTTTCTTACTCTCACTACTATCTGCCCCACGAAAGGCTAGCTGCCATGAATTGCCCTTACTTTCTAAGTCCTCAGCCACCGGCTAGAACTTGTCCTAGCGGTATTTCCTTTGGTCTCTCGCGATCACCTCAAGATCGAACCACCATCTATAATGCTCTGCAGCGATCTAAGGAACTCTTTTGAGTGCTTACAACATCCTTAATAACTAATGCTTCTATCATTCCACCTTTTCCTTAGACCCGTGTATATGAAGAACACCATCTTCACCCATAGTACCAACTCACTAAATCTCACTAAGACTAAGACCCTAATCTCACCATGGGAGTCTCAGCTATGCACACATGTCTCTCTAAGACATCGCATTAGCCTTCAACCTAAATTCGAGAGATCCTCTAACTCATCTTTTCATCATTCAGTGCCACATTATACTACCAAATTTTAGAGACACACCCATTTCAATTTGTTGAAGTTTACATGACTTAACTGCCTTTAGTCATCTCCTAGAGCACTCTCTAAGCTTCTCCCACAAGCTCTACCTTCTCCGTGGCACTGTAGTCTAAACCAAATCCAAGACATCACTGCGTACATCAAATTTTCTGAGTCACCCATTTGTTACTTCATAAAAATCCTGAGCCACCCGGCTCTACCTATTCCTTTATTCTACGACTCGCACTCAGCTACTGCTTCTCAGTCTCTTTTGTGGTCCCACATATCTCTACTGAAAACCCTTAGAGACTCGTTCTTTGAACACCACAATAGAAAATCTTGTCCATTTTTCTTTGCCTCCAGCTTGCCATTCTTCAAACAAGCAGAGCAATATATCAGCAAGACAACCACTATTGAGAAGTACCTGCAGAAGCTTTGGATGGCGATTGAATCATCTTGTAGCACACCTAAGTCTCCAATATTTGACTCATAGCAACACCAAGAAAGCTCCAACTTTGTCCAAAAAGAGTTCACCCAACTCTTCACACAAAGCTTCCAACCTATGTCCTCCCTGAGAAGCTCACCGCTCTCCACTTGACACCTTGTTGACCACTTACCATCTTCATGAGTACACATCGATCACCTTTACAAGTTTGCATCCAAGTGATCACTACTTCCAGAAAGAACCCACATAATCGTTCCACTAACTACGCCTCAATTTGCTTGCCAAGATACACACTCACCAAACATGAGCCTTCTTGTCTTCTCTATAACGCAACACCTATTAGTTCTTGATAGTCAATCCTTCTCTTATATGTGGCCCACATTGCCATAAAAGCATAATGTCTTCATCACTTTTTTTAGATGTAACCACCAAACACGTGATCGTACTCACTAAAAAAACCACACACAAACATCTATCCATCAATCTCTCACGTTCGTACCTTTCCAAAGGTCGAAACCATCTTCATTTACTCTAAAACACAAACAACTACTTGGATTTGGCCATACGGAGTATAATTCAGACTCACCATGTCGAAAAATCTTTGGGAACACCCGGTCAACTCTGGTCAACATCCAGTCAAACATCAAAATCACGGTCAAAGTCAACAAAATTCCAAAAACTCGTACTTTGAAGTCAAATTTCACCAAACGGAGCCCAAAATTGGACTTTACGTGTCGAAAAATGTTAGGATAGTCCTCAGTCAACTCAGTTTAGGTTCGGTCAATGCTTGGTCTATACTGTCAAAGGCTATGGTCAAAAGTCAAACCGGGCTTACAATCCTTCGATGCGCATGCATAACACCAGATCAATTTCTCCATCAGATCTTGCCTTGATTTTAGATCTACAGCCCATATTAGATCATACCATCACACTATTATCTACAGTCCATATCAGATCACACCATCACACTATTAGCTCATCATAGCATACATCCAATGGCTCACAACAACGAAGCCCACAATAACACATATCACTGCACAACGCTTAATCAAGAATTCCATAATCATCTTCTTCGTTTGATTGCTACAAATAGACCCAAGAAACTCTATCAACTAGTGACCCTAACCCAGCCTTCACCACCGATTTGGCAGTCTGATCACCCATCAACTGGCACCAACACGTCACCAGCTTGTGGTGACCAACACCAACGCGTCAGATCATTATCTTAAGATATTTGCCCCAACATTTAGTTTATTATTATTACTATTATATACGTATGTTTACTAGCTCAAATGTTATCTCAATTTCTACGTTTGAGTATTACCCATTTTGAAACATATAATAACATATTTGTATAAAAAATATGCTTATTGCTTTGACTATCATAAAGTGCAAGACAAAAATAATAAACTCTTATTCTTGAGCAGTGATGGTATTTTTCTTTCCTTTCCTAACATATCTTGTTTGTGCCTCTACCAACAAGTTTCCTTGGCTGCACTATAAAAAAATTCACGCATGTTGAATTCTATAAGCTTTTGACCTGCGTAAGTGTTCCACCATTATTGTAATATCCTAAAACTACCAAGTTTGGCAACTATGATTCAATTGCTCAATATTTGCTATACAATCAAAATGGCCCTGATTTTCTATCTTGTTTCTTGGTGTTAACTGAAATTCAAGTTTCTTAAAATAGTTATCTATTATAATCATATCACATGAGATGTGGTTGTGGTGACATGATTTGATATGACATGACTTGATTGACTAATGTTTGCCTTTTCATGAAATTTGGAGATTCTGCTTCATGTTCGCTTGTGCTATCATGTGAGCCTGTGGGGGTCTTATACCCATGCCATAATACCTGACTTGATTGACAAATATTTGCTTATCGTGAATGATAGAATCCCTTATCATATGTGTTTGTGAAGCCTTGTACCCATACCATATGTTCTAGTGGGGGCCTTATACCTGTTACATGATATGATCGTGATTGACTTGTGATTATAACCCCACTACATGTCTCATGTGATACTTGATTTGATTCTTTTGTTTACATTGATTAGTGATATTCTTATCATAAAATGGTTAGCATAATTTTTTCCTTATTCCATGCATCTTTACTTATTTCTTGCTGACCTTCCTATTCTATGATTCTTGTTCCAGTTTTTTTCTACCATACCTTAGTTCATGATTTGTTCTATCTTGGGGAAAAGACCTTTATTTACTGAGCATTTAATTCGCTCACCTCATATTATTATTTTTCTTACAAATGATAACGAGTAAGGAGATGAACTCTAGTAAGAAGAGGTGACCTTACCTTTTCCTTATTAATGTCTTGAAAAAGATTTTTGAGATAAGGAACTATTTGGCTATATTTTGGTTTATGTTAAGCGTGCTTGTTTGGAAATGACTTGTAACAGTTTATTTGGACTTTTCTTAATATATTGAGGTGCATAGCTTTATTTAATAAATTGTAAAATTTAGTCCTTTGTATGATTGTTGAGATTTGGTAGTCTTGTGATTCAAGGGATTCACTCCTCTTGATCCATGGCGTGTTACGTCTTGAGCCTTAAGTTTTTGGAGCGTGACACTCAAGGTTTCTTGCTCTTTATCTTACCTCTCTGTTTCTCTGTCTCGCTCTAATGCGATAGGCAAAGCCCCTATTTATAAAATATAAAAAATAATAAATATGGCAGTACTACGAATATAGTAATATTACAAATATGGTAAGACTGGAGATATGGTAGGAGAACAAAAAAGGTAAGACTCCAAATATGATAGGTCTCCTAATTTGGCCAAAACTAAGATATTTGCTGCCTATTTAGAATATAAGCCATATTCCAACAATAAACTTTAGAACAGGTTTGACTCACGCAATCCACAATACGAGATTTGTATATATATATATATATATGGAACTAGTCTCATTACAGGAATTCATGCTAGTAGTTATACATATTTAAATTTCTACTTGTATTTAGACATGTAATGAAATTAATTAGTTATTGTTGCATAAGTCTTTTAAATGTAATTAAAAATTGATACTACACTTAGAAGCCTAACTAATATTCGTTATATAATTATACTTAGAAGCGTAGCTAATATTTGTTACACTTGGAAGTTGGAAATGTAAATAATTTAGGCATACACCAAATGAAATTCAAAACTTTTTACACTTTGAGATATAATATATTTTTCAAATTTATATTAGTTACACTTTCATATAAAAAAGAATAAATAAATTTATGCAGAATTGTCAAAAAAGGCAAAAAACTTGAATCGTAACGAGTATGGGGCAAAGGTAGAAGCAAGTTTGGCATTTTTTATTCCGGTGTTTATATAAAGAATTATGAGAGGAGTTTGCTCTGTTTGAAATAAGATTATCATAAGATGCACTTATTTGATTTTTCAGACAAAAAGTATAATTTGTTTTGAGTTTTGTAAGATACTTGTAACAAGATGTTTTATCTATGGCTGTAAAAAATAATAAAACAATGAATGCCTCTTCCTTATAAGATAAAAAGGGACATCGTGATAATCTTTTGAAAGTTTAATAAAATTTGTATTTTATAAGATGTCTTATCTGTAGGTGTAAAAATATCCTTGATGAATAAATAAACATTTTATAATAAGCTTATTTCAAACACAACATTATTTTTTGTTTTTAATTTGAAATGCTTATAAACATTTAAATAAACACTAGCCAATCACCCTCTAAGAAATTTAGGTGTTTAACATCAATTCTAATTTGGTCGTTGACTTTCATACATCAATGGTAATTTAGTTACTGACTTTCAAATTTATCATCGAAGATGATATTCTCCGTTTGCAACAACTTCCATTAAAAGCTATAAGATTCTTAATTAGATTCCTCCCATGAATAAATGCATGCCAATCAGAAAAGGTTACTACAACTACTTTAGCGTGAATCTGCTTACAGCTCTACCTTGGTTGCAGAATTATTATTGATTGGCCATGCATGCCTCTCAACTTAAAAGCTTAAGCTGCAGGCATGCATTTTAAGAAAGACAACCCACAAAGTTCGTTGTCAAAAATAATGCACCAGCTAGCAATGAAGAAAAATAGATATACGTACGCAAGCTGTATATTTCCATCAATTTCAAAGTAGCAAAATGTCAGATAATTAACGATACATTACAACACATACGTTATAAGATGACAAATTAATAACATGTTATAATTTCACAAAAAAATAGCGCTAGATTATTGCAAATATCATTATCAAACTTAAAAATATTCTAATTGTAAGGATCGTGAAAGAAAATAAATAAATAAAAAAATAGGGCTTTGATATTTTTTTGATTTATCATACTATTAAAAATTTTGGGAGTAATAAAGTTCCACATATTTTAGTGGGGTGTAGTAGTGGCCTAAAAATTAAGCACTATTTTTAAGTTGTGGTGCACAATGGATTTGAGGAAAAGTTAAAATCCTATTTATTTTCAAACTAAACAGAACGATTAGAGTCCTAAGCAAACACCAAGAATGCATCAGTCTAGGGTCTTAAGAATTGGCCACGCACAGAAATAGAGCTTCTAGGTAATTGAAGTGCTTTAAGGTAAAATTTTTGCTGCAAGTTTAGTCTTGTTGAAATAGAATCTTGTTTAGAAAGAAAAGGTTTACCATGGATTATTTTGATGATTTCAATAGTTCTTGACTTTTAAAGAATAATTTTTTTTTGGAGGTTTGGGAACGAAAAATTACTACTAGAGTTATAAGTATTAGTTGAATTAGAGTTGAAAAGGTAAGTGGGGTCAATACGTATTTTAAATTCTCCTATCAAATTCTGTGTTGCCACTGAGTTCTATAGGATTTATTTGTTCCACCATGATCCTGTTTGAGTCCTTTTATCGTATCACATTAACTCTGTCTTATTAAATTAAATTTCATGTTATCTCGCTCAACATGTGCTTGTAAATGACCAACTCTTGCTCTTTTCATCCACTAACTTTTAATTTGTCCGGACCATTATTTCCATTCAATTATTTCCAAAGCGTCCGTTTGTATATTTATATTAAAATCATTCATCTTGTTTCCTATTATTAAAATTTGGAAAGTCCCATCTTAATCTCACATAACTTTGTGCCTAGAAGATAGCCACGTCAGTTGCTTGAAAGTAAATTAGTCCTTTTAATATTTTATGACCTTGTATGCCCGTATAAAGGGTCGTTCTTGATTTTTTTTTCTTTATTTTTCTTGGAATTTCATTTTTTTAAAATATTACCAATGATTTGGCAAAGGCTAATATTTTTATTATTATTGTGGTTGTTTATCTATTCCACAATTATTTTTAAAAAAAATTTCTTATTCTAAATTGTCAACCTAAGTTATTTTGTAACCCTTATTTTACTAGTTGTTTTCAAAACAAGATTCCTAACCACTTCATTCTTCATATATATATATATATATATATATATATATTATATATATATTTTGTATGCATAATCCAAACTCTCTGTTAGTGCTGTGGCTATCACGCATGCAATTGATACTGTAATGATGTTTGATTTGTCTTGCTGGAAAGACACTGAACTACCACAATGAGTTTGAGAACCCAACTCTGCAGTACTTTATTATTATTATTATTTTTAATTTTTTTTAAGTGAACTTCTTTAGACTTTTCGATGGCATGGGTTTTTATCTATTTTTAATGCTTGGGGAATTGATCCATCTCTAATCTTATCACGTGAATCCTTTACCTTAACTCTCAATCCTAAGTAACTATGATGTTACCCTGTCATCATCATATTTAGAATTGGCTCAAATAATATAAATTGTGCTATGATGTAGCATTTTAACATGATATAATATGACTTGACATGATATGATATGACTTGATTGGCGAATACTCGTCTTGTCGTGAAATTTTGGGATCCCACTTCATATTTGTTTGTACTTGTTAGGAAATATACTTCTTATCCTGTCAGCCCGTGGGCCCTTGTACCCACACCATGATACATGATATGACATGACTTCATCGGTGGATACTCATCTTCTAGTAAAATTTTGGGATTCCACTTCATGTTGCTTGTGCTTGTTGGGGCCTATATCCTCTATCATTGAGCCAGTGGGGGTCTTGTATCCATACCATGTGCGCCAGTAGAGGTCTTATACCCACTAATTGAAATGATTACGATTAATTATTATTTATGACATGGGAGCCTTATACCTACACTAGGATTTTATTGTGATTGATTTGCTACATCATAGTCACAACTTATGCTACTTGATATCTGATTTACTTTCTTTTTCTAACCTTGTCACAAGTTAATTCTTGTTTTCTTTAAAATGAATTCCTAGTTCTGCGCGCTCTCATATTTTCTTGTTGACTTTTTGGGAACATATTTCTTATTTCAAATTCTCTATTATACTAAAATTCACACTTGTTCTATCTTGGGGAGAAGGCCTTTACTTACTAACTATTTTATTCGCTCACCCCTATAGTTATTTTCTTACAGATGATCACGAGTAAGGGGGCGTACACTAGCAATAAGGGACGACCTTATCTTTATTTTACCAGTATTTTAAGAATAAGACTTTGTGACGAGAAACTATATGGTTATGACTAGGTCTATGTTAATAATGTCGATTTGGTAATGACTTGTACCTGTATATTTGGAGCTTTTCTAATATATTGGGAGTGCATAGTTATATTTCAATAATTTGTGGCATTTAGTGTTCCAAAGGTTTTGAAAAGATTTTAGTAGCCTTATAGTTCGAGGCGTTCACTCCTCTTAATCTACAACATGTCACATCTTGAGCTTTAAATTTTTAGGGTGTGACACGAATACAACTGGTTCTCTAGTCTCATGGTGATACAGTGTCTCTCATAACAGTACTGCTTTTCATTCTTCTGTGTATCCAAAGGTTACATAATTATGCTTTTCCTCCATGGTGGTCCTACATCCAATGTATCATGTATAGCTTCCAATTGTATGGTAATTTTTGTTTGGTAAATATCAAAAGTCTTCTAATTATTATTGCGTGCCTAGAAATTTGTTTGCTCATTGTGTTGCACATCAGACGTATACATGCCTGTGTATGTACATATATATATGAATTGTATGCTCATAAATGTCACTTTAAAAAAAAATAATTCGAATGCTACTTATTTTATCTTTATCTATTGCAAAAGTTTGCAAAGGGTTAAAACTCTGCTAATTGTATTAATATTTTTCTTTCATAATTTTATAATGTTATTAAAAATCTGAATTGATCAGTTCTTATCTTTTAATTATAAGGTGGAATGGCAAAGCAACTGGAAATTTCAAAGAAAAAATTAGAGAGCAGTTTAAGTGGTTGAGACTGCCTCTTCAAAAATAATGTATAGGATTCTAATCTCATAAAGTACGGGAAGTTAGATTAGGTTGGGGTTGGGGAATTTGTTTATTGGAAAAAAAACTGCAAATTTCAACGTAAGAATCAAATATTAACTATAAATTTGCCGGAGAATGGAAAAAGGGAAAAGAACAGGGGCGGAGAGAGGGGGACCAAGTTTTAGAAAGGAAAAACTTATATACATGTGTATATATGTATGTATATATATGTAAACATATATATGTATATATATGTGTGTGTGGCGCTAAAGTTAAAAATATTTTGACTTTTTACCTTTTTATTTCCACTTTCCAAATCCCAAACCAGTTAGGCAGTTCCCCTCCCCCAACTCCCCCGCGGCTTTGAGCTAAAAATTGATTTAAAAAAAAAAGAAAAAAAATTATGCAAGTCCCCTTAAAATTTCAATTATAGATAGCTTATTTTAGTCGTTCTCAAGGCCTATTAGACAAAATTAGCTATTAGGATAGCTTAGTTCTTTGAGTAGCTAATAATTGTTTAGACAGCTGATAGTTGATATATTTTAATTGTTAGTTGATAGTTATTTAATTAGCTAATTAGACAAAATATATTAAGTAAAATTAACTGATAGATGCAAATAACTTAAAAGGGCATCAATATTATGTTGTTGTTGTTGTTGTTGTTTTTGTTATTATTATTTTTATTATTGAAATAAAATTAATTTATTGTATAATTAGATATTTAAATTTTATAATAATATTTTATTATTAAAATATAACTAATTTTTTTGATAAGTATTTGTGTCAACATTATAAAAATAAATTTTAATAGATTCAAATTTTATTTTGTTAAAAAAATGGACTAATAAACTTTTACTTTTTAGTAAATGTTGATGTAGAAAGAAATAAAATTTTAATTTTTATATTTTTTATTTATATTTGTGAAAAAAATAAAAATATAGAGATATTGGAGAAATAGTAGAATTGCTGAAAAAATGAAGAAAGGGTATAATTGCCCAAAAAATATGAAAAGCTAAAAGCTACTTAAAAAGTTAACATATTTAGCTTTTAGCAAAAACTACCCCAAAAACTAAGGGCTTGTTTGGCTTTCAGTTTAAAACTACCATTTTGTAAAAAAAAGCTTTTTAGAAACAGATTTTTGGCTAATAAGACCTCTGGTCAAAAAGAAAATATGGTTGGTTATTTTTATATGAAATGGACTTTTATTAAATGAAATAATGTTTGGTTTTATATTTGAAAATAATAGTTAGATGTCTAAGTTACTAAAAGGACATTTTAAAACTTACAATAATAAACTATTATTTGCTGTACATGATATAAATGAAAATTCATTAAATTACGTTAAAAATCAATAAATTATTGTTAAATTAAAAAGAAATTATTAAATTACTAAACATTTAAATCATTATTTTTAATTGAATTATTGTTTGTTTACATTATTTTCTCTTTATTCATTTTAATTAATTAAATTAATTTAGTTTTTATTACTATATTTTATTAATTTTTATTATTTTATTTTTATTAAATTTAAAATAATTAAGTTTATTTTTATTTTTAATTATTATATTTTATTACTTTATTTTTTTAAATTATAATTATAATTCAAGAAATATAAATGACAAAAATAATGAGTATACTTATTTGTCAAAATAATTTTTAAAATTTCTTCCTACAAACTACAAAGAAAGAAGTAAAAAATTTTAATATCACTGTTTAAGCTTAAAACTCCTTTGACTTTGGGATCAAATTGAATTTCATAATAGAAAAGCAAACACCTCCTTTTTCTCAAAATGGAGTTTTATGCTGTAGAGAAGTAAGTTTGGGTCTTTAAAATGGAAAACTAAACTGTTTCTAAAAACTAGTCAAGAAGAGGATAATGGATCAAACAACACAACCCGGAAAGGCAAAAGCAACATGCTTACAATAGAGGATTACTTGGCATCACTTTTGCAGATTGGACTTTCATGTTCTGTTGAAATGCCAAGCGAAAGAATGGACATTAAAGATGTCCTCAAGGAGCTTCATGCAATTAGGAATAAGTTTCCACATATTGGAGCTGAGAATCAAAGATCTGAATCAGAAATTCGCAGTGTTTGAGACAATTAGTGTGTTTGGAATGATTTTATTTTAAAATACTTATCATATTAAAATAAAGAGATATCTTAAAAGATTTAAGACATCTTATCACATACATGTCATAAAAATTCAAAACAAACTATTTTTTTTATCTTATAAAAATAAACAATTTATCTTTATTTCATTTTTTTTGCAACTGTTTCATAGGCTGCATGTAATAAGATATTTTAGATCTTATACTATCTCTTCCTTTCAATAAGATAAACATTTTAAAATAAGATCGTTCTAAACACACGATAAGTATTACTTCATAGGAGTTGCAATTTATGATTCACTAGCAGAATGAATGGGCTGTTTGTACAAGCATCAGTTTTAACTTATTAGTGTATGCTCATATCTTTAAGTTTTTTGAGAATTTAGCCCATAAAGGACATAACTAAGAGGATGTTTGGCTTTGCTTATTTGGTGCTTATAAGCATGTAAGTAGTAAAAAATATGTGAAAAGGTACTTTTTTTTAAGTACTTATAAGCACTCAAAATAAGCAAAACCAAACACCCTATAAATCAACTCTTAATTATATTAAGAACAAAAGTAAGCTTTTGGACATGAAAAAGAGGTGTTTCAAAAGAAAAAAGAAAGAAGAAAGAAAGAAGGAAAAAAGATGAAATTTATTTTATTTCCTCACATTTCACCATTTAACCCTTTCCTTTTGCAAACCCTCGTACCGTGGATTTTATCTCTGCAAATCTCTTTCTTGGCGGACGCTAACAACTAAAAAGCACTGATTGAAAAAAGTTGAAGAGACCGTTGGAGAAGACAGTGTTGCAGGCAAGCGTCATCTTCTTCTTCTTCTCCTTCTTCCGTTTCTTCTTCTTTTTTTTTTCTTTTTTAAATTTTAGATAACAACACTATCTTGTTTTGTAAAAAGAAAATTTCACAATTAATTCCCATTGTTTAATCCTTAGTATTTCATAAATTTATTAAGTCCTCATTGTTTCACAAATATAAACAAATTAGTCCTTATTGTTTAAGAAACATTCATATTAATTCTCAATATTTCAAAAAGATGATCAAACTAATCCTTATTATATGTAAAAAAAAATATTTATTAGTCCTAAATATTTTATAAACTTAATAAAAAAAATCCTCTAATCTATTATATAGATTATATAATCACCTTCTTTATTAGATGCGTGGTATCTTGCTTTGAATTCATTGTCCCTCACTTTGTAATGCCATTTTCATAGGCTTGTTCGAATTTCACAGCATGCTCTCCTTTATTGTGCACAAAATTTTTTTTTTTTTTTTGGGTAAAGGAGGCCGAAATAAGCTAAATGATGATCCTCCTAGACAACATTTCACCCCCTTCTATTTTGCTCCAACAACTCAATGAGTAGAGCAAGTATTTTATCAAGGATCCATATTCTAAAATATTTTTTCAAGCCAAAGTTAGAGAGTCAATCAGCATATCTATTAATTTTTTAATATACATGTCTCAATCGATAGTTAACTTTTTCATTGAAGACGCCCTTACAATCCCTAAGGAGGGACCCAAGCGTGATAAAGTAAGGCAAGGGTCCACTTGGCAAATTAAACGTGGCTAGAGAGTTGGTCTCAACAGTGAGAAACTCAATTTCTTTAACTTCCGCAATGCACAAACCTTTCGAAAGAGCAAAGTCTTCAACTTTACTATTAGAAGTTATCCCAAATTCATTGTGAACCCAGTCTGTCATTAACCAAGTTCGTCAAGAAATAGGCCGTTAGCCCCTGCTGTTCATTGATTCCCCTGCAACCATCCACATTTAACTTCTAATTTCTGGCATGTCTAGTCCATCCAATTTCCATTGCGCGCCATATATGCAAACCTCTAATTTGTGAACCCCTCCATGCTTAATTCAACAATTTCCCTTCACTTTTCTTAGTTCCATTATTTACATCAACATCATTATTCAAACCAATCACTTCAATACTTTTATAGACTCTCTCCAAGAGCAGCGCACCTAAAATTCCAAATCCTCTATATTAATTAGGTCAATTATTGGTGTCAATAAGTTTCAATAATTATCTTATCAAACCCCAAATCCTTAGAGGGATCCTTGTGTTGAAGCCAAAAACCCTAAAATGTAGGAGGTTCTTTCTAATTTTATTACCAATCTGATTCGTTAAATCCTTGCAATAGTCATGTGAAATTGACTCCTAAAATAGAGAAACAATTCTAGTGATACTGAAATAGAGGTTTTCTAAGTTTGAAAATTTGGTAAAACGTAAGAAAATTATTATATCAAAAAATAGAGGATCACTCAAATCAACTAATGTTAGGAAAAATAATTAAGAAAGTAGTTGGAATTAGCCTTAGTAGGTGTCGTTGCAATAGCCTCATTAGAAGCTCTCTTTGTATCGTCCTCGTGATTATTGTTGTTCACAACCTATACTTTTATCCATTATTAAGGATGACAATAGAAACAAGGGTTTGAAGATATTTGTCTAGCTTTCACTTCAAATGGGGTATATATTGAAAAAAGTGAAAAAAAAGATAAAAGAGAGATAATGTATCATTTATTGAAACTTAACTCATCTTTTAGAGAAAAAAATAATTCATAGAATCAGAACATGTACCAGTAGAAGAGAAACATGGATTTTAATTTATATAATATACACTAGCATTTATATTGTGCTATACACACAGGTTCTAAAATATCTTTTATTTATTAGAATTCGGAAATTGCATCTCCAAACTAGTTAATTATACTAAAAACTATAACTAGAATTGGAAATATCTCATCCCTTTTTCAAGATCTTACAACATGCATGTAATTTAAGAATTTATTATAACTATATATAAATTTTCTCACATGCCAATATCATATATGTAATTCTTATATAAGTTTTTTCATCATTTTAATGGTCATATATATTTATAAATAATATCATATACGTATTATTTAGTAACCATAATATTATAAGCAGATATATTACACTTACATCTATTTAGAAAATTAATATGTCAAAACTCTGATACAACTTCTACGACTTTAGTTTAATACCATACATTTGATGGTATGCAGTGTTTGGTTTAAGTGCCATCTTGTACATCATGTGACAACTGTCACATATGGTGTGTAACTAATAATTAATGAGATGTGTTTAGCGATAAGCAAATACTGCCTGTTCTTTTTAATGGCATTTCTTATTGGGTGTCCATAGCAACCTTGAACTGGCAACAACAGATTTTTTTCCGATCTTTATACTACATACTACATAGTACATAGCCACATCAAACATGTTACTTTTTGTGTTCTATTTTCATCACCACTTGAGAGCAGCACCATTTTAATTTATGATGTCAAATCAAGTGACTCACTGTCAATATTCTTATCCTTGCTTTGTGCAATTTACTTATATTAAGAGCCCTATTTGGCCGTATTTATTAGAATGTTTATAAATATCCAAATAAAAAAAATAAAATACACCAAATTCTTCTATAATCCATCAAAAGTGTATCGAACTAGTTCGCCCCTCCCCCACTCCCCCCCCCCCCAGCATCTAAAGAGTCCTTTATAGTTTCTTTATGGTCCATCTAATGTTTCGAAACCCCTTGCCATTAAAAAATCTATTTTTTCTTTAACCATAATTTTTTTATGTCCAAATTATTATAATAATAATAATAATTATTATTATTATTATTATTTGGTTCAAACTACCAATCTCTTTCCCTTTTACAAAAGAAGATGCTATTAAGATGTTCAATTCAATTCAGTCAATTACAGGTTAGGGAGTAGTTCAAGTAATTAAAACTACTTCCTTATGAGTAACAACTCGATGTTAAATGCCATGGGAAGAAAGAGTTGAGTTTAGAGTGGAGGTAAAAAGGAAATTAAGAGAGTTTAATTAAAATATTTAATAGGGGTCAATTAGAAAAAGGAAAAAAAAAACCTTCTATACCAGCTCGTTAAGGCAAAGGGGGGCAAAATAACCCCCCAATCTTGGGAATCCCTCTGCCAATGGGCTTGGATTTGATACCTCTTATAACGGGGCAAGATGCTTACAGCACTTGACACCCCTAGTTCTCACGACAGGGCCAATCAATTACACACAATTAACAAACATGAAATGCAAAAAGTGGTGGAGGCTCGTTACCTGTAAGGACATTTATGTTATTAGAGCCTCAAGGGGTCTGGAGTACAAGTATTTGTCACTCTTATGACAATATGTACTTGGGAAGTTAAAAAGTTTATCATTACCAAGAATGAAGCCAGAATTTCTTTTTTATTTGGATCAATATAAAAGTAATTTATATATATAAAAATTTAAATATTTTCTCAAAATAAAAAGTATTATAACTACATTCGTAAGGTCTCATATTTTAAAAATATTATATAAGCATTTTATAATTATACTCAAGCGATCTCATATTTTAAAAGTTTTGCGTAATCGTTTCTTTTTCATCATATATCCTTTCTAACAAAAATAACTACCATTGTGGCCTATGAATTTATCTTCTTCTTCTCTCTCTTCTTTTTTTTTTGGGTGTCAAACAAATATTTTCTATATAAACTTTTCTTTTTTGAACAGAAAAGTGCGTAGGGGTCAAGTGACGTGAGCGCACCAAAGGTAGGTCCCTTTCTGACGACCAGTGGAGAAGCCTTCCATTCACGCCCCTAATATTTTCCTAATAATGTCTAATTAACTTTAAATGATGGTAACACATATCTTTTTCTTTTTTCTTTTTTTTTAATGAATAGTTATGTCTTTTTGTAGGTATACTTATTTTTTTTGAACATTTTTAAGCAGGCACTGATGATGATTACATAGCACCAGATTATAGACCTCTGAAAAAAAGTAGCACCAGATAATAGACCTCTGAAAAAAAGTTTTATTGTAGGCACGTAGCCAAAAAATCTTGCTTGTGAGCTGTGATGCAAATAAAAAACTAGCCTGAAAAAGTCTAGGTTTCCAATAGAAACATAAAAACGAAAAAGAAAAGAAGAAAGAAAGAAAAAGACAATCACTTCTGTATATTCACATCATTACATAATGCATGCTTAGCACTTCCAAGAGATAAAATGCATGTTATGCTTATGATTTTGTCAAATTAACTACTTACTCTTTTATCTTTAAAAACTTATTTAATAACTCTATTAATTTTCAAAAGATAGCATATAACTCCTGTCACGCCCTAAAATCTTAACTCTCAAGATGTGACAGGCCGTGGACCAAGAGGAATGAACCGCTTGAACCACAAGGCCACTAACAACCTCAACAATATTATTGAAAGTTTCAAATTATTGAAATAAAACTTTGTACTCCAATATATAGTAATACAACTTCAAATAACTATCACAAGTCATTGTCAAACCGTGATTCTAATTCTAATTCTCAAAATAACAAATAATGACAAAGTTGTGTCTCATCACTAGATTCTAATTCTCAAAATACTAATAAAGATAAGGTCATCATTCCTTTGCGCTAGCATATGCCCCCCTCTTCCCTACTCATGATCATGTATAAGAACATAAATATAGGGGTAAACGAATCAAATACTCAGTAAGTAGGGGTCTTTCGCCCAAGATAGAAATGTGCATTTTAGAATAATAAGAAAGTTGAAACAAGAAAACACGTTCCCAGAAGGACATTAAGAAAATATGGGAGGGCGCAGAATTAAAATTTATGTTAATCATAACAAGAATCAACTTGTAAAAGAAAGTATATTAAATATCATGTAACATGAGTTGTGACTATATTATAGCGATTTAATTATAATAAAATCATGGTGAGGGTACAAGGCCCTCATATCTCAATTAAAAATTAATCATGATCATATCAAAAGATGAATATAAGCCCCCCACTAGTAAACATGGTATGGGTACAAGGCCGCCACAGGCACACACATGATTAGGGAGTATACCCCAACAAGCTCTAGCAAACATGAAACGGGATCCCAAAATTTCATGAGAAAGCGATTATTCGCCAATTCAAGTCATGTCATGCCATGTCATATCATGTCAAATCATATCATATTAAGTCGTATTGTATTATGATAAAATGCTACATCATAGCACAACTTACTCTTCGAATCGAGGTCAAATACAAGAGTAGCGCGGGATGAGATGATAGCTAGTTAATATTTGAGAACAATGTAGAAGTTCAATTCAATAACAAGATAAAAAGAACGAGGACAAGATGAAGCTCAAATGATGTCAATACCCGATAATACAAAGGATTCAAGCTGCTGAGCACCCCTCAGGAATGTTGGCATAGAATTTTTAGCATATTTTGTTTCCAGTAAGCCATCAAAGGAAAGGAAAAATTGCCGCAACAAAATAAAAGATTTAAAATAAATGATACAGGTCAAACTTTAGTCTAAAGAAAGTAGATTGCATGTGTAGATAACCATGGCTCTAGTTCTGGAAAAGAATAGTTGCAAAGAGTAAGAAGAAAAAGAATAGATAGCTTTAGATAGATTTTGGAGGATTAAATAGTTTTACAACCCAATATAATAGAAGATCGAAAATAAATTATATAGGTCAACTTTGTTTACTGATTGTGAAATAAATATTTTGGTTTGAGTAAATCTATAACTAAAATTAAACCTGGACAATTAAAATGCATGGAATAAAATAGGTAACCAGAGAAAAAGAGATCTAGAGTAAATAAAATAAAAAATAGAATCTAAGAAAAAAAATATGAAATTATAATTTTTTTTCTTCAAAAAAAATGAACAGACAAAGAATAAAATAAATAAATTAATAACTAACTAAGTAAATTGTTAGAAGAGATTCACCATTGAAACCTTTGAGAAGTAACTCTTTTATTATCTTTAGTATATAAAGGCAAATAAAAACCAATATTCCAACACATTTTATTTTCTTTCCAAACCAAAGATTGGCAACCCATGTTCAAAGATCTTCATTGGCCTTTCTTTTGTGTTCTATTTCAAAAGCCAATACAAAGAGGAAGAAAGTTTGAACGCATAGTTTCTTTTCAAAAGCAAAGTTAGGATGTCGTAATTCAATTGTGCTCTGATGGTTATCATGATAAAGCATTTGAGAAGTAATTAGCTCGCATAAACATGCAAGAATGGGAGATTCGTGGAATAATGAATCAAGCATGATTAATGTTGGGGGTATATTGTTTTGGCAAAGATTTATTAGGCATAAAAAAATTTAAAACTTCAAGCCATATTTGTCTAATATCATGCAAACTAGACTTGCTAAGACAGCATATAATCCCACGAGTCAAGCATGTCATGAAGCAGTCGAGGTCATGGTGTATCAATAAGATAGATAATGATGGGATTTAGAGATACGTTGAAATTGATGAGAGAATTTGGAGTATGAATTGACCCTACTTACCTCGAATCCTAAATTTCGAATTTCTTCAATCTACAATTGAAAATACCCTATGCGAATAATAAAATATTTCTCTATCCTTATTTCCAATAAGAAAAAAAAAATTATTATTCAATCCTAAAATTTCAAAGTAAACAAGTATAGCCAAGACTTACTTTGAGATTAGCCCTTAAAGAAATAGTAAATGTCCAACTTAATCTACTAGTGTTTTTCATATTTTTCTAGGAAAAGAGAAGTTTAGGAAATATATAATTATGAAAACGAGCTGAAATATATATATAAATTAAACCTAAAAGAGCTCAGAAAAGGGTACCACATCAACACCTATTTATTTGCCAAGTTAGCGTAGATTATATTTTTAATATTATTACATTATTATAAATTTATCATTTAGAAGACCTTTCATCTCTCCACTATGTTGGTTATAGAGATTGATGCATATGAGTTTTAAAACCTTTAGAGTGTCATTTTTAAGATGACCTATAAGTCATAAGATTAATGTAAAGGAGTTTTGAGACCCTTGGAATGCTTTATTTATGATAGACTTTATGTCATGTCAATTCTTCTATCTATAAATAGTTGCATTGTGAAAACTTCAAAACATACCAAAAAAAATTAAAAAATAGAAGTTCTTTTTTGGCATATAGTGGTTTTCATAGTCTATAAGCTTGCATAGTTGAGAGAGCTTTAACACTATTCTTATGATCTGCTTTCATGATTTGAGTGATAGATTCACAAAAAGTAGATAATTGTATCTTAAGATGTTTGTGCGAGAAGTTGTCAACACCGTGATAGCGTGTTAAAGTTTTAAAAAAACTGAATCCAAGTCAAGCTTAAATCTTAATTTACAGTTGATATTTTCTCACTTTCTTTTAAAAATATTTTCTTTTAATTTTTTTAATTTATTTTATTTTGTTTAAGTATTCTATACTACTCATGTATTCAATTAGTTATTTTAATGTTAGTTTAATTCCTTAATATGACTATATGTTATGTTTCACGCACAAGCCTACACATATAAAGCTTTTTGGATTATTTTTCAATTTTAGTTTATTCATAATTATCATATTATTTACACACAAGATATATATATATATATATATATATATATATATATATATATATCTATACATATGTGTCACGACCTCAAAAAAAAACATCAAAATAAGTCTCTAGAGCCGTGACTAACGGGCACCTGAAAAGGAATACCCTTTTCAAGCCCGCAAGGCACTAAGCACAAAACCAAACCCACCCTATTAAATTAACAAATTCAGAGCATGTATAATCCCAAAAATAACTCCACAGTTCAAATCTCTTAAATGTTGCAAAATAAGGAAATCTCCAAAGTTCACCATCAAGTAGTAGCAAAATCAAAGGGAGAAAGTGTTCCAAACATGAAATAAAACATATAGACCTAGATGATGCAATTGTCTCGTTATTCCAAAATCCTAAAAACTTTATGAATGAGGTGGTCTTCTAGCCCCGGCAAGGTAAACTACTATTCCACATCTGTAACCACATAGTTTCAAGACACAAAGGAAAATATCATAGTGAGATAAGGAATCTCAATAAGTACTCAACCTCGCAAGAGTAAGAAGAACCACAAACGCAACTCATAAATTTACACATACTCATTCATTACAAGAAAATAAACTTACTAAGAACTAATTCCTTTGAACTTTATTTCTCAATTATGCCAACAAAATCAAAGACAGATAAGATTCTTATCATGTTAGGGCCGAGGCTACAGTCCTGGTAGCACAAATCAAAGAGTGGTTTGTTGTCGCACGTACCACCAAAAGCAACTGGGAGTCTCAACGAAGACGTAGTGCACTACACAAAGAGTGGTGTATGAGCCTCACCACCGAGGGTTAACGAAGACACGGCCTGAATAGTGATGGCATAAAAGAGCTACTCATAAAGTGCAAAGGTTTATCAGAAAACACATTTATCACTTAAGTGCCATCAATCAAACAATTATATTAGTCGATATTATTTTTCTCTTAAAGAACCATTATAACTTGGAATAAATAATTAGTCTTTTTCTTTTATACCATAACCATTAGCTTCTGTAAACAAATAACATGTGACCAATTTATTGATATAAGGTAAAAGGAAAAGAATATATATATAGTTATTGATTGTCCACCATAAGCATTAAAGAGAAAATAATAATAAAATAATTGAATAAGAAACAAAAGAAGGCAAAATGAAGCATGGTTCTACTTTGCTGCTCTGTCCAGAACAGTGGCGTTTCACTGAAAGGTAGTGACGATTCTTTTTTTTTTTTTCAATGACCACCATCATCTAAGAATAAACTTTTAGATACAATACATATAATTTCTCATGATACAAGAAAGAAATAAAATAATAAGTTAAATAATAAACAAAATGAATATAAAAAGAACCAAAATAAACAAGAAAAATATTTTATTTAATTTAAAAAAAAAACAAAATTCAATGCAGGTCATAAACTTTGACCATTCAATCAGATGCAAACTTGGGCTAAGTCACTGCATGTGACGTTTTCTTTTTTTTTTTCCTTCTTTAATCAGCTGCAAAATTTTTTTTTGAAATCACACGTTCAGTGAACGTCGAGCGGCAGAGGCAGAATATTTTTTTTTAAAAAAAAAAGTCCAATATTTTTTTTAAGGATTAATTACTACTCTACTACGATGCACATAGGTTTACACATCAACTTCAAGAAACAAATATAAGATTTGATCAAAAATGAAAATTAGATTTTTTTCCTCAAAGAATATTTTTAAAAGAATTTCCCTTAATACATAGGCCAATAAAGATATCGACTAATCACAGCGAAATAAGGTTTTCGTACTTACCTTTCTCACAAGCAAAGCAAAAGGTAATATTCAATGATGCAGACAAAACTCCAAGAATTACAATCCTAAATACGAACACCACCTTCCTGTGTAAAACTTGTATCTTCTGTATTTGCTCCTTTATGCTTTGGTGGTACTACAAGAACGAACATGCACGTCTTTTATTTTTTTTTTCAAGAGTCCAACTTATACGTTCTAATTTTTTTTTTCAAAAAAAAAAAAGAATCCTATTCTCATATAACTTCTCTCCCCCTTATCTGACTATACCTTTTTCTTTTGAATAAAACACAAAGTTTAACTCGTTTTAAATTTTTATAGGGATAAAACCAACTTAAGTGGGAAACAAAATCCCAAAATTTAAGTAAACGAAATTAGTGAGGCGTTACACTTTCCACCCCTAAAGAAAAGTTTCGTCCTCGAAACTACATACCTTGCTCTTTAAAGAGATTGGGATACTTCTCTCGAGCCTCAGTCTCAACTAGCCATATTGCCTCTCTTTCTGTTTGGCCTTGGTACCGAACTTTGACATACGGAATGGTCTTTTTTCTAAGCACTTGCTCCTTATGATCTACAATTTCTACTGGTTCTTCTTCATTAGACAAGTCATTTTTTTTGTTTTATATCATCATGACGAATCACATGACTTTCATCTGGAACATACTTTCTCATTTGTGAAACATGGAACACGTTATGCACACCAGCAAAGGAGGGTGGCATAGCTAATCGATAGGCAACCTCACCAACACGCCCTAAAACTTCAAAAGGTCCAATGAATCGAGGATTTAGCTTTCCACGGTTTCCAAATCGGATTACCCCTTTTGTTGGAGACACCTTTACGAAAGCATGCTCCCCCACTTGAAACTCTAATTGCTTTCTCTTTAGATCAGCCCAACTTTTTTGTCGATCTTGAGCTTCTTTAATGTGAGACCGGATTAGTTTAACCTTATCTTCCATTTCCTCGATCAGTTGGGGTCCCAAAACTTTTCTCTCGCCTAAATCCCAGTATAAGGGTGTGCGACACTTCCTACCATATAGAGCCTCGAATGGAGCCATTTTGATGCTTGTTTGATAACTATTATTGTAAGCAAACTCCACCAAAGTGACATACTTGTCCCAATTTCCTCCAAAATCCAATGTGCAAGCTCGTAGCATATCTTCAAGAATTTGAATGGTTCTCTCACTTTGACCGTCAGTCTGTGGATGATAAGCAGAACTTATCATTAAGCTAGTACCCAGAGCCTTTTGAAGGCTTGCCCAAAACTTTGAAGTAAACCTCGTGTCTCGATCAGATACGATCTCTCTAGGAACCCCATGCAATCGCACAATCTCTCGTATATACATCTCAGCTAGTTTTTCTAATGAAGTCCCTAGTCGAAATGGTAAAAAGTGAGCTGACTTGGTCAACCTATCCACAATAACCCATATGGCATCATTCTTGTCATAAGTCCTTGGCAACCCTGTCACAAAATCCATTGCTATACTCTCCCACTTCCACTCAGGAATGTCTAGTGGTTGTAACGGTCCTGATGGCTTTTGATGTTCTTTCTTAATTCGTTGACATGTAAGACACTTAGCCACATATTCCCCTACATCTTTTTTCATGTTACACCACCAAAAGTGATCTTTCAAATCATGGTACATCTTTGTTCCTCCTGGATGTATTGTGAAGTATGAGGCATGGGCCTCATCTAAAATTTCTTTCTTAACCTCAGGGGCATCAGGGACACATAATCTTTTATTGAACCTCAAGGTCTCGTCCTCATGTTCCTGCAGATAAGATGTTTGCCCATTCTTTAATTGGGCACGGATTTTCTCCAAGCATAAATCTTGCCTTTGAGCTGTCCGGATCTTATCAAACAGTGTCGGCTGAATAATGATATGTGCTAAAATAGTTGACCCTTTTTTTGTAGATACTTCAATTCGTAACTTCTCAAATTCCAAAAGAAGTTCCTCTTGCGAGGTTAGTAGTGCAGCCATACTTCCTGTGGGTTTCCTGCTAAGTGCATCTGCCACCCTATTGGCTTTTCCCGGGTGATAGTGAATTTTCAGGTCATAGTCATTCATCAACTCAAGCCATCTACGTTGCCTCAAGTTCAGTTCTTTTTGTGTGAAGAGATAGTTCAAACTTTTATGATCTGTATATATTTCACAAGTCACCCTATACAGATAGTGCCTCCAAAATTTTAATGCAAACACCACAGCAGCTAATTCCAAGTCGTGAGTTGGATAATTCTTTTCATAGTTCTTTAACTGTCGTGAAGCATATGCGATGACCCTTCCATTCTACATAAGCACACACCCCAACCCATTATGAGAAGCATCAGTATAGACAGCAAACTCCTCAATCCCACTAGGTAATGTAAGTACATGTGCCGATACCAGTCTCTGCTTCAACCCTTGAAAAGCTTCCTCACACTTTGTTATCCACTCGAACTTCATACCCTTCTGCATAAGGCGTGTCATTGGGATGGCAATCTTAGAAAACCCTTCCACGAACTTTCGATAGTAACATGCTAATCCCAAAAAGCTACGAACTTCAGTTACGGACTTAGGTGTTGGCCAACTAGTTACAGCCTCAATCTTCTGTGGGTCCACGGATACTCCATTTTCTGAGATAACATGGCCTAGAAAAGTCACTTTTGTTAACCAAAACTCACACTTTTTCAACTTTGCATGGAGCTGTTTTTCCCTAAGTGTTTGTAACACAGCTCGCAAGTGGGACTCATGCTCTTTAGAATTTTTCGAGTATACACGAATGTCATCAATGAATACCACCACAAACTTGTCCAAGAAAGGCTTAAAGACTCTATTCATTAGATCCATAAATGCTGCTGGAGCATTTGTCAATCCAAAGGACATTACAAGAAACTCATAGTGGCCATACCTCGTTCTAAAAGCTGTTTTTGGAATGTCTTCAGCCTTAATCCTTAGTTGATGATACCTCGATCTCATATCAATCTTCGAGAATATTGTTGCCCCTTGCAACTGATCAAATAAGTCATCAATTCTTGGCAATGGATACCGATTCTTAACTGTTACCTTGTTTAGTTCTCGATAATCGATGCATAGCCGCATACTTCCATCTTTCTTTTTAACAAAAAGCACTAGGGCTTCCCAAGGTGATACACTCGGGCATATTAGCCCTTTGTCTAATAATTCTTGCAATTGCACATTCAGTTCTTTCAACTTAGTAGGTGTCATCAGATACGATGCTTTAGATATAGGTGTAGTTCCTGGTGTGAGATCAATTTTAAACTCAATTTCTCGATTTGGAGGAAGACCGGGAATTTCATCTGGAAATACATCGGGGAACTCCCGAACAATGTAAATATCCTCTACCTTTTGCTCATCACCTTCAATCTCCATGATACTTGCCAAAAATGCTATACATCCCTTTTTCACCAATTTTTGGGCTTTGAGAGATGATATAATCTGGAGTAGTTGGGAAGTCCTACCTATGAATTCAAATTACTCCTCCCCCGGTATACAAAAGACAACCCTCTTACCAAAACAATCAATATGACCATGATACGCAGCTAACCAATCCATGCCGAGAATTACATCAAAGTCTTGTAAATCTAGCTCGATTAGATTAGCTGACAATTCCCGTTTTCCAATATGAATTACACAGTTATGATAAGTTGTAGTTGCCTTCATAGACTTCCCTATGGGGGTTTCAACACATATTTCATACTGTAATTACTCAGGCATAAGATTCATTGATGCAGCAAAGGAAGGTGACACAAAAGAGAAATTGGAACTAGAATCGAATAACACATGAGCAAAGGCAGACATGATAGGGATAATACCTGTTACCACATCTTCTGTTGCCTGAGTATCACTACGAGTAAGGGCGAAGAGGTGTGCACGGTTTGGTTGCTTCTTTCCATCATTCTTCGCCCTCAAATTATCTCCTTTCATCTTAGGACAATCTTTAATACGATGTTTCTTATTTCCACATTTGAAACACGCTCCGAAAATCCAACGGCAGCTTTCTATTTTATGAGACCCTCCACATTTAATGCACTTACCTTCATTTTTGTTAGCCTCAAATGCATGGGTCCTCTTATTGTTTCCTCTGTTGTTACCTTGTGATGGGCCAACTCCACTTTTTCTCTTGCTCGAAAAAGTTCTCTGCTGTTGCATTAATTTCAAATCCCTTTCAGTTAAGGTCGCAGCTGCTAGTACCTTCTTTAAGGTCTTGTGCAAATGAGGAGCCACAATGCTCCGAATGTTGAGATTTAAGCCCAACTCAAACTTTCTGGCCTTCTCATAATCATTAGGAACCATGTAGGGTGCAAAACGAGCAAATCCAATGAATCTCCGATAGTACTCCTCCATAGTCAAATCTTTTTGTCTCAAGTTTGTGAATTCAGCTACCTTCATATTGCGGTAGGCTACTGGATAATATTCAGTCTCGAACATCTCACGGAACTGCTTCCATCCCACGAGTTCCTCACCCATTTATTCACGCTGCAAGTTCCACCAATCTAAGGCCACCCCTTGTAGCTTGAACGTTGCAAATCGGACTTTTTGACCACCTCTCAAGCCTAAAGTGAGAAATAACCCCTCTATTGTGGTCAACCATTTATTAGCTTCTTGTGCCTCTACTTCACCAGTAAATGACGGCGGTTGCATATTTAGGAATCTCTCCAACGCTTTTTGATCATTGTTCTCCTCATTAGATGTATTACGTGCTTTTTGTATCATGCGGCGAAGAAAAGCATCAGCAATCCCGTCAAAGTCAGCCTCCTCAGCAGCGTCTTTGTCAATCTCATGTTGCCTTGCAAGTTCAGCTAATGGAACATTCTCATCGTCGATTTCTCGAGATAGAGCATTACTTAAGCTTGCAACAGACTTCTTCCTAGGGGCCATATTCGTCCTATAACATCACAAGTTGTAAAACACAATTAACTTAATAATATAATAACAATCCTTATATGACACAAACTTAACCTACCCATGAACCCATCCTAGGTCCAAGTCTGATCATAACCTAGGCTCTGATACCACTTTGTCACGACCCTAAAAAAAAAACATCAAAATAAGTCTCTAGAGCTGTGACTGCCACGCACCTGAAAAAGAATAACCTTTTCAAGCGTACAAGGCACTAAGCACAAAACCAAACCCACCCTATTAAGTTAACAAATTCAGAGCATCTATAATCCCAAAAATAACACCACAGTTCAAATCTCTAAAATGTTGCAAAATAAGGAAATCTCCAAAGTTCACCATCAAGTGGTAGCAAAATCAAAGGGAGAAAGTGTTCCAAACACGAAATAAAACATATAGACCTAGATGATGCAATTGTCTCGTTTTTCCAAAATCCTAAAAACTTTATGAATGAGGTGGTCTTCTAGCCCCGGCAAGGTAAACTACTACTCCACATCTGCAACCACATAGTTTCAAGACACAAAGGAAAATATCATAGTGAGATAAGGAATCATATAAGTACTCAACCTCGCAAAAGTAAGAAGAACCACAAACGCAACTCATAAATTTACACATACTCATTCATTACAAGAAAATAAACTTACTAAGAACTAATTCCTTTGAACTTTATTTCTCAATTATGCCGACAAAATCAAAGACAGATAAGATTCTTATCATGTTAGGGCCGAGGCTACAGTCCTGGTAGCACAAATCAAAGAGTGGTTTGTTGTCGCACATACCATCAAAAGCAAGTGGGAGTCCCAACAAAGACGTAGTGCACTACACAAAGAGTGGTGTATGAGCCCCACCACCGAGGGTTAACGAAGACACGGCCTGAATAGTGATGGCATAAAAAAGCTACTCATAAAGTGCAAAGGTTTATCAGAAAACACATTTATCACTTAAGTGCCATCAATCAAATAATTATATTAGTAGATATTATTTTTCTCTTAAAGAACCATTATAAATTAGAATAAATAATTAGTCTTTTTCTTTTATACCATAACCATCAGCTTCTGTAAACAAATAACATATGAACAATTTATTGATATAAGGTAAAAGGAAAAGAATATATATATATATATATATATATATATATATATAGTTATTGATTGTCCACCATAAGCATTAAAGAGAAAATAATAATAAAATAATTGAATAAGAAACAAAAGACGGCAAAATGAAGCATGGTTCTACTTTGCTGCTTTGTCCAGAACAGTGGCGTTTCGTCACTGAAAGGTAGAGACGATTCTTTTTTTTTTTTTTCCAATGACCACCAACATCTAAGAATAAACTTTTAGATACAATACATATAATTTCTCATGATACAGTAAAGAAATAAAATAATAAGTTAAATAATAAACAATATGAATATAAGAAAAAGAACCAAAATAAACAAGAAAAATATTTTATTTAATTTAAAAAAAAAACAAAATTCAATGCAGGTCATAAACTTTGACCATTCAATCAGATGCAAACTTGGGCTAAGTCACTGCATGTGACGTTTTCTTTTTTTTTTTTCCTTCTTTAATCAGCTGCAATTTTTTTTTTTGAAATCAGACGCTCAGTGAACGTCGAGCGGCAGAGGTAGAATATTTTTTTTTTTTTTAAAAAGTCCAATATTTTTTTAAGGATTAATTACTACTCTACTACAGATGCACATAGGTTTACACATCAACTTCAAGAAACAAATATACGATTTGATCAAAAACGAAAATTAGATTTTTTTCCTCAAAGAATATTTTTAAAAGAACTTCCCTTAATACATAGGCCAATAAAGATATCGAATAATCACAGCGAAATAAGGTTTTCGTACTTACCTTTCTCACAAGCAAAGCAAAAGGTAATATTCAATGATGCATACAAAACTCCAAGAATTACAATCCTAAATACGAACACCACCTTCTTGTGTAAAACTTGTATCTTCTGTATTTGCTCCTTTATGCTTTGGTGGTACTACAAGAACGAACATGCATGTCTTTTAATTTTTTTTTTCAAGAGTCCAACTTATACGTTCTAATTTTTTTTTTCAAAAAAAAAAAGAATCCTATTCTCATATAACTTCTCTCCCCCTTATCTGACTATACCTTTTTCTTTTGAATAAAACACAAAGTTTAACTCGTTTTAAATTTTCATAGGGATAAAACCAACTTAAGTGGGAAAAAAAATCCCAAAATTTAAGTAAACGAAATTAGTGAGGCGTTACAATATATATAATGATTTGTCGTCTTTAATTAAAAATACATAAACTAAATAAAAATTTAACGTGGGCTATTAAAAATAAAGTAAATCGTGCGGAGCATGAGAAAGAAAATACTAGTATATATAAGTCCCAATTCAAAAATTACTGTCTGATTAAATCTTATTTTATCTATTTTATTATTACTATATATATATATATTTATTTATTTAAAAGAGCCCCATTACCAACAACTATCACCTTACAAATATGAGTTCAAAATGTGCTTAGAGTGGTTGGGTTAAAAATAACTATCCGGCTTTAACAACTCCCCTAGGTTACGTTCTTTGTCCGACTTAATAGTATGTATCACTCTATATTTTGTGCAGTTATAGATATGAAATAGAAAGTAAAATAGCAAATTACACAAACAAAAAACGTACATGCGTTTTACCTCTATTCCAAATGTCACAATTTTTTGCTTACAACTCTATAATGAAGCAGAATGGTCGTCAGTTCACATACCTGAGAGCTTAATAAAACTTCTTCCAAAATTAGCCAGAAACTTTTCTCCAAAATCACACCCTCTTGTTTATCTCTAATTTTCAGTGTATAAAGCTCTTATTGGCTATTAATTACACAACCCATACGAAGCCAAGTGCATCAGTTGCATTGCATCAATTTCTGATCTCATTTAGGCGCAAAATGTTGAGACTAAATAACGTGAAGAAGATAATCTATATCTATATATAGATAAAAGTTAAACTCAAAAGACCTCGGTGCCACATCAACACTCATGTATTTGCCAAGTTACTATAAATTCTATTTTTAATATTATTACATTATTATAAATATATATATATTATAGTGTTTAATTATATTTATGCACCACTTCCTAACCTTATCATTGCAATGGAGTTACAAGATATTTAATTATATTTATGTACTACCCATATATTTCTTTTTAACGAGTTTAAAATAACAAAGTCCAAATAAATTCATTAATTTAATTAATTTACGCATCATATCCTAATTAAAAAATAAAAAAATTAGAATTAATTTTTATAAATACTTAGAAATAATAAAAAAACACACGAAAACCTAAAAAATAAAAAATAACATCTATAAATATTTAAAAAACTAAAAATTTATAAAACTTAAATAAGTCGGTCCAAAATACAAAGTATAAAAGCATTAGTATTATTATAGTTTTCAAATAACTAAAACAAGAACCACAGCACATGTATTTGACTAAATTTGACTATACTACAATTCATATCCAAACACTTATTACCACGTGGACTACACAAAAGCTTACTTCACTCTTTCTTCTCAACTCCACTACCTCACAACTCAAGAGCACTCAAGCTTTCTACAACTCACAGCTCTCTTACTGGACACACCTCACCAAACTAGAGCACTCAAGACCAGACTCCTTTTCACTCTGAATTCGACGACAACAAATGCATTACATTGCTATTTATAGATACAGCAAGGCGGTGGAGATGTCTATGGCTGTAAAAATTTGTGGTTGAAATCTTTTTATCTAGAATTATCTACCTACTCTACACCATATCAGCATAAAAAAATTCTGCTACTTTGACTTTCATCTCTCCAAGCATGATTCCAAAAAGATCTTTTTGCAACTTGCTTGGATAAATTTTCTTATTATCTCTCGAAACTTCAAAGAAAAGATTTGCTGATTTGTAGAAGAAATCAGTGGACGCTTGATCACGAACCATTTCCAGCCGTAGGGTTTTATAATTTAATATTAAGTTGGCGTTGCTTTTAACACAAAAATGGCATATGCAAGGTGTTTCAGGGTGGCAACTCGTTCTTCTTCATGTTGTTCATTTATTCTTCTGTACTTGGTATTTGCTGTATCTGCTTCTGCAGCCATATCTCATACAAATAAGACAGACCAGCTAGCTTTGCTTGAGATCAAGAAGCTGATCCAGGGAGATCCCTTCAATGTTCTCAGCTCCTGGAACCAATCTGTCCGTTTCTGCAACTGGCCTGGAATTACATGCAGCAGCAGCCATCAGAGAGTCACCGTCCTGAACATGTCCTCGTTTGGATTGGTTGGTTCGCTTTCTCCTTCTGTCGGGAACCTCAGCTTCCTCTGGGCGTTAAACCTTCAGGAGAACAATTTCCAGGGCACGATCCCTCAAGAAATTGGTCGACTATTTCGCCTGAAATATCTTCTTTTCGCGAATAACTTCTTCCAGGGACAACTTCCTGTTGGTCTCAGTAACTGTTCCAAACTTCGGGTTATTGATTTTGGAGCTAACCAGCTTGAGGGGAGAATTCCTGGTGAGCTTGGGACTTTATCCAACGTTTATTGGCTTAGCTCAGCAGAAACAATTTCTCTGGAAATATTCCACCATCTCTAGGGAACATGTCCTCCCTTGAGACAATTGTGCTTGCAAGAAACAATCTCCAGGGAAGCATCCCTGAGGAACTTGGAAAGCTCTCCAATTTATTTGGCTTCATGTTATCAGAAAATAAACTTTCTGGTACCTTTCCTGCTCCGCTCTATAACCTCTCATACCTCCAAATCTTTTCCATCTCAGTCAACGAATTACATGGTCGTTTTCCCGATGATCTAGGCCTAAGACTTCCAAAACTGACTTCTTTTTCAGCTGATATGAACCACTTCTCTGGATCAATCCCATCATCTCTAAGTAATGCTTCACAACTCGCTTTTTTCACTGTTGGATACAACCAACTTACTGGACCCATACCTCTAAGTTTTGGAAGACTTCAAGAGCTGCAGGAGTTACATTTAGGTCATAACCCTCTTGGAACTAATGAAGCAAATGATATCAGCTTCATCAACTCTTTGGCCAATTGCACCAGCTTGCAAAAATTGAGTTTGTCCAGAATCGAAATTGGAGGAATCTTGCCTAATTCAATTGCCAACCTCACTTCCAAGCTCACGTTTTTATGGCTGAATGACAACCACCTATCTGGAACAATACCTGTGGGGATCGGAGACCTTGTCGGTTTGGCCTTTCTTGAACTACGCGGCAACAAGTTCACTGGTAGGTTCCCTGATTCCGTAGGTAAACTCAAAATCTTACAAGAGCTCTACATTTCTGAAAATAACTTCTTGGCGGAAATTCCCTTCTCTGTTGGGAACATTAGTGGACTGCAGATCTTTGAATTATCAGAAAATATGTTTCAGAGAAGCATACCAACTTCTCTGAGCAATTGCAATACCTTACAAATGCTAAATCTTGGCCAGAATCGCCTAACAGGAGAGCTACCTGGAGAAGTTATTGGTCTTCCGTCTCTCTCTTTGGGCCTCATCCTAGCTCAGAACCAATTCACAGGTTCATTACCATCCCAAGTTGGAAAGTTGGAACATCTTACTATGTTGGATGTTTCAGAAAACCAATTGTCTGGTGAAATACCAACTACTATTGGTGAGTGTCAGATGTTGGAGACCCTCCTCATGGCGGGTAACATGTTTGGAGGAATCATTCCTTCAGCTTTGGGAAAATTAAGAGCCATAGAAGTGATAGATCTATCACGCAATAACTTGTCAGGGCAAATCCCAATTTCATTGGCAAAGTTAAATTCCATCACAAATCTCAATCTTTCCTTCAATATGCTGGAGGGTGCAGTGCCAACAGAAGGAGCTTTTACGAATCTCACCGGGCTTTCACTGTCGGGAAATGAAAATCTGTGCGGTGGAATCAAATTGCTAAACTTATCTGCATGTCCTGAAGTCTCAAAGAAAGGGAAAAAGCTTTCTCATGGAATGTTTTTGGCTCTTGTTATCACTATTCCACTAATGATCATTTTGCTGGTGGCATTTCTCTATGCAATATATAGAAAAAAAGGATCCAGACAATCAATGTCCACCTCTGCCAATGAATATGATCAATATCCTAAAATTTCTTATGCAGAAATTTCAAGTCTGACAAATGGTTTCTCAGCAGAAAACTTGATAGGGGAGGGGAAATATGGATCCGTTTATAAAGGAATTCGTGAACCTGGCGAGCAAATGGTTGCTGTTAAAGTGATCAAGCTCCAACAAGTTGGAGGCAAGAAAAGTTTCATGGCAGAATGTGAAGCATTAAGGAACCTTCGGCATCGAAATCTTGTGAAGATTATTAGTGCCTGCTCAAGCATAGACTTTGTGGGCAATGACTTTAAGGCTATCCTTTTCGAATTCATGTCTAATGGAAGTTTAGAAACCTGGCTACATCCGAGTTCAAGTGGGCACGAGAAGCCAAAGAAGTTGAGACTAAGAGAAAGGCTAAGCATCGCTATTGACATTGCCTCTGCCTTAGATTACCTTCATAATGGTTGTGCTAATCCAGTTATCCACTGCGATCTAAAGCCCAGCAACATTCTTCTTGATGAGGATCTGTGTGCCCACCTAAGTGATTTCGGTCTGGCGAGGTTTCTTTTTGTGGATGAACGGAAACCAAATAATAGCCAGAGCAGTTCAATTGGGATTCGAGGAACAGTTGGATATGTTGCTCCAGGTAAACCTGTCTCCTATTTCTTCATCTTATGCTTGAGAACATTTCCAGCTTTTCTGATGAATTTTGAGCTTCTCTTCGATGTATGGAACTCGTAAATTTCCAGGTTCATATTTTCAAGATAACACAACACTATTAACATCAATACAAGACCATACACAAACACAACCAAAGGTTTTTAGCAAAAGTTGATGACAGAATCTGCAATTTTTCTTCCGGAGTATTTTACTGAATCGCATGAATCGTATCAAACCTTATTCTATAGTATTTACATGAGGTTCCTCTTTAAGAAAGTTCCCGAGAGAGTTTAGTTGTTCCATGATTCATGTTTCATCATTCAATTCCTTTTCAATTGCAGAATATGGCATGGGAGGAGAGGTATCGACAGAAGGAGATATGTATAGCTATGGGATCCTGTTACTGGAGATGTTTACAGGAAAAAGGCCTACAGACAACATGCTCACTGAAAACCTTAGTCTCCATTACTATGTCAAGAAAGCTCTCCCCCATCAGGTTATGGAAATTATTGATCCACACATGTTTGAAGAAGAGGAAAATGCACCAAAGGACACAATCCGAAAAGGCAAAGGCAGCATGCTTACAATAGAGAATTGCTTGGTGTCTGTTTTGCGGATTGGGATTTCATGTTCTGCTGAAATGCCCAGAGAAAGAATGGACATTAAAGATGTCCTCAAGGAGCTTCATGCAATCAGGAATAGGTTTCTTCGTACTAGAATTGAGAACTGAGGGTCAAAGATGTCAGTCAGATGCAATGTTTGAAACAAGAGAAACCATCTAAAGGTCCCGAATGCATTACCTCAAAAAGGGTGGCCTAATATATCTTATATAACGAATTTAGGGTTGGTGATTGTTCGACGTACAAGGAGTGTATACTCAACATGTATGATGTTATGTTAATGCACGCTTTTTATATACAATAAAGTAATTCCTCAGACAATCTTCGCTACTATTTTTAGTGAATGTAAGCATGTCTATGTCTCAGTTCTTTCCAATAATAGCCAACAAAGGATGAACACTAAATCAAGTGTCAAGCATATTAAGAAAGTAACCCATGTTTAAGAAATACATAATTATTATTCAAAATATGATCATATTGTATTATTTAAAAGTTTTGGTTTTCTAATAGATTTTCTAAAAGCTAATTATTAATTTATTATAAAATATCCCCAACGAGACTGCTAAAACGCTAAAATTTTTTGGTCAACAAAACATATTAAATCGAGCCGAAAATATTATCCTTTGATGATTAATATAGCCAATGGGCCCACTTGCCGAAATTTTATCAAAGATTTGGGGTCAATTTTAATTTTCAAAACTATATATATATATATATATATATATATATATATCCAAAGAGAACTTTTAACCCGTTCTTGTTCACCTCTCCCACCGCTTCTCTTTCACTTGAATACAGTAAGAAGAAGAAGAGCTTCGTGTCTGCAGTACTTAAACCCATAGGCCCTTATTTTTATTTTTATTTTTTACCAATTTATTTTTGTTTATGTTTCATTTCTTTATTGGTTTTTGTATTGGCTTCAAGTTTCAATTTTTATATCCTCGATCATTTATTTTCACCGTTAAATTCTTGATGTAAACTTGTAATTCTCCAAATTTTGAGAAATATGTGTGTGAACGTAAGGAGCTTAAGTCAAGATTAATATCATCTCAAGAAAGGCATGAAGGTATCAAATTTTCGTGAACACACGTAAACATTTTTCACATGTGTGTGTGAGGAGCATCATTGAAGACTAATATCATATCAACAAGGGCATGAAGATATCGAATTTTTGCGAAAATATGGTGACATGTTCTTTGTGAAGGGAGGAAAATTGAAAATCAACTTTTGTATTTCGGCTGAAATTTGTATGGAGTTATATATGTATGTGTGCGGGCAAGCGGGAGTTTGTGTAAAGTATAACCTTCTTGAACCCTATGCATGTTTGGCAACATATAGGCAAAGAAATGATTTTGGGGAACTGATGTCTGAAGTAGTACTTTTGCGATAATGGTATTTTGGAAAAGTGATTTGGGAATTATAATGGATGTTTAAGTCTGCTGCAATTAGATTGTGTTTCGTAGTCCATTGTCAATCGGGAACATGAGAGTTTGCTTCAGGAAAATGGCAAGGTTGAGCTCTGGAGAGCACGTTGGACATGTGCTGGTTAAGGGCGTCTTTTATTCGATCCCGAGAACATTTGGATAAATCCTAATAAGGTTTTCTCAACTAGGTTCCAAAATGACACTGGTGTCAACATGATTGTGATGCCTAGAATCCTTTTCCTAGCAGTTTAAGGCAATTTATATGTATGTATGTTAAGTTTGGTAATTAGTTGGATATTATAAATGCTGTTTCAAGGCAATTACTTGGCGTGGCTATTTTAATCTTTGACTGAACTGAAATCGTGAAAGCAGTATGATCACTAGAATTGAATATCACCTGATATTGTTATCATATTGAACTTGAGCTCAAGTTCAATATGCTAAAGAAGCATTACTTGATTCTTCAAAATATTCACCAGTTACAATATTTTGGTGTTTAACTGAAAAAAATAACAGTCTGATAAATCTTCAACTTTTAGATAAAATTCACATCTCTAAGCACATGTATAAAATAAATACCGACTAGAGCTTAAGTTTATTGTTGTCAGGAGTTGATAATTGATATGGGTCCGTCTAACATATATCATTTTTTCCCCTTTCTTACATTGCAGTCTTCTCTTTTAGCTTTTCCTTATATGCAACATAAGCTCTATGAATATTTATCAAGAGATGGTGATGCCACTATATAATCCTAGTTAACCTAATAGTTGATTTGAAATCCAACTTATTGCTTGAATATTAGCTGCTTTGAGTACATTTAGTAATTGTAGCTTCCGAATATATGCAGGGTAATATATCAATTTAAGTTGGACAAAGACAATGTTTCTCAATTAATTAATGCCAATCCAATTGTTTATGAGAAGAAGGAGCGTCGAGATCGTCCTACACCTGGTGATGTGGATGAATATGCAGCAGAACCAATTGACCAATTGGAAATTTTTTATATCCTCTCTTTTTCATTACATTCTACGATCTTTATATGTTAATTGTCTTCGTGCATGATTTTTGAATTTGCGCATTATTCATTATTAACCTTCACATAGACCTGAAATTTTAATCCAATATACTTTTATTAGTGGACTTTCTTCTACAACATAAGTTCTCACATTCCACAAGCTGAGGATTTTTCTTTTGTTATTTTCATAGCAGATGTACTTCTATGAGATACTTGTTAGCTTTCCAAAGTGAATTTCAGCATGCTGCAAATTCATTGTCTTTTTAAGTAATAAGGGAATGGATTCCTTAACATTCTTACATCATCTTATATTAAGGATCCAGAACATCCTTATTCCTTGGAAGAACTGAAAGTTATAACAGAAGATGCGATCGAGGTTGATGATAAACGTAGCTATGTCAGGTACCCTTGTGTTGGTTGTCTCTCATTTTATGGTGGTTTCATTTTATTTGCTAACTAGGGGATTTGTTTGAGCCAGGGTAACATTCACTCCAACTGTTGAGCATTGCAGCATGGCAACATTTATTGGCTTATGTTTGCAGGTGAAGCTTATGCGCTCCCTCCCATCTCGCTATAAAGTATATCTCTGTTTCTCTACAGTGATTACTCCTTTTCCTGTCATCGTCAGTGTCGTCAGTGTCTTACCTTATTTTGACTTAAAAATGCATGAGAGATATCTACTTTGGTCGTCTGACTTTGTGCTATACTCTTATTATAGATGGAAACAATTACTTCATATCTTCTTACTCCATGGAGCAGAGCCTTTCCACAAAGGAGTTGGAATTTGACTAGAAAACTGCTTACCATTTTCTTTAGTTGAGGTAGCATTTGTTGCATGTAGTAGTGTATCCACCAATTGGGGGTAGCATATGTTATATGCATGACTGTAAATCACACTTCCTGGAGTTTCTTTATTGAATTTATATGAGAGTACCAATACACCGCAACAAATTATTGACCTCTCTGCTGAAGAAGTCGGCTACTCTCAGGCTGATGGAAATTTTTTGGGCAAGGTTAACCAGATAATATTCTGCCTGGCTCAGTATAACTCTACTATATACACATGCCCTAGCCATTTGGTTAAACATTTATTTGTGATAATGTGAAAGTCATTTGTTATTACTCAGAGCAAATCTTTCTGGTCGAGCTAATTATTGGTTTTGATGGAAGTAAACATTCTTTAGCTTGCTTTTGTACTTCTATTGTTGCTATCACTTGAGAATTCTATTTTAGTCATATCTCTCATAATGTTGTATCCCTATGCGCTAGTGGGGACCTTATACCCACTACTTGATATGATTATGAATAATTATTGTTTATGACATGGGAGCCTTATACCTACCCTGGGATTTTATTGTGATTGATCTGCTACCTCATAGTCACAACTTATGTTACTTGATATTTGATTTACTTTCTTTATCTAACCTTGTTACAAGTTAATTATTGTTTTGTTTAACATGAATTCCTAGTTCTGCGTGCTCCCATATTTTCTTGTTGACTTTTGGGGAACATATTTCTTATTTCAGCTTCTCTATTGTACTGAAATTCACACTTGTTTTATCTTGAGGGAAAGACCCTTACTGAGTATTTTATTCGCTCACCCCTATATTTATTTTCTTACAGATGATCACGAGTAAAGGGGGCGTACACTAGCAATAAGAGATGGCCTTATCTTTATTTTACCAGTATTTTAAGAATAAGACTTTGTGCCGAGAAACTATATGGTTATGACAAAGTCTATGTTAATAATGTCGGTTTGGTAATGACTTGTATCTGTATATTTGGAGCTTTCCTAATATATTGGGAGTGCATGGTTATATTTCAATAATTTGTGGCATTTAGTGCTCCAAAGGTTTTGAAAAGATTTTTGTAGCCTTGTGGTTCGAGGCGTTCACTCCTCTTGATCTACAACGTGTCACATCTTAAGCTTTAAGTTTTCAGGGCGTGACATTAATGCAGCTGGTTCTCTAGTCTCATGATACAGTGTCCCTCATAACAGTACTGCTTTTCATTATTCTGTGTATCAAAGGTTGCATAATTATGCTTTTCGTCCATAGTGGTCCTGCATCCGATGTATCATATATAGCTTCCAATTGTATGGTAATTTTTGTGTGGTAAATATCAAAAGTCTTCTAATTATTATTGCGTGCCCAGAAATTTGTCTGCTTGTTGTGTTGCTGATCAGACGTATATATTCCTGTGTATGTATATATATATGAATTGTATGCTCATAAATGTCACTTAAAAAAAAGAATTCGAATGCTACTTATTTTATCTTTATCTATTGCAAAAGTTTGCAAAGGGTGAAAACTCTGATAATTGTATTAATATTTCTCTTTCATAATTTTATAATGTTATTAAAAGTCTGAATTGATTAGTTCTTACCTTTTAATTATAAGGTGGAATGACAAAGCAACTGGAAATTTCAAAGAAAAAATTAAAGGGTAGTTTAAGTGGTTGAAACTACTTTTTTAAAAGTAATGTATGAAATTTGAATCTTGTAAAGGACGGGGAGTTAGGGTAGGTTGGGGGTGGAGGATTTGTTTTTTGAAAAAAAAAAAACTGCAAATTTCAATGAAAGAATCAAATATAACTATAAATTTGTCCGGCATGGAAAAAAGGGGAAGGACAGGGGCGGGGGGAGGGGGACCAAGTTTTAGAAAGGAAAAAAAGAAAAAAAAAATTATATATATATATATATATATTGTGCTAAAGTTAAAAATATTTTGACTTTTACCTTTTTATTTCCACTTTCCAAATCCCAAACCAGTTAGGCAGTTCCCATCCCCCACCCCCCCTACGGCTTTGAGCTAAAAATTGATTTAAAAAAAAAAAATTTATGCAAGTCCCCTTAAAATTGCAATTATAGATAGCTTATTTTAGTCATTCTCAATGCCTATTAGACAAAATTAACTATTAGGATAGCTTAGTTCTTAGAGTAGTTAATAGTTGTTTGGGCAGTTAATAGCTAATATATTTTAGTAGTTAGTTAATAGTTATTTAATTAGTTGATTAAACAAAATGTATGAAGTAAAATTAACTAATAAATGCAAATGATGTAAAAAGGCATTGATATTATGTTATTGTTGTTGTTATTATTATTATTGAAATAAAATTAATTTATTGTATAATTAGATATTTAATTTTTATAATAATATTTTAGTATTAAAAAATAACTAATTTTTTTATAAATATTTGTATCAATATTATAAAAATAAATTTTAATAAATTCAAATTTTATTTTATCAAAAAAAATGGACTAACAAACTTTTATTTTTTAGTATATGTTGATGAAGAAAGAAATAAAAATTTAATTTTTATATTTTTTATTTATATTTGTAAAAAAATAAAAATATAGAGATATTGGAGAAATAGTAGAATTGCCCAAAAAAATGAAGAAAAGGGTATAATTGTCCAAAAAATATGAAAAGCTAAAAGTTGCTTGAAAAGCTAACATATTGAGCTTTTAGCAAAAGCTACCCCAAACACTAAGGGCTAGTTTGGCTTTTCAATTTAAAAATACCATTTTGTAAAAAAAAACTTTTTAGAAACGGATTTTTGGCTAATAGGACTTTTGGTCAAAAAGAAAATATGGTTGGTTATTTTTATATGAAATGGACTTTTATTAAGTGAAATAATGTTTGGTTTTATATTTGAAAATAACAATTAGATGTCTAAATTACTAAAAGGACATTTTAAAACTTATAATAATAAACTATTATTTGCACTACATGATATAAATGAAAATTCATTAAATTACATTAAAAATCAATAAATTATTGTTAAATTAAAAACTAAAAGAAATTATTAAATTATTAAACATTTAAATCATTGTTTTTAATTGAATTATTATTTGTTTATGTTATTTTCTCTTTATTCATTATATCTTCTCTTTATTCATTTTTTAATTAATTAAATTAATTTAGTTTTTTATTACTATATTGTCTTAATTTTTATTATTTTATTTTTATTAAATTTAAAATAATTAAGTTTATTTTTATTTTTAAATATTATATTTTATTACTTTATTTATTTTTAATTATAATTATAATTCAAGAAATATAAATGACAAAAATAATGAGGATACTTTTTGTCAAAATAATTTTTAAAATTTCTTCCTACAAACTACAAAGGATGAAGTAAAAAATTTTAATATCTTTGTTTAAGCTTAAAACTTCTTTGACTTTGGGATCAAATTGAATTTCAAAATAGAAAAGCAAACACCTCCTTTTTCTCAAAATGGAGTTTTATGCTACAGAAGTAAGTTTGGCTCTTCAAAATGGAAAACTAAATTGTCTCTAAAAGCTAGTCAAGAAGCTATTTTACCGAACAAAGAAAAACTAGGGGTACTAATGAAGCTATTTCTTTGTGTTACCGAACACGCACTTAATTTGTTTATTGTCTAGGTAGATAATTTTAGGTTTTTCATGTAAGACAAAGTTAGGAGAGTTTTTCTTTTATGAAGATTTAAATTCAATTAGTTAGATTAACATATCGAATTATTCTAATTGATGTTAAAATATTATTTTCAAGTTAAAATATGCATAAGTTTAAAACAATTTATTTCTTCTTTCAGAAAAAGAAAAAGATTTTGGCTCAAGACCTCGTGACCAACCTTTTGCATCTAATAGTGATACAAATGTGATTTTACAACCTTCAAGAAAATTTCTAAGGGTTGAAAGAAAGTCGAGCACAATTTCATTGATTGAATTAGTAAAGTTTTACATAGTTTTACGTTATTTTTGCTAAATAATATTCTTTACATTTGTTTATATTTTAAAAGTTTAAGATTATTGATCTTGTCAATTAAACCTCGGTCCCTAATAGTAGGTTCCTGGCTCCATCTCTCGGGAAGAGGAACTGTCACGCCCCCGAGCCCAGGCCCGCGAGCGAGATTGGTGTTATAGGCATAATTAAGAACTACTTGGGCCTCTAATCAACTGGTCTAAAATAGTTAACCCAAATTATTAGTTATACTCATACTATCTATTTATAAACAAAGTCACAAATCACTTCACAAACTAATGTGGGATATCACATTCACCCCCATTAAGGACTTGACATCCTTGTCAAGGGCACACAATCACACACAAGACCAGGCAGTGTAGGACTCTAAAAGTGGCTCCTACGAGCTCAAGAGGTGGCTCCCATCGTACATTTGGTGTAGCACTTTGCCCTGCATAGCTGTACATTTGATGTAGCACTTTGCCCCGTATAGCATTTAACTTCCGCAATCGGCTGGTAACTGGCTCTGAATACCATTCTACCATGCCTTCTTTAAGGCACGTGATATGCTACATGCCCAAAAGGAACAACCTTTCAAACACATAAGGCAATTTAATAAGGACTCACTTGGTTCAGAGCAACTAAAACCACAATTTAATAATAATTCTCCAAAAATATAAGAATATTCTGGGAACAATCTCTGAACAGAAATACCCAAATTTTGAGACTAATAACTACTTGGATCTCTAATCAACTGGCCCAAAATGGTTAACCCAAGTTATTAGTTATATTTATTCCATTCACTTATAAACAAGTTACAAGTCACCTTACAAATCCATATGGAATATCACATGAACAAAGTAGAGTGGAGAAAAAGATTTTGAAATTTTGGTTTCAACTTGCTCAGTTGCCTGATTAAAACACATCCAGGAGCCGCATAAAAAAGACAAGGTATGAAAAGAAGGCTTCTCTCTTGTTAATTCTATCTCCGTGTAAGGCCAAAAGGTAGCTACTAAAAATTCGGCTAAGCGTGATATGTTCTGGCAAAAGTTTTTTAAATTTAAATTCTTTTTATAAGATGATGATGTTACAGGCAATGACAAATGCAATATTGACTTTTATAACGAGTAAATTGTATATTATCTCTCTGTACTCTGATTTATATACACTATATCCCTGTAGTATTAAAATTAACTAACTACCTTCTCCATAGTGTATACAGATTAGATTATAGGAGGTAATATGCAATTTACTCCTTTTATAAAATTTAAAGTCGTTTCATCTAATTGTTTGATTTTTACTTGTGGAAAGGAAAGAAGTATCTTGTTATTGTTGCTCACATCTTTTAGGTGCACACAGCTGGGCTTAGAAACGATCTGTTTGGCAATAACAAAGGGGAAAGGAGAAAGATCACTGTGTCAAGATTCATTTTCAACCAAGTTTCAAGCTTCAGTTCAGTTTTAGCATACTTCTTTGAGTAAAATGTTATCTATCTATCCATCTATATTACCTCTGATGACAGGAGCAAATCCTGCATTGTCATCTTCAATGTTGGCACAGTTATGATCGAATCCTATCTGAGTCTCTATGCTTGCTCAAAAATGCATCTCTAACGCAATGCAGTTCCGCCAGAGCATCTGCAATATCCATTCTTTCATTTGGCAACTGAGCTGAGCATATGACTCCGACACGAAGAATTGAAGCCAAGCAGCATTCGATCTCAGCATTGGCGCATCTCATACTCTGGCTGCCGGTCATATTTGACTCTTCCTCTCCCGATAGAAGTAGGGGATCAACAATGTCCATCACTCGATCAGGAAGAGACATCTGAACGTAGCTGTGAAGCGAAAAGCTGTCTCTAAACATTCTATCGGCAGGCCTTCTCCCCGTGAACGTCTCTAATAAGAGGATCCCATAGCTATATACATCAACTAGTGTTGACACTGGGCCACCCATGCCGTATTCTGCAATTTGAATGCAATAAACAAAGATGTTATTAAACTGAAAAAAGAAATGAAATTTAATATTGAATCCGAACGGAAAAGTATAAATTCTGATGGACATTATATTAAATTCAAAACTTGTTGTGGCGCAAATACATCAGGTCTGATATTTACGAAGGAAGAACTAAAGAATGATTCAATACCTAATGCGATATAACCGATTGTTCCTGCAGGGATCCGCATATGTGTAGATCTCAAAGAGGGGACCAAAAGAGACCTTGCAGAGCCAAAGTCACTTAAATGAGCGCACCAATCATCATCAAGCAGTATATTGCTTGGCTTTATGTCACGATGTAGCACTGGTATTTCAGAGGAATGATGAAGATAATCCAATGCTGAGGCTACATCAATGGCTATATTCAACCTCTGAATAAGGCTTAAAGTCTTTTCATGCAGAAATTCAGGTGAAGGATGTAACCAGCTTTCTAAGCTCCCCTTTGACAATAAATCATAGACCAAGGCTTTGAATTCATTTCCATCTGAATCCGTGCCTGAGTAAGATGTAATGATCTTGACTATATTTCTGTGGCGGATATTCCTCAGTGCTTCACATTCAGCCTCGAAACTCTTTCTTGCTCCCTGTTGTTGAAGGTTGAGTACTTTTACCGCAAGTGAGTGCTCACAAATATTGAGGATACCTTTGTAAACTGTACCATATCTTCCCTTTCCAATCAAATTTGCTGGAGAGAAATTGTCAGTAGCTTGCTGAAGTTTTGCATATGAGACTTTGGGATATTGATTTCCTAGTAGACTGTTGGTAGACACTTCTGCTTTGGAATATCTTGCAAGGTAACGAATAGCTAGCTCACGTGCTAACAGCAGAAGTGAAAGCATAAGTAGAATGCATCCAATAGCACTAATGAGAATATTAATAACCCAAGCAGAAGGCACATAAATAGTACCCCAAGCAGAAGAGTTGACCTCAGTTTTCCAATCAAATTCCTTCTGACATGCAGGCAGCGATATTGACCTTGTGCCTCGCCACAGTTTTCCATTTCCTGCGATTGAAAATGCTGAAGAGTTCTCGAAAACTCCCCCATCTGGCACTTCACCTTCCAGCATGTTGAAAGACAGATTTAACTGTTGAATATATCTCAAACATGCAAAGCCCTCTGGGATTACACCAGAGAAATTATTGTGAGAAAGATCTAGTACTTGAATATTAATCAAGCGTGTCAACGCTTCTGGAATGCTACCCTGGAAAGAGTTACCACGAACACTAAGAAATTCCAAATTTTGAAGAGCCCCAAAAGAACTAGGAAGTTCACCTGATATTTTGTTGTTTGAAATATCAAATCGCTCAAGATGACTGAAGTTACCAACCTCCACTGATAAGTATCCACTGAAAAGGTTATGTGATAAGCTCAGACCAAGTGAGAGTGTATAGAGCTGGAAAACTTCGTCAGGTATAGGACCTGTCAGCTGATTGTGTGAAAGATTCAAGTTTTCCAGGCTTCGGTAATTCCCCAAAGAAACAGGCAAGGTACCTTCAAGCATATTTTCTTGCATTTCAAGAAAACTTAAAGAAGTGATGTTGCCAATCGAGGAGGGGATCTTCCCAAAACATTTGTTCTCTGAAAGGTATAATCCTTGTAAGTTAACAAGTTTCCCAATGGAATCTGGGATGGTGCCTGTGAGATTGTTCCTATTCAGAGCCAATCGATATAGATTGATGAGGCTTCCTATACCTTCAGGTATGACCCCAGATATGTAATTCTCATCAAGCCTTAGCGAAACTAGCTCGGTGGAAAGATTTGCAACAGACCTGGTTAAACGATCTCTTAGATTATTTGCATTCAAGTGCAGAACTCTCAGATCAGTACAATTAGATAAAGAACTTAAAAATTCTAAGTCATTACCTTTATTGCTTCCCAGAGAGTTATTACCCAAATCCAATCGTTGCAAATGCTCTAGGCTTCCCCAGGTTGAAGGTACAGGTCCAGTAAAAGCATTCATACTAATGTCAAAAATTGCAAGTCCAGAAGCATTTGTTATTGTTGCAGGAATGGGGCCAGTAAAGTCGTTTAACTCGACTGATACAATTTGAAGTTTAGGCAGTGCAATCCCCATATCCCGTGGGAATGTGCCTGATAACATGTTAGAAGCCAGCCTGAGATAGCGGAGTGATGAGAGATTGAACAGCTGCATAGGTATTCTACCTAACAATTGGTTGGAGGACAGTTCAAGATATTCTAAGTTAGAGAGCTTTCCAATTTCTGCAGGAATGCTTCCTCTTAGAGAATTGTCTGAAAGACTAAGCACAATCAAAGACGAAAGATTCCCCAGTGAAGCTGGGATTGATCCTGTCAAACTATTATATGACAGATTCAATTCAAGAAGCTTAGGAAGAGAACCTCGCTCCGCAGGTATCGCACCTGAAAGCTTATTTCTTTCAAGATTGACGAATTTCAGGTCTAGACAGCGAGTCAAGGCCACAGGAAGTGGACCATAGAAAGTATTATTGTCAAGTAAAAGATGTCGAAGACGAAACAATCTGCCGATTTCCCTAGGAATTTCGCCACTGAAGAAGTTGTTATCAAGGATGAGAGTCTTGAGGAAAGTTAAATTGCCTATAGATGGAGAAACTGAACCTGTAAGATGCAGTGTTGACAGGTTCAAGGCAACGACTCTTTGATGCCTCCGATCGCATGTAACTCCTTCCCAGCTACAAAAGTGTTTTGTGTCACTCCATGAAGATAAATACATAAGAGGATCAGCGACAATTTCTGCTTTGATGGTAACCAAAGCTTGGTGGTCTGTTTCATTTGTGAACCTGAATCTATTGTTGGTTGCTGCAGGCATCACTGTTACAATAAAGGTTGTGAAAAGTAGGATGCAAGACATGGAAATATATGAATTTAGTAATTTTGAACTCATTGTTTTCTGCTGCTTTTGAGAAACAATCACTGAGTGGAATTAAGGCTGCAATGAAGCTTCAACTTAGTTGGCTCTAATTTGAAGCCAGAAATCCTAATACAATTTTTCATCGTTCAACACTGATGTTAACTTGTTAGTACAACTTGATTGTCACGCACCCAAAATCAAACGTGTGTCAAAGAATGGTATCAAAGTGAGTTACTAGCCAAATGCGAGAGTTACACGTTATTTAGAGTAAAATGCTATATTAAGTATGTAGGCCCTCAATAAAGGGTAATTGTAATGTTTCATATCGGGTTGTAGGATGATTTTTTAGTGGTTTATAATTGAATATTGTGAGTCTAACTAATAACTTGAGTTGATTATGTTGGGGCAACTTATTTTGAGGACCAAGTAGTTATTTGTATCTTACAACACCAGTCTTATTAACGGGTTTGGGTCCTAGAGGGTGACATGGATGGTCAAGTGCATTTGTTTGCTAGCTGATAGTCTCTTTTTCTTTTTTTGAAGAACATAAAACCAATTACATTAACACTAAGTCTCAATAATAAAACTGATCACACTAACACTAAATTTAATATTTGATTCTCTTTTTCTTTTTAGATTAGTGGACTACTTCATAGGTAAGGGTGTGTACTAATCGACAAAAATTGATGACCAGATCGAAATTTCAAGTACAATGAAATCAGGTTTGAAGAATTGAGGAATTGGGAAAAAAAAAAGTCAAGTTTGGGGATCAATTTGGGAATCGGGTCGGGGGTTGGAATTAATTTTGAATTTTGGAAAAACATTTGAGTACTAAAATTATTATTTTGGAGGTTGAATTATGTTATCATTTATTCTCCTTTTCCATTGTCCTAATTTCTCAGTGGCGAATTGGGATGGAGAATCGAATAAAATCTCTTCAAAATTATTCTAATAAAAAACAAATTTGTTGATTGGAACAAAAATTCTCCAATAATCACTCCTATTCGTAGGCGGAAATGTCAAGTCCGATGTCAACGTTTACTGGTGCACAAAGACCCAAGTCAAGATGTGAACCATGCATCCCTACCTAGAAAAATTTAAGAAGACGTCAACGATTGGCCTTATTTTGATTAACAATTCCACACTCAAGATAACACTTTGGAGCAATTCTTCAGAATGTCACGGCCTCTTTTCCACATGATGAAACGCGTCTTGTATAACGTAATTTCGCATGTAATTTCCATTGTTTTAAAATGATTTGGACATTTTTTGTTGCTTTTATGCAAGAGAGGCATATTTGTTTAGAATTGATGACCCTTGCATCTAAAACAAAAAATTTGTTCCTACTTAATGGGTCCAATAAATTGTTCTATTTCACCCGAAAAATAAAAATAAAATAGACCGTTTTAAGGATAACTATTAGTTGGTTTGCATAGGGCCTTTAATCGAAAATTTTAACCATTATAATTTGTGGATTTAATATTTATAGATTTTTAGATATAATATAATCAAGAATGGGGACGTTTGATTTCAAATCATACCAATTTTATTTTACTATATCTGAAATCCTTCTATGTATATTACCCTTCCCCCCCCCCACCCCCAAAAATAAAAATAAAAAAAAAAACTTCTGCATATAAAATTAAGGATGAATGTCAAGAATTAGGAGATACATAATTATTCCACAATAAATCATGTCATATTAACAACTACAAAAGATTTTTGCTATAGGGAAAACTTTTCCATCCAATTGATGTCAGTTCACAAAAAAAAATTTGTAATTTTGAACAAAAATTTATAGGTAACAAAAATTTTTACTTATATATGAATTTTTGTTCTTGACTAATAACTTTTTTATTCAAAAAATATAATTTTTTTAATTCTTAACCTACAAATTTTATTTATTTAAAAACTATAATTTTTTTATAGATTAACGTCAATCTAACTAATGGAAGAGTTTCTCTCCTGCTATAACTTTGAAGCCCATGGTAACTGATCCAAGCCTTGTTACTCCAGATTAAACCTAAAGTACGATTCACTGCTTTTCCTTTTTCCCATAATAACTCAAATTGAGCCAACCAATTCTCTCTCTCTCTTCTTTTGTTTTGTGTAAATTTAAAGCATGGCGAAACACTCAACAAAATCAGCTTAGAAAGAGCAGCATGTACGTAATGCGCTTTTACATCAGTTTTTTGTTAGATTCATGTACACTTAACAATGATTTGAGTTGTATTACTATCGTTATGGGTTTAAATATTTTGAACCAATTGATTAGGTTTACTTGTGATGGTATGTCAGTAGTGGCCCTAGTTTTGGGTCGTGAAGCAGACGTCGTGCCTTTTAAGGAGAGTCGTAACGTTCTTCAACATCGATTCTTTATGTGAATTTTGCTTAAATATTTTGGACCAATTAATTAAGCGTACTTGTGGTGATAAGCCACTAATTGAGCTTAGATAGTACATAACATTCGTAATATATATTTAAAAGGAAAAACAAAAACCAGTTGAAAAATTCAATAAAAGGAAGAATAAACCGTTAACAGAAATTGCAATAAAATAATAATTAATTAAAGGAATGACACAAGTAATTGTTTTCTTAAAATTCCATAAGTATATATATGATATAACTTTCTCTCCCGGTTTCTCTTGCTTTTTCACCAAATTCACTAGCTACAAGTTTAGAAAGAAAAAATAAAAACCAAAAAATTAACAAGCTAAATTTGAATAATGCTGCATTCATGCATGCACACGTTGCGGCTTGCTGAGCAGACCCTGAAGCAACCAGACTTCTTCCCCTCTGTCTCGCACTCCGACCACGGCCGCGCTTCGACCGGCCATGGCTGCTTCCCCCAAATCTCATCCTCTCCGATTTCCTACGTCCAGTTTCCTTCAACAGCTTCCTTTCCGATGACACCATCGCACATTCTGGTAGTGGCACAGCGTACCTTAAACTACTGTAGCAATACTAATAATGCATGTATCTTTTACGAAACCAATTCATTTCACGACGCTTTTCGTGCGTGATGGTTGAATATGAATGCTCAAGAAGCACAAGAATTATATCAAAGCAGTTGTTCGATGGGAATTGTTAGAGTGGATTAACATGGCAGCCTTGGAGGATGAAGCCATTGAGTTGTATGATGAAGGGTTCGTAGTTTTAGTTGACCTTGGCCTTGCCACCATTAGTGGCCCAGGAGGAGACGTCCCATATGGTGAAGGGTTCGTAGTTTTAGTCAACCTTGGCCTTGCCACCATTAGTGTCCCAGGAGGAGGCATCCCATATGGTGGCGTACAAGGACATCGGCTTCATTGGAAAATAGCCTCCCACGGCTTGGTTGCAGACTACTTCTTTTATAGGGACCTCATCGACATAGAATCTGGATAAAATGATGTGGAAGATTATTCTCTTGGGAATAAGCAACCACATCCATGATAGAAATTTCTCGAGTCACTGAGTTTGAGTCATAGGAATATATCCTCTCATAGAATATTAAGTAAATTAAAGTTCTATAATATAAATGTTGCAAAATTTGGAGTGTTTGGAACGAAGATAGAACAAATAGAGAAAGATGTAAATACGATGGACACAATATTTTTAATGTGGTTTGACCTTCCGCCTAAATCCACGAGCAGACAAAAGAATTAAACTATGATAAGAATGAATACAACGCATGGAGAGAGAGCTCGGGCTTGAAGGCCCTCACCCCTCACACTCTTCTCACCCTCAAGGTCTCTCGCTCTCTATTTCACATCTTTGTTTCTCTATCTCGCTCTAATATAATAGACAAAAGCCCTTATTTATAGAATACAAGAAACAACAAATATAACAGCACTACAAATATGATAATACCACAAACGTGGTAAGACTAGAGATATGATAAGAGAACAAAAAAGATAAGAGTCCAAATATGACAGGTCTCCTAATTTGGCCAAAACTAAGATCTTTGCTGCCTATTGAGAATATAGGCCATATTCCAACCAATTCTACCTTGGACCATATTCTTTCCTCATCAACAACCTCGAATCTCTCTTGCTCTCACTGTCATTTGCCCCACAAAAGGCCAGCTGCCATGCATTGCTCATATCTCCCAAGTCCTTGGCAGTATCTCCTTTGATCTCTGGCGATGGCCTCAAGATCAAACCAATATCTACAATGCTCTGCAGTGATCTAAAAAACTCCTCTAAGCGCTTATGACATCCTTAACAGCTTGTAACTCCTTTCTAGTTACAAAAATGAGTTGTGGCATTCCATGAAGATAAATACATAAAAGGATCTGCTACAATAAGTGCTTTGGTGGCAACCAAAACTTGGTGGTCTGTCTCATTTGTGGACCTGAATCTATTGTTGGTAGCTGGCATTACTGTTAAAATAAAGCTTGTGAAAAGTAGGATGCAAGACATGGAAATATATGAATTTAGTAATTTCGAACTCATTGTTTTCTACTGCTTTTGAGAAACAATCACTTAGTGGAATTAAGACTGCAATGGAGCTTCAACTCAGTTGGCTCTAAATTGAAGCTAGAAATCCTAATACAATTTTACATCTTTCAACACTAGCATTTACTTCTTGTCTATTGATACAACTTGATTGTCACGTACCCAAAACCAAACGTGTGACAGAGAATGGTATCAGAATGAGTTACCAGCTAGAATCGGGAGCTAAGTGCTATGTGAGACAAAGTGTTTTGCCAAGTATGCGGGACGTCAAGTCTCAGCAAGAGTGATTATAATGTCTCATATCGATTCATGTGGTGATTTTTAAGTGGTTTATAAGTGAATATTTGTTTCCTAGAAAATGAATCCAAAGGGGGGGGGGGTGAATTGGATTATTGGCACAATTAACTAATTAAAAATCTTAAAAATAATCTCAACCAAAATTACATGCAATAATCAAGATAAGTACTTGAAAGTTAAAGAGAGTAGAGTCAAGAATATCAAACACAACAATCTAGAGTGGTTCGAACTCCCGAGGGCCTAGTCCACTATCTAAGATCTGCCCTTAGGATTTCGGAAACTCCACTAGTGAATCGACTTCTTGCTTAGTACGTTGTAAAAATGTATAACAATGATCACAACCCTTGTTTTGCCACAATGACCATAAGTATAACTCTATACTTGAAGATTTCAACCCTTCACTCTTGAAAATGGTTCCTCACACCTATGCTATCCAAGAGTACAGAAATTCACTCCCAATATGATAGTAAAGTGTTTGATATACAATGAACTTCTTATGAGCAAGAATCCAAAGGTATTTAAACATTCCTATGTTGCTCTAAGTAGATAAGCAATTTATGAAGCTCAAGAGAAAAACTCGTTCTTAAATACCAATGATATGCAATCAATGAGGGTTGTAATTAATAGAGCAAGATTGCAATAGATAAAGTATATTGATTGCAAGAGAGTTAGGAAAGATGTTTTGAACAAGTTATATTTGAGTTGGGAGCGATAGAATGTATTTATAAGCCAAAAAAGTAAGTCTCTCAACGGTCAATTTTTTAAAACAATATAGAGGGACTACCGGAGCACACTACCGGTCGACCCTCTGGGTGTTCCGGTAGTTCCAGAGGCCAATGGTCTTACCGGAACACTCCACCGGTCAACCGCCTGAGTGTTCTGGTAGAGCAATCATGCTCTCTGTTTTTGCCGGAATGCACTACCGGTCAACCGCCTAAGTAAGCCGGTAGTTGTAGAAAAAGCTAAAAAAGCTATTTTAACTTTTTACCAAAAAGTTGTTACATATCAACTCAACAGTAAAAGCGTTTTTCTACAGAATTTTGAAACTCAAGACAACTACTTATATAGCATATATCTTCTCTCATTAATGCAATATCAACCAACTTGCATAAACATTAAATGCAAAGCTAAAACTTGCACACAATCAAGATTTTTTTACAGATTTTGAATAGGGAATAGGTATATGCAAGTTGTTTACCTATAGATACATATATATTGAACAAGATGGCTTAAGTACTGAAGTATAAAGCCTATATATGCACTTTTACTGCAGATTCATGCAGGTATATACATATATACAATCATATATAATAATCAAGATATCAAAATAATGTATGCTGCAGTATGTAAAGAGGATGTGTTTTCTGTAGGAAAAGACTTTTGAAGACAAGTGTATATACTTACAAAGATATATAAGCATGTACTTAGACGAAAGATCAAGATATGTGCATGCAATGTTCTAAGTTTTTGAGTTTCATAGACATTTACTTATATACAAAGATCAACTTGACAAGAGCTAAAGAACAAGAACTAATTCTCTAAGAAATCTACATAATCTCCATGCTCCATGCATCAATTCCTTTGTTCAAAAACCTTCACATAGCTCAAGCTACTATAATTAACAAAGTGCAATTATGGCATCATCAAAATAGATTAAAATCAATAAGTTCAACAATATTGGAGGTATAACTAATAACTTCGGTTAACTATTTTAGAACAATTTATTTTAGGGCCCAAATAATTATTTCTTATACTTATAACACCAGTCTTACTAGTGAGTTTAGGCTCCGAGACAGAGGCGGACCTTCCTTAAGATAAGGGGGGGCCATGGCCCCCTAATTTTTTTGTTTTTTTTAAAAGATACGTATATAATATAATTGATTCTTTATTAAAAAAATATTAAAAATTTTTTTTTGTTGGCCTCCCCAACAACTCAACTAATTTAATTCATATAAGTTGAGTTACTATTATTTATGATATATTCTATTTAAATGTTAATCAAAATTATTCAATTTGTATGAATATCAGTCTTATTTTCTTTTACTTTACAAAGGTAGCTAATTTGTTCTTACCAAATTATGTAGAAAATTTTCAAGTCTCAATTCATTATTATTTTTTTGTAAAAGAATATGGAGGAGTATTATAATTAAGGTATATTATTATACTAGTATGATTTGTGTTTATTTTTTTAAATTATTTGTATTTAAACATACTTTAAGGCATCTGAAAATAAATATGCACTTTAATAGTTTTTAAATACTTTTTCATATACTTGTTATAGTGTTGATAATTCGTCGCCCAAATGTTTTGTTTGTTCAAGGTTCGCGACTGCGGAGGAAGGTGACATAGATGGTTAAAATGGAGTGCTTTTGTTTACTAACCGATTGTCTTTTTTTTTTTTTTTTCCTTTCGTTTTGAAGAAAGTAAAACCGAATACATTAATACTTTCTAAAATCAGACTATCTCTTTTAGGCTCTGTTTGTTTGCCGAAAAATGTTCTGCTGGAAAATGTTTTCCCTACTTTGGACGGTTGGCACACATGGGAAAATGGGTCAATTGGGAAATAGTTCTCCACTCAACAATGGTTGCGAGGCACATTTTGATGAAAATGTTTTCCGCAGAAAAGGAGGGAAAAACATTTTCCATAAGAAGAAAAGTTATAATGTTTCTTCTATTTACTTGTTCACCAATTTTTTTCTCTTTAAAATTTTATTTATAATTATTTTATTTAAATAATTTATTTTGAAATAATAAAATTTATTTGTTAATAGATATTTTCAATTCAATAATATTTTTCATTGTGATGATTACCAAATATCAGAAACATTTTCCAAGTATCACAACAAACACCAAAAAATATTTTTCAATATGATACCCAAACACCAAAAAATCTTCTATTTTCCACGAAAATATTTTTCCTAGGAAACATTTTCTCCCAACAAGTCATTTTCCTACAAACAAACGGGGCATTAGTATGCATTTTCTTTTGAGGGGAAATAAACTGATTATCCTACACTAAATTGAGGATCTGATTGTCTCTTTTAGTATTCCATATTTTTCTTTCTAGATTAGTGGACTGCTTCATATGTAGGGGTGTGTATTAATTGAGGAAAATTGATTATTGAATTAAAATTTTCAGTATAGAAAATCAAGTTTGGAGAATTGGAAATTTTGGGAAAAAATTGGGGTTTGGGGAAAAATTTTGAGGAAACCTGTTAGGGATAGGAATTAATTTTGAATTTCGAGAAGAAAATCCGATTACCGAAATTACTTTATATATATCCTTTTTATTTATATTTCAGAGTGTGAATTATGTTTTAAATTATGTTATTCTTTGAGTTTGGTATATAATATATATATATATATATATTTGTTTATGTTTTAGAATTATAATTATTTGACATAGGTCATGTTAAAACTAGTTTTGAATTCTTCTTAAAAAAATTGGGGATTCCCCAATCTCCAATGGTTTTTCCTAAATTTCAAGTCTGAAGTCAGTGCAGAAAGAGTCAAGTCAAGATGGGAACCATGCATCCCTAACTAGAAAAGTTTAAGACGACGTGAACGTTTGGCGGGCCTTATTTTGATAAACAATTCCACACGCAAGATGGCCTTTGGAACAATTCTTTGAATGTCACGTCCTCTTAGCACATGATGAAACGCGTCTTCTATAACGTGATTTCGCATGTAATTTCCATTGTTTCTGAAATGATTTGGACAATTTCTTTTTCTTTTTTTGTTTTATATAAGAAAAGCTTTGCTATTTAGAATTAATGCGTGACCTGTTGCACCTAAAACAAGAAATTTATTCCTACAAAATGAGTCCAATAAATTGTTCTGTTTTACACAAAAAAAAAAATTTTTTAAATAGAACATTAGATGGTTTGCATTGGGCCTTAATCCAAAATTTTAACCATTACAAGTTATTGATTTGATATTTGTAGGTTTTTAGATATCATAAAAAATAGTCAAGAATGGGGATGACAGATTTCAAATCACACCAATTTTATTTTACTATATCTGAAATCGTTCTATGGTATATTAACACCTCCAACAACCCCCTCCCCCCCCAGGGGAGGCCGTAAGAAAGAAATCTGCATATAAAATTAAGGATGAATGTTAAGAATTCGAAGATACATAATTATTCCATAACAAATCAAGTCATATAACATCAGCAAAACATTTTCGCTATAACTTTGAAAGCCATAGTAACTCAAATTAAGCCTTACTTCAGATGAAACCTAAGGTACAACCCACTACTTCTCCTTTTTAGTTTTTCCCATGTAATAGAGCTGCAAACGACCCATTTAGGACGGTTTAGTCGTAAGTGCCAACTCGCACCGGGTCTTTGGTGGGTGGGAAGGTCAGCAGATTGATAGATTAAGTGGGTCAGGCGGGTCCACACTATATATTTTTTAAATATATATAATATTATGCATTTTTAATAAAATAATTATGAAATCAAATACGTAAATTCTTAAGTAATAATATAGGGCAATAATAAATCACAAATATAATAATTAAACTTAAATCACATGAGTAATTATACATAACTTTTCAAAATAAAGGTGCATTAAACGAGTTAAATGGATTGGGGGTTAGGCGGGTTAGCGGCCACCTGCGGGTCGACCCAACCTCAACCCCTTATTTGATGCGTTAGCTCAAATTGACCTGTCTGTCTAGCGAATATTGAATAATCCTCAACTCTAACTCTCTTTTTAAGTGAGTGACTCACGGGTCTTATCTATTTTGCCAACTCTACACAATAACTCAAATGAGCCAACCAATTATCTGTCTCTCTTTTTCTTTTGCTTTTTGTAAATTTACAAGTTATGCTGAAACACTAAACAAAATCATCATAGAAAGAACAGCACCTGTAACATATATTCAAAAGGAAAAAGAAAAACCAGTTGACAATACAATAAAAATAAGAGAAGAAGCCAGCAGAATTTGCAACAAAATAATCATTAATTAAAGGAATGAAATCATATTAAAAATATAACTTTCACCTCGCAGTTTTTTCTTGCTTTTTTACCAAATTATCTTGCTACAAGTTTAAAAGAAATTATGAAAACCAAAAAATTAACAAGCTAAATTTGAATAATGCCGCATGCATGCGTGCATGCATATCACGCTGCGGCTTGCTGGGCAGACCCTGAAGCAACCGGACTTCTTCTCCTCTGTCTTGCACTCCGGCCACCGCGGCGTTCCAGCAGGCCATGGCTGCGGCCACCAAATCTCATCCTCTCCGATCTGAGACGTCCGCTTTCCTTGAACAGCTTTCTTTCCGATGGCACCATGACGCATTCTGGTAGTGGCATAGCATACCTTAAATTATCGTAGCAATACGAATAATACATGTATCTTTCACGGAACCAATTCATTTCACGACGCTTTTCGCGCGTGTTGGTTGAATGTGGATGCTCAAGAAGCTCAAGAATAGTATCAGAGCAATTGGTGGATGGAAATTGTTGGAGTGGATTAACATGGCAGCCTTGGAGGATGAAGCCATTGAGTTTTGTGATGAAGGGGTCGTAGTTGTAGTCCACCTTGGCCTTGCCGCCATTAGTAGCCCAGGAGGAGGCGTCCCACATGGTGGCGTACAAGGACATTGGCTTCGATGGAAAATCGCCTCCCATGGCTTGGTTGCGGACAACTTCTCTTATGGGGACCTCATCAACATAGAATCTGCATAAACCAGTGGAATATTATTCTCTTAGGAAATTTCTCGAGTTTGAGTCTTAATAATATTCCCTTATAGAATATTAAGTATATATATATATATATATATATATTAAAAATAAATAAATTTATGTAGAACTGTCAAGAATATATATATATATATATATATATATATATATATATTAAAAATAAATAAATTTATGTAGAACTGTCAAGAAAAGGTGAAAAACTTGAATTATAGAGCATGGGGCACGAGGCAGAAGCAAGACCCAGTAGTCTAAGAGTGTGTTTGGCATTGCTTATTTGAGTGTTTTTTATGAGAAATTAATGAGAGGATCATTTTTATCTTAAGTACTCACAAGTATCTAAATAAGCACTAGCTGAACAGGAAGTTAGGTGTTTAACATTAATAGTAATTTGGTCACTGACTTCCATATATATATATATATATATTTGTCGTCGAATTTCATGTTCTCCTTTGCAACAATTTCCGTTCAAAGCTATAAGATTCTTAATTAGATTCCTCCCATGAATAAATACATGCCAATCAGAAAAGGTTGCTACAGCTACTTTTGTTGAAAAAATGTAGTCTAAAGGAAATAATCTCAACAGTAGAACAAGTGCAAAAGTAATGTAGCAAAACAGATAGTAGCTTGAGGCGTGTTATAAACACTGTCCTTAAAGATATTTCGCCCAACTGAAAGCGTATCCCCCAGGATTCAACAAGCTCTTCTAGTTTTGAACTAGGTACAGGAACAGCAAAAGAAACTTGAAAGAAAAAATACCCAACAGTCTTTTAAACAAAGTACAGGAGAAAAATTTAACAGAGTACAAGAGAAGAATTTTGTTGTGTGTATTTAGCTTGGAATGGAGGCTATTTATAGGCTTCAGGCTCAACAGAGTAGCTCGAAAAAGGTGCAGCGGAAAGCGAGAAATACCTGGTCTTCAACAGTTAAAGAGGAATTGCAGGTAGACTTTTGAGCACATGTTTTACTTGTTCAAAAAATGAAGCACCAGGAGGAAAATTCGAACTATTCCGTTAAGGCTAAAAATAAACTTTCTTCTGAAAATCAAAAATAACAAAAAATGAAGCACCAGGAGGAAAATTCGAACTATTACGTTAAGGCTAAAAATAAACTTTCTTCTGAAAATCAAAAATAACAAATTTAAAAAGTGGCTTGGACCGGGCTTCACGTATATCTTGCGCGCAGGCGGGGGCAAATCCTCCAATTTGAACTATCAGCCCAGATCTCATGCACGCGAGCCCAACCCCTTATCCTTTCTTTTACAAGCCCACTAGAGTGAAATCTAATATAAGGTGAGAAATGATTTATAACTTTTCCAATGTGGGAAGTATTATATTCCTTTTGAGGTATAAATAAAACCACCCAACAACTTTAGCATAAATTTGCAAGAGCTCTACCTTGGTTGCAGAATTATTGATTGGCCATGCAAGGCTCTCAACTTAAAAGCTTAAGCTGGCATGCATCTTAAGAAAGGAAAACCCACAAAGTTCGTTATGAAACATAATGCACCAGCTAGCAATGAAAAAAAATAGATATACGTAAGCTGAATATTTCCATCAATTTCAAAATAGCAGAATGTCAGATAATTAATGTTACGTGACAATTACATTATAAGATGACAAATCAATAACAAGTAATTTCACCAAAAAAAAAAAAAATTCGAAGTAGGCAATGTTCGAGCAACTATCATTATCAAACTTGAAAAGATTATTATGCAGCTGGTTCTCTACTCCCATGATTGTACGGTGTCACTGTAACAGCTTTGTGTATCCAAAGGTTATATAATTATACTTTTCTCCATAGTGGTCCTACATCCACTGTACTATCGCTTCCAATTTTATGGCAATTTTTGTGTGGTAAAGATCGAAAGTCTTCTAATCATTATTGCGTGTCCAGAAATATGTCAACTCATGGTGTTGATGCTGATCAAACATATGTATGCCTTTACATTTATATGATTTATAAATTCATATATGTTTTTTTTCTTTGAAAAAAAGAAAAAAAAAACCTCATATATGTCACTTTAAAAATTCTAATAGTGCTACTTCTTTTATCTTTACCTACGGCAAAAAGTTTGCAAAGAGTGGGAGGTCCAAAAAATTGTATTAATATCTCATTACTAGTGGTTTTTTTCATAATTTTATAATGTTATTAGAGAACTGAATCAATCCAAATGGTGAAGCGAAGCAACTGTAAACTTCAAAGAGATTCAATCACAATGTAACTATAAATTTGGCCGAGAACAGAACAAGGGGGAAGAACAACAAAATAGAGTGGAGAAAAGATTTCGAAATTAATTTTGGCTCGACATGCTTTGATAGCCTGATTGGAACACATCCAGAATCCACATAGAAAAGGTGAGTTGTGCTAAGAAGGCTTCTCTCTTTTCAATTCTCTCTCCGCGTTAGGCCAAAAGGTAGAGATACCAAAATTTGGCTAAGCATGATACGTTCTGGCAAAGATTTTTGAGTTTGAATCTTTTTGTAATATTATAATGCTACAAGCTATAGTCCCACATATGTCCAGCTCTTATACGAGGGTAAGGATGGAACATGCTAGACGTATCCCTCTCTCGGACAGTATAATCCAAAAGCCATGTATACGAGAAAAAATCTATGTAAGACTAAAGATCAAGATCTAAAACATAAAAGAAATGTGCAAATTAAAGATGATTATAAGCTAACCGAAACTTATATGATATTGTTGGAAGTCCAGAGAATGGTGTAGCGATGAGATTCCTTGCTTGGGTCGAACCATAAGTGGTACCTTTCTTCCCTACCACGAGACAAGCTTCCATTGCCATACATGTTGGTCTGGAGCCTCCATGGCTGCCCATTCACGTTTCCCAAAAACTCCATATCCAATTCATCATGGTTCTTCTCAAATGTGTCTTTATTAGATGTCTAAAAATGGAAAAATCTAGATAAGATACATCATGCATTATTTAACATTTTTTTTCTTGGAAATGAAATTATATAACGTCACATGTTTGCTGCTTAATTATAATTAACGCTAAAGATTTTATAGATTTTAATTTAACCAAATAGCATGGACTATAACAGTACTTGCATATATAAAAATTAAGTTCATGACTTTGATTAGTCTTCTAGCTTGCTTTTGGACATTAAGATTAACATGACAAGGAAACATATATAGGCTCCTAGGTAACTCATTAATTGATCATTGATCATTGAATCCATATTAATTCACGCATATAGACTTGTTTAAATTGACCTTTTTTTTTTGTAAAAAAGTATTATTCTTCTTGAAAAAATATATTTTTTGTAATAATTATTTTTAAAAAGTTAAAACTCTACTTTTTTTTCAGAAGTCAAAAATTAACTTCTTAAAAAATATTTTTTTAATTTCCAAAAATTATAAAATAAAACTTCCAAAAATTTTGAATCCAACGAGTCCTATACTTAGCTAGGCCACTTAAAAAAGAATTCCAATCATAAAAACACCTAACGTGTAGTGTTTGTAGTGTGTGAAAAGTGCGATATGAGTGTGAGTGTTTGATATAGATGAGCATGATCTTACATAAAATGCGACAACAATTCCTGCAGTATGCGCTGCTGGCAACTTTATGCTAGCGCTAAAGAATCCATAGTAGTAATAATCTTTGGAAATAATTCCGGAGCCTGGAAAATTAACAACAACATAAAATTGCATAATATATAAATACAAATCACATATGTATATGTCTGTGTGTGTGCACAACTATATACATTGATATATATTTCATGCAGAATATATACCTGAGTGGCGGTTGAGGAGGAGGCTGACGGCCTTGCCGTCCGGCGACCGCTGGATGTTGAAGTCACTGAAGAGAGGAGAATAGCCTTCACCGTAACTGATGGGGGTCAGATTAAAAGCTACGGCGGTGTTGGTAGTGATAGCCACCAGGACAGCCGAGTACAGGAGAAAGAATGGTGCCAAGCTTCTTGGTAAACAAGATTTTAAATGAAAATTAATCATTTTTATTTTATTTTTCCTGTGCTTACTTTCGCCTCAACACTCTTTTATATATCTATATATATATATATATATATATATATATGCGTGGAAAACTTAGGAGAACAAAAGGGGCTGAAGGAATCGAATTTTCGAAATAATGCTCTTTGGCTGCTGTCCCTATTTGAGAACGGCCTGTTTAAGGGTGTGTCGATTTACTAACCCTACAAAATACTTTACAATACCTTAATTCATACGATAATTTTGAAATTTTTACTAATTTTTAATTTGCTGATTGTACAAAATATGTTATAATACCTTAATTAATACAACAGTTTCCATATATATCTTTGTTACTTTTGATTTTTAGTACGAGGTAACATCGATATGGCTTTGATTTGGTTGGTTTAGTGGAGTTGTTGGTGGACTGTTGTGCATGATGCTGCTTTTGCTACGTGATGCATGCACCTATCTATTTTAAGGTGGGTCTTCAAATGTAGCACAAGAGGAAAACCAATTTCGAAGTATTCTTTCTTTTCCCCAAGTGCATTTAAGTTTGCACGGATACAGGGGTGCCCCACGTTTTGCCTTTCTTGTATCCACTTGATATTTTATGCATCATAATGTCTGAAAAACCAACTCATCAAGGCTTATATTAGGTTGAGAATTGACATAAGATTGAGACAAGTTTTGCATACTCATCAAACAAAGTTAAGTTGAATTTGATGGCTTGGATTTAACTTAAATTGGACACAATATTAAGAGTTTATAAGTTAATAGTTTCACTCTACCAGTTGCATTCGTTGAGGGGGAAAAATAAAAGTGCAAATTGAACTTGATAGTTTAAATTCAATATTAAGTGGTGCTTATTTGAGATGGAGCAATCTAGCTGCAATTGTAGTAGAAGTACTAGTGTAAAATAAAATGTGGGTTTCATATGAATCTTTCATTTAATGGGTATGTATAAAAATTAATTTAATATAATATTTTAGCCAAATGAACTATTTTATTTAATTTCAAATTTGAAAGACACCAAAGAATTTCAAAATAGTATTAACTCATGCATAAACTTTTGGGTGGATGTTTCCATCCATATAATATAATGCTTTGCAATTTCTCCGGGCCATGATTAGGTCAATGATTATAAATAATTAAGCTGATTGACCCCAGTTGCATTACGGCCTTGCATGTGGTGCTTTGAGATTTCAAACGTCTATGAATGGACTCGTCAACTAAAATCACATGTGAGATGAAAGAATTATTAAAATCTTTTTAAAAAATTATTAAAATCTTAAAATTTCATCATGATTGTCACAATCCAACAAGAAAAAAGTACCTTATCTTGTGATAAGAAAGCACTTGTAACAACTAATTGCTTATAAAATCAAACCGGGGAAACAATGAATTATCGTAATTAAATGTTTTAAATTTAATTTATATCTTTCCGATATAAATATTTTATAACTCCGATTTGAAGTATGAATTGAGGTAACACCACAAGATTTTTAATTTTAAGAAAAAAGTATATGTAATGCAAGTCCACCTAGAGTGAGTTCCTTGTCATCAAATAAAAAAGCAATTAATGTTATTTATCGGATATCTTAACCTGCATTTAGATACCTTATGACACTATAATGTCATGAAAAAGATCAATTATAATAGCATAATAATATACTCCAGCAATTTTCACTCCCGAATTGCTTTTAAAATTTATACCTTGTTGAGACAAATTATGTTTCAGTTAACTAACTCTATGGTGAATATCCATACTGTGATGATCGGACAATCACAAGAACAATTTGCCTACACCTTGCAGTGAGTTCAAAATAAGACAATGTGTCTTATTTTTCGTCTTAGGTAAAAATTGAAGTACCATTTTCTATGACAGACAAAGTAGAAATCTCACACTTATGGAATTACGATTACTCATCCAGTCTTCTTGTCACAAATTAAAAATTCATGAATTTTAAAGAGATATCCAATGGCGTCGTCAAACACGATTATAATCAGAGGCCTCATGCTTGATCAAATGGTTACAAAAATAGACCAGTCATTACATCAGATAAACATAAGTATGCTAAAGAGCAGACATGATGTTCAACCTTTCATATTTTAGGTGGGGAGGTGGGTATAGTGGAGAGGACAAGAGAAAAGAAGGTTGTGTGTGTGATCCAAGAGAACCATCCTGGAAAGTGATGAAGGAAGATTTCACCCCGGATATGATGAGAGGCGATGACTTCTCTCTCTTTTGATGGCATTTTTGAAGTCAGCAACTATCAGAGACCACTTACTCTGCTAAAAGCCAGAAATTAAACTTACCGTGGATAAAGGAAAATTTCAGAAAATGTCCGGCCGTTCAAAACAATCACGACTACATAGAAGAGGACCGGGGAGTCCACGCTTCAGTAAGAGCGGATGAAGTCAGTAATCATCCACTAAACCAACCTCTAGCTGGATAAAATAGAACTGTAAGGGAATATTGCAATATGCAATCATGATCCCAGGTGAGGTATACCCAAAAACGTTATGCTGGCATGCATGCTTTTCAACTATTCAACATTGACTAATAGATAATCCTCTCCACACCACCACCACTCAGGCAAGGAACAAAAAGAAGAGGAGAAGGAAACAAAATCAAAAACAGCACTACAGCAAGAGTAAACTAAGAATTAGATTAAGTGACAATCATCATTAGTCGATTGATATTCACAAACATCATCAAGTCAAAATGATACAAGCCTGTATGTGCTAGACCTCGGATGATTTCATTCCTAATTTTACAAGGAATATGCAGAACTAGCCTGCTGGATGCGTGGCATGGATAAAGGTTTGGGATACAAAGATTATATTAGCTACACCTAAAGAGAAAAAATAAAGAAAGAATGTTTTAACTGCTAAGGAAATGGTATTTGGATTCAACATAGCCCTCTGCATCCCATAAAAATGATCCAAATGCAACTGCCTCCAGAACCAGCAAAGTCAACCCGGAGAAAGTAAGGGATAGTGTTTCATCATTCATTGTATCAAGGGAGCCATCCTCAGCAACTCTAATATCCGGCCTCCCAAATAATGCCTGAGTCTGTTTTTCAATCAAAGAAATGGCTTCTTTAGATCTTATGGTAGCATATCTTTGAACTGTTTCTGCATCCAAATACATCACATAAGATCTCAACCTATATGACTTATCTTCATCCCCATAATCTGTTGGACCTCCTCCATCACTGTCATCAGGGTAAATCCGTATAAGCGAATCTGGATCCCAGAGTTGTTTCTCTGGCACTGGCTCTTCAGATCGTGCCCGGTCTTCATCAAAACCTTCAGGAAGGGTATTCATGGACTTCTCAAGTTGATATCTCTCATCAACTCTCCTGAGAAAATAACCATACATAATAGAAGCAGCATACAATTTTCCTACTTTAACTTTACTCATTTCAATAATGCTATCCAAGGGTCCCACTGCTCGCTCACCCAGAACAAGAGCTATATGACTGATAATCATCTCGAATGCTTCAGGAGAGTGTACAGATTCGAGCTTCTGCTCCTGATTTGGCCAAAAATCCACTCTTCCAGCAGGGTCTGAAGTTGCAGCTATCTTTGGGATCATTACAATTCCATTTTCCACAAATCTTCTGACGACCAAGCAGTAAATTATCTCCCCCAATGTCTTACGCCGTTCTTTCTCTTTCACTTCAGCTATCCTCCTGAATTTCAAGGTACACATATTTGTCAAATGCAGACTATGCTTAAGGAATACAATGCAACAAGCCTTCATCCAAGTCTAGCACTCAAAGACTAGAAAACTTACACCTCCACTTATGGATTTCACTTTTTACTAAGCAGATGTGAATTTTCATTGTAGAGGAAATTCGACCTGACATGTTTATTTCATAGTTTATAGGTTTAAGAGTGAGTTGGTAGATAGAGCTGAGGAACAAAGAGGGTGCTCATAGAGTTGCAGTACCAACTTGTACCGTCAATTACTCTTGCCAATCCAACAATGCTCAGTCAACTTTTTTAGATTCAGCATGTTATACTAGCAAGAATTGGAAAGTTTTTCCAACTATAAGATCTGCATTTTCTTTCTGAGAATAAGAATTTTATTAAGATGCACCAACAGGGTGCAACCATAAAACTGTGTACATCAACTATGCAAATTATGAATACCATTGTATATGTCATCTACATCAGCTAACGAAAATTCCTGCTCCAAAAACAAAGATTATGTATTCAAAGATATTGAAAGAAAGAAAGTGTCAATTCCTTCTCTTAGAAAGCTCTTCTATTGCATTTCTTTCCATAAAGTGCAAATAAGGGCCAAAGGACCATCAAGATAATGGTTTCAATTTGGTAAAAGCAACATGTTGAGTCTTTAATACAGTTTATGACCAAGTGATAATATTGTGTAATTGTTCTATATCAAGATGAAGCTCTCAAACAGAATGGTATAACAAGCAAGAGAGGTGATGTTTTATAAACCAAACCAAATTAAACCTTATCCCACAATATGGGGTCAGTTATATGAACTTGATGACACCACTCACTCCTATTGGCATTTGGCACTCATCTTCTTTGTTCGTTCCCCGCATGCAAAATATTGTGCATCTAACTCCTCTTAGGTCTCGCTACCCCTATTATGGTGGAATTTCTAATTCATTTTCTTACTTCTGATAAGTGATGAGGAAATGAGTTCAACAAAGAGATGGTTATTCAGTTTGATGTTTCCCTTTAATCTTTTCAAAAGCTAGTTGAAAATCAACAACTAAGATTTACTATATCCCAACTCCATATTAGCAATAAGATCAATTTGGCCACGGTTTAGACATTAAGTCCAATCAATGCATGCTGCTTAACTAGATCAATGTGCCGTACGAGATTATTGCTGTCAACTAAAGCCACTGCCTACACCAACTTGCCAATGAAGGACCCCCACCCCCCCCCGCACGGGGAAACCAGAAAAGGAAAAGGAAAAAGAAAAATTCTCATCTTCTAGTTGTATACTGGTCGGTTGCATAGACACTCAAAAAATCAAAATAAATAAGAGATAAAATCATTACTTCGAGAACATTGTGTCGAAGTGAAAATCAAAATACTTACTTGTAAAGGACGTCTTGCAATGACGAAGATGTTTCATCCTTTTCTGCAACTCTCTCAGTTTCAAGGTTCTCAAGTTGCTGATCAATAGCTGCAGGTAGCAAATGTGGATGATTTTTCATCATTTCGCCCAAGACCTGACCGACTGGGGACTCCAACTGAAGAGGCGCAATTGGAACCAAATCACCACCAGAATTTCCTGATGCTCTTACGGTAAAGCTTCTAGCTTTTGACCTTTTCGAGCCACACTCTAGCTTCGTGATAAAAGATGAAGCACAACTCTACAAAAGGAAACAGCGAATTGAACACGGTTATCTCTTAAAACCCCAACACTAAAGCTCATTAAACCCTCATTTTAACCATGGCTTACGCACTATAACATTCAAAAGGATTCAATAATGGCCTCAAACAATTTAACAGTACGCCATGAGTTTCAACCTCAGGATCCTTTACAACGCAATGAGTCTAAACGCCTAACATTCCCTCCACTCTCCTCGACGCGAATTGATCCTTCTTTGTTCTGTTATAAAATACTCCGTCCAACTACTTCCGTCCACAAATATTATCACGTTTGACTTCTCAACCTATTAAAGAGCAAACGTGTTAATTAATAAATCTTTTTCCAACTCTTTTGTTTTCTAAATCATAAACTAGATGGAAATTAGTATCCTTAAAAAAAATCATCTTTCCCAAACTGTACAAGCTTCTTCCAAAGCTGCCAGAAATGTAAAATTAAAGTACTTAACATTCTTGATTCAATAATATTTTCCAGAATCATCAATAGCAACTTAATGTTAATTTACAACCAAAAAGAAAAACATTGAAAATCCCACGAAATTAGACCCCTAAAACTAAATCAAATTTTCATCAGTGCTTGCTACTAGAATTTCAGCAAACATATACTAAACTATGAAATGCCCTGTGGCCAATAGAAACCCAATAAAAAAAAACGTAAAGAAAATAAAAGTACAACTTACTCTGGGATTTGCAGAAGAGAGGGGAGATTTATTAGAGTCGGAGAATAAATGGAAATGCTTGACTTCCGGCGACCGATAACCGCCGGCGGAAGGAAGCACCACCGGGATGTCGACGAAGACTCCGGAAATTTTCATTATTAGTTTTCTCGTCTTCTTTTTTTTTTTTTGGTTTTTTTCTTTTATTCGTTCAGAATTATTTGGGAAAAATGTGCAGATTTCTTCAATCTGATTTTTTTTTTTTTTTTTTTGAGCTGAGCTGATGGATATAATGAAGTGGTGGCGACAAAGAAGTGGTGGTCGAATGTTGATTTTCTTTCTCTGTCTCATCGGAATTTGACGTGGCTATGCGTGAGCAGCTTAGATAAGTCGTAAAGGAATCACTGGAAGTCCAAATATCTACTCAGCTAAAACGGGTTTTTGTATACACGTTTTCACGTTAAGGCAATCTATGCTTTCGGATTAAAAATATTTTTTAATGAAACTTTTTAAAAATAAATTTGAGCCAACAAGAACAGCAACATTTTATCAAAAGTAATATAAAAAATGTCTATCTTTTAGAAGTTATTAAAAATATATTTTTTTTTCTAAAGTCAACTTATAGGGGTCCTATGTATAACAAAAACATGAAATTATTTATTATTTTATTATTGTTAAATATTCTTAATAACATAAATATTTAAATAGGTCCAACTTTTTCCACCCAAAGAAGAACACTAGCATTAAATCCATCTCTAACTTCTTATTCACACTTATTACTGCATGTTGTCACCATTTTTTTTTTTTAAATTTACCTCCGTCTTGATTTTTAAATATTTATTTGTTGCATTAAACCACGATTCTTTACCCTTCTCTCACAAATACGTGGCCAATAACCCAAAGTTAGTTTTCTTTAACAGTACGTGCAAAATTTACAACCTATTTGGCTAAGCTTATTTGAGATTTATAAGTTAGACATAATAAAAATATATATAAAAAAAGTACTTCTTTTTTTTTTAACTCCTAAGTTGTAAAATAAACAAAGCCAAACAAAACTCTCAGTTGTTGTATACTACTCAAGGAAAATACTTACATCAGTCCCTTGCACAAAGGTGGGCCCCACAGCCAATGGCAGACCCACCGTGGCGGCGCCACATGTATGTGACGGGGTGAATTTTTTTTGGTAAAAACAAATATTGCTATCATTTTATTTTTTATTTTATAATAAGACAAAAAATTACATAATGCACACCCCCTGAATTTTTTTAACACCCCTTGAATTTTTTTGGTAAAAACAAAAAATAAATAATCACTTATATAAAAAAATATTTTTTTTTACTTCGAGCAAAATATAAAATTATGTCGAAAGACCTTTATAAACTGTGGTTTTATTTACTGTGATTATATTTACTTATTTATATTCTTTGTGAATTAAAATATAATTATTATATTCATTATTATATATTTTATGATTAATTTTAAAATTTTTGTTAAAAAAAAAAATTTATGTATGAATGTGCAATCCTCACCATGAGATCCCGGATACGCCACTGCCCAGAGGTACTTGTTTTGCAGCCGGACACCACATACCTCAAGGGAGCATTTTCTACGTAAAAGGCAGTAACATACCAAGGCCAAAACACATTGCCGTAGTGGTACAACACAAGGGTTCATTTCCCTCCCTCGTTTATTAGTAACTCTCTGAGTTTCATACTCATCGACCATATCCAATACATGCAGAGAATCCAGATAAATGAAGACCCTATCCATTAAAAACCGGACAAGAGTGCAAAACACAGAATACATGACTCTACGTACAACGCAGGCTGGCTCGACCAGAAAAAGATGGGCGTGATCACGAACCGTTGGACAATTTTATGTTTCACAAAGAGATGCCAAAACTAAAAAGCTCAGCTTTAACAGATTAATAAACTACCATACTACATAGGATTAAGGATTTCTTGTTACTGGGTTAGGTTAAGTTCCTAAGAATCGTTTTGCAATAACACGGCTAAAACTTCATTGACCGCTCTGTACAGACTCTTCTTGCGCTGAGTTCTGCATATCGTTGCCCAGACGGTCATTCCTACTGGACCTGTGATTTTCCTGCCCAGGGACTTCACCTAGTCTCTCCTGCAAAATTAGAGTAGATTACACAATCCGAAGTATATCTTGAAATGGTTGGTGATTGCTAAGTATATCCATTCAAGGTGTTCCACATCCTAAAACCAAATCGAAGAAAATGTAATAGAAACTAACAATAACAAGTGATCACCCTGCTTGAACTCAAAATGTAAACCTAGAAAACAAGACCCCACAAATTCAAAGCCATTGAAAGAAAAATGTCGATAGTTTGATCTGTCAGTTCTAAACTTGATGCAACGTAAAAGTTTCCACAAACTTGGTACAAGTCTCTAAAGTTATTATAGGGTCGCAGAGTACCTTAAGAGATGCATTTTGAGCAAGAAGCTGCTCATATTCACTCCTAAGACGATTCACTTCTTCTTTAAGAGAGGCATTTTCTTCGTTCAGCGATTCAGCACGGTGGGCCAGTTCATCACATTCAGCCTGAAATTCATGTATGCCAGGCGAAAAACAGAATGATGGATCGAGCGCAACCTAAAGGAATAAAATCTGAAGGATCATTTCTCACCTGCTTGCGCAATCTCGACCGGCGAGCAGATTCCCTGTTTGACTGCTTTCTCCTTTGTCTCTTAAGTTCCCTTTCATCCTGAATTCAGGAACATATGAGCAATCAGAAAACACCTACGAGAAAGGGACGAAAAAACTCCCTTACAGGAAGGTATCACTAAGTTTAGATGTTAGACTACAAATGAGGAAATTGCCAGGGTAGAAGTGTGAGACTGAGGGAAATTCCCTTTCCCCATCCAACAGTTCAAAATTTTTCGTCAATGGGTAATTTTGCTTAGATCAAAAATACATTCCCAACTGACATTTTAAAAGAAAATTTACTTTTCAAGAACCTTGATGAACATATTGGCGGACTCCACATGGTACAAGGAGCCACTCTTTCCATACATATTTCGAGATGAAGTTCAAACTAGTATCATACAGGTATCTATGCGCCACCTGTGTCAAACATCTGAATCTCAAAAACACTCATGCTACCAACATTGATTATCGTACAACATACATGGGAATCACGTTAACAGCATAGCAACTAAAGTAAAGGGAAAAAAGAAAACTCCATGAATTAACACAAAAGGAGGAGAAATGAATTTGTACCCATATCTGTGATTGAAAGCTCTCTCGCGATCCAGCAGTCATCAATCCTCCTGCAACTGGAGCAGATGGTACCTTCCCACGAATTGCAGGAATAGCTGATGAAGGGGAAGGCCCCCAATAATCCATGCCAATATTTAAATTTGTCGCAGGACTGGAAGCGCCTGCTGGAGCCCCAGTAACTGGCATTGGCATGATTGCCATAGTCTGGTTCACCATCGAATGAGGAGCACTAGGACCTCCATTCTGAGAAATAAGGGCCCCACTACCATTTTGAGAAGCCTCAGCTGTAGTATAGACACCATAGTACTGATCCATCAGTAAAATGAATAGTAAAAGGATGACTGCAAATGAAGATCACTATATTACCTTCATCTTGCCTGCACCCTGACTTTGTTTGCGATTCCTGCTCAAAATAGAAAATATAAAATTAAGGAGCAAGTAGCAGAGCAATGACTAAGTTGATTATCTCCATGATGAATCAGGCAAGGCAGATACAGCAACAAGTTGATCAGTTTATACTAACTGAGAGAAAATGCGACTTCCAGGGCCAGTATATGAGGCTCACGAGTTCACTCATGAGACAAGAGCCATTCACTGGAGAGAACTCTCTTTTCAACTCTTCAAGATACATGGGCATGACTAAATGATCATTATATTGCTTATACAGCAAGTGATGTTCAAAAGCCCTAGAAACAGTTTCTAATGCATAATGACATCTAGACACAAGGATACATGCAAACAACCTCCAATTCAATTTTAGTTTTATTTCCCATGTTAACCAGGCTTTAGTAAAGAGCAAATTTCGTGAAAATACAATGCAACCATGAAATAGTTAGATTTCTCATAAGAGTAACCTAAATTTCAAACTAAACTGTAAAGATGGATATTTCTTTTGTCATCATCTCCCATGATCTCTCCAAGCACAATGTTGTTTTTGAGTATATATTAGCATCCAGTACAAAGCTTTATGCATATGAGTGTGAGCTTTTTGCAGTTCAAACTTTGTGCTTGCAGAAGTTCCACATGATCAGTTTGCTTACACTTCTTCTCAATCAGCACGAATAGAATTAGACTCATTTGCTAAGTAAGCCGGAATTATGTTTTGCAAGAAGCCATCCACTGCTGTATACCTTCAAAGCAGAAGAAATTTGTGGCCTTAGTTTATCATTTCTCTTAACCAAGATTAATTGTTATATTGATTTAACTTAATTTAGTGCTAACTTACACTACGAAATCAAAATTGAATTGGACTTAAATAGTTTCATCTAAATCCCAGGGTTTTTGGGTTGAAAGGGCATGAAAGCACTGGTGGATATGCCAGTTCAGAGTCTACCTCAACTCTGATCGTACATTACCATGTCGAAAGCCAATGGGAGAAATAGGTTAAAAGGATTTCCTTTTTGCGCAGTATTTTGCTTTTTGACAGAGTGAATCTAGAGCTCAACATCCACAGTGATGGTCAAACTAATCATATTTGTTGTTTCTTCTATATGCCCATTTAGGCAGTGATAGTGTCGAGGCAGCCATTTTATTGAAACACATACCAAATCTGTTTTTCATGGTAAAATTGGATTGAAGCAGAGCAAGTATTAACGTCAATTAATATTACAATATTACACATAGTAAAATATATCAATTCTACATTCAGCGGGTCTGATTCAACTAATTTTAGATTTAGTGACATTTTATACCTCCAACATACCAGAATCCATGTATGACATTGAACTCTAAAAGTTCCGAACAGGGCATCAGAAACTGAAAAACAAAAATTCAACAACACACTACCAAGATAGTTTGGGTATCCCAGCTTTCGGCTCGCAGGATGGATACTAGAATATGAGAATAACCACAAAGCCAAAAAGGAAAATATTATACAGAGACATTGGCGATAATCCACATAAAAAGCAACTTACAACCAACAATTTCCTATGGGAAGAATGTGCAACATCAAGCATTTAACATTTGTTATGACCATGAGTAAAAATTCCTGTGGGCCTCTACCACAATGGATGACTAAACTGACAAAATATCTGATGTCACAAAAACAAAAATTAAATCTTGATAATGCAGGCAAAAGTTACAATGGCATGCCTCTATTACTTTGTGAACTACATATGAAAAAAACAATCAATTAACTAGAAAACGCATCCTAAGGTACATACATTCTGAGAATTTGCATCACTTCCATCACTTGAACCTTCACTTCCACTCTCCGAACTGCAAATCAGCACTAATTAAGTGTTAGAATATTCATTGACGAATAGTTTAACTTTATAACAGCATGTTGAAATTAAAACATCAGGTGAAAAATGCAAGTAGTCAGAGCAACAATGGCAAGAAAATTGACAGCTAAGCATCCCACAATCATTTCTTTAGGAATGAAGACCTTCCCAGCCAAGCAGCATTTTAACCTTGAAAAAGCCCAAGGAGGATACTAACACAAGTTCAGCAGAGGTCTTAATGATCAAAACCCAGCAAGACAATAGTTGCCATCCCACATAACAGGAATTAACAGCAAAAGCTGCTCCCTGGAGTACAACTGCAAGTTACTTACTTTTGACCATGCAACGTATCCTTTTACCACCATACCTCTTGGAAGCTCCATTAGCAGATGCTCCCGAAGTTTTACCAGGTTCATTATTCTTCCCAGTTATCATATTTAAACTGCCCAGACTTCCCTTAGATCGTTTAATGGGAAGCTTTTCCTTCCCTTCAGATGGCTTACCATCCACTTCTGTGTTTCCAGGAGTATTAATCTGCAGACAATTTTGAATACCGTCTCTAATTCAGTGTATGTCCCCAATATTTTTCTCAGCTGCAACATAAACAAATCTACAGAAAGGGAAATAGGGGGATATATAAATTAGGTAGAGATACTCACAGAAGCTTCAGGAACACCATTTGGAGAAGGAACTGCAAACGGACTAAATGGGTAAGACCCCTGGTTAAGTATAGACCAGAGCGCAAATGGTCAGGGGCATCAAAAGGATGGAAAATTTTTCAGCATAGCAATAAAAAGATTATCATAAACAAGGTACCGGAGGAATGGATGGATGAGCATATATCCCACCATGAGGATACATTGCAACATATGGATGTGGGGGAGTACCATAAGGTGGCATAAGATGCTGTAAAAGTAGAAAAGCAGAAGACAGAGTTAAGAGTTATCAAGAAAAAACTAAGTAGGATATGTAATATTGCCTCTCACTTAAATTTCTGTACTATTTCCCATGCAGTTGAGATAACAAGCATCTCACAAAAACTTACTCTTTTGTGGTTATAAAGTTCTAAAGGTAATATTAGCTGCCGGTTTCCTAGATGGGCAGTTGAACTGGCAATACACATAGAAACAAGAACACCCCCCCCCCCGCCCCCCAAAAGAGAAAAGAGAGGGGGGAAACCCTAAATACCCCCCAGAAAAAAGACCAAAGGGCTTTCACACGTATCAAAAGGCTGAATCCCTTAAATTTCAAGGTTGCTCTTTCCTTCTTTCAGTAAGTTGTTATAAGAGCAGAGTACCTTCTGGACTACTTCAGAGCACCATTCCCACTAAATTCTGCTCCATAATCATAAGGATACTGATGAAACAAAAAAATAAACTATTCGTATATACTATAAGTAAGCAAGTGAACAAGCAAAGGGGAAACACACGCAAACAGAATAACTATTTCTTGTGTGATCCTAGAATCCTGTGGAGTTTATCTTTCTTTTCTTGAAATATACAGCTTCCAGCTAGTTGAATTGGTCATGCAAGGAGAAGGATAAATCATAAAAGACTATTTTTGCTGGTGAAGACACTGAATTTGGTGCTTATATACATATGGCCAGAAATAATAAAGGATAAATGACAATGGACACCCAGTAGACACCCATGGGAGAATAACTATTGGCAGTGGTTGACCATATGGATGCTCGAAGTAGCTCAAGCAGAGTCTTGAAGGAAGTGGCAAGTTTGAGAACTCACTCAACTGCACATGTTTGCAAGAGTTATGTTCTCAAGTTCTCTTATTTTAGTAAATTCACTTAAGATATTGATTTGTTTTCTTAAAACAGGCAACTTTGGGTAAAGGAATACCAGTGATGTCAGCTCTTGGCTCACTTCTCTTGCACATTTAGTTTTTCAAATATTTTGAGAGAAGGCAAACAAACTATCACCAGTTCCAAGTTTAGTTCATCTTAGTTTCAGTGCTGATTCCTTGAGCAAGAGATCCACTTAAGCAAGTAAATCTTCAAATCAGATCCCGTAAACCCATAAGACAGACATTGCAAAAACCCAGAAGTATACAGATATACACCCAACCAACATCAGGTTTAAGTCATACGATGATGTACAATTCAAATGTATTAACTTGATAACAAGGAGAGAAAGCTCCTAGCTATGGGCAGACTGTATAAACAGCAATACAATGACAAGATGATCTGTCATCATCCACAGCAAGATGGGCCAAAAAAAAGACAGTGTTTGTGATGTTACATATATTACAAAGACTGAGAGGGTGAACAAAAAATAAAAATAAAAATCTAAAATTGCTATGTACATGACAGATCTCTTCAGGCTTCGCTCACCTCCACAATTGCTTTCAGGGTTTAACATACGATGTCTACAGAAATGGGAAAACAGAAAAAATAAAGAAGGAGATAGGGAAACTACAAGAATGCAATGAAGAATTTGGAATCAGTTATTCAAGATCAAATCATCTTTTTCCCCATCTATATTACATAATTGAAATGCATTAAATGTATGAATCTGAAGGTTTTTCAAAAACAAGAAGGATAGGCAGAAGAAAATCAAATCTTCTTTTCTTCACATGTACAATGGTAGGATTTTATACTTAAGTCTGAAGCTTCCTGGCAAAAAGATACATGATAAAAATGAACCACCTCTAGTTGCTCATGACTGATGTGTGTTCAAGTCACTAACAAAATTCAACATATACAAGATCATTCGACTTCAGATAAGTTCTAAGCACTGCCAATTGAAATATAGACTTTTCCACACCAAATCAATGCCTACAAGCATTAGATGACTTCACCTAAAGAATTGCCAAATCACATGAGAAGTTGAACAAACAATGTGCAAAAATAAGATTCAAAAAGAAAACTAATAAAATAAGATATATATACCTGAACTCCCCACATGTAGGGATGAGCCTGAGGGCTTGACGCCAAGAAGCCATGAGGAGGCACAGGAGAATAGGCCTGCAAAATGAGAAATTATTTTCTTTGACTATTGAAGAAACAGTGATGAATCTAAAAGGTACTAAGCCTTTTTGAGAAAACTGAACCTGAAACCCAGACCATTCTGGGTTAGCCGGGCCAGCAGATGTGGCAGAAGGCTGCTCCTGAACAACGCCAAAAGCACAGTTAAAAAGAAACAGACGAAATTTCTTACAACAACAACCAATCTTGAAACCAATCTTGAACTGAGTTGGAATTACTTCAAGTATAGAAATGCCCTACCTGCGATGTGGGAGTCTTTGGCTCCTTCCCTTCCTTTGCCTCTTTGGAGGCCTTATCTATTTCATTACTACCCATGAAATTAACCACACCACGTCCTCAAAACCCTTCAAACCATCCTGTTATATCCATCAGCACATCAAGTACAAATAGAAAATATATTTCATATTCCACGGAGAACAATCCCATGCTAAAAACATTACATGCACACGCGGATACATATATATAAACCCTCAAAAGGGCCACAAAATATCCAAAAGTGAAATTTTCTCAGAAATTCATAAAATAATCAGATGAAAATTGGACAGCTTGACCATCTCCACTAAAAGCGCAGCCAGCATGAAGCGCCCACTATGTGCAGGTCGGGGAATTACCCATTAAATTTCTAAAACCAAAAATCAAAACGAACAGCATATACCCATTAAATTTCTGCTAACAATTAGTTCAAACGAGAAATTTTAAACCCTAAACTCCATTGTATATGCAAAACACATAAGCACATGCACCACAGAAGCTGAACACACGCACACATATACAACTCAATGCACATGGCCAAGCTTATCTGAACGCAAATTAACTAACAAACAACTGCAAATTCCCCAAGTTTCCGTAAATTAAATTACTGAAAAGCTCAAAATCGTAATAAATAGTTCAGCTTTGGTGAATTTAATTACCGACAAAAAATTGAGCTGCAACTCAGCAAATCTGAACCCGACGGATCAACTCAATAAGCAACGCCTCGATCCTCACTTTCTATCAGCCTTATACTCCAAGTATAAATAATAAATAAATGAAATATGTATATTTATGTATGCGTGTGTAGATATATGTAATCGAAAACGATAAAATAATGAAATTACTGATGAATTATTAAGCAAAAAAAAAAAAAGGGATAGAATTTGGATAGAGAGAAAGCCAGGGCTTAATTTGGGGGTTTTGATTATTGTGTTGAGAGATCCTCGACACGGTTGCGTCGCTGTCCAGACGATTTGCACAGAGACAGAGAGAGATGGTTTCACGGCCGTGGATTTCAGGAGGTTGATTATTTGACGTGTTACTGATTTCGACGGCTGGGATTTGATAGTGACTGGGGTTCCCTTGTGTGGTGTCCGTCGATGTGTCTTTATTTTGGCTAATTATTTTATTAGCGAGAACGTTTAGCTTTGTATTATCAAAATACATTTGATGTTGTATGAGTTAATCTATTCTAGTAAAATAATTACTACAAAATAACCAAATGAATTAATTTTTTAATTAGACAAGTGTTTGTCAGCTCGAGGTGTCACTAATTTGGGCCTCATTTCATTTACTATTAGTTATGGAAAACTTATTTGTTTTATGGGAACTTATATCTTATACTCACAAGTAAGCATTTGCAGATATAAATATAATGAATAAATAATTTAATAATATTTAACAAAGATAATTTGTAAATTTTATTAATCAAATAACTTATGAATACTGAATAAATAATCTTTTTATCTGAACAAATATCTGTAATTGTTTTTGTTAGCTAAATATTCATTATTGATTTTGATGATGAAAATTTATATATGCATTATTTGACTAAATAGCTTCTTGTGAAAATGAGATGACATCAATATGAAGCTTTGAAAATATGAAAATGTACAAAAAGCATTACTTGAAGGGAGAAAAGATAAGAAGGCATAAGGAGGAGAAGAGAAGTCATAAGGGGTACCGGATTTGTTTTTCTTCTTGCTCTTTTTGTGAAATGCCTACATATTGTGTGGACTTGGCTCAAAATCTTTTTCTTTGTCATAGCAAAAATTTTCAAGTCATGCACATTTGAAAATAACATATGCACAAATGTATTTGAATGCACACATTGAGATAAAATGAGTTTTTTGGGTGTTTCAATTCACAACATGTGTTTACATATTTATTCAAAATGACTTGGAGTTGTGAAAATGCACTTAAATTGTTTTTCTGCATAATCTGGTTTTACTTCACATTCTGGAGTGGTCGGACTTCACCACCAATGGCCGACCGGTGGTCGCCTACTAAACAGAAAAGTGAAGGAAAAGCCGGACTTCTAGCCGGCCGACCGCTAAGGCGTCCGACTAGTCGAGAAGGAGAAGGGTGCGGACGACCCATGGCCGATCGCTAAACGGGATCTGCATTAAATGCACTAGCCGTTTATTACCGTTCTGGCCGAAAATCTTAACCCTTTTTCACCTATCATATCCCTATCCCCCAAATCTCTTTAAATACTCATTCAATACACCTTCTAATAACCAATTTTGAAGTGTGCTAAAGTGTTTATCATCATTCAAATCCATCTTTGAGCTATTCTTGCAATATATTTGAACTTCAAAAGCTTATTCTTTTTCTTCTTGAAGAAAATCTCAGATTCAATCTTTTCTCATTCTTGAGTACATACACACTTTGAGAGCTTTATCTTTGTGAGATATATTCATTTAAGCTTGAAAAGTGTGAGGAAATCCTATAGAGTAAATTTCTTGGGTTCTTTAAAGTTAGACTTCAAAGAGGTTGTAAAGAACTTGGTTTGTGCTTCACCAAGTTTTGAAGAAGCATCTTAGTGGAGATCTTTGAAGTCCTAAGGGGAGATTCCTTGGGCGGTGGACGTAGGCTTGGACGAACCACCTTAAAATCGTTTGTTTATCTTCTTCTTACATTTCTATTTTTATTCTTCTTACCTTGCTTATCTTGTGTTTGATATATTGTTTATTAGAAGTTGTAAATTTTCTGTAAATTTCAAAATCGAAAATTAGTATTAATATCTTAATTCACCCCCCCCCCTCTTAAGATATCTGCACCTACAATTGGTATCAGAGCTAGGGTTCTACATTATAGTCTAACAACTAATAGAATTTCTAGCAAATATGGAGGAAATTTCTATTAAACAAGCACCCCCTTTTGATGGAACAAATTATGCATTTTGAAAAATGAGAATGAAAGTGTTTATACAATCACATGACTATAAAGCCTGGAAAATCATAGAAAATGGGCCTACCTTACCTACAAAATTAGAAGGTGATAGGAGAATATCCAAACCAGAAAATGAATGGAATGATAAAGATATTAAATTATTTGAGTTAAATCAAAAGGCATTACATTATTTATTCAATGCTATGAATGCCACCGAATTTGCTAGAGTAATGGGTTGCACTTCGGCTAAAGAACTTTGGGATCAATTAGAAGTAACTTATGAAGGAACTAGCCAAGTGAAAGAATCTAGGATTGCTATGCTTGTACATAGATATGAATTATTCAAAATGCTTCCAAATGAAAATGTTGAACAAATATTTTCTAGATTTGTTGAAATCACTAATGGTTTGAAAGCTCTTCGTAAAGATTATTCCAATGTAGAGAAGGTAAGGAAAGTGCTAAGGAGCTTGCCATCATCATGGCAACCTAAAGTCACGGCAATAAAGGAAGCGAAGGACTTGAATACATTGGAGCTCACTGAGCTCATTGGGTCACTCATGACTCATGAGCTTGAGATAAAAGATCATGAAGAAGAAGAAAGGAAAGCAAAGAAGTCCATTGCTCTAGTTGCATCAAAATTTTCATCAAGTGACAATGAAGAAGATGATGAGGATCCGGAAGATGAAGAGATTGCACTTCTAGCCCGAAATTTCAAAAAATTTATGAAATTTAGAAAGATGAGAAAAGGAGCTTCTTCAAGCAACACAAATTGGAAGAAGAAAGGAAAAGAAGGCAAAGAGTTCAAAAAGATCAAAGATGCAAAAGATGAAATGAAGTGCTTTAATTGCAACAAGCCGGGACATATAAAAGCAAATTGTCCTAAGCTTTCAAAGAAGAAGGAAGGAAAGGCACTTAAGGCCACATGGGACTTCTCCGAAACCGAAGAAGATGAGGAAGAGCATCATGAGATAACCAATTTTTTGCCTCATAGCCAATGAGGATGAGGTACTATCTTCACCATATTTATCTATTTATTATTCATCTAGTGAAGAAGAGGAAGAGGAATATAGTTTTGATGAGTTAAAAGACGCATTTGCTAAATTACATGATGATCTATCCTTAGCTTTGGCAAAAAACAAGCAAATGCATAAAAGTTTGAAACTTGTTCTTAATGAAAAAGAAATTTTGGAAAAGAAAATTGCTTCTCTTATTGAAAAAATAGATGTCTTAGAAAAAGAAAATGATTCATATGCCAAGATTTTGTAAAGATTGAAAAAGAAGTTAAAGATTTAAAAAAGAAAAATGAGGATTTGAATGGAATTGTTCAAAAGTTTACAAATGGGAAAGAAAATTTTGAAAAGCTTCTTGGAAGTCAAAAAATGTCTTTTGATAAGAGTGGTATTGGATACAAATCTAGTATTAATCAAAAGTATTTCAAAACCTATTTTGTCAAGGCTTCTACCTCTACATCCCTCTCTTCACCGAAGACAAATGTTATTTGTACCTATTGTGAAAAGAAAGGATATGTATCTACTCATTGTTATTACAAGAAAATTTGTGATAGAGGATCACATGTTCCATATTGGCAAAGACCAAAATGGGTGGTCAAAAACAAAAATTAAACTAACGCCAAGGACCCAAGGTGTTGGGGACCCCAAAATAAAGAATTGCATTTGAATTTCATGTGCGTAGGTATGCAATGAAAGCAATTCAAGCAAAATAAAATGGATCTTGGATAGTGGTTGTTCCAAGCACATGACGGGGAACTCTTCACTTTTTTACAAACTAAAAAGGACAAAAGGAGGAGATGTTACCTTTAGGGACAATGGCAAAGGAAAAATTATTGGAAAAGGAAGCATTGGTAATGAAAATTCTCTTGCTATACACAATGTCCTACTAGTAGAAGGTCTAAAATTTAATCTACTTAGCATCAGTCAATTATGTGACAAAGGTCATAAAGTCATTTTTCAATCATCTAAATGTCCTGTGTATGAATGTGGAAATGAAAATGTGTTATTTGTAGCTAAGAGAAATGAAAATGTTTACACTATTGAAATTGATCAACTTATTTGTCAACATGTTAAATGTTTATCTGTTGTGCATGATAATACTTGGTTATGGCATAGAAGATTAGGACATGCTAGCATGAGCTTATTGAATGATTTATCAAAACATGATCTAGTTAGAGACCTACGAAAACTAAAATTTGAAAAAGATAAAATCTGTGATGCTTGCCAAATAGGAAAACAACATAAAATATCCTTCAAATCCCTAAATAAGGTTTCAACAAATAGAGCATTACAACTACTACATATGGATTTGTTTGGACCCATTGATGTGGCAAGCTTAGGAGGATCTAGGTATACATTTGTTGTAGTTGATGATTACACTAGATTTACATGGGTCATGTTTCTTGCACATAAAAATGATGTCTTTAATGAATTTGCAAGATTGTGTAGAAAAGTGCAAAATGAGAAAGGCTATTTTATAACTTGCATCCGCAGTGATAATGGCACCGAATATTTGAATACTCCTTTCATGAACTTTTGTGATGAACATGGCATTGAGCATAACTTTTCGGCCCCTCGTTCTCCTCAACAAAATGGGGTAGTAGAGAGGAAGAATCGTACATTACAAGAAATGGCAAGGACTATGTTAAAAGAACACAACTTGTCAACATATTTTTGGAGTGAAGCCATAAATACTGCATGCTATGTGCAAAAGTAGAGTATTGATTAGACCTATTTTAAACATCACTCCATATGAACTATGGCATGGCAAAACACCTAAAATATCATACTTCAAAGTATTTGGTTGTAAATGTTTTATTCTAAACACTAAGGACCACTTATGAAAATTTGATTCTAAATCTGATGAAGGAATATTCTTAGGTTATTCCACAAAGAGCAAAGCATATAGGGTATATAATAAGAGAACTCTTGTTGTAGAAGAATCAATACATGTTACATTTGATGAGACTAATCCATTTGAGCCGAGAAAGGAAATTGATGATGTAGGTTATCTTTTGGAAAAGACAACGCTTGAAGATCCAACTCCAAAAGATGAAGAAAAACTAACGAAGCAAGAAGAAGAACTTCAAGAAAGGAGGTCTCAAGCAAATGAGGAAATTAAACATTGCTCAAACAAAGACGATGAAACAAAAGAACCTCATGAAGATCTACCAAAGAGTTGGAAGTTTGTGAGAAACCATCTTCAAGATCTTATTCTCGGTCATCCAAATGAAGGTGTAAAAACTAGGCGTAATATTAGTACTTTTTGTGAGCATCATGCATTTATTTCACATATTGAACCCAAAAATGTAAAAGAAGCTCTACTAGATGAAAATTGGATAATGACAATGCAAGAAGAACTCAATCAATTTGAGAGAAATAAAGTTTGGAAGCTAGTTGAAAGACCTAAAGATAGACCGGTAATTAGAACCAAATGGGTATTCAGAAACAAACTAGATGAAGCCGGAATAGTGACTAGGAATAAGGCTAGACTAGTTGCACAAGGATACAATCAAGAAGAAGGAATTGATTATGATGAAACTTATGCTCCTATAGCTAGCTTTGAATCTATTCGTATGTTACTTGCATTTGCATGCCACATGGACTTTAAACTTTATCAAATGGATGTGAAAAGTGCATTTTTAAAAGGATTCATTGAAGAAGAAGTTTATGTTGAACAACCCCCCGGTTTTGAAGATTCATGTTTTCCTAATCATGTTTTTAAACTAGAAAAGGCTTTATATGGCTTAAAGCAAGCTCCTAGAGCTTGGTATGAAAGACTTAGTGGATTTTTGGTTGAAAACAATTTCGAAAGAGGAAAACTTGATTCAACCTTATTTATCAAAAGAAAAGACAATGACATTCTACTTGTCCAAATCTATGTAGATGATATAATTTTTGGTGCTACTAATGTTTCCTTATGTGAGAATTTTTCAAAGTGCATGCACAAGGAGTTCGAGATGAGCATGATGGGAGAATTAACTTTCTTCCTCGGACTCCAAATCAAACAAACAAAAGAGGGGATCTTCGTAAATCAAGCTAAATACACCAAGGAAATTATCAAGAAATTTGGACTTGAAGATGCAAAGGAGATTGGAACTCCCATGAGTCCCTCAACAAAGCTAGATAAAGATGAGAAAGGTAAATCAGTAGACGAGAAGAAATATAGAAGTATGATCGGTAGCCTATTATATATAACTGCCTCTAGACCTGATATCATGTTCTCAGTGTGCTTATGTGCTAGATTTCAATCTAATCCTAAGGAAATTCACTTAACAGCTGTAAAAAGAATAATTAGATATCTTAAGGAAACAATTAATTTAGGGCTTTGGTATGCTAAAGGAACATCATTTGATCTATGTGGTTTTTCTGATGCTGACTATGCTGGTTGCAAAGTAGATCGTAAGAGCACTAGTGGAACATGCCAATTCCTAGGACATTCCTTAATATCTTGGTCTTGTAGGAAACAAAATAGCGTTGCCATTTCTACCATCGAAGCTGAATATATTGCGGCTGGTAGTTGTGTGGCACAAATATTGTGGATGAAACAAAATTTACTTGATTATGAATTGAAGTATGATCATATTCCTATATATTGTGATAATACTAGTGCAATTAATCTTACTAAGAACCCAATTCAACACTCAAGAACTAAGCATATTGAGATTAGGCACCATTTCATTAGAGATCATGTACAAAAAGGTGATATAATTCTTGAATTTGTTGATACTTTACATCAAGTTGCTGATATTTTCACTAAACCTTTGCATGAGGATCAATTTTGCAAGATTATAAGAGAAATTGGAATGATAAAATGTGGTTAAATGGCATATATATATATATATATATATGTTTATGTGGCTTGGGTATAAAAAATAAGAAATTTGTGTACCTTCTGACCCAACCGGCCGACCAAGCCGGTCGACCAACTAAGGCCTTAGGCGTCCGGCTAAAACACAATTTTTAATATGCTCTCTGACCCTGTCGGTCGACCCAGCCGATCGACCCTCGCGATCAGCCGGTTTACCGATTGAACGCGGACAGGGTTAAAAATTGGGGGTTTTCACCCCAAATTCACTTCATTCTATCAATTTTTTTAACTCTAGCCAAAAACTCTCTAACACCCATCTCAAATTTTTCAATTTTCAACCGTTTTCTTCCATATTTCTTCCTAAAATTTGCTTGCCCACTTCAAAAAACAAAGCTTTTACCGATTATTCTTACAAGAACAACGCGAAATCATGGTGAATCCGAAAGGAAAAAGTCAAGCACGTGGGAGAAAAGGAAAAAGGCCAAGAACTCAATCTCCTCCACCACCATCACCTCCGGCATCCAAGATTCAAGGCAAGCAATCAATTCTATACGGTAAATATATCGTGGACTCTGACTTTGCTGGCACCGATATCTTGCCACTGTTTGATAGATGGACTGAGTTTCTACATTTGCATTGTGATGTGCAAGATAAATTAGTATTTGAGTTTTATGAAAACCTTGAGATACATTGTAGAAGTCCAAAACTTGAATTATCTTCAATAGTCTGTGGGGTAAATTTTGTGCTTAACGAGGTCACTTTACATGAAATATTTCATATACCTATTGATGGGGAAGGCCATTACAATAGTCAAGGGTGGCCAGAAGGAATTAAGGGAACCGCCACCCCGGGTGAAGTCATAAGATATATGTGGGAGAAAGTAGGGCCTAAGGATCCAAATTTGATTTTTCCATTATTGAGAAATGTTGATATTAATACGAGACTTGCTCTTAAAATCATGAGTGAAGTGATTCTCCCTAGAAATATCAATGATGGCAAAATTCCAATCATGGATGCTTATATCCTTTATAGCCTTAGGAAGAAAAAGGAGATAGCCTTGCCTTTCCTAATCCTTCAACATATGTTACATATTAGTGGAAAGGATAGAGGAAAAACGACCACTCCTGGTTATGGGATGGCCTTAATGCATATTTTCTCTCATTTCAACATATCTTCAAGTACTCCATATAAAGTGTTTGCTTGGAATTTTGATATGCTATATATGAACTTCATGGGCATTTATTAGTACAATATGGAGCCTATAAATAGAGAGACCTTCAAAAGTTTGCCCCAAAGCACTCAAGCTGCAATTAGGAATAGGACTAAGAAGGGGACTACTTTCACCGACCATGTCTTTGGCACCGCTGCACAAAACCTTGATGACATACCTGGTGGGGTAGATATCACCTTTGAAGAAGATGAAGGGCCGGAAATTGAGGGTAATCCTGACATAGGCATACCAGGAACCACACACATGGTTGTTAGTTCCTCTGAAGAAGAGGAAAATACTGAGGAAGCAACTCTTAGGCGAGTATTAAGAGAATCTAGAGAGCAAGTGCACATTGATGAGCTACGCCAAAGAGAAATTCGTCATGGTGCTGGTTCTAGTTCGATGGGACAACAGGAAGACCCTTCTTTGATGCCTCAGATTCTGTCCCAATTACAGGCTTTAAACACTGGTATGGGTGAAATGAGAGCCACCATGACAAGCCAATGGGACGAGCTCACTATTTGGAGGCAACATATTGATTCAGAAGTGGCTGCTATGAAATCAGACATGAGAGACTACTTCAAGGATCATCATGATCGCGCACCCTGATTTTCTTCCACTTGAAAACAATTTTATATTTCTTTTATACATTCTTGACTTTGATTACCAAGTTATTTCTTTTATACATTTCTTTTCCTGCCTTTATATTGATTTTGATGATGCCAAAGGGGAAGAAGTTATGATGTGGTATTTATGCTTGGCATTTATGCTTTATGCTTTGGTGATATATGCCTTGGTGAATGGTATTGTCTATTTGCATTAGTTTAAATGGTGGATGCATAAGCTCTGTTTGGAGTAGTAAATAGTGAATGCTTTGTTGATATGTTTATTTGTTCTTGCAAATGAGTTTATGTTTACCTGTTTGTCCTTTGAAGTTAGACTTCAAAGAGGTTGTAAAAAACTTGGTTTGTGCTTCACCAAGTTTTGAAGAAGTATCTTAGTGGAGATCTTTGAAGTCCTAAAGGGAGATTCCTTGGGCGGTGGACGTAGACTTGGGCGAACCACCTTAAAATCGTTTGTTTCTCTTCTCCTTATATTTCTATTTTTATTCTTCTTACCTTGCTTATCTTGTGTTTGATATATTGTTTGTTAGAAGTTGTAAATTTTCTGTAAATTTCAAAATCGAAAATTAGTATTAATATCTTAATTCACCCCCCCTCTTAAGATATTTGCACCCACAGTTTTCATGTATAAATGCTTGTTAATTTTATACTTGTCAACAAATATTGTGATGATCTATAAATTTTACTAGGCAAGTAACTTATGAATACTGAATAAATAATCATTTTATTCTGAACAAACATTTGTGTCTGTTTTTTTTTCTGTATAGATGTTTCTGTAAATTTTACTGGACAAACATCTTATGAATATTAAACAAACATATGTAATTGTTTTTATGTATATATGTTTCTGTGGATTTTACTAGACAAATTGCTTCTGAATACTGAAAAAATATCTGTAACTATTTTCATATATATATAAATATTTTTATAGATTTTATTAAATAAACAACATATGAATACTGAACAAATAATTTAATATCCCATGTTCTATGTTCTTACAAGTGTATGATATAATTTACATTCATTTATGGTCATTAAAATCAACGTTGTCATCATTATACTTCCAAGGGTAAAATGCAAAAGTGCCCATGTGGTTTGCAAAATGTGCACAACACCCCCTATAATTTAAAAATTAATAGATTGCTTCCTTATATTTTTTAAAAAATGCACACAGTCCCCTAAAGTTAAATATTGTTAGTTTTTTGATGGATATAAAAAAATGTCCATTTGCCTTTATCTTATTTAATAAAATGTCTACTTCACTCTTATTTTATTTAAAAATAAAAAAATAAAAATTAAATTTAAAAAGTCGGCAAAAACCAGGCCACCACCCAAAAAATGGATTAACTACAGGGATATGATAATGAAGTTTCAAAAGAATATAGTTAACTAAGAGGGACAAAATAAAATTAAAAAGGTTGAAAGATTTACAATGTGTAATAGTGTATGTGGGTAAAAGTTTCACTGAAAAATATATAATATAGAATATAGAATTTGAATTTAAAAAATGTACGAATAAAATGGTAATTTGTCAATATTAACCAAAATTCAAATTATTATAAATAGTATTATACGATAATGATATATTAAGAAAATAGAACTGATTTCCTATTACAATAATAGAAAATAATTAAAATAGGTCACAATTTGATAATAACCAAATTAAAGAGTTACCATAGATATTTATAACTAATCCAGATTGTATATCATAATTTTAGGATATAATATGTAAATATTAAAAAAATTAGTAAATTAATGTAAATATCACTAAAATGAAATAAAATCATTTACACACCAAATATAGCGGGTGATATCATTATAATATAAGAAAGTCACATTACAAAAGATTTTAAGAATGTTATTTATGTGACACTTGTTATTATTATATTTCAGGGGTTGTTTATATAATACAGTGTATATGTATATATATAATAATATATATATATATATATATATATATATATATATTATTCCACCGGTATAAGATATATATAGATTAGAAACCCTACACACGAAACACATCATTCTCATTTAACTCGTCTGTCTATGGACGCGTAAGTTTTCATGCTCTTTTTCTTCCCCAAAAAAAAAAAAAAAAAAGGTTTTTGTCGATTAATTCGTAGTTGTCGGAATCTGACTGATTATGATCGATCGTTGAGATTTTCAGGTACAGAGACGAGGAAGGAGAGCCGTTGGTGGACTTCGAGGATGACGTGCAATCGGATCAAGAACCCCAACTTGACGATGATTGGGATCAACGCCGGGAACGATCTCCGACCCCTGTCTACGATGATTTCAAATCGAAACCCCGGAAGCGCTTGATTAAAAAATCGGCGGTGAAAGAGAGCACGCCGGATTTAGGAATCGCCGATGACGTAGATGAGGGTTACGGTGGAGGAGTCGGTGGTGGGAGTGGGTATGGCGATGATGATGTGGCAGGGATAGTGAGGGATGAGTCGGAGGATGGCGGTGGGCCCTCCTCCTCCTCTGGTGGAGGTGGGAAGAGGAAGAGGCTTGGAGGGGAGAAAGGAAAGAAGAAGAGGGAAAAGGGGGAGAAGAAGTTTAAGGTTAGGAAAGTGGGTGGGTATTCGGGTGGTTCGAGGTTGAGGGATGAAGATGGGGATCCTGATATGAAGGAGATGTGGGATACCATTGCTCCGGGTGATCCTGAGGTCTGTCATAGACCCTTATTTTTCATTTTATGTTTTACTAATTGAATATTGGTATTTAATGTGTTATTGTTGTGTGTTTGATGAAATATTTAGTGGATATTGGTGAATTGTGCATCTGGCTTTTTGTTGATGTGAGCTAATTGGACTAGATGTAGTCTTTGACCCCCCAAAAAAAAACTACTTGTAGTCGTGGATGCGATAATTAAGTCTCTTTGCAAAATGGCTATCTTTTGTTCTTAGTTTAGTTAATGTAGTCAGGTAGTACTTAGAATATTGCAAATGGGTTTCTGGTTTGTCCGCTGTTACAATTTTTAGTCTTTTTCGAATGTAATTTTTCTGCTAGGATGAATGTGAAGATGATTGTTGAAATTCAGGGATGCATTTCTTGGAACAGCATTGTTTTTTGAGAAGCAAATTATTTTTGGAGGACTGGATGTTACAATATCCTGTGGTATGTAGTACTGGTGGAGTCATTATGTTTTGAACGGTTTGAAACTTCCAGATTGTAACTTTTGTTATTTGAAAGTTCAACCATTGTCAGAGAAAATAATGATAAGCAGAGCTATGATTGCTACTTTTTCCTTTTGTTGTTTTCAATATTCAGTCTTTTTCTCCCCAGCTGCTCTAGGTGAGTCTTGATAATACCAAAATTTTGTTGTAATACTCGATCTGTCTGGCACTTCAACTTTGCCCGTATAATCATCAAGAATGATTGTTTTATGAGCTTAGATACAATGATGACTTCATAGTCCTGTATATGGGAATCTGAGGTTAATGGTTGCATGTTTCTGTGAAGTTGGATGCATTGGATGCATCTGAACTTATTCTGTTCTCTCAGTGTGTTATAAGTACCTGGAACTTCAGCCAAATATGTTGTTAGTTGGCTGTGACTTACTTTTTGCCTTCGAGTTTTAGGATGATCAGGGTGCTAGACCCGTGAATGATGATAACTTCATAGATGACAGTGGCTTGGATCCTTCTAGCCGGTATTATGGAAGTGACAACGAACCACGATCACCCCCGGTTAGTATTCCATCCTTGTGAAATGCTTCCCCTGCTCTCTTTCTTCTCCTTTCGTTCTCCCCCTTCTCCTACCTTCCTTCCTTCTTTGAGATACATCATGCCTCTACATGTTAAGATACTTTCACTGTTATCCCACTTTAGAATGGAAAATTGAGCCTTAATTTTCCCCTCTAGAGTATAAGATTCTCTGTGGATGCCTTTTTCACCAATGATCATAGAGTATGAGTGTTTACAGTTTTGTTGATATTTGCAGCCAGAAGAAGGCGATGAGGATGAGGAAATTAAGCAGCTGTTCAAGATGGGCAAGAAAAAGAAGAAAAATGAGAAGAGTGCTGCAGAAATTGCATTACTAGTTGAGAATGTCATGGCTGAACTTGAAGTTGTTGCTGAAGAAGATGCAGAACTCAATAAACAAAATAAACCTGCTATTAACAAACTCAAAAAGCTGCCTCTTCTGACTGAAGTCCTCTCGAAGTAAGTTACTTCTCTATCATCTGTCTTCTCTGTTTTGGGCCTATCATGTTCCTTTTATCTCCCATTAGTTTATTTAAAATGATTGTGCTTGTTTAGGAAGCAACTGCAGCAAGAGTTTCTGGACCATGGAGTCTTAACGCTCTTGAAGAATTGGCTGGAACCTCTTCCTGATGGAAGCTTACCCAATATAAACATCCGCGCAGCAATTTTGAAAATCCTGACTGACGTATGGCATATTTGCCTCTTCATGCTTCTAACTTAGATATGACTCACTTTTTTGTTTTCACAATAGCTGTTTTGATCCCAAATTGCATCCACTGCAGTATCCAATTGATCTGGAGCAGTATGATAGAAGAGAACAACTAAAAAAGAGTGGCCTGGGGAAGGTTGAAATTCATTCTATAGTGCAGAAAGTTACTTTATGATTATATTTTCCTCAACTTCTATTATGGATTCTGTAGTCACTATTTCTATTTAATGCAGGTCATTATGTTTTTGTCCAAGTCAGACGAGGAAACTACTGCCAACCGTAAGCTTGCAAAGGATTTGGTTGACAAATGGGTAATATGAATTTTCCTTTGTTTCAATTTCTTGCTTTGTTTCCTTGCTACTCTTCCCATGGGAACAAGGGTAGGTTACGTGTATCCATGGTCTTGATACATGTGCAAAGTTACTGCAGAGGGCTTACACCCATGTTTGAGTCAATTTACACTAGTGAGTTCTAAACTTTGTTCATGGCATGTATGTTGGATATGTGTTTTCTGTCTACAACTTTTTGTTCATAATAGGACATGGAAATAAAAAGCAACCATTGTTCTCCTTCTCTCTGGTAGGAAGTCATTGCTGCATGGTTTTGTTGGCTTAATTACTTTTGATTTATCTTTCTGAAAGCTCACCGTTGCTTTTCTTGGTTGTCTGGTGTGTTGCTGGCTGTACAGAATAATCAGTTTTCCTTTCAGCCACGTGTTTCATCTTTTCTTACTTTTGAATAATTTGGAGTGTTTGGGTTGTATGTACAAGTGGTTAGATTGCTTTTGTTTGGATTTAATTCAAGTGGAGCTCTTTTACTTTGTTTCAGTAATTTTCTTATCATTACGAATTAGTCTGATATTGTTCATGCAGAGTCGACCAATATTTAACAAGAGTACAAGGTTTGAGGACATGAGAAACATAGACGAGGAGAGGCCTACTTACAGAAGGCCGCCCGTAAAGAAGTATGTATTTTATGATCTCTGCTTTGCATGCTTCAAAATAAGTTATCTCGTCTCTTTTGTTCTCAAATATTTTGCCTTACTGGTGACGTATTTTTGAAGCAGACCATTGAATAAAGCCGGGGGCATGGAGTCCGGAGATGATGATCTTGATGAATTTTCACAGTAAGATACAAATGGTGTCACTGAACTTTCTTTACTTCCAAGGGGACTTCTAAGTTTGTGGAGAGAAATTATCTGTTCTAGAATTTTTAGAATCTTTATCTTAATTTTAATTTCTCTGAAAATTTTTCAGGGGACCCAAGTCTGGACAATCATCTTCCAGATTGCATGCCTCGAGGCCTGAAGCAATGTCAATGGATTTTGTTGTGCGGCCCCAATCCAAAGTCGACCCAGAGGAAGTCAGGGCTCGGGCAAAACAAGTAATGCAAGATCAGCGGCGTTTGAAGGTTAGTTTCTCATCCTCCACCCCCTTTGGAATTTAATTTTAGAAGATGTACTTGAATTCTCTGTTTACACCCGAACCATTATCACTATCACTTTATTAGTGACGTTCTTGCGTAGATTGTTTTCTTCTCTCTGAGTATTGGATAATTTCCAAGTATAGAGATGAAATCCATTTGATTTGATTTGATTTGATTATATTTTATTCCACCATCTAGGCATTTTCTTGAAACTTATTGTTTTTCCCCCTTGGCAGATGAACAAGAAGTTGCAACAACTAAAGGCTCCAAAGAAGAAGCAACTCCAAGCCACGAAACTCAGTGTCGAGGGTCGTGGCATGGTTAAATATTTATAGGCAAAACCTAGCTTGGTTCGTCTATGACGCTATTTGGATTGGCTTATGAAGAAGTTACTTAATTTTAAGTGAATTCTTTTTTTTTTTCCTCAATTTTTGACTTCAAGAGATACTTGTTTGGGTACAAGGATCTAATTGTAAAAATAAGTGTTTACTTATGTTTGGTTACAAGGATCTAATTGTAGAAATAAGTGTTTACTTATTTGGTTGAGTATTGCTTTAAAACTAACCTATGTTGTCAAAATGATCATTACGGACATGAAAATAGAATGTTAATTATAATACAATATAAAATAGAATTATTTATTTATTTTAAAAATGTGGTAGACTTATTGAGATTATTAAATAGATATGATATAAAATTCGACAAAATTAATTAAGGAAAACATATTTTTATACCAAGTAATGGCGGCATTCATTCATATAAAAATATCAACCACTGCTACATTGTCCTTTCTGGTGACCGAGGTGGGTTGCCTGTGGAAGTAGAAGAAAGGGAATGACATTGGAGAAGGGTCAAACCAAAATTAGCAAGCTAATTACTACACTTGTTTGCCTTTCTTTAAATATGACAATTAAAGACTGAAACACGTAAAGTCTAACATTTTTTTACATTCTTTAATGTATGGCAGAATGGTCCTCAATTGTTTCTCTATCCCTGTGATCCAATAAATGAGGACTTGCGAATTAGATTTAATTTCAAGGATAAACGCGTCTCTCACAAAAGCTTCCCACAACCCTTGGTAGGGTTCCGTAATTTTGACCTAGTTGTTTATAGTAATCCCAAGGTTGATAGCAATGCCAAAAATCCATACGCCAGACTCATCTCAGATCAATCATCTAGCAAGAGTCCGACTGAAGTTGCTTTAGAGGGTGTTTGGATTGGCTTATAAAAAAGTTACTTAAAGTACTTCTGGCTTTAAGTGGTTTTTTTCTATTGTTAACTTTAAGTAGTTACGTGTTTGAATAAAAGTTGTAGTTATAAAAATAAAAATTTACATGTTTGATTAAAGTGGGTTAGAAAGTAAGTTATATGATTAAAATAACTATTAAGGACATTAAAATAGAATTTAAAAAGGTAAGTATAAGATAAAAGAGTAAAGATATTTTAGTAATAAAAATAAAAAAGTAAAGATAAGATAGTAAGAGGGTGTTTGGATTGGCTTATAAAAAAGCTACTTAAAGCACTTCTAGCTTTAAGTGACTTTTTTTTATTATCAACTTTAAGTAGTTACGTATTTGAATAAAAGTTATAGTTATAAAAATAAGTACTTACATGTTTGATTAAAGTGAGCTGAAAAGCAAGTTATATAGTTAAAATAACTATTAAGGATATTAAAATATAATTTAAAAAGGTAAGTATAAGATAAAAGAGAAAAGATATTTTAGTAATAAAAATAAAAAGGTAAGGATAAGATAGTAAATGATTTGGTCAAACTTGCTTTTTTTCAACGTGCTTAAATCCATAAAAAGCAAAAGCTGGGGTTGGGAAGCTTTTTATTTTCTACTTAAAGCTACTTAAAAAAAGCTCATTTTTAATTAAAACAAACACTTTTAATAGCTTAAATTAGGCTTTAAGTAAGTTTGACCAGAAAAAAAGCCAAACCAAACACCCTCTAAATGATTTGGTCAAACTTGCTTTTTTTTCAAAGTGCTTAAAACCATAAAAAGCAAAAGTTAGGGTTAGGGAGCTTTTTATTTTCTACTTAAAGCCACTTAAAAAAAGCACATTTTTAACTAAAACAAACACTTTCATTAACTTATATTAGGCTTTAAGCAGGTTTGACCAGAAAAAAAACCAAACCAAACACCCTCTTAGACAAGCATCGAAGTTAAGCTTCCAATAACCTTTAGGGGCTGTTTGGATTGAGGGGAATGGGGGGAAAGGAAAGGGAAGGGAGGGATTTTGGTATTCCATCTCCTATTTGTTTTGAAGGTATTGGAAGGGAGAGGGTTTTGGGAGAAAAAGCAAAATCCCTCCATCCTCTCATTTTTTATCCCTCCAAATTGGGATGATTTGAGGGGAGAGGATTCCTCAATTTTGTATAAGGACAATTTTAACCCTAGACTTTTGTCATATTAGAATATTGTAACTTGGATACAAAATAAAAAAAGGTCACATAAGTAAATTTTAAAAAAAATTATCTTTTCCTCTCATTTCCCTTCTAATCCAAACACAAAATTTTCATAATCTTTTATGTTCCTTTCCCCTGCAAAAAATTTTTTAATCCAAACATGAATTACCTATTTCCTCTTCTTTTTTTTTCTTTATTAAAATTTTCCTCTCCAATCCAAACAACAGACCAATGTATATAAGCCAATCTTCGATGGTTGGACAACTTTAGTTGTCTTATTAATTAACCAAGCGTCCTTGACTTCTTAATGTTTCTCTTAATGATGGTAACTTTGCTAGTGGTTGTAATCTTAACAAGCGAAAGTATCCTGAAATTTGTAGTATATGTAGGAAGTTGCCACCAATACAGTATTTCCTGAAAAAAATGCAATACGAAAAGTCAACCAGAAGATGCGCATATCACCATCACTGCGTTCAAAAAGTCCTCAGGAATAGACTTTCCGGGTCACTTGAAGCCAAAGACGAGCTTAAAGTATTGAGATCCTTACGTTTTAGGATTTAGCAGAGATCCCCTGTGATTTTTCCTATTAGGTATATTCTCAACTATATGCTGTTGCTTCTGACGTGAACCAAATAGCCGGCTTCTAGATGTACCATGCCTGGAAGCTCAAGTAGACTACGGCATCTTGCAGAAAAATTACAAATTTATTGTCAGTGTTCGGGTTTTGATACTCTTGTAATACTGTAACATTATAAACAAGATGCCGTAAAGGCTCAAGAACTTCTGACTTCACACGAAATATTCTTTTGGGAAGGATCAGACCATTTAATATTATCCTCTAGCTTGCATCAGGCGCAGATCCACACGTCTGCAAACAAGCAATCCTAGGAAATGAAAGAAAGATTTACGCTTTCCTATATGGATTTTCCCATTTTGATACTTCATAAATTTTCACTTGCGTGTTTAAGAGCCTGTTTAGCTCTACTTACTTTGCAACCTAGAAGCTCCTAGAAAAAAAGCACCCCTCATGTGCTTTTTAATATTTGCAACTTATAAGCGCCAAATAAGCTTAGCCAAACAAGTTGTAATTTCTACGAAACTGTACAGAGATGCAACACACATGAAGCCAGAGCATCATTTGCATTGTTCAGAACAGGAGTGAGAACTAATCTTGGCAAAAAAAAAAAAAAGGCATACACTTCCGAATTTCCGGGTTGCAGTGAAGAGTAGGTTAACTCATATCTTAGATGCATAAAATTTCATATCATTCCCGTTTATCGCATGGGTGAAAGATTAGTTACTTATGAAATGAATAAATTGAGATAGAAAAGAGCCTGTTTTAGCTAAACTCTTGGTAACCGATAGCCTGAAGAATTTTAGTTTGTTTATGAACAAATACAAGCTTAAAAAAATTGAGACGCTTGCATTTACGAGCAAGCAGAGACCACCTCTGATTTTTCTATTAGCCATATCACCGCAAGTCACTTGCGTATACGAATTTAATATACCTCAAAAAAAAAAAAAAATCACTTGCGTGTTTAAGTTGTAAGAAACTGTAAGAGTCAAAACACATACGATCATACAAAACCAGCAGCATCAGTTGCATTGCTAAAAACCAGGCTGAGAACTAATTTTGGCAAAAGATGGCACAAAAATGGAGTTTCAGGATGGTAACTTCTTGTTGTTTATTTATTCTTCTGTAACTGCAATTCGCTTTATCTACTCTTTCAGCCATGTCTCTCAGCAATGATACTGACCTGCAAGCTTTGCTTGAGATCAATCCGTCCATTTCTGCAACTGGTTCCTGGAACTAAGAACATTAAGGTTCTTAATGTTCTTAGTTCCAGGAACCAATCTGTCCATTTCTGTAACTGGCGTGGCATTACTTGCGCTGATCGTCATCAAAGAGTTGCTATCCTGAATATGGCATCCCTTGGATTGGTAGGTTCCCTTTCTCGTTCGGTAGGGAACCTCAGCTTCCTCAGGGAGTTAAATATTCAGGAGAACAACTTCCAGGGAACGATCCCTCAAGAAGTTGGTATGCTTTTTCGCCTGCAGAATCTTCGTCTGGCCAATAATTCCTTCCAGGGACAACTTCCTATCAGTCTAAGAAATTGTTCCAATCTTCGGATAATTGATTTAAATTGATTTAAGGGGTAACAAACTTGAGGGAAGAATTCCTGCTGAGCTTAGCATTTTGTCCAATCTTTACGCACTCAGCATTAGCAGAAACAATTTTTCTGGAAATATTCCACTGTCTTTGGGAAACCTGTCCTCTCTTCAGATTCTCAGTTTATCAAGAAACAATCTCCATGGAAGCATTCCTGAGGAGCTCGGGAAGCTCTCCAACTTATTTACCTTGGAATTATCATCAAATAAACTTTCTGGTACAGTTCCTCCTCAGCTCTATAACATCTCATCTGTCAAAACCTTCTCCATCACAGACAATCAATTGCATGGTCGTTTCCCAGATGATGTAGGCCTAACACTTCCAAGATTGAATTTGTTTTTAGCTGATCTAAACCATTTCTCAGGAAAATTCCATCATCACTAGGCAATGCTTCACAGCTTGTTAAAATCTCTGTTGGCGACAATGAATTAACAGGACCCATACCTCTAAATTTCGGAAGCCTTCAACAATTGCCGGTGTTACATTTTGGTCATAACCCCCTTGGAACTAATAAAGCCAATGATATCAGCTTCATCAACACTTTGACCAATTGTACCAGTTTACAAATACTGAGTTTGTCCAGAATTCAAATTGGGGGTGTCTTGCCTAATTCGATTACCAATCTCACTTCCAAACTCACATTTTTATGGCTGAATGATAACTACATTTCTGGAACAATACCCGGAGGGATTGAAAACTTTGTTGGCTTAACTTCTCTTGATGTGAGAAACAACTCATTCAGAGGTAGGCTCCCTAATTCTATAGGTAAACTTATAAACATGCAAGAGCTCTGTCTCTGAAAATGAGTTTTCTGCTAGATCCCTCTTTCTATAGGAAAAATTGGTGGACTACAGATCTTTGAATTAGCACAAAATATGTTTAAAGGAAGCATACCAATTTCTCTGAGTAACTGCAGTAACCTACAAATGCTAAATCTTGGCCAGAATCGCCTAACAGGAGAGCTACCTGGAGAAGTTATTGGTCTTGCCTCTCTCTCTCTGGGCCTTATCCTAGCTCAGAACCGGTTCACCGGATCATTAACATCACAAGTTGGCTACTTGGAAAGTCTCGTGTTGTTGGATGTTTCAGAAAACCAACTATCTGGTGAAATACCAATCACTCTGGGCAAGTGTCAGACGTTACAAGTCCTCCTAATGGAAGGTAACATGTTTGAAGGAATCATTCCTTCGGTTTTGGGAGACCTGACAAGCATTCAAGTGATAGATTTATCACGCAACAACTTGTCAGGGCCGATCCCAACATCACTTGGAAGGTTAAATTTGATCAGGAGACTCAATTTTTCCTTCAATAAGCTGGAGGGTCCAGTGCCAATCGAAGGAGTCTTTACAAATGCCACTGCACTTTCACTGCTGGGAAATGAAAAACTGTGTGGTGGAATCAAATCACTAAACTTATCTGCCTGCCCTGAAGTCTCAGGGAAAGGGACTTTCTCGTAAAATGGTACTGGCTCTTGCAATCGTTATTCCTCTGATGATCATTTTGCTTGTAGCCTGCATATATGAAATCTATAGAAGAAGAGGATCCAGGCAGCCAATATCCACTTCTACAGATGGATATGACAAATATCCTAAAATTTCTTACGCAGAAATTTTAAGTCTGACAAATGGTTTCTCATCAGACAACTTGATAGGGGAGGGAAATTATGGATCCGTCTATAAAGGAATTCGTGGACCTGGAGAGCAAATGATTGCTGTTAAAGTGATCAAGCTCCAACAAGTTGGAGGCAACAAGAGTGTCAAGGCAGAATGTGAAGCATTAAGGAACCTTCGTCATCGAAATCTTGTGAAGATAATTAGTGCTTGCTCAAGCATAGATTTTCTTGGCAATGACTTTAAAGCCATCCTTTTTGAGTTCATGCCTAATGGAAGTTTAGAAACCTGGTTACATCCAAGTTCAAGTGAGCACGAGGAGCCAAAGAAGTTGAAACTAAGAGAAAGGCTAAGCATCGCTATTGACATTGCCTCTGCCTTAGATTACCTTCATAATGATTGTGATGTTCCAGTTATCCACTGCGATCTAAAGCCCAGCAACATTTTTCTTGATGAGGATCTGTGCACCCATCTAAGTGATTTCGGCCTGGCGAGGTTTCTTTCTGTCGCTGAAAGGAAACCAAACAACAGTCAGAGCAGTCCAATCAGGATTTGAGGAACAGTTGGTTATGTTGCTCCAGGTAAACTTTGCCTACTGTTTCTTCATCTTATATTTTCGGAAAATTGCCAGTTATGAGCTTCTCTTCAATGAATGGAACTTGTAAATTTCCTGCTTCATACTTTCAAGATAACAGAACACTATAACATCATTACATCACCATATACAAACACAACCAAAGTTTTTACTTGAGTATAGCATTTCTTTTCCTGTTGTATCTTTAGCAGAACTTGATGAATGGATCTAGATTTTTTCTCTTGGTATGTTTACTCAATATCATGAATAGGATCGAACCTTATCCATGAAATTTACCTGAGGTTTGCCTTTAAGAAAGTCCCTAAGTCGGTTTAGTTGATCTATGATTTATGTTTTATCATTCGTTAACTTTCCGATTGCAGAATATGGCATGGGAGGAGAGGTATCGACACAAGGTGATATGTATAGCTATGGGATCCTATTACTGGAGATGTTTACAGGAAAAAGACCTACAGACAACATGCTCACTGAAAACCTTAGTCTCCATTACTATGTCAAGAAAAGCTCTCCCCCATCAGGTTATGGAAATTATTGATCCACATATGTTTGAAGAAGGGGAAAATGCATCAAACGACACAACCCGAAAAGGCAAAAGCAGCATGCTTACGGTAGAAGATTGCTTGGCTTCACTTTTACAGATTGGACTTTCATGTTCAGCTGAAATGCCAAGAGAAAGAATGGACATTAAAGGTGTCCTTAAGGAGCTTCATGCAATTAGGAATAAGTTTCCACATATTGGAGCTGAGAATCAAAGATTTTAATCAGAAATTTGCAATGTTTGAGACTAAATAAAGCTTCATACGAGCTGCAATTTTATGATTCACTTGCATAAAGAATGGGTTCTCTGTACAAGCATCAGTTTTAACTTGTTAGTGTATGCTCTTATCTTTTAGTTCTTTGAGAATTTAGCTAATAAAGGACATAATTAAATGAACTCTTAATTGTATTAAGAACAAAAGTAAGCTTCTGGACATGAATTAGTAGTTAGATTAATGTGTAAGTTAATAGTAAAATAGTTCACGAATCAATGTAATTGTAATATTAACTAATTAGTAATTAAAATTCTAAAGTTAAAAATAATAATGAATATTCATAATAGAGAATAAATATACAAATAATAATATAAACTAAACAATAGATTAACAAAAATTAAGAATAGGTAATATAACATATAATATTAATTTAATTATTAATGATTTAATAAAAATAAATTAAAAATAAATAATATATAATAATTGATAGATAAATTAATAATAAAATAAATGTCACGTAATCCATACCTTTACAATGTATATTAAAAAAATAATCTATTAAATAGATTATATAATCACCCTTCTTTATTAGATGCGTGGTATCTTGCTTTTAATTCATTGTCCCCCACTTCGTAATGCCATTTTCACAGGCTTGTTCGAAATTCACAGCATGCTCTCCTTTATTGTGCACAAAACAACTTTTATTAGTTCCATTATGTACATCAACATAATTATTCAAATTATAGACTCTCTTCAAGAGTGCACCTAAAATTCCAAATCCTCTAGATTAATTAGGTGAATTAGTGGTGCCAATAGAAATAAGTTTCAATAATTATCTTATCAAACTCCAAAACCTTAGAGGAATCCTTGTGTTGAAGCTAAAAACCCTAAAATGTAGGAGGTTCTTTTTAATTTTATCACCAATCCAATTTGCTAAATCCTTGCAGTAGTCAAACTAACTCCAAAGTAGAGGAACGGTTATAATGAAATTGAAATAGATATTTTCTAAGTTGGGAGATTGGTAAAACATAGAAAAATTGTTAGAGTAAAATAAACAGAAGATGAATCAAAATCACCTAAACAATAATTCATAGAACCAGAACATGTACCATTAGAAGAGAAACATGGATTTTAATTTATACAATATATACTAGCATTTATATTGTGCTATACACACAGGTTTTAAAATATTTTTTATTTAATAGAATTCAGAAATTGCATCTTCAAACTAATAAAATATACTCAAAACTCTAATTTGTACTGGAAAATATCTCATCCCTTTTAAGATCTTACAACATACATGCAATTTAAGTATTTGTTATAATTATAATTTTCTTCACATGCCAATAATATATATGTAATTCTTATATAAGTTCTTTCATCACTTTAGCGGTCAAATATATTAATGAATAATATTATATATGTCATATTTGTAAACTTAATAGATTTGTAAGTAGATATAACTTTTCGTGGCTATAATTCAAGTGCCATCTTGTACAATCGTGTGACAATTGTCATATAATGTGTGTAATTAATAATTTATGTGATGTGTTTGGCGATAAGCAAATATTGCCTTTTCTTTTCAATGGTATTTCTTATTGGGTGTCTACTGCAACCTTGAACTGGTGACAATAGATTATTTTTCCGATCTTTATACTACATAGTACATAGCCACATCAAAAGTGTCACTTTTTGTGCTCTATTTTCATCCCCATTTAAAGCAGTACCTTTTTAATTTATGATGTTAAATCAGGTGACTAACCGTCAATATTCTTATCCTTGCTTTGTGCAATTTACTTATATTAAGAGCCTTATTTCGCCGTGCTTATTAGAGTGTTGATAAACACTTAAATAAAAAAAGTAAAATACACAAAATTTTTTTATAGTCTATTAAAAGTGTATTAGACCCCTTTGGTCTAAAGAGTCCTTTATAATCCCTATATGATCCATCCAATGTTTCGAACTCCTTTGCTATTAAAAATTCCGTTATCTTTAACTATAAACTTTTTATGTCCAGATTAATTTTTTTTTTCAAAACTACCATTCTCTTTCGATTTTACAAAAGAAGATGCTATTAAGATTTAGGAGGTTCAATTCAATTCAATCAATTAGAGGTTAGGGAGTAGTTCAAGTGATTAAAACTACTTCTTTATAAGTGATGGTTGAGGTTGAATGCCATGAGATGAAGGAGTTGGATTTATAATGGAGGTTAAAAATAAATAAATAAATAAGAAGGTTCAATTAAAATATTTAATGGAGGCCAATTAGAGAGGGAGACAAAAAAAAAAAACCTTCTATACTTGTTAAGGCAAAGAGGGGTCAAATGATCCCCAATCTTGTGAATCCCTCTGCCAACAAGCATGGATTTGATACCATTTGTAATGGGGTAAGATGCTTACCCCGCTTGACGCCTCAGTCTCCACGACAGGACCAGTCAACTACACACGACTAAAAAGCATAAAACGCGAAAAATGGTGGAGGCTCATTATTTCTAAAGACATTTCATGTTAATCCCAAATACAAAAGGCATTTCATGTGACTAGAGTCTTGAAGGATCCAAGGTACAAAAAATTTGTCACCTTTGTGACAATATGTACTTGGGAAATCAAAAGTTCACCATTACCACTACCATATCAATATAAAAGCAATTTATATATATAAAAATTTGAATTTTTTTTAAATAAAAAATATTATAATTATATTCAATGAGGTCTCATGTTTTAAGAATGCCATGTATATAAGTATAATAATTGTACTCGAATGATCTCATATTTTAAAAGTTTTGTGTAATTGTTTCATTGTCATCATATATACTTTCTAACAAAAATAACTATCATTGTGGCCTACGAATTTTTCTTTTTCTTTTTCTTTTTTTTTTCTTTTTTGTGTGTGTGTCAAACAAATATTTTCTATGAACACTTTTCTTTTTGAAGAGAAAAGTGCGTAAGGATCAAGTGATCTGAGCGCAAGAAAGGTGGCCTCCCTGTCTGACTACCAGTGCAAAAGTCTCCATTCACACCACAAATATTTTCCTGATAATGTCTAATTAACTTTAAATGATGCGAACACATATCTTTTTTTCTTTTAATGAATAGTTTTATCTTTTCGTAGGTTTACTTACTTTTTTGAACATTTTAAAAGCAGGAACTGATGAAGATTAGATAGCACCATATCATAGACCTCTGAAGAAATGTTTTCTTGTAGGCACATAGCCAAAAAATCTTGCTTGTGAGCTGTGATGCAAATAAAAAACTAGCCTGAAAAAGTCTAGGTTTCCAAGAGAAACATAACAACGAAAAAGAAAAAAAGAAAGAAAGAAAGAAAAAGACAATCACTTATATATATTCACATCATTACATAATGCATGCAAGCAGTTCCAAAAGATAAAATGCATGCTATGCTTATGATTTTGTCAAATTAACTACTTACTCCTTTAACTTTAAAAACTTATTTAATAATTAAACTCTCAAAAGATGGCATATAACTCCCTTAGGTTACACTCTTTGTCCGACTTAACAGTATGTATCACTCGTGTACTTTGTGCAATTATAGATATAAAATAGAGAGTAAAATAGCAAATCAGACAAACCAAAAACATACATGCATTTTTCCCCCTATCCCAAATGTCAATTTTTTGCTTATAACTCCATAATGCAGCAGAAGGGTCGTCAACTCACATACCTGAGAGCTTAATAAAACTTCTACCAAAATTAGCCAGAAACTTTTCTCCAAAATCACACCCTCTCGTTTATCTCTAATTTCAGTGTATAAAGCTGTTATTGGCTATTAATTACACAACTCATACGAAGCCAAGTGCATCAGTGGTGTTGCATCAATTTCTAATCTCATTTAGGCGCAAAAATGGCATATGCAGGGTATTTCAGGGTGGCAACTTCTTGCTGTTCTTCTTCTTCTTCTTCGTGTTGTTGTTCAATTATTATTCTGTACTTGCTATTTGCTGTATCTGCTTCTGCAGCCATATCTCATACAAATGAGACAGACCAGCTAGCTTTGCTTGAGATCAAGAAGCTGATCCAGGGAGATCCCTTCAATGTTCTCAGCTCCTGGAACCAATCTGTCCATTTCTGCAACTGGCCTGGAATTACATGCAGCAGCCGCCATCAGAGAGTCACCGCCCTGAACATGTCCTCCTTTGGATTGGTCGGTTCACTTTCTTCTTCTGTGGGGAACCTCAGCTTCCTCAGGGAGTTAAATCTTGAAGAGAACGACTTCCATGGCACGATCCCTGAAGAAATTGGAAGACTTTTTCGCCTGCGGTATCTTTTTTTCGCGAATAACTCCTTCCAGGGACAACTTCCTATCGGTCTCAGTAACTGTTCCAATCTTCGGGATATTGATTTAGGTGCTAACCGGCTTTGGGGGAGAATTCCTGGTGAGCTTGGCACTTTGTCCAATGTTCTTGCATTCAGCATCAGCAGAAACAATTTCTCTGGAAATATTCCACCATCTCTAGGGAACATGTCCTCCCTTAAGATAATTGTGCTAGCAAGAAACAATCTCCAGGGAAGCGTCCCTGAGGAGCTTGGAAAGCTCTGCAATTTATTTGGCTTCATGTTATCAGAAAATAAACTTTCTGGTACCTTTCCTGCTCCGCTCTATAACCTCTCGTATCTCCAAATCTTTTCCATCTCAGTCAATGAATTACATGGTCGTTTTCCCGATGATCTCGGCCTAAGACTTCCAAAACTAACTTCGTTTTCAGCTGATATGAACCACTTCTCTGGATCAATCCCATCATCTCTAAGTAATGCTTCACAACTCGCTTTTTTTACTGTTGGATACAACCAACTTACTGGACCCATACCTCTAAGTTTTGGAAGACTTCAAGAGCTGCAGGAATTACATTTAGGTCATAACCCCCTTGGAACTAATGAAGCAAATGATATCAGCTTCATCAACTCTTTGAAAAATTGCACCAGCTTGCAAAAATTGAGTTTATCCAGAATCGAAATTGGAGGAATCTTGCCTCATTCAATTGCCAACCTCACTTCCAAGCTCACGTTTTTATGGCTGAATGACAACCACCTATCTGGAACAATACCTGTGGGGATCGGAGACCTTGTCGGTTTGGCCTTTCTTGAACTACGCGGCAACAAGTTCACAGGTAATTTCCCTGATTCCGTAGGTAAACTCAAAAACTTACAAGAGCTCTACATTTCTGAAAATAACTTCTCGGCAGAAATTCCGTTCTCTGTTGGGAACATTAGTGGACTGCAGATCTTTGAATTATCAGAGAATATGTTTCAGGGAAGCATACCTACTTCTCTGAGCAATTGCAGCACCTTACAAATGCTAAATCTTGGCCGGAATCGGCTAACGGGAGAGCTACCTGGAGAAGTTATTGGTCTTCCCTCTCTCTCTTTGGGCCTCATCCTAGCTCAGAACCAATTCACAGGATCATTGCCATCCCACGTTGGAAAGTTGGAACATCTTACGTTGCTGGATGTTTCGGAAAACCAATTATCTGGTGAAATACCGAGTACTATTGGTGAGTGTCAGATGTTGGAGGCCCTCCTCATGGAAGGTAACATGTTTGGAGAAATCATTCCTTCAGCTTTGGGAAAATTAAGAGCCATACAAGTGATAGATCTATCGCGCAACAACTTGTCAGGGAAAATCCCAATTTCACTGGCAAAGTTAAAGTTCATCGCAAGTCTCAATCTTTCCTTCAATATGCTTGAGGGTGCAGTGCCAACAGAAGGGGCTTTTACAAATCTCACAGGGCTTTCACTATTGGGAAATGAAAAACTGTGTGGTGGAATCAAATTGCTGAACTTATCTGCATGTCCTGAAGTCTCGAAGAAAGGGAAAAAGCTTTCTCATGGAACGGTATTGGCTCTTGTTATCACTATTCCTCTAATGGTCATTTTGCTGGTAGCATGTCTTTATGCAATTTATAGAAAAAGAGGATCCAGACGACCAATGTCCACCACTACCAATGAATATGAGCAATATCCTAAAATTTCTTATGCAGAAATTTCAAGTCTGACAAATGGTTTCTCAGCAGAAAACTTGATAGGGGAGGGAAAATATGGATCCGTTTATAAAGGAATTCGTGAACCCGGCGAGCAAATGATTGCAGTTAAAGTGATCAAGCTTCAACAAGTTGGAGGCAAGAAAAGTTTCATGGCAGAATGTGAAGCATTAAGGAACCTTCGTCATCGAAATCTTGTGAGGATTATTAGTGCCTGCTCAAGCATAGACTTTGTGGGCAATGACTTTAAAGCTATCCTTTTCAAATTCATGTCTAATGGAAGTTTAGAAACCTGGCTACATCCGAGTTCAAGTGGGCACGAGGAGCCAAAGAAGTTGAGACTGAGAGAAAGACTAAGCATCGCTATTGACATTGCCTCTGCCTTAGATTACCTTCATAATGGTTGTGATAATCCAGTTATCCACTGCGATCTAAAGCCCAGCAACATTCTTCTTGATGAGGATCTGTGTGCCCACCTAAGTGATTTCGGCTTGGCGAGGTTTCTTTTTGTGGCTGAAAGGAAACCAAATAATAGCCAGAGCAGTTCAATTAGGATTCGAGGAACAATTGGATATGTTGCTCCAGGTAAACTTGTCTTCTATTTCTTCATCTTACGCTTTAGAAAATTTCTAGCTTTTCTGATGAATTTTGAGCTTCTCTTCGATGTGTGGAACTTGTAAATTTCCAGGTTCATATTTTCAAGATAACACAACACTATTAACATCGATACAAGACCATACACAAGCACAACCAAAGTTTTTTAGCAAAAGTTGATGACAGAATCTGCAATTTTTCTTCCGGAGTATTTTACTGAATCGCATGAACTGGATCAAACCTTATTCTATAGTATTTACATGAGGTTCCTCTTTAAGAAAGTTCCCGAGAGGGTTTAGTTGATCCATGATTCATGTTTCATCATTGAATTCCTTTTCAATTGCAGAATATGGCATGGGAGGAGAAGTATCGACACAAGGAGATATGTATAGCTATGGGATCCTGTTACTTGAGATGTTTACAGGAAAAAGACCTACAGACAACATGCTCACTGAAAACCTTAGTCTCCATTACTATGTCAAGAAAGCTCTCCCCCATCAGGTTATGGAAATTATTGATCCACACATGTTTGAAGAAGAGGAAAATGCACCAAAGGACACAATCCGAAAAGGCAAAGGCAGCATGCTTACAATAGAGGATTGCTTGGTGTCTCTTTTGCAGATTGGGATTTCATGTTCTGCTGAAATGCCTAGAGAAAGAATGGACATTAAAGATGTACTGAAGGAGCTTCATGCAATCAGGAATAGGTTTCTTCATGCTAGAATTGAGGCCTGAGGGTCAAAGATATCAGTCAGATGCAACGTTTGAAAGAAGAGAAAACATCTAAAGGGTCCAGAATGCATTACCTCAAAAAGGGTGGCCTAATATATCTTATATAACGAATTTAGAGTCAGTGATTGTTCAAACAAGGAGTGTCTACTCAACATGTATGATGTTATGTTAATGCACGCTTTTTATATTCAACAAAGTAATTCCTTGTACAATCTTCACTACTCATTTTTAGTGAATGTAAGCATGTCTATGTCTCAGTTCTTTCCAATAATAGGCAATAAAGGATGAACACTAAATCAACTATCAAGCATATAAAGAAAGTAACCCATGTTTGAGAAATACATAATTATTATTCGAAATATGATCATATTATATAATTTAAAAGTTTTGGTTTTTTACTGGGAAAAAGCCATTTTGTCCCATGATGTTATAAAATTATCCCAAACTCCGCCATAAGCTTTGACTTTTACCCAAACTCTCCCATGCACCATGATAAATGGGTTATTGTTTGGAACTTATGGGAAAAAGTGGAAAATGAAAATAGGAAGAAGGATACAGAAGTAACTGTAAAAGGCTAATACGTTAATCATTAAAAAAATTTTAAAGGTATTATTTTAGATGAGAGAATATGGTTAAAAATTAAAACCCGTGAGGGAGTTTGGGATAGTGCTATAAGGTCATGGAAGAAAATGACTTTTTCCCCTTTCTTAATAGATCTTCTAAAAGCTAATTAATTTATTATAAAATATCTCGAACGAGACTGCTGAAACACTAAATTTTTTGGTCAACAAAACATATTAAATCGAGCAGAAAATATTATCCTTTAATAATTAATATAGCCAATGGGCCCACTTTCCGAAATTTTACCAAAGATTTGGGGTCAATTTCAATTTTTAAAACTATATATATATATATCTGAAGAGAACTTTCAACCCCTTCTTGTTCCCCTCTCCCACCGCTTCTCTTTCACTTGAATACAAGAAGAAGAAGAAGAAGAAGAAGAAGAAGAAGAAAAAGAAGAGCTTCGTGTCTGCAGTACTTAAACCCGTAAGCCCTTATTTTTAATTTTTTTTACTAATTTATTTTTGTTTGTGTTTCATTTCTTTATTGGTTTTTGTATTGGCTTCAAGTTTCAATTTTTATATCCTCAATCATTTATTTTCACCGTTAAATTCTTGATGTAAACTTGTAATTCTCCAAATTTTGAGAAATATGTGTTTGTGACTATGTGTGTGAATGTAAGGAGCTTAAGTCAAGATTAAATATCATCTCAATAAAAGCATGAAGGTATCAAATTTTCGTGAACACACGTAAACAATTTTCACATGTGTGTGTGAGGAGCATCATTGAAGATTAATATCATCTCAACAAGGGCATGACGATATCGAATTTTTGCGAAAATACGGTGACATATTCTTTGTGAAGGGAGGAAAATTGAAAACTTTAACTTGGGAGAAATCAACTTTTGTATTTCAGCTGAAATTTGTATGGAGTTATATATGTATGTGCACGGGCAAGCGGGAGTTTGTGTAGAGTATATCCTTCTTGAACCCTATACATGTTTGGAAGCATATATGCAAAGAAATGATTTTGGGAAACTGATGTCTGAAGTAGTACCTTTGAGATAATGGTATTTTGGAAAAGTGATTTGAGAATTATAATGGATGTTTAAGTCTCCTGCAATTAGATTGTGTTTTGTAGTCCATTGTCAATGGGGAACGTGATGAGGTTACTTTAGGAAAGTGGCAAGGTTGGGCTCTGGAGAGCATGTTGGACATGCGCTAGTGAAGGGCGTCTTTTATTGGATCCCGAGAACATTTGGATAAATCCTAATAAGGTTTCCTCGACTAGGTTCCAAAATGACACTGGTGTCAACATGATTGTGATGCCTAGAATCCTTTCCTAGCAGTTTAAGGCAATTTATATGTATGTATGTTAAGGTTGGTAATTAGTTGGATATTATAAATGCTGTTTCAAGGCAATTACTTGGCGTGGCTATTTTAATCTTTGACTGAGCTGAAATCGCGAAAGCAGTATGATCACTAGAATTGAATCTCACCTGATATTGTTATCACATTGAACTTGAGCTCAAGTTCAATATGCTAAAGAAGCATTTCTTGATTCTTCAAAATATTCACCAGTTACAATATTTTGGTGTTTTAACTTGAAAAAATAACAGTCTGACAAATCATCAACTTTTAGATAAAATTCACATCTCTAAGCACATGTATATAATAAATACCCACTACAGCATAAGTTTGTTGTTGTCAGGAGTTGATAATTGATATGGGTCCGTTTAACATATATCATTTTTTTTTCCTTTCTTTTCATTTTTCCTTTTTGGGGTCTGTGTTTTGTTGTTTTGGTGGTTTGGTTGGGGTTTTTTTTTCCTTTTTTTTGTTTTTGAGGGGGGGGGGGGGATGGGATCCTAGTTAACCTAATAGTTGATTTGAAATCCAACTTATTGCTAGAATATTAGCTGCTTTGAGTACAGTTAGTAATTGTAGCTTCCAAATATGCAGGGTAGTATATCAATTTAAGTTGGTCAAAGACAATGGTTTCTCAATTAATTAATGCCAATCCAATTGTTTATGAGAAGAAGGAGCGTCGAGATCGTCCGGCACCTCGTGATGTGGATGAATATGCAGCAGAACCAATTGACCAATTGGAAATTTTTGATATCCTCTCTTTTTTATTACATTCTATGATCTATATATGTTAATTGTCTTCGTGCATAATTTTTGAATTTGCGCATTATTCATTGTTAACCTTTACATAGACCTGAAATTTTAATCCAATATACGTTTATTACTTTCTTCTACAACATAAGTTCACACATTCCACACGCTGGGGATTTTTCTTTTGTTATTTTCATAGCAGATGTACTTCTACAAGATACTTGTTAGCTTTTAAAAATGAATTTAAGCATGCTGCAAAATCGTTGTCTTTATAAGGGAATGGATTTGAAACTCCTCTAAAAAGCATACATGATTAGAACTTATGAATAGCAACATGCAATGCAGAATCCTCCTGTAGTAGTTATCTTATAGTATTCATGTTAGCATTATGCAACTTTTAGCATTGTAGTATATTGGTTAAAAGCACGCTGTCCAGATTCTTAGTGTGAGATGTAATCAGTTAGGCAAACTTCTTCTCATGAAATACTTTTGATTCCTTAACATTCTTACATCATCTTAGAGATATTAAGGATCCAGAACATCCTTATTCCTTGGAAGAATTGAAAGTTATAACAGAAGATGCGATTGAGGTTGATGATAAACGTAGCTATGTCAGGTACTCTTGTGTTGGTTATTTGTCTCTCATTTTATGGTGGTTTCATTTTATTTTGCTAACTTGGGGATTTGTTTGAGCCAGGGTAACATTCACTCCAACTGTTGAGCATTGCAGCATGGCAACAATTATTGGCTTATGTTTGCGGGTGAAGCTTATGCGCTCCCTCCCATCTCGCTATAAAGTATATCTCTGTTTCTCTACAGTGATTACTCCTTTTCCTGTCATCGTCAGTGTCTTACCTTATTTTGACTTAAAAATGCATGAGAGCTATCTACTCTGGTCGTATGACTTTGTGCTATACTCTTATTATAGATGGAAATAATTACTTCATATCTTCTTCCTCTATGGAACAGAGCCTTGCCACAAAGGAGTTGGAATTTGATTAGAAAACTGATTACCATTTCCTTTAGTTGGGGTAGCATTTGTTACATGTAGTAGTTTATCCTCCAATTGGGGGTGGCATATGTTACATGCCTGACTGTAAATCACACTTCCTGGAGTTTCTTTATTGAATTTATATGAGAGTACCAATACATGTCAACAAATTATTGACCTTTCTGCTGAAGAAGTCGGCTACTCTGAGACTGGTGGAAATTTTTGGGCAAGGTTAACCAGATAATATTCTGCCTGGCTCAGTATAACTCTATTATATACACATGCCCTACCCATTTGGTTAAACATTTATTTGTGGTAATGTGAAAGTCATCTGTTATTACTCAGAGCAAATCTTTCTGGTCGAGCTAATTATTGGTTTGATGGAAGTAAACATTCTTTAGCTTGCTTTTGTACTTCTATTCTTGCTATCACTTGAGAATTCTATTTTAGTCATATCTGTCATAATGTCATATAAATGACAAATTTTTCTTTCAACAGGGTCTCTTTTTCATAACAGAACAGTGTCTCTTTTTCATAAAGCTTCTTTTCTATCTTGTCTAATGATAGCTGTATCTTTCTTTCTAGGTGGACATTAGAGTAGCGCCTGGTACTCATGCCACCGAAGCTGCAGGTCCCTCTTTCCATCTTTCTCTATGTGTCTCTTATCTTTCTGACTCTTTCTCTCTCCCATTGTGTGTGTTTCCTTTATCGGGCTTTGTGTCATTATCCTGTTTAATCCCTAAATGGTCTCTAGTTACAACCTTGTATGTGAATTTCCATTCGGATGGTTGCATCTGTCTGACTGCATATGGTACTTGATGTAAGGTCATGTCGTCATGTTCTTTTTGACCATCTTGTGATTAAGCGCTTTTGGTCATGAATGGTAGCTTCATATTCTTGACCACTTTGAAGCTCATGTTTCACCACTTGGGGCTCTTGTAAGTCACCACAAGCTTTAAAATGATAAGTGCCAAAGAAGGCGAAAACTTTTCTTCATTCTTCTCCATAGAGGGCTTTTAAGTAGAAGTTCCGTGTTGCATTTAGACTGACAAATGACACAACATCTTCCATTATTTGTTTGCAGTAAATAAACAGTTGAACGATAAAGAACGGGTGGCAGCTGCCTTGGAAAATCCTAACCTTGTAGATATGGTTGATGAGTGCCTTGCACCATCATATGCTTGAACCACGTCTGTTAGTCAAGCAAGGAAAAGAAACTCAAAGATCTCCTCTATCATCCTAAGCCCTGATTTCTTGCCCGGAGCATTTGTTTTCGTTACCTTTCACCTTTCGCTCGTTTTTGTTTTCCGGTCATTTGTTCTTCCACCTTTTGTACAATATTAAGTTTTTTCATTTGTACGATATTAGCCATTGAAGAAAGTAGATTTAGACAAGGGACATATGCTGCATATACATCAGTAACTTTACACAATGTTGCTGGAGCATAAACTGCAATACTGCTGTTGTATAATACTTTTGGCTTGACTTTATGATACACAAGAATGTCCCTATCACCAGAAACTCATTCTCTAGTAAACATACTTGATTTGTGAAGAAAATTAACATCCTTTCTACTGATATTCAACATGACTTGCAATCAGTTATTTCTTATGCGGTGGCCAATGTTTGTGGCTTATCTGAGTGGCATTCATTCAGATTTTCAGAGGGAGATCTACTTCTCTTCTCCCAGTTTAGATGTTAATTTCGAGTTCTCAGTCAAGCAATTAAGGATCAAAGAGGGAAGAAGAAAGGCCCTTAAATACCCTATTTACTTTTCTCACGTCAAATGGAATAAGATTCATAAAAGAGTTTCAACCATTAGCTATATGCTTTAAAAGGCTAAAACCCCGGGTTGAAGCTTGTTCTCAATTGATGTTAAGTAAGTCTTTTAAAAGTCTCACTGTCCACTATGAGTCTAAACGAGACAGAGGTCATATATAGCCTATGGGCCACCAAATGGTAAACCTTTTAATTGAAAGTAAAATTAATGATAACGAACATGCATTTGTACCAGAAAAGTAAAATCCATCAACAAGGGCTCAGGGTTGATCCAATAATAGGAAAATGATTGACTTCCCCCCGGGGTCTCGAAAAAGTTTAACCATCATATCAAGTTGACACCGAGATTCACCATGCGTTTGGTTTTGAATAAGTGAATTTTACTTGCAATGACACAGACGCTACATCTAACAAGCCATAAAAAGGTAAGGAAGCTATACAGAAAACTTAACGCCTTCGTCATCAGCAGAAGTACCCTTGAAGATTGCAAGCTTCCCCTTGTGCTCTAGTAATTTCAATGCACGCATTAGCACCATCCGGTCAATTCCATGGAGCTCTGGTGAGAGAGAAGAGTGAGTGAGTAACAACAAACTGATACTTATTGGTTACCAGCAAAAGCCCTAGTTAGCAATACAATAAAGTTCAATCAAAACGCTCAGAGAAGTTGACAGAGGTTCTTGATCGATATTCAAATTAAGAATCCATAAATTCATAATTTATTTCTTCTTCTTTTTCTTTTTCTGGGAAAAATAAGGAGAGAGAGGCGAGATAAATGCCCTTTTTGCACTTTGATACTGTGATACTTTAGAATATAAACCCCAGACACTTCGAAGGAGAAAAGGGAAATGAAGACGGTTTCATCTTTGTCCCCATGAATAACTTGATAGAAAATGAAAGCAGTCTTAATCTTCCAATGAATATCAATCAGGAATTAGGAGCTCAATCAAATAGGTCCAAAACAAGGGCATAAAACTTGATGCATGACATGCTGGACGCAACCTTATGAGGGCCCATTAGTTACCCATGACTAACACCTCATATGACAAGACCATTGCTTTTCTTTCTCGCTATGCCAATGCAGAAGTTGTCACAGAAACTAGTAATTCTTGATACGATAGCTATGTGATACCATTTTATCTTAACCAAGAGTACGAGTTCAAAGGTAAAGTGCGATGCAAAAGTAATAACAGGGAACAAATTCTGGCCCGGATGATGATAGTTAGAAAAATGGCCACAGACTATATCCAGCTCATTGTTTCGTTAAGTCATTTTAATAATATGAGAGGCAAAAAATGAACCATTACTTATGGGAGAAATTTCCGAACTCAGGAAGCACCAACCAACCCAGACAACCCTTACGCATGATTTTATATCAATGGTTAAATTTTAAAAGATAACTGTTGGGGAAAAACATACAAACACGAAGAATACGAGAAGAAATAACGGACACAAGAAATTACGTGGTTCGGCTTTGAAGCCTACGTCCACGGGCAGCAGAGAATAATTCTATTACTGATCACGAATGCTACAAGGCTCTCACTTTGGTTTTTCTCTCACACATAACATAATGAGTATTGCCACATATTTATAGTGCAAAGGTTTCCTAAACTTATTAAGCAGAAAAGGCAACTAATTAATTATGTGCTACAAAAGGTAACAAGCGAATAAGGTAATATGCTAATAAGGAAATCTGCTATTCTTGTTGCCCAAGAATACGGGCCACATTCAACAATAACATTTTATCCACATTGCAAATGGAAAAGCACAGTCAAAATACCTGTTCCTCGGGATTCAGTCCCAGAACGGATTTCCTCAATGGTCATAACACTATTCTCTAATCCACTTTCTTTCACCTAGTGGATAGATACAACAAAGTGATTAAGATGGCAAATGCCTGAGATGAATGAAAGAAGAGCATATAGACTACAACTCACAAATTGTAAAATTAAGTCAGCCCAGTCTTGGATCCTATGCCAAAGAATTAAACATCTTCTATGACCTTTATCCAGCCATTCTGCACGCCCTGTTAAACAGAGGTTGGAATTAAAGATCTATTAACTTGTTATCACAACCAAAGCCAAAAGGGAATTGAATATCAGATGAGAATAACAAATTTAGAAAGCAAAAATTGCAATAGCTACCATCTGAAACCAACGCAGAGAGAAACGCCACCCTAGCTTCATGACTTAGAGATCCTGCAGTATCATGGAGCAACAGTGAGAAAGCTGCCATAAGGAAGGAGCGAACTATAATGCAGAACCAGAATCAATTTAGTGAAACATCAATAGACAAATCAAATTCGTGCAAGACCCCATCGAATGATATGCTTATTATCTTAGCCTGAGCATTTCTAGATATTTATCACCCATAATGATGCTTCATATCCACTTGCATGGTAAAAATTGACAACTAATGCAGAAGATATTTTTCACACAAGGAGTGGTTCTTACCATAAATGTGAAGCATCAATACTCATTTGATATAACATAATATACATTGAGAAATAAGCCAGAAATTACACAAAGCTGGCTCCTCTCCTCCCAGTTTCTATCCCGACCAAACAAGGGGAAGTGCCCACTATTTACTTCCCTTCCACTCATACTAAATAGTCTACAGTGACGAATGTATCTCTGCAGCAAAGTATAATTTTTTCCCTACCCCTTTGTTTCCGTTTCCTCTTCAAACCAACATTGCCTGAGTCCAATTGCTACTCTTTTAACAATTCAGCTTTTTCGTGCCCAAACCCTGTGATCCTATGTATTGGAAAAGGAAATTTGGAATGTTCTCAGGCAACAACGTGCTTAAACATCACAATTCATCAAAAAAATTTTGAGATTTTGTATTGCTTCATACTGGTAATTTGTAAGTTATTGCTAACCCATTATTATACATCTAAAGAGCTTAGACATCCTACGAGCAAAATTTGTGTCACTGCAAAACAGAGGTTACTCCATCTGCTAGGGGTTAAAAAACTCGAAAGCATTCGGAATTTCAACCTATCAAGGCTGAATTAGGAATTTGTCCAAGCCTTTGAATTTTGTGGGGTATTTGAGAACGGTAGCTGTGACTTCATAATACTGCAGAAACGAGTTAAATACATGTTCTTTTTGGCCAATAGCAGCAACAACTAATTGCATATGTTGCATTATCATCTTCCAGTTCTTTGATGAGCACAAGAATGCTGATCTAGCTCGGAGGAGGGGAACAAATGGGTGTTATACTTATCATGTCAGGAAACTACCTAATTAATATTCCTGCATTGGTTTTATTATTTTATCGAGGCTTAGAATCCTGTTCTGGAAGAGGATCACTACCTTCCTTTATTTAGGAAGCCATGAAGGACTAGGATTACTTACTTTCCTGATTTGAGTCTATGAACTCCTATATAATGCATCCTTATGAGTGTTTTCCATACAATTCCGCAATAATATTATTGCAGTCCTTTCCCAAGACTAAGGCGGCTAATCACACTGAAAATTATTATTGGAGGTGCATCCTTGAAGAGATCGACCTATCCTTTCTCTTTTTCCCTTTTTTATTACAAACCCTAATCTAATTCCCAAATTCTATCACAAATGCTTAGTTAACAAGCTCTAACCTTAATTACCACAACAAGAACCCCAGGTTCTTATCATAATACTATCCACATATAAGAGCTTTATTAAATTTATAATATCAATAAACCCTTTCCTCTAATCAACAAGTATGAATGAATGATCTTACTAAATACATTTCAGGTAGAAGGTATAATGGAAGCATTGTGAAAGCTAGAAGCTAAAGAAAACAGTGAAGCAATGGCGAACATTCCATGTCAGGAACCTCACTTCACGAAAAAAATTCATGAAAATATGATAGAACTTAAAAAGTGGCTGCATACGAACCAAAAGTAGTCTTTTAAATTTTAAGCAATCCCAGATCTGCTTCTCAAATGCCCTCTCAAAATCAATGGGAAAAGTCAAAAATTTCAGCTTCATTGTTTGTTCCATTGAACCTTTTATTTCTCCTCTTCTCATCCTATTTTTTTCTTATTATTTCTTCCTCTTTCTTCTGGCGAGAAGAGGAAGGGGTCTAGGGAGTTAAAGGAGGTGCAAAGTGGTTCCTGTGAGAAAAACGGGTCCATCAACAACATCAAGGAAAGATTAACTGATGAGAGGAAGTATTACTCTCAATTACAGGATTACTGAACAGAGGGAAGTCCTCTTCTAGCCCAACCACAAAGATCTTTTGTGTTCGACAGAAATCGATAATCAGCTCCTTCCAAAGTTGTATTTGCTTCTCTCGAGTCTCCCTCACTGGCTGCAAACTATAGCAAAGAGAAGTTAGAGAAAATTCTTTCCCGAAATCCCCCTGCAGAAACGGTAGCCAAGCTTTATGCCCATTATAAATACAAATGTCAGTGCACCATATTTTGCCAAGCTAATCTGGCAAGTTTGGTCAAGGATTTAGACATCATCCATGTCTATAACATCAAGTTTTGTTTTGTCCAGCAATCAAGCTGAAAAAACATGAACATTTTCTCATTTCTACATTAGAATGGATGCAATAGATCATCTTACAGCAGAACAAAAGACAATGTTCAGCCTTGTATATCCTAAATCAAGAATCCTTAAGGTTGATCTGTTGGCAAAAGACCATCCCAACATAAAAAACTGATTAACATAGCATTGATTTGCTCTTGATTCTCAGCCACAGGATAGAGGGAACAGAATTCCTTTCTGCAAGGCCACTTCATACCCGCATCGACAGTCTTACAGATAGTTTAGACACCACGACCACATAATGAACATTCTGCACTTCTTCTGGGGGGGGTTCAAAGTTCACGATATAGCAGACATATTACACTGGCACGGAGATAATCCTAGAATATCATCAGTTTTGAGCTCTGACAAGGTACATTTAGTCAACAAATCTGAGGGTGCCTATCATCATATGCCTTAACAAATTCAAACCAAGTCTATTACATTTCCCTAACAAATTAAAAACAAGTCTTATCCCACTAGGCAGATCAACTATCATCACATTCCTTCATAATAGATGATTAGTATCGACCTAATTCCATTATCCATATACAAAGATAAGGAAAATCAAGTAAAACTTACACCATGCTTGCGCCCCCAACTCCTCCCCCATGTGTACCTAAAAAGACATAAAATTCCGTCCCTGGCATAAAATTAGCTTACCCCAAAATCATTTCCTATATAATAGTACATTACATATCCAATATGTGAACGGAACAAGATTGATCAAGCAAAGCAGTAACTTATCAGAACCCATAATTGATATTAAAAAATGTGGTAAATGAAGACTCTATGAGAATGGTTTATCAGTTAGTATTGTGATTTCAAATACAACGCGGTTATTCATTTCCAGTCGGTGAATTTGAGGTCGAAAACTACTATTCTTAACACTACGAAATCAGTGAGTTTAATATTCTTACACACACACGCACATATATATATATATATATAGAGAGAGAGAGAGAGAGAGAGAGAGAAACGAAGCAAAAATTTACGTGAAGTAAGGTGGGTAGTTGAAGAACTGAGGCGGCTTAAAATCGCCCAATTTCTGCATCTTTTTCTATAGCTTTCTCTTCAACACGATCACCTCTACTGCACAAGAAAATTAACAACATCAAACAAACAACTAGTTATTAAATAAAGATAATAGGAAAATTAAACCCAAAAAAGCATATCGACCTTTATACCTTCTGATTAATGTGTTACTGGAGACTTTGAAATATAGAGGGCCGAGCAATACAGTGTCATTAAACGTTGATTTCGAAGGCCCAATATTTTTTCCTTTTAGATTTAATTAATAGTTAAATATGGTGATAATATTCTACAAAACACTTAAACAAAAATCAAAAAATGGAGAGCGTGAGTTAAAGCCTTATGACCTTTATTGGGCTTTTCTCCTGGGGAGGCTTTTCGCAGGTTCGGATTTGGGCCTCCAGTTGGATTTTGTTGTCCTGGCAGCATCTCTTTGACAAGTGATTGTGCTGGCCCAGGAGTTCCATGGAATTATGGTATACGCCTAACTCTTGGGCTTAGCGGTTCTGGGCTTATACACATAATCGAGTTTCAATTTTTTTTGAGAACGTCTAATATTAAGCCCGATTAAATTTCCTGTCGTTTATCCTATCTTTTCTATCTGGTAATCGAATTTAACTAGATGAGTTACATATCCTTTCATAATATCATAACCTTATATTGTAATTTAACAGTAAAAGGTAATTTCCATCATTTGTTATAATTTATTAATAACTTATAATCATTAAATTACGATAATAATATTATAATATTACAACTCAAATCTATTTTTAAACAAGTCAAACATAAAATATATATATATGTGTATATATATTAATTAACCTTATCTATTCTTTTTAGAACGCTGTTGAAGACCGTTGATCACTAGTTTGCCAATCTAGACCCCCGGAGGAGCTAATAAAACCATCTCACCTACTCCCAAATGCAATGCACCCACGCACACCCACTTTTAACTTCATTGCCAATTAATTATTATGCTCTTAATTCGACCAAAACAAAGCTCAATGTTTTGATTTGATAATATCACCAACTCAATTTATTAAGTTCTACAATTCTCCTAATCAAGGAACACTGTTAAACTAGTTGGCTCATATTCATTACATGTTCTCTTGTCTCAAATATTTTTTAAAATGGTAATCCAAATTTATGTCATGAATTTACAATGAAATCTCTACATTGGAATAATTTTTTATTTTCTGGGATTGAGAAAATGATTTAAATGGTTGGCACTGAAAATAGTGATCGGATAGGAGGTGGAAGTTCAAAACATTGAGAAAAAGACACTACATGACAAATTTTTTTTTTTGGAAAAAATCACTGCATGTTACTGAATGTCAACTAATACAAAAGTTTATCCTACTCATTAAAGAGAGAAAATGAGTTAAATGTCTTATGTAAAAAATAATAATAAATAAAATGTTATGTTCTTTTTTTAAAATTAATGAGTAAAATACCAAAAAAAGCAACATTGAGTGTTGAAGACTCGACGATTGATATATATATATTTTTTTTCTTTTGCAAAGTAGATTTTCAAGTTTTGAAGATACAAAAAATCAAAAGAGATTTAGTTTTGTGATGTTTTACTCATTAATTTAAAAAATATGATAATTTACTTATTTATTTATTTAAAGAATATTTAATTCATCCTCTCCCTATAAGATTCAAATCATTTACAAGAATTTGCCCAGAGGGAGGGGAGGGTTAGACACCCGTCAATTATTAACTTAATTGAGACGAAATTCTTTAACTATACCGATTAACTACTCTATTTGCTATTGTTTTCGCACGCCTAACGTTTTGCAAAAAATAAATGCAAAAGGATCATGGCTCGTAATAGGGACTTCTTCCTAAAGCATGTATATAAGAAAGTTAACAAAAGTGTTGATTAAATGACAAACTATAGATTAACGTTTCTCCCAGGAGTACATCGAATCAATGGACCGCGAAACGGTCTCAAATCCTTGTTGGGTTAAGACTTGAAAGGGATCTCGTCGAATAGACTAGTCACCATTTAATTTGTTTTTTGGCTCGGCCTCCTTGTATTATAAAAATAAATAAATGCAAAAAGTAAATCAATAATAAGGGAAAGAACCCCAATATTTTAAATTTAAAAAGTTATTAAAAGAAATTATAATATAAGGATGCATCTCAACACATCTTACGAAGGATTTTTTTTTATTTATACCCTAATTTTGAGCATTCCTTTAAAAAATACCTTTATTTTGAAATTGTTCTTAAATTTACCCTTTTCGATATTTGAATTATTGAAACAGTAAATGAGCTACTGTTTTTGATATGTTTTAAATTTCGATATTAGAATTTTAAATGAGTTGTGTAATCAATGTGAGTTCGGTAATTAAATTACTAAAACGGTAATTCACTTACCGTTTTGGTTTTTTTGGAACGCTAGGTAAACGGTTACTGTTTTGGTAATTCAATTACCAAAACAGTAGATAAGTTACTTTCCAATAATTTCGATATTAGAATTATTGAAACGGTAAATGAGCTACTGTTTTTGTTATGTTTTAAATTTCGATATTAGAATTTTAAATGAGTCGTGTAATCAATGTGAGTTCGGTAATTGAATTACTGAAACGGTAATTCACTTACCGTTTTGATTTTTTTGGAACGATAGGTAAACGGTTACTGTTTTGGTAATTCAATTACCAAAATAGTAGATAAGTTACTTTCCAATAATCCAAACCTTGTATTAATCATGCAACTCATTTAAAATTCAAATATGAGTATTTGAAACGTCTAAAAAACAGTAACTCATTTACTATTTTGACAATTCAAACATAAAAAATGGTAAATTTGGAAATGATTTCAAAACAAGTATATTTAAAAATTTTTTTTTATCAAAATGAGGTTATTAAAAATAAAAAATCCTCTTTGGAAGCCGAGATTCGTATTGGTGTCAGGACTAATGACTAATGAAGTAGTAACGACGGAAAGTCAATAGTGAAGTGGTACAAGTTTGACCACAAGAGTGTCAGAGAGCTTCAGCAGTCCTTGTTATTGTCGACGCCCTCACTTTTTTAAGCATACAATTGAATTTCAATTAATAACAAATCTGCTAAACTTCAATTAAACACCCTCTTAGCCTTCTATGTTTCTTGACTCTTTGTTTGCGGGTAAATGAAAATATTTGCATATTCATTCTATCTATACACACAATTTTCATATATGTAAAATATCAGAAATGCTTCGTATTGTTTGATCTTTCATCAAAGAAACATCAAGTTGTAGACTTTCGTTTAGTATTAGCATTTTCTCTGCAATTTAGATAGAGGGTCACTTTCTTTTTTTGTTTTACAATTGTTTTTATATGTCTGAATTTAAATTCTGTTGTCTTTTTGGCTTGCAGCTAAATTTAGTTAATTTCCTGCTTCCAAGATCGCAGGATTCTCACAAATTTCTCAATCATGGCTGTGTAAGATTTCACTTTCTCTCTTTTTTTTCTGTTTATTTTAGTAATCACAGTATGATTATGGCGGGTTCGAGTTGTTTAGCGGAAGCTTATTGCCCAGGATTTTTTTTTTCTCAAAAGTTGTTAAAAAAAAAGCACTTCAGAAAAAAAACTAATCCAAACGAGCCCTGAATTGAAGTATTGGTTCTTGATAGGAATGAGTGGTAGGATATTTTAGTCTAAGGATGTATCTGCGTATATACGTTTAGTATTTATGATATATTTGTTGTTTCTGATAAGTAGAATCTGATCTTGATTATTATCTCTTTGTTATGTTTACGCAGAGTTGCATCTGCTCCTGGAAAGGTTTTAATGACTGGAGGTTACCTTGTATTAGAGAGGCCTAATGCTGGGATTGTACTGAGTACAAATGCTCGATTTTACGCGATTGTCAAGCCGTTCTACAATGAAGTTAAACCCGAGAGTTGGGCATGGGTGGGTGATGTTTCTGTATTTTATTTTGTTATCTTTTCATGCCAACAATGATTTTAGATTGTTTATCCTTTTTCTTGCTGTTGTTTACATTTATTTTTCTCATGTAGATAAGTTTATTTGTGCGTATATGCAAGATATTTTTTTGTTCCTGTAATGAGTTCAGGTTAATAGGATTTGACAGAATCTTAGCTGACCCCACCTAGTGGGTTAGAGGCTTGGTATGTTTTGCTTGGAATTTGAGATGATCTTACAGATGGAAACATTTTGTGTACTGATGCATTCGCTTTCTTTAATTGTTGACCTGTGTGCTAATGTCCATCCAACTATTTGTGTATGGTTGTGATACTAGTTTTCCACTCCAATTTCATGTTCATTATTGCTCTACTTTTCTCCTTGACACCCTCACACTTGCTATCACATTGAAAAGTGGTAACTTTATTCCCTTATCAGGGGAGTTTGGCAGTTCCATCTACAGTGACAGTTATCTCCAATTTCGGTATAGAATTTAACATTTTCATTTCCTGCCACCTTTTTTTCTGCATGATCTATATGAATTCATACACTACTTTCGGCACAAAAAGTAGGAGGTGGAGTAGTTACAGATTCTCTTGTTTGAACTCTCAAGTAGTCTCTGTTATTTAACTAAATACTGTTAACATGAATGGTTATAACTATAAATTGGAACCCATGCCTTCACAAATGCTTGATATGATATCTCTATGTTTTTCTATTTTCCTGACAATTCTTTTCTCTCTCTTGGATCCATGGTATCTCAATGTCATATTTCTATTCATCAACTTTCAGGCATGGACAGATGTGAAATTAACTTCACCGCAGATGTCAAGAGAAACTATGTACAAATTATCCCTCAAACATTTGACACTTCAATGTGTTTCTTCAAGGCAAGTTAAAACGGTATATTATTCTCTAAAATAAGTCGTTCTTTTTCCTTGATCAATCACACTTGGTCATTGTTATATGCCAACATAAAAATTTTCAAAAGATGACCATGTTTTTTGGTTTTCTTGATTGATGATTAAAAGTGTAGACCGTGAATACATAATATAATGAGTTACAAATTTGAAGTGTACAAATTTGATGTTTTCTTCCACTGGCTTAATTTCAGTGAATCTAGAAATCCATTTGTAGAATATGCAGTGCAGTATGTCGTGGCAGCAGCATATGCAAGATGTGACAAAACTAAGAAGGATGCACTACAAAAACTACTTTTGCAAGGTAATTTCAGAAATTTATGAGTATATCCTCCTTTCAGGTATTATGGAATTCAGAAAAGAAATCTTAATGTCTCTACTGATTACTTATGCAGGTCTTGACATTACAATCCTAGGTTGCAATGAGTTCTACTCATACCGGAATCAGGTATCCCATGTTTCATATGGTTCCACAAATCACATTTGATCATTTGGTGTTGGTGTTGTATATCTCCTTATACTCGAGCTTGATGTTGCTTCTGGTTTGTCCTTACATTCCTCTTGAAAGGCCTGATGTAAAATTCTATAATTATTACTTGGATATATCTTCTGCTGTCCACAAAAGAGGGCCAAAATATGAGAAAATTTACATGGGAAAATATTTTTAAAAAGATGGACAGGATTAGAATATAGATAGCACATAACTAGGAGTTCAATTTTCTGCACTAATGCTGGAATATCTTTCATTTGCCTGGTGTTTTTTTCCCCTAATTTATCTTCATACATGACAATTTTAGATAGGCATCCCATTTACCTAAATCACTTGTTTACTACAAACGCATAGCATGTTATTCATGCACAATTTAGTAAAATTGACTGTAGGCTTTTGCAAAATGATGTTGAATGTGCTCTCCTTAGATCAGTATTAGCTTTTTGAGTTGCAGACTTGCATAGGCCACATATGACATTTGGCCTTCCAGTACATAATTCTGTATCATCAGGAGGCTATGTTGTTGTGTTTTATGTTTATGGTTATATAGAGTGTTTATAATTTTCATTTGGATAGTCTCTTATTCCCAGTGTATCTTTTCCAATATAATATTGTGACAAGTGTCAATTCGTCACAGTTAAGGGCATGGAGCTCGAGTAGTTCTTGTGGTATCTCAATTAAATTGACCATTTCAACTTGGCTGAACACTGTAACATACTAAACCAAAAAGAAGTAGAAGAATTGGAAGCAATTGTTGGAAATTGTGAACTTTAAAAAGTCTTCTGTATTCATTTGTTGATATAAAACCAGCATTAACCGTACTTTTTCCCTGGGTATAGTACACAGAGATGATCTTATTGTGAGACATTTAAGAAACAGCCACAATTTATATACAAAAGATGATGGTTGGATGGAGGATGGAATACTTATAAGAGAAGATGAACTAGAAAATCTTCAATTCTGTCCTCAATGAATTAGGTGCTTCGGAATCTTTAGATTTCTCCTACATTCATCTTGTTGCAAGACTTGATTCTCAAAATGTAAAACTGCTACTGTTTCTGTAGATTGAAGCACGTGGACTGCCTCTTACCCCAGAATCGTTGGCTTCCCTCCCACCTTTTACATCAATTACCTTCAATGCAGAAGAATCAAGTGGGCAAAATAGCAAACCTGAAGTTGCAAAAACTGGTTTGGGATCGTCAGCAGCTATGATGACTGCAGTTGTTGCTGCGTTGCTTCATTATCTTGGAGTTGTTAACCTCTCATCCACAAAAAATAATGATGAGGATCTTGATATTGTGCACAAGATCGCTCAAACTGCTCACTGCATTGCCCAGGGTAAAGTTGGCAGTGGATTTGATGTCAGCTCTGCTGTTTATGGCAGTCAACGTTATATAAGATTTTCACCGGACGTGATTTCTTCTGCTCAGGTATCTTCTTTCCTTCATGCTCGTATGGCTTATGCACATATTTGAATATGATTGTTGCTGTCTCATGCCATGAACCAATAGAAGAATACTATGCTTGGTAAGATAACACTTCCTCCAAATATCAGTGATCTTCCAAAGATCTCATGTTAGCGTAGGGATGAATTATCTCTAGAGACCTATCAGTTGCAAAAGTTGATAGACTAGCTTCACATGGAAATAACCTCAATTGTTTGTGTGGTGTTATGTTAACAAATTAGATGAATACTCTGTAAAAATGCCACAATGATGAACCATTTAATTTAACTCTGGAAATGTGAATAATTACTATGATAATGGGGCTTGAGTATCTGTTTCTATGGTTCGATCATTCCCAGGACCTTATTCTTGTTGTTGACTCTTTAACCATTGAGTTGCAGGATGCGATAAAAGGTATGCCACTAGAAGAAGTCATAGCTGATGTCTTAAAGGCCAAGTGGGACCATAAAAGGACCAAGTTCTCCTTGCCTCCGTTGATGACCCTTGTAAGTCACAACAAACTCCTAGTATTTCTCCATTGACATGTTTATATACATTAAAGTGCTTATTATGCAGAACTCTAGAAGACATTGCATATTGAAGCAGTTGCTGGTAACAAATTGAATTGTTAATGGAAGCTCCTAGGCTACTCTTGCCTGTTACTGTTAAGGCAAAACACTTTTTGCGCCTTTCTTGACTTTCATAATCTGCCACTCAATAGAAACTTGGTGTTTGTAGGCTGTATAAGTTCTAGAAGATGGAAGAGAGAAATTGGTGTTCAGCATCCAAATTTGAGTTTGCTTTTGTCCCTAGAATGAAAAGGCAAATTCTTTAATGAATATGATTTAGGCTGCATCCTTATTTATTTATCTGTAGGAATCAGTTGATTGATGGTTCAAAAAGTTTTTGAATTTCCTTAGCTTAGTCCTTATATTTTCATTTTGAGCCTTTTAGTTCTGTACATGTTTGTGTTGGTTCCTCCCTTATCTTCCTGATAGTCTTTCAGGAAGTTGTCCATTTTGCCTTTTCACCAGTCACTCTTGGTCAATTTTCTGGGATAAACTTGTTGGGTGACACCAAGGATTATCTTGATGGAATGTAAAACTTCAGGGAAAGAAGGTTCGAAAGCAAAAATCAGGGACTAATATGGAGTATACGTTCAACTCTTGAGGGACCATCAGTCGAATTAACACTTGTCTGAAAGTAGGCAGCACTACTGGGTTTATGGCTTGCTTGATTTTTCACTGAAGATCAGTCTGTTTGGCATTGGGGAAAGTTATTTGGTTTGGGTTTGAGGGTGTATGCCTAGGGTCATAGTTTGTGATATTGAGTTCATTCGTTGGTTGTAGTGATGAACCTACAAAATGTTATGCAGCCCTTGGCATGTCCCATTGGAGTGACTGGGGAAAAATACAGTTTACTGGTATGCCAGAACATGAGTGCTTGCTGGATTACTGGTGATCCTTTACAGCCAAAGCAATTCTTGTTTACTGCCTTTAGGCAATAAACATAAGTAAATGTCATGAACCATTCAAATCAGAAAAAAAGATGGCTGTGAGACTAGTCACCATAACTCCAAGGCCTCCCCTTCATGAAACCCGAAGCTTGAACATATAAAACAAAATGTGGTGTGGGGGAATCACCTTCTCTTATGGTCCTCTTTGTAAGTTGCATAATATTGGTACTATCTCAAATCAATTCTACTTTTTATGTTGCTGAGATGGTCATGATTCATTTGCAGCTATTAGGAGAACCGGGAGCTGGGGGTTCATCAACACCATCAATGGTTGGTGCTGTGAAAAAATGGCAGAAATCTGACCCTGAATTATCAACAGAGACCTGGAGAAAGTTGTCAGAAGGGAATTCTGCTCTTGAAATGCAACTCAGCACCTTGAGCTGCTTGGCAGAAAAACATTCTGATGCTTATAAGCACGTTATCAACAGCTGCGGCACACTGACCTCAGACAAGGTAAATCCAACTTGTGTAATCAAGGCGTAAGGTTGAGCAAATTGTTGGAACATTTTCGATTTCTCAGACCACACCTCTGTACCTAAAACATCGGACTAGTGTCCATCCTCAAGGTGCATAAGGGAGTAATAAGCTGTAGAGCTTTTGTATGTCCCTTTTGTTTTTGTTTCTCCTCCGACCTAGACTCACCAAGATGTTCATTTGCTGGATATATAGACAACTGCTGTCATGATTCTTTCCTGTCCTGTAGGGGAAAGACAGTTTAATAATTTGGTGATGCATTATGAAGTAATAAAAAGACTTGATCAGCGAAATGCTGGTGAAAGACTATATTGAATAATCCCCATAAATGAATTATTAGTGTCGTTTGTTTTGGTTCCTCATTGGCTGTACCCATGGATGAAGAATACATTGAAAAAGATGCTCTTCTGTTGCATGCAAATTTGGGTAGCATAGAATATTGCTTACAAAAGCTATGGGATACTTATCCACACTTCAATAAGACATGAAAGTGCACAAGTATGCTACATGGAAGTCTTAAGACAGCCACTGAATCTTGATTTTTCTCTGAATTGAACCCACCAATTAGTTTTGTACATTGACAATCATCATTTACATGTGCTATTTTTTGTACATCTCTCTCTCTCTCTCTCTCTCTCTCTCTCTCTCTCTCTCTCTCTCTCTCTCTCTCTCTCTTTCTCTCTCTCTCACACACACACACACAACACACAGCTTTTCTGCGTACATTTGCTGACATAAAGCAAATTTTCATTCCATTTATAGTGGATAGAGGGAGCAAATGAACCAAGCCAAACAAAAATTGTTAAAGCATTGCTAGGAGCAAAAGATGCCATGCTAGCAATCAGACATCACATGCGCAAGATGGGCGAGGCTGCAGGAATTCCAGTGCGTGCTTTTCTATTTAGTTGAAACTGTGTTTGTGTAAACAATTCCTCTTCATCACTAACATATGCGTGCATTTGCAGATAGAACCTGAATCACAAACTCAGCTTTTAGATACTGCAATGAGTATGGAAGGAGTCCTCTTGGCTGGTGTGCCTGGTGCAGGTGGATTTGATGCAGTATTTGCCGTCACTTTGGGTGATGCAAGTGACAAAGTGATCAAAGCATGGAGTTCCCTTAATGTTCTCGCCTTGCTAGTGAGAGAAGATCCTCATGGTGTGACTTTAGAGAGCAACGATCCGCGAGCAAAGGAAGTTACATCTGGTGTTTCTGCAATTCAGATTCAATAGGACTTAAACAACTCAATTTTCATTCTACCCAGGAAATGCAATATGCTCGAGTAGCAGTAATGGTTCAGGTAACTTTTTCATCTCTGTATTCTGGTTGGGAAAGCTCATTAGCAACAGTTTGTGCCAAGGAAAGCATCTAAAATTAGCCTGAACGGTAAATCGCACTATTGGGTTCAGAATAAGCTGATAGCAGTTGAGGCATATAAAGAAAGCAGTAGGTGCCTCCTGTTGCTTTGTCAAACACTGCCACCAACGACTGTAATCTTCACACGATTTGGTTCTGATTTGTCTGAAGCCACCATGTTTGCCTTTTGCTATAATCTGTCTCTTTCAGTCAATATTTTGCAGAACTTTGTAGTTGTTTCCTTGCTTTTCATGTTTCAGGTATAATCTAGAAAGAATGTTACTAAAAGCATCATGTTCCTTCAGTTGCAATAGATTCTTGAAAGCCTTGCCCCCAAAAAAAAAAAAGATTATTGAAAGCAACCTTCTGTAACTCCAGATATCGACAAATCTAAGAACTAGGAGGTGGGTGCGTCTAGTGGGTTACGAATTGGTTTGGTTTGGTTTAGTTTAATTTGTTTAGGACGAACTAAGAAGACTGAGCCATATTAGCTCCTTTGACAATGGGTCCAAATGCCAACCTATTAAGATAATAAACCCTATTAATTGGTATAAAATGTTTGCGTCTATATATTTATCTCCCCAAGGGCAGCTGGAGATCGGGGCAGGTACATGGATGCCAAAAAACCACCACAATGCAGTGTGGCCGTGTGGGTTCTGGGACATCGCTTTAATGGCGTTTAAAATTCAACATAATACAGCTAAGAAGATGTACAATTAGATTGCTTTCTGCAAATACATAAAGATTACAAGCATTATACATATCAACATCTAATGACGACTCGAAACCACTCAAGGGTGAAAACTGAGTGGAAGAAAAGTAAGCCAATTTTTTTTTTCTTTTCTTTTTCAAAACCCCCACCCCCAAACCCAATCTCCCGCTCCCCATGGAATTCGAACCTAGACATCACTCTTAAAAAAGTAGTCTCAACCACTTGAGCTACTTTCTGAATCCCGCAAAAGCTTCCTCTTTCGTTTTTGCTAAAATAAGCAAGTAATCATCACAGATCATTCCAAAAATAATCGGGTAAGGAATATCGCAGAGTATCCTTGAGTCCAAAACAATAGATAAGCCAGAACTCTGAGGCTCCAAATGTGTACACAATCACCGTGGAATCATCCTGCAATCGTCCACTGAAACTTACTCCAGACAAGACCTGATCCAACCAGCTATATGGCTCTGCAAAAATTTGAATTGCTCCAAAAGCAAATCCTCTTTCTTGCTAGTTACCTAGAAAAAATTTGATCATTCTTCACGAGATGCACTCTCCAAGAAAGTGAAAACTCGTTTCTTAAAAGACCGAGCTAACTCCAAAATCTCGGATTCTCTATTGGGCATGGTTATAATGTCATCCTTCGTTAGGCACTTGCGTTTGACGCTTAATCTCTTAGCGACGTCAATGGTCAAGCTAGCCATATCTCTCCTGCTTGTTAGTGATCGCAAGAAAGGACCTGAATATCGAGGATGAGATACGAGTCTATTCAAAAGAATAAGAGTTTCCCGCATGAGCAAGGTTCTGCCAAGAGAAAAAAAAGGGATATTTAAAGTCATAAAGGTCAACGAGATCAAAAGATTAGGACAAAATTATGGGCAGAGATAACTAGAATATCTACATATAGCAGGTTCTTCCTTGAATCTGATAAAAGAATAAAGAAAAAAAATTGCCCTATCACTAACGGTAATGCAATGCATGTTAAATGACCTACAAGACAAAAGTTTGTGAATGTATATGCAGTTTTACAGCAAGGATCAGTGTATAAAATAACGAACACCAAGGCATTATGCAAGTTCATGAGCATTACCTTTCCTTGAAAACTTCAGGTGGTTGAGCAGGATCTAGTTCTTCTAGAGCCATATCTGAGGTCAGACCTCGCAAAATGGTTGCAAGCAAATAAGTCATCTTAGAAAAGTCGGGACTAAACAGAATCTCCAAGCTAGATTTGCCCGAAGATGCTAAGAAAGCTAGGAAAGTTATTGCATTCCTCCGAAGCTTCAATTCCTGAATGTTTTGAAATTAAAAGATCACGAGATACATAAGACTTATGTGAAGCATCATTCCTTAAAAAAATTTGGAATGCAAGGTAGACAGCAAATAATGCATAACAATGTTATGCCTTAGATAAGCCTCAAGTGTCAAACTGTCAACTAAAGAAATGATACAGCAATCAGACTGATAGAAGAACCACAAGTGGATGACAATAATAAACATATAGCAGCTAGTTGGGCTAGTGGTAAGTTAACCTTAACTCAGTCTAGGAGATCGAAGTTCCCCGAACTGATCAACTCGACTGGGCACACAAGCAAAGTATTTTATATTCCCTGAGAGAAACTATATAGCTTTACCCTTAATTCATGTGGAGCTACATGACATCATGATTATGCTAAAAATACCAAATTGTGAGAAGAATAGTCCATGGCATCTCATCCAGGCTTACCAGCTCTGTATCCAGTTCAGTCTTAAAGTGAGAGTCAAGGAGACCAGAGAATATTCTTATATGAATCTGCCAGGTCTGTTGTGCCAATCATTTTACCATAGGAGCATGTATAAATAATTTTCTGATATTGCCGTATGGACACAGTTTATGTTGACCAAGCAGGTTCCAATCTTATGCACCTACAAGAATTGTCTACATTACGAAACGAGCATGCAGCTCCGCGGATGCTTTAACATGCCAAGAGGCAAATTTATCTGATTCAACATGCACAGCTACTAAGACGTACAAGATAAAATTTACTCAAATTTATTGACCTGTACCTGCAACTTAAAGTTGCTTGCACGCTAGTAGTATACACACAATGGACGCTGCACTTAATCGAGAATAATGAATCTAATCATGTATACCCTGATAATTGCACTTGCACATTTGCAGTCAAAGTGAATTGCTAGATACACCTAATTTGGCGTATGTATGAAAAAAGCTGTGGAGGCACGTGCGACATCAAAATCATGGTGAACGTTTAATAATGCTTAAGCAACATATCATAAAGATTTGTACCGTAATACAGCTCAGGATCACAACCAGGGTAAAATGATCAATCTAAAAATCACGCTGAGATCAGATCTACCTGGGCACCAGTTCCCTTGCAAGCTATGCATTCTGCCAGACCCTCAAAGATCACACTGAAACTTTGAAAAGCTGAAATATTGTTTGCATTGGTATCTGCAGTATTGCCTGCACTCTCTACTTCCTCTTTGCAGACAGAACTAAACATCGCCATTACTTTAGGGCCTATTTCAATTACTTTGAAAATCACATTAAAATATTCTATCATAGCCCATATACATTATTTATGGAAGTATGATGAAAACAATGAATGCAGTTATGACATATACAAGTATTCTTTCTAATGTCAAGATCTAAAAACGACAACTGATCACAAACTAACAAACTAGTCCTGGAGATTCTAATTGAAAAGGTTTATTGGTATGTTATGCATTTAGAGGAGGATACAAGCAGGCTAGAGAAAATTTGGAGAAACCTAGATGGCTTGACAGATTATGAATTCAAAGAGAGTGTTTCACATCATAAGCAATAAAGTCACTTACAGTTAAGTAGCAAGTAAAGAAGACGCAAGGCTTGTGTCTGCACGGGCGGACCAGCTTCTTTTCTTAGTAGCTGTGACATGCTTTGGAAAACTACCTCAGATGCAAACCTGTGCAAACGAGGATCTTATTTAGGGACTAAAAAGAACATAGCATTAATCAGTAAGAGAACCTCGTCGACTTACTTCTCCCTCTCCATGTAGGCATTACTTCTTATGAGAATTAAGTTCATGATACAGACTGCTTCCAATCTCACATATTCTTCTGTATTTCTTCTAACAATTTGGCACATCAGCTCAAAAAGAGAGATCCAATTGACATGACAAATCGACATTACAGAGCTGTGACTGAGGATAGACTTCCAGAGAGTTTTCATGTCAGATGGTTCTGGTCTATGAAAGTTACAGTTACCATCTGATGTCTCTTTGGTAAGTGCATAAAACATGCTTCCAGCTATGGGATACTTATGTTCATCAGCACTATTGTTGGAGCAAGGTTCCTCAACCATAACATTATTCCTGATAAAGCACACTGGAAGATCAAATCAATGTAGATAAGGAATGCAGTTCCTTGGACCTTAACACAAGCACCATTTCTTTCTTGCATTGGGTAGGGGGAGGTGGTTTCAGCAATGTGTGCAGGTGATTTCTAATAAACTTCTCAAATATTTCCTTGCAAACCAGAGCTAAAAAGTATGCGCCCAGTAATTTACAAAGTTCTTCCGAATGGATATTATGGCTGCACTCATACAGAGGAATGCCCCAACTGAACTCTAGTTCTTATATTTCCTTTGCTTTGTGATATTTGCTGATTGACCAACCAATAACCAATTGTATAAGAGGAAGAATGTACTTCCCAAATCACTATAAGTTCTATTCCATCAGTTTCATGATACTATACTTGCACAAGTTTCTTTTCTGTAAAGCTATTTAAGAACAAGTAGGAAGCAGAGAAATTAGAGGAGTATAATACAAATATTAGGATAATCCACTAGCTTGCACATTCTAGTTGAGACTGGCAACATAACTGTGTAAGAGAAGTTTGGTGAGATTATGCAGAACCAGATATCTACTAATTATGTAATACACAAAATAGTTCAAATGACAAATGGAATAGAGAGGAACAAAAAACATAACTATGTATAGATTGCTTAGAGTACCTTAAAAGCAGATAATGTATGGAATATCTTCCGATGGACAGATACTGCTAACTGTATTATACAATGAGCAAACAAGTACAAACTAAAGACAGACTCATTCCAGTATACAATTCTTTTTAGAGCCCTTTGTCCCATATTCTGTAAGCAGGAATTTGTTCAAATTTTCGTTTTTGGTCATGAGCATCTGTTCAAGTAAGCTTATTATAGCAGCATTCAGGGTGGCAGCCTTAGCATAGGACCGAATGACATGAAAACCAATCAGCATTGTTAAATGATAAAATGGAGTAAGGGGTGAAACAATATAAACATAAGAGCGAGAGAAAAAGGTACCTTCTACCACAATTTGTTCCACTGAATGAGTACTTTAGAAGTACATGCAGGATATGTAGTGATCTATGAACAATACTAACCTGCACAGCAGGGAACTAGTTACTACAGCAGTTCCAAGAAAAATTGGTGGAGATTCTGTAGATCCAAATGATGCAGATGCACAGACTAGCAATTAAAGGAAACAGAGAAATAGACAATTGAAGGTTGACTACAATAAATTGGAAACTAGAAGCCACAGCATCTGCAATCTCATCCAAATCAGGTGGAAGGGCACTCAACAATTGTGACGTAAGGAATGCATCTTCAAGTCGTAAATTGTTTTTTGCAAATCTTTGTTGGCTCACAAAATTGTGTGGCTTCACATATACATTAATGGTTAAAATTCACAACAAACAGGCTAAAGTTCTAAGATTTTGAGGCTGCAATTTATCCCAAGTGATAATAACTGAAAGTATACAGAAGCAGCATCCTTTATCACACAGGACAGTCATTGATCTTGAAAGAGAACACAGTTCAAGTTCTTTTGGGCTACTTCTAGCCACAAATGGTGGCTGTTTACATGTTTGCTAAAGTGACATCCATTTGCAGAAAGGATCCGCCAAATAGAGAGACAAGGTTGTCGGTCTTAATATTGGAAAGAGCTCCTATGACAAATATCGATTTGAAAATTAAAGACACTTGTTAACTTTAAGTGAAAACCAAGAACCTCCTAATCTTTCTTAGGCTCTTGTGGAAAGATGAAAGAAGCCAAATATCAGCTTATCATAAACATGTATATTCATTTGCAACCCTATCACCTATTCCTGAAACAAATTGTCTCTATAAAGACAGAGGCTTACTACTGAACCATAGAGATACTTAGAGCAGTAACTTTCATAAAAGACCATGTTTTGAGTTATTTCAAACAAATTTATATCAAAAGATGTTGAGTTATTCCAAGCAAATTTATATAAGAAGATAAAGAAAGAGAAAAGTGAAAAGAAAATTAAGGCTCTGGGGAACAAAAGAAAAGGTAAGCAAGCAGACTAGAGCAAATGAAAAAGACACTAAGCTAAACTCAAGATATATAAAAGAACTCGTGCTTCACATATCATTCACATAGCCTCCAATACAAAAGTCAAATACCACCTTCCCTTCCTATCGAGGCGCACTCATATGCCTACACACGCTACAAGAGGGTGTATTTCCCCCTTAAGTGGAAAGAAAGAAGGGTCAATTTATGGGCGCAAGTGCCAGGGTCTATTCACTGGTGCAAGTGCCAGGGTCAATTTACAGGTGCAAATGCCAGGGTCAATATACTGGTGCAAGTGCAAAGAAAGTGAATTTTTCATTCAAGTGCATGTATTCAAGTATTTCTTCCAATCAGAACACACATTAGATTCTGATAAATAGTATTTTCAATTGAAAAGAAAAACACCTTTCTTAAATAATACGCAGGCTTTTGAATTCATATATTTACAAATTACACAACAATCAATCAACCAAGTCATGAACTCACGTGTTCAAGTCTACAAAGAGCAACCAAAGCTTCTAAGATATCCCCCAATCTTCCAGTCTCCTCGCTGAACTGCAATAAATACAGAGCTGACAAAAATTAATGCAGAAAAACAATTGCGGTGCATCTTCATGATAGATAAAAGAAACAGAAAAGGACAAAATTATGAAATGTACATCATGTGACTATTGAATTTGCAACTTTTCTCTAGTGAAAAGATTGCAAATGAATGAGAATGGCTAATTGATAAAATAAATTAACAATGCTAGTGATGCGTTTGTTTTGTGTGTTTATCTATTGCATGTATATACTTGTTTTGAGGTGTTTTGAGCTTCATTTAATGTATTAGTATAGCATTTAGGTCATAATTGTGCATATTAAGGTTTAAATGTTCATAGTTGAAGTAAAGACTTAAATGTTACACTAATGTGCGTTTATTGCTTGTTTTAGGTGTGATTTGGAGAGATAATTGGAGCTTAATTGAGGGTGCTTAAAGTGTGGAGCAAATCCAAGGGTGTTTTGGACGCAAAGGAATGAAGAAAAGTGCTTTTGGAAGTGGTCGGACGAAAGAAGGAGCGATCAAGGCGAAACCGAGCGCAACGTGAGCCAAATTCGGATCTTGCAACCTAAAAAGGATATGGACAAATTTTGGATATGTTTTAGGTTGCAAAAGATGGCTTGGGAGATCCCCACGACGATACGAAGCCATAGAAAAAAACGGTGCGCGAATCGGAGCTAAAACGAGCAAGATATGACCATTTTACTATCAAGACTGGTTTGCCTCTGTCTAGGCCGGACGACCAAGCCGGTCAACCGGCTAGGTCGACCGGCCGGATCAGAACCTGGGCCAATTTTGGCCGGACGACTTAGGCCCAAAGCCGGTCGACCGGCTGGGCCCCCGGCTGGACGCGTTAACAGCTTCATTTAAGCCATTTTCAGCCCTTTTTGATAGAGAACACCACGCAAATCCAACACCTATTTCCCTAAACCTAAAATCCACCAAAAATCACCTCACACACTCACTTCTAAACACATTTAACACTTGGAATCAAGGATCTAAGAGGATCAAACACTAGGATTTGGGGCATAGCTCATGGTTTGTAAAGCTTGGCTATGGATAGAAGGGTATCTCTCTTTTATCCTAAGTCTAATTATGTTTAATTAGAGCTATGTAGGGTGATTATATCTTGTATTTATGGATTGATTACTACTTTATATTAATGGAAACTTGATGGATTTATGTATATATGCCTTATGCTTATGGTTTCAAAGGCTATTTTACATACATGTCTATGTGTTTGTTGAAATGCCTTAATGATGTAGCATATATATATATATTGAAGTCTATTGTGCTATTAACCATTTCTAAATCATTATGCTAGCATGTCTATGTGTTTGTGTGGTGACTACATGAAGTGGGTATGACTATATACATGTCTATGTGTGTGTTAGCATACTTAATAGCATAACTAGCTTCTATTGCATGCATGTCAGGTGCTATTGCTTAAATTGGTGTAATCTAAACATGTCTATGTGTTTAGTAGTAGAATATACCGGTGTATTCTCAAATGCCATGCCCTAGATGTGTTTGCCATGCGCTTTAATGTCAATTTCTGCTAATTGTGATGCGATTGATGGTGCATAACTAGTATCTAGCTTAGGTCGAGTCCCCTTTGGCTTTAAATCCAGCCAATAGGAGTCCGAATAGGTTTAGTTCACCTAGGAAGGCTAGTTAGTCCACCCTAACACCTTAGGTTCATAAGGACCACGCCGTAGCTCTGAGTGAGGCGAAGCTTAGGGATGGACTCGCACCGAGTCCTAGGGCCAGATTGGGGAACTAATTAGAGGACTAAGTGCTAAGGTTAGATCGATCTACACTCACCTAGAATCTTATTGGCTAGCCCTAATTCCTAAGTCATAAAGACCACGCCGTACTACTAGGCATCGCCACCTAGGGACGGACCCGCACTGAGGCTTAGGGTACCAATTAGGAGGCTAATTATAGGTCTAGATTAGAGCACTTAGTATAATCCATCAAGTAACCCTAGAAAGACGTAGTAATCACCATAAACAAGATGTAATCACCTTAGTCTCCCATTTCCGACGTTTGAATCCCCTTAGATCACTTGATTCCCCCATCACACACATACGTGCTACCTTTTTATTTCCTTGTTCTTAGATTAGTTACTTTTCCCGAGCTCCTTTCAAACCAAAAACACCAAAAACATTGTAGTTAGGACCCTAACAAGTAGCTCTTTAGGACGCACTTAGCTTAGAACACCATACACATTAGGCCTCTCCGTGGATTCGACCCCGCACTCGCACACACCGTACTACACACGACCCGTGCGCTTGCGGGCTATTTAGGCTTGTGCTCAATTAGCGATATCAGCTAGCAAATGTATATTATGTAAACCTTTAAGTATTTGAAAGTACATAGTAGGTCCAGATTGGTGATCATAATATATAACAATTTGGTATCTGTAAGGCAATCGTTCGATGAAGATAAGAGTTACCACCCATCTAAAAAAACTGAAACTTATAAAGAGGGGTTTGATGTATTTATTTATTGTACTTAACATGGCCCCTTCTATGCAGGTGTGACTTGTTGACTATATTGCACGTGGCCAATATTTTATGTTTTGAAACGGGTGGTAGTGAGACTCAAAACAATAACTTGAGATACCAGGATAGAGTTACCACTTTACCTAAAAGCTAAAGCTTATAAAGTGGGGCTTAGTGTATTTATCTATTGTGCTTAACAAGGGCATTATTCTAAAATACATGAGAAAGAATTATTTTCAACACCATATGAGAGTACTGAATTTACTTTCCATATGAAGCATTAAAATGCCCATAAATGATTCTCTACTTACTAAATGAAAGATACCAGTCATATTAATTCATAAGAGGTTTACTTTATTTCAGAAAAACATTTGTTTTATAGCAAACATGTTTTAACACAAGACCAAGTTATTCCAGAATACCACTAAAACACCTACAGGTCCAGTTGCAACAGGTGTTCTAGAGACAACTAGAGCTACTAAAACACAAACCTGTTAACAATAGTTAATGCTTGTCCCATTTTTTCTTTTTTGGGTTTTCTGTCAGAATATTTAAAGCTTATTGGCAAGATAACACATGCTTCAAATAAAAGTGTTGCACAGAGCTCAGAAATATGTTCAAGAATGGAAAAATAGGCACAGTAAGCTGTAAAGAGCTTCTGGACTCAATCTTAGAGGAAAGAAGCAAGACCATGCCTTAGAGTAAAGTGCGAGTTGTAATTGTAAGCAAATCTTTGATAATGCATGTCCAGAGAAAGCATTTATTTTTTCTTAAATCATTTCAATTATCAAGAGTAATATGTATATAGTGTGACTCTAACTCACATCAGTCAGATTTTTGTCCCCCTCGCAAACTTGGATTTAGGCGGAGACAGAGTCCAGAGAATAGAGGAATGGCAAAATACCATAGAGCTATGGATTTTTGGATGGTTACCTTGATCAGCTTAGAATAAAGGTGAGATATTTTTGCAGCCTCAGCAGAATGACCAGATTGCAGACGGTCTACCAAAGACATATTTGATTCATATAAAGGCTCAGTCTTTCCCTTATAGGGCAAATTCAAGTTCATATATCCAAAAAGAGCTGGAAAATCTTCTTCACAACTGGCAAGCAACTTTGAAGCCAGAATTCTGCCTGATTGTGAGCCATTTGTTGAGTCCCACAAATTTATCAGCTTCTTTGAACAATGATAAGTAGCAGGCAATTTACAGTTAATGGCTCCATTAGTTGCTTCGCCGTTATCTGTCTGAACTCCAACATCTTTACAGGCTGAAGTACCTAGCATTCCACCAAAAAGAACATACAAGTCATACTTAAGGGACAAAACAGATGAACTCAGTGATCCCACTTCTTGACACATTTCTGAATATGCTCACCTACATTGATAGAGGGATGAAATGATTCATCGGAGAAATTTGCAACTTGACATTCCAGAGAAGTCTGAGGGTCAGCCCTAATATTAACACCATGACCCCTGCCACTGTATACAGCACCATGCTTAGTTTACACTAAAACCAGCAAAAGCTAGCTAATACAAGACCATATATGAGAAAATTCATCACTTATCATGCATTATTTCGATATCTCTAGTATAACCCACTTAATTACATCTCAAGCATGTATTCTTCTGACTTTCCAGAATTTCAGTATATCAATCAAAATCCTTTAATCTCTACAACACACCCAGACAGTAACATTCTAAAATCTGGATTTTTTTTAGATTGGTGTCAGTCAATACATCATGATTTTTCTCAAGTATGTAAAGTAGACTGTAAAAAGTAAAACTAAATCAAGCCATATATAGATCTGAAAACAGTAATCACTTTCCAATCCTGCTGAGTGTCATCTTCTCTCTAAGTGTACATGAGATCTCATCTATAAGTATCCAACTGCTCTCTAACGATACAGTGCGCATCAAGGACAGGGCACCCCTCCGATAATATGTAAAGTAATCAAAGCATCAGTTACCCTAAACGGTGATGTGTTTTGTCTATGTGTGCCCCCCCCCCTTTCTTTCCCCGAACACCCCCTTTCTCTTATTTTTAGACACTGTTGGGCAGTGATCCATACCCCAGATTTGGAGGGTTACACAAATCCAACTCTCAGATGCATACCAGCATCCTTTATGTTAGTCACTGCAATATAGGCAAGGACTCTGCTAAATTTCAAACAACTATGATTAGCATAAGTAGATCTCTCTTCTTCAGAAGCCCTAGTACTTGTTCCATTGATCTGTCTAAAACTTTCCCATAACAGGTTATAAAAACGTCCAATTCAGAAACTCCGGGTGTTCAGCTTAAGCAGTCAGTAGCATTGCCAAACAGTGCCAAATATGAGAATCTCATTCTGGTATAGCAGTATAAAAAAGCTATACATATTACAGAAACAAAGCTCAATTAGGTTAATCCAATCATATACCATTCTGCAATCAAAATTTCAAGTTTTACCAGATTGATGTTCAGTATAGAAATAAATTTAAAACAGGGTTGCTTATTGTCCAATTTCAAACAGATGAATCAGATGAAAGAAATGGTTATAACTTTCTCATCCTCTAATAAGTTTTAGATGATTGATAAGAAGCATAAAGTGTAAAACATAAAGAGCACCAGCACCTAGCTGCCTTTAAATTCTAAAGTGAAAAACACAAAGAGGACCATGCTGCATTTGAATTCTAAAGAAACACAAAGCTCTACTCACAAATTTGTGTTCTCCAGACTAGGCTCAGCTACCGTTGCTACGATCCTTGAGTGTACACCTTTCAGCTGCTCCTCTTTCTTGTCCTTTCCCTTTCTTAGTTTTAAGCACTCTTGCTCCTAAATTTGTAAAACAATTAATCACCCACAAAAGTTCTTGGGACAGATTTTAAAATCATTTAGCTGTTCAAACTTTGGAGTATGGAGATAGGGTATCATTGCCCTATCTTAGCAAAATTTTCATATCAAGTATTTACTCTTATGCATAAAAACATTGTTACATTCACATAAAAATTAATGCATATTAGAAGTAGATCGGCTCAAAAGTACGCACTAGAGATTATTGAACGCATATTCAGATAGTATATAGCTTATGAATAAGTGGAATAATCATTTACCATTAAAGCACTTTGAGAGACAAGAATGAATGGACAATGGGGGCATAGTTTGTACTACAAGAAGTGATCCATAACACACATCAGGAAAAGGGATCAACAATTTGGTTCTTGACACAGAGGTGGCTTTTACAGTAAATTCTGGTATTAGGTGAAAAGATGAAAAAATTGCATATAACTATTTTCCTTTTTCCTGTAAATACAATAAATTTCTGAAATTTTTTATTTTTTATTTAGTTCCAAATTTCCAAAAAATATATATAGTACTCCTTCAAGTTACAATTTTTCTTTATTCGTATTGCTTTCAATCATACAACTTAACGTTATATAAACAAATCGTCAAAGTAATGAACCAAGACCTCATATTATTTCGTATTTTTCTCCATTAACAATATATAAAAAGGAAAAAAGGAAAAACAACAACAACGCTACTTCAAAAAATTACTAAAATCTTTTAAATACATATATGAACGTAAAAATGTACGCATACACATATTTTATTACACATACCAGTTGACTAAGCTGCTTTGAAACACGTCCAAGCTCTTTCTGCAATAACAATTTTTTAAAAAACAATAAACAAAACACAATCTATCAGTATTTCTCCACACAACAAAATAATAAATCATATTTTTATCCAAAAACAAATTGCTATAAATTCCATATTTATATATTAAAAACATGAGCATATCTACAAATATACGCAAACACGTCCAAGCTCTTTCTGTATTAATATTTAAAGAAAGCACAATCTCGTAATACATTCTTCGTAAAAGAAAAAAATAGAACAACTTAAGAATATGTTAAATTTTCATATTTATACGCAAACACCAATGTGCTCGTACTATTTATGTCTGCGCGTGCATAATAAGTATGCGCGTGCGTGTGTTTGCTGTATATTTGTGTAGGAACCTTTAATCGATCAATTTCTTGATCTTTGGCGAGGCTGTAGCTCTGGCCGGAAGAATGATCGGAACCCTTGGCGATTTCGTGGACAACTCGCTGAGACAACTCTCTCGGGGGCGAGTAGCTAACGTCGACGGCGTACGGCGGCGCCGTCCCGGACAGCGGCGGAGGAGGAGGAGGCCGCTGAGTGGTGGAGGATAAAGCATGCTCCTCCGCTTGAACCAGTTGGTCCAAGAAGTCATCGTCCCATTCTTCGAAACCTTGGTTCGCCATTGGATTGTTTCCGTTTATTCCATCTTCCGCGCGCTTATATAAAGCTTTTTCTTCTTCTTTTTTCTTTTTTTTATTGTTTATTGGTCGCGTCTATTGGGCTTAAAAGGCCCATTTGCCCAGTAAGACTTGGGAATGTTTCATCGTATTGTTGAGAAAAACTCCTTCTATAAGGAGACAAAGCAAATTTAGGGCATTTTGGATTAGTTTTTTCTTTTCTTTTTTCCCAATAAAAAGTAATATGTTCTTTTTTACAATAATTATTTGGAGTGAATTAAAAAAATTAAATTCTGAAAAAAAAACAGCTTTTTTCATAGGTAAGAATTTTTAAACATTTCTTTCAAGAGTTGTTACAAAAATAATTTCAAAAAAAAGTCAAACCTGAACCCTTTGCATTGAGGTATATTTAAGGGTGTTTTACTCATCAAATTCTTTTAAAAGGAGATGAGAAGTGAAACAAAAGTTTGCTTCAAAGGATGCATAACCAAAGTATGCTGCAAAACAAATTGATCAGCTAATTAGTACATTTCTTGGCTTTTCGAAAACATGTGCAATATTTTCCCCCTCAACTAGCCCAGTTGATGCAACATGACTATATTGGTGTAATTTTTTAGCCAATCGGTATGGGTTGACTTGTCTATAATACAAAATACCTCTCTTGTTGATCCAAAAAAAAAGAAAAAGAAGAAAAAAATACGTGCAATAACTTGAGACCAATGTTGTCTGTCTATTGGCTAATTTTTATTAATTGATTCATCTTTTCCATCATCAATCAAAATATAAAAAGAGGCACGTGCCGTATTGCATGGCCTCCTTTGTGCTGAATGTTCCTACATTCTTTCTCCTAGGGCATAAAATGTAAAGATTAGGAAGTCAATTGGGTATGGGACTATGGGCCTCCTTTACTTCGTTTGTAAATGAGCTTCAAAAACAAGGTAATTTAGACATTTGTCTTATTTGTGTTACTATATATAAAAAAATAAAAATAGTGTTTGACGAACTTATCAAAAGTACTTAAATTTTCTTGTTTCTAATTATCAAAAGTAAGATATATTTTGAGTGAGACAGCAAGAAAATTAATCAAAAATTTAATATGTTTTATTTCTCGCATATTCTTACGCAATTGAAATGGATACTAGTGAGGGGAAAAAACAAAAAATACTAAACTAGTGAGATGATGCCCAGGAGATATGAACCGCGATAACAACTCGGGTTCGTTTACATTCGTTTTTCTCAAAAGCATTTTTTCTTATATTTTCTTTTTAAATATTTTTTTTCACAAATTAAATTTACGAGTTCTAGAAAAAAATTGAGTTTTTCAAAATTTTATTTTTTAAGTCAAACTAAATATTTATTAAAAATATATTCTTTTAAAAGCATTTTTCAAAAAGGAAAAAAAATTAAATAGACCCTTAATTTTTTGTAATAATCATTGGCATGTGAAAAAGTAATGCATACAATAATCATCGAGCTCGCACGTGACAATTAAGTTAGAATAGTTGCGGTTTGTAAATATTTATGGGGTGATCATTCAATTACGAAAGAACCGGGCCGAATCACAATTAATCGGATTTCGGAATTCATAAAAGTAACTAATTAAAACTAAAATGAACTGTTCGAAGATTGAATTTTATTATCCAATCACATATGTCAACCATGCAACAACTTTTTTTTAACTTAAAAAGAATATACTAAATCTAGTAATAGACAAAAAGCGCCTCTTTTTTATTTTTTTAATCATAATCAATAATTTAACATTTACATATAAAAAATTAAATTTTATTCGTTATTTTTTGTTAATTAAGCATTGAACAGCTTTTCATGTGTATACAATGTCACATGTCAACCATGCAGTAATACTTCCTTTATTAGTATTTTACTTATTGATTACAAAATTACAATAACTTATTTAAACAACAAATTATTTAAAATACCATTAGTTAATGTAGAAATACAAAATTTAACAACATCAAATTATAATCAAAACTCCATATATTTTTATTTTTTATTTCTTATAAGAGAAATTATGAATTCGACCATCAACTAACGAATTTTAAATATGTAATATGTCTTTTACTCCGAATACAAATTAAGTCAAAAATACCCCCGATATTTGCACCGGGAAAATCCTGAGGCGCCGAAATTTATTCACCCTCAAAATTGCCCCATTGACGAGCATGTTCGTCCACAAAAGCCCACCAATAGTAGGGGCACCATCACAACCGATGGGCCACTCCCAAAAAGGCATATCTGACAGGCGCGTTGCGGGGGACAATGAAGGTGATACGTACAGGGAGTACGATATTATAAATTTTTATTTTTGTTTAATCAGGAGTCGGACAATAATGCAACTGCACACCTCCAAAGTTTTATTGATTGTCTCGTCCGCACCAGTCTCTTATGTGGTCCTTTAATGCCATTGTCATGTCCCTCCCACATAGGAAAATGAAGCCATAGCAACATGTAAAAAAATTGAAATATCTTTGACCTATTTAGATTGATTTTGTTGACCAAAAAAAAAGAATGATTTTTCTTTTAATCGAGTCTTTTTTTTTTTTTTTTTGGGCCGGGAAGTGTTTAACTCAAGCTTTGGAAAGGTTAAAATTTTGAGGGAAAAATTTAAATTCAATCTTTAAAAAGTAAGTGATCTCATTTTTCTAAAAGATTTCTTTTTTTTTTTTAAGTTACAAAAAATGCTTTGAGAAAAACAATCATGGTGGGCCCTTAATAAGATAGTTTCTGCTCGAAAATTATGGCGTGTTAGATCGGAGATAAAAACTTCCATCCATTGTTCCTATTTGACCAAAATAATAACAATAATAATAATGATGATGATGATCATGATTGTTCTTATGTAATCCAACTCTAACTTCAAATGTATCAATAAGTATTTTCGGGTCCTTAATGGTAAAGATTATATAAATATATTGTTTATATAATGTAGACTTCATATTTGTCTTTTAATATCACGTATTATAATTCAAAGTTTTTTTTTTTATCTAAAACACAAGTTAAATTGAGTCTAATACATGTATTATTCATCTTCTATTATTTTATTTTCCACATCAGAAATTTCGTTTTACTTCCTTAGTTCCAAATGTTTGTAAAATTACATCATAATTCTTATGAAAAAATGTAATCAATATTGAAAATTTACCAAGAATCATAGATAACAAGGTATTTATATTATAAAATTTAACTATAAACAATAAATAAAAGTATTAAAACTAATCATTTTCTCTTGTATATGACATAGATTACAGATTAATAATGAACATATAATTGACAAGCAAAGTGACTATTTAGATGACATCTTAGACTTTTGGGCATTGAGAGAGAATAATGATGTTATCACCACTGTCATAGTCTTGCGACCACCTAGAATTAAAGTCTAATTTGGTATTCAAGCGCCATAATGTCATGACAAGCTTATAATTAAGAAAAATACAATAAAGACAAAATTACGAATAAACCATGATTTTGTATGATATTAATATTGAAAATACTTGTACAACAAAAAAAACATCAAGCGAGAAACAGAGTACTTGAATTCGCTTTTTTGTCAGCGGGTGCATTTGGATTCAGCTTTGGCTTGAAAACGATGCTTTCCTTTTTTTTTTTTTTTTCCTTTTTTTTCCCCCATTTTCAAACTTCACAAAGTTTGCCGCTTTCTAATATAGGAACTACGAAGGTACCTAATTTTCTGGAAATTTATTCTTCCTACACTAAAAATAAATTGTTGCTAGAATTCGTTAATAATATTATAATATCATTAAAAAATAAATAAAATATTTATGTTATTTTATTATAATTGTATTAATATTCATCGTCGTTAAACTTTGTTTATAATATTAACTTTTCATGACAATTGCTTATCTAACACAATATGAGTATCATTACAAAAACAAAGACTTTATTTGGATTGTCTTTTTCTTAAGTGTTTCTTTTTTATATGTAACTTTTAAAATAAGTGCTTTTTGTAAAAGCTAAAATTTTTAATTTCTGAAAGAAAATTGAATTTGAGTTCTTTTCTCTGTAGAGTTCTATTTTTTTAAGTCAAGTCAAATAATTATTGAAAAAATAAAATATTTTTAAGAAAAAAAGTGTTAATAAAATTGGTCTGCTATTGCCTTTTGATGCATATTTTTATAACTTTTAGCATTTTTTTCTCCATTTTCAAACTTCACAAAGTTTGCCGCTTTCTAATATAGGAACTAGGAAGGAACCTAATTTTCTGGAAAATTACTCTTCCTACCCTAAAAATAAATTGTTGCGAGAATTCGTTAATAGTATTATAATATTATTAAAAAATAAATAAAATATTTATGTTATTTTATTATAATTGTATTAATATTCATCATCATTAAACTTCATTTATAACATTAACTTTTCATGACAATTGCCTATCTAGCACAATACGAGTATCATTACAAAAACAAAGAGTTCATTTGGGTTGTCTTTTTTTTTTTTAAGTGTTTATTTTTTATATATAACTTTTAAAATAAGTACTTTTTGTAAAAGTTAAAATTTTTAACTTTTAAAAGAAAATCGAATTTGAGTTCTTTTCTCTCTCTATAGTTCTATTTTTTTAAAGTCAAGTCAAATACTTATTGAAAAAATAAAGCGTTTTTAAGGAAAAAAATGTGTTAATAAAATTGGTCTGCTATTGCCTTTTGATGCATATTTTTATAACTTTAGAAAAAGCATTTTTTTAAGAAACTAATTTTTTTATTTTTGAAAAGAATCTGCATTTGGCTTGTAAATTTCTTTTTTGAAAATTCTATTTCCTTTAAAATTTTAACTTTTTTTTTTCTAAAAACAAATTAAATATTTATTACAAAATATACGTACTTTAAAAAAAAATTCCACAAAAAATATCCAAACCAAAACGAGCCCATAATTAATATTGCGATCCTCACACAAATCAACGAGATAAAAAGCAACTGTCCGTTGCCGTTTTGCACAGCCCGAACCGTGCACTCACGTGGATCCTACTCCATTCTCCTTGTCCTATTTAGCAAATCAAATCCTTTAAAATTTATGATGATAGCATAAAATAATATAAGCTGATAACTATAATTTTAAGTGTAAATAAATTTATAAACTACTTTTACAAGTTTTAACAACAATTTTGCAAATGAAATATAATTTAAATGTTGAATAAATTTATAAACCAGTTTTACAAGTTTTAAGCAATAAATTTGCAAATGAAATATAATTTAAATGTTCAATAAATTTATAAACCAGTTTTACAAGTTTTAAGCAATAATTTTAACTGAATGGTAGATTCGAGTGTTAAAGATTTGAGAAATAGTTTAGCTTGAAGATAGACAAATACACATAATACATACATGCATGTATTTATGTATGTATGTATCAACCCACATCTATCTCTACAGTATCTTTTTAGCTTTTTGCGTCATGTTTAAAAGGTTAAAGATTCGTAAAAGGCTTAACGCTTTATCACAAACCCATCTCATTTTTCATTGATTTGGACCTTTCAAGCTCTCAATTTTGAATCCCTTCTCCACTCAAAGCTTGTCCCTTTCAAAGGTACTTATTGAATTTAACCAAAGTTCTTATGGTCACTTGATGTAGATTCGGCATTTTTATACTCTCTTCCAAGTTCTAACACTCATTTTTTTTTTTTTTTAAATTTTTTTTGGAAAGATTTTTAGTGTGTGTGTATATATATATTTTTCTCTGTTAGTGCTGGAATAGTCTTTATTTGCTTAGATTAATCATTTGTATAGTCCCTGTTTGACTCTTGAAACTTCCAACTGTCAAAAGGGTGGTTTTCCAGTTCAAAGACATCAGCTTTTGGCCTTTTAATATTCAAGAAAAAGTATTTTTTTTTGACTATGTGGGTGTGTACATTTTGGACTTGTTTAAGTGGAAAACGAGTTGATTTTGTGTTTTTTGGCTGTTGCATTTTCTGAGTGTTCTTTTTTTGTAATTTCATTTTGTGTAATTAGTTGCTTCAAATTTGCAGGCCTGTTTGGTGGGTGGTTCTTTTCTTATGGTTCTAAGTACAAATCAGTATCAGTTGAATTTTTGATACTTATTATGCAATATTTTGCTAGATGTTTTGAGGCTGCGGATTTTGAATTTCAAAGTTGTGGCCGAGTTGTATTGGTGTTAGCATCTCTGAAGTAGTTTTTTCTGGTTTCTTGAAGTGAATATGTTGAAGTTAGGGGTTTTTTGGAAGGTATAGATATGGACATGTAGGCCACCAAGGGGGATAGACTAAAAAATTCTGTTCATAGTGGGAAACTTGTGCACTGTGACGAACTTGATTTTGACGTGGAAATGTTGAAATTAGGGTTGTTTAGAAGGTATAGATTTAGAAATTGAGGCTACCAAGGGGAACAGACTCTAAGATTAGTGCTTTATTGGGAGAAATATGTCGGCAAATGGAGAAGAGGATTGGAGGGAGACGGTGAGGAAAATGCTGCCTCCAGGAGCACCTCTTCCGGAGGATGGTGCAAATCTGGATTATTCTATAGCCCTCGAGTACAAGGGACCTACACCTGAATATGAGCTTCCTAGAGTTGAGCCCCTTGATATGTATTCTGATGCAATTCCCACTGCATCTTTAGCAGAATCCTTTTCACAATCAAGAAAATTGATTAGTTGTGATGATCGTAGTCCCCCTGTTATAGAACCGGTACCTCTGCCGGTGTCTCGTATTGCTGAAGTCACCAGTCCATCTAATCAAAGTCCTAGAGTATCAGGAAGTTCCGAGTCTCTGGTGTCTGTCTTGCAGAACCCTGGTTCTTCTTCAGCTTCCCCAGCAGCGTCACCCACTTCTGCATGCAATACTACTCCTAATGGTGCTAATAAAGAACAAGGCAATGGAAGGAGAGTGCAAATAGTCACTTTTAATACTGTTGATAGATCTGAAAGAAAGACTCTGAACGTGGAAAAGCAAGTCTCTCCCCGGTATGTTGGTGTTTCTGGAGAAATGAAGAAGAAAAAGAAAACAAGGGTTTGCTATCGTTGTGGAAAAGGGAAGTGGGAAACAAAGGAGTCCTGTTTGGTTTGTGATGCAAAGTATTGCAGCAATTGTGTGCTCAGAGCCATGGGTTCAATGCCAGAGGGGCGCAAGTGTGTTGCTTGCATTGGGGAGCCAATTAATGAGTCAAAGCGATCCAAACTAGGTAAACATTCAAGGGTACTGTCAAAGTTGCTTAGTCCTTTAGAAGTCAAGCATATAATGAAAGCAGAGAAAGAATGTTCTGCAAATCAGCTTCGGCCTGAGCAAGTGGTTGTGAATGGATTTCCTCTGAAACCCGAAGAGATGGCAGAACTTTTTGGATGTCCTTTACCCCCTCAGAAGCTTAAACCTGGAAGATATTGGTATGACAAAGAATCTGGTCTTTGGGGGAAGGTAACTTTATTGCCCTTATTGCATCTTTCAACTGAATCGGCTTTGCCTTAATTATTGGTTCCCTGGTAGGAAAATATGCTAATACAGTTTCGAATCATTGGTCTGGCAGGAGGGAGGAAAACCAGATAGAGTTGTGAGTTCAAATTTAAATTTTACTGGGAAACTGAGTCCCCACGCAAGCAATGGGAACACTGAGGTTTACATCAATGGAAGAGAAATTACGAAGCTTGAGCTCAGAGTCCTAAAGGTCAGGATCTTGCTTTATGAATAAGAATACAAGTTTATTCTACTATTCTGAGACAAAGTCTTAGCGAGAGCATCTTATAGCCTACTTCTAAGTGTCTACTTTAGGTTCAGATGCTTACACTGTGAATTCTGTATATGCAACACATGATCCATTATCTGTGGAATGTAATGCTTCTATCTATATTGCAGTGTGATTTTATAGCTTTTACATGTCAAAGTGCCTTTAAGATTCTCTTGCTTGTCCTACTTACTCTTGGTGATTTTTTAGTAATTTGTTTGCTACTATTTCTGTCTGTCAGTTTCATTTGTTGTCTTTTTTGCCCTAGCAGATTATGAAAAGCTGCATCATTTATTATTTGCCGAATTTATCGCTTGTTTTACCGGAATCTTCTGACTTTCGTTTTACAGTTCCATCGATTCATTTAGCCTGAACCTGCATTTAACTTCTTCTTAAACTTATTAAACAAATTATACCACCATCTTTCCATAGAGTTTTCTTGCCCCCTATTTGCATGAAAACACAATAGATGAATAGTCATTTGATCCAAAAGAATTTATGTGAATATGTTATTTTTTTCCCATCAGAATAAACATAGAAAGCCAATCACTAGGAAAGATATAAGGCAAAAATAGAATTTTTCTGCTTCTCAAAAATAATGAAGAAGAAGAAGAAGAAAAGAAAAGGAGAGGTTTTCAGTCTCAACTTGGCATGTATATCACTTTCTGCTCTAGTTCAGTCTGATCCATCCCTAAGGTCAAGAGCATATGGGCCTGGCAGCGGTCATCCAATTTTTCGATTGCAATATTATATGACAAAACTTCATAGTGGGTTTATTTGATGTCTGAAAGGCTGTTAAACCCACTTATTTTCAAATTCTTAATGAAGTCATAGAAATAGAATTAAAAAGTAACCAACAAAAAGCCACTTGCCTAAACAGACGTTAAAGAAAAAGGAGGACAAGAACAATGCTAACGATAGTTGCTATCAAGCAAGATTAGTTGTTGATGTTTTTGGCTGAAATAATATTCTAAAATGTCGGAGAAAGCTCTGACATGAAATTCATCTGCAGTGGTATTGTATTAATATATTTGAGTTTTGTATATATCCTCTTCTTATTGAATGATCAACATTTCATTCTTAATTTGGCTAATTGCTTCGCACAATCATGGCTGTGAATAATTGTTTGACATGAGTTACTAAGTGTTCTTTGATTTTCAACTAGGGATGTAAGTTTTCCAGATCAGTATAAAGAGTTGGTCAGCTGAAAATTTCCGCTATATAATCCAACTGAACTTGAAGAGTGAAATGTGTTATTTTGAGAGGTTCCATGAAGAATTCAAAGTCTGATTCACAAAAACATCTCTTTTTTATTCTTATTCCCTCTCCCTTGTCATCCCATGCTTCAAGCCATAGAAAAAGGTTCTAATTAGCCCTAGGACCTATGGTTTCATAGCATTGTAACCAACCAAGATATTTTCTCTGAACTTCTCCTTTTTCTTCTTCTTTCCCCTCTCCTTCTCATCCCATGCTTCAAGTGACAAAAAGAAATTGTAATTAGCCCTAGAACCTGTGGTTTTATAGTGCCATAACCAACCAAGATATTTTCTGTGAACTTCTCCTCCTTCCTCTTAGGGCCTGTTTTGATTGGCTTTTTTTTTTTTTTTGAAAAAAGCACTTTTTTTTTCCTGAAAAATTTATATTAAATTTGCAATAACTATTTGATTTCGTTTTCAAAAAAGCTAAAACTCTAAAAAAAGCTCAAATACAGCTTTTTTCAAAAGCCAGAATTTTCAGCTTCTAAAAAAAAGCTACTTTTCAAAAGCTGTTAAAAAAAACGCTTTTGAAAAAAGCCAATCCAAATGGGCCCTTAATTTGCAGAGTCAACCAAGATATTTTCTGTGAACTTCTCTTCCTTCCTCTTAATCTGCAGAGTTGGTTCATACAATGAGTGGCTATGAATAAATGTGTCACATGATTTAGAAAGTGTTCTTGATTTGACTTAGGATCCTAAGATTTCTGTTATAGCTATAGAGTTAGCAAGTTGACAATTGTTCCACTGGATTATCTACTCAACTAGAAAATCCAACTGTGGAGAAGAGTCATTTGGTGAGTTTCTGTACAGTTTGTGGCTATCCTGAGCCAGCCTTTTTCTTAAATTTATGTTTGCTCATAAGCTCATAAATGGTAAGCTAGTTTGACCTTGTGTGCATTGTGTTCTAGATCAGTTGCACCCCAAAAAACCCTAATGATTACATGTCTCTTTGCCAAACACCATTTATTATGTAGAATGTTGTCTTGAATTAATTTTTACTGACCAGATTGCTTTTCCAACAAACAAAAGAGATAAGAAAGGAAGAAAGATTGCTATTCTTGCCGTTTCTTTCTTCCATCCAACTCTTAACAACTTATGAAGAAGCATAAATTTGACTCTAAGCTGTAGCAACAAAACTATGTGACTTCCCCAGTTTCCTTATGGATGATTACAGAAGTATTCAAGTGATATATTCCTTAAGAGCCAGGGTTAATATACGGCCATTCTGGTCTTAATACACCGAATAAAGAGGTTTATATTGGAAATTTACATTTGAAGTTGCTAGGCACCATTCTCCCATGCAGAGTTTTTGACACGCAAAATTACCAGTTTCTTGTATGATTTCTTTTCTGCTGCATCACCAGTTTAATCCCTTGCCTCGGCCATCCAACTCTTCGAAGAAAGGGAAAGCAAAAATGGAACTAAAAGAAATAAAAATTTGTGCTCATGAGGGTATACTATGGGTTGTGCTCTAAGATTTAATGTGCTTTGGTTTCTATCTTGCTGATTGCTCAGTATCTTCATGCGCTTTGTCTTTTTTATGGTTTATGCTATGAGATTTCGGCTCTAGTCCTGAACTGCTCGTATCTTTTTGTTAACTTCTTTTCCTTGGCATGGTTGTCCTTTAAAATGAGCAACTTTGAGATGCTGAGTTGTTTTTTTCTCTTATGAAATCAGTCCTGATTATATATTTTTCAGCTCGCTAATGTGCAATGTCCTCGTGATACTCATTTTTGGGTGTATGATGATGGTCGGTATGAGGAGGAAGGTCAAAATAATATCAGAAGGAATATTTGGGAAAAGGTTTGTACAAGAATAATGTATGGCTGGCATTTAAGTGGACCATAGTAGAGTTTTGTTAACAATAAATTATTATACTTTTTGCAAGACAGGCATCAACACGGTTCGTGTGTTCTTTGTTGTCCTTACCTGTACCACATGGCCAGCCTCACGGACAAAGGGATGAGCCAAGCAATTATACCCCTATTCCAAATTATTTGGAGCAGAAAAAAGTTCAGAAGCTTCTTCTTCTTGGGCTTCAAGGCTCCGGGACCAGCACGATCTTTAAACAGGTACTGGTGTTAACACTTATCATCTAGGTTTTCATGGCATATTGCACTAATGATATGCATGATTGTCATATAATCTGAAGCTTTAAATTGGTTTTTAGTCTTTCGTTTACTGCTTTATAATTCTGATTAAATACTATAGTTACTTAATGAGGGGATCTTTGTTGGTTACTATTGATTGATGAGAGATGATATATTTCCTTATTTTGCTCAATCTAGAGATTGAAGTCATCAAGATACTGTTTGGGGCTTTATTAATTTTAGTGTATGACCTGGAATTAAGGGAAATGGTAGGACACCCTGCAGAATGATCAAGCTCCATTGATGTTCTGTATAATTATTGTGCTGATTTATTATTTTGCTCTTTCTTCCCCGACTCATTTGTGGCCAGTCCTTAGAAGCTTGATATTTTAATTCGTAATATTTGCATGTTTGTGCAGCTGAGCACAGCATCAGTACTTATGTAATAATCATCCAAACGAAACCAAAGCCTTATTGTCACCAGGTCGGTTGGCTATATCATTCGGATAATGCCACACAGTCTTGTCGAGACTTGAGAGCCATTTCCTCCGTTGGCCCCATCAATGTGAGATCTCGTCCAATGTACCATCTGACTCACCTAGTCTTCTTAAGTCATCCCCTATCCCTTTTATGTAATAATGATGGTCCAAAATTTTGTCTTGTTTAAAATTATCACTTCTTTGACTAGGAACCTGAAATGTGATATACTAGCATGGTGACTTGGTGGTGAGCACAATGTAACAACTTGTTCCTCCCTTATGATCTTGTAGGAATAAGATTTCATTGCTTTTCTAGCTTTGAGTGAGATGTTCATAATTATGAAAAAGATAAATATATTATTTTAAACACCTATGCTTTTATTCAATCTGGGTATTTACTGCAAGAAAGAGAACTCTACAGCAAACAGAAATTCTTAATACTGTAGTTGATCATTTGAGAACATTGAGAGGAAAATTTACGTGCAAACTACAACTTTCTTAACACCTAGGCTTTATTCAACCAGGGTATTTATTGCAAGTAAGAGAACTAGAATTTCTTAATGCTACTGATGATCATTTAAGAACATTGAGAGGAAAATTTATGTGCAGAGTACAATTGTTCATCTTTGTGCACAGTCCTTTTTGTATGTTCTTAAGACAGACAAAATGCGATTTGCTTTGGCTTATAAAAGATAAGGAAAAATAATTTGCTTAGAGGGTGTTTGGCTTTGCTTATTTGGTGCTCATAAGCAGCAAATAATAAACAGTATGTGAGGGGATTTTTTTTTTCTAAAGCCAAACATCCTCTTATCTTTTTCTGTTCCCAGCTTCTGCTTCTAGTCAGAAAAAGATATTTTTAATGTTGAATGTGCTAGCAAAAATGTAAATCAACTATTTAATTTGTCTTGTAAAAGGGATATTTCTTCAGCACATAAGTAAAAAGGTCATTTGTTGAAAGTGAAAGAATGTGAAGTTCACAACGGAAAAGCTGGTGTAAGAATCACTTTTTTATTTGCTTCTTAGCATAAATGTGCCTTCTATGTAGCACACATCTCGGAGATGCATGCATAATTAAGAATCTTGTGATGCTTTTATGTTTCAGTGTTACTCCTCACCCAATGCACATCATGTCATATGGGATCTTTTTGCAGGTTAGTGTACTCATATTTATCTGTTCGTTATGTGTAACTTGAGCAGGCCAAGTTTCTGTATGGAGGCGAATTCACTGCTGAAGCACTGCAGGATATTAAGCTTATGATTCAAAGCAACATGTACAGGTACCTCAGCATTCTACTTGACGGACGAGAACACTTTGAGGAGGAGGCCCTGTCAAAGATAAAAGCTCAAGGTTTCTCTGAACATTCTGCTACAGGTAAAAAATTTAAAAGCATGTTAATTTGTGTGTGTGTATATATGTTTCTGTGTGTGTATATATACATATACATACATAGATACTTACATATATATATATTGTGGCTAAACAGTTTCATGTCGTCATTATAAGTTTTTATCAAAATGTTTTCTTTTTGGAATGAACCATGCTGCTACCCGAGAGAAGATGATTTGTTGTCATTTCTAATGTATACATAGTGTGATTGGGTTTTTCTGGCGCCTTCCTAATGTATACCTGTTGGGCTAACATTTGTACACTTATTTTGCTAATCAATGAAATCACTCACTTGCTTAGCCAAAAAAGAAGGAAGAAAAAGATACTAATTGTGGGATGCTTTGTGAAACTCTTTTTATCTCGCTAAACCAATAGGTTAAAAGTGAGTGATCAACATAAAGTTTTCTCAGCTTTTGTCCTCTTGATTTATTGTTGTACCATGTAGCCTCTATGTTCAATAACTATCACATTCTAATGGTCAACTTCCTTATCTAGTTTACGCTCTAGATGTTCCGAAATAGCATTCAATATGAATCTTTAAGTGAACTGGAATATGGTAGTCACCCTTAAAATGTAACTTCATTTTATTGAAAGTAAGAAAGAACAAATAAAAGCTGACAGGAGAAACACCCTAAACTGGAATGAGTTGTGTCGTTAGATCCATAAGACTGAGGCACCTTCTGGTACAAATCTTGCTTCGGTATGGAAGATGAGTTAATCTCAAGTAATGGTCTAAATTTCTCTCTTCCTACCATACCAAAGAGTCTTAACATGTTCACACTAAGTAATGATACTCTGATGCTAAATTGCAACATCCTAGCCCAATCAATTGATGGAAGAAGTTTTTAATTGAATATGGGAAGGTGTAAGGGGTGCAGAAACCATTGGTCGTCTGTTGCACGTTGGAGATATAGCAACTGATTTACCTTTGCCTCTTTGATGCTAATAATTGAGCTCCAATGTCATCTAGGTGGAGAGGCCGAGTCCAATGAAAATGCTCAATGTGAGTATTCCCTCAACCCGAGGTTGAAGCATTTTTCTGACTGGCTCCTGGATATTATAGCTACTGGAGATTTGGACGCTTTCTTCCCTGCAGCAACACGTGAATATGCTCCACTGGTGGAAGAGGTGTGGAGGGATCCTGCTATACAGAAAACATATAAGAGAAAGGATGAGCTTCTTTTCCTTCCAGATGTGGCTGAGTACTTTTTAAGCAGGGTATCTTTATAAACTTATTCTTGGGTTTAATATATGCTGTCTTCTTGAATTTCTTCAGTTGAAGGGTAATCTGTGTGAGATGGTCCTGCCAACAACATAATATGTAGGAAGCCTCATTGTGTCTTTGTAAACTATATCCGGCTCAAAATAAACGTAATTCTATAATTTTTGGACCCAGCCATCAGGGTTGCTTAGTCCTATTTGACATGCAGATGTGTTATTCAATGACTAGCTTGCTGGAAAAATAATGTCTATACTTTCGATCTCTAACCCTCTTTGCCCTCTGTTTGATGGGCTATTTTGAGGAAAAATAATATCTATACTGTCATCTCTAACCCAATCTAAGTTATCTTCCTTTCCTTTTTCTTTTTGAAAATATAAATTATGCATATAATTGTGTTTAGCTGGAAACAGAAAAGATGATTTTCTTACAATATTCCACTTGATATATATTGATGACTATAGCTTCCTTTTAGTGTTGTTGCTGAACGTTAGTCATACCAAGTCTTGACACCTATTGGGTGATGCGTCTCCCTTTCAATGTTGTCGCTGAAGGAGTAGTGATACCAAGTCATGACACCTATCGAGTGATGCATTCTGCATTCTATATAGGAAACTAAATTTTCACATTGTTTTAACTAGTAATCTCGGTAATAAGCACACACTTTACGTGACTTATATCCATCATGAATGACTTCTAATATTCAACTTTTTGACAATTAGACTTGAATATCAGCAGACGCTAGCTTTGATCTTCATCTGTGTGGTTGCAATGGAAGATATACCATAAGTTTTATTACTTGGATTGTTTCATCTTCTACATATATATTCACCTTACGTATTTCAAATCATCTATAAATAATTAGTTGCAAATCATTATCTTTTTGTATGTGTAACTGGCCGGTAAGAACAAGTCAACTTGACTAGTTTAAACTAGCAAACCGTATTTGGTGCATTTTTATGTTATGGTACCAAGACATGCACCTTGACCTTGAGTGGGAAAAGTATACCTGCCAACAATTTAATCATAAAGCATGAAAGCATGGAAAAATAGTCTCACAGTATCAAATAAATGAGAGCTTAATTACTTCAATTAGTTCTTGTCAGATTTTTGCTTACTATTTGGCATAATTAGTCATAAAATATGGAAGCTTGGTTAAAAGTTCTTATGGTATTAACTTAATAGGAGTTTATATTCTCACTTTTGTTCTTAACATATATTTACTTACTATTCATCATGCAAAGCATGACTATCACTAGTTTAATTTCAAATATCAAGAACACAAGCTCCTTAAGACTATACTGTACCTTGTCTTCCCCCTTTTTCTTAATTGCCTCATGGGCATTTCCTCTAGGTAATATTAAAAGAGGAGAAGAAAATTTATGCTTTACCTTGCTGCAATTGTGTAATAAACATGTACGCTTCGGCCAGTTTTCTCTTAGTAACATTCAGGGCAACCACCTACATGATGAGCTATAATACGATGCAGGTTGCTCCAATCACAAGGGAAGTCATTAGAAAGTTGATCCCCTTTATTACTAATTTCTCATCCCTTTACTGAAGCCATATTTTCCACAATGCAGTTCTCCTTCTTTTTAGTTTCCTTTTCTGAAATAAAATTTTCCTGTATCAACTGATGATTTTCCTTTTAATTCCGAACTGATGCCCGCCAAAGTTATCCACTCTGTTACAGTGCTTTGGTTAATTGTAATTACATTAGTCTATGGGGGCAATTGTTCATGAAGTGGGCCTAATTGATCCAGAGTCTTTCCTACTCTGGGTTGTGTTGGAAGAATCATTATTTAGGATAGTAACTTATCTTGTCTTTTCAGGCTGTTGAGATATCAAGCAATGAATACGAACCCAGTGAGAGGGATATACTTTATGCTGAAGGGGTCACCCAAGGTAATGGTTTGGCTTTTATGGAGTTCTTGTTTGATGATTGCAGCCCAATGTCTGAAACCTATGCTGAAAATCTTGAAGCACCAACCACTCCGCTGACCAGGTAATTGTTTTCCTATATTGTAGCATTGAGATAGCTTTGGTCATTAAAGCATAATTTTAGGGGTTTTCTCCAAGTGAAATTTTTTTGCAACTATCTGGTCTTTGCTCTAAAGAATACCAGAACCGTTCCAGATCACTAAATTAGACAGTAGATGGTGGTGACAATGCCACCGTGAGATTATTTGATAAGTAGAAACACGTTTGTGTCTTGTCTTGCTCTTTACTTCATCATGTTTGAAACTTGAAAGAACATCCTTATAATGCCTGAATATTGGATAGTAGCACATAAGATTAAGGACATGTTTATAATGCCTGAATATTCGATAGTAACACATAAGTATGTCATAGATTATTAGCAGCTCATCCCTAGAATAATATTATCAGAAACTCTCGCTGATGGCTTCTCTCCTCCCCTCATCACTGCTTTATGCAGTGGGTAATTATTTTCATTTTCTGCTCCCATCACCATCATTGCCAAGAAAAGAAATTTAGAAAACGCACACATAAAAAGCTGTTAACTATTTTTGTTTGTCCAAAATAACCAGTCAATATGGCATCTTTCTCCCTGTTTCCTGGCAACGAAACTGCAACCCCTATAGACATTGACTCTTACCTTAACCTGGTCTTTCCTTTATCTAGAATGAACTTGTCTCTCGTCAAAGCTAGTTGTAGTGGTTTTTATATGCTGTGTTTTGAATAGCACATTATTGCAAATGCTCTTCATTTTGTCCATTATTTCTTCTCTTTGTTTTGCCATTTGCATCTATTAGCTGGACTTTTGTGTACCAGGTTCCAGCTTATCAGAGTAAACGCGAAGGGAATGAATGAAGGATGCAAATGGGTAGAGATGTTTGAAGACGTGCGTATTGTAGTCTTCTGTGTTGCCCTAAGTGATTATGATCAAATGTGCATTGCTCCAGAGAGTGATGGTTGTGGAGTGATACTTCAGAATAAGATGATTCAAAGCAAAGAACTCTTTGAAACAATGATCAGGCATCCCTGTTTCAGAGACACCCCTTTCGTTTTGATTATTAACAAGTATGATCTTTTTGAGGAGAAGATTGGCCGGGTGCCTCTGACTGCTTGCGAGTGGTTCACGGACTTCTCTCCTGTGCGAATACATCATAATAATCAGGCACTTGCTCAGCAAGCTTATTATTATGCTGCAATGAAGTTCAAAAACCTCTATGCTTCCCTCACAGGTCGAAAGCTTTTTGTTTGGCAATCTAGAGCAAGAGATCGGATAACAGTGGATGAAGCATTCAAATATGTAAGAGAGGTTGTCAAGTGGGATGAGGAAAAGGAAGATAACTATTATGGCGCTGCAGAAGATTCATTTTTCAGTACAACAGATCTGAGCTCCTCTCAGTTTGTCCCGCAAGAGTAAGTACAGTACAATGTATGCGATATATTCTGTAAATAAGAGTGAAAAAAAGCGAGGTTACAATTGAATAAACTTCATTTGATAAAACATTAATTTTGACGATGCCCGGGATGGTGTTTCAGGTGACACTAGCCGAGTGCATATTAGAGCGGTGGGTAGGTTTTTAGATGGATGGGAATGGTCAGGAATATGCCATCTTTGGTATTGCAGTTTCTTCAAACTGTTCTTTTGTATAATATCTTCCTTGTTATGTGAAAATTATTGCTGTATTGCATATGAAACTGATTGTTGGAGATGATGGATTTGTTGACTTGATTTCGATTACCTTTTCCATTGATTTACCGATCCACCCAAATTTGATGCCAGGTGACCTCAATGGTTTCATTTATGCAATACGGATATTTTTTGCTGTTTTCATTTAGACATTCTTGTTTCAGAAAATATATTTCTATTTTCAGTGTCTTTGGAGTAAACATTTCTCTATTTTCAGTGTCTCGTCGGAGTTATTGCAGAGTTTCTTTTTGTTTCTTTTCCTTCCTTTTCCTTTTGAAGTCTATGTCGATGTAATTGAGAATCAATTTAGGGGATGAAACACCTCTTGCATCATCCCTTAGGAGAGATTTGATTGAATTCGGAAGATCTTTGAGGATGTGAACGCCTAAAGGGAGTTGGGGTGTTTACTCATTGGAGATTTCTAATATTTTTTCTGAACTTTTTGAATTTGGAAAAATTGGATATGGAAAATGGTTAATTGAAGAAAAAAGAATGGGTAGGGGGAATTTTTTGAGAAAAAAAAAGTTAGAGGTTAGATATAATTCTAAATTTTGAAAATTATTCAATTTATTTAAAATTAAGTAAATAAACTTTTTAAAAGGCCAAAATACACGCACTGAACATACTTCCATGCATTGCGCACATTAAATACATTGCCCGCACTACACATGCTGCACACACTACGCGTTGCACACACTACCAACACAATACATTGCACATATTACATACTACCTAGGCAGGTCGGCTCCTAGGACCTGGCCTTGGCGCTAGGGTTCACGGCACCAGGGGCCGAGGTGCCAGGTCACACACGCTACAAACACAATACGTTGCACATATTACATACTACACACTCCACCTAGGCAGCTTGGCCCTTGGGACCTGGACCTGGTGTCTGGGTTCATGGCACCAGGGGCCAAGGCATTCGGGACCTGGCGCCTAGGCCCCTGGTGCATCGGAACCTAGGGGCTTAGGGTTGGGTTCGGGGTGCCGGGTACCAGGGCAGGCCGTCATGGACACGAGCGTCGAGGCTGGGTCGTGAGGCATCGAGATGGCAAGCTCCCAGGCGTTGGCATCGAGGTCGGGTCGCTGCGCATCGAGGTGGCGAGGTCCGGGGCCGTCGCTGACACGGGCTCAGAGTTAAGTCGAGGGCGCCGAGGGCCGGGCTCTGGGTCCTGGGGTGCTAGGGGCCTAGGGCTGGGTCTTGAGGCGCCAGGGGTTGGGGGCTAATGCACAGGGCTAAAACCTGGCCCCCGATATCTTAGGCCCAGGACCAAGTCTCGAGGGTGGTGTCCTAGGTCACGATGGTCGGGACATGAGTCTAAGACCAGGCACTGAGAGCTCCCGAGACATAGGCCCGGGGTGCTGGAGGCCGGGGTGACAAAGCTCAGATTTTTACTATAACAACCAAACAACGAAAATTTTTTTCGCGAGACAACATAAACGATTTATTTTTCGTGAGTGTGTGTTTACCTTTGAAGTATTTTTTTAAATTGGAGATTTTTATTCCCCAAGGAGTTTTGTCCAATTTCCCTATTATCCAAATTGTATTCCCCATTGAGAATTGTGCAAAAATTGGAGAAAAATCTTTTCTTGAAAATTATTTTGGTAAATAGCAATACTCTATTTTGGACTGGATAATCTCCAATGAACACTCCTAAAAGGGAGAGTAAGTCCAAGGTTGCAAGCCAATTTATGCATTTGTTGGCCTCTCTAAAGACATGGGGAAGGCGGAAGCTCTGGTGACAACATATTTTTATATTCACTTGTACAAGGAACACATCTTTTTACATTCACTAATATAAGGAAGAGCAGGCCTCATCTGTTGACCCGTCTTTTAACTTTAATTTGATGGAGAACGTGTGTAAATCTCAATTTCAATCTCAAGTGTAATTGTTTCTTTTCTGATGGCTTTCCCAAATCCCTTGTAAAGAGCCATTACTTTGGTGATATTGTTGGTAGCAATTCCCAGATTGATCGAAAGCCCCATGACCCATCTACCAAATCCATCGCTAATAATTTCTCTACCCACGATAAAACCTGAATTGCCTTTACAGCAACCATCAACATAAAGTTTTCAATAGCTGGTCAGCACTAACCAATGAACAAAGGCCATTGCACGTTGGCGCATCAAGGGAGAACTCTCATTAATCAACCATCTCTCACTTCTTAATCGTTTCTCGTAATGATAGAAAACTTTGCTAAGAGTGGTGTTCGGTGGTGACAGTCCAAAGATTCTCTCATTACGTCATTTCCATATCACCAAAGTTTAACAGCAAAGAGGATGCTCCATAGTGTAGCCCTCAAATTCTGTTTGATCCACTCTGTTCAATTCATGTTGCTATGAACTGGGTGACTACGGGTAGGCTGGATGGCCCTCCGCTAATCTTTAGCAAGAAAGTTTTTACAGAAAAGATGTTCCTCATTTTCAGTTACTGCGGAGTTCAAACACCAGTACCAAGGTTCAGCGAAATTCTCTCCGACATCATGTTGTACGAAACTTTTGTTATGTGAAAGATCCACACGAGAGTCAAAATTCATTTAAGATCTATCATAAGCAACATTACATTTATCAACGGGCTAACCCTACGGCTAGATATCGTTGCACATCAAACAGAACAACTAATTTCAAAGAATAATACAAAAGATCACTGGGCAATGCGAATTTGAGCATTACAGAATTGGAAGCTAAAGTAACAAAAAAACAATGTTTTCTTCTATTTAGCTGAAGTTTCAAGTCAATTAGGCACTTAAAAGGAATTGTTACAAGGAAAACAAAGTCTAGGAGCAAAGATCAAGCTGCAACTATATCAGGTGTTTCTGCCTCAACAGACAACAAAGCAGTGTGTACTTTGTCCACCCAGTTGTCCAGACGATCCCGTAAAGATTTGATCTGAGGAATTCCTAAGACTCTCGGCTGTACCCAGGAGATATGGACTGTTCCCTCAACTTGATCGATAATTCCCTTGATGAGACACACCTGCAGTATGATTTTGAACGTTACTAATCGAAGTTCGGGGTAGAGTTAAAACAATGTAATAGAGCAATCTAACACTGTTCAACATTCAATCTCCTTGGTGATATAACAATCATGCATAATGCGGCGTGCGTGTGGGTATATATATAATCCTGTCAACAGACAAAAAAGTAAAAGATGCAATTTTCATCCAACTTGCCCCAAAGAGTATTCTTGATTCCGTAAATGAATAATGGATGAGAATCAATTCCATATTCAGTTCCAATTATAAGAACACTAACGTTACTTTTCATCTAAAACCTTTTTGGGAAGAAAGTGGAGAGTAGCACCTAAATCACAAGGATGACCTTCCTGGATAAACATGGTGCCATCAACTACTACAATTTTACCATGAAAACACTTTTATGATAACATAATGCAGGAATTTTGTTCGAAAACAATTTAGGAAAACATGAGAAATTTTTCCAAGTACAACAATACCATTTAACCAGAATTCTGTAAAATCTCAAGAAGTTTTATCATGATCTATTATGATAAACTACTCATGGTTACTTTTTTCTTCTATTCCTTTGTAGCAAGTTAAATTACTTCTTATTCAGACACATCAAAAGCGGTGTGTCAAAAAACATGGCAAACACACAAGAAGGAGATGCATATTGCACATTAAATATGTCCATCTACTTACAGTAATTTTTAAACCATACATCAATTTCTTGGTCTCAGAAGGGAACATGCACTTACTGATAGGCTCTTCATGAGGAGATACTCCACATCTTCCACACTGAGTTTTGTGCGCTCAGCAATGACACTTAATGGGAGAGTTCTATCCTCTGATGGTCGACTGCAAGAAAAAAACAAATATATTGGATTCAGTACACACTTTTTTACAACCCTTAGACAATGTATTCTCTCTTAACTCTAATCGGAAAGCAATGATTCATACTTATCTACCTGAAGATGATCTCCATTAGGCACAGAATATTAATCTTCTCGAGAAGTTTTTTCTCATTCTGCACCAATGCTGTTTGAGCATTAAGAGCAGCACCGTGGACATGACATAATTCTTGATACCGAGCTAAATCACCTGTGTTGAATGCTTCAAGAATGTAGTAGAGCCACTCAACTTTAGTTCCTATAAGACTTCTTATCTGTGAATATCAAAAGATATCAGGTTCATTGTGCAACACAATGATTAGTTTGCAGAATACCAGCCTATAACTTGAAGCCAGTGAGTTTCTGAAGTTAATGCAAATAAAAAATGCGAGAAGAAGCCAAATAATATTGAACTGTTCCAATAATGGCAGAATAATCAACATCACAGTAAAGGATCTGAAATATATGCAAGTTCTGTGATATTTTGAAGCAAAAGGGAAAGAGAAAGTTAAATTACTGGGACACTTAAAAAACTATATAGAATAGTCTGCTCCTTTTTTGGAAGGTATTATGTACAGTTGAGTTAAAAAAAAAAAAAACCAAAAATGAGTTTTATAAGCACATTGCAATTAAACGAGTTAACAATGATATTTCCAGACAAATGAGCGAACAGAAACACCAAATTAAATTAACTTACTCCCTTGCTGTTTACCCCCCTAATGATTATTAGGTACAAGAACGATAATTGTTGAACAACATTGATTTCATCAATAGCACTATAATACTAAAAAGATGAATGGAAGTTTCTCATCAATAAATCTTAACAATTGGATCTTCAACCTCGTTTGAAGATGAAAAATGCATCTATTTTAATGCAGCTTGATAAGGTCTTTCAGACAGGTATATGTTTTTGGCAATGACATAATTGATAGAAGACAAAATGAAGTTGTTCTTCTAAAAGAAAATAGTATTGTTGTAAAAAGTCCTTACAATTGGATGCGCAAGAAGTTCCCCGAAGTTGTAAATGTTCTCACCCAGCAGTGCTGAGAGGGATAAATCAAACGCCAAGTCCTAAAAGACAGTAGAAAGCCACAAATTACCTTCCAAGCTTTGAATAACTGCAGCCTCTCATAGATGCAATCTAGAATATTTAAGAAATAAAGCAACACCTTTCTCCCGATACTAAGTACTTTGTGCATTTATGGAGTTACCTAGTACAAGAAACAGTCTAATACAGGCAGATGCAATACATATATGAAATTTTTTCCCACCCAAACTTCAACAAAAGGTTTCTACTAGGCCATACGCCAACAAGCAAGCAAGAAACAAATGTAATTAGTCATGAAAGTGACAATGCCAGGTTTTGATACAATGGCAGCCTCAGCAAGTTTCAAGAAATGTACATGCATTAAAACAATTTACATGTATATATTAATCATCAAAGCAGCATGTTGCATCAACTACAATATAAAGTTAGAATAATTTGCAACTTCAATGACTTTTAGCAAATGAGGATTTCCTTTTATCCTTCATATAGAAAATATATTTTTTTAGGGAAAAAAAAAGTTTTATTTCATAGAGAATATATCCTCCATAATGTTCTTCGTTGGATAGGCCTTTCGATGACTCCATTGGCTCTTTGCCCGAACAAAAGCCCTCAAGTTGGTAGAATCCTTCATTGACTCCAAAGGCAAATTGACTCTTCAGTAATCATCCAATAAAGTTCATGCTTGCTTAGGATAAGAGGCCTTCTTATTCAGATTCACAACATATTCGAAAATTAAGAATAGAGAAAAACAATAGAAAACAGAGCTTGAGAAAACATGTCATCAACTATAATGATGTAGATCACAATAATATGTATGTATGTGTTCTGAATATATGCTGACACAGCTTATATCAAAAATACTTCAGGAATATTGAAACCAAAATCATGATCATCTATGGGAAAAGAAAAGAAGAAATCATAAAAGATAATGGGCAAACAGAACTGAAAGCTTACCAGCTTAAATGATTCGGATAGTGACTCTTCTGAAGTGTAAGCCAAAAAAAGGAGAGCATTCTTATAGAATTCGGCGAATTCTTGACGAGATTTATGGTATTGAGATGAAACCCAGTAGTAGCTGGCATATACTGAAGGATCAATGTCAGTTATGCTGTCAAGAGGACTCTTTGCCTCTTCAATAATTTTCTTGCACTCTTTTTGATCTCCTTGCTCAAGCCTGAACAAAGCTATTTGCATCTTAATGTAAACTAGTGGCTCCTCTATACGCATCTCTCTGGTGTTGTGAAGCTTTTCAGTTACCCCGTCAAGATAGTTAATAGCAGCATCTTTCTCTGTATACTGCCGAGAAACTGTGACCGCAAAATGTGCAAGCTTAAGTAGATTGATCTTTGTCTCAAAATCAGTGATAAAATTATGATACAATTGTATCAATGCATCACCAGCCTGAAATTCAGAACAGTAAAGTTATAGAAAATTTTAAGCATACCAAATGTTCTCCTGATAACCTTCCTTGAAACATTTCAAGCAAGTTTCAAAAGCATAAAAAGTTCACAACCATAGAGATTTGCCACATAAAGTAAAAAGAATTCATAAATCAGATTTTGTCAATAAGCATAAACATCTTATTCTTTTAAAAACTTCGCCTGTATGCAGAAACCCAGTTGATAGCAGGTCCTCCATGATTGTGTCAACAGATGAGGAAATTCAATCTAGATTTGGAACATTAATGCAAATTAAATTCGTAATGCAGCATTCACAATCCCCAATCAACTTAATTGTTTTACCGCAAGTTTTTTAAAGTAAGCTATATAGAAAAGGTTAACAAGAAAAAATATTTCAACCTCCAATTACAAAATTTGTTCCGTGAAAAAACAAAAAACTTGCAAATATAGGTGACAAGAAACCCCATCCATGAAATAATCGACACATTATTCATACTCCACTAGAGCAAAATGTTACAAAATAACAACTTAAAAAGCATATCAAGAAGCAATCGTGCTATAAAGCCTCACTAAAATAACCAAAAATCCTAACAGGTTTATTACCAACAGGCAATTGAGGCATCACCCGCTATGTTTAGAATCAGGCCACTGCTTGAGCAGATACAACCCCGTCCAATATCTGTTTGGACATAAGCAGATATATTTCATCATGCATGACGATTATACAGACTTTAAGCCACATTTTCCAGCTTACTTACTTTCCACATTTAATGGGCAAAGAGGCCTAGCCAGATCAAGTACTATTCAAGCTCGATTACATGTGAACTCATAATCACTTACTCCACCTTCCTTTTAAGGGAACTTTCTGAGGTGAGATAATTTTCAAAAGAGAATTTTCATTAACTTGCCATGATATCACCAAAACTGACCAAATTCTAACCTCGAAGTGCATTCAAATAGTTGCTCAACAAAGAACCACTTTCCAGTTTCCATCAATAGAAATTTCTTTTTTCATTTTTCAAGACTACTTTCTTTGTGACAACCAGTTTTTCCCATAACAACATTACAATTCCACATACAGTACGTATCTCTACTTTCCCACTCCTTAAAAAAAAAATCCTCAAATGAAAAATTTGTGAAATTCTTCAAGTAAACATAACAATATCCATCTTCAATCATTATAGGCAACAAGAAAAATCCAAACTTTATGCCTCTTGACAACTCCTTCATAAACCCTAGTTCACAACCCACCTCACAAATACTTCTCTACCCAAAAGAAAAATCCTAAAACCTAATATAATATCCCCTCCCACATTGACAGTTGATATCAATTTCGTCCTTTATAGCTCGCAATAACATCTTAGGCATTCAGAGCCCGCTATTGGCAACGAGACCCGATTTCCCCAAAACCCTAACCCTAAAACACCGCAAAACCCAAAATTCCCCAAATCCACATTCCTACAACATCAACTTAAACCAATTCCAAACAAATTTAACCAAAAATAAAAGCAAATTCATTCAAAACAACACCCAAATACAAGTATATATACGTGTGTACCTGAAAAACAGCGAGGGCGACGAACTGTTCGAGTTTGAGAGAGAGCTGGTGCCAGAGCTTGCGCTGGTAGAGATCGGCTAAGCTGCTGTACCAATCCGACAGCTCCGGATGCGCACTGCGTTGTGATTCCAAGTATTGCAGAGCTGCCATCTCTCCTCTGTTGAGTACAAAGATGAAACCTTTTACTCTAAAGAAAACTTCAATTGAATCGAGAGCTACATGTGTATATAAGTAATATGTTTATGCTATATATGTTGTATATATATGTATTATAAATATATAGAACCTACGTAATTAAGGTTTTGCTTGTAGTAAAAGCAAGGATGTAAGATTAGGTTTCTTTAAATTTTATTTTAATAGTGTTTATATCTGAATGATATAACAATTATTTTATCAAAAAGATTTTTTTTTGGGTCAAAATTATTAAAAAGATCTTAAAAGAGTTATTTAGAACATGAAAGCAAACTATGTGTTCATAGTGATACAAGTAAAGAATTGATGTGTATGCCAAATTCACCTCGGTTTTTCTAAAAAAAATATTTTAGTTAAAATTTTTTATGAAAAAAAACTAAAATTGAGGTTTTTTTTCAAAAATTTAAATCTTTTATCTAATCCATTTATTTATTGTAAGAAAAATTATACTTATTTTTTTAAAAAAGCACGTTTTTATAGAAAACAAAAAAGTTCAAACAAACTCTATATTGAACCTTTGAGTTAACGTTCAACTTAAGAAAATATTTCTTACATAAGAAAAGCGAAAACTAATGTGTTTTGCGTTCAAATGAAATTTTCAGAAGCTTTTTCCCGGAAAAAGAATATGGAATCTTAAGTATTTATAATCCATTATATCAAGTTTATCCATGTCTGTTTATATTGAAGATCGAACCTGCAATAACAAGAACTATTTAATTTATATAAAAACAAGACCTTATCATGTAAAGTTTGTAAAATCAATTAGAAAATATATAACGACCCCCTAAAGTGTGTGGCTAAAACTATGGGATTTTGTTCTCATTTAAATCGATATAATCTCTATGGAAATTTAAGTCAAATCAATCACTGTTTTTTTGAAGAACATACATGGCCAAATAAGGGGGAGAAATATTTTATATGAATAGGAGCCTTTTACATAAAAGGCAATATACTCTTAAGAAAAAAATATATATATACACACGCGTTTATCTACATAGTTTCGCAAGAGAATAAAAGATTAGACACTAGAATGTTGTTGTAACACACAAACTCGATCTATAGGAACTTGCTGTGTCCCACTTGATTAGTTAGGATTGTGATTTTTGGATTTACGCTTGCGACATTTAGAGTTAGTTTTTGCTCTACTTGTGAATAAGATAGGGAGAATTAGTTCACCTTATCGGGGCTAGAGGACTACCTCAATTGCAAGTTTTATTAAGATTCTTGAATAATGAGATGGTTGAACCGTTTGGATCTTTTATTGTTTTTCTTCTTGTTGATGAACTTTGGAAATTTTTGTTTTGGATTTTTTTTTGGGAGACGGTAGAAGCTCTGATAATTTATTTTGTTTTCTTTTAGGGACTACCACTTAATTTTGAAGAATTAGTACCTTTTCACTGTTTTTATTCTTGTTGATGAACTTTGAAAATTTTTGTTTTGGATTTTTTTTTGAGATGGTAGAAGCTCTGACAATTTATTTTGTTTTCTTTTAGGGACTATCATTTAATTTTGAAGAATTAGTACCTTGCAAATTATCTTTCTAGGTTCGCGGTAATCTCGCTTCCCGAATTCATGGTATGCGAATTTGGTGGTGTGACAAAATATTTTTAAAAAAGTATTTTTCAAAAAGCATACTTTCTTTTAAGTAATAAAATATTCATAACATTGATTAGCTTAATTGAAGTAGTTGTACAATCATATTATTTTCTTTCCATTTTCAATTCTTTTAAGGTTCACAATTTATCAGACTCATTATCCTAGCAACAAGTTCAATGTCAAAGGATACTTTTGGACAATACAAGTCACACGGCTAGAGGTGTTGGTAATTCCAGTTTCATCACCATGCAAGAACACGAAGGAGAAGAGATCATTCACCAACAAATATTTCAGTCTTCATCATTTACAAGAAGAAGTAAGAGGTGTGTAAGTACTAAAAGACACGTGTCACCATCACATGATGACAGGTGTTGAGCAAACATGGACTGCGACATGAGTTTTTTTTTGGAGAGTACATAATAAAGGACGTGTATCACTATCACATAATGACAGGTGTTAAACAGACTTTGTAAGGTGAAGCGTTTTGAAATTTTCAGCGAACTACATAAAGAGTAGTGGGAAACTTTGATGACAGTGCCAAGGACCAACAATCACATCTCCTTCGTCATAGTAGGGACTACTTGCTTAACAGCAACCTGTAAGAAAAAGATATCACCTCATGATTCTAAATGAATTTCCTTTTATTGGAGAGATTTACACACATGGTATGAGTTAAAGACTTGTATAATTTTCAACCAAAATCGTAAAAGACAAGATAATTCGGAAAGAATACAGAAGATGGCAACTTCTATATGCAGATTGCGACCAGAGGATTACTTTTGTCAGTAGCAAGCAAGTCTAAATTCCTGATGCATTGCATTCTTCAAGCAATTTTAGGATATTATGTTCTGGGGCACTGATTGATGGCAGGATCACACGGTTTGATGGAGGACGAGTTTTTGTGACAGCTGCACCAGGTTCTGGAGGGGTGCCTTCCTGCATTACCGGCAGATCAGCCCTCCTGCGTGCGCCTGCAGATACTCGTTCCTTCCATATTCGTCCGTCCTAATAATTGAAGAAACAAATGTTAGATAAGCCAAATAAACATCTCAGCACTTGATAGAGAGACAAGGTGGCAATGTAACGCAGATATCTTTTTAACCTTTCTCGCACAAACACAATTGCTAGTACCTAATCATTACACATGTATGAAGTTGGCCCTATATAACAATATTATTTAGGCCAGTGATGACAGAGTTAATATCATAAGTCGGCAGGTGTTTTTTCATCCCCTTGGTCTTCTTCGCAATGAAAAGCAAATATAAGACTGAAATACAGTGTTGAAATTTCAAAAAGCTTAAGAATAAATTTCTAGGAGCATAATGCTCAACTTCTCTTTTTAGTTCATAATATATGAAGCTATAACACGAAAGGGTGGTCAAAATATAAAATGGGAAAACAAAGATCATTAAAAATGAACCTTGAAAAATCAGATTTTCATTTAAAATCTTAGTATCATTATCGTATAAGGAATGATAACTTCAGAAACCGAAATCAGGTTATTCCCCTTGCCATGTGTTACTACTCCCTTGTTTTCGTTGTTAGTCCTATATTCCACTGTAGTTTTATACATCTCCAAGTGAATATATAGGAATAGTTAATAAACAACAATAAGGTCATTATCCCCGATCCCCATATTTAACTACTCCCATCGTTCAGTTTTTGAAGTCCTGATGTCCTACTTTCAGTATTGAGGTGTCCAATAATTTAAGCCCACTTTCAAGTTCCAACATTAAATCCACTGTGCAAACCCAATTCTATCCTCCACCTTTAGATGTCATCCGAAAGTGAAGAGTAGGAAACTCTATTGGTCCCCAAAAAAGACTTGAATTATGGGATTGGGTGCTACTAAGCTTCAAGTATTGCAAACAGACTGTTTCAGCATATACAGTAATTTCAAAGGCTGATAAATAGAAGAAAAGATACAGACAGACAGTACCAAAAGATCCAGGAATACAGCACACAGATGAAAGAAGAAAATAACATAGGAACACAAGGTATGAGAAGGAAGAAAATGATGCATATTATGGAAATGTTATGAAAGAGATATTTTAACTTTCACGCGTAGAAGTAAGACTTGCAATTATTTATGTGTTTCAAACGTATAAAGAAAAGAAAGGTTTACGTCAACTGGAAATAGTGCAAAGATATTGATGAATGTATTCTGTCTGCAACTTCTGTTGATCTGAGGACTACAATGTTTTCGTAAAACTTAATAATTATCAATAGAAGTTTCCATGTTTTCGATTTTTTAAATTCAATTAATATTATCAGAAAGAAATAAAGGAAACTTCAGAATTTATACTTAAAGCTAAGCAGCCCTTGGAATCAACCGTTCCGCTATATTACTTTCTTGTCACACTCTTTTCCTATTTATATTTTCAATTTATTCTTTTTAATGTTTGATATGGGAGAGCTCAATTTGTCGTAATTCAACTTGAACAAGGTAATCCCATAACATGCTAGCAATACATAAGCTGCTTTATACTGTTCATGAAAATTTTCCACTTGTCAAATTTTGCCAGCAAGAGTAACACTCTGGTCCACCAGCCAGCAGACTGCTCAGCTGTTTAAACATAACAACACTGCCCTCACGATAGTAATTCACATGCTCAAATTCATTTTCCCCAAGATGCAAGCTAAATAAGTTTTCACCAGCGTAGGTCATGGACTACTCTCATCCTTTCTTATTGTCATTGCTAGTGTTCAACAATGAAATTCCTCAGTTACCACTATCTTTGACTATCAGTCTACAACAAGTATAAAAATTAACATTGCTCATTCTCTCTCCATTTTCTTCTATAGACTGACAGTGAACCATTATTCTCAGTACATAACCATAAGCAAGAGTGTACCGCTATTCCACTCTCTCCCAGACCCCCTTTCTATCTCTATCTAAACCAAAGATTGAGAACAAGTACAAAGCTGTAGCTTTATTCATCATACAGAAAAGAGTGGTGTTTATTGAGAATCAAAAAATAGGACAAGAAATAGCTGATGATTGACGTTGGCAGCAATATAGGCTTGCTCAGAAGAAGTCTACATTGATTGCGAGGCATTTACCTACCCCTGGAGCCTTCAAAAATGTTGCTTCGGATTTAGGGAGAACTATGAAATTGTGTGGCGCATGTAGAAGGAATTGAATGTCACAGAGAGAGAGACAGTAGAGACAATAATATGGCAACATTGATGTCTTGTTTATTCCAAAATCAATATATTTATAACTGATATTATGAAACTCACATAATAACTCAATGATATTGAATGTCAATATGCTGCCAAACACTGTCATCAGCATAGTCCACAAACTTCGCACTTGTAATACCTCCTGTCTATAAAGAATAGTAAGCCCACAACTTTGAGCAATTATGCCCACAGGTCTAGCTCTAATACTAATCCATTTTGGTCCCTTAGGCAGAAGTGTCCTAAGATGACATTAGAATCGTGCCGTCCATATGCAGCTACTGCAGACTATGATTCGGCTAATTTAGATCTTTATGATTTATGAAACATACATGAAACATTGTTGTCAGTGGACTCGTCAACTTAAGAGACTACGTATTATCATAAGCTAACAAATATATCTGGTGTAGTCGTGGAATATAAAATCATGAAACTGATATTGATTATTTAGAAACCAGAAGCTATAAGACTTTGACAGCTTCTTACCAACAGAAACTAGAGAATGCTATAACAGATTAAATGAGTATTTAGTCAAGCGACTGCTAGGAATCCTAGCACAGTATAGTAAAAAGAGTAAGTATACTTGGAAAAGAAGAAGGTTTGCATCTCGTGAACTCCATCTGAGGTTGGTGGCAACAATACATGAGCATACTACATAGAAAGAACTTGGACATAACAACCATCCAAAACCCTGTGAAACTCATGTGCGATTAGACTTACATTAAGAATTGAAGGTTCTGGCAAAGGACATTGAATTGGTCTATCATTGTCAAGAGGCTCACTGGGGTGTTCGACGGGTTTAAACTCAACTGCAATTTCAATTCCATGGGTAGCAGCAGACGCCACTCCACCTACACTCACAGCAGCTGCTGCCTCTGAATGCGGTGGTAATACTTCCCTTTCATCCTGCCCATGCAAAGACAAGATATCAGGCATGCACACAAGCATAACTTAAGCACAACTGAAGAATTGCGAGTTCAGAATATGTATAATTGTTGAGACATAAATTCCATTAACAAGCAACTATTAGGTCCTGTTTGGCACAACAAATGGTAAACACATGTTATGAGAATTACATTGGGGAACTGATGCTGCACAAAAGCTGAGATTCTAGCTTTTGAAAAGCACGACATTTTTCGGCATTCAGGACCCAAAAGCAATTGCATATTAGATTGGCCAAAACTCATTAGGATCATAGTTGAGTCTAAGCATGCATTTGCATTCCCAAGACACTGGCCAAACACACCCGTAAGTCAATTATAGCTTAAAAATCAGATGATTATAGTAGAATGGAACAGCAACACCCGCAATTTAGTTGGACAAAGATATATGCAACTCTGGGTGCAATCATCGAAGGGGCTTTTGATTTTTCCCCATCTCCCATCTATGCGTATATCACACGAACAGCACCTACTGACAGCAGCGCATCTCTCTCCCTCTCTCTCTCGAAGCGTGAATTAGAAATTCTTCTATTATACCGTATGCAAGTAATTTACCAAAAGCCAAATTGCAGATTCTGAAAAATTATACCAGTAAGACCTCAAGAATTAGTACTACTAGTGTGATATAAGTTTGGTGTGGTTCGCTGATTCTGAGAAACTACACTAGTATTGAGAGATATGGAACTCTATGAACAAATTAAATCACATCCAAAAATCTCAAAACAGTATCAAATCAATAGAACAAGACTCAAAAATCAAAAGGGAAAGCATTAAGCACCACATCTATATATGAACAAAGCAAAACCATACCAAACTTATATCATAATCAAAACAACATACAAGTAGGAGCAAGAAGCACCCAAAAAAAGAAGAAATCTTGACACCCAGATCACAAAACAAAGCAAGCAAGCAATCAATCGAACAGTTCTTATAAAAATATAACATCAATTAAATATAAACACAAAAAATAAAAATAAAAAGGGAAAAAAAAAAGAAAGGGTGTGAGCAGGGGTGCTTACAAGTGCACTTTGCGCACGACGATGACCAGCTTTGCCAGCAGAAAATCTAGAGAAAATACCCACCATGTTTCACACACTAGACTTTGTATTAACAACGAAACAGCAAAAACAGTTGAGCCAAAAAGGCTGTTCTCTGACTCTGATCTTGGCTTTTGTCCTTTAATTTATATATTTAGTACTACTACTACTATATTCTCTCTCTCTTTATATATATATATATATGTATATATAACTCTCTCTCTTTATTGTACTAGTATTCTCTCTTTATTATACAATAATAACGAGAGAGAGAGAGTAAAGATGAGAAGGAAAGCATTGCTTGGCTTGCTGGGTTTTGTTTAGATTCTGTGTGTCTACATGTAATAATAGTACACCTTTGTATTTTGTACGTGGTAGATTTGTGACGCAGCAACGTTGTAATAAATAACAATTTAATAATATAATAATTATTATTTAGTTGTATGGTGAACTGTGAAGCAAGTTGAAAGTCAGCGTTACGTAGTTTGAAAAAGCTGCCAATCACAAGAAAAGGACGGTTAAGATAAGCATTTGTGTATTACACAAAAAAATAATAATAAACCACAGTCAAATTTTGCAATAGAGAGTTGAGACGCTCTTTCAATTAGTTCTTAGATACGCATATCTACTGTTGCTACGCACTGGACTGGACCAAATTCATGGTTTTAGTTTAATTCACATGCATGTTGAGGGATCAATGGCCCTTTTCTTTTATTTTCTTTTTCCCCCCTCGAAGGCAAAGCCAAATAACTATAAAACAACAAGTCTCTGCGAAGGAATATCACTCGCGTCTTCCCCTAGAATTTGTCTCAACGTCTGAGATGGTTCTTCAATGAAGTGCGCCCCCAACAGTAATTGTAATCCATAATTTGCTATTTAATCCGCGCTTTTATTGACTTCTCGATACACATGTTTGAGAGAAAAATCTTTTTGAACTACAATTGTTTTCTTGCTCTCTTGGATCATAAGACGTAACTCTGTGTTTGGGCAAGTATTTCCAAATATGTCTCACTTTCCAGCTTTGTGATTCTTTTTTGTGCTGCCAATTTGAGGCCCTCGTACAAGACTCTTGCTTCAGCGTTGTTGTTTGTCGCCCAACCAAGGTTAACGGCAAAGCCTATCCTCCATCTGTCGTGCTCATCCCTGAAAACACCCCTAACACCCGCCAGCCCGGGATTACCTTTCGCACATTCGTTGATGTTCAATTTTCATCCTTCTTCTTTTTCTTTAACAAATGTCCACCCCAATTTAATTCTTGTTCGTCGCAAGGCTTAAAGTCAGTTTATTACTCTTGAAGGAGACAGTCTTACTACTAAGTAGCATTACTTTGTCACTTATTAGATGTAGTTTCATAATCGGTTGATATATTATTAATTTTTCTTGTTATATTATCTTCAACTTACAAGTTCGACGCAATTCAAAATTGGATCGAAACTTGATTACAGCTGATGCTTTTTTAGAAAATAATAATAATAATAGACTTTTAGATTTAACTTGTAACAAGGTAGGTAATCGCAAGATAAAGAGACAACAAGCTACAAGACCGAACAAAGATAAAAGGGTAGCATATGTCATATGCGCAAAAGCACATTGTTTTGGATATTTAGAAATTGATTATTAAAAAGGATATTTTCTATACTTAATTCAACTTGACAATCGTATCTGACTCATTTTAAGCATATATTCTTATATCTTTTATTTACTATAATTTTAATTTATGTCTTAGAACTGTGTGCTTCATATTTAATTAAATTTTGTATTGTTTTCAAAGAAACAATTTGAAAAGGAGTTACACTAAGGTAATGCAAGATTAACTTAAGCCTCCCATTGAATTAAAATAGAAAAAAAAAAAAGAAGTAAGAATAACGTAGATGACACATATATGGAATATTGATAGACTGTATGGAACTTTGGGCTCAAACCTCATCAATTTCATTGTTATTCCATGATCATAATGAAGGATTAATTAAAGTCTCTCAGAATTCCGATGAAGTCCTATCTCATTAATTTCATTGTTATCTTTCTTTTTTGCTTTTTTAAATAAAGGATATTTTATTCATAACCAAAATCAACCAATTTCAGTTGATTCAAAAAAAGGTGTACAATTTGATAACAAAAGATCATTTTAAGCTAATGCTTGCTTGGCCAACCAATGTGCAACTTCAGTTGCCAAGCGAGAGATCTGATGGACAAAGAATTGAAGTGGATCATTCATCATATGACGACATGCTACTATGATTGAGGAGTTCCATTTGATTATTGGTACTAAAGATGTAAATGGACAATCGCATCGATTTCATTGTTATTTTGTAAATGAACAATCGTGTCTGAAAATATATCTTTAAAAAAATGAAGAGAAAAATAAAATACAAAAGGAGAATTATAGGAATGACTTTCATCTTTTTTTGGAATTTGACAAAAGACTAAGAAAATTATGACAAGGCTGAAATAGAATGACCAACTAATTACTTGGTGAAATAGAGATATCAACTAATGATTACTAAGACCTTTTGTCTTATTGTTATGGTAGTCATTATTTAAGTCCACAGCTTGTAGATGTATGTATATCCCACCATTATGGCATTTGAGTTTATTTATTAGGATGCCAAAGCTAGACTACTATATTATAGAGAAAGACTGGTCTTGTAAATATATATATATATATATATATATATTTATGTGTATATGTGTAACAAAACCTACTCTCTTTCTCACAGATAAGCATAATCTAGCACTCTTCATGTCATGCAGAAATCACAGATAGAGATTAGATTATTAATTTATTATAGGCATTTATGTGAATTAATCTTTTTGGGTTAATCGATTTAAGATTTAACTAACCATATTTATGCCCCTTATAATATTATTATACCGGATCTGTTCGCAAGTCCAAAATTTTGAGTTCAAAGTGTGCAAATCTCAAAAACCCACCGCTTATATGAAATTTTATTATTTAAAACAAATAAACAATACATTTTTCATTATTTAAAAAATAAAAGTTTACCATTCCAGGCGATAGTTTTCAACTAACCGCCGCCTATGTTTTTCATAATTTTGAAAAATAAACTTTATACTTTTACTATTTAAAAATAAGTAAATTGTTCCACATTTGGTTGGCAATTCTTCTAAAATCGCTGGCAATATTGACATCAGCAACGGTTAAGATAACTGCCACCTATTACTACTTTACTAGTTTCTTTGTAGTGAAATACTTACGGCTTGTTTGAAATATCTTCTTTTAGAAGTTTTTTTTTTTAACAGCTTTTGAAAGAAGTACTTTTTTAAAAGTTAAAAATTTTGACTTTTGAAAAAAGTTATATTTGAATTTTTCTCAAAATTTTAATTTTTTTAGAAATCAAACTAAATAGTTATTACACAAATAAAACAAATCTTTCACATAAAAAAGTACTTTTTCTTAAAAGGAAAAATCCAACCAAGCCCTTAATAGTGGTTTAACATATAACCATATGGAAAGCACGAGCGCCCTTTAATGGCTTCCTGTTGGAATTTCTACATTATCCCAAAAGTTGGATATGCTTAACAGACATTCATGATCAATACATGCAAAGCCAACATATGAGGCATTGCACCACAAGTTGTATGTCTAAATGAGGATATTTTAGCGCAAATTCCTAAATTTAATATTTATACACGCAAGAAAGAAAAGTGTAATGTACTTGTCGTTAATTTAGACGAAAAAAGTTAGAGTTGAAAATTATGTACTATTTTTGAAAAGTACAAATAAATAATGTGGTAAATTTTAAACGATAAAAAATAATTGGCTACTTATATAAATTATATGAGGGTAACATACATTTTACCTAGGGACAAAACTACATTCACTTCATGAGGGCCTGGGCGGAGCTAGGATTCACTGTTCAGTAGATGCATATTTGTGTATAATTTCTTAATATAAGCTAAAAGAATAATTCTAATATATATATATATATATATATTATATAATATTTGATATAATAATGGCATATTAATATGCATAAGAAGTATAAATACATAGCTATTGTTATTATAGATAGAACTATGTTTTTGTTATTATAAATAGTACTATATTTTATAATTGTCCTAGCTTGACTGTAGATTTTGAATGTTCAATATTCAAGTTAAAAACATATCTTTCTTGATATAAGTCCAAGCAATCATTTTTTCTTTTATTTTTCCTTTCTTTATCTGTTCTTTTTTATGTCTATTTTTATTTTTTTATTTTTTACTTATTCGCTTTTCTTTATGAATTTAATTTTTTGTTTAAAAATAAAATAAAAGTATTAATAAGTACTATCTTTATCACCATTATAAAGAGATGTACATTTATTATTAAGGGGATGCACTTGATATGAATTGTTCTCTCATAACAAAAAGAATTATTAAAAAAATAATGATAACTTTCTTTTTGTTTGGAAGTCAAGGAGTGCTTGTGCACCCCTAGACACTGTTGGCCCGCCAGCGAGAGCAAGTGTTACCCAAGACAGACATACAATAATTTAATAGAAACGGCTTGGGGACATTGAACCAATGGACTCGAACAATATAAGAGGCTAAGCAACACGTTATTAAAGGCTTACTTGTGTTATTGTCAATGGTGCTACGGATCAGGAAACATCGAACCTGGTCCGAAAGCTCCATCCCCTTGATTTTGTAATGTCCCATTCTCTTGCCTCGCAAAGAATAATTTGCAATTATGCGAGATTAAACTGCTAATAAAGACAATTATTGGTGAAAAAATGTCACTTTTGCTAGAAATGCCAACTAATAATTGATCATTGCGGGACAGTTTTATGCACAAAAGCGATGTAAAATACAAGAGTAATGATTTATAGTACCGTTTTACTCTACAATAAGAATTCATGTATTAAATGTCAAATGTTTTGTGTATCCGAGTAAAAGTTGTATTTAGCTCTAAAGATAGGAAAAATGTTAGAAACAGTTTTTTGTGTAGTAAGTGGAACATTGATAACTAATTATTGACTGGGTGGGCTTGTTTTGTCTCTTTTGGAGCTAACTAGTTTTGTAATTACGGAAATTTCATCTAATACAACGATCCTTGCTTGATTAGCACCCAAAAAAAAAAAAAAAAACAGAAGAGTTGAAATTAATTATATGGATGAAAGATTTCTTTTATTAGATTCAACTAGAGGGTCTTTTTGGTGAGCTTCTTGTAAGCTGCTTTAAAGGTTCTGGCAACTTCAACAAAATAGTTGATGAAATCCAAAAAATTAGAAGCACTTTCAGAGCTCAATTTTCCTGAAGTAGTGTGAGGATGTTTATTTGGTCAAGCTAAAATAAACACTTGCAGTCTTTACAATAGATTGCGAACTTCATTTGTGCAAGTTCTATGTTTATTAATGATACAGCTATTATTAACTTGCATAGTTGCCTTGCATTTTAAAGATACCATACAATCATATGTAAATTTTCTGGACTTTCGGTATGAAAATGCGGCAAAAATTGCAAGAGTTATAATCGCTTTTCATTCCAGTTGCCACTCGCTTCTTTCTTAAAGCATTAGATTGTGGTCTTGTCTTCTAGAGTGTGAACAATTGGTTTGATTGAGCCCTCATAAGCAGTTTAAAACACACATAGATCATTTGTAAATGATTGATTAATTGCATATTTCAATCTTGAAAAATCAGAGAGAGATACTGATGCAACTTCGTTTACTCGATGACTATGGATAATCCATTCGAATGGCAAAACGGGACCGATGTGAATCCAAGTTCCGGAAATGTGCTAGGTAGAATAGGCTTTTGTAATATATCATGTTCGCTGTAATTATCTCTTGGTGTTGGTATGTAGGAATTTGCAATATAATAATATCATTCAATCTTAATATATTTTTCGAAATCCTTTGTTGTAATTGGTGCCATTGACACCTCATATTAATATTATAATATTATAAGGCAGGCTGAGTCCGATGGCTAGCACACCGCGCAAAGTCTCAAATTCTTCTATACTCTGAATGTTTTTCTTCCTTATTTTGGAAGTCCTTTGAATGTTTTTCTATGTAATGGTCAATCCATTAACGAGCAGCAAGGGGTTGCAACTTGCAACGTATAAGTACTAAGAAAGAACTTAAAGATGGGCATACACCACAAGAAAGATGCATCATTGCATTGACAATTCGCTTTAGTTAAAACACAACAGAACGTATTACTGTAAGCTGACTTGAAATTGAAATGTATGTAGAAAAGATGAAAATTTTTGGAAAAGTGGGAAAAAAAAAAGAGAGAGAAGTACAATCCAAAATCGAAATCCATAACCACATGGATAATTGTCAGCTTCTCTCCCTTAGATGCTCATATCTGTCCGAATTGACAAGTAGCGTTGTTTAAATTCACCATCAACTCGACTTGAAATTACAACTCGGGGGATATGAGCAATTCTCTTGTACTCCGCACTTTCCTTCTCCATATCCTCCAGCATTTTTACAAAGCTTTCAGACATGTCTGTGAAATCAAGAACTCGAAGATTTATCAAATGTTCAATGCCCATTGGCAACTCCTCCACCGATTTGCAGTCAGCCATCCATAGTTTTTCAAGAAATGGCATTGTTCCCTTCTCCATTCTCACCCATTTCAAGCCTTGCAAATTCATCATCCATAGTTTCCTGAGTCCCGGAAATCCTCCAGCCCTGAAGCATAATCCCTCTCCTTCATAAGCTTGCCCGAGCACAAGTTCCACCAGGTTGGGCAAATCTTGGAGTAATTGCAAAGGGTCGTCCCTCAATTGACTTCCCAAGAGACATACTCTAGTAAGTCCATGAAGAGAAGGGAGCCATTTTGGTGCCTTTTCCAGTCGTCCCCTCAATTTTAGTGTTTGAAGAAATCGTGGAATTGAGGAAAGAGAATGTTGTAGATCGATGACCTCCTCTTGTTTTCTGGAAATAATGCACAACGAGCTGAGATTTGTCAATTTCTCAAGGGAAGAGCAAAGTTCCTTTCCGACTTCTTTTCTCAAATTGGTAATTGCCAATCTTCTTAAGTGGGTTAACTTTCCTATCTCCCTCACTATGATTCTTGTTTCATCTGCATCTATGTAACAAAGGCTTTGCAGGGATTGGAGGTTTCCTATTCTATGTGGGGCTTGAAATCCGCCAAATATCGTGCGCATTAGCAAATGCCGAAGTTGTAGAAGCTTTAAAATCTCAACCGGCAATTTTGTGACATTTGTGTATTTTAGATCCAAGGTTTCTAGATTTTGAAGCTCCCCAACTGATCTTGGAACAGTTTTTATCTTTGTCCCCCTTAAGCTCAAATACTTGAGATGAAGCAATTTGAAAATTTCATCTGGGATCACCTCTAAAGGAGCACCTCTCAGATCCAGGACTTTTAGTAGCTTAGGATCCTCAGATAACAACTTGGATAAAAACAGGCTGGTCATAGAATTGGTGGGCTCAAACAATAGAAGTGAACGAAGAGACTTGAACAAACCATAGCTTACTTGTGTATTGCTGTCGATGGAGCCATGAATTACCAAACGACGAACCCTGTTAGAAAACTGCATCCCTCGTTCACTAGAGATAGTCGTAATATCTTGTTCTTTAGCTTTGCGAAGAACAATTTGTTGTACGATATCATGGACACGATATCTTCTTACTCGTTGATCCAAAGTTGTCTCGTCAACTTGAACTAAGCTTCTATTGATAAGTTCATTGAGATAGCCCTCGGCCACTTCTTCAACTGTCATTCCTTCTGTCTTTTGCACAAAGCCTTCAGCAATCCAGAGTCGAATCAATTTCGTATCTTCTATGGGAAAATCTTCAGGAAGAATGCTCAAGTACAAGAAACAAATTCTCAAATAATCAGGTAAATCATAATAACTGAGGGAGAGTAACTTTGTCATATTATCCAATTGGTTGTTACGTGCCATCTCCACGCCAAGGCTTCTATTGAACAACTCCCATTCTTCAGTCCTGCGACTCCGTGTTGCCAAGACACCACCAATTACCACTATTGCAAGTGGCAAGCCAGCACATCTCTCTGTAATGGTTTCCGAAATTTCCAGTAGATGAGAAGGGCAAGAAGCAGCACGAAACACTTTTTTGCGAAACAGAGTTGTCGAGTCATCCTTGGATAAAGGCTCTAAACGATAAATGTTTCCCATGATATCACTCGTAGCTGCCTGCCCTACCTCAATGGTACGGGTCGTGATCATGATACGACTGCCACAATCGTCTTTGGGGAATACCATACGGATGGCGTCCCAATCTGTTGTTCTCCAAATGTCATCAAAGACAAAAATGTATTTCTTTTGACGGAGGAGATCACGAACTAGTTGTTTGATGCCGCTAATGTCCATGGTATCCAATTGATCAAGAGGTGCAGGTTGATTGAGTTCCTTGAAAATTTGTCGAATCGCCTGGTTTAACAACGTCTCCAACTTGAACGATTGTGAAACGGTGATCCAAGCATGATGCTTGAACCTGTTTGTCACGGTTACGTCATCATAAACCTTTTTGACCAAGGTTGTTTTCCCCAATCCTCCCATGCCGACCACCGAGATCACACGGAGTTGGGAATCATTTGTCAACAGCATACTCACGAGCTTCTCCTTTGGCCTTTCGATGCCAACCAGATCTGTTTCTTCTAGAAGAAGTGCATCACCTCGTCTGTCATGCCATACATTGTGAATACCATCAAAATTTGAGCCCAGCTCAAAAACACCATATTGGTTGTGGTATCGCTGATGGGCTTCTGAAATGTTTCCGATCCTGACTTTGATGGCACGTATTTTAGTTGCAATCTGATGACGAGTTTTCAAATTCTTAATCAAGCCACAGAACTTCCAAACTCGATTAAGAAATCCATCACCACCGTAGTGGCGTCCAAATCGCAGGACGAATTCATCAAGAACATCTTCGGCATCGTAAGCAACATCACGGACTTGACTGACCCATGCTTCAAGTTCGGAAGTATTTTGTGCCAGTGCTTCCACCCTTCGGAGAAAACCCTTCATTTGCCCAAGTTCATCTTTGATATGCTGGACTTCGTGGCGAAGCCCTCCTAACAAATCACTCTCTTCACGGAGAAAGGTCGAAAGTTGGTTTAGTAGACAGGATAGCACAACATATGCCATTTCTCACTCAGCTCAAATTTCTCAGGAAATGGAGTCTCTGCACCATCTCGAACGGAGTAAGTTACTTAAGAGAGAAGGGATTGCATGCTGAATGTGATGTCTCACCAGCTCTATTATCATTGATTGAGGTTAGGTATTGACTATTTTGCTCTCGCTACAATAAACGACGATTGAATATAACTTGGAAGCCCCCATTGTCTTCTGTTGCTCCTGCCGTCCTGAAGGCTCCATTGGCCTGAGCGGAGTAAATTATTCCAAGAGATCGAGGCACGTTGATAGAAAAAAAAGGCCACATTTGACTCCTTCAAGTCTTGAGACTAGAAAAATGACAATCAAAGAGAAATTTTGTGTATGCTCGGAGAATTTCTTCGAATTTCCTCATATAATGATAGTGAATATATATTTTAAATTTCTGGTTGCTCTTTATCTTATCGGTTGATTTCGAACGAATTGTGCCGATAACTATAAAACTTGCAGTAGGTTTCAAACTAACACTGAATTGTTTTTATTTCAAATTGTCAGTTTTAAGCAGATCATTGCCAAGCATGCCCCTCGTTTCAGTCAGCAAATATGTTACTTTTGACTCGTTGCTTGCGTACGTGATGAATTTGGGACAACCTGTACATCTTGAATCAATGGTACCACAAGGAAATAGAACGCGGCGCTGCAAACATATTGTGGAAAATATTAAGTATCAGTTTTGAAATTTGAACAAGCTGAGGCAGTTTTCTGTTACCATGCTCAAAGAATACTAGAATGCGGCCAGTCATACCAGTAGGTGGTGATTCTGTCCATTGCAATACTCACTCTAAGAAATTTCAAAGCCAAAAGGTGTGAGCTTCGACTGCTTTCTGCAGTGGAACTAGATTCCCTATTATTGTGTCTATTGTGTTCAATGTATCTTCGGGATACAAATAAGAATAAAATTAGTATATAGGTAATTAATGAACCCCTGATAACGGTATTGCATGTATAGACCATTACATCTGGTTCATAATTTTATAATATAATAAGCGAATCCCAATCCGACTCTGATGGACATAAAATTTGTTTACCATGCGAAAAGTATTCCATGAATCTGCTGCTTCTTCACAAAGCCTTCTGTCCTTGATTAATTTGTCAGGTTTCTTGTTCCCAAGCATTTGAGATTCACTCTTTAGTAACAAACCTCAAGGAACCAAACACTCATCAGAACTTTAAAAGTAACTACGCAGTATTTCAGACTAACAAAAACTCAACAACCGATCAAATCACGTAATTCTTGTGTGATTGTACAATATTATTCTTTTGTTTTCCTTTCTTGTAAATTTCTATTACATCCGAGTTAAATGAATAATTAGGGCTAGTTTGGATTGACTTTTTTTAAAAACGTTTTTTTTAACAGCTTTTGAAAAATAGCTTTTTTTTGAGAAGCTGAAAATTCTGGCTTCTAAAAAAAGCTGTATTTGAGCTTTTTTCAGAATTTCAGCTTTTTTGGATGACAAATTCAATAGTTATTGCAAATTTAATGTAACTTTTTTAAGAAAAAAATGTACTTTTTCTTGAAAAAAAGCCAATCTAAACAGGTCCTTAGACCCGAAGTTCCAACCAAAAAAATAAAAAATAATACTTCCGGAAGCACAAGAAGCACCCTCAATCATTCTCAGTCCTGACTAAAAAGTCTGTGTAAATGCTTTGCCACCATTGAGAGGGATAAGACGATAATGAAATGGTGAAACAATAACTAGCAATAACGTGCAATAAGCCAAATAAATCGAAGCTTTTGCTAGTGGAGGAAGCCTCTCTATAAGTGCTTTTTAATCAATCAATCAATCAAACTTCCAACTACACCAGCAAAGAAGATAATAATCTCTGACTCAGCTACTCTTACTATATACCCCTTGCGATAAAACCCAGTGGTCTGCGAATAAAAGATGTCACCTTGCTTTTTAAACATACTCCACGCAAACGGAGAAAAAAATAAAAATAGAATTAAACGTCATTTTGATAAAGGACATAGAACTTATTTGGATTGATTTTTTTTTAAAAGTATATTTTTTAATAATTTTTTTTGAGAAGTTAAAAATTCTGACTTTTAAAAAAAATTATATTTGAATTTTTTTTTTAAAGTTTTAACTTTTTTGAAAACCAAATCAAATAGTTATTATAAATTTAATGTAATTTTTTCAAAAAAAAAAAAATTATTTCCTAAAAAAAAAAAAAAGCCAATCCAAACATACCTATATACATATAAAACTAACCATTAAATAACATTGCAATTTTGAGCACATGCGATTAAATCTGGGATTATCATATCTTGCAGGTCATGAAAGGTGACATTCGTCAGCTACAATGTATTAGAACAAGATAACTAAGCGGAGAACATCATCAAAATTTGACATTGGAACATTTAATAGTACATGTACGTGAGACCCACTGTCTGCAGAATGTAAATAAAAAATTTATCTAATTCACTTTCCACAATATAAATTTATAGAAGGCACATTTAATTTATGACGTGTAAAATCTAATATTCATCACATAGTAGAGGAATTTGCAATTTCCGTAGCTACTTCTATAGTTGTTTTTTCCTATTAGCTATTTGACGCATGTTCAACAGTACTTACCACTATAAATAAGAAAACCAAGTTCAGAATCGTCGGAAAACCAAGTTCAGAAATAATCGTCGCACCTTTAATCTGCTTTCCACTGTTATATAATGGGGCACTTTTGGGCTCCTCTGTCTATTATTTTCCTCTATGTTTCAATCACTGCAGCTGAAAAAGAATCTGATAGCTTTCAAACCTTCATTGTAAGATTCCAAAATGACCTGAAACCATCTGTTTTCCTCGATGTTGAACATTGGTACAGCTCCACTCTTCGAAGCCTTAGTTCAAACCCTTTAGATTATGAAAAACCAAAAATTTCACGCAGTGATCATCAAAAACCAGAAGACCTTGTCCATGTCTATAGAACTGCTTTCCATGGTTTTGCTGCAAGACTAACTCCACAAGAAGCACTAGAACTCAAAAATCGCCACGGCGTTCTAGCAGTCTTGCCTGACCAGCTTCGCCGATTACAAACAACTCGCTCACCAGAATTTCTCGGATTAGTCTCAAATAATCTAGCAACCCCTAATGGGCTGTTAACCCAGTCGGACTCCGGCTCCAGCGTTATCATTGATTTTTCACTTCAAGAGAGACTAAAGTTAATACAACATGCTTACATGCATGGAATGAAAATTGATTTTTAGACCACCCACGCTAAAAGTGAGACAGATACTATTAGACCGTATGGTCTTTGGTAAAGGGGTTTTAATTTTTGTCCTTCGGAAAATGCAATGTTCTTTCTAACAGTTGTGGCCTTCAAGTTTTCATGGTGTTTCATTCAAATAGTTTCAACTAGTCATAACCAACATCATCTTTTACGAATGCTGTATATTTTCTCTAATAAGTTCTAGCTAGCTTAAATTCAAACTCCTTCATAATATTTTAGTTTTACTCATATTGTCCTATTAGATAAAACTGTACCAAATAAAATAGAAATTAAGTTTCGTCAAGTGATTTAGGAGCATAGGTTAAAAGTCAATGATTAAATTAACAACACACATCAATTAAGTTAATATGATTTTAATAAATATTATAAAACCATGTTGAAAATAATTAGAGTCAACTAAGTGTAATTAGGTCATAGATTAACTCAATTAAGCTAGTATTTAAGTTAATTATAAGGTTAGGACTAATCAATGTTGTATAGTTATAAGACATTTAGAATCAATTAGGCTAATTATAATTAAGTTAGAAATTAGAAATTTAAGTTAATTATAAGGTTAGGACTAATCAATGTCGTATAGTTATGTTAGAAATGAGGTTATTATATTATATTATATTACTAGGCTCAACTAATTTAAGTGTCATTAGAATAATTATTGAAATCTTATGTTAACAATAGGACTGTAATGGCCAATTAAGTTATAAATAAACTCTTGTACCATAATGGTAGGCTTTTATTTGTTCCGTCTTCTCACGGTCAACCATTTCTCTCTAATTAGGGCACAAAATGGCCACCTGGCCACATACTTCCTTCCAGGGAATCATCTTACACTGACAGACACAAAATGAAACAAGATTTATATATATGGTAGTCTCGTTTGCCAGACGGGTGTTATAGCTCTAAACTTAGATTACGGTATTACAAAGTTAAGTTAGATAATGAAGTTAGTAATATAAATTCATTTGACAAGGATTGTAATATAATTAGAATAATCAAGCGTTATTAGGTTTAAGTATAAGTTAGTTCACTAGAATGAATTAGTAAATATATTAAGACCTCAATAAAAATTAATATAAATTAAATGATATAGATGATTAACGTTATTTAAACTAATTATGGTTAGGTTAGAGATTATGAAGTTAGTTAGATAAATAGAGTTGGTAATAAAATTAACAAAATTTGTATAGTAAAACTATAATTAAGATAGTAATATGACTATAATTAATTAAGTATGATTAAGTTAGTATAAAATAATATGACAAAGTTAATTAAATTAATTGTGATTTTATTAGATATTATGATGTTAAATGATATATCTACACTACAAAACAAAAAAGAGTATATTATACTATATGACTTGCAAGTGTCATGTTAATATCAACTTTGTTATTCTTTTACCATGTGTTATGTTTCTTGCACATCTTTTTTTCAAAAAAAAAAAAAAGATAAAACATTTTTTTAAAAAAAAGGAAAAGACAAATCTATTACCTTGAAAAGATACCCAATAAATGATGAAAATGTATCAATCTATATCATTTATGATTCTTTTCTTAAAATTATGAGATTTTACAAAAATATAAAAGTTGTATTCAATTAAAAAATTTAATATGACAAATATATTTATGTTTTATCTCTTACATTAATTGTCAAATTTGACCGTTATCAATTATAAAAATATAAAAATTCTCATTTCTCCTGTGTATCATACGAGTACTATCATATTATATAAATATCAAAATAATTGAGAAAAATACTTTTTCATTTTGAAATTATTACATAATTTTTTATTTTGTATCACATTATATAAATATTGAAACTTGTGTATCTTATGGGTGGACAAGCTAGTGTGTGTGTGTGTGTGTATCTATACTATATTATATAAAAGAACCCTTTGTAATATAACAATGACAAGTGTCGCATAAATAGCATTCTTAATATCTTTTTACCACGTGACGCTCTTACATTACATTTAATTGTAAAAATCGTGTTTCATTTTAATGAGATTTGCATTAATTTTCTAATTTATTTTAATATTTACATATTATATTCCAAAATTATGACATGCAATCTGAATTGGTTGTAGATATCTATGGTAACTCTCCAATTTGGTTGTTATCAAATCGTGACCTACTTTAATTGATATATTTTTTCTTATTTTAATCTTCTTCCCATATTTTTATACTGCTTTCTCTTAGTAATTTTAATGTAAATCATTTTACTAAATGCTTTAATTATTCATATTTTGTTTTGTAATTTAACTCAAACATACATAATTTAATTATTTGAATCTATCTTTTTGTAATTATTTAGAAATGATAATGATACTTATTTCAACATAATGCCACTTATCTTAATTTTTTGAAAAAATGCTATGCATATAAAATAACATTTTGCTTCCCGTGCATCGCACGGGTGATTGACTAGTATATATATACACACACTATATTATATAAAAGAGCCCAATTTAATATAATACTGACAAGTACTGCATAAATATAATGACAAGTGTCGCACAAATATAACCCTCTGTTATGTACTCCTATTTTCAAGTAATCTACAGTTATTCAAACATCGACACTCCAATTGCACGTCTTCCAATAGTCAAGATTTATATTCAAATTTATTTAAAATTGTCTTATTTAGTGAGATTTATATTGATTTACTAATTTATTTTAATCTATACTATATAATAAAGCAAAATAAGCCGTAATGTCATGCTGCCAAGTAATGCTTTATATGACAAGCTTTCTATAATTACTTATCAATTAAATATGCCAATTCTTAGGTTATTTTTTATTTTCTATCATTCATTCAGTTCCATTCCTATATTAAATGTTTTAATTTAATTAATATTATGCCCTTTCTCTCTATATATTATCATTGTTTTATTAATTTCATAGTATATAATTGTTTCAATAACTATTTAGTAAGATGCAAAAACTCTATAATTTTAATATATCCAATCACATATGTCGTTCCCCGTGCATCACATAGGTGTCACACTAGTATTTATATATTACAACAGAAAATCGTGACAGGCAATCTGGATTGATTTTATATATCTATAGTAACTCATTAATTTAGTCCTATAAAATCTTGACCTATTTTAATTGATTTCTTTACTATAAAAAAATTAGTGCTATAAATGGTAAAATACAATTGATTGCAACGTTTAGTAATATAAAATACTTTTTTTAAAAAAAAAAACGATCATAAATTTCACAACCTGTGCATGACACAGGTGTTAGACTAGTATATACATATATAACTGCGTTTGGACTTAATTCTCTACAATTTTCATCACCAATAATCGTAATGTCAAGGGAAAGAATTATCAAGTAATTAGCTACAATTAATACTTCGGTTCGTGGTGCTTAATTATAAACTAGTTTATCATTATATAATATACGAAAGCTTAAGGCACTCAAGGATGATGATGACTCCTTTAGCTTGTATCAGTGGATGCATTTCTTTTTTCCGCATTATCGTAATGCTTGTTTTAATATCTTTAAATACTCCCATCATCATAACAAGAACTTTTTCTTTTTTCCTCTTCTTTTAAAGAAAATCAATAGTGGTTCCTTACCTAGCTACCACTATTAACGACTCAAACTTGAGCCTTGAAGGTCCAAAGTGAGGAGTGTTCCCACTGACTTACACCTTGATCTCCATAACAAGAACCTTATATTACTTCTTTCCTTTTTTTGCATACATTATTCTTTGACTCGTGATTACCATAAGGAAGCCATAATCCACTTCGAATGACGATTAATCCTCTTCTTCAGCATACATTATTGTTTTCTTTTGCGCTACATATCACCAGCTTGCAATAGCGTTGATTAGTCCAATCATCATAATATGTATATTGCAGAAGCGTTCTCACTTCTTTCCGCTTTCTTTGTTTATTATCTATTTATAATTACACAAAGAAAAAAATATGACACAACGTTTTTCTATCTTCGTTCTTCGATCATTAATTACAACAAATTAACCATATCAATTTTCCTATTCTCTTGGTATTTTTCTTAATTTGTCGTAACGTAAAGGATAAGTTCATGTGGAACTCAATATTTATCAAGATTCAAATACAATTTCTTTTATCGAATCATTAGACTGCCATGCAGATAGATGGAAAACGTTGCGCTTAGCTCAGAAACTTTATGGATTTAAGTCTTTTATCATTGACAATATGTAATACATGAAGAGACTACGTCAATTTATTAAGGATTTAATGCTTCTGATCTCGCCAAGCTACAATTATGGGCGAAACCACCTGGTGCTTCCCATCTGACCAAGTCAACTTGCCCACCTTTGTCAGTGAATGTCCTGGTCTCACAACTATCTTTTTAGCCCGGATTCTAACCCTGTAACTTTTCTTTTCCCCCTTCTTTGTAAACTCAATTTTTGTTGGATCCACTCTTACATTTACACCTTTCAGGCCACTCACTCTAACTGTATAGCTCGATGCACCTTTGCCAACAAATGTTACTGTCCTCGTTACATCAAAATTATCCTCTTTTAACACGTCAAAAGCCATAGAAATTGCTGGATAATTCAAATTCCATGGCTTTAGCAGTTTTTGACTCTCAGTACACCTCCTACCCTTCCCAGCAATCTGAGTTATTTCTTGATGGGTATAATTGGATGCACATAAGAAATTCATATAATCATTCGATGTAAGATCGTATACCAATCCAGGGTCAAGTGCTTTTTCAGGATCCACATGGCCTGCACCCATTGCCCACACGGTTGATGCATGGTTAGCTTTCTCGTCAAGCAAATGCTTGCCTTCGTGGTCATGGGTGTAGGCCGTAGTCATCAGGGCCGACTTAATCATCGCCGGCGACCAATCGGGGTGGGCGCCTTTCAACAGAGCTGCGATACCGGACACGTGAGGACACGCCATTGAAGTGCCTGAATCTATGTTGAACTCAGTACGGCGCTTGTCAAAGTCTTGTAAAGTAGGTGCTGTGCTATCTGTCCAAGCTGCTAAAATGTTGACGCCTGGTGCGATGATATCAGGCTTCAGAACGTAGAATGATTGGAAACTTGGCCCTCTTGATGAGAACGTAGCGACCATAGGTGCTGGTTTCACACCCAGTTGAGTCCCACAAAAAATTATTTTGGCTTTTGGATTTTGGTTGGATTTTATGTAGCTTCGCACAATGTCGCCGGCCGACTCGGTGATGTCTAAACCGGGAAACAGATGAGCATCGGCGGCAATACTTTCGCCGAAGCCTTGGACGTTGGCAACCACGAAGCCAACCCCGCCGGCATCTCTCACAACCAGTCCCTTTGCGATACGTTCATTGCCACCTCGATCACACACCACGATCTTGCCACACACAAGCTTCTTATCAAGCGAGCCCTCCATGCATTTAGCAGCTGAAAATATACCATCTTGGGTTTTATTGAGCGAAGCATTTCCGGCATAAATCAATGGATAATAAGTGTTTTTATGTAATCCAAGGCCATGATAAAGTGATTCGCCGTTGATCACCCGTCCGTCTTCAAGCACAAGGTCAGCCGGAAATTTCCTGTCTATGGTTCCGGCACCGACGCTGGTGAACCACGGGGCCTCGTTGGTGACCGTCATTCTATCAGGGCCGTCGTTACCCGCCGCAGCCGAAATCACAACTCTTTTCTCCATGGCACCAAATGCACCGATTGCAAAGGGATCTTGATAGTAAGGAAGAGTGCTGCCGACAATGGACATGGAAATCACGTCGACGCCGTCCTCCACCGCTTTATCAAAAGCGGCCAGTACGTCAGCATCACTACAAAAACTTTCCCAACAAGTTTTATACACCGCAATGCGTGCTTTGGGTGCAATTCCAACAGCCACGCCCCTAGCGAAGCCGAAAAGAGAGGCGTCTTTAACTGCTCTTCCGGCAGCCGTGGAGGCAGTATGTGTACCGTGACCCTCGGTGTCTCTTGCGGACCTTATATCAATTTTACCTCCGGCGGCTTCGTGTCCGGCGGTGAAGTAACGAGCGCCGATGATTTTCCTGTTGCAGTGTGCTTTAGTGAAGTTTTCACCTTCAACACACATGCCTTTCCAATGAGAAGGGACAGGTCCGAGGCCTTTGTCATGGAAACTACGTCGTTCAGGCCATATCCCGGTGTCAAAAACTCCGATGATGACGTTGGAACCAGAGTCTGACTGGGTTAAGAGGCCATTAGGAGTCGCTAGATTATTATTTGAAACCAACCCAAGAAATTCAGGCGTACGAGTTGTTTGTAATCGGCGATGCTGGTCGGGCAAGACTGCTAGAATGCCATGGCGGTTTTTGAGTTGTTGGGCTTGTTGTGGAGTTAGTCTAGCCGAGAAGCCATGAAAAGCAGTTCTATAGACATGGACAAAGTCTGTAAGTTTTTGATCACTGGGTGCAATTTCCGCCTTTTCAAATTCTGAAGGGTTTGAAGTAAGGCTTTGAAAAGTGGAACTGTACCATTGTTCAACATCAGGAAAAACAGATGGTTTCAAGTCATTTTGGACTCTGACAATGAAGGTTTGGAAGCTTTCAGCTTCACTTTCAGCAGCAATGAGCAAAGAACAGAAGAAAATGATGGAAAAAGGAGCCCAAAGTTTATAAGCCGTCATTATTGTGACAGTGGACCGATGGAAAGGGGTGCGATGGTTTGTGAAGTTGGTTTTCCTATTTATAGTGGGTTGAATACATGCATTTCATCATTAGTGAAGAAAAACTATTTAAAAGTAGCAGTGGAATATGCATATCTTTGCATGATAAAATTCTACACATGTTATATATGCTCCTTTTCTATATCTAAAGAAAAGTGAGCTTGCTTAATTTAAGATTTAAATGAATGTGACCTATATTTTTTTTTCCAATGATAGGTCGAGGACAATTATAACTAGGGATAATTGATTTTAGAGCTTTTCACACTAAGTAAAAGATATACTACTAAATTACAAAAATTTAGCTGAATGTCAGTCATAAAAAAAGAAGACTTTAACCAAAGTAAAAAATTAATTCATTCTTGATAGTTATTTACTTAATCAATAGATAGGAGCATTCTCTGGATCGAAATCATGAGAAGTACTTCTTGATTGTTTCTACTAACTTGTCCCAATTCAAATCCCTTATATTTTCTTAGATGGTCTTGATGGATAAAAGTGTGACCAAGCAAGAGAATAATCTGAGTTTGATGACTTCTAGACATGTGCCTAAAAAATTACAATGTTTATCTAAGGATTTTAGTATCCTGTTCTTTTTTTCAGCTTGTTTTCCCCTTTGTGGAGCATGTCTAAAAGCAAGATGACATATTTGATTCCCAGACCACTGGCATTTTATTATCACAAAGTATTGCCTTTTTCCCTTTATCAAAGGAATATAGTAATTGTTGCTGAGTCAGAGATTAATGTTGTCTTCGTTGCTGGGAGTGGTTGGAAGTTTAACGGATTAAAAGCACTGGTAAGGCGCTTCCTCCACTAGCAAAAGCTTTGGATTGCTTTGCTTAAACTATTAGTTTATTGCAGTCATTGGTTCACCACTTTATTATTAGAGTAATGTCTCAATTTTATAATTATAAGTCCACAAACAATATTAATATTATATGAACTCAATATAACCATGTTTCTTTTTTATATTTATTGCCCTAAATGATTATTAATTCAAATAGAATGGAAAATAGTGGACAAATCTTGTAGTGACAAATTCAAGATTAATATATTTTTTTTTCATTGGCCTAAATGATTTTCCTTTTCTTAATGACAAATATTGCATGTCCTCCTAAGAAAAGAAATTTACCGATTTAGTGTCTAATTTTTTCAATTATTGCGAATAGAATGAACAGGGTGTGCTTTGGGGGAAGTTATATATATTACAAGTCATCGTCATATATATTTCTTTCTGTCCAATTAAGGTAACGATTTCAAGCATTACAAGTTAGCAATTATTATATTTTAATTTTTTTCATTACTCTTCTTAACACAAGGAATTAAGATGTATGTCCTTTATTCTACCAAATTCAAGCACTTGTGGCATTTTATGATTCTTGCTTTTCCCACTCATGATGAGAGTTTTAAAAACTATTTAATTTTTTGTGACTTAAGGTTTGCATTTTCGGTCTTTATAAGATTTGTTTTTCTAGCATTTCAAGACATAGAAAAGAATCAAAGAACATATAAAATTAGAATGTTAACCTATTTTAGTTTGTTAGTTTGGATAGCTACTAATATAAAGAAAAAGGATGGTTGTAATGAAGCTTTTTGTGCCTCTTATATATAATTTCAATTTTTTTACTCATATCCACAAAAAATGTCCTTTTGATTGCCATTATTTTGTACCAGAGTTATGATTTCAGTTTTCTCTTTTATAACCTTATTTCACATATTTATTTTTTTTAGATAAATATTTTTGGTCCACGGTTTTGGATAAATTAATTTTTAATAGATTTGACATTACAAATACACGCTTTTAAGTTTTGCATTACTAGTGTTATATAGATAAATATTAGGAATTGACATGTTCTTAATTAGTCAAATGGGGTTACAACAGTTAAAAAAAATCACAAATCCGTATCTGTTTACGTGTTTTATTATATTGATTTGTATACTAATATGAAGGATTTCTCTTCCCTACTGGAGGTCGTATGCTCACTAATCACTACTTTATCATGATTCTTAGCTTGCTAGCATAAATATAACGACAAATTAAATATATCAGGTTTTGCCAAACAAAATCTTAAGTTTAAAGATTTTTTTTTAAAAAAAATAAAAGATTTTAATGTAGAAATAATTAACCAAAGCATTTAATAAAATTATTAAATAAAAAGGACTACAATCAAATAGAAATTTCGACAAATAAGAGTTCTAAATTCGAATGCCAAACAATGAAAAGACAAACAGCCTTTTGTGCAAAACTTGCGTTATACATGAAATTAGAGAATAAACTAGATTTACTTTAAAGTAGTTTTTTTGAATTTATAATATTAATCTTGTTTGTGGCTTATAGTTATGAACTAGAGACACTTTTATATACGTTAATTAGAACTGTTGAGTGGGATACCAATTGGCACCTCCTCAAGAATCCTCAAGCATTCATCTTTTTCTTTTCTTTGCAATTATGCGAGATTAAACTGTCTAATAAATACATTTATTTGGAAAATTGTCACTTTTGCTAGCAATATCAGCTAGTTTGATTTTCTGTAGGACAGTTCTACGTACAAAAGTGTTGCCCCTTGCCAATTGCCAATACTTGGTTGCAGAGCAGCAAGCATCAGATATAAGATACAAGAGTAATGATTTATATTCTCTTTTTATTCTATACGATAAGAATTTATGCATTGAATGACAAATATTTCACATATATGATACATAAATTTTGATAAATAAGAAAGGGTGGAAAAAAGATATAATAATAATGCTCGATATCTTATTTGTAATCAACAAGTTGAAATTGATTATATGGATGAAAGCTGTCTTCTATTAGATCCAACTAGGAGGTCATTTTGATGAGCTTGTAGCTGCTTCAAAATTCCTGGCAACTTCAAACAAAAAGTTGACGAACCCCAAAAAAGTAGAAGCACTTTCAGAGCTTAACCTAGCTCATTTGAATTGTTTTTTGTTTTTTTTTAAAGTAATTTTTTACAATTTTTGAAAGAAAAATATTTTTTATAAGTTAAAAGTTTTATTTTTTAAAAATAGTTGTGTTTGAGTTTTTTTTTTTCCAGAATTTAAGTTTTTTTGGATGTCAAACCAAATAGTTATTTAAAAAAAAATACATTTTTCAAGAAATAGGTACTTTTTCTTAAAAAAGCCAATCCAAATAGGTTCTAAACTCTTGAACCTAATATACGGTAAAGAGAAGTGTGGACATGCCCTAAATATTATGCACCCCCTATTATTGTGCACCTTATAATAGCACATTCTCATATTTGTTGTTATAAGTTTACAATTTTTATACTATACATTTACGACTTTTAATTATTTTTAAATATCATGTATATGTTTACAATTTTAATACTTTACATTGAAAACTTTTAATGATTTCGAAGCTTGCAGTTAGACATATTACCGGTATTCGATTGACGATCAGATTGTTGTGTTGTATCCATCGGCACGAGGAGATGAACTCGTTAAATTTCATGTTGATTTAAGAGATAAAGTTCATTATAAAAGTATAAATAAAACAGCAACCTAATAACTACTTATAGTTATCTTATAGAATAAGTCACCCTTTTTATTTTTCCCAAGATCAAATTAAAACGAACTTCAACTGAATTTTGCTAACTTCGTGACATTCCAAAGTTTAATCACCCTCCTCATTTCTGAAAAGCTCCCCTGTTGTCCAATTTCAAATTTCCTTTTGCGTAATCACCTAAATATTAATTTCCAACTTTACCGTATTTTTCCGAGATAATATAAGCTTCTTTTTGATGATTTTTTTTTTTAAAGAATACTATGTAGATGTAAATTAGAAAAACTGAAAACTGAAAATATAAATAGAGCAATAATGAGTGAGATCAGAAGCTTCGGCATGGACCCAAGTTTATCCTTTTTTTTTGTCCAAAGCTCTAAGATAAACTTCGACAATATATATGTTTTGTTTTGACATTGGCTTTGGCTTTTGGTTAATGGATTCTGAGTCGGAAACACAAAGATAAAACAAAAGAAAACATAAGTTTATATATGAGAATTAAACACCCAATCTCTTTGTAAGTTTTTTCTTTTAAATATCTATTTTTCAACCCCACCCCCATTTCAATCCAGTTCACATTTAGTTACCCAAAATAATAGTCTAATTAACGGAATTATCATTATATTATTATATAACAAATCAATTAAGCCACACATGAATGATGATGAAACCTACGTGTGCTTTTTCGTTTGACACAAGTGCGATGACTTGCTTTAATGGCTTTACGTAATCCAATCATCAAAACCAGTCGCGGAGCTTGGGGCAGCTGCCCCCCGCCCAAAAAATCACAAAAGATTTCTATATATATATTTATCAAAAATTAAATTTACATGTGTATTCGCATATGTATTTTGCCCTTCGCTATATCAAAATCCTGGTTCCACCATTAGTTATAACAAAAGCTTTATCACCTGTTTACTTTAATTTTCTTTGAATATTTCTGACAAGGTACAACATATGCGAGCCCAAACAAGCCTGGTAATGAAAGCAGCTGACGAGAAAGGGAAACAGAAAGTGCTAGCTGGCATTGCAAGAGGGAAGTCAAGTCAACAAGTTAGTTATGGTTGTTATAGTTAGGAAAAGATCAGCAGAGCTGTAGCCACTTTGAGTTAGTTAGTGGTTGCACTACAAATAAAAGTTCACACGAGTTGTAATTAAGTTCATTCAATATAATGAAAACTATATTTTCTTCTAGAATTCTCTCATTTCCTTTCATGGTTATCAGAGCCGATGGAAGCCATTAGAGCTCTCTTCGATCCACAAGAACTCTTTTTTTCCGACTTCGCTTCCAATTAAAAGCTTCTTCGAGCTGCTCCGAAGTTTCGTCCATGGCGAATCAGTTAAGCTCTTTCCTTTAAACTCAAATTTTTTTTTTTTTTTGGTTGTTCTCTTTCAATTAGGGTTTGAGAAATTTTGATTATCTTCGATTATTTTTAAATGGCTACACAATCATAAGCAATTGCTAATCTCAAAGAGATGATTCAAATTGGAATTTTGTCTCTGTTAAACTTGATAATAACACAAATTATATTGTATGGAGAAATCAAATGGAAGGAGCATTGCATGCTTATGATCTCTGATCTTATATTATGTCACGGGCCTTAATCCATGTCCTCCTAAGCTTGTTAAGAATGCTAATAGTGAATTTGAGCCTAATCCTGAGTATCATGAATGGCACACTCTAGATAAGAAGCTTAGAACCTACATTTTTAAGGCTATTTCCCCTCGACTTCACCCTCACTTGCTTTTTCTGAAGACTTCTGTTGATGTTTGGGAATTTCTTGAGCAGCGGTTTAACTCATTGTCAAGAACACATATTCATCAGCTAAAGCACAAGCTTCTCTCATTTTCCAAGGGCTCAAAGACTATGCAAGAGTATTCGGATTATGTTAAGAGCATAGCAGATCAATTGGCCACTGCTTCTAAAATTGTTTCTGATGAAGATCTTGTTCTTTTCATCTTAAGAGGACTGCCTGTTGACTCGTGATTACCTATCTTCTTTCCTTTTTATACATACATTACTCTTTGACTCGTGATTACCATAAGGAAGCCATAATCCACTTCGAATTACGATTAATCCTCTTCTTCATCGTACATTATTATCTTCTTTTGCGTTATATATCACCATGCTTGCAATAGCATTGATTAGTCTAATCATCATAATACATATATAGCAGAAGCGTTCTCACTTCTTTCCGCTCTCTTTGTTTATTATCTGCTTATAATTACATAAAGGAAAAATATGACACAGCATTTTTCTATCTTCATTCGTCGATCAGTAATTACAACAAAGTAACTGTATCAATCTTCTTATTCTCTTTGTATTTTTCTTAATTTGTCGTGACGTAAAGGATAAGTTCATGTGGAACACAATATTTATCAAGATTCAAATGTAATTTCTTTTATCGAATCATTAGACTGCCATGCATATAGATGGAAAACGTTGCCCTTAGCTCAGAAACGTTATGGATTTAATTCTTTTATTGTAGACAATAGGTAATACATAAAGAGACTACGTCAATTTATTAAGGATTTAATGCTTCTGATCTCGCCAAGCTACAATTATGGGCGAAACCACCTGGTGCTTCCCATCTGACCAAGTCAACTTGCCCACCTTTGTCAATAAATGTCCCGGTCTCACAACTATCTTTTCAGCGCAAATTCTAACCCTGTAACTCTTCTTTTCGCCCTTCTTTGTAAACTTCACTTTTGTCGGATTCACTCTCACATTTACACCTTTCAGGCCACTCACTCTAACTGTATAGCTTGACGCATCTTCGCCAACATATGTTACTGTCCTCGTCACAATTACCGCTCTACCACTGGACTTTGTGTCTTCCTTTGAAATTCTCTTATTTCCTGGAAGAGCAAAAAGCAGGACCTTTATTTTGCAATACTTAATATGGTCCAAATTTAGTGCAGAGGCAGAATACTGGGCTATGTCTGCAGCCACTAGTGGAATTGAAAGGCGCCCTCGGCAACAACAGCAACCGCAGCAGAGGAACGACAATCAGAGGCAGAAAGAGAAGCAGGTGCCATACAACTATGAAGGCCAAGGAGAGCGCCCTCGACGAGAATTCACCCTGCTTGCATTATGGCTAAGCCAAATTCTGCCTAAATTGCTGGAGCATAGACTAGTCAGACCCTTCCCTGTCAGTCGTCGTCTCACCTGGCGACTCCAGACGCATTTGAGTCCCAGAACCACAGCCATTTAACGGGATTCGAAATGCCAAGGCTCGAAGACCTCTGGGGCATGAAACAGTACTTTAAGGCTGTTCGTGCCCCTTTTGACGACCAAGTCACAATGGCAACAATGTATCTCTCTGGGGATGCGAAGAATAAGTCACAATGGCGACCAATCGGGGTGGGCTCCTTTCAACAGAGCTGCGATACCGGACACGTGAGGACACGCCATTGAAGTGCCTGAATCTATGTTGAACTCAGTACGGCGCTTGTCAAAGTCTTGTAAAGTAGGTGTTGTGCTATCTGTCCAAGCTGCTAAAATGTTGACGCCTGGTGTGATGATATCAGGCTTCAGAACGTAGAATGATTGGAAACTTGGCCCTCTTGATGAGAACGTGGCGACGACCGGTGCTGGTTTCACACCCAATTGAGTCCCACGGAAAATCATTTTGGCTTTTGGATTTTTGTTGGATTTTATGTAGCTTCGCACAACGTCGCCGGCCGACTCGGTGATGTATAAATCGGGAAACAGATGAGCATCGGCGGCAATACTTTCCCCGAAGCCTTTGACGTTGGCAACGACGAAGCCAACCCCACCGGCATCTCTCACGACCAGTCCCTTTGAGATACGATCATTATTGCCACCTCGATCACACACCACGATCTTGTCACGCACAAGCTTCTTATCAAGGGAGCCCTGCACGCACTTAGCAGCAAAAAGTATACCATCTTGGGTTTTATTGAGCGAAGCATTTCCAGAACACATCAATGGATAATAGGTGTTTTTATGTAATCCAGGGCCATGATAAAGTGATTCGCCATTGATGACCCTTCCATCTTCAAGCACAAGGTCAGCCGGGAAATTTCGGTCAATGGTTCCGGCACCAACGGTGGTGATCCATGGAGCCTCGTTAGCAACAGTCATTCTATAAGGACCATCGTTGCCGGCAGCCGCCGAGATTAGAACCCCTTTCTCCATGGCGCCAAATGCACCGATTGCAATTGGATCTTGATAGTAAGGAATAGTGCTGCCGCCTACGGAGATGGAAATTATGGTGACGCCGTCCTCCACCGCTTTATCGAAAGCAGCCAGTATGTCAGATTCTCTACAAAAACTTTCCCAACAAGTTTTGTAGACTGCAATGCGTGCTTTGGATGCAATTCCAACAGCCATGCCTCTCGCGAAGCCGAAAAGAGAGGCGTGTTTAACTGCTCTTCCGGCAGCCGTGGAGGCAGTGTGTGTTCCGTGACCCTCAGTGTTTCTTGCGGACCTTACATCAATTTTACCTCCGCTTGCTTCGTATCCGGCAGTGAAATAACGAGCGCCGATGATTTTCCTATTGCAATGATGCTTTAGTGAAGTTTTCACCTTCAACACACACGCCTTTCCAATGAGAAGGGACAGGTCCGAGGCCTTTGTCATGGAAACTACGTCGTTCAGGCCATATCCCGGTGTCAAAAACTCCGATGATGACGTTGGAACCGGAGTCCGACTGGGTTAGGAGACCATTAGGGGTTGCTAAATTATTTGAAACTAATCCAAGAAATTCAGGAGTACGAGTTGTTTGTAATTGGCGAAGCTGGTCAGGCAAGACTGCCAGAATGCCATGGCGGTTTTTGAGTTGTTGGGCTTGTTGTGGAGTTAGTCTAGCAGAAAAGCCATGGAAAGCAGTTCAGTAGACATGGACAAAGTCTGTAAGCTTTTCATCACTTGACGCAATTTTTGCTTTTCCATATTGCGAAGGGTTTGAAGTAAGGCTTTGAAGAGTGGAAGTGTACCAGTGTTCAACATCGGGAAACACAGATGGTTTCAAGTCATTTTGGACCCTGACAATAAAGGTTTGGAAGCTTTCAGCTTCACTTTCATCAGCAATGAGCAAAAAATAGAAGAAAATGATGGAAAAAGGAGCCCAAAGCTTGCAAGCCATTATTATTATTGTAACAGTGGAAGAAGGAAAGGGGTGCGATGGCTTGTGAAGTATGTCTTCCTATTTATAGTGGGAAGAATGCATGCATACAGCATCATTAGCTAGTGAAGAAAAACTATTTAAAAGTAGCGGTGGAATATGCATATCTTTGCATGAGGAAATTCTGCACATGTTATATATGCTCTTGTTCTATTTCTAAAGAAAAGTGAGCTTGCTTAAACATTTAAACGGCCGTCATTTCTTTTTTCTTTTTAACTGATAGGTCGAGGACAATTATAACCAGAGATAATTGATTTTAAAATTTTTGCACTTAGAGTACAAAACTTTAGGTGAATTTCAGTCTCAGGAAAAAAGACTATAACCAAAGTAAAAGACTACTTTGTTCTCGCTAGTTATTTGCTTAATTGATGGATAGGAGCATGCTCTGGATAATCGAAATCGTGGAGAGTACTTCTCTTGATCATTTCTACTACCTTAAAGTCCTAACGTGAATTCCTTATATCCTGTTGAATAAATCGTCTTTACGGATAAAAGTGTGACCAACCAAGAGAATCTTCTGAGTTTGATGATTTTTTGACATGTGCGTAAACATTTACAATGTTTATTTAAGAATACATACTATAATTATCATCACCTCGTTTTGGTTATCCTTTATTTTCTGCTTCCTTCAGCTTTTTCTCCCTTCGTGGAGCATGCCTAAAAGCAAGATGACTTGTTTAATTCCGAGACCACCGGCATTTTATTATCACAAAGTACAGCCTAGGTCGCTTTATCAAAGGAATATAGTAATTGTCGCTGAGTCAGAGATTAAGCTTGTCTTCATCGTCGCTGGAGTGGTTGGAAGCTTAACGGATTAGAAGCCCTGGCAAGGCTTCCTCCACTAGCAAAAGCTTTGGATTATTTTTTTAAAAGGGTTAACCAAAGGAGAACCCCTTTCTCACCTGGTCAGAGGTCCCTTAATCAGGCGGGAGGTTAATCGAGGAATGTACGTGAGTGGCAGCCCGACCAGGGACCAGGACCAACGGGCGTGAAAATCCAGCAACAGCGTGAGTGGCAGCCCGACCAGGGACCAGGACCAACGGGCGTGAAAATCCAGCAACAGCCCCCGCAATATTTCAGCGGAGTACTGCCGCCACACGGACTCGATCCCGCGTTGTCAAGGTGTCTCCACCCTTGTCACCTGGCCACTTACCAACTCACCTATGCCCTTAAATTATTGGTTTATTGCAGTCATTGGTTCACCAATTGATTATAATAGTAATGTCTCAAGTTCATAATTATAAGTCCACAAATAAGATTAATATTATATAAACTCAATATAACTACTTATTTTTGTATTTATTGCTCTAAGAGATTAATTCAAATAAAATAGTTAATAATGGACAAATCTTGTGGTGACAAATTCAAGATTAATATTTTTATATTCATTGGCCTAAATGATTAGTTTTCTTAATGACAAATCTTGCATGCCTTCCTAATAAGAACATAAATTCACCAATTTCATGTATAATACTAGTGCTTTCATACCCTGTACTTTACACGGGCTTATTTAGGTTCTGTGTATTTTTTAATTTTTAAAATATTTATACATGTGATTTTTATTATTTTTAGGTTTTCATGTGTTTTTTTTTTTATTTTTAAATCTCTATTAAAATTAATTCTAGTGCTTTTTTATTCTTTTTTAAGTTTTATTCTTAATTTTATTTTTTAATTAGGATATGATGCATAAATTAATTAAATTAATGAGGTTTTTTGGACTTTATTACTTTAAACTCATTAAAAAGAATTATATATGTGGTGCATAAATAAAATTAAATACTATAATATATAGATTTATAATAATGTAATAATATTAAAAATAGAATTTAGTATGACTTGGTAAATAGATAGGTGATGATGTGACACTTTTCTTTGAGCTCCTTTGGATTTAACTTTTATATATACTAGTAACTACCCCTCTTTTTCTTATCCCTATTTTATTTTATTCAACCTACTTAGCTTGTCATTAGATTGCAATGACCTATAATTATATTTTTGATAAAATATTTTTATTTTTGTTATTAATATTTTGAACTATAACTATAAATTTTAGAGAATTTTTTCAAACAAATAGAAATATAAATAAAATAGTATGTTATATAAAGCAAACAATGTTAGTTTCAAAATGCCCATTTTAGTAATTTAAACAACCAATAGTTATTTTGAAATACAAAACAAAGTACTATCTCATTTGATAAAAGTTCAATTCACATCAAAATGACCAAACACATTTTTGTTTTCACCAAAAGTCTATTTGACTAAAATTTCGTTTTGGAAAAATATTATTACAAAATTGAATTTCTCAACTAAATGCCAAACTAACTCTGAATAGTTTAAAAATCAATTCTCACTAAAGCACTTTTATCCGTGAGGAATTTTTTGATTAAAAATGTTAAATTTCATTAAATTTATTTACTTTTAATAACATATGAAGAATTTAGTCATGAATATTCTGCACTTTGCATGGATTTTTTTAAATAACAAATGTTAAATTTATTAAGGTTTAATTTTTCAAATTCACAAATGAAAAATATATTAAGTCTTTTGGCCACTAATCTATTAGTAACTAAATTTCTAAATTCAAAACTAAGCGTACATATTTATATGTATGTATGTGTGTGTATATATATATATATATATATATATATATCCATAAAAGGTAATAAATGAACCTTTTGAAGTTCACAAATGGATTATATTTTAAGTATTAATTGATTGATTATTTAAATTTTAATTAATAATTTATTACATCCACAAAAATAAAAATAATAAAAATAAAATAAATAATAAATAATAATTTATTATATAAGCTAATAAAAGAATATTCATTGCCATATAAGCATTGATATAACACTCTTATAATGCCCACAAAAAGTATTTTTTAATGGTAAACATTAAATTTACTTGGATTTCACAAATGAATATTATTTGAGAATTAATTTATTAAAAATTAAATTTCTAATGCTAATAATATATATACATAATAGACAAAAAATAAATTTTTAGAATTCACAATTGAATTTTATCTTAAACATTAATTGATTAATTATTTAATATTTCAATTAAAACTAACAATGTATATTCATAAAGATAAGAAATAATAAAAAGTAAAAAAATAAATAAATAATAAAATAACCATACCCTGTAAGCGTTGATATGGCACTCACACAATACTCAAATATGATACTCTCACAATTCCTAAAAAAAAATTTAACTTTTATAAATATATAGATGTAGATTTTCAATTATTGCAAGTAAAATGCAGGGGGTGTGCTTTGGGAGAAGCCATTTATATTACAAGTCATCCTTATATATATTTCTCTGTGTCCAATTAAGGTCATAGTTTCAAGCATTACGAGCTAACTTTTATACCATGATAAGTCATCATCACTCATAGGCCATGCACTCACCATATTAATTATATTTAACTCTCACATTCCATTGGTGACTAATTTTAAATACTAAATTACAACAAGGATCCTATTATCTCGCTCAATAGTGGCAAAGCATCAACACCGGCCAACCATTCTTTCCTAGCATCACAATTGAGTGACGATTCTCGCTTTTGACTAGTGGACCAGATTTATGAGGATATAACACGAGTCTATTCAAAAGATTAAACATCACGTTAAATTACAAGGTTCTGCTCGAGTTAAAAAATAGAAAGTTAAAACAATCATATGTTAATTTGGTTATCACTATTTCTTTCTATCACGCATAAGTTAACTAGTTGCTATCCTTAGCCAAAACAAACAAGAAAAAAAACACACATACGTAAGTTACTATCCATCGAAAACTCGTTTAATTCCTTTTGTTTCAACATTATTAAATTAAAACTTTATTTCACAACGTAACGAATTATAATGTTAGTAATTAAGTTCAAGAAAAATTTTTAAATAAGTATTCTCGAGTGCATATTGGATAAATTAATTTTTAATAGATTTGATATTACAAATACGTGCTTTTAAGTTTTGCGTTATTAGCGTTGTATAGATAAATATGAGGAATTGACATGTTCTTAATTAGTCAAACGGGGTTACAATAAAAAGAATCATATATCCATATCTGTTTATGTGTTTTATTATATTGATTTGTATACTAATATGAAGGATTTCTCTTCCCGACTGGAGGTCGTATACTCACTAATCACTACTTTATCGGGATTCCTAGCTTGCTAGGATAAATATAATGAAAAATTAAAAATAATTAAACAAATCATTTAATAAAATTATTAAATAGAAAGGACTATAATCAAATAGAAATCGACAAAGAGTTCTAAATTCTAATGTCAAAGAATGAAAAGAAAAAACAGCCTTTTGTACAAACCTTGCGTTATACATGAAATTAGAGAATAAATTAGATCTAGTTTAAAATTTATTTTTTCTATACATATCTGTATAAATCTCAAATTAACTCTGATCTGTTTCTAAATCTAGGCTTTGCTTGTTTATAGAAAATAATTTGATCTGGGAAAGTATTTGCCTAAAAAATAAAATATTCTCTATGATTTAGTTGTCACATGAAAAAATATCTTTAATAAAAGATTTTATAAATAAAATATACTTCATTATTACAAAACATATTATTTAAGTGAAAAAACTATATTTTCATATATAACATTATTTCTTTTTTCAGCCCATTTCTCTTTCCCCTTCCCGACATGTATATACTGACACATAAATACACCACGATTGGGGAGGGAGCTAGGGGGTGGGCCGCTGTGCAGTGGGTTTAGCCGGTGGTAGGGGGTAGGGTGAGAGTTATTATGTGGAAAATATTTTCTCCTCCTTAGCTAATAGGGAATAATTTCTTTAATTTTTAACTTAACTTTTAAGTTGACTAAAATATGTTTTTGAATTGACTTGTTCTCCTGCAAATAAAGGAGCTCTAATTCTTAAACTTTTTGCAATCTGTTGCCTTTTGAAAATTAAAAAAACAAAATGCTTTAATCTTTTTGCAATAAGTTACAGTACCTTTAGACACAACAGAAAATGAAAAATTATTCAAAAAAATAGAATTAAAGTGGTTTATATGTATAGGGTCGGGTTATATCGTAATCCTTATACATGTATATATGTACATATATGTATATGTACATATACATACATATAAGTATACGGATATATACATATATATATATGGGATAGTTTTTTTGAGCTTATAATATTAATCTTGTTCGTGACTTATAATTATGAACTAGAGAGACTTTTATATACGTTAATTAGAACTCCTGAGTGGGATGCCAACTGGCACCTTCTCAAGAATCCTCAAGCATTCATCTTTTTCTTTTCTTTGCAATTATGTGAGATTAAACTATTAATAAAGACATTTTTTTCACTTCAAAGAGCGTCAAAAGCCAATTATATTATAATTAATAAAAATTAATCCCTAAACTTATTTACACTATAAGTAAAAGATATATCACTCAACAACTGTATATTTGATAAGGCATTTATTTGGTGAAAATTGTCACTTTTGCTAGCAATGTCAGCTAATAATTGCTTTTCTGTAGGACAGTTTTACGTACAGAAGTCTTGCCTCTTGCCAATAGCCAATAGGTAGCGGCACAGCAAGCATTGATATGAGATACAAGAGTAATGATTTATATTATCATTTTGTTCTTTATAATACGAATTTATGTATTGAATATCAAATATTTTATATATATAATATAAATTCTATTAAATAAGAAAGGGTGAAAAAAAAAAAGATAAAATAATAATGCTTGATATCTTATTTGTAATCAACAAGTTGAAATTAATTATATAGACGAAAGTTGTCTTTTGTTAGATCCAACTAGGAGGCCATTTTGATGAGCTTCTTGTAAGCTGCTTCAAATTTTCTGGCAACTTCAAACAAAAAGTTGACGAACCCCAAAAGATTAGAAGCACTTTCAGAGCCTAACCTAGATCATTTGAATTGGTATTTTTTTAAACTTTACAATTTTTGAAAAAAAAAATTTGTTTAGAAGTTAAAAGTTTTAGTTTTTTTAAAAAAGTTATATTTGAGTTTTTTTTTTTTAATGTCAAACCAAATAGTTATTATAAAAAGAATATACTTTTTTTTAAGAAACAGAATATTTTTTCAAAAAAAAAAAAAAAGTCAATTCAAACAAGTTCTAATATCTTGAACCTAACATACTGTAAAGAGGAGTGTAGACATACCCTTAATATTATGCACCTGTCTAGTATTGTGGACCCGTAGTAGCCCATTCTCAAATTTATTATTATAAGTTTATAATTTTCATACTATACATTTACATGTTTATAGTTTTAATACTTTATATTGAAAACTTTTCATTGCTCACAATTTACTTGTCTATTACTCCTATATTTCATATTCAAAAGCTTTATATCATATGGTCACAATAATAAAATACATGTTTACGACTCTTTAAGATATGTTTATAATCTATGTTAAAATATGTTTATAATCTGTGAGCTATATGTTTACACTTGTGAACACATATTTACAATCTATAAAAAATTTTGAAGCTTGCAGTTAAAAGTATTACCAGTATTCAATCGACGATCGAATTGCTGTATTGTATTCATCAACATGAGAAAGGTAAACTTGTTAAATTCCACGTTAATTTAAGATATAAAGTTCATTATAAAAGCATAAATAAAACAGCAACCCGATAACTACTTCTAATTATCTTATAGAATAACTCAGTCTTTTTTATTTTTCCCTAGAACAAATTAAAACGAACTTCAACTCAATTTTGCTAACTTCGTGACATTCCAAAGTCTAATCAACCTCCTCATTTCTGAAAAGTTCCCCTGTTGTCCAATTTCAAATTTCCTTTTGCGTAATCCTCTAAATATTAATTTCCAAGTTTACCGTATTCTTCCGAGATAATATAAGCTTCTTTTGTGATGATTTTTTTTTTCTTAAAAAAAAAAAAGAATACTCTGTATATGTTAATTAGAAAAACCGAAAATGGAAAATAAAAATAGACCAGTAATGAGTGAGATCAGAAGCTTCGGTATGGACCCAAGTTTACCCTTATTTTTTGTCCCAAGCTTTAAGACAAACTTCGACTATATATACATATACATACATATATGTTTTGTTTTGACGTTGGCTTTGGCTTTTGGTTAATGGATTCTGAGTCAGAAGCACAAATATGTTTTGTTTTGACGTTGGCTTTGGCTTTGGCTTTGGCTTTTGGTTAGAGGAGTCTGAGTCAGAAACACAAAGATGCAAAAAAAAAAAACATAACTGAAGTATATATATGAGAATTGAACATCCAATCTCTTTGTAACTTTATTTTTTTTCTAAATATCTATTTTTTTAACCCCTCCCCCATTTCAATCCAGTTCACATTTCAGTCACCCAAAATAATAGTCTCTACGTAACTTGACAATATCATATGTAGTGTCGGGGAGAAGAATCCTCAAGTAATAGAATGAGCCATTATTAATACTTTGATTTGTGTTCATATTTATCATTATCATTGTTATAAAATTAAAATTAAAACAGAACAAGAAACAAAGCCGCAAAGTCGAAGGGATTAAACAGCTTTTAAATCTCGTTTGAAACTAAGAATGCAGTTGACAGCTACTTGATCTTTTACACTTGCGTGCTCTTAATTAGCTAGACAGCTAGCATTGGCAAGCTATGAATTACGTGCCTCTGCCACTATCATTAGAGCACCAAATCATTCGAACCCCGGATGGAAGAATTTACCCTTAAAGACAGAAAAGCTACGATCACATGGAAACTCAAAGAATTTCATCAATAAATTGATAAAGAGACTACTAGGTCAGTGCTTCTGATCTCGCCAAACTACAATTAGCGGTGAAACCACCTGATGCTTCCCATCTGACCAAGTCAACTTGCCCACCTTTGTCATGGAGTGTCCCGGTCTCACAACTATCTTGTCAGCCCTGATCCTAACCCTGTAACGTTTCTTTTCACCCTTGTTTTTAAACTCCATTTTAGTTGGACTCACTGTTATATTTACACCTTTAAGGTCACTCGCTCTAACTGTATAGCTCGATGCACCCTCACCAACATATGTTACTGTTCTCGTCACTAGTATATCGAAATTATCCTCTTTTAACACGTCAAAAGCCACAGAAATTGCCGGGTAATTCAAATTCCATGGCTTTAGCCGTTTTTGATCCTCAGTACACCTTGTGCCCTTTCCAGCAATCTGGGTTGTTTCTTGATGGGTATAATTTGATGCGCATAGGAAGTCTATATAATCATTCGATGTGAGATCGTAAACCAAGCCAGGGTCGAGGGCTTTTTCTGGATTGACATGGCCTGCACCCATAGCCCACACGGTTGATGCATGGTAACCCTTCTCGTCGAGCAAACGCCTACCTTCACGGTCATGGGTGTAGGCCGTTGTCATCAGGGCTGACTTAATTGTCGCCGGCGACCAGTGGGGGTGGGCCCCTTTGAGCAGAGCTGCGAGACCAGACACGTGGGGACATGACATTGAAGTTCCTGAAATTATGTTGAATTCAGTGCGTCGCTTGTCGGCCGCTACTAAACTAGGCGCCACGCTATTTGTCCAAGCTGCTAAAATGTCGACGCCTGGTGCAATGAAATCAGGCTTCAGAACGTAGAAGGATTGGATGCCTGGCCCTCTTGATGAGAACGTAGCAACAATGGGTGCTGGGCTCACACCCAATTGAGTCCCACGGAAAACCATCTTAGCTTTTGGATTTTGGTTGGATTTTATGTAGTTACGCACCATGTCACCGGCTGACTCGGTGATGTCTAAACCAGGAAACAGATGAGCGACAGCAGCAATACTTTCGCCGTCGGCTTTGACGTTGGCAACGACGACACCAACCCCACCAGCATCTCTCACGACCAGTCCCTTTTCGACACGTTCATTGCCACCTCGATCACATACCACGATCTTGCCACGCACAAGCTCTTTAGCAAGCGAGCCCCGCATGCATCTAGCAGCAGAGTCTCTACCAGCTTGGGTTTTATTCAGCGAAGCATTTCTGGCATAAATCAATGGACGATAACTGTTTCTATATAATCCTGGGCCATGATAAAGTGATTCGCCGTTGACCACCCTTCCATCTTCAAGCACAAGATCAGCCGGGAAATTCCTGTCAATGGTTCCAGCACCAACGGTGGTGATCCATGGAGCCTCGTTGGTGACAGTCATTCTGTAAGGGCCATCATTGCCAGCGGCAGCCGAGATTAGAACACCTTTCTCCATAGCACCAAATGCACTGAGTGCAATGGGATCACGATGGTATGGAATACTGGCGCCGACAATGGAGAAGGAAATTATGTCGACACCGTCTTCCACTGCTTTATCAAAAGCGGCCAGTATGTCTGAATCACTACAAGAATTTTCCCAACAAGTTTTGTACACCGCAATGCGTGCTTTGGGTGCAATTCCAACAGCCACGCCCCTCGCGAAGCCGAAAAGAGAGGCGTCTTTAACTGCTCTCCCGGCAGCCGTGGAGGCCGTGTGTGTACCGTGACCCTCGGTGTCTCTTGCGGACCTCACGTCAATTTTACCTCCGGCGGCTTCGTGTCCGGCAGTGAAGTAACGAGCTCCGATGATTTTCTTATTGCAGTGTGCTTTAGTGAAGTTTTCACCTTCTTCACACACGCCTCTCCAATGAGAAGGGACAGGTCCGAGGCCTTTGTCATGGAAACTACGACGTTCAGGCCATATCCCGGTGTCAAAAACTCCGATGATGACGTTGGAACCGGAATCCGACCGGGTTAAGAGGCCATTAGGGGTCTCTAGATTATTATTTGAAACCAATCCAAGAAATTCAGGGGTGCGAGTTGTTTGTAATCCTCGAAGCTGGTCAGGGAAGACCGCTAGTATGCCATGGCGGTTTTTGAGTTGCTGGGCTTGTTGTGGAGTTAGTCTAGCAGAAAAGCCATGAAAAGCAGTTCTGTAGACATGGACAAAGTCTTTAAGTTTTTTATCACTTGATGCAATTTTATTTGCTTTTTCATATCCTGAAGGGTTTGAAGTAAGGCTTTGAAGAGTGGAGCTGTACCAGTGTTCAACATCAGGAAACACAGATGGTTTCAGGTCATTCTGGACTCTGACAACAAAGGTTTTGAAGCTTTCAGCTTCTGTACTTTCAGCAGCAATGAGGGAAAAATAAAGGAAAATGATGGAAAAAGGAGCCCAAAGCTTACCCATTATTGCGACAGTGGAAAGAAGAAAAGAGGTGCGATGGTTTGTTGATGTTGGCTTGCCTATTTATAGTGGAAAGAACTGTTGAAGATACTGAGATGCATGCATACATGATATAGTGAAAAGTACTATTTAAAAGTAGCAAAGGAATATGCATTACTTTGCATGAATTCTGCACATGTTATGTACACATCCAAAGGAAAGTGAGTTTGCTTAAAGATTTGAACGGACGTCACCTTTTGTTTTGTGGGTGTGGGTTTTCCTCCCCCTAAAGATAGGCAGATTTTAACTATCGAGATTTGATCTTATTGCCTTTCTTACTTAAAATTATAGACATACTATTAAACCACAAAGATTTTAGGGGAACGTTGATTTATAAAAAAACAATAAATCTCTATATATGTATATTAAACGTTCGATCTTGACAGATAAAAGAGTGACCCAAGCAAGAGAATGATTGATTTTGATTAAAAAAATAAGACTTACAACTGTTTGTTTAAGTAACAATACATGCTATAATTATCATCACCATGCACGTTTCTATTACCCTTTTCTCTATTTTTCAGCTTTTCCCCCCTTTGCGTAGCATGTCTAAAAGCAAGATGACATGTTTGATTCCCAGATCACTGGCATTTTATTATCACAAAGTATTGTCTATGTGTCTTTATCAAAGGAATATAGTAATTGTTGCAGAGTCAGAGTTAATGTTGTCTTCATTGCTGGAGTTGTTGGAGAAGCTTAACGGATTAAAAGCACTGGTAAGGCTTCCTCCACTAGCAAAGCGTTGGGTTATTTTGTTTAAACTATTGGCTTATTGGAGTCATTGATTCACCAATTCATTATTATAGTAACATCTCAAAGTTCATAATTATGAGTCCACGGACAAAGTTAATATTATATAAACTCAAATTTGATACTTATATGTTATATTTATTGCCCTAAATGATCAATTCACATAAAATAGTTAATAATGGACCTCACTTTTGGAATGGTGGCCCAAAAGTAAGGTCTTGAGTTCGAATCCCATGCACGGGAATAAGGGATATTTAAAAAAAATCAAAATTATTTAAGTAAAAAAATTATATTTTCCATATATAGTAGTCAGAAGAATTAAAAAAAAAATCTCCTTCTTGGCTAATAGAGAATATTTTCTTTAATTTTTAACTTAAATTTTATGTTGACTAAAAAATGTTTTTGAATTGACTTGTTCTCCTGCAAGTAAACGGATCTCTAATGCTTAAACTTTTTGCAACAAGTTGCCCTTTGAAAAGGGAAAAGAAATGCTTAATCTCTTTGCAATAAGCTATAGTACCCTTTGACAAGAAAAACAAGGGAAAAATTAATTCAAGAAAATAGAATTAAATAGATTAATAAAAAATTAAAAGATCAAAGAAAAAAAAAAGCTTTCAATCTAAAGCTTTTATTTGGTAAAGTTTCATGTGATAGGAGAATATGAGTAATTAAAATCAAAATATTTTGGAGGAGTTTGAATTTAGGCTAGCTAAGACTTATTAAATAGAGGAAATATAGAGCATTGTGCCGAAAGGTTCCAATATTCTGATTCATAAAAGATCATGTTGGTAATGACTAGTTGAAACTATTTGAATGAAAAACTACTGAAAACTTAAAGGCCACGACTGTTAGAAAGAAAACTGCTTTTTGGAGGGTCAAATTTTCTCTAGATTGGCAGATCCCAGCTTTCAGGCTCTTTGTTGTGTTTTTCATTTTTTCCTTTTTCCTTTTGGTCGCCTTAGTGACAGTATTAACAAAACTATAGCAACCTTTCCAAATCAACAATTATCAGAATATAAAAAAGGTTAGCAATAATTTGGTTCTTATTTTTATTAGAATTTTTTTAAAAAAATTTTAACAAGCCCCCCACCCTCACAGGATTTGATCCCAGGACCTTACACCTGAAAGAGGAAGTCTCGACCATTTGAACTCTCCCCTAATCCCTACAAGTTCGCAATCATAATTAATGTGATCGTCATTGACCATTCTTTCTGGGTTATAAACAGAACTAGAAAGACTTGTAGTTTAGAGGTAACATTATTTACTTGAAATTTTCAGGTTTTGACTTTGAGTCATAAATCCTCCTTGAAAGGGGGAAAAAAATTTTTTCTTTCTGGACCCAATAAGCCAGTAAGAATGCATGTGGCGAACCTGATCGAATGAATCTTTGTAAACCTACAAGAAAGTAAATAACAGTTAAAGATAAGTTTCAACACTCTAGTCAACTCGAAATTCATCACTGATAGAATATGAAACAGCCATAAACTTGAGAGCTTAATTATAGATTAATTTACGCATTATTATACAATTAGTTGAGAAAACTGTATACTATTAGATCACTGTTATTGAGTTGGCCCTGAAGTTCAACTTTGACAAAGTGGATTTAGTCAAACATATGGAACACGTGGTGGTTAATTTAGCATGGTATTGATAAATAGGAAACATATATAAAGAACGCCGGGAAAAGTGTTTATATTGTGACTGTGATGATTTAAGTGCGCAGCGCTATTGCAATTAATCATGTCAATAATGCAAACCTTGTTTCATGATCAGCGGATTGGTGTATTTCCATATATGATAATGATGAAGAGAAACATACGGAGGAAAGGGAAAGAAGCAATAAAACTTTTGTTATGATGATTGGATTACGTAAAAGCTATTAGAACGAGGCATTGCAGTAGTGTCAAAAGAAAAAAGTACAAGTAGGTTTCATCATGATTCAATATCAGTGGCTTAATCGATCTGTAATTGTATATTATAATATAATGATAAATTCGTTAATTAGAAACATGAACCAAATTAAGTATTAATAGCTCATTACTTGAGGATCCTTCTCTGCCCGTAGGAAGAGACTTCTGCTTCTTTTTTCTTTTTTCTTTTTTTTTTGGGGGGATAACTAAGTTAAAAGGCACGGAATTGGCATAGAAGTGGGGTTCAAAGATAGAAATGGAGAAGAATGAAAAAGATTTATGAAGAGACTCATATTATTGCATATATAATTATGGCATTCTCAGTTATCAAGAATCTCAAGGGTGCATGATGAACTTTGCTTTCGTATTTTTCACTTGTTTCGAGTTCAAGAATGACAACGTCAAAAATTATAAACATAAAGGATTGAATCATCTCATTTTAAAAATAAAAAATTTTAAAGTTAAAGAGTTAAAAATAAGAGACCAAATGAGACATTTACCCTATTCGTAACATTAAAGTTCTATTAAAAATTAATTTATCTAATATGCACTCTTGAATACTTGTTTAAAAAATTTTCTTAAGCTTAATTACTAACACTATAAATTCGTTCTGGAATAAAGTTTTAATTTACTAATGTTGAATCAAAAGGAATCAAAAGAGTTTTGAACAGATAGCAACTAATTATGTGTTTTTTTTGTCAAAGGATAGCAAATTATGTTTGATAAGAAGAAATAATAAGATTACCATATGATTGTTTTACACTTTCTAATTTTTAAATTCGAGCAGAACCTTTCAATTCAAAGAGATGTTTAATCTTTTGATTAGATTCGTGTCATATCCTTATAATTCTGGTCCACTAGTCAAAATCAAGCATCGTTACTCAAATGTGATGTTACGAAAGAATGGACGGCCGGTGTTGATGCTTTACCACTATTGAGCGTACGTGATAACAGCATTGTTGTTGGAATTTGGCATTTAAAATTAGTCACCAATTGAATGCGAGGGTTAAATATGATATTTTAGAAAGTGTTACATTGTGCAAATAATATGGGAGTCATTTATTAAATTAGTATGAGTATTCTTTAACATCTTATACTACATGATTGTTTTCAAAGATGTTGCCTCGAGGAAGTCTAAGTTCTTGACGAGATGTGATTGTAATCTCTCCTATTAGTAGGAATATGCTGAGTGGACGGTCTATAAGTCATGATGGACATGCCACGATACAGAAGCTAGCTTGTAATGCTCAAAACTATTACCTTAATTGCAAGAAGAGGAATATAAGGATGACTTGTTATATATATGGCTTCTCCTAGGGCACACCCCATTCGTTTTACTCGCAATAATTGAAAAAATATATATTAGACATTAAATTGGAAATTTTCTTTTCTCAGGAAGATATACAAGATTTTTCAATAAGAACAGCATAATCATTTAAGCGAATAAGTATATGGCCTAAACAACATAGTTTCCATGACAAAGGCCTCGGACCTGTCCCTTCTCATTGGAGAGGCGAGTGTGAAGAAGGTGAAAACTTCACCAAAGCATATTGCAATAAGAAAATCATCAGCGCTCGTTACTTCACTACCGAAGGTAAAAATGATTTGAGGTCCGCAAGAGACACTGATGGTCATGATACACACACTGCCACCACTACTGCGGAAGAGGCGTGGCAGTTGGAATAGCACTGAAAGCACGCATCGCAGTGTACAAAACTTGTTGGGAAAATTCTTGTAGAGATTTAGACATACTTGCCGATTTTGATGAAGCGGTGGAGGACGGCGTCGACATAGTTTCCATCTCCGTTCTCGGCGGCACCATTCCGTACTCTAACGATTCCATTACAATCGGTGCATTTGGTGCTATGGAGAAAGAGGTTCTGATCTCGGCTGCCACTGGCAACGATGGCCCTTATGGAATATCCATTGCCAATGAGGCTCCATGGATCACCAGTGTTGGTATCGTAGTAGCCAACGTGAAAGCGTACGGTGAAGGTATTGCCGGCGATGCTCATTTGTTTTCCCGGCTTATACATCAACAAATCAGCAGGTCACATAGCGCATAACTACATAAAAATCCAACCAAAATCCAAAAGCCAAAATGGTTTTCTGTGGGACTCAATTGGGCGTGAAACACCAGCACCAGTCATTGCTACTTTTTCATCAAGAGGGCCAAGCGTCCAATCTTTCTACGTTCTGAAGCCTGATATCATCGCCTCAGGAATCAACATCTTAGCAGCTTGGCCAGATGGCGTGGCATCAACTCCACTAGCCGCCGACAAGCGCCGCCATCGAGTTCAACATAGCTTCAGGGACTTCAATGTCATGTCCCCACATGTCTGGTCTGGCAGCTCTACTTAAAGAGGCCCACCCTGACTGGTCGACTGTGTGGGCTATGGGTGCAGGCCATGTGGACCCTGAAAAAGCACTCAACCCTGGATTGGTATACAATCTCGCATCCAATGATTATATGAATTTCTTATGCACATCGAATTATACACATCAAGAAATAACCCGGATTGTTGGAAAGGGCATGAGGTGTACTGGGAGTCAAAAACTGCTAAAGCCTTGGAATTTGAATTACCCAGCAATTTCTGTGGCTTTTGACGTGTTATTAAAAGAGGATAATAATTTTGATATAGTAGGAACGAGAACAGTAACTTATGTTGGTAAGGGTGCATCGAGCTATACAATTAAGAGCGAATGACTTTAGAGTTGTAAACGTAAGAGTGAGTCCAACAAAAATGGAGTTTACACAGAACGGTGAAAAGAGAAATTGCAGGGTTAGAATCAGAGCTGAGAAGATAGTTGTGAGACCGGGACATTCATTGACAAAGGTGGGTAATTTCACTGGGTCAGATGGGAAGCATCAGGTGGTTTCACCATTAATAGTGTGCTTGGAATGATCTTATTTTAAGATGCTTATTCTATTAAAATTTAGAGAAATCTTATAAGATTTAAGATTTCTTATCACATGTATCATGCATTCTATAGTTATAAAAAATAAGATAAGATATATATTGTAAGATAAAAAGCCTACTTTTATTTTGAATTTTCATAAAATGTAATAAATCCTTAATTAATTGACGTAGTCTCTTTATATATTACATATTGATGAAATTGTTAAGGATTTTCGATGTGTTCATAAAGTTAAGAAAAATACAAAAAAGAATTGGAAGAATTCATATGGTTAATGTAGTGGGCTGAAATGCACAGATTCGAGGAGCCCGCCATGGGCTCTCAACTCGACTAAAAGACTCCAGTACCTCAGCGTATTTGTGGTATCCACATTCTCTAAGGGGTTTAAGTTCGAACCGCTCTGGTCCCAAGTCTTAATTGTAGAACAGAGGATTTATAGTTAATTTGCTAATTACGAGTAGAAAATAAAGAAAGAAAGCGGAAAGAAGTGATAACGCTTCTGCTACATATGATGATTGGACTAAGCGACGCTACTGCAAGCATGGTGATATAAAATGCAAAAGAAAATAATAATATACGCTCAAGAAGAGGATTAATGGTCATTCTAAGAGGATTATGGCTTCTTCAATATGGTAATTACGAGTCAAAGAGAAATGAATAAAGAAAACAGAAACAAGTAACAAGGTTCTTGTTATGATGATTGGAGTATTTAAAGATATTATTTAAAAAAAAAAAAAGAAAGAAAAAGCATCCTTATAATGCGGAAAAAAGAAGTGCACGCACTGACACAAAGGAAAAGCATTCATCATGTTTCACGAGTGGCTTAGCTTTTTGTATGTTATAACAAATAAATTAATTCATTATTAAGAAACACGACGCAAAGTATTAAATATAGCTTATTACTTGAGAGTTCTTTTAATTGACATTACAAATTATTGGTCGTGGAAATTGCAGAGAATTAAGTCCAAATGCACAAGATGGCAGGAGAAAATATAAAGATATGCCACTAGTGATCTATTAATCAAATATGGTACCGTCAGCTACAAAATTTAGGGAAAATCACATTAATCAGTTCAATTGAATATAACTATATTATTTAATTATTAATTTAATGGTTTAATGTGTAATCTAATATCACTTAATTAATTCTAGTTATATTAGTTACAGTTATACTTTAAACTTTGTCAGTTACAATTATATTAAATGTATTTATCTAACTTAATTTTTTAATCTCTAATAACTTAACCACAATTAACTTAAACGACCTTAATCTATCATTTAATTGATATTAATTTATTGATATCTTAAATATATTTACTAATTCTTTCTAGTGATATTACCAACTTGACACTTGAAAACTTAAAAATGATCACTTCCAATTATATTACGCTCTTTGTCAATACTTAGAGTACTAACTTCATTATCTAACTTAACTTTGCAATTTGATAATCTAAGTTTGGAGCTGTAAATTTGTATTTGAGCCCACGCCATTTCCATGGCTCTTTTTACTAGCTAATTACCCAACAACAACACCAGAAAGAAAAGCAAAAAATCATAAAAACATCAAAAAGAAGAGAAAAATATTCCAAAAATCACATTTACAGGTATTTAAAAAAATAAAAAAGTACAAAATAAGAACCTCAATACATCCTTGCAAAATACATAATACGAAAACACTAATAAGCGCATAAAAGTGAGAGACTGAAAAAGACGCAAAATAATAAATTTCAAGTACCGATATAATAATGTGACAGAAAATGATCAACCGAGAACACGAGCGGAGCTCAGTCAGCTTTCGTTTTTCTCTCTTTGTTCCGACGTTATGTATAATATCTAGAAACCAGGATTCTTGATATCTTAAAATCATATATTGTAGACAGCAACTATTGATCTGTGATATTGTTAGCTTTCGGTATGTTAATATTTCTTTTTTTTTTTTTTTGGTCGATGGATATGCATTTATATAAAAGAGAGCCAATGCCTCTAGGTACAAAGTCAGCGCAATGCAAGAAAGAAAGCATTGGAAGTATATAGAATACCAATCCAAAGGTAGAGTACCGTTTCTACAAAATTTAGCTACCCAATTGGAGCATTGTTACCACTCCGACAAATAAGGGAAAAGATGACACTAGAAGTAGCTCAGCAAAGAGAATGGAGATATGAAAGAATTCAAGAGATTTCTGCTGCAGGGCTCGATTGGCAGGTAACTTTAGAATATCATTACAGTATCCAAATTTTCAGCGGTCACAATGGGCCTTCCTATTTGTTTCAAGCTCATGCAATACTAGTATTCATAATAAAGTTCAAGAGGACCGGAAGAAACTTCAATAATGACTAGAATTATTGATTAATGGATGCGCGAAAGGCAATTCAAAACTTGTTACTCAGAAGGGTATCTTCAAGAATGAGAAATTTTGGATCACGAGGTCTACTGTTAGCCCTGATATTGTGACAAAAAATATACTTGAATTGGAGCTAATGATATGAGTTTGGATTAGATGTAGATTGAAATTGACTCGCACGTTTTCTTCAAGTTAATTGGAAGAAGGACATCTACAAAAGACTCATTCAAATCATTGAGTGATGATCGCAAAACAATTTTACTCACCAATATTGAATTTCAAGTGAATCGTGTTTATAGAGAATCAAATGTTACATGCAATTTAACACGAAAATTATGACCTCAAACAACGTTTAGGTTTACAATGAATCACATTTCACCCACACTTCTCCCTTCTATTGGTTCATAATATTTAGAGTGTATAATATCCAATCCTTATAAGATATCTCCTCATTTGTTCAATCCTCGTGGTGTAGCTCTTTTTTCAAAAGGAGGTTTAGAGCTCAATCCTTGTGGTGTTGCTCGTTTTTTAGAAAGAGATCTAGAGTTCAATCCTTATGGTGTTGCTTCCTTTTTTTATTAAAAAAAAAAAATCAATTCATAGATCAATTCAATCCTTGCAGTGTTGCTCTAATTTTTTTTAAAAAAAAATCAATTCATCAATTCTTTTGTTTGCTATTCCTTTTTTTTTTTCCTAGAAAACTCATGAAAAAACGAAAAATCAATCCACTAATCACTTTATCGGTTCTTGTGGTTGCTGCTCCTCTTTTCCTTGAAAAACTTGTGAAGGTCTAGGGTTCAGTCCTTGTGGTTGTTGCCCCTTTTCTTTTAAATCAATTCATTAGTTCTTGTGATTGTTTTATTTTTAATCAATTCATTAGTTCAGTGTATGAAACTTACATTAGCATTATGCAACCAACACGCCTTTGAAAAAAAAAAAGGAGAGACGTTTAATGCTTAAATAATCGTAAACCACTTTTTTTGTCAATTTTTTTATTCTTATGAATCACTCTCTTTTTCAGTTTCTAATCTTATTAAATATTTTTTTTCATCTCATTGCTAAAGTTAATTAAATTAGCTTTCTCATTCTTGTTAATTAACTTGGTTTTTTTAAATTAGCTTTGTCATTCTTGTTAATTAACTTGGTTTTTTTTTCGTTCTTGTGAATTTAAAAAAAATAGGTTTTTCTTATTCTTTATTATTATTGGAATTATTATTACCTCTTTTTGTCATTGATTTAGGCTTCATAATATTAGGTGCGCAAATAAACTTGACATTAAAATAGACAAATAAAAGTTTATATCATTATAGAGCAATCTTGTCAATTGTTAAAAATGGGATTTTTTTAATTCTTTATTATTATAATTGTTATTATTATTCTTTTTGTCATTGATATAGATAATTATTTTTTATTTTGTAATTTAGATTGAAAACTTAAACCAAATCATGACTTAGTGTAAATACTTTTGCGCCACCAATGGTTTAAAATCCTACACTCATTTATATTTGTTTCTCTCTTTGTGGACAACAAAATTCAAGTTGGAGTTTATTGCGTTAAAAAGGGATAAAAGATTTCATAACTTTTGGAGAACTCCGATGTTTGTATTACGTTATTATGCTTGAAGAATAGTCATGTAACCAAAGTTTTTGAAATTTTAGAGAATACTGTTGTGTAATTAAAGATTTTTGATATATTAATTTTTAGAGAATGTACAAGGTTAATTTGTGTTAGTTTTAATAATTTATAATGTAGAAGGTTAATTTGTGTTAGTTTTAATGTTTTAATAATTTATAATTTTGATTTTGAGGATTTAAACCCTTACAAATTTTAAAACTTTTTCACTCTAACTAGCCTAGCAATCCGCGTGATGCAGCGGGCATTATATGTTTACGTTTCATATGATATAGACAAGGATAAGTTAGTTTCATAGATAAAATAATTTATTGCTATGTCGAAAATATTTTTTAACTCTAAACATTCATGAAATTTAGAATGAAAATAATAAAAACCAAGAAATTAGCTTAGCGTTTGAAATTTTTCTTTTATTAATTTATCAATGATAAAATAAAAAAAAAGGAAAAAAATTGTGGTTATCTATTTAATATGCGATGCCCCGGAGACATACGCACAGTTTAGTAGACGGTGGAACAGATTTCCGGTAATCAGAAAGGAAACCCAACCGAATATTGCTAACTGGTGAATGAGCAAGCTCATTAATTAGCACACCCAGGTACAATAGCAAACACGCCAAACACCTAAACATACAATGATTTGCTTTAGCAGAAGCATAAAAGAATTGAATGAACAGAGCAAAATCCATTTGAAATTGGAATGCACAGGGGGAAAGCCGATAAAAGCTCAAAACGGAAAAAATCGAGTAATCTGTCGCTCAGTTGGCCATCTCCGTCTCTTTCGACTACTTGAGACGTCTCTTTCCTACTTCAAATGGGGCCTGGAATCCAGTATTGAGTTTAAACAATCTAAAACGGGTTCCTTTCACTAGCAGACATCGAAGCCGTTTTAGTTTTAATATCTCAACGGGCAATTCTGTCACGTTGGTGTACTTCAAGTCCAAGGTTTCTAACGCTCGAAGCCTCCCAATCATTTTTGGAATAGTTTTCACCCTTATATCCCTTGAGCCCAAATAACTGAGACGAAACAAATTGAAAATTTCACTGGGCATTTCCGTTAAAGGAGCACCTCTCAGTTCTAACACCTGTAGAAGCTTATGATCAGAAAAAAAAAAAAAAAAAAAAAACTTCTTCAGAAAAGGCATGTTCTTGGAATGAATTGAATCCAGCAACACAAGTGACTGAAGAGACCGAGAGGAATTGCTTACTCGAGTAATGTCAAGAATATCTTCGATTACCAAGCGTCGCACAACGTTCCAGTGTGGCTTCCTTAGTTCACTTGATAGGGTTATAAACCCTAGTGTCCTTACCTTGTGAAGGATAATTTGATGCATAACATTATGGACGCAACATAACTTCACCTGTCCATCACTAGTTCTTTGAGCAACTTGGACCAAGTTTCCATTGATAAGTCTATTAAGCCACCTCTCAAACTCGTGTTCCACTTCCACTTCTCCCACATATTGTCTCAGAAATCCTTCGGCAGCCCAGAGCCGTAACAATGTATTCTTCTCTATAAGGGCATCTTCTGGAGAATAGCTCAAATACAAGAAGCAGAATTTTAGATGGGAAGGCAAGTCATAATAACTAGAAGAGAGCAATATTCTCATACTTGTCAGATCCTCAGCTGCTAGTTGGTCACCGAAGCTCTCATCGAATGACCGCCACCCTTGAATTGTGAGTCTTGTTTCATATTCCAAGGCGTTAGCAATTGTAAGTATTGCAAGTGGCAAACCAGCACATCGCCTCTCCAAGATTTTTCTGACAAGTTCCTCCAACTCAAGAGGACAAGTTGTGGCACGAAATGCTTCATAGCAAAATAGAGTCCATGAGTCTTCCTGGTTCAGAAGCTCCAAGTGATAATCAATGGCGTCTTGGGGACTTAAATCAATGTGGCGTGTCGTAATTATGATGCGACTACCACAGTTGTTTTCAGGAAACGCTTCCCGAATTGAATGCCATGCTGTCTCTTCCCAAGTGCCGTCCAAAACAAGAATGTAATTCCGCTGGCGGAGGAAATCACGAATAAGCGCAGCCATGCTACTGGGATCCGTAGCATCCAATTCATGAGGTGGAGGTTGATTGATTCCTTCGAGAAGTTGTTGAATTGTCTGCATGAACAGTGTCTCAAGGGTAAATGATTGTGACACTGTAACCCACGCCCGATGTCTGAAGTGATACTTGAGGGTTTGGACAGCGAAAGACTTCTCTGACCAACGTTGTTTTGCCGGATCCTCCCATCCCAACTACCCGGATCACCCGGTGTTCCAGAGAATTCGCCGAAACAAGCAAATTTATGAGGTCCTCTTTTGGCTTTTCAATGCCAACCAAGCCTGCTGGAGGACTATATTTTTTCACGACGCGAGAAAAACTTGAGCTTCGCTCAATAATCACATGATCCCCGTCGTCAGTCTCGAGTTGGCATATCATGTCCTCAAATAAATCCCTCAACTCAGCTATGTGCCCACGAAGTCTCCTAAGATGTCCTAGTATGTCCATCTGGACCCGGACCTTGAGGAATCGACCAAGACATCCGTCTCTGGCACGATGGCGCCGGCGAGCAAGTTTTGCGATATATTCATCCAAAACAAATCTCGCTTCCTCGGCGGAGAGGAGCACTCGATACATCAAATCTTGAGCTCTAGCACTCGATACATCAAATCTTGAGCTCTAGCACTCGTTTCTGCCATTGCCTCTACTCTTCCGATAAAGCCCCCTATGTTGGAAAGTTCATCTTTAATCACCTGGATTTCATCTAAAATAAGCTGGATTCCACCTCCAACCCCAGCTCCCCCTCCTCATCAACAGCGGTTGAGAGTCGGTCTACCATTGAGGAGATCACAGCATCTGACATTGCACTCACGAAACAAGACTTTGTGTTTTGGCTATGAGAATTGCTTGGATTGGAGGTTGCTCTGTGACCCAAGGGGCCAAAATTTGAGTTAAGATATAAGACCTGCTGAGTTTGATGCCCTTTTTCTTTTTCTTCTTTTTTCCTTCTTCTTCTTCTTCTTCTTCTTTGTTTAATTGTTTCCTCTTTTGTCGGTAGCGACTCAGTCATCCATGCTTGGGCTCAGGATTCTCTCCTAATTTTGTTTTAAGAATTTTGACCCAAAAAAAAAAAAGAATTAATAATACAACACTACATTCTAATTAATTTATTTCATTGTTTAATCTTAAAACATTTCTAAGTGAAATGTATGATTAAAAAATTTAATAATAATATTTCTCTCCATTCCTTTTCTTCTTTTTCCTTTCCCTGTGGAGTGGTTGGCTTCAAATAAGGGTTCGTTGGATTGTGTTTATTAAAAAAAATTTAATAATTCTAGAAAAATCTTCTTTTCTTATACATTTTAAATACTGTTGGAATTGACTTAAAAAAATATATCTTTCTATAACTTTTTCCAAAAAAAAAAAAAATCAAAAGCTAAAAAGCTGACCTTTTGAAAAACTCAATTTCACTTAATCGTTTTAGCATTTTTTAAAAGCTAATTTCAAATATCTATTGGATAGAACTTTAGAAGAAGATCCATTTTTCATTTTATATATATATATATATTCTTTTAGAAAAGAAGTCCAAACGAGATTTAAGTTTTTAACTTCTAAAAAAGTAACCAATTTAAGATTTTTCTTCTAAAAATTTCAACAATCCAAACGCTCATTAGCAATTAGTGGCTTGGCCACGCCCAGCCAAATCAATCACGGCGGACCTCATCACGTTAGATATTCACATGCGAATGCAGGGAAGAACCTTTATGTCGTGTTAAAAAATAAATAAATAAATAGTCTTTTTCTTTTTTTATTCTAAGTTCCTAAAATCACGCACCATATGCTCAACCAACTACCAAGAGTTTATTTGACTTGTTTTTAAATATTTAAAAGTATTTTTGTGAATTTAAATTTTAAATTTGTCCTATTTAACTCATTTAAAAAATATAAAATTTATAAATTTTTGTCAACTACTTTATGATTTTTTGTTCAATTAAATTACAACTTTTTGTACTCACTCTGTGATTTGAATAAAGTCAAAGATTTTTCTTTTTTTTTTGAAAAGTATATAATTTTTTTGTAAAAATTTTTAACAACTAAAGTGGTAATTGGTTTGCAGGAATAGATTGAGAATATAATGGCATTCCATGCTCACTCTAAAATCTTGTGACTGGTATGAGGTAATACTTCAAGTACTCCCATTCCTATGAATGGGAATAAACATTTCTGACAAAACTCTTAGGAATGACTCATTTTACGAATTTTTGTATAAATTCTATGGATTTTTCTATGAAGTATACATCTTTTATGAAATTTACGAATTTTTGTCAGCTAAGTTTATGAATTTGTTGAACTAAACTACGACTGTTTTGTTAACTCTGCGAATTTTTGGATAAAGTCTAAGGAATTCTTTGTCGAGTTTACCATTTTTTTAAAGATGTTGCAAATTTTGTTAACAAATTAACGGAATTTTCTCCTAACACTATGGATTTTTGTGTAAAATTTAAGGATTTCATTTATAGAGTTTACGTTTTCTTGTATATACTTTACGAATTTGTCAACTAAGTCTACAATTTTTTTATTCTAAGCTACAACTTTTCGTTCTAATTCTATGGATTTTTTATGAAGTCTGCAATTTTTATATCGAGTCTATAATTTTTTACTGGAATTTATAAATTTTTGTCGACAAATTGAAGGATTTTCTTTTCAACTAAACTACAGCCTTCTGTATCTACTCTAAGGAGGAAGTAAAATTCTAACCAAAAAAAAAAAAATTGACGTACCACATTTATCATATTAAGTGAATTAAATCGGAATTCTAGTAGAAATAACAAACGTTTTTACAGATAATCGCAATCTTATATGAAATTAAACAAAAATCGAGAAAAGTGAGGAAAACTCATAATTGGAAAAATGATGAAGTTTGGGAGGGAGAGGGCGGAGGAGAGGAAACGCGCGAGAGAAGTCACGAGTGTGACAATTCCTTGAAATGATCGGTTGGATGCTGTCTTTCTTGACTTTCTGCTTTTTCTTTCTTTCTTTTTTCCTTTTTTCCTGTGTCGTCTTTTTATAGTTATTAATTTTTATGAAACTACTTAATTATTTACAAGTTTCACTAGTTTTTTAATAAATTCTATTCCACTTTCATATACATCTATGAATATTTGTTCTTAGATATTTAGATATATTTTCAGCATCACGTAAATTACAAAATTATGTAAGTGACTTACAGATCTTTAAATTAAGTTTGTCAAGTTTATTAAATTATAAAATAATTTTATTATATTTTAATAATAAAATAAATTATCTTATATCATTAATAGTAATAAAATTATAGTTGTTATAACAATAATAACGCGATACTATTGTTTTTTCACGTCATTTTGCATTCAAAAATTAATCCAACAACTAATTTTGTTGACCATATTTTATTTAATTAGCTAGCTACCTTAAAATCTTAATGTGAATTCCTTATATCCTGTTGAATAAATCTTCTTGACGGATAAAAGTGTGACCAAGCAAGAGAATGTTTGAGTTTGATGATTTTTTGACATGTGCATAAAAATTTATAATGTTTATTTAAGGATACATACTATAATTATCATCACCTGGTTTTTATTATCCTTCACTTTTTCATTCTTTCAGCTTTTTCTCCCTTTGTGGAGCATGCCTAAAAGCAAGATGACTTGTTTAATTCCGAGAACACTGGCATTTTATTATCACAAAGTATAGCCTATGTCGCTTTATCAAAGGAGTATAGTAATTGTTGCTGAGTCAGAGTAAGCTTGTCTTTATCGTCGCTGGAGCAGTCGGAAGCTTAACGGATTAGAAGCACCAGTAAGGCTTCAATTCCTCCACTAGCAAAAGCATTGGATTATTTTGCTTAAATTATTGATTTATTTCAATAATTGCTTCACCAATTCATTATTATAGTAATGTCTCAAGTTCATAACTATAAGTCCACAAAAATGATTAATATTATATAAACTCAATATAACTACTTATTTTTGTATCTATTGCTCTAAGTGATTAATTCAAATAAAATAGTTAATAATGGATAAATCTTGTGGTGACAAATTCAAGATTAATATTTTTATACTCATTGGCCTAAATGATTATTTTTCTTCATGAGCAAATCTTGCATGCCTTCCTAATGAGAACGGAAATTCACTAATTTCATGTGAAACACTAGTGCTTTCATACCCCGTGTTTTGTAGGAATTTATTTAAATTCTGTATATTTTTTAATTAGTATGGGTCATTGCATTTATTTAATATTGGTGAGTCTGTTTCTGTTTCAGACCAGTTGCTTTCATTTTGGAAACCGTGCGTCCAACACGTTTCGTGGAATCACCGCTTAAAGTCTACTCCTTTGTCCTCTTTTACTGGTGACTTGGTCCGCGTTTGGTCCCACTGCACCTTTCACATTATCTCAATCTCTTCAGCAAATCCCCATCAAAGAGAAAGAAATAGGAAAAAAAGATTCTTCAAAAACCAACGCCTATTGAGTCTCTTGCACAGAATACTAAATTACCAAACCATTACCAAAGCATGACTTCTGCTAAAGTTTGTTATTTTTTTTTTTTCTTGAAAAGAACGCTTATTTTGTAACTCAGTTTAAAGACATGTTTGGATTGATTTTTTTTTTAAAAAAGTACATTTTTTTAAAAAAAGTTATATTAAATTTGTAATAACTATTTGATTTAGTTTTTAAAAAAAATTGAAACTCTAAAAAAAACTCAAATACAACTTTTTTTAGAACCCAGAATTTTCAACTTTTCAAAAAAAGCTATTTTTCAAAAGTTGTTAAAAAAAACACTTTTTGAAAAAAAAAACTAATCCAAACGAGCCCTATATGAGATCAGAAATACACGAAATTTTCTTCTTTCAACAAAATAACAAATTGTGGTTAAAAGCTGGGTTTAATTTTCACAAGTTAATTTAAATATGGGACAAAGGGAGTAGTAAAATTACATGGAACTGACTCCAAACCACACCATTCTGCATGGTTATGAACGTGGTTCTTTCATTTGGTTAATTATTTGCATTTCTAATTAATTTGGGAAAAAAGAGAAAAGATTTGTGCGTGCTAGTGGAATAATATTTGAGTTGTTGGCTAAAAGGGTGTTTGGTTTGGCTTTTTTTCTAGTCAAAATTTTTTAAAGCTTAACTTAAGCTAATAAAAGCGTTTATCATATTTCAGTTGTTGGCTAGTCTCCTTGAAGAGGGAGCAAGAAACAAGAAAAATGGAAAAATGAATTTCAAATTCTCTCTGATCAATATATACTAAAAAGTATAAGTTTTATTATTTTTTTTAATTTAAATATATTAAAGTTAATTTTTGTAATATTGATACAAGTTTTTTTTATCAAAATTTAGTTATATTTTAATATTAAAATATTATTATAAAAAATAAATATCTAACTATAAAGTATGTTGTCTTTTTCCTATAATACTAATAATTATAATTATTTTAATAATAATGATTATGGTAATATGATATCAATTATCAGCTAATCTAACATCTTATTTTACCAAGCACATTTTTTTGAATCAACTAATTAAACAACTATCATTTAATAATTACAATACAATAACTATCCACTATTCAAATTGCATTGTTGACCAGGCCCTTAGAAAAGTTAATTTAGATAAGTCCCAAGTTTTGCAATCAAAAACTTAAGGGTAAATATTTTATCTTTCTGTTTTATTCAGAAAATTATAATCCCCAAGATACAAATACATAACACATTCCATTACAAAATATTTTGTATCTTTTTTATCTTTTATGTTATGAGAAAAATTATAATATCCAAATATATGGACACACTATATGTTACAACATGAAATTTTCTCATATTTATATTTTTTATTTTATTTGGAGAAGCTATAATATGCCATAACATGGATACAATATGCATTACATCACAAATTTCTTTTCAAATTCTTGAATTTTTATTTTATTAAGAACCACAATCCCCAATATATAGACACACCATGCACTATACCAAATCTTTCGCATATTTTTTCTTCTTATTCTATTTTTAGAAAAATATTGTCCCCCCGTGGATGCATTCTCATGACGGAATGTTTAATGTGTCTATATATTAATAACTAGTCAATCACCCGTGTGATTTACGGAGAAGCAAAATGTTATTTTATATGCATACCATTTTTTCAAAAAATTAAGATAAGCGGCATTATGTTTAAATCAGTATCATTGTTATTTTTAAATAATTACAAAAAGATTGATTCAAATAATTAAATAATGTATATTTGAGTTAAATTACAAAACAAAATATGAATAATTAAAGCGATTTATATTAAAATTACTAAGAGAAAGCAGTATAGAAACTTGGGAAGAAGATTAAAATAAGAAAAAAATATATCAATTAAAATAGGTCACGATTTGATAACAATCAAATTGGAGAGTTACCATAGATATCTGCAATCAATCCAGATTGCAAATCATAATTTTGAAATGTAATATGTAAATATTAAAATAAACCAAAAAATTAATGTAAATCTCATTAAAATAAAACATAATTTTCACAATTAAACGTAATGTAGGAGCGCCATGTGACAAAAAGATGTTAAGAATGTTATCTATGCGACACTTGTCATTATTATATTGCAAAGTGTTATTCTATATAATATAGTATAGATAAAACAAAAGAACAAAAATATCATTATCTTAAGGCTTTAGGACTATTTGGCAAAGTTAGCTATTAGAGCAATTAATAGTTGATTGCTTTTTGGGTAATTGATAGTTGTTATATTTTAGCTGTTAACGGACAATTGTTTAACTAGCTGATTAAACAAAATATTTTCGATAAAGTTAGTTATTGAATTAGCTGATGAATGTAAAATGACGGAAAAAAAAATCCGTATCACATTGTTGTTGTTGTTGTTGTTAAAATAAGATAATTATTTTATAATTAGATATATGTTTATTATAAAAACATTTTATTATTAAAGCATAATTAAATTACTTTGTTTGTTAAATTAAATTTATTAATATTATAAACAAATATTTTTATTATAAAAATATTTTTAATTGATAGAATATTTATATTTTGAAAGAAAAATAATTAATGGATGAATAAGACCTACACTTTTTAAATATATTTTGATGTGAAAAAAATTAAATTAAATTTTGTGTTATTTGTATTTATGTTTATAAAAGAAAATATAAAAATATAGAAAGAGATTGGATAGAAAATAGAATTGCCAAATAGATATTAGAGAATATATAGTATTACCCAAAAAAATAAATATTAAACTCAATCTTAAAACCCTAATAACGTCATAGTTTTATAAATATTACTTCAAATAATATTTGAAATAAAAATATTACTTAAAATACTATCTTATTGAAAATATATTCTTATCGAAAAGAAGTCCAAACGAGTTCTAAGTTTTTAACTTCTGAAAAAGTAACCAATTTAAGATTTTTCTTCTAAAAATTTTAACAATCCAAACGCTCATTAGTTATTAGGGGCTTGGCGACGACCAGCCAAGTCAATCACAGGGGACCTCATCACGTCAGATATTCACATGCTAGTGCAGGGAAAGACCTTTATGTCGTGTCAGATATCCAAGTGGTCATGATCCCAAATATATATATATATATATATTCTTTCTCTTTTTCATTCTAAGTTCCTAAAATCATGCACCATTTGCTCAACCACGCAATTTTTTTTTTTACCTAATTTTTAATATTCTTTAAAAAAATAACCTAATTTTGGATGAATTTTAAAAAATGACCCAATCTTGTTACGGGAACGCGCCTGGAGCATTCCTAGAACGAGACCCACATTCCAGGAATGCGGCTGGTATTTTTGCAACTTTATTATTATTTTTTTGGTTTTGAACATACATTATTTTTTCATTATGTATTTATGGGACGGTATTACGTTTTTCCCTTATGCAGTTATTTATGATCAGAAAATGCTTTTATTTCAGCATTATGGACATTATTTCAAGCTGGAAGCCGATGCATTTGAAACGAGATGGATCGCCAAAGTCAAGGTGGATGACGAAAGTGTACAGCATGTGATCAACAAAGCCACAATACTCCAACTTGCCCCAATAATTAAAATGCGTAGTGTGTAATTGTAATATTGTAATGTTGTTATGTAATGTGTATTAGTTGTAATATTGAATGTTGTTATGTAATATATATTAATTGTAATTTAAGTAATCCTATTTAGTTGTAATCTTTTTTTGTTTACTTAGTTATAATTTTGTAATGTTTTGTTTACAATTACAACATAATGTTCACTTGAACGGAAAGAATTAAGTGTATAATATTCAATTAATAATGTAGTGTCCATAATGCTAAAATAAAAGCATCCACAGATCATAAATAACTGAATAAGAGAAAAGTGTAATACTGTCCGATAAATACATAATGAAAAAATAAAGTATGTTCAAAACAAAAAAATAATAATAAAAAAATTGCAAAAACACCAGCTGCGTTCTAGGAACGAGCCCAATGCGTTCCCAGAATGAGATTGTATCATTTTTTAAAACCCATCTAAAAACAAGTCATTTTTTGCAAAGAATATTAAAAATTGGGTCAAAAAAATAAAAAACCACCTACCAAGAGTTTACTTGCCTTGCTTTTAAATATTTAAAAGTACTTTGTGAATTTACAAATTGAATTTGTTCTATTTGACTTATTTTAAAAAAATTATAAACTTCATAAATTTTTAGTTCAATTAAATTACAACTTTTTGAACTCACTCTGTGATTTTGAATAAAGTATGCGATTTTTCTTTTTTTTTTTTTGTAAAGTATATATTTTTTTGTATAAATTTTTAACAACTAAGGTGGTGATTGGTAGGCGAGGATAGGTTGAGAATGAAATGGCATTCCATGCTTACTCTAAAATCCCGTGAATGGTACAAGGTAATAACTCAAGTAATCCCATGTTCATGGGAATAAGATTTTTTGTCAAAAGATTAACATAATCTTTCAAAAATTAACGTTCAACATCTTAAAACAAAAATAAAAATTAAAATTAATTCATAAAATAAAATTTTAAAAAAATAAATAAAATAAATAAAAAATAAAAATAAATTTAAGAATAAAAATAAAAATCTCTAGTTTTTATACAATTATTTTCAATACTATGCTAGTATACTAATTACCAAATATAAATTTAGTTGCAATACATTTATTCCTACCATTATTCATAAAGTATACCAAGTATGGTATATTTATTACCAAGTCCATTTTGTTTCCAAGCTCATTTCATTCCTACCAAATTCATTCCATCATAACAATCACCACTTAAATTTACTTATTTTTATTTAACTAAACTACAATGTTTTGTCTTCACTTTATGAATTTTCATACAAAGTCTAAATATTTTTCCATAATCTTTTTTCAGACTTTACAAATTTTTTTCAACAAGTTTATGGATTTTTGTTTAACTAAACTTGGACTTGGTTATTTTTACGAATTTTTGTATAAATTCTATGGATTTTTCTATGAAGTATACATCTTTTATGATAGAACAAAAGAACAAAAATATCGTTATCTTAAGGCTTTGGGATTGTTCAGCAAAATTAACTGTTAGAGTAATTGATAGTTGATAGCTGTTTGGGTAGCTGTTAGCAGATAACTATTTAACTAGCTGAATGAACAAAATTTGTTCGATAAAGTTAGTTATTAAATTAGCTGATGAATGTAAAATTATATAAAAAAAATTCGTATCATGTTGTTGTTGCTGTTGTTAAAATTAGATAATTATTTTATAATTGGATATATGTTTCTTGAATTGGATATATGTTTCTTGTAAAAATATTTTATTATTAAGGCATAATAAAATTACTTTGTTTGATAAATTAAATTTATTAATATTAAAAAAAAAATTTTTATTATGAAAATATTTTTAATTGATAGAATATTTATATTTTGAAAAAAAATAATAAATGGATGAATAAGATCTACACTTTTTTAATATATTTTGATGTGAATACAATTTAAATTAATTTTTGTGTTATTTGTATTTATGTTTGTAAAAGAAAATATAAAAATATAAAGAGAGATTAGGTAGAGGGTAGAATTGCCAAATAAATATTGGAGAGGATGCAGAATTGTCAAAAAAGAAAAAAATAAAATATTAGACTCTACCTAAAACTCTAATAATATTAACATTTTATAACTATTACTTCAAATAATATTTGAAATAAAAAAATTATTTAAAATATTATTTTACCGAACAATGAAAATAAAATGATATAAGTAAAAAACACTAAATACTAATTAAAAACAGGGTTGTCGAACGAGGCTTTGTTTGGCAGAAAATAGTAACTTACTCAAATCTCATCAATTATTACTGAACTAAAAGTAAGTCAAGACTGCGCGCATGAGGTCAAGATATCAAACTGATCATCAACAAGCGTTGCAACCAGGGAGGAAACAAAAAGCAGGTAACTTCTCTTAGCTGTATGCTGCATTAATTTACTGCGAAAAATGAATTACCTCGTAAAACTTGTATGTGGCATTGCACAGCTTGCGAGTCTGTAGTTAACTTGAGATTTGAAATGCAATAATGTTGGCCAGAATTGTTTCAATTTAGTTGTATCTTCTTGTTTTTGTTTTTGCGAGCCTGTAGTTGTTAGATGCAAGCTAAGAAAAATAACTAGTGAATCATAAAACACCCTTTTCGTTCTCTCAATTTTTTTGCGCTGCTGCCCGATACTTCATACTTGACAGGTGACAAAGATGCTTCTGCAGGAATGAATAACTAGTGAATCAAAAAGCACACTCTTATATGCTCCGTTTAGCTTATTATAAGATGCTTTTTCATATAGAAAAATATGGTTTTTTTTTTTTTTGTGTTTTATAAAATGTTTGTGGTAAGATGTCTTATTATAAGTAAGATGTTGGAGATAAGATGTTTTGTATGTTGTAAGATATAAAAAGGCAATAACTCCACATCAATAAAATAAGCATCTTATATTAAGTTTATTCCAAATGCAGCATTTGCACAGAAAATTAGAGATTATATGTTCATTATGCTGATACTAATTGAAAAAGTCATGATCTGCTACCCATGATAATCGTTCTCTGGGTATTAGATGTTTCTCCCCACATTAGAACTCAATAAGCAATCCATATAGCTCGAAAGCGAGTACATAATCATGGGGTGGTTGAATTCACCTCCATGCCAAGGATGAAGTTGCAAGACGTGCCTAGTTTTGTCCAGAATCTGTTCCAATGTGATGACATTCTATCTACCAAAAGCCATCTAATTAGAGTCTTGAATTTTCAATCTTAAATTGACGTCTTGTAGACAACAACTGTTAATCTGCAATGTTAAAATTTTGGTATGTTACTTTTTCTGAATGGCTGGTGACATTGGAGATAATGGCATCGTGATTTTCACTTTTCAGCAGTTCAGTGTGCCTTCTTACTTCTTTCTAGCTCGTGCAATGCTTCTAATTTTTCAGCCATTGTAAAAATGCCAAAAAGATGTTTCTGATTTGCCTTCATGCATTATGTAGCTTTCAATATTTGGAATGCATTTCCAACATCCAGTTACGAGATTTTTTTCCTGCTTATGTGTTGCAAAACTGTTGCCAGACTGATTTGGATCTATAGAACAGGAGTGAAGAGAGAGTAAGAAAAACACTACCATGGTCACTGTCATTCCTGAGAACCTCAAGAACATATGGGATGAGTGGAATCTTCGGGCTGCTGTTCTTTTCAGTCTCTCATTACAGATATTCTTAATCTTCATTGCAACAACTCGCAAATACAAAGGCCCAGGAAAATTGACCATAATGGTATGGGTGGCTTACTTGCTTGCCGACTGGATTGCTGCATTTGCAGTTGGACTCGTATCCAATGGTCTGGATAATGACTGTGCTGGTGAGTTTTCCGTAAATAAAAGTCTCGCAGCTTTTTGGGCTCCGTTTCTTCTTCTTCTTCACCTTGGTGGCCCTGATACGATCACTGCTTTCTCCCTTGAAGATAATGAATTGTGGATTCGTCACCTATTTGGGCTTCTCATCCAACTTGTTGCTGTGGTATACGTCTTCTTACGGTCTCTACCTAACGACTTCTGGATGCCAACCTTTTTCGTGTTAATTGCTGGAACCATCAAGTATGCCGAAAGGACTCGTGCTCTACATGTTGCATGCTTGGGTAATTTCAAGGAATCTTTGCTCCCTAAGCCAGATGCGGGCCCAAACTATGCTCAGCTAATGGAGGAATACTCATCAAAGAAGGCAGCCCATGTTCCAGTCAGGATAGTTAAGGTAACAGAGACCGACAGAGGTTCTCAAAATCCTGCTGAATCAGATACAAACACATCGAATGAGGAGACACTCAAATATCCTGATGTTGTTCGGGAGGCATTTAAGTTTTATAGAACTTTTAGAGGACTCATTGTTGACCACATGTTAAATTTCCAAGACCGTAATGAGAGCCGAACCTTCTTCTTCAGAAGGACTGCACAAGATGCATTTAGAGTGGTGGAAACTGAGCTTAATTTCATGTATGATGAGCTCTATACCAAGATGGCTGTGGTGCATCAGACAGTATGGCATTTTCTTCGCATCATTTGTTCTGCTCTTGTGGCCATTTCTCTGCAACAATTTGCGTCCCATCAGAAGCACTGGATCAACAGAATCGACATTGGTATTACTTACACCTTGTTAATTGGAGCCCTTCTCCTGGACATGGTATCTCATTTCAAGCTCTTCTTCTAGGAGTGGACCATAGCTAGAAACTGGGCTGTAGCTAGAAGCTGGGCTGTAACAGTTGTTTCTTGGCTACGGAAGCAGCTTTCAATTAATAAAAGGCGCCGTTGGTCAAATACAATCTCACAGCATAGCCTCATAGATTATTGTTTGGATCAAAGATTTAAGTGGATTGAGAAAATAATTGAATTTTTTGGACTTAAATCTGTGCTAGATGAATGGCAATACAAAAGGTCTGTGCCCCTTTTGGCGGAAGTAAAGAATTTTATCTTTGAAGAACTTAAACGCAAGGCTAAAGTTGCGAAGACTATAAAATCTGCAAAGGAGATATATTCGGCAAGAGGAGAGTTGACTCTTTTAGATTACCCTTGCCAGTACGGATATGAACTGATTGCAGCAAGCATAAGCGAGGAAGTTGAATTTGATGAAAGCCTCTTGTTGTGGCATATTGCTACTGAGTTGTGCTACTATACAGGCATTGATGTCACTGACCCAAATAGAAGACTGTGTAAGCTTCTGTCAGATTACATGTTATATCTGCTAATCATGCAGCCCACAATGATGTCAGCAGTGGCAGGCATTGGACAAATCAGGTTCCAGGACACCTGTGAGGAAGCCAAGAAATTATTTAGCAGAGGCCGACCAAGATCAGAGCCCCGGATTGAGTTGGTCATAAAACGCATCATGCAATGTTTTACTGGATTCATCTGCCATCACAAGTTGAGGAAAATTGCTGAAGACTCACGTCCAGATTTTGTGAGAGCGCGGATTGATGCCTGTTCAAAAGTACTCAATGTGGACACGTCTGTTAAGCCTTCTGAGGTGAAGGGTGATAGAAGCAAATCATTGTTGTTTGATGCATGTAGACTTGCTATGGAGCTGCAAAAATTGGAAACCAGCAAGAGGTGGGAGATGATAAGCAAATTGTGTTGGAGCTATTGTGTTATGCTGCGAGTCATTGCAGGGCAAGCAGTCATGCTCAGCAGCTTAGCAAAGGCGGGGAGCTCGTGTCTTTTGTGTGGTTACTGATGGCTCATTTTGGCTTAGGAGAACAGTTCCGGATCCAGGCCGGGCATGCGAGAGCAAAGCTCATCGTGGACAAGTATGGAACATCCAGCCAATAATGCATTTCTCGCTACTGTCATGTGAACCTTTATGGAACTTGGACTTGTCTAGTAACAAATCGTCTGTAATATTTATCTTCGTGTTTGACCTGATTTCTATCCTTGTTTTTCAATCTCGTGCTTCTCTCCCTCGCAAGTTTCAAAGTAACAAATCTTTGTTTTTCTTTTTCTTATAAATTGGTTTGATATTTGGTATTCAATTCTTTGGTAATGCCAATTCTTTCTGCAGCATTTTAACGTCAACTTTTTGTCTAACAACAGAACTTGGTCTCGCGAAGAACCAGAAAATTAACCGCATAACTTTGTCTCTATTGTATCTTACCTGTGTAAAGTCCCTAGCACGAATTACCTTCGGGATAATCTCATAATAACTACCCCTTTTTTTTTTTTTTTCCCAAAATAGTATCCATTGCCTTAAAATGTTCAAATTAATCCGATATTTTACAAATATAGTCAAATTAGTCTTTATTGTTTAGAAACATTTGTATTAGTTGTTAATGTTTTACAAAGATAGTCAAACTAGTCCTGATTGTTATAAAATAAATCATATTAGTCCTTGATATATTATGGACTTACTCAGAATAGTCAAAAAAAAAAAAATCATATTAGTTTGCAAGATTGAAAGGGACTAATTTAACTGTATTTACAAAATATTAAGCACTAAATTGAATATCTTGTAGAACATTGAAGGCTAATTTGAATATTTTAAAACAATTAAGACCAATTTGATAAAACAATGAGGATTAGTTGTGGAATTTTCCCAATTCCCTTCCATTTATTGTGTACTTTTGAGCTTAGCCTGGAGGAAATTCTTACCACTTATCTTCCTTTGTTTCCCATGCAGGCAGGCCAAATTGATATGGCCTTTTACTGAGGAAGGAGAACACAGTGTTGGAAGCGGATATCATTTTATCTGGAAATCTCTGTGGAGCACTGGAGCCTCTTGCAAAATCAAACTCTTTGTTTGGAAGGCTTGTCACAATGCCCTTCCAACCCAAAACAATCGATTTATTCAGAAACTGGCAGATAATCCTTGTTATCAAATATGTGGACTTGCACCTGAAACTATGGAGCATATCTTTTTTCAGTGCCAATGGACCAATTACATCTGTTTTGGATCTCCCTTTCAGATTCGGTTGGATAACACCCTTTATACTCGATTTTGATATTTTGGTGGTGGATTTCTTCTCTAAATGCTACAAAGGGGGAGAAGCTGAATTCCAATTGTTCTTCTGTCTTTGGAGTATTTGGAAGGAAAGAAACAGAGCAGTTATTGAGCATATCCGGTCAATTTAGATAGAGCTGTTTCAATTGCCGAGGAATCCTTTCGAGAATTCTGGATGGCTAATGTTTGAGAGCACCTTACTTTGCCCCCTGAACAAAACTTGAGCGATCCTTCTCCTACTGCTTGGAATCCACCCCCAGCTGGTTTCTTATTTTTTACATTGATACCTCATGCTCGAAAGATGGCAAGAGTTTTGCTGCCTTCATCATTCGAAATGATCATGGGGCTCACATCCATGGTGCTGCTACTGGGATCACATGTCAATCAATTTCTGAAGGTGAAGCCATCGCGGTTCAAAATGCCTGTTTGTTTGTGAAACAATATAATCTCAAAGACGTCATTCTCGAGAATGATGCAAGTGTAGTTCTTAATGCAATCTCCTTGAGTGGGCACCCTCAACTTTGGACATTAGACCCAATTATTGCGGATATATGTAAGGTTGCAGCTGAAATTGGCTCAATTCAATTCCGGCGCAACGAAGAACTACGAATGGAGATGTTAACTGGGTGGTCAGAGCCTTTAGAGATAATTGTTTGCCTTGTAATTGGGTTGGGTGTATCCCCTCTCCCCTTGCTGACTTATTGTGGTCTGATTTGTATGCTGCCGGTATTGGTTAACTTTTCTTATGTCCTCTTTGGTTGGAATGAAATTATCTTTTGACCTAAAAAAAAAAGTTACCTTGCCGGGAGTGAATTTGTTTGTAATCTTATATCTTCAGCTTTTGTCTGGAATAATATTTTTGCATGACTACTGATTTGGCAAAGGACTTATCCAGAATAATCACCCAAGCTAGAACATCTTGTGTCAGTTAGTCTCCCTATATCCTAATATCTTTGTACTGTAACAAGATTTCACCACTTACTCGTGCGAGAACTTTAAAGTTAAATGCCTTGTGAGTTTTAGACCTTTGAGACAAATATTCCCTTCCGCACTGAATTTTCATGTATAGCCATCCAGAAGAGATAAGAGGACAACCGTGTAATAATGTCTAGAAATATATTTCAATTGCATTGGTCGTCTTAATATAGTGTGATTTGCAATTCCTTTTACATCCGTTCTCGTCTTTTAACCTTTATTGAGTTAGCTTTGCCTCCTGCATACAAGTTGAATTTGAAGATCTGTGATTTTTCTTCTTCTTCTTCTTTTTTGGTCGAGATGATATCTAATTTCACGTTTCATTTTACTGGCAGAGTATATGCAAAGTGGCAGAGCCACAGAAAATACTGATGTCTGCAGTTTTGCGGTTCTAGCACTTGAAATTGTGAGTGGGAAGCAGCCAGCTGATGCATCCTTCATTGAAAAGGGCCTGAACATTGTTGGCTGGGTATGTCTTGTACCTCTTATATTCTTGTGTCATTTTCCTATATCAGGCAACCATGTGCAGAAACTAAGAATGAAGGGATAGGTTTAGTTACATACTGAAGATGTAACCTGTATTTACCAGGGTAATATACGGATGGGAATGGCTGGGCGTACCTTTATGAATAGAACTCGTATTTTGGACCTGCCCTTATACCTTGTACTGGACTAAACTTCTAGCACCATTCCTACTCCAGTGAAAAAGAAAGACCCTTCCCCTCCCCTATGGACCACCGCTCGCCATGGTCAACGAGGTAAAACTCTTATTTGTTAAAGAATATATTTAAAATTTAACCAAAAATGTCAAAATAAAAATGTTAACAAGTGTTATATCCAATATTCAACCTGTCAATCAACACAATAGTATATAAATAACAACATTTGTAGTTATTGGTAAAATAAGACAAATTTTACCACTAAGCCAAAGGAATCTTCATTTACATTATCCTTTATGATAAAAATATGCAACATAAAGAAAATAGTTAAAAGAAAAACTGCTCCACCTCATTACTGATGTAGCAGCCAAAAACAGCACCCCAGCCCCTATGGGCCCCATATGATATGCTTATTTATATGTCAAGATAAAGAGCCTATGTCTTGTTCTAACGTTTGATAGCTAAAGGGAAAGAATGCCTTCTTTGTTGCTGAGAGGTAATTGTTTAAATTGCTTAAAAGTAGTTGCTGGAAAGCTTCTGTGGCTGCCTGCTTGTAGTGGAGTTGCTTTGAGATAGTGTGTAATAAGATGTGGGTTTTTCTGTGCAGGGGATTTTGAGAGAGGACAGGTCATGTATATCCATTCTGTAATCAATAGTGCTTGGTTTTCCCATCTACGAATTTAGAACTTAAAATTGTTTATTTATGCATGCAGTTGAACTTTCTAGTCACAGAGAATAGACAGAGAGAGAGAGAATTGATCCAAACTGTGACGGTGTGCAGGCTGAAACCCTTGATGCATTGCACTCAATTGCAATCCAATGTGTGTCTTCAACCTTTGAGGATGGGCCAACCATGCATAGGGTTGTCCAAACACTTGAATCGGAGGTTATGACCCTGTGTGCTAGTGATTTCTATGATCTCTATGATTCCAACTATGATTAACGGCTTGGGCAAAAATTTATGATGAATTCATATTCCATATATCGTTTCCGCTGCTTCATGGGGGCAAGTGCAGGCATGATGCATAAGATTGGGGCTTACGGCCTGATATAAATGGCGCCCAAATTCTTCTATTCATTCTTTTAGCTGGTTTTTTAATTTTGGTGGAAATTGCCCACTTATCCGGTGATCTTCTTCCCAAAGTCAAGAGTAGTTGGGCAATGGTTATCAAGAATTATGATGCTTTCCCAGTGTTGGCATCTTCCTTTTTGCTAGAAGCTGCTCATGTCAGATAATAATCAAGAAGTACTTCATCCCCACAACGGCAACGGCAAGACAGCCGAGACTCCGTTTACAGTGTTCAATATCAACCGAAAGTACTTGAAAATGACTCCTGATTTGCTACCGAAACAAAGGAAAGTGGTAGTCCTTCAGCTCGGACGCTGGCAAACGTAACCGGAGCATCACATCGAAATACAGAATGAGGAGTCACTGAATAGTCTCAGAGGTCTGAAGCACCTGAGATATCTCTCTCTTCGAGGCATTTCCGGAGTAACTTCTCTTCCCCGCTCTGTGACTGATCAGCTCAAGAGCCTTGTGATTCTTGATCTGCGAGCTTGTCACAACCTTGAAAAGTTGCCTTCCGATATCTCCTCATGGAGTAACCTAACGCATCTGGATGTATCGGAATGCTAGTTGCTTGAGAGCATGCCAAGTGGTCTTGAAAGGCTCTCCAAGCTTCGGGTTCTAAAGGGATTCATTGTAGAGAATACAAGCAGGGCTTCTTGCAGGATCAGAGATCTCGCTGGGCTCAGGAAGCTAAGAAAACTGAGTATATATATATAGGAACAAAGGCTGTTGTTCAGGAACAAGAGTTCAAGGATTTGGAGGAGATCGAGTCTCTTCGTAACTTGACAATATCATGGGGCGCTGCTTCTTCACCATCAGGTTTGGAACCCGGGATGAGATCATTTGTGCTTCCACCAAGGCTGGAAAAACTCAATCTACAATGTCTCCCGGAAGATAGATTACCCGAATGGGTAGATCTGCATAAGCTAAAAGCTCTGAAAAAGCTCTATATCAGGGGTGGACGACTTAAAAGCTTAAGATATGACGAGCCCGATAAGTTCAAGATCGAAATCTAACGTTTGAACTACTTGAAGGGCTTGACAGTTGAAGAGAGCTTTCCGAGAAAGATGTTTAGGTGTGAATATTTGGAGGTCATGGATTGCCAAGGTCGTGATATCTATTATATTTGACAGTTTCAAGTGTTAATTATAAATTACATGAATTTAGTTCGATTAGAAAATTAGCGAAATAACTGCAGTGAGCCGTCGTGAGCTTCTTGCAGCTTCTCCGACCGCTCTAGCCGGTGATCTTCGGCTGTGGGGCTGGCTAGTGGCTTCATTTTTTGATCTCTCCAAATCTGAAGTCGTGGCATCTATTTTTCTTCTTTGGGTTGGAGCTTTCTGTGAGACCTTGGTTTGTAAATTTGGGCCTTGGCTTATCTTGGCCCATCTTCTTGATTTTTTTTGTTTGTATTGTTGATAAGTTTGGGTTGACTTTTCTTCTATGTATTCTTTTTGGGCTTTCGTGTCTGAGTCCCATCTTTTGCAATCTCTCTTTATGATAATATAATCTTCTTTTCTTAACAAAAAAGAAAAAGAAGCAAAATTGTAGGTTGGGCTTGTTATTGATACCTTGTTTGTCCATTTTAGCGATATATTGATTTAATTTAAAAATTTAAAATTTCATCGGGATAAAATATAACGAAAAAAATGAGTATTTGTAATATCTCTATTTATTGTTGATAACTAGTTATATTTTTATAGTCTATAAAATATAAATATATCTTAAAAATTTTAATATTTGGTAGATTTTTAATATTAATCATATTTTTTAATGAAAGATTGTAATAACTAGATATAACCTTTTTATTAGGAAAATAAATTAGAAAAATGGATGGAGGCTAATAAAAAGGACATGTACATGTGACATTGATTGAAACGACACTATTTACATAATATGTAGACTGAGAATAAATTCACTAGATTAGAAAATTATTTTGAAAAAAGAATTTTTTTTAGGTAGAAACTCCATTTTATAATATATAAATATAAATAGATTAATATTATTAACTACAAAATTTAATATTATAAAATTTATGGGTCATAGTAGCAATAACATCCCGCGTTGTTCGCAAAGACCCCAGCTTGGAAGTGCCGCTTTGCTTTTAACTCCCACTTGCATATTCTCACACTCTCTCTCTACTTTCTCTCTCTATAACGAACAAACCTATACATACATATTCATATATCCATACATCTCTAGTTTACGTGTACAATTGGGATTTATTTTCGGGCAATTTCTCTGGAAGAGAATGGATCGGCGAAACGAGCCGAACCCCTTTGATGAAGAGGAGCAGGAAGTCAATCCATTTTCGGTATAAAAAACCACTGATTTTCAATTATTTACACTTGTGCCCTTGCTAGATCCGTCCTTTATTTAATCCCCATCTCATATTATGTTTGTGTTTTTAACTTTGGATGGTTTTGGTGAAGCGTGTTTGTTGTTTAATTAGTTGATTTTAGATCCATAGGTGTTGATACTGTGGTGGCAATTTCGAAATTAAAGCCAAATTTGATTGCAGTTCTTTTTCTTATACGAATTTATTGTGTATCCTATTCGTATCAGTTGGTAAATACTTGGTCTTCTGTAGCTAATACTGCATATACTTAAATTCCCGATCCTTATTGAATACTTGGTCTCTAGTTGGCAAGTCTTCGAATTCGTACCTTAGCCTTTGCACTTGTGCATTGGGTTTGATCATTTTTTCCAATAACGCGATGCACTGTAATGTACCATCGCAACAAAAGCAATTTTAGAATTAAGATTGAATTTTAAGTTGGGTTCCGCTAGAACTTTCAATGCCGATTAAAATTGGCGTGGGATGATAACTGGCCTGAAATTTGCATTTACAAAAACCATAATAGTGTTTGGCTTGTAAATATGATGACTTGTAGTTGAATGAATGCTACCTGAAATTCAGTAGGTAGGATGGTAAACAAGTATGGTATTTCTCATTTATAAAATTTGTAAAACTTGAATCTCTATTTAGGATAAATGGACAATTCAACTATAAATTTCAGCGATATCCAGCTTGATTCTAAGTGTTGGGAACTTTTGAATAGCACAATTACCTTATCCTCAATCCTGGATATTGTGCACTTCTAACTCTATTTCAAAGGGTAGAAGGAAGAAGAGAAAAATGGTGAAACTTTAACTAACCAAGTTGAGCTTGTTCCATTGTGATTAATGTGTAATATATATTTTGTTTTGTTTGTAATGAACCAAGGTGAAACGTTATTCTGGACATTTACTCTCGACTCTGTATACAGAGTACTGCTCATCCATCATGAGTTTTATTTTGCTCATCGCAGAATAGTAATGCTGCAACTGGATCTAAGTCACGGATTCCTCAAGTGGTTTCTAACACCTTCAGTTTTGGACGAAAACATGACGCGACAGTTGAAATACCACTGGACACGATGAATGTAATGTAGTTGATGTCTCTACTCGTTGTTTCCTCTTTTTGTGTCTATAAGTCTAAGTCTCTGCTATTCTATCTCCAGGACTCCAAGAAAAAGGAGAAAGAACTTGCTGCATGGGAAGAAGATTTGAAAAGGAGGGAAAGGGTTAGTTCTGAGTTTGCATCTGTATTCTCTTTTCACAAAAGTATCTTGTGACCTTGTCATAGTTTTCTGAAGTTCAACTTTTGTTCGGGCTTATGCTTGGGACAAAGTTCTAAAATAAATAATTTATTTGGATTTCAAGCATCATAGTTACTAACTTCTGCTCCTTAAATCATATAAGTAATTTGTTGGGTTTTCTAATGCCTGCCATCCTTCAACTTTGTGTTTTGGCAGGAGATTAAACGTAGGGAAGAGGCTGTTGCCACTGGTAAGATATAAGTAATTGCATTTTGTGGTTTCCTTCTACTATTTTTATGGTGCAGTTCAAATTCATTTGTCTTGATGGCTAATACAGCTGGTGTCCCCGTGAGTGATAAAAATTGGCCGCCCTTTTTCCCCATTATTCATCACGATATAACTAATGAAATTCCAGTTCATGCTCAGAGGTTGCAGTACTTGGCTTTTGCAAGTTGGTTAGGTATGTGCCCTTCCTTTAACTGTCGAATTTTAGGTATGTTCATTCAAACTTCAAGGATATTATGGTAGCTTAAGTCTAATGATACCGTTGATAAGAAGAGTAAATACTGTGCATGTAGCATCATGTTAACCATACCAGATCCTGTACACATGCTGTTCACGATGCTAGTCTCAGTAATGGGTCAATTCATGAGATGCTCGGAAAACCAATTAGCCCAGAACGTTTTTGTCCACATGGCTATTGTGGACACAAGCTTGATTAGTCCTTTATACTGTAATCTCCTATCATCTCTATGCCTTCAAAAGGTTGTTGAAAAGGCAATGTTGCGGTAGTGGATATGTCACGTGGCTTTATAGACAAGAGTAGCTTGTTGTTTGCTTTAGTTGTATATAATGTTACTGATTTAGAAGCAACTGCATGATATGCTGAAAATGTCATTACTTACCAAGCTTTAGTCTTCGGATCTTTCAAGTGGATTTCATGAGCATAAGGCCTCTTAATGCTTCGAAAAAATGCCTGGATCACTTTCTACTGCCTTGGTCTGTGTTGTTTTCTTATTTTTAACCACTTTATAAATTCTTTGGCAGGTATTGTTCTTTGCCTTGTCTTTAATGTTATTGCAGTAATTGTTTGCTGGGTACAGGGCGGTGGTAAGTACTATTTTCTTTTCCCACTTTTGTAGTATCTTTGGACTTGTTCAGGCAAAATGATAACTTCATAGTGGACCTCTAATGTGGTTGGTTCATTATAGGTGTCAAGATATTTTTCCTTGCTGTAATCTATGCCATACTTGGATGCCCCATTTCATATGTTCTATGGTACAGGCCCCTGTACAATGCAATGAGGTATTCAGAACCCTTCTCCTCTCTTTATCTCTCCCCCCCTCTCCCTCTCCCCACCTCCCAGCCCTCACCTCCACCCAACCCCAACACCAAACACCACGACACACACACCCATATCCCCCATACCCAATCTGCCTAGGTCGCCAGGAGGAGAAAAAATCTATAACATTACAAAATGACAGTGGTGTCCATGTCTTCTGACTTGCAGGACTGAGAGTGCGTTAAAATTTGGTTGGTTTTTCCTGTTCTACTTGGTATGATCTGCTGACCAATATTGGCAATTCCTTTAATCTGGAAGGTTTTATGCTTTCAAGTTTTAATGTTTCTTTGCAACAATTTTCATCATGCAGCTCCACATTGGTTTTTGCATATTTGCTGCTATTGCTCCTCCAATCGTTTTCCATGGAAAATCGCTTACGTAAGCTTAAACTTTAAATTGGACTTCTAAGATTTTCTTTTGAATCTCTAAACCTTGTTTTGGAAGAATTGGTTGGCCATTGAGGGCTTGTACTTGTTTTGGAAGAATTGGTTGGTCATTGAGGGCTTGTAGCTGTCTTTCCTCCTCTCTCCTTTATTTACTTATCTTTGTATGCTTCAATTTTTTTTTCTTTCTGATGCTACTTTCCTCATGAATTTTCTTTTTCTGACTAAACTGTAAAGACGTTGCCATGCATTTCTGGGGTCCAATGACTCTACTTTTTCCATTTGGAGGCATTTGCTTGTTGCTTGTATGGTAAAACAGTATACTAAGGTTTCATACGGTTGTAACAGTCTATCTAAAGAAAAAAAAAAGTGTGTCATAGTTAAAAGTTGTATTAGTTTGTGTCATTTGGTTTGTGGTGGTGGTGGTTTTGGGTGGGGGGAGGGGGGGGGGTGTTATCTGGGATTACTGACCTCCTTGTCAATGGTAATTGGTGGGGTCTTCTGATGATGGTTTATGGGTGTTGAAATGATAATTTTGGAAAATCTCAACTATTATGTGTAAGCCAATTCATATCAATAAAGCATTTAACGATTTTTATGCCGTAATTATTGCTTAGATTTTATGCTGGTATTGTTTTCTATGGACCTTTGTTCTTCTAAGAACATCAATTATTGCATCAAGAATGTTTTGAAATATTTTAGTAGGGTGACCTGAAGAAGTATACCCCTTAATTTATATCTTACACTAGGACACAAATTGCATTTCATTCCTGCACCAACTTCAATGATCTATATAATAGGTGATCTGGGGTATGGATGTGGCATCCTAGCTTCTCATTTTTGTGTAGCTGGAGTCAGGGTTCTGATGTACATCTTGGTTGCACAACCTTTTTGTTTGTTTTACTTCTGTGGGAAAAACCTTCTGCTCATCAAAAAGCCTAAAAAGAATTCATTATGATCTAGTCCTCTATTCTTTTCTATATTGTAGGTTGCTGGCTTATAGCATTGTCTTATTACATTATATCCTCCGTATTTGTTTTGCTTATTTGTTTTGTTAATTATGATTGTTGAGCCAAATATACCTGTCTAATATTTTTACAAGGAGATGGTCTGTTTAGACTTGTTAAATTTGTGGTATCTGAAATTGTCTTTTTCACTTGTAGAATGTCATGTTTTGCACAACATTAAGAAAATGTCTGTTACATCCACCATTCTGTTAATGCAGTTAGGACATAGCAAAGTGACCTGCTATTCTATGCTTCTCGATGCTGTAGTTTCGAGGATGTCAATCTTTTGCCCAATATCTTCCTTAAATTCAGATACATGTTTTGTGTTGTTTTTCGGAGCTTTCTTGGTAAGGGGTTTTGTTCTTTTAGCTCCTTTTGTTTGAATTTATTGAAGGGACAGTATTTGATTGGAGCAAGATGTGAATGAGAATTTTAGCTGCTTCTTTGCCAGCTTGTTATTGTTTGTTCTATAAGGCTAGTTTTGAGCAGGAATAGTTGGCAGATTCAAAATATCAGTCTCAATGTCTTAACCAATTGGTTTCTTTAGCTTTTTGGATCGAATTTGCTAATTCTTTGGTTTGAACTATTAAGACTATACTTCAATTTGTTCGAATTGACGTGCAACAAATCTTTCATGGCCCAAATGTACTGCTGCATCTTTGTTCTTTTCCTTTGACTAACCTGTTGTCCTATTATCAGGGGCATCCTTGCTGCAATTGACGTCTTCTCTGACCATGTCTTGGCAGGGGTAAGTGAAACACTAGCTGACTAGCATAATTTCTACTTGCCTCTGTAATATTAGTAGTAATTCATCTGCTCCAGAATTGCTTTTCATGATTTATGTTAGGCTTCAGTTAAAAGTTTCTATTTGTTTAGATGTACATATCACTTTGGCTGGTTAGTTCTGATGCATTTTATGACATGCGAATATTTAAATTTTAATTCTGTAAGGTATTTGCTTTTGGTTTTTGAAGTTATGATTAACTCAGGCTAGTCAAAATTAATAAGCCAAATAAGCTTCTGACTGCATTTTCACATAGTTGTGGGTAACTGTTATATGCCAACAATTGCTATACAGTCTCAAGCAGATGGAATCTGGAATTCCCAATATTCACATAATTTATTATGAAATAGTTTTGAAGATTCCAGTCTCAAGCAGATGAGAGTCTGGAATTCGCATATTCACATAATTTATTATGAAATAGTTTCTCACATTCCACTGAAGGGTTTATCAGTATCTGAAGGATTTATCACCCTTATCCTCCCTAAGTATTGGCATGGGTAACAGTCTGGTTCTTGAAGTATTTTCCATTTCACATAACCACCTTCAAGCGAAGTGGAGCAAACAGAGCAACAATAACATCCTCAGTCTCTATGAGGAACTCTTTGTTTTTCCTTTCATTCCTTAAATATGTTCACCTTGTGCGCTCCAGTTTTAGCATGTGATTTAATATCACAAAGTGTATGCCACAACATAAAATTATTGTCTAAATGATATTTCTGCTTTTTGTCTTTGTTACAGATCTTTTATCTGATTGGATTTGGTTTCTTCTGCTTAGAATCACTGCTAAGCTTGTGGGTGCTTCAGGTTAGAGGCTTGAAAATTACATTATTCCTATTGGCACTGAGTACCCTTTCTCTGCACTTAATAAAATATCCTCTCAAGTAGTCTCTTTGTGATGCGTGTACTTTTGCACTGTGTGCGTCTGGGGAGGCGTTGCTGCTGGGCTGCTGGGTTTGATTTTCGTTGATCCTGTTGTTCTTGCCTTTCTGAACCACAATTCATTGTCTTGTGGAATTGTAAATTTAAAGCTTTTCAAGGAAAATTCAGGCTTGTGAACGCAAAATGCCTGGTTGGTTTGCCATGGCTGCTTTCTCTCTGTCTACAAGACTACAACTACCGTCTGGGGGCTGGGCCACTGTGATCTGATATATAGTTCTAGCTCAAAAGTCCTTTCCTACTTATTAATGACCACGCCTTTTTGGTGCAATGACATCCCTCTTGGTTTCTGAAAGACAAGGCTAATTTTTGGAATCTTAACATTTGAGCTGCGTGCTTACTTGTCTCAGTTGCTTAATCCATTCACTCCATTTTCTTTGCAGAAAATTTACATGTATTTCCGAGGTCACAAGTGATCAGATCAATTCAGTTTCATGGTCATGGCGATATCAAAGCATTATTTGGTCCTGAGAGACCAGAATATCCCTCCCTTGCATATCATCCTTGCTGAGATTTGGATTGCTTTGTGATATACAATAACTGGCCTTGCGTTATATAGGTTGAGATATATGTTTCTTCCTGTAGAGTGTTTCTTCTCTTTTATATTTGTTTCTTGCTTTATTTGTTGAGGCATACAAAATTTGTAATTTTCTGAAATTCAAGGGCCGTACGTTTATAGAGCAGAGTTTTGTACTATCAAGCCTTTAATCACGCATTATATTATTCAAAAATTGATCATTTCAGATAATTAACACCATCAGGCAAAAACCTTAGCCTTCAATTTCCTAGATTTTGAAGTGTGCGGATCTGTATACCGGCGAGCAACACTGACTTCAAGGGTGGAACTATTAAAGAGTAAATTGGAGTTGGACTTTTTGAAATGCATGAATTATTTAGGTATTTTTAAGTTAAAAGAACCAACATGATCTCTGTTTAAGAAAACACTTTCAAAGTAAAAACTCTTGACTTTAAAAAAAGTTGAATTTAAAATGAAAAAGAGTCGATTCAAACAGGCTTTTAGCCCAGCTCAAGGCTCTCACATTAGGAGTGGGGCTCATATATCTTCTCAATCGTGAACCAGACGAAAGCGTTTTCCTTGAAACAAGAGTTTCTTTTTGAGAAATATAATGCAGTTCATTCCTTTCATTGCTTCAGTATGTGGCCTTTAGGCTAATTGTACTTCAGTTGTAAAATTTGGTACGCATATTTTCACACACACATTAAAAAAGTCTAATGATATGACCCAAAACAAAAGAAAAAGAGTGTCAAAAAATCTTGGAAGTTAAGTTGATGTCATAAGGTCCATATCTGCCCTCCAGGAACTCCACTCCTCATCTTCAACAAGCCACAATGAAGGCGCCACGTGGCAGAGCAAATATCCGAAACTGCAAGCAATGACCACCCAGCTTCTCTCCATACCTGTATTTATCACAAACACCATCCCCTCATCAACAGTTCCATCTTTTTGTCATTAACAACCAAAAAAAAAAACAAAAATCAAGAACAGATTGCTTAAGAAAAGGAGAAAATTTAAGATCATGATAACACCCCTTGAAATTTAAGTAAAAACACTATTATGTCCTTTTTATTTCCTCCGCATAATTACCTCCATGCTTGTCCAAAACTAGAAGTGTAGTCACAGAAATTCATAAAACTATGTACATCGCCCTTCTCTCATCAAACTCAAATCACTTTCTTACTTAAAATAAATTGTGAATAGTGTTATACGTAATTTAATAGTTATAAATGATTTATGCCAAATTTATTATAATTATATTAAAAATTTATAATGATTGAATGTCGCAAAGCTGAACAATATCTATCACATTTACAGGGTGTTTGGCTTTGCTTATTTAAAGTGCTTATAAACATTTAGAAAAAAATACCCTCTCACATACTTTTTTACTATTTAAATATTTATAAACACCAAATAAACAAAGCCAAACACCCTCTTATTCATGAAACAAACTACCATTTGTCATATGTTTGTCTCCAACCATAACCTCTTCTTTCATCTCGCGTGGCACACCCCACCTAAGAAGTATCAAAATTGATTCCCATGCCACCTCAAAAACCTACTCAATACTCTCATAAGCACACGTCAAAACATATAACATTCCTCAGTCTCTCTATCTCAAAAACTATTCAAGTTCTTCCCGAAGAGAAGATAGAGAGAAAAACAATGGCAGTGTGCACAGTGTACACAAACCAAACTCTAAACTCCACTTCTTCAATCTCCACACCAACAAAAACCCACTTAGGATTCAACCAAAAACAAGTAGTTTTCTATAACACAAGCAAGAGAACAAGCAGAAAAAGCAAAAATGGTGCATGCATAATCACATGCTTATCAGCTAATGATAAAACAGTGGTGATAGGCTTAGCAGCTGATTCTGGTTGCGGAAAAAGCACTTTCATGAGGAGATTAACGAGTGTGTTTGGTGGTGCAGCTGAGCCACCAAAGGGTGGCAACCCTGACTCCAACACACTCATCAGTGACATGACCACTGTGATTTGCTTGGATGATTATCACTCGCTTGATAGGACTGGAAGAAAAGAGAAGGGTGTCACTGCGCTTGATCCAAGAGCTAATAACTTTGATCTCATGTATGAACAAGTCAAGGCTTTGAAAGACGGTGTTGCTGTTGATAAGCCGATTTATAATCATGTTACTGGGCTTCTTGACCCTCCTGAGCTCATCAAGCCCCCCAAGATCCTAGTCATTGAAGGCTTGCACCCGATGTAAGTATGCGAATTTCAAAGAATCAGAGGAGTCTCCCTTGTTATTTTGTAAATTTAAGGGCTAACAATGTCATTAAGCATGAACACACAAGAGAGTTTGGAAGTTAAAAAAAGCCTTGTTAAAATTTTAGTCTCTCTACTAAATCTTTGAAATATATTTTTGGGTGAAATATATTCAAATTTTTTTTTTTTTGGTTGGTTTAAAGTGAGTCGGACCCTTTTTAATACACGTAATGGCATGTAATGTGGACATGGACACTTTCGCGTCTACAAAAGTAAGAAAATTAAGATGGATGATTAATATGGTTCTGAAAAATGAACTGCTAAGACTTTAAGCGAGGACTTTTTAATTATAGGGGGTTTATTCAAGAATACGAAGAAACTATGTAGGCTTATGTGTCATCGTTGAGCATGTGTGTTAATATTTTTCTGCAACAAAGGAGGACACGTGCTGAAACGCAGTATACATATTCAGATGGCTTTTTACGGTGTTTTCAATGTTCTGTTTTACGTTGAAGTGTAATACAAATTGATTTTTTCCATTATAAATATTATTTAGTTTTTAATTAATTAGAATATACATTTGGACACGTTGTTATAAAATTTAGTAAAATGTTTTTGACTCTTACATTTTGATAAAGTTTCGTAATACTCTATATAATGTCAATAAACCCCCACATTATAAAAGAAGGTTGTACAATCACCTTAAAAATATGAGAATTTTGTAAACATTCTGTATGAAATAGACAGGATATTAGTGACTTTTTTTTTAAAAAAAAAAGAATTTTATGCTACTTTAACAAACATTTTACCCTAAAATTCATAATTTTAATTTTTTTTCTAGAACAAGTTTCTCGTTAAAGAAAATATCGGGCATGAAGATATCATTGTTCAATAGCGATGGGTCAGAATTAAACGTGCTATCCTTTTATCCAATTGGATGGTTGAGCTTGACCCCCAAAAAAAAAAAAAAAAGGAGAAGAAGAAGAAAAAGAAAAAAAATAAACGAGAAAGAAAAGAATATGGTTGTGTCTTTGTGCCTTCTCTTATCGGGCCTTGGCCCACTCAGTGGCCCGATATTGCCATTTAACTGATCCATTAACATTTTTATTTTTATCACTATACGTAGACTTTCTAAGAGCATTTGGATCATTAGAAGTGATTAAGCACTCCTGCCGGGTAACATTATAAATCGTCCAAGGAAAATAAAGATACGTAGGGTGAAAGGGTACCGAAGACATCAAACTAATAAAAATACGTATTCTTTAATGATTTAAGATTTTAGATCAAGTAATCACTTATATAAATATCACTAGCTTTAACATATATTTAAGATTTCTTAATTTTCATATCTTGATGGTTACATAGGTTTGACCCACGAGTCAGAGAACTCTTGGATTTCAGTATCTACTTGGACATCAGCAATGAGGTTAAATTTGCATGGAAGATTCAGGTAATTAATTCCCTGTAAAAAAAACGCTTAAAATCGTGCTTTTACCAAGATATAACCAAGATTAACAGCTTTTCTAGCTTAAAAATAACTGATGAAATTGCAGAGGGACATGGCTGAGAGAGGACACAGCCTCGAAAGCATCAAAGCTAGTATTGAAGCCAGGAAGCCAGATTTTGATGCTTACATTGGTAACTATTCCTTTCCTTGCTTAATTATGTAAGGGCCAATGCCTATATCGGGCTAGCTTATCAACACTGGTACGACGATAGACCTTTCTTCTTTTTCTGGTTGTACTAACTTACAAACATTCACGTGGTACTTTAACATACATCTCTTCTCTGTGCAGTCCACTCTTAAATGAACTTAAAGAATCACCCACTGGGAAGTGGGATCATATATCATTTGCAAAGGCAATTAAATTGATTATCTAAAATACTATTTTGGCCTGTGCAGATCCACAAAAGCAATATGCTGATGCTGTTATTGAAGTATTGCCAACACAGCTCATCCCTGATGATAATGTGGGCAAGGTTTTGAGGGTTAGATTGATTATGAAAGAAGGGGTGAAGCATTTCAGCCCAGTTTACTTGTTTGATGAAGGATCCACCATCTCATGGGTACCCTGTGGGAGAAAGTTGACATGTTCCTACCCTGGTATCAAATTCTCCTATGGTCCTGATACTTATTTTGGAAATGAGGTAGCGTCAAGCCCCCGTCACTCCAACTTTCTTGATTCTTGCTCGTCTGTTAAGATAAAGCTTGGTTTGATTTGGTTTCGTTTATTAATAACACTGCAGATGAAGTTTAAACTTCTTAAAATGCTAATGCTCTTACACGGATTGAACAAGACATTCTTAGTCAAGCTTGTCCTATTGTTTCTTGTAGGTGTCTGTGTTGGAGATGGATGGCCAATTTGACAGATTAGATGAGCTTATTTATGTAGAAAGCCATCTGAGCAACCTTTCCACCAAGTTCTATGGTGAAGTTACCCAACAGATGTTGAAGCATTCTGATTTCCCTGGTAGCAACAATGGGACTGGTCTCTTCCAAACTATAACTGGATTGAAGATCAGGGATCTCTACGAGCAAATTGTTTCCGGCGACGTCGCTGTACCATTGCAAGCCGCCAAGGCCTAAAAGCTTCACTGAAAATAGTGAGACCAGGCACCAAGTCCCCTGTGGCATCACTTGTTTAGCCATCTCCCTAGGATTTTTTTTTTTCCTTTTACATTTCTTTGTACTTTCTGGGATACTTGTATGATAGAGAACCGAAGGAGAAATGACCAGAGAAATTCAAGAAATAAGACATCATTTTCCTTTTCTTTTACTTTTATGCGACGCTAATTGTTTACTGGAGACAGTTCCATCCGCTTAGCCGGGTTGAGTCAACAAGCTAAGCTGGATATCCAGCTCAATGGATTGAATGCTTTTCCCATTGTTGTTGTTTGTGAGTGGAAAAGTTCATCATGTTGACAGGCAAATTACCAAGTAGATATTTGTATAAAACATGAAATAATATGACAAGACATGACACAGATGCATTCTACCAATGATAGGAGGTCATCCCGATGGTTCATCAAGGTCATAGATTAGGTTTGGTAAGAGAAATGAATTTTCACAGTTTACTACTCTACATTTCCATGAGCAAGACTGAGAAGTACACTAATGATTCATAGGTTCTCTTGTCTTGTTAGTACATGCTGGTGAAAGATAAGTAGATTATAAGCACGAAAAAAGAGTAAGACTAGGAAATGGGAACTTCGCATGGACTAGACACGCATTGTCCGGCTCAGCGCGCTATCGCCCACATCCCTGCACCCATTAATGCACATTGGTCGTCAGTGTGTTTGCGGGTGCTTCTAAGAAAATTCCCCAGGCAACATGATGACACCAACAAAATGTACTACCATTGAACTGATTAGCATCTATGCATACTAGAAATCTATGTACATTGGCAACAAACGAATAAAAGCTCTACTTGATGGAGACAAACTTGTTGCTGCCGTGTTTGCACCAATGGTTCTTCAAGTCAACTGGATGAGAAAGATCATGACCCTCAGTTGATAGTTTAATGAGAAGTTTCACATATGCTCCGCTCTTCATTTTTCTCCCAGTTATCCTTCTCCCAGGCCTCCACGGACTCATCGGAAGGGGATACTCAGATGTGGAAGTGGTGCAGCAGGTCGATTGCCATCCACCAGGTCCATATTTGTAGCACCGTCTAGCAAAACCTGTACAAGAGCAAACTGGTGGCGGCACATGAGAAAAGTCATAGTTAGCCTCTTTCTGAACTTCATTCCGATTATTCCCTCGAATATTTTCTCCCAACTCAACTTTTTTCTCAGTCTTCCTGGAAGCAGAACGCTTGTTTTTGGAATGTTTCCGCCTCAAACTTTCTGATGCACTTTGACGGGAATTCTGAGCAGAAGGGATTCTTGAATTAACCTTTGGTTTTGAAGCCTCAAACTTGCCATCTTCTGCTGATTTATTCACAGGAGCAACAGACCGAATGGGGACAGCGGCAATAGCAGCAAATGGATTCATCTGAGCCGGTTGAAAGCAATCATTTCAACCGAGCAAGTTAAATGGATTAGATCCAAGGAAAAGTCGCGAAGCAGCAACCTTTCCTTATGTCTGTAGCGTTATACTAATGGATTGGTAATTTTTAGTTACTTGAATGCGATAGAGAAATAGGAGAAGAAAAACAAAAGAAAGAAAAAATAATAATGATGCAAGAATCCACAAAATTTACATGATTCAAAAATGTCTACGTCTACAAAGCAACAAAATTTATTCACTAATACAAAAGAGAAAGAGGCTACAGATTTTCTACAAATGAGAAGGAAATCTCTCGATACCTATGGTAACTCTCTCCTATATTAATGCAATAAGAATGCGATATTACGAAGTTATGACCTCTCACGTGGTGAGAGTTTTTATAGAGAGAAAACTAATCCAAAAGGAATACGAGTCACTATCCAACATGTAGCAATTCCTCCCAGTCTGGAAACAAACTTGAAGAGTTCTTAGCGAGTTATTTGCTTAAATCCCTTAAAGTAAGATAGAAATTCCTAATAGCCATCGGACTATAGGGCAACTAGTGCATTTTCACTAACAATAATAAAATGTTCTAGCCAATATTTGCAATCAACAGATTCGACATCTCCAGAAACTGACTCCTATTGAGTTGGTACTTATATTCCACATAAGCACTAGTGAACAATTAACAGATTATTTTGCAGTAAAACAAAATATATTATTCCAAAAACTGAATATTATATGCTGCAAACAATAAAAAATAAACTTTCAAAAAGATCAAGGTCTGCATTTGATTATGTATATCTCAGGTTAACTTTTTCTTTTAACAAATTGACTATTTAACTTTGAGTTTAATTTCTTTGTTCACTTCTTATTTATTTTTAATAAGTGAATATACTATGATCATGAAACTTTTTCTTTTTTATTTATGTAGTAATCCCCGCCCACAATGGGAGATGAACCCAGATCATCAGGTTAACATATTAAAAATAATTTCAACCACTTGAACTTATCACTAATCGTTAATTCTTAATAACACGAGAAACTTAAAACTTAGAAAACATAGTCCTAAATTAGATGAAAAACCAACTTCAAAATGCCAGTTATTACAGGATAACAACTTTAAGTAAAAGACAATAACATTTGACTCATGCAACAACTCAACCAGCTTCACAATTTTTATGGCATCAACTTAAGAACCCACTTTGTATTCAGCTATTTCTCTCTTCAGGAAACACTAATCTTGCTGTTTCAGTAGCAGAAATTCAGAGTATTTAAGTGAGAAAACTTACATAAGCAACCATGAAAGAGAACCCCCAAAGTCTCTCTCTGTGTGCGTCGGTGTGTCACTGTGAGGAACTAAAGAGGTTAGCCTTTGTGACCATTTTTGTGAAATTAATAAGAACTCATATGAAGTTATATAATAAATAAGTGTCCATTTATTAATTTTCTATTACTACATATTACAAAGCTTTGATTGAAACTAATAGAAAAACAAAATAAATCTTTCTAATATTTAGATGCCTGTTTGTGTGTATGGGTGAGTGTAAGTGTGTATCTATAAAACTAAGTGTGTAGTAATTCTTTTGTGTTGGTCTTGTTGTAATTTTTAAATTTTTAAAGGGTAAATAATTTATTTAGTCGTTAATTTTGACAATTTTTAATAATTAATTATTTTATTTTTAAAATACGATAATTTATTTTCTTGTCTTTGTAATTTTTAACTTAATTAATCTTGAATCGTAAAAGTGTCAAGATAATAATGGTGCCAAAACTAATCAATTAATGATGTCACATATTGTAAAGATTAGGGACCAAAAATGTGTCAAATCGCCAAGATAAGGGACAAAGTGTATCAATAAGGGACTAAGTATATCAATAATTATATAGATAAGAAATTGAGTTATTGTATTTTACATATAAGGAAGCTAATTATTAAAATAATTAAAAATAAATGGGCCAAATAAGTCATTTCCTCATTTTGGTAAAAATGACTTCTTATTTGAGGTTCATATCTTGTTATTATTGTTGCTGGTATCGCAAAGGCTGATACTACAAGGCCAGGAAGTGAACTGGTTCATAGTAAGCAAGTAAAACCAGTAATAGTGTGTCATGCTTATGCAGATAAGATCAATATTAAAGCGTTCATATTTATATAACTTGGATTGTGATTAGTTAATTTCATAACTTGCCCTTATAGTGTTAAAAAATTACTTGTAAATTGGTTTTCATTTATTCCTTTTTAATTAAATCGGTTTTTGGACTGTGATTTTTCTACTAGATGAGATCACTTAATTTATATTTGATTTGTAATGAATATTTCTATTGACAAGAAAAAAAAAAAAAGAGAAAAAGCATTCATAACTAATATATATAATGAGACCTGGACTACAATGTTGACTCAACTAGTGGTGACGATGAAATATTATGTTGGGTAGCTTTTGCGAAAGAGGCCCAAGTACAAAACCTTCGAGACCACTAAAATTAGCCCAGCAGAAGTGTTAATTATCTACTCGTAGTTGCTATTCCAAAACCCAAGAGGCCCAACTGCAAACCCTTCGACGCCACAAATTACTTCTCCCGTCAGATGATTGATAGACAAAGCATTTTGAAGATCAAGCAATAAATCCTATGGGGATGATAAACGCAAATGATTTTTCTTTTCCCAAATCGTCATGAGTGTGAGGCGAAGTGTGATATTGGTAACAAAATACATTGTACCTACAATCAATGATTGCTATCTTATAATTTAGATAGAATCGGATCAATGTTGAAACAAGACAATTTAATTTTAATGTACGTAAGTTCTACAAAAAAGAGTTAGAATAATCCGTGGTTTTATATAATAACAAGGATCAATCTAAATTATTGTGTCAGGTGAATTGCAATATTAATGTCTTTATCAGTGTAAAGTAATTTTATCTTCATATAATCATATTAAATATACCATATTTAAGGGGGGAAAAAAGCTCTGGAGCAATCCACTAAGCGCAATATTGAACCCACCCATCCATGCATGATGCACGTTAATTAGGTCAAGCAAGAAAATTAAATATATATTCAGGTTTCAACTCCAAGGTGTCAAATAATATATGCTTAAACTAAATTTCTTGGGTAACATATCTTGCACCAACTTTGTATTTTATATATATGTGCATGGTAAAACATTCGTTCGTCCATTTATTGTTATGCAACTAACCAAAGTCACATCTTCTCCCTTAAATGTAGCCTGCAGGAGGAGGCACAAGGCTTGCAGTAATAATGGCTTGTTTGAATTAACTTTTTAAAAAAGGTATTTGTATAACTTTTTAAAATATTTTTTTGAAGGATTATTTTTTTATGTTTAAAAAAGTAGAAACTGAACTTTTTTAAGAATTTTAAATTTTATGAGAACCAATTCAAATACTTATTGTAAACAAAATATTTTTTTTATAAAAAATCATTTTTTAATAAAAAAATTTAATCCAAACGAACACTAATCATGTGTGCTACCACGCTAGACGGCTAACTAAAGTTGCTACGTACGTGAAGGAAGATTAGGCAAGGCCCACCAGATTTTACTAAAATGGCAAATACTACAATGTCCAGGGTTGAAAAAAAGTCTAAAATTTAAACTTAAGTTGATTTTGATTGACTTAGAACATATGATAGGATACTCTACTGCATTAACGTATAATTTTAGAATGGATAAGCAAGTCAATGAAAATGCTCATAATATTATGAGCGTAATCAAATATTTGTAGACATTGATACCTTTATAATAAAATTAAATAATATAAATAGCTCACAATCATTAATTAATTGTGTTCACAGGGTGATAATAATATTAAAATAACCTCACTCATTAGCTACCGAATTAAGCCATATATTCATCGCAATATATAGGCAACTCAAATTGTTTATTTTTCTTTTTCCACATCTATGACGCATATATGGACACCAAAGTCGCGCATGTCTTTCAATTATTGAAGTGGTAATTTCAGTTTTTAACTTTTTTCATCATTAGTCTTATTTCTCCAGCGGCCAAAAGCAATGTGATTGTTTTTAAAAAAAAATATTAAAAAGTATTTTGAGTAGAATTTTGTGGTAGCCATTTCAATACCAAAACCTCATTTGGCCTTACGTTGTCTACTTGGAATAAGACTAGTTAAGTTGTTATCATACTCTTTAGAATCCCCATATTTTTTCTTTAGCTTTAATCTTTGTTCCCCCATTAATACTTGCACAATGGTTAAGGGCTCGTTTGGAATATTATGTACTAAAAAGAAATGTTTTGTATAATTTTTGAAAAATAATATTATTTTGAGAAATAAAATTTTGAAAAAGAAAAATAACTAAAGTTTTAGCATTCTTTAAAAGTCAATCTAAATATTTGTTGTAGAAAAAGAGATATGTTTTATAAAAAAAATATCTTCTTGGAAAAGGAGCAAATCAAAATGTGCCTCAAGCAAGTGTATACAATTGGTGAGTCAATAACACCTTTCACTTGGGATCTATAGCTATTAAGGCCAAGCTTTCGTTAGAGATAAGTGAGAAACCACTATTAATCTTAAAAAAAAAAAAAAAGGAAGCAATGAGGTTTGGAAGAAGGGTTTTAGCATAATGGTGGCTTTAATTTGGTCCATAACTTTTTGCCGTGCATGCAATTGTTTTATCTTTGACTAAATTACATTTATACTTCACTCTAAATTAACTTGTTAAGCTATATATAGAGTTACGTACTACTCTGACTTCAGATTTGAACTGTGGGCTGCCGATATATCTTGAAAGTTGAAGCTTGGAAGTTGTAACCATCTTAATAAAAGATATTCACTGTCAAATAAAGTGGCTACACTAAAATCAAAATGGTCTAGCTTAGGAGTACAGTGTTAAATATTTCTAACCTACATCCTCGTGTTCAAACATTGAAAAACTTATCCTTTACGGGGTCATGATTTTTCACTACAAAAAAATTGGCAAATTTGAGATGAAAATTTTGAGATGAAAATTTTTTATCTCAATTTAAGATGGAAACTTTGGACTAAATATTTTAATAATGCAATAAAAATTTGAGATGAAATTTGGGACGGAAAATTTTCTTTGACCAAATCGTGTGCTTTGTCGCTTGGGGAGATTATTTAAGTAGTTGGATAAAATTGACTGGAAATGTGGCGCATCGACATTTGTCAATTAAAGTAATTGACAAAATTAATCATTTCCATTTATATTCTCCGATGGCTCCTATATCTTGACAATTGACCGTTAAATTTTAGATTTATCTTTTCTTTCTGAAGATAATTAAGAAAATTGTTTGCGACAGAATTATTTAGAACTATTCATTTTACACAAATTATAAGAATATTCTCTTTAAGTATGACTTTTTTTCTAAGAATAGCTCAAGGTCGGCCAAGACCTTCTTATGAAACGAATTTTGTGATAGAGTCCTTCCAAACGCTATGTTAATGAATTCATTGCTTAATCAACCGAAAAGGAACTCCTCAAAGAGTTCGAATTTTATTGCTTAACAACTCAAAAGTCGAAAGTCCAGATTTTAGACGTTGAGTCACGTTTACAGTCTTGAAAACCATCTTCTCCATTTCATGATGGTAGTCAAATGGAGTGAAAATCAGGCTGCTTTTGGCTAAAATTGACTTCCATCATTCTACGCGACGACGATGATCGAAAAGTCCTTAATAGACATAGCTTTACGCTGCCTCTAACATTAATTAATCATAATGGTGGCTTGCGGCAAAGCAAAATGATTAGGATGGAGCAATATTTCGCGGCTAAAATAGTAACAAGCAATTCTTTCCATACAAATAAAGAAAAAAGAGATTCTTTACGTAAAAACCTTTTCAATAAATGTTGTGTTTGTTATATGCTTATCTGAAATTTTGAATCTGAAATGTATATAAAATTATATACTTCTAAGATTTTAGATTTCAGATAAGCATATAATAATTAATACAGCGGAAATATGGGAAAAATTATGAGAAAATATAAAAGGATTTAACTGCAACGTAAGAGTACGGCAAATACTTGCTTCTTTTACGTTGCAGTTGTGTTTTCCACCCTCACTGACTTGTAATGAACATGCTGCATGTAGCTTTGCATTCCATGTGCTGCACTTCATAATTGGATATATATAATATATGTTCATTGAAGAATATTTGTAAAAGGAACTGCTATTGATAAGCGTCATATAACTTGTATGCTAGTGGCTATTTGACCGCAAGATAATCTGATTTTACAAGGATATAGCACAAGTAACATTATTATTTCGATATATAGTCGTCAATTCTGCAATTTTTTTTTTTTGTAGGATCCATGACCATGAGAAGCAGAAGTGTTTTTCTTTTCCATCATATACTTGGAGAAAAAATCGTCTCACATTTGCGCGTAAAACATGCATTAATCTTTCTTAATGTTCCATGTATTACTAAAGGTCAGGACGGATTTAGAATTTTTGTTCGCTAGGAATTAAAGACACACAATTTAGCATTTGGCCGTGGTGAATATTTCCAGCCTAAAAAAACCCAAGAGATAAACACATTTCCAACAAAATACAACCTAACTCACTTCTTAATAGTTCGAATCAGATAATTTAAGAAGAAGCAGGCGTGGGTCTGTACGCAAACGACACCTTTAATTAATGGATGGAAATATATTTCACATGAAGATAAAATTTACATCGATTTCATCAGTAAAATTAAGTAAAAGAATTGAAGAAATGTGATGAGTGATACTCGCTCAAGGTTTCAAAAAGGGGTCTGAGGATGATAATGATCATAGTCTGGAGGAGAAGAAGTTCTTCAACTCTTTCCTAAGAATCTTCCCAGCTGCTGACCTTGGTATTGAGCTTGTATAGCAAACTTTTCTCACCTTCTTGTATGGTGCAACCTGTGCCAGAGAAATTAAGCAAAGCCATGCACGATGAGCAAATACACAGCCCAAAAAAAAAAAAAGGGGAAAAATTCATCAGCATCTATAGATTAGAAATGGCTTCTGAAACAATACTACCTTTGTTGCCACAAAGTCCATGAGGCTGGCTTCTGAAAGTGCACTCCCATTTTTCCTAACCACGAAGGCCACCGGGATTTCTCCAGCTTCTTCATCTGTCACTCTGCACAATCCAAACCATACATTAGCAGTTGGTACGACGAGAAATTTACAGCAAAATTCATGCATATATATACATACATGTGCACGCGCACACACACATATATGTCACACTTTAAGAAATCAAGCTAATAGTTATACATATTTAAGCTCATAGCTACTTTAGAAATATAATACAATTAATTAGTTACGCTTAGCCCAGGTATATGGATTTTCAATATAACTAAAATTTGATGTTACATTTGGAAGTATAGATAAATTTGTTACGCTTGTAATTGTAGCTAATTTAGGTGTGAACCAAACTAAATTCAAATTTAGTGACATTGTTAGATATAACAAATGCATTTTTCAAATTTATATTAGTTATAATTTCAAGTGTAACAAATTTTTTGATATCCTAAAAAAATAAATTTAAATATTTTAATATCATTTGTTAGAGTTAAAACCATAACTAAGATAAAAATTATCATTTTATTTTTTTACGCTTAATCCAACCATAACAAAAAGTACGCAAGTACTAGCCTAAAATCCTATAGTGTTAAGAGGAGCATCTATGACAGAAACGGTAACAGCAATCAACAAATTAAAGTGAAATGAATTATCTATTTTCAATCGGTGTTAGATGAAAGAGATAGTTTCTAATTTTATGTAGTGTTTTATAAGTTTATGATTTGTTTACGACAGAGAATTACATATTCTAAAGTCCATGTTCACGTTTGACTTGAAAGAAACATTTTCGAGTACTAGAATTAACATTAAAATGACTGAGTTAACACCAGTGACTAAATTAACAAGAAGTAGACGTTCATACATAGGTTTACACGCATACTACCAATGTTTCTTTGACTTTCTAAAATATTGTGTTTGGCCATTGCAAAGCAAGCAAATCTTCTTAAATATACTCAAAGATCTTGATGAAAGTTTTATATGAATTTATTGTCTTTCTCCGATACACAATACGCATATATCCGTGCAAGAGGCGACATGGACGTTTATTCGTTTGGAAGCTAAGATTTATGCCATGAGATTCCAATCTTAAAAGCATTTTCAAAATCTTCCGTATAGCAAAGTGCCAGTTAATATATGGGTGGATCTACTAATGTTGAATGTGGCCCGTATTCTTAGGCAACAAAAATAACAGATTTCCTTATTAGCATATTACCTTATTCGCTTATTACCTTTTGTAGCACATAATTAATTAGTTGCCTTTTCTGCTTAATAGGTTTAGAAAACCTTTGCACTATAAATATGTGACAATACTCATTATGTTATGTGTGAGAGAGAAACCAAAGTAAGAGCTTTGCAGCACTCGTGATCAATAATAGAATTATTCTCTGCTGCCCGTGGACATAGGCTTCAAAGCCGAACCATTTAATTCTTGTGTCCATTATTTCTTCTCGTATTCTTCGTGTTTGCATGTTTTTCCCCAACAAACTGCTATCAGAGCTTAGGTATTAATCTGCTGCTTGAGGGAAAAAGGAAAAATCAAAACTCACTATGAAACCAAAATTTCTCAAACCAAACGGTGCCTAACCAAACAAAGGTCTTTGTTCGGCGATTAGTGCTCCAGTGCTGTCTACGTTGAACGTTCGTGGTTGGAGTGGAAGCTTGCGTCGGTGGGTCCTGGTTCGTGTTTGGGTTTGAAGAACAAGGGAAGAAGATAGAGTAGCGAAGAAGATAGAGTTTGCGTGCTCTTGAGGTTGGTTTTTGATATTCAGGTATTATTTTTTGGAAATTGGTTCAAGTTTGTAAAGTAGGTTTAGGGTTTGTAAGCTTTGGGTCTTTGGGTTTATTTGGATCGGGCCTGGGTAGTGGCCTTGTCCAATTTTGGCTAGGTCTTGGGTCTTGGGTTAATTAATTTTTTGTTAGGCTTGGGTTCTAGGCCAGAAAAATAATAAATTTATTTTTTGGGTTTGGGCTTAGTTTAGGCCAAAAGAATAAAAAAAAATTTATTTAGGCTTAGATTTAGTCCTGAAAGAAAAAAAAAAAAAAAAAGAGACAAGTTGACCTGTTTGACCGCGTTGACCAGGGTTTGACTGGGGTTGACTTTGACCGTTGACCATTGACCAAGGGTTGACCGAGTTTGACCAAAGCCTTACCCACATTTTTCGACGTGCTGAGTCCGTTTTTGGGTTATGTTTTTCCAGATTCTGCTCCAAAGTACGTGTTTAGGGACGGTGTTGACTTTGACCATCAGGTTTGACTTTGACCGATGTTGACCAAAGTTGACCAGGGGTGTTCCTAAGGTTTTTCGACCTGCTGAATTCATTTTTGCAATCCATTGAGCCAAATTCCATCCCAAAGTGTGAGTTTTTTGCAAACGAAGATGTCTTCCACAGGTGAAAAGTTTGAAATCGAGAAGTTTGACGGGAGAATGAGTTTCAGTCTTTGAAGGATCAGATTCAATGCATTTATGACAATGCAAGGACTTTGGAAAGTCATTGAAGAAGTGATCCCGAAAAAGACGGAACCAGCAGTGAGAAAAGAATTCGAAGCGAAAGCCTTGAGTGCAATACATATGTCCGTGACAAATGAAGTATTCTTTGGAGATTCTTGAGAAGGCACAGTTGAGGCTTGGAATACTTTGGTGGAATTGTATGCATCTAAATCTCTCACCAATCGCCTCTACTTGAAGAAGCGATTGTATTATCTTAGAATGAAAGAAGGTACGCCACTAAAACAACACCTTGATAAGTTTATCTCTTGTTTTATTGCTTTGAAGGATGTGGGGGTTAAAATTGATGACGAAGATCAAGCTATGATCGTATTATGCTCCTCACCGCTTTCATATATGAACTTTGTGGACACTATGTTGTACGGGAGGGATAAAATTACCTTTGAAGATGTGATTGCTTCATTAAAATCGAAGGATCTTCAAACATATATCCCGGGACATAGGGAAGAAGTTCATGGGGAAGGTTTAATGAGTAGAGGGAGATCGGAGAATAGAGGAGGATCTTTGGGTAGAAAGAAAAGCAAGTCAAGGTCAAAATCAAGAACAAGGAAGCTACGCTGTTTCGAGTGTGGTGAAAAGGGTCACATTAAGAAAGAATGTGCAAAACTGAAAAAGGGAAAGAAAAATGTGGAGAATTCAGCTAATATGGTGGAGAGTGCTGACAGTGATGGAGATAACTCGAGTAGTACTGGGGAAGTTTTGACTGTGAGTGGATCACAGTGGCATAATCAATGGATTCTTGATACTGGTGCAACGTTCCATATGTGTCCTAGGTGCGACTGGTTTTCTTCTTATTCCAAAAGAGAAGGGAAAGTCTTTCTAGGTAATGATCTTTCGTTGAAGGTGAAAGGAATGGGCATATTAAATATCAAGATGTTTGATGGTATTACAAGATCTCTCAAGTGTTGGCATGTACCGGAGCTGAAGAAAAACTTGATTTCTCTTGGGCGTTTGGATTCTCATGGATACAAATTCCGAAGTGAGAATGGTGTCTTAAAGGTGACCAAAGGTGCAATTGTGCTCTTGAAAGGGAACTTGATCGGCCTATATGTCCTTCAAGGTAGTACAATTACAGTGTTGCATTGTTACATCCGAGGAAAGTGATATCGACACTCTGTGGTTGTGGCACAAAAGGTTGGGCCATATGAGCGAGAGGGGATTGACCGAGCTGAGTAAGAGGGATTTGCTTTGTGGACAAAAAACTAGAAAGCTTGAATTCTGCGAGCATTGTGTCTTTGGAAAGCAAACCATGGTGAAGTTCAGCAAGGGGTAGGAGAACACCAAAGGCACACTTGATTATATTCATTCTGATCTTTGAGGTCCTAATAAAATCCCTTCCAAGAAAGGTGCCAGGTATTATATCACTTTCATTGATGCATACTCTCGGATGGTGTGGGTATACTTCTTGAAAACTAAAGATGAGGCGTTTCCAACATTTGTCGAGTAGAAGACGTTGATTGAGAAGCAGACTGGTAAACAAATTAAGCGTCTTAGGACTGACAATAGGTTGGAATATTGCAATAAAGAGTTTGATGAGTTCTGCAGGAAACATGGCATTGTGAGACACCGCACATGTGTAGGGACACCACAACAGAATGGAGTTGCAGAACGCATGAATAGAACTTTGGTGGAGAGAGCTCGTTGTATACTCTCCCAATCTGGTTTGAGTCAAGACTTTTAGGCTGAAGCTGTCAATACGACATGCTACTTGGTGAATAGGTCTCCATCCAAGGTTATTGAATTGAAAACTCCTTTTGAGTTATGGTCTGGTAAGCCTGCTGACTACTCTCAATTGAGGGTGTTCGGTTGCCCTGTATACACTCACGTGAAGGATGGCAAGTTGGAGCCGAGGGCAAAGAAATGCATATTTCTAGGCTATGTGTCCGAGAGGAAAGGTTACAGGTTGTGGTGCACAGATCCAAAGTCTCCAGGTTTCCTCATCAGCAGGGATGTCATATTCAATGAGTCTGCTTTATTAGACCAAGAAAATGAGAAAGCGGTAGCTGGTTTAGACCACGGTGCCAAAGAAGCGGTGGAGGTATTTCTTGATGTTCCAAATGTTCCATCTAGCAATAGTAGCATCAAATTCAGCCGACTCAACCAACCGAGGTACATGATCAAAATGTGCTGAACAATGTATACAAAGATTGCCACTGGGCGAGAAAGGAGACAGATTAGAGAGCCTCAAAGGTACGGATACGCTGATCTTGTTGCTTATGCTTTGACTGTTGCCAAAACAATTGAAGGACATGAGCCGAATTCATACAAAGAGGTCATATCTGGGAAAGATTCTGCTCAGTGGGTGGGTGCCATGAGTGAGGAGATTGAGTCTCTTCATAAGAATCAAACGTGGGAGCTTGTTGAATTGCCTAAGGGACAGCAAGTTGTTAGTTGCAAATGGGTTTACAAGAAAAAGGAAGGTACTCCAGGGGTTAAAGGTCCTCGATACAAGGCACGGTTGGTGGCAAAAGGCTATACACAAAGGGAGGGTGTTGACTTCAACGAAGTGTTCTCTCCGGTTGTGAAGCATAGTTCCATCAGCGTTTTACTTGCCTTGATTGCTCTTCATGACTTAGAGCTTGAGCAGCTAGATGTGAAAAAGGCGTTTTTGCATGGTGATCTTGAAGAGCAAATTTACATAAGTCAACCGAAGGGGTATGTAGTTCCTGGTAAGAAGAACCATGTTTGCAAACTGAAAAAGTCCTTGTATGGGTTGAAGCAGTCGCCTCGGCAATGGTACAAGAGATTTGACACATTCATGGTAGGTGCTGGATACACAAGGAGTGCCTATGACAGCTGTGTGTATCTCAAAAGGCTTCCAGATGGTTCGTTTGTGTACTTGTTGTTGTATGTCGATGATATGCTTATTACTGCTAAAAGCATGTCTGCAATCAACGAATTAAAGAAGTAGCTAGGTGATGAGTTTGAGATGAAGGATCTTGGAACAGCGAAGAAGATTCTTGGCATGGAGATTCATAGAGATAGAAATGCTGGGAAACTGTTTTTGTCTCAACGAAGTTATATTGAGAAGGTGCTGGAGCGTTTCGGGATGCTTAAAGCTAAGTCTGTGAGTGTGCCACTTACTGCTCACTTCAAATTGTCTGCAGATTTGTCTCCTAAAACTGAGGAGGAGGTGGGGCATATGTCTCATGTTCCATACTCGAGTGCTGTTGGTAGCTTGATGTATGCTATGGTGTGCACTCAACCTGATATTTCACATGCAGTTAGTGTTGTGAGCAGGTATATGGCATCACCTGGGAAAGCACACTGGGAAGCGGTGAAATGGATAATGAGATATTTGTGTGGCACTACAAATGTAGGTTTACTGTTTAACAAGATGACTGGAGATTGCGCAAGGTTGGTGGGTTATTGTGATTCAGACTTTGCGGGTGACCTTGATAAGAGAAGATCTCTGACGGGTTACATGTTTACTCTTTCTGGATGTGCTATCAGTTGGAAAGCGACATTACGATCATCGTGGCATTGTCGACTCATCAAGCGGAGTACATGGCAATTGCGAGAAGGCGTGAAGGAGGCCATGTGGTTACAAGGCACAGTTCATGATCTTGGATTGCGCAAGATACAAGTCTGATCTTTTGTGATAGCCAGAGTGCAATCCATTTGATGAAGAATCAGATGTATCATAAGAGGACTAAACACATTGATATCAGATATCATTTTATCAGAGATGCTGTATCACAAGGAATCATATCGGTGCAGAAGATATCTACCCATGAGAATCCATCATATATGATGACTAAGGTAGTTCCAGTCAGCAAGTTTAAGCATTGCTTGGACTTGGTTGCTATTTGTGGTGCAGAGCATTGAGCTCTTAGAGGCAGTTGGCTACAGGGATGATGGTGTATTGATTGGAGCGAATACGTGCCAAGGTAGAGATTTGTTGAATGTGGCCCGTATTCTTGGGCAACAAGAATAGCAGATTTCCTTATTAGCATATTACGTTATTCGCTTGTTACCTTTTGTAGCACATAATTAATTAGTTACCTTTTCTGCTTAATAGGTTTAGGAAACCTTTGCACTATAAATATGTGACAATACTTATTATGTTATGTGTGAGAGAGAAACCAAAGTGAGAGCCTTGTAGCACTCGTGATCAATAATAGAATTATTCTCTGCTGCCCGTGGACGTAGGCTTCAAAGCCGAACCACGTAATTCTTGTGTCCGTTATTTTTTCTCGTATTCTTCGTGTTTGCATGTGTTTCCCCAACAACTTATGTGTCATTGACTTATAACTTGTTAATATTCAAGTTGATTCACAATGAACAAAAGATAATTACTTGAAAGTTTATCGTAAAAAATTTAATTTCACACTTACGCAGTGACAGCTGCATCAATTACATCCGGATGGGACATCAGTACGGATTCTAGATCAGCTGGAGCGATCTGCAAAATGAAATGTACCATTTTTTAAGTATGTTGGAAGTTTTTTCCTACATCGTATGGCGAAGAAAATAATCTAATGAAAACAGGAGCCCCTTTGGATAGATTAATTTCTCAAAATAAGTTAAAAAAAAAAATCAATCCAAACAAGAGCAGTATACATTACCAAATTGATAAGTAACAAATCAAATGGAGCATACCTGGAAGCCTTTGTATTTGATAACTTCTTTCAAGCGATCAAGAATATATAGATACCCATTTTGATCGAAACATACGATGTCTCCAGTATGAAGCCAGCCATTGTCGTCAACTGTAGCTTTCGTTGCCTCCACATTATTCAAATACGCTGTGAAGTTGGTACCAGAAAAGAAATGACAGCTTAATTTGGTAGATTTTCAAGGTCTTGTTGATAATAAAGAGAGTAAAGCTAACAATTTGCAGATGCTAATATGTATTACCTTTCCTGACGCCAGGAGAATGTAACCAGAGCTCCCCGACGCCAGCGGGAGGTAAGAAGGAACCAGTAATGTAATCCACCACTTTGGCTTCTGTGTTCGGAGCTAGAAGCCCAACTGAAGTGTAATTGCGAAGCTGTTTGGTGTTGTAGCCCCGAGTTGCCACAGCGGTTGCCTCGGTCGTACCATAACCCTGATCAGACAGTGATTAATACAACTAGGGCTCCGATCAATACGCTCCCTCCACATACAGACATGATTTATCTTTTAACGTTGCACATAGACAGTTTCAGGTTTTGCTTGGTCTAATTGTGAGATTTTAACTGTTGTGTTGAATTGTAGAGTTTTGAGTAAAAGTACGGTTAAACAAAAATAATTGATTGTTTGGCATTGTGTTTTATTAGTTGATTTTCAATTGTTAGGACTTTAAAATATATTGAATATCTTTGATAAAAAGTTCAAACAATTTCTGACATAATAGAAAAATAACTTTTCAATTTTCTTTTAAAGAGCCAGTTTGGAGCTTCCGTTCAGCTTTTTTTAGCTTTCATTTTTATAAAAAAATACCTCTTTTAAAAATTGACCAAACAAGTTAGTTTCAACTTTTGAATTCATATAATGTACTTTTGAATTTTTAAAAAAAATACACCAAACAAACTTTAATGTTATTAAATGGGGTGGCGATAAGGTACCTTTAACCTAACACTGTCATTTTATGCTTAAATTCTACGTTGAGTTACCATAAATATGTACCTGAATGAAATCAACGCGAGGAAGCGTCCGAACAAATTCATCAATGCTTTTCGTGGTCAACGGAGCAGCCCCACAGGAAACCTGCTTCAAAATCTTCAAACGGCCTTTAGCAACGCTCTTAGCTTTCCTCGTCAATGCCGCCATCAACGGTGGGACCACCGGAAAGTGCGTGACTCCATATCTCTCAGTAGCTCTCACCATATCGTCACCATCGAATCTTCTCATTACAACAATGGTGGTACCCAACGACAACAACCCCATCACAAAGAGGGCAAGTCCGAAGATATGAAACATCGGCAGAACAGCCAAGTAGACATTTTCCCAGGGGAACTCCTCGTATTGCGAAGCTTCGAATCTCACGAAGAGCGCAATCATGGCTATGAAATTCCGATGCGTCAGCTCAACACCTTTGCAAGCACCTATTAAATACAATAAATAAATAAATATAATCAAATCCTCTTTAGCAAAGCTACATAGTGATAAGGGGTCAAATGACCTCCTTGCATTTGAAAATTTGTTATTATCATTTATAATTCTTGATACGTTTTTTAAATTAATTTATCTTAAATTTATATATGACCTTTAAAGTTTCATTTTCATGTTTTAATAAGGATGAATTAAATGAGAAATTTTAATAACGATAAATAAGAAAATTTAATTTTTAGTTAGATAAAAAATATATATTCTTATGTTGTAGTTTGACAATATTAGCTTGTAAAATTAATGAATTAACTCATGAGTCAATTTTACAAAACACAAATAATAATAAAATATATAAACAATCCAACAATAATTAATAAACCAACCATCTTTACTCCTTTTAGACTCTACAGCTTCTATATAACTTTGTTTATCATTCTCTTTCTAACCATCCCACTTAAGCTATCAAGGCCCAGAAAAACTCTCTTCTTTGCTATAAGTAGATATATCGAGAGCGATGTTTTTAATGACACATTGTAACGTATAATTTTTTGACCCCCTTAATAGTATTTCTAGCTCCGTCACTAACTTGGTGGTGATTTTATCATAATATCATAAGTCAGGAGCTTAGATCATAGGTTCTAATCTTAGTGTCACCCATTTAGAAATATTAAATTATCAATGTGCAAATTAAATAAAGTTGCATATTTTTTTTAGATTAAACTTTTAACTGACGTGATGACTCTATTAGTACCTGAAGTGCCGGATGAGAACATAATCTCAGCAGTGTCTTGTTGGTTGATCTCAGGCCTCGGAGCCAAACTGGGATCACTAGAAATAAGCTTGTGCAAAGCAGAATCATCAGAGGCTACATTTTCTGGCACGGCAACACCAGAAAAGCCTAACCCACGAACTTCATCAACCTTATCAGGTGTGGTAAAAACTAGCTTAATCTTACAATCCCTGGTTTGTTTTTGTATCTCCAGCAGATTGCTGAGAGAATTCATGGGTGTCACAACAGCGCCAACAGATAAAACAGCCAAGAAAATGATCGGAAAATAAATCGAACTGGGGAGAAGAATCAAGACTGCATCACCTTTCCTGATACCCATCTGGTGAAGGCCACTAGCCATGGCCTTCACCAATGAGAAAAGCTTCATGTTTGGAATTGAAAACCCTGTTGAGTAATCAATAAGTGCAGTTTTGCCCATGTGCTTATGCGAGAAGAGATAAGATACAGCATTAACAAAAGGGTCGGTTGGGAGATTAACAGGGCGGTGTTTGCTGTGATATATACAAGTTTTTGGATCATACCAAGATGGATACGTGATGTGTTTATCATCAGAGGCGCTTTTGGGTGTTTTGAATAATCTTTTCTGATGAGTTAATATTGTTTTTTGTCCTAATGGGGTAGAGCTGGTAACGTTGCTTTTCAAGATATCTGTCATGAAGGCTTTGGAATTTGAAGTGGGCTATTGTAATTTTCTTTGGTGTTAAGATTGAGGACTTGTGCATGCTCCTCCAGGTGCATTTATATCCGGATGGTGGTGACGCGGATAGGAATCCTCTCCTAGTAATATCCTCTTTTAAGTAATTAGGAGGTATTTTGTGAATTTTTAAATTTAAATAGTTAAATTTATGTCATTTAATTAATATTTTGACTAATAACTTAAAAAAGACAATTATTTTTCTTTAAAAAGGCAAATATTTTTCTTTCCTATTTGTTTTCCTAATCACTGGACCAATGATTTTAAAAAAGCTATTGTTTTTCTTTTCCATTTTTCTGCAAATCACATGCCTTCCTTCATGTGCTGTCGTTTTATATATATATATATATATATATATATATATATATGTATACGAATTAAAAAATTTGTTTCATGAGAGATTTTCGTCATTGAACTTTTGGAATAATTGAGATTGATCCCCAAATTTAACCAATTTGAGAATTAAATTTCTGTGCTGTTTTGAATATCTTCTTTATTTTTTTTCCCCTTGATGTTGATTTTTTTAAAAGTTTTTTCATTATTTACATTTTTTCAAAAAAATATTTTTGCATTATAGTTTTGTATCTTACTTTTATTAAGTTTACTGTACTCTATAGTTGCTCTTTGATTTTTCTGCCAAGTATCCAAAGATTAAAGACCGAAAAAGTTAGTAGCAATTTTTATGTGTGTGCATATATATGATACCCAAAATTCTTAAAATGAACTCAAATGAAAGAAAAGACAATAGAGTGTGAAAAAGACCAATGATTAGGGGAAAAAATAGGAAAGAAAAACAATTCCCTTTTTACAAAATAGTAGGTGGATGGTGTAAATTTATCTATTTAAATCTAAGAGTCTACAAAGCACCTCCTAATTATTCGGAGAAAACTTTATTAGGAGAGGATTGGGATACGTGGTGATGCGTGCTGTTAAAATTTTATTTTATTTTATTTTTGGGTCAAGTTGAAATTTTAGTTCTGAAAAAAGAAAAGTAGCAGCCTACTCTGAACTTGGCCGTGTGATTTGTACATTTAAATTCACTGTTCCCTCCAATGCCGCCACCTGTCAAACATTCAGAAAAAGTTTTTAGGGCTCGTTTAAATTTATTTTTTTATAATCTTCTTTTTTTTTTTAATACGTTTTTTCATAACTTATCACATTGCATTTGTTGTGTTTTTCAGAAAGTGGATCCTTATTTCCCTGTCATTTATATAATTAATTGATTATCCTCATATAGTTCATTTAGTTAATTGATTACCCTTTTATATTTTTTAAAGTTATATAATTATTGCATTATTCTCTTGTATTTTTTAAAATATAAAACAGTCACTTTTTTTTTTTGTTATTATCTAATTGTCGTAGCTAAAAGTATGTATATTTTTGTAAAAATATATATTAACATTATAGGTTTTAACACTCATAGATTCATATATAAAAAGATATTTATGATGCACAGTGATTCAATTTAAATAAAAACATCAAGATAGGATATTATGTGCTATTTTTCGAAAAGTATAGGGAATAATATAGTAATTATTATTTAGAAAAAATCATATTGTATCTCATATTGAAATAACGTCGGGGTCAACGTATTAATGCTGTTTAATTTCTTCATAATATATATTTTAGTTTCTTTATCATTTTTGACAGCAGGTCAACAGGGTTTTTTTAAACCAAATTAAACATGTAACCATGGTTAGAAAACATTAAATGGTGTAAAAATCTCCAACATGTAAGCTCGACCAAGGAAGACAAATAGCTAATAATTCAATCAAATATCCTTGTCTGCATGCGTCCAGCAAAACATGCCAACGATCCTCGCACGAATTAATTTAATTTGGATCCTCTCATATTAATTCATTCTCCTTTTTTTGCATAGAAGTTTCCCTCCTGATATCCTTGGCACTAAGAGGAGTGGTGACTAAGTTTTAAAAATGTAGTCAACTACAATTCGAAAAAATATTTTTAAGGTATTTCTCAAAAGTGTTCTTTCAATATTTTTGAAAAAAAAATATTTCTTTTTGGGAAATTAAAATCTTTATCTAAAAAAGCTGCATTTAAGTTATTTTTGGATTTTTTTTTCAAATAGCCAAGGCAAATACTTTTATTGTAGAAAGAATGTACTTTTTTCAAAAAAAAAAAATTCCTATAAAACAAAAAAAAAAAAAAGTCAATCAAAATAAGCCCTTAAACTGCTTATGTAGTTTATTAACAAGGTGCAATGTTTCCTTTCACATGACTTGCTTTGGTGCAGTTTTCTGTTTCCTTTCACATGATATGTTTGGCTAAGTGGCTTATAAGCACTTTTTATCAACTTATAAGCTGGGAAAAAAATTTTAGAGATAGGAGTTTATTTTTTAACAGTTTATGAGCACTTTTGGTCAAACTTATAAAAAACAATATTTTCCTTAAAATTTTGAAATATTTTTATCACGTTAAATAATGCATGTCTTTTTTAATCATTTTAACTAGTATTGATATTTATAAGCACTTATTAACTAAATATATTAATAGCTTATAGGCACATATTATCCAAATGACTTTATAAGCACTAGTTACATATAAGCACTTAAAAATAAACTTAGCCAAACGGACTCTAACCATGACAACAAGTCTGAATGGAAGAATTAATTTAATCAATTAATAAATTATTAGTTGAGGTGATAGTAACCTCATAACACAAGTTCGCTTTCACTTGTTGGGACGAATTTTCTTTCATCACTCCTAACTTGACAGTAATTAATCTTAAGTCCAATGTGATTTAGAATACTCTAATACAAAACCGAAATATATCGTATTGTCATGGTAATATCAATTGAGACCATTATTACGAAAAGCATAATGTAGAATAATCAAATCCAGACTTGTATCCGCTTGATTCATGTGGTGATGATAACGTGCTCATTAAATAATTTTATTTTCACGATTGTTGGCAAAGAAAACACTTGACCAAAAACCAAGAAAGAGGAAAAAGAGAAAAAAAAATGCAAGAATATCCATTTGTCTCATGCCACATTAACGCGTTTCATGTGATAAACCCATTAAGCTAATTTAAATATTAACATCTTCTTTCTCTGTAGTTTGGCTACCAAAAAACCGGTGATGATGACGTTTGAGTAAGTTTCGAAGAGTGCAATGACGTGGAATTTCTTTTTGTATGTATTATATAAACGATAAGAGTTCTTTCTCTCGAATTTTTTCTTTCTTTTCAAATATAATCCAAGAATTGATTATGAAATTGTTATATATCACTTAATACGAATGATTCGACCCATCCTCAATAAGAGGGTCAAAATTGGGTATAGGAATATAGGATTGTTATATGTTACTTAAAATGACGTTTTGTTTTTTGTCATATACAAGAGGAATAATAAAATATTACTTTACAAATTTTATTGCGTGACTTTTTTTTATTTCTTTTAGTTCTTTTTCCCAACTTCTAAAACTCTTTTTAACTTTTACTAGCCAATGACAATCAATTGCACGTGTTTTCTCTCCCTTTCACCATTCTCTCTTCAATATATAAAGAAAACAAGAATGACTAAACGGTATACTTCCCGAACTGAAGAATCCCTTAAACATGATGCAAAAAAAATCTTGTTCTATCCTTGATCAGAGAAATCCTTGTTTAATTTGTAATGATTGAAAACCAATACATTTCAAACTTTATTTAATTTGTGCATGCATTTCATATACTTCTTGTCATTAGGAAATGTTACGAAGTCTTAAAATTTAGAGAAGGGTGGACATATATTAGTACAGTAGGGGTCGTCGTTCCTATCAAAAATTTATATTTTTTTAAAGTATACAGATAATTTTAGTTCAACTCGGCCCAGCTTACGAGTGAAAACTATCTATAGTTAGCTATTGAGAAATTAAAATAGAACCTTTAATACTTTTCTTGTTTTTAGACGACGAGAAACTCATGTTAAGTAACATCATAATAAATATTTGTATCCAGAGATGGCATGCTATATGTCCCAATTGTATGCTTCGGCAAGTCCTGCCAATTGTATGCTTTAGGTCAATATGTGTGACGTGGAAATACAAATTTAAATTTATGATCATCTTTAATCACTAAAATAGGCCACCATCCAACTGCTTCGGTAATCCTTTGTAACCACACGCAACACGACCTGTCACCCAAAGGTCATCACTCATCATCATTCCGCAGTCAACTGGGTGAAAACCTAATTTTTTTCTTTATGATATCTTCAGTGGCTAACAAATTATGAGAACCAAACTCGTTAGTCGTTACGGGAGTCTCCATCTCATGACCACTTCAATGCATAGTTTTGTTCGATGGTATATATATACATACATACATATACATATATATACATATACATATATACATACATATACATATATACATATATATACATACATATACATATATACATTTATATACATACATATACACACACATATATATATATATGTATGTATGTATGTATGTATGTATATATACACCTTGTAAGGTAGTTGAAGAATTTTGGATCGGAGCACTTCAAAATAAAATGCGACATATGTAGTAAGCTGAAGTTTCCTAATAACCTTTTTTTTACGATCACTTGATGATTAGATGGCATGCAACATGTTATATTCAAGGGAGGCACCAAGGGGGCCTGGTGGGGGCTCGGCACCCCTAATCTTCGAAAAAATATATATTAGTTTATACAAATTTTATTAAAATTCTTTTGTGGTCTCTTATGATTTTTCTCCTTTTTCTATTTAAATTCTTCGTGTACTACTTTTTATATAGTTTTTCCTCTGGAAATGGTATTTCAATGATTTTCGTAATAAATAAATAATTTTAACAGATAAATTTCGTTAATGCTTAATTTATTTATCTTGTGATTATGTAGTTAGATTTCTCTTTAACAAAACAAAGAAAAATCATAAATTTTAGGGACCTTTTTCATAGAGAATTTCTTTTATCTAGAGATTTTTTTTTATGTAACTTATTTATTCTTTTGGATATCTAATTTCATAAAGGAGAGAAAATTTTAATTTTAATTGACTAAATTAGAAAACTTTCTTTTACATTTCTTATATTATTTTGTTAAATAGTATTTTTTTTTTACACTTATTTATATTCAAAAACTTGATATCACCAACTTTTTTTGTTACAATTGGTTATTATTATATATGTGTTATTATTCTCTCTCACATTAGAAGAAAGAAAGACGTGTAACTTTATTTATCACTATTTCAACAATTGTCTTCAATATTGCAATAAGTAAATAAATCTTTGCCCCCATGATAAATTTCTGATTTTGCCCTTGCTTATATTTCCAAATTTTGTGAAAAGTTTAACTAAGAGCAAAACAAGGCTCAAAGAAATATGAGCAAGAAACGAGTGGGAAATTAATTATATTACTGTTAACAATTATGATTTATGCATGTAATTAAGTACTGAGTATCAAGCAGAGGGTTCTTAACGGACGTCCCTGATTTAGAGTCGGAGATGGACGAGCTGATTCAGTTCGAGATTTAATTTATTGTACAAGTTGCGTTTCAATGACAGAAGGAGTGATTCCATGAAACTCGTGAGCGTTTATTTACTATATTATACATGTGTTGTGTAATTTTCGAAGCAGAGAAGTTGGTTAATATATATATATATATATATATATATATAATAACTAGAAGGATGAAGTTAGAGCTTAGCAAATCAATTTTTCAAATAAAGGAGAGCTCAACACGTTAGCTCAAATTTTGTTATGTCAACTTTATTTTTGACTTGTCATTTCTATTTTTGACAAATCATTTGACCTAATGATTTATTATTTTTGTTAAATATATTCTAATTTTTTTAATCTCTATTAAATACATTATTCCCCATTCAATGTTTAAGATAAAGTTTCTTGAACCAATTCATTGTATCTAATGATGTTGTTAATTTCAATGATAGAGGAGACCCTTCGAATTGAAATGTTGTCCATCTACTTCATGTTGCTTTTTACCTTCTTTTCTTAAGATTTCCTTTTGTATTAATTGATGCATTTCCAGAAGATGCATGTGAGCACCTATGTATGTTTAATTTAAAAGTTTTGTTTGAGAATTCATGCATAACCGAGCTAGGGATAAGTTTCAAATGAGAATCATGCATATTTCCCGAAGCGTCGCAAATGTGTGAATGTTTGATGCATGTATGCATATTATTCAGAAGAGTTATACCATGCACTTTAAGGACTATACACCCACTAAACATTGTGCACATAAAATTTTTAAACAATAGTATAAAAATTATAAACAAACACGTCAATTAAATTATTTACAACTTTTTTACTGTTTATTTATAATTTATTAGTCCACTACTTAATATATATTTGTTCATTACTCTTGCACATACATATACACAAAAACACATTCAGACACACAAATCTACACATTATTAATATTGTGAACAAAGATGAAAGAACACGTGGGAGTATGATGATGAAAGAGCATGGTATAAATTGCGATATTATTCATAAATTGGGTAAATGCTATTTTTCTCCATGAATTTTAACTTAAATCCCGAATTCCCCATGAAGTTTTAGTTTTATCCAAATTTCCCCAAACCATCAAGCTATACTAAACAAATCTTTACATTGGAAAGTATTTTGTGTTTATTTATTAAAATAAAAAATAAAATAATGTGATAAAATCATCCAACAAAAACTTATAATCAATTTTCAAATCATAAGTTTTAATTTTAAAATAGAAAAAAAGACTAAAAAATTAGTTTATCCATGAAATTTTTGTTAACAATAAGCTACTTTTTATTTTTTTTTTCTTATCTATTTATTTGTTAAGGTAAATAAATAAATAAAATAATTTAATTCAACAAAAATCTACCATCAAATAGAAAATCAAAAGATTTGAATTTTAAATATGACAAAATATACAAAATAGTCAATTGACAAATTTTTTCTTACCCACGAGATTAAAGAAAAAAATTAGATTTGATTTAAAGTCTTTTTTCCAATGAATTTGACCGTTAAATTCATTCATGAATATGACCAATGAACGAAGGGAGAAAAAAAAAACTATATAAGAAACTATGTCAATATCATTGAGGTATGTCCAAAAATACAAGCAAAATAGATTTCTACTTTTGTAAATATGATAAAGTATCTATATATCTCAAAAGATCTAGAAAAGGCATGAAAAATCATCATTCCAATTTAGAGTTGTCAAGATATAGGATAGACTAAATTCTAACAAAAAAGATGAATTCATTGGTTCCAAAATGTTGCTTTTAGATTCCAACGTAAGGTTTCTTATTTTCGTTTATGGTTTTGAATTCTAATTTACAAAAATTAGAGTTCAAGAATTAAAAACAAATAAATTAGCGAAAACTTTAATTGAATAGATTTTTTTGTGATGATCATATTTATTTTTCGTCAAATGACTTCCTAAAGGTTCATATTGATTTAAAATCGTTAAAATGCTTATAAGTGAAAAAAATAATTGTAAAATTAAGTTTAATTTAAACCCATGCGTAGCACAGGCACAAATTCTCGTATATGTGTGTGTTTGTGGGTTGTAAACATGTGAGATTATTCACATGGATTTACGATATCAAGCAGTGTCTTTAAGTCGATAAGCCGATCCCACCTAGTGATATAGCGTGATTTATTTTAATGCAATTAGTTTGTAAAAAAGAGACATGATGAATAACGCACCATAAAATTTCCAATAAAATTGACTACTAATTTACATTCACACTGATCAGCAAAAACACTACAATTAGTAGGAGAAAGTACTATAATTAACCTGGTTATTAGAACTGATGACTTTATAATTTAGTAATGATATACATTATGGGGTGACCCCATGTTGTAGTGATACAGATGACTAGGTTGTTGAATATCATAGTGATACTGATACACATCTCCAGGTGGTCCAACTTCATAGTGTTGAACACTATGAGAATGCACTTCTTGAACACTATGAGAATGCTCTTCTTGATCATGGTAGGCATAATGAGGTGGGGAGGGAGAACTGGGTTCACTAGCAGGAGGATTGGGGGGAGCATGGACCTGGTGTTTGTCAACCTTGACCTCAACTAATTCGACTTCTTTGAAAGAATGGAAGATCGGATGCAAGTAGGCGTCAGCCAGGAAAGATTTCAGATTGACTTCAGACTCAGCAGCGCGATCTTCCGTGTCCTTTACCATTGCTTCCTGAAGATGACAAAAATGTCCTTCCATTAGAACATTACGGGAAAAAAAAAAAGGGACTAGTTTTGTAAAGTTGGCACTGACCAAATAGAAGCCCCTAAGTGAAGAGTTCACGCAAAGGACAATAGAAGCGAAAGCTGTAAAATTAGTCGGCGTTTTCTTCACTGTGAAACCATTCTCACACACGGCTTCTAAGAAGCACAACTTTTTGATGTTACTACAAGATAAGCAGTAATCCTGAAGAAAGCTAGTAACAAGTCATCTGTGACTAGAAATAAATAACTTCTAAGGCATATCAAAGTAATCACTCCGGAGTGCAAATCTTTCAAAACTAATACTAGAATGGCTGCACATATATGGCAAGCTTCTCTATGCATGAATACACAGAAAGGCACATATGTCATAGATATGATAACAGGTAGAATGAGAATGAATGAAAACACACATAAGTATGTCATGTTTATTGATCAAATATACCTCAAGCGGGTACTTTCTGAATGCAGGTTCAAAGCGATTCTTGCAGTACTTATGGAAGGTTAAAGTCAAAATGGGTAACACAATAAGCAAAGGAGTGGAATTTGCAGCCTTTTTTGTGCTCAGTAGACCCATCAAAAGCAGCTGAGATATTATTAAGCTTGCTATGATGCGACCATGAACATGTGGCCAGAAGGCAGCAGCACTTTCATATTGCTGATTATACACATTGATTACCTACACGATAAATAATGAAGGTCAAATATTATATACAAAAACGATTTAGAAAGGTTAACCAAACAAACATTTGTGTCAAAAAATTTGGTAGCATGCTTTCAATTAGCTGCTAGTAGCTAAAGAACCAAAGGACATATGCATATTACAGATTTCAAGCACATTATAATATATATTAATGAAAATTTAAAAATTAACTGGCATGAAATCTGTAATATGCATATGTCCTTTGGTTCTCATGAAACCAAATGTGAGTCCTTGTAAAATTCATGAACTATTATTCCCAATGAATTTCTAATTCATCAAGAATTATTCGTAAGGGGCCTCTAATTTACTTTGAAAAACCTGTATCCAGCAAATGATGATTCAGCTTTGGCAGCTTCTTCACTGCCATGCCTCAGAGAGTTTATCTGGTTCCAACTTTCTCATTATTCATATTTTTGAGTTATTGTGAGATTGCAACTTTATGCGCAAATTGTTCCTATTCCCAATTGAAAGATCATACATTCTACAAATATAGGCAATTTGTATACCTGGCACAAACAAAAATTTTCTACTCTCCTATTAAAATCTGGATCAACAATAGTTTCCACGAAATCATCAATAACAGAAAAGTGAATTACATCAAGAAAAGAAAACGTGAACTAACCTGATGGCGGTATACAAAGTAGGCAAAGGCAAAGAAGACCAGTATAAAAGGTAGAAGGATTGGGGTAACTGCTGCATAGACAATACCCAGCAGAAAATAAAGTTGAAGACTTGGTAGTGTCTCTGGAAAGTCTACACTTCCAGGGTTCATAGCCTTCTCTCTGTCCCTTTCAGTTTTCACAATGAACATGTTTTTAAGGTGAAAAATGACCAGAGGTTTCAATCGGAGAATTTCACTAGCAATGGCAGCCCATCCATCAACCATTATATAGGTGATGAAAAAAGTAGCCTTCATTGGTATTGACACCCCTATATTCCTCGGAATCCTGAATAAAGAACAATAAGTTAAGAATTCAATTATAGAACATCAGCGGAGACATATTTAGAGAAAAAAGGATAAAGTGTTCAGTGCAACAAAAGTAGCTAACTGGTTCGAGATGATGAAAAGAAGGCATGAATTATCCTAATGCATCGAAATAGAAAAGTGGTTCAAAATGATCAAAGAAGACTTCGCGTCATCCTTTAAATTGTATTCTCATGCTGGTAATGTTGTATTAAAGACAAAGCTTCAGCTTTCATTGAGTTATCTTTTGTTTTTGGTCCAAGGAATAAGAAGAAAATTATTTATCATTCCCTCCTTTCAAAGTTTCGACTTCCCTAAGGAAACAAGTGATTCATCAAACATCACATGAGCTCATACATTGGCCATTAACGTGAACAAATGTGGCAAGTCAGATACAGACTGTTTCTGGATTGAGCCCATCATATCTTTAAGGATTCCAACACTTACAAGTTAAGATGATCATTGAACAGGTTATTAATTATCAGTTCACCAAATGAAAAAGAGGAGAAAGAAAAATGAAAAGAAACTTATTTCATAAAAAGCTACAGCCTTTTACTATTGCTGCCTACCATTAATCATATTTGAGGTCTCATCTTTGCGTATATCTGTTCCTTGAGAAATAGAGAGCAGTTCTATTCCAAACAAGGGATCTACTTAGTTAACAGTCAACTTCGTTATAGGATATCTTTTTTAAACCTAGACATAAGGGTTCTCCCATTAAGCAATTTCCTCCATATCCCAGTACAGTACTGTTAGAAGGAAACTGTGTGAACCCAGCATAAACATGACTTTTGATCTTTTGGATTATCAACAATCCCATTCCGTAAACAAGTTCAATTCATTGATGAATGTCCATGCAGGACAACAACTCAACTTATGATATTTAATAGTGGAAGAAGGCAGAAGGAAAAGCAAATGGTCTTGACAATAAATTATCCCCATGCTTAAGCACTAGACGAATAGGCAAAACATAGAAATTCAACATCAGTTTTATCATATGATAACAGGGTACTGGAAGCATGCAAATGGAATGGACTAACTAATGAAAAATAATGTAGAACATTACTGTGTAGCTGATTGATGAAGGAAAGCATGAAGTTGCTGGAAAGCTGTTCCTGTTACAATGCTCCCCAAGAAAACATTAACCAGCATAAAGTAGTAATACTTAGCTGCTGTTCTCCTCTCTAGCACTGATAATGCCACATGTCCCTCAATTTTTGACATAATCATCAAAATTGTAGGAAGAATGAACAGGAATATTTTAAGAGCTAGACCAGGTAGGAAACCCTGAAGGAATGACTTGACAAAGTCCCTGCACAAGATTGCGACAAATGTCCTCACATAATAGATAATTATATATAAACAGGAAACAATATTGCTGCCAACTTAGGCAGGCCTCACAAGAGCACAAAGCTTTTGGATACTGCAGCAATAAAATGTGAAACAAGACAATCAGCTACTTCCTTCCCTGGTCCAATGAAGATTAACTTAATTTTAGGTATTACTCTCAATATGTAGAATTAGTAGGTCACAGTTGCAGACATTTCTAAGCTAGAGTTGTGACAGCAGTAAGAGGAGACGAACTGCTCCCCCGATACCTCCCTCCCCACCCAACCCAAAAAACCTCCCAACACACACAAAACACCCAAAGAAAACAGGAAGGAAAAGAAAAAACGAAAAGAGGAAAAAAGAATCAAAGAAATTAAATAATTGTTGGAAAGATTAGAAAAGAAAGGTTCTTCAATTGTGGTATCATGTAAAAGGAAAAACTATCCATGAGAAAGTGGAAACACAGAACTTAATGTAAAATTAACATATTAATATGTTAAAAATTCTTTTCTTCAGAACCCTTCCTTTGAATAAACAGCAGCCATGTGCACCCTCAACCGTTTTCTCTATTTTGCAGCATTTCTCTAGAAAATTCTCTGTCAGGGGATCTTTTCTTCTTCTTGAACCTTTTTAAGCTGGTTCTGAGTTATGATATTAATCTAAGTGCAGCACTATATATTTGCAGTAACATTTGTGTACCGGTTTAGAGAGAACCTAATGAGAGTAGTCAAATGTTCTTTAAGCAATTCCTAGCAATTCCATATCCAAAAAACCATGGGTCTAACTGCCAAATGTTTTCCTATGAGAAACGGGCTGAAATAATATTACACTTTCTTAGACTTGTTCCACCAGTGCCAGATTCTACAGTTTCTCTTATCAGACATATGACATATAGTTTGTATTTTTATGTTATTTTATAAAAATTTTCATTTTCGTTTACTTCCTGATGGTTCTTGTTCCCACCATACCCAGACACAAAATACATCTTCTAATACTTGAAGAATATGATTGTACAATATGTATATCAATAATTATCCATTGTATCACAAACAAGCTTATCCAAATACTCTTCCATCAGATATAATTATCAACTAGGCAGTAAAACAGGTGACACCTCCTCTCAGCCCCCTGAAATGGACAAATATGTCATTAATTTCTAAGACCTCCATAGAAGGGTAAGTGGCTCTTTTTCTCCAATTGAATCACGGTTAATGATGAAAGTAGTGCTCAAATACATAAAAAATAGGCTGAAGTCTAAACTAAAAGTCTGTTTCGATGTCAGAAGAGACACTCAGAGAAATTAGAAGGGATTCAGGATCTGTCCAAGGTGAACTTATGTTGTCTACCACTCAAGAATCACATAATCAGCCAACCCCTGCTCTTTCTAAATTCTGATGGTAGTTAACAAAAAATTGCTATCCAATAGAGAAAACAATTAGCAGGGCAGTAGCAATGGAAAATGGAAATTCAGTTGGTAAATTATCTGATTTAGCAGAATAAGAGTCATAACATGAAAGTAATACCCAACTAATAACTGAGGAAGTATGCTCACCATTCAATAAGAGGCCTGAGGAAAGGAGCAACCTTTTCTAAGCCTTCCAGATTTGCAAGTGTTTGTACGAAAGCAATTGGTATCATGTAGAAGAAAACCAATGCAAATACAGCCAATGATATCACAAGTTTCCGGACACTAAGAGAGACAAATGGTATTGCCAAATTCTTCCAATATACATCCCGCGGTTCAGGGGCCCAATTAGTTAACCATAATGTGGGGTTCTTACTTTGTTGTGTCTGTGCACAGACAGACGCACCCCACCTGGACTTGAAAGAGACAAAAGCAGCTGGAGTGATAGACTTAGAGTCCTTTAGAATTTTCTGGCGCTCTATTGTCAACTGAAAACATCACCATAGCAATAAAACTTGTTATAGTTCATCAAGCACTTGAATTAGGAAAACAAACTAACCTAAATAGGTATATTTTAGTAAGTATAAATAAATAAACTAGATGATATTCACGAGATCAAGACTACCAATTACAACTCACTTTCATATCAAGCTCCTTAATGGCCTCTTTGTAGTAGTCAATAGAGTCAACTCTTTCGCCCCAAAGTCCAAGAAAGCCTTTCTGAACATTCCAGAGAAAGTAAATACAGTTTCATATTTCCTGGAAAAGGTATGATATGTGGGGATATCGATATGTTTTTGCTCATTTACACAGGTCCAATAGCTTAAAAACTCTACCTTTCTGGTTGGCCTCTTGTCCGGATGTCTTTCAAACTTAAGCAGATTATAGTCAAGCCAATTCTGCAACCTCTCTCTTTTCCTGACAAGTTTGGCAAACTTGTTTGCATCGTAAACAGCCTGTTTAAATAACATGGACGAAAATAAGAATAGAAAATAGAAGAAAAAAGGCTGCAAGGAAATCTTCTAGATTGGTGCTTTCATGAAGTCACTATTGCAATTTGATGCAAAAAAGTATTACAAGAACAGGTCATTTAACAGGACAATAACAATACCTGGTGACAAAGATAATGATCAGGATGGTTTTTCTGGAAGAAATTCTCCACACTGTCAGAAACCGAGCGGCCTGAGACAAGCGGTATATTTTTCACTAGAACCTGAAAGAGAGTGCAAAGTTTACAAGAGAAAAGTTTAAAATGCTTGTCTATAGGACAACAGTTTAAAATGCTTATCAAATTCAAAGAGAATCATATGCCAGATTAACTTCCTTAATTAGCTGAATGACATGACAATCAGCAGAATATTCTACAATTGCAAGAACTCCTATTATATTTTGTCCATTCGGTTGAGAAGGCAATACTGTCACATAGTCATGGGAAAATGAGAGCAGAAGAATACTTCTATTATTCAAACCAGACACTTCCTGTGGGGCCCACAACAGACCAAACAAAAATGTGGAAAAGGGAATTGGTGCCAAAAGCAGTCGGAATTCTTATATATCTTCAGTCTAGGAACATGAAAATGAAATTAAAGATGATGAAATAATCAAGTTTGAAGGGAGAAGCTTCTAACATACACCAAACTTGTAATCTGAAGTAAGCCTATGGAATGAACCAATACGCTGCTCTTATTATGCTTGGTCAAAGTACTTGGTTTGTCTTTTTTCCTTTTTTCCTTTCCCTTTTAACAACACAAAGACCTTATGAAATGATGATTTACTCCAGGAAAGGAGACCAAGAAATCAGGATAAATCAAGCCACACAAGCTGGGTTTAGGCGGACGAAAGTCAGGCCAATTAGTCCAAGTTCCGCACACTTAAAGTCACAGCTTAAGGCACAACCTTGGCTGACTTAACTATATAGATTTAAGTGTGAATAAATAGGCTGGAGCTAATATAATGTTTAGCTCATTCTTTTCCCTTTCCCAGCTGATGGAAGCATAAAGAACTAGAAAAGACCTCTGACTGAGCTAGCAAAAAATACTATTATTCAGAGCATTTACCAGCAAATAATCATAAGAACCACGGAACATCACATTTCAAGTATTTTGTCACTTCAACTAAAATATTAGATGGTATTTTACCTTACCAATGCACTACATGGAAAAATTTTACACAAAAATCAAGATACGAGCTTGGTTTGGGCACTATCAGACTAAGCCTTGAGGCATGGTAGGGCCCAATTCCAGGTCCTCACTTTGAGTCAAATTTCAAGCTCACTACTCATAAGAACACTAGGCTGCACGAGGAAAATTCCAGTTGACCTCACCTGATCAATATCTCACCAGATGGAGTCCTCTATCATTGTTAGGTTTTTACTTATCTTTTCAGCCCATATATTCAAACTTTCAGGCCATTTCTATTGGCACAAGATCATTATTTTATGTTAAAAACACTTTCAGCATAATTTTTACGGGAATTTCCAGCCAGTATTAGTTGTAGCAAAGCATCAGGAGAATATTATTTCCTTCCTTGACATGCAAGATATGAAAAGTAAAGATATTAGAAGCAACAAAAGTTCAACTTACAGTAAACTGTTCCGCACGCCTTCCGCAAGAAGCCAAAAAGTTTAACCTCACTGATGCCACATTATCATATTCTTTGTAAAGCATGTAACAAGTCCAAAATGTGAACAAGTACGCCATTGATATGTGGACAAAGAACCTAAAACACAAACATGACAGCTTTTCAATGTCATAAGATCACATGATGTAATAGAAATGCAAAAAAAGAAGAAAATAGAATATAGACGATAACAACGGATAGAATAGCAATTAAGACAAGAATACTGGACAAAAAATATAACAGAAGAGACAAGAGAATGCTGAAACTCCTATGATGATTTGTGAAGAAATTTGTCTTTAAACCAGAAAAGCATTGTCGTTGAATCCACAGAAGTGCTGAGAGTTTTTTATTGTAGTGACTCATTAAGGATTTGAGAGTTCAATTCTATTAACATATCAGCTATATGAAGCCAATTAAAACAAATTGGATACCCATCAGCACCCATTTCTAATCACTCTATGGTGTGAAGTTAGCAGCTATATAAGTTTCTACTCATTTTTCACAACAAAGGATAGTCTACTAGAATGCAGGTCATGCTGCATAAGGAACTGTATACATATGGCAAATAGTGGCCTTAGGCTTGGCGGATTTAATTAATCAGTTGAAAGGCTCAAGGTGCACTCAATCAGAAGCAACCAAAGTGGATAATCAACAGCCTGACAGATGGCCCAATTTGAATTGTATCTATGCCTGCAAATCTCTAATATCTTTACACGTGGATGGGTATAAGATTCTCAGTATGAGAAATGCTCTCTTCTACTTCAAAAATAAATCTAAATGATTTCAGTTCTGATCTTCTGTCTTCGGACCATTAGTGCATTCCCACTTATGCGTCTCTATTTACAATGCATCTTTTGCTCTTCATCCAGGCATTAACTGCAAAATGTTTGTTGGGTAGATAATATGTCTGGTACCACATTATCTTATGGGAAAAGAGACAAAAAAGAAAAGAAAAAGGTACACCCGAATCTCCAGAGGAGACAGCATAAAGGCAACAGAAAGCAGTATAAGAAAGGCAATAGAAAGACGAGCAAACACTCAAAAGGCCGTTATAGGCTCATCTGAAAGTTTCCAGTTTCAACTGATAATTTGCACCAACCAGATCACACTTCTGTGGATCCACTTCCACACTTCTTTTGTATCAACAAGTAGCTTGCAAGTCATGTGTCCTTCTAACTATATTACTTCAGATAACAAAATCAACTGCCCGCAACTCTTTCCTGATCTAAAAACTTAGTCTCCTTATTTCATATAATTGAAAAAAGTAAGACATGAAAGTCACTGTAAGCTTACAGAGGTCTGCTGATTAACTAAAAATGAAACAAGTTACCACCCAGTGTACCATTTAAAAAAAAAAAAAAATTATTCCTTCCCTTAGTAAGGAAAATGGATGGGTAAATAGCCACCAAGTCACTGAATGAAACTACCAAGTTGAAGAAGTTGGCCATTTTGGTTGTCGAAAATTTAAAAAAAAAAAAAGGAAATAGAAGAATGAATCATAAAGTATGGATAGAAAATATATTATATACTTAAGACCGTTGGAGCCACCACGAATACTGGCTCTAGAAAAGAAAGACTCATAAAGAGTGCATGATGAATTCTTAATGTATTGTGAACTTGGTGAACAAGACAGGAAAGCTAGACTAATAAGGAAAATAGAATATTAAGGAAACTACAATAATAGGGAAACCAACTTAATTATTACCTAAATCTAGACGATTGACTAACCTAGTATCATAACATAAGAAATTATATGAAAACCCTAAAATATACTTCAATATCGTTTAAAAACTTAGATTACATTTGCTCTAGCCTCTAGTGGGTATTTCAATGATCAATAGAATTGACACACTCTTCCAAACAATAGAGTTTAAATATTCAGTGTAACAACTATGCTTGCTTGGATTTCAGAAAATAGTTAGTTAATCAATTTCAATCTTTTGGAGAATTTTTACCTATGATCAAAATCTATTAATTCTAGCAGTTCAAATTTAGAAACAAATAAAACAATAACCATGCATAACTTACTTGATGGATTTAGGACGAACATTTGATATAGAAAGCTTGTCAATATCACTGACAACCAAGTCTCGCCGGAGAAAGAACAATGTTCCATCTGATACATTAACTGGTATGAGAACCAAGAGTGTCACAATAGCAATAGGTCCAAAAATTTTTAGTCTGTCAAAAATAAGACGAAGTCAAGTATCAGATAACTGATAATTTTATATTTAAAATTGAAAGATCTAGTAAAAGAGACTATGTAACCACGGAACTCTGTTCCTGAAGCAGTACATAATAGACATGATTTTAACATGTGGATACCTTACCTAGAACTAATTAAACACCCTTTTATCTTACACTATACATCTGGTTGGATAAAGGAGTAGCTTGGTAATGAAGGAAGAGATAAAAGGAGGAATAAGAGGAGAGAGGACAATAGGGCCTATTTGGGTTGATTTTTTCTTTGTGAAAAAACATCTTTTTGTTTTCAAAAAAGCTGAAACCAAAAGACCCCAAGTTTAATTTTTTTCCAAAAGCCAAAAATTTTAACTTCTTGAAAAAGTACTTCTTTTAAAAATTATAAAAAAAAAAGACTTTTGAAAAAAGCCAATTTAAATGAGCCCGTTGTCTGCCGTAGAATACGAAGGGAAAGAGAAGAGGGAAAAGGAGACCAGGGGTCATCGAATCAGACAGATCTCATGGTGTTATTATAAGGATAAATTAGTGATCTTATCAACTGGTTTTTTCCCTTCCCCCTTCTCCTCCCATCAAAACATATGGAGGTAAGAACAAGAAGGCATTTTTCTCCTCCTTCCATTAAAAACTCCCTTTCATCTCCCTTTCTCTCCCCTTGCTGCTGCTTGTACCAAATGTACTGTAACTAGAGATATAACAACTGAATTAACCAGCCGGGCAATTCTTCCAAACAGAAAATTGTGATTGAAGTAGTCAAGCTTGAAAATACTCCTTTCAACTTAAAATAACTAGAAACCCCCCCCCCCAAAACCAACAAAAAGGGGAAAAAAAAAAAAGACTACATTGTCAATGAAAGTGAGCCACCTGACAAGGAAGAAAAATCAATTGAGGAGCCAAAGTTTTTATGAACTCCATTAACAATCAAGCAGCTTTAACCAGTTAAACTCTCAAATAAATTAATAACAAATTAGGCAAAAAGAGCAAATTTTTCACAATCCCTGTCCACACTGAACCAAGTCCAACAGGCCCCATATCAATACGGTTCTACTTCAGAAAACAAATAAATAAAACCATGCATTTAATAATTAAAAAAATGAACTTTTTGCAGCATCCAAGAAGAACCAGCAGAATTTTCCATAAAAACATCATAATTTTTTGAAGCAAAACCAAACCATGCACTTAAAAGATAAACAAAAAGTAAAAGGAAAAAAAACTGTATAAAAGTGGAATCTTTGGAGTACCCAAGTGTATAAATCCTCAAGAAAACAGCAGAATCAAGTCCAGCATGGCTAATAATCTCATCCTCACTCATCTTCAAAGCTTGAGGCATCCAATTGAGAAAAGTAAGATAAGTTCTGAAATTAAGCTCAACAAATTTTCCCACAAAGTTGCCTCTGTGCCTTGGACTACTTCTCTTGCCAGTAATGTACCACTTTGGGAAGTAAACTCTGTCATTGATTGGTTGTATTCTAAGCACTGCAAAAGCAAGCAAGAATGCAAAAGCACCAAGTATGTTGAACAACGCAGAGACTCCAATATCACCTAGTGTTGCCATTGCAGCACAGAAGAGTTCTGTAAGAGACTGAGATAACAAGCAAAAGAAACAGAGATAGCAGAGATGAAGATGGAAAACAAAGAAAAATTTGGGTTTTTTTTTTTTTGTACAAGAAGATTGGTATAAAGAACAACAGAAAGGAAAGAATTGTTTTTTGGGCTTTTCTTTAACTTTCTGGTTTGTGTTCGTACCAAAAAGTCAGTGGCGTCAGGACCTACTGACAGCCTCTTTTGGTTTTCTTCATTTTGTTTTCAATTCCTTTTCTGTGATTTATGTCAAGGAAAGTTGAATAATGATTCCTTTTCAGTTTTTCTTTATTTTTCTACTGTTTGTGAGTTTTCCCTGTATATAATAATATGGTAAAAGTTGGGTAGCGGCCAAAAAGTGTGCTTTGCTGTGCTCTGCAAAGCGATGCAACATGTTGGGTTTTATTTTTTCAATTAATTTCTTTTTATATAATTTAAAGCATTTGTGTTTAAGGTTGTGTGGCTTGTGATGAAACAAAGACTAGAGATAAAAGATACAACAGATAAGTTTTGTGCTGTGCAGCTGTGCTGTGTTAAACTCTGTTGCTTGAATTCTGGTGGATCAGAAGGTGTTTGTTTCTCAACCTTTTTTTTTTTGGTCAAAATCTAAGTGGGGTAGCGTGCGTTTTTGTTGTCTTTACCATTAATTATTAAGTCTTTCATGTGCTTACTGTGTGTACTGTGTGCAAGAATCTCACTACCTATCTGCCTCTGTCAATTTTTGGTTATTTTTCTCAGTTGCCTTTCACATTCAAGCTGCTTGGCAAGTACCTTTTGGCAAAGATATAATCATGTCAAGTCTCGCTAATTGATCGCCGTGACATTGGCTTTTAATTAGTCGGTGATTGATTTCATAAGCTGCACCAATTATTTGCATGTTTTGGTGAGCCATGTTCACAGGATTATTGTTTTAAGCTTCTATTTAAGCTTTCCATGCTTTGATAGGACTTTTAATTGACTTTGTCATAGATTGTTAAGTATTTGTCGTGTAAGGACAAAATTTATGAGCAAATTTTCTTCCGTCGATTGTCAATTTACCTGCAAGGCATTAATGAATAAAAGACAGGATTTTCTTTGAAGAACAAGTTACAATGCTCAAGTTAACGTGACGAAGCTTTGAAAAGAAAAGATTATTCCGTTACTTAGAAGTGACCCCTCTCCCATTTCTACTAAGTGGCAAGAATTAAATAGCCAAAATGACCTCTACTAATAATTATATAACTTCAGTTGTACTACATGTTCTTTCTTAAAACATCTATTATGCTCAGGTCTCGTTGTTAGTGTTGCTGATGATACGATCCAAATGACGAACTAGCCTGCTGGTCTGGTGCCTCAACTCCAATGCATGACCTAACACTCCCTCTTCAGCTTCACAATTGGACTTTCTTCTAATTGGAGACGTGATACAATGTCATCCTAACATATCATTATCTATTGACTAGACATCTAAGATTTTCCTTAAATAATGACTTCATTCCATTGGATTTTCACCTTTTGAGTGTTAATGTCTTTTATGCTCTTGTTCATTAGTAAAAGTTGATCCTAAGAAACTTTTCTTTAAAAAAAAAAAAAAAACTTCAAGTTCGATTCTCTTTCACATCAAGAATTTCAACTTATAAGAGAATATGACACTGAATTCACATGAATGGTATAATTGGCTGACGCAACGTAACAGTACGCTCTGACAAGTGTTCTAAAACAGTAAACAACTAAACATTATTTATGATATAAAAATTTACACATGGTCATTCTTAAAATATGTTGCCATAACAAAAATTTTATTTTACTTTTTTTTTTTTTGGGTTAAGATTATTGAATATAATGTTAAAAACTTTTGTCCACGAACAAAGACCTCTTTCCCAATTCTGTTGGTATTCAGACCACATTGGCATTATAGGTGTCTTAATTGTTAATCGTCGTCTGGTTACGTAGAGGAAAAAAAATATACAATTTCAAATCAAAACGTAACATGGACTTCGTTAGAGTTTGCAAGCTATAAATGTTATTGTTGCAATGCTTAGGTTGAGGTTTATTGTTACCATAATGACCTCTAAAAATTTGAAGTAACAATACTGAAACATGGACTTTAATTTATTAGGTTATGGAAAGTACCCATTTTTCATGTCACGATATTTTAAATAGAGTATTTTTATTTTGGTTTTTTAATGAGTACAATGTTATATTTATTGAAATTAATTAAATAACTTTATGTATATCAAAATTTATCATTTTCAATCTTTTTCACATTAATATAACCTAATTTCTAAATGAAGCAATGATCAAAATTAGTGAATTTAATGTGAGAAAATTTTTTGTATCATAAAATTATTAATCTAACACATATAATAATATTGCATTGATTGGAAAGACCTGAGAGATCGATAAATATTTATTTGGAAAGAATTGAGTTCAGAAATCGTTTCATTATCACGTGATGCTTTCGTCAATAAACATCAAGAGAATCAAGGAAAGCAACATCAACTAATTAAAACACAAATCCAATAGACATTAATGTTGATAGCAACAACACTTCCATATGCATTTATTGTTGTCATGTGGGTTCCATTTTTTATTGCTCGCAATCTGCTCATCATTCCACTCGAATGCTCGAGACAACATAGTTTTAGACGTCAAAGTCATACAGTTGGAGATGGGAATAAAAAAAAATTAAAATTAAAATAAGCAGTTGGTGGTCGCCACTCACCAGCTCCATTACTTCCTCTCGTGACACATAATTGGAATATCTTCCAATCCGTGATTCAATCATGGTATTTGTCTTGAATCTCAATTTTTAAAATAATTTTAGAATGTCACGAAAAAATATTAATATATATAAAAATATGTGCCCTTTGACTTGAACTTAGTCATGATTTTACCATTGTTAATATACAGAACGTTTTACTTCGAAATCAACTGATATTAAGAGGAGTACTTATTTAGAATTTTATATGGGTAACGTAAAATTTGTGATGCTAGTACGTGAATAAAAATATATTTTAGTATCTAAAAACTGAATTAAATTGGAGATCCAATTATAGTGGATCATAGTGTAAACAAAAATTACTTTTAACGCAACGGCATGGAAAAAACTGAGAAGATATAAGTGAGAAGCTCAATAAGTCGCCCGATGAGCCTATCCCGAATACTTGACTAACGTGAGGATTATCTTGCCCAACAATGTAACTATAAGACTCAAATCACATAGGGTTAGTGTAAGTTTAGAGATAAAAAAAGATATTGTAACGATAGCATTATGAAAAATTAAGATATATCAAAATATTAATTTCCTTTATTATTATAAAAGAAATTCAACGAGCATAAAAACATTTAGTTGTTGACGGTCAGGAGCTGGCGACTCAACACTAGTCTGTATTCCGGGAGATGTGATTCGATCATGACCTTTTTTCTTTCTTTTTTTTTTTTTTTTGGTCAATGATCATGGCATTTAATTTGCCCTTGGTGTAGCGCAGCACTTTCTTATTGCATAATCATAAAAATTGCACGCACTGTTAAAGTTGCACCGAATAGAAAGTATAATTATGTTCGGCTCGATTACGACCATTTGCAATTTGAATTTGTAGACAATAATGTCAGTTGCACTCAGAAAGAAGAATTATTATTGTCCACGCTTAAGAGCCTGTTTGGCTTTTTTTTCTTTTTTTCTTTTTCATTATAAGTACCCAAAATAAATTGTTCTCGCTAATTTTTTTTTCTTTTGGTGCTGATACTGTTAGACCTAGAAATAATGTTGTTGCTTATTTGTTAGCATTATATGTTTTGATATAATTATTTTTGATATTTCGATGAAAAAAATAAGTAATATTTAATGATTCATAATAATTGAATTGAATAGATTATTGGTTGAATGTTTGATGTGATGAGTTATGTTTTTGTAAAGTCTGTATCTTATTAAAGCTTGCAAAAAGATCGTATTGAATTCTCGTGATCTTAAGAGATGATGAAATCTAAAAGATGAATATTAAGGTGGCTTTATAAAGACAAGAGTAAATAGAGATATAAAGCCGAAGATGTGAAGTCATAAGGGGTACCGGCTCGGTTTGTTCTTTCACTCTTATTTTTGTATATCCTTGAATTTACTTTTTAGAGCTCAAACAGTTCGTAATCTTACAAGGTAAGTGTAAATAGAAATTTTGAAAGTTAATATTCTTTGTTTTATATTTTTTGTCATTTTTAAAAATAATTTTTTTATCTTTTTCCTTTTTCAATTCTTTTGTTATTCTTATTTCTTTGGTTTCAATTCATTTTGTCCTTTTAAAAAAATTGAAATAAAACTTTTTAGAAAGGATAACAAATATTGAAATAAAAAAAAGTATGGAAAATGGCAAAATAATTGGAAAAAAAAACCATTATTCAAAGTTAGTGTTATGAGACAATACCTCTTTTTGTTGTGTGCGTGCGCGATAATAACCTATTTGTTTTATGTGTGCACAGTAATAACTTACCACATTAACTAATGACACATCTACTTTCTTAAGCTTGAAATAGTGTTAATTTCTAAACATTGCTATTTTGGTATATATATAAGATTAAAAAGTTGGTCATTGGACTTATTAAGGGCCTATTTAGATTTTGTTTTTCTCCATGGAAAAGCACATTTTTTTTTGCAATAAATACTTAAATTAGATTTTCAAAAAAAATGAAACTTAAAAAAAAAGTTCAATTTTAGATTTTTCCTCAAGTTAAAATTTTTAGCTTCTCAAAAAGATATTTTTTCAAAAGTTAAAAGAAAAACGCTTTTAAAGAATTTATCGGAACGAGCCCTAACTCAAAAATCATATGGTATTTTCTATTGTTACAGTAACGCATAATATTTTTTTTTTGATTTGGCTTTTAAATATACTACGTTGGAATAATACAAAATTGACTCAACGTTTAAAAATTGAGAATCCATAAAACTCACCTTGAATGCTTAATTTGTATGTAGCTTATAACATGATTTTGTATGACCATTTAAGTTCTTTTCATTTAGCTTTTATGTTGTTTGAAATTGTATATGGTCTTTTAATATATTTTATTTAATATTTTCATTCAACAATGTCTCATAATCTATACATCTTTACTTAATTTTTATTAGGAAACGTAATTGCATTTCATTTTTTCACACTGGAGGCAGTTACCAATACATGTGTACTCTGTGTTAAATTAATTATTACAATCACCATTTATTTACTTTGAATTTGCATTGGAAAAGGTATTTCTTCCTTGAAATGATTGCATTAATTTTACTTATATTTTAATATTTATGTTTTATGTATTATACATTCATAACTTAGAATGTTGATTTTCATTATTATTAATCTTCAATAGTTTGTACATTGTATAATAGTAATAGGATAATCATAAGTTATTTTTCTTTATTTTTTAATATTTGATTATTTTTATAAAATAATGTAATCAGAAACTTATTATGACTTGCACGGGTGATACACTAGTTATAAGTATAAATAATGACTACCTGATTTTTAATTTAATTAGTCCAAAATAATTGATTCAAATAATCAGTTTTTTTTTTTTTTTCCGAGATAATAATTAGTTATATCTGCTGTATTGACCCCAAGGCCCAAAATACTTAGCAATTTGAGCTTTTTCCAGGACCACACAGTAGGAGCCCAAAAAAGAGCATCAAGGTCAGCCATGTTGGGCCGCATCCCCATAAGCTGTTTGATATACCATTCAAGTTATTTAAAAAATATTTTATTTATTTAATTTATTACCTGAGCAAACGTACAAAGCTGATCCTTCAAGGATTGCATAAAAATAAAAAATTCCTAGCTAGCGAGAAGCCCATCACATCTTTCTCTCGTTTTTTATTTAATTATATTTCTTTTTGAGCTTATAATGTTTTTAAATTTAATAAACCAGCTAGTGTGAATTTGGTGCAAGATAGATAACATAAGCTTCAGCATGTACGAGAACCATGTTATGTACATAGTATCAACCTCGCAAATTATATCATTGTCTTTCATAAGGTGTTCTTTCATTAAGTATTGTACTCTCTTATACATTAAAAAAAAGCATACAACTAACATGGGCTTCTCTCACTCCTCTAATTTCTCCTTCTTCGTTCTTCTCTTTCTTCACTCTCTCTTCTTCTTTTCTTTGCTTCATCGGTGACACAATTGATCATCTCATGCCGGATAAAGACCACTATAAAATTCATCGATAGTAATAATGTGCATTATGTCAAAGAAAACCTCATAAATATCAATCTACCATTAAAGCTTGTTGTCCTTTTTCTCATGCCGACGAAGATTCCAGAACTATCGTGCCGCACTGCAACCACTAATCTCTTCCTCTCCTTGTCGCAATTCTAATCATACCTCTTACGTGGTGTTTCGACATTCTAAAATCAATCTGCCATTAAAGTCCATTTTCACCTTCAAGTATGCATACATGCAGATGTGTTTGTGTATCTCTTTGTGTGAGAATAGTGAACAAATAGTTATGATATAATAAACAAATATTTGGTGTATATATGAAAGTCAGTAAACAAATAGTTATGTGGCAGTGAACAAATAATTATGGTGTATTAAACAAATATTTGATGTATATATGAAAGTCAGTAAACAAATAGTTGTGTTGTAATAAACAAATAGTCAGTAAATAAATAGTTGTAGGATAGTAAATAAACAATCAGTGAATAAACAGTTGTGGAGCAGTTAAGGGCTCGTTTGGAAACGCTTACATTGAGCATTTCTTGTTCTCGTTGCTGTAATTGCAAAAACCAACTCAAAAAATGTGTTTGTTAATGTTGCGTGTTTCCAAAAAAAAAAAAAGAAAACAAGAAACTACTTTCTGGTTACTCAAATAAACCAGAAAAAGTGGTTTTTCTCTTGTTGACAAAACGTGTTGTTGGAGTAGTGAGGCACCGCATTTTTTTTAATGAGGTTCTTTGCTCGAACCCTCTTAGCAACAACAAATATCTGTCTTTTCTTATCTTTCTTTTCTTTTTAAAATGTTAAAGTACCCTTTGATATAATTTCTCAGCATTTACCTGAAACGTCTTCTTCTCTCCCAATATCAATCAGGTAAGGTATGTATACATGCTTGCAATCTTTTTGTTTTCCTTGTATCTTTTTCTTTTTTTTGTATTTGAGATTTTTCTCCAAATCGACCTTCTCCAGATTTAAAATTTCTTCTTCGTTCTCCAGATTTACAATTTCTTCTTCGTCTTGGCTCGTCGAGCAGCTGTGTCATACATGTATATGAATTATTTTGTGGTAATTATGTAAACTTTTGAAATTTGGGGTTGATTTAGTGTTGCCATTTTTGGGATTTTTATTAAAAGGAATGAAATTTAGCCCTAACCTAGGCGAGTGGGAAATTGCTGGAGGCATTTGTGGGTGAAAAAGATGTTGTAGTTTTGAAAATTTTTTGTGGTTGAAGGGTCAGTTTTCTTGGTGGAATTTCAGAAGTTCTCTGAGGATGTTCTTCATTGGCTTTTGATGGTTTATTATGTGAAGCAAGATTGATGGTTTATTATGTGAATCAAAATGATCTTTGTATTAAAAAATGTTTAAAATTATATAAAATTTGATTTATGTTGTCTTACTAAAAGAAAAACAAGAGGCAAAAACAGTTTATAAACTATGGGCAACCAAACAAGTTTTTAGCCTTTGTTTACAAATTTTGGAATTTAACCAAACGCGTTTACCGTTTTTGTTTTCAATTGTTGTTACCAGTTTTCTGTTTGTGATTTTGGTTTCTGCTTATAAAATTTTTGACAGCGTTACCAAACGAGCCTTAAGAAACATTTGTTGTGCGTCAACAAATAATATGAGGAGCACAATGTTTAATGAAGGAGCCTTGTAAGGGACAATAATATAAGGACCCGTATTGACCCAATATAAAATAAAGTTTATAAAACACCAACCAAAATATCCAAATTTTAAAACACCAATGCCGAAATAGCTGAAATGAAAAAAATAAAAAAAAAATGGCCCATATAATTCGAAGGTTTATAAAGGTTTTCGGGGCTTAGTTGTTTCCAAGGTTTTTTCGGACATATTGCTGTTTAATTATTAAAGCAATTAAGTTGTTATTTGACGTGTATATTGAATGATCTTATTATCACTCTATCATTATTTCAATCTATTACATAAGTTATATATTCAACAATTATATATATTATCATTTTACTTCTATTGATCTTTGTACTATATATAAGAAAATGCAATGTATAATAAGCATAGGCATGCAATTATATATACATATTCTTGTTTCTCGTGAACATAATAATATAAAAAGAAAAATAATTGTTCACTAGCTCGTTTTTCCAAAATTCTCACATATTGACAAAAATAACTCATTCACCGTATGTACAACACTGCAAATCCCGTGGTGTATTAACATATGCTAACTTACTTCAAAGATTCGACAATGTCGATGGTTGAAAACCATATATTATGACATTAATTGCTTATTAACTCACTAGCTCGATATTAACTTGAGTGACGGAACTTTTTTAACCCGACACTATTCTGGTGTCCCAAGGTTTCTCGACTATTTATTTATTTTTTTTCACGTTACATTCAGATCCGGCAACAAATTGGATTCGAACAAAAAATTTACTGATAATTTTTTAATTACAGTAATTCACCAGCTAATGCTTTTATTAGTGTCAGCATCACTAGGGATATTCATCCGGCCACACTGTCTAGCTCCGTTTTGGTTTGTGCAAGGGCATTGTTCTTTCCACTCTTATATTATTTCCGCTTTTGTCATGTACGAAACTTAGAATTTTCTTTAGTTTCTTCATCCCTCTCAAACTAATCATCGATAAATTTCACGCAAGAACTAAAGTAAGAGATATAATTATTATATAAACAACACTAAGAGAATGTTTATGCATGTAAACTTTCATGCACAACCCAAAGTGAACACATCGAGGCTTAGTGAACTCTTGGAAGTCTCACTACCAGCTGTGCTTAACATTTTACACCCTTATAATTAATGTCTTTTCTCCCACTTAATCCACAATCAAATCTCTGCAATTGTCTATTAATCATTCATTTAGGCAGCAAACTTTGATACCATTTGATCACTACTTAAAGAAAAAGAAAGAAATGTCATCTCATGTGGGGGAAAAATCAGAAGATAATGAGGAGATTAAAGAAACCCCAGATGTTAATAATGTGGCGATGAAGATTGAGAGAGCCAGGGAGATTTATAAAGCATATGCAGCTGCTGAAGAGAAGCCAAACAAGATGGAAGCATGGGTTTGGTGCTTGTATGGGCTGTGCTCATACTTCATTCATGCAGTTTTGATTCCTATTGTGTTTCCTCTCATTGTTAGCCAAACTGTGGGCATGCCACCCGAACCTAAGCAAGGGTGGCTCAAAAGCTTCAAGAATTTGGACTGCACCCTCAAGGAAATGCAAGTGTAAGTTTTCTTAGAGGGCAAATTTGGAAAATGGTCCTTATTATTTATTGGAAGCGTTAATTCGGTCCTTATTGTTTTAAAAATGACTTGTTTGATACCTAATGCATTGGAAAAATGTTACTTTGGCCCTATTATTTAAAAAGTGAGTGATTTGATCCCTAATATTTACAAAAAAGTGACTTAATTGACTTCCATTCTAGCCCTAATGATGAAAATTGACAATTTTAAAAAATATTAGGGACTAAATAAGTTGCTTTAAAACAGTAGGACATCAAATTGATTTTTTTTGCAAACATAGATAACCAAATAAGTTACTATTGAAGTAAAAGTGATTGATCTGGCACTTTTGTAAACAATAAATTAAGATTACTGGTAGAATTCTCCCTTTTTAATTTACTTTGATATTGATATTTCAAGAATGATAATGTATAGTATTACTTTTTAAGGATTGTCAAAAGATCAGTTTTGTCCTATTGTTTATTTGATTCAAGACAGCCTTATTTCACTTTAATCAATTTTTACAAATATAATGAACTTGCCACAGGTGTTGCTTCTGTTATTTTGTTCCTTAGAAACTTGCCATACTTGTGTACAAAAAATTCTAAGATCAATTCTTATCAGTTCTCTGACAGGAGCTTAGCCTTTGTGCATGATTGTTTCCAGGTACCAGAGCCTGACATATGAGTCAATAAAGATTAACGGCACAGACTTCTCCCCATTACAATGGACATCGATTTCTTGGGCCATAGGACTACTTCTCGTGGCGCCGTTACTCGGCTTTGTTTCAATCCCCCTAGACTATGGCTCGAACCAACAACTTATCGCCGGAGCAGCCACGGCAGCCGGAGCTCTCTTCTGTCTTCCGGCAGGATTTTTCCACACCAGATGGATATTTCCTCTATACATTGCTGCTATAGTTGCAGCCTACACAATCAGCACCGCTTTCCACACCCGCCACTTCGTCCTCATGGCTCGTGCGATCAACAAAAGTAGTCAATTGCCCAACAGAAGAGCCGCCGCGGCCGGGCTGTTTTCGCTCTGCAGCACGGCCGCCGGCTGCTTGGGTTCTGCAGTGATCTCTGCTTTCACATATCACATGCTGGGAAAGCCTGATAATTTCACCAGCTTATGGGTTGTTTCCATCTTCAGTGGCCTCATATGGTTTGTTGGTATGGTTCATATCTTCTCAACAAACAGACCTGGAGCAAATGCAATTTCATCATCAAATCCTACACCGAAAACTGATCATTTGGTGTCCATTTTTAAGCACCCTCATGCAGCAGGAAGCTTATCAGGAGTGTTCCTTTCATCATTCACAACAATGTGTATATTCACTGGAGGGTTGCTTTATGCAATAGGAGACCTTTGTCTTGAAAATAAAACTATACTACACCTATTGCTAACATACTTCATGGTCCCTTTGTTGTCTCTTCCACTAGCACATCCATTTCAGCAACTGATAAGAGCAGATGCCATAAAAATGCAGATTCTGGGATTTCTGTTATCAACAATTACTTCAGGGTTCGGCTTCTATTATCGCCACGAAAATTGGCAAAAACACCATCTTCTGATTCTTGCTGCAATCCAAAGCACTGGAGCAGGTCTGTTGCATGCTTTTTCCAGGGTCCTGCTGTTGGATTGTTCACCAGCAGGAAAAGAAGGCGCATTTTCGGTTTGGTTCTCGTGGATGAGAGGCCTAGGCGCCTGTGCAGGCTTTGCGTTTGCATCGGCTTCCCCTGGAAACATCTCCAGGATCTTTGGGGTTGCATTTTGTGCTGCAGCAGCTGGGAAAATTATTCTGATCTTTGGGTTCATTAGTAACTTTAGAGGAGGAGCCAAGGCTGCTGGAGAGGTAAGAGATCATAGTGAGAATTATGGGTCACCAGTTAGTGGTTTGGATCAAGGTGGTGCTGATGGGAGGGGAACAGTACTTGAAGTGGCACCACCTGAAACAAAGATGGAAGTATAGACTATTTTCTGGGCCGTTCTCCGAAACAATCATTTTATTTTTTCCTCTCCTTGATCGTTCAAAACGAACAAATTAAAATCTCTTGGTCCATTTGAAGCAATTGGCCTGTTTTCTTTATGTTCAAGACCAAGAATGAATGATCTCTATACAAGTTATTATTGGAGTAGGATCCACCAACCGAAATTGCTTTTTGTGTTGTGAATTTGGTGTGGGGTTGAAATTTTTACAAGTTTTACAAGTTTCTGTCAATTTGAACTTTATACAGAAAGTACTAAACTTTTGTATTTTTATTACATTAACACTTCATATTTGGATGATCAATTTAATGTACAAATACACTACCCTGTCAATCTCAATCAGTTGTGCATAAGAGATTTTATTCTTTCCCTGTTCTATTTCTTGCAGAACTTTATATTACAGTATGTCTCAACGAAAGAAAATCACAAGAAATATATCGCACGATAAATCAAAAATACTGCCTAAAATTTAAAGAGAACACACAATTAATGCTCATATACGCTCACTAGTGCCTCAAATAGAACTTGGAAGTACACACACATTATTTCTAACATTATTTTTAATTTTGAAAACTTAATTTTCAATTATTAATATGGTGAGATAAAATTTATTAGTAAATCCTTAAAGATTTATAATTGGATTCATTATTTGCTATGAGAGTCAAACAACTCATACAAAAATATGAGATACAGAAATACTAGATTTTCCATAAAGCTAGTTGTTGCATTATGTTCTTAGTGTTGAAAAAATTAAGAATAACAATCGTCTTAATAGACTAAAAATCACTTTGTTCAGCTTATAACTGTTACGTCTAGCTGGCTCCAAACAAAGTTGGGAGTTTGACTAGAATTTTGCCCGGAGGACACGCCAAGAAATTCAACAAGGACAGCAAGTTTTAAAAAAAAAATAGAAAGAAAGAAAAGAAAAGAAAAGAAAAAAACCACCCTTTGGTCCAATTGGGAGAAATATTTTCCATGCAACTATAAATACCCAACACTAATTAGTAGAGCCTTCCATCGTCTAATGCAATAGCATTTGTCTCCTCATTTGTCTTAAATAATTACGAGGATTTCCTATTTCTGAGTTCCATTTCTTTTTGGTCGAAAGACATTGTTTCTTTTTTATAGTTGGTAACCACCATTCCCACGGGATTTGAATCAACATCTCATAATTGAGAAGGTAATTTTAATCACTTGAGCTACCCCTTAATCCCATGAAACATTGTATTTCATTAAAAAGAAATCAAAAGAACGTACAGGTTAATCTACACTAGCTGGGCAAAATCGAAAGAAAAAATCTTTTGAAGGGGATTTTAAAAAAAAAAAAAAAAAAAAAACGTTTGTTATACCATCAAGAATGAATCTTTGAATGTGAGCATGCATTCCATGTTTCTATCTTATGCATGTGAATTTGATCTTTTCTTTTTCTTTCTTTTTTTTTTCCTGTCTTAATACAAGATTTTCATGATCTTGCTTGTGTTATCTTAGGAGGGAATAGAAGAAACAAGAGAGACAAAGATGGGCGTTGCCACCGTCATCATCTTGTTGCATGCTTCTTTAAAGATCGTCGCAGCATTGATCTTTGTCGTCATTCCGACAAACACCGGGGCGGTGGCCGTGGCACGCAGCCCTCCGATAAAGGAAAGAATAATAATGATAACCAACAACAGCACCAGATATCTTAGCGTCAGGTGCTTCTCATTCTACAAAGACGGGCCAATTCAGCATTTGAAATCAATGGATTCCTATCGCTTCAAATTTCCAGAACCGGAATGGTTCCGTTCATCAAAAACGTTCAACTGCTCAACAAACATTGGTACCTTTGTGGTCTACAGATATGACCATCAATGCGCCAATTACAGCAACAAATGCGAGTGGAAGTTCGACAACTACAGAACATACCAATACCTGCCAGTAAATCGCACTTGGCTGAGTGTTGAGTACAATCCAAACTATGAATCACAAGTAAGAGGAGGGGTGTTAAAAGGGTACTATGTTAACTAAGGAAAATCTTTCCAATTGGCAACTTCCCAAGAGCACTGATGGGCCCCGCTTGTTCTTTTTGGCTTTTGTGGCTTGGGTGATGCGGGGCAATGCCGGTTTGAATAGTTTCCCATTAACTAAACATTCCAACCAGTCTACTCATACTGCAGTTGAATATGCTTCTGTCGTGCAAAGCCTGGGCTTTTTTTTTTTTAGAAATTGTATCTTCTTGTAACATTATAATGTTCAATAAGTCGCAAATCCATAGTCTGATTTCTTTCACCTGAGTAACTTTAGGATTGAAAGTTTTTCGATGCTTTTGAAACAATACACCACCGGCCCCAATTCCCAACAGTTGCAAAAAGGAGAAATAGCAAAGGATAACACCAGAAAAATGGACCATGAGAGACAAACATGGAATGAACCAAAAAATATAAGTTGGTTTCCAAAATAGACAGCTTGAAACACCTTTTTATGGTGGCCTAACACAAGGTTGGAACAAACAAATTCAAACCATTTGTGAGAATAGTATCTAACGCAACTTGCTGAACTTTCAATTAAGGGTACATTATCCTACAACAGGATCTAATTATGCAAATTTTTGTTACGTAGAGGGTAAAATAACAAAATACTAGAAAAAGGAAAAATATATATTTCAAGGAAGAAGTAGCTACAGCAATAGAAAATACTTTAACCCTGGACGTTAAGCTTCTTCATCACTTTGGCATAAGCCACAGGGACAGTATGAAGCCGTCTCAGTTTGCCCTTGGCCTTCTCATCAGACTGCAGTAAGCAAGCGCTTTTCATTAGTTGAAGAGAGCTATACTCATCATTACAGTATTGAAGTGTCAGTGCGTGGTGCAGCAGAATGATCTAGTTGTTGAAGCAATATCATGCAGTGAGAAAAATTGGATAATGAGATACCAACATTTTACGTGAAAACTTCCAAATAAATTGAGGAAAAATCACAAGCAAGAAAGAAGAATTTCATTAGTTACAACCTTCTTTAAAAAAACTACCTATATCTTATAACAGAAGAAACTAACTCTCACACAAATATAACGAACAAGTTTTCAAAAACTTGGTGTGCTTCAAAGACAAGTTTTAATTTGCTAAGTGTATGAATAATTACAATGCAATGAAATGTGTCCGCAAAGTACCTAATTAATTAAGTGATTGCTGAGAGATGGACTATGAAATTGATTTTGTGAATTAAAACTAATTGAAATTAAAATAAAATTAAAACTCATTAAAAATGAAAAGTAAAACTAAGATGTGAAAACTCCTTGGAATACGTTTAGAGAACGGATTCCTATGTAAAATTTAGATTTTAGACTTAAACTAAGGAGTCTCCATTTTGATGTGAAATTGAACTACAAATCTAATTAATTGATCACTTAAAATTAATTAACTAATAAATTAATCCTAACTTAAAGGTACAACTTTTTCCCTAAGTCCTTTTATCTAGCTAGCTGGAGTATAGATTTATCCTAAATTCCTAGGCGAATTATTAAGAAATTATGACATATTACCCCTATACTTTACCCTTTGAGCACAGTACCCTTGTAATATCAAAGCTAAAAGCTTTTAAAGTGTGTAGGACACCCCTCTGTCACGTCCTTAGCTTAACCTAAGCACTGCGTGTGGTACTTAGACACTTTTCTATAGCAAAAGTGGTTAAGTCAGCCTGAAAATCACGAACAAAAGATTTCGCAAAGCAAATAATAAAGCAGCAGAAGTAAAGAGTTGAGAGAATAAGACTTTTGTATTGCTCTCAAGCTTTTCTCTGTGTCTTACAAATGAAAATTCTAGGCTATTTATACATGCTTGTAATATAATGAATAGCTAAGATCATTTCAATCTAATGGCTAATATGTGCTTCTAGAAGATTCTACCCTAATCATGGGATATTTACAACCAATCTCAAACCATAATCCCTCAATCAAAGGGGATTTGGTATTATCCTTATCTAGTATATCTTCTAGATCCTTCTTGGAGAGAAGTGCCATGCGTGCATCCTTTCAAGCTTTATCATCCTTGCCACATGGTTGCTCGCATGGCGTCTACATCATCGAGGTTGCCCTAGCATTAGAAAGTGTCACATGTGCTTCCGTATAAGCCTTGGTCTTGTCATCTTGCTGCCCATGTGGCGTTTCCATCGGCAGGGTGTGACATACTCCCCCACCCAATTTCGCGAACGTCCTCGTCGCGATCTCCTCATAATACTCCACAATCTCCTTCATAAAGTTTCCAAGAGAGTCTGTTGGCTCCCAACTTGCCTCACTTGCTAGCAAGCCCTTCCAATGTACCAAGTACTCATGCCTTGGTGGAAGTCCCCTTACGCAATCAGCTTCAATGAAATCAACTTTCTTGTCAAAAGGATCTAACAATGTGGCTGCTAGACTTATGGTGGTTGTGTCCTCCTTTCTTCGACTTCCTTCGCTGATCCTATTACTAGCTGATTCATCAAGGTAGATCTTTGATGAACTGGCTTGCTTCATTTGAGGGTAACTTGTTTTGTATTTGGTCTCTGACTCCTTGGTGTAAGCAGCAATGATCCGTTGACTTGTTTCTACTTCAACCGACTTCTTGCCTATTGTTCAGCTACCGTGGAGATTGAGGGAAATTTGTCTCTCGTCACGTATGGTTGCCCTCCTCTTTGGTTTGGCACCATAGGTTGCATCGCATGAAGGGTTTACCTTTTCCATAGGTAGTGCCTTCTTTTGTACCAAGGGTGATGTGAACTCTTTTACCTTCTCACAGCCTTTGGCGGTCTCTTTTGGTGTCTTATCTGCCACCTATTCACCCTTATTCGCTCCTTTCATGGCTTTTGAGTAAGCCCCCTCATTTTGTTGAACTCCCTTGTCCACCTGGAAGGTCGAAAGTTGTCTTTTTTCGAGTCTCGCTTGGATCTTCGCCGGGACCATGCAAAAGGTGTTCTCCTCCAAGATCATCATATGTTCAAGGTGGGGTGTGAGGATGACCTTTGCTTGTCTAAAGAACTCCATACTGAGGACAAGCTCAAAGTCATCCATGGGTACCACCGTAAAATTTAATTTCCCTTGCCAGGTACTGATTGTTAAAGAAACATCTTTCACCACCCCTGTCAATGGTCGCGGGGCGGAATTGGCAGTCTTGAGGGACCCTTGAGACTTGTTAAGAGTAAGTCCCAATCTCTTGGCTTCGTCTTCTACCATGAAATTATGAGAAGCTCCAGTGTCCAACATGGCCTTGGAGAGCTTCCCTTGAATCAATGCCTCCACGTACATCAAGCCACCCCTTGATATGGCCCTTGGTGTTATTTTGGCATTCAAAGCATTCAGCAACTGAAGAGAACCGATTTGTGCTTCACTGACCTTCTCACGTTCCTCAATCAACATGTTGAGTGTTTGTCTTCTTGGACACTCTCTCCATGGATGGGAACCGAGACAAAAATAGCACTTGATGGATCTCTTATCTCTCTTCTCGTCCTTGTTGAAAGGTTGTCTCCCATGTCTATCCTTGTCTTGCCCCTTGGGACTCTTGTCCTCCCCACCGTTTTCCGTCAAATCTTCTGGGGGTTCGGCGGGGTTGTTCTTTTTCTTTACCTCTATCAAGGACTCAGCCATGGCAACCGCTTGAGCGAAGGTTTTGGGCTTTCTCATTCGTACTTCTTGTTGTGCCCATGGCTACAAACCCTTGATAAAGTCGTACGCGTGATCATAATCAGGCTTATTACGTACCTGAAGTTTAAGAGAGATGTATTCTTGAACATATTGATGTATGGTCCCTATATGCTTCAGGACTCTAAGCTTGTCACGAGCTTCCCATTCAGCCTCTTCAGGGTAGAATTGGGCATATACATCCTCCTTGAAAGCAGTCCAAGTTGGAAGCCCTCTCTTGGCCTCTGGGAACTCTTGGTGCTTCATACGCCACCATAGAGCTACATCTTCTGAGAAGTAGAGTGTTGCTGTCTTCACACGGCTAGCATCCTCCTCGAGCCTAACCGCATCAAAGTATTGTTCAATCTGCCAAAAGAAGTTTTCCACCTCCTTGGCTTCGCGCTTCCCGTTGTATGGACTAGGCCTTAGCACGTCCACCTTTGGTGCTACATGGTGGGTTGACGCGCCACGGGCTATTGCTTCTCTACACATAGCCCAATCTTTTTTATCTTCTCAAGGATCTTGTCTTGTTCAGCCATCTTGCGATCTTGCTCAGTAATCTTAACCTGTAACTAATCGACAATGGTGTCTTTCTCAATTAGTGCATTCTTAGCAGCCTCTTCTGCCGTTTGTACTCGAGCTTGAAGGTTTTTGAGTTCCTAACAGAGGTCCCCTAAACTTAGTGCCTCCTCGTCATCAAACCCAAGCTGTTGAAATTTCTGCATGAAATCAGCAACAACGTCTTCTGCCTTTGTCAAACATGCTTCAAAAGCAGCTTGCACATCACAAGACTTTCCTCTCTTATTGCCTTTGGCTGTTGCAGGAGGGGGTAGGACTTCCCTTCCTCTCTTGTCATTACCAGCATCAATGCTCTTCTCAATACCTGAAGAAGACATCCTTCAAAGGAGCAAAATTACAAACACCTTGCATGTAACCTTGGCTCTGGTAACCACTTGTCACGCCTTTAGCCTAACATAAGCACTGCGTGCAGGACTTAGACACTTTTCTACAGCAAAAATGGCAAAATCAGCCTGAAAACCACAAACAAAAGGCTCCGCAAAGCAAATAATAAAGCAGCGGAAGTAAAGAGTTGAGAGAATAAGACTTTTGTATTGCTTTCAAACTTTTCTCTGTGTCTTACAAATGAAAATGCTAGGCTATTTATACATGCTTGTAATCTAATGAATGGCCAAGATCATTTCAATCTAATGGCTAATATGTGTTTCTAAAAAATTCTATCCTAATCATGGGATATTTACAACCAATCTCAAACCATAATCCCTTAATCAAAGGGGATTTGATATTATCCTTATCTAGTGTATCTTCTAGATCCTTCCTGGAGAGAAGTGCCATGCGTGCATCCTTTTAAGCTTTATCATCCTTGCCACATGATTGCTCGCATGGCGCCTGCATCATCGGGGTTGCCCTAGCATGAGAAAGTGCCACATGTGCTTCCGTACAAGCCTCGGTCTTGTCATTTTGCTGCCCATGTGGCGTCTCGATCGGCAGGGTGTGACACCTCGCTACCTATTTTCATCAATTTTGAGGAGAACTAGAAAGCACGTGCTACTCTTGCTTTTTTAATTGCAAAATCCGTGTCATAACTTTTTTTCTGGACCAATTTAATCCTCCACTTTTTAAAAACACACAAAATACAAAATTACTCACACCCTAAAATACCTAAAAACTAACGAAATGAAGCTTTAAATAGCAATCTTAACAGAAGAGCTTGACCATATGGCTTATTGCTTGCAAATTTTTTAATCTTTTTGAACTGCTGGATTCCCAAAGTAAAAATCAAGCTATTATCTCTTGTATTCAATTTTTTTCTTCATGATTTTGTCTTCTTGAGGTGTTACCTTGCCAAGGAAAAAATTGAGTTCCTTAGCCTCTTGGTTTCAATTTTTTTCTTCACATTTTTGTTTATCAATTGCAAGATGTCACCCTCGTCAATGAGCAAGGCAACTAGACATAAGAAGTATGACTAAAATAAGAATGAACTAGATCTTAATTTGAGATCATAAATAAGAGGTGCGTCTATTGTGTAAGATTCTTGTTGATGGTGGTGAAGATAAGGACTCAATAGGTTGTTTGTACTATAAATGTGGGAAAGATAAGAAATCTTGTTGTTGGTGATGAACATAACTATGAATGAGTATATATGCAAAAAAAATATTAGAAATGATTTTCAAAAGTTACTGGATATATAGGTCAACAGGTAGGTCAATCAATAGCCTCAACTAGTAAGATTAGTCAACATACTCATTCTACCGGTCAACTAGTAGGCTCAACCGAGATTTGTCGCTTTCATTAAGGGTAGATCAATCATTTTGTGGTTACCGTTAGTTGTTTCAATGGAGGCATTAGTTTTGGTCGAGAATGCACACTTTTAAAACCAGTAAGGGGGATATTAATTAGTTTTGATACTATAAAGATTTTGTGCATAAAGGTGAAAGTATAGGGGATAATATGCAATTTATTCATTTATGAATCAACTACGTGCCAAAAAATTATGGTACAACCTACAGCTTTGCAATGAAGCTCAAAAAATATTTATATGATTAAACATATGAAAGCTATCAAACATTAGCTACAAGTATAATGAGATATATATATATATATATATATAAAATAAATAACATCAATCATATAAATATATCGTGCCAAAGTAATTCAAACTATCACATAATAATCTTATCCTAAATTAAATAATAAATTATTCAAACATGTGTAACAAAAATAAACCAAAATTACAGCGACAAGTTTCAGAAAACCCCCTATAAAAGTGGAATAATGAATTTATTAAAAATTATTCGTAACTTGATTTTGAACCCAAAGATATTTTTAAATCTCATAATTGAACAAAAAATAAAGAAGAAAAACTATAATTGAGAAACCATTTTTTCCCCCTCTCGGTCCGCCGCTGCTCGCGGCTTTCCCCGGATGCAATTGTGCATGTCTTTTATATATGAATAAAGCCAAGGCCTTTAAAATATGACTACGTCACACATGATTGAAATTTAATGAAAACACACAAATTTAACGCTCATATACGCTCACAACTCTCTCGAATAAAACTTGAAAATACACACATCACCATATTATTTTAACATTATTATTTTTAATTTTGAAAACTTAATTGTCAGTCTATTAATGTGTGAAGATTTATTAGTAAATTATAAAAAATTTTATAATTGCTATGAAAGTCAAACAAATACATACAAAAATATAAAATACAAACGTACTAGATTTTCCATTAAATTAGCTGTTGCATTATATTCTTAAGTGTTGAAAAATTTAAGAATAGTTATGGTCGTAATAGACGAAAAAACCACTTTGTTCAAACATCCAACAGTTATGCCTAGCTGGCACCGAACAAAGTCAGACTGTGAGGTTTGACAAGAATTTCGCCGGAGGGCACGTCAAAAAAGATTCAACAATGACAGCCCAAAAAATTTTTTAAAAAATAAAAAAACAACATGGGGAGCATAATTTTACATGCAACTATAAATACCCAATAGTTAATAGAGCCTTCCATCATCTAATGCAATGGCATCTCTTTAATAATTAAAAATGATTTTCTATTTCTGAGTTCCTTTTCTTTTGGCCGGAGACATTGTATTTCATTAAACAGAAATCAGAAGCAGGTATTTAACTCGCACCAGTCAAGAAAAATCAACCAAAAAGAATTTCTTTTTCTTATCTTGTTTTTCTTTTTCTTTTTTTTTTTTCTGGGCTTAGCACAAGATTTTCATGATCTATTTATTTTAGATGCATGCCTTAGAATATGAAATCTTTATTCTCAAATTTTAAGTCTATAAATTCTCTTTCCTAAGTCTGTGGAATGTGTTAGCTTAGGAGGGAAAATAGAAGTAACAACAGAGACAAAGATGGGCGTTGCCACCAGCATCTTGCGTGCTTGTCTAGCGATCGCGGCAGCACAACTCTTTGTCATTCCGACAACCACGGCAGCACGCAGCGGTGGGAAAGACGAGGAAAAAGTAGTGGTGATAACCAACAACACCACTAAACATCTTAGCTTCAGGTGCTTATCATTCGACAAAGACGAGCTAATGCAGCATCTGAAACCAATGGATTCCTATCGCTTCACGTTTCTGCCGAAATGGAAAATGTTCCCTTCAGCAACAATGTTACGTTCAACTGTTCAACAAACATAGGTACCTTTGTAGCCTATAGATGTGACTATCAACACGCTAAGCGCGACAAATGCGAGTAGAGGTTCAAGAACTACAGAACATGCCAATACCTGCCAGTCAATCACACTTAGCTGAGTGTTGAATACAACCCAAACTATGAACCACAAGAAAGAGGAGTGGTGTTAAAAAGGTACTGTGTTAACTAAAATATGCCAACCAATCTACCCACACTGCAGTTGGATATGCTTCTGTCAAGCAAAGCCTGTGCTTTTTTCCCCCCGAGAAGTTATGTATCTTCTCATAACAATATTATAATTGTTCAACAAGTCCAAAATCCATAGTCTGCCTGAAGATTTCTTTCACCTGAGTAACTGGACGACTGGTATATAGTTATCTGATGCTTAAGAAAGAATACAACTCCAGCCCCAACTACCAACAGTTGAAAAAAGGAGAAATAACACAGAATGAGGTGAACATACTCTTGTAGAAAATTGGACTACGTGAGACTAACATGGAAAGAACAGGAAAACTAAGGTTGGTTACCAAAATCAACTGCTTGAAATACCTTTTTATGGTGGCCCATAGGTCCTGAGACAAGGTTAATTAGAACAGTCAATTTGAAACCATTTTGTGAGAACTATATCTCTTGCAACTTGTAGAACTTTCAAATTATGAGTACATTTCCTACAAAACGGTCTAATTATGCAAAATTTTGGAATATAAAGGGTAAAATAACAAAATACCAGAATGAGGAAAAATATCTCCCTCAAGGAAGAAGTAGCTGCAGCAACAGAAGATACTTCAACCCTGGAAGTTGAGCTTCTTCATCACTTTGGCATAAGCCACAGGGACAGTACCAGGTCGTCTCAGTCTGCGCTTGGCCTTCTTAGACTGCAGCAAGCGAGCAATTTTCATTAGTTGAAGAGAGCTATACTCATCTTTACAGTATTAGACTTCAGGCCGAAACAAGTTCATAAGTATAATTTGCAGAAAACTGTGAGACAGATGTTCTAGACTGTTAATCAATAAAGCAACAAAAATTGATTCGCAATTAATTAAAGGAAAAGAAGCTGGAAAAAGAAAAAGCACGAGAAAAGATATCACACGATTGAAATTTAAACTTTCAAAAATCTTCCAAGTCCTCCATTTTTTGCTCGGTAGAAGGTATCACATAAAATTGAAAACATGGCAGGTCCAATTGGCCTAGTGTAAACTTTATCATAGGCCACCACAATAGAGCATGTGCAAAAGTAACCTTTCTCACTGGCATTTCCACCAGTTAGTAAATCCTAGAAAGAAAATAGACTTTCTACATATGCATTGACTAAAAAAAATGATTTTTATTAGATGCACCAAAAGAAAGAAACTTCATACAAGTCGAAATATGAGGAACTAGGTTTTGCCTAGCAACTCTTTTCTAAGGATAAGAAAGGATCTAATTGATAGAGGAAGCACCATGAAGATCAAATTTTTGGCTGATACAATGAGAAATGTGTAGGTATGCCACGAAGCAAGATAAACATATCATATGATGTGAAATGAAAATTAGAAATCTACTTATTTAATAGAGTTTATCCACTAAAGTCTTCAGCAGGGATGGAATTTGCTATCAGAATAATGCTCCGAAAATCTGTCTCAAAAGTACTTCTGGCAAAACAGCTAACCATGTTTGCTTGTTGACCAAAAGAGAAAATATACAAATAGCAGAAGGGAGACTGAATTACCAAATCAAGATCTGGTTCCAAGAACACAAATAACCAAAAGTTCAGATCACAACTGTGGACTTCCCCACAAGCAATCAAATACCAACTTGACCTGTCTCTCATTCAAGAGAAAAAATAATGGGGAACAAAGACAACTACACTCTTCCCTTTTCTCCTTCAACATAAATGCTTCTTTATTCAGAAATGAAATTTGAGCACTTGAAATATTATAAGTCAATTAATCTATTTCCTTGGATGCAAAAAATTGTTGACATCCAACCTAGATCTTCTTTTCTTTATTTGGTCAACTTATTACCTGAAATTTTCAAGCATGGTGGAGACTTCTATATGATAATTGTTTACCACAGTGCAGAAAATCAACAACAACACATTAAACTACACTCTTTCCACAAATACTAGCAACTTAAGTAGCTGGTGCAATACCTCGTATACACACCATCAGGGCATATAGAACAACAATGCTTCAATACCAGAAAATCTGAATTGACGAGACAGACACACTCAACATTGTCAGCACGAAATATAGATCAATTTGTATCTTTATATCTGTGGTGTACTTTATTGTATTAAAAAGTGAAACTTCCATGAAAGTCCATTAATTTGGACCGAAGTGACTCATCTTTGTCTTTTTATTTTCCCTTATTTCCTTGGTGCAGCTACAGCAATTACATAACTCATCTTTGTCTTTTTATTTTTCCCTTGTTTGCTTGGTCCAGCTATGGCAATTACATGTCATCTGTCAGCAAAAGAATACACTAACCATAATTCTTCAGAATGAGCTACAGGAGCCCAAACTTTGAGCCGTTCCAAGCCATTAGCCTATCATATTGACAATCCTTCTATTACACTGATTAAAAATAAGATAGAAACCTAAACTCCCAATGTTTATTTTTACTCCCAATTCTGCTATACAAGTCGTTCTGAACACAGTAGGACCACAAAAATACATCCATCTACCCACCAGTGACTGCATCTGAGGCACAGCACAAGCACTGACCAAGATCAAAGCAAAACTTTCAACTTTCTCTATATTCCCGAAACACATAGTAAACCTGAATTGTACCTCCTCTGCTTGCTTAGTAAATAGGTTGAAAAATGGTATAGCATGATAATAGCAGCTTTTTACTAATTAAAAGAAAACAAGCTGCCCTTTGTAAGTCAATTTTATTTGAGGCTTTTGACCTTTTATGTCACAGTTAACCAATTTTAGTGCTCCATTATTTCATTGATTCCTTAAACATAACTAGAGTGCACTCTTCTCCTTTCTCTCTTGGTTGCATCTATTACTTTCAGTCTGCCCTGCTAATTTTTATTTAGAACATAAGCAGAAAAAAGAAAATTGAGAAAACTAATGATTTGCATAAGGACAAGCTCAAGTATCCATCAACTGATGTATACGCCAAGACAAGCTCAAGTGTCCATCAACTGATGTATACTCCAAGCCAGTCATCAAAAAGAAGCAACAGTCAGAGTGCAGAAGATACATTTCCAAACAGAATTTTGTGTTTGGGCGGGCGGGGGGTGTGCCAGTCCACAAAAAGTTAGTTGCCTTACACTTAACAGATTGCTTTAGTTTCCATGTCATGGTTGGACACCCAACTCGTGCGTACGTACAGACACAGAATTACACAATACTTTACATTAATGCACGCACATTGATCAATGAAGCACAAGAAATTGGTGGCTTCATCTCTTAGCCTTAGTCATTCAGAGCTACTTTAAAGTTTAAAAATACCCTCCATGTTTTACCTAGTAACAGTTTATATTATCAGACACAACAGTCAACAGAGAGAAGTATGCCAAGGAAAAGTGATCCTTAACCCTTTATTAGAAAAAGTCTGACTACTTAGAACTGACATAAAATAGCAACTACAACCTACTCTTTCAGGATGCTTAGTACCCACAATCTTTTTTCCCCCTCTCATACCTCTCAGTCAAGCAACATGATTTCACATGGTCAAAAACATATTCATGATTTTCACAACATATATAGTAACTTTTACTTTTTCTCCTTCAGTGCAACTTAATAACTGATGTGACTACAGAACCAATCATGATTCAGGAAAAAACCTAACTTAAGTGCAACGGTGTAAACCTCTTTAACTGAACGGGTTTACCTTCTCACCAAACTTCAAAAAGCAATCCACATAAATTTTGTTCTTTTCCAAAACATATTGTTCACAACTCAACAGGCATGTTATATATGCATACATACATATATATGTATGTATGTATGTATGTATGTATATGTGTATGTATATATTAGTCTTTGTTTACTTGCGTATTGAAAATTATTATTGTTTCCAATAAGATGAAAATGACAATCAGACCTTTAAATGCGCATTATGTCGCTTCCCCTCCTTCCATCGCCTAATTTGTCCATCATGCATAACCCTAAATCTTCCTTTGAACGACCTGATGGATAAAATTCCATGGTTACAGAAACAGATTAAGAACCTCTGGTAAAAGCATGTACGCTTGAAATTGCACAATTACGGAACCAGATTAACAACCCTCCTTAAAGCATGTAAACATGCACTCTTCCACTCAAAAAACATAAAAATACTACATATATTTAGACATTTGCATAGCAATGCACATACGAGTAACCCTTGAGTTTGATTTTCTTGACTTTGGAAACCACAGGAGTTGCCGGTCTCCTACTCTTCAGCTTCCTTTTCCTCTGCTTTGCTGTGATATGTCGCACTTGCATCAACTACAAACTCCAAAATTGATAGCCCAATAAATAAAATTAACAATTTGAAAGTTAAAAACCAAAACTATTTGCTTAAACCACAGTGTTAAAACAACAAGAAACTTTCTTTGCCCAAAAATATTTCATTTAAAATGAATTAATCATCTCAGCTGCTTCACCTTCCAATTCTAGTTTCATAACAACATACATTATCCTGCATCCACCTTCCGAATTCTAGTTTTATAACAACATACATTATCCCGAGAAGGAACTTTGGAGTTACAGAGAAGCCATTGCTGGTCTTGCACCAACGCTATGGAAATCCAATGCAATCCGACCCTTTACAAGACACCACTTATGGCGGGAGTTTTGTATATCAAGTAGCCCTTTTCATAACATAAATTATCCCATTTTTAATCTTTAAAATAACAACAACCAAAAAAAAACGTTTTACATACGGTATTTGACTAAAACCCATATAAATAATCAAGCTAAAAATACCAAGAACAACACTTTTAAGTTTTAATTTATCAAAAAAATGTGAACTTTCTGTGTGCATCATTTTCCCGAAAACCAAACAGCGCAACGAAAAAATAAACAATACATAAACCCAGATATTAATCAAGCTAAAAATGTGATAAACATTATTTGGCTGCTAATTCTTTTCAAGTAACCTTTTATTGGGTCAATTATTTTCTTGGCACAACCAAACAATGGAGAGGAAAGGAAAATGAATACTTACAGAGGATTGGTTAGAGAGTGAGAAGTCAGGAGGGGGTGCTGCTGATGGTGGAGGGCCATTGAGAAGGGGTCTAATGTTAGAGGATATTACACGATTGCCAAGGGGTTTATGGAGTAAATTTGGACAAGTGTGGAGAAGACGGTTGGGAGAAGAAATGGCGGCGGCGTTGGGCTGAGGTCTTGAGAGTGCGGCGAGAGATCTGAGCTTTGAGCACCATCTCTGCATCTTCTGCTCGTTTCACCTTCACTGTGTGTAGGGGTGTGTGTGTGTGCGCACGCGTTTTTGTGTTCCCAGAGATGCTGGGGTTCTGAGAGATTTTGGGTTTTTGAGCAACTTAGTGACTTATGAGTCAATTTCAGTGCTTATAAGCTAGAGGAGGAAGGCTACCAATATAAACCAGTAAAATTGCTCATACAATAATAAAAAGTTAAATTTAAGGGAACGAGGGGTGTAAATGGAATATTAATCTTGATTAAAAAAGCTCGTGAAAATATTGTGTATGTTTTTCATTTGAACAACTTATTATACATTATATATTTTGCAATCTTTTTTGTGTGAATTGATTCATATATAAAGGAACAAATTTGAAGGTTTCGTATACTAGTTTTTTACACTTTTCTAGAGATATTATATTGATTAATTGATTGTATCCTTTGCTAATTATCATTAAGGGTGTGTTTGGATTGGAGGGGGAAATTTTAATAAAGGAAAGGAAATGAAAGGAGAGGAAATAGGTAATTAATGTTTGGATTATAGTTTTTTTTGTAGGGGAAAGGAACATAAAGAATTATAAGTATCTTGTGTTTAGTTAAGAAGGAAATAGAAAGAAGAGATAAATTTTATATGTAAAATATTGAGAGTAAGGATTTCAAGAATCCTTTCCCTCCATTTTACCCAAATTTTGAAGGATTGAAAATAAAAAATTTGAGGAAATTTTACTTTTTCTTCCAGAACCCTTCCCCTTCTAATACCTTCAAAACAAATAAGGGATGGAATACCAAAATCCCTCCCTTCCCTTTCCTTTCCCCCCATTCCCCTCAATCCAAATAGCCCCTAAGTCTCTAGCCATAATTTGTCAAATGGCAATAGATTGACTTGCTTGATAAATATGAAATTAGCTGCATATACATTATATCACATGTCTCGTTATATTTACTAATTAGTTTACGTGTGTTATTTGTAAAAGTAAATACCTTCAATAATATGGTTGCAATTCGTTAGATGTTTTATGAAGTTTTTGTGAAAGCATATAGTAATAGATCACAAGAGACCACTAAAAAAAATACTATCTTAATTGTATCAATTTAGATATATTATATATACCTTAAATTAATATTAATAACATATTTCAAATACTTTTTTTTTTATGCACGTATGAGTTTTTCAAGTGCTAAGGGTGTTACAACTAGAGTGAGGGTAAAGGTGATTTTATATACCTCATAGAATCAAATATGAAAGTTTGCTGATTGCTACAATTCAATGCAATAATTTAGGAGTTTTGTTTGGAGAATGTATTTTGTCTTAACCCAAAAAAGAAAAAGTTAAACACGAATGTCATTTCTATTGTGGTCGAATTAATAATTAGATGTTCTCATTCTAGAAAATTATATGCGATCAAGAAATGTTTTTCTTGAAAAAGTTGAGAATGTTTTTGAATCATGACAAAACCTTATGAAGCGTACTTAACAGGAAAGACATTTTTTTTTGTCTAATTCTAAAATTTTATACGTTGAGTTGTACAACTTTTATTATATTAAAAAAGTTGTTGGGGGAAATTTTATTGATTGTTTAACCTTCCCATGTTAGAAATATGGCTCAGTGACAATAAAATATTTGGTCTACTGCCAAAATATGTGAAAATTTTATAGGCCATGAAAATAATAGAAGCTTTCACGATTAGTATAGTACTCCTTATGGTGACACACAAAGATTCTCATAAAACGGACAATAATGTTAGAGTCTCAGTAACATACAATAAATTTGCTTTAGACAAATAGATTCCTATAAAATATGAAAAAAGCTCAAAATTTTTTTTTTCAGAAGTCAAAACTTTTAATTTAAAAAAAAAGTATTTTTTAAAAAATATTAGAAAAACATTTAATGCAAGCGATTCCAAATTAACTCAACTAAGAGCTTGTTTAGATTGGCTTCCCCCCCCCCCTCCAAAAAAAAAAAAAAACTTTTTTCTCTGAGAAATTTATATAATTTTTACAATAATTATTTGGCGTGGTTTCTCGAAAAGCTAAAATTTTAAACACATTCAAATACAATTTTTTCAAAAACCAAAATTATTAATTTCTCGAAAAAATCTTATAAGATTATTAAAAAAATTCAAAAAATCAATTTAAACGAGTCTTAAATTTAATGTCATTGTTAAATCGCTAATAGTAGTTGCCGGACAAGGCCCAATTTCTTCTCCTTTCGTTTTCAAGTTAAGCCGAAAGAGAACCGGGGAAGACGTGGTCCATGAGTCATTACATAAAACAGAACACTCGAGCCACAACTCACAACCCTGACCCCAAAAATGAACCTATCCGAATTATTACCCAAAATCAAAGCACCACCTAGTGTAGAAAAATCGAATGTCATTAGCCTACATGTTCTTATCCATTTCATCAGGGTGCTTCGCTTTGTCCTTGTTTGGATTTTCCTTTTTTCCTTAATAGCAAAATAGCATCTTCTTATATTTTTTGAAAAAAAAAATTTAAAAATTAAAAGACTTTGACTTTTAGAGAAAAACTGAAATTGAGTTTCATTTTTTAGTTTCCTTTTTTTTTTTTCTCTCTCTCTCTCTCTGTTTCAAACTAAATAAATGTTCTAAAGAAAATGTGTTTATTTTATTTAAAAAAGGTCAATTCATGTAGGCTTTTTATCGTCTGGACACTTTGTTGGAATATTTGAGATAGTGTTACTTGATATCACTTTAATTTCATAATTTATTTATCGCTTCATTATAATATTTGATTAGTATGTCAAAAAAATAATTATTCTTCTTCTTTAAACAATGTTAAAAAAAAACATTTATACGGAAAAGTTGGTTATATATTAGGTTTCTTTTTAAGATACCAGCTCACTTGTTTTAACTCAGTTTTTAAATAAGTTTCAAACGTCAGAGATGAAATGAGAATTTAGAGGATGTTTGGATTAGCTTATTGAAAATCTACTTAAAGTACTTTTGGTTTTAAGCGATTTTTTTTTCCTTTTATCTTTGACTTTAAATAGTTAAACGTTTGAATAATAATTGAAGTCATAAAAATAAAAATTTACATGTTTGGTAAAGTTGATTGAAAGTAACCTATATTATTAAATTAACTAGTAAGGACATGAAAATATAATTTAAAAGGGTAGGTATAAGATAAAAAAGTAAAAATATTTTAGTAATAAAGATAAAAATGTAAAGGTAAAATAGTAAATAATTTGGTCAATCTTGCTTTTTTTTCAAAGTTCTAAAAAGTGAAAGTTGGGGGTTGGAAGCTTTTTACTTTTTATTTAAAGCCACTTAAAAAAACACTTAGCTTAAATTTGATTTTAAGCAAATTTGACCAAAAAAAAAAAAAAGCCAAACCAAACACCACCTTAGACTATGGGTATGTTTGGATTGGTTTTTTTTTAAAAGTGTTTTTTTTTAACAATTTTTTAAAAATAATTTGTTTTGAGAAGTTGAAAATTTTGTCTTCTAAAAAAGTTATATTTAAACTTTTTATAGAGTTTTAACTTTTTTGGAAGCCAAATTAAATAGTCATTACAAATTTAATACAATTTTTTCAAAAAAATAAAGGATTTTTTTCTTGAAAAAAAAGTTAATTCAAACAAGCCCTAGTTCTTACCATTTTGTTGTATTTCTTTGTCATATCGAGGGGAATAGGAATCAGGCTTCTCTCTTTAAGGATCTTTCATTCTAACTTTATTCATACACAACCTTCATATTTTTAGACAATCCCTTATTTTAGTAAAACTTAGTTTCTTTCCAATATGTTCTTTATTTTAATCGTGTACGGTGAGGTATCAGATAGCATATTTGGAAATTTAAACCTAATTTAATTTTTCATTCAGAGAGTTAAATTAAATTTTATAATTTAAAACTCAGTCTGGATTGTGAAAAAGGTTGAACGGAAATTGCAGTCATGCTACCCAAAATAGAAAGTCAAATTATAATATTTTACTAATTCTTTTTGCATTTTACAAATGGAATTTTAACTTAAAAAATAATTTAACTCTTTAAAATAAAAAGTCAAGTTGAACATAAAGAAACTGATAAGAGGAAGGCATTATTAGCTTGTTCTATAAAAAAAACTTATATTACAATAGTAACATTTTATATTTTCTCATTATCCTTCTGTTTTTCCCCAATTAGAGAAGAATGAAAAAAAAAAAAAAAGCATCAATGATTTGTCTGTCCATTTCCATCACAGCCGCGTTGATTTATCATCTCCACTCTTGTTTAGAATACTAAGAATTAAGATATCCTTATTTTACTCACTTTGAGTGGGCACCGATAACAAATACAGAGGAGAGAATCTTGAACACACAAACCCGTCCTATAAAAGGCACCAAATCAATTGTTGTGGACTGGTAAACAACAATAGCACAGTGCAAAGCAGAACAAAACAATCTAAAATGTATGTTACACACACATGTATGTATCACGTATGTATAAATATATAGGGAGAGAGAGAGAGAAAAAGAAAAAAGCAGTAGAAAGAAGGAAAGTAGGGGTCTCTGCTGCAGAAAAGTAAGAAAAATAATAGGCCTAAATAAAAAAGAGGGCTTCTTTTTTTCCTTTTTTCTTCACACCAAACCCTAGCTTTTGTTTTTTCTTTCATTATTCACAATCATGTTCACATAAGGCCGCCTTATGCATATTTATCGAAATATCTCAAATACCCAGATCTGAAAACAGTGCCTTTTGCTCATATCTTTGTGGGTTTTTGAAGAAAGATTTGAGTCTTTTAAGGAGAAGAAAACGAGGGGTCGGTGTGCTTATTATGCTGTCATCATTATTGGGCTTTTTGTTTTATAGCTTTTATTTTTTCGTTTCTGGATGTTGAGAAATGCTCATTTTCTTTTTTTTGCATAAAGTTTCAGTCTCTACTACGTGGGATTTAATGCATTTGATGTGAAGTATTTGGGGACCTAATCAAGGGGCAAGAAAGGTGTTTGTTGTATTGTTAGTGTTGATAGTGTTTTATGCCGGCTGCGTTTGTGTGTATGGTTTGAACTTGAAGGCGCGGAAGTGAAAAGTAGAACGATCCAAGTGCTTATTTCTTGCTTATGCGATAAGGCACTCTAGATTTGTACTTTGATTGGTTTTGGTGGTGGGTGAATATCCTGAGGGCAATTACTAAATTGAAGCCGTGCTTTATGAGTTCTTTGGTGAAGTAATATTGCATTTCGGGGGGGGGTTTTTGCTTGCGAGATTTTGTAGAGGTATGTTGGGTTTACAAGGTTGCTTGTGGACCTTGGCATTGTAGCAGTTTAGCCCTGCGAGGAGGTTGGTAAAGCTAAAGGGGTTTAAGTTTTTATTTCCTTTTGCATTTCAAGGTTAATATCCGGGATTTGCGCTGGAGTGGTTAGGCGTACCGGGGGCTGTCACCATGTCGTCCTTAAGTCGAGAACTGGTGTTCTTGATCCTGCAGTTCTTGGATGAGGAGAAGTTCAAGGAGACAGTTCATAAGTAAGTTCTTTTCACTGCTTATGCTTTCTTTTCTGTAACCATTCCTATTTGAAAGAAATTGAGTGAATGGGAGGATTTAGGTTTTATTTGTTTCTCCGTTGCTTGACGTTTGGAAAATGAAAAGTTGGTCGCTCAATAACAGAAATTTAACATTTTTATTTGTTAATTTAGTAACAAGTTATTGATACTCTTGGTGTCGCGATTATGGTAGCACAAAAGAGTCTGGCCACGACGGCCAAATTGATTACATCATGCATGCATGAGGATACTAGATTACCTGGTAGCAAAGATTTTTGGTTCCCGTGATCATTTGTACCTAATATTGCTTTAACCTTGTATCTAGGTTGGAACAAGAGTCTGGGTTTTTCTTCAACATGAAGTATTTTGAGGATCAAGTTCAAGCTGGAGAATGGGAGGAAGTTGAACGATACTTGAGTGGGTTCACAAAAGTTGAGGATAATAGATATTCCATGAAGATTTTCTTCGAAATAAGAAAGCAAAAATATCTAGAGGCGCTTGACAGGTGAGTTTATAAATCACTGTAAGGTAGTCAGCAAGGAAGCTTGAATGAAAGTAATAAACTATTAAGGATTAACCAGCATACCCCTTATCCATGCTTCATACTTCTCAGGCATGACAGAGCAAAAGCTGTTGATATTCTGGTGAAGGACCTCAAGGTCTTTTCCTCCTTCAATGAAGATCTCTTCAAGGAGATTACTCAGCTTCTAACTCTTGACAATTTTAGGTATTGCAGTTAGTAATTTAGTTTTATTCTATTTTTGGCCTTTCTTGATGTCTGCTTGATTATGTTGCGATGTGTTTTCAGGCAGAATGAGCAGCTCTCGAAATATGGAGATACAAAGTCGGCACGAAATATAATGCTTGTTGAGCTAAAGAAACTTATTGAGGCAAATCCCTTATTCCGTGACAAGCTTAACTTTCCAGCTTTCAAGGCTTCAAGATTGCGGACATTAATTAATCAAAGGTCATAAGAAAATGTCCGCTTACTGAAACAAATTCAATTTGTTAAATTTCCTCATCTGAGTTTTCTGAGCAGTTGTATTATCATAAGCATTTAATGTTGTTAGAACTCTTCCAATTTTCATAATTATTCCTTTTCTCATTCCTCATCATTTGCTGATGCTAAGATTCATTCTGCTCATTATTATTTTTCAGTCTCAATTGGCAGCATCAACTTTGCAAGAATCCACGTCCAAATCCTGATATCAAAACACTTTTTACTGATCATAGTTGCTCTTCTAGTAATGGGACTCGTGCTCCTACGCCTACTAATAACCCTCTTGCTGGACCCGTTCCCAAACCTGGGGCTTTTCCTCCTCTTGGGGCTCATGGTGTAAGTATAATGCGTAGTTTGTCTGCATACATTGGATTGCATAAGCTTTTGCAATCTAACTTGCTCAAAGGTTCAACTCTTGCAGCCATTCCAGCCAGTTGTTTCTCCTTCACCTAGTGCTATTGCTGGATGGATGTCAAGTGCAAATCCTACAATGCCTCATGCTGCTGTTGCAGCAGCACCTCCTGGGCTTGTGCAAGCTCCAGGTCCAGGTTGCTTTTTCCATCCACTTACTGTTGATTCTGCTTAGTTGCTGCTGTTTAATCTTTGTAGCCTTTTTACTAAATATTGCCTTTTGTGCACCCTCAGCTGCATTCCTAAAACACCCGAGAACTCCTCCAGGTCCTCCTGGAATGGATTATCAGACAGCTGATTCTGAGCATCTGATGAAGCGTATGCGTGCTGGCCAATCTGATGAGGTTTGTACAGGAAAAGCATATCTTGCTATACTTTTGAGATTATCTTGTTATCTCCTTAAGTTATTGTTCAAGTTTCTATTGCTTAATTGTTCATGCAGTTTGATATTGAAACACTCTTGATTCATCTGTAGGTGTCATTTTCTGGTTCAACTCATCCTCCTAACATTTATTCGCCAGATGACCTTCCGAAAACTGTTGTAAGAAACCTTAGCCAAGGCTCTAGCATAACGAGCATGGACTTCCATCCGCAGCAACAGACTGTTCTTCTAGGTTAATTACTTCATAACTTCTTACTTAACCGTTTACTTTGGGTACTGCTGCAACTTGAAATTCTAGATCAAGTTAAAGACTAGAATTCAACATGAGAATCATACTTTCTTTTTGTAGTCGGGACCAATGTTGGCGACATTAGCATTTGGGAGGTTGGCTCGCGGGAAAGGTTAGCGCATAAAACCTTTAAGGTGTGGGATGTCCCGTCCTGTTCGATGCAGTTACAGGTGACCACATCCTTATTATTTACTGGGACCCATTTTTTTAATTTGTTACTTGTGTAGAAGGTGTCTAATTTAGTCTTTTGTGCATCACAACTTTATCTTTTTTTCTTTTTCCTGTCCCAATTTAACTGTTGATTCTGAAGTAGTGAAATTTCAGTTGTAACACTTTTTAAAAGAAGTGAATTTCAATTGATTATTTTTCAGACAACTCTGGCCAAAGATGCTACAATTACTGTTAATCGGTGCATTTGGGGCCCTGATGGATCCATACTTGGTATGACTATCTGCCCAATTTCTTTCTTATACTTGCGTAACTGAATACTAGGTTATTCTTGTGGGATTGCTTTTCAATGCTGGTATGTGTTATATTCTGTAGGTGTTGCTTTCTCCAAGCACATTGTTCAGATATATACTTACAGTCAAGCAGGAGAATTGCGGCAACACTTAGAAGTTAGTCTTACCTCGATCTCTCTTTCTCAAAAGCCTCCCCCACCCACCACCCTCTGTCTCTTTCTTTCTTTGTGGCCATTATGCAAGGCTCTCAGAATTTATAATGGTTTCCATGTGGTAGATTGATGCGCATAATGGTGGCGTAAATGATATTGCCTTTGCTCATCCTAACAAACAACTGTGTATAGTCACTTGTGGTGACGACAAGACAATTAAGGTATTACCCTTCAAATCATAAAAACATATAGCTGCTTATGTCTGGAGTTTGGATTCTTATAGATTTTTGTGCTCTAGGTGTGGGATGCTGTAGCTGGTCGCCGGCAGTATACTTTTGAAGGTCATGAAGCTCCTGTATATTCTGTCTGCCCTCATTATAAAGAGAATATTCAGGTCAATCTCATTTTAGAAGAATTTTTTTTCTCGATAAAAATATCTGCTGACATCTGAATGAATTTCATGTTTCTTTCTGTGTCCTCTTTATGTAGAAATAATTTCTTCTTTTTTCACCACTCTGCAGTTTATTTTCTCTACTGCCCTTGATGGTAAAATAAAAGCATGGCTTTATGATAGCTTGGGATCGAGAGTGGATTATGATGCTCCTGGACTCTGGTGCACGACAATGGCTTACAGTGCTGATGGAACCAGGTTTTTTCTCTATTCATTTGTCATGGACTTACACCTTCACTGTTATTTAGTCATAGTAACCCTGTCAGGACAGTTAACATTGTTGGTAGACATAAATTTCAGGTTTCATCTTGCTTTCAGTAGGTCTATCTGATCAACAAACTAATAAGGGCTCTTGCTTAACGAAGTCATCAAATAAAAGACTTCTTTCTCATATTATGCTTTGGGAAAGTTCTTAGTGACTGAGGAAGTCTATTTAAAGTTTCACGGAAGTTGTTGCGCTCCAAATTATAAGTTATTCCTAGAATAGAATGATAAATTACTGTTGCCATTATGATCACTATTGTTGCCGTGATATTTTCTACAATAGGTTTAACCTGTCCATTTCACTTCCTTACTGAAAATCATTTTGAGGTATGGTTCTGATAGAAGAGTGAAATATGTGAAAAAAAATGAGTTACAGATTAAACTGAAAATTAGGATAGAGGAGAATAAAAATGGGTAAGGCCTTATCAGGAGTATAAAAATTAAGAAAGAACTCAGCATTGAAAATGCAATTAAGAAACTCCATTCTTTAAATCTACCAGGTTTTCATTTTCATCACCTTAAAACTTGAAGTGCTCTTTATGTTAACATAGAGAACAAGCGATGCAATAGAGTCTTGTATCAAGAAGGCTTAGTCTTAGCACATGAGGTTGGGGGCAGAATCATGACAATCAGAGAGTTGGGGCACTTGAATACTGTAAGTTTCATGAAAGCGTCACAAAAAGTGGATCTGTTCCACAAGCAAGGTCTGTACTATTATAGAACATTATACTGCTGGTGATATCTAAATTCTAAGTCAGTGATTCTGTTTTCTCTTTATTAATTATCTTTTCCTGGGGGAGAATTTTTGAGTATGTTTAGATATTAGCGTTAGTTTCCTTCCATAATGATTTTTGGTTGCTCATGTGATAGACTGATATGTTCCCTAAAGATTATTTTTAATATTTTAATTATAGGAGTTTAGTACATTGAGATGATCCCTGTATATTGAGTGAGCTTATCAAAATGTGAATATTTGCCAGCAGAGACATAAAATTCAACCAAGTGAAGAAAGTGATACTTTACTTGCCGCAGAATTTGAGAAGAAAGATGTGTTATAGTTTATGTAATTAACTGATTTCAAAAATTTTTGTTGTGAAGAAAAGGAAATTTTGTTGACAAGTGCTTCTTAGACTTAATCACTAATAATTATCGAAGTAAATGATTGGTGCAAATTCTTATGAAACAGCTTATTAAAGAATCTATGAGACCTTGTTACTTCTTAAAAAATGACACCTCAATCTGCTTAAAATAAAAGCACTTATTGTTTACACATGCATAAGTTTCTCATGCACATTAGATGATATATATGCTACAGAAAGGCAAGTCAAAGAATGATAAAAGTTGTCTCTAGTTCTCAACATCTTCTGCTTATTTTCTATTAAGAGCGCTGAGCTACAAAGTGATCCATAGTAATGCAAGATAAGCCTAGAAGTTCAGAATGATTTAAATACAGTTACATTACCAAATAATCTGGCAAAATGTTGATCTTTGGATTGATGTGTTATTACAGCTCTAGTTTGCGTTCTGTGTACCTCAGATTATTAAGTTAATTGGTTTCTACAAACTAAAGCCTAAAGTTCTTTCACCATCCATTTCCCTTTGTGTCAGAGTAAATTGCTAATCTTATAGAAATCCTTCTGCCATCAGCCCTTATTTGAATAACATGTTTGATCATAATGAATTTATTCATACAATAAATTGACCATATCAAACAATATCTATATGCTTCACTCTCAGTATTAGTTTTTAAATTTTGATTTGGGTGGAGGGGTAAAGAGGGAAAATGGTTCATAAAATTGTTTGACTTTTCAAAATGACAGAGTTTGGGATACCCTAAAACAGATCCATGACACAAATTGGGGGCTGAGGGGGTCCTGCTTTTAGGATATATCTTAATGACTCATGGCTACTGTGTCTTCCTTTTTCTGCCTTGCATTCATGCAGAACTTTGCGTTCATTTCTCTCAGATATGACTGTTCTGATCCGCTATTGCCATCACCTGTCACATGACGTGTTTTTTTGGGTTCCCCTCCTTCCTGATGCTGTTCATGTTGCTGCCAAGATAATATCATGAAATGAATTTAGAAGTTGGTAGTAATTCTCTCTTGAACTTGTTCATTTCCAGACTATTCTCTTGTGGAACAAGCAAAGACGGAGAATCCCACCTTGTTGAATGGAATGAAAGTGAAGGGGCTATCAAGAGGACTTACAATGGTTTTCGGAAGCGTTCACTGGGTGTTGTGCAGTTTGACACAACAAGGAACCGCTTCTTGGCTGCTGGCGATGAGTTCCAAATAAAATTCTGGGAGATGGATAATACCAACATGCTAACATATACTGATGCTGATGGTGGACTGCCTGTTAGTACCGCGTGACATCCATTATGTCTAACACTAGAATACTGTGTATGTTGGGAACTTATGGGCTCCTTATTAATTGTTTAGTTTCTTTGCAGGCTAGCCCTAGACTCAGATTTAACAAGGAAGGTTCTTTGCTGGCTATTACAACAAGTGACAATGGAATCAAGATTTTGGCCAACACAGATGGGCAGCGCATGCTCCGAATGCTAGAGAGCCGAGCATTTGAAGGATCTCGAGGACTTTCTGAGCCAGTTAATGTTAAAGTAAATTTCATATTCCAGTTAATTGTTCATAGCATAAGTTCAAACAAATCAAGTGTCGCCTTTCACTTACTTGTCTTCTACTGCCTGTGCAGCCTCCAATTGCTGGTTCATTGGGCCCAATTGCCAGTGCTTCTAATCCTGTAGTGCCAATTGTTGATCGTACTGATAGAATTCAACAACCAATATCCATTGGAAATCTTGTAAGTTATTATTCTGACTTTTGTTTTGGTCCCAGATTGTTAAGTCGTTATTCCTCCTTCCAGCATCAAATCTGATTTACAAGTTCATCCTTATTCCTTCGTGACTACTGTAGGCTACCATTGAGAGCAGCAGGATGGCCGATGTAAAACCAAGGATTGCAGAAAATATGGATCGAATTAAAAGCTGGAAATCTCCTGATATAGCTGACCAAGCTCAGCTCAAGACTCTTAGGTTGCCTGATCCACAGACAGCTAGCAAGGTATGTTATGGTGTTGCGTTAAAAAATTTATTTATCAGTAGATCCACTTCTCTTTGCTTCTGGACAAGGGTAATAGATTTAGTCTTTGTTACTTCATAAACGAGTATTTGCTCTTGTGCTTTATTTTCTGCTCTTGTGCTTTACTTTCTTTCTTTGTTACACTTAAGCTCATATGCGTAAGCTACACTATCATGTACTGCAGGTTGTGCGGTTACTCTATACCAACACTGGACTAGCTTTGCTAGCTCTAGCAGCCAATGCTGTTCATAAGCTCTGGAAATGGCAGCGCAATGAGCGCAATCCATCTGGCAAAGTTAGTTTTGAGTTCATGTTTCTTGTATGCATCATCTATCATTAGATATTTCTATTCATGAAGTGATGGTTTGCTCTGTTTTCTACTCGCAGTCTACAGCATCTATTGCGCCCCAACTATGGCAGCCCCCTAACGGGGCTGTTATGTCTAATGATGTGAGTGACCCCAAATCAGTAGAAGAGTCAGCTGCTTGTATCGCTTTATCTAAAAATGATTCATATGTTATGTCTGCCTCGGGTGGGAAAGTCTCCTTGTTCAACATGATGACCTTTAAGGTTTGTTGTTAGTCCACACACTTATTTCTCCCTGCAGTTACATTTTCTTTCTTTTTTCTTCTTTTTTTGGGCTCATCTAAGAAGACCAGATCAACTTCATGTACAACACACATGAAGATTTACTCATTGGTTGTGTCACTTAATTGAGACTTAACTCAAATTCTGTTCAGGTCATGACAACTTTCATGCCACCACCTCCAGCAGCCACCTACTTGGCATTTCATCCTCAAGACAACAATATCATTGCTATAGGAATGGAGGACTCAACTATACAAATATACAATGTTAGAGTTGACGAGGTAATCATACTTACCATTTGGTTAAATTAGATCTGTAGGCATGTTTCATAATTTTACGCAGCTGCTAAGTAAAAGACATCTGCAAGATCTCTTAGTCCAAAGCTGGATTTTCTTGAACTTATTAGAAAACTTGCAATTCCTTCTTTTCCCACCTCTTCTTGTTTCATGGTCTTTTTACTTCTCTAGTAGTAGTTGCTCAATTGATCCATTTCTTTGAGTTGCTCAATTGATCCATTTCTTTGAAATCTAGCTTAAAAGATTGGCATCAGGAAAAAAATTATTAGTTGCAATTAAAAATTTTAAGGTTGTTTATCTCATAGCATACGGGGCAGGATAAAAGATTGTAACTAAGAGACAATTTTACACATAATAGGGACTTTACTGACCCTCATTATGATTTATGGCTCTGGTTGTATTTTGTTCCAAGATCTTTTGTTCTCCATATATTTTATTCTATGCTATGATTATATGTATTAAGTGGTTGGTCTGCTCAGTTCCTCTGTAGTCTTCAAGATTTCTTTCTTTCTTTCGATTGGCTTGATTTCCTAATTTTGTAGAATAACTGGCTCCTACTTGCATAAAGATTTTATCATTTTATAATCTCGCTTCTATATATTTTTCATTTGTTGCATGTTGATTCTCCATGCAAAATTGTTATTTAAATTTCTGGATATCGCTGTCACAATATCTGCTCCCCAATCTGTAGTGATGCGATGGTGGAGGCTATTTCTAATGTGATCCCCACATGATGGTTTTGATGCATTTTTTATGCTTATATGCTCTTGTTTGCTCACCCCTAATGATGTAACCTTGTCAATCTTATCTCTACTCTTTTCCTTTTCCCCTTTTGGTAGGTTAAAACGAAGCTCAAAGGTCACCAGAAACGGATTACAGGTCTTGCATTTTCACAGAGTTTGAATGTTTTGGTATCGTCAGGAGCTGATGCACAGGTAAGTGTTGGCAAATGGAGAAACTATTCTACGCATATTGAAAATTTATTGTGTGAGCAGTGAATTATTCTTTGATGTAAGTTAGTTGATTGTAGAACGTGCTTCTCTTCTGATTAAAGATGTTTAATCCCAATTGCAGTTGTGTATATGGAGCATTGATGGTTGGGAGAAGAAGAGAACTAGGCCCATTCAAGCACCTGCTGGTCATTCGTCTCCCCTGGTTGGAGAAACTAGAGTTCAATTCCATAATGATCAATCTCATGTACTGGTGGTGCATGAAAGCCAAATTGCAATTTATGATACCCAGCTTGAATGTTTGCGTTCAGTAAGTATCTACCTCATTCCTTTTACTGCATTGCAGGACGTATTTTACAGCTTAAGTTTGCTGATCGTGTCATTAAGTCACAAGGTTTCTTGACATTCGGATTTGGCTTTTCTTCATTCTATGCCAATTGATGTCGAGAAAACCACAGAATGCGTTCAAGTTACCGTTCTCTTGTCCATCTTTATGTGTTCTATCTGTCTTTACCCTTTTATCAGGCTATGTAGCTTATGGGAGTTGCAGAAGAAACTGTATGATACTTGTATTTTGTGCTGCAAGGTAGAAAATCTATCTTCCTGGAGTATGGAAAATGAAACCGGACGGTATTAAAGTGGTTATATGTTTTTATATGTTTTGTACCAATTTCTTCGGAAGTCTGTTTGCACATTGATGATTAGCGGTCTTTTAATTTGATTGGTTCTTTGGTCCTTTGTCTTCCAAATTTATTGATTTACTCGATTGATCATATCCAGTGGCATCCAAGAGACTCACTTCCTGCTCCCATCTCAAGCGCAATCTACTCATGTGATGGCATGTTGATCTTTGCTGGATTTTGTGATGGTGCAATTGGAATCTTTGATGCAGACAGTCTAAGGCTTCGTTGTCGGATAGCACCCTCTGCTTATGTACCTTCATCTGTTTCCAGGTATGCAATTTTGAAGAAATTCTAAAGTTTGCATTTTCGACCACCTAGACTGGTCATAGGAAGTCAACGGGTCTTCGTCACTTCCGTGATCACAGGGTATCTAGAAGAATTATCCTAGTAACTTGCTTTCCTCTTTTTTATTTTATTTTATTATTATTTTTTTTTTTTGGGGAATTGTGGGACAGAGGCGGCAGTCTACTTGAGAAAATTCTTTGGGGCTCTTGAATAATTAGCTTCTTTCACTGCAATTAATCGATTAAAGAATAAAAGTATGTATACATGGAGTCGTAGAAAGAAACTGGTACATCAGTTAAATAATCAACACATGATTGCTTTAATGTGACCCTGATGTAATGAGTTTGTAAAATGAAATTTGCCTCTGCTGGTTGGTTTTAGCACATGGAAGTCAAAAAAATTTCACAATTTCAGGAGTAAGGTAGTGTAGATTGTTGTTCAATCAAACAGTACTGTTCTGGCCTTCTGTTTGCTCAGTCCTCTGGGGATATCTAAGTCTGAGGTCCCTTGATGTGACATGGAGTCTATGTCAAACTAATAGTGAACGGAGCTTTAAGAAGTATAATTCAAAGTACACTTTTGCGATTGATTTTGCAGCTTATAAATTATTCTGGAAATTCTTTGAAGGTAATTTTCCTTTTATGTCTCACTTTAACTTCGTTTAGCTCTCGAGTGCAAAGTTTGATAAGTTAGTTCCAGAAATTAAGGTAAAAGAAGTGAAGTTGGAAATGAAAATATGTCAAGGACAACTTTTCAAAGAAAAAGAAAATATGTCAAGGAGAAGCACACTTTTAAGTTTGCAAATCTTTTAGAAAAGAGTGTACGAATTACAAAAGAATGACTCAGGTGGTTCCCTCACAGTAATTCTACTGCCATTAGAACATTTGAGGTTATCTTTATTGTAATGGGGGCATTGACTCAAATTGTGCAGCAGCAGCGGCACTGCCTTTCCTGTGGTGATTGCAGCTCATCCATCTGATCCCAATCAATTCGCTCTTGGTATGAGCGATGGTGCAGTTTATGTTGTTGAGCCATCTGATGCCGAACCAAAGTGGGGTGGCTCTACCTCCCAAGAGAATGGTGCTTTACCATCTATCCCGTCAAGTTCTGCATTGAACAGTCAGCCTTCTGAAACCCCTTCTAGGTGATACTTTCAGATCAGATTCTAGTGGCTGCCGCGGTGCTAGAAGCCAGCTTCTTTTTACCTGTTCTTTCCCAATCTTTACTTACTAATGTAAAGTAATATATATTCTTTTTCTCTGCTTTTATCTTGGCCATTTCCGGGAAGAGCTAATTGGAGTTGTACTGTACATTGGTCATACATTTAGTAGCTAGGGTGGTTTTTTCTGCATACTATATGATGGTCATTAGTTATTATTCATTTCTCTTCTCAGCTACAGACTTATAGATGCTAAATATTTACTCCGGATCGTTGGATATTCAGAAAGGGCTCTCCTTGAACCATTCTGCCTTCTACGTCCATTCTCTTGTTCTGGTATATTATTGCGATTCGACACGTCTAATGTCTTCAACTGCAGTGTCATGCTCATCAAGATTCTGTATGCATACTTCACTATCTTGCTTTCAGAGCAGAAGTGTATTATCCCATCAATTTTTATGGCTACAGCAAAACTTCTGAGCTCAAAAGGTGGTCGATCTCATACTATAATGATACCTTTCAGTGAACCCACCCCTAGAGAAGGGTCTAGTTGGCCATTCCAGCTACTGGAAACACCATTGCTTCACAAGAAAAGCAGAGATATTGAAGGAAGTGTAGATGTCCAAGTTGTTTATCGCAGTTGCTATTGAATATCAAGAGTAGATGAAGCTTACTTGAAGGGGACTGGTCTATAGCCAGAATCGATGAAACTCAAGTTTTATCATACTAGGTGGAATCAATTATACGGGTACGACGGTGTTTCTTCCGTCCGTCCTTGTTTTCTTTTACGCTTTTCTCTGCAATAAATGACAACCTTGATAGCGTCAAATTGCTTGTAGAAAGAGAGCAATGAGTAATAACTTTGAACTCGAGTCTCACTATTCACACATGATAACGGAATACACGGTTGTGTAGCGTTGAATGTCTTAAGTCGAATTCGAGTTTGGAGGACTTCGTCTTCACAGTTTCCCATGCATTGACACCTCCCAACTGAGAGGCTTTTGTTGAGAATGAGTTTGAGCGGACGAAATTTCAAACTCCAAATTCAAGTCTTAAAAGACTTAAAAAAGACTCTGAATTCTGAGGTCTGGAAACTAAAATTCGTCGGTTTCATGTCATGTCAACTGTTTCAAATTATGGACAACATGGTATCAGACTCGAATCCAAATTTAGAGTAAATTACGTATTTGTTTCCAAATTAGGTTCTTCTAACAAATTTTGTTTTAAAAAACTTATTATTTAACAAATTTTTCCTCAAAACCCACTGGTGCTATCCGAAAACTATAGAACGGCGAAGCTGTCACCTGCCTTGTCAACGTTCAAAACATATGAAATCGCTGACCTTCACAAGACACTTTTCCTCCTCAATCCAAAAATGGAAACCAAACCAAAACTCCAACTTCACCATCACTCACCCAATTCTCCTCCTGGTGGAATCATGCGCTTGTATGCACCACCTTAAGCAACTCCACGCCCACATGACTCGAACCGGCCTCATCTTCCACCTCTTCCCCATCAGCCGCCTCGTTGCCTTCTGCGCTTTAAACGAAAACGGAAGCGTTTCATATGCCAATTCCCTTTTTTCCTTGATCCCGAACCCGAACACCTATATATGGAACACTATGATAAGGGGTTGTGTTAAGGATAATGATTTTGGAATGGGTTTAAGTTATTTTAAGAAGATGGTTGAGGAGAATGTCGAGATGGATAGGCGGAGTTTCGTGTTTGTATTGAAGGGGTGTGGGGTGTGGGCCGGGGAGGCGGTGCACGGCAGGATTTGGAAGGTTGGGTTTGTGGAGGATTTGATAGTGAGGAATGGGTTGGTTCATTTTTATGGGGAGAGAGGGTTGGTGGGTGATGCGCGTAAGGTGTTTGATGAAAGCTGTGTGAAGGATGTGGTGTCGTGGACTAGTATGATTGACGGGTATGTGAAGGCAGGGTTAGTGGAGGAGGCTTTAGGGTTGTTTGATTTGATGGGTAAGTGTGGGGTGGAGCCTAGTGAGGTTACAATGATAATGGTGTTTTCTGCTTGTGGGAAGAAGGGGGATTTGAGTTCAGGGAGGAGGTTTCATGAGCTTTTGGTGAATAAAGGTGTAAGATGTGGTGTAAATTTGATGAATGCGATGCTGGACATGTTCGCCAAGTGTGGATGCTTGGGTGAGGCGAAAGAGATTTTTGATAAGATGGAAAAGAAGGATGTTTATTCGTGGACGAGTATGATCAATGGATATGCAAAAAATGGGGAGGTGGAATTGGCGAGGAAGACTTTTGATGAGATGCCAGAAAGGAATCTGGTCTCTTGGAATGCGATGATTGCAGGTTATTCGCAAAATAATAGACCAGCAGAGGCTTTGGAACTTTTCAATGAAATGGAAAGAAAAGAGTTGGTTCCCATGGAGAGTACTTTGGTCTGCGTGCTATCTGCTTCTGGTCAATTGAGTTGTTTGGATATTGGACGATGGGTTCACGATTATTATGTAAAGCAAAAACGCATTGAGCTGAGTGCAATTCTAGGGAATGCACTTATAGACATGTATGCTAAATGTGGAAGCATTGATGCTGCAGGAGAACTATTTAATGACATGCCACAGAAGGATCTGGTTACCTGGAACTCGATGATTGCTGGGTATGCTTCTCATGGGCATGCTAAAAAGGCCCTTAATCTTTTCGAGCAGATGAAAAATATGGGATTCAAGCCTGACGATATCACGTTTGTGGGTGTCCTATCAGCTTGTGCTCATGGCGGATTGGTCAATCAAGGCTGGATGTACTTTAGAAATATGGAAGTATTTGATCTAGTACCAACTGTTGAACATTATGCATGCATGACTGATTTGCTTGGTAGAGTTGGTCACCTGGAAGAAGCTTATGATTTTATCATGTCAATGCCGATCCAACCAGATGCTGCTGTTTGGGGGGCACTGCTTAACGGTTGTAGGATGCAAGGGAATGTTGAGCTGGGTAAGCTTGCAGCTGAAAAACTTATAGCATTGGATCCTAAAGATAGTGGGATTTATGCACTCCTTGCAAGCCTATGTGCTAAAAAGAGGGAATGGGCTGGTGTGAGCACAGTTAGAAGCATTATGAAAGCTAATGGCATAAAAAAGAATCCAGGCTGCAGCTTGATTGAAGTGGAGGGTCAGGTTCATGAATTTTTGGTTGCTGATGAATCACACCCTCATTCCGAAGCTATATATAAAGTGCTAGATAGGTTTCTTTTGCTGTCAAAACCAGAAGATCATGCATCAGACAGCATCCTGAATGATGCATTTTCATGAGGGCAATTCCGGCAGGATTTGGCAAATCGGTTCTGCTCTTGGAATCACTTCTGATTTTAGTCCCACTATCCACCATGCTTCCATTCTTTCAGAAGAAACTGCGTGCAAATTGCTTATTACCTGTCACTTGGGAGGCTGTTGATGGATATGTGCATTTAGGCATTGCTCTTTCTACACTCACAATATCTAAACCTGAGTGGCCTTGGAGGAGTATGATCTGCATACATAATGATCTGATGAGTTACAGTCACTTACATGCACCTTAGCAAGGTAGCATACTGTTCCCTAGCAACCTTCCCATGTTAAACTTATGAAGAAGCAAATTTCTGGAGAAGAATGGTTTTTCTGTATTCTGGGGCAGATAAGTTGCTCTCGTGTGGCTGGAATAGGACCGTGACTGTAAGGTTGGCCTTACAGTCTAAAGCAGTATGTGTGGAAAGGCCTGCTTTGTCAAAGAGGATTAATGCTAACCTCACGTGCCCTTCCCTGATGTTTATACTTGGGTCAAATTATAAATTTATGTATATGAAGATATTTTATTGGTACTATAGTTGAAGCTCTTGTTTCTGTTATTCGACTGTGAAACGAAAGGAAATCGATATGACCAGCTTTGTAATCTTAAGCAAAGGTTAGCTTTTGAGGACTGACTGGTGCAGCAGTTCAAAGAAGATGTACTAGCCTACAAATTGGAGCATGCTACACCTTTGGAGATGTATGTGAAGAAGATTGTCCGCATAGTTCTGGCTAGAGCCCTCCAAAAAAATTGAGGTTGTTATCTTGCCATGTTTGGGTCAAATGTGAAATAATGTTTGAGCAATGGCAGATATTAGCAACTTACAAGAGTGAAACATGTGAAGCTTTCTTGCAAGGGTTTATGATTCTCTGATCCAAGATAACTATCACAAGTTTGGCAATGAAGACACCAGAAAGTGAATCTGGTCCAATCATGCAGCAGCCTTATAATGCGTTAAAAATTTACAGTTCAGCACATATTTCAGCTCTTTCTCAATGCCATTTGGGCTTGTCTGGGGATCACACTGTGAGTTTCCTTCATTTTACATCTTGTCCCACTAGCTTGCCCTCGAAAGAAAGGGGGTTACGACAGGGATGTGGACAAGTTCTGTAGATATTCTGTTTTGCTCACCTCTGAGCTGCATGTACTAATGTCTTCGTTATAATTCAAAGTTGTGACCAGTCTGAACTAAAAGTTTGAAGAATAAAAAGGCCTTGATGCATAAACCTTTTGACAAGCACAAATCCTGACATCGCTGTCATATGTTGGAAATGCTGAAATTTTTAGGGCCGGTCAAAATATCTAACATGATAATGACACACATCACCATCACTATGCTGCCAGCGAGACGTGTCCTTTCCACCGAGTCTCACATGTTTTTCAGTGCGACTCACGTGTGATTGTGCATGCCTAGAGAAGGTCCCCATATGATATCAGCGTCATGATGCACAACATTGACATTACTACTGAAAGGGGAAAAGAGAAAAATGATCTTATTGCTATTTGAGGACACCAGGCTTGTTAACTCCATATGGTTTAGAGTGATAGAGACACTATCACTGAAAAACTTATTCTAAGGTGGAACTTTGCAGTGAGATGTGGAACTTCGTTCAAGCACATTACTATGACTTGTGCAAAGAAAAAGGGGGTCAATGAAAGCTATGAATAGCAACCGTGTCAATGAAAACTATGAATAGCAACCATACACCTGATGCAACGTTAAGACAAGATGGCAGCTGCATTACAACTAACTTTTAAACATTCTAAGCTCAAGGTGAATAATACTCTGATCTTCATACCAACTTGAATTTCTGTCTTAAGTTTTCACAAAAAGACTCGTACAATTTGTCAGCTACGTCAAAATTTACAATGGAAATTTGTAACCGCATAAACGTATAACATGTCTAGACAGATTCTAAGAAGTAAACTCCTCAACAATGTGGCAGAGAAGAAAAACATCTGAAGATCTTTCTGCATCACATTGTTATAAACTGCAGTTGAACATTAAAATTTTCCAACTGCCTCAAATAACTTACTGAAAACCTGTTTCACAGGAACACAGGTGCCCCTATGGCTGTCAGTGCCTGAACCTTTGTGTTTGATGGCATGAGAAAGCAATGTCTTGTCATTTGAAAAGGTATACTTCATTGACTTCCCAGAAGATTCCACAGCTAGGGAGCAACCATTTCCCTTTGCCCTTGAGGCACTGAAACTTTGGCCGGCAGATACACTTTTTCCACTGCTGGGAGTTGGATGGCAGTGGGGATTTGAGATGTAGCATACAGGAGTCCTCCTGGAAGTTTTCCATACAAGTTGGTGGATTCTACTCCCATCATCCTCAAATGGCATCTTAGAAATACCATATTTCCCAGGAAGAAAAGTTTCCGAGCTATCATGTAATACCTCTATGTCAATAGGATGGCCAATGATAGCCTTACCACTTGTCTTACTGACTAAACAGATATAAGGCACATGATCACCTTGATGATTTTGTTCGACAGTGAAATCCACATCTACTAACACTGTTTCCATTCCATTCTGCTGGCCAGTGTATGCTGAACTATCAAAGTCACAAGAATTACTGCCTCCAAGAGCTGATGGAGATACCCCCCGGTCTAAGTTTTCCACGGATTTGGTTCCGGATGTGCATCCAGTTTCCTGACAACTGGCATCCATAGCTAATGGATCTGTTTTCTTTCTTGTACTAATTTTAGTCACAAACCTCTTTGTATTTGTTGAAGGACTTCCTCTTATGCCCGGCACGTGGGGTTTCCCTTTGTGCATCTCGTTCTGTATGCCCACTCCATCAATCTGATGACAATTGGGGGACTTGGACGATTTACTGAATTCATCTTGCTTCTTGATTTTGATCCTTCTCAGTTGCCTCTGTGAGTGACCTGAAATTCTCAGTGGCAGATGCAGTCAGCTCCATAGCAGTATAGTATGATGCATCCATTAAAAAAAAAAAAAAAGAGAAAGAAATGTAGTTCCTGAATCCTGAGAGTAGTTCCACCGCATGCCAACAGACATGCAAAAAGCATCATGTAGGATTGTTCTACATTGAGCACTGTATTTGTTCATGCAAGATTTTGATAAGCTAGTGTAACATTGCAAGGTTCTTACTTCTATCACTTTTAGGTAATCATGAAAGCAATAACTGGAAAATTAATGAGCAGCAAGAAGGTGTCTCAGGGGTCAGCAGAAGAGTGTGCCCCCTTGCTATTCATTCCTGTAGGAAGAAATATGCTCAGACATCATAGTTAGACATGGTTACTTCTCTACATAAATTGTGATTTTGTCCTTTTGGTTGTATTTCGAAAAGATTTACTGGAAATCGAAATACTAACTAGTTATAGCAGGTGCAAAATTTAATGACTGTTTACAGGACTTTGAACCTGAGACTCACACTCCCAGACTCTAACTTCTCCAAGTTCAAACATAAAAGAAAGTGATCGGAAGTTGTTACCATTGGCTAGCATCAACCAACTCAGCATATAAGATATTTCAGGTGTGCTAGCAGAAGGAAGAAAATTACCTAAAGCCTGCACAACCTTGCCTTGATCTGCACCTCTATGCTCGTGCTTCAGAGGAGGGCATTCTGTCTCCACAGAAGCATTGTTTTCCGAAGCTACTCCAGATACGAAGGTGGAATCATCTGATTCTACCCGGGAGGTTGAAACCTTAGATGACTGAGACTGAATTGGCAAATAAGTGTATCTGCTTCTCTTTGCTCGGCAAACAGTTTCTGCCTGCACTTCACCTGTTGACATTACAGAGTGGTAACTATTTTTAACAAGACAATGCACACAAGGGTCAGTTATCACTATCAGATTTAGATGACTTGCAACTACTATTCTACATTCCCAGACATCAGAACTTTCGTGACATTCTCGAAAAGGTGTGTTTAGAACTGAAGATGGACTCTCTCAGATTAAAAGCACATGCTGTTGATAGTGGGATTTACCTCTTCTTTTGAGTTTTATCTGCTGATCTTTCTTTTCAAGTGCAAGGGCATGAAGAATAGCATCTCGGCGACGCACATACTTCATATTTTCTGCAAACGTAGATGCCTGGGACGATTCAGCCTTTCTGATGCAGTCATCAAATTCACCACATCTGAATGCTTTTATGCGCTTCGATTTCTCCAAATTGTACCAATCCCTGAAACATGATGGTCATTATATACCCCAAAAAAACCAGTCTCAACAACTTAAGATGCAGTCTGTGACAGTCTAACAACACCAGAAAGAATGACCACTCACTACATTTTTACATCTTCTTGTCATTATTTAATCAGACTGAACTGTAGCACAGGTTCCAGTTCTGATCAAATACGGTTCAATTTTCCGAAAACAGCCATCCATTAACCAAAGAACTTCTGTCACTACCCGAGCCAAGTCATTGTGAACTGAATATATAACTTTGACAAAACCAATGTTGTAACGTTCTTGCCATACAAGAACAATATTCCAGTAATTTTCTAGCCCATATTACTAGCTTGCCAACACATTAAGCCTAATGATACTCAGGTTTCGGGCTGTGACAAGTTACAAGTTCCCACTCAGACACGCAAGAAGTAAAATTTCTTCTCACTTGTAGAATTTCTAGAAATCTAACTAGATTTTGACTTTCACAGATATCAAGTTCACCTAATGAACACCAGTAATACCCGTGGGGGAAAAAGTTGTGTAATAAGATGAGAAATTATAGCAAAACCCTCAACAGTCAACAAGAAGTAATATAAATACTACTCGTGTTCCATGAATAGACCCGTCTTTTGAATTGCAGAATAAAGGGCAAAGAAAAACAATATTACACCAAGACATGGCCATTAAAATGAAAAGAGAAACAAATCTAAAGTCATACAAGCATGATAACTTAGCAAGCTTTACCAAACAGGCTTATTTTAGTATATTGAAGCAGAATCTATTAGCAATATAAGACAAGATTAAAGCTAAACTGTAGAAAATAACATGGTAATCTCCAATTTTTTTTCTTTTAAATACTTTCAAAGACTTCTTGTCCTCAGATACCAGTTTAACATGGTGCAGAGGTGAAATTGTTTTTCTATAAAAAAAAAATTGCAAAGTAAGATTGCATGAAAAATATTATAAAGTATTTCTCAGCTTTGCTGGCACCATAAAGACCTGACTATACACAAAACCAAGCAGAGGATGATATAATGCCACAGAAAATATTGAAAAAAAAAATAGAAGGAGAAAGAAGCAGAAAAAGAATTTAGAAAAAAAACCACTAAAAGCCTATGAAAGGAAAGATTGAAACAAGAGAAAAGAAAAAAATTCATCTCTGAAACACTGGTTCTCCTTGTTCATATACAACTAAACTAAAACATAAGCAAACACAAAAAGACAGAAACTTGTCATGATTTGCATGAAAAGAATATATGAAAATTAAAAGTATGTAATAAGAAAGCGAGAGAGCTTAGTAATTAGTAGATTACACAGAGTGATAATCTTTGCCAAGAAGCATGACAGGAGTCTTGAAAGCGGAAGTAGAAGAAGAAGATGATGATGAGGATAAGGCTGAGAAAAGTTGGTGACGAGGAGCTGCAGATGCAGAGATTTCAGTGGGACCCACAACTCTACCTGGCCACCACGTCCCATTCCTCCTCTGCACCCACACTAGACTTCCTTGTGCACCATTCACCTCCATTTTTGACACCCCCCATATTATTTTCTTGAACAAGCTACGGTGATGAATGGCTTCATGGGTTCGTTGGGTTTAAGCCATTCTTTTCCTTTTTCTCAAGGGTTTTAGTATCTTACTTTTGTCTTTGCTGGCCGTAGATACGTGCAGTATTTGTAATTTGTTGCAAAAAAAGGGATAAAGAAATGATGACGGAAAAGTAGGAGGAGTAGTGTGTGGCTTGCTACATGTCTTTTAAATGTACGAACGTTTTTGTCATTTTCGTGTGTTATCTTGGGTGTCGTTCTTGGCTTTTGGACTTGGCCCATGGGATCTCTAACACGCGGATGATCATGGTTTGAGCTGCCAGCTGTGCCTGTACGAAAGGGCGCGGGTCCTTTCCATACCCATGCAAACGGGTCGGGTCGGGTCGGGTCGGGCCCAGGGTCTTTGGATTCTGAGTCCTAACTTTCTTTGTAAGTTAAGGTGAATCGCTCGTAAGTTTCAATCTGTTTTCTCAACTTTAAGAATTTAAGAAGGAATTTTTTTGAGGATCTTTGCATATATAAGTGTTGAGGATGTACTAAGCTTTGGCCTAACTCGAGCACTAAGCCAGACGACTTTAGCTCTTTATTTTGAGAATTTTATATAAGTAGTTTAGTTACGTAGTGTCATATTTCTTGTTTAAGTATGAAAAATTTTAAGATAAATTTTTACACCAAATATTGGGCTTTCTAAATTAAAAAAGAGAAAAGAAGAATTTCTCAAACAATTACACATGATGCTGATAATGGTGTATCTTCAACGACTGGAAGAATCACTATTTTCAATTTTGAGATATTTGTCATAGCTAAAAAGACGACTCTTCTTCTTACATTTTTAACATTTAAAAAATAATTGGATTTAATGTTTGTTTCTTAGAGCGTTACAAGCATCAAACGTGTTCTTTTTGATTGGTAATGAAGTAGCGGAGCACTAGTTTTCCCCTCAACTAAGGGTTCATTTGGATGGACTTTAAAAATGTTATTTTTAACAATTATTGTAAATATATTTTTTTAATAAGTTAAAAATTCTAGCTGAGGTTTTTTTTTAACCTTTTTAAAAGCCAAACTAGATATTGCAAAAAAATCAGTCTAAACAAACCCTAAGTAAAATCACGACAGAGGTTGCTCTGCCTCCAATTTCCCAATGTATAGATAACATAAGATAATCTAAAAATATAGTCTTCAAGAATTAGGTGAAAAGTTGGATAGGAAAAAAGAAAAAAGAATAAGGTGAAAAGTATGGACTTACGAATTTTACAAACTTCTAATGTTTAATTTTTCAAATGTTTGTTTTTCTAACATGACATTATCCTTAAAGCATATTGGTTTTATATTATGACAAAGTATTTTGAGGGTTTCTTATTTTCATGAATTCATGATAAAAAGTTCAAAACACAAGGAGTTTAAACTCATATTGTTTTTCCCTTTGGTCATTCACTTTCTTAAACTCGAACATAATTTTTTGTACAATCGATAGGACATGAACTTACAGGTATGAAGTTTACGTACATGGACTATAATTTTAAAAAAGAACTCCAAAAGACAGGAGAAAATAACTAGTAAAGGATGATAAACTTTGTTAAAAAGACAACATAGATTCCACAAATTAAAAGGATTTAAATTTAGGATTTAGCAAATCACATTAACGATGTTCTACTTGCCAATAGAGAAGAAAAATAATCCAAATAATTTAAATGATTAAAATAATTAGATAACGTATGCCTGTTATTGAATACGAGCTGCATTACATTAGAATATTATGGTCAGCATCCCATTTACAATACAAAAATCCATTGAGCTTGTCACTCCTAAATTTTTTGCAAATTAGCGATCTGGTTTCTACTTCAAAAGAAATAACGTTAAATAATTGTCCATCACTTCTAGGGGTTTTGCAACGATTCTTAATATATATCACTTGCTAATATATATATATATATATATATATATATATATATATATATATAAGATTTGAGAGTTGAGAAATATCTAATAATCTATAAATACTCTATTTTATTGCTTATAGATTAGGATTTTTTTTCCTTAATTTGGCTAGATGAATGATAGAATTGACAACCCATCAATATTAAATTTTTGAAATTCAAATCCCCAAGGTTAACACCCCTGACCCCGACGTCAACATCGCCTGGAAATTTCCAATTCAAAAACCAACACAAAATGCCGACAACAAATTGGTCCATTTCAGTGGTCAAACCACCATATACTTCATAATAGTTTTCACTCTGCTCTATATTATACTTTCACAATTTTGTCCCATTTTAATTAAAGGAAAAGATAATTATTTTATAAATCATTTACTTTTTATTTAAAATAAAAAACTTTTGCTACTAATAGTTTTCTAAATTGTATTTATGAAGAAAATTTCAATATCCAGTCAATCAACATGCGAAAGAGGACTATAGACCTACATCCGCCTAAATTAGGTATTTCTGTAAAACTTGGGACATTGATACTGATTTCCTTGTCTGACCATCTCTTTATGCTTTGGCTGTAATTTTTTTATTTCATGAATGATATCAGTTATTTGTTTGCCAAAAGAAAAAGGTTAGGTAAATTGGGCAATCACTCGTGTCAAATACCTTTAGTCATAATAATTAGTGATATCTCGTTTCGTGTTTATATAAAATTATGAAAAATATTCATAACAAAATAATTCAAATATATCTATATTACACTAAAAATAGCTACTATTGCATCTATTTTCTTTCCTTCTTATTTTTACTGCTTCTAAATTATGCCATGTTTTAACATTATCATCTGTTAGACTAATCCTTATCAATGACTTAGAATTTTGGTCTTAATTTAGTTCCGCTCTTGTTGAATCTTTATTGTTTTGGCCCCAATTATAATTTTTTTTAATTTATAATTTTTGTTAATCTTCTTTTTAAGATTATTAATATGTATCATAAAAAGCTAGCAGGTGATTCATTTGCATATCATGCGTTACCAGAAAATCTAAGTCCCACTTAAAGTAAGAGAATAACTGGTAGACGCATTTGAGTCCTGACTCCACTCACAAACACAACAAGTGCGCGATTAAATTGAAGGTGATTTAACTTGAAAAGAGCAAGCAAACAAAAACGCAACAAACATATGCAACTGCTATATAACCTTTTAACAGCAAATCTTTCTTTTTCTTTCTTACTCCCTTTACTTGCTAGATTCTGTTCTCTCTTATGCGCACGTAGCTTTCCTGATCTACCTACTCTATTTTCATATTCGACCCTTGTGTCTTCGTTTATTCTATTCCCGCACCATCCAAGTAAAATATATCTTTTTCTAACCAAAACAACCTCACCCAAGAATGATATTTTCTTTTTCACCACTAAAGTTTTGGAAATTACACTTTGACCTCACATATTGACCCCCTCCCACAAAATAAAAATGAAGAAGAAAAGAAGAGAAGATGCCCACAATTTTATGTGAGCTGCTTCTCCAATAAGCTAAACCTAACTCGGTAATTACATTAATAATGCGATGGGATGTCATCATTAAAGTTTTGTCTTTATTTCATTTATCAATTCACACCTGATAGATAAAAGATTAATGATATTTTCAAATCTATAGAATTAATTAATAATTCAAAAAATAAGGACCGTGAGGCTTAAATAAGACACCACATTACACATCTACCATGTCATAATTAGCTAATTTACACATTATATAGATATCATCTTTGAATTGTAACTTATATTAAAGAAACCAAGAACAATGTATGCTTCGGTGTGAATAGCTTGTGTTGTAAAAAACAGTTCAAATGCAATAGAGTATAGCGATTAAGGAGTGAGCGGTTGAAACTATATTTTCTCAAAGTGATGTGTTTGAATTCTATGAAGACGAGGGGTTGGATTTGGGGTTTAAAAAGAAAAAAGAAAAACTATACAACACTTAATCGAGAAGAAAATTAGTGAAGCCGAAAGTCAACTAAACTCGAGTTTAAAATAATTTATTTATGAATAATGTATACAAAAAAGTAAAAGGCATGCATTTTGACCCTAATCTACCCCTTAATCGCAAGTTACACCATGCTTCTATAAGATTGTGTTTCTGCAGAACATGGTGTACCCACACTTAAAAAAAAAAAAAAAAGATCAAGATCGTAACTCTCTCTCTCTCTCTTTTCTCTCTTATTCTCCTCTTTTCTTCTCTGATCATCATGCCACCACCAAGCCACCATGTCGCGAGCTTCGAGCCCTCTTTGGTGCCTTTTCTCATTGTAGCTTCGCTATTCTTATGATACCTTTATTTGAACATTTAATTGCTTAAATCTATATTCACCATTAATGGATGCTCAAGCAATTTCAAGCTTTTTAGATTGTGATTTACAGCAGCATGACTACCAAATAAATCGTCACGCCATTGCCTTACCCATTGTGTGTTAATGAGCACGTGCATGTACATGTTCTGTAAGAATGTGTGCAGATGTATTTTTGTTTTGTGTCTATGCGTGTGAAACCAATAAACAAATAGTTATGGGATAATGAACAAATATTTAATGTATATGTGAAAATCAGTGAACAAATAATTGTGGGATAATAAAAAAATATTCAATGAACAAATAGTTGTAGAGTAGTGAATAAATAATTATGGCATAATGAACAAATATTTGATATATGTATAAAAGTTAGTAAATAAATAGTTATGGGGTAATGAACAAATAGTCGGTAAATAAATAATTTTGGCATAATGAACAAATATTTGATATATATATATAAAAGTCACTGAACAAGTAGTTGTGCAGTAATAAACAAATAGTTAGTGAACAAACAATTGTGGAACAGTGAACAAACAATCAATGAATAAACAGTTGTGAGATAGTGAATAAAGATTTATTATGAGTGAACAATTGCATGTACTGGTCACGTAAGTTCTGCGATGAGCTATTTTTTTTTTCTTTTTTCTTTTTTAATACATTAGGGAACATGATGATTAATGAACGAACGCCTTGTGAGGATTATTGAGGACTATTATATAATGTACCTCTATTAATTTTTACTTTTTGATTTCCACCCTTAACTTTTCCAATTTTACTTTTTCAACCTCGAGTTTAACAAAAATACATTGTGACCCCAATCCACTGTGATTAAAAACGATTATATAAAGCTTCTTCTTCGCCTTCTTCATCTTCTGAAGCAGATCCCACATTCAGATTCAAGCAGAGAAACACCAATGGAGGATGAGAGCACGCTGCCAAGATCTCCAAAACTAAGCAGCAGCACTTCAAGCACTCCAGAAAATCCAACTCTACCAACAAGTCAACGCGCTGCAAGAGGGAAGACTAAACCATCATCATCTCATGCAGAAGAAGAAAAAGAAGACGAAGAAGATGCAATGGCAATTTCTGTGCATGTGATGGGCCACGAGCCCGATGAAGAGCCCGTTCCGCTGGTCATCTTGAAACCAGAAGTGGTGGATCCAAGAGGGTCTGCTGAGAAATGCGCGAGAAGATCGCCAAGATTCACTACAAACAAGTTTAGGAGCTCAAGCGTTTCGCCGGAAGCAAATTACCAAAATGCCCTTCCTGCATTGTGTTCAGCTCCTCAGGCACCAAGTTTAAGGAGGTCTCCGAGGTTGTTGCCTCAAAGTGATGGCAAAATGGTAAATTTGGAGGCGGTTTATTCGAGTAAACGGCAGCGTCGCGAGGAGAAGGAGGAAGAAGAAGAAGCTAAGGGGAGTTCCAAGAAGGTTGAGGTTGAGGGTAAAGTAGGCAATTCACCATATGGACGGTTTGCATTGCCTGAACCTGAAATGCCTTCATCTCGGAAAAGTACGTTTGGAGCGAGTGAAAAGTGCTTAAGGTCACGTAACGTGGTATTGCATGTGGGAATTGAGAAGCATAAGGTGGAGAAAACTCCTCATAAGGAAGAGAAAAGTGCTTTTTCAAGTGAGAAACGCTTAAGGAATAGGACGGTAACAATTGAGAAGGAAAATGTGGAGAAAAATCCTTGTGAGAAAGAGAAAAGTGCTTTTTCAAGTGAGAAGCGCTTGAAGAACAGGACTGTAACAATTGAGAAGGAAAATGTGGACAAAAGTCCTCGTGAGAAAGAGAAAAGTGCTTTTACAAGTGAGAGGCGCTTAAGGAGTAGGACAGTAACAACTGAACACGAAGCAGAGAGAAGTCCTTATGAGGATCGCAAAAGTGCTTTTTCAAGTGAGAAGCGCTTAAGGAATAGGACAGTAACAATTGAGAAGGAAATGGCGGAGAAAAGTACTTGTGAGAAAGAGAAAAGTGCTTTTTCAAGTGAAAAGCGCTTAAGGAATAGGACAGTAGCAAGTGAGCAGGAAAATGGGGAGAGAAGTTCTTATCGGGAAGACAAAAGTGCTTTCGTAAGTGAGAAGAGCTTAAGGAGTAGGGCAGTAACAATTGAGAAGGAAAAGGTGGAGAAAAGTGCTTCTGGAGAGAAGAAAAAGGATTGGGGTGTAATGAGTGAAAAGTGCTTGAGGTCGAGAAAGATCAAGTATAGAGTGGCTGATGGGGTTGAGAGTGTAGATAACCAGATTCTTTTGATCAAAGGAAGTGCTTCCAAGAGTAAAGGGACAGCAAAAAAGAGCGAAAATTCAGAGAGTAAGCAGAAGAGTCCATTGAGTTTTATTGGGGAGCCAATTCCGGAAGAAGAAGCTACGGAGAGGTGGAGATGGCGATACGAGTTGAAGGTAGTTATTTAGTTTTTCTTATGAGATTCTTTCTGGGTTTATTGTTGTGCTTTTAAATTGCATAGTTGAGTAGTTTGTGAGTTTTCGAGTTCTAATTAATGCCTGTATCAACATTGTCATTCTTATTTCAGCATGCTTGCTGACCAGGGCTGATAAATACATTTGATCATTTCTATAGTTCATGTTGACCCATAATGTGTATAAAGACTAGATGTCACTGAGACTGTGATTTAGTTTTTGTTCATTCAATGTTTTAATTTATAAAAATGGAAGAAAAAGATTTGATATCTAATTAATTAGTGATGTAGAAATGGTGCTTGATTTTCCTTTCCCCTCTAGTGTTCTTGTCCTCTTCATATGATCTTTGTAGTGATTGTTCTGGATCCTGTTTCATATACATTTGGACATGCAGAAGGTTTTGTTATATTCAAGATACTGCATTTTACATTGACAAATGATCAAATGGAAAAAAAGAAGGAAGTCCCACCATATACGAGTGATAAAGAGCTTGTGCAATGGCTACATTTCTTAAACTGTTAGATAAGTTACTTCCTCTTACATAAACATCTCTGTCCTTAGTCATCTTAATTACATTGCTGGATGCTTGACCAACCATAGAGATTGAGAAAGTCTTACGCCCTAGAGTAGTTGCTCATTAAGTGGGGAATTTCTTTGGTTCATTACTGAAGTTTACAATAGCAATATATCTCTTTGAAGCCAGAGAGCAAATGGATCGTATACTGAGGGTCATTGGCGAAAATCTAAGTCTGAAGCATCTTAGTTGACTTGCTTAAATTCTTAGTTTCTATGTCATGTACACATGGATGGTTGTTTTTATGATGTGAATATTTTTGTCTCGTACAATGCCCTGTGATCACTCCTATCCTACAGGTGAATGCTTCACTCTACGCTGTAGATATATATATATATATATATATTTATGAAAATTTGGTTTGTGCTTTTTTCTCAAGTATTACCAGCATGTTACATATGTTAGAGTAGAGTTTCGTGTACCAATGAGAAACCATCTTTAGAATACGTATTGATTGTGTCTATATGACTTTGGTCTCATGATAGAGATTGAATTTTTTTTTTATAATTTTATGAATCAAGAGGGCCTTTAGCTGATGAGAACTCGTACAGTTGGGCAATTACCATTTGAAGGTTGTATAGTAGCTTCACCTTCAACTATCCTGTATGACTGTCAGAGCATTGTACATGTACATGTGAGGTTAAAATAGTAGTATCATCCATGGTACCTATCAGGTGACCAGGCACGTAAAATAAGTATCCTGTATGAAGCGTCAAGCATACATTTATACTTTCCATGTTCTATCACTTATTGATCAAATCACGACCGGAAGTACATCAGCCATGGTGACTCTAATCCTAAGCATGGGAACTATTAGCTGGCTTACTCTGGTTCAATTCTTTCTACATTACTGGTGATGGAATTTTAAGATACCTACTGTTCTTCGGCCCTGTTTCACTATTAAAAATATTTGACTATCGAATTCTTTTTGGGCAATTGATTAGTATGGATCCTCAACAAATTGACATTATTAGAACTAGTCCCTTAAGAGAATTACAGTTGATTCAGATAACCATGAAACAATCTTCACATTAGGTAGGGCAAGCATAATATTAAGAACACCTGGGCAATAGAAATTTTTAAGCAGGCCTTGATGGAGAACTAATCTTGTCATTGAGGCTCCACGGAGATATCTTATTTAGTTGTTTTCACCCAATACCAGCCATACAAATCTGTCGAAGAGGCTTATCTTTTTAAGGAGTAAAAGGTTGCATGAAAATGAGTTATGTGCAAAAATATAAGAATAGGATGGTCAATTTTTCTTATTTCTTTATGGTTATCAATCCAAAAAAGTAAGCATGGAAAATGGAGTTCTTGCTAGCTGCTTAGAAACATTGATGACCTAACAGTAAACTAATTGCATGGGATTGTTCTGGCATTACTTCATTTTTCTATCCCACCATTTAATTTCCTTGATCAAGTCATTTTCTAATTTTTGGGTGTGGATATGTTTGGAGTATGCAGAATAAAAGAACTAAGCGTCAAAGCTGGATATTAAAGTGAGTGATACAATACAAACTTGTCTCTTTGGTGGTAACAATTTGTGACCTTATTCCTCCTCTATTTCATATGTCGTATATGTCTTTCCATTTTGATATTATGACTGCTGATTACTGCAGTGCTGGGGAAGAAGATGAGATAATACTGAATGTCAAATGCCATTATCCTCAAGCTAAACTTGGAAACTGCATTTTCAATATTGGAGATTGTACATATGTAAAGGTGACTCTTTTTTACTTTAATATCTAGCTATCATATTTTTTACTGTTCAATTGTAGTTTTTGGATGGTCTAAACAAGTTAAAGTTCATGGTGTTTAATGGTATTTCATGGGGATTTGAGAATAGCATCCCAGCTTAAAAGTCTGGTCGGATTTCTTTCTCCATATCAACTTGAGATATTAGAAGGGGTGTAAGAGACAACAGGGAAGAGAATCCTGCTTTAACATGTGCTGGAATCCATATATGTGGACATAGGCAAATCGGTGGTGAACCTATCTAATTGTTTTGATAAACATATTTTGCATTCTTATATTTCTGCAAGTTGTAGCATTCAATATGATCCCTGATGATAGACATGTTCTGCTAAATATGACAGTCGTAACAAGATACTAGGATTTATTTGGGTGAATGCAGATCAAGTTCTAAAGTTGGTCTGTTTATTTGATCTTCTTTGACCTACTGGCTACATTAAAAGTTTCCACCAGCGATCTGATATTTAAGAATCAACCATATGGCTATGTCTTGGAAACAATGTAAGACTTACATGTTAACTGATTCCTTTAGGGTGGAGGAAGAAAAAAACATGTTGGCAAGATCCTGGAATTTTTCAAAACAACGGAAGATGAAGATTATTTCAGGGTTCAATGGTTTTTTAGAGCCGAAGACACGGTGAGTAATAAGTTTTTGTTAGCATTCCTAATTCCTATTGATTTTATTGTTTAATAACTGTTACCTCGTGTCTCTCCAACTTATTTGATGCGTTAATCTTCAGGTTCTAAAGGAAGCTGCTTCTTTCCATGACAAGAAACGCTTATTCTACTCCACTTTAATGAATGACAATTTACTAGATTGCATTATTTCAAAAGTCAGTGTTGTAGAATCAACGCCCATGGTATTCTTTGGTCATAGATTTCATCCTTTCTTGTTTCAATGGAGTTACGTGATCAAGGGATTGTTTCTTCCTTTTTCTCTTAGCCTCTCTGATTGATATTACATCTCCTGTGAACTTTGGATTCTTGCAGCTAGGTTTAAAACCCGATGCTGACCCACCAGCTGATTTTTATTATGACATGGAATACTGTGTGGAATACTCAACATTTCGTAATTTATCAAATGGTAAGTTATGTTCATGAAAATCATTATCATTTTCTGCTAGTTTTGAATATATCAGCAAGGTGCATTGTTTGTTACATGTTGTTTAGTTCTAATTGCTCAACTTTTCCTCCTCTTCAAATTTATAATCTTCCATTAATTTGCAAATACTTTTAGAAGTTTCTCTTCAATTTGCCCCAATAGAATGAAAAGCCTACGTTAGCTCCCAATTTCAGTGAACAAAATGACGATAGAACTTTTGTCAATGACATTTGTGGATGATTAATTAGATGATATTTCAAAAATTGAACTAAAACATTATATTAGATGCTGGTACTGCCTACATATTGTTGCATCCAGTTAAGAATATCTTTTTACATTGCCTTTCAACAGCTCACACTTTCTAATTTGTATTTTCATGTCCTTTTAAGTCCTAAGATACTCATGGCCAGGCATTGATTGGGACTCTGAAGTTGAATTGTTTGTTAGGATAGACTAGTATCCAAGTATAGGAAAAAAGTACAGAAATTTTCCTGTCAGAGTGGATGTTGGCTTCCAAATATTCTACTTGGTCGTGTTTTCCAATGTCCCTTCGCCCTACATTTGATCCCCTTTGCAGATTCCAACTTTAAAAGAAAGTTTGTTTAGTTTTCTTTTAAATCAGTGAAATTGGTAGGTTTCTCAAATTTGTCCTTAATTATGATTGAAATAAGGTTCTCTTTTCTTGGAACAAGGTTTGACTTTGGAAAGTGTGTAGTATTTAACTATCCAAATTCTTTAAAAGGTTTGTCAGTGCTTGCAATCTGATAAATATTAGCGCAGTTTGATTCTGTCTTTTAACTTGGCATGAGTTTGCATCACATCCTTAAATATTTCTGTTACATGGATTTCTGATGACTATGGCTTATTTTTATACTTAACCTTCAACATTTGACAAGCATTACCACTATGTTTGTATTGCTCCAGAGCATTCTATTAAGAGCTGTGACTCACCTTCAGTTAAGTATGTTGACGAATTTCATACACCAATTACTGTGAGGCCAATGGAGGTTTTGCCTCTGTGTGAATCTCTCAAAACAGAGCTGGCGTTACTTGATTTATACTCAGGTTGTGGTGGAATGTCAACTGGATTGTGCCTTGGTGCCAAACTCTCTGGGATAAATCTCAAGACGGTGCAATTTGGTTTGCCTTTATGATTCTGTTTATTGCTAAGCCATCTTCAATTTTCTTGTAAATATACGTATACATACGGTATATATACACACACATGTGGTATACACACACACACATCCATATATGTATATAAGTAGATAGATAGATAAATAGAGAGATATATACTCCTTGCACACATTTATTTCTCATTTTACTTCATTCTAGAGGTGGGCAGTTGACGCTGATAGGTCTGCATGCGATAGCTTGAAGCTAAATCATCCTGAAACACAAGTGAGTAATCTGCTATACCAATATGAGTATTTTTATGTATCACATATTCAACACTGACTGAATAATGATCCTATTACAAGAAAGCGGGTATCATGCCTTTCAGCTAACCACATGCGTGACTAATGAATTAGCACGTGGCTTTACTTTATAGAGGCAACATTTTCTTCCTTGATTTGGGTGCTAATACTTTTTCACAATCTTATTAACCCAAAGTACTGATGGAAATATATACAGATGGCTGCATGTGAGTTCTGGACTATTGAGTAGCTTAGAGGTGAAGGTTTCATGCCTGTACTTTCCTGTTCATGGGTAATGATGCTTAACCACTACGCATGTATGTAGGTTAGGAATGAACCTGCTGAAGACTTTCTGGAGCTTCTTAAGAGATGGGAGAAACTATGCAAATCCTATGCATTCAACAAATTAGAAAGGACAACTAGAGGTGGGTCAGAGAATCTGAAGGTGGCAGAAAAAAGTGGAAGTTCACTGGTGGATGCTAAAGTCTCTGCAGGAGAATATGAAGTCTTGCATCTAGTTGGTATATGTTTTGGTGATCCCAACAGTACAGGAAAGCGTGACCTGTACTTCAAGGTACTTCATGCAGTATATACTTAATATTATTTGGCTTATCATGTAATTAGGAGGTATCTAGCCTTTACTGAATGTGGAAACGGAAAAATACTGATTTTAACCATAAGGTAATCTACACTATTATATAACTTCGAGTAAATTAAGTTTTGCATCCTTAGAGTATTGCACCATACATTTAGATATATTGAGCTGCCAAAAGTTATCTTTGTGTATCAATATGGCCCTAAGTTAGCTTGTCTCAAATGAACTGATGGAAGAATCTCATGTTGGCCTCACAGGAGCGAGAAGCATCTTTAACATACAAATCACTTTTTCTTCTGTTGCTTAGATTTTTAACTTTTCTTTTCATGGTTTTGGGATGAAGGGAATGCAGATGCTTCTCTTCTTCTCTGTGTTTTTCAGTTGTATAAGTCTCCATGTACTCCAGCATTCTCAATAGTGAGAGAAAAGTTGGAAACTCTCCTGAATATCAATTATGTACAGTAATCTGGATTGTGAGTAATTGAAAGGAGTTGGAAAGGGATGTTAGTAGATAAATAGTGGCTGACATGATCATGATTGGCTGGGGATTGAACATGGTAATAGGTGGATTTGTAATATTTGGTTCAAGCGTGGTTCCAGGTACGGAGGTTGTAGTTAGGCAATCATGACTGTTGATTGGTGTGGATGGCTGTCAGGTTTCGACTTGGGTGGCTTTGTGAGAACTAAGGTTGTTCCTTGAAGTTTTGGGTTGTGAGAGAGTGGGCAATATTGCCCCATGGAAGTCTGAGTAAGTGGTTTTGGGTGGAGAATTACTATCTTATTATCAAAAGTATAATACCTAGCAGGGTTTCAGACAACTTTCTGACCTGCAGAATTTTTGCCTCAGTATGGTCAGCTGTTAATTTGTGTAGGCAGCAGACTTAGGTGGAACGGTGGTGCCGGTGGTGGTCTATGACACAGAAGAAGGCGTATTTGCCAAATAATCCAAACTAAGCCAAGCCATTTCCCACCATGCAGGGTCACGGACGTGGATCTTTGACACCTTTCAATTTTGTCCAGGGGCATTTCCTCCAGTTCTCCTTTCAATTTATTGAGGGTTCTTTCCTCTGCTACTCCTTTCAATTTTGTCTGAGGGCCATTTCCTACAATAATGCATGTATTCATGGTCTGATTTGAAGGCCTTCGTCAAACTCTTCTCTTCTGAGGCTTATCTCTATCCTTCTTAGGATAGGCAATCTCCACTCCACTCCTTACTATCTAAAAGGTGCACCTGAAGGTCTCTTTTCACATGTTCAAACCTTTCTCTAGTGATTCTGTCATCTTGTCTCCAATTGGTGTCATCATCACTTTTTCCTGATTAACAATCTCATCTTAGCCACTATTCATAGGTGATCCTATAATACTTCTCTTTTGGTTTATTTGGAATTTTCTAATTGCTCTACCTTCAAAATTCTCCCCACTTTGATTCAGTGGATTTACATATGCCTGAGGCACATCAATCCTGCATACCTGTAGAACAATTGGTCCAAGATTAAAGAGTTCCTTCTCTTGTTTCATTTGTGTCTCCATGCTTACCTTCACGAATTCTTTGATTGGATTTTGCATTGCATGTAGCCATTAAGCGCCAATTTAGAACTCTTGGTTTCCCATGTCTCCTACAATTACGAATTAGTACCTGAACCTTACTCTACCTCATTTACTAATGTAACATCATTACTTACTATTGCCTTTCTCTTACTTGCATATGTGCATCATGGAAGCCCTTGTACTCTAAGATTCTTCACTTGATTTGGAAATGAAAATATATTTCTTGCCACTAGAAATGAAGTTGTGAAATATTTATGCTTGTCTTTTGCTCATTTTAAGCGTATACTTTCATTCTTCAGGCCTGTTTCTGTGGCAGAAGCTAACCAAAGTCTATTGAGAAAAGGCAGAAAGCTTTGCATGGTTCAATCAAAAGATTAAAGCTTAGGGTCTTAATTGGAAACTGAAGCAATTCTTTAGGGCTGCAAGCTATAAATTGACCCTTAACTTCACAGAAGGCATAGCTATTAATATTCTCCATGTACTATGTAAGATTCGAGTAAGAACCAATCACAAATTAACCATGCTTGATCACAAGTGCTATTGCGCATTTCATTTATCTTAATATCAAAATATTTATGAGTTTCTTTCTCTGAAGCAGTGCAACATTCTGTTATCATTATCATGTTTATTAGACTATGTATGGATAATTTCTTTATCAACTTTTTAGATCATCAAAGTTTGGTACTTATGGCTGTTTCTTTAGGTTCGCTGGAAGGGATATGGTCCTGAAGATGATACATGGGAGCCAGTTGGAGGATTAAGGTCATTAGTTTCTGTTTGCTCCAATGCAGGAGAAGAAATACAATTGCAAGAAGTTTTGGTTCCATGTACTAACATATATATCATTTCTGTATCTCAGTAATTGCCAAGAACGACTACAGGATTTTGTTAGAGACGGATTCAAATCTAAGATCTTGCCTCTTCCAGTAAGTTTCTTATAAAATGTTAACTTTCTATGACCTTTAAATCACTACTTTTACCTTGTACTTGAATGACTGATTTCTGAACAAAGTCTAATATTTTCTCTTCTAGGGTGATGTTGATGTCATCTGTGGCGGGCCTCCATGCCAAGGCATTAGTGGTTATAACCGCTTTAGAAATGTTGATGCCCCATTGGATGATGAAAGAAATCTTCAAATTGTTGTTTTCATGGACATAGTGAAGTTCTTGAAGCCTAGGTATGTATTAATGGAAAATGTAACCGATATTTTAAGGTTCGATAAAGGATCTCTTGGAAGATATGCTTTAGGTCGTCTGGTTCATATAAAATATCAAGCTAGGCTTGGAATTATGGCCGCTGGCTGCTATGGTCTTCCACAGTTCCGCTTACGTGTTTTTATTTGGGGTGCACTTCCTAGTGAGGCAAGTCTCTTTTATGCTGTTTGTTGAGGTTTAAGATCTAATCTTTCAGCATAACTATTCATGCTCACCGTAGACATGGGAACAGTAGAGATATTGTGCAAGCACTTACTCAGCTCCTTTCATGTGGAAATGAAATTCAACAAAACTTGAAATTACTTTCTAACATGCAGAGATTGCCTCAGTTTCCGCTTCCAACACATGATGTTATCGTCAGATATTGGCCTCCACCTGAATTTGAGGTACTTCACATCTATGTAAATATGTGTAAATGTGTTTGAAGCTACATACATGGCAAACATTTAACGTATGCATTTCTTTATTGCCTTATATAGTTGATTTAGTATTTGATGCTGTTCCAGTATTCATTGATCTTTGGCTTGCAGCGGAATACTGTTGCTTATGATGAAGGCCAACCTCGTCAACTTGAAGAAGCAGTTCTTCTTCGTGATGCCATCTCTGATCTGCCAGCTGTATGCTAATTGGTTTTTATTAGCAAGTTATCTATTTAGGTGAACAATGATTCTCATGCAACCTCAATTTCTAGGTTGCAAATTGTCAAACTAATGAGGAAATGGCGTATGAGATGGCCCCAGAAACGGAATTTCAGAAATACATACGCTCAACTAAATGGGGTAATTACTCTCTTCTAAACCGCCATATCTGGAGCTAATTTTGATTGAATAGATTTTTATCTATCATCTTATCTGGTTCTTAACTTTTGCATCTCTTTGGTAACTCTTTTCTGCATTTTGCTTATGAATTGTTACAATACATATCCTGCTCTGCCTGCCTAAGCGATTAGGTTTAAGATAACGGAGATCATGCATGAGTTTGACATGATGAATTGAATAAAGTGAAATGACTCAGCAGGTTTTGCTGGATGCAAATCCTTTGAAGTGTATGAACCCTTCCTGTATTCCCTTGCTGGACTGTTGGGGCTTTACCTACATATAGAGGCACAATGATTTGGTCTCTGTAGGAACTCTCTGTAGGAACTCTTTTACTTGTAGCTGCATTTTCCTTTTGCTGTCATGAAGACAGTAAAAATGCTTATTTTGAAATTTTGGTCGATTCAGGCATATATCTGTGTTATTCAACAAAGCTGTTCTGACCTCATAAGCTTTACCTTTATAAATAGTTCAGTTCTTCTATATAGTGTGTTGCAAAATATCCAAATGTTCATATGAAAAGACAAGGAAAGAACTGCTAATGACTATGTTAGAATATGTGACATCTATTATGTCAGCCCAGGGAGTCCTGTGATCAACTGTGCCATAACACGTGTAGAACCCAATATTGGCCCAAAGTCTGAGCTATTTGATTTTTTGAGCCTACTCATGTATATTGGTAGCTCTCTTATTCTCCAATTATTCCAATATGGGGCAGTTGATTCCTCTTGTTCCCTAGTTCGCATGACCTTGCCCTGTATTCAGACGAGAAACCCAAAATTTTCTCCTTTCACGTATGAACTGTTTATATCGAGTTTCAAGTGCCTCATGATCTATAGCTATGAGTGAGTGATTGATTTTATTTCCAGTCGGGCAAGCCTTGGATTAATGCACTTAAACTACCATCCTGGGTCTAGCAGCTTTCTGCCGTGCCTCCAGATCACCATGAGTCATGGTGAACTTATTTTTTTGCAGAGCCCACCTTGAATACGGAGCCAAGCATTACTCCATTGAGAGTCCATTGCATCTGGTGTCCTGATCTGCTTTAAGAGTACAACCCAATAAATAACAAGTCACTGCAATCTTACTTCATCACCAGCTTCATTGAGAATCTATCCTGTTACCATAACCTCCAAAGTGCTTCAGATTCTGATCCAAGATTTTCCAACCAACTCCGATAACAATCTGTATGGTAAGCCCAGGGATTCTCAAGAACGGCTAGGCCTTAACACATGCATAGAACCAACCTTGACCCAAAAGTTTACCCTATTGGGTCAATCACTTCTCTCCTAATATTCCAATATGGGATAATTGATTTCCTGCTTGCCCTCATAGTTCACATGGGAAATCCCAACAGTTTTAGAACCTTCAAAGTCTCGTTTTATCTGTAGGTAGACAAGTTGATGAAAATAATTCTCTACATATTATGTGACATTTTGTTTTACATCTCATTTTTTCTTGTGTTGTATGCTATTAAAGCACCCTTCTTGATTGTACAAACATGCGATAGGTGAAAATTTGGCTACTTGCATTCATGCATATTCAATGGAGACATTGCTTGCTAACATTGGTATTGGGGAATATATATGTATCTTGATGCAACTTAAGAGCCACGTGGTCTTATAGAAGGTGAAATTGCTTAGCTTGTGTGAACATTTGAAAAGACATGTATTCCAATTAAGTACCCTGTAACTAGTCACTATCATACGAGGCCAATGCCAGTTTCCATCTCTGTTGGAAATTTGTATTCACCCCCACTGGTCTTCATATTTATGCCAGATGTACGAGTGTTACATGACGACTGCATTTTGTTTTTTGTCACTACTTTAGAGATATTGGTAATAGCTTCTCATATTCATTTTTCCAGAGATGATGGGCTTGGCACCAACTGAATTTACTGATACAAGAAGTTCTGTGTTATATGACCATCGGCCTATACAATTGTCAGAGGATAACTGCCTACGTGTTCGTCAAATCCCACACAGGAAGGTTGGACAAATATCCTGCTTATTCTTATATTTGAGACAATTGTCCTCTCATACTTACTTCCTTACCTATTTCCGTTGTAGGGAGCAAATTTCAGGGACTTCCCTGGGGTGGTTGTTGGAGAAGACAATGTGGCTCGTCGTGACCCTACTATGGAGCCTGTTAAACTTCCTTCTGGAGAGCTACTTGTAAGTAGTTACCTAATGGCTGAAGAAGAATGCTCGCATCATTTTTCCATTAACTTCTTTTCTATGGAGATGGGGGAGGGAAAGGGGGTGCTGGCCATGTCCTCTTGCCTATTCTTTGGACCATTCTCGCTATCTGTTTTGCCACATTAAATACTCACACCAAGTCCAGAGATGCAGCCTGTGTCCTTTACAAGTTGTTCCTCGCTATCTGTTCAACATCAAATACTCGACTATTCCAAATTCAAAGATGAAGTCAGTGGGTCCTTAATAATTTGTTCTTGTTCATTTCATACCACATGGTCCTCATAGCAGTTGAGATCTTTCTGCCAATCCTGGGTTGCACATGGAGGGTATTAGTGAATACAATAATGTCATTTTGATACAGTGAGTTACTCTGCCTCAGGTAAACTGGTTTTAGGACGAATTTCTGTATCACAGCTATCTATTTAATGAAGCCATCCTTGGACCATATCTATGTGCTTTTGGGACTTGAATTAATTACCCCAATCAACATAATGTCAATTTAACCCTGTTAAATTTATTCATGGGTTCTTATTGTTTGTGGCATATGTAGTTGCTTATATTGAATAAGAAAGTCTCCTTTATTTAATTGGACTAGAGAAGCAATGGATAAGTTGAAAATGGTCTAAACATTTGGTACCACTGTTGAATTTTAATAGAAATTTTCAGAAATTGGCACATGGGAACGTTGACTAATCCTAATTGATAATGTATCTGGCGCTTGTAGATTCCAGGTTGTTGCTTCACTTATGAACAAGGAAAGTCGAAAAGGTTTGAGGTTTCAGCATCTGTTTTAAGATCCTTCAGTTTCTTACTTTCCAATGTCTGGCTGAAGTTTTCCTTTACTCGTAGGCCATTTGCAAGATTATGGTGGGACGAAAATGTGGCAACTATAGTAACCGTCCCAAATATTAGAAGCCATGTACTTCTAAACTCTCTTCATTTGTAATTGTCTTAGGAAGGTGAAGGATATCAAAAATGAAAAATTCTTGTTATTTGTTTCCCTTAATTCTTTACTCTACATTGCAGGCACTTTTACATCCAGAGCAGGACCGTATTCTCACTATTCGCGAGTATGCAAGGTTGCAAGGGTTTCCAGATTTTTACAGGTTCTGTGGTACCATAAAAGACAGGTATTTTGAATTGCGTAATCAGAAATTGAAGTCAATTCATGGTTGACATACTCTATTGTATGCGAGCATGTGATACAGTATAGTCCCTTGAACTAAATGGATCTTTTTAAACTGCACAGGTATCGTCAAGTAGGAAATGCGGTGGCTGTTCCTGTTGCACGAGCTCTGGGATATGCACTCGGCATGGCCTTCCAGAAGCTTACTGGGGATGAACCACTCATGACATTACCTCCCAAGTTCTCATCCCAACTACCTCTGATTGATGAAATTGTTGTCTTGAGAAGCTGAAAGCCTCTAGATATTTATAAGCTCTGTACCAAGCTAAGTAGCCATCAGTCTCATTCAAACTAGATATGCTTCTCTCATTTTCTTGATCCTTATTCTTGTTTGACAACATTGAAGAATTAAACATTAAACCGAAATGAGGTGAGGAACTAGGAAATTCTTCTGAATGAGCCTTTCTGCAAATAATTGTTTGTTTCATTACTTTTGTGAGTCCTCCTCAAGATTTTAGCCTTTTTGTGATGATTCTTTCTGCGAAGTGAATCCTGAGCTTCATCTCAAACCACCAAAACAAATTGTGACATTTTCATCTATGGAGATGAGTTGTTTGATCTCGCCTCCCAGCCTAGACCCTAGTCCCGCAAATGAAAGTGGTGATGTAAGCACTACTTAAGTTTACACAGAAAACAGTAAAACACCGAATTACAATTACTAAAAGGACAATGATAATCGTATAAAGTCATCAATTAGGCAAATTTTGATCATTATTTTGTAAATAAGTAACAAATCAAATCAAACCTTATTCTAACAGGTATAATTGAGTTATACTAAAATGAAATTTGTTTTATATATATATATATATATATTTTTTTTTTCTTTGGGTCAAGAAATTTGTTTATATTTCATTGACGAAACTGACTTTTAATTTAAAATTGCTTTATACTTAAGAAAGTTGGTTTTATAATTCGTTTAGAGTGGTCTTTTTTTTTTTTTAATAATAACTTCTGACTTATGAAGAAAGTTATTTTTTTGGGGAATCAAATCAAATAGTTGTTAAAAAAAATATATTTTTTAAGGATTTTTTCTTTGAAAAAAAAGTTAATTTAAAGAGACCTTATCGACATGACAATTTCAGCCCAAGACCCGGACCCAGTTGCCCGATTCCCATCTGGTCCTATTAATAATAGTCCACAAATAAAAATTCCTTCTTCGCGAGAGAAAAAGTGAAAAACCTCTTAACCCCACTTAAAACCCCAGAAACAAGAACCAGAACCTTCTACTAGGGTTTAAGCTCATCATCATCATCATCATCATCATCATCAACATTGTTGCCAATGGCAGCAGCTCTCACTCTGAGACACCTACTCACCAAAACCACAACCCAATCACGTTGGGCTTCAAATTCCCTTCTCAGGGCAGCTTTCCACTCCCCACCATTGTTATTCCATTTCCATGAATCTTTGAGGAATTTCACTTCTAGAAACTTCTCCTCCTCCGCCACCGATTATGTCTCTCGAGGCACCGATTCGTCGATCGCGGCAGCGCTGAACCTCGATAACCGCGTGCCCGCCACCGTGATCACCGGCTTTCTTGGCTCAGGAAAGGTAAGAACTTCGAACAAAGAAATAATGCTCGAAAAATTTATATTCAGGGTGCTCTGGAGCTTGCATCTTATCCTCATTGCTTTCTTTGTTTCTTTCTCATTGACCCGTGTTGATTGTGTTGGTTAGTGATCATCTCGTCTAAAAGTTTTAGGGGATGGCATTTAATTAATTAATTAATGATTCTCTTTCACCTGGCAGTCACATGAATGCTTAATCCTTTTGATTGCATAAATGGACTGCGGTGGAACTTGAAACAAGGACATTGTCCAAAAGCTTCACCAGAGAAGAGTTTATTTATTTATTTGTTGTGTTCAACATTATGTACGAAATAGTTTCTTGCGTAAATGTATGCATGAGGTTAAAAGATTTTCTGTTGTCAAGTTTATTTTGGAAGAATGCTTCTTCATTTGGTTGTGTGCAATATTACCTTGGAGTCTTATTTGATTGAATATTGTGGCAGACCACTTTGTTGAATCGTATACTGACATCCCAGCACGGAAAGCGGATTGCTGTAATAGAAAATGAGGTATGATGAGCTTTTGTTTTTGAAAGTTCAAAACTTTGTGCCATTCTTCAATAATTGCATAGTATTTTTTTAATTTCTCTTTTTCTCCACTTTTGCCTCTTTCTCCATGTAAATAATGTATTAAACTGTAAATAAGAAGGTAGTCACTTTGCGCTGTACATGGTTTGTTCTAGCTGTGACTATTCAACTGAAAACTCCAATCAAAACTGCTACATAACCCCATTTTATATCTTCCAAATAGAACTATTTTGTCTAAGTGCACGTCAGGGTGCATTCTAATGGACGTAAGAAGTCTATCATGTTGGTGATTAACCTCTTGTAACTTATAGTGTCCTGAAATTCAGTTCAGGGTGTTGGTGATTAACCTCTTGTAACTTGTAGTGTCCTGAAATTCAGTTCAGGATGGTGGAAATATCAGACATTAAGAGGTTATTATGCATTTGAATTACTTATATGTTTACTTTTGCTCTTCTTTATCTTCTACAGTTTGGCGAGGTGGATATTGATGGTTCATTAGTTGCCAGTCATTCCTCCTCCAATGAGGACATTGTCATGGTTAATAATGGTTGCCTGTGTTGTACTGTCCGTGGAGATCTTGTTAAAATGCTTTTGGAGTTGGTTAAGAAGAGGCGAGATAAATTTGATCATATTGTTATAGAAACTACAGGTATGTTGATGTGAGAATTCATGTAAAATGGTTCCTTGCCCATCTAGATTTGCAGGTTGCACATTGCTCCTCTCTGTTGCTAGCTACATATAAATTCTGAAAATAAGAAATTGTTGTTATCTGTATTTAAAAGTTTGTGGCTTTCTGTAATTTAAGGTCGCTGGTCATTCATAAGGAACTGCTATCTTTTGATCTCTTTTCCTTTAAGAGATAGAGAGAATTGGACATAGTTCCAGGCTTTCATGCAGATATTCACAGGCTCACATAAACAAAATAATATTGCACCTCACAAGTGATTTGGCAATGTGTTGAATATCGTTCCTGTATTTTCCTGGATTAACTTGTCATTTCTAATTTCATAATATCTAGGTGATATTGCTTAATTTTATGAGTTGGAAGGTGGAACTTAATGTATTTTTGCTATGTCAGTGCAACATGTGGAAGGCTGACTTGTATGATGAAAATGGACAAACTTTTTATAGGTCTTGCAAAGCCTGGTCCTGTAATTGAAACATTTTGTACCGATGAGCTGGTTTCACGTTATGTCAAACTTGATGGAGTTGTTACTTTGGTTGACTGCAAACATGCCATGCAACATTTAAATGAGGTAAAGCCAAGATTTGTTGTGAATGAGGCTGTGGAACAAGTTGCTTATGCAGACCGTATTATTTTAAACAAGGTAAATTTCATCTCCTAGTTTGGGGCAGCTTGACCTTGTGTATCCTATACCTGTATTAAAATCCTCTCATTTCTCTTCTATTTATGTGTTTTCATTGAACTGGTGGCAGATAGATTTGGTGAATGAGAATGACCTGGAGGCTCTAGCAAAGAACATCAAGGTTGGGATTTTCTTGCACTTTCTTCTTGCAAGTACTCAGTATATGCAAGGTTTAATTCCAATATCTAGTTCTGGAGGTCTTTAGACTATAAGGGGATTCTAAACAATCTCTAGGGGTAGCTTTTCAATTTCTCCGGTTCTGAACCATCTTGCAGTGTTTTATTTCGTTTCTTTGCTTGCTAAAATATCTTGCAATGGTTCATTAGTGGAACACCAATACCCATGCAAGTAGGGGATCTCACAGGAACTGGTTTAGTTGGATGTAGAAAAAGAGGTCAACTAGGGCATTTCTTGAACTCAAACTAAGATGGGTTAAGGTCACAATAGAGCTTTATATGACTGTTCGAGATGCAATGCTGTTTCTTTTGAGAGACTTGGTGTTATAATTAGAAGGCCTTAGTAATTAATTCTACTTGGCTTGCTGAGAAACTAGACATCATGGGGATTGGGTGACATCCAATGCTGCAAACTTAAAAATTTCACTAACTTTGTTTGTTCTTTTGAGTTCTACGCGGCATAGTTTGGCGTAAAAAGTTTTGCATTAGCCATGGTGGTATGAATTATAAATTATCTTGATTTGAATTCTAGTTTATCATCATCTATAGTCTCTTATGCTAAGTGAGTTATGTGCTGAGTTACACACTCATTCATAACTCTCTTATTTTTATCCTTCACCTTCTTCCTGTTTTGCTATTATTGATTTCCTGGTTTTAATTAAATCATTTGGTGTGCTTTTCAGCATATCAATGGGCTAGCTCAGATAAAGAAAGCTAAATATGGGGTAGTCGATATGGACTTTGTGTTGGGAATCGGAGGTTATGATCTAGACAGGTGACTTACCTGTAATGCTGTATTTTAGTGAGTGCTCGTGATATTATCTTTCCATCCGGTGCTGGAAAACATATTTGAGAATACTGACATCATATATGGTAAACAGTGTTTTCTGACCTGTAAATGTGTTTTATAATTTTGCAGAATTGATCCTGATTGTGATCGTGATCATGAACATGGACATGGTAGAGGCTTCTTAAGCTCTTTTCCTCCTTAATATATCATTTTTTGTCTTTCCTTGAATCCTATACATTTCTACATTAGAAGAAAGCAATTATGGAAGGAGGCAACTTGCAGAAAGCATCTTACGTAGGGATGTATTTGGCATAATCTTTATATTCACCACTAATTTGCTTTGTTCAATATCAACCGTGAATCTTGCTTCTATTCAGTTTTATGTTTGAGACATTTGGCTTATCCTTGTAAAAATTAATCAAGAGAACTTGGTGATTTGACTTTCTTCTGGACTGTTATAACTTTTTATTGTCTGCGATTTCTTGGCTCTCCTTTCCTTTTATCTAGTTTTGCTCTCTTTGGATGTGATGTCTTTCTTTTATGTAGTTGTGCCTGCAAGAGGAGAGTAGAGTAGGAGATTGTTTTGTGTGTGTGATTATTTTTTAAGTGTGTGTTCAGCGAGAAATGGATTGCATTTTGGCCTTTTCTTTTTCTCCGAGTCAATGGTCTTTCTTGCTTGCCATCTGCAGTAATAAAATGTCACCATACTTACTATTTGCACGGTTTATCTTTCTGGTTGACTAACCTCCATTTTCAGTATTTTTCATGTGAGTAATTGGCGGTTTCTCATCTTGTTTAGAGCATGGAAAAGGACATCATCACGAACATGTACATGATTCTGCTGTCTCCAGTGTTAGCATTGTTGCTGAGGGAACGTTAGACCTAGATGAGGTAATTATTATTGTCAATACCTCTTAGGATATGTATGTATAGTTATTTTATATTTACTCCCTGGAGCTCCGAGAATTTGACCCATTACGTGGCTCACCCATCCTTTTCCTGATGGAGTGGAATTACCTTTTTCTACGGGGCCCGTCTTGGTGGCAGAGATTAACCAGAGTGTAATTAATTTATAGGTTTAATTTTGTCTTCTTTTCCTTTTCTTAAACTCTTCTTCTGTTGTTCTTGTACCTTTTACAATTTCGCCTCATGATTCATGGAACCTTTTGTTGTTACTCTTGGTTCAGCTGGATGATTGGCTTGAAAGACTTGTTGAAGAAAAAGGGGATGATCTATATAGGATGAAAGGGGTTCTATCTGTGAGCGACTCTGAACAGCGTTATGTATTTCAGGTTTGGACCTTTCTACTGTTCTAGTATGTTTGTTATGTTCCTATGCTACCCATTATCTATTCTGAAGTCAAGTTAAACTTATTCTCGATTGTTTCTGTTCTTTCAGGGAGTACATTCTGTTTTGGATGGTTGCCCTGGGAAGAGATGGGAACCAGATGAGAAAAGGATAAACAAGCTTGTCTTTATAGGAAGGAATTTGGATGAAACTGCTCTGAGGAAAGGTTTCAAGGGCTGTTTGGTGTGAGTTCAGATCTTCAAGACATCGGACGAAAGCAGGTAATTTTTTTGAGGAATTAGACGTTCTAGTAAATCTCAACCATGTATCCATGTATAAGCTCCTGGGTCCTGGTCATGCATCATATTGAACTTCAAAATCCTGCAAAGGGAAAAGAAGTATGATCTCCTCAGAACTCACTTCTAACACTTACACAAGTTATATTTGCTTCTCTCATTCATTCTGACTTTCATTTATACATAGACGTGATAAATCTTAAGTCTAGCGGGCAAAAATTGAATGAAAATGGTAATGAACAACGTAGCAGAAGTGTAGTGTGTTACATATTTCTGATTCCATACTGCAATACAATCTGTAAATTTGTTCTTGTCTTTCAAATTTTTACTTTCTGAACAATTGATTTTCTCTTCTTGCAAAATAAAAGATTACTGGGAAGAATGTAAGCCAGTTAAGTCACCATTTCCGAAAAAGTTGCGTCATAAAGGACAAAGGGTTAGTTACAGAAATGGTTCCCTTGTCGTCCTACTTCAAAGTGGGTCCTTATTATTTCATTAGTTCTCAATATTTCAGAAAGATAGTTATACTAGTCCTAATTATTTGAAAAAATATTCATATTAACCATGTTTTATAAATTTATCAAGTTAGTTGTTCTTCTTTTGTTTCCTAAATACAAAAATTTAGGACTAATATGAATGTTTTTCAAGCAATAGGGATTGACTTGACCATCTTTATGAAACATGGAGAACTAATGTGAAAATTTAGGACAATGGAACTAATTTGAGTATCTTTGTCAAACGAAAAGGACTAATTTGAATATTCTAAAACAACAGAGATGAATTTAGAAAAATGTAATATCCATGATATTACAAGTTATAAAACATGTGGACTAATCTGATGATTAGGAGAGTTTTATTTTATTCACTACTTTTATGCTTATTCTTACATGGAAAATTAAGCAGGACATTGCAGCAGGTAGAAATGTTGGAAATGTGGGAAGAGGATACAGAAAAGCTCAAAAGTAGACGCTGTTGGCAAAAGAACCGCTTTTTTGGGTAGGCTTCAACACTATTATGCACACACTTTCAACTGCCTGTCCTTCAAGGGATGGGTCAGATTGTGACATTATCATAATATAATTGTAATCCAATTATTGTAAATAGTTGACAGTTATAATGAATAATGTTGATAGTTCACAACTCATAGATTATAGTCATAACGTTATAATATTATGAGCGAATGCTTTCTCTTTTGTAGTAATGTGTCTTTTTCCTTTTAAAATTTACAGGCCTTTGATCCCCCAACCCAACCGCTGTCTTTTACGGGATTGGAGCAGAGGATAAGGTCCCTATCCCCTTATCCTTCCTGTATTGTGTCATGTTCTTCTCTTTTCATATTATTTGTTATAAATTTATAAATAACTTATAATTATTAAATTACGATTAACATCATGATATTACCACGTAACCTTATTTCCCAATACCCAGAGTGAATGGGAGGATCGCAGGATAGACTGGAAACGTTTTTAGGTGGAGGCCAACCCAATGTTCTATGTAATTGTTTCCAGAGAAGATTTATTTGTAATCTCAAGTCAATACTCTAGATTTGGCAGGTGCACTGAATTATACTCCGATGATGACATTGTTCTTATTTCATCGCTTACATAGGTAAGGGCTTGTTTGGTTTGGTCTTTTTAAAATTATTCTTGAGGATAACTTTGAAAAATAATTTTTTTTTCTTTTTAAAAATTCAAAATTTTAATTTCTGGAAAAGAAAAAGATAAGATTAGATTGGCTAAGAGTTATAGTTTTTTGAAAACTAATTTAAATACTTATTGCAAAAAAAAGAAAAAAATGAAAAAGAGTACTTTGTTGTTAAAAAAAAAAAACCAATATAAACAAACTCTAAATCATCTTCATCCTTGTACACAACTGCAATGTCAACGTCAAGATTTTAAATTTAGTTAGTGACATTTTGAACCTCAGAAGATCAAATGAACCAAGAAAAAGAAATTTATATAAATATAAGGACAATGTTCTATATCATTCTGTCTAATCTTTTATATAAAAATTTAAAACATTCGCATATAAAGTACCAATTCTCTCATATACTTATAGTGTGTTTGGAATGATCTTATTTTAAGATACTTATCCTATTAAAATTTAGAGATATCTTATAAGATTTAAAATATCTTATTATATACACAATGCATTCTATAGTTGTAAAAAATAAGATAGAAATGATTGTTTATTTCTTAAAAGATAAAAAGTATGGTTTTGTTTTAAATTTTCAAAGAATACATAATAAAATTTTTTAAATTTTATAAGATATACCTTCATTTTAATAGAATAAGTATCTTAAAATAAGACTATAACAAACACAGCATTAATCTTCATTTTAATAGAATAAGTATCTTAAAATAAGACTATAACAAACACAGCATTAATCGACGGCTGATTAACTCTAGGCTTCAAAACTCTCTGCAGAATAGCAATGGTTATCTCTGCCAAAAAGGATAAAACAAAATTGTAACAAAGATTATATGTAAGCGTGACTAGGGGGATATTTTTTTCCTCTCTTTTTCTGAGAGAGAGTGCCAAAACTAGTAAAGGATCATTTTAGAAAAAGCAATTTTCAAAATATCATTTCCAATAAAAATTTGACGTATATGCCACCCTCCTAAGTCGTAAGAGCAGACAAACTATACATGGTACACCTCAAATATTAAAAATACTTACCCCGTTACTTAATGATCAAGATATTAAACAAATATAACAAATTTTCACTTTACAAGTTTTTTTTTTTTTAAATAATGTTGTCTCACCTATTATAAAATTACATCAAATTGTACATAAGTGTCTTGCAGTAAGACTCGTAATTATGAACCCCATGGAAACGGTAAAGGGCCCCTATCAGGCTTACAAGCTAATTTTGTTGGAGCATGTTAAGATAATAAATAAATATAATAATTCATTTTTAATGTAGGAGCATGTTAACAAAATTAATAAATATAATAAGCTCGTCTCTACAAGCTTAATGGATATGTTTAATAAATCTCATTTTATAAATTTAAACTTTTAATTGTCTTTTTCTTGCTAAAAGTAAATGATCTTCATGGATCGTCATGCATGATGCAGGGAAAATTTAGTCTCTTCCAAGGATGAAGAGAGTAAATAAAATAGTTGGAACGGGTTACCATCGTCAAGATTACTAGAATCTCTTGAGACAACAAAAGTAATTATACTTTTCTATTCTATTCATAATAAACAAGGAAATTGTAAGTAATTAAGGGCAAATCTACATTATTTATTGGGAGGATCCATTCTAGTCTACACTTTTACGTCACAAAATATTTTTGATTGACAAAACAACTTTAACGCTCCTATGACTTTTTGGTCTTAAAATTAGTTAAGGTTGAAAATCAACTGCCGGCCGCCCTAGGACGTCATATTTTTCAAAACACAACAAGGTTGGTCGGGTGCAGGCATTTCGATGTCGATTTTGTAACACATAATAGTACGTCGTAACATATACACCATCCACAAATAGTCAAAAGTCTAATCTTATATTAATGTAGTCTGACATATTCTCAAGAAAAGATAATATTAAACCATTCTAGAAGCAAGTAGATGGCGAAGCGTGAGCATTTGGATGATGATGACCCGATTGTGATTTGTGTCCTTTGAAAGTCATTAATCTTCAAAAACAGCAACTATCAACAAATATTTGTGGAGACTATATAAGACACGTTCTTACAATTATATGAATGTATATTTTTTAAAATTAAATTCAATTAGAATTTTTAATAACAAAAATGTATAAATATTCAAAATATAATTATTTTATGGAACCAATAAAATCAATTTCCCCCGTCTTGTGATTGACATATATGGGAAACTAATTAATTTAATTTAATTTTAGGTTTCGGAAGACTTCTATGTATGCACAAATAAAAACATATACATGAATTTACAATATAAAATTTAAAGACATAATCAATAGCTGAAGCTTGTGCTTGTTTGAGCCATTATTTTAAAAAAAAATTATTGAGAAACTAACTGTCACCTAGGAAATAGTTGTCTATCACCCAATCTAAATTTAGATCTTCTTCTCTCTGTTCGACTCAATAGTAACAGATACTTATCAGAACAAATGTTAGGTTAAGAGTATGAGTGGGGACCTAGCCCTATTTATAATAAATTTTGATGGTCCTACTTATAAAAAGATTTATTAGAATATATGGGCTTGCGCATAAAAGAACTGAATGGATTTATGAGATAGGCTAAAACTAATATGATTACAAGGCATAACTTGTAAATCAAATATTCAGTTTATTTTAAAAAATAAAAAATAATTAACGATAGTCCACTTTAAAGAGAAATATTCCAACATTCTAAGCTTGACATAGAGCAACCATTTTGCATGCATCGGTTTATGGCAAAAATGGGAATTCTGGTCTCACTTCTACTTCAAGTCATTTCTTGAGAGTGAATTAATAATATCTGCCCTCGCTAGCTAGCTAGTTAGTTTCTTTACAATAAGCTCTTAGCCTCATCACGCATTCGCCACCACAAAAAAAAGAAAAAAAATAGAACAGAATTACCCCAGAAGTAACCCAGTATGTTTACTATTTCTTTTTACAATTTAGTTCCTTAACTTCTAAATGAACTTTTAAAATAATTTTGACAATTAAATTCCTTAACTTATAAATGAATCTTTTAAGCATTTAGCTTAAATTTTGTACAGCACTAGTTCAAGTATATGCTTAGATCTTGTTTTGGCACAACTACCTGCTTAGATAGCTGATAGTTGTCTAGGTAATTGATAATTAGCTAGTTGCTAATATTTTAACTACTAAGAAATGTGCTTAGATTAACGGATGAATATAAGATGATATAAAGAATATTAGTATTACATTATTATTGTTGTTGTTGTTGTTATTATGGCGACTATGATTACTATGGTGATTCATTTTATAATCAGATATATTTATGTGATAATGATATTTTATTATTAAATCATAGTAAAATAATTGTTACAAAACATTAAACTTTTTAATTTTTATGAAAAATTACTTGAAATACAAAAAATTACCTGAAAAACTACTTGAAATACCATTTTATCTCAAATAATAGTTTGATGAAATAGTGCTTTAATTAGTTAAAACACTAAAAATTAGTTAAAAAATTGTTTCTAGCTATTGTCAAACTGGACCTAACTCAATCCTTTAAAAAAATCAAACTACATGTTGAAACAGATGTCAGCATAAATAGAAAGCTGGGTTTAATATAATCAATGTCTAAACTAGGAAGGAGACACGTGCTCTCATTTAACCGTAGTTTAATTTCAAGGAATAGATAGGAAAAATTTGTAATATTAATTTGACTTTTATATATGTGCTTATTATTTTAATTATTTAGGTTCACACGCTAACCTGCCTGAGGTGACAATCATGTACAAACCCCCGCCGTAGAACTTAGAAGTTGGAGATTAAAGGGTCTTAAAGTGAGCAGCAGAATTTAATATAGTAGTTAGCAAGTTAATTAGTATATGTCGGTCGAGTAGATTAATGTTTGTTACTGCTTTATCAAAGTCAAATTGGTGGAAAATGGCAGCTTATATAACAAGTTCATGAAAAAGTTAATTATAATTAGTTCAAAACCATTAAAAAGTATTAGTAAGAGACCAAAACAGTCAGGAGCATTTTTGACACCAAATAGCCTTTATTATTTTTATGGCAAGTACTTGGATTGATTTTGAAGAAAAATTAAAATTCTACCAAAAAAAAAAAACTCCTCAGAATCACCTTTTTTTAGAAGTTAGAAATTTTAATTTCTCAAAGAAAAATTTCTTTTAAAAAATTATAAAAAATAATTTAAAAAAAAAGTCAATGCAAACCAGCACTTGTTATATTGATTATTGTTTTCATTTTTCAGTTATAGTTGAGGTCTTCAAGGTCATTTTAACTATTGGGGTCAGGGGTTGGGGTAGATAGGTAGATGGTCAGGGCTAGAAAAGTGGTTTTATTTTGACTTTCTGGACGAAAGTAGAAAGATCAGATCAACTCGATCCAAATTCGCAAAGTCAATAAAATGAAACAAAAGGGTTTGTATTAGATTTCTCATGTCTCAACAAACGTAAGGGACGAACAGTCAAAAGATTTTCTCCAGAAAAAGCAAGAGAACAATATAATATAATTTCGTCAAGTCTCACAAAATTTTATTACCATGTTTTATGAAATCAATTTTCAGTTATCACAAGAGCAGCAGCTTAATACTGAGACTAAGATTAAAAGCTTATAAGCTACAAAAAAGAAAAAAAAATTAAAATTGAGTATGACCAGATAATTATCTTGGTCAAATTAAGAAACAAGAACTTTTAGAAAAACAATAAAAAGGAGCTTATTGGTTTCAACTTCTCAATTTATTTAGCAAATATAATAGTATATACGACGTATGTATAGCTGTAACATATTGACTACCCAGTTAAATGCTAGGAGACATTATTGTTGCAATCCCTTATTGCTACATTAGTCAAGTTTCACCTACTGAATATCTCAAGATATCTACTTAAAGACTAAAATTTATTTCTCAATCACAATCATGTTCAAATTGTAGGCTCAGTCTTTCTGAATCTTGTACAGATATATTATGACTTTTTGTTTGGTCAAGAGTAGAATTTCACTCGTAGAATAAATAGAATGAATAGAGGAGACAATTGCTAAATCAAGCTACTCCAATAGGCTAATGGTCAGCATACGTAGGATTAGAGAAATTATTCTTTTAGAAATGATAACCTGGATTCGTATCTCATTGGGTGTAAGGTTGGGTTGAGGGTTGTTGGATGAGGGAAAAAAGGACCAGCAAATGAAAAGTTTTCTTTAAGAAGGAAGAATAACTACAACCAATAATAAATTAAATGGCAGCTAATCGTATACTTAGAGTGCATTTGGATTGATTTATCGAAAAATTACTTAAAATACCTTTAACTTTAAGTGGTTTTTTTTTTTTAAAAAATATTTGACTTTAAATAGTTATGTGTTAATTTGAATAATAGTTAAAGTTATAAAAATAAGTATTTATATATTTGGTCAAACTGGATTGAGGAAAAACTTATATTGTTAAAATAATTACTAAGGATATAAAAATAGAATTTAAATAAAAAACAATATAAATATATAGTTATTTATTTATTTCTAAAAGAATATTATGCGGGACTACTCTCTAATTTTTCAAAATTTTGATAACTTGGACGACCACAAATATCGTTTTCAACAAGAATATCAGTACATTGGCTAATTGGTTGGCAAAAATGTACTACGTAGCTCTTTCATCAGCTTTCCGTGCAAAGCTTATAGTAAACAGGACCAGCCAGGCCACACAACCGGAGGATTGATGCAACAACAGTAAAGGCACTAAAGAGTCGAGGCCTCGGGTATCAATTAGCAGCCGGCCAAGATGTATTGTCGTTGTCATGTAAAAACGTAAATGATGACATTGATAATTTGTCCACATGTTTACGTAGTTGTGTCCCTAATTTACGTGGGTTCATTTTTCTCTTACATGCAATACCTTATTATATTCTTTTCCCCTCTTAATACATGTATAGTAGTAATGTATTTTTGCCCTATACAGAAAATAGGGTATATATATATATATATATATATATATATATATAGTACCTTTTTTGTGCGGATAATATATAATCTAATATTCGTATGTGCTTAATATCTTTCATCTCATGGGATTAAATTGTTTTTCTAATTAGATTTACTTAGAAAACACACCTATTTCAAACAGAAAAAAAAAAGAAAAATAATAAAAAAAAGATGATAGGAGTATACTCTATTGTATACCCCACTTCCCGTAGAATGCTTCCTTCCCGTTCTTTCTCCCCACGCCAAAATAACCAAACCTATGAAAAAACGGTTCACCTCAATGATTAACTTTCTCAACCTACTAAATCCTAATATATATCTTGCATTTGGAAAAACATGACGAATATATACGAGTATAATAATAACAATAGTTTCAAGTATTAAAATGTTATTAAATTATAAAAGGGTAAAACAGCAAGAGTTAATTTTATTTTCCATTACCATTTTATTTCCCTTTTCGTCTAGTTTTTGACAAACAATGCAGAGAAATAGAAGTTATATAACCTCTTCCTGGACAGAGGAATTTGGTTCTTCCTTGGCCCCTTCTCATTTTCCTTCATTCTTATGAACCAAATTCAGTGTGATGAGGTTTGCATGTTGAAGACAATAAAACGTATGAAAATTTTTTCCTAACAATTAAAACGTTTAAATTACGTGGTAATTCAATATCCAAGTCCCATTCAATAAGATATTAGGATCCAAGTACTTAATTAGACAATCATGGGTTTAAAGCTTGTCATTATATATCCATTTAATTTAAAAAGAATGTTCTTGTACAAGGTTTAGAGGACGTTTGGCAAAGATTAAATAAGAAATATCTCCTGTTAGTTTCTAATTTTAGATGTTTATGAATATCCAAATAAACACGGCCAGAGGCCCTATTAGTAAAAACAATCCTTATTACCAACGAGTCGGAAGATAATAAATAATATAATAAATCCCTGTCGAACTTTGATCGTAATAAATAAACCACTGTATAAATTTAGACATTCTAATATGTGTTTTTTTTGCAATATTAGAAAACTGCAAGTTAGTGAAGAAAGATCCGGTGACGAACTAAGGACAAAGAAAGTCCGTTCCATATTGCTCGAGCTCTTCTTTTAATTTGCATTTGTTGTCTAATAACCTTTTTTTTTTTTCATCCTCTTGAATCTTGAGGTGAAACACTATGAAGTCACCACGTACGGTTTTAATTTCTAAAACAGAACACCTAGACGACCCCTCACAAGGGTGAGAGATATGGCACACAATGCATTATTCTATTCAGCAAGTTCCCATTTCTTAATTTTAAAGAGAAGCATAAGTTATCAACCAAGCTACTCTTCTTTAGTACTTATCGTAAAAGGACTCAAGCTCGTATAAATAATACATATATACGAATAAATAAAGAAAGAAAATATTGCACTTGTTCTATATATATATATATTTATTTATTCCTGAAATCATATAACGCTCAAAAAATCATAACGCACGAGAGAGAAAGAAACACGAATGGAGAGTTTGAAGGCAAAAAGCAAAGTCCTTATTGTTGGGGGAACTGGGTACTTGGGATCTAGGTTTGTGAAAGCAAGCTTAGCTCAGGGCCATGAAACTTATGTTTTGAGACGCCCTGAAATTGGTGTTGATATAGAGAAGGTTCAAATGCTGTTGTCATTCAAGGCAAAAGGAGCTCATCTCGTTCCAGGCTCATTTAGTGACCATCAGAGCCTTGTCAAGGCTGTGAAACTGGTGGATGTTGTCATATGTGCGATTTCTGGTGTTCATATACGCAGCCACCATATCTTGCTTCAGCTCAAACTTGTTGAAGCAATCAAAGAGGCTGGAAATGTCAAGGTAACATGTCTAACTAGAGAAATTCTTTGTTGGGAAGATGATCTGTTTCGCGCCCTTATTTTTAACTCTTTCGAGTTTCGACAATATAAAGTCCTTATATTTGAAACGCGACAATTCAATAATTTATTTTTACAATTTGTGACGCTGTTAATCTTAAATTCAAAAAAATAAAGAAACTAATGATATTAGGACTAATTTTGTCACAACTTATAAAGATAAGAGATTGACAACTTAGCAAATTGTACAAGTACAAGACTAAAAATTATTATTTTTTTGATATATATATATATATATATATATATATTTGAATTTGGGTGCAAAAGCGTCACTAATTACAAAAATAAAGGATTAATAAATTGTCACGTTTTAAAAATAAGAAATTTAATTATCAAAAAAATAAAAAATTAGGGACTGAATAAAATATTTACCCTTCTTTATTTGTATACCTCTATCTTGTTTTTAGTCGGCAAAATGTTAGATATTATCATTCTTCTCTATTATATTTTGTATGAAAAGTGTAACCGCGGTTGACTAATTATGTTTCGTAATTAATTATATATATCATAGAGATTTTTGCCGTCTGAATTTGGAACCGATCCAGCGAGAATGAAAAATGCAATGGAGCCTGGAAGAGTGACATTTGACGAGAAAATGGTGGTGAGGAAAGCAATAGAGGAGGCTGGAATCCCTTTCACCTATGTGTCCGCCAACTGCTTTGCCGGATACTTCGTCGGCGGGCTTTGTCAATTTGGCAAAATCCTTCCTTCAACGGAATCTGTGGTCTTGCATGGAGATGGAAACATAAAAGGTACATCTTCAATGATATTAAGAGTGTGTTTGGAATGATCTTATTTTAAAGTACTTATTCTATTGAAATAAAATTAGAACAAATAGAGTATAAATTATACGTTCTAAAAGTAAATTATTTTTTAAAAAGACACTCGCGCAAACAATTATAAGTTTTACTCGAAAAAATAAAAGCAGCGATACGTCACCATATCTGGTTTATTGATCTCCCTTGAACCTAAAAATAAGATACGGGCCCTCATGGGTCCCGTTTACCGAAACAACTGATTCGTTAGAAAACCCTTTTGCCTACTGAATTTCATGTTAAATTTTGAAGTCACTTAGGCACAAAGGGAAAGAGATAGGAAAGATGGCATTTTTTACCCATAAAGTTACAGGTTTATATGGTGTCTGTTCATTTAAAATTTACTTAATTTTCTCGTGGCATTAATTGACGAAATTTTTGGGGTTATTGCACTGATATGCCGTCATTAAGTGATGATGCATGAGAAAATATGGTAGAGTTTTAATTTGTTATGTACATAAATTATTTGATATTCAACATAATAAATCTTAACATATAAACGAGAAGTAAAAAGATAAATGGTTGACAGGGTGAGATAAAGCATTACTTTAGCAGAAATAGAGTAGAGAAAAAGATGAGAACTCGATAAACTAAAGACAGTAGTCAATCTCAGTGGGGGAAACTCAATGGATTTAGTATGTCCACAAGCATAAATTATAAGTATAGATCTGACTATATATCCTCTATCATTATTTGTTCAAAATTTTGGTTTTTTATTATTGAGGCGAAATTAATATGACAGCTTTCAATCATTCTAGTTAAAAACTTGATCTAGGTCAAAAGAAATTAACAACTTGTTCATATCTTTCTGAGCTGTAATTTGATTATTACATCTAATATATATTTAATTTCGCATGCGTACAGCAATATATGTTGATGAAGATGATATAGCCACCTACACTATCAAAACAATAGATGATCCCAGGACTCTAAACAAGACTTTGTATCTGAGGCCTCCCAAGAATATACTTTCTCAACGTGAAGTAATTGAGATTTGGGAGAAGCTAATCGGGAAAGAATTACGCAAGTCATCGATATCCAAAAAAGAACTTTTAGAGTCAATGAAAGGTAAGGCTATACACACACACACACACACATACACACACTCTTCGAGAGCAACTTGACTTTTGTTCTGATATATTGAATGAATCTAGCTAGTTACTTTATTTTCCCCAAGAAAACTTTAAAATGTTCTCAAATCATCATCATTTTTGTTTATACCACAAACATAATTAAAAGATCTCGCTTATACTTTGAGAACAAAATGGTCACTTAACCATAGAACTTCTTGTTTTGGTGTATTAAGTAGTAATAATCAAGTAAAGCAAGCCTTCGTTACTATAACCTTTTTTGCTCTTTTGCAACACCCATACTTTAAAAAAATAGAAAACCTGTTGGGGAAAATGAAAAAATCGCTGCAATAGTTACGTTCTCTTACTCTAATAATGGATTTTCCAATCTTTGTACAAACTAAAACTTTTCACAACGATTAAAAATATTTTTTAGTTATTTCCTGCAATGGCATCATACGCAATATCATTAAATCATTTGCAACAGTTTTAGATTTTACAATAAATTAAAAAAAAAAAGTGGTAGAACAAATTATTCTGACTTTACTTTCTACTATTTTCTATTTCTCTTGCAAAGGACTTGATTATGCACAGCAAGTTGGGATATGTCATTACTACGACGTGTTATACGAAGGGTGTCTTACTAACTTTGACATTGGAGATGAAGGGGAGGAGGCATCTGCATTATATCCAGAGGTTAAGTACACCACTGTGGAGGAGTACATCAAGCGATATGTATAATAATCTAATTGTATTACCAATTTCATGTGGCAATGCAAAATAAAGCTGTTATTTCTCGTGTTTTAATTTCTTGTGTTTTATCTGACACTTTTTTACAATATTGTATAGTCTGGTTTACGGCTTTCGATGTTAATTTGATTTCGTCAAGTTTTATATATTTACTTGAAAATTGTACTTTAAATATTTATGAAATATGGTTAAAATTATATATGTACTAATAAATATAATTAACATATTAATAATGCTAAATTAAAAAAGTATCTTTTAAATTAATAATATTAGAAATTTTACCTTAGATTTTCAATTTAATTAATCAAATATTTTCATTAACTATAGTTGTAACCACCCTAAAAAGCTATACGTGTAATGATAAATATAGTCAAAATATATTATATTGGCATGATGTGATGAGCCAAATGTTAACAAATATTGCAAAAATTTTTGGAGGACAAGTAGATAGATAGATTTTTCTGTGGAGATATTCTAATCACATACCACTCAGCTAGTTTCTAAAGAACTTCTATCAATCGTCGTAGTGCCAATCCATCTATTGTACCGGAGATGTTGAAGGGTACAACTTGACTAAGTGTCTGTTTGTATTGGCTTTTTTTTTTTAAAGAAAAAAAATATATTTTTGAAAAAGTTATATTAAATTTGCAATAACTATTTGATTTGGCTTCTAAAAAAGTTGAAACTTTGAAAAAAAAAAACTCAAACACAGTTTTTTTTAGAAGTTATAATTTTCAACTTCTCAAAAAAAACTGTTAAGAAAAGCGCTTTTGAAGAATCCAAACGAGCCCCGAATAGCTTGCTATGTCCATTGAGGGGATTATGTAGTTGGGCAAAATTGACTGGAAATATGCCGCCTGGACATTTGTCAATTAAACTAATAAAGCAACTCACAACTCTAATTATTTCAATTTATCTTGACAATTGACCATTAAGGCTAGATTTCTTTCAGTCAGATTTTATGGATTTTAGATATTTTCTTTCTGAAAATAATTAAAAAAAATCAATCGTGACAAAATTATACCATAATTACTCATTTTCTTTATTTCTTTTCATAAAGTTAGAGTATATGTTCATTTAAGATCCAGTCCCCTGGGATGCTTTGCGGTAAAGCCATGGGGAGAATACCACTTGTGCGTGAGCTTGAGTCACATCAGTTGTTGCTAGGTTGAATGTACTATTTTACCTGGTACAATAGTCTTAGAGAGAATTATTACACCTAAGGTTTATCAATTGATAGTCAAATTTCACCAAATATTCAATGGTCGGACTTCATCAATTGAGTCATCCCTCTCAATATATATACATCATTAATTATTGCATGACAAAATAATAAAATTTTTACCCTATGCATAATATATAAATACGAGATGTTTATTATATAAAATTTTACCAAAAAAACGAGGAGTAAAAGGGTAAGATAAGTACTTTTCTAATTAATTAAAACTCATAGCTGTAATAAAGGCGGTTAGAATTGAAAGAGCAGGACTGGAGTAGAGAAAAAGATGAGAACTCGGAGAACTGAAGATACGAGTTAACCGTACATATATATATATATATATATATATATATATAATTAATTAATTAATTAAGAGCCCGTTTGGCTAAGTGTATTTGGGGTTCATAAGATGCAAATAGTAAGAGGCATATGAGGAGTGTTTTTTTTCTAAGTACTTATAAGCTACAAAATAAATAAAGTCAAACAGGCTCTAAAATAGATCAAACATAAGTTGGAGTACAAATATCATAACCCAATTCATCCGATTACTACAGGGATGAACCCAATCCAATGTAGAAATAGTATTTCAAAATCCATTATGTGTTTAAGGCCTTTTGTTTTTTTTTTTGCATCTGTTATTTTGGCACAGATCTTTTTGGTTCTTAAAAAGAAACAGTTCAAGACTCTCTACTTGAGGCCTCCCAGGAACATACTTTCTCGACGTGAAGTAGTTGAGATTTGGGAGAAGTTTACCGGCAAAGTGTTGCTCAAGTCATCGATGTCCAAAGAAGAACTTATAGAGTCAACGAAAGGTAAGACCATATACATAGAGAGAGAGAGAGAGCAACTTGAGTTTTGTTTTAATTAAATGAATATAGTTAATTTATTTTTCCCAAGAAAAGTTTAAAATGTTCTTAAATCATTAAAAAAATCTCGTTTATGCTTGAAAACAAATGGTCACTTAACTATAGAAGTATTTGTTTTGGTATATTAAAAAGTAGTAATATTCTATTAAATAAAACATGCAAGCCTTCATTATTATAACATTTTTAGCTCTTTTGCAACACGATATTAAAAATAAAAAAAACTGTGCAAAAAATGAAAGAAAACGCGGCAATTGGCGTCTTTTTGTAATGGTTTTTCAACTGTTGTATAAACTAGAACATTTTACAACCGTTAATTTTTTTAAATCATTTTTTTTTTGTTTTGCGATATCTGGCACTATATATGCAACGATTAAATCGATCATTTGCAGCAGTTTTAGATTTTACAATATATTAAAAAATTGTGGTAGAACATGTTCTAGCTTTTTAAATTTTTTTTTTTTTTTTGTTTAATTCTCTTGCAAAGGACTTGATTATGCGTGGCAAGTTGCGATATCTCACTACAACCAAGTGTTCTATGAAGGGTGTCTTACTAACTTTGAAATTGGAGATGATGGGGTGGAAGCATCGAAACTATATTCAGAGGCTAATTAAGTACATCACTGTGGAGGAGTACCTCAAACGATATGTATAACAATCTAATTGGGTTATGAATTTAATTTCATGTGGCAAAGCAAAATAAAACTGTTATTTCTTGTATTTAGTTTCTTGCTAATGACAAATAATATTTATCTCCACCATGGTACAGTACCAAATCAAAATTTCCATCTTTTCTTTTGTTTTTTGGCCAAAATCAACTCTCCATTTACAATCATCAAACACACATACAACATATATAGCATGTCCCATCAGATCAATTGTCCATTGACAAGCAGAGCTCAAAATGAAAAAAAAAAAAAAAAAGTAGTCACAGCCATAAAATTTAAACATTTGTTTCGGCATTTTGTGTCGGGATAATCTATAAACAACTCTTCATTATTATAATATTTGCAGCTCTTTTAGAACATGATAATTGAAAAATAACAAAGTTGTCATAAAAAATGAAAGGTTAAAATGCACGTTACCCCTTATAGTTTATATAAATAGCTGATTATCTCCTATGATTTAAAACAAACCACATTATCCTCTGCACTTTTCAAGAGTGGCATATAATCCCGAATTTTAACTTATTCCGTCTAATTTAACAAGAATGCATTACACTCTCTTTTGTTGCATATATGAATGTCAAATTTTAGATTTTGCTAAAATTTTTTTTACCAAAACACCCTTATTGAGAGTTATAGCATAATTTATTTATCTTCACTTTATAAAATAAAAATTAAAAAATTAAAAATTAAAAATTTAGGTATAAATTCAAATCTAAAAATTACAAAAAATAAATTTAAAAATTTTAAAAATTTTAAAATAAAATAATAAATTAAAACATTTAAAATTTTAAAATTTTAACTTAAAAAGGTTTTTTTAATTTAATTTAAAAATTAAAAAATTAAATTAATTTTTTTTAATTTAAAAAAGTTAAAATTCCATTAAGTGTTTATGTTTTACGATTTGAAACCCTTTTACCTCGTGAATTTTCATATTAAATTCCGAAGTCATTTAAGGAACCTGAAAATTAAATGGGATAGAAAAATAACATTTTCTTCATAAAGTTACACATACAAAATAATACACATTCACATAAATTCACACATGCGCATGTGTTTTTCTGTAGTTTGATTTCACCAGTTTTCTTCAGCTTGCTGTTTTGTTAGACCATTTAACTATTTTTAGCGAAAACATGCAGAAAATTAGCATTCATTGAAATACTTACATTGTTAAAAAGGTATGCCATCGTTAAGTAATGCATGAGAAAATCTTAGCAACAGTTTAAAAATCGATGGGTAATTAATAAAGATTGTGGGAAAGAGTAGGAATGGCATAATATAAAAACAGATCAAACGGAAGAAGTAAATAACACGTTTATCTGTCATATAACTTCTGATATCATGACAAAGTATATTCGTTTAATTAATCACTTCACACAACATATATAGGTCTTATATATTACTGATTGCAAGTTACCAGCTCAAGCATAAGAAGTATCTGTACGAGAAGAACAGGTAACAGAAAAAACAGGAAAAATCTAAATTTAAACTTTAAACTACACATCCTCTATCATTATTTCTTCCAATTTTGTTATCGGATTATCGAGATGAAATTAGTACGTACAACTTTCAATTATTATAATTATTAATACCTTTCTTTTTTTTTTTTTTGCTCTTAGCTTTAATGTGATTAATCACATATGATATTCGATGCCAATATGCCATCATTTGTTTTGAAGCTATATATGTCGATGAAGATGATATAGTCACCTACACTATCAAAACAATAGATGATCTGAGGACTCTAAACAAGACTTTGTATATGAGGCCTCCCAAGAGTCTCTCAAAGTGAAGTAGTTGAGATTTGGGGAAAGGTAATTGGAAAAGAATATCCAAACAAGAACTTTTGGAGTCAATGAAAGGTAAGACTACAACAACATATTGTGACAATTTTTTCAACCCCTTGATCTCTCCCTTTTACTATATGGCGATTTAGTCCACTTTTCTAGAGCAACTTGACTTTTGCTTTAATTGAAAGAATCTTTTTACTTTATTTTCTTCAGAACAAAATTAAAATTATTGAATTATCATCAAATTTCTTTACCACGTATGTAATTCAAAAACATGAACGAGTGGTCACTTAACCATATGACCATTTGTTTTTGTATGTTATAAGTAGATGATAATCTATTAAAGCAAGCCTTCATTTTCATATGTTACATCCGCAGCTCTTTTTGCGACCCGCCAATTGAAATATACAAACCGTTGGGTGTCTTATTTTAATTGTGACGGTATTTCAAGCCGTTGTATAAAGTAAAACTTTTCACAACGGTTAAAATTTTTTTATTATTTTGTACAACGGCATCATATACAACAGTTAAATCATTTACAAGAATTTTAGCTTTTACGATACGTCGAAAATGTGGTAGTGCATATATTCTAACTGTTGATTTCTATGATTGTTTTATTTCTCCCTCGTGAAGGTCTTGATTTTGCACAACAATTTGGGTTACGTCATTACTACGATATGTTCAATGAAGGGGGTGTTACGTTGCTAACTTTGAAATAGGAGATGAAGGAGAAGAGGCATCTAAACTATACCCAAAGAGGTTGAGTACACCATGGTCCACGGTGGGGGCCTACCTCAAGCGATATGTATAGTGTACGATCTAATAGCATTTTATTTCATGTGGCAATAATGCAAATTTTTTTTAAAAAAAAAGAGAGAGAGAGAAGAAGAAATACTAAATAAAATACTTATTGAAAAAAGGCTTGCTTTTGACTTTAAAAGACAAAACCAATTTAAATGGACCCTTAATAAAGCTGGCGCATACAATAAATAGTAATACTGTCATTGCACAAAATACCTTTATTTTTCATAAATTGGAGATCATCCATAAAATATTTTAAATTTCATATTCTAGATTCTCTATATATATACACACATATACACTTGTCTACATATATCACTACAACAAATTTGATCTTTTGTGACGCATAATTTTGTCATTAAAAATCAAAATTTCATCATTGGTATGTTTAGTGATAGTCGTTACAAATCGTCACATATATTCAAGTCACTAATAATTCTTATGACGAAATTTTAGTTCGTCACTATAATAGTATCTAAAGTGATGAGTAATATTGTCACTCTTGCTGCCATTATATTATGACAAATATTACCGTCACAATTACATTTTTCAATTGTGACTTTTTATTTGTCACTAAAATGACAACATATAGTGATGCTTCTTATTGTGACAACTTAATTTATCTTTTGTGATCAAATTTGTCACTATCGAATTTTATTGTATGGTCACTATTTAATTATAACTTTAGAGACGATAAATATAATCACAACATTTATTTTTGTTATTGTGTTACCATTATTGTTATAATTTAATTAATGTTAATTTGATCACGTAAATTTATAAAAATAAAAAAATAAACAAGATAATATCAAGCTTGATATAAAAATCTAATTGCATAAACTATAATTCAATATCTCAAAATGAAGTATAATCTAATAATATTTCATAATATATTACATGTTTGGAAGTACTATCCTACTAATTCACTAAAAAAATAGCACTAACGATCATTACTCCTTAATTACATAAGAAAATGTATCATTCCTAATTTTTATTCTCAAAAGAAGAAAATAAGAGATCTGCATGTCTATTCCACGGTGTGCTTATGCCACTTCTTCCAATTGATGCTGCATAAAAATATAAGGATATGTTAGAATACAAAGATACAACAAAGGAAAAAAATAAAAAATAAACAAATTAAAATTTCAATTAAATGAATTAAGCCTAAGAAGAAAAGCTACAAAAATAAACAATTAAATCTTATAAATTGTCAATTATAATCAAAAGAAAATGATATATCAGAGCAGGTCACCAATCTCATTTCAAATATAATCATATAAAAGACTACCTGTATATCTTCAATTTTACAAAAAAAATTCGAATCTAACTTAGGTAATCATAAGTCAGACTTAGGTCACCAATATGATTTGATCAGATTTCATAAATCTGCATTTTGGCATGAATAATCAATCCTTTAGTATTTAACGATCAAAATCAATCAAATACTAAAAAATAATAACAATGTATATAAATTTTTTTTTTAAAAAAAAAAACAATGCCTATCATTACCTACCCAACAACTTGTCATATGGTGACGAGAGAATATCAAACTCATGAAATTTAGGTGGTGGAGGATTTTGAATACCTCTGTCAACCCTTGTGGATGATAATGATGAACTAGATCCAAAAAAAATAAAAGAAGAAAAAGAGGCATGAGTAATCAGGCCTTAATGTATTTCTTCACACCCCCACCGGCCTATGTAACAATGAAGAGGCATGTTATGTTCATTTACAAAGAAAGAGAGTTGTGTAATTGAGATTTAAACGGTGGAGGTAGGGATGTCAATGGTACCCCGCCTCGCCCCACAAGGGTACTGGAGGGATCGGGGTTGGGTGACCCAACCCCGGTCCACCCCCGAATATATATGTATGTATATATACATATGTATATATATATGTATGTATGTATATACATATGTATATATATACGTATGTATGTAAGTATCTACATATATATATATATGTATGTATGTATGTATGTATATTATATATTATGTTTAATAATTATGATTGGAAGTAAGTTTAGATTTAATGTGTTATTGTTGTAAAATTATGTTGAATTTTAAGTATTAGAGTTTGAATTTGATGTGTTAAGGTTTAGTGCATGATTTATGTTATTTTTTATTTATTTTTATCTAATTAAAAAGTAGGGATTTTACTTGATAGATAGGGGTTTAACAAGTAAGTGTTTTGTCCCAATACTACGACCCCTTTGGCTTTTGTTGACAGGTGCCCCGTAGGCAGGGGCATGGTGTAAAAAACACTGGTAGGGGCGGGGATGATAGTTGGGAGAAAACCCTAGTACATGTATAGGGGCGGGGTAGGGGCAGGTGGAAAAATACCAGGTGCGGAGTAAGGGTTTGTAAACCCCGCCCTACCCTACCTCATTGACATCCCTAGATGGAGGCGCAAGACAGTGGGGTTTGGGATAAAAATGTTGCAACTAGGGCTTTTTACGTTCTCTTGGCGATAAAAGAAAAAAGGGAAAAAATAAAGGAAGTGTGAACTTTATACTTTATTTTATCATTTATCTTTTTCAAGCAACTTTAAAAATTAGTGAGAAACAACTTATAAGGTTCTATTAATATTAATGATATCTTTGTGATTAAAAAAAATTGAATAAATAAAATTCTTGATTTTTTTGTAATTAAAAATATTTTAATTTGTAAAATTCATATGATATTCATAAATTTGTCACTATTTATTTGCAGGAAAATAACTTACTAGAAAAAAATATTTTCTAACGAAGATGTTTTCTTAGAAAAATAGAATAACTTCTAATGTTTGATTATCATACAAGAAAATATTTCCAAGTCTATTAGTTAGTAATGGCAATGGGACGGGGTGTGCTCATTTCTATCCGCTCAGCTATTGGTAAAACTCCCACCCTCCCCTTCCATATACATATAATAGGGTAAACTCCTATACTACCTTCTCTACCTTAGTCAGATGGGAAAAATCTCGCATTCGAGTACCGGTCACCAAAGTTAATGGCATTAAAATTTTTTTAAAAAAGACTAATACATGATAATGTATTAAAAAAAAGTTAAACTTTTTCAACTAAATGAAAGAGATTTTAATGATGTAAAGTTTGTTAAAAATATATAAGAACATGCTAGAAGCAACAAATATTATATATAAAAGGCGGGAGAAACTGGGGTAGACAAACCTCTAACCAGCCCTAACCTTGTAGCGGAGTAGGGGAAGAAAACCCTAGCCTGCCCCCAATGGGGGTTTTCTAACAAAAACTTTGCCATGTACTTTTATGGAGCGAAATAGGACGAGGTACTATTACCATCTCTATTGTTAGTCACATTTAGAAGATATTTTCAATAAGAATTTTTAAATAAAAAAAAAAGCATTTTGCAATTAGAAATATATTATGTTAATTAACAAATTAAAAATATATAATTATATTGAAAATTAAAAAGTTAGGAAAATTGAGAACCTAACTAACTAAAAATTTAGAATAATTGTTTTAACTTGTAAAATAATTAAATGTCTGTTAATTTTCAAACCTTTATATTTATATTTTAATTTGTTTAGTTTTAAATTTTTAATCTTTTTGTAAGTTCTGGTTTGTAAATTTTTATATTTTATTTTTTATTTTAATCTTTAATTTTAATTTTTAAAATTGAAACTTTAATTTTAAATCTTTATACTTTTTTAATCTTTTTAAATTTTAGCTTCAATTTTTTAATTCATTTTTTATTTTTTTATTTTTTATTTTTATTTTAAATTTTAAATTTGTTGATTTTTCAACTTTTGAAGGGTCTTGGTCAAGATAAGGGTAGAGAAAGGTAGGATGGCCAGAATAAATGAGGAACTCACAAATAATAAAAATATTATCGAAAAATTATTTATAAATGTCATTACTATCACCATTAATACTGGTGATATTTACACAATTAAAAAAATTAAATAAGCAAGTGATATTTGTAATTATCACTATTTATTACGTTTAGTATAAAATAACTTTATTATCACAAATAATACAAAATTAGCATAAAAAATTAGAATGTCACTATTATTATTATTATTATTATTAGTGATGATATCTACATTGGCTGAAAAATAAATAATTAAAATATCTAATTTCTTGCAATAACTATACCAAAAGTATCCTTAATATAATATTTGTCGTAAAATTCATCAAAAATAAAAGTAAAAAACTGGTAAAAGTATTTTAGACGTTTAAAATGAATATATTATTAGTGATTATACCAAATTTGTCACTAAAAAGTTGTTAGTTAAGTATATTTAATGACCGAAATTATAGTGACATTAGCAAAATTGTCACTATTAATATCTTTTGGTGACACAATAATAGTAACATTAACAAAACTGTCACTAATAATATCTTTGAGTGACAACACTATAGTGACATTAACAAAATTTCACTATTTATATTTTTTGTGACAAAAAATTGTTATGTCACAAATAATACAATATTAGTGATGAAATTTTTAAAGCATCACTACTATCACTATTTCGGTGATGATATTTATATTGTCACAAAAATTTTGTTACTAGAAGTTGAATTTCTTGTATATGTACCGGTGCAACATATTTCGATAGACCAATTACGTTAACATAGCAAAGTATCGGTCCTCACCAAATCAATTATTTAGTTGTTACATAAACATTATTAGTAAATTTTCACCTACTACTTAAGTGATTTTTCAATGTGGTGGCCCCTACAGAGAGGTTAGTCTAACAAGACGAGAATCTACCACCAAATTTTCAATCCTTTTCGTTTGTTACAATATTCATTGTTATTTAATTTTCATGAAATCTTTTTACCTTTTCTTTTTTTTTTTTTTCTCTCTTTTGGTCGAGCAGCCCCATCAAACAATCATCTTGAAATTGTAGGCTCATTTTTATGCTATCTTCTACAGATTCTAACTATACATTTTCTTTTTAATTTTTGTTAAGTAATTAAGTACAAGTGTTCATTGAAATGAAAAGTTTTAACAAAAAAAAAAAAGAAATAAAGAAGAGGAAGAAGAAAGACAAAATTGAAATAAAAAATGTTTACATGAAGTAGCTTGTGAGATGCAGCCTGTGCATTGATAATAATACAAGTTAGCTTTGATTGATGTTCCACCTGTGAAAAGTTTCCTGCTAACACTAATACTATTCCTATGTTTCATATTCCTTTATTCAGTTTATGTTTAATATCAAACTCGATATTTCTAACCACGTGGTGGTCCATGAGGGTCTTTTTCTTGATGGAGCCAATAATTCATTTCACGCCAAATGTGATAGATTGCCAAATGTGATAGATTGAAGTACCAAATAACATTTTGATTGCACAAGCCTACAGTATAATCTGTTACCACCAGTCTTGTTATAGCCACACACGATAATATGCTCCCATTTAAGTAATACTAAAAGTGATTAGGCACTCACAATCTCTCCTCTGAAGTGCAATAGCAGTAAACGTATAACCAGTCGAGGAGGGGAAAGAAGAAGGTGCAAGGGAGGAATCAAATCTTTTCACACACACACACACACACATATATTTGTCCGCAAGCAACATTTGCAGTTTGCATATTCCAGTAATATGATTGGACATTGTATTATTAATGTGACAGACTTTAGTTTATACCCTATGATCTTCTTATGTTCGAAATTACTTTTAAAGCTTATTTAGCGCTTGGCGCGTCCGGCCTAGCTAGTTGAAGGAAGAGTTGTGGTCAAGATGGTGAAGAATGTAATATGTTTTGTTTGGTGATTATGCTTAATATGTGTGGTTGATTACATTATGGGAAACATTAGTTTTAAATATGCATGTATTTTTGATTGCCCAGAATAGCTAAAATTTTCTCCATTTCCCCGAGTATTGAGGCTAGTGATTCGATGATCAAGTGTTCGCTGGTTAAATATTTTGTGAATGTCGCGCAGTGATATAAATTTTCTTTATGTTATTCTTGATAGTTAAGTGTTAATTCGATCTAATAAATATTTTGGATAGGCATGACATTCGTATATAAGAGAAGGCAAAATGTATATTGTCTGTCAATTTTATGATTTCATCTAACAAAAATAATATAGAGGGGAAAAGAAAATGGAAGGTAGAATTTAATACTTAATTTTATCAGATGAAAAACAATAAAAATTTTTGTTCCTAAACAATTAATATCAATAGATTCAATTTTAATATCCATCGAGTCTAGTGCATATAGACGTGATATAAGTGTGTGTGCGCAATATATGTATATATACATTCATATATATACATATTACATACATATATATATATGCGTGTGTATATATATATATATATATATATATTTATGATCAGATGACGAGTCATTAATTCTGAAATTATGGTACCGAGAATATAACTGAAGGGAAGAGCATCAGGAGCAACCAGACAAAAAAAAATCAGAAGATAATTATTCTGTGCATCTTTTGCTTAATTTATTAGATACGATATCTAGTTTTGGTATAACATAAAGCACAAGGTTAATTATCAATAGAATCAGACGAAGGGAGTAGGATTAATGCATTCCAACTGGGCCTTTTTATATTCTTTATGCTTTGCTTGTATATACATATCGCGCACTAGCAATTATATTGCTCTATACACACATTTTAATGTGTTCATTTATTGTTGATTTTAAATTTTGTTACACACCATTTTAAAATTATTAAAAGAGTTATTTGATAAAATTAACAATCAAATATGTAAAAAATATTTATCGCTATTTTATTAATAAATCATAAAAGGATAACAACTTAGGTACCTTAGAGTTGAAAAACTACATATCCAAACTAATAAACTATACTCAAAATTTTAATTTGAATTTAACAATATCTCGTACCCTTTTGAAGATCTATTAACATGCATGTAAAAATAAGAGTATATGCATCAAATTCTCATTCATTTAGAAGAGCTAACATGTCAAGCTTAGATCCTCCGGCTTTACGCTGTGTTTCGAATAAGCTATATAAGATATAATAATTAAGTAATTGATTATTGACTTATTTTTTATAACCATAAATAATACATCTTATCATAAGCATATTACGAAGTCTCAAAACAAATCATATTTTTAATATAAAACATCAAATAAGCAGGGTTGGAACCAGGACTTCAATATGAGAGGGGGGGGGGCAACATATAATTAAAAGACTTTTTCACATCTAATTTATCATTTTATATTACAATTTACAAATAATCATTAAAAATTATTATTTAATTACTTTATGTCATTGCTTTATTTCTAAATAAAAAAACATATATTAAAAATTATCATTACAACTAAACAAATAAGAATCACAACAAGAAATAATTTGGATAAAGTTATTTACCTTTTTTTACTTTCTTGTACTTTAAAATATTTACTCTCTAAAAAAAAGGTAAAAGTAATATTAAGAAAAAGAAAATGTACAAAATTATATATTAAAAAATAAATAAATAGATACAATATGGTTTACTTTTTTTTGTTGGTTTGTCTTCTTTGTTTATTGTAAAAAAATAAATAAAAATGAAATCAGAAAGAGTTGGGGGTGGGGGGACGAGAGAGAGAGAGGGAGGGGGGGGAGGGCATAACAAAAAGGACAAAGTAAAAATTTGAAAAAAAAAAGGAAAAGAACAGGAAGTTGTTGACAACTCGGCGCCTTGAGCAAAAAGCCTAGCATGAGGGGATCAGTCAAATCTTTTATTTATTTTTGTTAGTCGGCGAATAATTTGTCCAACTTGAAAATTAAATTTGACTAAATGATTCATAAATTATCTGATTACTGATTATAAAATCTTTTTCTTTTTGAGTTTTATTCGATTCATATACTTTAATTCTTTTAAATAATGCTTTTCATAATCCAAATATTTTTTTTTTTTTTAAATTTTTTAGAAATAATTTTATTTTTCCTTTTAAAACCCTCGGGGCTGGGAAAATCTTTCTTTCTTAATTTTTCAACTTTTTTGGAGGGAGGGGGGCTGCAAATAATATAGGCATCTTATAATAAAAGTTTATACCAAACACTAGTATATAAATAGATAGATAGATAGATAGATAGATATATAATCTCAACACGAGAGAGAGAGAGAGAGAGAGAATTCCATGGCAAAAAGCAAAGTGCTCGTTGTGGGGGGAACGGGATACTTGGGAGCCAGGTTAGTGAAAGCAAGTTTAGCGCAGGGCCATGAAACCTATGTTTTGAGCCGTCATGAAACTAGCCGTGACATAGAGAAGGTGCAAATGCTGTTGGCTTTCAAGGCAAAAGGTGCTCACCTTGTTCCAGGTTCATTTACTGACCATCAAAGCCTTGTCAAGGCTGTGAGGCTGGTGGATGTTGTCATATGCGCAATTTCTGGTGTTCTTACACGCAGCGATCACATCTTGCTTCAGCTCAAACTTGTCGATGCAATCAAAGACGCCGGAAATGTCAAGGTAACTATCGTCTATCTTGTTTCATTTTACTCCGAAATGTGTTACATATCATTCTTTTTGTTGTTTTCGCATGGAAAATTTAGCCGGTTAATTCAGAGTATGTTTGAGAGTGTTTATAAGCTTGTCAAATTTGCGTATAAGCAGAAAAATAAAATTTATTTTTTATATCCAACAAAAATAGACACTATCCCTCAACTTTTTTTTTATCTATTTATAAGTAATAAAAGTTAACTAAATAAAATTACATTTATACATCTTAAAAAAATAAAAATAACTACTTTTAATTAATGAAAATTTCTTTTTAGTTATTTCAACAAAAATTCTACTATTTATAATCATATATTTATCAGACATATCAACCGTCTATAATCACATTTTATCCAAACATTTCTCCATTTAATGGTTATTTGCTTATAAGTATCAAAAGTTACTTAATTATATTTTCCTCAAGAGCGAGATCCTGGGCTCAAATTTCATGAAGGATAGAGATTGGGTTAGAGGTCAAGGGTTAAAAAAAGTATCATTTACATATACGCAGCTGAAAAAGAGAAGACAAAAGAAAAAGCAAAGACAAACACACTCTAAATTACCATATGCGTTGCCTAACTATATATACCGTAGAGATTTTTGCCATCTGAGTTCGGAACCGATCCTGCAAGAATGGGAAATTCATTGGAACCTGGACGGGTGTTATTTGAAGAAAAAATGGAGGTGAGAAAAGCAATAGAGGAGGCTGGTATCCCATTCACCTATGTGTCTGCCAACTGCTTCGCCGCCTACTGGCTCGGCGGCCTTTGTCAATTGGGTAAACTTCTTCCTTCAACGGAAACTGTGAACATTTATGGAGATGGAAACCTGAAAGGTATTTTTCATTTTCCATGAATTGTAATTTGTGCAGGGTTAAATTAATCCATCTTGCTTCTTGAGTTTGATAGTAAACTAAATTTTTTGGTTTCGGATTATACTCTTACTGAGATAGGGTTCGTCTGAATTAACTTCTTCTAAAAGTAATTTTTTCTATAAGTTTTTGAAAAAAAAATTGCATTTTTTAGAAGTTAAAATTCAAAAAGCTAGATTAGGTTTAAGTTTTTTTTAGGATTTAGTTTTTTTTCTTTGAAGTCAATCAAATTATTTATTGTAAAAGAGATGCTTTTTTTAGGAGAAAAAAAGTAACTTTTCATGAAAGAGAAGGAAAAAAAATTTTCAAACAAGCATACAGTACATATTGCAGTTATTAATTTTAAATAATTACCTAGCTATTCGTTTGTTTTCTAGCTTTAATTGGAATCACATATGATATTTGATGTCATTATTTGGCATGCATGCAGCAATATATGTAGATGAAGATGATATAGCAACCTACACTATCAAGACAATAGATGATCCCAGGACTCTAAACAAGACTTTGTATCTGAGGCCTCCCAAGAACATACTTTCTCAATGTGAAGTGGTTGAGATTTGGGAGAAGTTAATTGGAAAAGAACTAAAGAAGTCATCAGTGTCCGGACAAGAATTTTTAGACTGGATGAAAGGTCAGATTGCGATATTATTCTTAATAAAATCTAAACTATGCGTCGATTACTAGCCCACCCTTCTAGTCTAGTTGAAAAAAAAAGGTTCACTTTATTTTCCTATAAAAGAGAAAATGGTGAAGTATTGAGAGCTAGTGGCTTGATACCATAATAATCACCCTTGTTTTTTTTTTTTGGATAAATTGCTATGAATTCTCTTGTGGTCTTGTAAAAGTTCATCCGACCCTCTCTATGGTACAAAACTCCCCTCATAATTCTTCTGGTCACTGAAAATAAGCACATGCCTCCTCCGTTTAAATTTTTTTAATTAGATTATTAACGAAATAGTAAATTGATCTTTGTATCAATACATAAAAGTCCAATGCAGTTTAGAAAATCACGGGAGGGAGGAGGGGGGTTTTGCTGATTTTCTGTTAAAGATATGTTAAAAATGATGTTTTTTGGACATAAGAGTACACATACTTATTTTGAGTGATTATACAAGAATTATGAAGGATTTTTATACCATAAGGAGAGTCTAATACACTTTTTAGAAAACCACACAATTTATCATTTACTCTTTTTCGTTTTTTTTTTTTTTAAAAAAAAGTCTTGCTTGCACTTTAGAGTAAGTGGCCATTTCATCTTCTAACTTTAAATTTCTATTCTGTTGTGAAGAATTTGATTATGCATGGCAAACTGGCATATGTCATTACTACAACGTGTTATATGAAGGATGTCTTACTAACTTTGAAATTGGAGATGAAGGGGAAGAGGCGTCTAAACTATATCCAGAGGTTAACTACACCACTGTGGAGGAGTACCTTAAGCGATATGTATAATCTATATTTTTCCAATTGTGCTATGAATTTTATGTGGCGATGTAATATAAAATTGTTATTTCTTGTATTTACTTGTTAATGATCATAATATAATGTCCTCTCTTTGTCATTTTATCTTATTTTTTCTGGTTAGGATCAATTGTCAATTGGTTATACAATGTCCACTAGCTCAATTGTCAATTTCTTTTAGTTTCTTTTTGTTTTTTTTTCAGAATCAATGGTCCATTGACAATGACCAGACAGGAGCTCAAAGTTAACCCCTCAATTCTCGTTCTTGTTTTTATTTTTCTGGTTAATAAACAAGTTTTTCTATTAAAAGAGAGAGAGAAAAAAAAAAAAGTTTTCCAGTTAGTGTTAGGGTTTGGCTTGATAAACATGTCTCTTGTGGCGAAGTGATTCAAAACGGCTAGGATTTTCTCTCGCTACACATCTTGTTTAAGATTTTATTCCACCATATACTTGTTCATTTAGTTAGATAAACATGTACATCTTATTTAGAGCTTAAAAAAAAAACCAGGGTTAACGTCAATTTGGACCTAAAATTTGACCTCATCTTGAGACATCACAGCCGAAGGCCAACAAACAAAGGTATCTAACTTTGATATTCTTAACCGGCTCGTCCGGCGAAGAAGAACTCCGATCTGCCGTGATCGAGTTTGAAGCACCTCGTTGAATAGATGCGAAATTAGGAGTACAAGTTTGGCCCTATTTATAGTCAATATCTTGTGTGCGGGGCAAGCTTTTGTGTGCAGAGGCAAGAAATAGTGTCCATGCATGTTTGCATGTTTCGTGCCCCACCCAAAAAAAAAAAAAATTTTTTTACGTTTCGTGAATAATTAACCTTTTAGATGTAAAGTTTAGCATTTTCATTAATTTTTGTTTTAATAATAATATTTTTAATATTAAAAAGAGGTGGTTAATAATTTAAGCATTAGTTCTTTATTATTTTTATGCCATAACGGTGTGTAATATATAATTTTTGAAGGGGTCAATCAATGCAAAATAATTATTTCTTGTATGAACTTAAGTGTATTTCGAAAATATTTTTTTTTATTTTGATGCATAATACATGTCTTGTAATTTAATGAGAATGATTGTATATATACATACACATACTATAATGAAATCTTAATTTTGATAGTTCATTTGTGCCATCTTTTAAATAGCTAGGATGTCTTGTTAAAAAAAATTTATTAATTTTTTGAGCAAAAAGTTTGTTGACTTTGTCCCCTTGCATTGAATTTTTGGTTCACTACTGTAACATAATGTTATAACGTAAGTTAACACTATATTATTGAATAGTTATTAAAATAAGACCTACACTTTAGAATTTATATTTGTGGCAAATAATAAAACAATTTATTAAGGTTTGATGCTATAAAGGGACTTCATCTGTTCGGAACTGTTTTCTGTTTTTTTTTTTTTAAAACATAAAAACTTATTTGGGAGGAGTTGTTTCTTAAAATTGTTTTTGAAAACTGTTATAAAAACAAAGTGTTTTTGAAAATTAAAAAAAATTAGAAACATATTTTTGTTATTTTTTATACGTTTTTGATATTTTGTTCTTAAAAGGACAATTTAATTATTTAATTTTTTTCTTTTCCCCAACCCCGACCGACACCCACACCCACTCCCGCCCCCGCACCCCGATTCCCCACCCCCACGCTCACCCACACCCTCACTCCATCCCCCACCCCTAACTATAATGAAATCTTAATCTTGATCATAATTTATTTGTATTATTTTGTAAAATAGGATGTCTTATTAAAAAAATAATTAATTCTTTGAGCAAAAGAATTGACTTTGTCCTTTTACATTGAATTTTTGATTCACCACTGTAATATAATGTTATAGCGTAAGTTAACACTATATTGTTAATATAATTATTACAAATAATACCCACACTTTAGAATTTACAGTTGTGACAAATAATATAAACAATTTATTAAGCACGCGGAATTTCTTTCGGCTAAGGACACGGAAAATATAAATTTTAATTTGACGACCATGGCAACACCCTTTTGTGTGTTTTACCGGCGGTTTTCTTGTGTAGGAAGGACATACTTATCCTGATTTTGTGTGCAGGCAAGGGCATGACTTTAAAAAGAGGGTGTATGATTTTTCATTTTGATAATTAATTAATTTGGGTTATTTGAAGTTAATGGAATTTTAAATTTAAAGGGAGAAGTTAAATCTTTTTTTCTTTTTTGCAGTTTGTTGGAACGAGTTTTAAAATTTCTTTTAGTTAAAATTATTATTATTTTTGTTGTTAGTATTTTTTGGGTCATAATTATAATTGAAAACTAAATAAATAATAAAATATAATAACTAAATAAAAATAAACTTAGTTTTTTTTTTCAAAATACTTAAAGCCATGAAAAGTAGAATTTGGGAGCGAAGAACTTTTATTTTTTGTTTAAAATTACTTTTTTTTTAATTAAAACAAACACATCTAATAGCTTAAATTGGAGTTTAAATAAGTTTGATAAGCTTAAAAATCAAACCAAACACCTTCTAAATTACTGGATTTACATTTTTTCTTAATTTTACACTAAAAAATAAATACCAGCCCCTGTCTCAAGGGTTAGGTTAATAGTTAGATTGTAAATAGCTTATTTATGGTCACATACTTCAATATCGAACTACTTATACCCTCCCATTAGAGTAAACGTCTTGCTCTTAACTGAGTTACAGTACGTATTGAACTATATTGTTACATAAAATATTTATAATGTTAGAATGTTTCAAACATAATGCAAGAGAATAAGTTCTTTGATAGAAAAAAAAAAAAAAAAGGTGTATCGACTTAATTCAAAACTTGGTAACATTCAAACATTGAGAAAGTGGGTGACAAATGAGCAAGGAGAAAAGCATACATACGCGTACATGGGTGGGCATTCTATTTAATGAAATTGAAATCGGGACCAAATTTTAATAATTAAATTTCTAAACTTTTAAACATTAATAATTGAAACCGAACCTAACTTTATTAATAATCAAAATTATTTAATGAATTTTTCAGTTCGATTTCAGCTATCAACTGAAATAACCAAACTTGAAAAAAAAATCACACATTATTCAAAATTAATCAAAACAACCAAATTTATTTATAGTTGCAATAACCAAATTCCAATATCCATCGTCACAATTCATGTTATATGTATAAGAGCAATACAAACTTGTAAATATATATAAATATAAACTTGAAAATTAATAATTAAATAAAAATTTCTTTTAGAAAATAGGTATTCGATTATTAACTGAATTTTTGGATAAATAACCAAATTGAAAACTGAATTATTTTTATTTTAACCAAATATAAAAGTAATTGAACCAAATTTTATGGGCTATTTGGAACTGTTTCTAAAAACTTTTTTTTTAAACAAAAAACATAAAAATTTGTTTGGAACGAGTTGTTTTTTGAAATTATTTTTTAAGGCTATTTTTGGAAAAGTGTTCTTAAGAAAAAAAAAATTAGAAACACATTTTTATTGTTTTCATGTCTTTTGACATTTTATTTCCAAAAGAACAATTTTTTTTTTTTTTTTCTTTCCCCTAACCCCCAACCAGACCCCTCAAACCCAACACAACCCCCACCGACCCCATCACCCCAACCCCCACCCCGATCCATACCTATCCCACCCCAAGCCATACCTATCCCAAATCCTTATTTCTAAAACAAACAAACACACACACACACACAGAGGTATAGGCGTATATACATTTGTAGACATATATGGATATATGGTTATTGGAGGAAAAAATTAAATATTAAAAAAAAAAGGTGTAATGGTCTTTTTATAAGAAAATAAAAGAAAAATAAATTTATTTTTTATCTAAATAAAATTTTTGCTCTTTCAAAAACTATTCTGAAAAACTATTCTATAAAACTAATAAGTCCAATAGACATATAAAATAGTCCAAACCCCTTCCAGTGAGGTTTGCCTTCGAAATGCCGTTATCCACTTCCATAACTACCTGTGCGCATCTCTTTCCACTCTCTTTCACTTTAAAACCAATGGTAAATCTCATTCCCCTTTCTTGAAAGAATGCATTTAGCTAGTCATGTTTATATTGACCCGAAATCTAAGATCATTAAGGGAAGTAATAATAACTATGACGGGCTTCAAATTTACTAGCGCAAAATGATTAACTCGAGTTATTACTTAAATGCATTATTTTAATGAGTTCTTGAAACAAAATGCAGGGTGTTAATGACAGAAACCATCAGATAAGAAAAGATGCAAAAATTTGCAGCCACAGGGTGAGTTTTCACAAGAGTTCAAGAAATCTTGAACTTGTGGTGACTTCAGCTTCTGGGGTTAGTGGGGCGTCAGTTGGATCAGATGTGCCATTTCCAAATGATTATACTGAACTACTCCAGCAAGTAAGTGTTCTTTTACATCTTGTTATTGATCATATGTTGATCATAATGCTTTCTTTTCTTTTGCTTATCTTTTCATACATGATGTGCCATTGATGATCTTGCTTCTCTAATCTTAAGGTTCCTCGTTGTCAGATTCTAACCAACTGAAAAATTATATCAACTACATGCTTTTGTTTTATTGAATTGACAATAAAATTTATGTTACCCCTATGTTTTGCCTAAAATGCATAAAACTCTTATGGTTTCAAAAAATTCGCTAATACCCTTATCTTATACAGAATGTTGCACACTCACCTCAAAAGTTGGGGTGTTGTATAACATCTTTTTGTAGCATAGAGGTATTAGCAAGTTGAAACACGTGGAATTTTATGCGATTTTGACAAAGGACAAGGGATAAGGTGCATTTAACCATTGAATTTATTTGTGTGGATTCTAGACACTGGCCTCTCTTAATACAACATTACTTTTGTTATTCCTCTAATTGATCAATCTACTACTCTCTGAAGCTTGTAATAAAGATTGAGCATGATCCTCATCCACGAAGCTACAAATTTTCACTTTGCTGTTACATTCCCATGTGTAGTTGAATGTTACAAATGTTAAGTGTAATCCTGCTACTTTGGCTGGTTAGGCTAGCATGAAAGGTTCCTTGTTCCTTGTTACATTCTTATTTTGCATATTGGCCTAATGGATTGCTTGTTTAATCAGATCATCTGGAAATTTTTATAGTGAAACTTTTTGTGTGATATGAATCATCTTCCATTTATAATATTTGCTTGTTTCTGTTCGTTCTAAAGTTCGACAAGTAGGTTCTTCCTTTGCCAAAAGCCAAATTACTTCTGTCTGTTTGCAGACCAAATAATTGTCCATGTGTCCTCATCTGCAACATGAACTTCCGAGAGTGGCATTATTATATTAGATCTTACTGATTTCAGCATAAACCTTGGTAGGAAAATTATCCAAGTCTTGCTAAGCTGCATCCTGAGTGTTTATAGTGTTTGGATAAATATTCATTGATTTCAACCTTTATGTGGTAGACTTGCTAATAGCCTATACTATATCACATTTACTTTTTTACAACATTTTTGTTCTTGCTTAGCTATACTGGATTGGATGTTTAACTTTTCCGATGATTGATAGGCTAAAGAAGCGACTGAAATGGCCTTGAAGGATAAGAGACAGCTGATGGTGAGTCCATGTTTTTTTCTTTTCTGTTTCTATGTTTCTTGCCATTGACAGAAACCATAAAGGAAATATGTCATATCTAGAACTCACATTGAGGTTGTGAGCAACAAGTTTCTCCACAGGAAATTGAATTTCCCACTGCTGGATTGGAGTCTGTGCCAGGTTCTTCCTTGTTATGTTTTGATTCTGTATTAGTAACTTGTCCCTTTTCTTATGTAATATAGAATTCCTTCTTTCAGTTTTCCCTTCCCTTTTGCCAAACTTCCCATGCCATGTAGTTTACTAGCCAAATGGAACGTTATCTACCAGGTGATGGAGAAGGTGGTATAGAAATGACTGGCAGTATGCAACTGATTCGTGAGTTCTGTGATCAATTCATAATTCCAGAGAAGGCCACTCGAACCAGAATAGTATGTGTTTTAGTTCTTGGTTGATTTTCATACTTGGTTTTTAACAAATGGAACTATCGACTTCCTATAGTCTTCTATCATTTTGGTTGCCCTTTATGTATGTATGTGCTTCTACACAAAAACCTGAAAGGAGAACGAATTTGTAGAAACTGAGTCCATGATATAAGGATAGTCATGATACCGTGCTTAGTTTCTTCATAATTTCCAATTATTTGCTGTAGTGACTGCTCAGTGTTCACTAACAGCTATCTTTGCACTTGAAGTTTGACAAGTTTAAATTTCATGTAGTCCAGCTTAGTGCATTCTGAGAAAACCAAAGGGCTGTTAGTGTGATCTATTGCAAGAACCCCAAGGTGAATCTAGTCATTTCAAAACATTGAGCTATTTTATGGCACATATCTTGATATCACCTGAAAGTACTGCTGGTTGAGAGTGGAGAAGAAAATGGATCCTACAGAAAAATAATTTACTTCTGGCTTCTTATAATATTTTCTGCCAGAACTTCAGCATAGCCAGATGAATGAACCCTTCTTGATTTAATTCTGGCCGGAGATCATCATTAAGAATCTGCATAGCTGCAATTTAATTACAGATTGGCCTTCTTTTTCTCCCGTCAGACGTTTATCTTCATTATAATTCTTGATATCCTTTTCTTTAAATCCCATCACGTGAATTTTTGTCTGAGAAAGTTTATCCTCACACTTTCAGTTCTTCCCCGAGGCAAATGAAGTTAAATTTGCAAGAACATCAGCTTTTGAAGGAGCTTCCTTTAAGTTGGACTACCTTACAAAACCATCACTATTTGAGGATTTTGGTTTTGTGTCAAAAGTTAAGATGGTTGATCGTGTGAAGCCAGAAGACGAACTGTTTCTAGTTGCTTATCCATACTTTAATGTCAATGGTAGCTAAAGATCTTCGGTCTTTTATTTTACTAACCAGGCATGAACTCTTTTTTCTTCTGCTTCACAGTTTAACAAGGAATAGTTCTCTTGTGAAATCCAGAAATGCTAGTAGTTGAGGAGCTTTATAAACAGGCCGTGGTTAACACTTCTCGGGCACTGATTGTTTTCAATGGCGAACTTGACCGGATAAGATCTGGCTGTATCCTTTCTTTCCTCTCTCTATCTTTTGATGAGTTACTATATTCACTGTTACATGTGCATGATATATTCTGATGTTTCCCTCAGCTTGGTATCTTCATGTTCAGTACTAGGATAGATAGGCATCCTTGTTCTACATTAATTGAAACCATGCTTATAATTTGAAACTTCTATGTGTTCTTACGAAGTGAGATTTTGGATCAGCTGCTGCTTTCGAAACTAGAGTTAGAGAAGAAGTTTCTGGAAGTAATTTGATTGTGATCTTACTTCAATATTTGAATGTTTTCTTCTTAAAAATCCTCAAGATTACCCACCATTTTTCTATCCAAAGCTGGCTGAACTTTCCAAGACTCTTTTGCGAAAGATGGAGACTGTTTATTACATCCACAACTTCAAAGGACGCAAGGGAGGAGTCCTTCTCAGGTTTGTGCATTTTGAAAATTATACTTTTTGAAGTTAAGCAAGAACTCTATTTAATTATTAAAAACATTACTAAAAAAGGTCCAAGAAATTTTGTCACAGATACTACATAAACCATCTACTTCGAGATTCTTTCATCGATATTCCAAGTTATACAGATGGTCCTACATAAAAACTATATCTTCAGCATCTTTCAAATGCCAAGATTTAGATGCTGTCAAATGCCAAAATGCATATCTGTGAGGATATCACAGCAAGCAAGGTTTAGATGCTATTGCCGCGTTGTTTCTCGTTTTAGTGATTCCAATTAGAACATTCTCTAATCTTTCTCTCCGCGTACGTGTAACAGGTGCTACCCCGGTCCTTGGAGAGTACTTCGGAAAGCAAGAAGCAGATATATTTGCTTACATGAGCAGGAATCAATGCCTTCTCTCAAGGAAGTAGCACTGAACATTCTTCCATCAGCTTAATATCTTTGCACTTAACTTATCTAGGCTATCCGCACAGGAATTTGCATAGGATAACGAATTCATGTTGGACTTTATGGCCTGTTAGTCCTGTTGCAGATTCATCAATAAAGAAGAATCAATTCCTTTGTCTGCAGATTTCCTTGATCCATTAAGAATGAAGAATCGATTCTTTTTCCTGATTATTTTATTCTCCTTTGTTTTCTTTCTATTGAGCTAGTATAATTATGTATCCCTATTCAGCATGTAAGATTCCCATTTATCTGCATTCAGCGGTTTAGATAACAAGTGAAATGAAGTAATTCACTAACTTCGTAGCAGTCCGGTGCTCTGTAGGTAAGTGTTGTCGTGTCCAAGCTTTCACTAAGCCAGACCAAATTCTAAGCCACGTTTTATTACGTATAATAAGGCACTCGACTATATGAATCTAACAACGTCACTCATTATAATCAAGAAGTGATGCTCTCTGTTAGCTCCGACCGAGTACAATGCCTCGCCTTGTCAACTGCATAAATAGTGTTTCTCCACTCCCATTGCATCTCCATGGGGATTTCTGTATTCTCTGGTTTTCTCCGTAACAATCTTACTTTATTACCGCATATCTATGAGGATAATTTCAAGATAACATCAGAAAACATGAAACTTTCCAAACGTCGTGCAATAACATCCGGTCTGGGAAATATTAGCTAGCAATGAAATTTTACATCTCCCACATTGATTCTACATAATATTTGTGTTCCATTTATAATGACATGAACTCACTATGTCCTAACCGCAAGTGAATTGCCTATTCAATTTACAGGCTCAAACATTTTGAACCACAATTAATTAGACCTAATGTGATAATAGACTAATAATTAGACTGGAATCCCCTTTTTCGTGACCAAACCTCCCCCTTCCCCCCCCCCCCCCCAACTCATATAGACACATTGATAAACTGATATTGTAAATCTGACAACATAAGACAAAGAGGTTCACGGTGAGATATGGGAGGGAAAGAATTAGTGACGTTCTTTTCTATCTTTATCAAGTTAATAAAAAATTGAAAGACGACCGGAGACCGTACGATACACCTACAAAAATAAGTTCAAAGGCAATGATCATGGCAATTGATTTCCAAAAGGGAGGAAACTAAATGAACTTGATAACATCAGGAGACTCGAGTGAGAGATATGAAAACAACCATATGAATCATATATCGAGGACTGTAAATTGGAAGAGACTTTATATATGTATCTAAACAACTTAACAATGTAGAATCAGCAAAGATCATAATCTCAAAGAGTCTGACAGATCATGATCTAGCTGTGGAACAATGGCAGATGACAATTCTATGTGAGAAACACGAACTGCACCAATAAGCCGCTCTGGCAACTCATCGGGGGTATTTGCCTGAATAGTGCAAGAACATAAGCATCTAAGTTAGCATACAGTAGCGCAATGCTGATTTCTGAACATTGAATCTGAAGTACCACTAATTTACATACCTGTACAAGAAAAGCCATATCTACTACTAGTGTTGTAATAACACCAACTACAAGCCCCAAAACTCCATTTGCCACGGTGGATGAACCAATATCAACGTCAATCTACATCAAACAAAAAGTAGAAATAAAAATTGATGCTACCAGCTAAAGAAATCTGATGGTTGATTGGAGAGAGAGCGTGTGGGTGTGTCTGATGAGCATGCTTGACATTTTCCAACATAAAGTAAATATATTTTTACTTCCAAATATCTGGGAGCCCGGATATAATTGCAATCAACTGCTTTCCCAAGTAGACAAGGGGTGCTTCCAACACTTTGGCGCACAATCCATGAGCCCTACAAGAACAACAACAGTCATAATCACAGGGAAACACAAAACACAATATACACACTAAGTTTAGAACAGGATGATGCATCACTAGAATAAGACCTGGACAGGACAAAAACTTGAAACTCATAAATATTTTGGGTATTGTTGTATCCATTAGTAAGGGTAAGATTTAAGGAAAGGAGATGTTCGTTGGGAATGAAAATTGTACTCTTAACATACAGATCCCTCAGAATGCCAAAGATGGGAAGCAACAAACATCTTCATAGTTGTAGGTTGGGCAACAAAAGCTAAAGCAGCAGACCACATAATATTTCATAATGGTAACAGGTGTAGATAATCTCATGCTGTTAAAATTTAACAACATTATCTATCCAAATAAAAAGCGAATACAGAGATGGTAAGAAGTCCATAACCACATGTACTTAATGAAAGACAAAATGATTATGCACAAAGAACAACATCATTTATCCAAGAGAACTTAACGACATGCAAAGAGTGCGAATCTATTGATAGAATGGGGGAATGAGTATTAGCATGGTTCAGAATAAGGCTTGTTGTCGCTCAGTAGTACTGCATTTTCATCCATCTCCTCTTCTGTATAGTATAATCATATTAGAAAATGTGTCATAATACGAAATGACTGACTTCTAGAGATATGGTAGAACACTGATTCTTAATTTCATTGTTGTGCCATACAGATGACTCATATTTGGAAATCATTTGAAAGGCTTCACTTGAAAGGTAGTCTATGTCAGACATTTAAGTTTGTGAGCTTGGAAAGAGAACTATGTCAAAAACTTAACTTCTATGAGTTGTTTAGGAGTGTTATTCTCTCCTTGGCAAGAATTGTATGTGGTCCTCCTATAGTTCACTTATGCAGTATGCAGCAGTCCCAAGTATTAACGTATATTAACAGGAAATCTCATAACTTAGCTGGTTTTGTTTTTTGGTGAAGACTTGATACATCTTCCGAGTACATTTACACTATTTCAGATACTGGACCACTAACGAATAAATATTAGTGTATACCTGTGGAGCTACTGCTTGAAAATCAAATGTTGGTGCCTCAAAGGCCTTCATTTACAGTTCCAACTACAAGTCCAAATCACCTTTCACTTTTCAGACCCCTTTGGCCAAAATGTTTACTTCAAAGTTCGAGTTCAGTTGCATAGTCATCCTCATAGATGGTGAGATCAATTGCAGCCTAAAGACTAGAGCAGCCAAATATGGCAAGAATGCTGTTAATAAATTGTGTTTACTCCTGATCCCGTTTCCTGTTTAAAAATGTTTTTTCACTTCAATGGCATACAGACAACATTAGATAAATTTGTTTCAGTGTCTTACGTGGTTCGGGTAGCATCTCAATTGTCTTAACTAGAGTTAGCATCAAGCCGAGCCTATACATGTAACAATTATTAACAAATGCCAAAAAGAAAGATTACCTTTGGCACTGACGGAATAAGCTTCAATCTACTGTTGCGGAACTCGTCGTCCCCATCAACAAACCGTTGTAAGAGAGATCCAGGTACCAGTTCCTTTGTCATGAAATAGAAAACCATGCTGTAGTGTGTTGATCCAGGTACCTATTAGAAGACAACAGTAATCTCTTCGCAAACTTTAAGATGAATTAATCTCAGGTTGAAATCAGTACTGCATCAACTTACTTGCAAATTTATCACCAAAGAGAAAAGTCCTTTCTCTGAGGCGACCTGCATAATCAAATACAAATGAAGGTCAATAAACAGTACGATGCATCTATAAGAAAACCGGTATGTCTAACATTAAAACAAAGCTGATGTTCATTCTATTCTTGATGGGGTAGCCAAATAAATAAATTTAAGATGACTAGAGAGATAAGGACGCTTTCATTATTGGCCAACAAGAAGTTGCTAGGCCCTATTACCAACCCCTGTTACTTCAACTTACAGGCAGAGACCAAAAAGTCCAGGGATCCTGCAGAGTTCTATGATCACTACTGCAAATAGCTGATCACCAGCTAGAAAACAGTCTACTTGTGTACCCATTTGTAAGCAACACAAGTAACCTTACAGATCAAACAGACCTTCCCAAAAGGATTTATTTACAGGCTCGTATGACCCATATAGTTTCCTTGATATCAAAAGGTGAATTTTGTGAAGATCACATTATAATCTTATAGGCAAACTGATAAAAACAGAAGGCTAGTAGAACAAAGAAATAAACAATTTTCCGTAATTTGGCAGTCATATCATAAGGAATGTGTTTGTCATCTTGTAAAAGCGAAATTCATAAGCTAAACTGGGAATTGCTAAGACCACTTTGTAGAATAATGCAAAGCTCACATTTGGCATAGTACCAAGGAAAGCAAGTCCATAGGGTTTCATAGCTTGTGGCAAGGACATGAACATATCAGTGGTTGAATAATCATTGTAAGTTTCCCCGAGTCAAATATCTTGTGGGTTACACTGTTATGGGAGGAATTAAGTTCTGCACAAGGCAGTTTTACAGAGAAAGCCGGTGTGGAAATAGAAATCTTAGCTAAGGAAGAAAATGAACATTTGAAAAAACAGACCTGTGCAGCACAACCACGTCTCCGTGCAACATGATCCATCCTTTTTGTATCTTTGAACCAGTCTACAGCTACAAGATCCATAAGATGTTTACCTGCTGGAACCTAGAAAACATGTAGCAGATATGAAATTAGAGAAAGCTGACATATTAAGGTGCAACATAAATGAAAGAGTATCTTCAGACAGTAAACAGTGACATTTAAGACCTTTGATTTGTCATGGCAAAAGTTCTTGCCACGGACTCTAAAGTTGTTTCCATCAGATATTGTCCAGCAATCACGAGCTTTATCCCGATCATCACGACGAAGGTTCCCCGAGAAAATGGACAGGTCAATCAGGTCTGCGTGTTCTTCTTCATAGGCTTCAATTTATTAAAAGCACTGACAGTTAGAACTTCGACATAATATCCAACAAAAGGAGAATTATTTAATTCTGAATCTCTGAAATCAAGATATAATTAGCACTCTACCAGTTCTCCTCATGTCACTGTCAAGGCTGGATGGCAATTCCTGCAAATTTTCCAAATTATATACTTGAAGTGAGAATGGTGGAAAGTTAATTGCAAAACCCACAAGTGCAACTCAAACCTCTTGGTCAGGCACTTGAAAATCTTCGTCTTCATCAGAGTACTCATCCATCATGACAGTGTTCTTATTGACACCATTTAGTTGATCTGGAGATGGACAACGACGAACAGAAGAATCACGTAGTGTAAGACTCCTTTTTGAAGAAACCGAAGCTGATGTCATATTAACCATAACTGGGATTCTTGGAGCAGCTGCCCTTTCATCAGTTTGAGAAAAATATTCCCGCAACCCTGCATAAGAAATACCCAGGCAGCCATTCAGTTAATAGATAGTGGCTTATAATGAAGTTTGAAAAAGTGTGAGAAAGCAGAAAATTGCAACAGCACATAATTACATTTGAGGACTCCTAGAAATGAAAAAATCAGATTTAAATAAATCTTGTAATGCACTTTACAGAAGAAGTAAACTTAGGACGGGCAACACCAGATAAAGTTTGACTTAACTAAACCCTCACGATTCATCAAATACAGTACTATCAGTGGGATAAAGAATGGAAAAACAAGAGAAAAGAAACACCAAAACAAATAGAATGGAATTCGCAAAAAAGAAGGGGGAAAAAAGGGAAGAAAAAGGAACGAAAATGAAAGAGAGAATGGTCAAGAGAAAAGGAGATAGAAGCAAATGATGATCATAATACAACAAGAAACAATTTTCTCTGACAATACAACTCAATGAAGAGATAATACATATAATGGTTTTCTCTGACAATAACCAATTAGACATAAGAACTTACCAGCAACACTATTTAACATCTGAAGAAGACAATATTGTTGAAATGACGACATATAATTCACTCCCCAACCTTTCAAATCAATCTGCATAAGATGTTGAACCTGTGATCTTGGCCTTCCATTGCGAGGTTTCAAAGGAGAAATATTAAACCCTCCACCTGCAGAAGTAAGCACCTGGTGTCTATCACAACATATACTCAGAAGTAAACCAAAAACTTCCTGTAACCTTATCCCGTATGCATGTTAGACAATTTAAATTATGAACGTAAGCAAACATGTATTTCTATAAATTACAGAACAGTTTTTCCAATCATAGAACGGCAAAAGAAAGTAGAATTTTACTCTCAATAAGGGCTCGTACAAATCCAGGTTGTGGGCCACATTTCTCATGCTCTCTAGAACGAAACAATACAACTGCATATTCAAGAGGAAAATAAACAAGAAGATTTAACAGAAACAGAACAAAAATTACCAGCAGAATAAACAAGGAAATGACGTAAATGAAGAGTTACCATAACTCCCATCATCATTTCGACGCCAATAACGAACATAGCAGAGATCACGGGGCCATACAAACCTGCAAGAGCATTTAATAGCCTCCATTTAGAGCTAGAAAACAGAATAGAAACATCTACTTTCTTTAGTGAATAAGAGGTCGTTTACCAAATAGCACACAGATAGATTTATAGTCCTTATCAGCATTATATATTGTGTAAGAGTTATAGTGCTTATCAGCAATTAGATTTCTGCAAGTAATCCCTATCTATGGTAAGAGATCAGAAAAGGTCATAATCTCCAGATCAACTCTACTGAAAGTTGCTTCTGGTAAGACCTTCATATCAGATTATACAATATAGCTATAAAACTCACATATACACAGTTCTAATTTAATATGTACCATATTTCTATCATATGAAAATAAAACCAAGTTAAAGAATCTACCCTAAATCACTAATCCATAATGCATCAACAGCATGGGCCCACCACCTGCTTTTTGGAAACCACACATTCTTGTTTTCTTCTACAGCTAAGTGGCCATTGAAGTATTGCAAGAAAAGTCACAACATTTAGAGTAAACAGCACCAGAAGCCATTAAACTTGCATAAAGTTTCAAATTACCCATTAAACTCCTTTAATTCAAAAGCCCACTGGACTAGTTTTTAATCCATTTTTACCCACTTAGTTTTTCTAGTTAATTTTAACGGATCTCTACTTTTAGTTGGGGAAAATCGCCAACTGCCATATTACTGATATGGTAGGATTTCAAATACTCACTGAACTCTTTTTGGGCTTCAACTAGCGCACTAAACAAATTGTTTGCTTCATTTTATCTACTCCTTTAGTTTTTTTCACTTAGTTTTCCATTTTTATTAAAATTATCATTTGTCACACACTTTCATAAAGGAGCCAAAACTTTTCAACCTAAAACCATTGGACTCTGAAAATATCAAAAGTAGGTTGTGAAATATATAAAAGTATTCAAGCTACATTAATATTCCACCAAAAAACCTAAAACATCCCAAAAGATGACAAATTGTAAAGCCATGTGCTCATAGTCTATTTAATCATGACCTATGTGCAACCAGTGGAGGGATATTATGGGTAAAAGTGTGTACTTAGGCGAAAGTTTCAGTGTACCTAAAATCAGGTTACTAGTGATAATTTTGCCTAGACAAAATGGAAACTAAGTGGAAAAACAAAAAGTGTGGACAAACTACAAGCAAAAATTGTTAGTGCGCGATTTAAGATTAGAAAAAGGCGGAAAAAGGTTTAGTGAGGCATTTTAAAGTTTGCCCTACTAATAAAGTAAAAAGTGACAATTTTGCTTAGTTAAAGACACAAGTCCATTAGAACTAACTGGCAAAACTAAGGAAGTGGTTGTGAAGAAACTAAAAATTAGTCCAATGGGCGATTTGAAACCCCGAGAAAAAGGGTGATTCACTTCATACAAGTTTAGTGGCCTAAAGTGCAATTTATCCTTTATAAATGACAAGAAAAGCCATCTTTACATGAATAAAAAGACAAATAGAAGACATGAAAGGTTAGTCCATATTCAGCACTTTGTTTGAAAAATTTTGTTTCCTCTCCTGAAAGAATGCATTAGAACTTTTGACACTGTTTAAGTATTGCACGGCATCTGCTAACTTGAAATGAATTAGACATCATGAGAGCATAGAAAAGTGAGTTCATTACTAGAAGAAGATTTTACATAGGGAACCAGTCTAGTTGAAGTGTGTGATAAAGTATTGCCGTGTGCCCATCTACCTCCTCAACTAGGCTACCATACTGGAAAGTGCAATCCCACCTGTGTAAAATACAAGAATTATCAAAATAAGAATGTCAGAATTGTCAGAACTTCTATATGGTACAATAATATGAAATAAATTAAGGTAGATTAACCAGAAAAAAGAACATTTGCCACAACCTGATATATGACCCTTAAGACCTCAACAAGTGAAAGGTTAGTTTAGAAAGAGCAAAAATCTTAATATACAACAGCATCCCTATCCTAGAGTTTCCTGAGAGAGAAACCTTGGCATTTTTGGAGTGCTTACACTTTAGCAATCTTCCCAGTCCTTATATGTTAGACCCTCATCCAATCAGAACACAAATACCATGAAGGCATCCCCATTACAAATATGTCTAAACACTTCACATCATGATCTAACCATTTATACCTCAGCTTTGGAAGATAACAGGCCAAACACTAGTTTGTACAATAAACTTTTCTCTGTGCTCGGTGACCAGCAGTAGAAGACAGAGAAGTCAAAGCAGAATTTACAAATAAATAATTAACAACACTTACTCAAATCGTGTTGCATCCATGCTCATTACAAGTTCAAATATTTCCTCACAGCTTGCTTCGACAACACCCACAGCTTTCATTGCTCTACTACAGCTCTTTGGCTGCATAAAGAAACTGTAAACAATGAATTTGCCACATCCTACTACTCAGCTAACACAACTTTGACTGTTTCACACATGCAGCAAAAAGGGAAAAGGGAACAAGAGAATCAGAGAAAAGCATTAGCACGCAGAGATAAATTCTTACAAGAAGATCAACATCCAGAAGCTCCTCAAAAATCCGAAGCCCTGGCATCATTCACATATAAACAAATGTTATCATTCAGGGCAGAAGAAATGCATCCGAACTTTACCTAGCAAAAAACACGCATCCAATCTTTCAATCTGAACTTTCAGATCACCAATAAATTGACAAACCATTTTGACATTGAAGCAGGCGCCAATACTTTCTAGAAAAAGCATGATTGTTATTGCTTTGGTTCGCCAAATCAGAGTCTAATTCCTTTGTCCAGTCGAATATAGACTCAGGAGGGCCTGCAACATGAAAATTGGTGATAAACATCCAGTTAGAAACAAAGTGTAAATCCACTAGGAGCTAGAGACAATAAAAAATCCAAGGGAAAACAATGAGGAAGCTGGACACAAACCATTTCCAATTGTTGTTCTACGTAACAGACTTGGACGAGAATCCTCTTCATCCTCTGCAGCACTAAACCTACAGCAAGAGAAGAGCAATAGAATGAGAGAAGAGCATAAGTAATCAACTTGAAGAGAAAGTAATTTGGAGATAACATGCAATTACGTATGTGCTACTACATAATTCATTGTATAGGTATTTTGCCAATCACCTGCATTCATCAGAACATGATGAATTAGGAAGACATAATAACAGTCTTTCAAACATATTAATACCAGGCCAATTGTAATACACAACACAGCCACATGGAAATACCCGCAAAGTATATTATATAGCATATAATATTGAGAATTCGCTTCATCACAATCAGCAAGATATATTGCTGACTCGATTAATTCTTAAGATTTAGGTAAAAATACAAAACAAGCAAACATCTAATATACACAACTACAAACAAAAGCATCAAATTAGGTGAAGAATAGCTAGACCAGAAGTCCAACTATCTTAGAAGCAAAAGTGCATGTCTAGCTCAAATAGCCAAACAAAGAAGGCCCTAGCATGCAGAGGAACTCAGCAGCAGAACTGTCATCAAATGTTGAAGAACTCTCAAATTATAATTGAGAAAGCTGAACAATGTTCACAAAAAAACTGAAGAATAGAAGCTCCCATTCCTCTTTTATTAAGGATCAATCAGTCTATGCCCTTATGATACAACTTGTCAGTTCATGGCATATATATAACAATTTCTGGGAAAGCATGCACTCTGCCACTTTTCCTTTTTACTAAAATTTCTTTCTTTTCATATTCAGTTTTTCAAATATTCATAAATATACAGGAAATCACAGGTAGTGAACAATTTATCTAGCCAGAAGAAAGCTAAACTCAATGCCTTAGGAGGTGCATGGACCAGTGTTCATGGATCCAATTGTTGCTTGAGCTTGGAGCTCTTACTTTTAAACACTATTACACTAGTACCAACGGTAGCTTAGACTCTCAACTGCTAGGCGGAGAAAGCATGCAAGACCTAACCATAAGCAGGCAAGCAAAATAGAAGTTATCAGAATTGCCACATGATCACCAAAGTTAACAACCCAAATTTCTATGCAATCCCTCTGGGGACTCTGGCCTGGCAAGTTAAAACCTGTAAGGTTATATACCATCTTGTAGGCTATTCATTGGTCTAGCTGCGGCATGTCAGAACTTTTACACCTTGTTATCTCTAATGCTGATACACAAGTATGAATGCTTTCATACCTAGTTCTACCTTTTTCCATAAGTTGACTGACTCAAAATGCCTCAGGAACAACTCCTTCTGTGGACCTAGCTTTCAAACTTTGCAAACTTCCACATCATCTAGCTCTATTAATCCATTTTCGAGGTGCATGACATATAAAGTTCACAAAGATCCATTACCAAGACGATACATATGAATAATTGTAATCTTTATTTCAAAAATAAAATTTATTATGTAGGACCTAGGAACACCTACCTTAAAATAGATCAGTCAAAATAAGTTAGAGATGTACAGAAATAATACAACTTTCCAGAAAAACAAAGTTTTCACTAGCATTAACAAGATAGTAGATGAGAAACGTAACAGTAGATTATACCACTTACTGGCTCTCATGGTCTGATGAGGAAGACTTTCTTCCACAATCCATTCCAGATTTATATTCAAAAGAATGATATTTGTTGCCATTGGCAGGTTGTGATTCTTGATGCTGCAAAAGATGAACATGCCATCAGCTCCATTAGAATCCAAGCATACAGTTTGACAGAGAAACATGACTATACAACCAGATACCAACATTAAGAGTTTCAGCACTGAACTCCACAACAGGCATGAAGAACAGAGCACGGGTAAGAAAAGATTAACAATAAGAAACAATAAGTGGATGAGGATAAAACCTGATCAATAACAGACTCAATTTTCTCCTTCCAAATCAATGCTTCCTGGATGTTAAAAGCTGCCATCTGGAAAAGGATACATCATTAATACAAATGGATACCATCTCAAAATTAAAATAAGAGCAGTCAAGTTGAAATGCATTCTGGAATTTGAAAGAGAGAGTACAACATTAGTGCAGCAAAGTCAAATAAAGTACAATTGAACTATTTGCAATTTACTCATAGAAAATATATATTAGAGCCTCTTCTATCTATATTGGTTGCTTTGGTGATATTTAATGAACTAAATCATGCTCATTTAATTTAAAGAGGAGAAGGAAGAGGAGGAGAAGGAAGAGGAGGAGAAGAAGAAGAAGAAGAAGAAGAAGAAGACATAATGCAGTACAGCATTTAACACATTACAGGTGTCAACAGGGAGTATGAAATTGAACAATCAAACCAACCGAAAAAATCACAAACTAAGAATGCAGCCTTAAAGGATCAGTTGACAATCCATGCACAATATTGACCTTGTCAACTAAGGGGAAAAAATAATGAAACGGTTAAAACTTAATAATGGATGATATAACCCTGATGGAAAACCACGCACCATTGTAAGTCCCATTGTAGCCAAAACAATTAATATAACTCCCTCCCAATTTAATCCTAGCAGGGTGCATCAGAACAATGCAATAGTTGATACCAAACCAGAGTGCTATTGTCATTTTTGTAGGAGAGAGATATATTCACTATTACATTAGAGGGGAATAACATTCCCAGTAATTCTCAAGTGCATCAGAAAGATTGTATATTGAAATCAGTTAGGCAATAACATAATGAGAAGAGAAACAAACTTTTACTTGCAGAGCAGATACATAAAACAACTTTTGAAAATAGTCTCTATGTCACAAAGGAAAAAGTATGACAATCACCCACCGTAATTCGATGGTACTTCTCTTTCTTGTTGTAAACTGATAGAACATAAACCATCTGCAAGAAACAAAATGTAAGGTCAAAGAACAAAAAAATGAGAACAAACAAGTGCCATATTATAGTCCGCTATAGGAGATATTACGAAATGAACGCGACTACCGAATATCATGATAATGGATTCAATTTTGAACAAGAAATATTGTCTTGCTAAGTCCAGATGGACATATTTTAGCCCAGCAACGGAGCCTGCTCCCCAAAACATAAGAAAAGAAGATTTTGACTTATGTAATTTCTTAATTATGTTATGAGGAGGTAGGGGAATCAGGAAGATTTGGTGTAGGAGATGAACATGGCAGCATCCTTCTACATAAACATCAAGAATCAACCAAGAGGAAGATAAACAAAACGCTAGAATGCCAGTAATTTGTTTCACAAAACAACTGCTTCCCAGCATAGGTGTCCAATATCTCAGAAAACAAGAAAACAAGAAACCATCCCCCTGTAGTTATATTCTTCTACTCTCCAAATGTCAATCCTGGCCAAAACTTAAGAAAATCAAACCAGTAGCTGAAACAGTAAAGTTCCATTATTTTCTCTTTGGCAATGGCTTTATGTCTGAATACAATAGCCATATAGAACCTATCAAAATACAGCATTGAGGGTTCCAGTAACTCAAGCAGAATAGAAATATCGAAGATTCTGCTACCTATTCTCACAAAACAAGCAACCGTGCATGCCGATAATCACAATTGTGTCCTAAAATAAATCCATACCCAAAATGGTCTTACATGACTGGTTCACCAATTTATACGTTTCTAACAACTAGATAGTAAGAATAGGCGAACTGCCTAGTTCAACGCTTCAAATAATCCCCATTGTCAAACATAAGAGCCCATAACACAAAAATTCACGCTAAAAAGTAAAGTAAGAAAGAAAAAAAAATACAGCTCACATGTCCATGATGAGTCTTCAAGCCTCGATCCTCCACCCTACAATTGCCATCTATAAGAAGGGTCTTGAGTGGGACCTATTCATGGGAAATTGCAAGTCAGTTCTCAAAACTTGTTCTCTTTTTCATCTACATGATAATAAATTCTTAAACCCCATATTTAAAATTCCAAGAGTCTAAACCATGTAGCCACATATGAAGATGCCAATTTATTATATTTTTTTAAAATCTGATCACATTGCAGGTAACCGTTACTAGCTTTCACAAGCAGATTTTGATTCTACTAGAAGGCACATGTTCTACAAATGGCTATTTGAGAAAGTACCCAAAAATTCATTTTAATCAAACTTTCCTACAAAATTATACAAGGTAATATCAAACAATAAACAGGGAAATCAGATTAAACTAATCGAATTTCATAACAATTACCACATTGTCCTGAGGCTTCCTCTTGTAATAAGCCAACAACCGAGTCTCGAGCACAAAATACCTCATATGAATAAACGATCGCCCTATCTTCCTCCTCCCATACCTCACCATCCACCCCTCATAAACCACTTTCGACATCTTGAATTTTCCTCCCGCTATAAAACTACTTTCTCTTCTTTTTCTTTTTTCAAATTTATCAGCTGATCTTCACAAACTAATGCACAAAAAACCTCTCTTTTTAGCTAAATCACAAAAACCTCTCTTGCACACAAAATTTCCAAAAAAAAACAAAATAAAAAATTCTCGAAATTTCCGGAAGCTCAGAATCAAACTCCTCACTTCCGCCAAATTAAATTCAAGAAAAAACCTAACCGACTTGATCAATCACTACAGCAGAAGCTTCCAATCTTCCAAACTCAAGAAGCGCTTAAACTTCACTCCTTAATTCGAAAACCTTGTCAAAAATTCAAACAAAAAATAAACAACTACACTTCAACTACGATCCACCTCCCCTCAATTCTCTGCAAACAAAATAGAAAACAAATAAACAAATAATTAGAAGTGACAATATTAGTAAAAAGTGCGAAGACGTACTTTGCGAATACACACACACACACATACAAAAACATAAAATAAAAAAAAACTAATAAACTAAAGAGAGAAAATACAAATACATTTTGAATGTAGATGCGACCTCAAAAGCACGTATAATTATTAAACATACATACATACATATAATATAGCTGTAGCGTGTATAGGAAGAGAGAGAAAGATACAATTGGCACGTTCATGTAGGTGACTTTAAAGGCGCTGTACATGTGTATCTGAACGCGTGCTTACATATATCTAATCTTTACACATATATAAATAAGTATATATATAAATATATATATATATATTTTTTGATATAGATATAGAGAGAGATAGAGAGTTTACACGATCTACGCCACAGCAACACACGCAGAAAAAAATGGCCGGCGAGTATATATAATAGAGAGAGAAAATGTGTGCGTGTGTGTGAGAGAGAGAGAGAGGTACGAGAGAGAGGAAAAATGTTGAACGCTGTGGGATTATCAAAGAAATTTTTTTTGCTTTTCTTTTTCTGTACTGATGAAAACATAATAGTTGTTAAAATAATTAAAAAAAAAAGGTATACTTAAAATGGTTAAGTGGAAGAAAGGAAGTGTCTTTGTCTTGGGGAACTTTCTTCAACTTTACTGGTACTTCCATGGTATACAACTTTAAATGGAGTTTGATTCGAATATATTACATGTAGTTGAGGTTTGGTTTGTTTCTTTAAGTTTGGTTTGGATCCATTTTTCCTAAAATTACATTTTTATAATTTTTTAAAAAAGTACTATTGGCGCTAAAAAAGAAATTGAGTGTTTTACAGAGTTTTTTTTTAAGTCATAATATAATTTTTATAGTAAGAATGTTTTTTTTATAAAAAAAAATCAATCCAAACAGACCTTTCGTGAATTAAGTGATATATCTAATAGGGTCAAGATTAATGTAATTTTAGAAATATTCGATTTTGAAGTTTTCACCTCTTATTTGATTCCCAAGTTTAAATAAGCTTTTTTTTTTTTTTGCAAACTAACTTTGTTAATTTATGAAACTTGGCAAGTTTTAACTTGTATTAACTAAGGGGAAATAAAGAAATATTAATAATTATATGGTATATTTGAGTTAAGAAAAGAAAAATAAAAAAAGTCGAGAGCCTTTTGTGACAACTCAAAATGAAAAGATAAACCAAAAATATAAGACAAATAATAAGGTACATATTGCCATATTGGTTGAGTGAATAAAGATTGAGGTCAAGTTCAAGTCGATATTTCTCCGCCAACATCATAAACTTATGTCCAAATTTGACTTGATAAATTCATGGAGGGTAATCAATTAAAAATGCGACCGACTCATTGTTAATCAACTTCAACGTATATCAACTTGCTGCATGCAGTAAATTCTTCCTGATAGCCTATTTGTAATAGACTTTTGACAAATATGTGTATGATATATTAAAAATTCTATTTGGTCTAATTTAAGTTGAAATGTTAAAATAATTTGATTAAAATACCTTAAACGTCTGATAAAATTTTATTAACATCTCTATGTCTCAATAAGATATAACTAGTTTAAAATCTATCTTAAAATAAGAAATACTCTTAATATGGTCATAATAATTTATAACACTACTATTATACAAGACTTGCGTATGAGATAAATGTCTTATTTTAAGGTTATTCCATACACAATATAAGGAACTTTAGTTGGTAAGATTTATGAGCAAATTGATCTCGATTGCTTTTTTCTTTTTGGGGTTAAACCCCCACTTCTAAAGAGAGATAGTCTCAACTCTCAACCAATCTAGTTATCCGTTAGTCTCAAATTCATCTTGATTACTTCTCATTTGATTAGGGGCATGTTTTAGATATGTCTTGATAATTATATCTATTTATTTATTATATTAATATAGTTACTACTACATTCATTTTTTTCTCTGTGAATTTTTTACTACTTCTAAATTTATGATACGCTTTAGCAATACCATCCGTTGGATTAATCCTCACCAATGGTCTAGAATTTGGGCCCAATTTAGTAGTTATCCCCTTACTGCATCTCTATTGTTTTGGCCCCAATTACAATTTATTTCCTTCTCTAATTATCCTATCACTCAACCCTGTTGCGACTTAAAATTTCTTTTTTTTTCTAATTTACAATTCTTATTAACATTCATTGTTTATAAATAACAAATAATCTTCTTTTTAAGATTATTGAAATATTTTATAAGTGTATACATATATGCATGTATGTACACACATATACAAATATATATTTATCTATATATATAATTACTTTTATAACTCATCCCGCAGGACATGGAAAAAAACCTAGTTAGCTCTCAATATTAAAAGTCAAGGTATGATTCCTCATACTTTGTAGAAGTTGTCATTGGGGTAAAGCACATACAAGGGAACAATTTTTTGTGAATATTAATTTTGATATAAAAGTTTAAATTAAACAAATTTAAAACAGTCACGCACACACTTGTATAGGCTATTTGTTTTGATGTTCATACTATTGCCAACTTGCTCACATATGAGACTTGCGAGTTTACCATTTTTGTAGATTTCATGCTTAATCAACGAATGACCTCTTAATTAATAAACTAAATAAATAAATCATATTTTGACTTATCCAAATGGTCCTAGTTACTCGAATTTTCAAATTAGCTCTCAGAACATAGAAGATGGAGTCACTTTGTTGCTTTCCTATATAATTTTTTTTTAAAGAGATAGGGGTAATTTACTACGTTAAACACTTGTAGTAAGTATATGAAACTCATAAATATGACTTTGAAAACATAAATAACTGTTTGAAAAATCCGATTAAATATTAGGGGTTTAGGTTCACACGTGTTTGTTTCCAAAATAAATTGAAACTGAGATTTCAACAACCAAGTTCAAGGAGATCAGTCCAATACAACCATTAACTTCGCATTTATTTTCTCAATAAACAAGAAGAAAGGGGGAAAAAAAAAAGGGAAAGGCAAACGAGGCTTTTCACCTTTGGTCTTTTGCGAAGAACAAGGTTTTCCACCTTTGGTCTTTTGCTTTGGGCTATTTCTTCATTTTCTTTTGGAATTGGGAAAAGAAAGGTGTCATCATTTTAGGTGCTAAACTTTAATATGGATTTTAATGTTTAATTTGCAAAACAGAATGAATCAAACTTATAAAAAATAGATACTTTGCACGCATTAATTTGCGTCAAACTATATATTTTAGATACTTCATACACATTAATGTACAACTTGTTTGGATGATTTTTTGAAAAAAAAAAAAAAAGGTTTTCTCTATATCTTTTCGAAAAGATTTAAGGTCTTTTTTAAAAATTAATTCTTGTTGTGAAATGTAGGTACTTTTCAGAAAAAAGATATTTTGTAGAAAAAAGATATTTTTTTGTAAAAAAAAAACTAATTCAAATTGGCCCTTATACTGAAAGGATGAGAGACTTAACATTCAACTCCTCCTCCTATGTAGGTGATGCTAAATCTCTTCTCAATGAAGTTGGAGATTAGAGTGTTGCCTACGTGCTTAGAGTTACCAATGGATTATCCATTAGTTAGTAAGAAGTGCCAAACAAGATTTTCTTCCCTCTAATCGGAAGGATTTTTCTCTGTTGGGAATTATGTATTGGACACCGTAGTAATTGACTAACTTCTGTACTTGATTTTAGATTAATGAAATTCATCTTTTTTTAAAAAAAAAAATCATATCATTTGATGTGCTGATGTTAATACTTTCAAATCAAATGGATGACGTGAATATAAGCCTATTTGCCTTGTTTATGTTTCCGCTTAAAAATACCCAAAAAAAAAAGTACTCCCAATATATTTTTACTATTTACATCTTATAAACTCCAAATAAACTTATCCAAACAGGCTCGAAACCGGTTTTGGAGTGGTGCTTTTAACTTTAAGAATCCGTGAAAGTGAAAACAAAAACATTCTCCTTACGCTGTGATACTGAGTGCTTGGCATGTGTCGTGAGATTACGTTTGAAATTTGGTGAAAGGGCAAAGTAAATGGAGTTTGCACAAATGACCTTTGACTCTTTTGTGGTGCCACATTTTATGGACCCAATATTCTTGGTTGGCCATTAGGTTAGACTAATTCTCAATATCACTACCTTTATTATTTAAATAATATATTCTATATATAAATTTGAATTACGTAGAAATAATATTTGGATAATAAAAATAAATATGTATTTCTCGTTTATTAATTCTATGTATATGTTCAGTTAACATACTAAAAGAAAATTTAAAAAAATTGATATGCCAGCTAAATATATAAGTAAACAATAAAAATAAGGTGAAATTTAACGACAATGAAGTGATGAAAAAACGTGAGTGGAAATTATCTAATTAATGGCTTAGAACATTAAGTTAATGCTCGAGGCTCAAACCTTTACCCTTTGGATCCAGGCAAGTGATATTTTGGCCTTTGCATTTATTAAAATTAAGGTTGTGTGAATAAATGCAATTGTCACATGTCCTCTTTTGCAGTTAATCTTGTCCAAATATTGTTGTAGCAAAATGCTCTAATCCCTCTTGCTTTTTGGTAATTTGTTTTATCTTGTTGTTCTCATTAATCACAATACCTCATCAGCCTTCATCCACCCAATTACGATGTGTAATTAGTTCTTAAAAAAATAATTTACATATTACTCTATATTAACCAATGTACCCTCGTGTGTATTAAAATAGAAAATGATGGTACGATAAGAATTTAGTTAATAATCTTCCAATTTTTACCTAATGTCAGTACTTGATGGTGTAAAATTGCACTTCCTTTATTTTCTTTTCTTTTTTTTCATACAAAGACAAAATTTTCGTCATGCACTTATGTCATCTTATTCTCATGTACAATTTAATTGATACTTTCCGATTTCCATTTGGGTGAGTGAACAGAAGCTAGATAGTACCATTGAAGAAGCATTGAAACTTCATTATTAAATGATATGTTACTAGCACTAATACACATTATGCAAATTAATTAGTGTTTACATAAACCAACTCTTTGCAATTAATATAATGGATTGGTGTTTGTCGCAATACATTTGCCGTTTTCGCAACACATAAATTTTTACTACAACATCAAAGCTTCCGGGAGTCATTCTTTCTTTATGAATTCAATGCATTAAAAAGCTTTAATCTTGGGTGGTTAGTTCAATTTTAGCCTCCCGTTAGGCTAAATTGGAATTGTTATTCCTCCACGTTTAGAAGAGTTAATAGCGACGATATCCAATCGTATTTATATCCTCTTATATCAACTTTTTTTTTTTTTTATGTTAAGGGAGAAGAATCTCAACCATTCATATATGATTATAAAGTCATATAAACTATTCAATAAAACAAATCCCAAAATAACGAGTCTTTTCATAACATATTTTTCCCTCCCAGTCATTTATGTTGGGGTTGTACATTCAGTGAGTGGCTGAGATGGTATTAAAAAATTAAAAACACGCATTTCTGTTCATGCGATGCACGTGTTTTAATCTAGTTACAAGCAGTGAAAAGGAATTAATATGAGAGATCAATACATTAAGTATTTGCCGATAGAAAACCTCAACTATATCTTACAGTCTTAAATTTATTCCATCTCAAGAATGTATTATTCATCTTGATCTTGCATATCCTAATTGCAATGAAGATCACAGTTAATTATATCCTTTAAAAACTTGCCAAAACTTGGCTCCATCATATATTCATGTGAATATGAAAGGATTCTAATCCAAACTGAGTATCTTAATCCAAACTAAGTCTCAATGAGATATAAGTAAGACATAATTAAAGTCCATAAATGTGTACACTTGGCCTGTGATGCCAAAACTATTTACTTTAAGACAACAACTTGTTGACAATATGTATGTACTGTATTTATGTTCTATAGAACACCAACTGTAAAAAGGAATGGTCTCATCATAAATCTGAAATATATATACTAGATTACTCAATGGGTCATCATCAACTTGTTGACAATATGCATGATTATTTTTAATTTATTATCAGCTAATGTACTAATATATTATTTATCAATTATTTTATCATAAATTTATTATTAATCATCTATCATCGATATGCACTGTAATTTTAACTTAAAATTTAATTATCAATAGATTAATACATAAATCAAGGTTCGTTTGTGAATTCTAACGGAATGTATGACTGGAGTCATTGTATGTTATTAAAATAAATAAACTCAATTAAAAATTCTTATTATTAAAAAACATATCAATTTGTGTGAAATGCAAAGTATGAAGGCGCTAATTTTGTACCTATATATTTAGTTACTTACACTTAATAACACTTCCCCGGGTAATAGATAGAGCCATCCCTGGTATGATCCCAGTTTGTAGAAAAGACAAGCTTTTGTGCCTTTGTATTGGCCATCACCAAATCTAATTAGTCACTTGCATTTTTTTTTCTCTTTTCTCCCTTAACCAATTGACTTTTGCATAGACACTAGCCACTAAATGAATTTGCAATTTGTTCAAAATTGGCACTAACGGTCAAATCACTTGGTCAATTTATGCACTTTTGGGTTTTCACTTTCTTTTTTAAATCTTTCTTAGGAGCAGAAAACTATTAATGCTTGGAATAGTCTCTTTACACGGCATGATAGTGACGTTAGCTGACCTTTAATTCACATCAAATGCGACTTTTAGTAATAAGTCTAGGCATCTATTTTTCAGTCATAAATATTATTTAATTATTAATTAATTGAAAATATACAATGCGGTTTTGTAATGCAACATTTATGATTTTAAAATAAATATAATATAATCTTATTTATCATAAATTTTCGTTACACTAGAAAGGGGAAATTTTTTTTTTTTTTGAAGCATAGTGTGAATAGAGCGGACCACAGATGACAATTATAATGAAAGCAGGCAGTTGTAATAAAAGTTTGCGCTGGCTGGAGCAGCACGGTCGAGGTGTTAAAATTTTGAATTGAATCAAAAGGGTTTTTTCCAAACCCCAGTGGCTTGGAGGTCCAGGCCTCCTAGACCAGAATACTATGGAATGTGGCTCGTGAATATTCTTAATTTTTCAGCCACTTTTGTTGTTTTCTAATTTATTGTTTCAAGATATTTTTTTGCTTTAACCTTTCCTAACGACGATAAAGTTTTTACTTTAGCCAATTCCGCAATAAATTTGCCTCAAGAATATAAATCTGATAATATAATAGTATGTCTCGATACACGTTCTAGATTAATTAAGAATAATAAATAGAATAGACATTTTAAATCTAAAACTTTAATTATGACGAGCTATTCCCTTAGTAGTATGTTGTCTGACTTTTAAAAATTTCACTTTTTAATGATATTAGGATTCTAATAATTTTTGTTAATTATGCTTCTTCTTTTGGCAAACCAATGCATCAAGCTCTATTATCGCTCTAGATGTTTGGAATTCAGGAGTTGGACCAAAATGATATTATTAAAGAAAAAATTCCAAGAATCAATTATGCTTTTCCTCCTCTTTATTTCTTCTTGTTCCTTTTTGAGTAGGTCAGCAAGGACAGGCTATATGAATCTGTTATAACAAAAATAAAATGAAAAACTGAAAAAGTCAAAAAGATGAGTTTGTCATAAAATAATGCTTCAAAGGTTGGACTTGATCCAAATTTATTATACTAAGTCCAACAGCATATAGATACTATATTTTGGCAAAAGGGTATCATGTTTGAATTTGATGAATCAAAAGTTTCAAATTCAAAATTTAAGAAAGCATACAGTACTTTGTAAAAGATACTTTTAGCATAAAAGGTTTACGTTCAACTATAACATTTTTTTATCTTCCTATAGAGTTTTCCTTTACATATGTTAATTAATGATGGAGATCATCCTATTCCCCTCACAAATAATAAAGTACAAAAGATTTAAACTATCTAAACATTTGTTAGTAAATTAGTGGTGAGTGATCCTGAGATTAATTCCCGTTAGTTGCATGCAATATATAATCAGCCTTTGACTTCTTTGGAAAAAGAAGGAAAAAAAAAAAACTAGCTAATTTATAGTCCCATAAGCTCTAACTCTTAGTACATAGATACTATTATTTGGTATGTGCATTCGTTATTTACGACCTCTGAATTCATACATTCGCTCTGTGCAATATCATGGTAACTGTGATTCTAGCACTCACAAGTCCCATGAAAGTCTTTAAATAATTATATAATTTTTGTTATTGAAAGTAATTAGCTCCACTGGGAAAAAAATGTATTCAAATAATTGGAGATTTTATATTATAATTCCTACTAAGAAAAAGAAATTTATAGATCCATCCCCCGCTAGATTTCATACATATAATTTTTCATGATCAATGTTTTGGTTCTTATACTACGTTGCTCATCAACTGTTGATTGTTCTTTTGACGCTTCATTGTTTCTTTGTTTAAATGCTTTTGTGTTTAAAACATGGATTAATGTGTAGTTTATGGGGAAATTCATTGTTTGTTTCCTTCACATCATACATATATCTATTGTTTATACAACCTTATACAATTGGTCAATTAATTGCAATAAATTCCCTTAGACAGGTTAACTAATGTATCTGATGACATATATTTTTCATGTAAAAGACTTATAATGTTTGAGTAGTTAGATGAGATATTTTATTCATCTTATTTTACCATTTCGCTATAAAGAAACAGAGTATAATTTAGTATCACAAGTCAAAACCATTCATATCAATTGCCCCCGCAGGAACTGACATGGTTGGCTAAGGCATTTGTCATTTTCAAATCCACTCTACTGAACCTAATTATCAGAAACCAAAATTTGCCTATAAATCTTGGGCCTGACTTGCGTTTAAGTTGGGGTAAGCCCAATGATTTTCTAACTGTGCCGTAGAAACCCGTTATAGAGAAACACCTTTTGCCACAGGTGGACAAGGCCCAAATTAACATTCTAGCCTAGCGACACAAACTTACATAGCTAAACGGCTTGGGCCATAGAACTTAGAACACATTTTGCATGGATATAGGAGAAAGTTCTCTGTTTGGCTTAGTTGTGAAATTCTAATTATTAAGTTGTAGAACTTTTAGCAGTACAGTTCTGGGTAAAAGTGATGTTGGTAAAACTCTGATTATTTGGTTTTATATTTTAGGAGCTGAATTTTCAATCACCTTCAGGTAATACTGGACTTTTAAAAATATAGAGTAGTACTTTTGAGAAAAAATAAATAGAAACAATTTTTGACATAATATAAATCTCAAAAGCTTTTCTGAAAAGCTTTATTTAGAACTTTTGATTTTTTCATCTTTTTAACTTCCGCTTTAAAAGTTCTTTTAGAAATAATCCAAACAGATTAATTTCAGCTTTTGAACTCGTAAGAAACACTTCTAAATTTTGAGTGTCTAAATGTTGAACCAAGCAGATTAATGATCTTTTCGGATCACCCAATAAAGAGATCGGTCCTGTTGCGATTGGGCTTGGGGCTGCAAGATTGGGTCCAAAGAATAGTTGACAAAGGAAAGAGCCATATTTATAGAACTGGCTTGAAACATTCTTTTAGCTACACAAGCAAATGCTTTCTAGGAATAACCATCATAAAATTATAATAGGATGAGGGGATCCGAATCCAATTGTTGGACTCGGAATTTTACTATATTGAATACCTTGATCCACTTGTTTGATACTAATAGGCAACATTGTCATTATCAAAATTGTATTCTTTGCAGAAAAGTATCTGTTGGTTAGATGTTCCTCATATTTGTTAAAGTAATAACACTTACTCATGAATTACTTTCTTTCTTCTCTTAAACAACCCCACCCACCCCAAAAAAAAAAATCCTAATTCCCGTGTCTCATTAAATTTGAATCAAAGTCATCACAAAGAAAGTAGTGTTGAATTATTCCTTAAATAGGTTCCCGCAAACTTACTATCTTAATCATGTTGGAAATGCATTGGGTATCACCAAAACAAGGATAAATATAAAATACAAAGTCATGTGAGCGCTTAACTTATGGCCGGGTAGTTAATAATTGTTTCAATCTCAGTTAGAGAACATAAATGATAAATGTGATGGTTGGAGTAATTAAGACGCAAAAATTCAATATGATTGAGGGGCTTACACCATATACAACGGCTGGATTCTTGGCCATTAGACAGCCGTTTTCGACCATAAACCCATTCTTTTATTACTGACCCATCTACCTGAACATGAATAAACCACCGACTTGGAATCTTATTCGGCTCATAATTCTCCTGTTTTGATTGTCTTCACTTATATATATACATACATACGTAAATATATACATATATATATATATAAATTTCATCAATTTGTTTTAAATATGATAACATCTGGTTCTGTTCGCAAACTAATTAATTTCTTAACGTATTAAATCAACCGACAATTTGATGATTTAAAATTTATGGGAGTACTAAGTTTGTTAAGAAACTATATATCTATTTTAGTTATATTTTATTATTCTAATAGCTATGAATTTCTTTTCGAAGTGGAATAATTGCTACGGTTTCCAAACATCCTATTGGAATGAGATAGAGCACGAGAAATGTCTAGCAAGTGGATGGACAATTAATGCAAAAACAAGAAAAAGTTTAGACGAAAAAGAAAAAGGAATAATTAAGTTTCGTGTGCACTGATAAGACGAGATCATTACCTTAATTTGTAATTTTAATATAATGTTGTAAAAAGTATGAGATTTTATTTTAGAAAATATATAAGCACTCGGTGAAGTAATTTACGGTGATATTTGAAGTCATTATTCCTCTTTTGAATATAACTAAAACATTTTTCACGTTCATCTCTTTTTTAATGTAAAAGTACAACATGGTCATCAAACCGAGATTGAAATCATAGAGGTATTGGTTGTAATGATATGTTGGTTGACCTTGACCACCACCAAGCTAGAACAAAGAAACCAAGGGAACCCTTTTTCTTTTTTCTTTTTTTTGGCAGAAAAAGATATAGCATCAGAATTAAGGAAGATTATTCTAAGAGACAAGACTCTTTGTGCATGGAGGGACCGGATTTTCAAACAATAACATAAATTTTAAAAATTTAGTTAGTAGAGTGTGATAATTGAATATCCGATAGAGTTCGATCAATAATATTTGACAAACTCTGAACATTCGATTCAGCCGTGCAGAACGAGCAGGCCGTTGTAATAATTTCCCAGAAACTCGCAACACGTGAAAAGGAACACACAGGATAGATACTGGATGTTTCCTCGACCTCCTGATTTTTCACGCGCATGCCGCGGGTTAAAGACTTTTGACTCGAAAGCAGCAGCACAGCCAAATGAGAGACAGCCAAAATGAAGGTTCCGTCAACCATCCATGGCTGCACGTTTGTTCCACTTTGGCAAACAATACATGTATGATTGTTTATATCTTTTTTGTTCCCATGATGATGACTCGTCGGTGGACCATTTAGATTTTGCTTTTTGTCTTGGAAACATCAAAAAGCAAAGACCAAAAAAAAAGAGCACGTCGTTTTGGAATTTGGATGGAGTCGTGTTGCTAATCTGTTTGTTTCATGTAGCTTTCACCATTCGGATAAAGGTAAAATGGAGTAGATGATTTTCTAGGTCGGGAGGGCCTAATTGTCGGTTAATTAGGCTAGAAAGTTTCTTCGTCAATGGTCTTCAATGGTATAACGTGTATTATACAACTTATTTTAAATCAGATTATATATATATATATATATATATATATATATTTTAAAATAAAAGCTACGCTGTATTAATAAATGATCATCTTTAGAGAATATTAGAGTCATATTATATTGTTCTCCAATAATTTCTGATTGGGTGGTCATCGATTCTTCCAAATAGATGAAATCTGGAGAGGAGACTTATTCCGAAAGTTGTAAGTCAACCTGTATATTAATTAGTTAGTTTTTCTGTAAATGCGTATAAGAAAGGAATTTATAACCTAATCTGAACATCTTTTACATTCCTTGTTATACGGCAAGGTAGGTTTTGGCTGTTGAAATTTCTTCTGATGATCAATGAAGAAATAGTTATTATATTTCGTGTCTTGGAAACAAGAAAGTCTTATACTCAAACAATACGTATTATTACATAGAGTAATCCAACGAATACAATCTTGAAAATGTTGTCTTAATGATGCAACACCAGACGTACATGAAACATTCTTACGATATTGATTCCCATTGTCATGCATAAATATGAAATTAGAGCACCTCGATTACTTCTTTGTATAATTGTATTTCTGCATGTTCCAGGGAAGGGCTGGAAATAAATGAGTGCATTATACGTTACATGATAATTTTTTTTGGAGACAAGTAAATCATTTTATTTCATTGAAAGTTTCGGAAGACAACCAAACAAGTAAGTTCAACTCACTATAACATTTTAGATAAATAGTTATACATTTTTTGTTATATTTGAAGTAAACATAAGAGAGTAAAAAAAAACTTTTATTCTAATTACAACCTTAAGTAGAACAAAATATTCGTTATATTTCAACCATGACAATAATATATGATATTGGAATTTTTATATTGAGTTTTATTTGGCAAATAACAAAAAATTTGAAAAATACGTTTGTTACACCTTAATGTGTAACAAAAATATATTAGCTATATTTCTAAGGGTAATAAACATTAGTTTCGCTTCCTAGTATCAATTTTTAATTACACTGAGAAGTCCATGCTTAAATCAAAAGTACTTAACTAATTTTGTTATACTTTACTAACTTGGATATGTGTGTATATATATATATATATATATATGTATATATGACTTGATTTCTTATAGGGACTATATGTACTCTTTTGATCGTTATACAAGTAATAAAAATCGATCAGATATTTAATTTTAACTAGATTAACAATTTCTTCGGGCAAAAAGGAATGGGTGAAAGAGTGATAATAATTAGGGTAGGTCCTAGCGCATATATATAGCCAACAACACGAAATGCTTTTGTATCTTCATTAAACATGCAACAGTTGTAATAAACTTGGTGAACTGCTTGTAATAATCTCTCTATAGTGGGTGCATGTACGCACTGTCGTTTTAAGGCACATGTTCCAACAACTGAATAATGTAACAAAATGGTCGAGAAGATAAGCTAATGTTTGATGGTGATCACCTTAATCCGAAATAAATGTGATCATCTTGCAGTTTGGCCTCAAGAGACCTGCCCTTTACATGTCCCCTTCTTGTTCATGGGCAGTTGCCGATACGTCAATGTCTGTAGTCCAAAATTTCCATAAAAACCTAACGATGGAAGCATAAAAAAAGCAGAAAAGAAAATTTCCTTTTTTTTTTTTGGGTTAGGCGAAATGGTCGAACAATATATAATGTTGCACTTAACTAACTTGGATCGTATCTTAAGATAAAACCCCGTTATCAAAGAACAAAAAGGATTTCCTTTTTAATGTTAATTTTGTCATCCAAAACTTCAACAATTACTGTTTGACTGCTGAAAATGGAGGCTGAAAAAATTGAAAATAGAGAAGTTCACATAAACAAGAAATATTGGCGTGTATGGCGGGGCAAGGTAATCTAACTTACATTGAATTTAAAGCGTTTTGTGAGGTCAATCAAATTTTGCATCTGCCATATATGTTAGACTTTTTAGTTTTTGAGTTTGGAATGATTCAACTATCCGCCCACAATTATAATATCTAAACGGTAGTGTGTATTCTTGCTAGTCAATTTTCCGGTGTCAGAAGGACAATTCAAGTCATGGTGGTGGAGTAAAGTAGCAAAGTTTTCGAACATCATCGTGTAGTAGTTATACAAGGATATATAAACAAATATAATATATTTGGCAACTTTGCTTCTAGTAGTGAGATGCATTATGAGCAACTTGACTAATCCTTTTTCTAGTTTTTCTTTTTATTTGTGAAGAATCATAGTAGCTCAACCTTTATATGACAATATTAAATATTAAGATTTTTTCATGTAAAACGAATTGTATATTATAACACTTCTCTCACGTGTAATTAATAATAGTGCCTACACCACCTGATAGATGGATTAAATTTGACTGGACCTGTAACTGGATTTGAACTTAGATGGTAACTGGAAACTGAACTTGCATGGTCGTGTGACCCAAAATAACTTAATGAGTCACCACAATCCGAAACAAAAATTAGATTGTCATGTGGCTCGGAATAGATATGGTTGGATGGACTATCAATGACCTGAACTTCGATTTGGATGGTCGTGTGGCCCGTGATAGGAATAGTTGGATGAGACCATTGATGACCCAAAATCGATACAGCTCAGTTACTTGTAGGGATGGGTCACCACGTAAATGGATGTGCACAATGAATAAACTTGACGGGTCACATGTAGATATATATGCAATATAAGAACTAGACTAAAAGCTCAACTCTGATACCATGTGAAAAATCTCTGAGGTTCTATCATAAAAACCAAGTGGCCAAGGACTTTCATACGGTAATCTTGAATCTTAGGAGTTTTTCATGTGGGACAAATTGTATGTTAAAAAATACACACACATACACACACATATATATAAAAGAAAAGATAAAAAAATGAGGAGAAAATATGAAAAGGTTGAAGATGGTGGAGTCACCACCAACGGTGGCTCTAGAAAAGAGAAAGACTCATAAAGACTATATTATGAATTATTGATTTATAATGAATACAATGGAAAGACCTATTTATAAGCCTCATAACTTGGTAGCCAAGACTATAAGCTAAAACAATAAGAACTCCAATTCAATTAATTATTTAATATATACTATTGCATAATCTAGTACCATAAAATAAAAAAATACATTAATAACTAAAATATTCTTCAACAGCCCCCTCAAACTCAAGTGGTCTAACAAAGACAAACTTGAGTTTGATAACCCAATTGCTGAGTAGTGTCTGCAACGTTGAATAAATGGATCAAGCAATGAGTTCAACTACGTCGAAACTCGAACTAAAAAAAGGAGAAATCTAGAACATCCGGAATGCGAATTGAACTTGAATAGCTGCTGTTAGGAACAAGAACCAAAAACAAGTGTTCAAATGAGCCAAGAACCATTAATAAATACTCAAACGAGCCAAAAACCAAGAACAAGTGTTCAAAGGAGTAAAAAACTAAGAACAAGTACTAAAATAAGCCAAAAAACCAAGAATAGGATTAAACTCAACAAGAGCCAAAGCAAGAATTCCACAAACCAATAAGCAATAATTGAATTGAGCTCAAATGAGCTAAAGCAAAAATCGGGCAAAACTAAGAATTACCAAGAGTTGAGAATCAAGAGCTCACACAAACTAAAGCAAAAAACCAGCAAACCAAAAACCGAGATCAGAATAGTCTAAATAAGACTGCAGCAAAATAGTGGTGAGAACAACGAGATAACAATGGAAGGACCTATAAAAATATATATAAAAAAGTGGTGAGAACAACAAGATAACAAGATATTTGCTATGATACCATGTTGAAATATATATAAAATAGAAAAGATAAAATTATGGGGAGAAAATATGAAAAGGTTGAAGATGGAGCCGCCATTAACGGTGGCTCTAAAAAAGAGAAAGACTCATAAAGGTTACATTGTGAATTCTTGATTTGTAGTGAATACAATGGAACGACCTATTTATAGGCTTCATAACTTGGTGGCCAAGACTAGATACTAGACTAATAAGATAACTTGTTAAGCAAGACTAGAATCCAGACTAATAAGATAACTTGGCAAGTAAGACTAAAAGTTAGAATAATAAGGAAATCGATTCGATTAATTACTTAATCTATATTATTGCCTAATCTAATACCATAAAATAAAAAAATATATATTAATAATCAAAAATGTTCTTCAACGGTATTAAATTGTCTGTTGAAAATGTTTTGTGTCTAGTTTGCTCTTGCTAATAAAGCATGGCTGCCGACTCCAACCATGCATTATTTGTTCCATCAGTTATTCCAAGGTTCACAAACTTATCCCAACCGAGGATAATTAAATTAAAAACATATAAAATCGCATATCTTGGGGACACTACTGTGATGCTTCCGAAACTAAGCCAGTGGAGAAAATGTTGATCCGAACAAAGCTGAAAGCAAGAATATGAAGTGGGCATATGGAAGTAAATTACACTGTATGTACGAATTAAAATGTAGTTCAAATAGTTGATGTTAATTCAAAGTCATGTAGGTGAGACTTTAGGGTCTGATTTGACTAGTAGCCTTCTTCAAGTCACGTATATGACCTATAACCCGGAACGTAAAGATTGGGTCAGATATTGTTAAAATCCTTAGCTAACCTAGGGTATGTATTTGAGCACGCATTTCGCTGAAACATAAGAATTTAGTATAATCTTGTTTCTCTGCGTTTGATAAAATACAAATATAATTATCATCAGTAATGGCAGTAGAAAATGGTCTAATGCAGTTGTTGTTGATGGTCTTCACGTCGGCAACAACCACATTTAGACTTAAAACAATGACGAAGATAATTACCTACCAGATTTGACATTAATTCTTTAATTTAGTACCCTAATTAAGAAGACAATTATTTTTTAGCAAAATTTTAATATACGTCGGTCAAATTATTAAACAAGTTTTTACTAGCTAATTGAATAATTGTATTACTTCCTAGAACTATCATAATTAATTCTTTTATATACAGATGACAGGGAGCAATCAGTCAATCACTCCACGGAATCTGTTAATATTAACATCTGAAAACGGTATAGTGTATATAATTATGCAATTCAATGGTGGATCAAAGAGAGAACATCTAGAGAAGTAATAAATGGTTAGTTTTCATAAAATCATCTTTTTCTACACATTTGTTTATATATATTCATATGGGATTTCAATCATTGGCCGCATGTACATTAAAAGTACTTACGACATGTAATTAGTATTCGCATACGAGTTTGTAATTAATTAAAGATTTGTTTAATTTGGTCTAATTGTGAGATTTAAGTGTTGGTTTTTAGCCACTAAAAGAGATCTTGAATAAATGCAAGTTCGTTGTTTAGCCTTTATTTTAATAGTTGAGTTTTTAGTTCTTTATTTTGCAAATATTGCACCAAAGATGAAAAATAATATTCTCAAAAGTGTTTTTTCTGAAAAATTTCAAATTGGAGTTTTTGACTTTTTAATTATTTTAAGTCTTAACTTTTATATAAAAATTCTTTTAAAAATACAATCAACAAATTAGTTCTATCTTTTAAATTTATAAAAAGCACTTTTGAATTTTTAAAAGTAAGGACAAACATACACGAAGTCCATGATGTTAGTAAAGAGGAACTCTATACTGCTAAGTTGGTAATTGGAATCAGTAGGTAGTTTAAGTATTAAAATTATTATTTTGATTAGGTTTAAGTTACATTATATGCTAAACGAGAAGTTTGAATTGGAAATAAGAATTGGAGCTTGTTTGAATTGACTTTTTTTCAGGAAAAAACACTTTTTTTTTTTGAAAAAATTACATTAAAATTTCAATAACTATTTAATTTGACTTTAAAAAAAGTTAAAACTCTGAAAAAAGTTCAAATATAACTTTTTTAAAAAACAAAAATTTTCATTTTTTAAAAATAAATTATTTTTTAAAAATTATTAAAAAAAACACTTTTAAAAAAAATTAATCCAAATACTCCCTTGAAAAACGAGCTAACCGGCGGCTATAGTTTAGTGCAGACCAATGAAACCGCAAAACAGCCGGGTCGTGGCTCATGGACCACCATAGCCCAAGTCGGTACCGAAACTCGTGAAATGATGACGTGTCAGTTCTGGGCCCCACTTACCCCCCATAGCCGAGCCACGCAGACGTGTTTGCGCCCCACATTGTCTCTCTTGACCAAGCATTCAAAACAAAAAAATATTACAAAAATTTGTCCACGAACCCCTTGCTTGACCCCCGCAGGAATCACCCCCTCCTTAGCTTTCTCTCGCCTATATATTCCAAGTCTTTTGCCTCAACCACCCTCGCTTCACCACTCTTAAAACAAAGCTTTGGCTATCACACACAAATTTTCCTGCACCCTCTTCCTCCCCCTCTAACTCCGCCACCAACGACTCTTCTTCCGTCAATAATAGTAATAGTAATAATAATAATAATAATGGCCATTGACTCGGTGTTGTCATCGCCTTTGGGTCCTCCAGCGTGCGAGAAAGACGCAAAGGCATTGAAATTCATAGAAGAAATGACTAGAAACGCTGACCGCGTTCAAGAAAACGTGCTAGCTGAGATTCTCAGCCGGAATGCTAAAACCGAGTACCTTCACAGGTACAAGTTGAATGGTGCCACGGACCGCGAGACATTCAAGTCCAAATTACCAGTGATTACCTATGAAGATCTTCAGCCGGAGATTCAAAGAATTGCTAACGGTGACAAGTCTGCCATATTGTCAACTCATCCCATCTCTGAGTTCCTCACTAGGTCAGCAACTGCATCGACTTCTCTTTTTTTCTTTGATGCTTAGAGTTAGGAATCCTTAAGTAACATTGGACTTGAGATAATCTCAATCAGGGCAAAAGTGGTGAAGTACTCTCTTGACAAGCGTACTTCTCGAGATTCTACATGAACGTTTTTTGTACTTTTGTTTGCTTTCTCAAAACTTAAATGAAGTGGCCGAGTAATAATTCATCAAATATGTTTTATAAAGCGTAACGAAGAGCCCTTGCATTAAAAGAAAATGAAAAAAAAAAAAAAAAAGAAGAGAAAAAAAATTCGTTTTTCTCTTTTTTGGTGTTCAAATTGGAGTTAGCCCGGTAAAGATTTTATATTAGATAACATAAAAATGTTGATTATTTTATAAGTTATCATAAGGACTTCAGAATTTGACCTCCATGGTCAAACAAATGCGTTGTTTGTTCGAGAACATGCGAGTCTGTGACATGCACATGCTTACTTTGCTGTCCGAATTTTATGGTAATTGAGTCCTCGAAAAAGAAAATTGAAGGAAAAATAAATAAGTATATTATAAGAGCGCAAGATCTGATTAGCTCTGTATATGTATATATATATATATATATATATATATATAATTAATCATAATTATTGTTGCTTCATAAGTACTTGTACTCTATGTCCTTGGCCGTATAATATTTACATTTATATATTGTTTTTATGACAGCTCTGGAACTTCAGCTGGTGAAAGAAAGCTCATGCCAACAATTAAGGAGGAGTTGGATCGCCGTCAACTACTCTACAGTCTTCTTCAACCCGTGATGAACCTGTAAGTCTATCGTTTACGAGTATGGTTATATATGACTTTCCGAGTCTTGCTCTTTTTTCATGTAATAAAATGTTCTATTATATGTACGAGGGATATAAATAATGTACAGTTTGTTTTTGATTGATCTGTTTTCGTTGCATGGTATGGGTTGTGAATCTTTTTTCTCATGAGTTTTATGTTTGCCACGCAACAGCTACGTGCCTGGGTTGGACAAGGGCAAAGGGCTATACTTCTTGTTTATCAAGTCCGAAACGAAGACCCCGGGCGGGCTTTTGGCCCGACCTGTTCTCACAAGCTATTACAAGAGTGACCATTTCAAGACCCGAGCCTACGACCCGTATAATCTCTACACAAGCCCTAATGAAGCTATTCTTTGTCCAGACTCATTCCAAAGCATGTACGCTCAAATGCTCTGTGGGCTTTACGAGCGCGAACAAGTCCTTCGTGTTGGTGCCGTATTTGCCTCCGGCCTTCTCCGAGCCATCCGATTCCTCCAACTTCATTGGCCACAACTTGTTCAAGATATCCAAACCGGGTCCCTCAACCACAAAGTGACCCACTCGGCAATCCGAAGGTGTATGGCCCAGGTTGTCAGACCCGACCCGAATTTGGCAGGATTTATTACCAAGGAATGTGCGAAGGAGAACTGGGAAGGCATCATCACTAGAATTTGGCCCAACACAAAGTACTTGGACGTAATTGTGACGGGTGCAATGGCCCAATACATACCCACATTGGATTATTATAGTGGTGGATTACCATTAGCATGCACCATGTATGCCTCCTCAGAATGTTATTTCGGGCTCAACCTCAACCCCATGTGCAAGCCTTCCGAAGTGTCCTATACCATCATGCCTAACATGGCCTACTTTGAGTTCATACCACATGGACCCAACTCGCCCGAGTTCAACCCTGACTCACCTCCCAAACTCGTTGACCTTGTTGACGTGGAACTTGGGAAAGAATATGAACTCGTCATTACTACATATGCCGGACTCTGCCGGTACCGAGTTGGTGACGTTCTCCGCGTCACTGGATTCCACAGCTCAGCTCCGCAGTTCCAATTCGTAAGGAGGAAAAATGTTATACTAAGCATTGACTCGGACAAGACGGATGAGGCTGAGTTACAGAAGGCAATAGAGAATGCAAGTCAATTATTACGTGAGTTCAACACAAGCGTTGTTGAATACACGAGTTATGCAGACACAAAGACAATTCCTGGCCATTATGTAATTTACTGGGAGTTATTAGTGAAGGACCCAACCCACTCGCCTAGTGATGAGGTGCTAAATCAATGTTGTTTGACCATGGAAGAGTCGCTCAACTCAGTTTACAGACAAGGGCGAGTTGCTGATCACTCAATTGGCCCATTGGAGATCCGTGTGGTGAAAAATGGCACATTTGAGGAGCTCATGGACTATGCAATTTCAAGAGGTGCATCAATTAATCAGTACAAGGTGCCTAGATGCGTTAGCTTTACGCCAATTATGGAACTTCTAGGCTCTAGAGTTGTTTCCGTACACTTCAGTCCATCGTTGCCTCATTGGTCACCTGATCGGCTTTTATAAATCGATTTGGATAAAATTTTAAATATTTCATCAGTTGAGTTGATGAACGTAGATGACCAAAAATTATCTTTGACCCACCCCGAGAAAAGTTAGAAGGTTCTTGAAGATAATTTCTCATTTGATTTCTTTGTTTTCCGTTATTAATTATTAGGTTTTGACTGTACCTGGGATTAGGACAACTCCAAGAGGAGGTAATTGTATGGTTTAGCTTATGGGAAAACATGTAACATATCAGGCTCACTTAATCAAAATGTTTCTTTCGTTCTAGTAAATGATATAATGAGACAATTATAAAGTTTGTCTACTTCTTTTATGCATGATTTGTTGTTCATTTATTAAGATGCTTACCTACCACCTGAAAATGGAAAAAGAAAGGAAAAAGAAAGGTATTAAGGCGGCTAACTGAGCAGCAAATTCTATGGGGCAAACTTTTTGGTCTTGTGGATTTAATTATTTAAAATTATCCTCTGTGGTTCTTCATATAATTAGCATCATAGATAACTGAACAATAACATGCCCTCGTTTCGTCTTTGAATGAAAATCATCGTTATAACATTGAAATTAAACAAATTCTTATAGGGGCCTGTCAACTCGTGGACCACTCGGACGCTTAATTTATAATAATAATAATAATATTATTATTATAATATTAATTTTGATGTAAAAGTTTAAATAAAACAGATTTACAATAGTCACACGCACATTTTTTTTTTTTTTTTTGCTGAGGGTATGTTTGCATTGCTTTTTTTTTTAAGGAAAAATCATTTTTTTTTCACAAAAAGGTAATATTTTTTATAATAACAATTTGACTTAGTTTTTTAAGAAGTTAAACATTAAACTTTTACATGGACACCACAAATTACATATTTTTAAAGGCCAAAATATGCTAATATAATCTTAGAGGAATACTTGTTCGAATTGAGAGAAAGTTTGATTCGATTGTCTTAAAGTGTTCTTTCATGTTTTTCTCTTTTGTCTTAAGGTTAGAATTTTTAATATTGTTTTTTAACCTTTTTATATATAAATCGACTTTACGCCTCTGCTTTTCATCATTTTCTTTCTTGTAAAGAGGAAAGGATTACACAAAAGCTCAACTGCAAGTTTGCAAATAACAATGTTAAGAAAGTTGTCCACATTTTAAAGGTAATTAATGGATATGATCATGGAAACGTATATTCTTTTTCTCACCGAAAGCTTGGAGTAAATTTGCATGGACAAAAGTGTTAAGTAAAATAAATAAATATAACTAAATTCTATCCACGAGTTTAATCTTTTAGACGAGTAGTAACTCTAATAGAAAGAGTGTTTCTATGTAAAATTTTATTTTAGCAAATTTCATTTATTGGTGATATCTACAAAATGAGAAAATAAAAATAAAGATATGCTCAAAGAAAAAGTGACAAAAATGCACTTATTCAACATGAATCTATTAATAATACTGCCACCACTAATTTTTGCCTCGTTTGTTTGCTCATTTTGTAGGTTATTAAGCACTTGATTTAAGGGTTGATTAAAAAAATATTGTTATTTATGCACCGGACATTCTTAGCACTATCAATGATGTATTACTTTTATTATTAAAAAAAAGAAAAGAAAAGTTAAATTGCAGTATTACTTAGCTGGTATAGCTGTGCCTGTCCACAATAAAACAATGGTTCCCACTATATGTCTTTCCACGTTTAGATATTAACGTACAGTGTGCGCCTACTAATGCTAGAGTTGTTCTTCGATTAGTCAAATAGACAAAAAGTTCTTCAATTCTTCTTTCTTTTTTTGGCATAATAATAAAACAAACCCAAAATTAAGTTTGCTAATTAATATATCAAATTAAAATGGCCCTATGGAATTTGTATATGCAAGTGGTTAAAATGTGTTGACAAACATTAATGGTGCATCAACCATGGGGTCACAACTCAAAAGCCATAATCAACGGAACAAAATTTGTAACTAACTCAAGCAGGGAAGGGATCACTCACCCTAACTAAGAATGACAATGATACTTCGTTCCGCAAGAGAATCGTAGAGATAAGGACAGGATTTTTGGCAAAAAAACCTCGTAGAGTTAGGGCCTGGTTTTTTTCCCCTATCCTATGCAGGGGAAGGGCTGGGCTGGCAAGTTAGGGTTTATTCACCCCGCTTCGCCCTACATCGTCATATATTATGCTTATCACTTTTAATATATTTTTTATGTATTTTTAATATAAACATTAAATAATTTATTATATATTTTTATATACTTTAATATAAACTTTATATTATTACAGATCTCTTTAGTTTGGTAGTAAAAGTTAACTTTTATTAATATACTTTTTTGTATCTGTAATTTTCCTAAAAAAATTACATGTTATAGACTTTGTTTTATAGTACTCCATAGGGGCGAGACGAAGTTTTTTTGTCCAACAGGGGTGGGGGATGGTAGTAAAACTTACCTCAATATTAGATATATGGTAGAATTAAAAGTAGGAATTTTATTACCAAATACAGAGTAAGGGTAAGCGCACCACACTCCTATCTCACTCTATTGCCATCTCTAACCCTATGGCATATAAATGTGAAGTCTCCATTGCTCATGATGTTCACACGCTCACTGCATGATCCTGTCCACTTGGAAACAAATCAATCTCTTTTTGTTGGTGTCATTTCCACTATCGTAATGTGGGCCCCTAATCAGACACGCATGAAATACTCTACTGCGTCTCTATATAAGTCACAAGAATTGTCCTTCTATATTTTCGTCCAACAACATATGGTAAAGCTGACAACCAAATTAAAAGGTCAAATACAATTTTTTTTAAAAGTTAAAATTTTTAATTTTTTAAAAATATTTTTTTTAAAAAAATTAAAAATATTTTAAAAAAAGCTAATCCAAATAGTTCCTCTGAAAAAAGTGTTTTATTTTTTCAATAACTATTTGGTTTGGCTTACAAAAAAATTAAAAATTTGAAAAAAGCTCAAAATACAGCTTTTTCTAAAAGTTGAAATTTTTAACTTATGAAAAAAATACTTCTTTCAAAAATTATTAAAAAAAATACTTTTAAAAAAAGTCAATCCAAACAAACCCTAAATGTGGCTATTTGTTTTGATGTTCACATCGTTGACAACTTGTAGGAGACTTGCGAGTCTACTATTTTGTAACTTTCATGTTTAATCAATGAATGCGCTTGCTTAATTAGTAAAATAAATAAATCATATTTTGAATTTTCATATTGGTCCCGGTTTAACTCAAATTTTCCAATTAGCTCCCTAAACATGATACATAGGGATTATTTTGTTACTTTCTCTCACACGTGTTAAAGAAAAAGACAAGGGTAATTACAACATTCAAAACTTCTAACAAGTATATGAAACTCATAAATACGACTTTAAAAAATTTAAACACTATCTTAAAATCTGATTAAATATTAGGAGTGTAGGGTCATGAGCGTTTGATTCCAAAACTGAATTGAAATTGAGCTTTCACTTAAGCACATGAAATGCATGTGAAGTGAAAAAAATTTTTTGCTTCTACTTGATGGCTGATGTTGAGTCCTCTCTGCCAACTATGCTATATGTAAATGTCAATGTGATGGTTGGAGTAATTAAAAGAAACCATGACAAAATCTGAGTGTAACAGTGTGAAGTACTAAACCATACTAGAAGCTAAGCGAAATAGTGTGAAATACTAGAAGACCATAATAGAAGCTAAGTGAAATAGCGTGAAATACTAAAAGACCAGAGGAAAAGCTAAGCGTTAGAGTGCAGAATACTAGAAATAATAAAGTGAAAAAGTGTGAACTCAAGTCCTGTGGACCTAAGAATTGTGCTCTGCCAGTCTTGTCGAAACCCTAAATTTGTTATGTCATGGTTGACACTCGAACTCCCATACATGATGCTCGCTCTCATTGTGGTGGTTGAGTGAGTTCAGTGTGTTGAACTTGTTTCATGCATCTATAGCACCTAACTGCCAGCAGAGGTCAGCCTTTGGCATCATCAACATCCATATGCAGTCACCAAGAGCTTAATTAACCAGACATCTATTAATTCATTGAGACACACAACCATATAGAAAATACAGATCATGAGTTAAAAGCCAACACAACATGCACAGACACATACATGAACTAACATGCAAACACACTATAAAAACAAGCGTGGTTACACTTTGTGCTTATATGATTGTTCCTTTGACTCTCATTTCTATTAAAAGCCAACACAACACACATATACACATACCATTACACCTGCACATACACATACAGAAACACAAAAGACATAGGACTGAAAAACCAAGCAAAACAGAAAACATAGAAAACAAAGCACTAAAAAAAATCAAACAAAATAGAAAACACGGAAAACAAAAAACTAAAAGAACCAAACAAAACAGAAAACACAGAAACACCAGGACAAGAACACCAAGCACTCCTAGATCCAAATCATCGGCGGCGATACAGTGAGCACTGAGAAACTAACACACACACACACACACATGTACACGAGATGCACGCATAAACACACAGAAAAACACAACACATACACACACACACACATGTACACGACATGTGCGCACACCATGCATGAACGAACACATAATATAAGCTTTACTTTGTTGAAATAAGAGAGAAAGAGAGTAGAAACAAAATTAGAGAGGAGAGATAGAGAACAAAAATGAGATTAAAAGCTTAGTTCAAAGTGATGAAGGCTATGCTATATTTGTAGGCGATCGTCATTATCTTGATCCCGCAAAAAGGTTTACGTGCTTGTAGTATCAGCATACTAAACAACTGGTTCTTTGAGATTCATTTGCAGAGCCTCTTTTTCTTGAACACCAAAAAGGGTAACTTGGAAGTTGACTTACAAGAGGAACAAAAAAAAAAAAAAGGAAAAAGTGGGGAGAAAACTTGGGGGAGGGGGGTTCCTTGTTGGTTGGTTTCCATTTGGTTTGATTTAGCCATGTGAGCCAAAAAAAAAAAGAAAGGGAAAAAGGGTAGCTTCTTTCTTATAGTTGGTAAGAATTACAAATTTCTATCTTCAACCCAGTTTTTATGATTTCTTAATATGAGCTTAGAGATGCACCCTCATCTACTTACATCTATCCACATATGACTTATCTGAGGCTTATTTACTCAACTCAAATGTCCACTCGTGTATTCATGCACCTAATGAAGCTAAATCATTCTGTTATTCACCCAATGATTAAACAAGAGAATATGACACTTCCATCCTGCAAAACTCATTGGCATAGCCCAGCCGAGATATAAGTCATCTTTGCCTCTTACTACTTGATGATGTACTAGTTAGAAGAACTGTAAGATCAGATTTCCATGATATGCAAAATATTTTCAAAACAATCGATATGTTGCTCATTTTGGCTAAAAAGATGCAAATGAAATTGAGGGTACCGCAGTTGCAGTTTTAATAATTTAAAACATAGCTCTAACAATATCTTACAAAAATAACGATACTGTTAGTACCTCGCACATTTTTTGTTAAACTGTTGATGAAATAAGCACATGAAATGCACACGAAGTGCACGTGAAGCAAACATCGGCTTTTACGTGAATAAGTGCACTTATTTGTCTTTTAAGTTTTTTTCTTCTAAAAAACTATAATGGGACCTCTCAACCATTTTGAGGCATGCTTGCATTGTTTTTTCATGGAAAAAAATGGAAGATCTTTGGACCGCTAACAATTCACTATCTAATTTCGCATTATAGCCTCTTGAATACCACAATACCATATCTCTTTTCTGCTATTCTCTCTTAACATCAATTTACAACTTGATCAGGTTCCATTCCAAATTATGATGAAAAGGTATTGCAAGATGAGAGAGATTGATAAAGCATTTCACCTTTATCAAAAATGGTTAGAAAGGGAAAAATGAGAATGCTTTTGTAGAAAACAATTTTCAATACTTGAAAGCAAGTGATTCAAGATGATTAATAGTAGATTTGTTCTTGCACTGTAATTAATTTTAATTTTGGTAACTTGTCAACATTTGGTGATAAATTTGTTTAATGATCCTGAATAATCTAATATTGGAAAATTGATTTTTTTTTTTTTGATTAATATCCAAAATATGAAATTTGGAAGAAAAATATATCAAAGTAACCAAATAATTGAATATCGAATGCAAACATAATTATTAAGTAGTTGATTAAATTGAAATCTAGAAGAAAAATACAAAAAAAAAAGTAATTAAAAAAAGAGCTCTCAAGAAAAACATTGAGGGCGTGGATCGTGCCACTGTTGCTGCTTGCTTGGAGTTTGTTCTTAATCTCAATCCTTGAAGACTTGGGAGGGCGTGAAGTCAAAACAGAAAAAGAGAGGTAAAATGCCACTTGGGTCTTCGAGGCACGAGATTAAATTTTAAGGATAAATGGCGTTTTAACTCGTTTTGGTTTGTCGAAAGTACACATTTAGCTCTGGTGGTAACAAAACACTCACCGACCACCCCTGATACTTTCTAAAACTAAGCATACACCCCCTAATCTGTTAACTCCATTGGCTAACAGAAAGTGTAAAAAGACTATAATGTCTTTCAATTTAGGGGTTAACGATGCACTTATGACAAATCACAAGAGGTACAATGCTATTTACCCTTTTCATTTAGTTTTCAACATTAAATAATTAATAATTAATTAATCAATCAATTAATAAGTAATTATTAATTTAATAAATTGTGTGATTAATAATTAATTAATTAGTTAATAACCGATTAACTAAGAGGCATGATACTATTTATCCTTTTTATTTTATTGGCAAATTAATAAATTAATAATTGATCTAATTAATTATAATTAAATAATTAATTTAATTGATTACGTAATTAGTTCATAATTAATTATTCATAAGTAACGAATAATTCATTCACTAATTTAATTAACTACGTAATTGATTAACAGTTCACTAAAACTGGCCACTTTAATTACTTGTGCGATAAAATATGAGAAAGTATGTTTTGATTATCCTATCTAATGATGGTGGACATGATGACTTGCAATCGTGATGATAGTGGAGGTCAATTTTTATTTTTTTTGATAAAAAATAAATTTACTTTTAGTAACGAAATAAAACATAAATATGTCATAAAACATCGGGATTGGATTGGTGTATTGAAACCACAAGGGCTGAATGTGCACTTTTGACAAACCACGTGACGTAGGACGCTATTTACTCTTTTTTTAAAATGGAAAATGGGGCTTTTTTTTTTTTATCAAAATCAAATTTATGTGCCAAAATATTAAGCTCAGTCATGGACTGGCTACATTTGCTTTATTAGCTGATAAAACTAACGGAAAATCTAATGGAGGGGGGTTGGGTGCTTAGTTTTAGAAAACATTAGGGGCTTGGGTAGGTATCTTGAAACCACAAGAGCTGAATGTGCACTTTCGACAAACCATAAAGGGGTAGTGCTATTGGAAATAGTACAGCAAAAATAAAAACTAGAATTTCATAAATAAAACTATGCGAAAACTAAATATAATTTATTTAGAAATTCAAATACAACGGTACAATAAAATGTAAAATGCAAAAATTAAATTATTAAAGCGAGGCTTATTGGATCAATCTCCTTAAGATATTTAAGCCCCGTAATGGTGCTAATGGCTTCACAGGGTATCCCTTCCAGGATACAATAGTTTTACACTCGCTTAGGTAGGACTCTGAAACAAGAGTCTGCGAACTAGATAAGTAGAACTCTCACCGAAAAGACGAGATGTGAAAGAATGCTAGCTTAAACTTCACATATGTTGTATGCTATGCAATATAACTCAAAAATCTAGATAGTACCCAATCTCAAATGTTGAAATATCCTATTTATAATGCTACGGAGAGTTGTCAGTAATTGTTGCATTTAATGAATATTATGTGAAGCGTTTGCAACTGCCATGTACATGACATAAAATGCCATGGAAAGTAACCTCCAAGAGCATGCCATAAAATGTCACGGAAAGTAACCTTCAAGAGTATTAGTGAGGAATTTGTGACCACCAATAATATCCTTTAACTCTTGGAAGCATAACTCTACCCTTTAATAGCTTTTAATCCCGAGCTTAAATATTTTCGATTATGTTCTCCCATAACTCATGGAAGCATAACTCTATCCTTTAATAGCTTTTAATCCCGAGCTTAAACATTTTTTATTACGTTCTCCCATAACTCTTGGAAGCATAACTCTATCCTTTAATAGCTTTTAATCCTGAGCTTAAATATTTTCGATTATGTTCTCTTCAAATTCTTTCGATAGCTTTTAATCTCGAGCTTAAATATTTTCAATTATGTTCTCTTCAAATTCTTTCGATTGAGATAAGGTGATTGAGAATTTTCTTAAAAACCCAAGCCACACTCAGATCCGCACTGCGCGTTCCCAAACAAATCGTGCCGCATGTGATAGTTTTAAACACCATGCCCACCATGTATACTCTTCCCTCATACCTTGTTGGTACAACCCGAAAAGGACCCTATATATAAACTGAGCAAAACTTTGTTGATTTTTCAATACGGGATTCAAACCTACACACACCCAAATTAGACAACCAAACTAGTATTGTACTCAATTTTGGTTGCTAATTTTTCATTCACCATAAATTTTTTTTTTGACACGTAAATATACGGCATTCATTTATTTGGAACGAGGAATATAACAATACCGATAACTAACCAATTTGACTTGCAAGACCTAGCTTAAAAATTGAATCAATATTGCTTTGACTTAATGTCAAAAGCTGACCAAACTAACATGGCCTACATATCTTTGGGTCTCCTCCCATCAAATCCACATGATTTTTGTTTCTAAAGCTTATTTATCTTATTTTGCAATTAGTCCTTGTTTTGTAATGAATATCTATTTGTAGGACTAGCTTTTGTTGTTTCTTATTGCATTTGATTTCTAGTCCTTAAAGATCAACTACTTTATTTATGTAGGATTAGTTTATAACTTCATATTGCTATGTAATGGGCTCTTGTCCTTGCATACTTTGTTCACTTTAATAAAATATTTTGATAACTTTGCACCAAAAAAAAGGAATAAATAATTTGAATCCTCGTCTCAAACATATTATGAAATTAATTTTGACGAGATGAACTATCTAAATCATTTCACCAAAATTATATATATATATATATATATATATATATATACTGAATTAATAGTTTATTATCACTGAATCTCTCTTATAACATTATAATATTATAAGGGGATACAGAGTTCATGCCAGACTCCCTTATTAAGCTTTAAGCCTTTGATGTAACAGAAGATAAATCTAATAACTTGTGTTATTATGAGTCCTAAAGTCTAGAGATTAACGTTAAGATTCAACGACGCGAAATATTTGTTGCAACTTGTTGCGTCATTTTCATTCACAATAGTTTTCAATTCGATTTCTCTATAATACTCTTTTGTTATAATTTTAGATATACGCTTCTCGATCAATGTCACACGTGATCCAACAAATTGAAATAAATTTTACTTGTAACTATAATTAAGAAGGATTTAATTTGGTCCATTGATAATACTGTGCCTCGCCGTTCCAATATGTGAAATGCAGTTTATTAAAAATGTAGGCTCAAGAATCTTCGAACCAGGCTTTAAGTCAAGCTGGACTAATCATTCCAAACAGAATCGTTATTGTTTTATTTATTTATTTCTTTTTTTATGTTTGTCATGTCCAACAAATAAGCCCATGAATGGTTATAGTGTGCCCATCAATGCGATTGAGATTTTGGGCCTTCTGGCTTTGTCACCTCTCAAATGAAATAGCGTTAGAATCCATATGAAATGAAAGTTGATGGTTTTTTCATTTTCATTTTTTTTTTTGTCATTAAAAGTTGGTAATTTGATATGATGGAAGATGCTTAAAAACAAGTAAAATGTTTAAAACGACTCACTAATGTGTGTTTGACACGTGAGTCGTACTCCTATGTGAGTCCTACGAAGCCCTCTCAATGGTTTGAATATTTGATGTAGTTGACTTTCAATCTCTAATAATATTTGGGAAAAAATCGATATTCAATTAAGAGTGCATACTCAAGGCCCAAAAATTGGTACTAATAATTAAGTAATTTTTACTTGGATTTTAGATCATGTCTTCGTTTTGTACCTATACTTGATAACATATTCGATATTTTTTTATAGTCGGCAAGGGTATTTATCCAGTAAAGGATATATGGGCGTGGTGTTGATAACGCTCAAATCAATTAAATGTGGATGCTGGATACAAGCAATGCTTAGTGCAAAATGTTATTTAAAGTGAGTATTTATAACGAGCTATTTTAGGCTCTGATTGTTTATCTGTAAATTGTGAGCATAGTAAATTTTGGTTTGAACTATGAGTCTCTTGAGTTTAGATTTTACTGAAGATTGATCTCAAAATTCTGGCCCTGTCGAGTGACTTTTGGGCCGGTGGCCTCTTCGAGTCGAATTTTACTAGTGTACTCAAGTATAATTGTATTAGGTCGATAACCATTCATTTCAAAAATTATTAGAATTGGTTATTTTTTGTAAATATTAAAATTGGTTTTTTTTTTTTTTTCAAAAAGAACATTATATTAATAACAAAAAAAAAAAAAAAAAATTTACATTAGTACAATCCACGCTAGATCAAAAGACAAAGGAGATCTCAGAACCAAAGGGGGAATTCATAACCCAAGTTACATTGGAGGTCATCCCTTGTAATAATAGTCTTAGCTAATCATTTGGGAATCACATTAGCCAAGCTGTTAATTAAATGAACTTCATACGAGGACTGCGCCCCAACAGAGTATAAAATTTGCTATATTGGACTGCACATGCCAAGAACCAGCAGAAGATAAATTGAGCAGTAGGACCACAAGCAGCAAGGCCAGACACTCTACATGGACAGCATCATAGGCCATAGCAAATCCATCAAGCAATAAACCAGTTGCATCACGACATACAGGACAGAAATGGCAGCTATCGAAGCTTACCCGCGAAAAGCATGAACAATAATGGGGTAAAGTCCTACCCTGCTGGCATCTATTGCAAACCTCCTAGTCAAAACCCAAGAAAGGGCACAACTCACCCTAAGTGAGCAACATGGATTCATGTTTGTCGAGGCATGAACACCCGGTAGAGGACATAGAGATTCGAAGTTTCGAACCAATCGCAGCAACAACACTTGTCACCAAAACTCCTCCACAAACTCCACCAACCAAGGTGGTTAACCAAACTCCTGGGGCGAGAACCAAGCAATGAGAAACATATAAACGGGAAACCAATCGTGTAGAAGGCTCCAGATCTGCAGCACAAACAAGACGAAGCAAAGCACTACGAGGTGCTGTGATCGTAATCAAAGACAACACTAAGACACGGCCTCCGGACACAAGACACAGACTCCACACCAAGAGAAAAATACAAATACAAACACAAACAGAGACCATAGCTTAATAAAACAAGGAAAATAGAAAACAGAAAAGAGAGAAAGATAAGAGAAGAAGAAATGGAAAAAGAAAAACCAGAGGCAGGAAGAAACATGTCGCACCCTGGACCACACAAGAACCACAAGAAAGAACAAACAACGAAGAGAAGAGGAGTAATAGATGAGGCAAACCACCAGAGAAGAAAAAAATTGTACCCCTCTAGGATTAACCGCTAGAGAGGACAGGAGAAAAAAAATTTCATCATTAAGAAGAGATCTAAATAAAATGAAAAAAAAATAAAAAATTGGTTATTGATTCTTGTTTTATTAGAATCCTCGACATTTTTCCTTTTTGATTAAATAGTTGGCTAATGAATTGGCTGATTGGCTTGTTAAGGCACCTAGGGAGGATGAGTTGCCTTATGAATTGGTGGCCTGTCATCTCCTTCCTTTTGCTTGTATTGCACCTTTGGATCAATCACACCTTTTATAACGTATTAATAAAATCTCCATTCTTCAACCAAAAAATAAAAAATTTAATACCAATTTAAACCATGAGCAAGAAACTCAAAACTTTAAAAATTCAAAAGTTTTCACAATATTATATCGCCATAAAAGAAATTTAATAATAAACTGTGTACATAATTACAATAATTCATTTTTTATTATCAAATTCTAATTATAATATCATAATTTTATGAGATCGATTCTAAACTATTGCTTTGTAAAAACTGATATATTGGGTTCTTTAGTGTTTAGAAGCACTAATGGTATAGAATTCATTTCATTTCTAAATGACATGAAATAAAACATAAGTATTTGTATTTAAATAAAATTCTCTTGTTTGGATCTATAAAACAGTTTTAAGTTTATTTCGTTATTTGTAAATTCAAATTGTATTTGGAATACATATGGAATAAAAATTATTATGTATATTTTTACTTAAATAGCCCTTTGTTATAATTTTTTTTCTTATTATGATTTTCATAGAACAAAGGGAGTAAAAAAAAACTTTTATGAAAACTACCAATCAACGAAGGTTGCAAATAATGAAAGTTGTAACTCAAATGCAGTAATATACTATTATACAAATAATTATAAGGATATTTTTATCTATATAAAATTTTTTGTGGATTTATATTGAAATTAAAAATTCTTCCCTCTTGAATTAAGATTTGGCTAAAACTTGAACAAATTCGAAATTTCCAAATCTTATAGTTCTAAATAAATGTAATATTACCAAGTATAAAAAGTTATAAATTAATTTTACAAAATTTTATGAAAGTCATTTGTTTCAAACGCACTGTAAGCCTCCAAACAAAACTCGATGCATGTCATGCAGCGTCGGACCCACACATTCAACCCACGAGAAAACCAAACAGGTGCGTGCCTTAGATCAGTCAACACTTTCTGGGAAAACACACAGTGGTACACACACACAAAGTCACACATGTACAACCAAGAACTTGTTTGCTCAAATAGACTAGCTGGTTGTCTTAAATAACAATAATACCTCCATAATTTGCCGTCACTCTTTTCAGACTATTCTATTTGAGAACCTCGATCGTATAAAAAATCTTCATGATGAGAAAAGAACCTTTCATCCAAAAGCCAAAAAGCATTTCCTTTTTTCTTTTTCACAACCTCATCATGTCCTAATCACAACAACACTAATGATTCCATGTAAGTGTACTTTAATCTCTTACTATATATTTTTTCATGATTTTCACAAATGGTCGAAAGTTAACCAACCCATACAATTTTTTGTCTCTTTTTCTTTATTTTATTGTATATTTATTTAAAGGGTATGAATAATTTTTTGTATTTGATTCGATGGAGCGTGGATGGCAAAGATTGTTGTACTGTTTTTGAATCTGGATTGCTGTGGCGCTGAAGGACATGCTTGTTATATTATTGAGCTTCAATTGTTGACTTTTTTTTATAGGACTTTTCAATAGTTTGACTTGGATAATGGACTGTTGATCTCGACTTTTTGGTATGGTATATAAATTTTAATGAGGTTGCATGAAGATTCTTATCTGTTTCTGAGTGTGTTTGGTTCAATCTTTTGGTATTTGTTAAATCAATACTCAATAGTAAAGTGTGCTCGACAATATGTTTTACCAAAGGTTCTTTATTTGGGAAAAGAGCATTGGAAAGTTTTGTGCTAAAGTGACTTGATAGCAGCGAACTTTTCTTTTCTAACAGGTGCTGCTTAGTTGGTTGATGCCAAAGAAGGCAAGAGACAGTGAGCTAGCTACCAAGCAGTAAAAGATTGTTGGCAATTTGCAGTTTTTCTAAAGTAGAAAAATAAAACAGAGCCATCTGAAGTGCTTCAATAGTTTTTGTAAGTTGAGGAGCAAGTTTCTTTGGAAAAAGAGGTCAATCTTGGTTGGCTTTGAACAGTTTCATAACAGGTAGAACATTAATTCAGAAAAAGGGTCTATCTTGGTATCATTACTGAAAGAAAATTTGATTAAGTTGGTAGAATAGTCATTTACAACGGTGCATATTGGTTTGATTCCCTTATTTGAAGGGAGAAAGAATTGACCAATAAGGGGTTTGCTTGTTTTGTTGTCTCATTAAAAAAAAAAAATGGGTTCTTTTCCTGGGCATGTGCTTCCAGGAACGCTGTTCGTCTTCGTTGGGGTATGGCACATTTGGTGCTCCATTGTGAGGTATATATCAAATCCCAGATCCTTTCAGGTTCGAGTGTGGAACCCTGTTCCAGGTAATGGGAAGCTAAAGTATCTGGAGCTTTATGTGATTGCAATTGGAGCCTTTATTGATCTCTGTATAGAGCTTCTTTATTCGACCCACCTCAAATTCTTTGTTAATGGAGTCTTGAACCCCTCTCACATGAATAACTTTGAGCACTCTGGGATGCTTCTCATGTTCTTCATCTTCGGAATCATCACGCTGATATCTGAGAAAACCAGGTTGGTTTTCCTTATCTCATATCTCAGTGTTCCTTGTATCCCTACTTTATTGATGTAGTGCTGTGTTCTACTTTTTGGCTTATGAGAAATTTACTAGTCAAGAAAATGATCTTTATTTTTGTTTTGTCATTTATTAGACTTCAGGAAGTAAGGATTAGAGCTCTATTTGATGGTCCTGACATAATAATTTTATAAGCAAGGAGATAATAGTAATTGCATAAGGAGATAGAAAGGTCTTGATTGTTGGATAAGAGCAACTTTTCAAATACTTTTTGCTTCTTACTGATAGTTATCATGGTTGATTCTACTTACGACCAATAAGCTTCAAAAGAGATGATTAGGGTGGCAGGCATGATTTAGTCTCCTGTTTCCTCTTATTAATGGTTGGACATGAGACCATAATAAGAATGAACTGGCTAGCCTGTCACATACGACTCTAAAAAGTGCACTCTTGAACTTAACTGAAATACAAGAACATCTAGAATACTTGATACAGGGTCATGTTTAAAATCTCTCTCTCTTACAGCCAAGTGTCCGAGAAATCTTGCATGCCGTAATACCTGTGGTTTTTGAGTATAGTGCCATAGTGCTATATGTAGTTGTTTGTCTTTCTCACATTCTCTTCTGTTGTTTGGGCAGTATAATCTCTGAACTGTTGTTTTCATCTTTTGCTAGCAAATACTGGCCTTATCATGTAAAAGATCTGACTATTAAATCCTGACCCAATATGTAGCGAAGTCACAGATATTGGTGGTTCCGCATCTTCATGTAAGAGCTGGACAAAACATCTTAGAAAGTCCGGTTATAATACTTTTGCTTCCATAAGTGCTATTGCTTCAGCTAATTACTCTAAATAAAATAAATTTTAATCAGTTTTTAACTGTATATGTTACACTATATAAAGGAAAAGAATGAACAGCTCTGTGCTATAGGTTTAAGAGGATGTTTGGAAATGCTTATTTGGGTGCTGACAAGCACTCAAAATAAAAAGCTCCTCCCACTAGCTTTTTATTTTGGGTGCTTATGAGCACCCAAATAAGCACTGCTCAAAACCCTTCAAGTGTATACCACCTACTGCAGAATCATGCAATCTTCACATCTACTTGGAGCTGATCTCTGAACTGGATTTAATGTGTCTATTGGCATAATGGGCAAGCAGTAGGGTACTAAAGTGGAACTGGAGATAGAGTTGTTATTGAAAAATTTCGTTCAAAATATCAGTATTGAAAGTTGAAAACCTCAGTCAAACTTGTCTGTGTTGAATTCCTCCCTTTTAATATGATTCCCCATGTTGCATAGAGTTGAAGACACCAGGTTCTTAAGTTTCATCAAATCATGAAAACTTTTGCATCTAAGTAAAAACATGAACTGCATATTATCTTTCTCTACTCTGTGTGTCCGTCATGGGTGAGGATATTAGTATACTCAAAACCAACATTTATATATTGCATAATAATGTATCCAGAATGAAAGTTAATTATCCTAATCTAGACATAACGAAAGACCAAAACAGCTTCGGGTGTCTCTTCTTTTCCTTGTCATAGACTGTTCACGACCCGCACTTCTGAGATGGCAAGCTACTAATTTTAGGTGCTATTGCTAAATGAAGTCTCCAGGTAAGAGCCAGAATGACGTTTACCTGTGAAGTTCTGAAGCAGTTTATGTTACCTTTACAATTTTGTATTATTTCTTGTTTCTGCTACCTAGTGCAAAATTTCCAACTTCTGGCCAGTGTCATGATATGTGATATAGTCATGAATATCTGGATGCTGAATAGTGCGCCTGGATATTTGTTGTTTGTGGAGTTTACACCTGAGAGAGGCCTCATGCTATTAGATCCTTGCTATAAGAAGTCTGTCTTTCCTTTAGATCCTTGCTATAAGAAGTCTGTCTTTCCTGTCAGACTTTTCCATTTTCACTTAAACATTGGCTTCGATGTATGTAATTCCATTATATGTGACCTGGAGGTGACCATCTAAGTGCTATATATGTTGTCGTTGCTAGTTGTTAGAGTTACCACCTCATCTAAAAGCTTAAGGTTGTAGAGAGGATATTGGTTTATTAATTTATTGTATTAATACGCCCCCTCACGTACAGCGTGATTTGTTTAGAGCTTGAAGTCTGTCTTTTCTGTCAGACTTTTCCATTTTGACTTAAACATTGGCTTCGATGTATGTAATTCCATTATCTGTGACCTGGAGGTGACCATCTAAGTGCTATATATGTTGTCGTTGCTAGTTAGAGTTACCACCTCATCTAAAAGTTTAAGGTTGTAGAGAGGATATTGGTTTATTAATTTATTGTATTAATACGCCCCCTCACGTACAGCGTGATTTGTTTAGAGCTTGCACGTGGACAATTTAATTAAATGGGTGGCGGTAAGGATTGAACCTGTGCCGTTTGGCTTCTAGACTCTGATACCATATTAGAGTTACCACCTCATCTAAAAGTTTAAGCTTGTAGAGAGGACATTGCTTTATTAATTTATTGTATTAATACTAGTGTTATTTCTCCCCTCTGAATTTTACTTATTTGATTCTCGGCCACCCTCACAAGGAGAATTTGCTGTTGGTATGATGTGAGCCTAAAAAATGAAACCGCTCATTTTTTTTTTTTTTCAATGAATGGAAATGGTTTATTTGCTTGTACTGAATCTCTATTCCTCTGATTATTTATTTTATTGTAGCAGCACGCCATTTGCTTCCAAGTCCTTGACTAACATATTCTCTACTCTGCCAGTATTCTTCCATTGACAGACGCAGCTTTGTGCTTAATTGCTTCCATGGCATTCTGCGCCGAGTATTTCTTGTTTTATTTCCACTCCACTACTCATACGGGCCTTGAGGGATACTATCACCTCATCCTTGTCCTCCTCATAGGCCTTTGCATTTTATCGACTGTTGCTGGAGCCCTCATGCCAACCAGCTTCCCAGTTGATTTGGGTAGCGGGATCTCTATAACACTCCAAGGACTCTGGTTCTATCAGACTGCATTCACCGTCTATGGTCCAATGATGCCACAGGGCTGCCACCTGAAGGAAAATGACATCATTTGTCGTTCAACTGACAGGCAGATCCGAGGCGAGTTGCTTGCCAATTTCCAGCTATTTGCTTCAGTTTTCAGTGTCCTTTCTGGGGTCGTGGGAGCATATATTTTTGCATCTTGGAAATATGGTGGTTCTGATATTAGGAATTCACATGTGCCAGTGGATGAATAAGTTGAGATCATGTTAGGCAGTATTATTCTCAACATCGTTTTTGAGTCTTCTTAAGTAAGATTGAAACTAATGATGCTTTGATTCATTGCATACCCTTAGAAAATAATTTCACTAGGCAGTACAGTATTCTATTTTTAATTTTTTTATTTTTTGAGTTCATAAGCAGAGCAATGTAAATGCCTTTTAGCTTCTTCTGTTACTACATATTATGAAATGCAGGTTATGAACTGGTGACCCGGAGCCGTTTACTGTAGACTAACAACATTTAGTGTCAATGAAATGTATATATTGATCGAAGACTGTTAAATCCATATTGCAGGAGATGTCGGGTTTCAAGGTCCACCATATAATTCTTTGTGAAGCTAACATGTTTGTGAATTGACTTACTAACTTTAGGCCTCAACCATCTTTTGACATGAATTGACTTACTAACTTTAGGGTTCAACTATCTTCAGAGAGGTGTCACGATTTCCAATAGAACTTCCCACGCCAAAAGGTGATTATTTTCATAATCAATGTCACCCAACAAAAAAAGAAGAAAAAGAGATAAAAAGCCATCAACTCGATTTAACACGTTTTTTTTCTCAGAATGGGAATATAAATGAAAAACAAGAGAAACTTCCTCTTGAAATGTGTATAAAAGGAAATTTAAGTCCAAAACCAGCATTCTATGAAGCCCCTCAGAGTTTGATTGATTTTGCTTTTCTTTTTCATAGATGATTAATGGATTCATTTATTTGAGTTCGAATTTTTTGTTACAAAATCATCAAAGTAACTTGTATCTCTTCTTTTGTCCTACTGCAGGCCAATGATGGGATATCTAAAACATCTTGATATTTGTAGCCTGAAAAATTATAACCCCGTCGGTTTTTATCTGCAAAATCACCTTCTTCCTTCAATAAAATATTCTAGATCCGCTCGTATTCCCTAGCCTTAATATAGTGACAAATCTGTAGGCCCATGAAACATGAAGGTCCCTGTACGTTCTCTCCACTCACTTCCATGGAAGAAAAAGAAAAGCTTGCGTGGATAACAAATTTGCAGCGCACCAGTGTTAAATATGTTGAAATCTCATATAACTCAAATACTTGAAACGATATGGCATTAGTTATTATAACATTTTATTGTGCTTCTAAACAAAGTTGATCGTAACGAGTAAAACTACAAACCATGTGATCAGTAAGGGACAACAATGGACTCGATAAGCTCTTGAAGTGGAGCAAGCTCCTTCTTGTCGATTAGCCCAAATTCCTGCACAAAACATACATGCTCATGAGAGGTTACCATCGCAGACAGACAGCATTCTGCCTGTATGAATGACAATGTTGCAATTGTATTTTGTATGCAAAATCCATATGTTGTTAGCAAACAGGTCACTAGAGAGTATCGGCAACTTAAACCGCTTCACTAGATTACTTTATGGATAAACAGGATCAAATACTTTATGTAGGTATTAAGGTAAGAACTTACACAGGTAAACAGGATAAAATGCTTGAAGCAGGTATTAAGATGAGCTTCCTCCTTCAGACTCACAATCTTCTGAAAATGGGAATGGTAAATATGTGCATACACACGAAATAGCCGTTTGAAAATTGTCTTTACAACATCCTTAAAATTTGTCGGAAATGGAGCACCTACAAATTTAGCAAGAAGAATATAATATGAATTCAGAGAGAGAGAGATTATGCCTACATGGAACCAGCTTTAAAAAGATACTAAGTATGACAACCCATTTTTATCCACAGTTCACCCACCCAATACCCCCATTGCCAGAAAACAAGAGACGTGACAAATTTCACTAGAAGTCTTCTTTGTTCTCTGTTATTCTTTTTGTATTTGCTTGATTCGACCTAGGTGAATTGCCAGGAGGAAGATGAAACTAAAACACCATTCTTACCAAGCCTTTGAGGAAATATAGATTCATCATCCAACTGCGATTCAATCCAATCCATTAAATATTCAACATATTTAGGAGCTGACACTTCGATAGGTTTCTTGATTTGCACACCATCTGCCCATCTATACTCGTACCTGAAAAATTTTTATCTATAGGTTATAAAGATTGTATATGTATCCAGAATGGTGTGAAAGAACACTAAAACCTCAAATATTTAATTTGTAGCTCTTTCACTTTATTCTGTTATAATAAAAACCAGATTGGACTCCGCAGAAGGATGTACACTGTTGGAACTTAAGTTTTTGAGAACTAGGTTAAAATAAGTTCCCAGAGAACAATCAAATCAAACATTAGGATTCGATAAAACATAAAGATACTTGACTATCCAACTTAAGTATAGGAGATTATATAGAAGCAAGCACAGTACAAAATGGTAGTTTTGAAGGCCAACAAAATTAGACCATATTTTATGAATGAGATTGTGAAAGTCAAAGCATATGAGTTCAATCAAGCAATATACATGTGGCGCCCTATTTGTGGATGTGCTTTGGCTGTTATAATACCAAGATGGCAGATAACAGTGAATTCATATAAAGCCTTGTAATATACCTAAAAGAGCAGATCTGACGCCAAAAGATACATCACAGTATTGAATTACAAAGGTCGTTTAAGAGACAACCTTAATTAATATTTCTCAGTTGTCCCAACCTAAAAGGAATATCAAGACAAATTAGCACCATTTGCAAAAGAGAGAAATTTGATATTGCCTGTAGTTGATAGCATGATTTATTCAATACTATTGCTAGATTACAGAGAGATGTTGGTTCAGACCATATTTCTGATGGAAAAAAGAACCATAGCAATAAAAATTATAGGCATATGCATAATTTTCAAACAGAATATAACTTGAAGAAGCATAACCTTTTTGTTTCTGTGGGCATGATGAAAAAAATGTTTGGTGTATGATCTCAAGAAAGTTAAAACAAGTAAACATCAACTAAAACATACTTGGGGCCAGCGGACATTGTAGGGCAGTTCTCTGGTGTACAGAACTCCGTGAGAGTGCCATAGAGCAGATTCACCTGATTGAAGAAATCTACAGCTGGAAAGTGAAAAACCAAGTAACCCTATTCAGTCTGGGACTGAAATAACTAATACTAATCTCTTCTCTCAATGAAGGAACGGACTTCAACCAGAAAGCTACTGAAGTGGACCGACAAGAAACTTTTATACACATTTTTTCCAATTTAAAACAACCATTTGTTGTTGATAGCATAATGCTTTTTGGTCATAATAAGAATCCCATTTATAAATATCCATATCTAGAAAAATGAACTAAGGGAGAACATTGCATTAGATTGAAGCATTACAAGGCCTTGAAGAGATGGAGGCAGTAGACAAAACATGTGTTTTTACACATCACAAAGAAGCACTATAAGACCAAAGTCATCTATATAATAAATCTTTGGTATAACTTCATAAATCAATTCACAAATAAGTTCATATTTTCCTTTTAGTTGTGCCCAGGTGACACTAAATGTCACAACATAAAGATGCAGATGGAACAGAATAACTCAAAATGTTTGTGTGTGTAAAAAGTCATATTATACACAAACACAAAGATAGGGAGAAAGAGAGAGGGGGGAGAGAGTTACTGTTAACAGCAAGCCACTCATTAATATCCTCTCCTGGAGGGAGTCTTACGGCTTCTCTCAAATTTCCACTGCCTAAAGTTGCATCAATATGCTTTCTTAGCTGTGCACCCTGTACCAAAAGATATGACGACATTGAGATAATTCAGTTCAGAAAATGATATGTATCTGAAATATATAAGCAACACTTCTCACTTTGTTCAGCAAGTGAAATTTGAAAATGGCGCTTCAGCATTTTGTCAACATGAATTTGTATGAGAAAGAAACTATCGCTTTAATGTGTTAGAGAGTATTTGATAGGATGACAAAATAAGGACAACAGCAGCAGGAAATTAGTAATACAACCAGAAGAAAATCATTTTTCTATTCCAATTGTCATGGAGAAGACTCAAGATTCCATGATTAAACCAGAAAAATCCAGACAATATAAGAGAACAGCAGAGGTGAAAATTGGATAAGGTAAGACGTTCTACAAGAACTAGTCTCCTGACCAATATAAAAGATCTAATATGAAGAACTAGACATTAAGACGATATTCACTTTGGAAGGACACAATGTAAGTTTGTTTCAAGATTTTAATGCAGATTGGGTCCATAAGAACATCTTAAATAGGATTTTACAGGTTTGATCACCATTTCTACAAGCATTAGAAAACAGAACACAAGTATCACCAGATTTTTAGCGCACTCTTCTAAGATAACTTATATGTGAGCAGATAATTATTCCTAGCTCACTGATTCAATCAAGCCAGTTATGTTACTAACTTAAGCAGGGAGAACACTCAAAAGTAGCACAAGTATTACTAAAGGCACTGATTCCTTCCTAGAATAATGACATTGGAGCAGTCAATTACTCCTAATCACTTGTTTATCAAACACAAATCATCTTACCCATAAAAATCATTATTTGCTCAATCATTCGTAGGATGTCAATATTGTCCATGCAAATCTCAAAATGGATGGCCCTATACTGGCTCGTTACAAGTTCATTTGTAATTCACTGTTTCAACCAAGCCCATGAATTTAATACAATGCTCTTATCTGGTAAGAAGTGGGCATCATCTGTGCAAATTTGATAGATAAAAAGTGTGGCCAGTACGGGAAACCATGCAACTTTGGTGTCTACTAACTAAATCAAACTATGTTACTCAAAAAAAAAAAAAAGGAAAAGCAGCTTCCTCAATTTTTGAGTTTGTAACTACTTATAAATGAATGAGGTATGGAATTTATAATGAGAAAGTAATTGCAAAATCTGCCAGTACTTGTTTCTGCCTGCCAGAACTAGGTAGGAAAGTCTACTGCCAACAGCGGAACCCATTTTAAATAACCCATGACACCTGCACTTTTATATAGTTGTCATCTAAAAAGTAAGTAAAAGCTGCCCGCCCGCCGCTAAAAAAAAACCCACCCAAAAAAAAAGAAAAGAAAAAGGGAAGAAAATCCAGGTATTTCATCTAAGGTCTGCCCCTGGTTGCCAAGGCTTTATATTTAAGGAAAATACTTTTGTTTTTGTTTTGGCACTTTTCTGCAAGTTGAACAAAGCATATGAACAGTAGTAGATGCATCAACTACACTATCCCTACTCTTTGTACAAGTATAGACCAGTAAGTCACATATCTTTTATTGGGCTCATATGTCATATCTGAATTACAGTCAACTCTTAATACTCCGAGAACAGCATCCTAAAGAAAGATTTTACAGAAAAGATTTTGCAACAAATAAAGCTCAGTCAGTAGCCATATGATTAAAAACACTAAGGCAGCAGTAACAATTAGCACCAAAATTTCAAAGATGATACCCATTGCCAAGTTGTGTTCTTGGTACATGGATCATCATAGTTCACATAACCATAAAAGAACATGAGGTGGAACCAGTAAAAGATTATTTGCTGCATCAGGTGTATAAACAAAGAGCAGAGGACCACAGACTAACATTGTAAATGATTTCTTAAGAATCATAGTGTATCTGACACCAGAGACCATGCCAAACATGGTGAATAACTTATTTGGACGCTAAGAGAACTTTAATTCTAAGCAAGAGGTGCAAAATAGTTGTTGCCTTGGAGAGCTCAAGATATTATGCAAAATATTCCAACAAAAAGGAAGCAATGGTAGAAGGAAACTCCACCAACAAACAAGTGAAAAGAGTGTCTAATATGGAAAAAAGAACAAAACCTTACTCCCTGAAGGTGCACTTTTCTTGGGACGGAATGTTCTCTGGTTCCTGTTTTCAGAGAAAGAAATTAGGAATTATTACAGATATGATAATGTTAGTAGAATTACTTGCCAAAGATTCAAATTAAATAACAGTTCAAAAAACATATGCAACTGAAAAGGATTAAAATATTACAGAATTGGCCTCTGTAGAATGGAAGTTACTTAACGAAATAAACAAACAAAGAATCGGGCTGTAAACCAGTGAACAGATTTTCTTTTGAAGGGGGTAAAAAACAAAAAAGAACAAATGGATTTAAACCTTATACCATTTATACATTGGAGAGCCTGTAACATAGTGTATTAAACTACTGAAGACTTTGCAAGTGCAATAACGATCTGGCGCCTATTCTAAAGATTGGCAAACCAATATTTAAATCTAACTTGGCTGTTAGACAGCTAGGACTATGTGCTCCAATTAGCCTATATGTAAGAAACAAGGGACAAAGGACAAAAGGAATAATCTATAAATAAAGAGGTTGAAATTCATGGTATGTCCATCTAGATTGTCTTCCATCTAACTACATAATCGTTAAATATTGATTGATAGATCTCCAACCAACATTACCATGTTCAGAAATTTAAATCAGCCAATGGGAAGGATTTCATCCCAAGGTTTCATTCTTCACTCAATTATTCTTTTTCTTCAGTTATTGGTTTGTTCAAGAAAAATATTCTATGCAATTTCTATCAAGTAATTTATATAATATCTCTTAGACTCAATGTAAATTTCTGGGTGTATCCTCTACCCATTGTAGAATTCTCCGCAAGGATGACGTTACCAAGGCCATGGTCTCAGCTACATTAGTTAGAAAGCTTCCAACAAATGCAGCTTTCACGTGACCTTGAAAATTACTACTGAATCACACACAAAGTCAGCTGATGATCGATAGTCAAATGGCTGAAAACAAACTTATCCAGCATTACATCCCAAGTGTATTCTATTTTTGCTTTTGGAGGAACTCAGGAGTTATTTTGTCTTACATAGCAAAGTTTCCGCATCACCAGCATGAAGCAACTGACACATTAATTTGTGTCACAAAAAACACACTATGCATGAGCTCACTTCTGCATATAAAGGTTCCGGCATTTTATCAGATTTTTCAGCAAAAATCTTTCGACATTAATCAACGGTGCATCTATCTGCTTGCCTTCTATCCTTTCCACGAGCACACTCACAAACATTTCTTTTCTTCTTAAAACTGTCAATTCATTTGGAATCCCAGAAATCAAGTCAAAGTGCAGATATATTGAAGTCTATCATTGCTAACACCTCAAACCAAAAATTATAATAACATAAAATAAAAATCCAAAGAGTTGTTTAAAATTTTTTCTTTATTCATCTCTATATTCTCATTCCTTAGTTCAAGAGCGCCACATAACCACCATCGATTACTATGTCTATATTCTTTATATTTGTTCTGAATACCATGTGTATATTCAAACTCATAACTTTAACCCTTTCAACATCAACATCACAACAATCAACTCAATTCTTCAATGATTTACTACCTCCTTCTATAATTTGTTCGATCATATCTAACCCAGGCCAACTTACACGCACTTCCAGCTCACCGAGTCCACATAAAGGAGATGATCAAAGATAACTATGCACTAATGCAGAACATAATTAAGCATATTTCAATCACCAGAATTCAAATCCATAAACTTTTAACCCTTGGACTCTAACATCAAAATCCACTTTCTTTCTTTCTTTTGTTGATCAGATCTTATCCAGGCCAGCTTACGTGCAGCTCCTCTAGCTCATGACATCATCCCAAGGGCGTGCACAAAGGTGACTATGCACTGCTTGCATAACATAATTAAGCATATCGAAATCACCAAAGACGAAAACACACAAAACCCACAAATTTGCATAAAATAACATTACAAACAACACATTAAACACCCAAAAGAACAAACCCCAGATCATCAGATCTAATGCCAACTACTCACAAGACAACGTGAAACAAGAAAAACACACCTTAAAAGAAAATTTATTAAAAAGAGATTAAAAAAATAGTAAGAATTCAAGAAAAAGATCAAGAAAAGCTGTCTGAATTTTACCTGCCAAGGCCAAAGAGACTCATGGCTGCAACGATACGCAAAGCGAGAGAGATGGAAAGTAATAAGAGAATGAAAATGGGTTGTTTATTTCTTGATCGTTTAGACAGTAAGCAAAAAGGGCGAGAGAGAGAGGGAGGGAGAGCGGGCAGCGGGAGAGAAGCTGACCGGGGAGTGGATATAAAGCAAGGGACAAAAGAAAATAGAGACTCGCGGGCAACGGGCAGAAGTATCAATCGAAAGTTGTTTTTTTTTTTTTAAGAAAGAAAAGAAAAGGAAAAAGAAAATGGTGGAAACGTCGAAAAAAGCTGGCTCGCACTGACTTTTGTAATCACCCAATGGTACAGCAGCACTCGTGGGGGGTGTCTTTTCTTCATAGCTGTTCCTCAAGTGACGCGGGTGTTTTTTTACCGCTCCACTGTGTGTGAGTGTGTGCCACGTGGTGGATTGGTGATAATGATCCTTTGTTCATTTCCCAAGATTTTATTTGATAAAAAAAAAATAACAATAAGAATGTATTTTTCATTTTTATTTTGTTGAAGTTGAATAGAGTTTATTTCTCTTGAAGAATTTGATTTCTTTTGTTATGATAACTTTAAAGAGATCAAATTGTTTGTGTTTTCTTATTGCTTTTAGTTGTGACTCAAAATGAAAAATAAAAAATCAATTTATTAGATGTTTGTAGTGCAGTTTGCAAATAATATACTATTTTTGACTTTCATCCCATAAAATGAGTTTAGTTTTCTTCTTTTACTTGTCCAAATTATAGTTTCATTTTTTTTTTCTTAAAATATGAGTCGTCTAATATTAATATAATCCAAATTATGCTTATTTTTCTGGGACGAAAATAGTATAATTTGTTTCTATTTTGACCTAGAAAAGTGCAACGTTCTTCTATTAGAATTATAAAAGCCATTGTTTCTATTTAGAATTATTCTAAATTGTGGCACCAAATGAAAAGACGAGTAGAATTTTCATTCGCTCCAATTCTGAAAAATGGAAGTGCATTTTCCTGTAAGAACAGAAGGAGTCGCTTAACTTCATTTCATCACATACATTGACCGTTGACATTTTAGGGTTCGTTTGGTATGTTGCTGTTTCCGATTTTCTGTTTTTATTGATCAAAATTTGAAAACAAGTTTGTTTGTTTCTGTTTTTGTTTTCTAGAAAAATAAAAACCAACAACCTATTTTTGCAAATTTGATAAACAAAAAAAAGTGGTTTTCTCAGGTTGTGGCAACTGATTTTTAAAACTTTTATTCACTTTGTACTGAATACCTTTTAAAAAAATCTTTTCAAAATTAATATGAACTCATTAATTTCTTTGAAAAATAATTATTAAAATTAAAATTATTTAAAAAATATTCTAAAAATAAAATTTTTAAAAAATATTTTTAAAATAAAATTAATTTTATAAAAAAATTAGAATTTATTAAAATATTTTGAAAAAATAATTTTAATAAATGAAACTATTTTTAAAAAATTAAAAAATATTTTGAAAATAATTTTAATTTATAAACATTTTTAAAAAAAAATTAAAAATTAAAAAGAATTTTAATAAATTAAAAATACATTTAAAATTTAATTTGATAAATTAATTTTATTTTTAAAACATATTTTAATAAATTATAATTAGTTTTAGAAAATAAAAACATTTTAAGAATTAAAATTAAAATTTATTTTTAAAAATAATTATTTTTATAAATATTTTCTAAATTTTTTTATTATTTTTAGAAACATTCTAAAAAAATAAATTAATAAATTAAAATTCTAAAAATTTCAAAATTAAAAATAAAATATATTCTCAAAATAATTAATTTTATTTTTTGAAATTATAATCTTAAAGAAAATAAATTAATTTTGTAATATTCTCATTGTTCTTTTACAAAATATTCTCAAATATTTTCATTTGTTCTATTTAACATAAAATACTAAAATGAAAAATAAAAGACAATAATACTTTGAAAACTATGGACAACCAAATATGTTTTCAGTTTTTGTTTAAAGATTTTATAATTTAACCAAACGCGTTTACAGTTTCTGTTTTTAATTATTGTTGACAATTTTTGTTTACGATTATGGTTTTCGTTTTTTAAATTTTTAACAGCGTTACCAAACAAGCCCTTAGTCTTTCATATTTGTCATCTTGTTTTTGTTATCCAGCACGATAACAATCAACTTGTTTCACAGTTCACAAAGGGCAAAAAAAAAGAAGAAGAAGAAGAAGATTGCCTCTTCTTTTTTTAAAAAAAAAAATTTGTACAAATATAAACTTCTTCCTCTAAAAATAAACCATTCTCCGTCGTTAGAATAAAAGAATTTGTGTGTGTGTATATATATATATGTGATTATATTATCTAAAAATTACCACGAGTTATCCATGCATTTGTTGATAATTTTATGTGCAATTTCTTCACTAACTACTTAATACAACCTCTCCAGTATTATAATTTAATCAATTAGCATTGCTTAGGAAGTAAATTATATTAAGGTCCAATTATATGTCTTAAGGCAGAAGTAAAAATGTTTCTCATTTCCATCAAAAACAACAAATAACTAATTATATAAATGGGTTTCGATTGCCTTTCACTCATAATATCTTTTTTTTTTTAATTTCTTTTAGCTATGTGAATTTCCAAATTTTTACTAATAGAACTAGTCATTGATTTTGTTACAGATGACCTTTCTAATCGCTCAGACTTTAATTCCACTTTGTCATCTCTCATAATAGAAGACAAAACACGATAATACTGTATGATGAATTTGAACTACTTAATTATTATTGTATTTCTTTTACACGAAGGAAAAGATACACTACCTAAAATAGACGTGCTTTTTTCTTTAATTAATTAGCTTATATATAAACTTTTGAAAAGTGTAGATCCATTTTTCCATTTGTCAGTCTTTAATATAACTGGTATACACCTTTATGGATTATATTATTATTTGTATGCTTAAAAAACCCAATAATTTATAATTTTAAATTACTTAAAGTTGAAATTTCACAATGTTGAGGCCTCTTACATATTAATAAGAAAATACTTTATAATCATATACATCAAAATATGTATACCTTGTCTATGGTACAAGAATTTAAAATAATGCATCAAATTATGCGAATATCATATAAATCACATGACATTATTATATTAACCAAAACGGCCAGCCACTAAGGTAGTATGGGTATAAATATCTTCTATCATTATGATTAATAGCACTAGGGCCATTTTTGAAGGAAGATATTTAAGTTGAAGATTACGTCACATCATTTTTCTTTACAACTACTACACGATTAAGAACCCCACTAACAACGTTATGCAATTTTTTCATTTAAGAAACTGACAAAAGGTGTACAAACAAGAATGCTGATTCACTCATGAACAAATTAAAATATTATTTATATTAGTTTTTTTTGGCCTTTGTGAGGATTTATTATGATGTTCTAACATGCTGTACAATTAGACACGCTTACATCTACAACATCATTAGGCATCAAATATTATGAATATGCATTGCTTGTTCATACCTGTGCTTGTGCGTGTGAATAAACAGTTAATCCCACACGCTAATATGTATATATTTTAATGTATAAGTCGTTTCAATTTCGTTCCATCTAAGAAAGCTTTACAAATTCATAAAGAAAGCAAGTCAAAAGTCAATTTCTCACGTTGTATACAACCACCTATTCTCTATAATATTTTTACATTTTGTCAATTCATTAATTCAAATTGTATTTACAAATTTTTTGTTACTTTTCAGGAAAAACTTTGAGTCTGGACTATCCAAAATTCGCCCAGTAATAACAAAGAAAGCCCTATATGAATTTTAGACTTTGTGTGTGAGAGGGACGGTTGAATGGTTGACCGAACTAAAGAGTTTCGCTACTTCTCACATAAAATCATTCATTGTTAGTGTGTTTTATTTTTATTTTTTTTTAACCTCCAATAATTTTTCTACAGAATGATGCTTTTGCATAACTTCAAAAAGTATTTGTAGCGTGTACAACATTTGGGCCCAAGATTACTGCTACCTCATTCCAAGTCCAACAAGGTTCTCACTTCCAGCACACAAATCACTTAAATGTACAATTCTGGGCTCTTTCTCCATATGCTTTTGATTCAAAAATTTGTGGAGAAGTATGTGTTGTTTGGATTGGGATTTTTTTTCCTTGAAAAAATACATATTTTTTGTAATCAATGCTTGAATCGGAAATCTAGAAAAGCTAAAAACTATTTTTTTTTTTAAGAAGTGAAAAGTTTTAGGTTATGAAAAATCACTTTTTTTTTCAAAAGTTTTTAAGGAAAACTTTTTTAAAAAAAAGAAAAGTATACTATGGATTCTCTAACGTGCTTAAATCCCTGGTCTAACACCAAAAGCAGAAAGTTATGGCATGAAAATAAGAAATTAAATACACATCCTGTTATCCTAATAATTTCTGAGAAGTTTCCAAATGGGTGGCTCCTAATAGCGCTTTCTTTTTATTTTTTAAAAATCGTGTGGGAGTGGAGGGAACAAATTTGTTTCCATGCAATATTATGGTTCTCCAATGTTCATCGACCTTTAGATTCAATTCACCTTTAGTAAAGAGGTCATTATAATGATTACATGCAATTGGATATCAATTAAATTGTGAGAACTGGGTATTTTTTTTTAAAACTCAATCACCACAAATACATTTTTGTAATGGTAAGCGAGAGGTGGTAGTTGTTGGTAGTGGGTCTTTTTAAAAACAATATATATATATATATATATATATATATATTATAGTGCATGCTCGGCAATAGCTTTTCAAGTAATATTTAACGTTTTGACTAGTCAAAATACTATTTTACTAAATTATTGTTGTTCGGTAAACTAGCGTTTTAAGTAACTTTTTACGTAGCTTTTAGCGTTTCAACTAGCGTTTCTCAAACTATAAAAATTTTAGCGTTTCAAGTAACTTTTAGCTTTTCATATTTTTTTTGGCAATTCTACCCTTTTTGCATTTATTTATTTATTTATTCTTTTTCCAATCTCTCTCTATATTTTTATCTTTTCTTTCACAAATATAAATAAGAAATAATATAAAAATGAATTTCAATTTCTATATAATCAACGTTACTAAAGCATAAGTTTTGTTAGTACTTTTTTTTAACAAAATAAATTTGAATCTATTAAAATTAATTTTTGTCATATTGATATAAATGTTTTATCAAAAAATTAGTTATACTTTAATATTAAAATATGATTATAAAAATAAATATATAATTATGAAATATATTATCTTATTCCTATAATAGTAATAGTAATTACAATTATCATAATAACAATAATAATAATAACATGGTATCAATGTCCTTTTACGTCATTGAACATTCATCAGCTAATCTAACAGCTAATTTTAACGAACATATTTTGTTTAATCAGCTAGTTAAACAGCTATCTGCTAACAGTTAAAATACAACAGTTATCAGCTACCCAAACATTTAAAATTGCCAAACACACACATAGTAATAACTATTAGACACGCTTACACTTATAACATCATTAAGCACCAAATATACATTGTTTGTTCATACGTGTGCTTGTGTGTGTGAACAAACACACACATCTATACTATATAATAAAGTAAAATAAATTGTAATTTCGTGTTGTTAAGTGACGTTCTATATGATAAGCTTTCATAATTACTTATCAATTAAATATGTCAATTCTTAGGTCATTTTTGGTTTTCCTCATTTATTTAGTTCTATTCCTATATTAAACATTTTAATTTAATTAATATTATGTCAATTTTTTTATATATATCATTATTGTTTTATCAATTTCATAGTATATAATTGTTTTAATAACTATTTAGTAAGATGCAAAAACTGTATAATTTTAATATATCCAATCACATATGTCGCTCTCCGTGCATTGCACGAGTGTCATACTAGTATGTATATATTTTAATATGTAAGCGTTTCAATTTCGTTGCATGGAAATTTTTTTTTTGCAAGTGTATGAGCAAAGCAAGTTAAAAGTCAATTTCTCAAGCTGTATACAACCACCCATTCTCATAGTATCTTTAAATTTTGCTGATTCATTGATTCAATTTGAATTTACAAATTTTTTGTTACCTGTCATTTAAAATCGTTCGGTAGTTAGTGTGTTTTATCTTGTTTTCACCTCCAATAATTTCTCAACACAATGACGCTTTTGCACAACTTCAAAAAATATTTGCAGCATGTGCAACATTTAGGCCCAAGATTACTGATACCTCATTCCAAGTCCAACAAGGTTCTCACTTTCAGCACACTAATCATTTACTAAATGTACAATTCTGTGCTATCTCTCTATGCTTTCGATTCAAAAATTGGTGGAGAAGTATGTTGTGCTCCCGTTAAACCGGTAAAAGTCCAATGGTGATCTGATTAAAGAGAACATTTAGGGTCTAAGGGCTGGTCTAGATATCTTTTTTCTTTGATGAAAAAATATTTTAAAAAAAAACACATATCTTTTGCAATAAATGCTTGAACTGAAATTCTAAAAAAGCAAAAAAAAATGTTTTCTTTTATCAGAAATAAAAGATTTTAGGTTATGAAAGAATCACTTTCTCCAAAAATTTATAAGGAAAACGTTTTTTTTTTTTTATAAAAAAAATAAACTTGTCCAAACGACCCCTAGTTGGATTCTCACTCCACTCCCTTTGTTCCACGTGTTGCCATATAGAGCAGGTAACATAAAAAGAATTTATTCCCTATCAAGTGTCTTTTCACTTTCCCTTCCGCAACAATATCAAATTCTAAAAAAACCGCCACTATATAAACCCACACCTCACATTTCTTTCACCTGATCACCTCGACAAATTGCGGAGACACTGAGAGAGATGAGGAGGAGGAGATCGACGAGGAAGCAATCGGCGGCGGACCTTCTGGACACTCCGCCTCTGCCGCCAGCAGGAGAGTCACCGGAGGAGTTCGAGTTCAACCTCGACACGTTCAGGACTTCGCCTCTGCTGTCGTCGTCGGCTCCGAAGAAGAAGAACATTCTGGAAAGCAGCGGCGCGAAGCTCGCCAGAGCGGCGACCTTATCTCCGGCGGTGACGGAGAAAAGTCTAAGCAGCATCTCGGATCTGAAGGAGATGGCTTCGTCTCGGCTCGACTCCATCAAGCGCCAGCTCGAGCGCTCTCATTCTGAGATCCTCAAGGACATTGAAGCTTCTGAGTCTCGTCTCCAAAAGCGCCTCAAGGTAACAAATAAACACAGATACAAGCACAAGTTTCCTGTTTGTTAACTTATAGGCTTGAAGTTGTAAACTAGACTTTGCTTTAGTAACTTTTGATTGTTGTTATTGTTTGAATTTATACGATCTAGATGCACTTTATATTGCTGTACAGAAACAATAGTCTAGTTTATGCTGGCAGATGAATGCATAGTTGTTAATACACGAGGTTCAACATCATCGTGTGGCTTGTGGATTTACATTATCGTCTTTTTTTCTTTAATAGGAAAAGAGATCATGTTCTGGATTTTGCATTAATAGGTGTACTTGCTCTGCATATATATATGTACAAAAATTTATGTGTATGTCCCTGTCTGTGTGTGTCTGTAGACATATACGGCATGTGTATGAGTTATTTTGGTGATTTGTATCGTAATTTTGATTTAGATCGAGAGAATTGTACAATTGTTACTGCATAAGGTTCAATGTGTTATGTTCAAGTGTACTTACTCTTACCATGTTCTTGATGTTTCTAGTATGTGGAGGATCGAGTATTTTTCTTGTCGTCTTCTTTGTTTTGGTCAACACGCCGTCTTCTGTAAAGTATGGATATCTACAGGAGAATAAGCTTGCTGAGGCCAAACGTTAATGAATTAAGAATTTTAGAATAGCTCAAGTTCTTTTATGGCCTAGCCTTGTAATGTTCTTTGTTATTTCTTGCTATGCCCTATTTTCTGCAAGAAATTCATTATAAAATATATATATATATATATATATATATATATATATATATAGAATAGCTCAAGTTCTTTTATGGCCTAGCCTTGTAATGTTCTTTGTTATTTCTTGCTATGCCCTATTTTCTGCAAGAAATTCATTATAATATATATATATATATATATATATATATATATATTTTCATGTTATGAGATTAGCATTTAGTCATTTAGTTATTGTATATTTTTAAACAGACTAAAAAGCAGAGACTTAATGCCTAGGCATTATATAGATTGTCTTTCTTCTGTAATCATGATCCATGATCACTGCTTTAATTAAAGCCCTGGATTGATTCTCCACTGGAGGTTCTAAATTGTTCACAAGTTGAGAAAGCTCTGATTCAAGAACAGATAATCACATTTGCATTTCTTCAAACATCTTGGCATTAGAATATGATGCATTTCTTTATATTGATGCATTGAGGTTTCAAAAGATCTCTTACAATCATAATCAGATGCTGCATTCCTTGAATCTTGTCATAAATTTGTTGTCTGATGGATTTATTCTCCTAATTAGTTGGTGTCGTGACCCTGGCTTAGAACTTAGGCCTTCAAATAAGATTAGTGTCACAGTTTTAAAAATAATTATCATAGACCGTAAATTTACAAATCGAAAATTGAGCTCGGTATTCTATCTACAAGGGAGTAGCAGTATCAAGTGGCCATATGTGGAAAGATAAAAATCATTAAACCCCTTTAAAATGGGACAAAAACAAGTAAGAGTTGCAGTAAATTTATAGTTTAGCTTTCTGTTAACTTCTATTTGGACATTAAAACAGATACAGACGCAAGCATGCCAAAAAGTGATGGGTGAAGCAGAGAGGGAGTATCAGAAGATGTCTCAGCGAATCAGTGAAGGTCGTGAAGCAATGAAGGTGAGCCGTGGTTACCATGTTCCAAAAAACTTAAGTAGGCTCATCTAGGTCCTTTACCATGTCATTTGCTTAACTTGGTGGTTTATTTTCAGGCTTCATATACAGAGTTTATTACTGAGCTGCAAGTCAGTGCATCTAGTGGTAAATATCAAAATTCTAATGAGATCATGAAGTTGATGACCATTTTATATTTTCAACTTTGAATATGACACAACCATGTTCTTAAACCACACATGACTTCTAGCGTACATGCTTTCTATTTCTACTGAAACTTCTTTTATTCACTTGAAAAAAAAAATTCAGTGTTCAAAACATCCCTCCCTCAGCTTTCGCAGTCCTTCGAGAAAAGCATTGATTCTCTCAGAAGCCGATATGGGATCGCATCAACTTCAACTAGCTAGAGACTGGAGTAAATCATAGAGTGAGTTGTGATTCTTTTGTCATTCTGTTTTTATTTTTTCTTGAAACAACATATCTGACAACACAATGCTTTACATTGTTGAATTATGATTCTTTTCGAATGCATAAATGTCTTAAGGAGTGATTTGCAAATGAGACTGATGAACAAGAAATTGCATCTTATGAACAAGAATTGCATATTATTTTGCATCAAGGTTTCATACATATATATATATATATATATATATATATCTATTACGAATATAAGAGAACACATCTTTTTCTTCAGGAACCAATTTGCATGGGAATTGGAAAGACAACTGTAGGCTCTTCAGAAGGAACAGCTCATATTCAATCTGTTAATGTGCAAATTACAGTGTTCTGTTGGCAATAGATCTGAAAGTATATGAATGTGCTAGGTGGAGTGACTTCTTTACGTAAATTTGATTTTACGCTTTGTACATCTACTCAAAGGCACTATAGACTTCAATAGTTTGTGCTTCCTGCTTTTGCCAAGTGTATATTTGTTATCAATTGTGAAAAGTAACATTTTATTTGTGAATCTGTAAGCTATCCTAATCCCCAAAGGAATTAAAACTCTCACAACTGATGACCCAATTCTAATGGAATTGATATCCTAATAAAATAGAAAAACAATGAAATCTACAATTAAATTCTAGAGTAATTGAAAGTTAATTATTCTTGTCCTACATCACATTGGCAGTTTTTTTTTTGGTCACAAATTAGTGAAATTACCATTTCATTACAATATAAAAAAAGGATTACAAACAAGTCCAAATCCAAAGGTTTGGACTAGACACACCAAACAAAAAATAAAAGACCACACAAACTGGGTCGAGGCGACAAACCAAACACACAAATGACATTGACATCTTTGACTTTTCGTTAGACCACCTGTGAGGATACCATCATGTGATAAAGATTCTTCTCTACGAGCAGAAAAAAGACACAAACAAACTATTTATATAGTATTATTTCTAACATCATATGAAAAAAACAGAGCACAAATTAGAAAATGTGTCACACTGATAAGCCTTTATTTTATTTTATCTTTTTGGAGTAAAAGTTACAGTATCAACACCAGGTCTAATAGATACTGGGTTCGATGCTTTCGAATTACTTATAAGCCCAAATCTATTTGCGCAAAAATGATAAAATTCGGAAAATTAATCAAATTGAAAAAGCAAACGGCTGCACCTTAATTCTTCCACTCGTTGAAATCGTCTGATGTTTGATGAAGATGCATTTCAAGCTCCTAATCCGAACTGCCATTAGCTTAAATTGAGTAAACTCGCTTGATGCTAATAGTTCTAATAAGGTATTTTCCTTTTTTATTTATTTTAGTAGTTTTTCTTTTGAGGCCATTAGATTTTGGCGTTTGGCCTTTAACGTCAGTGATAGTTACTGCCATTGTCAGTTATTGGGATTACTGGAGCCTTAATTTTTCCAATATTCGAATTATTCACATTATTCGACATTAAAAGAATCCACTACTATGCGTTGACCAGTCAACAAAGTTAAAATTTATTACAGTGCAACCACAAGTCTACTACTACATTTAAAAAAAAAAAAAAAAAACAAAGTACAATTTGTCAATTCGTAGTTCCAAATAGAGATGGTAACAAAATTTAGAATAACATACGCTGCTATAAATTTCTCCCTTGGTGTGACCTACAAGTGACTGTATGCATGCAATATCCCTAATATCTTTTTCTAATCCTAATTACCCGAAACAAGAACACCACCACCACCAAAACATATCTTTGAAGAACAATTTAATAGAGATGCAAGGTAACTTAATAATAGACCCTGAAGCTAGTAAGTAAAAAAACACTGTTTATTCATGCAAAGATTGGCTTCTTGTGCTTTCTGAAGATTAAATCCACGCAAGTCTTTTGCTTTGTCGCGTGTTCAATAATACTTTCCGTAATTATATTTTGGAACCCCCTCCCAACATGTATTACATTGAAAAGCTTGTCTTGTCCGCAAGTCCGAACTCAACCGAGGGATTTAAGGTTTTCGAGGTAAATTTAGAGGATGGTATGTATATATTTGGAGGTCAAAGAGCGCTGTTCTTGGGCTATTACTATTCGTTTTGCATTCATCGTTCTGAGTTTAATCAATAAAATTAAGCCTAATTGCATATACTTCTAGGATGATAAGATAGAATTTTACCTAGGCTTACACGGAGGTGGGAGAGATATGGGCATATATATTGCTTCTCGGATGGAAGCATTAAACGGTTATTTGGTGATGACAACATAGTACGTGTTAACATAATAAATAAATAAAACTAATATCTTCTCTATAAGTTTAAGCTTTTAGACGAGGTGGTAGCTCTAAGATAATATCAGAGCAAATTCGATCCTTATCGCACCCATTTAATTAAATTCACGCTGCATGTGAGGGGACGTGTTAACATAATAAATAAATAAAACCAATATCCTCTTTATAAGCTTAAGCTTTTAGACGATGTGGTAACTCAAAAAGTATGTAGCAAGGTGACACCACCAACATGGATTGGCCAAGCTTTTGATTAATTAATTAGACTGTTGTTTATTTATATACATATATATCTTAAATTAAACTTTCCTGTTATCATGAATAATTAACTCCACATCGTTTTAAATTATCACATGTTTATTGTTCTAACAACTCAGTGTGGGTTATCAATATCAGTTATGAAATTTAATTTGGGCGTCATTCTGAAATTCTTTGTGACATTTTAACTTGTTGATTATGAAATTTCTGATGGTTGATTATTCAACAACTGCTTTTCAGCTGTTGGAATACTTCTGTATACTTTTATTTGGTATGTGCAGGAGTATGTCATTTGCCTTCTAATAACAAGATAAATAGGACCTAAGGTTCACACAATTGGATATGTCATTCATGCTTGGGCTTGTGTGGCATAGGATAGGGGTTTCAACGGACCTGAAAAGTAAAAACTTGGATAATACATAGTAGCCCAATAAAGTCTGATATTAATTGATAAAATACTTGGGAGCAAAATGAATATGTTAAAGGTTTTGGGCCTCACAAGTTTACCAAGTTCACGCTCCCAAACTTGCTAATTGCTCCCAAGCCCTGAATCTGTATGTAATCTATCCTCTGACGCATTATGCTAAGGGCCTGTTTAGATTTACCTTCTTTTTTTTTTTTTCTGTTTTCTTTCTGTTTAGATTTACTTTTTAAATAGAACAGTAAATTATTTTCTTTCTTTTTTTTTTTCCAAGAAAAAAAGTATGTGAATTGGATTTTAGAAAAAAGAAAAACAATAAGTTTGAAAAAGTTTAATTTTAGCTTTTTCTTCTTTTCAGAAGTTAAAATTTAAACATCTAAAAAAAGAACTCCTTCAAAATTTTTAGAAAAAAAAATGTTTTCCAAATAAGTTAATCCAAACAAGTCTTAAATTTTGAAATAGTCAAACAGATTCTAGTAGGGTGGCAAAGAGCATCACCTGGTCTCTTCTTTTAACAATAATCAATAGTGTTTGTCAAACATTTAACCAAAAAAAAATCTTACAAGAGAGCATATAAATCAAAACATTGGAAATAGGGAAAGAGTTGGGGATTAAAGAGATAAGGGATCAAGATCTTCTCCTAACTAATGTTAATTTTAACATTCTAATAATGTATCTCAACCAATTATATTGTTTTCAAATTTCAAATCACGAGGAAAAAAATAAATCTTAAACATTCTAACAATGTTAACGAACATTCTTAACATTAAAACAAAGTCTAATCTCGACAAAAATACTTTTCATGTTTCCCCCCGTTTGTACATCCATATTATATTCTTTGTTTACGTGGGTCTTTTCATGTGCCTACTTGAGGAGCTAGTCTTTATGTTTCGAGATTTATTTACTCTTTGCCAACATGAAATTATGGTCACAAGATTAATTTTGCAGAAAAGAAAAGAAAGAAAATTTGTTTTCACTCAAACTGTTCAATTTTGAACTAATTTCCGGCCATACATCATAAACTAAGATTAGGAAATAGCTCAAATGGTTGAAATTTTCAATCCTATTGAGGACAGGAGTTGGGTCAAGGAGGGGGTTAAAAACAAATGTCACCTAATTTAATAGATTATACGCTTTTACATATGTGAGATAATATTTCGTATAATTTCATGTTCTTACATTGCTCATCAGTTGTTGATACATGTAATTTCATGATCAATGTTTTTGTTCTTACACTACGTTGCTCATTAGCTGTTGATTGTTCTTTTTATTTCGTTGTTTTTTTTGTTTAAATGCTTCTTTGTTTTACCAAATCCATGTTGATGTTGGTTATTTCACCATTTCTTGCCATGCCGTTGTTATTGTTCTCTAATGAAGTGCACTTTAATGTTGAGTTATTCAATCCTTGACTTTAATTACATACATGGTAGATTAATAAATTTTCGGTTTTCCTTTGTCTTTATATTGTCATCTTTGTCATGTTTGTTCAAGAAAGAACTTATTATCTTCACAAGTGTCTATCTATTACTCTTACTTGTTCTTAACATGACTAGGCGATCTAGTTTAACGGTAAAAATATGGATTAGTTTGTAGTTTCGGGGGAAAATCATTGTTTGTTTCTTTCATATCATACACATATCTCTTTATAATGTATACAACTCTATACCATTGGTCAATTAATTGCAATAAATTCCACACGGATAGGTTAATAAATGTATCTAACGACATGTCTTTTTCGTCCAAAGACTTTCAACGTTCAAGTAGTTAGATAAGATCTTCTATTAATCTTAGTATATTATTTCGATAGAAAAAGAGAGTCTAAATAGTATCACAATACAAAACTATCCCAATCAATTGATAGAAAAAGAGAAAAAGGAAAAAACAGAAATAGTTGGTTGAGGCCTTTGTCATTTTCAAATCTACTTTATTGACGAAACCTAATCATCCCATGACCCATGTTTCATCTCAAATGGTTGAGACTATATCCACTCAAAAGTAAGGTCTTAGATTCAAATCCCATAAGGGTGAGGGTTTCAAGAAAAAGAAAAAAAATAATTCCATGTTTCATTCTCTAGTTTGAACAGTCAACTAAATTATCAAAAACCAAATTTGCCTATATATCTTAGGCCTTGCTTGCGTTTAAGTTGAGCTAAGTGCAAATACAATATTCTCTCTGTGTTGCAGAAACCCGTTTTAGAGAAGCACCTACCTTTGGCACATTTAGTGGACAAGGCCCAAATTAACATTGTCACCTAGAAACACAAGCTCGCATAGCTAATTGGATTGGGCGGCAGTACTGGGCGGCAGTACTTAGAACACATTTTACATGGATATAGGGTAGCTTTCTTAACAACCTTTTCTGGTAGCCCAATAAAGAGATCACTCCTCTTCCATTTGGGCTTGGGGCTGCAAGATTGGGTTCAAAGAATAGCTGACAAGGAAAGGGCCATGTTTGGTGGAACTGGCTTGAAACGTTGTTAGAGTAAATCCTTTTATATGCACAAGCAAATACTTTCTGGGAATAACCATCGTAACATTATAATACAATGAGGGGATTCGAATCTAATTGTTGGACTTGGAATATTACTAGGTTGAATATCTTGATCCACTTGTTTGATACTAATAGGCAAGATTGTCATTACCAGGAATTATATTTCTTGCAAAAAAGTATCTTTTGATTAAATGTTCTTCATATTTGTGAAAGAAAAGCATTCACTCATCAACTTAAGATCTCCTTTTGCATGCCCTAACCCTCTCTCTCTTTCTCTCATGAGATTTGAATTGAGATCATCACTTTTAGAAAAATAACCTCAACTATTTGAACTACCCCTAAATATGTTCCTGCTTACTCGTTTAGTTATAAGCTTGATAATGAATTGGGTATTACCAAAATAAGGATAAAAATAGAATACAAAGTCATGTCAACGCTTAAGTTATAAGTTTGATAATGAATTGGGTATTTATTTTATTTTGCTTGAAAATGACACACGAGATCACGAGATGTGGGCCCTTTCCTCCTCCTCTCTTTCCCCATTTGGATTGTGCATTTGTGCTGGTAGAGTTCAAGGTCAAAGCTGAGACCTAAATTAGAACTCGGGGACCACTCCCTTGACATGTTTAAGGGGTTATGAAAATGAATCTCATAGAAGATGTTCTGAAAATAAATCTCACATAATCTCTTGTAATCATTTGCAGATATTTTGTGAGAGAGATGAAGAAGACATCATCGCCTATAAGTACATGCATTCATGGCTTTAGCTTCATCTCTCTTTTCTATCTCTCTTGCCTCTAATTTGGTTTTTTGCTCTTTGTCTCTCTCTATTCAGTTAGCAACTGAAAGTACATTTTGTTGTTAAAATTCGTGTGCACGCTATATGTGTGAGTTGTGTGTGTGTTTTGTCTTGTTTTCTATGTTTCTGTTTTACTATTCTATTTGTTTTTTTAATGAATTATTGTGGTTTGTCGCAAAAGGCAGAGGCCAAGGACCAACCTCCTTCTCCTCCGCCGCCGGCACTTCAGTGCTACTCGTGTAGCAGGATATTTGACATGCTCAACTCACTCCGCCGCCAGCACTTCGGTGCTACTTGTGCAGCAAGATATTCAACACGCTCAACTCAGTGATCCATCACAATGACAGCAAGCATGGTCAGTGCGAGCAAAAGTGTCAAGATTGCCACAACAAGTTTCCTGATCGGCCTTATATATCCATGCATTCGCTCAACCCATGTAGTTGAACGTTATAAGTGTTTAAATCTTGTTGCAAGTAGGACAATGGAAGCCCAGTTATCGTGCATGCTGTGGTGTCTTGCAAGAGCCTATTTAGAGAGGAGCTTTTGTTGCAACTGTGACATCTCGAGCGGCATTGTACCTGCTATTGCAGACTGCTGGGCATGCCGAGCTCCCTTGCTTTGTGGAGCATCTTGCTGCCCATCCATCTAAGTGTCCATTTGCCAAAAAAGGTTACAAAAAGGGGTTGCAAAGTAGAGCGAACATGTAGGTTTTGGTGTTAACGAAGTGATCTCTCTCATTTAAAAATCTATAAACAACTAGATTTACACCTGAGGCATGTGATAATTCTTTAAAATTAGAAATAATTTTTTTGAAAAATGGAAAAAATTTAAAAAGTAAAAGAGAAAACATTAACAATAATTTATATTTATAAATAATATCTTGTGAAAGTACAAGAAATAATACAAAATAACACGTGCTAAGAGTAACTAATTAGTAGAAAGTATCTATTGTACAAACTGATTTAAAATTGAATAAATTCTCAGTGATAGGATTTTATATAAAAATTGCAAAAGTAAAAGAAGGATAAGATTTATCCAAATGCAAAGTAAAAATGTGACTTAAGTATATTATCATAATACACACACACATACACACACACACACACACACATATATATATATATATATTCAAAAATGTTGTATAACAAAATATTCGTAAAAAGTCATATATGTTTATTTTTACAAAAAATAAATATTTATTTTTATCCCCTAAAGTACATGTATGTTTCTATTGTAAATGCAAAACATATTAAATCTCAATATTTAATTTTGAATAGAGACCAAAATTTTTTTATAACTAAGTTTAAACATGGATCATTTTATACTATTTAAGGCTAATATTTTTGATCTATTAATTAGTAAATGATCTATTAATAACTTATATACAATACACATAGAACACACATTAGACACACTATAGACATTATATCGACTACATAATCTTGATATCTTTACTTTTAATTGACGAAATTTTTGAAACATAGTCCTACGAATATTAAGTTCAACGCAAATGTAACAAATAAATATTTTTAAAAATTATCCTTAGTTTTTTAGGATTATTTTTAGCATAACAAATGGTTTTAACAACTTTGCCAGGAATCACATTCCCGACCAAATTCCCTCCAAAGGAAATCTTTCAGTCTCTGCATTCCTTTTCTACATATTTCAATAATTTGTTGATTTATTTTTATTTACATTTTATTTTCCATTTTAGTGTATCCACAAGCATGTATATACTGCATATCTTTATACGAAACAATTCTAGATGCTCATTTTCTTATTTTTGTTGTTTTGACATTTTAATGCTTTCGTTTTATTTTTGTTTTCTTATTTAATGTTTTCAACCTTTTATTCGTTTATTTTACGTTTTTCTTTTTCCTTTTGTGTGTATATATTTATAGCTTTGTGCACATCAATCCTATGTGCTTATTTTCTTATTTTTGTCTATTGGACCATTTAGTGCCTTAGTTTTATTTTTTTAAATGTTCTTTTAACTATTAATGCGTTTATTTTTGGTTTTTGTCGTGTATGCATAAGTGCATATATACTTATATAGCTCTGTACAAATCAATCCTAGGTTGTATTATCTGAGAAATTGTTATAATATAGCACTTATCTTTATTTTTAATGACATAATTTTATCACTGACAAATCAATTAAAAAATTAAAAAAAACGGAGCTATTATTATGACTTTTGTGCTTTTTATACTAAACTTTAAAATATTTAATGTAAAAGAAATATACCAATAATACATTAATCAATTCGCTTATTTGCAAAACTTATTTATTTATGCTTGGGGGTGATGTGGCATGGTAGATGGGCTTCAACGGACGTCAATACCAGGGTAATATATAATTGCCCATTTAAAGTCTAGTATTACTGGGAAAAAAACACTTGCAACAAAACCGAATCTGAGTGTATTTGGGCTTCACATGATCATCAAGCCCACACCCACCACATTTGCTGGTTGCTCCTAAGCCTTGATTCTATATGCAATCTATTCTCAGGCGTATATGCTAACGGCCTATTTAGATTGATGTTTTTAATAGAAAAGTAAATTTATCTTTTTTTTTTGGCTGAAAAAGTATATCATTTTTACAATAAAAATATATGAATTACGTTTTTAAAACAAAAATGCAAAAATGCAATTTCAACTTCTTTTTCAAAAGTTAAAACTTTGAGCTTAAAAAAAAAAACTCTTTAAAAGATTTTAGGGAAAAAATATTTTTTTGAAATAAGTTAATCCAAGCAAATCTTAAAATTTGAAATTAAACAAACGGATTCAAGTAGGGTGTAAACTAGGATCACCTGGTCTCTTCAGATAGGATCACCTGGTCTCTTCTTTTAACAATAGTCAATAGTGTTTGTCAAACATGTAACAAAATATCTTACAAAAAAGAAAGCAAATAAATGAAAACATTGGAAATGGGGAAAGAGTTGGGGGGGGGGGGTTGATGAGATCTCTCTAGTAACTTTTTACAAAGATAGATGATGATCGCTGAATGGCTTTTTATAATCACTTTTCAAACTACAATTTCATCTGCTCACGTTAACGAACATTCCTAACGTTAAAACAAAGTCTAATCTCAGACAAAAATACTTTTTTATGTTTCCCAACATTTCTACATTCATATTATATACTCTTTTGTTTACGTGGGTCTATTCATGTGCCTACTCGAGGAGCTATAGGCTTTATGCTTGCAGATTTCTTACTCTTTGTCGACATGAAATTATGGCCTCAAGATTTTGTTATAAAAAAAAAAAAAGAAAATGTCTTTTCCGCGGTCAAAAGAATGCCAGCCAAAATGAATTTTTTTACAGATCATAATAAACTTTTGGCTTATGTCATCGATCCCTGAAAATTTTAATTACATCTCTCATGCCATCAAATGTTAAGGGTTCAAAGTGCATGTTTGATTTTGAACTAACCTTAAATCGCACCTCATAAATTGGTTTTAATTTTTTTATATGATTTAGTATTCAAGTGAATGAGTTAGCATTGTTAGGTGCATGCATACACGAGTTGACATTGAAATGAGTAATTAAGCTCGAGATAAATCATATATGGATAGATGTAATTAGACAAGTGTCCATATCTAAACTCACGCTAACAATCATGAGAACTAGTTTTATATTACACGGTTCTTACCAACTATGAAAAAGAAGTCTTAACAAAATGTTGAAGTTGTCGTATATAATAAATCCTAGGAAGATATGTAATAAAAAAAAAAAAGAACGAAAAGAAAAGAGACAGAAAATATATAGATTCCTAAGCTTCCTTTAATAAGATTCAAATGTTAATTGAATTTTAAAGTATCTAAGTTCATCCAACTACTTTGAATTAACAGTTGCTACTTGCGTTGCGGCATTATGGTCCCATATAACATGCATAGTATCATTAATAAAATAGTGCTGCATCTCCAAATAATTGGTCGCAGATTCACTTTGCAATTTGCATAGGCCATAGGTAAAGGAGACGTGAATAATTATAGAAAAGTTTCCATTCAAAGTGATTGATTTTGAACTTGCTTCGTGATTGTCTGTCTTGCAACATATATTTTGGGTAGATGAGACCATCATAAGAGAAGGCATGGCTTTGGACCTTGACTATGCTTTTCTTAGACTTGCCTAAGAAGATCTTGTGGGGTCCCCTTTTAAAGCACCTCGTTACATGACACGTGGCACGTTTCAATTTATCTCGTTATTATTTATTGAATCTCACTCGTGACATTATAATTTATTTCTTCTATGATTAAATGGCATCTCGTTATTCTAAACATTTTTTCTTTCGTTTGCTTAAAGAGAGGTTAGCCCCAGAGGAATAAAGCCAAGGGACAGAACAACAACAACAGTGTGTTAAAGCTTAAAGCATAATTGCCCACATTGCCAAAGCAAACAAAATTGAAACCAATGCTGACAACCGACAATAGCAGGTAACATCTCTGTGTGAAATTTTGGGAGTATTCTCTGCCCAAGCCCAGCAAACATGCTAAGGCGAGCAGTGAACGGTCACAGCCGGTAGTCAATCAGGAAATATGTTGTCTAAAATTGTACAATAATGCCTTGTCACTCTGACCATGTATGTACCCTTTATAGTTTAGTCTTATTCATGAGGTGAGACAAATTACAGCTTAGAATCGAATGGGAAGGAATTTCAGGAGAGGATCTATTTATAACGTTACCAAATTATTAAAATTTAATAATTATTAATTTTGATGTTGGAATTTTGATTATAACAGTTACAACGTTTATGGGAGATTCCTCACTCGAATCCGAAGGTGTCTATAAAATCTTTACGATATTTTGAGGAGACTGAAACAACTTTGCTTCGTTCCAATTAGGATTTGTTGTTGTACTTGATACTGTTTTTATGGTATAATCTAGAGAGAGAGACCATGCGATTTGATTGGACATTGAAGCTATTTTGAGACAAGTCTCAATATATAGGCACGTGGATTCTACAAAGTTGATGTAGCAGGAAAATTGTAGATGGAAAAATATTAGAAATTAATGTTGTAAATGTTTAGGTCTTTATATGTTAGGTGAGTCGTGAAACTTCTAATTCTTATATATATAATTCATGTTTATTGTTAGAATTGGACTGGTTAAGTTGCATTTTGGCCAATTTAACTCAAAGGTGACAATTAACTGAAAAGATAATCAATGTAAAGATATTATTAATTTAATTCATTGTAATTTCGTTAATTATAATATGCTAATTTTTAAAATGTGTAAAATCCATTTACTCAAAAGCTTGCACTACTTGTAAGCTTGATCCTTTACCTGAGAAATCTCAAACGGATTCGATTGTTATGAAAGAATCATTTCAATATGCATAAGCAATTTCAAACACATTTTAGAATATTTGTTTTAGAGCATTTTCTTTCATTTGTTTTGCTAGTTAATTCGTAAGCTTTCATTTACTGCAAAAGTATTACAAGTCAAAAAAACCAAGTAATATATCAATTGCCTACCATCCTGCATGGATGAGTCTATTCATCAGAGTATCCTTAACTTTTCTACCTCTATACAGTTGATACTTCACATAAAAAACAATTTGAGTAATCAATTGATCTTCAGTCGAAGCTCCACCTCCATGTATTAATTTCTTATAGCTTTAGTCGAAAGCCATAAAATTGCTGTTTATCAGCATATAAGTCATTTGTGTTCATCTAATTCTTATTGGTCAGTATCATTAGGCTTTACAGAAGTAAAGTATAATTTTAGAAGTAAAAAGTATACCATGTGATATGTTTTGGAAAAAAAAGCAATCTATGCTTGTATATATAGTTTAGAAAAGTGGACTGGGTTCATTGAAGAATTTCGGAAAGCGTATGTCTTTGTGTTTGTATTCTTCTTGTTACTTCGATAAACATATTAGGTCCATGTTGTGTATATGGTGATCAAGTTGAATTCAGAGGCAAGAATAACAAAAAGAATGGCTAAAGAAATTCAAAAGGAAATAGCTTGAGCCATTGAGCTCGTTTTGATTCGAAATGAAATGAGAATAGTTTTTGTTGTTCGTTCCAATGCTTTCATAAAGACTAAATTGGTTGTATTAGATCATTTATGATGTTAAAATGTTAATAAGAAAGATTTGTTCTGTATAGAAATGTGCATGATCTTTGCATGTCTCTTTTCTTTTACATGTTAATTACTTAACTTCCGAAAAGTGAAATTACTTGGAACGCTTTTAGGTAGTTTTGGGATTATGAGAAATTTTACTATGAATAATGTCAAGTACAATTCTGGTTTTATGATAGCTTATGCGTATACCTAGTTGACATACTAATTAAAGAATAAATTTTTATTCTCTTTCTTCTTTATAATGCCAACAAACATATACATAAGAAGTGATTTTTAAGTAATAAAAATAAGGTAGGTAATATCTAGTACAACTCGTTTATTACATAATCCGCACTTTCTGTAATTTTGATTCAAGTTCTTTGAGTATAATTCTAGTAGGAATTATTTGTTCCTTTTCCAAGAGGAAGGTGACGGAGACATTAAACGGGACATTTTGCGCGAGAAAAGTTGAATAAACAATTTTTGAAATTAGTATTACACAAGTAATACTAATAATTATTGCACAACTTTTTAGCTCAAGAAATTATCATCTAGTGTAGAAATTATATAGCCTAGTTTCTTCGTCTTAAACATATAAATATTATTCTTCTGCAAAAAACATATAAAAATTATTGTTTTTCGAAGAGTGATTGGCTAATTAAAAGGAAGTTAAATATACTTCGAGTAGTTATAAAAGGTAAAAAATATATTATATTTCCCATCCTTTGAATTTTGAAGTTGTTGGCATTGAAGGAAAGTTGCAAAGAACTAAAAACATAGCAATACTAAGCACACTGCTTTTTCACGACATTGATCAGACAAGAATAGATTCGCTTGGCCGAATCAACATGCTATAAATAGAGTTTGTTCATGCTAAGGTATTTTGAAATTAGATACAACTTGTAAAAAGTAAATTTTCTAATTATTATCTACTCTTTTATGGTAAAAATTTATCGTCTACTTAATTTGCACGTTCCTCCAAACCCTTTCTGGCATTAGAGTCATATTTCGGAATGATCTTAATTCTTGTTTCTCTCATTATTTTTTTCTCTCTTCAAATTTTTGGAAAAAATTTAAAAGATTTTAACCGTTTTGAATCATTTACCAAGCCATCGGCATAATTAAAACACTGAAAACACTAAAAGGTGTAAAAGAAAACAAGCATTGATTTGATTGTTCTTGATCTTCAGAGTATCGTTTGCTTAAAATCAGGATAATTAAACATCACAAAATCAAAATCGATAAGATGTATGATTTCATAATCATAGCAATTTTAAATCGCCTGGTAGCTTCACACCCAATCACAAAACGACACGTAGCGTATTCCAGCCATCTAGACAGCCGGGCCCTATGTTGTCTTCAATGATCAAGACCACCTAAATTTCAAATGACAACCCCATAAGAAACGTACACCTCTTGCTCCACAAAGTACAACCGCTCAAAGCATCTCTCCCATCAGACAATAGCACCAAACGTTTCCGTTACATAACGACGGGAATGACGGCGTCCACACTCCTCTATAAATACCTCAACATAAAACCCGACTTATTCTCTTTCTTTGTCTCTATTCCTCCTCTTGTTTCTATATATATATATACACACACACACAGATATATATATATATATATATATATATATATTATATACATATAAATACATGTGTGGGTTTTTATATACACGTTCTCTGCTGCTATAGAGTCATTTGCTTAGCGTGAAACCTGAAGAAGATTTCAAAAACTTTCTGTTCTCAAGCGACGCCGGAGCCTCGCCGGCGAATATTCCACCACCCTTTGAAGACCTTTGCCAGATTATTATTCTTCAGCATGGGATTCTCTCAATTGTCTTCGATTCGATTAGGTATCTGATCTCTTCCAAGAGTCAAGTTTTCACTTGCATGTTTGAAACTCTGGCGCGCGTGCGACACTGAACATTTTTAAGGAGGTCGCGGACCTTACCATACCATCCACATTTTTAAGGTAAAAAAAGAATTACTTGCATCAACATCATTTCTGGGTTTTTTTTTTCTCTCCTCGACTTTGCTTAGTAAGCAATCATAGTAAGATTCCCATTTCTTCTCCTTCTTTTGATTGTGTTTTTATTTATTTATTTATGTCTTTTTTTTGTGTTTTCGTTTGATCAATTTTTGTTAGCATTGAAGAGTTGGAAATTTAAAGGGATCAATAAAGAAGGTGTTGGGGGCATGGGGCAGGCTAATAAGGTGAGTCACTTTCAAGAAAGAAAGAAAAAATAACAGTAGGGTTTAACATAATACTCACCAACCACTTTCATAGCTAGACAGCCTTCTTAAAAACCTCCAAATTTATAAAAGCGATTGGTCAATCTCATTCATGTTCTTTTGCGGAACATCAAGATTCTTTCTTACACCCTTCTGCTGCTTCTCTCTTTCTATATATATGCATACACACATGTATATATATACAAACGTGTGGAGATTGTCTTAGTTTTATTAAATAGAGCAAGAAAGATGGAGTGAAATGATGAATGATGAGGGAGTGCATGACAAGCAAAAGGAGGCTATTATTTATTTATTTATTTATTATTATTATTATTATGAGAAATTATGGTGTCAGAAACTTCGGCTGCTTCGTACACAAAATATCCGTTTATGATCTTTATTTGGGTATGTGTGTACATTAAAGAGAGAGCAGAGAGTGAGAGAGCAGGCCACTTTTGTTATTTGCATTTTGGGTTTCAATTATTGACTCAATTTTTTTTATGTTCCCCAGTATGTTTCATTGCCTCTGATCTCGAGCCCCATCTGCTTATAACTCTTTTGTATTCTTTTTGTGTTAGTATTAAGCTTTGGTTTTTGATTCTAGTGGAAATGATTACCCCTTTCACTTTGCATTTTTATATATGCATCACCAATCATTTAATTTTTCTTCTACGGGTGCATTAAGAATTCTTAAAACGTAATTACAAGAATATAACTTTGGACATGAAAACTTTCGATAAGAGTATCAGAATTCGGAATATGATTTTCCGAAAACATAGTATTCTACCTAAATATATAGATAGGATATGTCATGCTTTTGATGTCAGTATTTGTGCGAAATGAAACCAAAGAAACAGGAGAAATTTGTACTAATTACATATAGGCTATATCTAATGCAATTAAGAAAAACAACAATGTTCAAATGAAGATTCTAATCATTTTTGCTATTTAATTTCTCTACATTTTTTGTCTTGCAGCTGAAAATAGAATAATAAGAAAAGGAAAAAGAAGGCAAAGATGTTGACGTGCATAACATGCTCCAAGCAAAGATCAGAAGATGGAGGAGGAGAGGAAAGCGCGCGTGGGACTCCCGGTACAAAAGAATCCGTCAAAAGCTTGACGTCCCAGGTTCTTTTTTAGTCTTAACCCCCTCAAATTTTGCATTTATTAACTTATGCCGCACTATTTTTTTTTCTTTTCTTTTTTTGTTTTTCCTTTTTTCCCGCAACTCTTTTCCCAATTTCTATGTCAGTTTCTTTTTCCTCTTTTCACGAAAACAAACAAGTATCAGTAAGATGCTTTTGCCATTAAGCCGTAATCTTGTTGTGGGGTCCTCTTGTCTCTTCTTGGGACCCACTTGCCTACCCATAAATATATACTTGGATTAAACTTTCCTGAAGTTCTTGTTGTCTAATTAAATTTTGGAGTTAATCTTTCCGTCTTTAGCGAGACTTTAAATTAGTCCACCTGTTATTTTTTAATTAAATTTTGAAAAAAAAATTGCCAAATTATTGTCAAAATTTAAGATTCGAATCTTGATGCTTTACAAAATCATTAGGTTGGTCCATTTCGTCGTCTTTTTATCAAATGTGGAAAAATATTATCTTTCAAATTTTCAAATAAAATATAATATTCTTCGATTTTTCAAGTTAATCTCTATAAATGGCAAGTGAATGTTAGGCAATTACTTTTTATCGTGTTTAACATAAGGATATAAAGAATACTGGAGAACTCATAATGATGAGACTTTCAAAGTACTATCGATTGAAAATATTACTGAAATTTGTCACCACATAATTTTAAAAATTTATACTAGTGTAAGAAATGTGAATATTTTTGGCAAGGGGGCTGGACCAAAGCAAAGGAGTCTAAGTTCACACCTAAATGAAGAAGCTTTTTTGCGTGGGACACATTTTTTTTTAATCGATGACAATGACATAATTGATGGGGACATGGTCACGCTGTACCTTGGATCATGTGTCTAGATCTTTGGTCCCAACGTGTTTATTCTCTTCTTTTTTATTGAAAAATTCATTCCTTTTTCTTGTTTCTTAGAGAAATTCGTAGAATCTTAATGCGATGTATGTTTGAACTTTATCCTTTGATGGATTATACCATGTGTAGCTTGATCACACTTTGTCATTATTGTGCAATGATGAGGTCAATTTAGGTAAAATTGACCAAAATTAGTGCATGTTCGGTGGTGTTTTTGTTTAAATCAATTTGTTCAAAACTATTATAAAGAACGCGAGTGAATATGTAACATTTACTGAAACTCTTACATTTTGATATGGTATGGACACTTGTTTAGTTTACTAGAAATGATACATTCTACATTTACAAGGACATTTTCTTGCTATTTAAAAAGTTTGTAACATCGTCATATATTAGACACATACCTATATAAATTAAAAAAGTAGTTCACCGCAAAAATTTAATAATGTGGGGGTTAGAAGGGTCGGACCTTGTTCTCCACAGTCTTATCTTGTATTTTCAATTTCTTATAGCTTGAACTCGGTCACTTAACGATAACTTTATCATTGCGTCAAGACTCTTCATATGAGAGAAATATTTTTGTCGGGATTTTATATTAGGAGAAAAGATAAAGATAGCATGATCGAATTAAGTTGGGCCAGAGGATTATCTTAACATATATGTAGTCAAGTTCACGTTTACGTAATATGAAGTACGTGTAACTGAAGTCCCAGCAAGTGGGGAACTATTAGTAGGCTTCATTTTAAGATAGTTGCTAATTCTTTAATTAACCCAAGTATGAAAAGTGTAATGGTCAATCTTCTGAGAATATATGCAATTCCATGACAAAAAGTAAGCACTAAAACCAAGTGAAGATCTGGGAGAAAAGGATAAGACAGGCATGTTTGGAAAAGACTCATCTTTGTTTCTTTGTGACCCACCATTGAATATTTGTCTACTCACTGTTTTTCCAATGGGGGTGAGCTAGATGATTTTAGTAAATACACAGTGAAACTCAATTTTGTGACAGTTAAAAAAGAGCTTAAATGTGTTTTTGGAATAAAGCAAATGGCCAATGCTGACCTTTTTGAACTGTCAGCCTTGACTCAGGGGTCCTCCTTAGCTTATTGAACAGTATTTCTTGGTCAAAGCAATGCAGAATGCAACTGCTTTCTGTGAATCGTTTTAAAGGATTGTTGTAACTTGTCTCAATTATATCTTTTCTCTTCACTCATGGAGGTGGAAGATTTCCTTCTTTTTTTTTTCTTTTTCCGGGCTGGGATAAATGGTGGGAAAGGAAAATGACAAATTTATGGAATCCATAATGATTTACATCCTTTCATAACATTATGAGAAATATTTAATTGTGGTAAGACTTGAGATTAGCTAATTAAAATTACGTAAAAAGATCATCATGATTGAATCTTTCTCGTTACATAATACCGTTATAACACTACTAGACATGGTTTCTTTGTACATCACTCGAGGGTCATCGTTTTTCATTTTGTGATGCGTACAGTTTTCCTCGTGTCTTGGATGATATCTTCCAGACACTGTGAAGGGTCTCCAGACGTATGCTTTGCCAAAGCATTGCCCTCTGGTATCATGTATGTAACGTCATCATTTATCCTCCAACCTATTCAGCAATAACATAGATATGGTGCATCGTTTTCTCCTAGTTGAACCATGGTCTTCAAGAAAACATCTTAACATTGTGATTCAATTCTCTCAATGCCTAATTTTGAAGTTCTCTATCCTTCTGTAAAGTCTGGATAAACTATGCAAATTTCCAACATCCAAATTGACATTAGAGAAAGGAAATAGGAAAACCGTGAAAAGAAAAGTAACAACGATACGATGTAGAACTTAGTATCTTGTTTAGGCATCATCTCTCTGTGTTACTGTATTCAAATGTGTAGAATATGATATAAGTGGAATGTGTGTCCTAAAGACCTTCTATTTTTTATAATTCACAGATTAAGGATATCGCGCTGAAAGTCTCTGGCAAGCAAAGCAAGCCGAGCACCCCTAGTAGCCATAGGAGAGGGCATAGGCCATATCCTGATTTCGACACAATCTCAGAGGGGGTTCCATATCCTTATGGGCAGCCAGGAAGCTCAAGCTCACCTCCAGCTTGGGATTTTACCAGTTCCAGTCATCATCCGCCATCGCGACATGATTCAAGATTCATGGGGGCATATGGTGGGGACCGGACCCCTGGGAAAATATCTATCTCAGCCGAGTCCTCTGAAGTAGTGGTAGAGGATGACGATGAGCCAAAAGAGTGGACAGCGCAGGTGGAACCTGGCATACAAATTACTTTTGTCTCTCTTCCTCAGGGTGGGAATGATCTTAAACGAATCCGCTTCAGGTACCAATAAAAAGACACTGTTTAGCTGATCCCTTTGCTAGATCCGTTGATCTCAACATATTTATGTATACTACTATACTTCTAATTCATACTGATTCCCTTTGGAACTTCTCATTTGAAGCCGAGATATGTACAATAAATGGGAAGCTCAGAGATGGTGGGGCGAAAATTATGACCGAATCATGGAATTATACAACGTCCAGAGATTCAACAGACAAGCTCTTGATACCCCTGCAAGATCTGAAGCTGGGGTAACCACCTTAACCACAGCTCCGAATTCTATATATATAAACTTCAATTTCTTATACTTCTGACACACTTCAAATATACATTACTTGCATCTCATTCAATCATGAATTCATCAGGCAGGAAAACATGTATTCATCACAGAAATGTAATAATACTTCCAACGATCTTTTTGTGACTTTCCAAGATATGGAATTAGTATAGCATACTAATCCATAATGAAAGTAATGTATATAGACTCTTCCAATGTACTAGGGACTGAATCAAATTTCGATTGCAGAGAGATTCTTCTTATTCAAGGCTTGGATCAGCCAGGGAGAGTCCTATGATGACCCCTTCAGCAGCCAGAGACTGGGGCAGAAATTATTATAGACCTTCAGGAAGTCAAGGTTATTTTCCTTCCGACTTCCATGATAAGGATGGGAGCAAGCATTACAATGCAGGATCAAGCACTTATGGCCAGGGAGCGATGTCATCCATGGAAGCATCGAGAACAACAACCGACTCTAGAGATGAGGCTTCAGTATCCATCAGTAATGCTAGTGAGATGGAGTCAGAGTGGGTGGAGGAAGATGAGCCAGGGGTATATATTACCATCAGACAATTAATGGATGGCACAAGGGAGTTGCGCCGGGTCAGATTCAGGTAACTGAATCCTTGGAGTCATTATTTCTACTACCTACATAGAATAGATATAACTTGATTCATTCAAAGATTATGCAAAGATGAGAAAGGCTCATAATTCCAGTTTAAAAGATCAACATGTCTAGTTTTTTGCCATTCTTGCACATCTTGACTATCATTCTTGTCTTTCTCTTCTTCTTCTGGATTTTTACAGTCGTGAGAAGTTCGGGGAAGTTAATGCAAAGCTCTGGTGGGAAGCAAACAGGGAGAGAATACAAGCTCAATACCTTTAGGTGACATGCTTCTCGGCACTAAGCTCTGCTATAGGTCCAGGCAGAAGATATAAGAATTCCAGCAAGTTGAAAAAAGTAACATCTTTTGCCGCAATGATTTGATGATGCTGTAAAACCTTCCAGGGTCCAAGTTACTAAGCAGTCAAGTCACAACAACCACTACAAATGATAGAGCGAATACATCAGAACTCATATTGAACGATTTCTTTCCTCGGTTGGCGCGGTATCATGCTACAGAAGGCAGAATTTTTGGCCTTGCATGCCATTTTGTTTGAGTTTAGTTATTCTATTATAGTTCTTATAATCTTGATATTCTTTTGGGGCTTTCTTCTTTTCTCGGGAAAAATTAAGTATTCTTTTTCTTTTTTGCTTATTCTTGTTTTTTTGGCTTTTTGAGGCCCAGTGTCTCTTCAAAGATGTTCCAAGGCTCTTGTAACAAGATGGATATCATTTTGCTTGAGCTTATTTTGATACCAATCTATGGCAGCTTTTCACTCGTTCAATTTTTTTGTCATTTGCTAGCAGATGAACGACCAAACCTCTTAACAATCAGTAAGAATGGAGTTCCAAACCTTTGTCATTTCAGTTGGGCACGGGAACTTGAGCAAAGTTATGATATTAGGGATCTGAGTAAGGATACCAACGATATAATAACATTACCTCAAGCTATCTTTTATCTATTGAATTTCACCCATAACAGAATCGCAAAGACCGTGCTGATCCGTACGGAAATGATATATCAGATTAGATGTAGAGAGGCACTGGAACAATAAGGGATTCGATCAGAGTAACCTCCTTCCCGGAGTCTCAATATCTAGTTAACCACCTGAAGCAGTAACAGATACTAATAACACGTGAATGACAAAGCCCACCAACATGAGCGTACTAGGATTACCAGACGATCAAGGACGTCGTAGCACACATGAACATTCTTTATTTCATCATAAAAGACTGTTTACAGAACACAGAATACGGTGGACTTCAGAAACAGGACTATTAGCAGTTTAAAACGATAGATCCATACCCAAACATGCAAGCAGTGCTACTGCGGCAAAGGGGGGAATCTAATTTGCACCAAACATTTATGAACTTAACCCATAGTATGGAAACACAACTTCCAAATATCCACGACACAAACTTCCCAGGCTGGTATATAAACAGCAGCAACATTAGAAAATTCCACACATCCAAAAGAACATCGGGGATGCATTCCAGAAGTAGTCCAAGTACTGCACCGCGGATACCTTTTCCTTCCTTGCTCACCCTGCAGCTTTCCTTGTGTAGGCTTTTGCAGGAAGATTCTCTTGGGACCGCCTGTGGAACAAATCAGATTTCCCATGCCAACCTCCAGCTCTCATGGGTGGAGGCATGGGCTGCCTTGCAGGTGGTTTACCAGCGCTGATAGTCAAGTTAGCCAACTTGTCTGATGCATCAGAAATTCCACGTGCCCTTCCGGTGTAACTGGCGACTAAGAACAAAAACAGTTTATCATGTCAGTATATGGGCTCAGTAGAGAGCGAAATCAAAACTGGTTTATCATATTGACAAGAGAACGGAGTGCCAAGGGGCAGAACAGGACCAATCAATAAGTTCCTTACAAGGACCATTCTTTATGGGCGGTCGATATCGTGGTTGTTGCTTCAGAGAGCCCTTTACCGATTTCTCATTTTTCAAAGTATCCTGTCAGCGTGAAAATAGCGTAAGGAAGAGATTTCAGCACCATCAATCAGTAACCACAAAAGCCAAAGACAACATAAGGAAAGCTTTTATTGACTAACCTGATAACTCATTTCCAACTTCCTTTGCACACCTGCACCAGGAGACGGATGTAATTTCGCATTAGAGAAGTTCATTGCTGGCTTCGGATTTGATAATGCCACAGGGTACTTCCTACCAGATTTTTGCTCTGAAACATCCCTGGGCCCTGTAGCAACAACTAAAAAAAATAACACTAAATTAGTCTCCATCATCAAACTATTTAAATTACTGAAAATCTAGGAGATCCAGATCCCTAGGGGTGTGATTTAAGTTACATAAGAGAGAGCCAATGAACAAAGAACAAGGATAAAAACGCTGCAAATGAATCACAAACCAGAAGGAGGCGTTCTTGCCACAGCAGCTTTAGGGCGAAGAGACGGTGGAACATAGTAGCAGCTCTGCCACACAAAAAATACTAATTGTTATCTCAGAGAAACTTGAGGCAAACTAATAACTATTGAAGACAGCGGAAATATTAGTCACCTGGAAGAAAGGATGCTGAAGGGCTTCCACTGCAGATGGTCTCTTGCAAGGATTCCAAGAACAAAGTGACTGGTAGAAAGGGAAAATACAAGAGATTTTGAGAGCGAGTTAAACCCCAAAGAAATTTCACGGGCAAGACAGTTGAAGAAAGGACATGAAATAGCAAAGGCTACAGGAGAAGTAAAACGGGTACTCACTGTAATAAGGTTAATTGCATCTTCACTGGCAGATGGTATCAACGCAGAAAGGTGGACACCAACAACCTGCAACAACCACAATAAATCAGAAAACAGTCGAATCATTGTAATACAAGTATAAGGATACCCGACGCCCATTAGAATAGAAAATTCAACACTCAGAGCTCTCACAAACTTAACAAATACATGTCAAATTGGTGCTTGCAGAAATCCAACTCACCTGTGGAAACTGATAGTGGATAGCACTAGCAAGGTCACGTCCTTCAGGCCATCCAATCTCCGTTGGGCTTCCAAGGACACTGCATAGTTTGTAGATCTGATCTATTTCACTGTTCCACATCACGAGAAAACATGAATCAATGTGATTATCAAGCACTAAAATAGGACGACAATCGAATTGAATATCAAAAGCACTAAAACAAGATTGCAATCGAATTGAATCTCTTTGCAAAAAGGTCAAACTAATTCTGGGTTTTCCAAGGAAAAACAGAAGTCGAACGAAGCCAGATAAAAAATTTAAAATAACTACTTCCTTCAAAATGAGTAGCATACATAGAAATGCTTAAGCATTGTATTAAATAAGGGAATTGTAGAACCCTGAGAGGGAATGATGTATGCTTTGAACCCAGGAAAATAAGGGGTGGAGGGTGAAGTAGGAAAAACGGTAATGAAGTCTTATTTACAGACGCAAATTCAAATGAGCACAAGGGCATGAGACACATATACAAGGTTGAAGGCGGAATATTTACCAAGAACCAGGAAATAGGGGACATAGAGTAAACATTTCAGCCATGATTGCACCCATTGCCCACATATCTGCAAGTTAAAGGAAAAATTGATGAGCATCTGAGTAAAAGATTGCTGAAAACAATTACAGTAGAGTTTTGCTCATCTTCTACTCACCAACAGCAGAACCATATGTTGGCGACTGGAGAAGAACCTCCGGGGCTCGATACCTGCAAAGGTCCAGCATCCACAGAAAAACTTGAAACTGGAACATGTCAAAGGGGGATTTAGAGGAAAGGAGAAAGAAGTATACTAATCCACTCACCAGCGTGTTGACACATACTCAGTATAAGGTGGTTGAGAATTGATCTCCCGAGCAAGACCAAAATCAGCAATTTTTATAATATCTTTGGACATCAATAGGTTCTCTACAGAGACAATAAATTGAAGAATATGAACAATAAGTTGAAGGATATGGTAATAGCTCCACTAAACAATCTTGAAACATATATTAGAATATTTATCCATCAACAATCCTGAAACATGTTTCCTGGAAGAATTTTTGCTTTGACAATAATCCATTTGAACATATAATTCACCGACTTCCTTTATCAACAAATCACGCAATATAGTGGTGAAGTGGCTATTCAACAAACATGTTAAATGAAATTTATTGCAGTGTATGAAAAACTTAAAGCTTTAGTGACAAAACTGGAAGACAAAAAAATGCAGACAACATTACATTAAAAACTCAAAATTTCAGGACAAACAGGGAACAGAGGAAAGAAGTGCAGTCAACACTATGCAAAACCTTCTTGACAACATCCTCACATCTATTCCAAACTCAGAATAGTATAGCACCAAATTTCTCACAGGTCACAAATTGTATTAGCCTCTCACATCTCTCATCTATGGTCTCAGAAAATATTACAGGAGCATCAGTAATTACCAGGCTTAAGGTCGCGATGAAAGTATCCACGTTGATGCATGTATGATAGACCTTGAAAAACTTGGAAGCACCAGTTTCTCACTTCAGCCTCTGTGAAAGGCTTTCCGTGGTCTTTCATAAGCTGGTATAAATTGCATTCCTGACATATAAACCACACAATTAAGTTCAAATGGAGAGAACATATACACCAAGAAGCATTTTGTGAACAGGAACAAAACATACCATGTATTCAAATACGAAGTACAAAATATCATGTTCCCTAATAACTTCCTTGAGCTTCACGATATTTGGATGGTTCATTTTCCTCAGCGACTGCACAAGCATGTGCAACATTTACATATGATCTTGCAAGAAAGTCAAAGTAAACAGAAAAGCAAATACATATCTAACCTTTACTTCTCTCAAGTTTATACATTCTTCCCATGAATAATATTTCTTCTTCATTTTCTTAATTGCAACCTGATACAAGGATAAAAAATGCACAACATCTAATATCAAATCTTGAAGAGAAAAGTGGAAGGTATTGGTAATTGAATTAAAAAATATCAAAACCATAAGTATACCTACCACTTCACCACTTTGTTTATTCAGTGCTCGCCAGACACTTCCAAAGGTACCATTACCAACCTCCTTAATGACCTTATACCTGTACCAGCTGTTAGGTCTATTGAGATTATTGAAAACAGTAGACACATGATTACCACATAAATGACCATAATCCATGTTACCCACCTTTCCATGTTTTCGGCAGCAACACGTAACACTTTATTCTCTAGATATGCACACGTAGAAGAGTATTAGGAGTTTCTATCTTAGGAAGATGACTAGGAGTAACAAAAACTAAAAGAAAAAAAAAACCTTCACTGACTCAGCAAAATCCACCATACATATTCAGCTGTGGCAAACAGAACAGAACTTAGTGCAACTATGATGGATGGGCTTCACAGCTTTATTCATAATGTATACTGGATAAATGTATTCTAAAGAGTGACAGGGAAGAGGGAAAACATGAACAGAACTGTTGACCATCTTGACACACACTATTCAAACCAGAAGATGAATCTATCCAGTAATCTGAACCCAGCTAAAGACATTGTCAACTGATGTTTTCTCCAGACGTTGTGATGACTACCTCATCTCACTTGTGTCAATCTGCTTAAAGATCCTCAGACAACCGAATCTTGCCACTCCTAACAGGCACCCATCAAGAGGAAAGACAAGAAAAAGCTAACACTAAGAACTCTGCACAAAGACAGTGGATTTCTATCAATTGTCAGTGACACAGAGAAGTTTCATCTGTGTTAGAAGACGTCAGCCCTGCAGTGAAAAAGAAACAGATAAGACATGAATTTGGACTGTATCAGCATATAACAACTAGATGAACAAAGCTTAAGCAAGAAGATCTGGCATAGAAAGCTGTACCTCAGAAGGTGGTTCCAAGAGATCTCAAATGAACATTGAATAGGCAATGCACTGGACAGAGTAAAATTGCAAGACAAATTAACTATAAAGTCACAATTTACATCTGATCCAGCATCTGGAAAGTAATAAGATATGCAGCTCACTTGTACAAGCGCGCCAATGATCCAACACCTATCTCAGAATAAATTGGCATTTGCCCTCCTATACTGGTCATGTAAAAGAAGTTGTTCACTAAGTGCAATTGACAAAGGAAACAAGAAGAAAATCTCCAAGGACGAGAAACCGCCAGTCAAGCACTTTCTGAAATGAAAAACTGCGGTACTGGTAGAAATGTGACCAAGGGAACACTTGCTCCATGTCCTAGATAAAATTAACTCTTCCAAAGCAAAATATGGAACAACCTGGGAGCAAAAGTAACTCAAGCAATTAATTTACTTCCATTAGTAATAAAATATATATATATACACAAGAACCAGTAACACAATAAGAGCTCCAGCTGCATCTCAAGCTTAAGGTACAGCCAACTGCACAGAATAACGGACATATAACAAACATGCAGTGGGACTGTTTCAGCATCAGTCTCCACTGACTTTATAGAAATAATTGGAACATGGCATAAACAACTGAATTTATATTACTATAACTCATTCTCTGTTTTACTTCTTTATACAATTTCTTATTTACCATTCAAAGGAAAAGAACATTGTTAGAAGCCGGCTACAGAAACCCTTGTGCTATCCAATATTATACCTACACTGGCTTCTTTGCCTCGAATCCTTATTATGCATACCCAAAGTCACTGGATAGTACGTACATACATATATATACATTCATACATACATATATTTCAGAGAAGAAAATTTGATAACTAAGTTTTTCCAACTGTAGCACTTAGGACTCGTTTGGATTAGCTTTTTTCAAAAGCGCAGCTTTTTTTGGAGAAGCTGAAATTTTTTACTTCTAAAAAAAACTGTATTTGAGTTTTTGTCAGAGTTTCAACTTTTTGGGTGCCAAATCAAATAATTATTGCAGATTTAATGTAACTTTTTCAAGAAAAAAAGTGCTTTTTCCTGAAAAAAAAGTCAATCCAAACAGGCCCTTAATGTCCCAAACTCACACGCAATTTGCAAAGTTCCACAATGCGTAAAATTAATAGAAAATAGAAGGCAACTAGACAGTAATTTGACATTCCTATCATAGATTCTTCTATAGCCGCCACTTCCCTAATATCCTTCCCTTACTACATCATCGGGTTTACAAGAGATCCCAACCCAAGTTCCACACTACCCCATATTGTAAAGCTCATCTACAAACAAAAAATACCGTGATCTTTTGCACAAACTGAAAAAATCACCCTTTTCACATCTTATTAAATCCCCGAGGGCTCTAAATCCCCAAAATCAAGGTTGATCACATTAAAACCAAAAAATACACATGCAACTACTCATCATGAAATTCAAAATTTGAATTCAATCCTCAACGAAATCGCAAACCCACATTCAAATTTTAAGAGTTAACAAAACCCTAATGCAAAAAAGAAAAGAAGAAAACATACAGAATAAACAGAGCAATATAATTAAAACACAAAAAACCTAATCCCAGCTCACCCCAACACACACGTACATATATCTATCTATGTATATATTTTTGCTGTCTAACATGAATATGCACAAAAAAGAGAAAGAAAGGAAGTGAATTTAAATCCAACTCTGGACCTAGATCTTTAACAAACAATTAAACACAAAAAATCAAATCAACCCAGATCTAATCACAATATAACATAATCTACAGATATATATATACACGCATATATATAAAGATAAAAGATATTTATGTGTGCGCGTGATATAGGAAGACAAAGAAGAAACAAACTACCTGAAGAGGAAAAGGCATAACCTACAAAGGGAGCCACCGAAAAAGAAAAGAAGAGAGAAGCCTGACCTATTTTTCTCTCTCTCTCTCTCTAAAATTTGGGTTTGGTGGGTAAAACAAACTTGGCATTTGTATTGATATAAATATATGTGCGCGTATATATATATATGTGTGTATATGTATATACACACATATAATATAGATGTGTAGGTAATGATGAAGTTATTGTTTGTTGTGAAACTGTCTTGTCTTGGCTTTATGGGCAAGCAAAACAAAAGCCCACGGCCATGGTTATTACTCAAAAATTAAAAAAAAAAAACCAAAGAAAAGGAAAGGAAAAAGTATTTTGTTTGGTTATCAGCAAGAAAGTTGTGGTTATTAACGCGCTTGCGTAGAATGTGTGACCGAGGCTGAGAAACCGAAGTAAAATATTTTATTATATATATTTTTCGAATGAAAAGAAAATTTTTAAAAAGATCCAAAGTTTTACTTTTGGAAAACTTTTTCAAAGTTTTTATTTTTTTAAGTCAATTTAAATATTTATTACCAGAAAAATATTTTTTATAAAAAAATAAATCCAAATGACTCTAAGTTTTGCTATATAATGGTCAATATATTTTTTTGTTGAGTAAAATGTATTTCGTTCCTTTATTTGTTTTTTTAAGATTAAATAAGACCCTACGTGGTTCTAAAACTCATTAGTACCTAATTTGTTTTAAAACATTGCACACTCATCCTTGCAAGTTAATATATGAGGGGAGAGCACATGGAACGACCTTGATATTAGATTGGAAATATATACTAATTTCAAAATTACATGGGTTAATTTGCATCAGTTCTAAAACCACAAAGATTTTATGCAATTTTTACAACACATGGGGGCAAAATGTATTTTGTTCTTTCTTTGTACAGTTTATTATATCCTACATCCGTCTGTAAGGTAATTTGTGACTTGTTTATAAATAGGCGATATGAGTATAACTAATAACTTGATTTGACCATTTTGGGCCAATTAATTTGAATGTTCAAGCAGTTATCGGTTATATTTACAATACCAATCTCGTTGACGAGCTTGGGGTAGGCTCGAGGGTCTAACAAAATGGTGGCAGAGCCAGTTACCAATTGGTTATGGTCATATGCCCTTGTCGGTTGTGGAAGCTGCACTGCCTAGTCCTTGTGTTATTGTTGGTACAGGAGCTACTTCTCGAAAGCTAAGTGTTATATAGGATAAAGTGCTACATGGCTGTTAGTGCGAGAGCTACTTCTCGAGAATTAAGTGCTATGCAGAGTAAAGTGCTACACCAAAATGAAAAATCCTTATTTGAGTGGTCGTTGGTGCGGAAGCTACTCTTAAGTGTTATGCAAGGCAAAATGCAACACTAAAATGAAAAATCCTCGTGTGATTGTGGTCGTTAACTAACGTGATCTTCTCTCTAGGGACATCAACAGCAAGTTAATTAATCCAATAATTATATAATTTTGGTGTGTTGATCCAATAATTATATAATTTTGGTGTGTTGATCTCATATAAAACTGCACCACATGAAAAAAGTGGAAACTTAATTAATTCAACAATTTCAGCGTAAAAAACACTCCAAAAGAAGTGTGTCCAAATTCCAAAAGATTAATATTTTGACCCTAGATTTTGAGACAGGGTTGGGGGGTTGCGTGCGTAATGCATGAATCAAACTAACTATGAGTCAAAAAGGAAACGTACAAATCATTACTCCAAAATGAAAGGATTTGAATTTTTTTTGTTACAATAATATAGTTAAGAAGAAAATTTTAATAATAAAGATTATTCTAATCATTTGAATATAAAGTTCTTATTAATATAATATAATATGAGATTAACATTACGAGACATCAAATTTACGAATTGAAATTGTAACATAAAAATTTGAGGAAATCAAAATTCCTAACATACACCAGAATTGAGAGAATTCTAGATAGTCATTGCCCTTGCCACCCCCTCTTTGTGGTTGGGGTCAACAAATACAAAGGGTCGCATCTCTCTTTGGTAGACAATGGGAATGGAAAACAACCAACATGCACCAAGTGCCCCTCTTTGTGGTTGGGGTCAACAAATACAAAGGGTCGCATCTCTTTTTGGTAGACAATGGGAATGGAAAACAATCAACATGCACCAAGTGAAATAGTTGAAATTTTAGGGTTAGGGAATGATTCAAATGAGCTGAGGGTTTACATGTTAAGGTGCTGATTATTGAAATTGACTCAAGTGAAACGATCAATTTCAACATCTACTTGAAAATTGCAAATGAAGATATGATAGCCAATAGGATCCAACTTCCAACTCACGTCTGAATATCATATGTTTCATGTTTATCGGGAAGCTAATTCATGTACAAATTACTTAGCAAATTATAGAATTAGCCGACCTCTAAGCTGTGCACATTATTTTATCATCCAGTGGCTATCGTGTTGTGTCTAAAAGGATGGGTAGGGAGTGACAACTCCTAGACTAGTGCTTGTGTAAAATTACGATTTGATGGTCTCTTCCATAACCCAAAAAGAAAAAGAAGAAGAAGAAGAGGAAAAGAAAATAGTCCTATAAGCTTGGCCAAAACCGTACTTTCTAGCCTCGTGTCTAATTCATGCATGAAATAAGTCAAGCCATGATTAGGTTTTGTGAAAACAAATTTTTCCATTTCTAGTTATACGATTGAAATTTGACAAAATAAAAAATGTTACGTGATTGAAACATAGTAACTAATTTTTATAGAATTATAAATTTTTTGAAATGCAGATAATGCTTTTATCTTCAGCTTCTGTTTAACCAAAAATTGGTTAAAATATTTGATATGAGATAGGCGGCTCGCAAATTACAATTGAAAGGCTTGGATATGATAATCATGTGTAACGAATATAGGAAGATTGTTATACTTATGCTTAGCTTTTGTAGAAAACGTACTTGATACTTTAGCCTCCAACATGGAATATGAGCCTTGATTAGTTAATGTCCGTTACTTTAAGTGCATTGTTACATTGTGAGATATATAATTTTTAGAATATATTTAATGTAAATTTTTTAGATGAATTCTTTTATCGTAGAAAATGCTTTTTCACTTAAAATTGTGAACAACGGATACCACGCACAAACCACACGGGAGGAAAAGATGAAAACCGGAATGAGGTTTATTCTCATATAAAATCGCACCACGTGAAAAATGTGGAAATTTAATTAATTAAACAATTTCAATGTAGAAAACACTCCGGAAGAAGTATGCCCAAATAATTAATATTCTGACCCTAGATTTTGAAAAATGTTTTTTTTTTGGTTGGGGGGGGGGGGATTTTCTCATCCAACGCATAATGCATTTAAATTAATCAACTGAACTATGAGTTAGTTAAAAAGAAAAAGTGAAAAATAATACCACTAATCGAAAGGGATTTAATTTTCCCATGATAATATAAATCGTTGCGAGAAAAATTTAACAATAAGGATTATTCTAATCATTTGAATATATAATTGCTGTTGATATGATACCATACCAAATTAAATAGCATTACAAAGGACTCACGAAATCGTCATACTTAAATTTTGCATTGTATAGAAGATAGAAATTCGAGTTTGATAAGAGCATGACCTGTCCTGTTCCGAATAGAAATGGCAAAACAAGAGAAGATGGATCTTCTATTATAAATATCGGTGATCTTTACTGAATAAATTAAATCCTTCTAATTATACACGTCACAATAGTATTATATTCAAAGATCAATAAAAAAATATCTCTCTGAACCAAGATTCCTAGCATATACAACAATTCAGAGACTTCCAGATCTAGTCATGGCCTTTAATTTGACACCCCTCTCCTGTGGTTGGGGTCAACAAATACAAAAGGGTCGCAAATTAAACGCTTTTGGTAGACAATATAATGGGAATGGAAAACAATGGAGATGCACCAAGTGATTTTCTGAGGTCATGCAATGTTGGGTGGCACACAAAACACCCAATCTTTAATTCGTCCAAAGCTGTTGACGTTGTATTGTGAAATTATTAACTTACTGTGATGAACAAATGGGCAAATGCAATTTTCTGGTGCGATGCTGAGGTGTATTAGATTGGTGTTTGCGGTGGCGCCACGATTCCAACCACTTGTTGGATTGTCAGAAAGATAAAGGTCGGTGATGTTATCAGATTGGGTGACCTCACCAAGTTTGGTCGACACTCGACAGTTCATGCTCAACAAACGGACGGTTTAGAATTTTACTGAGATCTTACCGTTAAACATGTTCTTGGATAGTCCCCAAATGCTTTTTGGAAAATTTTTAAGAAAAAATGTTAGAGGTGTCTTTTTTCTTAAAATGATCGATTAATTTTCCTGAGGACACCTCCCTGGAAAAAAAAGGACGATTCAAATTGACTTTTACCTTATATTTTTTTTTCGTATTAAATATTTGAAATTAAATTTTAAGAAAAAAGAAAAACTTTGGAAAAAAATTAATTATAACTTTTTGTTAGAGGTAAAAAATTTTTAACTCTCCAAGATATTTTTTTTCCGAGGATTTTAAAAAATACTTTATAAAAAAATAAGGAAATAATGGTAGTTTCGAGGCTCAAACTTTATAAAATATAAAATTACGAGTTTGAATTTTAAAAATTTTAATAAAAAGGCTTGAACTTATAAGAAAGTGAGATTTTATACACAGTTAAATAATAGTGTTAAGTCTTTGCTTATGTGGCATTTTAATGTTTTTTATATTTTAGGTGGATTTTTTAACATTACAATTTAGCTCTTACTGGGCATATGGACATACAAACTTATTAATTTTAAATTATTACCTACATGTATGCATAAATAAATTTTGAAATCTTTTTTGCTCACTATGAAAATATAAATTAAATTTATATTTTTTCTTTTGCTTAATATAAAAAATTTATATATATATATATAAAGTTAAAAAATTAATTATTGTGCATTTGTATTTTAAAAATAAAAATTCAAATAATTTACAATAAACCAACAAAAAACCTGAAAATATATAATAAATTAATTCCTGGTTTATGTTTAGTGGGTGGCGCCTGGCTGAGGTCTTTCATGCGAAGGGTACTCCTATTAATTTATTTTATATTATTATTTTATGCTGGTCTATTGTAAATTATTTAAATTTTTTTATTTTTAATACATAAAGCAGAAGTAATTTATTTTTTAACTTTAAACAAAATAATTTATTTTTTAGCTTTAAATATATAAAAAAGTATATTAAGTAAAATGAAAATATAGATTAGTGTATGTTTTCATAGTGAACAAAAAGTATCTCAAAATTTATATATGTATACATGTAGGTAATAACTTAGAATTAATAAGTTTGTATGTGCATAGGCCACATACGAGCTAGATTGCCTCGTAGAAACTAAATGACCATGTAAAAAAAATCACTAAGATATAAAAAAAAAATTAAAATGCCACGTAAGCAGAGATTTAACATTGTTACTCAATAGTGTGTAAAATCTCACTTTCTTATAAGTTTAAACCCTTCTATTAAAATTTTTAAAGTTTAGGCCCTTAATTTCATATTTTGTGAAGTTTGAGCCCTAAAACTACAATTTTTGCAAGAAACATTTCAAACAAGCCTAAACTTCAACTGTCCTACCACATTCTACACACAAACCTAGGGCTCACTCTTAAATAAATAGTGTTAACCACTTAAACAATTTTTATATTCCTGTTTGAGTTAATTATGTTAAACTTACAAATTTGAGACTTAAAGTAACATTATTTAAAATTATAAACATAATTTCATTTGTATATTAGCATTATAGTTCGAGACAAAATACTTCCTATCTTAAGGAGATTCAGTTAAAATAAATTGTTTGTACAATAATAAAGTGTTTTTATATTTTATTTTTATTGAATCTAACTTATAATATTATTCAAGTTCGACCAAAAGTTTGACTTATTACTTTCGTCCCACATACGAAATCCTTCGAAAGATACTTTAATGTCAAATTACGTAAAGTAAAAAAAAAGAAAAGAATTGAATGCATTAAAAGGAAAGAATGTTTAAGTATCAGGGAAAAGAAATCTTTTGATGAATATCTTAATGTAAGGTTTCATTAGAAAGGTAAAAGAAAATAGGAAAACAATCTTTTTGATATTTTTTACCAGCTTAATTCCTCGGTCAAATGGTTTGGGACAACATTCAAACTCAACTACTAGAAGGAAAGAATCTTCTCGCTCTACATCTTCTCTACTTATCCCCACTTATATAAAGTCACTTTTTTTTATACTATTTATTCATAGAGAAGTTGTAATAAATTTTTTAAAAAGTATAATTATCAATGAAAATTTATGTAATATTTGTAATAGCAAGTTTGTAATTTTTATATTTATCATGACACAATTGTAATTTTATATTTACTCTTTTTTTTCCCTTCCTGATTTTCCTTTCCTAGCAAAATGATTTGTTATTTCTTTTCTTACTTTTTTTTCCCTAATCACGTATTTCAACTTTTATCTGAAGTAGATATTTGTTTAAATTTTTAATATTTTGAGTTTTGCCATTAAAAAAATGACTAGTATTAAAAGTCATAAAACTCAAATCGGGTTAAGAGAAGTAGTTTGAGTTTTCGAGTTCAAATTTTTAAATTTTAATTATTAAAATCAAGAAAACTTTTTGATTAGGTAATCTTATATCTACTTTATCTTTTTTCCCCTTTATTTCTCCATTAAAATGATGTGCATTCTCTTTTTCATTTTAGTGATTACACCTTTTCACTTTTGAAATTTTTTTAATTTCTTTTCAATCCAAGTTGAAAAACTATAAAAAAACCTATTCGATCGGGATTAGACATGGGAATTTGATTGAATTTTTATGTTCAAATGTTTGAATTAGAGCTAAAAAATTATTAAGTCAGACATTTAAAATCGTAAACTTGATTATTTTTGGACATTTGGGTTTCAGGTTTACTAATTTAGACTAGATAAAAAAATACATAGATGTGTTAAATTGTATTGTGCTAATTTAGACTAAATTTGAAAATAGATTTTGGCTTTCACATAAGAGTGGAAATTAATCCATGTTTTTGAATTTTTAAGTCTAGAATTTTGAGCTTCAAGAACAAAAGTAAACTATCCAATTAAGTAATAAAAATTATAAAACTCAATTATAATTTGAAAAACATAGGTTTTTGGTCTTTTAGTTTCTTGTTATCTTTTTTCTTATGTATTTTTGTTTTTTTGGTTAAATCCCATTGTGTTAATTGAGATTAAATATAAAAAAATGAAAAGTTGACGAAAATTAAATATAAAAGTTTAAGTTCACTTAAATTACAACTATTTGAGTTTAAATAATTGTAAAATCATGTCGAATTATATTAAATTACTTATGAACATAAAAAAAATAAAAAATCAACTTTTCAATTTCATTGCTATATAAATTTTACATATGAAATTTCAATTCGATTTGATCAAGTAAAATCCAATAAAAAAAGTAGATATTCCCACCCTGACATTCATCCCATCCCCTTAAATTCTACAATTTTTTTTTTCACTTTATAATCAATCTTATTTCAAATTGATTAAAACCTCGGCCCAATTGCAGGCCGCTCGATAGTACCTAGTGGAGCGGGCTTAAATTGCCAGGTCTTGAAGTACAAGTCTACACCTTGCAGGTTGCTTTAACAGAGTTTTGGGCCAGATGTTGTAGCCCATCAGAGTAGAGAGAGATATATCTTTTCGGTTTCCAAGTAGCAAAATTGAATACAAAATTAATTATCTCATTGGATTGCATTATTATTGGTCAAAACATGATTTTTGAGACTTCTTCTCAAATAGTTACTATATATATGTCATATAAAAGTGACCATACACGCAATATTCAAAGGTTTAATAATTAGCTTTATTTTTTCATCTAGAAGAGGAAACCACAACTAAATTCATTGTAGGATAAAAGCATAGAGTAAATGATTATAGCTCAAGTCTGCAATCAAGATCGCGAGTCACGAACTTCTGGATCCATCTTTGATTTGTGGCTCAAGAGTGTAAGGGCATATTCCTCCAAGTACCCGTATTGACTTGGGTAAGATGGATTTCCTGGGGGAGAAGATGATACTTGATGTTGAGATTTTCAAAAATCTTCTTCAGCTCGAGTATCAGGTCGGTTATACGGCTATTCCTGTCACCGTAGTTTTGATGGTTAATCGTGTGTTGAACACAAAGAGCCATTTTCATCTTGTCCATGTTCTCTATTTCTTTCACTATCAATGAATGGTTTGGGTTCCAATACTTCGGCTTGCTCTCAATATGCCTGCAACGCCAAAAAATTCATTTGTTGGTCATTGCACATTAGAAAACATTGCAAGACTAGTACTACGAGTTGGACGTTTAGATTTTCTTATAACGTTATAATATTGTGCAGACAGATTCACGAGATACTTACGTTTGGATCGCCTTTCTAAGTGCATTAATCATATCAATGGAAGTGGACATATCAATGGTGAACTCAATTGCATCATTCATCTCAGGACTTCTGTAGAAGTTGCTAATGGGCTTGGTGATCAAAACCGCGTTAGGGTAGTAGATCTTCTCGTTATCATAGCGAAGAAACACCGTGGTGAGTATATTCATCTCCTCAACGATCATCTTGCATTTAATGTAATGTAAAACGTGGCCAAGTCAATTGCACAAACGTAACAATCTCTAACAACTGAACTTTCAGAACAAGTGATCGAGAATTTTTAAGTACCTGAACACCGTCGATGACGCAACGGTCCCCGATATCGAACGGATGCATGACGAAGACGAAGATTATAGACTCGAACACGGTCTTGCACGTGTTCTGGAATGTAAATCCGATAAGAAGTAATTGGGTCAAGAAGAATGCTATGACTCCAGTGGTTGCCAAGCCCATCACCAGGAGAGTCACCACAACGATAATCACACTAACAACTGCACTTGCCAGCTTATGGAGCTGTTGGACTGCTGTCTTCGTATCGTTCAACGAGTATGCTAGAGATTTTCTTTCTCGATAAGCCCGAACCTGACGATCACGAAGTAAAAGAAAATATCAGGCTCGGGGCACAACATCTATAACATCAGTCTCGCTCATGAGTTTAGAATTCTAGTACTAGTATTGTTATAGGACTTAAGACTCGACATCCATAATGAAGTGGGCAGTGTTGCAAATGACATTGTATGATGACAAGCGCATCTACTAGCTAAATTTCCATGCAGTGAAACTTGTTTCAAAATAAGCAAACCTTCATAGTTCATCATATATTAGTTTAAGAAGTTTTACCACCCAATTTGTAAAGGCAGATTTTGTAATCCTTCCGGTCTCAAGTGCTCCTTCAAACATAGGAAAAATTGTATGGATCTCCACTGTTTTTAGGAACCTCATCAGATCTTCCTCTTCAATGTACCTTCAACAAGAAAAAGGGGAAAAAAAAATGAAAATTGCATACTATATACATCCAATCTTCATGTTTCTCAAAGCTAAGAACTAGACACTAAAAATGAGCCACCAATTCCACTAGGAGTGAATAATAGAGGAAGTAATGAAAGCATAAGAGTGAATTCATTAATGAGTTATGTTTTATGTCAATCTTCCATCCTTCTACCCTTTTATTTATATGGTAAGAACTCGTATATTAACTATTCAATTTGCTGTGTACTAAGTAACAATTGTCTTGAACAACTTATTATAATTATATCATGGATTATCTATTATTAAATCTTAATATTTTAATGTCATGAAATTATGAATGACAGAGCTTGTTAGTCGTTAGGAAGTTTTTCAGGTTGAGCAACAATCCAAATTAAACTTTCCAAAATTTTAGTGGAGATTTCAGTTTACGACCAAAAGAAGCAAGTGGTCTCAGCCACGAAGGTGTAGTGGGTTAATACGTGATGATCTCGTCTGTTTTTCGTTTTGCAGCCTCACAAGATTCCCACTCAAGAGACGATTGAGGTTTCTGCATGTTCTGACAACTTTCCATCAGAAAGAAACAAAGCTTTGCTTTACTTTTTTGACTATCAAATCATTCTCGGGAAAAAAGCTTAAAGATGGTGTCATAATGTGAGAGGCGCGCAACAGTGGAATCCAGTAAGGAGTTTGGCTGTGCTTATTATTAGATAGATCGGCCAGTGATAAGCCTGATCCTTCATGCTGTTCTTCCGAGATCTACACAGGAATGGAATTTGATAAATGGGATATTAACACCACAGACAATGCCAGTGGTCCCCCTTGACTACGGGCCTGTTTGCTAAATTTAATTGTTAAGGTGATTAATAATTGTTTAAGTAATTGATAATTATTTAGATAGTTGTTAATTATTGTATTTTAGCTATTACCTAATAGCTATTTAATTAGTTGATCTAACAAGATGTGTTCAGTAAAACTAGTTGTTAGATTAGTCGAAGAATGTAAAATGATGTAAAAGAATATTGATTTTATGTTATATTTTTATTGTTGTTATGATATTATGATTACTATTACTATTATAAGAGTAAGACAATATATTTCATAAGTTGATATTTATTTTTGTTATTATATTTTAATATTAAAATATAACTAATTGTTTGATAAAATATTTGTATCAATATTATAAAAATTAACTTTAATAGATTCAAAATTATTTTGTCAAAAAAATACTAATAAAACTTATACTTTTGGTAATGTTGATTATATAGAATTTGAAATTCACTTTTATATTATTTCTTATTTATATTTGTGAAAGAAAAGGTAAAAATATTGAGAGAGATTGGAGAAAAAATAGAAAAACCAAAAGATTGCAAAAAGGGTAGTGTTGTCACAAAAAAAAAAAGCTAAATGCTACGTAAAAGGTCAAATTTTTTATTTTGAAAAATGCTAGTTGAAACACTAAAAGTTACTTAAAAAACTACTTGAAACACTTCTTTACCGAACAACAATAATTTAGAAAAATAGTGTTTTGACTGATGAAAACACTAAAAGTTGCTTAAAAAGTTGTTGCTGAACATACACTCATCGTAGTACTTATCTTTTAATTTGAGTGTTTATGGATACAAAAGGTAGGGAAGTCATAAGAAGCTTTTCATATGGTCCTAAGGCAAAAGCAAGATTTTTCTTTTTTTTTTTCTATTTTTTTTAATAGAATATCAAAAACTAACAATACAATATTTGTATGTATAAAAAATAATTTCAAAATCTCTTACAAGTGAGAATTCCTAAGGACTCCATGTAATACATCAAAAGTGCATTGGATTCTCATGTAGTCTAAAAAGTCTATCATAATTCAGGAAGTTATACGATACATTTTAAAGACCATGCATCCACTAAACACTGTGTACTTTCAGTGAACAAATGCCATAAAATTTAAGAACAAATAATATAAAAATTATGAACAAAAACACGTCAATTAAATTATTCACAACTTTTTTTTACTATTAGTTCATAATTTATTAATTCACCATTTAACATATGTTTGTTCACCACTCTTGCATACACATACATATAAAAACACATTCATACAACACAAACCTACATAATATTAATATTGTTAAAAGAATAATATTAACATTGTGAACAAATAGTATTGATGTTTTGAATAAATAATATTAATATTGTGAACAATGGTGAGGGAGCACGGGAGAGTATCATAGTGAAGTGCATGTTATAAATTGTGTCATAATCCACTATGATACATCAAAATGTATCTGACTCCTTCTAAAAAATTCATTGCCTTTAACTATAATTGTATTGGACATGCCCAAATTGCATGTCATGGGAATTTCTATTCAAATTAACTTTTATTGGTTCAAAACTATCATTTACTTTCCAACAAAAATTCCAGCAATATGCAATTTAAAACCAAGAAAATTTAATTTGAACAGAAAAAATTCTCGCAACATGCTATTTGTTGAGTACAATGCAATTACGGTTAAAAATAACGAATTTTTAATAGTGGGGGTCCTTACACTTTTAATGCATCATTTGGGAATAATATTAGATACTTTTCAGACCACAAAAGGGTCTGATACATACACTCTTAATTAATCACAGGGTATCTCTAACAATTTATCCTCAAATCAAACCAAAATCAGTTGGTTTACATTCAAAAGAAATCAATGAGTTTTTTTTTATATCATGTATATAACCAAACCAAACCAACATGTTGGCATCTATGTTGGTTTAGTTCGGTTTGGTTTTCGATTTTATTTTTAAAAAAATTTAAGAAGCTCAAATTTCATAATAAAATTAAAAAAAAAACTCGATGTACTATCCATATTATAAGTTTAATATCATAGAATCTTTCCATTAAAACAAAATATAAGTATAACTATAATTTGGTAGTTAAAATTTAGAAATATAGTCTTGAGGTTATAGGTTCAACTCTTAAAATACATAAAATTTGGAATAAATATATACGTAAAATTAGGGATAAAAGTAATTCGATTTAGTTTGGTTTAGATATCTATTTCAAACCAAATCAGTTAATTTTTATTTAAAAATAAACAATTAATTTTAAATCATGTAAAACAATTTAACAAATTTAAACTTTTAAGTTGGTTTGAATTGATTTGATCGATTTAATCAACTCGTGTTCATCCATAAGTAGTGGAGTGAAAAAGGTGTATTGAAAACGAAGATTAAATGAAACAGAACCAAGGACATTGGTCACGTGCTGGAAGTGCTTCTGCCAGGGCATGCAGAGACCGAACGTAGTACGAAGAATGATGGCCGCATGCACTGGTGTGTGCTGATGGGTCATCATCCTACAGATCCAACTTAGATATCTTTTTGTAGGATTTTACTTTCTGTAGGATTATTGGGTCACATGTTCTTTGACATTATTATTTTCTAATTTGTATGCTAATTGATCTTTTTCCTCGTATGTTCTAAAAAGAGATTGCTATTTTAGGGACAACAAGTACATTTTTGAATGAAACAAGAGTGTTAGTGCATGTCATACTTTTTTGCTAAGCGAGCAATAAATTTCATTGACAAAGGAACTAGTCACGACTTGCTAAGAACATTAGATTGGATATTCCTGTCCCAAATTGGATGGAATATCCTGACATATTGTATTTGATGTCTGAAACGATAAGTGCCGGATAATTTTTTAATAAATAAAAACTCTTTTCTATTAATCGCCAAAAAAAAGGAATCCTAACTACACGGGCATGCCTAACTGCTTCAAATACGATGATGTTAGAAACTTAGCAATACCAAAACCTCATTAATTGATCTAGGCACGCGTTATAGTTAAAAATGAATAAAGTGAAAGAAAATTGTTACTTTTTTCCAGTACAAGTCGTTACAGGATTGCTATGACTTTTTATTATCATCCAACTGATATTGAGACTTTTATTCGGAAGCTTACTTGTTGAGACAGTTTTTCTTTAAACGCTCTCGGCCAGATAAAAATTAGTTTTAAGTTCAATGCAATTTAGAAATACCCTAACTCAAAACTAAAAAAAGAAAAAAAACAAAGACTAACTTTTATATAACAAACACAATGATTAATTATCGTTTTTTGATTGACAAGAAAGGATACTTACTTGGCACCTGGTTTAGCAACATTGTTGAAGATCCTCCTGGCGCAATTCCTCGCTTCCCACTCACTAGCAATCTCAGATTCGGCCCTCCCAAACTCATCCACAGTCCTGGAAATAGTGGACAGCCCAAACGACCTCACGTAGTTCGCCAACCTCTTCACACTCCACACCGAAGCTGTGCTCTGGGTGCTCAGTTTCCTCAGCTTCTCAATATCAATCTTCCTCGAAGCAGCCCTCTTCGACCTCGACAGAATCGCAGACTGCCTCAGTTTCGCCGGCAACGATTGCGATTTTCCCAGGTTGTTGTTGTTTTTGTGCGCCTGTTGGTACTCTAAATCGTCCATGGGAGGACCCGAAAGCGTGTCCAGCACATAGTGGTGGAACACGCTTTCCTTCATGCGATCAAAGTATGTCGCCACATGAAATGACGAGGCTAAGATTTTAACTAAAACGATCTTGATAAGCCATATGGTTGCATCAATTAGTACAGCTACTAGAGCTTGGAAGACTTTTTTCAACACCTTGTGGTCTTTATGGATCTTCGCGTTGAACATGAATGTCCAGGCCAGAAGAACCAGGCCCAGCCAGATGCAATTCTGGAAGCTTTTTCTCAGGCCGTACACGAAGTACAAGACCTTCTCGCGAAGCATGAAGTTTCTTTCGATGAGAAAGACGAGAAACCGGACGACCCAGCCGGAAACGAGTCGGCCGCTGAAGATCACCATGACCATTAAGCACCATTTCCATATCTCGAGACCCCATTTGAACTGCCTCTTGAGAGACGAAATCGTGAGAGAGCATATCAAGCATGCCATTATGATGATGAACAGTATCCACTCGATCAAAATCCTCCACCCGAGTTTTCTCTTCTTTCTGCGGTGTTTCTGTTTTCGGGTATTGCCGTCTTGATCATATTCTTCTTCCTCATCGTCGTTGCTATCTTCTTCTTCGCTATCGGTTGACGGTGATGAGTAGTTCTCGTTCCGTTTCGAGGCTTCCAGTTCGTTGGATTCATGGTGATGCTGTGGGATATTGAACTCGACGAACCGAGATTTTGGTTTGGAGAAGCTGAGGCCGTGTAGGGTTTGCATTCTTGCGGGGGCATGGGAAGATGATTTTGCTTCCCCAGCAGTAGTGTTGTTGTTCTTGGTTTGGGTTTCCATGGATGGATCATTGTGTTTGTGTTCGTCCATGAAGAGGGCGACGTGATCATGAGGGGTTGTTTTTTCCATTTTTCAGGTTGCTGTGTTTGCTGCTACAGCACTCTGGTTTAGGTTGCAGTTCACCGGATAAAATGTGGAGTGACATTATATATATATATATATATATATATATATATATATATATCTATATATGGTGAGGCCTGAGGGCTGAGCATGATAAAGCATTGGCTAACAGCAACCGCATGCCGTTGGATTGGGTCGCACCCCGATCCAATTCCACCTAATGGGCTTCCACGTTACCTCGGCCTCTGGCCAATTGTATTACAACTTTCAAAATCTTAGCTTGCATTTTGTTTCGTTTGTTTTCTGTTTTTATTTTTGAAAATAATTTTTATTTTTTATTTTCTAACATTTAGAGAATGTATTTAGTAAACAAAAGTATTTTATTTTTTTTAATATTTATTATAAAACTTTTACCTTATTTTAAAATTTTTTGGAGATATTTACAAAATTACCACCTTGTTTTTTAAATTCTTTTGGATATATTACCAAATTGTTACTTTGTTTTCTAAAATTTTTGGAGTTATTTACAAAATTTCAAGCTTTCTTTCTAAATCTTTTAGAGTTATTCACAAAATTGCCATCTTATTTCAGAGAAAATACTTTTTTAATATTTTCTGATTTCCTAAAAAACCGTTTTCTATTTTCTGAAAATAAAAACGAAAATGGTTAACTAAATGAAATTTTTTATCCTAATTTTTATTTTTCATGAAAATAAAAATAGAAAATAGGCAAACCAAATATGCCGTAAACTCTTCTGTCTTTTCCAAAGATTGATCAAGAGGGTAGCGATTAATCTTGAGATCAAATTTGATTCACAAATTCACCGACAAATCAGTAGATTAGACTTGTTTTTTCATATGTTAAGGAATGCAAAAGGATATGTTAAGCTAATAAAGTTTGAACTTTCATGCATCTACCAAGAAGCCAATAATGTGCAAATTCGCTTGCTAATTTTAGGCTTATTTTGCCATTCAACACTTACATTCTTGAAGATTCTCCTTAATTAATCAAGATGCTGTGAAGCAATGATATTTGAAGAGTCTCATCCCTAAAAAATTTCCAACCTACTTTGCATAGCCTCCACAATTCACCAAAAAAGAAGAAGAAGAAGAAGAAGATTGATCTTTACATGTGTACTTATCAAATTCTAACTCGTCTCTCCCTTTGAGGACATAAAAATTCTCCATTAACTTAAATGTATTAAGAGATTTAAGAAATAGAAAAGTGGTAGAAATAACTTTTTTAAAAGTAATCACCAAAGTTCAAAATACATTAGGCGTGAGTGTTAGATTTGGAGTTCAGGATTAGAAAGCCTTATTGAAGTGTATGAAAAACCAAAACAGGGGCATTTAAGTTCACGAATCCCAATTTTCTGTAGTTATACGATGGGGCTTAGATACTTGGAACGGTTTTTGTGATGTTTGATCGACATATACTCTTTAATACTTTCTATATTAAATGTTTACAAAGATACCGTACTTTTCTTTTCAAATTCTTCAACCACACAGAAATTAAGTAGTTTTAAAAAATTGAAATTATCCAAATCAAATAATCTTTTGACAAGAACTATCAACATAATTAATGAACTACAGCCACGTGAATATATTTCTTGAATGTATGGGGAACTAACACTACATAACATCTGTAATGAGAATCATGAGATAATTTACGTGTGATAAAGTGATGCATCAAAATGGTATGTTTCACAAGTTACTTTTATTGTATCAGTCATTGCTAGGGTCACATAATATACAATTTATATACAATTTTTTCAAATTAAAATATGAACTTGTAGTACATAACTTTTTTTTTTTTAAGAAAAAAAATGCCACACAAAAGCCAGAATCAGTCCATCTGAACTAAGTTACAAGATTTTTTCGTTCTTTTTTGGGTAGAACAGTGTAAACTTGCATTATCTCATTGATGAATACTTAAACAAGGAACAGTAATATTCAATAAATACACAAGTAATGAGCTGTGGTGGTGAGGCTTTCTCACATTACATAATCCACAGCAGACTATAAGGAAAAAATATATATATTGAAAAATGAAAACCTAGAATACAGCAGGAGGTAAGCCTCCAGCTTTTACAAAGAATGCATTATACCAAAAACAACTAAAAATTGGCAAAAGATGGTTATTGAGTACCTTATCCTTAAAATGACTATTCAATTTCATAGCATCGCGCTATAATGAATATTTTTCTGTGGGTTGTATTGAACTTCTTCTATAGGCTGTTATTATTGATAGAAGACTTTTCTCCATGTGACTTAATTCACCAGATTTCAGGCCTTTCAATTGTCCTCATCTTGAGCTTTGCTTGAAGCGTACCAGAGTTTCTTTTGGCAAATCAATACCTTCTCATTCTCTACACCATACTCTGTTTCTTCTTTACGGCAACCCCATCTCATTCCCTTCACTGTGTTTGCAATAGCGTCTATGTAGTAGCTGGATTCTCGGATTATTGCATAGCCATTAGGCCGCAGGATACGATCCATCTCCAGTAGAACATACTTCATCTCACATCTGGTCCATGATATAATTGAGTTAGAAGAACAAATTTAGCCAGTCATTTTAACAAATACCAATTTCAGGGGAATGAATAAACAAAAGCCATCACTCTAAAGGAATAAGTTTTTAGGTTTAATGGCTTTACCTGTGACTTTCAGCACTGAAGAGTCCATCTAGATGAAGGAGATCGTAAGTTCGAGGGTATGTTGAGAAAGCCTCACACCTACAAAAACATTTGAATATAAGTTGCTACTTCACAATCCATATTGTGCATACTTTGACATGAAGGGTAAAGAAAATTCGAAACAAAAGCAAAAGAAATTTGAAATTACCAGTCATGATATGTGCCGATGAGACCTCTATCATAGACCACAGGAAGTGTATTAGGAGCATAGGAGGAAACCACATTCATGACCCACAAAGGAGCATCAACCAGAGCAGCAGCAAAACCTCCATACATCGTGTTCATGTCCATCACGTTTCTTATCTTATCTGTGCCAATAGCAGGGATCAACTTCTTGTAGTGCTTAATTCGCACTTTCCATTTACTGTTGTCATGCTTAAAGGCACCCTCACTGCCACCATGAATCTCACCAATACGCTCTGGAGCAGTAACCAATCTTTCTGGCCATTTAGGGAGGGCATTCAACTTCAATTTCTTAAACTTTGGGTCTGGAGCAACAACGCATGACCGAATAGGAGTGTACCATGCCGAGTCTGGTTCAGTACCATCATCACACTTCTGAGGATAATTGTCTGGGTTATCAAGCTTGCTGTAGCAGCCATTATTTGAAAGTTTCTGCCACACAGCAATGTCATCTTTTTTGTTGTATAACTTGAAACACATTGATGTTAAAAGCTCTTGCAACTTCTCATAATCCGCCTTCTGCTCCTCAATAGTAGTATTCCAACCTCTCCAGCGATTTTCATAGTTTATAGGTGGGCCAGACAGCACCCAGAAACCTCCAGGACGGAGTATACGATTTATTTCAAGAAGGTAGATTCCGCCTGAAAATAAGAAGACCATTATTTAAGGAATGAACCGCAAGGAATGAAACATTAGAGCACAAGCATAATGTTGCTTTTGGTCTCCTATATATTGCTCAAGCATAAGAGCACAAGCATAATATGAACCGCAAGGAATGAAACATTAGAGTACAAGCATAATATGAACCGCAAGGAATGAAACAGTAGGGAAGGGTAAACTAAATCATATTTGGCAGAAGTTAGTTACCAAATTCTGTCCATGGGATAAGGCATCTTGAGCAATGAGCCATATCAAAGGAGTTTGAAGGGAACGGGAGTCGCTGTGTTGAGATGATGCCTAAAATTGCAGGAATTCCACGCTCAAGAGCAAACTGAACTTGAGCCTCATGATTGTCCCTTGGGGCAAGAGAAACTGTAAGAATTCCACGATCTAGTAGATCACCTCCCCAGCTAGCAACCTAGACACATGAGAAAAAGAATGAATCAGGTCTTTAAATGTCCAGACTAGCTTTTAGAGCATTTTTCTTAGTTAATTATCAAATTTTGCCGCAAACACCAAATTCAGAAGTATAAAACAATAGTATCCAAGGATCTAATTTAGTCATGGGAGACAACAAAGAGAGAGGCTTCTGAGCATCCATGAGCATGCACACATATATTTGTCTAACACTAATTAAAGAACCACATGACTGGATTTTTGCTAAATAGCAGTCATTCACTACCACTAATTAAAACTTAGCCTTTAGAATTTAATCTTACATATCTTGATGATCAAACTGAGACATGACCAAAGTGCTTTAGATCTCCTTTTAATAAATAACAAAGAGCCTTTTCCTAATCCATCTTATCTTACAAATGGCCAGTGACAAATCAAATAAATGAAAAGAGTTGTATCCATGCTAAGACTAAAGATCTCTTAATGTGGACTCACCCCACAGCCGGTATCAATAGCAGTCTGAATAGTCCCATCTTTCATTTCTGGAATCAGATCCTGCATCAAATCAACATAAGGACCAACACCATGAGGGAACATGGTTCCGCCACCAGGAAAGAGGAACTTCTCTCCTTCTTTCTTCAACCAATGTTGATTAGATTTTTGTTTGTTGATCCAGTCATATGGAACATTCCTGAGGCCAAACCAAAAGTGTGACTCAGTGAGATAGTGAGAACTGAATCCAGTAAGCATAAACATACACCAAGAAGATTTTCAGAATTACCTGTACCAACACTCATTTCTGCTCTTGGGCCATCTAATTGGCAACTTATAACCATTTGGAGGGGGGACCAAGCAGTCCTTCCTTTCGAACATTGGAGGACAATGGCGTTCCAGAAAAGAAAGCCGATGAGTAGAAAATTTCTTCCACCTCTGTTAGTAGTTGCAATTCATCATCCATAAACGTCCAAATGGTATCAACAACATGAGACAAGGTCAATAATATACCTTTGGATCTGTGCAGGGAGTGTAATCCTGATAATTGATGCTGCACTCAGGAAACGAAACTGCCTTAACCTGGAGAGAGCCACTCGCTACTGGCTTGGAAGACTCATCCACTTTAGTGGTCTTTGTAGCTACAGATCTCTCCTTCTCGGAGCAAAAGATCCCACCAAGATAGAATGAAAACCCACATAGCACAACAAACATTAATGCCATGGGAACTGTCCTAGAACTTTTGTCTTGTCGAAATGCTGGTTTCCCATCTTTCCCCTTCATGGTTCCTAAGTTTAGAAGATCTGCGCATTAACAAAATATGTTGTTACCCCACAGCGAATCATTGAATCTACATGGAAAGGAAAGGGGAACGCTGCTACGAATTCACAATCAGCTTCATCTTATTGGAACAAATATCGGTCAAAATTGAAGCCTCAACAATCAAATTTGTCACAAAATCTTATTTTACACTATAAACAAGATCACACAACTGAAATCAAGAAATACTCAAAAGGGCCAAGTGATAAATGCATTTTCTCAGCTTTGAGCTAACAAATCAAATTCAGGCAGTGAAGTCACAGAAAGAACAAGAGCAAAGTAAGGATACTTGATCTATAGAGGGAGCTGACTGCTGCAACAATTTTGTAGACAATATACTTGGAATTTCATAAATTGAATACTTAGCAATCAAAAGAAGTTAACAGATTAATGAAACAAATTCTACAAATTAGATGAGGCGTCCACTAACAATATCTTGAAATGAAGTTCATTAATTAGTAGATGATATACACTAAGAATAGACAACTAAATACTGGCAGGGCATAGATCTACTAGTCAAAGCAGGCCCCTGAACCCTGGTTAAGACCCCCGTATAATTCAAAAGATCTGACATCAACCGCTAACCCCATAACACTTTTTTCCTGCGCACTTTGCCTTTGTGTTTCCATGCTACAGAGGGCCCAGCTATATGAAATTCAGCCATCCTAATTGGGGGCCCTCTTGCCCAATAAGTCAAGAAAAGACTATAGAAAGCTGAAAACACACGCACCAATCAAGCTCAAAATCTAACAGAAACCATGCACAGTGTTCTCGAAAGTACAAGAAAGCCATACAGCAGATACCTAACAGATTTTGACCTACAACACAATGTGTGAATAACAAAATCTTCACTTGCAATTATAGATATCTTGCTACTATTACAATGAAAAACTCCTTGTCTTTATTAGAGCAACTTGTATGCTTATTCAGACTATAGTGCGTTGGATGTTTACTTGAGCACTTAAATGCTGCTCCAAACTCTTGCCAAACAGAAAAAGATTGAATTTTTACAGAAATACATTTACGAAAATCAAGAAACAGAAATGGATAAGCACTTGTATAGGCGAAAGCAGACCCACAACAGAGAGGATAACATGTCAAGATGTGCACTTTGGCATGCCAATGGCCAAAAAGATCAAATTTTTACCAAGTCCCGCTCCAAAAAATCAGATCTTTAAATTCAACTATAAGAATGTGATATCACACCATAAAGATCTGAAAGAGATCTATAACTGCTTACACAGAAACAAGTACCCTTTCTATTATATCTCTGAATTATACAAACAACCCCTCAAAGAATGGCTTAAAAAACTGACAATATCAAAAGACAAAAATGATGAAAAAGATTCAATCTTTTTCAAGAATTGAACACCAACCCACCTCACCCAATGGGTTAATGAATGAAACAAAGAGAGGAAAAACTAAAATGAATGTGAAAATGAGGTGGGGGAGGTGGGGTGTCGGTCCTAGCTCAATCTCCAGGAGAGAATGAGAGACAGAGATTTTTATTAACAGAAAAAATTTACATATGTGTGTGTATAGATGTGATGAGTGGATGGATATGTATAGAAAGGTGACAGAGAGAGAGTGAGATGTCTTTTCTTTTTCTTTTTTTTGTCACAGAGTGAGATGTTTATTCATTGTATGAGCTATAAAGACACGATATATATGTGTGTGCGCGCGCGCGCGTGTATTTGTGTACAATCTATAGTAAATTTTGCGCGTAGCTAGCTGTCTTCTTTCTGTGTCTGCGTTTTTCTTTTCTCAAGAGTTCTATATTAGTTTCTGTGTCCCCCTTCCTCCTGCTTTCTTCTGGATTCTCTCTCTCTTTTCACTGATAAATCCTTTTTGGTAATAATATATGAAATTCTGAGACACTGGCAGGTTTCTCTCTCTCATTCTTGGTGATTTTGGTTTCATATAAGATCAGGTGAAAGGTGAAATTGGTATGAATCTGCCAGTGAAAACAAAAGGCATCATGGTATCCAAGAACAGTCGGTAAAATAGAAATAACACGTTCATAATATTATATGCCAAATTTCTTTATTTAAAAAATAAAACCCTCAGTGATATGATAACGTTATAACTATAGCTAAGAATGTGTTTTCATACGAAATTATTTGCATGTTGATAAAATGAATTTATTGTATCTAGAAAAATAAGGTTAACCACTGGATAACTAACACATCTTCGTCAGGGAAAAAGGTTTCCTTATAATTTATATTACAGACTTTTTTTTTTAAAAAAAAAGTGTCAATATTCTACAGTACTATTTGCTGAAGACCTTAGGAAGTCTTGGCCTCGATTGCTTTTAAAAGCAATGGCAATCATTGGCCTTTGCTTTTTCGTGGGAACTTGCTCTTTTTTAACCTTTTTTTTACTATAACGTTACAGTACAACAAAGTAATATGAAGATTTTGTGTGTCAAACATATTTTCCAAAGCCGAAAATTAAGGCAGTATATACTATAAATATCATTTAATTAGTTCCATAAATACTTATATTTTTAATCATTTTACCGGTGGCTTGAAGGAAAAAGAATGATTGGTCGTGAATGAGTGAGCAATTTCAAGTCTTATAATTAAATACATGCATAAAATTTACGTAACTAACACGTTAATTGTTTTAATGTTCTTTTTTAATAGCCTAACATGTATGATTGTTACTTTTTTTTTTTTTTTGCAAGTGGTCCCTATAGAGGAATCATAAGACGTGTTATAGTCACATTGACTCCATAAATATTAAAATTTTAAAGATTTTCATCTATAAAATGATAAAAAAAAATTCTGTAATACAGAAGATATATCATGCTCCTATTAACCATTAAATTATATGTTATAGTTCTATTCAGTTAAATTAAAGTTTAACACCATCTTTGATGTTGTTATCTAAAGTAGAATGGTATACAAATGTGATAATTAAAAATGTTATACTCATGTGATTATTAAATTATACGTCATAATCTTATTAAAAAGAAAATTTTAGATCCATCTATAAGGTTATTATGTAACATAAAGTAGTATCTTATGGGTCTAGTTAAAATTCAACCAATCTAAATTTTGTGACATATTGGCAAAAGCTTGTTCTATGCAACTGAAACTATATTTGAACTATTAAAAGACTACATATAGTTTTATATATAAAATTTTTGTTATACACAAATTTATATTTAATAACTGTAATTTTTTGGTTTTTTTAACACCGCCCGAGGCCGAAGCCTCCTCGTACCTGCTCCAATGAATACGCATCCTTGGCGGTGCTGCTAATTAATTAACAAGTAACAAATGCAAAAAGAACCATGATTTTCGTTTAATTTTGTCGGGATTAATAAATGCACTGATTTTTCTACTAGTCATTTTATATGCTCTTGAGCAACACCATGCAATGAAGCGACCAAGTCACATTCACATGGTTTTTAACATTGATTTTATGGGCATTCGTATCAACAGAGTCAACACGCCTTTGTCGGTAACTCCTCCCATCTACTCCTATGATTGATCACAAATTTTTACGGTGACTAGTACAACATTACACCTATTAAAACAAATTACTGTATCGTATTAGAATAAACTTAAAATATTTGATCCCCACAAACCACAATTTTATTTTTTATGTCTCCACCGACCAACTCCAGAGGTAGATCTCAATCGTGTTTTAAAAATAAAAAGAATTAATATAACTAAGAAAGAGAACTTCTTCAATCTTCATGAACTTAAAATTAATAGTTGACCCCAGTTTGTGCGCCTAATTAATATATAGACACATTACTTTTGTCTGTAATGAACAGGAATCTTAATTTCCCTACATTCTAACATGGAGAACGCATAAATGCATGTATAGTTATAAAAGTCCATGATATCATTAATTATATTGATCAACAATTAAAACTTAAACACCACAATCCACATGCTAGCTCGAAGATACATTATACGTGTTCTTCATCATCAAATAATTGACTTTCTAACTTATTAATCTAGTTAAGTTTTGTGCAACTTGTTATCCCTAAAGAAAAAAGAAAAAGAAGTTGTGGAATTTGGGTTGACTAAACTGACACAGGAAGAGAGAAAAAAATTTGTAAATTAATTAGTTGGGTAACCTGGACCTTTTTCCAAATGAACCGAACCTCGATACCACATTCATCAAAGAGATAGGACTATCTCTGATAGTTGCACAACCCCTTTAGATAGACCATTCTATTATTAATGCTTCGGCAGATAATTGATTTTGCTAGCAAATTCCATCTAATTATAGTTACCATAAATCCAACAAATAAATGCTATAACTTTAATTTAAATCGTTTAATTTGATATTATTATGGTTATTCAAAAACAGTAATGCATTCTTACTAAAAAATTATATACGTATATTTTAACATTATAAATAGATTTATTCGTTATGTAATATGTAAAGAGTGTCCACGTCGTTGTAGGCAGCTATAGTGAATGCATTTTAACTTTTTGGGCAAATACAAAACCTTACCTTTAACCCAACACTCCATCATAGAAATTATCGTGTCTTGTACGTATGTGTATACATATATATATATATATAATATATATATGTATGTATGTATGTATATGTTCTTGCCTTCTCTAAATTGTCCAAATTCACTTAGAGAAAAGGTCTCATTTTGATCAGAGAATTTTACAGGGGACTATACATTCATAATTCCTGAAGTTGTCCCCCAAATCAGGAAACTTTAAATATCAGTGTTGTTGCATGCATGGGTTATTAGTATCTGTCTATTTATTCTAAGTTGGGGCCTATATCATCTACCTTAGGCACCCAATTAATGTTGGTCTTTTTTTTTTTTTTTTGGGTCAGTCAATTAATTAGATCTGCATCACTCAGATTTGTTTTAGTAATTCATCTCATCAACATCTGGTCAGATAATTAACACACACACACACATATATATGGTACTTGGCGGAGAGGCAAAATTATTTTATAAATTTAATTTAAGAAAAAATCATACTACGAAAATGTGAAACAGATTATCATATTCGAAAATTTTACCTAACCTAATACAATTGACAACAATCTCTCTCATATACAATCGACTCTACATGAGTTGTGAGAAAGACAAGTGTTCATATTGACTAACGTTCACAGAAGGCTTGATTGAAGGCGATTTAGCTATATAGTATCATGTAATAATTCATATATTGGTAACTAAACTTTCTATGTATGTAATAAATATTCCATTATAATTGCAATTGTAAATGTATAAAAAAATAATTTATAGTAATAATAGCTACATGTAGATAAAGAAATTAGCGTCAAAGTCATACTTCACCGACTAAGGAAAAGAGAAAATATAGTGGAGATTACACTCCCCACTTTTGCTGAATGGATGAACTACTCTTTGACTTCTTAATTCAAATTTAGAAGCAGATTGTGATAGATATACTTGAAGTGTGTTTTTGAGTCTCTTTGTGTTTGTGAGTCTCCTGATAGATTTTCTCCCCCCATTTTTCTCTCACGTGTACTTGTCCTTCTCCAAAGAAAAATGAAAAAAATCTATTTATCCCCATGTACAGTAAAAGTCAAAGGTCACAATCACTTCTAATTAAGATGATGATTGAAATTTAGCAGATATAGATGGGATAGTGTAAACGGATTTGATCTTTCCTTTTCTATTGACGACTTTAAAGGGCACAAAATATAGCCCCCCTGTATTATTGATCCCATGTTTTTCTTTCTTGCATGTCACATGCATGCTACCATGACTCATATATTGAACTCTATCAAAGCGTCCTGTTGGCCCACACCATCGTATGAATATTATTTGAGTGTTTTTCCCAAAAAGAAAAAATAATATCTGCAATATGAACGAGTTAGTTTGGTAGTGAAATTTTAATAATTTAGTTATGTAGGTAGGAGAATTTCTAACGTAACCCTAATTTCTTTCAAGTCTATTGCAGCAAATTGTTTATCCAATTAATATAGTTGTATCTCAAATTTTTTTTAACGAAGAATAAGTATCCTAAAATAAAAACAAATCCCAATTAAACCCTAGTTTATTATTTTAGCCTAAAAGAAAATTTTTATCTAAAATGAGTAAAGTGATCAGCTATGGGACAAGCAAGCACGAAGTCCTTTCCTCATATTAAGGGCTCGGTTGGATTGGCTTTTTTCAAAGGTGTTTTTTTTAACAGTTTTTGAAAAATAATTTTTTTAGAGAAGTTAAAAATTTTGGTTTCTAAAAAAAGTTGTATTTGAGTTTTTTTTTAAATTTTAACTTTTTTAAAAGCCAATTCAAATAGTTATTACAAATTTAATATAAATTTTTTAAATATATATATATTTTTTTTAAAAATACTTTTTCTTAAAAAAAAAAAATCAATTCAAACATGCCCTAAATCTAAAAAATCCCAACGCGTTATTGGACAAAAGCAAAAAGCTAAAGAAATGATAACCCCATCACCGACACGACACATTTGTTTGTGGTCATGTCGATACTTTATTCTTTGCTTCGCCATTGTCGTACGGCTTATTAACTGCACTATTCTTCTTATGTTATTTTTATTCCACATTAGCAAAAGGCAAAATTCTTGGATCTTGATTTTCAGAAAATTCATCTTCACACGCTTAGTAAATTCTGTATTCACATCCCTCTCATAGTAATGGTAAACAATTTTGATAATAGTGAATTATTATTACAACGATTGAATCAATTTTTTTCCCAACTTAGATCTTAAACTTATAAAACTTATTAAGCCTGTTACTCGTATATGCCGCTAAAAAAAATTAATATAAAAAGTCCACTTTCCAACTCAAAATTAAACAAATCTAAATGGGAAATTGTTATCCTTCCCACAAATGAGGTGCAAACTACAAGAAAGTACGGACCGACAGAAGTCTAAGTATGTGTGTGCTCCGCAAAGGGGAAAAATTTTCAGGTTTTATCATCTTTCAATAAGTTTGGAATTAATTACCTTCAAGTAAACATGGTTTTGTTCACGTACATATTGGGTTTACAAAATTATTCTTTCTTTTGCCCTTCCGGTAGAAAACTATGTAGAGTCTAGTCTCAATCATCAACAAAATCAGACAGGGATTAGCATGCATGATTTCCTTAATTAACATGCTTTTCATTTGTTTTTTTTTTTTTTTGGGACCAATTTCATTTTTCTTTTGAAGCATTGCTTTCTGTCAAGCCTCTTTTTGGAGAAAAGATGAAGGAATTAAAAAACTTTGATGATTAAGAGTATATATACATTGTCTATTCACCATTTTAGATTGGATATTCAATAAAAATGAATTTTACCTTACTTTTTCTTTTATGGTGGAGAATAACCTTAGGAAGTCATTTAGACTATAAACCATACCAAGAGAAACTTAAATTAAAAGATATATGATTTAAGTAAGTTAGGCACAATACTTAATAGAATTGGTCTCAAGAATAATCACCTCTTATATTGATTAATTTAAATATAAATAAGTCGCTTATTCACACCTTGAGCACTTTGTGACCAACCTAACCCTTAAAGTTAATAATTTATCCTTTTGTAATTAAAAATTGTGTCGGCTCTTATGTGCATGACAATTGAAAAACTCAAATTCCATTTAGCCAAATCATTGATAAGAACAACATAACCCTATTAACTCATCTCTCTCTTTTTTGGCAATAAGAGAAATTTAAATAGTAAAATTCAACCATTGAAATAATCGACAAAGTTTAATTACCAACATAATTCGTGCGCACAGAGCATATAACTTATCTATTTTGTAATAGTAGCCTTTGCGTTATTAATTCAAAACAACCGGACCCCAAGTGACGAACTTCTTTTGTTTCCTTTCCAATTAAATTCTTTTTTCTCCCCTGAAATTTTGATTGGGGTATGTAGAAAATGACAGTAAGGTGGAAGCATTCAATGGTATCACATGGTTACGTGAGGCCTGCAAACGGATTGCAACGTAAACAATTAACGGATTCCATATGCCATGTTGGGGAAGATGTGACAGTGACATATATATTATGTATAGACATTTTTATTGACAAGATCAACGCGTAGTTTAGCTACAGAAAGAGACTTTATTTTATATATATATATATATATATATATATATATATATATATCCTCTTGCATTATATGGAGAGGTACAAATTGACCAAGAATGACATGTGGTCTTCCATGTGAGTCTGCTTTTTCACTGTTCACAAGCCGGTGTTGACCACGGGTTTTCCGTTATATTTTCATACCCGACCATAGAATTTTTTGGTTACAGCAAAATTTCCCGTAACCAAAATTAATATTTTTAATTTATTACTTTATTTAAAAGTTTAAATTTATGAAGAAAATTAATATATTTATTTATTATATTAATAAATATTCTCCACTGAATTAGTTTTTTATTTGTACATTGTATATGTCACATTTCAAATTTAGAATTTTTTATTTGTAAATGAGATTGATATACTAATCATATCTTTTTTTTAATGGAAATGATAATGTGAGAGCAGCAATTACTAGCTAGAACTAATCTTTGTGTCTGCAGACTGTAAATAATATAATACCTTGTTGTCAATTTTTAAGTGTCCTTACCCTTGATTTTATAGAACGTGGAACTTTATCCTTTTTGACCTGTAACCCACCTACAAAGTGTTATTGCTTTACAAGATTAGGTTAGTAAAGTCAAAATACGTAAAATTAATTAAGATTACGTTAGTAAAGTCAAAATACATAAAATTAATTACGGTACGATAAAAATTAATCAAGCACTGCTGCATGTGACATCTCCATTATTTTATTCTTCAATATAAAATAAAATTTTTATCAGATACACAACAAAATATAATATTTAATAGTCTCTTGTGTTCATGTCTGATATCATTATGATTTTTATATCTACAAGGTTTTTTAACACACGAGGATAATTTTAGTTAGTACTCAAAACATAAGGATTACCGATGACATTAAGTCTAAGAAGGTGCTTGGCTTTGCTTATTTAGGTACTTATAAGCACATAAAAAGAATAGCTTTTTTTGCACTTTTTAATAGTTAGTGTTTATAAACTGTAAATAAGTACTGTCAAACACTCCCTTAATATTATAGGGATATCTTACAAAAAAGAAAAAGGCTGACGTGAAACATTACCCAAAATGATCTAGGCTTTAATTGCAGCTTACTTATTATCATTATAAGCTGATCGTGGCTAGTAAGCAGCAACAGATGTCACTTAATGTCTCCCTCGCAGTGAAAGGCCGCTTCATTTTCATAATTAACTGAATGCGATGGATCAAACTATATGGCTTTAATTAAGTCTTCCATTTCACTCAATTATGAAGTGGACTTGTTCATTTAAACATGATTTGCTTTTCTAGTAGAGCTTAAATGCAAGTCGAGAGCATAATAAGTGCTGCCGCAGCACACACAAAATGAGTGGAATCAAAATCATAATTACCAAAAGCCAAAATCAAGTGTCGGCAAAGTTGCTTAATTCAAGCATTCTCGTGACCTTTGTTTTTTCAGTCAACATAGTGGGTATTTTCGTCTCTTCCTCTTATTAATTACTCTTATAATTGAGAATAATTGTTGTTTTGAAGATTATGTCTCCGATGTCTATTGAGTCACGAGCGCATGAGTTGAATTTCTTGGTAATAAGGATCGGCTTTTTTCATTAAATAATTTGAAAAAGCATATCTTTTTTGGAATAATATTTCAACTAGAATTTAGAAAAAAGATGAAATTCTAAAAAAAAAAAATGCTTAATTTTATTTTTTTTTCAAAAGTCAAAATTTTTAACTTCTTAAACAAATAAAAGATTGATAAAAAAAGCTTTTTAAAAATCAGTTAAAACGAGCCCTAATTAATTCATACGGTTGTGATGAAATGATTTGTCTACTTTCATGTGTGAATTGATGCTTCGACCAAAAAAAAAAAATGTGTGAATTGATGCCAACTTGGGCCTGTCTCGTACGTAAAGTGGAGACATTTTGTGATATTCACTCTTGAGTTGGTGGGCTGATCCAATAAAACTTGAGCATCCAATAACGAGATGTTTTGGTCTGAAATTGTAGCGGCACTGAGGTGGACTTTGGACGAGCATATTTATCTTGGGCTGCTGACTAGACAATTGAATCCATCACTGCAGCCCAGTTCGCTGTAGAAAGCCATCACTTAAGCATCCAATAATGGATGTTTGGTTCAAAATTGTAGGCTCTGAGGTGGACCCCCGGAAAATGCATTTTTTTATCTTGGGCTTCAACAATTACATCATCGAGAATGCGTTAGTTATCCACAAAGCTCTCCCTCTTCAAGTTGTCTGACACCTCGTTAGAGTATTAGACCAATCATTGGAGACTTTAAAGGGGTTGCTAATAAGATTGATTTTTTGAGATTTCAGTGTTTGAAGAATGAAAAGAAAAAAGTTCAGAGAAATCAAACGACTTGATATATTTTCCAAAGTGATTATTGAATAATTCCAATTAGTTACACGTTTGTCCAACGTGCTGTAACTAACTTCGCTTCCTTGTAAATTCACAAAGAAAGAAAAAAAAAAAATAGTTACGTCTTAAATTGTACAACTGAAAACATTGAGCCATAGTTTCAATTAAATTCATATGATCACTCGTAATCGACCTGAAATTCATAAGGAAACACGTGGCCTGTTTGGAGTTGGCTCAACTTTGACGAGTAATGGACCTAACAATCTCGCGAAGTTTCTGACTCCATCTATTTTTCCTTTGATATTTATTTTCTATTTGTAAAATTTTTAGCTCGTTAAATATTAGGCTCTGTGCAACAACATTTTTTAGTTAACGTTTAATGTTTTATCTAATTTCTTCTAATTATTGTTGTTTAATAATATTTTATATTAATTATTAGCATATTGACCAATGTTTACTAAACATTAAAAATGTTGACATTTTACTATGTCAAGTAGCATTCCAACTTTTTCTTTTCTCTCAATCCTACCTTTTCCTACATACTCTAATAGTTAATTTCGTAGAAGAAATATGTAAGTTATTTATCGTAAAAATAATTATTATTCACCCAAACAACTAATTGTGTCAAAATAATCTCTTGTTTTTAGACCAAGAGGATCTTATTGAACTTCTATGTGGATTTGTAATCCCCCAACCCCAATCTTGTCCCCCGGTCTCTATGAAATTTGAACGTAGTATCGCATTTTTAAAAAAGATAGTCTTAACCATTTGAACTATCTCATAATCTCATATTTGTAATAATTTATTTAAAACTTTTATACTTATAATTTTAAGATTTTAATAAACATGCAAAGCTAACGAATTTAAAAAAAAAAGAAAAGCTTCGATCAAACCTAGCATACATTTGGGATTAGAAGTTGTCCCTTCAAGAGCAATGATTTAAATCTAAATTTCATTATAACAAAAGAAATTGGCATAATATCTATAAATTTTGCATGTTTGGCCCCTATTTCAATTACAAAAAATTTTATTGACAAATGACATAATTGAATTTCCTTTTTCTCCCTAAGAATATACCTAGAATATAAAAAATTCCAACAAATAAAAATCTCAACTAATCCCCTTATCAAAAAGGTCCAAACGACTTGATATATTTTCCCACGAGGCCCATGCAATTTGCGTGGACCAAGGACGCTGAACCCATTTCAGTTCAACAACTCCTGTGACCGGTAATAGCAGGTAATTACGCGACGCGTTTAACCGGCTGAACAGGTCAGTTTAATGCCAGATTTTTAATACCCACCAAAATGGCAAAATCCTCAGCCACACGCCTCCGTCGATCACCTGTTGTCCGTCTGTGCTCACCACACGTCTCCATTTTCTCATCCACCATCAGTGGCCTTCTCCGGCGAATTCAGCCACCACTTCTCCACCTGCTTCTCCGGTAAAGCCACCTCTTTTCAACTCCAGAATTCTAATTTTAATCCTTCTTTTGTTTTTATGGTGCATTTTATGTGATTGGTTAGAATTGTTTAGTTTCTAGATTGTTCTAAGAGCTGGGGTTGATCTTTTTGCTAAAGGGTCTGCAAATTTCACAATCTCTTGAATTTTCAGAGATTTTAATAGCTGGACATTTTGTGAACAGCGGGATTTTCATTTTGGTTTTCTTTAGGTTGATTTTGAGCTAGTTTTTGGTGATTTAAATGTTAATTGATCTGAATTTATATAGAAAATGCGTAATAATCTCATCGATGGTGTTTGTGAGCTCCAATCTCTTTGATGAGTGTTGTAGATTTCGAAAATGATGTGCAATGGAGATTAAAGAGTAAAATTTGATGTTCTTCAATTGTATGAATTTGTGCTTTTGCTGATATATGAATGAAATTGTTTAGTACTTCTTATTGATCTTTATTGTTTAGGACAAGCAAATCGTACTTCATGGTTGTACTCGTTCAAAAATTTTGCGGATTATATTCTATTTGGTGATTTCATTATTCAAGCAAAATGATTCTTAGCTGAAGGATGAAAGACATGCAAAATTTGTAAATTAGTTCAGTTAAAGACAATTAGATAAGCTGACAGATTGTTGTTAGCCAATAAATTTTGCCTTTCACCACACTGTTTGTTTAGGAATTGGTTTTATTGCTGTAGGTACAGGTTATAGAATATGTACACTTAAACATGCACAGCTAGATGAAGTTTCTTCAGGGTTTTCTGGTCATTTCTGCAAGTCTTTTGAAAGAGACACATAAATCCATAAGCTGAAATGGAAGTTAGTTTTCTATAGCTGGGGGTTATATCTATAAACTTCTGATATTGCTGAGGAAATATAATTATTTAAAGGTTGGTGAATTTATTGCAGCATGGACGTAGTTGTAATGTACTGTAGAGGAGGCATCAATATACCAACTGATACTTGCCCAGCAAAAAAAGGAAAAAAAGAAAAAATAAAAAAACTATTACCAACTGAAAGGATTTCATGCCATTTCTTTTGGCCCATGTTGCTTTTGAAGCTTTATCCCTAGTGGATTGGGATAAAGCTTGTTGTGGTTTGGTTTTTGTTGTCTCAACAGCCCACCAAGTGGGATATGGCTTGGTCTTTGCATTTATGTTACTTTTGTTCACATCCTACCTAGTGGGACACGGCTTGCTCTGGTTTCTAAATATGGTGATAGACTGGTATAGTAGTAAGAACAGCCGAAAAGAAAAAGAATTTCAAAATCTGTTGGTGGGTGACCAGTCACCTGGTGTTATCACACTATTATTTACAGTAAAAAAAAAAAAAGATGTTATTTCTAATTTGATGTGGCAGAAGTTCTTTTTGCTGTTGTTTTCCTGTGTTCCTTAAAGATGTTGAATGCATTTTCCTATTTTTCTCTGGATCTATTGCTTAGTGAATTTTAGAATTTTCTCATACCCCACTTAGCATCTTATACTACAAGGAGAAAGATACCGTAGTGCCCTTCTAGCACATATTTCCCTTGCCTTGTTTAACATTTTACATGGTGAATCTACCTATTATTTGTTATGAGCTCTCAACCATTAATAGTTTGTTAAATTTTGTCTCTTCTGCAGATAAATAGCTTCTCAAGGAAAAGCAATGGATTTTCGGTTTAAGCCAATGAATGAGGAAACATCTGATTGCTCCTTTAATGAGCAGGACATGCAGAGATGTCCTTTCTTGAGGAACATCAACAAGCCGACAAACTTTTCTTTTGCTTCCTTGAATTTTCCTTTTTCCGTGAGTTGCTCAATCTTTCATGATAATTGCAGCCTGTATAATTCTATGCAATTGAAACTTTTTCCATCTGGATTGCAACACTTAAATATGCTTCTAGCTGAATGCTTTCTGTTCATTGTTGTGTACTTCTTCATATCTTATCACTTGATTTTACATATCTACTTATGTCTGTCTGCATAAGTTTACATCTCAAACTTTATTGTTGTTGATAAGTTATTTAAAACTTGCTGAGAATACACTTCTTGTTCATTCACCTCAGCTAAAAGGGGCAAAAGGTCCAATCTTTGAGGATGGCCCTAATTTTGATTTGGCTTTCAAACTTTTTCATGGAAATGATGGGGTTGTCCCTCTCTCTGGGAGTTCTTCTCATAAACACGAGCTGGTGGAAGAGTCTGTTCCAAAGTTTAGCCCCTTAGCTTCTAAAGCTGCAACAATCAGTCTGTCAGCATTTGGACCAGGAGGACCATTCAGTTTTGATTCTTTCTCTGAGAAATGGAAGATGCAAAAGAGGAAATCAGAAAAATCAAAAAGGAAAGAGCCTTCACATCAGGTGTGTTCACTGTTACTCCTAATAGTTTACGTTCTGAAAGGGAAGGGAAATTTGTTGATTTATTATGTATAATTTTGAAGAAGCAATATAGCCACTTGATAAGAATGTTGCTGTCGTGGGATCCATATAGCCATCCTCACCTAATGGCACAAGGCTTGGTTTAGTTTATGGTGAAGCAGAAATATTCATCAGTGATACATCTTTCTGGAATCTTGATGAGTCATTTTTGCAGTTGAATGACTGAGATCCTCCTTGTTAGGTCAAGCCAGTATGGTTAATAAGCGGCTATCTCCTTGTTAGGTCTAGCCTGTATGGTTAATAAGCGGCTATCTCCTTGTTAGGTCTAGCCTGTATGGTTAATAAGCGGCTACCTGAATGTGGCACCCAAAATGATGGAGGTGTGTAACCTCAAAATATTAAGAAAAGACAGAGTGCTGATGGGAAAGAAGGTTCTATCTTACAATGAGAAATGATATATTTTAGGATTAACATGGTTATATTCTTTTAAATATATTAGGCATGCTTTGAACAAGATCTGTTCTATTCCTTATTGGTACCAAAAGGAAGTATAGTGTATTAAGGTACTGTACTTCTGCTTCTCAAAGAGATAGACAATCCATTTAACAAATTTTGGTTTCAGAAAAAGAAAAGCAGAAGCAGCAGTTTCATTTACCTGCACATGCTACTAATACATTCATACAGTATCAACCCATAATGTACTTACCCGGAAAATATTGCTGAATTTTTTATGCTGTCCAACACTAGTTAGGCTTCTTTTCCTTTCCTTTTCTTTATCCTCTGGGATGGGGCCTAGGGGAATAAATGTTAAGTGGTTGGAGAGCCATTGATTTACTCTTCGTCTCCTTCGGTACTATTTGATCAGTATTTATGCCAAATTGGGCTGTTCTCTATCTGAGAGGAAACCGTTTTTTCATATTATCCTTTTAAAGGGTCTGAAAATGTTTATGTCTAGTTGTCATAAACTCTCAGATAAAACTATGTTCTAGGTCCTAGTCAAAAGTTCAGGCACAACTAACATAGACAATGTGCTACTGACTCATTTTGCCTGAACAGATGGCTGTTTCAGATAGCAGACTAGCTATAGTCTAGATGATTCAGTTTATTGAATTGTTTTTGTTGAAATGATACTTTTCCCTTTCTGTGATATCAGTATTTAAAGTACCAAAACGTAGAAGATACCAAAACATAGAAATCTCCAACTTATATTTGTTCTTCTACTTGGAATTTGTGAGATTCTAGTATCAAATTTCTTGGGGATTATCTTACACATGGTCTTTCAGGGTGATTCGTCAAAACACGAGGCATTGGGCAATGAGTGGTTGGAAACTGGGAACTGTCCGATTGCCAAATCTTACAGAGCTGTCAGCCGTGTTCTCCCACTGGTTGCATCAGCTCTGCAGCCACCACCTGGAATGAAGCTCAGATGCCCACCTGCAGTAGTTGCAGCACGGGCTGCTCTTGCCAGGACCGCCTTTGTAAAGACTCTCAGGCCGCAGCCACTAACTTCAAAGATGCTGGTGATTGGAGTCTTGGGGATGGCAGCTAATATACCACTCGGTATATGGAGGGAACACACTCGCAAGTTTTCATTGTCGTGGTTTGCTGCAGTTCACGCTGCAGTTCCCTTCATAGCTATGCTTAGGAAGTCTGTGGTGATGCCCAAGACAGCCATGGCATTAACCATTGCTGCTTCCATCTTAGGCCAAGTTATTGGTTCCAGAGCTGAGCGAATTCGATTGAAAGCCAAAGCTGAGAGGGAAAAGATGGTAGCATATACAGGTCCATCTGGTGTTATTACTGGTGGTAATTCAGTCCAAGTTGACAGCACAATGGGGGTTCACTGTGGTAAGAAGGCAATCATGTGGGATCCTCTTCCGGACAAGGCTGCTAAGACCGCATCTCCACCAGTTAGTCTATGTTATTGAGGTGCACAAAGTACCAAATTTGTGAATTGTGAGGTGAAAAATAAAGCGATGCAACATAAGTTTTGCGAGATTGACAACTACGGTTATTATCTAGTAATTGAAATTCTACATATGCTGGATGTGAGTCTGGCCTATGCTGTGTAATATAGATAAATGTGAAGTAACGGTGCTATTGAAAATTTCCAGGGCAAGAAGCAGTACTGTTTCTTACATGCTTGGCATGCTATATTTGTCTTCTTCTCAAACTCCATGTTGTTGGATGAATGAATGCATTGTTCATGATGCAGTCAAGCCGTATGATATGTTAGGCTCAAAATAATTTGAAGAGTGCAGGAATGAAGTTTACACAGCATGTTAGAGTGCAGGAATGAAGTTTACACTGCATGTTATTTTGCAGAGTGTTCTATCCTTCTTTGGATTTTATGTATAACAAGAGTTTCATTCATTGAAATTTATATGTTTTGTGAAAATCAAATAGCTACATCTCTAATAGAGTCCACCTATGATACCGGAAATTTTGAAGATTAGTTTGCCAAGGAACATTCTACGTAGAAAATTCGACTTGAAATTGATCACCGGCCTCCACAAGATGGGACGGCCTCAAATTGAACATTTTGGAGTGCGAAGATCAATTATTCACGCGGTATCTTATCTGTACAAGGAAAGGTTTTTGGTCCTATGGACAAGAGAAAGAACCAAATAGGCCATTTCTCTTTTCATTGTTTCGCTCTATGCAAAATCTCATTCATAACCATTTTCACATTGATGTAAGTTCTGGTTAAAAAAATGTTCGTAATCGCATATAGTTTGTTTAATTAACTAATTATTCCTTAAAATTATTACATTATTCTTAAATAAGTTTTAAAAAGTGACATAATCTTCTCCTTTCTTTATTATTTTGACACCATTAACTAAAGTACTGAAAGTCTAATCTACCCTTACTAATATCAGCTGGCCATGTGACAGTAAGGGCATTCTTATAAAAATGTATGACGCATTATAAATTTTAACACTTGATGAATTAAAGACATGCAATACACTATCCATTTATTTGGAGTGAAAATATTAAGGTACGAATTATATGTCACTTTATGAATATAAGAAGATAATTAGATAATTAGATAAACTAAAAAAAAGTAACTTGCATTTTTATCTTGTAAATCTTTTTGGTCCTATCCGCATACTTCACTTATGTTCTTCACTGAAAAAGATTAACCTACCAAAAATTTAACGAAAATCTGAGAGGAAATGCTTTTAGTGCCAAATAAAGTTATAATCTTTTGAAGATTAATGAATTGGTGAAGCAAAAGTGGTGTTGGCCACAAAAACAAAAAAAGAGAAAGAAAAGGAAAAATACCTCAAATTTCGTCTAATTTTCAAGAAAATATTCTTTTCAATTATTTAAAGACAAAAGTAGCAGCATAATTTACAGAATATATTTTCTTACTTATTTTGGTCTTTTTCGTCTTTTCAGCTACAGTCTCACACTTCCAAACCCAAAAGACTCAAAATAAACCCAATACTAACTTTGTTACCCAAATTACAAAGTTACTAAGCACTAAGCGGAGATCTTCAAGCTTTTGGTATGTATTGATTCTTTATAGACAACTGTATCTATTCTTTTTCTTTTTTGACAAATTTTGTTGGCTCAAATCTGAAAATGTAACCTTTTTTTCTTTTGGTATTGTTTTTGTTGAGATTAAGAATGAAGATTGGGTATGTATGTTGGATTTTGAAAGCAAAATAGAAGATTTCAAGCAGCAAATATCGTTTTAATTGTTTGTATATAAATATATTATCTCTTTAATTGTTTGATTATTCAAGAATCTTGCTATTTATGATACTAAATATCGGGTTTATCAAAAGATAGTTGGTGTTAAACAAGGTGTGTTCAACAAATTGGTTGTGTGTGTTGGATGAAGAAGGTAGTATGTGGGTGTAGTTTTCGTGGACGCGTGCGTTGGTGCATTTTGCGTGCTGTCTGCGTGTGTTTTGGTGGTCTTGTGTTGTTTATCACTGTGTGTTTTGTGTATGTCATATGGTGGTAAAGTGTAGGGATGAGTGTGCATGTGTTTTCTGGCGCATGTGATATAAGCATACCTGCAGCTGGGTGTCGGAAGAGGCTGGTATGCGTCATACGTGTGTGTTATTTCCGCTGAAATTTGCCGAGTAGAGTGATGCATATGTGTGTGCATATATGTAAGTTGTGTGTGTGTGTGTGGCTTGGCGCCTCGGCTTGCTCAGAGATTGTGTACAGTGAGTAAACTGTTTGACTTTTAGTGTCTACAGTGACTGTGTTGAAGTGGGTGTGTTGTGTGTATCTTTGTGGCTCTCAGGATTGTGTTGGTGAGGTGTGCCTGGCGACAGTAGTGTAGTCAACTACAGTTGGGAGAATTGGAATTTTCTTGGGCTGGTTAGATGTATGGCTGCACTGCAGTAGCAAAAAGAAAGAACAAAGGAGATGAAGGAAGGAGTAGAGGAAGAGAAAGGAAAGGAAAAAGAAAAACTAAAACATGAGGGCAGGCAGCATTAAAGGGGGAAGTATGTAATTAGCAGTGATAATAAACGTATATACACATATTAAGATTAGTGTACAATATTATAGCAAGTTCCTTGCAGGTAATGATAAGATTGTATGACATATGATAATCATTTATCGTTAAGAAAAAGTATATATGTGAAAATGATATGAATGATGTAGCTAACTATGGTATGTAGTATTAGTGTAAAGTGATATTGACATATGTAAGTAAATGAATATGCTTTATAAAGCTGAATTGTCTTATGATAACGACAAATTGTGTAACATTAATATGTAAAATTGATAATGAAACATTGAATGATGTAAAACAAAAAACTAATTTGCAATTCCTAAGAGCCCTTCTACTTTATTTTACTACTTGAACCTGTGATCTTAGTTAAAGTTTTCATTATGCAGCGAAAAATTGATTTTGAGGATGCAATTTTAGAATTCATATTAGAGCTGGACTCAGAGTTAGTACACCTCTTATCTATGGGATGTTCTTTATTCATTGGCATCATTATTCCATGATATTTGTATTTGCCTCTTATATCTCTTATTGAAGCTAATATCTTACCCTCCGGTTTGTAGTGCATATCTTACTATTTCAGTAAAAATCCCCATTGTCATGATGGTCCCTCAATTGATTGGCGTTCTTTGACAATTGACTGAAATTGTGTGCTTGGAGTTGCATATAGTTGTGCAGATGGGAGCATGACAGCAATTTAAAGAAAAAAAGAAAAGAAAAGAAATGAGCTCTAAAAAGTGACCTGTTCCAAATTGATAGAGCCTTTTCCCGTCAGCTAAATGTATATTAGTCACATGCCACATCTTGGGCTCTTCTTCTCCATGGAATTACAAAAATCTTCTTTTACATTTTGGTAGGAGTTCCTTTATGTGGACTTCTGCTTCTGACATGATACTACATTATCAATCTATCATTCTTTCTTGCTGATGCAACTGAAGGTAGATGCAGTTGAAGGTAACTGCAATTTAAAGGTGGAAGTACTGTAGCTGATGTTTGCCCGTTCAGATTTGTCCGTAAATATGGACGGTTCTAATACATAGCTGATCCTTAAACGTTTGCTTTATTTATTAAAGAATTAAACAACTGATTTTTATTAAATGAAGTTATTAGTGTCTGAGACTTATGGGTAATTAACAAACTACCTCATTAATTTTTGTTTGTTGTATAGCCAAAAACTCATGGGGCTATTTGGCTTCTACTCTTATAGCTTTATCGTTGGATCATTCTAACTTGAAGTTTCTTTCAATTGCAGGATTGTTTCTGCAATTAGTGTGAAAATTTGTGCCCCCCTTCTTCTCTACAGACTTGCATTTCTCACTTCTCTTGGCTGCCCCTTCCTTTTCCGCCCACTGTTGAGAAAACTGAGAATAAATATGTTGGCTACTAAAATCTTTCCTATTTCGTCTCCTTCTCCTATCTTGAAAGCTTCCACATCTCCTGATTCAAATGTTACCTTTGCACGTTTTGTGTCCTCCACAAAAACCAATAGGAAAATCAACAGAACCAACAACTCTTGCTTGCGCATCAGATCAGTTGCTACACCAGCACCTGAAGAAACCCTGTCAATGACCCCTGCAGCGACCCGCGTCAAGATCCTTTCGGAAGCACTGCCCTTTATTCAAAAATTTCGGGGTAAGACGATTGTGGTGAAGTATGGAGGTGCAGCCATGAAATCGGAGGCCCTTCAAGCATCGGTAATTGCTGACATTGTTCTACTCTCTTGTGTTGGACTTCGCATTGTCTTTGTCCATGGTGGTGGTCCTGAAATCAACCAGTGGCTTGGACGGTTGGGTCTTAAGCCTAACTTCCTTAATGGACTTCGAGTGACTGATGCCTCAACTATGGAAATAGTCTCAATGGTTTTAGTAGGGAAAGTTAACAAATATCTTGTATCATTGATCAACAAGGCAGGGGCAACTGCTGTTGGGTTATCAGGGCTCGATGGACGGCTATTAACTGCTCGCCCTTCTCCTAACTCTGCTCAGTTGGGTTTTGTTGGGGATATTGCTAGTGTTGACCCAACTGTGCTCCATCCTCTCATTGACAATTATCATATCCCTGTGATAGCCTCTGTGGCAGCTGACAGCACGGGTCAAGCATATAACATCAATGCAGACACTGCAGCTGGTGAGCTTGCGGCAGCATTGGGGGCTGAGAAATTGATTCTGCTCACAGATGTTGCAGGAATTTTAGAGGACAAGGATGATCCACGCAGTTTGGTGAAGGAAATTGATATCAAAGGGGTGAAGAAGATGATGGAGGACGGGATAATTGCTGGAGGTATGATCCCCAAAGTGAACTGCTGCGTCAGGTCCCTAGCCCAAGGTGTGAGGACAGCCAGTATTATTGATGGACGGCTCCAACACTCTTTACTTCTTGAAATACTTACCGATGAAGGCGCTGGAACTATGATAACTGGGTGAATTTCATCAATATCTTGAGACTTGATGACTTAGTAAGTCTTTCATATAATCCTTATTTCTTATATTCCTTGCAGTCACCTGTTACTGCACATCAGTAACAGTAAATAAAATTTTTGGTTTGTAGAGCGGAAAAGTAGCTAAAAAGAAAGGTTGCTCAGCTTTATTGCCTTACATAAAGCTTTACCAACTTCTGGCAAAGACTATCGTAAACAAGAGACAACAGAGGCAATCACGTATTGAATCACGTATTGAAGTGAAGATCAAATCTGAAGAATGTTACTTATGGGAAATCTGAGGCAGATTTTCATCTTTTTTCCTGAAAAATTTACAGGAATTGTATAAGCCAAAAATCGTGTGGAATCGGTTCCACACAAGGCTGCTAAGCCCACATCCCCACCAACTACCCTGTTATGGAGGTGCATATAACACCCAAACTGTAATCTTAAGGTGAACAACAAAGCAATGATAGATTAGATTCACATCTATAGTCATTGTCTAGTGATTGTAATACTGACTTTTGCTTGAGAATCGAGATTAATCTGGATATTTTGGTTCAATATTATATTTTGTTTAACAGAAAGAAAGGTAAATGCGGTGTGCAGTTGACTAAATTGCTCTGAGATGGATAAACTTCGCAGCTCTTTCTTTCAAACTTAACATTTTGTGCACGACCTCCGAAATAAATAAAAAGCCAAGCAACTATCTTCAATTGTTGAATTGATGGCCTGCACTTTTGATAAATCTCATTGATTTTTGTACTCTGAGTTGATGCCATGCTCGCATCACTAGAGTCCTTGGTGATCTGGGAGATTGGGTTGAGGATTCCTCTGAAATTAAAGGTTTGGTTCAAAACTTCTACTCCAGTCTTTTCACATCAATTGGGTTCGGGCACAATTTCTGAAGAAGTCTTCATAGCTGTGAGAGGTTTCTTTTCGGGGAAGTTGACATCTCTTACATCAACCAGACCAATATGGTGCTGATTCCAAAAATCAATCATCCTCAATCTGATTGACTTTCGCCCGATTAGCTGTTCTAATTTTATCTATAAAATTATTGCGGGGGTGATAATGATTAGACTCAAATTAAAATAAATTATATACAAAAATGACAAACTTTAAAAACAAATAAGGGAAATAGCCACCCTGATTGAAATCGTGTCTTAAAAGTCACGTTTTTGGAGAAATTACATCAATATATCACCTGTTGGTGTGGGGGAGTTGTCATGTCAAGACATGATTTCATTTTCTATTTTATTTAACTGAAATCGTGCCTTCTACAAATGATTTGAATTTTTTTAATTTTCACTGAAATCGTGTCTTGAACAATCAAGTTTATCTTTTTATTATTTATTGAAATTGTTTTTTGAAGACACGCTTTGAGTTTTTTTTTAAATTTTTTTATTTTTCACCTTTTTTTCATTTTTCTCATAAAAAGTGAAGGGGAAAAAAAACAAATTATTAGAAAAATAAAGTTTAAGGAGAACGGTTTTAAGGTTTCAAAAATTAGAATAAAAATGAACTTGTGACTTTGAGCTCATAACTTTAAAAAGAACAACCCATTTAATTTATTAACTTGGCAGCTAGACCCTCCGTCGCCCATCCTTTTCACCCTACGTTAGGCCGAGAGATCCTCTATCTCTCTTCCTTTTCACCCAATGAACTCTTTTAAATCCTTCTTTGCTCCAACAGAATTTTGCAACAAAGGAAGAAAGTTGTCTGTAAATCTTTTCTGGAAGGATGAACAAAGGCATAACATAACATGTGTTGGGTGAACTCTATACTCTTTTCTTTATTGATTTATGGAATTTCAGTTACCCAAAAAAAAAAAAGAAGAAAAAGTTGATGCTTGCCTCCATAAGAAAGCCTCAAATTGAACATTGTGCAATGCAAAACATCAATTATGCACGAAATATCTCATATCTACAAGAGATTTGTCCTATAACAAAAGCAAGAAGCAAAATTGCCATTACTTTCTTTTCTTTTTCCTTCCCCCCCCCCCCCCCTTTGAGTCCATGCGAAGTTGCAGATCACAAGCCACTGATGTGTATAGGCAATGAATCTTGTTGGATCGGTTTGCGTACTTCATTTATATTCTTTACTTTAAACAAATTAAAAGTAGTATCTATTATTTAAAGAAAAAAACATAGATGTAAAGGTATTAGTATTGGTTCAAAATAAGTTTATTTTTTCATGAAGGTAAATGAATTTGTGAAGCAAAAGTGGTATTAGCCATAGAAACCAAAAAAAATATATATATATGACCTCGAATTTCTTCTGATTTACTAACCCAAAGAATATTCTTCTAAATTACTCAAAAGTCAAAAAAACCCTCACAGAAAAGGGTCATCTTGCCATCTTTCCAACATAATATGGGTTTTCTAGTATTTTCATCTACACCCTCACACTTAAACCCAGAACACTAAAATCCTACGGAAACTTGGTCACTACAGTCACAACACTTCTAAGCGGAGATCTTCAAGCTTCTTGTACGTATTCATCTTTTTATACATCATTAACTGTATTTCCCTTTTAAATAGATTTCTTGGCTTAAATGTGAAAATATATATTTCTTTTTTTTTCATATTATTTCTGTTGAAATTGAGAGTGAAGTTTAAGTTTTGATGGGTTAATGCATCTGGGTCTTTATTCTTTTGTGTAAAAATTTGACTTTTGCAGTATTCTTTATGCATTTGATTCTTTTTTATTGTTTTTAATTTCTGGGAATTAAAATGGTGCAACAAATTAAGTGTCAAGTTGCTAGTTTAAACAGGTCTTGTTAAAGGTTGATACTTTGTTGTGTATTCATGTAAGGTCGTGTAATCAATGCACAAAGCTCCGGAAACACAGCAGGGTCTGTGGAAGTAAATGTAGGAACTTTATCGGGCACCCGAAACCAAGTATTCGACAAGTGAACCATGTGACCTTCTTTGTGAATTTAGAAATGTCTAAAATTTTAGCTTAAGTTTTCATGTTGAAATTGATTTTAATGCACAAGTCATTTGGTTCTTGTCTGATGTCTATCATGCTTTGTGAGTTTCTAATGGAGCTTTGACTTAAAATGTATTGTTTTCATACAATTAAGCTCTCAACTTTGTAATGTGGGATAATGTGCATTGAAGGAGAGAATGATCTTAATATGCTTCTTGGATGAGTTTACTTTAGCAAGTTATTTACAGAAATGATAGACATGCGTGTACTATGTCAATGTCTGAACAAATTTAGTTTTCCATCACTAAGCTAATAGTGTTTTGTTTTCTCATAATGCATTATACGGACCAGTCTCTTGAAAGGATTTTGGCAGTCAATAGCTGAAATTTCAATGTCTTTCTCTTTTTGCCATTGCCAAAAGATTAGACCAGACAAATGTTTAGCAAGACAGTGAATAAAAGTGATGTCGACTGGTCTTTTTATTCTCAAACTATCAACTAAAAACATGATATTTCATTAGAAATCTTTTTCATGCTGCATTTTGATACTGATTCTCTTTTCTTTATTTTTGTGTTTATATGTCTCCTAACAGGCATTTTGTCATAGGCAACTTTTCCACAATGGGTTGGAAGGCAGCACAGAAACTCATTCATCACTGGAAGATTCTCAGAGGTGATAATGTAAGGAAAAAGAGAGGATATTATACAATTCTCTCTTCTCTCTCTCTACACCGACATGTATATAAACATATTCATATGCATATTTGATATTTTAATGGAACTGATCAATTCCTTTTTCTTACTCAATTGAAGGTCATGATAATCAGGGGAAAGGATAAAGGCGAGAAAGGTACAATTAAGCGTGTTATACATTCTCAAAATCGCATTATTGTTGAGGGAAAAAACTTGGTATGCGATTCTTTCCTTCCCTTTTCATGTGTTTTCCTAACCTCTTACTGACTGAGTTTAGGGTCTCGTGTTCTTTTAACAGTTTATGATGTGTTATGTTCAATTGTTGAACTGTACTTTATTTTTGGCATTGTTGACATCATGTAACTGGTGATATTCTGTTGCACACATCATTATCTGGTAGTTGGAAGTTTGTTTTCCTCTTTTTTGGTTGGGGGAGGTGGCTGATAATGCGTCTGTAAACATTTGATTATGGTTGAGCAGTGATTCTGATTGACTAGCGTCTTGGACACTCAGAAACAGAAAGTCATGTGAATTCATGAAAACAGCCTATGGAAGGTTGCACCTGTAGTCTTCTTGAGCTGTGTTGTATAGATAAATTCTGCTTGTAGTGCTCGGATAGTGCTTTGCACCTATCATAAGGGGAAGTTTGACCTTTAGAATATTTGCTAATTCCACTCAAGTTCTTATGGCATTTGGGTAATCCCACCCCTGCCCAGATGTGAAATATGTATTTGGTTCAATTATGTTGTCATATATTTCTAATGCTCGTCATCAAATTACACTTTGTTGCAGGTGAAGAAGCATATCAAGCAAGGGCAAGGGCATGAAGGCGGGATTTTCACAGTAGAAGCCCCACTACATGTATCGAATATTCAGGTTCTAGATCCAGTCACAGGGTACGGATGCATATCTATCTTCTTCTGTTTAAATGTTGCTTTTGTAAAATAGGTAGCTCATCTTTTCCTTATCAGGAAGCCATGTAAGGTTGGGATCAGATACTTGGAAGACGGTACAAAAGTTAGAGTTTCCAGAGGAATTGGAGCATCAGGTTCTATAATTCCTCGTCCTGAAATCCTGAAGATAAGAACCACACCAAGACCAACAGTAGGTAATGTCCAAGCACTCCCACCTGGGCCCCAATGTGTAAGCGTGTGCCTTTCTGCTACAACTTACTTAGATTCGATGCATGCTGTCTGCAGCTATAATCCTTTAACATCCGTGAATGCCTAATGCCAAGCAAGGGAATTGTGAAAAAGTTTTGTGAATTTGCCTCATCGTATGCCCAACAGATTCTTCTCAGAGGCTTTGGATTCTCACTCCACTAAAGTATCACAGCTGCTCTTACATAAAGGGGATGAATATACCGACACTGTGCAACTGAACATTTATTCATAATCTTTTCCTCCTAACTGGAACACATTCTATTGTCAGTAATGAAACAGCATTTATAAGCATTTTATGTCAAACAGTATCTTCATTAGCTGGAAGGAATTAGTCTCTACTAGCCTTACCCATAGAATGAACAAGAAACGGGTTGGGTTACTGTCTAGAAATGATAAATGGATGGGGTCGAATGGCTAAAGCTCTGCCAGCAGTCCAAAAACGACAATGATTAATTGATAATTTGAGAAACAAAGTAAAGTTCAGAAATCTAATTTAATAGGCAAATGAATAGAAGCATGAGAGGATACATATTAGTTTATAGTCCTGAATTTAACAACTATATCTCACACTTAAGCCTGAGGCAGATAATAGAGGAGAACCTGGCAGAAGGAAGATTGATGTCATTTGGCGCTTCATGTGCAAAGGGGATGGAAAGGTTAGGTGTGTTGCTTATGGAATATAAGGATAGCAACCCCTCAGGAATTTGCTATATTTCAAGCTCAAGAAAGAAGAGTGTAAATCTCAATATTCAATTATTCCAAAACAATAGGTATAGGTAGGCAGTTGTTGTTTTGATGAGTTCTTATTTTTTGTTCCTTTTGGCTTTATCCTTTATCCTTGCTTTGTGTGGGGTATGTGGGCAGAGAGTGGTGAAAAGTATTTGGATGAGTTCTCTTCAATTGAAAGATCTTCTCTGTCTGTTCTCTTGTTTTTCTTTCTCCACCTTTATTCTCTCTGTGCGGCCTCTAGGCTTAGAAGGTTTAACTTTCGACTAACATTATGCTTCTTTCTCAATTTCTGTCATTCTAGCTATATATCTATAAAAGTTTCTAGTGAATTTGCAAAAATATTAACTAGTACTTTTTAGCCATAACCCATGCTAGAATTGGTCGAATCTCTAATGCAATTTCGCCTGCTTCCTGTGTTTCTTGTATGCAGCGGGTCCCAAGGATACTCCAATGGAGCTGGTTATGGAGAAGACTTACGATCCCAAAACTGGAAAGGGCATGCCAGACCTTTAAGGACCTGAGTCATTCTTTTGAGCTTCACATAGAAATGTGACTTGGAAAAACATGTTGGAAATGAAATGCTAGAGGAGATTGAATATTATGATATTTTGTTCTTAGATGTAACTAACACATACTTAATGAGTTTCCGAATATGTACATCCAATGCAAAAGGTCACTTGCATGGATCATTTGTATCAGAAAAGATGAAGGGTCGAGTAACATGCTTTCAGATAAATCTCTCCCCTGAGCTCTCCCCTGAGGCTTTAGACTAATAAAGAGCATGTGTTGAGATGGGCTATTATGTCTACAAATGCGTGCCTTTTCCATCCATGAAGTTCTCTTGAATAGCAAAGAGAGAAAGTCTATTGCGGATAGCAACACGCTTATATTATGTAATAAGTAACAAAAGCAAAAGCTCATAAACAAATATTGAACTTAACAACTAAAGAAAAATAATTTACATATACGAAAGACAAAATTCTCTTCACAAGACGACCATCTAACTTAGCAGGCCTGAAGATTTACCCATATTATTCTGCCATCTCATCATCTGTAGGTTCCTTTCACACTAACAATGCGAAAGGAAAACACATCACCCATCATGTCCACCAAAAAGGTGCATGACAAGAAACAAAAACATGTCGTAGCGAGAAGCAGCATCTGTACCACAAAGTTTGCATAAGTCACTTAAAAGCCACCTACATGTTGCCTAGAAAAGTTACCGTATCTACTAGGTGTTGTGTCGCTGTTTCCAAAGGCTGGAGGAACATTGCTCATCCCGGGACAATCTTTTGCCCAATGTCCAAACTGATGACATTTGAAGCACTCGCCAGAAGCACCACCACCACCACCACCACTTGCCCCAGTAGACATCCTATTGCTGAAGCTACCACCATACGACTGTCCCTGGACATTCATCATACTAGGGCAGTTTGCGGAGTTGTGGCCCATACCTCCACAGCTATTACAGCTCAAATACATGCCAGTTGAGATAGGCGCAGCAGGCCTAGAACCACCAAATTGATTCCCATATTGACTTGCCTGATTTGCTGATAACCCAGTTTCTCTACCAACATCTCTAGTACCTCCACCATAAATCACTACAGGGTTTACAGAATCCCTAGTCCCACTTTCAATTCCAGAGTTATTTAGCCTGGCACTCAGAACTCCACCTTCTGTCTTCAAAGGCGGTGAACCCAAGTCTTGTCCTTTAGATTTAGTGATTAAGTCCAAAAGATACCTTGTCTCTGATTGGAAATTTACCTTCTCGGCTTTAACTACTGTGGATTTGACACGCTGTTCATCGCTAAAAGTCTCCTCCTTCACTTTCAACTTAAATACATATTTCATGAAGAGAACACTGCGGACAACTTCAGCAAACCGATCATCATCTTGTTCTTCATACTTCAAGTAATACAACTCTTTTGCAGAAACACCCAAGATCTCTTCACCGCATTCCTGAAAGGCAGTTACCCAGGTCAAGCCAGTATGATCCTGAATTTGGAACTGGAGAATATACCTATAATCACATTCATCAACTGTCTGATCACACCTATCGCATCGCCATTTTCCATCTCCATTATTTGTTACCTTTTTGTTGCACTGTCGATCACCAATCATAAGGGGGCATGCAGTATAGCAAAAGTTATCGGATTTTATAAATGTGAGAGTGGCGGAAACCGTGATCCAATCTGGCTTCTCAGAAGTCCCTAGTCGTTCATCTTTGATTTGAGAGATAGTTTTGCGCACATCTGTCCGACCCATGCTTATAGTTTCCCTGGATAGAGATACTGAAGAGGTGTTCTTTCCCTCCTGTTCAAACCAAGACTTCAGTTTGTGGGCCTCTGGAAAATCTGGCTCTATAAATATCTGACTTGAAGATATAGTGCCTAGAGCTTTACCATTGAAATCGTTCACTCTGCCAGATTTGACTGCCAAAACAGGAAATGCCCCAGAATCACACATGTTTTGGAGTGTTTGACCTTCAGCATTGCAGAAATTCCCCCACAAAGTCAATTCAACACTCCTGCCAGACATGTCCTTCAGCTGGAGACTTCTTTTCTGAGTCTCGGTGCCATTTTTTCTCATTATTGAGCTGGATGGACTGATAGAAGACACCACGCCAATCACATCGACAACATTATTGTTATCCATGCCCTCAATGTCACTTATGGAGCAAAAATGAAATTGTTGCTTGGGAATTGAATTATCATCATCAAAGCAGGGCTGAATTATTGAAGTAGTCTCCAGGAAAATTTCATGATCATTATGTAGGTGATTGAAAATCTTCTGAGCAGGTCTCAACGAACCCTTTGATATCATATACACTTTTCCTGGCTCTATTTGATTGTAGAACTGATCAGCTACAGTATTAAAGCAAGTCACCCGTATTTCGCCACCATCAGAATCAAGAAGATCAAAGGAGAATACTTTACCATCACCTCGGGGATTATTGTAGTACCTTAGTTCTCCTTTAGCTGTCACTCTGGCCTTAATAGTCCACCTACCTTGATATGGATTCAGAGCTGCAATAGGAATAATCCTTGGGGGAGCTTCATTTTTAGCTATAGGTCCTCTGTTTGAGAACATTGGATTTGGCTGCTGATATGACAGCTGAGGTGGGCGCACATAATTATTCATGGGAGGACGTTTAGGACCAAAACCAGATTCCGATTTATTGTATGGAGAGGGTGCACTTGCAGCATTAGGTCTTCCTGACTCAAGATTGCTGGCAAAAGAACTACCATACGAATGTGAACCGGCAGTGCGATTCATTTCAGGAGGTTGCATATGAGTATTCCCTGGTAAATTTGGTTGTGGAAATGCCCCGCTAACGTCAGGTCTAGTATTAAAAGATTGAGAATTATTCGTAACTGGTCCAGACTGATTCATTGGCTGAACTGACGGAGATGATCTTGCCCCCGAAGAGGTATCACCATCCATCTTCAGAGGATACTGCCTTGGCTCCCCAATAGGATCACATTTTTCAGTTATCACATCCAGATCAATAATAATGATGATCCTGCTTAAATATAACAGAATATGGTCAACAGTTACAAAACTTTACAGCAAAAGAACACTGGAGCTAAACTAGATTTGCGAGATATGGCAAAACTTCCATAAGTTTCAAAGAAAACGAGCAGTGACTATAAAGCATCAGGCGAGACCCAAAAATCAAAATAATAACGCGTACTTAGTTTTCCTTCAGCATTGTCACTTCTGTTCAAGTAACTCTAATAAGCACTACAAAAATCCAAAACACCAGAGAAGTCACACTAGGTAACAATAAGCGATCGTCAATAGCCCTTTCCCAGAAGTAAACTAAAATCACAGAGAATATAACTAGTCCTTTCCATCTAAATTCATCTTTGCTAGAAGCAACTATACACCCAGAATTGCCCAGGTAACACAATATAACTAAAATCACAAAGATTACATAACAAACACGTAAAATTTAATTCAATAAACAGAGAAGCGATAATATTTAACACCATAATACAATGAATACCAGGAGATACAAACTTGACACCCTAATAACACAATCGCATCACGTAAATTCACACATAGACACTTCAAACTTGAGTTTCAGAAATTAAAGCTTCAAAATTTCCTTATTTTACCTTATTTTAACTAAAAAAGAAAAGCAAGCCAACCACTTAATAAGCAATGCACACTTAGCTTAGATAGACACGATCAAGCAAACAACAAATTAGGACTATTCGCAATATCATACACTAATAAAACACACTATGACCACTGGCAATTCAACTAGAACATAATACACACATATACCTGCATGTATACATTAAAAACTAAGGCACTTTGCACAGATTAGGGTTTGAGATGGGGAAAATTACATGCGATTTTGTATGAGATTACAAACAAACTGAGTCAATTGCACGATGGAGCCTTTCTGGAGGCGCTGAGAACGGACCAATTCGTTGCGCTGCGTGGCCAACATCCCTTGCTGCAGGTGGGCGCCGTCGGACAGCAAGATGCGGTAGCGTTCGTTGTTGCTGTTGGCGGCGCCGCTGGTGTTCTGCGTGTTGACGAGCCGTATGTCCGCCACCTGGAGCACCGGCTTCAGCTCCGCCGCCTGCGCCTCCCCGCTCGACAGCATCGCTATTGCTCCTTCCGTCAAGTTCACCGGCGGTGGCATTGTTAGTAATTTCTCGGAAAGATTTTCGAGGAGGGAAAAGTGGATAAAAGAGGTGGGTTTTTGAAATGGAAACCCTAGGCGGGAGGGGAAAGATTTCGTTTGATTTGAGAGAGAAAGATGAAGAAGAGACTGAGCGCGAAACTTTATGCTAAGCTAGTGCGTGTGTACGTGTACGTGTACGTGTGTGTGTATTTATGGTGGTATTTATAATATTCTTTTATTGAGTTTGGATGGTTGGACTTCCAAGAGAAGCTATTAAGATTGTATCATTTCTTCTTTTTATTTTGGTCAATAAGATTTTATCATTTCAGTTAAACATTTTCAATTATTTGTTTTTGACTTGCATTTTGAGATAATTTTATATGGTCAAAATTTTCCAATGACATTACAATAAAACGTTTTTGGATTGGCTTTTTAATTAACACTAGTGCTTTTATACTCCATGCTTTGCAGGGACTTATTTAAATTCTGTGTATTTTTTTATTTTTTAAATATTTATAGATGTAATTTTCTATTGTTTTTAGATTTTCGTGTATTTTTTATAATTTTTAAATATATATAAAAAGCTTTTTCTTTAATAAAAGAACATTCTTTTCATAAAAAAAACATCTTTTTTTTTCTTTCTATATGCTTGAATTAACTGTTAAAAGAAATTAAAACCCTTGGAAAAACTTGAGCTGGGCTTTTTTCATAAGTCAAAAAATTGTGCTTTCCAGAAAGTATTTTCTTTACAAAAGTTACACAACAAAATTATTTTCTTTCAAAAATTATACAAAGAAACGTCTTTGGGAAGATGTTTAATTTATTAGAAAAAAATTCTCTTTCGTAATCAAATCTCTTAGACCATATTATCATATAATTTTTATACTTAATGTTGTTATGCAAATACGACAAAAAGTTTTTGTAATATGAAAGAAAATATAAGGCAGTACGGCTGTACGAGCTTACAAAAGATTGAAAGAAGCTTTTAGGTGAGTTTAAACCAACTTTATAAACCCAAGCCAAACCTCCTCATGGGCTGTGTGTCCTCATGGCCTCGACACGGCAAGAGCAACAGCCACATTTTTTTTTTTTTTGCGTCTTTCTTTTTGTCATCTACATATAGGCCTGTTTGGATTAAATTTTTTCAAAAATATTTTTTAATAATTTTTGAAGAATAACTTTTTTGAAAATTTAAAAATTCTGACATTTAAAAAAAATTATATTTGAATTTTTTTTTAGAGTTTCAGCTTTTTTGGAAGTCAAATCAAATAATTATTACAAATTTAATATAACCTTTTTAGAAAAAAAAATTTTCTTGAAAAAAAGATAATCCAAATAAGCCCTGTGTCTATTGTTTAAAAAAAAAAAAAGAAAGTAGAAGAAGAAGAAATTAACGTGTAATATTTATGCTCTCTATTATGAAATTAATGCATGATATTTATGTTTTGATGTACATTGTTATCGACCTATTTTGTATATATAATTATTCAAAAATTAATTTAACCATTTGAGGAAGGTCTTAGTCTTTATTTTCAAACAAGATTTATCATTTGCTTAAAAGTATACGAGAAAGAAATTATTGTAGTTATTTGTTACTAAAACTTTTATGACTATCCTTATTCCATACATGGTATTATGGTAAATTATTGACACTGTCCTTACCTTGGTCAATAAAGTCAAAGGTCAAGGTAAGGGGGATAAAATTCTTACCTATATCTTATCCTATAGCTAGTATCAAGTTAACTTTTAGTACTATCTTTGCCCTTGTTAGATTAAAAAGAGCCTACCTTGCCCTTATGGAATACTAACCAACAAGGTTAAAGGGGCAAGGCAATAGGATAAAACTCCTACTTGCTTAAAAAATATTTTGCAAGTTATTAATGATTAGATTAGGACTTTGGTTATCAATGGGAAATAAAATGACTTCTACCACTAAACAAAGAGATTTCTAATCAATAACATAATTTTCATACTAAAAATATGTAAAGACATATTAAAGATAAAAAAGAATACATATATATCAGGATGGAGTGGGGTGGATAAAACCATTGACCTCACCAGAAGTAAGGGCATACAAAATACTAGTTTTATCCCAGTTGAGAATTTTATGACAAAACCCTACCCTAATTCCGATAAAATAGAGAGGTACGGAATAATATTGCCATCCTTAATGAGGATTAATTAATGTAAACTGCAACAAAGCCTCAAAAGAAACATGTGAAGCATTCAAAAAGACAAAAAACTATGACTTGTTTGCTGTTTTATCAAACACAAAACGGACAAGGAGATATGGACCACAAATACATTACTACAAAAACGATAAAAAAGAAATCAATAAGCCCTTTTACTGGTATTAGATAAAGAAGCTATATATATATATATATATATAACTTAGCACGAAACATGCATTGGCCATTGAAGTCTCATGGATTTGTATGGGGTGCCACTCTACGATTTTCATTCATTTGATCTAGAAGCCCATCTTAAATATATTAAGACTATATGTAGTATTTTATTATATAGATGTTGTTGTTAAATTTAAGATGCAACTAACTTTTTCAATCTATGCCAAATAAATAAAAAATCAAATAACATTTATCATGAAATACTGGAATGACAAAATTTTCAAATTAAGATGCTTAACTGTAATATATTATTACTTGAACTATTTCACTCAATTTTGTAAAGGCGGGTCAGTACTCTATCATTTGATTTCTTCTTCCCACCTCTTTCCTACCTTGTTCTTCGAATATGCTCTTGGCCGTGCATTTATTATTCTTTTTTGTTTTTTGGCTAAATGGCAATTGGCAATGCATCTAGATATTTAATAAGTAATCCTCATACGCACCTCATTTTTCATGCATGCTTTAATTTGATTAAAAAAGGGTTGGTGGTAATATTGAGGGTGGTGAGACCATCCAATTTATTTTATTAATTCTCTTTTGACTCGCCCATCTCGCTAGTATATATAAGTTCAAGTCTCCGTTTAGGTGTACATTTAATTGCGTGATTAATCGAGATTCAGAAAATTATCAGACATGGGTAACATCTTCTCCTCTTCTAACAACCAAAGTAAACCAATTGACAACGTTTTCAAGTTCCCTTCTCCATTGCCAGTTTGGCCACCAGGTCTGAATCTCTTTCTTCATGTTTTTCCCCCCTCTCCCTCTTCTTTTTTTTTTCCCCCTCTCTTAGAAAAAGGCAAAGTTGATTATAGACAAACAAGCTAAGGAGTTAATAATGAACATTTTCAACCACTTGAACTGCTCCTAATTCTTAGTGATATATGGGTTCGGCTAAGATTTGCAGACTGAATATTGTTTGAGCTTACCTCGTTTCTTAAGTTAATTTGTTTAGTAACATGTTTCAGGTGATGGTTTTGGTAGCGGATACATTGATCTGGGAGGGCTCCAGGTGTACCAAGCAACGTCTTTCACCAAAATCTGGGCAACCAATGAAGGCGGACCAGACAACCTCGGCGCAACATTCTACGAGCCTGCATCCACGCCCGATGGATTCTTCATGCTTGGCTGCTATGCCCAACCAAACAACCAACCACTTTTCGGTTGGGTTCTTGTAGCAAAAGACAACACCAGTACCAACAATGATGCATCATCAGGTAATATTTTAGAGAAACCAACTGATTACACCCTCGTTTGGAGTAGTGATGGCGGCTATATATGGCGACCAACACCACCCGATGGTTACAAAGCTTTAGGCCACGTTGTCACCACCACGCCGGAGAAGCCGTCGGTGGAGAAAGTCGGGTGTGTTCGCTCGGACTTCACAGATGAATGCGAGGCTGAGAATTGGATATGGGGCCCTGGAACAGCGAGTGGTGAGAATGGATTTGATGTTTATAGTGTAAGGCCAACGAATAGAGGGACTCAAGCTCAAGGTGTCAGCGTGGGCACATTCAACATTGTCAAAAATGATAGCGACCCTTCAACAACAACATCATCTCTAGCTTGCTTGAAGAACAACAACTTCAATTTATCTTCCATGCCTGATTTAATTCAGCTCCAGAGCTTAATCCAGGCGTATTCTCCCTGGATTTATTTTCACCCTGATGAAATATACCTTCCAGCTTCAGTTAATTGGTTTTTCAGCAATGGTGTGCAATTATATAAGCAAGGAGATGAGTCAAATCCAGTTGCTGTCGAGCCCAACGGTTCGAACCTCCCGCAAGGCGGCTCCAACGACGGCTTATACTGGCTCGACCTGCCGGTCGATGAGACCGCGAAGGAGAAAGTTAAGAAGGGAGATTTACCAAGCTCTGAGGCTTATCTCCACATAAAACCTATGCTTGGTGGCACATTTACTGATATAGCTATATGGATTTTCTTCCCTTTTAATGGCCCATCAACAGCTAAGCTTGGTTTGATTGATATACCATTAGGATTAATAGGTGAACATGTTGGTGATTGGGAACACATAACCTTACGAATCAGCAATTTTAATGGGGTTTTATACAAGGTTTTTTTCTCGCAGCACAGTGGAGGACAATGGGTTGATGCTCCATTGCTTGAGTTTCAAGGTGGTAACAAAGTTGTTGCTTATTCATCAAGAAATGGGCACGCTTTATATTCTCAGCCAGGGCTTGTTCTGCAAGGAACTGCAGATGTTGGGATAAGGAATGATACGGCAAAGAGTGAGATGGTTATGGATATTGGAGTAATATTTTCCGTTGTTTCAGGTGGCCCTGGAATTGTTGAACCGCCATGGCTGAACTATCTTCGGAAATGGGGTCCCAAAATTACGTACACACTAGGGAGTTTGGTGGACGCATTACCGGATGGAACCGCGATTGACAGTTTGGTGGATGCATTTCCGAACGAAATTTTTGGAGAGGATGGTGTTACCGGCCCCAAGGTGAAGAATAGTTGGACGGGAGATGAATAAAACATATCACTTGTGCAGAAAGTAATCTTAATTACTTGAATTATTTTCTATTCGAGATGAATAAGAGCTGAAGTTTGAATTCAACGTTCAAGTGCTAAAATATTGTGTTATTTTTAACCCATGTGATGTTTAATTTCACTTGATTTTCCACTCTTTCGTACCTCAATAATACCATGCACATTGAATATGCTGGTGGTTGTAAATTGAATATTCGTATGATCTGTACCTATTTTGTTGCCATTCTAGTCAGGATCCAGATTGTTTTTTACGTTTATGCTTGAATTAAATATATTAATTGTCTGAAGCTGTCTTCACTTTCATTAATTATTTGCTCCCGCTACTTGGCTCTCTTAACTTTTGAAGGGTCATACGATGCGAAGGAAAAACTGGATATGATTCTTTTTCTTCCTATTATTTAATTAATTGCTAAACAAACTGTTTCTTTCTAATTAAATAATATTGTCGCAATTTTCTCACTTACAAATTGAAACCGTGGCTCATTTATATCAAAAAAAGGCAAAGGTTTTAAAGACGCAGGCAATGTTGTTTAGAATTAAAGGACTTGTTGCTTTTAAGAATTTTATTCCTTTAATTTAATAAAAAAAAAGCCATAGTTTTATAAACCTAAAATGTAAAGGTCATCGTGACTTTTTAGCAGGTCTCACATAATTACTTTACTTGTTTCTAAACCTCAACCCGTCAAAGATGAGGACTCGATTATTTTATCCTTAGGCTTCTGGTATTGGTCACTTAACGTGCCCAGCTCCCATATTCATTTTCTTTTCTTGTACAAGAAATTTATAATAAATCCACTCATTTCTATCGCTTCTATTATTACTGCTGGATTGGCCTAGGCTTGCTTCCATTCACCTTAGAGTGAGTCAAGGTACTGTTTTAGGTCAAGTTGCAGAAAATATGGTGAGACGGTTTGTAGAGGCTCAGAGAAAAATATGAGGTATCCTATCTATTAAGTTTAACTTTTATACATGTTAATTATATCGGAGACTTGACTTTTGAGTATTAATTTTCAATAAATGCAAGTATTATATTATCAGTTTTTAATCTAGCTCCTTTGAACAGAGGAAAAAAAAAGAAAAAAAAAAAATAGGCGAACCACTGCATGTCTTAAATAAAGAAGAAAGGGAAAAAAACAATGGCGATTCTGACAATATATATATATATATATATATATATATATATAATGAAAATGGTTTTAGTTGATATTTAAATAGAACATGGAAAGTGAATATCTGCATGTGAATGGGACACCTCACGGGTTACGTAGGGGAGGCCAAGTTTCTTTAAATTGTTTTGACCTTCAACACTTGTGGTGGTGAAGAAATCTCCCAAATTCATCAATATACATCATCAAGTTTCACCAACCCTCTCTTTGCTGATGTGACCATGATATATATGGACGATTTAATTTCTCAGTTGTTCGTATTTCTCATGTAAACTGATTCTTTGAGATGGAAAAATTGAGATACCCAAGTTTATTCTTTATATTTTTAGTGTGAATTTTTTGCTTATAGACATCTTGTATTTAAGTATAAATACACAACTAATCCTTATATTCATAAAATAGCAATTGAGATCCTTTGTATTTTTTCAAAAGTTGTACACTTGCCTCTTTGTCAATTTTTCCGTTAATTCAATTAACGGATTTTGAAAAATGTCCATCTTGCCCTTATTTTATTTAATAAAATATCTATTTGGCCCTTATTTTATTTAAAAATAAAAATAAAAAAAATTATTTTAAAAAAAAAAAGGAAAAAAATTACCCATCGCCCACCCCCAACCCCATCCCTTATCACCCCCACCCATGCACACGAACAGACACACGCAAACACACACAGAACAAATCATTTTTGCCCATTTTCATCGAACATATCCCAACAGAGTTTGATCAATGCCGCAAGAGTTGATGCATTTGCCGGCCTCTATGGGTTGGGGGGGGGGGGGGGGAATTTTTTTTTTTTTTTATCTGTTGGCTAGTTATCTGCCCTTGCATGACTCAAACTTGATGGAGATGTATAGGAAGATTGGCAAAGCTGAGTTTAAATGCCCCCGATGGTTTTCTAATGAAGTGCGCAAGTTGCTTTCCAGAATGCTTGATCCTAACTTGAATACTAGCACTTCGATTGCAAAAATTAAGGAAAATCCATGGTGGTGGTGGTTGAGTGGTGGGGTGGGGTGGGGTGCGGCGGGGGAGGGGGTGTGGGTGAGGGGTGGGCGTTGGTGGTGATTTTAATTTTACCTTTTTTGAAATATGATGACTAAAAAAAAGAAAACAAGGTGAGTGTATATGTAATTAAGGGCGAAAAAGAAGCCCAATCTCATTTTTGGCATATTGAACACTTGTTATCAAAATAAACGAAAATTGTAACAGAAAGACCAAATGTGTAACTTTTGAAAAAATACTAAGGTTTCAATTATTATTTCGTAGATTTAATAACTAATGGTGTATTTGTGCCTAAATATAAGAGATCTATAAGCAAAAAGACTTTCAAAAAAATAGAGAGGTCTCAATTACTATTTCGTAGATTTAAAAACTAGTGTTGTATTTATGCCTAAATACAGGAGGTTTATAAGCAAAAGACCCCTTTTTAGTATTGGTATGTAACACCCTTTATTGTATCCTTATAAGTCAGCTTATATCTCTCTTACAAATTTTTTTTCCCTTTAATATGAGAAAAACCCAATTGGTAAAATTTGACCATTGAATACTCAACGGAGCTCCATCACCAATTCATCTAGGTGAAGAATTGACCTCATAATCTTATTATTAGGTAAATCAAAACACTTAGTCCAAAACAGAAAAGTAAAATCAAATATAGTTTCAAGTCACGTCTAACCCAGCTGTTAATGTTGAAAAGCAAGCATTTCTGTTTTGTACTTTTTTACCCGAGCTGATGAGGAGAAAACACCGTAATTCAACTTTTGAAAGCGAATCAGCAAGCAAATGAGCTGGTCTAAAAGAACTTTGTTTTTCCTGTAGTACTCAATTTGTCCTACTGTTACAGCCTGGTTGGATTGGGTGGAAGGGGGAGAAGAGAATGGTAATGGATGAATTAAGAAAATCTTTTCTCTGTTTTGTTTAGAAGTTTTAGAAGGGGAATGGAATGGACGGGACTAGCTTTGTCCCTCAAATTCTTTATTTTCAATGCCTCCAAATTGGGGTAAAGTGGAAGAAAATGATTTTTGAAATCTTTTATTTTCAATCTTTTACATATAAAGTTTATAACTTCCTTTATTTTTTTCCTAACCAAATATAAAATACTCATAATTATATATATTTCTTTCTATTAAAAAAATACCTCAATCCAAATATAAATTACATATTTCCTTTCTTTTCTTTTATAATCCTTTCTTTCTTTCCTTTTTTTTTTCTTTATTAAATTTCTCCCCCTTCATCTTAATGCTGAATGAGACTTTTTGGTACAACATATATGCGTTGTGCCACATGGCTCACGTACATCGAAGTTGGGGCATTATACAGTGTGTGTGTGTCTGTGTAAACGACCTGTGGCTCTTAAATTGCCTGGAACCTACATGCAAGTCTTTAGTGTCTGTGAGTCAGCAAAATGGCACCAATGTTGGAGAATGGTAGGTGCAACGAACCACGAAATTGAACCTAAATTTTATTTTATTAGGTAAAAATCGACTAAAAATATTATGATATTTGTAATTTGTACAAAGAATTCAAGTACTACATGGTGAAGAACAAAAGGGCAAGGCGAGAAAAAGCTAATAAGCTACATGAAATAACAAAGCGTTCTGTATCCAAAGAGGGATAGCTTTCTGCCAATAGGTCACAATCAAGTGCTCTTTTTTTGAAAAAAAAAAAAAAAGAAAAGAAAAAGAAAACTACAGCGAGGAACTCGTTTTAAATATGACGACGTTACATTCATCTAGATGTTATAAATTTTGTAGTGCAAACTTAGTGCGTGATTATCTCACTAATGAATCTGCTGAATTGAACAAGAGTTGTAAAACACAGGGAACCAAAAAAGACAGACTTCAAAGTAGCTAATCATAATCATCCCCAAGACTTAAATCAGTAGAATTTTGATAGGTACATTAAATGTCAATTCATTGTTCCTTTCTCAGCACACCATTTATCAAATTTTACCATGGCACATCCTTTTGACATTGGGAGCCTGAAAACCTTGCTATGACAATGGGAAAACTGCAACTGTTTGCCAACTCTAGGAATATCAATGTCCAGGGGAAGCCGGAATAGCTTCAATAGCCAGATGTACAATCTTCTTGATCAGAGACATCTGCAATACCTGACTGACAGAAAAAAAAAGGAAAGAACTTGTTACATCACAATTTCCGCAAACATGTACCACTAATTGCAAGAGCAACAACAGCTAGGATAATAGTAATTTCATTCTGCAAACGAATACACGATCATCGAACACAAACCAAGAACTTGTTTTCAATAACAATGCACTATGACTTGCGGCCTCGAACCACTAGGACTCACTTAGTTTGACAAGAAAAGACCCTGAGTTTATTTACATATTGGTCACCCTTTAGGTTCTGCAATTGTCACTTGGTAATCTCTCTATCATCATTAGTTTGCTACAATCTGCAGATTAAGTTATAGCCTGGTACAGTGCTCAAAAGTTGAACTATCAGATTGAATGCATCAAATCAGAAATGATAATGTATGCATCCATGCAACTATAATTCTTTGGATATAACATGGCTGCAAAAGATTGCTTCACTTATAGAACCTTTAAAAGGAAAAATTGTGAATCAAATACTTTGAGAGACTCTTTACAATGGAACTCTCATTTTCTTGATAATACTTCTTTCGAGGCATACATTGCTCTTTTTTTTGTTTTCTTTTTTTTGGGGTGGCGCGGGGGGTCTGAAACATACATTGCTCATTCTTCTTTTCATCAGCGGAATAACTTCACTCGTCCATCTTATGCTTTTCTAAGTAATTTTCTGTGTGATTATTGTCCAAAGGGCTTATCAAATGCATTCACCTAATAAAATCTACAAGCAGCTCTTTAGTCATTGCATATACATCGCTTTGGGGTAATTGCAAGTAATCCCATTACCTACTTTATATACATCTCTTCTCAATAATTATAGCTCTGTGCTCCAGGGGACTATAATTTACTTTGTCTAGTTCTACTTATTATGGAATAAAATAAATGCAGATATAACTTTGAAGCTTCTGTTTAGCTCATCTTGACAACTTTAACGAATATCAGAACCATAAACCCAACAAGGAAAGAAAGGGATGGTAATCCAACCAAAAAGGGTATAATCACATAATAGGAAAAAATTGAAAACATCCAATACCTGTAATAATTGCACCAGCTAACATATCTCATTATCAGGGATATCTGGTTTCAGAAAGTTCTTAGGATCTTTTCTGATTTCCTCATAATTGAATGTAGTAGCCTCAACTCTTTCAGGAACAGGCACAAGCGAAATAATATTATCTCTATCAATAACTCCATCAATTAAGCCATATTCAACTGCTTCAATAGGAGACATGTACCGGTCTCTGTCAATGTCTTTCTCAACTTTTTCAAAAGAATGACCAGTGAACTCAGATATAATCCTCGTGACATTATTCTTGTGGTGCATAACTTCTCGTGCTTGAATTTCCACATCTATTGCTTGGCCACTGGCACCTCCAAGGGGTTGATGTATCATAATTCGTGCATTCGGCATCGCAAAGCGTTTGCCTTTAGTTCCACCCCCAAGGATAATGGAAGCTGTTGACGCTGAAATACCCAGCGCAACTGTAGAAACATCGGCCCTTACAAGTCGGACAGCATCGAGGATAGCCATTGTAGCACTGAAAAGGAGATAAACATTTTAAGTATAAAAGGGAGAAATTAAGAAACAAAAATTAGATCACTAGTTTCATATTTCTAATGAACAAGATGGAATTCAGTCAAAGGTGACACCGACGAGGTATATATGAGAATTTTAGAATTTCCAATATTAACCAAGTCCAAGGTCAGTCAATGTTGCAATCTAATTTGCCTATTCAAAATACAAACAGAATTATGCGATTTCTTTCTAAAACATAATTGAATATGTGATTGTCACTATAGAAAAACCACAGCTATACTACAGACTAGTCTATATGCTCTTGCTTTTTGCATTCATTTTTCTCTGTCAATTTAAATCACGAACAAGTGATAAGTGATCTGATATGTCTTTCATTGTTTTAACTAAAATGACTAAAATATGTAGGGAAATTCAGAGTGATGGCCTTTATATGAGGTTTTGTTAATGCGAAGATGGCATTGTAAAAAATTTGGCACAAGCTAATTCCATGGCAAAAGTAGAGTGCTCTTATATTTCTAGGTTCCAGCAGATTGTCTCACAGCTCTAAACTTATAGCTGTTAACTAAGTAAATTATGTAAACAAAAATATAAATTAGGTAGAAACATAAACCTACGTCAATTAACATTTTGCTCCAACATTAGTCATAAAATGGATAAGATTCCGGACCTTAATGCTAAATGCAGCTCTCCAAAGTCTTTAACATCTTCATCTTTCTTATTTTGAAGTCGTTTGAAATATCTCTTTACGCAGATTGTTGCTAGCAGGATAACCAAATGCTTACTTGTTGAATATCTGATATTAGATTAAATACCTTAATTTAACATATCCTACCATCCCGCAGATTCTTGTGCACTTGGTATGTAATGCCCTTAACCTTAATAAACCACCAAAAATGCTTAAACCTATACTGGCACTAACAGAAATCCAATCCTTATAAACTACACATAAGACCATCGCGACACGGGATATTCCAATCTTACCACTCAAACACACCATGTCCAAGACGCGTCATATCAAACAGAACCCCAGTTCAGACAGCCAAACAGCGGACAGCCAACAATTTCGCCTGCTCTAATATCGCATGTAATGACCTCAGATGCTAGACTAACTAGTAACTACTAGACTGGCAACAAATTAAGCCCAATTAAGTAGCCAAAACCTTAACCTCTGTAGCCATTAGAAGAGATCCTAAATCACCATATATTGAACTCAAATCCTTTATAGTATGAGACGTGAGGTTACGCGGTGCAATCTTTTAACCCGTAACATTCTGAACATTAATACCTCATAAACCACTTCACATTATCAATTCAATTCATAAAATTCAAACCAAATAAAAAACACAAAAGTAGCAGAGAAGGCATAAAAAGTAGTAACAATACCTAAGAGAACCACCAGGGGAATTGATGAAGAGCTTGATGTCTTTAGTATGGTCTTGAGCATCCAACAACAACAACTGACTAATAATAGCATCAGCTACGTAGTCATCAATTTCATTACCCAAGAAAACTATCCTTTCTTTGAACAACAGCCCCATGGCGTCCGCCTCGGCGCTGCGCATCGCCGTCGCCGGCGTCTGTGCGGGGCCGGAGAGTCGGATAGGGTCGACAGAATCAGCTGCTAAGGCTTTTGTGGGGTTGGCAGAAGAGGTGAGCGAAGATTTGATTTTTAGAGTAGAAAGGGAGAGGGAGGTGGTGGGTCTGAGAAGTGGTGGGAAGGATGTGGTGATGGTGGTGGTGGGGAGGGTGTACGGCGACAACGAGAGTAGGGAGTCCATGGTGTGGGTATGAAGAATAGTGAAAAGGTAAATGGAGGAGGTAATTCTTAAGCGAACAAAATGGCAAATTCGATACTTTCCAGCTGCCAAAACGCAATTTATCCATGTTTACGCGCAAGTTATTATTTTTATTTTTTTAAAAAAACTTCTACAATATTTAAGAATTTTGGTTTCTTTATTTTTAGGGGCTTTTATTTTAATTTCATTCGAACAATTTTCTCTATTTTCAATTAAACCTTCTTTTGATTTCCCTCAATAGCTTTGTTGTTTCAAATAATTCCTAGTTTTATATCTCTCTTTACTTTATTTAAACAAATTATTTTAAATTTTATACTATTCCTTTTATTTTTTATATACTTAAATATTTTACTTCTAATTACTTAATGTTAATTTTTAGTTATTAATCTTTTTTACAGCATTAGATTTAAGGGTTAGAAAAAATATGGCTTATGATCCTCTACATGTGGGGAAACACAAAAAATTTGAAGGCTCCTAAAATTTGAGGATATCTCACCCTATAAATGTTGTGTGGGGATGGTTCGAGAGAACGATTAGAGAAGGTCTAAAGAAATATTAGCATTCTAGTCTAAAGATAAGTTTTATATATATTGATTAGTCACTCAATTTACGTGTTTATTTGTAACTTCATGATTGTCAAATTAATAGAACGGTCGTCCTCATCATCGTTATTATTATTTGTAAAACAGTTGATAGAACAATTAGGTTTACATGAGAAATTGTTTATCGTTATTTTTCATTACAATTGATAAGGCTAAAAATGCCTTATGTAGTAGATAATAATATTTTTCCATTAATCCTTGGATTAGGTGCTTGATAACATGCAAAATGAGCAAATAATGAGATTTTACTTCCGTCTAAACTCTAACACTTAAGTTAATTAGCACTTTATGTAGCGAATAATAATATAAAGAAGTACAAGGGCATTGTGAGAGTTCACAAGTTGTCTGTTTTCCAACTTGTTTCAAGAATGGAGGTATTTATAGTTGTTTTATGATCCAACTTGATTAAAATGACGTGATTGCACTTGCTAATTAGTTATCATTGGTTTGTGTAATATGTCTTTTTTGTTCAGGACTTAACAATTTTACATATAATTTTTCTTCAGATATCACATGATATGATTAGACAAGTAGACGAAGTCCCTATCATATGATATAGAAGTCATACGAGATGTTACGACAAGTAGATGAAGTTCTTGGCATATGATATAAAAGTCACATAAGATGCTCAGATAAGTGGATGAAGTCTTTGGCATATGATATGAAAGTGCTTGATATATAATACTTTTTCTAATACTTTTTTCAATAATTCACTAGGCTAGCAAATAAGGTCCGAATGTCGGACCTTCTTGTGGTCTAGGTGAAATTTTGCTAGGCCATGCGAACCTTCTCTTTAAGGTGCGAGTGTTGGGCTGAAGGAAGGAGATGCGGCAACAGTTTCGCATTCCACTTGTTAAAGAGCTTTCACTATATTACTTTATCTTCTTGTTCTAATGCAAGACCACAAGCCATGGATGTGTACCCCATGATCTAATTATCACCTTCAATCATTAATGAACCACCGTCACTTATTTGGTTCATCATCATCATAATACTCATATCAGCAATGTTCTTAAAATTTTGTATTTTTTGTTTTAAGTTGGAGTATTTTTAAATTATTTTATACTTGAGACTAATTATTATTGAGTCAGAAACGGTGAAGAAAAAACACTTCTAACAAATGTATTTTTCAAAATTCAAAATTGTGCTATCTGTTATAGGGGTGAGGCTACTACTATCTCAATTGACAAATTATTGATAAATTATTGTATTTATACTCTCAAAAGATGAGGAGAATAATATTCGTTGATTCCTTTTAAGTAAAGACCTTAAATTTTACTTTACTCTCCCGTCTCATAGATGTTGTTTAGCATTTCATCATGTTTGGATAGGAAACAGGAAACAGAAAGAAAGTATGGTAGAGGAAAAATAACAATAGAAGGAAATAAGATGGATTTGTTTGTTTGGGTTACAATAGTTGCAGATTGGGTCATACTTTAGAAAAGAAAAGTCCATTTCACTTTTTTATTTTAACGTGTTTATAAATAATTGATATCTATAAGTAAAAAGTTGTTTATGAGTAATTATTGTATAAGTAAACAAGTATTTGGATAATATATATTATAAATTGTTGACATGTTTAGTAAGTAGGTGCTTATAAGTAATGGTATTTAAAATGACTAGGAAGAATATTTTATTAATTAATATTATACAACTATCTAATTTGTTGAACAAGACAAAGTTTTTACTCATGATTAAATATAAGTGCTTATAAGCTAAAAAAGAGTATACATGACTTATTTTTTAGTTACTTATAAGTTCTTAAAAGCGATTTGTAAACCCTCGAAGTGAACATGCCTAATTTTCTTTCTGGGCTTGTAAGCTTAGCCAAACAAGCTCGAAATTATGAGATACTCGTCACCCAAAAACAAAAAAAGAAAAGGGCACTTGTGTAACTATACAAACACATGCAGGTCAGTTTAGTAAATAACCATCAAGTCCACCGCTCTAACTAAAAAAACACTTCCTTCTCCCCCCACGCTCTGCAGACTCATCCCGCAACCGTTGCCGTTTCCTTCCTCCGGCAACCACCAAACTACGTCGCTTCATTCACCGCTCGGCCATCCACTTAAATTTCCTCCCAAATCATGCAATCTGTAAGTCCTTCAACTCTTCTCATCTCCTTCATTCTCTACATGCATACAATATGTATGCATTTACATATAGACATATATAATTTTTTACAAATTTAGTTAACTCCTTTTAATTAATTTCTTAGTTTTGATTTTTATCTAAGAAAAATGTACTTGTTTTCTAATTATTTATTTTTGGCTGTTGTTGAAATGTGTTTAGCTATTAATAGCAACAGAAGAATCCCAAATACTTGTCCGGATAATATTAAACATCAAAGACCGCATTGCTCACTTTTTCTCCAAATCCCACCTCGATACAAGGTAAAACACACACGAAAACTCTTACTTCTAAGCATTTCGAGTCAGTATTTTTATCGGGTTATTTAATGATATAGGTGTTGTGGGACCCAATATGATGATGAGAAGCCGAATGTGATCCGGGAGGAACTAGGGGCGGAGAATTGGAAGAATGATGTACCAGACCGAAATGGGAACTCGGGGGTGGTTTTTAATGTCTTGGACGAGATGTTGAAAGTTAGTTTGAAGCGGTTGAAGACTATGAGGTTTGCTAGTTTGATCTTATGCTTGTTGTTTAACTTCAGAGAATGTCTTCGGTCTGAAATTTATCACATGTGATTTAAATCAATGTCCGTGGAAATGATCTTTTGTGTCGAAATATTTTTGTTACTTAAAGCACTTTTGACTTTGAAGAGAAGCTTGACGAATGATAACAGGGTTTGATGTCTGCTGAAAACAGTCTGTTTTTAACAAACTAATCTGAAAAATTGTCACATACGGTGTAATTTTCATCCTTTTGAATTAGGTTTGTTTTTCGCAATTCTGAAGACGGATCAGAGAACAAAACCAATTTTGTCATTCTTGTTTGGTATCTCATGGTTTAAGTTTCTATAGTAATTAAAAATGGCACCATTGCATTTACTCTCAATGTCATGCTGTTGATTGGTGTTTGTTTGAATTGATGTATTTAGCTTGAGTATATAATCACTTCTCGTAAACTTCCATTGGCCCTGTTTTGTAAATCTTAGATGCATATATTCCATATCGATTGTGCCAGGCTAGGATTCCGGCAAGTCAAAAGGTAAAGATCAGAAAAGAAAAATCAATTTCTGCACAAATTCTGTAGATGGTGGGATTGTTATTTTGAAGATAAAAGCCTCTCTTAATCTCCTGCTTCAATCTTTTAAATGAATTACTATTTAAAACTTCAAGAGTTCCTTGAAATTAACCCAAGTTATAGTATCTTGATCAAAAAATATGATTGAGGAGCCTAATCGTTCAGCTAAGTTCGAAAATTAATACTCCATAATTGTATCTAATATTTGTATCTTGTTCATGGTTCTTTTAGTAGCCTCAGTGGTGTACATACAAATTTCCTTTTAACACTCATTTGCTATATTTGCTGACTTTGGCTTTGAAGTGAGTACTTCTTAGAGTCATAATTCTCATGAGTAAACTTTTGTTGTTGTTGTTGTTGTTGTTGTTGTCATTATGTGTGTTTGTATATATAAGTAGGGATCTGTTCTAAATGACATTCTAGTTACTCTTACTCTAAAACGTTTGAATTAAGTTTCCAAAAATTATGCAGGGATAGCATATCATGGGGCCACATAGGCCTTACTGACTGCACCTTGGGAACAAATTACATTGATGATGCAGCTATCATTAGAACCTTATGTCTGGAGGGTAAATCGGGAGTAGCTTTATCTCTCTGGAGCAAGTTGATTCAGAAAGGTTTTATTCCTGATGTTCTCACACATAATTACCTTATAAATGGACTGTGCAAAACTGGTAACTTGGAGAAAGCGGAGTGGCTTGTTGAAGAGATGTTACATAGAGGTCCTTCTCCAAGTTGTGCTACATACAACACTTTGATTAAGGGTTATTGCCTTATGAATAATGTGGATAGAGCACTAGATATTTTCTCTACCATGAGTAAGTATGGGGTTACGCCAAATAGAGTAAGTTGTAACATTCTTGTACATGCACTTTGCAAAAAGGGTCTAGTGGAGAACGCAATAAAGTTTCTTGAGAAAATTTTAGGTGATAATTCTGATGAGGAAACCCCAGATTTGATCACTTCAACCATACTTATGGATGGCTGCTTTAAAAATGGAGATGTGATTCAGGCTCTTACTTTCTGGGACAAGATTCTTCAGAGAGATGATCATGCCGATATTGTTGCATATAATGCTATCATCCATGGATTTTGCCTGAGCCGTCAGTTGACTCTTGCATACATCTATTTGTGTGAATTGTTTAAAAGTGGTTTGCTGCCTGATGTTTTTTCTTATAATACTCTGATCAGTGCACTTTGTAAGGAAGAAAGGCTGAATGAGGCATGCTATATCTTTGATGTTATGTCTAGAATGGGTGTCACTCCTGATCAAATAACGTATAAAATGATTATACAAGGCCTATGTATCAGTGGAGATGTAGACAGAGCCCATGAGTTTCTTCTTCACATGTTAGAGAATTCAATTATACCTGGACCTCTTGTTTGGAATGTCATAATTGATGGTTACGGAAGATATGGTGACACACGAAAAGCTTTATTGATTAGAGACCAAATGGTTGCCTATGGTGTTTCGCCCAATATTTATACATATAATGCACTCGTTCATGCACAAATAAAAAGTGGAAACATAGTTGAGGCTCATTCAGTGAAGGAGGAAATGCTCTTAAATGGTCTTTTTCCTGATTTGGTTACGTATAATCTGCTTGTTGGTGCTGCTTGTAATCTGGGTTATATCCATTCTGCAGTCCAGTTACATGATGAAATGATATGCAGAGGGTATGAACCTGATAAAATTACATACACGGAACTGCTTAAGTGTTACTCTGTACGAGGAAAAATGAAAGAGGCAGAAGAAATCTTTAACAAAGTACTGGATTCAGGTTTACGACTTGATCATGTCCCTTTCCAAATTATGATGAAAAAGTATTGCAAGATGGGACAGCTTGACAAAGCATTTGACCTTTATCAAAAATGGTTAAAAAGGGAAAAATGAGAATGCTTCTGATATAGAACATTTTTCAATACTTGAAAGCATGCGATTCAGGATGATTGAAGCCTATCATGGATTTTGCATACAATCACTTGCCAAGACTTCGGAGTTATGTTGTTCAAAATTTTCTGCTTGTTGAACTTGATGATTGCATCTCCTCCTGGAGGTATGCCTCTTTATCTGGTGCTCTCTTCTTCTTTAACTATCTTATTCTTGGTCAATATTATTGCGTCACTTCGTATCAGTACTCTTATTCTTTTATTTTTAAATAACGTTGCTTAAACTTGAGAATAGTTCCATTTAAGTTGAAAATTAGGCTAGTCTCAGTGGTCAGAGTCAAAGTTGCACCTTTCATTCTCCTAAATCATTTGTTATTGCTGGTTGATTTAATTGTTCTTTTCACTTGAGGCGAAAGTTAGGCATTCAGCAAGTTTCATTTGTCAAAGTAAATGTTGCGCCCTTTCTTTTCCTAAATCATTTGTTATTGCTGGTTGATTCAATTATACTTTTCATTTTATTGCTCAGTTTTATGTGGAAACTCAGGCGGGCATTGGTTACGGTACACTTACGTGCTGGCCTTTAGAAGCTGATAAAGTTATTAGCAAGACGTGTAGATGAGCCCTTGGCATCTGAAGATTCTCCTGCTACTTTGGTTCTCTCTGCTGACTAAGATTTGTCCTTGGTGCGGGATGAAATTGCTGAAGCTAAAATCTTTTCTTTCACTAGAAGAATTTGCTGAATGTTAAGGGACTCGGCAAGATTCCGTTAGAAGGCATGATGATCGGCAAACTCTGCAGCCTTTGTTGCAGAAGTTTTCTTCACTGGTAGTGAAGCGGTTTGAGTCATTACTACCTAATTAAAGGAGCTCCCGATAAATAATGGATGTGGGTGTGGCCAACAAGAAGAAGAAGAAAAAACCGGAACTTAAGCTGACAGTGCTGTGGGAACTCTCATCAGATAGGCAGTCTGCATTGGTTAGTTCTTGGAAGGTTATCTAGAAGTCTGCCATGCAGATCATCTGGTTTTAGCTGGTGCAGTTCAAGAAGGCAATTCGTTGCTGGTTTGTCAGGATTGAATACCCACAAATGCGCTTCACTACGTTTGCACCGTGACAAGAATCTCTCTTCTACCGGAAAGGAAAGGAAAGGAAAAGAAAGGAAAGGAATGAAAGGGACGGGGAGGGACTTACATTTGAATCCTTTTCCATGTCTAGTTTTTTTCTTGAATAAGAGGAATATAAATGAAGGCTTTGAGGAAAGTTGTTTAATTTCATTTTAGATTCTCTCATTTTCATATGAAAAGAGAATTTAAGAGTGTATGTATGTATTATTTTTCTTTAAATTTTATTATAATTTGTACGAGAAAATTCTTTTTCCTTTTTACCTTGTATCTTGTCTTTTATTCTAACTTTTTTCTTTTCCTTCCCGAATCCACAGATATGGCTAGGTCTACAACTGCATTGGTTCTCTGTACACCTCACCCTATACATCAAAGAGTACAGAAAATGTCATCCATCAAGATGTTATTACATACGTGCACTGAGTGGTTAGTCAATTTTGGCTCGTGCCAGCTTGCTTATAAGTTGTTGATAAAAAAAGGATACGGGGGTGACTTATCCTAAAACTCATTACTCTTTCCTTTTTCTTTCCTTTTTTGCGTGGCCAAAAAAGAAAAAGGAAAAAGTGAAAGTGAAAGTGAAAATCGAGTAGCGATTTGTTGCGGTAAAATTCTTTTAATTTGAATGTTTTTCTTGTTATTGCAAATTGTACAGTTCTTCACCAGTGAGCTTATATATATGGTGAGATGTACACATAACCTATGCTAATGTCACGCATATGACTCTACGCATCAACCTCTCTAACATTACAGGCCTCAATCTCCTTCCTTATAAAATCCGACCATTACATCCCGCCATTTTCAGATTTCTCCAACGTTGTTATTCTTCACATTTACAACGACCCTGTAATCACTTCACTCCTGAAACCTATTACACATCACTTCTTGAAAAAGCAAGACACAAAAACCATCTCCGTCAAATCCACGCGCAGTTGTATGCATCCGGGGTTCAACATAATGGCTTTATAATCACAAAATTCATACACGTTGGCTCGAATCTCGGAGAAATCAACTATGCCCGTGACTTGTTCGATGAATGTCCTGACCCGTATTTGTTCTTGTGGAACGCAATCATTAGAGGATATTCGTGGCACAATAAGTTTGTTCAAGCCATTGAAATGTATAAGAAAATGCAAGAAGTGTTTGTTAGTCCTGATCGTTTTACTTTCCCTCATGTGCTTAAGGCCTGCACTGGGTTAGAAGATATTGGAGTCGGCCGTGTAATTCACGGACAAGTATTTAGACATGGGTTGGAATCTGATGTCTTTGTGCAAAATGGGCTTGTGGCAATGTATGCAAAATGTGGGAAAGTTGAGCGTGCTCGTAGTGTTTTTGATCGCTTGGATGAGAGGAATATTGTTTCCTGGACTTCAATTTTATCTGGGTATGCTCAGAATGGGCAGCCTGAGGAGGCTTTGAGGATTTTCAGTGAAATGAGGGGGTTGAATGTCAAGCCAGATTGGATTGTTTTGGTGAGTGTGCTGAGGGCGTATAGTGATGTCGAGGACTTGGAACAAGGGAAATGTGTTCGTAGTTTGGTGATCAAAATGGGATTTGAATTTGAGCCTGATTTACGGGTAGCACTTACGGCTATGTATGCGAAGTGTGGGCAGGTGATGGTTGCAAAAGCGTTGTTTGATGAAATGCAGGTTCTAGATGTCATGCTGTGGAATGCCATGATATCAGGATTTGCTAAAAATGGACATGCTAATGAAGCCGTGGAACTTTTCCGTCAGATGCTTTCACAAAGGATTAGACCTGATTGTGTGACAGTGCAATCCACGATCTTGGCTTGTGCCCAAGTGGGATCCCTCGAGCAAGCGAGATGGATGGATAACTACGTGAGTACCAGTGAATATCAAGATGATATTTATGTCAAAACGGCTATTATTGACATGTATGCAAAATGTGGAAGTGTAGAGTTGGCTCGAAAAATATTTGATTTGGTACCGAATAAAGATGTTGTTGTGTGGAGTTCAATGATAATGGGATATGGATTGCACGGTCGGGGTAGAGAAGCCGTTGATCTTTTCAATGCAATGAGGAATGCTAGTGTACGCCCCAATGATGTCACTTTTATAGGCCTTCTTATGGCATGCAATCATTCAGGTCTTGTTAAAGAAGGATGGGAATTTTTCCATAGCATGAAAGATTACAAAATTGTGCCTCGCCACCAGCATTATGCCTGTGTAGTTGACTTGCTTGGTCGTGCTGGACATTTGCTGAAAGCATATAATTTCATCATGGATATGCCAATTGAACCAGCTGTATCAGTTTGGGGAGCACTCTTAAGTGCTTGCAAGATCTATCGCCATGTTGAACTTGGTGAATATGCTGCAGAGAGGCTGTTCTCTTTAGATCCTTTTAATACAGGACACTACGTGCAGCTCTCAAATCTCTATGCGTCCGTCCACATGTGGGATGGTGTAGCAAGAGTCAGAGTGCTGATGAAGGATAAGGGATTAAGCAAAGATCTGGGCTATAGTATGATTGAGATCAATGGGAATCTCCAGGCTTTCCGTATGGGAGACAAATCTCATCCAAGATCGACAGAAATCTATCACGAACTTGACAGATTGGAGAGGAGGTTGCTGGAGGCTGGATTTATCCCAGATACTGAATCTGCTTTGCATGATTTGGACTGTGAAGACAAAGCGTTGACACTGTGTAATCATAGTGAGAGGTTAGCAATTGCTTTTGGGCTCATTAGCTCTCCCCCTGGAACTACACTCAGGATAACCTAAAACCTGAGGGCATGCCTGAATTGTCATGCGGCAACAAAGCTGATATCCAAGCTTGTTAACAGAGATATCGTGGTTAGGGACACTAATCGGTTTCATCATTTCAAGGATGGATTTTGTTCTTGTGGAGATTATTGGTGATAAGAGCTTTTTCTACTTTGTAACTCAAGTACCATAATTTTAAAAAAAAGCCAAAACAACGCATTTGTCATTTCTTGCTTCTTCTCAGCTGAAGCAGCCGATCCGCACCATTCATTGCTTCTTCAGTCATAGTTCTACCTTCTAAATTAAACATGGTGAGAATTTAATTTAGAAATTCTTAATCATTTATAATCATATATTTTATTTACTCAATATTCCATTTGCTCTCTTTGTATAACATCACTATTTTTTCCCCATGTATATACATGCGGTTATTTGTTGGAATAATTAGTTTATGTAGAGGCTGATTTGTTTAACTCACCTTTAGAAATTTTTTTATGTTTTTTTCTTTCTTTTCATTTTTTGGTGGGTGCTGTATTTGTAGGAGGGCAAAATGGTAGATAACAATGTCTTACCTGTGGTGGACGTGTGACTGTGCTTAAGAGTGAGACTGTATAATGCGATTAGGATTGGGAACAAGGAAGGGATTCAGCAGATTGATCCAATGAACATTACTCCAGGCTGCGTCACGTAGTAATTTTCCCTCTTCTGATCATGCTCGTTTACACAAATCATTTCTAGTTGGTTACCCTATAAAGAAAACCAATTACCTGCTTGTTCCCTTCATTTCTTAAAAACAAATCATTTCTGGTTAGTTATCCTAGAAAGAAAACCAATTACCTGCTTATTCCCTTCATTTCTTAATCGAATATGTAGGAACGGGACCTGCATAGTTGCATAGCTCTATCTGTAGCTTCGCTTAATGTTCGTTCCGCAACTAATGCCGATTTGGGACAGGTCAACTACCTGTGGAATCTTTAGCCATCGGTGTTTCATCCTTATTTGAAAGTTGGCTGAGTTCCCTGCTGATTATTTACTCAAGGACATCTCAAGAGTGTTGAAGGCCGGAGAGACTATCCAGCTGCACCCAATTTTCCTGTCTAGTGCAGGATCTATGATAATCGCAATGTCTTTTTCTTTTCTTTTCTTTTCTTTTGGTCAATAATTGCAAAGTCTTTCACTATCTATCTAACTGTACACTAATTCTATGAGGATCTAATTCTTGGTGGTACTGCAGTCAAACTCCAGTCGAGCGCAAGTTACCGTTAGCCAGATTCCTGGATGTAAAATCATCTGAAATTGGCAGGTCTCTTGGGGTGAGTTTTCCTCTCTGTGTGAGTTTTCGTTGTTCGTGCGACGATAAGTCAGCAGTATCTTCCCAGAAAAGAATGTCAGGCTGGGTGATGCAAATTACTTTTTCCATCCAGATTCCAGTAACAAATAGGAGAGTCCAGAATCTCTGGCTGGAAGAGCCGCACATCGAGAGAGTTATTCTAAAGCAAATAGAGTCGTAGTAAATAAGCACTTTATTTATGTCCAGAAACGTATATACAAGTGTAATGGTCAAGATCACCTTGTATTCTAAGTTTTTTACATCCACATTGCAAGTCTTCCATATAAGTTTGTTGAACGCACTATTTTTAAGCTTCCAACAGTTGTGCACTGTTTTTTGCTTTTACATCAGAATATGCTTTGTTGAAGAGTAGCTCTTTATTCAGCGCTACGCTTTGATGTACTCAGGTTGCTTCACTCTATCCATATATAATAAATAATAGCCGAACAAAAAGCTTAATAATTTATGTATTTCGTTTGCATCCTTTCCTTAGTGCCCAAAGTTTTGGTAGAGAGGCAACCAATCACGAGTTCCTTTCTCAAGGAATGTGTAATTGGGATTCGTAACGGCATGAGGTCTAAAGCATTGACTGGAGTGGTCGGATAACAATTTTATAAATTAAGTATTCCAAATTTGAAAAATCAAAATTAATAAAAAAAAATCTTGAATTTGAATTTATGGCCTCATTAGCCTTGATTAATCTGAAGACGCACTAGGGCGTGGGGTATATAGTTACATTTTCCTTATGTGGCTCTCACAATGGTGAGTTCCTGTCACCGAAACAGCGAAGGGAAAAACAGCAAGATGTTCAATCATGTCGACAATAAAAGTGGTATAACTTGTTTCTTCTACGGGAATAGGTTTCTCCCCAGTTGATATGATCAAAGGATTGTATGGATTGAGTTGATATGATTAAAGGATTGTATAGATTGACTTTCTTTTAAAAACATTTTCTTTTTTAATAAATATGTCAGACGTCTTCGTATAGATTGTTTAAGCGATTCTTGTATGCACGAGAGGGCATTCCATGCTTTGAATTCAAATGGTTCGCCATCAAAATCACAAGAAGTTATCCACTGGCATGTAACACTTACACCAACAAGTTCGTCCCTTCGAAGAAATGGCAATCCAGAAATGTTATTCTGGAAGTCAATATACAACATGACAATTTAGAATTATATTTTTCGTCATACAAGTTTATTTATCCATACTAAGTAAAGTAAATAATCAAACGGATATATCCAACTGGTTGCCATAACTATGGAAGGGCGAACCCGTTTGATTTGACTATATCTTCTATCCAAGAAAAAAGGAAGTCATAAACCAAAAAAACGAAGAAAGAGAAAGTTACAAGTCAAAACAATGATATGCGATATCCTATAAAAAATTTCTTTTCTTTTTATTTTTTTTTGTTTTGGTGAGAACTTATAGCCGCCAACATAGTCAAAACGAGATCCGGATACAAGATAACATATTAAGTTTATTGGTGATATACCAAAATTATTGGATTTTTCAACCTAAAGGGTCGGATACTCTGGTTGTACGTGAAATAGTTTATTATGATTAAAGATTTTATATAAGAATTTATGTTCTTTGGTTGTAGATTTTTTGTGACTATAGTTGTATTATAAAATTTGTAAATTTAAATTGAATGTAATGTGATTTTATTAAGATTGAAATTTTCGTTATAAGAAAAAAGAAAAAGAGAAAATATTGAATTTATCAAAGGGATACACGCAGTTTGTTTGAAAACGAAGTTGAGAAAGAACAAGGTAGGATTATGCATGGTTGGCTTATGAAGTCATAATAATCGTTTTTTTGGCTAATCAATATAATAATATGTCTACGTCATATGATGAGATTTTTCCTGGTCTTTTTACTGTTTTTGCTATACTTTATTGGATACGATTGAATGATGAAAAGTCAGCTGTCCTGGACTATCATCACAATAATTTATTAGCTTTCCCTGATTTGGTCTATGGTATGATTAATAACTGATGAAAATTAAGGAGGTATAGCTCTTTTCATACACGTGTTGCATCTCTGCATGCTTTAAAATGAATTTAATTATAGATAATAAATTAATTATGTATATACTTTCTAACAACGAATAATCATACTACTATATCCTCCTAGTGAAAAGATCGCGAGGATAAACCTTGTCATTTTTTATCTCGTTTATCACATTTTTAACTCAAAAATAAAATTGAAGTCTCATTTCTTGTCATAATCGTACAATTTATATCCCTACTTACACATACAAAATGTGTAAGATTTTTCAAACTAATTTAATTTAGTAATTGAGAATTTTAATTTAAGTGGCTACTTATCCTCTATATAACTACAGGAAGTCTCTTGATCTTTCATATTTAAATAAACAGCGGATTTCTTTCGCAAATCACTTGTGGAATTTGTTTCAATTCAATAAAACATTATGTTAAAAAAAAATCCCAAAACATTATTTTTTTTTTAATTTTGGTAAAAAATTATAAACATTGACTGATGTTTAATAATTATATGTCAAACTTTCCCAGTCACAACCAGCTTGTTATATAACGAGATAAAGATTGAAGAAACTTGTGGTCAGAGGTTGTGCATTCCTTCGAATTATTTGTCCAAAGGATTTAATAGAGATTAAAAAAATATGTTTGTTTCCTTCTCATGCAATTATCTCACGATAATTAATCTTATGTGCTAACTAGCAAGTTTCATTGTTTGCACTTAGATAATCGTCAGGCGAACCTCGCATGCATGCCCCACTTTTAGATTTCTTTTCTTAATTTCACTCAGCGTTAATATATATCGATTTACAATATTTTAAGGTGTTTTCTCTTTCTGGTTATTGAAGCTGCAGCTAGCCAGTCTTGTCCAATATGATTTTACTTTTTTAATCATTTACAAGAAAAAATTAGAATCTCCAACATGAAGGAAGCATGCACATATATTAGATAATGCATGTCTTATTCAGTAATTCAAAAGCATTGCGCGCACAAGTTTGTTTTAAATTGTGAAGTTGCTCTTATATATATATATATATATATATTAGATAAACTATAAAATTTCATTGGATATTAATACTAATAATATTATCCTCAAAGTAGCATTACATATTTATTGCACGAAGTTCATCAAACCAAGCTGTTCATCAATACTGATTTGCAAGATGGAGTTGGTTTTCAACAGTGTTCTATAAAACAAAATTAGTTAACCATGACTAGGATATTTTATTGCTAGTAGCTAGAGCAGCATTTTAGCCAGTTTTTGTTCTAATCTCAATTTTTAGGCTGCTAAAATATGCCAACCATGTCTGGACTTGTAATGTGCGAATATATACTAGGGCTTCGGATCCCTCTCATTTGAAAGATGAAATGAATAATAATAAAAATCATTGCCACAAGGCAAAGAGGGAGAGGTTATAATCATCCACATCGTAAAATTAATTTTTCACTTAATATAGCAATTCTTTTTCTTTTTCCCCCTTTCAGTGCAATTTTTTTTCCCCTTTTGAGCTAGGGTATCCCTAAGTCACATTAAATTTGAGACTCAGGGCCAATTGGGATTGTTTTTTTTTTTTTTAAGGAAAAAGCACCTTTTTTTTTTTTTCTAAAAAAGTTATACTAAATTTACAATAACTATTTGATTTGGCTTCCAAAAAAGCTGAAATTCTGAAAAAGCTCAAATACAGCTTTTTTTAGAAGCTAAAATTTTTAGCTTCTAAAAAAAAATTATTTTTCAAAAACTGTTAAAAAAAACGCTTTTAAAAAAAGTCAATTCAAACGGGGCCTAATCCCCACTGGACCAGGAGCAGTTAAAGAAAAGCTTTCCTAATAAGTATGCTTCCCGGAATTCAAGCTTGTGCTCTTCTCTTTACAAGAGTGAGGCCGCTACCATCTCAATCAATAACTTGTTGGTATATAACAATTCTGTTGATTGTAAAATTGATTTTTGACTTAACTTGGTAACTATACTACTAACCGTATATAATTCACCATTGGGCGGCCAAACTTTTATTGTGAGTTTTCTCGCCATTGCAACATCTTTTTTGCCATCTTGTCGCCGCAATCAGACATCGTTTAAAAAATTATTTTGATCATTTTTTCAATCCATATACTCGGTTAGACTTTGACTTGGTAAATCCATCGCCCTCTGATCCAAGAGGTCAAGCATTTGTGGTCAACTACCCCCCCCCCCCCCCAAAAAAAAGAAAAAAACAAAAACCCACCCCACAATAAGAGAAGGATGCAAAAACGAGTTAAATGATATTGAAAGAGAAGAAGAATAAAAGTTGGAATCTTAGTTGTTCACACGGAACGTAAACCTGATGGAAAGTAAACACAGCATTTGCTTGTAGATTCATTATTCGTGATCTAAGAAACTTCTATGTGAACTTAAGAATGTGTACAATAATTAACTTTCATGAGAATGTGTACGAACAATTCTGCATTTTGCGAGACGTGACACGTCCTAACTAAAAGAAGAGTACATGATATGCTATTATAAAGATTAGGATGTCTTGAAATATACGTCAAGTGATTGCCTCATTTAAAAATTTAACTTGTTTAACATAACAAATGTTTATAATAATCTAAAAGTTTAAGAATTTATATGTTAGAAAAAATTTTCTTATAGTCATCTATTTTTCAATAATACAAACTCTTAGACAAAAGGTCGTACCTCAATGATAGAATATCATATTTAAGATTTACAGTCTTAAGATCGAGTCATTACTAAGGAGATGGGAACAACTACTAGTAAATTAGTAATCCTTTTTAACGCAAAAAAAAAAAAAAAGAGAAAACACTATATGAACCCGAATTTATAATATCTTTCATACTTTTAAAACATTTGATATAAAGTAATCTCTTGAAAAACGTAAAATGAGATTGTGTATAATAAAAATTTCATGCATATATATTAGGTCGTTTTAAATAGTTAGTGGTGGAAAATTATATGATTTTCTTGACAAGAAATGATTAGAAGAAACGAAAAACAAGTTTAATACTAGTCACGCTAAAGGCTAATTGCATGTGAAGATCTTTGAAGCAGTACACTCTGTTAAAAAAAAAAAAGGAAAAAGAAAACGCGTTTAAGTAGTATTCTAGATGGTCAAAAGCAAAAAAAACCCACATAAAAGTGGCAGCTTTGAAAACTACATTACGTACGCGAAAGCTTTGGATTTGTTCTGCAACCCTGATTTTTGTCACAATCTATAGTAAGTGCTTTTGGCTTCCAGCTGTTATTTATAAGAATTAAGAGAAGTCAAAGATGGAGCTTTTCACAAGATGCCCACATACTGCGTACAGGCATGCATGATGGAGCTGACTTGCTTATTTGTTAGATAATTCCACTTGTTTTTGATTTTGACGATGTTCATATATTTAAATTATCGTGCTTTTTAATTTATTATCGAGAAATTTATTTTATGTAATTACACTAAATGTATATTAAAATTATAAATTTTCAGTTATAGCACATTTCGATAAATTAATTCTTGCAGTTGATGAAAATAGTATGTAATTAATAAACTTATAGTATTAATAGTAAAAGATAGTGAATATGCTCAAAAGGTATCAACCCCAAAAGCCGTTAATAATTTGTTTTTTGTTTTTTAAAAAGGCAACGCGGTGTAGCGGCCGATAGTGACCTAAGAGCATTCGCATTCAAACCACCCCAATGGCCTATAAATAGAACTGCAAGAACGCTATCTTAATCATCTCACTTGCTACTAACACATATATCCAAGTGTAGTAGTTAATAAGTGCTAGAGGCATTATTATCAAAAACTATATTATATTCTTCAATATATATGATGATGATGATGATGAGTTCTAATTATAATGTTTTTGCAGCTACTTCAGTTGGTATAATACTATTTCTCATGCTATTGAATTCTCCAAATCCATGCCATGCACAACTATCTCCTACATTTTATGCCACTTCATGTCCAAACGCAACCACCACCATCCGTACCATCATCCGTCAAGCCGTTTCTCGTGAGCGTCGCATGGCGGCTTCGCTTATTCGCCTCCATTTCCATGACTGCTTCGTCCAGGTAAAGTAATTAAAAACATTTAGGGCTCGTTTCCGTTTACTTTTTTCTATAATTCTTGGAAAAAAAAAATATTTTTTGGAGAGCTAGGTGAATGCTTATTACAAAAAGGTGTGTTCTTAAGGAAAAAAAAGTGTTTTTCATAAAAGAAAACCAATCCAAATGAGCCATTTATTTGTTTTGTACATATATATATTCATGCATGATAGTCTTAACAATCAAGAAGCTTAATTAATAAAAAAGTATACGTTTAATTCTTATGATTTTTCCAGGGTTGTGACGCATCTGTATTACTTGATGAAGCACCTGGCATTGAAAGTGAGAAAAGTGCAGGACCTAATGTTAATTCTGCTAGAGGTTTCAACGTCATAGAGGATGCGAAACGTGAGGTGGAGAAAATTTGCCCTAGAGTTGTGTCTTGTGCAGACATACTCACACTTGCCGCAAGAGATGCATCAGAAGCTGTGAGTATTACATGCATTTTCGTAGTTACATGCATCTCTACATGGCAACTTCTACAAAAATAGTACTTTCAAGATCAAATCAACCTTTTAAAAAGAAACAAATTTGTAATCAAACGCTTAAGACACGTAAAAAAAAAAATATGAAGTCTTTTTTAAATTGAAGTATTATGTAATACTACTGTATGTGACATCATGATTAGTGTAATACACGAATTTATACATTTTGAGTCAGCCTAATTAAATTCAATAAGTTGATAGGCCAATTGTTAGAACACGATTTTTATGATGAATTAAGTATTGTAACCCGAAATTGCTGGCTGCCTAAATATTCAGGTGGGGGGTCCATCATGGACAGTGAGACTCGGAAGAAGGGATTCAACAACTGCAAGTCGCACTTTAGCAAATAGTGACCTTCCAAGCCCTTTTGATAGTCTTGATGCGATCATTTCTTCATTCGCAAACATGGGCCTTAACGAAAGAGAAATGGTTGCTTTATCAGGTAAATACATAAATCATAATTATATATAACATCTTCTTTTAGCTTTTAAACACACACATATATATACACACTGCATTTCAGAAATGATTAAATCTCAAAAAGCTGTAATCTTTTCAACACATAGGAGCTCACACATTAGGGCAGTCACGATGCTTGCTATTCCGCAGCAGAATATACAATGCAACAAATATTGATGCAGGCTTTGCTAGCACTCGCAGGCGCCAGTGCCCCGGCACTGGAGGCGACAACAATTTGGCACCACTTGATTTGGTAACTCCGAATTCATTCGACAACAACTACTACAAGAATCTCATCCAAAGGAAAGGTCTCCTTGCGTCAGATCAGGTTCTCTTCAATGGTGGGTCAGCAGATAGCATTGTGGATGAGTACAGCAAGAACCCTCGAACTTTCTCGACTGATTTTGCTTCTGCAATGATCAAAATGGGAGAAATTAGTCCTCTCACTGGTCAGAATGGGATCATAAGGAGGATATGTAGTGCTATCAACTAGTAGTAAAGTTTGCACCATTACTCGTCATGCAACGTTCCAAATCGTCAACTCATCCCTTGATCTTAATTTTTTCTGCAATATGTAATTTATGTGATCAATTGTGGTTTTTTTTCCCCCCTTTGTGTGTTCATCTTCTCTGAAAGTGTAAATCCCATTCGCTTCCTGTAATTATCTTACTGTTGATGTTTTGAGTGTTGATTGCATTGTTTTCAAGTGTCTGATAATAAAGAGATATATATCATTTGCCTTGTATTATTTGTAAATTCTTTCTTTAGAATTTCTCAAGGATCCAGTTTGATGATCAGGCAAGATGTCTTATGCATGCAAATTCCCTTATGGAGACTTATGAATGCAAAGTTCTATCCTTTTATTCCAGGATATAAAATGATACCAAAGTTGAACATAACATCAAAATCTTCCTACTGATCCATCTTGTTAAATTCAGAAATCAGTTACTATTAGGTTAAATAACATGTGTTTTAGATAGTTTCCAAAATGTTTAAGACTAACACCAACAACTTCATTCTCTATTTTTTTCCATGTAGCAAGTTCATATCTCTGTATTTAAAACCGGTCGACCAACGGTAGCATAAGAGGTCGTTTGAATTGATTTTATGTGCTTGGCCAAAAAAAAAAAAAAAGAATTGATTTTTTGTGTGCCTTTTAATTTTCGAGAAAATATATTTTTTTGGAAACTTAAATTCTTTATTTCTAAAAAAAGACGTCAAATTTCATTTCATTTTATTTTTTCCCAAAGCCTGAACTTTATGTGATTCTTGCAACTCTCGTTCTATTCTAACTTCTAATTAATTGCCTACCATTACGTATGTATACGATATGTACATGAAGAGTACACCCGTATATAGATACTCTATATACATACACACACACACACACAACACTATAAGTACTATATACACATACATTTTCACGACTATTCTCAGTTTACCAACATTTATTCTAACATTAGCTTTTTAGTCATAGTCCATGATCCTAGCAAATTAAATTGCAAATATTACTAATGAAGATTATAATTCATTTTCATATGAATATATGTTCTTTCTTTAGCTACACATTCTTCCAAATTCAATGCCAAAAAAAATTTTTGATTTTAGTATATGTGCACATACATTTTCACGACTATTCTCAGTGTACCAACATTTATTCTAACACTAGCTTTTTAGTCATAGTCCATGATCCTAGCAAATTAAATTGAAATATTACTAATGAAGATTATAATTCATTTTCATATGAATATATGTTCTTTCTTTAGCTACACATTCTTCCAAATTCAATGCCAAAAAAAATTTTTGATTTTAGTATATGTGCACATACATTTTCACGACTATTCTCAGTGTACCAACATTTATTCTAACACTAGCTTTTTAGTCATAGTCCATGATCCTAGCAAATTAAATTGAAATATTACTAATGAAGATTATAATTCATTTTCATATGAATATATGTTCTTTCTTTAGCTACACATTCTTCCAAATTCAATGCCAAAAAAAAAAAAAAAAAGAAGTTTTGATTTTATGTATATATGTATTTGTATAAAGAAAAGATAGATTTTAAACTGAATCTAATATTTATTTACTTCTATTAAAGTATTTTGTGTATTTTAAACGAGAGATCATTTTACAATGTAAAATTAATCATTGATTTGCATAGAATTCTTTTTTCATGACTCACAAAGGGTCGTTTGAATCAATTTATAAAATGTATACCTTTCAATTTTCGAGAAAACTTTTTTTTTTTGGAAAAACTTAAATTTTTTATTTTTGAAAAAGTCCAGGAATTTCATCTCAATTTATTTTAATTTTATCAATTCCCAAATTTCCGAAATTTGATTCTTGCATCTCTCGTTCTAACTTCTAATTAATTACCTATCATTATTATATGTATAAGATATGTATACCAACAATAAACTCGCGTACAAATATCTATACACATACTATAAATACACATACATTTTCATGACTATTCTCAGTGTACCAACATTTATACCAAGATTGGCTTTTCAGTTATAGTCCATGATACTGGCAAATTAAATTGCAAATGTTACTTAGGAAGTTTATAATTCATTTTCATATGAATATATTCTTCTTTAGCACGTTCTTCCAAATTCAATGCAAAAAAACAGTTTCGATTTTATGGATATATATATTTATATATATAAAAAAGATAGATTCTAAACTGAGTCTAATATTTATTTGCTTCTATTAAATTATTTTGTGTATTACTTTTTCTTTAATTATTAATAAGATAAAAAGTCCTTCAATATTAGACTTTGTTTCATAAAGTTAATGACATGAGGAATATGGATAACTCTAAAATTTCATGGAAGGATCTGGAACTTAAGTTAAGAGTCATTGGAAATTGGAATTAATTCGCTCTTTCAAAATATACCCACAAAAATACAGTGGAAAAATAGATGAGATAGGAATATTAGGCCATTGAGTGATCCCTAAAAAAGATTAAGGCCACCATTGGCATAAATAGTATTATGATCTCGAGAACAGCCAAAGCAAGTACAATTGGTGCAAACAATTTATCATGAAGGAAGTGTGCAAATAGCATAAGATATCTTATATTGTGTTTTATTCTTTCACAATTAAAAACCTTTAACAATAATAATACAAATAAAAGGGAGGAACATAACTAACTATAATTACACTTGATCAATATTGATGATAAATTAACAAACCACACTTGACATCGATGTATATATCTAGCAGAAATTAAGAATTAATAATAAATGGTTGGTCTTTAATCTTGCAGGACGAAATAATGATTGTGAAATTGGGAGCACTAGTTGACAGCACTACAAATCCTCCTTATGATGCCATTTCGACCCGTGAGCGGACTAATATCACCCATTTTGATCATTGCGGAAGCAAAATCAGATGAAAAAGTACGAGGATTTTTACTATATTCATCCACAATGCTGTCCGTTGATCCACCACTAAAAAGAACCTGGTCTGATGCAAGCAGTCCTTTTCTTTGCATAAGGTTCTTGTAGTAGTTATTATCGAATGAATTCGGGGTCACCAAATCCAGCGGTGTCAAATTTCGATCTCCACCGGTGCTAGGACATCGGCGCCGGCGAGTGCTAGCGAAGCCGGCATCGATGTTTGTTCCGTTGTATATTCTATCACGAAATAAAAAACATTGTGCCTGCCCCAATGTGTGAGATCCTGCATGTCGAAAAAATCAACATAATTTTCGGGCCCTGATAATTAATCCCTCTCTCAAACAGTAACATAAAATAATATCCAAAGAAGATTTATGATTTCTAGTATCGAGAGTTGTATACCTGACAAAGCGACCATGTCCCTTGCGCTAAGGCCTTTTCGTTCGAATCCGCGAATAAGAGCATCAAGACTATCAGAAGGGCCTGGAAGATCAGTGTTAGCTAGAGTGCGACTTGCAGTTGTAGAATCCCTTCTTCCCAGTTTCACCGTCCATGATGGACCACCCCCCTGATCAATGTTTAATTGTTAGCCAATCCAATATCAGCAGTTCAAATTTTCCAGGTGCTAATTAAGCTATGCTCAATGTCATGAGATGATCGTAATCATACAAGCATTTAAATATTTATGGGTAAATGATTTGTTTAGTCCCTTATTATTTACCCTTTTAATTGTTTCGTTCCTTATCTTTAGAATGCTATAATTTAGACCCTTATCTTTCTAATCAGTGACACTATTAGTCTTGAATTAAAAAGAAGTTCAAAAAATTTATGATGTCGTTAGTTACTTATATTTGTAATTTGTGACATTGTTATTGTTTTATCTTTGTAAGTCATAAAGTCCTTAATTTCTTACCCTAGAAAGGGTTCAGGGCTAATAAAGTCACAAATTATAAAGACAAATCATTTTAAAGATAAGGACTTTATTGTCAAAAACATAAAAAATAATAGATCATTTACTCGATATTTATTCATATACATACTACAAAGGCAGTTTTTCTTTTTATATGACAAGAGAGGCGGCAGTCCCAAAAAGTTTTGTTTTACTCACGGCAGCTGATGCATCTCTTGCTGCAACAGCAAGTATGTCCGCACAAGAAACAACTCCAGGGCATATTTTTTCAACTTCACGCTTGGCTTCCTCTATGACTTCAAATCCTCTTACGGATTGATCATTAGGCCCTGCAGTCTTCTCACTTTCAATGCCGGGAGCTTCATCAAGTAAGATAGATGCATCACAACCCTGACATCATCATCAAACAAATTAAATGTTACATTTTCATTAGCTTCTACAATTTTATACTATAAAAATGAAAATGTCAAGAATTACATATAATTTAAGTAAATTGTGATTTAACCTGAACAAAGCAGTCGTGAAAATGGAGGCGAATAAGTGATGCTGCCATACGACGCTCCCGTGAGACAGCTTGCCGAATGGTTGTACGGATTGTACTGAGTCCGTTCGGACAAGTACGATCATAAAACGTTGACGAAAGTTGTGCATGGCTTGGGCTAGGAAAGGTGAACACCAAATGAACCGTTACTATCATATAAGCTGAAGCAGCTGTGAGAATATTGTTATAACTCATATTGAAAATAAGCTATTAGTTTCTTGAAATGCCGTCCAGCTGCTTTTGCTTATTGCTCTTCGCTGGAAAATTAAAGGGTTTGAATGAAAATGATATTTTGGATATGCTACTACTAAGAGTTGAAGATGATTACTACAGCGTGGTGATCAGGTTGTATTTATAGGGCGCAGAGAGGACTGTAGTTTTGGATGGTGTAAGTCGATATCGACTGCTGCGCCGCGTAATGTTGCCAGATAGATATCGAAGAATAATAGCAAAAACTGCCTGACTCATTCTTCTCTTTGGGCTGTCGTTGTTGAAGAAGCTCTAGATCTCTAGCTATGTATTTTGTTGAAATATCTACCTTTTGAATTGTTCTTTTACGTACTCTTAAGTTTCTTGAGGTTTCATACTTTGGGTTGGGGGGGGGGGGGTTGGATACTTTTTTGTCAGAGAAGGTACACCAGGTGAATTAACAGTGCTCTACAATATATGTGCTATTTTCTTTTCTTTTTTAAATTTATTGTAAGAGAGGTTGAGATCAGCTATATAATTAATTAATTTTCTAAGTAAAGTTTCAGTAACTCTTTTATCTTTCTTTTTCAAAATATATTAGAGTTGTCTAGTCATCTATTAACAATCCAACAATCAATAGACTTCCCAAGCCTCCTATTGACCAAATAAATGACGCTTCTATTAATTTGGTTGAAAATTGCTTTCAAGTCTAACAAAAGGGGTTTTCTACATGTTACTATGCCTTCAACATTTCCTGTTACTATGTCAATTTGTGTGAATTATTTTGTAATTCATGATTATTGGCAAGAATCGTGCGTTGTGTTGCAAGTAATAATTAATAAATATATGCAAGTCTCTTCGACAACCCTGGCCAATTAATTAGACAGACCAAGTTGATCGAAATAAATGTGTCTTGATTATGCCTCAAGTAATAAAAACATTTCAACTTAGGGCTTAAGTAGGGAAAATTCAGAAATTTTATTCAATGCAACTTAGAAAAGAAAATATAATTTAGCTCTCATGACTCATATATAAATAATAAGTTATTACTTAATAAGGGTAAATCAAAAATTGGTGCTTGGAACAGAGGACGTGCCATACCCTGAGATATTCCAGTTGAAGACTAGGCTCTGCCAATAGACCTAATGATCTGGCTCCACAACTAAATTAATTTCCCTTGTTGAAAAAAATTCAAAATTTTAACTTAAAAATGTAGATTTTTTTATTTTTTTTAAGAAAAAATTTAGGTGAGTGGGGCTGCAGCCTCCCATTCAACCATAAGTAGCTCCTTCTTTCAACTTATCTTCCAACCATTTTCATATCCACGTTGGTTTTAACTTGATTTTGATTTCTCGAGGTGGAGGTTAACGAAAATCTATTATCTTATCCATCCTATTATCATCCATTATATTATTGAATGTTGCAATTCAAGTGGAAGATGAAAAATCATATTGACGACCAACTATCCATATAAGAGAACAAGGTTTCAAATGATCTCTTCTTTTTATGAGCTAGGAACAATTGAAATGAAACAACATGACTCCAAGAAAATAACCATATGGGACAATTGAAATGAAACAATATGACTCCAAGAAATTAGAGGGTATTTGGCTTTCCTTTTTTTAAGCTGCTTATAATCAACTTTTGATGCTTATAAGTAAATAATAGGTAAGCAAAAAAGTATTTGGATAAAACGTGTTTATAAGTTGTTAACATATTTGATAATGGACCCGTTTGGACTAGCTTTTCTTAAAAGTATTTTTTTAACAACTTTTGGACAAGAGTTTTTTTTTTAGAATTTAAAAATTTTGGTTTCTAAAAAAAGCTACATTTGAGTATTTTTTAGAGTTTTAGTTTTTTTTAAAGCCAAATCAAATAGTTTTTGCAAATTTAATGTAACTTTTTGGGAATAAAAAGTGCTTTTTTCCTTAAAAAAAAAGTCAATCCAAATAAGCCCAATATATGCCTATAAGGAGCCGTGTTTGTTAAAATAATTAAAAATGACCTTTCGTTAATTAAATGGTATTTACTTTTGTGTTTTTAAGAGAGTATGAATGTAATTTTGTTTGGCCAACTCTAATGGCTTATAAGCTTGTAAAAAAGAGTTTTTGTATTTTGGTGTGGGGGGGGGGTGGGGGATGGGGAGAGGGGGTGGTGCTTTTTCTTTTTTTTTTTGGCTGCTTATTACTAATTTTACCTGTTTATAAATAAAATTTGCCAAACACATAAATCTTATTTTTTATTTATAAACAAATTTGATCTAACTTATAAATACTTCCAAAGACTCTCTTAACCATATGGGAGAACTGAAATGAAACATTGGGCGGCACCACTAATAATTGAAATCTGGGAACGAGGGCCTAATTAGAAATTTCTTCCAGTTCCTGTGCCTATCTTGCGATAGGGGTTTACCAAGCAAAAGTCAAACTCAGCTTTTGTAACACTCTTTTTTCTTTTTCCTTAAAAACCATATATTTAGCACCCTTTTGAATGGACTTTTTCCTCTTAAAAAAAACACTTTTTTTACCTTAAAAAGTATATATAATTTTTATAACAAATATTTAACTTGATTTTTAAAAAATTTAAAAATTAAAAAAATTGAAAACTAATTTTTTTTAACAAACTAATCCAAACAAGCTCTTGGCCTGCCATTTGACCACTTATGGATTAAAAAAGAAACGAACAGCACGCGTCTACTGGATGGTAGTAGTAACAGCGGTCAAGTCAAACTCATAAATAGAAAAGTCCATAATTAATAAAAGTATGTGGTCGGAATGCAGATTATATTATGGTTCTTCGCTATCATGTTTACCCGCACTCCTTTATCTTTGTTTACAATATTAACATTGTTTGTTTGGAATATTAATGTTTTTTGTTCACGATATAATATTGTTCACAAGTGGGTCTATGTGCATGAATGTGTTTTTTGTGTATATGTATGTGCAAGAGTAGTAAACAAATATATATTAAGTGGTGAACTAATAAATTATAAGCGAATAGTAAAAAAATTGTGAACAATTTAATTAACATGTTTTTTTATAATTTTTATACAATTTGTTTATAAACTTTATGTCCTTTGTTCACTGAAGGTGCTTAATAGTTGTACAGTTGTTAAGGTGTATAGTATAACTTCTCGTGACTGGAAGGTCGATATGGTTTTGCCTGTGAACAAATATATAAAATCTCAAATTTTAATATTACATAAACTCTGAAATTATTTTATCTAATAATAATTGATTTGAGGATCAATTATTACGGCTATTTTTTTAATATAGTTTAAATAATAGTTATATACAAAATTTGAAATTGAATAAGAAAAATGAGACAATAAAATATATCCAAACAAACTATGAGTGCTAACATAAATGAAGCTATTCATAAAAACCCCACATAAAATGGAATTATAAGTGCATAAGCTTTATAAATGGTTATGATTTAACAGTTGACCTGGCTCATTATAAGCAAAACCGGCACTTGCAGAAGATGAAGTTAAAAATAAGTAAAGCTAGAAGAATTTATTTATTTATTTTAAATATTTGGCTTAAAGAGAGTTTTTGAGAGGGAAAATAGAACAGAGATTACTTATATGAGTATGGGGATATTTAACATATAATTTTTAATTATTTCTTATTAAATAATTTACACTAATTTGGTACAAAATTGACTGCAACAATTTTGTTGGACCCGATAGGATTTACACCTCGTATTAATTAGGAATTAATATATATTTTGGGTAATAAGTTTTTATTTGAATAGATATAATATTTATATAATTTTTAAGAAATTAAATACTTTATTGGAGTGACATGTGGCATAGACTTAAAAGGCATGTAACTTCCTATCATATATATATATATATATATATATATATATTATTCCATTATTATAGAATCTGTGTCTTAATTTAGTTTCCTGTGTGCGTCTTGTGCGATAGGAGTTGACCGTCCAAAAGTCAAACTTAGCCGTTCTAACGAAAGTCCTCATCGTATACAACTATATACAAGTCCAGGAATGGTCAGAGATCAATTATTATATATTTAGGATCCGTTTGGATGGGTTTTTGCAATATATATTTTTATAATAAGTATTTAATTAAATTTAAAAAATTAAAATAAAAAAAAATTTATTCAATTGTTCCAATTCAAACAAACACTTAGCCTTCCATTTGACTAATAATGGATAAACAAAGAAATGGACAGCTGGCGTCTGCGAGATTGTAGTATCGATAGCAGTCAAGTCAAACAGAGACATCTACAGAAAAGTCCATAATTAATAAAAATATGAAGCCTAAAGGCCAAATTAGTTACCAATGACTAATAAGGTGTTTAGATTGGTTTATAAAAAAATTACTTAAAGCAAGGTAGCAGTTAAGTCAAATACAGACATGTACAGAAAAGTCCATAATTAATAAAAATATGAGGCCTAAAGGCCAAATTAGTTACCAATGACTAATAGGGTGTTTTGATTGGCTTATAAAAAAACTACTTAAAACACTTCTAGCTTTAAGTAACTTTTTTTTATTGTCAACTTTAAGTAGTTACGTGTTTGAATAAAAGTTTTAGTTACAAAAATAAGTATTTACATATTTGATTAAAGTGGGTTGAAAAGTAAGTTATATAATTAAAATAACTATTAAGAATATTAAAATAGAATTTAAAAAGGTAAGTATAAGATAAAAGAGTAAATATATCTAGTAATAAAAATAAAAACGTAAGGATAAGATAGTAAATAATTTAGTCAAACTTGCTTTTTTTCAACGTGCTTAAAGTCACAAAAAGCAAAAATTGGGGTTGGAGAGCTTTTTATTTTCTACTTAAAGCCACTTAAAAAAAACATATTTTTAATTAAAACAAACACTTTTATTAGCTTAAATTAGGCTTTAAGCAGGTTTGACCATAAGAAAAAGCCAAACCAAACACCCTCTAAGTGATCTAGTGTTATCTCTTACTTTAGTGTAAGTGTTCTTAAGATTGATTTCCGTTACTTGCATGTAATAGTAATCAGTCTTTGTCCTTCCTTAAATAGTGAAAGACCGATTTTGGTTTTGCTACTTGAATAAATAATATATAGTTCATTGATAAATATAATATTTTGATATTATGCATTATGAAATATCTGAAAGTATTTAAAAATACAAATTTATTTGAGAATAAATAATTATGGTTAATTATTCACTCTGATCTGTTATAAATACAGTGAAAACTTGAATTAATTATGTACACAGACGATATTAACTCTCAATTGCTAATCATTGACATAGTGTATCGAATTACTTATAGTATGAAATTCATCTCATTTATAAATAAAATGAAATTAATTTCATAAGGATTTGTGTTTTCAATTGAATTCTCTTATTTGGATCTGTAAAATAGATTTAAGTTAATTTTGTCTTTTGTGAATCCAAATTGTATTTGAAACGTATGTGAAATTAGAAGTAATATGTATATTTTATTTTAATAATCTTTTGCTTATTATAATTTTTATGGAATAAAAGGAGTAAAAATAATTTTATAATAAAACTACCAATCAAGGAAGATCCTTGAACGAATAATACTTGAGTTTACAAGACAATGCAAACAATGATAGTTGTGGCTTAAATGTAGTAATATGGTATAAATAACTATAGGGATATTTTTGTCTTTATAAGATTTTTCTTGGATTTGTGTGTCATAAAATGCAAATTCCACCTATTGAGTTAAAATTTGGGTAAAATTCGAGCATATCTAAAATTTGCAAAATTTGAAATTCCAAATAAATTTTATATTTTAAGAAAGTATTACGAAGCATAAAAATTGGATTTATAAATGAATTCCACAAAAGTATATGAAATTTATTTGTTCCAGACGCACTTTAATTTTGCACAAGCAATTCCAGAAAGGTTTTAGAAACATAATCTTTATCTTATATCATGCGTATGTAGTAATCAGAATTTTTTAAGTTATTGAGAACTCATTTCACACATAATGGCTAACAGACCCAATTCTTTTTACATGTGAAATGCCTCAACTTGGACACCCATTTGTGCCTTCTTCAGTCTCATACAGAGTTTGCATTTTCGAAGGTACCCTGACCGGATAGGGGATGATCAATGACATGATGGTTTCAAAGAATGAACAGATGGTCGGCAGAGTTCCCTTATCGCTATATTTCTCATGATATCAAGAGGATTTTTTTACAAATAACACAATTTAAATAATTAATTTTAAAAATAGTCTTATTTTTAACTGAGTTTCAAAAATAGCACTTTTAGTTTTTCAATAAATGAAATCGGATATTCAAAAAATAAAAACGTACAAAATACACAGTGTATCGTAACGGTAGATTTTTCGGCTTTTGAATAGCCGATTTAGTTTTTCAATAAATGAAATCGGATATTCAAAAAATAAAAACGTACAAAATACACAGTGTATCGTAACGGTAGATTTTTCGGCTTTTGAATAGCTGATTTCGGCTATTCAAAAGCCAAAAAATCTGATATAACGGAACAATATTTAATAGCCTCGATTTTTGCACTTTTGGTTATTGAATAGCCAAATTCGGCTATTCAATAACCGAATGTTTTGCTATAAATATCCCCCCTTCTTCTTCCCCACCCGATCTCAAAGCTATTTCCCCCCTCCCTTGTTTTACCCCACTTTTTTTAGCCACAAAACTCAAAATCTCGCACAAAAAGCTTCAAGCCTAGGATTTTGCCTTTTATTGTAAGTTTTTTCAAGTTTTTACCGATTTAAAGTATTGTTTTTTACGTTTTTTTCAAGTTGTTTCATGTATATGAATGTTTTACATGTATGTATAGTTGTATATAATTTTGTTTATGTATATATTCATGATGTGTATGTACATATATGTTGTACATGTTTATATTACGTATAAAATGGGTGATATGATTATTGATGTTATTGTCGTGTAGTTTAGTTTTAGATGTTGATATTTGAATCACCACGTTGAAATTGTTATTGTTATTGTTTTCAATATAATAATAATAACAATGTTGATAATAATAATAGTAATTAATTATTATTGTTATTATTATTATTATTATTATTAGTTTTATCATTATTATTGGTATTATTATTATTATTATGATTATTATTATTATTATTAGTTTTTTATTCTTATTCTTATTCTTATTGTTATTATTATTATTATTATTATTGGTTTATTATTATTATTAGTTTTATCATTATTATTTATATTATTATTATTATTATTATTATTATTATTAGTTTTATCATTATTATTGGTATTATTATTATTATTATTATTAGTTTTATTATTATTCTTATTCTTATTATTATTATTATTATTAGTTTTATTATTCTTATTATTATTGGTATTATTATTATTATTATTATTAGTTTTATTATTATTATTATTATTACTATTATTACTACTACTACTACTACTACTACTACTATTATTATTATTATTATTATTATTATTATTATTAGTTTTATTATTCTTATTCTTATTCTTATTAGTTTTATTATTATTATTAGTTTTATTATTATTTTGATTATTGGTATTATTATTATTATTATTTTTATTTTTATTTTTATTTTTATTATTAGTTTCATTATTATTTTGATTATTGGTATTTTTATTATTATTAGTTTTATTATTTTTTTATTATTGGTATTATTATTATTTTTATTATTATTGTTTTTGTTATTATTATTGGTATTATTATTATTGTTGTTGTTGTCATTTGTATTATTTGTTTTATTATTATTATTATTATTATTATTATTATTATTATTATTATTATTATTATTTTGTAGTAGTCTTAGTAGTTGTCTTCTTCCTATTATCATTATTATTATTAGTTTTATTATTATTATTTTATTCTTATTGTTATTGTTATTATTATTAGTTGTATCATTATTATTGTTATTATTATTATTATTATTATTATTATTAGTTTTATTACTGTTATTGTTATTATTATTATTATTATTATTATCATTAGTCTTATAGTATTATTATTATTGTTATCATTATTTTTAGTAATATTATGATTATTAGCAGTATGTATTTATATTAATATATTTACTAATCAATTCATTTATTGCTCGTAGGTGACGCTATGGCCCAGAGACCAGTACCGGAGGACACATCCCTTCTCGTTCACTATGCTCAGTATAGGACTTATCTGATGACGAGCAATACATATATGAGGGAGGTCCGAGTAGCACATATATGAGCATAGGACTCACCGTACGATGTTTCTTCTGTTATTTTGACTTTGCGCCTTGGCTTTGCAGTCTCGTACTATATGCCGAAAGGGCCATTTATTTTTTGGCCTCCATAATGTAAAATAATGGTTACTGTGTTTGGATTCATATTACTTTCAGGATTTGGTATCAAACATTGGGTGGTTTACAAATAAAATTTTTTGGGGTTTCAAACCTTTTGGCCGAGCTGAAATGACTTAATAACAAAACATAAGCAAGTGTTTTTTTGCTAGTAATAGGTTGAAAAAAAAATTCGAAGCAATGGTTGCAAGCAACGGGAAGGAGGAGGGGGTTTATATAGCTATTCGTGATGCTGAGTTCGTTAGTTGAATATTTGAAATGTAGATATCTGCTATTCAATAAACGAATATGGCTGCCACTTTGTCAATCACATATTGATTGATGGGAAGTAAGAATGACGGGACAAACTTTCGGCTATTCAATAGCCGAAATTAGTTGTTCAAAACTAGGAATCTGCCAGGTTACTAGGGGAATATATGCTGTAGGATCTTTCGGCTATTTAAAAGTCGAAAAATGGTTGGAAAAATTTTGCACGCTTTTGTTTTTTGAATACCCAATTTCGTTTATTGAAAAATCAAAAGTGCTAGTTTTGAAACCCAGCCAAAAACAAGGTTATTTTTTAAATTAATTATTGAAATTGTGTTTTTTGTAAAAAAAAATCCATATCAAGAGGGATGAAAGTTGAGAATTGTGTCATAAGTGCCCTACAGTGGATGTCAAAATGTAGATTCTTGAGAAAGATCTACCATTAAGATTGTTAGCTTTCGAATAAATAAGCAATTCTTTTGTTAAGTGGGCACGAACAAAACTTAGAACAACAAACATTGGATGAGGATTCTCTTTTAACTCCTATCTTAGTCCCAATCTTCTAACTTAAAATCTCAACTATGTATTTTATATATCAACAAATATTCACCATTAATCTAAATATTGTACCCCTACTAAAGTAATTTTTCATTTTTAATTTCTCATTTTTCTTTACTTAAATCAATGGTAAAAATTTGTTGATATATGAAGTATATGATTGAGATTTTCAGTTAGAAGGTTCAGACCAAATAGAAATTAGAAGAGGACCCTTGTCCTAGAATATTAGGGTAGTGTATAGTGTGTATTGAGTGATTGTCCCTCCCTTGTCCATACTTTTAAAGCTTCAAGGAATAAAATAACTCCCTTTTGTTTGTTATTTGATTTATTGCTGTTGACTTACTATGGAAGGTTGCTTAAACGTGGTGTCTTTTTTATGAGTCTTTAAAAGAAGGAACCTCTTATTTTACTATGTCCCAAAATTGCCCAATACATTAATAGTAAGAAAAAGTTCAAGTACTTGATGTAAATTCTCCCCCTCAACTTTTAAAAATGGTGCAAATTCCCTCTCCTTTAAATTAAAAATAGTGCAGATTTCTCTAATTTGAAATAAAGTGCAAATACACCCCTAAATGAGTGAAAACGTGAATACATATCTTTTTAATTAAGTAGATTTCTCAATTTAAATGACTCTATATTATACAAATATATTTGATAATAATTAAAAGCATATAAACAAAGAAATCTACATAATTTAGAAGATATAATATCTTATATTCATCCTCTAGTTACTTATTTAACCTTATATCAAGCTAGAGAAGGGAACTCGCATCATTTTCAAAGTTAGTGGGAGAATTTGCAATGATTTAATAACTTTCCATTAACTCTAATAAAATTACTAGAAGCAGGAACCAATGTTTAACATTTTTTTGATGAATTATATGGGGTATAAGTGAATTCTAAAACAATGGGATATTATATTCATCTTTCACAAAACATATGGAATAAAATGCGTTTTACTCAATTTTGAATTACAGCATCCAAAACAACAATTCTCACTTGTACTTGATTCTATAAATAGCATTTCAAGCCTTATCAATTAGTGGTAAATTCAAAAATGGTTGATTCTTCATAAGGCTTTCCTCTGGTAATAAATTGTGAAGGGAAGTTCCCATCATTCAGTTCCAACGAGTAAGGATAAGCTTGAGGATCAAGAATAAGTCCTGCATAACGTTTATACAAAGCTCCATCTTCACCCTCCACGCTCGTGTATTTATTTGCCGTTTTAACTCGCAACACAGGTTGTGTTGTCCACAGCTTCAACACTCTACCAGATGAAGTGTCCTGCAAAATTGCTGCTAGCGTGTGGCTTTGCTGCTTCTTGACATTGTCGACAATGTAGTCGACGCCATAGCCATGTTTAATCAGTTTATATGATATCAGCTTTCTGATGGCATGAGGTTGAAGAAAGTCATATGGTGTGTGTTCAACGGGTCCAACTTTGCTTGTTTCTATCAGATTCCTAGTGACCAACTTTGTTATGTTTGAAGCGAAGATTTGGAGTTGGTGGCTCAAGATGTTGCCATGCCCTGCTAAATTCCATGCCAAATGTTGGGCAAAGTTCACTGCTGGAGTGGACTCGTCCTTCGTCTTGGCTTGTATTTCTACCTTCAATTTGTTATTTTTTAGGAGAGAGTAGGTTATGGTAATAAGGAGATTATCTGGAGATACTGTGACAAAGATAATGAAAAAATATTAATCCTTTTGAATAACTTTTGTGAAATCAGTAATGACTACAACCGTCCAATTATACGAGTACGAGTAATCCCATCCTCTTCAAATATGTCATCAAGATTGACAAAATTAATTAAGAAGAAGGAGATTTAGGTTAAACTCACCTTGTTCACCATCAAAGTCGTAGTTTCTGAAAGTAATTTCAGGTTTTTGTCCAGATTTTTTATGCTTTTTCACCTTCCAAACAAACTCGTCAAATCCTTTGCGTCGGCCCAATAACGGGACATCATTGGTAGGAAAAATGTTACTGATCTCACTTAAAAGTTATCATTCAAATATTATAAAAATAAATATGATTATTCAGTACAAACCAGCAAATGTATTTTCCCCTGCATCAGCCTCTGGGTTGTAGGCAGTTCCGATATTTCCATCAAAATAGGGATTATGATGAGCCTGTTACAGAACATCGATGCTTCTCAGAAATCAATGGATATATGTATATATAATTTTATGTAATTTTCTAATTAATGCGTTCATGTTCACCTGATACGATTTTATTGTATCATCTCCAACAATGACATTAGCCAACTCTCCTGGAAGAAAAGAAGCACAACAAATAAGGAAGAGAAGACGTAAAGCTCAAATACACTGTGCTTTACAAGGAGTCATCTCATACAGAGATTCATTAAAACAACTGAAAAAATTAATCATGTGTATCAAATTTAAAAAGAATTATATCAATATGTCGACATCTAAATGAAAATAAATTTAATCAATGATTTAAAAGTTCATCAAATTTAGTTTAATGGTATGTATCGCTTCCCGTGATCTATCCAAATTAAAGTAACATCGTATACAAAATTTGCATAGAAATAAAAAATTAAATGATATGGTAAAAGAAAGGGCTTCACCATTTTTGTCCGGAACATTAATGGATAAGATTCTCGCACCCAAATTGGTGAATATAACGGATGTATCTCCTTTCTTCAGCTCATAAAGCTGGACAGTTTGCTTTCTTGACTTTTCCTCTGTTGCTGCGCAACCGGAAGCAGCAAGTACAACAGTTATGAAGAGAGTGACAAAGAATCTAAGATTAGACATTTTTTGTTGCTGTTAAATGTACTAAAACGATGTTGTAAAGTAGGCTGCGGATATGTCTAGAATCGATTGTTTATATTGGTATACGAGGAGCTGTAAAAAGTGTTATTGCCTTGAGCATAATTAATTAAGGAGCATGTAATGTAGCCGATTTGCAATGAGATAAATTGAAGAAATGAATACGAAGAAATGTAACTTATGTTTACATGAATAAATTTCATAAATGAAACAAATTAACTTTATGGAAATAATAATAACAACATCGACAACTGCAACAGCTTCGCATAAAAAATATTAAACAATGAGAAGAAATAAATAAATAAATAGCACTTAGAAGGAAATAATATTTGCATATTATGCTTGATGTGAGTATGTTCTACCGCGAGATTCAATGTGAGCGTGTAATTCTAATTTTATCAGAATGCATTACAAGATTGTACCTCGTGCCTATATTCAAGTACGTACTTCAAGGAAATCTCTGGCTTTTGCTAAACTAGGTCCCTTGCTAGTAAGTAGTCGTATAAGAGGCTTTCTCCAATAAATTAAAACATTTCCAAACGAGATCCCAAATTGTGCTGCCCTTGTTTCAAATAGTTAGTCTACAGAGGTGGAACTAGAAATTGACCATTGGGGGGTGTAAGATTTCTTTACATAAATGGAAACTATTTTCAAAGTAGTGTTTGATAGTGTTAAGTAAAATACAAGTTTTTCTATTTTTTATGTGAGAAAGAGAAGAATACATATATAGCAATAATTATAAAACAAAGTTTAATGATATCAAATATTTACGCATAAATAGGTGTAAAAATTATTTAGCAAAATCATATAAGATGATATAAAGAAAAATTTATTGATTTAGCTGATAAAATTAAGTTCTTCTCTCCTTTATAAAATTATGTAGGTAAATATAAATAAATTACATATAAAAAAACTACTTGAATAAATAAAATTTTTATGAAAAAATGCCCTAAAATTTATGCACTTCTCTAAATTTATCTTGCATAAAAAACTCTAAGTATGTAACTAGCAAAATAAATAGATTAAGCATTACTGAGATTTATTTGTTAAAATTACTTATTTATTACAAGAATTTTATCGCCGAGATATAATCTAGGTATGAAAAAGTATATGCTAAAAACATCACTATGGAAAGAACTTCAAATGAAAGAAAAGAGAGAGAGGAAAAAAAAATAGGGGGCAACATAAGAAAATTTTAAAAACTTTTATATAAACTACTATATGTTTTATTTAGCACTCTATTTAATTATGCATTCATGTCGATCAAATGCCTTGTTATTAATGCGCTAAGACAGGAAACTTTTCTCTAGTTTTGCTAAAGTCATATAAAAAAATATATTTAAAAGTTCATCACCATTGAAAATTAAATAAATAATGACATGATATGATACATAGAAAAATTTAATTGGGATGGCATAACACGTCGTAAAGAGATGTGTCAGCCTATATTTTAGTGTTTGAAATCTCTACAACATCTGTCAAATTCCAGCACAAAGAAACAAATTATGAAGCTTATTTCTTCCCCTCGCGATGTAGAAAATTCAGCTCTTGAACATTCCAGTTGGAAATCACTTATATCCCTTAAAAATATCAACTAAATGTGAGCAACGCTTCCTTCAGAAGCTTGATCCTTATTTGGATTTTTAATCTTTAAAAACTTGATATTATAATTTTGAAGAAACTCAAATTCTTTTTCCTTTTTGTGGTCAAATTACTCCTCAGGGACGTCGTAGCAACACGAGGCACGTCAATCAGTCTTCAGGAAAACCAAAAGAGCAATAATTAAGAGACAATCAAACATCCAGACAAATGTTAGAGCCCGAAATTACTAGTCAATCAATGCAACAGTTTGCTTCTTCATACCACAATTAGTTCGATCTGTTCTCCATGCACATGGTAAACTCAGTAACAAACCTGTTTCACGAGCATTGTCGATCTTACAGCAAACAATTGTGGCATACTTGCTGGCCAGCTTGGTATATGTAGGCATTCTTTCACGCTCATCAATTATCATAGACTAAAATTGTAACGATTTAATCTCAATTACTGATTTACCACTATAAATAAACCTAACCTTAAAAAGGTTTAAAACTAACTCCAACACCTCCTATTTTATCCCTACTTCTAGCAAGTAAAGTTCATCATTTCTACATTTAAGGGCTCCCTATATATCAGCTTTATTCCAACCGCCTCCATATTCATTTTTTCACGGGCTCTATATTTTAGGTTTAGACAGACACTCTATTCAATTTCACTCCTAGCATTTTCTCTCTACTTTCAATTTGCATTCTTTTCTAGCTTTAAATCTTATGTCCTTTGTTCACTGAAGGTACATAGTGCTTAATTGTTATATAATCCTTAAGGTGCATAGTATAACTTCTCGTGACTGGAAGGTCGATGTGGTTTTGCTTATGAACAAATATATAAAATCTCAAATTTTAATATTATATATATTATGTAAACTCTGAAATTATTTTATCTAACAATAATTGATTTGACGATCAATTATTACAGCTAATTTTTTTAATATAGTTTAAATAATACTTATATACAAAATTTGAAATTGAATAAGAAAAATGATACAATAAAATATATCCAAACAAACTATGAGTGCTAACATATGAAGCTATTCATAAAAACCCCACATAAAATGGAATTATAAGTGCATAAGCTTTATAAATGGTTATGATTTAACAGTTAACTTGGCTCATTATAAGCAAAATCGATACTTGCAGAAGATGAAGTGAAAATTAAGAAAAGCTAGAAGAATTTATTTATTTTTTTTAGAAAAAGTTTTGGCTTAAAGAGAGTTTTTGAGAGGGAAAATAGAATAGAGGTCACGTATATGAGTATGGGGATATTTAACATATAATTTTTAATTATTTCTTATTAAATAATTTATACTAATTTGGTACAAAATTGACTGCAACAGTTTTGTTGGACCCGATAAGATTTACACCTAGTATTAATTAGGAATTAATGTATATTTTGGGTAATAAGTTTTTATTTGAATTAATACAAAATATATTGAACTTTTAAGGAATTAAATACTTTATTGGAGGGCTTAAAAAATTGACATATGGCATAGACTTAAAAGGCATGTAACTTTCTATCATATATCTATACTATATAATAAAGCAAAATCAATTGTAATTTCGTGCTACCAAGCGCTCTATATGACAAACTTTTCATAATTACTTATTAATTAATTAAATATGCCAATTCTTAGGTCATTTTTTATTTTTCATCATTTATTTAGTTTCGTTCCTGTATTAAATGTTTTAATTTAATTAATATTTTACCCTTTCTTTATATATATCATCACTGTTTTATTAATTCTATAGTATATAATTGTTTTAATTACTAATTAGTAAGATGCAAAAACTCTATAATTTTAATATATCCAATCACATATGTTGTCACTCTAGTGTATGTGTGTCTATATATATATATATATATATATATATAATATTATATTATATTCCATTATTATAGAATGTGTGTCTTAATTTAGTTTCCTGTGTGCGTGTTGCGCGATAGGAGTTGACCATCCAAATCAAACTTAGCCCTTGTAACGGAAGTCCTCATCGTATACAACTATGAAGCTTTTCTCTACAACATCTGTCAAATTCCAGTACAAAGAAACAAATTATGAAGCTTATTTCTTCCCCTCGTAATGTAGAAAATTCAGCTCTTGAACAATCCAGTTGGAAATCACTCATATCCCTTAAAAATCTCAACTAAATGTGAGCAACGCTTCCTTCAGAAGCCTGATCCTTATTTGGATTTTTAGTCTTTAAGCACTTGATATTATAATTTTGAAGAAACTCAAATTCTTTTTCCTTTTTGTGGTCAAATTATTCCTCAGGGACGTCGTAGCAACACGAGGCACGTTAACCTTTCTTCAAGAAAACCAAAAGAGCAATAATTAAGAGATAATCAAACATCCAAACAAATGCTAGAGCCCAAAATTTACTAGTCAATCAATGCAACAGTTCGCTTCTTCATACCACAATTAGTTCGATCTGTTCTCTATACACATGGTAAACTCAGTGACAAACCTGTTTCATGAGCATTGTCTTACAACAAACAATTATGGCATACTTGCTGGCCAGCTTGGTACGTAGGCATTCTTTCACGCTCATCAATTATCATAGACTAAAATTGTAGCGATTTAGTCTCAATTACTGATCTACCATTACAAATGAACCTAACCTTAAAAAGGTTTAAAACTAACTCGAACAGCCTCCTATTTTATCTCTACTTGTAGCAAGTAAAGTTCATCCTTTCTACATTTAGAGGCTCTCTATATATCAGCTTTATTCCAAGAGCCTCAATATTCATTTTTTTACGGGCTTCATATTTTAATTTTACTTTGATAGACACTCTATTCAATTTCACTCTTAGCATTTTCTATCTACTTTCAATATGCATTGTTTTCTAAACTTTAAATCTTAAATATAGTGGTAAAATTAAATTAAATTTATTTTTATTTAATTTTACAATTACTTTTTATCTGAGAGTTCATCATAGAAATTTGGTACTTGTGGAGTAAATTTGTAAAATATTGGTTATTGCAAACTTATGATAAAATAATAAAAATTTAACAATTTAATTTTATAATTTATTTAAATTATAAATGGTAAACAATTAAAGTATATATAAATTATAAAAATATACATGGTTAAAATTATAAAAATTTCTGAATACAAACTAAAGTATAAGTATATAAATTATAAAAACTTGCATAGTTAAAATTATAAAATTTTATAAATACAAACTAAAGTATAAGTGCATGCGTGTCTTTTTTGTTTTTTTTTTAATTTAAATGAGACGGGCTGGAGTATGGGGGAAATCTGATTATAGCAAGTGAGAGAAATCTCTTTTTGGGGCTCAGTTGGAGCATGAGCTTCATATAATCAGTGCCAAGATAGAGAGGTTGTTGGAGACAATTTAGACCCTACGTCATTACAAAGTTGAATAGGAGTCTCACAGAAAATCGATATAAGAGGGTTTGCAAGGATTTTTTTTTTTCTTGGCCGCACATATATAGCTCAATATCTGTGATACATAATTAAGAAAGTATTTAGAAGTTTCATGTGTATTGACTTAGTCTTTGTCTGATTACACAGCTGACTGCTTCGTGAAGGGAACGTTAACGCTGTCCTGATTTCTTGACATTTTGATTAGTTGCAAATTCGCAATCAAACCATTGTAATCAAGGTCACAATAGCGGTATTTATCAGTACATAGCTCAACACCTTTGACTTTTTCAACTCTTAAATTTTCTTTAGAAAACGTTAGCAAAATTTAAACCATTGTAAACCACAAGCGGGAAATAATGTTAATTGAACATTTGAACTCATCACTGCAACTAGCTATTCTTATCTCTGCATATGCTCTACTCTACTGCTGCAGCCCTCCCCGGCTCACCGCCCGCTGCCATGCCGCGGCGCGTCCCCGGGCGGCTGTCGGTTAAAATCTAAAAAGAATCAAGAAGAACCTTAAGAGCTAATGCGTGTGCCATGGAGAATATTAATTAAACAACTAGAGTCATTGCTGATACGGTTAGTAGATATTAGTTCAATTCTAATTGTCATTATCGGTGTTATTCATGAAATAGCGACTTGGTACGACTAGGGAGATTATTCTCGGAATCACTTGACCGCCAACTCCAGATAATTAAGTGTTTGCTTAGAATTTGTCTAGGGTTAGATGCTGAACGTAACCCAAATTAATTTCTTCACGAATAGTATGCATTTCGGATTAGCAATTCCTATCTAAACATATAGGACTGGCCAACATGCATGATCTTTTCTGGTCTTGATCAACTCATTTCGTCAATGAATAAAATGCCATTTCAAAACATAAATATTAATATTATTATTTTCATCATTGTCATCATTATGCATGTAATAACGAATGTGTTAACACAATAAATAAATACACCAACATCCAACATCCTCACTACAAGCTTAAACTCTTGGATCAGGTGGAAACTCAATACAATATCAAAGCCTATAAACCAAATGGTTTCAAGTGTGAAACTCACTACCATCCATTTAAAATCATTAAAACTATTCACGTGCAATGTCCAAAAACAAACTATGCCAGCATGTGAAGGCTTGTTAACATAATAAATAAATAAACAAAAATTATCCACATGCAAGGCTAAAAAAAAAACCACGCCTACATGTGAGGGATCATGTTAACACAATAAATAAGTACATCAACATCCTCTTTACAAGCTCATAAACTTTTAGATGAGGTGGTAACTCAATAAAATAGACAATTATTTTACCTTGTCTAAGTTATTGGAATCAATATCCATTCCTATTTTCATCCCAAAAAACATGCCAAGCATGGATATTCTTTTTCAAATCCCTTTCATTCCATAACTCATTTTATTTTTATCTAAATTCATTCTAATACACACATTTAGAAGCAATAATTAAGTAATGATAAAATAGGATAATATGTAATAACTCTAATAAGTAAATGGGGTGGGCCACCAAAATAAACATTTGCCACCATGATCACCATCAATCAACTAGCTTATCAATAATTCTATTTTTAGCTTGTTCCGCAGAAATACTAGTTGCCATACATTAGAGATTGGGCAGGACCGATATGCCGGGACGATTTCAACTGCATGCATGCAAGCACTTTTCAAGTTTCTTCTGACGTGGGGTACCAAAACCTGGTCACTTTCAACCTTTATTTTTAGTTTGTGAAGGGTCACATTGGAAACAATTACCACAAAGATTAGAAAAACTACTCAAAAAAAGCCAGCCAAAGTCGCCGAGAAAGTCATGCGCCTTAAACTACAAGATTTTAAACTAGCAACGACACATTTCTCGTCAGACTTTAGTGCAAGAGAGAAAAAATGAAAACTTTTATTTAGTTATAGTTTTATGCGTAATAAAATGTATGTTAATTTTCAACCGTAACAATAATATTGAAATTTTTATATTTAATTTTCCAGGATGGCAGAAAAGTGAAAAATTAATTTCATTTGGTGTGCACGCTTGTATTAATTACATTAGCTACGTTTCCAAGTGAAGCAAATATTAGTTACGCTTCCAATTATAATATTAATTTTTAGTTATATTAAAAATTCTTTCCTTTGGATCAAATATAACTAGTTAATTTTTTAACACTTTTAAAAAAACTAGGAGACAAAAATATATGACCACTCGTTTAATTTGATTTCTTGTAGTGTCGGCGGTAATTCAGCAGCCGATGATGCCCTATAAATTGGTTGCCATGCTCTCTTTAGATCGTCATCATCTTCGACTCTTGGCATACTTTTTTCGTTTCTTCCGTACTTTTTTCAAAGAGAAAGGTCTAAAGTCACCATTATAAAGAAAACTTAGCAGATAAGTACGTTGATTATGGCTTGTAAAACTTCTGTAGCAACGGTAACCATATTGTTTGTGTTCCTATTATCAAACACTCCTAGTCCATGCGATGGTTTCCAGCTTTCCTCTTCATTCTATGACCGTACGTGTCCTCATGCATTGTCTACTATACGCACTACTATTCGACGAGCTGTCTCTAGAGAACGTCGAATGGCAGCCTCGCTTGTTCGGCTCCACTTCCATGATTGCTTTGTTCAGGTTTCTTATTCATCTTTACACATATTTTTCTCGAAATTTGTGCATAGTAGAAGTTTCGTGTACTAATATTTTCTCCTCGATTATATGATACGATACGACCGCAACAATTTTAAGGCTAATTACATAATATTGTTGGGTTGTTGTTTTAGGGATGTGATGCGTCGATCTTACTCGACGAAACTCCTACAATCCAAAGTGAGAAGACAGCAGGGCCAAACAACAATTCCGTACGAGGGTATGAAGTCATAGAGAAAGCAAAGCGTGAAGTGGAGAAGATATGTCCTGGAGTTGTCTCTTGTGCAGACACACTCGCTGTTGCCGCAAGAGATGCAACCGTTGCTGTGAGTATTTGCTAGTACTTCCACTAGTACTAAGAGAAAGACAAGAATCATAATAAATGCATTTTAAAAGAGAAGATAAAGTTAAATAATACTGTTGTTGAATCCATTATTGCCGTGGTAAAGTTGTGATACAACTTAGAAATAGACTAATAATGACCTTGCATAAGTTGCTCTATACCAGAGCTACATTAACTTGTCCAAGCAAAGTGGTAAACGTATAGTGAGGATATATAAAGGAATGTGAAGTCCTTTTCGTCAAAAGTCGATTACAATATGCATTTAATGGAAATTGATCTTTAAATTACTTACATTAAAGATGAAAAACATGCTACTTGACAGTTAAGTTTTTGGTGATCACGAAATCCTTTTCTAGCCTGTTTTTTATATTTCCACTGTATCCCATGCTTTCGAAGCACATTTTCCACAGGTGTAGGCCACGTTGTCCCAAATATATTAGCATGCATGCTCCCCGCTTATATTGTACTCCCTTGGAACACTATGCTCCCTATAACTAGTTTCACACGTTCCCTGTTTTGTACTCCTTTGGAGGAGCACTATGCTTCCTGTTGACATTGTTTCAGACCTTCTCTGTCTTTTAAAAAAAGAAAAAAAAAAAAAAACTGATCTCATCGCCATCCTTTATCTTGCATCTCTGTTTCTTGTTTCTTCTTTTTCTTTCTCACCTCTTTCTCTACAAAGCATCTTGATCTATGAAACGTGTGTGTATATATATATACCGCTCTTGCCTCTCTTTTCTTATCCGATCTCACGAAATTAGAACCTAGGTCATCATTCTTGAACATATAGTTGAAAATTTTGTTTTTTTCTTTTTTCACAAACCCCATCCCCCTAGGAGCACTATGCTCCCTATTAAGCGTGTTTCACACTTTCTTTGTTTTCAAAAAAAAAAAAGAAAAAAGGCTAATCTTATCATCATCCTTTCTATCTCTCACTCTTCCTTTCTTCTCTCTTTTGTGAGGGACTTGCGAACACTTGTTGTTATTTTGTAAACATATATTTCAAGCTTGTGAACATTCTTTTATTGCTTTGTGAATATTTAGTTTTGGACTTATGAATATAGCGCTGCTTCTGTAAAAATTCAGTTTTGGATTTGTTAAGTTTGAAATTTTTTTGGACATATAAAATTTATGAACATATAACTATTACTTTTGATATTTGTGAATATATAATCATTACTTTCTGTAAAAAAAATATTTTTTTAAATTTGTTAAATTTAGAATTCTTTTTTGTGAATAAATAATTTAAAATCATTTCAAAAAAAAAAATTGTCCAACTCCTAATCCTCGTACTCCGTCACTTATCGCCATATAACTGCTTGTTTCCAGTGAGAGAAAAGAAACGAATATCTAATTGGCTCGAATTATTCTTGCTTGAGTAGTTGACACTTGAACGACTTTGACTTTGAAAGAAAAATATTTAACATGTGCATGATGCATTTGTAATTCTTTTATATTAATTTTATTAATTAATAAAACATTACCACTAGGAATCTTTGGCACCTATTTTATTTTCTCAATCCAATTAACACTTACAATTACTCGTTTAACTAGAGTGTCATTATTTTATTATAATTATAAGGGTAAAGTATACGTTACCCCTAGGGGCATTTGGTTCAAGAAATGAAAAATCATTCCCAAAAATAGCATTCCGGGGAATCATATGTCTGGAAATATGATTCCTGGGAATATTATAATTGTTTGGTATGTCTATGATATTTCCGGGAATATTTTGGAGTAATCCCAACAATGTTAATTTGTAATATTTGGTTTAAAACTAATATTCTCGAAAATCTTAGACCATTTTTCAGAAATATCCCTTATTGAAAAGAAGGCAAAAAATCATAAAGAAAAGTATAAAAAAAACCTTCGATAAAAAGACCACCACAATTACGTTGCACTTCGTCTACTTTTCCCGATATAATAGAAGATGCCAAAAAAAAAAAAAGAGAGAGAGAGAGAGAGAGAAAGAAAGAAAACGAAAAAAAAGCTGGCTAACAACCGTTCCTACACAGCAAAAGAAACACATATAATGCTATATATATATATATATATATATATATATATATTGTTGATTGTGCCGGTGAGATGATGAAGGGGAGAAGGGTTTTTGCTTTTTGATCTGACTGAAATGGCTTTGATGAAGAGGGGGTTTTTTCTGTTTTGAATATCCTTCACATTCCCATAGCCCAACAAAGTTGGATTCTCACCCTTTTAGGTGGGAAAGAAAATTGAAAAAATTATACGAATATTGCATTCCTGAGAATGTGATATTCTTGAGAATAATTTTTTATTATGTGAATCAAATATAAGATTATCACATTTCTGAATTCACTTTCCTAAGAATCTTATATGATTCTATAAACCAAATGCTGTCTATAGTTTAAATAAATAGCTGATTATCCTATTTTGATTTAAAACATACCATATTATCCTCATGTATTTCTCAAAAGTAGCACATAATCTCCAACTCTAATTTTTTCGGTCTAAATTAACAGAGAGTAAATTACACTCTCATTTCTTGCATGTATAGATGTCAGATGTTAGAATTTACTATTTCTTTTACCAAAATACCCTCATTTAAGCTTAAAAAATAAAAAAGATTAGATAAAATAAAAAATAAAAAATAAAAAATTAAAATTTAAAAACTGAAAAATCAAAAACTCAGCAAATAAAGAACTAAAAAAATTAAAAAATTAAAAATTAAAAAGACTAAAAATAAAAATATTCAAAATTTAAAACATAATGGAAAAGAAGCAGAAGCAATAAAAGTTAATAAGGGTAACTTGGTCATTTTAAAATCTTATTTAACATTGTTAATACATGAACTTGAAAGAGGATATTGTGTCACTTTTTAAAAAATACGAGGGGGTAACTGAACCATAATAGATAATCAGCTGCTTATACAAAGTACAAGAGAGTAACGTGCATTTTATTCTAATTATAAAAACTATTCATGGTCATTATTCTCTTGTTTATGATATAATTACCCTAATATATATATATATATATACATACGTGTATATATATATATATATATATGTATGTATAGAGAGAGAGAGAGAGGGAACTACCAAAGAAAAAGATAAAGAAAATCATTACTAATATGGGGGGCAAATAATTACCAGGTGGGTGGACCATCATGGACAGTCAAGCTTGGAAGAAGAGATTCCACAACAGCAAATCGAGCTTTAGCAGAAAGCGATCTTCCGGGTCCCTTCTCTAGTCTGGATTTACTTATATCGAGTTTCGGCGACAAAGGTCTAAGCGCAAGAGATATGGTTGCTCTATCAGGTGAACTATATTGCATAAAGAAAAAAACTGACATAAAATATTATCCTTTTACTTCGTGGTTTGTGACAAAGTAACTAAATTTTTGTGTTATCTACATATTGATTGTCAGGATCACATACAATTGGCCAGGCACAATGTCGCACATTTCGTGATAGAATATACAATGAAACGGCAGATATTGATGCGGGCTTCGCCAATACTCGTAAACGCCGATGTCCTGGCCCAGGTGACAATAATAGTACATTGGCACCAATGGATTTGGTGACCCCAAATTCATTTGATAATAACTACTTCAAGAATCTTCTACGAAGAAAAGGTCTGCTTCAGTCAGACCAGAACCTTTTCGGTGGTGGATCAACAGACAGCATTGTGGAGGAATATAGCAAAAATCCTAAAATTTTTTCATCCGATTTTGCTTCCGCAATGATCAAAATGGGAGATATTAGTCTCCTCACTGGTCAAAATGGGATCATAAGAAGGATCTGTAGTGCAGTTAACTAAAAATTTCAAATATATAAATGAGACATGTCATGGAATGTTTTAATTGTATTCTCTAGTAAGTTATTTTGTTCATCTTTTTGGCTTTTTCTAGCGTATAATTGTAACACTGTTTCACTTATGTAATAATGGTACTCTTTTAATTTATATTGTCTAATATTGAAATTATCTATCTTTTATTTATGCAACTCATACATTTATATATAAATTATATATGTGGCAAAGAATGGAAATTAAAAGAATTGTCTCAATAGACAAATTATTTTGACTTGGAGTAAGACTTGGGTCCACATGTAGTTAGTGATCAACACCCCCATCAACTCTAACTTTTGTTAGAGAAGGATGAAAGAAAATAGACCTCCCTAGAATTGTCACCATGTAAGGTTTATCTACATCGACTTTTGCTTATGTTCAGGGGAAAAAAAAATTATTCACTTTCTGAAGATCCGTTTAGCTATTCATAACAATGCATTGGACCAAAAAGTGCACAAATATATTAAGCTACATTAATGAGGGTGCATCATATATTTAACTTTCAGACATGATGTTTTTTATGGCTTTAGCATATACGAGAACCATTTGTATATACCTCTTGCAGAGTAAAAATCGAAAATATATCTATTAAATTATATACATTTCTTTGTTTATATGCATTCATTTAATTGTTAATGACAAGTCAAAATGCATTGTAGGTGCATTTTTTATCCTTTTCATTACCTTTAAGAAAAAAATTAATGGCAGGAGACAGTGCGCAACGATATCTAAACCACAATGGGATCAGCGAGGTTGAAACTATAAGATGTCATGGGATCAGCGAGGTTGAAACTATAAGATGTCTTATGCAACTTTGTTAAAACACGTGAGGGTAAAATACATTTTTGGCCAATCGGTTGATAATTTTATAATGGTTCTCGAGTATAGCAAATAAAGTTGGAGATTAAAGTACTAATTCAATAGATTTTCGTCGTATATTATCTGACAATATTGAGAAAATAATTGTTAATGTACAACTTAATTTGGAAAAACAAAATATTGATGTAATTTGATCTAATTCTGACTTGTCTCAAACTCATAGTTATGTTCTAACCCAAATTTTGAGAAGTTATCATATGTATGTAACGGTTCTAGTTTATCCATCTCTCATATCACTAGAGTGTTGATCCATATCTTTTACTAACCCAGATAAAGACTAAATAGACGAAAAGGGGAAAAAAAAATCATCCATGCTTTTTATTTCAATCAATAGAGGCTGAGGCTAAAAACCAACAATATAACAATATTAAAATTAATCTAGAAACCTTTTTCACTGAAAGTAAGAAACAGACTACTAGATAACTAATGGACTGATGATAAAAACCATCCCCATTAGACTCATGGAAATTGATTTAAAAGGGTCTTAGCACAAGAGATATGTTCGCCTGGCCTAGGTACTACATGTATAACGATAATAGAAACCATTACAAAAATTCTTTTGGGTTTTATTTTCTCACACTATGCGAGAAATCATGATTCTTCTCTGATCCTTGTGGAAGATTATTCTTTGGGATGAATAATGATCTCATGGTATATATATATATATACACACACACACTTAGCCCTCCCAAAGACCAAAATGTTTGGCTTTTTTATTTGATGATACTCGGATACAAATTCTGAATAGTTGCAAAAAATTTGCAATCAACCATTGGAAACCGATGACCTATATATTATCCAATTCAGTAGGAATTATGTTCTTTGTTCTTCTATCACATCAGGTCGCGCTCAACACGTTTGACTTTTCAACTCTTTGCTTTGGAAAACATAGTAAAATTTGCATTGTGAAGTACAAGCCCAGAAATTTCTCTCCCTTTATTTCATTTCATTCCTATTGCGTGTGAGTATCTATCTACACATGCAATTCATATTCAAATTCAGTTTGTTTACATGCGTGAGTGTCCAATCACATGTAATTCATATTAAATTTAGTCATACGTAACCACATATAAGTAACGTGTAAATATTCATTCATCTGCAATTCATATTCAAATTCAGTTAATTTTAATATGGAACCTCGAATTTTCATCCATATACATGTGAGTGATTCCTATCACAAACATTAAAGACGAAGTGGTTCATTTTTCAAACAATACAGAAACTAGTACTTTCTATACACAGATAATAAAGGTACCAACCATTATCTTAAAATTAATAATTGAATGATGAAAAATAAGATGATTTGTGATAAGGCTCATAATATAAATGGTGTAGGGACACCATTGAAACTTCGCCACCATGATCGCCATCATAAAACTCCTAGCTTATCATTAATTGTATCCTTCACTTCTGTCTCAAAATCACCAGTTGCCACACAATAGAGATTGGACAGGACAAGACTCCGGGAGATTATCTCCACGAACTGCATGTGCATGCATGCAAAGAATTTTGAAATTTCTTCCAACACATGCGGTAGTGCTAATATAATTAAGCTAGTCGCTTTCCACCTTTGTTTTTATTTTGTAAAAGGACGTCACAACATTATTAGAAAGATAAGAAAAGCTATTCAGATAAGAAAAGCTATTCAAAAAGCCAGTCAAAGTCGAAAATACACGCACTTTAACAATTTGAGGTTGTCTGTGTTTTAGCAGCCGATGATCCCTATAAATTGGTTTATCCACCATGCTCTGTTTAGATCATCATTATAGTTAAAGAATACTTATAAGTAGCTTATAGAGTAATTCCAGTATGGGTCTTAAAACTTCTATAACAACTGCAGCCATATTGTTTGTGTTCATGTTATCAAACGCTCCTAGTCCATGCGATGGTCACCTTTCCTCGTCATTTTATGATAAAACGTGCTCCAATGCACTCACTATTATACGCACTACTATTCGACGAGCTGTATCTAGAGAGCGTCGAATGGCTGCCTCGCTTGTTCGCCTCCAGTTTCATGATTGCTTTGTTCAGGTGTCTTTATACACCTTTTATATATATATATATATATATTAAGCTCGTGCATAACAGAAGTTTGTGTACCAATGTTCTCTCTCTGATATGATGTCACGAAAATAATTTTAAGGCTAATTACATAATATTGTTGTCTTCTTGTGATCTTTTAGGGTTGTGATGCGTCAGTATTACTTGACAATTCTCCTACAATCCAAACCGAGAAGACAACAATTCATAACAATAATTCGATACGAGGGTTTGAAGTCATAGAGGAAGCGAAGCGTCAAGTGGAGAAGATATGTCCTGGAGTAGTCTCTTGCGCAGACATAATTGCTCTTGCCTCAAGAGATTCATCGGTTGCTGTGAGTATTTGCAAGTAATTTAATAAGTACTATATTCGAAGAAGAAATTATAAAAGTGAAAATATATGATGACCAAGTTCAAGTTAACTTGAGATGAATACATACGTACATACACATATATATATATATGCATATGTACGGTGAAATGCACATTATTCCTCTGTATTTTGTATAGTAACTGATTATTCCCCTATAATTTAAAACATATTATATTAGTCATTATACTTTTTAAAAATGGCACATAATCTCGAACCCTAACTTTCTTTTTTTTCTAAATTGATGGAGAGTGCATTAAGGTTACCTTTCTTAAATATATGGATGTTAAATTTTAGAATTTGCTATACTTTTCATCAAAATACTGTCATTAAGACTTATAACTAATTAATTTGTTTTCACTTTATAAAATAAACAATTTAAAAAATAAAAAAAACAAAAATAAAAAGTGAAAAATAGAAAAATTAGAAATTAAAAATTTAGACTTAAAAGAAGATCACTAAAAGATACACAGACTACTAAGAGTAAAAATTTAAAAAAAAAATAAAAATTTTTAAAACTAAAATATAAAAAAATTAAAAATTAAAATTTTAGATTTAAAAGAAGCCTACAAGGCATTACATCTAGAGTCTTATGATCCATTATATTTTTATTTTCAGCCAATTAGCATCGGTAATTACTCATTTGACAAGAGTCCCCATAACTTTATTATAATTATAAAAACTGTTGTTGATCATTATTCTCGTCTTGGCAAATATAATTAGCTTCATACATATAGAAACAACCCAAAAATAAAAGAGAATCAATACTTATATGGGGCAAACAATTACCAGGTGGGTGGACCATCATGGACAGTCAAGCTTGGAAGGAGAGATTCTACAACAGCTAATCCATCGTTAGCAGTGAGTGATCTTCCAGGTCCCTTCGATACTCTTGGTCAACTTATATCGCTCTTTGGCCGCAAAGGCTTTAGCGCAAGAGAGATGGTTGCTCTATCAGGTGAACTATATAGTATAAAGTAAAAGTGACGTAAATCGTTATTCTTTTATTTCGTTGCTAGCGTCAATTATACTAAATTTTTGTGTTATCTATATATATATATATATATATATATATATATATATTGGTTTGCAGGGTCACACACAATTGGGCAGGCACAATGCCGCACATTTCGTGCCAGAATATATAATGAAACGGCAGATATTAATGCTGGTTTTGCTAGCACTCGCAGACGTCGATGTCCTGGGCCTGGTGACAATAATAATACATTGGCACCATTAGATCTAGTGACCCCAAATTCATTCGATAATAACTATTTCAAGAATCTTCTGCAAAGAAAAGGCCTCCTTCAATCAGACCAGAACCTCTATGCTGGCGGATCAACGGATAGCATTGTCAAGGAATATAGTAAAAACCCTAAAATTTTCTCGTCTGATTTTGCTTCCGCAATGGTGAAAATGGGAGATCTTGATCCCCTCACTGGTGAAAATGGGATCATAAGAAGGATCTGCAATGTAGTCAACTAAGAAATTAAATTTCAGGTTTATAAATTAAATAAGAGACATCATGGAATGTTTCAATTGTTTTCCCTTTCAATTTCTAGTTCTTGCGCTATTTTCTTCATCATTTTGGATTTTATGAGTATAATTCAAAACACCCCCCCCCCCCCAAAACACCTTTTACTTATTCAATAATGGTACGCCTTTTTTATATTGTCCTAACATTGAAATCGTTTATCTTTTACTTATGCAAGACATACTTCCATGAATTATATATGAGGTGATGAATTGTCTTAAAAGACAAATTTTTTGACTTGGAGTAGAATTGATTTCACAAGTAATAAGCCCACACTCCATCAACTTAACTTTATTGGAGAAGGATAAAAAGAATAAACTTCTCTACAATCATCAGGTACATATAAAAGTCTTTTTAGAATGACGACTTTTCCTCTATTCTATCCCAAAAAAAGAAAGTTATCCAATTTTGAAGATCTATTTAGCCATTTATTCATAAGAAGGCATTGAACCAAAATGTGAACAAGTTAAATAATTGCATTAATGGAAGTGCATTATATAATGAACATTGTTTGCCGATTAGGAACAAATTTAAAGAGAATCTTGTCATTGCACGGGCTAATCCTCGTGGGGTTATCTTAGCTAGATCCCCAGTTTGAGCTCTATCCTTACTAAAAAAAATATCGAGTCGCAGATAATAGACCTTAAACAAGCCTCAAATCCCTATAAGAAGGGCATTTGACTCTTTTTCGATATTCTTTCTCAAGTACTAGTTTAGTAATATAGGATACAACGTTCACATCGAATCTTGCAGTAAATCTTACTGATATCAAGCATAATATGCAAATATTAATTCATTTTCAGTCGTTTCTATTTATTTATTTATTTATTTCTTCCAATTTCTTAAGATTTTTTTTGCGAAGTCATTATTATTATTATTATTATTATTATTATTCATAAAGTTATATTATTTTTAGGCGACAAAGTTAATTTGTGCCATTAATGAAATTTATTCATGTAAATATAAGTTACATTTCTTCGTATTCATTTCTTCAATTTATCTCATTGCAAATCGGTTACATTACATGCTCCTTAATTAATATTGCTAAGGGCAATAACACCTTTTACAACTCCTCGTATACCTATATAAACAATCGATTCTAGACATATCCGCAACCTACTCCACAACATTGTTTTAGTACATTTAAGAGCAACAAAAATGTCTAATCTTAGATTCTTTGTCACTCTCTTCATAACTTTTGCACTAGCTGCTTCCAGTTGTGCAGCAACAGAGGAAAAGTCAAGAAAGCAAACTGTCCAGTTTTATGAGCTGAAGTGTTGGGAAACTAGGACGCATAACACACACTCACGCAGCGAAATTAAATCACAAATAACGAGAAAAGAATACGCACTATTAAACGTGGTTCGACCCTCTGCCTACGTCCACGAAAAACTCCACTAATAGAAAAGAGTACAAACTCAATAAGACTTTTTGCACGGCCTAAAAAGTCTAAACCCTCTCTCACAGTGTTCTTACAATGGCTCTTTCTCTCTCTCAATCTAGACCTATTGCAAGACACACTCCTCCCCAAACAACTAAGGCTAGTGTCCTATTTATAGAGGAGATTTCCTTGTCCTCCAAGACAAAGGATTTCCTAATCTATCAATCCTACCATAATTAATACTCTTACCATAACTAGAATTTTAACTCTCATTAAAACTCTTTCCTAATTTGTATGGGCTTGGACTTTGAGCCATAGCCCAACAAATTCCTCCCTTGGCGAGAAGTGCCAAGAATCTCCACAGCAGGCGAGAACGTCACTCTTTTCTTCTTCTCAGCCTTCACTTGAGGTTCTTCACACTTGTCGCGTTCATCTCTCAGTGCGGTGCATCCCTCTAAGTAGCACACGTGCTTTTCGTTCTTCCTCCCTTCAAGAACTAGCTCCTCTCCACGATACACTTTGCAGCAATCTCCTTCACCAATGTACTTGTACCCTCTTGATGCCAACTCACCCAATGAAATTATGTTGGACACACAAGATGGCACATACCTTACATTGGAGATGGTCTTGATACTACCATTGTTGAGCCTCAGGCGAACTCTCCCAATACCAGCAACCTTCATCTTCTGGTTGTTCCCAATAATGATGTATTCAAGCCTCTTCCCCAAAAGCAAAGTGTCGAAACTAGCTCTATCATTGCAAACGTGAAACGTTCCTACTGAATCCATCACCTAGTCAGTCCTCTTCCTCGAGTCTTCATTAACGTCCCCGCTTACCGCCATCAAAACAGTCTCACTACCATCGCTATCATCACCTTCAATAAGGTTCGTAGAGTCCTCGCCATAAACCTTCTCCTTGCCCTTAGATCTCTACTCTCTAAGGCTCTTCATGTCCTCCCTCATTCTAGGACATCTCCGTTGGATATGACCCTTTTCTCTATAGTAGTAGCATTCTCGATCGTCTTCTTCATCCCGAGCTCGGCTTTTTGATCTCGATCTACCTCTGCGAGAATTCCCTTTTTCAAAACTCCTCCCTCGATTCGAACCTTCAACAGTTAGTGCTTGATCTCCACTAGGCATGCTACTTCTTCCCAACATCCTCTCGTTCTCTCTTAAGAGCGCAGTCAGTTCATTTAGCTCGAGAGTTTTCTTCCCAATGAGGATTGATTGCACAAACGGCTTGTACGACTTCGGCAAAGAAGATAGTAATCTGGCGCTGTTCTTCATCTGTAATTCTTTTATCGGGCTCCTCAGCGATTATGAACTTGACCACTAACTCATTGAATTTGTTAATGTGATCTGGATGGCGGTTCCTCTTCCATCTTGAGCAGTAGAGCTCCGTCCTCAAACACAATCGGTTGGTGATCGACTTTGACTCATAAATATTTTCTAACTTGTCGAACACACTGCTCACCGTCGTCTCATCAATCACATGACATTTAATTTGCGGTGCTAACGCCAACCGAATCGTACTTACGGCTCTTCGTTGTAGGGACTTCCACTTCTTATCATTGACTTCTTCCGGTTTTGCCTCTTCTAGCACTTCATCAAGGCCTTGCTGTACCAAAATGTCCTCGATGGTATTCCTCCACAAGTTGAAGTTCATGTTCCCATCGAACACTGGAATTTCAAACTTCGTACCGGTCGTCGTCATGGCTCCTATGCATAAATTCGCTAAAACTCAGCAATCCAGCAAGAATTTGGCAAAACTGGCCCCAAAAATGGATTCAGGACGTCAGAAAATGGTGGAGAGACCCTCGATCAACGCGGTCAAACCCCTACAGCCCTTCAGTCAACGTTGGTCAAACTTTTTGTTTGACTGTTTTACCACAAACTCACAAAACTTGACCTACTTGTATCTTACAATCCGACCGTCGGATCGTTACGAAATTTTAGCAGCTTACTCTCCTCTCCGAGACGAAAACATAGTAACAAAGGGATCGTCGATCGGACTTCGGGAAGGCTGCCAAACGTGACCAGCAGATCAGCGAATAATTTTTTTTTTTTTTACTCCTCTTCGGCGTTTCTTTTTTCGTTTTTTCGTGCAAACTAGTGTCCGCCCTCCAACCTAGCTCTGATACCACTTGTTGGAAAATCAGGACGTATAACACACACTCACGCAGCGGAATTAAATCACAAGGAACGAGAAAAGAATACGCACTATTAAATGTGGTTCGGCCCTCTGCCTACGTCCACGAAAAACTCCACTAATAAAAAAGAGTACAAACTCAATAAGACTTTTTGCACGGCCTAAAAAGTCTAAACCTTCTCTCATGGTGTTCTTACAATGGCTCTTTCTCTCTCTCAATCTAGACCTATTGCAGGACACACTCCTCCCCAAACAACTAAGGCTAGTGTCCTATTTATAGAGGAGATTTCCTTGTCCTCCAAGACAAAGGATTTCTTAATCTATCAATCCTACCATAATTAAGACTCTTACCATAACTAGAATTTTAACTCTCATTAAAACTTTTTCTTAATTTGTATGGGCTTGGACTTTGAGCCATAACCCAACATGAAGAAAGGAGATATATCCGTTATATTCACCAATTTGGGTGCAAGAATCGTATCCATTAATGTTCCGGATAGAAATGGTGAAGCCCGTTCTTTTGCCATATCATTTAATTTTTTATTTCTACGTAAATTTTATATATGATGTTATTTTAATTTGGATAGATCACGGGATGTGAGACAGACCACTATACTAAGGGCCTGTTTAGATTGGCTTTTTTTCAAGAAAAAAAGTTGCACTAAATTTGTAATAACTATTTGATTTAATTTTCAAAAAAATTGAAATTCTGAAAAAAGTCAAATACAGCTTTTTTCAGAAGCCAGAATTTTCAGTTTCTAAAAAAAACCATTTTTCAAAAGCTGTAAAAAAAATATTTTTAAAAAAAGCCAATCCAAACGAGCCCTAAACTTGATGGACTTCCAAATCATTTATTAAATTTATTTTCATTTAGATTGTCGACATATTGATATAATTCTTTTTAAATTTGATACACATGATTAATTTTTTCAGTTGTTTTAATGAATCTCTGTATGAGATGACTCCTTGTAAAGCACAGTGTATTTGAGCTTTATGTCTTCTCTTCCTTATTTGTTGTGCTTCTTTTCTTCCAGGAGAGTTGGCTAATGTCATTGTTGGAGATGATACAATAAAATCGTATCAGGTGAACATGAACGCATTAATTAGAAAATTACATAAAATTATATATACATATATCCATTGATTTCTGAGAAGCATCGATGTTCTGTAACAGGCTCATCATAATCCCTATTTTGATGGAAATATCGGAACTGCCTACAACCCAGAGGCTGATGCAGGGGAAAATACATTTGCTGGTTTGTACTGAATAATCATATTTATTTTTATAATATTTGAATGATAACTTTTAAGTGAGATCAGTAACATTTTCCTACCAATGATGTCCCGTTATTGGGCCGACGCAAAGGATTTGACGAGTTTGTTTGGAAGGTGAAAAAGCATAAAAAATCTGGACAAAAACCTGAAATTACTTTCAGAAACTACGACTTTGATGGTGAACAAGGTGAGTTTAACCTAAATCTCCTTCTTCTTAATTAATTTTGTCAATCTTGATGACATATTTGAAGAGGATGGGATTACTCGTACTCGTATAATTGGACAGTTGTAGTCATTACTGATTTCACAAAAGTTATTCAAAAGGATTAATATTTTTTCATTATCTTTGTCACAGTATCTCCAGATAATCTCCTTATTACCATAACCTACTCTCTCCTAAAAAATAACAAATTGAAGGTAGAAATACAAGCCAAGACGAAGGACGAGTCCACTCCAGCAGTGAACTTTGCCCAACATTTGGCATGGAATTTAGCAGGGCATGGCAACATCTTGAGCCACCAACTCCAAATCTTCGCTTCAAACATAACAAAGTTGGTCACTAGGAATCTGATAGAAACAAGCAAAGTTGGACCCGTTGAACACACACCATATGACTTTCTTCAACCTCATGCCATCAGAAAGCTGATATCATATAAACTGATTAAACATGGCTATGGCGTCGACTACATCGTCGACAATGTCAAGAAGCAGCAAAGCCACACGCTAGCAGCAATTTTGCAGGACACTTCATCTGGTAGAGTGTTGAAGCTGTGGACAACACAACCTGTGTTGCGAGTTAAAACGGCAAATAAATACACGAGCGTGGAGGGTGAAGATGGAGCTTTGTATAAACGTTATGCAGGACTTATTCTTGATCCTCAAGCTTATCCTTACTCGTTGGAACTGAATGATGGGAACTTCCCTTCACGATTTATTACCAGAGGAAAGCCTTACGAAGAATCAACCATTTTTGAATTTACCACTAATTAATAAGGCTTGAAATGCTGCATATATGTAGAATTAAGTACGAGTGAGAACTTTTTTTTTGGATGTTGTAGTTCAAAATTTTCTAAATACATAAATGCATTTCGCGACATTTGGATTTGCATAGACTGAGAAGTCCTCTTAATTAGTTGTAGTTTCTTGATTTTGCTGTACTTTCAATTATATATTTCAATATGTATACAATAATTTATTTTCAATAAATTGAAGACTTTCACGCCGTGAAGAAAGATGGAGATCCGGGCCCGCCGGGCTTGTTTGCTTCCCCTCCTATCACACCGGAGACCAAATTGATTTGGAATTCTGTTTTGGGCTTGATCCGACTTCCTTTTTTTTTTTTTTTTTTTGTCCATCAATCGCTTGCTTTTCAGGATGGTATGTTTAGTGTAATTGAGGATTTCGACTGGTTTATAACTGTTTTGCATTCAATAAAATCTTACTTGTAAAAAAAAAAAAAAAATCCCTCATACTTGAGAGCACATTATTTTTATATATTCTTTTAACACTATTAGAAGTAATTGATATTATAGAATTGTATTTTTATTAAAAAAAATTAAGCTGGTCAAACTTACTTACAAGCATAAAGTAAAATATACATATTTGACAAATTGTATTTATAAGCAGGTAAAGTTGGTCTATAAGTATTAAAAAAAATATTATTCCTTGACTTTTTTAATTGCTTATAAGCAATAAGAGTTGACCTAATAAAAGAACATTTATATCCCTTAAAAACACAAAATGATTACAAAATTATTAATGAAATATCATTTTTTGTCATTTTAACAAATACAGATATTTATAAGAACATATTTACCAAACATGTCATTAATTTTTAAGCACATTTTATTTAAATGATTATCTGCTTATCTCACATTTATTTATAAGTATCAAAAACTCTCCTTATTGAATATCAATTGCTTATAAATAGTTTAAGTAAAAAAAAGCTAAAGAATTTCTAAATAAAAAAATGAACAATACAACATTACTAAAATTAATTGCGAAACTTCTAGCCCCCAAATAAGAAAAGTATTAATCACACACTAAAAGTGCGGAATAAAACACAATATTTCTCCGATAACTGGGATTATATGCAACTTTCACAAAACACGGCATTTTCCTTGATTTACTTTCATCAGCTTCGTGTTAGGTTGTCTACATGATTCTACGAGGGCTTGGCTGTCGCTAAAAGGCTTCGAGCTCTAAACCTCTATAGTATCCGACCCATAAACCCTACAATTTCTCCTCACCCTTCTCATCTCTTTCTTTCATCAAAATCCATACAAGAATCTCTCGGAAACAAAAAGCGAAGCCCAACCAAATGTTTCTCCGGCGACACCTCAGCGAGCCCTCTGTTCGGGCCGGGCTCTATAGCCAGGCCATTCGGGCCTGTGGGCCCAGATCGAATCAACATCTGAATGCTCTCCCCCATGCCTCCAGAGCTTCGGAGCAGCAGCCTCCGGCAACGTTGCGTTCTCTTTCAGGCAATTTTTTAATTAATGCTCACTTCGTACCCATACAAATATTTTGTGTATAGTTGTATCTTTTACTGTGATTTGTGTGAAAGTCTTATTAAGGTGGATTTTGTTATTATTGTGGAATGTGAAGTGGGTTTTCTTTTTATTATTTTTACTATAATATATGCTTGTATGTGAGAGCTTTGGGTTATGTGTTTATAAAAATTGTTCAAGAATATGCAAATCTTATTGGTTATCTATATGGAGCTTGGGTTTCCACGAGGTGGGGGTTTCTTATTTTTGGTGAGTTTAAATTCTTTTATCCAATTTGTATGTAATTTGCAATCTGTTTGTGGATGAGTTTTTGGGATTGTAAATTGTGTCTCGCCTTTGTTTTTTTGTGTGTAGTGATTCTGCAGTGTGCTTTGTTTAAATAAGGTCGGATGGAAGGCTAAGATCGAATCTGTTGTTCTCAGTTTCCTCCTCTAGTTGTGTGATATAGGATTTTTGAAATGGAAGTAAACTGATGAAGTTAACATTTTCTAGTGTTTGATGATTTTGAAATCGGAGATGAAACACAAAATTTGAGTGGAACTCATGGATACATATTCCATTTACATCTCAATTCTCTGTAATTTGATTTGGCTCCACTCAAATTTGGGGAACAGAGGGATATAAAGAAATTATAACTTGTGGAACAGAAGATGAGGAACAAAAGGGAGCTTTTTGGATGTTGTACTGTTATCTGGCCGAAGTATTTAGAACAAACAAAGGGAAAAGATGGAATCAGAGTATACAAAATATGAAAGAAAAGTTATTGTGACATCGGTCACCTGCCTTTTTTCCAGATTTCTCTTCATGTATAGCATGATACATTCTGAAATCCATTTTTTAAGTAAGAAGAGAACTTCAAGAAATTGCTTGTCCCCTACTTTCTTCTTTTCTCTTTGCCTATGAAGCAAACACCGCATTTATGATATATACGCATACATATTTGAGAAGTTCAAATTTTGAATTTAACCAGAAGGTCAATGTCGGATGTATTTGGTTTTACTCTCTTTACCATTTCAAGAACACAAGGAAGCCTTTTTTTAATTGTTGTATAAGATACATCAATTTCAAGATTTGTATCTTGGTGAGAGGGAGGTAATCGTTGCCCCATGTACTTATCAGTTTTCTGTTCTATGTACTAAGTAAAGCTAAGAGGGCCGGAGTTGGCTGAATGTAAAACATTAGTAAATTGTGCACAATATGATGGAGTTAAAAAATCCATGATGGTGTAAGCGTAAGGAGCTCCATTTGAATGAAGTTTCAGGGATCGAGTTAAGCCCTCCTGTCCTAAAGGTTATAAAGCATATTTAGATGCAAAATTATTTTCCTTTAATAGGTAAAAGATTAGATGCATCAATAGAGGTGCATTTAGATGTCTATTGAATTTTGAATAGCCAGCTTTCCTTTCTAAAGTGAAAACCTTTCTGTTCTATTTCTGATGATTGTGGATTTGATCCTATTGCCAAGTTTAATGCTTCTAAGTAAAGCTATACCCTTTTCTTCTTGTCCTTTTTGTAGATAACTGTTACTTACAACCTTCTTGAAGAAAGCTGTATTGCTAAATAAATAAATAAACCGACTCAAATATGCCATGAGGTGGCTGGGAATCTCTTGTACTCCTTACTATGACAGTTCAGAGCTTTTGTTTATCGAGTACCGTAGAGTGATCACATTCATATTAGTTGATTGTTAACAAACTCTTGCTAGCTTGGCATTAAAGACCTTTGGTCTTGGGCACGATGTTAGATACTTTCTTTTTATGTTGCAGGTTATCTGGTTGACACAATGGGAAAAGCGCATATCCATGAGACTGTTGGGACCTCCTTCTTGGGAAGGTTCAATGTGAACTCGTCCTCAATTAAAGTGAACGGAAATATCTCTTTGCCCTGTGCTATGGGCATTAATCGTTTCATACATTCTGGAAATCCTAAGGGATCTGAGGCAGGATTGAATTTTACGAACACCAACTTTGGCAGGGAAATATTAGATAGAACTGGAAATAATTTTATGGACCGTTTTCCGTTATCACGACACAATGTTGAGCAAAATGCTGATATTGTTCACATAAAGATGCTCCGCAACAATACATTTGTTACTGTGACAGATTCCAAAGGGAACAAAAAGTTTGGTGTTTCTGCTGGTAAGTTGACTGATAAAGGAGGCAAGGTTTCTCGCTATGCTGCTGAGGCAAGTGCAGAGCAGGTTGGGCGTGATATTAGAGGGAGAGGTATCAAGTCAGTAGTGGTGAAAGTCAATGGGTTTACGTTTTTTAAGAAAAAGAAGCAAGCAATCCTGGGCATCAGAGAAGGGTATTCACATTCTCGGGGAGACAAGAACCCAATTGTATACATTGAAGACACAACTCGACGTCCTCACAATGGATGCCGTCTCAGAAAGAAGCGTCGTGTGTAACTGTTACAAGCTGGATGATCACATTTATGAGGTTCTTCAGATTGAGGATCAGGTGTGTAAGGTGATATTTGATGATGCGTTAAATTCTAATAATGCTTTTCTACCGTTTGTTTTCATTCACAACCACTTGACAGCGCAAATGGTAGGAAAAGGAAAAGAAAGCAGCACAAGTTTAGAATATCGAGTGGCTTGTAAGTTTGTGTAACCTCTTCCTTAGTTGATATTACAACTTCTGGAGATTTTTGTGGACTGTGTTTACCTCTTTCTATTGCATACTTTCATTTTCATTGACAGGCTTGATTTTTGTGAAATTATTTCTATAGTTTCCCTGTTTTAGTATATTCTCAGTTCATCTTGTTATATTCTGAAATACATTCAGAAGGTTAATGATTCTGAAAATAATTGCAAAATTGTATTGTGGAATAAAGATTAAGAGGGACTTGTTGTCTTTATTTTCTTTAACACTCCACCGCCAACCCAACACTCATCTTCTACGGGATTGGAAACTATATCACTCCTGGGTGAATAGCATTAATCATTTGAGCTACTGTCTGATCTTGAAATTTTTTGTCTCTATGTTTGTGGAAGAACTAAAGTCGCTCCTGTCATTCTACATTTTGTGGCCAAAGTTGCGGAGACATGAAACAAATAATGTTTGGTTTTCTTTTGATATTCAATGAATAGGTGAGAGATGAATCACTTTCGAACCTCGTTTCTGTAACATTTGGGCCTGTTTGGATTGATTTTTTTTCAGGAAAAAAATATTTTTTTTCTCTAAAAAGTTATATTAAATTTGTAATAAATTATTTGATTTGACATCTAAAAAAATTAAAACTTTAAAAAAATTTTAAATACAATTTTTTTAAAAGTCAAAATTTTTAATTTTTTAAAAAAAATTATTTTTTAAAAATTGTTAAAAAAAATACTTTTAAAAAAAATTAATCCAAACGAACCCGTAGTTCATCGTTATTAGAGGTCTCTCATAACATAATATGGGTAGATCCAAATTCAAAGGTGTTAGTATTAAGGCCTGTGCCCGTAGTTCATTCTAAGACTAATTACACTATCTCCTCGACTCTCGAGCAGCACGAGCTGCCAGCCTACGTAGTCTAAAGTAGAGCTGAGTAGGTTCTATTCCGTAAGTCCAATTTTCTTCACCGTTGAAATGAATTTGTTACACTGTAGTCTTCCCAGGTTTGATATAGGAGGGTGTTTAGCAATACTTATTTAGACGTTTATAAGTATTTTAAAATTTTTTTCACTAATTTTTTTATTTTAAGTACTTATAAACACTCAAAAAAATATTGTCAAAGACCCTTAAGTGCGATTTCTATTGCTCCCAATGAATTAGTAGGAAAATGGATAATATCTTTCATGTTACATGAGCTAATTGCTTAGCCATGTATTGAAGAGAGGGACGTATTTTTTACCCAAAAAACAGATAGAGAGATGCATTGAAATAATTCATTGAATCATACAAATTATTCAAGCAAAAGTTTCAAACTAATAGACACAGCCTAGCCTACCCATACCACCTGTATGGAAGATGTCTTTCCAATTATAAAAAATAATCTTTGTCGTACTTCTTGTCATCAAATATAGATTTTCTTGTATGTGTTGTCTTGCATCTACATCTTTAACAACCACTTGCTTCTTTGCATATGTATCTTTGACTTACATAGACCAACAAATCACGAATTGTTTCTACAAGTTCAGAAGTTAGAATGCGATCTCAACTCAAAGCAAAGTAATGTACTCTTGATCCACTTATTTCTTCGCTACCTTCCTTATGTATGAACTGATGCCTTTGTTCATCATCTTCCACTCGTGCGAAAAAATTGTTCTTCAAATTTGCTACAACCACTATGGTGACAGGAGGGATACCGCCACATTCATCTATAATTTCTCTATATTATACCCGTTATTGTTAGTTCTCTTTTACAACATCTGCAAAACAAATTGACACAGCGACCATTAGAAAACGTAATATCAAGCCATGGCATGTTAAGTATGTCATATGCAGCCACATATAGAACATTCCCAGTGCTTTGAAATGCCATTAATAGTCCAATAACTATTGTTCTGAACGCGCCAAGTAAAAACAAGTTTCCTTGAGTTAATCAAACAATGTATACATGTGCAACATTTAGATGATATGCATTTTGATTTTAAGTAAATAGAGTCAAAGTTTTGGATTTACTTAATCTCTATATTATATGTCAAATGTTAACACTATTAATCTATACTTGTACAAATTTGAAACACATGCTTTCCAATTCGAGATCTAAATCTCTTGTACCAAATCAGTAATCAACAGTGCCACTAAATCAATGAGAGAAAATAAGAATTTCGTTTGTATGTAAATAGACTTACCTTTGTTCTCTACAAGTTGTCATTCCAAACATCGTCAAAAACAAAGATCTTGTTTTTCTTCATTCTTGTTGTTATAATATTACTGCACAAATTCTAGCTCTTTTTTATTTGGGTTCAATACAATCTCATGTTGGAAAATCAAGTTTCAGAACAATATTATACAGTTATACGGTCGTAACTCTATGTAGCTAGAGTCGTCTTACCTTGTGCAAGGGTTGTTTTACCTTGTGCAAGGTTGTCTTGCCTTGTCGACTTACACAAAATACTAAAACAAATTACGATGACTCTCTCAAATCTAATGCTATCAAGCTGCAAAAAAAATTAAACTAACTGTAAATTCTTTTGCCTAGTACACCCATACCACATATGTGTTTAGAACATCTTCAACTGTATGGAACAAAACTTTTGATATCTCATGCCCAAATCTGGACCTTCTGCTCTCCATTTTCTTGCGCCTGCACCTTTGAAGAAATATCAGCTTCATCACTCCACTTTGAAGCAAATTCTTGCAGCTTCAACTAACAAATCAAGAAGGGTATCTGGTATATATCTAGAGTAACAAAAAGAAAAGGCTTTTATGCTATGTTCTTTTCTTTGTTTTCTGGGCAAAGATTTGTACAAAGTCGTGGGTGTTGATGTGTTGGTGCAGCACTCGTGAATTAAATGGTCGTTGTGGTGGGTAAAATAGAGCAAAATCGTGCCACGTGGCATAATATTATTGGCAGATAGTTGCCGTGGATGGCTTTTTAACGCGTTGTGTGGGGGAGCATACGCGGAAAGGGTTTTCATAATGGACCTGCATGTGTTTGCCCCTTTTTCCATGCTTGTGGGAATCCAAGAAATGACATTGTACACGGTGATTTTTAGACATAAATAATTATATTTTTATCATGTAATTGTAACGTTCCTGGTTCAGTACTTACCCTGTATATCGTATGTACAGTATTCCGTATAAATATTATATATCGTTCTGTGCATGAATAATACGTAACAATATATGTATTCAAAATTTTTTATTATAGGTTCAAAATTTTTATGTATAGGCTCAAAACTATTATATAAGTCGCATATATATTCAAAATTATTATATTATATGTTCATAAATTATATTTGAAATTTGAAATTTTTATATTATATGTTCTAAATTCTTATATTATATATTCAAAAATTTAAAAGCAAGTTCACAAAATAAAAATTATAATATCATAAATTTTATACTTTATGTTCAAAACTCTTATATTACATACTCATAGAACATGTTCAAAATTCTTATATTAAGCTGCAAATATGTTCAAAACTCTTATATTATCTATTCATAGAGCATGTTCAAAATTCTTATATTATAGGTTCAAAATTTTTATACTATAGATTCAAAACTCTTATATTAAAAAACAAATATATTTAAAAGTCTTATATTATATGTTCAAAAGTTTAAAAGCAAGCTCACAAAATAAAAATTATAATCCCATAAATTTTATGCATGTCTGTGGATAAAGATACGCAATTATATTTGATATGTATTCAAAATTATTGTTCTATATGTTAAAAACTAATACACTTTTGGTTTAAAATAAATAAGCATACTATTTGATCAATTAATAGTCCTAGTTCAAAACTATTATTTTATATGTTCAAAATCAATACACTATTGGTTCAAAATGAACAAGGGTACTACCTGATCAATTAACAGTCTTAGTTCAAAACTATTATTATATATGTTCAAAATTCTTATATTATATATTCAAAACTTTAATACAGCAAATGGACAATTTTGATTTAGCCAAAACACCAAACACTTAATCTGCATTATTTTAAATCATTTGTTACACAGTCAAATTCTCGATTCTTAAACTCAAATACATCAACCACATACTACATACCACCATTATAACACACACCACCACTACGAAGCACACACGGATATGTGGTTACAGATATGATAAAATAACTAAAAAAAAGAGAGAAAGAAAATAGCAGCGACAACTTGCATCGATGATGAAACAAAATTGACATAAAGATTGAATACTATTGTTATAGTCACGCAAAGATGATGATCACGATGGTGATATCCGATTTAAAATTGGACGGTTTGGTTTTGTTGGAAAGAAAGAAAAAGAAGAAAGAGGAAGAAACTGAGACGAAAAGAACGAGATGAGAGGTTTTAGATTTTTTTTAAAGCGCGCGTTGTTTTACCTTGTCTAAGGTGTACAGTTCCTACATAACACAGTAAAATTTGCGTTCCTAATGACATTCAAATGGATTCTTCATTGATAAACTACTACTGCCAAATTATTATTGATTAAAGTAGTAACAATTTTATTTTAATAAAGAAAAAATATAAATATAAATTTTAAAAAACACGCTTATTGAAATGACCTTTTTTTTCACGGTTGTCGACCCAGTAGTGCAAGAGGCCCGTTTCACGTGTTTGTAAGGAATCACTTAGAGTGTGGCCTTTCGTGGAAATGATCTTCTTCAATATTTTATTCTCTTCTATAGCATTTCAAGACAACTGTTGACGATAAAATAAAATTAGTAAATCTGTTTAAGTAGAGTATTTCATTGAGCTAAATGAATTGGCGTCCCGGTGATTTTTCTAAAATATACTGGTGTTTTCTTTTTATAATATTTGCAAATACTATACAAGATATCATTAAAATTAAGGTAAAATACACATTACCTCTTGTGGTTTTGGTAATTAGTTAATTACTTCTCTGTGTTTTAAAACTTATCACATTATCCCCTGTACTTTTTAAAAGGCGGCAAGTTTTATCTAATTAACTGATTATCTTCTTGTAGTTTGTCTAGTTAACTAATTACCCCTTATGTTTTTAAAACTTAGCACAAAACTCCCTTTTATTTTTTAAAAAGTTACACATCACCTCTTTTTTCTATTATTATCTAGTCACCATTAGCTAAAAATTTATGCATTTTTGTGAAAATGTATAACATGTTACAAGTTTTAATGCCTATAGAAGCAAAAAAGACGCTTACGATGCACAAAATTAATTTAAACGAGAAAAATAAAGATAGGATATTATGTGCCACCTTTTAAAAAGCACATGGGGGTGACGTGGTAAATTTTAAAGCACAGGGGATAATCAGCTAATTAGACAAACTATAAGGGGGTAATGTTTACTTTGCCCTTAAAATGAATCCATTTTAAAATTTTAGATTCAAGGTCTGTTCATATTAACTTTTTTTAATGGTTTTTTTTTTCCCTTTCCTGCACGTATGTTTTGCAATAACAAGCGTTTGGATAAATTTAAAAAAAAAAAAAAACTAAAACCCTAAAAACACACTAACTTAACTTTTTTCACAGGCTAAAATTTTTAATTTCTCAAAAAATACCTTTTTTGAAAATTAAAGAAATAAGTATTTTTGAGAAGAATCCATCTAAATAAGGCGTCCAATTACTCCTTTTAAATATTCTCCCAGCACTGATCTTCAACTATAAGGATTTGAGCATCTTGGAGATTACTTGCAGGTCATATTCTTTACAGAACAGGCTGCTCCACTCAATTTTGGAGGTGAATATGTGAGAATGCGAATTAGAATTTTTTCCTCTGTTGACATTTTATTTCAATTTTCAAAGCTGGACCCGCTCATGAAAAAAGAAAAAAAAAAAGGAAAAGTAAAAGCAGACACCCACGCTGCTGCACTCCCTGAGTTTTGAACTTCACAATAGATATGGAATGGATTTGGGTCCAAGATAATGTTTTACTTGTTACCTTGTAGCTTTACGATAGTTTAATAGTCATGAATTTTTCAAAATTTTTAATATAATTATGTTATTCATCCACAAAGAATAATAATAGGAACATATATGATATGTGAACAGAAAAACAAATCTTTGTACATAAAAAGAATGCTACGCATATAACATGTCACGTCCACAAGTTTAGACTCTCAAATCTGCAAATGAACCTAATGTTGCAGGCATAACAAATTATAACTAGACTATGTTGCAAGCATAACAAATTATCATTTAGGCCCTCACATCAATTGATAATTGGTGAACTTAATTTATTAGTTATATTCATACTATCCACTTATAAATAAATTACAAATCATTCCACAAATCAATGTTGGACATTATAATCACTCCTCGTTAAGGGCCTAATACAAACCAATATTGGACATTACAATCACCCTATTACAGACTTGATATCTTCGTCAGGGACATACAACCACAATTGCACAAAATTAGGTGGTACAGAACTCTAGAGGTAATTCTTACGGGCTCAAGAAGTAGCACCCACCACACACTTGGTGTAATTATTTACCTCACATAGCACTTCGCTATTGCATCTAGCTGGTAACAACTCTAAATAGCATTTTGTCATGTCTTGGAATCCAGACTCCCTGGCCCGCGAGCAAGACTAGTATTATAGGTATAATAGATAACTATTTAAACCCTCAAATCAACGGGCTTAAACTGGTCAACCAATTAGTAATTGTACCTGCACCGTTCACTTATAAACAAATCACAAATCACTCAACAAACTAATGTTGGGCATTACTCAACCACATATTTTTATGTGATGATCCATTTTTATTGTTAAGTTTCTAGTTTATCAAATTTCTTTTTTGTTAAATTCAAGAGAGGTCAAAGAACAGTAGGACAACACCTACACTTAACTGTGAATTGAAACCGTTGGCGTGTTTGTGAACAAGAGCAAAATGAAGTCACCGGTTAAGAATCACTCACTCGCATCGCGTTGGGAATCACTTGTGTTATGGAATTAATTTTATTTATAAATGAAATATCTTTTTGAAGCAATAACAGAAATCCTTGCGAGCAACTTACAACACATCAATCCTTCCATTTTCCTCTCCTTCAGAGTTGGAAAAAATACCACAGAGCAAACAGAAGACCAGAGATTACCTATTCACCGTGATTAAAATGGCCGGAAAATATACTGGATACTCTTTACTCAACTTGTAAGAAATCAAACAACAGAAAGTGCATCCTGAACCAGAGAATGGAGGCACACTAAGGTAAGATGTTAAGAAGGCTTTAGCATTCATGGAGGATTAATTTTTACACTCACTGCTACCATCAAAGTTCCAGTTTCACATTTTGATCTTTTTTCTTCTTCTTTTTCTTTTTCGAAAACCCGCACCCCCATCCCAACCCCTGCATCATCTCATGGGATTTGAACCTAAAACATCACCCTCTACGGAAGTAGTTTTACCACTTGAACTACTCCTTAAATCCCCAATTTCACATTTTGATCTTAGAGGTAAAATGTAACAAGAAAGATAGATACCTTTAATTTACATGTAACGTTCAAGCTGATGAGAATCACAGAGCTGCATCAATCAGTGGTGAAAATTCAAGACAATCACTATTTCATATGGACCTGTTGTTGGTCTACAGAGGGTGATGATAAGCAACACCATGCCAAACGTTAGGCAAGCATCTAAGCAACAAAATTAAGTAATAAGGCACAAAGTTACCGTGACATTCTTTTTCTACAAACATACGTCATGCCTACCTGAACATCCTTTCTTCACACATGGGGGTACCGCGATGTCTTAGATTAGCGACTTTTTTTGTTGGGCTAATGGACTTTTGCACAAGAAAACAGAGAGGTACTAGTCAATTAAGGGGTAACTGTGAATATCTGGAAGATCAGAACTGATTGAGAACTTGAGCCATCTCCTCTTCTCGATATGCTTCAGACATGGATGCATTACAAGCCCAATCAAGACAGCGAAGAGGCTCAACACTGCTACTTTGAGCGAGGAAAAACCCAAGACGATACAAATTAAAATGGTCGGAGGGATACACATTAGAATGGCCCCAACGGTTCCAACTGGTATCTTATAAGGACGAGGTGCGTCGGGATTTTTGATCCTCAGCTTCACAAATGCCACAAACTCCAATATCATTCCAAAACAATATAGGAAATTTTCTGCAGCCACAATCTCTTGGAAGCTGAGCCATGACAGTAAGAGAACACCAGAAGCTGAGAAGAGAATTCCAACCAGAGGAGTTCCATGACGAGACCTCTTCGCGAAGAACTCAGGAAGCATCCCTCTCTCAGCCATACCTAGAAGCTGGAAAGAATCACTACTCATCTCAGCCACAAACATCCCCATATTTGACAGTGCAGCAGCCCCTTGGATCCACCCTCTCAACCATACTCCACCGACCATCTTCGCAATATCAGAGAAATAACCGTCTGTCCACAAATCCTGTCGGAGTGGAATAGCTCCAGTACCAGTCAGAAGAGGGAAGAAGTAACCCAGAACAACTAGGACTAAAGCATAAAACAAGGCCTTTGGCAGAGTCCTCTTTGGGTTTTCCACTTCTCCTGCAAGTGTGCTTATGGAGTCCCAATAGTTCAGGTTCCAGAACAGGGTATTCAGATACAAATTCCAGTCAACATTGTGTATATCTGTCACCAACCATCTTTCAGGCCTTAATTTTGGAATCGAAATGAGTCCCATCACCACAAAAGGAAGGATTGAGAAAACCCCTAGTAGAACAGCAACCCATCCAACTATAGTTAAACCCCTGTAGTTCATGTAAGTTAGAACTACAGTCAACACCAGTACCGCCATAATCCTTGGAAGACCACCACCTAAAGCAGGGATTGCTGACTTTAGATAATCCAGAAAGAGAACAGGGTACAGGGCATTATCGATAACACCACTCAACCATTTCATCCAACCTTGCTGAAAACCCCAATACGGTCCCAAAGCAGCTGAAACCCAAACCACATAACCACCATTTTCAGGGAACATGGTACCCATTTCGGCCGTAATTAAAGCTTCTGGAACACTCCATATAAGAGGAAAAGCCAAAAACCCGACAAGCGCTAGAAGGGGTCCAGCGGCGTGGACACTGTCCTCAACACCAAATGGCCCTCCTGACACCTCATAGAAGATGAGGAAAACAAGAGGCAACACTGAAACTTTCCTTCTGTTGTCTGCCCTAGGTGAAGGTGGTTCATTAATCCCCACATACGTTACACTACCATATTCCCCCATTTCGATATTCGCTTCCCTATTTGCTGCTTCCTTCAATTTCTGCACTCAGCATCAAATTGTGAACATAATCAATAATGTATTCTACCTTATTTCTGTTGGTCAAAGAATCAACAGCTAAAGAAAACATGGTTTACGAATATGCAATCAAGATTCAAGATCATAACGCCTAGTAAATAATTCTTCCATCCCAAATTGAATATCGTCTTTGACGTGGTTGGTCAAAACTCGAATCAACATTAACTTCATTGCGACTTTAAACTAGAAATACAACATAAGACAGTAGCATCTGTTACATGATTCTGTAAAATATCACAAATTAAAAACAAATTAACATTCTTTCACAATATGTTACATGGGCATTATAAATTAAGCGAAAAAAGAGCAAAATGGATATTAAATGGCCAAGATAATGATACGGGTTCATCATATTTCAAGTAACTACAGCCAAAGATGAGATCTTTAAAGGCCAAAAGCCCAGAAAAATTGAGTCTTGCCAAGTACAATACACAAAGAAAGACCATGTATTGAGATCTGAAAAACAAGAACATATAAACATAATAAACGAATAGTAGATAAAAACAGACATAAACATACATGTGCATAGAGAGAGAGAGAGTGCCCCAGACCATGAAAGAAAGGCTTGACAGATAGCATCATCCATCATAGTATAAATGAAAGTAGAAGAAAAGATAAAGCCTTTGCCAGAGGGAGCATTGCGCGTGTGTGTGTGTGTGTGTGTGCGCGCGTGGTGGGTGGGTGGTGAGGTGGCCATGGTGTTGAGTCAGCTAACCCTCAGCATGTATGAGAAGTGTCAGGTTTTCGGCAAATTGAGATGGCAATATTTCTTTGTTCTTTTGTCAAAGTATATAGTGAGAGTTCTCATTCTTCTTGGAATTGAGGTTTTTTTTTTTTTTTAATGAATTTGGATTTGTTTTCTGGGTTCTATTTGCTTTTCCTTTTCATGGTTTTCCTCGTGATCGAATTTTTTATTAGCATTTTTTGGTTTTTGGTTATCGATTAGAGAAGAAAACAAAAATGCGCAGATCTACCAAAAAGATATTGTAAATGTCAGATTAAAATATTATGGTGGGTTTTGGTGGATTTTAGATGAGTTCCTCTCTCTGTCTCCTCTTACTTTCACGCCACATTTGGAATCAAAATCTTTTCGTATGCCATAATATTATAAGAGAATTTAGTATTAGTTATTTATTTAAATAATTTTACTATGATTATTTGACCAATTTCCATCGACTTAAGTACCTGATTAATATAATATAATAATATACATATATTGCATAAAAGTTTGTATATTTAAAAGAAATGAACTTAAAAGGAAAAAAAATAAAATACGTTAAATTGACTTCTTTTATATGAATTAATTTTGGTCATCGAGAACGACATTTTGTAAAACATTTTTGTTGTTTGTGTATGACATTTTATTCAAGATGCATGACATTTTTGTTGAGTGTGCTTCCTTAGCAATCTAAGTATCAACAATTTCTATAATTAAGAGAAAAATCTTGTTGACAAATGGATCATGAACACTTTTTTTTTTTTTAATAGTGATATGCATTTATTTTTTGTGCAACTTACATATATGTTTGAAATGGATCTGTTTTTCTTAATTTCTTAAATTGTTTTATCGATAATTAAAACTTAACGAAATGTAAAATTCTCTTTCTCTTTTATACAAATTAGACTTGAGGAATCCATAAAAAGTTAGAGAGAGAGCTTAAAATATTTAAACGATATTTACCCTTGAAGCAGTGTTTGTACTTCTAATATGACTACATTCAATGACATTGCTCAATGGTCACGTCAACTTCATTTGACTATTTGAGCACTTCCACCACCATTATATTCCATGACTATAGACGAAAAGAATAAGGTCTCTATCATCAACTTTAAAGAAGAAATTTTATTCGTCCAATAATAATATTGTCTCATTGTTTCTCTTGATTTATTTATTTACTGTCTAATTAATTGTTTAACCTTTGCTTTAGACGAGTATACATGTGGACTTCATGTTAACATAATGAGCGTGTAATATCATTCGCACCCGAGGAACCGGAGGTGGGCCCCCACCCTCTAGACTAGCTCAAGGGATGCACACTTCAATTGCAAGAAATTGAGGAAGATTTTTATAGCAGGGGAGGCAAAATCTGGTTCGCTAGACAAAAAATGGTCCACATAACAACTAGCAAGAGTACATTAGAGCAAGATCGCAACAGCACGCGGAAATGATTGATCAGCATAAATAGAGTTACGCCTAATGGCCGGCCAACATGCATAAAAATGTTTGCTTAAAAGAAAGTTATAATTATTTTTTGGAGAACCTTCGATATGATCTTGCTCCTCAAAAGCAAAGCATGATTTGTATCTCTAAAACCGTTTTTCTTGAATAGTATGTCTTTGTTTAGTGGGACCAGACTTATTACTCGTGGTCATAAATAGTCATCATAATACTAAATTTAAAGAACGTTAAACTATTGATTAACTTAAAATTCATTTATATACCAACAAATTGTTAATTAAAACGACCATAACTTTGTTCCTTAACAAATAGAACACAAATTCTGACTCTAAAAAATACATTTTTTGAAAAAAAATTTTTTAAACCATTTCTAACTCAATAAAAATTAATCTCAATTTATCTAGTTTGAGAATACTCTAAACTCAGAGCCAAAGGAAACTAGAGTCAACTATGCATCGTGACTTGATCCTTTGACCCTGCCGAGTGCTCGCCTACTAATCACCTCTGTACTCTCTAGTGATCAAAGAGTTACTAAAAAGGGGTTTTACCGTCGTGCACCCAAAGCCACACAAGGCATCTGCTTGGCCATCTCCGCCGCCATCCTTGCAACTAATTAACCAGGCCAGGAGCACACGTGAGTGTGTGGGCGGGTCTTACATACATGTGAAGTTCATACTCTACATACACGTCGATGCTGTTTATGTTAACCCAATGACAAATAATTCTAGAACACACTCAAATGCATAGGCCACCGAAAGACAACTTGGAGCAAGAAAGGCAACACGATACACCAAATAACCATACATATTATACGGGTCTGGAGAAGGGTCGAACTTACCCTTGAACGGATATATATAAAAGATCAAATCTCAAAACATATAAATGACAAACAATTACCTCACTTTCGATGATCTGAGGCTTGGTTACTGAGTCATCCTTAGTGGCTGCATTTGCCACTTGTTCTTGTGCTGCAGCAACATTTCTTGAAGTGTGTAGCACTGCAGAATCTGCAGTGGTGGTTAATGTTTGATCAGCTCCTGTTGGCACCATTAATCTTCAAGAAAAGAGAAATGTGAAGAAAGTCTTGAGAGAAAAGGAGATTTGAGAACGAAAGATAGTGAAAGAATTGGCAGCAAATGCGATATTGTTTTTGTGTTAGGATAAGAGGGAGGGGACATTGAGAGGCTTAACATATATTTATTATATACTGTGGGAGTGACAAGAAAAGTTTTGGCTCGACTTTGACTTTATCAATTTTTTATTACTATTTTTATAGTGTTGTTTGTAATAAGTTGAAGAACGTTTACGTCACACAGCCTGGTGAATATCTGTTTCATGATAATAAAGGCACCAGGAACCAAAAGAAAAAAGAAAAAAAGAAACATGGGCAAAATTAAAATTTGTGTGAAGGTGGTAAGGTCGGTGTTTGTGAGACTCACAAAGACTACTCAAAAAAGAAGCTCACCAAACTTTGTTTTGGGAGTTTATGCATGCATGCCCAGTGCTTAGTGGGAGATATATTATTTTTCTGCTAATGACTCAATCGCTTCAATATTTTCCAAGATCTAAAATGAGTTGAGTTGCATAAAGATATTTGATGGCGATTTTTGACGATTGGTGATTTTTTATTTGACTCGACTTTACTTTAACAAATAGGGTTTAGAGAGACTGAGATGATTAGTATTACTTTTCTTAAAGGTAACAACTTGAGTCTAAATTCTATATGAGAAATAGAGAATTGGATTGGAAAAGAGAAACTAAAAGAAAAGATATTTGACAAAATTTTGTTTGTATGAAATTAATATAGGAGATAACTTTTTATAGAAATGAGTGATGTTTTCAAATCCTAATGTAACCCGTTAACTCAAATAAAACTTGATTTGATTTAATACAATTTTTCAGTCATTATAATATGTCAACATCATATTCCATTAAAGGAAATAATGGCGTACTATTTGAATTGTTTAATGGGACCAACCTAAGGAGGTACTAACAATCAGGGAGGCCAACTCACCAATATCAGTAAATGTGACACTTACTAGTTCAGTCCGTGTATCTTGAAATTTGAGAAGGAAAATAGGCTCTGTTTGGTAACATTTAACACCTTCTTAACATGCTCTAAAGTCTAAATTAGTAGTATTATTTTCAACTAGGATGTTATTATTTTGATCTCTTGTTGCTAATTTCCAAAAGTCTCAATGACCATAAAATAAAATTGAAAGAGGTGGCTGGAAATTAACAAAAAAATTAAGTTTACCCGTATATCTGACTTAATGTGTAGAATGGGCCTCTCGTTATATCGACAATAAATTGAAATTGTTTTCTTTTTGTATCTCAAATTAATAGGTCGTCCTTCAGTAGAGAGCTGGTCGGTTGCGTTGCAATGACAACAAACAGATGGGGACTAGCAAGCATTGAGGGCATTCAATCATGTGCAAATGCATGCGCAAAATTATATATCATAAAATGCTTTATCAAAGTTAAAAAGATCAGCCAACAGAGGATGACTGCCTAAAGAAAGAATAGGAAAAACTGGCACCTCTTTTTTCTTTTTGCCCAAAGAACACCTTTGATGGAATGATATTAATAATTAATTATTTGTGGGTCGGTAGAAGAAAAGGATACACACGTACCTGAAATTCATAATATTATATATGTACATATATATATATATATATATATGTATACATTATAAAATTCTTCTAACGAATATAGCATTACACCTGTTAATGTAAAATTACTATTTCTATTGAGAAGAAAATTTATCATTTTCTGTCATTTTCACATGAAATTTATTATTTTTAATAATTACTTCTTTCGAGAACTAGGTTATATTTAATAAAAAAGTTAAAAATGATAAATTTATATATATATAAAATTATTTAATTAATTTTAACAAATATAAAATTGTACGCGTCAGAAAAATCGATGTATATGTGTTTGAGATTCAAAGAATGTACGGGCAAAAAGAAGCACGAGTGAGCAATTAGAATCTCTTTTAGACTCCAATATACATTTCTTTGAAATAATTATCCCTAAAGTCAAACAGTTGGAAAAGTTTGAAGACGTGCGGCTTCAAAATCATTGTGAGACAGGTGCAATTATCTACTTCGTGATCAAAAGCCGTCTCTTGATTCTTTAATTACTTTTTTCGAATAAAAATACATATATAAAATATATCCAAAATGCTTGTGAACTAAGTCTTGTTTTGAGATGTGGTCAATAATGTTGTTCTTACACAAGATGGAAAATTTGGAGCTTTCAAATCGCGATAACTTCAATATTTTGTTCTTTTTGTGATGCTTTTGCAATCTACGAGGAAAAGCTTGTTGGTTTATATAAAAAATATTATAAAATAAAGGCGTATTTTAATCTCCTAAGGTTGTTTTATCCATCAATATCGTTTGGTGGAGCGGGAGTTTTGCACGTGTCGAATTGACACATTATACAACATCGGACCATTTAATTTGATTATCTGTAAACATTATTTTCTAATCTTTTAAATTTAAGTAAATAATGACGTGGAAAAGTATTTAATTCCTAAATAGAATGAACTTGGAGGTTGTAATAATAAATATACTAGCTAGCAGCATTTTGGGGATGACATGTGAATGGCATTTCATTCACACACGCTCCGACATCAACTCCTGCAACTAATAAGCTCGCACGAGAACAAGATTTGAATGACATCATGACTACCTAGAATATTTGGCTCAACGCAAGGTGATAAGACCTAGCATTTTACATTCTAATGCATGATTTATTTTGAGTCTTTTTAAGTAATTAGCTTTAAAACTTTTCTTTTTTTTTTTTTTTGTCGGAAGCTTTAAAACTTTTCTTTGTTCTTGCAAATGATCGTCTTATTGAAAAGTGAAATTTTTTATATTTATTTATTATCTTCTAATCTCCTCACATGCACACAAATTTTGTTATGAATATTGTACTTGAATAGTTTTAATATTTTTAATGAAAAATAGTGAGACATGAATCAACGACTTGAACAAAGATGTTTAGCTACTAGAGAGGAACTTATATTTACTTATTATACTCTATAAAACCTTATTTGAACATTATTATGTCCTTTCAAAGGAAAATCGAGACGGGTTAATTTTCTAGAAAAACTAGTCTGTGAACAATGTAACTCACTACAGGCCGCATCTTTCAATTTGAGCTTTACATTTAACCATTCACATAGGGCCACTTGTATAGTTGATTGTGTTGCTCAAGCAACTAATTAAAATAGGGATTTTTCTTGAAGAGTTGGATAGCAAATCTCCCTTTTGAGCTGGTATTACAAGTACAAAAAGATTTTGATTGCACTAATATTAAATAACGTTTACTTATCTAGTGAAAAATGAAAATCAGAACACAATTTTTTTTCCCAATTATCCACATTAAACATGAAATTTTGGATAAATAATCGAGTCTTTCCAAAAAAAAAATGAACACCCGCATTTCTTAACATTGAGGGGAAAGGGTGTTTTGAAATCACAAAAATTATACAACGTAAATTAAAATGATAACCAAGTATTTCTATATCACCTTTTCATTTTCTCACTCCTTCACTTTCTTTATACATTGAGAGATTTGACAATTTAATCTATTAAATCATAACATACCAAGGAGGAGTAAACAGATGTTATAAAACATCACTCACAATAATTACTATAAAAGGTTTAACTTGTTAACAATTATATTTTCAAAAACTTCTCTCTCTTTTTTGATTTATACGGAAGTAACTGCTAGTTATGTCATTATCCTTTTAGGGAGAGCAAAATTCTACTTATCTCTCTTAAATTGAATAGAAGTTGCTCAGGAATATCCAAAATGACGTAACAACCAATGGGTCTACTAATACTACAATAAGCAAGTTAAGCCACACAAAACTAACAACCAAAAGTTTCGCTCTTTTTTTTTTTTGGGGGGGGGGGTCAACCAAGAAGGAAATTTGAATACAAAACAAAGAAAGAAATTTGAAATCCACAATCCAGTCCCAAGTCGAATTGATAAGAGACTTTATCTGAGCCCACTTATTACTCGTTTGCACTTAATTTTCTAACTGGGCCATGTAGATGGGAAAGCAATTGAAACCGTCCAATCCATGAAACAAAGTGGACTCTCTCGGCTTCTCCAATTAAACCCTTCTGCCATTTTAATTACTTCAGGCCTCAGAGGAAGCCCCGTATCTACCCAATACTTATTGTACATTATATTTTTGCAGGAAATGTAATATAATATTTCATCTGCTTAATTGGGACATGAGCAATTAATAAACCAAGTACAGTGTTAAGTAAAAATTTTGTGCTTGGTAGATGGATTTGATATTGAAAAGATAACATAATTATGGTTGCTAATTAAAGAAATTAGTGGTAATGATTATTGAATTATGGATATCGTGTGTATTGATTAGTGTAGTCTTAATTGGCAAACAAACTAAAACGTTATATGAAATGGTTTTTCAATTTTCATGTAAAGCAATCACGTCAACGATCTGCTTACGATTTTGACCGAAAATTAAAAAGAAAAAGGAAATAAGCAAGTCAATTGCCCATTCTTTTGCAGGCGAACAACTCAATTGCTGAGAAACTTGCAACAACCACACAGGTCCAAGGCCCAAACTATATATGATGCACTTATTTAAGAAAATAATTTTCTAATCTTTTTTTCACCTCAAACGAGGTAAAACCATAATTAAAAAGTAATGACGAGATCATAGATGTTTCATCTCTCTTATTTTTTAGCAAACGAGGTGAAAAAGGATTAGGAAGTTGTTCTAACGTGAAATTGCCAATCGATAGAAAAATTTAAGTCAAGAGTGCAATCTATTTCCGTTTCATATATTTACTGAATTTGTCTCTTTGCATACATTGCTTAACTCCATAACTATACTGATTTTTGAAATTCTTTTACGAACCTCAATTTCTAATGTGAAAGGCCAGTGAAGTTGTCTTCCCTAATTGACTTGTTATACTTGATAATTAAGTCGTTGTACTGCTTGTAGTTCAATATATATGAACTCCAATATAAAAAGCTATTGTTTCATGAGATATTTGCATACAAGTTCAATTTACATAATATTTCTGTCTTTTGGAGTACTATGAGTCGTTGTCTCCGAATAATTTCTTAATTTTCTTTAATTAAAAATCATCTCGTATTATTTAAATAATAACATACAGTGAATCATTTTATACATATTTTAAAAAATCAGAAGTTAAACTTTGGGCCTAATTTTTACATCTCATCTCAGGCCTAGTTTTGTAGTCTATTTTCAACTCCTTCACTAATCTCCATGTAGAATATTCAACTTGACAAAAATCTGTTCTCAATATATACAAATGCCAACTCATCACATACCCTTGACAAAATAAATATAAAAATACCGACATTTCCAAGATGTAGTGGGTCATGCTGCACTTAGCCTAAGGTAGCAATTGAACCTTTTGAACTTTTGTCATGTATGCAGCCTTAATATGATATGCGATACATCTCTATGGAAGCTGACAAAGTAATATAGGGCTTGTTTAGTTTCTGTTTCTAAAAATAGCTTTTAATTTTTAAAAATAAAAAAATAAGAAAATTTGTTTGGTAAGATTGTTTTTGTTTTCAGTTTTAAAAAACAATTCTCAGAATATTTGTTTTAAAAACAGAAAACTAATAACAACAAAAACATGTTCTTAGAAACTTGTTTCTAGATACTCCACAAAAACAAGGAGAAATTTACTTCATTAATAAAAATTTAGTAAAAATACTATTATAATCGCAAATACCTTTTTCTTTAATTTCTCTGCTCTTTATATCTATTTTACTATAAAATTAACCAAACAGATTTTTTTAAGACTTTTGTTCTTAAAAACTGTTTTTGAAGGACGATTTTCAAAACAAAAATAGAAACCAAACAGGCCCATAAATTTCAAAAACTCTTTTTAAAGTAATTGATTTGACAAGGAAAGATGGACCAATATTCTTCTTCGTCAATCTTTCATGTTTCTTATAAGGAATTTCACTTATCTAACTAATATATATGTTGTGTTCAAAACATACAATGGTAAGACGCATGTGATTTGTGTGGTAAATAATACGAGTATCTCAACATTATTCTCATTCATTTTTATTTTTTGGGAAAAACATAATGGAATCTGTTATGTAGAAAATGTAAAATTTAAGGCTCGCCCGCAGTAAAATATTTCGATGCTAGTTTAATTTGTAAAAGGTTGAAGCATGCTATCGAACCATCATTTTTGTATGCAAATTTAGTAATACAAACAAAATACACTTTATCTTTACTATTATGGCAGCTATCCAAATATATATATATATATATATATATATATATGCACACACACATATAATATTCAAATACAGTTCCATAAAAAAAGTACTGGATCATTTTTAAGAATATCTAGGATACCTAGATTAGTTTCAACACATTCATATATTTCTCCGTTGGATTATGTGGTAGAATTTCCTTCTAGAAGTTCAACCTCTCAAATAAGAGAAATAGATAGAAAATCTAGTGAAGAAATTCTAAATCAAAGAGTTTTTTTTTAGCTTTTAGTTTTCAATTTTATAAGTTAAAAAACACTTTGTAAATCTTATTTCGTGAAATAAAGTTTTGTGAATATTCATGCCATATCTAAAGTACTTTACTTACTTTGATCTTTTATTTTCTGAATTTCATTTTTATTCTTGTGTTTGGATTGACCTAATGGAAGGCTAAATCTTTGATGGATCGTAATAACTCTATATTATTATTAATTATGTCTTAGGTCATTTTAGACCTTGGAGCTAACCCTCAAATACTCCAACGACATTAGTGATATCTTAAGATTAGTATATGCTTTTAAACCGCCTGTAGCGATGGTTTTGAATATATGGTCAGGTTTTCATTAAATTCATAAGTCGTACTTTGGTCCAATTGTTGCCAGTTTGATGTTGTTTTGGCATTTTCATGGACTATGTGTATTGACTCGAGTTTAGTGAGAATTTGAGGCGTATATTCTAGGTAAATCTTTCTATTAGCTCATTTGGACTGGTTAAGGCATAGCCTAAGTTTAAGCCTCAATAATGTCCGCGGACTGTCACCCTTACGGTCTTATCACCTATATATATATATGTATATGTATATGTATATATGTATACATGTATAACCTCAAAATGATCACATGGTCCTGTTATTGCGACGTAAGCACGAAGATTCATTACTACAAAAAATTGACCAATATTCTTATTTAGGGGCACTTAAGATGATCAAACCCAAGTTGGAAAATATAAACTATATTTTAGTCTCGCTAATTTTTAAGGTTTAGATCCCAAGTTTTCAATTTTATCCATGCAACACGGCACATAATCACGAAGGAGAGTCTACCTTGACGCAATAGTATTACTATTATATAGTGTACTCCAAAAGTTAAACTTCTAGTTATTAAAAAAAAAAAAAACTTTTATAAAGTTGCGGCATAAAAATGTAATTAGTCAGTGGCGGAGGAACTCTTATGTGGGGGATTTCAACCAAAAAAAATATGTGAGGGGTGACTCTTAAAATATATATATATATATATATATATATATACTATCAATTTTTTATTTATTTTTCTAATCGAAAATGTCAACTCATATAAAGTGCATCTCCTCATAGCAAGAATACACCATGATGACAAAGTTGTCCTTAATGAGGCAAATGACATGGTAAATTCTAACATCTCTTAATTTTTTTTCTAATTTTTGCATTATTCATTCACCACTTAGATTCGCAAAAAATTCTACTATTTTTATTTTTTTGTTTTTGATTTATTTTTTACATTATGCACTACAGAGGTGATGATGCAATCAAACAGCACCGTCTAACTCGACAACTCACTATTCGAGTTTCGTTAAGACGTTAACTGCTAAAATAAACAAAGTGGAAGCTTAGTGTGCTTTCGCATGACTTGTACCATATTTTTGTTCTAATTAAGTCCTTGCTTTGTATAATTCATCGGTTTGTTCCAATAAATTATATTAGGTCCCTATTTTGTATAATTCATTGGTTTTTGGTTGATGAGAAATGTGTGTAATTTATTTTTAATGTAAAAAATAAATTAAAAACAAAAATAAAAAAATTAGATTTTTTTGCGAATCCAAATAGTGAATGAATAATGCAAAAATAAAAAGAATTTAGAGAAATTAGAATTTACCATGTCATTTGTCTCGTTAAGAGCAAAAATGACATTTAATTAAACTTTAACTAAGTAAAGTAGCCTGGGAGGAGAAAAAGAAAAGCAACCTGGGAGGAGAAAAAGAAAAGTTTTATTAAACTTTAACTAAGTAAGTAAAGTAACTTGGGAGGAGAAAAAGAAAAAACTGATGGGCCTATTTGGAAGGTGTTTGGCTTTGCTTATTTGGTACTTCTAAGCTAGGGATTTAGATGTCTTTTTTTCCAAGAAAAAAAGGTAAATTTTAAATGAAAAATAAAATTGCAATTTGTTCTATCATGAAAAATAAAAGAAGAGAGGAAAAAAAAAATAAAAAACAAATAGTGATTGAAGTGTAGTTAATTAATAACATCAACAGTAATATATCTTAAAATTAATTCAACCATTTCTTAGATCTCGTTGATAACAAGAGATTTATATATCGAACTACTCTTAACCATAGACTCATATTAACTCAATAGAATGGTTGAAATACAGAAGATCAGAATTTAGAAAATACATGAAAAGGGAAATGATGAGGAAAAAAGATCACTGAAAACTTCTTGGAAGGAGAAACAATTACAGTACGATGACTAAAAGACGTAATGGTTGACAAATCCAACCATTTAAAATCAACAGCAACCTACGGATGGGAGAGTGAAATTGACAGAAAATAATATGTAAAAGGTGGGGTCTCGTATGTGGTTTCATATTGTGCTTGGTGGAATTGGCGAACCAGCCTCTTTTTCTCGACGTGCTTCAATTGTTGAACCTTTTCCACTATTTGAACCTCTAAAAAATGGACCCATGCACTTAAACCATCACCTGCGTGCGGAAAAATAGGCTACACACTACTCATGAAACAGTGATGGTATTTTTCGTAGGCAATAAAATGTTAAAAGTCTCGTAATGCTACTGTCGTGAACCCTTTGCACCATTTGTCCACCCAGTTCAATAGATAGACTAATTTTATCACACCCCTTTTCGCAACGACAGAAGCGGGCAACACTATAAATAGACTCACTCGGCTTTTCTTCACTTGCCAAACTTCAGCAATCGCCTAAGAAGGTAATGTTTTCGTTTCTATTCTTCACCCACATTTTACAGAATTGATTGCTTAGATTAGATTATTCCTTCGTCATACTTATGCCAATTTCTGATTCTGTGGCTTCTTTTTCAGGAACCGAGCAGAACCCCAGTGGCAAAAATCTCACAAACAGGCTTGTCTCTTCCTTAAAATGATGAGAACAATTGGCTTGCCAAGACAGAGGAGTGCCTCTGCCATCTTCAATAGGATCCGAAACTTCTTCCGAGCATCAGGTGCCATCAACGCTAGCCATCTGATTCCCTTTTTTGTTACCCCTGTACTGCTGGAATTTCTGCAACTCAAGTACCAGGGTGCCCACAACTCACCAACCGAAACACATCCCATATCCATGTGCATTGCAACTTCAAGTTTCTTCGGCTACTGCTTGGCTTACGATGCTCATCTGAGATTTTCTTCTCGTCGATTCTCTACGACTTGTGTCAACATTGTTGGCTTCTGTACTTGGGTTTTGGGGCTATTGTCTGTGGCATCATTGGCAGCAGTCCTGTCCCCGAATTCGATTACCTTTGTTCCATATGTGCTGTGTTTTGCGCTAGCTCTGGGCGAGTTGCTATATTGTGTCGTCTATCATCGAAACAGGGGAGAGCAGCTTCGAGATTGGCTTCTTCAAGCAAGACTTGTGCGGCAGTTGTTGATGCTGTGGAGACGATTGATGCGTGAGGGTGTGGATGATCAAGGAGAGATGATGCTTCCCGTGTGATTAGTAGCTCTAGGACGTTAAACATTATGGTTGTTTGTTGTAGCTTATTGTGAAAGAAAATATCCCATGCAGTTTGGTGGTTAAGCATCCCTGTTTTCGAGTAGTGTCAGAGAGGATCAGAACGTTCCAATATGTATTACCAGGCATCTATGCTTTGTTGTTTGATTGACTAGTTAATTAATTTTGATCCTAATTTTCCCTCTTCTTCTTTTACCTGGGCATTAATTATTTAATTGCAATTGTTAAATATTGGACTGTACGTATCACGATAAGTGATAACCATTTAAAGGTAGATAGCACAGAAATGTTAAGTTCTGAAAATGTAAATTTCTTCTAACAGAAAAAATACAAGGGTTTGTCAAATATAGCACAGTGAAAACAATACTATTCACATCGTGTCCATTTGCCAAGGATATCTGTAATTATTAATGTATATTCTTGTATATCATGTATTATGAGAAGGTCAAAGATGTTATGAATTTTCCTTCTCCGAGCATGAAAACGAAAAGGAATTTTTCCTTGATCGGTGCAAATTCTTGTTCACTGAGCAGGGTGGTTGCCCCGGGGGGGGGGGGGTGATAAAACAAAGAAAGAAAGTTTTCTTACGTTCTAAGACAATGCTTGTCGACATGGCCGAGAAACAACAGGTGTCAAACATTTGGCTTCACCATCTCTTTGCTGAAAGGTTCGTCAAGAGAATTTGGTGCTGGTCGTGGACCTTTTGCAGCCTTTTCAAGTTAAATAGTCTAATGTGATTAATTAATAAGCAAAAGTATATAATATGAACCTCAACACATAAATAAAATATATAACCAAATTAACTCAAAGGACAACAAAATTCAAACTCCAAAATATAAATAAAGTACACAATCCAAAGTGTATGTGTATACAATTCCCAGCATGTTCTTAAGAAATTTTTCGCCAAAGCCGACCTTTGTTCACCAATTCTCCAATTTCCCAAATGTGATTTCTTTGTACTCAAATTTTTGGTACAGTAATTGATTTTTCCCATTAATGCACACCCCTTATCAAACCATCAGTTTTTTTTTCCTCTCCAAAAAGAGGGGAAAAAGAAAAAGAAACCGTTAGTCTTATATGCAAATTTAGTAATAGAACAAATAATACTAAGTCTGTCATGGCAATTCTAATTTGCCCAGCTCTTAGAACTAATCCTAATCTAATGCTAATTACAATATTTTCTTCTCTTTAACTAATTATATTCTCTTTTTCTTTTACTAGAATTATTACCTTTTTCACTTTTGGTTTCTCAAGTGCCTTACGTGCACACTCTCTTCTTGTTATATAATTAACACTTAACTTGTCAGACGTTACCCTGCTTATATTTACTCTATCTATTACGTATAAATAAAAGTACTTAAAGTATATATAGTATACTATCTTTAATGTATTAATTTCTAACAAATCAGGGGTCAAATCTTATACTATCTTTAATGTATTAATTTCTAACAAATCAGGCGTCAAATCTTCACAATAACCATATATATAGTAACACTATGCATCATCCGTTCAATTGCCTTGTAATTAAGCATCTTGGATGACATGAGTCACACACCATTCTTTGAAGAATAGCCAGCCGCTTGACATTTTTTTATTGGGGTTTGGACTAATTCGAGACATTTTTTTCTTCTTAATTAAAATTAGAAAACTTGATTAATTAAACAAAGTTCCTCAAGAATAGAGTGATCGCTAGTATTTGGGGGGCTTGGGCATGTGGTGCCGTGTCATTCGATATGGCAAGTTCCATTGAATATATATACATATACATATACATATATATATATATATGTATGTATATATATGCTGTACTTGTACCTATAGATGAGTTAAATATGATGTTCCAATATGTATTAAATCACGCAGTGGAATTAAATCACGAGTAACGAGAAAAGAATACGCACTATTAAACGTGGTTCGGCCCTCTGCCTACGTCCATAATCCCCTCTGGGATAAATTCTACTATTCAATAATAATAGTTACAACTCAGGTGATGACTTTTTTGCACGGACAGAAAAGTCTAAACCCTCCCCCACAGAATTCTTATAATGGTTCTATCCTCAACAGGACTAGAACGAATATAAGATACTCTTGATACTCTCAGGCTCTCTCTCTCACCCACACCCCCATGGGGTGTGATCCTAAGGCACACTTTATACAACTAATACAAGAGTCCTATTTATAGAGGAGATTTCCTTGTCCTCCAAGACAAAGGATTTGCTCATCTATCAATCCTAGCATAATTAAGACTCTTACCATAACTAGAATTTTAATTCTCATTAAAACTCTTTCTTAATTTGTTTGGGCTTGGACTTTGAGCCCTTCTTTGCCGTAACTGGAACCTCTTCACAGTCTTCATGTCGGAGCCCTCGCTCTACAACACTCTTCACGACAGCAGCTACCAACACATCCTAGCAGATTTTCGGAGTCATCCTCAACATCTCTCTTCGTGCCGTCTAACCTGGACCACTTGAGGTTGTTTGTGTCCTCCCTCGACATAAGGCATCTCGGACGTGGTCTTCTCTTTCAGCAGTAGCATTCCTTATCAGTCGTCTGACCAGGACTCTGATTGTTCAGTTACGTAGACTCTTTTCGCGTGACTCCTCACTCGAATCAAACCTTCTTCAACTAGTCTACTCATCCAAACTTCTCTCCTCCAGAAGTTTGTTCACTAGTCGGCTAAATGTGTTTGCTTGCACAATGCTTCAAAGACTTTCGCAGAATTTCATCACCACTTCATTGTTTTAACCAATTTCAAGGCTCACCCACGATACATCAAGAAATTTGGCAAAACGGAACTCAAAAAACTAACTCAGGACGTCGAAAACGGTGAGCAGACCCTCGGTCAACGCGGTCAAACCCCTGCAGCCCTTCGGTCAACACTGGTCAAACCTTCCATTTGACTGTTTGACCACAAACTTACAAAACTTGACCTGCTTGTATCTCACAATCCAATCGTCGGATCATCACGAAATTTTAATAGCTAACTCTCCTCTCTGAGACAAACACATAGCAATAAACAAATCGTCGATCGGAGTTCGGGAAGGCCGCCAAACAGGACCAGTAGATCAGCAAATTTTTTTTACTCCTCTTTGGTGTTTCTTTTTTCATTTTTCGTGCAAACCAGCGTCCTCTTTCCAACCAGGCTCTGATACCACTTGTTGGGAAATCAGGACGCATAACACACACTCATGCAGCGGAATTAAATCACGAGTAACGAGAAAAGAATATGCACTATTAAACGTGGTTCGGTCCTCTGCCTATGTCCACAATCCCCTCTGGGATAAATTCCACTATTCAATAATAATGGTTACAACTCAGGTGATGACTTTTTTGCACGGATAAAAAAGTCTAAACCCTTCAGGTGATGACTTTTTTGCACGGATAGAAAAGTCTAAACCCTCCCCCACAGAGTTCTTATAATGGTTTTATTCTCAACAGGACTAGAACGAATATAAGATACTCTTGATGCTTTCAGGCTCCCTCTCTCACCCACACCCCCCATGGGGTGTGGTCCTAAAGCACACTTTATACAACTAATACAAGAGTCCTATTTATAGAGAAGATTTCCTTGTCCTCCAAGACAAAGGATTTGCTCATCTATCAATCCTACCATAATGAAGACTCTTACTATAACTAGAATTTTAATTCTCATTAAAACTCTTTCCTAATTTGTATGGGCTTGGACTTTGAGCCATAACCCAACATATATATATATATATATATATATATATATGTACATATATGCGTGTACTTGTACCTATAGATGAGTTAAATATGATGTTCCAATATGTATTAGCAGGCATATGGTTTGTTGTTTGAGTAATAATTAATTAACTTTTTTCCTTCTTTTACCTAGGCATTAATTTATTTAATTGCCATTGTTATATTGGCTGCTTGTAGTAAATTTAAGAATCATGGTAAGTGAGTTTGGATTTTGGAAGACCAATGAGGATGAGCGAGGACTACCACTTGGACTAATTACTAATGGATCGGAAGTCCAAGAACTGGTTTTTCTTTTTCCCATGTCCTTTCTAGAAATAGGGATTTGGCATCTACAATGGCGAGTATCGTGAATTTAAGTGATAATTTAAATGTGCTATATATTACGAGTTAATTTATTCGAGATTTAAATAACTCTTGCTTAAAAAGTCTCACTTGTAAAATTAGAGGTTTGGGCCTAGGGTAAGACGTATTCATGCATTGAAATTGAACGTATAGCATCTTTGTGGGAATTAAATCCCTGAACATTTTGGTCTCTTTGCCTGGTAAAATTATTTTCTTCAAATTTTTCTGATAGTGAAACAGGATAAGAAGCATAAATTTTGGGCTTTTTCGAAATTGCGTTTTTTCCTTTCTTATAGAAAAGGAACGTCTTTATCGCCAGTATACTAGAGGCTCCAAATCTTTACAAATTGGACCAGAAACATGCATAGAGACACCGAGACACTAGAGGTTTTTACTTTTTAGCATATAGTCTTTGCATATAGTCAATATTAAATGCAAAGATACAAAATAAGGATAAGGATCGATATTCAAGTGCAAAATAGGAACTATAAAACTCTATCTCTACCTCGTCCCATTATCAACACTACACATAAGTGTACAATATGAAGTTCAATTCAATGTTTTTGTTTTTTTGATTAAGATTTATTGTTTCATATATACACTAGTATAATTTTAAAGATAGTCCAACAATAATTTACATCGTCACCCTTTTCCCGCAACGATTTGGCAAAATGTAAATTAATATTCTTTAAGTAATATATGGTAGGGTAAGCTCCACGAAGACTCTTGGGTGTAAGAAGATTCTCAGATATTCTTTAACTACACGTTCTAGATTTGATCATTTAAAAAAAAAGTAAGTAGATAAGCAAAAAAGCCTCGAGCTTTATTTAATTCATGTATCCTCGGACTACGAACATTGGAAGTCGGAACCTCTTGAACGATTTCCAACTATAAGCTAGTGAGACGAAGCATGCCATTTTGAATTAACAAGGTGAATTTTTGTCAGATGTTTCAATTAAAAATAAGAAATATATATAGCTTCTAGAGCCAAACTTTAACTATTAATACAATAAATAAATAATCACATCAATATACTATTTAAAAATGTAAGTTTTTAGATAAGATGATAATCTAATATAATATCATAATCTAGAAATCGAATTATATTAAAAGGTCTTAGGTTTAAAAAATATTGCCATTCATTTAAAAAAAAACATTAAAATTGGCATATTAATACTATAAATAATAAATAAATAATTGAGATGATATGATTCACATATATATATATATATAAATATATATTTTTTCATATCAATATAAGAGATCATTTAATATAAAAAAATCCTAATTCGTGCACTTAGGCATGTGGTGATTGTTATTTCATACGGCAAGTTGCACATATCAGCCTCCAAATGATCGCATGGTCTTGTTATTGCGACAAAACATTAACGCTGACTTTCAACGTTGATACCAAGTTTTCTATTTTATCCATACAACACGGCATATATAATCATGAAGGAGAATCTAGCTTGATGCAACAACAATGTCATTATAGGGCATGTTTGGATCGACTTTTTTAGAAAAAAATTATTTTTTAAAAAAAAATTACTTTAAATTTGTAATAACTATTTGATTTGAATTTTAAAAAAATAAAATTTTGAAAAAAATTAAAATATAATTTTTTTTAAAAGTCAGAATTTTCAACTTTAAAAAAAAATTATTTTACAAAAATTGTTATAAAAATATTTTTTTAAAAAATCAATCTAAACGAACCTATAGTGCAATCTAAAAGTTGCAAATTCGACTTACAAAAAGAAACTTCTTGTAAAGTTACAACATAAGATTGTCCACGGGAACCCATATTACACAACAACTTTGGATGTTTGTCCACCGGACCATTACACATTATCGAAATAACTTTTTCACATATTACAAAATAATATTTGGATGTCTGTCCACCGAGACCCATATTAGACAAAACCGAAATTACTTTTTCACATAGTACACAATAATCTTTGGGTGTCGGTCCACCGGACACAAAACCGAAATTACTTTTTCACCCGGGACCCATATTGATAAATGGGTAGCTCCACTATTACGCAATAATCTTTTTCTTTGGTCATTTTATCTGCCTGCAATTGGTGCTCGTGGTCTTTGCCTATTTAAGCGTTTTTATCTGCCTTCACTTGGTGCTTGTGTTTATTTAAGCGTTTCTTAACGAAAGCAATCATTTAATGGCCTTTAAAATCGCAGCCCAAGTTATTGAAAGTTTTACAGGTTAGTGTCGCTAAATGTGTATTAAGGGTCTGTTCGGATTGATTTTTTTTTTTAGGAAAATAATTTTTTTCTTAAAAAAATTATATTAAATTTGCAATAACTATGTGATTTGATTTTCAAAAAAATTGAACTTCTAGAAAAAAACTCAAATATAATTTTTTTTATAAACCAGAATTTTCAGCTTATAAAAAAAAGTTAGTTTTTAAAAGCTGTTAAAAAAATACTTTTAAAAAAAGTAAATCCAAATTAACTCTAATTCTTCGTAGTAGCTAATTAATAATAAATAAAATTTAGATCGTATCTTAGACTAATTTGTACCAGTGTGATGTCATCGTATGATATATAATTAAGCTTCACTAAGAATTAGGCTAAACTTAAAGGATTCTTTACGTCATATAGTAGGGTAAGCTCCACGAAGATGCCCAAATGTAAGAGATTAAGGTTTCTTCACATACTAGTATCATAAATGTCTTTTTAAATAAGTCAAACTCGATCACTAGTTTTTTTTTTTTTTTTTAAATTGCAGAATCCACTAAAAAATCCAAAATTTGAGCTAACTTCTTTTTCTTCTTCTTCTTCTTCTTCTTCTTCTTCTTCTTATTATTATTATTGAAATTCTTTATCTTGAGAATCTTGGTTGAGTTAGTGAACCAAACAGCTGATTGGATTATTAAACAATTTTATCCAAAGATGCAACTTCCTTGTAAGTTAGTGATGAAATTTCAATTTTTAGTGATTAATATATCTCACTTTTTGCAGCGTATGACTTTTACTATAAGAAATTAAGTATTTAGTAACAATTGTTAATATTTAACTTCTTGTTAAATATGGACCGCCTTTACAACAAGTAAAGTAGTGACTAGTTAGCGAGAGGATTTCTCAAACAATGTATAATCAATTATGAGCCACCCATCTCCTTTTTGTCAAAGTTGCTTCAATCAAATATATGGAAACTTGAACCTCTTGAACCATTACAACTAGTGAGAGATGAGGCACTCTTTTGAATTAACTAGTTGCTGTTTAATAGATGTTTCAATTGAAGATAAAAGAAAAAGCCTCTAGAGTCAAAAACTTAGGTGCTTCCGATAGACGAAAACAATCTTTTGTTTACTTTGCCCACTCCGTGTCATCTCTCACAAACATTCCAACAAAATAAAAGTATTGCTGAAGTTGAGGACAACAACCACGTAACGCTAGATGAACCTTTTGAACTCGTTTTTTCTTTTGGTTCCAATAATCTACAGAACTCTTCGAGCCTAGTTTTGTTAAAAAGGTCCAAGGCCACACAGTCCTCTATCTCACCCAGTATCATCTTTTACGTGCCCTATAACAACGTACACTTGTTATAAATACACAGAATCATCATCACAAGTAAACAAGCATTACATACCAAGGTAATCTATTCTCTCTTGTTCTCTCTTCTTTGCTAAACATTCTATTAGCTTTACATATGAATATGTTCATACTGAATTTCTCATTTGTCCTTTTTCAGGAGTCGATCTTAATCCAGCTTTTGTTGGTCAAAATGGAAACAAGCTTCTCAAGACGGAACTGGAGTGCTTCTGCCATGCTTAACGGGGTCCGCAGCTTCTTCCAAACACAAGCAGGTGCCATTAACTTTCATCTGCTTCCCTATTTTGTTACTCCCCTGTTGTTAGAATTTCTGCAGCTCAACTATCAGAACCAACACAACACGCCATTCGAAACACACCCAATATCCATGTGTATAGCAACTGTGAGTTTCTTGGCCTATTGTTTGGCTCATGACGCTAATCTAAGATTTTCTGCTCATCGCCAATTCTCTCCAACTTGTTTGAACATTATTCGCTTCTCTGCTTGGTTTTTCGGGCAACTCTCTTTGGCTTCACTAGCAGCTGTCGTGTTCCCAAACTCGGTTGCCTTTTTTCCATATGTTTCGTACTGCGCTCTAGCAGTGGGAGAGTTGCTGTATTGTGTGGTCTACTACAGAACCATGGGGAATAGGATTCGCGAGTGGCTTTTCCACGGAAGGTTCGGGCTTGTGGTAATGCAGCAGCGGTTGTTGGGTCTGTGGACAAGCATGGCGGATCAAATTCGAGACGGGCATTTTCAAGAAAGGCTTGGGCCACTACAGGCGCAGCAGTGGTTGATCATGCGTCTGTACCAGCTTCCGGAATGGCTTTTTCAAGGAAGGTTGGGGCAAGTAATGCAAGGCTTTGGGTTGATGAGACGACCCATACGGGAGAACCATGGTGTTAATCAAGCACATGTGCTTCCAGTGCATATAGCTCCAGGACATTAATTTACAGAGTTTCGCTAAATTAATTCCACAATCATCATCAAAGATTGGAACGAGTGCTATTTCCAATCATATGTTCTATGTAGTTGAGTCAAATGTAGTAGTGCTAGCTCGAATCAGTATTCCAAGGGACATGATTTGTTGTTTGTGTATTGGATTTGATCCTAAATTTTCCTCTTCATTTATCTGAGCATTCATTGCTTATTTGAGCAGTGTTCATCGAATTACACTACTTTTTATTTTTGGGTAGTATTATTTCCTTTTCTAATAGGAGCCTTAACAAATCTAATTAATAAGAGCCTCAACTGAAATCCTTTTTTTCTGTCAATAATTAATAGACCTTCCCATAAAAAGGAAACAAATGTAACGACAGCAATTATCTACGCCCGTTGGGGCCAAATATTCATTCAACAAGTTTGATCAAATGACAAGGTGCAGCTCCCACCCAATTACAAGCTAAATTACTCGCTAAAAAATTCCTAGCAACCTAATTAGCTGAGTAATTAGTCGTCCTATGAATAGTCTTGAAATCACAAGGAGGGATTGCAAAAGCAATCTCATTCAAAGATCCTTGTCGAAGTGGCCAGAATTTCAATACATAGAGTTCCCAGGCAAGTTGATTGCTTTGGGGATAACCTATGTATCATTCTCAATGATGATTTTATCCACAGAGAAGCTTTGTGCCAGCCACAACTAAAGCCTTGACAAATCTAATAAGAGCCTTAACTATCTGATTCTCATGTTGTAATATTATTTGGCTCAAATATAATTAAAGCCCAAAATATTTAAACTCGTGACGACCTTCGAAATGTTTAAATTTGTAATCATACAAACAGTGAACCCAATTATTATAATCTAAACATAGAAATTTATTTCTCATAAAATCATTATGGACGGTGTATCACAAACTCCTTTTTAAATGCCCAATATAAAAGAACCACAACCTATGACTTCTACCTGGCGTGGATTTAATACCCACACGGTCGTTATGCTACTTTAATATCACTTGAAATGACATAGGTTGAATTACTAGCATGTCAAACCCATCCTCTAAATTTATACTAACAACATTACTATTAAACCAAAAATTACTCTAAATTGAACAAAGAATTCCTGACGAGATGTCAAACCCATCCTCTGAATTTTCCTTCTCCAAGCATGAAAAAGGAAGAAGGAAGATTCTTCTTGCACACAAAGATACTGCTTGTCAATCAACGTGGCCCAGAAACATGTGTCAAACATTTGTTTTCACTACCTGTTTGCTGGAAAGGTTCATGAAGAGGATTGGCACTAGGCGACCCTTTGTACCTTTTTCAACTTACCCACTACCCTATTGGGGAAAGTATCCAAATCTCATGTGATTAATTAATAAGCAGTCAAAGACATTTTCGATTTTAAGACGACAAGGTCTATCTAAAGGACGATGTTGAAACAGTAAGTGCTAGTTTATCTGGATCCCTATTAATTAACATCTTTTTTTTTTTGTTAGTTGTGCTTTCTATATTTAATTTGTAGTAATCGTAGTATATTTGATCTACTCAATTAGAACGTAGAAAATTAATTAGTTATAGACCAAGAGCAAATATATATTCACCAAACACTGAGGCTACGGTCCTAAAGACCATAACTACAACAAAGCTAACTATTGACTCAAAACGAATTTTTATTCACACGCCATTGATTGTCTCTTGCATCATTGGCATGGTTAAAATACAAACGCACTTGGAATTTAGAGAAGTTCTGAAAACGAAATTAAAAATGAAAGCAATAGTTTAGTATTAACAAAAAAAGCTTAAAGAGAACGTGACAAAAAATTAGATATAGATACTTGCGCATAGAGGCGGCAAAATAGGTTGAGACCCACAGATCGACCCGCCTAACTCGCCAAAAAATAGGGTTATGGTTGATGATTTAGTGACCCGCCAAACAAACTGGTCAACTTGACCCAACCCGCCAAATTGGCGGATCGGGTTGGGTCAACCCACGGGTGACCCGCAAACCCGTCAAAATGACCCGCCTAACTCTCCAACCCGCCAACCTTGCAAAAACGACCCATAAACTCGCCTAACCCGCCAAAACGACCCACCTAACCCACCAACCCATTAGAGCCAGTTTACGGTTTTAATATCACTGACCCGTTTGTTAGACGGGTCAACCCGACCATACCCGTGAACCCGCCAAACCCGTCATTAACGGGTCGGGTTGACCCGCAGGTACCCGTTTGCCACTTATACTTGCGCAGTTGTTATTGTGTGCTTTTAAGCCAATTCTTGAAACCCTACCCCCCAATACCCATGACCCAAAAAAGAAAAGACAAAAAAGGAGGCCTATTAACATTGTTTGTCAAGTACATTTTTCAAAGAATTATTGTTGAGAACCCTCAAATATCAACTTTCGCCCTTTTATAAATAAATAAGCTAATAAATGTCTAAATTGGTTGGCGATCTATGAACTTATACTATTAATAGAGATGCACATTTTCGAAGATAATTTACCAAATGCAATTAAATGACGACTGAGATATGATACAAGGGAAAGTTTTATTCCCGTAAAAGACCAACACCTAACCTACAGCCATGCCTTGAAACTAAGAATATCAAGAAATGAGGGAAAAGTAGCCTTTCAAAGTCATTTTATAGTTTTTCCTTCTTTAATGCGCGCGGGATAATCTTTGTATATAAATTCGTTATCTACTTTCATTTTCTTACAAAAATGAAAACCAGAAAATGAAGAGCTTAGTACTCTTTTGTTGCCCGGAAACAGATTTGCTAATATTTGACATGCACAATGTCTCATAATATCACACCACGACATGCACGAACTACTTGAATAATACCATTTTTCATCTAAAAATAACATTAAAAAATTTTTTATTACTATTTTTCTCATATCAGTTATGTTCTAATTTGACTCTTTCAATTTAAATGTGGAATATAATTATTGAATATCTCTCATAGACGCTAAAAATCTCTCGTAAAAGTATTATTATTAAAAACTTACCAAAAATTAAATTTTAAAATATATATTTATATTTTATCTATACATAAAATGTAAATGTTGGCTATAATAATAAATAGAGATATTAGTAACAAGGAATTTCTCCCTACATTGTGCGGGGTATACTTTAGTCTTCAATTTTTCTTTGGTCAACCAAAAAGAAAATTGAGTACAACTGAAACGGAAAAAAGAAAAAAAAATCGCAAGGCAGTCTATCCAGTCCAAAGTCGAATTGATTATCGGAGCCCAATTATTACTCGTTAGCAATTAATTCTCCAACTGGGCCATGAAGCCATCCAATCCATGAAACAAAGTGGACTCTCTCGGCATTTCCTATTAAGCGTTTATGCCATATTAATTACTTCAGGCCTCAGACCATACTTCTTATCAGTCCATTTTCGTAATAAATGTAATATAATTTCATCTACTTAATTGGGCCGTAGGCAATTAATTCTAGGTCAAGTAAAAGAGTTAGTAAAAATTTCGTGTTCAACCCTAGATGCATTTGGTATTAAAAAGATAACATAATTATCTCGCCACGGTAAAGGAATGTTCATAATGATTATTCTTTTGCAACCTTAAACGAGGTAAAGTCACATTAAAAAAAGATGAATTTAAAGATGTTTCATTTCACTTATCCTTTTTAAAAGGAGGTTAAAAAGGATTAGGAATTGTTCCAGCATGTAATTGCGAAGAGATAATAAAAATTCAAATCAAATTTACAATCCAATTAACGTATTTGTTTGTCTCCCTACTTGCATACTTAACTCCATAACCACGCTTATTTTTCAAATTCTTTTACAAACCTCAATCTCCAACGTGAAAGGGCTATGTGGATAATTCTCGATGATGATCTTATCTATAGAGAGGCTTCGTGCCACCTTATCAACTGAAACCTCAACAAATTTAATAAGAGCTTTAAATAATCTTATACTTTTGTTTTACTTTCAATTGGCTCAAATATACTTAAAAGTCCAAAATGTTTAACCTCATAACAACTTCCAAAATATTGTTTGAATTTGTGATTATACGAATAATGAACCCAATTAAAAATAAATTTCTCATAAAACAAATATGAGATGGTATATCACAAACTCTCCTTTTAAATGCCAAATATAATAGAACCAAAACCCATGACTACTAGATGGTGTGGATTCACTACTTACTTGGTCTGATATGCTACTTTAATATCACTTGAAATGGCCTAGACTGAATTATTAGCTAGTATGTCAATATCTAATTACTCTAAAATATTTAAACTAATAACAAATTAACAATACTAGTAAACCTAAAATTACCATAAAATGAACAAAAAAATTCCTGACGAGATGTCACATCCATCCTTTGAATTTTTCTTCTCCGAGCATGAAAACAAAAGGAAGATTTTTCTGACAGATACTGCTTATCAATCTACATGGTCCAGAAACAACAAATGTCAAACATTTGTTTTGACTACCCCTTTGATGAAAAGGTTCATCAAGAGAATTGGTACTAATGGACCTTTTGCACCTATTTCAACTTCATCAGTACCCTATTAGTGAGCAAATATCAAATATAATGTGATTAATTAATAAGCAGTCAAAGACATTTTCTATATTAACACAACAACAAAGTATATCTAAAAGATGATGTTTAAACATTGAATGCTAGTTCATCTGGATGCCTATTAATTAAAATCTTTTTTCTATTAATCATGCTTTATACATTTGTGGTAATCGTAGTATAATTAGTTTTAGACCAAGAGCAAAATATAAATTTACCAAACACTGAGGCGACGCCCTAAAGACCATAACTACAATAAAGCTGATTATTGACTCAAAACGGATATCTATTGACACGCCATGGGTTGTCTCTGGCATCATTGGCATGGTTAAAAATATAAAAATACTTAGAATTTAGAGAAGATATGAAAAGGAAATTAAAATGAAAAGAATAAATAGTACTAAAAAAGCTTAAAGAGAACGTGACAAAAAATTAAACATAAATACTTGCGTGGTTGTTGTTGTATGCTTTTAAGCCATGCAGTTCTCGAAACCCTACCCCCAAGATCCCTAAAAAAAGAAGAAGACAAAATAGGAGGCCTGTTGACATCGTTTGTCAAGTACATTTCTTAAAGAACTGTTGTTGAAACTCCCTAAATATCAACTTCCACACATCTATAGTTAAGTTAATAGATGTGTGCGTTGGTTGGTAATTTATGAACTTACAATGTTAATAGAGATGCACATTTTTAAGAAAATTCATCAAACGCATGCAATCAAAGGACTATTAGAAGATGATGTAAGGAAAGTACGACTTGTTTCTTTTAGAATAGCAAAAGATTTTAAAAATGCATTTGTTACGCTTCCAAGTGTAGTATTAATTTCTAACTACATCGATAATTAAATCCTTATGCGTGCTTACAACCGAGCTAGCATAACTAATTAATTTGGTTGCACTTCTAAATGTAAGTAAGATATATATATATATATATATAATTGCTGGCTTTATTTTTTGTAGTGGCATGATATTTAATTCAATTTTTTTTTTCTTTTTGGACTGAAAATTCATTGTTTCATATATATACTAGTATCATTTTAAAATTAATATTGTAAGAATAATATACTCCATATATCGCCCTTTCTCTGCAAGACCGCAACGATTTGGCAAAATGTAAATTAATATGCTTTATTACTTAATATGGTAGGGTAAGCTCCACGAAGATTCTCAGGTTTAAGAGATCAGTTAACTCATTGTTTCACGTACTAAATAGTTTCATAAGATAGTAAGAAAATGATAAGCCAAAAAAGCCTCAAGTTTTATTTACCAGCACATATAGAAGGAACTTGTGTGAGAGTACTACTCATGTATATATAAAGAACTAAAACAAGTAATAAGTTATTAGTTGAGTTGGTAGTGGTATCACTCTATATAAAGAGAATAATCCTGGAAAGCGTACTTGCTGGGAGGGCATTTCTTTATTGCTCTCAACCTGATGAAGATTAGTTTCAAGTTTAATATGATTAGGAGATACCATAGTTCAAAAAAAAGAATTAAAACATGCATCATGATATTTGAACCAATGCATATATAAAGGCACAGTTATTTTGATATGGCAAAGCCTTCAAATGATGTTCACATGGTCTTTTTTTTTTTTTTTAAGGCACCAAAAAAATAAAGAATAAGCAGTGGTTTTATTATAAAATAACGAGTAATAAGTGGTGGTTTTATGATATAGGCAAGGGTTTAGATAATACATAGATATATTGTTATGCAAAATAATTAATGAATATATTTTTAGTTTGATTGATGAATAGTATGATTATAGAATGCTATAATAATTACTAATGAAGGCTCAATGTTTGAATTATGGATGAAACATGGTGTATTTTTTTTCTGAAATTATTTATAGACGGCGTTTAAAATAACTGATTATATATAGGCAGCGCTTTAAAATAGGCAAAGCCTATACATGTAGCCATTTTAAAATAACTAACACCTATATAGGCGGCAATTTTACCGTTGCTTATTATCTAATTTTTTTTATAGTGAAGGGAGGTATTTCTTGAGTTTTCCCCCGAAAAAAAAAAAAGAAAAGAAAATTCTTAAAATATTAAATGACGATCACATGGTCTTCATATTGCGACATATGAACGATAATTCGTTACTACGAAATTGAAAAACATGCTTCTATAAGAGCACTTGAGATGATCAAACCCAAGTTGGAAGACGTGATTTAACCCTGTTACGTTGTAGTGGCGCTGCTTTTAAGGTTAAGATCCCAAGTCTTCAATTTCATCCATACAACACGGCATATAATGATGGAGGAGAGTCTAGTACTGATGCGACAATAATAATGTTATTATTATTGCGAGATCCAAAAGTTGCAAATCCAAGTTATGAAAATAAACGGTTTGTGTATGTTGCAGCTTAATATTGTTGTATGTAAATAAATACTCTTAAACGCCGACTAATAATTATTTATTTGTTTTTTTTTTTTAACCTCCACTGACAATCCAATCACTTGCTCCCAATAAGATTTTAACCCAAGTCATCATTCTTAACATATAGATACAACCACGTGGGCAATGCTTAATTGTTAACAAAACCCATTGACGTAATTATTAACAAAACCCAACCATTTACTATTAGATGCAACATAAGGATCGTGAAAGAGAAAACGAAAGAAAATATTAAAGGTGGATTCTGTAGTTTCGTAGTGGGCGTGCAGACAAATATGCTAGTACTCACGAGTCTAGTACCAATACTACTTCACTGAACCTTTTGCACATTAGATAACTATATTCAACATGTCTCCAATATTCTACGCACACTCGGCACCAGTTGTGTTATCCCCATCTCCTTTTAGCAAACACTATAGATGTGAGGGTAAATTGTACCAAAACTTCTTATAATTTATTATAACTACATATTATTCTTATAGTCTGACGATGTTATTGTTATTGGTAATAATACTAATAAAAGGAGATGATGTTATTTCATTAGTGATAATACGAATATTAAAGGAGATGATGTTATCATTATACAGGTGATAATACTAAAAGGAGATGATGTTATTGTTATACTTATTGGTGATAATACTAAAAGGAGATGATGTTATTGTTGTACGTATTGGTGATCGTACTAAAAGGACTTGTTGGTGATAATGCTAAAAGGAGATGATGTTATTGTTGTACTTATTGGTGATGATACTAAAAGGAGATTATGTTGGGTGGTGTCGGGTGCAACAAAACTTCTTGAAGCTTTTTTATTAAAGTTAAAGATGAGAGGAATGGGACATGAAAACAAAACATTTTGTTGACGTTGATCACCCCATGTCGTTTCTGAACCAAGGAATTAAAAGATTGTCACTGTTGAACTCGAGAAAAAATCCAATTCCGACAATTCCATAGGTTGAACTCTTCAACTATTCGACCTAATACATAATTGAGTGAAAAAGCTCAAAGGGACCAAGGCATACAAATGCAGTTTCTAAACCAAGGAATTAAAATATTGTCGCGGTTGAACTCGAGAAAAAATCCAATACCAACAATTCCATAGGTTGAACTCTTGAACTATATAATATATATATATATATATATGGTTGAGTGAAAAAGCTCAAAGGGACCAAGGCATACAAATGCAGTTTTGTGCCACCATATACATCAACCATCATCATGTATTCTTTCTTTTTCTTTTCTGGGTCAACGCACCGACCCCATCATGCTTCACTCAGTGTGTATTAGCAACGTACACTATAAATATATGAATCATCACCACCAGGAAACTCACTACGGATAAAGGAAAATAAAAAAGCTTATTAATTACCAAGGTATCAAATATTCTCTTCTTCTTCTTCTTCTTCTTCTTCTTCTCTCTCTGTCTCTCTCTTTCTCTTTTTTTCTTGTTTGTTTCTCCTCCATGTTTATTTACGGAAGTTGTGTTTGTGCTTGTCTTTTAGAAAGTGTACCTTAATCCAGCCTTGCTTCATCAAAATGGAAACAAGCATCTCAAGGCATTACTGGAGTGCTTCTGCCATACTTAATAGGGTGTGCAACTTCTTCAGAACTCCAGGTGCCATTAATTCTCAGCATTTGCCTCCCTATTTTGTTACTCCCGTGTTGTTGGAATTTCTGCAGCTCATCTACCAGACCAAACACAACACACCATTCGAAACCCACCCAATCTCCATGTGCGTTGCCACTGCGAGTTTCTTGGCCTATTGCTTCGCTCATGACGCTATCCTAAGATTTTCTGCTCCTTGTCGTCAATTCTCTCCGACTTGTCTGAACATTGTTCGCTTCTCTACTTGGTTTTTCGGGCAACTTGTGTTGGCTTCATTAGCAGCTGTATTGTTTCCGAACTCGGTCGCCTTTATTCCGTACGTTTTATACATCGTTCTAGCAGTGGGAGAGTTGCTATATTGTGTCTATTGCAGAACCCTGGGAGATGAGCTTCGAGAGTGGCTTTTATATGGAAGGTCTGGGCTCTTAGTAGTGCAGCAGTGGTTGCTGAGTCTGTGGACAAGCATGTTGGGTCATCAGCTTACACGTCGAGACTCGAGACTGGCATCTTCAAGAAAGGCTTGGGCTACGACAGGCGCAACAGTTGTTTGATCATGCGTCTGTATCAGCTTCGAGAATGGCTTTTTCATGGAAGGCTGGGCCAACTAGTGGAACACTTGATTTTGATGATGAGGCTGTGGAGACGACGCATACTAGTGAACCATGGTGTTAATCAAACACATGTGCTTCCAGTATATGTAGCTCCAAGACTATAATTTTAGGTTCGCTAAACCATCATCAAAGATTAGAATGATTTTGATTTTCAATTGTATGTTGTGTGTAAGTTGAGAGGAGAGTTAAGGGAATAACTGAAGTGATTAAAATTACTTATTCCAAAGGTGATGATTTAAGTTTGAATCTTACAAGAGGAGAGGATTAGATTGGATCAGGTATGGAGGTAAGAAAAAATGCTCGAATATGGGTATCGCAAGAAGCATTTCATTTGTTGTTTGTATAATAGATATAATTTCTCTCCTCTTTTACCAGAGAATTAATTGCTTATTCGAGTGAGTAGTGTCCGTGTATTGTACTTAGACAGAGCAATTAGCGTGAATTGATTCCTAGACCAACTATATTAAAATTGAGAAATATACCACTTGGCTTAAATATCCCTTTGCTAAAAAAAATTTTTTTTTTCTGTCGAGGAAAACAGCAATTATATTAATAAAACAACTGTATAGTACAAATAGTCCAACTATACAGCACAGCAACATTACCCTACACCACAAGGATTGAAATCTAGATACAAAAAACGTTTATCAAGAGAATTGTTAAGAGCTTAATAGACCTTTCACCGTTTGCACCTTTTTCAACTTAACCAGTCCGCCATATTTGTGAGCTAGTATCCCAATCTCATATGACTAACGAATAAGCGGTCAAAGTCTTCCTTGTTTTTTTTTTTTTTCTCAAAGTTAAAGTTAAGTAAAAAATTATCTTCTAATAATTCTAATTGAGTCCAAAGAAGGTGCGAAACCTCATCCAAAAATTATTCCTCAGAAGGAGACGTCAAACCAAAATTAACTAATCAACTAACACATTTGTTAGCCTTGGGATAAATGTGATTCCAATCCCTCATTTTTCTGAATTATGGGTTCGGCAAAGCAACTCTCCCTCATATCCTGTGGCAAATCAACCCATGAGTGACTATCTTGCTGGAGTTCGTGATTTTCGTGGACCATTATTCTAAATATTCATGGTTCTTTCTTTTAAGTTTTAAATCTAATGTGCTTAATGTGGTTACGCGGTTTAAACAAATGGTGGAAAATCAATTTCAAACTAAAATTTCAAAACAATATATTCTGTAATTTTGATGGTGGCACAGAATATGTTGATCAAGACAAGTGTCTTTTCACACCGTGGTAACATTTAATTTCTCCTCCATATACACCTGAACACATCTCAACAGCCGAGAGGTGACACAAGCACATAATAGAAATTGGACTCACGTTGCTTCACAAGGCATTTTTACCTTTATCTTTTTGGTCTTTTGCTTTTGGAGCAGCAATTTTTTTGATAAATAGGATGCCTACATCAATTTTGAAAGGTTAGAGTCTATTTGAATCTCTATTTCAACAAGAATCAAATCATTCTAAGCTACAAACCTTTGGATGCTCATGCTATCCATGGCTTTGTCCTTACAATAATCACAAATTAGAGGTTCAATCAAAGAAATGCACTTTTCTTCGCTACTCTAATGTTTGTAATGCATATATGCTCAAAAATTTCAAGAATAACGCACTTGGCTCTTGATTATCATTTTGTCAAGAACAAAATCACTGCCAACGAGCTTCATGTAATGCATGTTTCCGCGGAGAATCAAGTTGCAAATTGTCACACAAAGTCATTGCCAAAGGATCAATTCACATAACTCAATTCAAGATGGGTGTTTGCGATAGGAACACCCTCTTGCGGGATGTATCAGGCAAAAGTCCTAGTTATAACTAATATCTCTTTTGGTTATATTTTTAGATAACTCTGTAGGATGGTTATTTATCAGTATTTTTTTTAATCTTATTGTATCGTGCATTTATGCACATAAACATATCAATAGAAGACATACTTTTTAGCCTATCACTTTCTTTACTGTGCAAATTAATTGACAAACATTGAATTTATATTTACCAATAGAGATTCACACTCTCAAAGATAATCCACCAAGCATATTCAAAGCACTACTCGAAGATGACACAAGGGGAAGCCTCTTTCCCCTGAATGGCCAACACCTAACTTACAACGAAGCGTTTTAAAGACCCAAAAAAAAAAAAAAAAAAAGCCAATTAGATTTATTTTGTCGAAGCGCGTCAACGGCTGAACCTTTTGAGCTTTTGAGCTTTTTGTAAGAAAATGAAAGACATCAACAATTGAGGGAAATGTAGCCTTTAAAGTCAAATTATAATTTTTCCTTCTTTAAAGCGAGATAGTCTTTGTCTATAGATTCGTTATTTACTTTCTTTTTCTTACAAAAATGATAACCAAAAAGTGGAGACCTTAGTTGTCATCATCGCTTTGCTAGTATTTGACGTGCACAATATGTCTCATAATATCACAATTCACACCACACCATGCATTAATTAACCTAATGAATGATATTATTTTTCATCTAAAAATAACATTAAAAATCTTTTATTATTTTTCTTCTCATATTAAATCATTTTCTGATTTACTTTCTTAATTTAAATATTTTATTTAATTATTAAAGATCTCTCATAAATGATATATTCAACTACTGAAAATCTCTCGTAAAAATATAATTATTATTGAAAACTTATCAAGAATTAAATTTCAAAATAAATATTTGCATTTTACCCTCAAATAAAATATAAAAATTGGCTATTAATAATCAATAAAAATATTAAATTGCACGAGATATATTATAGTTTTCAAAAATTTCTTCTTTTTTTTTTTGTGTCAACCAAGAAGAAAAATTGAGTGCAAAAGAAAAGGAACAAAAAAGAAAATCTGAAAGCCACTCAATCTAGTCCAAAGTCGAATTGATTAACGGAGCCCAATTATTACTCCTTAGCGATGAATTTTACAAGTGGGCCATGTTGATAGCCACCAACTTGAAGCCGTCCAATCCATAAAACAAAGAGGACTCTCTCAGCTTTTCCAATTTAACCTTTCTGCCATAATACTTATGCTGTGTTGGTTTGAATCTTATTATAAGACACTTATTTTATTTAGTAATTTATGTAAAAAAAAATTATTTGTTATCAGTTTATTATAAGACATTTATAAGATATTTTTCATAAGATATCTTATTTGTAGTTATAAAAAATAAGTTGGGTTTTGGGTACTTATATCTTATCTTATATTTTATCAGTTAGAAAATAATTAAAACTAAAAATTTAAAAATTTAAAATTAAAAAAATAAAAATAAAAAAATGATTTTAAAATTAAAATAAAATTTAAAATTTTAAAAATAAAATATTGAAAATTAAAATTTAAAATTTAAAAAATTTAAAGATTAAAAATTTAAAATTTAAAATTTAAAAATAAAAAATAAAAAATAAAAAATGTTAAATATTAAAAATTAAAATTTCAAATTTCAAATTAAAATTTTTAAAATAAAAATTAATTAATATTTATATTTTATAATTTATTATTTAATTATAAAATTAAAATACCATGAGTCCAAATTTATAACATTATTATCAAAGTAACTTATAACAGCATTTCAGCTAACAAACCAAACAGTCTTATTGTATCAAACACTTATTTCTTATAAGACATATATCTGATAAGATACTTATGAGATTTCAAATAAGACTATTCCAAACAGGCTATTACAGGCCTCAGACCACACTTCTTATGCTTTCCATTTCTGCAACAAATATACTATAATTTAATATACTTAATTGGGACGTAAGCAATTAATTTTAGATCAAGTATAAGACAAAGTAAAAATTTTCGTGTTTAATCCTAGATGCATTATATTTGGTATTAAAAAGATAACATAATTATCTTCGCAGGGTAAAGTGATTATTCATAATGATTATAAATTTTCGATATTGTGTTTATCAATTAATGTATTTAGGGCCCATTTGAATTGGCTTTTTTTAAAAGCGTTTTTTTAACAGTTTTTGAAAAACAGTTTTTTTTTAGAAGCTGAAAATTCTGGCTTCTAAAAAAAGTTGTGTTTGAGCTTTTTTCTGAGTTTTAGCTTTTTTAGAAGCCAAATCAAATAGTTATTATAAATTTAATGTAATATTTTCAGAGAAAAAAATACTTTTTTTCTTAAACAAAACCAATCGAAACAGGCCCTTATAAGGTTCTACTAACCTCATCCGCTGATGTCGGGTTAACACACTTTGAGGCTTGATTTTTTTCCTTTTTCGCTCAGGTTAAAGAGCTCTGGAGGTGGTGGGGTGCTCTCTAATCAAAGCTCATAACATCCACCACTAAATCACACTTATATTTGTAGAAGTCTCAATTTTTTTTTTGGTTAAACTCCCACCCCATGTGATTGAACCCGGGACCTCATGCTTAGAGAAAATAGTTTCAATCACTTGAGTTATCCCTTAATCCCTCCAAGCATAACAAATTAAACATTAGCTAAGCTTCCAAGTATAATATCAGTTTTTAGTTACATTGAAAATTAAATTCTCATACATGCTTGGACCGAGACTAGTTAAATTTTATAACACTTCTAAATGTAACTAATTAAGAGACAAAATATATAAAATTCTTGGCTATATTTTTTTTGTAGTGACATGATGTTTAATTCAATTTTCTTTTTCTATTTGGATTGAAAATTCAATGTTTACATATACACTAGTATAATTTTAAAATTAATGTTGTAACAACAATATACTCCATATATCGCCCTTTATCTGCAAGAATTTGGCAAAATGTAAATTAATATTCTTTAATACGTAATATGGTAGGGTAAGCTCCACGAAGATTCTCAGGTTTAAGAGATAAGTTCAATTAACTCACTGTTTCACATACTAAATAGTTTCATAAGATAGTAAGATAATGATAAGCCAAAAAAGCCTCGAGCTTTATTCACCAACATAAGAGGAACTTGTGTGAAAGTACTAGTGTACTACTCATGTATATATAAAGAACTAAAACAACCAATAAGTTATTGGACGATATAGTAACGACCTTATCCCGTATAAAGAGGAGAATCTTGGGAAGAGTACTTGTTGGGAGGATTTTTCTTTCATCGCTTTGGCCTAATAGGAATTAAAGAATACCTTAGCTCAAAGCAAAAAAGAAAAAGAATTTAAAACATGCATCATGATATCTGAATTCAACCAATGCATATATAATTAATCTATTTGGCCTATTTTTTAAAAAGTTTTGCCATAAGAGCTAAAGTCATAAAAAACTAAAAACAAAAGCTTCAAATTGAAGCTTTTCGAAAAAAGGCTTTTAAATAGTTGTTTTTACATTATGTCAAAAGTTGTTTTTCTTCTTCTTCTTCTTCGTTTCCTAAAAAATACTACTTTATATTTTTAAAAGTTCAATATTACACTTAAAATAGCTAAAAGTTTAACTCTTAAAATATAAGGCCAAATAATTAACAATTTTTATTTAACTGTATTTTTGCTCGAAGTTTTGCTATTAAAACCTCTACAATTCGACAAATGAAATTTTAAAACTAAGCCAAACAAAGCCTAAGTCTGTAACGTTTGTTTCACTTCCAAAATTAGAGGTTTGGGCCCGGCACAATACAAATTCGTGCACTGGAATTGAAGGTGTAGCACCTTTGTGGAAATTAAAACTTGAACGTTTTGGTACTTTTGCACAGTACAATAATTTTTCGCAAATTTCTGATGGTGAAACGGGAGAAGAAGCGTAAAAATTTCTGTGTTTTTCGAGATTGGCTATGTTTCTTTGTCACAGAAAAGGAATGACTTTATCGCCACTTTACTAAAGTCTCCAAATATTTACAAAGGAGGAACATGAGACACGGTCTCATTTAAAAGGTTTTCTCATTTTTTTAGAAAATTTAAAAAAATGTGTTTACAATTAAAAATAAAAAATATATTTTTAACAAAATTAGAGAATGTATTTTATAAAATAAATATATATATTTTTATAAAAAATATAAAAGTTTATTTAAAAAAAAAACTAGAAATGTATTCTAAAGTTTTGAATTATTTTTCAAATTAAAACAGTATATCTTTTTCAAGAAAGATTAAGTAAAGGGTTTTCTGATTCATATGTTGTCATTATTAAATTAATTATAACTCTTGTTTGTCATTATTAAATATTAATAGTGTAAAAAGTTATATGTGAGAAGGATAAGTGTTAGAAGATTATATAAAATTAAATTAAAGAATTAATTATATGTTGAATAAGGGTTAGGTAAAGTTAAAAAGAAAGAAAGTTAGAAAAAAATAAGAGAATAAAGAAATTGAACAAAGAATCTCTAAAAAAAAAATAAGAGAATAAAGAAATTGAACAAAGAATCTCTAAATTAGAGTTCCCGATTTTTGGCATGTTTTCTAAGTAGAGAATTATTAGAAAATATTTCAATTTTATTGAAAGAAACTCTAGAAAATAACTTTCTTTATTTGGAAAATTTGAAAAATAACTTTCTATATTTGGAAAATAACCTCAAAACCAATAGGCTCTGAGTGTGCGGAAGCTGAACCACACAAACTCATGGGCCCTGCTGATCGTGTAGTGCATATATTAAAAGCCAGAACAACATATACTTGTTTTTTTCCGTTCTCAAAGTACAACAGCGGCAATATTTTAATTTCTTGGAATTTTTTAGGGAAATCACATGGAGTGGACAAAGTATACAGAAGGTCTGTTTTCAAGTATTATTATATTTCCTCATCTATAAGCAGGAAAAGCACTTCTTGATTTCTTATCTTTAATTTTTTTTTTTTTGGTCAATTTCTTATCTCAGTAGTTGTAAAAGGTCCCAAGTCATATCAATAATTTGAGTTGCAATTTCCAAAGGTTATCTAATAATCTTTTTTCTTTAAGAATTATAACCCTTTTGTAAAGAAAGACAATTAAGTGGAAATTTGGAATTAATTAATAATTTAAGTAATTAAAATTATTATCTATGAATGATGACAAGAGTTCAAATCATGTTAGAGATGAGGTTGGATTGGGAGTACGTGGAGACTGAAAAACTAAAAAAAGAAGAATTAAAAAAGTGCAGGCTGATAATAATGACCAAGAAAAAGAAGCGGTGGGATATTTATATTAATAGTTAGAAAACTTTCGGGGGAAAAAAATTGTGTAACAGTGGACAGGCATCGATAACTCTAACGTACGAAGCCATACAATGCAGTTTCGTGTCACGTACCCATCACAGTCTTTTTCTTTTTCGAATCAAAACCGTAGCCATCATGTTTCACTCAGTACACTATAAATAATATGAATCATCATCAACATGAAACTCACTTCCGGTGAAAGAAATTAAACAAGCCTAATCAACGAAGGTAATCAATTCTCGTCCTCTCCCCCTTGCGAAGAATTCTAAGGTTCCATCTTAAAAATTAATTAGTCAATTAGATAAGTAGTCCAGGATCTTATTAATTAGTTTTAGACTTTGTGATTTTTTCATGTAGAAAGAAATACTTTAACACTCCCCCTCACATGTGTAGGTCACACGTGAACAAATTAGAACGTTACACGTAAATGAAGGAGGGTCACACGTAGACAAATATAATTGGCCCATAATTTTGGCTCTAATATTATGTGAAAAATCCTGAGATTTTACTCTAAAAATCAATTGATCAATTGGAGAAATAGTCTAGAATTTTATTAAGTGATTTTAAATTTTATAATTTTTTCACGTAGAAAGAAAGACTTTAACACTTCTCTCTCTCTCTTTCTCTCTGTCTTTTCTTTTCCTGTTTGTTTTTCCTTCACGTTGATTTACGGAGGTTGTGATTTGTGCTTCTTTGTCAGAAAGTTGTGCTTCTTTGTCAGAAAGTAATATCTTAATCCAGATTTTCTTCATCAAAATGGAAACAATTAGCTTCTCATCATCAAGACATGAGTACGGGAGTGCTTCTGCGGTGCTTAACAGGGGTCCGCAACTTCTTCCGAAGACCTGCAGGTGCCGTTAATTCTCAGCATGTGCTTCCCTATTTTGTTACTCCCGTGTTGTTGGAATTTCTGCAACTCATCTACCAAACCAAACACTCCACTCCATTCGAAACACACCCAATATCCATGTGTGTCGCAACTCCGAGTTTCTTGGCCTATTGCTTCGCTCATTACGCTATCCTAAGATTCTCTTCTCGTCTCCGACTTGTCTGAACATTTTCCGCTTCTGTACTTGGTTTTCCGGACAACTCTCATTGGCTTCATTAGCAGCTGTCTTGTTCCCAAACTCGATCGCGTTCGTTCCATATGTGTTGTATTGCGTTCTAGCAGTGGGAGAGATGCTAAACTCTGTCGTCTACCTCAGAACCATGGGGGAACAGCTTCGAGAGTGGCTTTTTCAAGAAAGGGTTGGGCTGCTACTACGACAGGCGCGGCAGTGGTTGATCATCATGCTTCTGGATCATCTTCGAGAATGGCTTTTTCATGGAAGGTTTGGTCACTTGGTGTTGATGATGAGGCCATGGAGACGACGCATTCATCAAACACATGTGCCTCCAGTATATGTAGCTGCAACCCCATTATGACCTAAAGGTGGCTAAATTAATCCCACAATCATCATCAAAAAGATTACTAGAATGAGTTTGATTTTCAGTTGTGTGTTGCATGTAAGTTGAGTCAACGGTTAAGAAATAATTCGCTGAGTGATTGAAATGGCTTTCTTTAAAAGTAATGATGCAATTAGTTTAAAGTTTACAAGGGTGTAGTGATGGAAGTAAAAAAGAAATATTTATTACAAGGGTTTAGTGATGGAAGTAATTTATTTGATCCTATATTTCCCTCCCTCTTCTGTACCTGAGCATTAATTGCTTACTTGACCGCGTAGTTTTCGTGTCTCGTGTATTATATATATCCATGGATTTGATGCACTTGAATATAATATTTCTTTTTCGGTCAGTCACTTGAATATAAGTGACGGTGTACCAATCTTTGTCATAATTAAATCATCAATTTTATGGTTTTTGGGTGTGGTATCACCATTTTTCACTAACTTCCATAAAAGGAAATTTTTATTTTTTATTTTGGTCCCTACACAACTCATATGAACTTTTTCTTGTTAAAAAAGTAATTTATTTTTGTGAAAAAAAGGATCGTCTTTATCGTTTCTGTATCAAATCTAAAATTAATAATTTTGTAATCATTCTAATAGTGAAGCGAATCATCGTAATCTGAACAAATAAACAAATTTTTCATAAAATTGCGATATCAGATAGAGTGACACAAATTTTCTTTAATTTTGAAAATAGTCCCAAATATAATACAACCACAATACATGACTACTGGCTAGTGACTTAGGGCTAGGCATTATTTGGGAAAACCAGATTACCAACCCGAAATTTCAGGTTCTGGGAAATGGGGAACGGGAAAAAAATATCGGGGATGGGGAAAAATATTGAGGAATTGGGTTGGGAAACAGTATAATTTTTTTTACTTGGGAAATCCCCAAAACCCGAACTACTTTTTTTATTTTATTTTATATATATATAATACATATTATATATTATATTTGATTTTTTTTCTTAGACATATCAAAGTTAGCATTGAACCAACAAAAACAATAACTTAGGTTTGAAGGTTCACGGAGTAATGGAGAATGGAGATGAATGGTTATCGACAACTTGTTAAAATAATGTTTTTCATTTATGCTTTGGACTTTTTATTTATGTTATGGTTGACCAATTATGATTTATGAGACTATGGTTTATGTATTTTATTTACATTGTGGTTTGAAACTATGTTTATATACTGTATTTATGTTAAAGTTTGAAGCTATAGTCTATATAATTATGATGGCATGTTTTTGGGGATTCTCCGATCCCCGTTCATTTTTTCCTGTTCTCCAATTTCTCAAAATGTATTCCCCATTGGTGAATTGGGACGAGGAACGGAACAAAGGTCATTTTTCAAATATTATTTTGAAGAAAAAAATTATGTTAATTAAGACAAAAATTCTCTAATGAACACCCCTAGCTAATGTACTATTAGCTATCACTTCTAATTACTTGGACTAAATGACTAGTCTGTCAATATATGTAATTTGTTTATAATATTTAATTTTAAATCAATGATAATAAATTGAACAAAGAATTCCTCGTGAAAATGATTGGGGGCGAGATGTCGTGGATTTTCCTTGTCGAGCATGAAAACAAAAGGAAGATTTTTCTTGGGTAATAAAGGCCCCGCTTATCCTTTACCTAAAAAAAAAAGAAAGGACACTGCTGACTGACATGGCCAGAAACAACACGTGTCAAATATTTAGTTTGCTTAATGTTATCGACTTCCGTTCTCTTACAAAAATAGTAACCAAGAGGTGACCTTAGCTCTCATCATTGCCTGCGGACGAATTTCGTAATATTTGACGTGCACAATGTGTCTCATAATATCACACCACACTATGCATGAACCTCTTGAATGATATCATTTTTCGTCTAAAAATAACATTAAACAATCTTTTATTACTTTTATTCTTATATTAAATTGTTTACTAGTTTTACTTCCATAATTTAAATATTTTATCGCTATAAGATTTCAAGCCAATAATTACATATTTTTTGTTGCGCTTAGAATAAGTGTAGAAGAGTAATTAAAATAATATCTTTTATTTTAATAACAACTTTAAATGGAACAAAATATTTGTCATTTTTTCAATCGGTAGCAATGATATTGGAATTTTTATTTTTTTATATTTGTTATACTTGTTATGCTTGAAAGTGCAAAAAGTGTAACTAATATAAATTAGAAAATACATTTGTTACATCTCAAAGTGTAATAAAATTTAAATTTCATTTGGTTGATGTATAGATTAGCTACGCTTCCAACTATAACAGACATTAATTGCACTTCCAAATGTAGCAAACATTAGTTACACTTCCAACTGTAATAATATTAACTCTTAGTTGCATTAAAAATTTTTACACTTGGGCCAAGTATAATTAATTAATTTTGTTAGACTTTTAAATGTAACTAGAAGCTACAATTATATGTAAAAACTAGCTTCACTTCTTGTAATTCAATTATTGAAGATATTTTGTCAATAATTTAAATATTTTATTTAATTATTGAAAATACCTCGTAAAAACATGATTATTATTGAAACCTATCAAGAATTAAAATTTAAAAGATATATTTATATTTCATCATCACATAAAATGTATACGTTAACTATTAATAATAATAAAAATATTAAAAATGTGTATTTCTCCTGTGCACTGCACGGGGTATGCTTTAGTTTTTATTTATTTATTTATTTATTTTTGGGTATGCGTGTGTCTACTGGGAAGAAAAGTTCAATACAAAAGAAATGGGGAAAAGAAAAATGCGAAAGCTACTCGATCCAGTCCAAAGTCGAACTGATTATGGGAGCCCAACTATGACTTGTTAGCGATTAATTTTCCGACTGGGCCACGTAATAGCCACGAAATTGAAGCTGTCCAATCCATGAAACAAAGTGGACTCTCTCAGCTTCCCCAATTAAACCTTTCCGCCATGTTACTTCAGCCTTCAGAGGGAGCCCTCAGCTACACCATATTTATTATTTATCATGCATTCTATTTTCGAAGTAAATGTAATATGATTTCATCTACTTAATTGGGACGTAAGCAAATAATTTTAGATCAAGTAAAAGATTAAGAAAAAATTTCGTGATTAATCCTATATGTGATTTGGTATTGAAAGGATGGATAACATAATTATCTTCGCACGGTAAAGTGATTATTGGAAATGGTTATTAAAATATCAATATCGTGTTTAAAGTGTTTAATATGTTTATTATCATTAATAGTTGTTTTTGGATAGATTAGTTATCTTTTGAGAGAGAGCATATTTTTATTTTAAGAAATGACTATAGATCGATGATATCGTATTGCGGAGCTGTCTCTAATCAAAACTCATGACATCCGCCACCAAATCACAATTATATTAATAGAAGTCTTGTCTATGAAAGATTGAAATATTGAGGGTAAGATACACATCAAATTTTCATATCGTCTTCCTAAAATGCTGGATACTTCTCTTGCCCTTTGAATTGGTTGGTCCAATAATAACGGTTCTAATAATTCAAGAGCCCAGCTCTTCGGATTAGGATCTTCTCATATCATTAAGTCTCTTATATTGATAGAAAAGAAAAATAATTATCTTTTTTTAGAATTTTAATTTTCTAAGTGATTGAGATGATATACTCTATATAAGAAAGGTTAAAATTTCTTTTATATCAATATGAGAGAGCATTTGATGTGAGAAGGCCCTAATCCTGAGCTCATGCTGCTATTGCTCCAAAACTCGGAGCTCGTTTTGGTCGGATAAGTTTATATATAACTTTTGAACTAAGTTTTTTTTTTTTAAGAAAAAAGGCTAAAGTTTATGATTCCTAAAGAAAGTTGAATTTAATTTTTTTTTTCTAGAATTTTAGTGTTTTTATTTTAAAATCAAGTCAAATATTTATTACAAAAGAAAGTATGTGTTTGCTTTGTAAAAGTGTTTTCTTACTAAAAACAACCAATTCAAGTGAGCCCTTAGAACAAGTACGCTGTCACATTATTTGGGAACTGTTCTCCAGCTTATATGTGGACCAGTTTATTATACTTGTTTATGAAAGAAATTTTCTAACTTCCTTTTTCTTTTTTTTACTTTAAACGATGTCAAACCATGTTTTTTAAAAAATGATGAATTTAGAGGTGTTTCACTTCTCTTAGGGTTCGTTTGGTGTGATGGAATAGTTTGAAAAAGAATGGCCATTTAAGGCAGAATAGAATTCAAGGCAAAATACTTACGGAACATTAAAATTATTCTTTTTATTGTGTTTGGTTAAAATTAAAAAAAAAAGCTAGAATGGAATGCTCATTTTAATAAGTTAGAAAGGAATGAAAATCAATTCTATAAACAAAAATATACTTAGAGCCTGTTTGGATTAGCTTTTTTCAAAAGCTTTTTTTTTAACAACTTTTTCTTGAGAAGTTAAAAATTCTGGCTTCTAAAAAAAGCTGTATTTGAGTTTTTTAAATAGTTTTAGTTTTTTTGGAAACCAAATTAAATAGCTATTGCAAATTTAATGTAACTTTTTTCAGGAAAAAAATATTTTTTTCTTAAAAAAAAAGCCAATCCAATAGGTCCTTATTCTTTTATTTGGCATAAATATGAGTTCACGTAACAACTAGTTTTATACAATACTCATATAAACTAAAATACTCTTGCCAATCTTTTAATCAGCAGTAAAATATAGCATTACTTATTCTATCATTTTAACATAATATTTCAATTTATTTACTTTTTTAAAATAATTAAAAGAGAAAAGCTAACATCTAATAAGCACAAATATGTTTTCCAACTAAATTAGAATAGACATGTTTATTTTTAATTTTTCAAACTTTTTTTATTTTTAAAATTTAAAATTTTTAAGTTTTTTATTTTTATTTTTTACTTTTCAAATTTTTGGAATTTTTTATTTTTAAATAACAATTGCGAACTTGATCAATAATAGATGAGAAATAGATTATTTTTTAGATTTAATTGTATTTTCTATTGATTCCTATCTGAGTTGGAATATTCATCATTTGGGTTTGGCTGAAGAATGAGTTTTCTTACTTTTTCTTAGAAAGGCCATTTCATAGAAATAAGTTTTCTCACTTCAATTAATCCTACCACATACAGCAAAAAAGAATCAGAAGTTGGAATGACTATTCCTTTCTAAGAGGGTGTTTGGATTGGCTTATAAAAAAGTTATTTAAAGCACTTTTGGTTTAAGTGACTTTTTTTTATTGTCAACTTTAAGTAGTTATGCGTTTGAATAAAATTTGTAATTATAAAAAGAAGTATTTACATGTTTGATAAAGTAGGTTGAAAAGCAAGTTATATAGTTAAAATAACTATTAAGGACATTAAAATAGAATTTAAAAAGGTAAATATAAGATAAAAGAGTAAAGATATTTTAGTAATAAAAATAAAAAGGTAAGGATAAGATAGTAAATGATTTGGTCAAACTTACTTTTTTTCAAAGTACTTAAAGCCATAAAAAGTAAAAGCTAGGGTTAGAGAGCTTTTTATTTTCTACTTAAAGCCACTTAAAAAAAGTACGTTTTTAATTAAAACAAACACTTTCATTAGCTTAAATTAAACTTAAAGCAGGTTTGACCAGAAAAAAAGCCAAACCAAACACCCTCTAAGACATTATAGCATACCAAACGTAACCTTATTGATTGAGAAGTTTTTCAACATGTAATTGTCAATAGATCACGAAAATTCAAGTCAAGGTTATGATCCAACTCACATATATTGTCTCCCTAATTACATGCTTAGCTCCATAAACATGCTGATCTTTTAAATTGTTTGCCAAACCTCAATCTCTAACGTGAAAGGGCTATGTGATTGTCTTTCCTTACTTATTATACTTGTTCATTAAGTTGCTGTACTTGCAATTCAATATATCAACTCCCATATATAAGCCTACAGTTCTTCCATGAGATATTTGCACATAAGCTCAATTTATATAATATCATAATTTTTTAATTAAAAATCATCTTATATGATTTACATAATAATATATACTAAATTAACCTCTTCCGATCTATGCGTCTCCCACTAATTAATTTTTACATATTTTAAGAATCTAAAAATTGGCCCTATTTTTATACCTCATCACACGCCCAAATAGTTTTGTATTCTCTTTTCAACTCTTTCAATTAGTCTCCATGTAGAGTATTTAATTTGAAACACATCTGCTCTCAGTATACAAATTGCCGCTCATCGCATACCCTTAATAAAAATATAAAAATACAAAGGTTTTTTAGGATTTTGTGGTGGGGCATGCATGCGTGGCACTTAGCCTCAGCAGTCCCTATTGAGCCTTTTGAGATTTTTTTTTTTGTCGGAAAGCCTTTTGAGATTTTGTCAATATGATATGCCATACATCTCTATGGAAAGTGGCAAAGCAATATATGTGGATTATCAAAACTCTTTTTAAAGTAATTGATTTGACGAGGAAAGAGTAACAGTAATATGTTGCATTCAGGATATATACCAGTAAAATACATGTGGCTTGTACTATAATCTAATTTTACATGTGTACCTTAACATCATTCCAACTCCCTTTTTTTTTTTTTTTTGGGGAAAAAAATATTAGTTTTGTTAATAGGATCCGTCATCTAGAAAATGTAAAATCAGAATGCCCACAATAAGATATTAGATGCCGGTTTAATTTGTAAAAACTTAAAAGAATTATTTATGCTATCGAATCATCCATTTTATATGCAAATCTAGTAATACGACAAAATAGATTAAAATGTATTTTGCTCCCTATATTCTGTAAACATATAAAAAATCTCTTTTATTTTCAAAATTCGCTGACCTCATGTGGTTTCAAGAACATTGTAAATTGATCATTTTGATTTCAAAATTAATACATATTCTTATCATTTTGCACTTATAAGGATTACGTTACAATGTTTTTTAAGCTACAAAGAATATTAGCAAGTTTAAAATCAATAGAAGTTTAATGTTACTTTGACAAAATATTGGGAGGTAGCATCTCTATAATATACTAAATATCTACTCTTATGGCAACTATAATTTGTTCAGCTCTTGGAATTGATCCTAATCCAATGCTAATTACACGCGCAAAGTTGCCAAGTTGGAACCGCTCTTCATAAAATTGGAAGACGACAAATCATTTGCCTTGGTCAATAGAATTTGGAACTTGCTATAGTTGTTGGGGTTGTTAATTTGAGAGTGGGGTGGCGCTTGGGCACGTGGTCACCTGTTATTTGATATGAAAAGTTGTACATATCCCCCATAGCATTGATTCTTAAAATGGTTAATCAAAAGAGAACCCCTTCTTCACTTAACCAGGCGAGAGGTTAATCAAGGAATGTGTGTGAGTGGCAGCCCGAGCATTGATTCTGTTTTAGCATAAAGGAGAGTCTAGCGTGATCCAACAATAATGATTTATTATTTTATCTAAAAGTTGCAAATTCGGGTTTTAAAAAATAATTCTTTTGTAAAGTTACAACATAAGGTCATAAATAATAAATCTTGAAATTTAATTATTTTACTGTTGATCTAGTGGTCTAATGCTATGTTTTTCACTTTTAATAGTGAATGATTCTGGGATCGATTCTTAGTAGTTATATATAATATATAATCGGTCTTTAACTCCCTTTATAGAGAAAAAAAAAAAAGAGAGAAAATTGCATATTAGTTCCTTGTATTCTAACATATTTGCACCATGCCCCTGTAGTATCAAAACTAACCTATTATGCCCCAATACTTTGCAAATTATATCATGGTCCCTCACCATAGTATTCCTGTAAAGTATCATGCTCCTTCACATTTGAAAAAAAAAAAAAAAAAACTCAGCAACGTGCGTCAAATCTCTACCTCTCTCCTCTCTTTTCTCTCTCTTCTCACCTCTCTCTTCTTCTCTTATTTTCTTCTTTGCTTCACAAGTGATACTACCGGTTATCTTATGCTAAATAAATACCATTATAAAATCCGCTTCTCTTCACTGATCGTAATGATATGCACCATAATTAAGAAAACCTTCTAAGTATTGATTCACCATTAAAACCCGTTATTTTGTTTCTTATGCCGGCAAAAATTCCGGCATCATCTAGCTTATAATAAAAACACATATGCAGCTTTTGTAGGTTTGTTTTTCTAATTGACACTCAACCATCAAGCAGCAAAAGTATTCGAAATACTAGCCCGTTTATTGGCTTAACTTTCAAAGAATTGAAATTTTGAAGAAAAGAAAAATTCAAATTTAAATTTTTTTAAAAGCCAGAAATTTTAGCTCTAAGAAATATACGTTTTTTCAAAAGCTATAGAAAACGTTTTTTAAATAAAGTCAATCCCAAGGAACCTTAAATGCAAGAATGATTTACGGAAACTATTCTAACTTGCCTTGCTTATGTGTCAAGATTCATGTTTCAAGCGTTGACCACAAGCCGGATTTGCAGCGGTTTACATATGCCACCTATTACTCATCAAACAATGGTAGTATTCTCGTGGGCAATAATTTAATTTGTTGGTTTCGATTCAAGTCTTCGCCAATGCTCGAGCTTTCAACACCACCAAGATGATTAGGATTCGTCAATTTGGGGCCAATGATTAAATGTTAGGGTTTTAAGGAAGAGGTTCATCAATTTGGGGCTAGAAGTTTCGAAATTAGAGTGTTTGATTTGGGAGAAATGCTATTAAGCCAATTAAAATTAACGACATCAATGTCTTTTAACTACTTAGCATTAAATATGTAACACACATTAACAAAATGGGCTCGTGTGCGCTGACGTTGTAACATTAAGGGTTAAGTAGCTAATTTTCTAAATACAAGGGGTTTTGTGCATATTAGTTAAACTATAGGAGAGTTGTGCAGTCCACCCGGGCTTATCCCTTCTTTCTTTTTCTTTTTTGCGGATCACCCAGTTTTTCCCTTGCAACACAACTTCGGCGAAATTGCCCGTTGGCTCTGCTTGGACTCCATGAGGGTGTTTGGCCCGTTATCTTAGGTGCTTATAAGCACTTAGAAAATAACACCCATTACTATTTAGGTGCTTATAAGCCCTATATAAGCAAAGCCAAACACCCTCTATATATATCGGCCCCAAACCCACCCGCTAATCAATCTTTTTGCGTATACTACTTGTTTAGAATCGTTTTCCACACGCTAATTAGCGTTTTTAGTTTAAGAGTTTTTTTTTTTTCTTTTTACTACTTATCGAGTTCGTTGACTCGCTATCGATGGCAGAGGCTCGTTGACTAGTTATCGATTTCGGAGGAGGAAAGGGTGGTGTTGGTGGCTACTTGCTTAGAATCGTTTTCCACACGATAGTAAGCGTTATTTTTCTTTTCTCTTTTTACTACTCACGGATTTGGTTGACTACTTATCGATTTCGGAGGAGGAATGGGTGGAGTAGGTGGTGGTGGGTCCCAAAGCGTTGAGCATAATGATGCAGTTTGGTTCCCTTCTTCGTCAGGAACAAAGGACTCCATCTCCTTTACACCCAAATTGAAGCAATTCAACCCCCTCTCCTTTTTTCTTTTTCTTTTTTTTTTTTTTATAGACAACGAGCAGCCCCCTCCTCGACGTAATTTGAGACCCGTATTCAAGTCTCCTTGTTTTCTGTGGAGTTTTTCTTCTTGATTAGAGGGTGTTTGGGTAAGCTTATAAGCTGGTTTGTATAAACCAAAAATGCTTATATGCATGTTTGGTAAATCAGCTTATAAGTAAGTGTTGTGGGTTTATAAGATGATGAAAAAAAAAAAGAGACTACAGCAGGCAGCTTATTTTTTGGTTGTTTATAAACTGTTGGGCAAAAAAAAAAAAAAAAAGCAGTTTTATTTGGTATAACCTATTTGGTATTTTCTTGTCCTTCTCGTTCTAATTGCGCATTCGACAAAGATAAAAAAACGTTCGACAAGACAAAAAAGTAGTTTCTTGGCTAGTCAAAATACCATTGCCTCTAATTTTTTTTTTGGGTAAAACAACTTTTTGACTAATTTTTATTATTTAAAGTAGCTTTCGCTAGAAGCTAAATTTATTAGCTTTTTAAGTAATTTGTAACTTTTCTTTCTTTTAGACAATCTGACCTTTTTTCATTTTTTTGGACAAATTTACTATTTTTTAAATATTTTAATATTTTAATATTTTTTTTACAAATATAAATTAAAAATATAAAAATTAATTTTCAATTATTTCTATGTCAACATATACTAAAAAAAAGTTTTATTAGTCCATTTATTTTTTGACAAATAAAATTTGATTTTATTAAAATTATTTTTTTTAATATTGATACAAATACTTATAAAAAAGGAATATTGATTATACAATAAATTATTTTATTTCAATAATAATAATAATAATAATAACAACAACAACAACAAGAAGAGCGTGATATCAATGTTTTTTATGTCATTTTGCATTTATTAGCTAGTTCAACAACTAATTTTGCTGAATAAATTTTGTTCAATCAATTAGTTAAATAGCTATTAGCTAAAATATATCAGTTAATCAGACAGTTATCAACGAAAATGGTTGTTAAATTACATATATCATGTTTATTGAGAGTGTAGTCTTAATTGCCAAACAAACAAACGAAGGGGGTGTTTGACTTTATTTTCTTTAAGTATTTTATAAGTAATTGATCCTTATAAGTAGTTTTTTATGCTTATAATCAAAAAACAAATAATTTAGTAAGTGTTTGGATAAAATGGTCCAATAATATTGGTTCCGATTGTTCAAGAGCCGAGCTCATGCTGCCGGCTTTTTATTGCTCCAGACACTTAGGGGTCGTCTGGATAAGTTTATATATGACTTTTGAATAAGTATTTTCTTTCAGAAAAGTTAAAATTTATGTTTTTTAAAAAGAAAAAAAAAATTGAGTTTGACTTTTTTTTTAAAGGAGTTTCAATTTTTTTTTTTTTTTTGAAAACAAACCAAATATTTATCGCCAAAAAAAGAATTGTTTGTTTTTCAAAAATGTTTTTTCACTAAAAAAATAAAATCCAAACCAAATGATGAGCTCTTAAAACAAGTAATCTGTCACATTATTTGGCGAAATTGATTGCATAGATTATTCCTTCTTCATACTTTAATTTTGGCAATTTCTAATTTGTGCTTTTGTTTCAGGAACTGAGCTTCACCCGATAGCAGAAATTTCAAAAACAGGGCTTGTCTTTTCATCAATATGAGACCAATTCGCTTGCCAAGACAGTGGGGTGCTTCTGCCATCTTCAATAGGATCCGAAACTTCTTCGGGGCATCAGGTGGCACTAACTCTCCTCATCTGATTCCCTTTTTTGTTATCCCCGTACTACTGGAATTTCTGCAACTCAAGTACCAGGGTGGGCACAAGTCACCGACCGAAACGCATCCGGTATCCATGTGTATTGCAATTGCCAGTTTCTTCAGCTACTGCTTGGCTTATGATGCTCATCTGATATTTTCTTCTCGTCGATTCTCCACAACTTGTATCAACATTGTTGGCTTTTGTACTTGGGTTTTGGGGCAATTGTCTTTGGCATCACTAGCAGCAGTTCTGTCACCGAATTCAATTACCTTTGTTCCATATATGCTGTATTTTATGCTAGCTCTGGGAGAGTTACTATATCATTGTGTCGTCTACCATCGAAGCAGGGGAGAGCAGCTTCGAGATTGGATTCTTCAAGCAAGACTTGTGCGGCAGTTGTTGATGCTGTGGAGACGATTGATGCGTCAGGATGTTGCTGATCAGAGAGCGATGAGGCTTCCTGTGTAATTAGTACGTAGCTCTGGGACGTTAAACGTTATGGTTGTTTGTTGTGGCTCATAGTAACAATATCCTATTTTAGATTCTTCTTCTGTTGCTTTTGCGGTGAAGAACGTCAATCAAATCATGCCCCTGCATGATGGTTATTGAAGACACCCTTGGAGGAGCACCTTTGAGCGTTGCTTGCCCTTCCCGCTGCTGAAAACACCACTTCTTGTTCGACTTTGAATGTGTTAAGCATGCTGCCTGCGTTCATCCTTGGAGAAACTAGTTTGATTGTTAAGCCCTCTGTTTATTATTAGCTCTGTATTCCTAAAATAGTGCCAATAGATAGATCCACATCTGGTGGTTCAAATTACTTCTCTAAAATGATTATTTAGATTCAAATTTCACAAGGGATGTAAATTGAGTTGGGGGTGAAAATTTAAAAAAAAAAAGGATAGCCTCTATAGATGAGTCAGATCGGATGTTTTAATATGTATTACGAGGCATATGGTCTGTCCTTTGATTAATTAACTAATATGATCCTAAAATTCCCTCTTCTTTTACTTGGGCGTTAATTATTTAATTGCAATTGTTACATTGACTGCTTACAGTTGATTTAAGTACCGTGATAAGTAATAACCATTTAAGTAAGATGGCATAAAATGTTTAGTTGTAAATATGTAAATTTCTTTTAACAGAAAAAGTTGGGTGATTTTTCAAATGTAGAACCACGAAAGTATTACCATTCACGTGACGTATATTATATATGGATTTGTAATATCTCGCGTTAGTGTGAAAAGTGTTAAATATTAATTCGGGACCAAGGAGGATGAGCGAGAAGTACCCCTTGGACTAATTACTAATGAATTAGAAGCCAAACCAGTGGTTTTTCTTCTCCTCATTTCCTAGAAATCAGGATTTGGCATCTATGAAGTACTGTGAATTTAAGTGATAATTTGCATCTATTATTTTGAGTTAAATGATTCGAGACTCAAATAAGGGAAAATTTTATTATTAATCTCATTGTTTCTTTTTCATTTTTTTAAATCGTCCATTGCAAGATCTTTGGCCAATAACTACAAAATTTTTGTTACCCTTGGAATAAATATAGAAGAGTAAAATAATTATTTTTATTTTAGTTACGATTTTTTATGTAATAATATTTGTTAGATTTAGAACCGTCACAATAATATTTGAATTTTCATATTTAATTTTTTTAAGATACAAAAAAATTTGTCAAAATTAAAACAAGGCCCACTTGGGCCCTTAAAAGACATAAGGTCTTACACCTTTGATTTCTAAATGTACCATACATACGTAAGCAAGAGATTTGCAGACAACTTGGGACGAAGCACCGGCGGCGGACAAGTAGAGCTTAGGATTAGTTCAGTTGTTTTCATTCTTTTTTTTTTGTCGGAATGTTGTTTTCATTCTTTCTCTTTCTTTGTTCGTTTCTTGTTCACTTTTTATCCAAATCGAGTGCCAAAAATTCTGACGGGTTCAAGATCAAGTTACGAACAATTGGAGACAACTTTTGACCAATTTTATAAAGAAGTTTTCTCAAACTTTCTTGCACATTTTTGGTTTATTTTCGTTAAACATATCTGAGTAATTTGTTGTTTAGAATAGAATGACTATGTGATAATTCTCGTTTTAAGGTCTCAAACTTGGATGGAATATTTTGATATGTTTTATTTATATAATTGATGTTCTTCATTATTTTATTTCTATTGTTTCATTACGCTTGTAATTGATGTTTATTTTATTCAATTATATAAATATTCTTACAAGCTTTATTGTTAAAGATTATGGGTTGTGCCATAATTTTCTACACATGGTAAATTGATAAAGTTGCCCTACGATTTTAGGACAAATCTATACTCCTACTAGATAAAAGACTTAGGGATAGAGTTGTACCTCTAAACTAGGACTAGTTTATTGATTAATTTTAGGTGTTTAATCAATTAGGTTTGTAGCGTAATAAATCAAAACAGGAAATCATAAGTTGAGCCTGAAACTTGAATTTTACATAGGAATCCTATCCTTAAACCTGACCCAAAGTAGTTTTCAAATCTCAATTTTTGTTTTTTATTTTTAATTAATTTTTCTTTTTAGTTTAATTTTCTCAAAATCAAATTTTCATTTAAATTATCAACAATCACTTAGGCACTTTATTAGTACCTTTCCGTGAGTTTTCATAATTACCTCATTGTGGATTTGATCTCGCACTTAGTGATCTGCACTGCAATCCTCGTGCACTTGCGAGTTAAAACTTGGCTTGGAATTTGCACCTAATTTCCTATCGTAAGTCAAGTACACTAGTATAGAAGAGTAAAATAATAATCTTTATTTTAAGTACGGTTTTAAATGTAACAATATTTGTTATAATTAGAACCGTAGCAATGATATTTGAATTTTCAAATTTAATTTTTTTTAAATACAAAAAAAATTTGTTATGCTTGAATGTGTATTTTATATAAATTTGAAAAATTTGTTACATCTTAAAGTCTAACAAACATTAATTACACTAGAGTCATGCCTAAACTAACTATACTTCCGATTGTAACAAACAATAACGTCAATTCCAAATGTAACAAACACTTGTTAGGCTTGCAAGTGTAAGATTAATTTTTAGTTATATTAGAAATCTTTTCTCTTGCGCCAAGTGTAACTAGTTAATTTTTTTACAATGTAACTAGGAGCTACAATATATGTAACTACTGGCTTGGTTTTTTTGTAGTGTGTTCTTATTATTTTAAAATATTCAAATTAGTCTCAATGTTTTGTAAATATAGTCAAATTAGTATTTATTGTTTAAAAACATTCATATTAATCCTTAAAGTTTCACAAAGATAGTCAAACCAGTCTTATTATTTGGAAAAAAAAATTCAAATCAGTCCCAAATGTTGTACAAACTCACTCATATTAGTCGGAATGTTTTTTTTGTTCATTTTTTCTTTTAGAATAAGGATTAATTTGAGTAAAATTATAAAACATTGAAGACTAATATAATATTTTTCCCAAAGAATGGAGATTAATTTGTTTGACTATCCTTGTAAAACTTTAAGGACTAATATAAATGTTTTTAAATAATAGAGACTAACTTGGCTCTATACTTATAAAATATTAAGCACTAATTTAAATATTTTAAAATAATAAGAACTAATTTTGAAAAAGTGAAGAAACAATAAGAATTTATTGTGAAATTAACTCACTCAAACAACTCTTGTTTAAGAATACAATAGAGTAGAATTGGTCTCTTTGCATAGTAAACTGTTTTCCGCAAATTCCTGTGATAGTGAAATAGGAGAAGCATCGGTAAATTATGTGTTTTTCTTTACGAAATTGCATTTTTATTTTCTTTGTTATAGAAAATAAATGCTTTTATCACCATTATACTGAAGGCTTCAAATCTTTACAAATTAAAGGAGACACATGATACGTGGGAGACACTAGTTTTCTATTTTTCAGCATATATTTTAGCATATAGTCCCAAAATATAGGATAGTGATAAAAGTAGGAGTTTTTCTACCAGTCCTACAATGGGGATTTGCAATTTCACCTTCACCCCGCCTTATTGCCAACTATACTACATGCAAGTGTATGGCATGATGTTTAATTCAATGCGATTTTTTTTTTTTTTTGGATTGAAAATTCATTGTTTCACATATATACTAGTATCATTTTAAAAATGTCCCAACAATAATATATTCTCCATCACCCTTGTCACCCTTTATATGCAAGGATTCAGAAAATATAAATTTATATTCTTCAAGTAATATGGTGATTGGTGAGGTAAGCTCCACGAAGATTCTCAGGTGCAAGAGATAAGTTTAATTAACCGTAACTGCCCATTGTTTCACGTACTGGATCTTATCATAAAATAGGAAGAAAATAAGCAAAAAAAGCCCTCGAACTTTATTTCATCATTTCTCTCTAGATTTACGGCTCGTTTGGATTAGTTTTTTAAAAGCACTTTTTCTAACAAATTTTGAAAGAATGTTTTTTTAAAAGCTAAAATTCCGGCATGTGAAAAAAACTTGTATTTGAGATTTTTTTTTTAAATTTAAACTTTTTTAAAAACCAAACTAAATAGTTATTACAAAAAAATATTTGTTTTCTAATAAAAAAACTAATCTAAATAGACACTTATTTTCCCTGTCTCCTCCGATCCGATACCAACGTAAAGAACCAAAACATGCATGATGAATCTTAAACAAAGCACATATAATTAATTATGAGCCAACCTACTCCATTTGTCAAAAGTGCATCATCAAGTACTTGAAGTTGGGTCGACCTCCTGAACTTATAGCCTCCAGAGTCAAACTTTTAAGCCTTTCTCGTGCCACTTATAGGTGAGGAATTAAATATATAATAGTACACGGAAACAAACCTTTTGTGTTTACTTTGTCCACTCCATATCATTTCTCACGAACATTCCAGCAAAATAAAAGTGCTGCTAACGTTGAAAAATGATGCTGTATTGGTGGAATGTATGTTCTGTTATAAGGAAAACCATGTAACTCTAGAAGAAACTGAGCTTTTTGAGCTCTTGGACTCTGTTATGTTCAAAAAGTCCAAGGCCAGGCAATTTTGTGGCATCGTCTTTTACCTGCAGAAGCCTCGCAAAAAAAAAAAAGAAAAGAAAAAGAAAAGAAAATCTTTTACCTGCAGATGAGCAACCTGCACTTATAAATATGCCAGTCATCATAAAAAGGAAACAAGCTTTACCAAAATCTATTCTCTCTTCACCTCCTCTCTTCTTTGCTTAACATTCTATTAGCTTTACAATTGATATGTTCACATAGACACTGGAATTTCCTTCTTTTTTGGCGAATCGATCTTAATCCAGCTTTTCTTCATCAAAATGGAAAGAAGCTTCTCAACACACTACCGGAGCGTTTCTGCCATGCTTAATAGGGTCCGCAACTTCTTCCAAACACCAGGTGCCATTAATTCTCAATATCTACTTCCCTATTTTGTTACTCCTGTGATGTTGGAATTTCTGCAACTCAACTACCAGACAGAACACAACACAACATTTCAAACACACCCAATATCCATGTGTGTTGCAACTGCGAGTTTCTTCGCCTATGTCCTGGCTTATGATGCCAATCTAAGATTTTCTGCTCAATTCTCTCCAACTTGTTTGAACATTGTTCGCTTCTCTACCTGGTTTTTCGGCCAACTCTCATTGGCTTCATTAGCAGCAGTCTTGCTCCCAAACTCGGTTACCTTTGTTCCATATGTTCTTTACTTCATTCTAGCAGTGGGAGAGCTGCTGTATTGTGTTTACTGTAGAACCATGGGAGATCAGCTGCAGCAATGGTTGGTGAGTGTGTGGAGGACCATGGTGGATCAGCTTCGAGACTGGCATTTTCAAGAAAGGCTCGGGCTACTACAGGCGCAGCAGTGGTTGATCATGTGTCTGGATCAGCTTGGAGAATGGCTTTTTTGAAGGAAGGTTGGGGCAAGTAGTGCAACGATTTGTATTGATGATGAGCCTGTGGAGACAACGCATACTAGTGAACCATGGTGTTAATCAAACACGGATGCTTCCGTTATATGTATGAGTATCTCCAAGACATTAATTTAAAGGTAGATAAATTAATCCCACTATCATCATCAAAGGTTAGAATGAGTGTGATTTTCATTTGTGTGTTGTATGTTGCTGAGTCAGATACAGTAGTGTTGGAATACTCTTCCAAGGCATGTGATTTGTTGTTTGTATAATGGATTTGATCCTAAATTTCCCCCTTTAATTTATATCTAAGCATTAATTGCTTGTTTCAACAGTGTTCATCGAATTAAACTACAATCATATTGAGGAATACTCCACACTTGCCTATCCATTTGTAATAAGAGCCTTAACAAATCTAATAAGAGCCTCAATTATCTATAACCTTTTCTCTGTCCATAATAATAGAACTTCTCCATATAAGGAAACAAATATTACGGCGTTACCCCATGCCCGTTGGGGCCAAATATTCTTCAACACAAGTTTGCTTAATTGAGATTGTGGAGCTCTCAGCCTCCCACCCAATAACAAGCTAAACACTCCCAGCTAAAAAATTCCTAGCAACTTAATCAGCTAGGCAATTAGCTGCTCCACGAATAGCGTGGAAATGATAAGAAGGGATTTCGGGAACAATCTCATTTGAATATCCTTGGTAATGTGGTTAATTTTCTAATACATAGATTTCCAACGCGAGGTGATTGCCTTGGGCAACTTGTGGATCATTCTCAACGATGATATCTTATCTTAGAGAGACTTTGTGCCTACCTCAACTAAATCCTTAACAAATCTAATGAGAGGTAGCCTTAACTAATCTCATACTCTTGTTCTAATATTAATTGGCTCAAATATAATTAAAGTCCAAAATATTTGAACTCGTAACAACACCCAACATGTTTAAATTTGTAATTGTACCACTAACTGGTGTGGATTAAATACCTACACAGTCTGGTATGCTAGCTATTTTAATATTACTAGTCTTAATTATTAGTATGTCAATATATAAATAGTCTAAAACATTTAAACTAATAACAATACTATTAAAACTAAAATCACCATAAATTGAACAAAAAAATTCCTGACGAGATGTCCCACCCAATCCTCTGGATTTTCTTTCTAAGAGCATAGAAACGAAAGGAAGATTTTTCTTGCATACTAAGACATTGCTTGTCAACGCATGTGGCGCAGAAACAAAAATCAACATGTGTCAAACATTTGTTTTGACTACCCGTTTGCTGAAATGGTTCGTCAAGAGAATTGGTACTAGTGGACCTTTTGCACCTTTAACTTTTCTACTTAATCAATACGTATCCGATTTGTGAGCAAGTGTCCAAATCTCATGTGATTTATTAATTAGAAGTCAAAGACATTTTTTCGATTTTAAGACGACAAGGTGTATCTAAAGGATGATGTTTAAACATTAAATGCCAGTTCATTTAGATCCTTAGTTATTAATTAAAAATTCTTTTTTTGTTAATCGTTCTTTGTATACTTCTAGGTTTTATAATATATTTGATCTACTTAATTAGAAGGCAAAAAATTAATTAGTTTTAGATCAAGAGAATATAAATATATATTTACCAAACACTAAGGTTGCGGCCCTAAAGAATATAACTACTAAACAAAGCTATTGACTCAAAACGAATTTTTATTAACACGCCATGGTCTTTCTCTTTGATCATTGGCATGATCAAAATACAAAAATACTTGGAATTTGGAAAACATATAAAAAGGAAATTAAAAAATGAAAAAAAAAGTACTAACAAAAAAGAAATAACTTAAAGAGAACGTGACAAAAAAAATTTTAAAAAATGGTAAATACTTTCGTGGTTGACATTGTGTGCTTTTCATATGGTTCTTGGACTTTTGTAGTTTCGAAACTTGCAAATAACCATGTGGTTTCAAACTTTACACTTGGTTTTTCCATTAAATTTAACAGAGAGTGTAAAAAATGCATCTACAAGAATTTTGACTTGGCAATAATAAAAAAGAAGAAAAAAATTCAAATAAATTAGTACAAATTCCCACTAATTTTAAAAATGATGCATATCCTTCCATCTGGTTTGAAATATAGTGCAAATGCGCCGTTGCTGAAGTAAAAATGAAAATTATATCTTCTAAACTAACAGAAAAACTAAATTTCAAATCACTAGGGAATATTATTGAATTTTGAGACTATAAGAGATTACATACAACTTTTGTGAAACATAGGAGCTAAAAATACATTTAACTAAAAAAACAAAAAAAGAAAAAAGAAGACAAAACAAGGCTTATTGTTGAGATTCCTGGACGTTAACTTTCACACACTTATAAATTGTCAGGTACATTTCATAAGGAATTATTGTTGAGATTCCCTGGACATCGATTTTTTGGCATTAGAGAAGCAAATGAATATACAAATTGATTGGCAAATTTTAGACTTACACTACTAATATAGAGATGCACATTTTCAAAGAATTAAGTAGATAATAATTCAAAAAATTATTGAGAGACGGTGAAAGAAGAGTCTCATTCCCACGAGTAACTGAAACCTAACTTGTAGCCATGACTTTTTTGAAGACCAAGAAAGAAAAAGGGAAGGGGGAGGGGGGGGGGGGGGGGGAAAGAAAAAAAAAAAAAAAAAGAGAGAGACAGAGCCAACCAGCTTCGTCTTATGAAGCGCTTCAACAGCTGAACCATTTGAGCCCTTTAGAACTCATCATGATGGTCCTAGGAAGCGCTTCAACAGCTGAACCATTTGAGCCCTTTAGAACTCGTCATGATGCAATCTTTAAACTAAAAGATCAACAAATGATGGACAAGTAGCCTTAAAAGTCAATGTATAATTTCTCCTTCTTTAACGCGGGTTAATCTTTGTCTATATATTCGTTTTCTACTCTCATTTTTCTCGCAAAAATAAAAAATGATAACCGAAATGAAAGAAGACCTTACTTCTCATCACGTGCAGGCAAATTTGCTAGTCTTCTATGTGCACAATATGCCTGAAACTATTAACACCACACCATGAGCCTTTTGATTCCTTTGACCCTTTTTCATTATCAGATCATTCCACCATGCATCTTGTTATTTCCAAGCTGAGATAGCAATTATAAATAGGCGAAAACTTTCCTTCCATGACACATACAAACTTGAACAAGCTGCCTACCCAGGTGAATGCATTCTCTTCTCTTCTCTCTTCTCTCTACACGAATATTATTACATTTACAAATATTGATTATTTCTTCTTCATTCTTTTGACAGTCTTGATCTCTGCTTCTCAAGAAACGAAATGGCCACAAGCTTCTCAACACGTCTGCAGCGGAGTTTTTCTGCCTGGCTTGATACGATCCGCAACTTCACCCCAACACAAGGGGCCATCGATTCTCAGTACTGGGTTCCCATTTTCGCTGCACCTGTACAGTTAGTATTTTTGCAGCTGAAGTACCAGGGCAAGCCCAAGACACCATTTGAAACACATCCAATATCCACGTGCGTTGCAACGGTTAGTTCTCTCGTGTATTGCTTGGCTTGTGCTAGTCTGAGACTTTCTCCTCATCGATTACCTCCGAGTTGTTCGCGCATTGTTCGTTTCTGTACTTGGTTTTTCGGGCAACTGTTGTTGGCGTCAATGGCAGCAGTGTTGCTCTCCAACGGGGTTGCCTTCGTTCCATATGTGCTGTATCTTGTTCTAGCCGCAGGCGAGTTGCTATACTGTGTCAACTGTCAAAGCAGGGGAGGTCAGCTTCGAAAATGGCTTTCTCGGATAAGATTTAGGCAAGTGAAAGATTTCTTGGTGAATCTGTGGAGCCGCGTGGTTAACCGTGGCGGCAATCAGACTGATCAGATCCTTCCAATATATATGTAGCTTCAAGATTCTGAGGGCAAAACATGATGAGAAGCTTTTTATTGCTTTTGTTGTCAAAGCCTCGATTGCACCTCTACATACATAATTCTAGATGCTGGATGTCACGTCCCATTCTATATCGATTCTATATAAAGTTTGCATCTTATTTGTGATGATTTAGGTTTCCTATTATTGTTTTTATGGGTTTAAACATTTCGGACCAGTTGATTGGCTCAACAATGTGTTGTTCAACTTGTGCTAAAGATTGATTACAGACATGTAATTGATAGGATTATTAATCACTCTGTTTTCAAATGGCTCTGTATTCCTTGGGCGGTTTATGTAGTTGAGTTATATGTTGTTTCAATAAGCTGTATCAGGTGTATGATTTGCTGTTTTGTTTGATCAGTCTGATTCCAAAATTTTCTCTTCTTTTTTAACAATCATGAAATATATAGTTTTTTTTATATATATATATATTTCATTGGAGGCTAAGATCAGATATACAACTAACCTTTTAAAAAGAGTGGTCTTCTTTTATCCCTCTCAAAGAATATTTGGAGTTGCCCGAAATATCCAATAAGATAGGGTTGCCAAGACCATGGTACCTTAATTAATTTGCACAAGTGTTAATTTTTCCTGTACCTTAATTACTTTCGAATAAGATATGAATATGTTGAAAATGCGTCAGAAAGTGGCTGGACTGCAAAGAAGCTGAGCTTTTTGGCCTGGGAATAAAAATGAATGAAGTGGCAAACTGAACGGAACTTTTCCTTTGACTAGCTTTACTCGAATATTAACACACTACTGATTGGCGCAGTCATTATAATTCAGAATATGGATCCCCCGGAGAATCTTCAAATCATCCTGTACGAAAGTAATTAACTTGTTAATAACTCAACTAAAAATAATATATAGGTAATTTGGCATCACTATGCTACTCATTTATAATTAAATACCGAAGCAGTCTAGTTATGTACTTTATGAAATAAATAAATAAATTTAAGAAAAATTGCACAGACACGGATATATATATATATACACACACATAAAAAAATTGATGAAGACACATAATTTGTTTTTCTTTATTTATTTATTTGTAATAAATAAAATAAAAGGATGGTCATTTGACCAGCTCCGTTAATGGATGAAAAGGAGTGGTTGCGGTGCACTTGCAATATTTTTTTAAAATATAGGGAAAATATTTCTTTTCTGTCATGTCTTAATACTTTGAGTGAAATAAGTGGCTCATACTTTTGTATTCTTCTATATATGATAATAATGCACCTCTTAGACAAGAATTTCCCTTTGCTTTAATGTGTAAGAAGTACGTTAATTAAAATAGTTCTCACCCGTTAATCACAAAAAACACCATTTCCTAAGTGGATGTGGCTCTCATGTGTTAAACATAGCGTCACCATTCATTTTGAGCTAAAAATCGAGTACATATAAACATGTCATAAGATTTGATTATTGAGAACCCTGTTTCTTACTAGTTCTATATATTTTTAGGTTGAGTCCCCTATTAATCTTCTAATATGATTTTTATTACATCATCATTTACCTAGGCATCTCACTTATTTAATTCCCAGCTGTTAGATCGGCTACATCTTCGAACATCCCGTCCGTTGAAAGGATGTTAACTAAATTACCTACCAGTGCTTGTGCAAAAAATTAAATAAGATAGACGTGCACTATAAATAGAAGCAACCGCGTACGAGCTAAATTAATGGGTTGATTTAACTAACTAATCACCTCTCGTACCTCAATGCTCGTACCCCAAAAATAAATAAATAAATAGAAAAAGACTGAGGCAATGTTCGAGAACACTTGTGATCAAATAATAGAATTCATTTGAAAGTATAAATTCGTATTAATTCATTTTGTTATATCATTTATAAATTTAAATTATCTTAAAATACATATAGAATTGAAATTAATATGTATATTTTATTTAAATATTCTTTAGTTATTTTATGGGCTTAAGGACCATCATCTTTATCTATTATTGTCTTCTATTAAAATTTGTCAAAATAATAGTAACTAGTGTCAACTTATGTTGTTTTTTATTTACAATTGTATTAGAGCTTACAGAAACGAGGAATGATAAAGGATGATATTATATTATGTTATATTTTATAAAGACATTTTTGCCTTTTTAAGATTTTTTTTTGGATTTGACATCCATAGAATTGCAAATTCTGCTTCTTAGGTTAGATATTGATTAAAGTTTGAACAAATTCATAGTTTGTAAATCAAATTTTTAAATAAATTTTATATCTTAGAAAAATGGTACCAAACATAACAAAATTAAATTTGTAGAAGTTATTGATTACCACATGCAAGCAAATCAAGATGCATAGAACATAAAGTCCAAGCATATCTAGCCCAAGAAGAATCTCTCTCACTCCGGATGGGCAAAATTTAGAAAGAGATTCTTTTCTTTTTGTATGTTTTTGTCATAAATGTAAATTGCATCTTGTAACATCATAATAATTTTAGTATTTCTATTAGGGAAAAATTCATGTTACCTTTATGTGATGTGCGAAAATATCATGTTACCCTTTACGTTCTAAAAACTTCAGATCGCCCCTTGTGTTTTTCCAAAACCTCTCACGTTACTCCCCTCCGTCCATTTTTTCGTCAAATTTTTTTCCAAAACCTCTCACGTTACTCCCCTCCGTCCATTTTTTCGTCAAATTTGAGCTGCACGCCCTTGAAATGCAACTGGTTTAATATTTGTAATTAGTTTGTCCTCCATTTGGACGAAAATATCCTTGGCAACATCATCTTCATCTTCACCTTCTTCATCTTCTTCATCATCTTCATCATTATCTTCATCTTCACCTTCTTCAGCTTCTTCATCATCTTCATCTTCATCTTCACCTTCTTCATCTTCTTCATCATCTCCATCTTCATCTTCATCTTCACCTTCTTCATCTTCTTCATCATCTCCATCTTCATCATCTTCATCTTCGGCAACATCATCTTCTTCATCTTCTTCATCATCATCTTCATCTTCATCATCCTTCATCATCTTCATCTTCGGCAACATCATCTTCTTCATCTTCTTCTTCATCTTCATCATCATCATCATCAATATAAAGTGTAAAATGGTCATTTCAAACTTTTATTTAACACTGTCAACGTTTAACTAACAATAAGGGAGAGTGTGATCAATTAAAAAAAACACAAAAGGCGATCTGAAGTTTTTAGAACACAAGAGGGTAACATGATATTTTTGCACATCACAGGGGAGTAACGTGAATTTTTCCCTTTCTATTATTAATATGCAAGTTGGTTACTTTGAAAAAATAAATTGAACCCAAAATTAAAAAAAACCCGTGGTCAACAGTAAGTGATTATCAATATATGCTATAAATTTTAGGTAATAATTAGGTTAATAAGTCACTTAAATAAGCAATTTTGAGATTTAAAAAGTACTTTTGGTATTATAGCACCAATATCAGCTCAACATGCAAGTAATGAAAGACGTGATAGGTAAAGTGTATAGTGTTTTCCTTTTCTTTTTCACATTCTTATATGTATATATACACCTTATTATTAAATTATTCTAATAATACTATCCTATGGTATAAAAAGAACCTAATATGGGGCCTGTTTGCATAAAAAATTAAATTCTAAAAAAGTGTAATTTTTAATTTTTTAAAAAAATTAAAATTTTAACTTCTTAAAAAAAATTTTAAAAATTTATAAAATTACTTTTAAAGAAACTAATCCAAGTGACCAGGAGGCTGTAAGGAGGTTAATTCTTAATAAAATTCAAAGAATAGTTTCTTGGTGGCGCAGCCTGCACATACACCATCAAAACTAATATACTTCCTTTTTTTTTTTTTTGCGAGGAAAAAACTAATATACTTCCTATAGTATAGTGTTTCTCCAATCATTTATTATTATATTATTATATTAATTATCAATTTATTTTCTCGATAACTTCTATACTTTATATATATATATATATATATATATATATATATATATAGACCTACACAGACAGCTCTCGATCATCACACCTCTTGCATTGAGCGCGATTACTTGGCAATAACAGTCTTAGCTCAACGCTGAGAAATGGGTTTGAAGGTATGAATTTCTATACAATCCCAGAAAACTTTAAATAAAAGATTAAAGCATTGTTTTATTTACCTGTTGCCACTTTATGGTGCATTTTTTAATAAGTAGTTGCTGATTTTTAGTGGGGAAAAAAAATTGCATCTTCGGCTTCTGATCTTTGATATGCGACCTGGGTATTGATTATGTAGTGATACTTTCGAGAAAACGCTTATTGGTTTCTTATATTTGTTAGGACTTAAGTGGAAAAATTAGATCTGTAGCTTCTCTTGTTTGATATGTCATCTGGGCGTTGTTTATATAGTGATTGTTTGTTGAATTTGGGAAGAAAATGCATATTCATTTGTTTTTTTTTTATGATTATAGTGGAAAAATGGAATCTTTAGCTTCTAATCTTTATTATGCGATCTGGGTGTTGTGTATATTGTGACACTTTGTTGAATTTGTGGAGAAAATGTTTATGGAATTTGTAAATTTTTAGAGATCCGTTCAGCCTTTGATCAATAATGTAAATTGATCACTTTGTGATTAGTGCTTTTGTGGTGTGTGTTTGTTTTGGGGGGCCGGGGGGGGGGGGGTTGAGAAGATCCCTTTCTCTAAATCTTTTTCTCTGAATCTTTCTTTGCTCAACTGTGTAAAGATTTTAGCTTTTTCAAGTTGGTTTCTCTTTGTATTATAATTTTTTCCTGGATCTGGTTGCTCAGAATAATTAGTGAGGTTGAGACTGAATTTGATGTTTCTGTGGAAAGTTAGATCACAAGAAATTTGTTAAAGTTGAGATCTACGGCCTAATGATTTGGATTACCTAGAGATCACCTCCTGTAAATGAAAATGAATAAGGAAAAAGATAGTATACAATGTATAAAGAACACTTTTTTTCATGGGCCAAACTTAGTGGTTCTACTTATCTACAATATTTTACATGATGATCTTCCAGTTCAAAGTCTTAGTTTGAATGGCTTGCAAAGATTTTTTTGATTTGCACAGGATGGACGTATCTTTTGCTGTGTCCGTTTCCTTTTAGCATGTGTTATAAATAGACTTTTATGTTTTCTGGTAAGAAGTCTCAAGTGTAGCATCAGTTTAAGGAGCAGAAGGTTTTCTCATCATTATGTTCTTGCATGAGCATTTGACTAATTCATGAAGCAACTCTTTTGTTTTGTCATTCATGTATGTTTGTGATGGTACTTAGTACAAAGAGTCCTGCAACTACCTAGGCCGGTCCTCGAGGTCATTGGAACAAGTTAAAATGATTTTCTGTTAAAATGATTGTGTGTTCCTCTTGTGCGACTTTGCTGCGGCATTCACAGACGAACTTGGAACAAGAAGATGCTAGAATCTATGAATATAGTCATTCATATTACTTCTATTTCTTGTATGAGCTTGTTTTATTTTGTATATATAAATGAAGACTCTTGTACCATACCTGTATGTTGGTCAATTGTGAAAAGTTTATGAATATGAATGATTTTTATTTTCTATTGAAAATCTAGATGCATTCTTTACGTTCATTGTTTGACCAACTTAACATGTTTTCTTTGAGCTCTTAGAGTTATTGAAAACTTTTGAAATTGTAAGAGGTATACTCTCGATTGACATAGGAACTATTTAACAAATTCAAATGTTATGGGGCTTTCAGGAGGAATTTGAGGAGTTCGCTGAGAAAGCTAAGACACTGCCAGAGAGCACTACTAATGACAACAAGCTTATTCTGTACGGACTTTACAAACAAGCCACAGTTGGAAATGTGAACACGAGTGAGTACTTTATTAGATTCTCAGCAAATGCATCTTGTTGTCTCTCATCTGCTGCTTTTAGTTCCTTAAATTTTCTTCATCATGATCTACAGGTCGCCCTGGAATGTTCAACATGAGGGACAGGGCAAAGTGGGATGCTTGGAAGGCTGTTGAAGGTATTGCAGAAACCCACTCTAACAGCAAGCGCACACGTCTTTATTCTTAAAGTATAAATATAGCTTTTGACCTTAATTTTCCTTTATGGCAGGAAAATCCCAGGATGAAGCAATGAGCAATTACATTACTAAGGTGAAGCAGTTGCTGGAAGAAGCTGCTGCTTCATCTTGATGATACAATGATTAATTTCCATAACTTATGCTGCTAATTATGGAAAATAATAATTATGAACAACGTTAGCTTTTTACTTCATATAACTTCTTTTAAGCTTGAACTTGGTGTACTTATTCTATTACTGGGTACACGTTTATAACGGCTAGAATAGGATGAGTACGCTTCTTATGTGCTAATGTTGAACGTTGGAACTGAGTTTATGGTGCCTCATCTGATAATTCACGGTTTTTTTTGTTTACTTATTGGCATGTTCGTTTGCATTTGCATTTGCATTTTGTATTTGCTAATCAATTTGAGCTTTATTCTGTGCTACTTGTTACTTTCCGGTGAACAAATCCTGTTACTCCCATTGCCCCTTTCTCTTTGGTAAAAGATTTCAAGAAAATTTTGGAGTGATGATCAAATTAGAACTGTTCGCTTGTTAAAATGCCAAATGTACTGCAGAGGACCTGGGTAAGATAAAGAGAAACCTCAAAAAGCTGAATTATATTCTATGATTTGTCCGTACCTTCTTGTTCTATGCAGAGGAGATAGGGTGGTCATTGGCACAACCTATTCAAGCTTAGGTCCTGAAGAGTCAACTGTGGTTCTCGGAAGAGTCTAGATCATCCGAGTTTCATAATTCCTAGATACATCTTTCATGTGGGGTGATGAATCGCGCTAAACTCATCACGAAGGTTGGTTCTTTGTGTTCTTTGCTGACTGTTGCCCTAATGGTAATTTCATGGGCTCACGATTGCTCCATAGGGTTTTGCTTTGGTTATTTTGGTTATTGGTTCTGGTGAATTGCTGATGAGGCGGCTCACCTTGCTGCTCTCAAGTAATGGTGGTTCATGCCCGTTACTGTGTTGCTCCCGCGCTGTTCCGATACTGCCGCGGCTTCATTTGTGTAACTAGCGTTTAGTTGCGTTTGGGCCTGGTTGGTTCCTGTTCTGTATTGTCTAGGTTGCAGCCCAATGTTGTGGTGCTGGGCTACGACCCATGATGTATTTTAACAAACAAACCATCCCTCTTTCCTCATCCTGGAAACTATCCACGTAACATACCATTTCAATTGCCTTTGCAACCAGGGGTAGGGATGTCAATGGTACCCCGCCCCACCCCGTAGGGGTACCGGCGGGATAGGGGCGGGGTTTTTGCAAAAAAACACATGGGGCGGGGGGGGTGGGGTTTTTTCTTTATACACTAGTGCTGAGGTGGGGCAGGGTCAGGGTTGGGTGACCCCCCCCTATCCACCCCGGTATATATATGTATGTATATAGATATGTATATATATATGTATGTATGTATATTATATGTTATGTTTAATAATTATGATTGAAAGTAAGTTTAGATTTAATGTGTTATTATTATAAAATTATGTTGAATTTTAAGTATTAGAGTTTGAATTTGATGTGTTAAGGTTTGGTGTACATATATATATATATATGTATGTATATTATATGTTATGTTTAATAATTATGATTGAAAGTAAGTTTAGATTTAATGTGTTATTATTATAAAATTATGTTGAATTTTAAGTATTAGAGTTTGAATTTGATGTGTTAAGGTTTGGTGCATGATTTATGTTATTTTTTATTTGTTTTTATCTAATTAAAAAGTAGGGATTTTACTTAACAGATAGAGGTTTAACAAGTAGGTGTTTTGTCCCGATACTACGACCCCTTTGACTTTTGTTGACAGGTGCCTCGTAGGTAGGGACATGGTGTAAAAAAAACCAGTAGGGGTGGGGATGATAGTCGGGAGAAAACTCCGGTATAGGTATAGGGGTAGGTGGAAAAATACCAGGTGCGGAGTAAGGGTTTGTGAATCCCGCCCCTACCCCGCCCCATTGACATCCCTAACCAAGGGAGAGATTAAAGACTGAACGTTGCATCAACCTTGTAAGGCAACTAAGATAAAAAAACATTGCACGGTAACTTTACGAGAAAATTCAAATACGATACCGCGAGGCAGGACTGGGATTAGAGCATTGGACCATGCCAAAGCCTAGAGAATTGAAATCACTAGAACTTCATGCAGATTGACAACCATTAGATGGGCTTAAATGTCTGCCAAGCTCTTAGCAAGGCATCCATTCTCAAAGAACTTCTAAGGCTTATATCCTATCCAATTTTTGACTGAAAATTGATCAACCCCCACCCCTTCCTTATCTGGTCCCAAAGTTGACAGACACTGGAGGGCCACTATCATATGGAATCACTTTCAGGACATGAAAGCCACTTGAGGCCTCTGGTTCAGATAGCAGACAAACTGATAAATCCAGGTCAGATATACAGGGACGCGTTGTCAGTTATCCATTAGATAAGCCTCGATGTTTTCGACCAGTGAATCAAGTTCACCAGTCAACATCAGTTGTGAGGACCCCGTTAGAACTTACCTAACCTCAAATTCATGTCATTCTTCATAAGAGTATCAGGTGATGTTTCAGGCTTGTTAGCGCACAAGTTCGTGAAAGAGAAGAGCTACAACTAATCAAATGCATTAGGGAATTTTCAGAAAAGGGACAAACATAATTGCAGGATTAACATTGCAGATACAAGTTAGGATTATTATCATTGAACAAAAGGATATCCAGAAATATAGTATTCCCTTACACGTGAAGCGCCATCTCTGGCCAGAATTCCTTCAAGATCTCCAATTATTCTGGCCAACCATATCTCTAAATTTCGCTGAATTTCTCTGAAGTTGTTTCTTATAGAATCTAATGCTCGCCTAGTGGCTAATTGGGCCTGGCCTTCAAGATCACTACTAATACAACTCTTTCCCGTCTCAGTTTGCAATGCTATCAGCTTCTGAGCAGTTTCAGATGCGCGCTGCTGAAGACGAAATGCTTCAAGTAGGAACTCTGTTTGCCTCTGTGTTCGAAATTCTGAGGTAAGTGTTGGTTCACATGGATCACTGGCTTGCTGAAAGGAAACGGTCTCATTAGTAGGATTTATGGTAAGTCAATAGTAGTATGGAACGAAAATCAACAACATTTTCAGTCTAATACTAAAGATGCATCTTCTCTAAGATAACATTCCAAGAAGCTAAATATTTTCTAACTAATCAACACAATGATTTCACCTTCAAATATGGTGGAAACATAATGCTTGAAGAAAATGATTGCAAAAGTTAATCACACATGTAGGATACTATTTCTTCTTTAAGCATGAAGGGAAGAAAAAAAAAGCCCCAAAACAAAACATCATCGTAATTTGTGTTGCGCACACAGGAGTTGTCTTTTTATCTTAAAAGACCACCAAGGCTTTTCAAATATCAACTTCCCATCTTTTAAATGGTGTGGAGCATTCTGTAAAACTGCTCCTGAAGCGATTTTGCACAAGTGTGAAATAACAAATTAGAATAGAATAATTATATAACATCAATCACATTACACAATTTTCTGAACAGGAAATGCAAGTGTTATATTACCATTCGCCTGCAGAGGTCATCAATCTTTCCAACAAGAGCTTGATATCTCTTCGCCTGCTTTCTCATGACCGAGGGTAACTTTGACAGATCTGTTTTACCAATCCTCTCCAAATTCAGTAGCTCCTGCTCAAGTAACTTTAGTTTAGAGGTGACTCCTGTTGATTCACCATCCACCTTCCACGGAGACTCCCTTCTGAACACAATTTATATGTTGCTATTGTATTAATTTAAAAATATGAAGCAGGCTCACAACCAAAAGGATATCCAGATAGACAACAAAATATTTACCTTGCAACAAAATGCTTTAAATGGTAATGTGATTCGAGTCGTTCATACTGCATGTCCTGTACCATGAACGTGGAGAATCAACAGATAAGTTGAAACTTCCTGATACCTTAATGTTTTAAGTAATATTTAAAATTTCAAATGGTTCCTGCAGGTAGTTCAATTACAAGCCCAGCAACTCAGTTGTAGTGGCAAAATTTTGAGTCAAGAGTGAATGTTTACTAAAAGACATTCAAATGGATCTCTACGGATGTAGAACTAATACTTGCATGTATCTTTTTCATTCTGAACTCAACTAAAATCACTTCCACCTAAGATGGTTAAATGCCAGCTAAGCGAGCACCCATTTTCAAGAGCCATATTCTCGTAAAAAATTTCATTTTACTGAGACAATTCTATATCTTTCAACACTATGCACAACCTCACAGTCAAAACCAAGCATTGAGATGTTTGACATGTCACTGAAACAAAATGGAATTAAATAAGACAAAAGGAGGACAAAGAAGGGTAAAAAAAATAAAAAACAAAGAAACAGGAAGGGAAGAAACATCCATGCAATGAGGTGGATGACTCTACAAAATAGGCTGACATCACATGTCAAGTAGTTATTTTACTGAAAATGGCCTATCCTGGGATGATACTGAAAATGGCTTATCCTGGGATGATGGATGAAAAGTGGCCATTTTCTGCTAGATATATCAGAACCGAAGATTCCGTAATCAGGTTCCCTCTCCAGCAGGTATCCTCATTTCCAGTGGCTTCAAAAGGGAAATAGCTGCTAATCTACCTTGGATCTTTTGAAAACTGATACGCAATTTTGCCCTTGTGAAAACTCTATTCAATTTTAGGGAATAGATTAGGCTCCATAGCTTCAGAGATGTATAGCTGAAAATAAAGGTGGAAGAAGAAGAAGAATAACTCACAAGAAACCCTTTACACAGGTGTTATTCAAGCATAAAACAATAGTAAACAAAAAGAAAACTCTAAAATTAAGTAGTTTATCTTGAAAACGGAACCAAATCTGGAGCACAAACCGAAGTTTGTTATCTTTATGGATGATTGAATATGGACAAATACAAAGCAAAAGGGATCAGAGAACCAGACAAAAAGTGGGTAATTGTATGCACTGAAGAACAAATTTTTTTAATTAGTACTCAGAAAGTAATGATTAACCAAAAAACTGAATTTGAATTTCGCCGCAAACTAGTCCTTCTTGAATGACTCTAAAAGAAGTACCTTTCCAACCAAAAAAATTCCAGATGATGAACCATACAGAGTTTCTCTAAAAACAAGAAGAAAATGGTCGAAAGGAAGAACATTCAGCAATCCAAGTGGATAAATCTGAAGTTCAGCTTCAGCATTACACTTTCACCTATTCTGCGGCCTGATTTTTCTTGAATCATCATATACTACACAAAACTCTAATTTGCTCCATTTCATATTGATGCATCTCGAATCATACAGACACCAAACTGTACATTTTCTTCCCAAAAAAGAGAGTCAAAAGTTTGAAATTGAGCACAATGCAAACATTATTAAACTCTGGATCAAAGAAGATCAAAGGGTAAAAAGAAGTTGGTTCCAAAAAGCAATCAAGAAGTTCCTAATGTCAAGCCTCTTTTAACTCTTCATTCCATTACTCAAACTTAAGCACATAAAACATCTTCTTCCATATGTCATCCAACAAAACCAACAACATTGCTCCAAGTTTTCAGGGGAAAAAAAAAAAACATATCCTTCATGTTTAACTTAAAATCATCAAAAATAGAAACCAAAAAATGACCCAACAAAGTTGAATGGCAAAAGGAAAAAAGATCAAAGATACCTGCCAAAGGCTTGATCCTTCAGACCAAAACTTGGAAGCAGAATTCAAGAACTCTGGACTAAACCCATTATTCTGAGCATAAACACCACCCATTTCCCCCACATTATCAACTCCCTTTTTCCCAATAAAACACTCCTCCATCCTCAAATCAGCAAAACACTCACCACCCTCCCCATTACCCTCCCCCACCCCCTCCCCACCCCGACCCCCACTATTACTTTCCATCCCACAAGACCCTCTACTCATAAAACTCAACATCTCATCTCTCTCACTGATCTCTCTCCTCAACTCCTCCACACAAGCCTTCAACTCAGCCTCCATTTTCTCCAAGTCCTCAACTTTACTCCTCCAACGTGCAATCTCTTCAGCACTTTCATCTATCTGCTGCAGCAGCCTCTTCTCTTCTTGCTGCCAAGCATGCCTATGGCTTGCAAAGATCTCAACCACTCTTGCATTAGCCTTTGAGTCCTCTTTCCTCCTTGAATGAAGCTGTTTCAGCTCTTCTTCAGCTTGGATCAGCTTAAAGTTCAAATCTTTATTCTGGGTTTCGAGTTTTGTTACTAAAGAGATTGCATTTTTTGGTAAAGACCCGAGAAAGATAGAGAAACTTAGGCCTAAGTATTTGGATAAGATGGTCTCATAGTCTTGTGATGAATTTGGGTTTTCATCCTGCTGTTCTTGAGCTGCCATTAGAGAAAAAGTTTGAAGTCTTTTGTTGTCTGTGTTTGGGAAATCTGTGTGATTTTTGAGGTTGCCTTTGTTGTGCCCTTTTGCTAGATTTGCTGCTAAAATAGCCTTAATTTATGTGTGTGGATTTTTGGATGCTTTTCTTTAGAGAAGCCTTTTGGTAGGTTTTACTGCTGAAATGGACTTTAATATTAGTGTGTGTGGTGTGAGTGGATTTTGGGGTGCTTCTGTGAACAGCTTTTTTGAGTGACCCAATTTTGCTTGCCTTTTCCGATGTTGTTTCCTTTTTACTGTCCTGGTAATGTGTATCTCCATCTCCTCCTGTCTTTTCTTTTTATCTTTCTTTTTGGTTTAAGTTCTACTCTGTCTTCACCATGCTTCTTTTTTATGCTTTTCATTTTCCTTTATCTTTTAGGCTTACTCCAATAATAACCCTAAATATAAAAAAAAATCTTATATTTAAGAGAGTGATTGGTACTAATGTGTTCTAATAGCTCTCCTATTTCATCCCCTAAAATTTGAATTTTTTCAAAATCTCAAAACAAAATACTCATATATAGAGGTTTTTTTATCTCCTAAAACCAAAACCCAAATCCCATCCCCTATTCCCAATAGCTTTAATATTGTAATATTTTAAAATAGAATAGCTACTAGAGTAAAACTAAAATAAGGATTCCTTAAATTGAGAGTGTGATAAAAAATAGGGGAGTTATTGGAGTAGAATTGAAAATAAGAGATCTCAAATTATAAGAAAATTACTCAAATCACTTAAATTTAAGAAAAAAAATAGGGGAGCTGTTGGAGATAGCCTTAGGCAATTATCATATATTTAGGGTTTGTTTGAATTGGTTTATTTTCAATATATTCTTTTTATAATAATTATTTGACTTAACTTTGAAAAAAATTAAAACTTTAAAAAAAAGTTTAAATACAACTTTTTTGTTTAACTTCTCAAAACAAAATACTTTTTCAAATATTATTAAAAAGACATTTTTAAAAAAAAGATAATTCAAAACGAGCCTTTATGTTCTCTTTCCTAAAGCAAGAATATAATTAAATTAGCCTATGAAAATACTAAAAAAATTTGAACTAATAAGGAAAAATATAGGCGAGTCAGAAAACAACATATTATCATTATTTATTACACTTGATAACTTTAGCAAACCAAATCAGCTGACCGGTTCATTTTGCCATGAACATGATGGAATTTTATCTAGCACCACTAGCATTTAAAAATTCTAACTTTTCAATTTCAAGTTACAACAAAAACTCATACATGAGAAAAATTATCCCACTAATTTATATAAAATAAAAGTTTCGCATTATGTTAGAAATAGACTCTCTATACACATCAAACCAAAACATTGTCCGCCTATGTTTACATTGTCGACCTATGTTTGATAGAAGACTTTGAGCATATTCTATAAATGATCTTCAATATTTATAAACAGTATTAATTTCATACTCGTTATTTAAAATTACATACTTGGTTGAATATTTGCAAAATATTCAATTTGCTTTTATTATTTTAAAAATGACCTATTTAATCTTTAATATTTACAAGAAATGTTAGTTTCTTTCTTATTTCGATCTAAAAAGTAGTTATGTGATTGACAAATATTCATTAACAAAAATGATAATCATATTTTGCAAAGACTAGAGAGCAAGTGATCATTTTTTAAACAATAAGAATACATTGACAATTAAGAGAGTGATTTATAAAATAATAAGTATGAAAATAACCCTTTGAATAAAATCAAGAACAATTTGCGAAATTTTACACCGAAAATTTCCAATGTTTATTAGAAAGTCAGAAGTAGCGTTAGCTTGGGTTGGGCATGGGGAACTGGAATAAACGGTCAATTTTTTCACGGATGAGTAGGACCAGGTAATTTTTTTTTTTTTACAAGGTGATCAGAGATCAGGATTTTGCAGACCTTCTGAGTAACTCTCTGCAGATCTTTAACTTGCTCATTAATTATTTTTTATTTCAAGTCCTTGACTTGAGTTGCTGGAAAAATGGTTCCTTTTTGGGCATCTTGTAGTGTAACAAACGCTCTCATCCCAAAAGCAAATCATAAAGATGATGAAGTGACTTGACATTTCAACCATATGGTACTACATCATAACTCTACAGTAGTACCATGGTCACTGTTGGAACATACATATTTTCACGTGAAAAAATTATAAAATTCAAGTTTATTTTATAAGATATTGAATTACTCTTCATATCAATTAATTAATTTTTATAATAGAATTTCAGTGAATCTTCATAGTTATTTAATTATGTCTTTTCCAATGTGGTCTCCAAAATGCACTTATTATTTTACATTTTTTATTAAAAGTTCTTTAAATCGGCACCACCATTTAAAAATATAATAGGATCCACCATGCATGTGACGAGGTTGGTAGCGCGATTTGTCGGTTTGACAAGTGCCCCCACTTATTAGTATAGTACATCCTACCCTTAAGTAATATTTAGGTTTAATTACATAAAAAGTTCTCAACATTGTCACACACTTTAAAATTGATTTTTATTACTCTAAAATTTTAAATTAATTATAAATGTTTCAAAAACTTATTTAAATTAGTCTTTTTTTTATTCATTTTTCTTAAAATATTGGCTCATTTAGATAGTTTTATAAAATACCAAGGACCAATATGTATATTTTTAAATAATATGGACTAATTTGATTATTTCTACAAAACATTAATTATTAATTTTAAGTATTTTAAAACAATAAACACTAATTTATAAAAAATGTTACAACTGTAGAGACTTATAGGGAGTTAACCCGAGTGTTTTACACTACAATGATGGACCAAAATAAAGGAAAATTTTCTAGCCAGCCTATCAGCCGACTTCTTCCAATCTTTTGCACAAACTCAAAGTTAACTTTTAGTGATACTGCTTGCCAAGGTTTTCTAATATAATATCCATCATGAGCTTGATCCTCCAGCTATCTTCTTAGGATGTCTTGAATTTCTCACTATTAATTTCAACAATGATGTTTGAGTAATCGCCGATCGAGAGGTAAACTATGAACATGACCCTTAAGCCTTAGCACTTGATAATTCTTCTAGAACTCCTGGAAAAAGTGAAGGGTGCGTGTCTTTTATGTATTTCTCAAAATCGTACAAAATATTCTATGTTTTGAAATTTGTAAATATCTCTGTGTTATAAAAAGTATTGTATGAGATTTTTGGTTTTTATCTGAGGTGATTGTGTAATATTCTTTAATTATAGGCAAGGGTACAAAAAATATTCTTATAATACAAGAAATATTAGTGAATTTTCATATCATAAAGAATTTTGTGCAATTACGACAAAGTACAGGGTTAAAGTACACTTTGCTCAATATGGAAACGGAATACATTTCTCCTAAATAGGGGAAGAATTTTAAACTTTTTAGAGATTTTCTTTTTTGTCGAGAAAAAAGAGTTTCTTAGAGAAATGCTAGATATTATCAACATAGGTTGATATACCCCACAAGTGAATTGTTGCTAGATCCATTATCAGGCTTTGTTGACCCAACAAGGAAAGAGACTATAACCATTGGAACAGTACATTTAATTGCGGAACTTATTGATTCACACTTCAGCTAGCTGGAGCATATGCTTGAGAAAGACCATGCTCATCTAGTAATATAGCCACAAAGGTCGTTCAAATATTTATGAAATGGCTGGACTCTAATAAATTCATTTCATTGTCTTTATCAACAAATTGAGTAAATAGCAAAAGGAATATCAAGAGAACCATGGAGAAAACACCCTCTTTTCTGTTCCATGCGAGGCGGCTCTTATAAAAATTCCTGTGTTTCGAAATTCATTAATATTGTCTATAAAATTTTATAGAAAATTTCAATTTTTGAGGTGATTGTGCAATATCTTCTATAGTATAAGGGATATTAGTAATATTTTTATAACATAGGAGGTATTGGCAAATTTTGAATGTGCAAGAAATTGTATGCAGTTCTGGTAAAACACAAAGAATAAAATTCATTTTACTCTTTTATTTTATATGTTGCGTTGAATACAACAACAGAGCCCATGCGTGATTTATGAATAAGCATTGTGGGGATTAAATATATTAGAACATAATCACTCTTTAAACTCATAAGTCTAAGGTTAAATCGGTTAGTTAGCATTTTAAATTTATAATACAAATTAAATCTCGTTTGAGAAAAAGGCTATTTAAACTTTAAGGCATAACAATATGATAAAAGAAAGAAGATCTTCATAGGACGAAAGATCATAATATTCTACACTACTAGGAGCTCTGACCCAAAATACTATCAAGGTTGCATGTTATGTTATCAACAGGGAAACTCTTGAAACAGACACTACCCAAGCAAAAAAAACCAAGTAGCGCCTATCGTTTATGTGTTGAAATTAAGAGATGGTGCCGGGTTGAAAAGTTACCGTTATCAATGCATTTAAAAGACATGGACCATTGAATTAATCCTAGCTAGCATGAACCTTCAATTAATGATTCTACTCATCATCACTCCATGACAAAGAAAGAGAGCAAGTGCAAGTACAGCCCTAGTCCATGTTAATGGAGATGCATGTGCATGGCTTTGTTTATTAGAAGAGAGTTGGTCCATGTCACTTGTGTTAACTGGGCAAAAAAGTTGCCTTTGGCGATTTTTGGAGAAACTTACAAAGAAATAAGTTGGCAATTTTTTGGTTTTGGCCATGTCTGAAACGAAATGATTGATTCAGGTTTCTCAACTTTTAGTGCCACAGAAAATAACATGGCCAATTTGTTTCAGCTTCCATATATCAGATGCTCAGAAGTACAGGAAATGTGGAAGACAACTATGTGACCGTGAATATGATGATGCTAGTTTCACATGTTAACGTGAAAACCTGTTGGTTTATCTACGTGACCACGCATGCATGCAATAATGTGTGTGAGTTATCCACAGGAAAAAAGAGACTAGGGTTCTTATGTTTTCTGCTTATCTTCCTTTAAGTGCATGTGTCTTATAATCGTAACTTGTTCAAGAAAAAGAAAAAAAGAAAAAATTTTAAACATGAGTACACTCAATCATGTAAACGCTAAGAACTCATTTGGGATGGCTTTTATTTAAAAACAATTTACTCCATAAATTTCGGAAAAAAATATTTTTATCAAAAGTTGAATTTTTTGGCTTTCAGAAAAAGTTAAATTTGAGTTTTTTTTTTTTAATTTTAATTTTTTTAAACCAAGCCAAACAATTATAGCAAAAAGATATACTCTTTTAAGGAATTATTTTAAATAAAAAATTCAATTCAAAGGGCCCTAATGTCATCCCACTCTTACCAGGGCATTTGTAGGTTAAAAAAAAAAAATTCGAGTGAACGAGAAGGTTAAGAATCTACCTAATTGAAAAGTATAGCATTTGCATTTCTGATAGCCTCGGAAAGTACCTGGGCCGAATGGGTATACCCAGTAATGGTGGGCCGGGTGGGCAAACAGGAACTGGTTATAATGAATACAAGTTTGTAGAATGGTCCAGACAAAGTATTTTTCTTTTCTTTTCTTTTTTTTTTTTGAGTGAAATGCATTAATTTATCTGCAAATTGAATTGCATCAGTTACTCTCTTTTTTTTCCCAAAAATCTAAACAAATTAACACTCGAATAAACTTTTTCTATTTATTATTTTAAGATCTGCATATCATTGGTTGATAGCCCTATACAGAGCCACAAAATGCATCATTTTATTTTTCATTTGCATATTGCATGAACATTTGGCAAATTGATAGTGTCTCTGCAACATTGGAGCACACAATTTCTACATAGTTTATCTTATATTACCTTTTCCTTGCCTAATAAATCCTTGTATAGCGATGACATAAATTCTTTAGCCAATACTAATACTCATTTTTGTTTCATATGGTAGATAATGGATAAAAATCAATGTATAATTATATAAACAAATAAAAAGAAACAGCATATGGTATTATGCAATAGTGTTTGATTTAGAAAATATATACACAGAATATACTGAACACAACATTTTTTCAAACCTTGAAAATAATTATAGTTGTAACAGTAATAAATATATGAATGACAATATTCTGAAAAACATGAAATGATGTTTATGCAGGAATGATTTGAGTTTCAAATTCCAATGCTTCTTTCCTCTTGGCTCTCTCCTTCTCAAGTAAATATATTCTTTCTGCTTCTGGCATTGCTGATATAATAGTCTGCAACTTGAAGTTTAACTCCTCAACCTTTTCCATGAGCCTGTCATTTGTGAACATACCAAGAAGCACACTTTGAATAGTCTTCCGACTTTCCATCAATGGCAAAGCAATAATGACAGCTGATGCAATGGTGCCCCATGCAATTGCTATTACTGCCCAGAATGTGAAGTAACCCTTGTTGAACTGCCCTGCATTATCCAAGAAACACACGGAAATTGCATGAAATATGTTAATTGGATAAGCAACAGCCGTGAGAATTCTTCCGGATCATGGAATTCCATCCTAAAATCAAGTGGTATAGGTGGAATATAGTCCAGGATCCGATAAGAGGGTGTTTGACGTTTATGATTTTTTCTATTTTAACCGGAATGTTTGAGACTTGCCTGCAGGAAGAGTAAGCAAAGGCCAGAGTACAACAATCAGTAAAGTGAAACCAACCCCCCATTTTATTATCCATGATTTTGCTCTGATCAGCTTTTCCTCCCCGAATTCTTCAGCTGGTAACTCACTTTTCTCCTTCTCTACAACGGTAATCTGCTTCGTAGTTTCCCAATCATAATTTTGAGGCCATAAGACGCTACATATAGCATGAACAGCTCCACTTGTAAGTATGGAAACAAGATTCCCAGCCAGCATTGGAGCATTTCGGCCAGTAGTGTCAAGATTCACTCTACTGTACTCAATTTTAGTAACAGACAACCAGGTGATGATTCCAAGTATACAACCGGCTACTGCACCGAGAATTGCGCCAACTGCATTTGCTTTGCGCCAGAGAAGCATGAACGCTATAGGAAGAACTGCTGATCCAATGAAGACTCCCATTGCCAGATACATCCAGCCCAGAGAAACACCGGCTTTGTTTAAGATCACTGCTAAGATTCCCATGAAACAACCGAAGGCCAGGACAACGCTCCTTGACACTTTCAAGATTTGTTTTCCAGTTGCATCTGGATTGATATATGTACGGTAGATGTCATATGTACATAATGAGGAAACAGCGATTAACTCAGAGGAACCCGCGGATGTGACAGCCCTGGATCATTATCAGATGAAATCTTAGCATAACCGATCATTTTCACTCTTGCCATATAGAACACTTACAGTGAGACATTGTGGGCTTGCAGCATGAGCATAACTTAGGTTAATGTGGCATCAATGTTTAGTAGAAAGGGCTTACATGAAAAGCATTGTGAGAAGAAGAACAGATCCCCCTTTTCCCATCAGAGCAATTGCTGTAGCAGGAGGAACAAGCCCGTGGCTCGCCTCACTGGCTGTAATTGGCAGATCCAGAGCAAGTGCTCCCAGGCCAAGTGAAGTTGCCAAAGAGAATGGCACAGCAAACCATACTAGTCCTCCTAGTAAATAGCCCTTGTGTGTTGATGATGGTCTAGCAGCAATAGCACTCACCCAATACCCCTGCAGTTTCAATAGATTGGCTTATTGGGATAACGAAATTTATGATAATTACTTGATGCGTTGCTGAAAGGGAAAAAAAAGACACTTACATTATCAACAAATACTGTACCAAAATTTCCTACAATGTTGATAATGCCGAAAACCAGCCCTCCAGAACTGAGCATTGTTATGTATGATCCCTTGTAATTCCCATCAACTGGACCACAAGCTTGTCCAATGTGAGAAATGGGCTCCTCACAGATTCTGGACTTGCTTGCAACCTCAAGCAAATGTCTGTATACAACGCTTGGGCTACCAAGTTCACTGCTTGCAACGTAAACTAGGTACACAAAGATGACTAAAACCACATGTACTGAAATGGGTAACCAAAAAAGAGAATGAGATTAATATGTTACATCATTATTGGAAGCTGAATCTTCTGACTGAAGCAATACAGACCTATTACAGAATGTATGTAACTTGCCAAGAAAGTGGCTTTCAGTCCTCCAGCAAGTGTATAGACAACCACACCAAGGGGTATGAGAAAACTTGCAGCGTATATGTTCACCCCAGTAAGTGCATTCACTACTGCCGAACCACCAAGAAGGAGCATGGCCGTGACAATAATATTCGTCCAGAAGCAGAATCCAAGAAAGACAAGATGAGCAGCAGTTCCCCATCTGGTGAAGTAAAAAGATTATGACAGTAAATAAATAAAATTTTAGCACATAAGAAATAAGATTTTCACTGCATATTTTTCCATTAGTATTATTGGCCCGACCTAGCTTTCACAATTTCGCACACTGTATGAGCATGAGGGGCTTTTCTTTTGATCTCTATAGCCATTACACCAAACAAGAGTACCTGTTCATCGGTATTTCAAGAACTAGTCAAGATATTTAGCTTATGCCCTATTTGAGGAGACCAAGGACTGAAGAATAAGTAACGGAGAAAAATTGAAGTTAGACATGCCTGGATGGTTGCCCCACTGGCATACCAGAAAGGGCCGCTAATTCCATACTCCCAGGCAACATTGGAACTTTGTAAAATTGTAGCAGCCCAAGTCCACTACAAGAATCAAGCTCTCTGAAGTTAAGTCTATTGAAATCTTCTTTTTTTGGCAGGCCTAGTCCTGAGAAGACGGGATATAAGCATGTTACCTGAGATACAATTACACTGGCAATTAGTCCTGTTTTGACGTTTCTTCCTGCAGTGTTGAACCACTCTGATGTATGACGTGATCCTACATACCGCTTTTCCAGCCATACCTGAGTAAGAAAAAAGATGGTTCAAGGACATGAAGTGATTTGAACTTCATCTGATTGTACACAAAGGAGTTGGGCAGAAGTGAACTAACATAGCAAGAGTGTATTTCTAGTGAGACAAGCAATTGAAACCATCAAGAATAGGTAATGCAATCACTATGAGCATTCGAGCTACATTGTCTAGTTATATTATGTTTTACTACGTGGTCAAGTTATACTATGTTGATGCGGTACTACTTTCTTTCTGATGAAAAATCTTTCGACCTGATATGGCCACTATTAAGATAAAATCTAGGGATACCTCCAGAAATCAGGTTAAATCTGCTCAACTCAATTTGCAACCAAAATCTGTAGTGCATAAGAGAATAATTATGGCTTCGACAAAATGCAAAGGTGACATCACATTCCAAATTTCTAGTAAATTGCATCATTTGCTGATAGACAAGACTTGAAAAGAATGAACCAATGCTCATACGAATGATGTTTGAGGTCTAAACAAAAATACTTATCAAAAGATTCGGCTACAATACTTCAGAAGATAAGTAATAAGAAGAGGAATGCATAATATTGCAAGACACAAGAAGCTGAGAGCTTTCTGTTCGAATATTTCAGATGTTTCTGAAGGTCTAAATGTAAATAGAGCATAAGCTACACAAAGCCATGCTGTTTTTCTGTCCTGCTCTATCTTGGAAACAACTTAGCTGGAGAAAACATTTGTCTAATCCTTAGAAGGCATGAAAATTAACATTCAAGAAATTCAACGGAAGAATCCGAGTATCCCTGATAAGATCACTAAAAGAGCTACTTATTATGACAAGGCGAAGAACACAAATCAGCTAATGTCCTTCTGGAGCTGAGGACGGTAAATGTGGATTTGCTAGGAATTTTCATTAATGAATTTTGTTTCCTTCACTAGAGCTTCACTTTCTTTGAGTATCTTCAGCATATTTAACTTTGTTTTTCTGATAAAATCAAACGAAAATTCAGATAGTACAACTTGATGAAGAGAAGATGCTAACTTGTCTTGCACATAATGTTAGTGATAAGCTATAACCATACCCCATCTTAAAAGTATATGTTGCACTCAGTAAAAGCTGTGCTATGTCAATTCGGTTTTGGAAATGGATAAAATGAATTTACCAGAAAAGAGGTGAAGACCGCGAAAAAAGCTCCGAATCCAAGAATAACAGAATATCCAACGCCTTGATTCAGCACTGCTTTACCTCCAAAGAAACTGGTCTGCCTCACACAACTGCCTCCATCATCCTTATGGTAATATTTGGCTGAGAATTCATAAGGTGGGCAATTTGTGAAGGTGGAGGCCATGTCGTTAAGTGAGTGCTATTCCACCTTAACAATCATAGAACACAATTTTGTCAGCAAGAAGATAGCTTGGAAATGCAGAATGTGGACGATGTACACTATAATCAATAATTGCAACTCTGCAAGTCAAACGAAGAGAAGGTTTCTAAAAGTCTTTGATATAGAAGGAATCTCCAGGGTGGAAGTGATGATAGTTTCAAGGGTCACTATCAGGAGTCTGAATTCTCAATTCTGCAATCGGCAGCATTGTAATACTTTGTTTGAATCTTATATGAAGTTGAGACAAAAACTTCGTTTTAATAACAAGGTCAATTATTGCCTATTCATTTATTATAACTTGTAACAAACGTAACCTCTTAAGCTGGGTTAAAATCTTTAAATATAACTTGTTACGGGTAAAAATATCGAGATGGAATTTTTATCTTCTCATTCATTTGAATTTAACTTGCTTAAAACTCGTGTGCAAATCAAACACTGTACAATGGAGTACATAATTTTAAAATGAATCTATATCATCTTTTATCATGATTTCATATGTTCATGTGCTAGAGTCTTGCTTCATTGTATGGCTAACGGAATCACCACAAATTAGGAAAAGGGTGTCCCGGTACGTGATTGGAAGATTCATTTGTACTTTTGAATATTCCAAGTCAATGCTCTTGTCAGGACTTGCAGCTAGCTCAATAATTAAATAACAAAGTTATTAAAGAAAAATTCATGTGGACAAGAATATTAATTTTTTGACACCCAATAAAAAAAAAGGAAAAAGAAAAAGGAAGATTCATGAATACATTAGATACTTTTGTCCCATTAGGACAACTTGTGGGGAACTGAAACAGGGGAAGCAAGGAGTCGACAGTACAAAAGAGTCCAAAATATTTTATGCATCTTGATATAAGAGTACAGTTTAGTGCGTGGAATATAAATTCAAATGTAATAAAATACATACTTGTTTAATTAGATGCATCCGTAATGAACCTTGATCTATTCTTGTCACCTGCAATATGAATTTAGCTTAAGCTGTTGTCACTTTTTATAAGTTTAATCAATCATGTTATTTGTGGGATTTATATTTCTTATCATTAGTGTATTTTTGGAGGGATATCATATTTAAATTAATGGTGAAAATTTATTGATATATGAAATAAATTGTTAAAATTTTTAGTTAGAAGGTTAGGACCAAAATAAGAGTCAAAAGAGGATCCTCATCCTTTAGAAATGTGCATAGTGGTTAAACTCTTATTAATACACATTTATGGCACATATTTGCCAAATAAACAAAGACATTAATGACTGATAAAATTTGTCGTTCTGATAAAAATCTAAGATAAAGATTTTAGGGGCAGAATCTTTAAATTGACGCAAGGATTAATTAAAAAGTTAGACACGAAAATGTTCCCTTCTTTTAGCAATTTAACAATGAAAAATGCTTTTTGATGTCGTATTTTAATTGAAAGGCGAAAATAGACAGTTGGAGATGCTTAGAACAAATGTGATAGTGTGCTTACAAGTAAATTTTGATACTAACAAGTAATGATAAATAAATAAATAAAATGTCTAAATAAGATATGGTTATAAATTGCTGATATATTTGATAAATAAATTCTACAAATAGTAGTATTAGTTAAAATAATCAAAAAAGGACCTTTGGATCCATAATCAATATTATAGAATTTTGAAGGATAAAAAATGTTGTCTTTGGTCAAACTATAGCGTTTATAAGCTGCTCAAAAATTTTTTCATATAATTATAACTATGTAATTATGTCTTATATAATTCACTGGAAAAAGAAATGCTAAATCAGCACATTCAAAATTTAGTATCTTAAGATTAGTTGTTTATAAAATTCAAAATTAAAAACTCTGTAATGACAAAGAGAAAAGTATTTCTTAATTTTTATTTTAAATTTAAATTATAAAAATAATTAAAATGATATAATATACAAATTATTAAAAAAAAAATTTCTCTCACATTATTATGGAAAAGAAACACTTAATATGATACGATCCAAATTCGTTTTTAAGATGTGTTAAATCACTCATACTTGATTCTGTTCTACCAAAAAGGACTGATCCAACGATTTGATATCTTAAAAATTGGGCTACACTGGCCCACAATGTATGGAATTACGTTTCTGACTGCAAAGCCCAAACAAGATCATTGTCGACGAACTCGAAGAGCCTGTCCTTTCAAGTCAAACAGCCGTCCTCGCTAACATAAGCAACCAAAAAATTTAAAATTCGTTACATTAAAAAGTTATAACATTACAAAAAATTTAAATTCTAAACAAAACACCCTTATCAATTTAGGGTTTGAGAGAACACCAGGTGCCACCCATGCTAAAGTGCCATTGACTTCTTGAATAGGAAATTGGCTTAAGTTCGTGATCTAGACATGCTACGTATACCAAATTAATCAAATAGTATAGAGGTCGAGGAAAAATATCTTAAATAATTAAAATTATTTTGTTTTTATGAACGATGATCTCGTTTGGAGTCTCACGAGAGGCGTAGACTGATTTGGGGTTAGAATTTTTTCCCTTTCTGAAAAGAAAGTAGTCCGAACTTGGTTAAAGGAGCAATCAACACGTGCTTGAAAGCTATTTGTCCATTCTTTTTTTTCTCCCCCATACATAAAAAGCCCGATTTCATTTCTTGAAGATGCAAATTTGTTGTATTGCACTTATTATTGAGATGCCATTTTCCTTACAATTAATATATTTTTTTCTTCTAAAAGGAGAGGCGATATTATACCTATATATATATATATATATATATATGATCAATCCATTCAATATGTCTGTTTTTAAATAGAATAATACTATATATATATATTTGAATAATCCTTTTATCACCCCTTATATGACATCCTAATTGTCATCCAAATAGATAGGTTGTCTCTTAATTTATTTTTCTCTCTCTTAATTAATTTGATTTTCCTCTTTAAACTAATTTATTTGAGTAATGCTACAGTCACCCATTTTTTAATTACCCTTTTATCACTCCTTACATAACATCTTAGTTGTCATCCAAATACATAGGTCATCTCCTAATTTGTTTTACTTCATATATACTTAGTTAAAATGTATAGATATTTCATATTTGGTATCCTTTATTAGCTTAAGTAAGTCTTTTGTTACTTCGGTTTGACAAAAGAATAGGTCTATTTTTATTTTTGCGTAAGTTAACAAAATATAGTTAATGTAACAAAAAATAACAAAACTTGTTTTAGTCTTTTCTTAATATACTCCTTTATTAGTATTAGATGACGACTCATGTTTGTTTGTAATTACCAAACTATAATAATTAATTAATAGTGTATATTTATAGATATGATGCACAAAAGGGACATATAAGAAAACTATCAGATAAAAATTGAAAAATGAACCGATCTTTATTATACGAAAATTGTAATTTATTTGCTCCTTCCTTTTCTCATTATGACTAGATGATGACTCATGTTTGTTTGTAATTACCAAACTATAATTAATTAATTAATAGTGTATATTTATTGATATGATGCACAAAAGGGACATATAAGAAAACTATCAGATAAAGAATGAACAATGAACCTATCTTTATTATACGAAAATTGTAATTTATTTGCTCCTTCCTTTTCTCATTATGACTATTCAAAGCTCCACCCTTCTGCCTTCTAGAAAGGCAGATCAAAGTGTGTGTTCCACAAATTTAAAAAAAAAAATGTCTCATTTTTTTCCTGCTCTTAGAAATAGAGTAATGTCCAATGATATATAAATATTTTCTTTAAGAGTTATTAGGGGAAATTATGGAGCTTAAAAGATTTCATTTCAGAAGGTAAGAATATATAGCATCTCACCAGGTTATCTAATTAGCTAGAGTCAATAAAAATGTAAATGGTTACAATTGTTTAATTAATCACAAGGTAAGCATACATTATACACAATCAATCTCGACAGCACAATTTTGTAAGAGTCACTATCTAAAGCATGACTTATCACCTCAATAAAAACGTGATTTGTGTGTCTAATGACATGCTAAACAAGATAATGAGAAAATTATTTTTTTTAAAATTTAGTATACCAACTAAGTATACATATGAAAAATAATATTTGGGTGAAAAAGATAGAAATAATATTTAGTATTACTCATATTTAAGATCCCAATGAGCTGCTTGCCTGATAAAATTTATTTACACACACACGTATCTTTGGAAGAGTGCATACTAACCAAGCATACTAGCGAAACATACACATTAAAAAATAATAAATAAATGATAAAAATAAAATGATACCTAAAACTGCAACATTTATTTAGTTGTTTATGCTCTACATTGCATTTTTTAGTTACAAAATGCTAAAAGGTCAGACCATTAAATTAAAATGGCCTCACCAATTAGTCGCATGAATCATATGCTGTACTTATTTAACTTCATTTGTACTTTGGTCTTTTGTTCAGCACTCCATACTAAGTTTACGAGGCAATTAACCACATGATTATGTTGTATATATATTTTTTCATCTGTACCTGCTTTGAGAGAACACCAGGTGTGCTTATTGAGATTATTAACCAAGTAGTACAAAGGATTCAGATAATAATTTAAGTAATATATATTATCTTTTTTATGACTGGTGATTTGATTTGAAATATTTTTCCCAAGAGACGGGAGGCTGAGTTGGGGCTGGGAGTTAAAAAAGAAACTAGTGCAAACTTGTTTAACTCCGCAATCAACACTTGCTTGAACGCTATTTGTCCGTGCTTTTTTTTTTTTTTTACTTTATTTTTTCCTGGTCCATACTTAAAAAGCCCGATTTCATTTATTCAAGGTGCAAATTTGTTGTATTGCATTTATTATCGGGATGTCATTTTCCTTATACTAATTAATTTTTTTTTTTTTGGAGAGTAGATAATTTCTCATATGATCAATTATTCATTCAATATTTCTACTTTCCGAAGATAACTTCTCATATTAAATCGAGGGTTAGATATCTTAATAACCCACCTCATCCGTCTGGATATCTTGGTTGAAACTATAGCTGCATATACTCAGTAAAATGCTAATGGCGTTCATTAGTTGATGTATCTTTTTTTCTTATTTGAGACACTTAACATTTTATATATATCCTTTATTAAGTCAAAGTCTTTTGTTATATTAAGTCAAAGTCTTTTGTTATTTCTGTCCAACAAAAATATGTCTATTTTTGTTTTTACGTAAATTAACAAATTATATTTATGAAAACCAAAATTAATCAATATTTTTCAGTCTTTTCTTAGTATACTTCTCTATTAGCATTAGATAGCTCATGTTAGTTTGTTTGTAGCTATCATACTATTAGCAATTAATAGTGTATATATATTTATTGATATGATGCACATTAAATTGGGACAAAATAGAAATCTAATAAGCTTACTTTTCTTCTAGAGAAGAAATAGGACAATAATTTAGAACAAATAGAAAATGAAAAACGAAACCTATCTTTATGATAATATCGAAAATAAATTGATCTGCTCCTTAGTCCTTCCTTTCCTCACTGTGACTATTCAAAGCTCTCCAGCTCCTGCCTTCTAGAAAATGGATATTACTTTTCATTCTCAAACTTACAAAATTGACTTATTAAAGATCCAAAAAATTTCAGGACCTGGATAAAATTTTGTAAGAGTGTGTTCCATGAATACTAAAAATTAAACATCAATTCCTTCAATTTTTTTTGGGAGGCTAAACAACTATGTAAAGATCACATGGAGCTATCTCACTCGCCTTTCATCTCAAGCTAACAAAGGAGTCAATTGCTGCGGAGCTGACTCAAAATCCTGACACCCAATGGGCAATCCAACTTCGGTATGCTTAATGTTTGGATTTTTTTTTTTTTCTCTCTCTCTTTATTCTTCTGCATGTTGTATACGTTTCAGTAATCAATGTTAAAAGCTCACGAATCACGATCTCCCAACAGATCGTAAAACTTTTTTAGTCAAACGAACATTAATTGTTACGTGGAAAATAAGATGATTATGGTCTGAAAATCTTCTACTTGAGCAGACGACGCAGCGTTAAAATTGAGAACTCCCCTGGAAAAGAAAACATTATTTGACCTAGAAAGGTCAAATCTAGACTAGCAGTACAAATTATTAAAATAGTATCTAAAATATCTCATTATGTGCCCATGTGTGATGTGTCTCATTTCTAACCATGCATACATATAATCCTCTTTCTTTACTGTTTCTAGAAGGCGTGCATGGACGATACGATCGAAGATCACTAAAAATGCCGCCCAACATTCTTCTCCAGTGGAGTGTTTTGCCTCAATATTGATAAAAATAATACTTTACATTTATCTCTTTGCTCTTTCTTATTAAGTACAATAGATAAATATAATTAAATCTTCTTTATAAATTTAAATTTTAAAATAAGGTGATAATTTAAATTAATATCAAAATCTAAAAAATAAATAATCTTAGGTTCAAAATTCACAGCCACCCATTTAAAATATTAAAGTATTTATATTTAAACTCTAAACAAATCATGTTGCACGTGAGAGAGGATGTTAAGTATGATAAATAAATACAACCAAATCCTCTCTACAAATTTAAACTTTTAGATGAAATGATAATATTCAATATATATTCATGTTAATACTTTTATACTATAAAGAATGTTACTAATACCCATAAATAATGTTGCACAATCACTTCAAAAATCAAGATTTTGTACGATATTCTTTACAGTATACAGGGGATGTCGGTGAATATATTAGCAAAAAATTATGTCGAACTTTGCTAAAACAAAAGGGCATAAAAGGTATTTTATCCAAAAAAATTCTCTACTTATATAAAAAGATTAGTACCAAAAAAGTGACAATGTTGTAATAAATTTCAAGAAAATACATGATTATCAATGAAAATTTGTATAATATTTGTAATGGCAAGTTTGTAATTTTTATATTTATCATGACACAATTATAATTTTATATTTACTCTTTTCTTCTTTTTCCTTCCCTAGCAAAATGATTTCTTCTTTCTTTTCTTACTTTTTTTTCTCTTAATCACGTATTTTAACTTCTATTTGGGGTAGATATTGGTTTAAATTTTTAATATTTTGAGTTTCGCTATAAGAAAATAATTGGGTATTAAAAGTCATAAAACTCAAATCTGGTTAAAAGAATTAGTTTGAGTTTTTGAGTTCAAATTTTTAAATTTTATTATTAAAATTAAAGAAACTTTTTGATTAGATGATCTTATATCTATTTTATTTTAGTTTTTCCTTTCTATCTCAATTAAAATAATGTGCACTCTCTTTTTTATTATTTTTTATTTTTTCCAATCCAAATTGGAAAAACTATTTAAAAAAAACCATTCGATCGGGGTTGGACATGAGAATTCGGTTGAATTTTTAAGTTCAAATATTTGATTTTAAAGCTAAAAAACTATTAAGTTCAATATTTAAAATCGCAAAACTTGATTTTTTTGTTGGACATTTGGGTTTCATGTTTGCTAATTTATGTTAGATTAAAAAATACATAGATTTGTTAAATCATATTGTGTTAATTTAACTAAATTTAAAAATAGATTTTGGCTTTCACACAAGACTGAAAATTGATCCAGGGTTTTAAATTTTCAGGTTTAGAATTTTGAACTTCCAGAACAAAATTAAATTATCCAATTAGGTAATAAAAATCATAAAATTCGTTCATAATTTAAATACCTGGGTTTTTGGTCTTCGAGACTCTCATTATCTTTTTTCTTACGTGTTTTTGTTTTTTGTTAAATCCCATTGTGCTAATTGGGATTAAATATATAAAAAATATGAAAAGTTGAAGAAAATTAAATATAAAAAAATTTAAGTTCATTTAAATTACAATATTTGAGTTTAAATAATTGTAAAATCATCTCAAATTATATTAAATTACTTATGAGAATGAAAAATAAAATCTCAACTTTTCAATTTCATTTCTATATAAATTTTACATATAAAATTCTAATTCGATTTGATCAAGTAAAATCCAAAAAAAAGAGAAAAGCATATATGCCCACTCTCATATTCACCCAATTCCCTTTAATTATATTCTACAATCTTTTTTTCACTTTTAATCAATTTTATCTTAAATTTGTCAAAATTGCAAAAGCATAAAATTAACACCTTTCTCTATTTCAATTATTATAAAGAGATGTGTAAATATAAGTACAACTTATTTAACTCCTTGCAAGATTACTGAATTTTCTTAATAACTACTTATTATATAATTTAAATTTTATATTATAATAATATTAAATAATATAACCGTACCTTACACGACATTAATTTATTAGTTATTGTATAAAAGAAGATGTAGAAGGGAATAAGTGCTATATAATAATGTCGGATAAATAAATAACTAACCTGCACATATCAGACATATGCATGTCTTTTGTATTAAATTTTTCCCGTACGTAAACAACGTAAAAGCAGCCTTGATATCATCATTCTCTAGAAGCATTGCGTCCCATTTTTGTCATGCACAATTGACTCTTCGTTTCTCTATACAAATCAAGATGCCCGCTCTATAAATACACCTCACATATTCACATCCCCTCTGACAAAACACGCGCAATTATTGACATTATTCAGCTGCTGCTTACCACCACTGAAAAACCTCCAAAAATGGATAATTACAATACTAAAATCCATCAACAAGAAAAAGAAGAAGCAGAAGAAACTCTCTCCCTCAGAAATCTCCCTGTAAACTCTAATATTCAACCTGAAAATGAAGGCCTACTCAACCCCCAAAAGCGTCCTCCTGATGAAGAAAGCGATGCGTTCGAGTTCTTTAGCGATGTTAGTTCTGAAATGTCTCATGCAGAAGACATATTCTTCCGCGGAAAAATTTTACCCCTCCAAGAAAAAGCTCTATCAAATCATTGCCGACGGTTCGAGCCGTTGTCTCAATCGTCGGCAAAGATGATTGATCGATCAAGCAGTAGTATGAGTACAACAAGGTTCAAGAGGAACTGCAGGTCCCTGGATCATAAAAAGAGTTCAAGTTTGAGATTTCAAGTGCCAAACGTTCCAAGAGCTTTATCAGATAAGAGTTCAGAAAAGTCCGATGCTTCTGGGACGGTGAAATCAGTGTCAAAGCCTAGATGGTACAAGATAATGTTTGGGCACGTAAAGTTTCCTCAAGAGATGGATCTTCAAGACATCAAAAATCGACAGATTCGTAGCAAGCCTAATTGTCTGAAGGCTCCGGTAGTGAATCAGAGCGCTCGGAAAAATTTAAGCTCTTGGGATCTGCTTGGGATGTTAAGCTGCAACAACTATGCAAGTGTTGCCGTAACGGCTTCCATCAGTTCAGTGCAGAGAAATTGCCGTTCATACATTACACGCCATATTAATTAAGGAGTAGCGCAGTCCTATAATTCATCGAAGTGGTTTTTAAGTCTTGATGTATTGGCAATCATCATTTAAGGGCTTTTACGTAGAAAAGAAGGCAGTGGATAGTTAATGCACATGGTCGATGATGATGTTTATTTTTTGCTTGAGGTTGAGGAAATATGCTCGTCCTCCATTCCTGAAATGGGGCCATGAAAGCATCAATGGAGATCACGAGCCTCTCAAGAGCACCATCAATGCTATATGTTTATCTGAGTAATTATCTCATTTATGACGACTCCAATACGCGCGCCACACTTATAGCTGCTTCGAATTTTCCGTAAAAAGTAGAATATCCTGCCTAGAATGTTCTATATATATATTATATATTGTAAAAATTTGGTGATCATGATTATTAATTAGCAGTCTGTATAATCAGATATAATTTCACTGGGACAAGGAAGAAAAAAACACGCATGATATGTTACTCGACCTCAAGTGTTGTTGACCCACCAAAAAGAAAAGTCTCAAATATAGATAAAATAGAATTGGTGCACATACTATATATACTAAATTCTCCTCCAGAAAGTTTGGAGTGCCTTTTTAATCTTCATCGCTAGGTCCTTTGGTTAATTTTAGTTGTTCTTTTCTGCTTTTGACTTCCTCTGTTATGTTACTACTAGTTAAAATTAATGCAAAAAAACTAACTTCATAAAATATCATTTTTTAAATTTAATTAGATACATGTGATCATATTATATATAGTAGAAACTTTGTGTTTTTTTATTTTTTATTTTCTAATGATTCTTTGACCACTTTTGAGTAAAAAGATAGAAACCACTTTAAATAGTGCTTAGTGTTTTAATCAAATAAAAATACTATTTCCTTCCATTTTGATTGTTTGATAAGACAACGTTTTAAGAAAAACACTACTGTTTGTGAAATTTGAATTACATGTCAGAGTAGAGTTTAGTGCATCACCTTTTTCTGGCAACTCTAACCTCTTTCCAATATATTTTTGGCAATTATCTCTTTCCAATATCTCTGTATTTTTATATTTTCTTTCACAAATATAAACCCAAAATTACACAAAAATCAATTCCAAATCCTATCCATATCAGGATATATTAAAAAAGTGTAGGTCATCTTTACCCATTTATTACTTTTTCAAAAAAAAATTCAATCAATTAAAAATATTTTTATAATAAAAAGTATCTGTTATAATATTAATAAAACTAATTTATCAAAAAAATAATTTTATTATACTTTAACAAAAAATATTTCTATGAGAAACATATATCTAATTATAAAATAAATTATCTTTTTCTAATAATAATAACAATAACAACAACAACAACAACAACAATAATAACAACAAAAATAATAATGTTATATCAATATCTTTTTCTATTATTTTGTATTCATCAATTAATCCAACAGTTAATTTTATAGAACACATTTCATCTAATTAGCTAGTTAAACAACTAAAATATAACCGCTATGAGCTATTTAAACAGCTATCAACTACTATCCCATATACTAACAGCTAATTTTGCTGAACGGCATTATATGTACTTACATATATATACATATATACATACATACATCATATACGTGTCTAAGTATTACATGATTTGTAAACCAGTTTGGTGAAATAATTGAAAACTTTCTGAATGAGCAGGTTCTGGGACTGTTTGGAAAGTTTCAAAATTTCCTTCTTTTAAAAAGAAAAAGAGAAAGAATCTAATGGATATTTAGAATTAATTTATAAATATTTGTTTATCTATTTACAAAGTATTCATTGTTAATTTTATCATAGCTAATTAAGACAAATATAAAATTTTCAAAAGTAATTTAAAATTTTCATTAATTTTTTTCCTTTTCGTTTTTTTTTTAAAAAAATTCGAAACTTTCCAAGTTGTCAGAACACATGACCGGAGGGGAAGTTTATATACTTTTATATTTTTACCACGGGAACTGATTTATGAATCATTTAAACAAAAAGTAGTAGGTTTTTGCCATGTAGATGTCTCAATATTCAATAAGGGCAAAACTAATACTTTATGAAGTTGCATGGTTTTTCAGTATAATAGAGAGACCTAAGAAAAAAAATAATTAAATATATATTTAGTCTAATATTTGAAAATAACTAAATAAGGGACCCAAATATCTTTTTCTACGCTTAATCTCATGATGATTATCTCCATTTCCAGTTTTTTGGCTGAGCATCTCCATTTCCAGTTGGTGATTTCGGTTTGATCAATACTTGTTAAGTTCTTACTTTTCTTCATTTGATCCTTGTGTTGTTGTCTGATTTTTCATTTTAGGGATCTCAGTTTCGGTGAAAGGGATAGAATATTTGCAACAGGTTTCCATTCAATTGAACTACGCTTATTTATTTATTTATTTTTTCAATTAGGATCTTATTTTTTGGTTGCGATTCCACCATGTCCTTTCCATCCCACTGGAAATCAACTTTATGGTATAAATGCTTATGACCTCCGCCCCTATGCATTCCGGTAATGATTGGTTTGGCATTATGACCGTTACCACTATGATACTATCCATAGATCAAAGGCTATGATGAAAGTTCGAATCAGCTTCCTAACCTATAGAATATGGAATTATTTCATAGATTGAATTTCACTTTACTATCTATGATTCTGTTATGTCTCTATATTCTCCATGATTGCTTGCTTTTATTTGCCTGGATTAGCGACCAAAACATCTATCTCGAATTAGTGACGGAAATTTCTAATCCCTCACTATCTAGAGACAGGCCAAACAGAGGGGGGGGGGGGGGGAGGAGAAAGTAAATATGTCCATTGAGCAACGTGAGAGAACATATTTTGGTAAGGTAAAAAGCAAGACAACGCCCTTTTCACTTGGAAACAGCAAGACAATGCCCGTAATTATTACATGTTTTATTTCTGGTAAAGAGCATGTGTACTAGAAAAATAGGAGTATGAAAAGGAGATTTACTCCAACTCTTTCACCTCGTATTCATGAGATATCCTAAGAGGTGATTCCTTGGAGACAGGCCTTTGTTCAGACCAAAGCTCCAGATTCACAGTCCCTGATCCCCAATGCACAAGACACTTGAATACCTGTTGAGTGTTGAACCGGTTTACTAGTGCCAGACCAAGGCATTTGTCTATAAGCATCCATTCACCTAAAATACACAAAGCAAACAAATATTCACTTTGTTATCAGCCCCTGTAACAGTTGTTGAAGGAGCTAAAAGAAAATCGTCACTGTGTGAAGGGCGAAAGATAACCAGAAATGAGCAGGCAAAGAATATCTACCGTTTGGAAGGAGGTCTCCTTCGAAAACCTGCTCTCCGGAGTCTGGCCAAACTTCGTGCTTGGACCCATTGACAGAGATGAATGTTATGTACGACTCGGTTGCGTGCAGCAAGGCGAATGTTGGGTGCACGCGCAAGCATACAAGCCTGCAAATATGAATATACAGTTGTAGAATAGGAGAGAGGATGGAAATAAACAAGTTAGAGTAACACAAAAATGAAAGGATGCAAACACGGACGGATTATAATTGAAAAGCATTACATGCATATGTTATAACTATTCTGCAATAATCTTAAAACAAATGAAACATTAAAATGAAATGATAAACATGTCATAGAAATCACTGGATATTTTTGTGATTAGCATTTCAAGACGATTGGTAAACCCCCACCCCTATAGGATTGAATTCAGGGCCTCACGCCTGAGGGAGATTTCAAGACCATTATAATTGATTGACTGCTAATATTTATTTTGTACAGGTGCTAGATTTATTATTTCTCGTTTAATCCTTTCTCATGTTTTCGAGGCCGATCCATCATAAGAATTTCGTTTGAACTAAGCTTATTTCATGTTTAACATTCTTGGTTTCTTATTCACATTTAAGATTCTCAAGTATAGTATGAACATCTAATCGCACCTTGAATATCCTCCAGAACCAGCACCAACTTTGCGGGCCACAATGCCCGAGTTGATTTGAAAAATCTTTGGGTTGTCCTTTGGAAATGATATTTCCCGTTCAAGAATTAATCCTCCACCTATATCGCCTTCTAACTTAAGAGACTCCACTTCTCCTGCCTGCTCTAGATCCCGCCTGTAATGGGAAAATGTTGCAGCAAATACAGCATCCCAAAAGAATTAAATAGATATATCACAAGAAAATAATAATTTTCCATCACGACACACAAGATATAAGAAAAAACTTTTCATCGGAACAGACAATATTTCGTAAGCAAATTATACTACATACGAAATTCCCAACCATCTCAAACGCCTCTTGCCCTGTAAAACTCAGTGACAAGAAAACTGTAGGCAAGCTAAAGTTGTCAGAGCATCCTTCGGATGTTCAGTGAGAGCATCCTTATTATGTTCAGTGTCCAACTAGAATTTTCTTTTCTTCTTTCTCTTCCGATACCACATCACGAAGCCAAAGGCATCGCCAGCTATGACTAGCAAGGAATAGAACATGGATGGTCCTCTACTCATACAAAATTAAGAGAAAAATCCAAAGTAATGCCTCACATTTTTGCTAAATATTCTCCTAGGCTATCTATACACAGCACAGGACATTCACTTACCTGAATGGGGTGTTCCAAACACATACGACATTTATCAAACCTTTGGACCAAATATTACACATATATGCTCTAACCAAGCAGGTAAACTGTTTTTCGGAAAGTTAATTTTCAGGAATGTAATTAAGAAAGGTCATCTACAGAAATACATAATTATACAGTAAGATCCTTCCCCATTCTTTTTAGTTATTTCCGTTGTTGGATATATTTTTGGCAAATCCTCTATGCAGTACCTCTATTAGATATATAGATGCAACACATGTCATGCGCAATTGGTTGCCTATATTGGCATTGCCCTTGTACATCTTCTTCACTCACAGGAGTCAAAATGGTTTGACCGTTTCTCCTTTCTTTTTACATAGTGGTATCTGAAGTTACAGGGGTACCCTGTTGAAGTGCTTTTTTTTTTCCCTTTTTTTCCCTTTCTTCTTTCTTAAGTATCAGCTAGCAATAAATATCCTTTTAAAAGTTAAGCACATCAAATATTAGGAAAATTACATGATGTCAATCAGGAATCCAGAAACTCAATTATTTATTTACTTACTCAATGACTAAATACTCCTCAAAGCATCCAGCAGAGCGGTATTCAGTGCCACTATACTCTTCATATCCATTGATTTCTACCCTGCTGTGAAGCCATTGAGTTCCTGTTACAAAGCAAAAATAATACAATATGTTTAATCAATATCCTTTTGGTGCATAGATGGCAGATGTAGAAATACTCGTGACCAGTGGATAACTTGAGATGATTTATCCACATTGACTGATAACAAATAATCATCTTCTATATTGTAACACAAGGCTAGTGAATACTAAATTGGATGAAGTTGGGTCGAAGAGAAAGGCTTCTCTTCTGTCATCTGAAATATTCTTCTACTAGATTGAGTCAAATTGTGCAATTTGGAATTCAGTAAATACAACAAATATTTAAAGTAAGTACGTGAAAAACAAAATACTTGAACCTATACTAGTAGAACACTTCAACTAATTTTTTTGGGATTTTTTTCAGAAAATAATTTTTTAGTCATTTTTTATAACACTTATCACAAGTTGATGCGACGCGTTTGGTTCCACTTTAAATTTTTGCATACATTAAATATTATTAGTAGAATATAATAGATATCTTTTGATCTCTAATTACTTATAGGTTAAAGACAAAAAATAGCGTTTTGGGAAGCTAACCATATTAATCAATCAAAAAATTTTTTTTTTGAAAGCCATGTGGCAGCAACACAGTGCACCACATGGCAGCAAGAGGTGCTTTTGGTTTGGAAAGGAAAATGCTTATTATAGAATTGTTACTAAAAGAACGTCACCCCGCATTCTGAAGAGAGCAAATCTTTGCCTATGTATCAATATGCAGATTATTACAGTTCATAACACAGGAAGAGGAACGCAATTGACCACTAATCTAGTAGTACAAAGTTCCAGAAGTAATCCTCTTTAGCAAATAAATGGAGTTCTTCTGATATTGTTTGATGCGGGCCACAAGATTGGGAATTTTGGCTAAACTTCACAGGATGAAAAGTGAGCTAGTTTTTATCAAAGAATGCATGTTATAATTTATGAGTGTAAACTAACCAAACCACACCTTAACCCACTAGATGGGATTGGCTACATGGATTTGATAACGCAACTCATTTTTGTTGAGGGTCATCTCTTCCATTACTTAAATGCACATGAGATCTCATCTGAGTTTCTCCATCCAATTTATGAGTATATCCAGTCACCTACGTCACTGATGCTGACTATGAGCTGGATATCTATTCTTCCCAACATGTGAGCTTTTCTGAGCGGAATTTATGCGGTATACAAGCACATGACTTCTTATATATTAGCAGTAAATTATTTGATAATTATTTAGTAGGGAAATATAAAATTATTTAGAATGAAATAAAATGCTTCAGCGATAATATCAGCATTTATTTACACTATAAGATAGTTCTTTCGACTTAGTAGCCCATGCACTTTCCAAGGGACATCACTATTCCAAAGAAAGAGAAATATGGACACAAAAGATTGCAAAGGAAATCAAAAGGTCTTAGATGCTTCCATTTACGATAACAATCAGAGAGACAAATAATAAAGAAATATTACCTGAAGGAAGGTGCTCCATAGAGATAATTCTACCACCAATCCAGGGAACTACTTTGATGGCCCAATCACCACTTCTCATTTCAACTGGAGTTCTTGAAAGTTCTACTCCTTTGTGTCCAGAGACAACATCCACGTCCTGTATAGGTTTAGCACATTCTGCAATACACATGTTAAATAATATAATTACCATGCTATGAGAAGATAGCCTTATCCAATACCACAAAAAGCTTCATAACCTCTTAAAATTGCAAGACTTGTGCTACTATTTACCTAAAATGTGCTTCAATCCGAGCCTTGTACTTCATTCATTCCTTTAGAGCTAAATGATAATAAGTAAACCTGAACTACAAGGTTCTATCTCAGGTCTAACTTAGTCGCCAGTAGTTTTTCAATAATCTTTGGTCTAGTGTACACGTATATTGTTCCAAACTATCTTAATCTTGAAATAGGCAATACATTCCAAATTTGACATATATCTTAAGCATATACTCTAATCCACTATCTGGCAGTGAATTCAACTCTTCTAACAGCTCTTGCCATCTGCTAGCACAAAAGAATCCAAAAAAAAAAAATGCATTTGATCAATTTGAAATGCTTTCAATTTCAGAACAAGACCTCTTCTCCCTGTTATTACTGGCTCAGCAAGGAGGAGATAAAGATGGAAAAATAGGAGAAAACAGGAATGGGTAATGGTGAAATTCAGAGAACGCAAGAATAGAAGAGTTACCAATACGAGTTTTGAATTGTTTTTCACCCATGAGTACCAAATCTGAGACTTCATCTTTGGATGGCATCACAATTTTCACAGTTTCTCCATCAGTGCCCCATGCATCAAGCTGTATGAAAGCGCCCATAATAAAAAAGACACAAAATGAAGGGGTCCAGTTTTGAGGGACGATTAACTGAAATGGCTAATGCTCACCCTAGCAAAGTTGCCCAACAATAGTTGTACGTGTAAATGACGTTTTGGCCTTTTCCATGATCCTTCAGTTTTTAAAACACTCAAAGTAACAACTGAAGATTGAAGTTCAGCAGCATATGTTGTCAAAAGATATTCTCCTCTTGTGTACGCATATCCATCACCATCGTCTTCAAAGATAATGCCTTCAGCCTTACCTGCATATTCAGAGACCTGTTAGACCTGAAAAGACAAGACAGAATGCTGGCACTAGATTGAAGCTTCCAGTATCCAAAAGCAACAAGATGCGTATTGCACAAGTTATCCATTAAGGTCTATGACCTGCTTAGCCAGCATGAAGTGACATAAATTAACAAATGCAACAAGGGAAGGTGTTGATATACGAGTAAGATAAACCTATAGTAACAGCTTAAACTTTTAGATATGGTGTTAAATTAATAGGAAGGAGATGATGTCAAATGACAAGGTAGAAAGTCCATAATTGTCAAGCTAACAAGGTTGCACTACCTAAAACATGCCAGTAATACTAGTTCATACTTGACCATTATAAATGCACGGTTGCAAGCTTGAGCTACGTAGACTGCAGCCAGTCCATCGAATGTGTTGGCTGAGACATATCTTGAAGATCTTGGGGAGGAACAGAAAAGCCTTTGATGATGAATGATGATAGTAATCAGCATCAACAATGTCAAACTTCTTGCTAGAATTGGCAGAGAATTTATGGAAAGCAATAAAATTGGATGAGAAGAGTATACATATAGACCTGTATTATAGATGGAGCTATCCTACAACTGGCGGCGATGTTTCTCGTCAAGATTCAGTCAAGATGAAGGGAAGTTCAGAATGAGGACAGGCTGGAAGAAGGTTACGAATTACTCATTCCATCAAAAATCTTTTAGATGCACAAACCACCTATATATTCAGCTTCTCTCACTCAGATTTCTAAAAGCCTTCTGTCAATATTGTTTTGTTTCCTACCAGAAAATCTTGGTAGACCAAGATGCACATGAACATACAGAGACATGTACTGTTTCACTACAAATAAATACATGATTATTACAATAAATTAGCTTGAACTGACACACAGTTTCTATAACTAATCATCTTGTTCTCTATGTTAAGAAAATAAATAAATACAAAAAAACCCCTCTTACAAGCTTAAACTTTTAGATGAGGCGGTAACTTAATATAGTATCAAAGCCCAGTTCATGAGTCCAAAACTCACTGCTACTCATTTGAAACCATTAAAATTGTTCAGATACAAGGCTCTAAACAAGTCCTGTCATCACATGAAGGGGTGTGCTAAGACAACAAATAAATACAACAAATTCTCCTCTACAAGCTTAAGTTCCTACATGAGGTGATAACTTTATACCCTCGGCACTGGAAGCACTAAGATCATTTGTCTATTGCCGTCTCAATTCTACCATTGCATCCCTTTTAATGCCACCTCTCCAATTTATGCACTGTTACTGAGTGCTTAGATTCCACAAGATTCTGGCCGAGCATCTTAGAGTTTTACAATACATAGTTTTACCATTACGTAGCTTTGTCATAAATGCAAGTATACATAGTTTTTTCATTAGGTAGTTTTATCGTAAAAGTATTTTTAATTTCTCTGTGCCTGGAAATGCCAATACCTCTACGGGAGAAATTTGCCATGCTTCTCAGAGACACCTGTTTATTTCTTTTGGTAAGCTCCACGTTCAAAGTTTCTTTGAGAAAGTTCCAAGTCTTAACTTGCAAAATTCCACCTCTACTTACCACGTTTCTGTTACATGGAAACAAAAACTAGAAAAGCGAAATAGAAAGGTAATCAGGGAAAAGTTTCTAAAGCTCTACAACCAAATAGAACAGATAAATAGCCAGAAGCATTCCTCCAGGCAATGAAAAAGTACATGCTCGTTATCAAAATATCTGAATATGAAAAATTGTAGAGCTCTTCACAATGTTTTGACTAATATATTGCACAAGCAACCAAACATTGCAAATCAATTGTCTCTATAGACACAACCAAGGCAGAGTAAACTGAAATCAGAAGAGGACCTAAAATGAGAAAATAGTAAAGTTCAATTATCCAAGCAAAGTCCAAGACAGGTTGACCACATATATGATTATTTACTATGAAGCACATCTTAATATATCAATATTCTGGAAGCAGAAAGTTTACCATTTTCATCCAAAGCCACCAGCAAAGATAAATCATCCGTATCTTTAGCTTCACCAACATGCTGATAAGGACGGCCCAGAGGAATAATAGATCCACCTTTCAGATATAGTGCAGGTAAATCCTAGTACATCAAAAGGGTCAGAAAAAGTTAAGGGCAGAATGCAACAGAAGACTGAAAAGTAATATTTCTACAGCAGAAGTTTCCCCATATACCGGATGTGAATCTTCAAAATCAAAACTCAACCACATGCCACAAGGCAACTTGTGCTGCAATATGTCCAAACTTTGATTATGTTGAGTGCTGCAATAACAACAAGAATATCAGTACATGTTGACAAATATATGAAGCCAAATTTGAAGACCTTCCAAGAAATGACATGAATATGTTAAGAAGTCTCGCTGAGAATGTACAGTGCAGTTGGTGCCATAATTCAAAAAATTTTCACATTTTTTGCCCGTGAAGGTGTCCACAAGTATGAATATAATGGACAAAATCTCTAAAACTTGTACTCAAACATGACAGGCACCAAGTTACGAGGTACTAAATATTAAGGTACCTAGATACTGGGAAAGGGGAAAGCAGACAAAAACCTAATCCTAATAATACAATCCAGTTGCCTCAGGCTTCATTCAATTCAGGTAGCTCTCCCACTTGGACAACTACAAAAATTTTCCTCTTTTCCGTTTTGACGGCATTAAAAATTACTAGGCTTCATCTTTAATTCCTGCAAGCGTTAGAGTAGACAAATGAAGACCTTCCTAGCCATATGGTACTTAATCCTCATAATGTATAGCTTCTTCCACACACTGATGCCCCATTTGTCTTCGCGGAAATGTTTTCCCGAAAAATATTTTCCTGATTTTCCGGTGTTTGGTAACTCTGGAAAATAACTTAACAGGAAAACATTTTATGGTCAATGGAAAACTTTAGTTATAAACGAAGGAATACGTTTTCCTTATGGTAACTCTCTTTTTCTCTTACACACTGCCCACCACTTCCCACACCCACCCCATACCGCAACCCCTTACCCCTACCCCCTACCCCCCACGCCCACCCCACCCTAACCCCCTTAAAAGATTAAAAATTAAAAAAGCACAAAATTAAATAAATTAAATAATTTAAAACCTTTCATTAACTAATTTTGACAAAACTTGCGATTTTATTTCCACAGGAAAACTCCCTGAAATAGCATCCATCACAGGCTAAACAATCGCTGTTTACCAATTACTATGTGCCTCATCCAAGCCTAGCCAAATTCATGACCTCATAAACTAGTCAATCTCTCCATAGTGGGATTAAAAAACTCTAAAAAACTCCAAGTATTTTGAGGATAGATGCACTTTTATGGAGTCAGTGACTTGGAAATTCTATTTCCTATATGCTTTTACTTGGGTCCTCGGGAGCTATTGAGGTTTCACTCACTGTCCTCTCTAGCTTTCCAGTTCTTCTCGAAGCAGTTAAATCTCTAAATGCTGTGTCCCATATGTCCTCCTCCTACCTCTTTTGAACAAATTACCAAAACATATTCCTTGAATAATAAATCAACATAAACTTTTACCACAGGTTTCAATGCATCAAATCATTACCTCAGGCAGCCCCCACTTTGGTAACAAATACCCAAAGGACCAGCTATTGAAACAAGCGCAAACAACAAAATTAAACACAGACATGAACAAAGTTCTACTCCCCTAGTATTGCAATTTGAAAGGAAGTGAATGGACACCTGGCATATACAAGAAGTGACCCCAACAAGAACGAGTTTTCATGTGATCTTAATGCGGCATCCTTGGGATCTGCACAAGCAATTCAAGGATTGATGATCCACTGAAAAATGAAGTGGAACCTAATGTCAATTGTATAGAGCCAAGTTAATCATCGTACCAGCAAAGAAAGTGGGAGTCGCCACAGGAATACCCCTTGTATGTGCCACATAAAACAAAGTATATATGTGTGGTAAAAGGCGGTAACGCCTCTTCAGGGCCAGACGACAAACTACTTCACACTGTCAAAGAGAAAATTTTTGAAAAACAGTAATAAGTTTTAGATCTGAAATTTAACATCAAACCGTACAGAAGATAGATATGAACTAAGTTATTCAGTAGTTCTTTTATTAGTTCAGATAATTGAAACTTTTCTTTGACATCAACAGGGTATATTTTCCTGATTGAACATAAATGAAAATCTTCATACAAAATATTAGACCTCAGAAAAAGGCAAGGAAAGATATTACTGCTTCAAATGAAGACCAGATCTTACTAATTATCAAGAATGATACCGGACTTAAACCGAAGACAGGATAAAAGTATTAGAATACTAGACTGAATAGGGCAATTTGCTTTGCTTGGAAGCTAGATGAGAGCATACTCTTGTGAATATTTTGTGTAATTATCATCTAAAAAATTGTTCATCAAGATCCATTAACTGTACTTCACCTTGTACATATTAATTTAATATACTCCCTTGCTCATGTAGCTAAAAAAGAAAAGAAAACAAAAGAAATGGCAGAAGTACACAATTCTTTCTTTCTCTTCTCTCTCTCTGTTTTCTTTTTTTCTTTTTTCTTGATTTTGAGTAAAGAAGAATATTGTCGAGATGCACCAAGGGGGTGCTTGAGTGCAGTGCCAAAAATATTTAAATCAACTGCGTAAGCTATATGTACATTCTTGTATGCTATTCTATGTTAACTACACAAGATTCTCTAATCCAAAAGCAAAGGTCACTAATCCAATGAAATCTCAAGGATGAAAAGGGCAATTCCTTCCCTTCAAAAGTGCTCCAATTTCTTTCCTTCCATAATGTCCAAATGATGGCAAGGGAGACCATATGAATGATTTCTTTCCTAAAACGCCTTTTCTTGCTGACAACATAACCACCCATGAGCTAGAGGGAAAGCAAATACTCCACTTATACACTACTATCTGTTACATTTTTGTTGTTATTTTATCTTGCACAAAAATCTACAGGGCAGCTTATGTAAATGATGAAACAGAAATACAACAGCCAGAAGGAGAGCTCCTATAGTAATTAAGATTTGCTCACATGGTCTTCCATCACAGCTAGAAGATCTTAAGGCATTGGCAGTTAGCCTGAAGTAACATATAATGCTGTATATCTGTCAACTGCCAATTAGATCTATGACTTTGTGGCAACAACCTTAAGGATACCATCATGTAATTCAGATTCTTCTCTATGAACAGATAAAGAGGCACAAACAAACTATTTTGTGCAGTATTATTAGCTCTAACATCATAAGATGGAACCAGAGTACTAATTTAACAGAAGAAATTAGTGATAGACTGGCGATCTTGTCAACACGGAAGTACCTCTTCTCCAAAAGACCAAGGCTCATGATCATTAGTATCAGTTTCAGAATGCCCACGACAAAAAGGAAACAGGGCTCCCACACCCATCCACCTCCCAAACAGTTTTGGTGTTGCATTACCAGCAAATCCACCTATGTCTGGCCCAGAAAGTGGCTGACCACTGAGCCCCTGAAAACAAAACCACCCCTTCATCGGAATTGTGTACTACAGTGAAAATGCTGATAACCACACAGAACATGGAAGTTTCAAAATTAACCATTCAAGAATGAAACGAAAAAATAGGTCATGAAAGAGCATGGCATGCCTATTTAAAGCATAAAACTAAAGCAACATCCCCAAAAGCTGATGTAAGCAATGACTCAATTGAAATCTTTATCACAATACATCATGGACAATCAGCCAGCACTTGTTTATGCGATAATGTAGCTAAGAGCATATTCTCATTTTCACTTGTGGAGAATGAAGTGACATAAGGCTGTCAGAACTCAGCTCGGTTTAGGTAATTTTTATCCCTTATATCAGATTAGCAAGATCAAAAGACAGAACAACAGATTCATTTTTAGCAGGCACTTACCAGCTGAAGAACCATGGAGATGCTCATATGGAGATGCTCCCAAGTTGAAAGGTTATCTCCTGTCCATGTGGCAGCATACCTTTGGCCCCCTATAAATCCTGCCCTTGTAAGCACAAATGGACGTTTATTTTCATTAGCTAATTTCATGCCGTCATATGTTGATCTTGCCATCAACAGTCCATATACCTGAAACGCAAAGCCAGTTCCAATATGCAATGGCAGGTAACCACCATGCACTATAATCAACAAAATTGCACAAACAATTGAGAAACTAATCAGCCAGAGCATTAATTTAAATTAATCTGGTAATTACTGAACTCAAGAAAAAAGTACACCAATATATGTAAGAATAGTCAAATGTCATGATATAAACAGTAAAATGACAAGAAAGCTTAGGTCTGAAGAACTGTACATTATGATAATGGGAGTGATTTTGGCATCCTCCAAGGTCAGTGTCACCCATATGGATGTTGTTCTCAGGCATAGTCTTTGTCACAGTCTATCATTGAAGGGAGAAAAAAGTGGGACCAGAAACAAGAGGAAAAATCAGAAGGATAAAAAATGTTTCAAATCTTACCTTAAAAACAGCTGGTTCATTCATATCATTCCATATCCCATCCACACCATTGGAGATGAAGTCTTTCACTAGATTAGCCCACCATGAACGAGCTTCTGATTGAGTGAAGTCAGGAAATACACAAGGCCCAGGCCATACCTCCCCTAGACATAATAATAAAATGTGAACAATTGAAAAAGGGGTTATTACTTAGAAGTAAGTTCAAATGAAATAGAATCACCCGGAAGGGGACGACTTGGCAGCAAAAACCATCTTTCGCCACCTAATCTTGTTTGATGGAATCCCCCTACCCCTATGGTCAACTAACACAACTTTAAATGAAAAAAGCAGAATCACATACCAACAAAAGGTTTCCCATCTGCTGTTTGAATCCATATATTTCTTTCAGAACCACTATCATAGACGAAGTAACCCTTTTCATTTTTGATACCAGGGTCAAGCATCCAGATTGCCTTGAAACCAATTTGATGAAGATACCTTGCAAGAGATTGTGGATCCGGAAAACGCTCCTGACATAATTCAGAGTAGTCACGTTAGCATTTGATATGATGAAGTGAAAGCATAAAATCCAGAATAAAAGAGAGTAGGCTCCAACTACTAAACATAACAACGAGCTGAACTTTATGTGATAGAATTCATTATCACATGCATATTTGCACTTACGTGAGCACCTCAAATGTATTAACAGATTTCCTTTAGTTATCTATCCCACAATTCTATGAAATCAGGTTTTGTGATCTAGCTTTCATATTCTAGAATACTCATATGAACCATAGCCAACCATAATTTGATCATTTTCCTCTCTTCTTTTGGTAGTTGTATAATCTATTCTCTCGAATACCAAGAATAGCTTACATGTGACAGCATAATTGTCAATGAATGTAACGTGGTTCCATATAGTATTCCTTATAAAATCCAAAAAAAAGTAGTATTCCTTATAAACAAGTCGTAAAACAGGATGACATAACTCATTTTGTTATTGCAGTACTTACAAGTAATATATAATCATACATAGAAAATCATCTCCAGATCAAGAAAGAGAGTTCACTTGTCCATTAAAATAAGAATTCACAATTGAGATAGTACTGACATGTCAAAAATAAAGACAAACAATTAAACACCAGCTATAACTTGAAGTATCATCACTTAGCACAAGCAGACATAGAAGTCCATACTTGACAATTATACAATTATTAGCACTATATAAATAAGAAGAGCAAAACATACCTGATCAAAAGTAAAACAACGAAAACCATCCATGTAGTCGATGTCCATCCATATGACATCACAAGGTATATCTTTCTCCCTAAATGTGCTTGCTATCTGCTTTATTACAAAGAGTAACACATGGAGATAAAGCTTAAAATGAAAAGTGATGCTGAATAAAATAATAGGCGATACAAACTGAAATCTAAGACAGCAGTTGCACACAAGAATAAAAGAAACAGATTACATGATTCATTCAGATGAGTTATAATTCATTCACTAACAAAGCTACAGTCAACAATAATAGAGAGGGGATGAATACAGGAACAGTTGGGGGTTGGAATTACAAAATATATAATCTTCATGCTTCCAACATCAGTATGTGCTGACACTCCATACACAGACGAGATCACGCATGCATCTGCATAAGATCATGTATCCATCTGCATATGAGGAAAGAAGAGTGACCGACCTCACGAACTCGTGCATCAGTCATATAGCTCCAACGGCATTGGTGATAACCTAAGGACCACTTTGGGGGCATAAATACAGTCCCTGAAAAGATATTATCAGGCCACTAAAGTCAAAACTCTAGTATTTATAACTACTAGGATGCAGCAGGTGAAGGAAAGTGAAACATTGAACAAAGAGATACACAACCATTAGTTTAGCCTAAGACATTTATTCTTTACTCAGAATATATTAGATGCTTTACTGCCTTCTTTTTGAAAGTCACAAACAAACTACTGCTCTTGAATCTAGGAAGCCAAAACAACTATGCTGCCTAGTTGCCCAAAAAGATACAGAATTTGTCAACATGGAAACCTTCCATTTTTCAGAAGGGAAGCATTGCGGTATGAACAATTGACTCTGTTAAATAGTTTCACAGATATGCTGCACTCTCGCACGAGTTAAAGAAAAAATTTGGGAATACAAAACAAGCATTAAGAGAAAGAAAAAATGAAGAGAAAGAAAAGGGAAAATGCTTCCCTAGCCCCAGGGAACAACTCAACCCTTCTAGTCTCCGGAACATTATCTGAATCTATTTCTGAACTGATTTTCTTCTGCAAAATATAGCAAATAACATAATCCGAACTCTGCTAAATAGATGGCAGTACATCTCAGGAAATCACTGCGCCTTTTGTTGTTCTGTGATGTAATTCCATCTCAGTGATCAACAAAATCTTCTGTACTGTCCGTCAAATTCATTTACTACTCTGGAACAGGTAGAAGTTCAACTTTCCAGCTAAAATGGAAAGTTCCTCCATCATATTGGAAACATATATTTGTAAAAGAAAATGTAAAAGAAAATTTTAATTCTCTGCTGAAATGTTAACAGCTGATCTATGACTTGTTCTTGATTGTCTCACCATAATTATGCCCGTTTCCTTGACACAATTAACATTAATATCTCCATCAACAAATTTTGTTGAACTGGATAACTTAAAATCAGAGGGATGATGATACGATACCTAAGAAAGTTGGAATGAAAGGGAAATTAACATAATACTAGAGATTTCCTGACGAGGTGGAAAAGATTGATATGACACCAAACAGTCCTTAGAGATGGCAACATGAGAATAAATAAATAAATAAATACAATGAGAAATATAATGGTTCAGCAGATTACCAACAGCTTTAGACAAAGATATCAAAACATCAGTTGGGGAAGCAAATGGTCCAAATGTAATAACAGGATACGACTGTGCAGCTATGAACTTTATATGTGATTCTTGCCGCAAATCAATCTGCTCAAACAACAAACAACTAGTCATGAAAAGATGATTTCATTTAGTCCTCACCTGATAACATGTCATAAGAAGATAGCGAGTACCTCACAACGTCGAGTAGTATCTGCCAGAACCCCCAGTGCTTCTCCAGTAGGAAGAACAGCCAGAACCCAGGGATGTGATTGGTACAATGAGGTAGTTCCAGGACCATAACCCCAGGCATCAGAATTCCAAACAAATACCTGGACATTACAACGGTACTCCAGATCAAAAGCCAAGAAGAGAGATACAAAGTGAAGAAAACATGATATTCATATTGTGGAAAAGACCATGTTCACTCACTTACCCTCTTCCCTGTCCTTTCAAGTGGCCCACTAACTTCTCCTGTCCCATAAAACGAGGTGCCAGACGGAAGCTGAACAAAGACCAACCTCAAATGCATCAAATAATCATACCAAGTTAGGGACTATATTTAGTGCCATCTGCAGCACATGTATGTTTGCAATAGAGCATTCAGTAAAAGCAGTAGTAAACTAACAGCCTTAGATGATAGCATTACCTTAATAGTGACAATTTGCTGTCGAAGAACACATTCAAATGTAGGAACATATGATGGAACCTGAGGACAATTCATCAATGGTGTCTCCCTATCTTTGGGATTAACAAACGAAACACTCGGAAATGCTGCATTTCTATCATCCGCAGAACAATCAAAACGAAACACTCCTTCCCCTAGAATTGGCTCAAAAATCATATTCCCTGAACTCACATCAGAGGTCACTGTTGTCCCCTCATCTCCAGCCATCTTAGACACTTGTAATCTTTCACCAATGAACCTTCTACTTAATCTCTTCTGCCTATGCACACCCAAATATATATCACAAACTTCTTGTCCCAAAACATTTAAAATCACAGATGATCAAAAAAAAGCAAGAACTAAACCAAGTATCATGCTATAAGCAGATGATCATATCACCAAGATTAACCAAGAACTCATGCAAATTCCCAAAAATGGTGAAAGAAACACAAACTAAACAGACAATATCACTGCTGAAACTAAAAGGGTTACTTGATTTCTTAATTCTTGATATGATTATTTATGAAATCTTCAAGACATCAGGCGATCATATCATCAAGAAAAACCAAGAACTCGAGCGAATACCCAAACATGGTTAAAGAAACACAAACTAAATAAACACTATCACAGCTGAAACTAAAAGGGTTACTTGAGTTTTTCATTTCTTGATATGATTAATTATGAAATCTTCAAGACATGCATTAACTATACTACTCAAAAAATTACATGAGTATTAAAGAAATTACCTGATTGAATGAAACAAAAAGGTAGAGTAATGCAGTGACTTGAACTTGCTCAGTGAATCATCTGAAGCCTGATGATTGTAACAACAGCAACTAGTGGTGGTTGGTGACGTTAGAAAATAGCTAATAAGAGGTGTAGCCACGGCTTTATTAGTGTTACTTGTACATAGTGCTCTCTGCATTGGCTCATTAAGGCAACACTAAAGGCGGATAATTATCAAAGAAATGATAAAATTTTAATAATTAAAATAAAAAAAATGGATTGGAAAATGTTATCTTTAGTGATGAATTATTGTTGGGTGTTCTCAAGATTCTCACCGTTGGTAGCAGAGAGCTCGCGTGTAAAACGCGATGACACGGTAACACTGCTGATTTAAAAGTCCCAAGTGGCATCTTTTTAATGTACACGTGTAGCTTTTTCTTACGTTGTGCTGTGCCGACAAAACTGAGCATTAATTTCAAAAGAATATCTAATATTATTACTTATTTTTAAATTAGTCCCTATAATTTAATAAGTTTAAATTAATTTTTAATATTTCACATATGCAATTAAATTAGTCCTTTAAATTTTCAAAATATTCATATTAATTTACAAAATTTTACGAGTTTATCCAAATTAACCTCCAAAATAAATAATATGCATGTTTTAAAATATTGACAACAATTTAGCATAGCCTCCCACTTTTAAGTAAAATCAATTCCTCTTTCACAAAAAAAATTCACTTAATTTTCATAACTTCAAGCCTTTGGTATCTATTTATCTTTTCATTGCCAATAGTTAAGTAAAGTGCCTCAACCATGCAGACATTTCTGTGACAAGGAATCCAACTATCTAAATTCACTTTGAATCAAATAACATCCCAAAAAGCTCCAAAATTCTTACATTTTCTCCCATATATATGACTAGATTTAATTTTTTCAGTTTCGATATATAAAATATTGAGCCACTTGCAAGGAAATCAATGTAACACAACATCAAATTTACCATAACCGATTAAAGTTCGTTAACTGACGAAAGTAATTATAGTTCCAACCTTAATGGCGTACCATATTTCATAATCACTTAATTTCAAGTAGGGACAGACCTAGGATAAGGTATTAGGAGGGCCAAATAGGAAACACAGAGAAAAGGGATCTTAATAAAACATAGAGAAAAATTGAAGAGTATTAGGAGCAGTAACTAAGTTATTACTCTAGTAAAATTGAAGAAAGTAGAGACCAAAAAGAGTTGTTAATCAATATCCTAATCCACAATCAAGATCCAAGATTAAAAAATGTTCTTACTTTTTACTCCAATTTGAAAAATGGCAAAAAAAATTATGTAGAGTGGGAAAGAAAGGAGATCTTACGTGTCATCTAAAAAAAGATAGCAGAGTTCTACTTTCTGATGATTGTTCAACTGAAATTACAAAAACCCTTACCTTATGATAAATAGAGGGTACAATCAATGCTCCCTCTTCTTTGTGAATTCGTTTTCGATTAATACAATCTCGAGGAGAAGAACCTCCCCTTCCACAAAAAGAAAAAAAAAAACTAAAATTTCAAAAACCAAAAATGAAGAAGATAAATACGAAAGATTAATTGTAAAGAGATTAATTTACAGAAATAAAATAAGTTACCATTCATTAAATTAATTTTTCATTCTAAACAAATGATTATCAAATCAATTATATGCTCATTTATTGCTTAGATTTCATGTGCTTGATTTTCAACTTTCAAAAATAAAACATCATTACCAATTCTTAAAGTAATTTGTCGTGCATGTTTTGTGCTTTCTCTAAAATTTGTACACAAGTTTATCTAATAACAAAAAGAGAGGGGGGAGAGAAGGGCCAAGGCCCCTTCTAAAGTATGTATAGTTTCGTCCCTTTCAAGTGTCAACCATAAATAACATTAGTTCCACCAAAGACAAAACTATAATATTTCCACAAATGGCACACAACTCCTTTCTTCATTTTTTGATCCTAACTCTTTTCTTCTCCAGCATTTTTGGCTCCTCTTACATATTATTGGTTTGAATGTGACGAGTGGAAGGCAATAAGAGCCCCAATCGACCAGTACATGATAAAGCTTGAAAAGTTCACCACAAAAGAACACAACAAGAATGCAAGTTCCAAGTTACATTTTGAAAAAGTGGTTATAGGGGAGATGCAAGACTCTACTATTAGTCGTCCCTATAAACTTGTCATTGATGCAACGGACGGTACGACTAAACATCAATACCAGGCAGAGGTTTTGAAATTCTCTCAAGTAGTACCCTTGACTCTTGTATCATTTAAACAGATTGCGAAGTGAGCTAAAAAATGTACTAATATTTTTTTTTTCTAAGTAAATAGTAAAAGATTTGAAGTTTCACTCCCTTTTGCTTTCAATTTTGAAATTATATATCCCATACCTATAACTCTAATTTTCTTCGCTACTTGTATATAGATTTTGGATTTAGCTTAACAGATTAGATGTTATGTTTTTTGCCTTTTCAAGTAAAGGTGCCAAAAAGAATAAAAGGAGAAAGAATATCATATAAATCCCTCCTATACAATCTCCATTGCCACAAAAGAAAAAAAAAACATAATTAAAAAAATTGAAACAATTAAGATCCATACTAGTATAGATGAATGTAAAACGACTCTGCGAATTTGACGAATTTCTTAGAATCCTATTTTTGAGATCATCCTGATTAACTAGTTTTTTCTTTAGATCAAGTGCGAAAATATGTTAGTTAGGGTTTTATTAGGCCTCAAAAGCTCAAAAGCAGGGGGGGGTGGTTCTCGACGAGTGATGTAAATTTGCCACTCAATGGTAATGGATTTGCAGTGGAAAGCATTCAATCTCTATTTAGAGGCCGATCATTGATGCATAAGAATTAAACACGAGAGGGGGATGGATTAGTGACGAAAAATATATTTGAAATTAATATTTTAAAATAGGAATCAAATTGAGACGAAAATCATCTGTCACTAAATTAGAGACAAATGTATTTGCTTCTATTTAGTATGGTCCATCTCTAAATTTATAAAATTAAAAAAGTAAAATATGTTAATAATTTTAATTCAAGATAATTAATTCCAACTATTACAACATATACTTGTCCCACATTAAAAAAAAAAATCTCAAAATTTAAGTCCATCATATAAGGTCCTAGTCCACCCCTCATATCGACCAATTGGTTTTTATGAGAGAATCCCAGAAATTTTTAACATAATAGTAGAGCTGGGCTTTTGATTCGATTCTTTGTGCATCTGCCCATGTGTGACTCGTTAAAAACTCGTTTATCATGCACAATTTTTGTTCCTGATCGTATGTCTATGTGCTTTTAGTTCATCCAAAGTTAGTTTATTATGCACATCCGTTCATTTAGTGGTCCATCTCTACAAGCAACTCACGTGTGACCAATCTAAAACTCATTTATCTTACACATCCGTTCACATGGTGGACTATTCCTACAAGTAACCCACCAAAAAGATGACCATCCCTATAAGCAACGCATCAAAGTTGCATCTAATCATCTATTCTTGGTCGCCTGTCCATGTGCTTTTAATTCAAAAAGCTCATTTATTATGCATATCCATTCATGTGGCAACTTATCCCTACAAGCAACCCGCCAATGTTGCACCTGATCATCTATATCTGGTCATTTGTTCACGTGTTTTTGGTTCGCAGAAAGCTCATTTATAATGTACATCTATTCATGTGGTAGCCCATCCTCCAAGCAACCCACCAAAGTTGCATCTCATTTGTTCGTGATCGTTTTTCATGCTTTTGGTTTAGTCCTTCGTGCATCTATCTACGTGTGATCCATCCAAAGCTCATTTATTGTACAAATCCATTCACATAGTGATCTATTCCTGCAAACAAGACACCAAAGTTGTATCTCATCTGTTTTTGCCCGTGATGACCTATCCCTACAAATGGCTACCAAAGCTACATCTTAACGGTCCAAAGTAGTGCATCTGTCCACATTTGACCCAAAGAAAACTCGTTTACCGCGTACATCGGTTCACATAGTGACCTATTTCTGTAAGCATGCACCAAAGTTGCATCTTATTTGCTCCTCACCATGGTGCCTTAGCCCTACAAGCAACCTATCGAAGCTACATCTTAGCTATCCAAAATGGTGCAAGCACTAGTTTAGGTCACACAACTATCCAAATTTAACCCATCCATTAAAGTGTTCTAACATGACCATCCAAGTTTAACCATCCATCAAAGTGTTCTAGCCTTATGACCATTCAAGTTCAATACATCCATCAAAGTGACCAATTGACCAATTAATTTTTATGATGAAATTTCAAGAATTTTTAACACGAAGTTTCAAATAATCCCTAAATAGTATTATGAATTTTTTAAAATATTGGGACCAATTTAACATCACCTCCCATTATTAAGTAAAGTCAATTCTTCTCTCACAATGAAATTACTTAACTTTTATGGAACATTTTTTTAGATATATATGTAACTCCAAGCAGTTGGTATGTATTTATTCTTCACTACCAATAGTTAAGTGCAGCGCCTGAAGCAAGTGGACACAGAATCTAACCATTTAAATTCACTTTGAATGAATTATTACCTTCCCAAAAAGCTACAGAATTTCTTACATTGTTCACGTAAGCATCACTAGCTTCAATTTTATCAGTTTCTGTATTAAAGATTGAGGCACTCACAAAGAATTGAATGTAACACAACATCCAATTCATTATAACAGATCAAAAATTTATTATAATTTCAACCTATACAGTATACTATATTTTACAATCAGTTTCAAGTATCAACTATAAATAATACCTGTCCCAACAAAGACAAATCTCCATATTTCCACAAATGGCACACAATTCCTCTCTTCATTTTGTGATTCTAACTCTTTTCTTCTCCTGCGTTTTTGGTTCTTCTCTTGCATTTTCATCAACCCACGGTGAATGGTGGGAAATAAAAAACCCAAACTAGCCGTATCTAATAATGATTGGAAAATTCGCCATTAAAGAACACAACAAGAATGCAACAAGAAGCTAGAATTTGAGAAAATAGTCAAAGGAGAGATGCAAGACTTTATTGGGCGTACCTAAAAACTTGTCATTGATGCAAAGGACGGTAAAGCTAAGCAGAAGTACCAGGCAAAAGTTCTGGACATGTATCAAACAGCACCGTTGACTCTTGTATCATTCAAACAAATTTCAAAATGAACAAAAAAACAAAAGTACTATATACTTTTTTCTAAGAGTAAAAGGTTTGAAATTTCATTTTCTTTCAATTTCACTTTCGACTTTCTTTTCTACCTCTAGATAGATTTTCGTATTTTCCCGAATAGATTTGGTATCTATTGCCTTTCCAATAAAGTGCAACAAATGAGTTAAAAGGAGAGAATAAAAGAATTGTATAATCTTTATTGCCACAAAAGCAAAAAACATCATTAAAAAATAATGAGAATTAAGATCCATACTAGTGTAGATAAATGTTAAATGGCTTTTCAGATATAATGAATTTCTTGAATCCTATTTTTGAGATTATCGTGATTTTTTTTTCTTTAAATCAATTGTAAAAACACGTCATTTAGAGTTTTATTGTTAGGCCTTATAAGCTAGAAAAACTACTAAAAAAAAATACGATGAGTAATGAAAATTAAAGACAGAAAAAATCCATCAGTAAATGGAGGCAGATTTGCTTTCCTCTAAGCAAATATCTGAAAGACTAATAAATCCTACAAAACTTAAGCCAAATTACTAACCTTAAGCCTCGCTCTCATATTTCCCACTGTACAGTATCTTTTTTAAAGTCATTAAGTTATTTTTTCTCTGTTGTGTCTAGCCTCTAGGGAGTGACATGTCTATCTCTGATGTAATCTTGTCGATAACTACCGCCAACTGCTACCAGCTGCTCAGCGGCGTGGACGTGTCTCGACTATTTTTTCGACTATTAAAATTATATCTCTTCAGCCCTATGATATTGAAGAGACCTCTCACTTTGCTAAGTTTTCTTGAATGGGGACATGATTGTTTAGGGATCATGGCCTTGTGGTATGTGTTCATGGTTCTTCCCTTTTGAACGGTCCTTTTTTCTTTTTTTTTTTTAATCAAGATGGGGATCAATTTACGATGGCTTGCTGTACTGTTGATGCTGACGTGGTGCCTTCGATAAAAGATGGAGGTGCTGCGCATCCTTCGTCTAGTGGGGTTACCTTTTATGCAAAACCTATGTGGTTTGCTGGGGCCTGTGTTTGCTTCCATCGCTCCTTCTCAATTAAGAGGAAATGTCTACTGGGTTTGCCTACTGTTCCAACGAAGCTTCAGAGGTGTCATGTTGATTTGGTACTGACAAGGTCTAAGTGTGTACCAAGAGGTTCTTTCTCTCACGCAATTTCGCCCGCCCCTTTCATTTCCGTGCATGAGGAAATGGGATTCGAACTCATGATTGTATATTGGATAATTCTGGTCAAAATTTGGTACATTGTTGATGCAAATTTTCTTTTTGGTGATTCATAACCATATTAGGCCACTCCTCGTAAACTAGTTATCGTTGCAAATGATGAGCATCTCTGTCTCGCCAGAGTTTGAACTCGAGTCGATTGTTAAGCTTGAAGCATTTCAACAAGAAGCATAGTAGAAAGAATGTGTGTGTATATATACAACACACACACACACACACATATATATATATTATTTGCATAAACAATTCGAAATTGAAATATTTTAAATTTTCTTTTACTTTATGGTCACAAATTATACATCTCGTACCGATATCACCAACTTTCTTTAATTTTTTGCCATATATAATGTTTAAGCGTTTTTTCGCTAATTTTTTTTCCAACAAAAACTAAAAGGAGAAAGAATAAAGAATTTGACGTAAAACGTCTTGTCTAATTTCTATGGTTACAATTTTTTTATTATGCTTTTGTTTTTGTAACCATAGAAATTTTTTTGTTGAAAAAAAAATCCCAATGGTTACAAAAATAAAAACATAGTTAGAAAAATCGAAAAGAATAAGATTCATAATATTGTGATATATGTTTTTCTCGTTTTAGTTTGATTGATTCTTTTTGGTAAGTTTGTATAGGTGATAAAGATGAAGAAAATTCATTGTCTTGCACTTTCACGTTATTTATTTATAATATGAAATCAAGTGATCTGTTTTGTGAAAAACAAGCAGTAAGTCTATTAATTGTTTATTTCATTGCTAAGTGAAAAATTATTCAAGAATGAGAATCAGTGTTGCTTAGAATATTTTCCATCTTGACTTGTTGATGTTACCACGTCTAAATTATTCTACTATTACAGACATACTATAATTAAATTTTACTTGAAAAAGAATCCCAGTCTATTATCAAATGAAAAAGAGTCCAAAAATTTCACTAACTTCCCGTGAATTTTTTTTTTTTTTTGGGTATCAGAAAAGAGTAATATTATTAAAACATAAAACAGTATATAACAAGCTAGCCAATACCAGAGTTAGCGAATACAAAGATACATTATAAGAACCCTGAATAGGAACATCTACCCAATTAGTAAGAAGATGACCAAAAAGAATGTTCTTTGCCAACTAGTTTGCAATCCCATTAGCGTTTCTTGATACGTGGGAGACACCTTAATTGCTTCCTCTAGAAAGCAAAACGTGCGCATCTCACACAAGACGCTAACCATCCAGCATAACGTCGAAACATTGGTAATATTTCGAACAAGAATAAAGTTATCAAAGTCAACAATGCCATTGTCATGGCCACACTCGCCATGAAATTTTAAGAATATTCACTTCCTCCTATGTTTGAACTTTTAATTTAGGGCACTTAGGCCTTTATTGTTCCCAAATCACTACAAAAATAAAATAAAATAAAATAAAAGTAACGTAAAATCCCATTTTGCCATCATTAAATGTCTCATACAACAAGAGGAAAATAAAAGGAGAAAAATATTAAATGAACACTCAAAATATAAACTTAAACCCTCGATAATTGCATAATGAAAGAAACATAAAATATAAAAGAACATAAAATTCTTTACATATAAAATTTATTCCTTCTATCTACTTCAATCTAGTCGAAAGCAGAAGCCGGAAACTTTTCCCACCTTCGATGAATGCTAAATACCTGTGCTTCAATGTCGTTAGATGTCGATCCCTTGATCTGTTGTGTTATGGGCATGTTCGATAAAATTAGTTGTTAGAGTAATTGATAGCTTTTGAGTATCAGATGGTGGTTTGAGTAGTTACTATCTATTATATTTTAACTGTTTGCGAATAACTGATTAGTTAGTGGATTGAATAATATGTGTTTGATAAAATTAATTGACAAATGCAAAATGATATAAAAAGTCATTGATATTATTACGTTGTTATGTTATGGTAACTATAATTATTATCACTATAATTGAAATAAGATAATTTATTCCATAATTAGATATATGTTTCTTATAATAATATTTAATTATTAAAGTATGACAAAATTACTTTTGATAAATTAATTTTATTAATATTATAAAAATAGTTATTATTATAGAAATATTTTTTAATTGATCAAAAAATTATTTTGTTCAAGAAAATTTTGTCAAGAAAATTAATAAATGGACGAATAAGTATATTTTGATATGGACGGAATTTAAAATTGATTTTTATGTTATTTTAGATTTATATTTGTGAGAGAAAATATGAAAATGTAAAAAGAGATTGCATAGTAGGTAGAATTGCCAAAAAATGTTGAAGAGAGTGTAAGATTGCCAAAATAAAAAATGAAACACTAACTATTACCTGAAACGTTAAAAATATTAACGTTTCAGAAACATTACTTTAAACACTATTTTAACGAAAAACATTACCTAAAACACTACTTTATTAGAAAAGGTAGTGTTTTGACTTGGTCAAAATACTAAACATTAGTTGAAACGCTATTGTTGAACATGGCTTAAATCAATAGCTATGATTACTCTATAAGTTGTTTATTCAAAAGAAAATCATATTTAAAATAAAATCGCTTTGCCCTCAATTTTACGGGCGAGCCTCAGCATCGATGCTATTGTTTTTTTTTTAATCACAAAAAGAAAAATTTATTAATAAGCAAAATTACTAACCAACATTAGTAGTTTCAAATATACAATATAGAGCATTGCAAAGCCCCGTAGGAGGGCACTGACCTAATTATCCGGAAGAGTTCCAAGTTTGACATTTCCCGCTAACCAATTCGCTACCCCATTAGCAACCCTTGGTACATGAGAAATGGTCCACGCACTCTCCAGTTTTGAAAAGAACAATTTTCCCATCCTTCACAAGGTGAGTGATGCTATTGGTAAAAAGGGTTTTTTGTTCATTATTTTACAAACTTTGCTTTATAGATGTACAGCAGTGAAGAAAATATCGTTTATATATAATTTCATCCATACTATATACTAAAGTAGAATCCATTGCACCATATTCATTTCCACCATTTTTTACTTTCCATATACTGCTGCAACATATCATTCAATAAAATCAAATTTATAATCCATTGAATTTAGCATTGATTAAAAATTTATATATGATAAAAGATCAATAAAATCAAATTATAATTCATTGTAATTAATATTGATATATGGTGAAAGGTCAACAAATTTAATAAGGCATGGGTGTTTTTATTAATTAAAATAGTATTTAATTTATTTTGGAAATTATATTTATAAATTGAGAGAAGATTTGTTAAGCGAAGAAATGTTTCTAGGCGGAAAAAATTTTAAACGGTATGATGATATGTGGCGGAGCTAAACTAGGCACGGACTCTACTTTATAATAATCTTAAAAAGAAGATTATTTGTTACTTATAAACAATGAACATTAACAAGAATTATAAATTAAAAAAGAAAAAAAATTGTAACTGGCAGCATAATAAAATGATAGGGTAATTAGAAATAGAAAAGATATATTAGTATATATATAAAATTTTAATATTATATCATATTATATATATATTGAAACCCATGCATTATACGGAAAGACACTCTAATATTTAATAAAAACATAATCTAGGTTGCATTATCTTTTTCTGCCCATTTTGATGCATGCATTGCAGCGACATCTCTACCAACCAAGCCATCCGTGGGATCATTCATTGTAGTGTTTTCTAGTTTTTGATTTATTTTACAAATTCAGAAATATCACGCACATTTTGAAAGTAATGTTCAAAACATATGTCATGCATCTGACAACAATAGATTATATTGGACACTAAATTGTAACTAGTGGGCCCTTTCACACGTGACGCTAAATTATTTCCATTCAGCATAAATGATTTCATATCTATATTGTAACGCTATGTAAAATTTTATTTTATTTTTGTTTCGTTTACTTTATAATTTTTTTATATTATTCCTTCAATTTGATGAATTTTGTTAAAGTTATATTATTTCACATTATTATTTTTGCTGATGATCATTTTTTTTAATCCCCATTGGTTTATATCAGCCAACATTCCAACATTTGGGCTTCCTATATAGCTTGCACGTACCTATGGTATTTTCCAATTTTGTTTCTTCTCTAATAATACCAACCATTCTTTTGACAACATTAAATTTGAAGTAAATTACCTCTTTTTATTATTATTATTGATATTCTATGACAGCGTGACCATTTATATTAATGTAATTTGGCGTTTTATTTGTTTATTGTTTAAACAATGAAGTTTTATATTTTCTATTCACATGGACTTAGAATTTAATTGTGACAATTCATGCATTTATTATTAGATTATAAAATATTATATTCATTAAACCACTTCCATATAACATATGCTTTCAGTATATTCATTTTTGTTGATGGTTGACTAATAATATTTATGTTGTTGATTTTAAAATTATCAAATTAGTTTGCGCTTTATTAAATTCATATCTATATTATATAATAAAATTTTCCATTTAATTAGTGTCATCAATGTTTTATTGCATACGCTTTTGGTCTAATAAAGCTATATATAAATATCCTTATAATTATATAAATTCACAACATTTCAAACCCCCACCCCCTGTAGCTCATCATTGAATCAATTCGACAAAATATCTTCTTCACAATTCATCGGGATCCGTGTGTAGCGGACATGTGCATTAATGATTCTTGTACTGTGTCTTAATTCACATATAATATCTTAGGTTATTAGATCAAGATCAGCGTACTGATCATATCCACTATAATTTGTACGGAGATCTATGAATTATGCACAATTAAAAGCTTAAACAATATATATGTACGTATGTATATATATATATGTGTGTATATATAAATATATATATATCAACTTGTGACGTAAAATCAAGACATCACGCATTGAAAACGACAGACAAACTCCCATTAATCCTGCTCATAGGTTGGTCTACGTTGATATGCTGACTCATCCACCACTCTACTTTTTTGGTTGTCAGCATATGCTTTATTCATTATTATGATTATAATAATAATTCACTACTGATTTGGTATTATACATGCATGCACATGGTTTCAATTAACTGTGTTTCTAGTGGGCCACTCTATTAATTACTGCATGTAAAATTGGCTACGATGTCAAGGTTTTTTTCTTTTTTTTTTTTCCCCAATGACATATATAGAAGCACTTTAGTAATTGAAGACATTTTTATTAAATAATTAAATTTCAAAATACATGACTTAATTTAAAAATTAGGTGTAATTTAATTATGCATAAGAATTATCACTATTTTGTTTCGAAGATTTTATCTTCCCTGCTCAGTTCTTTATCAGCTAACATTTATCGATTTTCAGTTGAGCAAAAGGGTACATAACTCTTAACTGTTGACCAAGTTCTCAAGCTCCTTTTAGTTCTTTTGGAAAAAGATAACAGAGGTAAAACATCCGTATTATGAGAGTAGTATAATAAAAGCTATTTTTCTTAACACACATTGAAGAGGGGAAAAAAAGAAAGAAAGAAAGAAAAAGATAGTACATACTTGAAGTTCTGTGAGGTTCATGACAAGTAAGCTCAGATAAGATTTGTTTGGTGAATAAGATAAATATCGTATAAAAAACTCATAACAAACACATCATATATCTCGAAAACTTTTAATTATAGTAATTCCTCCTTCCACAAACCTTAAAGAGTACTCCCACAAATTTTGGTAGTCATATGCATTTTTGTTCTTTTAAATCCTCCACTCTCTTTATTCGAACTTAAGACTTCACTCTTGGACTGAGATAGACTCAATCACTTGAGTTATCCTTTGATCCCGTCATATGCATTTCCCATTGGACACGATTCGAGTGTTGGATATTATTATTGCCTATAACATTTTGGGCTTTTTTGGATTTTTTTTCTTTTTTATTGGAAAGCATTTTTGCTATAAAAAGTATTTTTTTTTGTAATAAATATTTGAATTAGATTTGAAAAAAAATTGAAACTCACCTCAATTTCAATTTTTTAAGAAGCCAAAATTTTTAACACTTAAAAAAGTAATTTTTTCATAAGTTTTTAAAAAAGCATTTTTGAAAAAAGACAATCTAAATGATCTGGTTATTGTGCATGCTCATGTTGGTAAGAAAGTGTTAAATATATGGTTAATTTTACACCATTACTTTGATTTGTGCTCCTAAATTGTAGACTTAACCTGATATACATAGTTAAAATTGTTAAAATGATTTATGTATGGGATAACACTGATGACGAGAATCATTCCCCTAGTTCTATAGATGGACTCGTTTCTTCATTTTTTAATTTGTCAAAGAAATAGTTGTATACTTATTAATCAATTGCAGAAGGAAAAAAAGAATTATACTGTACATCTAGAAATAATAACTACACCAAATGACTAGCTAAGGATTGAATCCAATCTAGTTCAAGTGTTATTTAAATATTTTTTTAACAATTTAATCTGTCAAACAAAATATTAACATTATGTTTGAAGTGAAATCCTCGTCATGTCGAGGTAAACTTAATTGCACCACTTTTTCCTTTTAACTTCCTAGAGATCGTCATCAGCAGATCATGATGTCTTCCTCCATTCATTATAAGCAAACACTGTAGACTAGTTGCAACTCTTTTCATTGGAGTCAAATTAGGGGACTCACCACAAGAAGGAAAATAAAAACAAAGAGGCAAATAATCGGCCTAGGGCGCGGACCCCACATGGGTATGCAGTTCTCTTAAAAATTTTCTCTATAAAAGTAAGTTTTAAAACGCGTAGTGGAAAAAGATGCCAATTAAATCACGAAAACTTCGACAATAATTATCTTTTTTTTTTTTGTTTTTTTGATCCTTGTCGCGTTCGATAATAATTATCAATCCTGAAAAAAAAGTATCCTGGGTGCTATTTACGTGTCCTAATGGTATAGTAACAAAGACATCATTTGATGGTCAAAATGTTGTCTAGATCCTTGGAATTTAATAGTAAAGACGTAACTTGGCTAAATTCTTTATAAATCTGATAATAATAAGATAGTTCAACACAAAAGAATTTTTGTTAAATATATAATTCAAAAAATAATTTTTAGATTAAACGATCACAATTCCATCAGTACAACCCCATCCAGCTCTTTTTTGTTTTCCCTTTCTTTTTCTTTTTCCTTTTTTTTTTTTGGGGCATCAATACGACCCCATCAACATATTTGGTATTTAATATTTATGACACAAAATCTACAAGGCATAAAAGTAATAAATTCGTATATTATCACATTGGATGCGGTATCTTCCCCAATATTGAGGATCAATATGGGCTTTTATGAGATATTCACTAGTTATCCATGAATTATTCTTTTACAAGGTTAAAATACAGGATAAAACTTGACCCACCTAGCATAAAAAGATAGAATATTCATGAAATAGTACAATGGTTCTAATACGAGCCATGAGAAATTAAAAAACAATTCAAATAACCTGATCCCTCATTTTTACAGGATTCAGGTCCACATCATTATTCTCGAGGTGATAAATTAAAGTTTCAATGATGTAAGTAACTTTTAATCTTTAAGAAAACGAATAACTTGAGTTTGAATTTCGTGAAAAAATAAAATGAGATAACCTCGAAAGCTTATTACAAATGCAGAACGTGTCATAAAACGTCATGAGGAAGTAAGTTTGATGCATACACAAGGCACAAGCTAATAGAGATAAGCAATCTAATCACGCAAGGCAATCACACACTCCCATAAATTGAAAATGAGATTGGCTAGCTAGGATGCAATTGTGAGCACCCCACACGCAAACGTCAAGCGACGGTTAAACCCCAGGATTTTTTATTTTTTTGACCTAATTTTTAATATATTGCACAAAAATGATCTGCTTTTGGATTGAATTTTAAAAATGACCCAATTTCTTTCTGGGAATACGTCTGGCGCTTTCCTAACACAAAACCGCATTTCGGGAATGTGGTCGCGTTTCCAGAACGCGGCTGATGTTTTTGTAACTTTTTTTTTAACATACCTTGTTTTTTATGATCCGTGAATACTTTTATTTCAGCATTATGGACATTATTTCAAGTTGGAGGCCGGTGCATTCGAAACAAGATGGATCGCTAAAACCAAGGTGGACGACGAAGATGTACAGCATGCGGTCAACAAGGCCACACTGCTTCAACTTGCCCCAATAATCAAAATGTGTAGCGTATAGTTGTAATCTTGTAATGTTGTTATATAATATATATTAATTGTAATCTAAGTAATCCTATTTAGTTGTAATATTGTTTGTTTACTTAGTTGTAATTTTGTAATATTTTGTTTACAATTACAGCATAATGTTCACTTGAACAGAAAGAATTAAGTGTATAATATCCAATTGATAATGTAGTGTCCATAATGCTGAAATAAAAGCATTCACGGATCATAAAAAATAAGGTATGTTAAAAAAAAAAGTTGCAAAAACATTAGCCGCGTTCTGGGAACGCGCCCGACGGGTTCCCAGAACGAGATTGGGTCATTTTTTAAATCCAATCCAAAAACAAGTCATTTTTGTGCAGTATATTAAAAATTAGATTAAAAAAAAAAAAACCCTTAAACCCCAAACCCACAGACCCCAACCCCCCCCCCCGGCAAAAAAAACAAAAACACACACACACACACACACAAAAACCAAATAATTTCCGACAAAAAAAAAAACCAAATAATAATCGTCGAAAAAGCTGCTCCAATCATCAAATATTCTGTTCACGTACCCTTCTTCTTCTTCAAAACAAAACATCGGATCTGACAAAAAGGTCAAGAAAAAAAAAAGGTGGATAATCTTGGATTCCCGCGGTGGAGTGGACAAATTTTTGAGTTTACATTTATGTTATTTTTTTATATATCATTTAATTTTTAATTAATTCGGTGTGTTTTAGTTTTGGGGTTTATAATTAGATTTGTAAATTTGATGAATCATATGGTTTTATTCAAAAAGAGTTTTTCGTTATCGACAAATAAATAGTCTTAATACGAATAGAGATTGAACTTTCTTGAGAAGTTTGCATTAGTTTGACTCGAACCCAAGAATTTTGAATCAAGATATTGGACTTAGATGTTAACTTTTGCATTACTCACCTGACCTAAGAAGGTATTTTTAGACACAACAAATCACGGATATTTTTTCACCCATTGATACACCTTTTTAAGGTATAACACTCAAAAGCAAGCGTATATGCCATCCCCAGTGCGCTCCAACCTAAAATTGCCTAAAAGGAAAAAGAAAGTTAGTAGATATGGATATTCCCCTCGCAACAAATAGAGACGTTCATATTCAAATTCTCTTCAAACACCACCAAGTCATCTTCAATGAGCTCGGACAACACCTCGTATATTCACTAAGCTGGAGCCCCTTAAACAAGTTTTGAATTGATCATGAAAATCGATACCACCATAATAAAAGCTCATTTGAAATGGTTTTTTAAATACGTTTTCTCTTATAAAAGAACTTTTTCACTAAAAAACTAATCTAAATAGACGTTAAACTTAATTCTTTTAAGTTTGTTTGAAAGACATGTCAACTTATACACCAAATCTTTGCCTTCACATTATCTTGTACATATCCTCTATGTGTTGATGGGTGAGGTTGTCTCTCCTCTTTTGCTTGTATTGTATTCCCACCATATCTCTAACCCCTAACAAACCTTATCCCTGTCCACTTGGGACACTCATTTTTGCTTCTCTTACCAAATCTTTCTAAAATCTAATAATTTATGCTAATAATTAAAATGCTTCCGTGTTTGTTAGGCATGATATTATTTTGTACAGTCACCATCGTTGAGTGACTTATTTCCTATAGTTGTCCTTACCTAAAGGCCATCTGTAATTGGTTAGACCAAAAAAAAAAAAAAATGAAGAAAAAGAGAAAAATAAAGGTTTGTTTGACACATTCACGTACCCAGTCTTTCAAATATTAATTTAGGGACTTATCCTATATCAATATCTTAACTTTTGTGAAGTCATTATTAATATGCCATATCAAATATATGCAATCTAGGGTGAAAAGGAGGTTAGAAAATAATAATGACTGGACAAGTTAGTAAAAACATTTAAAGTTCAAGAATTTTTTTAATTGAAATTTAACACTTTTAATACTTTTCCACCGAAAAAATATTTAATTGGCAATTTCAAGAAGGTGACTATTCGCTTTGCAAATCTGGCGTAATATTTTTTGTCTTTTCTTCCTATTAGAGAATTAGAAAACAAATCAAGTGGTTAAAATTACCTCATTTAAGAATAATAATTTGAGTTCAAATCTCACACGAGATTAGATGTTAGATTAGGAGTAAGATATTTATAAAAGTTCAAATTCTTTTTTATGGGAGACGGATGATTAAATTAGAAGTACAATACTAAAATGGCCACTCTCTCTCTCTCTCTTTTTCTTTTTCTTTTTCCTTATTTTAAATCTTTCAAAGTCCATCTATGTAAGAAAAATCTTTTAACAAAATAAAAAGAACTGTTCATAAACTTTTGGAGCAACCCATTAGACTATTATCATTTAACACTAGTGGCTTTGAAAATCCATCTCTATTTCATTTGTCAACTACTTTTACCTGGCTCCTGCCTTATGTACCACCACCATTCACATCATCACTCGACATTCATTATCCAAAGAAGAAACAAATCAGAAGATAAAATATCAAAAGCTCCACCATCATTACATTACATATATGAAGTACAAGCCCCTTTATTTCTCACCCCATATACTTAAATGAAATTAAATGTATAGATACACAAAAGGTGAGAAGAAAGAAAAAAAAAAAAGCACAAATTGGAGTTTGGCTTAAATTATTTTTATATATATAGCTGATGCTGCAATTGGGATCCTTCAATGCTGTGATGGATCTTAGCAAAAATTCTTGCACTTGTGTCAGTGTCAGCTTCCACTATAGTAGTAGTTTTTGTACTTGCTTTTGCAAACACTTGCAATCCTCATCATCAGCAGCTTCTTTGTCTTTGTTCACTTGCTTCTTATTGTCTTTTGGGAGTTTAATTTCAGTGCCCAAAATGACTTCTTCTTCTGACAACACCTTTGTTATCACATCAGCTGCCACCTGTTCAATTCGCAACGAGTCTTACTTGTTTTCTTCATTTATTTGAAGAATTCAAGGCTTGAATTCATCAACCCTTTACTCTTTTTTGCCCTCAGTTTCTTGCTTTTTTTGCCACCCTTTTCCCTCTTGTTGTTGTAAAGTTTTGATCTTTGTTTTTCTGTTTTCCTTTGGCTTCAAGAAATCTAAGAAAATGTTGTGTGTTTCATTGCCTCGGGTGTGTCATCAAGAGATGAAGATGACTAATGCTATTCATGCATCTTCAAGAATTTCGCCTTCTTTGGAGATCTTTGGCAGGTAAATGTTGCTTTTAGTTCAAGAATTGGTTTGGTTTTGTTTTTTCCTTTATAATTCTGGGTGTGCACTTTTTTTATGGCTTTTAGATATTGGATTATGATAATTCTTGATAGTGGTATTCTACTTGCTTTATGTAAAGATGTTATCTTGGCAGTAGTACAATTTTTGTGCTAGTTTATATGAAAAAAATTGTTTTTCTGCTAATTTATGTGGTGCTAGTTCATGTGAAATTTTATCTGTAAGGTGCTACTACTACAATTAGGCAGTCCCCAATATCCATTTTGTTCTGTACGATCATCAGGTGTAACTTTGATGGTCGTGGTGGATGTTGGATTGAGAATGAGAAACAAAAGAGGGGCAAATTGACTACTGCTATGTCAACCAACAAGGCAACATCCAAGAACAGGAGGTTGAGCATTTCACCTCTGGCTTCTTCTTCTTCTGCTCTGGCAGAAACCTTGAATCCGTCTAGAGCCGATTTATACCAGGAGGTTGGGCTTATCTTCTAATGTTATGTATGCGATATTTGATAGATTTTCGCTTTCCTTGTAACTTGAATTTTTTATGCCATGTGTCTGTCTAGATTGATATGTACCTTCTATATTTTTATGCCATGGATCTAGCATATTTGATTGATTTTAGCTTTTCTTGTAGCACATTTTTATGCCATGAATATGTGTAGAATGCTATGTAATTTCGAATTTTTATGCCATGAATCTATCTAGAATGCTATGTACCTTCAATTACTGAAAATTAACAGCTTGCGTGGTTGTCGTAAATTTTGATTTTTATAGAAGTATTTTGCAAATAATATTATGACTCTTTTAATGTTTAGCAGCTTGACAAATGTTGTTCAATTTTCCAGGTTCTTGAGGCTGCCAGGGAAAAGTTTACTGCGGAGATATCTTTCCAGTCTAGGGACAAAGATATATCCCTTGCAAAGGTATCTTCTGTTTCTTGTTATGCTCTTTCTGCTTGAAGAATGTATGTGTCAATAGATTGTTACTGCCTTTCTTTGTTGGTTCCTGGCTTTCCTAGTTGATTCTTGTTAGATTTTAAGGAACAAGACATTAATTAATAATTCTCCATTTCAAAAGTTTGATGACCAGTCTGACTAACTGCCGTGCCAAGTGGCCTTTTTTAAGTTTATGAGCGACAGAGATGCCCTTAGTGATTGAGAGATGCTTACTGATGATCCAACAAATGGTTCAGATAATGAGTCAAAAAGAATCAAGGAAAATCTGCAATTGTGTTCAAAGAATGAGTCAAAACATATCAAGAAATTTCAGCCGCAGTTCGTGGATTGACTTTGTTTCGGTTTTTGAATGTTAGTTTGAATTTGTAATTTCAAAATTCTTCATGTTGTTGTGCGTGTATTTAAGGCACTGTCCATAATAGAAAACACATGATCTGATTGCTTCCAGTTCTTTACTTACTGAAAATTGCAATTTAGATTTCCTGATTTGTGGCTTTGGCATTTCTTTTTCCTTGTCATGCTTAATTAATGGTCAGGATCATGTGTCTGATTGTTAGTGTATGAGTAGCACCAATGAAGTTCTTATATATCATCTATGAGTTTAAGTTCTTTCATTATGTTCTGTGGTTTACATGTCTTTTACTTGTGCTCGGATGCTTATTTGAGAACATGTTTAGGCATTGCTTTTTATTGCTGCTGAGGATGAAGCATTTATGGCATTCAATCGGGATATGGATGCTTGTTCATTCCAAAATGAAAGGAGAGATGCTTCATTGCCCACTGATACCCATGAATGGAACTCTCTGGACACTATGCCGCTAGCCAGAAAGAATATTAATGAGTGGTTGGGCGAGTTAGATGCCATTGCAAAGGAGGTGGAAGCAGAGCTAGTCCCAAGAGAAATAGGATGCCATTTGATTGAAGTGTTGGATGCAGTGAATGTAGTTCTTTTTGAGTCTAGAGGTTTCAAGAGATCATCTGTTCCACTAGATTCAAAGTGTGCATACTTGCACTCGGTATTAAGTTCTGGATGCTGCAGTGGTATATCTTCATCCTGTTATCTCTGTCGTCTCTTTTCATTTCACATCCTGAACCTTTAAAGATTTATAAATTCTTGCCAACTCACCTGATCTGTACCTCATCGACAGCAATTTTGCTTAGCATTATCTACATCGAGGTTTGCCGAAGACTTAATCTGACTATTCTTGGATCTCGAGTTGGGGAAGATTTTTTGATATGGCCTCAAACAGAGTATCCTGAGGTACTGTGAAGAGCAATTGCTGCTCTGCATATCCACCTTCATAAAGCCTTATGCTGTTCATCCTGGACTTTCGACATGTCATTTCATATGTAAAAATGGAGACTAAGATGGTGGCAATCTGGCCACATTGCAGGAGTTATTCAAGGTGACTTCTGGAAACAGCTTGTTTAAGATTGTTAACGGGAAATGCGTAGAAGATCCCAAATCAAAGGCCTCGGACATAAAGAGCGATTCACTCTTAGGGCTTGACATTGCAACAAATCGAGATATCATTGGCATTGCTTTGGCAAATTTGATTGTAAGTTCTATCATTCAATTTGTACAGTCAACATAATTCTTATAGTGATTGCAAACTATGCTTCGGCCACTCTTCTTAGTATTAGAAGTTCCTTTAGTTTGATTCCATTTTGGTTTGAAGAAAATAACCTATATTTGTGCAGAGGCTTCACTGGAAACGTGCTTCAAGATCAAATCGTGGATTGATGCTGACTTCTCCACTTAGATCTGTTTTTAATACTGATGACAATTTTGGCAATAATGATGGTTCAAAGGCTCCTTTGTTACGCCCTCAAGATCTGAGGTACTAACCCCTACTCGCTTGTGCTTTAGTTTCCATTGTTGAGATATGATTCCTGATTATGCAGGTGCCAATTTGTCTTGTCCCTACAGGTTCAAGATGCTAATATTGCAGATTGGCATGAGAAAGGGGCGAATTGTGAACTTTTGACACTAACAATTTCTAACATGTTAATCTATATTATATAATTTTTTGCAGACACTTGATGCTCGAGTTTAAGCTTATCTCCTGGGGAAAAAAGGAAAATGAGAAAAGGAAAAGGAATAGAACAAGAAGAAAGAAAGAAAGCAGGGAAGAAAAAGAGAAATTCAAACTAATGGCATACAGTATTCCCACATTAAAGATATCTAGGTTCCTCAAAGTTCTGATATTAACTTCTTGTTTGATATATAAAAAGTTCTTGAATACTTATACACCCGAGTTACCAATTGTAGGTTTCTACAACACATGTTTTAGTCTCCATAATGGAGAACTTGACAAGTAAAAACTACTAACCCCATAGTTAAGAAAAGAATTATAATTGTCGTTTGGTATCACTACTGTAGGTCATGGCAGGAAAGGTGTTGAAGGTTATCCAACTTCTTTTCTGCTAATTACACTATTTCTCTCTCTTCAAGAATCTCTCACCTCATTTATTCTTACCTTTCATCTTCGTTCTCATTCTCCTTCTGCCTTGGCTGTATATTTGATGGATTAGTAATCCATTCACCAAAATGTGTAAATATTTGAGCTTGCAACTCTATCACCTACTGGCTAATCAAATTAGCACCCTGGTTATTTTCTTCTTTCAAATGAAATTCTTGCCAATATTAGGATAGGAAAAGGTACAAGGAAGTGTGAGAGATCAGAGTAGCTTTGGGTCTTTCATATAACTCCCTGAATCTCCTAATCAAATTACATCCTTACTTTGGCATAATCGTATAACCTATATGGATTCACACTATACTGTATTCTAGTGGCAGTATCTTCCTCCTCAATCATAAAACCTCTGCTTGATTGGAGAAAGTAATTGCCATAATGTTAATGAGTTGCGCTTTAGTACTTCATGTGTTTTTTGTAAATTGTTCACTTAAAAAATGGCAGCACAGCATTTCTGTTTGCTTGAGGCATAAGTTTAGCCATATATAACATTGCTGTCATACATTTTCTGAAAGATATTTACTTCTGTGTCTGCAGTACTAGGGATGTGGTATATGTATGTGGCAGTGAGGTGACACCTGTGCAATTATATCTGTTTTGTTTTGAGTCATTCAGAAAGTTCAATAGTTTTTTTATCCCGAGCCAATTTGGTCCTAATAATTTACATAATATTTTATCAGAATATGACATTATACATGAATAAATGGGGATCTTTATGAAATAATTTCTAGGGAGGCATTGGCTATTGGGTGATGAAGTTTCTAATAGAGACGCTTAATTGATATTCTTTGAATTTTATGCAGTGTTTTCTTTAAACATGCTGGAAGAGTTTATTGACAATAGATAGACGATGCTTTCTAGGATACATATAATCTCCTTATCATGACAATGCTTTCTAGGATACATATAATCTACTTATCATTATTTCTTTCACATTTGTTGTTCATCATGAAAGAACACCTCTTTTAAATTGAAGTCTTTAATATGAGCTTGTTTTCTCTCAGTATTATAAGAATGGCATTGCTAATAAGAAATTGAGTTTGTTAAGTATATTTTGGCTTCAAATTTATCCTCCAGAAAGGCATTTCTATTGCCTTTTGGAATTTGGTCTGTGAATAGTTATCGTCAAGAAATATCTGTCAATATGTAGAACCATCTTGACAGATATTCGGGCATTTGCTCCAAGGAAATAGATAACTTGGATGACATCTTATCTGCAATTTTTATACTACTTTCTAGGCTGGCTATTATGGCTTCAGAAAGATTGCTGGTTCTGCAGCCACATAACTGGGCTTTGAGAAGAGACAATGGGATGATGTTGTATTATAGTAGGTACGAAGAATCTCTCTCAGATGTTGCATCTATTCTTCTGAGATTAGCCATTTGAGCTCTTCTCGTACGCTTTTAATTTCATCAGTTGGCTGGTGTAACCAAAATCTAGACTAATGCAGGAACTATGGGGAGGCGGTTCAGGAGCTTAGCATATGCATGGCCTTTGCCCCAGAGGAAGAGGCGGAAATTTTAGAACCTTTTGTTGAGAAGTTACACTTATTGCAGCTTGAAGCGTCGTGGAAATCTTTGGGGCAGAAGGGTCGGCTAACAATTCCTTGACTTTGTTCGTAACCTTTTAAGCAGTTAGTTATAAATCTTTAGCAGTAAAAGCACATCTAATGGACCTTTGCTGGTACTCCATCTTGTAAATACTGCTTTGAACCGTGTTTGAGTTGCATGGTCTTGACAGTTATCTGTATATACAAACTTTGTATCAGTCTCCTTAATATTTTTCCTATCTAATGGTAATTCTATTTGTCAAATGTGACTTGTGAGGTGCTGATAGATGCCATAAAAGCTGCTTCAGCAAAAGTTGCAGCTAGCTGATTATTGTGTTTAAAGATGCATCTTTTCTGACTGTTGATTCGCTTCTTACAGGGTACATGTCGTCTTGACTATTATTGCTATGTTAACGAGAATTTAAAAGACTTTTCAAGGGTATTTCTGCTGTAAAAAAATAAAAAAAAAAGTTTGCCATATGGATTGTTGTTCGGTGAATGGTGGGTGACGGAATCTTTACCTATTATGGGTAACTCTTTTAATTGGCTGTCACTCCCATCACCCCTCATGTACAAAGTCGAAAAACACAAAGGGGGCCCATCATTTTATAGGGCGTGGTCTTGAACGATGCTAGTTCTAAGAATTTTGCATCTACTCTATCTCATAGGATGTGATCTTAGGCGATACCGGTTCCAAGAATTTTACATCTATTATGAGTCTGTTTGAAATAGTCTTGTCTCAAATTTAAAATTTAATAAGTGTCTTGTATAAAATAAGTATCTAATATAATAAGATTGTTTGGTTTGTAAGTTGAAATATTGTTATAAATTAATTTGATAATAATGTTATTAATTTTGAGTCATTGTATTTTAATTTTATAATTAAATAATAAAAATATAAATATTAATTAATTTTTATTTTTTTAATTTTAAATTTTTGAAATTTTTAATTTTTAACATTTTTTATTTTTAATTTTTTTAGCTTTTAAAATTTAAAATTTTTAATATTTGATTATTTATTTTTTTAATTTTAATTTCTAAATTTTTAAAATTTTATTTTTAATTATTTTTAACTGATAACATATAAAATAAGATATAAGTATTCTACACTCAACTTATTTTTTATAACTGTAAATAAGATATCTTATAAATAATATCTTATAAATGTCTTATAATAAATTGATAATAAATAATTATACCTACATAAATTATCAAATAAAATAAGTGTCTTAAAATAAGAACTAAATAAACGCAGCATATATATATATATCTTTTTTTTTCTTTTTCTTTTTTTTCATCTACTGAATATCCTGACTGCTCTCAGTCATTGAGGAATGCAGAAGGATAAGCATATATTAATAGGCACCAGTGGGTAATGTTGGGTAATAAATGCGAGCCACCCCCATGAATCCATCTCTAGTTATGTGGATAGTCCAAGCATTAACATTTCTCGTTTTAGATAAGAATTAATAAGGAAAATTTTTTCTTTTAACCCTATTTTTTTAATTGCTTCTAAAATTAACCCATTTTTGAAGGGGTATGCAAAAATAGACTTTTCAAACTTTCAAAATTCGAGATCGAACTTCCAAAGTTCGATTATATTTTTTTGTCACTGTTTAAAAAATAATTAGCATTTATGTTCGAACTTTGAAAGTCCGAGTTCGAACTTTGAAAGTCCGCGTTCGAACTTTGAATGTCCCCGTTCGAACTTTCAAAGTTCGACTTTTGCATCGCATGCACCAAATCCAATTTACTTATCTTTAATAATAAAGCACATAATGATGAGTAGATTCCAAGTGCCATTTATGCTCCCTTCATTTAATGTTTATTTATAACTAACGTCTTGGAACTTAAAATATTATAAATAAAAAGCTAACAAGTTGCTCTTTCACGTTATGCCATAATAGCAAGACTACGGCCAAGAGAGTTGATGAAAGAGACAAATTACATCTGAAGCAAAATACTTTGCTAGACAAATCTACATTATATCAAAGCTAATTGACTGGCGGTGGCATTTTGAAATTTGGGAGTTCAAAGTCGAACTTTCAAAGTTCGAAAATATAAGTACTAATTTTTTTTTGAATGATAGCAAAGAAAAACATAATCAAACTTTCAAAGTTCGAATTTGAACTTCAGAAGTTCGAAAAGTTTATTTTTGCTAATCTCTTCAAAAGTGGGTTAATTTTGGAAGCAATTAAAAAAATAGAGTTAAAAGAAAAAATTTTCTAGAATAATCATTGTGTCTTTTCAGAAAAAAGAATTAAAAATGGCCAAATTGATCAAAAGATTTTTTGGTCCTTATTACACTATTTATATTTTCTCTCCTTATTACACTACTTATATTCTCTCTCCTCATTACACAACTCACATATCATTACACCACACACTCTTTCTCATCATTTATCTCACTTCAACAACTAAAACCCAAGAATCTCATATCATACATCACACACTCTCTCTTCATTTCTCGCACTTGCATTTGCACTTTTTTTTTTTAATTTGGTTCAAAAAACCATGTTTTATTTCTCCAAAATTACACCAATAAATTATATATGGATTTCACTCCAAAAAAATTATTTTTAAAATAAAATTAATTTACACAATTATCTATAAGCCATCATTAGGTTCAAATTTTGTTTTATAAACCTTTACGTTAAAATATTATGAAAATAATTTAAGATTATAAAATGTTATTATAATTATAGCAGATTATGTATTAGATAATTGTTCTAACTTTATATTATTATGAGAAGATTTTATATTTATTTCTTTCGATGTGATTTTTGTAATGATTGCTTAAGTAGAAAGATTGATAAAAGTATTGCATAACCAGTTTCTATGCATTATATGATTGAGAAATAAGTCACAAATTTGGAGTCATTGTTGTAAATAAAAAAAATGAAGCCTATGATATATTAGTGATATGGAAAACAATAACTAACTAAAATACTTTTTTAGTATAAAATATTATAATAAAGAAAAAAATAAAAGGTTAGAGTAGAGGAAAAAGAGACATAAGAATATGATGGAGAAAAAAGGATAAGATATAAGAATATATTATAAAGAGAAAAAATGATATTATAAAAATAACTAAGATAATTATTAAATAAATTAAGAATTCCTAGAATTTTACTCATAACAAAAATTCAAAGTTTCAAAACTGAAAAACAAAGAAAGAAGATTAAGATAAATATTTGGAAAAAAATTACTCTTAATAATTGTGTCAATGTCATGCCTTAAAATATTCACCTACTAACAAGAAAAGACCATTAAGGAAAAATTCTATATAAAACTATCTTGCAAAAAAAATGAATATAATATAATCTTCTCTATTATGATTAATTTGTAAATTTGAAGCACAAGCACAAAATCACACAAGCAAACAATTTTTTTTTTATGGGGAGGGGGGAGGGGGGAGGCGGGGGAGAGGAGCAAAGTAAAATTTTCTCTTTAATTAAATATATAAAAAAATTTAGAGCTTAGGGGACTGTAGTAACCAGATCTCCCTTAGCTTCACTCTTGTATGAGAGACTGTTTTTCTAAGTAATAAAATTAATAAATAGTTTTTAATAGGTCAAATATACCAAAAAAAAAAACTAGTTTTATGTGTTATCAAATAAAATTGAGTGTTTCAAGTTTAAAATGTTTAACTAATCTCTAATTAAAGAAGGAACAAACTATCAATAATTAGAGGTAGAAGTTGCCATCTTTCATTTAGGGACAGCTATTTCCATCTCTTCTTCTCTCCACCTTGCTCTATATACATATGCATATACATACTTTTTTTTTGAAAAAACATTATAATAGATATATTTAGAATAACTAAAACAAGAGAAATTATAACAATTGCCTTATAATTTTAACTACAAATATCAATGATTATTGATAATAATATTTTTCGTACAAAAACAAAAAATACTAAATCTATAATTCTAATTTTCAAATAATTTAACTTTTGATATTAATAATTGAAAATAAAGTTTACATTAAACACATGCCGGATCATGAATTAATGATTGCTTTCAAAGCTTTTAAACTTTTTTCTTTTTAGATACAATTGAAAAAAGACGAACAATGTTGATTCTAGTTACAGTGATATATCATTGTATATAATTTAAATATGGTCTTTTCCATCACCAAGCATATAAAATTAAGAAAAATACATATATTAATAAATATTGATAATAATTTTTTATTTGTAGCATTGGTAATTATGAACTTATAATTTTGTTTAAATATAAACAATTCTAAGTTTTAAAAAATAACTTTATGATGATGATTATTTTTTCTAAATAAAGTGTTTAAATCTTTTTTATTGGACAAATATAACAATTGTCTTCTACTAAATGATGTATCTAGTCATAGGTGACTTTTTTTTTTTGTTCTCAAAGCATAGCTACAAGATTAAAAAAAAGTATAGATGAAAATTATAAATAAGTAAGAACAACAATGTTGTCTCTCCATGTTAAAAAGGTATTTGTAGTTTCTATTTCTCTCTCTTTTTTTAAAAGAACTTTTTATACAATAATTCTTTTACTTTAAATTTTTTGCTATATTATAATTTCTAATTTTTTCTTACCAGATATATATTTTTTTGAAGAAGTATTGACAAAAATCACTTTTTTTTATTTTACAAAAATAAATCTTATATTATTAATTGTTTGATTTTTCAATCTCTCAAATCATAACAATATTGTTTGTTTAAAAATAAATTTTAATTATTAACTATATAAATTATACATATTGCTACGTTTATAACAATATTTTTCCCAAGTTTACGAAAACAATCTTCCTTGCTTATGTGTTATAAATACTGAGATTTTTTATATCATTCATTGATTGAACCAAAACCTATAGATATTGTTTTAATTATCTTTATAATTTTTTAACCTTTTTATAATAATATTATTTGGTTTAAAAAATAAAATTTAATAATCCACCACGTAACTTTTATGATGAATGAACTATGTTGGCGTATACATAAATATATCTTTTCTTGGGTGAAACGTTAACACATCTATTTCACATAGGACTTTTTCATATCAACATGACTACTAATTAAATTTAGTTTTAGGGTCAAATTATATCTTATATATAAGTTTTGCTTAAAAATAATTTTATCTCTCATCCTTATCTCTTTATCTCTTGAATGGTTAGAAACATAATATATTTTATCATTTAAGAGAAATTGTTCTTGTATATAGGATTAGATGATGATCATCCTTCAATTATGTGTTTTAACTTATTAAATAAGATGTGCTTTTTAATAATAATTTTATTTTACAAATTAATATTTACTGGTCAATGTATTAGAAATAATGGTAATTATGGTAGTAGTTGAAAAATCTTACTTTTTCCATTAAAGGTAGATTAGATATTACGTATATCAAATATAACAAAATTACAATCCTATCTCCTTTTGGCTATTTTTGGCTAAGTTTTTTTGAGCCACAAATTTTTTTCCTTTTGGAAAATGTGGAAGACAGAAGATACCTTTTGGCTTGTAAAGATTCCATTAATGGTATCAGGCGTCGGAAATTGGGTTTGAGCATTGCCATCTATACTTTTTTTGAGGGAGGACGTATACCTATTAATCTCCTTAGCTTGTTTTTTCTTAAATTCACATAAATTTTCTATTGAATTTGTATTTTGCTTTTGAATTTGTCTGAATCTAATAAAGTGGTAAATTTCAAATGTAGTTTTACAGTCTTAATACTATCTTAATGAGAATTTAAAAGACTTTTTAAGAGAATTTCTGTCAAAAACAAAGAGTTAGATAGCCATTGAAAACCATTAAAATTAAATTGGATATTCCACTAGATTTTAAATGTTCAATAGCCGACTAGGTTTCAAATAATCTGTTATTCTTAATGATTTTATTTTTCAAATGTTCATGTCAAAGCTCTAGAAGAATAATCCATTGAGTAGGGGTGACTCATTGAACAAAAAAGAGTAGAAGAGAGGTTTCATCAGAATAATTATTTATTTTAATTTTAATTTAGGGTTTTCTCTTTTTCTTTTTTTTTTGTGTGTATGTGTATGTGTGTGTGTGAGAGAGAGAGGGGTTGTGGGGAGAAATGACAAGAAGATATTAGAACATCAATTGGGAAGAGATGATGGAGGCAGGGGTTCATTTTAGCCACGATATTAGGAAATGGAATCCGAAAATGGCATCTTATATCTCTGCAAAGTATAAAGGTATTCATATTATAAATCTTACTGGAATTGCTTGTTTTTTTATCTAAAACTTTTGATTTGGTTTTTGACGTAACAAGTAGGGGAAAACAATTTCTAATTATTGATACAAAAAATAAAGCAATTGATTCAGCAGTACGGGCGGCAGTAAGGGGATTCTTGAAACGAGCATGAAGAAAACAATACTTCTTTATCTTTTGAACTGTTCTACCAAATCAGTTACTTAAGATCCTTGGTCTTTACCTAGACTCGATGCAAAAAAAGGGGATCACTTCTTATAGACGCATTGAGAATGATTATGATCTTGTTCATAACCTATTAGAAATAGAAACCGCTCTGATGGGATCTTCACAGATGAAAAAAGATTGCAATTAGTTTGATGATGATAGAGTGACATTGCTTCTTTGGCCCGAATCGAGGAATCCTTTGGATATCATGCAAAACGGATCTTGTTCAAATAAATGTCCGTATATAAATACATTTCAAATCTCAAGAAGTGCATTTGTTGGAAAAACTTTTTTTTCACCACACTCGACTTGATAAGGATTAATTTGAAGTCTAACATGACTTGAGGATATCGTAGCTCAAAGCAAAAATACATTCATTAAAAGATTCTAAGAACTAAGGGAGGCCATTGCCCCTACTCCCCGCCCTCACAACTCCGCCATTGCTTATATATAGATCCTTACGTGCAAGCAACTATTTATTGAACTAACATATAGTGAATGTAATGACAATGAAAGAACTTGAATTTAGAACCTCCTAATTTTTTTTGGTACCATTCAAATGACCTCTCATTCTAACATACAATCAAACATTTTAAGCTACATACGTAACAATCGGACTTATAATTAGTGAACCTCGTGTATCTAACATGACCATTGATAACAATTATGGAACTTTGTAAAGTTTTAAGGAATGACACCCACCAACATTTGTAGAAAAAAAAAAAGGAGGAAATTTCCTTTTTTTTTCTTAGCCCTATTTTTTTAATTGCTTTTAAAATTAACTTACTTTTGAAGGGGTTTGCAAAAATAGACTTTTCAAACTCCCAAATTCGAGATCAAACCTCTGAAGTTTGAATCCAAACTTTGAAAGTTTGACTATATTTCTTTTGTCAACATTCAAAAATATGTTTTCGAACTTTCAAAGTTCGAACTTGAAGTTTGGAAGTTCGAAGAATCCTGTAAATCGAACTTTGAATTTTCAAAGACTCAAATATGAAAAAACTGTAAAGAAGGCTTATAAGCTCGACGCAAGGCAGAAGTGCATAGTCAGTGTATGCCAGCCAGGAAGCAAATCTACTGGGAACCCCAAGAACAAGAACAGCAAGAATGGGAACTTGAGGCTGTTGTGCGAGTGTGCACCTATGACCTACATAATAGAACAAGTTGATGGCAAAGCAAGTAATGTGTTTTCTTGATCTGGGTTGTTTCAAAGTTCGAAAACATAAATACTAATTTTTTTTGAATGATGGCAAAATAATAATAATAATAATAATAATAATCGAAGACGAAATTCAAATTCGAACTTCTTAAGTTCGATCTCGAATTTTGAAAGTTTGAAAAGTTTATTTTTGTAAATATCTTCAAAAGTGGGTTAATTTTAAAAGCAATTAAAAAAATAAAGTTAAGAAAAAAAAATCTCCAAAAAAAGGACATGCGGCAAAAACTGTATGTATCATGATTTCGATAGTTTAATGAGAGCCTCAGAATTCAGACAATGCCACCCCACAACACCCCAATGCCATTTATTACAAATTTATGTTCTGTTTGTTATATTTTTATTTTAAGATATTTATTCTATTGAAATGAGAGTACGTCTTATAAGATTTAAGAAATTTTATTATATATCTTATAAAAATTCAAAACAAAACTATATTTTTTATCTTATAAGAAATAAATAATCCATCTTATCTTATTTTTATGATTATAAAATGCTTGATACATATAAAAGATATATCTAAATTTTAATAAGATAAATATCTTAAAATAAAATCATTCCAAACACAATATTAGTCTCCCCTGCGGAGAAACTACAGTTTCACCATTTCCAGTCATGAATGGAATATAATAGTGTAGCCGCCTAATCCTTTTTCGTCTTTCAGTTCTTCTCTTGAAAATTATCCTTTAAATAGCTGCTCCTTTGTCGGTAACTGTATTAGTTGATATAACCCTATAATTATAATTAATTATAATATTTATGTTTTACAGGGGTAAAATTTGGGAAAAAAAAGAAAAAGAATTGGTCTGCTTGATGACCTCTTCTCTTGATCTTTTGCCGAGTGATACGAATTAACCACCCATCTTAAAGCTTATGAATATTTATTATCATTCCATTAGTACAATTTAGTTTTTCAGGATATGATTGTTATAATTATGTGTTTAATTAGATTGACATTTTATTAGAGAAAAGGAAAAAAAAAAAAATAAGACAAGCATAGAAACCTTGTAGAAACGCATTTCTGAGGCACCAAAATTTTGAACTTACAAAAAGAACTGCCTTTCTTTTCTTTTCATTTCTTTTTTTTGGGAAAAAAAATTCTCTTTTGTCTAAAAGTCAATTGAAGCAGGCGCTAAATCTATTGATCTGAATTGAGCCGCAGTAGCTCTCAATATCCATTCATTACGCAAGTGAGGAAGTTTGGGATGATGAATTTGTCACATTCTTCTGTCTGGTGGAGAGTAGAGACTTGCACTCTACAAATTAATAAGCTAATGACTCGTTAATTATGCACTAACCTTCAACTCTGAACCATCTCTCATTAAAAACTTTGCAGAGAGCAAAATCCTTTCTCTACTCCAAGAAGAGAATCAAGATCAAACAACCTCAATGGATGCCTTCTCTTCCTCTTTCATTTCCTCGCTAAATCTCATCACCGCACCTCCATCACACTACAAACCTCTCCCAAACATCTCCTCAGTAAGAATTGAAGAAAACCCAAAAACTACAAACACAAAACTATCAACAAAGAGTACTAAACAACTTGCTCAGAGCAAGCCATCTGCAGCAGCACCAAGAGCTGCAAATCAACCATCATTGCTCACCACCATCTTCAATGCGATTGATGACTTCTTAAACACCTACATTGACCCCCCACGCCGCCCCTCGCTTGATCCCAAACACGTCCTCTCCGGGAACTTTGCACCAGTGTCTGATGAGCTTCCTCCGACTGAGTGTCAAGTACTGGAAGGCTCTCTTCCGGCAACCCTGGACGGGGCGTACATCCGCAACGGCCCCAATCCTCAGTTCCACCCCCGAGGGCCTTACCATCTCTTTGACGGCGATGGTATGCTTCATTGCATCAGAATCCATCAGGGCAGAGCCACACTATGCAGCCGCTATGTCAAGACTTACAAGTACACGGTTGAACGCGAAGCCGGCTCGCCTATCTTCCCCAATGCCTTCTCTGTATTCTGCGGCCTCACAGCTTCTGCGGCGCGTGTTGTGCTATTTGCTGCCAGAGTGCTAACAGGACAGTATGATCTTGCCAATGGCATTGGCCTTGCAAATACTAGCTTAGCACTATTTAGTGGAAATTTATTCGCTTTAGGCGAGTCTGATCTTCCTTACATAGTTAAAATCTGTCCTGATGGAGATGTTATCACTCTGGGCCGCCATGATTTCGACGGAAAGCTTGAAATGTGCATGACAGCACACCCGAAAATCGATCCAGACACTGGAGAAGCCTTCGCATTTAGATGCGCTCCAATGCCTCCATTTCTAACCTTCTTCAGGGTCCGCCCCGATGGCCAAAAACACTCTGATGTCCCAATTTTCTCCATTAAAAAACCATCTTTTTTGCATGACTTTGCAATCACAAAAAAGTACGCAATTTTCCCGGACATCCAAATTAAAATGGACCCTATTGAGTTGATATCTGGAGGGTCTCCGGTCAGTGCTGATCCGGCAAAAGTGCCGCGTCTCGGCGTGATTCCGTTGTATGCTAAAGATGAATCTGAAATGGAATGGTTTGAAGTTCCAGGGTTCAATATATTTCATGCAATTAACGCCTGGGATGAAGATGATGGCAATACGATTTCCATGGTTGCGCCTAACGTAAACCCGATTGAGCATTCTCTAGAGCGCATGGATCTGATCCATGCGTCCATGGAGAAGATTAGGATTGATCTCAGGACAGGGATGGTCTCCAGGCAGCCTTTGTCCACAAGAAACCTGGATTTTGCTGTGATCAATCCAGCCTATGTTGGCAAGAAGAACAAGTACGTATTGTCCCAAAATTGGATTTTTTCCCCCCTCACAGTTTAATATTCAATGGCCTAATGACAAAAATCTAAATACTATAGCTCGTTAATTAGTTAAATTTAATTAATTGGTACAGAATATTTAAATATGATATCGTAATAATATATAGTAGTGTATGCAACCTAATCAACTTATTCAAACTAAAATTTTTAAATAGATGGTAGCAATAATAAGTAACCCAAATTGTTACTCGTTGTGCTCATACAATTTTAATTAATAAATTTAAATTATTATAAGGTAATTGAATGGCATCATACCCTCTATGTTTACCATAAATATGCATTAATTATTATGGAATAGACGCAAATCTCCATTTTAAAAATATATGTGTTACACATTTGGAGATTAAAGAGAAGTTCAGTGTCAACTTTAAAGCTACAAGGTAACATATACGACAAACCATAAAAGGTAGGATACTACTTACCCTTGATAAACAATATGAACCGATGGACACGAAATGGAGCGTAAAATATGGTCTCGTGGGCTAATTTGGGGGTGTAGAATGTTTCCTAGGGATTCCTAGTGGTACTTAGAAATTGTGTTCGATCTCTTATCCCTACTTTAGGTTAAGTGCTTAGACTTATCTCATGGTTGGATTGTGGGGTTGGTCATTTCCACAAGAAGCAAGAAAAAAGGAAAAAAAAAAAAAACCTTAGAATCCAGGGAACTTCATTTCTTATCCGCAAAGTCACATTCCATATTTTTGGTTTCCCTTCAATCAACGACTTTCCTGCTGTCAAATTCCAACATCAGACCACCTTACGTAGCTTCACATTCAGTTTTCAACTCATCATCAACATGCATCTTCTGTCGTTTTATAATTAAAATTAAATTGATTTTTCATTCCAGCAATCTGAGATTTCATCCTCAATTCATATATGCAGGTACGTCTATTCAGCAGTAGGGGACCCTCTACCAAAGGTAGCAGGGTTGGTAAAGTTAGACGTATCGTTGTCGGAAGAAGACCACTGGCGACGTGATTGTGTGGTGGCTAGCCGGATGTACGGCCCAGGGTGCTACGGAGGCGAGCCATTCTTCGTGGCCAAGGACCCTGATAATCCAGACGCCGACGAAGATGATGGCTATGTGGTTTCCTATGTGCATAATGAGAACACTGGAGAGTCAAGTTCCTTGGTAATGGATGCAAAGTCACCCAATCTTGAAACCGTCGCTGCTATTAAGCTGCCCCGCCGCGTGCCTTATGGCTTCCACGGATTATTCATCAGAGAAAGTATTCTCAACTATTTGTAGAAAAAAATTGAAATTTATTTATATATTTAAATAGAAATTACTGTTAAAATAGTATTCTAACTATCATGCCATTAAAAGAAAAAAAAAAGAGTACAAATTTAGGGAACTGGGTTTTTTTTTTTAAAAAAAAATTTTGTTCTTTGAAAGAAAAAAAAACGTTTTTATTAGTTCAACTTGCTAAATACTAATCATGGCAGCATAAGAAAAAACATTGCTTTTGCTAAAAGTCAAGAAACCACTTGAAAACTGAAAAGATAGACGTGGACATGAAATGGCTCTCTTGCCATACCAAAACGTATACTCTTCTTTCGGAGGCCAAAAAAACAGCAATTAAGTGTCAATTATTTGGTAGTTAAGCAGCTAAAGGAACCGGCAAAAAAAAAAAAATTGAACAGATTTGGATTAGACAAAATGATGATGGCGTCAGTTGTATCAAATAGTTAACAGTAATTGCATCGTGTTTTTCTCTTTTGCAAATTGCAACGTGCTTATTAAGGCATCCTTTCAAAAGTTTTTCTTCCTCTTATTATCCTGAAGTTATACGAATATAAATATATAACTTTTATAAATTATGTGAGTTTTAATGTAATATATGAGTTTTTGAACACACATAACTTAAATTTGTAAAAAAAATATTGTTATATTTGTATTGACATGCAAATATACAGAAATGTAAAATCTCGAGTCGTGTCATACCAGACCAACACAAAATTCTATTAACGAGTAACAAATAATGTGAGCTTTTTGAAAAAGAAAAAAGAAATGTTTGGTCCATATTCCATAGTACACCCTTGATCTAAAAGTTACATGTTTCATTTAGTGGTGCGTCTTCGAAATTCTTCTTGCTTCATTTACGAGCCAAGTCATTTTATGGTTTTACGTGTCTCAAATTTTCATGCCCATCACGATTAGAATTTTTTTTTACACCTTTAATTCTCGTCTTTATCCGAAATTTGAACTTATATCAATACTTTCAAAAGTGTAGTTTTAATTTTTTGATAAGTCGCTATCTCCCCACCTTTGTGGGGCTAATCTTCTAAAAGACAGCATAATTTAGCAAATAAAATCAATCCCTAAAAAAAGTAAAAAGAAAAAGACATTTAAGAACGTGAGCTTCATGCTCTTGTGAGATTCATTCTCTCTCAAGTGCCGTGAGTTTTGAAGATATTCATATCCATTTGCACTGTTTCTAGGTGTTGGTGTTGAAAAGACCCAAAAAAAAAAGGAAAAAAAGAAAAAAAAAAAAGGAAGAAAAATGTGTTGTTGTTGTTGTTGACAGCAGTATCATCACTTTCAATTCTTGAATATAGAGAGGGCTTTTTTTGGAGAGATCTGTTTAATATCCAAAAATTGTTAAGTAATAATCGGACACATGGGGAAGAATTTTCAGTACAGAGAGGGCCCTTGGCATGCATTTATCTACCCGTTGATCAGTACAAAGCGCGAAGGTTCGCATATGAAACACGTTTGATCAGTACAAAACCTTAAGGTTCAGATACAGCATCCTTGTTCAGTGAGATTGTTGTACTGATGGAAACTTTGTTGCTGGTAATCTTTGATAAGGACAATCCATGGTCAACCGACAACCAGCAAACAAATACAAATGGGATTGGTCTTTCATTCGGCATCGTTTCCTGTCACCCCCTCACAGAACAAAGCCAAAAAAATCACGTGAACTCCATTTCTTTGAGAAAATGAGTTAAATATTCTTAAAAAAAAAAAAAAAAACCAAAATACCATCTTTTTTAAACTAATGAATAAAACGACACAAAACTCGACTTCGAATTTTCAAAACTCGAAAATTACAATCTTCCAATTTTAAAAACTCGAAAATCTCTTCTGATTTTTTGATCTGCTTTTCAAAAGGAAAAAGAATTTCAATATTTGAGTTTTGCAATTTGTAATATTTTATGCGTTAGTTTTAAAAACATGGCATTTTGATTTTTTTTTTTTTTTAAATGGGCATTTAACTCATTCTTTCCATCCCTTTATCAAAGGGCAGAAGATTGGGTGGGGCAGTTGGAAGAATTTTCATACAAATCCTGTGTAATCAATCAATGGGCTGCTGTAGAATAGGGGCCACTGGAGGTATATTCGATGTTAGCATGTACATGAAGCCAAACCCTTTCACCATTCTTTAACAACTGGGCTGATTGCTTCCCAAAAAGTTAGATCAATCTAAACCATGTTTCGTTTGTTTCCGGCTCAAACAGCTTCGACCAATACAAAGTAGCCACACAGCTTAGGTTGATGACATTGCAGTCAGCAGACATAGTAGCTCACAGTAAACACAATAACTTTGGTCGATGAAATGACAAAATTGGCTATAAGATTTAAATTTGAAAGTGAAAATTGAACTGACTTCTGCAGAAGAAGTCTGCATTAAGATTGTGAGGTGAAAATCGATTCTGTGAGTAGCATTTAGTCAATCCCTGATCTTTGGCGTTGAGGCAGATGGACCAGAGAACATATATCCTATTGGATAGGGGGCCTCGTCAAACGATGAATCATTGCGGATGAGAGGCTCCGAAGGCTGGGACGCACGTGAAATTGTCGCCATGGCTCGTCTTTCTCGGTATGATGCCCAAGTAACCACATAAAGCCCAACTATGATTAAGAGTCCACCCAAGACGCTGTTCCCACAAAAGATTTACAAGTAGAATTAGCAACAAAATCCCCATGAGACACAAATTTTCTTTTTCTTCTTTCTTTTGCGCAAGCAAAACTTGTGAAGTGAAATAAAAAGACAGTAAAAAGAGATGTGAATTGGAATTTAAAAACAGCATTATCATCAAATTTGATCAGAAAAGATAGATTTGAAAGAGTAAAAGAAAACAAATTTGGAGACTCACCTTCCCAAATAGATAGAGCTCCCGAGGAATATTCTTGACAGGAATGCTGATGCCGCAGGCTGAAGTGGATTATAGAGAGCCACTAAAGCAGGGCCAAGTATCTTGTTGCACCATGTCAAAAGCCCATAATTGAGAGCAGATGAAATGATCCCCTGCACGAAATAGTAATCAGCATGGCCATATAATGTCTCATCCATGTTTTGAGTCAATTGCAAATGCTTCTTGGACTATTATGAGTACAATTCCAAACAACTACAAAAACTCCAGATGTTGAGCTTGCATCTCGAATTTCAAGATTCCTAGAAACTCAGAGACAGAGAGAAACTGAAATAAGAAAGTTATACCCAGTGGGCAAGGCTCCTGCACAAAGCAATTTGGTCAAACACTATAAGATAGCCAGAAGCTTTTTCTTTGACCATTTTTAAAAATTATACAACTCATGGAATAACACTTGGCTCAGTTTTGTTTATGTGTACATGTTATAGAAGTGCAATAAGAATTATACTGAATGATATAATAAACATCAATTATAACAGGTTCTCATGTTGGGGTCAATCACACTGGTGAGTTGGTGTCTTAACAGCGGTCAATTCAGTTTATACAGGTCGTTCATTTTCTGTGTAACATTGACAAAATCTTGACCCTTAACTACCTGACTGTTATGACTTCACTTGGCTACTTACAGGTTGGACCAAATCAAGCAGATGATATGCCCTAGATGAACTCAACTTGTTTATTAGTCATGCCAACAGGTCACCCAATACATATTATATGGTAGACGGGCATCTTATTAGAGTTTTTCTGTTCCAGGCAGCACAGGTTAGATCTATTGACCAAAACTGGAGGCAAAGGAACCTCCATAGCTTTTAAAACACAATCCTTTCAACGTAAGAACTCAATATAAAACTTAAACCATTTCTTGACTTCAACTGCTAGCATATTTGACCCCTCAATATCATATCACTTGAAAACCTATCATATTGGATTTTTACATATTATTGTAATGTTTCAAAACAGTAGTACTAGTAGTCCCTGTTACCATTTGAGAACACTTGCAATATAGGGGGTAACTCTGGAAGTGAACTAGTCCCTCGAGAACAACACATAGAAAATGAATCTTCAAAGAAATTGGAAGTTTCAAATTGCATATCAATTTTGACATGTGGCAAGTAAAATTGACAAAGAGTAAACGAGAATAAAACTGATGAGAAACTCACGGCATAGCACACCGCCAAAATCTCAGAGTGTGTCAGATTCCAGTCTGTTGACTCAATGGTGGTAAGGGATGCTGATATTACCATAAGCAATGCACCAAATAGGTATGAAAATGATGTCACTGATATACTTGCAGGATATCTTACTAGAAGTGGAGCCTGAGAGAAAGTTCAAAAGAACATCAAGCTCTATATGTCCAATTTATTTTCAATATAAGCGGCACAATAGAACAACCATCACTCAGCCTAAATGCTTAATCAACGAATGGGTAAGCAGAACTAAGTTTAAAAATTAATAAACCATATATGAAGTAACACTTGCCCCACTTATCTTACTCTCTTACATAAATAATTCACATGAATTAGCAAGGAAAAGTACAAAGGAAACTAAAGAACAATAAAGGAAACTTCAGAAGGAAATTAGGGCCTCATTTGCCTTAAGCTTTAAGATGTGAAAAGATCCTCACAAGCCAGTTTTCAGGAGATTGATTTTGTATTGAAGAACAAGATAGACTTTGCTGTTTAATGGAATTAATAACTTATGGTCCAAAAGACCACAAGCGGAGCATTGATGAAATTTGCCAAGACAAATTCAGTAATACAAAGAAGCAATACAGAATTCTGTAGAACTTAGGGTCTAAAAGCAAGGAAAAGGAAAGCACCAGATCTGATCTCACAGCAAAGCACTTTGCTAGCTAATTTATCCATTTAGTTATCTCACTTCTCTTCTTTTAGTGCTTCTCTCCTTTTTTCAATGGAATGGAGGAAGCCCTTCTCTAGACCACCATATTCTACATTTTGGGTAATTAACTAATGATAGGATTCTAAAAGTCATAAAAAGTAACAACTCCCAGAATAAAGCAATAATAGAGGTGTAATTTCTAGAAGGCCTCACATACAGACATCCATGAGGTTCTCATCAGACAGGTAGACATCTTGCTGTAATACATAGTGAATGAATGCTTTTGTACCTGAATGGCTAAATATGCTGCCATGCACATACAGTTTCCTATTAAGCATATGACACCGAGGTGCCAGGTATCAAGTCCCAGATCCAGGAAATTGGACATTAACCATCCAGGAGGCTCTGGCTGACCCTTTGTAGTTATCTCAGTCATTGCTGGAAATTCTGATTCAGTATATCCAAAAACAGCAGGACCACGGAATAAAGCCATTAAAATGGCGCCAGAAACACAAATAAGGGCACCTCCAACTTTTGCTTGACCTTCAGTCTTAAGCAAATTTACTCTTTCTATACTGCATAAACAATGGATAACATTTGAAATTGAAAAAACAACCTCAATATAGTAGAATGAGAGGGGGAAAAAAATAAAGGATATGAAACTAAACAGGTTGAAGTTAATCAAGCACCTCTAATGTGCATGTCTGCAAACAAGCACACACACACAAAATGAGAGAGACAGAGAGACAAAAATTAGGGTATGAATCAGACTAACTGACCCCATCATCACAGCAAACACAAATGTAAATACTGGAATTGCAGGCTGTATGGCTGCAGCATAAGTCGGATTTGTGTAGCCAAGACCCAAAAGAAACAAAAGTTGGTTCCCAAAAACCCTGATTCAGTAGCAAGAAATTGGAGATAAGACTCTAGTTGGTTGCGAAATGATATCAGCACAATATGAATATAGACCATAAGAAGCTCAATTAAACAGTCTTTGGACATACAAACTCACCCTGTTAATCCAAGAAAGAAAAAGGAAAGCAGGAAGCGTCTATTCAATGGAGGTCGCACCCTTCTGCATTTTACAAATGAGAAACAAGAAATGCTTTATGATGCAATATTCATGTAACCATATATGATACAAGTAATTTCTGAAATGCATATGGTAAGTATAATTTGTTCAATCGAGTTTCATGATTTAGAAATAATTCCCCTACATGTTACAGGTACAAGTAAGAGAGAATGCCGCTAAAAAGCAATTTTTGCAGCTTCTAAGGATGAAAACCTTAACAAATGGCCCACTAGGACCAACAGCAATTGCTGATGAGTATGTAGCACAGTTATGCTTTGTATCTACATCTAGATATTGTGCAAAAGAGTGTGTCAGGTAATCCGGCTTTGCAAAGTGAGAAGAATCTCAACCCAACTTGGATATATTTCCAAATTCCAAGCATACACCGTAAAACCTGAAAAAGAAGGTAAAGGGCATCTGCTATACAAGCTCATGCTATGTGCAGGGTCTAGGACAGGACGGTCCAACCCACTTTGGCGTTTTTATGCATTGCCTCAATTTATTTTCACGACCCACACAAGCGGACTTGAAGTTACATGGCAATAAGATTTACCATTGCGCCTAGCCTCCGCTTCAACATGAAAGAATCCTATACAGTCAAAACTTTTACACCCAATAGAGCTATCTATCAAAAAGCATTTCGACAAATCACATACCCAGACACACACATAGGACTACATAGACACCTATACATACATGTCAATCAATCTATCTATCTATCTATCTATCTATATATATACTTACACATATATTGCCAATATAGCATACTCATGTGACACATAATAATACGGGAGCAATTTCACAAGTCAGTTATCACATACCTTAATTAACAATTCTGTTAACTATTTTAGGCCAGTCGACTACACTTAATCGAATTCCGAATTCAACAAACACTACAAGAATCACATGTATAAAAACAAAGAGGGGAAATAGAATTGAGTTAAGTAGGAAGTACTTTTCTTTAAAATACGCGACGGGGGCGAGGATGGAGAGGGCGAGGAGGTCGCGGAAGACGCAGAAGACGATCTGATTAACACCCACGTCCAGAGCCACTTTAGTAATCACATGGTAGCCTCCATTGATGAGCTGCACCAACGCCATTGCAGCATGTGCTCTTCTCGCTTCCCCTCCATTACTTCCACCATTACCACCACCACCTCCTCCTCCTCCTGCTGATGCCGCCATCTTTATCGCCTCATATCCCCTTTTTCACACCCTAACCTATGAGATATACACACATATATGTATATGTATAATCTATATTTGTTTGGTTGAATGGTTAGGTAGTAATTTTTATTGGTAGGCTTGGAGTTTAAGGTTTTGAGGTTGGTCTCAAGTTGTTTTCCTTGTGCTGCTGCAATGGTGATTTTTTGGGGATGGCATCGTTTTCCACATGTCCCATTTTTGGGTTTCTCTAATCTTCAACGTCACTACAGGGGCCTTCCAACGTGTAGATTTTTGAGAAAATTGAGTTAAATAACTCAAAATTTCCAGGTTATCCATTTCAGTTGACAGCATTTTGAAATTTTATTATGGACAATCGTGTTTTGGGATTGTCGCATTAGTTCATTTCTCCAATTTCTGTCTAATTTGCACTATTATTTAATTTGTACATGTCTACACACGAGAATAACAATTAAAATTGGACATAAATTTGAAAATAGACTACCACACTGATGGAGTTAAAGCTAAAGAATTAAAAGGTTCAATTAAAAAGATAAAAGACTAGCGTATTATTTTATTAAAAAATTAATAAAATATTGGAGTAATTTACCTAAATTTTTTTGTTACGTCAACTCTGTCAAATTCGTATTATCAGCTAATTAACCAATTTGAGAAGTGGAGTAATTTTCTTTTTATGGTAATGAAGTAATGTTTAATTATTATGAAATAGTTTATATTATTATTCTTATGTGTAAAAGTTAAATATTTATATCATTATTTTTGTTAAAAATGATCTTTTTATTTTATGACAATCTCCTACTACAGTGGTTTTCTCCCAACCATCGCGAGCTTACGTGGCAACCACCAGCAACATTCTCCTTCCTCCTCGTACGCCACCACCAACAACATAATCTAGGACCAATCAGAGTCGACTAACTAGGCCCAATATTATGTTGGGCCAAACCAATATCTGACGAATTAAACAATAGTAAAAAGTATTTAGGATCTGTTCGGATTGGCTTTTTTTTTAAGTATTTTTTTTTAACATTTTTTGAAAAATATTATTTTGAGAAATTAAAAAATTTTGGCTTCTAAAAAAGAATGCATTTGAGTTTTTTTTTTTCTTTCAAAATTTCAATTTTTTAGAAGCCAAATCAAATAGTTATTATAAATTTTATATAACTTTTTTAGGAAAAAAAATATCTTTTTCTTTAAAAAAAAACCACTCCAAACAAGCACCAAGTCTATAATATATTATGGAAACATTGTTATTTTTTACTTAAATTTTTATTACAAAACAAATATTGTTTAACACACCATCTATATGTAAATATAAAAAAGATTCTTAATTAGCTTTGCCATCCGATATTAGAAAACAAATAAATTCATATAAAGTACAAAATCTAAAAATGCTAGCAGAAATAAAAAGGTTTAATGAACCAGGGATTGGAGACGCATTAATACTAGCAAAGATAAGCATTTACACAGGATTGCAAATTAAAAATATGAAAATATCCAAATTGCTCCAGATTATTTTTTACTACCTTTTTTTTTTAGTAGTGTTACCGCACTTGTGAGAAGAAAGCAACTAAGATTTATAGTTTATGTCGCTTTTTGCTGAGATGTTTGAACATTTTACGAGTAAAGGAAATTTATCAGGGATATGATTATACAAATTCGCACGTAATTTAGTCATTTTATATGGCTTTGAGCTGCATATATTTATCTTTCTTATTTTACTGTTAATAATAGCCTAATAATGATGATGATGGTGATGATCACCATGATAATTGTCATGTTTGGGCTTTCTAAGTGGGTTTCACTTGAAGCATATTGGGTTAAGCACGAGCATGACAAAGTGGGCCTTGTTGTAAAATTCAACGACATGATTTTAATAAGAGGAACGCTTCAGATGTAAATCTAGTTGCATAGAACTAACTAGAGAATAAGAAAAACATGATTTTAAAATACAAATCCACATACTTGGGCCTTGTTCAGCAAATTTAGCTATTAGAGTAACTGATAACTGTTTAGGTAGCTAATAGTTGTTGTATTTTAGCTGTTAGCAGATGGCTGTTTAAATAGCTGATTGAACAAAATGTGTTCGATAAAATTAGCTATTAGATTAGCTGATGAATGTTAAATAACGTAAAAGAACATTGATATCATGTTATTATTATTATTATTATTATTATTATTGTTATTATGATAATTGTAATTACTATTACTATTATAGGAATAAGATAATATATTTCATAATTAGATATTTATTTTCATAATCATATTTTGATATTAAACTATAACTAATTTTTTGATAAAACATTTATATCAATATTACAAAGATTAATTTTAATAGATTCAAAATTATTTTGTAAAAAAAAAAAGGTACTAATAAAACTTATGCTTTTAGGAATGTTGATTATATAGAAATTGAAATTCATTTTTATCTTATTTCTTATTTATATTTGTGAAAGAAAAGGTAAAAATATAGAGAGAAATTGGAGAAATAATAGAAAAATAAAAAATACAAAAAGGGTAGAATTGCTCCAAAAAAATATGAAAAGCTAAAAGCTACCTGAAATGTTAAAATTTTTAGCTTTTGAGAAATACTAGTTGAAACGCTAAAAGTTATATAAAAAGTTACTTGAAATGCTAGTTTACCAAACAGTAATAATTTAACAAAATAGTGTTTTGATCAATCAAAACGCTAAAAGCTACTTGAAAATGTTATTGTCGAATACGCACTTAGAGACACGTATCTAGATTTTGCATATAGTTTGGTCAAAGTAAGTTCCCTAATTCCCTCTAAAGTCAAACTCGTTATCAAAACCCAAATGTCATAATGATATTTTAGTTGGCACAATAATTAACTTTCAAAAGAATAATTATTTCGTAGTGTTTACACTTTGTTGTAGCTCATATTATATTACTTGATGGAGAGGAATTTTTTATCAGCCTCTTTTGGTAATAATTATTGCGGCTTGAGCTTTTCATATATAATTTTTAATATTTTTAAATATGTCTATTGCTAAAATATCTTTAATACGAAAAAATTAATTTATTTTTCCACTTTCCACTAATTAAATAAATTATTCTTTCTACAGAAGAACAGATATAATGCAACTCTTCAAACTGTCCTCCATCGAGAATATTCTGGCTTTTAAGTGACTGAGTTTCCATCAGTTTTGGTTACACAGTTTATAGATAAAAGAAGAAAGCAAGTTTATATGTATATGCTTGCAACTTCACTCAAATAGCAAACATTTTGATGCCTTTTGCTAGAATTAGAATAAGCTGTCTGTTGCTAGTTGCAGTACTTCGATTCTTGTGACTTCAGCTTATTCCTTGTCGATTACATAAAGTATTACTCCTCACCGAAAGAGTGAATCACGATAAAGTTTTGCCTTTCATTGAATAAATTGCTAAATTAAAACGAAGAAGTTAAGATCTTAGTTCATGTGAAGGAATCGTATTAGATTCTCATTGTATGAAAAAATTGTGAAGTAAAGTTCAAGTCCGCATATCTAATCCGGTCAATAAAATAAAGTATGATTAGGAAATTATAATCCATTTAACTTATTCTATTTGATTAATTATTGATCAAAGGGTAAGGATTCCTTCCTTTTCTTTTTCCTATTTTCTACCTGAGGTGTATCATAAGTTATCATATTTGGTCCTTGAAAATCATATTGTTGTATAATTTTAACAAGTTTAGGTGAATATCATAGTTAGCAAATCTAATAGGGAAATTTACAGGCACAAAAACACGAATAGTCTGACCATTTATGTAAAATAAAAATGATTTAATCATAAAAAGAAAATTAAAAACAAGGTTTTTTTTTTTCTGCAATCACTTATCCTAGCCTCCCCGAGACAAGATCAAGTGCATAATTAGAGAATCAAATCAGGTCATTACGTGTTTCTACTGCTTTACGTGTATGCGTATATTCTTATCCCGATCAAAAAGAATGAGAAAACCCACGTCCAAGATCTCTGCAGTGATTGGTTGAAGGGTGTCAAAGTGTGATCACAGGATCTCCATTTCTGCACATCAGGGGCAATGAAATGTAGGAGTTTGTTTTTTCAATCTCTGCTAGGGTTGCTCACGCTTACGTGAGAATAAGAGTTTGTGCGCATGCTTTGGTGAGCATATTTAAAAAAAAAAAAAAAAAAAAAAAAGAAATGGCCAGACACCCTAGATTTTCTATACACCTAATCATACCAAATATCATATATTTCTTCCACTTTCAACAACCTAAGAGCTGGATTTTTTTTCTTTTTTTTGGCTTTTATTCTCGTCTCTTTGTGTATCAATAAAACAAAGCAAAACCAAACGATCATTATCTACCTTAGGCATCATTATAGCAACCCCAAGAATTTTATGTCCATTAATTATCATTTCAACTAGCTACATGCGCCTTTAAAAAATTTCGGATGAGATTATACAAAAATATCGTAGGATCAGTGGTGACTACAATCCCAATTAATTCAATATACTTAGTCCGGTCATGATTTCAACAATAATAACTGCCCTTTGCCTTTTTCTCTCCGCCTTTTTTTTTTTTTTTCTCTCACTCTATTATCTTGGCATTTTATATTATTCTCACACTTTCGAGTGGGTTTGCAACTAAAACAAAGAATCAAACACACAAGCACACGCGTGCTCTCTTTTGTGGGATCTTTTCTGTCTGCAAATCTTAAACCTGACCTTTGCAATGCTTACATGTCATTCTTCATTCTCCACATCATCCCACTTGCACCATCTTCTTTTTTTTTTTTTTTTTTTTCTTTTTTTGTGATCTCTCAAAATAGATAGTGGTGGCATCGTTTGGTACCCATCACATGGGCGTGTTATCACAAAAGCAGGTATTGAGCATCTAGCCATGGCAGCTAGCAGCAAAGCCTAGCTATGCATATAGATTTGCAGAAATCTTTTTTTCCTTCTTTTCATTCAAGATTTTGCAGTGGGAAAAAAAACATGGGATATATATGAATATGATGGAAAAAATCAACTTTCTGAGTAGATCTCTGATGTGTTGATCATCATCATCAATAGTGGCTCCTCATGCTATTACTGATGATGAGAAGATTTCCATAATTGGTTAGACCGATATGACAACATTGGTGTCATTTCTCGAAAGAACACACTCATTACTTGTTGAGGAGGCATTTTTTTCCCATTTTCGCATACACTTGTCGATTCACCATGCATTTATACCAATGGGTGAAATGAATCATTTAATAAACTAAAGTTTCCGTATTGGAAAATAATTTTCGTATTTGACAATACGATGTTTACCAACTTGAAGGACTAGTGTGGTGATTTTGTTCATTGGATTTGGATGCTCCTATGACGATAATAATTAATAAACTTGAATTGCTTAAATAGTAGGTGTTCGGATTCAATCATTATATACAAGAACACACCTTGAAAGATTAGAGGCTTAGTTTTATTTTTGCCTTTATTTTTTTCTTAAGAAATTAATTAATTGTTGTTATCACCATCTATATATCTCCAGTAGTGACTTGAACTAGATCCGTAAGTCTCAAATAGGACGCTCTTTTGCAATACGCTACACCCTCACGTCTAATTCATTTAGGCCTGAGAGCTCCTTTATGTTGGAAAATAAAGTTTGATAGATACTGGAATTCGTAGAAATTAAACTGAAATTTATTGTAAATACAAAGTATGAAAGATGCCCTCATGTCTAATTCATTTAGTTCTAAGAGCTACTTTATGTTGGAAAATAAAGTTTGATAGATACTAGAATTAATAGAAACCAAACTGAAATTTATTGTAAATACAAAATACGAAAAATGCAGAAAGTAAAATCGCTAAACTGAGGCTTGATAACTCGATATTTTATTAAATTGGTGGAATTCATAGAAACTAAACTGAAATTTATTGTAAATACAAAGTACGAAAAAATGCAGAAAATAAAATCGTTAAACTGAGGCTCGATAACTCGATATTTTATTAAATTGGTACCGCAAAACAGAATACAAAGTAGTTGCAGAAGATAAAACCTATTGAATTTCGGCCCCGCGGTCCTCCCACACTTAAGTTCACACTTGCGCCCAAGCTTGTGGAGCTTTTGGTGCCAAACCCACCATATATAGATTTCCTCTGGACCGCTTGTTGTCCACCTTCGACAAGGCAACTATATATAAAATGAAAAAAACTCTCGGAAATTTTCTATATGGGAACTAGCCTTGTAGGAAACTCCAACAACTCAAGCTAGTCGCAGACTCAACTTTAGTTACTAATTTTTTATTCACTATAAACACGTTTTTGACATATATGTTAATATATCATATTTTTCTACTTGAAACGAGAAATGCAATAGTACCAAGGTCTGACCCAAATGATAAGTGGGACTCGATCCAATTTTCAGTCAAAGTAACTATTGTTAGAAACTAGTAATAAAATAAAGCAGAAATAATAACAAGGCAAATAGAAACTGAACTAGAAATAACGAAAAAACAAGAATAAACGAAATTAGTCGAGGCTCAAGATACACGATTTCCTTAAAGGATTTACGCCCCTTCACACGGTGCTAAAGGTTATGGCGTATCCTTCCCAGAATACAACGACTATACCTCTTGACTATGGTAGCACACCGAAGCAAGAGCCGGCGAACAAGAAACATAGGACTCTCTTTGTATGAAGAAAATAAGACTAGCAGAATGCTTATAAAAATACACTATGTGCTAACACGGGAATGCTCGGTCTATAGCTCCTTCTGGAAACGGCTATATATAGTGGAGCAAAGAGGAGCAGCCAGCAAAAAGCAATTGAGGGAGCCATAAACCCTGTTCCTCAAACAGTAAAAAACGTCCAAGAAATAAGCTCACCTGATGCCAATAAGCAAAACGTGCTAAAGAGTAAATCTCGAGCTTTAATGTATCAGTTACGTCCTCTTCAAAATCTTCAGGTGTTTGAGTTTTTCCAAAAAAAAAAAAAAATACAAACCGGAGTGAAAATCCGTGCCACACCCACGCCGCGTCCCCGGGCCCGGCCGTGCGGCGCGGGCGGGCGCGCGCGCGCGTGTGGTGGGTTTAGTACCATGCCTACCATGTATAGTCTTCCCTCCATATGCCTCACTGGCACACCTCATCAAGGAATCTATATATAAAGTAAGAAAAGTTTAATGGTTTTCCTATGTGGGATACAAACCCACAGACAACCAAATCTAACAACCAAACTAGTAACACACTCAACTTTGGTTGTTAATTTCTCATTCACCTTTAATCCGTTTCTAACATGTAAATATATTATGTTAATCCACTCGAAACAAAGAACGTAACGATATCAACTACCGACCCTTTTGACGTGCGGGACTTAACTCAAAAATTGAGTCAATATTGCTTTGACCTCATGTTAAAGCATTCTAAACTAACAACTTTGTCAAAAACCACCAAAAACCAATACGTTATATGAACTAGTTTCCTATATATTTTTTTCTTGGTTCATATATAATTAACTAAAATTAACATATTAAAAAATGATTATGTCTGTTATCCTTGTCACCACAAATTCGTCCTGCAGTATGGTGATCTACTCATAAGTCATAACACAAACAAAAACTTGAACTATTTAAGTGGCTATTCTAAGGATTAGGAGTAGTTGGACTCAAATCTCGTGAGAGACAGGAGGTTGAGTTAATAATGAAAAATTTATAAAAAAAAACAAAAAATAAACAAAATAAAAAACATAAAGTGACTATTCCAAGTGCAGATGTGTAAAACATACATGTGGTCGTCTTCTTTTTACACCTTTTTCCTTTGTCAGAGTTCTTTTTATATCTTGTTGATCCTGTTTTTAGAAATATCTCTTTTATATCTATATATGCAACTTGCGTAAACACTATGATTATCCTTAAATGTTAGATCGTATTCGATTCTGTCATCTTCATTCTTTATTTGGTCACACAAGCTTTGACAAGAAGACGAAATTGTTAAAGATAACATAACTAATTGCAATTAATTAATTAATTAGAATTGAAGCACGTCACATGAGTTGGTCATTGTCTTCGTCAAACAAACTTGTGTTCCACTACTTAAATAGATTTCCATAACACTGTTGACGCAATCTGCGTCAGGTTCCTCTCTATACTTGACGATCATCATCATCCTAACACTTTTTCATCCCTAATTCTTACCGGTTTAAATTCTCTTATAATATTATAAGAAAGATTTAATAATTATATCAATAAATTGTTGATTGAGATATTAACAGCTTCACCACCATAGAAAGAAGGACATAAGTTCAATTCCCAAAAAATGTACTTGTTGAAAAGACTTTTCTTTTTTCACTGCTCTTGACTTAACAGGGATTAGTTTCAAGTCTAATATGACTTGAATCCCCAGATCAAAGCTTAAAAAAAAAAAAAACTAATGATTATAAGGAGTTCATTTCATTTCATCATAAAATTAATTAATTTAACGTACAAGAAGTTGATTTGTGGTACTCACCAGTCTACCTATCAAGCAATATATAATTTGCGATGAATATGGAAAGAAACATGAAAATCATTGAATTTAACAAAGTTATATTCAATCAATATTTCCCTTAAATTTATATATAAAGATGTAATTACCTTTTACTTCTTTCTTGCTCCATCATTACGTAAAATGATAACGATCGCTAGATGATTACGTCCTCAAGACAAAGATGTCAAGTTGATAACCATAGTTGTAATACACACGAGACCACTAATCAAGCTAGAGCAATGTCATCAGTTGCATGGCGAAAAAAGTAATGATTAATTTTAAGCCGTTAAGCATTTAATTAAATTCACTTCATTTTGAAGATAAACTTATAGGCATTCAATATAGAAAAGAGATAACTTATATAATTATGGTGGCATTATTAATGGATTAAGCATAATTAATGTGACTAATTTTATTAATTAGTTCAATGTCGGTTTATGTAAGCATATTAAAGAAATGCCCACATCTGAATTGTGATTTGTTTGCTGAGGAAAGGAAAAACATGCTTATGCTAGTGGTTAGCTTTTCCAGCGTCAGTAGTGACTTCTTGAACTGACTAACAAAGACATGTAATACATGTCTACATGTGTAGAACACGCGCGCACACAAAAAAAAAAAAAAAAAAGAGAGAGAGAGAGAAATAGCATAGTGAAATCCTAACAATTCATATTCTATTGAGTCATTGAGATTGAGAGAAAATAAAAAGAAACGGAAGGGAATAAAAAAAAAAAAGAAATAAAAGAAGAAGAAATTTAAAATTCTAGAGCATATAGTTACGTTAAAATTGTTCATTTATAATATGACTTGCTAATATTTTACCTTTTAATAAACACCCAAAGCCATTAATTAATAACTGGAAGAAGATCCTAATTCAAACCATGCATACACATATCTCGTGCAAATATATATATATATATATATATATATATATATATATATAAAAGAAAAAAAGGGTAGTTTTAAGGCTTGAATTTTACTTAATGGTGTATACATCTTAATTTTTCGTAAGTTCAAACCATTCTATTAAAGTTTAAAATTCATACCCTTAATTCCATATTTAACAAAATTCAAACCCAAAAAATATGCTTTTTTCCAAAATCTAAATAAATATATTTTATGCCCATTATAATCCTTTTATTATCAGTTCCCTGTGAGTAGAGACCTTATATCATGGTCATTTATAAGGTACTCTTTCATTAAGTATTGTGCTTTTTTTTACTTGTAAATAGTACACGCCATTGTTCACGCACAGTACATATTTGTTTACTAACTCACAACTATTTGTTCACTGAATATTTGTTCATTATCCGACAACTATTTGTTCACTAGCTAATTGTTCACTACCCCACAATTATTTGTTTACTCACTATTTGTTCGCGACCCTATAATTATTTGTTTACTGATTATTTGTTTATTACTCCACAACTATTTGTTCACTGATTTTTATATATACATCAAATATTTGTTTATTATCCACAACAATTTGTTCACTAGTTCACATATATTTGTTCATCATTTCACATATATTTGTTTATCACTTCACTTCTATTTGTTGACAATTTCACATATATTCGTTCACCATTCTCTTACACACTTAGACATACACAAATACATCAAATATTTGTTTACTACCTTACAACTATTTATTCACTGACTTTCATATATTACCACACAACTATTTGTTCACTCGATTTGCATGTATACTTGAAAGTAAGACGGGCTTTAATGATGGATTGAGCTTAGAGTGTTCAAATACCGCGTGTGAGAGGTATGGTTAGAATTGCAATAAGTAGAGGAAGAGATTGATAATTGTAGGGCAAAATGATTCCGGAATCTTCACCAGCATAAGAAAGAAGACGAGGGATTTTAATGGTTAATCAACACCTAGAATGTTTTATTGGACATGGTGCACATCGTTATAATCCACGAAGAAAGGCGAATTTTATGAAAATCTTTATTTGGCATGAGATGATTGTGGTGTCATTAATGAAGCAAAGAAAAAAAGAAGAGAAGAAGAGAGGTGAGGAGAAAGAATAATTAGAGAGATTAAGGAGTTTTAGAGAAAGAGAAACACGTTCTTTTCTACTGAGTTGTTTTTTGTTTTTATTTTTTAGAAGTGAAAGAGCATGATACTTAATGAAGGAGCATGTTATGAGGGGAATACTTTATAATTTGCACTGTGAGTGTAACTATTAGCTCAGGGGACCTTATATCATGGTCTTTTATCAGAGTGCTCCTGCTAAGCATTATGCTCCTCCTGTGTGTGAATAGTACATGCTATCGTTCACGTACTACTGTTCATGTACAATAAATATTTGTTCATTACTGTACAACTATTAATTCATTAACTTATATATATATATATTATATATCAAATATTTGTTCATTATGCCACAAGTATTTATTCACTTTTCTACAACTATTTATTCATTGACTTTTTATTCATTACTCCATAACTATTTGTTCACTAACTATTATACAACTATTTATTCACTGACTTTTGTTCATTACCTACAACTATTTGTCCAGTAACTTTCATATATACGTTAAATATTTGTTCATTATGTTACAACTATTTGTTCACTACCCCACAATTAATGTTCACTGATTATTTGTTTATTATTCTATAACTATTTGTTCATTAACTTTTATATATACATCAAATATTTGTCCATTACCCCACAATTATTTGTTCATTGCTCTCACATACTTAGACACAAAACACAAACACATATGCACACACTCTTACAAAACATGCACACGCACACACATTCATACACAATGAGCAAAGCGACAGCATGAAAACTTATTTAGTGGTGCTGCTGTCATGAATCACAATCTAAAAAGTTTGAAGTTGTTTGAGCATCTACTAATGATGAATATAGATTTAAGCAATTAAATTTTGAAAATCGCAAAGCTACAACGAAAAATGGTGCCGAAGAGAGCTTGAAACTCGTGACATGGTAGCTTGATGGTGTTGTGATGATCGAAGAAAAAGAAAGAAAGGAAAGGAGAGATAAGACAAGAGAGAGAAAATCACGATAAAGAGAGAAAGGAAAGGAGAGAGAAGAGAAGAGAGGAAAAAATCACGATCAGATCTAGATTTGATCTTTTTTTTTTTTTTTTTTGCATGGGTACACCATGCTTCGTAGGAGCACAATCCTATAAGAGCATGATATATTTTGCCATAGCTCAGGTGCAGTGGCAAATTACCCAGAACTATTTTAGATATAATATATATGTTAAAAAATGTCATTAGATTTTACTATGAAAAATAATCATTTATAATAATAGTCAACTTATGTATTACAATTTTAGTGAATAAATCCGATATGTGCCCCCTTTTGTTGAACTATTTTAATATCGCGACCTGTGTATTAGCTTTGATTGTTTGGAAAGAAAAGAAAAGGAATCTTTTGTCACTAAATTACTGGATATTTTTATAAAAAGTCGGGGGGGGGGGGGGCTAGTTATGCAACAATTTATGATAATTAAAAATTTTGAATTTAAATTTATATCATTAGGATTCTCCGCCCAAGTATTCTAAACCCAAACTTATTATGAAGACAAATACCAATACAGAGACAAATATAAAGTTCTGTCATAGTAGAACTGCAGAATCTTAACCCCAGTCGCATTAGCATTTATTTTATATAAATAACATTATGCAAGTTCTAGTTATTTGAAAAGGTTTTAGAGGTCATCCTACTTTGAAAATCTAAATAAATATTTAGTTGACATTTGTGGTTCTGGTGGGGCCAGAAGTTTAACGTTGCAAGGAAGGGGTGAAACCCTAATATTTTTCAATAAAAATTAATTAATAAAATTCAATAAAACATTAAACTTTACAATGGGTTTTCTTCTTTAACAAGGGAGTCTACGCCAAATTACAAATAAAATTAAGTCTTTGGGAGGTAATTCTCCTCAAGAAACACCAACCCCACTCCACCTCGCTCCGTCCTAGTATCAGGCTAAGGTAGAAGGAAAAAACTCCGCCTTATCCTACCTTAGGATTTTTTCCACAAAAATTCCCACCCTAACTCTTGCGGTATTCCCACAAGGTGAGGTGGGACGGACTACTTTCTCATCCTTAATGTGTAGCTGACTTCCTCATCATCAGGAAAAGGGAAAAAGAAGATTGAAAATCATGCGCCAAGTCCCAATTGAAATTGGAATCTTGACTCTCCACGTACTGTACACTCTTTGCACAATCACAAAGAGGCCTTTCTCCTGAAATTGACCCTCTCAACTATTTATATATGTGTGTGTGTGTGTGTTGTCGACTAGTCCATTTCTTGAGACCGCCGGTACAAGCAAATTGCAGCAGCCACCATGGCCAAAGGAATAGTCACCATCTCCATCCACCAAGCTAAGTGGGTGCATGAACAAATTATTTATAAGCTTTTAATTTGCACGGGGTAAGATAGAATGAGAATTTTGTTGTCCAATCTGTTTAAAAGCAACTTTTTTGATGAAACAAGGACAATCTCACTGCATATAGAGTGAGCTCCACATGGTTGGTTTCTACATTGATTATGCTTATTGATTATTATGCTATGCATGATTAAACTTTTAAATTTTAAGCCAACAATTTATCGGTCTAATTATGGTTGAAAAAATGCTTTACGTTATCCGTTCACCCCTTCATCCGTAAGAACATATATGAAAAGAGATTCTATATATATATATATATATATATATTTATATATATATATAGAAGAAGAAGAAGAAGAAGAAGAAGAAAGGTGATATATAACGATGCAGAAATGGTTGAAGTCTCTTCTTTTTCCAGGAACTAATTAACTACCAAATATTCAATTTGCATGCATCGCTTCATTGATGCAAATTTGGAAAAGCATATTAACGATGATGATGATGATGATGATGATCAGAAGGAGCGCTATCAAAGCAAGTTAACTATCAGTTTTTTAACAAGCGGAACATTGCAACCGTTAAGATTACTATTCCTAATGTAATCATTCTGTAAAAGCGTTTGAGCATGGCCTACCATATATGCACCAAGCATAGCAGCTCATGTGCATTCGGACATGCCTTGACACCAAATCTGCTATAAAGCTGATAAGCATATGTACCATAGAACATAGTGGCACCGCCCTATGTACGTCGGGCATATTTAATTTGACACGACAAAATGAGGCTATATAAGAACCTGCCTGCACCCTGTCTAAGGGGAAAATAAGCCGTTTGTCCTAACTCTGCCAAAAGCGAAAAGGAAGACAAATTAGAGAACGTCCTTTGAAGTTTAAAATTCAAAGTTGGGAAAAGGATAGTTTTAGGATTTGAATTTTACAAATATAAAGTTTAAGGGTTTGAATTTTAAAAGCTTTTAATAGAAAGTTTTGAACTTACAAAAAATGGATTTAACACTTTTAATTTTTAAATATATAAAAGAATTTATATTAAGCAAAAGGAAAAAATGTTGATTAATTTATACTTTCATAACCAATAAAAAGGATTTTCAAAATTTATATGTGTATATATATATATATATACACGTAATAGTCTAAAATTTATAAGTTTGTGTGTGTATATACCAAGTAGGCGTGATTTTTACTATGCTCCGTTGGAATGGTGCTCCTATAGAGCACTGTACACCGTACTGTGTCTAAACAGTATACACACAATACATAACAATACATGTGTTAAAAATTCTTATATTATATGTTCAAAATTTTTATATTATATGTTCAAAACTCTTATCTTAAGGAATTCAAAATTTTGAACATGTTTTGCAGCATAATATAAGAATTTTGAACATATACTATAAGAATTTTGAATATGTAATATAAGAGTTTTGAACATAGAATATAAAATTTATGAGATTATAATTTTTATTTTGTGAACTTGCTTTGTAACTTTTGAACATGTAATATAAAAATTTTGAACATGTTTGCAGCTTAATATAAGAGTTTTGAACATATAATAATATAAGAATTTTGAATAGAAAGTATAATCTATGAGCATGTAACATAAGAGCTTTGAACAGATAATATAAAATTTATGAGATTATAATTTTTATTTTGTGAACTTGCTTTTAAATTTTTAGACATATAATATAAGAGTTTTGAACATGTTTGCAGCTTAATAAAAGAGTTTTGAATATATAATATAAAAACTTTGAACATATAATATAAGAATTTACAACACATATAATATATGTACTATGAGCGTATAGTTCATGCACAGTACGATGTACAGTGCTCACGCAGAGCATTATACATATGGCACACAGTGTAGGTACTGGCCAAATAGCGGAGATCCATCTAAGATAGAAAAATAAAATAAAATATCACGTAAGCAACAAATTAGAATTATTATTTAATGGTGTATGAAATCTTTCTTTTTTGTAAGTTCAAACCCTTTTATTGAAACTTTTAAAACTACCCTTTTCCATATAAAGTTTAAAGTTTGTTGAACTTCGTTTGAAGAAAATTACTTACAAAGATAGAGAAAAAAATTTTTAAAATAGAAAAAGAAAACAACAAATTTAATTGTAAGAATAAGATTATGACACTACAGAATCTTAGGCCAGTTACATATTTTTATCACGCTTGAAGTAAATGTAGAAGAATAAAATGATAATTTTTATTCTAATTATAATTTTAGGTATAACAAAATATTTGTTAAGTTTCCAATTACAACAATGATATTAGAATTTTTATATTTAATTTTTTAAGATAGCAAAAAATTTATTACACTTAAAATTTTGTTTAATATAAATTTAAAAAATACATTTATTACATCTCAAAGTACAGCCTGCATTAGCTACAGTTTCAAGAGTAACAAATATTGGGCATGTTTTTAGATACAACAAACATTAGTCACACTTATAACTGTAATATCAAATTATTAGTTAAATCATTAATTTAAATCATAACTAATTAATTTTTGTTACACTTCTAAATGTAAGCAGGAGCTTAAATATGTGTAAATTACTCACTTGATTTTTTGTAGTGATAAGAACTTTTGCTTTTTATTATAATTTCTATCTTCTATTTTATTTTAAAAGTGTTTTTTTTTTAACTCAACCCTTCATCTCATTGGATTTGAACCTAAGACCATATTCCTAGAAAAATATTCTTAACCACTTGAGCTACTTCTATTTTATTTCATAAGTTACTTGTTATATTGTTGGTTATATAGAGATTGTTTTACTCATTTATTTTACAATAAAAGTTCGACGGGGTATATATTTTTAATTTTTTTATTGTTTGATTAATCAATGCCAAATAAATTTAGATGTTTATTCTAATTAATTCAAATTCATTTTCTAATTTAAAGTGAGATTCTGTGTATCCCTACTTCATATTCTAATGTCGAGCGAGATTTAGTGGTTTCTTCTTTAACTTTATAATTTTTTTCTTATTGTCTCAAAAGAATATCATCAAGTTTTTATAGATTTGTCACTCCTAGAGTTTAATAGTCATTTTTATGAAGCAAATATAGAGTAGCTTAATTGGGAGACATATATTTTAATATTTAATGTGAGAGATATATATTTTAACATTTGCTCTTGACTATTAATTGGAAACATATAATGTTGACATAAATTTCTGATTATGAATTCTTAAATGTGATACTAATTAGCGGTCTTGCTTAAAAATTCTTGAAGGCAAAGAAATCTAGTTTATCCATTAATTTACAAGCTTATTAACTTTAGGCTTTGTTGTAATTCACAGCTAAGAAGATCACATTTTCTATTATGAAAATTCCAAGAATCAATTATGCAAAATAATCAATGAGTTAGTAATGGATGGGTAATTTTTTGATAACACCAAAACAGCTAAACTAAAAAGTTGCTGGTTGCGGTGGCAGCAACCTCAACACGATAAGGAGAACATAGTTTGAATTTCGGGAATTAAGTACATTTGTTGGTAGACTTTTCCTTCATTGTTTCGGTTCCGATAAAAATTAGTTTTAAGTTTAATGTAATTTGAAAATATCCTAACTCAAAGTCAAAAAAATAAAAATAAAAAAATGAAAAACGGCTTATTTTATCACAAAAGTTTGATGGAATAACTAACAAGAATACTAAGTCATATTTCGAAGCAGACCTACCAAACTAAGATCAAGTAACAAAAGTAAAGGGTAGCTCTTCCATCTATTTAACATCGGTCCATTAAAAAAAAAAAAAGGTAAAATACACCAAACCCCCTTGTGGTCTATTGTAAGTGCACAATACCCCCTATGGTTCCAAAAGTCTCACAACAACCTTCTCTGGTGAGTGAAATTCCATGAGACCCCCTTTACTGTCTATATTTTTTTAATGGTGTTAAAATTTATAATAAAAAATACATTAATAACCTTAACAAGATCATTTCAACCCCCAACTGAAAGAAAACAAAATTTAAAATGAAATAAAATTATAAAACTATTGTTATACTCAAGGTTGAAAAACCGGGATCATTAGTAAACTATTCTACATGGACTTCATCAATCTTTGCTCAAAATTATTATTTTAAAAAGAATTTTTTTTTTCAGGCCACTTAAAAAACCATATTAGATCATTTAAAAGAACTTCCAAATGTTGACACTCTATTTTAAGCATCTATGATGTGGGTGATTAAAAAATAAGAGCTAAAATTAATTTAGAGATTTTTATTTTGTGTAAGCTTCACGTTAAAGAGAGATATGCACGTATTGGGTGTTTCAGAAATTTTGTTTTTGTTAATTGTTATATATGAGTCTGACCAAAAAAAAAAATTAAACAAAGACTGGGGTAAAGTTATTGATGATTTTTTACCATAAATTTTAATACTGTTAAAAGATCTTTCTCATCATAGGGGATTGTTGTAGAACTTTTTGAACCATAGGAGAGTGTTGTGCACTTATGGTAAGACACAGGGGGTCTGGTGCATTTTACCCAAAAAAATTATTATAAGTTCAGAATAAAAATTTGTAGATCTAGAACAAAAATTTATAAAATTTTTTAGAAAAATTTTTAACATCAGTCTATAAAAGAATTTGTAAATCTAAAACAAAAATTTATCGATCCATAAAATAATTTATAGGTTTAAAACAAAATTCATAAAGATACAAATTTTTTTAAAAAGACCTATAAATTTTTGTTATAGTCTTACAAATTTTTGTTTTAGATCTATAAATTTTTTCATGAACTGATGTTAGTCATATGGATGAAAGTGTAATCTAAAAGTAATACCGAAAATCACATCATCAAATGATAGAAGCTTATGCATCAAATAACGCAAGCAAAACCAATCAGATCAAAATTCACATCATCAAATAATATAAGTTTATACGGCTTAGGAAAGATGTTATGTCTTTTTCACCTTTGTTACAAGGATTCCACGTAACTTATATATTATATAATTAATATAACGCTATTATGCTTTTCTCAGTCAGTTGAGTAGTTTCGTCTTTTCATTAACTGATCAATTTGTTTACTGACATCTTTGCCTTCATGATTTGCCATGATTAATTATTATATAACTTGTGCTTACACCAAAAAACACACAATTAGCCACTAATTAACAGAGCAAATTAACTTCACTAAGTTTGTCACTATATAGTTAAGTAGTGATAATTAAGGACCATAAAATCTCATACGTTCTTTGATCTGAGGAATATCATCACATATAATTAGTCCATTATTTTCATATGATTAATTTAACGTAATCAACAAAGACTAATTAAAGGACCAATCGAAGGGTGTAAAGGGTTTGGATTAAAGGAGAGTGTGGCAATAATTTAGACAAATAAGAGATAGAAAACTCAAAAGCACACAAAGTTTTTCTTCTCTATTTTATTTTCAAAAGAAACAATAGATAAAAATAAAAGGAGGGTGGAAATCTAAACCGCATAAAATAATGGAGTAGATAATGAAGTTGGTAGGGACAGCCCATATTCCACCACAATGTTTTTTTTTTTTTTTTTGTCTGCACCCCAATGATCTTACTCAACTGCAATATGCTTATATGCATGTGCGAACGTCATACTTTTTTCTTTGTTTTTCTTTCTTTTTTTTTTTTGGTTAAACCTTTTGGTCAGTTGTAAACATCACAATGAAAGCATAAAATATTGACACCATTATACCCCCACGTGAAACTAGGAGTGCGTGCCACGTGTCGACTTCCCAACTGCATGTCTACATTATACAAAGACTCTTTCCTTCGTTTTTTTTTTTTAAAGAAATTAATGATCGAACCATTGTATATATGGACTCATGAAGGACTGATGCTTATCCATTATCACCTTAAAATCTGATAATCGTTTTCTATTTCTGTTCTTAAAAAACCAACGAGTGTGAATCCATTCATCAACTTTAAATTTAAGCAAATTAAAGTTGTGTGTCTCTCACACTGATTAGTTATAATTTTAACATATTTTGAGTTACATTACTTAATACCAATTGATCTTAACATGAGTTTCTTTCTATATTTTCAGTATATTATTTGGACCAAGTTCTTGAACCTTGAAATCAATATATCATATTGGAAATCTTTTTTTTTCTTTTTTTTGTCACAAGAGAAATCCAGCTGGCAAAGTCTGATCACTAGTAAACCCGGTGAAGCCCGACCACTAACTGGCAAACCTCGAGTGCATAGCACGTTCTCTATACTGTGTACTAGTTAAGTTGAAAACACTCAACCTAAGGTAATAAACTGGATTTGAACTTGGGTCACGAATTATATTTGTCTCTAACTTTTATTGTTGAGATATCCCTGAAAGACATCATATTAGGAATCTTGAAATACAACCCCCTCTAAGGCTCGAGATTTTTTTTTTCTTTTGTCAGAAATAGGGTTCATTTGTTAAATAAGCATATCAGACAACCTCCACATGGCTCGAGATGTTGAAGATATAAAAGATTGACGTTATTGCTTCCGTAAAGGTAATAAATAAATAAATTAACCAATTTTTGCCATGATCTGATAAATTTAATGCAAAAATCCACCTTCAGAAACATTAATTAGCACCAATGAGAGAAAATGCATTAATGAAATCAAAACAAAGAAAATGATCAGAATCAACATATAAATAATTAATTGGGGTTAATTATTTAATGTTCTTAATTTTGTGTTTGGTTAGACATTAAAAAAAACACGAAAAGACATTAACTCTTTGCCTTTTCAATAATTTCCTTTTTATTTGTACTTAAATATTTTACACTGAAAAACTTACATGAATAATATTAAAAATTTATGAATGCAATAATTAAATGTTACAAGATATATTTATATTTTATCTTCACATATACCGTAAAATCTATATAGTTTTCTATATTCTATGTTAAGAGTTAAGTCTGAATTCAAGCTCTTAATTAAAATTTTTCTGATTCAATTTCTCCTACAAAAATTAAGTGAAAAACTTCCAATTTCTTTCTAGAAATTATGGCAACTATATATTCTTTTATTTTACCCATTATGTGTGGATTGTTGTGCAATTACGGTTATTGAAAAGAGAGAATATAAATTAAAAAATTTTACATTCATTAAAAAATATATATTATGATTTAATAAATTTTCAAATTCAGTTTAACAAATTATATAACACAATTTTCTAATCATAAATAACAAAAATTGAACGAATATAACCTCTACTATATAATATTTAACAATTACATTACACACGTGCATGGCATAGATACTCATATATTCCTGGAAATATTGCTTTCGGGGGTGTGTCTGTGTTGTCGAGGTTGGTTTGGGGGGGCGTTGTTGTGGGGCGGCTAAGCGAAGGCTGTATAACAATTAGTGAGATTAATTTGCATAAAGTTCATGAGGGAAATTAATTAATAATTAATGGTTAGATTCCTGCGTAAAAAGTCACCTGATTTTTCTAAGAAAAACGAATAAAAAGGAGAATTTGGCGTGATAAGATAAACATTCCGGATTGATAACGAATTATTGGACCCTGTAGTATCGAATGCCATATATAAGGATTCTTCGAGTTTAAAGTTGACCTATTTGAGGTTGATAAATTTGAGAGGAGAATGAACCCATGTATTTGAGAGAATATCAAGAATCTTTCTAGAATTTGCCGTCGGCTTATTAGTTAGAAGTTTAAGATTTATTATATATCAAGTTCTAGCCATGAATTCATGAAATGCAAGTAAAATAGGTTTAAAATATAATTATTTTGGCATGGGAAATGCATTAATCAATGACCCTAAAACCTACTTCCTTTTTTACAAAGTCAACAAGCCTACCCGGCCACGACATGTTATTCATATTGATTGAGTTGGAGAGACTTTTGCTTCTTTGTGACCTTTGAAAATGTGATCAAGCTAGTATCTTTTTGTCATGGTTCATTTTTAAGGAACTAATTATGACAATTTGTGTGGGTTAATCTAGAATGACAAATAATTCCCATGTTCATCTAATTGGTTGTGTATGTCATTTTATTAATTCGTAATTTTCTCAAATAAAAAAGTTTCATGGGTATGTAAAATTCCGAATTAATATACAATATGTTTCAAATCAATTTAATTAAAACCATCCATAAGTTTAGAAAATATCGGTTATATTTATGATGAAGAAAGCATAAGCAATAAATTTCACTTTAATTTTAAACATACAGTAGAAATGGTTAAATTTGATTCTTAGCTAGTGATATAAACAAAAGTAAAGGAAAAAGTTTATGGGTATAATGTAAGTTTTGGCCTATATTTTAATTGGTATTTAAGGGATATGAGCCTTAGGAGTTCTAGATCTACCACATTTGTATATGACAATCCTATCTTACTAGTTATCCTGTCATATGTCTAATCTTTCCATGTTTGTACTTTTGCAATATTCGTATTGTTGCCAAATTTGTAGTCTCTTTGTCATATACATTGGTGTTTAATCTATTATTTTTGAGTGGGCACAAAGAGAGATAGGTAAGATAGAGGCAGAGAGCCATTAGAATTCAAGGCGAAAGTTCATCTTGTAGTCATATATCAAGGTTGCTTTAATAAAAAGATTCATTTTTGCCCTAGGCATAAGCCAAACAACATAAACTGTGTCTTGAATTTCTTGTATGTCATCTCGCTTACTCCATTTTTCCCAACACATAAATAACAAAGAAACAAAAACCCATAAATACATATATTTTTGTTTTAATATATAAGCTCCAACTCAACTTGTAGCTCTAGTTGGTCCAAATAATTATTGCAAAGATTTCAAAAATTAAAAATAAAGAGATAATAGATAGTAAAATTTTCTATTATAATTGGCAATAACGAATCTAATTGCACAAATAATATCATTTTAATTAGTTACTCCTACTGATTTTTGCTATGGTCAAATTGGTGCTTCTAACAGATGCCATGGGGAATTAATTAAAGAGAGAACCCTATCAAGATGGAACTAGAGATAAAAGATCTCATCAGAGGCAAGAGGAATATGAAGAAATATATACATGTCAAAATGTTGTAAAGACACACCAAGTTGAAAAAGAAGGTGCATCTGTGAATTAATAAGCAAGTTGAAAAAAATTAAAATCACGAGCATTAATTTATATTATCCAAAAAGATATTCCACCACAAGTTCTTACATAGAGGTAAACCATGATCTCGCTTGTCATGTTCAATCACAGATTTTTTGGTTTTCATTTTGACCATTTATTAATCATCGTTAATTTTTAATCATTACTAGAATGACTAGCATAAGTACTGACCAATAATATGGTAAAAAATAATTGATTCGTACCATAAGTGAGACATATGTCTAGTACACTTAATTAATACAGAATTTTGCTAATCGGTGAAAAGGGTTAGGTTTTCTTGTATGTTAAAATTACTTTTTACTATTTTTCAGAAACGAAACGTAATACCACTTTAGAGTGAGGGGACAAATGTTTTACAGAGGGAATCATGAGAGAATTTTAATAATCTAAAATTATAGAGAAATTCAATTTGTTTTACCCTTTTTCCAATGTTAACATAGCTGAATATGAATGAGATATCGCCCAAGAAAATGAGTATTTATCAAATAGAAATGGTAGAAATTATTTCTTTTTTTTTCATATATTTATCATTTTTTATGTGTATACTTAATTGATGTATCAAAAAAATCATTAAATCGATATACCAACTGTATATATAATGAATAAATGAATGAAAAAGGACCGCGATAGCCCAAAAAAGTAAAAATCAAAATGCGCACCATATAGCCAAAACTTGAATGCACAAAAAGGTCTGGCTCCACCATGAACCATAGTTTCTGCCTCAGTGCTCTGCGAAATATATATATGTGTGTGTGTGTGGACAAGAATTTGAATCAGATTGATGGCTTCTTTCCTTTAATCATGTCTGAAATGTAAAAAATACATGAAAAAGATAGCCAAAAAAGAGGGGATTGAGAGAATATCAAAATGAGGAGAATTTATTTTACTAATTAGCATCCAATCTAACTTCACCCCCACCTTTTTAAAATTTTTATTTCTTAATGAAATATTAAAGAAATTCAAACATGCAACGACACATATGGTCAGATCAGATTTCGGAGATTCGAATGTTGAAAACTAGAGTCTCTTTCTTTCCTTTTTTCCACTTTTAAAAAGAAACAGGACCTAAGATGGAATACAAGAATATAATCACTAAGCTTTACAAGGAAAGAAAACCGCTGCTTTAGGGAATGTATATGCTCATCGCAAAATCTCATTTACAAAATTATTACGTTTACGTGTAAAATTCAAGAGCTCTGAATTGTCTATGTATGCATATAATATTATGATGTTGTGATGAACTCTTTATTCGCTACTTTAACCATTCTTCTTTTTAATCTTTTCTCATTTACGAGGACGCAAGCTAAAGACCAATTAATTCCCGTCTCTCACCATTTTTTTTCCTTCTCGAGCCAACAGCATGGCTAGCTTAGGGATCCTAGGACAACTAACGTGGATTAGTATAATTAATGATATGATTGCCTAACAAGTGGTACGATGAATAATTTATCAATTAATTTGTACACTTATTTACTTTCCTATATTCGTTAACTTAGAACTCCGGTCGGATAATCCACGTATTTCTGCATATTGTTCAATGCTCATAGCTAGGATTTGGAGAGGCACAAATTCTCTGAGCGCACGTAATAGAACATCGACCTATAATCTTTGGTTGAAAAGTCAAAGGTGCATCTTTTTACAAGCTTTGCATCATCAAATTTGAATAGAAGTCCGAAACGAATATCGTGTTGTTCTTCTTGTCAGAATCTTTAATTTACATCGATGGATCATGGCATATAAGTAGTACCACTTTATGCAGTTTTTAATACTGTTTGATTATTGTATTTGTAGATAACTTATTCCCGCATAATTTTCATAACCAACTTTATCAGTAACGAGAATTCAAAGAATAGTTTGAAGTAGTTAAACCAATTCTCTTAATAATAATGACATAAGTTTAAACCTCGTCACATAAGTGGGAGGAAAAAAAAAAGAAAAAAGAAAACTTCATGAGTAAATAGAGCCCTGGTCACAGTAAAAACATTCTTAAACTAGAGGATTTCATTTTTCATCATTTTACTGTTTCTGTTAAAGTTTCCAGAAGTGACCTGAATACAAGCGAATCCACTATTAGACTAACTATAACAGCCTCACACTTAAAATAGCCTGATTTTCTTCTCTATATTTTAAACTACCTTTGATTGTATAACGCTCTAAAACAATATCAAGATATTTTAATTGTCACAGACCTATTCTCTAGTGGATAGACAGTGCTATATAAAATAAGCTTATATGTCCAATTATGATGCACGGTCGTGTATAATTTCACAAAATGTGGCATCCAATTTCCTCATCAGAATCTCAGAATTTGATATCTTTCTTTTATAACTTTTCAACGATACGTCTCCGAAACTCGAAAGTCATTTCTAACGCACATTTGTCTACTTTTCTAGCTCCCTTATTCTTCTCATATTTCCAAATACTTTTATCAAAAACATTTGACACGTTCAGATTATATGTATTTGATAATTACCATCTGGTTACTTTTTGGCTTTCAACTGTGAGTTGCTTATACTTCCTGGAAATTCACTATCAACTCAACCAAGAAGTTAAAATCTGTCTGTCTTCTCTGCTTGACTGATCTAGCCATAACATTAAGCTCCTTTTTCTTTTTTTCCCCTTCTTTAGAAATTTGAAGATAATCGAAGAAATGATTGAAGTGAAAGGTGGGAAGCACTATTATTGTCTATGAGAATGCAACACAAGATTTTCTGGTCTTTCCAATTTCCAGATGGAAACAAAAACTGGCCATATTATATAAACAAAAAAAAATGACTAAAATTGAAACATGGTCCAACCCATGAAGCCAAAAATCGATAAGCTGTAATCTATTGTCATATTTTTGTTTGCCTTGTTATGCTCCCACTTGCTTCAATCTCCATGAATTATTAGATGAGTAATCCAAACTGCAGCAAGTTGTTTCTCAAGTCACAATATATAATAGCATGGCAAGCCTTTCTAAAAATGATTTTTGTTTCAGTGGCATGTCCCTCATCCCCCACTTGTGGTTGTTGGATTACGAGCCGCTGCACGATGAGGATCCGGATACTTGACATTATGAGGGAGATCCAAGTCCGCATGATGAGTCATGCACTGTTGGTCGCAGTAACGCGATCTGCAAAAGGCACGTACCGAAAGAACAAAGCATCAGAGGATGTGATAGAGAGAGAGAGAGAGAGAGAGAGAGAGGATGCTAATGATAAAGAGAAAAAGGACTAAGAATGAGATTAGTTAAATTATTAAGTAAGATTAGTGTTGGAATCCATTTCAGAAGAAAAGTGGGAACCCACCCCGTGTGGCTGCAAGGCCTACATCATAGAGCTTTTAACAAGAGAGAGATACCCTGGTTTCTGTTGTCTCCGTTTATATATTTGTATGTTCCTCAGTTCACTTTGGGAAGCCAAGTGAAAAAAGAAGCCCTTTAACTTCTCCTCTCCCGTCACTACCAACAAATCTCGTGCCTATATACAGCAGTATCAACAGTCTTTTGACTTGGCCATGCCTCTCAATTCTGTTGTGCCGAAACCAGAAAACTGTGGCACTGAACTCATGGAAGGTCAGCAGAACTTATCGGAGCCTGGCGACGCCGCCTATTTCGCTTACCCCATGAAGAGCAATTCACAGTCTTTTCTCCAAATGACCCTTAACCCCATAACTTTAAAGGTACGTACCTTATGACACTCGTGAATATTAGGCTCTTGTCAGCATGCTGTGTGCGGATTTGCATACGGAGAATCAACGGATGAGAGTTGAACTTTTCCATTGGCAAGAAAGTGGCACACTGTATACCAGATTATACTATACATATGAGAAAGTGTTTAGGATTAAGAATTTAAGAAACACCATAATCTCTTCTTCCCATCTGATTTTTTCATATTTCTGTTGCAGTTTGAAGAAGTAGTCTACAAGATTAAGTATGTAATCGGAGGAATGTGTTGTGGAGGAGCATCAAGCACCAAAGAGAAGACAATACTAAATGGAATAACAGGCATGGTGTGTCCAGGAGAGATACTAGCGATGTTAGGTCCATCAGGCAGTGGAAAAACCACACTCCTAACGGCCCTGGGAGGCCGTCTTTCTGGGAAGTTATCAGGAAAGATCACCTACAACGGCCAGCCATTTTCAGGTTCCATAAAGCGTCAAACTGGATTTGTTGCACAGGATGATGTCTTATATCCACATCTTACTGTATTCGAGACACTCATGTTCACTGCACTACTAAGATTACCTCAGAGCTGGAGTAGGGAAGAGAAAGAGCAGCACGTGGAGCATATTATTGCAGAGCTGGGATTAACCAAGTGCAGAAATAGTATGATAGGAGGCCCGCTGTTCAGAGGAATATCAGGTGGAGAGAAAAAGAGAGTCAGCATAGGCCAAGAAATGCTAATCAACCCGAGTTTATTATTACTAGATGAGCCCACCTCTGGTCTGGACTCAACCACAGCTCAAAGAATCCTGAACACATTGAAACGGCTTGCTAGTGGGGGTCGGACTGTGGTTACGACAATCCACCAACCTTCTAGCCGGCTGTACCACATGTTCAATAAGGTGATTCTACTCTCTGAAGGATGCCCAATTTACTATGGTCCTGCATCAACAGCCTTGGAGTATTTCTCTTCAATTGGTTTTTCTACGTCAATCACTGTCAATCCTGCTGATCTCTTGCTCGATCTTGCTAATGGTAAGAACTTCTGCTTTTTACCGGAAAAGGTTTTCCTCTGAGTTTCACTTTTAAGAGATTTGGAGCTACAAGTTCCAAGATCTCATCATTTCTTCCGTTCCTACATTCTTCTGACAATATGAGAAAGAGAAACACCACTTCGCATACTGAAATTGGTGGTTGTAGGTGTAGTCTGATTTGAGCACATCAAAGTGAGACCCTCCCCAAGATTGCCCCATTTCAGTTTCACAAGATTCAGTCATTTTCTTTTTGAAATAAACGCAAAACAAGCAAACAACACCTTTCCAAACATTTGGACTATAAGGACATATACACTTATACACATACACAAATGGCTGTGTGTATACATACTGGCATACACATATATACAGTCTTGAACATTATGACATACAGAATTTTGTAAAGCAATGAATGTTTTGAAACAATTGAAGTAGTGAAAATCATTATCACCTCAATAATTTCAGGAATTGGCCCTGATTCCAAGCATGCCATAGAGCAAGGAGAAAATACAGAACAAGAACGAAAAGCTGTGAGAGAAGCTCTCGTGTCTGCATATGACAAGAACATAGCTACAAGGTTGAAAGCTGAACTATGCATTTTGGATGTCAATAGCTACAACCAGATGAAGGAGGGCTCCAAGAGTAAGTCCCCTTTCCACCATTAACTATTCAAAGGACAAATGCAGATAATTCCTCATATTCTTATGCCACAAGACAACCATATCGTCCAGTATTGGCCTTAACTCTGGTTTCAATCATGCAGAAAGGGATGTGAAATCAGAGCAATGGTGCACTAGCTGGTGGCACCAGTTTAAAGTGCTGCTTATGAGGGGGCTGAGGGAGCGCCGATATGAATCATTTAACAGGTTGAGGATCTTCCAAGTCATAAGTGTTGCACTACTTGGTGGACTTCTTTGGTGGCACACTCCAACATCCCACATTGGAGATAGAGTAAGAACTTCACAGAATATGGAAAAATATAAGTAAGAGAAAGTAATAGCATACCAATGGGCAGACCAAGGCCCTAAGAATTCATTGCAGCAAAACTACTTACCCTAGTAGTTAATTGACAGCTTATTTACTACTTAGCGTAGTAATCAACAAATGCACTACTTCTACATGCATAATGCCCATGAATACCAACACTGGTTTTCTTTGTGCAGGTTGCCATGTTATTCTTTTTCTCTGTTTTCTGGGGATTCTATCCACTGTACAATGCTGTTTTCACTTTTCCCCAAGAAAGAAGAATGCTAATCAAGGAGCGAACATCTGGGATGTACCACCTTTCATCCTATTTTCTAGCAAAGACAATAGGAGATCTGCCATTGGAGCTTGCACTGCCAACAGCATTTACCTTCATCATCTACTGGATGGGTGGGCTCAAAGCTGACCCTATCACCTTCATCCTCTCCCTTCTTGTAGTTCTCTTTAGTGTCCTTGTTTCCCAGAGTCTTGGGTTGGCTTTCGGTGCTTTACTCATGGACGTAAAGCAAGGCACTACTTTAGCATCTGTTACAACTCTTGTCTTCCTCATTGCTGGAGGATACTATATTCAACAGATCCCCCCTTTCATAGTCTGGTTAAAGTATTTGAGCTTCAGCTATTACTGCTACAAGCTTCTTGTTGGGGTCCAGTATGACGAGAATGAATACTATGAGTGCTCAAAGGGAATCTATTGCAAAGTAACGGATTTTCCTGCAATCAAATCAGTAGGTCTAGACCATATATGGATGGATGTGTGCGCAATGGCCCTGATGTTGGTGGGCTATCGGCTTCTTGCTTATCTAGCATTGCACAGGGTGAGATGAGGCAAGCTTATTGGAGACTATTTCGGCAGTGGAGGCAATTTTTGAAGATTTTTGTACTTCTCCAGTAGAGGAATAATGTTAGATTTAGATGAAAGCACCATTGCCAGATTTTGATGACATAAAACCCAAAAATTTGATGTACTACAATTCTGGCAAAGGCTTACAGGAACTGACTGAAGAAATTTAAAATTTCTACTGAATAATTTACGACATCTTCAACTGATGGAATTTGCAGTAAAAGAAAAGAGAAAGTAAAGTAAATTTTCACAGAACAACAACGATAGAGAGAACCTTAAAATCTGCATTCCTCAAACATGATTCTGAATCTGCTTAGGATGTTGATATCCACAAAACTGCTTTAGTTGATAGTTCCTGCAAATGCATTGGCCACACCTGGAAGTTGTATATTCTGAAATATGACAGTGACGTTTGACAAAGGCAGTTCTTTAAGCTCAACAACTCGTCCCTCTCCCCCACATGTTACAAACACTGTAGTAGATAAATTGGGCTCAAAGCGATTGGATTGAGGTTCAGCTTTTACCCTTCCACCAAAAGAAATTGGAACTCTTGAGTGGTAGTGGAGCACCCACAAGCATCTTTTGAAAGGTCATGCTGTCCAATGATCTAATGTTCATTTCTTTCCTCGGCTTGCTCCTAGTATCATCACAGATGTATTTCAGAATGAGTTTATGATACACCACAAATTACTTTTCTACATAATTAGTGCTAATAGATAATGGACCAAATAATATTTACATAGCGCCTAGCAGAAATAGGTTAATTCTGTCCAAAGGATAAGACACTTAATAAAAATAAATAAATAAATAAGGAAGCAAGCAGAACTAGTTTAAAATGAAAGAATCCTTTGACACTCGGGAATGCTTCACAATTAATATGACTAGTACATAAGTTCATTCATCCATTGCAGTTGTGGAGTTTCTTTAACTGCAATAAACTGAGGAATTTGCACATCATAAAGAATAAGTACATGAATGGTCTTCAGCATACAAACAGAAGACGACACGCACTTTCTTCTTCTAAAATAATAGGATGCCACATACAAGATTTTCCGTTTCAACTTGATGAGGTTTGTCCCTTTATGGGATAGAAGTGCCAACTTGCCTGTTTCAGTTCCCAACACCTTGAAGAATGAAAGCTAGAATGAATTGATTTAAAGAAGATGTTAATTACATCGAGCTGCACAGAAGGCAGAACTATTCTACTCAGAGTCTGTAGTTTGTAGAATAGAGTAGATTTCTGCTTTCTGAGTGAGGCCTGAGACCTCAATAGGTCACTGGACCAGCTACGACTGCAAGTAAATGAGCGCAGGAGTTCATTCCATTCCCAACCTACCAAGGGACATTGACTATTGTGTAGGATTTCCAACTGAAACAGTTATCCATCCCTTCTCATGAGGATTCTGCTAACGGCTTGATGGACAACAAACAAACACTCAGATCGCGGACGCTTCTGATGTGACGACATCCCTCTCCTTACCTGCCCAGCTGCCCTTAAATGGTGCTCGAAACAGATTGTCCAAGAAGAAACTTCACGGGATGTGATTCTGTTCTAGAGTTCCTTATGCAAGAGGACCTGCCACTCATTCCTTATCCCAAGTGTACGAGATAGAGGATACTTCCGCTTCTCCATTTTGAAGCTCAAAATGATTTTGCTTCCACTCGTACAAAACTCTTCTTTCACTACATTATTCATCAACTCTCAACTCTCTCATCATGCTAATCATGTCCGAAATGTGGAATTTCAGTCTTTTCAATACTGATGTTGTACTGCTAGTCTGCATGTGTTTGGGGCAATAGGATTGATGGGTGTGAAGAGTTTAAAAACCATGCATACATATTAGGAAAGAAAAGAGTTCGAAATGATTCTGAAGCATTACAGCTTTTTTAAAACTCAAAGACAGGCGGTTAAAATATCCTGCTGCATACCCAGAAATTGGAAGAACACATGCTAAACTATGAAAAATATATCTATTCTTGTCCACGACATATGCTGAATAATGATAAACATCTCCAATTTCCTAGGCGAATGTAGAAGATGAAAAAAAATCTCCAAAAAGCAAAACTCAAGACTCAAGCCTCTGAAAATCAGAATGTCAGAAATCCTACATCAGCCGTTTCATAACTTAATCAGGCCTCGGAAATCAAAGACAACACTTTTATCTCTTTGAAAATTCATTTATGTCTGGGAAGCAAATTCCATGAGATAAAATCGTATCACATTTGCAACAAGTCCTAGAAAAATACATCTATCCCTTCGAAAAATCATTCTCTTCAAACTGCATTTTCCTAAAAAAATCTTACAAATTGTCAAATTATTGCCTTTGGAAGATACAAAGCAAAATACTTCTCTCCCATATACTTAAAATCAAGAGGTGCAATTTTGTGTTCAACTGCTGCAAATGCATGACATCCATCATGAGGTCAACTCCTAGACTTCCTTGCTACATCTGCTCAGATGAAACAAATCATACTTGTGATTACGCCTCACTGAACTTACAGATATAAGACAGACAGATGGGCGAGTATTCAGTTATAACCGAACCGAACCGAAACCCAATTTAACTAACCGAATTTTCGAATTGTTAAAAATTGCTAATCGAAACCAAACTGAACAACATAACTAACCGAAATAATTTTAACCGAATTTTTCGGTTCGGTTTCGGTTGTTAACCGAAAAACCGAAAATTAAAAAAAAAAATGCATTTGCTAAAACTACTTGAGATAACCGAATTTCTAGTTAGAAAATATAATAACTAAATTACTATTTACCATTCATGTTTTCTGGAAAATAGTAACCAAAAAATTAATGAACTCATTTCATTGAGAGCCTCAAGCTTGAGTCAAAACTGTCAAATACAGCAAACATTCACTCAAAAAGAAAATAAATTCCCATCTAAGAGTAATTTAGATGAGTCAAATTTAGTCATCAGTAAGGAGATTAGAGAAGATGTAAGCTGCTTTGCATAAGGGGTCTCAATTTGTGAACAAATTCCCAACATATGTATAAGAAATAACCAATGGTGGCTGCTAATTGAAATTGAACAAACTAGAGGAGCCTATTTTTTTTTCTTTTATACCTAGGCAAAATTAAATCAATTTGATATTTCGGTTATTTGATTAATAACCGAATTTTTAATTAAATATCCAAAACTGAACCGAACACCAAAATCCTCTAAAATTGATAAACGAAACTGAACAGAATGTATAACTAACCGAACTAAATTAAGAATTTCAGTTAAGTTCGGTTCGGTTATTCAATTAAAACTGAATAATGCTCACCCCTACTGTTGAGTATTTCTATTTCCATTGTGCAATTAGCTACTGAGTCTAATTTATTCTCAAATCTTATTCCATCAACATCAAATACGCCTAGCATATGCAGAAATTTGACAACTAACCTGGCATAATCAAATATATCTGGAATAAAAGGAGAGTAAGTGCCTTTTTGGATTGTTTTTTGTAAGAAAAAAAAATACATTTTTTTCTTAAAAAATTTATAATAACTATTTGATTTAACTTCAAAAAAAATTAAAACTCTGAAAAAAGTTCAATATAACTTTTTTTTAAAAAGTCAACTTCTCAAAACAAATTGTTTTCTAAAAGCTATTTGAAAAGTATTTTTTAAAAAAACTAATCCAAACGGGTCCTTACTTCAACTTGACACATAAAGAAATTCTAATAACTCTATCACCGGAAAAATTCCAAAGCCTCAAAAATAGTTATGTTTAACTCCAAATTAGTAATTAAAACTTTGAAAAAGCTCAACTTTGAGTACTTTTTTTTTCCAGAAGTCAGCATTTTAACATCTCAAAAAAATACTTTTTCTCCAAAAATTTTTAAAAAAAATACTTTTTACAAAATGTCAATTCAAACAAACTTGAATACAAAATACTAACTCATAAACTACGCTCATATCATGTTCGGGACATGACAAACTCCTGTTATGTCCAAGTATCGACATGCGGAAACTTTGCAAGGATCAACTGACATGAAGATATACAGCCATTTATATACAAGTGCATTAACTATTCGATTTCAACCGACGTCACATTGTTAAACACGAAACTCAAGTATTGATGAGTATTTAATTTGAAACTATTCCAACCTTTGTCATATAAAGTGTTCGTCTACATAGTACCAATACATGAATGCATGCACATACTTTAGGTGCCTGTAACATATAGATATATACATATAATATACATATATATATATATGTATATATGTATGTATGTATGTATAGTAGAGAAAGCAAGATGGCTTACCCAAGTCATCTATTATCTATTATTATTATTATATACTAAAGCAAAATTTGACATTCAAAGCTCATTTTTTTTATGACAATTGTCAATCTTTATAGATGCCACGTGACGCTATACAAAGTGAGAAAAATCGACGTTTTAGAACCCATTACTTATGTACACATCTTTTTTTTGAAAAATAAAAAGACTAAATATTTTTTTAAAAAAGAAAAAGACAAATCTTTTATCATAAAAAGAAAAGGACTAAATATTTTTTAAAAAAAGGATTAGACAAAGCTTTTACTTAAAAAATGTCCAATAAATGATGAAAAGTTATTAATCTATCTATATTATTCATGATTCTTTTCCTAAAATTATTAGATTTTACAAAAATATAAAAGTTGTATTTTATGTCAGAAATTTAATATGACAAAACAAATTTATGTTTTATCTCTTATATTGACCATTAACAATTATAAAAATATAAATCTTCATTTCTTCTGTGTATCATATGAATACTATCATATTATATAAATATCGAATTAATTATCAAAAATATTTTTTTATTTTGAAATCATTACATAAATTTTAATTTATATCACATTATATAAATATCAAGACTCGTATATGATTCAAATGGCGAAACTTGAGAAATAATAATTAGGGGCAATGAAGAATTTTGTTTTTTTAGGAGGCGGCCAAAGCCATTATTTTCAAGAAATCTTGTAAAAATGTTGTGTTTAAATAATAGTATTTCTGGCCAAAAAATAAGGCTACTCCTATATTTCACATAATCTAAACAAATATTGGTTGATATGTTTAAGAAAATATAATTAATATAAATTAAAATTTATATATATTCCTCTGTTAATATTTTATGATCATGTTAGCGGCAATAATTAAATGTATATATTTATCGATAAAAAATATGATATAAATATAATATTTAAGTTGGGATATACAAGAAAAACAATATAGTATAAACAACATGTGATATAAAAATGTAATAGGTCACGACCTACCTTTAACCATTCGCACTTTTGGTTTTTAGTCTAGTTGTTAAGGTCGAAATGTTGAGATTGTTGGACACCCAACCGAGAAGCAGCCATCTTGTACATAGCGGCAAGAATTGGCTTGAGTGGGCACAAGACAACATCTGGATTTCAAATGGTGAATCTCCATTGTTATCACATTTTGGTGGATTTGGAAATGGCACGAAGAGAAAAAACTTTGGGTGTCGTCGCCATTCATAGCAAAGATATCATCATTAGTAGAAACATTCAAGAAATCAGGGCCACTTGGTTAATCAATGGGATGGCTTCCTTGTCTAATCATTGGAGATCGCCTCATATACATTGGTCAGCCCAAAGTGGTCATTGGAAGCTTAATAGTAATGATTGTTTTAAAGGTGCTTTGGTTGTGCGCGCTTTTAGAGGATTGTTTTCAGATTAGCTTGGTCGATGGGATTTTGCCTTTGCTATCAACGTCGGAATTATTATGAACAATACTATGGAGTTTATGGCACTCTACTGGAGGCTGTAGAAAGCTATCATAAGAGGAACGTCTAACACAACTTTGAAATTGAGTCAGACACGCAAGTTCTCATTCATTAGATTGAAGAGACAAGGGAACAATTGGGGCCATCTCGTCTTAATTGAAGAATGCAAGAAAATGATAAATTTCATGGGTTGCAGTCTTTCTCGTATTTACGAAGGAGCAAATAAGTATGCTAATTAATTAGCTAATTTTGGTTTATCTCTTCCATTAGGAATATACTTGCTTGAAAGCCTCTTAAATTCAATCAAGACTATGTTAGGAGATGGTATTCAAGAGGTCTCATTTTCAAGTATGCTCACCAATTAATCTTCTATAGCTTCCCTTTAAAAGAAAGAAAAAAAGAGATTGTTAGCCCAGAAGTTGAATTGCTTATTCTTTTACTTGAATATTTTATGCATTATGTACAATTTGATTGATCGACAAATATTTCATCAATTTTATAACAATCCAAGTTTTTCCATAAAATTCAAAAAAGAATGCCATTATATAACCCCAAAATATCAACAATTTATAAATCATCATAAATAAATATAAAAAATTATTTATAAACATTAATTACTTATGTGGGTCGAAACGACATGGAAGAAAAAAACAAGGCCAAACGGGCTCGACCCAAGAACCTGCTGCTGCATTGAGGTCCATATCCCAAACCGGGCCGACCCACACGCCCAAAATACCTCGGGTTATTTCACACTGCAATTAGCAAAATCAAAAGCCAAGAGACCCACCCACATCAATCAATTCAACCGCACGACAATGGAGGAAGAAGAAGGAGGAATAAGGCTGAGCAAGAGATTCGGAGATAATAAGGGAAGTGACGAGGTTGATTTCAAGACCAAAGCAGGCACCGCGTGGTCTCACTCTTACCTCAACCAGAAGCCATGGCACCCTCTCTCTTACCCTAACCAACGCCGCAAGTGGATCGCCGAACAGACCCACGCCCAGAAGCTCCGCCGCGCCGAAGAAGTCGCCCGCGAGGTTAAAAAAACTTCCCGTCTTTATCTCCGATTATGTGTGTTTGTCTGTATTTTTACCTGTAAAGATTGAAATTAATGGGCACTTGCCTCGTCTTCTGATTTTTTGGCCTTCTGGGTGAATTGGGTTTTGAGGGAAAAAAAGGCAACTTTTTTTTTTTTTGGGGTGTAATTTTATATTTTTTTGAGTTAAAAGTTTTCTAATTCTTAATAAATTAGTCTGTATATGGTCCCATTTCATGTCTTGAATACATATATCTTCTGTATGAAAATTCAGTCTTTTACGCTTGCATTTTGCTTGATTGATTTTTTCTTGCACTTTGGTCTTCTGGTTTTGTTCTTTTTTTTTTTATTATTTGATTAGCTACATTTTTAATATACACATATGTATTTGTATGTGCATAGCTGATTTTTGAGTTAAAGTTTTCTAATTCTTGTAATCTGCGATTTGCAGTATGCTCAAGAGCAGGAGTTCTTTCGGCAGACTGCTTTGGTCTCCAAGAAAGAGAAAGAAAAGGTTATTTTCCTTTTTATGTTTCTGTATCTCTTTTTTGATTCAAATGCATATACATACGCGCATAGCTACAAGGTTTCTCTTCTGTATTGACCTGTGATTTAGAAAGATAGCTCTGTCAAATATGTTAAAAGACATGATAGTGTATGATCATACTACGTTTGAGAAGTGAACCTTTTACCATACTATTGTTATTTTTTATGATTGGTATGAGGAAAATAATTTTGGCTTATGAATTTTAGATGGAGATGATGAAAGCAGTCAGCTTTATGTATGTTCGCCCGCCCGGTTACAACGCAGAGAGTGCAAAAGCTGCTGAGGTTGCTGACGAGCAGAAAAAGCAGGAGCAGGATGAAAATAACCCATCAGTTGGCGGAGCTTCCAGTTCTAAGTAATAACGTTTGACTTTTCCATGATTAGTTCTTTCTTCACTATTAGTTGGATTGTCAAAATTGTGTTTTATTGGTGTAATTGACACGTTAATCTGGAAAAGGGGGAAAATTTGTCCTTGTCTTGTAGGAAGCTGGAGTCTGTGCCCCATGGCAATGAGAAAAAGAAACCAAGGCCAAAAGATGTTTTTGGACGTCCTCTACCCACGGAGGAACAATTCGAAGTCCTCAAGAATGCTCCAAGGTGTGTTGAATTTTGTCACCTGGTGAATGTGTGCTGTTGGAATGCTGTTATCAGGAACCTTTTTCCTGCGTGTGTCTTTGTATGAGGTTTTGTCTTTCTTGTCACTAATTTTAACAATGAAAGTGATATTGAGATTATGGCATTCCAGTTTGACAAGAATTAGTTATTAACTTGTTAGCAACACATTCAATGTAAGAAATTTACTAAACTTAAAGTAAGAAGTAAAGAAGAAAACTCAGATTAACCATTTGTGATACATTAATTTAATGGAAAGTGATAAAGAACTTTCAAATTCTCTCACCTTTGGCAGTGTTGTCATGACTTGATGACGTAAGAAGTAAAGAAGAAAACTCAGATTAACCATTTGTGATACATTAATTTAATGGAAAGTGATAAAGAACTTTCAGATTCTCTCACCTTTGGCAGTGTTGTCATGACTTGATGACGTAAGAAGTAAAGAAGAAAACTCAGATTAACCATTTGTGATACATTAATTTAATGGAAAGTGATAAAGAACTTTCAGATTCTCTCACCTTTGGCAGTGTTTTCATGACTTGATGACATCTTTCAATTTTTAAGCCTAAGGAAAACAAGAATTGATTTAGAACAATGTCAACTTTTAACTGATTCAAAACATTGTTAGTCATGAGATCATCATCCATAATAGACTTTGTTCACAACTTATTTGGAAACAAAATAATTATTTTATACAAGTTATATTACAACAGTTTGTTCGCATAGAACGCTTGTGTGTCAGTTTGCTGCACTCAAAGGATTTTTTCTGGATGAATGGTTGTCTTGATGTTTATCATCACCATGCACACAATCAATTAGGTTGGGGCTGCTACAGTAATGAAAAAGGAAAGAAATGACCCCTGATAAGTATTGTAATGGCATGAATGTAATTATAGTTGAAAAGGAGTTAGTGGCACTGCAGTGTAGGAGGCAGTTATGCATAGCATCATTAGTTAGTTAAATAGAGCATCAGTTTGTTAGATATGCCAGCTGTCATTGAGAGTTACAATCTCAGCTTACTATAAATAGTTCAGATCTTGTACTCCCAATTAGTTAAGTCAATGAAAGCACATTTTCTTCATTAATTCTTCATGGTATCCAGAGCAGGTTAAATCCTGGAAAATTTTTCTTCTTCTTTCTTCAATTTTAGGGTTTCGTGAGCAGAGATCTTCATAGATCTCCTTATCCAGCCATTGAAATCTACTCAAATTCTGATCGAAGCTTCATCTCAGTAGTTCGAAGCCTTTTATCGATTTCTTTTTTCTCTTCTCTTCTCTGATTTCAATCTCCCTTCAAGCTCCCATGGCTTCTTCTTTAGCTGCTACTTCAAGAATCACTGAAGATCTTCCCATTGGTCTCAAGAATTTCAGTCAAAACATTGGAAGTTTGTCGAATTTGAAGCTTGACAACAGCAACTATGTGCTATGGAAGTCCAATATTCAAACATTGCTGAGAGCTAGTAAACTGCTAGATCAAGTCAATGGCAGGACTATTCCAACTTTAAAGATGATTCCTGGACCAACAGGTAATCTTATGCTTAATCTTGCCTTTGATCAATGGCAAACACAGGATGATTACATTAAATCTTGTCTATTCAATGCTATGACTCCAGCTGTTTACTCTCAAGTCTTTCATCTTGAGTCTGCTAGTCAAGTTTGGTCTACTTTGGCACATAGGTTTAGTTCACTAAGCAGGTCCAATATAGATCAACTGAAACTTCAACTACTTCATCTTTCCAAGGGCAATCTCTCCATGCAGGCCTATTTAGACCATGTTAAGACCATCACTGATAATTTGGCTATTGCAAATGAGATTGTTTCTCAAGAGGATCTAGTTATGTACATCCTTAGGGAGCTTCCTCATGAGTATCAATCTTTTAGAGCCTCTATCAGGGTGAGACCAGCACCAATCATTGTTTTAGAACTGGCTTCTCTTCTTATTTCAGAAGAGCTGCATCTTAAGATGGAAAATTCCTTCTCTCTCACTGACTCCTCTACTCAAAATCTGCACACTGCCTTATATACACAAAATCAACCAAGGAATTCTCAAGGTAGAGGTAGGGGTACTCCATCTAGAGGAGGCAGAGGGGGTAGAGGTAATAGGGGACAAGGCCAAGGACAAGGAATCTTAGGACTAGCTCTTTCCAGTCAGTCTACACAGGCTGATATGAATAAGGTGTGTTGTCAATTTTGTGGCAAACAACAACAGCTCTTCTGCCAAATCTGTGGGAAGCCAAATCACATGGCACTTAATTGTTGGCACAGAGGTGACTTTACCAATTACCAAGTTCAGCAGACTGGCAAACAGGCTTATACTGCTCAGACCAATTCTTTTACCTCCAGTCAACAGTGGGTACTGGATTCAGGGGCTAACACTCATGTCACTCAAGATCTAAGGCTACTTCAATCACCACAATCTTACTCTGGAAATGATTCAGTTGCTGTGGGAAATGGACAAGTCTTTCCTATTCAAAGCATGGGTATTGGTATAATTCCTACTTTCTCTAAGCCTTTTTGTCTCTCTAATATCCTTTATGTTCCTAAAATCACTACCAATCTTCTGTCTATTTCAAAACTAACCTCTGATAACAATTGCACTGTCTTGTTCAATGCAAAGGAGGTTATAATAATGGACAATTCCAGTCAGTCAACACTGTACAAGGCCCCCTGTGATAAAGGTCTTTACAGTCTTCCTGCCATCCTTCCAATTTCATGCAGCTCTAGTCTGTTCTCTGCACAAGTTCTAACTGCTAATACTGTATCAAAGAATTCCTCTTCAGACTTGTTGTGGCATCAAAGGCTGGGGCATCTTTTATCTTCTACAGCTCAAACTTTGTCCAAACTTCTGAATATTACACTTCTAGAGAATACAATTGACTATATATCTTGTTCTCTAGCTAAGTCACATAGTTTACCTTTTGAAGTTTCAAATTTTGTTTCCTGTAAACCTTTCCAATTGATTCATGTTGATGTATGGGGCCCTGCTCCAATTGCTTCTAATATGGGCTATAGGTATTATGTTGCTCTACTTGATGACTATACCAGATTTGTATGGCTTTATCCCATGAAATATAAGTCAGATACTTTTGATATCTTTCTGAGTTTTCATTCTATGATTAATACTCAGTTTCAAGCAATTGTGCAAACATTAAGGACAGATAATGGCACAGAGTTTATAAATCAGAAATTTAAGTCATTCTTGCAGTCAAAAGGCATTTTACATCAAACAAGTTGTCCCTATCCACCAGAACATAATGGTAGGGTAGAAAGAAAACACAGGCATTTAATAGAAACTACTTTGGCTCTTCTTCATCAAAGTCACTTACCTACTGTTTTTTGGGTTAGAAGCACTTTCTATGGCAAACTATTGATAACTAGGTTGCCTACCTCTGTGTTGAATCATAAGTCTCCCTTTGAACTTCTGTATTCCACTAAGCCAGACTATTCTGTCCTAAAGGCTTTTGGCTGCTTGTGCTACCCTTGGCTCAAACCTTATAACAATCACAAATTGGAACTCAGATCCACATCTTGTATATTCTTGGGCTATTGTCATCTAACTAAAGGATTCAAGTGCTTAGACATCAAAACTCACAAATTTTATGTGTCTAGGCATGTTAGATTTAATGAAAAAGTTTTTCCTTATCCATCTTCTCAAGTTGCAACTACTTCTATATCTCAGTTTCAATTGGTTGCAGAGCCTTCTACATCATCTCATGGTCATCAATCTCAGTATCCTCCAGTCTTTTCCTTCCCTACTGAATTTCCACCTGAATCATCTTCTGCTAATGATCAATCTCATGAGTCAGAGCTATCAATTTCTTCATGACATAGTCTTACTATGCCTATGCAGATTGTTACACAATCTGCCTCTGACTCCTTACCTGATCATTCTGTATCTCTCCAGTCTTCAAATCAGTACTCATCTACAACATCATCTAACTCTTCTTCTTCATCTTCTGAGCCCTTTCATCAATTGGCTCCTTCAAGTTCTCATCCCATGCTTACCAGGTCTAAGATTGGTTGTTTACCTCCACCACTGTTTCAGCTTCATAGTTTGATTACCACTCCCACACTACATGAACCCAAATCTTACAAAGAAGCAACAAAGTTTCAGTGTTGGGTTACTACTATGAAAGAGGAATATAAAGCCTTACTTGATCAGCAAACTTAGGATCTTGTTCCCCTACCCCCCAATAGACAACCTATTGGTTCAAAATGGGTGCACAGGATAAAAACCAAGGCTGATGGTTCAGTAGCAAGGTTTAAAGCAAGGTTGGTGGCCAAAGGATATCTTCAAGAACCTGGTATTGATTACCTGGAAACATTTAGTCCTGTAGTCAAGAGTCAGACAATTAGAACAGTTTTGTGTTTGGCTTTACATCATCAGTGGAGTTTGAGGCAATTGGATGTTTCCAATGGCTTTCTTCATGGAGCTCTTGAGGAGGAAGTCTATATGCTTTAGCCACAGGGATTTGAAGACTCTCACAGGCCTGATTATGTATGCAAATTGAAGAAGTCTCTATATGGCCTGAAACAGGTTCCTAGAGCTTGGTATTATAAGCTGTCTAGTTTTTTAGTTGCTAAACAGTTCCATATGAGTACTGCAGATAACTCTCTTTTCATTCACAAAACAGCTACAAATTATACTTTCGTATTGGTTTATGTGGATGATATTATAGTTACAGAAAGTTCAACTTCTTTTATTACTGCTTTATTGGAGGCCATGAGTACTCAGTTTGCAATGAAGGACTTGGGATCATTATCATACTTTCTGGGTATAGAGGTCAAATGCACTTCTAATGGCATGGTTCTTCATCAAGCTAAGTATGCAAAAGAAATCTTAGCACAAGCAGGAATGTTTGAATGCTCTACTGTAACAACTCCAACTGTTTCTAAGGTTTCTGCACTCACTGAAGCAAAGTCCATACCTTATTCTAATGGTACACAGTTCAGGAGTTTGGTTGGTTCACTTCAATACTTAACAGTCACAAGGCCAGACCTTCAGTATGCTATCAACACATTGTGTCAACACATGCATTCTCCTACAGTAGCAGATTTTGATTCACTCAAGAGGACTTTAAGGTATCTTAAGGGGACTTTAAGTCAAGGTCTTTATTTTCAGCCTGGACCACTTTATCTTCATGCTTACAGTGATTTAGATTGGGCTTCTGATGTGCAAGATAGAAAATCAACAACAGGCTATGTTGTTTTTCTAGGACCTAATGTAATTTCTTTAGCCGATGAATGCAAATTTTGTGTATAATTTTCATTATCATTTTCACAATGTATTTGTTCAAGTAACATGATGGAAAGAAGAGGTCTTGAATTGGGACAGTTGTCTTTCTTTAAGTTCTTCTTCTACATTTTCTCCTTTTCTCTCTGTTTCTGTACTTTTTTCTTTTTATTACCTTGGGGACGGAGTGGGGTTATGTTGAATTGTAATGTTAAATGAGGTATTAGCTATCTACTATAGAAACTCTTCCTTAAATGTTCAGTTCTAATTTGAGTAGCTTTTCTGGCATTTTTGCTTGAAAAGTATGTTCATTTGTGTTTATTTGTGCTTTACCTATAAACATACATACTTACCTGGCGCAATATTCTGTGACATATTTACACAAGTATACAATTTCAAAAGAAACGTATATAAATAAGTACTCATAGTTTGCCTTTCTTTGAGGAATTAACCATTTGAATGCCAGCATTTGCTTCATATGAACAATCACGATACTAGCAATAGAATCTATACACAGGTTGGAGACAGGTGTTCTTGGGAGGGCAAAACCATTTGGAGTTGAGATACGTAATGTAAAATGTGTAAGATGCGGGAACTTTGGCCACCAGAGTGGTGATCGTGAATGTCCACTGAAAGATGTTATAATGCCAAATGAAGAGAATCGATTAAAAAGAGATGACCCTCTTACAGCTATCCTTGCACAGACAGATTCCAGTGAGGTGATACCATCGATTGAAATCTCATGATTTTCCTTGTATTCTTCTCATTTGGTGGTCTTTTGGTGTAAAATTCTTTTGTATAGGAGGCTAACTTTAAACAAAAAAGAATGATTGTTACGTTTCCTATTTGAGAGCTAGCTATGGAATTTGAGTCATGAATGGATAACTTAATTTTCCCCTTTTTATAATGACTTTTTAATCTCCTTCTATTTTCCTGTGTGTATTTGGACAAGAGAGCAAGTAGAATCGATAATGAGCATCTGTGGTAAACCAACAATCTCATATGATTAAAGGAAGACATTGTGGGATGACCTATGCACGAATATGGTAGAGTAAAAACAAATGTTATGGAAGGGTCAAATGTTATGCTGTCTATGCTATAAATGAATATCTGATCTTGCAGGCTGCAGCTGTTATTTCTTCTGCTTTTTTATTTTGGCAATATTTTTTAATGCGTTTTATTCTTAATATCATTCTGCTATTTCAATCTTAAAGCGCTATTGACATTGCATTATCCATTTGCTGAAAAAATTCTTAGCTTGGAGCAAAAAAACAGCTGCAGTTTATTTTAGAAACGAGAATAAGTTATATCTGGTGAATCTGTCTTTGTTCTGCAGCCTTTGAAGTGGGAGCTGAAGCAAAAGCCAGGACTGAGTCCTCCTCGTGGCGGGTTCAACCCCGATGATCCCAATCAGCAGATAGTTGCTGAGGACATATTTGATGAATATGGAGGTCAGTGCCTCATTGTATTTTATCAAGTTCCTAAATGTACTCTCCTTGATGCATGGATAAGTAGGAAGTTTTTTTAACGTGCAGGGTTTCTTAGTGGAGAAGTGGCTGAATTGTTGGCCGACTTGTCCTCAAGCAAGCCCAAAAAGAGGTCGTCAGGTAAGAGTAAGCGCAAAAGGCAGTTATCACCGATTACTGCTGAATTGGATGATAGAGAAGAAATTGGATCATCTTCGGAAGATGAAAGAAGTAGAAGATCAAAAAACAAGCATAGGAGAAAGACACAAAAACATTACGAATCAAATTCAACCAAGTCAGACTACAATAGGCATCAGAAAAAAAGGGGCAGACGCCGGCACTCTAGCTCAAGTTCGTCTGACCATTCGGACTCTGATGAACAACACAGACATAAGCATCGCAGTCAGCACAAACATGTGCAATCGCGCTCAAGTTCATCTGATCATTCAGACTTTGATGAACAACCCAGACGTAAACATCGCAGCCATCACAAAGACAAGCAATCTCGTTCAAGAAGCTCTAAACATTCAGACTCTGATAAACAACACAGGGGTAAACATCGCAGTCATCGCAAACGCATGCAATCTGGCTCAAGTTCATCTGGCCACTCAGATTCTGATACACAATATAGAAGTGAGCATCAGCGCCGCCATCATCGTCGGCATTGCCATAATCAGTCTGATTCTTCATCCGAATAAATCACTGTATTAGTGCCATGTAAGTAACAGAGTCTTTTATGAAGACAAGTTTGATTTGTTGAGCGTTCTGTTTTCTTATTTTTCTTGAAAGTCTTTTGGGGTGTCCGAAAAACCAATAATCCGAAAACTGAAACTTACAGAGGATGCAGTTGGGAAGCCGCTTCTAGCATGAATTCTGATTCAGTACATTGGTGGGAAAGTCTCCTTGTCAGCCCCCTCTCGTGTCTCAAAACTCCTCTGTAATTTCAGCCAACCTGTTCATCAAAATATCATATTGATGACCTGAGGATTGAAAGTCACCACCTCGATACCTGGTGGTGCTCTGATCAACAACATAGTTGCCGAGCTCCGTGCGAGGATCGAGGTGGCCTAGCAACGAGGAGCGACATGGTCGTTGTGCACCGGGGGAGGATCAAGGTGGGATAAGCATTGACGCGCACGGTTGACCAAGATAAACCGGGGGCGCCTTGGTGGGTGCCCTTGGCTACTTCAGTTTTGTGTGTATTCTCAAGGCATCTAAAATGACTTTCCAGCATATTATGGTTCATCTTTTCTCCTCTAATCTCTTTTGGGGTGCTGAATGTTGTTAGCATGTTACATGTATATGGTCTGCTCTATGGAAAAGCTAAGGAGCCATGCCTCACAAGTTATATGCTGGGGGAGCCCCTGTTTTTGTTGTATTATTTTGAGTACTCTATAAAAATTGAGCATACCTGTTGGCTAATTGTTGAATTATGAAGTGCAAAAGGTGGGAAAACTACCAAAATTAAAATGTAAATGTTGCCTTTTTATCGAATAGGAATTTAGAGGGAAGCGCAATGCGAGTGAAAATATTCTTTCAGATGATAATTAAAGTATTCTTGTTCTAGTTTGTAACATCTCTTTTGATCGACAAGGGAGAGATAACGATTTGACAATTGAAGTGACGATTAATGTTCGTTTTTCAATTTTTTACGCTACATTTCCCAACATAATCGTATGATTCACAAAGGTCATCAATCTGTATCTAGGATAGTTGCTAAAGAGATTACTACAACAATCATTTTAATTGTGACCCAATTTGAGTGCAATTAATTAGAGTATTAAACCAAAAAAAAAAATGAAAAAAAAAAAACTTTTTCTCCGTTCCAGAAACGCAGAAAAGCGACAAAAGCAAAAAAACCCTTGTTAGTTTTTTCCCTCCACGGTCGCGTTATTTGCTCGTCTCTCTCTCTCTCTCTCTCTCTCTCTCTCTCTCTCAATATTCTCTCTCTCTAGGGTTTTACAAACTTTTGGGGGTTTTTGACTCATGGCATCTAGGGTTTTCGGCAACCGATGTCGTACCTTGATGGCGGCCGCGAAGAGCTCCGCCGCCACCTCCACCGCCACCGCTACCAAAGCTCGCGGTCGCACCACCGGGATACTGAAGCCCGTTCCTATCTCCCCTGTCCTCGGGAAGTTTCTCGGCTCCTCCGAAGCTTCTCGTACCGAAGCTGTCAAAAAAGTGTGGGAACACATCAAGACTCACAACCTTCAGGTATACATACACATACCTATGTATTTGCTCATTTCGCTTATTTCCTGTACTAATTTAGTAATTTTTGGTTCTATTTTATGGTGCATTATGTTTCTGTTTTTTGTTAGCTGCTCTGCAATTTTATACCTCTGTGTGTGTGTACATGCATTATATGCATATTCGTTTCTATTATTTTTCTTAGTTAGTTTTTAGTCTTATGACCCATGCAATTAGTGTTTGCGTACGCGTATAAGAATGGCCTAATTTTTATGTTGTTCTTTTGTTCATGCGGTGCTTTTATGTTTTATATAAGAAGAAAATTTGGGGTGTTCAGTTCATGTTGTTGGGCGACATTTATCTTAGTTTTGATGGAGTATTATAGTCGATAAGCTGTTAATCCGTTGGTAGGTGATATGAAATTGATAAGACCGCGTGCATGACTGCAATACGAGCTTGAGAGCTTTCTTTATATAGTGAGGATATTGAGAATTTTCTGAAGATTATTGTCTTACACATTCTTTTGGCTACTCGGTACTCATAAATTTAACTTTGGATGGTAAGTTCTTCTAGGCAAGTGTCCCTTGAAGAAGCAGGAAAGGGGGGGGGGGGGGCACTTTAATACCAAAGAGACTAAAAGATCTGTTGAGTTATCCATAATGCAGAACGAGAGCAAATTGCTTTGTAAATTCTTTTCTTATTATTAAGCTTTCCACCCCCCAATAGCATATTCACTATAATTTCAAGTTAAAATAAAGTTCTATGTTCTTTCAGGTGGTGGTATATCATGTGTTTACTTGTATAGAGAGCGTGATTACCTCTAATCTAAATATATGAGAAAACATTGTTTCGTTCCCAAAGTATATCAGTTACCATGGATCTTTATGTGAATTTTGTATCAAAATGCACCTTCAGATTCAATTGCTAGCCCTTGCATTTTTTTGGTTGACAAACTGTTGGGCATTGGAGAAGTGCAAGTTAAATTTAAGTATCTTATGTTACTTAAAAATTTAGAAGGCCCTGAGGCATGATCTGTTAGTAAACTCTTCCTTGAGCATGTAGGTTCAATTAACAGGAACATGTGAAGTAATTATCTATAGCAATATGTAACAAGTACTTGATGTTTTTATCGTGGTCCACAGAAATTTATCTTGCTGTAGGAACTTTCAACTGTTCCATTTCACATCAAGACATTTTTTGCTCTATTCTTCACATGATTTCCGTTTTAAAACTGAGAATAGGACATCTCTTATGTGCTTTTCTGTACCTGATTTTGCTATGTCTGAAAACTCCCCTGGAACAAGAACACAATGTCTATGTAGTTTCTTATCATCAGCCTGAGCATAGTGCTTTTCAACAATCATATTGACCTTTACTTTTCACATGGAAAGTGTCGAAGTATAATTTAGGCAGTAAAGACATCTTATGGATGTTTAAATTTACCCTGTTATACCAGGCACTCTTATATTCTGTAAGAGATAAATCTAGGTTGTCGTTATTGCGTTTTCTAATGTTGTTTTAAATAAATGAAGTAAGTTTTAAAATGGCGTGCCTTCTTGCAGAATCCAGCGAACAAGAGAGAGATCAATTGTGATGAGAAGTTGAAGACAATATTTGATGGCAAGGACAAAGTGGGGTTTCTGGAGATCGCGAGATTGTTGTCCAAGCATTTTCAGAAGACTGGTTGACCTTCTCTGGGCTAGACTTTTTGAACTCTTTCATCTTTTGTGGCCCATATTTCAGTGTATCCAATCCAATGTGTCTGCTCTAGCCCGTCCACCTTTCTCTTTCCCTTCTGGTTATTTTTTCTTTTTTGTTTTGGATTTGTGATTATAAGTTCTAGTCCTTAGGCATGATGTGTTATGTTGCCTCTCCTAATCTCGAATATGATGTGAAAGCTGCACAGGTCTTTCTAGGTGAAATTATCACTTATTTCGGGGTATTTAGATGCTTTGTTTATACGTGCGTCAACTCTGTTATTTCTGCTAACTTGCTGGCAATCTTCTGTTAATGACTTCAAAAATCAAAAAGCATTGCAGTTTGTTTATTGCTGACATAGAAGATCTTGGCTTGCATGGCACTCCTTTTCCTGGTCAAAAGGAAACTATGTTAACGAAATAAACAGGATAAGCTTAGTCATCCAATACCAAGGGCAAGTAGTTGAGACGGCGCATTAATTGTGTTTAGAATAATTTTATTTTAAGATACTCATCTTATTAAAACGAGGATTAATCTTATAAGGCTTAAGATATTTTATTGCGTGTATCTTATCAAAACTCAAAATAAAATTATTCCAAACACACCATAAGTCCTAGGGCAAACCTTAGTGTGAGCTTTCTCGTTAAGTTTATTGCTTTAGTTGAATCTTTATCGCATTCCAACTAGGTTCAGAATGCTTTCGTGAGGACAAACTACTAATCCACTTTGTGAATTTTTTTCACTGAGACATGGAGGATAAAAGTCATTTGTTTTTTTCAGCTACTCTATAACTCATATAATCTGGACCAAGGGATGGAAGATGGTTGAAGGTCAGGTGGACTGAAGACTTGGGATGTGATTCTACATTGGATTATTGAGGAATTTGACAATATTAGTTCTTGAATATTAAGCATGATGTCAATATAAATCGTATACTTACCCACCTTTTTTCTCTCAAAGAATCGTCTCAAAGCTCACCAGATCTTCTCCATTGCGCTTTTTTTTTTTTTTTTTTCCATTGAGCATTGACCTTAGGCTGGTGGCTCTGGCTCTTTGGTTTCTTTTCTCTTTCTTGCTTTCACTTTCTTCTTTCTCTTTGGTTTTACAGATCTATTTTATTATGTTTTTATTTGGCTATGTTCATGGTCTTAATTTTATTTGAGAGACTCGTGGTTACCTAATTTAGAATAAGGATCCTTTGTTCCAGACTCTTGGTTCTTCTTTTGGGAGTTCGTTACTGCTCAACCTGTCAACCATGTATCTTTGTTTAGGCTTTCACGATCTATATTACATGCTTGGTTATTCATCTCCTTTGCTTGATGTGTTTCCACCATTGTGGTGGTTTCTTTTGATTAGAAAAATCTCTACTAAAAGTGTTAGTGGCTAGTATGGCAAGCTCACTTTCCAAGTTTTCTGTGTTTGGGTATGAGAACCCTTGTATCACCCTGTTGTCTTTTCTAGGTTCGCCGTTTTTATGGCTGTTATGGAGGGTGTTCGAGGCGTGTTTTTTATAAAAAGGGTTAACCAAAAGAGAACCCCTTTCCCACCTGGTCAGAGGCCCCTTAACCAGGCGGGAGGTAAATCGAGGGATGTGCGTGAGTGGCAGCCCGACCAGAGAGAGGACCAACGGGCGTGGAAATCCAGCAACAGCCCCCGCAATATTTCAGCGGAGTACTGCCACCACACGAACTCGATCCCGCGTTGTCAGGGTGTCTCCACCCCAATTATCTGGCCATTTACCAACTCACCTATGCCCCTGGGGGCGAGGCGTGTGTTTTATGTTATAATGATTTGTGGATCTTTTGGTATTGCCATGATTAGTGGTAGTTGATTATCTCTATCATTTTCAATCATATTTTAAAGTCTTTATTGTTTTGATTGTGTACTTATTGGACTAGATATAATTGTCCTCTCACGTTTTTTGTTAGTTTAATATAAGATCTGTTTGTTGATCGATTACCTCTATAATTTGCCAATTTTGTAGAGATTTTTGTGTTATTTTTATCGAAACTCATTGCTTACTTGGCTTTTATATACACTCACTGAAATAAGCACATTTTTTCTCATTAATTTGTACGCCTCAAATTTGTTAATGAAGTGAAAGAGTGAATATGACAAACCTTGTGTTTGGATTCATGAGGAAAAGTTTAAGAAATGAAAGGAAAATATAGAATGATAAAGAAAACTAGTTTTATTACCTCGTCCAATGTAATGGGTATAGATTGTTTTAAATTTAAAATTATTTTCTAAAATATTTAATGACAACATTCTTTTAACTGATGCGTATTATCTTAATATTTCATTCTCCGGCACTTGATCAAGTTCAAGTATTATTTTTCTCAACTTTGCGATCCGACCGAAAAATTTTGGGTTCGGGTCTAGATAATGTTAGGTCTGGATTTGGATTTTTTGACGAGTTTCTCGTCAAATTTTGCACTACTTGAACTCAACATGAACATTTGAATTTTTAGTTTTTATTAGTACTTTAATATTTTCTTTTTTTCTCAACTTCTTGTACATATGTTTGAATCAAGTCTGAATTACCATGATATAATCTAATAATTAGCCAAAAAACTAAAACATAATAAGAAAGCCCAAAACTTGATCGGGTTTATAAATTTCAATACCGGATATTTTCTTTTTGCACATAAAATTTGAAAATCTAATTAATTCTCACCCTTATATAAGGAATTAACTGTTACACAAATTAAAACATCCTATTCAAAAAAGGGTCTAAAAGTTTTGCATGTAATTAATCCATTGAAATACTAACGGCACAAGAGCAAATTATATGAACAAGAGAAAGAAAAACAAAGAATGAGTAATTAAAATAAAGAAAAAATAAAAGAATGAGTAATTAAAATAATCAATCGCGAAGCTGCCAAAATCTCTGAAGTAGATGGTTCTAGTTGATTTGAAAATAATGATTTGGACAAGTATAAATGTCAAATAATTATTATGAAGTAGGAGATTGAATACTCCCCAACCACTCCCTTTTCCCCACGTTTCCAAAATCCAAACGAAGCTCTACAAGGACTCGTTTGAATTGATTTTTAAAAAATATTTTTTAAATTTTAAAAATGTATTTTTTTCTAGGAGGTTGAATGGTTTTTGGAAAAAAATAAATTTGAACTTTGTCTTAAAAACTTTAACTTTATTTTTTTCTGTAACCCACTCAAATATTTATTTTAAAATTTTAATTTTTAAAGAAAAGTGCATTTTCATAAAAAAGAAAAAATAATCTAAAGACCCTAACTTTCAAAATCATATTTCGCAAAAAAGAAAAAAAAAAGAAAGAAAAATTCAAAATCATACTGGAGCTAAGGCCCACTCCAATGCGTACCCATCTTGTAGCTTAGCTGTAGTGAACAGATATATCTTTGCCACCCGATTCTCTTCCCAAGATTTTTCCATATCCTGTAACTCTCTCATAATCAATAATTGGGCTAGGCCCACCCCGATCTGTACCCATCTAAGAGAGTGTTTGGTTTTGCCTATTTGGTGCTTATAAGCACCCAAACAGTAAAAAATATGTGTATAAATATTTTTTAGGTGCTTATAAACATCTAAAATAAGCAAAGCCAAACATCCTCTAACTCGTTCTTGTCTACATAAACCCCCACTTTTCTTGATTTTTTTCCCTCTTTTTCTTTCTTTTTTCTTTTCTCTATTTTGTTTTGGAAAAATCCCACAAACAATTCTCATTGTTTGTTCACCTTTTTAAATTGGTTCCTATTATTTTAAAATATTTAAATTAATCTTTAACATTTTACAAAAATATTGAAATCAGTCTTCAATATTTCATAAATATAGTCAAATTAGTTCTTATTATTTATAAACACTCACATTAGTTCATAATGTTTCACGGAAATAATCAAATTATCATTGTTTGGAACAATTTTTATATTAGTCCTCAGTATTCTATAAACTTATTCAAAAAAACTGGGACTAATTTGAGTAAGTTTATAAATATTTGGAACACATTAATTTCAACTTTTAAACTCACATAACTTATTTTGAGTGTCTAAAGTTAGGCCAAGTTAGATTCTAAACAATGAACACTAATTTGACTATATTTATAAAACTATTGAGAATTAATATAAATAGTTCTAAAAAATAGACATTAACTTGATTATACTTATAAAATATTGTGAATTAATTTAACTATTTAAATAATAAGGACCAATTTAAAAAATAATAACAACAATACACACACACATATATATATATATATTGCTAGAAGAAAAATTCAACTGGCGGAGCTCAATCATCAATACACTTTATGGAATCCGACTACAAACTAATGAATCTTGAGTGCACACCACGTCCCCTATATCATCCACCAGTTAAGTCGAGGGCATGCAAGCCAAGGCAAATGACCACTAAATTGGATTTGAACTCGCATTATAAATTATATCTATGTCTAATTTTTATTATTGGGACATAATGGAAAACAACAATAATAGAGACTTATCGTGTAGGGTCTTTAGATGTCCCAACCATTCATTTCCCTTGCTGCCCATTTCCGAAATGCTGACAAAGCTACAGGGTTGTAACTTTCAATCATCATGGAGCTGATTGGCCCACCACGACGTAGCGATGCCTACCAATCTAATCTCACTTGCAACTATAAATTTCATGCAAGTTTCTTCTTCGTGGACATCAAAAACAAGAACTTTGTAGATCATATAGTGTAAGAAAAAGAGTATCACAGAAATGGCTTCTATTGCTGCTACTGCTGGGCGAGCTTTTGGAGCTGCTGTGCATCATATGCACAAAAAGCATCATCGTGTGATCAAACATGATGAAGAATGCCTCGATGTTCTCACCAAAACTGGTGAACTTACAGGCGTCTCCAAACCCAGGTCACCTTTCCCTTACATGCACACATACAATGATCAAGTACAATCCACTCAAACTCATGACTGAAAAAAAAAAAAAAAGAATTAATGCATGAAGGGTCTGGATTTTTTTTCGCTTTTTTTTTTTTCATTTGGGTTGACAAATCTATATCTGTATGTATACTATTGAACAGCTATAGTGCTATGCTGCTGTCACGTGGCAATTTCTTTAATTTTTTTTGCCGCGAACATGAATTGAATCCATGATCTTCATAATTTTAACCTGACGCTTTATCAAATAAACTCCCAATGCTTCTGTTTTCCCTTAAAGAAAAAAAATAAGAAGAAAGAGCAGCTATTTCACGTGGACGGATCGTGATGCTGCCATGCAACAGCTCTTGCTTCTATCAAGCATGTGGCAATTAATATATGTGAATTACTATTATTTCAATAATATTATTAATTATGAAATAAATTAATATTTTAAAATACTAATATTTCTGGGTATAGTACAGGCACTCAGCTAGTCGATTATTATTTAGAGTTCTATATGGAAGTACACGCATTTTTTCATCTTTTTTTTTTAAAATAAATCGTAAAACTGAAGTTTCGTACACTAGGTTGAGTACCCTTAATATGCTAACATTGTAATTGGTTTTACAACATTGTAATTTCATTGAATGTTGGTGCTGCTGTATTAGGGAAGCTGTTCATAGAGACGGTGATTATCATCGAGGTGTGCATGTGTGGATATACGCTGAAAGCACGCAGCAGCTACTATTACAACGGCGTGCTCACTGCAAGGACTCGTGGCCTGGTTTGTGGGATGTTTCTAGTGCTGGTCATATATCTGCTGGTGACGCATCCCTCATGACGGCCCGGTAATCTCGCTACCTATATACAGCATACTCCTCTAAAACATGAGTCTGTTTGGGCGTCGTTGTGTAATTATTAGACTGTGTAATGAATTTCGTTTGTTACGTGTTTTTTTTTTTACACTTGAAACCACTCGACTATAGACTTATTTGTATACACGCATGCATGCATCTTGCTATGACAGATAAGCTCTATCTTGATTTATTTTATGCCCATTCTGTTTGATTTGGGGCTTTGTTTTCAATCTTGAGAAATGCATTTGATTCATATATTTTGCATGATGACAGGAAGGAGCTTGAAGAAGAGCTTGGGATAATGCTGCCTGAGGATGCGTTTGAGATGATATTTGTTTTCCTCGAGGAACGGTTAGTAGAGATGGAAACCCCTGACCTATTGGTCCCCTTGCCTATTGGTCGCTTCTACTACTCATCAGTTCACCACTTCACCTCAACGTCAATGGATATTTTCTTACCCTTGCAGAAAATTATAAAATACCACCACTCTTATCCATGTGCTTGGACATGTGTTTGACAATTTAAAAAAAAAAAATTTTTTGTTTTCTTTTTCTTGAACATGTTTTGGGACATGTCGAGACACGTGCTTTTTTAAAAAAAAAAAATTGAAATTTGTTTTTGGGGGCTTTAATGCAATTTATATAACTTTTTGGCAAAAAATATCAAATGCCAAACGACCAAGCTAAAACTTGACTACAAAAGAAAAGAAAAGCTAAAAAAAACATATCACTTGCATCACTCTCATACCCAAAGTTAAAAAAGCTTATATACATAAACAGATGTTATATAACACATATGTGTGTATATAATATATATTTGTACATACATACATATACGTGTAAAAGGACTAATGATATATTATTCACTATATATAATATATTTAATATATTTTATTTAGCATTTGTGGAAGGTGTTGTACTCTGGTATTTGGAGAAAAGCATATATGGTTGTGGACGTTGAAACAAATGAAGGATATAAGTGAAAGAAAGCAGCAGTTGCATAGTCAATGTGCCTGAAATTTTATCTTCTCTAAAGAGATTCAATAAACAAGTAAAAACTCTATACATGAATTCATCTTTTTGAATAGTTTTTGTTCTCTATTATTTCATTCTTTCTTGTTTTTTTTTTTTTTTTTCCTTTGCGAGGTAAATAGCTTTCTTGTTTTCCAATAGAGAAAAGGAATTTTCCTGCCCCAGAACACACAGAAACAAGTAACATGCCAAAATTAATTTTTCTGTGTGATACAATCTGATAAAAGTTTTAAAGATTGCCAAATTACGGCTAGAGTTGATGTAGAACCAATTCACAAAAAAATAAAAAATTAGAGGATAATAACAATTAATCAAGGAAGTTTGAAGGAGAAACTAAATTTAAAAGAAGGGGTTGAAGAAAGTTCTGGTTTCCAGGATTAGGGGATAGCTCGAATGGTTGAGATTATCTCTTAAACGTGAGGTCCTGTGTTCAATTCCATAAATGTGAGGTTAACAAAAAAATTAAATAAAAGTTCTGGTTTCCAATTTCTCAAGTCGAATGTCTGGTTTCCAAGTGACAAACTTACTATAGTTCTTGCATTGCACCATGATTTTTTTTGCTTAGAGTGTTTCTCAGTGAGATTCATTGTAGTTGAAACACTTTCATCTGCAAGAATATATTAGTTATTCCTCGTCTTCTCAACATATTGTGTTTTAGTCCGTTTAACAAATTCTGATTAATTTTGTATTTGGTTGCAGTGTCATCATGAAATTGTGATTAATTTTGTAGTTGTGTTGCAGTGTCATCAATCATGGTAGATACATAAACAACGAATACAATGACGTATACCTTGTGACCACACTAGCTCCAATCCCATTGGAGGCCTTTACTCTTGAGGTCACGTGGTTTAATTTGTGATGCATTTCTTAACTTTTCAAAGTCTTAGTTCTTCAATTTGTGATGTTGAAAACGAGAGTATTTATACTTTTTGAACGTTAAATAAATTTGACTAGAAACTTGAAAGCTCCCTGTATTGGATTCAAATGCTTCTGTACTAGATAATGGTTCCAGTTACAAAGGAGGGTACCATGTATCCTGCAAATAGCCACTACTTCAGGCTCTCTTCAAAATTTTGTTTCTTGGCATTGTGGAAATTCATCATAACTCAGTTGCTTAATGTTTATCTAAATTTTAATAGGGTCATTACTCTTATGATGAGGATGGATAATATGGATTAATTTATGCTTCTCTTCAGCATTTTTCATGCACAAAAGCTTATTTTCTGCTTACCAACCAAAGAAATCTGAAGTTATTTCTTGACTTTTGAATTCTGTGTAGGACTCAGAAGTTGCAGCAGTTAAATATGTCTCTGTTGAAGAGTATAGAAGCTTAGTAGCTAAAGAAGATCCTCACTATGTGCCTTATGACGTAGATGGTCAATATGGTCAGCTCTTTGATATACTTGCAAAAAGGTATCAATTCCATGGTCCCTGTCCATTGATCTGCTCCCAAGCATTATGCTGCATTTAAAGTGTTCTGGTCTCAGTTCTCTTTTTTGTGCCGTTGGTAGATGCTTAAATATTTCTTGTTATACGCTCAACTGAACAGAACAAGCCTCTTGTTCTGACTTTTCAAATTTTCTGATTCATTTGTATATTATTTATTATCCATGTCTCAAAATCCAATTAATTGTCTACAGCTTCTCTTTTTCCGGAACTAGCTATTGATAGACAATGCAAGTTAAATAATTTACACGCAACCTCATGCACATATATCATAGTGGAGACTTCCTGGTTTTTCCAACCACAATCATATGTTAGGCATTTTTCCGGGTAGTTACATGAGATTGTTGACAGTATCATGCTTATATGCTTCTTAATATATGCTCCTATAGGTACAAAGAGAATGTGGAAGTGCAGAGTTTGAATCTACGGAAGCGTCTGAGTCGTTATGCTCAAATATCAGTCAGTGCAGAGGTATTTGTTATTGTTTACTTCACTTTATGGCTAGTACTAATTTGCAAGACCATGACAATGAATTTGATATGTTTATTTACGGTCTCCACTACCAAAACTTTACCTATCATTAATTTGACCTAATTTCCTGTATTCTGAATATTTATACTTACTGCACTTCCCATAGAACCTGGCATGAAGCACGGTTGCGCAAATTTTTTTAATCCAGAGTTACATTTCCAGTCAATTTGGATCCAAGCCCTCAGAAATGGGATAAGTATTATTGGTGGAGAATAGGAATTACTGCATGCAGTTCTATTCTGTTATTATAACTGCCTATTAAAGAGTCTTCAGTATATTCTCCGGAAGGCTAACACTCACATTCTCTGACGTTGTTGTGAACTTAGTCTATATCAGCACGCCAGGAGTTATAAACATTAGTTTGTGAAAATTTATTCATTCCATTTGCTTCATATTTAGGAGTTAAGGATGTGTGATATGACCAAATCTGAAGTTTCAGAAATTTTTGAAATTTTGTTCTGGTGTATTAAACATGTTTTCATTTAGGAGTTAAGACTATTTAGTCATCTTGCAATTCTTGGTTGCTCCAATGCACTGATTTCACTTGGAAATTGGACTTATTCAAATAAAATGGCCAAATTAAAATATTCCTTTTCGTGCTTGTATCGTAAATTGTATAAACTAGTCTGCGCAAGGATTGCAACAAGCCATCATCATTTACACCAAGCCATTTACATCTTTTTCTTGAAGTTTTCAGACATAACTTGCTGTTACCCTTTCTTAATTGGAGGTGCCTCTTTTTGGTTGCAACAAATGTCTAATAGCCACCTGCTATGCTAGTGAGTTAAATCATTGTACTTACAATTCCTTATAGTTCAATTATACTCAACCAGGATCTTCATAATTTTCCTATTTGTGCTAAGAATCAAGAATTTTTCCATTGACGGGTTTTTCAATCCCATCCTGGTGCATCGAGTTTCGGTGCTATTCTCAGAGACAGGAATAGCGTGCTTCTACTGATAAAGCATTGATGTCTGAGCGTAGAATTGTTTTTCGCGCATCCATTCCGTTCTTACCGTATTATGGGTAGTTGGGCTGGAATGCTCTTTAGCTTGTCCATGGACATATTAAAAGATGTAGAAAAGAAACATCAAACTCACTTTCTTTATAGGTTCTTGTCTTTCCATTTAGCTTATCAAGTTGCTCGTTGGAGCTTCTACAGACTCCCCAAGTCATTTATTAGCTGATAAAGTGTAGCACTCTCTCTCCAGCCACCTGAGAACTTTTTGGTGTTACAGATCACTGGGCTGACAGATGCAGACAAAGAAGCAATGGAGTTAATTATTAGAGCTGCAAGAATCATGGATGACATTTTCTATATGCAGGTTGTATAAGTGAAATGCTTTAAACAGTTTCTTAACTCATTTGTTACATATAGATTATTATCTAGTGTAGCTTGTTGCTTCCTTGAGCCAGTTGTCAGAAACCTATGTGTCAATTGATTAAACCACAACTCAGAAAATTTGCCTCTTCAGCGAGTGATTTTTACCTGGTCCAAGACGACCATGGTCAAAGTGGGTCAATGACAAGGTCCACCTTGCATCTTCATACAAAAGTCCCCGACCCTGTTGAATCATATGGCTTGCATCTTGGTAATTTGATATTTATGATTACCTGTAATGTTGGATGTTGGTGCCTTTACATGATGGCTTCTGTGGATCTAATATCTTCTTGTTCAATTGTTTTTCATTTGTACTTCTAAACATCATCCATGTCTCTGTAGGATTTCATCTAGGTACTTGTATAAACAGTATGTTATGCATGTGCATTGGATGCTATATTCCGTCAGTTTCAAAATTCTAGGCATTTCTTATAGTTGCTGAATTTCCTGGATATTGCAAACTATCTTGGTTAACATTGGCGTTCAAACAACCGTTTAAAGTTATCTATGTAACTTGAGGGAGACAGAACAAGATTTAATCTTTGGCTATGTAGTGATTGCCAATCATGAGATCATCATGGTACAGTAATCACTTTTCTTGTCACAATATGAGAATCATAAGAATTTCAAAGGAAAAAAAAATGTGATCTCATTAGCTGTGAAGATGTTGCTAGTCCTGGGATATCCAATTCTTTTCTCCTGCCATGGTGCAAGAATCATAGGATTTATAACCTGAGAAACACGGATCTTGGACATATTTTTGAGATCTTGAGGCTTTAGCAAAAAGTTTACTCCAGTCTTACTTTTGTCTAATTTTCTTACCAATCAACTGACTCAGTTACTGACTACATATTTTTCCGTCTCCTTTCCTGTCTGTAAAATTTATCAATTCTATTTGATTCTTCTTGTTGATCCCTATACATAGGTTTGGCACAACAATCCATCTTTAAGAGATTGGTTGAGAGAGCATGCTGATCAGTCTCCTTTGGACAAGTTAAAGTGGACATACTATCTTATAAATAAAAGTCCATGGTATGTTACTTAGTAATGCGATGTCCTTTCTTTCGTTAACATATTACCTGTCTCGTTTAGTTGCTACATTTTGTTGCATGCATATATTTCATAGCAGTAATCTATTTGTGCAACTGGAGTGCATATCATTTGTCTAGGCATTTCTTTTTGAAAATTAAGATATATATGCAGCGTCTGCAGAGAGGTATGGGTTTATATATATGATATAACGTTTGGGTATAATAAACCTTTATTTACTAAGTTGATGCTACAGATAGCATTAAGATGCGCAGTAGCAGATAGCATTAATATGCATCATAGCATCTCTTAACATGAATCCAGATAGTCACCCACGAATTCTATATTATCTTAAATTGTTGATATATTGTCTTTTGAGAGGGATATAGTAGGCTTAATTTTGTGGCGTCACACTTAGGACCTAAGCATCTGCACCTCTTGTACCTATTACCAGTTCAGCTACTAACATGCTATTGTAATTAAGCTAACATTGACTTGAAGCTCTAATACATAAAGAATTTTTGTTTCTTGTCTGGTGCAAACCTCTCTACAAAACGAGAATTAGCAAAAATGAAATCTGTATTTTGCATCTCTTATTGGCAGGTCTGTTCTTGATGAAAATGAAGCATATTTGACAACTGCAGACTCAGCTGTCAGGCTGTGTTCAGATGCTACAAAACCAGTGAGAGGATGGGAAGGTCTTAAGTATAGATTAGCATTTCCTACTCTGAAACCACCTGGTGCTAATTTTTATCCTTCAGATATGAGCAACACGGTAAGACTAGGAAGACTTCTGGCATGCCAATACTACTCACTCCACCATTGTCATGACATGCCAGGATGCTATCCTGGATGTATGTTAGTGAAACTGATATTCTCACCATCATAGGAATTTCAATCATGGAAGGACAGTCTCCCAGAGGATCAGAAGAATGAAGCAGTAGGCTATTTTTCCGTTATTAGAAGAAACAGTGGATCCCAGGCTGGTGATCTTCACACTGTACCTTACTCCAAAGAATACATGCGGTACCTAGAAGAAGCAGCTGATTTTCTGCGTCAGGCAGGAGATATGACAAGCTTTCCGAGGCATGTTACCTGACTTTGTATTATTTGCTTTCGTGGTCAAATTTCATTATTGAGCTTCTGACTCACTTCTTCTTGCTTGGTAGTTTGAAGAGGTTTCTACATAGCAAGGCAGATGCCTTGCTCTCAAATGATTACTATGACTCGGATATTGCCTGGATGGATTTGGTTAGTATTCTTAAACTACTGTGTCGTACATACATTGTTAGCCCACTAATCCCAATGTTGTAGGGTCTATCAGTTGTAAGATAATTGTATGTAATTTGTAACTACCAATTTGTAAAATGAACCGTGTGTTTAGCACTCACTATAGCTGGAAATTTCGAACTAAATTTCAAATTTTGATGTCATTATGGATTTCTACAAAGACTGGTTACTAATCAGGCAAATTACACTTTGTCCCCTAAAATATCAGTCTCTCTCATTTCTTTAAAAATTAATAATCTCAAATTGTTCCAGAAAATGATAAGAAGTGTATTAATATAGTCAATTGCCTAATGTCATTAACAAATGTAATGTTGAATGTCATTATTCAGCTGTCTGTAAGCCTCGCCTGGGGCTGTTTGCTGTTAGGCTTTTGACAAGGGGAGGGAAATGGACCACCACATTGACACACTTTTGACTTCTTCAGGGGTCAATTTGAGATGATAGATCTTTTAGGGGAAAACTGGTCGATAAAATACCATCAGAATCAAACTTCATTGCAGATTTCCACGAACTGGTCAGGTCCAGGATGTTGCTTAGATATAAGCATACATTAAATCCTGGCAGTTCTGTGATGAGATAAATCCATGCCAGTCCTTGCAAATAGTAGGAACATTCTTGATTAGTTTATTGTTTTCTTCTGTCTGCTCTTGCTCTTATGGCTGAATCAGTGCTGATGGCCTGAATATGATTTAATTATCAAAATCATATTTATCTCTTAGTTATTTCTGGCAGCCACAGGGGATATATGTGAAATTTTCCTATACAATTACCATAATGTTATCTGTGTAATTATATTTTAAATGCACTCTCTTACTTTACTTGAGAAAGGAGCTGAACTGACTTATTCTCTCCTTTGTGTTTGGCTTTCTCCATTGCAAGGATTCTAAGTTGGATATTACTATTGGGCCCTATGAGACCTATGAAGATGCACTTTTTGGCTACAAAGTAACGGATATCTTCTTCTCTACTTGCTTGTTGTTTCCTTGGATTTTGAACTTATCCATTGGGGTCCACATGTAGAGGTCATACTTGCAATACCTTTGACATTGCATGCTTTGATATTCTGGTTTTGCCATTGCTATATACATATTTACTGATTGCTGGCATAGACCGGAGAAACATATGGATGCTTAAAAGGTACTTCTTATTTGAATAATGAATAATATTGATAAGTTGGTCCAAAACTTTCACTTCTAGCACTGAGTTTGGAAGAAACTGCCATTCTGTACGCAAATGCTCATTAGTGTACATGGTAAAGCAATACTTTGATGGTGTCGGCTCTTGATTTCATGGTACTTTCTTGAGTAACTATTAATGGTTCATGAATGTTGTGCGCACTTGATGAGCCACAAGGGGAAGCAATCTGTGAACTCTATTGTAGGTATGTAATTGACAGTTGAAAATGGAAAATGTGATAACAAAAGAACTTGCAATCCGAGAACATGGCATTATCCCAGGCATCTCAAGTAATTTACAAAAACAGAATAAATAATTTATTACCTCTCTGGCAAGGATATTAATACTCTTACATCCCTCAGCAGCATTCTGATAAAATGCAGGGATGCATAAATTAGAAGCTTTTTATTTCTTGCCCTATCTGCTCATCCTTAAGGAGATGAGTAGCTCACTTTCTATGGGATCCTCAGGCGACTTTTGAAGCATTTGTTGGAGTTCTGGATGACAAAGGAACAACTCAAATTAAGCTTTTTGGTGATAATCTACATGTAAGTTGTTTGCTTATTCGTGTGCCTTGTCAAATGTTCTCCCTAATTTTTCCTTTTCTTTCGTTTTCTCTCTTTGAAGAATATGCTATTCTAGGTTTTGGAGAGGAATCTCCCTATGGATGATGTTTACAAATCGGACAATGTTCAACCTGCTCATATTCGAGTCATCCAACTCCTTTACAATGCAGGGGTAAGTGTTCACTGATAAATATTCTATTGAATGTTGCTCCTATTGACCAGCAATAGCTCTCGATCAATGTCTTCTTTAAGATAGCTCTTATAGTTTTTCTTGGGAAGGGAAAACACCTTCTTCTGTTTCCAGAGCAGACATTATTGACGTTGCTTTTTGTACAAGACCTCTAAGGGTATCACGAAATAATAGTTGATGCTCTATGTTACATGAATCAATCTTACCTTAAAAAAGGTGACTGCAATACTATATATTTCATGCCTACATATATGCCAGAACTTGACACGTCAACCTATAAATTTATAAAATTTACTAAATATTATTAATGCTTTTAATGCGATACAATGACTCATATCAGATAAAATGTATATCATGTTGGTCTTAATCAAAGCATCATACATTTAGTTAAATGGATTAGTGTCAACATACTAAATACATGATTTGTGATTTTAATTTAAGAGCATATACTGCGTCTATGATAAATTCATGAACACGACCATTAAAAATGGTGGGAAAGAAACCTATATAAGACATGTAAAGAAAGACACGTTTGTGGTTTTAAGTTAAGGATATCAAGATAAAGCATATTGGATGCAAGTTCAGTAAGAGTAGGTTTAGGAGTGCGATGGAAATAAACGAGACATGGAAAGAATAGCAGAAAAGGAGCACTCCTGTTACCTGGGGTGTGTGGTCTAATAGGGTGGAGAGAAATATGCCAACTAGTTGGTCTCTGAATCTAGGCTGCATGAATAAAGTGAAGATGTATGTTGGGAGTTTTGAGTGATAGGAAGATACCCCTTAAGCTAAAAAGGAGTTACAAGATTGCAACGTAACTTTATAATTCAAACTTCAGAGTATTCAGTGATGAATTACCCATATGTTCACAAGATGTTTATGACTGCTGACTGGAATGAGATCTTGAGATGGATGTACAGCAATATTGAGAAGGATAGGATTAGAAACAATAAGGTTTGAGAAATATTGGCCCCCCCGGGGGGGGGGGGGGTTGGTCTCAGTTGAGGACAAGATGAGGGAGAATTGTTTAAGATTGTTTGAACATATTAATAGGCGACTAACATAAAGACTAGTTAGAAAGTGTAAAATATGTAGCTTCTATACTATAAGAGAGATAGAGGGAAACCTAAGTGGAGATTGATGGAGACATCAAATTCATATAGCTGGCCCAAACAAAATTTCATGCGCATGGAACCTAGAGAGGAGATAGCTCTCAATAGGATTGAGTTGGTGTCATCTGATCTATATAGGCAATCTCACTTAGTGAGATAAGGATTTACTTTGGTTGGGCCCTGTTTGATCTTTTATGGTCGTGGATTGGGCTGGGATACTAAATTGAATGAAGTCTTACCGTTAGGTGGGTATATGGTAAAGCACAAGTACATGCTATGCTCAATTGTTGAGCATGTCAGCTCCAAGTTGGGTATTGGTGGAACATCCAGATTATGCTCTGATTGTGGACCTTTTCCTGCCTCAAGGCATCATTATTTATATTTTCTGATAAAATTTTTGAGGTTCTAATAGCTTCTTACACGTTCTTCTACCAAATGATAATATGGCATTGAGATTTTCAAAAAAAGAATGACCTCTTGTGTGAAAATTGTCTTGACAATTGTGGAGAATATTACCTGATCTGCAAAGAAGATAAGGATGAAAATTTATCATTAAATCCTCTTATAAGCCTGTCAATTCTTGGTGCTGGTGTTTACATGGAATTCTCTATGGAAGAATATAGCCTTTTCAAGGTTTAGTTTTGGTTTGGTTGGAGACAGAAACTCTTGGACTAGACAGGAGATTTCGAAGAAAAGAAGAGTAAGATGCTGGCAAACTGCTACTTGTGTTGCAAAGAAGTGATTGCTAGTCACTTCATCCTATCAGGTTCGCAGGGTGGACTGATCCAAGGATTGTGAGAAGTGTGGCATGCAATGCCTCAAAGGTGGCACTGACTTTGAGGAAAGATAGAAGAAAAGGTGCTTCGAGAACAGAAGCGTGATTGCCTAATACATATATTTTCAATTTTCCTAGGAACCAATTGAATAAAAATTTTTACTTATGAATGTAAATCAAAGAAACTTCCATATAGGCAAAATTAACTTGAAAAAGTTATAACTTTTAACCATCAAGTGAATAGCAAAATATGCATTCTCCAACAGAAAAATGGATCCTGTTTGATGAGCTATTTACAGCTAGTTAGCATCGAAAGGTGCCTATCAGAACCTCATAGGTGAAAACTTTTCAGGCCGAGAAAGATGTTGGGCAAATTTGTGAAAAGACACTTCGGAAAAATGTGCCAGTACTGCTAAACTTCTCATGGTTGTTAGTGGTTTTCTTTGCTGGAATTATTGTCTTATTGATGTATTTTCGTACAGAAGTTTGTGTCGTTCTTTTTGGCTAAATTTTGAATAACTTCTGGCAGGATGTGAAGGGTCCTCAAACTGTTGCGTTCAATCTCCCAAATGATGAGCGTACAGTAAAAGATCGAGGAACATCAATGGTCATGCTCAAGAATGTTCAGGAGGCAAAGTATATAGCTTTTCTGAATTCTTGAGTCTTTAGTCATATCATAAGACATGCATGAAAAGATATGTGTCATCCTAGTAAAAGATACGTGCATAAGTGGATCTGTATTTTGGCCTTTGTATGATTTAATTTTTCATGACAGATCTGTTTCTGCCGACCAGGTTCAAGTTTATTCTTCAGCCTATTGCTGATGTATGTATCACAAAGGAACAGAGGGAGTTTGTAGACTTCGAATCTTTCTTCACTCATACAATTTGCCATGAGTGCGTCCATGGCATTGGACCTCATACCATTACACTTCCCAATGGGGAAGAGTCTACCGTGAGAAAGGTCAGTTTCTTTGTTGTCATTTTGTTGCAAAACTTCCATCCATGGATCTCAAATTATGCTTAATTTATGACTGATATTTTCTCGCTAAACATGTGGGTTGTATAGTTGATCGTGTGGAGAAGATTTTAATCTAACCAGTAGGTCTTATTCTAACAATTAAACGTAGGTGCACCTAAAAAGATGAGAGGTATTTAAATTTACATCAAACTAGTTTATGGACCTGTGTGGTGCTGCGGATTTTATATATATATACATATATATTATTTTACGTTTTTGCATGATTTAGATGATGATATAGTTAAAAATGATTCAATTTTATAATAAAAGAATTTAATAATGTATTAAAAGCATATTTCTTTTAATCTAAACATTAATAAGATTTAGAAAAGAAAAGATAAAAGTAAAAAAACACTCAACACACAGGAAAGAAAGAACAAACACTCACATTAAAGGAAAAAAAAATGGAAAGAAGATATGCTCACTAATTTTTCAAAAAAAGAAAGAACTAAAACTGTTGAGGGGGCTGTCATGTCAACCATTTCATTACATGGTATAGATGATGCTTCTGCTTGTGTACTATAGCAGTTCTTGTACCTGCAGGGTTGTGCATTACCTGACATATATGTCAAATTATATGGAAGAATTGGATCAGAATAACCTATAAAACACTTTATCTACAAAAAAGATAATGCATTTCCGCAGGAGTTGCTTCTTAAACGCCCTTATTTGTTCTGTGTGATGGCATCATAACAATGTTCAGTTGCATGAAACAGGAATTACAAGAACTTCACTCAGCAATTGAAGAAGCCAAAGCTGATATTGTTGGCCTTTGGGCCCTGAAATTTCTAATCGACAAGGTAATTCAGTAATATTGCTTCCTATATTATATCTCTTATATGAAAGATTTTGCACTTTGCTCTCTCCTACTGCTTGATAGTTTCAATTTTAGAGTCTCCATTATAGCGACAGCATCCAGTAGCATGTGGTTCAATAAGATCCTTCCTAGGTCAAAGAGAAACCTGCAATTTGGATGGTTGAATTTTGTTTTTCAACTTCCACAAGATTTGGATTTTTTTTCCCCTTTTGTAAGGTTCACAAGTGTTCACCAAATATGAGTAGGTGGCTAGCCATACATAAAGGCGTGACTGGAAATTGACTTAGAGAAGAAGTCAAATTCATTGCAAGAATAATTGGCTTTGAGCATGCCATTCTCCTGAATTATGGAATTCTGATATGAATTGCGCAGGCATCTATGGAGATCTGCCCTTCATCATTTCTCTCATGAACATAAAAGCCCAAAATATTCCCTTGGGAAAATCAAGATTTCGATTAATCTGAATTTTCACATATCAAATTGTCCATTTACCCGATTTCCTTGTTGCTAAATGGCAGTTCACTCATTAGCTTATGTTTTAAAGTTTTGAGTGTGAAGATGGTTCTGAGGTTGGGATAGTCTTTAAGTTTTCCGTGGGCTTTACATCCTACGCTGTCTCCTGTTGAAAGAAAAAGAAAAGAGTAAACATGTCGGGGGGGGGGGGGGAATGGGGAGAGAGAGAGAGAAAATATACCTATATTGAAGACAGTAACTAATCAATAAGAGCCACTACTGTCGGTGGTTCTAATGACTGCTGAAATCTTGATATAGTTAAATTACAGTCAGAGATCTTATTTACAGGTTTCATTATCTTTTTTTAAGGGATCAACAGTAGTTCTTCACCTCCTCCCAATAGTGACTCGAACTTTTAAATTGTAAGCCTAAAGTGGGGGGCGTAACTATTAACCTACAGCCTCACCTCTTATTGGCCTCATGACGTGGTGATTAAGAATTAAGAATATAGAATTAGACTAATAAGAAAACAAGAGCAACAAGGAAACTTCCCATTTTAATTGTCATGCCGCTTGCCAATACGATCTTAATTCAATCTTGATTTCCCCAGCATTTTAATTGAGACCATTTTATTGCTTCTCCAACTAAATGCTTAAGTTATACTGTATGACAAATCTTCAATCTGGAATTTACTATTGCATAATTAAGAATTGCAATAACAATTTCACAATGAGTTGATTATCTTTGGGAGTCCAGGATTTGCTTCCAAGGAGCTTGGTCAAGTCCATGTATGTTTCGTTCCTCGCAACATGTTTCCGGTCTGTACGTTTCGGATTAGAGGAAGCTCACGGGTAAGTAATTCAATCGTCCTGCTTTAATCTGTAACATTGGCCTAACTTCATCATATTTTGCCAAATTATGACAGAAAAGGACAGGCACTGCAGTTTAATTATTTGTTTGAAAAAGGTGCCTTCATTTTGCTTCCTGATCAAACATTCTCTGTGGATTTTGACAAGGTATCACAAATTCAAGCATCTTATTTTTCTAGATGTTTCACTTTACCTTGAATTTAATTTGCATTTAATATCTTATTCTTTCGTGTTGCTAGGTTGAAGATGCAGTTAAGAGCTTGAGTAAGGAGATTCTTACAATACAGGGAAGAGGTGATAAGGATGCAGCACGAGCACTTCTTGAGAAATATGGTGTTAAGACAGAACCATTGAGCAATGCTCTGGCAAAACTGGAAGAGGTTCAGGTAACAGCTTTGGTAACTTCTATCTTTTAAAAATGATGCCCAACATTGCAAAAATATAGATTTACGCTTAAAAACCAGTCATCCCAAGGAAGAAATATTAAACCTCAATTAACACATATGTGGCTCTTTATTCTTGGTTCTAAAGTTCATTCTTTGGAAACATGCTGTCTATATGCTGGAAGAATTGAGTCTTGATTTTTTCATTTGGTTGAAGAATCCTTGAGTTTGGAGCAGTGGTTTCTACTTTCTAGTATAGTTTTTGATGTGATCCCTGGAACAAACTACATGAAGAGGATGCAGATGCGTATCTTGAAATAAATGCTAGACCAAAGCCTCAAACTCAAGGATATATGCTGATATATGTGGCTACTTATTCTTCGTTCTAAAATTTTGAGCCAAATGCAACACCATTCTTCGTTCTAAAATTTTAAGCCAATGCAACACCATAGCTGGCAAGCACAAAAGATACAATTAAGAAAATTTAGTCAGCCACTGGACTGAAATCAATGAAGCTTTCTGACTCCCCGACTATCAAATTGAAGAATGATTCAATGTTTCCCTAATCTCACCATCCCATACTACTTGCCACACATAATTAATAGTTAGCCACTTAATAGTAGTTTGAGACCCACTAAACCCCCGGAATTCTACAAACAACCACCATTTACCGTCCGAACAGTTTTCTTCTCAATAAATTGCTCGGAACTTTGAAAAGCATGTAGGTAAAAATGAATCATTTCAGCAGATGACACTTCCATTTCAATCTCAACGTTTAGAAACAAAATATTTAGCTGAAATGTATTCACTAGGTTGTCCTTTTACAGTGTATCCTAAAACATACAAAGTGTAAGCACAGATTAGTTCAATAGATAATTAGTCATTCATTTCTCTTGCGAACTTTGCATGTTCAGTGGAGCTCTGGGACATTTTTGACTGGGAAAACTAATTAATAGCAAGGCCTCATTTGTTGAAGTGTGTTGTTTATCAGTATATTTGGGTACATGCTGCTTCTTTGGCAAATCGTCTAATCTGTTCTTGATGTAACCTTGTCTCTTTGTCAGGTTCCAGTGGATATATTTCCTATATTCCCCATTGCTGAGCAGATATTTTCCAAGAGTGATTGAAGATAATTTATTCCTCTGGATTCCAAGAAGGGTTCCCCAAGCTTCAGTTTCTTCTACTTCTTCTGCAGTTATCATGAACTTGTATGAACTTTGTTACTGCCTTTCATATTTCATCAATTGGATTGGGAATGGCAAAATACAATAATTACCAGTTGAAGGTAAACATTTGCAATAAATGGAAATTCTGGCCTCTTGTGCCATTGAAATTTATTGTGTGATTGCTTTGTTGGAAGATGTTCTGCAAAGATTAATGTTGTGTTCATGTCATTTTTGGCAAAGTTTACTATTGTATGTAAGATGTGTTGGGTACCCTTCATAAATAAAATCTCATTTGCTTTGCCTTTATCTAGTACTATCATTTTTTCCTTTTTCTTTTTCTCTTTTTCGTCTTTATCTAGTATCGAGAATACCAATGATTAATTTGATGCATACTACAGCTAGCAAGTGATTGGCTTAAGTCAAAACTTATAAGTCATTGTGAACACCTATTAATTTTATTTTATTTTATTTTTTGTTAAACATATTTCACATGAAAACATATATACCTTTTACAATCATTAACTAACAACTTAAAGGGGACTATTTACAGACGTATTTCCTTTTATTAAGTTTTTGGTAGTCCTCCTGCCTATAATCATATAGGCCACAACTATAGCAAATTATGTTTTTAGAAATATAATATTACTTTTAAAATAGTTAAAACGAAGAGAAATTATACCATGTACTTTATGAACTATGTACCCACTAAATATTGTACAATTTCAATGAACAAATACCATAAAATTTATGAACAAATAGTATAAAAATTATGACCAAACACGTCAATTAAATTGTTTGTAACTTTTTATTCTTTGTTCATATTTTATTAGTTCATTACTTTATATATATTTGTTCACCACTTTGCACACACATATACATAAAAACACATTAACGCACACAGACCCATACATTATTAATATTGTGAAGAAATAGTATTAACATTCTTAACAGGCAGTATTAATATTATAAACAAAAATAAAGGAGCATGGGTGAACATGATGTCGAAGGAGCACAGGGTAAATTGAGAAAACCGAAACAATCAAAATAAAAAATAAGAATTTTTCCAATTAACCCCCTTAACGTGTAGCGCTAGTGACACTTTACAAGTATATTAATATCCACTTTAATCCATTGACTAATTGTCAAAACAGTTAAAATTAACATCTTTGCTCATATATCCATATTTACCCTTAATATTATTGTTTAAAAAATAAATCTTATCCTTAACTGCAAAACACATTGTTAACCCCAAAACACATCGTTATTTGTATATACGATGCAAGGTTTCAATTCAAAACTAGATTAATAGAACTCATGGCAGCTGCAACAATTTGGAAAGAAAGAACACTAATAAAGTTCTCTTGTTGACTATTCTAAAATAACTACACAAGAACAAACTAGTAATAGGTTGACTTCAATTCATGAGATCAAAAGACATAAAAGACCAGATTAACCTGAAAAATAACTGAATTTTCAAATATAATTCGAAGTAATAGTTTGACTTGCCTCCTTAGTCTTTGATCAAAATCTCTTCAATTTTAACCAAAATCAAGTTTCTCTAAATGGAATCAACAATGATAGTGAACAATATGTTTTGGGTTAAGAAAAAATTTCATTTTCTTTTCTCTTTTGGTTTAAAACTCATTAAAACACTGAATAAAAGAAAGGTAACATGCATCAGTTCACAAACCAAACAACAATAAATACATACGTAGAAAAAGCATAGAGCAAAGAAATTTACAACAGTACAAAGTTCTATTAGAACAAAGAAAATTTTCGTGGAAGAAAATTACAACAAGAGAAAATTCTTGCACAAAATTTTCTTCAACTTGAGTAGAGGATCATGAACCAATTTTTGCAGCAATCAACCTTGCCAAATCACACAAGCAGCTAATGTGAATGGGTTATTTTTCTAAACGATAATATCATGTCTGACAAAAAAAAAACCAAATAATATTAAAGGTGAATATGAAAAATAAGCAAAGATGTTAATTTTAACAGGTTTTGACTGTTAATCAATAGATTAAAATGGACACTAATATACTTTAAGGGATAAAGTATCACAAGTTCTATACATTAAAAAAAATTAAGTGGAAAAATTACAAAAAAATAATAATCAATAATTTGTATTAAATAACATTTTTACCCAAAACTTTCCAAAGTTGGGGGTTTAAAAGTTTAGATCAACCCAACCAGAACCGAATTCTGAAATTAACATGGGGTTAGGCCCACGCTGAGTTGGATTCTCCGTACCTAAAACACGCACATGAACTTGTAAGAAAACAACTAAAACACGCACATCAACTTGAAGAAAACAACTTGAAACATTATAGTAAGACAAAGAAGCTTGAAAATGGCTGCTGCGCAAGCTGTTGAAGCTGTTGTGGATGATCAAATCAACAAAGCAGAAGAATACCTCGATGTTCTCACAAAGACCGGTGAACCTACTGGCATCTCCAAACCCAGGTCAAACCTTTTCGTTATACATTCCACCATTATCAAAAAATAAACAAAAGAAAAGAAAAAGAATTCAATTGAAATGTGTTCTTGGAACCGAATAGAGAATCTAGACCCTTTTGATGTTTTATGAACTTGAGTGTTAAGCAATGCATGAAGGAGAAAAAGTTGTGTGCTTTTTCGTTAATTTTCCACTTGGTATTGACTAATTGATCATTCAGAGTTCTATCTGAAGTATACGAATTTGTGTCGTTTTGATTGATGTTTTATAGTCATGCATGGTTTTAGTAATTAATTAATGGGAAAAAAGATTAAAAAAAAGGAAAAAAAAGAAGAAAAGAAAAAGAATTCAGTTGAAATGTGTTCTTGGTACCCAATAGAGAATTTAGAATCTTTTTATGTTTTATCACCTTAAGGCTTAAGCAATGCATGAAGGAGAAAAAGTTGTGTTTTTTCTCCTTAACTTTCCACTTGGTTTTGAGTAACTGATCATTCAGGGTTCTAATTGAAGTATACGAATTTGTATCGTTTTTGGTTGCAGTTTTATAGTCATGTGTGGTTTTTAGTAATTAAATGAATGTAATCATATGCTGTAATGGCAAATAAGCAAAATGGAAAAGATGATGTAATGACATGGCAGGAGCTAAGCAAAATTTGCCTGAAGCCAACCAGTTATGATGCACTAAAGGCGTGACAGAGAGCAAGGCAGTGAAGACACGTTTGGCTTGCAGAATAGCTTATAAATAGAGATGCAAGCAGTATAATGTAGTAGGCTTCTCTTAGGAGTTTACCAGTTAACTCGAACCAACTGGATTTGTCCTTTGTAATTTTGCTTTACAATCAATACAAATCTTCAAATTCTCGGTTCTAAGTTTGTAATTCCCCAGATTATCGTATAATCCTGTGAGGTTCATCTCATATACATGGGTTCGGTTCGAGAAAATAGTCTCTTGGAGAGAATGCAATGTAAAATCGATCGTATAGTGGGAGCTTCGTGCACTAGGTTGAGTACCCTTAATATGCTAATATTGTATATTGGTTTTATAACCTTGTAATTTGTTTGAATGTTGCTGCTGTTATAGGGGAGCCATTCATAGAGATGGTGATTATCATCGAGCTGTTCATGTCTGGATATATGCTGAAAGTACACAAGAGCTACTAGTGCAAAAGCGTGCCGACTGTAAGGACTCATGGCCTGGTTTGTGGGATATTTCCAGTGCTGGCCATATATCTGCTGGAGATAAATCCCTTATGACAGCCTGGTAATCTCCATCCTTGTAGACACCACACCTGTTTAGAATGAATAGGCTTAAAGGACATCATCATCTTTCTGTTGAAAGTAGCTTCTGCGTAATGATTTCTGTCATTGTTATGTGCTTCTCTATTTGAAAGCACTCAGCTTGACTCAACTACGTACATGCATCTTAATCTGACAGCTAATCTCTCTCTTGATTTATTTTGCCCGTTCTACCTGATATAGGCTCGCTGTTGTTTTTGGTTGCTATTTGAATGAGACCATGATTCATGAATTTTGCATGGTTACAGGAGGGAGCTTGATGAAGAGCTTGGTATAAAGCTGCCTGACAATGCATTTGAATTGATATTTGTTTTTCTCCAGGAGTGGTTAGTAGATGGAAACCCCTTACCTAGTGCTCTGCAGTTCTTTTCATATTTACATTCATTGACCTCAATGAAAGCACTATTATCAGTCATTATTAGTGTCTCTGCAAGATAATTAATTTTTATCATCATACCTTCACCAAAGTTGTGGTTTGATGTGTGAAAGTTGAGGTTGCTGGTATATGGTTTACTACCTAACATGGTCTAGTCAGAACAGAGTTTTGTGTTTATAGTGTGTACTAGATCAGTAAACACTCGCATGGACGTCTTCAGTGAGCTATGCAGAAGGAAAAAATGGACGAGAACAGAGATATGTTCAAACATTTTTAGGAAAAGCTATATGATGCTTTAATAAACTTTTGCATGTCTGCGTGCAGCCAGACATGTAAAACATATTTTTCTAATGTTAAAACAGTAAACATATGTTTTGAATGTTAAAACACGTGAAGCATGCAAATGAAAGAGAGAAGAAAGTAAAGGCAGCCTGCTGCATAATCACTGTGCCTGAAATTTTATCTTTTCTAAAGATTCAATAAATAAGTAAATCCTTTGCATGAATTCATCTTTTTAAATAGTTTTTGATCTATATTATTTCTTTCTCATAAATCAAGAAGCACATTTCTGCTAAATAGCTTTCTTGTGTTTTCAGGAGAGCCTTAGTATGTAAGCAACTAGATGTGAGGAAAGGAATTTGCCCCAGAACACAGAGAAATAGTAGCATGCCTCAATTAATTTTCTATGTACTACGGGCTGATAAAACTTTTAGAAATCTGTCAAATTATGGCTGGAGTTGACGTAGAACCAAGCCACAAAAAAGAAATTAGAGGATAATAACAATAAAAGAAAAAGTTTGAAGGAGAATCTAGAGTAGTAGGGGAGTGAAGGAAATTCTGTTTTCAGTTTCTCAAGTTGGATGTTTGATCAACATTTTCTTCCTAGGAAAGAAGAAAAAGTTGCCCTCTTCTCTTAGGAATTATATTGAGGGTGCTTGACACATTGAAGACCATGTGAATTTTGGCTTGAAAGATCTACACAGTGAAGTCTATAATATTAACAGATGTGTATTTCTGATAAATTAGATAGATAGAGATTCATTGTAGTCAAAAAACAACTTTTCTTCTCAAGATCTTGTGTTTTAGACGGTCTATCAAGTTATGACAAATTTTACATTTGGTTGCAGTGTTACCAATGATGGTAAATTCATAAACCATGAATACAATGATGTATACCTTGTCACCACATTAGCTCCAATCCCATTGGAGGCTTTTACTCTTCAGGTCAGGTGGTTGAATTTGTGATGCATTTTTCGGAAATGATATTCTCATGTACCTGCACAGTTGGTCTCCATTAAATTGGTGCATTGAATTGCGTTGAATGCAGATAATGGTTTCAGTTATATAGAGGAGGGAACCAAGTATCCTAAAATTGCCACTTGTACATTCAATAATATCTTTGTTGGCAGGAGATTGTGGAAAATCATCACAACTGAGTTGCTTGATGTTTATTTAGAAATTCTATTAGGGTCATTACTGCTCTGATAAGAATGGACAATATGGACAATTCACAGTTTTCTTCAGCATTTTTCATGCAGGAAAGCTTATTTTGCTTCTTACCATCCGTAGATCCAAAGACATCTGAAATTATTTCTTGACTTTTGAATGTAGGAATCAGAAGTTGCAGCTGTTAAATATATTGCTGTTGAAGAGTACAGAAGCTTACTAGCTAAAGAAGATCCGAACTATGTGCCTTATGACGTAGATGGTCAATATGGTCAATTCTTTGATATACTTGCAAAGAGGTATGCTAGATAGAACGGTAATGAATTTCATATTTGCACCTGTCCATTCATCTGCTTCCAAACATTATTGTAGGTGGGTGATACACTCCTGCATACTGCATTTATAATGTTCCTGTCTTTTATTATTCAATATCTTCTCTTATGCACTCAAGTTACCACAACGTAATTACACCTTAATTACTACACAGTTAAATAATTTAATTTTAGAATAAATATTTAATTTTAAAAATAATATTATTTTTAAAATTTATATTAATGCTAACAAATATTTAAAGATGTAATTTATTAAAAATAAAAATATTATTTATTATAAAATAAATATGAATAATTAAAAATATATGAATTATAAATATAAATATATGAAACTAAAAACTATCTAATACTAATATTTTCAAATTTAAAAAATTATTTATCAAAAATATTATTTATTTATAATTTTTATTTATTACATATTTATATATTTTGAACTATTTATTTAATAATTTTTTATTTAAATTTTATTTAAATATATTTATTTTTATAATTTATTTATTTATTATTTATTTTTATTTTATAGTGAAACATGTCAAATATAAAAATAATAAAAGAGTACGAAAAGTTGTTAGCGAGTAATTATACAGTGTAATTGCACCAATTCAAACCTCCCCCAATGAGAATTAGAGAGTGTAATTGGGGAGGTCTAATTACACTCCATTCACCTCTGACCAAGTAATTGCTTGGTTGGACAAATGCATCTAATTGTGTAATTACTCCCATTTACACTTAAATCCAATTACAAAGTGACTTTTCAAACACGCCATAAATTGTCTACAGCTTGTATCTTCTAACCTAGCTACTATACATTGCAAGTCACAATTGACATGCAACCACACGTGAAGACACACATCATATTGGAGAGTTGATAAGTTTCCTAACACACTCATATGTTAGACATTTTTTGTGGTCATTTCAAGTAATCTTGAGATTGTGGATAGTTGTCATGCTTATGTGCTTCTTAATATATACTCCTATAGGTACAAAGAGAATGTGGAAGCATGGAGTTGGAATTTACAGAAGCGATTGAGTCGTTATGCTCAAATATCACTCAATGCAGAGGTTCTTAACTTGTGGTTAACTTCACTTTATGGGTAGTATTCATTTGCAAGACCATGATAATGAATTCAATATGTTTACTTCGAGTACTTGTACTTCTTTTCCATAAAACCTGGTAGAAAGCATGGTTGTGTAAAATTATTTGAATTCAACGTCACATTTTCAGTCAATTTGGACCTGAGCCCTCAGAAATGGGGATGAGTATTATTGTCTAATTTGTTATTATTACTGCCTATGAGAGTCCTCGGTAATTCTCCTAAAACTAAGATTCACATTTTCTGATATTGTTCTGAACTTTGTCTAGATCAGTGTGCCAAGAGTTAAGAACATTAGGTTGTGAAAATTTATTTCATTCAATTTGCTTCATATGAAGAGCTAAGGGTATGTGACATGACCAAATTTGGCCAGTTTCAGATATTTTGATCTGGGGTACGGGACATCTTTTTGTTTAGGAGTTAGACTATTATTCGGCTTTATTTGACTTGAAAATTGAACTTTGAGAATTTGCTTTCTTAACATGAGGTGGAAAGTTGATCAACCAATGCAAAAAGATAGGTCCTAGAGCTCCAAAATGAATTGTGATTTGAAAGAGTTTTTACTGAGAGATGGTGAAAAGGATTAGCATTTTTGGGACTCAGGCCCACCTCTTTACTTCTTTTGTGGATAAATATAGTTCGGAGGACAAGAGATATAGAATCAATATCAAAAGTTATATTAATATTTGTAGTGCTTTGTTATTAGTAAACATAGCTAAAGTTATTTAGAGACATTTGTTAATGGCCAATTTGAAACATTCCTTACATGCTCGTAGAGTAAATCATATGAACAAGTCTGTGCAAGAATCGAGAATCAGTAATACAAGGCTATGACTATAAACCTCGAAACAATTTCATAAAGAGTAACTTCCTGGCTTATATTGGTAAGAAATTCAGTGACCTTTTTGCCAATCCATTTACAATTTTTTGGGAAGTCTTGAGATCTAAATTGCTCTTTACTGTGTCTTGTTTTGCAAATCATGAGATATAACTTGCTGTTACCCTTTCTTCACTGGAGGAGCCTCCTTTTTTCTTGCAACCAATGTCTAATAGCCACCTGTAGTACTGGTGAGCCAAATCATCCTACTTACAATTCCTCATAATTGAATGCTCCTCAACCAAGATTTTTGTAACTCCTACTTATGCTTAGAGTCAAGAATTTCTGTGCTGATGAGGATTTGTTTATCCCATTTTGGTACTATAAGTTCCGGTGCTATTCTCAGAGATAGGTATAAGAGCTTTTGTATTCGTGCATAAAATCAATTATTGCCCTTCCGTTCTTTTTTACATATCATGGGTAGTTAGGTCAGAATGCTTTCTTACCATGAATTATCCATGGACATTTCAAAAGATGTAGAGAAGAAAACATCAATCTCACTTTCTTCCGAGGTGTTTGTCTTTTAATTTAGTTTATCAAGTTGCACATTAGAGCTTCTACAGACTCCACATCTCATTCGTTAGCTGACAACAGCGTAGCATTCTCTTCCAGCCACCTGAGATCTTTTCTGGTGTTGCAGATTAATGGGCTGACAGATGCTGACAGAGAAGCAATGGAATTAATTATTAGAGCTGCAAGAATCATGGATGATATTTTCCATTTGCAGGTTTTTATTTCCTTTTTCTTTTTTTTTAACCCTCACCGACACTCCCAACCCAACCCCTGGCCCCTCATAGTTTTTGAACCTAGGTCATCACTCTTTAGGGAGTAGTTTTAACCGCTTGAGCTACTCCCATATCCCATTTTCCATTTGCACGTTGTATTAGTGAAATACTTAAAGAGGCTCTTAAGCGATTTGTCACATATAGATTATTATCCAGTGGAACTTGTGCTTCCTTGAGCCAGTAGTCAAAACGTGCATGTATTAACTCACAACTCAGAAATTTGGCCTCTTCATCGAGTGATTTTACATGGTCTAAAACCACCTTGGTCAGAGTCGGTCCATAACGAGATCCACCTTACACCTTCATCAATTTCCATTTTTCCTCTTTTTTTTTTTTGGGGGGGGGGGGGGGTAGTTGATCTTGTCCCGGACCCTATTGCATGGTCTCTTCATTGAGTGATTTTATGTGGTCTATAACTACCTTGGTCAGAGTTGGTCCATGAGAAGATCCACCTTACATCTTCGTCAATTTCCATTTTTCCTCTTTTTTCTTTTTCTTTTTTCGGTGGGTGGGGGGAGGGGGGGGGGGATTGTTGATCTTGTCCTGGACCCTACTGCATTATATGGCTTGCTTCTTGGTAACTCAATACTAATGATTGTCTTTACAAAATGGCTTCTGTGTCTCTAATATCTTCTTGGTCAATTGTTTTTTGTTTGCAGTTGTACATATCATTCATGTCTCTGCAAAATTTCATCTACTTGTATAAATCAGTATGATATGCGTATGCATTACTAGTTCTTTGGGAATGATCTTATTTTAAGATGCTTATCCTATTGAAATTTAGAGATATCTTATCACATGTACCATGCATTCTATAGTTGTAAAAAATAAGATAGGATGGATTGCTTATTTTTTGTAAGATAAAAAGTATGGTTCTGTTTTGAATTTTCATAAGATGCATGATAAGATTTTTTAAATCTCATAAGATGTATCCTCATTTCAATAGGATAAGCATCTTAAAATAAGACTATAACAAACAGAGCATACATATATCCGGTCAGTTATAAAATTTTAGGCTTTTCTCGTAGTTGCTGAATCCCTTGCACTGCAAGTTATCTTGGTTAACATTGACATTTAAGCAGCCTTTTTTGAGTTATCATGGTGACTTTTAAGTTATCTAAGTAGAATAGCAGCAAGACATTTGAGGGAGATAGAACATTATATAGTCTTTGCTATGCAGTGTTGCTAATCATGAGATCATGACAGTACAATAATCACTTTTCTTGTGACAATTGAGAATCATAAGAATTTTAAGAGGAAATGATCTTACTGAGTGTGTAGGGGTTGCCAGTTATGGGATTATCACAATAGAAATTCTTCTCTCCTGCCATGATGTGAGAATCATAGGATGTATACCCTGAGAAACAGGGATCTTGAATTTATTTCTGAGATATTGAGGCTTAAATAATTTCTTAACGGAAATGATTAATCAACTCATTCTCTTACAGACCAAACATTTTTCTCTCTCTTTTTCTGTTTATAAAATTTATCAATTCAATCTGATTATTCTTGTGTATCCATGATACACAGGTTTGGCACAACAATCCATCTTTAAGAGATTGGTTGAGAGAGCACGCTGATCAGTCTCCTCTGGACAAGCAAAAGTGGATGTACTATTTTATTAATAAAAGTCCATGGTATGTTACTTAGTAATGTGATGTCCTCTATTTCTTTGATATATTTCTTGTCTCATTTAAGTATCTTCCTGTGTTTTATGCATATAATTGATAACATTAATCTACTGGGGCAACTGGTGGGCATATTTGTGTAGGCATTTCTTTTAAAAATGAAGATATACATGCAACATGTGCAGATAGGGATGGTGGTCTTACATATATATTAGGAAGTGTAAAATTGACATTTGGTTTCTATATTGATGCTACAGAAACCATTAATATGAGCTATAGCATCTCTTAACCTGATCCATATAGTCATCCATGAATTCTGTGTTATCTTCAGGTGTTGATTTATTGTCTTTTGGGAGGGATATATTAGGCTTAATGCTAATGAGCCCGCAGGGTTCTGATTGCTATATGATTCCCCATGATAAATTTAATTGATTTTGTTGTCATCATGCTTAATACTAAAACATCTGCATCTGTTCTAGCTATAACCATTTCAGCTGTTAACATCATTTTGTGATCAAGCTGAGCATTGACTTGAAACTCCAATTTTCTACTAAAGAACTTTTGTTTCTCGTCTAGTGCAAATCTCTCCATAAATTAGCAAAAGTGAAAGCTGTATGTGATATCTCTTATTGGCAGGTCTTGTCTTGATGAAAATGAAGCATATTTGACAACTGCAGACTCAGCTGTCAGGCTGTGTTCAGATGCCACAAAACCAGTAACTGGATGGGAAGGTCTTAAGTATAAATTAGCATTTCCTACTCGGAAACCACCTGGTGCTAATTTTTATCCCCCAGATATGGACAAGAAGGTAAGAAGACTAGGAAGACTACTGGAATGCAAGTACTGTTCCACTTGCATGGTCATCACATGTCAAGATGCTACCCTTGATGTATTTTAGTGAAGCTGTTCTTTCCATCATAGGAATTTCAATTATGGAAGGACAATCTGTCAGAGGATCAGAAGAATGAAGCAATAGGCTATTTTACTGTTATTAGAAGAGATAGTGAATTCCCAGCTCGTGACATTTACACAGTCCCTTACTGCAAAGAATACCGGAGTTACCTAGAAGAAGCAGCTAATTTACTGCATAAGGCAGGAGATATTACAAGCTCGCCTAGGTATGCTACCTGGCTTTGTATTAGTTGTTTTAGTTTAATGGTCAAATTTCATTATGGAGCTTCTAACTCACTTCTTCTTGCTTGATAGTTTGAAGAGGCTTCTTCATAGCAAGGCAGATGCCTTCCTTTCAAATGATTACTATGACTCTGACATTGCCTGGATGGAGTTGGTTAGTATTGTGAAGTACTCTGTCATACGTACATTATTAGCCCTTTACTCCACGTGCTAAAGGATCTATCAATTATAAGATAATTACAACTACCAATTATAGCTAGATTTTTTGAACTAAATCTCAACTTTTGATGTCATCATGGATTTCCCCAAAAGATTGGTTAATAATCAGACAAATTACACTTCCCCCTCAGAAATATCCAACAATCTCATTTCTTGAAAATTTGATTGTCTCAAATTCTTCCAGATAGATAAAAAGCAAATCAATTTAGTCATTTGCTAATGCCGTAAACAAACCTAGTATCAAATGTCATTTTCAACATCCGTAAACCTTCTTGGGGTTGTTTGCTGTTAGGTTTTTGACAGGGCGAGGGAAATGGACCACATTGACACATCTTTGACATTTTCATGGGGCAATTTGAGATGATAGATCTTTTAGGGAGAAACTGCCAAATAATTTAAGGGCCAAATGATTCTTCCTATAGAACCTCAATCAGAATCAAACTTCATCACTGATTTCCATGAACTAGTAAGACTATGATTTTGATTTAGATATCGGCATATAGTAAATTCTGGCAGTTCTATGATGAGACAAATCCATGACCATTTCTTGCAAATAGTAAGAACATTCTTGATTAGTTTACTATTTCTCCGGTATCCACTTTTGCTCTCGTCACTAAATCAGTGTTGATGGCATGAATATGATTTAATGCTCAAGATCATATTCATTATGAAGTTATTCCTGACGTGATATCTATGAAATTTTGCTATACAATTACCACAACGTTATGTGTAGTTATTTCTTAAAATGCACTCTTTACTTGAGAAAGGAGCTGAACTGACTTATTCTCTCCTTTTTTTGCTTTCTTCATCTTAAGGATTCTAAGTTGGATGTTACTATTGGGCCCTATGAGACTTATGAAGATGCACTTTTTGGCTACAAGGTAATGGATGTCTCCTTTACTACTTGCTTACCTTCTGGATTTTGAAATTGTCCATTAGGGTCCATATGTAGAGTATATACTTACTTTCGCTACTTTTAATATTACATGTTTTTTCACCATTGCTATCTACATATTTACGACTGGCATATACTGGAGTAAAGGAACATTACTACTCATGTGTGTGGAAACTAGAAAATGGATAATTTATGCATCCAAATATTGGTAGATCATGGGCAAGATAGTAATAGGGGCTTTCATCCCAAGGGTTCCACAAAGCATCTTTTTATCACACATGCTGTTGCCAGTGCAGCGTCTCGCTCAATTTCTCTGGTAGATTATGTTTTTCTGAATGTTTTCTTGGTAGATTATCTTGGACTTGTCAGGCACAAGCTGTCTTTGAAAGATGTTCATGAAAACGGGAAATATGATAAGAAAACAGCTCGCAACCCTAAAAGATGACATTATCCAAGGTGTCCAAGTAGTTTACAGGAAAAGAATAAATAATTTCTGACCTTCCTGGTAGGACTATTATTATTCTTACATCCCTTGGCACCATAATGATAGTGATGCCCTAAATGAAGGGACGCATATATAAGAAGCTTTTCATTTCCTGCTGCCATCTGCTCATCCTTAAGGGTATGAGTAGCTCACTTTCTATGGAATCGTCAGGCCACGTTTGAAGCATTCATTGGAGTTCGGGATGACAAAGCAACAGCTCAAGTCAAACTTTTTGGTGATAATCTCCATGTAAGTTGTTTGCTTATTTGCATGCCCTGTCCAATGATTTCCTTTACTTGTCCTTCTCTTTCATTTTCGCTGTTTAAAGAGTACGCGGTTCTAGGTTTTGGAGAAGAATCTTCCAATGGGGGATGTTTACAAGTCAGAAAATGTTGTTCCTGCTCCTATTCGAGTCATCCGACTCCTTTACAATGCAGGGGTAAGTCTTCACAGATAAATATTCTATTGAATTTTGCTTCTAATAACAAGTTACAGCTCTTGATCAAACTCTACTTTAAGATAGCTCTCAAAGTTTTTGTTGGGAAGGGAAAACACCTTCGGTATGTTTCCTTTCTTCACCTTGCAGCACCGACACCGAAAGTTTTGCTTCTCCATACGCACACACACCCACCCCCCCCACGAGGGCTCCCCCGCCCGCCCGTGTGAGACCTCTAACATTATCATGAAATATTAGTGATGCGCTGTGTTACATGAACTGATCTAAACCAAAAGGAGATTGCAACACTATATATTGCATCCATAGATATATATTTACTGCACATGAAGAAAGTACTTTCTAAGTATTACAACAAGACGTCCTTGAATTTTTAATTGATTCCTTACCTGAGAATTTGTGCCAATTACCACGTGTCTAAATTAATAAGACATTCTAAACAAATTGTGGAAATGGATAACTGAAAGAAGATGAAGAAGAACACCAACATGTCAGAGAACCAGTTTGTTTTAATTGCCTAGAAGATTGCCAATGGAAATTTGTATTCTTACTAAGGTGACTGATGGGGCAAGATGAAGAGAACTAGAAACACATACACATGGTGTTTATTCATTTGGAAAAGATATATAACTAAGTTCCTAGGTAGGTCCTATTGAGAGTGTTGGAGAAGAAGGTGTATGTCCATATATGGAGGCAATAAAGGACAAGTATGATAGGTCTATAACTTTTTAAGCATGTAGGAAGAAGAAACCATTATGTTTCTTTCACAGTCTATCTATTCCAAGGATCAACCTTGATCCCTATCTCTTTGCACCAAATTATGGAGAAAGTCTCTATTGAATTCATATTTAGGATTAGCTGCCATAGTGAATGCTTTTTTCAGATAATATTGTTTCAATGATGAGTCTAGAGTGTTGGAGAAGAAGGTGTATGTCCATATATGGAGGCAATAAAAGAGAAGTATGATAGAGCTATAACTTGTTAAGCATGTAGGAAGAAGAAACCAGTATTCTTCTATCACAGTATGTCGATACCAAGGATCAACCTTGACCCCTATCTCTTTGCACCAAATTATGGACAAAGTCTATCCAATTCATATTTAGGAAGTGCATGCTTTTCTCAGATAATATTGTTTTAATGATGAGTCTAGAGAAGGTGTTAATGCGAAGTTGGAACTGGGAAGGAAGACTTTGGTAGCATATATGGCTTTGACTAAATGAAAGACATAGGTGTAGAAGTGAGTCATAAACAAACCCAACATGGAAAGAATAGCACAAAAGGAACACTCCTGGTAACTGGGGTCTATGATGTAACAGGATGGAGAGATAAATGTCGAAGTTGGTCTTTAGATCAAGGTTGGGTGGATAAGGTGGAGATGTACACTAGGAGTATTGTGTATTAGGAATATATGACTTAAGATAAAAGAAAGGATTATAAGACTGCAACCTAGCTTTATGGTTCACACATCAAAGTGTTGGGTATGACTGAAATGACTGAAATGAGATGTTGAGATGAATGTGCAGCAATATTAAGAAGGATAGGAACAGAAATGATATGATCTGAGAAGAAAGTTGGGGTGGTCCCAATTGATGGCTAGATGAGGGAGAACTATTTGAGATGTTTTGAACATATTAAGAGGTGACTGACATAGGCACTTGTTAGAAAGTGTAAAGATTTGGAGGTTACAGAGAAAAGAAGAGTTAGATGGAGACACTCAAAAGAGTCTTAGATTTGTGGAGGTTAAAGAAGACATAGCTCTTAACGGGAATGAAAAGCATTGTCAAATCTGTATAGCTGATCCAAGACAAAATTTAATCCATGGAGCTTCAAAAGGAGACTTCTCTAATAGGCTTGAATGGTGTCAACAGATGTATATAGCCAATCCTACTTGGTGAAGTAAAGATATACTTTTAGGTCTGGTTCAGTTTGATTTCGACTGATGGTGGATTGGGGTTGGATACTATACGAGTCAAGTCTTATCGTGAGGTGGGGGCTAAGGAAGACCACAAATACATGCTTTGCTGAGTTATCTAGCACATCAGTTCCAGGGGGGTACTGGTGGAACATCCAGATTATGCCCTGATTGTGGACTCTGCTTTCCTGCTTCATGGGACTGTTCTTTATATTTTTACTTCCTGATAAAATTTTTGAGGTTATAATAGCTTCTTACACGTTCTTCTACTGAGTGGTAATATAGGGCTGAGATTTTGATGGATGTCTATTTATAAGATTTTGAAAAAAGAATGAACTCTTGTGTGAGAATTATCTTGACAAACTGTGGAGAATATCGCCTGATCTGCAAAGATGATAAGGATGAAAATTACCGTTAAATCCTATTGTAAGTCTGTTAATCCTTGATGATGATGTCTTTAAATGGAATTCCTATGGAGACCAGAGCTTTTTCAATGTTCAGTTTTGGTTTGATTGGACATAGAAACTTGGGACTGAAACAGGAGTTTTTGAAGAAAAGAGTAGATGCCTGCAAACTGCTACATATGTCACAAAGAAGTGATTGCTGATCACCTCATACTATCAGCTTGACACGATTGAAGGATTGGAGGATTATGCGAAGTGTCGGATGCAGTGCTTCAAAGGTGACATTGACTTTGAGGAAAGATATAGGTTGAATTTGACTTTGAGGAAAGAAATTATTAAATGCACTTCAAGAAATTAAATGTCCCCATGCAGAAGTGTGATCACTGAACACATATTTATATGTTATGAAGAGGCATGCAAAGATGTCTGAGTCTTCTGTCAATTTTCCTGTGAACCAGTTCAATAAAAATTTTCACTTATACTCGTAAAATAAAGCATCTTTCACATAAGCAAAATTAAGTTTGAAAATTTATCAGCATCCAATGAATAGAAAAATATATGCTTTCTCCAGCAGAAAAATGGATGCCAGTTGATGAGCTATGCCACAGCTGGTTAATACAGAAAGGTGCCAATGAAACTATGTATCTGATCGAGGCACCTCATTGGTGGAACCTTTTTAGGTTGAGAAAGATAGTGGTCAAATTTGTGAAAATACGTTTTAGAAATTGTGTGAATATTGCAAAACTTCTCTTGGTTGTTAGTGATTTCCTTCAGGGGAAGTATTGTGATGTATTTTTGTACAGAAGTTTGAGTCATCCTATTGGCTAAATGTTCCATAAAAAACTTTTGACAGGATGTGAAGGGTCCTCAAACTGTTGCATTTAACCTTCCAAATGATGAGCGTATAGTAAAAGATCGAGGAACATCAATGGTCATGCTCAAAAATGTTTCGGAGGCGAAGTATATATCTTTCTCTAGATTCTCAAGAGAATTTAGTCATAGCATAAAATGTGCATGGAAAAATATGTATCATCCTATAATAAGATATGTGCATGAGCAGATTTCTATTTTGGCGTTTGTATGATTTAATTGTTAGTAACAGAAGATCTATTCTCCCGACCAGGTTCAAGCTTATTCTTCAGCCTATTGCTGACGTATGTATCACGAAGGACCAGGGGGAGTTTGTAGACTTTGAATCCTTCTTCACTCACACAATTTGCCATGAGTGCTGCCATGGCATTGGGCCTCATTCCATTACACTTCCCAATGGGAAAAGGTCTACTGTGAGAATGGTCAGTTTCTTTATTGTCTTTTGATACACAAACTTTGATCCATGGATCTCAAATTGTGCTTAATTTATCACCTATTTTCTTGCTAAGCATGTGGAATGTAATAGTTAATCATATTGGATAAGACTTTAATCCAACAAGTAGGTATTATTTCCATAATAACACATAGCTGCACCCAAAGAGATGGGTGAGAAGTGTATATACCAAAATGGCCCTTCTGCTTGTGTATTGTAGCACTTGTTGCAACTTCAAAGTTATGCACTACCTGGCATATGTTCATTTATTACTTGTATACACAAAGATAATGGTTTTCCAAAGGAGTTGCTACCTAAGCGACCTTATTTTTGCTGTGTGATTACATCATGCCAATGTTCAGATGCATGAAACAGGAACTACAAGAACTTCACTCAGCACTGGAAGAAGCCAAAGCTGATATTGTTGGCCTTTGGGCCCTGAAATTTCTAATCGACAAGGTAATTCACTAATAATGGTTCATATATTATAGCTCTTATATGAAGGATTTTGCACTTTGCTATATCCTATTGCAAGTTGCATGTTTGGAGTCTTTCAATTATAGCCACATTATCCAATAGCATGTGGTTCAATAAGATCCTACCTGGGTCGATAAGCCACCTGCAATTTGGATGGTTGTATTTTGTTTCTCAATTTCTATCAATTTTGGTGTTTATCCTTCTTGTATGTGCCATTGATAGGGTGGTGGTGTGTTTGCCTCTCATCCATTAATAAGGGCAAGGCAAAATAAGGTTCACAAGTCTTCACCAAATACAATTTGGTGGCGGCCCATACACCCAGATGTGGCTGCAAATTGACTTACAGAAGTCAAATCCATCACCTGAATCATTGCCTTTGAGCATGCCATCCTCCTCAATAATTAAAGTGTTATATGAATTGCACAGGCTTTATTGAGATCTGCCCTTCATCATTTCTCTCGTGAATATAAAAGATGAAATGGTGCCTTGAGTTATAAGAATTTTCACATATCAGTAGCCCAAAGAGAAGTTAACTCACTAGCTTTAAAGTTTCTGAGTGTGTGATGATTCTGGGGTAAGGATTAGGCTGTGTTTTTCTTGTGCTTTACGTCCTACGCTGTCTCTCATTTTAATTGTCATGCCGCTTGCCAACATGATCTTAATTTAACATTTTTCTCTTCTTCAATTTATCCAGCATTTTGGTTGAGAATCTTTTATCACTACTGCTGAATGCTTAAGTTACACTTACGACTAATTTTACCTATTGCATCATTAAGAGTGTAACAATTTCACAACTAATTGGTTAACTTTGGGAGTCCAGGATTTGCTTCCAAGGAGTTTGGTGAAGTCCATGTATGTCTCATTCCTTGCTGGATGTTTCCGCTCTGTACGCTTTGGATTAGAGGAAGCTCACGGGTAAGCAATTCAATTGTCCTGGTTTAATGTGTAATGTTGACCTAACTCCGCCATTTTTGCCACACGTGATCAGGAAAGGACAGGCACTGCAGTTTAATTATTTATTTGAAAAAGGTGCCTTCAGTTTGCGTCCTGATCAAACATTCTCCGTGGATTTTGACAAGGTATCGCATCTTCAAGGATCTTATCTATAATTTGTTGTCAGTTAGCTTGAATTTGTATTTATTATAATTTCATTTCTTCTTGTTAGGTTGAAGCTGCAGTTAAGAGCTTGAGTAGGGAGATTCTTACAATACAGGCAAAAGGGGATAAGGATGCAGCACGAGCACTGCTTCAGAAATATAGTGTTATGACACAACCACTGAGAAGTGCTCTGGAAAAACTGGATGCGGTTCAGGTAACAGCTGTGATAGATTGTAGCTTTAAATAATGCTGCACAACTGTGCTAAAAAAAGAATCACTTCTAGAAACTAGTTATTAGAAGGAAGAAATATTAAACTTCAACGCACATGTGACTACTTATTCTTGGTTCTAAAGTTTATTCTTCGAAATATTTTGTCCATATGCTGGAAGAATTAGACCCTTGAGTTCTTTATTTGGTCGAAGGACCCTTGAGTTTGGAGCACTGGTTTCTAGTCCACTTGTGATTTTATCTGCGGAACAAGCTACATGGAGAGGATGCAGCTATTCCCTGAAATATGTGCTAGAAAGAGGCCTCAGCAAAAGTTGCTTATAGTTCTGTCTTTGTGCTACCGCAAAGCATGCTTTTAAGCCAAATGCCACACCACAATTGGCAAGCCAAACAATACAATTAAGAAAATTTAGTCAGGCACCAGACTGAATTCAGTGAAGCATTCCATACTACCTGACTGTCAAGGGAATGATTCAATTTTTCCACGATCTCAGTATCCCAAAGCACCACTGGCCACACATAATTAATAGTTAGCAATCAACAGGAATGAATGGCGCGGTCTCATCTACAGCCATCTAGACTGGGTGAGATAAGATATGCTGCTTGTTTGGCTCTGCTTATTTTGCAGCTTATAAGCTCCTAGAAAAAAAAAAACACCCCCTCACATGTTTTTTACTATTTGCAACTTATAAGCCCCAAGTAAGCTTAGCCAAACAGGCTGGTAGTTTCTTTTGGTTTGTTTGTAATAAATTGAGGTGGAGCCTAGGTAATCTTGCTCAAGTGTTTCTTCTAAAATGCTTGAAACAAGGCTTGCAATGAGTAGTTGCGACTGATAAACTGCCTAATTCTAGAGGAAGCTGTGTAAGTGCTAATCGTTTAGTCACAAACTTCTTTGAAATTCATTATCTTGAATGGAAGCATAACCCAAATAGCAATACATCTGTTCCAACAGTTTTCTTTTTCATAAATTTCATAAATTGCTTGGGACTCTGAAAAGTACATAGATCAAAACGAAAAATCTGAGTAGATACCCCTAATAGCAAAAGCTAAACACTTCCATTTCAAACTCAACGCGTCAAGACAAAATATTTAGCTGAAATGTTAGTGTGTCTTTTCATAATGTATCATAAATGTAGCCCTTTTGTAATGTATCAGAAAATGTACAGAGTGTTATCCAGACTCATTCAACAGATAATTAGTCATTTCTTTCATGAACTTTGCATGTTTGGTGGAGCTTTGGAGCATGTTTGAGTGTTTGGTTAGGGAATTGATAGAAAGATTTTATTGTTGAAATATGTTGGCTGCTCAGAATATATGCTTAAGTGCTATGTTGCTGAACATATATGCGTACATGCTACTTCATTGGCAAATCGTATAATCTTTTCTTTATGTAACCTTGTGTATTCTTTCAGGTTCCAGTGGATATAGTTCCCGAATTCCCCATTGCCAAGCAAGTATTGTGCAAGAGTGATTGAAGATATTGTGTATTCCTCTGAATTCGATGAAGGATAAACCAGGCTTCAGTTTCTTCTTCTTCTTCCACAGTTGCGATGAACTGTATGAACTTTGTTAGTGCATTATATATTTATCAAATGGATTGAGAATGAAAAAGCACAAAACAATTCTGTTTTTCTTTTTCTTTTCTTTTTTTTTTTTTCAGTTTCTTAACCAGTTGAAGGTAGATATTTGCAATAATTAGAAATGTTGGCCTTTTGTGCCATTTGTTGTATGATTGCCTCATTGGCAGATGAACTACAAAGAATGCTATTGGGTTTATGCCATTTCTGGTAAATAACTATTGTATTTAAGCTGTGTATTGAAAGTTCATTTGCTAGATTGACTTTCTAGGTATATAGACTGCTAGTTTTACCTTAGATTTGTCAAAGATATATTGTTGAAGTACATCTACGGCATAATAATTTTTTTTTCTTTTGGTTTTGAGGAAGATAAAGCTAATAATCATCTTGAGAATGTGTTGCTTCTCTCGTCTTTCTCTAATGTCAAGAAATAATCATGCTACGACATGTTCGTAGCACAACTACCAAATGATTAACTTCTTGTTGGACATTATTAAATATTTCACGCGAAAACATTTATACAACATCATATGTCATGAACTAATAGCTTAAGGGGTTATTTACAAACTTATTTCCTATTATTAATTTGAGGATAGATTTTGACTCCATCTTGATGTGAAGGCAATCAAGCGTCTGCACATAAGCCCTCCAACTGCTGCTAGGGGCACCAAGCATCACTACATGCTTATTGCCCGTAATTTCCTAGTATTCATCTTTTCAACAACCATATAAGCCACAATTATAACAAATTATGCTTATATCCTTGTATATAACGGGGAACAATATCATGGTGTCTCAATAAAATGCAGATTCTTTTATAATATTATAACATCATGAAAAAGTCCAATTAATATCAAATCTTCGTACTCAATTCTCCAGATTTTACGATCATTCAAGCATCATCGATGACGAGGAACTCAAGTTCCTATAGAAATATCCATATCAAATCTAATGTGACTTCAAGATCGATTCCGCAATGCAAGCCTAATAACTTAGCCAGAACCACTAATTGCATCCAAAACGCCTACTAAATATAAACACAATCACAAGTCTTCGAACAAATTACTGTATAATTAGGCGACCTGAACTCCTCTATAATTACATCTATTGAATGCGAATTTGCTTCCTTCAGCTACGCAGACCCAAAAAAAGAAAAAAAAGGGTTCCATTTTACCTGCCAACAGAGAAGAATGTGATGGGCAAGTGTCGCAAAGTTTAACAATGAAAGGGGAAAATATTACATTGCTGCAAATCAAAATGGGAAAAGAAAAGCACAAACCACAAACCACGGAAGTTTGAGCAAGAGCATATTGTCTACTTTCTTTGCTTCTTGAAAGTCAGATTTGATTCTTCATGGTAGACAGCTTTCCTGTATCGAGCTCAGAACCAGACGAAGCGTTGCCAGTGTATTTAGGAATTGCAACATCCCTACAAGAAAAAAAAAAAAAAAACAACTGAGAAATTTGATTGATCATCAAAAGAAAACTGAGAAGATAGCGCTAGGAAGTTATAAAGGAAAAGAGAAGTAAAATAATTACATGCGATGACAAACGCATGGACAGGATAGTGTCCGTGACTTGGGGCAATAAGCTCTCTCTTGGAAGTTACAGTGGAGCAAACCAGTGGCTCTTTCTTTACCGTAGAGGGAACGGGGAAGCCCTTTTATGGGCTTTCTTGACGGAGCCCTTTTTTGTGCGCCCAAGAAAAGTTGACACTAAACTCAAACTAAATGGTAACATCCGTTTCTCCTTTGTTTCCTCGTCCTCCTCATCGTGGCCTCCGACATTTTTTTATCATGTAGCTTCCTGCTCCTCCTCCTTCGCTCTGCTAGTTTCTCCTTTCGCTGCTTTTTCACTGTTTACTTCGTCTTCTTGACATTCTTCTTCTTCGCTGCTAGTTTCCACCAAGCAAAGATCCATCAAACGGGAGGTGATTCACAAGCCTTTGAACCAAATATTAGCTTGCCCTCTCCTTCTTGATGTGCTGCAGAAACGAATTTCATTTGATTCATGCTCACATATTCAGGAGGATTTTCTCGAGGAACACAACCTCTTCCACATACATCTTGGAATCCAGAAACGGGACGTGCGGCTCACCCCTCTCCTGATGCACCTTTGAATCAAGCTTCCATACATTTTTCGGGTGACGCGAACTACAATATCCCACAGTTTTCAAGAATGGATAAAAAGACAAAGTTAAAAATAAGAAAGAAAAAGTAAAACATATTAAAGAATGAAGAAAAGGGTGTAAAAGTATATAAAAATTTTAACAGTGACTTTGGTGAAATGCTAATGAGTGATTGAAATTATATATTAGGAGTAATAAGTGGATTTAAACCCCCGCCCCCTTTACTTCCTAACTAAATTAATATGTTCTGTCTTTCTCCACCTTTTTATGAATTGCGGCTTTCGACTTCCCCGTAAGTGTGAAATTGATTATGATTTTTTAATTTTTAGGTTTTAGGATCGAAAAGAAACTATTTGATTGAGTTCTAATAATTTTTACAATTGTTGCATTATTATCTTTTTCAATTGAAATATTAAAACATCGACAAGGAATTCAGGACCATGTAAAAAATCTTACATAGCAAAAACATTAGAAATAGGTGAGTTTTATGTCTATGGTTGCAGTCTTCTCTCTCTGAGAGAAGAACTCTCTCAATCCTCTATTTTCCTTGGGTCTTTTCATGCTTGGGCCGACCCCTAACACTTTTTCATAGCTTAGACCTATTGTGGCTCTTCCTTGTTGGTTTCTTTTTGTTGTTTTCTTTCTTTCTTTCATGTTGGCCTTTGTTTTTAAGTTGTTTGTGCAATATGGTGTTCTAGGTTTTGCTCAGCTGTGTATTTATTGGCCCATCTTGATCTTTTTGCTTAAGATCTAAAGAGTGAACTTTCCTTTTGTGGTGTTTTTGCTTTGTTTTGTTTGTGGCTTTATATGAAAGGCTTTCATGATGCTGATGTTGTAACAACTCCGGATGATGTAACCAACTCGTTCAGATCAGCACTATTCATCCTTTGATTTCCCTTGTCATGCATAGCCAGAAGCCCTTATTGCTTTATACTCTTCATCCTTTTTTGTTTCTTGATTACAGATGCGATAAAGTAATCTTTGATGCCACTTGTTCAAGCCATGAGTTTGGAAGGCTGTCGTTTTTTTTCAAGGATGTTTAGACATATTTTCATGGCTCAATCTCTAATCGAGTCAGTTAATCCTGTTAAACTTATCTTTGAGTTGTTTCTTGACTATTGCTCGCTCTTCTCTATTTTGGTAGTGACGTTTTAGGATCTATTGGAGTTCGGTTGTGTTTTATTCTTGGCAATTTTGGTGACGGATATGAGGTTTGATTAGAGATGGCAAACGGGTACCTGCAGGGGTCGACACGACCCGGTTATGGCGGGTTAGAAAGGTCGGCATGTTGGGTCGGGTCAACCCCATTTATCCAGCGATATAAGAATATTAAAACCCTAAATCGAATCTAGTGGGTTAGGCGGGTTATTTTGCCAGGTTAAATGAGTTACTTTGGCGGGTTTGTGGGTCGCCTTTTGAGGGCTAGGCTGGTTCTACAAGTCGTTTTGACGAGTTAAGTGAGTTTGCGGGTCATTTTGGTGAATTAGGTGGGTTCACATATCGTCTTGAAGGGTTAGACGGACCATTTTGATGGGTTCACGAGCCACCTGCGGGATTGACCCAAACCGACCCATCTAAGTTGGGTCGGGTTAACCCATTTGTCTGGCGGGCCATTGAATCCTCAACTCTAACTCTTTTTTTTGCAGGTTAAGTAGGTCAACTCATAGGTCCAAACTTGTTTTGCCACCTCTAGGTTTGGTAAGGTGAAGATCTACCTTTTACTAACAGAAGCTTGTTATCTTTGTTGCTCTTAAGTGTCACTATTTGCCAAGAAAGCGTTCCTTATGTGTCTATTTAGGTTTAGGGTTTTCATGTCTTTACGTCTCGTGCTTGTTTAGCATGAGGGTTTGTTTTGGTGTTTGGGCCTTGTCCAAGCTATTGGCTTGTTTCGGTCCTTAGGTCTTGTGTTTTTCTTCCTAAATGGGCTTTGGGTATGTTTGGCCCATTCATATTGCTTTGGTTGGTTGGTTGGTCTTTCTTTAGTCAATTTCAAACTTGGACTTTATTGTAATTGTTATTTTGTTTAATAGAGATATATATATATATATATATATATTTTTTTTTTACAACAAAATGGTATTCCATGCCCATCAACAAGTGCTCATTTCCCTCATATTTGAGGTAGCAACTCCAAAATCACTATTTCTTTTATTAGTTTTTTTCCAGCAAAACAGTAGAATATTATTAAAAGAAGAAAACAACAAACAACACTCAACATGCATACACAAACAGAGCATTAGCAAAAACAATACTAATTAAAGCTTGAAGAGGATTAGCTGCCCAATTAACAGGCAACACACTAAGCCTACGATTTTTTACTAAAAAATTAGCAGCATTATTAGTCCCCCTCCTTACCAATGTCATGATAAAAACAAGGAGAAGACATGATCCCGTTAGACACAGAAGGATCTCAACATCACCATTATCCATTGACATTAACAATGCTTCCAATAAAGTACCAACCCAAAATGGCTCAAAAGATCCTACAACAATAACTACAAAAGCACCACTAGAACAAAAACCCCACATTGTGGACAACAAAATGAGTATAATGGGGCCCAAAAACCTGATCAAAGGTTGGGTCCAGAAGAATTAAAAGCCTAAATGGTCTAAACATTCATAAAGAAGGAATGGACCCTTTAGGTTTTAGACTTGAACAGGTGATAGTCAACATCATCCTATCATCTTCCCAACAAACCAAAACAACAGAGAAATAAGCAGCCGGTGGATAAAACTGTAGGCAACACATGCAAAAAGGCAGGAGACAATGGTGAAACTCTACGGCATAAAAAGACCAAAAATCATCCTTCGGGAACACCATTAGCTAGAGACAATGAGGTTTGTCAAATCCAACCAAGCAAAACCGAGTAAAACACATACCAGGCAAAGATTTTGAGAACATAATAATACAAACCAGATTTAAGACGTTGTGACTCAACAGAAGATACGATCTAAGAAACCCAAGTAACCTACCACATAAGATGAAAAGAAAATCACGAAAAACACACAAAAGAAAACAAGCCCACGACAAAAGAACGAAAAGGAGTTCACAACGGAGCCAAGCCTGGAAAAATCACAAGCTCGGCCCGGAGAAAGAGACCTTATGGCAAGAACCAAGGAGGGAAAAGGCTAAAGCAATTTTCTTCTTCGTCGAGAGAGAGAGAGTGAAGAAACCCCTAGAAGCAGTTAAAATTATTTCTTCTTTGATCTGTTGCGAATTGGAACCTTTGTCACTTGTAAAAAATGATCATTTTAATATATAATTTTAGGGTGCAACTCCAAAATGACTATTTTAGACATATATGTATATATGTATGTATAATTTTAGAAAAGAGCCCATTTAACTTAGGGGCGTGCATTAATTAGGAAAAAACAATATCGAACCAAAATTTTAGATACGTGAAAATTGAGTTTGGGGAACTGAGGAATTGGATAAAAAAGATCGTGTCTGGGGAATTTTTTGAAAAACCAAGTTGGGGACTGAAATTGATTTCAAATTTCGAGGGAACCCCGATTACCGAAATTTTTTCATACACACACATATTATTTATTCATATATACATATATGATTTACTTAATAATATACTTTCGATTATGTATTTTATTTATATTTTGAACTTTGAATTATGTTATTTTTTCTGCTTGGTTATATATTTTTATTTATGTTTTGAAGTTTTAGATTATATATTTATTTTTATTTTAAATTTATAATTATTTGATATGAGTTATGGTCAAATTAGTTTTGAATATTTTTAAAAAAATTAAAATTTTCCAATTTCCAGTGCTTTTTCACTATTCCTCATTTTGCGAAATTATATTCTCCTATAGTGAATGGAGGTAAAGACTGAAGTAAAATCTATTCACAAAATAATTTTAATGAGAACATTTGTTGATCAGGACGAGAATTTCTAATAAACACCCCTGATTTAACTTATTATTATTTCCTTTTTATGATGGAATCCCCACGCCTTCCGGGTCCGAGTAGCCCGACCCATTGAAACCCGAAGGCGCCGTCTTCTTTTATCGTCATCAACCGAGGCCTTCCATCTGATCAACGGCCCAGATTTTCCGGCACCAAATTGCTTATAGTCGCCGGCCATTAGTCCGATAACCCATCTATATACATGTGTTTATATACATAGATTTTATTTTATTTTTAATTTTTCGATAGCGTGAAGCGTGATGGCTTCTGAGGATGAGGATGAGAGCCTCGCGAAATTCCTCGAGTCTGAGGTGCTCTCAAGCCTCTCCGATCAGGTAACATAGTCTTTATATATTAATTTACTCATTTTTGCTTTTCTTCGTATTTTTCATAAATTAACTTTTTTTTGTGAATAATTTAATTGCAAAATCTTTTATCTTTTTTCTTCTAGATTTCAATTTGCTTCAGTTATTTTTCCAGAAAGTCCAAATTCCAGGTCTTATATGTGTTTGTGTGTGTGATTCAGACGGGGTAAAGTGGAAAGAGAAAAGATTTTGTTTTGCCGAGGTTGCACCTTAAATAATTGCTGATGCTGTAATAATCTAGTAGGTGCGTAAGAATGTGCGGAAAAACCTTCCCTACCGGTCATCGGGTTCAGCGAGGCATTTTCTTATAAACCATAGTGTTGATTAATTTATAATTTATAATGTTAATCTAGGGTCTATGCGGCAATTTCGGCACCTCAGGCTACATATATGTCTTAGCATTTCTCTCTGTAATATATATGTATGTATAAAGTTATAAGCTATTTTGGCTATTTAATTTTGATTTGAACTAAATAATAGACAAATTTTGAGCATTTGTATAGTATTTTTCTTTTTGACTTTTGAGTTTGTGATATGTATCTATGTAATTATGTGAGTGTGTGTATGCATGTATTCTGAATATAATTGGATGAATTGATTGCATCTTTTGCAGGAAGAGGGAAATTTGGAGGAGGATGAGGATGAGGATGAGGATGACGGAGAGGAGGAGACAGAAGATAAAGGAATGCAAGAGCTTGCTGGTATTAGTGATGAGGAAATGGAGAGAGAAGTTAAGCGGATGAGTTCAGGTGGTGATGTTAGCATTGAAGAAGAAGAAAGACAAGTTCAGAGAATGCTAGCTGAGGATGGTGAAGCAAGTGATGAAGAGGAAGAGAGGGAAACGAAGAGGATGCGAATTGAGGAAGTAGATTCTAAAGTGGAGGGTGAAACAATGGCTTTAAAACCATCGCCTTTATTTTCAATGGATGAACGTGGAGCTTCTTTGTCGGCTTCAAAAAAGAGTAAGGGTGTTATGGATGACAATAATGGCGGAGGCAGCTGTGAAAGAAGATCAGTGCCAAAGAGGATAGAAAGTGGAATCTTCAGCAAAATTCCACCTGAATTGTTTCATCATATCCTGAAATTCCTTTCATCTGAGGTGCCTTTTATATGCTGATATAGTCACCACATATATAAATGTTCTACTTGGATGGCTACTGACAGTAAACTCATTTTCCTCATGACAATTGTGAAAGCAGGATCTTGTTTCATGCTCAATGGTGTGTAGATTCCTGAACCATGCAGCTTCTGATGAATCATTGTGGCGTCGCCTGTGAGTATTGTATTCATCTTCTTTTCCTTTCCTCTCCCTGCCTCTTATTGTGTGTTGTTTGTATGTGCAGTCAGACATGCTTTTATTGCTGAAGCTGTCATAACTATGTTCCACCTTATATATGCTTTTCTTTTTCCTTTTGCGTTTTTGGGATTAGTCATCATATGTCTTAAATGTGTAAGTTGTACATTTTACTTGATGGCAGATGGTAGTGTTCTAGTTGTGCATGCCCAATTGCCTTTGGCCCTTTAGTTTATCTCACTCTAGGTAATTTACTGATTTTTTAGTAGTACAGTTACTTCCGGGAGAACGGGATGGCCTCATTTAGCATAACCTTCACTTTGGTTATATTGTTGGTATAGTGATCTTGTTGAATTTCATGATCTAACGTGCACGCTTTATGTGATCTTTATATCTTTGCAACATACCTTGATATTAGCATGTGATTGCACATGTGTATTTATAGATAGACTTTTTCACTGTTCTTTTCAATCACAATGTTATATAGGTACTGTTTGCGTTGGGGTCTGCTTCTGCCTGATAAAAAGCTGAGGGAATGTGCTTGGAAAAAGCTATACATACAGGTAAATTTCTTTTACATTTAGAGTTCAATATTAGGTTTATTCTTCCTTGAAAAAGATTTAATCATATGTCCTGCACTGAAAAAGAAACTAGAGAATAGAGGTGCTGAAGTATTCTCTTTTAGCCCTTTTTTTTTCCTTCCAGTTTTTTCTTTTTCTCTGCATGTGTGTTCTTTTCATTTTGGTTTTTTTTTTTTTTTGTGGTTTTTTTGGGGGGGGGGGGGGTGGGGGTTTGGAGCAGGAGTTAATATATTATACATTTTTTATAGTCTAATTCATGTATCCTATACATAAAGGTATATCTCTTTTAAGATCAATTTTTGTGTTGTTTTACAGATGTACATTAAAATTAGAGTAAGCAATGAGGTTTAGTTCATAAACTGTGTTTAAAAGGTATATAAGAAGAGAGTTTCAGAAGCATAGTCTGTGTCTTTAGGGAGGGAAGGAGTTGTAAATTAATTTACCTTCGCTCGAGGTACTAGTTAGGCAAATGCATTCTCTGAATGGAGAGAAATTATGCCTGTAATTTGGGCTACATTGAGGTTAAAATAGTCTTTTTCTTATTCTTCTGCAGCGTGATGAAGAGGACATGGTGGAATTTGTTAGGAATTGCCCACCTGAATTTAAGGAGTACTACATCCAAATGCAGGTTGCAAAGAGAAGCCAAGCACCTCTTCTTTCTCAGGTAAACAAGAAATAGCTAATGAAGAACTTCTTTTCTCCAAGCAAATTTGATTGATTTATTATCATTTTTGGATAATGAGAACTGTGCCTTGAAAAGATATGACTGTGTTCTTCTTATGGATGGTTTGACCCGCTCACAAGACGTGTTTGAGCAATTGCATTTCTGAGGGTGCAAGACAAACTCTTTTGATGATCAAAGTAACCATTGCAGATATCCCTTAAAACACATAGGGATTTATACATATTCTGATTTTGGTGATTATTTAATGACTATTGAATTATTTGCATAAGTGAAGCATAAGCGACACACATTACATTTACTCTCATGAATGGTCTCATAAAACTTTTCATATTCGATGGATCTGGTTGTTTATCTGAGATGATATTAGATAAAAGTTGTTGAGGAACACATGGTATGTTTCAACTGTCATCCTCTGAAATATACATACATTTTTAGATTGGAGCTTTTAGACTCATGAATGTCAAGAAAAACACATTACCAGAGTAAGAGTTTGTTTGGCCCAGCTTTTAGACTCTCAAAAGTATTTTCTGTGAGTTTAGAAGCTGAAGCTATCCTATTTGGCAAATTTTTAGAGGTGCTTTTACATAAAAACCAAATCTGAAAAAAATTGAAAAATACTGGAAGCGCCAGATTGGAGCTTTTTGAAAAGGTCTTTGAGAAGTTGTTTTTACATTATTTCAGAAATTATTTTTTTCTTCTTTTACAAATATACTATTCCATTATGTTGAAGTTCCAATATTAGCACAACCCCTGATATATCAAGCCAAACAATGAACGACTTTCATTCAAAAGCACTTTTCACCAAAGCTCTATTGCTAAAAGTTCTATAGGTCAATAGCTGAAATCTCATAGTTAGGCCCAACAGCGCCTAAATGTCATGGAGAACCAAAACTTTATGAAGTCAAGCACTTCAAATTCAGAACTTCAGCAGTGTCATACTTATGTTTCTCAGGAAGGGGTTTTGGCAAAAACATGTGTTATATTATAGCTGTTAACCCTCTGGCTATTATTTATATGAGAATGCTTGGGCTGTAAGCATGCTTGTCTGTGGTGTACACATGGTAAATATGCTACCGTGGCCACAGTCCCCCAAAACTCTCTTCCTCCCCTTGTCTCCTCTTTCCATATCTTGAGATTAGCAACTCTTCTAATCAGTTGATGGTGCTATATACTACATAGTCCTGTTGATACCTGTGATTGATGTCTGAGTCCTGTTGATACCCGTGATTGATGTTTGTGAGTAAAGTCCGTAGATATCTATCTTAATTAGACAAAAGTCTATACATTGATAGCTCTTTGACGTGAAGGTGTGCGATGACCGGGTTCTTCTTGATAAGACAGTTGGTGATCAAGTTTCTATCTGGAAGAAAAGCAGAGGTCTGAGCGATGTGGCTGTTGCTGACCATGCTTGTTCTGGAGAAACATGTACTTATTATCAAATTGGGGATGTATTTGTTTGTGAAAAGACTGGACAAGTTCATGGTAAGAAATCTATAACAAGAACTGGTCCGCCAGAGACATGCAATTTTATATACTCATCATATGGGTTTTTTGTGTAATTTTTCCTTTACTTTTGATACATTTCTGCAGTTTGTGATGATACGTGCAGAGAAGTTATAGCAGATCCTGCAAATGAACTCTTGGTCTGCACCATTTCAGGGCGTTGCTTTGATAGATTACTCTCGCCGGCTGAAATGGAATCTGATGCTGTAAGAAATACTCTCATAGCTTAAAGTCGCATATTTGAGATAGATGGTTCTTGTTTTCCAACCTCTTTCACTGAACATTAACCAACCTACTCGAGGGAAATATTAAGCAAATGAAGACAATGAAACATGAAATGCATATTTCCTGTGTTTTGACAGTTTCACATTGCCATCCACTAGTTTGGACAAAAAGGCTGGTTCAAACAATTGGATTGAGATTGACCCCCCCAAAAAAAGAAGAAAACAATTGGATTGAGATGTAAGAATTGAGTTTGGGGCTACATATTCGTATTCACTTAGCTATTAAGTTAGTGCAGAATTACCTAGCACTTCTTCTGATGATAGTACTTCATGCTGTAGCAATCCATCTTGGTCTTCAGCCAGAGATTTTGATAAACCATACTGGTTTTGGGCTAAAGATTTTAGCCCCATAGCTCAAAACATTATGCTAATCCATTCATGGTCAAACTTGACATGTTCCGTAGAATCAATTTCTCACCTAATTCTCGTTGAAAGTAGTCTGTCGCTAAATACTTCAACCTTGTTCTGAGATGAGAACTGTTCAGGCCTCTACACTGTCTAAACTATCCTGATAAGCGGGATTCTTAATTTAAGTTGCGCCGTCGTTCCAAACAAACACTGCACCAAGTATCTTATTTCTTATGGGAAATGGAAATGGTCTGCCATAATAATTTGTTGAGGTTTCTGACTCCTTGTCTTTTGGCCAGCCGGGGAGGGTGTTAATACGCAATTGCAACTGTCACGTCAGTCACTTGTCATTAACTTTCTTCACTGCCCTGGTTATAGGATTGCAGTTCTTTATCTTTTCCGAGTCAGTTATCCTTTTCTCCTATATGATGCTCATTTTCTTCTTGTTGAACATCATCCAGGATCAGCAGCAAGGTGTTGTTACAGATGAAGCAGAGCCATTTATGGGATCTGGTCGTTTTGGTATGATTCTCTTTATTACCGTATTCATTATCTTCCCTGTTATCTCCTCATCTTTGCATGCGATAATAATATCAGCTTAGCGTATAATCTTCGAATCTCTAACTTAAAGAGTCAAACTGATGCACATTCACCTCTATTCCAGCTCGAGCTTACCTCTTGGGATATAATTGTGCTGACGAGAAAGAGCTAGAAGCTACTTTGAGGTTTTGCTGATGACAACTTGACTCTGCAGTCCCGGATCTTTCCAGGACATTGTAAAAATCGCGTCAAATGTTTATTTAAATCCTTTATAAGTTCGTCATGTTAGATAGTTTTGTATGAGACCTTGGGGTTTGTCTCTCACCTAATTGTGTTTGTAGCCCTCACTTGTGTTATTCTTCAGTCCTCTTTTTCTTTCTTTCTTTCCTTTTTTTTTTTTTGGTTTGGGTAGGCGATAATCACACATTTTCTTTCGATTTGTCGCCTCTAACACTCACTTAAAGCAAGACCAATAAGCCCATTGGGATCTAAAGGAATGAGTAATACTGTAAGACGATATAATTTGAACAAAACTTTTCTTTAATTGTAACAAATTGTTATTTCACCTTAGCACATAAATCGTCGTTATAAAAGTCTCTGCTTTTTTGCGTTTGTTGTGGGCCTTGTGGCCATCAGGGTCATCCATAAAGGTAAAGGGTTTATTTGGATTGATTTTTTTTAAAAGTATTTTTTTTAATAATTTTTAAAAAATAATTTTTTTTTAAAGTTAAAAATTCTGGTTTTTAAAAAAATTGTGTTTGAATTTTTTTTTGTGTTTAATTTTTTTAGATGATAAATTAAATATTTATTGTAAATTTAATGTAATTTTTAAAATTCTTTTTTTTTTAAAAAAATCAACCTAAACCGACCCAAAATGGTCGCTTGTCTTTCAGGAATTTAATGCTATTGGAGCATAGGTCCACTCCACTGTATCAATTTTCTCTGTCACTGTATGCCAATGAGAAAACAAAGGAATCGCGAAATTAGATGGGGCGACTCTTGTCTTGACTTGAAAGTCTTTTTTGGGTTATGTTTTTCAGGTCAAGTTGTTGACTTAGAGAGTTGAGTATTAGCGTTCCGAGCGTCTTAATAAGAGACAAATAATCTTTTTTTTTTTTTTGTGTATATCCTTTAGCTCACATCAAATATCTAAAAAAAAAGAAAAAAAAAAGAAACAATTCAGCCTAATTGTTTGAACGGTGAATAATCAATCCAATAATACCTGCTATTCCGCTTGTATATCATATAAATAAAATTGTCAAAAAATGTCTGCCCAATAAGCAAATTTGAGAATGTATTGACAAAATTAGGTTTGTTTGTGAAAACAGGTGTCGAGCCCATAGGTATTGGTTAATGTAATTACATTTGCTTTATACGAATATCTAATATAGTTTTGGCAAAATAATATTAAGACAATTATAAGTAAGATCTTGTCTTACTTAGGGTTGGTTTCGATGAATTCTTTCGGAGGTATTTTCTTTTAACTTTTGAAAAATGTTCTTTAAAAAAGTTAAAAATTTTGACTTCTGTAAAAAATTAAAAATAAACTTTTTTGAGGATTTTAATTTCTTTGAAATTTAATTCAAATATAATTGCAAAAAAGATATGCTTAAAAAAATATTTTTTAATTAAAAAAAACAAACAGGCACTTAAAAATACTATCTCGCCCAAAAGATACTCTCCTATGTACTAAAAACCAAATGTTTGAACAATTAAAACAAGATCTTGTCTTTTAAAATTTTAAGGATACCATTTGTCGAAATAAAATCCTCTTATATCAGCAATTAGGATTTTAATTCCCACCTATCCTATTGATTCTTCAAAAGTATTTTCTTTTATGATTTTTGAAAAAAGAATTCAAATTCTTGCGTAGCAAGTCTCTTTAAGAATTTTAATTTTTTAAAAAATTAATTTAAATATTTATTTGTCCAAAAATCTAAATAAAAACAGGCTTTGACCCTTTCAATATTTTAAAGACGATTATGCTTCACACGTGCCACGCCTTGTGTTCCCACACGTCATATACGCGTCTAAGTAATTGTGTCAGATATTTCTTGTATAAATTCGTGCATTAGTCCTATCAACATTCGGACCCTTCAACATCAAACCAATCTGCAACTTTTAAGGTATCTTCTCACCACATGCTTATCTGCATATGTCAAGTGATTTCGCATGGTTATGATTTCTATGATCGAAATCTTTTTAATGATGATCCATTTTATTGTAGCGGTTCGTTGATATTATAACTTTACGAAAATGATTTAAATCCATGAATGTGCATGTTAAATTTTCATATTGTTCGAAAAGTATGTCATGTTAAATGTTTCTTGATTGAATCTATGCTTGTTTGTTAGTTTTTATTCGCAAATTATGCATGATCACGCAACTCCATGTTATAAACTTGTTCATGTCAGATCTTTTGGTTTTGTTGTGATCTTGGATATATTTGTTGGGTTTTACTAAAAATAGTGAAGGGTTTCAATTTGCTTTACTTGGTTTTGGAGGAAAAAATTGTCTATGATCATGCACTTATAAAGACTCTTGAGTATTAGATTTCTTGTTTGATATTAGGGTAGGATAGATTTATTGGGTTCTCTGCTTAGTTTCTTAATTTTTCTGGTTTCCCCATTTCAAATGAAAGTTTTGCGGTGTCATTTCGGTCTACAAATGCTATAATTTGCTTTCTTTTGAAAAAAGGGAGAGAAAAAGGAAGAATCTGGTCATTTAAAGGATTTAGAAATATTTATGATGCTTTTTTACCGTCTGAAAATTGTTTAAATCTGTTTGCACTTCATCAAAAATAGAATTGGTTGAGTGTCTTTGGTATTGATGAGTTGTGTAATGTTAGATTTTGCCCTTGTTTTAGTGGGTGAGATAACTGTGAGGTTAAAGAATGTTTTATTAATTTTTGGCATCTAAATCTTGAACGAGAGCAACTAGTAGTCTCCTTCTGTTTATTTCAAATCAAGTTGTATATTTTGTTTCCTGAGATCAAATTCCAGTCTCTATTACATGATTGAAATTTAAATATTGACCTTCTGGCTTCATTATGAATGATCTTTTCTGAGGCATGTGGATGGTTTTGGTTTTAGAGATATGATCAGTATTAGGCCAAGGGTGGTTATGATTGACCTGAATTGGTTCTTCTTGCTGGTGTTGATGTATAGGGTTGTTTAGTTGGCGTCTTTAGAAGGAACAAATGTTTGGAGAAGGTTTCACTTTCCCTTAATTGTTGTATATTTGCTTCTGCATCTCGTCACCAGATTGGGATGGGCATAGTGATGCTTACTACTTGTATTTCTTTTTTGCATTAATCACCTTATCTTTTGGTAGGATGAAACCTCTGCCCGCAAGCTCCAAAGTTTGAGTTTTTGATTGTTTGTTCTGGTTATATTGATGGTTGTCTGTTTTAAGTTATAAAAAATAGTCTTGTTTAGAGAACTTGTGTCTAGGAACATAGATGACCATGTTTGAGGGGTTAATGCCTCTTGCGCCCTCCACATAACTTCAATCTAAAGAAAGGGAGAAGGGGAAATGTAAAGAGAGAGACAACTGGCTCATATGGTGTATAGTTCTTTCAGTTTTTCTTGATTTCAATTTATGTTTCATTAAATCTCTCTGTGTAGGCCTCTGTCCAGATATTAATCATTGCAGTCTTATCCTCTTATCTTTTCATGCATCTTCTTTTTCCTATGGTTGGTCTCCTTAGTCTACTATTCAAAGTCTCTTTTGCTTTTACACGGCTTTATTCTTTGGTGATTTAGCTTCATTTATATATCTCATCCTTGGTCCCACACGCTTTTTAGTGAAGAATTTTTTTTTCTTTACAAAGAACCTCATCATCAGAGTGAACTCTTTGGTCCTGTAATTGTCTGATGGCTTGGACCAACAACCTGTGCTACATCAAAATCTTGTGCTTGTCTGTCTCATTTTGAGCAAGGATACTTTACCTGTAGCTCTGTGGCTATGCTGATTGCTTATACAGTTTTTGTTTCTTTTGTCCACATAGGTAGTAAACTTGGAACATTGAAGAGAAATGGGAGGTGGAAAGGACAAGCATAAAGACTCCGACAAAGGACTGTTCTCTCATCATGGCCATTATCCTCCAGGACACTACCCTCCACCACCAGGAGCTTACCCTCCTCCCCATGGATATCCACCTGCAGGATATCCTCCTCATGGCTATCCACCTGCAGGATACCCTCCACAAGGATACCCGCCAGCAGGCTATCCTGGTCCATCTGCTCCACACCACTCAGGTATGATTGCTTAATTACTTCATGGATATAACTTTCGTTTCGCTCACTTTTCCTCGGACCTAACTCCTTGGATCCTATTAAAAACTTCAGGGAACTTGCAAAGGGAGCTGTAATATTAATAATATAACTTACATTTTCAAAGCTCCAAAGTTATTTGAATTATGATAGAGTTTCATCCTCAAATTGTTAGCAGAGTTTAAAAGTTCCATCTTTGCACTCATGTAAGATGTGCAATTATCCATAAACTAATTCATACTTCATTTTCTGGTACTTTCTAATTCATATTGCTGGTGTCTAGTAAATGAGTCACTCCACAAATTATAGGCCTGTGTTTCTACTTCACTAATGAGCAAGCACTTTTAGCGGGTGAATAACTGTTGCATATGTGTTGATTAACATCCATGGTGCCATTGTTGTCTAATCCTTTACATCATGACTAATGATGGCTTATTGTCTATGCTATGCTAATCACGATAGATTTCATTCCTTGTTTCCCACTTATGCTGATACTCTATTTTCAGGACACGGATCTGGTGTAGGGGCTATGTTAGCTGGAGGTGCAGCTGCAGCAGCTGCTGCTTTAGGTGCTTCTCATTTGGCTCATGGTGCTTCTCATGTGACCCATGGCGGTCACTATGGACACGGCCATGGTGGCAAGTTCAAGCATGGAAAGCATGGCAAGTTCAAGCATGGAAAGTTCGGCAAACACAAAGGGCATGGAATGTTTGGTGGGAAGTTCAAGAAATGGAAGTAACAGCTCTCTGTATGGAATTATACTTCAAACTTGCTGGTGCTTTGTTTGACAAATAAACCACACATATTAAAGTGGCCAGTAGGCCTAGTGGACTTGTTAACTCTCTTTTGGATGTTTGGATGTTTTCATGGAATGTCTGATCTTTGTTGCTTACTGATATGCCTAAACAAATTTTTTTGTCTTTTTAATTTTGAGGTCTTTTAAAAGGGTCAATTACATGTATTAAGCAAAGTGGACAGGCTTTTAGTGTGTTTGAAATTATCTTATTTTAAAATGCTTATTCTATTAATTTGGAGATATTTGATAAGATTTAAGATATTTTATTACAAGTATCATATATTTTATAGTTATAAAATTGTTTTGAATTTTTAATAAATATATGTGATAAGATGTTTTAAATTTTATAAAATGTACTTTTATTTTAATAAAATAAGCATATTAAAATAAAATTATAATTAACAGAACATTTGCCTCTTGGGGTTGGCAAAGTGGCAGCCAGCGACTCGTTGTGGTTAACTTTTCATGCTCAGATATATGTTTTTTCGATCACGAATATTGTGCTGTCCTTGTTTAATTAGAAACATAAATTGGATTGTGCATCTCTATACTATGGGGAAGATTGTTGTGGATTAGAAATCCGATTTAGTTGTTATCGTTTCTTTGACTTTAGTGTATATATATTGATAGTTGTTATCGTTTATTTGACTTTAGTGTATATATATTGATAATCAACATTATGGATTTGTTTTTAAACGACAGCAACATTAGTTGTAAGTAGCATCGGGGTTCACTTTGGCTTCACTGAATGATACGATTGGCATTTTTCTATTCTGTTGCATTGGCCTGGATCTTATTTAGAAAAAAGTATGACTCCCGTTCAACGTTCAAGGATTTTTAAAGGAAAATCAATTTAAAAGAGAAAAGTCTAATGAAGGACAAGTTCTTATGAAACTTGTATTCACAATTTAGGCGTTATTTCAAATAGTGAGGATTTAGATTTGAAGGTTAATGTATCTTGAAACTTTAATAACTCAAAACACTGGAGTAATCATATCGATGTTTTTATGATAAAAATATACCTATAAAACTAGCAATAATTGAAATTGCAGGAGTTTCAATAAGTCATAGCATGTTCATAGTTGCAAATCTATATAGAGAAAAAAAAAAAAAGGTTAAAAATAATGGAGTCTGGTAAAGAACTTGAACATTTTCTAAATCCTATTTTGATATGGTGTTAAAGTTGGACCTTTGGTCCAGTACTATCAGACGCGCATATGTTCATGTGTAACTTATATACAATCATTAATATTGATTTAGCTTTTGTTCATTGTGCATCTTTATCATATGTGACTATAACCCTTTAAAATTATATTTCATGTATTCACGTAATGAATGATGACCCATCCCTACAAGTAACTTATCAAAATTATATATCAACCCTCTAAAATTGAGCAACTTTATCTGCCCAATTACTTTATTTATAAAATATAATTGAAAATAGTAGTAATAATGCAGTAGAATCATGCAATGATCATAATAGTATACTGCGTAGAATTAAGTGGTTCACTTTTACCTTTATGTTTTTGTTTTAACTGTATGCTTCTATCCCATATCTCCTAATTTTAGTCCTATATATGATTTGTTGCTTACACTGGTAGCTATATGACAAGTTTTTTAGTTATGAAATCCTAGAATATTGTTGTTAAGATTTAGGAGATATATTGTTTTTGTTTCATTTCTTTGAATAAGAAAACAACGCTATTTACTTCTTATAACATTTGTAACATAAAATTTGTTAAAAGAATACGAAAATTGTTTGTACTTTCGTAAAGCTAACAATTTATCTTTCTAAATATTATACCCAAAAAAAAACTCATATTTTTTGTGTTTTTCTTGGATCTAGATCATATTATGTGTCATTTTCTTTGATTTATCTAATTCATACTTCAAGTATGGGCCCTCGTCTTGTTAGCCAAGTTTGGCAAATCCTTTTTTTCCTCTCTCTTTTTTCTTTGTTTCTTTTCCAATTAAGAATAAAATTGATCAAACTTCCTTAACTTTTCTTGTCTTTCAAGCTTTGCTTTTCTTTCTTTTGTTTTCTTTCTTCATTTTGACTTTCCATATTTGGTTTTAAAATACTTTTCTTCCAATTAAATAATGACTATTAATTAAAATAAACAGTAGTCCCAAAATATCACATTGATTAAAAATTTAGCAACATCCAAAATACTAATAACTTATTATCAAATTAAACCATAAAACCCAATTTAATAAAAGATTATGTAAAAATATAATTAACATCAAATAACAAAAGGATAGATTAGGAAATGCACATACACACCCTCTTGACACAATTCCATTCTCTAGCTATGTCACGCATCTTACACACTCATTACGCCCACCCCACTTTTGCTTTCACATTCATACAATAATTTTCACTTTTCCAATATTTTACATTTATAGTTGCACGACACGATGACATATTTAGGGAATAATCTACACTCTAAAAAAAATTCATAAAAATGGAAATTAAACACCCGAAAAGCATCCCAGGGTTGTCTGAATATCAAACCCTTTTCGGGAAAAATAAACCAAAAAGAAAATAAGGTTAACAAGGGAAAGAGGAAGAAAAACTTTATATTTGACGTATTCATTTTTTCCTCTACCCATGGACAAAACATCCTCACAATTCTACCATTTATCATATAACATTAACCCAACATTAACCCACATATTTTTATCGTTTTATTTTATTGATATTTGATTTCTAGGTGGTGAGTATATTCTCGCAGCAAATCTATTTAGAATAGTACAACTTTCTATGAGATGTTTAGCATGAGTGATGACTTCAGAGCTTTCTACGGTATTTTTTCTTTTTGAACCTTTGGTGATGTTTGGGGACTTTAATGTCATCTTAATTGTGTAATTGGTTTTTTGGGTGCCTGTAGAGACGAAGTCAAGAATTTGATATTGTGGGAGCCAAGAATTAATAAAGAAGATTAATAGTGTTAAATATTTTGAAAAAAAAAAGGTGTAAAGTCCATGTTACTATTAAAGAATTTTGTATTAGTAACTCTAGAGAATATTATCTATAAAAAAGAATATAAGATTATTCAAAGAATTAATAAAGAAGATTAACAGTGTTAAATATTTTAAACATAAATAAGTGTAAAATCCATATTACTATTGAAGAATTATGTATTAGTAACTTATAGAATAATATTTATAAAAAGGAACATATGATTATGCAAAGAAAGAATTACTTACTGCGTCAATAATGTTCCCTTTTTTTCTCTTTTACAAATCCACCACCCCAACCTATCTCTCTCGTCCCACATTGGATTTGAATCTAAGATCTCACTTTTGGACAAGTAGTTTTAACCACTTGAGTTATCTCTAATCCCTGACTAGCAATAATTAACCAATTATCATATCAATATGAACATATAAGCAACTTTTTCTATATAGATAAACAAACTATTTTTAAGAAAGTCATTTTTCATTGGTGTGAAAGTTTTGTTTTGAAAATTTTAGTTTCAAATAACTGGTAGTAGTTAAATATAATGAATCCATTTTTAGTTCTTCTTTTATATCTCTAATTAGCTTATATATTTTAATTAATTATCCAAAATCAAAGATAAATGCCATTAAGGACATAGAATTCAATCAATAGAATTTCAAAGAAGGCACATGAACTATTTCTAAAAAATAAAAAATTAAATTAGAAAATATCTTTTCAGAGGCTTAGGGCCAGGCTCCCCTTGGTCCACCTTTGCCTCCATGCTTGGATGCCTGATTAATTTTCTGCAACATAACCACCTAAGAAGACAATAAGAATATATTTACCATGTTTGTAGGAGAGATATTTAGACTATATGTTATGTTACTTAAACTGAAGCTCCATGGGTCAGAATGGAGTATATTGTTTCTTAGGCAAATCTCGGGATATTGAAGGATGCTAACAGTATATATACATATATTAATCAAGACTAAGAAATGTTTCTTTATTGTTTTGGTGGCTTCCAAGTTTTGTTGCTATAATATGCGATTTTAGCTAAAATTGCTTGCCGATAAGCACTGTGAAAGCATGAATCTTGTCGCCAATAATACAATAGGTAGAATCATGTCTGCTATCTTTTCCAATGTGCATCAACATCCGTAATTCCACTGTTAATTAGGCTCTAAATTTTTCTAATTAAGATCCTACTAAATCAAGCACTTGATTATAGTTTAATACTTGTATGATTAGTTAGGGATTAAACTTCAATTAGAAAGTGAGTGAAGATAAATTACAGGTTAAAAAAAGTCTACACAGAGTTAATCAGTATCATGACTATTTAAAAGTCTTGTCTGATGAGCAGGAAATGATAGTCTTTCATGGCATCATGGTTAAGGAAATCTCTAGCAACTTGTAACCCCTTTTGAAAACAGATGTCATTCATGTAAAGAATTGTGCATGATTGAATCTTGCTTCCAAGGTCCCTCTTTGAGAATTTGTCAGCATAGACAAAAATGATTTTTGGATTGTTGAAACACTTTAGTAACTGCAATTTTGCCAATCAAATGATATCTGCTTTCTCCAATATTATTCATAATCAATTGGAAAATTTGGAAATCTAAAGTTAGAAATGTCCTCAACAATGATAATAGATACTGGTTTCTACCGCTTTCCTCGAGAGCTTCAAAGAATGTAGGTGTTCTCATAAGTTTCTTTCTTTTTGGCGAGGTAGGTGTTCTCATAAGTTGAAGACACCTTTTGGAATGTAGAGGGTGTTTGGGAGTGCTTATTTGGGACTTATAAGCTACAAATAACAAAAAGCATATGAAGGGATATTTTTTTTTAAAAGTTTATAAAGTGCAAAATAAGCACTCCTAAACACCCTCTAAGTGGATGCACTCTATAGCTTTTTGTAGCTCTTTATTGACGCCAAAAAATAAATTGGTCACCCCAATTAGCTCATTTGATTTTTGTCACCAAAATTGTTTATTGTAAACTCCTTTGTAATAAAATATTTTAGATCCTTCTGGTGTATTACTAGGAGTGTACAAAAAATCGTAAAAATCATGAAAATCCTTTGGGCCGAATTGTATCCGCATAAACCATTGGTTTTCAGAGTAATTCGGTCAGTTGCATTTTAATTTTGAAAAATCAATGCGAGTGGCTCAATTTACCGTTTTAAAGGTTAATGTAATTATGAAACTTTAATAACTCGGTCTCGTAACATTGGACTGATGCTGTATTTGTTATGTACTTATCTGAGATTTTAAATATAAAATACATATAATTTATATGCATTTATATGCATTTTAGATTTAAAATTTCAAATAAGCATATAACAAGCACAAGTTATCAAAGTTTTTATGATAAAAATGTGCCCATAAAATTAGCAATACTTGAAATTGCATGAGTTTCAATGAATAAGTCATAACATGTTCATAATTGCAAATCTATCAAAAAAGGGTCAAGAATACATAGTATAGTCTTATTCAAAGTGCATATGTTTACCAATGACTTATACATATTCAATAGAATCAATTTAACTCTTGTTCATCATACACACCTGTTCACATGGTGGCTCATACCTTTAAACAACTCACTAAAATTATAATTAATCTATTTATATGTTGACTTGTTTCTACAAGTAATCTACTACAACTACATATGATCCATCCAGAATCAAGCAACTTTATCAACCCACTTACTTTATTCAAAAAATAAAATTGAAAATAATAATAGTAGTCAGTAGAATCAAGCAATGATCATAATAGTATACTATGTAGAATTAAGTGGTTCGCTTTTACCTCCATGTTATTGTTTTAACTATGTGCTTATATCCTATGTCTCTTAATTTTAATCCGATTGGTTACTTACTCTGGTAGTGATATGAATATTTTTGTTAAAGTTTAGGAGATATTTGTTCTTTTGTTTCATTTCTTTGAATAAGAAAACAACACCAAGTTATATTTACTTCTTACACCATTTTGTAACACAAAGATTGTTAAAAGAATATGAAATTGTTTGTGCTGTCGTAAAAGCTAGCAATTTACCATTCTAAACACTATACAACAAACAACTCATATTTCTCATGTTTTTCTTGGATCTAGATCGTATTATGTGCCATTTTCTTTGATTGATCTAATTCATACATCAAATATGGGCACTTGGCTTGTTAGCCAAGTTTGGCAAAGTCCTTTTTCCTTTTCTTTCTTTTTTATTTCTTTTTCAATTTAAGAAAAAAATTGGCCAAATTTTCTTGTCTCCCAAGTTTTGCTTTTCTTTCTTTTGCTTTCTTTTTTCACTTTGACTTTCCATATTTGGTTCTAAAAAATTCATTTTTCTACTTAAATAATATTTTTTTTTGTAAAATTTATTTATTACATAGACATAGATATATAATCTTTTCAATCAATGTGAAAATAAAATTATAAATATATTTTTATAAAATTTAACTCTTGATAAAATATTTAATATTACCCATATCTTTTAATAACAGAAGCCATAATTAAATAGAATACTAAAATTAGAAAAATAAAATAAAAAACGTATAAACATTGATGAAAAAGGTTTGAAATTTTTGTAGGAAAAACATTTAACCAAATAATGCCATATGCTATTGATAAAAGAGTTCATACAAAAGAGAAAAAAAAAGGATCTATTTACATCATTCACTGGGCTATATATATATATATATATATATATATATGTATTTATAATTGATTACAATAATATAGAGAAAGTTAATCACAATTCTTTTTGTCAAAACTATAAATATCAGAAACAGTGTGTTCCAAATTATAAATAAAGGTAAAACACAAATGCATCATTCTCTGGAACCCTAAACACGCGTTGCTCAGCGGAGGGCACGTTTGTAGTCGTATTTGGGTTCACTTTCTCAGGCATTAATAATACACATCCCTTTTCTACTTCACCACACGCCTCTTTTTCACACAACAACAAAGGTATTGTCTATTCTCCTCTCCTGTACGTATATATATACGTGTATGTATATGCATATGTACTTTATGATGATTTTTTTTTAATTGTATCTTTTTTCCTTGATTTGATTTTTATTTTGGAAATAAATTGAATTGGGATTTAGGGTTAGGGCTTTTTGGGAATTTGATAGTTGAAGATGTCGGATCAGCGGCTGACGCGTATCGCCATAGTGAGCTCGGATAAGTGCAAGCCGAAGAAGTGTCGTCAAGAGTGCAAGAAGAGCTGCCCTGTTGTCAAAACTGGTAATTTTTTTCCCCTGTTAACTTTTTCTGCTCAATTTCTTAATTTTTTATTATTTTTACTTTCGTTGGATTGCTTTTTAGTGTAGTTTTTTAATTTTTTGTTTATACTTTCTTGATGATTCAGTGAACTTTGATCTGTTGAAATTGTTTTCAAGTGAATTATTCTGGTCAAGGATGTGAATTATCATGGTCCAAATTTGCAGATAAGGTTTGCATTTTTGCTGCTTATAAATGGAGAAGTTTGCGTTTTTGTTAGACAATCAAAAAAGTTTGTTATCACTTGCTTGTTCCTTGTAACTGTTAATAAAGAGGATAAGAATGGAGTACATATGTGTGTGACCAAGGTGCATGCGTGGGTGGTTGTGTGTCTATGATGTAATGAATGGTATGTCCATTACCAGAATTTGTTGCCACGTTTATTGAATGGAAAAGGAAAAGAATGTGTATATGTGCCAGCAAGAGAAGCACATATATTTGGATATATGTCTGTGGTGTAGCGAACTCTGCGTGTGCTGTGTGTAAGGATCCGTCTGCGCTATTTAACGTAAAGGAAAAGAATGTGAGCATTTATACGTGTGCCTGTGTCTCTGCATGATTGTGAATGTATATAAATGACATATTAAATCTGTGTAACAATCTGTGTCTACGCTTATTGAATGTAAAGGAAAAGAATGTGAACGTACATACTTGTGAATGTATATCGGTGACATAGTGAATTGTATATCCATTACCACTTACCCATAACAATTTGTGTCTCTATTTGTTGAATGAAGAGGAAAGGAATGAGAATATATGTGAGTGTATGTGCATGAGTTCGGATGTATATTGCTGTCCTGTAGAATTCGATTTCCTGCCCGTGATTGGAAGACTTTACGTATGACTAATTCTCTGATGTATTTAGTTGTATGTTCATTACCTGTAAGAATGAAGTGCGAATCCCAAGCTCCTAGGACTGACATATAAGCATAATGAGGTTAGTTTTTTGTCGGGGATAGGATAACAATAGAGCCAACATGATGTGATTGGATAATCGGGATCTGACTCTGGAAGTCATGCATGTGCTAGTCTGCCTTCTCATTCCCATCTGCTATCCTTTTCTCATATTTTAATAGTGGAAGAGTGAGAGTAAACAATGATGGAATACGAACTAGCAAATAGAGGCTTCTGAATTTGAGAGTGAGCAATGATGGATAACTAACTAGAAAATAGGGGTTTCTAAATTAGAACTTTCCTAGATATTTTGTTGATAATGTTAGGTAAGACTTTCATATTGTGATTTTTGTTGGACGATTTTGTTTCTCCCTATACCTTATGCTTCAACTTTGCAGGTAAGCTATGTATTGAGGTGACCCCTGCATCAAAGATTGCTTTTATCTCTGAAGAGTTATGCATAGGATGTGGTATCTGTGTCAAGGTTGGTATAGAAAGAAAGTTTATGTGAAAAAGCTGTTGTGTAAGCACACATTGTCCTGACTATTTGTGTCTTCGTCTACTCAGAAATGTCCATTTGAAGCTATTCAGATCATCAATTTACCAAAGGACTTGGAGAAGGACACAACCCATCGTTATGGTCCCAACACTTTTAAATTGCATAGGTTTGTATGCAGCAGAAGTTTCTTTGGATCGGTTGGAGATCAGAAACCTATCATTTGAAGTGTTTTGTAATTTCTAATGCAGGTTGCCTGTACCAAGGCCTGGGCAGGTTCTTGGTCTGGTTGGAACCAATGGTATTGGAAAATCAACTGCCCTGAAAGTCCTGGCTGGGAAATTGAAACCAAATCTGGGGCGGTTCAATGTAATTCTCACAGAGTAGTTGAATTGTTGGTTTTCATCCAATAGATGTTTCTTACTACTTAATTGTGTATTCTATCGCAGAATCCCCCTGATTGGCAAGAAATCTTAACATACTTCCGAGGATCTGAATTACAGAATTATTTCACTCGTATTTTGGAAGATAATTTGAAGGTGTGTTCAGTTGTTGTGTCTTATTCTTAATGAGTTTTCCTTTGCATTCTGGCCCATTGAGAGGTTCTGTATGTGGGGTTTGTGATTAATTTTTTTGACTATTGGTTGTTGCGATGGTTCAGTTGGTTCTAGTTTTACCATCCTTTTTTCCCCCCTTCACAACAGGCTATCATTAAGCCTCAGTATGTTGACCATATTCCAAAAGCAGTCCAAGGCAACGTTGGGCAAGTGCTTGATCAGAAAGATGAGAGAGAAATGAAAGCAGAACTTTGTGTTGATCTTGAGCTTAATCAAGTTTTGGACCGTAATGTGGGGGACCTGTCTGGTGGAGAGCTTCAGAGGTTTGCTATTGCTGTTGTCGCAATCCAGAATGCTGAGATATTCATGTTCGATGAGCCATCCAGCTATCTTGATGTTAAGCAGCGGCTCAAGGCTGCCAAAGTTATCCGCTCTTTGCTCCGCCCAAACAGGTTTTCTCCACTTTTGAATACTTTTGCTGTATTAGTAATCGACATTGAAAATTCAAGTTTTTAATGATGTATCCGCTTCTCACCTCTTAGCTATGTGATTGTCGTGGAGCATGATCTGAGTGTGCTGGATTATCTATCGGACTTCATTTGCTGTCTCTATGGGAAGCCAGGCGCCTATGGGGTTGTGACTCTCCCCTTCTCTGTTCGAGAAGGAATTAATATATTTTTGGCTGGATTTGTCCCCACTGAGAATCTCCGTTTTCGGGATGAATCTCTTACTTTCAAGGTAAAACAGTTACCTGTACGAGATATATGTCCACTGATTAATAAGAATAATGTTTAAAGCATTTCTCTATTCGTCCAGGTTGCTGAGACTCCTCAGGAAACTGCTGAGGAAATTGAAACCTATGCCCGATACAAGTACCCTACTATGACTAAAACACAGGGCAATTTCAAACTTAAGGTCATTGAAGGTGAATTCACTGATTCTCAAATTATTGTAATGCTTGGTGAGAATGGGACTGGGAAGACCACTTTCATCCGCATGCTGGTGGGGTTTCTTTACATAATTTTTATATTCTCTAGAGTTTGAAGTTGTTTATTGTTTTATATTTTGGAAGTCCTACATTGTGTTTGGCAGGCTGGTCTATTGAAGCCTGACATAGTAGAAGGCTCCGATGTTGAGATTCCCGAGTTTAATGTTTCTTACAAGCCACAGAAGATAAGTCCCAGATTTCAAGCTACTGTCAGACACTTGCTTCATCAAAAAATACGGGATTTCTATACACATCCCCAGTTTGTCTCAGACGTAATGAAGCCTCTGCAAATTGATCAATTAATGGATCAAGAAGTTGTGAATCTTTCCGGTGGAGAGTTGCAAAGAGTTGCCTTAGCTCTATGCCTTGGGAAGGTAAACATCTTTACTGTAGTTCCATTGGTGGTCTTAGAAGCCAGGTATAAACACCCACAAAACTCAGCCACATCCTTTTCTGGGGAACATGTCTTTTCTATGGTAATCGGGACTTATGATTTGCTCTATTTGTGTCATCAAATTCTTCTTGGTTCTTTAGGCTATGGATCTTTGTGATATTTCTAGAATTGGTGTCAATAGAGTCATGGTGTTTGAGACATCCAGAATTTGTTAGTGAAGCAGCATGTAAATGGTATATGTCTTGGACCCGCCGGGGGTAGTTCCCTGTGGGCCTGGTTCTACGGGTGCTTTCTTGGGGTGACAACAAGGAGAACTCTATCCTAGCTACTTAAAGATAGGAGAGTCATATTGTTGCCTCAAGGGAGACGTTACCATCGGAATATCCCAAGCTACATTCTCGGTGCATGAGCTGAGGTTCCCATGTCCCGCCGACCCTGCGAAAAAGTCAGGTCGTAAAACGGCTCATAGGACATCTGCGTCACCATTCTTCTTTGGTGTTTGTGGAATGGATCTCTATGGTATTTCTTCACTTTGGGAAAAGAAGGGGCAGGGGCTGGTGGGAAAGGAGGAGAAGGCCTCAAACAATAGAAAGCCCATTGGCGAATGATCAAAGGTTGAGTTTAATACATGCACTTGAGGGAGGTGAGGGTAGTGAGATACTGTGCCATGAAGTTAAAAACAAACTGAACTATGTTGAGTATAGTGCATAGTTATGATATGCCTTATATATCAGAAGAAACCTGTATTAGACATTCATAATTGAGGGGAAATAAGATGAACATTGAGCGGCATGCAGTTGTTGCTAGATTGATGTTGAAACCTTTCCTCCTGTGAAGGTCTAAACAAAATGATTTCAGGAATGACTGCTACAACTTTGTTTAATATTAATTTTCTTACCTAGCAATTTATTCCTCAAAAGTCAAACCTTTAATCACGCCTTTTCTTTTTCTGGGGTTACAAGCACTAGATCTTCATTGTGAAGCCTGAACTTTTGCACTGGAACATGCTGCTTATCAGTAATTCTCCTTCTTCTTCTTCTTCGTCTCCCTCTCCCTTTTTGTTATTTCTGCTTATCAGCAGTTGACTGCTTGCTCTGTGAATTCCAGAATAACATTTTCCAGGGTGATTTATATTTTAACTAGAGTGATTTATACACTTCTATAAATGTGTTCTAAAGTTATTACTGTAATTAGCCCCTTTTTGGCTTTACCTATATTTGAGGACTATCTATGTCAGTTTATGTTTGTAAATTTGACAAAGTTAGCTAAATGAATTTTGTTCTATATCCATAGTAATATTTACTTTGGCATTGTTTTTACTTGTTTTCTGTTGGCCGGCTTCTCATTGCTGGTTCCCTTGCAGCCTGCTGACATTTATCTGATAGATGAACCAAGTGCTTACCTGGACTCTGAGCAACGTATAGTTGCTTCAAAAGTCATAAAGAGATTTATACTTCATGCGAAGAAGACAGCATTTGTGGTTGAGCATGACTTCATAATGGCGACATATCTGGCAGATAGGGTTATTGTGTATGAGGGAAAGCCATCAGTAGATTGTATTGCAAATGCCCCTCAATCATTGCTGACTGGGATGAACTTGTTCCTCTCGGTAAGCCCCCAATTATTTCTCTCTATTTTAAGTTTCTGCTTTGTGCTGTAATTGCCAAATGGGAAAGGAAAAACAATAGCAAATAAAATCCAGAGAACATTTACTCTATGAACTATGAAGAGCGCAAAGGAAGCAGTTAGGTCCAGTTAGCCAGTTTTCTGTTCATGTACATGCCGCGACTTTTTCATTAATGTATCAATAACTTTTTCGTGAATGTATCCTTTTGGTATGCAGCATTTGGACATCACATTCAGACGCGACCCAACAAATTATCGTCCCAGAATTAACAAACTGGATTCCACTAAAGATAGAGAGCAAAAGAATGCTGGATCCTACTATTACTTGGATGACTAATTCAATCATGGAGCAGGTTTTGTTCATCCTCCTGATTACCTCTTTTATTGGCACCAAGATCTTGACAGAAACCCAACCCTTTCATTACGCGCTGATTATTGACATTGGAGGACTCGCACTTTGAGACAGTAGCCCTTGATTTTGTTTAACGGCTCCAATCCAAGGAGGTACTATTCAACCGTGAAAGATCATTGCATATGAATGACATGAAGCTTTTTTGCTTGTGGAGGCGATCGCATTTGCTGAAAATTTGAATATATTTCCTTATCATATATTACTTTGCCCGAGGATATGTTCCATACAGTATATTTGACGGTTGTTGCCAGTTTTGTCTTGTTATTGAGTGGTTTTAGCCATCTGTACTTTTGAGCATCAGCAATTATGCTGATTTATGTGTCAATTAAGTGGATTTTGAATTAATCTTGTGTGGCTATGGCGTTCACTCGACAAATTATTTTTGCTGTGATATATCGACTTGTTAGCAATTGCACATATGAAGACACAGGATCGGCTGTTATTCGAAAAGAAACTATCAGCTGAACATAAGGGCCCTGCGGATTTCTTGGGGGTCAAGACAGCTATTCTGCAGACTACCAATAACTATCTTGTTTCGATATCTTCATATTCTTGGAGTTTGTTTGGTCCAGCTTTTTTAACACCCAGAAGTGATTTTTGCGAGTTGAAAAAATTTAGTTCATCGGTTTGGCTCATTTTGAGAGAGTTTTTCAAGCTGAAGTTAAAAAAGAGTTTAGAAATCAAAAGCTCCAATTGGAAAAAAAAAAAAAAAAAGGGAAAAAACTTTTGAGAAGTTTTTATATTATTTCAGAAATTACTTTTATTTTTTTTAAAAATACTATTTAATATTTTTAAAAATTAAATATCACCTACTAACGAGTTGAAAGCTCAACTCCATATATACTTAGGCTTGTTTGGATTGTTTTTTTTTTTAAAGTGTTTTTTTTAACAATTTTTGAAAAATAATTTTTTTTAGAAGTTAAAAATTCTAACTTCTAAAAAAAGTTGTATTTGAACTTTTTTCAGAGTTCAAATTTTTTTAAAAGTCAAATTAAATAGTTATTGTAAATTTAATGTAATTTTTTTTTTAAAAAAAAACCAATCCAAATAGACCCTTAGTATCCAATAAGTGGGATATTAATGGTACAAGGAATCCAAAATCCTGTTTAGAATTGCTTAATCTAGATAAACTTTTTACACCTGGAGAGGCCGACAAACACACTAGACAAATAAATCCTCACTTTCAATTAGGGGGGCATCGACGCTGAAGCAATGGATGGATGACACATATGCAAATTTTAAGAGCTTTTAAGTACACAACAGAGGATAATCACCTTCAAAATGATGCAATGTTTTATTACGATTTCATATTTTCCAAAGATCAAAATTCTTGGTTCTTTTACTAATAATATACAGAGGCACAGATCCATATTTTACCCAGTTATATCCTCATCGACCTTGTATATAAATATATTCTAAAAGATACATCACCTACATGTATGTGGTACAGCTCTTTGATGTTGTACAAACGCAGGTTAGCTATTCCTTTAGCTTCACTAACTGCCGTTTTTATGTCACTGCTTGCGCGGATGATATGGTGCACTTAAAATAAAAGTCAACTTCACCACTGTGGATGATCGTCTTCTGGAGTTTGGGGAGGCACAGGCTTCCAATTAGGTTTCTCGTCCCAATACATGTCGTAATATATATGACCAGGCGTGTGATCTTCAACGCAACACCATATGCCCGTATATCGCTTCACACGGTTCCTGAACTTTTCTTCCCTTTTCTGATCACATAAACAAGGTCTAGATCAGCATGAAATCTGAATCACATATCATTGTTCCCATTTTCCAGTAAAAGTGAATAGAAGTAGATAGAGACAAGGAAGACTTGCCTTATCGCTGAAACCTAAGAAGGCATCTTGCATTGATGAGAACTGAATGACTTTGACATCCTTAAATGAGGAAAATACTGTCTTGAACTGATCAGGAAGAGAGCAAATTAAAATGAGAAGTGAGCATGATAGTGTCAAACTTCATTATGCAGCACGGACTCGTAACCCAAGAAATATATCCGGAATAGAAAATTTACAAGTTCAAATGGAGTCATTCGGTTGAATATCTCTTCCCTCGTCTAAAAGTCCATGTTTACAAGGCTGACACAATCACCGAGTCATTGAATGAAGTGTGACTTTACGTACAACTAAATTAAAGATAAGCTAGCTAGCTGCAATCAGGACCACGCAGAACACAGAAACAACAGTGCACTTGCCAGTTTGAAGTTTGCAGAGATGAGATAACCTAGTTGATTAAATGTAAAGCATTCTCTACTCATTGAACCATGCATCTTCCTGAACAAATATATTGGCATGTTCGATCAACAACATCCGGTGTTTTCCTTACAACCATTTCAATGCGAGTATCTGCTCTCCTATTTTGACAATGGTGCTGTTAACTGTAAGAACACAAAGTGATTTTGGCTTCCCCCGTTGAAGTACCTTCAAGCAGTTAATGTTCTAGTATTTAGAGTAGTTGGTGGCCTTCACGACACATGCTATCTCTGAGTTCTCTTCAAATAGTTGTGTACAGAAAAAGCTTTTCTTCCTAATTATTTAATAAGCGGATATTAGCAAGATTAGTCACCAAATCAGTTCTTCTGATAATGCCAAGCAGTAGTGTATAACATATTTGATATCCACAATGAAGAAAACAAGTTTGTGTTGACAATCTTGATTACCGTTTCTTCTGTACTGTGCTTGGGAAATCTAAGAACACCCATTTGGCTTGTACTATTTGAAGCTTGGCAACCTTTTGATCCTTCTTGGCAAAGATGGACATCGAGCCATGACTCTTTGACCTGATACATAGAGCAGGAATAGGATATATTAGTATTTCGGTCAGAAAAATGACAGATAGTAAGGCCTTTTCTTGGGCAAAATATTAAAAACACCTGTTGAGGCATCAATGGATTTTGAAACAAAGAATACTCTCTTATCTTGATCCCTGGCCCAAATTCATCCTCCTGCATTTCCTTCAACATTACATGAACCTGCCATGGAAACAATCATTGGAAACAGATAACTAAACTGCAAAAGAATTCAAAATAGTACCATGCACCCCCCGTATTCCTCCAGAACCTTTCGCCTTCATTAGGGAAATATAAAAATGATCATTTCATCAACTAAAATATGAGAAACCAAGACTATATACAGATACGATCTAAATCTGAACTTTTGAGAACATGAACGATAAATGACTACATTGTACTTGACTCAAGTAGTGATAGCCTGTTCGCCTAAACAGAAAACAGCAATTTACTATGCTGGATACTCGTCCATGCTCTGATGATGCATACAGAACCTCCATTGCTTACTGCTATGTCAAACTGCCTGAGCTAACAACAGAGTTGATCTGTTCGAATTATCAATAAATCCACATTCTCAGTGATTGCTAATGTCTCTAAGTTCATGGGAACCTTTACACACCAATTTTTTCGATGGTAAGACATCTGTGACTAAACTCTGATTTGCTCTCAGTATGCTTTTAGTAGGGAGCAGATGTTTCGAGGGATTTAACTTCAGTGTCAGAATAAGGGTTCAGATGCCGCTCATAGATTCTTGGATTTTAGATATGGGATTAAATCCAGCATGGAATTTAGTCATCCCCGCAACAGTCAAATGATACCACAATGGAGTCAAATAAAATTTCATTCCTCTGGTTATTTTATCACATAATAAGTTGCTCCGAAGACTACTCTTGGGAAAGGAAAACCTCTGACACAGGGAGAGAACACCTGAAAAATGATTTTGCATCGGAAGAAGAAACATATATATAAACGGTAACTTGCGAGCCTTTTCATTTTCCTTCCCGATAACCGGAAGTCCACTAGCAGTTCTCACAAAGAATACTTCTTACCTCAAATACATGATCTAGAGGGCAAACAAAAGGCTGTCTGGTCAGGCTGCCTTGTAAAACTCCAGGATGTCCAAACCATAACCTATCTAACCTGCACCATATTGGAGGCATTACCTAAAATCACAAATAACAAAAAACAAATATTAAGATTCATATTTAACAGCAGTAAATATGGCGAGCTCAATCAATATTATCTTGCTGCTGTGATAGAAGTTAAAAATGCATTTTACTCCTTGCGGCATTCATTTTAGAATAAATCATAATGGTTAAAAAGAATCTTTAATCCATCTCATGGGCAATAAATTATCTAAATCTGCGGCAGATATATGTCTCTATGTTCTAGATGGAAAAAGTATATTTACTTGCCAGACAAACTTCAGCTTCGTAATCATTATCAATCATGATATGTAATGATAAACTTCTTGCATCTAAATCTAGTCAAAAGAACAAAACAATAGAACAAATAAAAGGTCTTAGATTCAGCCATGCTACACTTTTTAGTTATTGGGAGAACCCAAATACTCTCTTTTGGATTCAGGAAACAACTCTCTTTTTGAGCTATATCGAAGAGACTCTTTAAAGTTGGACCAGTATGATATTCTCATTCAGAGAAGCTTGTATCATGTTTGTCTGCCACTACTTAACAATGTCACAGTTTGTTCTGGGTATGAAACAAACTCTCGATATCTGAGAGATTGTCATCACATAGATTATATCCTTTCGAGTCCAGCTCACTGACAATTTAGACAGGAACCTTTATTCAAACACATATTGTAGTCATAAATCAAGATCATCAAATGAAATATGATACCATATTGGCCTTCTATATTGCAGTAAAATAATAAACAAATATAGATAGAAGATTTGGAAGAAGCACTAATGCTGGAATAGTTGAAATAGAAATGCATTACAAAATGCAAACAGCCAATAGAGATGGAATTCAAATGGATTAAAAGACAAGAAAGACAGAACATAAAGCAAATATTGAGCAAAAGTTAGCAATGGAAAGGAAGTAAAAGTTCACAGAGAAAAATACAAAGTACTAATCTGATGTCCAGCACTTGAAGGATAAGCTTTGCAGGAGCAAAGTTACCAACATACTAGACATTATACAGAGATGATAACAGTGACTCTAAAATAAACATACACCAAATCTAATATTTAGGACTTGAAGCAATACATTACTTAGCAGGGGGGTGATATACCAGTACAAAAACCATTATTTAGCTCTTTACCTATCAGATGAGGAGGGTAAGTCATCTTTTGGAAAAATGAATACCGGCAGTGCAATAGTTCTTCCATAATCATGAAATATAGAGAAGTATAAGTGCGCTATTTGTTATAATATATAGAAATCCAAATACAAAAGATGGCAGTATTTCGTCCTTAATGGTTTAGTGAGGAAATTCATCTTTATGTTGTTGCTCCCAAGACTAAGAAATTCACTGTATAAAGAAGATGTCAAAGATCAGGGTACTTACCAATGTCCGATTCAACAATGAAGCTATAGCGAGTGCAGTCCTTATCTGTTTTATCTGAAGATCAAAAACATATATGGTAGTTACATTAAAAGAACAAGTATGACGACCACCAGGTTCCAATACACCACAAAGTTCCTGTGCTTCACGTACTTGGTAATTAACAAGAGAAAAGTGCGAGTCAATATTGTGCTCTCCATCTAGCAACAAATTCTTTGGGATAGATGCTTTGAACGCTAGGAATCCTCCTGCATACGATCCTCAAAGATATTAGATTGCTATATCATTAAACCACGAATAAAATTAGTAAGAAGGACGAGCTACATGTAGAGATCTATATTGTATATCCAAAACCAATTATGTTATAAGTAACTAAGATCACGAAACTAGAATTAACTGCCTAGAAGATAAACAGAGCTCCAGCGCAATGAAGCTCGTGCAGAATTTGGCTGTCAGAATTTAGGCTATTTGCTGGACATAAAAAGCCAAAACACAGAACGTTTTGCATTTGCATTTTCCAATGTTTCAAAGAAAGCCATCCCCAAGTCTGATTTTGATGCAATGCTGAATTTTTTCTTTCTTCCCACTGAGCATAGATAACTATATACATCCTATAACAAGAGCTGCCACCTCGGTATCTCTTGTTAATAATAACAGAATCATAAAAGTGAACTTTCTATAGTGTCAAGGAGAGCCAGAAGGTCAACAGAAGGAAAGAAGCTGTTTCAACAATAAGCAACTGAAGGAACCTGGTGGATCGTAATATTCTGGTGGGTCATAGAAAACCATCCCTTCACGTAATCTATGACGCTTTCCCTCAGTGCCGGCATATTGGAATGTGGTGTGTACAGCATAAGGCTCCAACCTGAGTTGTTGATACATAGCCTGCCAGTGGACCACAATTAGTCATTTGGTGCAGGAGGCACACGTAGAAAAAGAAGTTCATAGAAAGCAATTCTTTGTCAGTTGGGACTATGAAATATCTTTCTTCACCTGTAATTCAAACCTAAACAGCTTAGGATAGATCTAATATGAGTTAATTCAAATCCTACATGGGTTTGATATTAAGTATGTGATATCCTAACCTATTTTTGGATAGTCATTTAACTATTTAGTGCACATAGACAAGGCCTGAAGCATAACATAAATTTCACAGTTGGAATACTATAGTTTTCTAGTTTATCTGTTTCTTTGGTTGAGTTCAGTTCTCTCCAACTGAAGCTGACTGTGGTTCCCAACTAAACCCTTACGGACAGGGTATCTTCTCTCTTTTTAACTTGGTCATATCCCAGTTCCCTAGGTTTTGGGGGCTAAACCATCAAACGATATCCATAAATCCTTGGTTTGAGCCAGATTTTGAAACAGAACCATCATTCTTCCTCGCAATCCAGCCCCAGTAACACATGAATCGAGGCCATCCTGTATCAGTATGATTCAGCCAAACCTCACTGATGTACTAATTGTTGTAGAGAAATGAAATATTCAGTACAAGCCGGGTTAGAGCAAGAATTATACGTCGAGATATAAATTCTTAGATCAGATACTAAAAGCTACATAAAACATAAAAGAATTAAGGTTTAAATTGCTTTACCTGGACAAAATAAGTATGTCCACTACAAAAAATACTTGCGGGGAGAAGTCCAAGCTTGAGGTTTCCATCATAAGCATAAACAAGACCACTGTCCCCATCAACAGATGGTCCTAGTTGCCTGCGAATTATATCATTGAAACCATTCTGATCCCAAATCTTATCATCAGCGAGAAGCATTTCTTTCCATTCTTTAGCTAACTTCTTTGAAGAATCACTTGGCCGCCAATGAAAAATTCCTATATTGTAGGCAGCACCAGCTGCAAGACAATTTTTAATTTCCAGTTACGAAAAGCTTGATGTTGAAGTTAATATTTCTACTGAATTACAGAATCAGTTGAATATATTTAACTGGATGTAAATCATTTGAGCAAATACCTCACAATGGCAAAGAACCAATGGAAAATAATTTGGTTCGAGAATAGGTGTTTTCAACAATAAGCTTTCAACTGGCTTTTATGGTACCAACCATAAGGGAACCTCACTAGTTTTGCTACACAGAAGGTTGCATGGAGTTTTTGAAGGGGGAACTTTGCTCCATGATGATCTAGTCAAACATATTAAATATTGAAACTTGGCACATGAAAGAAACATGCAATTAACTAAGTGAATTATTTGCAAACAATATATCCCAAATTATAAAGATGCATTCAAGGAAATTGTTTCATATCTATCCACTGTAGATTACAATTATAGCTGATATCACAAACCAAAAAACACAAGCTGTCTACACATTGCACAGGTCATGACAATTAAGATCCACATGCAGACCCTAATCACTTACTAGCAGTAATACTACTGTCCTTTACATAGAATCATAATCCAATGCTACATTAATCTAGATTCATGCACTTTCCCTTTCTTCTTTATATTTATTGATTTTATCTTTTATGTCTTTGGATATCCTATTTTTTATGTTTCTTAACTAGTGGCAAAATTTTCGTTGCATTCTAAAAGGGGCTTATGAATGACAAAAGGCTCAGGCTACCAGGAAAAATCACCAAGCAAATATAAGAAATTAGATGAATGTAACCATCTCTCAGCGACTTTACCTTCTTGCCAGATCTCCAATCTGTCATCAGACACTGTTGGCACAACTTGATCAGTAGAAGTCAAGATATCCGCTTCAGGGTAACGTGCAAGATAGGGAAGGGGATTCTGTCGAGGAATATAACAAGTTGCTAGAAACATGTTAAGAAAAGGAAAAAATTATGGAACTAATAAGTTAAGAGAAGATAAGAACAAAGCAAGGGAGCATTCATTATGAGATATTTCATAAACACCTTAAGAAATTATGCAAGAAGTAAAAAGAAGACCACTGCTGAAATATGGACAGTAAAGGAACACCTTCACACCTCCCTGCCCAGAGAGTATATATATATTCCCTTCTATAACAGAGACACTTGTAAAGAAAGAATAGATCTATCCATTTAGAGTTCGTTTCATGTTCATTGGAGAACCTTGTCTTCCAACTCACAACATTAAAAAGGAGGTGTAAATATAGTGTGCCTAGTCTTCTCTCTGTCAAACACCCCAACACCACCCCCCCCCCCTCCAAACCAAAAAAGAAAAAAAGAAAAAGAAAAGGAAAAAGGGAAAGAAAACACCATCAACACCCAACCAAAAAGAGAAAATAACTTCCTTTCTATTACTTCGAGCAATTTTGATAGAGCAGTAGATGGCATAAGCTCAAAACACTTCTCAGTGAGCAAGAAAGTTGGCAAAATCAAAAATTACTTGGGGCTTGTTTGGATGGGCTTTTTTTAATTGCTTTTTTTAAACAACTTTTTAAAAAACTGTTTTTTTTTAGAAGCAAAAAATTATGGCTTATGAAAAAAGGCTGTATTAGAGTTTTTCTCAGAGTTTTAGCTTTTCTGGAAGCCAAGTCAAACAATTATTGCAAAAAGAATGTACTCTTTTCAGAAAAAAGTGCTTTCTTCTAAAAAAAAGCCAATCCAAACAGGCCCATAGTCACATGAGTTTTAGTAAAACTGTGTAAACATAAAAGGGCAGCAAATTAGCAAGCTTTCCTTCTAAGAAAGAAGCAACTATTAGGCATGACATATTACCTTCAACCACACCATGTCAGTATCACACATCAGTAGCTCAAAACCAAAAGGCAGGATTGAATCTATCAGAATAACCTTCTCTCTCCCCATTTTGTGGAATGTTGGTGAGCCCCATCCAACATCTACAGTGCTCATATGGCTTCCCATATCAAAAACTGGCACACCTTTCCAGTAAAGAGCCTCCAACAGTTTTGTGTCCATAGCACCTGATGAACAACTAGGTACAGCTCAGTTTACCTACAAATGGTTAGCAGATAAAAGAAATGCTTCTTCTCTGAAGCAAATATTTTGACAACTGAAAATCACTTACCAACCAGAAGGTTCTCGATGCCCATATCAGTCAAGCGTTTAACCCATGTCAAGATAAAATCCATAAAAGCAAAGTTACCAAAGGTCACTATTACAACATTATCGTTCACTCTTTGCTGAACCAAATCTTTTGTCAACCTGAAATTTTTTAAAGATGGCATCTTTGAACCAGAAGGGGGAACTTCCCAAACAGGTTTCATTGATTTGTTTGGATGCTGGGAATTGTGCACTATTGGTCGGTGCGAGGAATTAAATGCTTGATCCAAGGTTGACGAATTTATGTCTGTGATAATTTACTCACTGGTTAGCAGAGTGACACAGAAGATACGAGATAAGAACATCGATTGACAAAGAGGAGATGATGGAACTAACATATACCACAAGAAAACACCTCCCACCCCCACCCTGAACAAGAACATGAACATACAAGAAAAAAAAGGAAAGATATGTGGAACAATTGCCTCCCAAGGAATACAAACAACAAACCGGCTTAGAAATACAATTTTTACAAAGGCACTTTAACATAGAAACTGGAGATATCTAGAACAAACTCACATGCCTCAATCTTCAAGACCAGGAAAAAACCACAAAAGCATATCATGCATACATCTATCGCAGGGATAATGTCTGTTTGTCACACTTCTACATTAAGACTCCACCAATTTAAATATCAAGTCTGTTTAACATTTTCTGGTCAAAGTACTAATCTTTTTCTGAAGCAAATTTCTCATTTTGACTGATCAGATTCCTGAAAAAAATTTTACAACATTGAATAATGTCCAAAATACATGGGCATATACATTTCAGAATTCTTAATAAACATTATATCTCAAAAAAGGAGAATCTTTTCACAGAACAAAAGTCAAAATAAGCATTTAACTTCAGGTGGAGCATACAATACATACACACATACATCCGTAACTACATAGCTACATGCAAACTATGACTGTAAGGAAACTGAGCAAAGTCCAGTCATGAAGCACAACGTACAACACATTCGTCTATGTCCGCCGCAACATAGTAAATCGTCAAGCTTATAATTTCAAAAAGTCATAGTTTCAAAACCATAAAACATTCACATGTATCTCTTTATATTCAACCACTGCAGCACAAAGTACAGCATCACTTAAATTTCTTATATTATATAGCAAAGCTTCAAGCTTTACAATCTTAGGAATTCTTACCCCAGATACCTAATCACACACCACACACTATATAATTGTATCCATTGATGTTCAACCACTGAAGCACAAGGTATAACAATCCTGCAGTCTCCACATCAGCCAGCCAAACTTTAAAACTACTCATATCTCATACCGTAGATTATACATGAATTTCAGACAAACAAACACATAAACACACACACATATAGAGCATTTCACTTACATTTCTTATATAGCAAAGCTTCAAGCTTTAAAATTATAGATATTCGAACTTTAGATACCCAATCACACAGCACATACTACATCATTGTAGCTATTGATGTTCAACCGCTGAACACAAGGTACAACAATCCTGCATTATCTCCATATTCGCAGCCAAAGCTCAAAAACTTCGTTAAAATCATAGCGTAGATTACACATGAATTTCACACAAACAAAAACACACACACACACATATATATGTATTTAGGTATATATGCACCTGGTGAAGTTGACGACTCGAGCCACGGTGTTGAAACGGCGCCGTTAGAAGAATAAATAGCAGAGAAGACATAGAAAGAAGAGAAGACGATTCCGATAACGACGGTGGCGTAGATCGTCACGAACAATGGCTTGGTATTCGCGGCCTCCGGAAACCAAACCATCGCGTAAAAAAAAATCAAATCAAATCAGATCAAACCAAACCAAACCGAATCGATTCTTAATTAACTAACTATACATGCACACAAGCTTTTATTATTAACATTCAATCATTTCATTTTTTCTTCGAAATTTTAACTTCAAATTCTTATTTTGATCACTAACAACAAAAATTGAATCTCAAGCAGCTTAACACCAATATGTTAGTGAGGTTTTTGGTTTTTCACAGACAAAAAAACGGCGAGGGAAGAAAGGTTTTGGTTTTAGAAAGTCAACGGATGAGGTTTGACTTTAATTATCCTAAAAGGGTTAACCAATGGAGAACCCCTTTCTCACCTGGCCAGAGGCCCCTTAACCAGGCGGGAGGTAAATCGAGGGATGTGCGTGAGTGGCAACCCGACCAGGGAGAGGACCAACGGGCGTGAAAATCCAAAGAATATTTCGCAATATTTCAATGGAGATCGCCGCCACACTGACTGATCCGCGTTCGCGTGTCTCCACCCTAATCAAATTATTGATTGGAATCAATTGGGCGGAAGGAGAGTTGTTAATGATTTTCCTTACAATTATAATGCATAAGAGTGGTTTGGTGAATGTATATTTTATTAGTTTTAGTATTAAATAATATTTGTTAAACGACAAATAGCTGTCGACGACGGAACCAGGTTTTTTAGTTTTTTTTTTTTTTGAAGGAAAAAAAATATTTCTTTAAAAAGTTAAAATTTTTAATTTTAAAAAAATCTATAAATTATTATTTTTATAAAATTTTAATTTTTTTGAAATTTAATTCAACAATAAAAAATGATTTTTTTAAACCAATCAAAACAGGCCGCTAAGTATATATATTGCTTTATGTCTAACACATAATCTAAATTTGTGAAGGCTCAATAATATTTGTTTATTTTTTTGGGTCAACTTTTTTAACCTACTTGTATAATTATGTGATATATTAACATATTTAATATATGTTTTAGATCAATTGAGGTTCTATAATATTTATTCTTTTTTGCAATTGGAAATTAGTTTGGAGAAATATGGAATATGAAATTTATATTGTTTTTGAAATCTCTTTTGTGATTTAGGTAATGATGTTATTATAAATGAATGGCTGTCTATTTTGAAATTTCCCAATTTCTACCACTTGCTTTCTATATTTGCCAAAAGAATAAATAATCATCAATAGTGTTACATTCATGATTATTTTGCGTGCATTAAATATAATAACATCACCTGTTTGGATTCGTTTTTTACAAAAGTGTTTCTTTTAACAACTTTTTTTTAGAAGCTAAAAATTTTGGCTTATAAAAAAATTGTATTTGAGTTTTTTTTTCATAATTTTAACTTTTTTAGAAGCTAAATCAAATAATTATTGTAAATTTAATGTAACTTTTTTAAGAAAAAAAAAGTATTTTGTTCTGAAAAAAAGCCAATCTAAATAGGCCCTAAGATTCTTTTAACACAAGAAAATCCTTACCAAGTAAAAGAAAGTGAATAATGTGATTAAAATCATTTCTTGTTTCTCATCTCACACGGAAGCAAAATTAAAATTGTGACACGAGAATAAAGAAGATAACTTCATTTATTTTTCATTGGACAGAAAAGAAATTTTTTTTCTAACTTTGAACAATTTGAAGTCTTTTGCTTTGTCTTTCTTGCATTAAAGACATTGAAACGTTGATGATACATAAAATCAATTCTATTGAGAGGGTGTTTGGATTGGTTAATGTACGTCGTTTTTATTTAAAAAAATAAAAAAAAGATTATGATTGAGGAATTTTTGTCATTAATAAGATGATGCTGCACCTATCATTATAGATTTTTCACAGACCGCCAATAAACGCTTCCATAGGCTATTTAGCAAAAACCAAAAAAAAAAATTTATGTTTTAGGAATTTTTATCATTAATAAGATGATGCTGCACCTACCACAATAGGTTTCATAAATTCCCACCTCTCCCCCCCCCCCCCCCCAAATAAATGCTTCCATAGCCTATTTACCCAAGAAAAAATGAAAAATATGAATAATCTATATTGAAGAACATATGGCTGAATCATAAATGTAAAGAATATTTTCTGTTTACTTTAGTAAGTGTAGGTATCATGAATTTGAAATTATACGACACTCTTGATTTGATTTTAACAACAACAAAATCTTGCCGGTTGGGCTTGCTACTGAATTCCTCTTGTTCGAGAAAAAAAATTGTTGGTAGTTTTATTTGTATCTTAAAAGAATATTTCTCACATTGGAAAAATGATGAAACTTTTCTCACCTTATATTAGTTTATACTTTAGTGGGTTTGTGAAAGATGGAATAAGGGAATGGGCTCGTGCGCATGAGAGTTGGGCCGTTAGTTTAAATTGGTAGATTTGCCTCCCCGCAAGATATTCCTGAGGCCCGGTCCAAGCCTTAACGGAATAGTTCGAATTTTGCTCTTGATATTTCATTTTTTGAACAAGTAAAAATATATGCTTAAAAATCTATCTGCAGCCTTAACGGAACAGTTCGAATTTTGCTCTTGGTATTTCATTTTTTGAACAAGTAAAAACATATGCTTAAAAGTCTACCTGCAGTTTCTCTTTTAGCGGTTGAAGACCAGATATTTCTCACATTCAGCTGCATCATTTTCGAGCTAATCTGTTGAGCCTGAAGTTTGTAAATATCCCTCCATTCTCCATGCTAAAGACACTCGTAAAAAATTCCTTCTCCTCTACTCTGTTCAAAAGACTGCTGGGTATTTCATATTAAATTTCTTTTGTTGTTCCTGAACCTAGTTCAAAACTAAAAGAGCTTATTGAATCCTAGAGGATACGCTTACAATTGGGCGAAATATCCTTAAGGACAGTGTTTATAACACGCCTCAAGCTATTATTTGATTTTGCTACATTACTTTTGCACTTGTTCTACAATTGTGTTTATTTCCTTTAGACTACATTTTCCAACAAAATAACAACATCAGATAAATCAGCTAAGGGATTGAGCTTAAGAATGTTTAAAAAGCATGAGGTCCCTTAAAAAGTGAATACCCATTAGTAGTCATATGATTCTTTCAATAAAGTTAATATAACTTAGATAGACCACAAAGATGGTTTGACTCTATTCTTCATTTCCATCAAAAACTAAATTTTAGATGCACCGATCTTTTTTTCAATATCAAAAAACTGAATATAGTATAATTATATTGAACCCCATCAAAAGTTTCAAACTTTCAAAGGTTGTGGTCAGTTGAAAAATAAATAATATTTCGGAAAAAAGAGTAAAAGATTGAATTTGAAACCTTCAATCACAAAAAATACTTATCCTACCGTTCTATGCAATCCTTCGAGCAAATACATGTCATTTTACATTTGGAATATGGAAAAAGAATAATTTGCTCATCTCTAGAATTCTTATTGTTACGTTTATGTTTGAATAATAAATCTTTAAATTGTTGACCCCATGTAGACTAGTTATTAAAAAGTATATGTTATCTTAAATCAGTTTTCATGTTGGTCAAATTGTTGATAATAAAGGAAATTAAGGAAAACATGAACTCGTAAAGGAAAGGAGAGGAGAAAACTAAAGTTTGCTCGAATTAGAAAGTCAGGAAAGTATGAGTTTGTTTTTGTTTGGGTGTTTATTTATACTCTTTTCTGATTTTATATACACACTTCCCACCCAAGTCTCTAATGTTGTTCAATTTGGAATTTCTGGTTGAAGCCTTGCATAAATGTGAAACAATAAAATGTCTTCTTCTAAAAAAAAAAAAGTTCAAGATAAAAGAACAGAACTTTGACCCTTAATTATATGCATAGTTATTCTCATGCATAAGACAATTCTAAGTCACTTATTTAATCTTCCTAACACAAAATGCCAACTTTATGAATCATCTCAACAACCCATGATAATTTTCTTCATCTGATGCTTCTGCAAAACCTTTTTCCTGATTCTGTCTCACAATCTTTCTCATTGCTAATTGCATATATGCATGATTAATTAAGTCACAAATAAATTGATATTAGCTGTTAGCTTAACTATGAACTTCCTTTGGATTGTTGTGCTTATCATTGTTATTATCATCATCCTCATGACATTAAGAGACTGGGCTGTTCACTTCCGAAACAGCTCATCAAGGTGAAGGTGATGACCAAAAGTCTGGAGACATTGTTACAAGCATTAGTTTCAAACATTGTTGTTGTGATGCTGCAAGGACTTATGCGCTGGAAGAGCTGGAGATGGCAACAAAGGACTTCAAGATTCGGCTTGGCGTCAGAGCAACTTCTGATGTATACCTGGCTGAGCTTGCAGATGGGAAGTTTGCTGCTGTCAAGCGTGTAAACATAAAAAGAGGTGGCAGCAGAAACGTCTTAATGAATGAACTTTCAGTGCTGCTAAGGATTTCACACCCTAATTTGGTTGGCTTGATGGGCTTCTGCCTCGAAAAAGGTATACTTATTCTAGTTCGCTCCCATACTTTCTTGTAGACTTTTCGACCTTCAACTGAGATTCTGGAATCTCCTTAAGAACTCCCGAACCCCTTTTCGAAGGGGCACTAGTGATACTATGGACGTTGCCAAGCCTGAGATGGTTGAGCCCTTAATCCTGTCCCCCATATTGTAGCAATCCTGTTCCTTTGATGTTGCCTAATTTGATTGCTTGTCCTTTCAACGTCGCATTGACATTTCATGTATATTACCTTTAGTGAGCAGGGCCCCAGGCCTTTACACGGCTATGTGTAGACTAGTTTGAATTATACGTTAAAATGTGCTATTATATTTTCTTTACAAATAGCTAAAAAGTGAAATTATTGATCCATGGAGCTTCCTATTGAGTACTCTTTTGATCAAATCATTGATGCATTAAGACAATATCTTGAACCAGGAGAACAACTACTATTGCTGGAGTGTGTCCCAAACAGGAGCCTGTTTCATCGAATGCACACAAGGGATGGCAAATCCTCAGGCATACTTTCATGGTCTAACCGCTTGAGCATAGCCTTAGACGTTGCTCATGCTCTTCAATACCTTCACTCAGTGGCTGATCCTCCTATCACACATAGAGATGTTAAATCATCCAACATTCTATTAATCAACGACGATCACGCCAAGCTTGCGGATTTTGGGCTATGCAAGCTACAAAGTGACACGAAAAGCGCTCGCACTCCTATTGCAGTGAATGGGTCGCTTGGTTATGTTGATACATATTACTTGAATACAGGGCTAGTATCACACAAAAGCGATGTTTATAGTTTCGGCGTTTTACTTCTTGAGCTGACCACAGGGCTAAGATCAATGCTGCAGGGTTCCACAAGTACTCTTGCAGAGTGGACACAGGATTTTAGGAGCAATGAAAATGTGGAGGTGTTGGTTAGGATGTTGGATCCAAAACTCAATATTGGTGATGTGAATTTGGAACAGCTAAGGGTGCTGATAAATGTGGCCAATCAAGCTTTGCTTTCAAACCCTGAAGCAAGACCAGATATGACCCAAATTGTAGATGTACTGTCAAATTGTATAGAATCTCAACCCCTACCATTGTAAATTTTGCAACTCTGCAAACATTTGTAGTCCACGTTGATTGTAATTACATATGTATATTCTCATTGTTTATACATAGCGTATGAAACCATTCATATAACGCTCCTTACACATTATTTCTTTATAAGATTTGTATTTAACTTATAATGACATGGAAACTTAAGAATTTTGAGTCAGTTAGTTAGGATCATTCCTCGAGTAGTAATCATTCGAGCATTTCATATCTAAAAGAGTATTACCAAACATAATTTATTTTGATAAAGATTAAAAAATGCTATCCTTCTACATTATATTACTTTCTCATTAAGTAGCATCGATAAAATTATTATATAATCGATCTCATCTTACGAAATAAGATACTGCACTTTTGAAAGTCCTAATATAGAAATAATATGGAATGTCTCTTTCACAAATCAAGGCAAATATTTTGATAATGCCAAAAAGTATACTATTCTATACTATTCTATCTGTTGCGGTACAACACAAGGGCAGGTGCATTTTCGTTGCTCCTGTTTTTAATTATATGCGACGATCCAGAACAAATTGCAAAATCACTATGAAAAGGAAGGATAATTATATGAAAAGCCTTTAATATTGATTCTTTTTCTTCTTCCAAAACCAAGGAAAAAAATATTACATTTTTTATGATCTTTTTTTACAATTTTATTTATTTAAAAGGGCCGGTCATATTTCTGGCTTATAAAAATAAAAATACTTTGTTATAAAAAAATTCATTAAAAAAATCATCTAAAAAGACCCTAATGCTATGTTTGGTATAACAGAATGGCTTAGAAAAGAATTTCTATCCCAACTTTTTTTTTTTCTTAGTTCGGTATGAGATTTTAAAGTTGAAAAACTCATTCAAGAAGAATGGTCTTTCTAGAAAAAAGTGACAAAAGTCATTCTTTATCTCAACTCAAGAAAAGACTTTTCCAACTTAAGCAGAAAACAAATATACATATACATACATACATACATAAATATATATGTATATATATATATATATATATACATATATATATATATGTAGATTCTCCATTTAACCATCTCAAGTTCTCAGTCATCATACGAAATTTTTCAAATTTTACAACTCAGATACTCTCTATCTATCTTTAAATATTGGAAAAAATAGTAATATATTTCCAACATGTATTATTATGTTAACATAGATACTTGTTCTTTTTGTAATGTTATTTTAAATGCTTTTGGTATTTATCGCTAATAAACTAGAATTAACTTGGAGGGAAAATAAAATTTTATGTGCTTTTGGTATTTGTCAATAATAAACTAGAATCATTCCGTTTCTTTATAATTTGGAAAAATATTCCTTTTTGAGAAACCAACAATTTTTGGCTTTTGAAAAAAAAGGTGAATTTGAACTTTTCTGAGAATTTTGTTTTTTCTACAGTAATCAATTCAAATACTTCTTTTAAAATTAAATTTATTTTAAATATTTAGCATTATATCTTATTAGGTTATTTCATAATATATTAAATTTAGGCTAAATTAGAAAACAGTGGAATTTTGGTCTATTATTATATTTTTTATTCTATTTCCGCATAATAAAAATGATTTTATTAAACAGATGAAAGAAAATAGGCATTTCATTCTGACTTTTTAATGGTCATAACCAAGCACAAGAAGAAAAATGTTTTCTTGGAGCATCCTGCTTGGAAAAAATATTATTTTACAAGTCATTCTATCACACCAAACAGGCCATAAATGATCAACTAACTATGAGTGTCGCAATGAGCTGTGACTTTACATAACTTCCCCTGAAATAGATATTATTTTATATTCTTATTATGAAAAAAATTGTATAAACTTTCATAAATTGACTAAAAAAATTTGTTCATTTATGTATATGCTAATTTTATTTTAACTTTTGTTTTGGATTTTTGATTTGGACTTTTGATCCAATTAAATAAAATTTTTGAGCTAACTTAGGAGATAAAAAATGGATTCAATGGGCTTATGAAATACGTATATTCTTGTACTTTATTAAGAAAAACAAATAAAAAGTAACACAAATAAACTATCAAGGTTAAAATTATTATGAAATTATTAATTACTCTAGATATTCATCTTTGGCCTAGTTTATCATTATTCAAACTCTATAAATGGTTTATGATTATCTGGACTCTCATATGATAAAGTTGGATTAGCTTATGTACTAGTCCTATGTAACTATTCTTATATTACTCTTATAAATAAGGTTTTTACATTATAAAGTTGTAACATGTATCAAAAGTAACAATAAAATATTGTTCACATCTCTCTTTTATAACTTGTTACTATTTTTCATAATAAAGATTTCATCATAGTATATATATTTGTGCATGTAAGTATGTGAGTGTTAGTGTCTCTCTCTACACACAAACACACACACGCACGCACATATATATATTCAACTAGTCTCACTAGATTAAATATATTTATTATGCATTAAAATATAAAAATGATTCTTATCCCGAAATACATTTAAATACATATAAGAAATAATTATTTTGTATCTATTGACTCTCTTAAAAAATTATATATTGCATATGCATACTTTCTTTTTTATATTTTAAGTTACACTCGTAACACTCTCATGGCATGAAAATCATAAAGAGCTAATGTCTAAATTATTGACTATTTCTTTCTATATTAAAAGTATTACACCAAACTAAAAATTAATGAAGATGAAAAACTTTAAATCTTACCAATTAATTAAAGTTTTAATAAAAAGTTGGATGATATTATTATTTTACCACTATAAAATATATTATTTTCGTCAATGGATCCCAGTTTATTATTTCGTCCATCTGTTTGGGCTTAAAGAAGGGTGAATTGTTCCCCTACCTCCTTGTTCTGCTTAGAAACACATCTAGATTCTTTACACAAACCCAATTCTTGAACTTGATTTTAAGAATTGTATGCAATTTCTTAAATAATGGGCCATGTGAACTTCGTCCTGGCCTAATCTGGGTTGGGGTTAAGTAGCTGAAATGTGAGCCCAAGTTCTCTAAGACCTAGTCCCCGTTGGCAAATGATGGGCTGGAGACGGCTGTGATAGTATTTGGCCCAAGCCCAAATCTAGAGTCAGGCCTGTGGAAACTATGGTAGAACAAGAAATGATGCTGATATATACATGTTACATTGATGAAGACCGAAATTGTATATTCTTTGACTAAATTATGGTTAAGTTTTTGAATAGAAAAGAAATATGGATTCGTACTTGAAATTTTGATTATTCAATTTGATTATTTATGATTCATCTCGACCTAAATCTTAAATGAGTTGAGTTATTTAATTTCCTTTTGAGTGCATCGAATTGGAAACCCAAGAAGGGAAACAAAACCTCCTTTTTCTCTCTAGATTCAATCCTTCATGCATCAACTAGAATAGCCTTTGGTAAGTGGCCAGGTAATTGGGGTGGAAACACTCCAACAACGCGGGTTCGAATGGTGGCAGTTCCCTGCTGAAATATTGTGGAAGCTGTTGCTGGGTTCGTGACCTGTTGGTCCTCTCCCTGACAGGGCTGCCACTCATGCACATCCCTGATTTACAAACCCACCTGGTCATGGGGTCTCTGGCACAGGTGGGAAAGGGGTTCACCTTCAGACTAACCCTTTTGAAAGAGTGGTCCAAACACTTGGGGTGCCAGCAATTGTGGTCAATACTGCGGCACTTTATTCTAGGATCACAACCCACAAGATTTATGTATTTGAAAATACTAATATGTGACTCGTGAGATATACAAGTTTTGTTATATATATATATATATTTGATATAATTAATTTATATAGGTAAATTATAGTGTATTATTCAATTTGATTAATAGCTTAACTATAATTGGATGCAAAGAAAGTAATGCTAAATTGGTCTTCGGTAATTTTTTCCTTTGTATGAAAAGGTTGTTATGTTGGACAATATAAGACATGACAATAGAAATATTTTATTGTGCAAGTCATGTGGCAGAACATAGTATTTTGAGAATTTAGTGGAATTATTATCTTAGTAAATAGTATAAATAGATGTGTTCAAAAATTTCCGCAAGAACCCGTTGGCTTTGTTTCTTTTGCGACACAAGTGTATTTCAAAAGCAAGGTACACGTTCAAGCCCAATAAATTAAGGCTTTTCAAACATTCACATGCTTGGATATTGTATTTTTGCTCCCATAATTAACTAGAAATTAAATAATCTTGTTCCCAAACTTCATTCACTAAGTCAACTCTCTCATTGACTTGCTTATGGGTCAACTCGGCGCGAATCCCCAATTTAGTCATCTCTTTAATATATATTTATATATATTTAAACAATATAAAATCTTAACTTACACTTAGCAAATTAAAGTTATTAATGAGCTATGACTTATTTAAAAGAACAAAAACTTTCCGATGCACAAAACCAGCTGGCTCCCCAGGTTTTGACTTATTTTTCGTAGTGGTTATTACTCTAGTTGCTTCTTTGAATCCTCCAAAAGTACAATAATATCATAGTTCATCAATCAGTTTTTTATTACACAAAATGTTTAAAAACAAAAACAAATACTATAACACATAATTTTAGGTTTATAATGCATAATTTTGTTTCAAAGAAGACTTCTTTTGTCCGAAGGGACATAAATATTAATTTTTGGATTCAACGAATATTGTAATTCTTTTTAGGAAACTAAAAACCAAGTTGCAAAGAGACAAATTTATGAAAGGTAACTCCTCTCAAATCTTTTTTGAGAACTCCATTGAGATGCTCCGGGCAATTACCTATCGAGTGTACTCCAAAGAAAAAAATCATAACTCATGATTTGCAATCCAATCGAGACTTGTATTAGTTTTCCGAAAAATTATGTTTAAGTGAAAGTTTTATGAGTTACATATTGGTCAAACCCCAAAAAGAATTACTACCTGTGGCTGAGATCAAACAGCAGTTAAAATTTAATGTTGCATCTACATTTGTTTGTGCGTATGTACGTACGTACATGCATGTGTACGAATCAGTCTGGTGCACGTGTCTGCTGTGTCACGGATTCGCATGTTAGCTCACGTTTTTTTATGGGCCTAAAAACATTGACAGCGGGGATACACGAAAGACGACTCTATTTATTATTTATATAAAAAAAATTTTGAAAGTATTAAGTTTATGCTAATTAATTAATTTACTAAATGTCGTGTAATGAACTGTTTATCCTCATAATTAAAAAAAATCTAAGAATCAGGTGAGACTGACGTGGTGGAGCTAACAAAAACAGCCAAATCTTATCTGTAAAGTCTTAAAATGACTTGCAAACAAAGTGACTACATTAAGATAATCATCAATAGGGGAACATATTGATTCTCCCTTTTTAGCCCTTTTTGTACATTAATTTTGATTATTAAATTGATCGTTAATTTGCAAGTGAACCCTTGCGAGTAACCTACAGACAGATTCTCAGTTATTTTAATTTTTCGTTAAAATACTTTAACGACTAGAAATATTTTAAGAAACTTTTCAAATTAATTTAAAAAAGAGGATTGTATTAAGAAATTGTATCGCTTAGAAGTCTACACTATTAAAAAAAGAATTTATCAAATTTTTTTATTTGTTTTCCAACATGTCCTCTAGGAAGATTTGTCTGTTTAGCTTTATATGTAAACAATTATAATATTTTTAAGAGTAAAATGCGTTTTATTTGCTATGTTTTGCAAAAATTACATAAAATTCTTGTGGTATCAGAATTCGATACCCCTTATAATTTTAAAAACATTGCAAATTGACCTATGGGGTGGGGCATACTCCCCCATCTAATCTCAAAATTATATTGATTTATATTTTCTCCTCTTAATTAATTATTTTATACTCATAAGGATTAATGTGCAATATTTTTTAAACCACAAGAGTTATCAACTGAGTTCTCAAACCACTACATGTTTCATGAATTTTTCCAAAACATGAGGAGGTAAAATATATTTTTGCTCTTTGTTTTTTTGAGTAAGTGGGGCCAAAACTTGAATTTATGGCTTGAAATTTGATATTCTCTCTCATATATATATATATATATATATATATATCAACAAATCAAAATCTCCATCCATGTGATTCTACAAAAAGCAACCAGACTTCTAATTAGGTACAAGACATATCAAAATTGATTTAAAAAAGATATCCGCTATTGCTAAATTGAATCGATACTCTAAACAAGTATCTCGTCCACGATCCAAACCACCCACCACTTGGCTAAACGCCATAGGGTCAGATACTAGTGAGCTCAATCCTAAACTTAGGATATACGTAAAATATACTGCTCTAAGTGCAAATTTCATCAAAAAGTGGTATTGATGGAGTGGTTTCCACCTTATGAGATTGCAAACAATTCAAATATCCATGTGGGGTAGGAAAAGTTGATATGTTTGGGGTCTTAATTAATTTATTATTTGTATAATATGCATGCCTTTTTCAAATCCCATCCCATCGCTTCTTTCTAATATCTTTCTTTTCAATCAATAGTATTATTATTTATATAAATATAGAAAATAGAATAGTGATAATAATTGCTAAATTCAGATGCCATGCCCATAATGGTGTCAGCTGAGTAAAGATTTTTTTTTTTTTTTTTTGGTTGTGTGGTAACTAGAGACGAGGGAACAACAAGAGGGGGCCCTTGATGTCCTCTCAGAATTTATTATGATGATAACAGATTAGCTTCAGTCCATTTCTGAGTGGTTTTTCCATTTACAAAACTACGACACTTTCCCTGGTTTTTCTCCCCACGCACATAGGAATTGGGTTTTTTGTTTTGTGAACATACACGCATGTGTTTAATTGACCAAAAAAAAAAAAAAAACCATGCAAGAATGGATCAAGATGACTATATGTTCATGTAATTTAATAGTGTCAACATCAGGAAAATTAATCTTTCAGGTCGGCGAAATTATTTGATTTAAAGGAAGAAGATATGATTTTCTTTTTTCTTTTTGCATCGTTTTTGTACTGCATGCTAATTTTATTTGACGTGACGGGCGGATTTAAGAAGTTTTATAAGTAAAAATTAAGTAATTTTGAAAAGCAAAATTAATGGAAATAAAAAAGTTTGACCAACAAGTTTGGTAATGACCTCACTCTCTTACAGAAGAGAGCACAAGTCCAACTTTCGTAAAACGCATTTGTTGGGAAAAATTTTCTTTTACCACTCCAAATCTAATGAAGAATTAGTTGTAAATTTAATGTAATTTGAAAATACACTGTTTTAAAGCAGAACAAAAGGAAGCTTATTGAAAAATATTTTTAAAATGATTTAACCCCGCCGTGCAAATGTAAATTCACCCACGAACACGAATATCAAATAAATTAAACTGATTATGGCCGTGTATTACGCAATTAAATTCCAAACTAAGCATGTAGTCAATTTAATTATTCTCTCTTGTTAGTCTTGGTACGAAGTGATGACTGGTCTTCAAGGTAAAGATTGATATGAACATGATCTTCCAGGAAGCTTAGCTTGTATAGTTGGTGGAATACATAATTCTTTGTCCAACACGTACGTTGGATATAAATAGTTGGCTGTTTTCTGTCAAGTTGAGCAATAAACAAGATTGAGACAAAAACTGTTTTTCTAGACCCAAAAAAGTGAGGCAATGTCAAATTCTAGGAAAGCACCAACCTTTTTAGACAAACTTATTCTGGATCCATGCATAAACACTTGTAAAAGGTAATGTGACATTAGAATCTTGTCCCGCATCATAACAGTTTCACTTGTTCACTATGCCAAGGTTTCATTTGCAAGACTAGATAACATACCAAATAATATCCACCTCAAAAGTCGCCTTTTTAGACTCTCTCTCTCTCTCTCTTCCTCCCTCCCTCCCACACACACACACACACACACGACACACACAGCTGTAGTCCAGTACCCATGAAAGCAATAGTTCAGAAATTAATTAATTAATTAAAGTTCAAAAGATTGAAATTTGACTCCACTAACCAAAACTATATAGTTCACTAGATTACAACTAGCCTAGTTGTTTTGTTTGTTTGTTTGTTTAGTCCACTGAGTGAAGAGCCGAAATTAATGAGGTGCCAGTGCATAATAATGACTTTTAGTGCCCATCTAATTTTTCTTAATGCTTATTTTAAGTAGTAAATCAGCTACAACTTGCTCATATCTAAAACAGCCAATAGAGATGAAAAGGGTTTGATTTAGTTGCACTAGATTCACTTAACCTTAAATCCTTAAATTAATAAACTTTCCCATTTGAGATAGTTGCCTACAAGTTGATGTTAATTAATCGTGTAATATATTACTAGAAATATGTGCAAGAATATGCCATAAACAATCTTAGCTTATCCATTTTTTTTATAGTGAAAAGCTACTCATAGGATAGGATATATGGTATCGTCGGTCGTGGTGGAGGCAATAGACAACGAAATTGGCCATCAAAACTTTACATGTTTACGTGAGCATGCACAAAGTCAGTAAATTACATATATATATATATATATATATATATATATAACTCTCAATTTCATTTAAAAATATAACAAAATTAGCTAGTTATGTTACACTTGTTTTAAGCATAAAGACATTTAATGTAAATAAAAGTTGATGTTACACTTCGAAATGTAACTAATATTTGTTACATTTGAAAGTGCAATTAATGTTTATTATACTTGGAAGCACAATTATTTAAGGCATGGACCAAACAAAATTCAAACTTTGTTATATTTTTAGATATAGCAATGCATTTTTCAAATTTATATTAATTACACTTTCAAGCTTAAAAAATTTTTGTTATCTTAAAAAAAGTTAAATATAAATGTTCCAGTATCATTCCTATAGTTGAAAATGCAACAAATATTTTTTTTACATTTAAAATCATAATTAAAATAAAAGTTATTATTTTACTCTTCTACGCTTACTCTAAGTTTAATAAAAAATACATAATTACTAGCATATATATATATATATATATATTTATGTAAGTGCATGCAGAAAAGTGTTTGATATGTCTTGTTTTGTGTTGATTTCATCCGATCATAAGTATCTCGTTATCTATTTAGTGAGTAACACGCATTACATATCTTTGATGAATAGTAAATGGATTTAGTGATATATGATATATATGTTAATGATTCTGAAAGATTGTCTGTTTCGCACTTTGAGGAGAAGTAAATGTTGCATATATACTTGTAAAAAAGTTATTCAAGTGCTTGATTTGTAAGTATTAATTATATGTATCCAGGACAATGCCAATGTATTTTGAGTGTGTGGAGTTAAGTCATCCCACTAAATTGGTGCTGACTACACCAAATTATAACGTGATAGCAAGAGAGGTTAGATGGTGACAATTGAGAAGTACACACACACATACTTACATATATAATTATATGTAATTTGACTCTATTTAAAACCTAAAGTTGTCCTCGCTCAAAGATTTTTCGTTCTTTTCTTGACTTCAATAAATATCTCATTTATAGTTTCAGTCGGAATATATATATAGTCCATTAACTACAAATTAAAATTTTCCTCGTGAAATGTTAGACATCTATTGTGCCAATCACATGAGCGTGTCTCTCACTTTTTGACCAACCTATACAATAGTTGGTTCTATATTTTCCCGCCAAAAAAAATTGTTAGAGTATTTCCTCCCACATAAAAAGACCATTTAATTAGATGATGTGCTACTCCTATTGATAGATTAGTTTTTAGGATGAAACTTTAGAACTCTTTACATGGTATCAGAGCTCAAGTTATGGGCCAGTTATATTTGTTCAAGTGTGACCTTTTTTCATCTACGTGTGGCATTCTAATTTGTGCACGTGTGATCCTTCTTCAATTATCAAATTAGGTCACCTGGAGAGTGTTAGAGTATTTCCTCTCTTATGGAAAGACCACTTATAGATTTTGGGCTATTTCTACCATTGATCAATTGGTTTTTAGGATGAAATCTAGAATTCTTCACAAAAATAATATATATATATATGGAAAAAATGGAAGGAACGTCGCGCTCTTCGTCCTTGGAGCTCTTTGAGTTTGTATTTTGCCGTACAAATGGTGAAAACATTTTTATATGCGAATTGCTCTTACGTTTAACTGTAGTAAACATTTTTTCTGATCCATTGCTGTATATAAACCAATTATTACATTCCTATATTTACATATTTCAAATTAAAATCTCAATGCCTATGCACATGAATATATATGTTTTGACTTTACCCAATATCCTCATGCGCATCATCATAAGTACTACTGAATTAAAGATTAAGCAATCTTGAAACTGATCGATCAATAATAACTTCGCGAATATAAACTAATTAACATGAGCACTCCTAAAAATTAAAATTTTGAAGTATAATGTACCGAAGCAGTGATCTTAAAATGTGGTAAGAATAGATAAATTAAGATTAGGGACGAAGGCCTTTCCTTAGTTTCCTGAACTTTTATATAAATAAAGCCAAATGTCACTTATAGTACTGGATGGCTCGTTTAGGAGCAAGATCAATATGTAATGGTTATTTGAAAAGGTGTTGGTAGATCATTATGAATTTTCCATTTTATGGATATGATTTCAATATTTTTGTCCTTCAATTTCATTTACCAGGTAAAAAATTTTCATGTACTAGGTAAAAAGCAAATAGAGGTAAAAAGTTTCATTTACTAGGTAAAAAGCAAATAGAGGCTCATTGTTTCATTTACTAGGTAAAAAGCAAATAGAGGCTCACTGGTTTACAGTAAAGAAAATTTTGCGGTGTTTGAAAGGCAATAATACTATGGGCTTACACACTAAAATATCCTTGAAATGCTTACTTGATTCAGAATGGATGTGTCACGCCATCCGACCCAAACTCTCAGCCCGAACCCAGACCCTGAAGCACGCGAGCAAGACTGTGTCAGACCCTCGAACCCAAACCCTTAGCTTGGACCCAGACCCTCAGGCCTGCGAGCGAGACTAATATTATAGGCATAACTAATAACTATTTGTGCCTCTAATAAATTGGTCCAAAATAGTTAATTCAAGTTGTTAGTTATACCTGTACTACCCACTTATAAACAAGTCACAATTACCTCACAAACCGAGATGAGATATCATAGGACGGATGATAGGAAAAGCACACATGAATATTATATTTTTTTGGGATCTAATCTTGTGTCTTGGTTGACAAAGAAACAAACAACAATTGTACATCAAGTACAGAAGCTGACTATTAGGCTATTGCATTTGCTACTGTTGAATTCAGGCTATTGCATTTGCAACTACTGAATTATGTTGGCAGTGGCGAACCCTGGACCAAAAATTTGAGGCGGAGGGGGAAACAATTCCTAATGTTATAAGAATATGCAAATAGTTATTTAAAGACTATCAAAGTAACAAGTAATTTACCTTGACATTTAAAGTAACACATTGACATTTAAAGACTATCAAAGTTCAAGTAATCCAATTTCAAAACATACACACAAAGTAACAATTTCAAATGTCATAAGGTGTGTCTAGATACTAATAATTTAAAAAAAAAACACATACCATACTATTACAAAGACATACCTCAATCCCAATACTCCTCAAGATTCTTTTACAAAAAAATAATAATAATGAATTGAGACATGAAAATTTTCTACATTAATTAGTAGACATCTATGTAAAGTAAGAAAAAATAGGATTATTGATGTTCACTTAAATTTAATAATTTAATTAATATATAAATTACGATAATTAGATTTATCATAAATAATAATAACTCAAGTTATACAAAGTAAGAAACAAAAAAACAAATACAAACAACCTTTAAAAAAAAATTATGCATAAATTACCTAGGAAAAAATAAATAAATTAAACATGTGTTACTTTACCTTTGGCTTTGTGTGTATGTTTTGAAATTGGATTACTTGAACTTGAGGGGGAGCTATCGCTGGACGAGAGAAAAGAGAGGCTTGTGCAATTGCTTAATGTGTAAGTCAAAAAAACTGGAGAAGAATGGATTTTTAATTTGTGACAATTGGGCCGAACGAGAAAAAAGTAACAAAAATTGTGAATTATCGAAAAAAGAAGAGAAGGAAAATGTATTTTTTTTTCTTAAAGATTATATTATATGTATTTTTCCCCAAAAAAATTTGGGGGCCCGTGGCCCTCCTAATCTCAATGATGGTCCGCACCTGTATGTTGGATACAAGCTTTTACTCAGTGAATTATGTTTTGTTTGAAAAACTTAACCAGTTTTGTGGGATGACAATAACGGAGCAACATACTTAACAACAAATTCGATATTTCATACATGCACAAAACATATAAAACTTGATTTGCAATTTGTGGTGATCTCCAAGTTAAATTTATCTGGTCATCTGATCAAATCGTATATATTATGAGTAAACCGCTCTATCACAAGATATTATCAATGTTTTAGAGACAAACTTGCTGTTACAATACCAGCTGCTCTTGAAGGGGGGTGATAGAATACTTAATATTTGATATTTATCTTTTGTATTTTAAATGCTGGGTTGGTTATAAGTTATCTACACACTCAATATAAATACACAACACTTGTAATGATTATTGAGAAGTACACACTCTCTCAGTTTTCCACACCTTTTATATCAGGTAAATTATCATTTTGTATTTCCATGAACTCAAATTAAACAACTCTCTCTCTCCTAATTAATTTTTTCTATAATTTTCTAGAGATTGGGGATAAACTCAAATGTACATCTTATATGAAGGGTGTGGGAAATGAATACTAAAAGGAATTAGCATAAATCAAACAATCGGTGGAACAATTCGATGAGTTTATTTGCCTTCGATGAGTTTATTTGCTTTCTAGATTTTATGCCCTTCTCGAAGGAAAAAGATAATTTTATAAGCCAATAACTGAGATAATCAAATGTAAATGATTATACATTATTTGTTTTTAAATCTTTTTGTCGAACAATGATTCTTCAATGATATTGGAACTTGTGGACTTCAATGAAAGACATGTCTTTTTTGTTACCGGCCAGAGTCTTTTCGATTAATTTGCCAAATGATTCAGGAATTCAATCGTTATGATTTATCTAAACATATTTTATGATATCTTTTTCTTATTGTTGTTGTTGGGATTATAAATATACATACATATATATATATGTATGTATGTATATATTGCCTAGAAGAAAGCAACATTTGTCAATGTAATATTATGAAGTAGGTGGTGCGTTTGGGACTTCTAGTTGTTCAATATAGAAGAATCTACCTCAATAACAAGTAGTAGTATAATGGTATACAGCTTAAGATTATAAGCGATCTTGGAGGCTCAATATTGAATTTTATTTCATTACGCCATATAGTTCTACATTTCTGATAGTCAACATTTGAATCTTTTTAATTATTAGAGTGGGCTTTTTCATTCACATATATTTTAGGAAAAATTATATTACACCATTACTCTCCAAGCTTTTCAAACTCTAAACTTTGTTATTGTTCCATATGACGCCATAAATTCTGTTGAGCTTGGTTAATAAATTTTATATGTAATTGTTGGAAAAATCACAGACACATGCATACACCAAAATACAGTGGAAAATACATGCAAAGAATACCCAATATTTTTAACATGGTTCGGCCCTTTATGTACATCCACGATCCCTTTGAGATAAATTCCACCATTCGACAATAATGGGATTACAACTCAGGTGACTTTTTACACAGATAAAAAAGTCTAAACCCTCCATAGAGTTTTTACAATGGTTCTATTCTCCACAGAATTAGAACGAATGTAAGACACTCTCGATACTTTCAAGCTCTCCTTCTCATCTATACCTCCAATGGAGTGTGGCTCTAAGGCATACCAAATACAAGCTACAAGAACCTCTTGCTCCCCAAAATTTCTTCTTTATTATTTAGACAATTTATATTTTGGTAATACAATTAATTGTCTTCTATAAGTTTTCTAATTTGTATGGGTCTAGACTTTAAATCATAATTTAATAGTAATTTTTTTGTAATATTATAATGTTATAAAAAAATGAAAAGAGGCATTAACAGTCTCTGCAACAGGCTTAATGGACCCAAATAATATGTACCATGTCCAGCCTTCATCTTTCAATGACCTCAACAGAGTAACACCTGTACGAACCTAACAAAATCATTTAAGTCAAACTAATATAATAGCCAAGGGACGTATATATGTTACATATCTTCAGTTAGGTGCATGCATGTACAGTTGTGTCGTCATCTTTATCTTTGCAACCGATCGAGCTATTGGTTAAAATATACGTCAAGATACATAATATATATATATATATATATATATATATATAATATGTATAATTATGAGGGGTCATTGCGTGGCGTTTGTGTAATCATATGGAAGGTTTATAAAGGCGTTAAATGTATTATTGATTCTATGTGTGCTAAATTTTAGTTCCTTTTTCTTTTTCTCTTTACGAAACTATTATTTAGAAACTATTGCATTAATCCGAAAGATGATGGTTGTTAAATGAAAATTTTTATTAGTTAAGATTAAAACATTATTGTATGTATACGCTAAAGAAAAAGAAAAATAAGATAAACTTTTGCAAGTTATTATAAGACTAGTAGCCCCTGAGTTTATCTAATCTTGAATTGACATATGCAACGACAAAATATATTAATTACTATATATACTGAAAGAGATGGAGCATTGTCAAATGCTTAATAAATCTCAAGCAACCACGTATGAGTTCTATTTAAACATCGTATAATTTTCCTTAATTAATATTGACTTCTACAATATGATAAATCTTACGTACTCAAGAAAGAAACAAATGACCAGTTGACTTCAATTTATTTGTTTGCCCCAAAAACAAAATATGGGGGAAAAAAGAAAAGGTTGACTTTTGAGGCCCAACCATGTGGCTTAAGTTTATATGTATCATGCTACATCATGAATGGAGACTATTGGAGTTTAGTCATAAAAAACAAAAGGAAAAAAAGAAAGGAAAGAAAAAGCAGAAAGTAAGGGCTCCACCATAACTTATTGATTGGTGGTCGTCCATGCTTTTGAAATTTTTACGAAGAATTCACGGAGAAATCGGACTGACACAATCACACACTCACCAAGAGAGAGGAGACAAAAAGATAAAAGCAAAGTAATGACGAGCTGTTCCCACACAATGCAAGCTGCTCACGGAACGACTTATACGTGATAATGAAAAGATACATTGATAAGTAGTAATTTTCAAATTGGAATTAAAGTTCAGTTCGGACAGTAGAAACGTAAAAATCAATTGAAAAAAAAAAAGAAAAATTAATTAGAGAGAAAAGAGACGTAAATTGAAATTTAATTTGACCCGATTAGTACTTACGTTCAAGATGTTGAAAAAGAGCATATATATATTATGAACAAATTAGGGCATAACACATGGAAAAATCGCATATAGTATATCATTTTCCACGAACACCATATTTGGAAATTGATATATACTTCCAACTAAATTGAAAGAGGAAAATCAAAATACGACAAATCAAATCAGAGAAAACTGGAAGAATTCAAAGCAAAAATGAAGAGGGCTACTCGTAGAATATCGTTTTCCGTCCTTTCTAGCAACTTTCTTTTTTCTTTTTCTGCTCTCTTTTTTACAGTTTCATGGTTTATGTAAACACGCGTACACAAATGCCAACTAATTCAATTTATCCGATCTATACGTAGTAGTTAGACTTTGTAATCAGTAATTTGTGTCTGTACGGCAACGACAACACACGTTCTTCTTCTCCGGCAAACATTTTTGCGGCTCGCTAGGTGGCAATGTTTTGAGTTGCCTCTTTCAATTGTCTAATAAAATTAACATGCTTTGCTCAACCAGCTGCAATTCTTGATCCACATTGTGGGCGACTATCTCTCTCTACTCTTACCTCATGCTTCGAAAACTTGGGGATGGCGTCATTAGGCCGTAATCTTCGCCTTCTACTTTCTAACCTTATCCACATTTTTTTTTATATAATACCAAATTCAATTGAGGGAATTTGACTATCAATTAAAAAACACCAAGTGTAATAACCCTTCCTAGGACTATTGCATCATCTAAGACAAGGCACTCAATCCGGCAGTAACTGACGTGACTCCCAAGCTATGATTTGAGTTTAGGGGGGCAAAGTGATAAAAAAAATTTTACTCAAAAAATTAATGACTTTTTTTTAAACAAAACATCCTATATAGAAAATAGCATACATACATTATCATACGTATACTTAGGGCTCGTTTGGATTGACTTTTTTTAAAAGCGCTTTTGAGAAACGGCTTTTTTTGAGAAGTTGAAAATTCTGGCTTCTAAAAAAAGCCGTATTTGAGCTTTTTTTAGAGTTTTAGTTTTTTTGAAAACCAAATCAAGTAGTTATTGTAAAAGTAATATAAGTTTAAAAAAAATGCCTTTTCAGAAAAAAAAATTACTTTTTCTTTAAAAAAAGCCAATCCAAACAGGCCCTAATATGTATATTCATCTATTGTTATGTTATAGAATATGCATATGCTAAGCAAACAAAAAAAAACATTTCTAATTTTTCAGAGGCATTTGGATATATATATATATATATATATATCTATTTCTCTTTTATGAACGCCAAAAAGCATATCTATACATCTCTTTTGGTATTTTCTTTTATATGGCGTAAAATTAAAAAGATCAATTCTTAAGTAGTTGACTACCTCTTTCTCTATAAATATATTATCACCAAAAAGAATAATTAATAAAGATGCTAAAGCTTAAATAAATATCAATCAGTAAATTTTTAACAAAGAGTTAATATATTATTATTGAGAGTCACTAAAATTAAACTAAATAACCGAAAAATTTTAGATGTTAAATTGTTAGCTAACTTTAATAATTTTTCAAATAAAAAGGATAAATAATAAAAATATGTACAAGCTATTACTTTTTCCTTGGGCTAGGGGGATACAGTACAAATGCCAACTTCTTTTTTTTTTTTTTTGGGTTAACAAATACAAAAAATTAGCTTTTTATCATTTTGTTATTACTAATGGCATACAAAAGGGAAAAAAGAAGAAGTTCAGTTGTGCAAAATGTAAAAATGTCATGCATGCATATATGCCAACATTTTAATCGGTCGAAACTCGAAAACATAAAGTTTGTCACTATCATATAAAAGGTCCTTTTGAGACGAAAATAGCCTCAATTATGGGTCTTTATATCAGAATATTCAACATTTTCTGGTGGTCTCACTTGGCTTACGTTACGAAATTGTGATCTTACAGAAGTGATTTTCAATACTAGTTTTTCAAGAAAATGAGTTGCATATTAGTCAAAAAACTGCTAACATCAAATTGTTTTGATAATTTTATTGGAAGATTACTTAAGGTAAAATAGATAATATTTATAATCACAATAAAGAAAAAACTATGTTATTAGGCTCTGTTTGTTCAACAGTAAGATCTCAACAGTCGAGATATAGAGGTTTTAGTAGTTTTAAATAAAATTATTAATTATTCGGCCTTGTATTTCAAGAATTGAGTTTTTGGCTGTTTTGAGGGAAATACTATATTTGACTTTTAAAATTATGGAGTAATATTTTCGAGAAAAGAAGAAGAAAAATAATTTCTAACAGGATGTAAAAACAATTTAGCAAAATCCCTTTTTAAAAAACTCTAATTTTGGAACCTGTAGTTTTTTGGCTTTTCCTAAACTTTTGCTTTTATAAAAAAGCTTTTCTAAAGATGCGTGAAATAAGTTAACTTTAACTTTTAAATTCACTAAAAATATTTTTAAGTGTCTAAAAAACTAAGCCAAACAAATTCTTAATTATGACAATGCCAAATAGTAAAAACCATTTTCTTTGACGACTCCAAAAGTAATATGGGTTCACGATGTTTGGAGAAAATTGCCTCGAAATTAAATAACAATTAGGCCAAATAATAAATCTTTTTTAATAAGTTAAAAAGAAAATTAAAAAGAAGCTATATATCTAATCCCGCAATCACATAAGTACGTGCAGAGAATTATCTCTTCATAAAAACACCTACACATTGAACAATTATTTGAAGGAAAAAAAAAAAAAAAAGGGAGAAACAGAGAGGGTAAACACTTAATTGCCAAGACATGGTCTAAGAACTAGCCACACCAATTTTTTTTTTTTTCGTTTTATTTTCTGATTTTGGTCAAAGTAATTGTGGGCAATAATTGATACCGATCGAATTCCAATTTGATCTCAACCATATATAATTTATTCGTCTCAATTTATCCTAAACTCTTATAATCTATAATTTTTTTTCATTTTTTGGGAGTATTAAGAATGCAAATTAAGTGATCTCTCTCTTTTTTTTTTTTTTACTTAATGGATTTTAAAATCACAAAAAAAATTATGTAACTGTGACAAAAATATAAGGTATACAATACATTCTCCTCATATGTATAAAGACAATAAGTGATATTTCACTTCGAATCTTAATATTAGAGAAGCTCTCACTGTACATGGGGAAAAATAAAATCGAGACATTAATTGTTACATTACAATAAATCATTGGTTGAGTGACATTAACTAAACATGCATGGCCCCTTCTTCTTCATTGATGACGACCTCAAGAAGATGACACTAATTGATGTTCATAAATTTTCAGTGTTCATGACACGCGTGTAAATTTAAGAAAACTGTTAGAGGACCAACAGAAAAATATGGATAGATACAACGTTGACCATTCAATATCTTCATTAATATGTAAAGCTCTAATCCTCTACCCTTTTGAGATTGCCGTGGATTTGTCATCAATGTTGTTGACCGTATCACATGCCTATGAATAATGTTCCATGCCTATACTAATCAGTATATATGAATTACCGACACTCTTCAGAGAGATTTGCATTGATATCAGACACGTATTAACATAATGTATAATGATTTTATTTTATTTTATTTTTTATCACAGACACATACCGAGATATGCTACATGACATGTTGGGACGGATACAATTTCTTTTTTAATTTTTCAAAAATATTTTGCTGCTCTATTGAAATTTACGGAATATATGTGTATTGGGTAAAAATAAGGTTAAATAATATAGTGGTAAGGGGTGATGTCATGATGACGAGCCTCAACCTATTGAAGTTGAAGGAGCTAACGTTGTTTTCTTCGTAAATTTTGATTTTAGACTTCATCTTTTTAGTATGTGCTAAAATATTTGCAATATGTGAGTACATATCTATTATTTTTGTGACGTGTAATTTTAATCTTTTATATCTAACTCTCTAATATTGAATATTTTATTATTCAACCCCAGTTTTCGTTACTATGAAAATAATGTTTATTCATTACACATATAAAAAATTTAAATATATTTTATTTAAAATATCCCAAACATATCATAATTTATTTTTTGAGAAGAAAAAAAGGGTTGAATCGGGTCAATGTCTAAATTTCGTAGCCGAACTCCCTAGATTGGTATTTTCGCTCTTGTAGTGCGCTATCTATGTGTAGTATTCATTTTTCTTTTTTTCTTTTGTTTTTTTTTTGTTTTTGGTTTTTATTTTTTTTGTTTTTTGGTAGTGCGTTATCTATGTGTAGTATTCAAAGAAAAATGCAAAATTGGCGCATATATGCCAAACTATAACTTTTGGCACACATTTAAAGAGATATTTGTTGGTACTTGTTACAATATAGTGTTTGGATATATTGCCTTTGAAATCAGAGTAGCAGCCATATTTGCCTTTAACGAGATGAATCTGGCCTTCATGTAAGGGTAAATGAAGATGTATACAATTAAGTTTTAACTTCAAATTGAGAAAGCACAAATGGACAAGCGAAGTGATGTGCATATGGTCATGTCTGCCTATTTTCCACTTCTTCGCTCAAACATATCAGTTAATATGCTAATCTTATCCTATTCGTAAGAGCCATTCATTTTTTATAATATAAATTGTAAAATAATGCCTTATGTTATAGGATATTTTTGTGTTTTTGTTTGTTAGTCGACCTTTTCAATTTAACGTTGTCTTTAATTAACATTTTTGAATATTAGCTTGTCGTAAAAAAAAAAAAATATATATATATATATATATATATATATATATATTAAAAGATTAGTTTAAGTTTGATATTTATCTTGTTTCACAGATAAACACAAATTTTATACAACAAGTTGCTTTATTTTTTAGTATTGCATTTGGCTTAGGAAAAAAAGGGATTCCATTTGAGATGTAATATGTGTATGAAAAAGAAATAGGTTTAATCTTAAACTGAATCTGACAGATGTAACTTCTACAGATCAAAAAAGATAAATTTTGAACTTAATCTAATATTTTTCTAGTTTCTGGCGTAAGACAAATTTCAACAATAAGTTGTCTCTTATTTCTTAATAGTTATACTCGTTCCGAAAGGAAGTATCCATTTGGTTGTCAAAAAATTGGGATTACATTTGAGATGTATACGTATAGGAAAAATAGGTTTTGAACTGAATTTAATATTTTTCTTTAATCTCACATGTAACTTGAATTTTGTACAATACTTTGCTTTTTCTCTTTTTCTGTCATATCCTGAAATTAAAAATTTTGCAATTATTTTTATTTGTTTGTAGAATAACATTTAATGTGCCCTACGGGATCCCTCATCATATTGTTTTCTTTTCTTTTTTTTTTTTAAACCCTCGTCCTAACACAATTATCCATTTTCACGGGATATCAAGACCTCAATTATATACTTTTAACTATTTGAACTACTCTTAATTCCAAATCTCTCGGTATTGAGGACACTTATGTTTGCTATACACGTATCTACCAATCTTGACATTGTTGTGGTTGATTTTTCTACAGATACCTTGAATGCTGCTCAATCTGATCTAGGCAATTATTAGGCGGTATTGCTGCTCTGCTTCTGTCGTCTTTATGTGCGCACAGTGCGTAGCATGCATTCCTTGAGAAGAGCAGAAAAGGCGCATATATATATATATATGCCAAACTGAAACTTTTGGCGCGCACACACACACACATATATATATATATATATATATATATTCATATTTATTGGTACTTGTTACAACGTCAAATATATCGCCTTGGAAATCTGAAGTGTGCTATAAACGATCGGCATGAACCTGCCCTTCATGTAACCCATTAATGAGGACGTGTGCTATGTGTCAACTGGGCTTTTGGATGTATTTTTCTAGAAGACAGTCGTTAAAAATGTTAGTCGTTTTGAATAAGTGTCCATAGATTATCTCAAATTCATATATGATAAATATAAAACTCAAGAAGTTATGAAAGATCAATGATATAAATAAAGCAAAAGGAATAAAGGTTTGAAGTTTTTTCAAGTCATATATATGAATTATAAACTAAAATGTTTGCGGTTTTGTGGGTGATTGATTTGTAGAAGAGAATCGCTATTAATAGTCCATTTCATTAAAGATTTAACGGTCAAATAGTATGTTCTTATTTTTAGTGTTTCAAATTGATATAATTATGTGCTTTTATTTTTTTTTAACAAGCTATGTACCATTTCATTTTTAAACAGTGACAAGACCACATATTACTAGCCTTTTCAGTGAACATAATTTGGTTTGATTTTAAACTTATTTCAAATCAAACCAAATCGTTGACTTTAATCAGAAATTAACCAATTAGTTTCTAGTATATAAAATAAGAAAACCAGACCAAAAGTTGATTTGGTTTCAGGTTTTGTAAAAAGAATTTTAAATTTTATTAAAAAATCAGAAAAATAAAATAATAATAATTTCAAAGAAAGAAACATCAATCAATAGAACAACTTTGATTTACCATTAACATTACAAGTTTAACTAATATATACATAAAATTAGAAATAAACATAGTTTAATTTGATTTAATTTAGTTTGGTTTGTCAACCTGCTTCAAATCAAACCAAACTAAGTTTCATTTGACACTAACCAATTAATTTTAACCACATAAAATAACTAAACCAACTTAGAATTTTTTATTAATTCGAATTGATTTGATTAATTTAACCAACTCATGTTCACTCCCGTTCTCCATCTAAATGCCTAGGGATAGCTCCATGTTGTTAACAGTGGTGTCAAATGGCACCACTCAAATTTTTGTTTTTTTTGAAAAAAGTTGTATACATATTATAAACTTTTTTTAAAAATTTATATACATCTAATGTTTTTTATTCCGACCCGACTAAATTATCTCATAACCTCATGATTTACATTCCACCCTTTTCATTAAAAGCGATGTGTTTGATAGCATTAAAAATGAAGTAATAATTCAACGGTTTCAAAATATAAGACCTCCTGCTGAGTTCAATTGTGGCATTTATATTTTGAATAAATATTCAAGCTTTTTTATATATCGATTATTTTTATATTGATACCAGTAAAAAAAATTTCTAACTCTACCCTGTAGCTACCATTATAATTTTTTGTATAAGATATAAGTGCTTTTCACATATTTGTATACTACTTCTTAATACATCGACGAAAACATCTAAGACGAGTGGACAACATATTCTCTCCAGCAAAAGGAAAATCTTTACATGCAAAACTGAAAAATATGTGATGTCATTACTAATTAATGTTGTACACATATATACACACACACGCACCCACATATATAATCTCAGACAATCCCTCGTTTGGACATGTCAATTCCAGAAAATTATTCCAAAATGTTAATAGATAATATATATATATATATATATATATATAATTTACTTTAAGTATGATCACATTAAATCCCCTTGAAACTAGTATAGTGGCATTGACGTTCCTAATGGATGTTAAAGTCAATGTAATCACAGTAAAAACAATCTTGTCTTTTCCTAGTATTTGTGCTTCGTAGCGAACCACCAATTTTGGACGCCATTTATGGAAGATATGCTCTCGGAATACATGATAGATTTGACGAAGAAAAAATTGGTTGTGACTCAATCTTGAGGATGACTTTGACTCAATTCAGATTCAATGCCAATACTCATTCATTCATATTATCATTTTATTTATTTATTTATTTATTATTATTATTATTTTGCAGTTGACGCAATCAAAGCAACAACAGTAGCATTCACAATTTTTTCAACATCGGCATGAATATTTCGTATACTGAAAGAGCTTTCGAAGTAAAACGTGCCAAGACTGGTCAGAGACAGATTGTATAAAAAAGATGTCCCACATGAAATGAAACAAACATTTTATGACCCACAGGTGGACATTCGTGGCGTGGTGTGCTTTGACGACTATTCTAGGAGTTCAAATCCATCAAAGCGACTCATCTTTCAAATTTATTCTCTTAAAAATTTTTAAACTATTAATTTTATCATATTTTAACTTTTTAACTTTCAAAATAAAATATTTAGTTCACAGACTTTGATAAGTGGGACATCTTTAGTCATTCAAGCAATTTCCATTATATTTTTAAAGTCAAACACACGTGAGATGCAAGAACTGATATGCTGATAGTATCGTTTGGTATGACGTTGGCATTAAAAATGTTATAAAAATTACTTGAAAGACTAATATCGTCCCATTTATTAAAGTCTAAAGACTAAAAGATTTTTTTTTAAAGTCAAAGAACTAAAATGCCAAAATTATAATCCAGAAACTATTAAGAAATAAATCCCAAAAAAAATATACCATACTTTTCAAAACTCGAAAATGAGATTTTCATAACTTGATTCTCGGAAAGTGTACTATGAAATTGCAGAAAATAATACAATTAGAGACAAGGAATGGAAAATGACCATAAAAAAAAAATACCATACTTTTCAAAACTCGAAAGTGAAATTTCCGTAACGTGATTCTCAAAATGCGTATTTATGAAATTGTAGAAAATAATACAATTTGGGACAAGGAAACGAAATCAACCCCAAATGTTGGGATATGATTGAGTCAATCTATATTCATATCCAGATCTATTTAGAGTTTGACGCATCATCTTCGAAAATGCGCCATTACTTGACACATCAAATTTGATACATTAGCTCTTTTTTATGACAGCGAATGCAGTTGTATTCTCACCCTTATGCTGTTACGCATATCATGAGTTTGCAGTATAAATGCAAATGAATTCTGTGCATGTAGGACATGTTCATCAATAGTATTTTAAATAGTATTTAGTTTTTGATCGAGTTAAAATATTATTTTATTTTATTTTGGTTGTTCAGTAAAACGGTGTTTTAAGTTGTATTTTCGTTCAAAAAAGCGTTTGAAGTAGTGTTTATAAGAAGTTAATATTATTAACATTTTAAAGTAGAGTTTAGTATTTCATTTTTTATTTAGCAATACTACCCTCTCTAATATTTTTGGCAAGTCAACCTTCTATCCTGTCTCTCTATACATTTTTATATTTTCTATCACAAATATAAATACAAAATAATACAAAAATTAATTTTAAATTCTATCCACATTAAAATATATTTTAAAAAAAATTATAGGTCTTAGTCGTCCATTTATTGTTTTTCTTTGAAACTATAAATTCTCAATCAACTAAAAATATTTCTATAATAAAATTAAATATTGTTTATTATATTAATAAAATTAATTGTCAAAAAAAGTAATTTTATATGCTTTATAATAAAATATTATTTTAATAAACATATAAATTATAAAATAAATTATCTTAATTATTTCAATAATAATGATAATAATTATAACAATAATAACATAATACCATTGTCTTTTTTCATTATTTTGCATTCATCAACTAATCCAACAGCTATTTTTACCAAACACATCTAAAACAATCTGCTAGTGAAATAACTATCTGCTAACCACTAAAATGCAATAATTATCCACTAACCAAATAACTACCCGCTACCTAATCTACTAATTGTGCCAAACATGCCCATATAATATTATTATTATTAGAAGACTAATATAAGTTTTACATCTTTTTAGTGATATATGCATGAATTAAAAGTAAAATACAGGTAGTATTGAAATACATGTTCAAACACTAATTAAGGTAATCTATACGTAACATAGGTAACATTTCTAGTACCAAACCATAACTAAACTTAAGAAAACTAAAGAATTTGGCAACAATATGGTTAGTTCATGCTTATGGAACAAAGGTTAAAAATACAAACAAAAGCTAGTGGAACGTTTGAAATTGCAGCAGTTGGGAAACACCATGTTCGTGAAATATATATATATATATATATATATATATATATATATATATATATATATGAATCCCGTTGGTATACATGATACACTTGATATCATGCTAATTTCATGGTGTAAGAGACCAGAGAACATTGAATAATAATTATTAAATGAAAATTTTATGACGCCTTATAAATAATAGAGTTTATATGATAATTAGCTTGTACGACTCACAATTTCTCTCTTTCTCCATGCTTTTATTTTCAGAGATCATGCTCTTCCCAAACAAATATATACATGGAGAAAAAGTGGAAAAGCAAACGAAAAATCTTCTGCTTTTTAGAATTATTAATTTAATTTCACGCATTCATATTCGGATATTTCTTTTTACTATAGCCCTACATACTTTCTGTATATTAACTTATACGAAAACTACTTTCATTGATTCTAATATTTTCTTTTTAAATATATTTATTATCGGAAATATTTTATATAGTTTTATATGAACTGGAAAAGAAAAAACCTAAAATTCTTTTCGATAGTCTGACAAATCTAAAACCACAAAAGTTAGTCAAAGTAAGAAGACGGCAGAAGTGCGCAAAACATTATATATATCAACCTTAGAGCAATATTAACTCATATTTTATCAATTAAAAGTATATATTTTTTAATTTTAAGCATTCATGTGTCATTACTATTTTATTCTCAATCTTAATAGTACACTCACCTATTCAAAAGTAAAAAATTGATTGTATCAACTAAAAGAATTAAAGTTTGAAAATTAAAAAAACAACTAATTGCATGCTACATCTGAAAAACATATAATTTATGTAATTAATATTAAATTTTTATATTTGGATCACTTATTTTTATTTATTATAATAATTATGATAAAAATTAAGAAAATGAATGGGTTGAGAGGGCCACATATAACATCCAAGCTCAATAATATTGGTACTTTTTATAGATTTACGTATTATATGATTTAGATAATATAAATCGGTTTTATTGAGAAAATAATTTATCAATTTATTGAACATATATACATACATATACATATACATATACATATACATATATATATATGATCTAAACATTCACATATTATTAATATTTAGTCTCAATTTTCCATCTAGTTGTAATGCGATGCATTAAAAATAAAAAATTAATATTAATAGTGAAAAATAGAATATAAGAAATTGAAGAAATAAGTTACTAAGTGCCACGTTTCAAATATTAAATAAAGAGAAACAGTGTCATTTAATTTTTTTGGGATATTAGAAATAGTGTCATTTATTTATTTTTTTAATTTTCTTTAATGTTGTTGGTGAAATCGGGTGCCATGAATTATGACATAATGGCATGAAAAAGTGATGCTTTTGTTTTGGGTAAGTAGAAGTAGCATCATATAAATTTTTTTTTTTCAATTTCAAATGAGAAACCTGTTAATTAAGGTGTCACGTAACAGATTTGGAAGACACTTTTTGGCTGAGAAAAAAGGTTTAGGACAATAAATTTAAATATTGTAGGAGAAACATGTTACTTAGAATACCACTTAACAGGCTCTGGAGGTTTGGAGTTGGCTTGAGAGGAAGGTTTGGGACATCAAATTTAATGTATAGTATGATGGTATAATATATGTATGTGTTTTTTTATCAAACAATCCTGTTGGGTTAAGGCTCAAAGTTCAAGCCCATACAAATTAGAAAACTTGTGAAAGATAATTAATTGTATTAATTGTGTTACCAAAATATAAGCTGCCTAAATAGTAGAGGAGAAATTTTGGGAATCAAGGATTTCTATCTTATAAGTAAAGGGTCTTATAGTTTGTATTTGATGTGCTTTAGAGCCACACCCCATGGGGGGTTTGGGGTGAGAGAGAGAGTTTGAGAATATTAAGAGTGTCTTATATTCCTTCTAGTCCTGTTGATGATAAAACCATCGTAAGAACTCTGTGGGGGAACAAAAAGTCATCACCTGAGTTGTAATCCCATTATTGTTAAATAGTAAAATTTATCATAGAGAGGATCGTGGATGTATACAGAGGGTCGAACCACATTAAAATTATTGCGTGTTCTTTGTGTGTGCGTGTGTCTTCGATTTTTTCAACAAGTGGTATCAGAGCCTGGTTGGTGAACTGGGCACAATGACGATGCAAAGAGGACACATAAGGATTTGTGTTTAAGGATGCTGTTTTGTACAAAAAATGAAAAAAGAAACACCAAAGAGGAGTTAAAAAATTTGTAGATCTGCTGTTCATGTTTGGAGGCTTTCTGAGAGTCCAATCGACGATCCGTTTAATGCAGTGTGCTCATCGCGGCGAGGAGTAAGTTGTTAAAATTTCGTGATAATCCAGTGGTCGGATTGTGAGATACGAGCAAGTCAAGTTTTGTAAATTTGTGGTCAAAAAGTCAAACAGAGGGTTTGAGCATCTTTGACTGAGAGCAATTTGGGGTTTGAACAAGGGTTCCCAACTGTTTTTCGACATCCTGAGTTCGTTTTTTAAGTTCGTTTTGCCAAATTATTGATGTATCATGGGCGAGCTTTGAATTTGGGCAAAACGATGAAGTGGTGATAAAATTGTGCGAAAGTCTTTGAAGCAATTGTGCAAGCAAACACATTCAGCCGACTAGTAAACAAACTTTTGGAGGAGAGAAGTTTCAGATGAGTAGACTAGTTGAAGAAGGTTCGGTTCAAGGGATAAGTCACATGAGGAGAGTCCACATAGCTGAATGATCAAAGTCCTAACCAAGTAATTGATGGGAGAGCTAATGCAAGAAATAAGACCATGTCTAAGATGTCTAGTGTCAAGGAAGGACACAAACAACCTTGAAAGGTCGAGGTTAGATGGCATGGATAGGGATGTTGGTAATGACTCTAAAAACCTGCTAGGTTGTGTTGGTAGCTATTGCCGTGAAAATTGCTGTCGAGGGATAGCTCTAACGTGAAGACTGTGAAGAAGTTCTAGTTACAGCAAAGAAGCTTTAAACTTTTTGCCAATGGAGGAATTTGTTGGGCTATGGTTCAAAGTCTAAGCCTGTATAAATTAGAAAACTCGTGGAAGACAATTAATTGTATGAATGGTGTTACTAAAATATATGCTGCCTAAATAGTAGATGAGATATCTTAGGGATCAAGGATTTTTCTCTTATAAATAGAAGGTCTTATAACTTGTATTTGGTGTGCCTTAAGGCCACATCCCATGGGGGGTGTGGGTGAGAAAGAGAGCCTGAGAGCATCGAGAGTGTTTTACCTTCGTTTTAGTTCCATTGAGGATAGAACCATTATAAGAATTATGTAGGAAGGGTTTAGATTTTTCTTTCTGTGCAAAAAGTCATCACATGAGTTATGATCCCACTATTGTTGAATAGTAAAATTTATCTTAAAGGGGATCGTGAACATAGACAGAGGGTCGAATCACATTAAAAATATTGCGTGTTATTTGTGTGTGTTTTTTTCTATGCTTTGGTGTGTGTTCTGGATTTTTCCCAACAAATCCACTACAGTATATGAATCAGTAGCTCTACTTTTCAAACTTTTCTGCTGATATCTTCCACATTTTGTACTTTTTCAAAAGTGAGATAATTTGTCTTTTTGAATTCTGTCAAAGTTATTGTTTCATGACTTATTGTCAATGCCCATTTAACTAGGAAATTTTTTGGGCCAAATTTAATTAGGTAATTTTGCTGTCTTGAATCTCTGAAGAAACATTCATTGCATTACTAAATGATTTTTTTTTCCATTAAGGATTTAATCTTCAAATGAATACTGGCAAGCCATCAAATTGGCTAAGTTGCTGCACGAAGTTCGTACTTAATATTTTATTGATTACGAGTAGCTCGCCATAAGTATGATTATATTGCATTCATTTTGGAGTTACAACATCTTTGGTGTAGTACATCCTATCGGATGGTCTTAAGGCCCGATTTATCCATTTTTGGAGAAATACTGACCTCTTCAAAGTAAAAATTATTATTTTTTTAGCCAAAGTCAACTGATCAGTAAGTTTAGCCTTAGAAAAGAGAAGTTGTTTTGGTTTAAGAACTATAATAATTTACTTCTCTTTTACATTTTTTATGATATTCCAAATTATATAAAATTTGACTCTCTGAAAAAAAAAGTCAAAGAATCCTAAGTCAGTCAATTAACCATTGTGAAGACTCTTTCTTTTCATTCCCCCCCCCCCCCTCTTTGCAAGACTTCCAATTCAAATAATAATGATCATTTTTTCTTCTACAAATTAAACAAAAATAATAATAAATAAGAACATTGAATAGGATGTTGATTGTGGGATACTTCAAAACGCGTCAAATTCATCTTTGAGTCTGTCAAAGCCCAATTGCTCCATATGTCTACAGAACGCTTGGCAACAAAAAAGAAATAACCAAGTTGACATTTTTTAATATGCGCATAAAGACACATACGTGTGTGTTTATTCTGGTCCATATACATGCATAAATATGTACTTTTTTTAAATATATATATATATATATATATATATATCAAACTACATGTATTTTGATGGTGTGCAAAATGTGATTGGTCCCAAAAAAACAAACAAACAAACAAAAAGAAAAAGAAAAAAGAAAAAAAAAAGTTGGAAAAGTATGTGTAAAATTGTACGAGCAGCTGATAGTGTCATACCCATCTACCTTTTCACTATTTTTATCTTCTCTTTTCTCTTTTATAACCAAAAAATATTAACTCTAAAAATGCGCATTCTTGAATTAGTTAGGCCCAAGAATTACCGGAATTAGTCTCAAAAGATAATCTCTCGGCCACTACAAACTTAAATATGAGTTTTTAACACACTTTCTAACACTAAAGCATGTGATAATCTCCCACGTCGGAGCGCTTGATTGTATGGGCAGCTAAAAGTTGTGCGCATCTAGCATGGCTTATGAGCTCTTTTTGTCGAGCCAAAGGGACATTTCCTAGCAGGTAGCAGTACCCCTTTCATGATCACTTAGCGCCAGTCATGGTCAACTACCCACAACCCAACCCCTTCCCACCCCCCACAAGCCCTTTTTGCAAATTCCACAAACTGATACGTGCCCTTCGCCTCTACCCCTGTAACAAATAAATATATTAAAAACCCGAAAATTTTCATATACTCTAATTTAAAAAAAAAAAATACATACAAAATACACATATATACATACATATGTCACTCCAAAAGGAAAAAGGAATTTACTTAGTACACAAAATTTAACTTTTTTGCTTCTCTCTCTCTCTCTCTCTCTCTCTCTCTCTGTACAAAAACATGACACAATGAGCTGGAGGAGATTCCGTGTGTGGGATTAAAGCTGTAAATGAAAGGCTCCTTTCTTTGCATCCTCACCTATATATACCCCTTTTTCTTGCTTTCTTTCCTTCACAAGACAAAAATCATTATTTGTCACAAGTACAACAACATCTCCAAAAAACACAACACACAAAGAGAGAAAAGAAAAGAAAAGCTGACCCCGTTTAGCATTTTTCTTGACAGTTAGTAGTACTAAATAGAGTACAATATCATCATCATCATCATCAATGGAGTTGATGTCAATTGTTTTCTTGTTAGGCTTCATTTTCTTTCTCTACTTTCTTCATTCTGTTCTCAAGTTCTTCTCTTTTGGCATCAAGAAATTGCCACTCCCACCAGGCACACTGGGGTGGCCATATATTGGGGAGACTTTCCAGCTCTACTCGCAAAATCCCAATGTTTTCTTTGCCTCCAAAGTGAAGAAGTATGCTCAAATTCTTCATAATGTTCAAAATCTTCATTGTCTACTACTTTTGCTTTTTGGGTTTTTGTTTGAAAGATGCTTACAAAGAGTTGAACTATTCCTTTTTTGCAGGTATGGTTCTATATTCAAGACTCACATATTGGGATGTCCCTGTGTGATGATGTCAAGCCCTGAGGCTGCAAAGCTTGTGCTTCTCACAAAAGCTCACCTCTTCAAGCCTACATTTCCTGCAAGCAAAATGAGGATGTTAGGCAAGGAAGCTATCTTCTTTCATCAAGGAGAGTATCATGCTAAGTTGAGGAAGCTAGTCCTCCGAGCATTCATGCCTGAAGCCATCAGGAACATCGTCTCAGATGTCGATTCAATCGCTCTGAACACTCTTGAGTCCTGGGAAGGCAGGCTGGTCAACACCTACCAAGAAATGAAAACAGTATGCACCTATTTCTTTATGCTAAAAACAAAGGAAAACAGAGCATCCCCTGTTTCATTGTTTTTGCATGATCAACTAAAATATTGATCATATTTCTTTTTTCTTCTTGCAGTACACATTCAATGTTGCACTGCTTTCCATTCTCGGAAAGGATGAGGTACTCTACAGAGAGGATCTCAAGAGATGCTACTACATTCTCGAAAAGGGGTATAATTCGATGCCCATTAACCTCCCGGGAACACTCTTCCACAAATCAATGAAAGCAAGGAAGGAGTTGGCTCAAATGGTAGCTCAAATTCTCTCACGTAGGAGGGAAATGAAGCACAATCACAATGATTTGCTGGGATCATTCATGGGTGACAAAGAAGGCCTCACTGATGAACAAATTGCAGATAACATAATTGGCGTAATCTTTGCTGCGCGCGACACCACGGCTAGTGTCCTAACTTGGATCCTCAAGTTCCTTGCAGAAAACCCAAGTGTCCTTCAAGCTGTCACTGTAAGATAACATGCCTAACCACTTTAAATGTTTTTTTTTTTTTTTCCTTTTTGTAAAAGGAAAAATCCCAACTTTTTTAATGGTCACCATATGGAGGCTTATAAGTTGAGCACTAAAGTACAGTAATGAAGACATGAGCAATAGGATATGCGCCAATGACTTAAAAGTGTCTACTTTTTTGTGACCTTACAGGAAGAGCAAGAGTCCATAACGAGGGCTAAAGAGGAATGTGGTGAAGAGAAGGCGCTAACATGGGCAGACACCAAGAAGATGCCTATGACTGCAAGAGTGATTCAAGAGACACTAAGAGTTGCTTCAATCTTATCTTTCACTTTCAGAGAAGCTGTTGAAGATGTTGAATTTGAAGGTTAGTTAAAAAAAACACACGCATACACACACAGAGAGAATCAGTCAAAATAGCAACAATCCATTTTATGTTACAGCCAATGTTTTATACTGTATTAGTAGTGCTAAAGTTCATTGTCTCTGATATCATTTTCAGGGTATCTTATACCAAAAGGATGGAAAGTATTACCACTATTCAGAAACATTCACCACAGCCCAGATAATTTCCCAGAGCCTGAGAAATTTGATCCATCAAGATTTGAGGTGAATATTGTGATAAGATATTCAATGATTATCTTGGTCCTCTTTTTTTTTTTTTTTTTGGTTTCTACTGATGATATATGAGACTCAAATCATTGGTTACGATGTGACAGGTTTCTCCCAAGCCCAATACATTTATGCCATTTGGCAATGGGACACATGCATGCCCAGGGAATGAGTTAGCCAAGCTGGAGATTTTGGTCCTTGTACATCATCTGACCACAAAGTACAGGTGGGTGAAAACTCTTTGTTTCTTTTTACCAGCATCTACTGAATCTCCATCTAACATTTATGGCGGTAAAATTTTCAGTTTCCCAAAATAGGCATAGTCTAATGTTGTTTCTTTTTTTGTTTGCCTCCTCATTGCAGATGGTCTATTGTGGGCCCACAGAATGGTATTCAGTATGGCCCTTTTGCTCTTCCCCAGAATGGATTACCCATAAGACTCTCTTCCAGGACTTGAAAAGTAAAGCTTGAAAGTTCCCAAATTCCATAAACTTTTCCAACAATGGAAAGCATACTGTGATCAAGAAGCACACACTGGCTTATCAAGAAGAGAAAAGAAAAACAAACAACAGATTCATACAAGAAGGAAAATTTTAAGGTGTGAGTTTGATACAGAACCAGGGAAGAATAAACAAATCGTACATAAAAGAGCCCCCACAGCAAGAAAAGGATCCGAAGGAGCCTTAAATGAAGTTATCATATTCATTTTGCTAACATTTTGAGTCTCTCAGGGGATGGAACTGTTGTAAACTAGTTAGCCTAGTCCAAATTTTTATTTTATTTTTTTCAATTTTTCTTATATGTTAAAAGTCCGCAAGGCAATCATCAGTGAAACTTTTGTACAACTTCATTAAACAAATTTAGACAATTTATGCTTTTCGTCGAACATGTGAAAATACGAAGTCATTTCAATCCAAGATATATTCAACTCTCTCTGCCAAGGACTTTCCATTTGGTGGAACTTGATTAACAAGTGCATTTTGTTAGATTACCACCTCACGAATTCATTTATTTTTAAGCCTTGTACGAGCATAGGTTTTAATGTTTTTTAAAAGAGTGGTAATGAGTTTCGATCCTGAGACCTTCTCGTGTCTAAATTTTGTAATACCATATTAAAGTTACTATTTCATCTAAAAGTTTAAACTGAGAATATTTCTAGGAGTAGGATCCAACTAATTCAGAGAAAATTGAACGGAAATGAAAGTTAGAGTGAATTAGGGCTTATATTTCCAAGTGATAAGCAGCTTACTGCAATTTTACATCGTCTAATGTTTTAAAGCCACAAGAAAGTAGAAAAGTTCCACTTTCAAAAGTAGTAACAGGACTCTGTTTGAACACTTGCCATGCTTCAAAAAATTGCAGCAGCTGCAGAATTCCAACTTATCAGATTGCTACGGCCAAAGATATACAACATCTACGAGTGTTAAATAGCTACTTTATCCAAAACCCGTAAGAAGTTAGAAAGAGCTCTATCATATTTATTTATTATTGATTAACACCTACCTCGCCTCATCTTGAATGAATGACCCGCTATTGAGGGGACCTTATAATGACATCTAGTAAGACTCTTGAAGTCCCACGGCTTCAGGATCCTCTAGGTAACAATTTCCTTACACAAAAAGCTTTCCTCTATTAGAAAAATTGTTAAAAACAAGGGAAAAATTCACATTACCCCTGTGATGTGCGAAAGTATCATATTACCCCCTTGTGATCTAAAAACTTTAGATCGCCCCTTATGTTTTTTTGAATTGATCACACTCTCCCTTCCCATTAGTTAAATGTTAATAGCGTTAAATAAAAGTTTGAAATGACCATTTTACACTTTATGTTGATGATGAAGATGAAGATGATGATGATGACGAAGGTAAAGATGAAGAAGAAGATGAAGAAGGTGAAGATGATGAAGAAACTGAAGATGAAGATGATGAAGGATGATGTTGATGATGAAGATGAAGATGATGATGAAGAAGATGAAGAAGGTGAAGATGAAGATGATGAAGAAGATGTGGAAGGTGAAGATGAAGATGATGTTGCCAAGGATATTTTCGTCCAAATGGAAGACAAACTAATTAAACATATTAAACCGGTTGCATTTCAAGCGCGTGCAACTCAAATTTGTCGAAAAAATAGACGGAAGGATAACGTGATAGGTTTTGGAAAAACACAAGGGGCTATCTGAAGTTTTTAGAATACAAGGGGTAACATGATACTTTTGTACATCACAAGAGTAACATGAATTTTTTCCAAAAACAAATTATCCCCTCTAACTTGACTGTCAAAGATTCTTTAGCCCGACAGCATACTAATTTCAAGGCATCCTTTGTGTTGCAGGTATTCCATTTTTGCTTCATCATCAGCGACCACATCAACAAAGCTTGGAGTAACTAATTCTAGTCGGAATCAATTATCTTAGCGACGATTACAGTCCTATGGAAAAGCATGCAAGGAGGTATAAAGACGGAATCCTAGCTGCATTTTCCTTTAGGGTATGTTTTAGATAACGCGACCAGACTTATCAATATTTCACAAAAAATCTTTACTTGCGAATATGTCAACGTTACGTGCAAAAATGCATCACTAGATTGACAACTACAAGATATTCTCATAATTCTTACGTTTGCTTTTACTTGTCTCTGCATGATAATCAATTTCAGCATCTAGTCGCCTTCAGTATCTTTCACAAAATTTCTGTTACGTTGAATTAAAATTCATCTTTCGATAAACTCGTATGAAAATATTGCAGCCAACAACAGATGTCTTTGTATGTCAGTACACTGGAAAAGTCCTTGTACATGTGTTAAATTATGTGTTATAGTTTCGACTGAATAGATATCAAAAGTGTAACTCTGATAATAATATTATTATCCTCTAATAATCATTTAAGATAAGTTTAATAATTCGATCTATCACACTAGGACGCATATAAACTTAACCACGTTGCTAATATACATCATTAGCGTATACTTAAAATAAGAGCTTAACCATGACTGATGGCAATGTAACCAATAGAACTTGAACAACTTGACCCTGACTAAAAACTCAAATGATGAAAATCAACAATGCAAGATTAATAAAATTTATAATATATCTAATTCTTGACTGGTCAATGGGTATACAGATCTAACATCATCACACCATTTTTGCCATTAATTACCATTATTTTTCTTTCGACTTTCCTTGATCATTTTGATATCTTTAACAAAGTAGTTGACTTGGGGCCTTAAGATTTTATTAAATTCTAGGCAGCTGCTAACACACTTGTCTTTTGTTTTGGCCATGAACCCATGGCAGGCTGTCCTGACCTTTGGTTTTGTTTGAAAGTTCAGTTCGAGACAAATCATGCTTTCTTGTTTTCTTTTCATTTTCCTTTTATTTTGGTAAAGAGTTTGAATTCTGGACGAAACATATTCACCGAGAATAGAGGGATCCATCAATTGAGAATCTTTTAGTGGTTATTGGTATTATGAAATAAATTTGGGAGGAATAGAATGAGCTAAAAAATAAAATGAGTTTGGAATAGAATAGACTTGGTAAAAACATACGATACTTGGTATACTTTAAGAATGATAGTAAATAGATGTATTGATTTTAAATTTATGTTTCGTAATTAGTATACTAGCATAGTATTGGAAATAATTTATATAAAAAGTCAAGATTTTTATTTTTATTTTCTATTTTTATTTTTAAAAATTTTATTTTTATTCTTAAATTTATTTTCTATTTTTATTCTATATTTTTTATTTTGAGCAAGACTCAACGGATGTAAATAATTACTGATATAATTATAATAAATGATACTAATACTAACGTTAATTATTAATGATTAAGGATTTAAATGACGCCTTATGCATACATAAGAAAAATGTGCCATGTGTCCTAAGCATGGGGCACGACTAATAAATAATTAAAGCCTCTTTAAAAGGCAAGTAAAGCCAAGGAGGAAGTTCCAGACATGTGCCCCTAGCCACAAGAGCAACCCTTCGGATTTTATTTTTTTAACCCAATTTTTAATATACTGCACAAAAATGACCTACTTTTGGATTGAATTTAAAAATGACCCAATCTCGTTCCGGGAACGCAGTCGCGTTCTCAGAACAAGGCTAGTGTTTTTGCAAATTTTTTTTTTAACATACCTTATTTTTTTATTATGTATTTATGGGACAGTATTATACTTTTCCCTTATGCAGTTATTTATGATCCGTAAATACTTTTATTTCAACATTATAGACAATATTTCAAGCTGGAGACTGGTGCATTTGAAACAAGATAGATCGCTAAAACCAATGTGGGCGACGAAATCGTACAACATGTGGTCAACAAGGCCACACTGCTCCAACTTGCCCCAATAATCAAAATGTGTAGCGTATAGTTGTAATCTTGTAATGTTGTTATATAATGTGTATTAGTTGTAATCTTGAATGTTGTTATGTAATATATATTAATTGTAATCTAAGTAATCCTATTTAGTTGTAATCTTGTTTTGTTTACTTAGTTGTAATTTTGTAATATTTTGTTTACAATTATAGCATAATGTTCACTTGAACAAAAAGAATTAAGTGTATAATTTTCAATTGATAATGTAGTGTTCATAATGCTGAAATAAAAGCATATATGAATTATAAATTACTGTATAAGGGAAAATCATAATACCATTACATAAATATATAATAAAAAAATAAAGTATGTTAAAAAAAAAAGTTACAAAAATACCAACCGTGTTCCCAGAACGAAATTAGATTATTTTTTAAATTTAATCTAAAAGCAGATTATTTTTTTACAGTATATTAAAAATTGGGTCAAAAAAATAAAAAATCCGCCACCCTTCCGCTCCCCTGGGCGTGCTCGTGCAAATGTCTTTGGTTGTCGGAGGAGAGAGCCATCATTACACCTCACGGAGTCTTCCAACCTTGGAAATGCAAGAAGTGCGACATTATAGTAGTGGCTGCACTTTGAAGAACTAACATCCTAAAACGATTAAAGGCTATCTAGGCCATCTTCAATCTGACCAACATCCTAAAATGTTTGAAGGCTATCTAGGCCATCTTCAATCTAACTAGAGGGTAGTGGAGACAGTGGACATCACATCACCAACTGAGCCCCTGAATATGCTGTAAATACAGCTACCCATGCCATAATTAAGGTACGGAATCTCCTGCCATTGCTTTCTAAAATTTTCTACTAACAGAGGTGGCAAAACGGGTTGAGCGTGGGTCGACCCGTCTAATTCGTCAAAAAATAAAATTAGGGTTGTTGATTTAGTGACTCGCCAGACAAATAGGTCAACCTGACCCAACCCGCCAAATTGAGGGGTCGGTTGGGTCAACCAGCAGATGGCCCGTGAACCCCGTCAAAATGACCCGCATAACCCGAAACTCGCCAAATGTGCAAAAACGACCCAGGAACCCACCTAATCCACAAAACCCGCTAAAACGACCCATAACCCGTAAAAATGACCCGCGAACCCGCCAAAGCGACCGTCTAACCAGCTATATAACCCATCTAACCCATTAGGGTCGGTTCAGGGTTTAATATCCATGACCCGTTTATTAAACGCGTCAACCCAACCCACCGAACCCACCATAAACGGGTCGGGTTCACCTGCGGGTACCTGTTTGCCACTTCTATCTACTAATTTGAGCATTAAAGTTTATTCGAGGGATAAAGCCCCATTGTTTGCCTTAATTTTTACAAGACTCTGACGATCAGAATAGTGCTGATGAATTTTAAGCTTCATCAATTAACATTTGAATTTTATTTAAGTATTGGAATTAGTGATATCGCTAATGCTACAGCAAATTCTCAGCCCAATATTTTACTTCCCACACCCCCCCCCCCCCAAAAAAAAGGGTCTTGTCATTAACAATAAAGAAATCCTTTATTTTGGGTCATAAAAAATGGAATTTCATTAATGAGAAAATCATTTAACATATTTTTAAATAAAACGTAAACAATATTAATAAGCCCCAAGGGAGAATTCATCATCCAATCCGGAGGAAAGACCCCAACTATGACATTTTTAGCTACCCAATCCGCAAATGATCTAATCTGACCTCAGCAAGAATGAGTAATATTTAATGTTACTCTACTTCTATCATCTTTTATATTATATCAATATCTCCTATATTTAATGAGTAATATGTACACATAGAAGGTAATGTGTGAGTACCGAAAATACAGCAATATCTAGAATGACTGAGCATGCAGGAACCATGAAGATCACATGAAATTGGACATAAACGTCTAAATCAAGATGAAATGTCATCACAACCTGATCATCCAAAAGATAAGAGTCTAAGCCAAAGTATTCAAGAATGGCAGCAGACTCCCCGGACACCAAATGCAGTCATCATCAATGTCACACTAGATATATCTTATTCAATCTATGTCATTAATGCTACGAAAGAAAAAAAAAATAGAGAAAGGATAAAAAAATAAAAAATAAAAAATAATAAAAAAGAGGAGAGTATCAGTACAGTTATTATGTTGTTTCATGATTTTGGCTCTGCATTGAAATTGACTTCTAGTAAGATATTTGAACAGTTTTCGAAAATGACTCCATTCTTAGCGTGGAGAAATGCTGTCAAGTCTAATTTTTCAAAGCACACTCGTATGCTTTGAAAGAATCAAAAATCAACAGGCTTATTTATATTTGACTCTAAGTGTTGTCTTTTTCACGAAACTGTGAGGATAGACTAATTATTTTTAATAATACGGCTATTTGATGGATTTTGTTATAGTAGCAGGTTAAGTAAGCTACTGCTAGTATATCAAGTGATGATTCAAAAAATGTCAACAAAGGGCAAAAAAAAAAAAAAAACACTAAAAATAATTCTTTTTATAATATATTACAGAAGTGATTGGAGTTCAGTGATAACGCCCCTCACTTAGGATTTATAGATCTTGAGTTCGAATCATCATTAAGTAAATGAGAAATCATTATTGGTCTTCTTAAAAATTAAAAGAAAAAGATAATTAAAGCTCTAACTCTAATATCTCTTATCTCAATTAGAGAAAACAATTGAGTTTGGAGTACTCCTATGTAGAATGCGGATACATGTTATTCTTCCTTGTATTATAGTTATTTGAAAATATACATGGAAAAAGTTACATTTAATACATCTTATTATTATCACATTATGAACAAGAAGATCTATCGATCATAAATAATTTAGACATTTTATCATAATTATTTTATTAATTTCTTATTATTGAATCTTGCAAATAATATAAAATATTATAAATAAATTCAATTCTAAGTAAAGAAATGACACAAAATTTCAGTCTAAAGCCTATGAAAGTAATTTTTTTTCCTCTAAAGAAGCAAGTAATTTCATTGCACTCAACTAAGAGCCTGTTTGGTAACACTGTTAAAAATTTGATAAATGGAAACCAGAATTATAAACAGGAAACTGTCAACAACAACTAAAAACAAAAACTGTAAACCTGTTTGGTTAAATTACAAAATCTAGAAACAAAAACGAAAAACCAGATTGGTTGACCAATAGTTTACAAACTGCTTTTGCTTCTCATTTCTCTTTTAATATTTTTATTAAATAAAGCACATATGAACATTTTATAAAAGAGTAATAAAAATAACAAGAATAATGAAAATAAACAATTTTAATGAGACATTTCATATAGATTTAATATGACAATTATATTATAAATTTTTTTAGTTACTTAAAAAAATGAACATTCACTAATTATAGACTTTGGTTTAAATAGCAACTCCTACAATTTCATAAAACATGAAAAATGAATAGTATCATAACCATTAGTCCATTACACCATACAAAGTCATGACCATTAGTCAAATACAGCGAACAAAAGTCAGGTACTAATAGAAATACTACTATATGGATGCTACATAAAATTTTTTCAACTACCATACTTGGTATATCATGTTCAAGGCTATAATTTTCCCACAACTTGTTTGCAATTTGAGTTCTCTTGGAATCCATGTAACCGTTGAGCTAGAATACCATCATATTGAACTTTATTTGTTGCATTCTGGTTTTCACTTGCCTCAATTATCATCTCTTCCTCATATTCTTCAAACAATTGATCCCTTGGTGCATTTTTTCTTATAAAGTCGTGCCGTTGCAATATACTTTTGCTTTTTCAAAGGATATCTTGGCCTTTGTTTAAGTATAGGAAATCTAACTTTTAAAACACCAAAATAATGTTCAATGACGTTCCTTAAAGAAGAATGCCTACAATTAAATAGCTCTTGTGGAATTCTTGGTCTTCCACCTGTTGTAAAATCTTTCAAATGATATCAATCCCTTCGATATGGTGAAAGAAATTCAGGCATGTTGGTATAGCCAAAATCAACAAGATAATATTTTCCTATAATACAAGTAAAAATAGATGGATAATATATTCTCATATATTAAAAAAAATCAAATATTTAACTTTTTATACCTAAAGGAGGCATTCGGAACTTGTTGCTCTCGTTATGCATAGTTTCTAGCAAGACTCTTAAATCATTTGCCATACCTTCCCACCAAATTATCACAAAGGCAAAACACATATCAAATGAGCACACGCACATCATATTCCAAGTTGGATCAATATTTTTTCCTTTATAAAGAATTTGTTGATCAATTGGAATGGAAGAACTAAGATGTGTTCCATCTATAGCCCCAAAAAAATATCAATTCTTATACAAAATGCAGAGCCTTGAACCTCATAAAATCCTTACAGTTTTTTATCAGATGGAGCTCTGCAAGGAAGAAGACGAAGATAGAAAGAATTTGGGCGGTGGAAGAGATTGTCATTCTTTAGGGTTTTTTTAAAAGACAAAATAAAAAATAAAAAAAAAAGAGTTTTGTAGCTAACATGACTTGAGCCTTGAACCTCATAAAATAAATCATGCGCCGCACCTCAAACCACTCCAGCAACCAGTTTCCCCAACACAAGGAAACCAAATTTTGGTTTATTTAGGGCTTATTTGGTAATGCTGTCAAAACTTTTATAAACAAAAACAAAAAACATAAACAAAAAACTGTAAACAACAATTGAGAATAAAAACTGTAAATACATTTGGTTAAATTGCAGAATCTATAAACAAAAACTAAAAACCTGTTTGGTTGTCCATTGATTACAAACTGTTTTTGTCTCTTATTTTTCTTTTAATATTTTCTATTAAGTTTGTCTCTTATTTTCTTTTGGTATTTTTATTGAATAAAGCACATGAAAATATTGTGTAAAAAATAATGAGAATAGACAAAATTTAATAAGTCATTATAAATAAATTTTTATATAACTTTAAACATTTTTTATTACAAAAATAAATATTTTAATCACTGCACTACTTAACAATGAATATTTAATAATTACAGAATTTGATTTAAATGACAACTCCTATGACTTCATAGATCATAAAGGAAAATGATTAGCATTACAACAAATTAGTCAAATACACCATAGAAGAAAATCATGAAATAAACTAACAAACAAATGCTTGCACATCATATCCCTATGAGTTGAATCTGTCGAATTTCTCTCTACCAATAGAAAAAGTAAATTTGGAGAAGAACAAAATGGAGAAAAATCACAAATACAAAAAAAGGAAAAAATTATAAAAACCAAAAGATTGAAAACATATATAGATAAATAGATATTATATATGTATTATTTGCAATATATATATATATATATATATATATATATATATATATATATATATATGAAATCCCATACCTAATTGATGAGGGAAGAAGAGAAAAGTAAATTTGGAGAAAATAAGACATTGAAGCTGGACAGATTGTATTGCTAAGGTTTTGTTTTAACGTTTAGAGAAGAAATGTTTAAAGAAGAGAAGGAAAAAAAAAAAGAAATGTTTTTTGTAGCTGACAACACTTGAACAGGAAACCTCATTAAAACAAAATGCGACACATCTTACCGTTCGAGCAACGCGTTTTCTCAACTCAAGGAAACTACTTTTTCTGATTTATCTGAGTTGCCAAAAACGTGTTGCTTGTTTTCCTTTTCCTCAAAATCACGCAACACTAACAAACGAGTTTTTCTATCTTGTTTTTGCGGTTGAACTAATAGAAACGGAAAATACTCAACGCCAACATTTCCGAACGAGCCCTTAGGATGTAAAACATTGCTGTTGGTTTCTCTTTCCTCCGTAGACCTCTAATTCAAACAAACGCATTTTTTACATTCGTTTTCATAAAAACACGAAACGAAAACAAGAAATGGGAAACAACATTATTTTCAACCGAGCCCTAAAATATCTGTGAAATCTCCCCGAAAGTCTAAAGACGTCAGAAGCTTCCACCTGTTACATGTACCAAGATTTAGCTCTTTCCTGTTAAATTTTCTACCGCGACTTTCAACTTTTAAAATAGTGCTTATATTGTGAAATTTTTTACATCAATGTGAAAGCTGGCATTTGAGTAGTACTCTGATCCAACCCAAAATTAAAACTTTAAATTGATTTGACATGAAACAGAGACTCATCACGGACCTAATTTGCTTTGTTTCAGTAAAAACACATCTTGTGACAACCAAAGTCCAATGTAGGGACAAATAAATCTTTTTATATCATTATGATATTAAGAATGTAATTTATTAATAATTTAAAATAATTATTTAATACAAATAATGTTATAAGAAGTCAACACCTACATAAAAACCTAAATATATAGAGTAATTTGTCTAAATCAAAGGAAACAAGTCTTCTCAATCCAACCCATTGCCAGCCCTTCATAATTGTTCAGCCATGTGGTTTTTGGTAAGACTTCTGTGTGTTTTTTTTGTTTTAGCTTTTATTCAATATAGGCAAACAAGGAGCTATACTACATATGTGACACTCCTCGTCATTGTTTTCAGTTTTACGTTAAATTCATGCATGTGGCTGTCATTAATGAGTTGAAAGGTATTTTGACCCTAATTAGATTCATTTGACATAAATAAGGTACTTCAAATTACATTTAATTATTCATTCTGATGTTATTTTCGTTCAAATACATTTAATTTTAGAATATAATCGTATTCAAAAGAAAATTTACTTAAACCATGAAAATTGTAGTAAAGAGATGCTGATCACCGGAAATGTGGCAGCTCATTGCTGTCGTAATACAGTGACCTTGTACGGAATTGGCTATACATGGGGAGTTCAAGACAAATGGGTATCAAAATTTTACGCTATAGGACTTGAACTTGATCTAAATACTTAAATTATTATATTTTGACTTTACACGTGAATAATTGATAGATTGGCTTTGAAAATGACAAACACATTATAAAACAGACAAATTAAAGGTAAAGCTCCAACCGAATCTGGGCAGACCACCAAGCTGCTGAGCTGCATGCAACGAACAAGTTACGTTAATCTGTTTAAAGAAGGAAAAAAAAAAAGGGGTTATGATTATTTATTTCGACTCTATGCAGGTGTTAGGTCTGGGTTGGGGTCAAAGTACCGCAACTAACTGGACTAGACCGATCTCCAATTAGTATTGTTATTAAGTAAACTTTAGGCAGGCCAGATTCGGTGGAAATGAGGGCCATGGAGGCCTGCCTCGTTTGGTCCTCCGGTACTCCAGACAAGGCGAACTAATTACGTTCGACTAACAAGTATAAAATATTAAAAATTTGTAAAAGTTCATATCTGCATAAATATTTTATATTAGTTTCAAGTATAAACTATGTCTTTTGTAGCTAGAGACTCGCAACAAAACAATTGAGATACAGGCATTTATCACCTTGTGACAATATCACACAAGTACTCAAATTTAAATCTATACTTTTCAATGATGACAAATATCAATATTTAATGCTTGACTAACTTGAAACATACGTTGTACTAATATACTATAAAATTTACAATATAAAGTCAATCTAATACAATCTTGCATAAAGTAAATTCCTTATGGTATAGAATTAAAGAAAAGAAACTTTGACATTCATAAAAAATCAATGCGGCTGACATGTCAGTGACGATGCAGATATTTGACCTTTCTTAAAAAATTAATACAACTAACGTGTAGATGTCGAATTTAAACCTTGTGTTTTCCAAGTTGATCATATTATTAGGATTTGTTGAATTATATGGCTGTCAACATTTCAATGACAAAAAATGGGTCGTTACGGCTTCAGTGAAGGATTCATTCAATACTTTGTACGAGCCTCTACAGAATTGAAGACATTTGCCTCACCTACTTTGTAATTTCTGAGAAATATGCGTTGGGTTCACGAGATGAGGTTATTGTTTGTCAATTTTAACCTAAGTCTTTGATGTTAAATTTGACTTGTTTATATTTATTTGGTTAAAATTATTAAAAAGTAAATGAGAAATTCAGGTCAAACGTTAGAGGGCTATAAATTTAATTTTAAATTATCTTTTAATCTATATTAAATTCTAATAGTTCCCAAACTATGAATAGTTGGCATGTTCGCGAATAGACATTGCATTTCCATAAATTTTGGCCCAGATCTAAAACAGTTTTTAACTTTTCTCTTGCATTCTTGTTTTTTCACTAAAACAAATTTGTAATATTTTCTTTTAGAAAGAGTTCAACATTTTTTTGGGTCGTCTGTTTTCACAAATTGGAGTGCTACTCTCATAGAAATATCGCTATTGTGTCCTAAGAAACGGTCGTCATCATTTGTAGGCACTATAGTTGTCACTCCTCCAAGCCCAAATTTGACTAGTGTTGTAAATATAATAAATAATTACTTAGGTCAACAAACCAACTGCCAAAAATTGATAACCCCTACTACTTAAAAGATGACTCCTACCACACATTTAGTGTAGCCTGCAAATAAGATTAATGTTATAAACATAACATATAACTAGACTCTCAAATCAATTAGTCCAAAATGATTAACTTAGGCTATTATTTATATTTACGCTACCCACTTATAAACAAATCACAAATTACCCCACAACCCAATATGAGACATTACAATAACAGGATAATAAGGTCTTAAAGAAACTGAAAAAATTCAAGCCTAACTTTCGCTGTAATTTGATCTCCATTTGCTTTTCAAAATCTGTAAGTTTGTTTATTATTTCTATTTCTTAATTCCCTAAATCTTTAAAAATCATCTATCGTATGTGTGAATTAAATGAATTTAACACCACCGGAACAACAGTTACAATAGGGGCTGAATACTGTGCATTGTAAATATTATACATCCACCCAACATTGTGTCCCCTACAGTAGTGTATTCACAAGTTTATTATTATAAGTTTACAATTTTTATACTACATGTTCATAATTTTTAATTACTTACAAATTACATGTTACATTTTTATAATTTTAACACTTTATATTTAATACATTTAATTGTTCACAATTTAATTATCCATTACTTTTATATCATATGTTCAAAAACTTTATATCTTATATTAACAAAGAGAAATTACATATTCATGACTCTTTAAACTATATTCACAATCTGTGAATGATATGTTCGCAACTTACGAATAATATGTTTAGAATCTATGAATGATTTCAAAACTCGTAGTCGGAGGTATTAATAATATCCGATCAACAATTGGATTGCTATGCTGTATTCATCGGCATAAAAAAAGTGAACTCATTAAATTTCATATTAATCTGATAGTTTGATTGTAAAATTTATTAGACATTGCATCATACTTATTTAGTATTTTAAGTGTATGGTATAATTTATGCATTGCTATATACTATTCAAGTATTGCCGTATATGTGTGTGTGTGTGTGTGAGACGAGACATTCAATACATACAATTACAGGTTATCCGTGACATAAGACATTATCAATGTTATAATCTTAGTAAAAGAGAAATATACTCAATGGCCTAACACAACAATAATACATATATATTTGAATCTTATGTCTGGACTCAGGTTATATTAATATGACTAGTTTCTCTACTGTACCCAGATTCCAGTGTGTACTGCATCACGGGACAATGATTATGCATTGTGAAGCCCGGTATTATTGCCAAAGCCATAATCGAATATCCCACTCCTCAACTGCAGATATGGAAGTATGAAAAAGAGCTAAGCAAAGTGGTGTATAGTTTTACTGTTGGAAGTTATTTCAGCAAGGAAAGGACGAAAAAAACTTAAAAAGCAAAGTACCTTATTAGTGATGCTGGTAACACCTGAGAAATCTTGCCTTTCCTTCTTCAGGTCTTCAAGACGAGCACTTAGGACGCGTTTCTCTTCTTCTGCCTAATGATAACAATGTAGTTTGATAGATAGCCGTGAGACATGGATTTTCTCTCTTTGTTCTTAATTAGCCACGGAAATAGGAGCCTTTTTAGAACTTATTGTTGCAGTCTTACAGCAAGGTGTCCATTTGTTTAAGCGAAAATTACCAAGAAACTTGACCATGAGACACGTTTCTGTACATGAGACATGCTATTCACCTTACCATCGGTTTCTCCATACAAAGTGGAATAAACACCTCAAGTAGATGAGACATGCTATTCACATTTCGGTATATAGTAAGCAAATTTTGCAACTTACCAGGGCCACAAACTGTCACCAGATCACAAGGGCAGGTCATGAGATGATCGGTTGCAGCAACAACAAACTATCTAGTCTAGGGGGAAAACTTTGCACTGCTAACATAATATTGAACTAGATGATATAGAAGATAATAGGTAATAGGCATCTATCAATTACGGGGAAATCAAGAAGCCCACGGAGACCACAGAGAAGAACCAGAAGTCTCTGTAAGCACTTGATTTTCAAGAGCATTAGTGCCCGTTTGGATTGACTTATACAGAAAGTACTTTTTTGCATAACTTCAGAAAACGCTTTTTGAGAAGCTCAAACATGACCTTTGTTGAAAGAAATTCTAATCAAAGGAAGCTTCACAACATATGTTGCTGGATCTGAACAAAGTGCTCATGTATCATTACCTTCTTCAGCATACTTGTCAAGTAGTAGATTTCATTCTTCTGAGCTTCTGACCAGTATTGTCCAACTTCTTTAATGTTACTCCTGTCATATGAGTTATTAGATCATAAACTATAAATAGAGATTTACGTTATAGTGAAGCAGGAAAGGTTACTTTTAGCAACATCCAACAGGAAAAATATGCTTTCTTTAACAAGTTTTCTTAACGATCTTGCAATTTAAACAAGCAAACTGTTTGATTTGACTTGTACAACTTTCTGGAAGAGGGTTCCAATTTATAACTCAAACAGAACTGACAACAGAGAAAATCATGAGCAGAATAAAATTCACAAATACATGGAATAATTATAGCGCTTGAACGAGAAAAACTTTGTATATCTAGCTTCTAACGATGGTTACCAGGGCTCACCTTGTTGCTATACTATCTCTTAATACACGTAAGAAGTAGCATTTTCCTCATGAAAGTGGACAAACTCCTAATATTCCCCTTTCCGCCTCATTCTCAACACCCTCACCTATCAACGTATCCTTCACAAAGGGACGTCATCTATATCCAATAACAAAATAATACTCCTCTTACCTCACAGCTTAAAGTCTTAAACTTTTAGAGCAAGTGGTTACTTATCATGATGCCAGATCTGCGTTATCGAAAAGCTCTTGGGTTCAAGTCCTACTGCTATCATTCCATTTACCACGTCTATAGCTTAAAAACCTTGCTTGCACGTGACTGGACATGTTGGGGACACCCAAATTAATGAAGTATACACTTACAACAACTTAAGTTTCAGATCAAGTTTTACAAGTTGTCACTTATCATGCAGCTCAATTATCACAATCAAAACAATAGATTTTCACGAATCATGATTGGAATCTTACGATTCAATTTGATTCACTAGCAAATGACACAAACCATCAACTGAAACCTAGATATATATTGATTTGCAATCATAGTGAATATTACAATTCAGTGGAACAATTTAGCAATTCGATATAATTCGCTTCTATACTATATCCAGGTCAAGTAACATTTTCAGTAGAAAGTTATTTAAACCATATAAGGCTCAGTGGATCATATTAAGAAAATGTTAAAGTGAAATTGCAACCGAAGATGAAAATAATGAAGAGAGCCACTATTTTTGCTGTTCGTTTGGTGACAATCTTCTTATGATGATCTTTGTGTCTGTCTATTTTTGAGATTAATGTGAATATATGATTTTAATCTACTTTAAGATTCCAACTAATCATTATAATTCATGATTCAGAAAAGAAAACAATATTTCAATTCACAACACGATTCATGATTTGACAACTTTGGTCATAAAAATCATACCTCTCAGTCAATAAGGGGTCCAGATTTTGTTCTTCCATGAGCTGCTCTACAGTGTCAAGAACAGTTCCTGCCTGCAACGGATAAAGTTTAAAGATTGAGAGTAGAACAACAGAAACTGAACAAAGCTTGAATAGGTCCCAATTGGCACGATTAGATTCAGTTTGACACCTCATGAACAGAATGATCAATCTTGTGAAACTAATCTGTTAATATAAAGTTTCATATACGAGTAACTAGAGAATTATTTGAATACGTAAGAATTATTATCAGTGACGGAAATTGTATAACAGTACTTTTAGTCATGAATAATGGTGATGCTATTTGTGATTCATATGCTCGCATGTATATCCAGAATGCGTGCATCTCCATGTGGTGCACATCTATGGAGTGTATTTTTCTGTTTTGACCAAAGAAAAAAGTATTGCATTTCATACTAAAGAACATAATTCACATGAACATACTGATAACTGAAAGTTGGCGTGTCTCTAGCTCGTGTAGAATTTTAATGTTTGGCCTGCGCACACACCACTGTTCAGTATCTAGAGTGGGTGTCTGTGTTTCTTATTTGGATGTAATTCAACTACAAGGAAAAAAGGCACACACTAATGGGATCATTACATCTTGTAATATGGAGCTGGAGATGCCAATCCTATTTCAAAGACAATCAAGCACTGGAAAGCGCAGGCTATAATTTAAATCTCCTACCTGATTACATTTATATATTAATTGATGATCACATAAAGCATACCTGCGTCTCCAGACACAATGACTCAAATTCATCCTGCAAATTGGGCAAAGAGGAGTCAGTATCTTTCTCGATTTTAAGACTATTAAGATGGTGGCTCCTATTCCTGAAATGCACACGCAGAACAGCCCATACCGTAAACAAGTACAGTATAAAGAAAATGCTTATCAAGAGGCACTTTGAAGATCTTCCTACTAATATATGCAAAAAAAAAGAAGAGCTAGTCCTCTAAAAATGTTGTTAGTATGATGACTTATTTTGACATGGAAAAGTAGTTCATGTTAAGTAACATGCTTCGATCATTTGTGTTTCACCACAAATAACCAATTATGCGTGAAAGGAGGAATAGTAAGAAAAATAGACAATATATAACATTGATGTTCTAATGAGCTGAAGAAGACAAAAGCTCTGCTCCACACCCAAAAGTGCTATCCTACATTACCATAGAACAAAGCTGCAGATGCAATAGAATTGCCATAAAATTATGAATGCATGATCTACCAACTACAGATACTAGTGGTGATCTTTAAATCTGAAACAGGTGGAAACACATGGCACATTCATATACAAACCCCCCCCCCCCCCGGCGGGCGCTCTGCAGGGGAGAGAAGAGATAAGAAGGGAAGTGCAAAATTTAGAAGAACATTGGAGAAAACCACCTAATCAATTCAATGCCTCAGGTTTTCAGTGTGCGTGCAGCTGACTGACTCACATCACATAAACATTTTAATGCATTAGACGTTTATATTCTAAAGGTTGTCAGTTAAATCATAAATATCCTTATTGCTAAGAACTCAAGATTCTCAACTTTTTGCTAATTTTAATGATGTAGTAAATGCCCTATGTCACATTCATAGAAATCATTATGTATTTATGTTAGTAAGGACAGGCACAGTAATAATACAAAATTTCCAGAGAGAAATATCTACTGTGAAAGACATCAAGATGGTGCATCAAAGGCACTGATTTAGTAGCAGGTGGCCTTCAGACGTTACAGTATTTCACTAGCTGCTGACAATAGCTTGTGAAATGCCATATCTAATGGACTAAGGGGCAATTACTATCTCTTGATATAGATTATGATCAACTAGTAGCTGAGAACTGGCTTTACTAAGCTGCACCCATCGACTTCTATTTCAGCATCAGTACAATTCCATGTGCAATGTATCTTTTTTTTTTTAACAACTAACGGGCTGCGTAGTGCTTGTAGCTGCCTTACCCTTTGCAAAAGTTGACACACGTGACGAACTAAAGTGAGAAATTATAGCTTCATACTCCCCATCCACAAAGGACCGCAGCCAATTAGTTGTTGATTTACGTATATATAAATTATTAAAAGAAAAAGAAATCCAGTCCAGTTGTCAATACGATTTCAAAATTATGGTTTGGCCTCCATAAACGTGCAGATGACGCCCCACATAAACAATTATCAACATCACAAGTGCCACTTTTTGGGAGTTCCGGAGGTACAAACTCAGGGTTTAGGACTAAGTAACATAAAACGGAAAATAATGAACAATGCTTCATCAATATCAGGTGACTAAAATCAAAACAAAATCAGATCCCCATTTTCTAAGAAAAAATAAAGAGAAAGAATTTCAGAAAATGGTAATAAGCAACATACCTCAATGTTCTCGTGCAACGAAGTAATCACCTGCAAAATTAACCACCCGTTAACATTAATTAACACTTGCAAAAAATGAAGCATCACATATATAAATATACGTATATTCTATTATATATGCATAAACAAACACATTTTATGTATGTTTTCAGTAAGAAAAAAAATTAATTAGCCCACTGAAAACAAATATTATTTGCAACGTCATCAAATTATGACTCATAACTGCACTAAAAAGAAAAATCCGAAATCAGATCCTTGCACATAAACAAACACACATATATTGAAGCATGTACCTGAATGTATAGGCGATGTAGGCGTTCGTGCTCTGCGGTGGTGAAATTGGGAAAGGCTTTGCAGAATTCCTTTTATTCATTCATTTGTTAAAAATTTAAAATTATTTACCATAATCATATATAATTTATAAATTCAAATTATATAATTTTATGTATGTATGTATGTGTGTGTGTGTCTATATATATATATATATATATATATATATATATATATATATATATATATATATTCTTTTTGAGATTTTACCTCTTTGGAGCAGGCAGTCAAAAGAGAGCGGACGCCAAGCTTGAAAGACTTGCTCAGATTCAGCTGTCTTGTTCCTGGAAAACGTGCTGTTTTCTCATTCTTTTCCACCTCCATTTTTCTTCTTCTTCAATTTGTGGCGTCTCTGTGTGCTGACGCGGGAGAATAATGGAGGGGAGTGGAAGTCTTCTTTTTGAATTTGAGGCAAATAACTAATTATAATATATTTCGATATGTTGCAACTTCCCTCTTACAATAGAAAATGTTGCATAAATCACAATCACCATAAAAAAAAATTGAGAGAATTTTTTTTTTATAAAGTAAAGTCTATTAATGATTTTTTTTCAATTTTTTTTATATTACAAATATTATTAATGAATTCTAAAAAATCAGAATTTTATACAACTTCAACAAAATACCAAATAGCAAAATGCAATTTGCTCTAACAACTATTTACCAGTTGGACAAAGTTTATGTCTCACTATTTTACTTAGATAAGACTTGTTACAGATAATGTTGGTTGCTGCGAAGTCTTCAAATAGAATACCTTCTTCGTTATTTAAAAAAATAATGTTTTTTAAAAATAAAATTATTTGATTCACATGTGCTGTTAATTAGCATCAAAGCTGCTATTTTTTCAAAGCTATACGAATGTCCTTGTAAATCTGGCTAATAAAAATCAATTGTCGAAAGAGATGGGAAGAGAAACTAGGTTTAGCCATCTAGAGATCAAAGTAAAGGAAAAGGGGTTTTTTTTAAAAAAAAAAAAAAAGGAAAAGTCTCTATTCTATTTATAAAATTATCCTCTCGAAGTACGAACCACTCATTTACTACTTACGCTGCTTCTTAGCCCTTACTCTTATCAAAATCATAATCACAGATTCAAGCGAGACTAGTACATTTGCATCTACAAGTATTCTGGTGTCCAATATGTAAATCATCAGTCTGCCTACTGAAATGCAAATAATAATAATAACAATATGATTCTTTTGTACACAGGAAAAGAAAAAAGAAAAGGAAAAAAGTACATTTTTCTTGGGAATTGATACAATGGTGAGCTGAAAGGGAAAAACATACTCCAAGCACAAGGGAAAACAAACACTTGAATCAAGATTGTCATGAATACACTCTCACTGTAACAAGCAAAGAACAATGGCCTCGGCTGGTAACACTACAACTCACATTTTCTAGATTTGAAATGTCAAGGATAAAAATAGTCTGGAAGGCAACGCTCGCAGAACATTTAAGCTTCCCAATCCGTCCGTCTGTTATTGTATCTCTACAGGAACAGGAATTTCCATATTATAAAAACTATACCAGGTTTTGATGCCACCACATGGAGATGTAACACACTTCATCGCGTACCTCTCAAAGTTTTGCTTGTCGGCACAGTTGATGGAGTACCAAGTGCCTCGCAAAATGATACTTATTTCTCAGAACTCTGAAATCGTCAACTATATCTCTACAAGATCTAGCCAAGTAAATCCTTGAACAAGTTCGGATTTTGACCTGATGGTGTCACGCCCATTTGCCTTACAAGTGCATCCTTCTCCAGAGCATCTTTAAGATTTGGTCCCTTGCTCAATTGCTGTGTTGTGTTGTTCGTAACTGTATTTCCTCCACTGCCGTTTCTGCTAGGTGCATTTACAAACCCTTCTCCACCAGTTGAAAGGGGACCTGAAAGAATATCGCTCTGCCCACTCGGGGGCATATCTGCATAGAGTGACATTATGTCGTGTGCTTTTGAAACACCGACTTCCTGGGAATTTTGAATTGAAGAGTCCTGGCCTAGGTCAAGAAGACCTTCCAATTGCTTCAAATGATCCACGGACGTTGTAGTGCTAGAAATGGTGGGCTCACCTAGGTCGAGCAAATCTGGTAGCGGCTGTGGTGCTGCCTTTGCTGCAGGGACGTCAGAAGTACTTGCAGTCCTGGCAACATGAGACTTATCTGCCGCATGACTGTTGGCCTTTGAGGTCTTGTGACTGGCAGAAGGTTGTTTTTTCTCAGATTTTGTTGCTCCACCGAAGAGTGAAGCAGCTAGTTTCTGCTTTTCTGGAGAAATCTCCACCTGTCGCCGTCGTGAATCATAATTGGCATCACGTACTTTTGGGGTTGCACTGCTCACTGAATTATGTTGCGCCGCCCCATTCTGAATGTCATTATCAGGATAAGAAGTGGATGATGCTGCAGAGGAGTAAGTTGGCCTTCCCCACTTCCTTTGAACACCATCAAGTCGTAATTTAAGACCTGATGACCCTGCATCCGACACAGATGGAACTGCTGGTGCAACTTGGTGGACCTCTGAACCATAAGACGGCTCAGTTACAGGAACAAGTTCATTTGAGGATACTTGGGTGACTGGAGAGCTTCTTGTTGGCACCACTGGTTTAGGAAGTTCATAGGCCTCAAACCTAAGAGCATGAGATGAGACTTCATGCTGTTCTTGACTTCTGAAGATGCTGGCACTCGACATTCCAGAGCGCTCACTTTCAGGAAGATAAGGCTGAGCCCCCTTTTCAATCGCCTCTTGAACATGGCCATTAAGAAATGAAAGGCTTTTGTCAATCTGCAAAAGGAATTTGATATCTTTTAAATATTTTTCAAACAGAAAAATAAAAATTAAAAAAGGAAACTTACAATTTGGCCAGTTCACATGCATATTTTAATACACTAGAACTATTTGCGGGCAGATAGGGATATATCGACCAGTCAACCACATGCTTGCTCATGTCATATATCCACTACTACATATTTAAGCATGCTTGGTTTTTGCAAGCACTAATTGGATAAAGAAAATCATGTACATGAAACCAAGATGTCCAGAATTCCAAAGAAAATCATGACCAAGAAGTTCAGAATTACAAACCCAGGCATAAACACTAACATAGAGTTCCCCCAGAGTGAAGCCTCGATGTAAAAAGGAAATATCTACCAGAGAATCTATTTAAAAGATCACTGAGGATCCAAGCGAAGATGATCTAAGCACGGAAAATATTGGTGCTACAATAATGTACATTTATGCACATTGTTACTTGATTGAGGTTCAGCGAGACCAACCAGGAACCCATGGCTACAATAAGCAAAAACAGAAGAAAAATGCTTCTGAGACATTTGAGGTTTCATGACCCTTACACAGTGCACATAAGGCAATATGAATTTGCATTGCAGCATAATTAGATCTAGACAGCATCTCTTTTGGTGGCCCCTGCAACTGCAGATTGTCTAGATCCATACTCACCCTTAAATCTTATCCCCAGTGGTCATTTTAGTTTTCCTTTTCTTTTTCTTTTTTGGGTAACACCCAAATGGTTTCTGTCAAACAAAAATATTCATATAAACATGGGCTGAAACTAAAATCCCAACTCTGGCAGAAATTTAAACGACCACTATATCACCAAAACCAGTTAATATTTATTGCAAATTAACCTCATATAAACACAGAGTCTAACATCCATCTATTGCACCTAAGTCATAACTAATCAAATTGCCACCCAGTTGCATTAGTTCGACTTCTTACAAACCAATACATAAGAATATGGCTAGAAAAGGATGAATGGTCTTCTTACAAATCAATGCATAGAAACATTGCTAGAAAAGGATAGATGGTGGTTAACTCATGGAAACTGATCTCAGGATTAGTATGATGGAGCCACTCATCTTTTTCGCCTCTTGATTTTTGGTCTCTTCCTTTTCCGGGAAGATCTTTTAATCTATTGGAGGAATTTCCACAATATAATGCCATTAGTATCAAAGGCTGACGAAGTTGAACTGTCATTACTAGGCGAAACCAAACACAGAATTCCAATTTTATTGAATTTTAAGTAAATTCCTTCCTACTCAACTCTATTCCAGCACCCAAACCAAACCCCAAAATAATCAAGATGTAATATGAATATCATGGTTTGGCATGTACCTGACCCCCAATATCTTTTAGAATGAATACTGAAAAGTAAAATGCTGGGCAATTTTCATTTCTTGTAATTCTTAGTCAAATTTATGTTTGTCTTGTCTTTTTGTTTTGTTCCCTGTAAGTATGTTAGATGCTAAAATAAAATGCAAAAGCAATAATTTCTAACAAACATAAACATAGATAGTTCAAATCATATAGTTAAAATTTACTTTACCATTTCTCTTTTCTGAAATATAGATAGAAATCAACCACTAGAAGATTGATTAATAGTTTCTCCAGTTAAAGAGGACGGTCTATTTTGGCTAACAATGCTACCAAGGATAACCATGAGTTGTCAATGTTAGAGTATTCATTTATAACCAGAAAATAGCAAAGGATGAAGGCAAGATAAATCATACAACTATAGAATCTGTCACAGCACACCCTAAACAGTTTGTTGAAAGACCACCATTTTGGTAACATGTAAATGGACAAATTTACCTTTTTCCTTTTTGTCCTCCAATTCTTTTAAGTATTCAACTAATGAGAACAGGCTGAAGACCCAATGCCCATGAGCATCATCCGTTATACACATAAAACAGCAATATCATAAAAAGATCCATCCAAATTTAAAGGAGAGGGAAAATGGAAGAAGAACTACAAATATAAAAGGAAATACAAGAGAAAATTTCACATCAGATAACCTTCCTTGATGCAATCCCATACAACACAAAAACACACTAACACCATGATACATTAATACTATGTTATTCCCTATTCCCGATATGATAATAGATCGGACCAAGAATAAAAAACACAGACACAAAACAGTCAACTGATAAGGAAGTGGAAACCTCATATCACTCTAAGAAACCATAACAAAAAGACCAACGCCATAGGTGATTGCATTATAAATCAAAATAGATTCCATTGTTTGTGTTACCTCAATGTCTTCACAACTTGCATCCATCGGCATTATGTTTGCAACAGTTTGAGCATCCAATCCGAGGACCGCTTGAAATTCATAAGCACGCTGCTGGAGATCTGTTGAGTGGGATGCTAGTAATTCCTCAATGAACGATTGGCACTGCAATGAAACCAATCATTAATTTCTCTTCCTGTCATTCATCTCAGAATTACGACAATCATTACTGAGAAAAACCTCACAGTCCCTGAAGAATTTCTTATTTATAATGATGGGAATGAAATTTATATTAGTTCAACTAATACATCGAGAAGAGGCAACTTTAATCCAGCACTTCCTGAGTTCATTATTCACCAGACCCTTGGGACATAACGTCCTTTAATTCCGAAAAGCAGCTTATACGTAGATATAAGGAATGATTAGTCGCAACAACATGTCTTCGTTTTCTCCACAACCCCCGCCGCCTCCTTGGGGTGATCAAAATTCTCATCTATGCTAGAAGGGGTGCAACACCAGTTTTGCACCAATAAAAGCATTTGCACAGCTCAAGAAAGCAAGAGAAAGAAGCAACCCGACAGATGTAGCAAAGTAACCCCTATAAGGAGTACAGTTGAGTAACACAACTAGTTCTTCTTATAACATCAACCAACTGCTACACAGAATTCTAACTTCAGATAACAGGATTAACTATAAAGATTTCCAACACCAACACTGATCATATACTACCTTGAATCAACCATGAGCCAATGTTGTTGATAAAAGGGAGGCAGGAGCTAGCAAAGCACGACATTTAACAGAGGATACAATAAAAGCTGTTTTATATTGAATATACATCCTAAAGAGAAAAAGATGTTGACAAAGTAAATTTATACAATGGCTCCTGTAGATGCTCAAATTTATACAATGGCTCCTGTAGATGCTCAATGTCACACTTTGCAGAGTTTCACAAATTTAGACTGACTGACTCGCATCCTTGAGTACAAAAATATAAAGTCAAAACAGAAACAGAATACCACTCAGTATGCCTACCTCAGGCAGCATGTCCACTTTTCTCCCAGCTGATATTTCAAATGAGTGAATCTTCATGAGTGCTGATATTGCATATGCCTTGAGAAATAAGAAAATATTACCAATTAATTTTAAAAAAAAGGTACAAAAAACAAAAATATTTCAAAACTCACATTGTGGGGAAACTTTTGGCATGGAGGAGGAGAAGACATATGCAAACACATGCATGCACATATATGGAAGCCACACAAAAACAAGTTCCCATTTTGTAAAGGGAGCATCCAATTAATTGTCGGATTCTTAGTTAGCAGTGTGTATTACTCCCTGTTGCCTTCCAATTAAGCAGACAACTCCATTCTTCTATGATTAAAATGAACTGTCATAAGTTGTTAGCTCTTTGGCTGAAACACAAATATCTACAGGTACCAAGTGCTCTGTGTTTCTTGACCATGCCAAAATAATAACCATGATATTTTGATACACTAGACATTCTTCTCCCCCCCCCCCCCCCCCAACAGGAATTAACTAGATGCTGTGGGAATTGCTTGACCACAAAGAGTAATTCTTTTTTTTTTTTTTTAATGGTCAACTCAAAGAGTGATCCTACAATTGCAAGCATGCAAATTTCTTAACCTTGTTTCATAGCCATAGCCCTTCATGATAAATTATTTAATTAATAAATATTATACATAATCATCTGAGATATCCTACTGGGTCATTAGGATATCAAAGATTAGATGCTCGAATTTGATGCCTTGTAACATGGTAACCCACAAGAGAATACAAAAATGGATTTGGCTATTTATCTAAAACAGAAGTAGCTGTCAAAATTGAATCAATTTAAGATCATACCTTATTAACGTTAGCATACTCTCAGCTCCTACAAAAGTGGGCACTATCACACATGCCATATGTTGCCCTTGGTTACAAAATCATCAGGCTACTAATTATATTACACTTTAGAGGATTAGGATCTGTTGACTTATGGGCAGTGGCACAACTTCTGCATCCTCTTCTCATTCTTACACGCTGATCTTTAAATTCCAGATATGGAGTGAAAAAGAAAAGGGATAAAGAATTAAAGCAGGTTTTCAAGAAGGTGAGCACGATTTGCATCTTCACATTTCCCATAAGAAGAGCAGCAAGGCAAGAAAGAAGTTCTTTTTTCTCTTCTTTTCCTTTTTGGAGAAAGTGAAGATTTTGATTAACATGCATCAAGGTTACATGAACTTGTTGAGGTATCCATACAGTCTTGTATACTCTTATTTTTATCTTCGAAACTTGCCTACTCTGAACTATTTATATTGGCTATAGATGAAATTAAATAAAGAGTTCAACAGAAAACAAGCAGTATATCATATTAGATACTTTTCATATACTTTGGCAACGAATATTACGGGAAGTGGAAAAATCTTCTAAATATGGTAGATTGGACTGGCAAATACTACTACTTCACACAAAGCTGAAAACTGAAAAGGACCGAACTTAATAGCCAAACAACACAATCCATCTCAAACCAAAAGTAAAGTTGTATCACACAAAGATGAACAAGATGTTAAACTGGGGGGTCCGTAAAGATTGGTAGGTAACAAACTGCACCTTGACAGTATCATCAGTTGCATGTGCCTCTGCCACGTCACACAATTTTCCGGAGATGCAAGAGGCAGAATACTTCCCATCTGCTGTTCCATATTCCCCCAGTACCCAGCAGATAACCTGCAATTTGAAACTACTAATAGATAAGAAAAGCAATATGCTTATCCAAAGGAGAGTATATATCATCAAAACATATAGACAACACAAAGATGACGCATATACCTGAAGAAATGTAGACGGCAGTTTCGGCTCTCCAACAATCCTTAAATATGATTCTACCTGCACTCCACAAGAAAATGCCAGTTAGAATTTCCGCAGGGCACTATATCAAGTCCTATTGGTCAATTTCTCAGCAGAAACAAGGAAATAAAAAAATATCTGCCAGAACTATTAATCATGTAAGCTTCTGGTCTTTCGAGACTTCCAAATGGAATCATTCTCTACTAGTCTTATTCTCTTTCTCTGAACTGAAATTCCTCTCTAACTCAGGATTGGTCACACCAAGTAAGGGGGTCTTCTTATCATTGTGGAAGGCCTTTCTAAGAAGCTGGTGCATTTCAGATAGTGAATCTCCTTTCCAAGGAACATGTTAGCTATTCTTGAGAGATTCAACAGCGATCTATAATCATACTGCTGAAAATTCTCCTTATTTGTCTCTATCTTAGAGCAACTAGGTGCACTGACAAGAAGTTAAAACAATAAACTCAAATAAAAAAGCGATCCTCCAATTTGATGGGAATCCTGTATTCAAAAAGTAAAGGACCATACTGAACTGCTACCAAGCTTGCATAAAAACTTGGAATATTTAAAAGGTCTGCTCCATCTCTAGAAACTATCTAGTGTACATAATTTAATCACCACTCAATCATATAAAAACTTGAACTTGCAGTAAATAGAGAAAAGGAGTATTAAATATTTTTACCTCGTTTCACATGGGTTCTTTTATTCCATCAATAAATGCATTGTTAAAAAGATTCAAACTATTCAAAGGCTCATAATAGGCTCATAATTGAAAATGCATAACATGCCGGAAAACGTAGGTTTATAACCCATGACAAGATCAGTGCAAAATTGGGAATTTATTGATGATGAGAAAAGATGGAATCCATTAGAACTAGTAGACAGTACAATGATCAGGAAAAGAGAGTCATCAAGGAGACTCACAGCAGAGGATCTCAGCTGACTATCTGCATCATCATCATCTTCTCCGAACCCCTCAGCAATCAAACGCATCAAGTTATGTGCAACCTTGATGTTCACTAGATCTCCCGCATGTTCAAATACTTTATTCATGGTCTGTCAAGAACACATATCAATCATGCAATCCACACTCTAGAAGCAATATTATTGGGTAAAGATTAACAGTGCAAGTGGTAACACTAAGAGACCTGGATGAACCACTGGTTGCTTGGCGCAAATTGCTCAGCAAGTTCAACACATCTGGATGCTATTTCTGTTTTGTAATGATTGTCATTGATGCTGATCATGTAATCAATCATTCGGTCCACAATCACTTCCACATTTGATGACTTCGTCATTTTGTAAAGCAACTCAAATGTTTTTCGCTTTAGGGTGTCATCTGGGTCCTACATTAGGATATACATAGAAAATTGAAAGTGGTGTGTAAATGACATTTCAAAGAGAATATGTAAATGAAAAAATTCAATCATGGTAAATTATCTAATGGAGAAAGAGTCCGGATTAGAAGTCCATCTACCTTCTTTAATGTAAAATACCAGGATTTTGCACAGAAATAGGCATTAAAAAGATCTACCAAGTAGCCTAACAGATATCACAGGGAGACCGTCAAATACAATTACATACCCATCTAAGACCCACTTTTCACTATATGGAAATAACTGTAGTAGTTCTTATTAGGTGAGTCACCCATATAAAAGAGAAGCTCATTTTATTAGAAGAAGTAAGTTATTTTAGCTCCTGATGCAACTAAACAAAAGAGAGCCATTTATCTTTGAAGAATAAAAAACATCTTCAGGTACTACAGTAAAACATAATTCTGTCCTGCAATTCTCATCACCTTAATTGTCAATTCACATAATGCCCCATTTGTAACTTTACACCACTTATAAGGCCCTGATAGAGCATAGAAAATTAGCCAGAAAGCCATGATAGAACATTGACAAAGTTCTTTCTAGTAGGCATAAAAAGTCCAAGTTCTATTAGCAGAAGAAATTTATGTTGATCATGGCTTCAGTAATTGATAGGATATTTCTTAGTGAATGTAACTCTAAGGCGTAATGAGGCAATTGATGATTATATAGAACTAATGAAGAAAACAAGAGGCCTGTACAAACAGAAAGATAAGAAACTTGAGTAGGTAATTATGTATTTAATCTATATCTACTAAATCTCACCTCCAAGCAATCAATGACAGCAAGTTGGTGTTGTTCAGCTATTTCAGGATTTATCTTTATTAATCTACCAAGAGCATCAATGCCGAGATATTTCAGATTGTGACTATCACTCTGTCAACCAGACAGGGATAAAGATGTTAGAGTTTATCAAATATAAGAACACAGGAGACATGGGGGTGGTCAACCTGGGCTGCGACAGACCTTCAGAAACTTGGAGATTGCATCAGCTGCAGACCCTAGTAACTTGGGGCTGGCGTGTATTGCAGCAACACAGCATATGCACTCATAAAGCACTGCATTTCCGATATTACTTGTGAAATCACACTTTCTCATTATATCACCAACAATTGTGTACATGTGTTCGCTGGCTTTCTTGTCACCACTACCAAGTAGTGCAAGAATCTTTAACAACTTGATCTGCATTCACAAGCTTTACTTTAACTAGTTGAACGGAAAGCAAGACAAATGAAATTTCAAACATTTAAAAAGGTTAAAAAAAAAAAAAAAAACTTCTAAAAACATATACATGCAAAAATATCATTTATTTATTCATCCAGAATTCTCAAACCTTTCACATTCTTTGACTTGGAGACAACAATAAAGGGCTGGATATAAATCCATCGTACATATGATACTTGTTAATGAGTTTAAAAAATTGAATTCCATTGAGAAAAACGAACCTCTTTTCTAAATTTATCCAGAGGAATGAAACTTTCAAACAGTATAGATTCTGATTATGAGAGGAACCTAGAGAAGTTGTTCAAAGATTCCAGCAAATACATATCAGTGTTCAGAACCAATTTGATCATGCTCAATACATGTTTCAACTTTCACGTGCACACACAATGGAAATTATGCAAATAATATCTTGTATGATTGTTATGATCGGTTCTCTTCCGAAAGCATAGGATTTGGTCATCAAGACCTTTGATCTCAATCTATTGCCTTCCAAGATAAGTTTGATGTCTGGCATAACAACTAAATGACATATATCAGACCACAAGTACTTTGAGAAACTACGAGTTTCTGGTGAACTTCTTTGATGGACTGCTAGACCTACCTTCCCACAAAAATGAAATGTTATATCAGAGAATCTACTTCAGATAGGTTTCAGAAAAGACTTCCTAAGAACTTGAAGACTTCCTTTAGATTAGTACATTATAGTTCCAAATTTAATCGTATTTTGAGTCAAAATTACTTCCGATATATCAATTCACCATAGATTGAGAAAGATTAAAAAAAGAAAAATAAAAGGGAGGAAGGAGGGAAGAGGGAGGGAAGCCAATCTCAAGAAAGTGTATTCTAAATATTCCATCTCCAAACTAGACTTTTGGCTCCATATAGGGTTACTAAATATACTCGAATGTTTATGAGTTCACTAGAATTAGATGACCCCCTTTATGGTGGTGTAACTGAACATCCAATTGAAGACATGGAAGTGATTGAACATCCAATTTAAGACATAGAAGCTCTTTACCAACATACAGAGTTACAAACAGCTTTGCCATGTTTAGTTACCAATAGCTTATATCCCAAGGAAGAGAGAGGATCAACTTCAGGACCAAAACAACAACTGAAAAGATCATGAATTAGCATAGGGCCTTTCTATTGAATTGTTGGCTCTTGATGTCCTCACTGATTTACATACTTCCAAGACATGAGCTGGTGTGCCATTACCATGTCATGTTGACAAATGTTTAAGGGAAAAATATACAGGGCAGAATAAAACGAGGATAGTCCCAAAACAAAATTAGTCATGTGATATTAATCAATATGCATGCCTCATAAATTATGAAAAGTCATTAGCTTGTATTCTGATTTAGCCTACTTAGTTCTGTGCTATTAAAAAAATGCTTGAGAGGATATAAAAGAAATTTGACTTGTACAGAAGTGAGAAAAACTAATGGCTGCTTTACAATTATTATGCTCTTTTAGTAGACTTTAAATTTAATGAGCACTTAATCATTTAGACTTTCATTGTGATATATCCACACAATAAATCTTGTTTGGCAAGAGACTAACAGACTGTAACAGCATTTGCTAACTAACGGTAGTGGACTTCTTAGAAGAAGTCAGCCAGCTTATCAGTTTCAGGATAAGACATGACCATTTTGAACTTCAGTATAACAAAGATTGAAGCAAATTCTAATCAGAATCAATCTACTTGAAGGATAGGCAATCATGATTCATTTGATAGACATCTCAAGGGAATACCTGAATGAATGGAGCAGGCATCTGATGATAATCATAGCTCTTTGGTAGTCTGCGTTCAGCTACTTGCTTGAGAATGCTTACAAAACTAACCACTAAATCTTTATAAGAATTAACATCAATTGTAATAAGATCGAAAAGGGGGCAAAGGCTTGCTCCCATAACTCCAGGATCATTATCACAAAGCCTCTGCAAGAACAACACCGAATTAGAAGCAGATTTAGTAATATGCCTTTGCTTTTTCTTATACGAGTAGTAAGCGAGGATCAACTTATGGCCAAGAGAGCTAGTTATAACACAGTTCATTGGGAAGAATCTGCATCGTCATTATTCTCTACTAAACAAACCCTTGACATAAGTAGATTGATAAAAGCGACACTCCAATTGAGTCATCCATGAAACTTAACTTACCAATCTAGTTTGCAGAGGACATTGATTGTCACTTGATCTTCCCATCTTCCATTTAAAAGAAAATTTGTCCAACGAAGAAACCAGCTCTATCTTATATATTTGACTTAAAATTAATAGTTTTAAATGCTACTAAAAACAAATTACATATCCATCATAATGCCTTCCTTCCTGTAAGCATATTCCTGCAATTGTATCTTCAAGTCTGTTATTTCTATTATCAGTAATTACCAATCCTGCTAAGCAAAAGTCTACAGATACTAGATCTGAAATCCCTAGGTTGTGAAGATCCTTTTAGATTGTGACTATCAACTAAAACAAATGGAATCAAAAACGATGTTCAACCCAGAAACAACTTATGATAAACCAGCAGTAAGTTTGTATCACCACATGACTAATTAATCCTGAGGATATTTTGGACAATATTCTATGTTTTAAATTGAAAAAAAAAATTAGCTAACATGAAATGGAAAAGCTCTTATTTCGAAAGTTTACAGTAAAATCATTATGCCATAAATTTGTAGCAATACCTTTCCTCTTATGTCAAGCAACATTTTCAAAGTTTGACTAAATAAAGTGAGAGATGGACATTACAATCTTACATTAGTTACCATGTGCTCAAAGCACATTTTAGTTTCTTACAGATTCATTTCCCAACCCCACAAGAAAAAACAGAAGGTGCACTGATGAGTAGTTCAGAAATCCAGAACCAATCATCAAGATTGAAACTGTATCACATTTCACCCATCTGAAAGATTATATAAGACATTCAGATTTAAACTTAAGCAACGATTTAAAATGACATTGAACTTTAACTTCATTCCACTTTTGTATTAAAAGACTTTCCAGTAATTAAAAATACCATAAATTAACTAAATTCACAAGCATTAAATATCAAATATATTAGGTCACTTTCACCCAGAGCTATATTCCTATTGCCTGCTACTAACCAAAGTCTTCCTATTACCGCCATTTTACTAAATTCAATAACACGCAGCATTTGGTCTGGGCTTACAGAAATGCAGCTACTTGTACAAACCTTCCGTCTTCTGTCACCACATTGTAAGTAAGACCAGCATCATCATCCAGAATAGAGAAAATACATGATTGCAAATTCAGATACACTATAACTAGCTATGGAATTATCCAGCCAGCATATACTAGAATCGTCATAACTCCGTCTTAATGTACAGTATGCCTCAAAAATGGCACCTTACTGTAATTGATTAATTAACTAAACATGTAAATATATTGTTTATATAAACACGCCACATTAATCAATATCCGCAAGTAACAAACATATGCACCTTCCGGAAATTGGACACTAGGTGAGAAACCGAGGAGGGAGACCGCTGATAAAATCGATGGAGTGCCATAACAGCCTTCTTCCTCACAGCCTCTTTAGGATGATTTAAGAGCTCCACAACCTGTGGCAACACCGCCGGTATAGTTTCCTCATTAATCAACCTACAAACAGCATTCAACGAGGCGCAAACCACCAAGAAATTGTCCGATTTCAAGTCCTTCTGAATCGTGTTCACGATCAGTATAATCAGATCGTGATCCTCGTTGAGGAACAAAGTGACGGCGAGGTAACCGGTCCGCTTGAGGACCAGGTTCTCGTCGTGAGTCATCTTAACGGCGTGAATGTAGCCGAAGGAAGCATCGTGGCCGAGCATCTCCACATAGACAAGGCGTATGATGTACTCCTTGAGCTTCCGCTTGGGGATATCGGGCTCCGTTAAGCGGCGTTTTAGGGTTTCGATCTCGTTGAGTACAATTCGGTCCTCTTCCGCTTTGGATCGGGCCTCGCCAATTGATTTCACTAGGTCGAGAAACTCCTTGGATTGGCCGAACCCGCCCTGCGAGCCCGCCATCGCGAGTTCCCGTCCGATCGTCTTTAGCTGCTCCAGCTTGGTAGGATTTTCGGGCCGAGGGTTTATACAATTCGAGCTGACTTCGGGCCAGAGCAGAGAGAGAGAAAGAGAGAGAAAATGGAAGATCTAAAACGAAAACTGCGTGTTTTATAGGTGTGTGTCAGTGTGTGTGTAAATGTGTATCTACAATTGAATAACTACAAAAACAGTTTTTCCTTTAAAAAAAAAATTTATTTATGCGAATTTTTTTTAGATAAAAGTAAAGGTAGATTTCTAATTTTTCCCCCAAGTATTTTCCGTAGTCAGGTTTGTCTCTGGATGGGAGTTATGAATTATTCAAGCCAGCGCAACGTACAAGCCAAGCAAAAGTGAGATGAAAAAGGGTAATTTTCTTCACTTGTAATTTAGATATTTTGTGAAGATACATTCTTAAAAGAGTTCCCTAATTATTACACAATTAATAATTTACTTCTCTATAAGTCGAAGTTATCAATTCGGTTCGTATTTTTAACTTAGTCCTGATTGATTATTTTAAATTATAAATCAAAATTTACAATCTAAAATTTGAATTGACTAGAGAAGTCTTTTCATTTTCATCATAATAAATTTATGTGAAACATCAAGTGTTTACAACAAGTCCAAGTGCAAATACATCATTAGAGAAATCAAAACAAACATAAGAACCAATGAACTATAGTAAAACCAATAATAAGAAAGACAATAAACACAACAAAGTTTTTTATGTTGTGCATTAGTTAAGTCGAGAGCGCTTACCCATAACAATGGACTAGATGCGAATCCGAGTCATAAGTCGTGTTCGTCTCTGGTTCTTAATAATTGGGGCATCCCTAATTGACCAATCCAATGAGATTATGTTTGGTTTATTAAGTTACTAGTTTTTAATATTTTGATAAAAAAACGCTAATAACCAAATATCTTAACACAAACAATAAAGAAAAAAGTATTCTATTTTGCATACACGAGCACATCAAAGAACAAGAACATTTGGATTTACGAGCAAGTACGTGTTTCATAAAAAAAAAAATATTTTTTAATAACTCTTTAACTTGATTTTAAATCAATTAGCATTTTAAAAAATTCAAATTAATCTTTTAACTTCTCAAAAAATATTTATTTAAATACTATAAAAAATACTTTTCAAAGAAGCTAATTCAAAGGAAAGTAAAATCATTAGAAAGGACAAAAAAAAAAAAGAAAAAGAAAAAGAAACATTGGACATTCTGAGATCTTACATTCTCGCGTGGAGCAAAATGTAATAGGGAAGCTAATACAGGGACTGAACTATAAATTACACTTTCGTAACTCACATTCAGCCGCGCTACTTAAGTTTTATTCCCCGCTTTGCCTCACGGCCCAAGAAAAATAGCCGAAAGAACCAGAAGAAAAGAAAAGAAACCAATCAACCACCGAAAGCAAAACAAACTATTGATCCTCATTCACACACACACACACACACACAAAAAGAGAATTAAATCGCAGTAACAATTTCTGAAAAATTTTCTCATCTCTTTATTTTCTCTGAGATAGATTTTGATTTTCAGAGAGTTTTTCCTTTTATTTTTGGAGGTTTTCTTTTTCGTTTTTGTGATATATTGAGAAAGGAGATGGCGCAAGAATCGGGCAAAACGGCGTCGTCATCGTCGTCGTCGCCGGCGGATGCGTATATCGGAAGCCACATTAGTCTGCTATCGAAGTACGATATACGCTACGAGGGCGTGTTGTACTTTGTTAACCCCCAAGACTCCACCCTTGGCTTGAAGAACGGTAATGTTTTTACCATGACGACGCCTTTTGTGTCTCATCGTCCTTATATATGATGTATTATGTCATGCTTGGTTCGTTTATTTTCTTTATAAATATGCATATTATTCTTTTGTATGTATTTAACATGTTCAGTAATTGTGGATAGATATGTATGCGAATACACGTATTTACTTCTTGATTCAGACATCGAATGCTATGATTATATTTGTAAATTTAAGGATGGGAGAAGAGTTGACGAGTTGAGGTGGAGAAAGATGTGGACACTATGGCAAAAACTGCAGTAGTTGAGGCAAAGAGTATGTAAAAGGTTGCGTTAAATATCAAGTATTGTCGAGGCAGACCAATGACCAAATTGTGTTCTATAAAGAGGAGGAAGGTGCAAATGCCTCGTTAATATTTGCCTGTTTTAGTTATTAGGAACATTGGTTAGGTTCGGGTTAGATTTTAATAGACCGTAGAGGTTAATTATGTGAATTCGTTCATTGTGCTACCCTAAGTGTAGGTCTTAGTATGCACGAGAAAGGAGAAAAAACGAGTGGAGGAGTTTGAAAATAAGGAAAGATAGGCCTAAAACAACCTTTTCTTAAGTAGAGCTGCTTGGCTTTTTAGCAGTATAGATGCTTAGGGACTAGTTTGAACAGCTTATAGTCTAAACAGAACCCTGTACTAATGCACGAGAATACATGTGGTGCTTTCTTCCTGTTCTGTGTTAGGAAAACTATATTTGTGATTAAGATCAAACATGTACTGTTGCCAAGATGATGCTTGAGGTTTGGATCCATATTTCATCTGAAAATGGTTAGACAGGGACAAGCTATGGGCCTGTTTTGCTACTTGAGCAGTACAGTTTCATTACTTTGCATGCAAGAATTTCTTGATACAGCAACAATATATGGTTTGAGTGACAGTTTGTGCATATTCTTTCATAAGGAGCATTCAAATTTCGCTATTTTAAATGCCATCTACTATTGGACTTCTATTCAATATTATTAAATGTCTATTGGTCTTGAATACTTTAAATTGTTCCAACTTCTAAGCCTTTAGGTGAGAATGCGTAATATTTTTCCTAACCTACTTTTATGAAATTGACTCAAATGGTTCCTTGGACTGTATGTGAAGCAAGTCATTTCATCAACTTGCTTCAGGTTTGTAATGTCAATTAGAAGAAAATTTTACTGTACCCTATATTGTTCTATGAGGTGTACTCTTTTTAGTTTAACTTTATTGTGTGTAAACCAACCTACAAGTAATCAACATTCTTGGCATTAGTCTTGTTTAATGCTATCAGGCCTGTCATTAGTTACTCTTTCTACCATTTTTTGGACTGGCTGTGTGGTTTCTTAAGGTAACTTATTTGTTGCAAGTGCAAGTCATTGTCCATTGTAGAATTGACAAATCACTGGTAACGCCTTTTTTTATTGACATTCTTTTGCAGATTCTCTCTTCTGAGCGTGTACAACTCTTTTTTCTTTTTTTGGCTTTGTCCTATCTTTTTTTTGTCTTTTTTTTTTTTTGGTTTTTTTTGTTTTGGGGGGGGGGGGGGAGGTGTTTAAAGAAGTACTTTGAGTTTTGTGAACAGGGTTTGGCTTTAGTTTGTGTGAGATGGATTAAGCTTGCTAGTTCTTATCGCTTTTATTGGGACTAATTGCATTACTTTCATTTCTTTTAACATGAAGTAAGGTCATATGGAACTGAGGGACGCAGGAAAGATGGCCCCCAGATCCCTCCAAGTGATAAGGTCTACGAGTATATTTTATTTCGTGGAAGTGACATAAAGGTACGTCTCATGTGATGATTGTTTGTGAATTCTCATGTGTCTTTACTTGTCTAGTTAGTTGTTGTGCAATGTATTTATTATTAATATCTCTTTTCTAGAACAGAGTAGCATAGTGTAATTATTGATCCATGTTGCTTGTGTTGTTGCCTGTGTAATGATATAGTTATTTTCTATTCGGTTGTTGTATTTGGTTTTGTCTGAGATTCTAAGCCACTCTTTGATACTTTCTCTTTTATTTCTTGTGTGTTCATATCTGTGTTGGTGAAGGAGATTGACTGAAAGGTAACAAGTATAATCAAATTTTGTCATTCCCATGTATGGTCCTTTTTGAATAGCTAAAAAAGTTGCGTATTGTTCCTTCTCATTGGTATTTCATTTTTTCTTTCAATTAAATATGATGTTTCATGGTTGATACATCATGTTTTTGACATATGCTAATTGCCATCTCTTAAACAAGTTATAGCAAAAAGCGTTCTATTTTTGTTTTCTATATTGGCTTTTTGAGTAAATTGCATGTCTTTTACTTATCTTAAGTGTAGTGATAAGAAAAAATTATTGTTGTCCTAAAGCTAAGTTAACAAATCATTGCAATGGTTAAAACTCCAAATTTAAGTGGAAATAAGGCAAATGGTAGAAGCTACTTTATTAGGTGAAAGTTTTGGGAGCTTGTTTGGCTCTGCTTTTTTGGGTGCTTATAATCACCAAAAAAAGAGGAAGTCTTTGAAATCTTCTCTTAGGCAGATGGTAGAATCTAATTTATTAGGTGATAGTTCGGTAGTGGAAGCTTTGTCCCAAATTGAATGTCTACTCTTTGCTTGCCAAGCTGTTTACTGCAAGAATTGAAAAATATTTTAGTCTGAGCAAAGTGGAGTTTGAAGTGAGACCAATGCTACTCTTTCGAATTTCTAGACATTTAGTGCAGTAGTGGGCCTAAAAGATCATCTTGATGATAATGTATTTTCTATTTCCGAAAGTGAACATTTAGTTAGGGCATGATAAGTAAGAAACTTCTGTAATAATACCCCAATTGTTTACAAGTAAAGGAAACACCATTTTTTTAACTCATCTATTGTCAACTGGGATCTTTTCCTTTGATGCAAGTATAATAAGGCTAGGGTATAAGCTGGATCCATTGTAGATCATGCCTGTTTAACATTAATGGTGATTGCAATACATTTATATTAGTCTTTTTCCGTGCAATGTAGGGGAAAGTGAAATATAATTTTATATACATGTAATGAGTAAATGATTAAAATAAGTTTCATTAGATTAATAATATAAGTATCTAATAATACAATGAAAGACAATTATACAATATATTAATTGAATTCATAATACACAAGTTAAATAGTGTAGTATCCATGGGATATACGGGAAAAATGAGTATTTTTATGTTTTTATTACTGTGAAGGTTCAATTTTGACAACTAATGTGAAGTATAAAACACAAATATATTTTGTCATATTAAATTTCTAACATTGATATTGATTACAATTTTTATATTTTTGTAAAATCTAATAATTGTAGAAAGAAAATCATGAATGATGTAGATTGGTATATTTCCACCATTTGTTAACTATTTTTTTAATTTATCAAATTAGTCTTTTCCTTTTGGGTAACATGCATCAAATCCCCTGTGATTTATTGAAAGTTTATTGAAAGTGCACCGAACCTCCCTGTGGTCTAAAAGTCTCTTATAACCCCCCCTGTGGTCCATAAAAGTGCATCAAACCCCTTTGCCGTTAAAAAATCCATTATCTTTAACCATAATTGTTTGAAATTACCTAAACAACCTTTTTTTCTTTTACAAAAAAGTGTTGCTAGAAAAATTTGAACTCTCAACCTCAAATTAAAATAACAAAAATACTCTAATCAACTAGACTATAAATAATTTATGTTCTAATTTAATTTGACGTTGATGATGACCTTAATCCTTCTTGTGTGCGTGGATTTTTTAATCTTTTTTTAGAATTAATTGTACAGAGAGATCATCAATGGAAATAATTAATAGGTATGTAATTCAATTACTCCTCATTAGGAATACTAGTTTTTTCAATATTTGAGTCTATCAAGGGACGTCCTCCTACAAAGTGTGGTCATGAGTCTTAATCTTCTTTGAGAAAGGCTCTGGTGATGAAGAAATAGATGGTGGTGATGATGATGCAACTGCCCATGAAGGATATCTTCCTATGAAGTATGGTCATGAGTCATAAAACACAAATTATTTATAGCCTAGTTGGTTAGAGTATTTGTTGTTTTAATTTGAGGTTGAGGGTTTAAATCTTTCTGGCAACATTTTTTGTAAAAGGGTAAGAAGGATAGTTTAGGTAATTTTGAACAGTCATGGTTAGAGATAACCGATTTTTTCAGCAGGGGCTTGATGCACTTTTATAGACCACAGGGGGTTATGAGATACTTTTTAGACCACAAGGGGGTTCGGTGCACTTTTAATGGACCACAGGGGTGTCTGATGCATTTTACCCTTTCCCTTTTAATGTTAACAAAAATGCCTGCAACGCATTTTTACCACAATGTCTTCTATGGATGGTACACATGGCAGCCATACTGGAGAAGTAAAAATTGACAGGAACGAATATGGTGCAGCAGGTTCTGCTTTAGTATATAGTATAGTTTAGAGCCCTAAATTTGTCCTTTGAGCCAATAATCATGTTATGAATAACATATTATACTGTTACAAGTAATATGTTAGTTATCTTTCACTTCCTGAAAAAAGTCCATGTCACATGTTTGAAATTTCTATTTCAGCGTCATGGATAATGAAAAGCAAAGCATAGTGGCACATAAATCAGAGGTAGGTCAGACAAACTTGTGATGCCTGTATATGCAGATTTCTATTCTGTAAGTTTAACTGTTTTTGGAAGTTATATGACCATTAAGGTCTAAATTTGGAAACTATGCTATTAAGGCATTGGTGATTTCTACTGGCTGATTTGGTTACTACATTAATCAGAAAAGGTGCTTTGTTGTATGTTGAAAATGAAGTATTTGTCTATGCTTCTTCTCAATGGCAAAAGGCCTCAATTTTAAGTATCTTTTTCTCTGGGTGGCTGGAGTTATCCTTTGTACAAAGCTGTGGTTCATATGATTGTTGTAGTATATAGCATAAAGAGGTCTATATCCATCTATCAGTGTTGACACTTGCTATTTTTCTTGGTCTTAATCTTTTCTTGTAATTGGCATGCAATAATTTTGTGAATTTTTTTGTCTCTGCAATGTTTGCTTTCTTGTTGAATATGTATTCTTCGCTTTCCTTTAAATTTTCTTTTCTTTTAAATTTCAGGATTTACAAGTAAAGTCCTCTCCACCTGCTCAACCAGAGGAGCTAATACACAATGATCCTGCCATTATTCAGGTGGTTGACATGTCTAAATTTCATGCTTTGCTGTGAGATAGTTCTGTGTTTTGCTTTTTTCTTATTAGTTGGTTTATGTGTCTTTTTCCTTTAGTCACGTTTTGCTCGGAGCCCATCAATCTCTTCAAAGTCAGCGCCAGTTGGTGGATCATTAACAGATTATGGTGCTCATGGTGATATGTCTTCACTGAATATGAAGTCTTACACCAGTTTAGTGCCTCCACATCAATCTGGTAGTCAGGTTGAACCATGGAATCATCAGACAATTCAAAATACCAGTACATCATCTTATGCAATGCCAACTCATTGGCAAGAATATAGTGGGATTATTGGTAATAGTGCTTCACAAAATCCTGTGCAATCCAGCAATCAATCCCTTCCAACAATAGAAAATGTATTTCAGGCTCTTCCAGCCCAGGTTTTTACAACTGCACCGTTAACATATCCATCTAATAGTGCTGCTCCAGGGCCTATGGTGGTCACTTCTAATCCTGTGCACTTAAGTGTCACAAACAGTCTTCCCGTTGGGCAACTTTCTACATCCTCTTCTGATTTATCTTCCTTCTCTGTAAAGTCATCTTTTCCTTCACATCCTGAAGTCCTTGTTGGTACTAGGCTATCTCCATCATTGGTTTCTTCGTCTTCACAAATCAGGAGCAGCATTGAAGCTCCTAGCATTAACAAATTAGGCTATAATCCTGTATCCTCTCATCCTCTTCAGTCATCATATCCTGTATCTTCAGTTTTAGATTCCTCATTGAGATTCTCACTAAACCACCCACCAAGGCTGCTTACTCCTGATCAGTTATCACAGCCTAGAGTATCTGAAATTTCTTCTGCACAAAAATTGTATCTTAATCAGACGGATGTGGGTATATTGAGTTCGTCATCCTCAACTGTGTATCCAGCAGTTCAGGCACCATTACTGCCGTTACCACCCCCTACACAAAAGGTTTGTTGAATTCTCATCTTCACATCAATTTTGATTATTGTCTTATTGTTATCTGTAATATTGTGTTCAAGAAAGGGGTGTTGACATATTGTTCCATTATCTCCTGAGAGAATTAATTTGTGCTTTCACTGCTTTGTTTTGAATTAAACATTCTAAAGCTGGTGACAGACGAGGCAAGTGGTTTGGTCATACATCAGAATGGAAAATTTCTGCCCGTACTAGTATAGTCTCCTATCATAGTTCCGGCATTGATTGGGCGAAAAAATACCAAATTATCTTAGTTAAGAATTTTATTGCAAATTTTCATGTACACAGTTAATTCTAATTTTGAGGGTGGCACATGTTGGTTTTACTCCCTGGAGACTGCTATTATTGCCACATTGTTTTTCTTTTCTCAACTGATCTTATATAGATGGATACAAGAAAGGAATTGCTGAGTGGGTTGATTAGTCAAATGGCCCTCAGTGTTAAGAATGTAATTCAAATTAAGATGATTAATAAAGGCAAGGAGATAGCAGCTTATAGAAATGATTCTAGGGGTGATTTGTGTTCTTAAGATAGGGGATCGGTCATAGTTGAGGATCAATGAATTTAAATCAAACCTATGCAAGCAGGGTTAGAAGTGCCCTTTCTTCTTGGGATTCTATTGGAGGGCCTCTGAATCAAACACGGTGGAGTTAGGGATGAAGGAAGACCAAATTATATAATTGGTTAGGAAGTTGGCATCTTATTCAGTTCAGAGAAGCATTTCTTTTCTTTCTTTATGGTGGCTATGAAGCAGGTGAAGGGTGAGTCTGAGGAGGGGAATGGCGACTAGAGTGAATGAGGTACTTGGTAGTTCGATGGTTGCATATGTTTACTTACAGTGTGTCATAATTGAACGGAGGGGCAAGAAGAGAAATACAATCTAGAGTAAATGGTTTTGGCTCTAGGTCTCTTCAGTAGGGTTCTGCAGAGATTGTAGACTGGTATTTTGTATTGCCCTTCTGTATATCTTTGTTTTTTCACATGGTTATGGTCTATGGTTCTGGTGACTTTTACTAAGAGCATGGCATACGGCTCTGCTCCGCCATCCCAAACCCGTTCTCTACATAATATTTAGTTAGGAAAAAACTAGGACAGCTCAGCTTCTAAATATTTTCATTTCACTTTTCTTATATGTATGGTGCCAGTTGAAAGATGTGTACATGATAAGATCTAACAAACTAGGAAATTAGTCTAACAACATAGAATCTTAGACTACAAGGGAACTCTGATTTGCTCTATTGTGTCTTTACTTAAAGATATGAAAGGCCTTCCCTTGAGTGCTACTATCTTTATTGTCCAATGATGAATAATTTCTTTTATGTAAATTTTGCAGTTGCAATATTTCCCTGAGTTTGCTGAAGAATTTGATTTTGAGGCCATGAATGAGAAGTTTAAGAAGGATGAGATATGGGGCTATTTTGGAAAAGCAAAGCAAGGGGATAAACCCGAGGGTGTCGAGGATAATTCTAGTGCTGGGAAGAATATGGGCGATGGCAGCTTGGTTACCAAGGTTGATGCGAAAGTATGTCATGCGTTCCTTCGGTAATCATTTTGTGTTGTTGGATCCCCAAACCACTTCCCCAACAACCCCTGAAACCCCCCCCCCCCCTCTCTTGTTCTTTTGGAGTCAGAGTACTATCTGCATCTTTTAGATATTCTTATAAAAGGCGTCTCCTCTTGTGCAGCCTGCCTATAATAAGGATGACTTCTTTGATACAATATCTCGTAATTTGCATTCTCGGGGAGCTGGTATTGGACAGAATGGCTTTTCTCAGCGAATGAAGCTGGATACTGAGGTTTGATATTTTGTCATAGGGATATTGAATTTATAATGCCAAGAGATGTGAATATCTTCTCCTTCTGCCTGCTTATAGGTTTCTATATTTGCACAGACTTTTGGCAACCATCAGCAGGGGGTTCATCCAAGTTATGCTGGCTATGGAGCTGGACGTGGCCTATATAACTGGAGAAGGGGGTATCACTATGGTGGTAGGGGTCGTGGCAGGTTCACGCAGACATGATGTCATGCAATTATTGTCAACCAGTACAATTTTTGGTCAGTGTTTTTACAGTATCCTTTCCTTTTGTACTCCGGTTGCTCCTCCTGAAGATTGAATCTTCCAGTAGATTTGATGGAAGTAGTCCATGGTTTCTTTCTGATCATGTTGGTTTCTATAATTGCAGTTAGCAATTCTTAGTCATGGCAGGTTCATGATTTTTTGGCCCTTGAACTTGCCTTTTTCATGTGTTAAGGAATCAGTTTCCATTGTGGACATGAACTGCACTCGCCAGAACTAAGTGATGAAGAGTAGTTCAGTCCATCATATGGGGTCTATATTCAAAGTAATAGATTTAAATGGGTCGAAGTATTTCCCCTAAATGATTTGTTGCGTTATAGGCACTTGCAGCGTCTGTCCTTACAATATATGTAGCTCTGGTTCAGGAAATGTGTTTTCCTGTCATATTTTTGGGACATTTACGTTACAAAATAAAACGATAAAGAATATCCTTTCAAAATGAATGATTCCTCTCATTTATGTAAATGGTGATTATGTCTCTTTTAAGCTTAATGGAGGAGGACTGTTCGGTTTGCCATCTTCCAATTTTCTTCTCCACTCGAGATTTAATGCATGAATCTGATTTATCAATTTTTGTACCTTCCTCGGGCTTTGGAGAAGGCAGTTCTGATCATGGATGAGTAGTGTCGTCAAATATATATAGCAGGCGCCACTTACAGGGTGTTTGGCTTTGCTTATTTAGGGTGTTTATAAGCACCCAGAGAAAAGTACCCTTTCACATGTTTTTTACTATTTAGGTGTTTATAAACACCAAATAAGCAAAGCCAAACACCCTTGTGGTCGGAGAAGACCTTATTTGATTTGTGCCTTAGTGGGGCCCCCTAGAGGGAGGAGTTGGTCCTTTGCTTTCTCAACGACTGTTTCCATTGGGGAGAGGTTTTGTCCTTATTTTTGGCCATGAGTTTATCTTGTTTTATGACTACATGGAAGGTTTTTAGAATTGCTCCCATTTGGTGGAGTAGTTAGATATTGACTTGTTATGATCAAATGTTTTAAGTTCGAATCTATATCATTCCATCACAAACCCAGCTCTTTCTGATTTGGAACATGCGTTAGGGTGCATTGTGACGCTATAGGATTTAGAGTCCTTTGGCCTTGCCTTTTTTATACTTGCTTATAAATAATTGATGCTTGTATGTGCTTATAAGCAATTGTCAAATAAACTGAAAAGTGTTTGAATAAAAGAGGGTGTTTGACTTTGCTTATTTGGTACTTATAAGCACTTAAATAGTAAAAAACATGTGGGAGGGTGTTTTTTTCTAGGTGCTTAAATAAGCAAAGCCAAACACTCTAAAAATGTGATTAGAAGTTGTTGACATGTTTGGTAAGTATGCTTACAAGTAGAAGTATTTGTAAAAATGAGTTAAAGGACCTTTTATTAATAAAGTTGTAATTTTCTTGTGTTCTTAAGGGGCGTAGGTGTCTTTTTATTTGGTCAATTCTCATTGCTTATAAGCTGCTAAAAAAAAGTTAGGGAATGTTGTTTTTCTTTTGGTTACTTATAAGTTAAATTACTTATAAGCACAATTTATCAAACATGTATATTACTTTTCTGCTTATAACCAAATTTGACTAGCTTGTAAGTACTTTCAAACACCCTCTAAATTTTGGGTTAAACCTAATATGATCCTAGTTATGTTTAGATCTTTTATCATAAAAAAACAAGAATGTTGAGTTGATAAGAAATAAAATGAAAAGACTACTCCTTGTTCAGTAAAAAAAGCTAAAATGTTCTGAAGATTATTATTAGCCTCTGTTGAATTTTATTCTGATTGGATATTTAACTGAAATAAGGTTTCTTTTGAGTCCACTTGCTCCCCTTTAAGCGAATTCATCTCTTTTTGTAGTTGTTGGCGGGTGCTAAAGTCCCATTATACCTATTTTTATGAAGACTTAACAAAATTTTCCGTGTTGCAATAAGCACTAGGGCCTGTTTGGATAGGTTTTTTTTATAAAAAAATATTTTTTTCCTGAAAAAGTTACATTAAATTTGTAATAACTATTAGATTTGACTTCCAAAAAAATTGAAACTCTATTAAAGTTAAAATACAGTTTTTTTAAAAAAATTAAAATTTTCAACTTCTTAAAAAAAATTGTTTTACAAAAGTGGTTAAAAGAAATACTTTTGAAAAAAGTTAATCCAAATGAGCCCTAAAATGTATTTACTACATCACTCCCTTTGTCCTTGAGAAGCATTTGAAGGTCACAATACTCAAGCATCTTTTCGGGGCAGCCATATACAACATTTGGATTGAAAGGAATCAGCGCTGAGGGTAATTGGGTTGGGTTACCGGGGAAGCCCCATGGTGCTATATATCAGCAGCTGAAGTAGTTTCGAGATACTGTTAACGGCTGTTTGTTGGTGATTCGCGATGCGCACACACCATGATGAGTCAAGGCGTAAAAGATTCTCAAAAGCGAATGCTTTAATTGAAAATCATCTGCATTTCTCATTTCTACGTGTCGCCAAGTGGGGACAATTGTGTACATCCAAAACAAACCTTTCTTTTTCTTTAATTGTGATTCTTTTTCTTTACAATATTGAATTTGAATTCCTTAATAATATCACAATATCACGAGAGAAATTCAATGATAGTAAATGATTAGTTGTTATTGAACTTTTCTTATAACGTTACAATGAATTTTGCTAATCAATTTTGAGGGACCGAAAGACACTTGTACTTGAAGTTGTCTACTTTATTCCCTATCCCTTTGCCAAAATCAATTGCGAAAGAATAACTACACTTTTTTCTTTTATGGCCTTTTCATAATCCATAAAGGAAGTCTCCTCCTATAGTTGTTTGTAGTTGTTTCTACACCAGTTGGCCCTGTGGTGTGGACAGGTTAGCCCTGTGGATGTAGCATGTAAATATTTTGCTTTGTGTGTGTGTGTGTGTCATCATCTTCTATTCATGAGCTGTTCCATTATCTCTTGTTGTCAATTCTTACTTGACTAGTTGTGCATTTGCATGCACTTTCTTGCCTTGTTCAACTTCTCTGTTTCTTAATGTTATGATGGCTGAACTTATCACTGAACTGATTGTGATGAGCACAAGTATGCCTGACCCAATGAAGACCCCATCTTTTACGACGTAGCAGTCACCATCTACCCATCCTTCTCCAAATCGTTGAGTTTGGCTCATGCTCGTTGCTACGCTTAATAAAATGACAAAAACTCCAAAGCTGATCCTGCAACACCCATTTAATTCTAATTAAACTCGTTTGTTATTGGTTCTTATCGCGTTTCTGAGTAGGAAAAGATGCTAACAAACAACCAAGTATCTGTGAAAAACGACTCTTCAATTCAGTGTAATCAATAACAGAATTTCATAGTTGGTTGAGAAATTGAAGCGTCAATTTAGTATTTATATTCCACCCCTACCTCATGAAAATTAAAGCAGAATTCGTGCATGTTACTGAATAGATTACGTACTTACCACGAGACGACCAGAAAAATGGTTGCAATATTCGGAATTTTGGCCTTGCTACTGCCCCCGATACCCCTTGACAGAAATTTTCTGCAGAGTAACAAGTTTCCGATGATTTGAGCCGTGAACATAAACACTAAAGCCATGATGCCTAACCCAAACGCCACGCTTTTTGGCAAAAAACAAAGCTGGCCATCAAATCTGAGATCCTCCTTCTATTAAAAGAAGAAAAAGAAAATGAACACCAACAACAAAACAATTCATAACCATGCAATATAAAGAACACACATACACACACACACACACAAAAAAAAAAGTTTGATTCTGAAAACACATCAAGAGATCATGGCTACCTTTGATCTCTTAAATTCAGCAGCAACACATAAGGTGAAAGAGACAAGGCCAAGGATGATGATAGCAGAGAGAAGTGATGTAAGCATGTATTGTTTTTCTCCTTCCATAAAGGCCCTTTTTCCTTTTTGGCTTTTTAGTGTGGAGAATCAAGAGAGAATAGAATTGAAGAAAGCTTGGAACTTACTCAATGGAAAGAAATGTTTGGTGTTATCCCCCCCTTCTTGGTGATGATGGAGAGACCCTTTTTTTTTTTTCCTTTTCTTTTCTTTCTTGCCGTCTGCGGGAGTTGAGGCTTATTTTCCAGGGGAGGCTTTCATTGCTTGGAAAGAGAGGTACCATTCTTAATAGTATTTAGGCAGTTTTTGGAGAGTTTTTTTTTTTGGACCAAATCCTTACCCAATTGACGTTAACTTATTGGTCAACTCAACCTACTCCAATGGTTTGGTTTTGAGAGAGATGTAGAAGGGATAGAATCTATCTTAATTATGGTTGCCAAGAAATTCAAAATTAGAAGGCCTGTGTGGGACACTTTTAGGTATGGACTAATAATAAAAACCATCGGCTTATTTTTAATTAGTGGTTTAAAATTCGAGCGATTCTTGACTGAGACCCGTATATGTATTTTAATGTGATTCTATTTAAAATAAATTTCTCATTGTTAAAAAACCAATTCTTCTGGGGTGGGGTTCTAAGGGTCAAACACTTAAGAAAGATTCTTTACTTGGATGATGTTGAATCGAATTTTTAGAGGGTAAAAAATCCTCACTTAGCATATCATGTGAAATTTTTATAATTTCCTCATGGCTTGTGTAAAACATTGCCATAAACACGCCAGACCAATTAACATGCCAGATTCGCTGGATTAGAGCTGCAGCTAGGAAAGTTCTTAATTCAATAAAGTTACGATTTTTTTAAGGAGTATAGAATTCTATTAATATAAAAAATTATCATTTTCAATTATCTTCACATTAAAATTATTATTTTTAATAATTCCTTCTTTTAGTGCCATTTGTAGGCTTAATTATTGATTATTGCAGCAAAAAGTAAGTGAGTTAGTGGATGCTAAACGAGACAAATATTAGCGTGAGATTATTACGGGATTGAATTCTACTTTAGAACGATTAGCCACTAGAATTAGGGGTTAGATTTTGATATGCCTAGAGAGCTATCTCCTCAGTTCATGATTTGCGGTTGAAGGGAGAGATAGAAAGGGAGAGAATCTATCTTAATTATGGTTGCGAAGAAATTCAAAATTAGAAGGCCTATGTGGGCCCTTTTCTCTGTATGAACTAATACTAAAAGTGTTGGCTTATTATTAGTCAGTGGTTTTAAATTCGAGCGTTTCTAGGGATGTCAATGGTACCCTGTCCCGCCCTGCAGGGTTAACGGCGGGGTAGGGGCGGAGTTTTTGCAAAAAAACACCTGGGGCGGGGCGGGGTGGGGTTTTTTCTTTCAAAGGTGCTGGAGCGGGCCAGGGTGGGGTCGGGTGATCTCGCCCCCGTCCACCCCGGTATATATATGTATTTATATATATGTATATATGTATGTATGTTTATATATATATATGTATGTATATATATTATATGTTATGTTTAATAATTATGATTGGAAGTAAGTTTAGATTTAATGTGTTATTGTTGTAAAATTATGTTGAATTTTAAGTATTAGAGTTTGAATATGATGTGTTAAGGTTTGTAGTAAATTTGGCATTTTTTCACCTATCCCTACTCCGCCCAATTGACATCCCTAAGCGTTTCTTAACTAAGACTTCTTTTGTGTGTGTATATATATATATATTAATGTCGTTGAATGGAAATGTTCCTCAAGTTATTAAAAAGAAAAAATTCTCGTTGTTAAAAACAAATTCTTGTGGGGGTGGGTCTCTAAAGGTCAAACACTAAGAAAGATTCTTTATTACTTGGATGGAGTTGAACCGAATTTTGAGAGGGTAAAAAATCCATACTTAGCATATCATGTGAAATTTTATATTTCCCTCATGGATTTTGTAAAACGTTGCCGGAAACATGCCAGACTAATTTTATATGTGTATGTAGTATATACATAGACATATATACATATATATATATATATATACATAGACATATATATATATATATACATAGACATGTATATATATACAGACATGTATATATATACATATATATGTATATATATACATATATATGTATATATGTATATGTATATATACATATATATGTATATATGTATATAATCATTGAAGGGAGGTGCCAAAACATGAATATAGTTCTTGGTGATGTCCGTTACCGAAGAAAAGCTAATCCATTTGCGACATTTCAGTGATCCATGTCATCTTGATTCTTTGTAGCTGTAGTGCTGATGTCATTGTTGTTTGTATCCACTAAGATGTGATAGGAAAAAAAAAAATCAGGAAAATTGTTTCTTTCGTTTTTCTTCTTTTCTCATGTCATCCGTTTCTTTGTTTTTGGTTTAATCCTGAAAATTATTTCTCTCGTTTTTCTTCTTCTCTTATCTTCCATTACCTTGTTTTGGTTTTCCTTTTTAGATTTCTCTTTACAAGATTGATGAACGTCCAATTTATGCATTGTTTTTGTTCTTTTTGGTATCACATGATTTAGTATTCATAGATGAGATGAAATTTTTTCATCTGAACTGTCCAAAAAATCTCTGTCATAGAGGTGAGCTTCGCATGTGTTTTTGCCTCTGTGTGAGGGCACGGTTGGAAAAGTAATCCGTAGATGAGACTCTCATCATCTATTTAGAGCTGACTATTTAATGTAATCTCTAGTGTTATTAACCAACACATGTATGATGACTTTTCCCTCACTTTGCTTTTGTTCTTACTTTTGTGGGTAGGAGATTGGGTGGACTTAGGCTCCACTTGTTCAATACAAAAGGTCCGACCAATTTAATGATAACTTATTACTGGACGTATCAGTAAAAAGATGGGTGCTCATAAAAAAAAAAAATCCCCAAACTTGCCCGCTAATGAGTCTGCTGCTTAGTGGGATTCACGAAAGTGCTTGCCACCATGTACAGATCCCTTAGATAGGGTATGTTAATTGAATTTCCCGTCATCTTATTCAAGTTTACATATACCTACATATGCTGATGAATAAGATCAAACCACTTCTCCCGACTTCGACTCGTATTGTCGAGCTTCGAGACAACTTCACTAACAATAGGCAAGCCCCAATTTATGGTGACATCCTAAAGGGTGATCGTGGCTTCTCCTACAAGCAAACAAAATGCGTGTGTCTCTGACCACTACCTCTCAATCAGGGCCATAATAAGTGGATTGTCAACCAGATACAAACGCACCGCATAACATCCATAAAATCCGACTTGACCAAAGCTGACTACACTACCAGATGCTCCGTCCAAAGGAATAACTCTCTATCATTTCTATATAGTAACGGTAAACCGTGCGTTGCACGAGGTATCATATATTGTTTGTCCAAAGTATGAATGAGATAACTAAAAGATAGTAAACGACAATAGTACTAAATGAATTATATTAAGCAATTTAAATGTAATATATATATATATATATTTAAAAAATAGATTTTTTTTTATCGTGGTACGTCAAAAAACTTTTATTTTGCTACGAACAATTGATTTAGAGATCATTTAGGGTCAATTAATATCAAAGAATTCTAAAGTTGGTGACATATATCATGCAATCAAGAAAAAAAAATATAGAAACGAAATATTTAAATTTGAGAGGAAGAAAATATATCACGATATACATGCATATCAAGAGCCCGTTTCAAAAAGCTTAGTGTGCCATAAAAAAATAACTATATCAAAATACATGCGTATCAAAGACGCCTTCAAATTTCTTAGTCTGCCATACGAAGATGCCTACGTCCAAAATATTATTGAGTAATAACAAGAATTATGTCCTTGAGTCAAAACGTTATAATAAAATTTAGTAAATGATTATGCAAACAGAAAGTGTAATTCCGAGAAAACCTTTCCATTAGGGTTAAAATATCTTAATCCAAATTTATATATATTATAAAATAATATTTTTTATTTTAATCCAAATTTATGCCATTACTTTTTCTATCTCCAAAAAGATTTTATTCTGTGTCCTTTTATTCATACATAAAACCTTCCTAATTGAATTTATTCTCTATACGTATTTTCTTTCCTTCTTATATTTCCGCATTTTGATTTTTCTTTTTAATATTATTTAATTTTACAAAAGTACAAAAATTGTGATTAGTATTTTTTAATTTGAGTAACAGTATTTTCTAGAACTTTTTTTTTAAAAGAATAATACTAAAAATTTCAAGCCAAATGAGATTTTTTTATTTTTTTGGTTTCTAAAAAAACAAAAAACTATTTAAAAAAAAAAACTTTCGTAAATAAGCTCTAAAAGTTTTTATAAGATATTTATTTTTTCCTAGGCTGGGCCGAAGAGAAGGTTAAAGAAGAGTCTGGCCCAAAGTAGTTACAAATATAAACCAACAGTAAACAGGATGATGCTTAGGTTTCTAGGCTGCGCAAAGCTAGTCTCGCGTGGCGAAGAACCTGCGTAGCGAGAGCTCCACATTCAGAATTTTGCTCAATTTTAGCTTCGCAAAGCTGAGTTACCTACTTCTCTCGATTGCTATTTGCTTCGCGAACCCTAGGAGATCTGCTCTCACCATTTTTTTTGTTCGTTCAAATCTTTCCCGGTCAACTTTGAAAAAGAAAACTTAGCTGAGTTATAGTCTCCTAAGATGGCGGAGGTCAGAGAAGCAAAACGATGCGTCGTATTCGGAGTTGAAATCCGTGGCTACTATGGGCCAAAAGCTGTCAGCTTCTACGCCGTTGATAGTTTATTTAGTCCAGCAGAAGAAGAAGCCGCCGACGGCAAGCCGGACAAGGATTACCACACTCGCAAACTCGATGACAAATCGGTAATCGCAAACCCGTTAACTACTCTAGATTCTTATTATTTATATCCGAGGTACGCTTCCCGAAAAAATCTTATTTATCGAGTCGGGGGAGGCTATGAGCCCTATGAATGGCAAAGAAAATACATGAATCCTTGTCTTTATGGTAAATCCTGCAAAGGAGGACGCTTTAGATACTCAAACAGGGTGCAATGCTGGAATTCACTTCGTCCGGAAAAAGGATGGCATCATCATTCGGTGATGCACCAGTCGAGGAGTGAACCGCGCGTCCTGTTTCTGGATTCCAAAATGTATGTCGCCGGTGGTTGTGAGGGTGATAGTGAGGATGACAAGAAGAAGTTTGTGTTCATGGAGGTGATGGAGTCGAGAAGGAGAGGTTGGCTTCCTCTAGAAAATCCTCCTGACCATGTGAGTTTGGATCAGAGGACATGCGTTTCTGCAGCATGGGAGGAGGAGGGCAAGTTGATATTTGGCTCAAAAGCTTGTGGCTACTTCTATGCCTATACCCCGGCTTCTTGTTCCTGGGAGCGTTGTGATCACCTTCCGTTTCACCCCTCATTGGCTGCTTCTAGTTTCGGTCTGAATGAGACTGGTGTTGTGGTTGGAGGTCATTATTGTCTTTGGCTTGATTTCCGCCTTCAGACAACACTAATTGGCCTTAATCTTTCTAATGGGAAGTACTTCTTACTTAACCTGGCAATGTAGGGGATTCTGCCTAGCACGAATTGCTGGCATTACACTCCCTTCTTGATTCCTCTGGCAGAAGAAGACAACAACAAGGTGGCTCTTCTTTGGAGGGACACGACTACGTATAGAGTAAGAGGCGAGCCAGGAGCCAGCGATGAAGAAGAAGAAGAAGAAGAAGGAAGCAGGGAAAGCAGCAAAGAAGACGAAGGAAGCAGCGAAAGCAGTGAAGGAGAAGACGAAGGAAGCAGTGAAAGCAGTGAAGAAGAAGGAGGAGGAGGAGGAGGAGGAGGAAGCGACACCAACATTCGTGTCAGAAGCCACATTGATGAGGATGAGGAAACAAAGGAAAAACGGGTAGCCAATGAATATGGAGGTTACCATTTAGTTGAGTTCGTTATTGATATTTCTAGGGCCCAGAAAAAGGCCTCTCTCAGGAAAGCCCGTAAAAGGGCCACTCGCTGCTCCGGCTATGGAGTTAGACCCACAGGATGCTTGACCGTGACTTCCAGGAGAAAACTTGTTGCCCCGAGTCACGAACACTTTCTTGATACTGCTTTTTTAATGTAATTTTCCCTCCCTTTTCCACTTTCTCAAGCAGTGTTATTTTCTCTTGATCAGTCTAATTTCTCTCTTTGTTCTTACAGGGATGTCGCACTTCCTCAATATACCCGCAACACTTCATCTGGTCCTGATGAGTGTAAGAACAAGAAAGTTATCTGCCCTGAAGAATCAAATTCGACGACTTGCAAGAAGAGAAGAAAGTAGACTATATGCTCTTCTTCAAACACTGAATAAAGAGAAAGAGTTATGCACAAACTATGCAAGCACAGAATTTTCTCCTTCATGCAATTATTAAGCCATGCATTCATAAAACATCAAAAAGATACTAAATTCTTTATTGGGTGCCAAGAACACTGTTCAATTGAATTCTTTTTCTTTTCTCCATCCCTTTTTTTTTTCTCTCTCTCTTGCTTATTGTGGAGATTGAATCGGTGAACGTGTATTTTTCTTCTTTGTTCGTTTGATCCTCAACAGCTTGCCCATCAGCCATTATTGTGCTTCTCTAACTATTTTTTTCTTCTTTGTTTCTTTTCTTTTCTTCTCCCTTCGTCTTGCTATGTTAAAAGATCTTTCTTTTGAACGAAAGCGAGTTAGTTCTTAACTATTGAATAAAAAGTAATTTACAGTCAACTCTTTATTTTAATTGTTGAACTTTAATTTTAATTATTTTGAAATAGTATTGATGAGTTTTTAAAAATAAAATGTACAAAAAAAGCTTTACCCCGATATAAAAATAATTTTTTTAAAGTTGAAAATTTATTTAAAGTTTCTATGTTTTTTTATCTTTAATGTTTATCTTAAGTTTTTCAAAAATAAGCCAATAGATTTAGAGTCTGTTCAGTAAATTTAGCTGTTAGAGTAGTTGATAGTTGTTTAGAAAGCTGATAACGAGTAGTTGATAGTTGTTTAGATAGCTGATAATCACAGTATTTTAGCCTGCTCGTAAATTTAGTCATTAAAGTAGTTGATAAATTGCTAGATAGTGATAATCGTTGTATTTTAGCCTGCTCGTAAATTTAGTCATTAAAGTAGTTGATAGCTGTTTAGATAGCTGATAACTGTTATATTTTAGCGTCTGTTCGGTAAATTTAACTGTTAGAGTAGCTGATAGATGTTTAGATAGCTGATAACTGTTGTATTTTAGCGTTGCTGATTTAACAAAATGTGTTCGTTGTTAACGGATAATTGTTTAACTAACTAATTGAACAAAATGTGTTTTTTGTTAGGGTAGCTGATAGCTGTTTAGATAGTTGATAACTGTTGTATTTTAGTGTTGATTTAACAAAATGTGTTCGCTTTTAATAGATAGCTATTTAACTAGCTGATTGAATATAATATAAAATGTGTTTTTAGCGCTGATTGAACAAAATGTGTTCGCTATTAGCGGATAGTTGTTTAATTAGCTGATTGAACAAAATGTGTTCGGTAAAATTAGCTGATGAATGTTAAATATATTATGTTATTGTTATTATTGTTATTATGATAATTGTAATTACTATTACTATTATAAGAATAAGATAATATATTTTATAATCATATTTTAATATTAAAGTATAACTAATTTTTTTGATAAAATATTTATATCAATATTACAAAAATTATAATTTAATAGATTCAAAATTATTTTGTTAAAAAAATTTACTAATAAAACTTATTTTTTCAGTAATGTTGATTATATAGAAATTGAAATTTATTTTTATATTATTTTTTATTTATATTTGTGAAAGAAAAGGTAAAAATATAGAAAGGCCCGCAATAAAAAAAAGGCCATTTTGATTGTTTGAATTTTGAAATTTTTAAAGAGACAGAGGAGAAAAGTTTTTAGTGAGAGAGTCCTCTGGGTCGAGGTTGCAACGAATGCGTTACAACCTTAATTGGACCCAGATTTCATGCAATGGATTTTTCTTCTCATAAAGAGAGTTGCAAATGTGCAGGTTTCAGCTAATCATTGCAGATACAACCTTGGCATAACATTAAGTCCGAGTATAAATCTTAGAATCACTAAAATGACTGTTCACAGCAACTGATGAAATTTAATATATACCAAATGACATCAGTAATACAACCATTCACACAAACATTGTATTTACTGGAAGGCTCATTTGTAGAACAAGCTTGATGGAGTATTTATAGGAAGTACACTGACATAATTCCTGCTTGAGTTTCCTCATACGGTAGGAGGTTAGTAGAAAGTTTGGTCATGAATTTGGTCTACAACCTAGAGATTCAAACGAATATAATCTCTCCATTAATAGATATGTAACAAATTATCTGAAGTGTGACTCAATTTGTTGTACACAATTAGCAGAATTCAAGAACTAGGATACTCCCAAGAAGGAGGGAATAAAAAAGAGAGAAAATGTCTTTGCTTAATTGAGAAAAGGGCAGGGTAAGGGGAATTGAACTATTAGACAAAATTAAGGATCTTAAAGGATAGGGCTTTTAGGAATTGCAAATCTCAATCAATTAATAGGATCTGTTTCTGTAATATTTTACTCTTTAGCTAATTTCACTTTTACTATTGAAAACTCAATTAGTAAACTGTTATGTATCTATTAGCATTTCGAACTGCATTCAAGTAGTCCACTAGCAGTATCATGATCACAAATTGGAGAGAGAAACGTAAGATTGTGAGACCAAGATCTGCTTTTCCAGAAAAGGAGACTGCATGTCATCCATCAACTGGACTTCTTTAACAGAATGCAGATTGCTGAATTTTCTTCTACTACCCACCTGTTTGATTGAGCTTCATTTAGATAGTTACAAGCACTCAAAATGAAAAATAATCAACACTAATTTTTTTAAAGAAAGTATTTGTAAGAACTTAAAATAAGCACCGCTAAACACCCTGTGCATGATTGCCCTGTACTTAACCCCTTCTTTCAATTTGAATCGTAATGAGAGAGATACAATAATACGAATTCACCATCTTAAAAGCCTTACATAGATCCCACCTCTGTTTTTCTGTTATCTTAAGCTTGTAAAATCATGACGATACACCCCTTATACAATTATACTAGGCATTTTTGCATATTAATATCTTGAGTTTTTGGCTGAAACAAGAATTATGCTTGGAATTATGCAGTTGATTCATACATTGTCACACAAGGATTAAGCACCATCCTTTGTGATTTATACATACTACACAAGATTATCAAATAAAATATTTGTTATTCAAAGTGTCTTAGCAATGAGTGTGTCACAATTCATTTTCTCATTTCTTTGTTCTAGATAGTGTTACTTTTGCATGCTGATGTCTGCAAGCTGAAGGGATTCTTCATTTTTACTCCTCATAACTTAGTGCAAGTTGGCTTTTTTTTGGTAAAATTGACTTTTATGTGCGGTATCTTATGAGGATTGGTTTTGCCTTCTCTTGACATACATAATTGATAGCGTCATCCTATATTGTTAATAAGTTTCCAGGATTATTATCTGAAAATTAAAAAGCAACGCCAAATGACGTCTCCAAGAAAGCTTGTTTTACTTAAAAAAGATCAACTAGGCCTTTTTTTGTTTTTTTCCTAGCTAGGCAAGTTAGCATTTCATTCCACTTTAACAAAACATTACAAGACAAACATCAAACAAATTGCTTAATAGCTTACACCAAATTCAGCCTCCAATCAAAATACAAGAGGCAATTTTCAAAACTATCCCTATAATTACTTTATAGGCCCATTCTATCCCTAATATTTTCAAAAATGGCTTGAAAGACTTGTTCCTCTATCGAGCAAGCCGTAGCAAAATTCTGCAATTCCTCTCCTTCCATACTCAGTAAACAATAGCACCAAAACCAGTAGCAGCAGCTCCTTTTTCAAACCATCTTTGATGGAACTCCTCTTAATATCCTCAACCAAATCTTCCCATATACTAGGATGTGTCTTGACCCTCAACCTTCTGCAGCATTCTTTCAAGATCCTTGCAGAGAAGGGTTAGTCGAAAAACAAATGCTCCTTAGTTTCCATAACCGTTTCGACAAACACAACTTGCAGCAGAGGTCACTCCCGGTGAACGAAGCTTGAAGAGGGTGGCCTGAGGGGTTAACCTGTCCAAAAAGGCCATCCAGAAAATGAAACCATGCTTAGGTACAAAAACTCCATGCCAAACAAGCTCATGCCATGAGACTTCCAACTTTTTCTCCCTAATTTCTTTCCAGGTCCATTTGGAACAAAAATCACCTCGTATGCCTGAATCCCACTTGATCACATCAGCTCCTTCAAAGCACGCTGGAGCAAATTCTTGTGAAAAGCAAAGTTCTGCTGGGCAAGGCCACCGGCCATCAAGAAAAAAGTCATTCACCCTGCAGCACCTCCACTGATTTGGAATAATAATGTGATTTTTAGTAGCAAACTTCCACAAAGGACCAAATTTTGACCAATTATCCCACACCAAGAAAGTATGGTGTCCATCCTTTACTTCATGTTTAATGAAACCCTCGCTATTTCTCTGCAGTTTAAAAGTTTCCGCCAGGTCCATGAAGCATTCGTCTGTAGCTTGACTTCCCAAATACTCCTCTTCTTCAAAATAACACGATGCACCTAATTTCCCCACAATGAATCCCTGGCAATATACAAGTGCCAAAATTAGTTAACGAGCACAACTTGTTTAGTGTCATGAACCCTTTGAATGCCCAAGCCACCCTCTTTAATAGGTCGACACACATCTCCTCAGGCCACTCTTGCGCCACCTTTTCTTTCACAATCGCCCTTCCAAAGGAATCTGGCCAATTTACTTTCCATCTCTCTAATAAGAGTTTTCAGGAGCAGGAGAACATTACTTCAATAATACATCAAGTTGAGAAAACACTTTTAATAAGTTGAATCTCTACCCGTATAGGGAAGCCACCTTGTTGTCCAATGCTCAATCCTTTAGTAATTTTGTCAACAAGGATCTGACAATCTCTCCGATTTAACTAGCTTGTGATCACGGGAATCCTTAGATAGCGAATAGGGAGTCATCCCTTTTTAATGTTGATAATACTGCAGATATCCTCCTTAAGCCAGCCACAACACCTTGCAAAATAAATTTTACTCTTGGCCTTACTAATTTGCAACCTGACAATCTAGTAAAAATGCTTAAGGCAATTCTAATAATTTGAATAGAACTCAAGTCAGCTTTTGAGAAAAATAAACAAATCGTCTACAAAAGTTAAATGGTTAAGCTCAATCTTCTTGCATTTAGGATGATAGCTAAACTCTTTTTTTCTGGGTATAAGAAATTTGCTGCAGAAGGCACTTGAAATTGGGTAAATGATCAATAGCCTGATGCTTTTCGATTTTTGGCAGTATTAAGCTTGATAAACAGGTATTGAAAGACAAATATTCAAGAAGTTTTCAGCATACTATGATGTATTCGTATGCATCACACCTCATCTGCCTGGTTGAGTTGATATTAAGCTTGATAAGTTATGCTTCTTTGCACTTGCAGGCTTGCAGTTTTGAATTAGTCAGCCTAGGCTGTAATTGACCAGAAATCTTTGCAGTAAAGGGTGCAAGGTCTTGGGTTACATGACAATATGTCAAAGAGAACCAACAGATGATTTCATCAATTCCAAATAACGGCGGTTACTAGGATAGTGGTTTACAAGCTCTTGGAGTGCAATTGTTGGGGCGTTATCTTTAAGTGAAGATTTCCTTATAACATCATAAAAATTACGAACCGGATTTAACGGTAATGAACTATTCACATCATCTATTCATAATCGAATTAATTCACAACAGTTAGAGACATGAGTGACTCCATTTCTGTCATCTTCAGATAGGCTAAAATGTAGATGTCCAATGATCCTCTGGGGTCTATTAATCTAAGTATAACATACTCCCCCAAAGAAATGAGTATCACCAGTATTAATGTTCAACAGGTGCAATTGAGCAAAGGGCATCACGCCTGGGCGATTTATAGATGTCAAAGGTATCAACCTTCTGTTACCTAAATAATTACATGGCACCAATACAAGAAATGCTTGGAAATAATGAATCAACTTCGGGTTCATCTTTTCTCGAGAAATAAATGTTTGTATGCTCTACATTGAAGTATCCAAAGGAGAATGCCTAGCAAGCGGGGGACTTATCACCAAGTACTAATCAGAGATGCTTATAGGCGTGGCTAGCATTGAAGCTACTTGGCATACTTAGCCACATCCCCGGAGCATATCTGATTACTCTTGCACACAAAGTCATGAAACATTCGACCTAACTGCATGTCTAGCAATTGAAGTGTGACACTGTGACACATTGTAATCCTTCCAGGAAATGTCTAGAGAACACATGGTCCAGTGCATAAACAAGGCCATACTGTTGTTTCATATTTAACACTGATGGTTCACAAAATGTTATCATACGGTGCGTCGGAAACTCATCAAAAAAATGAAGCAACATCTAGAACTCCAGGAAACACAGAAGCCAGATAAATAAGAATTGCATGACTACACCAATAGAAGTCGTTACTAGACAAAATGCAAAATAGAAAAGACAAGCTAGAAAACTTGGTAGGATGAGCATCAGTAAAAGAAGCTTCCTCCCATCTGAACAACCCAACCTCCCAATCTTCCTGGGTCATCTTGAGTATGCATGTCAGCTAAGCCCTGCCAAGCAAATCTTTGATTATGTTGCCAAATGAATATGTTGCTTGCAAACATAAAAAAGGTACCACACATTAAATTTTCTTGAAATATTGTTTTATGATCTTATAATATACACATAAATATATTAAGATCATAACCATTTTAAGAAAAACACATATATATTAAGATCATAACCATTTTAAGAAAATCCATATAGCAAGAACTGAACAACATTGCGCAACCATGAAGATGAGTATCACATTCCATCCGCTCTAACCAATTCTTCACTAAAAACAAGTAATTTAATCTCAAAAGATAATACCTCTCGAAAAGTTTAAATTTCCCATTCACTATTTCCTGGAACTTTTCTCATTGGACTCATTTCTAAAAGGAAAACACATTAGGTAAATAAAATCCTTAAAAGATCACCAACCTGGTTTCCGTCTGAATGAGACTGGTGTTGTGGTTGGAGGTCATTATTGTCTTTGGCTTGATTTCCGCCTTCAGACAACACTAATTGGCCTTAATCTTTCTAATGGGAAGTACTTCTTACTTAACCTGGCAATGGAGGGTGTTCTTCCTAGCACAAATTGCTGGCATTACACTCCGTTCTTGATTCCTCTGGGAGAAGAAGACAACAACAAGGTGGCACTTCTTTGGAAGGACAAGACTAGGTATAAAGTAAGAGGCGAGCCAGGAGCCAGCGAAGAAGAAACGAGCAGCAGCTCAGGAGAAGAAGGAAGCAGTGAAGGAGAAGACGAAGGAAGCAGCGAAAGCAGCGAGGGAGAAGACGAAGGAAGCAGTGAAAGCAGTGAAGAAGAAGGAGGAGGAGGAAGCGACACAACCATTTGTGCCAGAAGCCACATTGATGAGGATGAAGAAACAAAGGAAAAACGGGTAGCCAATATATATGGAGGTTACCGTTTAGTTGAGTTCGTTATTGATTTTTCTAGGGCCCACAAAAAGGCCTCTCTCAGGAAAACCCGTAAAAGAGCCACTCGCTGCTCCGGCTATGGAGTTAGACCCACAGGATGCTTGACCGTGACTTCCAGGAGAAAGCTTATTGCCCCGAGTCACGAACACTTTCTTTATACTGCTTTTTTAATGTAATTTTCCTCCCTTTTCCACTTTCTCAAGCAGTGTTATTTTCTCTTGATCAGTCTAATTTCTCTCTTTGTTCTTACAGGGATGTTGCCCTCCCTGTATATACCCGCAGCACTTCATCTGGTCCTGAGCTTGGCGGGACGGTGTTACGTGAGTGTAATGAAAAGAAACAACTCAGGAGGACGGTCCTACAAGAGTGTAAGAACAAGAAAGTTGTCCGCCCTGAAGAATCAAATTCAACTTGCAAGAAAAGAAGAAAGTAGACTATATGCTCCTCTTCAAACATTCATGGTTTGTGCTTTTCTTTTTCCATTTTTGATTGGTGCGATTTGTTTTTCCTGTAAATCCAGTAATGTAATTTTTTTTTCCCTCTTTCATTATTAAACTTTGCAATACTTGCTCATCATATTCTTCTTTGTTCGCAGGCAAATTGATCTTTTTGGGTGCGTAGCTGAAGGAACCAAATTCGCATGTCCTAATTTAGGATTTTTGTATAGGTGTAATGAACTGCAACGAGTTCATCTAACCTAATTATGTAGTAATTCTTTTGATGACTTGTAATTTACTTAGCTGGTGTTTTGTATGCAATTAGTGATTTCGGCTAAGTTATTAGGCTTGCATTGCGCATCAATTTTCAAGTCACATTAGATGTGATGCTTAATGGATGTTTAACAGACACTTGAATTAGTACTAGCATGGTTGATGCTTTTGCTTATTCGCAGGCTGGCTCTGTATTTCTCTCTATTTATCTATCTTTTTTGAGGATGTAGTGCAATCATATAATCTGGATATGTTAGCCTATTTAGCACACGTGAGGCATCTCACGTGTAATTTCTGCCTATTATGCCTGTTTTTATCAGGGTTGGTAATGGTTTTATGTTGGATTGCAGGGGAAATATTGATTTTGATGGTGGACTTTTGTTTGCTGAGAATTTCGTGTCCAATCAAAGTTTTCAAGAATGTCATTGCATAATTAGCAAGTTGTACGACGACGAGTGTTTAATGTACCGAAGTCGTCCCCCTCCTCTTTCACAGAATAAGTTGTCTTATTACTAAATATATTGATGAATGTTGCCTTATGATCTTTGTTTGTGTAAAAGGGTAAATGGTATAGATTTTGAGGAGGTGAAAGTAGACCTTGCTAAACGTCACGAGGTTACTCCTGTAGCTGGTGTATCAAAACTTCTTGTAGGCAGCCACGTCAGGATATTCGTTCTATCTTTTCTATTATTTTGTTTGAACTTTTGAGATTTTATTTACTTAATGTGTTTTCCTTTTAGAAGTTAGTCCTAAGAAAAAAGTTCCAGGAAACACTTAATATTCATTCTCTAGACAGTTCTTGGAAGGATTATAACATGTCACAGAGTCACACTTCTATTGCTAGACATGCAATTAGGTCATATGTTTCATGACTTTGTGCGCAAGAGTAATCAGATGTGCTCCGGGGATGTGGCCCAGTATGCCAAGTAGCTTCAATGCTAGCCACGCCTATGAGCGTCTCTGATTAGTATTTGGTGACATGTCCCCTGCTTGCTGGGCATTCTCTTTTGGATACTAGAGTGTAGCATACAAACATCTATTTCTCGAGAAAAGATGAACCTCCAGTTGATTCATTATTTCTAGGCATTTCTTGTATTGGTGCTACATAATCATTTAGGTAACAGAAGATTGATATTTTTGATATCTATACATCGCCCAGGCGCGATGCCCTTTGCTCAGTTGCACCTGTTGAACATTAATACCGGTGATACACATTTCTTTGGGGGAGTATGTTATACGTAAGTGTGATTATATACTCTCGTATTTTGATTAATAGACCCAGAGGGATCATTGGACATCTACATTTTAGTTTACCTAAACATGACAGAAATGGAGTCACTCATATCTCTAAGTGTTGTGAATTAATTCAATTATGATTAGATGATATGAATAGTTCATAACCGTTAAATCCTGTTTATAATTAATTCAAGCTTAATACAGCCAAAAATCAAAAAGCATCAGGTTATGGATCATTTGCCCAATTTCATGTGCCTTCTGCAGCAAATTTCTTACCCAGAAAAAAGAGTTTAGCTATCATTCTAGGTGCAAGAAGATTGAGCTTAACCATTTAACTTCTGCAGACAATTTGTTTATTTTTTTCAAAAGCCGACTTGAGTTCTATTCGAATTATCAGAAATGCCTTGAACATTTTTGCTAGATTGTCGGGGTTGCAAATTAGTAATGCCAAGAGTAAAATTTATTTTGCAGGGTGTTGTGGCTGGCTTAAGGAGGATATTTGTGGTATTCTCGAGAATAAAAAAGGATGACTCCCTATTCGCTATCCAAGGATTCCCTTGATCACAAGCTGGTTAAATCGGAGTGATTGTCAGATCCTTGTTGACAAAATTACTAGAAGGATTGAGCATTAGACAACAAGGTGGTTTACCTATGCAGGTAGGGTTCAACTTATTAAAAGCGTTCGTCTCAACTTGATGTATTATTGGAGTAATATTCTCCTGCTCTTGAAAACTCTTATTAGAGAGGTGGAAAGTAAATTGGCCAGGTTCCTCTGGAAGGGCAATTGTGAAACAAAAAATGGCGCACGAGTGGCCTGGGGAGATGTGTGCCAACCTATTAAAGAGAGTGGCTTGGGCATTTGAAGGGTTAATGACGTTAACAAAGTTGCGCTCCTTAAATAATGTTGGCACATGTATGTTGACAGGGATTCGTTGTGAGGAAATAGGGTGCGTCAAGTTATTTTGAAGAGGAGGAATATTTGGGAAGTTAAAGCTACGGATGAACGCTTCATGTACCTGGCAGAAACTTTTAAACTGCAGGGAAACAGCTAGTGGCTTCATTAGATACGAAGCAAAGGATTGACGTCATACTTGCTCATCACAATATAATTTTTTTTTTGGTGGTATTTGTTTTTCCTGTAAATCCAGCAATATAATTTTTTTTTTTCTCTTTCATTGTTAAACTCTGTAATACTTGCTCATCACATTCTTCTTTGTTGGCAGGCAAATGGATCTTTTTGGGTGCGTAGCTGAAGGAAGTAAATTCACATGTCTTAATTTAGGATTTTTGGATAGTTGTAATGAACTGCAACGAGTTCACCTAACCTAATTATTTAGTAATCTTTTTTTTGACATGTAATTTACTTAGCTGGTGTTTTGTATGCAATTAGAGATTTCGGCTAAGTCATTAGGCTTGCATTCATCAGTGTTCAAGTCACATTAGATGTGATGCTTAATGGATGTTTAATCGACACTTGAATTCGTACTATCAAGGTTGATGCTTTTGCTTATTTTCTGGCTGGCTCTATCTATCTTTTCTGAGGATCTAATGCAATCATATAAGATGGGCATGTTAGCCTATTTAACACACATGAGGCATCTCAGATGTAATTTCTGCCTATTATGCCTGTTTTTATCTGGGTTTGTAATGATTTTATGTTCGATTGCAGGGGAAATTATTGATATGGTGGGCTTTTGTTTGTTGAGAATTTCGTGTCTAATCAAAATTTCCAAGAATGTCATTGCATAATTAGCGTGCTACAAGTTGTACGATGACAGGTGTTTAATGTACCTAAGTCTTCCCCCCCTCCCTCTTTCATAGAATAAGTTGTCGTGTTACTAAATATATTGATGAATGTTGCCTTCTGATCTTTGTTTGTGTAAAAGGGTAAATGGGATAGATGTTGAGGAGGTGAAAATAGACCTTGCTAAACGTCATGAGTTTACTCCTGTAGCTGGTGTATCAAAACTTCTTGTAAATTGCCACGTCAGAATATTCGTTCTTTATTTTAACTTTTGGGATTTTATTTACTTAATGTGTTTTCCTTTTAGAAATTAGTCCAATGAGAAAATTCCAAGAAATAGTGAATGGGAATTTTAAACTTTTCGAGAGGTATTCTGTTTTGAGATTAAATTACTTGTTTTTAGTGAGGAATTGGTTATAGCTGATGGAATGTGATACTCATCTTCATGGTTGCGCAATGGTGTTCAGTTCTTGTTATATGTATTTTCTTAAAATGGTTATGATCTTAATATATATGTGTATATTGTAAGATCATAAAACAATATTTCAATAAAATTTTATGTGTACCTTTTTTGTTTTGTTTGCAAGCTACATATTCATTTGGCTGGCTCTATTTTATAAAACAATATTTCAAGAAAATTTTATATGTAATTTACTTAGCTGATGTTTGTATGCAATTAGTGATTTCGGCTAAGTTATGCGGCTTGGATTGCACATCAGTGTTCAAGTCACATTAGATGTGATGCTTAATGAATGTTTAATAGACGCTTGAATTAGGATTATCATGGTTGATGCTTTTGCTTATTGTCTGGCTGGCTCTATATGCATTGCTTAAGCCTTAAGTTCATAAAACATCAAAAAAATACTAAATTCTCTATTGGGTTCCAAGAACGCTGTTCAATTGAATTCTTTTTCTTTTTTCCCCCCCCTCTCTTGCCTATGTTGGAGATTGAATCGGTGAACATGTATTCTTCTTCTCCTTCTGTTCATTTTATCCTCAACAACAGTTTCAACAGCTTGCCCATCAGCAATCATTGTGGTTCTCTACGTATTACTAAATAAATAACTTATTGAGGATGAGGATTAGGATGACGGAGAAAGGGAGATAGAAGAAAAAGGAATGCAAGAGCGTGCTGGCATTAGTGATCAGGAAATGGAGAGAGAAGTTAAGTGGATGAGTTCAGGTGGTGATTTTAGCACTGAAGAAGAAGAAAGACAAGTTCAGAGAATGCTAGCTGAGCATGGTGAAACAAGTGATGAGGAGGCAGAGAGGGAAACGAAGAGGATGCCAATTGAGGAAGCAGATCTAAAGTAGAGGGTGAAACAATGGCTTTAAAACCATCACCTTTATTTTCAATGGGTTAAAGTGGAGCTACTTTGTTGGGTTTTAAAAAGAATAAGGATGTTATGGATGACAATAATGGCAGAGGCAGCCGTGAAAGAAGATCAGTGCCAAAGAGGATTGAAAGTCGGATTTTCAGCAAAATTCCACCTGAATTGTTTCATCACATCCTCAAGTTCTTTTCATCTGAGGTGCCTTTTATATGCTGATATATTCACCACATAAATAAATGTTTTACTTGGATGGCTACTGACAGAAAACTCATTTTTCCTATGACAATTGTGAAAGTAGGATCTTGTTTCATGCTCAATGGTGTCTTCATTCCTGAATTATGCTGCTTCTGATGAATCATTGTGGCATCACCTGTGAGTATTCTATTCTTCTTCTCCTCCTTTCCTCTCCCTGCCTCTTATTGTGTGTTGTTTGTATGTGCAGTCAGACATGCTTTTACTACTGAAGCTGTTGCAACTATGTTCCACTCTTTTTCCTTGCCCCTTTTTGGGATAAGTTATCATATGTGTTAAATGTGTAAGTTGTACATTTTACTTGATGGCTCACAGTACTGTTTCTAGTTGTGCATGCCCAATTGCCTTTGGCCCTTTAGTTTATCTCACTCTAGGTAATTTACTGATTTTCTAGTGGTACAGTTAGTTCTGCGAGAAGGGGATGGCCTCATTGAGCATAACCTTTCTCTTTTGGTTATATAGTTGGTATAGTGATCTTGTTGAATTGCATGATTTAACTTTTCAAAAAAGAATTTGATGATCTAACATGCACGCTCTATGTGATCTTTATATGCTTGAAACGTGCCTTGATATTAGCATGTGATTGTTCATGTGTATTTACAAATAGACCTTTTTCACTGTTCTTCAAATCACAATATTATGTAGGTACTGTATGCGTTGGGGTCTGCTTCTGCCCAATAAAAAGCCGAGGAAATGTGATTGGAAAAAACTATACGTACAGGTAAATTTCCTTTACATTTAGAGTTCAGTATTAGGTTTATCCTTACTTGAAAAAGATTAATCATATGTCCCGCATTTAGAAGGAAACCAGAGAAGAGAGGTTCTGAAGTATATTCTTCTTTGGCCCTTCTTTTGTTCTTTCGAGTTTTTCCTTTTTCTCGGGGGTGTGTGTTCCTTTCATTTTTTCTTTGGGGGGTAGTGGTGTGGAGCAGGAGTAAATATATTATACATTCTTTATAGTCTAAGTTATGTATTCTGTCATAAAGGCCTATCTCTTTTAAAATCGATATTCGTGTTGTTCTACAGATGTGCATTAGAATTAGAGTAAGCAATGAGGTGTGCTCTACTTCTTCTGATGGGATTAGTAAATGAACTTTGTTTAAAGGGCATATAAGAAGAGAGTTTCATAAGCATAGTCTGTGTCTTTAGGGAGGGAGTCATAAATTAATTTACCTTCACTAGGGGTACTAGTTAGGCAAGTGCATTCTCTGAATGGACAGCTTATGCTTGTCATTTGGGCTACATTGAGGTTGAAATTGTCTTTTCATTTTTCTTCTACAGTGTGATGAAGAGGACATGGTGGAATTTGCTAGGAATTGCCCACCTGAAGTTAAAGAGTACTACATCCAAATGCAGGTTGCAAAGAGAAGTCAAGCACCTCTTCTTTCTCAGGTAAACAAGAAATAGCTAACATAGAACTTCTTTTCTCCAACCAAACTTGATAGATTTTAGAAAAAATGTTATTATCTTTTTTGGATAATGAGAAATGTGCCTTGCAAAGATATGACTGTGTTCTTCTTATGGATGGTTTTACCCACTCACCAGAGATGCTTGAGCAACTGATTTTCTGAGGGTGCAAGACAATCTCTTTGATGATCAAAGTAACTGTTCCAGATATCCCTTAAAACACTGGGGAATTTTTATACATATTCTGATTTTGGTGATTGTTTAATGAATATTGAATTCTTTGCCGTAAGTGAAGCATAATCAACATACATTTACTCTCATGAATGGTAAAACTTTTCATATTAGATGGATCTGGTTCATTGTTTATCTGAGATGATATTAGATAAAAATTGTTGAGGAACACTTGGTATGTTTCAACTGTCATCCTCTGATAGAGACATACGTTTTAGATGTCAAGAAAACATATTACTAAAGTAAGTGTCATGGAGAACCGAAACTTTATGGAGTCCAGCACTTGAAATTGAGAAGATCAGCGGCGTCATACTTACATTTCTCGGGAAGGGGTTTTGGCAAAAATATGTGTTATATTATAGCTGTTAACTCTCTCCGTTATTATTTATACGAGAATGCTTGGGCAGTACGCATGCTTATCTGTGGCGTACACATGTTAAATATGCCACCCTGGCCACCAAAACTCTCTTCCTCCTGTGGTCTTCTCCTCCCCTATCTTCAGATTAGCAACTCTATTAAATTGTTGATGGTTCTATATACTAAAAAATCCTGTTGATATCCGTGATTGATGCTTGTGGGTAATGTCCATAGATATCTATCTTAATAAGACAAAAGCAATTCCTAAACATTGATAGCTTTTTGATGCGAAGGTGTGTGACGACCGGTTTCTTCTCGACCAGATGGTCGGTGATCAAGTTTCTCTCTGGAAGAAAAGCAGAGGTCTAAGAGATGTGGATGTTGCTGACCATGCTTGTTCTGGAAAACATGAACTTACTATCAAATTGGGGATGTATTTGTTTATGAAAGGACTGGACCAATTCATGGTAAGAAATCTATAACAAGAACTGGTTCGTTGGAGACCTGCGAATCTATATACTCATCATATGGGTTTTTCAGGCTTACCTTTTCCTTTACTTTTGATACGTATCTACAGTTTGTGATGATACATGCAGAGAAGTTGTAGCAGATCCTGCAAATGACCTCATGTTCTGCACCATTTCAGGGTGTTGCTTTGATAGATTACTTTCACCGCTAAAATGGAACCTGATGCCGTAAGAAATTCTCATAGCTCACAATTGCATATTTTAGATAGATGGTTCTTGTTTTCCAACCTCTTTTTACTGAACATCGACCAACCTACTTGAGGGAAATATTAAGCAAATAAAGACAATGAAACATGAAATGCATATTTCCTGTGTTTTGACAGCGTCACATTGCATCCAATAGTTTGGACAAAAAAAGACTGGTTCAAACAATTGGATAGAGATGTATGAATAGATTATAAAGCTACAAGTTCATATTTCCTTAGCTATTAAGTTGGCACATAATTATCTAGCACTTCTTCTGACGATAGTACTTCATGTTGTAGCAATCAATCTTGGTCTTCAGCCAGAGATTTTGATAAACCATACTGGTTTTGGGCTAAAGATTGTAACCCCATAGCTCAAAATATTATGCCAATCCATTTATAGTCAAACTTGGCCTGTTCCATAGAATCAATTTCTTACCTAATTCATGGGATCAAGGGATAGCTCAAGTGGTTGAGACTATCTCTTCCTAGGCATAAGGTCCTGGGTTCAATCCCATGGGGGATAGGGCATTTACCGAAAAAGAAAAATTCTTACCTAATTCTCATTGAAAGTAGTCCGTTAAATACTTCAGCCTTGTTCTTAGATACTATAAGAACTGTTCAGCCTCAACACTGTCTAAACTACCCTGATAAGCCTTGGATTCTTAATTTAAGTTGCGCCATCATTCCAGACAAAGACTGCACCAAGTATCTTATTTATTATGGGTAACTGGAAATTGTCTGCCACAATAATTTGCTCAGGTTTCTGACCCTTGTCCTTTGGCCAACCAGGGAAGGGTGTTAATACGCATTTGCAGCTCTCACTTCATTCACTTGTCGTTAAATTTTTTCACTGTCCTGGTTATGTAGTTGTCCTTTATCTTTCCAAGTTTTAGTTATCCTTTACTTTTCTCCTATGCAATGCTCATTTTCTTCTGGTTGAAAATCGTCCAGCACCAGCAGCAAGGTGTTGTTACAGATGAAGCAGAACCATTTGCGGGATCAGGTTGCTTTGGTACGATTCTCTTTAATACCTTACCTCTTCAATATATGTTTCTGTATTCATTATCCTTCCTCTTGTCTCTTTATCTTTGCTTACGATAACATATCAGCTTAGTATATAAATCTTCAAATCTGTAAACTAAGATTCAAGTATAAATCTTCAAATCTGTAAACTAAGAGTCAAATTGATGCACATTCACCTCTATTCCAGCTCGAGCTTACCTCTTGGGATATAATTGTGCTGATGAGAAGGAGCTAGAAGCGACTTTAAGGTTTTGCTGATCAGGACTTGGGCTTGTTTGGATTGGTTTTTTTTAAAAAGTGTTTTCTTTAATAGCTTTCGAGAAAAGTGCTTTTTTGAGAAGCTAAAAGTTCTACCTTCTAGAAAAAACTGTATTTGGACTTCTCCCCACCACCCACACCCCCAAAAAATAATTTAGTTTTTTTAGAATCCAAACCAAATAGTTATTGGAAAAGAATATACTTTTTAAAGGAAAAATGAGGATTTTTCCTAGAAAAAAGCAAATCCAAGTAGGCCAGGACATTGTAAAAAATTGTGTAAATTGTCTATTTAGATCTTTTAAGTTCAATATGTTAGACAGTTTTGTAGGAGACCTTGGGGTTTGTCACTCTACCTAATAGTTTTTGTAGTCCTCACTTGTGTTACTCTTTATTCCGCTTTTTCTTTTTTCTTTTGGGCGATAATCACACATTTGCTTTTGATATTGCCTCAAACACTCACTTAAAGCAAGACCAGTGAGCCCATTGGGACCTAAAGGGACATGTAATACTGTAAGATATAATTTCAACAAAAAACTTCTTCCCTGGAAGTTTTTACGCTGAAAAAAAGCAGAAAATGACTAGTCTGCTCTCACATTCTTTTCCTTTATGTTTGACCCAAATGGAATAAGTGTTTATTGTGAGTAGAGACAAAGTTCAAAGATATGCGAAAAAGGCCTTTGTTAATGAGCTAGTTACATATGCTGTTAAAGAACCTTCATTCCTTAGTTGTTGGCACACCAACTCCTTTGTTATTACTTTGTTTGACTAATATCTCACACTTGTTAATTTCTCTCCAATTATTATTTTCAAATTTTTTTTTTTAATTTCGTCCCTTGTACTTAATCCCTCTATCAATCCTTTTGCACACACAAATATGCTGACAATGATACAAGACATACAAGTATACTAACAACGGTACTCCCAAGTGCTTAAATGCACTCAAGTATAACCAAATTATGTAAGCAAGAAGAGAGTTCTAGTTTCAGATTCTTACTAGTGGGAGGGTAAAAGAATAATGTAATTGCCTTCGGCTGTAGTAGATGATGCAAGCTGCTTTTGCTGGTTCAGTAATATATTGAAGGATTGTGTTGGGTTTGCCAGTGTTACTGCCAAGGTGTTTGCTCTTGGCAATGGTTGGTTTTCTATTATAAGACAACTTTTACTAATTCTATGATGAAGTTTAACTTCTTCAACTATCCTTGGTGTTGATGTAAACATGATGGCAAACTTAGGGAGCCATACGGGGCCAGATTTGACTTTTTTGAGTTACAACCTTATTTTTTTCTTAAATTTTCTTTTTTGGGTTAGGAAAGCAAATTCATTCATCAAATAAAAGGGATACAACTAGGCCCAAAAATGGCCTACCAAAGGAGAGCCCGAAGGCAAACAAACCATAAAAGAAAAGGATCCAACAGAAGCCCAAGAGGGAAAGGCCCAAGAAGGCAACAATCCAAGAAGGCCAAGCAAAGCAAAACAATCCTAGTGAAGGAGCACGCAACAGTTGTCGGAGAAGGCCCAACAAGTAGTAGAGTCCCAACTGAGGAAGGGGTGATATCAACACCAAGCAACCATACAAAACTTTAGATCCAACCAAAGCAACCAAATGTGAAAGAGGTGAAACCCAAACAATACCTGTAGAGAGAAGCTGCTAAAGCAGTAAGGAAAACAGAAGCACAACAACTGAAAGAATGCATAACGAAGCATTCGGACCCGGTTGTATGTTGGGCCTAGGGATGACAACATCAAATGGTTAGACTCCCAAGAAGCAAGAGGATTCTTTGGAGCCTTGGACTTGAACAAGTGGACTCAAAAGTCACTTTATCACTTTTAGACAAACCATCACAAGTGTTGGGGGAGCTAGGTAGGAGCAAACACCAAATGAAGGAGACAACAAACAGATGAACCCGAAGGAGATAGCCTGAGATAGCAAAGAAATCAGCTGCAAAAGTTCTAGTGGGAACACAGAAGGATTGAAGCACAGCTATAAAAAGCCATGAGGCAAAGGGAAGGTTGGACCATTGTCCGCTGATGCAACATCATCATCTCCCAACTTATCTATTTGAGGGAGAAAAAGAGAACATGAAACCTTTCAAGCCCAGGCCTTTCAGGGAAGAGGGGAAGGCGTTATATCTACAGTGAAGAGGGTAAGAAAACTCAAGACTGGAACCTCACAGCAGAGAAGAAAAGCCCTCAGTAGAAAAAGAGACCATTTTGCTTGTTTGAATTTTGATTTTTTTAAAGAGACGTGGGAGAAAAGTTTTTAACGAGAGAAAGTCCTCTGGGTCGAGGTTGCAATGAAGGTGTTACAACCTTAGTTGGACCCAAATTTCTTGCATTGGATTTTTCTTCTCATAAAGAGAATTGAAAATGTGCAAGTTTTGGCTAATCATTGCAGATACAACCTTGGCATAACGATATGTAGGGGCAAATATCTGAAGGCGAAGGTAAATTAAGATATTGAACAATTTTTACAAATAAAAATTCACCAAACAAGGCACACGAATCCTTTTAAGCAATTTATCAAATACTAAACAATCAACAATGGAAAGTATAGTAAAGTAGAGATAAGGAAGAAGAACACAAACGGTTTTTAAGTGGTTCTGTCTTACCTTATATATATATATATATATATATATATATTTCTTTTGCATGCTGGTGTCTGCAGGCTGAAGGGATAATTCATTTTTACTGCTCATAACTTAGCTCAAAGTTCCTTTTTTTTTTCCTGGTAAAATTGACTTTTACCTGTTGTGTCTTTTGAGGATTGATTTTGCCTTCTCTTGACATACATAAATGATAGCATTTTCCTACATTGTTAATAAGTTTCCAGGATTATTATCTGAAAATTAAAAAGCAATATCAAATGACATCTCAAAGAACGCCAGTTTCATTAAAAGAAGCTCAACTAGGCTTTTTTTTTTTTTTTGACTCGACAAGTTAGCATTTCATTCCACTTTAACAAATCATTACAAGACAAACATAAAACAAATTGCTTAACACGTTATACCAAATTCAGCTTCCAATCAAAATACATGAGGCAATTTTCAAAACTATCCCTACAATTTTCAAAACTATCCCTATAATAATTTTGCAGGCTCATTCATTCCCTAATATTCACAAAAATGGCTTGAAAGACTTGTTCCTCCGTTGAGTAACCCGCAACAAAAATTCTGCAATTGCCTTCCTTCCATACTTGGTAAACAGTAGCACCAAAAACCAGCAGCAGCAGATTCTTTTTCAAACCATCTTTTGTGCAACTCCTCTTAATATCCTCAACCAAATCTTCCCATCTACTAGGATGTGTCTTGATCCTCAACCTTCTGCAGCACTCTTTCCAGATCCTTGTAGAGAAGCGACAGCCAAAAAACAAATGCTCCCTAGTGTCCTTACCGTTTCGACAAAAGACACAACTAGCATCAGAGATCACTTCCCATGAATGAAGCTTGAAGAGGGTGGGTAACTTGTCCAAAAAGGCCATTCAGAGAATGAAACCATGCTTGGGTATAATAACTCTCAGCCAAACAAGTTCATCCCAGGAGACTTCCACATTTTTCTCCCTAATTTCATTCCAGGTCCTTTGAACAAAAATCACCCCGCATGCCTGAATCCCACTTGATCACATCAGCTCCTTCAAAGTACGCTTGAGCAAATTCTTGCAAAAAGCAAAGTTCTGCTGGCCAAGGCCACTGGCCATCAAGCAAAAAGTCATTCACCCTGCAACATCTCCATTGATTTGGAATAATAATGTGATTTTCAGTAGCAAACTTCCACAAAGGACCAATTTCTCACCAACTATCCCACACCAAGAAAGTATGACGTCAATCCTTTGCTTCGTATCTAATGAAGCCACTAGCTGTTTCCCTGCAGTTTAAAAGTTTCTGCCAGGTACATGAAGCGTTCATCCGTAGCTTTAACTTCCCAAATATTCCTCCTCTTCAAAATAACTTGACGCACCCTATTTCCTCACAACGAATCCCTGTCAACATACATGTGCCAACATTATTTAAGGAGCGCAACTTTGTTAACGTCATTAACCCTTCAAATGCCCAAGCCACTCTCTTTAATAGGTTGGCACACATCTCCCCAGGCCACTCGTGCGCCATTTTTTGTTTCACAATTGCCCTTCCAGAGGAACCTGGCCAATTTACTTTCCACCTCTCTAATAAGAGTTTTCAAGAGCAGGAGAATATTACTCCAATAATACATCAAGTTGAGACGAACGCTTTTAATAAGTTGAACCCTACCTGCATAGGTAAACCACCTTGTTGTCTAATGCTCAATCCTTCTAGTAATTTTGTCAACAAGGATCTGACAATCACTCCGATTTAACCAGCTTGTGATCAAGGGAATCCTTGGATAGCGAATAGGGAGTCATCCTTTTTTATTCTCGAGAATACCACAAATATCCTCCTTAAGCCAGCCACAACACCCTGCAAAATAAATTTTACTCTTGGCATTACTAATTTGCAACCCTGACAATCTAGCAAAAATGTTCAAGGCATTTCTGATAATTCGAATAGAACTCAAGTCGGCTTTTGAAAAAAATAAACAAATTGTCTGCAGAAGTTAAATGGTTAAGCTCAATCTTCTTGCACCTAGAATGATAGCTAAACTCTTTTTTCTGGGTAAGAAATTTGCTGCAGAAGGCACATGAAATTGGGCAAATGATCCATAACCTGATGCTTTTTGATTTTTGGCTGTATTAAGCTTGAATTAATTATAAACAGGATTTAACGGTTATGAACTATTCATATCATCTAATCATAATTGAATTAATTCACAACACTTAGAGATATGAGTGACTCCATTTCTGTCATGTTTAGGTAAACTAAAATGTAGATGTCCAATGATCCCTCTGGGTCTATTAATCAAAATACGAGTATATAATCACACTTACGTATAACATACTCCCCCAAAGAAATGTGTATCACCGGTATTAATGTTCAACAGGTGCAACTGAGCAAAGGGCATCGCGCCTGGGCGATGTATAGATATCAAAAATATCAATCTTCTGTTACCTAAATGATTATGTAGCACCAATACAAGAAATGCCTAGAAATAATGAATCAACTGGAGGTTCATCTTTTCTCGAGAAATAGATGTTTGTATGCTACACTCTAGTATCCAAAAGAGAATGCCCAGCAAGCAGGGGACATGTCACCAAATACTAATCAGAGACGCTCATAGGCGTGGCTAGCATTGAAGCTACTTGGCATACTGGGCCACATCCCCGGAGCACATCTGATTACTCTTGCGCACAAAGTCATGAAACATATGACCTAATTGCATGTCTAGCAATAGAAGTGTGACTCTGTGACATGTTATAATCCTTCCAAGAACTGTCTAGAGAATGAATATTAAGTGTTTCCTGGAACTTTTTTCTTAGGACTAACTTCTAAAAGGAAAACACATTAAGTAAATAAAATCTCAAAAGTTCAAACAAAATAATAGAAAAGATAGAACGAATATCCTGACGTGGCTGCCTACAAGAAGTTTTGATACACCAGCTACAGGAGTAACCTCGTGACGTTTAGCAAGGTCTACTTTCACCTCCTCAAAATCTATACCATTTACCCTTTTACACAAACAAAGATCATAAGGCAACATTCATCAATATATTTAGTAATAAGACAACTTATTCTGTGAAAGAGGGAGGGGGGACGACTTCGGTACATTAAACACTCGTCGTCGTACAACTTGCTAATTATGCAATGACATTCTTGAAAACTTTGATTGGACACGAAATTCTCAGCAAACAAAAGTCCACCATCAAAATCAATATTTCCCCTGCAATCCAACATAAAACCATTACCAACCCTGATAAAAACAGGCATAATAGGAAGAAATTACACGTGAGATGCCTCACGTGTGCTAAATAGGCTAACATATCCAGATTATATGATTGCACTACATCCTCAAAAAAGATAGATAAATAGAGAGAAATACAGAGCCAGCCTGCGAATAAGCAAAAGCATCAACCATGCTAGTACTAATTCAAGTGTCTGTTAAACATCCATTAAGCATCACATCTAATGTGACTTGAAAATTGATGCGCAATGCAAGCCTAATAACTTAGCCGAAATCACTAATTGCATACAAAACACCAGCTAAGTAAATTACAAGTCATCAAAAGAATTACTACATAATTAGGTTAGATGAACTCGTTGCAGTTCATTACACCTATACAAAAATCCTAAATTAGGACATGCGAATTTGGTTCCTTCAGCTACGCACCCAAAAAGATCAATTTGCCTGCGAACAAAGAAGAATATGATGAGCAAGTATTGCAAAGTTTAATAATGAAAGAGGGAAAAAAAAATTACATTACTGGATTTACAGGAAAAACAAATCGCACCAATCAAAAATGGAAAAGAAAAGCACAAACCATGAATGTTTGAAGAGGAGCATATAGTCTACTTTCTTCTTTTCTTGCAAGTTGAATTTGATTCTTCAGGGCGGACAACTTTCTTGTTCTTACACTCTTGTAGGACCGTCCTCCTGAGTTGTTTCTTTTCATTACACTCACGTAACACCGTCCCGCCAAGCTCAGGACCAGATGAAGTGCTGCGGGTATATACAGGGAGGGCAACATCCCTGTAAGAACAAAGAGAGAAATTAGACTGATCAAGAGAAAATAACACTGCTTGAGAAAGTGGAAAAGGGAGGGAAAATTACATTAAAAAAGCAGTATAAAGAAAGTGTTCGTGACTCGGGGCAATAAGCTTTCTCCTGGAAGTCACGGTCAAGCATCCTGTGGGTCTAACTCCATAGCCGGAGCAGCGAGTGGCTCTTTTACGGGTTTTCCTGAGAGAGGCCTTTTTGTGGGCCCTAGAAAAATCAATAACGAACTCAACTAAACGGTAACCTCCATATATATTGGCTACCCGTTTTTCCTTTGTTTCTTCATCCTCATCAATGTGGCTTCTGGCACAAATGGTTGTGTCGCTTCCTCCTCCTCCTTCTTCTTCACTGCTTTCACTGCTTCCTTCGTCTTCTCCCTCGCTGCTTTCGCTGCTTCCTTCGTCTTCTCCTTCACTGCTTCCTTCTTCTCCTGAGCTGCTGCTCGTTTCTTCTTCGCTGGCTCCTGGCTCGCCTCTTACTTTATACCTAGTCTTGTCCTTCCAAAGAAGTGCCACCTTGTTGTTGTCTTCTTCTCCCAGAGGAATCAAGAACGGAGTGTAATGCCAGCAATTTGTGCTAGGAAGAACACCCTCCATTGCCAGGTTAAGTAAGAAGTACTTCCCATTAGAAAGATTAAGGCCAATTAGTGTTGTCTGAAGGCGGAAATCAAGCCAAAGACAATAATGACCTCCAACCACAACACCAGTCTCATTCAGACGGAAACCAGGTTGGTGATCTTTTAAGGGATTTTATTTACCTAATGTGTTTTCCTTTTAGAAATGAGTCCAATGAGAAAAGTTCCAGGAAATAGTGAATGGGAAATTTAAACTTTTCGAGAGGTATTATCTTTTGAGATTAAATTACTTGTTTTTAGTGAAGAATTGGTTAGAGCGGATGGAATGTGATACTCATCTTCATGGTTGCGCAATGTTGTTCAGTTCTTGCTATATGGATTTTCTTAAAATGGTTATGATCTTAATATATATGTGTTTTTCTTAAAATGGTTATGATCTTAATATATTTATGTGTATATTATAAGATCATAAAACAATATTTCAAGAAAATTTAATGTGTGGTACCTTTTTTATGTTTGCAAGCAACATATTCATTTGGCAACATAATCAAAGATTTGCTTGGCGGGGCTTAGCTGACATGCATACTCAAGATGACCCAGGAAGATTGGGAGGTTGGGTTGTTCAGATGGGAGGAAGCTTCTTTTACTGATGCTCATCCTACCAAGTTTTCTAGCTTGTCTTTTCTATTTTGCATTTTGTCTAGTAACGACTTCTATTGGTGTAGTCATGCAATTCTTATTTATCTGGCTTCTGTGTTTCCTGGAGTTCTAGATGTTGCTTCATTTTTTTGATGAGTTTCCGACGCACCGTATGATAACATTTTGTGAACCATCAGTGTTAAATATGAAACAACAGTATGGCCTTGTTTATGCACTGGACCATGTGTTCTCTAGACATTTCCTGGAAGGATTACAATGTGTCACAGTGTCACACTTCAATTGCTAGACATGCAGTTAGGTCGAATGTTTCATGACTTTGTGTGCAAGAGTAATCAGATATGCTCCGGGGATGTGGCTAAGTATGCCAAGTAGCTTCAATGCTAGCCACGCCTATAAGCATCTCTGATTAGTACTTGGTGATAAGTCCCCCGCTTGCTAGGCATTCTCCTTTGGATACTTCAATGTAGAGCATACAAACATTTATTTCTCGAGAAAAGATGAACCTGAAGTTGATTCATTATTTCCAAGCATTTCTTGTATTGGTGCCATGTAATTATTTAGGTAACAGAAGGTTGATACCTTTGACATCTATAAATCGCCCAGGCGTGATGCCCTTTGCTCAATTGCACCTGTTGAACATTAATACTGGTGATACTCATTTCTTTGGGGGAGTATGTTATACTTAGATTAATAGACCCCAGAGGGATCATTGGACATCTACATTTTAGCCTATCTGAAGATGACAGAAATGGAGTCACTCATGTCTCTAACTGTTGTGAATTAATTCGATTATGAATAGATGATGTGAATAGTTCATTACCGTTAAATCCGGTTCGTAATTTTTATGATGTTATAAGGAAATCTTCACTTAAAGATAACGCCCCAACAATTGCACTCCAAGAGCTTGTAAACCACTATCCTAGTAACCGCCGTTATTTGGAATTGATGAAATCATCTGTTGGTTCTCTTTGACATATTGTCATGTAACCCAAGACCTTGCACCCTTTACTGCAAAGATTTCTGGTCAATTACAGCCTAGGCTGACTAATTCAAAACTGCAAGCCTGCAAGTGCAAAGAAGCATAACTTATCAAGCTTAATATCAACTCAACCAGGCAGATGAGGTGTGATGCATACGAATACATCATAGTATGCTGAAAACTTCTTGAATATTTGTCTTTCAATACCTGTTTATCAAGCTTAATACTGCCAAAAATCGAAAAGCATCAGGCTATTGATCATTTACCCAATTTCAAGTGCCTTCTGCAGCAAATTTCTTATACCCAGAAAAAAAGAGTTTAGCTATCATCCTAAATGCAAGAAGATTGAGCTTAACCATTTAACTTTTGTAGACGATTTGTTTATTTTTCTCAAAAGCTGACTTGAGTTCTATTCAAATTATTAGAATTGCCTTAAGCATTTTTACTAGATTGTCAGGTTGCAAATTAGTAAGGCCAAGAGTAAAATTTATTTTGCAAGGTGTTGTGGCTGGCTTAAGGAGGATATCTGCAGTATTATCAACATTAAAAGGGATGACTCCCTATTCGCTATCTAAGGATTCCCGTGATCACAAGCTAGTTAAATCGGAGAGATTGTCAGATCCTTGTTGACAAAATTACTAAAGGATTGAGCATTGGACAACAAGGTGGCTTCCCTATACGGGTAGAGATTCAACTTATTAAAAGTGTTTTTCTCAACTTGATGTATTATTGAAGTAATGTTCTCCTGCTCCTGAAAACTCTTATTAGAGAGATGGAAAGTAAATTGGCCAGATTCCTTTGGAAGGGCGATTGTGAAAGAAAAGGTGGCGCAAGAGTGGCCTGAGGAGATGTGTGTCGACCTATTAAAGAGGGTGGCTTGGGCATTCAAAGGGTTCATGACACTAAACAAGTTGTGCTCGTTAACTAATTTTGGCACTTGTATATTGCCAGGGATTCATTGTGGGGAAATTAGGTGCATCGTGTTATTTTGAAGAAGAGGAGTATTTGGGAAGTCAAGCTACAGACGAATGCTTCATGGACCTGGCGGAAACTTTTAAACTGCAGAGAAATAGCGAGGGGTTTCATTAAACATGAAGTAAAGGATGGACACCATACTTTCTTGGTGTGGGATAATTGGTCAAAATTTGGTCCTTTGTGGAAGTTTGCTACTAAAAATCACATTATTATTCCAAATCAGTGGAGGTGCTGCAGGGTGAATGACTTTTTTCTTGATGGCGGTGGCCTTGCCCAGCAGAACTTTGCTTTTCACAAGAATTTGCTCCAGCGTGCTTTGAAGGAGCTGATGTGATCAAGTGGGATTCAGGCATACGAGGTGATTTTTGTTCCAAATGGACCTGGAAAGAAATTAGGGAGAAAAAGTTGGAAGTCTCATGGCATGAGCTTGTTTGGCATGGAGTTTTTGTACCTAAGCATGGTTTCATTTTCTGGATGGCCTTTTGGACAGGTTAACCCCTCAGGCCACCCTCTTCAAGCTTCGTTCACCGGGAGTGACCTCTGCTGCAAGTTGTGTTTGTCGAAACGGTTATGGAAACTAAGGAGCATTTGTTTTTCGACTAACCCTTCTCTGCAAGGATCTTGAAAGAATGCTGCAGAAGGTTGAGGGTCAAGACACATCCTAGTATATGGGAAGATTTGGTTGAGGATATTAAGAGGAGTTCCATCAAAGATGGTTTGAAAAAGGAGCTGCTGCTACTGGTTTTTGGTGCTATTGTTTACTGAGTATGGAAGGAGAGGAATTGCAGAATTTTTGCTACGGCTTGCTCGATAGAGGAACAAGTCTTTCAAGCCATTTTTGAAAATATTAGGGATAGAATGGGCCTATAAAGTAATTATAGGGATAGTTTTGAAAATTGCCTCTTGTATTTTGATTGGAGGCTGAATTTGGTGTAAGCTATTAAGCAATTTGTTTGATGTTTGTCTTGTAATGTTTTGTTAAAGTGGAATGAAATGCTAACTTGCCTAGCTAGGAAAAAAACAAAAAAAGGCCTAGTTGATCTTTTTTAAGTAAAACAAGCTTTCTTGGAGACGTCATTTGGCGTTGCTTTTTAATTTTCAGATAATAATCCTGGAAACTTATTAACAATATAGGATGACGCTATCAATTATGTATGTCAAGAGAAGGCAAAACCAATCCTCATAAGATACCGCACATAAAAGTCAATTTTACCAAAAAAAAGCCAACTTGCACTAAGTTATGAGGAGTAAAAATGAAGAATCCCTTCAGCTTGCAGACATCAGCATGCAAAAGTAACACTATCTAGAACAAAGAAATGAGAAAATGAATTGTGACACACTCATTGCTAAGACACTTTGAATAACAAATATTTTATTTGATAATCTTGTGTAGTATGTATAAATCACAAAGGATGGTGCTTAATCCTTGTGTGACAATGTATGAATCAACTGCATAATTCCAAGCATAATTCTTGTTTCAGCCAAAAACTCAAGATATTAATATGCAAAAATGCCTAGTATAATTGTATAAGGGTGTATCGTCATGATTTTACAAGCTTAAGATAACAGAAAAACAGAGGTGGGATCTATGTAAGGCTTTTAAGATGGTGAATTCAGATATTGTATCTCTCTCATTACGATTCAAATTGAAAGAAGGGGTTAAGTACAGGGCAATCATGCACAGGGTGTTTAGCGGTGCTTATTTTAAGTTCTTACAAATACTTTCTTTAAAAAAATTAGTGTTGATTATTTTTCATTTTGAGTGCTTGTAACTATCTAAATGAAGCTCAATCAAACAGGTGGGTAGTAGAAGAAAATTCAGCAATCTGCATTCTGTTAAAGAAGTCCAGTTGATGGATGACATGCGATCTCCTTTTCCGAAAAGCAGATCTTGGTCTCACAATCTTACGTTTCTCTCCAATTTGTGATCATGATATCGCTAGTGGACTACTTGAATGCGATTCAAATGCTAATAGATACATAACGATTTACTAATTGAGTTTTCAATAGTAAAAGTGAAATTAGCTAAAGAGTAAAATATTACGAAACAGATCCTATTAATTGATTGAGATTTGCAATTCCTAAAAGCCCTATCCTTTAAGATCCTTAATTTTGTCTAATAGTTCAATTCCCTTACCCTGCCCTTTTCTCAATTAAGCAAAGACATTTTCTCTCTTTTTATTCCCTCCTTCTTGGGAGTATCCTAGTTCTTGAATTCTGCTAATTGTGTACAACAAATTGAGTCACACTTCAGATAATTTGTTACATATCTATTAATGGAGAGATTATATTCGTTTGAATCTCTAGGTTGTAGACCAAATTCATGACCAAACTTTCTACTAACCTCCTACCGTATGAGGAAACTCAAGCAGGAATTATGTCAGTGTACTTCCTATAAATACTCCATCAAGCTTGTTCTACAAATGAGCCTTCCAGTAAATACAATGTTTGTGTGAATGGTTGTATTACTGATGTCATTTGGTATATATTAAATTTCATCAGTTGCTGTGAACAGTCATTTTAGTGATTCTAAGATTTATACTCGAACTTAATGTTATGCCAAGGTTGTATCTGCAATGATTAGCTGAAACCTGCACATTTGCAACTCTCTTTATGAGAAGAAAAATCCATTGCATGAAATCTGGGTCCAATTAAGGTTGTAACGCATTCGTTGCAACCTCGACCCAGAGGACTCTCTCACTAAAAACTTTTCTCCTCTGTCTCTTTAAAAATTTCAAAATTCAAACAATCAAAATGGCCTTTTTTTTATTGCGGGCTTTTCTTCTTTTCTGTGAGGTTTCAGTCTTGAGTTTACTTACCCTTTTCATTGTAGATCTAACACCTTTCCCTGTTCCCTAAAAGGCCTTGGTTTTGAAAGGTTTCATGTCCTTCTTTCTCCCTCGAATAGATGAGCTGGGAGATGATAATGCTGCATCAATAGACAATGGTCCTTCCTTTCCTTTGCCTCGTGGCTTTTTATGGCTGTGCTTGAACCCTTTTGTGTTCCCACTAGAACTTTTTGTAATTGATTTCTTTGCTATCTCAAGCTACCTCCTTTGGGTTCGTCTGTTTGCTGTCTCCTTCATTTGGTGTTTGCTCCTACTTGCCTATCCCATCGCTTGTTATAGTCTGTTTAAGGGTGATAGGGTGACTTTTGAGTCCACTTGTTCAAGCCCCAGGGCTCCAAGAGTCCTCTTGCTTCTTGTGAGAGTCTGACCATTTAACGTCGTCTTACCCTAGGCCCAACCTATAACCGGGTCCAAATGCCCCGTTATGGATTCTTTCAATTGCTGTGCTTCTATTTTCCTTACTGCTCTAGCAGCTTCTCTCCGCAGGCATTGTTTGGGTTTCACCTCCTTCAAATTTGGTTGATTTGGGTAGATCTGAAGTTTCGTATGGTTTGCTTGGTATTGATGTTGCCCCTTCCTCAGTAAGGACTCTGCTCCCCGTTGGGCTTCTCCAGCAGCAGCTGTGTTCTCCTTCACTAGGATTGTTTTGCTTTGCCTGGCCTTCTTAGGTTGTTGCCTTCCTTCGCCTTTCCCTCTTGGGCTTCTATTGGGTCCTTCTCTTTTATGTTTTGTTTGCCTTCGGGCTCTCCTTTTTCTGTCACTTTTGGGCCTAGTTGCATCCCCTTTATTTGATGAATGAATTTGCTTTCCTAACCCAAAAAGAAAATTAAAGAAAAAAATAAGGGTGTAACTCAGAAAAGCCAAATCTGGGTCCCATATGGCTCCTTAAGTTTGCCATCATGTTTACACTAACACCAATGATAGTTGGAGAAGTTAAACTTCATCATAGAATTAGTAAAACTTGTCTTGTACGAGAAAACTGACCATTGCCAAGAGCAAACACCTTTGTAATAATACTGGCAAACCCAACATAATCCTTCAATATACTTCTGAACCGGCTAAAGCAGCTTGCATCATGTACTAAAGCCGAAGGCAATTACATAATCTTTTACCCTTACACTAGTAAGAATCTGAAACTAGAATTGTCTTCTTGCTTACATAATTTGGTTATACTTGAGTGCATTTAAGCACTTGGGAGTATCGTTGTCAGCATACTTGTATGTCTTGTATCATTGTAGCATGTTTGTGTGTGCAAAAGGATTGATAGAGGAAATAAGTGCAAGGGACGAAATAAAAAAAGAACATAATTGAAAATAATAAGCATTGGAGAGAAATTAACAAAAGTGAGATGTTAGTCAAACAAAGCAATAACTAAGAAGATGGTGTGCCAACAACTAAGGAATAAATGTTCTTTAACAGCATATGTAACTAGCTCATTAACAAAGGCCTTTTTCGCATATCTTTGAACTTTGCCTCTACTCACAATAAACACTAATTCCATTTGGGTCAAACATAAAGGAAAAGAATGTGAGAGAAGACTAGTCATTTTTTGTTTTCTATAAATTTAACATCAGAAAAACTATTTTCCAGCATAAAAACTTCCAGGGAAGAAGTTTGGAAGTTTTTTGTTCAAATTGTATCATCTTACAGTATTACTCGTCCTTTAGATCCCAATGGGCTTACTGGTCTTGCTTTAAGTGAGTGTTTGAGGCAATATCGAAAGAAAATGTGTGATTATTGCCCAAAAGAAAAAGCAGAATAAATAGTAACACAAGTGAGGACTACAAACACTATTAAGTGAGTGACAAACCCCAAGGTCTCGTACAAAACTGTCTAACATATTGAACTTATAAAGGATTTAAATCGACATTGTACGCAATTTTCACAACGTTCTGGCCTGCAGAATGAGGCCTGCTTGGATTGGCTTTTTTCTAGGAAAAATCTCTTTTTTCCCCTGAAAAAGTATATTCTTTTGCAATAACTACTTGGCTTGACTTCTAAAAAAGCTAAAATTATGTGGGGGGAAAGAAGCGCAAATACAATTTTTTGTAGAAGGTAGAATTTTTAGCTTCTCAAAAAAGTACTTTTCTCAAAAGCTATTAAAGAGAATGCTTTTAAAGAAAAGCCAATCCAAACGAGCCCAAGTCCTAATCAGCAAAACCTGAAAGTCGCTTCTAGCTCCTTCTCATCAACACAATTATATCCCAAGAGCTAAGCTCGAGCTGGAATAGAGGTCAATGCGCATCAATTTGACTATTAGATTACAGATTTGAAGATTTATCCTTGACTCTTAGTTTACAAATTCGAAGATTTATACAGTAAGCTGATATGTTATCGTAAGCAAAGATGAGGAGATGAGAGGAAAGATAATGAATACAAAAACATATATTGAAGAGGTAAGAGGAGAGATAATGATTACAGAAACATATATTGAAGAGGTAAGGTATTAAAGAGAATCGTACCAAAGCAACCAGATCCCGCAAATGGTTCTGCTTCATCTGTAACAACACCTTGCTGCTAGTCCTGGACGATTTTCAACCAGAAGAAAATGAGCATTACGTAGGAGAAAAGTAAAGGATAAATAAAACTTGGAAAAGATACAGGACAACAATCCTACATAACCAGGACAATGAAAAAATTTAACGACAAGTGAATGAGGTGAGAGCTGCAAATGCGTATTAACACCCTCCCCTGGCTGGCCAAACTACAAGGGTCAGAAACCTGAACAAATTATTGTGGCAAACAATTTCCGGTTCCCCATAATAAATAAGATACTTGGTGCATCCTTTGTCTAGAACAATGGCACAACTTAAATTAAGAATCCAAGGCTTATCAGGATAGTTTAGACAGTGTAAAGGCCTGAACAGTTCTTATAGTATCTAAGAACAAGGTTGAAGTATTTAGCGGAATCCTTTCAATGAGAATTAGGTAAGAATTCTTCTTTTTTGGGTAAATCCCCCAATCCCCATGGGATTGAACCCAAGACCTCATGCCTGGGAAGAAATAGTCTCAACCCCTTAAACTTTCCCTTGATCCCATGAATTAGGTAAGAAATTGATTCTATGGAACAGGCCAAGTATGACTATGGGCAGATTGGCATAATATTTTGAGCTATGGGGCTAAAATCTTTAGCCCAAAACCAGTATGGTTTATCAAAATTTCTGGCTGAAGACCAAGATGGATTGCTATAGAATGAAGTACTATCGTCAGAAGAAGTGGTAGATAATTCTGTGCCAACTTAATAGCTAAGTGAATATGAATTTGAAGCCCTATACTCTACGCATACATCTTCATCCAATTGTTTGAACCAGTCTTTTTTGTCCAAACTATTGGATGCAATGTGACGCTGTCAAAACTTAGGAAATATGCATTCCATGTTTCATTGTCCTTATTTGCTTAATATTTCCGTCGAGTAGGTTGGTTGACGTTCAGTAAAAAGAGGTTGGAAAACGAGAACCATCTATCTAAAATATGCAATTGTGAGCTATGAGAATTTCTTACAGCATCGGGTTCCATTTCAGCGGTGAGAGTAATCTATCAAAGCAACACCCTGCAATGGTGCAGACCAAGAGATCATTTGCAGGATTTGCTACAACTTCTCTGCACGTATCATCACAAACTGCAGATATGTATCAAAAGTAATGGAAAAATTAAGCCTGAAAAATCCATATGATGAGTATATAGATTTGCATGTCTCCAACGAACCAGTTCTTGTTATAGATTTCTTACCATGAACTTGTCCAGTCCTTTCATAAACAAATATATCCCCAATTTGATAGTAAGTTCATGTTTCTCCAGAACAAGCATGGTCGGCAACAGCCACATCTCTCAGACCTCTGCTTTTCTTCCAGATAGCTTGATCACCAACCATATTGTCGAGAAGAACCTGGCCGTCGGACACCTTCATGTCAAAGAGCTATCACGGTATAGGAATTGCTTTTGTCTTATTAAGATAGATATCCATGGACATTACTCACGGGCATCAATCACAGATATCAACAGGATTTTGTAGCGTATAGCACCATCAGCAGATTAAAAGAGCTGCCAATCTGAAGATAGGGAAAGAGGAGACCTCGGGAGGAAGAGAGTTTTGGTGGGCAGGTGGCCAGGGTGGCATGTTTAACATGTGCACGGCCCAAGCATTCTCATATAAATAATAACGCAGAGAGTTAACAGCTATAACATAACACATGTTTTTGCCGAAACCCCTTCCCGAGAAACGCAAGTATGACGCCGCTGATCTTCTCAATTTCAAGTGCTTGACTCCATAAAGTTTCGATTCTCCATGGCATTGACTATGGTAATATGATTTCTTGACATCTCAAACGTACGTATCTATCAGAGGATGACACGCATGTATCTATCAGTGAATGACACGTATGTATCTATCGGAGGATGACGGTTGAAACATACCAAGTGTTCCTCAACAACTTTTATCTAATATCATCTCGGATGAACAAGGAACCAGATCCATCTAATATGAAAGCTTTTATGAGACCATTCATGAAAGTAAATGTATGTTGCTTATGCTTCACTTATGGCAAAGAATTCAATATTCATTAAACAATCACCAAAATCAGAATATGTATAAAAATCCCCAAGTGTTTTAAGGGATATCTGGAACAGTTAGGGCTCGTTTGGATTGGCTTTTTTTTAAAAGTGATTTTTTTGCAGGAATTTTTTCAGAGAACTTTAAGTAGTAGTAAAAGCTATTTTATGTTTGGATTCATTCAAAGCACTTTTTAAGCTGCAACAGGCATTTGGATAGAAAACTATAAAAGCACTTTTTTTCTAGACAAATTACCAAAAGGACATGTTGAAGCACTTTTATTGACTGACATTTGGATAAAAAGTAGTTATCATAAATAAACTGTTATCATTGAAAAAATATTGCATGAATTGTTAGTTTTTTTAATATTTTATTTTATCACATATATTTGATATTTAATTTTTTAAACAATATCTTTTAATAAATTTAAATATTTTGCTTAAATAAAATGAACTTAAATAGGAAAAAACCCTACAAAATAAAAATCATGTCTATTTTTGTATTTTTCTTTTTCATGATAAAGAGATTACATAATATTTTTTTTTTGTTATATAATTTGAAACACATATCCAATTTTGAAACTCCAAAAGGGAAAGGAAAATATAATTTGATTACTTGTTACAACATGTGACAATGTCTATTTAACATCATTTCTACAATTTGAATTACGCACTCGTCCTGCTAGTTGATCTCTGATAGCATCTCTTGTTTTCTTTATCACTTTAGTATCTGTTGAAGTTGGCTCTTCCCACTCTTGATTTGACACTTCTTCATTGTCATTAAATGCTTGTTCTTCGGCCTCCAAGAATATTTAAATCAGGCGAATTCTCTCGTCTTACATAATTGTGAAGCACAAAGCATGCCCATAAAAGAGCAAATTAAGTTTCAAGTTCAAAGTTAGTCAAATTTTGCAAGATTCTCCATCTTCTTTTGCAAACTCCAAAAGTTCTTTTAATAACACTCCTCAAGCTTGAATGATGATAATTAAACAATTCATTTCATGATCTGAAAGCTGGGGCTAATCTAAATTGTGGAAGGTGATATCTTGTACTTTTATATGGCCCTAGATATCCCTTAAAAGTTGAATATTCAGAATTAACAAGATAATATTTACCTGTAAATAAAATGTTACAAATAAAAAACAATGATGTATATTAGTATTAATAAATTAAATAAAAATAATTTTAAATATTACTAACCTTCAAGTGGATGAGGAAACTGTAATTCTGGCTTGCGAAGAGTATCTAAAAAAATTCTTGTATCATGTGCTGAACATTTCCAACCTATTAAAGCAAATGTGAAACACATGTTAAAGTCACATACAGCTAAAATATTTGTACTAGTAAATCTTTTCCTACAAGTAAACAGTATCTTTTTGTCATCTGGAACATGGACAGCAATATGAGTGCCATCTATAGCTCCTATGCAATCCTTAAACCATGGCCAATATCTTGAATCAACTTCAAGGAATACTTGAGCATCTCCAAACACATGATCAATTGGTCTAATATATTTATTTTCTAACCTCCTTATAGCTTTTAATACCTTATGAACTTGCCTCTATATAGTCTTTCCAGACCGTTGAAATCTCTCTTCAAGATTCCTATATGAAGCCCCATGACCAATCATGTATAAGAACACAGCTACTGTCTCATCTAACCCAACTCGTCTTGTCGAAACTAACCCATATTTTTTATTTAAATCATTTACTAATTTTTCAAGCACATGTTTTCTCATTCGAAACTGTTCAAAGAAACGCATCTCATTCCCTCTTTTCAATTCTTCTACCCATCTTTGTCCTGTAAGAGTTGATGTTCTTTTTTCCTGCTTCAATACATAATTCAAATAGTAATTTGTAACTGCTGCAGCAGCTACTGTACTTGCTACTTCAATTCGAACTTTGTTCACACTTGCAACTTGGTTTAAATTTTTCGAACTTTCAGAATCCGAGTCTGAGGTATCAATCATCCTGCATAAATAAACATAAACAAACGCTTCAATTATAAACAAATGCTTTAATTATAAAAACTCATTAAAACACATGATAAAAAGACAATCATCTCTATAGTCACATATAAGTAACATGTTATACAACTCATGTTCAATAGATAAAACAAACAAAAATATAAAATATAAGAAAATTGTCCAACTAGATAAAAGTAAATCAACTTCGATTCGCGTCTTCATCCTTAAATGTGTTCAACCACCCAAATGCTAGCTGAGGATCATTTTCCATAAAGTAGACAAATGTCTCCCGGTGTTGTTTCCTAGCCAAGATTCTAGCAGCCAAGAAGTAGCGAGAACTACCTTTTTCTAAACCAGGGACTCCATTCAACATACTCAAGCATCTATCTATGCCATAACGATCATTAAAAACAGGTGCAGTCACTGTGGTTTGAGATATTTGATCTATCCCAACAAGGTGCCGATCAAGAGAATCTTGAAGTTTTTCTGCCATGGCTCCCCTTTTCTCTCCTTTCCTCACTCTTTTTCTTTTGTTTCGAGCACTTGAGCTAGGGAAATTAGGGGCATCAAATTGTTTCTGAGGGTTTTGAGTTGTTTCATCAGTATCTCCATCACCCTCTAACACTGGGCCACCATCATTATCATCATTCACAACTGGATCTTGATATGGTAGAAACACGGCATAACCAATGGCCACAACATCCTTAAAGCATGTTTCTAGCATGTCCAGAAATTTTGGCCCTTCATTTTTCCACTTTAGGTATTCTTTATTTTCCTATAATTAAGATAAGAAAGTTAATAAGCCAAATACTTATAAAAATATATAGTTAATTTAAACAACACAAATTACAAAACTTACCTTTCACTTGGCAATCCAAAACTCCTCAGGAGCTTCTATAGTTTTCTTTACTGGATCCCAACCAAGGCCAGTTTCATTTTGTACAAGTTTTGCCCACAAAGAGAACTCCCTTTTCAAAGCATCCCACATATTTTTTAGTTGTTTGTACACATAAGAATGACCTATTCTCTCATTAAATTTCTTTATCAAGTTCTTCCACCCCTCTTTTGTAAAATGCGCATGAGGCCTATTACCAGCATGTATCTCCTCAATACATGCCTTCAAGAATTCTTCAATATTGTTGTCATTCCATCTCGCCTTCTTTAGTCCTTGACCCTCACCTTCACCTAAGTTTGGGTCATTAATAACCTTTTCTTTTGTAGCTCTTTTAGGAGCATATTTTGAAGCCATTCTATTCAAACACAAAAATTAGAATAAATCATTGCAAAATAACAAGATAGATTTCAAAATTAAAGCATTCAGCTATGTACTTTAAAGGAAGCAACATCCTCTTCAAGAATATAGCATTTAGCTATGTACTTTAAAGGAAGCAAAATCCTATCTTTTCTTCCCTGCTAGAAATAGTAAATCTAAAGCATTGCAATTTAAAGTTATGAAAAATGCTACAAAATAAGGACATGTAAGAGGTCTGCTCAAGGATTTCTTTAGCAGCATCATAGAGTCAAGAGAGAAAATGGACAAACCAAGTTCACAAGTATTTGTACTTTTGTGTCATTAAGAATTTGAAACTACTTGACAAAAAGAAATTATCTAACCCTTCTCCTAGTATGGCTTAAATAAATTGGATGACTATTGATACAAAATAATAACTTGTAGATTTGTGTATATACATACATCTTGGAAAGTGCAGATTAATAGGTTATAGCAATTTGTAGTGATACATAAACAATCATAACCTATTCTAAACAAAATATAAAATAAACTAGTTTACAGAAAGATGACTCAAACCACTGTAAGCAAGCATGTGCCTGGAAAAGTATAGAACATGTACTTTTTTCGACCAACATGGCATAATTGAACTATGTTAAAAGCTGTACTATGGAGAAAACTAAATCAGAAGCAGAATGATATTCATATTTTCAAATTGGAGATCCCTTATACTAACTAGATGAGGGGACCTAACAAGCTCAGCCTTTCGCTAACTTATTAGCTTAAGTTACGAAACAAAACATTTAGATAAGAGGGATAACAGTGGATAATAATGCCTATGACTGAGTACACATGAAATTCAGACATGGGTTCACTAATAAATGTAGTTCAGATATGCTTAAACACAGAGACATTTTAATCCGAATGTGTAAGTTCACAAGCAAGTTGATTCAAAACTAGACAACTGACTTCCTTTTTCTCATCTCCTTAAACTGGAAAGAGTGCTGCCTACCTAGCAGAGGAGGGAAGGAGGATATTGATTTATCAGTCATCAATCTTTGATGGCAAAATGCTCATTACAATGTCACTAAAATTCTGAAACTGTGACAGCTATATGGTTCGACATGAAAATGGTGAAAATGATTATCACCAAAATTGGTTACAACAGCCAAACGAATTAAAATGCATGAACAATTAACAGTGAAGATCTAACCTTATATGCTATTATCTAATAAAATTCCTTCTCATTAACCTCACAACTAACAGTTGAAAATATTCCAGCAATCAACAATATCATCACACAAAACCCAATTCCAAAGCATATAAGAAGTATACCAAAGCATGCATAAACACATGATCAAGAGCATACTTACTTCAACTATGCAAACTATTTATATGTCCTTGTATGCTATCTATATCAGATATACAAGAACCCTATCCAAAAACGAAGATCGTGAATCCAATGATATTATAAAATAGAAAATGACAATCCCTTCCCTTCAAAAGCTCTCCTATATCATTATTATCATCCAGCCCAAATGATTGGAGAGCAATTATATTACATCTTCTGTGTTAATAGAAAATATATATAGAAATACATAGAAGGTTGTCCATTACAAAAGTTCAGAAACTCATATACCCTTTCTTCCTTGGTCCAAGTAAACCACATTCCTTATTCTTCAACTCCATAGTAGTATCACAATAAAACGATGAAAAGACCCACTTTCTAAATTTTCAAAATGTGAAATTTTGCTATGAAAATATATGAAATATCTCCCTGCAGCTGAGTGCCTGAATCTATCAACACAGCTTTTATCAGTTAAAATTCAAAAAGCTAGAAGAGGAATACTTAAATATCAGTATCACCCATTCAATTATACAGAATACGGTGTGGTCACTAGTCCGAAAAGCCTAGCAATTCTCAGGAAATACACCAAAGCAAGACATACCCATATCATATGATCCACCTCTAGCTCAAATCCCACATTTCTCATCTCTTTAAAGCCAAGTGCAACTCTTGAAAAACTAAAAAGAAACAATGAACAAGGCAAAGCAACTTTCGAGATTTCCAAAAATAAAAGAAAAACTAAAAAAACTAGTGCAATGCATAGATCTGTAAAATGAAAGAGAATATTGTAAAAGAGAGAGAGAGAGAGAGAAAGAGAGAAAGAGAGAGAGAGAAAAAAGATTACCTGTAGGTTTGAAGAAGAAAACTCGTCTGCCAAGGAGGAGAAGATGAGGAACGAGTGATGTGAGGAGAGAGATATGACAGAGGAGAGAGAGGATAGATTGGTAAAGTGAAAAAAAAAAAAAAAACCACCACATCTTCAGCTTTCTCTCTCATTTACCGTACCAGCTTTTTGGAGAAGCTCCGAAAATTTGCTTAAAAAAAAGCTCTTTCCCAGCTTTTTTTGGTGCTTCAGCTTTTTTACAAAAGCGCATCCAAACACCTGAAAAGTCAGGAAAAGTCTTATCTGACCAAAAAAAGTGCTTTTTTTGACAAAATAGCTAATCCAAACGGGGCCTTACTTTGATCATCAAAAGAGAGTGTCTTGCACCCTCAGAAAATCAGTCACTGAAACATCTCTGGTGAGTGGGTAAAACCATCCATAAGTAGAACACAGTCTTATCTTTGCAAGGAACAGTTCTAATTATCCAAAAACAATAATAACATTTTTTCTAAAATCAATCAAGGCTAGTTGGAGAAAAGAAGTTCTATGTTAGCTGTTTCTTGTTTACCTGAGAAAGAAGAGGTGCTTGGCTTCTCTTTGTAACCTGCATTTGGATGTAATACTCTTTAAATTTAGGTGGGCAATTCCTAACAAATTCCACCATGTCCCCCTCATCATCCTGCAGAAGAAAAACAAAAAAGACAATTTTAACCTTAACGTAGTCCAAATTATAAGCATAAGCTATCCATTCAGAGAATGCATTTGCCTAACTAATACCCTAAGTGAAGCTAAATTAATTCACAACTCCCTCCCTCCCTAAAGACAAAGACTATGCTTATGAAACGCTCTTCTTATATGCCCCTTAAACAAAGTCCATGAACTAATCCTATCAAAAGAAGTAGAGCAAACCTCATTGCTTACTCTAATTTTAATGCACATCTGTAAAACAACATGAAAATCGATCTTAAAAGAGATAGGCCTTTATGTATAGTGCACATAACGTAGACTATAAAGAATGTATAATATATTAACTCCTGCACCATCCCCTCCCCCCTAGCCCAAAAAAAAAATAATGAAAAGAACACTCACCCCCAAAGGAAAAGGAAAAATTGAAAAGAACAAAAGAAGGGCCAAAAAAGAATGTACTTAAAAACCTCTCCTCTCTGGTTTCCTTCTTAATGCGGGACATATGATTAATCTTTTTCAAGTAAGGATAAACCTAATACTGAACTCTAAATGTAAAGGAAATTTACTTGTATGTATAGCTTTTTCCAATCACATTTCCTCAGCTTTTTATTGGGAAGAAGCAGACCCCGACATATACAGTACCTGCGTAATATTGTGATTTGAAGAACAGTTAAAAAGGTCTATTTATAAAAACACATGTGCAATCACATGCTAATATCAAGGCATGTTTCAAGGATATAAAGATCACATAAAGCGTGCATGTCAGATCATCAAATTCTTCTTTGAAAAGTTAGATCATGCAATTAGACAAGATCACTATACCAATTATGTAACCAAAAGAGAAAGGTTATGCTAAATGAGGCCATCCCCCTTTTTGCGAAAGTAATTGTACAACCACAAAATCAGTAGATTACCTAGAGTAAGATAAACTAAAGGGCCAAAGGCAATTGGGCATGCACAACTAGAAACACTACCGTGTGCCATCAAGTAAAATGGACAACTTAAACATTTAACACATATGATAAATTATCCAAAACAAGGACAAGGAAAAACAAAAGCCTATATAAGATGGAACATAGTTATAACAGCTTCAGTAGTAAAAGCATGTCTGACTGCACATACAAACAACACACAATAAGAGGCAGGGAGAGGAAAGGAAAAGAAGAAGAACCGAATACTCACAGGTGACACCACAATGATTCATCAGAAGCAGCATAGTTCAGGAGTCTAGACACCATTGAGCATGAAACACGATTCTGCTTTCACAATTGTCATGGGAAAAATGAGTTTCCCGTCAGTAGCCATCCAAGTAAAACATTTATATATGTGGTGAATATATCAGCATAAAAAAGGCACCTCAAATGAAAAGAATTTCAGGATGTGAATGTGATGAAGCAATTCAGGTGGAATTTTGCTGAAAATCCTACTTTCTATCCTCTTTGGCATTGATATGCTTTCACGGCTACCTCTGCCATTATTGTCATCCATAACACCCTTATTCTTTTTTGAACCCGACAAAGTAGCTCCACTTTAATCCATTGAAAATAAAGGCGATGGTTTTAAAGCCATTGTTTCACGTTTCATTTTAGAATCTACTTCCTCAATTTGCGTCCTCTTCATTTCCCTCTCTTCCTCCTCATCACTTGTTTCACCATCCGCAGCTAGCATTCTCTAAACTTGTCTTTCTTCTTCTTCTTCAGTGCTAACATCACCACCTGAACTCATCTGCTTAACTTCTCTCTCCATTTCCTCATCATTAGTACCACTAAGCTCTTGCATTCCTTTTCCTTCTATCTCCTTTTCTCCGTCATCCTCATCCTCCTCTAAATTTCCTTCTTCCTGCAAAATATGCATTCAGTTCACCCCGTTATATTCAGGATCCGTATGTACACACACTCACATAATTCCATATACACGTATCACAAACTCAAAGGTCAAAAGAAAAATACTATACCAATGCCCCTAATTTGTATATTATTTAGTTCAAATCAAAATTAAATAGCCAAAATAGCATATATCTCTATATATACATACGCACATATTACAAAGAGAAATTCTAAGACATATATGCAGCCTGAAGTGCCAAAATTGCAGCATAGACCATAATGTAACTGTTGTATGATGATCCCGATTGAGTAATTGAATCAATATCCCTAAGGGCTTAATGGAGAGAATAAGCCCTGAACAAAACATTAAAGAAGAAGAAGAGAGACCAAAAAAAAAAGAGATCAGAGATTAGAGAGAGGGAAATCAGATTTTTATTGCTTGATTCCAATACAATTTGCTTCCCATTATTTATAAGGGGGACTTAATTAGCTATTAACCAACTTGAAACGACTAAGAGGGTGTTTGGCTCTGCTTCTTTTAGGTGCTTATAAACACCTTTAAAAAAAATACTCCTCTTAATGTTCAAATACTTATAAGTACCAAATAACCAAAGCCAAACACCCTCTAAGTTCGCTAGTTAACAGTTAACTAACTCAGCTGACTTCCTTACGCTCACTCATGCATTGTATTTGACAAACATGTGCTTTCCTTCTTATTACACAACTCGATAGAAATGTAGAATATTTTATACTATTTTTCGCTTCAGAAAATGACATATATCAAATGCCTCCCCTTCAAGAATCCTTGTCCTCAGGGATTAAAGGCTGGAAATTGTTGTTTCAGGGTGTAAAGGTCCATCCTTGTGGTGTCTTCTGGATGATTGTTAAACCATTTCACCAAGACCTGAGTGATTGATTTGTTGTTGAGAATGTCTCACCCGTTAATAATATCCTCAGGTTCCATGAGTATATGGCCATGGGCAAGGACGGACCCAAGATAAAATGTTGAGGGGGCCAAATATAAATAATATAAAATTTAAAAAGTGCAAATATTACATATTCATTGTTAAAATAGCCTCAAATTACTTGTAATATTTTACAATAAAGCACCTCATTCTTTCAAGTCACAAAAATCATCTATAAGTGAATTTACTGTAAATGTTTCAGCAATTTTATATATATAGTAGCTATCAATTAGAGAGAAGTTCCTCTTTAATCTTGTTGTGGAGCTTATTTTTAATTATGTTCGTCATAAAAAATGATTGTTTCATAGTAGCTATGGAAACTGAAAGAGTACGAATAAGAGCCGCTACTTTGTACACAAGAGAATAAATCTTGGCCTTTTTTGTTTTCACTAACTATTGACAAAAATCAGAAATCATTGACAATTCTTTAAAATCAGAGCGTTCTCGCATATAATCATATTTAGCAAAATTCACATGATAGAATTTGTGTACCAATTGACAAATATCATCAAATTAATTTGAAAAAAAAGAATACATAAGGTTAATTGAAATTTGTAAATATATCAATTTAAAAAAATTAAATTACCATTTATTAAATTAAATTTCCAATCTACATAAAAGGTTACCATTTACGTGTCCCTTTTCTTTTGTTGGGTGGTTTTTTTTTTTTTTTTGCAATGCACATTAGTTTTTCATGATACAAATTTGTTTGGTAAAGCGAAAAAAATTGGGTAGGGTTAGGGGAAGGGGGGACAGGGCCTCTCCCATACTATACATAGTTTTGTCACTGGCCATGGGAGAATAGTGTCACTGGCAAGTTTGGTATAGATGGATGAGCTCCAATTTGCTTCTTCAGTTGTGAGATGTGGAATGTATGGTGGAATTTAGCCTGAGAAGGAGGTTGTGGTCGATAAACAACTTTGCCTACTCTTTTCTCATCAAGGAAGGCCCAAAGAATTTGGGTGCTAGCTTTTGATAAGAGTGACTCTCCTATAGTGTTGTAACTTGACAAAAGTCCAATCTTTAGATTGTAATTTCCTTTCAGATCTACTTCTATCAACTTGTTAGTTCATTCTTACTTATGCATTGCTCAAGTGAAATTTGAGTAGCTTGATTGTTACCTCCCTAGCTTGCAGGCTCCTATCAACTACTTCCACCATTGAATCATGAAGGAGATATGGTAGATGAATAGGAGGTGCTGTGAGATGTGGTAAATGAGTAGGAGGTTCTTGTTTACACAACACCTCATAAGGTATGAGATGAATAGTTGAATGAAAAGTGGTATTATACCACCATTTAGCTAAAGACAGCCATCTAAGTGACTCTTGAGGTCTATCACATGTCATACACCTCAAATACTACTCCAAATATCTATTTACCACCTAAGTTTGTCCATTAGCTGAGGGTGGTAAATAGTAAAGTGGTGGAGAGCTACTCCTTGAGCACTAAATAAGTTCTACCAAAATTTGTTTAGAGAGATTGCATTCCTATCACTAAAAATAGGTTGGGCAGTCCATGGAGTTTATAGATGTTATCTAAGAAATCAATGATAGATTTAGTGTGTGGTTTTGGCAATCCTTTAATGAAATCAATGTTGATATCTTGCCAAACTTTCTCAAGGACAAGAAGTGGTTTTCTATGGGCAAAATATTTGGGCCCACTTCATTGAATGGACATAGTTTATAAAATCCTTTAAGGCCCATGGTTATAGCATCTAAATTAAGGAACAAGAGAAAAGCCTATTTGGATTGGGTTTTTTCCTATGGAAAAGTTTTTTTTTTTTTTGAAAAAGACATATTTTCTTTTGAGATAATTATTTTAATTAGATTTGAAAAAGTTAAAATTTTGAAAACAGAAACTCCATTTTTTTTTTTTTGCTTTTTTAAGAGGAAAAAAATTTTATCTTTTCAAAAAAATATTTTCTAAAAAAATTTTAGGGAAAAAAGTATTTTAAAAAAGCTAATCTAAACAAGCCCAAGATGTTTCTTACAAATCAAACTTATTTAATTTAAAGGAGAAGGAAGTGTAAAAAGATGAGAGATAATAGATAATTCTAGATGATTAAGAGCATTACAATATAGTTTGTTGTCGCAAACAATATTTAAGGGTGAAAGAATAATAATCATGTACTATCAAGAAAATCTTTATAGAAAAACAATAAAAAACTTTTAGGTAAAAACATATGGATTATTGAATGTCACCCTACCCACCCTTCTATTGATTGACCAGCTGTTTCTATTGACTTTTTTTTTAATAATTTCTTTTTGAAACAATCACTTCTTTTTTGCAATAAATATCCAAACTAGTTTTTTTAAAAAAAAAAACTTGAAAATCTTTTTTAAAAAACCTCGGTCAACTTATTTTAAAAATTAAAAATTTCAATTTTTTTAAAAAAATACCTTTAACAAAAAGAAAAGACTTTTAAAGTCAATTCAAATAAGTCCCCAGGTTTTTCTTGATAGTAGTTGATTTTTCTTCTGGCCAGCATCTCCAGACAGGCCTTCTCAGCACAGGCTAGCCATTTACCCCACGAGCTACTTTAGGGTCATAGCTCAATGTGGAATATACGCTGCGAACTCGTCCCTCGAGTACGACATTAATCCTAACAATCTATCTCCATAGTTTAAGTGGCCCAATGTTACTGGGCCAAATCTCTTAAGCAATATGGTCTATTAATACATTGAATGTAATTAATTATTCAAAAATACTTAAACCACTAGTTAAACTAATAGTAATTCAAATTATTATCAATTAAATATAAATCTCATATAAAATTAAAGTAGGACGGTACATCACGATATAGCTCCTGGCATAAGACTATGGAAGATTCAAGCAGCTGATTTTATGCTTTGGTCCTGACAATGCACGCCTAGAGTTTAATTACTCCAATGTGCGAGGCGGAGTATACTCAACTGCAATAAATGGCAACCTTCACCAAAATAAGCAAACACCATCATAATTGGATCTGCACATATGGGCCCTCACCTTGTTGAATTATAAAAGAACTTGACGTTTGGTTTGCCCGTAACTTATTTTCTACTTGAGGCTATTTGGCAATTATGAATCAAGTTTAATTTTCTATGGGCATTTAAAAAAAAGCTCTTTGGACCCACTTCATAGAATAGAAAAAGTTTATAAAGTCCTCTAAAGCCCATGGTTTTAGCAAATTAGTTGGAGAACAAGAGAAAAGCCTGTTTGGACTGGGTTTTCTCCAATGGAAAAGTATTTTGATTGAAAAAGACACATTTTTCTTCTGAAATAATTATTTTATTTAGATTTCAAAAAATCTAAAATTTTGAAGAAAAGAAATTCAAGTTTTTGGCTTCTTTTAGAAGCCAAAAATTTTAGCTTTTCAAAAAGATACTTTTTAAAAAATTTTACTAAGAGATGTATTTTCAAAAAAGCCAATCTAGACGAGCCAAAAGTGTTTATCACAATTCAAATTTACTTAATTTAAAGGGGCAAGAAGTTTCAAAAGATGAGAGTTAATAGATAATTCTAGAGTATCAAAAATATTATGGTAGAGTTGTTGTCACAAACCATATTTAAGTGTAAAGGAATAATAATCATGTACTATCGAGAAGCTCTTTATAGAAAAACACTCAAAAACTTTAAGCTAAAAACAACTGGATTATTGAATGTCACCCTACCCACCCTCCTATTGTCTGACCAAATGTTTCAATTGACCTTTTTTTTCATAAAAAATAATATTTTTGAAACAAGCATTTCTTTTTTGCAGTAAATATCCGAACTAGTTTTTTTTTAAATAAAAAAAGTTGAAAATCTTTTTAAAAACCTCACCTCAACTTTTTAAAAATTAAAAATTTCAATTTTTCAAAAAAAATATTTTAATTAAAAAAAATACTTTTTGAGTCAATTCAAATAAATCCTCAAGATTTTATTGATAGTAATTGATTTCCCTTCTGGCTGGCATCTCCAGACAAACCTCCTCATCGTAGGCTAGCCATTTACCACAGGAGCTACTTTAGGGTATGGCTCAATGTGGAATATCCGTCGCAAACTCATCCCTCGAATACCATATTAGTCCTAACAATCTACGCTCATAGTTTACTGGCCCTATGTTACTCGGCCAAATATGCATACGCGGCATGGCCTATCAATATAATGAATTTAATTAATTAGTCTAAAATGCTTAGAACTCTAGCTAAAATAATAGTAATTCAAATTATTATGAACTAAATGTAAATCTCATATAAAATTAAAGTAGGACGGTACATTACGATATAGCTCGTGACATAAGACTCTCGAAGATTTATGTTGTTGATTTTGTGCTTTAATTCGAAGATTGACAATCGATCATTTCTTTTATATCTCTAAATTCGTCATGTGGTTTTATCTTAGACACGAACAATATATACATTTTATTAGTAAAAATCTGAAGTCTAAATCTGGACATCTCAAATACCATAAAAAATGAGCAAGATTGAATGATTATCACTAGCTAAATATCAATATATAAAGAAAAAAACCATTCATCACTTACCGCTCAGTAAAACTGTGATTTGAGCGTTTAAATTTATGTAACATAGTAAATTAATTTTACGCTTTAAATACTTACTGGTAAATGACAGGAGTGAGAATATCTCCTGGAAAGCTTTAGGCTACTGTGGACCAGACTCGGACTTCAAGAACCATCTGGAGAAAACCAAGGCAGCAAAAGAAATGGGACACCACCAAGAACAAGAGGACGCAAACAAAGAGGAGCTGTTTGGACCCCTTTGCAAAGGACTTAGAAGCTTGAATCAAGCAAGGGAAATAGTCTTGGAAAAGCGACAAAAACATGGCTTCACTGTTCTATTACCACATTGCAGTTACACTTAAAAGAAAATATCGAAATCTCCATCTTCTATCGAAATGTGATGCAGTGGCAGTAGGTTCCGGCTCTGGAGGTGGAGTCATAGCTGGGGCATTAAATCTATTATAAACTTAGACATCCCGTGAGATAATTATGTCTTAACATAACAATAGCAATTTAAAATGCAAAGATTCCTAATATTACTCCGCGTTAGGGGTATATTTTTAAATATATTAATGACTAAGTCAATTTTCTATAATCCTTATTTGGTTGTTCAGGATGCATAACTGCTTATCATAAGTTTACGTAAAATATGGGACTTTTCACATAACCAAAAGGTAAATAGTATATTTGTTAATAATTCTGGTCCACAAAAACAGTTACCAGGCTTTCGTTTAACGGAGAATCTCTTGATGGAGAACAAAGAGATAAATTTTGTGAGCACACCTTTAACTTTAGTTCTTTAGTTTAATACTTTATATCGGAACAAACTCAGCCTTACACTTTGAAATATATCATAATTAAATAAATCAAGTTTTCGAGAGACATATGTATATATATATATATATATATATATATATATATATATATATAAATATGAAGAAATTTAGGAGCACGAGATGAGGCCTCCGCATTGTGTGGTCCATTCAAACTGGTGTTATTATTTGTTATTGTTGTTACTTTTTTAAGGGTAGTTTATTTTTGGAGAAGAATCCTCGCGAGTATCGTCTCACAGAAACTTTCGAATTGTATCTAGAGGTTGAAAAGAAGAATTGTTTCAAAATTTTGCTAATCAATTAGCATATTTATTAATTCTCTACAAGTGCATATTGTTATTGTCGTTGTATATATAAAAAGATCCCAGTTGCGCTTGTATTCATCCTGACTTGACCACTGCTTTTGTTGTTGGTTGTTTATTACAAAACTGGTGGTCCAATATTGACATAGCATGTGAATTCCACCAACTTGCACCTTATGCTTATGCTTTTTATTTAATATACATACATACATACACATACCAGATAAACACAAACCACATATCGGTGCTTTTAGTAAAAGCAGACAAATCCAACGGTGGCTTGGTCCTGTTTCACCTAACACAGCTTTTTTCATCTTTTCATTTTGTTTTTGGATAAATATTGTTTTGGTATATGCTTATGTAAAATCTTAAATCTGAATAAGTATATGATTCATATACTTATTCAGATTTTAAGATCTTTAGATTTCAGATAAGTATATATCAGGGACGGCATAATTGTGCTGCCAGCTTCTGCTTCACGTCTCTGAATCAGCTTCTGTTCAATTACAGAACAAAACAGAGGTGATTCATTGTCAAAGATCCGATTTTTACTAGAATTGGTATCATTGGTATGTGGAAAAAGTTAAATCTTTTTTTCCCCTTTATTTGTCAGCAGGAGATGGTGCTTCTCTGTGTTGGTTGTGATCTTCTTGTTGGCTTGATTACCTGGTATGGATGAAAATTTTTGTTATGTCGCGTTCTTGTTAATTCACTGTTGATGAGAGTTTAAAGGGATGTTATTTGGATCAAGTAGATGCAGGAATTGAATCTTGTTGGATGGTTGGTTATCATTGTGTACTTTGAGATTCATTCCTTGGCTTGTTAATTGTTTAGGTATGGATGGAAAATGATATAGCTTTGAGTTTAATTTGGACAGAAATTTCATTCGATTGTCTAAAGAAATAAAGAGCACTGCTAAGTAATCATGTGCTACTTTAGCTGTTGTATGAAGGATGACGTGCAGAAGGGTGCTGATAATGGAGCATTCATGGCAAACAACAGGGCAGGTAATTCTTCATGATCAGTACTATGCTCCTTTCATTAGACTTAATCATACGCCAAAGTGAAATACTATTCATTGTTGGGTTGGAGGGACTAGATCTTAGATGCTCAAGGGTATGTAGACCTGAAATTCGTAGTTGACATCTTTTAGTTTGAAGCTGGCATATGAAAGAGATGCAATCACATTATCTGTTGTGTTGTTCACTTATGCCTTGCTCATTTCCATATACGTCATTACAACTGTTTTGGTCTTGTAACCACTGAAGCCTGCTAGTAAAAGTGCACCAGTGAAGAAAATCTTTGTGGGAGCTCTGTGTGATGAACTTGTTAAGATAGAATACTTTGTCAAACCAACCTGTGCTAAAAATTCTTGATCTGGTAGCTCACTTAAGTCCAGCTTTTTTTGTTGCTGCAGCCTTACTGTTCTTTAGGACACCATATTATACCCTCCAGTAAGACCCCTCTCCAATCAAAGCATTTGAACCAAAAATATCTACTACATCCTTTAACTTTTCAACTGAAATATCAGAGACAGCAATAGGCTGGAAGGTCACAGTCCGTGTGTCCTCGGAGCTACTTATGTGGTATGATAGCCTGCACTTTTACTTGCAAAGAACTCTTCACTGAACTTCAGTATTATGGAAGTATAAGCATCTAAGCATAACAAAATACAAAATTTTCACTTTCAGGATAAGAAAATACAAATTCAGCAATAGTTTGATGTCTAAGCATTGTATGATGCGATTCTGCTAATTTAGTATAATGGCAATTAAGCATGAAGGAGAATGATAAAGCACTGTTCTGGTTGGTTTCCATCATCCTGCCTATCATGGTCCTGCTTCTTTCATTCAACCTATTTTTGTTGACTGATTTCTTGCAGCTATTCGTGAGAGCATATATATGTAGGTGTATATTTATAGGTACATAAAATTGTTTACTTCTGGTTGTTGCTGCTATTTGCGTCCATATGCACATGTATAGATATCATGCGTGATAGTGTCTTGTGAGCAGTAAGCTTCAGGACCATCTGACAACCTTTTCCTCACTTTGCTCTTACTGGAGCCTTCCTCGAGTAAAAGGGATTGATTTCTTTCATTTCCTCTTCATCTTCTGTTTCCTTCCCACCCCCACCCCCCATGCTGTCCTGTCAATTTTGAAGTGTTAGGAGCTAAATTTGTATTGATTCTGTGCATCTATTTCTCATGTGAAGTTTATGATAACCAAATTCCTTTGAAAGATAATTACTTACTTACGCTGTGTGCTTGTTGGTAGTATATACCAGTCAATTGCTTGAGAATGAGCATTCTAGATGTCACGTGTTACTTAGAGATGATAAGGTATTTGTTGCTCTATTTGATAGTTGAACACGCTTTCTCTATCTAATTACATGTGGAAACATGACTAATTTGTAGCCCAACTTCTATGTTCCTTTTCCCATGATTTCTAGGTTGATGATCTTTAAAGGGTGTGCAGGCTTGCTCCCGAAATTCCTAAAGGGTCAGAACCAGTTGTCAATATGTTCAAGCAGGTAATTTTTGTGTGAAATGAATTTTGAAGAGCGTCAAAGGAGGCCCTTGAGATCATATTATCTATAAGTTAATGTTATTAGAAAACAAGTTGTTTTTGGTAATACTTTTGGATGCTTTCTTAGTGCAGCATGTTAGTGCTGAAGGGGTGATTCTGGTCCAACAGGCCAGAGATGCATGAAGTAGGAAGGTCAGTGTTTGATTCTTGATCTTATCTGTTTTAATTTGTTTGGCTTCTCTGATAAATTGTTTAACCATTAAGTTCCATATAGTGGTGAATAAAGGCTATATCTCTTATTCATGTATAGAAGGTGAACAATTTTCTTCAGCAGCTTTCAATTTTTTTCTTGGTTGAGTTTATTCACTTTTTTAAATGCTAATGACCCATCGGTGATATTATCTACTTAAAAGGGAAAGAGACTTATAGTAGTAATGTTGTCCTTTTGGCCTTTGGTTCCGTAAATGCATGGTTTGAGAATTATTTTGATCAGACTTGCCTTTTCTGGGGGTGGGTTTGTCAAGCATATCCGGGTTGTCTTTCTTTCTATGCATGTCATGTATCCCTTTGTTCATGCTGCGTCTCGCGTGAACTACTCTTGGTTAAACTTTGGTTGTCCTAATATGTCTCGTTTTACAAAACCAATTTTGTTTATGATGTTTTCGGTCTCTGTCCAAAGAAGTGGTGTTTAAGTGCAATAAGGGTAGAAGAGAAGTCAAAACTGCTGAGAACATAGCCAATAAGAATATTGATTGGATATTTGTGTTTTATAGGGTTGGTAAACTCCCTCAGATTAATCTTGTTCCTTTATTAGTTAAAGGAGAGCCTTATTATAGATAATAATCAAACTGTAAAATTAAAGGTCCTTGTAGTATTAATTAGCTCGATTTCTTGTTAATTTTGTCCTGGCTTGTAACAATTAATTATCTTCTACACACGGTAATGAGATAATTCGAGATGAAATTTTGCAGGTATTTGGTCCGAATCGTCGGCGAGAAGACCTCCATGATCAGTCAGTTGTGTTGTTGTATTTGAAGTTTTAGTAGGCTATAACTCCATTTTCTCCTATGGGCAAGCAAGAACTGGAAAAGGCTTATACAACGTAGAGAGGGGCTTATGTCGATTGGGTTCATATCCAAGTAATGCATTTATGCTTATAGCAGTTCAGCAAATCTTTATGATATTAGGGGCCCAGCAAGTGGTATACAACATGAAACTTACGTTTGGAGCTGAAGAATGAGGAGGTAATAGAGCCAAAAGCATTGAGTTTTCATTCCATGACCAACTGTTAATTGAATAATAATCATGCCTTTCTGCCTATTTTTGTTGATCTATTTATAACTCGTGGCTTTTTCTTTGGCATCTATTGTTTAGTTTTTTGTCATAGCTTCTCGATCACGTGTAAGTTCTATAGTCTGAAGCCTTTTAGTTGGTGGTTCTTCAATATTTAAAAGTTATAGTATGTTTGAATACTTTGAATCTCTTAGTAGTCTCCCTTTTCTAGTTTAATGTTTTTATTGGGAGAAACGACGCCTTCTTTCGGTATATTAATAACAAAAAGATCAAGTACTTTTTTGCTGATTTTAGTTAAGCTGAAATTCCTACATAGTTTCTCTTAGTTATTTTCTAAATTGTAGTCTATTTCTGAATTAGTATGCTTGTCATTAGCTTTTTCTTTATATGCAGGTCATATTATGAATTAAACTCTAAGGTGGTTGTGAAGCAATAAGTTGAGGTGGATTTTCAGTAAACAGAAGAAGGATATCATGGGATCATTTTTGTACATTGACATGACAGTTTGATTAAATAATGTCTCTAGATATCTTCTTTGGGTTCGGAGTTTCGCGTGAACCAAGTGCCTCTTCTATACCTATCATGATTTTATCTAAAAGAAAAAAAAATCATAAGAACTAATCATACGCTATTATTACATACATTTTATTTTTTTGAAAGAAAAAGACATCTAGGTGGCTTGTTTTTGACATTGTCCCCTAATTTTTTTCCTCCTTTCTAGGTCCATCTATCATGTCTTTGTAGTTAAAATTTTATGGCTAATTTTACAGTTTTGGTTGATAGGGGTAAAATGGAGGGGATAAAGGAAAAAGGAATAGATAGTGAAATTTGTTCTATTGGAAATCACAAGTCAAATACACATAAAAGAACCTGTTTGGAAAGTGTTTTTAAAAACTATTTTTCTTAAGATATGAGTTTGAAGAACGAAAAACAGAGAACATCTTTAGGTTGTTTTTAATAAGTTTTGTTTTCAAAAAAAAAAAAAAAAAAGCCAAAAAACACACTCATCAGTGGTATTTTTGTGAAATAAAAAAACTATACAATGGCAATTTGGTCCCTAAACCCTAAATACACCTTATAACTTATATTATATGAAAATACTCTATCTCTCTCCTTCTCTCCGTATAACGCTGAATCGTCTTTCAATCTCACGACAAAATTCCTTTTTGCCCTAACTCCACTTGCCGGCAGATCTGAGGGGGAAAAAAAGGCAAAATCTCTCTTAAGGTAAGTGTTTTTACACTCAAGATTTCTCTATTTCTTTTCATTTATTAAAGCATGCTTTAAAATGGTATATTCTTGCCCTTCTTTGACAAGAGTCTTCCATGTATAGCACTTATGTGAGCAAGCAACTCCATTTGTGATTAAGCTACGTCATTAATTTCTTCTCAAATAAGTGATTTATGGAGCTTCCTATTGAAATTTTGTGGTGGAGAGAGAGTGACAAAGAGAGTGTAGGTCATTATGTTGTTGATGGAATAGACGTGACGGGAAACAGTGGAGAAGGAAGGGACTTTTTGGAACAGAGTTTTTTTTTTTTTTTTGAATATACACTATTAGTGATTAATTTCAAGATATCTTAAAATCGTTTTGGTTGAGAGGCAGGCATGAATTATTTATCTCTAGATTTTGAGATAAACTTGCTTTCTAGAAACTCCATGCAAAAGTTGCTTTAACAGATTGTTTGGAAAGCTTTTGATATCTGAATATCTGACTTTGCCTCAGTGTCTCCAAACAATGCTCCAATCTGCCAATAATGTTGTTAAAATGCATTGCATTGAATGTGCTTCTAATATCCTGCTGTCTAATCTCTTTTTCCCATGGCTAGAAATCTGTATAATCAATATCTGAAGAAGGTTTTTCTTATTTTTCTTAGAAAGTTGATAATAGATGGTGTCTATCAAAAACATTATGTATAGAGTTATAGCCAATAGGCAAGAAATAGGTCAATCTTTTGTGAGAAAGGCATGTTTGGGGACCAGGAAACACTTTAGAACTTGTCGTTTCATTGCAAGATTGTTACATGTCAATCAATAGAGTTTAGGGAAGATGGTTTTTGTGATTTTGGATGTCCCATATTTTAATTGCCATAAGATGAGGAACAACATGGCTAGACTACTAACACCACATCTCTGTAATGGGATGTGGGATATAGTTGATAAATCTGGAAACCTAAAAGTCTTTCAACATGTCGCATATTCACTATGATAGTGGACTTTTATCATGAGTTTTAGCACAAGCACCTTGAAATCTGATGCGTATGTTTGTGTCTTGTGATTTCTTTGGACTACATCTATTTGGTTGTAATGGTATACTTTCAGGGCATAAATACATGGAATCCATGAGAATGGATCGCCTTTCGAAGAAGATCAGTAAGAAACATAGGAATCGCATTTCGAAGAAGATCAGTAAGAAACATAGGATTCTACCTCTGCCCAGCCAACCTTTCTCAGTCCTTCGCCTTGGGAGAAGGAAAAAATTGAGGAAACAATGGAAGGGACTATCTAAGGTCTTTCTCTAGCTATTGCTTTGAGATGTTTTAGCACTTCTATTTTGTTGATTTTTGATAATTTTCAGGCATTAAAGGGCTGGGCGAGCAATCCTAAAAAGACTATTTGGGAGATTCATGGAACATCGCATGACATGTGGCGTATGAGTGACGATTTCAGGAAATTTATGAGGTAATTATTTTGTTAAGTTACATAAATAGCTATTTTGCTAAACTGACAAAAAAAAAACTGGCTCTTTGCTTCTTCAACAGGCCAATATTTTATGCGGCTTACCAGTGTTTGCACGTGAAAAAAGGCGTACATCCCTGTCTGGGGAGGGTTGCAGTTAAGAACGGTCAGGCGATGGTGAGAAATCTTTGCAGAGAGGAACGTAAGTACCATTTCATTATTCTTCAGTTATTCTTATGGTTGTTGTTATTTATTTGTACATTTCTTCTTTCTTTTTCTAGCAAGCTTGCAGGAGATAAGAGCCTGCATTAGGCACTTGAGAGACATAATTCAGTTCATAGTGAGGGCTGAAAATCGATTTCGCTGGAAGAAGTTCCCATGCGTTGTGGAGAAGTTTTTCAGCCTCTGTGATTTCGCATTGGACAAAAGACATTCTCGTGAAGACCTTTGGTTTGTATAATTGACCATTTTTACAAATTTAATTTATTTATTTTATATAATATAACTGTTCTTATCTTTATCCGACATGTGGTTGCTATATACATGTTATTATATATTTTATGTGGGTTGGGGGTGCGGGATTAAAAAAATGATTGCCCTAAATATTTAAAGATATCTATGGATAATACTTTTGTCTGAAAGGGGAGATTGGGTTGGAATGAAGGTAAATGAACTATGTTGGGGAAATGAAAGAAGGAAATGCTATTTGAAATACATGTCATTTCTTTTGTGAAGCATGAGAATATGGTCCGACTAACACTTCGGAATGGAAAAGCTATAGCAGAATTGGGATGCTAGATAACTGAGTTGGAGAGGGGGAGTGGGAACATGAACCGGAGCAAGAGCATAAGAGCACCATCTTTTGGAAAAACTAGATGTTGTGAATGCGAGGAATGTGTCAAACTATAATACATGTTGAAGAATTATTTTTTTAGTATGTTTCTATAGTTTTAATTATTATCAATTAAAAAAAGTACATGTAGGGGCAACGCTTTTTATTTTTCTCCCTCAATTCTTCCACTTTCTCCATCTTTTTTAAATGGAAAACAAATTTCTTGAAAAAAAAAAATGTAACTTCTCGTTGATTTGTGTTAAGAGTACATATTAGTATTGTAGTAAGTCTCTCTCACGTCGGAAAAGATACCTTTCATAATACCATAAATAGAGTGAACTAGAACTGTCAATGGTGCAAAGCCTTTATTTTTCACCCTCAATTATTCTAAGGTAATACACTAATGCTTCTCTTTTCTCTATTTAATTACAGGAATTTGGCTTATCTTACCACGATTAACCCGATTATCTTCGACGTCACTGATTCTATGTACTTTATTGAAAAGTGTTGGAATTTATTGATGATGGATAAGAATGCCTTTTATAGTTCGATTGAGTGCAAAGAGATGACTGGCTACATCCATAGGGTGACCGGAGCAATGGAGGAATTGAATGCAGTAAAGATGTTTGAGGGAAATGATCCTCACGCGAAACTTAGTCAGGAAGAGAGGGAAAAGAAGCTAGAGAAGCTACATAATATGTACTTGGAGTCTCCAAGCTGCATTTTGTTTGCCATGAACGTTACGATGCATTTTCAAGGATATGACCCAGCGGCAAATGTCCAAGTTGATTTTGAGTTGAAATCTTGCAATGCAAGCTTGGAACGTATACACGAGCAACTCATGGAAGTCTTGTATGACATGATTCCTAGATGCTTCTCTGAGATGGCAATAAATTTTTACCGGAAAAAATACTTTTTCATGGGTGGCCTATGGTAATAAAAAAAGGGTTTAAGTAAATGTTATATTTATATTTTATTTTTTGAATTATTAATAAAATTGTATTTCTTTTGTAGGTCTTATGTAGAGCTTTTGAAGGAAAACCCAAAGATCCTCAAAGAATTTGGTAAGATAATTTTAAATAAGTTAATTTAATGCATGAAAATTAAATAATGACTAATCATAATCTTATTAATTTATAGATGGGTGGGCTCCGCCATACTAGACCATGAAGAAAATTTGAGAGGTTGTTGTGATATTCTAGGTTGTAGTGGTCATTTCAAGTAATCGTGAGATTGTTGACAGTGTCTTGCTTATGTCCTCCATATATGCCTACGCTTAAATATCACTCGTGCTGAGGTTCTTAACTTGTGGTTTATTCAATTTACGGGTAATATTCATTTGGAAGGCCATGAGAATGAATTCATGTTGATTTTATTGTCAATATTTCTTCTTATCACAAGTAAGTTTGTTGCTATCCTTTGACCAGAAAAGAAAAAACACATATAAGTTGCTATCCGTTGAAAAGTCATTTAACTCCATCCTTTTGTTTCAACATTATTAAATTAAAACTTCATTCTGAACGAATTTATAATGGTAGTAATGAAGCTTAAGAAAATTTTGGATTAATTAATTTTTTAAAGAATTTTGATGTTACAAATACAAGCTTTTAGGTTTTGCGTTACTAGTGTTAAAATATTAGGTATTGACATGCTCTTAATTAACAGATGGGGCTACAGTTGTGGGGGGGGGGGGGGGGAAGAAAACAATCATCTATATTACGTACAGGCGGGCGCTTTTAGATACTGAAATGGGTTGCAAAGCTAGAATTCACTTATAGTGTGTTTGGAATGATCTTATTTTAATATGCTTATCTTATTAAAATTTAGAGATATCTTATAAGAATTAAAATATTTTATCACATGTATCATGCATTTTATAGTCGTAAAAAATAAGATAGGATGGATTACTTATTTCTTATAACATAAAAAGTATAGTTTTGGTTTAAATTTTCATAGGATGCATGGTAAGATTTTTTAAATCTTTTAAGATATACATTTCAATAGGATAAGTATCTTAAAATAAGATTAATAAGATTATAACAAACAGAGCATTAGTCCGGAAAAAGGATGGCATCATCATTCGGTGATGCATCAGTCGATCAGTCGAGGAGTGAACAGCGCGTCCTGTTTCTGGATTCCAAAATGTATGTCGCCGGTGGTTGTTAGAGCGATAGTGAGGATGACAAGAAGAAGTTTGTGTTCATGGAGGTGATGGAGTCGAGGAGGAGAGGTTGGCTTCCTCTAGAAAATCCTCCTGACCATGTGAGTTTGGATAAGAGGACATCCGTTTCTGCAGCATGGGAGGAGGAGGGCAAGTTGATATTTGGCTCAAAAGCTTGTGGCTACTTCTATGCCTATACGCCGGCTTCTTGTTCCTGGGAGCGTTGTGATCACCTTCCGTTTCACCCATCATTGGTTGGTTTGTGTCGCGGTCTGAATAGGACTGGTGTTGTGGTTGGCGGTTATTGTCTTTGGTTTGATTTCCGCCTTCAGACAACATTAATTGGCCGTATTCTTTCTAATCAGAAGTACTTCTTACTTAACCTGGCAACGGAGGGGATTCTGCCTAGCACGTATTGCTGGCATTTCAGTCCCTTCTTGATTCCTCTGGGAGAAGAAAGCAACAAGGTGGCTCTTTTTTGACGGGACAAGACTACGCATAAAGTAAGAGGCGTGCCAGGAGTCAGCGAAGAAGACACGAGCTGCAAGGAAGAAGGAAGCAGCGAAGGCAGTGAAGAAGAAAGAGGAGTTCGTGTCAGAAGCCACATTGATGAGGAGGATGAAGAAACAAAGGAAAAACGGGTCGCCAATGAATATGGCTAGTTTGGATTAAATTTTTTTAAAAGCGTTTTTTTAACAGTTTTTAAAAAAATAAATTTTTTTTTAGTTGAAAATTTTGACTTTTAAAAAAAATTGTATTTAAATTTTTTTTATAATTTTAATTTTTTAAGCCAAATTAAATAATTATTATAAATTTAGTATAACTTTTTTTTTAAATATATTTTTTAAAAAAAAAAAAAAATTCAAACTGGTCCTTAGTTGGGTTCGTTATTAATTTTAAAGGTCTCTCTCAGGAAAGCCCATAAAAAAAAAGGCCTCTCGCTGCTCCGGCTATGGGGTTAGAGCCACAGGATGCTTGACCGTGACTTCCAGTAGAAAGCTTATTGGCCCGAGTCCCGAACACTTTCTTGATACTGCTTTTGTAATGTAATTTTTCCTCCCTTTTCTATTTCCTCAAATTAAAAAACACTAATCACTATTTTCGTGCTTTTGTAAAATTAAATAATCTTAAAAAAAATCAAAATGAGAGAATATAAGAAGGGAAGAAAATAAATATAGAGAATAAATTCAATTAGGAAGTTTTATGTATGAATAAAAGGACACAGAATAAAATCTTTTTGGAGAGAGAAAAAGTAATGACATAAATTTAGATTAAAATAACAAATAATTATTTTATGATATATATAAATTTGGATTAAGATATTAATTTTTAAAAATATTTTTTCACCCTTCAATTGATCACCTTTTAGAATATATATATATATATATATATATATATATATATATATATATATATATATTGTTAAAATTTCTCTTTTATATGAGTACGAGAGACTGATACAGTTTAGGAAACATGCGAATGATGATGAGCATCCACGTGACTCTGAAACCAAGCATATCACCTTTCAGCTATCTCGCATCAAAAAGTAATCTCCTCTTTAAAAGTATTTTTTATAATTATAATTTTTTATTAATAAAATAAAAAAGACAAAAAATATGTAACAAAAATTAATTGTGGTGGAAAGTGTGCCTACTTATTGAGAAATTTTAATTTTTTAATAAATAAAAAAGACAAAATATGTTTACTATTCAAACTTTGTAAATGTACAATAGAATTTATCTAATAATTGTTAAATTGTTTGCAATTTAAGTTTAAAAATGAATCATTATATAATATTTAAAACTAATACTTTTAATCTATTACTTGGTAAATCATCTATTAATAGCTCATTTAGTAATATGCATATCATTTGGCAAGAAAAACTAAATAGTAGAATCGATATCTATTTTCAAAAGACAAGAATGACAAAAAGATTAAAAAACAATGAATAATATTTTTTTTCCTGAACTTAGTATTGATATATAAAATATAATTCTACTAATTATATATATGTGTGTGTGTGAAACTCTAGTTAGAAATCAAGGTTTTCTTTAAAACTAATATATTTTAAATAATACGTTCTATTAATGTCTACATTATATAAAATTCAAATTTAAAAGTAGATAATCACATATTTTTAAAATTGATGTTTATATTTATTAATTACAAATTTTTTATATAAGAATACCATTTGATATTTAATGCTCAAAGTAAAACTCCTTTATATTGACCAACAACCAATTTATATTCATTTGCTATACGTAGTTATAGTTTTTGACAGAGTGTCATATTCATTTTAGCGTAGACATATGAACTTGAATAAGAGAAATGAGACAACAAACCAATTTTTTTTAGTTTTTTAATTCTTATAAATCACTCTCTTTTTTAGTTTTTAAATTTATTAAATAATTATTATTATCTTATACCCATATTAAATTTAATTTTTTCTCATTTTAAAACAAAAACTAAATTCTTCTTTCTTTCACTATCTGCTTCTCACGATTCATATTTGTTTACCAATTGCCATTACAACAATCACAAAGCTTTCACCTCATGGATTAAATTAATATTCTTCACTTTAGTGATTTTGAAAGCGTATAATAAAGTTTGCTAATGTATATCTTACTAATGTATATCTTATTTTAGAAGTCCATTGTGCTCCTCCTCATTTTCTCTTTTAATCAATTCTTTTAGTTATAGTAGCTATAGGACTTTGACCAGGAAATGACTTTAAATGCTTACAAATTTCAAACCATCACACCTTAACCCTGTCTTTAACTTTTCGAATTTCTATGAACCACTTTCTTTTTTTAATTTTTAAACTTATTAGATATTTATTATCTCATACTCATTGCTAAAGATAATTTTTCTTCCTTTTTTTTTTAAAATAAATTCTCTGCTCTTATTATTTGCTTCTCACAAGTCACATTTGTTCACCAATTACTATCACAAAAATCATAAAGTTTTTCCAACTCATGAATCAGGTTTTTTTTCACTTCAGTGATTCCAAAATCTTTTAATAAATTTTATTTTCTAATTCATTATTATTTTTAAAATGACTATTTAGTGATTTGGATTTAAAAAAATTGAACTGAATCATGACTTGATAAGAATACTTTTTCATCATCCCTTATTCGAAATCCTGGGCCACTGTAAGAAGTTGTGGACAATAATCGATGGCAAGGACAATGTAGAAATTTTGGAGGTAGCTCGATTTTCTTTTTCTTTTTGTTTTTGGCAGGTTGGTAGCTAGATTGTTGTCCAATGCAAATCGAAAACTTACTGTAATTTTGTAAAATATTAGGGATTAGTTATGGTATTAATCCCAAAGTTAGAACTATTGTGATTATGTAAAAAATTAAGGATCAGGTATGGTATTGATCCCAAAATTGGAACTGTTATAATTTTGTGAAACACAGGGTTCAACCACGCTGTTGATCCCAAAATTGAAACTATTTTAATCTTGTGAACTGCTAGCGATCAGTTATGCTATTGACCTCAAATTGAAATAATTTCACATAGGGTTCATGAATTCTTTATCACTTTATTATGATTAGATATTTCTTTTCTATTTATTTTACGACTAGTTAGTATGGAGGTAGGATTCAAGGTAGATTCCTTTTACAAGTTGCAAATATAGACTCGGACATTCTTTAGAAATTTTAATCCAAAGTTTCAGAATTTATTATTTTACAGGTTATAAAATTATTTCTTACTTTATTTTAACCATCAAATTATTTTTAGTTCTAAAATACTATTCTATTTTCAAGATAGTTGCAATATTTTTTATTTAAAATATCATGTCCTAAAGGCAGTAAGTAACATAGGGAAAATCAATTATCATTTCATGAAAACATTAAGGACTAGTTATGCTATTAACTCCAAAAATGAAATACCGTAACAAAAATTTCAAAGGACGTATTATCAATTTAAATAAAATTTGTTGATGATCAGGTGAAAGGGTGATCATGATTTAATTTCAATAATTTTTTATATAAACTCCTCGTTCTAAAATTTTAAGCAAATTACTTCAAAGACGTCGTCATTTCAATTACTCAAAAGTGTTACTATTTAGATTACTTCAAAGGTCACTAACTATTTTATCAATCCTATTTTAACTATCAAATTATTTTTAGTGTCAAAGATAACATAAAAATAGAAATAAAAGATAATTTAAGTAATTAAAACTATCTCTTTTAGGTATGAAATTTTTTGTTCAATTCCATGAAGAAAAGTAACGTAGAAAATTCTTTTCTACAACAATCTGGCACGTGACAAATTAAAAAGGAGATACGTCCCATCTTGATTCTTGAATGAGACTTGGAAAAAAAAAAGTGAGATTCACATTAAGCACTATCACATTAAATATATGTCATTTATTCTAATAATGTTTGTAATAGGAGATAAAAAGAAGTGAGATTCATTGGCCATCTCAATTTTTAATTCCTTTTCTTTTATTTGGCATGATTAGTTAAAGTTGGAAATTCTCTTTCAAAGAAAAAGTTGAAAAGCTCATTCATTAACCAAATCTGAACAAAAAACAAAAAGTTAAAAAACTTAATTCCTTTTTGGGCCAATGAAGTGCAAGCTTAATTACGTGTTCGACAACAGCTTTTTAAATAACGTTTAACGTTTTGACTAGTCAAAACAGTATTTTGCTAAATTATTGATGTTCGGTAAACTAGCGTTTTAAGTAGCTTTTTGGGTAACTTTTAGCGTTTTAATTAACGTTTCTCAATAGTTAAAAACTTTAGCGTTTCAAGTATCTTTTAGCTTTTCATGTTTTTTTTTTTGCAATTCTACCCTTTTGCATTTTTTTATTTTTTTATAATTCTCTTTCCCATCTCTTTCTATATTTTTACCTTTTCTTTCACAAATATAAATAAAAAATAATATAAAAATAAATTTCAATTTCTATATAATCAACATTACTGAAAAAATAAGTTTTATTAGTAAATTTTTTTAACAAAATAATTTTGAATCTATTAAATTATAATTTTTGTAATATTGATATAAATATTTTATCAAAAAAATTAGTTATACTTTAATATTAAAATATGATTATAAAATATATTATCTTATTCTTATAATAGTAATAGTAATTACAATTATCATAATAACAATAATAACAATAACATAATATATTTATCATTCATCAGCTAATTTTACCGAACACATTTTGTTCAATCAGCTAATTAAACAACTATCCGCTAATAGCGAACACATTTTGTTCAATCAGCGCTAAAAACACATTTTATATTATATTCAATCAGCTAGTTAAATAGCTATCCATTAAAAGCGAACACATTTTGTTAAATCAACACTAAAATACAACAGTTATCAACTATCTAAACAGCTATCAGCTACCCTAACAAAAAACACATTTTGTTCAATTAGTTAGTTAAACAATTATCCGTTAACAACGAACACATTTTGTTAAATCAGCAACGCTAAAATACAACAGTTATCAGCTATCTAAACATCTATCAGCTACTCTAACAGTTAAATTTACCGAACAGACACTAAAATACAACAGTTATCAGCTATCTAAACAGCTATCAACTACTTTAACAGCTAAATTTACCGAACAGGCTAAAATACAACAGTTATCAGCTATCTAAACAGCTATCAACTACTTTAACAGCTAAATTTACCGAACAGGCTAAAATACAACAGTTATCAGCTATCTAAACAACTATCAACTACTCGTTATCAGCTTTCTAAACAACTATCAACTACTCTAACAGCTAAATTTACTGAACAGACTCTAAATCTATTGGCTTATTTTTGAAAAACTTAAGATAAACATTAAAGATAAAAAAACATAGAAACTTTAAATAAATTTTCAACTTTAAAAAAATTATTTTTATATCGGGGTAAAGCTTTTTTTGTACATTTTATTTTTAAAAACTCATCAATACTATTTCAAAATAATTAAAATTAAAGTTCAACAATTAAAATAAAGAGTTGACTGTAAATTACTTTTTATTCAATAGTTAAGAACTAACTCGCTTTCGTTCAAAAGAAAGATCTTTTAACATAGCAAGACGAAGGGAGAAGAAAAAGAAAAGAAACAAAGAAGAAAAAAATAGTTAGAGAAGCACAATAATGGCTGATGGGCAAGCTGTTGAGGATCAAACGAACAAAGAAGAAAAATACACGTTCACCGATTCAATCTCCACAATAAGCAAGAGAGAGAAAAAAAGGGATGGAGAAAAGAAAAAGAATTCAATTGAACAGTGTTCTTGGCACCCAATAAAGAATTTAGTATCTTTTTGATGTTTTATGAATGCATGGCTTAATAATTGCATGAAGGAGAAAATTCTGTGCTTGCATAGTTTGTGCATAACTCTTTCTCTTTATTCAGTGTTTGAAGAAGAGCATATAGTCTACTTTCTTCTCTTCTTGCAAGTCGTCGAATTTGATTCTTCAGGGCAGATAACTTTCTTGTTCTTACACTCATCAGGACCAGATGAAGTGTTGCGGGTATATTGAGGAAGTGCGACATCCCTGTAAGAACAAAGAGAGAAATTAGACTGATCAAGAGAAAATAACACTGCTTGAGAAAGTGGAAAAGGGAGGGAAAATTACATTAAAAAAGCAGTATCAAGAAAGTGTTCGTGACTCGGGGCAACAAGTTTTCTCCTGGAAGTCACGGTCAAGCATCCTGTGGGTCTAACTCCATAGCCGGAGCAGCGAGTGGCCCTTTTACGGGCTTTCCTGAGAGAGGCCTTTTTCTGGGCCCTAGAAATATCAATAACGAACTCAACTAAATGGTAACCTCCATATTCATTGGCTACCCGTTTTTCCTTTGTTTCCTCATCCTCATCAATGTGGCTTCTGACACGAATGTTGGTGTCGCTTCCTCCTCCTCCTCCTCCTCCTCCTTCTTCTTCACTGCTTTCACTGCTTCCTTCGTCTTCTCCTTCACTGCTTTCGCTGCTTCCTTCGTCTTCTTTGCTGCTTTCCCTGCTTCCTTCTTCTTCTTCTTCTTCTTCATCGCTGGCTCCTGGCTCGCCTCTTACTCTATACGTAGTCGTGTCCCTCCAAAGAAGAGCCACCTTGTTGTTGTCTTCTTCTGCCAGAGGAATCAAGAAGGGAGTGTAATGCCAGCAATTCGTGCTAGGCAGAATCCCCTACATTGCCAGGTTAAGTAAGAAGTACTTCCCATTAGAAAGATTAAGGCCAATTAGTGTTGTCTGAAGGCGGAAATCAAGCCAAAGACAATAATGACCTCCAACCACAACACCAGTCTCATTCAGACCGAAACTAGAAGCAGCCAATGAGGGGTGAAACGGAAGGTGATCACAACGCTCCCAGGAACAAGAAGCCGGGGTATAGGCATAGAAGTAGCCACAAGCTTTTGAGCCAAATATCAACTTGCCCTCCTCCTCCCATGCTGCAGAAACGCATGTCCTCTGATCCAAACTCACATGGTCAGGAGGATTTTCTAGAGGAAGCCAACCTCTCCTTCTCGACTCCATCACCTCCATGAACACAAACTTCTTCTTGTCATCCTCACTATCACCCTCACAACCACCGGCGACATACATTTTGGAATCCAGAAACAGGACGCGCGGTTCACTCCTCGACTGGTGCATCACCGAATGATGATGCCATCCTTTTTCCGGACGAAGTGAATTCCAGCATTGCACCCTGTTTGAGTATCTAAAGCGTCCTCCTTTGCAGGATTTACCATAAAGACAAGGATTCATGTATTTTCTTTGCCATTCATAGGGCTCATAGCCTCCCCCGACTCGATAAATAAGATTTTTTCGGGAAGCGTACCTCGGATATAAATAATAAGAATCTAGAGTAGTTAACGGGTTTGCGATTACCGATTTGTCATCGAGTTTGCGAGTGTGGTAATCCTTGTCCGGCTTGCCGTCGGCGGCTTCTTCTTCTGCTGGACTAAATAAACTATCAACGGCGTAGAAGCTGACAGCTTTTGGCCCATAGTAGCCACGGATTTCAACTCCGAATACGACGCATCGTTTTGCTTCTCTGACCTCCGCCATCTTAGGAGACTATAACTCAGCTAAGTTTTCTTTTTCAAAGTTGACCGGGAAAGATTTGAACGAACAAAAAAAATGGTGAGAGCAGATCTCCTAGGGTTCGCGAAGCAAATAGCAATCGAGAGAAGTAGGTAACTCAGCTTTGCGAAGCTAAAATTGAGCAAAATTCTGAATGTGGAGCTCTCGCTACGCAGGTTCTTCGCCACGCGAGACTAGCTTTGCGCAGCCTAGAAACCTAAGCATCATCCTGTTTACTGTTGGTTTATATTTGTAACTACTTTGGGCCAGACTCTTCTTTAACCTTCTCTTCGGCCCAGCCTAGGAAACTAGTCTTACAGCCCGTTTGGCTAAGCTTATTTGGGGCTTATAAGCTGGTTATAGTAAAAAAACATGTGCGGCCTGAGAGAGTGGCTTTTAAGCTGTGAAATAAGCAAAGCCAAATAGGCCCTTGAAAATAAACATCCCGACTCCTCTGATGAGCATCTTATAAAATCTTTTAGAACTTATTTGGGACAGTATCTTTTAAAAATAGTTTTTTTTTGTTTTTTTAGCACAACAAAAATTAAAAACCTCGTTTGGTTAGAAATTTTCTGTGTTATCCTTAAAAAAATAATTCTAGAGAACTGTTACTCAAACAATAAAAGAACACTAATCACAATTTTTATACTTTTATGAAATCAAATAATCTTAGAAACAGATATTAAAATGAAAAAATAAAGAAGGGAAAGGAAACACATAAAGGGAATAAATTTGATTAGGAAATTTTTATGTATGAATCAAAGGACACAGAATAAAATCTTTTTGGAGATAGAAAAAGTAATGACATAAATTCGGATTAAAATAAAAATAGAAATATTATTTTATATATATATATATATTTGGATTAAGATATTAATCCTTAAAAATATTTTTTTCTTCCTTCAACTGACTACTTTTTAGAATTTAAATTCCATAAGGGACTAAAATAATATATATGCATATACACACACACACACACTTATATATACATATATAACTTGTTAAAATTTTCTGTTTTATATGAGTAAGAGAGATTGATATAGTTTAGGAAACATACAAATGATGATGAGGACATGATTATTCAACCAAGCATATCACTTTTAAGCTATCTTGCATCAAAAAGTAATCTCGTCTTGAGATGTAATTTTGGTAATTATAGTTTTTTGATAATAAAATAAAATATACAAAAATATGTAAAAGAAAACTTAAGTGTAATGTGTAGTGTGTCTATGTATTAAGAATTATAATTTCTTTTAATAAATGAAAAAGATAAAAATATCTTTATTATTAAAGCTTTATTTGGAGCAACCTCTTACCATGGGACAACTTGGATGATATAAAAAGTTTGCAACGGAGTTTGGATTTTCACCAAGAATTCACCGGGGAGTCCCTTGTTTTTGGTTTTATTGAGTTAATTGGAATTACTTTTGCTTTCTTAGTCAAAAAAAAAAAAATCTATTGCTAATCAAGTGACGTGAATAGCTCAAGGTTCATCACGAGTACACATGGAATTATTGACGAGCAGGCAAGAGAGCCCCGATAATACACAAGACAGAAAAGAACGTACATATATGTGTGTATGTGTGGTTGTGTGTGTATATGCATGTTATAGGATTTGTTACGGGTCTAATATTATAGCTAAAAGGTAACGTATCCACCGCATAAGCAATCTTGACTTATAAACATAATAATAAGTCAGTACGAAAGAATAACTGCGTGTTTTACTTGACTGTATCTCCTTCAATAATGCGATGGCTCGTATCTCCTTCAATAATGTGATGGCTCTATAGGCACTTATGCCCAGACCAAGAGAAGATTATGAAAAAGAGAATTCTGATGCAAGAGAAAATATATGTGTAATAGACTATATTTATGTATTATGTCTTGCATAATACGTCTATTTATAGGTTTAAGGCTAATCGAATTAAGCAGTCTGAATAATAAGTTTAGGTTTCCTAAACTAATGTAGGTAATTTTATTAATGACACTCAATGGGATTTACTTATTCCGCTAACAAACGCCCATTACACTTAGACTATGAATAGGGTAACAGGCACAATTCCAACATATGTATCATATATTGACTTGCTCTAATATAAGGACAAATCTTAGAGCTTCTTCGTTTCTATGCGATTAACTAATTTGATATTTCTTTATTGTACAGATTTACAATCACTTGTACTACTTATATAATTGATAGGTGTAGCACAACTCAATCTTTGTTACTAGAAAGATTGTTTTTAAGATTTGAAAACTCAAAATCAAATATATAACACGTAATCAATGTGTTGAACAAGTGGTGCCTAAGTCCACACAATCTTCTACCACGAGAACATGAAGAACCCCAAAGTGAGGGACAAGTCGTCATAAGTATGTTGGTTAATAATACTAGAGACAATGAGTAGTCAACTATACATGGATGATGACGGTCTCGTCTACGAATACTAAATCATGTGATACCAAAAAGGACAAAACAACGTCAAAAATTGAACATTTGGGTATGGTTGAACCTTTTGTAGTAGATAGAAGCTTTTCTGACTAATTCTACAACTACTAGCCTACAGAAGCGGTCGACCTGTAATGTGCTCTAGTAGAAACAGAGAGCACATTATCTCTACCAGAACATATAGACTGTCGACCAGTAGAGTGTTTTGGTATTGCTCTTTTGCCTACTAGAATTACCGACACACCCAGGGGATTGATCGGTAGAGAATTCTAGTAGCTCCTCTGAGTTGTTTTTAAAATTTGATCATTGGGACACTTACTTTTGGACTTATAAATATATCTTTCGCCTCGTAACTCAGATATAACTTAATTAAAACACATTTACAAGCCCTCTAGCATTCAATACACTCTCTTTTCTGCATATCTTGCTTCATTTATTGCTATCTTCATTGGCATTCATTGATCAAGTTCTTGAGTTCTTAAATTACTTATTTACTTAGAGCAACATAAGGAAGGTTTAAATACCTTTGTATACTTGCTCACGACAAGTTCTTTTATTCCAAAACTTTCTATTATTACATTGGGTGTGAGTTTCTTTACTCTTGGGTAGCATAGTTGTCAGAAACTTGTCTTAAGAGTGAAATGTTGAAATCCTCATGTATTAGAATAATACTTGTGGTCCTTGTGATAAAACCAGGGTTGTGATCGTTGTTCTGCGCTTCTACAACGTACTAAGCAAAAAATCGATTCACTAGTAAAATTTTCAAAACCCTAAGGGAAAACCTTAGGCAGTGGACTAAGCCCTCGGACGTTCGAACCAATCTAAATTGTTGTGTTTGATCTTCTTAACCCTATACTCTTTATATTTCACATATTTACTTTGGATTTTGTATGTGCTTTTGCTTGAAATACTTGTTAAGAGTTTTTAGTGGTAATTTGGACCAATAATTCAATTCACCCCTCCTCTTGGATTCATTTTCTGGGCACCAGAGTTGACCAATAAGTTAATGTCAATTGGCTAAAGATCTGGTCCAAAAAAACACTCTCCAAAAATCGTCTAAATACAATTAAGAATGGTACCTCTCTTTCCAAGCAACGAAAGCCTCCCTCGGAAAGCAAGCCCCGGACGACAAGAAAGAAACAAAAAAGATTGGGGGAGGGGGGGGGGGAGGGGAGGAAGGGATAACACCAAACATTTTTTTCCCATTAAGTTCCAAACTTTCTTCAATTCTATTCTCTCTTCAATAACTTGTAATTCCTCTCTCAAGTTTATAGTTGTTCCATATTCTTTCAATGATGAACTTCAAATTGACTAAGAGGGTGTTTGGCTTTGCTTATTTGGTGCTGATAAGCACCCAAACAATTAAAAAAAAAAAAAGTGCTCGGGTGTTTTATTTTTACTAGTTGCAAAAATGCCATGAAAGGCACGACTGTTGCCCAATGCTACTATTATAGAATATTTATAAAAATTATAATTTGATTTATAGAATTTTGACACAATGAAAATACAAATAAAAAGAAATAATACATCTTAAATTGCATATTCATATATGCTCCGTGTAATACATGTTTTGTCTGCTAACAAAAGATGTTTTTTATGCAATAGTCTCTAGCTATTACCAACCTATAACCATTACATAATATTAAAATTTAGTAGTAAATATTCAAAGAGTGGAATAAATCAACAATTCATGATACAAAAGCAAATAAGCAATGGCCTTTACAAAGGTAAACTATATAAGCAACCCATACTATGAAAAGTTAACTCAGAAGGATTGAACCAATAGCACTGAGTGTGAGTCTTCACTCATACAACCACCTTACTATCCTCGCCTACAAATCAAAAGATGCTGCAAAGAATTCATGTGGTTGACCATCGGCTCGCTAAACATCTAACCTTTTAACCAATGGCCCTACTCCCTTAGGACATACAGCTATGACGCTGATGTTCTTGGGGAAGCCAAGACCCATCGATTGCAAATGGCCAAGAAGGAAACCATAGGGAAGCCCAAGAATGCTATTTGGCTTCATGTGAGAAAACACTTTCTCATAACTACAGCTTGTAATGCATAATAGTTTTGAGAATATGATAAGGATCAGTAAAAATTAAAAGATATTGCCTAGAGTTGCAATATGAATGGGAATGGGGAAATAGTGTGATGTACCAATATAATTAATTTTCAATGATAATCATGTGATGCTATTTACACCTTTATTAAACTTCTCAAGGCTCAATTTACACTTCTTGAAGAGAACCAAACTTCTGAGACAATACATAGTCTTGCGTTCATATTATGTTGTAATCTAGTCTTTTCTATTCACTAGCTCTTAGAATGAATACCCCTTATTCATGGAACAAAAAAAATCTCCCATAACAGCAATATGTGGACTCACCAAAACAAAGATGGTTAGCATAAATAGAATCACTTATTTGTTTTCAACTTCAAAGGATTCTCAAAAAAATTAAGAGATAATTAACAGCAAAGTCAGAAAAGCATTAATTAATTGGTCATGTAACTTTCAGATGCTAAAATAAGATTTGGTTGGAACATTCTCTTGGACCTTTGTCACAACTAGGACAATCTCTTTTGTTTAATTTATGGTCTGTTTGTTATAGTCTTATTTTAATATGCATAAGTGAAGAGTTCTTTGCAAGTAAAAGTGCAGCTATCATACCAGAGAAGTAGCTCCAAAGGACACGTAGACTGTGACCTTCCACCCTATTGCTGTCTCTGCTATTTCAGTTGAAGAGTTAAAGGATGTAGTAGATATTTTTGGTTCAAATGCTTTGATTGGAGAGGTGTCTTATTGAAGGGTATACTATGGTGTCCTAAAGAACAGTAAGGCTACAGAAACAAAAAAAGCTGGACTCAAGTGAGCTACCAGATCAAGAATTTTTACACAGGTTGGTTTGTCAAAGTATTCTATCTTAGCACGTTCATCACACAGAGCTTCCACAAAGATTTTCTTCACTAATGCACTTCTACTGGCAGGCTTAAGTGGTTACAAGACCAAAACAGTGGTAATGATGTATATGGAAATAAGCAAGGCATAACTGAACAACACAACAGATGATGTGATTGCATCTCTTTCATATGCCAGATTCAAACTAAAAGATGTCAACTACGAATTTCAGGTCTACATACCCTTGAGCATCTAAGATCTAATCCCTCCAACCCAACAATGAATAGTATTTCACTTTGGTGTATGATTAAGTCTAATGAGAGGAGCTTAGTACTGACCATGAAGAATTACCTGCCCTGTTGTTTGCCATGAATGCTCCATTATCAGCACCCTTCTGCATGTCATCCTTCATACAACAGCTAAAGTAGCGCATGATTCCTTTGCAGTGCTCTTTATTTCTTTAGACAATGAATGAAATTTCTGTCCAAATTAAGCTCAAAGCTCTATCCTTTTCCATCGATACCTAAACAATTAACCAAGTCGAGGCATGAATCTCAAAGTACACAATGATAAGCAACCATCCAACAAGATTCAATTCCTGCATCTACTTGATCTGAATAACATCCCACTAAACTCTGATCAACAGTGAATTAACAAGAACGCGACATAACAAAAATTTTCATCCATACCAAGTAATCAAGCCAACAAGAAGATCACAACCAACACAGAGAAGCACTATCTCCTGCTGACAAATAAAGGGGAAAAAAAGATTAACTTTTTCCACATACCAATGATACCAATTCTAGTAAAAATGGGATCTTTGACAATCAATCACCTCTGTCTTGTTCTGTAAACGAACAGAAGCTGATTCAGAGACGTGAAGCAGAAGGTGGCAGCACAATTATGCTGCCCCTGATATATACTTATCTGAAATCTAAAGATCTTAAAATCTGAATGTTAACCATATAGTTATTCAGGTTTCAGATTTTACATAAGCATATACCAAAATAATATTAATCCAAAAACAAAATGAAAAGACGAAAATAGCTGTGTGTTAGTGAAACAGTACCAAAGCCAGCGTTGGATTCGTCTGCTTTTACTAAAAGCCCCGATGTGTGGTTTGTGTTTATCTAGTTTGTGCGTGTATGTATGTATATTAAATAAAAAGCATAAGCATGAGGTACAAGTTGCTGCAATTCACATGCTATGTCATTATTGGACCACCAGTTTTTTGTAATAAACAACCAACAACAAAAGCGGCGACCTTTTGGTCAAGCCAGGATGAATACAAAGAACAACTGGGATCATTTTATATATTCGACGTATATATAGAAAAGTCAATAAATATACGCATTAATTAACGAACTTTGGCCCTTTCTTTAGGAAATCACATTTCAAAGGAACCTCCAAATACAATTTAAAAGCGTTTGAGCGATGATGCTGGTGGAATCACTTCTCCAAAAATGATCAATCTTTAATTTCAATACTACCTCCTAAAAGAATACAATAACAATAAATAATAACACTAGTTTGAATGGAGCACACAATGCAGTGGTCTCATTTCGTGCTCCTAGAATTTCTTTATATATATATCAAGAACTTGATTTGTTTAATTATAATATATTTCAAAGTTGAAGGCTGAGTTTGTTCCAACATAAAGTAAACTAAAGAACTAAAGTTAAAGGTATGCTAACAAAATTCATCTCTCTGTTCTCCACCAAGAGATTCTTCGTTAAAATAAAGCCTGATAACTGTTTTTGTGGACCAGAATTATCAACAAATACACTACTTACCTTTGGTTATGTGAAAAGCCCTATATATATATATATATATATATATATACCCGTTACCACGATATTAAGAATCTTTGCATTTTAAATTGCTACTGTTTTGTTAATGCATAATTATCTCACAGGATTTCTAACTATTTATAATAGGTTTAATACCCCAGCTATAACTCCACCTCCAGAGCCAGAACCTACTACCACGGCATCACATATGATATTTCTGTAGCTTTTCCAAGACTATTTCCCTTGCTTGATTCAAGCTTATAAGCCCTTTGCAAAGGGGTCCAAACGGCCCCTCTTTGTCTGCATCTTCTTGTTCTTGGTGGTGTTCCATTTTTTTTTGCTGCCTTGGTTTTCTCCTTGCACTCCGGGTCTGATCCACAGTAGCCTAAAGCTTTGCAGGAGACATTCCCATTCTTGTCATTTACCTGCCAAATATATTTAAAGTCTAAAATTAATTTACAACGTTACATAAATTTAAACGCTCAAATCACAGTTTTAATGAGCACTACGTGATGAATGGTCTTTTTCTTTTGATAAATCACGCCGCATACGCAGATTTGGCCGAGTAACATTGGGTCATTAAAATATGGGCGTAGATTGTTAAGACTAATGCGGTATTCGAGAAACAAATATTCAATTTTAAAAAAAAAAATTAGTTCGAATATTCATTACAAAAAAAAATTTGTTTCAAAAATATTATTTCTTTTATAAAAAAAGTCAATCGAAACATTTGGTCAATCAATAGGAGGATCGGTAGGGTGAGATTCAATAATCCATATGTTTTTACCTGGAAAATTTGGAGTGTTTTTCTATAAGGAAGTTGTCGATAGTACATGATTCTTATTCTTTTAATTAAGAGTTCACACTTAAATATTATTTGTGATACCAACTATACCATAATATTTTTGATAGTCTAGAATTTTCTATTAGCTCTCATCTTTTTACACTTCCTTCTCCATTAAATTAAGTAAATTTGAATTGTAAGAAACATTTTGGGCTCATTTTTAAAAACGGTTTTTCCCTAAAATTTTTGGAAAAGTGCTCTTTTGAAAAGATACAATTTTTAGCTTTTAAAAAAGTTAAAAATTGAGTTTTTTTTCATTATTTTAACTTTCTTGAAATCCGATTAAAATAATTATTTCAAAAGAAAATGTGTCCTTTTAAAAAAAAACATACTTTTTTCGTAGAAAAAAAGAAAAACAGTCCAAACAGGCTTTTCTGTTGTTCTCCAATTAAGATGCTAAAACCATGGGCTTTAGAGGATTCTACAACCTATTTCCATTCAATGAAGTGGATCCAAATAACTTTTCTTTTAAACGGCCCATAGAAAATCAAACCTGATTCATAATTGCTAAATAACATCAAGTAAGTTACGGGCAAACCCAAACCTCAAGTTCTTTTATAATTCAATGAGGTAAGGGCCCATCTATACAAATCCAATTATGATGGTGTTTGCTTATTTTGGTGAAGGTTGCCATTTATTGCAGTTGAGCACACTCGGCCTATGCAAAACTCTGGGTTTACATTGTTGGGACTAAAGTACAAAATCAATTGCTTGAATCTTCCAGAGTCTTATGCCATGAGCTATATCGTTATGTACCGTCCTACTTTAATTTTGTATGAATTTATATTTAGTTTATAACAAATTCGAATTACTATTATTTCGACTAGAGGTTTAAGTATTTTAGACTAATTAATTAAATTTGATGCGCCGATAGACCATGCCACCTAAGTAGATTTGGCCCAGTAACATTGGCCAATTAAACTATGGGAGTAGATTTTTAGGAGGATTTTTTTTTCCTTATAAATAACCTTTGCAAAAATAGAAAAGGGTAGATTTGGAAACACGTTTGAAAGTAGGGTATTTTTTTATAGGAATTTCAATAAGTAGGGTATTTATAAAAAAAAAAAAATCCTTGTTATGACCAACGTGGTATTAAAGGGCCGAGTTTGCAACATCTATTCCACGTTGAGCCATGACCCTAAAGTAGCTCGTGTGGTAAATGGCTAGTCTATGGTGAGGAGGTCTGTTTGGAGATGCTAGCCAGAAGAGAAATCAACTACTGTCAAGAAAATTATGAGGAATCATTTGAATTGACTTTAAAAGTGTTTTTTCTCTCTCCCTCTCTTTTTTTTTTTTTGTTAAAAGTATTTTTTTTTGAGAAATTGAAATTTTTAGCTTCTAAAAAATTTTCAACCTTTTTTTTTTTCAAAACTAATCCAAATATTTATTGCAAAATGATGTGATTGTTTCAAAAATATTATTTCTTTTTATGAAAAATGGCCAAATCGAAACATTTGGTCAACCAATAGGAGGGTGGGTACGGTGAGATTCAATAATCCTATGGTTTTAGCTGAAAGTTTTGGACTGTTTTCCTATAAAGAAGTTTTCGGTAGTCCATGATTATTATTCTTCCAATTGAGAGTTCACACTTAAATATTGTTTGTGACAACAAACTATACTATAATACCTTTAATTGTCTAGAATTATCTATCAACTCCCATCTTTTTACACTTTCTTGAAAAGTTAAAATTTTTGGCCTCTAAAAAAAGCAACAAATTGAGGTTTTTTTTTCTTTTCAAAATTTTAACTTTGTTCAAATCTAATTAAAATAATTATCTCAAAAGAAAACATGTCTTTTTCAAAAAAAAAAAATTACTTTTCCATATGAAAAAACCCAATTCAAACAGGCTTTTTGTCTTGTTCCTGAATTAAGATGCTACAACGATGGGCGTTAGAGGATTTTATTAACTATTTCCATTCAATGAAGTGGGCCCAAGTATGTTTTTCAGAAAAATGGCGCATAGAAAATCAAACTTGATCCGTAATTGCTACATAGCCTCAAGTTAGCAAATGAGTTACGGGCAAACCGAAAACTTCAAGTTCTTGCGTAATTCAGCGAAGTAAGGCCCATCTATATAGATCCAATTATGATTTTTTTTTGGATAACTTAGGAAGCATTCCTGCCTACTCAGCTCACCATACATAAATAAGATTAGTACTAACCTTGCCTGAGGTAGAGTCTGAAATGCTTGCATCCTATCGTTTGCCTAACAGATAGATGTAAATCAAAATTTGAGGTGTAGCGGGCCTCCCCAAGACATGCACCAGGTCAGACCCACTCAACCCATGATACATAAACAATATTAGTACTAACCTTGCCTGAGGCCGAGCCTGAAATGCCTGCATCCCATTGTTTGCCTAACAAATAGATGTAAATTAAAACTCGGGGTGCAGTGGGTCTTCCGAAGATATGCACCAGGTCAGTAAAGAGTCGTTTGCCTAGCGAATAGATATAAATCAAAACTGGGGGTGTGGTGGGCCTCCCCAAGACATGCACCAGGTCGAGTCTGATTTTAAGAGTAGTTAACAAGTGTACCCCTACTTTCAAGCGGTTTGCCCCCGTCTTTACCTTGATAACACTTGCTACTTAGCACTTGAACTACCCGTTGGAGGGCAGATCCAATTATAATGGTGTTTACTTATTTTGGTGAAGGTTGCAATTTATTGCAGTTGAGCAAGAAAAAGTTATATGGAGACCAACGAAGCTCATGCATGGTGTGTGTCCGGCAAAGATACCACAAATTAAAGTCGATATTGAAGCTTTCGTCTTAAATAAATGAAGCAGTTAGCAAATGGTCCAGGAACATCCATCAGCTAATGAATCGATTAAATGATTTGTCATTTGTGAAATAAATGGTGCAAATCTACAACATGGTAACTAATGCCTTTTTTATGCCACATTTTCACAATGATATATATATATATATATATATATATATATATATTTATTTATTTAAAAATTTAATATACACAAAAAAATACTTATAATATATCACATATTCAAAAAAATACTTACTAATTTTATATATATATATATATATATATATAATTCTCTTTCTTGTATTTCCATTAATTTTTCCAAAATTATTTAATTTACAAAAATATAAAAATTATCTATTGATAACAAATAAAGACAGAAAATATTAATTTGTCCTGTGTATTATACATGTGTAATATATCATATTTTTGTTACATATCACTCGTCCCACGTTAACTAACAAAACAATCCACTCGGCCTTGATATAAGACTACCGAGAGACACCAATATTCCGCAATAACCAATCGACCAAATACATTTCACTCCACTTCGATCAACTCGCTCAACTCAAAAATCACATCCACACGCATGTTTATCTTTAGCACACTAACCTCACAAAATAACACCATTACAACCTCACATTATCCCCAAAAAAAAAAAAAAACCACATTACAATAGAATCACCAAACAACAATTCACACACTATAACAGACTATACCACATGATTTCACTAAAAAGGCTTACCATCTCCACTCAACCCACAGATCATACACACTAAAAGCTACACTACTTGACCTCACCTAGAAAAACACTCAACCACATCACTTGCACATACTATCACACTTATTCACTATCACTAGACATAAAAAATACCAAGTTTGAGGTCATCACCAAAGGTTCAAAAAGAAAACGAAAAATACCTTACAGAGACTCTGAATTCCTCACTCATGCCAAACATTTTGTATCAATTTGGATTTGCTATGAGAATGTGACCATTCCTTGAAGGCCTAGAAAAATTTTTAAGTATGAGCAAAATAAAATGCTAAAAATACATGGGTTACTGTTATATGGTGAAAGGTAGAGTTGTAAAGATGTTTTGTACTACTTTAGATATAAAAGTTTCCCTTTTCTATTTCCTTCTGGACTTTGCTTTCCTCTCTCGTTTCCTCTCCCTGTAAAGGAATGACCTTGTTGTTTGGTATGCAAACAACTCTTCTATGGATATATATATATATATATATATATATATATATATATATTTTTTTTTTGGTACAGATTAGTTTTTAAAGGTGGCATCTTGTCGTGCAACTATAAACCTTAAGTATTAGTATTATGATCAGTAGCGTACAATTAAATTTAAGGGTATCCGAAAGACTAAAATTTTTTCGAATTATATGTCTAATCATCATCAATGAATTTGAAGTCCCCTTTCTCACCCAAATTTTGGTACAACTTGAATTTATTATTCCCATACAAATTTTCATAGACAAATAATCTGAAATGCAAAAATAAAAGGATGAAATGTAATGCAAAAAAAGAAAGATGAAATGTAATGCATACATTACATTTATATCTTCTTATTCCAAGTGGATTAGATCGAGGATCAACTTTCAAATGAACAAATACATAATCTTCCAATTATAGTAAAGTGTTTTCACGAATTAAGTAAAGTGGTTCGATGGTTACTTGTTATAGTCAAAGGTTCAATTTTGAATCTAAATCCTCCCCTCATAAATCATGCCTGACCCTTAACTAATTCAGAATATGTGTTCATGGATATTGTACCATAGGATTTGTAGCTTTAGAATGTATTTAATGTGATATTATGTTGATTTACTTGTCATCAAGAAAAAAAAAACATTCAAATGGTAAGAGATTAGGCTGTATAATCACACAATGCAAACTTTAATCAGAGTAAAGGCAACATAGAAAACCATCACAAATTACATAACGGGAAAAGAAGAACAGAGAAAAAAATGAAAATAAAAAAACATAGCATGTGACAAATGACAGAATCTTTAAATTTCCACCGAATCTGGTTTTGGAAGCAGATGATTTGTGATTATGTACTTAGCTTAATGTAAGTTCTTTTTTCCGCTTAAGAGCTTCAAGAACAGCTTGTGCAGTGCAATAAGCAATTGCTTGAATGGTAACCATTGGATTCACACCTAATGCTGTTGGAAAAACACTTGAATCAGCAATGTACAGCCCTTCTACTTCCCATGTCTCCCCCATTGGGTTCACCACTGAGCTTTCTGAGTCCATCCCCATCTTGCAACTTCCCATCTGGTGAGCTGAACATATTGGTGCTGAAAGATTTGTTAATGGTCTTGAACTCTCTTCTTTCACAAACCTCTCAAACTCACTAATACTAGCTTTTTTCACATTCAAGACCTTCCCACTAATATGGTGAGTTCCAATTTCTTCAGCTCCGGCAGCAGCCAATATCCGGAGGACTTTCTCTAGTCCTCTCTTTAGGTTTTCCTCATCGGCTGGTTCCATCTTGTAACTTATAGATGTTGGTGAAACTACTTGTCCGGAACCTTTATCTCTTGCCAAAGCAAATATATGTGCGGTCCTGGAAAACTTGCGCATTCGCTTCTTGATATCGACACCTGAAAGCCATGGCATCAAAACTGAGAACATTCCAGGGTGCAATGATGGTGTCTGAATGATAGCACCATAGCCTGATCCTTCGAAATCTGCCACTACTTTTGACATTGCTGTCATTATTCCTCCCTCATAGCTCTTCTTCTCGGATTCAGGCCACGCGTTAGGTAAAGTCGTGTCCGGGATATAGCCCCAGGCCATTGTCACCGGATGGAGATGTAGGTATTTGCCGACATTCGGATTCTTCAGGCTACTTCTTTTCAGCAGTGCCGGAGTACCAAGAGCACCACATGCCACAATGGTTACCTTAGACTCCACCGCAAAAACTTCATTCACCCCCTGATGGTGAAATGTAAAGACAACTCCAGCAGCAACACTTCTCTCTGCTCTAGTCTTCTGTTTATGTATAACTTCAACGGCTTCACATCCAGGAAGTATCACACCGTTCCCTGAATTCACCAAGTCCACCAACCACGTCTCTGCGGTACCTTTCTTCATTCCATCTTTGCAGCCAAGGCAGCACCAACCGCAATAGTGATCAGGGGGTGAATTTCGGGGGATGTTCTCCACAGGGTATCCCAATTCCTGACACCCCTTTCTCAAAATCAGGTTGTTGAATCCTTCATCCTCAACTTCAGATTGAACCCCCATTTTTTCACATACTACATCCATTGCTTCCTTGTATAATTTACTCTCAAATAATTCAAGTCCACAGCTTTCACACCATTCCTTAGTTACATGTTCTGGGGTCTTGATAGAAGCCGACCAATTAATCGTGGAGCCTCCCCCTACAGTGGATCCTGCTAGCAGTATCACATCCATATCCTTCGTCGCGAGTAATCCGTTGCCAAGGTACATGCTGTCCAGGGCATCACCTTCAAGAAGTGACAAATTGTTTCTCGCACTATAGCTTCCTTTTTCCAAGACGAGCACTTTGTAACCAGCTTTTGCTAATACCCCAGCTATGACTCCACCTCCAGAGCCAGATCCTACTACAACTGCATCACATTTGATGATAAAAGATGGACTTATTGATTTTGATTTTCTTTTAGAGTAACTGAAATGGGGTAATAGAACAGTGAAACCATGTTTCTGTAGCTTTTCCAAGACTATTTCCCTTGCTTGATTCAAGCTTATAAGCCCTTTGCAAAGGGGTCCAAACAGCTCCTCTTTGTTTGCATCTTCTTGTTCTTGGTGGTGTCCCATTTCTTTTGCTGCCTTGGTTTTCTCCAGATGGTTTTTGAACTCCTGGTCTGGTCCACAGTAGCCTAAAGCTGTCCATGAGATGTTCTCATTCTTGTCATTTACCTGTAAAATGCATTTACACCATAAAACTAGTTTACATGCTACATAAATTTTAAATCGTTATTCACAGCCTTCGTGATGAATATCATTAGGATAATTTTCCAACACTAACTAAACGAATGTAATGCTAGAGATCTTGAGAATCGGATAACAAAATAATGTACACGTTTTCTTAATTACTTGAGCAACAAACAACAGTTATAAGCTATTTAGACAACTATTAGTTACCCAAATAATAAATTGTGCTGAACAGCACAGTTAGACATTTTCTTAATTACTTGAGGAACAACGATGCTCGAGTAACAGTTTTGACGAACAAAAATGATGAATGGATCGATCTTTTTCTTTATAATACAGTAAGTTTGCTAATGGTAATCAAACAATCTAGCACATATATGGAATTTACGATGAGTTGAGTTAGACTTCAGATCTACGATCATATATATATTGTTCAGGTCTAACAAAAAAATCAAAGAAATGAATCTACAGATGGGAAAAATGATTGATTGTAAATCATATGTGTACATGAAATGTTGTCATCCTAATTAAGAGCAAGATTTGCAAATTATAACATCCTTAAGTTGTTCATTGGAAAGAGATCAATTCAATTACTCGGAGAATTATCCCTTACCGACCCTCCCTTTGCATTCGTGTTTAGAAAAAGAAAATGTGGTAGAATTATTTTCATTTGGAAAGAAAAATGTTATGAGAGTTAAAAAATAATTGATTCGATCTGATGATAGATTAACATAATTTCTTTATGACCAGAAGCAATATGTCTTAAACCTTCTCTCTCTCTTGGTTTCGGGGTCAATCAATAGGGTGGTGGGTTGGTGAGATTCAATAATTGATATGTTTTTGCCGAAACTTTTGGAGTGTCTTTTTTACAGAAAAGTTTTCCTGAATACGCGATTATTACTCTAATTAAATATTGTTTGTGACAATAATCTATATATTAACGGCTTGTTTAAATTAATTTTTCTTTCTCATAATTTTTTTCCAAGAAGAATACATCTTTTTTATCATGAGTATTGAATTTCAAAAAAAAAAACTCCTAAAGAAACTCAATTTTATTTAATTTTTAAATCAAAAAGTGAACTTTTGATATAGCAATATTTTCAAAAGTTATAAAAAAAGTGCTTTTAGAGAACGTCAATCTAAACAAGCCCTCGATGGTCTAGAATTATCTATAGCCTCTCATCTTCTTATACAACCCTTTTCTTTAAATTAAGTAAATTTAAATTGTAAGAAACACAGCATCTTTTTTATACTACCTTTTCGATTGAACTCCAATTAACATGAGAAGAGATGGGCTTTAGAGGATTCTACAAACTCTTTCCACCCACTGAAGTGGGTCCAAATAGATTTTTTTACCATGTGCTCAAAGAAATGGCCCGTAGAACATCAAACTTTATTCATACTAATAGATAGAGAGCCTCAAGTAGCAAATATATTATGGAGCAAACCAAAACTTCAAGTTCTTGTATAATTCAATGAAGTAAGGGCCCATCTATACAGATCCAATAAGGATAGTGTTTGCATATTTTGGTGAAGGTTGCAATTTATTGCAGTTAAACAAGGAGAGTTATATGGGCACTTAAACGAAGCTCATGGTGCATGTCCCACTAAGATACACCACAAAGTCAATATAATGGAGCTTTCGTCATAAATGAAGCAGTTAGCAGATGGTCCAGGAACATAAATATCAATTAATCAATCGATTTAAATGGTTGTGAAATAAATGATGCAAATCTAAAAGTTAAGTAATGTTTTTTTTTTTCCCCACTTTTTTCTTCTCCCGCATATTAAAAGAGTATCAAAGAGGCACCAGAAGAATGGGTTTGAAACAAACATGAGGTGCTTTTTATCCGTTTTATGGTTGATCGATCAATACTAAGTGTGGGATAGTCTAAAATTTTTTATATATTACTTATAAATTACGATGATTGTTAAAGGTATGATTTAGTGGCGTGTTTTAAGTGGTAAATTTAAATCAAACAGTTAAATTCTCGAACACTCTTACTTTCTTTTGTTTTCTATTTCTTCTCTGCTCTCTTTTCTTAATTAAATAAACCATCGTTAAGAAAGTTCTCAGGGTCATACAAGGGTCCAAATTTTATGACACATGATAATGTTGCGTTCAAAAATAGCATATTCTGATTTAGCTACTCACAGAGGGCATCAAGTGGACCATAAAACAAATAATTTGTTGATTAATCCGAATACACCTCTAAGCCAAACCTTAGGGTTGCATATGGTTGTTCTTGATATAGTAATTAGGGCGATATAATTATTGATGATAACAACCTACACGTTTAGTGTGCAAACTCTCATGCAGTACTTTTCCCCCTAAACAGTGACAGGTCAAGGGCCAATCTATGTTTTGGTCGTTGGAACTTTGGCGAATTATGTAATTAATCACTTCAATCAAGTACAATTGAAAACGAACTAAATTCAATGTTTTCAACTTCAATGTGGTAAATATACTTACTCTTCATTCCCCCCCTTTTTTTTTTCTTTTCAAATTTTGATTGTGACGCTATTATACAATGATATGTCTTTTAAATCAATTCAAAATTAAATTAAAAAAAGCGTAAATCTGAACTTTAGATTTTTAGACATGACATGCCATTATTATTAGAGTCACTTTCACTTGTAAGCTTGAAAATTTGAGCTTGAGCACAGTAGTAGTTCTAATATCCTATATGAAGAAAAGATATTTGAACTGAGTGATTTATAAGTAAGTATGGGTTCAGGTAAAAATTTAAGTTAATTACTATTGTGGGATAGTGGATTCGAGACTCAAGTAATTATTGTGTAAAACTACAAGATTAGCTTTGGTTGCGGGCTTGAGATCCTAGATTTAGAGCATGAAGGAATGCTATTCAGAATTGTTTACAGTCAATGTAAAAGCAATCATTTTAGGCTAGTTGATCGGACGTTCAAGTAGTTAATATTACTTATGCATCCTCAGCTCTAATTAATTTTGCAGGTTTAAGTTTTTGAACTCAGGACAAGACAATGGGATAACTCTGGTGTATCATTATATGCCTCGTTTGAAAGACTACTCAACATGAATTTGAACGTTGTTCTCTGATACTAATATGTCACAAATTTCAGAACTTTCTGTTCTGCGTTGAGTAATTTATAACAACCAGCTATGAGTATGACAACAGTTTTCTAAATGCAACTGAGACTGTCTTCATTACTCTACTGGGGAACTCAAAAGAGTGCCATAGATAATCGCGTCATGGTATCCCCAAAAACTCCACATAGAAGTCATCGAACAAAATTAACTCAAATTTGAACATCAGATTCTGGAGGGTCAAGTACACAGAAATAAATAACGGTACCCTATCACTTTTTACTCCCTTCTATCTTAAAACGTTATTTCGAAAATTACCTAGGACAATTGCATTTTTGGAAAACTTATATGCATTTATTCCAAAAAATTATATATAGTAAGAAAGCAACATAACTTATATTCTATATCTTTGACGACGTATAATAATGTTTAAGATTTTTAAAATCTCTCTGGGGGTTGTTACTTTTATCGTTTTATATGGTGTTTATTCAAATATTTGATACCTCTTTAGGTAAAAGAATTCTGGATTTGAGTTATTGAGAGAAAAATAATAAAACTCAATCAACTTCGAAGCCATCCAAATGATGCCCAACAAAGCTTATGAGCACGACCTATTTGAATTGATTTATGAAAGTGAGCTAGAGATTTCAATTCTATTCTTTTGAACGACAAATGACTAAAATGATGGACCACTTACTAGTTAAAAGTTATTAATTATTATACTGATAACAGTATAATTTTTTGATTTATCTTCTGAAATCACGGGTCATAATTAATGTATTAGTGACTAAACAACTCATGATGACACTTGCGTAAATTTAAATAGGATTATACGTGGCTCTTCAATCATAATTCATATGATCCATTGACACCAAGCTTATATGAGTTCTATGTAGGCCAAGGATTCCTGACCTGGCCTATTTAACAAAATGAAACTTCACCTACTTATATATGCATTTGATAGCCAACATTTATTACCCTTCTTATCCTATGGATTAATTGCCTTTCTTGGATGCAAAAAAGCAAAACAAAAGCTAGTCACCTAATAATATCGGTTTTTGACTAAGATGCATACAAATAATACTCGAGCATAAATAAATAAGTTTACTACATATTGGTCAAAAAATATAATGACAGAGAAAAAAGATCAAGGACTAGAATACTAACTTATAAGCTATACTCTTGCAATCTGTTTATAGTGCATTTAACTCCAATTTGCTACCAAAACCCACTCATAACTCCTTTTTACTTTCTAAAATAAAGCACACGTCTCTCTTTTTTAAGGGATATCATGCTTTGTTTCCTAAAATAGTAAAGGTCATAAAAGAGTTTTAAAATATAGGTGGTCTGAAGCACTTCATAAATTACAGAAGGTCCAACTCTTTTTATCCTACTTAATATCATAATTTTGTGATACGTTTTGGTAAGCGAGACGATACACAAGGAGTATGTGGCTATCTCTTTAAAGATTATAATTGATTAACTTAATCTGTAAGACTTATTATTCGCTAACAAAAAAGAGGAAAAAGAAAAAGAATTAGGTAACACGGTATATGTCATTCCTACGGAATGAGATCCATTTCCGTTTATGACATGCAGCATTTTCAGTCGATTTCATGGACAAGTTATCGTATCGCATGAAATAATAATATTTCAAAATCATCCGAAAAGAAATAAATGAAAAAAATTAATGCAATATTAATATATCGATGATTCTCTATGAAAACAAATTTAAGGTTACCTGAGTGAAAAATGCGAGCAGAGTGAGAAGCTTCGTGGCCATGAAAAGAATTCTTAGGAGAGAGAAGCAGCTTTGCGACCATGACAGCACTATTTCTTCTCTCTGTTCCTGCGAGACCTGAGAGAATCTCTGGAAATATGGAAAATGGGTTGACAAGCTTGCTCTTCCGCAGAGAATGAAGGTGCCAATCCATGTCGACAGCAGCCACAATGACAATCGGCTCAAGAAAAGCTTCGGATGCTTCAGCCTTTCTGTAATCCACCAACCCAGCTGCAAGAAACCATCCATCAGGAGAAACAATACATAAAGCTCCCTAGCTCAGGAGAAAATGAAAACCCAATCGACACAACGGCTCAATTGGCTTCTTTCAAAAAAGTTTTTTTTTTTTTTCCCTAAAATTATTGAAAAAGGTATTTTTTTAAACTAAAAATTTTGACTTAAAAAAAAAAAACTAAAATTAAGCTTTTCTTTAGAGTTTCTTCATTTTCTGAAACCTAATACAAAAACTTAAAAGATGTACTTTTTGTTTTTTATGAGGAAAAGAAAAACCAATCAAAGCACGCTAAAGTTACGGACAATGGGTACAAAAAAACGGTTTCCTACTCCCAATCAGTGGACCAATGCAAAGCAAATTTAATCATTAATTGCATAATTTAAAAGTGGTGCAACTCTTACATGCTGTGGAGTTTCAGCCATGGCGGCTGAAGTTTGGTAAAAAATTCTTGTCGACTCATCGAAATCGCCTTCTGCGGAGACTTCAATAGAGGGCAAGTATGTGTCACATATGGCACTAAGCGCCTCCATTTGGCCACGAGATAAAGCTCTCAAGCATGAAAACTTTTCTCCGACAATAGAGTTTCCACATTTTTTACCATTTTGCTGCAGCGTCTTGAGAGGCTCCATTGCCTTTTTTCTTTTCTTTTCTTGTGTTTGAGGAGAGCGAAGAAAATGAATCTTTGAAGATGAAATGAGAACACAACCTTGAATTATATGGCAACTGTTCTAAGACTGAGGACTTAGTTCAAATCTTGTAGGATGGGAGATTATACAAAAAGAAAAAAGAAAAACACTTAATTATTTGGCAACTGTCTAACAAATTAAATAGTAACATATTAATTCTGTGTGTTTGCTATTTATGAGATATAGTATGTGCAAAAGATCCTGCTTGCCTTGTGTTTTCCTACGCAGGAATTTTCACTTGAGAGACACTAGAGATGCGTCAGCCAAACCGATTTTGTCAATTGCATTTATTTTCTTTGCTTTTTCTTTATTAATAATCATATCCATTTTGAATGTCCTCGTCCACACCTTTTTGCGTTTCTCAACTCTGTAGTTCGTGGGAGCCCGTTGAGTTCGCTTATTTTAAGTTGCTTATAAGCATTTAGTTATAAGAGCCCGTTTAACTCTGCTTTTTTTAAGTTGCTTATAAGTAGGTAGTGCATATAAGCAAAATGTTGCTTTTAAACTAGTAATAAATAAGTATAAATGTATTTGGATAATACGTGCTTATAAACTACTGATATATTTGATAAATAAGTACTTATAAGTGGGAATAATAATTAAAAAGACTGAAAAAGATATATCATTAATTTAATGTGATAAAGACTACTATTGTAATTTGCTTGTCATTTTTAAGGTTAAATATGTCTTTTTGCTTACTTTGATTAACAGCTTACAAGCACCCGAAAAAAAGTTGTAGACCTGTGCTGTTAATTTTTTTTTTTTGGCCAGCTTATAAGCTGCCAAAAATTACTTATAAGCAGTTTTACCAAAAATATCAAATTCCATTTTTGGCTTGTAAGCTGGTTTATAAGTAAATAGGTATTTGGATAAAAATGTGCTTATAAACTATTGATTGTTTGATATATTGATACTTATAAGAAATAGTATTTTTTAAAGGATTAAAAAAACTTTTAATTAATAAATGTTGCACTTTTGTTTTATTTTTAAGGGTTCAAGAAGTCTTTGTAGTCAAACTTGATTGTTTATAATTAGATAGAAAAAAAGTAGAGGAGGTGCTACTTTTTTTTCCCTTTGTTTATCCATTTTTATTTGTTTGTAAACAGAATTTACTAAATATAAAATTTTCGTTTTTTATTTATAGACAAGTTTGTCTAGCATATATGCAAAACCAGACACTCTGTTGGTCTCAGAAACAAGCATGATTAGTTAATCTATACTATATACTAAAATAGAAATTTTGCACTATACTGTTTTCACATGTCACTTTCAATCTGTTGCCATGTATTATTTCACATAGACTAGTTCTTTTTTTGTTTAAAAAAGAATTATTGATTAAAAAATATATTCCCCTAATTCCTTTTTTTGTTTCCTTTTTTTTTTTTCAGCCACATTCTAAGTTATATTCTCCAAAGTTGAGTCCACAATAATTATCCCTCAATTATTATCAATTCTTGCCTATTTTATTTCTATACTTTTTTTCACAATTTTACAATCAAATATGTTACAAATTACTGCAAATTATATTTTGAATCTACAATTATGTTACCAAAATTATTCTATACTCCAAATAATTTCGACAGTGTTCAAGATATTAATATCCTAATTCATGTTGTGATTGTCGGTGATGGGTTTCTTTCCTTCCGTGCTTATTTTTTATATGTATAGTCATGAACAAATGAATTGTAGTCCCTAATCATACTTTAAAATTAGAATTTGTTTTTATGTTGTAAATTATATCAGTGGAAAATTATAGAAATTGTTGAATATTATAAGTTGATAATTGTATAATTTAAATATCTCAATTTTGATAAAATAACAAATAAATATTTTGAAACCTTTTTGACAAAACTAACGTGATAATATTCTTTTTCATTACATTAAATTAAAATTATAATAATTTAGAACATAATTATATTTATTTCTTAATTTTATAAAATTATTATTTATACACTTATTATATTAAATTTATATAGCTTCTCGTGCATGGCACGAGAGGAAAAAACTAGTTTATTCTATTTCTCAACAATGGTAGATTTAGCTTCCTTGTTCTATTATACACGTGTTTAAACAGTTTCAAATGAGACTGGCTTCATTTTTCGACCTAAACATTTGATTAAAAAAGATCATGGTACATACACCATTACATTTGACTGTAGTGGTTAAAATGTACGGTAAATTATTACAACATCACGAAAAAATGTAAGGCCTTCATGTGACCTTTAATTTGTTCTATTGTAGCATGTATTTGAACGGTTTCAAAAGAGATTAGCTTCATCCACGTTGGACGAGAATCCTCATCCTAAAAACATTTGACTAAATATCATATAATACCATTTTAAATTTGATTATAGTGGCTAAAATGTAAAGTTAGATAGTTACAATATTAAGAGAAAATTTTATGCCCTTGACAGACTTTTATTACCTTCTTTTTGTTTTTCTCTTTAATTTACCGGAGTGACGATGGACTAATTAATAAAAGTGAATGTGAACAGCCAGGAGTAACTTATAGCTTGTCTAAGGCAACAGTTTTGGCTCATACATTTTTTCTTCAGCTGAAGTCTAGCAATAGGTTGAGATGAACTTTAGGGGGTGCTTTGGAAATGTGTTATGATTAGGGTCGGCCAAAAACGTAACCATATGAAGAGCAACCGCGCAAAACACGGACTGGATTCCTCTAGAACACAATTCTTTTACAATTTAATTGGATTTCCTTTTAGCTAATTGCTATTTAATTGCTTTTTAATCATGGTTAAAAGAATTATTAATTAACATATACCATTAACGGGAGATTTGCTTTCAAAAAAATGGTATCATTCGAGGGGTCTGGTCCAATACTACCAAGGATACACATATTCGTGATTCATCATTTTTCACAATGGTAAGAAGATAATTTCTTATATGATAAGAATTTATGTACTAATTAATATATATAATTTTTGTCGCACCAAAAACAATGAAAAATTGCCAGCTAACTATATATATCTTTGGACAAAATTATGTTTACTTTTTTAGGAATCGCAAAGAAGGTAAGGGGGCATGCGCATCCACGGAGCCCGACAAGTAGTATGATGAGTAGGAGAGGAAGATCTTTAATAAATTGCCCTCTTTGCATGGCCCAGATGGTGACCGTTCCCACTTAGTTCTCTGATTCATGGCAATGTATTTTCGAAAGGGAGCTTATGGTTAATATACTGCTGATTTGTGTTGGTAATAAAGTGGGGCAGGACGAGGTTTGCTAACGCTTATTCTGTAATTAGTAGAAAAAGTTTTGTCTGTATCTAATTATATGTGGTACTAGAATAAACTTCTAGCACTATGTGTGCTCCTACTGCATTTAAAAAAAAAGAAAAAAAACACCTACCTTGTCTGTTAGCATTGGCTAAAACGGTCAATAGGACAGGACCATGGCAGTAAAATTAGATTAAAATCTCTACCTATTAAAAAGCCCCAATTGTTAATAATATATAAATAAATCGTGATGCAAAAGAATTGCAAAATATTGATCCGAAAAATTTGAACCTTGGTTTTTAAAGTGATCACGTGAAAATTTTAAATCACCAAATTGATCAAAGAACTTTCATTAATATAACTACGTGACTTCCTGCGCATTACACGGATATAAATGTGATATTATAAAATTATAGAAGTATTTATTATATTAACTAACTTTTAAACATATAAACTCGATTAATATCTGGACAGTCATTTATGTTGTTATTTAGTTGAAAACAATATTTATTTTCTATATAATCTATTTTGCTGAATTTAGATATTCAAGTTCTTTTTCAAATAGTTGCATACTAAATGTTTCATTGATTGGTTAGATTGAAATAAGTTATGTTGATGTTTTATTTGAAAAAAATAAATATCGACACAATTTTACCATAATTTTGAAATTATGGCTAGTGAATCTATCGTGTAATGTCGACAAAAAGAAAAAAAAAATGGTGTAATGGGTCTATATGGTAAATAGGTTTTGACTATTTGACTTGAGGGCAAAGAGTGTAAGGAATATTTTAAGTGATGGAAATGGCAAGGGAAAAAAAAAAGAAAGAAGACCATGCACATGACAGTCTCGGGTGGTTTAAAAATTAGGAGGAAGCAAATAAGAGCCTTGGGATTCTGGCTTTATATAATAGTGCAAATATTTATAATAAAACTATATAATTATATATTGGGGTTGGGGTTGATAAATTATTATCCCCCCTCGCTCTACTCCTGACAGAAGTTTGGCCAAGCTAGGTAAGTATTCTTCATAAATTTTCTATATTACAGAAGATTGCAAAACGATAACATAAAGTGAATCTCAGTATTCTTTAAAATGCTCGATGATATATAGATAATGCTGTTTTGATAATTTCTTGAATCTTTCTAAGAATGCTGTTTCAATATTTCATGAATCATTTAAGAGACCCCTATATTTGGCTAGGCAAAATTGGGGATCAATAATGGCTAGCCAAAACTCGAATTTTCGGAATCTGTTGCGTCAAACAGTGATATGAGATGACATCTTCCCAACTGCTAAGCAACGAAAACGTCCATGTATAACACGTTATGCATGATCAATTGTATGTTGAGCTGAAATTTTTGGAGTCGTGTAGAGTAATGATAGATGTGATCACTCTATTTTTATCACTCAACTGTGTATATATATATATATATATATATATATATATATAATATGATAAAAGAAGAGATAAAATTTAAAAGGTTTCTCAAGTTATCATGCTAATTAACTAGATATAAATATATGAAGTGATATTTGAGCAATAAAAATAAGGTGACATTTAGCAATATTACTCAAATGTGAAATATGCCCATCATATGGAAAAGAAAGTGTAACTTATATAAAGCAAAAAATAATGCCATCATTTTAATTTTTTTGGTTGAAAATATAGTGTCATCTATTCTAGAGATTTCGCTTAATAATAAAATGTGAAAGACGCCTAATACATGAAAAAATATGTAACATACAAGAAAGCGAAAATAATGTCATCTTTCTTTTTCTTTTTTGTTTTTTCTCCCTTTCTTTTCTGTTTTCCCTTTTTCGGTTGGGAGAATAAAGTAACCGAGGCAACTACATGGCAAAAACTTCGTTTTTCAAATTTAATTTTCTATGATTCATAAATCACTTTGCTAGGTTAAAAAAATTTTAAATTAAAAACTTTTCGAATGTTCATGTGCTCTGACCATTTGAGATCTTTAAAACTTAATAAAAGTATTTCTAAAGGAATTACAAATATCCACTAGATTTTCTTTTTTTAAAAGTGAAACTTTTCAAATGATCAGAACACATGATCGGGAAAGTTCTCAATCTCTTTTTTTTTTTTAAATCCTTTTTCATCCACTAAAATGGTAAATGAATCACGCAATTTTTTTTAAAAAAAAAATTAAACGATCATTTTTTCACTAGCTCACGTGGTCAAAAAATAATGCCAAAATATAAAAAAAAATATTAATTTATTTTACATCACTAGTCTCATGAACGGCAAAAATGATATATTTTGTGAATCCAAAATATAATAGAAGAACTTAGGAAGGAAAAAAATAATTAAGGGACTTGTTTAATCTATTGCATAAGACAAGGAAACTGAATATCTTTTTTTTTTTTTTTCTCTAGAGAAACTCAATCATATATATATATATATATATATATATATATACACACACACACACACACACTCACACTCACACACATATCATGTTAAATAATTACTCTAGCTAGTTGTAATTATAATTCATAAACAAAATCTCAAAATGTCAAATATCCTATCATTTTTTCCATGTGATATGTCCCCAATGTCCCTAGCACTTCAAAGCAACGATCAAGCAATTACAAACCTTGGAGGATTACACTTTAAAGCAACCTGAATTCTTTGAGATCTAGAATGATCATGTCCTACCCACTTGTTTAAATGCTTAAAGAGACTAAGGACTTGTTTAGATTGATTTTTTTAAAGAAGTTTTTCTATTTTTTTGAAAAATATTCTTTTGAGAAGTTAAAATTTTTTATTCTAACAAAAGTTAAATCTGAACTTTTTTTAAGAGTTTCAACTTTTTCTTTGAAAGTTAAATCAAATATTTATTACAAAAAAAATATATTTTTAAAAAATATATTTTTTCATGAAAAATAATCCAACCAGGCACTAGCGCTGCGCTACTATGGATTTATAACACAGTAATCCTCAACTAACTGATCCTAAATTATCATGTAATTAATAGCTTGTGCACTGTCTGAAGATTCTCGGAATACAATGTAAGAGATGATATGCCTTATGACCTAATATGAGATCTGCATTGTTCTCACATATTAAAGCTATATATTAGAAGTGTAATTCTTCTAGTAAAGCTACGAAATTTCAATTCGAGTTCATGAGTCTTTCTAGTAGTTTAAGATCTAGTTGTGGAATTATTTGTTATTCTATGAACACACCGGAAGTACATTTAATTATCAAATGGTTATAATACTTGTGTAATGTCACCTACCTAACTACCACAAAATTCTTGATGCATCGCCAGAATCAATAGACATTAATTGAGATAAATTAAATGCACATTTCTTTTTCTCTATTGTAGCAAGTGCTCTTTCATTTACGATATGAAATTAATTGTGAACATAATGGCGAATTTTTACGAGATAATAACACCACAATAGTCTTCGTGTACCATGTGCTATGTTTGACGTTTAATTAATATTGTTATCAAACTTCGACCTTTTTGAATGCGATTTCTAATGATGATGATTACTAATTTGTTTTTTCTGAATTATGACCCGTATATAATTGATATTATATTATTACAGTCTACTTTTAAAACTTTCACTATTCTTACCTATAACTGGCCAAGAGAAAACAATACACATGCACACACATACACACTTTATAACTATGAAATTGACATCGAACAAACACACACACACACACACACACTCATATCACAGTCCATATTAAAGATACATGTCATGAAGGCTCCAGGGGGTTTAGTTATAATTAATTAATTGGATAAAATTGTTAATCAAAAGGGATATTGTGAGAACTGTATTTCAAAAATGGCATTTTTATTAGCTTTTCTTAAGTCACAAGACTCGCAACCTCTTCGGATTCAACTTTAACTTTGTACATTTGCAAATTGTGATATCAGCATTGGTAATAGTTTAGTAAAGAGTAAGGTATGGACTTTGTCATGGAGGAGAAGTCATGACCTCAGAAATATCAAAAGGGATTACTATTTTGGGCGATAAAGTAATAGGTTATTTACATAAACAATATGAAAAAAGAATTATTATTTTGAAATTAATATGGTTTTGAAAGTAATTATCAAAATAGTATGTTTATCTTAGGAAGAAAATAAACTTTTGGAAAAGTTTATCTTCCCCAATAACAAACTTCTTTTGGTCGAAGGTGGTACTAAAATTTATAAGATTCCTGTCAAATTCTTTTGCAATATTCTTACGTTAAATCTCACAAAAGTTTAACCATGAAAAAGTCGAACCTTAGTTTAGACTTCAGGGAACTATGCCAAATTCTCTTCAAAAAAAGGCAAGTCTAATCACCCCTGCTGCTGCTGTTTTCTTTTTCTTTTTCTTTTTTTTTTTTTGGGGTCAATGTATGCATACTTTCACCCGTGCTTCTCAAGTTCTTCAGTTTAGATCACTATCACCATTATTTTGTTATATGCCTTATTTTAATATGTTACTTTTGTTATATACCTTATTTTACTATGTTATTTTTAATACGTAAAATTACTCACATAAATAATATGAAAAAATTAAAATAAATCTCTTATCAACGAATCAAATTATAAGACTTTAAAGCAAAATTAATGAGCTTGAATCATTGTCATGTGACGTGCTAGGAGATTCGGGCAATTCTTTCAAAGCGTCGTTTTTGTTGAGTTGTAACATAAGTAATAATGATGCTTGTTTTGTTTAAAATTGTTATTTTTGTGGATTATATATTTTGAGAATATTATAGAGAATCTAATAGGTATTTTGTAAGAATTTTAAAGTTTTATCATGAAAACTAATTGATTAATATGAAAAGTAATCTAGAAACTTATACAACAATCTTAAATTTTCTAATTATTTTATGTGAGAGGGAAATATATTTCAACGATAAAATCTACGTGCATTTCTCACCTCATGACCATAACAGTCAGGTTGTTAATCTGCAGGTCTCTTCCATCAGAAGGGCTACTCCGGATACAAGTAACGGCATGAAGAATGAAGAAAATCAGGTAGGGTTAGCCCACTCTAGTATTACCTATTAATGTAGAATGACTCTGTGTACACTGAGAGGCTTCTAGATTTAATTCATACTTCATGCCGGGAAGAAAAGTAAAAAACACAATTAATAGGTATCTTGTGTCATGCCTCGCACGTTCGGGAATTGGAAAACCGAATGTTGAAACGTCTACAAAAACATAAAAAAAAAATTTGAAAAGAAAATAAAACTGCTGTATGCATCCAAGTCAACAATTAGTGCTAGGCAAGATCAAAAAGTTAGGAGATCTAGTAAAATCTACGTCCATCAATATTGTTCCAAGCACAAAAAGTGACGGTGTTAAGTAATGATCTTCCAACTTCCATCAAACGCATAATGTGGTCGAAGATGGATTCCTTCGTGAGTGGCAGCTATGCCATGAAGTTTACAATTACGCTCCTTCTAAGTATATATGATAAATACGCGCCCCAAAAGATAATCTGATAACCAAAGGATTGGAGAGCGTCTTCCTTTGATTTGTTTTGCAGCTCTTATGCCACATTCTCTTAGTAAAAAGAACACCCAAAGACAAGGTGTTGAACATCCTCCAAGCAATACAACAGCGGATTAATTATCAATAATAGATTACTTCATAATTAGAGAACATTTGAGTGATACACGTCCATGGAGAATTGTGCTAGAGGTTAAACAATCATGTGTGTTTTTTACTCGTTAAAGATAATGCTAAGTGTTTTTTTTTTTTTTAATTCCAACTCAAAAAGTTGTTTAACAAAAAAATAAGTTGATGTAATCATATTAATAAGCTGATATAGATTTCGAATTATGGTGTTGTGGTCCGTCACGCATCCACTGGAGCGGTATATATATACTGGTCTCCCAAAGAATTATATTGCTTGATTTTTCAGCTAATTTGTTTTGGTTTTGTTTTATCTTTTAAATTTTATAACAAGTAACTTATTTTATAAAAAAATTATATTTAGATTTACTTTAAAATTATAAACTTTATAGTATAGTAGTGCATAGAACGTGTACTTATATTAATCAAGAGTCAGATAATCGTTAATGAGTTACATTGTTAGCTTAGTGTTCTACCAAATCCTTTGGGGCATTTTTCAGCTAAATCTCTAATGTAAGAGACGATGCATAAGCAGCTTTTCAATCGACTATATTTTAAGATTCCAATCGGTGCAGCACGAGAAATGTGTTAAGAGATTTTCGGCTCATATATTTTCAGATTGCGACGGAACAGTTTAAGCTAATTAATTAGTTAGACCAATAATCTCCGTTGCCGGTCAAAGGAAAAGAGAGAATCTTGCTAGGTTATTCTCAATGCTTTCGTATCTAATCCTAATAAAAGGTTCATCAATTATGAGGGTGTTTGGCTTTGCTTATTTTGGGTGCTTATAAGTACCTAACAAAAAGTACCATCTCACGTGCTTTTTACTATTTAAATACTTATAAGCACCAAATAAGCAAAGCCAAACACCCTGTATATAATTTTTAGCCTACATTTGACCGATCCTTGTACGCATAGATCAAGGTGGATTGTGACAGCTTGTAATGAGAGCACATTGTCTGTAAATGTATTTCTCTTCACAAGGAAATCTTCTTTAATTACTTAGAAACAATACAAAAAAATAGTTAATAGGCGATGGTTTTACTGCAAGTTATTTTAAAACTGCCGTTAGTATGGGTGTCAGCTATATAAAATGCCGTCTATATATAATTTCAAAAAAAGAAAACCACAAAATACTTCATCCACGACTCGAAATTTGAATTTTATTTATTGTAAGACTTTATAATTATACTATCCACTAATCAAATTAAAAATATACTCATTAATTATCTTACATAATAATATATCTATGTATTACCTAAACACCTGCCTATATGGTAAAACCATTGGCTATTTCTCTTTATTTTGTGGTAAAACTACCACGTATTCTTGGTTTTTTTTTTTTTTGGTAGGGAAATTAAGATGGTAACCAATAGAAGCTTTTTTCTTTTTTTTTTTTCCTCTCTCCGCGGGTAGATTTTTTCTTTCTTCTTTCCTTTTCTTTTTCCTCTTTTCTTATTCCTTTTTCTGTTTGAAACTTGCGAGTCCACTGCATCAAATTGCTCATTGATGACGAAGATATGATTGCGTCTTTGATAAAACCAAGAAGTTAAAAGTAAATGTGAGAGCAGAAGATTCACAAATACTATAAGAAAATTAATATGCTAAAACATATATTGGAAGTCACTAAACATGTTCAATAAAGAATGATTTCTTCAATTCTGATTTTTTTTTTTCTTAAGACACCATAATTAAATCTGAATTCTCTGGTTTTCTGAATTAAAAAAAAAAAGAATATCAATCTATGTTTGAATTCGGATTCGAATTATGATTCAAGAGAAGAAAGAGTTGAGTAGTTATTGCTGGAAAAAATTTATATTTTGATGAGATGCGGCGAGTCACGCATGGATCAGTAAGTAGTACGACCAATCTTTATAAAATGGCATAATCATCATCAGGCTAAAGATGCTGGAAGTAGTTGGATTTTGCGAAGCTTTTAAAGTACCTACATACTAACACCATCATGGTGCAAAGCTTTCGTATTGCTTCACACGAGGTCTAAAAGCTCCATGTTCTTTAAAAGCCCTTTATTTAACTTCTTCCTTACGCGGAAAAGAAGGTTTTTTTTTTTTTTTTTTTTGGGGGAAGGGGGGGTGGGTGTGGAGAAGAATCTCCCCTCTCCCATAAACACTTAGAAAATTAGATTGGACAACTTTAGGTAATAAGGCAGCTCACCTCCATTAAGACTTGGTCTAATATTAATCTCTTTATTCAACTCCCCACGCTACATCGGTGGAATTTGTTCGAGAAAATGATTATGCCAATTTATAAAGATTTGTCGTACTAGTTACTAATCCATATGTATTTATAAATGTTGGAGAGAGATGTAATTTACCTATTTAATCTTTATATCAGATGCCCAGTTAATATATTACACAGTGATACATATCTCTCCTACATATGTCGCCCTCTTTCTTACTCCTAAATTTGATCATGCTAAAAATTTATAATGAATAATCAAAAATAAAGTATATAGTAAAAGAGTAGATATCGTAAAATTAAAATGCGTTCAAGTAAAATAACAAATATATAAAAATAGGATCAGTCTCTTATAAATAGCAGAGCTGATGAGTAAAAACTGAAGTAAGGGGTTTCTAATAGGGATGTAATTAAAGGTAGTGACACCATTGAGGTAAAATTTAGTTAAAAAGTTCAAAAATGTATAGAAATAAAATAGAATTCAAGGAAAAATAAATAATTGTTGGAGTGAGGCGCCTAGCACATGATACAGCTGATGCAAATGGAGTATATCAATATTCCAAGTGACAAGATGAATATACATATAAGAAGAACATCTATATTTCTATTTAAGAGAAGGGTTGGTCTTTCAATCGACATTGCTCCCACCACCTCTCGCACAACAAAGTTAAAAAATTATGTTATCCCATTTTTTTCACAAGAGATGGTGGTTTGGGCAGACCGACTTGTAAGTTTTTTTTTTCTTAGGAGAGTCATTCTGCAGGGAAACGGAATAGAAGCATTGGCAATCGATTGAACAAAAGTCACTCAAATAAAGAATGAAGATTAAGAAGAGAGCGGTTTATGCTAGTAGGTTCTCGAAGAATTTGTTGTTGTGTGGTTAGTGAAGATCCCAAAGAATATGCCAAGTATCCCTGGGCAAAGCCAAAGGGTCGTTTAACCCTTGGATGTAATCATGAGTTCCATTTCCATAAATAGAAGAAATTAGTAGTTGGTAATTATTATGAAATAAACAAAGAAGAATTATCAACCCTTTCTTTTGAACGGCTAATTTTGTTGGAGTTTATAGTACTTTTTGAGCTCATAAGGTTCATTCTGAGTGGTTGATAGGGTGAATACGGGTTGGTTAAACCAACCAAACAAACTCAAAAGTTAGGATTAGTTTGGTTGTTTTATATGATTAAAAATCAATTGATTACTATAAAATGAAAATCAACTAGTTTGGTTTGGTTTCATTTGAAGGAGATATCCAAATCAAACTAAATTAAATTGAACTATTTTTATCCCTAATTTTATGCACATATTATTTCCAAATTTTATGTATTTTAAGAGTTCAGCCCTTAACCTCAAGATTGAATATCCAAACTTTAACCACCAAATTATAACTACACTTGTGCTTTATTTAAATCCTAAAATATTAAATTTATAATATGAATAGTAAAATGGTTTTTAATATAATTTTGTTATGAAATTTAAGTTTTTAAAATTTTTTTAATATAACTACACTTATGTTATAAACGTGAAAACGAATTGGTTTCTTTGAAATATAAATTAATTGATTTTGGTTTGGCTTGAAATATGGTCAAAATCAAACTAAACTAAATCATGTATAATCCTAGTGGTTGAGCAGGTGATTTACTTAGTATTGTTGTGTCTTGGACGTATTTAGTCGTTTGATTAGAAGTCTAATGCATGAAAGTCGGAAGAATTGAAGTGGCTTAAATTCGAATATCGAAATTCCCAAATTGTACGTAAGGGGATAAAGATTCGGATAAGCTACTTCTTCAAGAGCTTAATATGATGCCGGTTGAGGAAATCATGGATATAACAGATTTTTTTTTCTTTTTTCCTTCTGGGAGAAGAAGGAGAACCTACAAAAGGTAATAATAAGTCATATAGAATTAATGGATTCATGGTCAAGTAAAAACTCTCAGATAATGTATTTTATTACAAATTTTTGATAGAGAGATCAAATGGTATAGTTCATTTGTTGGTAGTGTGGAGGATTAAAACATGACTTAGAGACGATTTCGCAGCCATTCGAGATCTTGTTTAAAAAAATAGTAGCACATTTAAAGTCCAGCACTGTTATTTTAATTTCGATCGTTCTGTGTGTAATTAGGCGGGGTCATTTTAATTTCGATTGATTATCGACCTCTCCCTGATCAGCGGAATTTATTCTCTTTGCAAATAATTAATGCAAAGCCAAGGTAATATATATTGTTAGGGACATGAAAGAGATATTTGTCAAAGAGGTTCACTACAGACGCATAAAAGAGGCTTTCTGTGTATTTTGTGCTGGTGAAACGCCAAATCAGTATAAAGACACTGGTGACTAATACAAACCGAGTCACAACAAAAAAGAAATAGAGACTATACGCAAAATTAGATCGTTTGAATTAAAATTCAGAGAAAAAAAAAAGAACAAAGACGTGGAAGCCCTAAAAATCCTAAATAATAATAGCATAACTGGTCAAACACATGAGATTAATATCTAAAATAGTAGTAGTGCTAACAAAATGATAGCGAGTGACATAAACTACAGTAAAGCAATTCTGACATGTCCATGTTTAAAGAAAAAGAAAAGATGGGGAGGAAATATATATTTATTGAATTGTTCAACACTAGAAGAGCCACCACGGCACAACCGGCCGTAGTTCTAGAGGAGAGACATAATGACTACGTGGTAAAGTTTTTGTATGTATTATAATGAGATAATCAATTTATATGTTAAGAATCTTTAACGTTCCATCATAAAATTAATTGGTTAATATGAAGAGTGGCCCAACATCTTATATGGTGATTTTAAATCTTAAGATTTTTTTATGTAAAAATCTTTTATATGTTGTAACACCCTCTCACATGTAATCCAAAATAGTATTTGCTTGATAATTAGATTTGGATGGTCATGTGGCTCGCGATAGAAATGGTTGGATGGACCACCAAAGACCAGGAATTGATGCAGCTCAACTGCTTGCAGAGATAGGCCACCACTTAAATGGATGTGCATAATGAATGATCTCGACGAGTCATATGTGGATATATGCGCAACGTGAGAACTTGGACCAAAAGTCCAACTCTGATACCATTTTAAAAAACTTGAGATTCCAATCTAATATCGATTGGTGCTAGGTGAAGTAGCCCAGAATCTTATTAAGGAGTATTGGATTGTATGAAGTTTTTATGTGGGAGAGAAAAATACTCTAACACTCTCCTTCACGTGTGATTTGATTTGGTAATTGAAAGAAAGGTCACACGTGGGCAAATTAGAACGTCACACGTGGATAAAAAAGGGTCACACATGGATAAATTAGAATGTCACACGTGGATGAAGAAGGGCAGCCTGAGAACTGGACCAAAAGCCCAACTTTGATACCATGTTAAGAATCTCTAAGGTTCCATTATAAAACCAATTGGTCATTATAAAGAGTGGCTCAGGACCTTATATGGTGATTTTGAATATTAAGATTTTTCCATGTGTGACTCTTTTATATGTTATAACATCCCCTTTCACATGTGACTTGAAATAGTACCTGTAGTACTTTGATGACTAGATTTTGATGGTCGTGTGGCACGCGATAAGAAAATAATTATCTAATCTATACGATTGCCTAATCTAATAGCATAAAATAAGAAAATACATTAACAATCAAAATATTCTTCAAAAGCCCCCCTTAATCTCAAGCTGTTTAACAAAGACCAACTTGAGTTTGATAAACGAATTGTTGAGTAGTCTCCGCAAAGTTGAATAAATGAATCATGTAACGAGTTCATCTTCATCAAAACTCAAACTAAAAGAACGAGAAACTACAACACCTAAAATATGAACTGAACGTGAAGGTGCATTTATTGCAAGTTGCCAAGAACATGAACCAAGAATACCGAGAATGGGATTAAGTTCCAGAGCTAGATTTGGATATAAACTTTGCTAGAGATAGGATGCAGGAAAAAGATTGGCTGGCTCTTGTTGCTGTGCATAGTGATGCATGGTTGCTTTCAATTGCCTTCTATTTTGGTGTCAATTTGCTTGAAGGTGCCTTCTGAGCCAAAGCAAGAATCCCACAAGAATGCCAATAATGGGATTGAGCTCTTTTAAACTAAAGCAAAGATATTGCAAACTAAGAAGCAAGAACGGGATTGAGCTCAAATGAGCTTGAGCCAAATTGAGCACGAACTGAACTGAGTAAAAACTTTAGTGGAATAGTAGTGAAAACAATGAGATAACAATAACATAGGCTATCAGGATGGTGACTCTGATATCGTGTGAAAATTAAAAATAAAAATAGAAAAGATAAAATATGGGAGAAGATACGAAAAGGTTAAGGATGGTGAAGCTACCACCAATAGTGGCTCTAGAAAAGAGAAAGACTCAGAAAGACTACATTATGAATTCTTGATGTATTGTAAATACAATAGAATGACTCATTTATAAGCCTCATAACTTTGTGGCTAAGACTAGAAGATAGACTAATAAGATGACTTGGTGGGCAAGACTAGAATCTAGACCAATAAGGTAACTTGAAGAGTAATACTAAAAGTTAGAATAATAAGGAAACCAATTGAAATAATTACCTAATCTATACTGTTGCCAAATCTAGTAGCATAAAATAAAAAGATACACTAATAATCAAAATATTCTTCAACATTATACACCACCTCATAACTTGGTAACCAAGATTAAAGAACTAGACTACTCAGGAAACAAGAGTATAACAAAATCAATTTGACCATTAACTAAATTTAGGCTATGGCCTAACAAAGTACTATAACATAAAGAATTATATTAAGAATAATCCTAAATATACTTTGACAATTTTAAATGTTTCTCAAGGATGCAAGTGTCGCGGCTGCAGAACTTAACTGAAAATGTTGTCCAACCAATGATCAAAGAAGTGGACTATATTATAAGAAATAAAAATATGGAAATGCGAACAAAAAGTCGATCCTACATTGGCTTTTCAGTTAAAGCTCGATCGAGTTTCATGCTTGTAGTAGCTTAAGTTGTTCTTCCTCTATTTCTGCTTCTCCTGACTTCAATCAAAGTTACTTAACTAAAAACACTCATTGAAATTAAGTACCGCTTGAAATTATTAGCTGCACTACAAGAGTTTACTCCAATAATTACGCTTATTTTGGTTTGTAGTTACGCTTATAAGTGCACCAATATTGTTTAATTACGCTTCATTACAGTGTAATCAATAGACGTGTAACAAAAATTTATGTTACGCTTGCAAGCGTAACCATATCTTGTTACGCTTCCAAGCGTAATTAAATATGAGTAATTAAATATGATTTTGCTTGGAAATATAACTAAATATTAACTAAATTATTTTTAATATTAATTTAATTTTGTTTAATAAAATATCTATTATTTGTACAATTTAATACATCTATTGATTATATTTATATTTAATTATTATATACACTTTTTCACAAATTCTAATATCAAATTTCTCTTTATTGCATTTAGAAATCATGTACATTAGATGTAACAAAATACTATATACCACATTTAAAAGTGGTCCTAATACAAAGATATAAATTGTACATCAACATTGATTTAAATAAAGCTACAATTGTTCCCCTAAAAAAGATCAAATGATGCATGCAATCAAGCGAACTACAAGAAGAACATCCCGGGAGGGCTTCCACATTATCCACGTTATTTCCACCGTAACATCCCCTACCACGTCTGCTCCTAGCCACGGCCTCCATAGCAATAGTAGTAAGTCTCTTCTTCGTGCGGGCTTGAGGAACCCACATACAACCTGCACGAAAGCAAGAATTCGAGATGATAGTAGATACTTAAAGACATGCCTGGTATTTGCTTAAGAAAGAATGATGTTAAAAAGTCAATTGTCAATAGCAAATTGTAGAAAACTTGTCAAATGATTCGCATAACCAAAACAACATTAATTGATTAACACTAATTATTCATCTGCATTCGAGCAATTGCCACCACTTTCAGTAACAAATTAAATTCAACATAGACACCCATTTTAATAACACACCTAGTATACAACACAAAACTGAAATTTAAAAGTAAGAAAATGAAAGTAAATAACCAAAAAACTAAAAGTACCACCTAATAACAAAAAACAGAGAATAGAACACACCAAAACCTCCAAAAAGAAAAATTATCATAAAATCTCGAAATGAAATATCGCTGCTTGTGAGATTTGTGGGAGAGGTAGTTGCGGGTGATGGATCTTTTCCCCCGGGGGGAGAGGGGTGTTGTTCGCAGGTGCGGGGATCCACGGGAGGGGGTGGTGGTGGGTAAGTGTGGTTATAAGAGGTTAGGGATGAGGGGGGAGGGGGGTCGCTGGAGAGGGGGCGGTTTTGGGAGATGAAGGGTGGGTGTTGGAGCGGGGGGGGGGGGGGTTGTGGTCATTCAGGATTTTGGGGTTGACAGGTAGGAAGGAGGAGGAGAGAAGAAACAGGGGCTTTGGGGGAAAGGAAAATGGTTTTGTTGCATGTGATTGATCCACGGCTAACAATCCTTGTTTGGCATTAATCTGGACGGTGGTGGTTTGTCTTTCATTAGTTTCACAAGGATTAATGATGTGGCCAATTTCCTTGCTATTTTGTTCAAATATTTTAATTTATTGTAGTTTGGCTAGAAAATATAGAACTAAATTAAACATTATGAAATAAAGTTAATAATATAAATTCAATCAATTAAGTTAAATATATTTGAAAAGCGCATATCTTTCGTTGAATAGATCCACACAACCAAACTATATTCATCCTAATTTTATTATATATAGTTAAATCAATACAAACTATATATACCTTAATTATATATATATATATATATATATATTAGTTAAATTTATAATATGGATAGTAAATCAAACTTGATGTACTAGTCAATTTTTTCTTGAAATTATTGGGTAAACTTTAAAAATTTTCTTTCCTTTTTTGAATTTCTTAATAAAATTTAAACTTTTTTTTGTATAACTAAAAACTTATAACAACAAGTCGGATTTGGTTTGAAATTAAGTTGGATCCATTGCCATCTTAGGTTTATTTGGCAAAATTAGCTGTTAAAGTACCTAATAAATGTTCAAGTAGTTGATAGTGATTATATTTTAGTTGTTAGTTAATAATTGTTTAACTAGCTAATTGAATTAAATATATTCGATAAAATGAGTTATTAGGTTATCTAATAAATGTGAAATAGCGTAAAAAGACACTGGTATTACGTTACTATTGTTATAATTATGATTATTATTGTTATTAAATAAGATAATTTATTTTATAATTATATATTTCTTATAAGAATATTTTGTTATTATTAAATAAGATAACGTTCTAAAAGTTGGTTTTGATTAAAAGTCAACAGAGTTTGAGACTAAATGAAGAAGTTAAAATTTTTAACTTCTCCATTTACTTTTTTGCCAATGGTGTTTTAATATATTTTTTGGACAAAAATACCCTTTTTAATTTTTCATTATGCTAATAGCCACCCCACTTTTTCCTACCCCTATTTTATTTAATTTGGCGTTCTTAGCTTCTCATTAGATTGCAATGATATATGGTTTTATTTTTGTTAATATATTTTATTTTTTTGTAATATTTTGAATTATAACTATAATATTTTAAAGTTTTTTTTTAAACAAATAGAAATATGAATAAAATAGTATGCTATAGAAAGCAAACAATATTTGTTCAAAATATCTATTTCAATAATTTATACAACCAATAGTTATTTCCAAATGTAAAACCAAATACCGTCTCATTTGGTAAAAGTTCATTTCATATACAAATAACCAAACACATTTTTGTCTTCACCGAAAGTCTATTTGACTAAAAGTTCGTTTTGAAAAGACTTTTTACAAAACTGAATTTCTCAACTAAATGCCAAACTCGCTCTAAAATATTAACATTTCACAAACACTACTTCAAACGCTATTTGGAATGAAAATACTATTTAAAATATCATTTTATTGAATAGTGAAAATGGGAGGAAGTAGTGTTTTTACTAAGTCAAAACACTAAATACTACTTCAAACATTGTTTCGAATAGTGCCTTTAAGAGGGTTTCAGTTTGGATTTGATTTTGAATTTTTTACACTAGACTAAAAAAATTGAATAAAATATATTTTTAAATAAGGCACTAGATTTAGAAGCCAAAGTATAAAAAAAAATTTTTTTTAACCATAAGTAATTTTTTTATTGCGCTTAAAAGCGTAGCTAACCATAGGCTATTTTCTATTATACTTGAATTATTACACTTAGAAATGTAACTAATATCTATTTCGCTTAGAAGCGTAACAAATAATTTATTATACTTAGAAGTGCAACTAATTTTATTACCCTTGAAAGCATAATAAGGATTTTATTTCACTTGAGTTATTACGCTTAGAAGTGTAATTAATATTTAATACGCTTAAAAACGTAACTAATATTTTATTATACACGCTTAAAAACGTAACTAACATTTTATTATACTTAGAAGTGCAACTACTTTTATTACGCTTGGAAACGTAACAAATATTCTTTTACGCTTTGAAGCGCTTCCAAGTGTAATTTATTTCTTTACGCTTCTCTCAAATGTGACAAAAAAAACGTAACTACTGGCTTCATTTCTTGTAGTTGCTTCTGCATTTATTTTTTGGTCCTGTTGAGGAAAAATTTTGTATTGAAGAAAATTGTAGAGACATTGAGGCCAAATTTTCTGATCCTAGTAATTTAGTCTTAACACATCTAAATATATATACTAAAATCTTCTCTATAAGTTTAAACTTTTAGAAGAGGTGGTAATTTTAATATGATATTAGAGCCCAACTGTTCATGTGCAAGGCTCAAAGATGAACTCCACTTGCACGTAAAGGGGCATGTTGATAAAAATAAATAAATATACCAATATACTATCGACAAATTTAAGCTTTTAGATGAAGTGATAAGTTTAACATTTAGCCCCCTTTCCAATTACCCATATGTATAACTTTAGCTCAAGTATTGTTGGGATATTTAATTGGCATATTCCACCCTATATGAATCTTGTTGGATGATTATTACAAAATTAATTAACATCATGATGATTAGGTAGCTTTATGCCTTATATATATATATATATATATATATATGTATATGTATATATATGTATATATGTATATGTATATATATATGTATGTATATATATATATGTATATGTACGTATATGTATAGATATATATAGAGAGAGAGAGAGTTTTTCTACTAAATTTATTGTACTAGAAAATGTAAAATGAAAAATGTTTTTCATCTTCCGAGTGTGGGGTTTAGTTCCCACAAACTCCAAAGACACCTTAAAATAAATCATTAATCCGCCTCTAACACTACTAGTTTTGATTCTTAAAATTACTTAGCCCTCGTTGATACCATATACTAAATCATTGTTTGAGATTGCTGGTTCTTTTTTCCATTCGGGAATATTGGATTAAGGAATTCTTTCCAGAGGTCACTTAATATTTCTACATTGAAGTTGCCTTGGTATAAAAAAAGTGTCTTTTTCTTTTTAAAAAAATTAATAATGATTCTCTCGTTACTTTTAATAATGAATCAAACTTGAGAAGTCTAGAATAAAAAAAATACTACTATTGAATTATACCTTTTGTCCATATGAATAAATTATGGTGTTAGTATAAAAAGATATAAGCTAGTTTAAACATTGAGTACAATTAAGTTATACCTCTTGTACATATAAATAAAGTGCTAGCATAAAAGATATGAGCTAGCTTAGATATTAATTAGTTGACAAACAGAATAAAGCTGTTTTGGGACAAATGCTGAAATCGATGCCGATGAGAGTTTTAGATATTTGACGAGATACTAAGCATGACCTACAAATCTTAGCTAGTGGGTTTCCCATTCATGTTCGGTTCGGAAAGTACGCTAAACAATGGCTTTAAAAGCCACAAAAGAATATATGCCCTAATAAATAATTATATAATTTTCTAAGTTCTTGATGCACATAGAGCTTTTTAATTGGACGAATCACAGGTACATCAACTTTTTTCTGGCCTAGGATTGGTCATTTTCGGAAAGGGTATGTCTAGCCTAAGAGACTGATGTTGACTGAATTTTGTTTAAAGTAGAAGCAGTTTTTAAGTGTTAAAAATGAGGCAAAAGTGCATGAAATGAAAGAAAAGCAAGACAAAGAGCCCCTGCGCGCGCGCACTCTCTCTCTCTCGTTCTCACAGTCACACACTCACACTCTCGTCTTAATCAACCCCCAGGGACTTGTTAAGGCCGAGATTGAGGAGTAATATTTGTGATAAAATGCTATATAGCTCCGAACTTAAAAATTTTTAATTACAATAGTGATTGATAATATTTACGGTAAGATGATATACAAATCTAAACTTAAAGTTCTTAGTTACAATAAGTTGTCATTCAACGACTCTGAGTTATAATGATCTAGCTAGGACTTGGCATAAATATACAACCTCTATATAAAAATGGGAAGGAGGCAAAGACTGAAAAACTGGCAGCACTGGGTATGGACTAACCAAAGCATTTAATTATACTTTGGGATTTAGATCTCCCGATAAATTATCCTATTATTTCATTATGAGAACAATATATCATCAATTTACCACCATTAAATTGTTCGTTTGCTCACTCCTTCACTCGTTCACGAAACTTATATATCTATAAAATGTAGTTGATATTGATAAGAAGAAAGTAAGAGAAAATTGACTGGAAGTATATAACCTTCACTAGGTATGTACTTGCTGTCCCCCTTAACCTTTTATAATGAGAAAAACAAATGAAAAGAAAATTGTTATTGGTGAAGTCTAATCAAGCTTTATTAGTTTATAACAATTTGCAACGTGTGACAGTGGCAAAGCTCTTTGAATGGGAATGACTCAAGAAGTGCTTTTCTTACCAAAAATGGAAATATTCCCATGCTTTCCTCCTTTTTAATTTTTTTGCACTAATATCGTACGTACCAGCACGATTTTGTGCACCAATCTTCACTAAGTTTTTGTCTATAATTTTTTTTTTTAAAAAAAAAATGCCATGTGTGGGACCTTTAAATGGTCTTAAGTAGCTGCCTTGCTCCGCGATAATAATATCTCAAGCATCAGTTTTCATTTCTGCAAGTATTCGTGTTTGCAGTCCCAAGTATTTTTTGCTTTAGCTCACTCGAATCTCTTTACTCATTTTCCATGGCTTCAAATCAAAAACTTCGTATGCTAGTCTATTATATACTTCTTCTCTTGGTTCTGCAGCAGCAATTTCACTTTATTGCAGCATCAAGGCTAGCAAAATCTTATCCTTGTGCGAGCAGACCCAAACCTCCATCGACTAACAGCGCCGCGTTCAATCGTTACAAGAAGACGGAGGAGGACGCGTTTAGACCAACCAGTCCAGGACATAGCCCTGGAATGGGACACCAAGCTCCACCGCACGCACACTGACCACTGGCTAGTCTGGCCGTGCTTATTTGGGTGTTTATAAGTTATTCTACCGGCTTTTCACAGAAAATGTTTATCAGCATGTAAAATATATAAGCACGGAACACCCTCGTAATCTAGATGGCATCGATCCTATATATGTTTGCTGCTTGGCGAATATTATATTTTGTGATTCATGCGATGGATAAATAAATAATGTCAAGGGAGACATGTCTCTCTCTTGATCTTGTCGAATCCATTTGTTATTTCATTTTTCTGTGTTTCTTCTTTTGTGGTTTTGGTAGTTCTATGGTCTCAAGTGTATTTCATGGACGAAACAAAAAACTTCCAGCTTTTTGTTGTTTTTTTTGTGAAGTATTCGATTTGACAATGACTATTTGTTTGCTAAGATAATAGTAGGTCGGTCATGTTCCAATGACATTCAGGCCCCTTGATTTTGGAGTGACTTTTATGTCTTGCAGAACTACTTCTTAATTTACATCTTTTCAGACAATTATCAACTTAACTATCATACTTCATACCCAAAATACATATAAAGATCAAAAACTATCAGGACTTCAACTATATACATTTACAGTACTTCAATTTGTGATCATTGTCTTCTGATAAGTAAAGAGAAATAACTATGAGGGTGTTTGGCTTTGCTTATTTTAGGTGCTTATAAGCACCTAAAAAAAGCACTCTCTCACATGTTTTTTACTATTTAAGTGTTTATAAACACCAAATAAGTAAAGCCAAACACCCTCTATATCCTATAGGAGTTATTGTTATTATTATTATTATTATTATTATTATTATTATTATTATTATTATTATTAATAATAACCATACAATGCAAGATTGCTTAACAGTTTACTTTTGTCATTTTTATGAGTAGGAAGTTTAGTATCTAAATTTTGTTAATTAGAATCGCATAACCTATTTTTCGTTGTCTTGTCAGTATATAAATATATCGTCTCTCTATATATTAGCTTGGGCAAGAACGAACAATAGACAAAAGAACTGATACCCTAATAATAAATTTCTCAAGTCCTCATCATGCGCATATATTTTCTTTATTAAATAAACAGAAGGACGTTAACCTTTTCTTTTTTTCTCTCTTTTTTTTTTTTTTTTTGGTTTGGGTTGGGGGGAGGTTCGGTACGTAGAACCTGAAAGAAGTAAATATACATGGGACAGGGTGTAGATTGAGCAACTCCTGGAGAGTAATATGCATGAAGTATACAATGGGAGAGTTTATTTTATATTTAATTATTATTAATGATACAAACGAGATGGATTTGTAGATATACCACTAAGGAATGACAAATTAATTATAAATAACAAGAATTAGAACCCGAATCCAAAATTTCTGCAAGCATCTGTGTTTTCCAGTCCCAAGTCTTGTATCTCTATACAATCATTTGCAGCTTTAACTCACTCGAATAACTTCATTCATTTTCCCTGGCTTCAAATCAAAAACTTCATGTGCAGCTAGCCTTTTGTATACTACTTCTCAGGGTTCTGCAGCAGCACTTTCGCTTTATTGCAGCGGCATAATTTTATCCTAGTTCTGTGAGCAGATCACGTAAACCTCCATCAACTAACTGCGCTTCTTTCAATCGTTACAAGAAGATGGAGGAGGACGCCTTTAGGCCATAGACCTGGAATGGGACACCAAGGTCCACCGCACGGGCTCCGACAGCCAGTTTGGCCATACTTATTTGCGTGTTGATAAGCAATTTCTGCCAGCTTTTCACAAAAAATGTTTATTAGCATCCAAAATATTTTCTACTAGCATCCAAAAAAAGCACGGCCTAACACCCTCGGAATCTAGATGGCACCGATCCCATATATTTTTGTGGCTTGGCGAATATTATATTTTATGATTCATTAGATGGATAAATAAATCATGTCAAGGGAAATAGATCTCTTTCTTGATCTTGTAGAATCATATACCCATTTGTTATTCCATATTTACAATGTTTAATTCTTCTTTCGTGGTTTGATAGCTCAATGGTTTCAAGTGAGTTTGCATGGATCAAACAAAACTCTCCAGCTCTTTATTGTTCTTTTCGTGAACTACTAGACTTGACGATGACTATTTGTTTGCTAGGATAATATTAGATCGGTCATCTTCCAATGATATTTGGGCCTCTGATCTTGGAGTGACTTCATCGTCTAGTTTGCAGGGCCGCATCTTTACATCAATCCTTTCAGACAATTATCCACTTAACTATCATATCCAAATTAATTGCACTCGTGACTCTAAGAAATCTATTTAATTTAAGAAATTTATTTTTGATTTTTCAGTCAGTGGGGACTGTATTTGCACATTTTCCCAAATAAGAGAGGGAATGTGCATCACTTTTTTATTAAAATCAAGGAGGCTATTTTCACCCAAATTACTTATTCTTTTTGTTTGTTGACAAGTCAAATTACAAAAGTACATTTTTACCCTCTGGTTATCTCTAGCAAGAAAATAACAATGGGTATGAGTGTGCAATTTTTTTTTTCCTTTTTTAAACAACAGGGATATCAATGAATTTTGAAATTACAAAGACTTTTTTATACATGCAACTTTATCAAAACACTAGGATAAAATTTGTTTCGCTACTCTATACTAAAAGAATCTATTTATAAACCTCATAACTGTGTAAGGATAGAGAAGTAAACTAATAATTAAGTAGAGAAACTAATAAGGAAACTCAGAAACTAGGTTAATTAGGAAAACCTGTCTAGCTGATTTAAGTCAAGCCTGAACTTGTCATTTTCATTAATAAGGCGTTTAACGAATTTTGTTAATTAGAATGGTATAATCTGTTTCCCGTTGTCTTGTCAATATATAAATAAATCATATCTTTTAGCTTGGGCGAGAGCAAACAATAGCTTAAAAAGCAACAAAAGAATTGATACCCTAATAATAAATTTCTCCGTTCCTCATGTGCGTATATTTTATTTATTAAATAATCAGAAGGGCATCAATTATTTGGCGGTTTGTAGCCCAACAGATTTGGGACTAGTATTTCCTTAAAGAAAAAAGAGGCGTTGATGTTGATTTAATTGTGCTTATTAACTGGAAGCAATTTTTTAGTGTCAAAAAAGGAGGCAAAAGTGCATAAAAGCAAGCAAGACACGTAGGCCTCTGTGCACGCGTTCCGGAGGCGGACAATTAAAGGACGGCTGTTATTCTTGGAGTAAAATTATCGTTTAACTAATAATTTATTTTTAACATTAATGTAATATAAAGTTGTATCTTCACTAATTTATTATTTTCAAATTTTAAATATAAAAAAATTAAAATATCAGAATATTAAAATAAAACATTAATTGAAAATTTCAATATTCTCTTCCTACGTATGTGTATTTTTCTTGTTTATATATATATTTTTTTCCAGACAAGTTCACTATCAATTTGCTGGTCCGACTTGTAAATGCATGCAACTTGGAGAACTAAAAATATACATATAGGTTGGCGTGTAAATAATTGAGCACTATGTATTGAAGTATTGAAGTGTAATGCATCATGTGGAGAACTATCTTATAGATTTCAAAATTTAATTATTAGTGATACGAAAGAGTGTTGGATATATATATACCATTAAGGAATGATAAATTAATTATCAATGGCAAGAAATTAAACTCCGAATCCAACATAATTAAAAAAAAAGTTCTGAGGCTAGTTATATATATATATATATATATATATATATATATATATGCGCTTTGCATTTAGGTTTTAAATAATCTTAACAGCACGTAACGGGAGGATATTGAAAGAACTTGCAATGCCTGGGATACAAAATAAGAATACCAAACTGCAAAATGACACCTTACTCAGATTGCAAAAAGGACTTTACAAAATATGAGACAAAAAATCATCTAGCAGATCTCTCGTAAGCTGAGTGGAAGAGCATTTTTGCTTATAAAAGTCTAGTTAATTAAGCATATATTATTGCGGCAAACTGCTAAATAAGAAAGCAAATCCAAATCAACTTGTTCTTTCTGAAATCTAATCAAACCCCATATATTTTTTTGTTGATTGTGGCCCGTATTATTGAGCAACAAAAAGAGTAAATGGCCTTATTAGCAAGTTATTTCATTAGCTTGTTACTATAATAGCACATACTTAATATATTGTCTTATTTGAGTGGTATACTGTTTAAAAAATTTGTGTACTATAAATAGGGACTAGGATATTGTATTATGTGTTGGGGATACCAAAGTGAAAAGCTTTATAATATTCGCTAATCCATAGTAAAATTATTCTCTACAGCCCGTAGATGTAGGCTTTAGGGCCAAACTACCTAAATTCTCTTGCGTCTTTCCTTCTCTTGTTCTTCGTTTATGCGTGTTTTTCCCTAACATTTTTGTTTATTGATCTATAAGAATTTTGATGAGCAACTATCGGAAAGTTCTCTCACTACAAAAAATGATACCAGCAATTACATATAGTTTAATCTCTAGTTATGATTAAAAATGTAATTAAAAAAATTCGCTACACTTGCTACAAGTGTAACTAATATTGATGCAACAAAAAATATTGCTACACTTAAAAAAATATAGCTAAGGTTTAATACATTTGACAGTGTAACTAATATTAGTTACAATTTAAAATGTAGGTAAAATTTACTACACTTTCAAGTGTGTGTATATATACACACACACATGTGTGTGTGTGAAAAAAAAAATTAAAATTAAAATTAGAATAAAACTTTGAACTGTAATAGTCCGATTTGTATAAAAATTGGATTAAGAAAAACCAATAAAGGAGAGTTTTGCCTCAATTGGTTTTATATATGATATGGTATTGTAACATTCTCAAATCCATCGATGTGGGACAAAGCATATGCTATAGGCTTTAACTTCATACTTTTAAAGTGTACTAAGCAAATGCCACTTGTACTTACCAATTATTTAGCTATACTTGGAAGTGAGACTGATTTAACTACACTTGGAAGTGTAACTTATATAAAAAATTATACAAAGATATTTTGTTACATTTGTGTAACCATTTCAAAATACTTTTTATATTTCCTTGAAGCGTAACCAAAAATACATAACTATACTTATACTTACTAATTATTTAGCTACACTTAGAAGTGTAACTAAATTAGCTACACGTGAAAGTGTAACAAAATAATTGACATATGAAAAATCATACAAAAATATTTTGTTACGCTTATTTCTCTACACATATCTCAAGCATAACAGAAAAAATGTAATTACTGAAATAAAATATTGTAGTGTCTGGACAAATCTGGAAGTGCTTATTCTCACCAAAAATGGAAATATTCCCACTTTCTCTGCTTTTATTACATCAATTATTCGGCTTTAAATAGCAGCCCTGCTTGGCCATTGCAAAGCATCATCACTACTCTCTCCATTTCTTCTGCAAGCAAATTGTGTGTTTGATCAGTTAAGAAGTTCCATGGCTTCGAATCAAAAACTTGGCATGGTGGCCTTTTATATACTTCTCTTGGTTCTGCAGCATCAGCAGCAGTTTCACTTTATTGAAGCAGCATCAAGGCCAGCAAAATCTTATCCTAATTCTGTGAGCAGATCACGAAAAGCTCCATCGACTAACAGCGCCACGTTCAATCGTTACAAGAAGATGGAGGGAGACGCGTTTAGACCAACCAGTCCAGGCCATAGCCCTGGAATGGGACATGGAGGTCCACCAGGCGCACACTGATATATTTGCTAGCTGCTTGGTGAATATATATTATATTTAGTGGTTCATGCTATGGATAAATAAATAAATAGTGTCAAGAGAAAGCTCTCTTGATCTTGTAGAATCTATTTGCTATTCCACCTTATAATGTTTCTTCTTTCGTGGTTCTGATCTATATAGCTGATCTATGGTTTGAAGTTTACTATATATTGCATGAATGAATAAAACTACCAGCTTTTATTCTACATTGTTTTTGTGAAGTACTGCAGTTCTGGATTTGCTAATGGCTATTATTCGTTAGCTAGCTTGATGGATATCGATCAAGTTTCAGTGGTAGGGAAAAAGATATTCAAGTTATTTGCTTTCAGGTATTAGCCTAACCAAGCCCCGCCTTTAGTAATTTTCCTTTTCTTTTTTCTCTTTTTAGGTTCCTCTGTTAGTTAAGGTTATCGAAAATTAATTATTTTCTGTACAAAATACAATTTATGTTAATAAAAAATTATCTGAAAAAACATAATATTTTTATTTTATCCTCCTTTTTTTGTGCATGAATCGTTACTATTTTGGTAGGCGAAAAAAGTAGAAAATTTAAAACATAATATTTTTATATTTTTTCGGAAAACATGTTTTTGAAACTTTTCAAATCGTGACATAGCCCTTGGGAAGTTTTTCTTATTTTCTTGCCAACCAAAGTGGTGAATATGAATTATGCAAATAAATTAAAAAAATAAACAAATTAAGTTCTTATTATGTCATTTGGATATTTTCCTAATTAAGGACATAAATGATGTTATACTAAAGTAACTAACTCTTTTATTAACTTTAATTTTATTCTCTTGGAAAGAGAGGGGAAAAAAAAAAAGAATTGAAGGCCCTTTTGGTCGAAAATCTAAAAATAAAACTTGAATGTCTTTTTTTCCCTCCAATCACATGGGCGAAACTGGGGTGGGGGGCCCCGAGCCCTGAACTCTTTTTTAAATATAGTTTATATTTAAGCTATTTATTTTCTTCACCTTTTGGGTTGCCCCGTCTTTCTAACATCTAAAAAATAAATTACTGAAGTTAATGAGTTATTTAGAATTTTTAGTAAAAAAGAAAGAGAGGTGACACTCCCTGTAAATTTTATTAATTAAGCAAAATTATATATAACATAAAAGTGGATATTTTAGTTGGGTATTTAAAATTTCAAGTGTCTTGGATTATCTTGTTCATCTTTAATGATTTTCATAAATAATATCATCTAACTCTTTGTTGAAAATTTTCAAAATAAAATTTAAGCTTTGCATCATCATAAATGATTTTTTTCTTGGTATAACAATATCTTTAATAGGAAAAAAAAAAAAAGAGATAGTTGATAACTTATTATGGATTGATTTCTTATTATTCTTATGCCATGAAATAGCAGCCAGGGGCGGAGCTGTCCAGATGGTTAGTGGGGGGCACACTTATAAAAAAAATTTATATAAATTAAAAATAATTAGTAAAAATACAAAATAATTAATATTACAATAATAATAATAATAATAATAATAATAATAATAATAATAATAATAATAATAATAATAATAATAATAATATCTTATTACACACAATGAATATAAATAAATAACTCTTTAACTTATACAACAAACCAAAAACTTATTTATTGCACTATTTTGTTTTACTTTTCTCCCATTTATATTTTCTTTACTGACTCAAATTTCTAATTATTTTTAATTTTTTCGCTTTCCATAACAAACATATTACAAATCTAATTTCTAATTATTTTTAATTTTTTCGCTTTCCATAACAAACATATTACAAATTTATATTTTTTCCATCACTTGTCACGATTACAAGGGGTGCACGAGGGCGTACCTTTTTCACGAGGGAGTTGCACTTCATAACGATTAGTCTCTCATTTAAAAAATAATTAAAAGAACTACAATAATTTTTTTTCCCAAAAGAGCCAGGCCCCTCCAAGCATATGTGCCTCCACCTATCATAACAGCGAGTGCAAATTAAAGGCATTAATAAGATATACAGATATGTAATTTATAATCTTTTTTTGGAGTTAATAGATGAGAAATAGTTAGTTCTAATTTGTATATACTCAAATATATGTGGTTCATCATACTAATCAGATACTTGCATATATGATTATATATAATGGTGAAATCTTTTTTTGAACTTTGATAGAAAGATTTATATTATTTCCCAACTAGGGTGTTTTATCAATAACTTTTTTTGTTAATTTTTGAGTAAAAACATTATTCTCAATTCTATTTTCTCTCTCTCTTTTTTTTTTTTTTGAAAAAACGCACAATGAAAAGATATGACTTAATTTCTGTATTTTAATCAACACGAACAAGAAATGTAAAACAACAATTCTACTAAACTAGCCCGTTACTTTTTGGTTGATTTTGTTGCCTTTAATCAGATAATAACTGCTCAACTGCCTTAAAATGGATACAATTAGTATGACTTAAAAGGGCTGAGAAAGGGATGTCTAGTTAAATGTTACGAGCCCACAAAAATGAAAAATAATTGCTGAGGAAATGAGAGTAAACAAGGAGCAGAATATAGGATAATTTGGTCCTCGAAAGGTGAGCAACCAATTTGAGTCTGAATCTGTAAATTTTACCTCTTGAACAAAGATTAGAGTAAAGTTTTTTTTGAAAAAAATTCAAGATTCGATTCTTAAATTTTTATTTTTTATTTTTAGAAAATACTTCTAAACACAATTAAAAGAATTTGCAAATAAATTTTCCAATATTTATTAACACCGTTTATTCTTAACACAGTCTATTAATAATAGAATATTGTCAACAAGCAAATATGATTGTCTATTGGAAGAATAATCGGACAGTTCTTTTGTCTCCCGTCGCCACTTCTTTCTTTGTTTCGCGTTAATTTTTACTCTCTCTTTCTTGACGCAACAAAAGAATCGATACAATATATAAGATCTTTGGACACAAATTATATCATGCTCTTGTAGAATTGTATTCTTACAAAGTATGGTGTACTCATATTAAAAAACGGAAAAAAAAAAATCAAATCTATCTTTTCCTCTCCTCTCCTTTCTCTCTCTCTTCTATCTCCTCTCCTTCTTCTTTTCTTCTATGATTATCATGCCACCACCAAGCTACCATGCCGCGAGGTTCAAGCTCTCTTCGGTGCCATCCTTCTCTCTCTGTTCTCCTTTCTCTTCTCTCTCCTCTCATTTCTCTCTTCTTTTCTTCTCTCTTTTTCTTCAATCATCACACCACCACTAAGCCACCATGCCGCGAGCTTCAAGCTCTCTTCTGCACCTTTTCTCATTGTAGTTTCACGATTCTCATGGTGCATTTAATTCAAGATTTAATTACTTAACTCTATATTCACTATTAATGGATGCTCAAGCAATTTCAAACTTTTTAGATTGTGATTCATGGCAGCACCACCACCACCAAATAAGTCTTCCCGTTGTCGTCTTGTTCATTGTGTGTGAATGTGTGTGTGCGTGTGCATGTTCTGTAAAAGTGTGTGCATATGTGTTTGTGTCTCTGTATATGAGAGCCGTGAACAAATAGTTATGGGATAATGAACAAATATTTGATATATATATATATATATATATATATATATGAAAGTTAGTAAATAAATAGTTGTGGAATAATGAACAAATATTCAGTGAATAAATAGTTGTTAGATAGTGAATAAATAGTTGTGACGTAATAAACAAATATTTGATGTATATATGAAAGCCATTGAACAAATAACTGTGGGGTAGTGAACAAATAGTTGTGGTGTAATAAACAAATATTTGATGTATATATAAAAGTCAGTGAATAAATAGTTGTGAGATAATGAACAAATAGTTGTGGTATAATAAACAAATATTTGATGTATATATAAAAGTTAGTGAACAAATAATTGTGAGATCATGAACAAATAGTTGTAGAATAATGAATAAATAGTTTTAGTAGTGTCGGCATAGGAGAAGACGATTCCTAGCCTTTCGATTGAATCGATAGTTCCACTACCCGGCATAAAGGAATAGATTTGATTCCAGGTTGGACGGCAAAAAGCAGGAAGGGGGGGGCATCTCCTCCAATCATGCCAGCCAAGTGGTAAAGAGAAGTAAATATAAAGCTTTGGATGGAAAGCGTCTAAGAAAGATAGAATATTGGACCGGGTTGAAGGGCTGAACCAAGCATGTCGGAAATGTTGGCTAATGCACTCTTTTTCCTCCTATAATCTTGATCTCCATGGTAGGGAACATGTCTAGGGAACGAGGAAGAAATTGATAATCCACCTAAGGTCTGTATATTCCACTTACGCTTAAGTGTCAGTATAACTTGAAGGCCTCCATTTCCATTTCCACTATGGAGAAGCTGTTGATAGCTCTATTCTTGCTCTCAGTCTCCAAAGGAGGGAGGGTGCCCTTAGTTGTACTAGCCTTTTTAGTATGATCACATAGAGAAAGTCTATTGCGCGAAAATGCTTTTTCTTGCTTTCTTTCGGTTGGAAGTCGTGACGTAATGAACAAATATTTGATATATATATAAGAATTAGTGAACAAATTAGCTATACAGTAATGAACAAATAGTTGTGAGATAATAAATAAATAGTTAGTGAACAAACATTTACTGTACGTAAATAATAACGTGTAATGTTGATTCACGTGCTGCTGTCGAGTTGTTTGTTCCAAGATCCAGACGGTATCGGGTCTAGTGGTTCTTTGCCCACCACACCCTAATAATTATTATTATTTTTTATCTGACAGCCTGAGAGATTTAGGGCTGAGATTTTCTTAATTAAACAAAAAAAGAGTGAGGTTGATGTTGATTGAATTGTATTTTATTGTCCAATTTCTAAGGGTTAGATATGGAGACACAAGCGCATAAAGTACAATAAGACAAAGGCCTTTGCTCACGCTCTGTCTTTCTCAATCTTTCTTTCTTAACATGTGTAGGAATTGAGAGATCGTCCACTGAATTTTTGAAGGCCGACAATTGATAGAGGGGCTGACGTTTATTCACGCTTGGGTTTCGATCCTTTTTTTTAATATTTAATTATAAATTATAATAATATAGGTCATATATATTTTTTTAACGAGATAATATATTTTAAATTTTATAGATTCGAATGAATTTTAAAACAATTAAATGAAAGAGTCCGTTGAATGAAAGAGTCTGTTTGCCTTTTATTTTCTTCAAGTTGCTTATAAAAAATAGATGTGGATTATGGCTTGTTTTGGAGAAACTCATTTTAGATCTGAAATTTGACAAGTGCCTGATCTGTAATAAGATTGTCGTTTCCTTTGCAATTATTATTAGCCTAAACAAAAATTCTGTCATAAGTTAGTTGGATTATAATGTCTTTAATTTTGAGTCATGGTACTATAATTTTATAATTAAATAGCACATTATAATTTTATATTTAAATAGTAAATTATAATATATAAATACAAATTATTTTTATCTTTAATCTTTTTGAATTTATAAATTTTTAATTTTAAATTTTTTAATATTGTGAGGTCAAATCATAAAATAAGTGTCTTCAAATAAGTCATAGTAAACACAATATTAGTAACTTTTGATGCTGTAAGCAAATGAGACATGTTTGACATTGGATATCATACGCTTGTAAGCTGCATACATGTTTGGTAAATACGCATTTGTAAGTAGTATTGTTAGTTAAAATCACTTAAAAAACCTTTGATTCGGATAAGAGATTGTTTTCTATTTAAAAGGTAGAGATATCTTTTTATTTGATCAAATTACTTTAAATAACACAGATAAAAAAAAAAAAAAGTAAGGAGAGTGTTTTTTGTTTGTCTTATAAATAAATAAAATTTACTTATAAACAAATTTTTGAAATAAGTATAAGTTCCTTTTTTGGTGCTTCTAATATAAGCAAATTTGATCACCTTATAAGCAAAATTACACGGCCTTTAAGGTGCGTCTGACTAGCAAATGGCGTCCATCTTGGAGTCTGGAGAAGTAAATAGTTTTTTTCTTTTTGTTTTCGTCAAAGATGGCATGCATGGAGCTTAGAGGGCAAGTCAAAAAGAGCGACGCCTAGTGACAAGTTTCGGCCTTTCATGGGGAGGATATGTAAGTGCACCACTAGCAAATATGTGATAAGTTTGTATATTAATTAATTAACAAGATCTTAAAGCTTGTTTTGATTCATCGAGTGAAAAGCTTTCCATTAACACTCACACACACAAACAAGAGAAGCTAAGATTTAAAAACTTGCTATAGTACTATGGGATGCGTAGAATAATATCAGGAAACAAAACCAATGTATTCCTTTCTAACGCATTGATTTGTTCAAAAAAAGAGATTAATATTTCGTTTAGTCTCTGGCCTCTAATTTTTTTAATAATTGAGTTTTTTATTTTTAAAATATGATAAATTAATCTCCTACTTTTTAAATTTATGATGACATTAGGGTTCGTTTAAATTGACTTGTTTCAAAAATAATTTTTAGTAACTTTTTTAAAAAATAATTTTTTGAGAAGTTAAAAATTTTAACTTCTAAAAAAAGTTGTATTTGAGTTTCTTTAGAGTTTTAGCTTTTGAAAAAGTCAAGCTAAATAGTTATTGCAATAATAATATTATTTAAGAGGGAAAAATATTTTTTTTTCCTTAAAAGAAGCTAGCCTAAACAAGCCTTTAATTCTTAAGTCAAAATTTTTCAAAAAAAAAAAGCAATTTGAGCAATTCAAAAAATCAAAACATACAAAATTCTTTCTATTTTGTATCGATCCAACCCAATTATGTGTCCACAAATCATTAATATTCCACATGTGTGTCACGTGTGCAAATTGTTAATTTTATAAGGATCTTATATCTAGAGACAAATGACATCATAAATTGCAAACATAAAGGATTAATTTGTCATATTTTAAAATTATAAAATTTAATTTAAAAAATAAAATCAAATAACAAAAGGTTAAATGGATCATTAACCCTCACAAAAAGCCAGCGCACACATTACAGTTTGGAGTATTATAATACGAAGTACTCCTCAATGACGGATAACTTGATTGCAAAAGCGACTAAAACAACTTTTTGACCTCTCCACAACGTTAAACAAATTGAAGTCTGAGATATGTACTAGAGTTGGTTTTGAATAAAAGAATATGAGAGACAAAAATCATCTGACAGATCCTCTTTTTATCTAAGTGGAAGAGCAATTTGCCTATAAAAATAATTAACCCCATGATTTTAATTTCTTTATTTATCTCCACGAGTGGCTGTGGTAAAGCTCTTTGAAATGGAGATGTTTATGCTTACCAAAAATGGAAATATTCCCATGTCTTTGCTCCTTCATCATTACACAAATATCTTACCAGCACTACTATCATCAGGTACGTCAACCTTGACTAAGAACTTTTTGTTGTTGATAAATTAAAAAGAGGGGTAAATGACTTATTCAGATCCCTTATTCTTGACTCTAGCTTTAACAATAAAGTTTTTGTTTTTCCATATACGCAATTCAATTTCTTTTTTTTAAAATTTGTGACGTCATTAATCCTAAATTCAAAAAAATCATTATTAGGATTAGTGGGGTCACAAATTATAAAAAATAAAGACATAACGGTGTTATGAATTACAAATATAAGAGATCAAATTGTGGCTTTTTAAAAATAGAAAAACTTAACTATTAAAAAAGTCAAAGATATAGAATCAAGTAAGTCATTTAACTATTAAAAAAAGGATAAAAGATTTCCGAGGCCACTAAATTATTTGGCTAGTAATATTTTGGTTATTCAACTATTTTTAGATTCAAAAGGACCATTAGTTTTATTAAAAAGGTCCTATTTTGGCCACTCAACTATTTTGGGATCCAAAAGGACCCTTAGTTTTATCAAATGGTCCTATTTTGATCATATCATATGTTAGGCACACAATTTTACAAGGGTAAAATGGTCAATAAATCAAAAATAACTAAAAAAAAAAAAAGTTGCTAAATTGTTTCTTGTGTGCACTTTTACTCCCAAACGCTCAATTCCTTTCAATTATCCTTAAATAAAAAATTTTAAAAATTATTTAAAATTTTTCTTTTTTTTTCAAAAACTAAAGAGTTCATCAAATTTGTTTTGAATTTCTCGTGCTTGCCTTCAATATAAATAAAATCTTCTAAACTTCTATTACTTTTTTTTTTAAAACTATAACTTTAAAAAAAATATGTAAAAGGAATCTTAATTTTTAAAAATTTTTAATACCTTTAATTTTAATACTCTTCTATTCACGATGATCAACCTACCTTTTTGAGCCCGATGTCCTTAATAAAAAGATAGATACTGAGAATTTAATTTAAAAATAAATAAATAAAACATGAATTTTGTTAATTTGCAGTAAAACTTTGCAAATGTGCTCTACAAGTTTTCATTATTTTGAAAATGCTATGTGATTATTTTATTGGTCTGTAAAGTTAATGTTATATGTTTTGTTTTGTCTTTTTAAAATTTAAATTTATTCACTTTATCCTTTATTTAAACACAAAATATGGAATGATAAATAATCATTTACAATTTTAAAGTAGATCACCTGGTGAATTTTTCACATTATTATCTTCAAAGATTCCAAATTATATACAATAACAATAATTTATTAAATACAGAGGAGTCATTTGGGACACACCTTGGAGCTCCACTCATATTCACATATTTGAATATATATATATATATATATATATAAACCTTTAGGGCCAAAAGTTAAAAAAGGAAAAATAATTGAGGTGTAGAATAATGAAATAATGAAGTAAAATAAAAAATTATAGATAATTTTTAAGATTTTTTAAGGACAATAAAAAAAATTAAGTGGCTGGGAACAAAAGTGCACACAAGAAATAGTTTAACAATTGTTTTTCTAGTTATTTTTGATTAATTAACCATTTTACCCTTGTAAAAATATGTGCCTATCACATGACATAGGACCATTTGATAAAACTAATGGTCCTTTTAAATTCAAAAATAGTTCAATGGCCAAAATAGAACTTTTGATAAAATTAATGATTCTTTTGAATCTAAAAATACTTGAGTTGTCAAAATATAACTAAACAAATAATTTAGTCGCCTCTAAAATCTTTTACACCCCCACAATGTGCATGTGGGAGTTGAATATGGTTTCCAAATAGCAGCCTTGCTCGATCATGGCAAGCATCAGTTTTCATTTCTTCCAAGAATAGTGTTGTGTTTGAGTTGAAAAGTCCCAAGTCTTGATTTTCGCTATCAAATCTTCTGCACTTTAGCTTCCCAACTGTATCTCTCTGTTCCTTGAGTAATTTCCATGGCTTCAAATCAGAAGCTTCGTGTGCTGGCCTTGTTCTATCTATTCCTCTCGGCAGCTCTGCTGCAGCACTTTCAGTTTACAGCATCAAGGCCTGCAAAACCCTACCCACACGCCCTTCCGGTCATGATCGTCGTCAGACAAAAACCTCCATCCACAAACAGTGCAGTCTTCTATCGTTACAAGAAGGTGGACTCCGACGATGATGCTATTAATTACAGACCAACCAGGCCAGGACAGCCCTGGGATGGGACAGACAACTCCGCTGAGCAGGGAATAGCTCAAGTAATTGTCCTCGTGAAAAAAAAAAAAAAAACTCAAGTAATTGAAATTATTCCTGACAACGGATAATCTGAATTCAAATAAATCCCATAAAAGGAGGGTTCAGTAGCGGGTAGGGGTGTGATGAGGAAAAAAAAAAAAAAAAGGAACAGTTAATCTCATCTTTGCTGCTGCTTTAGTGGTTCATGCGATGGATGAATAAATCATGTCTAGCTAGGAGAAGACTCTTTCGGTCTTGTAGAATATTCTTTAGTTATATTTCCGTCTTGTAAGATTTCATCTTCGTGTTTGTGATGGCTCAATGGTTTGAAGTATTATATTGCATGCATGCGGGAAGCTACTATTCCTTTCCGTTCGTTTTCTTGAAGTAATGGACTTTCTATTGACTATTCTGTTGTTTGCCAAGGCTCCGTTTGTCAGATAGGATACCGTGCACTGAAGGCATGCTATACCATATACCCACCAACTATTATGCACCCAAAAAATTGTGCCTCTTATACTTTCAAAAAGAAATCACACAATGGTGCATTCACAATTTCATTATTATATGTTTAAAACTTTTGACTATTTACAGATCTCATATTATATATTTACGATTTTAACACTCTATATTGAAAACTTTTAAGTGTTCACAATTTAGTTATTCACTGCCCTTATATTTTAGGTTCAAAATTTTTATATTATACATTCACAATGACAAACTATCTATTCATAACTCTTTAAGATACGTTCACAACTTGTAAATATTACGTGTAAATGTACTGTTTGCATCTTGCAACCTCAAGGGAAAAAAAAGAACCTTAAGACCTCACTTTAATCATCACAGTATTCAGCCAAAATCAATTAAGCACCTAGCTAGACTCTATTATGCAATATTTAAAACAGAGAATACAAGTCTCAAGACCTTAACAAGAAATTTTTGAAAAAATAAAAAGCAAAAAAAAAAAACAGATGAAATCACCAAAATGTGGACTCCTTCACGAAAAGACGAAGGCACTGTTCAGCAACGGTATTTCAACTAGTATTTAGTGTTTTGACTTGGTCAATCCACTATCTCCTCCTATTTTTGTTATTCGGTAAAATAGTATTTTAAGTAGTATTTTTGGTTGAAATAGTGTTTGAAGTAGTGTTTCTGAAATGTTAATATTATTGACGTTTCAGGTAGTGGATAGTGTTTCATTTTTTTATTTTGGCAATTTTACCCTCTTGTCATTATTTTTTGGCAATTCTATCTACTATACAATCTCTTTCTACATTTTTATATTTTCTTTCATAAGTATAAATATAAAATAACATAAAAAGTAATTTTAAATTTTATCTATATCAAAATATACTAAAAAAGTGTAAGTCTTATTCATCCACAAAATAAATCTTTGATCAATTAAAAAATATTTCTACAATAATAACATTTATTCTAATATTAATAAAATATATTTATCAAAAGTAATTTTATTATACTTTAATAATCAAATGTTATTATAAGAAACATATATGTTATTATGAAATAAATTATCTCATTTCAGTAATAGTAATAATAATTATATTTATCATAACATAATAACATAATACCAATGCCTTTTTATGTCATTTTACATTCATCAATTAATCAAACAACTAATTTTATCGAACATATATTATTTAATCAGCTAATCAAATAGCTATCCGCTAACAACTAAAAAACAACAGCTATCAGTTACTCAAACCACTATTTACTATTTAAATAGCTGTCAGCTATTTTAATAGTTAATTTTGCCGATCAAACCCGAAATGACCAAAAAAAAAAAGGACAGAAAAAAGCCACCATGGGTGATGGCTTTGGCTTTTTAACTCCACATGCTTTATTGGGTCTCATTTAACTCCTTCTCACTTGGATAATAATAGTATAGCGTTTATTTACTTATTTTTTAAAATTATATAGGAGAGTGATAGAAAAACTGAAGGATGGGAAAGGAAGAGATTTAATGGAGAGGGAGAGACAATAGAGAAGATCAGTCAATGAGAAGGGTAGAGAGAAGAAAAAAATCTTGTTGTGTCCTGATTTGATCTGATCTTCACGTTTCTTTAAAAAATCTTGTTGTGTCCTGATTTGATCTGATCTTCACGTTTCTTTTTAAAGGCACGTGTGCAACAACTAAAAAGAGGTGTGTAATGCTAAATGAATATATGGGATGGAAAATGTATAGTAAAATTTCCCTCCGTTTGTTTGCAGGAAACTAGCTTGTTGGGCGGAAAATGTTGTCTTATAAAAGGCAATTTTTTGTGTTTGGTTTTTATACTAAAAATAATTTTTTTAGTATTTGATTGTCGCACTCAGACAACATTTTAAATAAGAAATTGTGAGGCTTCGTCTTGGTGCTTTTATTTTCCATTTTGAAGGAAATAAATCAAAGACTCCATAATGCTATGGCTTCAACTGAGGAGCAGATTTTTGGTAACATTGAGTTTGATGTTGGGGAAAAGCTGTATAAACTAAGGCTTCATTTGTTTTATAGAAAATAACTTGTTTTAGAAAATGTTTTTTGTTGTTTGGTTGTCAAAATAAAAATTAATTAGAAATAATTTTTAATGACACCAAAAAATATATTTATATGCGCTGGTGAGAGGCGAGCCCCCCAGGCCCTAGCCTCTGCCCCCAGTCCCAGGCTTCGGCCCCTCGTCTCAACCTCGAGGCCGAGGGTACAAGGGATCAGACTGTAGGGTCTCAGGGACAAAGGGTCGGGGTCAGGGCCAAGGCACTAGGGTCCAGGGCCGGGCACTAAGCCTGGGGCGCTAGCCCAGGGGACAAGAGATTGGGGGGCAGGTGTGGGGCAGGGGGGTTGGGTTGGGGCCTGAGGGTAGAGAAATTTGATAATTTTGTAAAAAATGTTTTCTTGTTTTAGAAAATAAAACATTTGTTATAAAAATTATCTTATTTTTCATTGATGAAAAAATTGTTTTTTGTTGACTTTTTCATTTTTAACAACTAAACACCAAACAATGTAAAAAAACATTTTCCAAACATTTTTCTGAAAAATGTTTCTGCGAAACAAATGGAGCATTAGAAAAATCAAGAAAAACCTTTTGAGTACAACTTTTTTTTCCCCGTCGATGGAATATAAATGCAACTAGATTGCAGTAGGATCGATGCAAAGACTCCCATTGTAAATATTTCAATTTTTGTGAAATGAAATTATCATACTTGCTTAGTTAAAAAAAATTAATTGAAAGAGTCTATTTGCTTTTCTTTTTTTAAGTTGCTTATAAATAATTGATATCATCTAAAACTATTTCGAATAGATTTATCTTAGATCTTAAATTTAATAAGTATTTAATATAATTATCTGTTTCCTTTGCAATTATTATTAGTCTAAACAATAATGTCGTCATAAGTTAATTAATTAATAATAATACCTGCAATTTTGAGTCATGATATATAATTTTATGATTAAATAGTAAATTATAAAATATAAAATACAAATTGTTGTATATTTTTAACTTTTATGACTTTATAAATTTTCACTTTTGTAATTATCTAAATTTGATCTTTTAAAGTTTTAAGTTTTTCACTTTTTTGAATTTTCAATTTCTTAATTTAAACTATAAATTTATATTTCTTAAATCTTAATTTTTTATTTTTAATAATTTATATTAAATCTTTAATCTTTATAATTTTTAAAATTTTTATTTTTATTTTTAATTGAAACTATTATATGGAGCACAAATTTCTATGTGCGTGTGTGTATGTGTATGTATTAAAATACCTAACATGTGTCGACTACAATTATAAGATATATTCATCCTAAACTCATTTTATTTTCTGTAACTGCAAATATGATATTTTATAAAAGGTAACTTTACAATATTCTTAATATAAGTGATTAAATAAGATAAGTATCTTAAAATAAGTTAATAGTAAACACAACATTAGTAGCTTTTTATACTTATAAGCAAATGACAAACAAGTAATAGAAGCATTTAGATATTATATGCTTGTTAACTATATACATGTTTGGCAAATATGCAGTTATAAGTTGTATCCTTAGGTAAAATGACTAGCTAGAGAAGACATTTTATTCAAATAAGGAGATCGCTGCATTTTGTGTTTAAGAGGTAGAAATATCTTAGCAAGTTGATCAAATTACTTTGTAGAAAACAGGTAAAGAAAGTAAGGTCAATACTTTTTTATTTGCTTATAATAATCAAATAAAATTTACCTATAAACAAATTTTATGAAGCACATAAGCAAATTTGATCACCTTATAACTTATAAGCAAAGTCAAACACCCTCTGAAGGTGCGTCTTGAGTAGCAAATGACGTCCGTCTTGGAGAAGTAAGTGCACCACTAGCATATATATGATAAGTTTGTATATTAATTAATTAACAAGATCTTAAAGCTTGTTTCGATTCAGCGAGTGAAAAGCTTTCGATTAACACACGCACGCACATGGGAAGTTGAGATTTAAAAACTTGCTATAGGACTATATGGGGGTGCATAGAATAATATTAGGAAAAAAAAAATGTATTCTTTTCTCACTCATTCATTTGTGTCCAAAAAGAGATTAGTATTTTGTTTAGGTTCTCCTCTCTAAATTTTTTGATAATTAAATTCCTTATTTTTACAATACAATTAGTTAATTCTTTATTTTTTGAATTTGTGAATCTATTAGTTCTCGAGTAAAAATTGTCAAAAAATAAACAATTTGAACAATCCAAAAAAGTCGGCACATACAAAATTCTTCCCATTTTGAACTTACTCGACTCAATCGTATGTCCACAAATCATTAATCTCCGTTTATGTCACGCGTGTAAATTGTTAACTTTTTAAAGATTTCATACCTGAAGACTAATGAGGTTGAAAATTATAAACAGAAGGAACTGATTTGTTACAATCTAAATTTTTAATATAAAATTCAAATTTCAAAAAGTTAAATGTAAAGGATCAAATAAATCATTAACCCTCATAAAAAGTCATCCCAGACATTACAGTTTTAAGTATTATAATATGAACTCCTCAATGACATACAATAACTTGATTGCGAAAACGACTAAACCAATTTTTTTATTTCTCCCCAGCACTAAACAAATTAAAGTCTGACATATGTCATAGAGTTGGTTTGGAATAAAAGAAGATGAGACAAAAATCATCGGACAGATCCTCTTATTATCCAAGTGGAAGGGCAATTTGCTCACAAAAATAATCAAGCCCATCATTTTAATTTCTATATTTATCTAAATGAGAATTTCCATGAGTGGCTGTGGTAAAGCTCTTTGAAATGGAGGTGTTTATCCTTTCCAAAAATGGGAATATTCCCATGTTTTGCTGATTTGCTCCTTTATCATTACACTAATATCTTACCAGCACTATCATCATGTGCGTCAACCTTACTAACTTTTCTTGTTCATAATTAAGAAGGGTAAATGACTTATTCAGATCCCATATTTTAACAATAAAGTTTTTGATATTGAATATGTGACAATTCAATTCTTTATTTTTATATGATTTATAACGTTATTCATCCTGTATTTGGAAAATGTCAAAAATATAAGAACATTAAGATTATTCTAATTATATATTATAAAAATAAGAGACTGATAGTGTCATAAATTCTAAAAAAATTATTAAATTATTACTTTTTAAAAATAAAAGACGTAGTTGTCGAAAAAAACCAAAGATTTAGAATAAAATAAGTTATTTTCCCATTAAAAAACACCCCACAAAGTGTGGGACTTGAGGATGGTTTTAAATAGCAGCCTAGCTCGACCATGGCAAGCATCAGTTTTCCATGGCTTCAAATAGGAAACTTCGTGTGCTGGCCTTGTTCTGTTTAGTCCTCTTGGCTCTGCTGCAGCACTTTCACATTACAGCAGGAGCATCAAGGCCTGCAAAACCCAAGCCACCTGCCCCGCCGGCGATCGTCGCCAGACCAAAACCTCCAGCCACCAGCAGTGCTGCCTTCAATCTTTACAAGAAGATGGAGGACGCTGTTAGACCAACCAGTCGAGGCCATAGCCCTGGAATGGGAAATGGCTCTCCACCAGGCACACACTGATTTCGCAAGGAGTAACTCAAGTGATCGAAACTATTCCCGACGAGTGATAACCTAGGTTCGGTTCGGGATAGGGGTGTGGGGGAAAAAAAGTTAGTCTATCTTTGCTGCTGCTTCAATTCGTTAATGTTTGGCGGTTCATGCGATGGATGAATAAATTATGTCTAGCTAGGAGAAGGGTCTTTCGGACTTGTACAATATTCCGTAGTTATCTTTCCATCTTGTGAGATTTCTTCATCGTGTTTGTCATAGCTCAATGGTTTGAGGTACTCTATTGCATGCAGGAAACTACTACCCGTCTGTTCCTTTAATTTATGTTCGTTTTCTTGAAGTAATGGACTTGCTATTGTCTGTTACATACTTAAATTATTGCAAAGGTATGTTTGTTTGCAAGAAATTAACTTACTCGCAGAAATTTTTTATTTTTTTTTGGTAAAATAGAATATTTTTTAGAGTTTGGTCGTCACACTAAAAAATATTTTAAATAAAAAATATTTATAAAGAAAATGTATTTTACTATAATAAATATATACTTAGCAAAGACATATTTATTTAATTTAAAAATAAGAATACAAAATTAAATTTAAAAAATTAACTTTTTATTTTTATTTTTATAAAATGATTCGATTTTTATTTTTTAATTCTTTAATTTTTAGTTTTTAAATTTTAAGTTTTTATGTTTTTTACTTTTTTTATTTTTTTTAAGGGGTCGGGTGGGTGGAATGGGGTAGGAAGGGGGCGGGGTATATTTTTACTTTTTTTTTTTTTTTGTCAAAGCTAGAAAGAGAGTTATTTTGCACCCAAAAAAAACGCCTTTAACCACCCAAAAACATTTTCTTTTATCTATAACTAAAATTTTTTTATTGATCAAAAAACATATTCTAATTGGCTTATTTTTATTATTACAAACACCAAAAACTTTAATTGAATATTTTTCTAAACAACATTTTCTTGCAAACAACGGGGCCTAAGATAATACTAGTGTTTTTTTTTTTTTTTGGGGTAGATAGATAATATTAAATTGATCGTGTTCCAATGATATGACAACAGAGATTTTCTTGATTCCCCTTAGACCTTGGAGTGACTTTATGTCTCGCAGGCAGCGTTACGCCCGATCGTTCTAGACGCTTATAAGTTTATGTTGTTATGAATGAAATTTTACGATTTTTTGAAGTTACTGGCACAACTAAGAGAGTGTTAGATTTGGCTTTTTTCTTAGTCAAATTTACTTAAAGTCTAATTTAAATTAATGAAAGCGTTTGTTTAATTTAAAAAAGTATTTTTTTTAGATGACTTTAAGTAAAAAAAAATAAAAAGTTCTTCATCCCCAACTTTTATTTTTTATGGTTTTAAGCACTTAAAAAAAACAAATTTGACTAAATCATTTACTATCTTATCTTTACCTTTTTATTTTTATTATTAAAATATTTTTACTTTTTTATCTTGTAGTTACCCTTTAAATTCTATTTTAATGTCTTTAATAGTTATTTTAACTTTATAAGTTACTCCTCAATCCACTTTAATCAAACACACACACACACACACACATATATATATATATATATATATATATATATTATAACTATAATTTTAATTCAAATATGTAACTATTTAAAGTCAACAATAAAAAAAAGTCTCTTAAAATCCAAAATATTTTAAGTAACTTTTTGATAAGCCAATCCAAACACCCTCTAAAAGAAGAAGAAGAAAATAAGAAGATATTGGTCGTTCAAAACCATTAGACCTGCTCACAATGTAATCACATTATGAGCAAAACATAATGATTGCAAAATTTATTTACCCCTACTCCAGCCCAATTGCGAAGAAATGACGGAATTGATCTACAATCATTGAATCGCACTTATACACATGATGATATTATGATATTCTGACTTCTCTTCGCACTTGTAAACATGATGATATTATGCTATTCTCACTTCTCTCCCTACTCTTCGCAACTACGTGTTATAATTTGTTTCAATGCATTCTTTTTTTATTAAGTGTCCTACTTTTCCTTTTTTCCTCAATTAAAATAAGTTTAAACATGGATAAATATTAAGATAATAAATAAATAAATATAATAAATCACTTTTAAAAATTTTAAATTTTTATATAAGGTGATCATTAAATTACTAAAAGGTCATGAATTCATATCTCTTACCTTGCCCACTTATCATCGCATTTAAAAACATTAAAAATTAAACATCCGAGCGGGAAAACAATTCACGTAAATTCTTTCTATACATGAATGGGCAAACTAATCCAATAAAATTCCTCATGCACGTGAAGGGGTAAAATGTATAACGTAAAGCTCCATTACTTCAACTTACATGTAAAACGGTATGTATCGTCACTTAATAATAAGCTTATATCTTATCCAAGATTCTGATCATGATAAACAAAAAGGCATTTCATAAACGTAATCCTGGTTAATTGCAAGGTAAGCGTCCCGGAAACTTAACTGGCTCTTTTGTACTGATAAAGTCATTTTGCTTTCAGTTTCAGTGTTACGAAGCAAACACGAATCTAATTGGGATTGATGTTGAGTGTTATAAAAAAAAAAATGTGTCGCTCAAAATTAAGTATGTGAGTATTACGTTGATAAATAAAACTGAAATTGGATTAGACTAAAATTAGATATCCGGACAAGCACCTCTTGTTTTGCTTTTTCTCAAACTATTTTTGCCAAAAAAAAAGGGACACGTTCATATATATAGCTCAACAACCTTACTTATTACGCATGGGTGGACACAAACAAGTAAGAAATTTAGCAGGAGGAGCTTCTTCAATCAATTGAGTCATAAAACACTAAAATCTATAAAGTTGCTTTATGCATATTTGTACATAGAATAAGTTGTATCTGACAACGAAGTGAGATAGAAAGATACATAGACCACGTCTTCAGTCGTTGAGTTTTGACAGCAGAAAAAGGCAGCCAGAGGAGAGAAGTATTGAAGCTGAAAAGCAGAGCAAATCAAGGGGTGACACTATCATGGCCTTCTTGCTCTTTTCAAATAAACCAATAAGGAGCAGCATTACAATGACATGGCCGAGTTTGGTTTTCAGCTCGTTTACAGTCTTTATCTCCAACCATCTGGGCCGTTCCTGCAAGAAAGAGAAACGGGAAAAAATGAGTAACCACGCATTCACACAGGAAGGCTGTGCAATAGACCATTTCCTTTGTGTCTATGTTTCCTATAATTTGAATTAATGAATTTGAATGTCCAAAGCTTATATGATACTGTTACTTAACTTTCCCCGCGCCTAGTGTTCAGTAAAAGCAGGCAGTGTTGAAACAGAATGTTATGCAATCTATCGGAATTTATCTTACTAATATGCACGTTACAGTATCAGACACTTTTTATGGAACATGAAAAACTAAAAAATGGCTAAATAGTAATATGATTTTCTTCACAAAATCTTTCAATATTTTCACCATTCTATTATTTCCTCTTTCCATTTCTTGAGTGAGAGAATGATGACTGATGTGACTCTTGATGTATATGCAAGTTCCCAACAACCAGAAACAAGCATGGCGAGGGAGAAAAAACCTATACTCTTCCTAGGATATCATGCAAATGAAACACTAACTTTACTAAAGCAAGTTCGAAAATGAGAATGGCTAAAGGGGTAAAGCCTTGCATGAAGCACGCAATAAAATGTAAAGAAAGAATTATGTGAACAGAGCTTCTTTATGGGTCATCATATCAGTAAGACTGCAAAGTTCATGTCCTCCTTGTAGACATTATATACAACCAAAAAGCCAACAGAATAGAAGAGGAGTATACAACAATTCATTTAATGACATACCTTTAAAGTGAATAAGCCGAAAAGGTTTGATCTGTCCAGATATCTTCCATCGGGTGTCAGCTTAGACTTGTCGAGATTGCTAATGAACAGCTCATAAAGACCCATGCCAAAGACTAACATAACCGTTCCCAACAAATAGATATCTAAAAGAGAAAAAAATGCTCGTTAGCAAGAGAACAATAAAATATAGATCCAGGATTGAACATGACAAAAGCATAAACATAAAAACTCAAGGACAAACTAAAATACAAACTAGAAATGCACCATTTACCTTCATCGAGTTTGATTGAGGCATTAGAAACTGATTTAGAAGTAGCTGCAACAATGACCTTAACATTTGGGGTTTCTTTTTATTTAATTCCGCTGTTAAAGAATTTAGATAACACAAAAGTAATCAAGGACAACCACGCTAGAACATGTAGAATATGTAGTAAAACAAAGCATAAAGGAGCATTCACTGTGAACTTCAACATAAAATTCAGTATGTCTACAAGTACTGTATATTGTTTTGGTCCACTTTCTAATTATTATCACAGAAGAGATCCTTTCCTAGCCCTCAGAGAAAGACAATTCTCTTCTGCACAAACTTCTATGGAGTTTGCTTCATTTTCTTAAAAAGCTGAACTACATTATCCATGAGAGTCTCATGCAAAGACCATATTTAGATGCCTCTCTTAACAAACAAATCTTTTAGCATATCTTTTTAGAATTAATGGTTCCCTCTATCTACCTAGAAGAAATATCATTTCAGAAAAGGTTAAAAAAAAATATGCCGCTTGCTCACTTTACAATTTTTCACAAATACATAATCAGTTTTCTTCAATATCACTAATATAGCATTCTGATTCTGTAGTCATAACCAAAAAGGTCACATGATAAACAACTTCCTTTTTTTGAAACATTAACTAGATAAACGTATCACACCACCAAATTCTTAAAATTGATACACTCTAACATCAAAGAGAAGGAGAACAGAAATAAAATGTACATTCTAGTCTCGAAACAACAGAATATCTCTGAGAGGTAACCATAGAAAAGGAGGCAACGCTTTTTATCTTTGGACAAGGGTAAGATTACAAGAAAGTGTCAGATTAAATGCATGCCATTTTACTGAGTGCAAGAGCTCCACAAATTACATCATTGTTCTTTTTACCCCCCACCCCCAACCCAATCCCTGCCCCTCATGGGATTTGAGCCAAGTCATTACTCGTAGGACAAAATAGCCTCAACCACTTCATCTACTTCCTAATCCCCCACAAATTATGTCATTTCAAATCTAAAACATTTCTTTTCCTTTTCTCATCAACCTTTCCTCCCAGTTCTGCATATGTGTAGTACACCAAATGCAAATTTATGCAAATCCCTTGCTTTATCTTCTCAAAACTTTTTACCCTTAAACAGAATTGTGTATATGTTCTTAGATGGTACAGCCATCTTAATAACCGTATGGCTACATTATTGCCCAGCATCCACCAGTTAGCCATCAAAGCCTTTCTGGTATCAGCATGACACAGAAACCATGGTTTGTCATTGCTCTGATGCTTCAGCCAATAAGCATTTTCCGTAGAGATAAATACTTAAGACTTCAACTGGTTCACATACCCAAGCATAAAATGATAACCTACTCTTTCATTTCATCAAACATTATTGTGTGGCCATCTTAGCTATTACTAATTTTCAGATAAATGATTCACCATGCATAGGCAGCCACCTATATCTGAACTTCTACGTACATATTCTAAATTCAATACATATGCCATTAAGAAATTATTATCCACTGGCAAATGCTATGAGTACCTATTAACAAAATCCATATAAAGTAGTTAACCCAGTTACCAATGAGACGAAAATTAAAGATGAAAACGGCTTAGTAATGCAAAACTAACCATATCTACCCTAGTGAAGTCGCTCTTCCATGTATGCTGCTTGAGTTTTCTATTTCCCTTTTGAATATATTCTACATAAATCCCCTATAGGAATAAGACCTTAAACAATTTCTATACAACTCTATGTACATACATTTTCTTAGCATTCTGCTTTTCCATTTTCAATTGTTAGGCTAAATCGGTATTTCTTATTTAGAAGAGTTGCATCAAATGCTGGAGAAATTATTTATTATCTAATTTATATTGACATCATTGTTGGAAGAAAGTAGCTTTCTTGTTTCAAAGGCAAGCGATATATAGAATCTCCAATGGACTCTGCTTAGTAGTCTTGAAGCAATAACCATACTGATGAAACTTATAAGAGACGAAAGACGCACCAACTGCTTCAACCAGAAACTTAATTACTTTCCCTCGGTTTACAAAGTACACTTGAAATGATGCTACGATATGCGTGCACCCCTGCATGCCGCAAAAAATAGGTTAAGCAATTTTGCTATATTCCACAAACAGGCACATTTATTATCAGACAATGCCCGGCATAAACACTGTGATGAATGAAATTGTGCACTTGAATCTCTAGAATGGAAAGACTTTAAAGAACAAACTTATAAAGCGTATCTTTTACTAGCCAGGGAAACTTATAATGCGTATCTTTTACCAGCCAGGGCATTAAAGATATCTAAGTAGACATCTAATAATTACTTTTTGCTTTACTGTTCATTGGCTATGATGAATAACTTCAGTTGGTACAGACTCTCTAGATATGCAACAGAGAGTAAAATACAAGTCATGAAATTAGAAACTTTTTGAAAGATTTGCCATTAACGTGTAATAAATCATAAGTAGAATTCTAACAACCGATCACAAGCAGTAAACATTCATCCTAACCTTGTCATGCAAGTAACCTATAGTGTCAATTGTCAAACCTGAGCTTTTATACCGGCATACATTTATATATCAATGTCAAAGATACTCAACTGGCTGGCAGGTCAAATGGTCTCCTCTGTGTCTCTCATTCGTATTTACAGACACACAAGAATACTGGGAAAGATGCCAACAGGGCAATAAGCAATTCTCAACTATGTCTTGGATCTAGAGTTCAGCTTATTGATTCTTTTAGAATGTTCCTAAAAAAATATGCTAATCCCTTCAAAATTTGTTGCATCCTTTGGTGCTAAAGTAGATTGTTATTACCAATAATAAAAGACAAAAGGAGCAGATATAAATTAAATGTTAACAAGCATTCTGCATACTGTGCTATGTTTTCATCTCTTAATTGTTACCTTCCAAATGCTAATTATCCTTGAAGTGAAAGAATACAAGTCAACCGGCCACCACTATTCATCTATACTGGGAGAAAGAAGACAAGTTAAGCCAAAAAAAATATCACATTTCCTTCAGATCTAGACATATCCCATATATCTTCAGATGAAGTGTAGAATCTTCAAAAAATTTGAATAGTTCAATTTTCCACTAGAATCTGCCTAAAATTTAAATTTTCTTCCTAGGAACAAACATTAAAGAAAAAAGTCCTCAAGGATGTTCTAACGTCCAAGGACACTAAAAACTTATTTAAACAACTTCAAAGCATCATTATAAGATCAAGCAGCAGCAAGCACAACATGACTGAGATTAAGTCAACAGAGATCCCTTCTAGTAAGATCCCTTCTAGTTTATAATCTTCATAAAAGGAAAAAATATTTCACAACTAGAGCGCCAAGGATTTGCTAGCCAGATACAAACTAAATATAAGAAAAATCAAGTTCAATCGAAATGATTTCAAGAAAGCAAAAAATGTTGTACAACACAAAGTGTCTCTCCTTTCTCCTGCGTATAAGTAGGAGTCTGAGACAACTGTACTTAAAATTCAACTTTAATGTCAGAAGCCCTTAGGCCCCTTACCAACACCTTCATTATATCTCCTGGATTCCCTTCGTGCACCAAGATACTCTATTGCCAGTTGCAAGGGATTGTAAATTCCTCAACTTAAAGGGAACTCTTTATACCTGCAGAACCGTATCTTATTTCAGCTCCCTTGTTTACTCTGCTGAATGTGATTATAGATGGATTAAGACCTCATGAAAAGTGGGAGTTTATTGTCAAGACAGAAAAACAAGTTAAAGGAATGGCTCTTAGGTTGGAGAAAAATTAAAGACAAATACATTAAAAATTTATCACTTGAGATGGAGATAAGAATAGCTTGGCAGCACTAGAAACCACAAGAAAAATGTAGACCGAAACATGAAAAGTTAGCCAGTCCAGAATATCATTCCACAGGTGGCGAGCTGTTCTATCTAGTCTAAAGATGTTTGCAGTCACAACGTGTTCTGATGTTTCTCCCTCCAACCAATGTTATCAAAGTAAACAGAGAATGAATGTTACAATCTTAAGGCAAGGCTACGTTATGGACTTTTAATACCAAAAATGATCTTTCGGCGCTAAAGGGTCCACAGTAGCACACATTTGCCGAAAGTTACCATCTAACATGCTGTAGCTAAAAGAAATGCTAAATTACTTATTATTTCACTAGAAGATAGATGGTTTTCGAGAAATTTAACTAGTCTCGATACGAAAGCTGATTCTCTCTTCTTGTTTCTGGAATTTGTAGATCACTGACTCATAGATTGACGCTTAGCATCCATTTTAGTGATCATAGGTCCTAAGATGTGATCAAGAAAAGCCACAGGCCTTATGAAACTGTGGTATAAAGTGAGGGGAAATAAGATATCTATAAGTGATTGGAAGGCAGCGACTGATAACCAATAATCCATCACCAGAAGCTATCTTTTCCATTATGAAGCCAAACCGACAAAAACTAAAATGAGAAGCAAATTGATCAGAAGAGCCATTATATTCCAACAACACAGCCATCAAACTGTGAATAGTAGAAGGAATGAGGATAGCCACGAAATAATCTAGTAATTATAGCATACCTAAGGCAATTTCTGTAAAGAACCGGGGCATTGATATCAGATGCCAAAAATTTCAAGTTCTATTTTTAAGAATAAAAGAGAGCAAGACAATTAACACTAAGCAATTCATTTATTCTATTAAACAAACAATATGTTATGCAGGAATGACAGTAATCGAATACGAAAATTGCATAATCATTGAAAAGATTAACACATTTCTCATACGAACCTTGACAAAGCAAAGAAAAGATCCAACCAGAGAGCCGCAAACTGCAAGAATCGCCAAGAATCTACACCTATAAATAGCCTGCAGCAAAAACATTAAAAAAAATTACAAAAATTCTAAATTCCAACACCCCATTAACCCATATCACACAATCTCACAAGCCACTAGAGTAAAAAGCATATACATTTATTCACATATCATTTGTGAAGCCTAAAAAACGCGCATCACCTTCTCTATATTCTCCTCCAGCCTCTCTAACCTCTCTCCCGTGTGATGAAACGCATCAGAGGTGACGTCAGGTCCAACCCCCTGTGGTGAAGTGCGAGCTGACGAAACTTTACTATGCATGCAAGAGCATACGGACAAGGACGATCCACCTGGAAACTTCCTCGTACAAGTACGAAACTGAGGTACCCTTTTCATGTACAGAACTAAATTCGATGCTTTGCTCAAGCATGGTGCAGTTGGACCTGCAGAAAAAGCTTTAGCTGCTTTCATGGCTTCTCTAGTTAACGTTGGTGAATCAAACAGGTTGCTATAGTGGTGACACAATGTGAATTTATAGTGTGTGCAAGTGTCAAAGTTCAATGAACTGAGGAAGATTCTCTGGTTTTTATGGGATTTTTTTTTTTTTCTCGAGTGGGAAGCACAAGAGCCACATGTATTGATTCGGGGGCGGCTTGTGGAGTGTGCAACAGGCAGTGTAGTATTGGAGTAGAAAATGAAGATGGAAATTCTGCCATGTGTCTTAGGATATTAATCTCACGATTTTTGCGTATTATCAACGTGTTCTAGGAATTAACTAAGGGGATGATTATAGGTCTCTCATATATGTGTGAATTAAGAGCCTATCTCTGTTTATTTTGTAACTTAAAAAAAAAAATTTAATATTTTATTTTTTACTATTTATAATTTATAATTCCTAAATAAACTACAATCAAACAGGCTGGTAATTAGTCTAGCAAAAAGAATCAAAAGTCCTATACTATGCTTTGATTGTGAGCTAATTTTATCTTCTTTGTGTTAGGTATGTTTGGACTGGCTTTTTTCTAATTTTATTTTAAAAGAAAGAGTAATTGTTTCTTAAAAAAAGAATATTTTTGACAATAAATAATCGAATTTTATTTATTTAAAAAAAAGCTAGAACTCTGAAATAGCTCAATTTTAATAGTAAAAATTTTAATTTTTTTAAAGAACTTTTTTGACAAATTAGAAAAATATTTTAAAAAATCCAATTTAAACAAACATAGGATCATGGCCCTTTTCTTCTCTCTTTTGTTTGTGTTCGGTCTATTATGTGTGTTTTTTAAGGCTTATTCGGCTCCAAAAATGATAAAGGCAAAGTATAAAAAGAGATTATTTGATTTGGATTGGAACACTTTTGATGAACTACAGGAGGATCTAATACATTTTATTAAAAAAAAAAAAAAGAACATATGATGTTTGATTTTCTGTATAAGAAAAGCAAAAACTTTAGATGGAAAGTTAAATATCTTTATATTTATTGCTATAAACACAAAACTGAAATTAAATAAAATTACTACAGAAAAATAAATTTTTTTCTACAGATAATTTAAATGTTTCTTTTTCCTTTATACTTAAATGTTTCTTTTTCCTTTATACAGCCCCAAATATCCGCCTTATATCCATATATGGGCTCAACATAGCATGGGCTGCCCAATCATTGTGGATTTGCATGGGCCCACAACAACAAACCCGTCTAATTGTAAATTGATTTTCATTTTCGTCTCTTTTGTTAATAATTTTTCATTTTACCTCCCATCATCGGTATAACGGCCAATTTTAAGAATACAATCAAAATTTTTTATAAAATTTCAATTATATACACACACACACATATATATATGTAACATTGGGTAAAATACCTCATATTGGTCCACAAAATATATGTGATTACGAAGTCCGTGTAGAAACTTCCAACATAACATTGGGTAAAATGCCTCATATTGGTCCACAAAATATACGTGATTACGAAGTCCGTGTAGAAACTTCCAACATAGATATAGAGCTTATTCGGGTTAATTTTTTTTTAAAAGTATATTTTTTAAAAAATTTTGAAAAATATTTTTTTAAAAGTTAAAAATTCTGACATTTGTACTTTTTCAGAGTTTCAAAATTTTTTAAATTTAGTCCAAATATATATACAAGGAAACCCAATTAGTGGAGCTTGATCACCAAATAACAAACCCAAGGTGGAAGAACCAATTTCACGACCCAACTAGTAAATAAGTTAAGGCACTTAACCTAGAATAGGAGACTGAGACCGAACCCGGTTCCTGAACTGTGTCTGACATTAAGAAAAAAATGTACTTTCTCTATAAAAAAAAAAGGTAATTTTCCATGGGGAAAAAAAAATTTTATCTAAACAGGAAGCACCCAAATCTTGCGTATAGGACCTGAACTTATAATTAAGATGCCCCACAAAACCTCAATTTTAAGATGTTGTTCTGCTAATTAATTTAAAAAGAGTATAGAAAAAGGACTACACATATCGTATACAAAACGAGCAAGTGGGCCCATCTCCTTTTTGGTTGTAAGATAAAAATATGCTCAAGTAAGCAGTATAAGAATAATACAACTTTTTTAATAGGATTATGCAATGTATTAAAGTTATCGAAATATCTTAGTTTAGATTGTACAATTCGCTGAAGTTCAAAGCCTGTTTGACTTTCTTATTTTCATATTCAAGCATTTGATGTTTATAAGTGATGAATAACCAAATGAATATGTGCGTATATGTGTTCATAAATTACTTATATATTTGATAAGTAGGTGCTTATAAATGATAGTATTAGTTAAAATTATTAAAGGTCACATTTCATTAATTAATGTTATAGAATGATATAAAATTTTGAAACAATAAAAAATTCTCTTTTTCAATTAAATTAAACAATTAGTGCTTATAAGATGCTAAAAAAAGTGGAGTGACTTGCTTATTTTTATCCTGCATGCTTATAAGCAAATAAAAGCAACTTATTATAAACTTAGCCAAGCACCTTCTCAGTTATCATTTTGTAAAATTAATAGATAGTAAAATGAAAAAGAAAAAGAAAAGAAAATCAGCAAGTGACCCATCTCCTTTTGTGATATGCAGCACTAGTACTGTGAAGAAAAGGGGAAAAAGGTTATAGATTTTGTTCACATCATTGATAACGACTGCAAGTTTGGTATTTTTTTCTCTCTCTTTTTTAATCTAAACAACTTTAAAAAAAAAAAAAAAAAAACAAGATTCCTAGATTGAGAGATGCATACTCGGGAAGGTAACTCATGGTTATGGCTTTATGTTTAGGCAACGAAGATACCAAAACCTTCCCCACCAATTACACTCATGAACAAACTAAAATCTTTCACCCTCTTAATTAAACCTCCCCAAAAAACTCCATAAAGTTTACCAACGTTAATCACAGCGAATGTTGTCATTGTCCAATGCCTCAAAAACCAGTACGCCAACCCCACAGAAAAACCCACCCTTTGATCTGGTGCGCCGCCATAATCTGCGCATTGCTGGCCTTAGCCGTGGTGGTGACCGGCGTGGTGGTGTTCGTCGGCTACGTGGTCATACACCCGAAAGTCCCACGGCTGCGTGTCACGAGGGCAAACCTAGATGAAATTTACTTTGATCAGACGAGCCAGCTCACCGTTCGGGTTATCATTGTCCTGAGAGCAGAGAATGATAACCCGAAAGCTCATTCCAGCTTTCATGGAACGAGCTTCGATCTTTACTTCCAGGGGAAAAAGATCGCGGTGCTGGTGGCTCAACCGTTTGATGTGAGGAAGAATAGTACATTGGAGCTGCGTTATGTGGTTGAGTCTGGGTCCATTCCTTTAAGCCCTGAGGAGAGTGATATCGTGGACTTGTCGTTTAAGCAGAATCTGATTAAGTTTGATTTGAAGGGGCACACCAGGACGAGGTGGAGAGTGGGAGTTCTCGGTTCGGTTAAGTTTTGGCTGCGGCTTGATTGCCAGCTTGAGCTCCCCACTGACAAGAGCCCCATTGACCCTAAGTGCACCACCAAGTCCAAATGAGTTCTTGAGCTCATTATGATGTTTCTAACTTTTCTTTCTCTCTCTCCCTCTTTTTTCTCTTATTTATCTTTGTAATCCAATTCAGGTGCTTTCTCTTTTCTGTTTACTCCATCTTTCATAGGTTTCAAGCTCAAGTCAAGTGGTCTCAAAACTACCCTTACTCCCCAATTTAGGTGCTCGTTTTTATATACTTACAAAATGTTTTGCTCTCTCTCTTTTTTCACAACTTTTTGAGATAAATAAAATTGTCGACTTGGGCGCCCTTTTTCTGTACCTATCATGCATGAAAATTCCAATCTTTCTTCGAGGGGTGTGGTCAATAAGGGTTACAATTTGATCACATTGAATCAAATGGTTATGTCTCCATTTTCTGTTCGAAATGAACCATCTCGTTGGAGATAATTTTATGTATGACCTATGTTCTATCATCTACCAAAACATGAGCAAAAGCTAGTGTTTGGTAGTTCATTGCTGGATTCAACATGTTCTTTCTGATCCCGAATGTACAATAGGGAAAGTTTGTGGCTCGCTTTCTTTAGAAGCTTTCAGCGTTCGGTTTTACTATGCAGCCACGATGTGCACATATAAAAAGCAACAGGAAAACATAAAACGTTGTAAACTTAACCATTAAGCAGCCTTTTTACTTTAGACTTTCAAGTCTCGGGATCGAGATATTATAGGGTAAGTAGGGAATTACGATTAATCATTTTTTGTAACATAAAAAAGTGAAAACGTCAAGCAAAAAGGCATAAAATGAGAGCTTTATGACACAACGATGAGGCATTTCATTTTTTGTTGTGGTATTGGAATTTTATCATATTGTAAGAGAGGTGGATGTATATATATTAAAAAGTGGAAACATACATTTATGAGGCAATTAATTGGAATTGCATTGACAAAGCCAATTATAATTGGCCAAGCCTTTACACTCTCACCAATGTATATATAAAATTATAAAAAGGACATCAAGTTACAGGTATAATAAAGTGATTTGTTTCCGACAAAAAAATTTAATTCCGACAAAAAAAATAAATAAAGTGATTTGTACATTTTATTAATTATTAATTTCATGCACAATGATTATGGACCCAATTCCATTTGTGAGAGTTAAAAACTTCCGACATTTTTATTAACCTTGCACGTTTACATCGATAAACGTTCGATCTAATAATCCAACGTCGTCTATCATTGAGGATAACAATGGGTTCCACCAAATTAACAATTTTAACAATATAATTAAAATATAGAACGCGAGAGACTAGAAATACACAAAGTCGATTTTTTTTTTCTTTTCGTCTGATCATAAACGCGACAAAAATTAATAGAAAGTTTCCTTTTTCCGGAGGAAAGCTTCTTATTTGACCTTAGATTTTGTTCCTCTTTCACGAAAGGAAACTTCACACATGTAGACTCTATCTCTATTTCCCTCTTGTACAATTTAGCAACGGGATAAGAGAAAAATCCTTTCCAAAGTGAAACATTTTTTTTTCCAGGGAGGCTACGCTGATTTAAGCTGAGATCCTTCTACAGGGTGAGACTGCTCGAATATCATTGTCCAAAATGTCTCCATTGCACAGGAGGGTGTTCAAAATTGTAGGTGCTAAGAAGAAGAGATAGTCAAAAATTTGCAAGTTTCGACTAAAAAGAAAAAAAGAAAAAAAATTACAAGTCAATCAATGCATTTATCGGCTTTCAAGCCCAAAATCTAGTCCAACATGATGTGCTAGTCAACCATAGTGCGGCCTAGGAATTGTGCAAAGTTGATACGATTGGGCCAACAGGCTTCGACTATCAGAAAGCAGGGGCGGCTGGATTTGCACTTGCGCTTATTCGTTATCATCTTCGTCAATATTAAGAGAACAGACACTAATAATACAATTTACACCTATCATGAATTAATCTCGAGACCTTTACATTCAAGAGACAAAGCCCCGGTGGTCGACCCATTTATTTTCTTATGTGACGAGAAATTTTATCTTGTAAATTCTCGAAAACCAGCAGTTCATAGCTAATCGCATTATTGACGCTGTGTTTGGACATTATAATGTGCTTATCTTATTCGTTAATGAATAAAAGTAAAGAGTAGTGAAACTAAATTGATGCTGAAAGCTATTTTGGGAAAGAACAGGTTTGATTAGATTTTGAAAAAATTCCTACCGTGTCCATTTGTATCTTACAAGATGTAAGCAACATCGTTACTTATTTTTTAAAATTATAGATAAGATCTTATTGCAAGCATATTATAAAAACTCAACTAAACACAGGGTAAATTCAGGGATGCACGAATCGGAAAACGTGGGAGCTTTCAGGAGCAACCACGTACCGTCCATTGAAAGAGTGAGGCGATATGTCTCCCATGTGAATGGGGCCTGGTGCCCGCTAAGCCGGAACCGAAAGCAAGATTCTTGCATAAAGGGTGATGGTTGATGCGTGCTCACATTTCGTGAAAGTTGCACATATCAACTTTAAGTAAATATGGACTTTCTTATGTTTGGAGACTTTAAGGGTTGCAAATTTGGACCCTAAGCATGCTGTCGCATGCTCAGTGACTCTTACGTTGTCTGTCTAGACAGATGAGACACCGAGGCGTTTAGTAGCTGTCTCCCTATCAAATGCGATCGTCTCACATGCCGCTATTACAAAATATAGGTTATTTGAGAGTGTGTATTTTGAATGCTTATAAGTATTTCTTATAAAAAATGTTGTTAGGAGTTTAGTAACGTTAGTCATTTAGAAATTAATTTAAGTAAAAAGACTTCCCTAAAATCTTCGCCAAGTACTGTATTGAGAAGTTTGATGAATATTTTACAATATAAATTCTAAGTGGAAGTTACAACTTATTGTTAGTTAATTAATTTGCAAATTTATTGGCCTCATGGTAGATCTATGTTAGAGTGTTCTTAACTTCCCAACTCAAGCATTTTATTGCATTCTTCCACCTGTGGTAATTTCAGCCCATTCTCGCAAAACTTCCCATTTACCCAATGGCTGAATACTTGCGCATCCAATTCAATCTTCAAGTGAGTGAATCCCTATTGTATTACAAAATGAGTCCTTCATATAACATCGAAATCTCTCCAACATTGTTAGAAGTCTTCCCCAAGTTGAACGTTCTTGTTTTTTTTGGGATATTTATAAACATCCAAATAGATACAGCCGAACAAGCTAATAATCAGTTACTCCTAACATACCTTTTTCACGGTCCGTTTACTTAATAATCAAAATTTTCTTGTTTCTTAGGTGAACTTGGAACCATCTTTGGGGGCCTGCAAAATCTTCATCCTTGATCCTCGTTATCAAAATTGAGATAAACTGAATAGAGACAATTTGATGAAATAATTTTATGTACCAAATTAGGATGAGTTGTAATGGAAATGAAAATGTGACCCCCGAGACAACGCTGACCCCAAAATGGCTAAGCAAACCCCACAAAATGATCAATTAAAATGGCACTATCAGTGCCAACCCACACCAATGCCCATCTTACTTTTTTGCAATATCTGCATGTCTTAGCTGGTCTTGTCCGAGATATGAGAATGATTTCCCGTGCAACAAGCTCATCGAGCTTAACATCGGGCTCATGATATTGGGGATAATTTTCCTTTGTTAATATAAATACCATACAATAAGCTCTAAAGTTAGTAATTCGTTCTCAATACTTATTATTCCCTAATTACCAAGCATATTCCAAAGAACTAAGAGGGTGCAGAAAAAGAAAACTTGTGATCTTAGTAAAATCTGCTTATAAAAAAGTTTTACTTGTTTTGATAAAAAATATTTCCTATTTTTTTTTAACCTGCATGCTTATAAGCAAAGCAATTTGACCAAATAAAATGGCAATTCTACTATTTGAGAAAAAAAAAAAAAGAACACTCTTCTATTTTGACGAAAGGTCCTTTTTAGTCATTTTAACAGACGTCACTACTTAAACACACATTTTATCAAACTTGTCAACAACTTATGAGCAAATTTTATTCAAACATTTATCTGCTTATTTGTCATCTGTTTATAAACATAAAAAATAAAAACTACTTATAAATGTCAATTCCTTATAAGCAACTTAGAAAAAGTAAAGCCAAACATCCTCTAACTCTTACTAGTTCTTGCAGGACAGCTTAGAGATCTGAACCAAATTAAAACTTTATACCTAAAATTTACCCCGTCAAGCTAAATAGAGACATTCAAATAAGATCCCGTGTGTGGATATAATTAACAGAAAAATGATCATCAACAGGAACCATCATTGTCATATTATATATAATCAATCCTATTTAGTAAGATAAGATTAAGATGTATTCCTATATTTCAAATTAGTTTGTCAAAAGGCTTGAAGACTAGAGGGAGTAGGCTAAGGAAAAATCAAACGCAAATGAATGATCTAACAATTTGTCTCTGTTCTTGCTGAATGAGACTGAAAATGAGGGTTAAAGAAAAACCAGCTATGAGGGCAGTCAGCCATGTGCTTGAAAATTGAAATCCCATTCGCTTTATTGAAACCGAAGTGATAAATGTTGTGGGGTATTTAATTGTGGTAGGTATCAATGGACCAAACTTTAGTGGCTTGAATATATATATATATATATGACAAAGAATTTGAGATTATCGCATTATTGTTGGAAGTGTACATCCCACTTTTAGGTTCGAGTCATATCCAGAAACGCTCTTCTACTAGCTTTATGCGATTTATTCGTATGCCCTCTGCATGATATAGCATTCATGAACAACTTTGTGAAAAAGCAGCAGCTGAGAATATTGTCTATAAACTTTATATGGAGGGCACGCTTTAGGGTTATTAATTAATATAATAGGGCATATATCTCTTGATATTAAACGTGTTTGGCTGAGATTGATGATGTATTTGAAGCTTCCACATATGCTCAAATGCATAGAAACACAGAAAATGCGAAAGGCTGTTCTTACACTGCAAAGATTTGGTGGATTTGAGATGAAAAATTAGAATTTTAAAGTCAAAAGATTTCTGTCCACAAACGGATTTAAAATGGGAATTTTTGTTTCACAAACCACCATTTGAATAATAGACAGGACGAAAAATTATGTTCGTCTTGAATGTGTCATCTTTGAATTGTCTCAAATGTTTTGTCAAAGTTAGTGTTATACTTTAAATAATGAACTTGAGCTAATTGTTCTAGGCCAATAGATAAGTCAGGATGCATGTTTGAGGTTTTCTAAAGTTGCACTAATATCGTTACGTGTAAGTTAATTTCCATATAACTTATTAATGGACAATAACTTTTGCTAAACAATTTACTAATTAATCAACTATTATTTCGTCTTTCTATATCTTTCCATAAAAGATTTAATAAAAAGAAGAAAATGAAGAAAAAGTCTCTTAGTTTTATGTGTGGGAGTGGTGCTAAAAACTACCATCACAAGAACTTCATCTAGAAGAAGTGGTCTATTGTTTCAGTCAATTGAACATCTCACACTAGGAAGCTATAATTAACATTATATATTGGACCACTTCGAAGATGGAATAAGATCGATTGGTCCAGCTAGCAAATCCTAAAAATCGAACTTTTGCTTTGCTTTAAATCATAAATTCCAGATACATAAATGTTAAGTAAACGATACTATTTGTACGATAATAATTTCATATAACAATTACTCAAAAGTGAAAATTTTGATGCAAAATAATGGGAATCAGAATTAGTGGACTGCTAATTATAGCCTTCTTGACTATTCCTTTTGCAACAACAATCACATTGATCATGGTATCTTTAACTGAAAAACAAAAAGTGGCTTTCTCAAATCATGTCAATGTTAAGGGAAAACAAGATTGGTGGTGAAGATCTTGGTTCTTGCACTTGCTAGAGATGTTGGTTGGTTGTTTTATTGCCTTTTTTGATTAACAAAACAAAACCCACTAATGCATGGATTCCCTTTTTGTTTCTAGGACAAATAGTACTTGAGATATCAATTGGTGCAGGCTCTTGTTATCTATTTTATTCGTTCGGATTTTTAATAATATAGAGTATAAAAGAAACTAAAAGCTCTGTCCTACCTCTATATCTACCTCCAGGGATGGAAGGGGGTCAAGGTTTTTGGTGTTCGCTCTAGTCAAGAATTGCGAACTCATAATCACTAATTAATGTCTTTTTCCTTTAATACTTTTCTGTTCGTATTTCTTAGTATCCTAGTCTTCTAGAAGAATCACAATGATCCATCTGGGACTTGATGGTCAAAATCTCCTGTTGAGCCAGCAATTATCTCATAAGGAATATATTGGAGTCATTATAGAAAGAATATTAGTATATTTTTTATCATATTGATAGAATAAAAAGGAAAGGAAACTAAAAGGTCCGGTATAAATCAATACAGAGTTTTACTTGTAAATTTTTATCCAAAATAATAAAATTTTCCATTGTAAATTTCCTAATAAACAAATCACATATATGATAGTATTTCGATTTTCTAAAAAACAAATCACACACTGCATAAATTGTGGGCTTCATGTAATAATGCATTCTGCAGCTTATTTCCATCCATCATTTAAAATCAAATTCCTATTTTCCCTTCAAAATTTAAAATGGGAAATAAGTAACATCACTTCAATTTTTCAGGAAATTAAATTTGGCTTGAAGTAAAACCCGGTCCACGCTTGTCCGTGGACAGCCCTGCAGGAGCGTGTGAAATGGTGCTCCCTCTGACATGAACATAATCAGTAAACGTGTGAAACTCCGCTTAGGAAATTAAATTCCACTTGTCTCATGACACCTGTTTTTACTAATGACCAATTATATTATAGCCAGGCTGCTGCTGATGGGCTCATGCACTCATTCACTCAACCCTGATATGAGTCAATGTTCCGTGTGTCCCTTTTAAAACAAGTATTCATGGGACGTTGTGTTGGTTGAAAAGTTAGTATGTGAAAAAGATTGATCCTTGGAGAAAGGAAAGATTGGGGGACGGCTTGGTCATTGTGTATTTTTTTCTTTTTGTGCGCCAAAAAAAAATTTAGCTGATACAATTCGATTATCAGTATAATTGACAGAGCCTAATTATCAATCGGTAAATCTTGGATGCACAATACGTTCCTTATACTTTGTACCAGTTAAGTCAAGGACATTCATCCCAAGACAAAGAAGTGAATTTAAACTTGGATCATAAAGTGTCTGTCTCCAACTCTTATAACTGGACATCTCTAGGGGACTTAACTTTTTATTTGTTTGCTTATAATTAATAAGCACAAATAGTCTTTGAGAGTGTGGAGATTCCAACCATCTCCACCATGTTAGAGTGTAATTTATAGAGAAGAAATTTTTTTTGGTTTAATTTTTATTTTATAAAAAGGACACTAATTTGTTTTTCATATGTCGAATTATATCTAGGGGGTTTAATATAATTACATTATGTTATGGTACAAATTTATACTTGATTTGAAAAATTTATGATAAACCAACTTTCGACTCTCGTTATTAGATTAGATCTCAGGTTTCTTTACCAAACTAGTTTGTTACTTATTTCGTTGTCTTGTTTTCTTAGCTAGCCAATCAATTATTACATTTGTTTGACTATAAATAAGAATAAATCTAAAACTAATGCGAACAAATAAAAGATTTAAGTACATCTTTTTTAGAATAGTTAAATCTTTAGCCTCAAGAATTCACCTAGGATTGTTACCTCAAGAATCAAGACCAAAGTCAACTGCTAAATGACGCCGTATATCGACCACGTCAAAAAACAATTTTTAAGTCGTATGACTTTAAATTAATTGGCCTGATATTAGCTATTTTTGTTTCATGACCGATATCAAGGAAAAGTAAACAAGTGGAAATAAGAAAAGAGAAGTTTGATTTGTGTCTTGGACTTATTAATTTGTGCCTTTGCGTTCGTCATTACTCGTTATGTTCACAACTAAGTAACCTATTATTTTCTTGGTTTAACCACCAACCTATTATAATTGGTTTCTTCATGCTTGTTTGATTGCTTTGTTTAGATCGAACTTCCATGGTGCCATATGGGGCCATGCCCTTCATCTTTAATTAATTTTTGATTTGCCGCTTGCTTGCTTTCTTTCTTTTTTTTCCTCTTTTGAGAGTTGGGGTGTTAGATGGAGGGATATTTTTCTTCAGGATAATTTGATATTGTCGCTTATTTTTTTAGTTATTTTATATATTTCTTTGAAAGATAATGATATACATAAATTGAGGTAAATTTAATATTAGAATTTGATTAAATACCAAAACATTAATTGAGTTTAACTTTTTTCTTTTTAAAGTTAAAAGTTAAACCTTACTTAAATTTACGTATAAGATTCACACTTTGTTCGTGCTTCTAGCTAAGTATTTTGGACTATATATTGATGATGCTAAATATAGGATGTAGTAGAATTTTATAATGTTGGCCAAAATAGAAAAAACAACTGAAATCAAATCTTTTTCTTCTACTTTGGATAGGATACTTTAGCTGATTGATCTCTAGAAGATATCTTTTGTACATTTTTGCTATCAATGAAAGTTCAATGAATTAGCGCAAAAAAAAAAAAAAAAGAAAGAAAGACAGAAAGAAAGAAAGAAAGAGAGAATGAGAATGGGAAAACTCATACGATTAAAGAAAAGGGGAAAAAAAAACTAACTTACAATTAGATTAAACATATCAGATAGAAATAAAAATGAAAATACCTATGGAAGTCTAAAAAGGACTTGGATCCTTTCTTAATTTTTTTTTATTTTATATATAAGAAGGAGAATTTCAACTATTTACGTAAATTTTAAAGTTAAAATGTTAACTATTAGATTAAATTAATTTAAGAAAGAAGAAAAATGAAAATCCAGATTAATACAAAACAATTGTACATAAAAGTGGACCCAAAAAAGCAACTAGACTAAAAGCACTTTTGTGGTGGTCATTCTTTATTTCTTCATATGAGTCGTGTTCCGACTTACACGTTTCGATCATTAAAAGATCCAACAAAAAGAAAAAAGAGAAAAACATAATAATTAGTCAAGATCCATAAGCATCATCAAAGAGAAAAATAAATATTTTTTTCCCCATCCTCGTTTCGGCATTTATTCTTTTGTCAATACTTTTGCTCCCCCATCATCGTAAGTCAAAAAGTTGCAAACGTCTTCTTTCTATATGGTGGTCCTTCACACCTTTGACTTTTGCGTTGTATACCTCCATTAGTGCTGATTTTCGTCCATGTTCATATTCCATCAATAATGTTTGAAATATTAATAATTGTTATATATCATCGCTATACTTAATCTTATTCTATGTAAAAGAATTTTTATTGCATATTTAGATAGAATTTAATATTTAATTTATAATTTTTGTTCTCCTCTTTTAGTTTAATTCTCGACCCGGACTCACATCATCACTTTTAAAAAGATAATATTAATCGTTTAAATTATTTTCTAAATTTTAATATTTAATTTATAATTTTTTACCATGTAAAATAAGAGGAAAACATTACACTGAAGCAATGAGGTTGTTGCATAGATTCCTGATGCTATTTTTTTGAATATTTTAATATAGTTACTTTACATGCGAAAAATCTCTGGGAAAGTGTCATAGCAGAATGAGTTATGATGGCCAATAAATAGATGGTGTTTCTTGCTTTTTTTCCACCTAAACATGTAGCAAATCCTAAGAGGGTGTTTAGTTTGGCTTTTTTATTTTGTCAAATTTGCTTAAAATTTAATTTAAGTCAGTAAAAATATTTGTTTTAATTAAAAATATATTTTTTTAAGTGGCTTTAAATAAAAAAGCTTCCGAACCCCAGTTTTTGCTTTTTATGACTTTAAGCACTTTAAAAAAAACAAGTTTGATCAAATTATTTATTATCTTATCCTTACCTTTTTATTTTTATTACTAAAATATGTTTACTCTTTTATCTTATACTTACCTTTTTAAATTTTATTTTAATGTTCTTAATAATTATTTTAACTATATAACTTACTTTTCAACCCACTTTAATCAAATATGTAAATACTTATTTTTATAACTATAACTTTTATTCAAATACATAACTACTTAACATTAATAATAATAAAAAAAACCACTTAAAGTCAAAAGTACTTTAAGTAGCTTTTTTACAAGTCAATCCAAACACCCTTTAAATGACAGCCAAGTTTATGTAATATGTGTTGACTTTGTCTTTAGAGGATTTAGCCAATTTTACTTTAATTAGTATTGCAAATCTCATGTTGATCTTCACAATGACAAGATTTTACTGGATTGTAAGAATATCTCAAGTAAGATTATGTCTCTTTGCCTTCAATTGTACTAAGCAAAAGATTTCCCAAAAAGAGTAATCATTCTTGGTCAACATTAATAAAATTTAGAGAATAAGAATGGCATATTTTGGATTGTTACCATGATCAGATTACTAGGGTTCATGAAATTTAGGGAAAAGTGAGTAACAACTTTTTGATTATTGATTGAGAATTGAAAAATCAAACGAGAGATTGCTTAAATTGAAAAAAAAAAAAAGAATAAAAAATTCAGTATTTTTTGTATCACTCAATTGTTGGGAAATATTTGAGTGGCTTACAAATAGGTGATGTATATATAATTAATAACTTAAGTTGATCATTCTGAGCTAGTTGATTTAAGGATTTGAATAGCTATTTAGGGTAAAAAACATTCTAACCCCTCTAAGTTTTATTATAAATGTAAGTTACACTCTTATAGTTTTAAAAAAGACAAAACCCCTGTGTTCTTAAAATGTGTAACTGCACGAAACCTCCTTCTAGTCTAATGTACAACGCATATGTTTCATAAAATGGGTGTTAATACCTATTTTGAAATCACAGGGAGGCAATATACATTTATGTTGGATCGTGAGTGGCTAAGATATTATTTGCCCTTGGTATTTATCATGCCTTCATCATTAATTTCAGTTACAAGCCTCGAATTTGAGGTCGAGACCGTAACATACCGAATTTTGAAAAATGAAGACATAGATTGCCTGAATTGATTAAATTATTCCAATAATTTTGCCAAGCATTTGAGGATAAATTTGATCATGGTGATAAAAAGAAAATATTAACCATACATAGAGGGACAAATAAATATCAGGAGGAATTTGATACAAGCTATACAAAATTGCTAGAATTTCATATCGTGCAAAGACTAAAAGGAGTAGGCTCTAGATGCAAAGCCTAGCCCACAGAAATGGAAAGCAATCAAGCATTCATATATTACTCTGGATTCACGAATCTCACTCCCCACTTTACCACTCGCTGTGAAAACAACGCTTTCCACGTTAACCCACGCGCACGTGCATCTACTGTACCACCAGACCAACACTTCTCATGGCGTACTCGTAATTCTTTACATATCCAGGCCTAATATGAAACCTATTCACGCTCCAAATCTTCCCATAAGCTGCTCGGTTGAACAGACTGTCGGTGCCCCAACACGTGGCCTCATTTCCTTTGTCTGTCTCCGCTATAAATAACCCCTCCAATTCCCTCTCAAAACCCTCCTTCACTCGCTGCACTCTTTCAGATATATTCGCTTCCCCCTCATTTCCTCTTTAGCCTACAAAACCCCCAACCCCCCCCCCCCAACACACACATACATCTAGAGATCTATACACAAATATTTGTTATATATAAGTATATATACTATCTCTGCTTTACGGTGGCTTCTCATTCGCTTGGTGCAGGTCGGGAACTGCTTTGCCTACGACGCCGTTTTATCTTTACACATACACCTACATCATATATATATATACACACATATATATATATATATATATGTATGTGTATATATGATTAGTACACACGCGTTGATAATACGTGCGTGTGTTAATGCTGTCGTTTGTGGCGAGATGGGGTCCCGCCTTGCATCAACTGAATCGGAGGCCGCGGTGAAATGATATATTTCTAAATATAGAGTGTATTCAAATGCGACGATGTCGTATTGGACGGATTCTTCAATTAATTTGAGAAGAAGTATTTTACGTATTTAATTTGATTGATTTCTTTATTTATATTTGAGATGGAAATGAATTTGATTGGATCTAATGGATATTGGATGAGGTCATTTTGATTTTTAGGTGGATCTATGTTTTTGCGCAATCTATTGATTGACTAATTAACTAATCAATTAATGAATGAATGAAGATGGGAAAGTTAAAGGAAACGGGAAATATTGAAATTAATGAATGTGTGGTAGTTTGTTCCGATACGTATGTGAAATGACATTCAATTGATTGTATGATCTAATGCAAAATGAATTGCTTTACCATGTTATACAGTAGATAGATCTAGTTTTGATGGTGTTCTAGATATATAACAGAGTGTGTGGCAGTGTTTGTGAATGATTATATATGCGTTAATGCGTGTGTGTATGTATACATGTTTTATATATACGGAAAGAGAAGTTCTTTATGTTTCTGTTGTTTACATGTGTTATATATGTTGTTTCAAGGCTTTCTTTTGGTTGTTTTTGGCAGTTTTGATTTATTAAAGTATTCTATTGTATGAGGTTTCGTGAAAGGTGGTGATCGGTATTAAGTTTATCTGAGAATTAGAGAGAAAAAAATGAACTTTTTTGTTTGTTTACTGCAGTAAAAGATTTGTGGCTACCCAAAGATTTTAGTGTTTGCACTTTGTACATCTCGTTGGAGTAGGAATCTAAATTACTGATTGTATTTGTTATTTTTGCACCGGCAATTAAGCTGGTGTGAGATTGTTGTGAATTATTTAACTTTTCTGCCGCTGCGTCTGTCCTTTTCGTGAGCACTTAAGGTCCTTAAGCCTTAGTTAACAGCTCTTTTGGAATGTTGGTTAGGTGGATTGTTTTGATTGGAACATCTTCTATGCCCTTGAGCTATTTGTCTAATTTGTCCTGACCTAGATTTAAGTCATTAACTTGCATTCTCATTTTCAATTAATTTAGTATGTTTATTAACAGGTCTATAGAGCTGAATGCATAAGCTATTAGTCCATAAAATGGTAGAAATTCAACAACACAATTGGATGAATAATGATAAAGTAAGTTGGAATTAGACCAGGTTGCTTACTATCAACTTAACTTTAGCCGATGGCCATTCAACTCTTGTTAGCAAGGACTGATACTCAATGTCATTCCTGATAATATGATAAATTAAATTGATTGCTTGAGTAATCACTTATCAGATCTAAGGTTATCAGAACTAAGGAGGTAAATTAGTATATAACTGAAGCCAAAAATTTTCCTCAGGTGGTTTAAACGTGTGTCGCTTTCCAAAGAAGCTATAAGAACAATAATGTGCAACACATGACCAATAATTAGTGAGCCAGGGCATTATATGCGGTCAAAGCTTTGTAGTCATAATTTTATGTTTAGGCAGGAAACAATGTGAGACATTTTTTTTCCTCTGATCTTTGAAGTTTTCAAGGTTAGATTTTTCATTCTTATGCTGCTTAGAATGGTACTAGCCTTAGGATTGGTTATCTAGTTTTGTATTTATTTTTGTACTTTGAGTCTTAGTTGTTGTATAATTCTCTGAGGCATGAGATTTCCATGGTCATTAGTTCGTTTTGAGACATCTATCTTATTAGAACCTGGAAGGCTGGCAGATTGCTTATAAGTTATAACCATGCCCCCTTGAATTGATTATGTCGGAATAATAATAGAGTAATGATCATGCCCTTGTCGTCAAGGCAGTGTTTTGTTGAGCTTTCACTTCATTTTTTACATCTTAATTCTATGTCAGTGGCATTCCTGCTTGGACCCATAATTGTAGTTTGCTCTAAAGTCATGCAGATAACATCTCTTGGTGCTATCTTGCAACACCCAAAATAACACTTATTTGCGTACTTGTTTAGCCCGTACCTCCTTTCCCTTCATTATCAAATCTTAAAACGCTTAACTAATATTTTCTCTAAGTCTCCATCTGGATTCCCTCTAATCATCCTTGAATTGATCCTTTATTCTGTTGCAGATTGTTGGAGAATGTTTTCCTGCCTTTATCCCACATCATCTAGCTCAAGCATGATATGTTTTCTTAATGCAGCAACAGTTATTGTACTTTAGCTCCACTGATGAAGCAGTAGAGCTTGTCTAGATCAATCATCTTCTGAAACATTTTGTCAACCCAAGGTTGAGCAGAGCTTAATGGCTATGTGAGTGTCTTTTTTTAACTGAAGTGTTGTTAGAGCTGATTTAATAAGGTCTAAGTGACGAAGTAGAATTCAATAATCGAGATGTTGAGCATTCTAAAAAGTGATCCAGTTTCCTTTCTTTCCCCCCGTTGTAGAACCTTTTTTTTTCTGCTCTGTCACTTTTGCCATTGTGTGAATTACTGGAAAGTAACCATAGTTCAATGATCTTGATTTATACTACTTCCCTTATTCTCACACAACGGTACTTTCTTCTATGCTAGTTGCATTTTAGAAACCACTGCAGGTTACTGATGTTGCATTGATTACTTGCCAGCTATTTCGAAAGATATTTGTCAATGACTGTCTTTCTTGTGATCCTCCTAATGCTGTGTTTGTTATATGTTTATCTGAAATCTTAAATCTGAAAAGCATATAACAAACCCTGAATAAATGCCCATTGCATAGTTGCTGGTCCCAATTCAATGGTAGATGTGCTTCCGAGTCTTTCTGTGTTACGCCAATTATCTAGAAGTTGGAAACATGGAGTAGTGTTGATCTGCAGTTAGCCACTGAAATTCTATGTCGGGCCTAATAAGGAGCTATGGAAATCTTATTACTCGTATGCAAATTCATTAATGGTTAATTGAAGTGTGTTGTTAATTGTGTTGAAATCTTGCTATTTATGTTCATCTTTTATTAGACTATTAAGGGCACTGTGAGGTTATATAACCGTATAACTGCATCTCTATCTGAAGGCAGCCAAGAGTTACTCAGTGCTTTAGTACAGTTGCACACGGCTAATTTCCTGCACATTATTGATGAGGAGGATAGTGAAGATGATGCAGATATTTGTTTGTCAAATCTGGATTTAAGGTTTTTGTTGATATTTCTGTATCTAGTTTTACTGAGCGCAAGTTAAATGCTGAAGTTGCCACAAAAGTATCCAAATTGATGAGGACCGTAAAAGAATAACATCTATGCTTTCAGTGAATACTTTGATATCTCCTATTTGTTCTTTCGCTCAACTTTGTTGCCTCCGTAGCGGGAGAAGAAAAACAAGTTCTCTCATGTAGGCAGTATACTTGCAATATGAGTGTATGGAATTTCATAATAGATATTAACTCGTGCAGCATTTTGGTTGAGATATAGGTATTCTATCTGTATGAATTTTTGCTAGGAACTATAATACAGTTGAGGGAGCTTGGAGGATGGCGCCAATGATTGGAAGATGATCACACATGCCTTAAACTTTTTTGGTAGCATCTGGAGCCACTGAAATGCAGAAATGTGGTAGACCACTGTTACACCGGTTTGGGCAGATTGGACGCTTGGTTGATGCTAACAAGTGCCTGGACTACATAGGTATGTGAAGGGAGATGAGGAAAATTTGTGGTATCTAAGTGCAAGTGCTGAAGCAGTCTTCTCTACGAACTTCTTGCATTTTGGATTCTATTACTCATTTTGGTTGGTGTGAATTTTCCATTTTCTTGGGAAAAGTATATGTTACCCTCTTTCGTAATTGGTCATCTTTATTCTTTTTATTCTGTTCTTGCTTGCTTAAATGTCAACGAAAGGTCTTGTGATGGCAATGATTGTCTTTCTCCTGCTCCTCTCCCTCTTTTCCTTCCTTTTGTTTCTCTTTGTAGAATCAAAATTAGTAAAACATAAAATGTAATAATTTCCTAAATAATGTGAGTTCTTTTAAAACGTTACTCTTGATTACCTGATTGATCCTTGACTCAATTTAACAGTTGAATACGGTGGGCCAATTACTTGTTAGCACGATTGTTTATCTAGGAATAAAATTTTTGTATTAGACATCTGTAGCGTCAAAGATATAGGGCAAGTTTTACATGCATGTGAGATCCTTTTTTCCCTCTGACAAGCCGAACACGAGCCAATATTAAATGCAAGAATTTTTCATCTAAAGAAATTGGAGTATCCAACTTGTTTCGAATTGTAGAGGAAATAACTATCATGTTCCGGTACTTATCAAAAGTCGAGTAACTTGATTTACAGCCTGTTTGGCTAAGTTTATTTGGGACTTATAAACAAATAGTTAAAAAACATATAAGGTGGTTCCCCCCCCCCCCCCCTTTGCGTAAGGGTTTATAAGCAATAAAATAAGTAGAGCAAAACAGGCTTTTATGCATAATTGAGAATTGACTTGTATAGAAATTGCCCCAACACTTGCGGGCTAGAAGCCAGGTTTATGGACTTCACCAACAATTACTTCTCATTGAAACACGATCTTTCATTTCGATGGTGTTTGGCTTTGCTTATTTGGTACTTATAAATACTTAAATAGTAAAAAATATGTGAGAGAGTATTTTTTTTTTTTTTTAAATAAGCAAAGGCCAAACACCCTCTTCGTAAGCTAAGTATGTGAAATATAGGATCTCTTTGGTACAATTAAATGGTAGACCGTTTGATAGTTGTTAATAACGTATAGTTGTTTAAATATTTAATAATTATTATATTTTAGCTATTAGTGAATACTTGTTTAACTAGTTGAATTGGTAAAGTGTATTTGATAAAATTAGTGTTGGATTAATTGATATCAATATTATAAAAATATTTTTAATAGATTTAAAATTTATTAGTCAAAATAAATAATAAATGGACTAATAAAGCTTATTCTTTAAATATATTTTGATGTGAATAGATTTTGAAATTATTTTATGTGTTACTTTTTATTTACATTTATGAGAGAAAAAAATTAAAGTGAGTTTAGGATTTTGAAAAAATAAAGACAGGGTAAAATTGTTAAAAAAAAAAGTTTTTATGAAATGGCATAGTTTAACTTTGATAAAAGTTAGTTAAAATGTTAAAAGTTATTTGAGAAGTTATTTAAAAAATTATTATACTATTTTATTGATCAGCAATAACTTTAAAAAAAATAATATTTTGGTGCAATTAAAAACTAAAAATTATTTAAAAAGCTGTACATGGTGTTTTTTGGACGGGGCCATTGTCTCATATGTAGTAGTCTTTCAGTCTTATAAGTCCACAAGCTAAGGAGAAGGTCCACGGAAATCCCATTTTAGTGGGGGTTGTGGAACTGTAATTTAAACTCTGCCGTTCTTAAAATAACCATTGGCTATTTCTATGTTTCTTTATAGTATATTTTTCTACGACCATTTATTGAAAAATTCTCTAATGTCCTCATTACTATGTTTTGTTATTTTTGTGTCAAGAACAAATTAAAATGTATAATAATATCTACTAGAAGTTGAACGTCAAATAAACTACAAAAAAGCGAAAAAAATGTATGATTCATAATAAAAGAATATAACCTATCGTAATCATGTGAGTTGCCTAATCTACCATGCAGTTGGTACGACAATTAAATTTATATATCAAGTTGCAAAGCAAGCATTTGAAGATAGAAGGTGAAGGAAATTTTGAACAACGGAGAAAAATCTTCAAACAGAATTTAGAATACTCTAAAGAGTTAAAAGGATTGTACAAAAAACGAACTAACAAGTATATTCTATATTACAAGCAGCAAGAACTGAAGTCCATAATAGCAGTTAAAGCCAATCTATGTTTGAATTAGAGAATTCCAAAAGTATACATTTGACATTTTGCCAAAGAAAGAATAAAAATACAAATAAAAATAATAAAGAGGGAAAACGATAGGTCTGGCCCAAGGCCAAAGCACCGTAGAAGAGCACATTGAGGTGGAGAGATAAGCCTTCACCACGGGGTGAAAAAGAAAATCAAATGCATAGAAGTAACCGGAAACTATTCACAGAAAGCCAAAAGGCATATTTACCTTTTTTTTTCCAGACATAATAAAGACGAGGCAGTGGGAGGAGAAGAGAAGGGAGACACAAAGGAGAACATTTTATGTTCCTAGAATATCACATAGTGAGAAACTCGAAGACGCCCAGAGATGGGATTTCAACAACAATTTCCTTTGTGTTCTATACCATAATCCAGAAAACAGCATAATTAAGCTCGAGGCCCAAGTTTGCTGCGTTCATAAGGAGGGAGCAAGACAAAACAAACACATCCAAAAACCCGAAGATGATCATAGACTAGTGGTTGACCATATAGGCATTCATAAGGGGTGAGATTGCCTATACTAGCAAAAGGTAACCTGTTTATAACGTAGACAGCAGTAAGAGCAGCTTCCTCCAATAAAGGCTCAAGACAAGAGATAGAGACAAGGAAAGTGTGAGTGATGTCTCGAATTTGTTTATGTTTATGCTCTGCCCGCGCATTCTGCGGAGAGGTGTAAGGACAAGATCGATGACATCTAGTACTATGTTGTTGCAAGAGATCAAGGAGGCTAGACTTTTTATACTCAGTGCCATTGTCAGTACAAAGGGTTTTAATCTTTTTTGAGAATTGAGTGAAGATCATACCTGAGAATTCAGCATAATTGCATGGGAAATTAGATCGTTTATGCATGAAATATATCTAGGTAAAGCGAGAATAGTCATCCAGAAAAATGACATAGTATCATGACCCCCTTACAATGGGTGCGGTGGCAAGTCCCTAAACATCAGTATGAACCAAATCAAAGCAAGGGTAGGTCCTCAAATATTAGTATGAACAAATCAAAGCAAGCAGAAGCTAAAGAGCCACTATAAAGATGACTATTTCCCAAGATGACAAGACATACAATCAAAGTATTCAATTGAAAATTTTCTTAACAAGCCCCAATATCTATAGAACGGAGTTTTCTAACCAAAGTATGACCTAGATGGGAATGCCATAGTTGAGATGTGGATAAGGCTGATGAGGTGGAGACAGTGGAGGTGGTGGTATGTAGATGAGATGAAATATAAAAACTGATAAATTCAAACAAACATCCCACCTAACGACTACATACGACACCCATAATTAGTGAAGATAACAGTCAACCTAAGATCACAGAGTTGACCAATATATATAAGACTCAGGGTAGGATTTGGAACAAAGTATATATGAGAAAAAGAGGCATAGGGATTAGTAACAATGCCAATATGACTAATAAACATGGTTGTGCCATTAGCCGTATAAATGGAAAGGGTACAGGATATAGGAACAAGATTAGATAGGCTATGACAATTAGGGGTCATGTGATTTGAACAAGCGGAATCAAATAACCAAGTAGACTTACCAGAGGTAGTAGAGAAAACAGTGGAAGAACAGTGATTAGACTGGAGAACCTGTTTGGGAATGTTTTAAAGATCATTCATAGAGATAGAAGAGGACAGTAGATCGGAGGTGGGTTCAGGATTCTCTTTAGTTGTGACTACAACAAAACATGGGGCTCTGGAAAACCAACCTTTAGACTAATTGGTTTGAGACTGTTTGTTTGGGTTGCAATGACAATTTGTTTCATACTGACTAAGACCAATCTTCTTGCAAAAACGGCAAACCTTGGTGGGACAATTCAAAAGAACAGGGCCAAAACTATGATAGTACCTGCATTCCTTTTGAGAGTTGTTGCACCTTTTTAAAGCGGAACTGGAAATGGTAAGTACGAAATTTGAAGTTCTGTTCTTTCAGGATTGAAGGTGTGTCTCTTATGAAATGAGTACTTGAACAATCAGTTCAAGAGTAAGAAAGGGGTTACAACGAAGCAAGGAGCCACGAACGAGTTCAAAATCATCATAAAGTGCCATGAGAAATTGAAGAAGATATCCACGATCTCTGTAAGTGACAAATTTCTCTGCATCCTTTTCACATTCCATTTGGTTCAGAAGCTGAAAGCTGGTCCCAAATTGAGTGTATTTGTGAAAGAAAATTGTTGATTGAAACACCATGCTCTTGCCTCATAGAATGCAAAATAATGACTAGTTGATATTGATGAGCCCTATCAGCCACAGTATACCTCTTGCCAAAAAATCCCAAACTATCTTTGCCGTCTCAAAATGCCGAAACTGTAGACTAATAGAGTTGATTGAAGTATTGTGAAACTAGGTGATGATTTGATGATTCTTACAATCCCAATTCTCTATTCTTTCTACAAACTTGTCATATGTTTGCTCGGTAGTCTTATATGGTTTCGTATGTCTCTACTCACAATTCTCCATGATTTTTGGCCTTTTAAGAAGCTGATCATTGCGTAACTATGGTACATAATTTGTACCATGCAAAATAATAGCAATAGGTTGTGAAACTTCCATTGTTGTAAAAAAAAAAAAAAACCAAAAATAGCAATATAAAGGCAAAATTTTAGAAAATTGACCACAAACTAGAAACCAAGAACTTTTCCAAAATAGATGCCAGAAACCAAAAGATAGTGATGACAGTGGCATAGGCTACCAAGGTATTAGTTCTGGTACCATGTCAAAATAAAGAAATTAAGCTATAAAGACAGATAGAGAGAGACGAATTATTTACAATTATGTTATATTACTTGTATATGTTTACATGATGAACAGGAAAGTATCTTATATAGGAGAAGTTTAGCTTATTCTCCAAGACTAGCACCTTAACTAAAGAAAGTTACAATGATATACAAAATATGAAAGATATGCAAATATTCCACAAGATATCGAAATATATGCTAATATATTCTAACCATCGATATTTGTTGACGAGGCGTAGCCTTAGCTGGTACTATAAACTTTAGTTATTTATGTTTAACTATAAATCTTTTTCCCATATCTTACCTATCTTTTGAAGGGAAAAAACAAGTAGTTTATAGCAACTTCAATATATACCCGTCACTTTTTATAAAAAAAAAAGTACTTATTAACATGCAAAATAAACACAGTGAAACACCCTCTTATCCCTACTAATTTAGCAATTCTATGGATTCTAGTATTCATGCATGTTATACACAAGTTGGGTAAATAGTGTTAGAATTTGCATCATCTCGTTTGAAACATGTTATATACCTCCTATACTTTGACTTATGTGTACCTAACCTCCTTGCAGTATTAAAACTAGCTAATTACCCTCCTGAAATTTTTAAAAGTGTTCAAAATACCCTTTTGCCATCATATAAAGAGAATTGAAAACGATCCAGACCACACCTACATTATAAGAGTAGAGTAAAGTTTTGTGCAACTCTTTCATTTGATTACTACTCTTTTGTATGATAGTTGATCCTACGAAGGACCAGATAATTCTTTTTGATAGAATCTCCCGTTGAAGTTACCTGCAACACAACGAAATCAAGGCACTTGTATGATACCGAACAAAGAACCTCCTGTATCTAAGTCAGAATGTTTGTTTTGAGGGTAAGTTTTTGGAAGAGGGTGAATGGAATGAATTAATTACCTCATTTAGTATGATTGGGCCTTATTTATAGTTTTTGGGAGAGGTTGGACACATACTGCTCACTTTTTGTTTACACTAACTGATTGTCGGGCGATGTAACCTTATCAAATCATTACATAAATGGTCGATCAATACTGCCCTATCAACAGCGCTCGATAAGAACCTGGATGCAAACTTCAGCTCGGATCATCCTTGTACTCCGATTTCTTTTATCGGGTCATGAATATAACCCAATCCATACTTTGGATGTCATACACATATCCCTATATGTGGCTATGTGTAAAACTATAATTGCCTACTCTCATGCTCTTTTTATATAGTGTGTACTTCACAATAATTATTCAAAATTTCTAAAGGCCTCTCCTCTTTAATATGTTTGTTCTTTGTCTCTGATTTCCAGGAAATACGTCTAAATGGGACTTTGTCCTTTCTCATATTCTCTTTCCAAATAGTCTGAGCATTCTTAAAAGGAACACATATGTCTTACTAATCTATCTAATCTCCAAAGAAAAGTTAGGAAAAAAATTAAAATCTATAAATTCCCCAATTAATCAATACTATTTCAAAGCATCATTTTAATGGGTTTCATTTTAGTATATATATGAAAACGAGCTCCTTTTAATTTGTTTTTGGTCAAATGAAGAAAAAGAGCTACTTGATTCAATAAAAATCTCATCTTTTCCACACATAGATTGGCCTTCTGTAAATATGCGACCCTCATCAACCACAAATTCGTTAAAGGTCACGTACTGTGATTGCACCATCGCGGGTGTCCCTTGTCGGGATTTTTTTTTAATTCAAATTAAATATTTATCTTTTTATTAAATCTTTATTTTGATTTTCACTCCATTTAGCATTGAGGACATAATTGGACAATCCAGAAATAAAAAATAGAAAAGAGTGAAGTTTGGGCAATTCACAAGATTTTAGTAATATAATAATTCGGGTTTTGAATTCTTCCAAAATTTTATTTTCCTGTTCAAATCCCAAGTCAATTTTCTGAAATATCACCATGAAGAATTTTATAAAAAATATAATGAAATGAAAGAAAAAGAATAGAAAGTAAAAGAGAGTAGAATATAATTTAGGACTACATTTTATACATGATTGAATATTTCTTGAGAACATGCATATTCTGTTTGGCTACATAATTAATGCAAATCTAAATCTTACAAAATCACCTAAAATCTTAATTATATTAACTGTAGAATCAGACAATATTTTCAATAATTAAAATATACAAATCTTAAACCTTCAACATATCTTCAAGGATATTAAAATATTTTCAACATATTTATAAGAATATCAAAATATCTTTAACACGCCCCTCAAACTCAAGATGGTATTAAAGATACAACCTTGAGTTTGAAAAGTCTTCAAAAGAAAACTTAATTTTGACCTTGAGTTTGAAAGGTCTTCTTTTAGTAGGATTAAACGAGGGTGTTTTGCAATGTCCATTTTGCATGTTCATAAGCGTTTTTCATAACAATTTAGGAGAAGTTCCAATACGCTGCGTGGCAGTGATCTTTCATTGAAATATTGCGGGTCATTGGATTTCCACGCCCGTTGGTCCTCTCCCTGGTCGGGCTGCCACTCACGCACATCCCTCGATTTACCTCCCGCCTGGTTAAGGGGCCTCTGGCCAGGTGGGAAAGGGGTTCTCCTTTGGTTAACCCTTTTAAAAGGAGAAGTTCCAATAAGCTACTTGTTTTTCACCCTTCAAAAGATAGGCAAGAAATGGCACTAAGATTTTTAATTAAACATAAACAACCAAAGTTCATGGTACCAACTGAGGTTACGCCTCGCGAACTGAAATAGTTATCAGATATCGATGATCAATGAGGCCAAAGGTTTCATTTTCCAATAATAATGTTTTACCAAAACAATCCTTTAGTGGAAGGAAAAGATCCTGTAGGAGTGACTAGAGAAGCAGTTGCCAAAACCCTAGTGCATTATTACCCATATGCAGGCACACTTATTGAAGGGCCCAATGACAAGCTCATTGTTGTTTGTAACAGTGAAGGTGCATGTTACGTGTTTCAATAAAAAATCTCATCGTATCCACATGTGGCTTAGCCTTCTGCAGAGATGCGAACCTCGTCAACTACAAACGGATCAAGATCATCGTACCTCGTTATGGACGGCAGATGTCACTCTCGACTTTACAAATTATCATGTACAGTGATAGTATTACTATCCCGGGTCCCTTATAGGGATTTCTTTGTCAAATTAAATATTTTATCTTTTTAAAATAATCTTTATTTTGATTTTCACTACATTTATTATCGAGGATATAATTTGGAGAATCGAGAATTTTTTTTTTTTAAAAAAAAAAGAGAGTGAAGATTGGGTAATTCACCAGATTTTAGTAATATAATACTTCGGATTTTTAGTTTTCCAAAATTTTATTTTTTGTTCAAATCCCAAGTCAATTTTCTGAAATTTGCCCTTCTGTCGCGACTCCGACATAAACTATTTTTCAAACGTGAAAGAAATATGTAAATGTGAAACACGCTAATTCTGCCAAAAAAAAAAAAAGGGAAGAAAGAAAATGATGTTTCTGCATGCCTGAAATGAGACGAAGGATTCAAATAACACTACTTAGACAACCTCTATATAACATGCATGTAAGCGCAAAATGTGCATCAACTATATTCTTATAAATGCAAAAAGAAAAACTCCTACTGAAATACTAGAATCCAAAGAATCGCTAAATTAGTAGGATTAAGAGGGTGTTTCGCAGTGTCCATTTTGCATGTTTGTAAGCACTTTCCATAATAATTTAGGGGAAGTTCCAGTAAGCTACTTGTTTTTCTCCCTTCAAAAGATAGGCAAGAAATGGCAACAAGATTATTTAATAATAATAATAATAATAATAATAATAATAATAATTTTCTTCAATGGGAATTTATGCTTTCTCATGTTCTTTTCCAAATAATCTGACCATTCTTCAAAGGAAAACATATGTCTTACTAATTTATCTAATCTCCAAAGAGAAGTCAAAAAGAAAATGAAAATCATAAAAATTCCCCAATTAATCAATACTATTTCAAAACATCATTTTAATGGGTTTTCATTTTTGTGTGCTAGTATATATGAAAACGTGCTCCTTTTGATTTGCTTTCGGTCAAATGAAGAAAATGTGTTACATGTTTCAATAAAAATCTCATCGTATCCACACGTAGATTGGCCATCTCTAGAGATGCGAATCTCGTCAACCACAATTGGTCCAGATCAGCGTAACTCGATATGAACCGCAGATGTCACTCTCAACTTTGCAAATTATCACGTGCTGTGATAGTACTACTATCACGGGCGTCCCTTATAGGGATTGTTTTATTCAAACTAAATATTTTGTCTTTTTAAAATAATCTTTATTTTGATTTTCACTCGATTTAGGGTTCGTTTGGATTGATTTTTTTCAAAAATATTTTTGAAAAATAATTTTTTTTAAAAAGTTGAAAAATCTAGCTTCTAAAAAAAGTTATATTTGAACTTTTTGCAAAGTTTCAGATTTTTTGAAAATTAAATCAAATAGTTATTACAAATTCAATATAATTTTTTTAGGAAAAAAAGTACTTTTTTTTTAAAAAAAAAGTCAATCCAAACAGGCCCTTATTATCGAGGACATCGTTTGGAGAATCGAGAAGAGTGAAGATTGGGTAATTCACAAGATTTTAGTAATATAATACTTCGGGTTTTTGATTTTTCCAAAATTTTATTTTTTGTTCAAATCTCAAGTCAATTTTCTGAAATTTCCCCCTTCTCTCGCGTCCCCGACATAAGCAATTTTTTAAACGTGAAGAAATATGTGAATGTGAAACACCCTGATTCTGCCACAGAAAAACCAGAAGAAGAAGAAAGAAAGTGATGTTTCTGCTGTCTGCATGCCTGAAATGAGACGAAGGATTCAAATAACACCACGTACACAACCTCTATATAACACGCATGCAAGCGCAAAATGTGCATCAACTATATTCTCATACCTGCAAAAAGAAAAACTCCTACTGAAATACTAGAATCCAAAGAATCGCTAAATTACTAGGATTAAGAGGGTGTTTGGCAGTGTCCATTTTGCATGTTTTTAAGCACTTTTCATTACAATTGAGGGGAAGTTCCAGTAAGCTGCTTGTTTTTCTCCCTTCGAAAGATAGGCAAAAAATGGCAACAAGATTTTTAGTTAAACATAAACAACCGGAGTTTATAGTACCAGCTGAGGCTGCGCCTCGTGAACTAAAACAGCCATCAGATATCGATGATCAACGTGGCCTAAGGTTTCATTTTCCAATGATAATGTTCTACCAAAACAATCCTTTAGTGGAAGGAAAAGATCCTGTGGGGGTGATTAGAGAAGCAGTAGCCAAAACCCTAGTGCATTATTACCCGTATGCAGGTAGACTTATTGAAGGGCCCAGTGACAAGCTCATTGTTGATTGTAATAGTGAAGGTGTCATGTTCGTTGAAGCTGATGCAGATTGTGAGGCTGGAACAGCTCGGAGATGCGATTTTTCCGCCATGTCCGTTTGAAAAGGAACTTATGCATGACATGTTTCAATTGCAGGGGATGGTTGGTTGCCCATTAATGTTAATTCAGGTGATTATGTTAGAAGAGGGTTCAATTTTTTTTTTTTGCTCCTTCTGTGCCTTTCTTTTCTTATATCCCCTTTTCCCTTTCCAATTTCCACTGATTTTTTTAGATTCAATTCCTTCTAGTTTATTTCACACATATATAGTGCCTTTTTTTTCTATAATTTAAAAAAAAATATTTTTTATAAGCTAGAATTTTTAACTTTTGAAAAAAGTTGAATTTAAACTTTTTTAAAGTTTTTTTTTTTTGAAGTCAATCTAATTACTTATTGCAAAAAATTTTGTATTTTTTAAAGACAAAAGCACTTTTACATATATATATAAAAGAAAAGGCAATGCAAATAGGCCCATAAAGAATCATTATTTTTTAGTTTTAGTATCTAAAGTAACCCTTGATTAGTTGAGCTTTACTCATCCTAAAATTCAAGGGCGCTTAGTGGAAAAAAACCCCTAAAAGATAATTCTTTTCAGTAAAAATATGGTGAATAAGATTTGATTTGCTTTCTAATGCGACATATCAGTTTGAATTGAACTAATCCATGATTGTATGTATCTCACTCTCATATTTGATGCACGTTATTAATTAAATACTTTTTCTGTGATTATTATTTGGTATTTTTCTATACCCTCTGCAAGCACCCCGGCAAAGCTTCCCAACTTGGACCCCAAATATAATTTCTGAACTCAAGCTATCATTTCCGGGACGTAGTTTTAGTCAACCCGTAATTGTTATTTGATTGGATGTGTTTTAATAATCACAAGTAACGCGCTTCATTTGCGGAGGATTTGCGTTAGCCGCATGCATAAACCACGTCATAAGTGATGCATCTGGTCTACTCCAATTTCTCCATGCAGCAGCAGAGATAGCAAGAGGTGCACCAGCACCTTCTGTAACACCAGTGTGGTGCAGACACCTCTTGACTGCTCAAACAGTTCGGCCACGCAAAACATTCATACATCACGAGTACGAGAATAATAATAATAATAATAATAATAACAACAACAATGGCCACAACTTTAACGTCAGTGCACCTAGTATGGACCACGACAACCTATTATTACGTAGACCCTTCTTTTTTGGACCCAAAGAAATATCGAATCTGCAAGAGAATATTCTTCAGCCACAGCATAGAAGTTCTTCATCCAAGTTTGATTTGATAACAGCATGTGTGTGGAGATCACGTACCATAGCACTGCAACTGCATCCAGATGAAGATGTTCGCCTCTCATGCATGGTAAGTTTGCGTGGAAAAGATTACCTAAACTTGCCTGATGGCTACTACGGCAATGCAGTGGTCACACCCGCGGCTATCTCAAAGGCCAAGCGGTTATGCGAGAATCCGTTGGGCTATGCATTAGAGCTTTTAAAGAAAGCCAAAGATCAAGTACTGAACGAAGATTACATAAGATCAGTAATGCATGTAATGGCTACAAAGGGTCGACCACCATTTTCAACATCTTGGAATTTCATAGTTTCAGATGCGTCAAGAATTGGTTTCGGTGATGTTGATTTTGGGTGGGGAAAGGCAATATATGGGGGGACTATGGATGGGGGAACATCCACTAATAGCATCTATGCAAGTGTCAAGAATAGCAGAGGGGAGCATGGGATTTTGGTGCCAATACGCTTGCCTAAGGCTGCCATGGAAAGGTTCGAGGAGGAAGTGAGGAAATTGACTCTGGGATCTACGCGTCATGATTCAAAGGGATTGAAAACCATTAAGATTGCATCTGCACTATAAGAATACAGTAATATTTTATGTAATCTTTAATTCCTCTTTCATTTTTTTTAAGGTTTGTTAGGAGACTAAGCGAGTAAATGTAGACATCGATCTAAGATATGCAAATCCTTCTATTATTCTCAACTAAAAGTGTCAATTGATCTTGTGCCTGTTGTAATATGGAGAAACCAACAAGTTGTTGCAGGATATGGTTTGCTAGTCATTCAGTATATTTGTTTGCTTCCTAGTATAGGATGATAATTCGTGTTTTAAATGCCATAACTGTCGCGTATATAACAAAAAAAATCGTTGCGTAAGGGTGAAGAGCTCATATAAAAGCTACCAATTAATGTTAATTCTGGACAATCGACGACATTGTTAATGATATTTGTGTGGTCTCTACTTTCAGAGCCATACATGGTTAAATGCATTACGAATATTGCAATTTCCTACGTTGCAGGAATAAGTTTCAGTTACTTCAATGGGTGTGCAAGTATAGCTAATTACGAATACGACAAAAAATTGTAGCAAAAAAAAAACTCGGCAAAAAAGATCAAAATGGGATATATTTGTAATTTGATATTCTTATTGTCTATTTGACTTTTAATAAAAAATTAAAATGTTAAAATTGAATTAAAATTTTTGTTTTTCTTTCATAGTTGAATATCCAACTACTAACCGCTCTTTTTATCATTTCCAATTCATTAACCAACATGTATATGTCTCTCTCTCTCTCTCTCTCTCTCTCTCTCGATATATATATATATATATATATATATATGTATATATGTATGAAAAATTTAAAGAAAGGAATTGCCTTTTATTATTTTCTTTGATACCACGCATATAAGGAAATTTTGAGAAAGGCTTTGTCTTTTGATTTTTCACTATATCAAAACTGATTATAATGAAGCTCATATATTAGTATAAGCTCATGATTCAAAGGGATTGAAAACCGTTAAGATTGCATCTGCACTATAAGAATACAGTAATATTTTATGTAATCTTTAATTGCTCTTGTCAATTTTTTAAGGTTTGTTAGGAGACTAAGCGAGTAACGCAGAAATCGATTTAAGAGACGCAAATTCTTCTATTATTCTCAACTAAAAGTGTCTATTGATCTTGTGCCTATTGTAATATGGAGAAACCAATAGGTTGTTGCAGGGTATGGTTTGCTAGTCATTCAGTATATTTGTTTGTTTCCTAGTATATAGGATGATAATTCGTGTTTTAAATGCCATGACTGTCGTGTATATGACAAAAAAATCGTTGCATAAGGGTGAAGAGCTTATATAAAAGCTACCAATTAATGTTAATTCTGGACAATCAGCGACATTGTTGATGATATTTGTGTGGTCTCTGCTTTCAGAGCCATACATGGTTAAATGCATTACGAATATTTCAATTTCCTACATTGCAGGAATAAGTTTCTGTTACTTCAATGGGTGTGCAAGTATAACTAATTATGAATACGAAAAAAAATTGTGGCAAAAAAAAACTCGGCCAAAAATGACTAAAATGAGGATATATATATATATATATATATATATATATATGTAATTTAATATTCTTATTGTCTATGTTACCTTCAATAAAAAATTAAAATGTTAAAATTGAATTAAACTTTTTGTTTTTCTTTCATCATTGAATATCCAACTGCCAACTACTCTTTTATCATTTTCAATACGTTAACCAACCTGTATCTCTCTCTCCCTCTCTCTCTCCCTCTCTCTCTCCCTCTCTCTCTCTCTCTCTCTATATATATATATATATATATATGTATTTATGTATATGGAAAATTTAAATAAAGGAATTGCCTTGATATTTTCTCTAATACCACGCATATAAGGAAATATTTAAGAAAGGCTTTGCCTTTTGATTTTTTCACTATATCAAAACTGATTATAATGAAGCTTATATATTAGTACAAGCTAAACTGTGGACACATGTGTAAAGATAGGAAGGCTACAAAATACAATAAAATGAACAAATTACATTTTAAATTATATTTAACTCCCAGAAGCATTAGAAAAATCTCATTTTCACCTTTTAACTGAATTAGAAAAGGAATAAGTTATTAACTTTTTCAACTAGAACAACCAAGACAAAAAAAAAAAAAAAAAAGAGGACGTGAGAGCAATCAAATTTTTTGGGATGTATTTTATGTTGAGTTTTAGCTAGAAACGAAAAAAAAAACAATTTTTTTTAAAAGAATGAATAAGGTACTTAATTAATGCAAAGATTAAGTTTTGAGAGGATTATTTGGTGACATGTACATGTATGTGTGTGGTTTTATATATACATATAAATAGCAGTGCATGTCATATATATATTTGCATAACATGGTTTAAGTTTCCGTATAGAATTAGCGGTTGACCAAGAAAATATAGAGCTGTACTTTTGTGAATCTCTTTCTCAAACTAATTACATACGTACATAATACTAACTCTATTGCAAATTAAAGGATACTTAAGGTAATACGGCATCTTTGAGAACATCTTTAAAATGATTATTATTAAATTTTTTATTTTTAAAATTTTTCTCAAAGCATCCTATAAATATATTTTATGTATATTTACATATTTTGGACACTCTATAAATATTTTTTTTATTTTTCCCTTTTTTAATATTTGACATTGAATACTTAATTATTAAAATAAAGCATACAAAAATTAAAAATTTCTTATGTGGCCTCAAATTAAAAGATAATTAATATGATATGTCTCCTTGCAAGGCTTTTTGGAAAATGATGTGGCATCTTCTAATACCTCTTAATTTTTGTTATAATTTTATTAGTAGTATTGTATAGATATTGATCTATAGATAATCATATATAATAGATTATAGATCTTTGTAAAATATTGGGGATGAGTTTGAACATTATTAAAATGTTAAGGACTTGTTTGAAAAAAAAGGCAAATAGTAGAGACCTATGACATAGTTTACTCCTTGAGAATTAATAATGTTTAGACGAAAATAATAATACATGATATATAATCAATTTTATTCTCTTATTCAAAAAAGTATGGTATACAACTGAAACAATATTGTTATTAGAAAATTAGTATTAATAAGATTTTTCTAGTATATAATATTGACCATATTAACCAAGCTAAATGGGACTAAAGAGGTCAAATGACCACCTTGTATTTGATAAATCATCATTGTAATTTATAATTTTGAACTTTTTTAAATTAATTAATGTACATAATCCACTTTAAATTTATAAATAACCCCTTAAGATTCTACATTTTTAACAAGGATAAATGAGAAAATGTGATTTTTAGTTAGGTAAAATAAAATATATTCAAATCAATGAATTAAAAAGAAACAAAACTTATCCTAGAATAAAAAGATGACACTATTTTTAAAAAAGAGAATTTCTAATTGCGAGATGCTACCTCCGTCAACTATTTTAAACCATATTTTTTATCTATAAGGAAAGGAGACCTGGTTTTACAAAATTAGAAAGAGACCATCATAGGTTTATGTTGTTATTTAATAAAACTTTATTATTATCCAAATAATATTATTATGACTGAAGAGAAACAAAAAAATAGAAAATTGATAGGTGTAAATAAAGAAAACATAAAGCTTTTTATTATTATTTGGGTTTTGATCCAATTAGTGAATCATGTTAAAGTTTTAATATTTATAATATATAAGTATCAAAGACTCAAGTTACAAAATTGGACATATCATTGATTTAGTTATATATTTGATGTGGTCAATTATTAAATTTTGTTTTTAACCAAATAATATTATTTTAATTTGAGAGAAAAAATAAAAAATTGATAGAAGGAAGTGAAAGAAAATGTAAAACTTTGATATTGTAATTTATAATAATCTACTGAGTTATAATAATAATAATAATAATAATAATAATAATAATAATAATAATAATAATAATAATAATAATAATAATAATAATAAAACAAACATAACTAATTTACGTCTACTATCTTAATTTTACTTTTATAATCAATTTACTAAATAATGTTATTATGATATTTGTGGGTGCAAATATCTTAAGAGGGGGGTGAATTAAGATATTAATACTAATTTTCGTTTTTAAAATTTACAGAGAATTTACAACTTCTAACAAATAATATATCAAATACAAGATAAGAAGGTAAGAAAAATAAAAATAGAAATGTAAGGAGAAGAGAAACAAACGATTTTAAGGTGGTTCGGCCAAACCTATGTCCACCGTCCAAGGAATTGTCCCTTAGGACTTCAAAGATCTCCACTAAAATACTTTTTCAAAACTTGGTGAAGCACAAACCAAGTTCTTTACAACCTCTTTGAAGCCTAACTTTAAAGAAACCAAGAGATTTACTCTATAGGATTTCCTTACACTTTACAAGTTTAAATGAATAAATCTCACAAAGATTAAAGCTCTCAAAGTGTGTATGTACTCAAGAATGAGAAAAGATTGAATCTGAGATTTTCTTCAAGAAGAAAATGAATAAGTTCTTGAAAGCTCAAATATATTGCAAGAATGGCTCAAAGATGGATTGAATGATGATAAACACTTTAACACACTTCAATTGATGATTAGAAAGTGTATTGAATGAATATTTAAAGGGATTTGGGGGTTAGGGATATGGTAGGAGAAGAAGGAGTGATTTTTTCGACCAGAACAGTAATAAATGGCTAGTGCATTTATTACAACTCCCTTTCAGCCGGTCGACTGGCTAGGTCGTCCGGCTTACCCTTCTCCTTCTCTGACTAGGCCGGACGCCTTAGCCGGTCGACCGGCTAAGGGGTCCGGCTTTTCCCTTCACGTCTCTGTTTAGTAGGCGACCACCAAGTCACGGTCGGCTGGGGAGTCCGGCCACTCCAGAATGTGAAGTAAAGCCAGATTTTTGCAGAAAAATAATTTAAGTGCATTTTCACAACTCCAAGTCATTTTGAATAAATATGTAAACATATGTTGTGAATTGAAACACCCCAAAAACTCATTTTATCTCAATGTGTGCATTCAAATACATTTGTGCATATGTTATTTTCAAATGTGCAAGACTTGAAAGTTTTTGCTATGACTAAGAAAAAGATTTTGAGCCAAGTCAACACAATATATAGGCATTTCACCAAAAAAGCAAGAAGAAAAAACAAATCCGGTACCCCTATGGCTTCTCTTCTCCTCCTTATGCCTTCTCATCTTTTCTCCCTTCAAATAAGACTTTTTGCATATCTTCATATTTTTCAAAGCTTTATATTCATGTCATCTCATTTTCACAAGAAGCTATAATAGTGCATATATATTTTCATCATCAAAATTAATAATGAATATTTAGCTAACAATATTAAAAAAAGAAAAGAATATTTGATAGGGGTTAGTAAAAGAAAAATGGGAAGCTTTAGATTACTATAATAGTTATTTGTCCAAAGAGCGTTTTAGTTTTTTTTTTTCCCTTTGATAGCCTTAATGCCTTATCCTTTTTTTTTTTAACGTCTTATATTTTTCTCTATCGTTCTTACATTTTTTTTTTCATATCATATACCTCATACCTTTTTTCTCTACCGTATCCTAATATGTTTTTTTTTAATTACATATCTTTAGCAAAGAAAACGTACTTTTAACCTCATGTTGTTCTCCATCTCACTAATGTATCACAAACTTTGTCTTTTAAGACTTTTTTTTAACCAAAAAAAAAAAAAAAACTTTGTATTGCCTCTTACCAGATAACAAATAGAACATGGTCATGCAACGTTTTTCTTTGTTTCCCTATCTAAACAGCTTTTTTTCTTTTTTAAATATCACATATAAAATTTTTTTGTAATAATAAATTTTTTATAACAATTATATAATAAATAATTTGCTAAAATTATATTGTTTTATAAACTTAAATTATAATCATAATATTATTATAACATAAAAGCACATAGATGAGTGTGTGAATTTACTTTTATTTGACAAGCAATTTTAGAGGAAAATTTATTTAGATTTTATGGAGTCAAATTTTGAAAGGATAAAAGGAAAATATTGGAAAAATATATAAGTGAGAAATAAATGTTGGCTAACTAGTGTAATCTCTTTTCTTCCTTAATGCAATATTTTACCCGAAAAAGTGGTGAAGGCACGTGAGGAGGGGGAGAAAGTAGTGAGTTTAAGAGAGACAAATAAGGAAACACAAAAAGGGTTATAATGATAAGAAAGAGAAAGAGTTGTAATGAGGAGAGAGAGTATTGTTGTAAAGAAGAAAGAGAATGTACATGAATGATTATATTTAATTAGACCTTAGGTTAAAAAAAGTCTTTTTATCCACTCTAAAAGCATTTTGGCTACATGGTTCTATTTGGATTGACCTTTTTTTTTTTTGTGGTTAAATCCCCACCCTCATGGAATTGAATCTAGAACTTCGTGTTTGGGGAGAGATAATCTCAACCACTTGAACTATCATTTAATCTCGAATTGATTTTTTCTAAATGTGCTTTTGTTTTTAAATAGCATTCGAAAAAATTATTTTTTTTAGAAGTTAAAAATTCTAACTTTTTTCCGAAATTAATATACCTTTTTCAAGAAAACTATTTTTTCTGAAAAAAATAATTTCAAACAGGCTAATATTTTACGATTTGATAACGATAAGTGCTGCAAACTGTAGCTATTACATAAGTTTTTTCCTTTCATGCTTCTGGTGGCAATTTCCTTCTTTGTATTTTTCTGTTTAGGCTTTCTCAGACTCAACTTGGGCTTGGGCTTGTATAGGCAGTTGGTGGTGTTGGGGGCATGTTCACTGGCATGTCCATTTTGTTTTTCAGTCCATTTGGTTTTGGCATGTAGGGTTTGGCTATACATGTATTTTGGGCTTGGCCCGTTCTACATAATTTCTGTTTGTCTTGATGCCCCACATTTGTAATTTCTATTTACTGCAAGTTTTTGTTTGACCAGAAAAAGAAAAATCTAATATAAAAATTTCACAATTACTTACTATGTATCACAAAATGTGGCTAATCTTTGACAAGTATCAAACAGTAAAATGTGAAAACTATGCATCCGTCCGTGATATTAATCACTTGTATATATAGGATTGGTTCCTATTTTAGGTATTGCTACATACATGAATTCACAATATGATTTTGAGAAACATAAGTGATAATGGAACCATACCTATTTGAACTATTATTATGAAAAAAATAACTATTAATTAGTTTTGACAAAGGTTTTTTTTTTTTTTTCCCTTTCTGAAGCCAATTGAAAACCAATTATTCTTGAACGGGTCACTCTTTTTCTATCATCATTCAAAAAAATCTAGAGTTATCAAAGAATGTCAAAAACAATCCAAAATCTAATAAACTTATTGATCTCATAATTTGTTAGCTAATTTGCACAAGTATTAACTACCTATAAATGTGTTTGATTTTAAAGCCCTTTCAGCTATACATAATCCTACACAATCATCCAAAAAAGGTCTCAAAGGACAAATCTTCAGAATAGGGCTATTTATCAAAGTAACAAATCATTATTTACATAACAATAATAGAGGTTAAAAGCAAGAGTGAAGACCTAACCATACGTATGAAATATTACTCTCAAACCCTCCAATATTCTAAAAGACCCTCTCTCTAGCTGACAAGTAGGTGAGAACAGAACTGTAGTGAAGCTTCCTTAGTGAACATGCTTGCATGTGGATTTGTTTTGTAGCAAAAAGAAAGTGTGATGGTGATAGGCATAAGGTGAGCGCTTATGCCTAGCAAGTAGTGCCCCAGGGCTTTAGTTGGTGGCAGCAATCTTAGAGCATAGCAAATGGGCGCGGCCCCAAGACGCGACACTCGGACAATCCCCTTGCCTCCGGCGCCTATCCTGGACTTTTGTGGCCTCTCCCTATGCACTTTTTATTGTAGTCTACAAATTGGCTCTAGGTATGATTTTTAGTTTGCTAAGTTCAATGCAAAAAAGGTGGCTTGGACCCATTCTTGTTAGTAATATATTTTGACACTTTGGAAATTGAGATTATTTTTTACAATAATATCTTTACCTCATATAAGACTTGATTGGAGAGGTTTAATTTTTTCTCTCTTTTTCTTTTTTTTTTTAATAAGACAAAGTCGTGTTATATTATAACTAGTATAAAACTCTTGTAATTCTTAGGGTGTGATGTAGTTTTATTTTATATTTTATATGATTTAAACAAGTTTATTGGTTTTAGTTAAAATTTTATCAATTTTTCGAAGGTAACATTTCTTTTCATCTAAAGATTTCTGAACTATTCGTATTAACCCTTAGTGTTACGTTTCATCTAGTTATGACAATATGTTTAGCTATTACATAAAAAGTTTGACTGTAATGGTTAAAGAACAAAATTTATGAAAGTTAAAAAACAACTAACGACATGTCATGTTTAAAAAAATAATACATTTAAAATATTTTGAATATATATATATATATATATATATATTTGTATCATATAGTAAAAAAATAAAAAATAAAATAAAATAGAATGAGGGGATGCCATTACTAAACTATTTTGTTGTGCATAAAGATTACTGAACGAGTTCGTCTTATCCTTATCTTTTCCTACAAGTACAAATAATTGTCATTGTATCAAGTCTAGTGTGTAGAAATCCATTGGCCGTTGAATGCAAAAAGGTTTAGATAGGGATTATAATTAATATAAATATTCTTTTCGTCTAGTCTCTAGAGTAATATATTTATAATCCCATTTGATTTCTCTAAATGCTAGTATTCTACTCTCTCGTGTATGTGATTATGATCTCCACCAGAAAAAAAAAATTATTTGCTTATTGGAAAAGCCAATTTCCCAATGGTTTGAGAATTTCTTTTTCAAAAGAAAAGGAGAAATTATTTGGGTTCTAGGGTAGATAATTAAATTTTATTGCTTCTGTCGGCGACCAATCAGACATAGAAAATTAGTTAGTAATGAAAAAACATGATAGCATTTATCTAAAAATTTACCCTTGGGACTCCAATCTGTTTAGCCTTATAAGTTTCTTTCCGTCCCTAGCTACTTTCATTTTCAGAATAAGAAAGCAATTTATTTTCTCTGTACACACTTGTTGCAGCTCTTATAAAACAAGTCTCTAAATGATTAGGGCCCTCAAGCTCATAAGCAATAAAGTTTCAGGTGAGGGCCCATTTTTACTTGGATATTATAGTTTTCAAATTCAAATTTTTTGTGTGTATTTCTAAAATAAGGATTTATTTTCGAGATTGAATGTTATCTTTTAAAACTCTACTCTTGATTTAATTTGTTGCTTCAAAAAATTAGTTTAAACCCAAACTATTATTTCGAAAAGAGTAGTGCGAAATTTTTTACTTACTACTCCATTTTTCCCTTGAACTTACACTTAATAACTCGAGGTAGAGCTCTTCTCTTTTTTCGATAAAGATGATTATTGTAAACTATTGCTCCAAAGCAAGACGCTGGAAAGTCAAAACACTAGTTTATGAGACTCAACTTTCTGGTCCATAAATTATACTCATTAGTCATTGTTTTATGCCCCATCTCTTTTTCGATCACTCTCTCATATTATAAATTTTAACTAGTTAAACCTACTTATAAGAAGGAAAATAAAATTTACTTATTTGATAAATTCTACTTATAAACTGGTAAAATTAACTTATAACAACTAAAAAAAAAAACATCGCTCCTAACTTTTTTTAACTTCTTGTAAATTATGAGAGTTGACCAAATAAAAATACATTCATGTCCCTTAAAAACACAAAATAACTATTCCTTGATTAATAAAATGTCATTTTTTAGTTATTTTAACACATACAGCTTGCTTACAAGCATATATTACCAAATATGTTAATAACTTGTAAGCATATTTTATCCAAATACTTTTTTATTTATTTGTTATTTGTTTATAAGTATCAAAGACTACTTATAAACATTAATTACTTATAAGCACTTTAAAAAAGCAAAGCCAAACACCCTCTAAGTCGTACATCAAGAAATGCTAAATGCTTCTTGAGGTAAATGTGTTGTCCCTAGCAAACAATGGGAGCATGTGCAGGGTGGGCTCACTGTTGCACTCAATATTACTTCAAAATCGTTCGAATTTATCAATTAATTCAAAATATTTAAATATTTATAAATTATCTAAGATATTTCCACAAATATTGAATGGTTTATGAATATTTGAAGTTGTCTTTTCTTTAACTACTCTACACACAGATTAAAAATTTTAGATGGATGATTTAGCTAATCAAGTAGAATTATATAAGTTCCACACACCTGATGATCCTTGGCTTTATGGGCTATTATGAGGTAGAAGTGTGAGGGCAAAGATTGTGTTGCCTTATGCCTATTTCTGAAGATTGAAAATGTTTATTAACGTAAATTTGGTTTTTCTTTTAACATTTGTATATACCTAAACATTTTAATCTACTTGATTAAATAATATATTGAGAATCTAATATCAAATCCGTTTTTTCTTTTAATTTGTTTGACAATTATGTTGCTTATTGTCCCTCCCTTATTTAATTGAGTTCTTTGTAAAACAATGCATTTTATCTTCCTTTTCCCATTGTGTTATTCAATTATAATTATCTCTGGTTTTTATTTTTTATTTTTTATACCATGTGTAAGGCTTTGGAACTATAATAAAAATGGCCGTTGCAACCCAAAATATAATTTTTCTTTTTGGATATGCAAGTAGTGTCAATTTTATTTTTCATTCAAAATATTTACAATTGGGGCATTAAAAATCACGTATGTAAATCAAAAGACTTGAAACCTATTCAAATATAGTGTTTAAATTCCAATCATTACAGATGAGGTGATTCAAGAAAACAAAGGAGTTACAAAAATATAGTTTTTCAAATGGTAACCCATTACAATGCTATTACGTATCATTAATACATAATCTTATAATAATATTATCATCAAACTTTATTAAAAATTTAACCTTTTTAAGAAACGTATCTTATAAAATATACAATTTGAAATCCCCAAAAATTTCGCAAGTAGATACCCAATAAATTTAAGAAGATTCGGACTTTCTAGGATTTGGGCACGACCAACCACACACCCAAACCCACTTTTTCACTTTCCACTGTCCTAAAAACTCCGCTCCCGTCTGCAAATGTCTCTCTCCTTTTGCCCAATAAATTTGCTCACTCCTAAATTCTCTCTTTCTTGCACCCCATTCTTCACACACTTCCAGCAATTCATCTATCTCTCTCTAGTGTGTGTGTTTTACGTGTTGCGTGTGTCAGTTCTGAAGTCGCCAGTAAATATTAATTTTGAATTCAATACCCTCTTCTATTTTGAGTGACTGTTTCCTCACCACTGCCATCTTTTCTTGACTTTCTCATTTCACATTCATAACCACAACCCCCCCCCCCCGCCACCACACCCCCCACGCCACCAAAAACAAAAACCAAACAGAAAGTAAAAAGATCAGAAGGACCATCAGGGTGAGTATTGATGAAATGCAGCTTCTGAAGAACAGAAGATATTGATTTTTCTTTTTGTTTTTTTCAAGAGTCAAGATATTAACAAGATTATATATATTCTGCTAGAGCTTCTTGATCAATCACATTTAAGGTTTGTTACTGTTTCTTGTTTCAATTCTTCTCATCAACATTTCCTCCTCTTCTTCTGCTTCTGCTGTTGCTGGTGATGATCTTTGTTACGTTATAACTGTACTTAGACAGTGGGCCGAACTACATTAAAAATATCATGTGTTTTTGGTGTGTGTTTTCCGCTATGCATTGTCGTTGACGTGCGTGTGTCCTCATTTTCCCAGTAGTAACCTCCTGCATATCAAGATTTTGATCAATCCATTTTGATTCTAAGCTCAATCACCCCTTCTTTAGTTTCTTTTTTTTTTCCCTTGGTTTTTTGGATTCATAACATCGTGGGAGTTTTGTGTATCTGAGTTGTCTTCTAGATCAAGTAAAGACTCTAAGACATATATACGGTGTGTCGAAGATCTTCATTTTTTTCTCCATTTTGCATTTTCCAGAGTGATGCTAATACATGTTTCTGATTTTAATTTTTTTAAAAAATCTTTTTGTTGTTACTTTTATTATGTGTTATTAATTTTTCAATTATTATCGTTTTGGAAGCGTGCCTTTTCTAGTACTTTTCGTCGTATTCATACTTTAATTTCTTTCTTTTCTTGCGGCCAAAGATGTGTAAAAGCCACGTTAAGAAAATGAATCTAACTCACTGACACATAACAAAAGAGTCTCTCTTTTGCTGAAAAAGTCGTTTAATTACATCAAACATTTTCTTTCTTCTTTCTTTCTTGAACTTTTCTTCAATGATGAACAGTCTTTTTGGCTAATGATCATATCTCATTAAACACCTAGTCAACCCAGATTTGCTAGTGAATTGGGACCACTACATGATTTTTAAGTTCTGTTTCGGCATTTTTAAGTAGACAGGTCTCAAAAGTTGGACCGTAACGTTCCCCTTACGTGGTGTAAGGGACCAGAACACCGAATTTTTCTTGTAAGTAGGTGCCAGAAATATGAACGGAGCACGTTACGAAAGAATTCAAATACGCGTATAATACGTTTTTGGGCCAAAATTTGTTTCTAATAGAATTGTGATACTGATTGGACCAGTTTGGAAGGTTGTCCTTTTCTGTGGATTTATGTTAATTACATTGTAAATCGTCATTTCTCTAATTAGCATGTATTTATTTCGAGATAATTATAATTTAATTACATGTCTTCTTTTGTGAGGGCAAGCATGCATTTATTGCCATAGCATTTATTTTCTTCAAGTTATTGCAGGGTTAGCTAGCTTCACCACTAGGTAGACAAAAAAAAAAAAAAAAAGTAAGTAACAGCCAATGCAGTAGAGTAAGAATCTTTTCTTGGATTCACATATTAATTATTCTATTCAATAAACATGGGGTAGTTGATGAATAATGCAATAGTAGTATTTAGTATGATTCCTTAGGCAAATTCGACTCTCCGACGTGGAGCAAGTAGTTTGAAACTAAGAACAAAGAGTTTAGTGAGTGATTTGAAACTTCGTACACACCTAATCATACAGTTTACCTTGGTGAAATTATTAGCAGTTGCTTGGTTTTTGCTTGTAGGGTCGAGAGTAATTGGGGAGTATCATAATGATCATGAGGAGGAGACTAGCATGTTGTACAAGAGACAGAGAAGTCAGCCTGGACTTTGATGAACAAGACAGTAAGTTGGTCCTCCTCCTCCATTGTTGCACTAATGGTTTTTCCCGTGACTACGTCGAAAACTTCCGTAATTTCTGGGTCTTAGTTGCCATGTTTGTGGGCCACGCATTAAATAATATATTTGAGCATCTCATGATCATTATTTAAGGTACCATGATAATACCGTTCATAAGTGAGGTTAAATCTGATGAGTTTGCTTTTCACTTGATGCTCTTGATCACACATTGTAGGAGACAATTAAGAGTATCAAGTTAGTCAAAGGTTTCTGGTGCTTTAGGTGAAACGAAGGGAAAATATCGAGTTCAATCTTCTGGTTTCCGTTTGTTGTTTCTCGCTTCGTTAACTATATCTTCGGCGCATTCACACTTTCGTTGGATATGATATAACTCCCGATTATTCTTTGGTAGAACGTGTGGAAGTAACAGAACCATACATTTTCCATTTGCGATGTATAAATTTCTGACCTTTACCTAATAGAATAAACGTATTTTCATTTGGTTTGGTTAATTTGACGTATGGGTTTGGGCTGATCTATCTTAGTCATGCTCTGGACATACAAGCTCCATGTTAGGTCCCATGATTTGAAATTTGATTAATCACTGGCACATAGTTGCAGATGCGTGGACAAATTTGCAAGGAAATTATTTATTGTGATAGGCAGAGATGGTGGACCATATTACTACTGCTTTTTTATATTTAAAAGCACCAGTCACGTTTCATGGAATAGTGAAGATTGTAATATGGGGTCACAGAAGTCAATGTCTAGATGACTTTTCTAAAAGTTAAATTATTTTTCTGTTTGGATCAGTCTCTACTAAATTATTCTCTTCCTGGTCCCATTAAGGGATAACTTTTGTTTCTTATTCTTTTTTTTTTTTTTTTAAATTTACTTTTAATATTGATGTTGCAATACTGGATCCTAGATCAAGAGATCCATTTTTGTAGATCTGGAGCATAAAGCTAATCATTTGCCAATTATTTGGTTGTGGCCCTTAAGTAACTGAATCAAACCAAACCAAATGAAATGAGCATTCTGGTAATAGTATGTATTGTTTGGAATTGCTCTTATTACAATAAATTAGACAACAAAATGCACGTAAAAGATTGATAATACCCCCAGCATTTCTCGCGTAACTATGTCTAAATGGAGTGAAGAAAATGAATTGCTTATGACGTTTTAAATCTTGTTTGTTAAGTTATACAAGTTTGCAAGAATTGGAAGGTTCTTCACTAAAAGTATAGTGATCATCCTTATCAGTATTCCTGAATGGTTGGCTTTGTAAGTAGTTTTCAGGAGTTGATTTGGTCGTGGTTTCTCATACGGTTCACTTTTCCGTAGATCGATGTCTCTTGTAGCAGCAGAAATTAATTCAGACGAAAAATTTCAGGAATTATGACATATAATGGCCTCGAGAGCTGCATTCTTGACAGTCGCTCATATGACAATGGTAGTGGAACTAGCAGAGGAGACGGCTGTGCGACTGACTCTTTTGATGAAGATGCCTCGAGCTGCTGTTCCAGTAATAATGCTTTTGGATCTGTCTCCACGCATTGGACCGTAATGAAAAGGGACAACGGGGAAACGGATGAGTGGGAGTTTTCAAGCCCTCAGCACCTTTACGTCAAAGAAAAACTGGCTTATAAAACTAGTGTTCCAGATGTAGACCAAATGAAAGAAAAATTTGCAAAGCTGTTGCTGGGAGATGATGTTACAGGAGGGGCCAAGGGTACATCAACTGCATTAGCATTGTCCAACAGCATAACAAATCTAGCAGGTAAGACATATTTTAACCTTTATGTCTGTAGAGGACATGGCTAAACCAATACATGCATTTGCTTCATGCTTCTACTCTATGACATGAGATACACTGCAATATCTGGAGGAGCTAGTTTTTCACATAATGAGGCTTAACATGATCAACAATGCAGACATGTCGTGTTGATGCCGGAGATGCATGAAAATAAGTTAATAAATGATGAAATTCTATCCTCGTGCCATATCTCAAGACTGGTTCACCAGGGCAAAGCGTCTTTCAAATATTTTTGACAGGGCTTATGAGGAGACATGCAAGCATCTCATCAAGAAGGAATTATGCATAGCCTTTAATTTGATTGTTTGGCATAGTAATTCTTTTAGCCTTCTTGAACTTTTTGTCTTCATTACTCACTGCCTAGCTTTGTTATTTAATTCTCCCAATTTGAAGTGAATTGACTCGATTTGTAGCATCTGTTTTTGGTGAGCTGTGGAAATTGGAGCCACTGTCTGAGGATAGGAAGAGCAAATGGCGAAGAGAAATGGACTGGATGCTCTCTCCAACCAACTACATGGTTGAGCTGGTTCCTGCTAAACAAAATGGCAGCAATGGCAGGACGCTGGAGGTACTGTTTAGTCTGATCTTTTCGTTGGATTCTTTTTCACTGCGTGAGCCATGGTACATGAACTTGATCCTTGTTGAAACAGATTATGACTCCAAAAGTTCGTGCAGACATCCATATCAATCTGCCAGCACTTCAAAAGCTTGATTCAATGCTTATTGTAGGTGGTTTCTATATTCATATCAAATAAGAAAAAAATTTCTTTCTCCATTGAAATATCAATGCTAATTTATCATGTTGCATCATTTTTGGTTCCACAGGGAACACTGGACTCAATGGTTAACACTGAGTTCTGGTATGCGGAAGTGGGTAGCCGAGCAGAAGGAAGAAGCTGGAACGGAGGACAGAGTAAAAGGTGGTGGCTTCCCTATCCCCGGGTACCCACAGTGGGACTTTCCGATGGTGAAAGAAAGAAATTGCTAAATCAGGGTAAATTGGTTCACCAAGTTTTCAAGGCTGCCAAATCGATCAATGAGAATGTTTTGCTTCAAATGCCTATCCCAGATATTATCAGGGATGCACTTCCAAAGGCAAGAAAGCTTTCTGCTTGTCAAATTATTTACCTGTTCTTCATGTCATAGATGAAATCTTCTTATCAAAGTTATAGTGCATTTTGATATCATACTTAGTGAAACGATTATTGCATATAGCTTTCTTTTGAGTTAATCATGCTCAGAAGTAACTATTTGCTTGCAAAAGAACTACAAAAGTCATTAAATCATGCCATTAAACCTTAGATATCAACAGTTAGGTGAGATAAAAGAAGAAATCAATCACCTTTGGTAAAAATAAAATAGCTTCAACTTTGATATAACATTTAACATTTCCTTGAACTATTTTCTAGTTTGCTTATAGATACATGTCCGTTAAATACTTTCAAGTTGATCATTTTCGTCTGATGCAAGGTATGGGTAGTATTCAGAATGGGTGTTTGTTGCCACTTTCAGAGTCTTAACTATTTTTCTGTATTTCTCCAATGCAGTCTGGAAAGGCAAGCCTTGGAGAAGAACTTTACAAAGTCTTGACTTCTGACACAATCTCTCCCGAGGATGTGGTCGCTTCGCTTCGCTTAAAATCCGAGAATAGTGCCCTTGAAACCATCAACAGATTGGAAACTGCAATATTTTCATGGAAAGAGAAAATCACGGAACAGAACACTGGCAAATCCCCAGTTCGAACGTCATGGTCTTTTATAAAAGATCCCATGTCTGAGCTTGATAAGATGGAATATTCGTTGCAACGTGCCGAAGCCACGCTGCAGCTGCTCAAGGCCAAATATCCAAATCTTCCCCAGACATTCCTTGAAGTTGTAAAGGTCCAGTATGGCAAGGTATGTGTGGTATGAGTTAGTTCTTACTCATCCAAAATAATCGAAGAGAAGAATTGCAGGATTCTAACGTTTTATGATTTGATAATCTTGTCAACACATTCAAATTCATCTCGCTTTCATGCCCATAACTTGCTTCCTTGCTTCCGTTGTGACATCAAACTTCTCTCCTTCCTGAGCTAATCTATTGGCAACTCATTTAGGATGTGGGGCACTCGATTCTGGAAGCATACTCTCGTGTCCTTGCAAATTTGGCATACAGCATAATCTCCAGGATTGGAGATATTCTGCAAGAAGATGCCTTGAGCAATCCAAATTCACCTGCAGTGACATGTCAGGTTCCGGGACTGAGCATTCCTGGCATCACTGACAGCCCAAAGCTTGATCGCGTCAGGCACTCTCTTATTGATCGAATGAATAAAGTTGGTGGACGTTGCAAGGTCTCCCAAGGAAGTGATGCAGCTGACACAGAAACCATATATGATGAACACCGAATGAGTTCTGTGGCAGCAACACCAAGCCGTAGTAGTCGAGTGTGGTGCATTGGCAGGGAGGCCTGTCACAGTACGTCCACTACTAATTCCCCTTGATAAGCCTTTCCTGTAATATAGTGATATAAGTATGTATATATAAGACTACTTCAACTTGAGTTTTTGTTATGAGGTTATTTGTCATAACCATTTGAATGCAATGTTTCTGCAAGTGCTTCTGAAACATTTATTATAGGGATAAATCAGAGCCTTTTGATTGCAGTAAGCAGAGAAATAATATTCTATGTACTGTTTTATCACAGCAACACCGCCACCCCTGCCACCCCACCCCAAAAACACGGCCCGGCCGCAGGCTGGGACTTGTGGGTTTACTCAGGTGCCACTGGGCCAAAGAATTTTTCCGTATTCTTGAATATAATTACTGAGCACCTCGTGCATCTGCAATTACTTGCACATATGAGAGAAGCATAACTGTGAGGTCTATAGACTTGGTTGCAACCAATTAATGGCAATCAATAAGATGTCTGCAGTTAAAGCTAATGCCATTATTTAGTTAACAGAAGGTTGATATATTTGATATCTATACATCACCCAGGCATGATGCCTCTTGCTCAATTGCACCTGTTGAACATAATATCGGTGATACAAATTTCTTTGGTGGAGTATGTTATACTTAAATATGATTATACAAGTATTTTTGTTAATAGACCCCAGAGGGATCATTCGACGTGTACATTTTAGCCTACCTAAAGATGACAGGTATGGAGTCACTCACGTCTCTTAACGGTTGTGAATTAATTCAATTATGATTAGATAATATGAATAGTTCATAACCGTTAAATCCCGTTCATAACTTTTATGATGCTGTAATGAAATCTTCACTCAAAACTGACACAACAACAATTGCTCTCCAGGAGCTTGTAAACCACTATCCTAGTAACCACCATTATTTGGTATTGATGAAATCATCCGGTGATTCTCTTTGATATCCTATTGTGCAACCCAAGACCCTGAACCCTTACTGCAAAGTTTTCTGGTCAATTACAGCCTAGGCTTATTAATTCAGAACTGTAAGCCTGCAAGTGCAAGAAGGATAACTTATCAAGCTTAATATCAACTCAACCAGGCAGATGAGGCGAGATGCATATGACTACATCATAGTTTGCTTAAAACTTCTTGAATATTTGTCTTTCAATACCTGTTTATCAAGCTTAATATAGCTAAAAATCGAAAAGCGTCAGGTTATGGATAATTTACCCAATTTCAAATGCCTTCTACAGCAAATTTCGTATATTTCGATAAATATAGCCGACTTGACCTTTTTAAGTCAAAACTGGCTTTGTTTGAGACGTCATTCGGTATTGCTTTTTCATTGTCAGAAAATAATCCTGGAAACTTATTACATTATAGGAAAAGCTATCAATTATGTATGTCAAGAGAAGGCAAAATTAATACTCAGAAGATATAGCACATAAAAGTCAATTTTACCAGAAAAAAGTCAAATTGCACCAAGTTATGAGGAGTAAAAATGAAGAATCCCTTCAGCCTGCAGAAATCAGCATGCAAAAGTAACACTATCCAGAAAAAAGAAATGAGAAAATGAATTATGACACACTCATTGCTATTACACTGTAATAACAAATATTCTTATTTGATAATCTTATATAGTATGTATAAATCACAAAGGATGGTGCTTAATCCTTGTGTGACAAATTATGTACAACCGTGTAATTAGTTTGTCTTGTTGCAGCCCGATTCCAGTTTTTTACTATAGTATACACATCTGTGAACTGAATCCAAAATCCATTTAGTGGTGTGATTATTTGAAAGAGGACAATAGGAAAACACCTGCAGTTTTAGTCAATGCCAAAATGGGTTGGTTGAAACTATTCTTCAAGACGGCTTAACCAGTGGGTGATTGTCCTACAGAGTACTCTTGTGTCATTTAATGAAATTGTCTTGAGTCCTTGAGCAATAGCATCTGCTGGAGTGTATACGTTGCCTACTTGCCATCTTGGGTCCTGTGTCATGAGAGAAAAGCACAGATGTCGGAAACACTAACAAAAACTGCGAAGGTTTTGATTCTCATTTTCCACTTTTTTCAATTTGTTTTCTTTGGGGGTTAAATTAACCACCAAATTGAAATGTGAACAACTTGAAGTGGGAACAGACTTAATGAATTCCTGTGAGTGTGACCTCCCAGATGCTGGTCTATCAATGATCCGAAATGCTTGATCCGAAGTCCATTGATATCCTCGACTCACTCTATACAATCCACATGTTTCTCACTCTAACATTTCCACAAGCCCCCAAACATGGATCCGGCCAAACGTGTGACATAAGAGGTGATGGTGCTCATATTATGGGCCAATTCAAGCACAGATGGATCCAGGAATATCCCACGATCAGACTGGCACTCTTGATAGATTTCAGGAAAACTGAGCTAAAATAAAGACCCTTTGCCTACTGTGCGAATCAAACTGGTTGGAGTAATTTATATGTACAACAATTATGAGAGTTGTTACAAAGTCAAGCCCATCAGACTACAAAAATTAAGGGGAAGCTCATGAAGCCTAGACTTCGAAGGTCTACTGGATGAGTTAAGCTTATCACTGGAAAATTAGCTGTTTAAGAAAGTTGCTGGCAGCTGTGTGGTTTCCCAACACCAGACAAACAATTAAGATCAGTCAGGGGGGCATTACTTGATAATTCACATGTGAAGGGAAAGATTGTAAGGCGTTCCCATGTAAGCAAGAGAAAGATTATATCCTCCCACATTGAGGAACGAAGAGGTAAATATGTGCACCTGGGACAAAGAATGGCTTAAGTTTTTGGTTTAAGGTTGGGCTACACATATATTAAGCCTAATAGCTTTTTGTGAAGTCAGAAAACCAATTAAGCAATACCAAACCCCCGGTGAGGCAAGCTGAACACAAACACATATTGGTCCCTTGTGGTTTCAAGTGAAATTCACTACAAATAACTACCGAAAATCTAGAATAAAAAATTGTAGTTTGAAAGTAGTTTAAGTGACAATTCCGCTTGAATTGAGCAGTCATGGAAATATATCAGTGGAACTTACACTTGAGAAGTTTACGTTCTAATTTTCATGATATAAGAATCACTAGAAATTGACAGATACTCAAGTAGGGAAGAAAATCAGCTATTCCAAGGAAATCACAAGGAGGCTAATAATGTTCAGGTATCATGCACATATGGGTGCACAACTCGTAAATTTTCCTTTATTGGTAAGAGTACATGAGGAGGATGAAGTTCTAATAACTAAAACCAAAATGACACAGTAGGTACTTTGCATTTGGAAAAGAGTAGATCTGTTATCAATCAAAGTTACCTATCAGCATGCTAAATTAATTTGAGTTACAGGGCTCATTAATCAATTGTAATGGATCTTCATTAACTGATAAGTTACTGTTACTTATTAGGTTGATAACTAAACTAATGTTCAAGGAAGGCCTCAACACACTTTTGCCTATGCTATCGAATAATATGTTGGTTGACGCTTTCTTTTCCTTCCATTTTAAGATCCTTATCTGCGTGCCACTTAATATATGCATTTACTATAAACTTCAGGATGAATGTGGACAAGGGATATTCCCTCATTTGGGAGTACGAATGGAAGATATCAATTCTTTTTCTTTCCTTTTAATCAAACAGGACAGGAAAAGATTTTAATGCAACCGCCAGATTTGAACTCTGGCTCTTTTTCACCAAACTGGGTAGGCTAAGAGATGTGAATCCTTTAACAGAATAAGAAGCAAAAAATGCAACTATGTGCAGCCATACCTGTAAGCATGGAGTGAGATGAGTACCACTTAGTGTTACTTTCTCTAGTTTGCCACCTATAGACTCCACACGGGGCCGTAATGCCTCTTCGAGTAAATCTGTATCATCAATTGTATCAAAATTGAACTTCACCTGAAAAGAATATTTGGAATATAAGTGCCAAAAGTTCATAAAGGCTTCAATAAAGTTCTCCAATCAGATAACATGTACCAGCAGTGTGCGCTGAATATTATATGATTTCTTGAAACAATCCAGATTCTCGGGTGGTGTTGGCTTAAACTCTGAGATCCCTCCAGCAAGCTGAATAAATAACATCCATGTCAATATGTTTATGCCAATGCAAAACTTAGATGGAGAAAACATAAATCATTGCCTACTTTATGAGGGGATGCAGATTTAAAGATATACATAACAAGAAGATGCAAGAGAAGTGTCAAATTGGTAAGCTGTGTTAAGCTGTTTAGCTTCAGGAAAGGGACCTCAAGTATGGAACAGGACAAGTATGGTTCAACCAAGTAAGAAATAAAATTAGATATTTCCGTAGTAGCCTCAGAACTGGGAGCATTAGCTGAATGGTACAGTTATGACTCCATCAGAAAAATTTGAAATGGTGCCAAAATCTTATTGGCCTCTACTGTCTATAGTATATGCCAAGAGCATGTACTAAAACTGTCGAGAAAGAAGTACAAGAAGCCAATCTTCTGAGCACTGATATTGTTGACGCCACTCAGGTGACAAGGTTTAGGCACACTCCTAATTAGGATGGCCAGGGATTTTTCTGGAAATTGTTTAGGCAACAAACTTTGAGTTTATAGCTTTTCTCTCTGGTTGCTCCAGCTATGTTGATTGTTTACTCTCCTTGCTATAACCCCCCTAGTTTGCATTGTAGCCATGAAATTTTCTTTCAACATTAGAGGGAAAAAGGGAAAGAGTACAATTTCGGCAGCATAGTACCTCATTGAATACAGAGGGCAACTGATCAACAAATTTAGTTAGTGAAACCAATGCTTCAGGATCAGAATTTGGTATCATTGTTCCAGCAGTTTCAAACAGCGCCTTCCATGAATCTACAGTTTAGAATTCATAAGAAAAGAAGTTCCAGAAATGGAAGAAAAACAGAAACTAGCAATTCTTCAATTCCGCAAATTGCTTGTCCCCAAATCAATGTCAAATATCAGATTATCCTTCTTTAATTTTTAGTTTTTATTGATTCATTTAATGTGGTAAGAATCCTGAGTTGAAAGGGAATTCTGAAGCACTGCTATAAGCCAATAAAGTTTACGAGTAGGCATAGATGTCTTAGGGCCAATGAAAGGAACAAATATTTGATGGAAGACGAAAGGACAGAATCAGAAATTGAAGAGGAAAATAATTCTGAAAGCTAGCACAAGAACTATGGTTACCAGTACATGCAAGACAAATAGAAAAAGGATAGAATATTTATGAATAAAAATCTCAGGGGACAAATGAAGACCAATACTGACAATACATAGTGAGAAAGACCTCTTGACAAAGCAAGACTAATATACAGAAAATGTATAAAGTGCAAATTCATATTGGCAATTACATGTCCAGGCTTTAACAAATAAGACTAAATGGAATAATTGAAGTGAACTATTTAATGAGTAAATATTGTTTTCTCAAAAATTTTCTGCTAGCAAGTGAGGAGGTAGTAACAACAGGATCTCTTTTCCATGTACAGCATCACATTTAGAAAGACAAAGCTCATACCAATGTAGCAGGACTTTAGCATTTTAAGACATTATATACAATTCCGGGATGCAAACTGCAAAGAAGACGTTCTAAGAGATAATAAGAAAAATAAGAAGTAACAATAACCTGAAGCATTTTGAGCAATTGAATATACAGGAGATGCTTCCAGAACAGGTACCATCTGACTAACTAGAGGACCCAGCTGCACAACAAAGTTATAGATCACTTGTCAACAAGTGCTACTTAGATAGAGGTAAAGGAAGAAATAGAAACACCAGAACAGTATAATAATATTGTAGAATTAATCACTGTGCTATCAAAAATTATTACATAATACATTTTTCTAATAAAACTATAAAATAGGCAAAACTAGTAATAAATCTAAACAAAAACCAGAAAAACAAAATTTTTGTGGCTATAAATGATGGGGAGTGGACAGGGAGCCATTAGGATTCGCAAACTCAATCACATTAAATATTCAACTACTTCAGCCCAAAGAAAAAGGATAACAAAATGTTAAAGCTTACCTTCCTTCCACATAATAAACCAAACGTTAATAGGAAGTGTCCTGGAAAAGATTTTGATAACATGTAGCTTTAGGAGGACAAAAAAATAAACTGAAGATAGAATTTAATGATCTTTAGCGAGAGTGTAGGAACTTAGAAAGCCAATGAATTATTTTCTAATTATAGCCTGGTAACTTCTATTTGTTATTGTTCAAGGCTATAAATTGGTTTCCAAATTAAGTCTTCTGCAACCCCAATGCAAAATTGATAAACCTTTTCATGATATATCCCAAAAGTAACTGATCCTGGCTAGTGGCTAGTAGTGGAAACAGCCTGTTATAAATCAGATCTTGAAGAAACCAATCTGAAGACTCAAGAGAATGCAATTGTGTGGCATAGTTAAGAGTACTACAGCACACTTGAGAACATAAAAATGATTGTACGGAGAATTGATTGAAGCGTATTACTAAGGTCTTTTCTATTTTGTTTAGATACTAATAAGAACCAAAAAGCTGAAAAGAGCCACATTTCAGCATCAGGATTATTGGCACTCAAAAGGCCGAACAGCATGAAATGAATATAGTTACCTGCTCAAAGTATGGTACCGCTTCAGAGGCTGGCCTGTTGTTGTATGATATTATTACATTAGCCTTCACCAAGAAATAAAAGGATCTTTTAACCACATTAAAATTTTTGTCGCTTCATAAATAGAACATAAATAGAACACGTGAAATTTAAGCCTTCCAATCAGCAATCATAACCGAAAAATATAAAGGAAACCCCTTAGTTCTGCAGAGAAAGTAGAATCATTTAAGCAGCTAGAAAATGTAATCCCAAACCTTTGGTATCTTCTCACAGAAATAACTTCCTGCCAGCACTTGAAGAAGTGCGCCATTGCTGCAAATATGTATTAAAACCAAAACACTTTATGCAAGGATATAAAAGGTAAATTAAACATTCTCTAACACTCATGGTTAAAGATGTTGAAAATTATTTCTTTTTTTTTCTTTTTTTTTTTTTTGGCAGAACAAAACTTAAAAAAAATCACACATATCATGCTAAGGTTGTTGACTAGCTAAAGCATGCAAAGCATGTAAACATGACTGTAAACAATATTAAAGTTATAATTTAATCATAACTCTTTCAAAGTAGTACATAATTTCATCCTAACTCTTTGAAGTTTCCCCACTCACTTAGTTCTGCTGACCGTGGTTCCCCACTCACTTAGTTCTGCGGACTGTGGTCACTAATTGGCCAACCTAAATGGATTTCTATGGTTTATCTCACTCATGAGCTCTGCTTAGTGTAGCTGACTAGGAAAAATTTAATGATGCATAAAACAGGACTATTTTTGACATTATCACATTTAATTTACATGATTTATTGTCAAACAATTATGGCAATTTATGACTCACCGTACATAATGTGATAATGCTTTCGCTTATCTTTATCTGTTCTGTATGTGATAGAACCGGCGTCCTAATGACAGTGCATAATCCACCTTATGAACAAATGAAAAATGAAAATTCTGTATAATTTTTCAAGCATAGGCCGCCAAATTAGCCACTGACCTATGCCCCACCGAGTAAAGCGGAAGATCAACAATGTCAGAACCCGAAAGACCTGAATCTGGAAACCCAGACGCCAAAATTGAATCCAAGCACGAATGAAACCTCTCGAATACATTCCTACAACCTTGTGCATGATCAAATGTAACATTGTATGGCACACATATAATTAGATACCCTTCTTCTGCCAATTTCCCTAGTAAATAACTGCCATAATCATCACCCGAAATGACAACAGTTACGAATTGAATAACTACGAAATGCAAAACAAGAAACAAACTTCTGTGAGTCACATAAATTATAATGCCCTGAGTTAAATTACTACATGGCCAGAATATTAAGCCTAACTAGCAAGGAAACAGGTGCTTCACACAAAAACACAAATCCTTTACACTGAGCATGGGGTGCAATGGAGCATTCCAAAATGTGACTACTAGTCTGTCAAAGCATTAAGCACCTGTTTCAATTGGCTTTTTTCATGAAAAAAACTCTTTTTTTTTTCCTGAAAAAAACATATCTTTTTTGGAATAAGTATTTGAATTAGATTTAAAAAGAATGGAACTCTGAGAAAAAGCTCAATTTCGGATTTTCCAAAGGCCAGGACTTTTAGCTTCTCAAAAGTTCTAGAAAAAAGCACTTCTAGAAAAAGTCAATCCAACTGAGCCTTCAACATATTAATCGGATCAAAATGGTATCACTAACAGACAACTCAAACCATCATAACCCGAACACAAATCATTAACAGAATCAAAATAGGATGGGATGTTTAATGTTATGATAGATGGTGTGCTTGAACTACCCGTAACTAACTTCAGGGACAGCACCAACAAAGGCACCACCTATAAACTTGATAATGGCTTTGGGTTTCTTGCCATTTGGTGGGGGTATAACTAAGCAAGAATCAAGCCTTTTGTACATCTTGCTAAAAGTACTATTAGTACTGCTACTTGGTAGCGTGATGTAGCTAGTGGAAGCTATCATCACTCTTGGAGGCCTAAAGAATCTCTGTTTCTTGAAATTTTGTTGGATATTGTTTGTGTGGTGAAAAGGGGGGGAACCACTTAGAAAATGGGTTGTGGGTTTGAGTTTAGGCAAGTTGGTGGTGAGAATAAAGGTGGTTATGGAGGCTGCTGCCATTGTTGACGGCTTGGGAAGCGAGAGAGGAAGAGAGTTGTGAGGATCTTTTAGATAGACGGTACTCTGTAGTTGGTATCGATGAGACAGAAGTTGCACAGGGCGGGAGTGTGTGCACGTGGCTCAACTCCAAGTACAATAAAATATACAAAACATTAAATATAAAAAAAAAGGCAATAAAACATTAAGGTTTATATAAAAAAATTGAAAAAAAAAAAAAAGAAAAAGGAGAGAGGGGGCGAGAACAAGAAAGAGGAAAAACCAAACACACCCTTCTCCCATAAACGAACCCCAACCACCAAGAAAACCCAACCGACCCAATACCAAAAATTTGGTCCACCTTGCACCTGGAGATTGTACAAGGTAACTTCACCATTTTCTCGTACGTGTTGGGGGCATTCCAATTTCAGGTATACATTTGTGTGTGTTTGTGAGCTTGTGTACATGTGTGTCATTGTTGGGTTTTCCTTCATAGTGACTAGTCTGCATTTTCATGGAAAATTAGTTATAAATACATCATTGTCATCAAAAGTTTGATAAAGCGTAAAAAAGGGGAAAAAAGGAAAAGCAGAAAAAGGGCATCCTCTGCCTTGTTTGATGCCTTGTCTATGGTTACTTATGCAACTTGATGTTCTTGGTATGCCTAATGGCAGTGATGCAAATTTTAGTTGTGAAGAACTAATCTTTTTATTGTAACTCGACTAGTTTATCACTCATTATTGGTGTTCTGTCTGTTTGGGAAGTGCTAGAAGAGTATTATTAGATCAAAAAACAATGAAAGAGAAAAATGGAAAGGAAAAGGAAAAATGTGCAGCTTCTGATGTCGAAGTGGATCGGCTTGTACGTCAACCCTTAATATGTTATACAAGAAAATTGATCTTTTTTGGAAAGATTAAATCTTGGTACATTTTATTTTTGGCCAAGTAAATCTTGGTACATTTTATTTCTGGCCAAGTTCATTTCATATATTATTTCTTACAATGCCAACCTTTTGGGGGTGATTGAGTGCAAAGTTGAAAGGGAGTCTAAAGCTGTATTAACCTGTTTGCAGAGAAAGTACTTGATGGGTGTACCAAGATTTACTCGTCCTAAGGGAAGGGTCAGCAAATCGAGTCAGAATCTCTATGTGGCCAATTGTGGGCCAGCAGTTGGACTTTCATTTGATGTTATTGCTTCAGTTTTTGGGTTTTATGGTGATATCAAGGGTGTTTACACAGCTGATGAAAGTGGCACCCGTGTTATTGTCTCTTATCATGAGGAAAGTTCAGCTCAGTCAGCCATGAAGGCATTGAATGGAAGGCCATGCCCTGATCTTGGTGGCCGTTCCTTGCATATTCGCTATTCTGTAGAATCAGTGTGCTCGGTACATTCCTTACTTTGTAAGCGTTTTCATGCTTACCCACTATTTGAAGTGCTATTTAAAATGGATTGTTGAATGAGCTTCAATATTGAGAAATTTTTGTTTTCTCAACCGACGTATTAGAGACATGAAAGTGTTTTTTGATAAGGAAAAACATGACACCAAATCGTGAAAATATGGATTACACGTTGATGGTTTATTTGGTTTGGACTTTGGACTGTCTTCATATTTAGTGTTTTATTTGAGGACTTTGGCATTCACACTTGAGAAAGTTGCCTTAGTTTCTGCCCTGTAAATGATTAATTAGAGTGTGGCTACTGTTGTCATTTCTTCAAACATAATCTTAACTAGCAAAGAATGGTGAATTCTGGTTATTCTTTACTTGCAACCTTTAATCATCTTGTCTGTCTGATTTTCAACATAAGAAACAATGATATGCCTTTTGCTTCTTCTGTCGATTGTATTCAAACCAGTTTTCTTGAATGGGATAAAATTTGTCAAAATAGTCTTCTCTCAGAAAAATGAAATTGAACATTACCTCTTTAACTTTTACATATAATGACATCCATAAAAGTTCTGCAGCTTTCCATCCCTTTTCTCATATACTTTACTACTTTATCTTTGTTAAAGAATTAGTTTGCTTGTTCAGGTTCAAGTCAGTGACTCAGTTACAGTATCATTAGAAGCTTCTGAATTAAACATTCCTGGACTTTACTTGATTCCTGATTTTGTCACTGATGAAGAAGAGAAGGTAAAAATATTTTTTCTTCTTTTGCAATAGTAGATGGTCTCTTATTCATTTTGGTCTTCCCTTGTATCATTCACATATGTTGCATGTTACTTTGTGTGTATCTTTTTTATTTTAGTGTGGTGAAAAATATTATGTGCGCGAAGTTACTTCAATTTTTACTCTTCAGGACTTGTTGGCAGCTGTCGATTGCAGGCCTTGGCATCTTCTTGCAAAAAGAAGAGTTCAGCATCATGGGTATGAGTTCTGCTATAGTGTAAGTTAGTCTTCGGTGGAAACTGTTTTGGAAGTTTCAAGATCCAGCCTAGTTTGGAAAAAGTATGTAGGTCACATGGAAATCATCTTGTGCTTTTTTTTTAACACAAAGCTGAAGGAGTTGAGTAATTCAAAGGTATAAGGGCTATTGAGTTTCTACACATTTTTGCGTTGAGATTGAGTTAAGTTCAAAGTTAAATAAGTAGAAAGGATCATCGGAAATTAATCATGGAGGTAATTTTTGTGCAATGTCTGGCTTGTCTGATAATGATTCTTAGAATTCGCCCCTACTGATGTTATAATTTTTCACTTAGCTTTCGTTAGTATATCTATAATGTCACTACTACTGGAAGAAGGGGAAACTCCATATGTAAAAGAGATATGCGGTGTTTGCAGCTCTGTATGTCAATGCAGAGGCCAAAGAAATGTACAGTTTTTTAGAATTCTTTTGGTGAATAGCTGAATATTAAATTGGAAAGTGGTAATACCATGAAGTCAGATTTGGATCTAGAAAAATAGGATGTAAGGAAAAACTAAAACCTAAAAAAGCACTATATCATCTTTGGCCTCATTAGCTTCTTAGATTCTGTACGTCTTTGAATTTCAATAAGTGCTTCATCACTTTGATGCTGATCAATTTATCTTCATTGCTGCCAGACATATGTTTGAAATATAATGGTTTGACATAAACTTTCTACACAGAACACTATCTCAATTTATACTTGCTTACTGAATAAATTTATAAAGCTTTGGTATCCTAAACATTGCTTTGGAGTTTCTGATTGCTGGATGTATTGTTAATTTTGGGTTATTGTGAATTTTGGCTATATGGTGACTATTAACCTTTAATTTCTTACTAATTCACATTGCAGACTAGAAATGTTGACACAAACAAGTATATGGGTGAACTTCCGTCTTTCGTTTCTCACATACTTGAAAGAATTATACTGTTTCAGAAGCTTGGTGCTGCTGCCAATAAAGATTTGGACCAACTAACTGTGAGTATTGAGACAAGTATCAGTTCTGCATATTTATGGGCGGTCCTAAGAAATACAGCAGGACTGCTTTACTGTAATTGGATTCAAGCCTTCGTGATTGTTGCAATATGAACTCTTCATATTCCTTTAGCAATATACAAAACTCGTAACTTTTACATCACATTTCAGATTGCTCTAAACTTCAGATTACAAGTTTGCTTTTATCTTCTAACAGGTTAATGAGTACCCTTCTGGGGTGGGATTGTCTCCACATATAGATACACATTCTGCCTTTGAGGAATGTATTTTCAGTCTTTCACTGGCAGGTCCTTGCATCATGGAGTTCAGAAAGTATCGAAAAGGTGTTTGGCCTTCAGACTCTAACTCAAATTCTGACACGAAGGGGCAGAATTCTGACCATGCTTCAGATTATGTAAGAAGAGCCATTTATCTTCGTCCTAGATCAATGCTTTTGTTATCAGGGGAGGCACGATATGCTTGGCACCATTACATTCCACATCATAAGGTATACCTTTTGCCAGCACTTTGCTTGAGGCATTCTTGTTTCTTACTTTGAAAGATTTTCTGTAATCCAGTGAAGTAGGTTGCTTTATCTATTTTCTGCAGGCAATCAATTATAGTTCTTTCATATTTATAGTCTTTATGTTTTGTGGTGCAATAAATACTTTTGGATGAGAGTCCAGGAATCTTTTACCTGATATTGATCTCATGAGTAGAACTGCCCAAAGAATTGGTGCTTTAATTACCCCAAACCAAACCCATCATAGTAAAACTAGGTGGGATCAGCTGAGTTCTTAGTTACTTCATTGTGCAAAATATTCTTCTGTGTGCTATCTGTACGTGAATGGTGATAGATCACAGGACAGAGAGTTTATAGGAGCGTTCACTTTAAATGTTTTTCATGTTCTTGTGTTGATGCTTGCTTAGTGAATCGATTGGAGTACATTCATGACTAGGCAATATGAAATTCCAATTGCTATTTACTTCAATGATCTCCTTTCTCAATTCTGCGGAATGCCCACTGATAGATGATAATTAGAATTAGTTCACATCTGTGTTAGGGGATATATATTCTTACATGGCAATAGGGACACCAATAAACATTGGGCATTATGTCAGATGTGAAAATCAGTGGAAGGGAAGGTTTTGTTTTCTTTGGAGAAAACATAATAACTGTGAAAATCATTCCCCTTTAAGGCTTTACATGTGATTTTCTGAGCTCAGTATAGGAATATCTAAACCTCTGAGTATATGGAGCCTCATACTTGATGCATCTCAAGCTTTCAAGCTTTCGCTTTGATGCTTATGATGCAGGTGGACATGGTAAAAGACAACCTGATAAGAAGGGGTGCGAGGAGAGTATCCTTCACATTAAGAAAGGTAGGAGTTATCCATTTTCATCGAAAACATACAAAATCTTTGTTCTTGCTTTTTGTTCTTTTCTGCACCAGCCCTCCTCCTAAAGTTTCACATCATTATTCCTTCTCCTGTAATGCAGGTTAGAAAGGGACCTTGCCAGTGTGAATTTCCTGATTACTGTGATTCGCGAAAATAGGGCATTCTCAGTTTTGGTTTGAGATTCAGATACAAAGTGACAAAGTGACAGCTCCTTGAATTCCATGATAGTATCTTTCTGAGAACAGTTTCTGTGGAACTTCAAACTTGAATCAGCTCAAAGTATTTGTCAGAAATCTGATCCAGATTTACAAGGGGATAGTTTCATTTCCAGAGAAAAGCGGCCACCATGCATTACAGTTGATCTGGACAGCTCATTGTATCGGTTATATATCTTTGCACTTGGAACTTTCTGGCAAGAATGATGAAATGTCTCATCCTTGCTGATAGTCCCTCTGTCAATTGTGTTCTAGGCTTTTTGACGCATGATCACCTAGGCAGATGTCGTCCCTGAAATTCGATTATTAGTTTAAAAGTTTTTCCTAAATCACCATGTTACCACTAAGATCCATGATTTTATGGCAGAACATGAATTCTGTAAGTTAGCGACTCTCCAGACTTACATTGAAGTGTAAGCCCCGCGTAAAGAAATTTTAATGTCATAATATTCCAACAGTTTGGGAAATTCATTATAGGGTAGTTAGGTCATCTACAATACTTTATGAGAGAGATCAACGGTGGTAGAATAATAGTGTGGTTATATGACTTGCACGCTCATAGCATCATAACGTTATGGATCCAGTCCTAGTGCAGGCTGAATTTGATGCTGCTAATAGTGGAGAAGATAGATGAGATGTTACTACAATTTTTAAGTAATATATATACACACACTATAGTCAGATATCCGGACACATTTTTAGCACAAATACAGTAGTGAAGTACCCCATAGATTTTCCTTTCAAGTTCCACTTGATTCATCTCCGGGAACAATTCCTGCTACGAGCAGCAACTAACATCCTTGAATTCCCCGGCCAAAAGAAAAATAAAAACTAACATCCTTGAATCTCCTACCACTTCTCTCTTCCTAAGAAATGGCTCCTCTTTCAAGGGTTAGCAACAATACTATCTGTATAAGCTTGACGGTGAACTATGTTTCTGGATTACTGACGACTTGTCCTGGAAAAAGAATAGCAGAAAAGAAATTTTATTCAACCATAGTAGACAAGATTATAGAAATATTCGTAAATAGTAAAAATCAGTCAGATTTGGTCTTTTAACTTCTGTTATCTACTTGTCTGATACATTCACTTGACAAACACCATCAGAAACCCCATTAAGGAACACTATTCAATTTCCATTTTAAGAGAACCAAGGAAGCCTCTCAATATATAGAGAGGAGGCAATTGTTCTAACATAATCTTTCAAACACCAAAATGAGTTGCATGGCATCTTCTTTTCATGTGAATGCACAGAATTCTTACATACATCATGTACTACATAGCACAGTGTCTGTAGGCAATCGAATGATAAATTTCTGCTCAGAGGCTTCACAAAGACAAAGTAATTCAATTATCATTAAGTTCAAAAGGCAAAATTACATGTTTTGTTTTCAAAAACCATGAAAAGCTGACCAAACTATAGATACTGTAAAACTAATATGAGAAAATTGGAAGGGAACCATACCATGCATGCTTTTAATAAAGTAATCCAACTCTGAGAAGCATAATGTCTTTTGAAGGTAAGGCGAGGGTTGTTGAACCACAAAATATGAAAAGTGGCGGCAATCAGGATCATTTCTCGGTTTTGCAATCTCAACCTGTCTCATTAACCCTTCTCGATCATAACATGGAACCTCATTTTGACCAGCAATAGCAAGCCCTTGATCCCAAGCTGAATTTACAACCTGTACCAGCATGAAATTCAAAAATTAAGTCCCAACAAGATGATAACAGGTGTGAGCATAGAACCATAATGCTATACTTTATAACTCAATAACAATTATGCAGCCAGAGATACAGTAGAAGCTTGTAAACCTGCCAACTCAAGCCTTCTGGATCTGCCAAAGCTTCGTCTTCATGACATGGAGCCTGTGACCCTGAGCATACAAACTTCATTATCACTGAATGCTTTTTCAGTATCTCAAAAACTGAAGAATAACCATCTTGGTTTGTTGGGTTGTAATATCCAGCTGTGAGCTCTGCAGCATGACTGCTTGTTTTGTACCACCAATAAATAGTGGGAATCTGCATGATGTAATCACTCAAATACTAATCAATCATGGACGTGAAAATTCTTCTCAAAACAGCAAAACTACCCACATACTTTCTTCCTGTCTTCTGAACAGGAATGTGTGTTGCTCACTAGATATCATTTTAACTTCAGGGTCAGTCAATTCCTTGTAACAAGAGTTGAGGCATTTTCCGGTTTGAACAATCAGCCATCATTTATTGCAACAATTTCTAGGACCTCTAAGGCAAAACAATACAAGCACTTGATAGATCCCATAACGTGTTCCATGTTTCTATACCTATATTTTGCAAATTTTTGTTCACGAAGGCAAGGAACATAGTTGAGCAAAATTTAATTCTCAGTCCTAACCAATATCTGTGCCAAGTTATCTTCAGTGTATCAATCTAACAACAAAATGATCCTGAGGAATAAATGCCTGTCACTTCTGAGTTCTGCTTTTGACTCATTTCCTGAGTATGCCTATGGGACATTATGACAAATAGGGAGTATTTTACATAATAAGTTTAGTGTGGAACTAAAATTACCATAAAGAGAAAGGCTGTGTCTCAAAATTTTCACCACCTCATAAAGTTCTAAAGCTGAAAAACGAAAGGAGTTTCTGAAACTAAACAAATCGACCCTATACTTATAACTTTTTCAGATATTTGAAGTTCAGACAGATGATATAATTTCCCTGACACTCTGGCAATAAAATAAGTACAAATGTAAAGCAAATTCCCTTTTTGGCCCTTTATTTTCTCCATTGGATGCTGAATGAGAAAACAATTGAATAGCCTTAGAAAAACTACTCATAACTCAGGTATGAGAAGAATACCTTGACAACTATTGGTATCTCCTCAAATGCAAGATTTGCAAGAGAGAGCACATTGTCAGCATGATCTATTAAGACTTGAGCATACCAACGGAGGAAGAAACGTCCATAGTAACTATCATAGTCACCTCGATCACAGAAGAATCCAGTGTCCTGTGGCCTAGAATTATAACAACCAGCATTATCAGGTCCCCTAGCCAAGAAGGAGTGTCCTCGCAACTTGGCAGCTTTCCGGAGGTTCTGAAGGGAGTATTTATCATAACACTGACCCAAAAGAAATAAAGTACATTAATGGTTTCATCCAGACAGCATAAATGCAAAATTATGTTGGAAGGATGAAGTAGAGCAAAGCAATATGAATTTAGCATACAAAGAAATGATGCAGAAATTCAAATGTAGAATGACCTCACTGGCAAAAGTAAACTGATGTTACGTAGCAGGAGACACAAAATATAAATTTTGCAACAAAGATGAGATTCAGCCCCTCTTCCAGACATGTTTCAATGAGTTCAGAAAAAAGAAGCCAGGAAAAAGAAAGAGGCTAAAATGCATGCATGCAGAAGTTTTCACGTGTCTAGAGACATGAACATGTTGCATAGGAAAAAAAAAAATCCGATTTTCTTTTCTCTTATATTTTAATTTTACAAAGAATTAGGGGGTCTCTCAAAAGCCCCTTCTTCCCAAGTGCAGTAGAGAATTAGGTGGCACATTATCTGATGTCAAGCCACAGAACGTAAACAATCTTATGTGATTGGTGGCATGATTTTTTCACTTTCCAAAGCTTCAGCGAAATATAGAATTTACTGTAAGATTTCATCTCTACTGATTAATATACATACTTACAACTTACAAGAACATGTCATACAACATTCATCTGGTATAATTTACTTAATGAAGGGAAAAGCAGTCAAATATACCTATACTTTGATGGTATAGAAAATGTTCCAAACTTTCAAAGTTATAAATAGAAAGCTATAAGAGTTCTATGTTGACAAACTAACATTACAAATAGCTTAGCAAAATGTATCAGAACAGATTTCACAGGTGGAATATTGCCTATCTGAAATTACAAGGTTAAGTTGATAGGTACCTGAAACTCACCAATACCAGGATATCTCCATCCCATTCTTTCAGAAAAAGAAGGATACTTTAGCTCCCCAGAGGCACCAAGTCCAATTTCAACAGCTGTAATCATACCTTCTATAAAAAGATCATCAAATTCAATCCGGAAGCTTCTCATGAAATCAAAGTAAACCTGCAATTTTATCATTAGCTGAGGACAACTTCACTTGTATATGGAAATTATGGACAAGGCTGTTCTTGCAGACAGAAGCTGTGCAGGAACTAACTGTATATCCTAGATATGAAAACACAGAGCATGTTCAAAGTATACTGGTCAAAAAGCACCACTAGAGTAAAATTTGACAGGCTCTATCATCCAGCCAAAGATGAGCTTTTTTATAGCAATATTCCTCAAGGGAAAAGGCATAAGGAAAGTCTAAAGTAGTATTCACCTTTTGCAGATGTAAAAAACACATAGAAAGACCATTTTGCCTGATACAACCCTGTTGTTTCAACATTACCAAATTAAAAAAGGGAGATTGCTCTCTCTGGCCTATAACCAAAATAAGAACTCTTAACATTTTTCTGCTTTTATATCCCACTTATGAACATTATATGCATGAGGCAAGGATAGCTCCTCTGCCATACCTTTCTCGGTTCTTTCTTCTGCTCCCTTTTGGGTGTCCGTTGTAACTTAAAACATGATAATTGGCACTTAGTTCATTGTATAGTATCTCTTACCCTTACCAAATTCAATTAACTGCTCTTTGTTTCCAGTTCATTCCTTACCAGCATTCAAATATTAAACTGTTACTTTTCAAAAATCTAAAAGCATGAAAGTCTTATTCTAGCCTTGATGACCCATTATTAAATATAATTTTTCTTATTAAAACATAGTCTAACAGCTAGAAATTGCTTCAGGGACATATAGCTTCAGTAGATTTGCTTTAACAAGACATCTCCTAGTAAACCATGCTCTCTTATGCATGACATACACTAACAGCTAGAAGTTGCGGAAGGAAATATAGCTTTAATACATACATTAAGTTTAACAAGACATCCTAGAAGATGAGGGGAAGGTTGGACATAATAGAAGAGCAACTCTTTAAAAGTGGAGCAAGTGAATATGTCAGGCACACAAGCTGAGCTACAAACACAGTGAGCATATGGAACGTGTGTTACTGAACCAATAATTACAGTCCTCTTCCCAACGCCACCCCTGAAGAAAAGAAATTGAAAGCAAAAAGCAAAGAAACAAGGAAGAGAGCAGCTACTGGATTTGCTCCTTCTCACGTTCGTGATGTGATGGGATAGAAATCAAGAAACCACTTTGAGTCTTGTGTGAACAAACAAGAGTTAGGAATTAAATGCTGAGCACAGCATTTATTAACATCTCGAGATGATTAAAAGTGAAAAGCTGGTAAATAGGAGTTCAACACTTGACCAACAGGAGAATGATCAACAAAAGATAAATACCTCTATCCCGCTTCTTCCTTTTAATACTCGTTCTTTATCAATGCCCCAAGAAAGGCATTCGGTGTTTCTTCTTCCTTCCCGATCCCTGAAGAATATATCTTGGTTGTCTTTTCCAATCTCTAGAACCCACTGGGGTAGGGATATAAATACACCACCAGAATCATTTCCTCCATGCTCATGAAATGCCATCACCACCTTCATAACAAAAAAGGAGAGTGACTACCCTTCTACTTCTATGAAATCCTTGCCAAAAATATACTAGGGTAAGATATTCTGCAAGAAATTATACAGATGATTAACCTTCCACCCACCCCCCCAAAAAAAAAAAAAAAGGAACAGAAAACACTAAAGAGAAAACAACTAGGGTTGTATAAATTAATTAACAATCATGGTGTAATGGACTTCATCTGAAACCAAGGAAATACAGATCTACTGATGCTTTTTTGGGGATTCATGCAAGTTGAAGATCCAATCCACCATTGAGAACAGCTAAGTCAACAGATGTAATAGATTCTAATAATTTTCACTTAAAAATGTGTATTGTGATGTTTAAGAAGGACGAAGATCGACAACAGAAGATAACCTGCAACTTTATTCCAAACTCGCGAATCATATTAAATAATTGCCTATATCCAGACCATTCATATTTCTGTGGACTCCACCCTTCAACAATACCCCACCAGCAATTCACAAAAACACCATCTACATGCAAAGATTTTAGGTGTTGCAACTCCTGTCTAACGCCTTCAGGATCAATCAGCTGACAAAAGTTGTTGATTAAACAGGTCTGCCACAATGAGATTCACGAACTTCAGAACATATAATCAGAAAGAAATTTTCCAAAAAGAGGCTGATCTGGCTACTCAAATAGTTAATGCATAGTGAAACGTTAATAGGAACAATATAGAAAAAACCACCAACCAATCAATAATAGAGTTTATTCAAAATTCTTATGAGTGCTTACAGTAAGCATCACATAAACAGGCACATAAGGACTTCCTGAAAGGTGACATCCATGCTCCACAGAGTGAACTTCTTGCATCAGCTGCAATAATGTACACATGACGGATAAATTATCTCTATATTTTCATTAGAAGCTACTACAAACTAAACTAAAACCACAAAACCAAAATATCTACTCAAAGTAATGATGAAAATGAAGATTAGAGCATAGAATTTATTGGGGGGGGAAAAAAAAGATTACGACTTAGAATCTTCTATATTACTGGTTGAGATAGAGTCAGAAGTACAAACAAAAACCAGATCCAAAAATAAAGAAATTGAAAGGCCTGCATCTTTACAGTTCATCAGTTTGAGAGAAGCAAATACTTAAATATCATAAAGTGGGTCATGAAACCACTACCTAAGGAAATAAGTTTGGTAATAATATGTTTGCATCTATTCTTTTCTTTCTTCTCCCACTTTTTCAGATGTAACCTACAGTTATAAGCGCACAGTCAACATCATAGCTAAGCAGGTTCAGTTACTAGACAAGGAAAAAGGAAAGGAGAAATATAAACAAGGGAAAAGGGAAAAGAAAGAGGAGATAATACTTCCTCTTAATATGTTAAAATATACTTCTTAAAAAGAAACATCCAACTGGAACTGCGATATTGTATTTTCACTACAAGCAAGTTACACCTGATCTGGCTCCAAGCATTCAGATGAGTTGATGGGGCTAACGCTAGTATATTTATCAGCCTTTGTATCTGTCTCTGTAACAACAACTGAATCAAGAGATGCTGGTGAGAAACTCTCGTCGATTCTGAGGACAGACCTCTGACAGTCTATTGATGTTTTTATGGAGCTATTCCTCAAAGAACATGCTGACACAGGACTTTCGACTGATCTCATATGATACGTCCCCTGCAATAATAACAGGAAACAATAAATAACCCGAGCCATTGAAATTCTATGCTTATCCTTTCAAAAATGTAGCAATTCTTTATCAAATCAGATATAGTATTTTGCTGACAGGGAATCTCAGCTAACATTTTGGAAGGATGGGTGTATAGGTCAAGGTTGTTAGAATCCAACAATAGAGAGATTATACCAGTGTTCTGAACAAATCAGGGAATAGTCCATATCATAATAACAACCATGATTTTTAAGCAACATCACTCATTGCAGCAAAACTATTCTCAAGTCCACATACTAGATAATTGTATTAACTTATATTGTCATTTGCAACTTGACCAGATTTTCTGTGCGATGAAATCACTTTTCTTTTTATTCCTTGAAATAGGAGAGAGATGCAGAACACAAGTATCTAACTGCCTCCAACATTAAGGTAAAATCAAATAGTTTGTCTTAACAGAATTCCATGAAAAAGGTTCCTTAACCAAATCAGAATCACAAGATGTGCAATCCTATAAGCAGCTCAGGTATAACTGTTTAGCTGTGCAACTTAACTATTGTTTAAACATGTAAATGTATCTCTAACTAAATCGACTAATAAGCGAAACCACAATAATTACTACATAAATCATAAATCATCTAATCCACCTTCAACTCTACCAACATGCCATAAGCAGACATCACACTTACACATCTAAATCTGCCTCCCACCCCCCCAAAACAAGATTACAAGAAAAACAAACAATCAGCATTAACACCATAAAGCAAACCGACCTAATTAAACTCTAATTTTCAATTTTACCAACACTACCAATCATAAATTTACTTACAATTCAACATTTGCCCTGCCCAATTTTGCTAACCGTAACTTTACTAAAATGCACGAAAGCAACAAGTAATCGATTAATTTTATTAATTAACAAAACAAAATGGCTTCACAATTGAAGCAAATAAATTTTTCATAATTAAGCTATGGAAAATTACTCTAGAGGTCGATCACTGAACATTCTCTTTTTCACATTTTTCTCCACTTACTCTTGCCTCGCAAATGACATGTTTTCCCTTCTCCGATATTCAATTAAATGACTCATCAGAACAAATGCACTTCTTTGACATGGGAATTACTTATTCAGGACCCATTTGGATCGACTTTCTCAAAGAAAAACACTTCTTTTCACGAAAAGGACATATCTTTTTTTATTGTATATTGACTTAAAAAGAAAAGCTAAAACTCTAAAATTGAGCTTTGCTTTTCTCCATCAGCCAAAAATTTGAGCTTTCCTAAAAAAATCACAAAAGAACTCCTTTTTCAAAAGCCAATTCAAAGGAGAACTTAGAATAAATACAAAATTTAGTGACGGCTTCATTTAAAAAAAAAAAGGAAAAGAAAAAAAGTTTCAGTGACTAATTTGAAACTACGCAATTTGCGATCTCACCATATCCACATGGGAATTATTGTTAGCGTTAACAGGAGGAGGCTGTGACTGCCTGTAAGTGGTACCATCGGGTTCAACGGTCCAACCGGCCTCGCGGGCAAGGGCGGAAAGGACGTCGTTCATGTCAGCACGGGCGGGCAACGGGAAGTTGCCGTACTGGCGGAGGCCGGACAACATTCTGCTCGTTATAGCGCGGCGGTGGCGTTCCCGGAGCTTGGTGCGCTCCTTTTCCTTCTCTCTTTCTTTTCTGTTCTTAGTCGATGGAGAAGAAGAGGTGGTGGTTGTTGTTGTGGTGGTCATGGTGGCGGCAAAGCCGCGGGGGCGGCGCTGTGGAGGTTGGGTAGGGTGGGGCTGAGGTTGGGGATTCATATCTTGAGAGGAGATGACGTGGGGCTGGGGGTGGTGGTGGCTGGTGGTGGTGTTCATTTTTGCTGCATGTCTCACACTCGCCTCCGCAGCCGCTCTACTCTAGTGAAGTGTTAAAAGCTACATACAAATTTTTTATATACACACATATAATATAATATTGTTATATTATATTATATACATTCATTTTAGATATACGAGGTGGGGCTAATAATTTGATTTGGTCCACCACGTTTCAACTTTTAAGCTCTACACCACTTTTCTTTTCTTTCTTTTTTTGGGTATTTAGACATTGATTTTCTTCTTCTTTTTTTTTTTTTGTTTTAAGTAAATTCAAACCATAATTGTGGTGTCTATTCTGCAAAATGATAATTTAGGGATCAACACGGGGATAAATTTTAATTGGCAATAAATGGGTTTATATGCATGAGAGGTTCATTTTTCAATCTCAATTGAACAATTAAATAAATAAATAAACTTTTTTTTTCTAAAATACGTCTTACTTACTCTTTGACGTTTGGTACACAAATTACATCCTTATCATTCAATCTAATACAAGTCAATTTTACGTTTATGTACATTCCTATTACACCATTTCAATTCATGCTCATTATCTTTTTAGGGTCTTTTTGAATGCTATATTGCAATTACTAGGTAGTATAATTAGTATAATAGTAATTAATATACTGCCTAAATATTATAGAGTAATTTAAATTATAAGACATATTTGGTTACACTATGTAATTACAAAGTAATTTGATATATCATGTTTGGTTGTACAAATAATAACGACGTAGTTAAATAATTTAATTTTAGAAGTGAATATTTATTTTTAAAATTAATAATAATACTCACAAATATTTTTAAAAAAATTTTGAAATTTTTTTTTATTAAATATATAAAACTAAATATTATCTGCTACTAATATTTTGAAAATTAATAATTATATACCAAAACATAATAATATTTAATTATAATAAAAAATTATAAAAATTTATAAAATCAAATAAATTATATATTTTAAAAATATCTATTTATATATTATTTATTTTATATTATATATTTTTATTTATTTGTTTAACATTTATTTATTTTAATGTTATTTAAATTTATTATTTATTTATTATTTGTTATTTGTATTTATTTTATAGTGAAACATACAAAACATAAAAAGAATAAAAGAGTATGAAAAATTGTTTTAGATTCACATCTCACCCAGTAGAATTTAAGAGTATAACCCCTAACCAAATAATTACTTGGTTAGATAAATACGTCTAATTGTGATATTACTTCCAATTAAACTCAAATCCAATTATACACCCGTTAAGGGAACAAAATTTTGATTAATGTGAAAAACGTAAACAAATATGAAAACCTGATATTTCGGGAAAAGAGAAAAAGGGTCAAGCTCAAAATTAAGCTAAGAAACTATAGCCCTAAAGTAAATGGTGTATTGGTGGCGGGTAACCAAGAGGCCCCCGACAAAAAATTGTCAACAGTAAATTGTGATGCTTGTGATGGATCAGTAATGGCATGGTAACCCTTCCAGTTGACTCTATTTTTTGTTGAAGAACCAGGTCCACTGTTGTCATACTCAGCATAGTAAACATTATCAATATCTGCATGAACATCCCAACTTAACCAACCAGCAGGGTCAATAAAGCCACCAATAAAGCTTCTGATAACAACGGTTCTAGAGTATGGTCCCCAAGGCCTCCCAAGATAACTCTGCACTGAGCTGAGATCTCCAGAGGCCAAAATTTTCGAGTTTTGGATGATGAAACCAGTGTTTTCATGTGGGGAGAATCGCTTTTGTGCTGTAATAACGACCGTGTCGTGGTTGGGCCTCCTGGCGTAGATGTTGCAGTTCTGGAAAACTGCTGCTGCGTTTCCGAATATAAAATCTACTGTTCCATATATGTCGCATTCCCTATAGAATTGCCTGCCCGAATGCGCGTATAATGTGTCTTGGTACCCCTCGAAGCTGCATCTGTAGAAAACTGAGAAATCCGATTTTGACATTAGTGCCACTGCTTGGCCACTTCCGGGGCCTGCTGTGTTCTGGAAAGTGATATCGCATGCAATAAATCCATCTCCTTCTACCCCTGTCGAGCCAATTGCTTGTATGGTTAAATATAGACTGTAAAATCTAGCTAATTGTGAAATTGACATGTATCTGTTAAACTATATCTTTACACGTATTCATTAGGATGAAAGATCCCAAGTATTGTTACCAAATGTAGATGTTTGAAAGGTGCTACTGGGTCCTCCAACGCGCTTGTTTCCAGTGATGATGGTCTTCCCAATGCCTTCTCCAACAATCACGATGTTCTTCACAGATTCATCTATCTGCACATGTCCGTCATAAGTCCCAGCCTTAACATGTATAACATACCTGCCCGATCCTCGCCTCTTGGGTGCAGAATCAATCGCCTCTTGAATTGTTTTTCCATTCCCTGAGCCATCTTCGGCTACCACAAAATCGGCACGCACATTTGCAGAACCCTGCAGCAGTCTTCTGTAAGCATTTGATGCCCAACCAGGCACAGAAGCCTTGTCTGATAATGCATTGGCTGCATCAAAATGCACTGCAAGCGCGTTTTTTATCAAGACGGACACATTCTTCGCCAAATGTAGTAGAAATTCATCAGGTAATATGCCTAGATCAGGGAACCCTGTAATGCACGTCTCAACATTTGCTAAAGCCATGCTGAGCCATGTTTGTTTATCTGCAGAAGCGCTTTTGGCATCACCATTTACAGCAAGGTTAAGCCTGGACACAGTGCTATCTAAGAGTTTAGAACAATCACTCAATGCAGCCTTGTCAGGATCGTTTTTAACCATCTCCGCACCTTCCATAATCACATTTTTGGCATGAAGGGCTTTGTGTAAAGCAGTATGCGTGACGATATTGGCAAAGTCATGATCAGTGCTTTGGTTGCCAGTAAATTCATTAGATTTCTGACTTATGTGATACTCACAAGCTTCTGGGCATGGCGTTTTTTGACACCATGAATGGAAACTTGATGAGCGCGAAGAATGAGTTGAATTAATGGAGGATAAAAGCAAAAGAATAGATGAAAGAACAAATGGTATTCTGGAAGCCATTGTCATGAAATCCGCTAGCTTACTTCTGGTCAGGCAATGGAATGTTTTTGTGTATATATATAGTTTTGATTGTGTTTGGTGACTTTTAATTGCAGAGAAAGAGTAACTACACCACTTTCATTGCTCGACTTTATCTTCTAGTAAGAGTTATTTTTTGGCAGCAATCAATGGATACGTTACTTAGCACGAGTCTCGATGATCAATTAACAATTTATTAATTTTATAATTCTTTTTCTTTTATAGTTATGCGATAATTTCATTAATAGTGTATCACGGTTACCTGCTCAAAGTTAATTCGCACCTATAAATATTCTTTGATTTAAGGGATCAGGGGTTTCTTCGATAAACTTAACTATTAGAATAGCTTATAGCTTTAGGTAACAGACAACTATTATATTTTAACTATTAGCTAAAATCCGTTTAGCTATTTGATTGAATAAAATGTGTTTGATAAAATTAGTTATTAGACTAATCCATTAATACAAAATGACCTAAAAAGATATTGGTGTTATGCTACTATTATTGTGTTAACTATAATTTACTTTTATAATTATATATATGTTTCTTATAGAAATATTTTATTATTAGAGCATAATAAAATTTCTTTTTTGATAAATTAGTTATATAAAAAAAATATTTTTTACTATAGATATATTTTTTAATTAACTGAAAATTTATTTCTTTGGAAAAATAAATAGAGGAATAAGACTTATAATTTTTTAATATATTTTGATGTGGATAGAATTTGAATTTGATTTTTCTATTATTTTGTATTTATATTTGTGAAAGAAAATATAAAAATATAAAGAGAAAATGGATAGAAGGTTAAATTGCCAAAAAAAAGTGAGCAGATAGTAGAATTGCCAAAAAAATATTAATATCTCATAAACACTACAAATATTATTTCATATAGAAACACTGTTTTATGAACAACAAATTAATTGAAATAAGATTTTGATCAAATCAAAACACTAAATGACAATTGAAATACTTTTGCCAAACCGAGTTGAGATAAAATCCACTCCTCTATTTAAAATCAAGTTTAACCTATAACCTTTTTTTTTTCAACCCACATAAATGTCATTTCAAAGTAATCACCCTACTTAAAAGTTTAAATTTTTAATTAACTAGTTTAATTAATTTACTTAAAGCAGTTAAGACTGATTTCTTCATTGTAATCTTCACACAGCAATGCTAATGATATTCAAAATGACGCAAGGAACAAGAAGAGAATGATTACACAAAAAACCAACTAACCCTATGTTTGGATCCAAAAAGAAAAATGTACAAGTAAATCTTTTTTTTTTCCCTTCCAAAAATACATGTTACTTACCATTTCACATTGGTACGTAAATTATATCCTTTTCATTCTTTCCGGTACAAGTTAACTTTTGCGTTTATGTACATCCCTATTACACCATTTCAATTCACACACACTGTTTTTTCTTCTGTTAAGTTAGTAATTACATTGTCTAGTAATTACATAATATTTAAATTGTAGGATGTGTTTGACTCACATTAATTTGGTATGTCATGTTTAGTTCAACAAATGGTAATTACAAATTTAAATAATTTAATTTAAAAGTTAAATTATATTAATACTAACAAATATTTAAAAATGTTATTTGCTAAAATTATTTAAGGTAAAATATTATCTATTATAGAAATAAATATGACTTATTGAAAATTTTATCATTATAAATATAAATATATAAACTAAATATTATCTACTATTAATATTTTTAAAATTAAATATTATATACCAAAACGTAATATTATTTAATTATATTCAACAACTCTATTAACATTTATAAAATTAAATAAATTATATATCTTTTAAAAATTTCTATTTCTATTTATATTTATTTATATTTTTTATTTGTTCTATATTTATATATTTTTATTTATTTAGTATTTGTTTAGTTTAATTTTATTTAAATTTATTTATTCATACATTATTTATAATTTATTTTGTAGTGAAACATAAAAAAGCGTTAAAAGAATAAAAGGGTATAATAAGTTTTTAGAGAGGAATTACACCTGAAATTACACCAATTCACACATCATCTATGAGCATTGGAGAGTGTAATTTTGTATAGGTTCAATTACACTCAATTCACCTCTAACCAAGTAGACAAACAACTTTAACTGTGAAATTATTCCAATTACACTTAAATCTAATTATAAAGTGGCTTTTCTAATACACTTTTAATTGAACAAAATTTGATTATGTGAAAAACGTAGACAAATATGAAAACTTGATATGTTAGAAAAACAGATGAAAAGGGACTCAAAATCAGAAGCTAGAAACTACAGCCCTGAAGTAAATGGTGTATTGGTGGTGGGTAACCAAGAGTCCCCTGATAGAAAATTCTCAACAGTAAATTTCGATGCTTGTGATGGATCAGTAATGGCATGGTAACCCTTCCAATTGACTCTATTTGCAGTGGAAGAACCAGGTCCATAGTTGTCATACTCAGCATAGTAAACATCATTAGTATTAGTAGTAGCATCCCAAATTATCCAACCAGCAGGGTCAATAAACCCACCAAGAAAGCTTCCGATAACAACAGTTCGAGAGTATGGCCCCCAAGGCCTCCCAAGATAACCCTTCACCGAGCTGAGATCTCCAGAAGCCAAAATTTTCGAGTTTTGGATGACGAAACCGGTCTTGCCATGTGGGGAGGATCGCTTTTGTGCTGTGACGTAGACCACATTGTGGTTTGTCCTCCTAGCATAGATGTTGCAATTTTGGAAAATTGCTGTCGCGTCTCCAAATATGAAATCTACTGTCCCGTGAACATTGCATTCCCTGTAGAATTGCCTGCCCGAGTGCGCATACAATGTGTCTTGGTACCCCTCGAAGCTGCATCTGTAGAAGGCTGAGAAATCGGAGTTTGATCTTAGTGCCACTGCTTGGCCGCCTCCGTGGCCTGCTGTATTCCGAAATGTGATATCTCGTGCGATAAATCCGTCTCCAGCTACCGCTGTCAAGCAAATTGTTAGAGACCCAATCTAGAAGCAAACAATTGCTTGTGGCATAGTGCCTTGTGTCCCAGTCTCCATGGCTAAATAGTGCTAGTGCATGGTTTGAAAGATTTGGAGTCTAAATATATATACACTTTAGAATTGGGTAAATAACGTGTTTAGTCCATCATCTTTAACCATTTTGACAATAAAATCTCTTATCTTCAAAGTACGACAATTCAGTTCCTTATGACGCCGTTAGTTCTAAACTCAAAAAAAAATAAAGAAAATAATGGCGTTGTCACTAATAGAATATATACAAACTACAAAGATCAATAACTAATATTGTCATAAATTACAAAAATAAGGGACTGATCACGTCACAAATTCACAAAAATAAAGGAGTTAAGATGTTATCTTTTTGACTTTTTGAATAACATTGTTACTAATTGCAACAATAAGGGACTGGATTATCACATTTTAAAAATTAAAGATTTAATTGTGAAAAGAGTCAAAAATGAAGGACCATGTAATTATTTACCCATTCAAGATATGATTAAACGTGAAATCGACAAGTATCTGTTAAATTAAGTCTTTGCACATATTAATTAAGCTGAAAGAATACCGAGTATTATTACCAAATGTAGATGTTCGATAGGTGCTAATGGATCCTCCAGCGCGCTTGTTTCCAGTGATGATGGTCTTCCCAATGCCTTCTCCAACAATCACGATGTTCTTCACAGATTCATGTATCTCCACATCTCCATCGTAAGTCCCAGCCTTAACATATATAACATACCTGTCTGATCCTCGCCTCTTGGGTGCAGAATCAATCGCCTCTTGAATTGTCTCTCCATTCCCTGAGCCATCTTCAGCGACCACAAAATCGGCGCGCAGATTCGCAGAACCCTTCAGCAGTCTTCTGTAAGCATTTGATGCCCAATCAGGAACAGAAGCCTTGTTTGATAAGACGTTGGCCGCGTCAAAATGCACTGCAAGCGCGTTCTTGATCAAGACGGACACATTCTTCGCCAAATGAAGTATAAATTCATCAGGTAATATGCCTAGCTCAGTGAACCCTGTAATGCAGGTCTCAACATTTGCTAAAGCCATGCTGAGCCATGTCTGTTTATCTGCAGAAGCGCTTTTGGCATCACCATTTATAGCAAGGTTAAGCCTGGTCACACTGCTGTCTAAGAGCTCAGAACAATCGCTCAATGCAGCCATTTCTGCGTCGTTTTTAACCATCTCTGCACTTCCCATGATCACATCTTTGGCATGAAGGGCTTTGTGTAAAGCAGTGTGCATGACAATATTGGCGAAGTCATGATCAGTGCTTTGGTTGCCAGTAAATTCATTAGATTTCTGACTTATGTGATACTCACAAGCTTCCGGGTATGGCGTTTTGTGGCACCATGAATGGAAACTTGATGAGTTCGAAGAATGAGTTGAAATAATTGAGGATAAAAGCAAAAGAATTGATGAAAGAACAAATGGTATTCTCGAAGTCATTGTCATAAAATCCACTAGCTTAATTCTGATCTTGCAAAGGCATGTTTTTGTGTATATATATAGTTTTAATTGTTTCGGTGACTTAATTGCAGAGAAATGGTAACTACACTCCTTTCATTGCTCGACTTTATCTTCTAGTAAGAGTTATTTTCTGGCAGCATTAATTGGGTACGTTACTTAGGATGAATCTGATTGATGGTCAATTAACAATTTATTAATTATATAGTTTTTTTTTCTTTATAGTTATGAGGTAATTTCGTTAATAGTATCTCAGTTACTGGCTCAAAGTTTATTCTTTCTTAAATATTCTTTCATTTAAGTGATTAGGAATCTGTTTGATGAAATTAATTGTTAGAGTAACTGATAGTTATTTAGGTAGCTGATAACTGTTGCATCTTAGCTGTTAGCTTATGGTTGTTTAGCTAGTTAATTGAACAAAATGTGTTCAATAAAATTAATGGTTGGATTAATTGATGAATGCAAAATAACATAAAAAGATATTGGTGTTCTGTTATTATTAATATTATGTTAACTATAATTATTATTACTATTATTGAAATAAGATAATTTTTTAATTGATTGAAAATTTATTTTTTCAAAAAAATAAATGAACGACTAAGACTTACATTTTTTAAGATATATTTTGATGTGGATAGAATTGAATTTGATTATTTGATTATTTTATATTTATATTTGTAAAAGAAAATATAAAAAAGTAGAAAGAAAATGGAGAGAGGGTAGAATTGCAAAAAAAAAGTGAAGCGAGAGTATAATTGCCAAAAGATATTAATATTTCACAAACACTATTTCATAGACAAACACCACTTAAAACATTATTTTACGAACAACGAAATTTGAAGAAAAATAGTATTTTAACTAAGCCAAAACACTAAACGATAGTTGAAACATTATTGCCGAACAATATCTAAATAATATCCACTTTGTCTATTTTAAATCAAGTTCAATCTAAAACCTTTTCTTCTTCAACTCGTAAAAATGTCATTTTAGAGTAATCACCCTACTTAGAAGTTTAAATTATTAATTAACTAATTTAATTAATTTACTTAATTAAAGCAATTAAGACTGATTTCTTCATTGTAATCTTCACACAGCAATGCAAATTATATTCAAAATGATGATGCAAGGAAAAAGAAGAGAATGATTACACAAAAAACCAACAAACGCTATGGTTGGATTCGGGGGAAAAGGTTAATAAAGAAAAAGAAAGAAAAGTATTATAAAAGAAAGGAGTGGAAATGATTAACTTCTTCTTTGTATTGGGTAAATTTTAGTAGGGAAAGGAAGATGAAAGATTACAAATTGTACTTGTGTGGATTAAGAAAGAAACTGAGGAGAGGGATGTATTTTATGTAAAGTTTGACTTTCATACCTTTTTTTATTGTATGTAAACATATACATAAAGATTGAACTAGTCATTTCTCAAAATAATCATTTCCCTCCCCTCTATTTGACCCCAATTTGGAAGGATCAAATCAAGGGTTATGGAGGAATAAGTTTTATTATTTATTAACCCTCATCCTTCGTATCTTCCCAACTCAAATAAGAAAAAGAAATAAAAAATTCTTTCAAAACCATTCCCCCTCCCCCCCCCCCCAACCCCAATCTGCTTAATCCAAACATAGTGTAAAACTCAATGTTCAAAACCCAAGAGTGTAGGGCACATTTGTAGAAGGTAACCAAGAGTTTCCAAACAAGAACTCCCTAACTGTAAATCTCAAAGCTTCAGTCGGATTAGTAATGGCATGATATCCTTCCCAATCCACTCTTTTTGCAGTGGAAGAACCAGGTCCAGTGTTGTTAAACTCTGCATAATAAACATGACTCACATTTGCATTCATATCCCACCTTATCCATCCAACAGGGTCAATAAAACCATCAAGAAAACACCCCATCACAACTGTTTGAGAGTATGGCCCCCAAGGCCTGCCAAGATAAGCCCTCACTCCTTGTAGATTTTTCTCTTTAGTCGTAACATTTGAATTTTGAATTATAATGCCCGTGTTTCCCTTCAAATTTGATCGGCTTTGAGCTGTGATGGTGATGGTTCTTTTGGAAGGCTTCCTTGCGTAGATGCGGCAGTTCTGGAAAACTGCTGCAGCGTCTCCGAATATGAAGTCTACTGTTCCATAGATGTCGCAGTCTCTGTAGAATTGTCTACCTGAATGCACGTATAGGGTGTCTTGATAACCTTCAAAGCTGCACCTGTAGAAGGCCGAGAGATCGGATCGTGATCTTACTGCCACTGCTTGGCCGGCCAAGGGTCCGGCTGTGTTTTGGAATGTGATGTCTCTTGCAATGAATCCATCTCCGTTTATGCCTATGAAGCATTAGAGCATAGCTTAGAATTGATTGTAATGTATAAATTGGAAGACAAGTAGAAGTTCAATCATGGGAGAAGATAAAATTTTCTAAACCTAAAAGGGTTTCAGACATGTTCTTATAATAGGACTTTCTAGGTTGCGACACGTTCTTATAAATAAGACTTTCTAATTTATGCCGGCTTAACGTTAAGATTCACATCCCATGGGGGGTGTGGATGAGCACATGAGAATATAGAGTTTTTCGTGTTTTTGCTTGAAAAGTCAAACTAAGAAAGTTTAGGCTTTTCCGCTAACCATTGAGAAGGCCATACGTGGAGGATTTTTCACAAAGTTTGTAACTTCCATATTGTTGATTAGTGGTTTAATCTTAACAAAGCTCATGGACATAAATAGAGGATTGAATCACATAAAAAATATTGTGTATTTTTTGTATTTTCTCATTGCATATAGATGTGTGCACATATGTCCTTGACTTTTCAACAATTACAAAGATCATCCTGTGGACTCTCGAGGTAATTTTAAATTTGCATGAAGGGTGTACATATATATATATATATATATATATATATATAGCCAATGGCGGAGCCATATTCCCCTGGCTAGTTTTGGAAAGTAAACATATACTTTATTTTTTTAATTATTTTTTTATAATGAGAGGCCAAACTATATAAGGTGCACTACTTAAGTATGTAAGTGCACTGTCTTGTGATAAAGACAAAGATATTATTACTACATTTTTCTTAATTTTTAACTAAAAAAATAAAAAATTTAAGACGAGAAAGATAAATGTAATTAGTGATATCATGAAAAGCGAAATGCTTTTAGAAAAAGGAAAAAAATAGAGAGAAATAATAGAAAAATAAAAGAAAGGAGCAGAATACATGATTGATAACCTACATAAACAACTTCATAAATATTCAAGGATTTCAAAATATTAAATCGTGCTAGAGGACCATTAACTCTAGATTATTTAAAGTGACTAGTTACTTATTCTTTTGTTGCAAGGTAAAAGTCATTTTTCCTCATGAGTTTTGCACTAAAACCGGAACTTCACCATGAGCTTTTAATTTTACCTATTTTTCTCCATAACACAAGTTTTGCCAAATTTTGCCAAACAATATCCTATGTTGAAGGACAATTTTATCATTATATCTTTTGAGCTATTATTGAGCTATTTAATTTTTATTTATTATCTTTTTCTTCTTTTATTTTTTATTCTATATTTTACAAATATTAACGCATTGTCAAAAGGGTATACATTACCCTAGGAAAAAAGATTATATGTATGTATGTATGTGTGTATGTGTGTGTATATATATATATAAAGATAAAATTATTATTATTATTATTATTTTGTATGTTTGAAAAGTTAACTAATTGTAAAAGAAATTACGTAGTAAGTTACAAATAAATTTTATTCAATTTTGATATATCTATTAGGAGAAAGATGTTTTAAAATGAATGTAATTTTTTCTCTAATATTTTGTATAATACAAATATTGTTTAATAGGCTATTTTTTCAATCTTTTTCTTTATATTATGAAATTGATTAATTTTTATGATTTTTTTTAAAATAAAAAATGTTTTAAAGCTATTTTTGGTAAATTTTGAACTTATGGGAGAGTTTGGGATTTAGAATAGAACTCATGGGAGGATACGGGTAAAATTAAAAGGTCATGAGGGATTTTGGAATTTAGAATAGAACTCATGAGGGAAATTGATATTTCCCCTTTTGTTTGTGTATTAAAATGCTATTAGATTATTAAATATTATATATTTTTATGATTACTTTTTTAACTTATAAAAAAAAATTATACATAGTTATTTACTTATCTTTTTGTTTTTTAAAATGTTATTACTTATTAAATATTACATATTTAATTTTTTAATTTATATAACAATATTTACAGGTAAATGTATCTGCTGAACTACGTTTCTTGGCTCTGTTCCTGTACATAGCAATACTTCGTGAAACATAAATATATGATGTAACCATTGCAAGAATCTTATCTTAAGAAATGAAATCTCATAATTAAACATGAAAAATTGAGTGAAAAAGGTAACAAGGGGATCAAATTAACGCAAAAAATCTGCCACATCTTACCAAATGTGGCCGTCTGGAAGCTGGTAATCGATTTTCCAGCATGCTTATCTCCAGTGATGATAGTCTTCCCAATGCCATCGCCAAAAATGGTGATGTTCTGGAGCCGTTTATTTACCTGAATATATTCATTATAAGTACCTGCCTTAACATAAATCACAAACCTTTCGCCGCGTGTTCTATTGGCAGCAGCTATGATCGCGTCGTTGATTGTTTTACCTTGCCCTGAACCATCTTGTGCTACCACAAAACTAACATTCGGATCAGTTGCAGAGACCTCTAACAGTGTCCCGTAAGCATCTGAAGCCCAAGCCATGGCGCCATCGCTGATGTTTTGCTCATCAGCTGCATCATGAGTCACTGCTAGCGCGTTGCTGAGCGATTTTGAGAGATTTTTAGCCAGAGGAAGTAGAGGGTGGCCTAATATGCTCAGCTCATTGAAGCCTGTGATGCATGTTTCTACATTTGCTAAGGCCATGCCTAACCATGTTTGTTTATCTGCAAATTTGCAGTTGGGATGTTTCATGGCAAGATTAAGCCTGTATATAGAGTCGTCCAAGAGTTGAGAACAATCACTCAAAGCAGCAATCTCAGAAGCATTTTGTATCTTGTATTTGGTCTGATATTTGACAACTTTTTGGGCATAAATGGCTTGGTCTAAAGCAATCTGCATCACAATATTTGGAAACCCAGACTTTTGGCTGCTGACTACTGATCTATCCGATTTCTGACTAATGTAGTGCTGACATGACTCACTCGAATTTGATGCGACTGATGAATGCGTTGAGGCGAACTGCAACACTGCAACAACAAATAAGAGAACTAACGATGGCATTAGCGCTGCCATTACCATGAAACTACTAGTTTTTTTAGTGGCTGTCTACAGGGGTTGACTAAAATTGAAGCCAGAGGATGATGACAAGCTAGCAATGTCTTAATGTTAGCATCAAATTTTTGGATACTTTTGCATGCATCAAATTGTTATTTTCTTTTTTAAGAAATATGTAGGAACCACTTACCATGTCCGTTCTGCTCTCATATTATGAGGAGTTATATATTTGTAAAGAAATAATCAAAATATTTCTTGATTATTATATATATATATATATATATATCCATTTTGTAACTGTTTCATGGTGATATGTTCATAATATCTTCTTAGTTAAGTAATTAGTTTTATCATCATTACTTTGTTCCTGTTCTGATTTTGTATGCAATTCCCTACTTCTCTTGTACTGGTGGGTGATTTGTAACCTGCTCTTGTAACATTATGTCAAATGACAATTTTGCCTAACTAAAAATAGAGATTAAATAAATAATAGTTGAGCAAGTGATCTGGAATTGGGTAATTCGGAAATTTATACAAGTTTAATAAATTTGCTGGTACCTTAACTGTAATATGAAAAGGACCAAAAAGGAACTAAATATATTACCCTTGGATGCTCTATTGTTAACGTAAAATCCTTTATTTTTCCAAAACGAGATCATCCCCGACACTTTTTGTTATCTACCATCTTGAAAAGGCATATTAGCAACCAGGAAAAGTCAAAAGAGGAATAATGAATATTTTAAACATTATGAATCACTCGTATTTATTTTTGAAAAAGCACTTAAAAAAAGTACTTTTGTTTAATAAAACAAACTTGTCCACTAATTTAATTTGAATTTTAAGCAGGTTGGACCAACTTAAAAACCCAAACCAAACACCATCTTAGCTCTATGTCGACATTTGTAATTCATCTAAAATGCAAACAATTAGATCATGCCTCTCACATTTTGAGCAGAAATATTGCAAATCGAGTTTAACCTATAACCTTTTCTTTTTCTAACTGGTGGTCATGATTATTTAAAGCCAGTCATTCTAGTTCCTAATTCTTGTATTTTTTTAGAGAAATCAACTTACTTAAAAGTTTAAATTGTTAACTAATTTAATAAATTTACTTAAAGCAACTAAAGACGGATTTCTTCATTGTAAATCTTCACACAGCAATGCAAATTAATTCAAGATAATGCAAGGAAAAAAAGAAGAGAAAAGATAACACCAAAAAAAAAAAAAATCCCAACTAAAATTCCAAGTTCAAAGCCCAGGATTGTAGGGCACATCTGTAGATGGTAACCAAGATTCTCCAGACAAGAACTCCTTAACTGTGAACCTCAAAACTTCACTTCTATCAGTAATGGCATGGTAGCCTTTCCAATCCACTCTAGATTTAGTTGAAGAACCAGGTCCACTATTGTTAAACTCTGCATAATAAACATCGCTCACATTTGCATTAACATCCCACCTTAACCATCCAGTAGGGTCAATAAAACCATCAAGAAAACACCCCATCACAACCGTTTGTGAGTACGGCCCCCAAGGCCTCCCCAGATACGCACTCACCCCTTTCAAATTCTTCTCTCTACTTGTAACTTTCGAATTCTGGATTATAATGCCTGTTTTCCCCTTCGGGTTGGACCGGTTTTGAGCTATGATGGTGATGGTGTTTTGGGGAGGTTTTCGAGCGTAAATGTTGCAGTTCTGGAAAACTGCTGCTGCGTCTCCAAATATAAAGTCTACTGTTCCGTAGATGTTGCATTCTCTGTAGAATTGTCTACCTGAGTGCACGTATAGGGTGTCTTGGTGACCTTCGAAGCTGCATCTGTAGAAGACTGAGAGATCGGATTGTGCTCTTAGTGCCAGTGCTTGGCCGGCCAAGGGCCCTGCTGTGTTTTGGAATGTGATGTCTCGTGCAATGAATCCATCTCCAGTTATGCCTGTGGAGCATTGCCATTAGGGCATATCTTAGAATTGATGGTAATGCAGAAATTCAAAATTAAACAAGTAGAAGCTCAATCAATGGAGAAGAAAAAAAATTTCTAATCCTAAAAGTATTATGATACTGTTATTATAAATAGGACCTTTTAACTTGTACTGGTTAAATTTTAAGAGTCACATCCCACGCGAGAGTGGATTGGAGAGTATGGAAAGTCCTATGACATGGGAGTTTTTTGTACTTTTACAAAAAAAGAGTGAAATGGAGACTGGGCTTTTTCATTCGTCAGGCAATATGAGGAGGATTTCTTGATATAATTTATATCCCTACAAACACTACAACCTCCATGATGCTGATTAATAGTTTTATCCCAAGAGAAATCATGTACATAAATAGAGGACAGAACCATATTAAAAATATCTGTTTTTTGAGTGTTTTTGTGTCTTTTCGTTGTGCATTGATGACTAGACGTATGTCCTCGAATTCTCAGCAATGACGAAGATCATCCTCTCTAGGTAATTAAATTCTTTCATATGAAAAAGCATGAAGGGATATATATAGCAATCACTACTAGAAAATTATAGATTAGAAACCGGAAGCATAGGTCACCAAATTACTTATTTCTAAATATAGTCCAGTCGGTATTCTATCTCTATTTAGCGACAAATTCTTTTTGTCTCTATACCATCTCTATTTAGAGACCAATTTTTTTGTTACTAATTAGCAATTTTCTAGTAGTTAATACTTCATGAAACGTAAATATATCATGTAACTATTGTAAGAAATCTTATTTTAAGGAATGAAATCTCATAAGTAACATGAAAAATTGAGTGAATAAGGTAACAAGGGAGGAGCTGGATCCCAAAGGCATAGCCAAAACAATTGCAAAGGGATCAAATAACGTAAAAAGCTGGCACATCTTACCAAATGTAGCCGTCTGGGAACTGGTAATCGATTTTCCAGCACGCTTATTCCCAGTGATGATAGTCTTCCCAATGCCATCGCCAAAAATCATGATGTTCTTCAGGGGTCTATTTATCTGAATATATTCATTATAAGTACCTTCCTTAACATATATCACAAACCTCTCATCGCCTGTCCTCCTCGCCGCGGCTCTGATCGCCTCCTTGATCGTTCTGCCTTGCCCTGAACCATCATGTGCTACCACAAAACTAAAATTCAGATCATTTGTAGAGACCTCTAACAGTGTTTTGTAAGCATCCGAAGCCCAAGTCACATCGCCAATGCTGATGTTTTGCTCATCAGCTGCATCATGACACACTGCTAGTGCATTGCTGAGTGATTTTGACAGATTATTAGCCAGGGGAAGTAAAGGGTGGTCTAAAATGCCTAGCTCATTGAAGCCTGTGATGCATGTTTCCACATTTGCTAAGGCCATGCCTAGCCATGTTTGTCTATCTGCAAATGTGCAGTTGGGATGTTTCATGACAAGATTAAGCCTATACATGGAGTCATCCAAGAGCTGAGAACAATCACTCAATGCAGCCATCTCAGAAGCATTTTGTATCTTGTATTTAGTCCCCCATTTAACAAGTTTTTGGGCATAAATGGCTTGGTCTAAAGCAATCTGCATCACAATATTTGGAAACTCAGACTTTTGGCTGATGACAACTGATCTATCACAAGACTCTGAATAGGGTGTTTGAGCGCACCATGAAGTCAAATTTGATGCAACCGATGAATGCGTTGACGTGAACTTCGACACCATAAGAACTGACAAGAAGACTAACAATGGCATTAGCGCCGCCATTATCATAAAACTATTAGTTTTAAATGGCTATCTACAGGGGTTGACTAAAATTGAAGCCAGAGGATGATGATAAGCTAGCAATGTCTTAATGTTGGCATCAATTTTTTGTATAGTTTTAGATGCTCGGTGACTGTTTTTGGCGAGTACTAATTATTATTTTCTTTTTTGAGAAATATATAACAACTATTTAACATCTCCATTCTCCATTCATATTAGACGTCTTTATATATTTGTACAGAAATAATCAAAATATTTCTTGATTACTTTCTATATATATATCCATTTTGTAAGTCTTTCATGGTATAACCATAATGTCTTCTTAGTGAAGTAACTAATTTTGTCATTATTACTGTGTTCCGGATATTGTATGCAAGATTACATCATTCACAAAATAGAAATGGAAAAACACATTGATTATTGTAATCAATTTCTTATATGAGTGATTTTAGCTGATAAACTAATAAAAATTCATACACCAATACCCACTCTATACACTTAAACTTTTAGACGTTATAAAAACTCCAATATGGTATCAAACCCCAAATACTGAATTCGAGTTTCACGGCTACTCCTTTAAACGTATTAAAACTATATACGTAAAAACCTCAAAACAAAATCATGCTTATACATGAAAAGGCGTGTTAATATAACAAATAAGTACATCAATATCCTTTTTACAAATTTAAATTTTTAGTTAAAGTAACAACTCCAATAGAAAGGCATGAAGATTTTAATGGCACTTATTCTCTCCTCATCAAATGAACAATATGATACTAACGGTAAAGGTAAATTGCACCTTAGGTTACTATAATCCACATAATGTTTCAAATTATTTATTAATTCTTTTTTAAAGCATTCGTTGAACCAAATTTTGGTTTCTTTTTACCACTCCATTAGCTTTTCCGTTTTGTTTGTTTTATGCTTGACAAAATTGTTATTTACCACATTATGGTATGAGAAAATTTAAATCTACCCACTAAATGTTTATTTTTCGTTTCAAATTGCCATTGGACAATATTTTAATTTTATAGAACTCACTTCTCCAGGTTTTATACTTAATTTGATAATTTTTTTTAAACAAGCAAAATTATCATCTATTGCACTATTTTTAAGGCACCAGAATTTTTCACACAAACGACATAGTATTCCCCGTAATTGCCTCCCACCATTTCCACAAAATTGTCTTGATTAAATAGACTAGAAGAATGCAAGTTTTTAATTCACATAGCAAAAATTTAGCTCCTTTAAAATAGTGTGTTAAATAATAAATTTACATAGAGAAAAAGGAAAACATGTTAAACTAAGTGAAAAAAAATGAAAAATTTGATAAAATGTGATTTCAAAAAAATTATTAAAAAAAAAGGCAAGCGGGTCAATAAAAATTAAAAAAAAATCGTTTAGGTATTTGAAACTTCCCTTATTACAATATGTCAAGTGACAATTTTGCCTAACTAAAAAAAATTTAATAGAAAAACTAACCAAACGAGTAAAAAGAACAAAACAGTTCAGTGAATGATTTCGAGCAAAAAGTAATTTAATGTTCGATTCAAGACTTCATACAAGTTTAATAAATTTGCGGGCATGTTTTACCTTGATATACGAAGAACCAAAAAGGAATCAATTTTATTACAATTCAATGCTCTATGGTTAACATAAAATCCTTAATTTTTTTCAAAACGAGATTATTTCCTACACCTTTTGTTATCTACTATCTTGAAAAAGCAGATTGGTAAACAGGGAAAAGTAAAAGAGGAATAGTGAACATTTTACGCATCGTGAAGCAATAGTATTTACTCTTGAGAAAGGCCCCTAAATGACCGCGTAAAAAACCTACCATTTTTTCTTTTCCAATCTTTCATTTGCTCGTCTCTATCTCTCATGAAAACTCTCTCTCCTCTCCCAACAGCTTTGGCTCATGTCTATAGCCAGTTTCTGAGGCGCTTTCCAATTGAAGCATTCTCATTCAACCGTCTATCAATGCTACCTAATTTTTGAAAAATTGATTTCTTTCCACTAGTACCTATATGAGCAATTTGCAAGAAATAAATGAAGTCTTTTCTTCCGAAATTGAAATCTACTCCTAAAGTCACGTCTTTCAACACTAAGACAGAAGTCAAGTACTTACGAGTAGCTCTTTGTACAAAGCCCTCCTTCCGACTTAGAAATACCACTATAAATGGTTTTAGCATCTCTTGATAAGGAAGATCTTCATAGAGCTAAGAAGAAAGTAACAGCAGCTTGTTAAAATAGTAACCTGCTTTGTGTATGATCAATTTGCATTCTCTCCCCCCACATCAACGCACGAACCTCTACCGACCCCAAAACGCACAAGCACACACAAGCTAAAAATCATACTTGACAAAATGAGGTAGAGATCATACGCATGCCCATGCACGCACGAGATAGGATGCTGAGTCTGACATATTACAGATACCAATCACACAATGTTATTAAAGTGATAAATCCTACTCTGATAAATGCTACATTAAGTTTGGAAGTATACCTTTGCGTAGAATAATGCGTGAAAGGACCTGTTGAAGCATGATATCGTTATCAATCATCATGTGATAATCTTGATGATTTTGAGCTGAATAAAACAATGCACAAGATTATGTCGTCAATTGATACAATGATGATATTACAAAACAAATCCTGCAAGATTTGTATATATATAACTATCATGAGAAGAATTGCTTACACATTTTTGAAGTTATGAATGTGGCAGAAACAGTTGCTTTTGACATGACATGCAGGGTACTACTTAAAAGACTATGTTTTTACATGTATCAAGAGATGTCCTTTTACAAAATGTTGGCATATGCCAGCATAGTTGCTTCGGCATCAGTTAAGTCAATCCGACCAAGAAAGCATCAGCCAATCTCATTCATGGAAAGCATCCATCTTGCAAGAAAAGTGAATGTTGAGTGGGGAAGGTGCAACTTCCACTCAACCAGTTGAGAAGAAATTTTGTGGCACAAAATGGTTGAAGCCAATCCAAATCAGAGTTGGGTGGTCTAATTGGCAGCCAGAAAAATTAAATAAATAAATAATATGACACCTACTATCATCCTGCAACTAGGCAAAGCTGGCCGCTCATACAAAACCATGATTCTTTTCTTCTCAGTGATATAAGCTGGAGACATGATCAATGCTCTGAGACTGAGGGAGGTTCGCAGATATCCCCTCGACAGAGCGGGCATACCCTGTATCATATGAAATGGTTATTTAATTAGCACCCACCAGTCACCGCAAGAAAAGTAGCCTTAATACATTATGGCATTATAGTTTTGTCCTCTTCTCTTGCTTGGGTTCTTAAAACTGGGAAAGCTGAACCTGACATCCAGCTGTAGCAGGAACACCCTGTGGACCATGGACTTTGTATGTGTATATACCAATAAGGAATTGTCTAAATGAACTGAAAGGCTTACCTATGAATTTCCTTCAACCATTTGTCGATACAGATTTTATGAAATTCATGATGGCAGGGCAATACACGAACAGTATCTCCTTCCTCATACTCAAGAAGGCATATGTAACATCTGTTGAATAGAAAAAGAATCACAAAAATGATCTCCAAAACACAAAAAGGATGAATATGTAGCAATTCCCTTGCTGAATTTTGAGCAATTTGTCCACACACCATGAAAGGGAGAAATAGACATAACATTCATTATTTAAAGATAAAGCAGCTTCATCACATCCAACGGTGATAAATAATCACTTTTAGTAAGGAGAATTCAGGACACACTGCACGGAATTATCAGCATCTAAGGTATTTAATATGATGATAAAGTCGTAATGATTGGCTGAAACATAAAACTTCTATCAGTGTTAAATGATCGATAAGGACCTTTTACGATTTGAAATGCATTCACTACTGGTCTCTTGTGGAGAAACAGAACTAAGCATTTTCTAGCTCTCACTCTCTTTAACGATGCACTCTCTGCATATATAGGTTGCGCCTGTTACAGCTTTTATCATGTTGTTTTCAGCCATCAATGCACAAAGGACCAGGTACAGTTAAATCCAAGGACAAATCCTCAGCTCATGGGTGAAAATTTGTTGCTTAAAAGAATTACGATAACTACAGTGTAAACAGATTATACTACTGTCCTTGTTTTCTTTCATGTGAATCTGTGCGAAATTTCATAGAAATTTCTCTCTTTTTGTTGTTGATCCTTGTCATATACTGTTATCCACCGATATCAGTGATATGCAAAACATCCACCTACTCAGGTCCACATGTAGCAGTCACAAAGAACGCTTCAACGTGCAGTCACTTAACCCATCAAGCCTAGACCTTTACTAGCATTGTTTGCTTAACATATCTCATTGTCGCCCGCAAAGATATAAGGTTTAACTTGTATTAAAAAGATATTCTCAAATTACATCCATGTTGTTTTGCCATTACTTTATATATACACGCACTTATGTGTACTGGGGCAATATCTTGTTCAGAATAACAACATAACTTTCATCTATAGAAGTAGAGATGATATATTTTGTTTCTTACATGTTTTAGTTTTTACTGAAATTCATGCTTCAAGATGGAGAAATGTATGACCTCATCTACATCAATCATTGTACAGAAACTAGGCACTTAAACTAGGTAAACCAAATAGGCAACAGAGAAACCTTTTGAGCACCAATTATCTCTACAGCTCCTCGGGATAAGCTTCTCTTTACATTCTTTACTTTTGTAAGTACTATTCTAACAAATTACAGAAAACAATTTTCCATTCCAATGGAATAACAAGTTCACTAGCTGGACTACATAGAACTACTCAACTCCAAACAAAAGAAAGAGAAAACATTAACTACCAAAAAGAAGCAGGTTTGTATGTTTCTGCACACCATTGCCTGTATTTATGTCTGCATCTGTATATTAGCATAAATGTATATAGATATACATGTGCATAGACACCAGATATTAGTCTACGACCTTTTCATTATTATAATTTAGTTTATTGATATTTAAGGAGCCTGATTATGTTGAATAGAAAACACTTAATTAGCATGGTGTTGCTGAAATTTAAGATGGCATTTGTGGTAAATAAACTAGGAACGAGCTTCAAGAGTTATTTCTTCTACTTATTTTCATTTTCCACTGATATACATATGATGGATTCCTTACCTTCTATTTTCCCTCTTTCTTTCGGTTTACTTTCCCATTTAATACAAGAAAGAAGCAAGAAAATACTGCAGACTTCTATTTAGCACCAGCAGGAAATGAAAATACAAAATCTATTAAAATATTCCGCGCAAGAATTATCAAACCAAAAACTCATCACCTTCATTGCAGTACTGTTGTCGATAGAAGCCAAAATAAATATGTTTTTACTTACTGTGCATTTTCCTCGTTCCCATGCTCTTGCACTCTACTGTATAATTTTACAGGCAGAGATTCCACAATTTCATTAGGAGCTGGAACAGATCCTATGGGAGACACTGATGTCTGAGAAGATAAAACAACTGATTGCTGGTGAATTTCATCCAGAACCTAATCAAATGAGTACACAGTTCAACTCCTATAGATATAGCAAAATATTGATGTTACTCGAGTTGCATGAATAGGTAACATTACCTCAAACAAAGCTTCAGCTAGCATAACAATTCTAGATATGCTGGCCCTGGCAGTGGTTTCATTGTTTGAATTGTTCCCTCGAGTACCAAGACCACATGTGCAACGACCTGTTCGATGTTGACCAGATAAGATGCAGGACCTTTCATGACTGGAGAGATGCTGAAAGCGGCTTCCAAGACGCTGAAGAGCACGTGCCTAAGATCTCCATCATTTAGTTTTTTGTTGTACAGGATAAGAAAGGAGGAAAAGAACAAAGAGAGTCCAGGCAGAAAATGTAGAAACCTGAGATCTTATTCTTCTCCCGCGTTCACTGAAGTTCGGCTGATGTTCCAAAGGATCGAGATATCTAGCTCGTCTTGCACGTGAAATTCCTGTTTCACAGTCTCGATTCCTGGAAGGGGAGCCAGACACAAAGAATTGAGGATGACCAGAAGAAGCAGGTGAAACCCTGATACTCCCCTCGGGTTCTGATCTAGCACTGGAAGCTGGTCTTCTGCAAGTTTGACTAGCATGTCCCAGTTCCCGGTCTCGTTGAAAAGGAGAAAAAGCCGAGTCTAAAAATGATGATCTTTCACGAAGCCTACCTACACTCAGGGTTCTGCTAAATCGAACATTACGATCTATAGGTTCCCGGGCTGCAATCCTTCTATTGGAAAGTCCCGTGTCAAAATGTTCTCTATAAATATGATTTCTAGGGGAAGAAGCGTTTCCGCTAGCCTGTACTCCATTATCTTGAGCTGAAGCAATATGTTGATCATGTTGCCAATTGTTAGAGAAACTAGGAGATGGAGAACCGAACTGCAGATCATTATTTGAGAAACTTTGGTGCCTTGTTCTAGGAGATCGATTAGAAAAGCACGCTGCAAAAATGTCGCAACTTTGTGGTCTTTCATCTCCACTAACAGAGACATCAGAAGTGCTTGAGCGTCCATGAACTTCATCATCATCATTAGAAACTTTGAACCTTGTTGATGACGTGCAAAAAGCCCCTGAAGAACCTAAACTATTTGCTCTATGTAGCCTAAAACTCATATTACCAGGTAAACAACTGCAACGAGAGGGAAAATTACTTGTTGAATTAATTGATCTTGATGACAGCACTCGACAAGGAGTATTGCCCCCTGTGGACATTATTTTGGGCAAGCTTGACTGACCCCACTCATCAAGGTCAGTATCAGGTCGCTCAACGTTGAACTTTCGAGAGCATCTACTTTCAGCCTCGCCTGACTTTGACTTAGTCTTCTTCGAATACATAATATTGCCGCCATTTTCTTTTGTCCGATGATCAGTAACCTGATTTACAAGAGACAAGGACATTGCTCCAGAAATGTAAGCACGACGGTTCAATGAAAACGGAGAATTCTTGAAAGGCATCTGACTTCATAAGTGGAGAGTTAACCTCCATTAAAGAATGTTCTTCTCAATTACATCTTTGATCTTTCATACTTCTAAACTTAAAAAGGTGGTTTTTATGGAATCCAACATCCAGTGACTTCTTAATCAGTAGCACAAAACTCACTTTGGCCCCTTAAATGAGAGCTACACATTGTATCACCTCCTACATTGCATCACCTTCCCTTCACCTCTTACGTGGCAAATGTCACCCCATTTTTTTCAACCAAATGGGTCCTACTTACACGTGACACTTGCCACATAAGAGGTGAAGAATGGATGATACCAATTAAGATGTGAAGCTTGGGTGATATAATATTAATGCTTCAGCCCCCTATAAATTATATGGGTCTGAAAAGTGTTTCAATATGATCCAATTATCACACGCTTAGTTAACAACAAATTTGCATCTTTTTCTTTCTCTCTCTTTGTTCAGAATGGTGTAGGGCAATTGGACCACATTGATGCACTTTTGGCATTTGCAGAATTTCAAGGGGCAATGTGAAACAATAGATTCTTTCCGGAAGCAAATTAGCAAAATGAGATTTTTAGTCCGGGCCAAATTTTACGCCAATCTCTTACAAATTACAAAACTTTCCAGAAACCATCTTTTCTTATGTCCCAATATTAGATAATAACTAAATAGCTAACATTCTTTTGAGAGAGAAAAAAATAAAACATCTTTAAAATATTAACTATAGAAAATGGAAAATCCTCCACCTTTTTATTTGCATGTCTATATAAAGCAACAATTGAAGAGGTTTCAAGGAAATTAGTTCCCTTAAAAAAGCTTGCTTTTATTTCTACATTACACTTTATACATATTATGTAAGTGTGTCTGTATATAATGTCAAATTCCTACCAAAAATTCAATATATATCCCTCATTTGCCAAGTTCACATCTTTTTTCTTCTCTTTTGTCGTAATATGTAAATTTCAATTTTCAAAAAAGTAAACAACAAAAGAATTCAAAACAAGGCACAACTGTCACTGCACAGAGAACAACCGCAACATGCGTGATGTTTAACTCTTCGAAAGTTCAAATTTTTATAAATACTTTTTTTCACCTAAAAGCAAGAGAACAGATAAAATAACCTGCTGGTCGTCGCTGTGAGATCGGAGGCACGAAGACTGAAACACTCTGCTTCTATACGATCGGCTCCTTTCCACAATCGACGAAGTCGCCGGTGACGGCGACGGCATCGGCTCTGCTGCTGCATTGTGCTTGCTACTGCTCCCACCCATCGTAGCCCAGCTCAGCAGCCGCAATAAAAAAGAGAAAACAACTTGCAAAAAAGTGGAAAAAGAAAAAAGATAGCGCGTTTATGCAAATGTGGTTTGTGTTTTGAGATCTGCGAAATAAATCTGGTTTAAATGAAGTGGAGATCTGAAAATGCGTTGTGAAATCGTTGATGTGTGTGTGTGTGTGTGAAAGTTTCATGTGTCACAGTTTGGACCCGACATGGCGTTTTATGTGGGAGCGTTTCTGGGGGAGATTTAAAATTTGTAACTTTGGTCTGAACGCCATTAAAGACAAAAACTACTTGGAGAGTGATGGGTTTGGGTTATGTCTAGGCCCAGGTTGTTAATAGTGGGCCAGCTCGTGCTTCCGTTTGGCCCAACATTTTGAAGTTTGGAATTATTTTCCGCCATTCAAAAACCGTTGGGAACAAGGGCATACACGTGGACTAGTAGTAAAAACACAAGATATACTTAGGAGTCATTTAAATTGATTTTGTTTTTATTAAAAAAATATTCTTTTTGAAAAAAATACATCTTTTTTAATAAGTATTTAAATTAATTTTCAAAAAAAACTAAAACTTTAAAAAATTATGACACCGGCTTTTACTTGTTCTCGACATGTGTGTAAACTTGATATACTTGTATTTGATAGTATAAAGAAGTATTAGGGTACGAGAAAGTTGGCAAGTGTTTCATTTAAAATTTTTGCAATATTGAAATTTGATTTAGTGCTTTGTTTTCAAACGCTAACTGTTTATATTGGCTTTTTTTATTTAAAAAAACACAAATTTTTTCAATAAGTATTTAAATTAGATTTAAGAAAAAATTAAAACTCTAAAAAGAACCAATTTTAACCTTTTTTCTAAAAGCAAATGTTTTTAACTTCTCAAAAAAATAATTTTTTCAAAAGTTTTAGAAACAAGTACTTTTGAAAAAAGTTAATCTAAACGAGCTCTTAATTGTTGATGATCATATGTCGATATAGCTTAATATTTATCCAAGATTATCATTCAAATTATCACTAGACACAATGTTGAAACAGTTTCACTAAAAAACGTGGATTCCTAAAAGAGGGTAGAAAAATGAATTGCTAATCTGGTACCGCGAATTTATTAGTGCAATAATCCTATAGAAAGAACTAGAGTAATTCTATAATATGTTTTAAGCACCACCTAAAAAGCACAAATGTTTATTACTAATAAATGAGGTTGTAGCTCCCATATTTATAGTCCGAGTAATAAATTACTTTCTACTAAGAAAAAGAGTTACAAATGTGTAATAAATTGCATAATTAAAAAAAAATCAAATTCACAACTGAATTAGAGGGTGTTTGGCTTTGCTTATTTTGGGTGCTTATAAGCGCTTAAAAAAAAAGTACTCATTCATATACTTTTTACTATTTAAGTTTTTATAAGCACCAAATAAGCAAAGTCAAACACCCTCTTAGTCTGGCTACAACATCAGTTCTTATTACTACTTTTTAACTTCTGAAATGATAATATTGCCTGTGAATATGCTAATGAAGATTGATTTACAAGTGTCCTCTAGCTGTTAATGACAGCATGACAGGAAATAAATCAGCATTCAAATGCTAAGAATTTTTTGAAGCGCGAGAGTATTAACGAGCCTTAAACATAAAGAGGCTTTATATGATTTTGACTAAATGAATAAACATTTTACCCTTTTGATTTAAAGAACCTGAGCTCAAATGGTATTTGGATTCTCATGCAGCCTACAAACAACTAATAAAAGTACAAGATGGGTCACGCTCAAACCACATCCAGGCCCAAGACCCCCCATCACGAGTCCCTTTTTATAGAAAATAGACTTGCTCATAGTATTATGACCAAGATATGGGAATTGTAAATTGTTGATATAATTATAATAATGTTATAAATTTATGAAAGCATCCTTTTTCTTTCATAATTAAGTGATCGATATGACATATTGCATACATAATAATACACTGATGAGACGAGGAGCAAATGACAACTTATGTATGAAACTCTCGTTATGGTTAGGTTTGAAAATGATGATGAAATTTAGGCTCTGTTTGTTTCACAAAAAATATTTTCCTGTAAATTTTTACTGTTTGATTACTAAAAACAAAAAATTTAATGGAAAATGTTTTTCTAGTCAGTGAAAAATAAGGTAATTTTTCTGGAAAATGTTTTTCTTTCCCCTCCCCCTTTGCCAGCACCCAACCGACTCTCACTTTTTGGGCAGGCACCTAAGGCCTGGTGCTGCCCCGGGTCCTCGAGAACCCTGTCCCTCCCCGGCCAGCGCACATAAATATATTTTTTGGTATCATTAAAAATATTTTTTAATTAATTTTTTTTTGTAACAACTAAACAACGGAACTTTTTTTTTTCAAAAGAATATATTTCTTTAGGAAATAGAAACAAATTATTTTTCGCAAAACAAATGGAGCCTTATAGTCCATAATTTTACCTTGTATTTCTATAAGAAATTATTTTTATGATCGAGTTTACGACTTCCGTCGCACACAGGGATAAAACTCACTGTAACTTTAAACTCTCCTTCTTCGATGAGAAGAGAGGGAGAAAAAAACAAAAGGAATTTCTCAAAAGTAGACTTTAAAAATTTTTTCATAAGGTTTTCCCAAATTTCAATAGCTAATGTTTATTTTATAATTCTAGCATACACACAAATTATTGACATTTGCAGGGGCCAAAAGTAGCCCAACAAAAAAGACCCACATCACCAAAACAAACACATGGACCCAAAACCAAACCAACACGAGCAAGGAATCAAAAGCCCAAACCCAAAAAGAACTCAACACTTTGTCACAAGTTTTTCCACCACAAAGCTCGGAAAGATGAGATTCTTTTTTTAAAAAAAAAAAAAAGAAGAAAGATTTGAATTTACAAGGGTGATTAATAATAGCCAAAAAATTTTGAATTTACAAGAGTGATTAATAATAGCCAAAAAAATTTGGCTATTATTAATGAATAAATAGAACCATGAAGAAAAGATATCACAACTCAGGTATAACAATGACTTTTAAATTTACTTTGCGTCATAGCTTAACCTCCTGTTTCTTAAAAGTATATCGTAATTTAGAAATAGTTTGATTCTTATACTTTCTAATTCTCGAAGTCAAATGATCCTTTCCATAAATATTAGTGCAAATCAATTCTCTTAGTTTACTCAATTCGTAAAGCTCTTGAGAACCAATCCAAATACTTTTCGTTTTGCCTTTATTTGACGCTCGAAGACATATATTTCTTTGTTGTATTTGTTTCGAGATATCTACCGATCAATTGACACGTGTAGAGAGTGTTCATTGCCTTTAATCCAAACTTTGATAGCCTCCAAACAAATAATTTCTATATTAAAAACTATTCCAACTGAACATCCACTGATTATTATGCTATATATTACACAACATGTTGGCAACAGCAATAAGATTGATAGATGATTTTAATGGATTACATGATACAATAACGAATGATAAGTAACATAAATTATTGCACTGGCCTTGATCTTGCTTTGTATTGAAGCCTTGATGAATAGTGAAGCATCTTCTTCCGTATGCTCCTCTTTGCTTTACCACCTTTATCCTTTTTCCCTCTTGGGAACGTGAATGATTTTGTAGTAACTGTTGCCAAATTAGTATTTGCATTCACTTATATATCGATGCTGTCAGGATGTGCATCAGTACGTGCATCGTTATCAAAAACACGGTTGTGGCAAGTCTTGTCGCAGGGGTAAGGGCAATCGATCTGCTTAAATGGCTTTCTGTCGTAATACCAATCGCCTACTGCTTTCGCGATTGTCTGCAAATTGCATTTCAAGATTAAGGGTGAACAAATTTGCGCAATGTGGATAACAGAAATGGATGAATATAAAAGTAACGGGTTGGTGAATGTCTCACTGTGTTAGCCAGCAATGGAGAGTCACTCCTCATCCATGTCTCTTGAGTTCCAGTTTGGCAATGTGCATAGCATGAGTTGATAAAGTATCCTTTTGATGGGCCGCTCATTCCGGCTAATGTGCCCAGGAATTGCCTCCTGTAATCTGAGGAGTGAAAAAAATGAAATGTTAGAAGTAGAATCTGGTAAAAGCATATTGTAATACTTCATCTCAACAATGAAGAAAGACAAACATTTTGTTAGTATGTTAGAACAAGCAAGCGTGCAGATAATCCCAACAACAGCAACAAGAAAAGAACTAGTTTGATGGTTCACTTGACCGTTAGCCTCATGCATCTAGTGCATCTCATTACCATGTTGTGCGAAAATGGAAGTTTCAGAGAACACATCTTGTGAAGTTGAACAAACAATTTGGTAAAACTACTAGGTCCACAGCAAAAAGAGGAACCCAGAGTATTGACCTTGCATAATGTTGAGTTGAGCAGGTGAACAGTTTGTGATGTCTTGTTTGCACTTTTTCCAGTTGCCTTTGCGATCAGCGACTCCAGGAGCCAAGATGTTCTTTATCTATAAAACGATAAACAACATCAGAGGCATTAGTCTTTTTGCAAACATCAATGCTTTGGGACAGAGATAAAGAAGTCAGACTTACACAGGCTAATGGAAACTAAGTTATTAATCCAGAATTCAAATAATGCAGGATGAAAGCTTCTGTAGATTTTACTTCTAGAGAAAACAATTAGACAATACTAGAGTTTTATATGTGAACAAATACAAATCTACGAATTCTTCAACACAGTTCATTAAGTGAAGTTGATCGAGAAGTCTTATGCATCAGTTTGTGAATTGATACGATTCTTAAAGGTTCTATCTAAGAAAAGGAATGCAGGAAAAGTAAGCTGCACAATTGGGATGTGTAATCAATGATTACGCATTTTATTCTATCGAATATCAGAAATTTCTCTTACCTGCCATGAATCATATGCTGCGTTTATAAGGAAAAGTGGTGTCTGAATTCCTTGTGCCACGTTTTGAGGGAAGAAACACTGCAAAAGGCATTGAGATTTGTTGGTATGATATGAGTTGATATAATGAAAATCAAAGGCATTATCATTTGGCAACTGCTCTCAAGTCTCTTACCAGACCAGGGCTCATTCTTGAGGTACAAGACCGGGGCAAATTCTTCGCTGATTGCTGCAGCCATTAATAGAGAAACTCCAACAGTTAACACATTTGATATTTGATTTCTTTTCTCTTTTATGTGAAGACACACAATAACGACAGAGGATGTAACTGTACAGACTTGATGATCGTACTAGTAACAACGTGAAGGGGGATAATGAAACCTACATGTGTGTTAACCACATCATTGTAATACGCTTCGATGTGTGATGTTCCAGTAATGTCCTTCCTGTTGTAAAGCATAAAATCATGATTGAACTGATAATAGTCACTTTTCGCTTAATCCAAGCATTACATTACTGTTCAAGGTTTCAAAATGGGAAATCTTACGCGTTGATAAAATAGCCAGCATCAGCCAAACATTTTACTTTAGCGCTCGGGGGTAGCAGAGCTCTGAATCTATCACAATTCATGATTGCACCCAGTCCACCAGCTGAACATCCATGCAGAATAGCCTATCAGAAGAATTAGAAGTTCTATTATTATGGAGAATAGATTTGTTCAACGACGGCAATCAAAGTTTCTGGGAAGGTCATGAGAGAAAATGAGAAATAATTGAAAACTTATCATTACATTTTTAGCATTCTTCATTCCTTTCGCCATGAGATCATCCATTATAGTACTAAACACTCTGGCTCCTCTGAAGTGAAGATTAGTAGCCTAGTAAATGATGGCATATCAATCAGAGTTTGTAAAGATTACAGACATATTAGCATCACAAACTTGTTTAAGCTTGATGCATCAACATCCATATCTGAATCCGCATAAAAGACCCCGTAGTACTTACAGGATTCACTGCCTCCACATCACCAGTATATGATGATCCATCACAGTACCTGACCTTGATCTTGTTCCAGTTATAGAAGTCTGAAATTTCAAAATTCAGGAAAAAAAGTAGGAAAATAAAAACCATCAAGACTCACAAAATATGAAAAAAAAAATCCTGTAGAAGTACATAGATATGATCTTCTACCTGGATTGAACTTTGCCTTGTTGCTCAAAATTCCAGAGAAAGAAAGCGTCTTCACCATAAGCTTGGAGGATCCCAAGCGAGTATCAGTTCGAGCGAGGCAAGTTGTGACATTGTTGCACCAAGCTCCTCCCTGAACATTCAAATTACAGAGTTCACTCATCCTCATTAAGAGGCATCATGACAACGGCTATAAGCTAACTAAACAGCTATCCGTTATGAGCTACCTGAACAGCTAGTTTCGCCAAATAGGACCTACATCTTTCAAAGATCTTCTTAGCAACCTTCCTTAAACCACTTACCGAAAACACCCAGCAATCTATTAAACTCTAATCATCCATCGATGACTTCATCTAGTACGACACTCAGATCTAACACAGAGTAAAGATTCTGCACTGTGTCTTAGATAAATAGATTACCAATATCGCTTTTCGATTAAATTAAACATATGCAACAACATGGTAGTAACTGAAAAAAAATAAAAGAAAAGAAAAAAGAAGAAAAATAAAGGTTTCTAAATTGTGTTAGAAAGTCCAACCTCTAGAAGAATCAACCAATTGTCAGTTCCTGCACCAAATCCCTTGTCCATATGGTAAGCAGGTGGACTTCCATCCAAGCAAACTGTGCACAAGAACAATAAGCACCAAAATAAGCTTCTCAAAATCAAATTAAGCAGAACCAATCAGAAAACATTAGGGGATAATAAAAAAAAAAAAAGATAACAGTTAAAAAAAGAATCATTTGTTTTCAGAAGTTTTTTGTACCTCCTCCTTTGGCCACAGCACTTTGAACATAAGTTATATCAACATCGAAGCTTTCTACTCCCACCAAAATCAACACACAAACTAATAAGTAAAGCCATTGATGTACTCTTCTGTTTTCCATGTTGCACATGTATTGCTTATCACCAACCATAACCATCAACGCTCAAACCTACAAAATAAAGGACACATTAAAGCTTTGGCCTACACACATACACACATATATATACACACGCACGCACGTGTTACTGTGTGTACATTCTTTAGGTAATTGTAATAAATAGAAGGAAGTTCATATAGAAAATACTATGAAGAATCCAAAGCTTTCCCAGAAAGCACTTATTTTTTCACAGAAAGAATCTATTTTTACGCAAGATTTTTAAAATACTCATTTAATGCTCACCATTAAGGAATGCAAAAAAAACGGAAAGAAGAGTCAAGAAAAGTTATTTAAAGTTTGGCTGCTACTATTTCTTCTTTTGCTTTTGAACGTGACACAAGTAAGTTGCCCCATTATAAATGACCATATATAGACTATGACACATAAACAAATCGTGCATGAAACTTGCAAGAAACAGCGCCTTAACAGTTCCATATATTGTCGTTTTCAAGACTTTTCCGAAAGACGAGTGGAATAACAATGGTGCAAAAAGAGTGTAGTGATAAGGTAAGAAAGGTTAATAAGAATAAGTGCTTTTGGTGGTACCTTAGAAGGGAAGGAAGCTTTGAACAAAGTGCAAAAGAGTTATCCAAATAAGTGAAGCTGAAGCTGGAGATGTAAAAGACTGAATTAGCTGTAAAGGGCTCGTCCAGAAGTGGCTTTTATAGAAGGGGATGAATCTATTTGTGTCGTGCTGGTAACTAATGATACATTTATAACAAACGATATAAATTATTTACACTTATAATTATTAAATTTTATTCATAACATTTTGATGTTTCGTATATCTTTGTTTTTTATAGTAGGGTTTTTTTTTTTTTTTCATGTGTAGCAGAGGAAGACGTTTTCGCAGGAATATAGAGAGTGTGTGTGTGTGTGTGTGTGTACCGACAGAGTACTCGGGGGGTCATCTTAGAACACGGTTTTGGGGGTTGTTAGGCTGGAATTTTATGTTGGAAACATAGTGGGGATATAGACGTTAGACTCGGGACATTTGCATGTTGCAATTAACAAATCTGATCTTTTTACGCAGTCTGCATTGAATCAATTTGCGTATGCAGTCGCATTTGACTTATACATCATGTCACCGACTAGCAAGTACACGACATAAATATATATATATGTATATATATGTATGTGTATGTAATATTTTAATCAAACCATGGTTTAGAATATTTCTGGGAGACTGAAATATGCTGATGATAACAGTGAATCAGTCATTGAAAGAGACGAAATTAATCACACCAGGTGGGATAAAACTGAATTGAGATCTAACCTTAGTAGTATAATAAGAATAACAAAATTTTATATTAAAATTAACTAGCATTGAAACGAGTAGTACAGTATTTTATATTATGAACTATAACGTGTGTAGTGTACAAGACAAATAAGTATCTTTATAGATTTTTATAGTTTATGGCAAGATAAAATAAAAATATATTTTGTTAAATTTTACTTTTAGTAAGTGTTTAACAATAATCATGTTTCTGTATGAGAGATATTTAAGGTAATTGAATATAATATTTAAATTGAAAAAAGATGAAAAAGGATCTAATTTAGATTAGAAAATAATTTTAGGCTGACAAAATGGATGGATTTAATATTTTTTGGACTTTGGAGAGAAGAAAAATCATAGAATAATGACATGTGATATTGATTAAAAAGACAACTACTCTGTTTTATGTAATATATAAAATTTTAAAATTTTTTTTTTTGCATGGAATGATTATATTTCTATATAATAATAAAAATTAAAGATTCTGTCAAAAATATTACTATTGCTTTATATGCATGTTTTTGAATGTATGGCGTGATAAAAAAATTCTACTGGTTAACCTCTCTCTCTCTCTCTCTCTCTCTCTCTTTCTTTTTGGTCAATTGGTGGTGGGTGATCTCTGACCAGCACTTACATAATAGCTTAGATGCTGATTGGTAGCAAATGTTTTGCCAATGCAAAGGGTATCACAATTAATTTAACCTGATGATGATTAGATATTGTCATTGAAATGATGGTTGGCAAAAATAGCATCCTGATTATTAGATAGGATCCGAAGCACGATATCTTGTAATATATTATAATGACTACCTAAAGATGATAAATGTGGTGAATATAATTCATAATCCTTAAAATACAAATATCTTTTAATTCGTTCACCCAGCTCAAAAGCATCAGGATAATTTGTTAAGATCTTATAGGGTCTGTGGCAATTGACTTATAAAAATATTTTCTTGAGATGTTTAAACTCTTAGTTTTTTTTTTTTAACAAAATGTCTAATTTAAGTTCTTTTCAAGAGTTTCAATTTTGTTCAAAAAAGAATTCAATTCAATCCTTTATCTAAAAAAATAAGGTACTTTTTTAATAGAAAAGTATTTCTTTTTTTTTTTTTAAGAAAGCTAAACAAACGAGCACATATTCTTGTTAAGCGTCATGCATTTTCAAGAACAACTTACTGAATAACATATCTTTCTTTGATCACATAAAATAACAAAAGACAATAAATTATTTTGGACCTGGCAGAGTGTTAGAATACATAAACTCATGCATTTCACATGAAAAAAATTATAAATTCTAAAACACCATATAATATCTTAAACTTTTTCTCATAATAACAACTAATCTCGGAATAGAATTCTTTTATTTAAAACACAATATTAAAACTGAACTTTAATCGAACCTTGTTCTTCGATGTGTAACCTATCTCTATTCTTAATAATTTACCTATATCTTATACGTATTATAAGACTTAACTATACGCAAAAAGAAGTGTTAGAATATATAGATTCCTCACACGTAAAATCGATCGTAAACTTTAAAACCCGACACATAAAAATTTGGGCAAGAGCGAAATGTTGTTGAATAGAAAGAATCGGAGTTAAGATAGGTTGGACCAGCAGAATCTAAAGATGCAAGAAACTTTGAAACATGATGCCGGTGATTCAATTAAACGAGTGGCCAGCACTGTGAACATTATGAAGTGTCCTCGTCTTCCAGTTGCATTTTGCACTTTCTCCAACTCAATATGGTCAGCTGTCACTCCAAATAAATTAATGGTGACTTTTCTACTTTCTACTTTTTTCTCTCTCTTTCCAACACTGCTTAGCGTCTATATTACGCGCAGCAAAGAGACAAGTTCAGAAGCTGATGGTCTCTCATGGATGGACCCCCGGTAACATATAAAAGTGATGCCGCTCACAATTTAGGTTCGACTCCAGTCTTTAGTATTTGACGAGGACCCTCAACTTACCTAGTATTTTATTTAAGGAAAATGTTGCGTTCCCAATATTTAGCAGCTAGCTTTTAAATTTTACTAAATAAATTTTTCTTATTGTAATACATATATAATAGTGCAAATTTATATTTAATCAGTCCTTGGCTGCTTGGGGAAAGTAAAAAACACACACACATATATGTGTGTGTAAGAGTTATTTATTATTATATTTCACGGTTTAAAAGATGTTACATTAAGTACATGAATATCATTAAAATATTAATATATTATTTTATATATTATCTAATAACTATTTTTATGTACATACATTTTATGATTTAATTACGAATTAATTAATGCTGAGACTTGGGTCATGACCACAAGCGTTTTTCTTTACGGAAGGTAAAGAGAATTAATCCAGGTGTCCATCTTTCTTCTGGGTTGTTTTAATACGTGGGAAATAACTTTGCATTCATGCATGAATTAATTAGCAAGGGTCGAATGTTTATATGTCCATCTAATTTAACAACTTGTCAATTAAATGCTGCAGCATGGCCACTAGTATTGTGGTTTAATAGTGTGTTACTTATTATTTGACAATAAAAATCTCCCTTAAATGAAAAAGAATAACACAATCTTGTCACAATCGTATACATATCTCTTTCTAGCTACAAAGGCTCCCTTAAATTTTTTAATTAAAAAAAAAAAAGCTTTTATATACATACCTTTCGGGTACATTTCCTCTATAAATGCCTCCGGCTATTTAATTTGATTTTGGCCATCACTTGTTAGACAAATGTGTTGGGGACTATACATATACATTCTCCATGGCCCCCTAATTAGAATAAAGCAGTAATACTTCATTGTGCTCATTTATTCCGGTCACAAAAGCACCATGAAGTGGTGCATGGCATCACATCACCTCGAGCAAAATTAAAGTTCCCTGAACATTGGTTTATTGTTTGCTAAACATCTATGGTCCTTTACCAACAAAATATAGACTTCTAGCTCTAAGTTTGGGTGTGTTTGATGACGATATAAATGTGTTTTATATTGCATGAAGCGAGAAGATAGAGATTATTTGTTGTTTTTTTAGTGTATGAAATACAAATAAAAGATTTGACAGCTTAGTTTGAAAATGACAATGGAGTCTTATTTAGCATATCGATTTGAGTTGGGTATTATATTTAACTAAGTACGAAATGAGAGTTTTCTAGTTTCAAGATTAGGGACAGGTAAAAATATAATTAATAGTATTAATATTGATATTTGTAGGAAATTGAACACTAGTGATACGCTTATCAGGATGTTTAGCTTTGCTTATTTAGGATGCTTATAAGTACCTAAAAAAAAGTATTGTTTCACATGCTTTTTACTATTTAAGTACTTATAAGCACCAAATAATCAAAGCCAAACAACCTCTATATTGAACTTTTAGTTGTAATGTTTGGCAAGTTGTTGCTATTTTTCAAAGCGAAGGTTAACGATATTCTTACTTGCGTTCAGACAAAATTAAAAAAAAAAAATTATGCACACACAAACGTACATAATCATGAAAGCATAATTCGAACTCATATCAAGTTGTATTAAAAGGCTTCGTGATTTTTAATGTCATTAACTAGAAGCGGAAAAGAGAGGATGAATGGGTTGATTAATTGCTCATCAATGTCGGACCAATATAATGTAGGAAATGCCTTCAGAAACAACAAAACTGTATTTAACAAGGCTATCTGTATGGTTTAGAATATAGATGTTGTAACATACTAACATGTTTGCCAAATGTCTTTTAATTTGTAGCCACTGTGACACTTGTACATATTTTTGGTTTGACAAAATTCACTTGTTAAACTTGACAAATATTAATATATATATATATATATATTAATACATATTAATATTAATATATGTGTGTGTATATATAAGCTGAACCCTATTGCAAAGTAGGGGAGTTCACTCATTAGAGATCTCTAATATTTTTTTCGAATTTTTTGAGTTTGAGAAAATTGGATATGGGGAATCTTTTGAGAAAAAAAAGTTAGAGATTGAATAAATTTCTAATTTTTGGAAATTATTCAACTTATCCAAAATTAAGGAAACCAACTTTTTAAAAGACCAAATGCACACCCTGTGAACACTTCACACATGACACCCATTACACACACTACACACATTTCACACGTTGCACACATTACACAAGTTACACACACTACAAACACAACACATCATACACATTACACACACTACATAGGTAGTCCGACCCTCGGACCCCAGCACCTCGACCCTCGGACCCCAGACTTCGTGACCCCTGAGACCCGACGCCTGGGGCTGAGGTCAAGGTCCCGAGGGCCGAATCCAGGGTGCCGAGGGTAGAACTGCCAAGGACACGAGTGTCAGGGCCAGATTTCGAGTGCTGAGGTCAAGGGACTGTTGATGACACAGGCGTTGAGGCCGGGTGGCAGGGCACCGGGGTGGTGGGGTCTCGGGCTATTATGAACATGGGCATCAAGGCCAGGTCCCAAGGCAAGGTCCTAGCCCGCCGTGGACACAGGCGCAAGGGGCTGAGGGCACGTGCACAGGTCTGAGGCCCCACCCCCAATGTCCCGGGCCCAGGACCGCGTCCCGAGAGTTGGGTCCCAGGGGACAGGGCCGAGGGTGCCAAAGCTCCAAATTTTATCATGACAACCAAATGACGAAAAAAATTTTCCAAAGAAAATATAAATAATTTATTTTCTGTGAGTGTGTGTTTACCTTTGAAATATTTTCTTAAATTGAAGATCTCCATTTCCAAATGAGTTTTGTCCAGTTTCTCCATTATCCAAATTGTATTCCTCATTGGGGAATTGTGTAAATATTGGAGAAAAATCTTTTTCTCAAAATTATTTTGGGAAACAACAATACTTTATTTTGGACCGAATAATCTCCAACGAGCGCCCCTAATTGCGAGCGTAGAAATGATTATGATCTAATCTGTGTGTTTCCAATTCTAGGTTTAAATTTTTTTGTAATGTATAATAGCGTTATTATAAAAATTTTAACAGTAACAAATGTTGAAGTCATTTAACATGACCATATTATCATTTTACTATTATTATTAAGATTTTGTAATAACATGATAACATATTAATGTGTCGCGGGTCCTCCTAGCTATCGGTGGATTCATTAGATTTTCAACCAAGCTAATTATAAATGCCTTTGCCATGATCGTCTCCCTTGTCTACTATTTTATTGCAAGGTGTGCATTACCTTAATTATGTCCATGATAAAGACACGACAGGCAATAATGCAATCAACAGTAGAGCAACAACTAATTAAAATGCTGGTGAATCTGATATTACGTAGGTTGCCAAGTTCATATCCACAGTCTCTCCACGTAATCGGACTAGAATCCTCTCATTTCTTTCATGATTTCGAAAATGATCGGCATCAAAAGTCATCTGATTTCGTTCTGTTAAATTAATTCATCCATTCACTTGAAATGGATGAATAAATTTTAAATAATATAATATAATATAATAATTTATAATTCAACCCGTTTAAAAAAACAAAAGACAGAAGAAGAAAATGACGGGATATAAGTTCCTCCGTGTGTTGTCTCTACTTATTGTGATGTAGGAGTTGGTTGGGTGCAAACAGGTGGGTGCCAATCTTAATTTCTGCTAATTAATAGTGCCGCCAGGGCATGTGAAAGCATGGGGTGGTCAATAATCAAAAACCATGTGTAAAATGGTCCACAGAATAACACAGCTAGCCATTTATTTGTTCAATTAACTAATCAGTAGCTCTCATGTCAACATTTGACCATTTATCTCCATTTTCAGTGACCCATCATCGGACATTCACCTAAGTTGGACGTGGGGTTTCTGCATTTGAGACCCCTCATCTCATACTCATCATTATTTGGACATCATTTCATTTTTTTTTCCCCTCATTAGAATCAATAGAATCAGTTAAATAACCTTTTTTTCTTTGGTCAAGGTGATGAAGAAACCTTTGGAAACTTCAATTTTTGTATATAGAAATATGTCCTAGAGAACATAGGCCAACTTTTGATCATGAAACTTCATAATCTTTCTACAAAAGTTTTTGAAGAAAAAATAATTTATAAGGTGAAGCCCTAGTAGAAGTTTATTCCATTATGTATATACACAACATAAAAGATTATACATACATACATATATATACACACACACATATGTATTCACACATGCATAAAAAAATTATATTTATTGATAATATTAAAATTAAAGAAGTCTGTTAGTTATGATTTGTGATCGAACATATAATTTTGAATAAATTGTGATATTCAAATTGTGGATAAAAGAGTTGTGAATATACAATTCATTATTTTGAATAAATTGTGAAAGAGTTGTAAATATTATTATACATTATGAATTAATAGTTCATAGATTGTGAGCACAAATTATGTAAAATTGTGAGCAAAGGAAAAAATTATGTGAAATTGAATATAATTTTGAGTCTTTCTAAACAAAAAATTATGAAACTGTGAATACTTTGCTACGGACTTATATAAAGTTAGTTATTCTGTGGTGACCTTATACTGATCAACTTTCAATTATTATTTTGTGAATATATACTTCAAAATCTTTGAATATTCTATCAATGTTTTGTGAACATTTAGTTTTGGATTTATTAAGTTTGAAGGTTTTTCTTTAAAAAAAAAAATTATTTTGGTGAACATACAATTATTACCTATGGGGATATCCGATAAAATTGAAGAATTTGGAACTGTAAACATATATTTTCTTTTTTAACCACTAAAAATAGCCGTGCATCTCACACACCTTGAAGAGTACGCATAGTGCTTAGAGAGGGAGCACAACACTGTGCTAATGGAACACAGTATAAACTTTCCAAGAGGGCTTCTCTTGAGTTGATGATTGTTCATGTGCTCGTTCGAATTGACTTTTCTTAAAATATTTTTTAATAATTTGTGAAAAAAAATTAATACTGACTTTTTAAAAATATATATATTTGAGTTTTTTTTTAAAAAAATTTTTTGAAAATATAACCAAATAACTATTGCAAAGGGATATACTTTTTTTCAAAAAAAAATTATTTTTTTCCTGATTCCAAATTGGCTCATGGTATTGTATAGATTTTGTTAATGATTAATCAATCACTTGTGTTTTTAAGGGGAACAAAGTAAATTATTTTTTTTAAAACAGTTAAAATTTTGAATTTTTTTTTAAATATGAAAATTATTTTTTGTAACTCAATCATAACGAGGTCTAAACATTTGTAATCATGATTAGGAAGGCATATAAAAAAATATATTTTTTTGAAAAAAAAAGAAAAAGAAAGAAAGAAGGAAGCTTCTGGCTTATTAATGATCATTGTCGCTGGTATTTGGAAAAGGCACACAATCATGCAAATCTATATTAATTATTTATATCTTGACGCGTCCCTAAAAGAAATTTTCTGCAATATCTTTTTCCAACATGTTATCATAATTAGCTCCTTTTTTGGGTCGAAATCCTAATTAGCTCATAGATTCAGATCTTTGCCTTTCACGATAACATGTTTAGTTATTACTATTAATTTTTCTTGGTCAATCATTATCATATGTTTAAATTTTAATTAATATAAAGCTAAGGAAACCTTGAAATTGCTCTCTCTCTCTCTCTCTCTCTCTCTCTCTCTCTCTCTCTCTCTCTCTCTCTCTCTTTCCCGGAACAAAAGAAGTGGTAAAGTGTTTTTTTTAAATATTATTTTCATTAAACCTCATGACTCCAAGCTGTATTTTTCGATCTATTTTTCTTAAGACGTACAGTTATAAGCTCAATTAGTTAGATTTACTCTCAAAAAATAAAGACTTAGAACTTAAATTATAACATAGAGATGGGGTTGCACTTTTTTTTTTTTAAAAGAAAAATTCTCGGGTTTGGTGGGAACGGAAGGTCGAAAAAGGAAACTGAAACAATAAATTTTTTTTAAAAAAAAGGGGGTTTTGATTGAATGTCGATCGCATATGATATAACTGTTTAAAAAGTTCCAGACCAGAATTTCAAACATATAGAAATATTTCGTCAATGGTCAACAATTGAAAAATCAATGGCGGTCCTTGTATGTGTCACATTACTTTCATCATATATGTATTTTTAATATATGCCAAATGTTATTATTTCAAGTTATCTCTTCCATGCAACAAAGCACTTAGTCATCCTTCTATATTTATGCAACCCTTACTTAATTAAATTTATTTAATTATCAATTAATAATATTATTTTTCATCTAAAAGTATAAAAAAATTATTACTTTTTTTATCTCATATTAGATTATTTTCTACTTTTACTTTCTCAATTATTGAAGATTTCTCATAAACAATTTAAATATTCTATTCAATTACTAGAAGTCTTTCATAAAAATATTAGTATTGACAACTTACCAAGAATTAAATTTTAAAAAATATCTTTGTATTTCATCCTCAAATATAACATAAAAATAGTCATTAATGATAAACAAAGACATTAAAAATAAAAATTTCCCCCGTACATATACACAAAGTCACTCTAGCTAGTTATATTAAAAAAAGTAAAAATTATGCAAGAGAGCCTTAGCTTTCACCAAAACTCTTTTTCATATCTTGACAACTAATTAGATAGCGAAAGACTTTTGTTCGTTCCCTTTTGTTTTGTGGTCATCAATTATCTGCTCTTTCAATTTGTTACTTATTCATGAAATAATAATTTTAAAAGTGAGAAAAGTATTACTATCTCAATGTCCTCGTATAGACATATTTCCCCACTTCTAGCTAAAGCTAGTGCTTGAGGCATTTTAGGTGTAATTAAACTATTGGTGAAACATAAGATGGTTATAAGTATTATTTTAATTAAGTAATACTTTATGTCATCTTTTATTTATATGGTCAGAATTTATTTATTAATTTCTTTTTGATATATGACAGAATTTTACTATATAAAAAAAGACAAAATAGTAAAGGAATGATATATAACAATATTTCTTTTAATTTTGTGCATTTCAAATATCATAAGCGGGTATACGTCGTTTAATCTTGTGATGCAAGCACGCAAGTTTAATTGAGTAAAAACATTTAAAAGATTTATAACATTAATAACTATAAGTTGTTACTCTTTCTTTTCCCTATCAAAAAGAAAAACTCTATATTTCGTAGATGATTTTTTTTCCATTTCATTCTACTGCATGAATTAATCACGTTTAGATTAGTTAAATTGATCGCCCATTCATATTTGAAAGCTTAACATCCATATTTATGTTAATAGGACAAAAAAAAGTTAATAACATATAGAAAATGACTAACATGAAAATGATCTGGTGATAATGAAAGCTTATCCAACGGTTTACAAGTGGACATGAAGTCCCTTGTCGCATCACACCCATTCACAAAGATTACTTAACCCACGAGATTACACATTTGCATGTTGACAGTTGCAGATAACCACAGACATAATGGAAAAGAGATCAGATAGGTCACAAGGGAAATGCGGGAAAAGTTGAAAATTAGCTACAGTCTACTTAATGAGACAAGAAGTCCAAACTAACAATAATTGATTAGTTCTTGGAGTCTTTCAAGTTTTGAACACCTCCAATAGACGAGTTAAGATTCTCTCATAATATTATGAGTGAAATGTAATTATCTTACACTGTTAAAATCATTTTATTAATCTCACTTACATATAATAACGTTATGAGCCGATTCAAATATGTCTTGTCACCCAAATATATGTTTGGAGTGAGCATACTATTTGAATTTCGCTTAAATATAATAAAATTATGAGCCGATTCAAATATATCTTGTTACTTGGATGTATACTTGTGGAGTGAGCATGGGTAGGCAATTTCCACAAGCACACACTGATTAAAACATCCAACCAAACCAAACAATATTGCAAATGGCTTCTTGCCAATTGCCAATAATTGAATGGATAAAAGTTTATTGTCATCGTATGATTACTTGCATGAAGACATCAGGAAATTTCATAGGATACATGGCAACCTTATCTAACATCATCTAATTGCTTTTCCTCTCCTTGGTGTAATTAGGGATGGTCTTAAACTTTTTCCTAGCTCGCTACCACATGCTATATTTCTTTTTCAGTAGAAGTATGGAAGTTCAATACAATGTCAAAGGAGGGAAAAAAGGAAAAAAAAAAAATGAATCAATAATCTAGGTATATTGGAATACATTAAGTCCGGAACCAAAACCCGAGAAAAAAATCTAAAAGTTTAAAAATATGAGGCAACACGAATGGCTAAACGCACAGACGGGCAACGGTTGGATATTTAACCCTACCGTCTAAAATACTCTAAATGCCATAAATAATTGAGAACAAAGTGTTATAGCATTAGTAGGATGAAGGGAAAAAAAAGCCCGCAACTAAGGGCCCTTTTGGATTGGCTTTTTCCAAAAGCGTTTTTTTTAACAACTTTTGAAAAATAATTTTTTTTTAACAACTTTTGAAAAATAATTTTTTTTTTAGAAACTGAAAATTCTTCTAAAAAAAGCTGTACAGCTGTCTTTGAGCTTTTTTAGAATTTCAGCTTTTTTGGAAGCCAAATCAAATAGTTATTACAGATTTAATATAACTTTAAAAAAAAAAACTTTTTCTTAAAAAAAAAATTCAATCTAAACAGACTCTAAATTAGCTTGGGCCTTCCGTTATGAGTGGCATGGGATTGAAGACTTTTGCCAATTGGGATGCTTTATTGGGCTGATTGGACTTGGCTTCATTTCAATCTTTGAAACCACCTGCAAGTCCCATGAGGTTCTTATGGAGGCGCCAAGGCAAATCCGAATTTTTATTTTAGTGAGAAGTGTGATAATAATATTTTTAAAATAAGGATGAATTAATTTTTATATTCAAAAAATGCATATACATAAAAGATGTTGGAGGAAATGCAGAAATTAGCAACGTAGTGGATTTGCTCTCGTCCTGTTTGGGGTTTGGGCTTCGGCCCTTTTCCTCTGTCTTCTTTTATCTTTCCCTAATGGGCTTCGGTTAGTCGGCCCAAGTGTTGTGGTCTTTGTCTGGTCTAGTTCCTGTGAGGCTGGGCGTCTTTGTAACTATCATCCTTAACTTAATGAAATCCTTTGCACGACAAAAACAAATAGTATTGCCTTGAATTTTGGCAGCCATTAGTGAAGTTCCTTTTTTTTTTCCTTTCTAGAAAAAAAATCAATCCAAATCCTCGCATTGATTTCAGATAAAAGGACCGTGTTCATGTCTGTACATGTAGAAGATCTATTCCATTCAAAAATACATCAGCATTTGAAATTCGAGATAAATGAAAAAAGTGATACCGTTTATTAAAAAAAGAATTGTTCCGTTTAAAAAATGGTGATGACTTGAAAGCTTACCTTATTATTTGAGAATTGTTTGGACCTAACCTTTATTTTGGAATTTTCTCCCTAATCTATGTTCATGTGAGGTAATATTTTTAACAATTTTATATTAATCATTATTTTCATAGTATTGTAATTACGTGTTCACTTGTTAATTATTTTATTTAATTTTCAAATTTTAAAAATAATATTTTTGAACTAATACTCTTTTTTTTTCTTTTTGAAAGTGGCCGAAGACCAATTACATGTTACATGCAACTAACAGGAATCAATCCCATAACTACTCACTACTCAAAATGAGAGACATATCACTAGATCACTGGCTCATTGGCTGCACTAATACATATTTGTTCACATTCTTCAAGGAAAACACTCTAGTAAACATCCGGGTATCTCCGACAAAAAGGTATTTGCCATAATGGTGGATTTTAGATAATTATTAACATAATGTTTGGAATTACTCGTGCTGTGAAATTCATTTCATTTGTCAATAATTGAAATGAATTTCATGATTAATTATATTTTCAAATGAATTATTTTGTTTGGATTTATAAAACAATTCCAAGTCAACTCTATCATTTGTAAATCTAAATTATGCATAAAAAACACGTAAAATTAGAATTAATATGTGTATTTTACTTAAGTAACCTTTTTGTTATAATATGTTTTTGCTAATATAATATTTATAGAATAAAGGAAATAAAAACAATGTTATAAAAGACTACCAGTCAAGAAGATCCTTGGACGAGAAATGGTTGAGTTTGCAATATAATGTTAAACAAGTTAAAGTTTAAACACAGTAATGTGATATTATATAGATGACAATACAATATTTTGGTCCTTATAAAATTTTTTTATGAATTTGTCTTACATGAAATTGTAAATTCTATGTTTGAGTTAAGATTTGAATAAAATTTGAGCAAACGCAAGATATTAAAAAATGAATGCACAAAATTTTATGGAATTTATTTGTTTCTATTGTAAAGTTTACATAACTATTTTATTATCCATAAAGTTAAAAGATTTATATTTTAACCCCCAAAAGATAAACCGATAAGCACTTATGGACTCTTTTAAGCTATTACTCTAACATAAAGAAGAAGCCATGCTAAAGTGCATCTTCTTGCGGCCCAGTCTTAGTCTTGCTTCATCCTCGTCGCGCAGGTATCTCTACCCCCATACTAAAAGTTTATGTTTTCTTTTATTTCATTTGACGACAAATTTTAATTTATTAATTCAATTTTGGTATTGAATTTAAGCCCCAAACATTTTTATTGCTTCGCTTTAATCATTCATTTTTCAAGTTGATTTTTATATTGTTGCAATGAGCTTCATTGTCTATATATAAAGCAACAGAGTATAAATAGTTCTGTTGTGTGACATATTATTCTTTTTGTTTATTGGCTTTTTTTTTTTTCTGGGGAACAAAAATTGAATCTTTGATTTTATTCTTTTCGTTTACTTAGCTTTTAGTTTTTCTTTTCAATATTAATTTTTTCAGGTGGATATAATATATTAATTTATTGATATCTGATCTTGTCAACCTGCAGAACAATTTGTATGAGCAAAATGAGTACAACAGCTGGACCATCGATTCCTAAATTTGTTCCCATTGAACAAAATACATCAATAAGTCATCCTGATGGTACTTTTATTGTGTGAAATTTGGATTGTCCATTTTTGTTTATTTATCCCAATAAAATTTGAAACATGTCTCCAATATTACAGGGAAAAAATTCAGTCTTGTATCATACAACATTTTGGCTCAGGTATGTGAACCCTTTAAACTTTGAAGTTACAGTGTGATAGTTGATTTTATTCTGTGCAGGGTATTGGCTGTGAATTCAGAATTTCACGTTTCTCTTAGTGTTTGTGCATTCAATACCTGTAATTTACATCTAACGATGAATCAATTTGTAAAGAAAAGGAAAAGAAAAGAATAATTTGGACGAAAATTGACTTGATTTCTGTTTGTTTATTGAACTCTTGATGAACTTTAAGTTTGGTGCTTTTCTGCCAATCCTTTTGCTTGTTAAGACTTTGGCCACTTTGATTTGCAGGTTTATGTGAAAAGCGTTCTGTTTCCACACTCTCCATCAGCTTGTCTGAAGTAAATTCACTTTTCCTGCTATGCATATGGGATTGCTTAAAAATGTTCTCTATTTCAACCTTGGTTAAAAATGTTTTTTTCTTTTCTTCTTCCTTAATTTAGTAAGGGTCGTATATTCAAATAAATGGTTAACAACAATCGGTGTTATGCTGAAATTGTTGAAAGCTTCTAACTTGGCACAAGATATGCTAAATTATCCATCAGCTTGAGAGTGTACATGGCTTCAGCCCATAGACCCAATGTAGAAACTATGAAAGTAAATTCTGGATATATGAGATGATGCATTTGTTGAATTTTCTTTCTTCTAATGGCTAGAAGTTTTAACTGCTCTTGACAAAGGTCAATATGAGTTCCAAAATTTTTATAAACTACAAATTTTAGGAAGGAAGGAAATGCATGGATGAAAAAGAGGAGGAAGCCTTAACTAGCTCCTCCAAAGAGATTACTACATGTTAAAGAATTGCATTGACTCATTTTCTAGCATACCAGTTATTGCACCTTATGTATGAAAAGGGTAGCACTTAGGGCATTCAATTTCCTGGTGATAGCCAGTGGATTTCTGGTTAACATATATTTATGGATGTGATTATTGAATTCATCTATTTGTACGTGAATTCTGAAGCCGTGCCTAAGTTTATATGTAACTGTTGCAGGTGGAAAGCTCGTTCACGGGCAATTTTGACTGTCCTAAAGAGTTTCGGGACGGATTTCCTTTGCCTACAGGTTTCAGATTTTGTGATTACTGTTGTTTGCCAACTTTCGGATGATAAAAACTTGCTTACAAATTTTCCTTTCAACATTTTTCATTCCAGAATTTCTGGTCTTTAAATTAATGTCTGACCTCAGGAAGTAGATGAGTATGAGAGCTTCTATAAAAGAAATATGGAGAGCTTTGGTTATTCAAGTGTTTACATTCAGAGGAGTGGACAAAAGCGCGATGGTTGTGGCATCTTTTATAAGCAAAGCCGGTATGCTAAATCTTTCAACGCACCATCTCCCTCGCTTTCTCCAATTGGAAAAAATAACCAGCATTTATATAGATTCAAGGTGACCTGATAGACTTGGAGGTGACTGGTATACTGATTCATTTTTAATTTAAGCTTGTGCTCCTAAACATTATCATTTGGGAAGCCCTTTTGAACTTTTCTTTGAATCATCAATAATGAATGGATACGATCATATTGTTTCAGTTTCTGTTGCTAGACTTTGTTCAATCCCTAGGATAGAATATTCACAGATGCACTAGAATTCTTCTTTGTATGCTGTTTATATTCAAATTGTTGCAGTAGATAAAAATAAATTCATGAAACTTCCATAAGTCTCACTATGAGTCTATGTATTAGATGGACAATTTCAAATGTCATAATCGATTTGTCTCACCTTTGTTTCTAATTCAAATTAGTGCAGAGCTAATCATAGAACAGAAGGTAGACTATAATGATCTGGTAGACTCAATTCAAGATGGAGCAACATGTGGTGAGGATAAAGATGGCATTCCATCAGCAGGCCAAGAAGAGCACCCAGAGTCCAAAAGTGGTATGCCTTTTATGCTTGTAATTCTTGTCTAATCAAATACCAATGGTGTATGCCTCCAACCATGCCAAGTCACAATCACGTTGCCTCACCTCAAGGTGCACCCTTATTTTTATTGAAACATTTTTATCAACAATGGAATCTTTAGGATGTCTGATTGAGTCCCAGAAACCTCTGTGTTAGTTTGGTTAGCCTGTGGCTGTAATTTATAGTTCTGGTTACTTGATGTGAATGTATATTTTTTTGCATTTTACTGCACAAATTGGTTTATTTCATCTTACCTGCGCACTAGTTTTTCTCACCTTCTTTCTGATAGACTCATTTCCCTTGTTTCTCTCCAATCATTTATTATCATTTTAACGTATCCTAGTACATGAGAATGATAAAAGTTTCATTCAATCAATTTTCTTTTCCTCACATTTTCTAGGTTACTGGAAAAGCTTGAACTAGTCTTGTTAGTGTCCATGTTCACTTATATTCTTAAGAAATGGTGGGCCAAACTTCTCATAGCTGCAGGATGTTGAACGTTTTGGTTACGGCTTTCCAAAATAGAAATACATGAAACAGTTGCATGAACATAGGCTCATGTTACAGTTCTGTTTTAAAGCTTTTGTTCGCAATTATGATGTGCAGTCTGGTGAAGTTTCTCATGTTTAGGTAGGACATACTTTGCAGTACTTCATTTTAGGACTATTTACTGAGTTATGAGAAGTGAGAATTTCAAAGATTCTTGCTTTCAGGTACTGGTGGTCATCAAAGTTGTAGGTTTGGTTCATCCATATGATAGTTGGCTCAGATGGTATACTCTATTTCCAAAGCAGTAGCAAAAAATTGTCTGTTTTGACCTATATGTCAAACAAAATCTTTCGATTACTGACTAGCAGAGCTGTTTGTGGTAAAAGTGCACAAGTTTGTACTGGGTGCAGAGAGATAACTTTAAAGAAATACAAATTTCTCTTTCCCCTGGAGCACAAGAGCCTGTACTTTTTGAGTTTTTGTTATATCATTGAGTCACGGTTTTGTTCAGAAATACATAGAGAAAAGATACTGAGACACTTGGAGAAAATATACCAGACTAACCTAACTATTATAGTTTAGTTATACCAGACACTGATTTGTACTTGGTCATGGATGTTTAAATGAAGGCAACCTAGGCTGAGACAAGACTGACCTAGTTACTGCAGTCAGGTTCTATTGGCAGAGTCTTCATAATGTTCTTGGTTTTGGAATATATGAACACAACAATAATATTATAGTGAAAAGAGAATTCTACCAGCTTTTTTATTTTTATTTTCCACATGGTATCTGCTAAAGGTTGAAGTATTTCACTATTTTGAGTTCACCTGACAAAAATTTCTCATTTAACTTGATTTGGAAAAAATAGATGTTAAATTTAAGACTTAACTAATGATGAAGCCATTTTAAATCTTTTCCCCTTCATCTTCCAGACACAAAGAAAACAGTAGCACGGTCCCTCTTGCCCCTATTCGGACCTTATTGAAGGAACATAATAGGAGGATCTTCAAGGGAAGGAAATGCCACTTTATTTTTGGCAGCACTTTCAGTTACACGATTTTTGGTTGGACTAAATGTTATGGATAATATACAAGAATGCACAGATACCTATAAAAGTTTTTGTAAATATTTGGGGGTTGCACCCCCTGGATGCATATTAATAAAATTCTCCACTTCTCAAAAGAATTCCCCCCCCCCCCCCCTCTGTTGCATAACTGTAAATCCATAGACCTTATTGAAGTCTGCTTTTTTGCAGTTTAAGGCTCGAAGCTGGAATGGACCCCCTTTTTGATTTCGCTCAAGTTGTGAATTTCCTAATTTCTTATCTTACTGTGAGTTAGTTACCTGTTGAGCCCACTTAGAGGGATAAGGCTTGGTTTGGTTATTTTAAGTTAGTCACCTATCAAAAGATTAACTTTATCTTGGTAGTTTATTGTTATTCTGTTTTCACATGTAGCTATGAAAAACACAAACAGTGATCGTGGAGATCCCAATGATCCTCGCATAAGATTGAAACGTGATTGTGTTGGTGTCATGGCAGCCTTTAAACTCAATTCTGGTCATCCCTTAATTGTTGCAAACACTCACCTTTATTGGTAAGCTGGTTCAAGTTCAAAAAGCATTTAATTTTTCATCTTAAATTTTCTACGGTATAAAACAATTTGCTGGATTATAAGAAGTTGTCTCTGAATTGTTTGTTCAGGGACCCAGAATGGGCTGACGTCAAACTTGCACAGGCTAAATATCTGCTATCACGTCTAGCGGAATTTAAAATGCTGGTATCAGACAAATTTGATTGCATACCTTCTGTAGTTGTAGCTGGAGACTTCAATTCAGTTCCTGGTGATCAGGTTTGTTATTGTGCTCTATTCTGTTGGATATTTGTTATGGGCTAATAGAGGGAAATATTATTCGAATTATGAATGGTGGCTACTCTTTGTTGTCAATTTTCCCTGCACATTTCTCCAACTACGAATGCAATCATGAGGAATGCTCCTGTGATGATCAAATAATTCATTGCTAATCATTTGGTTTACATCTATATTATAATTCTTATAAACTATTCTAGTCCTTATTACTAATAGCTACATTATTCCTGTTTGATTGTTGTGCAACTTTTTCCCAAATTTTTCCTGGTTTTGTTTCCCTTGGTACTTTTCTAACCCTGCCTATTGACTGACGACAAACTCCCAAAAATGAAAGAAAAGAAAAAGGAAGAAAATAAAGGCAAAGAATTACCCAAATGGGAGGGGCTAGAGGAGAAGTCGGACAGGGAGAAACCAAAGGATAAATTAATTGAAGTAAAATCCTTCAAGTTACTAGCTCATGTAATTTCTTTGGTGTATTTTGAGGGTGGTCTGGAGTGATTGGTTGTGGGTGGTCTGGAGGGATTAGGTGTCTGAAAGTGATTTACAACTTTGTGCAAAAGCTTCCCATTTTTAATTTATTAAAAGTTAGCAAGGAGAAAACATTCATATTATCTGCAACAATAGTTCATAATGAGCAGCTCACCCTTGTGTTGGTGGAAGCTCTCTCAAGTGTAATACTTTTACATCTCAGTTTGTCCGTTTAAACACAGATCTGATTTGTTGTACGTGGTTGTATTATTCCATATTACAGTTGCGAAACGCTTTTGTCATCTTCTTGTATTCTCAAGCCTTTCTTCTTGCACAACATGATTTAACTTTCTTCTGTATTTAAGTTTTTGTTTGTTAAACGTGTGGCTTGGTTGAAATTTACAACTGAGTAACCAAACAGTAAAAGATTTAGCATGTCAAAATGGCCAGTATGAGCATGAACTTGCAGATACTATTCCAACTTGGTCCTTGGTCTGCTATGCCTATTACTTTTTAGGCTGGAAATACCGGAAGATCAATTCCTTATTGGGAAGCCTTTTCTTTTATTCCCCTCTTCTCCAATTAGCAATGCAATCACTTGGAGTGCAAGTTTCCTTGATAACCAAATAATCTATTGCTTGTAATCTGGTAGACTGTTCTGCATCTATATTATAGTTCTAACATACATAAAATATGTGTATGTATATATTTGTATATATATTTCTTTTTCTTCTGATTCTGTTTTCTTTCTGTGGTGCGGGTAAAGAAAAGCAAGAAAGGGCTATGAAGTTGGTAATTTATGTAGCATTGTTTCTCAAGCTTATTAGCTCTCTGAATGGTTACAGCCTATTAATTAGATGTCATGTATGTTGGGGTTATCCAGTTCTTCAGGCTTTTTGTGATAAATACAAATTTATTGCAGCCAGTTTGCCCTATTTATATTTTCCCAGTCCTTGTTTAAGACGTCTTGTTCACTTATGAAATTCCTTGCAGGCTATATAATAAATGATTTGTGAGTGTATGTTATTCCAGGTATATCGCTACCTTGTTTCTGGCACATCTGTGGATGGACCTCCCCAAGGAAGCTTTGATGATGTGCCTATTCCATTATGCAGTGTTTATGAACACACAAGAGGGGAACCACGGTTTACAAACTGTACACCCGGTTTTACTGGCACCCTTGATTATATATTTTTCTCCCCTGATAGCCGATTAAAGCCAGTGAATCTCCTCGAACTACCGCAATCAGAATCCCCTGATGTAGGTGGCGGGTTGCCAAATCACTACCATCCAAGTGACCATCTTCCAATTGGGGTTGAATTTGAAATTTAGGCTACATCTAAAACATCTAGTTCTAGATTTTTTTATCATTATTTCTTGTTGGGAGGTCACAATTTTATTTAATTATTCTTTTTTTTTTTGTCCGTCTGATATCTCTTGTAGGCTTTTATAACACTGGGGCAAAATTTTGGTAGACATTGAAAGTTTAGTCTCGTCATGTATTCCCAGACAGATCTGTTAATGGTTAATTCAAAACATTCCTCAAAACTTGAAAGAGGTTTTTGGAGAATACATCAATTCAAGTGCTTCCTCTTATGGCTTAACATGTTGAAGATTATATAGCAAGTTTTCTTGAGTGCCTTGTACTCAATTTTGATGAGAATGGAGAAAGATCTTATGTTGGTTCCTCTTGCTGCTGACATGGGAAAATTGCTCAAAAATGAAGCTTCTTGTACCGAGTAAAAATGAAAAGTAAGATGTCTGACTTCATAGTTATGTCGAACCAGATGTTTGAATAGTTCATCTATTACGTGTTTTTATTGTTGGGTATATGTCTCAGAACTCTGTACTCAGCTAACTTAACATTTTATATTTGGCTGAATTTCTTTTGAGATCTGCAGTGCATCATGATGAGTCTTGAAGCTCATATACAGATATCAACATGTAGGCGTGAACTGTAGGTCACTATCGTCTTCCTATCAGATCTCTTTCATGTCCTTTGTACTTCTAAGGTGGACATCTTAACTTAATCCTTTGCTTTGTGTATACCATGTCATTTTTATTTCAGTAGTTTCATATATCTATGCTACCCATTTAACAGAAAGTTATACTTATTTGCATGCTTTGCATCAATCTCTGCAGAAACTTTTCTTGGATTTCATTTGCATGCCCTTAAATTGTCTAAAGATTTGCTTTTACTTCTTCAAGAGTATGCAAACTTTCCCCATTTGTTCATAATACTTCCCCTTTCCTATGATAGAGCTTTGATGAAGACACTTCGATGAAATCTTGCGTGTTTAAAGCTAATAGAAGAAATAACTCTCCATAAGAAAGAACAATGTTAGTAAGTTTACATAGCCGACCTTAAGGTCTGAGTTTGATTTGGTTTTATATAATAGTACTCCATCATCAACAGTACTATTTGCCACAGAGTGTGGTGTGTGGCTGAAATATCTTTGAGCTTCACAGCCCTCCAATGGAGAAAACTTGTGTGGTTCTGGTTTTATCAATCACATTCTGTTCAAAAGCTACTAGATGACAGGTCACATCCTTACTGAATTAAGGGGACTAACACTTAACCTAAGAAAAATGGAAATACTAAACTGGTTCTCATGTCCTTTTTGTTTTTGGACCACTATACCACTGAAAATGGTAAGTAGGGATCGGTCTCCTTTGTGTTTTGCCAGTTAGGTGTGTAGTTACTAGTTAGTGTCCCTTACCAACGGGAGATGCAATGTTATGGACACGCAAGTTGTTGTTAATAAGGTCATCGCCCATGGGCCCGGGTAAGAGTGTTAAGGCTTGTCTGGATTGACTTTTTGTAACAAGTATTATTTTTAGATATTGGGTTGACATTTTTTAAAAAGTATTATTTCTATGTAACTTGTGAAAAGTACTTTTTTGAAAGGTTGAAACTTTTGACTTTTGAAAAAAAATTGAAATGAAGCTTTTCTTTAAAGTTTCAGTTTTTTTTGGAAGCTGATTCAAGTACTTGTTATAAAATTAATGTGCTTTTTTTAATGAGAAAATAGTGCTTTTCCGTAAAAAGGGAGAAAAAGCCGATTCAAATGGACCCTTAGGGCTCATTTGGATTTTTTTTAAAAGTGTTTCTTTAACAACTTAAAAAAAATATTTTGATAAGTTAAAAATTTTGGCTTCTGAAAAAAAGTTATATTTGAGCTTTTTTTTCAGAATTTTATCTTTGTTGAAAGTTAAGTCAAATAGTTATAGTAAAAAGAATACACTTTTTTCAAAAAAAAAAAGATTTTTCCTTAAAAAAAAAAACCAATTGAAACATGACTTTAGTGGAGGTGGAATTAGAATATTTTATCACTAAGGTTAAGTAGTTTCAGAAATCGAAATTAATGAGGTTATATTGGAATCTGCCTTTGGGGTTAGGGATGTCAGGCTTCGACCATTCGCCAAATTGTTAAAAATCTTTAAACTAATTTTAAATGAAAATGGCAATGATAAGCTGTTTCAATCATGCCATATCAAGTTAGATAATCCAATCTCTTTATTAATCCCAAAAAAAATATTTCAGTAATACAAATATATTAATAATTAATGCTCTTTGGAATAATTGACTAGTTTTACTATAAAGCAAACTAAGTCATAAACAATTCTCATTAATTTGATAATACCATTTATTTCTACATATGGAATGTTGTCTCACTTCTCTTTGCTTAATTATCATTATAGGACCTGTTTAGATTGGCTTACTTGTTTTTCTGAAAAAAACACATCTTTTTTAGAATAAGTGTTTGGATTAACTTAAAAAAAAAAGAGTTAAAACTCTGAAAAAAGTTTACTCTAGAATTTTTTTGCCCTGTTTGGAGTTCTTATTTCCTACAAAAATTGAAAAAATAGTTGCAAATGTGTTTACCAATTGAAAATCCAAAAGTTTATCCACTATACAACTAAAAAAGTGCATTGATTGTTTATTGCTTTCAAGTATTTTCTCTTTTATACAAGTAAAAAATACATTGAAAAAATTACAATCATTTTTCCAAGTTTGAAAGAGTGCGTGTACTTGTGTGTGTATATATATACTTGTATTTTTTGTTGTTATTATTAAATTTATCGTTATTTTTTTCCTTATTGCATGTTGAGATGGATATGAGTTGAAATTAAGAATTAGATGAAGTTAAAAGAAAAAAATCAATAAATAAACAAATAGTAAGACAATGAGGAGAATTGAACTAAAGATTGCTTAAAATTCCAAAATTTTAGGCATGTATTTTTAATGGAGAATTGTTGGAGAATACTTCAAATTTATTGAAGGAAACTTTAGAAACATTTTCTTTAATTTGGAAAATTTGGAAAACTGTATTTTGGTTCTCATTTTAGAAAAATTTTCTTTGTAAACATGATGTTTGTTTTTTGCTTTTTAATTTTTTCTAGAAACAATTCTAGTTTTCTATAAATAAATAAGACCTTTAACGTTTTGAAAGAGCATTTTTTTCTTCAAAAGATTTAAAAAAAACACTTTTGACAAAAGCCAATTCAAACGAGTCTTTATTTGTTAGTGTCATCGGCATCCTCACATAGAGCCTCTATATAAACCGCATAGACATCTCCACTGTATGCTTTGCTCTAGAACACTGCTCAACTTAAAACAAGTCTATAATATCATCTGCATCCTCACATAGAGCCCATATATAAACCACTTAGGCATCTCCATTGTATACACAAGTTTCAATGGCCAACCAACTTGTTAGCTTCCAGCTGCCCAGGAGCTACAAATACATGAAAGTTGCATCCTGTGGACAGAAGGGCCTCCGCGATGCTGCTTCCCTCTCTCGTCGTCACAATGATTCATCTCACAACAAAAAGCTAGTCCATGAAACTTCAAACATTGATCACTTGAAGGGAGCAAACGGAGCTGGAAAGAGCGCCAAGAAATTATTTCATGGTTGGATGAAGAGGCAGCAGAGAGAAGAACTTCGTTGTTGTTCGCCTCCTTTTCGTCTGGTACGCTTTTTCTCCCTCGGAGCTTCAGTCAATCACTTGCTGAAAATGATGAGAGCTCTGCAGAATTTTAATGGCTGCAGCAAGGTTGATAAGCATGCAAGTTTTGACATGGAAACTTCATGTGTGGATGCTTACTTTTCAGTCCCAGCAACAACTTCAAGCACTCTCATCAGCAGTTAAAAGAAAAACGATCTATGTTTCTGTATATAGCATGTCTGATATTTGAGTACTTGTAATAGGATGTCATGATCAGCACATAATATTCTGGGGTATCGGGTTTTCTTTACTTTTGTGTGTACGATGATGTTGTTATGTCCCAGATTTAGGCTCGTAACCGAGATTAGATGTCATGATCTGTTCATAATTCTCTGAACTATCTGGTTTTCTTTACTTTTGTCTAGCATATATAGTGTGCGATGATGTTGTTATGTTTCAAATTTAGGCTCGTAACTGAGATTAATGTTATAAGCTTGAGACATTTTGACCAAAAAAAGCTCGAGAAATAATCACTAGGGCTATTAGAAACCTGAGGAGAAAGCAATTATACTAGTAGTTGAGCTACAGTTGTTAAAACCTAACAAAGAAGTAAAAAAGGAGGAATAAAGAAAAGGAAAAGAAGCAACTTACTCATCCTCAAACGCCAATAAAAGTTAAAGCATAAAACAAGGCATGCACATTGGCCCCAAAAGAAAAAAACAGAAAAGGGCATGAACAAACATGCAAGTGAGTTAGATTGATTTATTTGATTAGATTGCACAAAACTTAACATCCATTATATATATATATATATTTTTTATAAATCTCGTTTTTATCATTCTGTTTTATATTAAAGTTGCATAAAATTTTTTATAATTTTAAAATTTATTAATTTCCTATATAATAGAATGTTATTAATATTTCCGTGTGAGGTCATGTGCAAAAGATTAGGAAAAGTGAACCGTCCAAATAGCCAAAAAAATCCATGTCATTATCCACTGTTATTAATTTATTATCGATACTCAACAGTCAAAAATGAAGCTGAACTCACATTTACAAGTAGATGTGGACATTCTATTTTAAAGATAAGGTAATAATTGTGAAAGGTCCACTCGGCCCCGCATTTGAGGAATCTTAATACCCAATCTTCAATAATGAATATTATATTATTTGGACCTCAAATATTTGATTTGCATCTAGAACGTAGACGAGACAAAATGCATGTTTCAAAGTTTCAACGTTGTTTATCACTGACACGTGTTGAGTTTTATACCCGCAAGTGTACGGATCGTATCTAGTATAGTGCGTGCGTACGAGTATCATTTCTACAGGGAGGCTACCTTAGTTTGGTCTCTATATGCTCGGTGCCTCAAACTAGCTATGTACGTGTATGTACTTTCTTTAGGATTAAAGGGCACTCGGGGAAAGAAAAATGAACCTAAACTAACGTACTCTAATGGAGGAATCTAGGGTGCCAAACTAAGGAAATAAAGCTGTACAATGTTGAAGGGGATCTTGGGTGATTACTGTACAACTAGACTTGGGCTATTATAACGATTCGGTCTATCTATGGCTCGGTTGCTCTCAAGAGTTCTTAACTAATTAACCTCGAGTTTAATTAACTAAGTTCTCTTTGGTGTTGATCAATATCCTACTCGAGAGACTAACCTATTAGTATTGTTTCACATTATATATTAGACTCCTAGAGTATTAACCAGTGCTAGCGAGTACCCTTTTAGTAATGTTTCAGACTAGAGGTATACTCCTATCACACAAGTCATTAATTAAGCATATCAATCAACACACTTAGTTGCAAATAGGGCTCATGCCATTAGCATGGACAAAGGCTAAGGTAACACCACTATTGATAGCATTTAAGCACAAAATAATACATACAACTTCAATTAAGCATTTTAACAAACACATAGACATATTTGATTATCAACACATAGACATACTGATTCATGCCATTAATCAACATAAAGAAATATGTTTAATAGTCAAAGATATTCACAAATCAATATTTATAACCCTAATCTAATATACAACACAAATGCCCAATAATCTAGCCTAATCTAGCAACATGTTTGCAAGAAATAGAAAGAGAACAAGAAGAACTCCCCTAAATCTTGCTTCAAATCCATACAAATCCTTCAAATTCTTATTAGATTCTTCAATCATAGCTTGGTATGGGGTTTAGATGGTGGTTTAGGGTGTTTATTGAAGTGGGAAAAGGGTGAGGGTTTTATTATGGTTTTTAAAATTGAAGTTCCTCTCTGAAAATGAGTTGAAATGAGCAATTTATAGACAGTTTAAACGCATGGCCGGTCGACCTAGCTGGTTAACCAGCTTCTTGATGAACTCGGCCGGCTTAATAATGAGGGCTTTCTAACTTGGGTCGACTGGCTTTTCTTTAGGGTCGTCCGACTGGGTCAGAATGCTCCTTTCTTCATTCCTTTTCGTTCGGTCTTCATCTGTTAGCTCATTTCTTCCTCGTGTAAGCGCTTTCAAAACACTCTTAAAACACGGAATATAACACTTAGTGTAGAATTTATACATTCAAATAAAACTATGTACAAATATTAATAGTTATGCATAAACTCTATACTAAATGCACTCAATTATGCTCTAAACGCCTCTAAGCATGCATGCAAAAACTAGATACAAACATGCATAAATGACACACATCAATCACACTTTTCAAAAGTTGGGTATCTTTGATGTTTAAAATATAAATCTTTTTTAATGTTGTATCTAGACCTTCTATTTATGAAAACACGAGATTTCAGACCAAAAAATTAAAGAAAAAAAATGTAAGGTCAAATTCAAGGCTATTATCGAGATGAGTGAATAGCAAAACTAGCTCAAACTATCTTCAACTTTAATTACTTGGGTTCAGGTTTTGTTGGGAGGAGAGTTTGAATTAGGGTAGAAGAAATTTCAGGTCGAAGAACTAAAGAAAAAAAAAAGATGTGAAGTCAAATTGAAGACTATTATTAAGATGAGTTAGTAGCTCAACTGGTTCAAACCATCTTTGACATTAATGACTTAAATTTAGATATCATTACAGGGGAGTTAGTTTACTATAGGTTTCAAAAAACAAAAAATGAAAAAGTCAAGTATATTATAAGGGTGTCTAGCCGTGCTTATTTGTGGCTTATAAGTATCAAATAATAAAATCATGTAAGAGGGTTTTTTTTTTCCCCCAAATATTTATTAGTCACAGAATAAGCAAAGCCAAACATTCTCTACAGTATCCACGACGGTGACCATATAACAAAATTTTAAAGAGGCAAAGTGTTATATCCTATAAACTTGGGGGCTAACTTTAAAATTAGTTAAAAGTCAAAACAATAACATGAAAAATAGACAACAAAATAATATTTTATCACTCCCGTATTATCTCCACGTTAGAAAAAGACATCGGAAAGTGTATTTCAAAACTTCACCACCCACCCCAACAACTAACATTCTTTGAGGCCCAAAAAGTCATCGTCATCACAAAGCTCGCTAACACTCTAATGGAGGGCGTTTCAAGAAAGTGGATGATTCTTACAGCCACGATATGGATTCAAGCCTTTACAGGAACCAACTTTGATTTCTCTGCATACTCATGTGAGCTGAAGTTTGCTTTGGGGTTGTCTCAGGTGCAGCTCAACTATTTAGCAACTGCATCGGACCTCGGCAAGGCGTTCGGGTGGTGTTCGGGCCTCGCATTGAACTACTTGCCAGTTTGGTTGGTCATGTTCATCTCTGCTTTCATGGGTTTGGTTGGTTATGGTCTTCAGTGGCTTGTGATTCGTAATATTATCACTTTACCGTATTTTGTGGTCAGTATTTTTTACTTTCTTTACCACTTTTTTTGAAGATTGTTTTTTGTATGATGAAAATGACGTGTTTTTTTTTTGAGTTTTTTTTTTTTTGGGGTTATTGTGTTGATATCCCATGTTGGTTTGAAGATATGATACGAGTTTGATTTATAAGAAATTGATATGGGGGTAGTTTAAGGCGTGGAATTTCATGATATGATACGAGAGTGATTTATAAGAAATTAATAAAAGGGTTGTTCAAGGAACGGAATCTTAAGATATGATGCGAGAGTAACTTATAAGAAATTAATAAGAAGGTAGTTCAATGAAGAAAATTTCCTATTTGGGTTAGAGTTGGATTCCCCTTGATTCTATTATAAGCAGCTATTTTCATGACTTGAACTCAGTGATTAAAAGAGCACTGGCTTGACTTAGGAGTGAGTAAGAATTAAGTGAAAAAATCTTTGGTCTAGTTGATGTATGACCTACGACAGTTATTTGCAAGTTTTGTAAGACGCGCCTCACTTATGGAATCCTGGTGACTTGTGCTTGTTGGAGTTGGTCTCTAGGTTTATTGTCATGGTACCTGTAAGGATCCTGACTGACTTGTTGAAGTCCATTAGAGTTTCAAGATTTTATATTTGGCATAGATGTTATGGATGTCTGTATCAGAATACGATTTGTTCAGTTTTCACCAGGAAGAGAGATTTATGCTCTTGTTTTATCTAAGTGAAACATCAGAAAGCAAACAGCATGTTGTAGGCGAGTTAGTTTAAATTGTTCTTCTCATGACCTGTTCTACACTTTTGAGAAGTACTGAAACTAAAAGGTGTCATAGAAGGGGTTGTTTTTCCATTATATTCTTGTACCTGATGCTCAATTATCTTCAGTATTACTTCCTTTCGGTAAAATTTCTAGCGACGCTGGCCATATATAGAAAAGATAGTTTAGGTAACCTGATATTTTGACCTGGATGCTACTAGTGAGGAAAATCTCCAAAAGACTTCCATCAAGTTGAACCCTTGCGGTGTCTCCAAAAATTGTCACATAGAGATGAAACACAAAAGTAGAAACTTGATTGACATTTTAGCATCTTCTTCAACAAGGATGATCAATTGAGATTGCAAAGTCAGATATGTTGGTTTGGCTGTATTATTAAATTGTTGGTGTTAGTTTGATTCTCCACTATTTTGAAACATTTAACATTACTATTAACTAGGGTGTTGAAAAATCATCGTACTTTCTATATCATGCACAATGATTATTGACTATCAGTGTTGATCCTGCAGGTATTTTTACTTTGCTTACTGGCTGGTTGTAGCATTTGTTGGTTCAATACTGTGTGTTTTGTTCTCTGTGTAAAGAATTTTCCTTCTAGTAGACCTCTTGCTCTTGCTCTCACCGTGAGCTTTAATGGTCTAAGTGGAGCCATATACAACCTCGCGGCAGAGGCACTGAATCCATCATCCAGAGCTTCGTATCTTCTTCTTAATGCATTCCTTCCCCTTTTGACATCTATTGCAGCACTAGTCCCCATTCTTTACCAATCACCTCCGGAGACAGTATCTCCACCTGCTGCTAAACGTGAACAGTCAATCTTCAGTTGGTGGAATTTGTTGGCAGGAATCACTGGCCTTTATCTCCTTTTTCTCCATTCAACAGATCCATTAGCATCTCGTTTCATATTTTTTGGGGCCATCTGTCTCCTGGTTTGCCCATTAGGTGCCCCTGTGATTTTCTATGCTCGACACTGGTTTTGTAATACTTCAGTTTGTTCAATTTTCAATTTTGAAAGGCCTGCATTCACTCTTGTTGATGCTGAAGACCATGAACTGCACCGGAGTTTAATCAGTGGAGTGAACAAATCTGTTGATGCAGTAGCTTTCAGCAATAACAATGACAGATTGACTTATGGAATCTTCAATGAGGAGACCGAAAGTAATGTAAGATGTTGCAAGACCATATTGGAAAAGGATAGACTTTTAATGATAGGCGAAGAGCATAAAGCACAAATGCTTGTCCGAAGGCTGGACTTTTGGTTATATTACGTTTCGTACTTTTGTGGGGGTACAATAGGGCTAGTGTATAGTAATAACTTGGGGCAAATTGCAGAATCTCTTGGACATACTTCACAAACCACAACTCTCATTACATTGTATTCATCTTTCTCTTTTTTCGGACGCTTGCTTTCAGCAGCCCCCGACTTCATTAAGATGTAAGTTCTCGAATTCATCTCTTGCTATTGCCACCAAAAGGAATTACTATAGATAAGATATGCTGTTCTCTCTAATGCTCAAGTATAGAAAGAATGAGAGAAAATCTGAGAAAAATATAAAATTTAGTGTCTTGCGTGTATTAAATACAGAACAGCATGATTTTCATAGGGTTGGTTCTAATGTTTCTACGTTAAAGGATCTAACTTAAAACGATGAATGATTACAGGAAGTTCTACTTTGCAAGGACTGGTTGGATGGCTATGATGCTTTTGCCAACACCAGTTGCCTTTTTCTTACTTGCCACTGCAAGCAGTGGCATGGCACTCATTGTAGCAACGTCCTTCATCGGATTGAGCTCTGGGTTCTTATTTGCTGCTGCTGTTTCAATAACATCGGAGCTTTTTGGTGCTAATAGTATGGGTGTAAATCATAACATCCTTATCACGAACATACCAATTGGATCACTTGTCTATGGTGTCCTTGCTGCCACTATTTATGATGCCAATGGTAGTTCTGGCATAATTGAAAAATCTAAACCTGTAGTGTGCATGGGAAGAGAATGCTACTATTCAACCTTAATATGGTGGGGATGTATCTCTGTCTTGGGGTTAGCTTCAAGTTTGTTGTTATTCCTAAGGACTCGACCAGCTTATGATCGGTTTGAGCAGAATCAAATATCTACCAAATTGTACAGGTAGCTCTACGGCTAGCATCAAGTGAATTATATTGTACATGATTTATCCAGCTTTTGACCAATCTGAGCAGAACCACACCTTTTCTAATTTGTATCAATTGCATAGCGTGTGTCCAAATGATTGTCGTGGATTGTACTTGAAACGGCTCTGTTATCTTTGAATGTGGCTTTTTACAGGGAAGAAACAGACCTGATAGCATCCATCTCCTTAGGATTGGCTACAGAACTTGAACTAAAAGACGCCGCATCGGAATATAGCTTTGAAACATGATATATCTGGGCCGTTTCAAGAAGTGATTCTAGTTGAATTGGATCTTGTCAAGATACGAGTGCTGTCCTGCTATATGTGAAATCATGTGTTAGCAGCCAGTGGTTTTCTATATTGGTGAGTTCAGACATAGCCTAATTCTTTGGAAATGGGAAGGGTTTGAGGCATTGTGATCCTCACTGGCCTTACTACCATTATGCATGCGGTCTTTTTAGGGTTTCAGATGATCTCTTTTAAAGAACTCTGGTTGCTGTGCCACAGTGGTTTAGCTTATTCTGATGATATAATTCCAGTGCCTGCAAAAACTTCCTTAGGATTTTTTTTCTTCTTAATCTTGAAGGGTGTTTAGTCAAAGCATTGATTAGGACTAATAAGGTATAGTTGGCCTAGTTGTGAAATTTTAGCAGTTAGCTTCTAATAGGTTTTCAGGGTTTTGATAATTGTGTTGTTGACCAGAACCCGTTGACTGTTGTTGGATTTTCAGCAATTTTGAGGGTAATATCTGCCTTTGAGAACATATATGAATATTTTTTAGGAAAAAAAATGAAAAAGTTTGTCACATGATGCAAAAGTATTTTCACAAAAGTTTGCTTTCCCCCATCTGTGTCTCAAGATCAAAATTGGGGCTTTCTATCATTTTTAGTTAGTGGCTTTCTTTTTCTTTTGGCAAAAAATGGACGAAGTTCGTTCGTTTCAACCATGCTTTTTTGTCAAATCTATCCTTTTTTTTTTTCCCTGCTGAATTTCAATACCAATTTTGTCATACTTTTTCTTTTCCCCGCCCCCTGCTGAGTTTCAATTCCAAACAGGCTAGTCTTCCTGTTAGAGCTAATAGCCAATATCTTGCCTTATAGCTGAGTACCTATTTTTAATTGGAGAAAAGCATTTCTCTTTGATTTGTTGAAAAATATTAGATGGATAAGCAAATGATTAGAATTGATAATTCGGTTATCTGTTAACTAATCAAATTGAATCACAACTAACTAAATTTTCAAATTTGTAAAGTTAAGTAATTGAAACAGAAATTTTTTTATTTTTATTTTTTTGGTCAAACAAGATTTCATTTAAAACCAGGAAATAACTACAAAAGACCAAGGCGAACGAAGCTTGGACAAAACAAAGAGACTGTCAGACAAACGGCTAACATCCCTAAGCAAACCTAACCACCAAAAACTAGGCCCAAAAGGACAAGCGGGCAAGAAGTGGGGGAACAACCAAGTGGCCCAAAACCAAGCAAAATCTTAACCCTCAACAAACAACCAACCAAGAAATTATCCATCGAAAAACAGAAAACAATGACTAGAACCTGTTGCTCCCAAGAAATCAAAGCCTCAACATCTTTCAGTAACCCAACAGATTTGGGCTCAGATTAGTAATGGACAAAGTAAGACATGAAACCAACAGGAAATTGGGATTGAAATTCAACAGATTTGGGCTTCTAAGGTAGATTGACAAAGTAAGCAGATTTCAGCTTTCTTTGGAGAAAAATGGACAAAGTAAGACATGGAACCAAGAGATTTGGGCTCAGATTAGCGAGATAAAGTCGGGAAAGTTCAAGGCCCGAGTACCAAGAAAATCCCACACAGAACAAACACGTCCAAAAAGGAAAAGAAAAAAAAAAGAAAAAGAAAAAAACAGGGAGATAAAAAGCAACAGAGAAAACCAAGAAGATGAGCCATGACAGAGGCAAGCCCGAAAAGGGGTTACGGGCTCACCCCAAACACGAAAAGGCCTAGGGGAAAAACCTGGGAGGGTAAGGTTGGAAAGTTCTTCTCTCAAGCGAGAAAAGAGAGTAACCAGGCAAAAGTGTGTATATATATATATATATATATATATATATATCTATGTATATATATATTTTAACTGTTTATCAAAACAAAATTTGGACTACTTTGATAATTGAATTATCAACTATCGCTTTGATTTTGGTTAGTATCCAAAATAATTTGAATTGCGAAAAGACGAAGTAAAAGAAGTACATGTCAATTTGGATAACTGAGTTATTACAATGCCAAAAGCATAATCAAAATTTTGAAGGATTTGGACAATCGATTTGTTGAAACAAAAATTAACACGTGGAAATGAAAATAGAATGAATAAACTGAATTTTTTTTTGATAATTTGGTTAATATTCAAAACTTACAAATATCATCCATATATAACAATTAAAAAATTGAATAAGTTGATTTTTTATTCTTTAAAATAAATTGAAATACTTTTTCGATTTCAATTCCATTATTTGTACGACCTGAAATTTGCCAACTCTTGTGAAATGCAGCATGCACATGAACATGCACTTCAAGTTGAAGCCCTCCAAAAGGTATCAATCAGATCCAACTCTTTCTGCAACTTCTTGGACTATCTAGGAGGTTGTTTCATCTGAATCCCACTGGCACGAAAGCATCATTTAATTTAATTATGGAGAATCTTGATTTGCATAACCAAATAAAAATATATTAATTATGGAGAATCTTGATTTGTATAACCAAATAAAAATATAATAAAAATCACATCAAATGTTCTTTTGCATCTCATGTTGTAAAATATTCAATGCGTACTTAATTAAGAAAATAATTATTTCCGTGTGCAAGAAGACACAGCTTCTGCAGCCGCTTTGTATACGGTTCTCAACTCCCCACTCTGCGACAAATTTCTTCTTATATTATTCTTGTTTTCCGTTTGTTTAATTTTTGGATGGTTTCCCCAATTTCTTCCTTTTTTTTTTAGTTCTTAGTTGGTAATTTTAAAGAGAGGTATCAAATACAAAATAAAATATCACAAAACACACCGTCTTATGTTAGTGGCTAAGATAAAAAGTAGAGCTATCAAAACAGGTTAGAACCTGTCGGTCAGCTTGCCAAAGAAATAAACCAGACCCAACACTCCAAACTAAATGGTCGCGTTGGGTCTATCTGGGGTCAACTTGCCAACTGCCAAAATTTTTGACATATATATACATATACATATATACGTATACATGTATATATACACATATATATACATATACATATATATCTATATATATATATGTATGTATGTATGTATGTATGTATATATATAAAGATTAGGGAGATATTAGAATGAAAGTACAGAGTGGTAGGATTTAAAGGGTGTTTGGTTTTGCTTATTTTAGGTGTTTATATTTGGTACTTATAAATAATAAATAGTAAAAAATATATGAGAGAATATTTTTTTTAAATATTTATAAGTACCTAAAATAAGCAAAGCCAAATACCCTCTTACATGAACTCAAGCCCCAAGTTTAGTTTTGGTTTTGTTTGGTACGATTTGTTAATTTGTCATGAATCAGAAGTCAAATTACCCAGGTCATCTATTTTGGAGTTGTCTGTTAATTTCTGCACCAAAGCAAGCTGCGAGATTGACAGATTAACCAATAAAATCCCTTGTTAAATGGTTAATTTACATGTTTAATTTAGGCTCTTAAACAGTACATATTTAGCAATAATGCTGGCAACTAACAACTTAGCTAGCTGTCAATTTTATCAGCAGTAAACTTGGGTGCTTTTTAGAAAATTATCCTTTAATCTGAGTTAATATATAGGAGGAAAGAAAAAACCAAAAATTAAGAGAGATGGATTTCTACTTCTCTTGAATGTGTGAGTTGGACCATAGCCACCGAATACGCGGAGCCAAATGCAACACTATACGATAAACTTATCCCATCAACCTCTTTACTTTGATTTATTACCACCATCCAACAGCACCAGGATTTTCGATGTTTACGGACGTTCATATTAGGGTTTTTTTTTTTTTTTTTACCAAAAAAAAGATTAGGGTTTTTTTTAAAAAAAAAGACAATCGTGTTTTGCGTTTACTCTTATTAATGACTTGAACTGGAGATTGGTAAGTTTTAAGTAAGGAACATTAACATTAATGTATAATATGCACCGAACCCCCATGTTTATAATACATGCATGTTATCTTCTTTTAGTTTTAAAATAGGCTTGGATACTCACTTGAAGGATATATGTGCTACACAGAGAGGCCTTGTGTTTAATTTTTGGGTTATGTGTGCTATATATTTTAAAACCACAAGGGGTCATACACCTATTTTGACGCTGAAGGAGTAACATGCACTTATAATAAACTATAAGAAAATTTGGTGTAATTTACTAAACATTAACAGACTGTTTGGAACAAATGAATACTACAAAATTTTGTGAAATTCATTTGCAAATCTAATTTTTTATATTTAGTAGTACTTTATTAAAATGTGGAATTCATTTACAATTACTAGATCTACAAATCTTAGACAAGCTGTAGTTATACTCAAATCTTAGCCTAAAAGGTGGAATTTGCAATTATATGAAAAGCGAATCCACAAAAAATCTTACAAAGACAAAAATATCCTTATAACTATTAACATAATACAACACTGTCTTTTTTTATACAATCTTATTTAAGTAAAATGTACATATTAATTATAATTCCAGATGTGTTCCAAACACAACTTAGATTAGAGAATGACTGTGACAACGAAGCCGATCTAGATAGGATAGGGTAGCATCTTTTCCAGTGTGGTTAAGAAAGGGGTACAAGGAGCTGTAAAAAGGATTTATAAATAATAGAATTGATTTAAAATTGGTTTATGTATTCAAACAATCGAATTCATTTACAAATATAATTTCTTATAGAATTCATTTGTAAATGAAATAAATTCTATATTACAAGACCTTCCAAACACTAACTTCTTTCATGAAAAAAAGTATGTATGTAAAAAAGAAGTATATACTTTTTTTCAAAAAAAAGTTATTTTTTTATATAAGTTGTATCGATTTAAAAGAAAGTTGAAAACTTTGTTAAAAGCTCAAATTTAATTTTTCTTTTTTCATCAGTTAGAGATTTTCAATTTACTAAAAAAAAAAATACCTTTTCCAAGATTTATACAATTTTTTTTAAGAAAAATATCAATTGGGACAAGCTAGCTCTTAATGCTGCCTTAGCTCCTTAACCACATGCTGCCATGTGAAGCATTGCTGTATGGCATTTTCCGCTGGCGTCGGCGCATTTGCAAAATATTGTTTTTGAAGATGAACATATTACTAAACTGCTAAATATCACGAGTCAAATTTATTAGTTATAAAATGTTAACCAAGACTTAATATTTATAAATTATTGGTATATTTATAACAAAAAAACATGAATAATTTATAATTATTAAAGTGGTTCATGATATTATAAAAATCCTCACTCATTATTATAACCCACAAAGCAATTTTAGAAGAAAATTTCACAAAAACATAGGGTCTATTTGGATTGGCTTTTGTTTAAGAAGAAGTATCTTTTTTTTTAAAAAAAAATTTATATATTTTTTATAATTATTATTTAATTTAACTTCTAAAAAAATTAAAATTTTCAAAAAGGCTCAAATATATTTTTTCCCAAAAGTTAGAATGCTTTCCCAAAAGAACAATTTCCCCAAAAGTTATTAAGACCTGTGTTGAATATATTTTTCCCCTAAAAAAATACATTCTTTTACAATAATTATTTAGTTATTCAATAGCCAAAACTTTTAATTTCTCAAAATAATATTATTTTTTAAAAATTATAAAAAATCTAAGAAAACAATCCAAATGAATCTTTAAAAAAGCCGATTCAAATAAAACCCACAACACGAGTTTTTAAAGGGTGTTTGGCTAAGCTTATAAGTTTGTTTATAAGCCATAAATGATGAAAAATTTATTTGGTAAAGAAGCTTATAAGCCAGTAAAGAAATGCAGCTTGACTAGTTTTTTTTTGAGAGGTTATAAGCACTTAGCCAAACATATTAAAAAGACATATTTATTTTTAAAATTTTATTATATTAATTAATGACATGTTATTTTTAATAATTTTAATTATTATTATTATTTATAAATACTTATTTATTAAACATGTTAAAAGTTTATAAGTACATGTTTATCCAAATACAAAACTACTTGTTTATAAGCACGGAAAAAGAAGCTTAGCCAAACAGGCTCTTAGAAAGGAAAACAACCACGGCAAGTTACTATGGCGCGGAGAAGAGCAAAAGATCTCTTTCACTTTCTCGTTTCATTTTCTTTGTCATCATCTTGAATTTCGATTTCGAGTAGCATAAGAGCATATATAAATATAACAATGAGGCCACGTAGAGAATCTGTACAGCGCAAACCCATCAGCGGATTCGATTACTACTCCTATGCAAGGCGAAAAGCCACTGACTCCAAGCTTTTTCATCACTGGAAACACTTGCCTGCGAAGCTTCTGTTGGCCATAGCCATGGCGGGTCAATCAAGAAAATGGATGATCTTGGTAGCAACCATATGGATTCAGGCATTCACTGGAACAAATTTTGATTTCTCTGCGTATTCGTCTGAGTTGAAGGCTGTTTTGGGGGTCTCTCAGGTGCAGCTCAACTACCTCGCCACGGCTTCGGACCTCGGCAAGGCTCTGGGTTGGTCATCTGGGTTGGCTTTGATGGTTTTGCCCCTTTGGGTCGTCATGTTCATTGCTGCCTTCATGGGGTTGCTTGGTTATGGTCTTCAATGGCTTCTCATTCGTAACTTCATTGCCCTCCCCTATTTTCTGGTTAGTTTTGGTTTTCGTATTTATGGCTCGTTTAGATTGGTCTTTTTTTTGTATAATTAAAAAAAAAAAAGAAGTAATTTTGAGAAGCTGAAATATCTGGTTTATGAAAAGAGCTGAATATTTTTCTTGGTTTGTGCTGAATATACATTTTTGTTAATGTCTCTGTTGAAATATCTGGTTTATGAAAAGAGCTGAATATTTTTCTTGGTTTGTGCTGAATATCCATTTTTGTTAATGTCTCTGCATGATGATTCGCATTTTTGAGGTTTAGTTTGATTTGATTTGGTTTCATGGTATCATTTTTGCAATTTCTTGAACCAAAGATTGTGGTTTGAGCATTAATTATGCCAAGTTTTTACTCGACAAATTCTTAGACCAAGGAAATATTCATATGTTAAATTGTTTATAGGCCTTTTTGATTTTGCAGGCATCAGTTGTATTACATACATATACAATGAATCCCCTGATTAAAAGAAAAAGAAAAATTGTTTTTGGTGGATGGAAAAAGTTGTTGAGAGTAAATTTCACTCGTGAACCCTTTGGTCAAGTACTTTCCAGGTGGTTGAGCACCTACCAATCCTTATTTTTGATAGTTAATAATGTTTGTTTTTCGATTGTAACAAGGACAAGAATATAGTGAGATGAGTGGACAAGCATACTACAAATTAAAGATTTTTCTATTCGGTTCTCTTTTGGGGCCACATGTACCCAAACAAGAAAGCTAAAGAGGTGAATGCAGGTTGGTCAGTGTCAGATCGTGGCACAACATGGTTGTGTTCGGATTACGTTTGTTTGTTGTTTTCTGCTTTGGCTAGGTTGCCTATTTCCAAATTAGAAGCTTCTTTAGGTTTACTAATTATAATATTTGATGTATAGAGTGAAAAACAATAACTCATAACGGTTAAATCTCACTTTTGCTATATTATGATGCTATGACGAGATCCTTACTCCCCCGTCCCGTTTATAAATGTTTTGCTGTTGGATGTTTTTATTTGTTACTTGAAACTTAAGAATGAATCGATTAGATTTAGTGATGGCCTACAATAAACTTTGTCATAGGCAATGAAAATGATAAGGCAGTTGTGAACTTTCTAAGTAGCTATAGAAAAGAAAAGTACTGCACCAAGTAATTCATAAGCATGGAAGTTTACATGTCTGAGACAAGAAGTTTAACTTCACAAATTGAAAAGCTTGTATAGATTTTATATCTAGATTAGCTACTATACAGTATTCGAATCATGCTACTACGAAAGCTAATCCTGGACTTTGCTGAATTGCTCATGTTGTTTTACATTGCTTACTGACTTTCAGTGTTATCATTGCAGGTATTTTTGCTTTGCTTACTGGCTGGTTGCAGCATTTGTTGGTTTAATACAGTTTGTTTTGTTCTCTGCATAAAAAACTTCCCAACAAATAGGCCTCTTGCTCTTTCTCTTACTGTGAGTTTCAATGGAGTGAGCGCAGCCTTATATAACCTTGCAGCAAAGGCCATGAAGCCCTCGTCTGATTCATTTTATCTTCTTCTCAATGCATTTGTCCCCTTCTTCACATCTCTTGTAGCACTGATTCCCATTCTTCGCCAGCCACATATCGAGCCTCTCCCTCCGGATGCTGTTAGACGCGATCAATTTATTTTTCTTGTCCTCAATTTCCTTGCCGTCATCACTGGCTTCTATCTGCTTTTCCTCCATTCATCAGATTTATCAACAGCGCGTATTCTTTTTCTCGGAGCCGTTCTTCTCTTGGTGCTCCCTCTAGGCATCCCTGGAATTATCTATGCCCGAGACTGGTTTCTCCATAACATTTACTCAAGCTTTCGCCTTGAAGGCTCAAGTAGCTTCCTTCTTGTCGACACTGAAGATCTTGAGCTGCATCGATCTCTAATTAGCCACGAAAGCAGCTTACTTAGCGAAGCATCTTTCATAAGTGACGGATCAACTTATGGTATGCCTGGAAAAGATATTGGAGATAATGAAAGGTGGTGTGATAATGTAATGGGGAAAGATAGGTTGATAATGCTAGGGGAAGAGCACAAGGCAGGAATGCTCGTACACAGGTTGGATTTTTGGCTATACTATGCTGCTTACTTTTGTGGAGGGACTATTGGATTGGTTTATAGTAACAATCTTGGACAAATAGCACAATCACTTGGGCAAACTTCAATGACTTCGACACTTATCACCTTGTACTCTTCATTCTCATTCTTTGGCCGCTTGCTCTCAGCTGTTCCTGACTACATTAGAACGTATGTTTCTCTTGAGACTCGATACAATATTTCATCTAAATGAACTGTTCTCGTATGCCTGCATTGTCCTCTCTAATGTCATACATGAGCACGCATGTATGTTTCCTCTTTTGCTTACTCCATGTTTGTCATGTTTCATTTTGTATCTTTTTAGTTTCTAGCCTTCTAATTTTGTGTGCGATTCCATCCATTTTTAAGGCATATTCACCCCCCACTTCATTTTAAGTGTCTTTCTCCCATGAAAAATAGGATAATTATAACTGAAGCACACAAAAGTATTCATGAGAGGCATGAGAATGTTGTATTTGTTTCTCACAATAGTTTACGAGGATCTTCTACAATTTTCCCGATTAGAAACTGTTGCTTTGCGATTGAATATATCTCATAACTATCGTACGTGCAGGAAATTCTACTTTGCACGGACAGGCTGGCTGTCCATCGCGCTCTTGCCTACGCCAATTGCCTTCTTCCTGCTTGCTGCAACAGGTAGTGCAGTGGCTCTCCAAGCCGGTACAGCTCTAATTGGATTGAGCTCTGGGTTCATATTCGCTGCTGCAGTTTCAATAACTTCTGAGCTTTTCGGGCCTAATAGTGTTGGTGTAAACCACAATATTCTCATTACCAACATCCCAATTGGATCACTTCTATATGGTTTTCTTGCTGCAATAGTTTACGACACCAATGCTAGTTCTAGCACAGAAACCATTGGCGAGGAAGTAGTGTGCATGGGGAGAGAATGTTATTTCTTAACCTTTCTATGGTGGGGTTGCATTTCAGTTCTGGGGTTGGCTTCGAGTATGCTATTATTCCTAAGGACACGAGCAGCTTATGAAAGTTTTGAACGAAACAGATTATCTACAATTTTGTATTGATGTTGAATGTTAATTACTGCAAATTTTATTGTATCATATTGAAAATGAGATCCTTGTTCAGTCTCAGATTACAAAATGGTGAAAAAAGAATAGATTATCTAGGGGTACATACAAAACGTTTCATTTTTAATACAAAGGAAAAGTCTTTCATAAGCTAATGCCATCTTACTTGCTGTAAACATAGAAGCTGCAAAATCCCTGCAAGCCTTTCCTCTTTGTGCTAGCCTCTTAGAACCTTCGGCTACCACCAACTCTAGTGCTTCGAGCAATGAATCCGCATTAGGCGAAAACAGGAAGCCAAACTCATCATCAACAATTATGGTACCCTTAACACTGGGAAATCTCGACACCATAACTGGCTTTCCACTCATCATAGCCTCCATCAGTGTAAGATCAAGGCCTTGTGGCCGAAGTGTTGGGTTAACGAAAATGTCGATTGAGTTATAGAAGGTGCGTAATTCAGATGGATTAATGGACCCCAGAACTATGACTTGTGATCCTAAATCTTTGTAGCGGTGCAGCCATGGTCCAGAGCCAGCAACCACCAAGTAAACATCAGGGTGCTTTACCTTAAGCTGAGAGAAAGCTTCATGTAGCAATGGATGACCTTTATCTTTCACTAGCCTTCCTGCAACACCAAGAACGATTCTTGCATTTTGTGGGACACCAGTCTTGGTTCTGAAATCAAGGCCTAATTGCAAATCTTCCTTAAAACCATCTTCATTGACGCCATTGATGATTACATGGACTCTGTTACTTGGGATTTGATAAACATCCCTTAACATTTCACCGCAGCTATCACTTATGGCTACATGATGAGCATAACTTCTGAAAAATCTGATTTCGTTTAGCACTTTTGGTAACATGCCCTGAAGACTATTGTTGAAACCAGGCGAGATTGGCTCATCAGGCTTGCGTAACAGGTCCTGAAAAATACTAGATTGTACACTTTCCAGGGCTATACCATGCCATGTTACTGCAAGATTTGGGAGATCGCGCGCTAGCCAGTGAGGAAGCGCAACGCTTTCTGAGTGAATCACATCAAAGGGTTCGCGCTGATGCTCTTCCATGAACTGTTCCCATGCTTTCTTGTACTGCCACCGCCCTGGTTCACCCTCGTGTGAATGGATTTGAGGCAAGAATTTTGGCCTAGTCAGTGTGTTAGCTTGGAAAGGAGAAGTGAAGACATGTACTTTATGTCCACGGCTAGCTAGAAATGTATGTAAAGTGTAGGCGTGGCGCTCCATGCCACCAGGGGTGGCACCATTAGGCCATTTCCTGGAGAAAACCGCGATTTTCAGAGTCATCAGAGGGGGGTTTTCGTGGTGGAATCTTAGCCGATTCCATGCGAATTCTGCAGTGCGAAGATCACCAATCCAGGCCTGGATGTGAGTGGTAAGCTTGGTGCAGATAGGACTTGTAAAGGTGTGGAGAAGCAGAGTTGGTATAGTGAAAAGAACAATCAAGAAAAGGGTGGTGCAGAGATTAGACTGCACAGAGATGATTGCCTTCTTGGGCTTGTCTTTTGAAGCCATTCTTTGAGGTGGTTTGGAGGTATGGAAATGTACGCCATACATGTTAAATATTGGCCAGTATTTTCTATTTTCGTTTTCCTATTCAAGGCAGGTGAAAAATCGTTTTCAACTCGTGACAATTAATCCAGAACTCTCAAACCTAAAGTAAGAAACATATTATTAGACTATTAGGCTGGTATTGTTGTTTACTTTCGGATCAGAACAAAAAAAAAATGTTCACGTAAAAAGGTTAGGTAAGAAATGAAGTGAGTGCCACGCTATACTGGAGTTTCAGCTTTGAGTGCGTTCCGCACGCCTCCCACGATAATAGCATGGATTCTTAAGCCTTCAAATGTGACTCCTTCCTTGGCTTGACATGAGCAAAAAATGCACAACAATAATACCCTATATTATTCATACTACTACATAGTTTGTTGACGTGTTTCAATTAGAAAAATACAGAATCATTTTTGCAAAATGAAGAAAGTTGGCTTCTTTTTTCATTTTATTAGTTATTCAATTTTTTTATTCTAGCATAGAGGTGTCACCAACATTATTGGTATCTAATTTGAGCAAAGGAAGTCAGTGTTAGATAGTCGACCACTAGCATTAATTGATTCTATTTAATAAAATATAACTTGATTTGTTTCGGTTTAGTATCGATAGTTCGAAAGAACGCATTTGATCTTCCTCAAGGAAAGCGCAAAGCACATTTTATATGAAGATCCCAAAAGTGCTATTAATTGCTCGTCATGTAGAGAATATTGATTTTCTTTTTTCCTTCTACACCTGCTTTGACCATGTCATTAGGTTGAATCAAAGCCTCAGATAATCTTTACATAACTATAGAGATATGCATTTGACCAATTAATTTTTTGTCTTTGGTGCAGTTAATTAAGGCTGATTTTAAGTATTTTGTCATGTACGGAATACATGTATACTGAAGACAGGGGAAAAAAAAAAGAAAAAAGAAAAAAGAACGCTTTGTCTTTCCCAACACTTGCGCCCCTGTATGAATTTCGCAAGTTAACAACTATCTAAGTCAGAGGCGCTGCTTTTTTTTTTTTTTTCCTTTTTATTCTTGACAATGAAACATTATTGTAGAGCTTTGAGTTAATATCAAAGATGAAATTTAGAAATTTATGATCTTTACAGAAAAGACATAATTCAGGTTAGAGCTTCTACGTACTCTTTTTGGATCTTCAAACATTTTTCTGTTGCTCCAACTCTAAGCACTACTTGAGGGACATTAAAATTGGATAAGGTCATCAATAATGCACATGAATGGGCTTATATTTCATGAAATGGATTATAGACAATCCAGAGAGGATTAGCATCGGCAAAAAATCATTTTGTTGTCAATTAAGGTTTGTTAGTAAAGATTAAGGATAGTTCAAGTGGTGAAGACTATCTTTTCAGAAGTGATTACTAGGGATTAGATCTCGCGAGGGATGAGGTGTTGGGTTGGAGGTTCGGATTTAAAAAATAAAAAATAAAAAGGAAAATAAAAAAAAAAACGCTTGTGAATCTCATATTGAACGAGGGATGGTCCTTGAATTCAATGAGACATTTGGTAGGTGCTTGAAATTTCAGCTATTGCATGTGGCCTGTTTGTCTTTCTAGTTCAGAATCACATGGAGATATCTATGATTTCGTAATCTTCTTTTCTTATTGAGAAAACAAAGGAAACCAAAAACGGCATTACTTGTTTTTCTTTTTTTTTTTCTTTTTTAGTAGAATGGAGGAGGATCCCCCAGTGTTTTGTTGCATGACAATTGTAAGTCCAGAAGAAGGAAAGGCCATAGATAGACCTACTTCTTAAACAGATATATGTTCCGTGTTTGGTATATAATTATTTAGATTCTTTATTTACTATTATTATAGAGTTATAATTCATTTTCTGAATGGGCTTTAGTGACCTCTCGTTCTGTTTAAATTAGGAATCTTATTTTTATAAAGATTTATCTCTCTTTGTAATTTATAAATACTATCTTCTGTAATGAGTTAGTGCGTGAAACAAAAAGTAAGATAGAGCCAGGAGAGCTTTAACCCTCACTCTCTCTCCATATTTATGTAGTAGAATTCTCTTGTCGACTTGTAGCTCAGGTGGGCATACGGGTGGACTCTTGAGTGCAAGTGTTTGGGTGCTGATACATGCCTCAGTTGATCAGATTTTTTCCGTCAAAAGTGGGTTAAGGCCAGAAATTGTGATTCTTGGTTGGTTGCTCAAGATTGTCACACCACTAAATATAGACATATATTTGTACAACACATTTACAAAGGCAGTTACCCATGCCTTAAAAAGTTTAAATACAATTTCTTCTACAAATACCACAACCCCTCAGCTTATGAAGTGATTATTGAGCTTTAACTATAACATTAGGAGAATGTTTCTGGTAATTAATACCCTTACTATTTTCCCTCTTCATTTTTGGTGAATAAACTGAATTCTTGCTGCGTTTTGGTGAAGCTGGCCACTGCCCACAAGACGTCGCCACGTCTTTGAGGTGCTGTAAGCTTTCAAGAGTTTGGATAATTTCAGGCATTTTGGGCCTGTCTTTTGGGTTCAGGCTCACACATTTTGATGCCAAGAGTGCCATTTCTTTTGCTCCCTTCACGGAGTACTGCCCACCCAATCTTGGGTCGATGATGCAGCGCAGCCTCCGGGTGCTGCTCAAGTAAGGCCTTGTCCAGTCCACAAGGTTCTGCTCATTCTTGGGCCTTCTTTTGTCCACTGCTCTTCTTCCTGTTAGTAGTTCCAGTAACACCACTCCAAAGCTATAAATATCGCTTCTTGTAGTCAAGTGGCCTACAATGTTTTGATGTTTGCATTAGGATTTAGTGTCCCCTTTCTATATATTATTAAGCGTATGGCTACTATACTATTACTATTTGCGGATTTTGGAGTTTCAGACTTGGGACATAATAACCATATTTGTTTTTCCTTTTTAATTTTGAGGGTGTTTGGTGTTGCTTTTTTTAAGATGCTTATAAGCAATTGATACCTGTAAATAGTTTTTGGTGCTTCCAAGCAATTGACATATAAGTAGAGAAATGTATAGATAAAATGTGCTTATAAGTTATTGACATGTTTGGTAAATATGAGTTTATAAGTAATAATGTTTGTTAAAATAATTAAAAAGGACCTTTCTTTAAACTAGAAAAATGTTGATTTTCTTTTCTTTTAATAGAGTGTAATTATCCTTTTATTTGATCAAATCACCTTACTTATAAATGGGTATTTAAAAAAAAAAAAGTCAAAGTGTTGTTCTTTTACCTGCTTATAAGCAATTAAAATTTGTTTACGATTTTACCAAATATGTAACTTTTCTACTTAAAAATAAGTTTGACGTACTTATAAGCAAATTCAAATTAAAAATTTTAACGATCTATAACTATATCGCTAAAAGCATGCTAATTCTATGCTTGATACACTACCTGTGCTGACATATTCAGGAGCAGCATATCCGTAAGTCCCCATCACCCGTGTTGTAACATGCGATTTTGATCCTTCAGGCCCCATCGTTGCCAACCCAAAATCTGACAATTTAGCATTAAATTCCTGCAATAGAGAAACTAAACTGGTTGGTTCTTAACACCAAAGAAGCAAAACAATGAATCATGAGCTTTTCCCCTCATAAGGTTAAAACATTGCGTGGAGATCTAATACGATGAACTGAGGACGTAATTTTGTGAAAATCATACCGAGTCTAGTAAGATGTTCGATGTTTTGAAATCACGATATATCACGGACTTTTCAGCGCCGCCATGCAAGAAAGCGAGGCCCTTTGCTGCACCGATAGCAATTTTCAATCTTGTGGCCCATGGCAATGAAATGGATAATCCTGCATTTTGGAGCATACAATTTTTAATTTTTCCCTAGTCCCAAGATAAGATTGTAACAGCTAACAATAATAGGGCTTGCCATTCCTTTCATTATTACTTACTCTTAAATAGGTGATTTTCTAAGCTGCCCCGCGGCATGAATTCATACACAAGAAGGCGCTGTTCATCTTCGCAGCAGTAGCCAATCAATCTAACCAAGTTTGGGTGCCTTAGCTGCCCCAAAAATATTACTTCAGCCTGCCACGAAATAGCAAGCGTGTTCATTAGTGTGATCTATAATTTTAAAAGCTTAATATTGCTTTTAAAATAACTTGAACCTCATTCAATAAAGCAAGTATTAATAATCAATGCATTATGTTCAATAGTACTTCTACTTGAAACTCTATTACTAAAAAGTTTGTCGGTTAGTTAAAATTTTATACTTAGACCGATAGAGACAATAACCTAAAGTGAAGAGGATAATAATAGAATATAAACAATTTTAGGTCAAGAGTATGGTTGTCGGGGCTAACGACCCTGAAGTCTTGACTCGAGACAAACTCGAGAGAAAATCAAGGATTTGGACCCAATTAACGTAAATGTCGTGATTCTAGAGAATTATTATTTAATTCATTTGAAAAAAGATAAAACAAACATAGAAAAGTATTTTATCCCACCAAATCAGTGACGAATCTTTTTAGTCTAACAATGAATAGGAAAAGACACCAACCATAATATTCTGGGCCCCGTTTTGTGTCTCGATATTAAAGTTGAAAACTTTTGTTAAAAACATCATGCCTCCTTAAAATCAAGACGTTCTATGAGCCAAAGGAAAAAAGAAAAAAAACGAATATGACATTCTAGTGAAACCAATTATGGTGCTACTAAAAGAAAATTCCTTCGGTCTCTTCTATTTCTGGCGTGTGGGAAAAAAATAAGCACTTTTACGGCCTAACAGGGTTTAAAATAATTAAATACGCTGGCCCGAACCGTAATTCTTCTAATGATGTACTCATACAAGACACTAGTAACTAAAAGAGAATTTAAATTTAAGAAAAACACGTACAAAACGAAACTAATCTCAAGTAAATTTATTCTAGATGTTAATAACATGAAATTAAGATAATCTTACTAGCCATTCGCGATGCCCTTGCAAGCCTTCAATGTCCAGGAGCTTAACCGCAACAGCTTGAGCCTTCAAGCCAGGCCTCAAGCTATCATCAATATACCCTTTATGCACTGTCCCAAAACCACCTTCACCCAACAAGTAATGGCTCGAGAAATTCTGAGTTATATCACGCAATTCACTCAGCTGAAAATCACACAAGTCAGGGCCAAAAGCCTGTGCAAGATCCTCGTGGATTCGAGTCGACGAAGAACGACTCAAATCCGACAATGATGATCGACGAAAAGATGGCACCGGAGCAACATTCTCCGCGATTTCCGACTTTGAGGTCCGGCACCGGCTAAACTTGCCGAATATTGTCTGATCCTTGACTGAACAACACGGTGCTGTAAAGGGTTTCCAGGGCTTGGAGTCCTTCATTATTTGGTTGAGAATATAAGTAGATAGGTTGTGAACATATATATGTACAAAGCCTTGAGATTGCATTGAAGTAGAGCAAGCTTTGCTTATCCATAACTACGCTTGAGGGATTAAAAAAGACAGAGAGCTGACATGGCTTTCTTTAACCACTCCAACCACTCTAGGAAATAGGGTATTTTGTTATGATCTTATGTTGTAACATTATTTTTTGTTACTTGTTTTATAACCTATGATGATGTCTTCATGCGAAAAAAGTCAGTTGTATAATATGATATTCTTGATCACTTTCAACTTAGGCGACTTGTGTTCATGGATGATATGTGAATGGTACCAGAATGCAATGTTGAAATACTAATTTGCCCGTTTGAATTGTTTTTTTCCTTTTTAATATAAAAGAAGTATACTTTTTGCAATAAATATTAAACTTGATTTTTAAAAAATGAGAAAAACTGAAATTCAACTTTTTTAAAAAATTAAAAATTTTTTAACTTAAAAAAATACTTTTCTTTTAAAAAAATTATAACAAAAAATACTTTTACAAAAAGTGAATGCGAACAAGTCCTAATAGTTAAGACTCATGGTTATAATTTAGTTTGGGTAGGAGCTGATGTGTAAGCATCGCGAGGAATTTCTAGCACCCCATGATTATAATTTTTCTGCTTCTTATCCTCTTCGTTTAAAAAATTATGCAACAAATTAAATAACATTGTAAAGTTCTTGTTTTTTAGTCTCCACCTGATGAATAAAGTATGTGTTAAGTATAGGTGCATTATTGTCCATGTCTTTTTTTTTTTTTTTAAGTATAGCTAAAAGGAAGCAGTATTAGTATCACTAAATAATCATGTTAGAGAATCATATTAAGATTCATGGGTTTCATCTTATGCTCTATTTGTTATAATCTTATTTTAAAATACTTATCCTATTAAAATAAAAGTACATCTTATAAAATTTAAAATATCTTATCACATGCATCCTATGAAAACAAAACAAATCATACTTTTTATCATATAATAAATAAGTAATGCATTCTATCTTATTTTTTATAATTATAGAATCCATGATACATGTAATAAGATATCGTAGATCTTATAAGATATCTTCAAATTTCAATAGGTTCCAAACACACTATTAATATCATTAAACAAATATCTAGTATATTGATTTTGAAAGTTTTGATTTTTCTCATATACGGGGCAACTATTATGTTCTCCAATAGGTAAAACTGAAATTAAAGCAGCTGAGAGTTTTAATGCAAAGCAACCTAATGGCTAATAATACAATTTCTTTTTTTTTTTTCCATTTAATAATAACTGCATTGTATAATACAAGCTTGTATAATTACTCATTTTGGACAAATATATTTTACTACTTAAACTTCAATTTCTCTTATGGAACAGAATATTCTATAATGTGTAACGTTAATTCATATTTAACTTTTGGAATAGTATAAATATATATATATATTTATATATATACGTACATATATATATATATATTATGTGTGTTTGTGTGTGAGATTTTTAGTATAATCCATTATCTCTTTTATATGATCACGTTCCTATTATCCTATCAAATTCTTAGTGAAGTTTTCATAATTTATCAGTTATATAATGATTTCAGAATATTCAAAACAAAACCAAAAGGATCCAGAATTAATGTAAACTTTTATTCGTAAACGAAAGGGTGAATTTCTTAAAATTTTTTAGAATATTTATTTATCTGAAAAATCATAAATTCAGAACCACCATATAAAATAAATTAATATTTTTTTCTCTCCTGAGTTCTTCGTCGTTGATCTACTCGATTTTCTTTTTGTTACGCAAGCATTTACTCGTTCCTGACCCTACTCTTCCTTTCGGCTTTTGTTACTCACCCGTAGAAGCGCGCATTCGAGTGATGCCCCATATATTAATGACAACTCAATTCGAGAATTAAAAGTTTCAAAAGAGAGAAGGTACTACTAAACCATACATTTTCGTCATAGTTTTTTCACACTGAAAACAAGAACATGTACCTAATTTTGTATTCCAATAATAATTTACGTAAGCGTGCCACAAATTAAACTAATTCAGATATTGGACACTAGCAGATAACATAGTTTTGTTCCAGTTTTGTCTTATGGCTAACAATCTGGAAGGGAGAGGTTGAAAAAAATGAGATCACAAGTGACGTCCTTAGAAGCTGTTTCCTGCTCCACTACAACAACCGTTTGGATACTCTTAAATCTAGCTAAGATATTTGCAGGCTTTTCATGGCTGACAAATTTGTGACCATTAGTGATCTCATCAATATATATGGCAGTTGTAAAAGAATTTTTACGGTACTTATTTGGGTACTTATAAGAACTTTTTATTTAAGAAAAAAGTAATCGGTAATTTTTTTTTTTGGGATGTTTATTATAGGGTCTGTTTGATTGGTGTTTTCTTTTTTTATAAGGCTCTGTTTGTTTGCAAGAAAATATTCTATTGGAAAATATTTTTCCAACTTTGGCATGTTTGGGAAAGATGGTCAATTGAAAAAGTTTTTCAGTAAAAAATTACGGCTAGTTATATTTTAATGAAAATATATTCTAAACCAAAGGTATGAGAAAATATTTTTCATGACAACCAAGCACCAAAAAATCTTCATGTTTTCCATAAAAACATTTTCTCTTAACAAGTTTTTCCTGCAAACAAACGGAGCCTCAATGAAAAGATACTTTCTTTTTCTTGAAACAACTAACAAGCATATCTTTTACAAATAAGCATTTGCGTTGGCTTTCAAGAACAGTTCAAATCTAATTTTTTTAGAAATTATAAATTTTGCGTTGGCTTTCAAGAACAGTTCAAATCTAATTTTTTTTTGAAATTATAAATTTTAACTTTTTAAAAAATATTTTTTTCTTCAAGAATTATAAAATAATGCTTAAAAAAAAAACTAATGCAAATGAGCTCATAAGCACATAAATAAGCACGGCAAAACAGGCTGGTGCTTTGGAGTATCTTGAGCTGCAATTCGCCGCGTCACAAGTAGGCTGCCGTTGGGCACTAGCATTGGTCGAGGAATATTCATAATTTTATATACCTTATATATACGGCATGGATTAGTTGAGAATTTTTATAATTTCATGTCATTTCATATTTGGTTGTAACACACAAAAAGTCAAAATTATCACTCAACTTTATGCATATGTGATTTAGATTATCTCAATTTATTGTTAACAGATAATTAATTATAAGAGATCAATTATGTGCCAAGACAAGATTACATGTCATACCAAAATTTATTTTTCAAAAGGTGAAAAAGTAATTGAGATCTTAAAAGAAAAAAAGTCAAAAGGTGGTTAATAAAATGCATATATATATATATATATATATATATTATAAAATTTTGTTACCGGGAATGAAAATTTATGTTGCAAGTTTAGTCGTCTAATTAAGCATCGTTCTTGGTCCTTGGTTGTAACTTGTAACCAATAGAATTAATTCCAACTGGAAATATTTTCAGATGAATAATTAATTAGCAGAATGGAAAATTCTAATTCGTTTTGCATTTGGACAAATCTTTGCTACTCTTGTAAAAGTCTGAAAATGGCAAAGGCAAATAGTTTCATACGCTAAAAAAAGTCACACATGATATCCCTATTTATTCAATCTAAGAACAGAAAATGAAATTAAACTATTAACTCGATCAAATTAGAAAGTATATAATAATTAGTAATAACTTGAAATTGAAGGGCCCAACCGGATTCGAACCGGTAGAAAAAAAATTAATAATAACTTGAAATTAAAAAGGACAAAGGGAGAACCAGAATTTCAACTTGTTGATGAAATTAATCTTCCAATTTGCTTGGCTTTCCTAATAAGCTCGCAAATTTCACTTTCTTGGCTTCTTTGGTGGTTTTCTCCGGCTCTCTCAGCTTTTCAGTCACCATCAAACTCTGTTCTTTCTTTGGAAATGTGTTGCTCGTGGCAAAAATAATATCTTCAAAGCCCCAATCTCCATAATACGCATTTAGTCCAAAATTTCGTATAATTTTTCTCTCCTCAAAATATTTTTTCTTCGCGATTTTCCATTCGCAACATTTGGGGCATGGAGAATGAAGAAATTTCATACTGAAAACTCTTGAAGCAAAGCAATATAGAAAAAAAGAGACACGACACAGATGTACCTAGAGAATATTATATGTAGATTGAGGAACTCATTTATATATATGTGTGTCCTGTAAGATATATAGGTACGTACGATAACTTAGATTGAAGATTCCAGCACTATTTTAGTTAATTGCAATCCCATTGCTAGGTCACACCTCAAAATAACTGTCATTTTGCATCTTAATAATGTGTATATTTATTGTTACAACTGTTTTACATCTCCATTATGCGTGTGTGTACACATTGAACATTAATGGCACATAATAGATGTTTAAAAATTTCAAATGACCTCATATTCTTTTATTTCATGCTCCTCTTTTAGAATTTTATTCCCTAGTGAAATAATTTTTAACTTTCGATCGATCTTTATCGATATATATTATGCCATGCTACAAAACTGACAAGGCTGTGATTATTTTATTCAAAATTTAACCTAAATAAAGTAGTTCTTATATAAATGAACGTGTTGGTGTAGTTTAATGTAATTAAGAGGAGATAAGATCCTTATACGGAATGGGAATGGAGCTGTCATTTTTATACTTCGTCCTCTTAATTTCCCATATATCATATTATGCTCCATCCTTTCCCATATATCACACTTCAAATTCTCACAACTATTTTTCATCCTTATATCAAAAGGAGGTGTGATATATACATACATACATACATATATATATATATATATATATATGGGAAATTAGTTAAACAAGAATAATTATATATATGTGTGTGTGTGGGAAATTAGTTAAGCAAGAGTAATTAGTTAATTAGTGTTAAAAGATTAATTACTCAACAACAACAACAACAATAATAATAATAATTTTTAACTAAATATTATTCTTTTTTTTTCTTTCCCATACATTTTATGCTCCATCCTCTTAATTTCTATCTATCAATCTAAGGAAATATTTAGTTACAAACTTATTTACAGTTTTCAAGATTAATTCCCTATACTAATTTCTCACTAATAAATTGTTGGCTTGATATATATGCTTGACTAGTTAATACAATTGAGAGGTTTTTAACTAATTCTTCTCAACTATATATCCATTATCGGGAGATTACTTGGTGGACCTTTTTTCTTTTTCTTGTTGACCTATGAACTCAAAAAACTAATTTGTTATTTAGTCATTATCTTTTCATTTCCTCATATATTGTCAAAGTCATAATTATTCCCTGCTACTTTTGTCATTATCAAGCATTTTTCTTAATTTTTTTATTTTAATTTTTTATCTTTTAACCCCCACCCCCAACCTAACCCCCTGTTCCCCACCGAATACCACATTCTTGGTTGAAATATTCTCAATAACTTGAGTTACCACTAATCCCATTGTCATTATCAAACAATACGACATTGTAGCCCGTGTTATTATACTCAACCACAGAAAATGTTGTTATAATTTTATTTGTTATGCTTAGTTTCATGATTTCTTTGTCGTTCCATGTACATATATAGCCCGTGTTATTACAACTTCTTTGAATGGGTTTAATTTGTGCGCGTGTGTGAAGGGGCAAATTGAGAAAAGGATACGAATTTTCGTTCTTATTAGAAAAAAAAAAATTGCTTGAATTCACTATCGTTGTAATTGCAAATTTAAATATTTTAGATAGTCAATCAAGGCAACGTGCTAATACACGGGTGAAGTCACTGCAGGTGGTATCAAAATTAGACAGTAGTTGGACGCATAGATTATATATTACGTGGCCAAAGTTCAATCCAAGTTACCCAAAAAAAGTTCATACAAAGAAAGTAGTGAGAACTAAGAATCACTAAAGAAGGGTGACCCTTCAGTCAAAAAGTTTGCATATAGCCGGTTTTGATCTCTCTTGAAGCAAGACAAAGAAATAAAAATTAAAAAAAAACAAATAATAGGTAAAAGAAATAAGGTCAATAATGACGACATAATTGAACTAAAGCATAAATAAAACATCTTAAGTTTAAGACTTAGTGAATAAATCAAATTCTATGCATAGTGACTAATGAATGATACTCATTTAATTATAGAATTGAATTCATGAAGAAATGATAGACAAGCGAGGACCAGTTTCATGCTATTTCTTTTCTTTTTTTTTTTTTTTGGTTTTTTTAGGCGTAGGGGCGAGGGCAACTCAGCTCACTTTTTTTTTTTTTTTTTAGGGGTCAAAAATCGCAACTTGTATTGCGTAGCATGATCAACCAATTCCGGTTAAATCGACATATGATAATACATGATCGATAATTAACAAAGCCCTAACATATTCTGGGATCACTTTATAGAATGTTTAACAATGTGTATAAAATACTAAGAATTAATATGTTTAACAATGCATATAAAAAACTAAGAATTAATAAGTCACAAATAACTATTTGGGCCCTCAAATCAATCGATTCAAAATGATCAATTCAGTTTTACTCATTCCACTCACTTATAAAAAACTATTCACATATCATCCCACAAATTAATGTGGAACATTATAACCACTCACGATTAAGGACCTTACATCCTTATATGTGATACACGGTCATGATTCACAAGACCAAGCAATGCAGGATTTCAGAGGTAGTTTTTATAAGTTCAATAGATTGCTCCCGCAGTACACTTGGTATAGCTTTACGCTATATAGCACTTGTTTACCTAGCTGGAGATTGGGGCTCTGAATATCATTATTTCACATCCCAGAACCTAGACTCTTAGGCCCACGAACGAGATTCACGATTCACATAAGACCAGGTAATGCCAAACTCTAAAGGTGGCTTTTACGGGATACTAGTTTGAATACTATTTTGTCATGCCTAATTGGTAATTGACTTTGGATACTATTTTCTCATGCCTACCTATGAGTAAAACTGGTGTTGCAGGCATACTAAATAATTACTTAGATGCTCAAATCAACTGATCCAAAATGTTCAATTCAAGTTATTATAACCACACTACCCACTATAAACCGCTGACATATCATTTCATAAACTGATATGGGACATTACATGACACGTGTCATGATCCTTAACAATTTATTTATGTGATGATGAATGTCAACATAAATTTAATATATATATATATATATATATATATATATATAGATATAGATATAATATTTTCAGTTGAATCTAAAGAGTTACCAAGTAGCTTACTATAGAGGGGGGGGAGCATTTGGTTATTAATCAACTTACACCAAATTGAAGTTTCTATAAATCAAATAGACTAAAAGGGACCGATATATATTTCGTTCTATTTGATTAATACTGAAATTGAACAATAAAATAAAAAAAAAGATAGAAAAAGATAAAAATTGTTGCATTAAATACAACAAAACCTAAATCAATAACCCTTATTCATTAAAATATATCATAAAAATATTAATGAAATCATGCGCAAGAATATAAATCTTAATTAAGTTTGTTACAAATTAAACATTTTATAATAATATAAATAATATATGACATGTATTTAAAATATTAAATATCTTAATATATAAATTACTATTCAATTAATCCAATCTATTCAATTTTTTCCCCTATTAATTAAACTGAACCGGATAAATTAAAATATTTTTTAAAGGTAATCGGATTAAATCGAACCAAATAAACAAAATAATCAAACGGAATACGCCAAACTCAATTATGTTTGGCTAGAATATTCCTCACCGCTAAGCCGGCCACTAAGCCAGTAACACACAGAACTCGGAGCGCAATCGAGACGGGTCCCACTTAAAGAAAAAGGATGGCCCCCACACTTGACAATTTCTCATCACAAATGCCAAATTCATGAGTTAACCGTTGTGACTCCATGGACACAAATAAGGGAATTCTTCAACTACAAGACACAGCCATTCCAAAACTACACTATAATACTCCATCAAAAAGAACAAGAAAAATACACACACTGACTCACATTCACTTACACACAATAAAATTTTTGGTTCTCCCCCCAGACATGGCTGATTTTTCTTTCTTTTCAGATAGTGATGATGAGAAAACAGTGGAAGAGATACTCTCCCAAGCAAAAGATCAAATTGTTCTTGAACAAGTTGCTGCCATTAACTGCTCCGGGTTCACTGACTCGGTCCTCCCAACTCAGCTCGAAACTCGGTTCCAGAAACTCAAATCTTTCCCAGCCTCGTCGAACCCCAGGTGTTCATCTCTCCGCACACAATCGTCTTCTTCTTTTTCACACCTTCCTAAAGTTGTTAAATCTCCGAAAATTAAACCCAAAAGCCCAACATTTGAACCCAGAACTGAGTCAAACTCGGATGAAAAATCCAATTGTTTAACTCCTTCGAAATCGTCCAAGGATGACATCTTTTCACCTTCCAAGAAAAACCCAGAAATGAAAATGTCGAGAAAATCGAAAGCCCAAATGCAAAGCTCACCTTTTGAAGCCAAAACCGAGTCGAACTCGGGCTCCGACTCGGATGAGAACTCATTCGAGAAAAACGTTGTCTCTTCACCAAAATTATTCAAAGATGACTTCTTTTCGCCTTCGAAGAAGAACCCAAATACAAAATCCGCAAAAAATTCAAAATTCCCACAAGGGTCATTTTCTTCTGGGGATTCACCAACTGAGTCGGCATCACCACCTCAAAGAAGTGGATGTTTTTGGTGTTCACCAAAGAAAGTCTCGAGAAAAAAGAGCAGCAAAGAGAACAATATTTTGGGCACGAGCTTTGATTGGGAGAAAGATGAAGAGCTTTTGTCAGATTTCAATACTTTTTCTTCAAAGAGTCAGCAAAAGTTGTTGAAGAAGGCAATGAAAGAAGAGGAGAAGATTAATAGGGAAGCAGAGAAGATTGTTCAATGGGCAAAGCAAGCTTCTGCTAGGATGGATATTTCTGGGTTTGAAGATGAGCTCAGTGATAATGAGCATTTCAAATGATCAATCATCTTGTTGAAGTTTTACTCTTTTGGTGAATTTTTGATTAATTTTCATGCCCTTTTTTTATTTTTTTATTTTACATATACAAGACATAGAAGATATGTAGTATACGGGTTAAGTTTCTGCATAGTTGCAATATGTGAAGTATAATTGATCAAAAATAAGGAGATTATAATATATTAATTTTGTGTTTGTGCACGGATGTTGTATACATTTAGAATAATATCTATTATTGATTTCTTTTTATGTAATGTTTTTAACATAAAACTAGCATTTTTGCATCCTTCATGAGTTTTTAATAGTTGAAGACGATTAATCAAATTTATTTGCCTTATACTTTTAGTAACACAATTTACGTATTACTTTTTTTAAAGTAGATCTTATTTTAAATATTAATTATTTGGTAACTAAATTTTGAATTAAAAATAAAAATATATTAATAATGAGTAATAAATAATAAATATTAATAGATTAATGTATTAACTAATAATTAAATAAAAATAATTAAGTCATATAAGAACTCTGTAATGGTTTGGTTTGAATTTTTGTGAGGTATCTAAGTTTGATTTATTTTGAGTTTTTATAAGATGTTTTTTTTTTTTTATAACGGAGGAAGCCAATTGAGCGGAGCCCGACCACTAGTTGGAAAACCTTCTGGTACATGAACCACCCTACAAGACCCATGCACCGGGCAAGACTGGCAAAGCCAGGTGGGTGGCCCCAAGGAATGCTAGCAGCGAGAATCGAACCCGGAACCTCGCAACGCTTATTCTCATATCTGCACCACTAGACCAACCCCTTGGGGTTGATTTTATAAGATGTTTGTGGTAAGTGGTCATACACTAAAATATTTAAAATTGGACAAATTTAATATACATATAATGTATTATTTTGTCAATATTGTTGAGAAACAATGTTGTAGAGCCCATCTGGTCATTTATGAGCCAACTTGGCCCAGTAATTTCCTATATTAATAAAACATAAATTAATTGAACTTATATTTTCCTGATTCGGCATTGATGGTTGTGAACAGTTCTATAGATAGATGTGGAGACTTCATCAGAAATCAGTTGGCAAATGGCAAAAAGCAAAAACTACAATCTAATATTTTGCAGCACACTATTAATATAATTTTTTGTTGAAGAAAAAAAATTCATTCCAAAATAAAAATTAGGATTAACCAACTTTAGTAGGCTTCAAATCCAAAGATAACAATTGTGCAAGGAGAAGAACAATATTTGATACTCAGTCCATGAACAACAATTGTAGCATGGTAGACACCTCTTGCTACTATCGTCATCCCTACTGCCTTGTTGATTTGCTGACATGGCATGCAACCTAGCTTTGAAGCCGCTTGTGATGGGGCTGAAGGCTTCCCTTGCTTGCCACCCTAGTCTTAATGACATTGTTAGCCAATATCACATGACTGACAAGCACGAAATGCAAAAGTTAGCGGAAGGTCAATACCTATATGGACATTTCACATTAACCCCAAGCTTCAAATGCATCTCGTGTGGCTAGAGGCTTGCGGTGAAAGATCTGAAGATACAAGCATTTGTAACTTCTATGACAGTAAATCACAATATGTTTACCATTATAATGGTGATGCATAACATTGTACTAAACCCAATGTAACTTAATTTTTCACAACTTAATTGTTTGCTGCACATATCAGTATAGGATTGGAATTTTTTTCCTTCAAAACGTTCAAACATGAGTGGTTCATCCTGTCAATTAGTGTAAATCCTTATTATTGCATATGATGGTAATACATAGCGTTGAAATAAGCATCGCTTAAACAAGCGTTTGAAAGTGATAGTGGGCATTCTAGCTGTAACTTTGGCACCACCATCGCTTTCACTGCCATAGTCATATATTGCGGCCAAAAGCACCAGACATATCAAACCACTGAGAAGGATTTGGATCATTTCTTAACGAGTGCTTTATGTTAACATTTTAACTTTAATTATTTATTCACTTAGGTATTAATTAGTATATGAGAATGAATGGGGAATGGAATAGCATTTTTAACTTTTCTCAAAATTCCAAGCTCATTTCCTTTCCAAGTTCATTCTATTATTTCTAAATTCATTCCATTATACTAATCACCACTTTAAAGTATTTAAAATTTTACTTTCTTTTTCATATTTTGTAATTTAAAAATGAAATAATTAATTGACATAGGAACATACATAATTTGGTTTGGTTTGGCTTTGGACATATTTTCAGATCAAATTGAATCAATTGGTTTTTATTTGAAACTAACCGATTAGTTTTTAGGTTAATTTCTAACCATATAAAATAATCAAACTTAGACAATATCTTTAAAGTTAGCTTGATTTTGTTTCGACTTTTATAAAGAAAATATATTCAAATTTCGTCAAAAGATTTTTAAAAATAAAAAATTTACCCAATAATTTGAAGGAGAAGGCATCAATTAGTAGATCAACTTTAACATACACATAACATTAAATGTGAACATGATTTGGTTTGATAAACCAATTTCAAACTAAACAAAATCGGTTGGTTTTTATTGAAAACTAACAAATTAATTTTAACTATGTAAAATAATCAAATCAGTCCGAATTTTTTGTTCGGCTAAGATCATACAATTTATTCTCTCATGTGCAAGTGAAGGCTAGATGCATATATAAATTATATTATTGCATATTGAAAGTATCGTGCATATAACTAAATTGAAATTACTGAAAGAAATTGGTTGCTTTATGAACTTTAGTTATCCTACAGTTGCAAGAACCTGCAACAAATCCCTAATGATTTCTCATTCAATTAACGAATTAATTGAATGGAGAGGGATCAATGAACAATATGATCAATCAACATGAAGAGGGAACAGATAACACCTGTAAGTCTATATGCCCTAACCCTTTTCAAACCTATACATACGGAAATACAGATTACATGAATCTGAGTATACTTCTTTTTCCTTTTACAATTTTCAATGATAGTAGTTCTATTTTGACACGAAGAAATAAAAATAATAGTTCTTATTAGTGTCACGTGTCGATAAGGTGAATCGAACTAAAATAATCCTTTTAGGTCAACTCTTAAACCATGGTAAGGAAGCAGTAAATATACAAAGAGCCTGAGGTAAATCAAATCTTCTTAGTAACAAAATCAAAGCAAGTCAAATTTTGATTTGCCGGAACTTATTCTTCGATAACTTAACGTCAACACTACGAATTCAAATATTATATCTAGATATTAAATTTCAAGATATAAAGAATTAAGACATAAGAATAAGTAGTGCAAATAACAACATGGCCTATACAAGTTCAAGGACACCATCTAATGATAATTTTCAAACAAATTCAATCATCACTAATACGTGGAAAGGATACTGAATTATATGGTATGGGTAACGCTGTCAACTATGCAAATTCATGTATTATATCTACAGATTAATTTTTATGGTTTTTCTAATGGATTGCGCCCATTAAAGTTAATTAAATATAATGATCCTATATATATAACAATTTACCATTTTTAATCATTCTTCAATTAAATATAACTTATCTTTTAAAAGAATGAATGATTAAAAATGGAAAATTGATTTGAGGATGATTGAGAGATGATAAATTTTTTATATTAATGGAAATATTAATCTGATATTAGCGGATGTAATGTTACATTCGTTAGAAATACCGTAATTTCTAATGTATGGAAACCATATATGAACGACATAGAGCAAATAAGCAGCCACCAATAAATTAATGTATCACAGAACCATTTTATTTTGGTATCAATACGAATCTAAAATATCTTTGCCGATTCATAGATGGGCTAATCTGGTAAGGAATGTATCATATTTGTAATGAAGAATATTTCTGCATGGATGTAGGCTAAGATTTTTACTTTTTAAATTAGTAACTTCCTTTATAACCTATTAACCCAAAAAAAAAAAATATTAGATTTTCCCTCGATAAATTATTAACTTCCTTTGTAACATATTTAGCCAAAAAAAAAAAGAAAAAGAAAGATTCCCTTTATCACCCAAAAAGGGAAAAAATTTTCACCCTTAACGACCCCAGAAATTTATATTAAAAGTGGAGCCAAATATTCAATTTCTAATCAAAAAATCTTTCTATAACTGAAGGGAAAATCAAAAGACTATTAAGATTAAAGAAGTAAAATCCATACATGATTATGAAGCTGCAAATATTATTGAAGCTGAACACAATCAGATTCCATGTATGATCCTCAAACATTTTGCCTACTCATCATTTATTCTCCTCATAATGGAAAGTCTTCATGCATTCAATCTGGCAAAAAGGTTTCATATTCTCCTCTTGATTCTACTTGGCTTCGCTCTTTAATGGTCAGTATCAAAACCGCCATATTTCCAGCTTATGACCTTCCATATCTTTCATCTTTCACATCCCTTTCCTTGCCTATAAATTTGCACATCTAAATTTCCTTCACCATTCCATCGATTTCGAAAATTTGAGTCTTTCTTCTAAATCAGCCATGGCTGTGAATACCAAAGCCTTGTTTTCCACTTTATTTCTCGTCTTCGTTCAATTGTTTCTGGTGTCTATAATTGAAGGAAACAATAATGGCTTCACGATCGATCTCATACATCGTGACTCTCCAGTTTCTCCATACTACAATCCTTCGCTTTCCAAGTCGGAGCGCCTTAGCAAAGCGTTCCGTCGTTCATTTGTACGCGCAGCTTCGTTCAAGCCGAGTTTGCAGGCCTCCAGCACGATCCAGTCTCAAGTCCGTGCTAATAATGGGGAGTATCTCATGAAAGTGGCTGTTGGAACGCCGCCTGTTGAGATCCTAAGCATAGCGGACACAGGCAGCGATCTAGCGTGGTTCCAGTGCAAGCCTTGTCCTGATTGCTACGAACAAAAAGCCCCCCTCTTTGATCCGGAAAGCTCTTCAACCTACAAAAATTTATTGTGCCAGTCTCAGTATTGTGAGGCTGTTGGCACCTCTACTTGTGCCAGCGACAATACTTGTCGTTATAGGGTGACCTATGGAGACAGGTCCTATAGCAATGGTGATCTTGCTGTCGAGAAATTCACCTTCGGATCAATTTCAGGCCAATCTGTTTCGATCCCAAAGGTTGTTTTCGGGTGCGGTCATGACAACAACGGCACCTTCAATGCGACAGGATCCGGCATAGTCGGACTTGGAGGCGGCGCACTTTCCATTGTCAACCAATTGAAGAAATACATCAACGGGAAATTCTCCTACTGCTTGGTCCCAATCGGAACCTCACCAAATGTGACGAGCAAATTGAACTTTGGCAGCAACGCTGTCGTTTCAGGCTCTCAGGCTGTCTCAACTCCCCTGATACCGAAAACACCCGACACCTACTACTACCTCACCCTGGAGGACATCTCCGTTGGCGACCAAAAGTTATCCTACAAGAACTTCTCCACTTCCAGGCCATCCGATATTGAAGAGGGCAACATAATCATTGATTCAGGGACTACATTGACACTGCTACCACAGGAGCTTTACCAAAACCTGGAATCCACCCTGGAGGAGTCTATCCAGGGAAAACGCACGTCTGATTCCAGCGGGTTGTTCTCTCTCTGTTATCAGCGCCACGACAACATAGATTTTCCCAAAATCACGTTCCATTTTACTGACGCGGACGTGGAACTGAAACCATCCAACACGTTTCTGGAAGTAGAGGATGATGTGGTTTGCTTGACGATTATTCCTTCTGATGAACTTGCCATTTTCGGAAACCTGTCCCAGATGGACTTCCTGGTTGGGTACGACCTTGTGAACCAGAAGGTCTCCTTCTTGCCAACTGATTGCACCAAGCAATCCTAAGTATTGCTTTTCATGTATGGATGAATTAGTACGTTATGAATTTGCTTTCCATGTTTTGTACCCGTTAGTGTTAGATTGTTTGCTGAATCCTATTTTTTGCTATCGTAGTTTCTTTTGTCATATTAAAAAAGATTTGCAGAATCATTTATTCTAGTTTCAGAAAACTTGACCGTAACCAAGGCTCATCTGTGTCTATTCGTCAGCAAACAATTCACGTAGAGATAATTTTGCCAGGGTGATTAAACAATATAGGCGGCAGTGAGGCATTGGATTTTGAAAAAAGAAAAAAAGAAAGAAAAGGAGAGCGAGGAATTTCAGTTGATTGAAAAAACTTGGCCGGGACAAATAAATTTTTTAGAACTAATTGATGTTTAACAAAATTTACCCGTATATTTTAAAGAAATGTGGAGTCAATAAGAACTATAAACCTCTATTTGTCCCTCTGTCAATTCGTGTCTTGGATTAGCTAGTATCAATAACTTTTGAAAAGCTAGAAGTTATATAATAATTGAAAATACTTCAAGAACGAAGAAACGAGCATAGGATCCATTTGCATTGGAAAAGAAAGTATTCTTTTTTCCTATATAAAGGTAGGTTAATTTTTAGTATTTTTTTCCCTCTATAAATGTAGGTTAATTTTGAGGTAAGTATTTAAATTAATTTTTTTTAAAGAGCTAGAACTTTTTAAAATTTCTTTTCTCTCTTGTCAGCTTCTCGAGAACATATGTTCTGTCCATCTCACCAATAATAAACTGTATATTTTGACTACATCATTATCGTATCCACCATCTCAATTAGCGATATAATGATTGGTAACAACAAAAATAACACCAGCAAAAATTCACCATCTTTCTCTTATTATTTCCTAAAACTAATTAAACTCTAAATCTCAAATTTCATTCGCTTAAAATTTACATTTGAGTTGTTGTTGAAACTGTCATCTTGTAAATCCATGAGAAAAAAACTGAAATAAACCCCAACAAAAAGAAAAAAGGAAAAATTAAACAGCCTCACATATGTGATAACACACAACAGCGTACATGCAGACACTCAAGACACTATATCAGCAAACACTGGAACACTGCAGGAATCGATGCACGGAAGAACGCATATAGCGAGACACAGAGACACATTCATTTTTCTCAGTGGCTTAAAGTTCCAGTACATTTGTATACTTCAGCTGTACGTGAAGGTGAAAATGCTTGTTTTATTTTATTATTTTATTTTTATTTTTCTTTTCTGGGGTATAATCTTTTTCTCCATCTCTCAATTGGAAATTTGTGTCTCACAACCTGCAGGTTGAGTTATTTTCTGTATTTTCATTACTGCTTTTCCTCCATTTTTTTTGTTTTAGTGAGAGTGATTCTGTTACCATGCACACCCCCGCGCACACACGTATGCAGACGCATGCGCGCACGCACACAATTGACTGAGCTTCCAGGAGGACCAGGACAAAAGACTTGTTTTGATTGGCTTTTTTTTGGAAAAAATATTTTTTTTTTGAAAAAGTTATATTAAATTTGTAATAACTATTTGATTTGGTTTCTAAAAAAATTTAAATTTTGAAAAAAGCTTAAATACAGCTTTTTTTAGAAGTCAAAATTTTCAACTTCTTTAAAAAAAACTATTTTTTATAAATTGTTAAAAAAAATATTTTTGAAAAAAGCTAATCCAAACAGGCCCAAATATTTGTATAAATGCTAACCTCGGGAGCTATGTAACTTCAAACATGGAGTCTCATGATCTCATCTACCTGGAATTGTATTGCCAGTAACTATATTTTCTCGGTTCGGTTCTAAATGGTTTTTTAGAAGAAACAATTCAAAACGTTGGAATGCAAGACATAAAGATTGATCATTTATGCATGAATTTATTGTTATGAGCATATCTTGAACGGTGAGGTCTCTCAAAAGTGAGCGAAACTAATTAGCTAACAAATTAGTCAGGGGTGAATAGGTTTGGTTAAATTGATCGAATTAATTCAAATTAACCCAAAAATTCATATTGGATTGATTATTATTATTATTATTGGTTAGATACTAATTAATATTTTAAATGAAAATCAATTAAGTTGCTTTAGTTTGAAATAAGTCTAGAATCAAATTAAACTAAACCATGTTAACCTTTGTAATTAAGTCCAAAATGGGTCATCGTATTGATGATAATATATGTTATTTTGAATTTTTTTGACCGTTTCAATTTAAATGATGTTAAACGGTTTTTTTTTTGCGATAAAGAAAATCTAATTGACAAAGCTCGATCATTTGTACATCCTGTATATAGAGTCCGACCACCAACTAATAAATTTTAAACACACAGTATGTCTTTTATATTGTACACAAGCTAAGTTAAAGGTTTAACTGAGGACAATCAATTGGATTTGAACGCAAAAACTGGGGTCACAAACCATGATGGTCTTCGGCTTGGGCATCCTGGGCACAAATGATGCTAAGCATTATCACGAGTAAGATTCAACAAATTTGTAGGTAATTTACTATTTATAACATTAAATCTTGAAAAATACAAAGACACCAGAAGACGACCATGTTGTCGTCACTCAAGTTCCACTGTCCTCCGACGCACAACCACAACCATATCCACCACTCCTCCTCCTCATCCTCAGCCCTCACGAAACTTCGGCCTTGTCGTGATTATAGTCATCCTGCCCTAATCCACTTTCACAAACCCCAAACTCTTCCTTCAAAGCGCTCGGCCACTCTTCACCAGAACAGTCCCACCTCACGCTCACCGGCCGGAGATATCCTCCGGCACATCGCCTTCTCCTCTTTGGCTCTATTTCTCGGCCTCGGTGTCTGCTCTTTCTCTTCCGCCACCGCCGCCGGCACCCCTCCCCTCACCGAGCAGCAGCAAACTCAAGGTATTGCAATATATTTCCTTTTATGCGTTAAATGACATCAATACGCTCATAAATGCGTGGAATTTCTTGAGAATGGCATTTTATAGTGAGTCCTACATATGTGTATAAGTATGTTCATGTATACGAGTATAATGCATAAAATTATGCTGCACAAACTTCCTACTCAGGGGTTGTACAATTCGATAAAAAAAAAAGTGTTAAGAATCACGGGCCAGCCGAAGTATACATTTCTCCCACCCAGGAAAATCTTAAACCCTGCAAAGGTAGTTATGCGCCTTCCTGTTTTAATCTAACAGTTCTTGTTGAAGTATCAGTGGAATACAAGTTGGATGAATTGACCTATATGCGTGCATTTATGTATTAAAAGCTCGTGCATCGCATATATACGCATATCTAATATTTATGACATTTATCTATGTAGTGGTACGTATAGGATGTAACATATATTCAAATGCTGTCTTCTAGAGAACCAATCGTATTGAACCAATTTTTTGTCATCCTGTTCCTATTGTATTATTTTATTTTGATTTAGTCGAAATGTTTCTGTGATCATAATTTGGGATTTCTTTTAGCATTTTAACCAGTATCATCTAGAAGGCAGGAATTTGTGTTGGAAGGATACCCACATACATGTAGTTTCCCACATACATGTAGTTTATCTGTGTGTATTGTAAGCACATTCTAGAAGAAAGATATACCGGAGCTACTGAACGGGAGGTCTAGTGTACAAGGAATTCAAAGCTTGATTGCATAACACGCTGTGGCTTGTAGTGCTCTATGGTTAGTCTAATAAGACATGGTGTTTCACTAGAGGTGTAACTAAAAATATATTGACACAGTCTGCATAACCAGCTTAGTCACGCAACATCTTGTTGCTTATGTTGTTTCATAGTTTTTATTTTATGTTTGGCGCTTGATGATCTCTGATGGAGATAAACATGAACATCAACTATAGATGTAGCATATTGATTAATGTTTGTGTTGAACTAATTTGTATTATTCTGGTGGCATTGATGACAAAAGCTTTATCTAGCTAAGAAATATACAAATTTATGATCAAACTTAAAATTGGGTGGCAGGCAGAGTGGGTTTATGGCTCACATATGCTGATTCATCAGAGTCAAAATTTTTGTTTGTCTCTGTACTAACGTTTGCAAGATGTTCACCAGCATGTTTTTGTAAGTGTAACCTTAATAGATTTACTATATAATGCGAATATGTTTATATAGTTGGAGGTAGACTAGCTGGAATTATAGTGCCATGAAGTTATTGGCATTTGGATTTTTCTCTTCCTCTTTATTTCCAATGCATTCTTTCTTTTTGTGCCACTGTATCCTGTGCATTCAGTTTATTCTTTTTGACTTTGTTAGAGTGAAAGATAAATGGTGAAGATCCCTGTCAGATATAACGTTAAGTTCCTTTGTGAATAAATAGAAAATAATAGTGTTCATGATGCAGAATATCATGACTTTGAGAATAATGTGGATGAGGAATGGAAAGCAGCATTTGAGAAGTGGAAGTCTAAAACTTACGCCTTGACTGTCCCTCTAAGAATGGTTGCACTTCGCAACTCAGTACCTCCAGCATGGTTCAAGGTAAGCTCTAAGCCTCTTCTTCTAAAATATGTTGTTCCTATTGACATCATCATGAAATTTTGCTTCAACCAGGGAAGATATAGTCAGATAGCCATGGTTGCCAGTTTTTCCTATTCAAATACTTCTCTGATTGCTTTTGTCTTTTTACCATTTGTTGGAAAAATTTTAACTGCAGAAGTTTGTTACAACTTTAAAACTGTAAGTAGACAATGAGTTCCAATACAAGTATAAGGCTTATTACATTTAGATATTTCAGTTAATGTATTCTTGTTCTTCTTTCTGTTGTTGTTGCTATCATTCTCACAATCCTATTTTCTATTCTGGATATCATATAATGGTTTGCTTGTCTGCTTGTAGGACTTCTTGAGATCCCAAGGAAAGAGGGCAAAACTACATGTAGAGTTTCGTCGAAGTCTTCAGGGTATTTTTCATGAACTTTCGCTACCATTTGCTAGTGGAATTGTTAGTCCAAAATCAGCTTTGGCAGCTGATATTGTTTCTCTTGGAGAATCTTGGCTTGATTTTGCAATTAGAAAGGGGTTAATTGAGCCCATGCAAGGTGTGGAAGAAGAGGACTGGTTCAATCACTTAAGTGACAACTGGAAGGTGACAATCTCTTTCTTTTGCTGACATTCCACAATTGTGAAAGATTTGACATGGTGGCACCTAAGTAACTAAGCTGAGACATATCTAAGCCATTTCCAATTACGATTATACCCAAAAGTGAATAGTTCCCTCATCACCATGAAGGACTTGGAATTATTTGTTAGAAGTGGACTTTATAAACTTCTAACCTGTATGGACTATATTTCTTAAGTAGGTATTATACCTGAGAAAAAAGAAATATAAATTTGACCATTTCCTTCCAAAGCTGCAAAGTGTGCACAACTTGATGTTCTCTAATTCCAGTTATTTATGTATGGTACTAATGGTAGGCCACTGCATATGCAAATTGAATATTTTGGTGTAATCAATAGTTTCTCTGATGGGATTTTATGATATATGACAAACCTATGCTGATAAAACCAAAATGATATACTTTTAAGTTTTGGCACATTAACCGTCTCTGGCATCTGATGTTGGATCATCGTCATTAACTGTTTTTGTGTCTTGTATTTTTTGACTTGTTTTGTGAGTGATCGTCCTTTGAGTTTTGTTTTACTTTCAAGATAATCTCAGGTATATTTACGCAGGAGCAGTGGGGGAAAATTAGACTCTCAAGGTAAAATATGGGCAGTTCCATATCGATGGGGAAGCATGGTGATAGCTTACAAGAAGAGTGAATTTCAGAAACATAAATTGGCCCCTGTGGTGGTATTTTTCTTATTCTGAACCTTTCCTAGAGCCTTCATATTTATTAACTGGGCCCTCTTATGCTTTCCTTTTTGTGGACGATTGATATCTGTAATTATTGTTCCCAAGAATACTATATTGAAAACTTTTAAACTTTCAGTAAATCTTTCAGTTCAAGCTTCCTCGACGGTTCCTTATTTTTCAATTTTAGTGCTCCTTATTTACTTCTTAGGTCTTAATGATTCACAATAATTCAGTTACTTCTTAGATCTTAATGATTCACAATAATTCTGAAAGAACCTTATCAAAGGTTTGTCAAGGTGAAAATACATATCATGTAAAGTTACTCATTTTTTGTGTTGCCAGCAAGATCTTATTCTTATCTGGAAAAGCATTCCTACATTCTTCTATAGGCAAACTTGGCTGCTCTACAAAACAAGAAGTTCAGTTATGCTTATTTAGATACCTCTACATGTGTGATATATGGCTTCAATTCTTGTGGTCAACATGGAAGACATATTTCCCACTTGCAACAATCATGGTCGGCATGGCGAATTTCATTTATTTTCCAGTTGCAAAAATCATGATCAGCTGAACCAATTTTATTTGCTACTATTTGTTGACCACTCTGGTTTTCAATCTCTCCATATCATCCAGCATATGTTGGCGATGCAGAAATATGACATGAGCATTGTGACCTATAGTGTGTACACCTGCACAAGTCAAATGATAGAAGTATAATGACCTCGAGAAATGACTGCAAGTTCATTTTTTTTTTTTTTCCCTTTTCCTTTTTGTTCCAACCCCCTGCCCGTCATGCGGTTGGAGCCCAGGTCATCTCTCTTGGGGAAGTAGTCTTAACTGGTTGAACCATTCTGTAATCTCAACAAGATCATGGGCTTAATTCTATTAAAGCAACTGATATTTATTTACATTTTTCATACATTTTTTTTTAACAATTTTAATAGGAAGATTGGCTCATGAACTTGTTTAGGATCTCATGGGCCTAACCATCCTTTAAATGTTTTATGAGCACAAAGGACAAGCTGTTCTGTGCTTCTTAACAGAAAAATGGAAATGCCTTCTATTACATGTTTAACCTCGCATAGATGTGATGATTTTCTGACCACATGTTTGTTTACTTTTTTTTTTTAAAAAAAAAAATTCCGCACATAGCTTTCATTTGCATTCAGTTTGCTGCTCACATTGTACTTCAACTTTGATGCAGGACTGGGAAGATTTATGGAGGCCTGAGCTTGCAGGGAGGATTTCGATGGTTGACTCATCTCGTGAGGTTATTGGTCTCGTCTTGAAGAGTATGGGGGCATCGTACAATACAGAGAACATTGAGTTACAAATTGCTGGTGGGAGAGATGCTGTCCGGCAGAAGCTTGCACTGTTGGTTAAGCGGGTAAGTAAATGATCATTTTTCTAGCTGTTGAAGACATGAAAAAAGTATATTGTCTGTAGTTGTGTTTCAATCGCATCTTTTTAGGCGTGTTAATTGTTGTAGAAATTAAGAAGGATGAAATTTCTATGGGTTGTTATTGCATCCCATTGATCTAGTATCCACAGCTTCTTTGGAATTGAGCTGGGTGCTGGGTTAGTCCTGTGGAGATCAAAGATTGTGGACGTCAACTATATGTTCAACTAAGAGGACAGTTTCTCTTTAATAATGTGATCCTACTGGGATTTAATTTCTTATTTCTGGTTAAGTCGCTTACCTTTCAATTGTACATGGTGCTAGTTGTTATAGGACAAGCCTTCATCAATATATGATAATTTATACTTATATGTGCGTGTGTCTGTCTTTGTATAGGTAAATATGGTTGAGCGACATTACCTAGTTGCATTTTATTTATGACATTGTAAACCCATCATATGTCAAGCTTTAAGTCATATCCTACTTCAGTTGTTCCTTTTTTGTTTATATGTTTGGCAACATCTAATAAATACAAGAATGGACAAAAAATTTTTCATTGTTTACTACTATTAAGTTGCCTCTAATCATTGCCCAACATTCTCAAGTTCATGATCATGTTCAATGTGGTTAAAGTGTGCTGTATATTGATTATACACTTAGTCATGTTCTTCTTTTTCTCATAACTTAATATTATTATCAGTTGGTAACTTTACTGTAAATTATCATAGTTGCCACGGTAGCTTTATTAATATTTTTCTGACCATAACTTGAGCATGTATATGGCTTTCTATAGGTTCGATTATTTGACAGTCTGCACTATCTTAAAGCGTTTGGAGTAGGGGACGTATGGGTGGCTGTTGGATGGAGTGCAGATGTTCTTCCTGCTGCCAAACGGATGTCAAATGTTGCAGTAGTTGTTCCAAAGTCTGGTGCTAGTTTATGGGCAGATTTTTGGGTGAGTCTTGCTATATTTTCTGTTGCACTGTAAAACCTCTATACTAAATAAATATTTGCAACTGAGTTATTAAAATGTGTGATTATGCTGCTGAAGCGTCCAAGCATTCTAACATTTTATTTTATGGTCAGAAAGGTACAATTTATGAGGTGATACCCTTCCTTTCCTATTGGTGATAATAGTTGTTACTTGTATCTGGAAGAGGTAGTTGTCGCTTCATAGTTGTTTTCAGATCAAATGAGTTGCATCTTGGGAGAAGGATTGTGTGTGGTCTGTGCCAGCAACTGCCGAGAGTGACATTCTTCATGACATTCACAAGCTCATGTTTTTACTGCAGGCAGTACCAGCTGTATCAAGACTTGCGACAAATCAAATTGGAGGCCGAAGCCGAGGGCCATCCCCACTTGTATATCAGTGGATAGAGTTCTGTCTCCAAGCCAACAGGGCACCACAGTTCAAAGATGAGGCAATACCTGGTGCATCCCCGATTTCCCTCAAATCTCCATCTGAAGATTCTGAAGAAGTAAGAAGGGATACGAGAAAGCTCGACATGAACCTAATTGCCGGTGTGCCTCCAGCTGAAGTTTTGGCAAGATGTGAATTCTTGGAGCCTTTATCAGATAATGCCATCTCTGATTATCAGTGGCTTATAAGTAGTATGCCGAAAACTAGTCATAATAATATAATAGAAAGAGTTCACTACAATATCACTTCATTAGTTGAAACTTTTCGGGGTAAAATGCAGTCAAAGGTGACTTGATAAGGCCTAATGCTCTTTTAAATTCTTGTTTATGGATCCATAAGTACGAGCCCCAATGGTCATAACAACAGTTGAATACCTTATTTCATGAAGCTGTACATATTTTGCACTTGAATTGATGTTCCCATAGGAAGAGAAACTGGCCCATATTTGAACTTTCAAACAACTTAAGTAATTATGTGCTGGCTAAAAGCACAAAAGAATGAAATAATGCAGAAATCTATTAGAAATTAAAACACTAATCTATTACATAAAAGAAAATGCTATAGACGTGAGATAAAAATGAAAAGAGAAGCGACATGCTAACAGGAAATTCATAACCAAACAATGGGTATGTTGGTTCTCCAGGTCAACCACCGGTACCTCTAACTCATATGGCTCTCTAGCTCCATCTGCATGGACAAGTAGCGGATTTTAAATTTACCATCAACCCAATTTGTAATTGAAACTTGAGCGATGTGAGCAATCTTGTTATAATCCACGCTTTGTTTGTCGATATCTTCCAGCATTCTCATAAATCTGTGAGACATATCAATGAACTCGAGAAACTGGAGGCTTGTCAAATGTTCTATACCTGCTGGCAATTCTTCCATTGATTGACAGTATCCAATTACCAGTTTCTCAAGGAAAGGCATGGCACCCTTTTCCACCCTTACCCATCTCAATTCTTGTAAGTTCCACATCTGCAGAAATCGAAGCCCCTGAAATCCTCCAGCCTTAAAGCATAATCCTTCCCCTTCATAAGCTATATGAAGTATAAGATGCATCAGATTGGGTAAATCTTGAAGTAATTGTAGAGGGTCGTCCTTAAATCGACTTCCACTAAGAGTTATTGTAGTGAGCCCATGAAGCGACAGAATCCACCCTGGTGCCTTTTCCAATCTCCCGGCCAACATTAGTTTGCGAACAAATCGTGGATTTGAGGAAAGTGGATAGTGTAGATCAATCACATCCTCTAAGTTTTTGGAAAGAACACGCAACGAGCGAAGATTTGTGAGCTTCTCAAGGGATGAGCAGATCTCCATGCCATCTTCTCTTCTCAAATTGGTAATTCCTAGTTTCCTTAGCTGGGTTAGCCTCCCTATCTCTTTCACTATGTTGATGTCACTCAATTGATCTGCATCTATGTTATGTAGGCTTTGAAGGGATTGCAAGTTGCCTATTTTGTATGGGGCCTGAAGTCCGGAATACTTATCGCCTACTAATAGATGTCGAAGTTGTTGAAGCTTTAAAATCTCCGCAGGCAGTTCTTTCACATTGGTGTATCTTAAATCCAATGTTTCTAGCTTTTGAAGCTTTCCAACCGAATTTGGAACAACTTTCACTTTTGTCTTCCTCAAGCTCAAATACTGGAGATGAAGCAATTCAAAGATTTCATCTAAGATGGCCTCTAAAGGAGCACCTCTCAAATCTAACACCTTTAATAGTCTAAGACCATCCGATAATAGCTTAGCTAGAAATGGTGTGGACGTAGAACCAATGGGCCTGAACAACACAAGTGAGCGAAGACACTTGAGCAAACCACTGCTTTCTCTTATGTTATCAATGGAACTATGGATTGCCAAGCGTCGGACCTTGTCTGGAATCTGTAATCCTTGCTCACTAAATATGATCGTAATGTGCTGTTCTCTTGCTTTGCGAAGGATTACTTGTTGTATAAGGTCATGGATGCGACATGCCTTCAATCGTCCATCAATGGTTGTCTCAGCAACTTGGACCAAGCTTCTATTGATAAGCTCATTCAGATAAGCCTCGGCCACTTCTTCTATTGTCATTCCTTGCATCCTCTGTACAAATCCTTCTGCTATCCAAAGCCGGATCAATCTGTTCTTCTCTATAGATTCATCTTCTGGAAGAATACTTAGATACAAGAAGCAAATTCGTAGAAGATCGGGCAACTCATTAAAACTCAGAGTGAGTAATTTTGTCATACTGTCCAGTTGGTTATTACCTGCTAGCTGCTCACCAAGGCTCCTATTGAACAGCTCCCATTGTTCGGTTCTGCGACTCTTTGTTGCTAAGACACCACCAATTACCACAAGTGCAAGTGGCAAACCACCACATCGCTCTACGATGTCCCCCGAAATTTCTTCTAAATGACGAGGACAAGAAGTAGCCCGAAATGCTTTCTTGCAGAACAGAGTCCACGATTGTTCCTTGGTCAAAGGCTGCAAATGATAGATGAAACCCTTGATATCATTCCCAGCAGTCTGGCCTACCTCATTGATACGGGTTGTGATGATGATACGGCTGCCGCAATTGTTTCTCGGAAATGCCATCCGTATGGCATCCCAATCCGTTGTTCTCCATATGTCATCAAAAACAAGAATGTATTTCTCTTGATGAAGGAGATCACGGATGCATTGTTTCAAGCCAATGATGTCCATGGCGTCCAATTCATGAGGTGTTGGTACATTGGGATCCAATTCATCGAGGCCAAGTTGCTTGCGTTCCTTGAGAAGCTGTTGGATTGCAGATCTTAACAACGTCTCAATCTTGAATGTTTGTGAAACTGTGATCCACGCATGAAACTTGAACCCATTCTTCACAGCTACATCATCATACAACTTTTTGACCAGGGTTGTTTTCCCAAGCCCTCCCATGCCAATTACTGATATCACATGGAGCTGGATATCACTTGTTGAAAGCATATCCATGAGCTTCTTCTTCGGCCTTTCAATGCCAACCAAGTCTGCTTCTTCTACAAAAAGGGCATCACCTCGACTATCATACCATGTTTGGTTTTGGACAATACTAGAACTTGAGCCTTGCTCCAAAATCCCATACTGGTTTTGGTATCTTTGATGTGCATCTGAAATATTTCTGATCCTGCCCTTGACTGAAGATAATTCAGTAGCGATTTGACGACGAGATTTTAAACTCCTGGACGATCCGCAGACCTTTCTTACTCGACCAAGAAATCCGTCACCATATTGCCGTCCAGATCGCAGTATAAATTCATCAAGAATATCTTCGGCGTCGTAAGCAACATCACGCACTTGACCGATCCATTCTTTAAGATCAGGATTGTTTTCAGCTATTGCTTCTGATCTTCGGAGAAAGGCCTTCATTTGGCCAAGTTCATCTTTGATATGCTGGACGTCATCTCGAAGGCCTCCCAACAATGCGCTCTCCTCACGCAGAAAGATGGAAAGTTGGTCTAGTGCAAAGGACAGCACAGCATCTGCCATTCTCACCCGCTCAAAATTTCTCGCAGCAACGAGTCTCAAGAGGATAAGTGTGCCTGGAGGCTACACTATCTTGAATGTAGATGCAGCAAACTGTTTAAGAGATTAAAAGTCTGCTGAATGTGAACTTACAGTAAGTGGATGTTTAACCACTCACGCTTCGCCTATTTTCTTTGAACACGGGTTTAAGTAATTCATTTTTTTTTTTTTGGGTCAATATTGATTTTTCTTTTTTTCCTTTTCAAACCTCGCTAGAGTTGGTAGACTTGTTGCGTAAATCATGCGTCAAAGTAAAAACTAGTTGTTGGACCCCTCGTTATTATTTCAGAGATAAAGTTGGCTAATTGTGAGCTGTCGTTTATTCATTATGTGTGGTGGGAATTTTGGAAGGACATTTAAGAGAGTTTTTTTTTTTTCTCTCTCTTTTTTAAAAGAGAATTATTAGTAGTTTCACTTACCTATTAGGACGGCTTAAATTCAAGACACATAGATGTTAAATGAGAAATACTGTAGTAAATTTTTTTAGATAAAACTTGTATTCTAGACTTGATTGTAGTTAGAGTATAACCCGTGCAATGCACAATCAAGTTTTTTATAGATTATGGCATGATAAGATTCTTTATAAATTTTTATTCTTGATAGTTGATAGGTTTTTAATAATAATTATGTCCTCTTATGAGAAATTTTGAGTGATATAAAGTAGTGTTTTTGTTTTATTAATTTATGCCATGTGTCATTAAGCTATACCTTCTTTTCCCTCCAAAAAGACTTTTTTCTATATTTGGTCAATAAAAATTATTTCCTAACTTAATTTTTTTTGTAACCCATATCTATATATGGATATTATTAATATCTAGAGATATCTATATTTATATATCAATATATGCTTTAGACAACGGCAGAGCCACATATATGTGAAAGGTTGCATGCGCACCCCCCTCAATTTTTTGGTGAAAATAAATATTACTATTGTATTTATTTTTTATTTTTTTACTAAGAGGCAAAATTGTATGATGTGCACCCCTGGATTTTTTTTTATTAACCCTGGACTTTTTTGGCAAAAACAAAATTAATGCATAATCACTTATATAAAGAAAAATATATTTTTTTTTACTTTGGCAGTAAATTAAATAGTCAATGATTTCAAAATATGAACTTATATTGGGGGACCTTTAGAAACTGTAGTTATATTTACGATGATTATATTTACTTATTTATATTTTTGTGAATTAAAATATTAATATTATATTAATTATTATATATTTTACAATTATTTTTAAAATTTTTGTAAAAGCATTTATGTATGAATGGGCACCCCTGACCACAGGGTCCTGGCCCTACCACTGACTTTAGATATCTATATTTATATATCATATATACCTTTGATGCTATATATGCAAATTCTATCCATTCTTTTTTCCCTAAAAATAAGCTAAACTCTAATAGACGTATTATTCATCTATTGCTTTTCTAGAGTAGATCATTATCTGATTTTTCTATTTTAAATATTTTAATCAATTATTACAAATATCTCATAAAAATGGATAATATTGAAAACTTATCAAAAATTAAAATTTATAAAATTAATATATATTTTATCATCACATAGAACATAAAAATTAGTCATGTAAAAAGACATATATGCATTGTGCATGGCAGGAGCATTATTATAGTAATTTTATATGGATAGAAGGGATAGACTCAATAATTTTTTGAAGGAAAATAGTTATAAAATTATGAAATATGAAACTAATAAGAAAATACCTATTTTTTAATGTAATATATAAATATAAGTTAAGAAATAACTGGAATATCCTCATTTTACTTTTTAGTCTATAACACATTACCTCCACTTAAAATCAACAATCAGATGTGATGCCAACTTAACAGTAACTTACTAGAGTGTCTTTTTGTAGAGTTTTGATATTTATATAATATAATATTAAAAATTATATAATGATTTTAAAATTAAAAAGTATTTTTGACAATTGTTTTGATTTTTATATTATATGATAGTACCCATGTGATACACGGGAGAAATGAATATTTTTACGTTTTTATTGTTGTTAATGGTCAAATTTGACAATTCATGTGAGGGATAAAACGTTAATATATTTTGTCATATTAAATTTCCGACAATGACTGCAACTTTTATATTTTATAAAATCTAATAATTTTAGAAAAAAATATGAATGGTATGGATGGATGAATCTCCATCATTTATTGAGCATCTTTCTAATGTAATAGATTAGTTTTTTTTTTTTCCTTTTTAAGGTAGAATAAATTAGTTGTGTAACGTATAATAGGCAATGGTAGACAAAAAAACACATGGCAAGATTATAGGCATAGTCTATCACCACACATGGCAACTAAATAACAGATTATTAATGACACTTAGCATAAAATAAAAGGCAAGAAATTGAAATCATCTTGATTGTTGCTTTATATATATATAAATATAGATAGCTAGATATATATGTTCAACACGACATAATTTTATGTATTCTCGTAAAAGTTAATTTAGAGAACTATGTAGCACACCAACTCAAAATAAAAGATTAGATCTACCCCAACTCTCTCTTAATATTAACATATTAGTGTGACACCTATGTAATGTACGGAGAACGACATATGTGATTGAATATATTAAAGTTATAGAATTTTTGCATCTTATTAAATAATTATTAAAACAATTATATACTATAAAATTAATAAAACAATGATGATATAAATAAAGAAATGGCATAATAGTAATTAAATTAAAATATTTAATATAGGAATGGAACTAAATAAATGATGAAAACCAAAAATGACCTAAGAATTGGGATATTTAATTGATAAGTAATTATGGAACCTTGTCATATAAAGTGTCACTTGATAACACGAAATTATAATTTATTTGCTTTATTATATAGTATAGATATTTATTCTAAAATACATATTTAGCTCCAAGTAGGGGAATCAAAGTTGTCTCCTTTTTCTTCTTCTCCTACCTTTTCTTCAATAATCAACATTATCATCATTAAGTCAGAGTCTAAATTCAAGTGAGGAAATTACAATGAAATTTCCATCCATTTGTCACGACCTGAAAAGGAGGATCCCAATTTCCTTGTCTCTTCCTCTTTGTCGTCTCGTTCCGTGGTGACTCGCGAAAAGACACGAACTTTTAGCATAATATGACTATCTACTTTTTAATTCAAAAAAAAAAAATCTCTAATGGGCTGTTATTTTTTATTTTAAAAAATTATTTCAATTTTGTAGGTCCACTAACCATAATTTGTTAATTTTTCCTTTTACAGGGAGCAAGCAAATAAAGAGCAAAGAAGAGTAAAATCTTGTATATTATGCAACCATGGAAAGCAGTTAAAAGTAAAACTAATAAACTAACAGTGCGATATTACCATTAATAAACCAAACTTTAAATCTAAAAAAAAAAAACAATTTCGTTTCCTTTCTTTACAACATGATACGGTATCCACAGGAGGAATTTTCCTTTTTCAGGAGTGAGTATTCAGTTTAATATAACTAAAATCAAATTTCTGAATTTTTTTTAAAATTAGTAACTGAAACTGAACCAAACTATATTAGTAACCGAAATTATTTAACAGATTTTTTGTTCGATTTTGGTTATAACCAAATTAATTGAATTTTCTAAAAGATCACTAATTATTTAAAACTAATTAAAATAATCAAATTGCTTTGTAATTATGATAACCAAATTCTAATGTCCATCATCAAAATTCACATTATAAAGATAATAATAACATAAATTTATAAATATGAATGTAAACTTGAAGACAATAACCAAATAAATTTTTTTATAAAAAAATTATCTATTCGGTTATTAATCAAATTTTTTTGTAAAATAACTGAAACTGAACCAAAAACCGAAATTTTCTATCTTGATAACTGAAAACGAAACCGGGTATAAAAATAATCAAATCAAATTTTGTATTTTGGTTTAGTTCTGTTCGATGATGCGGTTATATGTGAATAATGATCACTCCTGTTCTTTTTTGCCTTCTTCTATCTTCTTTTTGTTCTTTCCTTTTTAGGTAAATTGTATCGAATTCTCCTGTGATTTATTATAAGCATATGTTACCTCACTGTAGTTTTGAAATTGACTAGTTTAGCTCCTTAAACTTTTGAAAAGTGAAGCACGTTACCCCTTCTATTATTTTTTTCCGTCCATTTTAACGACATGTGACATGCACGTGCTATGTGTGTGATTTTTAAAGTAAAAGTAATATTTTCTCACCCAAAAAAAAAAAACTTATTTGAAGGACCAAAATGCCCCTTTATAATAGGCTACTTTACTCAAATAATATTAAAAATTAAAGTGTTCCCAAAAAATTATCGTTTTTCTTCTCAGTTCTCATAATGCTGTTTCCGCGTTTTAGAATCACAGTAAAAGAATTCCGCTTTCCAGGAAAGCAAAACTTTTGCAATTTCAAATTAGCACGGCAACTGAGGATGTCGGGTGAACTGACTAAAGGAAATTAAAATTCCGCTGTTGGGGAAAGCAGAAATTTGATATTTTAAATCTGGTGAGTATGTCAGCTGAAATGGTTGGCTTTCTTATCAAATAATATTAAAAATAAAATAAAAATCAAATAATAATAAAGAATAAAACTATGGAAAACTAAATAACAAAATCTATAAATTAATAAAAAATAATAATAACAACAAACTAAAAAGAAAATAATAAAAAAAACTTCATGATAAAACAATAATACTAACTAAAACTAACAATAAAAAAATTAATAATACTGTTATGTTCTTTTTATTTTTCTTTCCAGTTTTTTTCTTGTTCTTCATGTTCTTCCCGACATTCTCTTCTTCATCTTGACTTCTTATTCTCGCTTTATATATATATATATATATATATATATATATATATACAAACAAACCCAAATATCATATACACAAGGTACAAACTCACAAATCCACGTATTCATATATATACACACACAGACATTTATATAAATAAAAAAATATATTTTTTACCAAATGAAAACTAGAAAAATTGTGTGTGTATTGTGTCTGAAGTGTATAGAGTCTGGTGCCCGTAATGTGAGTTTGGGCCTCTGCGGTAATAGTGTTTCAACTAGTTTTATGTGAAAGCGTTTGTGTGTGAATTGTAATGTCCTACACCGGTCTGTGGGTGATTTATAACTTGTTTATAAGTGAATCATATATATATAATTAATAATTTGGGTTACCATTTGAAGGCCAATTGTTATTATGCGTACACTACTAGTCTCGCTTGTGGACCTATAGGTTTGGACTTGGGGGCATGATATTGTCTGTGTTGTTGGTAATGTTTCTAAAACATTAGGATTTAATGTTTTATCTTTTTTTGACAATTCTACCATCTTCAATATCTTTTTAGTAATTTTACCATCTAACATTATCTCTTAAATTTTTACATTTTTTTTCAGAAATGTAAAACAATAAGTAACACAAAAATCAATTCTAAATTTTGTCGACATCAAAATATATCTAAAAAGTGTAAGTCTTGTTTGTCATTTTTAGAAAAATAAATTTTCAGTCAATTAAAAAATATTTCTGTAGTAAGAATATTTTTGTACTATTACTTAAACTGATATATCAAGAAAGTAATTTTATTATATTTTGATAATAAAATATTATTATAAGAAACATATATCCAATTATGAATAAATTATCTTATTTTAACAATAGTAATCATAATTATAGTTATCATATAAATAATAACATGATACCAATATATTTTTACATCATTTTGTATTAATCACCTAGTCTTACAACTAATTTTATCAAACACGTTCAGCTAACGAAACGGGCAACTGGTAACTGGTTTTGATATCATTTTGTCATGCCCTCGAGCCCAGACCCACGAGCGAGGCTAATGTTATCGGTATAATTAGTAACTATTTGGGTCTCTAATCAACCTTGAAGTACTAGGGATGGAGTTTTGTCATTCATTGGAGGATTTGCCGACATGTATACAACATTTGACGAGTCTTCAAGAACTTCATTTTATTTTTATCTCTGATAGATTTGTGAAAATCCTGGGAGATAAATACAAACAGGGTGCGGACTCACAAAAAATTGTTGGGTGTGGACTCACAAAAAATTGCTGACATCCCTCGAGTTGTAATTGGAGAATTTGATGAAGATGGTAAATATGAAGTACGTAACTTGTTGCTCATAACGGTGGAGAAGGGCATCTAAGGGAAGGCGTCGGCAGTAGAAGCAGAAATTGATCATCATGGCTTTGGATGGATTTTTGCAATCTGTTTATTTTTGTATGCTCTTTCATTTTGCGTTTGAACTTTTCTTGACTTTTTTCTTTTACTTTATTTTTGGGTCTGTTGTCTTTTATTTATGGCTTTGCTGTTACTTTCTATAATGAACAAGTTAAATTTGTCCTATTTCAATGTCCAACTCAAATATAACATTCAAACATTTTATCCATGTCTGTAGAATCTAATTAAAAGAAAAAACTATATGATGCATATAATTAACATTTTTGTCCTAAAATACAGCAAAGTCTAAATCAAAAAGGCAAAACGCATAATAATTGTTGCTTCTCTTGTTCTTACTCTTACTTGTCCGCAGGTCATGAGATTATATAATAATGTGATAAAGAAAAAAAGAAAGACCAAACTATTAAGGACATATATAGATGTCGTAGTGCCATTCTTGTACCCTCGCACAATTTTATGAGTAACAAACTAATGCGCCTTTTTGTTAAAAGTGTGAATTTTTGACTGGTTTATAAGTAAAACCAAACCAAACACCTTTTTAATTTCTTTTGAATCACTTATAAGTCGATCAAACTAACTTATAAGTAGAAAAATAGTTTTTACATGCTTGCAAGCGATAACATTAATTAATGAAATAACTTCTCCAGTCATTTTAACTAATATTGGTACTTAAACACCTATTTACCAAATTAGTGACAACTCATAAACACATATTATCTAAATACTTCTATTTTTATTTTTCACTAATTTATAAGCAGTGCTTATAAGCATATTAAAAGAAGTAAAGTCAAACAGGCTTTTGGGCTTTGAGATTATAGACCAAAAAGAAAAACGCCAAAAATCAAGCGAAAATCAGTTAAGATGAGTTGAGAGTGATTCTCTTGGTCAAATTGGCTTTCTTTTACCTTCCAAAAAGTTTAAAAGAGCAAAAGTTACTAAAAAGGCAAAAGTAATAAGAGAATTGCTTGCAAAATTATTGTTTTCGAGTACGTTCAGTAGAACTTAGAAAGGAAATTAGATAAGCACTTAATAGCTTATAAGTTAGGTTGACCAAAGAGCACTTTTTGATTACTCTAAAAAATAAGTATAATGAGATCTAAAATTGAAAACATAAATAAATATAGAGCTCATACGTTGCATGAGCATGAGCCTCCTTGACAAAGCATTATAGCACATAGCGCTTTAGCAGCGCTTTGAGTTAGTGAAGGGCCTTGCTAGGAGAATCTAACATCGTTTTCGGTCAGCTATTATCAAATATCATATATGTGTCTATGAATCATGCACAAATAAAGCAAATTGATCACTTGACCAAGAGCATCAGCATTACATTCACATCCATGCAACCAATTTCACTCGACAATCACCTAATGAGTAAGCAAAAAGAAACTACAACGCAAAAAGGAAGTCCACACACAAATAGCAAAAGGAAAAATCCAAAATGATGCATCACTACTAGAAAACTAGCTTTTAACAACCGCCGAAATCATTCACTAATTCTAATTAGCAACCAATTTTGTGACCTATTTCAACCACTGAAATCGGTGGCTATTAGCAATTGTTTGTAAATTTTGCCAATTATTCTTGGCCATACCACTGTCACATCTACAATTTTATGGTTGTAAATCTTCAAGGCGATGGAAGACCGGTTACAATTCGCTCTTTTAGTACATGTTTTACAGAAGGTACAATTTTACTGGAGGTTGTTTGCCATGTTATATGACATGATATTAACAACAAATAATCGAAGCACATTTTAGCCAAGGGCTAGTATTTACAACGTACCACGAAAGTTCAAAAGGAACCAACAGCTCTTACCTTACAAGAGAAGGGTAATCCTTCTTCTTCTTCTTTTTTTTTTTTGGTCAAAACAGGTGAGTAATCTCAGTTAGAGCTTTCTGTCAGGAGACATTCTCAGCAATAGACAGAGAGAGAAAACAAGATTTGTAAGAATATTGAACAGAATATACAACCATCTGAGCTTCGTGAGTAGAAATATTTATTCGAAAATGGCATTACTAACAAGATATTTTTGGTGAATGATGCCATGATATCAATTTTATCATTTATGTACGAAATATACAATTAATCTTGGAGGGATTATAATAGGAAGCATAAAAGAAAAGGGACAAAAAGGAAAAAGATGAACTACTCATACCATAAAATCAGAGAAAGAATAAGCCTAGCAAAAGAGAAGATGCCAACATTGGGAAAGCATCCTAAATTCTTGATAACCACTGCCGAACTGCTCTGACTTCGGTAATAAGAACATAGATTAAGGGGGCAATTTCCACCAATAAATCAGCTACAATTAGTCGTTGATAAGCAATGTAAAACAATTTCCTATTAACAACAAAGGAAGCATTCTTTCGTTTCTGCCATCAAACTACAGAAGAAACACACAAAAAGGTTCCTTATCTTCTTCCTTAGGGATTCTCCAGCGGTAAGAGTTGGAGATGAACACGGCTCATGACCCAAGTTCGAATCCAGTCCATTGCCCTGGGTTGAGTATCTTTGATTTACCTGGTACATAGTATAGAGAACGTGTTGCGCACCCGAGGTTTGCCAATTGGTGGTCGAGCTCTACTAGCTGAATTTCTCTTATCACAAAAAAAGGCTCCTTATCTTGATATCGTATGTAGCTCAAGGGGTTGGCGCGGAATTTTTTGCTTCTACCTGGTAACGAGGCTGGACAGCTTTTCCTTTTTAACTATTTTTTTATATGTCGGACATTTTTTCAGTTCAACGAAGGCCAAAAGTCAATCACAACATTTATCTAACGAGAATCGATTCCTATACCTACTTACACTAAATATGAGAAATATACTGCTTGACCACTAGGTCTTTGGTATGTGTTGTACATTTTTAACAATAAATTTTGATGATGCTCCATTGATTTGCTGGCATGCATATAGTTTACTCTATATTCCTAATAAAGGATTACACTACAGTGGATTTAAACTTTTCCTATGTAGAATTTATATTCACATAACTTGATGCATGCAAAATTGACAACTATGTAATAATTTTCTTTTAACATTATACAATAATGTCATAGTGCACCTAAATTCAAAATCAACTACATATATCATTATTAATTCTTTTCATATTTTAATACCGTTAGAAATATTCTGGAAAACTCTTCATATTTTGAAAGCATTATTGTAATTTCGCCGTATCAACACAATCACATACTAATTTTTATATGCGTCACCACACAATCATCCATCCAAGAGTTTTTAGTTGATTCCGTAATTTATTATTCGAAATTTTCATTAAGAAAATGCCCTTCGTTTAAATGGAAAAAAAATGAATTGAATATATACTGCAAATAGAAAATATTAAATGTGTACATTTTCATATTTATAGTCAATACATAGGATCAAAGAAATTCCAATATTAATGGAAAATATAAAAAATATCAAATCAATTGAAAAATATCGAATCTTATACAAAGTGTCATCTTGATCTTTTTTCTTTTTAAAATCCCTCCACTGCCACTCAATCTCTCATCAGTCTTAAAATTTGATCTTTTTTCTTTTTAAAATACCTCCACTGCAACTCAATCTCTCGCCCGTCATAAAATTTGAACTAAGTCATTATTCTACGGAGAAGTAATTTTAATTACTTGAACTATTCTTTGAACCTTAAAAAAAAGGAAGAAAATAAGAACAAAAATAAGCTAATTGCGCACGTCTTTTTTATTGTAATTTTTATTTCTTTGTTAAAATGAAGCGAATTAGTTAAAAAAAACAACCCAATCTAAATGTTTCTTCTTTAAATTAACTAATGCTCCTTTTGTCTTGGCAATGGATCCCCTTAGTTGGGGGGAAAACTTCATCAATTTGTAGAAAACAGAAAATACTATGGACTTGTCAAATTGTGCCTTTAGTAAATGAAGCAGGCAAAAGATTAAGATGATAAGATCTTGAAAGAAATAGATGAAAAATAAGGGAATATAATCTACACAACTCTTCAAGCTAGCTGTGGTTTCAGTTATGCAATTTCTTTAGATTGACCCCCCTAACTATGACGTACATATTTTTATATTATTTACCTCTCTACCTACTGGGCTAGTGTTGTTTTATTGGAAGTGTATTGAAAAAGCTCAAAAATAGGATTCAACAACATGAAAAAAATGTCTATATGCGTGGGACTTTACTTTTACTTTTCTGTTTGGTTTTAATGTCACGGAGTTTTTGAATCAAAATATCTAACCAATTAACGTTTAGTCTTCACTTGTAACATGCTAACAAGTTCCACGAGAATATCTAACACTACCACAAACTAGCCACTCTCGTTGCTTTTAATTTCAGCTATTGATATTTTGTTTGTTTGTTACGAGGAAAGTTTTACGAAATTATTGAAGAGGACCCCCAGCGTGTTCAATAATAAAGGCAGAGCCACACTAGAGTTGTGACAATCAGCCAGCTATCCTCCATGAAATTTCATCTCCATGTGAGAGCATCAATATATAGAATGCAAATAAGGGCCCAGTACGACTGCAAAGACTTTGTAGTCCCTACTTTGTAGTCATTGCAACACTTTTCTCAAATAATTTGCTGTGTTAAGGATAGTAATTAAGCATACTTGGTCTCCTGAAGAGTCTCATAATTAGTTGTGAGAAATTTGAGTTGAGTAATAATGGCGGATGCTGTGGTATCCTTTGTTCTAGACCAACTTGCTATCTCTCTCCGTGAGGAAAAGCACATTGTTGGGAGGGCTTCGGGATGAAGTCCAGCATATCAAAGACGAACTTGGCCAAATGAAGGGCTTTCTTCGAAGATCGGAAGAAATAGTTGAAAACAATTCTGATCTGAAAGAATGGATCAATCAAGTGCGTGATGTTGCTTACGATGCCGAAGATATTCTTGATGAATTTACACTGCGATTTGGAAGGCACTATGGTGATGGATTTCTTAGCCGAGCCCAAAAGCTTGTTGGCTGGATTAAGAATTTAAAAGCTCGTCGTCAAACCTCCATTAAAATACGAGCCATCAATGAGAGGATCAGAAATATTGCAGAAGCACATCAGAGATACCAAAACCAATCTGGCATTTTTGAGCAAGGGTCGAGTTCAAGTGTCATTCGCAATACATGGCATGACAGTCGAGGCGATGCACTTCTTGTAGAAGAAGCAGACTTGGTTGGCATCGAAAGGCCAAAGAGGAAGCTCATGCATATGCTTTCTGCGAGTGATTCCAAACTCCGTGTCATCTCGATAGTCGGCATGGGAGGCCTTGGAAAAACAACTTTGGTCAAAAAGGTGTACGACGATCCACGTGTAAAGAATCAATTCAAGCTCCACATATGGATCACAGTCTCACAATCGTTCGAGGTTGAAGCATTGTTAAAGCAGGTGATTGAACAAGTCCGCACAGAACTCAATCAACCCCCACCTTGTGAATTAGGTACCATGGATATTCATGGCTTGAAACAACGTGTCCGTGATCTCCTTCGTCAACGAAAATTCATTGTTGTCTTTGATGATGTTTGGAGACCAATAGATTGGGACGCTATCCGAATGGCATTTGCCAGAGACAATTGCAGCAGTCGTATCATGATCACAACACGCATCACTGAGCTTGGCCAGGCAGCCCCGAGTGATATTGCGGGTGACATCTATCATTTTAGAGCATCTGACTGAGGACGAATCATGGACTTTGTTTCGTAAGAAAGTATTTCGGGATAATCCTTGCCCGCAACAGTTGAAGGATATTTCAGAAAGCATCATAAGGAGACGTGATGGTTTGCCACTTGCAATTGCGGTCATTGGGGGGCATCTTGGCAACCAAGAGTCTTCGAACTGAAGAATGGGACTTGTTCAACAGGAGCATTGGCAGGCAGCTAACAGGCAACGACCAACTAGAGAATACGAAAAAGTTACTCTCTTTGAGTTATTATGAATTGCTCGACTATCTAAGAATTTGTTTCTTGTACTTGAGCATTCTCCCTGAAGATTTTCCCATGAAAAAGAGTGACTTGATTCGACCCTGGATTGCTGAAGGATTTGTACAGGAGAGAGGGGTATTGACAATTGAAGAAGTAGCTGAGGCTTATCTCGATGAACTTATCAACAGAAGCTCAGTCCAAGTTTCCAGGAGAAGCATTGACGGACGGATTGTAGAATGTCGCGTACATGATATCATACAGCAATTTATCCTTACCAAGGTAGGTGAACACAACATTACAACTATATCGAGCGAACCAGGGATGCAGTCTTCAGACAAGGTTCGACGCCTGGTAATTCATAGCTCTTTTGACAATGTACAAGTGAGTAATGCATTGCACAAGTGTATTCGTTCACTTGTGTTGTTCGAGTCTAGTAGTTATATGTCTGAGGCATTTCCATCTGAGCTGTTATCAGGTCTTAGGCTACTAAATGTGTTGGAATTGAGAGAGGCTCCTTTAGAGACGATCCCAAATGAGATCTACAAATTGTTGCATCTCAAGTATTTGGGTTTAAGGGGCACACATGTGAAGATTGTTTCAAAATTGATCGGAAATCTTCAAAGGCTTGAAACCCTGGATCTCAAGTACACCCAAGTGACTAAACTTCCAAATGACATTTTAAAGCTTCAACAACTACGGCATTTGTTAGTAGGTTGCAAGTCTTACGGAGTTCAAGCCCCTTGTAAAATGGGAAGACTGCAATGCCTCCAAAGCCTCCGTAACATAGATGCAGACGAAACGGATGGCATCAAATTAGTGAGGGAAGGGAAGAATCTAACGCAGCTCAGGAAATTAGGAATTACCAAACTGCAAAGGCAGGATGGAAGAGAATTCTGCTCTTCACTTGAGAGGTTAACCAATCTGCGGTCTTTGAGTGTTAGGTTCATAGATGAAGAGGAGGGCATTGATGTGGATTATCCTCTTTCATCAACTCCACCATTTCTTCGCCACTTACAATTGTGGAGACCATTGAAAAGGGCACCACAATGGATTTCTTCTCTTCATGGACTTACTAACATACATCTCGGTGGGAGTCAATTGAAGGATGACCCTCTTCAATTGCTTCAAGATTTGCCCAATCTAATGGTACTTGGATTGGAACAAGCTCATAAAGGAGAGGGATTATTTTTCAAGGGCGGGGGCTTTCATAGACTCAAGTCACTAGAAATGACATCTTTGGAAAAATTGAGATGGGTGACAGTGGAGAGGGGTGCGATGCCTGCCCTTGAAGTACTATTGGTGATGTCTTGTTGTTCATTGGAGGACTTGCCTACTGGTATAGAACATTTGAGAAGTCTTCGAAAACTTCTTCTTTCCAAAATATCTGGTAGATTTGAAAAAAGACTGGGAGATAAATACAGGCATGGTCCGGGTTCTAAGAAAATTGCTCACATCCAGCAATTTCTAATTGGAAATTTTGTTGGTGATAAACTCGAAGAACGTAACTTCTGGTCATCAGGACGGAGATAGCCATCAAAGGGAAGGCGTCAGCGCGCAGTATCAGCACTAGAAGCAGAAATGATTATCACTTTCCATTTTTGCCTTGTATATGTCCTTTCATAGGCCTGCATTGAACTTTTCTTTTCTTCTTTGTTGATCTTATCGTCTTCTATTTATTATGTATTCACATTATTACCACTTCAATATTCACCCCGTAAACATACTAATATTAGTTTTTCTTCAAAAGAATGAAGCAAAAGATTGAGAGGATGAAAAAAGAATTAAACAAAAGTCTGAATCAAAAAGACAAATGCTCGACACGAACCTAATTTCCAGTGTGCCTAAGGCTGAAATTTAGGCAAGATCTGAATTCTTCGAGCTTTTATCAGATGATGGCATCTCTGATTATCAATGGCTTATTAGTAGCATACCAAAAACTAGTCATAGTATGATGCAAAGAGTTCACTACAATCACTACTACAATCACTTCATTAGTTCAAACTTCTGGGGGCACAGTCCTGTCAAAGGTGGCTTGATAATGGCCATCAATTAACATGAGGCCCTATGGTCATATGAGCAATTGAATACCTCATTTCACTACAATATTCACAATATTTTGAAAACATCACTGTAATTTTGCCATGTCGGTACTGTCATTTAAATAATTCTTTGAGAAAAATGCATTATTCCTCTGCGCTTTGAGAATTATATCTCACTCAACTCTGATTAACTAATCTAACAGGGCCTAGAGAATTAATTGAGACTACAAAAGCATAAGTTATTTCAGTGGTATAACCTATCTCAATCCTGAAACGATTAATTAAATCTAGTCTTGTTAATTAATATATATTTGTACCCACAAAAACCTATAAGAATCCTATATGGCAAAAGGTATAAATTCTTGACTAACGAAAATTAGCTACAAGCATAACAATGATTAACCAAGAATTTAATAGTAATAAAGCACAAATACGAACAATCAAATAAATCCCAAAGAATTCGAAACATGAAAAAAATAATCAATAACTGTCACCCCGAATAATGAGAATTTAGTTCATAATTAATTTGAAGAACAAATTGAAAAAGAATTAAGGTTAAAAAAAAACTCATTGTTGTTCGTAGACAAATAAACTCTAAAAATTCTCTTCACCAAATTCTCTCAAGATTTCTGAAGGATTCCAAATTTGATCTCCAATTTTGCTGTTGAAATCTGTTCTTAAAAAAAGAATAAAGAACAAAAGAAAATTTGATTTCGCTTAAGACTCGAGCACTACCTCTTAGGAGTCCAATGGCTCAAGAATCATGAGATTTTGACCTCTAGAGTGACAAACCAATAGTTGGGTCTGGGTCTTTTGTGGTTGAGTTTAGGTTATTACAATATAGAGCAGGTTCTAATTTCTAATAATTTGGGTTTACTATTATTGTTATCACGAGTTTAGTTGAACTTGAGTGCTTACAATATAGAGTAGGTTCTAATTTATAATAATTTGGGTTTACTATTATTTTTAATTTGTTATCATGAGTTTAGTTTGGCCTTGTTGACTAGGCTTACTTGAGGTGGCAGACTCATTATAGTAAGAAAGAATAAGAAAGCATGTAGGACTAATTGATTAAGCTCACTTATGGTGACAGACTAATAGTTGGGTTTGAGTCACTGCAATAAGAAAGAACAAAAGGAGGAATAGCTAGCTAGTTGTGCTAAACTTTTGCTAGATTGAATAAATCAAATCATATTAGATTAAATTTTATTGGGTTGGGTGAAGTATATGTTTCTTGAATGAATAACAGATATAAGAAAAATGAAAAAATGGGTAAAATACGTGAATGGTTCCTTAATTTTGTTATTTGTAATAATCTTATCTCTTATATTTTGTTTGTTATAAATGAGTATTTATCTAACATATTTGTATTACCATTAGTCTCAACTCAATTTTTGGCTAGCAAATCCCCTTAAATATTACATGCACCTAATGAGAATCGTAATTTTGTTCTTTTGTCAAGGTTAATATCGTCGAGAATGCATTAGATGACTTGATGGTGATTCTCTCACAGCTTGTTTGGCTTTGCTTATTTTGGAGTCTCAACAGTAAAAGTATGTGAGAGAAGTTTTTTCATGTTTAGGACTTATAAGTCCCAAAATAAGCAAAGCCAAACAGGCTTCAAGTTAAATTGGTTTCATTTTCCTCCAAAAAGTTTGTAAGCAAAAAAGTTACTAGAAATTCAAAGTAAGGAGAGGGTTGCTTGCAAAATTAGTTGTTTTCGAGTTTGTCCTGTAGAATCTAGAGAGGAAATTAGACAAGCACTTAACAACTTATAAGTTACGTTGACCAAACAACACCTTCGGATTACTCCAACAAATCACATGGCTACTTCCCTGGACGATTCTATAAAGTTTATCGTTGAAGTTGACAAAGATTTTAAAGTAGCTTGCAAATATTAACTTTTTAGCTGAATCTAATAATGCACAAGTTTCATTTATATAATTAACTTCAACATGTTGGCTATAAATTGTGCAACGTCTTACGCTTACAGCACACTAACTCATTGACTAACCAAAATATCACATTTTTAAAATACAAGGGTCGCTTTAGTAATCAATTTTAGCTGGCAACTATAGCAACTTAATATTTGTCACGAAATTTAATAATTCTTAGGGATTGCATAATTAAGTCTCACCAAATTAACATTCATTAGTTTCTTTTTTTCCCCCAGTCTTTGTGCACAAAGAGCGTAAGAAGTTGACTTTTCCAGAGGCATCTATAGTTGGTTTTCCGGGAGCAAAGATAAGAACAACTAGACTTTTTAATATACAAAGTCAGCCACACTGCAATAAGGGGTTTTGAAATGGCACCATCGCACTAATAATTAATCATTGAGGCTCTAGTTGTTTGAAAGAATTTTTTTTAAAAAAACATATATATATATATTTTTTTGGTACTTAGTAATATCAGAAAATAGGTTTGTCAAAAAATATTTTTTGATCAAGAGAAAACTTTATTAGAAATATATAATCCCAAATTTAAATTTTCAAACTACAAGAAGTCCCTGCCCAATAATGTAATAGACACTAATCATTGAGAAATTTTTTGTGATGTGTGAGATGAGTTGTTGATTAATTATATGACAAATCTTTATATAGAGTGAAGTGGTTGAGCGAGATGCCCCTCAACTCCTTCTGTATCTTATATATATATTTGTTATATGCAGCATAACAAAATAAGGATATATTATACAAATATATAAAAATTAATATTATATGTGTTATATTTTCTGAGACATGACATCTTGCTAGTTACTTCTTTAATTTTTCATATTTATTGTTTTAACAATTAACATCAATTTTTTCATTTTATTTTTAATGGATGAGCATATTGTTATAGGGCTCGTTTAGATTATCTTTTTTCAAATGTGCTGTTTTTTTCTAAAAAATTTTGAAAAAAAAAGTATTTTTTTAGAGGTTAAAAATTCTAACTTCTGGAAAAAACTGAATTTGAGATTTTTTAAGAGTTTCAACATTTTTTTAAATTTAATTCAAATACTTATTATAAAATGATGTGTTTTATTACGAAAAAATATTTTTTTATGAAAAAAGTCAATTCAGATAGACCCTAGTTAGATGGAAGATTGAGGTTGAGCATACAAAAATATTTAAATTGAAAGAAATATATACCTGTAATAAATTGATCAATTCTTTTTCAATAAAAATAAGTGACTTATTTAAATTATATAAAATGTATAGCATTACACCCGCACTACGGCACGAATTTTCATCTATGTGACAACCGGCTACATAAACTATTTCTCAGTAATTGACTAAACTATTTTTCAGAATAAAATATTTATCAATAATTGACTAATTAAACTATTTCATTGTAATGTAAACTAATTTTCATAGTAAACTATTTCTCAATAAGTGACTAAAATATTTCCCAATAATTTACTCCAACAACTATTTTCCAATAATTAACTGCCAACAACTAGCACAGCTGCATTCTAACAGGTATGAAAATCCAACTCATTAACTAAGGATTGCTTAAGATCTATTATAGGTATAGTTTAATATCTCTATGAGTTAAGCGTCAATTGTTATTGTGAAATCGAGGTTCTCCTTTGTGTCCTGACACAGCTTTACAAGAAATTTCCTTGTATAGTTAAATATCAACCATGCACAAAATGAGATTTTAGACTTAATAACAAATATAAAAATAGTAATAATTGAAAAAAGGACAAAAGAAAACGAGACAACCTTAATTCCCTTAGCTAGAGCCAAATATGTATTTTAGAGTTTAATACACGTTAATGTCAATAGGTGATAATTCCGTAACAACTTGATTAAGTAATTGAAGTTAGTGGACCTACAAATATAAAATAATTTTTTTAAAAAAAAAATCAAAATTAATAACCCTTTAGAGATTAATTAATTTTTTGAAGTACAAAGTAGATAGTCAAATATTTTGTGAGATAAGCAGTGATTACAAAAGTAGATAGTCAAATATTTTGCGAGATAACCAGTGATTACAACCATGTGCATATGTCCTTGCGATCACTTCCTTTATATGTTTTAACAGAAAATACCAGCTTTGAATTAAATTAATTTGTTTTTTGTTAAATCTCTTAGGTAATGAACTGCCATAAATTAGTAAGAAGATAATAACTAGATATATAGACTCTACCCCCAAAAATTATGTTTGTGTGATTGCTGGCCTGTTTATAAATTTGTAATCATAAATGGGAGGGAAAAATCTACCTTGTTGATCGAAAAAGAATGGCGTGTCAGCCTCACTTGTGTTATATTGATTAAATTAAATTAAATCTTATTTTATTAAGGAATCGTATTTCGAGAAATCAAATTCATAAGCATGTGAGTTTCGAGAATGATTTTTTATTCCCTAAATCAAACGCCCTTAAAAAGTGTCGTTTAAGTCTTCAACCGTCGACATTTAAATTTTCTTTTCACTATGGGGAAATGAAAAAGTTCCATTCCATGTGACACCAAAAAAAGAAAAAGAAGAAGAAAAAAGAAAAAGACCTCAGTTTGTATAAAATGACCATTCTGAGTCATCATCGTCTTCTCCTAGATACGCTGGCTTGTGAAAGGGAACATGCGAATTAAGAGCTTGTTTGGTATCACTTATAAAGGGTACATTTTAATTTTTAAATTTGCAACATTGCGATGGCATAAAATTACATATTCGGGGAGAGGTTGCATTAGCTGTAATCGAAGGGCAACACAAATAATTTATTCTAACAAATACCTCAATTATGACAAAAACAATTGCTCGGGCAATGCTTAACGTCTATTAAAGGAATAGTCTCGATAAAATATCTGGTCCTCCTTTTACACGGCAGCATCGAAGGGGGTGACAGGAGAGACAAAAGATTCACATGAATATATATTTCACCAAAATTTACTCATAAACAAGTGGTCAAATCTCAACAGCTGAAATTAAGGGTTAAATTTAATAATAATAATAATAATAATAAATAAAAATAAGTTAATACAAAGAAGTTAAAATTTTTTATTCTCCGTTTATTGTTTGCAAAAAAGAGTTTTCAAAAACTTTAATACAAAAATATCTTCATTGTTTTAGTTATTAATATTTTATTGAATTACAATTATAAATAAAATATAATAATTAAAAATAAAAAATAAACTTAAAAGTGTAAATTTAATAAAATAAAATAATATAAATAAATAAAATGTAATTAAATTATTTTAATAATAAATACCTAATAATTTTAACAATAAGAAAAATTAATAAAAATATATTTTATTTAATAACTACTAAAAAATAATTATTAGTTAACTATAACTTCTCTAAAAATTGTTCAAAGAAGTTAAAATATAATCAAAATAAAAAGTATATTACATAGAACAAATAATAGTTTATTATTAAATGTGTCAAAATGCCTCTTTTAGTAATTTAAACGACCAACCATTATTTTTAAATATAAAACCAAACATGACCTCGTTTAATAAAAATCCATTTCATATAAAAAATAACCAAACATATTTTTATTTTCACCAAAAAAAAAAAAAAAAACTTTTAATCAAAGGTCTGTTTCTGAGATGCCTTTTTATAAAACTGTGTTCTCAAACTCGAACCAAACAAGCTCTAAACATCCAACTTGCTGTGAGTTCACGTTCAGGCTTTAGCAGGGCTTTTCTCTCTTAAATATTATGCCACATTCAAGACAATCTAATTTCCAGGAATACTAATATATCCCCACAAGTGAGAATGGCAGATGCTGTGCTATCCTTTGTGGTAGACCAACTTGCCATCTCTCTCCGTGAGGAGAGCGCATTGTTGGGAGGGCTTCGAGATGACGTCCAGCATATCAAAGACGAACTTGGCCAAATGAAGGCCTTTCTTCGAAGGTCGGAAGAAATAATTGAAAACAATTCCGATCTGAAAGAATGGATCAGCCAGGTGCGGGACGTTGCTTACGATGCCGAAGATATTCTTGATGAATTTACAGTGCGATTCGGAAGGCACTATGGTGCTGGATTTCTTAGTCGAGTCCGAAAGCTCGTTGGCTCGATTAAGAATTTAAAAGCTCGTCATCAAATTGCCACTAAAACACGAGCCATCAAGGAGAGGATCAAAAATATTGAGGAAGCACATCAGAGATACCAAAACAAATTTGGTATTTCCGAGCAAAGATCGAGTTCATCGGCTGTCACTCACAAAGCATGGTATGACAGTCGAGGCGACGCACTTCTTGTAGAAGAAGCAGACTTGGTTGGCATCGAAAGGCCAAAGAGGAAGCTCATGCATATGCTTTCTGCGAGTGAATCCCAACTCCGTGTGATCTCAGTAGTCGGCATGGGAGGACTTGGAAAAACAACTTTGGTCAAACAGCTGTACGACGATCCAAATATAAAGAATCAATTCAAGCTCCACATATGGATCACAGTCTCACAATCGTTCGAGATTGAGACACTGTTAAAGAAGGTGATTAAACAAGTCCTCGAGGAACTCAAACAACCTCTCCCCAATGAATTAGGTGCCTTGGACATTCATGCCTTGAAACAACACGTCCGCGATCTACTTCATCAACAAAAATACATTTTCGTCTTTGATGATATTTGGAGAACAATAGATTGGGATGCTATTCGGATGGCATTTCCCAGAAACAATTGTGGCAGTCGTATCATGATCACAACCCGCATCACTGAGGTTGGCCGGGCAGCCATGAGTGATATTGCGGGTGACATTTATCATTTAGAGCATCTAACTGAGGACGAATCATGGACTTTGTTTCGTAAGAAAGTATTTCGGGATAATCCTTGCCCGCAACATTTGAAGGATATTTCAGAAAGCATCACAAGGAGATGTGATGGTTTGCCACTTGCAATTGCGGTCATTGGAGGCATCTTGGCAACCAAGAGTCGTCGATCTCAAGAATGGGACTTGTTCAACAGGAGCATTGGCAGGCAGCTAACGGGCAACGACCAGCTAGAGAATATGTCAAAGTTACTCTCTTTGAGTTACTATGACTTGCCTGACCATTTAAGGATTTGTTTCTTGTACTTGAGCATTCTTCCTGAAGATCATCCCATAGAAAAGAGTAGGTTGGTTCAACTCTGGATCGCCGAAGGATTTGTACAGAAGAGAGAAAGGTTGACAATTGAAGAAGTAGCAGAGGCTTATCTCGATGAACTTATCAACCGAAGCTTAGTCCAAGTTTCTTGGGGAACAATTGACGGACGAATCAAGCAATGTCGCGTACATGATATGATACAACAAATCATCCTTGAGAAAGTAAAGGAACAAAACATTACAACTATATTTAGCAAAGAAGTGATGCAGGCTTCAAACAAGGTTCGACGCTTGGTAATTCATAGCTCTTCTGACAATACACAAGTAAGCAATGGCTTCCTCAAGTGTCTTCGTTCACTTGTATTCTTCGATATTTATAAACGTAGTTCTATATCTGAGGCATTTCTATCTGAGTTGTTATCTAGTGGTGTTAGGCTACTAAAAGTGTTGGAATTGGGAGGGGCTCCTATAGCGAGGATTCCGGATGAAATTTACAGAATGTTTCATCTCAATTACTTGGGTTTAGGGTCTACAAACGTGAAGATTGTTTCAAAATTGATCAAAAATCTCCGAAAGCTTGAAATCTTGGATCTGAAAGACACCGAAGTGACTGAACTTCCGAAGGAGATTTTAAAGCTTCAACAACTACGGCATCTGATAGTAGGTAGCTCGTGGGATGATGGAGTTCGAGCCCCATGTAAAATCGGAAAATTGCAATCTCTTCAAACCCTTTGTTACATAGATGCAGGTGAAATGCGTGGCATCAAAATAGTGAAGGAAATTGGAAATTTAACCCAACTAAGGAGGTTAGGAATTTCCAGGATGGGAAGAGAAGATGGAAGAGAACTCTGCGCTTCCCTCGAGAAGCTAACCAATCTACGCTGCTTACGTGTTGGAAACGTAGATGGAGTGGAGGAGGTGCTTGATCTCGATTATTCTCTTTCATCAACTCCACAATTTCTTCACAAATTGACATTAGATGGGCGATTGGGAAAAGCACCACGATGGATTTCTTCTCTTCATGGGCTTACTAAAATACAATTGAGAGGTAGTGGATTGGAGGACGACCCTCTGCAATTACTTCAAGATTTGCCCAATCTCATGGATCTTCGATTGTATAATAAAGCTTATGAAGGAGAGGGATTATATTTCAAGGCCGGAGGGTTTCAAAGACTCAAGTCATTGGAGATGATGGCTTTGGAAGCTTTGAGATGGGTGACACTGGAGAAGGGTGCGATGCCCTTCCTTGAAGTATTAGAGTTTTTTTCTTGTTATTTTTTGGAGGATTTGCCAACAGGTATACAACATTTGACAAAACTCCAACAACTTCGTCTTACTAAAATGTCTGATGAATTTGCCAAGATCCTGGAGGATAAATACAAACGCGGTGCGGACTCCCAAAATATTGCTCACATCCCTCAAGTTTTATTTGGAAATTTTGTTGACGGTAAATTTGAAGAACGCAACTTCTGGTCATAACGTTGGAGATGGGCATCTAAGGGAAGGCGCCGGCAATAGAAGAAGAAATCGATCATCATCGCTTTGGATGGATTTTTGCAATCTGTTTATTTTTTGTATGCATGCTCTTTCATTTTGCTTCCAACTTTTCATTACTCTTTTTTTTTTTTTTCTTTTACTTTATTTGGTTTGTTGTCTTTTATTTTTGGCTTTAATTTGCTATTTCTTTAACGAACAAGTTAAATTTGTGCCATCTCAATATCCATCTCAAATATAACATCGAAATATTTTATCCATGTCTATAGAATATAATTAAAAGAAATAACTATTTGGCGTGTATAGTTAGCATTTTTGTCCTAAAATACAACAAAGTCTGAATCAAAAAGACAAAAGACATAATAATTGTTGTTTCTCTTGTTCTTGCTCTTACTTGTACGCAGGTCATGAGATTATATAATCTGATCAAGAAAAAAAGAAAGACCAAACTATTAAGGACATATATAGATGTCGTAGTGCCATTCTCGTGCCTAGCACATTCTTATGGGTAACAAACTTTGCGTCTTTTTGTTAAAAGTGTGAAATTTTGACCGGCTTATAAGTAAAACCAAACAAAAAAAAAAACCTTTTTTATTTATTTTGAATTGCTTATAATTCAATCAAACCAACTTATAAGTAGAAAATTAGTTTTTACTTGCTTCCAAGCAACAAAATTAATTAATGAAATAACTTTTTCAGTCATTTTAACTAATATTGATACTTAAATACTTATTTACCAAATTAGTCGATAACTCGTAAACACATATTATTCAAACACTTTTATATTTATTTTTCACTAATTTATAAGTATTGCTTATAAACATATTAAAATAAGTAATGTCAAACAGGTTCTTGGGCTTCGAGATTATAGACCAAAAACAAAAATGCCAAAAATCAAGCAAAAATCAGTTAAGATGAGTTGATGGTGATTCTCTTGGCCAAATTGGCTTTCTTTTACCTCCCAAAAAGTTTATAAGCGCAAAAGTTACTAGAAAGGCAAAAGTAATAAGAGAATTGCTTGCAAAATTATTGTTTTTGAGTATGTTCAGTGGAACTTAGAAAGGAAATTAGACAAGTACTTAACAGCTTATAAGTTAGGTTGACCAAAGAGCACCTTTTGATTACTCCAAAAAATAAGTATAGTGAGATATGAAATTAAAAAAATAATAAATTTACAACGCATACGTTGGATGAGCATGAGCGCCCTTGACTCAACATTATAGCACATAGCACTTCGACACTACTACAATGCTTTGAGTTAGCAAAGGGCCTTGTTATAAGAATCTAGCTTCACTTTTAGTCAGCTCTTATCAAATATGATATTACGTGTCTATGAATCATGCACAAATGAAGCAAATTGATCATTTGACAAAGAGCATCAGCAGAACGTTCACAACCATGCAACCAATTTCGCTCGACAATCACTTACCGAGTAAACAAAAAGGAACTACAATGCGAAATGAAAGCCCACACACAAACAATAAATATGAATATCCAAAATGATGTTTTTGTTCTGCTCCTACTGCCAATTATTCTTAGGCTTGCGACGGTCATATCTACAGGTTTACATTTGTAAATTTTCTAGGCAAAGGAAGACCGGCCACAAATGCTCTTTCGGCACATGTTCTGTAGAACATACTATTCTACTGGAGGCTGTTTGGCCTGTTATGTGCCATGATATTAACAACAAACAATCAAAGTGCATTTTAGCCCAGGGCCAATACCTACAACGCGTCACAAAAGCCCTAAAAGAACCGACAGCTCTTACTTTATAACAGGTGGATAATCCTTTTTTTTTCCCCTTTTTTTGGTCAAAACAAGTGGGTAATCTCAGTCGAAGCAATATGTCATCAGGAGACATTCTTAGCAAGAAAAGAGAGAGAAACAAGAACTGTGAAAATATTGAACAGAATATATAGCCATTTGAGTGTCATCAATAGAAATATTTATACACAATGATTTTACTAACAAGATATTTTTGTTGAATAATGCCATGATATCGATTTTATCATTTATATATGAAATATACAATTATCTTAGGAGGATTACAACAGGAAAGATCAAGCATAAAGGAAAAGGGGTGAAAAAAAAGAAAAAGATGAACTACTCATGCCATAAAATCAGAATCTGATTCATGTGCAGAAAGCACAAGCGAGCCTAGCAAAAGAGAAGATACCAACAATGGGAAAACATCCTAAGTTCTTGATAACCACTGCCTAACTGCTCGACTTTGGTAATAAGATCATAGATTAGGAGGGGAATTTCCGCCAATAAATCAGCTAAAAGAATGAATAAAAGAATTTCAACGCCATTTATATCAAGCCGTAAGCCCACATTTTGTGCATCACATATGCATTTGCCCCCATGAAGCAACGGAAACCATATATGTGCTCTGTTTGTTATAGTCTTATTTTAAGATACTTATCCTATTAAAATAAGGACACATCTTATAAGATTTAAGAAATCTTATCATTCATTCTATGAAAATTTAAAACAAAACCATACTTTTTATCTTATAATAAATAAGCAATCCTTTCTATCTTATTTTTTACAACTATAGAATGTACGGTGCATATGATAAGATATCTTAAATCTTATAAGATATCTCCAAATTTCAATAGGATAATTATTTTAAAATAAGATCATTCCAAACACACTAATGGAACATGAATTCATCATAATTTTTGCCAAGCCGTCTCATTCAGAGGTGGAATCATAGAGATCACTAGCGCATGGGGTCATAACCTCCGATTCAAGTGTTTGGACAACCCTCTGCATGGTTGGCCCTTCCTCAGGGGATAAAGAGGACACATTGGATCGTAGTTGAAAGAAATGCATCAATGGTTTCAGCCTACACTCCATCACAGTTTGGATCAACTATCTCCCTCTGTCTGTTCTCTATGGCTAGAAAATTCAACTGCATGAATAAATGGACAATTTTAAGTTCAACATCCGTATATAGGAAAACCAAGCACTACTGATTACAGAATGGATATACATGACCAGTTCTCTCACAAGGTCTACTACACAGAAAAACTCACACTATCTCAAAGCAACTTCACTACGAGCAAGCAGCCACAGAAGCTTTCAAGCAACCACCTTTAAGCAACTTAAACAATTTCCTATCTAGAACAAAGAAGGCATCCTTCCCCTTCAGCTATCAAACTTTAGAAGAAGATATAGGCTATTTATCTTGATATACAAATAAACATATCATATGGCCATATGGGGCCCATAGGGGCTGGATGGAGCCATTTTTCTTTTTTAACAATTTTCTTTACGTTATATATTTTTATTCAAAGCATTATGCAAATGAAGATTCCTTTGCTTAGTGGTAAAATTTGTCTGTTTCACCAATCAACATGAATGTTGTTATTTATCTACTATTATGTTGATTGACAGGTCGGATATTAGATTTAACATGTTAATTTTTCATTTTAACATTTTTGGTAAAATTTTAAGTATATTCTTTAACAAACAGGAGTTTTACCCCGCTGACCATACCGAGCGGTGTCCATAGGGGACAGGCAAGGTTTTTCTTTTCCACTGGGGCAGGAATGATGCTAGAAATTTACTCTGGTAGGAGGTACAGGGGTAGCTAAACCTATCACTTCATTCTTAATTTCTACTCATGGGTGCTTGACTTAGGAAAATGACACAAGAACATAAAAGAGGTGTAAGACATACCCAGCTAACAATGTTCAGGCCCTTTTCAATAAACGATGCATCAGTTGGCCAATTTCCACTCACAACTTCTAAGTCCCAAAACCCCAAAACTGTAGACATCAGTCTTTTCTGTGGCCCTGCCACTTTGCATATACTTTGCCAGTAAAATGAAACGTGAAATTAGACATCATCTCCACCAAAGAAGAAAAATCAGAGATCTTCAGCTGCACATTGCATGCAGGAAGGGAAACTAACGTAATCAACAAAGGTTAAAAGACAAGAAGAAAGATAAAAGAAATTGCAAATCACACTATATCAAGATGACCAATGCAATTGAAATATACTTTTAGACATTATGTCTTATGGATGTATATACATGAAAATTCAGTGTGGAAGCAAATATCTGTGTCAAAGGTCTAAAACTCACAAAGCATTTAACTTTAAGATTCTTGCACGAATAAGTGGTGAAATCTTGTTACAGTACAAAGATATTAGGATTTAGGACAACTAACCGACACAAGAAGTTCTAGCTTGCGTGATTTTTTTGGATAAGTCCTTTGCCAAATCAGTTCTCACACAAAAATATTGTTCCAGACAAAAGCTTGAAGTCATATAAGATTACAACTTCTTCATTCCCAGCAAGAGTGCAAGTGAGGTGGAAATTACGATTGGATATGCCGATATGGAGAGAACATAATATGGAAAATTCTAAATATATCAACTAAAATGTTCGCCAAACCAAAAAGATCGATAGCAATGTTAATCTCAGGATAAAAGCAGGATGAACAAAGTAGGGTAGCAAATCAGGCACCTTAAGTTAAAACAGAAGTATCAGAAAAAAAATTAAGAGACTGGTTTGCTAGATATCAGAGTGTTGGATGATGAAGTATCAAAATATTCAGAAAATGACGATTCCCAAGATCAGAATGTTGAGGTGGATGACTTTCAATCCCATGAAGAACAAAGTTAAGAAATGATGTTATGTAAGGATAAGCGAAAATGGCACCGATAACAATCATTTGAGAATATTGACATGTGAGGAGAAGACATATCAAGGAACAAGACATAAGGTGCGAAGTAGGTGTACAGGTATGGAGGTTCGTACTGGTTGAGAGAAGCCTAAAAAGGGTTCAATAAGGATAATTGGACAATATGGAACAATCGAAGGATATGGGTTCTGGCAATATTTACAGCCTGTTACGCTGTGCTTATAGGCACCCAAAATGAAAAGCAACCCTACTAGCTTCCCATAAAAGTACTTATAAGAACCCAAAATAAGCACTACCAAACACCCCCTAAGCTCTGGCTACAGAATCCATATGGTCTACCAGGCTTCCTTAAGTGGACCAAGCCTATATAATTATATCTATCAATTTGTTAAAACAAAACATAATAATAATAAAAGTAAAAGACAGAAAAAAAGAACCTTTTAGTTTACTATTTTGAGGCGTGCTCGATGCATACTTCAATTGGTTTCTAGGTTGCCAAACAAACTGTTAATCATTAGAAAATGGTTGGGAAAGAGAAAAGAAGATGAAAGAAGAAAGAGAAAACAACACTAAAATATGACACGGTGAAATATAGCTTGCATGTTATTGTAGTACATCTAGTAGATCCACGAATGACTCATCGTTGTGTTCCATCATAAATTAAACAGAAGTTTATGTCTATTTATCTTGCTCACAATTTTTTTCCCTATATAAAACGTGGCATTCGTTTGCTCATGAACACAAAAAGGACAAACAAATACCTCAGCTGTGAATTTCATATTTAGCTCAAGACTCAAGTGATGTAGAAAATAATATGAATGGCAATAATGAGGATGGCTTTCCTTTTTCATTTTATGAAGGGAAAGCAGCCAACTCATGCCATAATTACTGTTCTATCCATGTCACTCTTTCAGCGGGAAAGCTAATTCTAAGCTTATATTCATACAAAAGAAAATGATTTGCAGTCTACCAGACTGTACGTACTCACTTGATACCAAATTATTAGTTTTCTTCACAAGTTTCAACATTATGACAAGCACTTGTGAAGGAAATATTAATGAATCAATTATATTTCAGTTTGGCTGCATGATTGAAAATGGGGTCGTAATTCGACATCTTACTGGCACAAGCGGATTCAATAATATGAGCTATTTGTTAAAGAAGCATACAAATAAACCATTCCACATGCAGATTACTTTAGTCATCCATCATAGCTAGGCTGCTCTTAAATGCCTTCAGGCCCTCTCGAAACTATTAAAATATTCGGTGATTATTGGATGTTAAAAAGCACTAAATTATTCCATCAAAGACATTGTCAGAAACAAAGCAATGCATGATCTCCTTTATCTCAATTTAGAGCAGACAAATCAAGCTTTTCAATATAGATATAGAAAGGGGAAAAAAAAGCATGTAATCCTTATTAGTGAGCTACTAGTACTTACAGAGATAGCAATTCCGTACAGTCCCCCAAATTCTGGAGGTATTGTCCCATAAAAGTTATCGTCGTGAAGGGCTCTAAAAGAAGGTTATATTTCAATTTAGAATGCTCATAACAGCAATATAAATACAACAAACAGAAAAGTAGACATACAGAAAATGCAAATGCCCTGGCTTCCCAATGTCTGGAGACAGAGATCCACTCTGCTTGTGGTTGGGCAGGCTTCTGGATGATTACAGAATGGCAGTTATTATGATAATGAAATATTGTGCCGGAATAATCATTATTGAATTTGCAGAAACTATTACTTTAGAAAAGAAAGATTAGATAGAAGAAAAATGACAGCAAACAATTTCCAAACATGACAAAAGGGATAAATGTAGATAAGAAATTGTTCCTTAGCAATGCCAATATACACTAGCAATTGATTTGTGCAACATTCCAGCTAAACAGCCTGCCCTCCAAGGAAATACTAAAGAAGTTGGATTAACATCTAATCAACATGGCATAACAAAAAGACAGATGATAAATGATTTTAACAAAGTGAGAGAGTCATTTTGCAACAGCGGGAATGTATTTTGGCAATTGATTACCCTTGCGGGAGCAGAATAGTTTTTGGGTCATCACTAAACGAGAAAATAGAGAAAGTGAAGGAGAAACGAAGATGAGGAGAGCATGCCATGGAACTGACTAGCTTGTATATCTCAATGTAACATGGCTTTCAAATGAAGGAAAAAGGAAATAAGGCACTTGAATTAATCAACTGAACAAGCAAGCTTATTAAAAACGTGTCCTAGAACTTGGCTTATGTGTCTCTCAGTAATCAACTGAATTAGCTAATCCATGACATATAGCCACCTTGACCAGAAACGATAGATCCACGTAAACTTGCTTTATAAGGTATGTTTCCAGTAGTAGATAAATTGTAAAAATTTGATTATCAAGTCATAAAGTTAAGTATGCAAACTCACAAGGATGTTACTCTCTTGGTTTTGCGGTCACATTTTACTCCTTTCCATCCACAAGGATCAGGATCCTCTGGTCTTCATTGAAGAAGAATACCATCTGAACTAAAAATGGCTTGCCTAAAGCTTACAAGTGCTTGACCTGCAAATTGCAACATAATATTTTCCATACAAAATTTTCCAGTAGCTAAAGGCTATTGCTTATAGAGAAGTTTATAACCTTCAGAAATCTAAGTATATCTATTTTTCTGGTTGTTAATGCCATAGAACTTATTTCTTCTTGAAGATAGGATTTACTCCATATTTTGAAAACATAGCCCAAAGAGGAAAACGAGATGAAGAAAAACATAATTGTCATACCACCAGGACTGAGACATGGCTTTGTTTGCCAAAGCAAAAAGCACTAAAAGGTCTAGAGGCAAACATTGCCATATATTTGAATAGTAGCTGCCCCTCATGGCACTGATCAAGCATAATAACATCAATAGAAATTGTCTGCTGCACCAGCCTAGTCGAAGGTTCCCTTAGACATATAGTTATCAAGTAGTCGATGCCACCAAGCAGCTGCTTCCGCAAAATGAAATGCTGGGTAGACGAACTTACATAAATTGCAAAACAACATTAACGAGCATGATCAAGAAGATGATAAAGACGTTTCACATAACAGTCAAATAAGAAGCTATATATTGTGCATACTTCTCACAGTACATGAGCCCTCGGTATCCTGCTAAAACGTGAAGCCAGGATAGGATTGGACATCTCAGAATTGTAAGAAGTCACACATAAATGACAGAATGTGGCAACTGGACTGTTTGTAATGGCTTAATTAGTCTGTAGATAAAGGTGATTACTCTGCTTGCTTCTTCCATATATGCAAAAGTGCATATGGTTCACATTTCTCTAGTAAAATGACTACTCTACTCAACTTCTCAATAGAGAGCCATTTCATACAACAATCCAATGACTTATCAACATAAACAACCTGGGAATAAATCAAATCAAAACAAGCTAAATAAATGAGCAGAATCGAGCATCAATCTTATAGCACAAAGCCTAGTAAAGAATAATTTCATTGGCCACTTCACCCAAACTCTCCAAGATCTTAACAGTCGCTTCAACCACAATGATAGCTTGCCATATAGTTCTCTCGAGTTAAGTGCAGAAGTTTATTGCCCAGGACACAGAACATACACTTCAGCACCAGTATAAAAGCATTAAATCAACCCTAGTGACCAATTTGGGCATAGGGGATAGCTCAAGTGGTTGAGACTATCTCCCCCAAGCGTGAGGTCTTGGGTTCATTCCCATGGAGGTGGGGGTTTAACAACAGCAACAACAAAAAAAAAAAGGGAAAAAACCAACAACTAGTGACCAATTTGACTTATATAGATAGCTATCAAATATATATGATTCATGACTCTTAGCTTATTATTCATTTCAATTCACGAGTAAAGCAATTCAAATCTGTGTGTGAATAAGAGATGTACATGAACTGCAGCTGAATAGCATTGAATCGTAGTGAATCATATGATTCAGGGCACAATTCAACAACTTGGTGTGATTTACTTCTTCATTGCATTTGGGTTGAGTCGCATCAATTCTCTTGGTTTTTTTTCTTCTTTTTCTAAAGTTGTTTTGTAAAAATGGCCAAACATGAAACACCTACCTCAAAAACTCAAACATAAGCTATTGCCAAAATTAAAGTCATGCCAACACCAAATACCTCTTCTTGCACAGTCAACTAGAATCTTCATGAAGATGAAGGTGATGAAGAGAAGGGTTGGTAAATGTTACCAATGGTTTTCTTGATAATATTGATGCCAATGATAGTCTATTTTTAATGCTCATGCAATGATACAATTCAAAGTATGATTTCAAAATATGAATGAAGCATTATGATTCACAAATCACAATTCAGGAAAATGACATTTCAATTCACAGAATGATTCATAATTTGGCAGCTATGATTATAAATGGAAAAACAGTGCATAAATCAATCACATTGTGCGATCAAACTGGCACAGATACTCCTTATCTTAAATAATTTACATCTAATTCCATCAATATTTTCCTTCTCTTCCGACAAAGCTAACATATTTGATTTCTGTTCTATCACTTACACTTCTTATTCCATGCTTGGTTCTAACTTTAATACACATTAGAGCCCAACGAACTTCTAACCTTACAATACTACATCTATTTATAAAAGTTAAAAGTTGACTTCTAAAACTCCGCTCTTCTTACGGCTATTACACAAGTGATATAAGGACCTTTACACCTAAAAGAGAGTAACTTCAACGTATGTAAAATCCAATATCTCATAAACTGTAAAGTAGAGTCCATTCAATTACAATCATTTTTAGTATCGCATAATTGCAGATTTCTCCAGGGAAAGGGTAATGGGTAAGAGATTCACATGTCCATCTGTTTCGGCTGAATTTTTTTTATACAAAACAAAGGCATCGATTGATAAAGCAAAAATACAAACTCAGCATTAAAACTTAATTAAATCTCACAATACTTGACTGGCTTTTAATGAACTCCCAAGCTTTCTCCTTTCCCAGCACCTTCTCAAGAACATTTGAACACTGCTTTCTTTTCCCATTAAAGCACCTCCTTTCCCATCATTCGTGTACATTTCTATCCCAAGGAAAAGATCTAAGACACAAAAATGACAAATTGATTTGTAGAAACCATGAAAGATATAGTATACCCTAACTCTACTTATTCTCTCAAAACCTAATCATCTTCCTTTTCTCTTTCTCAAAGTTCATATGTTAACCAAGAATTAAACCCAGAATCTTCACCAAACCCTTCAGATTCCTAGCAATGCTTGTTTTAATCAATCGAAAGATGCTGTGGCTTTACTGCCGCTCCTCTCTGGGACTACAGAAAACTTTTCTTTTACGACACTGCATGAATAAAGGACCGACCGGCCAACCTGGGATTTCATGCGCATTGCTATCATCAGCAATGAATGAGACTAGGAGTCGGACTCCCATTATGACTTTCACTCGCCTTAAAGAAGGCAGAGCTCTTAAGAGCAGGTAACAAATTCCGGAACTTCTCACTGATTCTCAGTTTGCTTTTTTCTTACCTTTTGCTTTTCAAGCAGCAGGATGAACATCTCCAGACAATACCAGCATTGTTGCTGCCTCAGCCTTCAATCCGCCCGTTAGCGACCCCATCACTCCGAATCACACTTCCCCTCCACGGTCTTACTGCTGCCAATCCAATACAATATCTAGTGAACAGATCAAAGCCTTGAACGACGTACATTGTCCAAAGCACATTGTACAACCACTGTGCAACACTTATTGCTCTCTTAACTCACAAATCCCCATCAAAACTAAATACACACACACACACATATATAGAATGCTTTGATGCCCATGTATTTCCACTCAATTCAACATAAGAAATTGAAAAATCCAAGAATAAAGATCAAACTTTTAGTCAAAAGCACACTGTACATTTACTACAGAAAACTTTTTCCATCTTATTTGTAAAAATATTAAAAAAAATTACATGTATCTCTACATTCAATGAAGTAAACTGCACTTCCTGGTGGTTCACAGAAAGCAACAGACTCGATCTGCGAGCTAATAGATGCTCGGCAAAACGCGAAGATGAACAGTTGAACTAACCAGTAGATGTAATTGAGGAATTGTATGCATATATGATATATATATATGTGTGTGTGTGTGTGTAGCAACTTAACGAAGCTTTTTCGATGCTCTGCTCCGTGGACTACACACAAGTGGTGAGTGTAAAGGAAAATGGTCGTAGTGTTCAGTGTGGGAGATCAAAGTAGAGCCCATGATGTGAATTGGTGACTTTCGCACGTGCAAAGGCAACATATCGCACTGGGTGGACCAGCCAATAACTTTTTGGGGATTGCAAAGTACTAATTAATTAGTATTATTTGGTCAATTGGTTAAAAATAAGAGACCTAGATGTCTTTTTCGAATCTTTTACCACGTCATGAATAGGATTTTCAGATGAGCTTTTTTACTCACTGATCTTGAATTCTGTCTTACTAACTATGCCACTCCCAAAGCAGTGAGATGTTCAGCATTGAACCTGATTACCTGGAGGTGCTAACTTGGTGGATCAGTAAGCACCGGTCAATCTGAAGTGCAAATTTACCCTCAAGAGAAAGAATGTGCAGAGGACAAAGAAAGAAGAAAGGCCAAAACGGATTAATTGTATGCCTTTCGTGAGCAAGCATCTAACTAACTAACCAGTAATCAAAACCATTTCTTACCAAAATGGTCCGCGTCCGACGGTTTATGAACCTAGAGTGCATAACGAGAGTCTGGGAGTTTCATAAATCCGTCGATTTATTGACGATAAACAAAATCTCCTTCCCCAAGTACCAGAGGATACTGTCATATTAAAGGGCCTGGGCAGAAAGTCCTTGGGTCATGATGAACACTAATTGCAGTCAATGACAGCAGAGACAAGGAAATTAGCTTAAGCCACCAAAGTGGAACTTTTCCAACCCACTTCAGTGCGGTTTAAACGGAAGTGAGTTAATTGGTTTATCCTTTGCAGAGGTAAGTTTGTAGGGAATAGATCTACTGGGAGACGGATTCAACAGTTGTATTCAATAGTTTTGAAGCGAGAATGCAGTTATGACAACATAATCACACATTGTGGCCAGCTTTTCAATAGACAACGTATGTCAGTAGACCGTTTCCACTTGAGCACTGATTTACGTAGTCAATTAGACTGGTGAGTTAAATTGGTTAAGCCTAATCTGATTCTAGATGGTGAAACAGCAAGAAGAATGTGTCATGTAAAGTACATACTTTCCAACAATCCAAAAAATGTCATTCCACAGATTAATTTTTGGCACAAATGTTACCCAACACCGGGAAATGGCATTAAGAATTGACACATCTTACATCAAATTTACTCCAAAATTTTGGTACACAAGTCCATTTACACACAAAAACTGATCATGTTCATGTTTATAATCAACACAACACAGACTATCAATTGAAAGAATATAACTAAGAAAAATGAAGAACAGTAGTAGTCACACAGGTACATGCAGTGGCTGCATATCTTCTCCTTCGTCGTGGCGACTACTAGCACCATCACCATTACCATGATTAATGTCAGCTTCCATTGAGGTCAGAGTAGATAGTAGAGTCTTTGGCTCAGCACCAACATCTTCACCAACCAATACTGCTACTACTTCCCTCATATTAGGCCGGCGCTCAGGGTCAGGGTGACAACAAGCCAACCCAAGTTTCAGGATTGCCGCCATCTCCTCCACCTTGTACTCCCCCTCAATCCTCTCATCCACAGCCTCCAGCAATTTTCCTTTCACATACTTTTTCCGGACCCAATCAATTAAGACCTCTTCCTCCTCATCCGCCAATGATGTCTCAATTGGCCTCCGACCACAAGCCACCTCCAACACCACTACCCCAAAGCTATACACATCACTAGCAGCCGTTGGAGTAGCCGATGTGGCAATCTCAGGTGCCAAATACCCCAAAGTACCCACTACGCGAGTGGTATTAGGCATCTCCCCGTGAGTATACAACTTTGCCAGACCAAAATCTCCTAATCTTCCCCTCATATCATTATCCAACAAGACATTGCTAGACTTGATATCCCTATGCACAACCACCTTATCCCAACCTTGATGCAAATAGTTCAATCCCTCAGCAACATCAGCTAAGACTCTTCTCCTCCCTTCCCAATTCAAAAGCTTCTCCGGCTTATCGAAAATCCATCTATTCAAACTACCATTAGGCATATAATCATACACCAACATCAATTCATTCCCTTTCCTACACCAACCTCTCATTTGCACCAAATTCTTATGCCGAAGCCTTCCCATACTCGATATCTCGGCCATAAATTCCTTAAGCCCTTGTTTTGAATCATGATTCACACATTTCACTGCAACCTCAGTATCATTGCCTAGCACACCTTTATAAACTTTACCAAATCCACCAGAACCAAGAAGCCTATCTTTTGAAAAACCATCAGTAGCTTTTATAAGCTCTTCGTATGAAATTCTATGAGGCCAATACTCTAGCTCCCAATCTTCAACATCACCATCCTCCTCTTTCCGTTTCCTCCACCAAAACCAAAAGCCCAATAACAAAATTCCCAAAACTAAAACAACACAACCAACTACAACCCCTGCAATTGCGCCACCGGACAACGAAGACGATGAGCTTTCCAGCCTAAAAACCGGCAAATTTGTGGTGTTGATCTCCCTAGCAGCGCCAGTATCACTAAAACTCCAAGCTAACACTCTTTGTGCTTCAACCCAAGTAGTTTTTGAAGCTGAAAAACCAACATACATCTCAGAAGAAACATAATTGGCTATTACTGGATTTGTAAAACTAAGCAATGGTCGCTCAGGCCTGGCCATACCAGCCGGGACTAAAGTGATATTGATTTGGTTATTCGGCCCGTCAAAGTCGATCCAGGCATGGATATTCTGCCCATTTCGCATATCAACAGGCACCAAAGTCCCGTTTCCGTTTGAACCATCGGCGCTAGTATAATATCCAGCTGTTTGTGTAACTTCCGATTCTATGTTATTGAGGTCAATACCAACATGGTTCCCATCAGGGTCGTTGAATTCAGGGTTTCGACCAGTATCAAATTCGACGGCGAGGAGAGGGGCGACGGGGGGGACGTTGGCGCTGGAGAAGAGGCCAAGATACTGGCCGGACAGGGCGTTAGGAGGGCGTGTAGAAGCGGAGAGGACAAAGGCGAGGCCGAAACCAGGACTGGTGGAGATCTCCGGGAGGATGGAGAAGATGAACTGGGTGGAAAAAGTGGCGGTGATGTTGGTGGAGGTGTTGGTGGGTTTGAATTGGATTGGAGTTGGGTAAAAAGCACGGCCAAGAGAGAACTGGTTGGAATCATTTGTGAGACGGATCACTGGCGTCTCAACCCGAGCATCGTCGGTCAGGTTGAGGGAAGGGGTAGGCGTGAGCGTGAAAGAGTTGTACAAAAAGTCAACGGCGAAGACCGATGACAAGGCTGCTTGTTGGATGAGGAGGAAGATAGTTAATAACACTGGTGGCATTTTTTTTTTTTTCTTCTTTTTATGTGCTGGTCTATGATTGCAGCATACCAACTTTGTCTAGAGAAATGATGTGGTTTTGGACTTTAGATTGTTGGCCTTGGTGAGATATATAAAGTTGCCAATAAGTTCAGCCCAAGAGTTCTTACGGCGTTGTCACATTGTGTCGTGTGCGTTGCTCCTCCGTTCATCTGACTAATACCATTCAAAGATTGATGTCTGTCAGTTGGATAGAAGAATAATTCCCATTGTGTTGGGTTTCAGTAGATCTTTGCAAGTTGAGAATAAGATGTATGATGATTGTACGTTAACAATATAATTAATAATAAAGTTAAATAAATAATTTATTGTTATTATTATTTAAATTTGTGCATAGCTTTTTGATATTATAGCTATTAAATTTATAATAAAATAACGTGAACCGTTATTGTTATTTAAGTTTTCTTTTTAATCTCAGTTGTTTAAGACAATCAGAGTTTTCATTTTCTATAAAAGAAACTAATGAAATGCATTTACCTTTTGAAAATGAAATTAATTTTTTTCTTTAGTGTTTACCAATCAACAAATTTAATGAAAATCACCTTATTTAGGCTAATTCTCGTAAGACTACCTTGGCTAAACATCTACTTTGGACCCTGACTTTATTAAGACAGACCTCAAGCCGTCGAGGTTGGGTTTTAAATATTTTTCGAGTTCTTATGAGAAGTCGAGAAGTTTGTCTAGAATCTTGTGTTTTTGTATTTTTAATTAAGTAAACTTATAACTGTGAGCAATGTACAAAAAGAAAGGCATTAAAAAAAAAAAAGAGTGATATTATTAAAATCTCCATCGTGCAAGCAAAGGAGTACTTGGTCGACTACAATGTTATGCTAAGTTAGACAACTGGTAATTACTTGTAGGAAAGTAAACTACACTAAGAAAGTAGGTAAAGCTAAGCCATAGGCTATACCAAGTTTGGTACGGTTAAACTAAACTAAGCTACATTACTACTACTTTACACTATGCTACTCTAGGCTAGGAATGTAAAGAAAAATAAAAGAAATTTGGGAAGGATTGATGAGTTGTATGGTCATTTGATCTCTTTTTCATATTGTTTCTTCCCTTTTATAATAACTACAATTTTGTAATCATTCATCTTCTTTGTTTTCTACTCATGATCTCTTGGTAACTGCCCATTAGCAAATCAATTTGGTAACCTTCGTAACTACTTCATTTCATTTCTTTTCATAGTTTCTTTTTATTTTTTTCTCATACAAATAAAGCATATATCTTTTTACCTGTAGTAAAATATTATCCTGTGGATGCCGATTATCCAATGCCAATTTGGTTCTTAGGACCTTATATGTGGATGCCGGTTATCCAATGCCAATTGAATTCTTAGGACCTTATAAAAATGAGAAGTACCATATTCCCAATTTCCAACAATTAGCAACATTCAGGACTCATAATGAAATTTTCAATTACTATCACTCCAGTTTGAGAACTACAATTGAAAGAATTTTGGTGTTTGGAAGAAAAGATTCAAAATTTTGTGTACCATGCCGCAATATTCTTATGACACACAAGCGTGACTTATCATATGTAATATGGCTATTCGTAACTTCTGTCTAGACATGCGATAGATGTAGATTCAAAGATGCAAATTATAGAGCAAAAGGAAGATGATGAACAAGATGAAGAAATGGGACTAGATTATATTGTCGCAAAAGAAGATTTGAGAAGTGCACGAACTCAACAGGCTATGGAGGTCTTACGTGATTGTATTAGGGATAGGTTGGTACGTGATAGGAATAATTGACAAAGGATTTCATGTTTTAATTTTTAATAGTTTCGTACACATTTTTGCATTTTGTTATTATGAATTTATTGTAACATGTTATATATTTAAATAATATGTAATTATATTTTTTTTGTTTTGCTATTTTTTGTAATTTCTTTTATTTTTAGATAATTTATTAATTTTTTTACTTTTCTCATTTATTTTTTTACTTAATTTTTTCATTAAAAGAAGTTTCAACCAACTGTTATATAAATACTTTATTAACCAAATACTTTAACAACATTAGATTTATCCTTTTTAGTCATTTTTGTAGTTCACGTCACTTTTCTAGTAATAGGCCAAACAAGTCTAGTAACACTAAACAATACTTTTAACAAGACAAAACCAAACAGGTAACAACTTTTATTCAATAACACTTTTAATCAAAACTTTAATGCTAAAAATCTGTTGTTCAATTACTAAAATCTCACAGGTAGGCCAAACAAACGATTTATCAAATTTGAAGAAGGGGGTTGCTACAAAAAATAGCAAAACGTGTTTAACCGTTTATAAACGGGAAATCAGAAAAGAAAAGGAATTTTTTTTATCCAGTAAGAAACATGTGAGAGTTGTTTCTGGGCACTTTAATTGTAACAGTTTTTAAAAATATTTTATGTGTTTATAAGTTCAATTAAGTCATTTTATCATTTTGGCTTTGCATAAAAGTTACCTAAAAAAAGTAAAAAAATTTAGAAGTTTCAAATTGGAGTTTTTCAGGAAAATACTTCTAAAAATTTGTTTTCATATCATGCCAATTTATTTTTCTTTTTTTCCCTTAAAAATACTATCCTACAAACTTAAAAATTTAATATTACTCTGAAAACAACTAAAAGCTAAACTTTTAAAATACAAGGCTAAATAGTCAATGGTTTTTATTCCAAAATATTATTATCCAAAATTTTATTACTAAAAACTCTACAACTCAACCATTAAAATTTCATAGTTGCGCCAAACAAAATCTAATGCATCAAAATTATTCTTTAGGGTGGATATTTTCTTAATTTTAATAATTTTAGTAGTAATCTCAGCTCATTTGATTTTTTTTTTTTCAAGTATTTAGCTTTGGGTTACCAGTTTTATCGATTTGGTTGATCCCAACAATTCTAAGTCCAATAATAGTTCTCAACAAAGTCATTGCTTGAATATTACATATGCATTGTATTTTTAAAGTTCTCATCAACTCTATGCTAATAGTATCTTTTACATGGTAACAAGATCACATTTGATGTGCAAGCACTAGAGGTTTGAGTTTATTAATATCAAATCGAAAATTTGAAGTAATTAGTTGACATAGCAATAAACAGAAAATGCACATATTTAACTGGAAAAGAATAATGTAAAGGCCTTGAGATTGTGAAAAAATTATGTGACAAACCTCATCGAGAAATTTTAATTTTCGCGGCAAACCACACCACTATAAAGTACCTCTGCAATCGAACTTGATAAAATTTGACTGCTCAACCATTGTTTTATTATTTTGATTATTTCATTACTTGACTCCAAAAAAGATTAGTCCTCTCAGTTACATTCAACGATATTCTCAATTCTACTTACGACATGTAAAATTAAAAAGTGTCGTTTATATGATACACTATCATGATAATCCCATTTTTCCTAATATGTTTTTTTTTGTAATCTTTTTCTTCTTTTTTCTTTTTTTGATTGTGATAAAAAGTAGCTACATGATATACTATTACAAAAGTAAATGACTTTACAAAATTGTGATTTAAAGTTATTATTAAAAGATGAAATTGTAAAACAACAAACTTGAAGCACCTTCGAAATAACAACACGTCCAAAAATAAAAAGCAGAGAATTCATATGGTACCCCTTAGGGGTTGAGGAACCGTAGCAGATTTTGGTAAGAAAGGTTTCCATCATCTTGCCAATCCGAACCTCAAGAAAACCAAAATAAAATTAAAGCATGCAAGAAGAAAAGGTGACCGCAATTGAAATGGGCCCCACCAAAATCCTCTCTTCACATTATTATATATATATTTTTCCCACATCACACCTCCTCTGTTTTTACGCACAGACGCACATTTGACCACAAAAAGGGGAATCGCGCGCGCGCACACACACACACACACAGACATCTGCAAAGGAAAGATCCATTAATCAAGAAGGATGACAAGAGGAAAGCAAAAGATCGATGCTCAAAGACGAAACGCAGAGAGGCAGCAAAAGCAGAAAGGGTCTCAGCTCGAGGCGCGTGCTGTTGGCCTCAAAGTCACCTGCCCCATTTGCAAAGTAATAATTTTTTTTTTCTCCCGTTAGTTATGTCAAATTTTTTCATTTATTCATTAATTTATTTTGGGATGATGAGATGGGTGCTAAAAGTGCAAACTTTGCTTCGTGTTTTGATCTGGGTATCTGTTGTTTTATTGATCAATGTGCAAAGATTGTACTTTTTTTGGATGTTACTATCTCTATAATGAAATTGCTTTTTTTTTTTAATAATTTAATTGGTTTTCTCGATGATATCTATGCACGATGAGTTTAATAGATTTTTTTTCCTTTTATTTTTGTGAGCGTGGCAAATGGGATTGCTGTGTTGTTCGATAGAGATGTTTGTTTCTGGAACTTCAACCTCAAGATTAACTATTTAACAAGCGAGAAATTTGAACATTGTACCATGGGCTTAACTGTCATTGGACTGGGTGTGACCTTATTGGAATTATTATATTGGCGTAAAAGGAAATTCCTCACGCTATTTAATGTAGTAATTTTACTTTATTTTTAGTGATTTAAGTAGGGTATTGGTAATGGGTTTGCTTAGGTATCATCAGCAGTTATTATATCAGGACGGCTTGGTGACATTTTATTATTTGTGGATAAGTGATTGCTTTTTTTTTTTTTTTCCAGTTCTAGAGATACGTCGAAGAAACTAGGAGAATGATGAAACCTTTATTATTACTTGGATCTAGAAAGTTGATCTAATATATGTAGTTGTTTTGGAGTTTTATGGATAAGGGATATATTCGTTGATGTTCTGTCTGCTGAATCACTAGTTGGTTAGTAGCTCGGTTCTGTTGGAATCCAACTTTGGTTATGGAATGTCAAGTAGTTTCTCTGACTATGGCTGCTTGCTGGTAGTATCTTCTGCTTTAGATCCGAGTCCCATGAGCAGGATGATATGAGAGAGACAGAACAGCTTATCTAGGTACTCATTGGCATTATGGGATGCTTGAAATAAAAGCTTGTATGTGATTAAATATTAGTAAGATCCCAGAAGAGATAAACCAAGGGAAACAGTGAGAGATAGAATGCTCGGATTTCACTTATATAACGAATTGGGATAACATTCTGAAAATTTCATTGACTGGTCATTTGTCGAGAAAGAGGATATATTCTGGCTTGTTCATAAGCTTCCTGCTCTAACTTCATTCTGGTGATGCTTTTCTCATCTTTTCTCATCTTAAGAGAGTGAAACGGTTAGATATGACTTATTTAAAGAGTTAGGGTAACATTGTGAAAATTCATTGACTGGTCATTTGGGTGTGAAAGAGGAACTTTTAAGATTGTTTATGAGCTTCTTCTCTAGCTTCCTTTTGGTGATGCTTTTCTCAACTGAAACATAATCTTAAGGAATGCTTGGATCTAACTTATTTAAAGAACTAGGGTAACATTCTGAAAATTTTGTTGACTGGTCATTTGGCTGACAAAGATGTAATTTCTAGCTCGTCTTCTCTAACTTTATGGTCATAAGCGTCCTTCTCTAAATTCATTTTGATGATGCTTTTCATAACTGACACATAAACTTACAATCTCTTGGTCTGATGCTATATCTCTGAGATCTATTTTTGTGTTTAGTCCTATTTTCGGAAAGTTGGAATTGTGTTAGATAAATACAAGGGACCGATAGTAGTAGAAAAAAATGAAGCTATATGCCTCTTTTAGCTTGTTATAGCCAAGGTTTTGTGAGTTGCTAGATAGATGTCCTAATATTACTCATAAAGTTAGACTCTTTGGTTAATCAGCTGCTAGTTGCGTCTTTTGGTACTTTTGGGCGTAACCAATGAGACCAAGTGTGTGAAGGTTATGATAGTGCTGACAATCCTATGATGTAGTAGCCCAGGAAGATATTGGTAGTGGAAAGTTGTTTTGCTTAGAGTTTTAGCATTTGGCAGAGCAAGCATCGTTAGATACTCGTACATTAACTAGATCCTCCATATGCTTCCTCGTAGGAAACTAAATGGAATCTGCTTATTGTTTTATTCTGGCTACAGTTGATTCTCACCATGAAAGTTCGAAGTACCACTTGCTTACATTTAATTATGTGGCTCTTGACTTAAAGGCTTACATCTGGGGATTTTCTGCCGAAGTATATAACAAAGAGCTGGTGCAGAATTTTATAAGATGTTGCCACTGTCTTCAACACATGATATTAGTTTATTTTTAGGCTGTTATCTTTTTGTTTCTATCGGCACTTGAATTCTCATCACTTCTTTTGGTCTCTGGTTGCCTTTTTGGTTGCTGACTTACAGCCAGATAAAATTTAGGAAGCCGCAATAAAGCATAATTCTTTGAGGCCTCCAAACTTGTCAAGCAAATCTTTAGTTATTAACTTCATGAAAGTGATACTGATTCATACCTCATACATAAAGACATTATCAATGTGGAAGTTTGAAGTAACAGTTTTTTTGGTTGAACTGCATGGGCTTCTATATTTCTTTTCTTCTCCCTTATGTCCAAGTCCACTCTATCCAGTCTTCCTCTTTTCCTAATGCACCTCCTTTGTTAGCTTTCCTTTTCATTCTCATTGTTTTTTACTCACGATCGGGACATGTTGAAGAGATATTGATAATACTATATGTGGAGTACATAAGAACCCTTTTCTATGAATCTATCTGTTATCTGAGATTATTTGATTTTCAGGTGCAGCTAGCAAATCATAATCAGCTCCGTGATCACTATTCTTCCAAGCATCCAAAAGAAAAGCCACCAAGCGTTTCAGCGTGACAGTTTTCTATCTGGAAAGCTACTTGCTTGTATTTTCAGAAAATCATAACTGTAATTCTGATTGCTGGACATCTGAGCCAAATGCATAGAGCTCTGCTTTCTGTTAATAAAATATTAAACATTTCACTATGTACTCCTTCCTATTCTTGTTGTTAACAACACATGCATGCACATCAAGAAAGCGTCGTGCGAGGACTAAAAAGACGGTGAAGATGATGCCTCCGGATCAGAAGTAAACAAGGAGCATCTGTCTGTGTGTCTTGGTATCTTGGTAAGGGGGTCATTTATGAGAAGATTTGCTGGCAGACATCGTGTATTATCCGTGTAACGTGATTATTATTAGTGTGCAAGTTATCTGTCTAACATACATATGTTGGTTACTCATTTTGAAGCCCAATCTCGTGAGTTAACTTCCTTTAATCCCTAGTACCTTGGATTTTGGAAATGAACTATACCCCATCTAACGGCTCGTTTGGGTTTATTTTTTTTAAAAGCGTTTTTTTTAATAACTTTTGAAAAATAATTTTTTTTAGAAACTGAAAATTTTGGTTTCTAAAAAAAGTTGTATTTGAGTTTTTTGTAAATTTTTAGCTTTTTTAGTAGTCAAATTAAGAAGCTATTACAAATTTAATATAACTTTTTAAGAAAAAAAAAAGTATTTTTTTTTGAAAAAAAATTCAATCCAAACAGGCCCTAAAGCATATACTTTTGCTTCGACTCCCACTCTTTGTCCCACTAATTGTGGTTGGACTAGAGCCTAAACAGGTTAGTGCTTTGCCGGATCCAGGAAAAGCGGATTAAGCTATTGCAGGAGAACGCTCAAATAGCTTCTTTTCATTGGCAAATTTTGCCATACTTTTACAAAGTGGTCCTTCGTTTAGTATTATGTTTTTTCACATTAAAAAAAAAATACTAGTTTATGCAGGCACCCATGCTTTCTCTCTCTCTTCTCCTTTCTTTCTCTTTGTTTTCTAACTCGTCTCTCTCTTCTTCTCTTCTTTTCTTTTTTGTTTTACCGGTGATATCACCGATCATCTCACTCCAAATAAATATCACTATAAAATTCACTTTTCTCCTCTGATCGTAATAATATGTACTATGTCTAGGAAAAGCTCCCAAGTGTTGATCTATTATTAAAGCCCATTGTCTTTTTTCTCATGCCAGCGAAGATTCTAGTATTATCTTGCCGCGTCGCAACTACCAATCTCTTCCTCTCCTAATTGCGATTCTAATCATACCTTCCATGCGACATTTAGACACTCCAAACTTAATCCGCCATTAAAGCTCACCTCGACTTTCACGTATGCAGATCTGTGTTGTGTTTTGTGTTTGTGTGTATGAAAGCAGTGAACAAATAGTTGTGGTATAATAAACAAATATTTGATATATATGATAGTTATTGAATAAATAGTTATAGGGTAATGAGCAAATATATGTCAACAATTGTGTGTATCTGTGTATGAGAACAGTGAACAAATAGTTGTGGAGTACTGAACAAACAGTTGTGGAGTACTAAACAAACAATTGTAGAGTATTGAATAAAAAGTCAATGAACAAACAATTGAGGGGTATTGAGCAAACAGTTATACGTTACTGAACAAATAGTCAATGAACAAACAGTTGTAGAATACTGAACAAATTGTCATTGCACAAACAGTTGTATGGTACTAAATAAACATTTGTAGGGCACTGAACAAATAATCAGTGAACAAACAGTTATGGGATATTGAACAAACAGTTGTAAAGTACTGAATAAACAAATACTGTGTGTGAACAGTAGTGCGTTACAGTAGCGTATGAACAGTAGCACATACTGTTCATGTTGTATTATGGACCTGCGGGTCCATGATATAACTACTCTCTCTTCATGTTGCTAAACCGAGGTCCCAGGATTCCGAGTTAGCATGCGCTTTTTTGAAGAAATTCAAAAAAGCCCTGCACCCATGGGCATACGGCCTAGCAGGCCTTCGCTTCCTGCTAGCCTTTTTAAGTAAACTATACTCGCAGGAGCCAAACTGGCATACGGTTGGGTTTAGAATACTATGCTCCAGCCGTTGGATAGAATTCCGTACTCCTGCCAATGATAAACCAAAAGAAAAGAGAGAATTTTACAAAACTAAAACTCGATTTTCCTCCTGGGACCAACTTTCATTATCAAAACCTGCAATGACCGTTTCAAGTAATTAGGAGTTGCTCGTGAAATCACCCTTCTGTGTTACAAAAATGTTGATTACATGCACCGTTTAATCGATACTATTGTACAAGTAACATGTTGGTCCCGGGGACCAAAGAGAGCTTGCCATTGTCGGCCATTGCCTGCAAGATGTTCACTAAGGCTGGTTCTGAACAGTGAACCAAGAACAGCAAAGTGAAGAATGATGCAGGATTACATGTCTAGTCTTGACGGATACCGTAAGCTACCGCAAAAGTTGCAACATTAACACCATCAATCTGTTAGTTTAGAGTGCTTTAACATGAGATCAAAGCAATATTGACTCAATTTTTGAGTTAGGTCCCGCACGTCAAAAGGATCAGTAGTTGGTATCGTTACGTTCCTTGTTTCGAGTGGGTTAACATGATATATTTACATGTTAGAAAAAAATTAAAGGTGAATGAGAAATTAGCAATCAAAGTTGAGTGTGTTACTCGTTTGGTTGTTTGATTTGGTTATGTATGGGTTTGTATCCCACATAGGAAAACCATTAAACTTTTGCTCACTTTATGTATAGATTCCTTTATGAGGTGTGCCAGCGAGGCATATGGAGGGAAGACTATACATGGTAGGCATGGTACTAAACCCACCACACACGCTCGCGCGTCCGCCCACACGGCACGGCACGGCTGGGCCGGGTCGGGTCTGGGGATGCAGTGCGGGTGCGGGTGTGGGTGTGGCATGGATTTTCGCTCCGGTTTGTACTTTTTTGGGAAAAAAATACTCAAATACCTGAAGATTTTGAAGAGGACGTAACTGATACATTAAAGTTCAAGATTTAAACTCAAGCACGTTTTGTTTATTGGGCATCAAGTGAACTTATTTCTTGGGCGTTTTTGACTATTGGAGGGACATGTTTATTATTGCCTTAATTGCTTTTTAGCTGCTGCTCCTCTTTGCTCCACTATATATAGCCGAATCCAAAAGGAGCTAAATACTAAGCATTCCCGTCCCGCATTAGTGCATTGCATAACATTCAACTGGTCTTATTTTCTTCATACAGAGATAATCCTACGCTTCTCGTTCGCTAGCTCTTGCTTCGGAGTGCTACCATAGTCAAGAGGTATAGTCGTTGATGTGTGTCATTTGTGCATGTTTGCATCTAGTTTTTGCATGCATATTTAAGGGTGTTTAGAGTATAATTGAGTACGCTTAGTATAAAGTTTATGCATATTTGTTAATATTTGTACATAATGTATTTAGGTGCATAAATACTATACTAAGTGTTATATTCCATGTTTTAGGAGTGTTTTGGAAGGGTTCAAGCTTATGCGAGGAAGAAATGAGCTAACGGATGAAGACAGGAAGAAAAGAAATAAAGAAGAGATCATTCTGATCCAGCCGGTCGACTTAGAAGAAGAGCCGGTCGACCGTATAGGTCGACCGGCCGCTCCAGAGAATAAAAGTTGAAGCCGGTCGAGTTCCTCAAGAAGCCGGTCGACCGGCTAGGTCGACCGGCCAGTCCTGATAGCATCATGATTGAAGCCGGTCGAGCAAAAAAGAGGAGCCGGTCGACCGGCTGTGCGCTGAAGAAATCCATAAAAAGCTCGTTTCAGCTCATTTTCAGGGGAGGAACTTTTATTTCTTCAATCCTAATAAACCCTAACCCTTTGCCCACTTCACAAAACACCCTAAACCACCATCTAAACCCCACACCAAGCTAGGATTGAAGCATTAGACAAAGATTTGAAGGATTTGTACGGATTTGGAAGCAAGAATTTAGGGAAGTTCTTCTTGTTCTTTCTCTATTTCTTGTAAATATGTTGCTAGATTAGGCTAGATTTAGGGTTGATTGTTGTTGTATATTAGATTAGGGCTTTGAATAATGGATTTGTGTAGATCTTTGGCTCTTAATACATGTTTATTTACATAAATTTATGGCATGATTCAATATGTCTATGTATTGAAAATCAAACATGTCTATGTGTTTGTTAAAATACCTAAGTGAATATGCCTGTGTTATTTGTGCTTCAACTGCTCTTATCTACTTATTTGGGTGATGTGATTGTGCTTAATCTCATGGCTTTGCTTAGTAGAGTAGGCTTTAGCTTTAAATCCAGCTAATAGGTTACATGCTTTGCTTAGTCGAGTTCAGGTGCTAGTCCTTGGCTTTAAATCCAGCCAAGCGGATAAGTTAACCTAGACTAGAGTATCCCTCACTCACGTTAGTGTTGGTTAATCGAGCTTTAATATCACGTAGTGTTTAGGTGCTAGTCCTTGGCTTTAAATCCAGCCAAGAGGATAAGTTCTAAACACGGATTGCGTAGGCTAGGAGGGATTGGCCTTTAGCTTTAAATCCAGCTAACGGGTTGAACCACTAGTATTGGTTAAGAGAGCCCCCGATCAACACAACGGCAATAGAAGTCCCGAGCCTTAGATAGACCTCATCCATTATCATAGCCCAAGTCTAGCTGCAATGCAATCACCCTAGGTCCCCTTCTTCTTTATTAGTGTTTCCTTCCTTAGTTTGGCTCCTTTAAGTTCCTCCATAGATTAGTTCTTATTTTCCTTTTTCTGAGCTCCCTTTCATCCTAAAGTAAGTACACACACGCACGTAGCTAGTTTAAGGCACCCGAGCACATAGAGACTAAACTAAGGTAGCCTCCCTGTGGATTCGACCCCGTACTTGCATACACTGTACTACACACGTCCCATGCACTTGCGGGCTATTTAGGCTTGTACTCAAATAGCGGTATCAGTCGTTATATCCTGGGAAGGACACGCAATAATCTTTAGAAACGTGTGAAGAGGCGTAAATCCTTTAAGGAAATCGAGATTCTCGAGCCTCGACTATTTTCGTTTATTCTTGTCTATTCGTTATTTCTACTCCAATTTCTATATGTCTTGTTATTATTCCACTTTATTTTATTAATAGTTACTAACAGTCTTAAAGGATTTATTTTTATATTATTCTAAACTTTTACGGGTTTGATAAACTATAGTATCTATTGCTTACAGTTTTCAAATCTGTATCAAACAGAAACTAGTTTTTGTTCACTACTAGTTTAAATTATTTATTATACAAGATAACTAATTTCGGTTGGTTAAGTGCAGGAAAACTTATAACCTTTACTTATAATCATGTCTGGAAATAACGAAACTCAAACTGGGAATAATGATGAAGTCCAATTTGTGGATAACACCCAAACTTGGACTGCTGGAACGAGTGTGACCAGGGTCTCTATTGCTACCCCGAATGTTACTGTGACTGCTAGGAACACCCCAGCAGGAGTTACCATGACTGGAAATGTTGGAATTACTCCAACAACTAATATGACTGTGCAAGTTCCTGAGACTGTGCAAGGATTCAGCAGATTTGGAGCCGCAACTGGATTAGCTTTCAGTTCGTTGGACAAGCCAACAATATTGCTGGTTCAAGTAGTGGCTTTGAGAGAGCTGCAAATATTGCGTTTTTGGAGGCAGGCCTATATTTGGGACAACCAGTTATGCACCTCCACATTCACATGCTGAGAAGCCAGAAAAGTTTTCTGGAAAAGACTTCAGGAGATGGCAGCTCCAAATGGAGTTTTATCTCACGACATTGGGGCTGTTCATATATCTGCAACAAGATCCTCCATCCTTAGGGGACAACCCGGATGTGCAGACGGTGGCGGCTGTGGATGCTTGGAAGCACAACGATTTCCTTTGCCGGAATTATATTTTGAATTGTTTAGAAACTTCCTTGCATAAAGTGCATGCTTAATGTAAAACAGCTAAGGAAGTATGGATGTCATTAGAGGATAAATATGAGCTAGAAAGTGCTAGCACGAAGAAATTCGTAGTGACTAGATTTCTAGAATTCTCTATGACAGATTCTAAATCAGTGATGTCACAGGTGCAAGAATACCAGCTGATCATCCAAGAGCTCCATGCTGAAGGGATGCCACAGGTTGAATAATTCCAAATGGCTACCTTAATAGATAAATTGCCCCATGGTTGGAGTGAGTTCAAAAATCACCTTAAACATAAGCAACAGGAAATGACAATGAAAACTTAATCCTGCAGCTTAGAATTGAGGAAGAAAATCGTTCAACTAACAAATGGGGCATGCATGATGGAATGAAATCCAAGGCCCACATGGTGGAACATGGTCCAAATCCTAACAAAAAGAGGAAGTTCACCAGTCAAGCTAATCGAGGGCAAAAGGGGAAAACAGTTGCTGGGAACCCACAGCTAACAAGAAACAGTTCAATGAGACGTGTTATATCTGTGACAAAACTGGTCACAAGGCAAAGGACTGCAGGTTGCGCAAGAGAAAAGCCTTAGCAAATGTCAAGGAAGACCTAGAAGGCGACGTGTCTGATCTAAATATTTCAGCGGTGGTGTCAGAAGTGAACATGGTGGGTAATCCTAAACAATGGTTCGTTGACACAAGGGCAACTAGACACGTTTGTTCTGAGAAAAGGCTATTCTCTTCCTACACAGCCAACTCCGGGGAAGAAGTCTTGTACATGGAAAATTCTGCAACTTCCCAAGTGGTAGGTACAGGAAATGTGGTTCTAAAGATGACCTCTGGTATTAAGCTAACACTTAAGAATGTTCTACATGTTCCTGAAATTAGGAAAAATCTAGTGTCCGGTTCTTTGTTAGGTAAAGCCGGACTCTCTATGCTATTTAGTGCTGATAAAGTTGTAATCGAGAAGGGATATGATTTTGTGGGTAAGGGCTATTTCCATGAGGGGATGTATAAGCTAAGTGTTAGAGCCCAGATCCCAAGAGAAAATGTAACTGCTGGGCCTTCTGGCCAGAATGAGATTAATAAAATTGTTCCTTCTGCTTACTTCTTTGAATTTCCCACTTTATGGCATGAGAGGTTGGGACATGTAAACTTTGATTCTCTAAACAAACTTGTAAAAATGGGACTAATCCATGGAGTGAATTTTTCTAATCATAAAAAATGTGAAGTTTGTGTACAATCAAAATTAACTAGAACTTCTTTCAAATCTATAGAAAGAACCACAGAACCTTTTGGGTTGATTCATAGTGATATTTGTGATCTAAAATTTGTGCAAACAAGAGGCGGTAAAAAATATTTTATAACTTTTATCGATGATTGCACAAGGTATTGTTATGTATATTTACTAAGATCCAAAGATGAAGCTTTGGACGCTTTTGAACAATACCAAGTTGAGGTGGAAAATCAACTAGGTAAGAAGATCAAAATTTTAAGAAGTGATAGGGGTAGAGAGTACGTATATCCTTTTAAAGCTTATTGTACTGAACAAGGAATAATACATCAAACAACAGCCCCGTATTCTCCACAACAATATGGGGTTGCTGAACGTAAAAATAGAACTCTCTAAGAAATGATGAACGCCTTGTTGATAAATTCTGGTCTACCTTAGAACTTGTAGGGGGAAGTAGTCTTGACTGCAAATCATGTTTTGAATAAAATACCCCACAAGAAACTGGAAAAGACACCTTATGAATTGTGGAAAGATAGACCGCCTTCATACAAATATTTAAGAGTGTGGGGTTGCCTAGCAAAAGTAGGAGTTCGTACTCCTAAAATGGTCAAAATAGGACCAAAAACAGTTGACTGTATTTTCATTGGATATGCGCAGAACAGTGCTGCGTATAGATTTCTTGTACATAAATCAGAAATTTCTGACATTCACGAGAATACAGTGATTGAATCTCGAAATGCTGAGTTTTTCGAGACGACGTTTCCATATAAAGGGTTAAAAGAATCAAATTCTTTTAAACTCGGTTCGTCTAAAAGGGCTTTTGATCGTTTAGATGTAGATAAAGAGGCTACAGCTTACGAACCCAGACGTAGTAAAAGTGCAAGAACCTCTACGTCTTTTGGGCCTGACTTTATAACGTTTATGTTAGAAAGTGAGCCCAGAACTTTCAAGGAAGTTATGTCTACTCCTGAGGCACCTCTTTGGCAAGAGGTGGTAAATAGTAAAATTGAGTCCATCATGCACAACCATACTTGGGAATTAGTGGATTTACCTCTTGGAAATAAGCCTTTAGGGTGTAGATGGATTTTCAGAAGGAAGATGAAAGCGGATGGATCAATAGACAAATATAAGGCCCGATTGGTTATAAAAGGCTATAATCAAAAGGAGGGTCTAGATTATTTTGACACGTATTCACCGGTAACTAGAATTACATCTATTCGAATGTTGATAGCTATTGCAACTATATAGAGTTTGGAGATACATCAAATGGATGTAAAAACGGCTTTCTTAAATGGAGATCTAAAAGAGGAGATCTATATGGAACAACCTGAAGGGTTTGTAGTTCCAGGTCAAGAGACAAAAGTGTGTAAGCTTGTGAAATCTCTTTACGGTTTAAAACAAGCAGCTAAGCAATGGCACGAGAAATTTGATCAAGTCATGCTTGTAAATGGGTTCAAAATCAACAAGTGTGACAAGTGTGTTTATTAGAAAGGAACATATCAGAATTTTGTCATTGTTAGCCTTTATGTAGACGACATGCTTATTATGGGAAAGAATAATAAAGCAATTGTGTCTACAAAGAAGTTGCTCTCCCAAAATTTTGAAATGAAAGACATGGGTGTTGCCGATGTAATCCTGGGCATAAAAATCATTAAAACACCTAAAGGCCTAGCCCTGTCTCAGTCTCATTACATCGAGAAAATATTGAACAATCATAATAATGGTGACATCGGGATTGCAAAGACTCCTTTAGATATTAATGTACATCTAAGGAAAAAATACAAGTGAAGGGGTATCTCAATTGAAGTATTCCCGGATCATAGGGAGTATAATGTACATTATGAACTGTACAAGACCCGACATAGCCTGCGCTGTGAATAGGCTAAGTAGATACACTAGTAATCTAAGTCAAGAACATTGGGTTGCACTAATCAAGGTCTTAAGATATTTGAGATACACCATGAAATACGCGTTGCACTATACTACTTTTCCAGCTGTGTTAGAAGGATATAGTGACGTAAATTGGATATCAGACACAAAAGACTCAAGATCCACAAGTGGATACGTCTTTACCTTAGCTGGAGCAGCTGTGTCATGGAAATCCTCTAAGCAGACATGTATAGCCAGATCCACTATGGAATCTGAATTTATTGCTTTAGACAAAGCTGGAGAAGAAGCAGAATGGCTTCGACAATTCTTAGAGGACATTCCATGTTGGTCAAAACTTGTAGCTGTTATTAGTATTCACTTTGATAGTCAATCAGCGATTGGCAGGGCACAAAGTGTCATGTATACTGGTAAGTTTAGAAATATACGCCATAGACATCACACTCTTAAGCAGTTGCTCTCTAATAGGGTTATCACTTTAGATTATGTAAAGTCTAAGGATAATATTGCGGATCCACTCACCAAAGGTGTAAATAGAAAGCAAGTTCTTAAGTTGTCGAGTGGAATGGGTCTTAAGCCTATAGAGTAACTAAAAGGTCATCATAATTGTCAACCCTACCTCGCTGACAGGAGATCCCTGAATCTTGGTTCAAAGGGGAAACTGGATTATGTATGACTCTATTCAAGCATTGTAGGGGCATAAGCCTTTTTTACCCATTCTTATGGCAAGCAGACAATACAGCCTGTGGTGTATAGGATAAGCTTAGATTTTAATGATCTTTGTAGTTTGGGAAAACCAAGTGGAGTATAACAGCATACTCTTCACGAAGAATCACCTATATAAGTAAAGAGGGCCCGCTCCTAAGAGAATTGTAGGCTGAATTCTCTGAGTACTCATGAATACCGGAAGTTGTTCAGGGCCAAAATGAACACAACCGTGAGAACTAGAAGTGTATTAAGAGATGTTGTGTGTATGTTGTTGTCTTGATTTACACTAAAACTGAACAGTTCAAGACATCCAGTCCACTGGTCAATGAGTAAATTCGATGGTATACACTAAGGAAGGTTCAAGGCCAAAAGCTACATATCCTGAGGCAGTATCTCTTTCCGGACTCTCTCTTGCATTTGCATTTGCATATTTGCATAATAGTCAGCTAATTTTCATTCATGTGGGGAAATGTTAGTTTAGAGTGCTTTAACATGAGGTCAAAGCAATATTGACTCAATTTTTGAGTTAGGTCCCACATGTCAAAAGGGTCGGTAGTTGGTATCGTTACGTTCCTTATTTCGAGTGGGTTAACATGATATATTTACATGATAGAAACGGATTAAAAGTGAATGAGAAATTAGAAACCAAAGTTGAGTATGTTACTAGTTTGGTTGTTTGATTTGGTTGTGTGTGGTTTGTATCCCACATAGGAAAACCATTAAACTTTTGCTTACTTTATGTATAAATTCCTTTATGAGGTGTGCCAGCAAAGCATATGGAAGGAAGACTATACATGATAGGCATAGTACTAAACCCACCACACGCGCGTGCGCCCGCCCGAACCGGGGACACGGCGCGGGTGCGGGTGTGGCACGAATTTTCGCTCAAGTTTGTACTTTTTTGGGGAAAAAAATACTCAAATACCTGAAGATTTTGAAGAGGACGTAACTGGTACATTAAAGCTCGGGATTTAAACTCCAGCACATTTTGCTTATTGGGCATCAGGAGAGCTTATTTCTTGGGCGTTTTTGACTGTTGGAAGGACAGGTTTATTACTGCCTTAATTGCTTTTTAGTTGCTGCTCCTCTTTGCTCCACTATATATAGCCGAGTCCAGAATGAGCTAAATACTAAGCATTCCCGTCCCGTATTAGTGCATTGCATAACATTCAGCTGGTCTTATTTTCTTCATACAGAGAGAATCCTACGCTTCTCGTTTGCCGGCTCTTGCTTCGGAGTGCTACCATAGTCAAGAGGTATAGTCGTTGTATCCTGGGAAAGATACGCCATAACCCAGCTCTTTCTTCGAAGTGCTACCATAATCAAGAGGTATAGTCGTTGTATCCTACGAAAGATACGCCATAACCTTTAGCACCGTGTGAAGGAGCGTACATCCTTTAAGAAAATTGAGATTCTCGAGCCTCGACTATTTTTGTTTATTCTCGTCTATTCGTTATTTCTACTCCAGTTTCCATATGTCTTGTTATTATTCCACTTTATTTTATTACTAGTTACTAACACAATCTTGTTCCTAGGACGACAATGAGAAACACGAATTGTGACTATCAATCAAACACCGTTATTCCATGTTAATATCACGGTAACAGGCATCTGTAGACGACATCAATTTCCAGTTCGCGTTTTGCCAAACTTTAGCTATAAAGAAAAGACAGAAAATGAACAGAGATTCCATATCTGAAGTAAAGATTTTACATCTGCAAACATATGTTTCACAAAACAAGTCTATGCCAATCATGTTTGATGCTGAAAACTGTTTGGGTAAAAGTTTGCCATTGCCACCCAAGTAAAATCCCAAGAAACTTGTATATCAAAATTCACCAAGGCCTGTGTATAAAATAACTTCTTGTTTCAGTTCTACCTGTTCTTCCTTTTTCACCTATTGAGTTCCTACAAAATGCATCCTTTGAAGCCTATCGATACCATGAGACAAGCGAAACTACGATGACCAAACATCAACTTTGAGGACCTCTGGTTTGCTGCATACCATAAAGGGTTTAATCATGGATGAGTTTATTCAGGAGTGCTGTCAGCAGGGCTTCTCTTTTCTCTGCACGGCTCTCTTCTCTAATCCTCCTTTGTTCTTCTTTCTCCCTCCAAGCCTGCTCCACCATCAGCCTCTCTCTTTCAAGCTTCTCCATTGACTTCCGCCACTCCTGCTCAAACAATTCCCTCTCGCGTGCACGCTTCTCCATCGACTCCATCCACTCCACATCAATCTTCTGTTGCTGCTGAAAGAAATCATGAAGCATCTCCCTGATTCTAGTGAGAGAATTAGTGATGCTGTGATGATTTGATGTGTCTGCTTGTCTGACAGAAGTCTCTGCAGCTGTTGTCTGTTGAGACTTTTCTTTCTTTACCTTCTTTCTCTGAGCAATGCTGCCTTTTGCGAATCTGTCCTCGTCACCACTCTCATTTTTTTCCTCTTCTGCATAGAACTCTTCTGAGGATTGACCTCCACTAGCAATCCTCACCCTCTTCCTCCCTTTAGATGAACCCGCCTCAGTGTCAAGAAGTTGTTCTTTCTCTTTAGCTGCCAAAAATTCATGCAGCACATCGGAAAAAGGAAAGTGGCTACTATTTTCTGGATCAATTGTCTCCTTCTCCTAAGTAAATATAAAAGCATCAAAGTACTAGAGTTAGAACAGTAAATATGAAATGCCTGAAAAGTTTTACAAGTGAAATTCTAAGAAGTTGTTTCATCAGACAACCTTAGATGTCAAGAGGTAATAATCTGCTGTATTCATGCTACAATCTGAAATCAAGATAACTGCACGATAAATCTCACAGATTTTAAAGGTAACAATAGAAAAAATTAGTATAGGCTACAGTATGAGCTAATCAATTTGTATACGAGTAATATCTGAAAATTTCTTAAAATTGTGGAACATATATTATATCATATTTTTACTCAGAAAATTGTTATTCATTAACATCATTTTTATTATTTATTGAAATTATCTTTGAATAGAAACAACCTCTTGCAAAATCCAAATCAAGACTATATAAGATCGGCCCCAGAGTGGGTCCAACCTCTACCCTTACCCCTACGTAGTCGGAGCTTCGTATCTTCTGATAGGCGTCATTTTTGGGCAAGCTTTTAACCAAACCGTGATCAGCAGTTTAGGAAAATATCAAACTGGCAAGTTTCTAAAACCATCAGATTCTGTTTGGTAAGGTTCCATCAAAGTTAGGTTGCATTTGGTGGTTTTCAACAAACAATTATTCATTGTTGAGAAGTTGGCATAATTTCCAAAAACAGAGTAGTAAATCACAATTAACAAATACACCGCATAATCGACAAAACATTTAGATCCTAAAACCCCATGCAGCAAATAATTATCAACTACAAGAAAATTGGAAAACATAGAGAAAGAAGTACGAAGTGCACCTTCTTCAGTGGTGCCAAAAGCACCAAGAATTTGGTATCGAGATTTCATGGAACTGCCCTATTAAGTTGTTCCTTGCCAGAGATTAACCTACACTTGTGCCCTAATTTTGAGGCTTACAGTATCAAATTATGGTGCGGAAACAAAATAGAATGTGCGGCATGCTTGTGCATCAATCAATTTGTTTCTAATCAATAGCTGTGACTTCACTATAATAAAACTGCAGCCAGAATCCATTATTTGCATGATTCTGTGTTTCTCACCCTAACCTTTTGAATATAAACTCCCCCCCAGAAATGCCACAACAATAATTGTTTACTTCAGTGAAGTTTTCTATCACAATAATGTTTCAAGCACAATAATAATGATCCTGTTCGCCAGTGAATGACTAGGTATGCATGCCCAATTCCTATTTTGCAATTATAGACAATTGAAAATGGAAGTAAGCAATCAAGGAACCACATCAATTGATGCTATTGCTGATACCAAAGCAGCATCCATGTAAGAACAGATAGCTATATGGTAGACCACTACAGGGCATCCTACATAACTTCAAGTCTTGCTGCTCACACTGATCCTATTACAAACTACGGTTTTTCTATTCTCATAGAATACCCCCTTACATTTCTGTACACGATACTATTATTCCTTCTTCCTTCTAAAGTCAAGTGACAGAGAGGCAATTTCAAAGAAGGCATCTTTAATTGCTACAATACCAAGGACCACTTCAATCATGTATGTAATAACTCAATGCATTTCATCCACAACTAAAATGTTGAAGTCTTTACGTTCACAATCCAACGGATTCTCTTAAACACACTGCAAATAAATCAACTGCAACTCCTACTCTTGAGAGGATATAGTAAATAAGTAGTACGGTAAGTAACATGGAAGAATAACCACGTTTTCACGTCATCCAATTGATCTTAATCATGTAAAACCAGTGATTCCGCCACCATCTCCCCTTTAGCCCCAGGACTCCAATATAGACATTATCAATAAAAGTTCAAGGTTAAGAACCTAATGAAACGTGTACTACCATACACCAAATTAATTTCCGTCATGATTCCTTCCTTGCCCTGCCACCTCCCAGTGCTGGCAAAAGAAATAAGAGGTGGTTACAAAAGGAATACTCGTGAGGTCACAGTTCTGGTCAGCCTTCTTACAAAGATAAGTTCAGACAGAGATAAGCATTTACATGTTAAAATCTTCCCAAAGTTCTGTGACAAATGCCAATATAGACATTGATTCCATCCCAGCCAATGTGGTAACTTAGCATAAATTCAGCTATCAAACTAATGTAAAGGGAATTATAATCCTTTGACTGGGAGCACATTCAACAATCAACCCAACCCACAAACACAACCTTTAGAAGCCCTCCACCAATTTCACCTCTCTGTTTAAATTGACATCCTGTAGACTTTAGGTCAATTTCATAAGTTCGTGTCCTGAAAGATTTAATGAACATGCCAGGTACCCAAAGAACTTTCTCAGATACCATACTTGGCACTTATATAAATGCAAAAAGCAACGAAAATGACTTTCAGCAAATCTCCAAAATGTCGCTTTGGACATGAACATAAGACAGATCAGCTATATTAATAACTCCAGTCAAATTCTGTTATCCACTACCCTTCTCACAAGCAGCAAAATGAACATTATAATGACCTCCGGCAAGTTTTATTTCTATCTAGCACACACATAATTCAACAACAGAACCATCCAATAACCAACGGTTAACAACATCAGGCATTTGAAAAATCAGTTACATGTCAAGAAACCTCATTCTTCTCCACCATTATGTGCCACCGCATGTCTGAGTCCCCATCCTCCCAAGAATAAAAGAATCTAATCCTTGTGTATCAACAACTACATCAGTCTTGTATCAAAATCAGAAAATTGACTTCCATACTCATATCTCTGTCCAAGTGTGCCGATGTGTATGTTTATGCTGATATATACATACACATAAACATGTAGATTTATATACATATACATATATGTACATATACATAAATATACATACATATACATATGTCTCGTCGATCCCATTCCACTAGTCGGCCAACTTAACTCCACATGCCATTTTTCATTAGATACAAAAACAAACATGCTCCACACAAAAGAAGCAAGAAAACTAGAAGCACACATAACCCATGAACCCACGCCCTAACCCGACCAACTATAAACTGTCTGTTTTATAACAAACACACATATATACACACACTAACAAACGCACGCAAGCACATATATATATATATATATATGTATGACACGAGCAAATAGACACACACACACACACAAAAGAACACATACACAAGCAAATACACAAACACAGAAAATTGATATGATCTGTTTATCATTTATACAAATGTGTGTCTATGTATTGCAAGAAACAAAGAAACAAGAACGCACACACACACACATACACTATTTATATATATATATGTACCTTCAAACTAGTGATGAGGTTTTCCCACTTGGTGCAACACTGAAGAGGGGTTCTATAGTAACCCTTTTCCCTCATTCTCGCAGCGACCACATCCCACAAGGCCGAGTTTCGCTTCGCGACGGCGAACTCAGCTTCCAACTCTATCCGAATCGCGATGAATTCCCTCGTCTCCTGTATTCCCCACTGCGGGAACCTCTCGTCCCTCCTCGGGAACTCTTCCATTTCTTCATTCCCACCTCCGCCACCGCCTCCGCCTCCGCCGCTGCTGCTGCCCCCACCGCTGCCTATAGACACCGGGGAGGAAATTGACTGAGGTGGTGGGTGCAGATGGTGTTGCTGCGCCGCGCTGAGGTTGGGATGCGGTGGCAACAACATGGGCAGCTGCTGCTGTTGGTGTTGGTGGTGATGATAGGCCGAGAATGGGCCGTAAGGCCCACCAGGCCCAAATGGGGTTTGGTTAATTCTGTTACTGCCACCATTTCCACTGCCAGTAAACATCGGGTTCTCTTGTGTGTGTGTTGTGTGTGTGTGTGTCTTGGTTTTGGTTTGGAAAGGAGAAGTGTTCCTCCAGATGAAAAAATTAAAATAAATAAATAAATAAAGAGAGAAAGAAAAAAAGAGTCAAAGGTGTGTGTTTGTCGTGGTCAAAGGGGGAAAGAATGTAAATTTGTCTGAATTAAATGTATGTATTTATTGAAAAGTGCAGTAGACACATCTCATTTTTGTTGAATTTGAAGGAAAAAGAAAAGAAAGAAAGGGGGTAGTGATGAAAGAAGAAAGGTTAGATGAAGAGATTGGTACAATGGTTTTAGTCAAAAAGATAACCTTCTTTTTTATTCTTTGAATTAAAATCTTGCACTAAAAGTTTCCTAAGAGATAATCTTTGTGGTGTGTTGAGTTGATTTCTTTTTGTTAGTTTTGGTAACGTGAGATATATTCTTGATTGTCTTTTTTCTTTTTGTAATGACCGTCCTCTGAAAATGTTTAACTCCGTTTATCTTCTTTCAAAGGCATAATTAATAGCTAATGTTTCGTTTTCCTCAGGAGCATAAGTGCTCGTGTTGGTTTTAGGTCAATTTCAGTTCTGAACTAATACATTTATCCGTGCATTTAATACCTTAAATTTTCATTATGAATTTTACATTATAACACAAATTATTTGATTATAAAAAAAAGTGCAATTGTGTTCAAAAAAATGGCAAATTAACATTTTTAAAGCAAACAATTTAAAGAAAGAATTATAGTGCCTTTAATGAAGTAATAATTTTTTAAAAATAAATGATTTAGAGAAAGAATTGTAGTGGCTTTAATGGAGTAATGCAGAGAAATTCTCTTGCAATTTATGGAGCTTAAGAGAATATCATTAAAAGAAAAAAAATCTCATCTATATTGGTTACCTTTTGTGCTCATTTCTTTTAGCTGATAGTAATACATAATCGTCATCATATTGCTAGTTTGTAAGTTTAAAATGATTGATGTGTATATTATTGTAACAATAAATAAAAGTTTGTTAAAATAGTTTAAGAAATAGTTGCAAGCACAATATATAGATCATATACAATACGCGAATTTATAGTATAAAATTGAAATATATAATTGATAGTGGAAGCACGTACCTGTTTAAGCTATTATTGTTAAGAAATTATTGAAGAAGAAACTCATTGAAAAAAATTAATGCTTAATACAATCACAAAAAAACTATGTGTGCACTTGATCACACAATATGAAACATTTTTATATAATGCGTCTTAGTGATCAACTTAAAATTGCATTCTCAAAATTTAAAATTATTTAACATTCAACATGGCACATATAAACAATTTGATAATAGAAAATTTATGATAGTCATACAATTTGAATTAAATTCAATATATCTGACCTTTGGATTCATTCACAAAAAATCCATCTCAACAATCAGAATTAACAAAAAATACACTGTTCCCAAATAAATTACTAAATGAATTCAAAACTCGTTCTAAAATATCAATAAGCCCAATTAATTGATAATGAATTAGTCTAATATCAATTATTCTACTAATATTTATCAAAATATATGGGTTTACGCACAATAGAACCGTATAGATTTATGGGGTGGGCTTAAACCAACTTTATCAAAATATATAGGCCTATATACAATAAAACCATATGAATTTATGAGATAGGCTCAGTTAAATTTAAATTTGAATCGATAATTTGTTTGGAGAATCGATAAATATTGTATTTTAGGGATAGATGTTTAACTAGTTGATTGAACAAAATGTGTTCAGTAAAATTAGCTGTTAGATTAGCTGATAAATATTAAATGACATAAAAGGACATTAATATCATGTTATTATTATTATTGTTATTATGATAATTGTAATTACTATTACTATTATAGGAATAAGATAATATATTTCACAATTAGATATTTATTTTCATAATCATATTTTAATGTTAAAGTATAACTAATTTTTTGATAAAATATTTATATCAATATTACAAAAATTATTTTGTTAAAAAAAATGTACTAATAAAATTTATGCTTTTAGGGCTCGTTTAGATTGGTTTTTTTTAAAAACACTTTTTTAACAGCTTTTGAAAATAGCTTTTTTTTAGAAGCTGAAAATTCTGACTTCTAAAAAATTCAGATTTGTAACTTTTTTCAAAACGAAATCAAGTGGTTATTGCAAAAGTAATATAACTTTTTAAGGAAAGAAGTGTTTTTTCTTGAAAAAAACCAATCCAAACAGGCCCTTAGTAACGTTGATTATATAGAAATTGAAATTTATTTTTATATTATTTCTTATTTATATTTGTGAAAGAAAAAATAAAAATATAGAGAGAGATTGGAAAAATAATAGAAAAATAAAAAAATACAAAAATGGTAGAATTGCCAAAAAAAGCATGAAAAACTAAAAGCTACCTGAAATGCTAAAATTTTTAACTTTTGAGAAACGCTAGTTGAAATGCTAAAAGCTATTTAAAAAGCTACTTGAAACGCTAATTTACCGAACATCAATAATTTAGCAAAATAGTGTTTTGACCAGTCAAAACGCTAAACGCTACTTAAAAAGTTATTGCCGAACACACACTTAAACCAAAATGATCACAAAGCCAACTTGTGAACCATATAAAACCAAAAATAATTAACAATAACCCACTTTTAAAAAAAAATTTCAACAATAGTAATTTATCATTAGAGTCATAAAAGCTTGTGAAATCAAGTTCGCGTACTATAATCTCAAATAGCATAACATAAATAAATGTCAAATTCTATCATATAAAAATAAAAACAGAAACCTTAGACGTAATTAACATTATATATTAACTAAGCAAAATTCGAAAAACTTCCTTGTAAACAACTATTATTGTTGCGTCCGACACATTAACTTCACATGACATATCAAAATTTCAAACTGTTCCTATTTCTAGCTCTTAAAATTGCAATATATAATTAACCATGGCTAAAAACAGGTTTTCTAAGATATAAACCAACATATGACAATTGGCTTTTCTTTATTGTCAAAGATAAAGCTAGTGGATATTAGCTGCGTCAAAACTTGAAAAGTAGCTTAGAGTCTAATGGGGTAACAACTTATTTGGCTTTGCTTATTTTGTTGCTTATAAATACTTAAAAAAAAAATATCACTTCACATGTTTTTTTATTATTTGAAGCTTATAAGTCCTAAATAAGCTTACCCAAACAGCTCTAAGTGTCATGCGAACAATAAACACCTTTTACTAAGTTGCTTTCTGAAACAGCTATAACTTCTATTACATAATCTCTTAATTGAGTTATTGTATCGCAATTGTACCCCACACTTCGAAAATCACCACATTGACTTAAATATGATGTTATCTAGAGTTTGAAAATTAAAGTTTTTGGTTAACAATATTAAATGGGATTTAAGTGGCTCCAATTTAAATAAAATCTTAAATTAATTAAATGATCTATCAAATCAATGATGGAATTTAATATGATTTTGCAATCCTAATAACTCGATCCTTCATTTCACATGGCTTTTTAAATGTGAATCTGAAATCCATCATTAACTCAAATCCTTCAATTGACAATGCTCATTTAGTAATTTATGCAATAATTATTTCTACATGTTTATGTTCACGTGACTTGTAAGATTTTGATTCTTGAATACTTGATGATGGTTAATATGATATTTTCTCGAAACATTGATCATGAATTCGAATTTTCCTTCAAATCCATCCTCAATATTTTTCTAATTTACTATCCATATATCTCTCTAAGTATATATATCTGTGCGTGTCATAAAGATCATTAAAAAAAAAAAAATTTATGTCACGTGTTCTTATGTGATGAATTGTTTTCCTTTCAAAAGTCATTTCCCTCGTTTCGTGCAAAACTCTTTTTGACAATGTTCAATTATACGTGTCTTTTTTAAAAATACTTTTATTTTACACGGGAGCATCCACATTATATTTATGTTTATACATTATATAAAGTAGGGTATATGGTATATTTAAAAATGTCACGTATTTTTATTCTATAATTTTTTTTCTAAAATTTACTTCCTTTTTTTTCATGCTATATGGTAATTGAGCATTACTTTGTTGGTTAACAGATATTAACTTATAGTAATACTCGTGTAAAATTATTTACAAATCTGAATTGAACTTTATTTTTTCTCAATAAAAAAGTTATCTCATAATTTAAATTTTTTGTCGTAATTGAGCATTATCTTTATCCAATAAAAATTATTCATCAAATAATTTTTTACAATTGATATAATCTAAAGTGATACCCATGTAAAATTATTTCTTAATCTAATTCGAGCATTGTTTTTTTGTCAAATAAAAATTGTTTCCTAATCTAAATTTGTCATCTCTCTCTCTCTCAATGTATACATATGCACAAACAGAAATACATACCTATATATAAGACTGAAGTAGCTATAAGCCTGTGTTGGGTTTTTTTTTTTTGGTTTTTAAAAACATATTTTAAACAAGTTTTTGAAAATTGTTGTTAGAAATAAAAATAAACATTTGGGAATGTGCTTTGAGGGGAAAAAAAAAACTTCTTAAAAAAAATGCATTTGAAATATGTGTTCTGGAATCAATTTTTAAGAACAAAAAAAGGACCCAATTTGGTTGCATATGTTTTAAATTTTTTTCCCTCGATTGAAGTAAACAAGTATGACTTAAATAACAAAGTCCAAAACTTAAATTTGAAAAAAAAAATGGTCTTAACAAAAGATAAATCTAATTTTATTAAAGAATATATCAGTCGATCTTACATTAGCATATCAATCGTCAAATTTATTTTCAAATCAATGAAATAACTACTGCGTTATTCAAGAAAATACTTTCTAATTAAACATTATAATTGATCATGAGTGATGGTATTTGGTTAGGCAAAAATGTATTTAACTAGACGCATGACTTATGAGATCAAAATTCTATCATAAATTAATATAGTCATGGCAATGGAAGCATGTGATATGGTGTTATTGAAAGATAAGAGGCGAACGTAAAAGACTCGAGAAGAGAGAATATGGTGGGTTTGTAAGAATTGATAAAATTTAATTTTTAGATGACCTATGTAATAATATTACGATATTGACACTAATAAAAACCTGTTCTCATTCGATTTCATTTGTTTTTCTTAAGTAAAAATAACAAAAAACACTTAAAATATCTAAATGTGTTTCTTTTTTTTTTGGGGGGGGTCAATAGTTTTTTAGAATTGTTTTTGAACACAACACTAGAAATATCTAACCAAATGAATTTCTTGTTTTTTATTTTAAAAAAAATTGTTTTTCAATTTTATGACTATTGTTAAAGACTTAATTTGACGTTATATATAAATTTTTAATATTTATATTATATCGGTGTATCGTATCGGTGTCACCTTATTTCACTTCTAATCTAATATATTTAAAAATTGAAGAGAAAAAGGAAATTAGCAAATGGAAAGAAAAAGAATGAATATTTCCATTTTAAAACCACGTACCCTGATTCTATGAGTTATTATTTGTCAAAAAAGCTAGTTCACCTGGAAACCCAACATCCACTAATTCGTTTTCAATTCTTACTTTTCCGGTCCAAATATTCTATTAAATTACCATAAATTTATGTGAGAAAACATCATTAGTGTTAAAAAAATAATGAGATTTGATATAATAAATTATATATATTATTTAACTGTAAAATCAAGAATAATTAACAATAAATAAATATATTAAAAAGATTCACTTCTAATATGGCTGTCCACAAATTGATTCTTGTTAAATATATATTGTAATTGACTTTTACCGAGTGTTATGCCTAAAACAATTCGTTATTAACCCCCAGGGGCATAAGTGAGTTGGTAAGTGGCCAGGTGATTGGGGTAGAAACACTCCGACAACCTGGGTTCGAATCCGTGTGGCGGCAGTTCCCTGCTGAAATATTGTGGGGCTGTTGATGGGTTCGTGACCCGTTGGTCCTCTCTCTCACAGGACTGCCACTCATGCATATTCCTGATTTACATCCCACCTTGCCATGGGGCTTCTGGCACAGGTAGAGAAAGGGCTCACCTTCGGACTAATTCTTTTAAAAAATTTGGCCTGATTTACATCCCACCTTGCCATGGGGCTTCTGGCACAGGTAAAGAAAGGGTTCACCTTCGGACTAATTCTTTTAAAAAATTTGGCCATGGGACCTTTGGCACGAGTAGAGAAGGATTCGCCTTCCGACTAACTCTTTTTTTTTCAAAAAAAAAGATATATAGAAGGAAAAGAAACCTCGCCACGTTTCACCAACCACGTAAATTGCGTGCGGTAGAAATATTCCCGAAGTTGTAAACTTGTAATCAATCCTCAAATTCGTCTCAAACCTTCTTCAATCCATCTCCGTCTCTCTCTAGGGTTTCCCTGTTCATCTCATCTTCCCAACGCAACTCAAACACACACACACACACATATGCAACCGCCAAATTCTTTCCAATTCCTGATAGTGATAGGATTCATCTAAATCAGTCCTTCTCTTAACCATTAGATTTTTCTGCACTTGTTTCTTTGGGTGTGCACAAAATCAATATAAATACTATGTTAATAATCTCTGTTCTCTTTAAATTCTCATCATTGAATGGGATAAAGTTCACGAATCTCCGTGTTTTTGGCCCTGGTTTGAATCCTTTTTCTCCTTACAACATTGCCAATCACTTCTCTCGCTAAAAATCTCATTTTTTCTTTTTTAAAAACTATTATTTGTCATCTTTCGGAAAAAACATGTAAGAAAGATAAACGCCCAGAAAAGAAAAATTTTCAAAGGGTCTGCATTTGTTTTTGGGTGTTTGGAGCTGAGATAGTTTCTGGGTTTTTCTTGAAACTGAAAAATAATATCTGGGTTTGTTTAGTTTCTTTTGCATATCATGTAAGCAAGGTAAAATAATATCTGAGTTTGTTTAGTTTCTTTTGCATATCATGTAAGCAAGGTGAATCAGGATTTTGATAAAGGGCCTTGATATTAGGGCCGTTTGGGATTTTATACTGAGATACACAAAGTGGGTTTGTGTTGCAATTTAAGAAAAGAGTTGGAATCTAGCTCTGAAGATTTCTACTTTTTGTTTCTCTGGGTGTGGGTGCTACCCGCTGAGGTATCGTCTGGGTTTGGAATTTCAAGATAAGATCACTGAGTTTGTTTTGCCGCTAAATTTTACTGTGAAGGACCCTTGTGGAAGGGATTGTGGAAGGAAATGGGAACTATGGTAGAAAATCATGGGGGTTTTAAGAGACGGAGCAGGCGGTTGCATCTCTCTGTTGGGGATAGGGATGATAGAGGTTGGACTTCGCTCCACATTGTGGCTAGGAAAGGCGATCTCCGTGAGGTGAGTTGCAAGTCTCTCAAGCTGTTAATCATTAAATTGGTTTCAAAGTTATCTGATTATGTATGTTGTTTAATGTCTTGGATCCATGAGAAGACTATGTTCTCCTTAGTACATAATTGTTCTATATACTATCAGTATGTTTGACTTATATGTTCTGCTTGATGGATTTCTAGAATTATTCATACTGTATTGTTGGCGAATATGAACATAGAAGGAGTAAATTTCATTTCGTAGATCCATTTGCCCTCCTATATCCCTTCCAGTTCTGTATCTGCAACCTGTTATTCACTTATCACCTAATAAGATGGAAGACCAGCTTTAGGAATGGAATGTCACACCTAGTAGAGTTGCATACTGGCACAGTGTCGTTGCATTTTGAAGAAATTCACATCCTACGATTTGGGCGTCTGCTTAGATTGTAGAAGCAATACCTTTACTTCACAAATTAACTTGTTGTCATGCAAATAGTGTGTATTTTTGCTATCTCATTTGACTGTACAAAGTGTGTATTTTTGCTATCTCATTTGACTGAACATTGACTTTTCACTCTTCGCCCATGAGCTTAGTTACTGCCCCATTAAGTTGCAGATCGCTTTTGTTGTGAGTCAGTACCTTAAGATGTCTGTAATTACTTAACTGACATTATCAAATCAGTTTCATCTTTTCTTGTGATGCCAACGAGCTTAATTGCCTTTACTGCCGACAAGCGTAAATTGCCTTTACTGCCGACAAGCTTAATTGCTATCTTTAAGGGAAGCTTAATCTTACCATTGCCCACAAGCTTAATTGCCTTTACTGCCTTATTTATGCTCGGGTGGGTTCTAGCTGGAGTAATTGAAATTTTTTCCGCCCCCTTTCCATAAAATCATGAGTAGAGGGGTGGAGCTCACTCAGAAAGAAAGGATGGCCTTTGTCTGGTCATGTGATTCTAGCAGTGGCTTTTCTTAAAATTAGATGGTCAACCTGGGGTAACAATTACGACTGGATATGTTGAGGATGCCTACATTCCACACCATTTTCTTTTGAGTTATTATTTGCCTGTACAGGAAGGTTGGTTTCTCAGGTTCTGTCTCTGATGTCTTCATGTATTTTTAATCTCTCCGTTAAGCATATATTCTTTTGTATTATAGTTGGTTGTGTGTGTGTTTTGTTTTATAACATAGTTGGTAGTGTAATTAATTAGATAGCAGGAGTTTAGCTTTTGATTTTGGTAGCCTAGTTATTTCTGGAAGTGTCAATGTCTGGTGTAGAGTTTGGCAATTATGGGTTGATGCATTGAACTTGCCAACAGTTTCATCTGAGTGTAACAGCGCAACATCTTTTATTTGCTTACTTAGAAGCTGTTGTTTCAGACAGAGAGATATTTCTTTCCAGTTTTCAGGTTTGGATTTTCATAACGCAGGCAGTTGTGTTAGCTGTTAATGTTAGGGATCTGATTATTGGAGTACAATTAAGCTCTAGCTTTTATATTTCTTTTGTTTGTTCGGATCTATTAACATTGTGCCCTGATCTAATTGAGTGCTGACCATATTAATTTACATATGGTTCAGATAATAATTATTCACTTCTATTTTGGCATTTCAAATGTCCTCGAAAGGAATTAATTTCATCTTTCTTTTGGCAGGTGAAGCGACTTCTTGATGAAGGAATGGATGTAAATGTTGCTGCCACGGGTCCTAAATCACATGGTGTGACCCCACTCCATCTTGCTGCTAAGGGTGGCCATCTCAAGGTTATGGACGAATTACTTGAGCGTGGAGCTGATATTGATGCACGAACGAAGGGTGCCTGTGGCTGTAAGTTTATTTCATCTTGTCCTTCCATTTATCTCTGAGAAATTAGAGGAAGACCATGATTTAGGTGTTTCATGCTATAGATTTTGAACAATGTATTATGCTGACCCGATCTTGATTGTTGCATTCAGGGACTCCTCTTCACCTGGCAGCTAAGGAAAGGAAGAGGAAAGCAATCAGGTTCTTGATAAAAAATGGGGCATTTTTGCCAGATGACATCAATGACACCAGGTTCAATCCACCACTTCACTACTGTCATGGCCTTGAATGGGCTTATGAGGAAATGAAGCGTTGTCAACTTGAAAGCTTATCATCATCTGGGGAAGGATCTTACAGTTCTGAAAATTGAGGTGGATTCAAATGGACTTGGAATCTTTCTGAAGGGTTGATTTGGTTATTCTATAAGCTACAACTATGGTTTCTCTTGTTGTCTCTCTCATTCTGTGCTTTTATCACTTTGCACATTTTGTCCGGATTGGTAAACCATACAGCTTATAGGTGGCTTCCGAGTACTGTGTGGAGTCTTATAATCACGTGTCGAGATTGAATACTGTGTACAAGTACCTTTTTTTTTTGTGGTTTTGTGTATTATTTCTGGACCTTGGATAAACCATGTATGCTGTAACAGATCTCCCGTAATGTGAAATAAAATCACTAGTTCTCTGTGATGTTGCATCTTAGAATTTCGTGGTTGTTTTGCACTGGAGGCATCCATCTTTGTTCTTATAGCATATCTTTTCATAAAACCCATTGTGAAATGGATGAGCATCTGGTAATTAAAACCCTCTTTCTCTCCTGCTCTCACCAAAGTTACACTTTGACTTCGAGATACAAAAATCCTTTTTACAATTTAATTTTTTCATTTTCATGTTCATTTTTTTAGTTGCATTCTTTGGATGGTGTGGTGAAGAGAGAGGCTTCAGCAGTTGGAAAATTGCTTTTGCACTTCATTTTGCGAATCTATGCAATAATGCAACATGGACTTATTTCTGGAATCTGTGCGACAGAATTTTTTTTTTTTGAAGGGGGAAAATTATATGAAAGGTTTTCTATGTTGTCTTACTTTTTAAAGTTATATGGTGTTTGTAAGCTCTTGTAATATAGAATTGTATTTGCAGCTGAATTAATATTATTTGGATACTTAAAATACTTTTAAGTTAATTTTATCATTAGTAAATACTTGTAAAATTAGAATTAATATGCATATATTACTTATATAGGATGGTATAAAAAAATAGTGTTGTAGCATATTAATAATTATAAAGATATTTTTGTCTTCATAAGGTTTTTTCTGGATTCACTTTTCATGGAATCACAAATTTCATCATTTGGATTAGGATTTCAGTATAACTAAAGTAAATTCAGAATTTGCAAATCTTGATATTCCAAATAAATTGCATACTTTAATAAAGTGTTACCAAACACAAAAAATTAGTTTTGCAAATGAATTTCACAAAATTTTGTGTAATTCATTTGTTCCAAACAGTTTGTTAGCCTTCATTGATTGAAAAAGTTTAAATTAGTCTTTGATGTTTTACAAATATGTCTAATTAGTCTCTTTTTTTTTTCTTCAAAAATTCAAATTAATCCTCAATATTCGGTAAAGTCATTCAAACTACTCTAAAAGTTTAGTAAAACAATGGGATTAATTTGAATAAGTTTGTGAAATTTTGAGGATTAATATGAACGTTTTCAAATAATAAGGACTAATTTGATTCTATTTTAAAATATTGAGGATTTAGTTGAATTTTTCTAAACAATAAAGATTAATTTGAAATTAAATGATAACTTTGGGAACCTTTTCGACATTAACCCTTTCCGAAACACGTGTTTCCACTTGGAAGTGTTGATTATCGTCTGATTCTCTAATCTCTTGATTCTTAAGTAGTAGCGGTAGACTCCTGCAAGATTGCCTAGTTCTTCACTCCTTTTTGTGTTGCGGGAACCCTTTCCTTAAAATTCGAACGAATGAATTTGTTCAAAAATTAATAGTTGTGAACAGTTAATATAATTGTGATGAATTATGTTAATACTAATTATTAAATTTCGTTCATATCGTCATAATGTTACGAGGAGGTTAGCACTCAATAATTCTAGATGCTTTTTTTTTTTAATTATTATTAATAATCTAAAGATTCGCTGTCCTCCATAGCTACCAGGCTTTAACCTAAGGTAGATTAAAATATCCGAGCACTCCCACTCGTATGTTCTCTAATCATGTGGAATGTACTCTGGTTTTAAGCTGAGAGGATCGGTACAAGAGTAAGTTTCTACTTCATAAATACAGTTTAATTTTTTCAGGCAACCGTTTCCTACCATTCATTTGAACGGTTTTATATGTTGTAGGTTCATGTTCTTTCAAATGTGAAAAAAAATACGAGTTTAACCAAAAAAAAAAAATTTCTTTTAGAAAGAATTAATTCAAACGGGTCCCTATTATGTATTTTTTTTGTAAAAGTTATACATTTGAATTAGATCGCTCGTGACACCTGATTTTCAATGCTAATTAATACTACTATGATGCTAACCAATTTCCCGAGAAGGAAAAAAAGGTAACATTCTCGATAAAATACTAAAATATTCAAATATTTTCTCGTTTTATGAGAGCCGCATGACTTCATTGCGATGCGTCCCTGTAGAGTGGAAAGGAGAGTTGAATGAGTCATACCCTTGTAATATACACGCGTCTAGGCTCGGACTGATATCGCTCGTGTTATATATCTTTTATATTTTATATTTTCTGTTATTTAAACAATTATAAAATTAAAGGCAATTAGTTTTATTAAGAAAAAACTTATCAATTCATTAGCATTATATTTTTTCGAACTTCTTTTATTGATTTGTTAGTAATATACTCTCACTCATTAAAAAATTAAAAAAACTAAGATTAACTATCAAGCGCCATGTAATGTAGTTAACTTATTCTTGATACGTTCTTTAAGTATTAGTATTTTTTAAAAAAATTTTAATGTCAATAGACAACAGATGGTCTTGCAAGATTCCCCATTAGAATTGATTGTGAACTTAGATACCTTCTCCGCCTACATTTTGACTCTAGCTAAGCCAAAAATATATAATAATAATAATAATTAATTAATTAAAAAACAAAGAAGTGTAGCGAAATCAATTTGGAGAGTTCTCCGAAAGTCTTCGGTACTGGGAAACATTTAAGTCAGAAGTAAATGCACTTAGCAAAAAAGTCGGACAACTTTTGGTCAAGTAAGAACAAACCTGTCCTGTTTGTGCTTTTTTCCCCATTTAGGGTAGGAGCTGACGCAATTTGTATCTCTAGTGACATCCTAATGATTACCACTTGGTGGATCGATAATTTAGTTCATTATTGTTAAATTATGTTTATAACGTTCTTATATTTGTAAGATAGTACGAGTATTATTATACAAAAATCTTAGACCTTACCTTGGTCATATTAATCGGTGAACCGCGCATGGTGTGAGAAACCTTGCAAATTCTTGAAAATTCGTAAAAGTCCACAACTAACATGGGTTTGAATTACTCCCTCCGCCTCACTTTATTAGTGTCTAAAGTTTTTATACTCAAACCAATAAAACTAATTAATAGTCTCATTTTTAGATGAGTTTGCAATAACTTGACAAAAACAACTTTATTTTGTTTTTGTCTTATATGATAGTAATGAGATTTAGTTGACAATAAAATAAGAGTAAATCTGAAAAAAAAAATTATTACTTGCTTAAACTTTTCAAAGTAATGGATATTTTGATAAAAGCTCAAATACAACGTTTTTGAAAAATCATAATTTTAAACTTTTCAAAAAAAATACTTTTTTAAAAATGTTAAAAAAATACTTTAAAAAAAATCAATTTAAACAATTCCATAGAAGTACTTGAGCTGCAGTAGACAATGTTAATATTAATAAAAATGCGTCAAACTTGTGGTGAGATAAGAATATTTGCAAGCTAGATTGTCTACTAATAATCAAGAGATTAAACAATAATATCCATACACACCACACACGGCCGGCCGGCCTCAGAGTTTGCAACTACTATAGAAAAGCCCACTCCACAAACAAATTGGTCCTAAACTAGATTATAAAATTATGATATTATAAGTAAATTTAATAAATTATCAATTATTAAGAAGTTATTCATAACTGTAAATCTCATTCATAATGTTGGAGTATTTTAAAATCATTCTTGCTCCCATAATATAGTCACAAGAAAATGGTCCATTTGAGAATGATATAGTAATAATATGATTATAGTAAGATTATTTAAAAATTTTAACAGCATTAAATCTCTTTCTTAACGTGTATAACAAGAGGGTTTCTAAGATCTCAAGCTAAAGCCTAAAGGCCATTTTGCTTTTCACATTAACATGATATTAGGTATCGTATAAATGTAATATGTAATAACTTAAGCCTAATTAAAGGTAACGTATGGCTTGTTTGGGTTGATTATTTTCAAAAGCGTTTTTTCTTTAAAATTTTTGAAAAAAAAGTGGTTTTTTCGAGATGATAAAATTTTTGAATTTCTAAAAAAACAGAAATTGATTTTTTTTTGAATTTCAAAATTTTTTAAAAAAGTTCTATTCAAATACTCCCATTCTAAAAGATTAGTCTATTAAGTTGGATCTCCCATTAAACTTCAAGGACTCCTCACAAATAAGTAGAATTTTCTATGTAGAAAATCATTATATAATGCACATCTAACAAAGGACTTCATAATAAAATAACACCAATTAACATTATAAGTAAAAAGATTATCCATTTCATTAACCTTTACATCAAAAGCTTATGGTAAAGTATACAATAGTGCTTCCTTTCTAAACCAAGAAGATAAATTTTATTTTGCAAAAATATGTAAAAATTCACCATATCAAACAAACATAAATTTACCTTATCTAATAATGAAGAATGGCGATAATCAAACCCAAAAGAAAAGACACTATTTCATCGCTGTGGAACCTTGTATTGGCAATTGAAAATCCGGCTGGCTCATTCTTGGCAAGATATGTATCGACAGAGCCTGATGCTCCGGCGGTGTATCCACCACCCAAAACCTCGGCGGCGACGCCACCACATCCACCACCGCGATACTGACCCCATCACCGCAAACAACACAAACCCTAGCCCCTCCGGCATCTACGCATTGTGCGCCTTTGAACATCTCATTCTCTACAATCTCCACCCAATTATCCCTACCAGGATCATACTTATTGAGCAACCCTTTGGATTCATCCACCACGTATATGGTTTCTTCATCCATGGCGGCTGCCGGACCTCTCCAGCCCATCAGCATTCCGTCCGGCATGTCCTCCCATGAGTCTTTTCTCACGTCGTAGATAATGCCTTCTTTTGCAGCATCGCCTTTCACGTTCACCATGCATAGCTTCCCTCTCCATCCTATAGCATCAATGGCTTCCCTGCTGAACTTGCTGTCTTTTAAACCTCCCATTTTTTCCCATTTCCATCTCTTCTCTAAGCTTCTGTTCCTTTTGTTAGTTCCTTGGTTGGTATCACTGTTGTCGTCGTTGTTGTTATTATTAAATTTGAGGTCCCACTTCTCGACCGACCTAGCTACGTTGGGATTATAGTGGGATCCGATCCCACTAGCCACGTAAACCACGCCACGTGATGCGCCGGCCGTGCACCAACGGCGTGGAGTGGCTAGTGGGGGACCGAAGGTCCATTTCCGGGTTAAGGGATTGAAAACCAGAGGACGTGAGAGGGCGGGAACAAACTGGTCCCCGGTGGCAGCTAGTAAAACCAGATTACCCGAAACCCTGACGGACTGAATCGGCAGATTACGCGAAATGAAAGAAGGGTGGCGGAGGAGGAAGCGGAGAGGTGGCTCAGCAGGCGGCGGAGGGAGGGAAAACCACTGCGAGGAGATAGGATCGAAAGAAGAGAATTTAATGGAAGTTGAGAGATGGGGTTGATGAGATGTGTTTTCTGTGGGCAACAAGAGAGCGTAGATGGATAAGAAAGGAGGAAAAGATGAAGAGAACATAAGACGACGCCAAGAATTGCATACGGAGTATAACACAGAAGGGTGGACTAGGGATAAGCACAGCTGAGCTATGTGATCGGGGAGGCCTGGCAGCAAAGACTGGTGGTGGTTTTCATCGTCTTGGTGGTGATGGGTGGTTCTCTGCCGCTTGGCGGTGGTGGATCTGGTGGTGGTGGAGGTGGATGTGGAACTACTTTCACCACTTGTGCTGAAGGGATTGCTCATCTGAGGGGGGGGGGGGTTGGGTTGTGATGGGATATTAAAATGAAGGGGCGTGGGTTGTGTTCTTGAGTTTTTATGCTCCCTGGATTTTACGTCACTTCTATTACAGATAAATTTGTTTGTGATTGGGGGGTGTACAGGTGGCAGAATCTAGACGTGAGATCAACATTAAAAGGCAAAAGTTGGATACTAGTAAGCTGATTTTGAACAAGAACACTATTAGTTGATTCATTAATACCCTTGCATGTAAAATTTACTATTTTTGTGACAAAAGAAATTTAATTGTATAACTCGATCACCGAATTAATTGGTGGAGTCTAATTACCACTTGGTAAATCTTAGATACGTTGCATGGGGCACTCACCTAAAGGTAGGGATTGAGATCGAACCCGAATCATAAGTCGCATTCAACCTCATCTCTTATCACTAAGAATCGTTGAGGGAGGTAAAACTTATTATTGGTCTATTAGAATTTTTTAATTCCGATGTGGACACGATTGATCTCGGGATGAACTTAACAGTGTAAGTGTTATATTATCTGTCCTCAAACTTTTTGAATTTAAAAAGGAAAAAATAATATGCTGTAATCAATTTAGTGAAAACTTTGGATGAGTAGAAACAGACAACATACAGCTTTTCCATTGCCATTTAATTTATTATTCGGTCGCTTTCCTAGGAATTTAAGAATGTGCAAGCTGTGAGTGTGCAGACGATGGACAAATAGTTTTCCCCATAAAAGACAGCAAGAATAAGATGAAATTTTCCATTGATTGCGCCATTCTTTGTTGTTTTTTTTTTTTAATTTCTATCGGCAAAGTTGAAAGTTTCTTGATCCTCATCATTTTCAAAAAGAGAGATTATTTGCCTAATATGTTATTAGTTTCAAGGGAAAAAATCAAGAAAAACTTATGGCACTTAATAATATGCTAACTATTATTTCATTTGTTACCAATTCAATTATATGGTATAATCCATAAGGTTAAATTTGAGTTCGTTCATGTGGATTCCGATTTGATCTGAGCTCTTGAAATTGAACATATGAGAACAGTATATACTAACTATAACCATAATTTTCCTTTTAGTTTGATCATTTTTCTTATCTTTTGTATCGGTCAACTACACACTAGAAACTAAAAAATTAGGCAATAAGGAGACCAGAAAAAGAATTACAAAAGCGTGTTTAAACTTTTGGGTGAAAAGGATAGCTCTATATAGTAATTAGTAATTATCATGATAAATCTAATATCCCTGAGGCATACTATAAATTTGTAGGGACTAATAGTATTTACATCATAGTACCTTATTAGTACTTTAAATTTGAAAAAAGAAAAATGAATCAGTGACATGTTATAAGAACTTAATTAACTCTTCCAAAACATAATATCTTCTGATATAAAATTTAATCAAACTGATATTATCAACCCATAAGATACGTGTCTAAGATAATAAATGAAAAGTTATCTCTTTGTAAGAGTTTAAACTTTTCGTAACAACAGCATGGATATTGAAATTATTAAAAACCAAAAAGAAATATATATGACACAAATAATGACTTCAATAATCTTCGGAGGAGCAAAATTAAGACCAAAGAAAAAGTGTGGTGCTTTGAGTATCGCAAACGTGGCATGCATGGCATCACATATACATGTATATATATAAGATTGGTGAATATTCAACTATAGAGATGAGAAGAGAAAGGTTTGGTTGGACTTTAGCAATCAATGTCGAGAGAGAGAGAGAGAGAGTAAAGAAGAATAAATGAGTAAAGGTGTTGTGGTAGAGACAGAGGGAGTAATAACAATAAACAAGTGGCTCATAAAAGTAGCCTTTTTGGTAATGCATTCAACCAAAAAAGATGATTTTAATGAAGTCTCTCTTTTCCCCTAACCTCACATTTTGTCCTTTCTATTCCCATGAAGATTCTCCGTCTAATTGGTAGATGGAAAAGTGAAAACTTGTTCGGCCCTTGTTTCAAGTTCATTTGGAAGGTGATCACACTGGGTGATGTTACACTATATACGTGCATGTTTATTGTTTTGAAAAAAAGGAGATTACTTCAAATTAGGAAGTAAATTTTTTTTTGGGTACAGGAGTACTCTTTGAATATCACTCATAAAAAACGTTTTGATGTGTCAATAAAGTATTCGAGAATGTGGATATCAAGGGAAAGAGTAAACTCATTTTAGCCCTTGTATTATGCTATTCATTTTTGTGGAGATTTTTTTTTTTTTGATGGAGTTTATTTTTGTTAGAGTCAAAAATTAACAAATAACATTTGATGTAATTTTTCTGCCAGTTGTTTTATGTATGTGTATATATATTATGCATATCTTACACATGCAAAACGTAAATTACCAATGTTTTACATGATATTTGAAAGACAAAATTCAGGTTTGATTTGTCATAACATTCTTGGTCATATTTTCAAAAAAATTTAGGCAAGAGTGGGAAGCATATAAAAAGTATTTGATACTTTTTCTTAAACAATACAAAAAAGAGTTTCTATTTCTGATTAAATAGTAGTACAAATATAAAAATCCCAATAAAAAGTTATTCATTTTCGAATTAGAAAAATGGAGAAAAATAAGTGCATGGTGGTTTTTTTTTTTGTGGCCAACAAGTCTATGAATTATGAAGGTGATGCAGACCTAAAAAGTTGATAGGCCCCAGCTGACAAATAGATGGTAAAAACGTGTAGGCATCGAGTGCGAAGCTGAAAAAGTTGATTTTGTCTGTTTATGCTGGAGGGGGATAAGTCGATAGACTTGAGAACGCCGCTAGTCACGTGCTGCCCATGACGCCTTCTCTCTTTTTAAAGCGCTATTCAACGAAGCGGCGCTCTTGTCGGCTTCGCGTGCTCCTCCTATTTCTTGGCTTTCGGCTTTTACCACACGCTAAACGTGTCCCAAATGGGAATGCATGCGGCATTAGAGAATTATGGATGTCCCAACTGAAGATAAGATTAGAGAAAGATGTAACAATAAACACATACACACACACACATATATATATATATATTTATGTGGTTTAATTTAAACTCTATTAATATATAACGATAGATATACATGTTTTACATCATTCAATTTATATTCATAGATAAAAAAAGATAATTCACTATTTAACAAACAAATACAAGGTGCGGAAAGAGAGCTCAAATTTGAAAGCTGTCACTCTGTTCGGCAAATATAACTATTAGAGTGGCTGATAACTATTTAACTAGTTGATTGAACAAAATATGTTTGGTAAGATTAACAGTTAAATTAGCTGATGAATGAAAAATGGGGTAAAAGGACACCGATATTATGTAATTATTATTATTGCTGTTGTTGTTGTTATTATTGTTGTTATGATAATTTAATTATTATTATATGAATAAGATAATATATTACATAATTAGATATTTATTTTTAGGGTGAATTGTTCAATTTCCCCCTATGGTTTGACAAATGTGCACAATATATTTTGTGGTTACGAAATTAGTTAAGTCACTCCCTGTAGTTTTAATGAGGGTACACATAGACCCTCTCCGTTAATTTTTTCGTCTAAAATAACATGTTTTGACATGCATGCACGGCTTGTGCAATTTTGCTTTGTTTTTTCATAATAAATGCATTAAATAAAATTTTTTATCTTTAATTTATTTAAAAAATAAAAAAGCAATTAAATTAAAAAAAAGACCCCACCCCTAGCCAGCCCCCACCCCACTCACCCTTACCCCCGTCACCCCCACCACCTCTACCACCCCCGCTGCCCCCCATCCCTCATGTTTTCTTTTTTTTTGTGTTTTTTCTATTTTTATTTTTTATTTTTTATTTTTAAATAAAATAAAGGTAAAATATATATTTTATTTAATAAGTTAGGGGCAAAATAGACTTTTTAAGACTTTTAAAAAAAATTTAATAAAATGAAGGTAAAATAAATTTTTTTTATTGGATTAGACAAGGGCAAAAATGATATTTTACTAAAATTCGTTAAAAAGCTAACAGCAATTAGCTTTAGGGTGTCGTGTGCATTATCGTTGAAACCATAAGGGGTCAAGTAGTTAATTTGTAAAACACAGGGGAAAGTTGTGAATATTAGTCAAATCACAAGGAAAAATTGAGCAATTCACCCTTATTTTTATAATCATATTTTAATATTAAAATATAAGTAATTTTTTAATAAAATATTTGTATCAATATTATAAAAATTAATTTTAATAGATTCAAAATTATTTTATAAAAAAAGTAATAATAAAACTTATATTTTTAGTGATGTTGATTATATAGAATTTGAAATTCATTTGTATATTATTTCTTATTTATATTTGTAAAAGAAAAGACAAAAATATAGAGAGAAATTGGAGAAAGAATAGAAAAACCAAGAAAATGAAAAATGTTAGAATTGTAAAAAAAAATGAAAAGCTAAAAACTACCTAAAAAGCTAAAATCTTTAACTTTTGAGAAACTCTAATTAGAACGCTAAACACTATTTAATAAAACTACTTGAAACGCTAGTTTACCAAACAACGATAATTTTAAAAAATAATATTTTAAACAGTCAAAATACTAAAAGTTAGTTGAAAAGCAAATATCGACCACGCATTAAATCTCATGCCAATTTTATTAATGAGAGATTAAATTAAGTAAGAATCGGTTTCTTAGTTTGACTAGAAGTAGGATATGTACGACCAGATCATAAATATGGGTCACAACACCCTACCGGAATGTTGTCAGCGAAGAATAAATATTTGATATAAGTAAAATAAAATGTTTAGATAATGATCTCGAGATACAGGAATCACCAAAAGATATGTGTCACCTAAAAGGACCCACCTTAACACAAGAGAGTCTTGAATTTGTCAATTCTCTAATAATTTTATTAATATGTTACTAAAATTAAATTTATTTATATGAGCATATGTTCATTTGAAATTTTTAAATAAATTTCCTTATCTATTGTTAGAGTCGTTATAAAAAAGATATTTTATCCTTAATAAATATTTATAAACGATCCTCTATTGATTGATCCTCCCTGATAAAAGTTCTAACCCTGTTATTAGTCACATCTTCCATGCCACGATACTTGGACCGTCAATTTTTAGTTTTAATTACATCGATGAAATAGGTGGTGAATGGGGAAAATAAATTACGCATATATTTGAAATCTAACTGGATTAATGCCTCATATAGACAATTTTTCTTTTATTTTATCTTGACGTGTGATTTTCTCAATTATTAGATTAGCAATGTCTCAAGTCACAAATTCTAGAGATTAAAAGGTTCGTTTAAAATATATAAGACTAAAGTATCACAAGTATAAATGATCAAGGACCTTGAAAGTATTTACCCTGTAGATCATTTAGCTGAAAAACATGCTATATTCTATTATAGCAATTCATCGAGGACAGACATGGAAAAATGATTTTCATTAGAAATAGAGGATTATTGAAACGAGAATCATTAAAATGAAGAGTGATTTATAAGCATTAATTGTTTTTGTGACATTTTTGGTTACTCATGACTGGGGCAATAGTATTAATGTGTTGGTCAATCTTGTTTGAAAAGAAGATGCAGGAATAACCAAATAAAGTAGCATAAAAGAGGTTTCCAAACAAACTCAATAGAATGTTTGGCAGTGCTCATTTTAAGCGCTTATAAGTATTTTTATAAAAAGTTAACGAGACATGTTTTTCATTTTAAGTCCTCATAAGCACTATCATCCAATTATAAGGAAAATCGTACAAATGGAGATGTATAACTACGTTGACATATGTCATTAACTAAAAGGTAACGATCTGAGAAAATTCATTAACTAAAAAGTAACTAATAAAGATAAAAGAGTTCATGTGGTTTTGACCAGCTTTACAAATTACAAGCCTAACTCAAACGTACGAAAAAATCATGCTTTTCCAAGTCAAAGCGGCCGCTTTTTCAAAGAAATCAACACGTTACTTTCTTTTTCTCAAAGCTAAACAAATCCCTCGTGTCACAACGGCACAGTTTAAGATATGTTTGGATTGACATTTTTGAAAGTATTCTTTCCATATCTCTTAAAAAATAAGTATTTTTGAGGATTTAGAATTTTAATTTAGAAAAAAAATTAAAATCAAACGAAATACTCATTACCAAAAAAAAAAAAAAAACTTTCTCTTTTAAAACAATTTTTTGTTATTAAAAAAAAGAAGACCGTGATTGAAATGGGTCTTTAATAATAGATCAGCTGTTGATCTGTAAACTGCTTTGTAAGAGCACATGCCACTGGAAAAAGCAGTGGGTCACACACGAGACTAACAGATGATCGGTGGGCAATTGAACCGGGACGGAAAAGGTCGACTTCCATCAGCTTTTTTGATTTTATTATTATTATTATTATTATTATTATTATTATTATTATTATTATTATTTAAAACTTGAAGAGATGCAAAAGCAGACAAACTTTTACAAGCTAAGATGTTGCCTTTTCGCATTGATGAGAGAGGCCCCCCTTACGGTGGCCAAATTTCCTTCACCATGTAGCGTTTAATTGCTGAAGTGACAAAGCAGCAACCGGCTTTCCAGACAAGGATACACATTGGTGTTTGAAATTTGAATGTCTTTTCTTATAGTCATTTGGGTAAAATACATCAAATTTATGTGTGATTTATTAAAAATGTACAACACCTCTTTATAATGTCAAAAGTCTCACACCAAATCTTTGTAATGAATAAAAATTCTACGCACACTCCTTTATCATCTAAACTCCCTTAATGTTGTTAGAATTTACAATAAAAAAAGACATTAATAGTCTTACTCTAATCCTTCAATTTTCTTTTATTATTATTATTATTATTATTATTTGTAGCAAAAAAGGATGACGTTAGAAAATATCTAAATATTATTATAATAATATTATATTATATTATTGTTTCATTAATTATATTATATGTCGTTTCTTTAATCAAATCCCATCTTTAATTCTTCTATAAGTGCTTAAACAAATAATCCAAAGTTGACGCCCTTTCCAATAAATCTATATAAAGGAAAAAACTTTAGTGGTTTGCGCGATCTGGGTATCTCAAAATCTTTCAAGAAAGGAACAAAAAAAAAAAATAATAATAATAATAAAAAAAAATTAAAGGAATATAGTAAGGCTATTAATGTCTTTTTATTATAAATTTTAACATCGTTAAAAGACTGTAGATGATAAAGAAGTGTCTGTGAAACTTTTATTAACCACAAGGGCTTGGTGTAGGACTTTTGATACCATAGGGGGTGTAGTGCACTTATACTAGATCACAAAGGTGTCTGGTGTAGTTTACCTTTGTTATTTTTTATAGAAAAAAATTTACGTTACTCCTCAATATTTCAAAATTTTCAAATTGCCCTCTTATGTGTTTCCAAAACTTATCATACTCTCTTCTACCATTATTTTAACTTTAACACCGTTAAATTTAAGCGTAAAATGACCATTTTGCACCTAAAATTTAATAATCCATAAAAACCTAAAATCCTTAATTCTTAATCTCCTCCCCACCCGTGACCAAGAAACCCCTAAAACCCCCTCCTCTGTTGCGGCGACGCCGCCACAAATCCCAGCTATTGGGGTTGAAACAAAGAGCAGAAAAGCATTGGTTTTTTTTTTTTTTTTGCTTAGCAATAGAAAGTAGTAAACACGAAATTGTTAATCAACTTTAAACTATTTGCATTATAAATAACATATATAGAATCGAAAGAAAAAAAAAAGCCAACACATATATAATACATAGTTGAATTCTCATCACATGAATTTTACTACTAATTAGAAAAGTTGTAATCAGCCAAAAAGAAGAAAAAGAAAAAAAAATGCAAACTTCACCACACGAAAGCCTCAAATAAGCACTGCCAACACGATTTGCTGGCTTTAGCTTTAGCTAGTAGCATATGGCTCTACTTTTTTCTTGCTTTTTCATTAAATTTTAAGTTACTTGGCTTGTTAAAACCTCCAAAAGTCTCAAAGAATGAAAATGAGCATCATCGACTTTAGGGACCAAGAGTTGCTGATTGGTATAAAGATCATGGTCTTGTTAAAACCTCCATAAGTCTCCAAATGATGGTTTGCCTTTTTAAAAACTTGCAACTATTTTGAAGATCCATTTACGCCAAGACCATCTAACCATCATGTTTGATATTTTCAACCCATCTTGGAAGTTTTATATATATATATATATATATATATATATATATATATATATATATATATATATATATATATACACGCACGCACACACACATACATACTTATATATATGCATATACATACACATATTAAGAGTAAGGTTTTAACCATATTGTCAAGGACATTTTTGTTCATATAGATGGTAAACTGATTAAAAATATTAGGCCAACTATGTTTTTAGCGCGTATGGCTCAAATCTGACGAAGAAATGGACAAAGGGAGTTAATGTGATAAGTTTTGGAAAAATATAAGGGGGTGATCTAAAGTTTTTGGAACACAAGCTTTCCTCTCTTCTAAAGAGAATATATTACATGTAATAATAATCATAACAACAAAGGTTGGTGATAGATTTTTTAAATAGTAAAAAAATGTTTAGCAAAATAATACAAAATTGTGTGAAAAAAAATTTATCGATTCAGTCAACAAATATAAGTTCTTCTCTCCCTTATGAAACTATCTAGCCAAAATAAATGCATAAATAATATATGTGTAAACTCCCTAAACAAATAAAGTCTTTATGAAAAAGCCATCTAAAACTTGAACTTTTTAAATTTATTTTGCAAAAAAACTCTAATCTAACCAGCAAAACAAATAAATTAGGAACTATTAAAATTTATTTGCTAAAATTACTTATTTATTACAAAAGTTTAATCATTTAAATATCATTTACATAGAAATATATATACTAAAAAGATTATTACGAGAATAATTTGAAACAACATAAAAGAAGAAAAATTAAGAGAGGCTATAAGAATTTTTTTTAAAAAAATTATATACACATATATATTTCTTACCCTTTTGGGGGGAGGGAGGCACCCCCTGGTTCTGCCTTTGTGTGAATGATAAAGATTTTCTCTTATAATTTATCCCCAAAAAAATATCTCTTATATCATTGTGAAAGAACTCATGATATGAGAAGAACCTAATTCTAGTTATATTGGCTAAGGCGAAAAATGATTCATATATGAGCCCAATCATTTTTCACAAAATAAAGGAATTAGGAGTAATGAGTCAATTGGATTACCCTTTAGAATTAGTCTCTAGTCATGTCATGAAATTATGTTTTCAAGATACAGCTTTAAAACTGTCACGTCAAACGTAAGGAAAATAACATTTCTTTTCCAGGAGAAAAGTATCTCATTTTTGCAAGAAATATTTGGATTAACATTCAAAAAAATTTTGGAACTCTAAATAAAAGTTCAAATTCAATTTTTTTTCAGAAATTAAAAATTTTAATTTAAAAGAAAAAAAATACTTTATTCAAAAGTTAAGGGGAAAAAAACGCTCTTAAAAAGAACCAATTCAAAAGCCCTCAATATTAAACTGGCATGCAGAGATTCTTATATAATCAAATGGTTGACATACTAAATAGACTCTGAGAAACGAACCAGAGCATTACATTTAGCCTATTTATTAAAATTGGTTCATAGAAACTCAACGATTGCTAAGAGCTTACATGGACATCCCCGTTTAGGATTTTATGGAACATTGAGGAGCCTCTTAGCCTTACAGGAGTGTATTTCTCAATGTAAAATGCTATAGTTTTAACGCTTGGGTTACTATGGGATTGCTAAGAGCTCATCATTTTAAGCTTATGGTAAAGTGTTTATTGCTGGCAATTTATTGTTGTTATCAGCTTCTATTGTGTAATCATATGCTCTCTCTGGTATAAGTTCATTTTACGATGCTTTTTTATATGAAAAATTATAATCTACTTTAAATTTTCATAAAATGTTATGATAATATGTCTTATTTATAATTATAAAATAATAAGACAAGAATAGATTGTTCATATCTTATAAAGTAAAAAATATAACTTGTTTTGATTTTTTATACATGCTTGTGATAAAATATCTTATTATCTTATAAAATAAAAATGTTCTCGTTCACATTAATATGAAAAACATCTTATAATAATTTCATTCCAAACACACTAATATCGTGATCTCCGAACAACACTGGGTCCTAGTGTTTCTCCTTTTTAACCCCTCAACCACCATCCCAACGCAACCCCTATCCCAGACCAAAGTCCCTACTCTTAAAATAAATAATCTCAATTACTCGAATTAATCTCTAGATTCTAATTTGGTGGAACAAATGTGCAAATTCTAAGTCTTAGACAGTTTAAGTCCACTCCTTTATTTGCAATGGATGGTTTATCTAATGTTATTTAAAAAAAAAAAGACATGAATACAAGTAAATAGAATACAACAATCACTAAACTTGGGTAGAGTCGCATGTTCCGTGGGAAGAATCGTATATTTCCGGTTGAAATGTATTTGAACCCAGCTACTATACTTCATTTTGGGGTCTAATTTTACTGCATGTTGCGCGGGTCACATACCAGAATAAGTGACGCGCACATACTAGAATAAGTCTACGACCATATCAGATATAGCTACAGTAGATCTAAATAACATCTAATTCTCCTCGTAACAAAATCCGACAAGTCCCTGCAATAGACACATAAGTCGTTTACAATAAGCCCTGAGAGCAAACAAAAAGAAACACAATATTATGAAAATGCCAAATAACTAGGTTCCAAGTTCTTGAAGCAACTTATTAATCACTGAAGGATGGCAATGGATTTGAGAGAGATGAGGTGATAGGAGGTAATGCTTTCACATGAAAATGACCCCTCTTTCCATATTTTAATATATGTATATATCTCTGTGTGTGTGAATATACTATAAATATATATATGTATGTATGTATATGTACACACACATACATATACATACATATATATAGAGTAAACTAGCAACGCCCAAACCATCTGATGGTAATTGCAAATCCAGAGAGGTCTAACTAGGGTCATGCACAGTTTAAGGCAAGATTTAAGCTCTTAACCGATTACCAATAGTGATGCAACTCAATTATGTAAGGCTCTATAACACGCAAATTCAGTCTGAGATGCAAAAGCAACAAAAGTAAAAATTAAAGGAAAAGGGCGCAAAGCTAAAGGATAACAGAGAAAATAATAATAGTCACACGACCAGTGCACATTACTTCTCCCTATTCTAACAAAGTAGGTTAATAAAACTTGGGACACAGGAAAAAGGAACTAATTGGTTTTTGAGCCAATACAAATTGCAGGCTTTACAGAATTATTTCTAGTTCCTGATGAATCTGTTGGCAGAGTAAGGGATTGTTTGGATTGGCTTTTCTTATAACTTTATAGGAAAGTGCTCTTTGAGAAAATTACACATAGCACGTGCAATAGCATATAACCCACAGAATAAAATCCCAAATTCCAGGGTCTCTATCGACCATGAAGGCACATACCCTTGTATCAAGTTCCGATTGTCGCCTATTTAAGAAAAAGCCTGCCCAGTCACCTTGATTTTGTAATAAGGCATATACCCTTATGTCAGGTTCCGCCTCTGGAGAATGAAACTCTGCGTAGATGAAGAAACAAGCACGATCAAGAAGAAGATAAAGATGACATTCACAACAGTCAAATAAAAAGCTATATATTGTTCATATACTTGAGGCACAGATGGGTTTGGACATCTCACATCTGTACGAAGTCACACATAAGAATGTGGCAACTGGACTATTTGTAATGGCTTAATTGTTTTGTAGATAGGGTGACTATTGCCCTTTCTTCTTCCATATATGCAAAGGAGCATATGCTTCACATTTCTCTAGTTAAATGACCATTCTACTCAACTTCCCAATAGAGAGACATTTCATACGGCAATTCAATGACTTATCAACAATAAACAACCTGGGAATAAATGAAATCAAATCAAGCTAAGTACATGAGCAGAATCGAGCACCAACCTCTCAGCATAAAGCCTAGTAAAGAATAATTTCACTGGCCACATGAGCCATACTCTCCAAGATCTTAACAGTCACTTCAACTGCAATGACAGCTTTCCTCATAATAGTCTCAACTCTCTGGTTAAGTACACCCAAGAGACAGAGCATACCCTTTAACACCAGTGTAAAAGCATTAAATCCACCCTAATAAGCAACCTGACTTTTGTACATAGTTAACAAATATACAGCATTAATGATTCCTAGCTTATTATTCATTTCGGTTCACAAGTGGAACAACTCAAATCTGCATGAACTGTGGCTGAATAGCGTCGAATCGTAGTGAACCATATGAGTCAGTGTAAAATTCAACAATTCGGTATGATTTACTTCTTTGTTGCAGCTAAGTTGAGTCACGTCAATTTTCTTGAGTTGGCAAAATTAAAGTCACGCCAACACCAAATACCTCTTCTTGCATGGACAACCAAAATCTTCGTAAAGAAGAAGGTGATGAAGAGAAGGGTTGGTAAATGTTGCCAATTGTTTTCTCATTGGTGACAATGTTGATGTCACTAACAGTTTATTTTTGACATCTTGCAATGATACAATTCTAAGTATGTGTTCAAAATATGACCAGAATGTTATAATTCATGAATCATAATTGAGCGACTCCATATTTCAATTCACAAAAAGATGCATAATTTGACAGCTATGCTTATAAATGGAAAAACAGCACATAAAACAATCACAAGGCTGTGATCAAACTTGCAGAGACACTCCTCGTTAAATAATTTAGCCTAATCCTGTCAACATTTTCCTTTTCTTCCCAACAAAGCACACATATTTGATTTCTATTCTATCACTTTCAATACTTATTTCCTAGTAACATAAAAACAGCATGGCAGAAGAAAGTTCATAGCAACAATAAGTCCACACCCAAAATACTTTTGATTAAATCAGACTTGTCCATTTTTGACTGGACGACTAATAAACTCAAGTTCTTAACTTTAATCAGATACATCAAATCACCATGCCAGATTGAACATGTATCCCAATCAGCGCCAACAATCACATATCAATAGGCGCAAGGATGTTGACAAATGAGATTATGCACAAACTTCTTTAGTTAATAGCCCCCCTACGTAAGATAAAAGTATCTATTGTAAGTAATATGAAGACAAAGGTTTCATGAAGCACATCATAATTCATATGCCTCAAACTGAGCATCAGAAATAGAAGATAGACTTCTATTATTCAGGAAAGGCGTAAAGAGCTTCACAAAATTCATATTCAGAAAGCAAGCATATCATATATTATTCAGGAGTTGCACTCCTCGCTAGCATATAAAAAGATACTTTGGCTAATTAATGGAGGGAACAAGCACTTATAATAACTCCCAAAAACAACTCACAAGAACATATCTTAACATCAATATTCAAAACCATATCTGCAATGATACATATAAGTCAGATTACCCTAAAAGTTGGCGGACAGTTTATCATGCAAATAGTGGATTATGGCAGCCAGGAACAAATCAATAGCCAATGTAGCTTGGATCTCCGGTATACTCAGCAATTTGCTCAAGCCGCACATTCAGCAATTCATGAGTATCAGCATCACGAACCACGCCTGTTTCTTTCTCTGTATCTTTTTCCACTAGGCTTCCATACACACCTTTATGCTGACCGCACAATACAAGGACAGGTCCTCCACGCTTTGGCAATGCTGTCTCAAGTGACTCCTGATTGACACCTTGAATCAACTCCCTGCTTTCGTCCATCGATATATCACACATTGTTGGTCCAACCACATCCACCACCTCACCCTTCTTCAAAAACAGTCTCCCCCCTTTTAACTCCTTACTTACAATCCTAACCCGAATATGACTAGTAAGCCATCGCACTTTACCACTCTCCCTCAATTCCTCTCTACCCCGTTTGTGCTCCTTCTTTCTATCCTTCATCTCAACATCTTCACTTTCCCTATGTTTTCCTTCTTTTCTCCTATCCTTCACTCCCTCATCTCTACCGTCTCTATGACTTCTCCTACCGGATGAATCTCTTTCCCTCTCCTTACCCCTCCTTTCTCCACCACCACTCGAATCCTTCTCCCTAATCTTCAAATCTTTCAATTTCCTCAAACACCTCTCCTCCTCTACAGACCCCAACTCTGCTACATCACCTGATCTCACCACCACCTCCTCCTCACTTCTCGAAAGCCTCAAAACCATGATATCCCCACCACTTCTCACCTCCACAACCTTTCCTTTAATTCCCATCTCCCTCCCATTCACCACCCTCACTTCCTTCCCCACATACAATCCCCCTTTCTCTTCACGCCTCCCATTGGTCCTTACATCACTATCATTAACAGTTCCAACGTACTCACCAACTCTGCTTTCTTTCTTACTGTCCTTGCCACTTGGTAAATCTCTCGGGACTTCACCCGTAAACCCTAACCCTCCCTTTCCACCCCATTTCTTGATCTCGTGTATCTTAACATCCTCTTTCGTATTCCTCCCGATTCCTCTCCCTTCTTTCCACCCATAACCCCCTAGCAAAGCGGCACCGAACCCCTCTACGGGGATATCATTGTAATCCTCCAACTCGTTATCCTCCGGCAAACTCCTTAAATCATCCCTAAACTTCTGCAACAGCGGGTCCACTCCTGGCGGAGGCTTACTTCCACTCTCCTCCCCATTCTGTTGTCTAATATTCAACCCGTAAGACATGGAATCCGACCCAGGCTCGACATTTGACCCATGATCAACCACGAATTGAAGGGGTTGGTTATCGGGGGCTTCAGTTAATGGGAGGTCGAGGTTTTTCATCTTCTTGCGGGGTTGCCATTCGTTAGGTTTGGGAGGGATTATTAGGGTTTTCGATTCGGTTGAGGATTTTGACGGATCAAATTCGGTAATATATTGTTTGCGTGTGGAGGTGTCCTCTGATGATTCAAATGCCGATAGGTTTTGGCCGTCGTTTGTGACAGACGCATCGGTGGCGACGGAGGGTTTCTTTGGTTGCGATTTTGACGAAATAGAAAAGGAGAGTTTCATGATGCTTCAAATTTTCACTGGTTTCTGGGTTGATGAATGCTGCAATTATTAAGAGAGAGAAAAGAGGGTTATTTTTTGTTTGTAATTGAATAAAATTTTATAGAGGGAAAGATCACGATACTTTTTTTTTTGTTTGAATTGAGAATAAAACTAGCACTTGACGAAGAGTCGAAGTGCTGCAGCTGCCGGCCTGCGGCGGAACGCTGTGCCGACGTGGTGGTGCTGTTGGAGAATCCGTGCAGGTGCTGCCGCGCTGGTGGCCTTGTGGTGGACGGTGGGTTGGTAGGCTGTTGTTCAAGACGAGAGGGACGACAAACGGACTAGGGCTTTGTTTAATGTTTCAGTCGATTTGGGAATTGGGGGTCAGATGTCTCATGTTAAGAGGGTGTTTGGCTCGGCTGTTTGGGGTGGTTTTTTTTTCAAAAAAATATATATATATATGTTTTTTTTATTATATTAAATTTATAATAATTATTTGATTTAACTTTCAAAAAAATTTAAACACAGATTTACTTTAAAACTAAAATTTCAAAGATAACTATTTTTCAAAAGTTATTAAAAAATATTTTAAAAAATGGCCAATTCAAACGGATCCTTATTTTAGTGTTTACAAGCACTTAAGAAAAATACCTTTTTGCAATAAACAAAGTTTTTTTTTTAATTCTGTCTTGTATGTATGCGATCACACTTATTACTCTCTATATCAATTTTAGCCACTTATTATTTCTAAATTTTAATCAATCTTAATAAATTTAAACTTTTTTTATCACAAAAACTAGTCAATTACAAAATTACCCTCGTATTAGTTATCCATGGGGAAAGGAAAAAACATGACTCCTCAACCATTAATTGTGAAACCTGATTAACCTTTGGCCAGAAAGAAAAATTAAAAAACAAAAAACTTCTATCGGAAAAGAGAAGGTCAAAAACATTAAACAACATTAAAAATACTTCCCCCAACCTTGCCCCTTTTTCCCGATGTCACCATGCAAAAACCCTCCTCCCCCTCCCTCCACGACTCGCACCCATCTACTTTGAAACCTGCCTATCTCATCCTGTTAATCTCTTTCGTTATAATCAGAACTGCGTGATCTTAAAGAGTTAAAGGGAGGTCAAAATACCTCATTCTATTTAATAAATTATTATTATATATAAGTTTTAATTATTATTGAGATTAATTTATGTGTTTGATCCATTTTAAATTTTAAAAATTACTCTTTACCATTTCACTTTTAATTTTTTTAATAGAGAAAAACGAGTACATTTGATAATTGGGCAAAAAAATATATATATTCTTGTATTTTTTTAGTTTGACAATATTAGTCACAAAGTCAATTAAATAACTCATGTACCAATTTTACAAATAATTGAACATATAGGTATATAAAAATTTCATAAAATGTATATTTTATATATTTATTTTTAAATTATTTAAAAATTGATATCCCACATCAGTTTGTGAATTGACTTGTAACTTGGTTATAAGTTGGTGGTTTGGATATAACTAATAACTTTGGTTAACTATTTTGGACCAATTGATTAGAAACTCAGATAGTTATTAGTTATGCCTACAATATCAATCTTGTTTACGAGTCTAGGCTCGGGGTGTGATTGGTGATTGGTGACTTTTTTTGTATATTAATATGTATACATGTGTTATATTTATACATTCTAGTTGGTTGGCTTTTTATATATGTATATGCATGTAATGTGTATGAATTTTGTAAGGGATAAAAGTGCGTATGGATGTGAAGAGTGCCTTGGGTGGATGCATCATATGCCAGAGACAAATTGATCAACAAATATTAATAATCTACAATCTTGTTATTTTTTTTTAACAATAAAAGGATAGAACGATAATAAGGGGTTAAAATTAAACGTGACAGATAATAAGTGTATAAGTGTCACTGCATACATTTATCATGGTTACAAGATGGAATTAGACATTTTTATTTGCAAACATAAAAAAAAGCATCCAATATTCAAATTCGGATAGAAAATACATCCAAATTTGATATGAAAAAAAATAAAATAAAATTAGATTGGGTATATCCAAAATCCCCAAAAAAAATGACATTTTTCTACTTGTTGGGATTCGGATGCAAATACAAAATCAGATACAAGACAAATACTCATCCCTAGCTACTTGTTTTTAGGAGTTAAACCCTTAATTTCAAAACTATATTTCCAAACCTTTAATTTCAAGACTATATTTTTAAACTTTAGCCACCAAACTATATATATACTAGTGTTTTATTTTAATAAGTAAAATTCTATGACATTAAATTTATAATATGGATAGTAAATCAAACTGGTTTACTTTTTGAATTTTATTATGATTTTGAGTTTTTTTTAAAATTTTTTATTAAGAAAAAACGAGAATCAAACCAAACCAAATAATTAGTTTGATTTGATTATATACATGATAAAAATTCAATTAATTTGTTTTAAATGCAAACCAATTGGTTTTAATTTAATTTGAAATATAGTAAAACTAAACCAAACCAAATCATGTACACATCTAATTTCTTTTCAGAAAAAATATTTGATTATATACATGATAAAAATTCAATTAATTTGTTTTAAATGCAAACCAATTGGTTTTAATTTAATTTAAAATATAGTAAAACTAAACCAAACCAAATCATGTACACATCTAATTTCTTTTCAGAAAAAATATTTTTTCAATTATATTTTTTACAATAAATATTAAATTTTATTTTAAAAAAATTAAAATTTAAGAAAACTTAAAAAAACTGTTTTAGAAACCAAATGTTTAGACTTTCGAAAAATCACTTTTTTTTTCTTCTCCAAAATGGTTACAAAGAAAAAGTGCTTTTAAGAGAATGTTTTTTTACAAATAACACAATTTAAATAATTAATTTAAAAAATAACCTTGTTTTTAGCTGGGTTTCAAAAATAGCACTTTCGGTTATTCAATAAATGAAAACGGGTATTAAAAAAATGAAAACGTACAAACTCACTTCCACCATTTTTCGGTATTTGAATAGCCAAAATCGACTATTGAATAGCCAAAAAATCATCCAGCACATATTCCCTTGGCAAAACGATCGGTTATTGAATAGCCGAAATCGGCTATTCAATAACTGAATGAGCGAAAATCGAGACAAATAAAAAATAGAGCCGATGCATCAGTTTTTTCGGCTTTTGATCGTCTGTTACGATACGTTGTGTATTTTACACGTTTTCGTTTTTTGAATAGCTGATTTCATTTATTGAAAAACCGAGGGTGCTAGTTTTGAAACCTAACAAAAAATAAGATTATTTTTGAAATTAATTATTTAATTTGTGTTATTTAAAAAAAAATCCCTTTTAAGACGAATTCAATCCAAACGAGCCAATTTATTTTTCTTTTTCCCCCTTATCTTTTACTTTCTATTTTTTTTTTAATTTATATTTTTTACTGCCATCCGCAAATCCCCACCCTAGACACTCGTATATCGTGTATTCATAGTTTCCTACGCTCCGCAAAGGTACGCTCATACTTTCCCACTCTCTCGCAAACGACAGCGTACCTCTCCGGCGCCGGCGTAACACTGTTTGTTACTCTCTGCGGTAAGCTATATTTACTTTCTTCTTTTACATTTACACTTCGACCTGAACTCTCTGTTCTGTTTTAGTCGAATATTTTTGTCAGTTCAACTTATTTGCAAATACATTACAATGTATCTAAACAATAATAGCGTCAAAGTAATAATCAGACTGTTACAGATGCTTTTCGGGGAAAAATTGTACTAATACTATTTGTTTAGTATAATTTGGTCTAGCGCTTAATGCAATTAGTAATCTTCTGGGTATATTATAAATGTGAATGGTATCATTTAATTTGAGGCTCACAAATCCATTTGATTAGACTTCGTATACTCGGATGAGCTTAATCAGATACGTAACTTTGTGTAGCTGCAATTTGAAATGGTCTCTTTAGTTGCTATGTATAGAATTCAGTTACACTGTAGAAGTATTAATAGTTTCTTGGTCTAACTAATGCAATTATTAATTTCAGAACTCACAGTTCATAAACTTGGGTGATCTTAATCAGATATGTTACTTTGTGTAGCAACAGTTTTAAATGGTGTCTTTGGCGCTATGTATTGAATTCAATTACACTGGAGAAGTATTAATATTTTCTTGGTCTGCTCTAACTAATGCAATTATTAATTTCGGAACACACAGATCTATTTTACATATTTTGCTTTTAGCAAGTGATAATGGAGAAGAAAGACGTGAAGGAAGAAACCAAAGAGGAAGAACAGGTTGTGAACCCATGGGAGGTGTCAGCTAAGGATGGAGGGAAGATTGACTATGATAAGCTTATAGACAAGTTTGGGTGCCAGAGACTTGATCAATCGTTAATTGACCGTGTTGAGCGCCTCACCGGACGCCCTCCTCACGTGTTCCTTCGCCGTGGAGTGTTCTTTGCACACAGGGATTTTAATGATATTCTGGATGCTTATGAGAGAGGGGAGAAGTTCTATTTGTACACCGGCAGAGGGCCTTCCTCAGAAGCCTTGCATTTGGGCCATCTTGTTCCCTTCATGTTCACCAAGTAACTTCTTGTTGCTATATGACTGATTCGAGTTATAGTTTGATGATGTACCTTTAGCTTTAAATTAAATGTAGTCTTTGGTTAAGAGATTTTCTGAGTAGTATTATTTGTCTGTGTAGTCTTTCCGAGGAACATTTGTTTGATTGAAGTGAACTGGGACATTGATTTTGAAACTAAAGAAGTTTGTTTGATTGTGGATGACATTTTGTTTGCAGATACTTGCAGGAAGCTTTTAAGGTGCCTCTTGTAATCCAACTTACTGATGATGAGAAGTGCATGTGGAAGAATCTCTCAGTGGAGGAAAGCCAAAGACTTGCTCGAGAAAATGCTAAAGACATCATTGCTTGTGGGTTTGATATTTCAAGGACCTTTATCTTCTCAGATTTTGATTATGTCGGTGGGTGAGTAGTCTGTCTCTTCTTTGGACCTTTATCTTCTCAGATTTTGATTATATTGGTGGGTGAGTAGTCTGTCCCTTCTTTGGTGTTCTTTTCTAGTTGAGCTAAATAGTTTCTCATTCGCTTCAACATTCTCCTTCTGTTCATCTTTCCACAAGATTTGCGGTCCGATTTTGGTGAAATTCTGACCCTTTTCCTGGCAGCTTGTTAATAGTATGGACTAGATGATGAGAGATGTATATTCATTTTAGTGATTTCATTCTATGTACTTGTAATACTCAAGTGGAGATGGTACAGATTTCCCGCTTGTGAAAGATTGGTGGGGTTAAGTTAGTCCAGAATATGAAGTTTGATGGACGTTTGACAATGGTTAAAAGTCCTGAGAAATTAAATTTATGGTATATTTTTTCTATTCTGATGGATTTAGGGCTCATTTGGATTGGATTTTCTTAAAAGCGTCTTTTCTATAGCTTTTGAAAAAAATACTTCTTTGAGAAGCTAGAATTTCTTGCTTCTGGAGAAAGCTGAATTTGAACTTTTTCTTTAGAATTTCAGCTTCTGCTTATTGCAAGAAGAATGTGCATTTTTCAAGAAAAGAAGTGTATTTTCATTTGAAAAAGGCCAATCCAAACAGGCCCTTAGTGTAATAGAATCCTTTGCCTACCAGATGGAAAAGTATGGATGTTATATTCTGGTGCAATGTTAAGACTGTACTTGAGTTATTGTTGACAGCTTGGAGAATTTACATCTTAAAGTGCCCAATCCTTTTTCTGAATTAATTTTTAAAACTATAAAATGTGCTTTTGCCAATAGTTTAGAGTGCAAGTGTGTGCTCATACAAAAGCCGCAGTCCACACTAGAACTAATTCTATGTCTGGCCTCATATTATCCATCCCTTCTTTTCTGCATTGCAGTACCCTAAATATATAATGCACAATTTTGGTTGGAATTGAAGAGTCATAAAAAAATGGAAGATATCCCTTAATATAATCTGCCAAAAGATTTGGTCTCTTTGTACTAAGAGCATCTAACCTGCAACCAATGATATAGGGAGTTGTCTGACATGCATATCTTTTGTTGCATACTTTGTTTGATATAATTCTTCTACATTTTCTGTCTAGTGCATTCTACAAGAACATGGTGAAGGTTGCAAAATGTGTCACATACAACAAGGTTAGTACTGCAAGTGAAAATCTTCAAGTAGAGACATTTTCCCCCCCTCCCTTTAGCATTCTAAGATGTTGCTGGTGAAAATAATCTTGCTGTTCATTGTTATTTGCAATTTGCTTGTAAAAAGAAGAAAAAAAACAAGAGAGAGTTTATTTTGGAGATATAGACCTAACTTGAGAATTCAACTTCTTTGCAGGTTGTCGGTATATTTGGTTTCACAGGGGAAGACCACATTGGAAAAGTTAGTTTCCCACCTGTTCAGGTATTAGCCATACTCAACTTTTACATGCCTTCCTGTGGTACTTGAGTTAAAGGGATTTTGAGAATGATTATTTCACTTGCCCTTTTAGTTTTATGAATGTGGGATAAGACACCGTCTTATGGTTTCTTTGTGGTTAGCTTTGCAAGAATTTCAGCAAACTGTGCTTTTCCGTCAACTAATTCTTTTGCAACAAGCAAGAGTAATGCTTAGTATTTTGTGATGCAATCATTAAGTAACAGCCAAAATATTATTATATCTACTGTATTATGATCTTCATGGCAGCTAATTCCACTAACCATTTAATCTAAATCACCAATATCTCTCACCTTTTAGCTCATAATCTGAACCATCAATCTAGTTTTTGATTTGGGCCAGATTTTCATTATAGTCAGAATTGGGCCATGAATGACAGAGGGTGTTGATATCTCACCTTGAAAAACTAATATCTTGGATATATTGAGAGCAGTTTTTGTTTCATAATTGCAGGCTGTTCCATCATTTCCAAGTTCATTCCCCCATCTCTTCTCTGGCAAAGAGAATCTACGCTGCTTGATTCCATGTGCAATTGACCAGGTAAATTCTTATTAGTTAGTTAGTTGGTCATGCCATTCATTGGTCATATGGCAAGCTATGTAGTACAATTTTTCGCTTGATATTGATATGCAGTGAAATTTTTTTAGTCTGGTAACATGAGAGATAAGTTATTTTGGAAAATATATTGTGAACTGTATACCAAAGATCAGTGAAAGTTTCTGTTTAATTCTTTTGGAGAATTTATGGTCAGCTCTGCATAATCTCTTTCTGTTGATCCTTTTCTTGAATGAGCAGGATTCTTTCATTCCTTTTTTTTTTTTCCTTTTCTTTATACCCTGTCCCCTTCATAATTTATATCCAGCAGTATTTCTTATTACTCAAAATCTAGAGTTAGGCTTTTGTAGGTTGTGATGCATTCATCACTTGGGAAAGCAGGGCCAATATTATTGATACATGACTCAGGAGTTAGGACCTGAAATTTTGCCTTGTAAAGCAGTGCCAATGTTAAGGTTGGGGTGGGTGCTAGGGCTGCTTAATGCATGCTAGCCTTATATGTCTGTGTCAATTTTGCAGTTATCAATGTCTACCAAACTGTTGGTTAAAAACCATCCATGTTGAGATAAAACCCATGATGTTGCAACGCCGACTATTTTTGATTATTGTAGATCCTTTATGAGGTTATTGAAGAACATGAATATAATTTTAGTTCATCTATAAAATATGCATGATCAGGAGAAATAACCCTATTTGGCAGGAAGTTCCAATATCTAACATGCTTCAGTCCTCTTCATTACAAAATAGAATTCTTATGTGAAGAACTAACAAATGAGGCTATTAGGTGGGGCATTTTTGTTTTGCTCTTACAAAACCACTAACTGATTCAGTGAGCTACAAGTTTGTGTCAATAGACACTACCTCTTTTGATCTTTTGCCTTTCGTATAGCTTATTTGATCTTGTAGAACTAGTGATGTACTTCTTTTTAGTGCAATGAGGAAGGTCGTTAGTCTCAGACTATTAGCAAAAGTAGGTATTCATTTTTATGTAAACATAAGATACATTTTTTGGGAAACATATTTCTCTAGTCCTATGCTATTCTTTTCTGATCACAATTTTTATCATTTTCACTGTTCAATTCATGTAATCCTTTTGTAAATATTTTGTTTCTGGTAAATTCATAGAGAGATAATTGTTTGGGAATGTAATGGCTTCTGTTATTATTTGATAAGGAGTTTCTATTGTGTTGAAGCTATTGATGATCTAGGCAGTAGTCTGTTTGAAACTCTAGAGTAGGGTTATCACAAAACCTGATGAGAAAAGATTGCTTGATATTTGTTCTTTGTCTATTGAACATCTTTCCTTTATGTTGCTTAACCTTTCCTTTTTCCTTTTCAAATTTTCAATTAATGTACTTCTCATTAATCACATTGAGTACCCCCACCCTCTCTTTTTGACTTTTTATGTCCTTACCATTGGTCTATTGATATTTCAGGATCCTTATTTTAGGATGACACGAGATGTTGCTCCACGAATAGGTTATAACAAGCCTTCTCTGATAGAATCATCGTTCTTTCCTGCCCTCCAGGTTTTGTTATTATAGCCTTATACACTCATATTAATATATTATCATGATATGCTTGCAAGAATGTTTTGTAAGACTTGTTTTGCTGCTTGAAATGGTCACTTGCATTTACTACTGTGGAGTGATGTACCGTCTTCACTATTTCTGCCACATAATAACAATGCGTATTAGGCTTTTTGGACAGTAAATAGATGAGCCCATCTTCTGCACATCATTTATTGTGTTGTCTTTTTCCCCTACTAACCTGTCTATGGTTTATCAGTTTTAGAAGTTAGGGTTAATTTTCCTTGTTATGAGAGTATGAAGCTTACAAGCTTATACATGACTCTTTACATCATAGAAGTTGGAGTCACCATAATAAACTATAGTCCACTTGCTTGGTGGATCATAAGGTGAGAGATTAAAAGATGTATTTGCTGTTGGATATTTTCACCAGCATAACTATGGCGATTTTTAACTTTATGATGGCTAATTTAGAGGTAATTTATCTTGGGTCTCTTGCTGAAGATATTCTTTTTCAGCAATAGCTTTTAAGTCCTCATGGTTTGTCCTGTCTGTGGATGCTATTCAATACTTGTTAGCCATGTCCTTTTTAAGTCCTTGTGGTCTGTCCTGTCTGTGGCTGCTGTAGAATGAGTTTTTTTTCTTCTTTTCAAGATTCTGCTGTTTCTTGTTTTAATTCAGTTGAATACTGTTATTAGTTTCCTTTCCCTTGAAATTTTATCTGCAGGGAGAGACTGGAAAAATGTCAGCTAGTGATCCAAATTCAGCTATATATGTGACTGACTCTGGAAAGGACATCAAAACCAAGGTGAGTCTCAAAATTCCTTGAAGTGATTTTTGAAAATGGATTTATAATAATATAATTGAAATGGGTAAAAATATACTTGCTCTGACCTGTGGAAACCAATGATGTTGCTACTCAGGCTTATTGTTTCTGAGCTTAATGATTGTAAGGATTACTTGATGTCAAAAATGGTTGCCAGTTCTTTACTTGGATTTCTACATCAACATGTGGAGAAGTGTAGAAGTTCTTGTTAAGAAATCACACATCTTTGTTGGAGCAAAAATTGATAAAATTTTCCTTTGGCATCATTGTTTTATGCTAAGGTTACTGGTCATTTGTTTCTGATGCAAGTACTGTTATGCTGGGTAGTTTGGTACAGAATTAACTTGCATAGAATTACTCTACAAAGTAAGTTACGAAGAACTTGAATGTTTCTTCATGCTAAGTGGTAAATCACATTTAATACAATTAGGGTTCTCTATCATTGCATTGTAAAGCATATAGAACTAGTGAATAGACACCTAATGAGCAGATGTATTTTTAAAAACTTGAGTTTGTGCGGTTAGACTTTATATGTATTTTATTCACATATAGTTTCTCATTATTATCAGATATATACTTCTTAAATCGTCGATGAATACTTAATTCTCATGTTTCTCAGTCTTTTCTATTTGCGGTTAAAGGTTCCAGAAGCCTCCTTCACATACTCTGTTCCTGTTCTTACTATAGCTGGTTATGACATATGGTTGTGCCTTTATATGTTGGTATGTGTTTAATATATTCTGCTAACAAGCACTATACACAGATCAACAAATATGCTTTCTCCGGTGGGCAAGATTCTATTGAAAATCACAGGAAATATGGAGCGAACCTTGAGGTACTAGATTTCTACATAATTGATTTACTTACTAATATACAGCAAACATGAAACCTGTCTTTGATAGTCAGATGTGCCAGCATGTAAGAGTTTTCTGGTTTATATTTGCTTCTTGTTTATTTTTTCCATTCTCTTCATAATTTTGATTCACTTTTAGGTTCTTTCAATTTCTGTGCAGTTTTATGTTGTTTATTTCTTTTGTACTGATGCTGCCTCTAATTCTTTCCGGTTTTCTGTCTCTTGTGTATGTCTGAACATCTTTTAGGTGGACATACCAGTCAAATACCTAGGTTTCTTCCTGGAGGATGATGCTGAGCTAGAACATATTAGAAAGGTAAAAAGATCATGCTTTGAACTTTGTGATCTTGGATCCTGTCTTTATGCTTGTGACATTTCTATTTTGTTTGACAATATTAGGGACCATATCTAGTTAAGTTTCTTGTACAAATAACTGACAGTATTATTTTCAGGAATATGGTGCGGGACGCATGCTAACAGGTGAGGTGAAGAAACAACTTATTGAAGTTTTGACGGAACTTGTTGAAAGACATCAAAGGGCTCGGGCGGCGGTTACTGATGAGGTAGATTTTTCATAATTTGACTGCGTATTGCCTTTGTAGGTTAATGTGCTCTACGTAGTTGAATAATCATTCAAGAGTTTTGCTCACTGCCTCATTTATTAATCAAAAGATGGTGGTATGGTGAATAGGTTTTTGCTTTTTCATCTGTTTGAATACTTATTAACTTTTGTGAGGCAGGGCAAGCTAATAAGAACTGACTGGAAATAAATGAAGTGATTGTTCAACTAGGAAGAAACTAAGAGGGAAACAACTCAATGTCCAAATTTAATGCCTGTCACCATCCTCCTAATACATGGAAATATCTTTAGGGGATATAACTAGTTAAATGAATCTCACAAACCGGAGTCTCATTAGCCTAAGAACACCCTGGCCTTATGCTAACAGTAGGCTTCTTCTGGACTCTGAAAGAAAGGGGCTTGATTCCCCTCAAGGGGGAAGGATTACCTTTGATGTGTACTAGCAATTTGTTTTACTCTGAATTTTATTTATTAGTTTCTGGACCACTGTTGCTTCCCGCAATTCTCATTATCATCTTGAGAAGTTACGAATTTCAGAAAGAAGTTGCATTTAATAGAAATTCTACTGATTTTTGTGGAAGTTCAACCTGTTAAGAGGTCATCCTTGAATAGACCTGAGTAGAAATCTTGATAACTCCATTACCTGTGTGGAATTTTTGCATTTTTTTTATGAATGTCTGGGATGTATATATTTTTGTTTGACCCATCTTATTATGTTGTTGAGAGAATAATATTACCTGGATAAAGAAAGGAACAATTCTTGTGACTTGGGTAACTGCAACTTATTTCTTTTTCCTTGTGCAGATGGTTGATGCATTCATGGAAGTACGGCCTCTTCCCAATATGTTCAACTAAACATATGCCTGAGTAGGATTTTCCAGGATTTCACTGCTGGAAGACCAAGACAGAGTAGTTTCCTTCAAGATATCAGGTTTGGTTATATGTAAGATGTCTTTCCTTATAGGTAGGAATCATGTAAGGCAAGGTCTTATACTTAAAAAGGAAGAAAATTGACATGCTTCAATGAAGCCTTAACATTTAGATGAACCAAATGTTTCGAGAGACGTGTATACTTGCTGCAATTTTGTCTAGGATATGAAGTTGTACCAGAGACTGATTTTGCTGCATTTTAAGAAAATCGACACGAGAGGTGGTTTATTTTGGCTTTGCTTCTGTCTTGAACATCTTGCTTTGGTAACATGAGCAATTTATTTGTGAAACAGTGAAGTTTGCTGTGAGGGACTATGTTGTTTTGTTATACACAAAATGGAGAGTCTATCTATGTTCTTCTGGTGAGTCGTGAGTGGTGAGTTTTAAATTCTGAAACTTCAAGTCCTTTGTCTTTTTTTTTTAATTTTTAGATGATGCTAATTGAAACTCTCCCTACTGATCGAAGTGTCTATTGTGATATTAAATTTGAATATCATTTTTCTTTTCTTTTTCAGTTACTTACATAAAACATCGAGCAACACACCAGACGAGCCTGTTTAGCTCTACTTAATTTGGGGCTTATAAGCCCAATAGTGAAAAGCTCCTCTCACATGTTTTTTTACTGTTGGGGCTTATAAGCCGGAAAATAAGCAGAGCCAAACTAGCTATAATTCTTGCCAGGCTTTCTAGATGAATCTCTATTCCGAGATAGGTCAAAGGCAGGCTATCCGAATCAGGATCATTTTCAGCTCTCAATCCGCTTTGTCCACATAGTTTTACGGGTTTGTTTGGATTATTTTTAAAAAAATATTTTTTTAGAAGTTACATTTTCAATTTCTGGAAAAAGTTAATTTTTTTTTAACATTAAACCTATTTTACAAAAGATGCAATTCTTTTTATATAAAACAAATAATTTTGATAAAAAGATCTATCTAGTCTAAACGAGTCTTATGTCACTATTCAGTAGCAAGATGAGAAAGAGAACGAAAACTAACAAACACAAACAAAAAGAATTTGGATAGGAGAGACAACTATCTTCCTCCACGAAAAATGAAAAAAATCGAAAAGAAAATATTAAAAATAGCCATAACACCGTCGTGGTCCTATTATTATTATTATTTCAAACAAGTGTGTAAAAAGGAACGCAAAAAAGAATGTCATACCCAATTTGGCAAATCCTAACAGGACCCCTCGTTAGTCCCAATCAAAACGTACCACTTAATAATAATGCACAATGTACCTAAACCAAAAAAAAAAAAAAATAATGCACACTGTACAGCTCTACAACGTGGCCGTTACACTCGCAACAAAAACTGGAAACTAATTTGTATGTTTTTATAGTAACTAATTGTTATAAAAAGGGATATTTAATTTAATTACTTTCTTTATACAAGATTTGTGACACTTTATCCCTGACTGTAATAATCTTGAGATTGTCTAGGCTTTAATTGTCGGTCCTCGTTATGCTACTTGTTGAATACTTTCGAAAATTAGTTTATATTGTGTTACTGGTATACTAAAACATGTTAACGATTAATGAAATTACTGATTGGTTCGTTAGAATTGTGCGTTTGTTCCTCTTTTGAGACATACACTATTTGTATCAAATTTATCATTTTTAATCATTCATCATTTTAAAAAATTATTTTAAAAAATAGATTATATTTAATAAAAAAACTAAAAAAATAAAATTTTAAATATAAAATTATTTAATTAACTTTGACAGGTGCAATATTACACCCATTCATTAAAAAGATTGATATTAATAAAGTTTCTCTATTAAAGGACTGATTTATTGAAAACGACAGCCGGCTAATAAAACTAATAATCGAAATTATCCGGGGATTGAAAGCGAATGGGACCCACTATCAAACTATTCTGTAGAGAAGGAAAAATAGAAAGTCTGTTGAGTTTTAACATCATACACTTCTTTCACCCAACTTGCATGACTCTTAACAACCTCAAACAAACAAAACCACCAAACCATCATCGCAAAAATTCAATTCCAAGGCTAAACCATTATTTTTTCCTAAAATCACATATGCTTTTTTATACATTAAATTGATAAAAATATTATGAAAATGGAATTGTTATGCACGAGCTGTGCAAATTCATCGTTTCGCTTGAGTTTGACTCCACCTAAAACCAAGCTCTACGCCAAGCCAAAACGGCGTCGTGCTGTGTTGAATTTCGCCGCCGTAGATGGTAATGGTAGTAGCAGTAAAGGCTCGGTGCAGTTAGCGAAGCGTGGTGGCAGCAGTAACCGTGATGGAAATAGTGCTTTGGATCTGCTCGACATCGAACGCGGCGTTTGCGTTCCGTTTCGCAAGTACAGCCCTGAAATTGTATGTAATTCTAAGAGAAAAATATTCTTCAAGTTATTATTGTTAAATTCGTCGATTGAATTTCTTCAATAATGTAATAATTTAGTTTACTATTTTGAAGTTTCTGTTAGCTTTCTTAATTTAGTTTACTGAATTTTGAAGTTTCTGTTCATTTTTTTTTTTAGAATTCTGCGTGATTCTCGTTTATTTTATAGTTTCAATATTGTCATGAAGAAATACTGTGATTTTTCGTTTCCCACTTTTTTGTTAAATTGATTTATTTTTCTTTATCGGTTCCTAGTTTTGTATTTTAATTTGTTTGGCTACAAAATACATTAAAATGCTTCTATTTTCATGTTCAAATTCATCCGATTCCTCAATTCTCAAGTGTTGTGTAACTATCGTTATTTCTATTGCTTTGATATTATTTTCTAGAAATGTTATGATTTTTCTTCTTTTATTTACTTGGCTTCTCTTTCTTTATTGATTCCTAGGATTTTATACTTGGTTATTTTGCTATACTAGTAGATTTTATTTACTTGGCTTGTCTTTCTTTATTGATTCCTAGTTTTTTATACTTAGTTATTTTGCTATACTAGTAGCATTTTATAGCCTTCTCTAACATCATATAACAAAGTGTGTTGTAAAGGATTTTATGCTTCATTCATTAGGATTTGATTTCACTAGTGAAAAATGTGTTTGGATATTTTGAAATAGTTGACTGGATTCAATATGTTGATGGTCCACTAGTTAACACTGATCTGTTAGTATCATACTTTTCTGTGATGTCACGCTGTTTCTTAGACCTCTTTGTATGCATAGTCTTCAAACTTGACTGGTAGCTTTAGTTTTATTTTTGTTTTTCTGTTCTTTTTTGTGTATTCATTTATTAATTCTTGGAATTTTGTGTTCTTATTTATTTATTTTATGTGATAATGTCATTTATTGGATGGATATCACTTAATTAATTTTTAGTAATAATGTTATTTATTGGATGGATATCACTTGATTACTTTTTAGTAAATTGTTTGTTATTAAATCATTGTAATTCACATGAAAATCTTGTGCATTCCTAAAAAGGACATAGTTTTTATGAGAAATTTAGCTATGTTTTCTTACATGAGTTGTGTTTTGATAGCTTGCTTAATTTGTTTGTAGCTATTGGTTATCTGTGCTTTGCCATTATTCTTTTGATAATAATGCTTGAATGCTGAGTGATTTTATTTTGTCCAGGTGAGAAACAAGGTGTTGGAATCAAGAGGGGCAATTTTGTCATTGTTTGGGCGTGGTATTGAGATTGTTTTGAAGCTAGGGCTGTACTGGTCTACTCTAATGTACGATTATTTTATAGGGCGTGATGAAGAAGTTGTTCCTTTTCGTGCTCGGCAACTTCGGAATCTCTTGTGTGACCTGGGGCCTTCTTTCATCAAAGCTGGGCAGGTACATAATCAACTTCAATTTTTATTAATGCTGTTTAGGAGTGTCAGCAGCCGAGCAAGAAGAAAACTGCAAACTGTAGGATCACTTCAAGCCTCTGTCGTGTCAAAATTGCTTGGAGTGCCTCTGCATTTGCTATTCTTGTTGCTTATCGATAATTCTTGTTTAACTCATTCTTGGCGTCTTTGCATTAGAAAATATAGAGTAAGAAGATGAAAAAGCTTGTTTGATTTGGTTCTTCTTTGTTTAGTGAATAGGGAAGAAAAGTAAACATTCATGCACAAGTTGTGAACTGTTGCAACACAATGAGATGTTTATATTCTTTGCTATAAGATTACAACTAATGGGCTTTGACTTATAAAACAATATCTGTTGTCCATCCTCCCTTCTCTGCTTTGAATATTGGGGGTTAGGGAGAAACATAAACATGCATGCACAAGTTGTGAACTTTTGCAAAATGAGTAGATGGTTATATTCTTTGCTAAAAGTATACAACTAAAGGACTTTCAAACATGTGTGTTCCTGGCAAAAGCTTCCTTGAATATTGAGGGTTATGAGAACATACTAGAATATGACTAAAAAACCATAAGAACGTAAAACATGTGAACTTGTTCAATATAAATTAGAGATGTTTTAACTAATTCACCAAACTTTGAAACAATCTTTCTGCATTATCTTTCTTTCACTGACTTCTCAAAAACATTAAGCTCAAGGAGATGAATTGATGTGAAGCTTTTGATATTTTCTACTAGAAGAAGCTTCCAATTTTCTTTTTTCTTGTATAAAATTTCTAGAAGGTAAGTAGAATTGAACTCATGAAGAAGGGATGATGAGGAGCCACCTTTTCCCTACGATTAGCATTTTGACCCGCTCAAAACGTTTTATAATGATAATTTAGGTGTCACCATTTGGGGACTCTAGTATATGATATCATTTGAAGGGGCAAGGATGCTGTTGGCTTGTTTTTCTGCCTTTAGATTGCACTAAATAAGATGATATTTTCCACGTTAAGAGAGAGGATTGTTTATATGCAGGGAGGTAATAAGATAAAAGACAAAGGAATTCATATTTGTCTTTGATGTAAAACCATGTTGGCATGTGTGATAGACAATATCTATGTGGGTATGTATGTATGAGAGAAGAAAGAAAACAAGTCTCGTGTGATTTTTCAAATGTCCTTATCTTTGCAATTCTTTTTTCGGCATCACTACTGATAGTGCCCATCATTATTTAGTTACTCATGGGTTATTTCTTTATTTCATGGCTACCAACAGGTGCTTGCCAATAGGCCTGATATCATAAGAGAAGATTATATGAATGAACTTTGCATTCTTCAAGATGATGTTCCTCCTTTTCCCAACCAGGTACTGAGGAAACATGTTTATCAATGTGAGGATGCAAAAGTGTCTTATGTTACGCTTCTTACTTCACCTAGTAAGTTACTAACACCAGTTTAGGTTGCCTTTGGCATCATAGAAGAGGAATTAGGCCAACCCCTAGAAGCTGTTTTCAGCAAAATATCATCAGAGACAATAGCAGCAGCAAGTTTAGGTCAAGTTTATCGAGCAACTCTGCGGGCTTCTGGGGAGGATGTTGCAATTAAGGTAGTGTAATGCTCATGCTGGTTCTTTCTATCACTCATAGTGCAGTACTACTGCAGAACTGTTGGAGCTTGTTTCTTTAAAATGATTGAGGCTTTTTACCATAACTTGCATGTCTGATTTCGCATCTGGGTATTGGTTTCACTCTCAAACTAGAAACTTCAAATTTTAGCCTATGCAGAGCATTTTTCTTGACACACTTGAATCTATCATAAAGTTCAATATGTAAGAAATGCGAGAGGAAATTGTTTGATTTAAAATGATTCAGTAATTGTTTCTGCTATGTCCATATGTGAACAGTGGATTGTTTCGACTTCGAATAAAATTGTTCAAAGACATAGATTTCTCCTTATCAAACACATCATGATTTGTTTTTCTGGATTCTACAATGAACAAGCTCCACATGCTTGCAATATGAGACACAAAAATTTTTGTAGAAAGATACTCATAAGTTAAACACTAAAACGCTTTAGGCCTTACCTAAATGCTGCGTTCTGTGCATTTTTGTTGGTGTGGCAAATCTCTTAGGTAGGGATTGAAATTATATGTCATGCAAAGAGAAGCAAAGACTAACATAACTGTTCTGTTATAGAGCATAATTTCTGGAGCCAGTTTCTTTTGCTCTTTAATGAGTTTATCCATATGATACCAAATTTGGACTTGGCAGAATGGTGTTCTGCCTAAATTTCTTGGAAAAAAAGTTCTATTTTGAGGAAGCAATTTAATTGAACCGTTAGAAAACCATAAGAATTTTCTTATATAACTCCAAATGTTATTCTAAACCATAAGAGTTGCAGTTTTAGCTGATAGACATTTGACCTGCTAAGTGAGCTAAATCTATGAGCAAGAGTAGACCAAACCTGGCTTGCAGTTTCAAGGTGAAACACTTGTGAATATACAGCAGGGGTCATAGTATTGAATAGGCATGACTTTAGATGGTCATCCTGCATTTGCCATTGCTCATATGCAGGATTAGGAATGAGATCACCTGTAGGTCCAGGAAGCATCTTGACAGGTGGTATAGTTCTACCAGTAACTTGATCATTTGCTAGCATGCAAAAGTGTTTGAATGTTTGATTTCCACAATACATAGTTGTTGTTGTCTAGCTTTAGATTTGATAGGCTCCCAAGATTCTGAATGAGGTTCTTGAGACCTACTGGAAGATCTTCTGAAGTTCCAGAAGCAGCAGCAGAGGTTGAAGCCATTGTTGCTTGAACAACGCTTGGGGAGATCAAATAAGAAGTTGAGATCTAGATGAGAGAAGAGAAATTCGAATTGGTAGAAAGCTTAGCACTAGTAAGGAGAAGCTTCAACCAGATTTTGAATGAATTTCAATGGCTAGAACAGGAGATCAATGGAGATCTTTGGTCACAAAACCCTAGAAATGGTGGAAGAAGAGAACTGTTTTGAAAAAAAATGGTATCAGGGCTTAACCTGCTCTGTATACCATGAAGAAATGATAGAGAAAATATCTTTTCATTGACTGAATGAATTAGGAGTACATATCTCAGCTATTTATAGTGAGCACAGGGTATAACAGACTGTAACAGGCTGGCATAACTAACTGACCAGTGCACTACCTATCTGATACACACACTGCAGTATAACTAGCTGTAACAAACACCTTAACTGCCTATATTTACATAAATGTGATAGCTCTATTTATCAGTTATTGATTATGAAAGACAAGCAGGTTGCATGGTATGATTTCTGCCTTCTTTTGGTTTTTTGTTTTTCTATATGGGGTACCAGTTCTTTAATTCAGTAAACAACGTACTTGACTAGGAGTAAATCCAACATACATCAAAAAGATGGATATATTATAGTTTTGTATAGATGCACTAGCATTGCAACTTCCAAACAGAAAGACTTCCACAAGTTATAGGAAATTACCAGAGGGTGTTAGTGTTTTGGGTAGCAGTACTATGAGATCAGGGTGTTTGTGTGCTCTTAAAGTATGTTGTGGTTAGTGGCTTGCTGAATGGCTGGATAACCTATTGAATGCTAGATTCCACTAGGTCTTCACAATATATATGCATAAATAAAAGCCCAAATGTTTGGTCTGGTACCTCATACCTCTAAAATGGTCAATGATTCTTTAAGAAGGAAAGAGAAGAGGGGCGGCTAGATTGTCTGGTGTGCTGAAATATTCCAGTTTGGGAGAGTAAGTTTGTTTTGACTCATCTAAAATTGTAAAAGATAAAGCTAATGCGAGATTCATAAGAGTATTGATTCTGGCCATATGCAGACCTTGGTAATTTTCTCATGCAATGTTGCTATATAGAATCTTGCATTTACAGAAGTTAACTTTGATACAAGAGTAGTGATATCTATGTTGAATGGGCAAGATATCTTGATAAAAATAGGTCACTGATTTTCAATCAAAAGTACGCAATCAAATACAGTCAGATTAATGCATTCGAAGCTTTTCGAAAACTAATTTGGATCTTGTTGTTTAGAATGGGATGTCAGAAGACGGATTGAATGTTCTATATTGCTTTATGGAGCCCTGGCATGTGCATTTATTAGTTGAGTAGTAAAATGGGCAATTATCTCTCGGTTTGTGAGTAAGCAAAAAAACCTTGAAATCTTTAAAACTAAAACTAATATTTTTGCCTCTTAGTTCAAATGTAAGGCAAAAGTAAATTATTTTCTTCAATAGCTTTTCTGTATTGGTGTTCTACTTTTGCTTGTAATATTCCCCTTTATACCAAAATAGTGAGTATCATTTATAGTGGTTCAAGTTGTTTATAGTTTTAAGAATGAGCTAGAGAGGAAGAACTGGTTTTGTTAAGGAAATTTCAGTATAAAGTTGTCCTGATATGGGTACTCGATTCTTGTATTTGCAGGTGCAAAGGCCTGAAATAGAGCCTGTGATCTACCGGGATCTTTTTCTTTTCCGTACCCTGGCTTCTTTCTTAAATGGAATCAGTCTGCAAAAACTGGGATGTAATGCCGAGCTTATAGTTGATGAGTTCGGTGAGAAGCTATTGGAGGAGCTTGATTATACCTTGGTAACCTTGCATTACTATATTCCGTTTATTCCCTCTATAGAAATAGTAGCTGCAATACTTCCTAGCAAATGTAACATTGGAACATGACCCATGTTGCTGAGATTTTTGGATTTCAACTCTATGATGATATGCAATCCAATTTACCTACCTATTGTCAATGCCACGTCCAGTGAAATAGAGATTTATACTGGCTTGGAAATTTCTAATGTTATAGAGGGTGTATGACAATGTTCATTGGTTTACCTTACCTGAAGTTCCCTCTTTAATGTGTTAAACTGACCACACAGATGATATATCCATTATTTTGATAGTTAAAGTTACCATTTGGGGGGATAATCTAATGACTGTGGGCGGTCTGGGAAGTGGGAATATGGTCAATCCATGCATTTAGAAATGTCCTGCTTTTTTGAAGACCATGTTGATTAAAATATGCCTACCACTTTCTCATCTATTTCCTCTTATCTTTTAATACATTTTCCAGGAAGCTCGTAATATTGAAGATTTTGTGGAGAACTTCAAAGAAGATCCTACTGTTAAAATTCCTTGGGTTTATAGACAGCTTTCTGGTCCGCGTGTCTTGGTAATGGAATGGATTGATGGAATTCGGTGCACCGACCCACAGGTTCTGTTACCAGTTCTGTTGTGGAGTATATGTTGTTGAATATTACTCTTTATGCTGATATTTTCTTCATCATATATTTCAGGCTATTAAGGGAGCTGGCATTGATGTAGAAGGATTCTTGACAGTTGGAGTGAGTGCAGCATTGAGACAGTTATTGGAGTTTGGTCTGTTTCATGGAGATCCCCATCCAGGAAACATCTTTGCAATGCGTGATGGACGTATAGCATATGTAGACTTTGGGAATGTTGCTGTACTAAGTCAGGTGATATAAGCTGTCTTAGTTGAATATATTTTGAAGTTACGTGAGCATGAGACCCTTCTCTTTTAGCTAAAACATTAGATTGCTCGTTCTCTCCCTATATCTTTGTCTAAGATAATACCATACTTTAATGTCTTTCTAACCAGAGTCACTATAACAAGCAGGAAGCTGCAAAGTTATGGTTAACATGGAAAAAAAGGGAAAAAAATTATGGGCCTTTTGGCTTGAGAATCTGCGATAGCAAACAGGCGGAGCAGTTATTCGTTTCATTTTCTTTGAAGGAGTTCAATTTGTTTGTATTGATTCTGAGATATTTCCTGAAGATTTATAGTTGATAACAGTAAAAGAAAGTGATGTATGTCCCCTGGTCTGATTTATGTGTGTCGTTGGGTTTTGAAGCACAAACGTTGGTAATAAAGTGGAAAGAACCTAGAAAGAGAGAGAGAGAGAGAGAGAGCAGAGAGAGTGAGGGAGGTTGGGGATTAATGGTCCAGTAAAGATGGGCACAAGTAGTTCTGTAAGCAAATGGAGAAACAGTATTAGGACACCTCACGGATTGTTGTACACATGCTTTTATGCTTCAACTATTTTTCTTCTTTGAGTTATGGTGTTTTTGCTGTACTTTCAAGCACGTCAACACTTCCCTTTAGATGGGAACTTTAAGATGTCAATATCTGTTTTCTTTTTCTTTTCTTCTTTCCTATTGTTTGATTACATTCGGATTACCTTTATACTGTTATTATTGCTTGGCTTCTATTAAGAGGCATCCATGTCATGCACGTGTCACTAGACCAAAAAAGTTTCAAATCCTCCTTAAATAGATCTTCATTGCGAGTCTTCCTACACAACAATGAAGAATGGTTCTTTTCTGGTATTGCATGCAGCAAGGTCCTTTTGTATCTGTAGAGTAGGTGACATATTCTACTAATTGAGAGACTATACGAAGAAAAGAGCAAAGGAAACCAAGTTATCTAATTAGCTGGAGTCAACTATATGGATTAATAATACCACTAAGTTCCTGTTGAGAGCCAACATTTCGGTTAACTCTATGCATATGAGATCTCATTTTAGTCTCTCCATATAAATCTTTTAGGCCACTCAATTCTTCTAACATGTTTAAATAAGCTTAAGTGGTTTTCATCTTGTCCTCTATTGGAGCCACCTCTAATTTTCTACTGAGAACAGGATAGCCATTGGAAATGGTTTAGACATGTTGAGAGAATACCTGTGAAAGCACTTCCAGAAGGTTAAAGGTCTCACTCTTTATATATGTCACTAGAGCTAGATCCATATAAATGGTCTCAAAGCAGGATAAGGCTAGAATCCGTTTTTCAATAGTCTATAAATCAGTTGAACAAGTCACTTACATGAAGAGAACAAAAAGGACCTTTGCCACTAATCCAATTGAGAGACTTTACACTCAAGTAATTTTCTGTCTAATTTTCTTTTTTTTTCTCCTTAGTGGTTCTTATGATTACCCGTCTTCTTCTTACAAACACCTCCTGTTGGCTCGTATCCTTCTCTTTTGGCTTTCTTCTGCTTGTTGTAATTGTAAATTTCTATTCTCTGCTGGTATTACAATAGCAGTACACAAGATGTCCATCGGTTCATTTCCTTTATTCTTTTCTTCAGCAAAATAAAGAGATTTTGATAGACGCTGTTGTCCATGCTGTAAATGAGGATTATGTTGAGATGGCAAATGATTTTACCAGGCTTGGTTTTCTGGCTAAAGGCACCGACGTCTCCCCAATAATTCCAGCTTTAGAGGCAATTTGGCAGAACTCTCTTGAAAAGGGGCTTGCTGACTTCAATTTTAGAAGTGTTACAGGTACATTTACATTCCATTTCTATCATGTATTTTAGGAAGAACCATTTTTGTGTCTTATTTTTGTACTTAAGCACAGTTCACTGTTGGTATTCCCCTACCCAAACTTCAAAATGCTCCATTGAGTTGTTTGGGAAAATAAACAAATTACGGAGTCATTAAACAGGGAGTTACCATCTAATAATTTATTAAAGGTGCCTCAGGATACCCATAATGAATTTAAAGAGGAAAATCTATTTGATTAAACAGGAAGTTACCCTCTAATATTTGATTAAATGTGTGTCAGGGCACTCAAAACAAATTTAAAGGGACAAAATATATTTCAATTTCGAATAAAAAGGGTATAGAAGGTGTTCAGAGTGAGGACTCCAAATTCTGTGCAGGACCGTGATTTTTGGATTTGAGGTTTCTGTTATGCAAGGGAAGATTTTAGTCATCCATATGCTATCATTTCCCAATAATAGTGATTAACAATGTCATTATCTCATATCCTTATTTCAAACTGTTAAGCGTGTAAAAAGGTCTAAAAGGAAAAGAATTAGACAAAATACCTTGAAGTTTTGCTTTTAATCTTCCTAAGTTGTTTGTTCCAATGATCTTTGAAATGGAAATCTGAAGCAGAAGCGCTTTGCAGAAAAGTTAGCATTGTTGCCCTTTGATTGAAGAATGACCTACTTCTACTCAAGGCACTGGACCCTTGTTGCCACCACCTGTTCCTAGAGTTACACTCCTCCCTAGGTGGTCTGGTGGTCCTTATGGTAATTGGTGCCCAAGCTAATGGTCTTGAGGGAGGAGGATCCAAGAGTAAGATCCTAAGGAAATTTGAATCCATCTAAGCACGTTTTTAAAGTTAACAACACTGAGGCAAATAAGACATGAGTATAAGAAATGAAGGAACGCAATGTTATTTATCAGTGGCCGTCAATTTTTGGCTTTCAACAAACCCCCAAGGACATTTTGATTTCATAGCGCATTAATAAGCTGTATCATTAAAAATTCACTGGACAGATTTTTGGTATAGGAGCTTTGTGCAAATCCATTTGCATCTATTTAGTCATCATCTCTCATGTCATGAGTGTTCAAGGTAGATGTATGTGATGTGTGCTGCTTTCTGCATTATCAAATAATATCCGCATTTTTTTAACAAAGAATATGTATTGCATCTGTTGCAGGCAAGTTCAATCAACTAGTTTACAATTATCCTATCCATATTCCAGAGAGGTTCTCTCTTGTTATCCGCTCCCTGTTGACTCAAGAAGGCATTTGTTTCACGCTGAATCCTGATTTCAAATTTCTTGAGGTGAAGACTCTAGCTCTGTCATCTTGCACTCTTCTTTTTCGCTATAGCATCAGCATCTAAGATGCTTTCTGTTGGTACCGTTATTATCTCTTAACCATTTAAGTAATTGAAAGAGAAAGAGTGTTTTCTATTATAGGTTACTTTTACTGATTTATCTGTATTTAGAGAGTTTGTTTAGGTTATTTTACTGACTTATCTGTATTTAGAAAGTTTGTCCCTCTATCAAACTTTTTGTCTACAGCCAAACATAGTCAATAATTTATGAGAAGCACCACCAAAAACATGGCCTTAGTAAGATTACTGAAGTAAAATTAACCACTTCTCTGCCAATGTCATCCCACAATCCACTTTTGAAGTTATAGCCCAACAACCTGCTTTGCATGTCATGCGGGGAGTATTCGTGGTTAAATGGTGACATCTTTCTAAACCCTTACTGGAGTTAGGTGCTCAGGATGTGGCAATTTACATTTAACTGATTTTGTCTAATTATAGACAAGTACTTGATGATGATGATGATGATGATGATGATGGGAACTTGAAACAACTTGTTTTTGTATAGATGGAACATTGAAACTGTTGATACTTTTGAAGGCATTTGGGATTTTTAAATCTTTGATATCGTTGTGTGAAACATTCCATCTAAAACTGAAACAAGTAGGAATTGGAGACTTGCTATGCTCATTTTGGATGTGTAGGTTTCTCATGCCATACTCTGCAGGAAGTGTATCAAACTAGCTTCATATAGCCTTCTTACATACTTTGGCCTCTCTTACAATCTTTACCATGGTGGTTAAATTAGTTCTACGTGGTTATATATGTGTCTGCTTAACCAAAGATTGTGAAATATTTCTTTTATAGAAGCCAATATTTCATTGAGATATATTCTGGTGTTTGCGTCACTGATTCTATTTTGAAGTACTAAAGGAGAAGAATCCAGACAATGAGATTTGAAATAGCTAGGAATATATTAGACTTTTGTGCATGTTATGGAGAATGTAGACCTCGTATTTCCCTGATTTTTATTATAGTTTGCCTACTAAATTCATAAATCGGGTGCATTGGCTCTTAGTCTAGGAAGGTTTCAACCCCCTTAGTTCCAAACTGATTAGATTTTATTCCATTCTTTTTTTTTTTTAATTTTTTTTTAAGTTCAGTTCTAATAGAAGTCTTCCCGTAGGTGGCTTATCCATATGTGGCGAAGCGTCTGCTGACAGATCCTAACCCTTCTTTGCGTGAACGCCTAATACAGGTAATTTAGTAATCTCTTGTTGAACCCTCTGGTTTTTTGATTTTGGAATGTTCTGTAATTTCTGTTGCCAGTTGCTAGAAAACTAATTGTTCCATGTTGATGAAGCATGTGCTTTGATAGAAAACAATGAGGTGGTTACCGCTTTTCTTAATTCTTTTATTCTTCCTGTTTTCTTCCTAAACCTGTCACTTTATGCACTAATATGGTAGTGTGGAACAATACTTCTCTATGACTTAAGAAGAAAGGTAGGTCCTAAGATTTTATTTTTGCATCATACATTTTTTGAGCCTCTCTTGCCTGAGACTGAATGGATGGTTTCTTTGCCTCAAAATTTCACAGTATGAGCATCTTCTATGGTGTACAGACTACAGGAGAGTTTTGTTTAACAATGACAGGTTGCACCTTGCTCGGTGCAAATATATGTTTTTCATCTTTGTGGATTCTAAATGAAACTTGTCTGAGTACTTCATCTGCATAACTTAGCAATTTCAAGACTCTCATCTAGTGAATAACAAAAAAAGCACTTATAGAAGCTTTCATTTATTTGTCAAAGTTGCTGGCAAAAATGCTAGTTTACATGTATTGCATAAGAGCTTCTGAACGTGTCTTATTTATTTTTTTATTTTTTAATTTAATTGGTTTTTAGATTCTTCCAAGTTTTCCAACAAATGATTGTGATTGACCAATCTACCTACCCATGTTTGTAATGGATTTGTTTTTCTTTGAAGTTCATGGGTACTTTTTAATGTGAATTTCCTCTGTCTTCTGTTGATAGGTTTTATTTAAAGATGGTGTTTTCCAATGGAAACGGCTTGAAAATCTCATTGTTCTGGCCAAGGAAAATGTAGCAATGATGAGCAGCAACCCTGCATTGCAAGGGAAAAACACGTCTGTATCTCAACATGCTCAGTTGCTCACATCCTTGATTCTTTTTCCTGAATTGCAAAATCTAATTGTCTTCACCCTCTTTTAGGCCATTATCTGTTTGTTTCACAGTTGTCGCTTTTGCTATTCCAGGCAAAGATCCAGAGATTGGCAACTACAACAAAAGCTAGACCTGACGGACACGATCAAAGATGGAGCTCGACTTTTTCTACTTGATGAAGGGATTCGTAGGCAGCTTCTTCTTGCCTTGACGGAAGATTCGAAACTTCACATCCAAGAGGTGTGTGTCATATGATTATTCATTTATTTGTGCGAACTTATCAAAGCCGAATATACTTAATTATACAGAAAGATTTTTATGAGGTTGCTGTAATGACGAGATGCATACTTTTGCAGCTTGTCGATGTATATAGACTGCTTGAAGACCAAATCGACATACAATCAGTGGCTTTAGAAGTGGCTCAAGGTAAGGTTTTATGAATCTCTACTGCAGTATGGATTAAAGTAATGTCTCATAATCAGATTGTTTTTGATATCGGTGAGCATGTTAAACCTATCTGGATTTGAGTTGTGACTTGCAGATTTTCCATCAGTTGCCAGAGATGTCATGCTTTCCTGGAGTGCCTCCGTCCTGAATGATAGATAATTTAGGCTCTTGCCATCAGTTGCAAAATCATCTTACGCATCACATTCATATATATGCAATTTTGAGATGGTGTAAATATCTTTTGTCTAAGTGTAGGAAATTTGCTAACATAAAAAATATATGCTGCTATTTATAGAAGTAGATATGTCATACATCTTCTATATTATATAATAAAGCAAAATAAGTTGTAATTTTGTGCTGCTAAGTGGCGTTCTATACGACAAACTTTTCATAATTATTTATTAATTAATTAAATAAGTCCATTCTTAGGTCATTTTTTATTTTTTATATTTATTTAGTTCCATTCCTGTATTAAATATTTTAATTTAATTACTATTATATCATTTTTTTATATATATTATCATTATTTTATTAATTCCACAATATATAATTATTTCAATAACTATTTAGTAAAATATAAAAACTCTATAAATTTAATATATCCAATCACATATATCGTTTCTTGTGCATCGGACGGCTGTAACACTAGTAATATATATATATATATATATATATATATATATATATATATATATATAAAATAGAAGGGAAGACCAATTTCATACATAATCCTCTCTGGTTCCCCCTCATTGCAAGGGGAATGTACATTATTCTCGCACAAAAAAAAAAAGGATTTAAAATAGGGGTTTAAGTGTTTTATTAAAGACTTATTAAATGTAAATCGCCATCTACCAAGTATTTTTATTAGTTTGTTATTTATTGGCAAACACGATCACTATTATTTATCTTAACCAACATTAAAAATCAAATAAAATGCACAATTTATAAGGGTTTTCATATTCTCTTAAGTCATGGAATTATTTTCTTTCTGATTTAAAATTTGCGAGGGTTTTCAGACTTTCTTGATTTTTTTAAAGTGTTTTGAAAGAGCTGTGATTATATGTCGCTCTATTAAATATTATTATATGTTGTGGGTTTCATTATTTCATTACTATGCAAGGGCATCTAAGTAATTTTGTGTTGAAAAAGAATATTGCCAATCAGTTACAAAACCCTTCCTGCGCTTTGCCCAACACAAGCGACATTATAGGATTGCGGAAGCAAGGAGACGAGATTTTCACCAAATTGTGATATTCTCTCTTGAAGTAAGTCATATTTTTATTCACTTCTTTCAGTATTTTTTGCTACAGTATAATTAATTCGGAGACTTGTTTTTGGTCCGTTTCTTTGGTTTTAGGTTAAATTTTATTCAAGTCTATTTTACAAGCCTCCATTAAGCTGGTGATGATGATTCTTGTTATTTAGAGAAAAGTTAAGGTTTGGTTTTAGGGGCGGTGAGGCGATAAAAAAAGCGGCCTGAGTGGTAATTTTTGTTATTGAATAACTTGAAATTCTTAGTGATGACTTCAGTAGATCTGTTATTGCAATAATTTTTGTATTGTTTTCTTCTGAAATAATAATTTTGATTTTTCCACTTTCCACTTTTTTTTTCCTTTTGTTCAATGCATCTTAACTTTTATCTTGCTTGGGAAATTGCTTAGTTGTTGCTGAATTAATTTACTTTTGTCTATTTTTTTTAGTTTAATTTATTTGATTACTTCATTTGTTGATTTGAATTTTTTGGGCAGTTGCAAATATGCCGAAGAAAGAGCAGGTGGCTAGAGGATCAAAGACAACTAGTGATGTGGACATGGAGGGACAAAAGATGGATTTTAAGTCCATACTGAAAGATATTGAATTATTGGGTAATGATTCCTACTTCCGTGCCTCCCCCCAACCCCACATGCTTTCAGTAATTTTTGGAAGAAATCAGTTACTTTAAGAAGAAGGGCATTGGTTATAATTACTTAAGATGGTCTTTGGAAATATAATAAGATGGGTCATTTTCATTTTTTCAAGGATTTAGACAAAACGAATTGCTGCTACTGGAGTTGATGGTTGTTGTTAATTTAGTTGATTTACGTATCTGTTGAATCAAAATCTTTTGGTAAACCAAAGAAGTTCACGTAAATGGATGACGAATTGATGACGTAAGTTTATGACTACTATATAAGTGTATAATGAGGCTTGGATTAAGAGGAGCTGTTTCCTGTGAATGTTTCAATTTGAGAATTAGATGTCCATATATATATGTCTGCAACTTTGATTCTGATATGTTCCTTTTCCGTTTGGTTGCTGACTGTGAAGAGGCTGGTATATGCGTAGTGCATAGGTATGCATGTGTTCTTCAGCTTTCTCAAAATTGCGACCTTGCTTTCTTAGGATTTGTTCTGTAGGCTCATACCTTGAATGGTAGTATCCCATCTATATAGTTATGAGAGAGGACATCTACTTGCCAATTTGTGGTTGTTAAGTTTCCATTAGAAGAAAAGATTTAAGAAGGGAAGGTTCTAATTTCTATTTCTATTGGATAGTCAATGTTAAAATTGAAAGTAGTTTATTATTGTTGGTTTTTGCTGCCCAAATGTGTCTGGTTCTACTTGCAGTGTCAATAGGGATTGAATCTCAGATTACGTTGTTTCAGGTTTGTGTGACCCTATTTGCCTTGCCTTTTCAAATCATAGAAGACTTTCATTGGGGTCAGTTCCTTGCTAACTGTTTAATTATCTGCTTTACACAGTACAAATATTAAGGAGAACTTGCCCCGACACCTTAACACATAACTCCGTTGATTGTCAGCGATTTACCATCTCCACATATAGTTCTATAACAAATTTATAAACTTTGCATCTGGGACTTGTTCGTGCAAATTTTTTGAGGCATTACTAGAAATATTTCTTGCATCATATGTTGGCATCTTGTTATTCAATTTCTTGTATGGTTGCTATGACTCTCTAATACTTAATTGAAAGTTATATGTGCTGTTAGCTATATTATTTGCAAGGAATCTCCAATTTTTGGTTCTATTGCCATTTTTAGGTTCCTCACATATGACTTGGAAGGATAGGAAGGAGTTGGAAAATCGGAAGGTTGTATCTCTTGGTGGAAAGGTGAGGACTGTATGCCCTCCTCGTGAATTTGAACCAAGACTTTGCTTTTATTGCCTGTATTAAATGTCCTTTCCATATTGTATAGCCTCCCAAGAAGCAGAGGTTACCACTTAGTGTTGCTAGAGTTCAGATGAAGAAACAAAAGGAAAGAGATCAGAAAATGCTAGAGGAGGTTAGTGACGTTTTTGTGTTTTGATTTTTTAGCTATTATTCTGCTGAAAGTTAAAGAGTCTAACTACTGAAGTTTTAGAGTTTGGTCCTAGGACGGTTTGGAGGAAGTCGTGTGACTGGTATCAAAAAGGAAACAGATAAGCGTAGGCCTGAGGACAGAGTGCTGAAGTCTACTGAAGGTCATTTCCGAAATGGTGTGCTTGATGTAAAACATCTATTACGACCTTCTACATCAGGACCTGTTGATGACAGCAGGAACTTTCTCAGTAAAGGAAAGAAGAAAAAGGGTGGTAAACATAAAAATAGTCATGGAAAGAAGGGTGGTAGGAAGCGCCATTAACACACCTTCAGCCAATAAGACTGATATCCAGGAGGCAAATGATGTAGAGATCGTCTTCATAAGCTTCTTATGTTGTTCCATGCAGTCATCCAGCAGTATATTTCAATTAGTACTGCTCTAACCCAAATGCAATACTATTCATCTTAATGGCAGAAGTAGTTTCTTTCTGTCTATCTGTTCTACTTTATCAATTTACTTTATCAATTTGCGCACGTTTGTGCTTCTGATGTTTAGAGCTTCAGTATGCACTGAAAACAAAGAAGTGAGCTCTGTGATTAAGCTGCAAATTTGCCAGTTTTGGTAGAAGATGCGGGATATAGAAACTCTGTAAGATTCAATCTGATAAAATCTTTTGGTTTATATATGGAGTGATGAAAATTAACATTTTTGGATTCTATATATGCTTCTCACTTTTAACTGTTTTTCTCCCCATTTTGTCATCCGCCACTTGGATCCAATTGATTTCGAAGTGAGCCTCAATATAAAGCATGTGAGTTGTGATTTTGCAGTTTGATGTATACTGTTAAGCGAGATCAACCCTTGTAAACAGATGAAATGATCTGGACTGTTTGCGCTCGGTTTAATCCCGCTCGGACATTTACGAGAGGGAATCCTCGTACTTCTTGGCCTTTTGGAGGAAGTGCAATAAATTTTAGCCTGAAAAGCTGCTCCATTCCAATCTGCAGAGAACAGTATGAAACGTACCAGGTCGAGTTCATATCTCATAATGGACATGAAGCTGTACTAACAGACTGTTTGGCTAAGCTTATTTGCGAGTTTATAAGTTGTAAACAGTAAAAATCATGTATTTTTTTTGTTTTTTTAGGAACTTGTAGGCTCCAAAATAAGCAGAGCCAAACAGGCTCCAAATTTAGTACTAAACAATGCCAAAATGTTGTACATATCTCAGAATAAAAATTATCTCAGGCTTTCACATCTTGCGTGGAGATACAAATTACTGGGGCAATGCAAAGGACAAAAAAACGGGAATATTAAAGAAAAAGAAAAACAACCTTATCCAATAACAACATTTGACTTCTGAAACTAGCATATTGGTTCAGAATCTTTCAGATATTGATTCCAAAAAGCTTTTTTAGATCCATCTCCTGCGACTTCTTGAGCTTTGGGCTCCTTGAAACCACCTCTCCCATCCAACATCTACTGGGCCTCTAGTCCTGCAACAATGTCAATGTATACTTAGACTTCTAATATATGTTGACTCTGAGAACCATCAAATTTACAATAACAGCTTCATACTCTGGAAGAAGAGCATCTGGGACTGATCCAATGCTTGAAATAAGTCTGTCAAATCAAGAAAGACTTATATATCAGTTACGCGCACTCAAAGAAAAATAACGAAAGACCATGATTCCCTTTTCGTGTATTGGTACTTACTCTTGGCAAACAATTGAGGATCCACCAATGGTATCAAGTTGGTCCAGCTCGTCCTGCATCAAACTTGACTTGATTAAGAATTACATTTTCATGAACTTTCATATTTCAGCTGCTGATATAATTGATTCCAAACTTAGCGACTAAAAAACATTTTTTTTCCCCTAAAACATTTTCATGAAGTGTGTATTTGAATTGAAAAATCACCTGCAAGATCTGGATTTGCTGATTGAGATAGTTTATAGCAGCAGTCATTCTATGCTTGCCCATGAAAGTTGCAGCTCTTGCAGCAGGAAGATTAGGCCTTGTTGGCTCATCATGCATATTCAAACCCCCTAATGATGATAATGGAGAAGAAGAAGAAGACGGGTCGGGTTGCGGTGAAGTAGTGTCCTGTTCAACATTTTGTGGAGCTGCTGAATCCATGGAAGCTTTTTACAAACTAGCAGATAGAGAGAAGGGAGAAAGAAGATATTGAAGGAAGGTAAAGAGAAGGTGGAGGTTGGAGGGTGGACCATTAATTAAACAACAATGACTAAAGTGGGGGTGATGTTACATGTTGACTATACATTATGGAGACTGAAGTGGAGGTGGCTTTGCTTACATGTCTTAACAAATACTCTTTTTCGATTCTTTTTTTTTTTAATTTTATAATTTTATGTTATTCTATTTTTTTTTTCTTATATGTGTTTTTTTTTCCACAAAATGGAGGCAGCGTTGAAGTTCGATAGTGATCACCTTAAGGGAAAAAAATCCTCTAGCGTCTTTCCCCCGTCAACTTTCTCATATCATGCGATGGCTCCTCAAAATATGCAATCCTAATCCCCAATCAACTTTTTCATGTCGTTAGGTGGCTCCTTGAAAATATGTAACCCTAAATGCAGGGTGAATTCTTCATTAGTAAGTCAATTTGTGTATTTGTTGGTTTTTATATAGATATACGACAATTGAAATCCTGACAAACTAAAGATAAGTCCAAATTAGTGACAACTACTGTCTTTTATAAAATTCGAACTTGAAATACCACTATTTAGTGAGTAGTTTCAATCATTTAAAATATTCAAATAATTAAAACGGATCACAAGGAGCATAGTAAGTGGTCAAAAGTGGCTTGGGGATATGCAAATGTGGAACAGTGAGCTATGGTGCTTTGGATTAAAGATACATTAACAAAAGTTGTGAATTATGGAAATGGACATAAAATAAAAAGTTGAGGACCCAAAAAGACATGGACTCGTGATCAATTGCAAAGTTTGCAACAAATGAGGTGGACTTTGCATGTGATTTTTTTGCCTTTCCAGACATAACTTGTACATATTTCACCAACACTAACCAATCATTACTCAACCATGGCCACTGAAGGGGTTAAGAGAATTGATAAAATAATGTAACTTTTCTTTGTTCTTATGTTTCTTTTTTCCGACAAGGTACAAATTTTTACTATTAGTCCTCATTGTTTGTTTGTTATTTCATTTTTTAGTTCTTATTGTTGTAACAGTTATCATTTGGTTCTCGATGTTATTAAAAAGTGATGCAATTAGTCTTTATTATTTTAAATTTATGTATTTGGCCTCCGATATCACGAAAAAAGAGTTCCATTTTGTTCTTAATATTGGTGAATATGAGAATAATTTCCATTATTTTTGGTAATATTGGAGATTAGTCGTAACGCTATTTGAATAATGAAGACTAAATTTGACACAGAATAAAAAGAGTTTAGAACTAATCATGTGACTTTTGGAACAATGGAAATTAATATGAAACATGTAAATAATGAGGTACAACCCTCAGACTTCTCACTAGAAGTCTAACTGCCTTCTCGAAAGGTAATATGGTTCTTAAAGGCCATTTCTAATTTCAACCAGCTCTTTATTTTTTTACTATAAGTAATTGAAATGAATTTAATTTATTTTGTCGTGTTTTTTTTTTTTAAATTTCAATTTCACTTTAGTTACATTTTAATTTAAGTTCTTAAAGGCCATTTCTAATTTCAACCAGCTCTTTATTTTTTTTACTATAAGTAATTGAAATGAATTTAATTTATTTTGTGGTGTTTTTTTTTTAAATTTCAATTTCACTTTAATTACATTTTATTTTAACTAGTACACTAATATATCTCATTATTAGTGTTGTTGTTTTCTGATATATTTCAACACTTAAACTTTAAAGATTGATAATTTTAAAGATTCGTGTCCTTGTTAAGGACTAAACTTTTGTGACGGCTATATTTTTAATGTTATGTTTTGATTTGTTTTGTCTATGTCTTGAAGTTAAAATTATTATAATACTAATCATGGCGTTACTAGCATCGTCTTTATAAAAAGGTATTTTGCGTGACAGCTTGGTGCATAAAATTAAAACTAAAATTAATCTAAATAAAATCATAGCCATCGTAATTAAAGAAATAAAACATGAAGACAATAATACAAGGAGAAGATAGATAATAATAAAATAAAAGAGTGGGATAGGTAGTCATTTTCTCTCTTCAAATAAAGAGTGAGAATCACAACTAAAATAAAGAATAGGGAGTTTGTTGGATAATCAATAATGAAAAGTGTGCTTTTCTATTCTATTGTAATGATAGAATGAAGAAAGAAAAGTTAATAGAGAAGATTTCTTGAAGCACCTTCGTTATAACATACAAGAAGCGCTCATTTAGACAGTCTTTTTTTTGAAAAATATTTTTTCTACAATATTTAAAAAAGTGTTTTTCTTGACAAAATTAAATTTCTGCATTGAAAAAAAAACTCAATTTGAACTTTTTAGAGTTTGAATTTTATTGAAATCCAATTTAAATACTATTACAAAGAGATAATTTTTTTAATAAAAAATATTTAAAAAAGAAAATTAACCCAAACTAGCCCAAACTTTATATGGAATCATGTAATTCGTGCATACGATTTATCAATAAATTGTTGGGAAACCAACTTGTCAAGAGTAGCACTCGGAAGTCGGAGCAGCTTCTTTTGGGATTTGAAAAGCAAACCCAAAGAAATGCCTATTTTCAGGCTCGCAAACTCAACCCCTTTAGAGGTAGGGGCGAGCAAAACAGCTTAGTCTTCCATTTTCCTAGATTTCGTAAAGGACTCAAAATAAATACTGTTTTAAGCAATCTTTGACCCATCGAAAATCATCTAATCACGCCCATGTCCAGCCTGTTAATGTCCCCTCAACCTCAAGCAGGTGCTCTCTGGTCTCCATGACTATAGACTGATTCCTGTCTAACGCCGTTGGAAATTAAGGTTAAAGTGTTGAAACAAAGATAATATAGAGAAAAATGTAATAATAGAGACGCAATTTTAATGTAGTGCAACCTTCTACCTACAACGGTGAACAGATATGAGAATTATACAATGAACTAATTTAATAAGTCATGAAGACCCTATAATTCTCGTCAGTCTTTATCTGTAATATACTAAACCTATTACAATAAATTATATAGAGACAGAAGCACCTAATCCTTATGGCCTTTAGGATCACGTATCTTAATTTGGCCAAAACAGGACTTGTAAGGCCTACTGAATACAGGCCGCGACCCTATAAATGTAATAATGGTCGCCATGGCTTTAAGAATGAGTTGATTTTCATAGTTGAAGAGCTTGAAAAGCCATTTACAAATTCTTATAGAGTAAGAAAGGAGTGGTGAAACTTCTTAAAAATTTATTGTTTTGCAATCGACCTTTGCTTTCCTACAAGCGAAAGAAAAAAGAAAAAGGTAGTACATTAAGCTTTTTGTTTAAACAATCTCCATCACTGAAAAAGTATGCTAAGAAAATGACACAACCTAAAATAATGAAATGATAGTAGCGGACTTTGATTCGCTTGCTTTGATACTTTCATTGCTAGCTATCATTTGAAGTGAACTGAACATAGTATTATTTGTACAAGCTTGTGGGGGATGAGTACATTGTTGATGCTGTGTTGGTTATATGCTTTTTTGAAATTTTATATTTGAAAAGCATATAATTTATTATGTTTTTTAAATTTAAAATTTCAGATAAATATATAACGAACACAACATGAGTCTTTTACTCCCGGATTCTTATGCAATTAAATGGAACTACGAAATGATAGTGTAGCAAATACTAGTAAGGTGAATATTCTACGTAATTATCCCAACTTTGTTTTACCTTTCACGAAATTAGTAAAACTGATGATATATATCTTTGATACTACAAACTACTTCTTTTATACTGCAAATTAAAGTGCATCAATTTTCATATGACAAACGCAACATTACTTCTTTCTATAATAATACTTTTTATAAGGTAATAATATATTTTAGTTTGCCTACATGATAAATGTGCTGCAAGAGAATACAGTAAATCTATTCTTAATATAGAAGAAACTTAAAACCGTAAAAGGAAAAATGCTCGAAATGCAAACTCGTTGAGTGGCGAAAAACTAGATAAATAATGGCCTTAATTTGCACATATAAGAAGTCCTTTTTCTCTCCAAGTTAGAAATTCTTGCATGCATAAGTCTTGCAAAACATATTGTTTGTTCGCAGTCTTGAAGGCTACCCTTGCTTTTATGTATACGTTTCGAGGCCATGCATAGAATATATTTCGTTCATGGCCTGATTTTGTTGTGAATAAAATTAAGGGATCTGTCAATCTTTTTATCCTAACGTAACATTATATGTTATAACGGGATTCAAGTTCGATTCGCACTTTGATTAAATGGGCTCAACTCTCAGCCCCTTAAACTGTAACAACCTGCACTACCACATATTTTCTTCAATCTATCTAATGAGTTCAATCTAACTCTTCCTGCTTGGTTGAAAATTAACCACAAATGTCCCTATAAGGCTATAACCATTCATATAGGTAGTTCAAACTGGCTTGGGCATTCGGATTTGGGTTTAGAATATTTCGACCTTCCATTTCATGGAATGGCCTGAGCTTAGGGCACCACAATTTCGAATTATCTCGAATTAAAATCCTCTCCTAATTACTAATGATTCTGAGTGACTAAAGAATAAAACCCTATTTATTCATATATATCATAGACGATGATTCTCAACCATGTGTTTTGATATTTTAATTTTTCTCTTTCCTTTTGTCTTTACATATATACCATTTTCTTTCTTTCTCTTTTCTTTTCCCTTCTCAATCTCAATTCTCTTTCTTTTTGTCGATGTAGCCCTACAAATACATGGCCAACAAGCATTTATGCAAAGACATTTCTTTTTTTCTCACTTGGACATATATTTGATAAATGAAATTAGACTTTGCATTTGGAGTGTTGTTTGCTTACATATTCTGATCTATATTAATCTTGCATGAATAATACGTAAAAGGAACCCTATGAATTAATATTTATGAAAATATTGTGGATATTTCCTTTGAAAAATTATTTTTTCTTCAAATATATACTAGAATTTTCCTTTTTCAAGATCTAAAGATGACAGCTTTTCTCAGAACTCATTAATATTGAAGTTGTGCCCTCCTACTGGCTATCTTTCTTTGTATTGGCAATAACACGTTTAATATTATTTAGTGAATCTCATTTTATAAATTCCACGTAGAATCTATAGGCACAATATTAATTTCTAGATTCTTTAATTTGCACCAAATTAGTCCCTAAAAGAAGAAGTCGGAATGGTTTATTTTTGTACTTGAAGATGACTAAATTGTTTCGATCAAATTAAGTGCATTGTAAGAAAAAAAAAATTAATTTCCATATATCCAACAATATTGAACTTTCCATGAAGCCTTAATATTGCACTGCTTCAAGGAATCAAAAAGTTTCTATATAGGAATACTATTTGTAACCCACAAAGGTAAACACACACACACACACATATATATATATATATATATATATATTACTTTTAATAAGGTCGAAGGAAGATCTAATGAGTCTCAAATAAAATGTCATGCCCCAAATTTGCACAAGTGAGCCTAGGGCCGTGACTGTTGTGAACCTAAAAAGACTCATCTTTTTAAACTTACAAGACTCTAAAAATACACGATATTTTGCGAGCTTAAGAATCGAAATCTTTTGAGACTCGTGAAGCTGTCTCGGATTAGTATTGACAGATTTGGGAACGTGACAAAAGACAAATAGAGGAATGCATGTGATGAGCCATGGTAACTACTCCACAACTACATTTGAGGATCCCTTCTCGTCTTTCTCCAACATACATTTTTAAGGACTATAGTGAGATTCGTCGAGAAATGTAGAACCATTTAGACAATTCCATGGTCTGTATCTTATATTCTCCCCTTAAATTAGTTTTGTTGTTTTTCCTTCAGAACAAAGTACTCCATAGACGACATTGAAAAAAGAATATTATATAATAACATGCCATCTATTCTGTGGAGGACAATTAACGATGCTGACACTCTTGACCTGATTAAATTAATTTTGGACAGGATTTATCAGTGAAATCATGCATGACATCCAAACAATAGTTGGCTATTTAATTTGTTCCTACATGGGTGGTCCATGCAGGCAGCAAAAACGTTTTTAACGAAGGAGAGCTTTTACAGAAGTGAAAATAAGACAATTTTTTTTGGGATGAAAATTTTTCGTAGTAAACTTTTAAAATGATTTCTTTTTTGAAGTTAAATGAACATTTGTGGATGAAAGTTACAATAGTTACAAAGTATTTTTGACAACACCAACACAAAGTTTCTTCAGTAAATATCCCATACTCACCCACTAGCCAATATAATTATCCTGCTTAATTATTAAATAATTATATAGGATAAGTTCAATAATATTTGGTTTTGAATTAATTAACTTAAGTTATTATATTTTATTATAAAAACCAATTGATTAATATAAGAGGTCATGGTCCAAGACCTTACATAGTAGATTTGAATTATGAGATTTTCCATTTGAAATAAGTATATTTTATAACTCTATCTTTTACATATAACCCGTACCACTTAGACGGAACTTGGATGGACGTGTGATATGGAACAATGGATGGGCTATTCAGTAATTGACATCACAATACATGTTTTGGGGTTTGTGATTGTTATTTTTATGTGCTGAAAATCTATACAGGACAATGTATCGTAAAAGCTATATATATTTACTACACACAAATTTCAAAGTAAGAGTGTATGAGAACAAAATAATATCATAGTGGAGCAGAAGCCACTATTCTAGAAGAATGGTGTGACGTTGCCTTTGATTTCCATGATATATACAAACAACCTTGGACCATATGTGGTTGTCTTCTTGCAATGAAGGCATCAAAATTTACCACCACTCCCCCCCCCCCCCTGCGCGCCCCAAAAAAATAAAAATCCATTACTCTATATATAAAAATTAGCTCTTACCATTTTGGAGCATATAAATTCACCAAACAAGCATGATGTTATTTTGATGAATGATATTGGACTAAGGCTCTGTTTGGCCTAATTGTATAATTTCAGATATTGAGTTGTAGAGTTTTTAACAATAGAGCTTTGGGTAGAAGTGTTGTTAAATAAAAGCAGTTGATTGTTTGGCGCGGTATTTTAAAAGTTAAGCTTTCAGTTATTTTGAAGGTACTATTGAATTTTAAAAAATATAAAATAATATTTTTGAGAAAAAATGAAGAAAAATAATTTTTGAGATGACATAAAAACAAATTTTCAAAAGCCTTTTCTGAAAAGCTCCAATTTGGAGCTTTTGATTTCTTAGCTTCATTTTTTACTTAAAAACTCTTTTAAAAATGGACCAAACAGGTCAATTTTAGTTTTTAAACTCACATAAAGCACTTTTGAGTCTCCAAAAACTAGGCCAAACAGACTCTAAGTTATTGTATAAGTACTTGAATTATTAGAATGATATAATGTCCCGTTTTATATCAGTTTTTTTGTAAACGTACAGAAAAGAGCAAGATAATTGATTAAAACTAGATATTTTTTTATCAAGCTGACAAGGGATTTTGATGGAACAAGGGAAGTAGAACCATTTGCTATTTTTGCTCTTTTTTCTTCTTGGGCTTATCTTTTGATCCTCTAGCTTGTACCAAAAAGCCATACCCTAATTAGCTTAGTTTTATAGCAACTTGTACAAGTGGCCTGGCCATTATCGATATGTTCCAGCTACAAGATGACAGGAACTGATCATGCCCTGGTGCTTTGAGTTGTAGCTGATTTGAAGATGAAATCTGATATTTTTGGTTTGCAAAGCAAGGGCTAGGGTGATGAATCAAGAGTGATGTTTTACACATATAGAATAAAAATCTAAAGTGATGCTTTAAAGGGACCGTAACATTAATAATTTTCTCAAAGGAAACTAACTTGAATTTCTTTTTACTAAAAATAATGTTTTGCAAATATCTCCAGATAAATATATACATCTATATTGTAAAAGAAATTTGAAACCAGTGCAAGCTATTGTCTCACCAGCTCTCATGTAGGCTTGCCTATAGGTGGAATAGCCTGGTACAAATTTGTTGATTCAAAGTTACAATTTCGAACTAATTATTTTTCTTTATTGGCATTTATCATCTAACTCATGATTGATCTAAAATATATGCTAAGATTAGCTGATGCAGTGCAAAATTTGTAGACTTAAGAGTGGATTCAACATGATTCTAATCCTTATTATAGAGAGAGAAGAAAAATGTATATGGTAGTGCAGTACCAACAACTAGATATTATTGGATTTGAGATTTGAGATGGAAATTATACGTCATAAATTGAGAGGAATTTGAGACGAAAAATTTAGACAAAATTTTCTAATAAGTTAATATATATTTGAGATGCAATTTGAGGCAAAAAATTTTTATTTAAATTAGAAACGAAATTTTTCGTCTCAAAATTTGAAATAAAAATTTTTTTTATCAAAAAGATATAATATTATTAGTAACAATAGACATACGACTAGGCATAATTAGCCTATACCAATAGCATCCGACACAACATGAAGTAGGTTACATAACACTTGTGGCAGAGTTCATAACCAATCAGAACGGAGAAATCCATGTCTAATGATTCTAGCTCTCTTGTCTGCCACTCCATTAGAATACGATCTCGGTTGCACACCTTGTTAACGATGCTAGGAATTACTCTATGTCTAACCTCTTTAATACTAGATATATAGGGACATTACTGTAGAAAGTTAGCAAAAAAAAAAAAGAAAACTTTTAGATTGACTTTTTTATATTTAATCAGGAAGTATGACATTATTATTCTTTGTCCCCGTCATTTTTATGTATACCATGTCAATCAGTAACAGCAGACGAGTTCTGCGATGATGAGGGTTACCAAATGGTTACCATATGTAATTAGGAGCAAAACACCTCGTTTTACTAAAATATTTTACTGTCACATTAACTTTAATTTTCGTTCAAGAAACACCAAGTGAAGACCAAAAAAGGAAAAAAAAAAAATCAACGTTTTACCCATAAAAGTTAAGTGGAGTAACTGTATGACAACTTACTTGTGATAAAAAGTCCCAATTTCAAATTTATATTTTTTCATAATAACTATTATTTTGACCTTTAATTGATTTAAAATATACGCCAGGTTACGAAACTATACCATGAGATTTTAAAAATATAAGGTAAATGTGGCTTTAACAAGCAGAATATTCTTTTCTCTTTTTCATATAAGAAGGATAATATAGAGGATAAATCACCTTCTGATAATAGATGGTTCAAAAATTTTAACTCCAACATTTAATTACTAGGAGGATATTAGATTAATATTTATTACTGATATAATAAATAAATACATTAATATTATTTCTACAACCTTAAACTTTTAAACGACAAAATAATTTTAATATGGTAATAGAGTCCACAACATAGGTTCAAATCTCCCTACTATCCATTTAAAAATGTCAAAATTGATCATCCAAAACTCTAAACAAATCACGCTTGCGCTTACAATAAGTAAATACACAAATATCTTCCCTACAAACCAGATGAGTGATAGCTCTAATACTTATCGACAAATTGTCTTTTTTTTTTTTGTAATGAGAAAAACCCAATTGACGGAGACTGGTCATTAAAACAATCGACGGAACCTAACCATCAACTAGCAAATATTGGGTACTCAACACATCCCCTATGTTAAGCACCAATTAGATCGAGGATACTACCCAGAGTCCAAAGATATTATTGTTTACCAGCCAGCTTGTTATGGAGAACTACCCTCCTATTCTCCATTTCTCCAATCTTTTGCCTAAATTCCCGTCCATTCTATATATTGGAAGATGTACACTGGGCAAATTATCAGCATCTGGAATGGTGAAGAAGAAAAGTTATCCTTGCATGTCCCCCCACAAATTGATTTGCTGGAATCTGGACGTGAAATTTGACTTCTTCTACAACTTCACGAACATCCAAATCTCCCCCAAAATCCCCTTCTTCGCAATGCTAGCCACATCGCCATGAACGCACATGGGGTGAATGGATCTTTCTGCATCATGTTACCATCAAATTTCTTGAGGTCATTTTCTGTCCTTCCTATAAAAACCCCTCAAATGTTACAAACCCTCATGCATAATCCTATCTCATAAGCATCTGAAACAACTTTTTGGGTGTTAAGGTATTCAAGAATGGCTTCTACTAAAAGCACTGCCTTAGCTTTCTTGCTCTCCTTTAATCTTCTTTTCTGCTCCATTGTTTCTGGCTGTGGCAACTGTTCGCCAAAGCCTCCATGTGCACCAACACCTGCTCCTGCCAAAGAGACTTGCCCCAGAGACACCCTTAAGCTAGGAGTGTGTGCTGATTTGCTTGGATTGATTAATGTGACTCTTGGGAACCCTCCAGTGACACCATGCTGCAGTCTTCTCAAAGGGCTCGCTGATCTCGAGGCTGCTGTTTGTCTTTGCACTGCTCTTAAGGCAAACATCTTGGGCATCAACCTTAATATTCCTGTTTCCTTAAGCTTGCTTCTCAATGTTTGCTCCAAGCAGGTCCCACCAGGCTTCCAATGTGCCTAAATCAGTTGATTTCTCTGGTGTTAAAAATTTGTTTTTATGGAGTTTCTTGTTTCCAATAATATAGCACAAATAAGTAATACTTAGTGATGTTCCCCTTTCAGTTGCTTACCGAAATGTGTGTATGGTGAATATTATTATGTTTATGAGTACTACTCCAGGATGCTGTTCATTTGTACTTCTTGAATTCTAATATATATATATATATATATATATATATATATATATATGTATATATAGAATCATTCATGTGGACGAAGAAGAATGTTTCTGTCCTGTTTGTAGTACATATGAGCAAATAGAACATCTTTAAGGCCTCATTTGTTTGTTTTTTTTTTCTTTCCTTTTTTTTTCGAGAAATTAAATCCAAATACTTATTGCAAAAGATCTATATTTATTTTTTCTAGGAAAGAAGTGCTTTTCCATAAAAAAAAGGTCAATCAAAACAGGTTCTAAATCTATCTTTCCAAGCACTTAAAACTCTGAAAGTGGTTGTTTTGTCAACTCATCATAATAATACGTCCCATATTGTGACCAAATAATAAGCATGTTTGGCAATGCTTATTTGGGTGCTTTCACAAAAGCACCCAAGGTGAGCTTATTATAAAAAGTGCTTATAAGCATTGCCAAACAGGTTGTATGTCTAATTAAATACAAGCATGAGATTGACCACAAAGAACAATTAAGTCAAAATGAATCCGTAAGCTTGTTACCTAGCATGACCAAGCACGTACATGCATGCACACACAGTGAAGCAGCAAGCTGATGTGTTATTATTATAACTAACTTAACAGTTCACAGTTATATCATTGAGGAACTTAGCATATTAATTATATTCCTTATAAAGTTACTTTAGCTCCTTCTTAATTTTAATTTTTGTCAGAAGCATACCAAAAAGACTTTCAAGCACATAGCAAGGAACTCAAAATTGAAGTGTATTTGTTTGAAATTATCCTAATATGAGAATGGTAACCATACTTGTGTTGACACTTAACCACTGGCTAGAAGTTTAGCTAAAAGATTGCATGATGAACTGCAAAAACATTGGACAAGACTGTAGTTTAACTATGCCTAGAACTTGACTGTTCATCATAATAATCCTTGAGAAGAACATCTAAGATCAGTTCATCTGAAATTTCTCTGGAGGCAAGCAGCAGCAGGTTCAGATTTGATGGTTGTTTAATCCCTGGAATAAGGAAAAGGTGGTGGTTGCCTCTACACTAAGAAGTTTGTACTATCAAGTCACGTTATATTGGACTTAAAACTAATCTCTATCGAGTCAGGAGCAGTGAAGGAAAATCCCTCCTCACAAATGCGTCTCCCAGGATTCAAGCTTCTGTTCTACTCGTTATGGAAATGAAGCCTAGAATAAGGAAAAGGTGGTTGCATGGACACTAAGCCGTAATTTTTTCTTTTGCTATCACATTTGACTTGAGGCAAATTCTTATCTGGTCGGGAACAATGAAGGAAACCAGGATTCGAACTTTTGGAAGTGTTACTGGTTACCACATCAACTAACAACTTGTTAGTACTAAGCCGTAATTTTACTGTGCATGTATTTCTTTCAAATCATGCATTTTTCTTTCTTATTAATTGTTCATGAGGGGAGAAACATGTCTTAAGATGTTGGGTTAGCTTAATATAACATCAATCAAATTCCATAACGTGAAGGCATCTTTGAAGCCATGCAGACATGTTAGCGTCAATGGAAATATCAATGCTGAGGAAACTGAGATTCCTAAACCATTAGTGACTAGACAAAAGTCTGGCCTATCTTATCTCAGACTATGTGGTTACTCTCGGATATGACACGACCCAAGTGATCCACACGGTATTAGTGACCCTACCTGCTGCATATGGAGATCCACACGGTATTAGTTACCCTACCTGCTGCATATGGAGTCCACCGACCATTATAAGCGCTTCTTTTTTACGGCATTTGCATGTCCAGCACTTCTCTCGTGAAGCGAAAAGATACTGGTGATGGAGATGTTGAATCGAGTCCCTGTCAGGAGAACAATTATCACATATACACAACTGTCTGTGGCCAAAGCCTTGGCCTTTTTGGCCCACAATTCAGGTCTCCTAAATCACTTGTTCTTCGAAAGATTCTTTCTTACAATTTTCTAGCTGGAATCAAATGCCAGATCTACAAGACAAGAAATCCTCATCCTTTCCGAAACACTGTACGTGCACATGCTCCGGTAATACTGGTGCAAATTGAAGTTCTCATGATTAACAAAATTGAAATATCGACCTCATAAACACAGGGCTCATTTGAATTGACTTTTCAAATAGAACTTTTTTGTGTATATCTTTCAACTTTTTATAGAAGTTACCCAAACACTTGTTATCAAACATTTTTCATGGAAAAACCAATCCAAACGAGCCTATACTCCACATATCAAAATCTTCTATTGCAGTGTATTCTTGGGTAGTAAATATTCTTGCGATAAAAGAATAAAATCAGCAAACGTATTGAACACATTGAAAATAAGAATTGACGTAAGCTTAGAACGTAAACAAAATGATGCAAGTCTCGACTTTTCACCTTAACTTGATTGTCGTTCCACAGATACAATGGCCGGACCAATACGTGACTTACACAGGTCCGTTTCTGAATTTTGAGCCTAATACGTTACGTCTCAAGTCCAGAATCTCGATCAATAAAACAAATTTGATATCAGAAATCCGGCAAAGAACGTCTTGTAATTATTGGGTTCCTCCCAAATCCAGGCATCAACCGACTTTTTCCTGGCCATTTTTAATTCTCAGCATAATGCAGCTTAAAGTAAGCCCCTGCATACACAAACATCCTTGATACCATTCTTGCAGGGCAAAAGATTTACCTTCAACTCTGCTTTTGTGCGTTGCCGTGATCCAAAATTTGGCTCAGATGAAGAATATCTAATCCAATAATACCTCCTCCCCGGGAAAAGGAAAACAAGCCATCTTGGATCATTTCCAGAAGTCAATCTTGAAGGATAGAGGAAAAGGCAGGATTAGGATCCAACAGAATTAGTTGATCCGGAGGTGTTATGTCATATTCAAATATATTCCCTTGCCGACTTAGAAGCTTCATTTCTTTTCAGTCTTTCAAACCTTTTGAATAACTCTGAGTTTAGCACTCCGGCTTCGGGGATTCAATTTCTCCTCAGTTTCAGACGGAGTTATAGGCCTCTTCGTCAGGATAGTACCTCTGGATCCTCGTACTATCTGTCGTATCCATGCATCCTTTACATCATAACCTGCATTAACTTCTTTTGCCACGTGTGTGCAATCTTCTCCGCCACCTCCACTGCTATTAATAATGTCAAGAAATGATTGCTTTACTATCCTGTCCTCCAAACTATGGAATGAGATAACTGCAAGCCTTCCTCCACAAGCAAGAGAATTGAAGCAAGCTTGGATCGAGTTCTCCAGTGTGTTGAGTTCATCATTAACAGCTATCCTGAGAGCCTGAAACACTCTTGTTGCTGTCTTAATCCAGCCTTGTCTTCCTCCTGTTTCATTACAAAGATTCAAATTAACCCTTTGACTTCAGAATCAGCCTGTACAAATTAGTTTTGACTGTTGACATTGGCGCTAAGCCTTGTCACATGCTATACTTCTAACATATATATGCCCATAGAGGGAGATACATATTATGGAAGCAAGTAGCATAAGATAAAGCCACCTCTTGCTCCAGAAGTTGATCTTCGAATAATATCTACCAAGTCAGATGTAGAATGTAATCCACCACTTATACGAGCCTTAACAATTTTCTTCTGCAGATGGTACCAATTGCTTTCTTCACCGTAATCACGCAAAATCCTCCCCACTTCAGCTTCTGGCCATGAAGTTAATATTTCTTCTGCAGTCAGACTTGCCTGCCATAGCCCTGTTCCAATTAGTTAATGGCAAAAAGCATATGAACATCCCACTGGAAGAAAATACTGATCAATGGAATCAATTGGTTCATGTCTCACTCCCACAAACAAAGAGCAGTCGCATGATGAACAAGTGAAATAGTATGCTGTGGCTAACAATATAAAGAACAAATGCTAGCTGAAACTGAAAAAACCACCAACAAGGTGGCCATATAAAATAAGCAAGGTGAATTCATTTGTTTAAAACAGGGAGATAATATTCAAAGACATGATTTCATGGTGAAGAACTGGAAGACAGAGTATTGTGGCCAAATACTTCGTGAGACACGCATATGCATAATACCACTGAGAATCAAGCTCCAAAGAAATTAGTACTAGAAGCTCTCTTACATCGTCACTTAAGATGGTAAGTACAAGATCAGATATGCCACACATTCCAAAACAGAAGGTGCATGTGAGATAAACTAAAGCAATTCCTAAGTCCCATAAAATTTGTTTAATTTCATGTGAACCTTCACCAAAGAAGTGAGATAAACCAGGAAATGTCCTACACAATTATGCTCCACCATTTTACTTTATTCAAGTTAGAAAATTTGGTTTCTCCAAGTGTGATTTTCAGAAGCATATGCAACCTCAGTCAATCTAGTAGGCAAGAGAGACCTGAAACTAAAGCTTCGTCTCCTCAAGATGTAATGGTGGTTACCTGAGGATTCATTCGCATGTCAAGGGGTCCGTTGCTTAGGACACTAAAACCTCTTTCAGCATTGTTCACCTGACAAATAAGACCGTAACATTAACGGTGATAGACAAACTAGTAATTTTTGAACAAATAAAATCCTATGTCAGAAGAAAATTTGCATTTGTTACATTTAAGTATGAGCCAGTAATTAGTAACATAATAGTACTCAAGAGCATCTACTTGGCTACAGAATGACCAAACCAAGAATACAAAGTTAGACCAAAAAAATTGATTGGAAGTGCAACTCTCCACAGTCCACTGCTTGCCCATATGTATGGTTATATTGTTTCTGTGTGTGCACGTATTATGTGTATTTATTAAATTAAGAACTGCTCATCTAGAATGGTAACAAAGATGATCTACAAAAGCAAACCTGCATGGAAGACATCCCCAAGTCCATCAAAATCCCATCAACTCCACGGGCTAATAATTTCTCATCCACATCATGAAGCACAGACCTGATATTTCTAAAATTTTTCAGGAAAGTATGTACACGTAATTTAGAAGTAGGGCCAAGAGAATCCGTGTGCAAGATCCCATTTATGCGAGCCTGAGCCATCTCGTGGGCCACTGGATCAACATCCAGTCCAACATATATACTCATTTCGGGGTGAGCCTCGATCATCTGTTAATCATGGCAAAGATATCCAAATCAACTAAGTCACAACTGAAGGTTATGAACTGTATTACTGATAAAGGTCAAATTTCAAACTCAAGTTAGCTTGAGGTTTCATGTTAAGAGCAAGAGAGAAAGGGAGAAAGGGAGGACAAGAAAGACATGACGAAAAAGGTATCATAATTATTATAGCATCAAAATTCTTCAAACAATTAAGCAGTGAAATTAATTAATTATTTTAAAAACAAAGAAAAAGAACAAAAGAAACTCTTACTCCAAACAAGCAGATACCAATATGTTCAAACTCACAAAAATTGATCAACTGATCAATGATTATTTACATAGCTAAGTAGCCAGAACTTAGACCGTTGCTCTCTACATACACACAAACCACTTTAACTGTAAAAGAAAAAAGAAATAATACTCACTCCAAATAAGAATGAGTCTGACACTATCATGAATCTTTGGTGATGTCATCATGTCATCCTGCACCATGCAGATTGCTGCACATGAGAGTTTTGCAGCCATTCCTATTTGGAGTGACTATCTATATCAGAAAAGTGACACAGCTCTCTGAGATAAAGGATGCTTTGCAACATTTCTCATTTTCCAGATACCAAACTCTAGTTCAGCCAACAAGAGCCAACGTCAACTCCAATTCAATAATAAGGTACTCAAGATTTGACTTTTCCTGGTCAAAGTTGACTTTGTTAAGGTATTAACGAAAGTGCTTTTCTGATTTTTTTATAAGAATTTTAAAAAAAATGAAACTAGAATAAGAAAATACCATCAATTGTATATCTCCTAATTTTAAGAAAGCAAATAAATCACCATGATACATGGCATGTGAAATTCTAAAATTTAAGCAAAGAGGTCAAATGGTGACAATGCCATAGAACGTAGGGATAGCATGATTTGTCAGGCAACCACTCATTCCAGGATTGAGAAAGTGATATTTAGCTCCTGGAGATTTTCAAAAGCTCCTTCATTACTTATGTCATTTTCTTAATCAAGACCCACTAAGTCAAGATAGAAATATCCACAAAAGGCAGAAGTTCCAATTGAAGCCATTGTTATTTAAACAATGTGACATTATAAATCCTTTTATCTTGACAAAGTCAGAATCAGCATGACATTCCAATGTAAAAAAGATAAGTAATTTATATTTATGTGCTTAATCTCTTCAACTGTCTATTTGCATTTCAATAGAGTTAAATTTTAAACAAGCAAAAGATGCACTCTACTTCAGATTTGCAGTGAGAAGTGAGAACAATTATGTACCAAGCCAAATGTATAAAATCATGGGTCAATTAGTAGATGGGAGACTGGAGAAGTTGAATGAAAGGAAACAAAACAAGTTACCTAGTTTGGTCTATCTAATGCTCCAATGATTTTCTGTAGCATTAAAGTTACAGGTCATAACTCATTATCCTCTTAGAGACATTTTCCTGAAAATGAGAGTTAAATGTCACAACTCCAAACAAGATCTTTAGAGTTCATACCAATTTTCCAAGGAAAAATTAGACCCGCCTCAAAGTGCAACATGTCCTCCCTATAAATTTGTCCCAAGATGTTATCAAGTTCTGACCTCAGACTTATTTAAGCCATGTAGCTTATTCAAAATCTATTAGTAGCAGAAAACAGAAAAGGTAAAATAATCTTTTTCCTGAATATAAATAAACAACACTTTAAAATATCCCCAGCCACAGCTATGACATGATATTTAACATCAATGTTCCTGGGTTTTCTAAAATTTCCACTAGGTGAACTCCACCATTATTTTCATATTTAAGATTATTGCTTGACGTGATGGTCAAGTGCTCATTTGTTGAATAATTGGTCTCCTTTGTCATGGTTTGAAGCCTCAAAAGAGACTCCACACTTATAAGGCAGCCAAAGTTGCGTAGACCTAAATTCTCAAGGCCCTGCCATTTGCAAGAAACTTGTGCACAGCCTTTTAGTTAAGATTACTATCACTTGTACCTACCATTTGTTTCTAATATCAGTTTTCATTTTATATCTGCAGACATTATTTATTCACAATCTTCTACGACTTCATCCTACTTCAACGTCTAACCAAACCAAGCTTTACCCCACCAAATGTGGTCAACATCATTAACCAATTTTTTCACCGTATTCTACGACTCCATCTTATTATGGCTTCTAAACAAACCAAACCAAACCGTCAACTCTAGTAATTTATCTCAAGTCTTTCCTCGCGCCTCTTAGTAAACCTTATAGAATGATAAAAATCAGTAAATGCCTTATCATTCAGGATGTTAGATGTCCATACCCAGTAACTTTATTGAACCATTTCAAGCACTTACACCCTTGCACCCGAAACCAAGTATTCAATAAATTAACACTCACTATCATGTCAACCAAACTAATGAAAAGAAATACCCATCCAAATAAATTTTCAAAAAGAAATCGAGTACAAGATATGCTAGTAAAAGAGCAAAACTAACTGACTCTAGAGGAACAGCGAGCAATACCAAATGTAAAATCATTTCTAACATTACTGTCCTATTTTACATTGGTAAACCTTATTTATTCACCATCTTCTACAACTTCATCTTATTACACTTTCTAACAAATATTTAGCTTGGCTTCTTGTAAGTTAAATATATATACTTCCACCATTGCACCCTTAAACTGGAGACCAAGTATTCAATAAGTAAGCCCTTAACCATCACTCCAACAAAAATGATAAAACCCAATACAGAAAAAAGAAATATATATTAAAATAAAAAATAAAATAAAAAAAGAAAATGAGATAGAGTAAATTAAGAGAGTTAAGTAACTGACGGCAGAGGAATGGCCAGCGGCACCAAGAGTACAATCGACGAAAGAGTTGAGCTTCAGAGGGGCAAAAACGTCCAAGACTTCGGCAAGCAAGACAGGCACGTGGGCAGAATCGTCATCTCCGAACTGCTCCCGAAACCTCTCCTCGTCCAGCTCTTTATCTGACCTCGTCCGCCTCTTTAGCTGCGACGGCTCCAGGTGGCTGCTGCTGCTTTTCGTTTTCTTCTTTTCTTTGTTTTTGCTTTTGGTTTTGGATTTGGTGAGACTCGTGGAGGCGGCGGCGGCGAAGTGGCGGCGGAGGTGGGGTGGTGGCTGCGGAGGGGAGGAGTGGAAAAAGAGCTTGTGGAGAAGTGTTTTGGCGTTTGCTAATAGCGTTGCTGAGTGGAGAGCCATCGACGACGGTAGCAATGGAGACAAGGTGAAATCTTTGGGCATCTTATATGCACCTTTGTAAATTTAAGTGGAGATAATGACTAAACTAATCACAATTTATAAAATTTACACCAAAATAATTAATTTCTCAAACAAATGACGTAAATGACCGTCTTAGTCAACTTTGTGTCTTGAAAATATAAAATTTAAATAAGAATTGCCGATGTAGCATAACACGTGGCAATTTTTGCCACATATGCGGATGATTAAATTTTTTGAAGTTAGTGTCCTTTGTGTCTTCAAAACACAAAGTGGCCTTTATTTTTTTTTTAGCACACTAATATTGTAATTTTAATAATATTTTTAATCAAAAAATTAAAAATAAAAATTTATAAATTAAAAAATAAAAATTAAGAAACTTAAATTTCTTATTAACTCATATTTTTTTGTTTAACTTTTCCCTTTTCAATACTTTTTTATTTCAATTTTTTATCCTTTTAAAAAAAATAATTTCAATTTTTATTCTCCTTTCAATTTTTTGTTTAAATTTTTTTTGCCTTTTTCAAAAAATTGAAATAAAAAACTAAAAAGAAAAAAATAAAATAAAAAAGTATTTAAAAGCACAAAAAAAATAATATTGAACTTTGTGTCTTAAAGACACTAAGTTGAACTTTGTGTCTTAAAGACACTAAGTTGAACTTTGTGTCTTGAAGACACAAAATCTATGTGGAATAATATGACACAGCCATGTCAACATAATTAAACTCAACTTCGTGTCTTCCAAACACTAAGTTGAGAAGCTGGTTATTTTACTCGTTAGTTTTGGAACATTGCTATTTTGGTATATTAATTTTAAAAAGCGGTTATTTAACTCATTATCTCATTTAAGTGTTGCAATTCTAAGTAAAAAGTTACTAAAAATTTATAGATAATATATATTTAATAAATAATAAATGTTTATAAGTAGTAATAATACAAAATAATGTGGTATTTTTTTTATGGGTAAATTGATCTTTTTTATTAGTTTGACCAAGAAACAAATAAATCTTTAAAAAAAGACTGGTAAATCAGTATTTTCTTTTTCTATCTTACAAGCCATAAAAAAATACTTATAAATTATGTTGTTAAACATATAAATTCTCTTTTTAAGTTTTTGACCAGCTTATTAGCTTAGCCAAACAGGCTCTAAGTAGGATTGTAGTTTGAAGTGTGATATATTTTCAAATTGGACGGTTAAAATATTTATTATCAGTCGAGGCCTTTTCTTTTCAACCAAAAAAAAAAAAGAAGTTTTTTTTTTCCCCTTTTGGGTCAAAAGCAAATGAGGCCTTTATTGTTAAGACATTAATTTAGGAAATGAAGTTGCTCATAATATTATGAATTATTAAGTTAGTTAAGACAGAATAATATGGATAATTCACAATTAATTTTCACTTCTCCATATAATTTCTCTCGTGATTGACTTTAGATAATCTTATCTTGTTGAATTAATTGAGACTAGAAAATCGTTATGTTGCAGAACTCGCAATTGCTCAGAATTAATTGCAAATAACTTAGCACGAATTAATGATTCTGCTATCATTATTAATATCGTGCGAGGGCCTAAACTCTTTTGCACCTTCACTTGGGCTCCGAAATATCATATGCTGAAGTTGTACCACCTCTTCAACTCCAAATCCATTATGGCAATTGATGTGTCAACTATTAGCGTTGGTTATTAGTGGTACTTTGCCTTAATGGAATTTTAATTATGAATGAAAAGCATAAAATGAAATGTTAAGGTGTTTTTTTGAACAATTGTATATTAGGTACCTATTCAAAAGATTTAAGGGAAAAAAAAAGAAGGAATTTTCATATTCACATTGGAGTTCATAAATAAAAGAAAATTGATAATTATATTATCCACGCACTAAAGGCTCGCTTAAATTGATTTTTTCTTTTCAAAAATTTTTTCTCAAATTTTTGAAAAAAAAAATACTTTCCTAAAAAGCTAAAAATTATTACTTCTGAAAATAGCGACAAATAAACCTTTTTCAGAATTTCAATTCAAAAAAAAAAAAACCAATCAAAACAAACCCTAAACATAAATGGCTGACCTCTGAACCAACTCATCACATCATTGATTTAGTTAGTATCTTTAAAGCAAACCAAGTTCCGCAAAGTCAATACAAGGGATTATTACAAAATATTTTTGTTCATTAATTTCGAAAACAGAGATTGCGCACGCGTTTCAAACTTCTTGCCCATGAAGATAGTCATGGATATATTGACTTAACAAAGGGAGAAAAGGAAGAAGAAAAGCCCTTTATAGTAATTAAAAGCCACAAACATTGTTACACCACATAATTATACTTCCAGTAAAACAGCAGAATGCAATTACACATCAGCAACAGTACTTCAAAACAAGAAGTAGGAAGGAAGATAAACATAGACATGGAAGCAGACTAGCCCTAGAAAACCAGGTTCCATTAGCAGTCAAAGCAGAACAGCTGCTTATGCGTCGTCTTTGGAGTCCTCGGTTAAGTTGCTAATCAGCAGTTGTCTTCAACAACCAGCTCTGACATAAAAGAAAAACAAAGTGAATATCCAGCTTACTTCTCATGCATCTAGGACAAATTATGATTTACAAGTAGAACAACACGAAACGAAGTCAGTAGCAGCGCAGCCCAAATTCCTTAATGATTAATCTATTCAAAACAGAAAAATCTTTCAGATAAGAAAGAAAACAGATGGGGAGAATAAGGGAGCACACAATCTCTAAACTGCCAACAAAAAGTACCGATTTTCGAATATGATTGAAAGGAACCAAACCTAAGTGAAAACACTGGAAGCAGAGCGGCCAGCAAGTTAAAAGTTTCAGCAGGCCATTTTACACAGAACAAGCATCTACAAGCTACTAGTTACTCCACGTAAAACAAAACTTTTACGTATGCAACTTACACAGCACATATCCATAAATAATCCCGGACAAGAGAGGGGTGGGGGGAGTGGGGAAGAGAGAACCAACAATTCCAAACATCGGCTTGCTAAATTGTCCATTGTACTCGGCCTCTAACCCCAGCAGTTCCCAAACACAAAAAAACAGTTCATGTTCTCTAACAATTTTCTTTTCTTATTCCAGTGACAATAACTAACAGAAGCATGCAGCAACAAATATAACAGTGCTCCCCCAACTTTTGCATTAGGCTTTCAACAAATATCCTTCACAGAGCACTCCATTATCAAATGTGCATAATCCCATAAAATTTGAACGGGTTGAGAAGTTTGAGAAAATATGCACAGCATATGTCCAGAACAAATCTATTTTATGTTCTCCAAATCTTCTTAATAGTCCTACTTCTGTATAATAGAAGTTGCAAGACAACAGGATATCAAACCTCAACATAGTTTTATAATATGCGCAAGAACTTTTGATTTTGATTGGAATTCCAAACTCACCCATGCACACCGCTGGGTTGCAAGACACGTTTTTTTAACTTTAGCGTCTCGAACGTCGATCGTCATATCTGTCATCATCATATCTTCTTCGCTTGGAGTGTGAATCATCATATTTGGCTCTTCTGGATGAATCTATGTCTCTATCCCTCCCATACCTATTTACATGATCCTCTTCTTGTTCTCTTCTATGCCTTTCCCGTTGATTATCCCTATCTCTATCACGCTTCCTATCTTCTTCTTCATCTCTTCTGTGCTTTCTTCCCTGACGCTCCTTATCATCCTCACTTTCTCGTCTACCCCGACCGTCATAATCCTGACCAGATCTCCTAACTCTTGCTTCAGGTTCGTTTTTAGCGTCACCATGCTCTGTCTCTTTACCAAGGTTCCCCCTCCTTGACTTCCCCTCAAGCTGCTCATTCCTATTTCCATCATCAATTTTCCGCTTACTCCTCTTTGGCTCTAGACCTTCATACTTCGAACCATCCATCTTCTCTTCTCTTGACTGATACAGATTCTCCAACTTCCTCAGGGTATCCAGCCCATCATCGACCTTTTGACTGGCCCTTCTGTGTTTTGTATTTTCATCATCTTCTCGTGCATACCCTTTTTCTCCAGTCTTCCTTTCCCTGTCATCCAGATCATCCAGTCTATGACTATAGTTCTTCTCAAGGGATTTCATCTTGTGATCACTTCTCTTGTGTCGATAATCATTCCTTTCACTTGCATCACTCTCACTGCTGTTGTCATGAGAATCACTACTGTCATCCTCATCCGAATCATGCCTTCTACTTTTCTGAATCTTCTTTTTATCAAAATCAGACTCTTCATCATCACTATCATGTCTTCTTCTAGTGTTCCCAAATTTGTTCTTTGCTTTAGGAGCTTCATCAGACTCAGAGTCATTCCTCAAATCATATCTCCCACTAATTTCATCCCTCCTTCCCTTGTGAACTCTGTGATCATCACGAACAATATCATCTTTCTCAAACCTGAATGCAATTTGCTTCTCATTCCTCTTCTCTGAATGATTTCTTCTACCTTCCTTCTCTCTATCGGAACTGGACTCATCCTCATCACTATCATGTCTTCTTCTAGTCTTGTGTGCTCTATCAGAGTCAAAGTCACTTTTCGATTCAAACCTTCCACCAACTTTATCCCTCCTTCCCTTACTGACTCTGTGATCATCACGACCCATATCATCTTTCTCCAACCTAAAAGCATTTCGATGCTCATTCCTCTTCTTCTCATAATGATTTCTCCTATCTCTCTTCTCAACATCAGAACTGGATTCATCCTCAGACTCATGTCGACCTCTTTTTGAAAGTTTATTGACTTTCTGAGACTTAAATTTGGGATCTTCATCAGAGCTATACTCATCATCAGACTCGTGCCTTTTAAGAGATTTCCTGTACTTCTTATCATGATCATAGTCAGAACTAGATTCAGAGTTTGACCCAGAATCGGACTCAGAACCAGAATAGTCACCGTTGTGCCTTCTACTTTTCCTCTGCTTCACAGATGACTTCTGCCTCCGCTTTCTAACATCATCATCAGATTCATCTTCAGACTCACTACTATGAGCACTTCTCCTGTGCTTTTTCTTACTTACTTTAACAGCCTTCCTATCACTATCAGTCTCAGATGATTCCCCATGTCGTCCTCTCCTACTTCTTTTCTTCTTGTGGTGCCTTGGTTCATCAAGCTCATCTCTTCCAACTTCAATCCTCTTATCCTTAATGCCCTTCCTTGCGTCATCCTTCTCTTCAACTGCATCTTTCCCATGCTTCTTGATCCCAAGAGAATCTTTCTTGTGGCTTTTGCTACGTTTGTCATCAATACCAATATCCTCAGAATCTGAGGCTGGCCCATCAGTGAGCTTCTTTTGATTTTCAACCTCAGCACCTATCCCAAGAGCAGCTCTCAATTTTTCCATCTGCTTTTCCTTTCGGGCAGCAATCTGGTGGGTTTGGGTATCTGAAACCCTGTAAAAAGACAACCAAAAATTTATGTCTCAGCAACTCTAGAATACTGCAGAAAGCAATATAATGTTACGAGCTTCTTTAATCAAGGATAAGGAGGGAAACCAAGGTACCCCGTCTCTTGTCTGTATTTGAAATGATTTTTTTCAATTTGACAACAAAGTACAGGTTTAAACATTAAAGGAAACCAAGGGGTTGTGGCTTCCAAATTATTTCTTACCAAACACCAATTTCACTTCTACTCATCCCTAAATCAGAAGTGATCCAAGCTTTATATGAAATAGAAAACCCGAATAACCCACCCAAACAGCAACACATATACATAAAGACCTGTAAGTTATTCACTCCACTAAGAAAAACCATAATTTGGCTACACTTAATCCTCCAACCAACTTCTAATTCACCCAAATTGTGAAATACATATATAGAGAGACATGGAGATGGCATACAAAGATTTGCATAATTGATAAAAGTTTTTGGGCTAACTCCCCCTTGGTGCACATCATAAACTTCTTTACTTTCTTATTTAAAAAAAAAAACAATCACATACAAAGAGACATGAAAATTCTTAATTTCAATAAAACAATGATCCTCCTAAACATAACTCACCAATCAACACTACTAAAAGCACGTCTACAAGCACATACGAATAGGTAAAGCGGCAAAGATCCAATTCTACATGGAAAAAGGGTCAAAAGATCAAAGTCCTTCTTTCATTATAATATAAAAGCACACATGTGGGCATATATATGTGCGCGTGTGTGTATTCACAATTGTTTTTTAAGATTTTTAAAATAAAAGCCAAATTTGGCTTTCAAATTGATTTATTCAAGTCTAAATCAATAGAATTTACGCGATCCATGTATACACACAGTTTGAATAAGCAAAATTTTGTGCCTACATATAGACACCATCTTCTAAAATTTTTCATCTGTATGAAATAGACCCTCAATTTTCCACCAAAGCTCTAACAGAGCTATGGAGACAAAGCATTAATCCCCAAAACATTAATCTCCTCACCTACGATAGCTAAGCTCACATACAAGAACAGATATCGCAATCTATTTTGTCTCAAATCAGCAAAAGTGGAGCCGGTTTCGGCTTTCAAATTGGCTTCTTGAACCTGCAAAATTCCTAAAAGTAGTTTTTCTAAATCCATAAACATAAGCATAGAACATCACGAGCCAAAATTTCCAGATTTACAAAACACAAAAACTTAATTTCGCCTACAACACAAGTTGAACCCTAAGAACCCTACGATTTTTAAAGCGCTCACTTGAAGAAATTAAAGCTGCCACTAACAAAATCCACAAAAAAAATTACCTTTTCTGTGTGACAGCGAGTGCAGCGGCAGAGCCACCATCTTCATCAGCCGCCGCTTGAGCCTGGAGGTTGAGTCTCGCCTCTTGGAGCTTCTCGGCGATCTCGGCATCAGTGTATCCTTGATCAGTCAACTTCTCTTCAAGAACAAGGAGCTTGAGTTCGATCTGACGCTTGCGGTCGTGTTCTAAGATCTCCTTGTTGGCCTTTCGGGTCACGCCGGCAGTGCCCTGGCCCGATTCAAAGCCCTTAATAGAAGACGGATCGGTCACGACTTTGGAGACCTTCGCCCTCACGAAGAATTTGTTCGATTGGATGTATCCGTTCGTGCCAGAGCCTCTCGCCGTCTGTAGTCCGATTCCATTGTACATTTTTCTTTTTTCGCTTGGAGTTGATGATGCGAAAATGAAAAACCCTTGCTCTGATGGCGTATATGTTGTATGATGATATTTTGGATGATATTTTAAGGGTAATTGCACATTTAGTCCTCGGTCTGATATGGCTTTTCACTTTTGATCTTTATTAGGGTAAATCAGCACCGACTATTTAGAAAAGATAATCAGAGAAGTTTTGTAGTACAAAATTTCTCTTATAAATTTTATATAGTTTTTAAAAATAAGCATACAACTCCGCCATTTAAAAAATTATTATTTTTAATAAATTGTTAATCAAAATAATAAATTAACCTTAAAGTTATAGGAGGTTCAATGCACTTCTAAACAATCATAAAGAGTCTTTAGTAATTTATCCTTAAATTGTACCACGTTTAGGTTGAGGGAATCATGTTTAATAAAGAAAAAGATAGGAGAAAATAATTTTAAAAAAAAAAGCAAAAAAGTTGATGAATTCTTCTTTGAATTGAAAAATTTTATGAAAAAAAATCATAAAGGATTATGATATGTTTGGGTTGGTAAGAAAACGAAAGGAAAGGAAACAATTTGTAGACAAAATGACTTTTATTCTCCTTCAAAGATAACTTACAAGACAAAGGAAAGGTTAAAATAGTCATTATATGAAATAAAAATCCCTCCAAAGACTTCGAACTTCTTTTGTAAGAAATATGGCCTGCAAATCATCATTAATAAATGTTTGCATGTAACGCTTACCTAAATATGACAGAGTGGAAAGATACTTTTCTCCTTTTATCCTCTCCTTTAATTAACTTTCTATACGAATACGAAAATATTAAAAATACATCAGATCTTATTCGCTCCCCTCAATTCAAACTTATTGTCAATATTTTTCATTAAAAAATTAGTTTACTTAAGAGTTTTTAAGCATAATTTTTTAAATTAAAAAGAAAAATATGATGAATGCACTTGCAAGCTTCCATTCCCATTTTTCCCATCCCACCTCCAAACCATTTATTTGCCATTCCACTGTCAACCTTTGGCACGTCCTTTTTTCCCCTTTCAACAGCCTCAAATTTTTTGCATGTTATCTGAGGTTATCAAGTTTAGCTACAAATTTCATTAATCTTCTAATAATTTTGTCTTCTACACGTCTTTAGATTTAGAAGTTTTCTAACATTTGTCACCTGATCTATGTTTGTTATATGCTTATATGAAACCTTAAATCTGAAATGCATACAAGATTAATGAAAACACTAATACTATGTTGGTCCGTAAAGGATTTGCAAAAACTTTGCCATCAACGTTACCAATCGTTTCCTAATTTCAGCAATTCATCTAACGTGCGAAATGACGCCTTCCAACAGAGTTTATTCCCATTCAAATTAATTCATGAACAAACAATATGTTCTATAAAGAATCAAATACAATAACAATTGAATTAGTGGACATCTAATTGCCGAGTATACAATTACGAAACACAAGTGGTTGTGTTTCTTAGTTTACATGAACATATCAGGCTTTTCCACTGACTTCGCCTGCTATTACTGGTACGCAAACAGAAAGACTGAGCCCCTTCTGCAAACAAGGAGGAATGTGATTGTGAGACGCATCCTTCGTTGAGTATAGTATGACCAGCGAGCATGGTCTCCGAAACTGCACGAAAGCTCTGCAATCGCGCACAAGCAACAAACTAACTGGCCAAAAAGTTTACTCGTGATCTGGAAATTGACTCTCTTTTCTCTTCACTGATGCTTTTCGCAATTTCACTTGCTAAGCCATGGACGAGATAAGTCCTTATAGGCCAACCCAATACGAACGACCATTGCTGTTGTGCATAGGCAATGCACTTGGAGAAGTCACACACCACTCGTACCAGACCTGTTTCCCAGCCAGCAACAGCAAAGCAAGCATTATTCCAAGAAGTAATGAACGTTATCTCTCAATCTTTCCAGGCACAAACAAGCAAACAAAACATTTACCTTGGTAGGACCACAACACCGCCAGAGATGAACCACTAAAGGAATACCTGGTCGTACACATAATGGTGTCCTCAACGGGAAAAATATTGGGAACCTGTCATAGTGTCACCAAAAGAATCAACAATAGGCAAGAACTTGAGAATAGCCAGCTTAACTACTTTTTGTAGACGTCAGAGCTCATTGTTTTGGAGATCAGGCAACAGGAGTTAGTTAATAGACTTAATAGAGAAGCTACGCATTTTTTCCAATCTAATGACACACAGATGACAGAACTAACACACTTGCCTTTTATATTCCACTATTCAACAAAAGGAGATATAACAGCTTCTATTTTTTATCAAATTAAAGAGACCCTTTGGTTCGTAGGTAAAAAGTTCTCTGGGCTGAAACGTTAGGATACTTGCATCCAAAAAATTCACTCACAAATCAAAATCTTTTACGGGAAAAACGATTCAGTGAATTCAAAATACAAGAGTTCATATGAAAATGTTCTTATCTTGCCAAATCCTTTCTTGTGTCTTTTCTTTTCCTCGTAAGAAACATAGAAGGAATCTAAAAAGATCTATTAAATGATCCACAACAAGATGTCTAACAACAATGATATATTCTATTGATGCTCAGGTGAACCAGGGGAGGGTGTACGTCACAAGACCATTAAAGCATAAATTTCATACCAGCTGAACATGTTCGGTGTTGCAGTTGATGGTTCAATACCAAGATGTACATCCTTGTACAGTGTCGCATCAAAATACCCTGCAAATCCTATTTAACAAGGCAAATAATAAGTCAAATCCTATTAGTTCATAGGATTCTAGTGCACCATGCTTCTGTGAAATGAAATTCCTAGCAGTCAATTTTGAGGACAATATTTTCACCTTGCACTTGTGCCTGCAAGTGCACAAAGTAAACCACGTTTAGGAGTTCGTGTAATTGTATATTGGAGACTGTTAATGCAGACAACGTGCACTTGCTTGTCGTGTACAGATCACTACTCCACTCCATTTCCAAGAGAATGACATTAAACAAGTTAACCGAGATCTATACGAGTAAAAGAATCTACCTTAATTTCCTTCTTAAGCACTGAGAGTCTAACCATTAGTTTACGCCAGAATTATCAGCCTAAGCATAAACACAACTCCAACACCACACCTACTGGGAAATGCTGGCAATTGGCCCAAGACAATGACTTAAATTTGTATTGCCTTTTTCTTTCATCAGTGAGGACATCCGCTACATCTTTCCAATTTCTCCCTCATGGTTATAGACCTAGAAGTTCGGCTATTATAAAGCCAGTAATTGGATATATACGAGCCTTTCATATACTGCACAATAACTGGCAGCACCTTAAGCAGTTATCATCATAAGAACCCAGAAGTAATTACAATATTCAAAAGCCCGTATGGGTTTTGTTCCTAGTCTGTATATTAAGACAGACTGAGGATATATCACATAAGTAGGAAAATGTTACCCAATCCCTTGGTCCAATCCCTTGGTTACCCATTTTCTGCATCAGACATGTGTTTCTATCTATTTTATGAGATGTGATTCTTCACAATACCAATTTAATTTGGGGTGTGTTTTTCCAAGAGACATCTTTCCATTGTTTTGACTACTAATGACTCAATGACAACAGTTTGTCACAACTATGGGTTGATTGCAACAGTCACAACTTTCATACGCGAACATGCCAATTCACTGACAACTATTAGCTCATAGATTTGGTAATATATATAAAATTTCACAAACGTCCAACAAGAGCGAAAAATGAGCAAGGTATTCAGAGACTAAGTCCTTCTGCTCTCAAGAATGACATAGGAGTGTAGAGCATCTATGAGTCAAACAAAGCCGCTCCGGACCAGTCTTTCCATTTTCAATTGTATGCAATGATAGATTGTTCTACCGTCTCCAGAGTTGCTAGTCTTTCTTCTTGGTCTACATCAATACTAACTAAAGCAAGCACGACCGGAGGGAATAAAGGTAAAGCAAAGAGGATTAGCCACAGTTGAGGCCAAAAAAGTCCAGCCAGCTCACTAAAACCAAAAGCCTAGATGATTACACTAGTAAATCTTGAGAATAATGCAACTTTAGTATTCATATTTCTACGATGAGTCACATACTATAAAACCTAACAAATAGCAACCAAACTATGGATACTCATTGTGCCAGCTCTTGCCTAATATATCTACAATTAGCAAATGGTTAATTCTAAAGAGAATAACTCCTACGGGCTTGTCTGGATTGGCTTTTTTCAAAAGCACTTTTCAAAAGCTCTTGCGGCTTTTTTTAAAAACCAAGTTAAATAGTTATTGCAAAAATAACGTAAATTTTTCAGGGAAAAAATATATTTTTCCCCTTGGAAAAAGCCAATCCAAACAGGCCCGATATCCAGTTACAACAAGTCTTTGCACTCATGTGCTTTAAGATTCAATAGAACTAAGCGAAAATAGATTGTGATGAGTGAGGAAAAGACATTCACAACTAACATACCATGGACAATGGCTGATCCAGTGTCACCAGCTATCTCAAAACTAAGCTTCTTATAGCGCTGATTGCTTTTATTGGTCGAGTACTCTGGATGAGCAAATGTAAAGACCTATTTAAATCAAGCAAACATGTCAGTTGTACAGTACTATATTATTGCATTTAACCAGAACCTCTGGAGATAGAATAACAAACACTGGAAAAGAGAATAGTATTTTCACGAATCTACAACATTTATCATATAAGATAGACCCCTAACAACATTAGAAATTGAAGTTGAATACTTCCCAGAGTTGGAGCAAGTGAACTTGTGAGTCTAAACAGACCATGCAAAATAGACTATTACTGCCGTAAATTGTCATCCTCTTTGCAGCTACTGACAACTCACGGTAAGTGTGATTTTTGAGTTATGAGGGGCCAAAAGAATGCCAGTGTTAATAGCATTAGAAACTCAATCAGTGTCTCCAGAAACTAGAGAATCGGTATGCATGGAATATTACTACTATCAACATAAACTGTCCTGAAGTTGCTAATTTGAAGCCAATACAAAAACTAACACTCCACATTAGCATTTCTGAATTCTCCCCATAGATGCTAGCATGAGGTTCATTCAAGCAGAGCAGGATATAATTCTCTTATTTCAGTATCACCAACACTTTTTAATGGATTCTGCCACCATACTCTGCCTGTGCTTGAAATTTGTTTCTTAGAGCAGCATACTTCTTTTAGTGCCTAATTCTATATGCATCAAGTCTCCATCTACTTATAGAACTCTATTTATGCCCTTATAAAACATAACTCACCGGCTGGGTGGGAGCAAGCCTTGCAACACGGTGCAGTTTCACCACGTAAGCTGTTTCAAAGTGCACAAGATCCTTATGGGATTTGATCTGTAGCATCATCAAAAGAAGACCATTAAAAATCCAAAAGAGGAACATATGAAACAGCTTGACCGCAATATAAAGGAAAGGGAGGAAAACAAAAGAAGCAAAAAAATGGTTAAGACATTAAAGACAAGGCTTACATCATTATATATTTTTGAAGCAGTCACAGGCTGGATGAAACTCGTATACCTGAAATAAGCAGATCAGAAAGCACATGAGACCAAAACACTTATATGCGTCCAAAATCAATAGGTCACAGTTTATGAATGCGAAGTAAAAGAAGGTGCCATATGGCATGATAAAAAAGGAGAGGCAATATAGACACATGAAAATCAACAATAGTTTTTAAACAAATATCCAGGGTTGAAGGCTGAAACTGGAAGTGCCATTCTTATTTCTGCATATTTGCATGGTGCTTTACATAAGCCAATGTATTAATGATTCCTTGACATGATGCTTTTCTGTATTCTATTTCTACACTAGCTAAAATATAATAAGCATTGCTGTTTAAAGGGAGAAAAAGAATACACTGCCAGTAAATATTATTTACTTAACTTCTTTTTTCAATGTCTGAGAGCAACGTCTACAAAGCCGAGAGGGAGAAACTTTCATGATTTTCACATGAAGACAAACTATTTTTTGCCACCTTATCAATTATCTAACTTCTATTACTTTCAAATGCAAAATGCAAGGCATGGCCTCACTTCTTTCCCACTGGTAAATATTTTGACTTCATAATACATTGAACCAATTCAAAAGTCAACCTCCAATCTGTACTGGAGTGAGAACTAAGCTTGGTAGCAGGAAATAAGTGACACTGCATTTTCATTATAAAATTGCTCTTGGTCAGAGGTAGGTGAAGGGGTTATTGAAGCAATTAGATCCGTGGGATCATAGGATGGTAGTTGTAAGTTGACAAAACAGCACAGTCAAGACAACCGAATCTTCTGCTTTATACTCTCTTTACTGCTCTCGTCCAGCTAATCCCCTTAATTACTTCTTTTTTGCATTTCTCACCCAGGCAAAATCACTGTTAATTTGCATGGGCTCCTGTATGCATTGACTTGTTGAACTTCTCATTGCTTCAGGCCACTGAGGTTGTTTAGCTAAGCTTGAAAAGAAATAGTACTACCAAGAAGCAATCAGTGCTTATAGGTGGTTCTTAGTGCTCAAAAAAGAGGGCCTTACTTGGCCAAAAATCTAAAGGAAAAGAGAGGTGACATGTGTAAATGCATTTGGTTAAACTAGATCAAACACAAACACACACACACAAGCGCCAAAAGGAAGGAGGGGGGGAAAAAAAAGGTAATTTATATGCCCTAAGAAAGCTACTTTTACCAAACAGGTCCAACTTGCTCTTTAGGTACCCACAAATTTTGACCCAGAAAAAGCAAACACTCCCCCTGATTTCCTCTGTACAAAGTACAGTAATATTATCATCATCCAATTCTCCTGCTATAACAAACTCCATCACCAAATTGATAATGCATTACTAGTTGAATTTATTTATTTTTTGTTTCTTCTTATGAAGTAAAATATCCTACTACTAATTTGCCTATTCTTAGAAAGTCTATCTTCATAATTCTAATTGCAACTGCTGTTTACCTATCAGAATCTGATAGAACACTTACCCCATTGATTAACTTTTAGCTTAAAATAATTGACACCCATTCTCCTATATTCTATTTAGCTACACTTTTGTAGTGAATTAACAAGGATCACATCAGGGCCGAGGTTTAAGAAAGGGTGGAGGCCCTAAAGCATTACAGTGTAGGTCTGCTACAACTATACATTTTAGATAATTTAACTCTGATAAGCCAGATTAGATTTGACCTGGTTGCACATATTACAGTCATAGATACAGAATACTTACACTGGCAAAGGGAGACAGCAATTAACCTATTATATAATAAACAGAAAGATTGAGGCCAACAAAATTAATTGGAGTGTACGATACTTACGAAGATGGAATTGAGATCCCGTCTTGCTTCAAAAATCTCTGAGCTCCATCAAGACACTCTGGTGACAGCTCATTGTCGCCAAAGGACCCCAGCAACTCACTGACCTACATAGCACTCGAAAAATGATAAGTTTGTCACCAGCAAAGAATAATATCTGCAGTAGCAGATGGCAAAAAAACAGGATGTCATGAATTGGTACAGAGTAGAGGCTTTTCTCCTTAATCTTCAATTTACACTAAGGATCAAACACATACCAAAATGTCAGCTTTCTCAGGAGCATCCCAGCAGCGCATGTCACTAGAAACTATAGTAACAATCTTTTCCCAGCCCTCCAGTTTAACCAGGCTCTGTTTCAATAAATATATAGTTATTCTTCACATGGGCCATATAATCTGCCACAAACAAACAAAAGCATTTCTCCTAGAAAGAACCCACTCTGTTCAAGAGATCTTAACAAGGAGATTAAGCCACAACAAATAAGATGCCATGTACAAAAAACACTGAGATGAACAATATGAACTCTAACATGATGAAACAATAAAATAACATAAAGAACTGGTTCACCTTACATGAACCCACATTTAGAAAGATAATGAAGTTGAACATACATGAAGAGTAACTATTGCATTTGGATTCTTTTCTACAGCATAGACTCTCAACCTGCGTCCAGTTTCTTCAGCTGCCTATTCATGAGGTGAAAGAAGCACAAGTAGAATATTAACATGTGCAATCTTAATAATTCATTTATTCTATTTTTGCAGCAAAGGGAAAAGTTTAACCTGCAGGGAAGCTCTGACAAGAGGTCCTCGTCCAGCACCTACAACCATCAATACCTGTGACAAACATGCAGAGTGCCTTACAAGAATTGCAGTACTATGTTTCAAATAGAACTGAGAACCCAAATAACAACAAGTGAAGCTTGACATTTAGTAGACAACACGCAGGGTTGTCATCAGTAAAACTAACCGTTGTGATTGAAGATGCTTTTTCATCAGGAACCCTGTCCAGCAAAGCTTTAGATACTGCTCGTTGGTACTATCACAAAAAGAATGTCAATCAGCAGTGGCAGAATGGAATAACCCACACTCAGAAACCAGAATTTTAGAAATCATTTTTATTTCCTCTACCAACTTCTTTGCTAAGGGGCTGTTGGGTTGATAGACAGTAAAAAGGGAACTCCCAGAATATCAATACCCATAGTTTTCTTTTGAAAATTATGCAGAAGGCAGCCAAAATAAAATCACGAAATAATTTACATATACATGTGTGCAAGCAGGGGAGAAAGAGAGAAAGAGAGAGGAGAAATAAAGGTCTCTTATACAATGATGACCTATGAACTTTTGACCCTATCCCATGCTGACCCACATTCAACCACTCATACTACAACAGGAAATCTACTATTTGGAGCAAGTGTTTTGTCTATTGGCAAAAAGGAAGCAAAGGAAAGCTTCAATGTTACTTGGTAATTCTACAATCTTTTTGCGTATTTATTAGACAAACATACTCAACAATGGTACATCTTGAACAAACAGCAACCATACTAGGTTTTCCAACGCCACATTACCATATTCATAAACTTACCTGTGTATATTTGACTATATCTTTCTCAAACGTTTCATAAGTTTGGGCCTCGAGATTATCCATGAGAGGCTGAAATAAGATGGTAAAAACAAAATGTTACTTATAGGTGTATAGACAAAAAAGGTACTTCAAAAGTATTGCCAAACCTTATCGCAAGCAATGATTTTTATTTATCAAAAAGAAAAAAGAGCGCAAAACACCCAGTGAAAGGCATACCTGGAGGGGTGATTGTAAGTAATCCCTGTAACCAAGCTGGTAAAATAGGGTGAAGATATCAGGTGCTAAAGTACTAAAGTTCTATTATCTGTTTCTAACAGTAAGAGAATGGGAGCAGGGCGAAATCAAGCATGCAGGGGGAGAGATTCTTCTATTATTTTCCTTTCCTTTTTCTTTTTAATTTTTTAGTAGTTAGGGGGAGGAGGATGTTATATACCTCAATGCGTTCTTGCTCGGGAATGGGCTCCATTCTTTGATAAAAATAAGCAACATAGTCCAGGTAAGCTCTCAGAGGATGCTGCTGCATACCTAAAAGACAATATTATAGTTGAACCAGAACAACTTAAATGGGACATGCGAAGCACAGAGGAGAGAACAAACCTACAAAGAAAATCTTTATCAATTCCTAAAGAACAAACAAGGGCTTTACTATGTCATTCATGCAAGTTTGGGGTAGCAAAAAAGTTCCTGCACTTCAAGAGTAAGTGATGGAACTATATGAGAAAAAGTGGGGTCACCAGACCCCACTGAACTGCAGAAAATTCTATAGCAGCACATAGGCTGCCAGCACCATGAAAATTGAAGAACTCTTTCAAAGATACTCTTTCAAAGATACCCCACAAAAAAGTTACAGGAAGATAACTTTTGGTCCTTATTGAGTAGGAAAGTAATTATTACAGAAGAAAGCTGATGGAATCAGGTACCCGAATAGAGGACATTGGTATTTATTTATATATTAACACGTTTATATTAACACGTCCCCTCATGTATAGGTGGGTTTTCGTTGCACATGGACAATTTTAATGTTCTAAATAGATGGCGGTGAGTTTTGAACCTAACCAATCTCCCAATAGGACCACTAAAAATAAACACAATAGAAGTAACAAATAATTTCTAGTCAAGATCTTTCAGATTGTTTTGCACCAGTTGCTTGCTCAATAATTTCATCAAAAGTTGAACAAACTCAAAACATACAAAAACTGTTTTGTCTAACTCAAAAGATAGATTTCCATCGCACAATTTTAGATGTCTTTCAACTTCCAAAACCGTCACCGCCTACAGCACCACTTCCAAGTAAAATAAATACAACTCAACCTCCTTAAGTCGCAGATCTTTTACCTTTCTTCCAACTTGAGTCTTTTTTCCGCATCGGCTAAATCTACCCCATCAATTCAGATCCAGTTCTCGATTCCTGAATATTCTGGACAAACACCAAGATTGACCATACACCCATCAACATCATTATCAAAAACGTCAATGGGTGGTGCAACCTGATTTTTATGCGCTTTTGCTGCTCTACATGATGAAAATTCTTCATGAGTCTTTTTCTTCTTTGGTTTTTTAATTTTTTCTGCTGGTTGTTCTAGCGTGGAGTGAGAATTATTATCATACTCACTATCAGGCACTTCTGTATGTTCATAACGGTGTTCATGTTTTGGTTGATATTGTTAGAATTTGCTCGTCTTGGCAATCATATTTGTAAAATACGATCCAAAAAAAAAAATTGCAAAAGAAGCTTTATATTTTTTAAATCATATTTTCGACAAGCACAATGGCCAAAACGAACAAATCCCAACCATATCAACGAAAAGATGAACACCATTACGAACACGCAGACGTGCCTGATACTGAGGAGGATAATAATGGTGACCCCATGCTTAAACAACTAACAGAAAAAACTAAAAGACCAAAGAAAAGAAAGACTCATGAAGATACTTCATCGTATAGCGCAACAAGAGCACATAAAGAGCAAGTTACACGACTCGTTGAGATTTCTGATGATGATGTTGAAGAGTAAACAATCAATGTTGATCCTCGTCCAAAATATCCAGAAATAGAGAAGTGGATCCTAATTGATAGGGCAAATGTAGACGACAAGAAAAGAGATTGGTGATGGAAGAGAAAATAAAAGATCTGCGACATAAACAGATTGAGCTATATTTATTTCACTTGAAAGAAGGGTGAGCATCAATCCAATATAACCAAATAGCTGAACCAAAATATAGAATTTCGATTTGAATTGTAATTCGGTTTGGTTATTTTTATTTTTAGTTCGATATTGATTCTTTCTCCAAAAAAAAAATTAATAACCGAACAACTGAATAGTTAATTCTTAATGAAAATTTTTTATTTATTTATTATTTTTCAAGTTTACATTTGACTAAATAATTTCGATTATTAATAGAATTCAGTTTAATTTCAGTTATTAACTTTTATTCAAAAATTTGACTACTAAAATTTAGTTTCAATTTTGGTCCAGTTAAACCAAATGATCACGACTACAGTGATTCGTCTGTAGAACACCTAAATTTGAAAGCTATGAAGAAAGACATCTAAAGTTGTGTGATGGAAATCTATTATGTGAACTAGACAAAACAACATAACACTTAGATTTCACACCTTCTCTAGCCTTTTATATCCATGATATATCTCGTATTCACCACTTCTTTTTGTATGAGAACCAAAATTTGAAATTATTTGTAGCATGCATTACACATTGTTTTAAATTTAAACATAATAATGGGGCCCCCATGGTAAGAGCTCTAGCCACATTATAGTTCATAAGATGATACTGAATTTGCCAAAAACACCTCTAGCCATGTAGACAAGTATATAGAAACAGTCACTTGCAAACCAAATATCAAACCAAATATGTGTTATCAATTTTGTTAATCCAAACTTTTAGAATGGTGCTGCAAAAATAATTTAACAGACTATATTACAGCCTTTTGTCCTGCTACTTATATCCAACAAGAATTTGGAGGGACCAAACTTACCCTCAATGTGATTATCGCTGTCACTACCACTTAACTTTGAATCTGTGATGGGGAGATTGTGCACCGGTTCCCCACTAATCACAATCTGGACGACACATAACAAGGAGAAAAGGTCAGTAACAAATGATAGAAGACCACAATTCCAGCCTCCATAACTTCATTATGAACCAACACCCTTATAAAACTTCAGTAAGCTGTATACTGCATTTTAAATGAAATGCGTAAGAAAGAGAAACAACAAGTGAAGAAAGACGCAGGATGGTGCCAACAATAAAGAATTCAAAAGAACCTCCAGTTCTATTTCTTTCTCTCAATTTTCTTCGTTCAAGAAAAATGAATAAGAAATCTAGCTTTTCTGCGGGAAATTTTGGATTTCAGAAGAGTGTTGGAATTTTTCTGCTAAACTTCACTCTTTCACTGCACTACATTTGGAAATTTTAATGAAATTGCAGTCAATCTGAAACACTAAAAATTGGAAATTTTAATGAAATTGCAGTCAATCTGAAACACTAAAAATGAAATACAGAAACACAGAAAAGCATAGAGTCATAACAACACTTGAGCGTAAGGCAATATACTTGCAATGCATGACATGACTTCTAACGTAGTAATCAGGAAGCAGTGTTAAAAGAAGCAACGACGAGATCCAAACCGCCATATGAGCAAAAGATTTTCTAAAATATAAATAAAGAAGCAGCATAATACACCTGAATTGAGTGGTTGAAAAACCCCGTCATTAGTCTTTGGTGACGTCTTGATAGACACGGGTAGCCTCGTGCATTGGTTAGAAATGACTGGCAAAACAGTTTCATATATGTGAGAATAATAGTCAAGAATCTAAAAGCAATATATTAAAACGAAAAATGGAGTTACGAAAGCCTTGAAATGACATATACATTTGTATGAACTATGGCTGCTCTAACAGGCTCTCCAAACCACCGTCCAAGTGAGTTAATCGAAGGTAATGAGGACCTGAATTACAACAATATACAATTTCCTTGAGAATCACAAACATCGTCTTGGTCAAAAGTAAACAAAATTAGAAATTTAAGATTTCAAAGGCATGGAATATCCATCCCTTGAAAATCTAACCATGCTATTATAAGTTCATTCAGTAAGATTTTAGAAAACACAAGATTGCATACACTTACATAACATCAAGGGCAACAGCTAGTTGACTGTGATGTTCGCAAAGAAGACGGAAAGAATTCCACACTTCCCAAGAATCAACTTGCCCCTCTCCCTGTTGCAAGAGAAATAATAAAAATGGATATCCTTGATGATTTTGCAAGCATTATGACAAAAAATGAAAACTGCACATGATATAATAACTCCTCCAAGAATTCATTGGCATACAAATTCTAGGATTAAGGAAAAGTACACAAGCAAATACCCTCCAAAAATGTACAACAGTTATTAGTTGGATCCTTAACCACAGGGGAAAAGCAAACTAAGAATTAAGTTCCCGGATTGTAATACAGCAGCAATAAACCTCGCAACTAAAAGCACATGAGACTATAATGAAAGAAGAACAAATTTGCCAATCAGGAAAACCACTCAGTGCAAGGGAAAAGCATACATAATGAGGGAAATCATGACCATGATGGAAGGTTCAAGATTATGCATTGTGCCACAACAAAAATGAGAAAACAAAATAAGTTGAGGCACACAGAATCCTAATATGCAGATTATCTTAACTGCCAAACTTGACAATCTCCAAACCCAGCCGTAGTCTAGATAGCAAATGTTAATGCTCCAGATATATGTAACTAAATTCATCATATTTATATGTGATTTGCCAAGAAACTAGGGGAAACAAAATCAGATCTTCAAATGATAAAAATCTAAATGCAATCTCATAAGCCACCTTGTGATTAGGGTCCTCACTGCCAGCATCATCATCATCAGACTTCTCCAGTGGAATCCTAAGCCACAACTTTGAGACAGAAGTAAACAATAAGACAAAGGAAATAAAGTAGACGTCAACTACAAAAGAAATGACTGCATTTCGAAAAATTATACAAAAGCAGCTGAATTTGAAACCTGCATATGGTTAAGGTTCTGCAGAATCTGGTTCACACATCTAGCATAATTAGCACAGGATGACCCCTTGGGAGAAGGAAGAAGGCAAGACTGCAGTAGGAAAATCAAAGCTTGTTGAGTATCAGAGTACTACCTACTACACAGATAAAAGCAAATAGATGGCACATCAGTAGAAGCAGCCAATTAACAAAAAAGGTGAATAGCTTATGGCCTAGGGAAATTCAGAAACCAGCATGATACTGCAGCAAGAAATAAATTACATTAAAATAGCAAACTGTTGCAAAAGTCAATCATAATTAAGAAAAATTATTTTAAAAAAGAAAAAGAAGAACCATCATAGGCGTTCTATTGATGTGGTTCTAGATCACTGTACTCAATATTCATTAAAACGGACACATATTGCTAAACTCTAGTGTAGTATGATGACAAAAGAGAAGTGGAAAGACAGTTCTAAAGAACATGGAAATAAGTTATTCTTATAAGTGAAGTTTGTTCATCACCAAGCATCGCTCAAAGGCTGCACCTATGGTATCATACCTCAAGAAATTTGTAAATCTTATAGAAAAATTGTTCATCAATTACATAACTGCTTTAAGATATATATCAGAGCTAAATCAAAATACAAGGCTGTGTTTAGACACAAAAACGTCAAACATGACAGCAATACTAAGATGTTAAATATATATGAAGCAGCCTATTTAGCTAGAACCTGTAGACTTAACACCTGCTTAAAATTGCAAAAGGATTTTCACAAGTAAATGAAAGAAAGAGATTCATGTGATCTTGTAGAGTACCTCCATATGTCACCATGCATGACAATATTATCTCAGTGGCAGAAAAGAATCATAAGGGTCAGCTACATGATTAACTGCCCAGTTGGTGTTAACAATTACAGTCCAAATATGAAATGAAGAAAAGCATGCAAGAATTTTTGAAAAACTGCAATTCTCCCAATGAAGATAAGAACAAAGAAAATGCCGATATGTTGTTCTTAATGAGCTGATGACAGATTATCATCTACGAATATTTGACCATGCCAAAGCTAGTTAAATGGGAATTAAGCAATGAACTTGCTTCCCTTCATACTTATAATTATTAAGGGCCTGTTTGGATTGGCCTTTTTTCATGAGAAAACACTTTTCTCCAGGAAAAAGGACATCATTTTTGCAATAAATATTTGGATTGAAATTCAAGAAAAGCTGAAACTCTTAAAAAAAACTCAATTCAACTTGTTTTAGAGGTCAAAATTTTCAGCTTCTTAAAGTACTTTAAAAAAAAAAAGTGCTTTTAAAATATCCGATCCAGACGAGCCCTAAATGACAAAATGGATGAAGGAAAATGCTTACCTATATATTATATAGAAGAGTACATGCCTTTTTCATTAATGCCACATGTCACCATTCTATCTCTTTTTTACTTCCAGAAAACTATTGAACCAATCCCTTCTATCCATTTAAAATTATTTCTGAATCTAAATCATAACCCTTCTATATTTTATTTTCTTAATTTTAATATTCTATTCAATCACTGCAAATCTCATAAAAAACATGATTATCCTCATTTCTCCCACACATTGTGTGACTTGTGCTCTGGTTATTAGAAGACCAAAGGACATAGATTTCCAGGACGGATATTTCCATGAGGATCAACTAAGGTCATTTCAGTGCTTGAATCGATAGCTCCAACCTTCATGCTAAAGAATAATTATCCATACTAGAAAAGATCATAACTGTTGACAAAAGTGCGTGCCACAATCATTAAAACGTAAACAATGTTCATGCACCACATTACTGAATGAGACATTCAACCAATGGCATAACAAGACCACTCTAGCCTTATGCTCCTTTGCGCACATGGCAAAAGCTTTATGCTCCAATACAAGAGAGAGCTTCTAGTTGTTATGCAGAAAAGAGAAAAATAAAAATTAAAAATGTATACATGTAAAGAAAACAGAAAAAGAAAATTAAAAAGGTATACCTGTAAAGAAAGGTGAGAAGCCCATGCTATTTCTTGCTTTAAAGTAATTTCAGAATCCTTGCGAAGCACTTCATCTTCTGAGTCCAAGTCAATCCAAGAGCTAATTTTTCCTACACTAAGCAAAATTCTATCATTCAACGATGTCAACAACGAAAACAGTGATGCAAAACAATTGCGAAAACTTTCATTTTTTATGGTTTTTCCTCCTAAAACTATAGACAAAAGAATTGATAAGCTTTAAATATAACTGATTCTCAAACAGAAGAAGAGAGAGGAAGACCTCAACTGCTAGAGAAAACAACTTTTTTCAGTATGTCAGGGCAAATCCAAATATATCAACATTCTTCCCTCAAAAAGTCCAATCGACTTTTGCTGCAATATCTAAAACTAACAAAATACTGATCACTAAAAACAGAAGAATTACCTTTCAACTACATAAAATATGGTTTTTTTATTTCTTCCGTAGCTAATAATATTTAATAGATGTAACCATGCTTTAGGAATTTGACAGGCTGATTCAAGAACAAGACTAGTATCTAATTTGTTATTATAACTACAAAAGTTAATATTTAAAAATTACAATAACATTCATTGTGTTCCTGTGGTGCCACATCTTAATTTTTGAAAATATTCCGTGACAAGTCCATATTCCATCTTTGTGTCTATGCTTCACAGCTCTTGAATGATGTCATTCATCATTCTATGTTAAATGTCAAACTTCAGCATGCTAGGCTACTGTATGGTTCTGTTTACAAAGTAGAAAATTTCCCAACCCAATTGCATTTATACAGTGAACAACAGGAAACTCAAGAACTAATGGCTAACACAGATTTCCCCACAAAACATCCCAGCTTATGAAGTTCTAAAGCAGCTAAAATTATTAATTATTCAGTTATCAAAAAAATATGGTGTCAAATCTCTGTTCACCTAGATTTGGGTAACACACAGACAGAACAAAATTTCTTCTACAGTAGAAATAAAGATAAAATCTGCCAGCACATTAATTACAAAAACAAAATTGAAGATAACAATTATTTTGCCTAGGAGGGAGATCCATACCAACCACATGGCCGCTCCATTGTGCAGGGCTCATAACTAAGTCTGACCCGGCAAAAGGAGGAACATCTGGTTCCCCACTACCAGGTTCCCTTAAGCTAGGCCGATAATGGGGATTCATCTGCATTATAAAATTTAAGGATGAGCAACACATAGTTTGCTAGGATAGTTACAGTTAAGCTTTCCATTCTCTCAACCGAAAAACTGCTTAATCAGAATGTTATGAGTCATAATTAAACAGCACTCCCAGGTAAATTTACTAGGAATTCACTAGTGTACAACATAAATAGAAGATCAAATGATATTACATTGTACAGGTTTGAATATTAGCTGATGCATTAATAATCTTATTACCCAAAAAGCTTCCCAATTCAGAAGCAAGATGAGCATGTGCTAAGACATCACAAGAGACATACCATTCAATAAATGGGTGTCAATGGGATAATTTCTGCTTCTTTAACAAGGGCAATCATGGTATTAGTTTTTAGTAATAGGAAACAACTGGTTATCACACAAATGCATATGCAGAGAAGTACACACAATATCTGATGGCTTAAATACTACCACAACGAACATTTTAAGCCCACAAGTGTATGTACGTTACTGGTATACCATCCGGAGAGTAGAAATAGAGTGTAGTGTTAATGGCCTATCAATGGAACACAATAGTTCAGTTCATGATAAAGCCAAGGCCATCAAACACCAGAGACATAAATGCTGTTGGTGACATACTGACCATTCACATGGTACATCATTGATGTGATTGGCTAATTGGTCACCTCCAATCTGGTTATAAATTAAGAAAACAACAAATCACATATGTATGCAAAAGTAGCATCAAAGACTAAGGTTTGAAACATAATGTAGTGTTAATGGCCTGAGCGAAGACATAGTAATTCAACTCATCATAGATAAAAAGGCCATAACACCAGTAAAATAATTGCTTTTGGTGACTTACTGACCATTCACATGTTACATCAATAATGTGATTGGCTAATTGATCACCACTGATCAAATTATAAATTAATTAAATAATAAACTACATATGAATGGTTATAAGAAGTTGAAGCTATGTCAACATCAGAGGAGAGATACTTACAGAATTCTATAATGGAACTCAATCTCAATAACAATTTGACTGCCATCTGTCACCAAGTAGCCTCTCTCATAGACACATCAATTTTCCATATATGAACAAAAGATTTTTTTAATCTATCTTCTTACAGTTTTTTACTCCTTACGCATGGAAGATTGGGGAAGAGCTGGGGAAAAGGGATAGTGTCAGTGACAAAGATTTGAAACAGAATGTAGTGTCAATGGCATATGAGTGAAATAATAATAATAATTTAATTGATCAAGATACGAGAAGGCCATAACACCAGCAAAATCATTCCTTTTGTGACCTACTGACCATTCACATGTTACATCAGCAATGTGATCAGCTAATTGATCACCACTTATGATGTTACAAGTTAAGAAAACAATAAACTACTTAAGTATGGCTGTCAGAAGCTGAAGCCACATGGAAATCAGAGGAGAGACACCTAGTGTAGTTCATAACAGAAATCCATCTCTCAAACACTTTGATTGGCTTTCATTGTCAAGCAGCTTCTCCCCTAGAGACATCAATTTTCCACACATGAACCACAGATCTTTTGTTTTCATCTTGCTTTCTCTTCTTCTTCATTATTGAGTGTACTTGTTGCGGATAGGGTTTGGCTTGGAGTAAGCTAACTTACTTTCTTTTACTGGTGAAAATATTAACTAGACCCAGATTTCAATTAACAACAAAACACGAAGCAGCAAGGCTCCACTGGCACCTGAACTCTTTTCTGGGTTTTCCCATTCCTACTACCCAAAAGTTAACTGAGCGGATAAAGGAGGTGCATTTACTTAGCAATATACTAGTTTCCAAGCCTTCCAGTACAATTGCTTCTCTTTTTAATATATATAACTTACACAAGATTATTTTAATAACTTCTATCTTCCTTGTCTAGTGCCACACACACTTGGATGTGTGACCAGAAGAAAGTACTCAATTAATCAAAACATCATCAATCTCACATGAAACTTCTTTTTTGATGCCCAAGTGGTATATGCCCATGCACATAGACAAGCATAGACCCAAATTCTATACAGTAACACAGAAAAGCAAAAGCAGTATTATATCACAACAGTGGTGCCATTTTGCAGATTTTAAAAATATCATGGGGACTTAGAGATATAACAAAAGTTGAATCCAAATATAAGAACCAAGGACAATAGGTCATATCACAAAAGACCAGAGAAAATTTGAAATCGAAGAAAGAAAAGTGTCAATTCATATGGTGGAACTGGCAATTTTTAAACCTGCTTACTTCAATTTCAAGGCTATACAGGTTATCTCATCTTTCATGTGAATGAGAAAAATTTTCTGACCCATGCGTCCTACATTGGATAAGTTAGCACTGAGTAAATACATCTGGGCCATTACAGTTAGAACACTACAAGTATTCAAGATTATGATTGCAGCTTTTATTCATACTCAAGCTTTTAGGTCATGGGTCTCTAGTTCATTGTGATGGATTTCTGAGCCACATTCCCCTACATGTATCCCACCAATGATATTATACAATAGTATATGAAGACATTCCTGCCCCCTTTTTCTGGGAGAATCATTTCCTGCCTTTTGTAGCACAAAAGGTACATAAAAGGGAGAAAGGAAAAGAAACGATAAGCAGCAATATCAAAGAAACAAGAGGCAAACAAACAAGACACCATATCACCAATTTATTAGCTGTATAACACTCGCTCATGTATATCATATACATCCATCTTAATCTCTGACTTGTGAGAATGGCATCCCAAGAAACTACAGAAATTATTTATTAAACCAAAAAAAAAAAAAAACCTGCAACCTTCTTCTGGCCTTGTTCGACCCCATTCTTCCATGAATACGCCCATGACATTATAGACTCATTGTGCTATACACATACAGATGTGGAACCTCGAGAAAAGCTATGTCTTCGTGTGTGATCATTCTCAGTGTAATGTCTTTGTACACAGAACTGAAAGCTACAGAGGAAATATAGTGTTAACAGCCCATGACTATGAGTGAAATAGAGGTTCTTGTTTTTCACCATAGCAGGAACAAAAGCCATTAAACACCAGAAATGCTGTCGGTGACTTACTGACCATTCACATACGTAAATGAATGTGATTGGCTAATTGATCACCAAAAAGAAAACATGAAATCAAATTAAACCACTAATTCTTGACGACTATTTTTCCCAATAGCTCATAATCACAGGCTATATAGGTTCTTAAATATTAAAATGCACTAATACTGTGACTGTAGACAATTGAGAGGGCAAGCACAGATCCAAAGTCAACATGCTAAGAAAGACGAAAAACCATAGGGCATAGTATTACAACCTCTCTTCCCTGGCCTAGCCTCTACCAAATAATATCTCCTTGTCTGTTCCTGTACCACTGACTAAAGATTTTTGGACAAACGTGGAAGGAGCAATAAACAGTGTCAGCAAGCTTGATCGAGTCAAAGTATTGCACATAGAGGCGGTTCTTAGCCTTAAACTTGTGAACATTCCAAGAATTCTATGTGCTCTCCTGAAAGACTTGATCATTATCAATCATTGAACTTCCCAATGATTAAATGACAAGAGCTCCTTCTTACAAGACTCTTCCAGTACACTGCCTAATCTCAGTCAGTTCTTTTATCAATCATTGAACTATCCAATTCAAATGGATCCCCTTCATTCAACAATTCAGCCATAACCACTATCCTTATTACCAGCATGGACACAAAATTCACTTAAAATTCTAGCAAATTGGAAAAAGAAAAACGAACTAATGACACTTCAGACGTCGAAATTGCTTCCATTGGCAAGTATACGCAGATGAATAAATGCATCAACGGACTAACAGTATGATAACGTTAATTTGAATAATAACTATCATATTAAACCGAATCGAATTAACTCTACAACTTCAAGAATTAGTAGTGATTGAACTGGGAGACAGACTAACCAGAGGAGCGACGACGAAATCGAAGCCGGAGTGGACGTTGAAGGCGAGGAGATGCGGCATGTCGTCGGTGAACGCCGTCTCGACTCCGGAGTATCTTGACTCGCTCTTCTCATCGCCAGGCCTTTGTCCAAGCGGCATTGTGTGCTTCTCCAAGGATTTTAGAGTGGGAGTGTTCAAGAGTGAGAGAGGAGGGTTTTTCGAAGGGTTTATGCCATGTGAATGTTCATATATATAGTCGTGGTGGCTAGGGTTTTGACTTGCGAGTGACTGCCGGGGTTTGACATCACGTCGCCGTCCTGGTCTACCCGACCCGAACCCATCTTCTGTATTGGAATTTGTATATTCACCTCAAAAGTTGTACAAATTACTCTTTCAAGTGTCAACCTAATTTGTTGGTGGATCAATAATTTTCTTTTTGGGCCCTGAAATTTGAAATACCTCTGTTCGTTTTTTGGTAAAAGAAGAATAATAGAGGCTGTTTATTTACAAAAAAAAATAGAGTTGTTTTTAGAAATTTTTTTCACATAAAATAAGATTTATATTTACAAATGGAAATTTTACCAAATGGAAATTGGAAAAAGTTATTCAAAATTTGCAAATTAAAAAAGAGTAGTGAAAATCAACTTTTGATTTGTTTTCCATAATTGTCTTTGCTAAATATGGAGAGTTTTCCAATAGTTCTCCATTTGTCAAAAATGGAGATCTTTTCCAATAATTCCCAAAAAAAAAAAAAAAATTCATGGTTCAATTCTCTTTGTTGCCTCCTTTGTCCTTTTTTTCCTTTTTTTCCCCCTTTTTAGTCCATTTCCAACAACAAATTTCTAAACAAAACAGCGAAAATTCTTTAGAAAAACCTATCCCAACAATAAATTTCTGAATATAATAACATGGAATCCTTAAAATCACTTATCTTGTACACAAATAAATAATTGATGAATAATTATTTTTTTTTAACTTGATGAGTAATTTTATTTTTCTTTTTATATATAACAAAAACATTTTCTAGTTTTTTAAATTAAAAAAAAAAAGACTAAAAACAATTAACAAGTAGACGCATTTATGGTTTTCTAAAAGAGAAAATTGTTTTTATTTTCAATAAATGAACATATTTCCCTAATTTTCCATAGAAAATGAGAACTACATTTTCTTAGAAAACTAAAGTTAGAAAATAAAAAACAATTCTCTGAATGTAAACAAAATCATAATAATATTAATGTGTATACTCAACCAATACGAGTTGGCTCAAAATGAGATGGTACATTATAAGACATTAAATACACCTTCAAATTAGAAATAAAAAGTTTACAAAAGTTCGACACCTATAGCTGCAATTTTAGAATGAGAGATACATAAAGAGAAATCTTGATACAAATTATTAATGAAGTAATCTTACGCTTAATAGCACCTCTTGTAACTAATTTAGGCAAAAACCCAAGCATTTTTGCTAAAGCAATATCACCTAGTCATGTTCACATGTCCAAATGTAATTTGCATCGGTGTTGTGACAAAAGTTTGCATATATGACTTATTTAATTGTCATCTTGAATTTGTCCAAAACAAATATGTTTTCAATTTTTCAATAGTTATTGTGATAAAATTTGTATAATCCAGCTATTATTTAAATTTAGGTTTTGAATCTAACAAAAAGTAAAAACCACCATCTTAAACTTGTAATTTCTTTGGGTCTAAGAATTTCATTGATAGCATGAAAAGATTACAGCAGATTATCCCACCCTGATGTTTTTAATCTTTCCATAATAATGCAAGATGGGGGGTAGGAGTATTTCCAACCCAGTTACATGCCAAAGGGCCTCAAAGGATTAGCCAATCTTGTATCACACTGAAATCTAATTAGACAAGACCTGAGTAGCAGCCAACATAAACTTTGAGCTTCTCATTATTGAAATAAATATTGATATAATGTTTCATGTTTGGCAAACATGGGCCCAATTAGTTCGTTTCTAAGGGCCTATGGCTCTTCTTTTTTTTTTTTTGCAGAATAAAAAAAATAAATCCAGACGAGCCCCCAAGTTTGAACAACTTAAGATCTGCTAGTTGTCTAATACATCCAATCAACTATTCAAATCAACTTTTAAGATAGATGATATGTACTCAGATCATTTGGACCGGCCAAAGATACATATTTTAGGGTTCATGTTTGACGTACTGTCTTTTTAAATGAGTAGAGCACAATAACAAGTGGAATTTCAACGAGATATAGAAACATTTTATGACCAATATCAAGTGTCAACACAACTAGGAGAAAATGGAAGAGAAATCCACAAAGAGAACAACGAAAAGCAGATGCATCATACTGGCATATTCACAAATTGAGTTTTGTATCAACTTCATCACTTGTAAACCCAAACATTTGTCTGCATAAAGTTTTGCTCAAGCACTGCCCTTCATTGTGTCATCGACATCATAACCGGAAGTGAGACCATCACGACTGCCTTTAGGATCAATATCATCAAAGTAGTCCTCTCGGGCATTATCAGCTAACATCAGAGCGACCAACCAAAAGAGGGAAGAATCAAGAGACAAGAAGGCACCTCCGCCAAGAAGGCCAGTCTTAGCAGTTGGGCAAGATGTTTGCAGATCGCGATGAACATTGTGCACTAAATGAAGTTGCTCTGTGATTGTGGGCCATAACAGCATTGCTGCTGCTAATCCAGTAGTTCCCCTGTAGTTTAGCCGCACCAATGAAAAATTACAACAAAGCAAGACCACGGAAGAGGAAAGAATAACGTGCATACGAGCGGAAAGAATGATGATTCATGGTATACACGCTACATGATATGTTAGGATTTAAATATCTCAAATCGATTTCAAATATTCAACTCTTTCCTCGAGTTCTATGGGCTAAAGCCAACTTTGGCATGCAGTGAATATATCTTTTCAGCCTACCTACTTAGATGCACAAAGCTTATTTTCCAACTTGCCCAGGAAAGAGTAGGCCCTTGCTAGTTTTGACAGGCCAAGACCACTTTGCATCCAACATACCGCAGAACACAGAACACCAAAAATTACACCGTATTACAATATGAGTACCTTACAATCATTTTCCTTTATCCAAAGATATACCAATTTTTCTTGGCACCTTATTATGCAAACTTTTACTACAATAGGTGTTAATTTTTCGTGATAAGTATCTACCCTATGTAATTTATTTGTAAATATTGGATAAGTGTATCTACGACTGGTGCATTGTCTTAATTGGATAATGGAGCACTTGCCTCATAATATGTATTGCTCATTGCCTGCATGGTATAGTCAACAGATAGACGTAAACCCCATAACCTATCATTTCTAGCTAAGTTAATGTGTATATGATGAGGTCTGAAAGATTCACGAACATAATACAATTTTAAGATAAATTACTTGCTAGGACACAATCCTGGTAAATAAGACTTGTTTCACCCCAAAATTATTTATCCACCTTGTTTCAATCTAAAAGTGCCTCCTTCGAGAGGTGAGGTCACTATCTTATAAAACCATGGTAGAGTAAAAGCAATCAGACCAATTGATTCAGCTATTAGATACCCCAAACTTTTCACACAGCCTCTTGCTCTTTGTTTACATCTTTTTCTTGTATTCTTTCAGAGTTTGGGAGGAGGGGAACCAGGTTATAATTTTCTCCTTATTATTGTTTTTTCCACTTGTATATGCTCCAACTGGTAGATGAATAATGTTCATATCAAAGCTGTAGCCATAGGACAATGTCATACATCAATACCATCTCAAATGAAACTGCCCCCCTTTGAACATAACTAGAGGGCAAACTTTATCCACCAAATATGGTATTTCAATCACTATGTAGTAGAAAACAACTATTGTTCTCGAGTCTTGCACAATGAATTACTTGGTTAACCGGGTACTTCGATCACTACAAGTAGTACACAAGATCTCCAAGTAGCCTAATCAGCTTTTTAGTCAACATATGGGAACCAACTCGCAACATCTACGTGATTCTCTAAGAAGGTTTGAGGTCATTTATCTCAAACCCAAACTCTTTACCCTCGAGTATATTTGTACAAGTGATGATAGCCAAAAAGAGAATAAATGCAGGAGATGTCTATTGTGATGTTTTGCTTCTTTGACTATCATTTCCATCAACAAAGTTATAGGCATGAATTAAAGGAATTATCACTAAAAAGTTACAGGCATGACTTAAAGATCTACTTCTCCTCCTCCTTCCCATCCCTAATTCTCAAGCTTCGTTGATTCATTCTTGACCTGGTAGACTTTTCCTTGTTTTCTGATAAAATTAACCGCAAAATCAGTTTTTATTTTCACTGACAACCATTACCGCTTTTGTACAACACTTATTCCCCCAGAATGCACTCTCAATCTCAATTGGCCAATTTAAGTGTTTCACACTTAGAAAGGAGAAGAAAAATGTACTTATTAAATTCTTATATTTGTCCACAGATGAATCCAATAGATCAGTTAGGTAACTAACAATTCCAACAATGGTTCCTAGCACATTAAAGCAAAGATATTTGAGACTAACGATAGTACTGCAGATATATACAAACAATTACATGCATTTAACATAGAAGCAAATGAAAAGTTAAACGATATGATTGATTGATGAAAGGATACTCACAAAGCAATGTTGAAGAATACAAAGAAGCTAGTGTTACGGAACAAAGCAGCCTGTGGAACTGACTTGCCCTTGTAAGGGTAAAATAATGACAAATATCCAGCTATAGTTGAGGCAACAAGAAATGCAAAAGATACATAGCCCAAGACAACTGTCGGATCAGATGGGTACTTGCAAAGAACGTCACCTTTTCTTGTTATTGGAGTTCCTGAGCCAGGCTGTAAAATGCGAGATAAAAAACACCAAATATTATCACATGCATTCAGAAATATACCTATTTGAAACCATGAATAAACCTTGTTCATTTCGCACGAGATATGAAATCAAGACAGCATTAGACATCTTAAATTTTTCTGTGTAACTAAGATATGCTTTTCACCAAAAATTATAAACCATGCCATCAGGGCCACATGTAGTACAAAAGGAATACAACGAGAGACCCCATAATGGGTAAGCCAACTGGAACAAATAAAGGCTGAAGCATATTATTAGAAATAAAGTAAATAATATGGCTTGTGTGATTTCTCCCACGAATTTTCTGTCGCATGAAGAAATTAGGAGCTTAAAAGAAGTCTTAGTACTGAAACTAAGTTTGAATTAGTGCTTGTGTAGAATACAACACAGGTAAATTGTCACGTGCAAACATCTAAATACGCAAGGATCACATAAATATTACTTCATATTGTTTTTAGACTTTAGGCAATAAAAAATCCTTATTACTCTCACATCGACTTATTAAGCTTAATAGAACCAAATGTTTTACACACTAGAAGAGCATCTAGCTTAAGCTATAACTCGGGCATGCATAGTATTCTCTTCCCTGCCAGTGGGTTTGGGGAGTGGTGAGGAGGATAATTAAGAATCTTATCATCCATTCATTAGTGAACGGAATCATAATGCACGGTACAAGAACAAGGCCGTAGTACTCACTAAGCAAATCACCATGTCACAAAAGCAAAACACCATGTTGACAAGAACACAAGAATTAAAGTCAATCTCCACCATTAACGAATCAAAAATAAACAACTTCTAAATGAAAACATGCACAAAATTGAAAAGCTAGACAGATACTATGCACATATTAAAACAACAGGTAAACGATTTAACAACCTAGAAAAATAAACCATTTTGCTGCATTACTCTCCCAGAATCAAGTCAAAGCCAACATCTTTATCATAGTCAAGAATTGAATACTACCTTTTTGTTTTCAGCAATCACTCCGAATACAAAAGACAACACCCCAAGGGTTGCCACTATTACTGACATTTGCTTAATACTCATTGCCATTTTGCCTTCTCACTTCCACTACTGCTACCTGCAAAAAAAATACAACACAATAAACAAATAACCCATAAGATTTTCTACCCTTTTTTTTTCCCGTCTAAAACTTGTACCATAGAACAATCAAAAAACAAAAGAAACAAAAATTTGTTTCATTACGCAAAATCGGATTATGTAGATCTGACGAGACCATTAATTCCCTTCGACAATTAGAAGCCAAAAACAACAACCCTTTTCTAAAATCAGCCTAAGCATGTCCCATGTCATCTATTTTATTGGTAAAACGCTGTAAAAAGTCACATATCTGGAAAAATAAATAAATATATAAATAAGAACAACAAAGATAGTACAAAGAATTGCAGCAGCATTAAGAAAAAGAATATATATATATATAAACTCACACGCATGCATATATGTGTGTGTCAACAAAAATATTAAAAGAAGAGTACAAAATACAGATAACCCATGATCCTAATTAGTGCGACAAGGGCTTCGTTTGATTATATTAAGCCAAAAAATGAAAAGAAAAAAAAAAAAAAATATATATATATATATATATATACTTTATCATGCTTATGGACTAGATTGCACATTAACCCGCCCCCCCCAAAAAAAAAAACTGATTAAAAAAAAAAGAAACATAATTTTTTTAGACAAAAAGTGATCATACCCTTTTTCTGTTGTGTATTAGAGGAGGGGTAGGTGAATTTGGGATGACAAGCGATGAGTTCAAAGTAATATAGGTGGTTGGCAAAGTGTGGAGTAATATGATGTTAGTACAGGGGTCAACGAAGAAGTTTGTGATTGGTTTGACTTTCACGATAGTTTGTTTCCTTTTGGGATTCATTTTTAGATACTATCTATCTACTACGTTAGTTTAACCCGCATGGTTTGGGATTTAGCGGACTGCGTACGTACATTAACATTATCGTCATCGTTGTCAGTGTGCTTATGTTCTTTTAAATTGATTTTTTATTTTAAAAAAAATTGTATGATTTTTAACTCTTAAGAAAAGTATAATCTAAATTTTTAAAAAAAAGTTTTAGGGTCTGTTTATTTACAAAAAAAATTAAATTTATTCTCTAAGAAATTTTTTTTTATAAAAAAGAACTGAAAATAAAATGTCTTGTTCACTAAACAAAATTTTTTTCAAATAAAACTTAGATTGTTTTATATAGTTTACTTCAATAAAATTGGAGGTTTTTTTCCTAACAATTTCTTACTTAGAAAACATGCCTAAAAACTTAAAAACTCTAATTTAGTGATCCTTGGTTCAATTTCTCTTCTTGTCCTTTTTCTCTTTCTCCCCCCCCCCCCCTCAAAAAAAAAAAAAATCAGCTAGCCCTTGTTCAACATAAAATTAATTCTTTTATTCAATTTTACACAATCATCTAACACCTTATTTTTAAAACTTATCTATCTCACATATAAGTTTTACACTATTAATATTTAATAATAACAATAAGAAAGAGTTTAAACAACTTAATGAGAACACATGAATTACACAAATTTTCACTTGATCTTTCTTTAAGAGAAATACTTTTTAATTTGAAAAATAATTCTACACTTTAAAATGCATTTTCTAGTTTTTTTGAAAGAAAAAATTTTAAAAGATACTTAACAAATAAGCACGTTTTTTAGTTTTGTAAAAAAAAGAAAGTTGTTTTCTATTTTTTTTTGGTAAATGCATTTTTTAAAGTTTTTTAACTAAAAATGAGAATTTTTAAAAAACTAGAGTTGAAAAATAGAAAATAGGTTTCTATAAGTAAACAATATCTTAATTTAAAAAAATGAATATTTGTTGAAAAAGGGTATCATTTTATATGAACAAAGTATTTTTTATGGGAAAAGATATCCACAAATGGGCCCTAAGTCCGTTATGGTCCTGATTCATTGGAGTTAAGCCCGGGATACATGACAAATGCCATGTTAAGCTATAAAAGTAAATTTATTTATAATTAATATTTATTTATAATTAATTTTTTTCTGTCTAAAATTCAAAATCTGATTCATCTTCTTTTTAAGCTATAAAAATTATTAAATTGTGCGCAGTTTCATCGTTGCCATAAAAATCTGATTCGTCCATTTCCGAATGGAAATAAGTCTATATAAAATTTTATTATTATTACTTGAAACGAAAAAGTCAAATTAAATGTTCAATCAGAGATGGAATGATGTGACTTTTTTATGTCCCTTCTTAGTATATGACGATTCGGAGGTGGCTTTTAAAATGACACAAAATATGTAATTAATATCCAAAATCTATTTTATTTTATTATTTTTTATGCTTGCAAACTAGAAAACTTGTTAAAGAGATATTTTTTTATCAATTCAAAGTACATACTACTAAAGGGTCTAGATAAGATAATAAAATGTCCAAAACAGGGATCACAATGATACTGTTTCCACCCAAAATTATACCGAGATTGTCGAATCATTTTTTACCTTTTAATTAGTGATAGTTGTTACCATCCTCTTAAAACAAATCTCGCATGACATATGGAATTGAATGTTGAGTCCAATATACAAACACACGGGACCATGTGTATTGAATTTCTCTACCATTTCTCTCTCTTTCCTTTTCTGCCAAAGACTCTGTTACAAGTGATATTCTCGGGTTTAATGCATACCAATCTCACGATCTAAGTTCATTATGTACTAATAGTGTGGTTGGAGCGATCTTATATTAAAATGCTTATCCGGTTAAAGTGATGGTACTTGTAAGAAATAAGGCGGAAATTGATTACTTATTTCTTATAAGATGGAAAAGTATAATTTGTTTTGAGTTTTCATGTATATCATAAAATGTCGTAAATTTTATAAGATATATATTCATTTTAATAAGGTAAGCATCTTTTAAATAAGACTGTAACAAACAGCGTATTAGTAAGGTTAGGCCTATATCTAATAAATATAAGTCTTGTGCAAGACACAATAGGGATAATTATTCGCACACAATATTCATCTCTCTCTTGCGAATTCTCCACGCATTGTCTTATTAGACATGATCTTTATCTCAATATGGATATTATAGAGCTTTCATAATATTTGAAGATATTAACAGCTATAGCTACATTTCAAAATTAATAGCTAGTATAAATGTATAATTATAGCACATAAATTTCTTATTTGTTATTTCGATAATTCTTTGCATGCAATTTTCATTTCTCTCCACAAATTCTCCACTTATTGTTTTATATTGATATGATCCGATCCAATTACGTATATCGTAGATCTTTCACAATAATTAGTTACAGTATATTTTCGCTACACATATAGACCTTTAACAAATTTTACAAGTTTCTGGAATGAGATTCCCAGAATTTGTTGTACAAAATAGTTCAGAGGAACTAAAATTACACAATATGCTTTCAAGAGGGGTCATCAACTTAAACAACAATAAAATTGGGATTTTTGCAAACTAATCAGAGGCTCTAAAACACAATTAGCTGAAGATATATATATACAAATAACATCATTATATAAATTGCACCTCTGGCTCTTTATGGTCATCCACATCTTCTGATTTTTCAAAGTGGTCTTCTCTCACATTGCTGATCAACATTAGGCTAACAAACCAGAAAAGAGAAGCATTGAGAGACATAAATGCACCCCCACCAATAAGGCCTTGTTGAACAGATGGGCAATCTGTGTTGGGATTTGTGTGAAAATTGTTGACAATGTTGATGTGCTCAGTGATGGTTGGCCATAATAAGAATGCTACAGCTAGTCCAGTTGTACCCCTGTGTTAATTCAAAAATAATTTACAAAAATTAATACATACAACTAGGAATGATTGGGATTATAGCCAATACTGCATTTTGTGTACTAGGAAATCATTATGTAAAAGAAAAAGGAAAAAAAAGGGCTTTCATATTGATGATATGGTAATAAAGCATTGCCACCCCTAGAAAAAATTATTATTTGAGGGGAAAAAAAATAATTACTACTTTTTTTTTTAAAATGTAATAAGAGGGTAAATCACATTGAGTGCATCTTTCGTGAGGATGATGTACCTGCTCGTAATGGTGACGGGGGCATTATTCTTTTCTTTTTTAAGTTTTTAATCAAAAAATAGAAAAAAAAAAGTTGCATGAAAAAATATATTTAATGAGTTTCATCATTAAAAATAAGATAGTAAATGATTCATCATAACACAAAGAAGACATTGAGCATTCAACAATTTCAAAACGTGTAATCATAGGACCATTATAAAATTTAGTTCAATTATAATAGCTGAAATTATTTCCTTATGTTTTTTGTATATTAATATGTCATATACAAAATTTAACTTACAGTGAGATGTTAAAGTAAGAGATGAACCAACGGTTGTTAAAAGCTGCCACTTGAGGTATTGATTTCCCTTGGTATGGATAAAACAGTGAGAAATATCCAGCAGCAGTGGATGCCACCAGACATGCAAAAGAAATGTATCCCAGCAGAACCGAGAGAAGAGATTTGTATTTGCATATGACAACCCCATTTGCTTGAATTGGTTCCCCTGCTGGAGACTACAATTGCCAAAATGCAACCGGCAAACAAACAGGAAATTTGGATTAGTTTCCGATAAAATGTAGTTTAAAGTATTAATCTTGCAGGATTTAATTATGATTACTTAAAAGTTATAACGTATTTCTTTATTCTACCATTATTCTTTCTATGCATGGATCTATGACAATATTATAGTACCGCAGACTCTTTTCTTTTAATATAATTTCTTTTTTGATAGTCTGGCTCCTTTGTCATCAGTTCACCAACTTCCCTAATCTCCCGGCACTGAGTAGGTCTCAGCCCCCACAATAAATGTGAAATTTGGTAGGTGAAAACTTTTTGTACAAGTAGTATTTTGTAACAAAATTTAGCCTATAAAATCTTTTACAAGAATAAGCATTAAAAAGTTATTGTGCTATAATTAAGCAGCATTGTTCAAGAGACTAGCCCTTTTGAGCTCGGCGAGTACTCCACAAGTGAATGATACTATGCCAAGCCCGATGGTTACCACAGCCATCTTGGCGGGAGTGATAGCCATTGTGAGGTCCAAGAATGCTTTCCTGAGGCCCCGCCCCTGCGAAAAAAAAAAAAATGCCGCAACCATGTACAAAAACCATAAGACTCTTGAGATCAGAAACGGAGAAGATATTTGGTACATATTAAATGTTGGAAAATAGGAGTACTTCTCACATGGACGAATTATAAATTATGATTTTTAAGACTGGCATATAAGATTATAGTTAGTTCTCCGACTAGTAATTGTTTTCGGGATAAAACTTTATGTATCTTTTCTTTAAAGTGAAATATATTGGAGTTGAGAATTGGTCAAATCTTCTCTTGTTATGTATCATCAAACTCTTGTATGCATCAGTAAGATCCTGATCTATCTCTTGCATTAGAATCATTTGATTTTAAAATGGAGCCTTGTTTTCTGGAAAATAAAGGAAGAAAATGAGATGCATACATGGAATAGGGAAAAAATGGTACATTTACATGCATCATTTTTGCAGCATAAGGTTACTTTGAAATATGTTACTCTAGATGTTTATAGCTTGATAATTAAAAGCATAAACAATACTTCTTCTCGTAAATCAAGAAATTAAAATCATTTTACACAATTCTCTACGGAAATTACGTTTTTTAGGATTCGACACTTTTAGCGTAAGTTCAAAGAAATTTTTTAAAATAGTTCAGAGAAAATGAGAAATGAAAAAAATTATTCCATACAATTCTCGGCAAACAAACAAACAGAAAAACAAAGAATGAACAGGCAATTGTTTGAGATACCTCTAAGAGTTTCTTTGGGGACTAGGGAGAATCAGGAACTGGTTGAATGCAAAAGAAAATGGCCCCCAAGAATTCTTTCTGAAATCCCAGTTTTTATGCAGACTACAATGGTAAATATTTTTGTGATTGTGGGCATATTAATTACTGGAGGAGTTTTCAAATGAGTCAATTGATGGCTGTGAGTTGTTAATCAAGGGTACACCAAAAGTCTGTTCCTAACTTTTCTGCTATATTGATTATTGATGGCAAATGCATATTTGTGCACTAACCACACAGTTTTTAAGTCAAATGTTGACCACAGCTTTGACTACATAAATTATTTTAGTCTTGGTTTCCTTTTCTCTTTCTGTTAGGCATGTAATTGATTCCGGACACATGTTTGGAGATAATATCGTTATGCAAACACCAGTAACGGTGTTTAGCTTTGCTTATTTAGGGTGTTTATAAATATTTTTAAAAAAAAATCTCTTACATATTTTTTACTATTGGAGTGCTTATAAGCACTAAATAAGCAAAGCCAAACACCCTCTAAGTGCTTTACATAAATATTTGACGAGGAAATTATACCGTTGAATGTGTTAAATCTTAATATTATGAGATTTTTGAGGTAGTTACTCTAAATATAACTAATATTTTATTTTGCTTTAACTAGAATATATTAGTTTTAAGAAGATGTATATACTTGTGTGAAGACAAGTAAGAGAAGAGTGAAAGAAACAAAAAAGATGATGCTAGCCAAAATGAATAATACTTTACTCATGTAGTTCTTTACTCTTTCGTTGAGTGGTAAAAACAAATATATTGAATGTCAAATCTCTTAGCACAGTAATAATTCTCACAATATAGAAAGAAACGATGAATTACTCGGCTACATATACCAATGCTCAATTAGATATTTGTGTAACTTGGTCCTGAGATTATGTGTTCAATAACTCAAGAAGGAGAACTGTAAAATGGACACAGATCTTATTGTCATAGATTAAATGTACAGATATACGAGAACATGGCTAGGGAAAAAAGGAGAGCAGGGGCAATTACATGCAAATCTTGCCTCTGATCCCCTCTAACCCTGCCATAGAGAACGAACTAAAAGAGAAAATATACAGGCCTTCCCATGAAACGTGCGTGCATATTCTGTCTTCATTCTCAACTAAGTATCGCAGAAGGCACACCAGTTATTCTAGAGTCAGCTGTGTAGTACATGAGATTAGTCACTGATTAACGGTAAAATGCTTCCTTTTCCCATGTTGAATATGTGCCCAATGGGGAAGCAGATATTTAAGATTCACAATGCTGTTTCAGTTTTGTCTGAAGAATGAGTATGAAGGGTATTTGAAAATATATGAGAACAAAACCCATCGTGTGTGATCTGCTGCCTTGTATAGACTTGCTTACTGATGCCTCTGAAGGCAATCTTTTGATCTTAAATCTGCCTGCATTTTGGAGAAAGAACGGGAGAAGGGCGGAAAATTAAGTTACAAACTGCAGTAAAATAAGAATAATGTGGAAACTCAAAAGTGAACTAGTACACGGGCGTATTATGTTAGTAGATATTGGACAAATCTGAATGACTTTAGAAAGCGGTAAACAATCTCCTATCAAGCAAGATAATGATTAGCATCAAGCATCTGTCAATATTTAACCAGAATTTTATTCATGAGAGATAATGTGCAGATATTCCAATGATCAAAAGCAATTTAGAAGCTCACAAGTTAAACCTTGGCATTCACCTGACGGATGGGCTCTGGAACACGGAATTTACGAGTCAACTTCACAATTTTGATGGCAGTGGCGAGAGATACACGGTGACCAACTGAAATGAAAATAGGTCTCCGTGAACCTTGAGCTGACTGCATTGCCTGCTCATAAGCGTTTAAAACTAGTGGAGCTTTTTGACACGGCAAAGCATGTAATATAAAAGATCATTATTCACATTTGCGCAAAAATTTGAGTAAAATGTACATTTAAGGTGACCAAGAATCAGAATAATTGATGGCATGTTGACAAGGATTGAATCAGAACTCCATAGGTCTAAAACTGTTAGTTTACTATACAATTGCAAGAAGCACAACACAGTACACATTTAACACACAACAGAGTGCCAGATTATAGAGCTAACCTAAATGATGAAGGGCATTAACCATCCACATTTAAAGCGTAAAGGCCTGCCAAGAAGGCTGTGAACTAACAGGGTTCAAAGTTCAAAGTGATACTAGCCCAATAACCTAGCAGTTAAATTATAGGGAAATGGAAAATTTAATAGAATCTCTTACCGCTCCCCATGTACTTCCAGAGTCCCCAGTAAGAGTCAAGATATCTTCAAATGAGCTTCCCTGGGCATCAAGGAGTCCTCTTACTCTTGATATGTGGAGGCCATCAACATGATGTAGCTGGCATAAAACAAGTACTTCCACATTACTGAACTCCATAGTCCATGATACAAAATATGATCACAAAGTTTGAGAACCAATTAAAAACTAAGTACAAATATAAAGGATAAAAAGGATTTCAAGGGTAGAAGCATAGGGCCTTGGAAACCTACATTTTTGCCAATTCCAATAGTGGGAAGATCAACCAGAACACCAAGATGACAAGCCAACCCAAAGCCTGCAGAATTTACCGTGGTTAAGAGAAGTTCGCCAAAAAGCGAAAAACTGCTTTTTCCACAAACTCAATTAACTAATCCTCAAGTATGTGTGGAATATAATTACTGAAAAACCAACACTCCTCTCCAGCTCATGAGAATCTCCACTGTGTCTTCAGATGTATTCACTTGCATTCATTCAAAAAAACAAAGAAAGAAAGAAAGAAAGAGAAAAGGACAAATAAGATAAACCCCTCCCTAAGAACCTAATTTTCTAATGACAATGTTCATATATTCTTAGGGTAGAACCTAGGTCCATCCACATGTGACCATATTTTCTCGCTCCCTATGTTCCATCTTTTCTTACTAATTATCTTCCTCCAGTCTTGCACGTCACTTCTGATGGTCGCTATACTCTCACTAACTCTATTCCTCTTTTCTAAGTTCAATGATTTCAACTGAGTCCTACATAAGGAAGATTGTTAAATGAAAAATCCTCCTTCATGAGCTCAAAGACCACCATATAACTTATGGGCTTATGACAAAAAGACATTTTATAACAAAAAAGATTTTGACATTTTGCCTATCAAAATATCAAATGATTGAAAAATACTGTTGCATGGTTGCTAATAAGCTTGAGCCTGTTGGCTCTTATCACCTGCTTGGGAGTGTGAAGAAATAACACTGTGCTTGTATTACTTAAGAGTCAGGAGTTGCCTTTAAAACTTTCAACATCTATTGAAATTGCTGTCTACAACATAAATTACAAATTCAGTAGATCTTGCTAGCTGCATCACGTTGTAACAAACGCCTCCTCAAATTGAGTGTGGGATTCCCAACTATTTAATTGATCAACCTCCAAAATCACCATAATTTGGTAAGTTTCTGATCTCCAAGTTTAACAACCAGAAAAGTAGGGAATATATTTCCTGGATCAGCTCTGGAACTTGAAATATTGCAAAATTACCAATTTTCTTTTAATGTATGAAGATGACTGAGAACCAGCAAGAACAGATGCTATATGTCTCAGTTAATGTATCAAGAAATGGAAAGGCCATTAAAACCACTACATGCAGAAAAATATTGAATGTTTAATCTATGTCTACTACATCTTGCAAGGCTACTTCTAGACCCCAACCCGCACCACCTTTCAGAAGTAAGTTTAGATGATGACAATCCTTTGAAAGACATATCTTGGATAATTTCTTCAAGGTATCGATGATAAGGGAATAGCTATGTAATAGATTATATAGGTTATCAAAGTGTACTATTTGTACTACTGGTGATAATAAGTACAGCTATGTACTAGCGTTAGTTAGTTAGTTATAGTGGCTGACTATCACCTATAAATACTATACTTGTAACTGTTTTTAATAACAATAATAAGATGCTCTTCTCTCTCTTCTTTCTCTCTTTCTCTCTCTAGTTTTCATGGTATCAGAGCAAGTTGATTCTGAAATCTCCATGGCTGATCTCTACATAGCTTTATTGTTGAAATTTTTTTTTTCTTGCAGAATTTGCTTGATTCCTTCCTTCTCCTTCTTCGATTTCAATCTCTTGCTATTTTGATCACAATTTTGCCCTAATTTTCTTCATTTTCTTCATTTTGCACTTAGGGTTTTTGTGATCAATTTTCTGTCATAAATCTTAAAATTTCCATCCAATTTCTATTTTCTCTCCATCAATCTCTTACTCTCTTCAGTGCGATCCAGAATCACTATAATTTTTCTCAATCCGATCAGTTTTTCTAGTCTTCTCCTTTAATCTCTCATTTTGCTATATGTTGGCTATGGCTTCTTCATCATTTTCTGGATTTCGGGATGAAGTCACTGGGCTAAAACCTTTTCTTCAGAATTTTAATCACACAAATCTGGTCAAATTGGACAATACCAACTATGCATTGTGGAGGCCTCAGATTCAAGTCTTGTTCAAAGCATACAAGTTGTTTGATCATTTGACTGGCTCAACTCCTCCTCCTCCTACGACTATACTTCATCCATCTGGCAGAGAAGAAACCAATTCTGATTTTCTCAACTGGCAGATTCAAGATGAACACCTTAAGCTGTGCTTGTTATCTACTATTTCTCCTTCTGTCCAGCAACAGGTGTCTCATCTATCTACTACTCATGAAGTCTGGTCTGCTTTGGTTTCTAGGTATAGCTCTCCTAACTGGTCTCATGTTTATCAGTTGAAAATGAGACTTTGTACTTTGTCTAAGGGTACAATGTCTATGACTGCTTACTTAGATCATGTCAAAGGTCTAGTGGATTGTCTTCATAATGCATCAGAAAGTGTCTCAGAAAAAGATCTAGGGCTTGTTTGGATCGACTTTTTTCAAAAGCGCTTTTTTTAACAACTTTTGAAAAATAGCTTTTTTGAAGAAGCTGAAAATTCTGGCTTCTAAAAAAAGCTATATTTGAGCTTTTTTCAGAGTTTCAGCTTTTTTGGAAGCCAAATCAAATAGTTATTGCAAATTTAATGTAACTTTTTCAAGAAAAAAAGTACTTTTTCCTGAGAAAAAAGCCAATCCAAACAGGGGCCTAGTCATGTACATCTTGAAAGGTCTTCCAATAAAGTATGAACCTATCAAGGCCTCTATAAGGACTAGACCTGTTCTGATTACCTTGGCAGAGCTTACTAGTCTTCTTATTGCTGAAGAGTTGCATCTTCAAATGAATCATTCAGTCTCTCTAACTGATGCATCACCTTAGAGTCCTGCTACTGCTCTTTACTCCAATTTCTCTCAAAGAGGTAGGGGTAGAAATAATAATAGGGGAGGTCGAGGTGGTAGAACTCAGAACACATCTCAACCTAGGCCTGTTAGTTCATTCTCTGGTATTCTTGGCACTCCACCTACAGGATCCACCTCCTCTCAAGCCTCTACTACTCAAGGGACAGCAGGCTCCTCCACCAAAATCTATTGTCAAGTTTGTGGCAAACCAAATCACATTGCCTTAAACTGTTGGCATAGATTTGATGGTGTTAACTACCCTTCTGAGCAGTTTGCTCCTAAGCAGGCTCATATGGTTCAGCATGCTACTATTACACCTCAGCAATCTTCTACCACACAGAACTGGATTTTGGATTCAGGGGCTAATACACATGTCACAAATGATGCTGTCCAACTTCAGACATTGTTTCCCTACACTGGTTCTACTTCTGTGGCTGTAGGAAATGGTCAACAACTACAGATTCAGAGTATGGGAAATGGTATTGTTTCTCCTTCTCATGTTTCTTTCTCTCTATCAGAAATTCTTCTTGTCCCTCAAATTTCTCATAACTTGTTATCAGTTCATAAGTTCACCTCAGATAACAATCGTTCCATTGTTTTTAACTCTAAGGAAGCCCTTATACTGGACAACAATTCTCATCAGGTCCAGTGCAAGATCCCCTGTAACAAAGGTCTCTACTGTCTTCCAAGCTTGGACATCCTTCAGCAAATGCTTCTGCTGTGTTGTCTAGGCTATTGAATGTTAGATTACCTACTACTAGTCTAGACTGTAAAGCTTGTTCTCTTGCTAAAGCACATAAATTGCCCTTTTCTTTGTCAAATTCTATAGCTAATTCTGCATTTGAGCTTGTACATTCAGATATTTGGGGCCCTGCTCCTATACATTCTAATGCAGGTCATAGATTTTATATTGTTTTCTTGGATGACTATTCTAGATATGTGTGGCTTTATCCTTTGAAAAAGAAGTCTGATGCTTATCAAGCTTTTCACAGTTTTCATACCATGGTTTCCACTCAATTTAACACTACTATCAGAATATTTAGAACTGATAATGTTACTGAGTACTTGAGTCATCAGTTTCAAATCTTTCTACAATCCTTAGGTACTATTCATCAAACTAGCTGCCAATATACTCCAGAACAGAATGGTAGAGTGGAAAGAAAACACAGGCACTTAATTGAAACAACACTAGCATTATTACATCAGTCACATCTACCATCTTCTTTCTGGCTTGAAGCTTTAGCTATGGCAAATTTCTTGATAAATAGACTACCTACACCTGTTTTGCATAACAAGTCACCCTTTGAAGTTCTATACAAACAAACACCAAATTACAATGCCCTTAAAGCATTTGGTTGCCTTTGCTATCCTTGGATAATACCCTATACTAAACACAAGTTGCAACTTAGGTCCACACCTTGTGTTTTTCTGGGCTATTGTAACACTACTAAAGGGTTCAAATGCATGGATTCAGCCACTCATAGAGTCTACATATCTAGACATGTTCAGTTCAAAGAAACAGTATTTCCCTATGGTGCCTCTTCTAATCTCACTGCAGAAAATTTCTCTGCTCCTTTTCTTTCTCATGATTCTCTTTTAGAGAGGCCTGATCCTTCACAACTTATTACTCCAGTAATACAATCATCTTCATTTACTTCTCCAGCGTTCAATACTCAGGTGAGCTCTGTCTCATCTTCACAATCACCTTCATAGTCTTCTTCTGTTCAGTCTTCTGTTCCTAGTATTCCCTTTCCACATACAGAGTCTCCCTTAGCTGTACCTTTGGAGTCTTTGTCTGATTCTTCTTCCTCTCATTCTGAGTCTGCCTCTACTTCACAGTCACAATCAACTTCCTCTGATTCATTTTCCAGTTTTGTTCCTCAGTCTAGGCATCCAATGTTGACCAGGTCCAAAACTGGTTGTCTTCCACCCCCTCTGTATCAACTAAATTGTCTTATTCTCACTCCTACTACTCATGAACCTGTTTCTTATAAGGAGGCAGCTAAGTATAAATGTTGGGCTACTGCAATGCATGAAGAATATCAAGCACTGATGTCTCAACAAACCTGGGAACTTGTTCCTTTACCTGAAGGAAGGCAACCTATAGGATGTAAATGGGTGTTCAAAATTAAGAGGAATGCTGATGGTTCTGTTGCAAGATATAAAGATAGGCTAGTGGCTAAAGGATACCTGCAAGAATATGGGCTTGATTATCAAGAAACATTTAGTCCAGTGGTCAAAAATCAAACAATTAGAGTTGTGCTTTGCCTAGCTCTGCATTTTAAATGGTCACTGAAACAACTAGATGTTTCTAATGCTTTCTTGCATGGTAGTTTGGAAGAGGAGGTCTTTATGACCCAGCCTCAAGGTTTTTTGGATCCTAGCTTTCCACACCATGTTTGCAAACTCAAGAAATCTCTCTATGGGCTTAAACAAGCTCCTAGAGCTTGGTATCAACTTCTGTATTCCTATCTTCTTAGTCAAGGGTTTCAATCTAGTTCTGCAGATGCTTCTTTGTTCATCCACAAGTCTAAGACAGATTTTACTCTTGTTTTAGTTTATGTGGATGATATAATATTAACTGGCAGCTCTTTGTCCTACATTAATACCCTTATTTAGTCCATGGGTACACAATTTGCTATGAAGGACTTTGGAATCGAACCCTAATTCTCCGTCACCCGTCACCACCATGGTAGGCCACTATCCTACCATCGAAAGTTGATAGGGCAGACATTTGAATGATGCGTCGCCGGCACGAGGGCCGTGCGATCCGTCGAGTTATCATGAATCATCACAGCAACGGGCAGAGCCCGCGTCGACCTTTTATCTAATAAATGCATCCCTTCCAGAAGTCGGGGTTTGTTGCACGTATTAGCTCTAGAATTACTACGGTTATCCGAGTAGTAGATACGATACTGACGTGCAAATCGTTCGTCTGACTTGGGTATAGGGGCGAAAGACTAATCGAACCATCTAGTAGCTAGTTCCCTCCGAAGTTTCCCTCAGGATAGCTGGAGCTCGCATGTGAGTTCTATCGGGTAAAGCCAATGATTAGAGGCATCGGGGGCGCAACGCCCTCGACCTATTCTCAAAGGGTCAGTTATCATATTTCTTGGGCCTGGAAGTTAAAACTTCCTCTTCTGGCATTCTAGTTCATCAAACTAAGTATGCTACTGATCTGCTACAAAGAACGGGTCTTACTGATTGTACTGCAGCAGTCACACCTTTCTGGGCCAAAACTACAAAGGCAATACAGGATCAAACACCCTATGCAGACCCTCATCATTACCAGACCAGATCTTCAGTTTGCCATCAATGCTCTTTGTCAACACATGCACTCTCCTACATGTGCAGATTATGCAACACTCAAGAGGACATTGAGATATGTTAAGGGTACTCTCAATCAGGGTTTAAATTTTCAGGCAGGACCACTACAACTTCATGCTTTCACAGATTCAGATTGGGCCACAGATGTTATGGACAGGAAATCCATTTCAAGCTATGCTATTTACATAGGTCCTAATTTGGTGTCTTGGTGCTCTAAAAAGCAGTCATCAGTGGCTAGGTCATCTACTGAGGCAAAATATAGAGCTATGGCACACTCAGCTGCAGAAATCAAGTGGTTGTCCTTTCTGTTTCAAGATTTGTCCATTTCACCTTCCTGTTCCTATTTTGCATTGTGATAACATTTCAACTATGGCTCTAGCCTCTAATCCTATTTTTCATGCTAGAACTATACATATTGAGATAGACTATCACTTTGTTAGAGAACAAGTTGTTTCCAAAGCCATTCAGCTAGCCTATCTTCAGTCTCAAGACCAAGTTGCAGATCTGTTTACGAAATCTTTATCTCCAGATCAGTTCAATTACCTAAAGGGTAAGCTTTCTTTGGCATTCACCAAACATCAGCTTGAGGGGGGCTGATAAGGGAATAGCTATGTAATAGATTATATAGGTTATCAAAGTGTACTATTTGTACTACTGGTGATAATAAGTACAGCTGTGTACTAGCGTTAGTTAGTTAGTTATAATGGCTGACTATCACCTATAAATACTATACTTGTAACTGTTTTTAATAACAATAATAAGATGCTCTTCTCTCTCTTCTTTCTCTCTTTCTCTCTCTAGTTTTCAATCGATAATTGGATGAAAACCATAGCCCATGTTTACATACCTAAGATGGCAGCCCATGCAAAAATGCTCATGATATGAGCTTTGGTAAAATAAGTACTGAAACCTTGGTTTGAATAATAGTCTCTGATGGTTCTTGCTTTGAAACAACATAGCATGTACAAACAATTAAATGCTATGGGGGAGGTCAAGAACCAGAATGTTACAATTACAAGAATTGCATTAGAGCCAAGATTTAGATGTAACAAAAGAATATTGAAACAACAGTTGAGAAACAAAGACTTGCCTCGAGGATGAAGTAATCCATTGCCGTCAACCATTAGTACCTGTCGACATTCATGATCTGATGGGTGTTAGGATTGAGAACCAAAAATAGATAAATCAAAATCCCGGGAAAAAGAAAAATCCGTCTTTTAGTTTGTGCCACTGAGATATCTTCAATATATCCAATGAAATGTGCAGAACAGCACAAAATATAAAAATTTAGAGAAAAGCTTTCTTTTACTTAAAAGTGAGAACTCACTGGAAACAAACTGACTTTAGTTATTGTTAATTACAATGACAATGAGGATGTTGGTACGGCACAAAATTTAACGCAATAATCAAGATGAGCAACTACCTGGGGATAGTACGGATGTGCACTCTTCTTCATTTTCTCTAGAAGCTCTAGAAGTACAGGAGCCTAAAACAAATACGACCGATTGACATCAATTTTACATAGTAATACAAAATAAAGGAACAATGTCCAATGACATAGCAAAAACCCCATCTTGTATCCCCTTTCCCTTTCCTCAAATTCTTCTGGAGATTAAATACATTTAGCACAGTCACATTACGAATCCTTGTCTCTTGTTTTTGTAAGAAGTCAAAGTCAACATACATAAACCATAATAGGCTCATAACATAACTGAATGCACAACCACAAAAAAATCCCCCATTTTTGTTCACTTTCATTCATTCACTTTCATTCATTCACTTAGAGCCTGCAGTCCCACCAAATTTGGTCAAAAACACAATCATTGAAGCCCATCGAGAAAACATCATGGCGCGTGTTTTGATTTTATTCTCATTTCTTTCCAAATATAAATTAGGATATGCTTCCTAAAACAGGCACACAGACATTGCATACAAACATATAACGAAAGATAAAACAAAAACAAAACCAGAAAAACAAAAGAAAAGTATATTAAAGAAAGTAAAAGATAAATTGAACTAAACGGGTCAACTACAAAAGAACTCCTATTTCTTTACCCCAAAAAAAAAAAAGAATTCATTTCCACACCAATTGTGACCTCGCTAGTCTGCTAACAAATTGTAAAGCATCATAACAATTCCATAAAGAAACCTACTAAAATTTATCGTTCTTTCTAATAAAAGATAGAGGGTTGCCAGGTTCTATTCATATCTAATGTTCAATTTCAAGAAAACACGAAAATTATATTATTCACACAACTCAAATTGGATTGCAAGAAAAATAAAGAAATGGGTACAAGAAAAAACACCTCTCTGAAGGCAAGAAAGCCAGGAACATATGGAACTTGCAACTTAACAACACTGGAATCTTCATACAAAACTTGGAGCTTTTCAAGGTCCAGCACTACGAGTGTCCCACAGGCAATAGAAGAATCTTGTTTTGAGAAGCTCAAGTCAACTCCACCCACGTGCTTCAATACTTCACCATCATCATTTTCTTCTTCACCTTCTTTATTTATGGGTATTTTCCATTTGAAGTCATCTTCTGTGATCAGCTTTTTCTTGAGTGTATTTTGTATCCTGAAAATTTTAAAATACATTTATCAAATATCTCTTTTGATAATATATAAATAAATATATATATGTATATGTATATGTAAATCATTATATGAAATTCTAGTGCTTACTCAACCCATTTTAGCTGAAGTTCAGGGGACAAATTTGAGGAAGACGCTTCGTTTTCCATTTCTGTATGATGTTATTATCTTGTATATTTCTCTTGTGCGCATACAAGAAAACATAAAGAATCGGGCTTTTTGGTGATTTCATGACCAACTACGCCCAGTTTATGGCCAGTTTTAATGGGTTTTTCCGGAGGAAACAAAAAATAAAAAAAAAATTTAAAAGTTTTTGGCCGTAAGAACTGAGCTTGGTTTTTTCTTTTTCTTTTTCTTTTTCTTTTTTTTTTTAGTTTACACTTTTTAGAAAACACTTTGTTCCAAAAAAATTAAAAAATATTAAAAATATACATCCATACGAGCCCTTAATAGTTGCAAATACTCGGTCGCATTGAGTCTAATTACTAGTTGAGTTGGGCCGGGTAAACGCTCGAGAGAGCCCAATGAACACCAAAAATATAGCATTAACTAGTATTAGTTTTTTTATTTGATTTCAATCTTTTAGATGTTTTTAGTTTTTAAATTTTTTTTATAATTTTCAAAATTTTTATTTCTTGATATTTCAATTTTCAAATGTTAACTTTAAAATTTCAAAGAGCATAAAACTTTGTTTTAGGCCTCTAAAAACTCAGTTTTATTCATAATCAAATAATTTATGAACTTATTTTTTATTTTTTTTCTCACAATGAGCCTCAATCTAGAATATATTCTAAGTCATTTTTTGAAAATATTATGGACTAAATTGGTTATTTTTTAGATGATAAAGACTAAAGTGATATTTTTTTAATACATCACTTTTAAATAACAAAGACTAAACTAACAATTTCTATAAATAATAATATTTGTGAAATTTGGTCTACTTAAGAATGACAACACTATATTAACAAGCGTGGTTCCATTTTTAGTAATGTTGTAATAAAACGGGAGAAAGATATTTTAGTCCCTGAATTTTGAATAAATTCTTAAATAGGCACCTCAACTATGAAAAATACTTTTTTTAGTCTATCAAAATAATAAATATTTATCAAAACTAATAGTCAACCATTTGACTTGTTAGAAAATTCCAAAATATCCTTACGCAATTTTTATATGTATTTGGGCTCTGTATGTTTGCTGGAAAATATTTTCTTGAAAAATATTTTTTTTTATTTTTTGAGGTTTGGTAGTACTAAAAAATATGTCAACTGTAAATATTTTTTGGTCAACAAAAAATTCAATTATAAATAAAAAAAATATTTTTCAGTGGCAAAAAAATGAAAATTTTTTTCACACAATAACTGCCTCTCTTTTTCTTCCACTAAGCCTACACTTCCTTCATCTCCATTCCTAACCCCACCCTTCCCCTTCCCCTTCCCCTTTAAAATAAATAAAAAAGTAGAAATTAAAATTTAATCTTTTCAATGTGCTTTAAAAGATATTATTTAAAGAGCAATTGAAATAATTTTCAATTTCTTTTACTTTTAATTTTTTATTTTTCTTCCACTAGGCCTCCCTTCCCCTCACTTTTCCCCCCAGCTGTAGCCTCAACCCCACCTCTACGTCTACCCCGAGAGGAAATTATTGTATAAAAAATATTTTCGTCTTCTTGACCACTGAAAAAGGATTTTCTTTTATTATAACTAAGGTATTTTGTTGACTAAAAAATATTTTTCAATTGTCTTATTTTGCAATGCTATCAAACACCAAACCAAATATATATAAAAGTTGCTCAAGGATTGTATTTTGGGGTTTTTTCAATAAGTAAATGATTGACTATTTATTTTGATAATTGTTTATTAACTTAAGGGACTAACAAAGTATTTTTCATAGTTGAGGGACTTATTTGAGAATTTGTTCAAAATTTAATAACTAAAATATCATTTTGTCGTAATAAAACTAAGTTCCTCATGTGCCAATTTACTTAGGTCTTGTTTGGCGCAATTAGCAGATTAAGTAGCAAATAGCTGTTTGAGTAGTGAATAGCTATTTAGGTAGTTGATAGCTGTTTAAGTAGTGAATAGCTGTTTGGGTAGCTGATAGCTGTTGAATTTCAGCAGTTAGCGGATAGCTGTTTTATTAGTAGATTGATTTAATTGTGTTCGGTAAAACTGGTTGTTTAGTTAGCTAATAAATGCATAATCAGATAAAAGGGTACCAATATATCTATTGATTAATGCCATTAGTTATTATTAGATCATTAGTAAAATTGATTTCTTAGTAAACTATTTTAACAAATACTATTAAAAAATAGCTCTGTTTAGTAGATTTGAAGTTTCTTTCTTTTTTGCCAAAAATATTCATTAATAACTAAATAAATAAATCATTGCAAATAAAAACTTACTAAAAAACAAATCAGTTTTGCTGCATAAAGCACAAAAGAAAAATAATAATAATGCCGTTGACATTGAAATCTTCCTAAACTTAACTACATCGTTTAGCAAGCCACAAAGAACTAGTAATCAATATCCTCTACTTTTACTTCAAATGATCTCTCAATACAACTTCGAAGGGATGAGTGGGTGCGGTTGATTATCTCTTATTACACTTCATCTATATAGGATTTGTTTTCAATTGAGAATTTTGGTTTTGTTTAAATGTTTCAACACCAACTCTTCCATCTTGATTTGTTACTTGTGTACTACCAAGTTGGTTGGTTACAGAAATACTGCTAGCATCACCCTTACTCACATGATTATAAAATTTTTTGAAAATTTTTTCTTCATTTGTAAATACAGGCTGAGAAAATAATTCATCCTCGAGATTATAAACTTGCCTATCTTCTAATTAACTTGTTCTTTGATTATCATCCTCATCTTCTTCAATGTTAACAATTGGAGGTTCCATAGTAATATAAACATTTTCCAATATCCAAATAATTGCTCCCACTTTTCTTCAAGCAAAGAATCCGCACCTTTCTCTCAAAATTTTTTAATGTCTTTCTTCTCCTACAAGACCTTCAAGATTGACAAAAGATAAATATCTAAAACTATTCTCATTCATACGTAAAACACAATTAACAAGAATATAAACACACCTTAATCTTCTTTTCCACCATTCACTTGATGCCTTAATTTTTCCTAATTTAGGATCTCAACCTAGCCTAGTTTTTTATTGTTTCAACTGTTTCTAAAGACGTCAATCTTTCTCTAGTTAAATCATATTTATACTTGCAACAACTGCTACTACATTCACACCCAAATCTTTTTTTAACCTCTTCTTCAATTTCACGCCATCTAAAAGATTGTCCACGTCCATTCTTCGTAATAAAGTCAATAATAACATCGCACAAAATAACCGTATCCTCATAGCTCCATTTAAAGATTTCTTTGATGGTGTCATTCTTGTTACTTTCCTTGTTTCCCGATGTCATCTTACACAAGTATCACTTTGAAAAATTAGAAAATTAAGCTCATGTTACTTTGGCATGCACCAAAAAGCTCTACAGATCTTAAAAGAAGTAGCATTACAGTTTCAATATGTTGCAACTAAACAAATATAGTTCAACTAATAGTTTTATAATTATTATCATACATTATCTTTGTTGGCTTTCTTATTCTGCAGGTAGGAAAGGTATTACTTAATGCATTACTGTATCCAGGCATCAAGACAAATACGCAGAAGAACTTAATTGTGTTTGTTCTACTAAAAGTATCGTATTAAGTGTAATGAACATAAAATGTTTTTAGCATAGTTTGACCCTTAATAAGTGATTAGCCTATGTCCTTGGGGTAATTACTCAAAGATTTAGATGTGATACCCAAACTTTGAATCATACTTCTAAGCCAAAATATGCTCCTGATATAAGCGAGAATATTGGCAAAATACCATCGCTAACCTTGTGTAGTAGTGTTTCACCCAAAAAAAAACCTTGTGTAATAGTACAAAAAAAGTACATATCTTAATAAATGTACAAAAAGATGCGGTAGCATGAATAATAATTATCAGAGTACATAAGTTAGTTTAGTACTCTTTGCAAGTTCATATATTTATAAACCATAACTTTTAAAATCACTGCATAAGATCTTGATAACTTTACTACAAAGTAATTGATTTGAAACTAGAATTTCATGTTTCTTAATATCATGATTGAGAGAACATAAATTAACATGGTCAAGAAATTCGAATAGCTATATATGAAGAATCTTTGAGTTGTCAACTTATGACTATAAATTCATATTGATCCTTTTGACATTTTAAACTAGCATCAAGATCTAGCCCAAACTTTCTCATTATAAATCTACTAAGTATATGCATGCTTACTCATGATCAAACATCAACAGTCCTTAATACTTTGAACTGAAAAGGACAATAGCTTTTCCCTTGCCGTACCCTTTATTTTATCACGAGAAATCACACTAATTGTTTCTTATCTTTACCACTCAACAATACTATCAAGAGTACTATGCCTTCAGATTCTAACGCATGTGTTTGTTGTGAAACATGTCTTTGGCATATTATCAAATACGTGCGGGCAGTGATCATGAAAGAAAGTGTGTTTTGTGCACATGACCAAACAACACAATTTCTTGTAATAAGAAAATTCTATTACGAGAGAATCCTAATAAGAAATTTCAACCAACACAATTTCTTGTCATAAAAAAATTCAACTATAAGGTTTTTGGCATGAAAAATTATCATTATGAAGATGATGATGAAACGTAGGCTAAAAGCCTAGTAGCAAACACATTGAAAATATGCAAAGCAATACCTGATAATGGAGAGACAGAAGTGAAATGCTTTTTCTCTCTGATGTGATTTTTTTTTCTTTTTCTTTTAAAAGGGTTAACCAGAGGTGAACCCCTTTCCCATCTGATCAGAGGCCCCATGACCAGGTGGGATGTTAAATAGGGATGTGCATGAGTGGCAGCCCTGCCAGGGAGAGGACCAACGGGTTTTGAAATCCAGCAGCAGCCCCCACAATATTTCAGCAGGGTACTGCCACCATACGGACTCGAACCCGCGTTGTCAGAGTGTCTTCACCCCAGTCACCTGGCCACTTACCAACTCACCTATGCCCCTGGGGGCTTTTTTTTTTTTTTTTTTCTTCTTTGTGAGACGTGTTGTTGATGGTAACGGTGGGGTGGAAAAAAAAAATGAAACGCTGATTTAAACCCTGAAATGCTAATAATTCTAACTTTTTCTAAACACCCTTTCAAATGTTATTTTAATTTCAAACACTACTCTAACCATTAGTTTACCGAACAATGAAAACTAAATAAAATAATGTTTTGACTGAACTGAAAGTTGTTCAAAACACCAGTGCCGAACACGCCCTTAGGCCTACATATAATACTTCGCGGCACCTCGTTGCCATAGACTAGTTAAAGTGCCAAAATAAGCGTTTCAATAAATATTAAAAATTAAAAAATAAAAAATTAAAAAACAAACATTTTAATTTTATGCCTTACCTTGATATTAATATTTTACTAAAAATATCACTAATATGTTGCTAATAATATTATTGGCAATAAGAATGCCAATAATTATTAAAAATCAAAAAATAAAAAATTCAAAAAACAAACATTTTAGTTTTATGCCTTACCTTCATATTAATATTTTTATAAAAATATCACTAATATGTTGCTAATAATATTATTGGCATTATTTTTATTCTAATTTAAAAAATGTTGGTAACCCAAACGGACATAAACCCGAACCATATTACATTCGGGTCGGGTGAGGTCACCATCTCTCCAGAGTAAACCCAAGTACAACGCCACACATCCGTCAAAGCAGTGTTGTTTTGTACGTTAACACACGCCACGCACATATATGTATATGTATATATATATATATAGAAATACACACATTCGCCTGTTTTGCCCTCTCGTCTCTTTCTCTAGCGAAACTCTCAGTACAGCGAACAAAGAAAGAAACACACACACACACACACACACACGAAACAACATTTTCCTTTCTTATTTTATTTTTTAATTTGAATTGAATTTCTTAGGGTTTTATTAGCGTAGCGAAATAGAGATGGAGGCCGAGGCATCAGAATCCCAATCGCCACCACAGCAGCCGGCTGAGCCACCGGCGAGTGGAGCTGCTGTGGCGGCGGCAGAGGCGGAGGCGACGGAGGAGCGGGGAGGTGAAGGCGAAGGCCGTGAAGAAGGTGGCGGTGGAGGAGGAGGAGGAGGAGAGGTGTCGAACGCAAATGCGGGCGGGAATGAAAATGAGAATGAGAACGAAGAGGAGGATGAGGAGGACGCGAATGAAGCGTTGATAGCGAAGGCGAATGCGTTAATGGATAAAATTACTTATAACGTTGATAATCCAAACCCTAACGTGCTCCACGCCCTTGCCTCCATACTCGAAACCCAAGAATCAAGGTACATACCATTTTCTATATATGCTTGTTCTGTATATGTGTAGAATTTGAATTTCATGTAGATGATCGATAGTGGTATTTTTCTTTTCCATTTTTTAATTATTAGTGTCATATCACAGCGCTAGGATAAAACACATGCTAAGTTGCATGGTGATATTAACTCTAGTTGGTGCTATTGTATTGATTAAGAACACAGGCTAGTGCTATTCACAAATGACGATATGAGTGCCTTTGCGATCAATAAAATTTTGATGGTGCTGGGGGAATGGGTTTTAGCTCTTTTTTTTTTTTTTGAAAAAAAAAATGTTTGTGGATCAATAAGCCAGCTTAAATTTCTTGAAAGATATATCAGGAACTTTACTGAGTGAAAGATCATTGAACGGAAGTTTCTTATTTCAAGAGGATTTTGACAGTTGTGATGCAGTTGATAATGTAGTGAAGTTAGAAGTTCGTTGAAATTATCTCTCCAGTTTGGTGAATTTAAATAACGGGAATGTTCATTGCAATGTTGAGTTGTCTCGTTGTGATTGTCTGTCCGCGGACCTATTAATTATTTACATTGACTTCGAATGCACCTTTTGAGTTCACTAATGAGGGTGAAGGCAGTGACAGATCAGCAAGGAACTTAAATATTGCACGAGGTACACAACACTAGGTGGGACTTTGTGAAGGTTGCCGCCTGCTGGTGCTCTAAGTTCCGAAAGTGACGAGGGAGAGGGAAGGAGGAATTTGTTTGATGGCTTGAGGGTGGCAATGCTAAGGTTTTCTGATGGGAAATGGGCTGACCAAGGGAGGGAGGAGGACATTTTGACATTTTATAACTTGAGACATTTTCATGTTTGAGTTCTAGGAGCTGTTTCATTTCTGTTTCTGCAAAAAGTAAAAGCAAAACATGGACTTAACATGGTTTTTTCTGTGTGATTAAGATAGGGAAGAAAAATTAACCCAATGAAGCATCGTAACCAAGTGCTGCCTAAGATTTTTCACTTCTGCATCTGCATGTGCAATTTGCTTCAAAAAGGTGCATCCATAGCTGATTACTGGTCCTTAAGGTTCAGCCTAGTTTACTTTTGTACTTTAATGTGCCTTACTTTCCTGCAAATATGCGCCTTTGATCAAGTTGGTCCTTAAAGATTTTGGATTTGAATAAATGTCCTTAAAGCAGTCAGCACCTCTCATTATTTGTTACTTCTTCAGTTCTTTGTATCGAGTCACTCTCTATGCTCTTTCTTTTTCCTTGATTTTTCTTTGTGGTCTTTGCCTTAAGCTTGTCTAAAAGAGCTGTTGCACTTATCTTTGCAGAGAAATATTATTTTTGAATTGGGTAAGATGTCAATGTACGTATGCTATAAGTGTGAGAATTAAGGAACAGGTTGTTAAATCAAATTGCATATTAAGAAATATTGAAGGATGTAAATCCATGATGGAGAAGAAGACTTAAAATCTACTTGAGCGCCCTGAAACACCCAAAAACAGCCCTTAAAGCTTTATAACCCAAAGGATAACAACAGGCAAAAAGAAAAAGAGGAAGAGGAAAATCATCTATGCAATGTTCTCATATAATTGATTAAGCCCTCAAACCTACCTTGTGGTTTAAAGATGGTTTCTTCCTTTTTGCCTTGCTTTCTTACTTGCTCTGTTATTGCCAGCTTCTGTGATATTCATAATCAACTTTTTGGTCTCCTATACCTTTGGCTGAAGGAGCATGTATGAAATTATTATTAAGTGTTTTCTTCTGGCAGGTCCCTATTCCATTTCTCTTCAAGTAGACAAAATTTCTGGTTGGTTGTTCTTTGTGGCCACTATATAACTGAAACAACTGACCAACTTTTGGTCTTGTATTCCCTTTGGCTGAAAGACCTTGTTGAAATTTTTATCAAGTATTTTCTCCTGAAAGATTCTAATTGATTTCCCATCAAGTAGAAAAAGTTCCTAGTAAATTGTTCCTCAGAGCCAACTATATCATTGAAACAACTTCGTACTGATGAATGGTAATAAAGGTTCAGTAAATTCCATAACGCTTTAGATAAATGCAAATAATAAGGGATGACTGATGATTTTGCTTCAATTTTATTTTATATATTTTTGGCTTTGTTTTGAACATTAGATATAAATCAAAATCATTTCATTTGAATTTGTCTCTTATGGCAATTACAGATTCATGGAAGAGACAGGTCATACCTCCTTAGGGAATGGTCGCTCTACTCATATCATTGGACGTCTGGGCAGTCTTCTTCGGGTATTTTTTTCTGCTTGGGTCTTGTCATTGCTTTTTAAGAATTTTAAGGTACTGACCACATTTCTTTTGCAGGAGAATGATGAATTCTTTGAATTGATATCATCAAAATTTCTATCTGAAACAACATACTCAGTATCTGTGCAGGCAGCAGCTGCAAGGCTTCTTTTCAGCTGCTCTCTGACTTGGATGGTACAGAAATAATTTTAATATCATCTTAGTAATTTTATTTTGGTAGTCAAGTTATGCTGGTTACTTTTGAGCGACTTTAACATGTGATGAGTTGGATGCAGTATCCACATGTTTATGATGACAATGTTCTGGAGAACATAAAAGGCTGGGCAATAGATGAGACAGCGAGATCATCAGCTAGTGATCATAATTGGAAGCATGAAGGCGGAAAGAAGTCCTCAGACGTTGAAATGTTGAGGACTTACTCCACTGGACTACTTGCTGTATGTTTGGCTAGGTATGTTCCTAAAAATTGCTTTATTTTAGTCTCCCCTGTGTCAGGCAACATGTTTGTTATTTATCTATCTTTTTAACTTCTGTCTGTTTTTCCTAATGATGTAGTGGAGGTCAAGTAGTGGAAGATGTGTTAACATCTGGGTTGGCTGCCAAGCTTATGCGATATCTCCGTATAAGGGTTTTAGGGGAGTCAAGCAATAACCAAAAAGAGATTAGCTCTCTAGTAGAAAGCAAAAACGCTTCAGTAAATGTGTCTATGAGAGCTAGAGATGAAAGTAGAGGTAGGTTGCGACAACTTCCGGAGAGTTCACACCTGGATGTCCCAAGAATACTGGAAGATGGTTCTTTAGATGATCAAATTGCTGATAGGGATACTGATACTTATGAGATGGAAACAGATGGTGGGGAGAAATGGCATATAAGAGATTTACGAGATGGAAAGGCAAAGTCTGCAGGCAGATCCCTGAGGGAAGAGGATACTGATGAAACTTCCAGAGAGGACTCTGCCAGGCGTAGGGCAAACCGTGGGTTGGCCAAATCAAGAGGCAAGGGCAGGGTTACTGAAGGTGTGCAGGAGAATGATCAAGCTGTTACTTCTCCAAGTTCTGGAATTAGATTAGGAGGACAAAACCGGGGAATCAAGGAAAGGAGTTCAATAAGAAATCAAGATATGAGAAAAATTTCAGACAACAAAAAGAGCCTTGGTACGGGTGGTGCAGATGGTCTTACCATGGAGAGAGACGACAATGATGACTGTTTTCAAGGATGCAAAGTTGGCGCCAAAGACTTTGCTGATCTCGTAAAGAAAGCTGTCAGAGCTGCTGAAGCTGAAGCAAAAGCTGCTAATGCTCCAGCAGAAGCTGTTCGAGCAGCTGGTGATGCAGCTGCTGAACTAGTCAAAAGTGCTGCTTTGGAGGTTAGCATATCTGCTGCATGTATATAATGTTATTTTGGTTGTTAGTTGGTTTTAATTGTTCACACTTCTCTCTTTATAGGAATTTAGAAAGACAAATGATGAGGAAGCTGCTGCTTTGGCTGCTTCAAGAGCTGCATCAACAGTTGTTGATGCTGCTAGTGCAGTTGAAGTTTTGAGGTTGGCAATAATTTTATGCCTAAATTCATATAGCGGCCTACAATTGGTTATTAATTTGGTCTTTTCATGGGTTTAGGTGTTCAACTGGCGTTGATGGTGATTCAGATGCTTTAAAGTCAACAGAGCGAGAGACCAGTGAAGATGTTGAAGAATTCTTCATTCTGGATAGCGACTCCCTTTCAAAGCTGAGGGAAAAATTCTGCATCCAGTGTCTTGTAATTTTGGGGGAGTATGTTGAAGTTCTTGGGCCCGTGCTGCATGAGAAAGGAGTTGATGTCTGTCTTGCACTATTACAGCGAGCTTCCAAACATAAAGAGCCATCCAAAGTTGCACTACTCTTGCCTGATATTTTGAAGCTTATTTGTGCCCTGGCCGCACACCGAAAATTTGCTGCTGTATTCGTGGATCGTGGTGGCATGCAGAAAATGCTTGCTGTCCCAAGAGTTACTCAGACTTTTTCTGGTCTGTCATCCTGCTTATTTACTTTTGGTTCAATACAGGTGAGCTGGTTATAGTATTTGATGGTCAGTTGTGATAGCTTTTCTATCCTGTTTCTTGAATGAAATTTTTACCTATAAAATGCTTATTGCATTTGGTTTTCACCATACAATATGGTTTTCCAGGGTATAATGGAACGTGTCTGTGCCCTTCCCTCAAATATTGTCCACCAATTGGTTGAATTGGCTCTTGAACTGCTCGAGTGCCCCCAGGATCAAGCCAGAAAAAATGCATCTTTGTTTTTTGCTGCGGCATTTGTTTTCAGAGCAGTCATTGATGCATTTGACTCTCAGGATGGTTTGCAGAAAATGCTTAATCTTTTGCAGGATGCTGCCTCTGTAAGATCTGGGGTTTCTTCGGGTACTCTACCTAGTTCTGTCTCACGAAGCGACCGATCCCCTGCAGAGGTTCTGACATCTTCGGAGAAGCAGATTGCCTACCACACCTGTGTTGCGTTGAGACAATATTTCAGAGCACATCTTCTCCTGCTTGTGGATTCAATTCGTCCAAATAAAAGTACTCGTAGTGCTGCCCGGAACATCCCAAGTTCTAGAGCAGCCTACAAGCCACTTGATATTAGTAATGAGGCAATGGATGCAGTATTTCGTCAAATACAAAAGGACAGAAAGCTTGGCCCAGCACTCGTGAGGGCACGTTGGCATGTGGTTGACAAATTCTTGGGTTCCAATGGGCATGTTACCATGTTGGAGTTGTGCCAGGTATGTGTTCATTTGTTTTTGATGGTTCATTATTTCTTCTACTTGTTCCTATTCTGCTACTAAAAAGGTCTCTTCTTTTACCCTCTTGTCTTGTGTAGGCTCCGCCTGTTGAACGTTATCTGCATGATTTGCTTCAGTATGCACTGGGTGTATTGCATATCATCACTTTAGTTCCATACAGCCGCAAACCTATTGTAAATGCAACACTAAGCAACGATCGTGTGGGTATAGCAGTCATTCTGGATGCAGCAAATGGTGCTGGTTATGTTGAGCCTGAGGTGAAGATTCTTTTACGATCCTATCCCCCCAAAACCCAACACCACAGGAAACAAGTAGAAGCATATGTGTTTGTTCTTCTCTTGTGGATTTCTTGGCATTCTTTCTTTCAAGTTTAGAAATATTCAATTTGTAATTCTTATCTACACCTTTTCAGATTATCCAAGCAGCATTAAATGTTTTAGTCAATCTTGTTTGCCCTGCACCATCAATTAGCAATAAACCACCTGTTGTTGCTCAAGGACAACAGACTATTTCAAATGTTCCTGCCCTGGAGACCAGAGATAGAAATGCAGAGCGGAATACTACAGATCGAGCCGCTAATGTTTCTACCCAGAATGAACCAAGAGAGAGGAATGGGGAATCTGCTTTGGTAGATCGAGGTAGCTCAGCAGCACTTGCTAGTGCATCACTTGGGAATACGCCACAGACGCCTGTTTCTACTGTAGCTTCGGGATTGGTTGGGGACCGTAGAATATCTTTAGGTGCTGGAGCTGGTTGTGCTGGTCTTGCTGCACAGCTGGAACAAGGATATCGTCAAGCAAGAGAAGCTGTCCGTGCCAATAATGGTATAAAGGTTCTTCTTCAGCTCCTCCAACCACGTATTGTTACACCTCCTGGTTCCCTCGACTGTCTTCGTGCTCTTGCTTGTCGAGTCTTGCTTGGTTTAGCAAGAGACGATACAATTGCACGCATATTAACTAAGCTTCAGGTATGCTATCTTCTGTGTAATAGTCACCAGTTCCAATAGTTATTATACAAATCTTGCTCTTTCATTGTTTTTGAGCGAAATATTGTATGGCGCTTCGTTCTTGGCATATGTCAGTATAATTGATGGAGGAGATAATGTTTTACTGCATTGCTGACTGCATATACGTTAGGCTTCTGAAGCGGGCTAAATAGCTTACTTCCATTTAAAGCTGAAAGTAGTATATACTACATCTGGTTATTTTTTGGAAATTATTTCTAGAATTTGAGCCATAATTTGAATGCCCTGTTCTACAGTTTGGTGGTCAGTGTACCATACCCCTTCTCAGTTTGCAATAATCACATGAGTTGTTATAATTTTTAGATATTCAGATCATTAGCTTTTGTTGCAAAGAAACATCCACGAATATGCGGGATGGACCTTTGCAACCGAAGGACGCTTCTTATATGGGCTTTAATTATCCTGCTTCATATTAGGTAGCTTGTTCTCACTTTTCTGTATCTTAATATCGCCTCCAGAGCTAGCTTGTAGATTGGGGAGCCAAAGTCATGCCGTGAGTGGCTCAGGTGTGGTTCCATTTGAATGTTGATCGGAACTGCAGAAGAAAAGGACTCATGTACGGTTGAAAATTAAAAGTATAAGAAATTAGCGAAATTTATATTTGGTTTCTAGGATGAATAGAGAGGTTGTATGATTCATTACATTCCATTGGATGTTGTTTAGCTAGATTGTGATCTGGTGTCATCAGATGACATGCTGAGATACTGTATTTATTGTCGAAGCAGAACTCAGCATGTGTAACTCAATCACATGTGACTTATCCATAATTTGAGTGCTCTTGGCTTGCTTAGAAAACTTTCTAACTGTTTCACAAGGTGCATAATTGCTATAAGTCTAATAATCCGTTACTAGTAGCACTTAGTAAAATTTAATTAGGAAGTGAACTAGGTGAATCATTCATGCTTCTCACAATTTGAAATGGTCTGAGACATGTTCATTTATCAAGTATCTTGCTGATGTGTTTTATGGTACCTTTGAAAGTGTTAAGAGAATGGGCTCACACATTGACAAACTATGGATTCTAGAACATCTTAGGCTTCTCCATCTAATAGTAATTGGTTTAGGATGGGAACCCTATATTTCTTTTCATGTTAAGTTCTGGGTCATGTCAGCTCCTTTATGCAACTCCTCTCTGTCTTTGCTCATCCATGTCATTTATTCAAAGCTGCCTCTTCAATCTGGTCAGATGTCAGGGGGTGTTTAAGAGTTAATATGAACATCGTGAGTTTCAAGACTACCATGTAATAACCATAAGATCTTGAGCTGCTCCACCTAGTGTCAATTGGTTTTAGAATGGAAACCTTGCCTCTTGTGGAAAAGAAATTGTATATTGCAGTTGCAGCCCTTTGCTGGGTTGTTCATTTGAAGTAGTGAGCTATAATTTGGTTGGTATGGGGTCATTTACCTCTTCTTTTCCCCTATAATTCTTAAGTACAGGTGATATGGTGTAACTCAGTAGTTATGGCATCTTTCCCTCCTCCAACTTATGTAATATGTCAAACACACCACATTCCTCTTGCATCTGCCCGGCTGCTTTTGAAATTCTTCGTGATAGCTTAATCATTGGGGAACAGGTTGGGTTGAGGGGTTAATCACCTACTTGAGTTCACTGTTTAAATCCATATTTCCTTTGCTGTAATGCCAAGAGTTTGATACAGTAATGTTTTGCATTCTAAATTTTTGGTCTTTATGATGCATAATTTGTCTTAAGAGTAATGCTGTGGGCACATTCTTCAACTTGGTGTTTCAGGTGGGGAAGAAACTCTCAGAGCTTATTCGAGATGTAGGCAGCCAGACTCATGGTAGTGAGCAGAACAGGTGGCAATCAGAGCTTATGCAGGTGGCTATTGAGCTGATTGGGGTAAGGACTCTCTAACTTTTACGATAGGCCAGTGTTATTTCACAACAGTGGGTACTTTATAGTAGTTATTCCTGCTCCCTCCCAAGGTAAAAGGTAGCAGAAGGAATACCAAAAAATTGTTCAAGATCTGAATTTTGTTTGCTCTTTTTGTAACTCTTGTTTCTTTTCCTGAAGCATTACTCACGTAAAGGAGCTAGAAGAATTACCTTTGAACTGCAGTCTGCTTGATACTCTTGTTTCTTTTTCCTCAAGTACAAGTATATGTTTCTACTATGCCATGTTTTGAATGAAGCATTTTCTCAGAAATAAAACTAATGTTTGTCTTAGATCACCCTTCAGAACTCTATCCACTTCAGGTTGAGCTTGGCTAGTACTCTTTATTTTTCTTCTTTTTTGGTGAGTAGTATTCTCTGTTTATATGTTCCCCTTCTATAAGGGGATATGAGAATCTGATGTCCAATTCTTCTTCTGCTCTTTGGTATTCTGAATGTGGAATATCTGTGAATTACTACAAGATGTTATGCTGCTGTCCTATCCTTAATACATACTTAGCAATCACCTGTCGAAAGTCAACTGGTATATTTTAGAAATTTCACAATGTGGGATGTGTAAAGTTCTATCAGTTAGAAGTTATGATGCCAATTAACCCCTAACTGTTGCTTGTACACTTATAGACATTCACAGCATGGTGTGTGTAAAGTTGATTGCGAAGAATAAGTTGTGATGCTGATCAATACATGAAATATCTTTTGCAATTGCTCCATTTTGTTATTCTCTTTACAATGAGCTCATTGTATGTTATCTACTTGTTCCGCAGGTTGTTACAAGTTCAGGGCGTGCAAATACATTAGCTGCCACTGATGCTGCTACGCCTACACTGCGGCGTATAGAAAGAGCTGCTATAGCTGCTGCGACTCCAATTACGTATCACTCTAGGTATATGGTAGTTGTGGTTTTTGTTTGTGGCTCATTGATTCTGTTTTCATACTCATCAGTAAGCATTTATTTTTGAATTTCAGGGAACTTTTACTTCTGATCCATGAACACCTACAAGCGTCTGGTTTGGCAGAAACAGCAAATTCACTTCTGAAGGAGGCACAATTAATGCCTTTGCCATCATTGGCAGCCCCATCATCTCTAGCGCATCAAGCCTCTGTGCAGGAAGCTCCTCCTATACAAATTCAATGGCCATCAGGGCGCACTTCTCGTGGTTTCATGTCAGATAAATCAAAACTTTTGCGGGAAGAAGATCCCAACTTGAGATGTGATTCAGCTGGGTCTCACTTGAAGAAGAAATCATTGTCTTTCTCATCCACACGTGGGTTGCACTCTAAGACACAGCCACCAGTTGAAGACTCCATTCTACCATCCGGCAGCAAAAGCGGCACCAGTGCTAAAAAAATTTCTGTTGGTACTGGGACACCAGAAACCCCATCAGTGTCTGCATCAAAGCCTGGAGGGGAGTCAGACACCCTAGCTAGAACTCCAATTATATTGCCAATGAAACGCAAGTTGATGGACTCGAAGGAGATGGGGATGGTATCGTCAGGGAAACGACTCAACACTGGCGAGCAATCTTTTCGTTCTCCAGTTTGTACAACTCCTGCAACGATTCGTAGAAGTGGTCTGCCATCCGATGCAAATTTGTTCTCCATGCCAAGCTCTTTGAAAGATCAGCAGGGCCGATCCCTTCAAGTATCCGCTAATGTGGATGAGATCCAATCTTTAAATCCTCATTTGGAGACCCAGATGGTGCCTTCATTGCAACATGGACTTCTGAATGACCCTCAATCTCAAAACACAGATAGACTGACCCTGGATTCTATTGTTGTTCAGTATCTGAAGCATCAGCATCGTCAATGCCCAGCACCTATTACCACATTACCGCCTTTATCACTTTTGCATCCACATGTTTGTCCAGAACCACGTCGAAGCCTTGATGCCCCATCAAATGTAACAGCCCGACTTAGCACTCGTGAGTTTAGAAGTAAATATGGAGGTATTCATGGAAGTCGCAAGGATCGGCAGTTTGTCTATAGTAGGTTCAGACCATGGAGAACTTGTCGGGATGATGCAGGTTCCCTTTTGACGTGCATTTCTTTCCTTGGGGATTCTTCGCAGATAGCCGTTGGCAGCCACTCTGGGGAGCTAAAGACTTTTGACTCCAACAGCAACACAGTGCTAGAGAGCTACGCAGGCCACCAGAATCCTGTAACACTCCTCCAGTCATATTTTTCTGGAGAGACTCAGCTCCTTCTTTCTTCAAGCATCCAGGATGTTCGGTTGTGGGATGTGTCTTCTGTCTCTGCAGGGCCTCGTCTTTCGTTTGATGGGTGTAAAGCTGCCTGTTTCAGCAATTCTGGCACCTTATTTGGAGCATTGTCATCGGAGCCATCACGGAGAGAGATTCTTTTGTATGACGTTCAGACTGGCCATTTGGATGTAAAGCTTACCGATACATCTAACAGCCCTTCAGGTCGGGGACATTTGTATTCACTTGTTCATTTTAGCCCATCTGACACTATGCTGCTCTGGAATGGGGTTTTGTGGGATCGTCGAGTGTCAGGTCCCATTCATCGTTTTGACCAATTTACTGATTATGGGGGTGGCGGTTTCCATCCTGCTGGGAATGAGGTACGGCGTCATTTATCTTTCCAAATCTCGTTAAGTTTTATTGTGGGGTCATTTTCTTTTCTCTCTTTTCAACTAAATTTTTTTCTTACAGGTGATTATTAATTCCGAGGTCTGGGATCTCCGAAATTTCAGATTGCTTCGAACTGTACCATCCTTGGACCAGACACTAATAACGTTTAATGCCAGTGGCGATGTGATATATGCTATACTCAGGAGAAATCTTGAAGATGTCATGTCAGCGTTTCAAACGCGCCGTGTAAAACACCCTCTCTTTTCTGCTTTCCGTACGGTGGATGCTGTTTCTTACTCCGACATAGCCACAATTCCTGTAGACCGGTGCGTCCTCGACTTTGCAACGGAGCCTACTGATTCCTTTGTCGGTCTGGTAACAATGGACGATCAAGACGAGATGTATTCTTCCGCTAGATTATATGAGATCGGTCGTCGCAAGGTAACAGATGATGATTCTGATCCGGATGATGCCGAGACCGAAGAAGATGAAGACGAGGATGATGACATAGATGATGAATCACTCCTAGAAGTTGATGGGGACGGGGAAAGCGACGGTGATGAAATGAGCAACGATGATGACAGTATCAGCGACCTTGGTGACGATGATGAAGATGATGGTGATTTCATGATGGATGATCTGGACTTTGATGGTGGGGGTGGGATAGTAGAGTTTGTGGCCGAAGGTGATGAGGATGATGACAGTGAGATAGTAGAATCGTTCAGTAGCGAGGATGAAGAAGAAATAATGTGAAATTGTGAGGCAATGGGACGTTAGCTTTCAGGAGCGGGAAGCAAAAGATTGTCGCTTCTGACACAGTTAGTCGAACGTTAATTAAAATTTATGAGCAAGCTTTTACGGTGATCTTCGATGATGTAATTATTCTTTTTTTTTTCCTCGGAGTTTTCCGGTTTTAGGAATGACAAAAGAATCAAAAGATGGTCATTTTGAGCAATATCCAAATTTTGCATATATATGGAATTTTTCCAGCTCTCTCGAAATGCGCAAATTTCTGGGCCTCTGGTGCCAATATGTTTTTGAAAATAAGTTAACTGCCTTTTCTTTATGCACGTAAGATGAGCTCGTTGGTGATCGGATTCAGTGTATTTGTGGTTGGGTTCCACCAACTACCTTTCTATCGTGTCTTTCTACTGTAATTTTTAGTTCTACTCTAATACTTAGTTCAATTATCAAGCTGTGTTTTAGAAATTTGTTGTCGGAAAGCATACTCACCTGATTCTCGATGAAAAACATTCTGACATATCAATTGTCACCAAAGGGGAGAGTAAAAATAACACTTATAGAAAGACTACCAAATTTTCCGACAATTTTTGTTGAAGGAAAAAAAAAAAAAGAGGAGCTCCATATCTTTTTCTTTTGGAAAAAAGGGATTCTATGGTATTATTTTTTCTGGATATGCCTAGTCTTCTTTTTAGCCAAAGCTATACGACACTCAAAATTTGGCCTGAAATTAATTTAGCGACGTTAAGATCCCAACTTGGCCTTGAAACATAATTATCCGAGGTTGAACGAATTTATGACAACCCATTGGATGGTTTGTGATATCACAGTTTGAGATTATTATTATTATTTTTTATTTCAAAATGCTACCGTTGATTTGTTATTGATGATATTGTTATTATTATTATTAATTAAATTATATAAATAACTTCGGCTTATCGAGAAAATTTCATAAATAGATAAAGTATTAAGATCCATCATATTTGAATTTCCTTTTAACAAAATAGTAAAGCAGGACTTGTGGCCTGTCATCTCTCACAAGTAGTTCAATCAACCATAACATCAAAATGATTAACGAAGAAATCAAAGTAAAAAAGAAAAAAAAAAGATAAGAAAATTGAAATAGTAAGGCTAGGAGACAATGAACCTAGATTTCTCATAGGAAAAGTAAGACTTCTGCACTAACTATCAGCAATGGTCTTCATCAATGACTGAAATCCATCTTCTGCACAGCTAGTGATTACAGTTTGGTGACATTAGACCTGAGCAGTGCCTTCGGTGAATTTTGGGTCTTCACATCTGTACCTTCCATCAGGTCCAATTCCAAAGCCCCTTGGATCTGCAAATACATTCTCCAGCAGCTGACTACGAGCCGGATGAGAGCTTGCGTCTGCAAACTCAACAGCATCTTCAACCACCTCATCAATCTTCTTGTCGATGGCTTTTAGCTCTGCTTCAGATGCCAGATTGTTTTCGATCATGTACTTCTTCAAAGCAGTGATGGGATCTCGAGCAGCGTAGTGAGCCTTTTCAGCTGCCAAAGATGAAATTTGTTAAGAGGGTAAAGACGTGACTGATCACATTTAAGATGATAATACATGTATGCAGATGTCAAGGTTAGACATGGGTTTAAAATTAAATGTATACAACTTCCTGTCGTATATCATTACCCACTTGTCTTTCTATTTTAGATGTATGATAAAGAAAAGGTAAGTGGACACCATTAGCATTTGGCATATACTGCGGATATGATTATCTGGAACTTAATTCGAATAATAAAAGAAATACAGTCAGAGAACTAATAGCCAAGTCTGGGTGTGAACAAAGAAATCAAGGTTATAAGAGTTCTCCGCCACAATATTTGCCAAAGTTTGGTATCAAATGAACAAAATAGGCTACTGACTGTCTGATACGACTAATAAACACCAGTTATAATAAATGAGAAGAAAAGAAGCCGGTAATATGAGAATGGGAAAAAGATTTGAATTGAAATTATCACCAGGGTCACGAAGCTCATCAGGATCAGCCAAAGAGTGCCCTCTAAATCTATAAGTCTCACATTCAACCAAAGTTGGACCGTCTCCTCTCCTAGCTCTAGCAATAGCCTCCTTTGCGACTTCTCTCACCTTCAATACATCCATTCCGTCAACGTGAACACCTGGCATCCCAAATGCTGGACCTTTCTTCCAAATTTGAGGATCAGAAGTAGCCCTCAAGTGAGACATACCAATAGCCCACAAATTATTCTCAACAACAAATATGATAGGCAGTTTCCACAATGCAGCCATGTTCAAGCATTCAAAGAACTGGCCATTGTTACAAGTACCATCTCCAAAGAATGCCAGAGTTACGTGATCACAGTCTGCCTCCTTCAAGACTTCTCTCCTATACCTACTAGTGAAAGCAGCCCCAGTAGCCACCGGAATTCCCTCACCTATGAATGCAAAGCCACCAAGAAGGTTATGTTCTTTGGAGAACATGTGCATTGAGCCACCCTGCCCTCTGCAACAACCAGTGGTCCTTCCGAAGAGCTCACTCATAACCGCGCGAGCAGGAACCCCTTTGCTCAATGCATGAACATGGTCTCGGTAAGTGCTGACCACAGAATCTTCCTTCTTCAAGAGCTTGATGAAACCAGTGGACACGGCTTCTTGGCCATTGTACAAATGCACAAAACCAAACATTTTGCCTCTGTAATACATCTGTGCACACATATCCTCGAAACATCTTCCAAAGACCATATCCTCATACAGTTCCAAACCTTCCTCTTTAGTAATAAGCTACATACACCAACACCATCACAAAAACAATTAACTAACTTGTCATGCAAAAATTAAAAAACACCACCTATTTGTCATTTCTTCTTGAATTCAACTAAAATCAAAACCCACACATAAATTTTTTATTTCACATTTTTTGTCAGTGTTTGAGCTTAATTTTACAAAAACTACTAGTATTACCACCAAATAAATCAACAAGTCCAAGCAATTACATAATTACATTATATAATAATCAAAACCCAGAAATCTTTCCTTTGGGGTGCAGAAAAGTCCATTTCTTTTTGCCAAGGTGAACATGGGTTGGTTAAACCGACCAAACCAACCCAAACTAACCGAAAAGTTTCGGTTGATTTGGTTATTTTATATGGATAAAAACTAACTGGTCATTTTCAAATGAAAACCAATTAATTTTGGTTTCCTGCAACAATCTACTATACCATAAGGATTTATTGGATTATGTCTAACATGCGACTTCCCTTTTGTGGTCTATAAATAATGTAAATTCTAGGCAGCATCCCGGCATGCCTGAAGATTTTTGCAATGCTTTTCTATAGCATAATAGGTTATTTAATTCATCCGATACCACAGGCTATAATGCAGAGATTTTTCATAATTTACCCTGTTCTTCTTTTTCACATTCTTGATACCACATTTTCCAGAAAATAAACAATATAAGCTCCACTGAATTTACATAAAGAACTAAACTTTATCAAATTGAGATGGAAATAAGAGGTGGGCTAGTGCCAAATGAAACCAACCAAATCGGAGAGGGCTCCTTTCTGCTTCTTTGTCTTGACCACATCGGACGACGAGACGGCGACGACACGGCTGCTGCGGCAACTGGCTGGCTGCCGTTGGTTGTTCTCCTTCTTCAAGTTCTTGAGCTTGAGTCTGTTGGTAGTGAATGAGCTGTTCAAACTCAAAGGATTAACAGCGCCAGCAGAAGATGAAGAAGAAGAAGAAGGAGAAGAAGATTGTGAGAAGAGCAGCTTATGATCAGCAGCAGCAGATCTATTAGTTGTGGAGTTGAAAGCCAAAGGTTGCAACAGTTTTGTTGCCATTTTTTTTTTTCTGTGTTTTCTTTCTTGTTGGTGGTGGAGTTGGTTTTGTGGTGTGGAAGAGTTGAAAGGGTGCTTAAAAAAGCCAAGTGTTCTGAGGGATGTAGCGATACGCACGAGAGGGAGAGGGAGAGAGAGAGGAGAGAAGAAAGCAAGAGGGCGAGGGGGCGATATTCCTTAAGTTGGGGGGGTGTGGGGTCTCATCTCTCTCGTGTCATACGAACTCTTCAAGTGCCGTCAAATTCTTGATGAACCGTACAACGCTCGAGCAATGGAGCCTAGCGGAAAAAAGGAAAACGGTGTAGAGCCTGTTTGGCTGAACTTTATTTGGAGCTAACAAGTTGCATGCATAAGAGGATGATTTTTTCGAAATGCTTATAAGTAGTAAAAAAGAGCCTGTTTGGCTAAGCTTATTTTTAAGTGCTTATAAGCACAATTGTGCTTATAAGGAAAAAATAAGTATAGATGTATTTGGATAAATATGTGCTTATAAGCTGTTGATATATTTGGTAAATAAATATTTATACGTAACAATGGTAGTGAAAATGACTAAAAATGACATGTCACTAATTATTTTTGTATAAAAATGAGGGTGAATATGTCTTTTTGCCTAGTTTGACCAATAGCTACAAGCATCCAAAAAAAAAAAAGCTGCTACCCCTTGCTTTTTTTTCTTCTAGCTTAGAAGCTAGTAAAAACAGCTCATAAGCTGATTTACGAAACATTTCAAATCTCATTTTTGGCTTATAAGCTTGTTTGACAAGCTTATAAGCTTAGCCAAACACCCTTTATGCAGAGCCAAATAAGCGCTCTCTCATATATTTTTTACTATTTATAGCTTATAAGCTCCAAATAAGCTTAGCCAAATAGGCTCTAAATTAATTTTTAAGTGCTTTTAAGCAAAAAAATTATTTATAAGTAAGTTATAAATAAATAGAGATGTGTTTGGATAATATTTACTTATAAGTTACTCACATGTTTGATAAATAAGGGTTTATAAATAGTGATGATAGTTAAAATAATTAAAGAGGACATATCATTAATTAATGTGGTAATTTTTTAGGTGTAAATTGGTAGATTTTTTTTAAGGATAAATGACTAAAAAAGACATGTTATTAATTAATGTGGTAATTTGATCAATGAGCTTAAAAGCCCTTCAAAAAAAAAGTTGGTAAATTGGTGCTTTGTGCTTTCTTTTTAGCTTATAAGTCATCAAAAAGTACTTATAAGCTGTGTTGCTAAACATGTAAATTTTTTGTTTTTCTTGGCTTATAAGCTACCCAAATGAGCTTAGCCAAGCAGGCTCTTACTTTAGTTGGTGCTCACCAGAGGGTAAGTTGCTGTACGTACAAAATTTTTGTTAGTTAAGGGTCGAATTTCATGGTAAATTTATATAAGATTAATTTCTCTTGTTGTAAAAAAGAAAATAATCATCAATTTAGGAAACATGTGCAACATAATTAAGGAAGACAAGGATTCCCTATTCATTTACGGAATCTAAGTGTTACACAATTTAGGACCACAGAAAACTTTCGAGTCTATTTTGAAACTAGAAAAGTAGGTAATAGGGTGTTATTTAACCATTCCAAAACGAAAAAGAAAAAGAAAAGAAAAGAAAACCTCAATTTTAATATAATAATGAGGTGTTTAATATTCTAAAAGTCAATCTAAGCGAACTCTATATTTTTTTAAACTAATAAGCAATTACATTTCATTCTAAACATACAAAGGATGTATAACGATCCATTTAGGTTACACGAAAAAAAAAAAAAAAACACCAAATTCAGAGCTAATATAGTTAGTATCTACATTCTATCGTGACATTTGGATTATTGGCTGTAAAACTATAAAAATACGTATATTGAATAGATATCACCATAAAGTGAATTTTCAATTTCGTAAATTTCTAATCATCACTTTAGTTAGGATCATTTAGCATAGTAGATATCCCCATAAAAGTCGCTAATGAACTATATATATATATATATATATATATATATATATATATATATATATACATACACAAGATAGAATGGCAAAAAACTAATATATAACATAGTACTAATGCATCGACCATGGAGCAACTAATTTCCGCCTAAATGTCAATCCCTACTGCCATGTACTTCTTGGTCTATGCGTGCACATATTTTTGTAGTTGTATATATGCTATCCATGTTGTTACATATGAAGTGTGCGATATGTAATCTCTCTATTGGTCTACTTGGTATATAGTGTTCTGTCTTGTGTACACAACCCACTATTTCAGGAAAAACTAAAGGTCGTTTAAATTGGCTTATTTTAAAAGTTTTTTTTAATTAACAATTTTTGAAAAATAAATTCTTTTAAAAATTTAAAAATTTTGGCTTATCATATTTGAGCTTTTTTCAGAGTTTTAACTTTTCTAAAAGCTAAATCATTCTTTTTTCTTGAAAAAAGTCAATTAAAAAAGGCCATAAAGCTCTCTCTCTCTCTCTCTCTCTCTCTCTCTCTATATATATATATATATAACTTTTGAATGTTGGTATTTGATATTTGATTTGTTCTTTTTATACACAATTGTGAAATTTGAGTTATTTTTGAAAAATTGACCAATTGAAGTATTTTAATTAAATAAATCTAATTGTGGTTAATTTAATTTAATTTCATAATCTATATTTTATATTATATAAGAAAAGCTCTATATTCTTTAATCTTTAGGATGATTTTTTTCTCTTTTAATTGTGTCAGAGCAATGGTGGAAAAAGAAAAAAAGAAAAATGGACTACGAGTCTTACGGCATTAGATGGTCAACAGACAATCAGTGCCACACCATCAACTTTTTCATTTTTTGTGGATTTTGCGACACCATCAACTTCATGGGGGAAAAATTATTTGTAGGAAAACAACATGCTTTGAGGCAATTAATGTTTAAAGCGAACAGTAGTTGTTTTTCTTTCTTTTATGGATGATTTGGAATTTAAAACTCTATTAAACGGGAATTACGAGCTTTATTGCATTTGAACCACTCAGTGCATAACTCTAAAAGTTCAGACCATTTGATGTGTACAATTTGCATCTGAGCATCCATGTTGAAAAAAGGAAAAAAAATCAAACATTGAATCTACAAAATTAGAATATATGCATTTTTTTAAAATTGTTCTACTTTTATTATTTCATCTTAGTCACCTCTTAACAAAGCGTGGATGGGTCAAAAGCCACAGAATTTGCGTTAGTTGTTTTTATTTTAATCTATAAAATTTATCAATATCAAATTGATAAAACAAAAAACCCGTGCAACGCGACGGGATCAAACTAGTGGTATATCTATATACAAGATAGTGTCGTAAATTTCCAACTTTTGTTAGAATCATCAGAATCATCCCAGCTGCCTGACTACTCACTAGTGTTGATGTGATGAACTTCTGCATCATACGGTGCTTTCAGGCCTGGAAGTCTTGAAAAAGTTGACGCAGGTATCACACTTGAAGGTTTCCTTGGTATGGCAATATCTGTCGTGACTGTTGAAGGCATTCATGGTCTTGAACGCCTTCTTACCACATGGGTAGCACTTGAAGGTCTAGGGTACAGCTCGGAATTGATCAGCCATTTGTACACCATGCCCGAATGTTGCATGAATTTGAATAGTGTAAGTGTTTAAAAAAAAAAAAAAAAAAAAGGTAATATAGGTGAAAAGTATAATTCAGGAAGACATTAAACATAGTTGAAGACAAATATATGATATATGTTAAGGATAATTCACTACTCGTAATGTGCACGTATATTAAACACGCTACACACACACACACACATATATATATATATATATATATCATATATTTTACTATACATTCAAATTGATATTCATGAGGGACGACGGTCAAGGTCCTGTCCCCAAGTACTTTATGAAATTACATTAACTATATATTCAAATTGAATATATAGTAAAATATATGATATATAAGTAATGTATGTGTGTAGTTTGTGTGTTATGTGCAATATATACAAGTTTAATATTTGGGTGGAGAATGAGGGTGCGAAAGTGAGTTTTAACCTATGGGTTTGGTGGAGGTGCTTGCAGTTGAGGGGTAGGGGTTCGGCCTATATAATCTGTGTTTGTATGCATGTAGTCATATATTGTATTTGAATTTCTACATTTGGTGATTGCATAAAATTTATACATATTAATATATACATATGTGAAACCCTCTGTATCAATGTATGTACAATAACATTCTGAGTTGTGTGGGAGTACTCAAACTAATTAAAGGAAGGCCGAGGGTTTTAATTCTTTTCAAGGATAAATTTTAAGAAAGTTGGTAAATTTTTAAAGACAAATTTGAAAAAAGGACAATTTAATAACTATATTATTTTTATAAACAAAAACAAGACTTTGTTAGATTTGACCTAGGTCAAGTTAATAAATGACTAAAATCAAAAATAAAAGTTAATAAGTGTCACCCCATGTAAAACTTAGTGTTATTAGGTGGAATTAACCCTAAGAAGAACATTAACAACGAGAAGCATTATAAATACAAAAATATCACGGGCCACATGACTTACAATTGTAATGCAATCTGCCGATCTCTCATCAAACTTGTCAAGTTATCGATATGGAAATAATAGTTGCACCAGAAAATTCAGGTGGCTAATATGTGAGAATCGGTTGATTACAGGCTATCACAACTGGAACAAGTAAACTCCTTCACAATTGAATCTTGAGCATAAACTGAATTTTACACAAGGTCTAATACAATGTAGGGGGATCCCTAGAATAGATAACGCGACAAATAAGAATGTGAGACCCTTTGGAGCCTGCCGTTTTAAACAGATAGTTATAATCAAGCATAAAATCAAAATCTTGAAGAAAGCAAGATCAAAAATTGTAGGAAGGTAGCTAGATTTCTAGATGACGAACACTTCTCGTATAAGAACATAGGAAAAGTAAAACCTGTGCTAGCTATCAGTAATTCTGCAACCTTGTCTTCATCAACTACCGAAAGGCATCTCTGCACATTTGGTGACCAAAATTCCCGGTGACATTAGACCTGAGCGGTGCCTTCTGTGAATTTCGGATCTTCACATCTGTACCTCCCATCAGGTGCAATTCCGAAGCCCCTTGGATCTGCAAATACGTTCTCAAGCAGCTGACTACGAGCTGGAAGAGGGCTTTCATCTGCAAACTCAACAGCATCTTCAACCACCTCATCGATCTTCTTGTCGATGGCTTTTAGCTCGGCTTCAGATGCCAGATTATTCTCAATCATGTACTTCTTCAAGGCAGTGACGGGATCTCGGGAAGCATAATGAGCCTTTTCAGCTGCCAAAGAAGAAAATATGTTAAGAGGGTTAAGATGCAACTCTCACCACATTTAAGATGATAATTTGTCCATGCAGATGTAGAGCTCAGAAAGAAGCTTCAATTTTTAACATTAGAAAACTTTCAGTAGTAAAATATCATCCAACTTTATCATGCTCTTTCAACTTCAGATGTTTAGACATATAAAGACATGCAAGTGAAAATCATTGACATCTGACTTATAATTAAGACAGGGTTAATGGCACAGAACTCCCAAGTGGTTTGTCGAAACTACACAAAAAATCTACTGCAGTCTAAGATCCCCTCATAATACCCTGTGATTTCTGAAGCAAAGCTTATGCTCGAAGCAATTAATGGATGTTAATAAGACTTATCTGCTTTTTGTTCCTTTTTTCCTTGACAAAATTACCCTTAGTTATATATATACACACAATTGTTTCTCTTCTCACCCCCACCACTGTGTCAACCCCACTACAATTATATATGCATGCCTGTGATTGTGAGCTGGATGCGCGCGCAGTGTGTATGTTTATTGAGTATATCTAGCTGCCGATTATTGACATGCGATGAAGCACTTAACTCATATAGTGATTTTTCTATTCAATTATGAACTTGTATCGTATATTTGCAACATACCAAGTAAAAAATTTCTTTTACAAAAACCAATGGTGTTCTGATCCATATGGCAGCTAGGATTGGCAAAAATAGTCATTTTACTCCCTTGGCAACAGAAAGCCTACTACCACTGTCTTTATACAGATATAAAGAAACTTGTCTGAATCAACTTCAAAACATGATGCTAAAGATTCTGTCAGATGAATTATGACATCGTAGAACAGGTCTTATGCAACAAAAATAATGATATTCAAATTGACCACGAGATCCAAAAGATGATAACTCAGTAGCAAATGACGAGAAGACAGAAGATAATAAACACAAGAATGACATAATAAGTGAGAAGAAAAGAAAAGCAAGTAATATGAGAACAGAGAAGAGTTTTCGATTGAAATGATCACCAGGATCACGAAGCTCATCAGGATCAGCCAAAGAGTGCCCTCTAAATCTGTAAGTCTCACACTCAACCAAAGTTGGACCGTCTCCTCTCCTAGCCCTCTCAATAGCCTCCTTTGCCACTTCTCTCACCTTCAATACATCCATTCCATCAACATGTACCCCGGGCATTCCAAAGGCTGGACCTTTCTTCCAAATTTGAGGATCAGAAGTAGCCCTCAAGTGAGACATACCAATAGCCCACAAATTATTCTCAACAACAAATATGATAGGCAGTTTCCACAATGCAGCCATGTTCAAGCATTCAAAGAACTGGCCATTGTTACAAGTACCATCTCCGAAGAAGGCCAGAGTTATGTGATCACAGTCTGCCTCCTTCAAGACTTCTCTCCTATACCTACTAGTGAAAGCAGCCCCAGTAGCCACCGGAATTCCCTCACCTATGAATGCAAAGCCACCAAGAAGGTTATGTTCTTTGGAGAACATGTGCATTGAGCCACCCTGTCCTCTGCAACAACCAGTGGTCTTTCCGAAGAGCTCACTCATCACCGAGCGAGCAGGAACCCCTTTGCTCAAGGCATGAACATGGTCTCGGTAAGTGCTGACCACAGAATCTTCCTTCTTCAAGAGCTTGATGAAACCAGTGGACACGGCTTCTTGGCCGTTGTACAAATGAACAAAACCAAACATTTTGCCTCTGTAATACATCTGCGCACACATATCCTCGAAACATCTTCCCAGAATCATATCCTCGTACAATTTCAAACCTTCCTCCTTGGTGATCAGCTGCATGCACCAACACCGTAAACCACACAATTAACTAACTCAATACTAAAAGAAACACCACCCATTAGTCATTGCTTGCTCAAAAAAAGCTAAAGTCAAAAACCGCAAACATAAATTTTTTTATTCACATTCTTGTCACTGTTTGAGCTTAAATTTTTTTTTTTTTTTAAAAACAAAGAACTATATTACAACAAAATAAATCAACAAGCCGAACCAATTACATTGTATGAAAATCAAAGCCCCTAAATTTTCTTTTGGGCGCAAAAAAGGTCCATTTCTTTTGCTAAAGTTCCACAATATACTCTTAGCCAATACCATAACAATATAAGTATATGCTTTAAGCATCAAATGTAGCCCTTGAGGTTTCTACAACATTCTAATACGCGACATAAGAGATTATTAAACGGTACCACACTGTCTAACATTCAAATAATCAACTTCCCATGGTTTATAAATTGTAGTTCTTGGCAGTTTCCTGGCAAGGCCGAAGGAATTTTGCTTGTCTTTATATAACGTAACATAGAATTAAATATTAGCTCTATCGTGCAACCTCAACAAAACACGGGAAGATCTTCGTAATTTACCCTTTTCAACTTTTCCCACATTCTTGATACTGCATTGCCCAGAAAGGGACCAAAATATATAAAAAATAAATAAAAAAGAAAAACTAATTCAAGCTTAATTAGATTTACATAAAGAACAAAACTTTATCAAATTGAGATGAAAATAAGAGGTGGGTTAGTGCGGTACGAAACCAACCAGATCAGAGACGGATCCTGTTTGCTTTTTCCTCTTAACCACATCGGAAGACGCGACGGCGACGACACGGTGGCTGCGGGAATGGGTGGTGGGCCGCCGCTGCTCATTGTTGCTCTTCTTGAAGAGCTTAAGCTTGAAATCATTGGTAGTGAACGAGCTTTTCAAATTCAAAGGATTAGCAGCAGCACCAGAAGATGAAGACGAAGAAGAGAAGAACTGCTTATGATCAGCAGCAACAGATCTATTGGTGATGGAGTTGAAAGCCAGAGATTGCATTACTTTTGTTGCCATTGTTTTTTTTTTCTCTCTCTTGTTGTTGCTATTATTGAATGGTTATGTGGTGTAAAAGAGGAGAAGCGATATGCACGAAGCGAGCGAGATCAAGATTCAAGAGGCCAGAGGGGGGGGGCGATAATTCTAAGGTGCCAGCATAGTTTTAGAGCCGGTAGCGCACTCAACTTGTGCAAAATGGTGAAAATTTTGCCAAGCGAGACTAACGTGTGTGGGGAGGCCATATACACGTGACCATAATTCACGTTACGCGTAGTCTTTGACAAATCCATTTTAAGGAACTCACCAACTTCTATCTACATTTCTTGCTAAATAATTAAGTACCATTCATTACGTCAAAGTTATTTACAAACATCCAAATAAATTACACATGAATTAGCCTAAACACGAGGTATCTACTTCCAAGCCCAACAAATGGCCCTATTAACCAAACTCTTATCTCCCTAAGTTGTAGATAGCAATACCTAGAAATTACTTGATAGCCTATTTAAAACACAAAGGGTTTGTATCCGATGACAAGTGAAGGTTGCGATGGAGTGGGATTAAGAAAAAAAGAAAAAGAAAAAAATAGGAGGTTTAGTGCCCATTTTAAAATTACAGTAATTGCATATACTTATGACAAATAGGAATAGGATGCTGTTTATCCTTTATTTTATGAACATTGGCTAATTTTAACGTATTTTTCTTGTGCTATAATACATATTCCAACCAAATGCTTTCCTTTTTTTTTTTTTTCCCTCTTTGTGGTTAGGAGGATTTTTAAACTAACTTGTATCGCGAGAACAATATAAACATCACACGTTATTTAAAAGTATAAGTTTGTCTTTTGTGGATAGAGACCTTCCAGTTAGATACACAGCTCGTTACATATTTTGCTACCCACTATGCTAATTGCTATGCAGTTGTGTTTGCTACAAACTTCTCTTTTTGTCAAACCTACGTGATCTCGGTCTGACAGTTTTGGCCCATGAACCCTCTCAACCAGACACAACTATATGACTATTATGATGACACTCAAGTTTCGAACAATAAGAGCAACTCACATAACTATAACACCATGACATAACACCAACAATTCGAGATTGGTTTTGTACAAAAATGTTTGTCAATTATAGTTTCTCTTGACCACCATATTTGTTTGTCTTTAACACAACAATGGTCTCAACTCTCGAGTCTCATGCTTTGGATCCGAATAATTAACCTATAGTTTTCTTTTTCTTTGAATCTATACAATAATAAAAAGATGAATCACATTTTTGAGGTTATTTTAGGAAGTGTCACATGTCATGGTTTAGCGTGCTTTAAATAGTATCAAATCAAAAAATTAATTATTGTGGGCTCCACAATAATCATTATTTAATATTAATAAATTACAAAAATTATGTTATAAATCTCGACATTTTTTTCACTTTTTTTTTTCAAGTTATTCCCATAGTTTCAAAAGATCAAAAATGAATTCTTATATTTTTAAAAAGCCATCAACTTAATCTCTATTATTAAATATTTACTAATAACTGAATAAAAATATGTAACTTAATTATCCTTTATAATTTCAATCTACTCTAACACAATTACACAAACACTGCTAACATAAAAAAATATGATAAACAAGCCATAGAAAATTTTACATGGTTTTAGTTGAAGTACCTGCCGAAGTTGACCTTTTTTGATATTTTGTTATAATAGTAGGGTTACATAAGAGAAATACATGAAGAAAGATAATATTGTATTATGTTTTAATTTGTGAGGGTATTTTTGTCTTTTTAAAATTTTGTGTAGATTTGGTTTTCGTGAAATTATAAATTTCACTTATTGTATTAGGATTTGGGTATAACTAAAGCAAATCCAATATTTGAAATACTAGATTTGTAAATAGATACCAAGCATAGAAAATTAGATTTGCAAATGAATTTCATAAAATTTTATGGAATTCATTTATACCAAACACACTCTTCAGAACAAATGAACTCCACAAAATTTTGTGAAGTTTATTTGCACACCTAATTTTTTTTATTTTTGGTAATATTTTATTAAAATATGAAATTTATTTAGAATTCTAAAATTTGCAAATTCTGAATTTGCTTTAGTTATAATCAAATCTTAGTCCAAGAAGTGGAATTTACAATTATACAAAAAACAAATTTACAAAAAGTCTTATGAAGACAAAAATGTCCTTATCATTATTAACATAATACAATACTAATTTTTTTATACAATTCTATTTAAGCAAAATGCACATATTAGTTTTAATTTTACATATATTTTAAACACAATTCCAATTTATAAATAATAAAATTGACTTAAAACTATTTTATATATTCAAACAATAAAATTCATTTATAAATATAATTCTTTTACAAAATTTATTTAGAAATGAAATGAATTCATATTATGAGAGGAGCTTTCAAACACTAGGATACAGCAAAAAGAAAAAAAAGAAAAGAACAAAAACAACCCTTCATATTCACCATTTCAGCTCTCACTCGGAGAAAAAGAAGAAAAGAAGGAGGAGAAGAAGGGAAAAAGAAGAAGAAAGAAAACTTTTCAGTCTTCCTCTCTTCCTTGGCGGCTTCTCGCACTATGCGCTCTGTGTTTTCTCCGTTCGTCAGGGTTTGTATATATATATGCGTATGTATATAGCTTCTACAATCATGTGTTTGATGTTATATTCTCGGTGATCTTAGAGAATTTATAGTTATTATACAGCATTGAAGCGTTATGTACTTATACACAATCATCAACGATTATACTGCCTGCATTTTTCAGTTTATAAGCATTTTAAGACACCACGACTCGTGGTACCTTAAGCTGTATACGTTGTACTTTTCCTACATTAATGCGAGATGAAAAAGCACTACTTGGATTTGGAGGTTTCCTTATAGCATTTGGTGTATTGTGCTCTTTCTTTTTTTGTAATTAAAATTGTATTTGAATTTAGAAGTTGACTGATTGAGATGTGAAATATTTGAAATTGCTCTGCAGGAAAATAATGATTCTGATCAGAGTATCTCAGGTAATGTTATTTTCTTGTAATGTGATGGTAATTGTTTTCATTGAAGACAATAAATAAATAAAATAATTGTCTCTCTAACAGTGTTAAGCATACCGAGGTGATTAATTAACATGCTATCAGAGTAGGAGTTATGAAATGGTTTCAGATCTCACTTCCCATTCGAAAGGATTATGTTTATGTGCAAGGCTTAATCAAATAAGAATTTCCTCGAAGGCTGAACAAGCTAAAAGAATTTTGTTAGGCTGGAATGTTTAAGGCAAATTACGAAAGTAAATAAAACATTTTTGGTTTTTAGGCAAGGTGGATTACTGAAAAAACTAAATGACAAATAAAACTAGATTATTCCTGAAATATTGATGTTGTTATTGTCAAAATCATCAGAAGAGGAAGATGTGAATGGTGACTTGTCAGAGAATTGGATTTCCCTTGGCAACCCTGTGGAGAAAGAGGTTTGTATTCTCTATTGAGATGATGGCTCAAAATTGCTGAATCTTTTGATGCTTGCTTTTGTACATAAATGATACATGAGATGCTGTTAAATTTCGGGCTGGATAATTGTTTGGCAAGGAGGAACAATGATACAAGCATGAAAGGCGTGAGCAGAGAAATCTTCCTGTGATATTTTAACAGATAGTGATAATAATTCAGAGCATGTAAATTGAAATCTCAAAGTTGTTTTTTCACTTCCAGATATGGTTATTCTTTTATTTTCTTATTTTTATTTTGGGCTGGGGGGTTTGTGGTGGGAGGGAGAGAAAAAGAGAGGGGTAGGAACCGTAAGATTGCATATCTATCAATGTGGCAATTCATGTAGAAAAGATAACATTTTATGGTCCTAATGATATGCAACCTCGCAGGGGGACTTGCAAGTTCTTTCACAGCTTGATCTACTTAGAGGTATTCATCTACTGCATTCTTGTATAATTGTATTGGCTGCCTATTGTTTGAATTTTGCTTATGCATCCTGGAGTAACATATGCCTAAAATATTACTGGTGAAAATTTAGTCTTACTTGTTCATGCAGATGCTCAGGCATTTGGTTCCGCTATCAAGATAAACAGTTCACTTCCAAAGGTACTGGTATTAGCTTCATCCGGGAAAAGATCATCTTTGATTTTGAATTGATAGGAAGATCTTTGCAAAATGAGAGATTAAGAGTAATTGCCATCTTCTTTGGTTCTATGCCAATAATCTCTATTTTAGTTATTTTCACTCCTTCATAATATAATAGTAAACATAGGAGTGTCGTGATGGTTGCATATCTTCTGACAAAAGGAGATAAAATTCGTGTTGGTAGAAGCAAAATGATTTCTGTCACGAGGATGAGATTGAATTTCCTGCCTTTGACAATGCGGATGATCCAGTGCACATTCCAAAAACAGCTTCCACATGCATCTCAGGCGGGGAAATCATTTCCTTCCCAGATGCAGCATCTGTTGGCATCTCAGATGAAGAGATTGTATCGGATGATGAGGTATGCTACTAAAATTTTTCTCAACTTTTACCGGCTGCTCCATTAAGATATCATATCTAATATGAAAATTGAAATTTGTGCGTGAAACAAAGTTAACAAGTGCATAACTAGTGGGATTGAACTTTCTCAGAAGGATAGGTTTCCTACCTCTGGAAGTATAAGAAGATACGAGGCAAGAGGTACACAAATTCAATGTAGCAGAGAAGCTGAAGCATTAGTTTACTCAAGTGGGAAACCAGGTTCTCTTTCCTCCTTTTGCACTTTCCCAAACTAAATGATTTCTATAAATGTAGTGACTTCTTATGGATATTTCCTATTAACATCATTAGCATTTTATTTAAGATGTCACTAGAATACTTTCAATGCTTTGAAATGCGGGCAAAAACAAAAATGTTTCTATTCATCAGGTGTATATTTACATAAACTCCTTCTATCTTGGAGTTCTAGTGGTTAATGTACTACCTATTATTAAACTCTTAAAAGCAAATTTCTAAAAGTGTTACAAGGTGTAAGAGAACTAATAAGGTTGCAGCCATCTACATCTTGCATAAGCAACACTAATCAACCTGGGCTCCTAATAGCTGAGCAGTGCATTTTATTGGTCGGGCAGCTACTGTTAATTCAATTCTCACATTATTTTAGGCTTATATCATGATTTTTCTTTTCTTTTTTGGTTCCTCTCTTTTTTGAATTTTTTTGGAATTGGGGAATTGGCACAAAGTGCTGCTTGTTTCTTAGTCAGCTAGGAGAAGTACTTTTGGGTGGGAGGCACATAAGCTTCACACTGAGGTACAGTGTAAAAATTGGTGAAAGTCTAGGTCGAAGGAATCCCCTCTAGCCAATAAGAAATAGAAGACCTCCTTTGATTTACAAGTGATTCTGGTAAAATCCATGATCAACAGCAGCAAAGATTCAGGTTTTTACATGCTTTAGATCTTGGATCTTTCACTTAATGGTTAATACTTTCGTGCTGCAGGTAGCCGGGGTAAACACAAGGCAAGTTCTCCATTCTGTTCCCAGCCTCACAAGGATAATATGCCTTTGATTTCTGACGATAAGAATGAGATCAGCGCTCTCTTGGTTGTTCAACCTGCTGAAGAATTAAATTCTACCATGCAAAAACAGTGGAGTGAGTCAATAGTGGAGTTGCTGGAGGATAACAGCAAGAGATCACAGCAGTCAGAGAATACTGAAGTGCCAACGCATGTGCTGGTTCAACATGGAAATACTGAGCATTCAATGACTGAGTTTCTTGATTGTTTTCAGGAGAAGAGTGGGCTGCCACAATCCAATTTAAAAATGGTGGCCTATTTTCAGTGTCATCTTTATTAACTTTTATTGCCCTCACCCTGTTTTAATATTGGTCTGTTTTTCAAAATTTCCAGGATACTAGAACAAAGAGAAGAAGTGGACTTCTTCCTGAAAGAAGTGTATCTTCATTGGGTAACAAAAACGTGGATAATGATTTTGTAATTGAGGCTTTGGATAGTGAGCAGTCAAGTGGTGATGAGGTATCGCTTTGTTGAATGGTATTTAGCATTTCTTTTCGTGAAAATATATGAAGTATAGCTTTTGAGGAAGACATGCTTCAGGATGATGCCCAAAAATCAATTGTCCCAGGGAAGACGATGGCTGATCAATTTGAGGAAGTTCTTGGAGCTGTTTATGCGAATGATGGAGCACACATCGCTTTTCCTAGGCAATTGGGGTGAGTACGCTGCATTTTATATTGATATCACCACTCACTTATCCCATGTCAGGGACTAAATTTTTTCATTCCTCCTGCAACATGTCAAATATATAGCAGTGGACTTTTTGGAAGACTGCAATGTGTGATGCAGAATGAGAAGGAAATGGAAATGCTTTTCTTAAGGAGGTTATCTATGGATGATTGTTTAAAGGGTACAAGTTTATCTTAACTGCCCAAAAGAATGTGTACCTACTTGCGAGTTTGCATTGGTTACTAGTGTCTTATCCTTCTCCAATCTGTATAATTACTTCAGGTGACGATCGCTGCATTGATGTGAAAATTTTGTCAAGGTCGTTGGAGGCGAAGCTAACTGTTTGTTGTTGTGCCTTGGTTAGAGATGAAGAGGTATATTTGCTGACAATGGCAAACAAATTTTAGCTCTTGCAGTTGGTTGTCTGTGTTCTACAATGAGATTGAAGCAATTACTTCTTTCCTCAACCTCTTGGGGGAACATGCAACTCTAGCTTTATCCTTAGAGTGCTTCTGGTGATATAGTGAGGATCAGGGAATGGTTGAGTTTGACGATTTGTGAAATAGTTCCGAACGTTATAGCAGACAGCCAGCTATGGTACTTCTCTGCGTGTTCCTGTAGCTGCTATTATTTTGCTAGATGATGGATGACATGGAAAGATGAGAGTCGATGGAAGTTTCTGTCATATTATTGAGCAGCAGCATTCTCCTGTCCAGTGTGGAACCGGAAACATAAAAATCTACTTGATATTGCTAATATGAATATCCCGTGAAAACGAATATGATTATTTCAGGTATTGGTGATAGTATGAAAATGATGTGTTGTGCACTCTTAATTTGGCAGAATATTCAAAGGATGAATAAGAATGAAGGGACAAAGAAGTCCGAAAGAACTTCTAGCATTATCTTCAACTCAAAGACATGCAACGATGTTGAGCTTGAAGTGGGAAACCTGATCCGAATACACCCTCCTTGGTATGAGCATATTACAAACCGATATTTCGACTGAACTTTGAGCATATTACAAACTGAATCTTTTGACTGAACTTTGTTATCACGAGTCTGATATAGAGCAAGTTCTGCTTCTTTCTTCCCCTTTCTGTTTGACATAAGTCGGAGTAATTTGTATAAGCTGACCAATCATTGTCAAGGGAACTTTGAAATAACCTTTTTGCTTCTAGTTGAACCTACCTTGACGACCCAAGAAAAGGGAACTTGTCTTGGAACAGTTAATACCATTTTCAAGATCACTTTCTTTGCTGGTTACATTATCAAGTGTTCTCATTAACACACTTTCTGCTGGTATTTCAAAATTTTGTTGAGTACACAATCTGTGTTGATATTTTGCAGGAAAGAAGTACATGTCAAGGGATATGATGAAGTCATCATTTTGTCAACATACTTCTTCCAGATCTAGTATTGATCATGTCACACCACAGAGAGGTAATTCTTTTTTTTCTTTTTCCTTGTTTTTCTTTTTTAATGTTTTTCAGTTATTTCCTTCATGACACATGGTCATAGTTTTGTGCTTCACTATCCATCCTTGCAAATATACTTCATAAGTGCAAATTTTTTAAGACCATTGGGGGGTTTAACAGTCATTCGGGCTTGAGCATTCACTACTCTGAATGCAATTCTTATGGCTGGAAACTCCTATGTTACACGTGTATAACTTAAACAGCCATCATAAATATTTTGTACTTGTACGTCAATCTATATGTTTAATATGATTGCTTTCAATTTCTTACTTAAGAAATGAATGGTTAACATATACATTATATTTGTCCGTATCAGTGGCAGACCCAGGATTTTCAATTAGGGGTTGTGGAAAAGTACTTCAACCAAATCATGATTCGCGTCAAATTTTTAATCCAAATTATTATTCGGGTCTAATTATCCATGAGAAAATTGCTATATGATGATATATAATTTTATTTGCTCACTTTATTATCACGTTTATTTTCACACTTTATATGCTTATTCTAGATCAATGACCAAAAGCTAATAACACTCATAGTAATAATAAAGAATAAGAAAATCCTTATTTTTTCTACAATTGGCAAGAACAAAAAGCTCAAATTAATTAATTCATCAAAATAAAATATTAATAATATCCATATAAGCACGAGTTATTGGTGTAGACGTAGTTAAAAACTAAAACCAAAGTGAACCATATTGACTTGATTCACGAGACGAGAAGTTTTCTAACTTTTGTAATTGTGATGGGTGAAAGTTACAACTGTGAAAAGTAAATTGAAATGAAAAATATTTAATAAATTTAAGAAATTGAAAAGAAAGTGGTTCATAAGAATTTAAAAATAAAAAAAATGATTTATAATTATATAATAACCTTTTCTTTTTTCTTTTAACTCAAAGGGTCCTGATGATGAGTAATGGCTGTTGTTAACTTTTACGTTTTCTTTGGTCTTGGTGTCTTTTTTTTTTTTTTTTAAATGTTATGTTTGCATTATTGCTTACCAAAAATAGGAGCCAGCATTGCTTTTGCTTACACATCCCCACTATAGCTTACAAAGAAGAGCATTGCTTCCAGAAAATTTTAACAAAAAACCGTAGGAGCCAGCATTGCTTTTGCTTACACGTCCCCACTATAGCTTACAAAAAAGAGCATTGCTTACAGAAAATGTTAACAAAAAACCGAAGTATGCAGGAATCGGACCCGTAACCTTTTTCTTTAAATGAAACGGCTAGACTACTAGGCTATCTTAGCCAATCTTGCCAAGTTAGGGGTGGCGAAGTACATATAAATTATAACTTTAGACTTAGAAATGTAAAAAGTAAATAAAAAAATTTTAAAAATTGAGGGGTGGCGGGCGGTGATGGGTCTGCCCTTGGTCCATATCAACGTAGAGACATACATACATGTACGTGTATATGGACATGATTCTCTCACCACTTCACATTTTTTCTTGTAGGAGATATGGAATGATGCTGATATATACAAGTGTCTATCTATATATATATTCCATACATACTCTTTAAGGGAAAGTTATCAGCCAAGGACCAAAACTATGATTCAGATATGATTTCTTCCTTAGAAGAGATTTTCTGTACTCTGGTTTAAAACATCTTATGACCATCTAAAAGGAGTCTCTTAGTAGTGGAAGGGCCCAATCTGGTTCTTCTTTAACCTTGGCAAGTTTTGTTCCCTGAATTGATGTACAAATGCAAGGACCGCACTACAGAAATGTGGGCAATCACTGCAACTTATTGTCCAGTTACTTGTGATGGTCAATAGCTGCAGGTAAAAAATGTTACTCCTTGTTTTGGTAAAAGAATCAAGAATCAGATAATAAAGCTGATAAAAACTTGTCTTTAATATATATCATTAAGGGGAATCATCAACAGCTAGGAAATAGATTACTGCCACTTTGTGTATGAGGATTTTTGGCGCAAGGGAAAGACATAATGGCAGCATGGGGTAACGACATGCTAAATATGACTTGCTGCTCCTAAATCCTGCAATTTTTTTCTTGCAGGTGCTATAAGTGATCTCTGAGTTGGACTGAGCATAATGACAAGGATGTGGATATCGACTTCTTCAAAAATTCGCACGAAAGAAAGAGGACCCTTTAACTCTTCACTACCATGAGCTGCGAGAATGTGAATTGGAAATTTGGGTGGGGCTCTATAGATGCTATCACCACAAATTGCGCGTTAAAGGAGTTGATCGAAATCTCTGGTGGGGTGAGCTTTCTGGGAGAATGTCAGGTACATTGCTCATAGTCCCAAAGAAATGGTACACCGCTGGCGACATGGTCGTTTCAATGCCCAGATTTGGATTCCCCCACTTAACATATGAATTTATGAGGGACATTAAATGGTCCTTGATTATCTAGTTTATCTCGTCTGCCTATATCATCTCTGGGTAATGTTGTATCGTTGTGGCGGAATTCAAGTCACTAATGCCTGATAAACTCAACATTAACTAGATTCTTTCACTTGCACCAGTGTTGCTTTTCAATTTTTACTGCCCCTTCCGGTTCACGACTGTCACTGCCTATTGATGTATGAAATTCATTGCCATGAATCGAAATAGAGTGGCACTATACGAGACTAATCAACGATTTTAGGGCTTGTTTGGATTGATTTTTTTTAATAGAAAAAATGTTTCTTTTTTTTTTTTTCCCTTAAGAAGAGTATTTTGTTTTTGCAATAGCTATTTAGCTTGGTATTTAGAAGAATTAAAACTTCAGAAAAAAGTTTAAATACAGCTTTTTTCCAAAAGACAGAACTTTGAGGTTTTAGTTTTTCAAAAAAATTATTTTTTTTAAGTTGTTAAAAAAAATATTTTTAAAAAAGTCAATCTAAATGAACCCTTAATCTTTCAAATAAAATATGAGTCCATGAAAGATTTGCAAGGCGTAATAAAAATATGGCCAGATTACTCATTTTGATTTCTAGGCGCAAAAAATATTTGGTGATCGCCTTTTATCATCGTTCCCTTGTCTACTAGCGTTTTTACCATTTCAGCAATATAACCAACACTAATCTTATGCCCCAAGCTTAAAGTACTTGTTAAATGGCTATTTTTGGAAAATCACAAACGCCTAGGTTCACAAGACAACGATGTTACAAGAGTCCTTTTTCTTTTCTGATTCTTTGGACAACCGGTGAAGGAAAGTTGCACTTGATGTCAAGTATATCTTATAGAACATGTTTCAAAATATTCGGCTAGTGGAGATGATTCGTGTTATTATTATTTTATAATAATTTTTAAATGAAATCAACATTTTTTTAATAAATTATATATGTTTGTTAAACATTTTTGAAATAGGATTTATATTTTAGATCAAAATATCATAGGTTCACCAATCAATCTCTTTCCTTATTGTGACTTATAACAAGACCAATAGAAAAATATGTAATTAAGCAAAATTTTTCTTAGAGGATAGCTTAATCATTGAGATTACCTTTTCAAAGCGATGATTTAGTTCGAATATTGTAAGAAACAATAATTTAGTTAGAGGTAAGACTTTCTTAAAAAAAAAAGCAAAAGCCGATGCAACAATTTTCTCCTAATCTTCACCCTCATTGAGCGGTGGCCACTAATGGGAGTTGAGGTCATATGTGGCTGCCCAATGAGTTTAGGCAACCAATATCACGACTAATTTGGTTTACTCAATGAATTTTATAATTCAAAAAAGAAGAACATTTAAAAAAAAAATTTGTACAAGTGCAATGTAATAAGAAAACCACCATTTTTGGAAAAAAAACAGTTGAAAATGTGATCACCAATCAACGACCACCTCTATTCTAAAGTGATGCGCTATTAATTCTTCACCTGAAGTCTATGTCCGTCAACTTCTATATAATGAATTCTTTGAAGCATGTCCTTTTTAGGAGAAACGATAAATCACTTACCACCAAACTATTATTGACATTGTGTACCAAAAAGTCAGTGATTTATTACTAACACATAGGGCATATATATATATATATATATATATATATATATATATATATATACACACACACATATGTATGTATGTATGTAAAGAAAACATTCGTTTCTCACTCTCATGTGGTTGCTTTATTAGTGCATTAACCCGGATGCAGATCTAGAATATTATTTTAGTGGGATCATAATATTAATATTTATTAGGAGTAGTTGATTTAATTTTTTATGTTAAAAACTATTGAGATAAAATAATACATATATATATATATATGTATATATTTATTTAAAAAGATTTAGGGTCAATAGAAAGCAAAGCTTATATAATCAAAAAGCCTGGTGTCAGTATGTAATTAGGAAATGCAAATATAGAACACAACCCCTCCTTTAATCTATGGTTTTTATCCTTTAATAACATAATAATTGAGTCAATGCCATCTGACAACTCAAATCAAATACAGAGAAACAGACTTGCAAATTACGAACGAGACAACTACAATAGTAAAATATAAATGATTTATGATTATTGAACCGTTTATTATAATATTATAAAAAAGTACATGACTTTGAGCTTTGAACGAGCTGGCTAACCATTGACCTTGAGCCATGTTGCCACGCATGTGATGTGACCAAAACTGTGGGTGCACTTAGACTTGTACGGATTGAATTTATTAGTATAAATATTTTTACGAAAAAAATATATATCTTTTTATAATAAATATTTTGTTTAATATTTTAAGAAAATCAAAAATTAAAAAAATTCAATTTTTTTTGAAAAATTAACTTTTCAAAACACTTTTTTTAAATAATAAAAATATACTTTAAGAGAAAAAAAATTAATATAAACCAACCTTTAAGACCCTACAATAAATGAATAGATAATTGCATCGTAAATTAGCCGGCACATTTTGGTCAGAATAATTGCATCATAGATTAGTCTGCCAAAGACACGTGCTAGCTGTGTTTCATCAATAACTTTTGCCACCACGATTAGGTGTCACCAAACGACATCAAAACAAAAAGTCCCAGTAAAACAACTAAAATTTATAACGCGCCCAGCTCTTCGTAGGAAAATTTTTTTTTTTTTATTGCGTCGTCAGATCTTTGACTTTTACTTTGTTTTTACTCCTCAAAATGACCTCTTAACCGTTGTAAAGATCTTGAATTATTGTTCTGATCAATCGTAATGAATGGATCTTAAATTAAGTAGCTGATAATTCGATTTAATTTTTGGCTTGGTGTATTTTATTGGAGAGCATTACTCGAGTCAAACACTAATTTCAATGATGACTTCTTTTAGAATGATGGGCATAGAATTTTGCCATATTGCACTATTTGCGAATAGTAATAATTGATTAAACCTCTTTTTATACCAAAAAAAAGAAAAAATTCTGCATCAATTATTAAGTTTGTTGTATAACTTCAACATTATGTTATTATTTCTTTTGTCCCAAAAAAACATTATGTTTCATTTATTTCTAATTTTTGGATATCGTTCTTAAATTAGTAAGTATGACGCAAATGAATGACATAATCATAAAGATAAATAATAACCATATTATAACTTCATTACGGAAAGAACCAAACTCCAATTTTGAAATATTGGGAGAACAAGTTGAAAAACAAACTAAATATTTATATTAACATAACAAGTTTATAAAGAAAGAAAAACTAGACATACAATAAATATATTACGAATGACTAGCATAATTTCATAAAATGATCCAATTTATTGCTATTGACATAACAAAAAACACAATTAGTTGCACCCAACCAAAAAACTTACTCGATTGCGTGACCAGAATTGGGAGGTCGGTGAAATAAGTCGCAAAAACCAAGGGAGTCTATCAATGCAAATGCCCATCCCCTAATAAAAGCAAAAAACTGATAATAAAATCATTTTATTATTACACTCGTTGCCAACGTGGCTCCAAATGAAACAAACCATACAAAATAAAACAAAAACCATCACACACAAAAGAAAACACAAAACCTCAAAAATTTCATATTTCTTGACGAAGCTTTCGTTTCAGTATCCAAAGACATCGGACACGCCTATTCCGTGATAATATGGTGGCGTTAAAAGTCGTCGCGATTTCTCTGTGTCTCTTCGCAGTTGTTTTTTCAACTCAGATCGAGGCTCAGGATGTTTCGGTGGCCGTCGATGAAGTTGTCGGATCGGACGTCGCTGATTCCGCCGAGTTCATCCGGCTCAAATCCAAGATTCACGCCCTTGGTTAGTTCCCAGCCTTTGTCTTTTTAGGGATCTTTTTTTTGACAAAAATCAGGCGTTGGACGTTGCGTTTAAGTGGTTGTACCTTATTGTTGTGAAGTTCAAATGGTGTTTTGGTGTTCAGAAAGGTCAATTGTATATATATTCTTGTTAATTTTGCTGTTTTCTTGTTTTTGGGGGTGGTGGTGTTGTGCGTTATGCTTACCTGGTTGCCCCTCGATATGTGAAAATTGAAATTCGAATCCGATTTAAAAGAGTTAATTCTTGTATGTTATAGTTGATTTTCCCTTTTGTTCCTTATTCACTTGGTTGAGTTTATTTTTGCGTTAATTATAGCACAGGCAAGAAAAGAAAAGAAATTGTGTGTGTGCGCGTGTTTTTTTATACAGTGACGGGAGTACAGTAAAGTACCAGATATAAAGCGACAGGTACAAATTGTCGTCTAATCTTGGCTTTTTCAAGTATGTGTATTGTGATTGTTTTATGGTAAGGTGCAAGCTGTGTGGCAGTACGTACAATATCAATGAGTCCTACGATGCTTTTCTGTGGATATGTAAAGCTGTGGTGCTATGATTACGGAATGCTAGTTAGACAGTTGATTAGTCACCAATTCGACAGCTATGTTCATGTTGGACATTCTCCAGTAATTTATGAAAAGTTTGTTATGAATGGAAGTACCTGTCTCAAGTATGCAAAAAAGAAGATTAAATTTGTTATTTACCGGTATCCCAGTTCAATTTATGATGTGTATTGCTTATAAAGATTGCAGATGGAGCAATTTCTTGAATTTCAGTGATGAGTGACCGTAAATTTCATCACATTGTTGTTGATATTGTTTTGTCTATTGTTAATGTGGAAGAATCACAAATTGGTGAGAAGACCCGAGAACTAAAAGGAAAAGATGGGGTTATTGCGGAGGAGGAGAGGTTAATAAAGGAGAAATCAGACAGCATAGCATCCTTGAAGAGTGAGATTGCTTCTCTGCAAGTGAGTCCTTTTCCTAGCTGTTCTTTTACCCGTTTCTTTTATTCCAAAAACTGTTGTCTATAATTTTGATTGGCGGCTGTAAAGATGTTCTGTAATGTTTTCATTTGATAATGTGGTCCAGAAAAAGGGGAGTTTAGATGCACAGGAGCTGGTTGGAAAGGCTCATGCACGAGCTGATGAGCTAGAGAAACAGGTGGAGAAACTTAACAAGGAAATTGAGTTGAAGAATAAAGAAAACGAGGCTCTGGAGACCCGTGCTCGTGAAGCTGAGAAGAAGGTGCCTGAATTGAACTCGAAAATCAAGAGTGTAAGTTGTAGATGTTTACTGTTTTACGAAGGCTTAGTATCAATGCTTATGTAATCTATGGTCATATCTAGTGTCATACATACAGTTCTAAAATATAGGTCCTTATCACTTTATAATGTACATGCGTTCTTAGTTTGTCCTGCATTTGGTATCCTCAGTCTTTTTTCTTATTCACAAGTAAATGAAACAAGTCATTTGAGCACATAAAAAGTCCTTGTTATAAGAGGTTATAATATAATCTGCTTAGCTCTTTTGCAATGCTGATACATTTCTGCTTGGTACATGTATCTGGTCTGTTGTGCTAGTCCAGTATGATCCGATAACTTTTCCACATGATTTGCTCCCATATCACCAATTAATGACATTTATGTGTTATGGCTTTTATTCAAAATGATATAGTCTAGGAATATCAGTTGAATATGAGGCCTAACATCCTGAGTGAGTGTTAGCAAATGTAATCTCAGCTTTTACTGTTAGTATGTTTCTTAAGAGAATCATTTAAAATACTTCTTAAAGTCTAATAGATTGTATTTTATCGTGCTCATATTGCTTTTGCAGCTTCAAATGACCATTGATGATCAGAAGAAAACAATTCGTAAAACTGAACGTGCTCTTCAGATTGCCGAAGTATGTTCGCAAGAAGTGTTTCAATGAATTACTGAACCTTACTAGATAGATTATGCTCCCTAAACTTTGTATAAAATTCTGTACAGGATGAAATAATGAAAGCAAAGTCTGAAGCAACATCAAAAACTAAGGAGTTGATGGAGGTAAGAGCCGAGGGGCTTTCTTCTCCTGTTTACCTGTCATTATGTAAGACTTGTTTTATTTTGCTTTCTCTTGAAGTGAAGCTGTTCCTTAACTTCTGCCTAATGCTTGGTCTATTTCTCTCTCTCTCTTCCCCCTCCCCCCCCCCCCCCTTTCCCGTGTGTCCCCATGACAATGATTTCATAGAGAAGTAGCTGAAAACTTTTTGGAGGGTGAAGGGGAGGGGTGTTGTCAAAGAAAGAGGAGGGGCTAGCTGAAAGAAATTTGTGATAAAAATCTAGAAGTTTGATGATTAAAGTGAACTTCAGAGTGCTAAGAAGAGACTCATGTTCTTTCAACTTCTTGGACTTATTCTCTTTTACCAAATTTTTGTGTTTCAGTGGTCTTATAGAAGGGAAAATTTAGCAATTTTTATGAGGTTGGTTGAATAGGAGATTGGCAATTATCTGAGACAACATTATCTATTTTTTCCATTACATAATTTAGACTTTTGCTTGGTGGCTGCTGCTCTTGTATTCAGTTGCTTATCATTAATGAAAAAGGGAGAAAAAAGGAAAATGAGTGCAGGAAAACCATATTTAGACTATTCCTGTCTAGGGTTAAAAGAAATAAGCTGGTTAAACAGGTTCCATCAACATAAAGCATATGAGCTGCTTATAGGACTTAAAATTAATTGTAGCTGCCGTGCATGTGAGATTTGCTTATGAGCATTTTAGCTGTTTATAAGTTGAGCAACTTATAGGATGAGCCAAATATCCTTTTAAACATCTTTGAAGAAAATTTAAGTTGAACTCTGGGTCTGCACTCTGAAATGATGAACATTGTTCTTACTCTTCAATGCCCTAGCAAGTCTCTTGACGGCATGCATCTGTTTCTCTTATTCTGAGTTTGGCTTGCTCAATTTTCTTTTTGTCTTTCGTGCCTCTTCTTCTTAGGTGGTCATATCTCAGTCCCAATCTTGGTACGACATAAACTAGTATCTAAGATGGAGCCTTGTTTTCATGCGGTAGTGTCTTCAAAGAGGAGTTGATGTTTGTCAGTGATTCATTTTGCTACAGATGCCAATAAGCCTACTGCTGTATCATTTTTAGCTCGCAAAAATTCAAGAGAGTCAAAATTTTAATTTCTTTTCTTTTCTTTGTTTTTTTTTTTTTTTTTGAAAAGGGAACCAATTTCTCTGGTTTAATTTATGCAAAATTTAGAATGGCTTTCATAGATTGTTAGTCATTGAATCCCCATCCATCCATCAAATGTTTTCCTTTTTCTTTTAAGGAACTTTGCCCTAATCAAATGGAATATGCTTCTATTTGTGATGCAAAATCAGGTTCATGGAGCATGGCTTCCACCTTGGTTTGCTGCTCATTTAATTAGCTACCAGGTATGTTCTCTCGGAGGTGGATTTTTAAGTGACTATTGGTGATTATTGACCAACTTGTAACTTGCAGGCACTTCTGGAGAAGCACTGGAAGAAGCATGGGAAACCTACTTTGGATATAGCGATAAAGCAGGTAATCTTCTGAGCTGTTATTTTTAGCATATTTGTTTCAACTTCATTAACTATGAGGCTGATGTTGCTTTGTTTATAAGCATATCCATTCCTTCTGCTACCAAGAAATCATAATTTATTTTCAATTTAACTCATGAATCTTATTGAATCATAGAATACACGTTTTGAATTTTATTATTCTGATAACTATGGTTAACGGTAACTTATTCGATTCAGGCTGTCGAGAAGAAGGCCCAAGCAGAAGAGTGGGCTGCACCTCACTTGGAAACAATAAAAACGGTAAGTTAATTTCACTTGGATCTTGTAAAAAATCACGTTGCTGATTGAATTTACATGGGTCAATTCTGATCTATGTTTTGTTTCTTTTGAAATTTTCAATCCTTCAGATAAGTTTTATGTAATTTAACAGAAAAAGAAAATAAAAAGAAGAAAAAGAAGAAAAGATATGGCTCTATGTCTATTTGTATACCTATATGTATAATTATGTAGACATATGTATATAGATGTATCAGATGCCTTTATTGCCCACCTCTTTTGTTTGCTTATTCATATTGCAGTTAGATGGCCATCTTAGTCTATTGTTGTTAAGGTTGCAAGTTATGTACTATGCCCAGGCAGAAATTTATGTTAACTTGAACTCTGTTACATAAGCTACTTCTATGCAGTTGTTGCTGCATGATATTCTCTAGAAGCCGTGATATAACCTGTTAGATTGTCCAATGTCGCAAATAAGTTTCTGTGTGATTGCCAAATAGGTAAAAATATACAGTGTGATACGTAATGGTGGTTGGCACCTTGTGTGTTTGGGTTTATTTGATACAGAGAACTCGGCCTCTGAATTTATTGAGACAGGGTGTCTGGCTCGTGCATAGAGATTCTATTGACCTCTCAGTTAATTGTCCTTTGAGTTTCTCCACTACATTTCTTAGAAATTATCTTTCAATGCACTCATTTTCTTTTATTGCCCTATTGTTTGAAGAAATGGATTCCAGCAGTAAAGGAGCAGTGGGTGACAATAGTGGTTAATGTTGAACCACATGCGCAACGTGTTGCTTCAAAATCTCTTGAGGTTTATGAGGCTTCCAGGAAAGCTATAGCTCCACATGTTATCAAAGTTCAGGAACTTGCTGATCCTTACTACCAGGTACCACATATATTTGCTTGTCTCTCTCCTTTCTCTTTTTCTCTTTTAATCTACCTTATGTGCCCGTCAGCCTGAATTGAACTTAATTATGTGGCAGGAAGTTAAAAAATTCAGCAAGCCATATGTTGATCAGGTTGCCACTGCAGCAAGGCCTCATGTTGAGAAGGCAAGGAGTGCATTGATGCCATATACACAGCAGGTAGTTCTTGCTTATGGGAATTTCCTCACATCTGCAAAAACTTATCATCATCAGGTCTGGTAATTGCTAGTTGATTCTTACTCCTTTCTTTTGCATGATATTATTTCTTTGCTTTGTTGTCTATCAGTCTTTTCTAACGGATGGTTGATTAGATGTTCACTTGATAGTGCACCGTACTAGCATACTTTTAGATATCTACTAATAGAACAGAACGCATATATCACTTCACACGAAGCTACTCAAATCAACAAATGCCAGGTGGCAAGTACAACTTTTACTTCAGCAACTCAGGCAGATGCTTATATCTCCATGTAAATTGATAATAATTTGTTTTCCTCAGTTTTTTTATTTTCAGAAGTTTGCATGAGATGCTACGAGGGAACCTTGTTCAAGCTTTAAGAATTTCATGCCACTCTTGACTTGAGTTACAGATCATCAAATGGAATAATGGATCTCTTTGTTGTCCTTGCTATATTCGTAATGCATGATAAAAGAAAGGGGAAAGGAACCCACCTCAACTAAAAACTATTAACTTGCTTAGCTCCTATGCTGGAGCAAGGTCGAAAGTAGAACTGTCACTTGACTAGTGATCGGCATTACTGAACCTTGGACTAGTTCGGTATGGAGAATGTGACGTGTACATTATGGTGTCAACTCGGTGACAAATAAAAGCAATTCCTCAACTTGGTAACAAAGAAATGCCATGCAATAAGCTCTTGCAACTCATATAGCATCTGTAAATTTGCAGCCAGTGCACAAGGTTGCTGTTCCCCAGTACTAAAACATTATTGGAGGAAATAATTTTCCTATTCCAATCCTAAATATAATTACTGCATGTTGTGCAGCACAACCCTCAGCCAATATGATATGCAAATCGATACGGGTTGACTCTGTTTCAATGGTAATTCTAACTCATTAATTGCTGAATGCTGGGTCCCTTGCTTCATCTTTGATTTTTCGTAGATATTGAATATGATGTCCAGTATTCGGCTGAAACAGCTTTTGTCGGCTTTCCTTATTTGATTAAGAGATGCTGCATTCAGCATTTCTTGATCTTGCTAGTGACTCATCCAATGATTCACATTCATTACAGAATGTAGCATATAGATATAAACCTTTCAATTATTATAGAAGAAAAAGTCTCGCCTTATACCCTGAACAACGAGTTTTGTGCATTCCAGCTATGATCTTCCAACATTTCATCACTCATGAGTGATTTTACACTTCTCTATACAAAATGAACTGTGACTCATCGGGTGTTTGTAAAGTTTCAACTTTTCCTCTTTCTGGCTTCTGATGATTTTGTGAGCTTGCTTCATCTGGGATCAGGATTGGTGCTGTTGCTTGGTTTATCAATATATTGCTTCTGCTGATATAAATTGTTGGCTTATTTTTGTCTGAGAATATTATCTTATGACCGGTGAAGGTACAAGAGATCGTGCATGAAACATTGAACAAACAGGAGCTTACAAGGCCTCTTGCAACCAAAGAGCTTGTGTGGTTTGCTGTATGTACTTATTTGTTATTTTATGGTTGTGTCAGTTCATGTATAGGAGAAGAGTATTAACTTCCTCACGAAGTGCATTTGAAGTGTTTCAGATTGACGGTATATTTTTGTTGTAGGCCTCTGCTCTTCTGGCATTGCCCATCATTGTTCTATTTAGTGTCTTCTCAGCGACTTTCAGGTCTGTTGTTTAATCTGCCTTTAGATTTTTGGAATTAGTTTCCAGAAAGTGATGCTTTCTCCTTCTATCTTTGTCTGTATTGAATTAATATCCCTTTGCTTTTGTGTGTTGCAGTAGGAAAGCAAAGAAACCCAATCGAAACGGTAATTCAAGCAATTCACGTCGTAAGGCAAAACGTGGACATCCAGAGTAGAGGCATGGGGGCTTGCTGAAGTAGATATTCCAGAAATACAAGGTGTGTTTATGTAACGAACTCCTTACTTACTAGTATATGGTTCCTTTTGTTTTGTGTTATTTTTCTCGTCTTTCTCCTTCTCTGGCCTGATCACATTATAGTTATGCATGCACATCGATTTGTCTTTGAAGACATGTATTCATCTTCTTTCCTTTTTGTTCTCTTCCTCTGTGCATTATTTCTATTCCAGGTTTGATCATTAAGTGCTGTTGTTGGCAGAATTGGTTAACTATAGAAATATTTCTAAATTCTCTTTAGAAAAGAAATGCTTGTAAAACCAAATTCATGCAGTTGATAATCCACATCCTGTTGTTTGTATTTTGCGCTTGAGTGATTCTACTGTTGAATATGTTGGGATTTGGACATGATTATTGTGACAACAGTGAGTTTGAAAAATCAATTGAAATGTTCTCCTAGGGCTTGAAAGTTCCCATCTATTTTCAAGGAAGGGTTGGCCTAGAGAATGCCCCTACACCTCTATGATTCACTATAATCAGTTTAACTTCCGTTATTATGCATAACAACCATAAGCTCTTCAAAGTTTTGCTCTATTTGAAAATTTTCATACCTTAGAATTGGAGCTTAATAAAATCTACATGTTCGCGGACCTTATGATCCACCTAACATTCACCGCTCCACATTTTGCCCATAAACTCTAAAAACTATCTCATTAACCTTCATGCGTGAGAAAAGCTAGACTAGTTTGTGTCTCAACAGGAGGGTGTAAGCATCTGGGTTTTGCGCTTTGGGATGTGAGAGTACCCGTGATTAGGCGGAGCAGAACCTGCAGGCTCCAGGTCATGGGCATGACGACTTGAACCTTTGATAAAAGAAATACATAATGCACCATTTTCTCTTTTCTTTCTGTGTTGCTCAAGAGTCCCACAACTTGCCAAATAGCTGGGGAATTTTGTGATAATGGTTTATGAGCAGATTATGAAATTTTGATTGAGACGGGAAAATGATAGTTTTCAGAATTCGGCAAACGATCAAGACAGGAGAGTAGCCATAATATCATTTGCACACGTATCATTCTTTGCATGGACAGCGTAGTTTAAGAAACTCCTGCTATGTGGACTCCGAGTTACATAAATATTGGCCGAAACTTGTTGGATAAATTGTATAATCCACTCTTGATGGGATCTCAAATCTTACTCGTTCTGTCATTTCAGTTCTTGCAGATGTATTTTTTCTTCCGGCGGTTTCTGGAGATGTCTAGATTCTGTCGCCAGTCCACAGTTGGAGATGTTGACCCCGAGTCATCTGCAACTTGACATATAGATTTTTTGGAACGTGCAAAAGGAGATGGAGACAGAAAATGCATAGGGTGTCAAATATTCCTCGTGTAGAAATTAAGCAGAGTGTAGAAATTCACGTGTCACGAATACAAATATTACCTTTGTTGTTAGGTGTAACTTTTATAGCTTTGATACCGTCTTGGGAGGACGATGCATGAGTTGGGGGCGTTTCTTCGACGTCTGTTTCTTTGTAGTATTTGATAATTGTTGATCTCATTATTGCTCTTCAACGATATTTTCTTGGGGTTTTTTTATAATGTTATAGTATTATATTTCAGGAGGATACTTGACAGTGGTGAATTCTTGATAAGTAATGATGATAAAATTTAGATATGTTATTGTTATCGAGTGATCTTCATGACATTATCTGTTTGGAGAAGATCGAAATTTAGACAGGGCAGTCTGAGAAGCTGTATGAGAAGTTTCATAACTAACTAGTTGTTGGTTAAGGTGGTAGTTGTCTCACTTTTGTGAAGAGGCAAATACAAGGTTTGAATTTTGCAAAGTACACTTGTTTGGAGGATTTTTTTCTTCACTATTTTCAACCTAATAGAAATTATTCTGAAGTACATTATTGTTTGGGGATATCATATCCTAATAGAAATTATTCTCAAGTACATTATTGTTTGGGGATATCATATCTCAAAGCAAAAAAGAGAAGAAAAAAAGAAGTTTTATAACACTTGAAGAGAGAATACGTCTCGAGTCCTGTTTGAATTGTTTTTTTTTTTTTCAATGGAAAACATTTTTTCTCCTGAAGAGGCTTGAATTGGATTTTCAGAAAAGTTAAAGAGTACTCTTAAAAAGAGTTCAAATAGGAGCCTAAAAGAATTCAGTTTTCAGAAAAGGTGTTAAACATAAGCATGCACTAATAAGCGTCTGCATGTCAGCTGGAACGTGCTTGTGCAATCTCAAAACGATCCTTCAAGGAAACCAGTACCAAGTGTTGCTGATTGAACTCATCATCAGGATTTGGACATTGGAGTCCTTGTAAACCACTCAATGTGGTAGAAAAAGGAAAAACATAACAAAGGGCTAGTCTAATTTGACTTGTATGAAAAGCGTTGTTTTCTAAAATTTTTAAAACAAGTGTTTTTCTTTGAGAAGTTTGAAAAAAAAAAAATGCAATTAAGCTTTTTAGACATTTAATTTCTTTTGAAATCTAAACTAAATACTCATTGCCGAAAAGATTTAAATTTTTCTAAAGAAAATATTTTTTTCATGGAAAAAAGTCAATTCAAACAGACCTCAAATTGAGCCTTATCTCATTTGATGGAATAGAACAAAAAAGAAAAAAAGAGGGGAAAAACAATGCACAACTACTTAGTGATTACAAAACATATTCAATAACATAAAAGATCCATTCAAGTTCTTAAATAGAAAATTCTTTGCAACACGAGCCACCAGGTGTGCTCCCTTTACCCACCTGCCAGCTATACCTGGAAACCTTAACAAACTGTTTGATGTTTTTGACAGAATTTAAGTAGAAGCAGTTAAGAAAAAGCTAGAAATTTCCTACAAACACATCATCTTGAACAAGGTTTAATTTCTATCATATGATGTCTTGAAAAGATGCTGATATTTCTATCTATCAGTAGGAACCCCAGTAGTTGTCTAGATCAGCACAATGATCCATCTGCATAAACCTGTTGCCCATTGTGTTTGAGTTGTTCATGTCTGCCCCAAAACCTGCAGCAGCCTCATTCTGAATTGCAAGATTGCTCAGCATGGTGGAGTTCACATCTTGCTGGCTCATTCCATGGGGATGGTGTGGTGGCATCGGCCGCGGAAATGGCTGTGCCGAGGCGGCTCCTCCGCCGAGGTTTAAGTTCAATCCGGATATGGTGAAGATATTTCCTCCTCCTCCACCACCACCACTAACTGGATAGTTCACTTGGGGTAGCTGCATTGGCAAGTTGATGTTGCTTGGACCACCTCTGAAGACCTTAGAGAGCTCTTGGATGTCTGCATAGCTGATAGGGAACTGATGAATGTGATGATCAGGTGGCATCATTTGTTGTGGGATATTTGCATTTGAACTTATTTCAAGATTGTAGGTTGGGATTGCTCTCGTTGAGTGGTTTGAGATGTACTTCTTCACGGCTGCACTCTTCTGGAAGACTCTGCAGACCACCCATTCATCCTGCTGAACATGTGAAAATTGTTGCAATATCCATCAATTAATGTGAGCTAGTTGAAATGCAAAGCTCGAATTCATGACATGTCTGGTGTATCGACTAAGGCTAGTGTGCAATCTTTTGAAAAGTACCGAGTTTTATATAGCTGATAATATGATACCATGTATCATCTTTTAGTGTATATATTTTTGGCAATTAAAGCATAAGGGGGGGTGTTGTTTACATTACCTTACGATCAATCAGGACTAGTGGCAATACATTTTGAAGGCCATGCAAATTATAATATCCATGATGAAAATCATTATTGAATGATTAAGTGCGTATGTTATGTGAAGTTCTATTGGTGGAATGCAATGATCGTGTACTTGCCAAGCAAATGACTCTTGAGTGCGTGAATAAATTACGTCCTCTTCATATAAGGATAAAGATCATTTAAATGGATAAGAAACATAAAGAGTAAAGAAAGACATTAATAGAAGGAAATACGGATAAGGCATCTTAACTCCACCATAGTAGAACAAAGGCAATTCGTTTCGTGAAACTCGCAAGTGTAAACAACGGAAAGACCAACTTTGGAGTTTAAACGACATAACTTTACCTTAATTCCACTATAGCAAGTGCAAGAAATTAAAGCATATATACTTATTTCTTGGAGAAGAAGAATTGGCTAAGAAAGGAAGCATTGCGAGCATTAATTATTTCTGGAAAGCAATTAATGTGCGTGATCATTTTTAGCACAGCTTCACTCATAAGGTGTTTGGTTATAGCTTAGAAGAAACCTATTGTTGGTCATGGAAGTTAATTATTTGTTCCAAGTAAGATTACAGTGAAGTAAACGAAAGCAAGAATTAGGCTCTACATTTGTAAGATTGTCTTCAAGAAACTCTCTCTTTTGATCGAGTCAACGATCAAATTACTTGTATTTAATTTCTCAGCAAGACAGAAATCCTTTCCTCATTGTTCCTAAAAGGGTACCATTTCCATGAATAATTTCTGCTTTAAGTGATCCTATAGTTTACAACTTTCCCAAAGTAACATTAGTTAATTTATAAACTGATATCATGTTTAATTAGCTTGGTATTTAATTAGGATCTGGCTCTATAAATATATGTGGAGGTCCTAAGATGAATTTCTAATTAATCTCCCAGCTCCCATAAGATCATAGCTTAGGAATATAAATTTTAGAAGAACGTCATCAAAATTAGATTATTTGCATGATGAGGACAAAACTTTCAGGTTTTAAGTAATAACTATTTTACTATATCTATGGTGTTATATGATCTAGAGATCTGAACTTATATGTTCTAATTACTTGTTTAGAGATCAATAACTGAAATAGAATTCAAATCAAATTCAAATATAGTTTCATTTCAATCTTAGAGTAGAGCCTTGATCTCAGGTCACTAAACACAATTCAATAATTTATTTTTGTCTTATTTGCATGAAAGAAAAGGTTTTGGCAAACAGGAAAGTTTTTTACAATCAAAACAACCAAACCACCAGCTTGTATTTGTTAAAGATAATAAATCAAATAATGTATCTCTCATAATAAAATAAATTCTATTTTAACAGTTTAAATTTTAGAACGAACTTGTAACTTATTCATCCGTAAAAAAATAAGTGATCAGATCTTCTACTGAAACATAGCAGGAAATGTAAGACCTAATTCTCCTTTTGGTTCATTAGTCTTATTAAGAACATTTTAGCAAAAAATCTTTTAACACACCCAAGCATTTGACCGAATCTTTATTTAGTGTTCAATACTCAAAATGCTTTCCCGGAAAGCGTCTTCGTGAGAAAAATGATTTAATTAAGGGATACAAAAGGAGTAAGAAATTTGTTTTCTATAACCAATATGGGAACGCAAATTATTTTCATGTATGATTTCAATAACATATATGTAAGCAATAATTACAGGGACGAAGCTAGAAAATTATCGGGGCCACAGGAGGGAGGCAACTAGTTTATTAAGAATTTATAAAGCCATGGAGGACGTAAAGTAATCTCACAAATTAAAGTTGTGTGCACAAATATGATACTCAAAACATGCGGACAAATTATATGTTGCTACTTTATTTACCTTTTCTACAATTGGAAACATTAAGAGAAGGAAAAAAAAAAAGAAAAAAGAAGAACCAACCAATTATACTTGAAAACATAACATATTGGCTTCTCTATTGATGGTTTTTCACGGTAGATAATTGAAATTAATATTTATGTTAATTATGTATTGAATTATCAATTCTCTTTTGTGCTTTTCTCACAATTAAACCAAAACGTTTTTCAGAAAAACCAAGCAAACAATAGAACCTATTTTCCGTAAAAATATTTTGTGCACGGAGTGCTTTGGATTAGAAACTTTTCTCAAAATAATTTGTACATTGACGTTAAAAAAATTATATTTTTTCACCAAAATGATCATATATATGATCAATTTATAGGTACAGGTATCTTAGAGTAAAAATTGTCACTAGTACCATTAGTGACGAGGTTTTTTTTTTTTTTTTTTTAATTGATAAATATGCATGGTCACAATCTAGCTTTAGTTTTGGTGAACTAGGCACCTTGGTAGTTCTGTAGGATGATTTAGAGTGGATGCGATACTCATGCATGACCCAGTTGGTTTTCTCTCCTCTTGGAGCTCTTCCTCTGTAAAACACCAACGTTTTCTTCATACCAACAAGCTCCGATGTGGCGCCGTTGTAAATCTCCTTGTCTTTTCCAGTGGTTTTCCAGTATCCAGTGTTTGTTGCTCGGTTTGTTCTCACTCCTGTCGGGTATTTTCGATCTCGAAGGCTGAAAAAATAATATTCTCTTTCTCCCATCTTTGCTTTCCCTACAATGAAAAATATTGCAAACAAACAAGAATGAAATTACTAAGCTTTTATTCTGATCTGAATATTGGGGGGTGACCAAGAATTACCGGTTCTATCTTACAACTATTTTGTGCCAAGCGGAGTAGCCATATATAATTAAATTTCATGTGCATGCGACAAGACTATATTGTAATTACACGCACCTCACATGTGACCCGAAATTTAACTGAATTATTGATGGGATATCATGTGGATGAATATTGCTCGATGAACAAGATTGTAACATTAGGTAAAGAGTTTTCCAAGTGCATAAGAGTTTTTCAAGTGCATTAAGATCAGAAAAGATGAAATTGCTCTAATATTGTCTTATCTCAAGTTGATTTAAAGGCTGATACATATATATATATATATATATATATATATGTTTGACAAAAATTTTCATTTGAATTCTTTTGCAGCTACTTTTTAGGGAAAAAGCAAAAACCTAGCTATGATCCATGTAAGGAAACATAAAAACAAAACCCTAGATGTTATTTTTCTTTCTTTCTTTTTTTGATTTTCTCTTTTTGGGTGACTGACATAGTTGTGAACAAAGCCTAGCTAGTTAGCTGTTTAATTAATTAAATTGCTGTAAGAAACAAAAAGATTTGAGCTAGGTTGCAAGTACCTGGAAGATCCCAGGGCTCACACTTGTTGAGATCAACATCACCAATAGCCCTACCTGTAAAATTAGAATCGGAGATCTTATTCACAAGATAACATGTGATCAATTCTTCATCTGTAGGATGAAATCGGAAGCCGGGTGGCAACTTCTCCTCTTTATTCATCAACTGATCTCCAGCTTCCATTTTTGTACTTTCTTTTTGTGAAATTAACTTCAATTATTTCCGATAAGAACCAAGTCCCAACCACTTGTACTAAGCTTAAGGACAAAAACAATTCTCTACCATCTGCTTATAAGTCAACTACAGAAAATAGCAATTGTGGAAAAAGTTTGGTGAAAAACCCTAGACTTGGTTCACAATAGTAATGTTTCAAGAAGGATAAAGATCAAAAGTTGATGAAATTGAAGAACAAGCTTGTAGTAACTTGGAGTTTGATCAGATGTGCAACATCCAAATAATTGAATTCACACAAGTGAAAATCCTAAGTAGAATGTGATATGGGATTCGTGTGATGGCAATGAGAGGTTTCTTCATTCATATGAGCAAGAAATATAAGGTGATGGTTTGAAAAGATCTCACCTACTATGGGTCTTTAAGTACACGGTACTTTAAACAAAACAACAACACCCTCCCCCCCCCCCCCCAAAATCACCCCGAGATAGAGATAGAAGGTGTGAAACTTCGCCGTAACAAGTAATAGTATAGTTGGTTTTGGCTTCCTTCAAATCCAAAGAGTCAACGAAGAAATCTTCATGAAGTTTAATTATTGCATCTTCGGCTGCTTCTTTGATACAGTTTTAGAGCTCGTTTGGTTTAACTTTTTCTAAAAGTATTTTTTCTCAAATTTTTGGAAAAAAAGAACTTTTTTGAGAAGTTAATATTTCTGACTTTTTTTTGAAAAAAAAATAAAATTGAGCTTTTTACGAAATCTAATCTCTTAAAATATATAAAAGTCTTAAATTGAAATATATCAAGAATAAAGTCCACCGTAAAAGGTTTTGGGTCACTCCTCAATTAACCAATTAATTTTTGTCATAGAACATCAATGATTTTTAATACGTTACCAGAGTTGGATTTGTGATAGTCTTCGGTCGCACCGCATATGTGCATGTGTAACCCATTAAGCTCATCTATTATGCACATCTATTCTTGTCACACAACCATCCAAGTTTTAACTTGTTAAGTCAAGTGGTGCAAATATTATTCTGAGTTACATATAAGGGGTTATTAAAATATATAGAAATTCCACATGAAGAAATCTCAAAAATTAAGTCTGCCATACAAGGTTCCGTGATTCTTAACATAATCTAAATACTTATTATAAAAAGGGTGTGCCTTTTTTTTAATGAAAAAAGTGTTTTTCCATTAAAAAGAAAAGGCATTTCAAACCAACGCTTAAAGGTCTTTATTGTTTGTGATCCCGTATAAATTTGTGCGAATGTCTCCAATGTTCTTGTGTTTTGGGTTCATGCTAGCATAACGCTTGAAAATGTAATTCAAATGAAGCTACGCCATGCTAGCTGAAAATTATTTTAGGATATTTCCTTTTGCCCATTTTATTTCTTTTAAAAATGAACTCTCGCATCGGATCCTCAAAAAAATTCTTGCATCGACGGTTGGGTGTTTTGCTCATCATGACACTACTAATTGGAAAGTCTTGTTTCTTTTTAATCACAGTCGTGACGATCTACTACGTATTAACCAATTTCGATACAATAAATATGCGTATTAATTTATCATCTCATGCATGATAATAGAAACAAAAGTCAGCGAGAATTTTCCTGTTTTCTTTTTTCTTTTTCCGCCTCTCTTTATTTTTTTGGTGTAAAATTCAATAGAAACTCGTGAAACATAAATCACAGTAGTAAGGGTTTTTGTCTCGAAATATCTAGAAAGTGATTGGATTCATCTATCTCCGCTTGTAGGTGATTTAATGAAGTTCTCTTGCTAAGTTATTAGCCGCAAAAAGAACAAAAAGAGATGACCGGAAAGTAAGGGAAAAAATAAAATAAAATCCAAGAACTAATGGCAACGAACACTTACATAGAATGGGTAATAAGAAACTTTTTTTTTTTTTTTTTCCGAATGCTGATAGCTGCGATGCATGCGTGCGTGAGCGGCCTTAGGCCTCCGAGTGATAATTACAAATCTACTCCCAGCAACTGATAAACCAGTCTAGGTCATAGGAGTAGCAAGGTATATTAGAAAGATCATGTTTTTAGTTTTCCACATCCTTTAAATTTCTTTTCCTTTTTTGATTAACACTTAGCTCCACTTGCAATCTAATTACGTACAAATTGCTTTCACTATATATGTATTTCTTTGAGCACTTTTAAGTTTATCCGTTAATTTTTTTTTTTCTCTTTTGTGTTATAATCAACACCATGTGCATATACTCGTAAAAGTATGTATTATTTCGCATTCTCTATATCAAGCTTCCGGTCCTTCGTCTATTTTTACTTTGCGCTGTTAGAAATTCAAATTAGTTCCTTTGGCCTTATGTTAGGAAAAAAATTTAACCAAAAAATTGTAACAACTCTTTCAAGAGTAAGTACTTAATTTTGTGATTAAAGGATTTAGTTCTTATAGGTACATGCAAAAATCCAATTATGTTTAATAAATTGTGTCTTAAAATAGAATATATTAAGTCCAAGTCAATGCTACGTTGTTATGCGTCTAACTGATTACATCAGGTACTAATTTTCGTTTCTACTTGGCTTCCGGAGAAGGGGGAAAAAACGTTTATAATATACTCGTAGCCTCGAAAGTAGCTAAGGGGAAGACCTATAGACTAGCTAGATACGATCAAAATCAAGCAACTAGAAACTTGTAATTGGCTATAGCTTTTTGTCAATTGCCGAAAGTAATGGTGAAAAAGTGTGTCGCACAATATTATTACAAACAACACCAGAGGGATTACATATAATTGAAGTTTGCTCTTGTTTGATGATACATTGGTGCCAGGATTGCAGTCGCAAAACTTTGTACACTCCAAATAAACGTTATATATCATCTTTTTTTATCAGCTTCTATCTTTCTATATAGATGATTTTATCGATATAATTAAGCACACGTATGTGTAAGTGTTAGAGCTGATATCATATTAGCGTTACTACCTAATCATCTAAAAGCTTAAGTTTATAATGAGAATATTAGTGTATTTGTTTGGTCTCCTCACGTGTAGACGTAATTTGTTTAGAATTTCTTAAGTGTACAGTTTTAATATTCTTTTCTGTTTTTGGTAAATAAGCGGTGAAGGGTTTCGAACTTAATGGTTTTCTTTTTTTCTTTTTTTTTAAATGGACGACGGTGGTGAGTTTCAAACTTGAAACTTATCGGCATCTAGCTTTTAACATCTTGTTAGAGTTATTATCTTATGTAAAAAGAATATTAATTTATTTGCTTTTATTAATAATAAAAAAACAAAAAATGGTGATGAAAAAGGGTAATATCTATTATTTTTCTATCGTTGAAGCAGTTGTTGGGGAGTGGGGGCGTTTGAAGAAAAAACAATCACGATACGCAGGCCTAGGCTGTTTTGTCGTAACTAGAACTTTTTCGACTAGGGTTCGTTTCGCATTTCAGGTGGTCTATATATAAAACTGGTTAGTTATAATGTAAAAATCATAATTTGTTTGATATGCATGCTAAAGCTGCTTTTGTCAATTGTCGCTGTATGAAGTATATAACTAAAAACTTTTCTGGATAGGGTTTGTTAATTTCGTATTTAAAGGGATCTATCTATATATATATATATATATATATATATATATATATATATAAATGTAGAATTAAAAAAGCCGATTAGCTATAATATGTAAAGATCATTAATTTGTTTTAACAAACGGTTAATGAGTCTACGTGCTTTTGCAATATGCAGGTACAAGATTTGCCATCCATCACCATCTTCTATTGACTTGCTAAGCACTTCAGAGATCAAATTCAGTATACGTCTTCATCACTCTCAACTAATTCTAGTGCCACTTGTATGGGACTGGATACCATGTACTCTAAATATTGTACACCCACTTAGTGTTATGTACTTTACAGTAGCACGTTCACAACTTTTATATTATATATTTATAACTTTTAATTATTTATAAGTTGCATGATATATGTTTATAATTTTAATACTTTATGTTGAAAATTTTTTATTTTTCATAATTTACTTATTTATTATTTTTATATTATATGCTCAAAAGCTTTATATCTTATGTTCAAAAAGATAAATTATATGTTCACGATTCTTCAAGATATATTCACAACATGTTCATAACTTGCAAATGATATGTTCATAATTTGTAAACGATTTCGAAATTCGCAGTCAGAGGTGTTATCAATGTTTGATCGATAATCGAATTGTTGAATTGTATTCGTCAGTGTGATAAGAGTAGACTCGTTAAATTTTACGTTGATCCGATGGTCGGATTGTGAGATTTATTGGATAGTGTACCATATACCTTTAGGTGTACCATATTTTAGGTGTATGGTATAATTTGCGCATTTGTATTGAAATTAGGCTTATAAGCATCATTATTGTATATTAATTAAAAGAGAATGAAATTAATAGTACATAACAAATTTATCTCATGTTACTAAACAGGGATTTAATTAGCTTATCTAGACTACATTTTTCAAAATAAATTTAAGTATGTAACCCTAGGAAGCCAACTAGCTCGATCCATCAGTAATCCTCTCTCTCTCTCTCTCTCTCTCTCTCTCTCTCTATATATATATATATATATATATATATATATATATATATGCACAGGCAGATCTGTACATGGATTTGTGGGAACTACTACTCGAATTGGCCTTACTAAATATTTTGATATTTTTTTCAATCTAGACAATCACTAAGCCTCAACCCATGCTCTGTTTGGTATATATATGCTTATTATATAATGCTTTTCATATAGGAAAATATGGTATATTTTGAGTTTTATAATACGCAAATTATACTATATACCGCCCCCCCCCCCGCAACGTACACCCCTTTTGCGTATATTACACGCGCTTACAAAAAAAATCCTGATTTAACGTATTTTATGTCATTCCTCTCTCTCTCTCCCCTCTCTCTCTCTAATATTCTCTCAAGGAAAAAAAAATCGTACTGCTGCTGCTCTCGCCTTCGTCACCGCCTCACTACTACCACCGTTGTCTTACTACAGCCTCTCTCTCTCTCCTTTTTTTTTTGTGAAACGCTAACAAATCTGGTGTGTATATATACACACACAAACAGATCTATAAAATTATAGTAGATCTGCTTGTTTGTATTATATATAGATATACTGTGTGTGTATATATTTGTTATTTGTGTTTATATATATATGCTGGAAAGTGCTCTAAGACTCTCGAATATCCCCCTTTTTCCTCGTGTATGTGTAAGTGATACATGCGAGACCGTGACTGCGTGAAGTATAGTGTTTGTGTGTGTAGCAAATGTTGTTGTGAGGCTTGTGTTTGTACTGTGAGGATGTGTGTATAAAAAATTCAAATGAAAAATTGAGAAGATAAAAGAATTAGATAGGTTTTGAATATGTTGCGAACATTTCATTCAAATGTTTGAACATTTGGTTTGAAAATTGTGAATGTTTTGCTCAAATTTGCAATTGTGAACCTAAGGTAAATATGAACGTATTGACCATAAGTTGTGAACATATTATCAAGCAGGTGTGAATGTATAACATAAACTTTTGAACATACAGTGCAAATTGATAAATAATTAAACTTATGACATATCATGTAAAATTGTGAATAATTAAAAGTTTAAACATAAAGTATTAAAATTGTGAACATGTATTATTAAATTTATAAGTAATTAAAATTTGTGAACGTGTAATATAAAATTGTAAACATACATTATAAAAATTGTGAACGTATAAAAAAATACACATTGAGTATTGTAGCGCGTGAACAACATGCGCGGACAAGTGTATAGTGGTTGGGTGATGCATGGTAGCTGTGGTGCATGATACAAGGATTGTTCATAATATGTTTATGATAAGATGTCTTATTTCTATAATTGTGAAAAATAAAATAAGAATTGAGTTTTCATATAATGCATAAAATAAAATGTCTTAAACTTTACAAAATATCTCTTCATTTCAATAGAATAAGTATTTTAAAATAGCTTCATTTTAGACGACACTATAAATCTCATATCTCTATTAATTTTCAGCTGTGGTAGGTAAGTACACACATTCACCGCTCCATAAAATGAAGGCTTTTGTATGAATCATCCTCTCACGGTGAGACATTTTTAACTGATGAGGTTACACGATGGCCATTTGCAGCCCACACCTACCTCCAAATGGTTTATCACATTCACCAGGTGAAAGTGTCACGACTTTAAAAATAACACACAATTCGAGTTATACAATGTCGTCCCAAATATATAACAAAATGCCTGAATGTTTTTGGGACGCACCCTAAAAGATTATAAGACGTTTTAAGGAGCAGACGAGTTAACTTGACAAAACAACTTAGTTCTACATACAAGATATTCCAGGTTCATTCGCCCTAATTAAGCATAAATTTGCCATTATTATGTTAGTATCTAACCAATTATTGTTGCTTATTAATTATCTCCAGAAAATTTGCACAGCTAGCTGTAGTCACTCTTTGCATGCCATGCATCATCCCAATTTCGCATGCACAAACACATCATCATCAAATCAATTACCAATCTTTATCATGTTTTCGTTTTCAAAATTCATGGCTGTTGGGTTGACAGCAAAATAACAGATTAATCTGCAGGCACGTACAGAAGACTAGTAGGTTACTTATCATGCACTTCGAAGTGGTTTAATGGATTGATATTCAAGTACCATGATCTTCCTCTTATGACGATGACTAGTAAATTGCCAGCTATTATACAATAATACAATGCTTTACGTGACAATTTGGAGAACATTGCACGTATGGGAGGCTTCATGGACACAATTATCTAATCACACAATTCGTTTTCCTCGATAATATATATCATAATCATAGTTATTTAACGACGAATTTATGGACTAACTCGGTGAATAATGGGATTAGTTGGTGCACACAGATTTCAATCACTCGTAGGATAATGGGATTAGTTGATGCACACGGATTTGAATCACTCGTAATGTTATAAAATTAAATTTGATAGATGCTTGTCGAAAAGACTATTTAAAAAAGACTACAAAAATCTAGACTAATAACAGATATATAGAACGAATCGTCTTCGGCAGACTACTTGTCAAACACTTCAAAATAGAAAACTATGTGAAGGGTGAAATCAAGACTTGGATTTTCTCGTCGTGCTTTATACAATTGTACAATAATTTTGACTATAATAAGATTTCAAGATTGGGGTAAAGGTACAAGTTATTGTGATGGATAATAATATTTAGTTGACGAAACTGTTTTGCAATCTTTTGTGTTTCCAGAAGGGAATCGAATTATTAATAATAAGTTTTCGTGTTGTATTAGCAGTAGCTAATTTTGTTTTTTGCCCATTCTTTTAAGTGTGTTGGTTTTCACTTTCATTTCACACGTTACTTTTGTCTCCTCCATCTCGTGATACCGGAAAGGAACAACTAATTAATTAATTGTATAAATACATATGTATTATATTTATATTTCTATTTTCTGATGGTTTAAATAAATGTACACTTGTACATTAAATAATATATAATCCGATATACAACGATTAGTGTGCAAACTTTCCCCTAGTTCATTGGAAATCATAAAAAAATAAACTCCAAAATGTTAGGTGGGAAAAGTTGAGGCTACTAATCTTAACATTGCGTTAATTTTTCAAAAGAAGCAAGCAAATGATCATTAACGAAAAAGAGACTCAGAATATTAGAAAATTTTAAATCTGCAAAGTTGCTAAGAGGCGGCCTGTTTGAATTGGTCGAAGTTGAAACTCTGAAAAAAAACTCAAATATACAGATATTTTTAGAAATTAAAATATTTTAAAAGTTTTAAAAAAAATTAGAAAAATTAATCTAAACAAGCAGTATATTAATCCTTAGTGTTTTTTTTTTTTTCCTTTTGTTTATTACGCCAGAATATATCCGACCCTACTCCTCATTTAGTTCGAACCCTTCTAAATAATCACTCTCATGAGGAAATAATCTCAATGAGATACTCCTTGAACTTTATATTAATCCTTGGTATCTCATCAAATGATGACGTCTCTATTTGTTTTATAGGCGAGAAAGGGCTCGTTTGGATTGACTTTTTTGAAAAACGTTTTTTTTAACAGCTTTTGAAAAACAATTTTTTTTTAGAAGCTGAAAATTCTGACTTCTAAAAAAGGTCTGTATTTGAGCTTTTTTTTTAGACTTATAGCTTTTTTGGAAGTCAAATCAAATAGTTAATATTTTTTTTCTGAAAAAAAGTCAATCCAAATAGGCCCAAAAATGAGTTGTAGTCTCTTGCTCAACTTTCCGAGTGAAAACTAATTACTTGGTCTCAGTAGTATGCTACAAGTAAAACAAATTTTGCTATGTCATCTTAAATGACGCATCAAAATCCCAGTCCTAATAATATATGCGTATTCCTCCTATATATTCAAGTTGAAGACTTAAAAATCGAGAGATTCAATTCCAAGTTCAATTCCTCACGCAAAACAATTATATGGTCATTTTCTGAGTAATAATTTATGACTGTTGAATAGGTATATATATAAAAATGATAGTAATCGAGAAAGAATAATACAATTGTCCAAAAAATTATAGAAAAAAGGAAAGAATAATGCAATAAATTGTTTTCAACTTAATTTTCACACTCTCTTTTATTTTTACTACATGAAATTAATAAATATATTAATATATAAAATATGATACGTATGAGACATGAAAACTGCACGAGACAAATATAGCTGATTGATTGTATTTAATTTCCAGGCTACGTTAAAATTAGATATTCAAATGATGTGAAGATATTGATACCTATGGTAATTTTATTTATTTTGACATCGTATGTCACGTGCTTTATATTGAGTATGGTTTTTTTTTAAATCAAATATGAACCATTTTAACAGAAAAAATAGCGGCTCCCTTCTATTATTATTATTATTAGGGTGGAGTCAAAGCTATGGCACCAAAAAGTCAAAGTGCTCCTTCACAAACTGTGTAAAAAAAAAAATTTAATATGAAAAGTTGATTCAATGTATGCGTCTTTAGTACTCCAAGCAGGGAGAAAGAATAGAGAACGAGTGAGAAGAAAGTTAGCTATTTGAGAAAAAAGGAAAATAAAGTTAGAAGAAAGACTAGAACTATAAAACTTATATAACAATAAATCAATGATTCTTGTACACTAACAAAGACCGAAAATATATATAATTTATAATAAATAAATGTTTATTATGTCCTGCTACAAATCTTTATTCAAGTTTATGAACAGCAAGATAATTCTTTGTTTTGACTGTTGAATTCTTCTATTACTTTCTTCAAAACTATGTTGTTAACCTAAGTATCTAAAATTATCTATTTCGGGTGGATTTTTTAAGAGTTTCAAACTACTGGTTTGATTTTTTTTTTTTTTTCATGTCGGATAAGTTTTCAAATGCACGAGTTTTATAAAATTGGGTATAATTTATATTTCCAGTTGTATTCCTTGTAAATCATGAACCCAAGAATGGAAAAAGGAGCCGAGAATGGTTTGAGCAATAGCCCAATAGTAAGAACCCTGCCCAAATAGCGCCTAATAAGTTTTATGATTGCCAATTTTCGGCCCAAGAACAATTTTGACATCCACAAGCCTTAATTTTGGTGATTGTGTTGGGTTGGGTTCAGTTGACCTTGGGCTTGGGTCAGTTAGGCAGGATTTCAGTATGTTTTTAGCCTATGTATTTGGGCTTTTTGGCTATGGACTCAACCAATTTCGTTCTATTTTCCTTGGATCCTTGAGCCGTTGAATGTGTGTTTTTTTTTATATATATAATTATTTTTTAAAAGGCCTAAACGTCTAAAAATTGAAAAGACGCCGGAATAGAGTTTTTAATTAAAAAAAATCAATATCATTAATTAATCACATTTAGATAGAGGCAGGGAACGGGTTACCTACTCTTAATGGTCAAAGCGAGCCCCTTTATTTTGAATTCTTTAATTTAGAATGGATCAAATATCCCCAAATAGGATTCGAACTTACGACCAATCGGTTAACAGCCGACCGCTCTATCACTGAGTTACTGAGGAACAATGGGAGATTTGATCTTATAGAGTTCAATTACTATTCTCAACATGACCAATATGAGTTCGAAACTTCCTTTGTAACTCTCGGAACTCCTTCATGTAAGATAAAAATTAATATTATTAACTAATCACGTGTAAAGCAAACTCTTCTACTAAATATTTTCAAAATCAAATATTAAATTCTATATTAACAAATATTGAAACTCTAATGTTTCTTTTTCCCTCATTATAAAAACCAAATTCAAATTTACAAAAAATAACTTATACATATATATATATATATATATGTGTGTGTGTGTGTGTTTGAGTTAACATTATGACCAGCCTTCATGACGTTGGAGTACATCTAGGGTTTGACATTATTTTGGTCAAACATGATGATACAAGAAATTTAAGATTATCAAGGGATGACTTCAACCTATTGGCAACATTAAACAAAAACATTACAACACGCAAGGGGTTTAAATTGGCCGGATATGCATATATATTCAAGGGGTGACTTCAACCTATTGGTAGCATTAAATAAAATAGTACGACATGCAAGAGGTGTCAAGTGGCTGGAGATGAAGAATACATACATATATACATACATACATATATATGTATATATAATGTATGTATGTATATGCATATATGTATGTGTATATATATTTCTTTCCTTTTTTTTTGAAAGTAGAGGTCTTATTGCCATCAATAGAATCGAATGTTGTGAGGTCGAGGAGTAGCTAAATTAGTTTTTTGGTCAATCATATTGAGATCCAATACAATTATTTATTAAATTTATGATGTTAAAGTCGTATTGTGAGCCTAAGTGTTTTAGACCCAAAAAAGGAAAGCATAGGTTTTTTTGAAAATCAAAAAATGATTTATTAAGTTTATGAAATATAACAATTCAGACCTAATAATTAACCTGCCACCACATTGAGTTTAATCAATTAGTCTAAAATATTTAAACACGTGATAATAATAATAATAATGAATACAAGTTATTATAAAGTGCATACAAATCTTATAAAGAACAGTTAAAAAAAATCTAGTGTTAAACAAAAATGTTCATAATAACTTTAAACAAGAATAGATCACGTTGCACCATTCTTTAATTGAGCAATATGTAGGTTGATTTAATATGAGAATTTTAATTGCAAACACATATCTATTAATCCAGTATTTATATTTAAAATAGCAGTACGTGCCATTTTTAGTAGGATGCAAATACTATTGTATGACAACATCTCTCTCTCTTTTTTAATTGCGGAGTTTTGAGGAGAATTTGGAAGAAAAGCGGGTATGGACCACTTGGATTTGAATTGGGAGTTTTGAGGAGAATTTGGAAGAAAAGCGGGTATGGACCACTTGGATTTGAATTGGGAGATGACTTGCGAGCAACAATCTTCAGGCTACTGTTTGGAGAAGTGGTTGCAGAATTATGGTGTTTTGAATGTGGCTTGTATTCTTGGGCAACAAGAATAGCAGATTTCCTTGTTAGCATATTATCTTATTCGCTTGTTACCTTTTGTAGCACATAATTAATTAGTTGCCTTTTCTGATTAATAGGTTTAGGAAACCTTTGCACTATAAATATGTGGCAATACTCATTATGTTATGTGTGAGAGAGAAACCAAAGTGAGAGCCTTGTAGCACTTGTGATCAATAATAGAATTATTCTCTGCTGCCCATGGACGTAGGCTTCAAAGCCGAACCACGTAATTCTTGTGTCCGTTATTTCTTCTCGTATTCTTCGTGTTTGCATGTTTTTCCGCAACAAACTGGTATCAGAGCTTAGGTATTAATCCGCTGCTTGAGGGAAAAAGGAAAAATCAAAACTCACTGTGAAATCAAAATTTCTCAAAACCAAACGGTGCCTAACCAAACAAAGGTTTTTGTTTGGCGAGGAGTGCTCCGGTGCTGTCTACGTTGAGCATTGGTGGCTAGAGTGGAAGCTTGCGTCGGTGGGTTGTGGTTCATGTTTGGGTTTGAAGAACAAGCGAAGAAGATAGAGTTCGCGTGCTTTTGAGGTTGGTTTTTGCTATTCAGGTATTATTTTTTTGAAATTGGTTCAAGTTTGTAAAGCAGGTTTAGGGTTTGTAGACTTTGCGTCTTTGGGTTTATTTGGATCGGGCCTGGGTAGTGGCCTTGTCCAATTTTGGCTAGGTCTTGGGTCTTGGGCTAATTAATTTTCTGTTGGGCTTGGATTCTAGGCCAGAAAAATAATCAATTTCTTTTTTGGGTTTGGACTTAGTTTAGGCCAAAAGAATAAAAAAAAAAAAAAAGAATTTTTATTTGGGCTTAGATTTAGTCCTAAAACAAAACAAAAAAAAAAAAGAAAAGAGACCAGTTGACCTGTTTGACAGCGTTGACCGGGGTTTGACCGGGGTTGACTTTGACCGTTGACCATTGACCAAGGGTTGACCGAGTTTGACCAAAGCCTTACCCCATGTTTTTCGACGTGCTGAGTCCGTTTTTGGGCTCTGTTTTTCCAGATTCTGCTCTGAAGTACGAGTTTAGAGACGGTGTAGACTTTGACCAATAGGTTTGACTTTGACCGATGTTGACCAAAGTTGACCAGGGGTGTTCCTAAGGTTTCTCGACGTGCTGAATTTGTTTTTGTGGTCCATTGAGCCAAATTCCATCCCGAAGTGTGAGTTTTGTGCAAACGAATATGTCTTCCACAAGTGAAAAGTTTGAAATCGAGAAATTTGACGGGAGAATGAGTTTCAGTCTTTGGACGATCAGATTCAAGGCATTTATGACAATGCAAGGACTTTGGAAAGTCATTGAAGAAGTGATCCCGGAAAAGACGGAACCAGCAGTGAGAGAAGAACTCGAAGCGAAAGCCTTGAGTGCAATACATATGTCCGTGACAAATGAAATGTTGCTGGAGATTGCTAAGAATACGACAGCAGTTGAGGCTTGGAATACTTTGGTGGAATTGTATGCATCTAAATCTCTCACCAATCGCCTCTACTTGAAGAAGCGATTGTATCATCTTATAATGAAAGAAGGTACGTCACTAAAACAACACCTTGATGAGTTTACCTCTTGTTTTATTACTTTGAAGGATGTGGGTGTTAAAATTGATGACGAAGATCAAGCTATAATCATATTATGCTCCTTACCGCCTTCATATATGAACTTTGTGGACACTATGTTGTACGGGGAGCGATAAAATTACCTTTGAAGATGTGATTACTTCATTAAAATCGAAGGATCTTCAAACACATATTCCGGGACATAAAGAAGAAGTTCATGGGGAAGGTTTAGTGAGTAGAGGGAGATCGGAGAATAGAGGGGATCTTCGAGTAGAAAGAAAAGCAAGTCAAGGTCAAAATCAAGAGCAAGAAAGCTACGCTATTTCGAGTGTGGTAAAAAGGGTCACATTAAGAAAGAATGTCCAAAACTGAAAAAGGGAAAGAAAAAGGTGGAGAATTCAGCTAATGTAGTGGAGAGTGTTGATAGTGATGGAGATAACTCGAGTAGTACCAGGAAAGTTTTGACTGTGAATGGATCACAGTGGCATAATCAATGGATTCTTGATACTGGTGCAATGTTCCATATGTGTCCTAGGCGCGACTGGTTCTCTTCTTATTCCAAAAGAGAAAGGAAAGTCTTTCTAGGCAATGATCTGTCGTTGAAGGTGGAGGGAATGGGCATTGTAAATATCAAGATGTTTGATGGTATTACAAGATCTCTTGAGTGTTGGCATGTACCTGAGCTGAAGAAAAACTTGATTTCTCTTGGGCATTTGGATTCTCATGGATACAAATTCCGAAGTGAGAATGGTGTCTTAAAGGTGACCAAAGGTGCAATTGTGCTCTTGAAAGAGAACTTGACTGGCGGCCTATATGTCCTTCAAGGTAGTACAGTTACAGGTGTTGCAGCTGTTACATCCGAGGAGAGTGATAATGATACTACGCAGTTGTGGCACAAAAGGTTGGGCCATATGAGCGAGAGGGGACTGACCAAGCTGAGTAAGAGGGATTTGCTTTGTGGACAAAGAACTGGAAAGCTTGACTGCTACGAGCATTGTGTCTTTGAAAAGCAAACTAAGGTGAAGTTCAGCAAGGGGCAGGAGAACACCAAAGGTACACTTGATTATATTCATTCTGATCTTTGGGGTCCTAATAAAGTTCCTTCTAAGAAAGATGCCAGGTATTATATCACTTTTATTGATGCATACTCTCGGATGGTGTGGGTATACTTCTTGAAAACTAAAGATGAGGCGTTTCCAACATTTGTCGAGTGGAAGACGTTGATTGAGAAGCAGACATGTAAACAAATTAAGTATCTTAGGACTGACAATGGGTTGAAAATATTGCAATAAAGAGTTTGATGAGTTCTGCAGGAAACATGGCATTGTGAGACACTGCACATGTATAAGGACACCACAACAGAATGGAGTTGCAGAACACATGAATATAACTCTGGTGGAGAGAGCTCGTTGTATGCTCTCCCAATCTGGTTTGAGTCAAGACTTTTGGGTTGAAGTTGTCAATACGGCATGTTACTTGGTGAATAGGTCTCCATCCAAAGCTATTGAATTGAAAACTCCTTTTGAGTTATGGTCTGGTAAGCCTGCTGACTACTCTCGATTGAGGGTGTTCGGTTGCCATGCATACGCTCACGTGAAGGATGGCAAGTTGGAGCCGAGGGCAAAGAAATGCATATTTCTAGGCTATGCGTCCGAGAGGAAAGGTTAAAGGTTGTGGTGCACAGATCCAAGGTCTCGTGTTTCCTCATCGCCAGGATGTCATATTCAATGAGTCTGCTTTATTAGACCAAGAAAAGGAGAAAGCAGTAGCTGGTTTAAACCACGGTGTCAAAGACCAGGTGGAGGTATTTGCTGATGTTCCAAATGTTCCATCTAGCAATAGTAGCAGTCAAATTTAGCTGACTCAACCAACTAAGGTACATGATTAAAATGTGCCTGAACAACAGAAGTACAGCATTACCACTGGGCGAGAAAGGAGACAGATTAGAAAGCCTCAAAGGTACGGATACGCTGATCTTATTGCTTATGCTTTGACTGTTCCCGAAACAATTGAAGGACATGAGCCGAATTCATATAAAGAGGCCATATCTAGGAAAGATTCTGCTCAGTGGGTGGGTGCCATAAGTGAGGAGATTGAGTCTCTTTATAAGAATCAAACGTGGGAGCTTGTTGAATTGCCTAAGGGACAGCGAGTTGTCGGGTGCAAATGGGTTTACAAGAAAAAGGAAGGTACTCCAGGGGTTAAAGGTCCTCGATACAAGGCACGGTTGGTGGCAAAAGGCTATACACAAAGGGAGGGTGTTGACTTCAACGAAGTGTTCTCTTCGGTTGTGAAGCATAGTTCTATCAGGGTTTTACTTGCCTTAGTTGCTCTTCATGACTTAGAGCTTGAGCAGCTAGATGTAAAAACGGCGTTTTTGCATGGTGATCTTGAAGAGCAAATTTACATGAGTTAACCGGAGGGGTATATAGTTCCTGGTAAGGAGAACCATGTTTGCAAACTGAAGAAATCCTTGTATAGGTTGAAGCAGTCACCTCGGCAATGGTATAAGAGATTTGACACATTCATGGTAGGTGTTGGATACACAAGGAGTGCTATGACAGCTGTGTGTATCTCAAAAGGCTTCCAGATGGTTCGTTTGTGTACTTGTTGTTGTATGTCGATGATATGCTTATTGCTGCTAAAAGCATGTCTGCAATCGACGAATTAAAGAAGCAACTAGGTGATGAGTTTGAGATGAAGGATCTTGGAGTAGCAAAGAAGATTCTTGGCATGGAGATTCACAGATATAGAAATGCTGGGAAGCTGTTCTTGTCTCAACAGAGTTATATTGAGAAGGTCTTTGGAGCGTTTGGGATGCTTAAAGCTAAGCTGTGAGTGTCTTGCTTTGCTCATTTCAAGTTGTCTACGATTTGTCACCTAAAATCGAGGAGGAAGTGGAGCATATGTCTCATGTTCCATACTCGAAATCGTTGGTAGCTTGATGTATGCTATGGTGTGCACTCGTCACGATATTTCACATGCGATTAGTGTTGTAAGCGGTATATGGCATCACCGGAAACACACTGGGAAGCGGTGAAATGGATAATGAGATATTTGCGTGGCACTGCGAATATAGGATTGCTATTTAGCAAGATGACTGGAGATTGCGCGAGGTTGATGGGTTATTGTGATTCAGACTTTGCGGGTGACCTTCATAAGAGAAGATCTCTGACGGGTTACGTGTTTACTCTATCTGGATGTGCTATCAGTTGGAAAGCGATATTACAGTCTACTGTGGCATTGTCGACTACTGAAGCGGAGTACATGGCAATTGCAGAAGCTGTGAAGGAGGCCATGTGGTTACAAGGCCTGGTTCGTGATCTTGGACTGTAGCAATATACAAGTACAGTCTTTTGTGATAGCCAAAGTGCAATCCATCTGACGAAGAATCAGATGTATCATGAGAGAACTAAACACATTGATATCAGATATCATTTTATCAGAGATGTTGTATCACAAGAAATCATATCGGTGCAGAAGATATTTACCCATGAGAATCCAGCAGATATGATGACTAAGGTGGTTCCAGTCAGCAAGTTTAAGCATTGCTTGGACTTGGTTGCTATTTGCGGTGCGGAGCATTGAGCTCTTGGAGGCAGTTGGCTGCAGGGATGATGGTGTATTGATTGGAGCGAATATGTGCCAAGGTGGAGATTTGTTGAATGTGGCCCATATTCTTGGGCAACAAGAATAACAGATTTCCTTGTTAGCATATTACCTTATTCGCTTGTTACCTTTTGTAGCACATAATTAATTAGTTGCCTTTTCTGCTTAATAGGTTTAGGAAACCTTTGCACTATAAATATGTGGCAATACTCATTATGTTATGTGTGAGAGAGAAACCAAAGTGAGAGCCTTGTAGCACTCGTGATCAATAATAGAATTATTGTCTGCTGCCCGTGGACGTAGGCTTCAAAGCCGAGCCACGTAATTCTTGTGTCCGTTATTTCTTCTCGTATTCTTCGTGTTTGCATGTTTTTCCCCAATATGGTGCAAGCTAAATTAGAGACACCACATGGGTTTATTTTGTATAAAGGAGCACTTTTTTTTAAGAATATTGTTAGAACTATTAGAATCACCAGTTGGTGGGAAATTTCCTACCAGCTCACTTAATACATTTATTAGAGATTCTTGGGAGTTTCTGGATATTTTTGTATAGATCATGTTCTTAGTTATCTTTATAAAGATTTCATTAAGTTTATTGGAAATACTTTTGCTTTTTTAGAAAAGAAATATCATTGTATGAGATTCACTATCCTCACGTGACATGATTTACTTAATTTAATAATGTGGGAAATTAATCATTTTATTTTAATAATATGGAAATAGCAGAATTTAATAGCTAAAAATTATTTGTATAGTCACAAACAAAATAAATTGTACTCTCTCAATGGTACGGCTTATCTATTTAGCTAATAACTATTTACTTAGGAAAGCCAATAGCTATTTCGATCGATTAGTTGATTAGAAATTTTGTAGATTTATTGGGTTCATAATGCTTGTTGAGATCTCGCAATAGTTGTATTATTTGCTGGGGAAGCATAGAAGAAAAGTAGTGTCCATAGAAGGATCAGTACACTATGGGTAACATAGTGGACCCTTGTAGTATAGACTCTATCCCACAAGTATATGGATATTGAGAGTATTTTTAGGAGCTTTTAGCATTTTTTCAAACGTTAAGAATACTAAGGTTTCAAGATCACCAATAACGTTTTATATATCTTTTTCAATCTCACCTCTTTTTTTCTCCATTCTATCTTATCTTGATTTATTTTTTCTCAATCCTATTTATCCTATATAAACTTTTATTGTACTTAATCCTGCATAAATTTTTTAATGCAAATAATTCATCCGTTTTTGTTTTTCTAGTTTTATTGACATAAAGAAACGTTTAGATATATATACTAAAAATATATTTTTCTTGTCGTATTGATGAAAATTACAAGAAATTATTTTTATCATGCTTTAATAATAAACTATTATTATCCTAAATATATAATTATAAATTTATCGTCTTATTTTATTAGCAATAATAATAATAATAATAACAATAACAAAATAATGTTCATGTCTTTTTATGTCATTTATATCCATCAGCTAGCCTAACAATTAATTTTATCGAATATATATTTTTTTAATTTGCTTGTTAGACAATTATCTATTATCTGTTAAAATTTAATGGGTATCAATTAAAAATACAACTATTTTTGTCGAACAAGGCCTAACATGATTTTTCTTGGCCGTGGAGTTTTTCTTATTTTCCTTTTTTTTTTCTAAACAAATTTTTGGTTGGTTCAACAACACGTGGAGTTCTGAGAAGTAGTTAAAAACGTAGGCCAAAATCTTCCTAGATTTCAATGTCAGAGCCGGTCACCGGTTTCCCAATCGCGTGCGTCAAACCAAAGACCCAAAACCAAATCTTCTCCTTTTATTTTTAATTTTTTTGGGTCAAAAAAGCAAATCTTCTCCTCTTCCAGACACATAGCAGCTTGTTTTTCCATCACATTAATAACTAAAAAAAGAAAAAAAAACCGAAAAATTAAAAAAAGAAAGAAGCATAAAGTCAAATACCACTGCGTCCACCGATTATTTCGAGGAATTTTTCACACTCCCACTTCGCAATTTCTCTCTGACGCGTCTACGCTCTCTCCCTTCCAAACTTTCTCATTTTTCCAATTATCCATCGTGAGCGTTTCTCCATTTTTGTTTAATTTCATATAAAATTGCGAATTTTTTTTGTAAAAGAATTTGTTAAATCTATCACAATTCTAACATATTTGGCGTAATTTGCTAAATTTGATACCTTTTTGCGGCTATTTATACTCATTTTTTGCGTTTGAGATATTTTTTTAAAAAAAAGATTGTAAAAGCACGAGCTTTGAAGTATAAGGTACAATACACACTAGTGGTTTTCTGCTCCATTGTGTTTTTGATCATCTTCAGAGTGTGTTATTTTTATGAATTTAATGCCTTTTTTCTATCTTTATGATGCTCATGCCCAATAAGTTAGTACCATAATTTCTATATTCCTTTTTTTATTTTCAATTAATCCGTTCTCTGTTGTGAATAATTACATCGATTTGAGCAATAACAGTTACTGAAAAAAATTAAATTATTTGCTTGTGTGGTATGTTAAAGGTGACACCTTTGTTGATGTGTAGCTGATCACTTGATATGTGATAGAAAACTAGAACTAAAAGGATATCGAGGTTTTGCGTGCTTTCAAAAATTTTGTTTGGTTCAATGTCATGTTTATTAATCAGAATATTACTGTTAGTGCCTCTGAAATTAACAGATTCTGTAATGGTTTGACTTGTACGTAATAAAGAGCTAATGCAAAGGATTTACAGGTCTGTATTGTTCATGATGTTTTTGTTGATATCATTTTATTGCTTAGAGAGCTAATTTTGTGGCATATAATGTGAAGGTGAAATAAATGGGACCAAGTAGTTATATCTCTCTGCACTCCTGTGGTTTAAGCTTTGTGAGATGAAGTAGTTCAGTAAAATTTTGAGTACATTCTTTGCGGAATTGAAGATTTTCTGCAAATATATCATTATAAAAGAAAGAAATTCAGGAAGTTGGGAACATTCTCTTGGATGGATTTAACCATCGATTGTTTTCATTTTTCTTTTCCTTAACTTTTGACTGGTGGCACCACAAGTAATTAGTTCTGACGTATGTATTTCGTCATTGGCATGCATGGATGACCAGGTTGATGCTGGTTTACTTTGCTGCATTTTGTTTCTAACATGTTCTGATAAATATAATCTTCTTCTTTCTTTTAGGAAGATCGGCGAGTACAGTACTTCCTCGAGCACACTTAACATCTAAGTTTCCATCTGATGGGGTGGGCAAACATCTACAAAAGGCGTGTCAAAGTGTTCACTCTGGCTATTTTAATCTACCTGGACTATAAGGTATAATTTGCAGAAAATTTTCAGCTGGCTTACTGATGATAGATCTGCCTTTGGTTTTCCTTTTCTATATCTCATAAGCCTAAAGATGTACTTTTGATGAAATACCCTCAGACTATACAGCAAAGAGAGAAATGGACAAACAAATTAAAAAGAGATGCATTATGGCAGATAGCTCATGAACGAAATGCTAAACGTGTTCTTAACTTGATGGTTGAATTAGAAGGTTTATGGGTGAAACTCGGGCAATACCTTTCTACTCGTGCTGATGTGCTTCCCCAGGCCTACATATACCTTCTGAAGCAGTTACAGGACTCCCTTCCTCCTCGCCCTTTGGAGGAGGTAAGTGTTTTTGTTATGAAATTGTAAAAGAGGGGACATTTTAACATTAACTGGATTGTGGTATTCGATCTGGATTTAGTTGATATTGTTTTTACATTTTATTGTTAGTTGCTTTTAAGATAGATTCTTCTTCTTCTTCTTCTCTTCTTCTTCTTTCCCCCACAATGGCAAAAGTTTCCTATACTAAGGTTGGCCATCTAATCTATTTGACCTTGCAGATAAATGCACCTGAATGTAAAAGTATTGGTTGAACATTGTGAACCTCCAGCAAATTTAGTAGAAATAAAGTTTAGAATACAAATTTTGCAGAGTATGGAGGCATCTTTTGGACCAAATTGTTATTAATGGCATAACTTTAGTCAACAATAATATCTAATGTGATAGTCTTTTCTTGGGTTCATTTTGGTCTTCTTGGGAAAAGTTAAATTTAAGGACAAAGGTTTGGCTCATATTTTAAATACAACCAGTCTCATCCAACAGCAGTTTGCTGCAGCAAATAATTTGAACAGATCGTGTCAAGTTTCTATTTGTCCCACGCATATCTGGTAGTTTGATTGTTATAGGAAAGTCTTAACAAAGTCTTCTTAGCTGGATGACATTAGTTCCTCTTGCATTCCCTTGTTTTTCAAGGCCCTCAAGTTCAAGAGGTCCAAAGAGCTTGGCATTCAGCAATGGTGACAAGGAAGGTTGAAAGGATTTGAAAAAATTTAGGGGTTCTGGGAGTTTCTCCACGACTTAATTAAGGATAAGCTAGGAGGTTGCCCATAATGAATGAAACAAGTGAGTGGAAGATAATTATGAGAAAATTGGGTCATAAGAAAGGAAGAAAGGTGGGCAAGAACTAAGTGGTGTTCCATTAGGTGAGGTTGGCTAGACTGATGTCGCTCATTCTTGTCATCAGGTATCTCATGTGTTATCTACATGCACACGAGATCTCATTTCTATGCAACTCTCTCTGCACCTTTATATTTCCTGCACCTTCTGAAAGGTGCCTCTGCATGTCTTCCTAGTATGTTCAGACCATCTCAAAAGGTTCTGTTCATTTTGCCTTTGATCTAGTAAAAGCTTTGTCATACTTTTCTCTTATTACTAAATGCATGAGATACATACATCTTTCTTCTCCAATATGTCCACGGGACCTCTGCAGGGACTTGGCCTTACATCTTTTACCACTTAACAAACACCATGTGGAAGTCTTCTCCACGATCTCAATATTGCTTCTACTATCTCCTCTATGAATGTAATAACTCTCATTATGAATCTCCTGGACGTGAAATCATATTAATTCTAGCTGTGCTTATGCATGAGAAATAAAAAAGGATGAGTTGGTCACTGGGGCTTTTATGAAGAGGCTGGGAATCTCTGTTCTATTTCAGTTTCATTTTATGTTTGTTGAATTCAATAGTTTGGCTTAGTGGAATTGGTATATGTGTAGTTGGTTTAAATTTTTTCCCCTAGGTGAGGATTATAGACTTGTTTTGTTGCAGTTCTAGTACATGTGGTCCTCTCAGTCATGTTGCCCGATACATTCTATCAAGTTGTACGTGATAATATTTATGTTCTCACTGTTGCTTGTGGTACCCACTTTACAGCTGGTTAAGATTTGGAATAGCTCACGATGAGCATGAAAAGTTTGGAAGAAAAAGAACCAAATTAATAAAATTTACAATAGTAGCTTACTAATCAGTGAATTTGAAACCAAGTCTGGAAGTCCAAAAAGAATTTAAAAGATCAGGCTTTTGATGTTATCTAGAGTGTCTCTGATGAAACAGATCCTTTAAGCAGACAGAGTTAACCTTTCACTAATGGCTTTCCATCTCTTGTAACGGTTGGTAGTGGATCTTATGTTCCCTCTGCTTGTAGTTTTATTTAAGTATTGCCGAAATAAACAAGCTCTCTGTCTCTGTCTGTTTTGTGTATCCATGTGTGTGCACGCCTGTATTTTTTGGATATACAGAGAAATCAGATGTGCTGGTGCATGCTTGTATTTGTTGGCTTAGATATCTAAAACATATATTTGTTGCCTTGAATAAATAGAATAGTGGAGGCCATCTATCAATCTTTCGGTATTTGTGTTTCACAGGTTTGCCAAACTATACAAAGGGAGTTGGGGAAATCCATGGATGAGCTTTTCGTGAAGTTTGATAATTCTCCTCTGGCAACCGCATCTGTAAGACTTCCAAATATTGTAACATGAGTGCCATAGGAAACTTTAGAAAGACACTTTCTGATGTCTGTTAAAAAATTCTAGTGTTGTCGAAAATATTGTAGTTCCCCTGAAAATTGTTTATACTAGTATGACACTTTGGTGGCTTTTCTGGAGAGAACAAAAAATTATCATTTTCTAACTTAAATCATAGCAGTGGTCGAGGAACAAATGATAAAGTCCACTCTAAACATCTCATTGTAAAAGAGTCACACTGACTCTAAATTTAAGCTCTTGTCCAATGTGACAATATACTTCTAGCAATAGCATCGTCGACACTTGCTTGAGGGTCTAGAAGATATAATTATCAATTTATTATATGAAATAATGAAAGTAACGGATAATAGCAGGACCACTAGTATAGCTCATACTGGCACTTTTTTCCTTTTTCTTTCTTTAAAAATATTATTTTCCTAAATTTTTAACTAGTATGATGCTGCAGAGGTTTCTTTGTTCTGTGAATATGTAATAGTTATTTAACTTGGCCTACCATTTTTCTGACTTTCATCTGTATCATGTTATCAGATGATAGATCACATCTATGATATCATTTGATAGTAAGGAATCCTATCTGAACTTTATTACAGGATAATCTTTAACATCGGCAAGGAAGTGTTAAAGGACCTTGGACCTTTTCACAACAGAAGTAGAAGCATTTGGAGATTAACAGGATCCAAATGATTCTAGTTGTTAAATTATTAGGCAACTTTCGCCAATAGTTTCCAATGTTTTCTTGAATTTTCAATTTTGTCCCTAATGTTACAAAAGTGATGCAAATGGTCCCCAATTTTGTTGAAGTGATGTGGTCAATCCTTTCCATCAATCTGGCGTTAGAAAGGAATGGTAAATGGTCATATGCCAGTTATGACCCTTTCTTGAAGGCCAAAATGGTAAAAGCGTATATCTGACATCAAGTGGTTCAAAAGTATCATAATTCGCCCCTAATATCTATTAAAAATAGTCAAAATAGTCCTACTTAGTATTTAAAAATCAACATTTATTTCCTTCCCAGCTTCCAGCCACTGCCGAAAACCCCAGCCATGGGTTTACCAAACTATATATTTATATATACATGTCTATAGGTGCATTTTGTGTGTGTTTGTTTGCATGGTTTGTGGTGGTTGGTATGTATTGAGCAAGGTGAAGAAGCGTGAATATGAAGGAGAAGAGAAAAAAAGAAAAAGAAAAAGAAAATTATTTAAATTTTGAAGGTTAAGTAAGCCATTCATGGTAAAAAGGCTACACTTGGAGTTTTGCCTTATTGGTTAGGAGTATAATGGTTATTTGACAGGACCAGTACATTTTCCATCCATTTCTAAGGCCTGTCTAACAAAAGGGATTGTTTGTGCCACCTTTTGCAAATATTGATAACTAATTGCACCACTTTTGTAGCATTGGAGACTAAACTGAAGAGCTAAGCTAAGCCAATATTGGACAGTAGCTGCGAAATTTGCCCTGAAATTATCTGTTTGAAGCACTAAGTAACTGCTGTCTTGTTTTCGATTTCTGGAAATGAGGCCCCCATGATTGTGACATCGATTTTCACATCACTGAGTTGGAATACCTTTTTATGATGAGGCACCATGGAACTCCTTAACTCCTTACCTTTTTTTGTTCTTTTTTCCCTGGAGCAGATAGCACAAGTGCATCGGGCAACATTAATTGATGGGCAGGAAGTGGTTGTAAAAGTTCAACATGATGGCATAAAGGATATTATATTGGAGGTTGGTTTTTGCTTCTGTTTTCTTTTTATGATTTCAGCAGGTGGGTCTCCATATTTTCTAGTACCACGTGAATCATATATGATTATTTGTTGGGTCTTTGACTGTAGGACCTGAAGAATGCAAAATCAATTGTTGATTGGATAGCATGGGCAGAACCACAGTATAACTTCAATCCCATGATAGATGAATGGTGCAAAGAAGCACCAAAGGAATTGGACTTTAACATCGAGGCTGGTATGCTCTGGACAGAAAGTTTCATTTGTAAGTCCTTTCTTCTGGTAATATCTGTCTCAGATCAGCATTGATGCTTTTCTTGGTTCTTCCAGAAAATACTCGAAAAGTTTCCAGAAATTTAGGCTGTGACAAGAAACCTAGTGATGATAAGCTGCACAATTTTGTGGATGTATTGATTCCTGAAGTTATTCAGGTATTATATTCAGAAGGATCCACTTAAATACTCAATGTATTTCATTCCCATGTAAGATCAGTTACTCCGTAGTTCAGATAAATTCTCTTTGACTTATTCTTCTCTGTAATGCCCTGCCCCTTGGAAGAGATTCATGATAAAGAAGAAAGGAAAAACAAAGGTAGTAAAATAGCCTGTAGAGTATCTAGAAAGTAGCTGTAGAACAGAATACTGTTCACCTTTACTTTTTGAGCAGTATTTAAGTGGCTAAGTTTCCAAAGGTGAGCAGCCCCCTGTCCTTTATAGTCGTAAAAGGCTTTTCAGAAAAGTAAGGAAGGAGGCATTCGAAAGGCCGACCACTATATCATAGGCATTCTGGTGGTAAGACCGACGACTACACGGCTCTATACCAAGTCATGAGCGATAGCGAAGCCAGGCCGCCGTCTATAGGCGAAGGGACGAAAGCCCGACGAAGGCCTATGCTATAGTAAGAAAGAAAGTACGTTAAGGTTACGAAGTCACTTAGCCGTATACAAAGGGAAAGGCGTCCCTTCTAAGTTTTTGTTCTTCAGAAAGAAAGAAAGAGTATCTATGACCTTTATGTTTTTATTCTTCAGAAACAATGAGTACGTAGAAAGGGCAAAGCACCCACCCAATTGATATCAGTTTGAGTATCCCTAACTATTAAGTGTAGATAAAATGGATAGGGTAGAAACACAATGAACACAAATGTACACTTGCAGAGAGAGAGAATCTTTTGGCATTGTAGAGAGTATTTTTGGCATTTCTAACTAGCTCCGAAATGGTAATTGCACCGGAGGGGCCAGAGGATAAGCTACAGAAATGTGCAGGTGTTATGTTGACGTATAGGGTACCTACACACTGGACTTGTGATTGAATTGGATGATTTGACATGTGGTCAAATTACTTATCATAATCTTCTACTTTCTCTTCATGTTTTGTTTTTCCACACCATGCACCTGTTTATATGGTTGTGCTTCTTTGACCTTGGTACTTTTATTAAAATTTTCATATCATACAGGAAAATATGTCTTGCAGATGTGCATATCCTATTCTGAGTGACCATATTGACATTTCAATTTAATATGCAGAAAAGCAAAAAGGTACTGAAAATAGATAAACAGAGAGAGAGAGAGAGTGGGTCTAGAGACATTGAGGTTAACATGTTGGACGCAAAAGAGGAGAGATAAAATACTCCATATCTCTGCTTGCTCACTAGGTCGTCCATCCTCACAAGATTTCCTTTTTCGTTTTTTTAGAACAGTTGTAAAACTCTGGATTTTGGTAGAAGAACTATCTATCATGTTCTCAAATATTCTTATTAGAAAACCTTTACATAATGAAATTGCTAACATAGGCATCAGCAATCATTTATTCCTTAAAGTGGGGCATATTTACAAGCATTCTGCTCTTTTGAGTTGAAAATGTGAACTGTCACCTGCATTGGTAACTAGTTTTATCTTGTTAATAAATTAATTCAACTTGTCATTGGTTTTTTATCTTAACTCTTTACATTTGTTGCTTACTATGGCAGTCAACTGAGAAAGTCATCATTCTGGAGTACATGGATGGTGTTCGTTTGAATGACTCTGAAGCACTGCAAGATCTGGGCACTGATAAGCAAAAAATTGTTGAAGAGATTACACGAGCGTACGCCCATCAAATTTATATTGATGGTTTTTTCAATGGAGACCCTCATCCAGGTACGCTGGTCCTATCTTTGCTCTATTCACCTTAAGCCATCCTCAACAGACCAAAAGCCTCTCTTCCTCTTTCCCCTCTGTTCCCCTTCTTCCCATTGTCCTAATAAGTTCTTTAATTTATGGAATGCTTTCTTTCTTTGTTTAATCCAGGTAATTTCCTTGTGAGCAAGGAATCTCCACATCGTCCAATTTTACTCGACTTTGGGCTCACAAAATCGCTGTCGAGCTCCATGAAACATGCTCTGGCAAAAATGTTTTTGGCATCTACTGAGGTTTGTAAACTTTTCCCATGTTTTCAAGTAATAATAATGTTAAAGTAGTTCCAGTAATTCAGTGATCTTCATCAGTGTAAAGCCAGGTTTCTTATGAACCTTGTTCAGTTGATAATCATGAGGTGCTAGTATCAAGCATTTCACTATCTGTTAGTATTAGGCTAGGGATTCTGGCATTTATTTTGGAGATCTGAAATCTGTTAGGTGTATGTTCATTTCTTTTAACAACTGTGTCTATTATATGATTTACGCACATCAATCCGTTGCTGCTGTGGGTGGTAAATGTTGATTGGTAGTGGACTTTTTACGGTGCAGGTTGCAGAATGTTTTCCTACTTGTCATGACTTCCTTAGAAATATAATTGCTTTCTTTAAGTTTCATTTGTTCTGGTGTAGTTTTTATTTCTTCTCATCAGTAGTCTCCTTGCATATACCTCGAAGTTGCTATTTATCCATTTCCCTTGACCTCCGTAATAGTTGCATCACGATTGCAGTTCAATTTTTCTGCAAGTTAATTTTTACCCATGTTGAATGTTTGACAGCTCTTCTTCCCGTGTCCTACTTGTTCTCAGTATTCTGTATTTGAATTATTCAATATAGAAGCTATTGTCCAAGCCACTGTATGATTGATATCTGCTATTTTTCCCCCAAACACACAATCCTTTCTTCTCTTCCATGTGCTCCAACATTTAAGCCATCTTGGTGCTTAAAAAGGGAGGTGATGAAAAATTTTATAAATTTTACTTAATCATAGAGCACAACAAATTGCCCTAGCTTAATTTGTCCCTTGAGTGGATGCAATTCTTCGACCATCAGTGATTCAAGTGCCACTAGAACACCACTGCAAGAACCCCAAAGAAATTGACTTACTTCATAAGTGGTGCTTTAGATGGTGAAAGCGGTGCAGGAAAGAAGTAGAAAAAAACGAAGAAATGGAAAGTAGAAAAGAAGAAAAAAATGTTATTTCACACTTGCGTTGTTTGATTTTCCAGTTTTGCCCTTGCTTGTTGAGGCTTTTTACATGCAGGTGTGACCCGCGTGACTTTTCCATTTAATTTTTGGAAGAGTGCATTGCGGACTAAGTTGTCTCAGTTATAATGCTCCAGGGATGAAATTGTTCATTTTGAAACATAAAGGAGCAGCTCGTCCTTTAAAGTATATGAGCAAATGCTGGAACCAAAATATGTTATCACTATGGAGCGTGTACAATTAAAGCCTAAAGGGGGATGTTTAGTACCAATTCTTATAGTACTGTTCAGGAATGTTTCACTTTGAACATGAAGGACCAAATAATCAAAAGTGCTATACTTTTAGGTGACGATTGGTGTGATGGAATGAATTTGACAGGAATGGAATGGACTTGGTAATAAATATATTATGCTTGGTATACTCTAGGAATGGTGGTAAGAATCAATGTACGGATCCATTTTTTATTTCTTATATTCTTATTTTCTATTTTTAATTTTTAATTTTTATTTCTATTTTATTTTTGTTCAAATTTTCATTTTTATTTTTATTTTCTATTATTTATCTTTGTTTTTATTTTTATATTTTTAACTTTTATTTTCTATTTTCTATTTCTATCTTTGTTTTTTATTTTTTATTATTTATTTTTTTGTTTTTTTTTTATTTTCCATTTTCTATCTCTTTTATTGTTTTTATTTTTTATTTTCTATTTTTATTTTATTTTAATTTTCTATTTTTAGATTTTTATTTCTATATTAATTTTGTAATTTTTATTTTCTATTAAATTTTTTATTTTTTATTTTTATTTTTAATACAAAACACTAAAAGTTAATTTTTAAAATGATATTTTTTTGTCATTTGACAAAATGTGTTTAGTCAGGAATGGCTATTCCCATGTTTGTGGGAATGGGATTTCCTCGGAAATGGCATTCCCTAATTCAATACCTCATACCAGTCATACGATTTAGAAGAGAACCAGGAATGCTATTCCATTCTCAACTTATTCCCACATACCAATTACCACCTTAGGCTTTTAGGGACAACTGGTGACCAGTACCCTGTTCGGTACTTTAAATTAAATAGCTATGTACATCTTGTTCATCTATAACTCCTGTTTGAGTTTGTTATGAGCGCTTGGTACTTACCATCTAACCTTTTGCTTTGTGCTACACCTAGCTTGCGTTCAATAGATCTTACAATGCCACCAAGTTTCTTGTTGCAATAATCAACAAATCTTACAATGCCACCAAGTTTCTTGTTCCGATGATTTAAAGTATTTTTTCATGTCTTATCCTGGTTCTTAGATGAGTAAGACACTACTTCTTGCAGGGTGACCATGTAGCCCTTTTGTCTGCCTTTGCAGAAATGGGACTTAAGTTGCGTTTGGACATGCCTGAGCAGGCCATGGAGGTAACAAGTGTGTTCTTCCGCTCATCAACACCTGCAAATGAGGCTCATGTAAGCATGCTATTCTTCCTTTGTAATCTCGACATCTCTCTCTCTCTGTTCTAGGCTGACGCTAATTGGCCCAGGAAAACATGAAATCTTTGGTTGAGCAAAGGAATAGAAACTTGAAGGCCATGCAAGAAAAAATGAAGCTTAATGAGAAAGAAGTCAAACGCTTTAATCCTGTAAGTTTATATATTGTCCTCCTTCCTTGGTCTTACTCCATGTCCATTATGTCTTTGTACATTCTAAAGGGACTGATGACTTCATTTCAGGTTGATGCTTTCCCAGGTGATATTGTGATATTTAGCAGGGTCATTAATCTGCTTAGAGGTCTGTTTATAATCTTTGATTTGTCTGCTCATTTTGATGCTCAACTTTTCCATAATAAATCAGTTATTGACATAAATTTCAGGGCTTTCATCGACTATGAATGTCCGCATTGTTTATGCTGATATCATGAGACCATTTGCTGAATCTGTTTTACAATGGTAAGTTTCAGCTGTTCTTGTGTTCCCATGTTGAGCAGTTATCTCATGGTGAATTGACCTGTTTCAGCAACATAAGTAGAGGGCCAACAGTGAATGCTCAATGGGTGCATGATACTCCTATCCACTCTGATGTTGAAGCCAAGCTGAGGCAGCTCTTAATTCAGCTGGGGAATGCTGATAAAATACTCGGGATCCAGGTATTTCCATTTTCTGTGGTTAACCATGTAGTGTCTGACGAAAAAGACGCACTATATTTGCTTATAATCAATCTATCTATTAGCTATAGATTACATTTTCAGAGCAACTTGAAACATTGAAAATCCCCAACAAAAATTGAAGATTTGAAAGAGTTGGCTGAACTCATTCTGTTTTGAAAATTTTCCAGTGTAATCTTAGTGAAGGTTTTTAACTACTATAAGAATGTTGTTTGAGTCTTGGGAACTAGATTCCTAAGGCATGAGTACCAGATACAGGTATGTCAAATGGGCATGTCAAATGTGTGATAAAGAAGATCCAAGCATATGGAGTAATTATCATTTTGATGAAATTATAACGATAATGTAATTCATCTATTAGGAGAATGTAAAAAATTTACTTACCCATTTGATAGTGGACTATGGCGAATTAAATATAATAAAGGCACTTTTTGGGTTGTAGGATATTATACTTGTTGTTGCATAGACACCAGATGGAAAACATACCATTGCTGGATAGTCAAAGCCTCCAATATGGATATATTAGACATCACAGATGGATCACTCAGAATAGCTAGATTCTATACTATTAAGGTGATTAGTAATTAATTGAAACTCAAGCTGATCTCTTTATTTTGTGATTCCTATATCAGTTTTACCTTTGGAAGTATACTATTGGGGTTTTTCTTGAGGAGGTGGATCAAGTGGCTTTAAAGTGCTGTCATTTTACTTTTGTACTTAGAAATGATCCATGGTCTTTACTGTTGGCAAGTGATAGAGTTGCTACCACGAAGTCCTTTCTTCTTTCTTCTATTGAAGATTGTAAATGAGTGTTAACTGGATATCCATTCTTCCTATGCATAGAGGGTCTATGACCTCTTTGTTTTGTAATTAGGTATGTGCCTATAAAGATGGAGAAGTGATCATTGACACTGCTGCTGGGACACTTGGAAGATATGATCCGCGACCAGTCCAGCCTGATAGCTTATTTCCTGTTTTCTCTGTAACTAAAGGAATCACAGCTGGAATGTTGCATTGGCTGGTTGATAACGGGTATGTTGTAATATTTGTCTTGATTTGGTATGCGATCTATTGTGTTTACGGATCTTGGGATGTAACTGCTCCACATATATATAAGAAATATGGTCTCATTGATAAATATTTGATACGATGGATCATCAGAACAATAACTTAAAGTTTCCATTTTGGAGAAGGGCCATTTGAGATGGAAGGTGGCGAGAGTTTTGATGTCCACTTGAGATGCAGGAGTATATCTTCAGGTGTTTTGTGGCCCTAGTTGGACTTTAGTTTCAACTTCAGATCTAAGGAATATCTAAGTTTGTGTGAAAGTTATTTACAATATCAATATGGAGTTTCGAATCCCCTTTCAACCATAGCATTTCAACTTAATCTTCTTATTTTCATGCCCGTTACATGCATCTTTACAAATTTCATTCTATTTTGGATGTATTTGGCTGGATTATTTTTGTCTTGCAAGCTAAAGGGCACGAAAGTCTTTAGCCTTCATACTTGTCAGATTTCAGCCCCTTTCAGCCATTATGGATGATATGGTAAAATTGTGGCTTTCGGTCTGAACATATTGAAACCAGTAAGTGCGTTCAATTAGACTTCTAATGTATCATACCATGTAAAGAAAAAGGGAAATCATTCCTCAAGAACAAAATTTCAGATCTCAATGCCTTAATCTCATGATAGAAGGGATTGTCCATTGAAAGAATTAAAAGAACCAATGAGAATTTGCAATAACCTTCTAGGTTCTATATAGACCTGAAATACTTATTTTATTTGACATGTAAATTAGATGGTATCCTTGATGACCTTTATGTTACATTCTTTTTACTATGTTGAACACAAGGTTGTTTCTTATATATGAGCTATATTAATTATGTGTAGTTTATATACAATTCTTTAGCATATATAAGTTTATAACAGATATAGAGCGAATCAATTAGTGCAAAACAGAAAACACGATTTCCATATCAACTTGTTGCTGTAGACAATCTGAAACCCTTGCTGAGCAGAGGATAAATATGACTTTCTTGTTGTCCCTTCTATTGACAAGAACTATCAGTTTTATATGTTTAGCATTCACATTTCAGATTAGACCCATGATAGAATAGTCAATGAGGTTATACCAACTTGGTAAGCCAAAGAAGTTGTTTTTAAACTGCAGTTTTCATGTGTCTCAGTTTGTTTTTAAGAAGTAAATTCTCATTTAATACTAACTAGAATTTTTCTCCCCATACTGGTGACAACTCACTGTCTTTTTATGTACATTAATCCCCAACCATTCAATATTTATCTTTTTGTCTTACTGCTAGTTTGCATAACCTATGTGCAAGTTTTCATATGTGAGACCAATAAATCTGTACTCACCCATTCTGGCATGAGGACAAGGAGATCTTTCTATCAAGTTGGCTAGATCAGGAAATTTGATAATGAAATTCTCTGTTTTTCCCCTTTATCTTTTCTCTTTCCCTAAGGATTTAACTGAACCAGAGATCCAAAATTATTAAGGACCTTGCTATCCAGTCAAAGATTGAAGATGTTAGCATAATTACACATAAATATACAGCCAACACATATACACTCAAACCAATCCAAATGAAACTAACCATTGTCCCATTAGGTCCGCTCAACAATACAGATCAGATGCTGCTGCTTATTCTTGTTGAGGAACATCTTGTCTGCTAGCTTTATGCACATGAGTGCCTCTTAGAGGGTGTAGTACCCGTACATTCATACCTTGTCCTAGTGCCCCCATAAATCCCCTCTAAACATGTCCAATCACAAATTTTTCTCCATCATCTAGTCCTCAAATGGAGCCACCAGTCAAATCACATACTTAACATTCTCATCTTGACCAATTATTTGCACATATATGTATATGGTGACATTACATATGTAGACAAATTTGGCAACTATGGCAAAGATGGCCTTTCCCGTCCTTCCTCCATCCCTCGTCAAGAGGATTGGCTCATAGTATCAGGCATAGTATCAAGCTGATAAATTGCTCTTAGTGCTTGCTCAAGGGAAGCGTGAGAAAATTACAGTGTGATTGTGGAAGGTACATTAGTTGAGCGTTGAGAATTCACATTAAGGAGACAAAGGTGAATGTAGAAATTTCTCCACTTCTCCCACCAGAAATAAAATAACATGAAGCCATGCCTTAAGCAGAGATAAACAGTATCGAATACCTGTAGTTCTTCTGACGGCAATCGACTTTACTTGTTTTCTTTCACAATGAGAATGGATTTTTCTTTGCTTAGATGTGGAATTTCTATGCTTTCTTTGGTGAAGGAGGGGTCGTCGGTTGAGTGTTGATGACTTTTGAGCATCATTTTTTGCAGGAAGCTAAAACTCGAGGACAGGGTTGTAAACATTTGGCCAGGATTCGGAGCAAACGGGAAAGATCATATAAAGGTGCACTCTCTTGTGCTTCAAGTTCTGACTACTTTGTTCATAGTACTGCTTACAAGAAAAAGATGCAGAATATGATAGGAAATATGAATTTGGCGGACTCAGTTACTTGGTCCTGAGAGAAAGATAAGCCATTAATATTTATCACCACAGCAAAGTGGAGTTGGAATTTTCCTTCACAGAGATTATATGAATCACTAATCAATCTTATAATCTCTTATTTCCATTCCGGTATTTGATCAGAAACCAGATTGTTTTTATATATGTTCTCTGACGTAGTTTCCCAACTTCGTTAGGTTCATCATGTGCTTAACCACACATCAGGCTTGCACAATGCGCTGGGCAGCATTACTCGAGAAAACCCCTTACTGATGTGTGATTGGGATGAATGTTTGAATCAAATTGCCAAGACAAATCTGGAGACTCAGCCTGGTCATGAGCAGCTGTACCATTATCTATCTTTTGGCTGGTTGTGTGGTGGCATTATTGAGGTATGAGTACATCTTTTATCTTTTCTGAATCAGGAATGTGGTATTGTTGCTTTTAGATATTAAAGATAGAAAGATTTACTGATCTATCTCTGTATTTCCATATACATGAATATCTTAATTTGTTGGGACAAGTTTATTGAACATTCAGCTATCAGATTATTTGGTTATTATCCATGCCTTGAAGTGAGAGTTTCTACTTGTACAAATCTTGGGTGTGCCACATAGTTGGTTTTCTATTTTCTTTTGACACAGTAAACAACATTCCATTAATAAAAAGTATGTGATATAATCAAAAGAAGCAAGTAAAAACGCTTGATAACCAACTCACATAAATATAATGTTGGTGCAAAAAACCAATTTCGTGAAGCATTTTTCCCTTGATGAGAGAGGATTCAAATTGCTTGACAGTTGATGCAAGCACATTTTCCAAAACTCCATGTGTTGCCTTCGTCCACAGGATGCATTTCCAGGGGCAATCCATTCTTTTCTTCAAGAAGTGCGAAAGAATCAATTAAGAAAGAGGAAAATCTGTGTTTTGCTGTATATACCTTTGTGGTTCAACTGGTTAGACATCTATGTGAATCTCTTGGCTAAGATTTGATTGTAAAATTTTGCATCTGGAATAATGTTCTTTGTCTTCTATGTTGTTAGCCTTTCCTATTGACTGATCTCATGTACCACTGAACAGTATGCATCAGGAAAGAAGTTCCAGGAGATCCTTGAAGAAGCTTTTGTTCACCCACTTAACATTGCAGGCGAGCTATATGTTGGAATCCCCCCAGGCATGACTCAAAACTGTACCATCTCAATTTTTTGTTGAGACATGTCCTGCAAGCATGAGTTCCATTATTAACACATTAATTCTGCTCTTGTGGTTACAATCTTCAGTTCAAATATCTGATGTCTTTTTAGTAGTTGTCACAAGAGAAGGATGTTCAGTCAAGGAGCAGATAATTTGCTTTAAAAGAGACTAACCATCTTATAGACGAATATAGTCAATTCATTGCAAAATTTGAGTTTGATGAATCATACCTGCATCTTGACTTGAGATTTTTGAGCAAAGTTGGAGAACATCTCAATATTCTTTGACTCAGATTTTTTCATCAGTTTGGTCATAATGGATGTGAAATTGCTTGGCTAGCTATGTTAATTTGGAGCAGATGTTATGTGCTGCGGCTACTGAGGCTATGCTAGGGAAGGCATGAGAGAGGCGAGAAAGCATAGCTAAGGCAAAAGCATGAAGACGGCCTATTAATTCATTTTTATACTAGCATAAACTTTGGATTTGACCTAGATCTGTGGTTTAGATCTGTGGTTTTTGATATCGACACATCCTAACATACAGTGTATTGATTGGGGAATGGCAATATAAATCTGTATAGGCTGACCATCATGGAAGTTTGCACAAGTTTTTGTTGATCATTATTTCTAAAGTGAAGATAAAGTGTCCCTGAGATTAAAATAGGCCTGTATACATTCCAGTGAAGCCAAGTAGATGATAAACAGATAACTGATAAAGAATATATTGAGAAAGGGATTTCGGGGGAAGGGGCTCAGTGGCATGCTCCTCACTGTTGTAGAACAAAATCTGGACAGGAATGGCACACAATTTGTGGCTAATGATCTTTACAGGGGGTAGTCAAGAGAATTGTATAACATTTCAAATTTTATACCAGTACCCAACATCAGACGGGGAAGATTTGAAATGTTTGAGTCACATCAGACGGGGAAGATTTGAAATGTTTGAGTCTAACTTACTCAATTGGAGGAGAAAAGGCCTAAGAAGTAACATGGAAGAGAGAAAGCAGAATAACTGAATAAGTGGTGGATGAAGTTTATCAAGAAAAAAAGAGACACAAAAGTGAAACTTCCATATCTTGAGACAGATAGACCATTGGAAAATTGAAGGTTGGTTTGAAAGGATGGATGATTTAAGATCAATGAGTTACATACTGACCAGATTGGGAACCACTGGTTTCTGGTGGACTGTGTAGAGAAGATGTAGTTGTGTGATAAGGATACTTTCACAGTGCATTGTGGAGTTTCTGGACTTGGGCTCTATTTGACCTATTTGTGAGATTTTATTTGTTGAGTTGTAGAGCTTTTAGTAGTAGAACTTTGTGTAAAAATTGCTACATATGAAAACCGTTGATTGTTTGGCCCTTGTATTTTAGGAATTGAGAGGAAAAAAAAAAGAAAGACAATTTGTGACGTGGTTTAAAAACAGTTTCTCAAAAGCTTTTATCAAAAAGCTCTATTTGGAGCTTCTGGTTTTTCAACCTTTTTATCTTTGGCTTTTATATACAAGCTCTTTCAAAAATGGGCTAAATAGCTAAATTTTACCTTTTAAACTCATAAAAAGCACATTTGGGTGTCGTCTATAGTTGTGCTGAGAGACTTAAATTAAGTGCTCACTGTGGAGCCGAGGAAATAGGTTTGGCAAAGCTAAAGCAGCCATGAGGAAGCTGGAAGTTGGGAGTGGACTATCTTGTATACATATGCATGTGTGTGTGTGTGAGAGAGAGAGAGAGAGAGAGAGAATAAGACTGATCTTCCTCGTATTTTTTCCCTATCTCTGAAGCCCTTTTCTTTTCTTTTTCATTACTTTGCCTCTCCTTATTTATATATACCATGTAGTACAATGATGGGGCTGGGATATGTATGCAGGGCTAGGGGTTCTACCAGTCAGGTAGTACTGCATATAAACTTTCTTATGAATGAATAACGGATCACCTTTGGTTCTCCCCTTGCAGGTGTGGAATCACGACTCGCAACACTCACAGTAGATATGGATGAGATTACCAAGATCTCAGGAATCAACCGTGCAGATATGCCATCCGTCTTCCAGCCACAGACCATGGTTCAGCTTGCCAGTACCCTTCCTGTCTTATTCAACACACTAAATGCTCGCCGCGCCATTATACCTGCTGCTAATGGACATTGCTCTGCCCGTGCACTTGCACGCTACTATGCAGCACTTGTCGATGGTGGTGCTATTCCTCCTCAACACTCTTTGTCTTCAACACCTCCACTTGGAAGTCATCCACACGTTCCCAAGTTCTCTTTTCACGGAGACACCAAGAAGCAAAGAAGTAGAAGTTTTAAGGGCTTGATCACAGGCACAAACAAAATAGGCAGTTCTGCCCAGAAGGAGAAGTCTGACAGTTCTCCTGATGGAAACAGAAGCAACTCCGATGGTGTCTATATTAGGATTCCAAGTGAGGATAGCTGCTCTAGGAGCATTTCGACTAGAAGTGAAGGTGGTTACATTGGTCGGAGAAATATTGGTGGTAAACTTTTTAACAATCCAAGAATTCATGATGAGTTTTTGGGTGTTGGAGAATACGAGAATCTGGTGCTTCCTAATGGACAGTTTGGCCTTGGGTTTAAAAGGAGTTACTCCAGGGAAGGTGAGCTTCTTGGCTTCGGGCATGCAGGCATGGGAGGATCTACAGGCTACTGTGACATAAATAACAGATTTGCCATTGCTGTGACACTGAACAAAATGTCACTTGGTGCCGTCACCGCGAAAATAATTCAGTTAGTGTGCTCAGAACTTCAAATTCCGGTGCCAAAAGACGTTGCTGAGAGGGCACTTGATAATCAGTTCAATGTGGAAAGGCCTCAAATTAATTGAAAGAAAGAAAAACGAAGCTCATTGACGCCATCTGCACATGTAGTATATTTGTAGACATGTCTTTGCACATAGCAATAGCAAGTGTAATCAAGTTAATTGTAGTACACAATGACTCATATTTGGCAATGAATCTTGTAAGGATTTTTGAGCAAATCGGCATTTGTTTGCTTATGTATGCAATGAATAAAGCTCAAGTTTGTGGATAAAATACCATATTAAGTTTCCCCATAATTTTATCATTTGTTATAAACAAACTAAAATTTTTTATGGACAAACTACAATTACACACACACACACACATATATATACATCTAAATTATATTATATAGAAGAATCATTTGTAATATAATAACTACAAATGTCGCACAAATAACATTTTTAAAATCTTTTTGTCACGTGGCTCTCTTATACTATAATAATATCAACTGTTATATTTGGTGAGTAAATGATTTTGTTTTATTTTAGTGAGATTTACATTGATTTACTAATTTTTTTAATATTTACATATTATATCCAAGAATTGTGACATGCAATTTGAAGTAATTACAGATATCTATAGTAACTTTCCAATTTGGTTGTTATCAAATTGTTACCAATTTTAATTGTTTTCTATTACTATAATCGAAAATTATTGCAATTTACTTAATATATCATTATCGTATAATGTTATTTATCATAATTTGAGTTTTGGTTAATATCGACAAATTGCCTTTTTATTCATATGTTTTTTATATTCAGATTCTATATTCTATATATATATTTTTCGTGAAACTTTCACTCACATATGCCATTACACACTGTAGATATTTCAACTTTTTAATTTTATTTTGTCCCTTTAGTTAATTGTCTTCTTTTCAAACTTCAATATCGTATTTGTCCTTTCTTCCAAAACGATCTTTTTATTGCAAAACTGGTAGCAGGTATTCCTTGATTCTTAGATTGCTTGATGTATAGGTACTCATTTCATGGTAATATTTCATTTATTTTTTATCTTTCAGAATTTATTTGTATTTTTTATGTGTGTACTTATCTGTAAAACTATCACTATTCTTATCCATTAATAACAATAATTTTTCTTATGAAATATCTACAATAATTAAATAGGATATTTAAATTCAGAAAGTAAAAAAGGAAAATGAAGGTTTTTGTTTGGAAAGAGAAAAACGATCCACGTTTATTTAAGTTTAACTCGTATGTAAAGATAAAACTATTATTGAATTAGACAGTTAGTAGTAAAACAGAAATATAAATTTTATTTGAATCTATGTTTATTTAATTCTTAAAATATAGTTATTAATATAAAAAAATCTATTTTTTTAGAAAAACCAATCATATATTTCACAACCCGTTTGTGGTACGGGTGTTACACTAGTGTGCGTGTATACACTTATATATATATATATATATATATATATATATATATATATACACACTATATTATATAGAAGAACTCAATTCAATATAATACTGACAAGTGTCGCACAAATATAATCCTCTTTATGTACTCCTATTTTCAAGTTTCAATCTATGGTTATTCAAGCATCCAAATCTAATTGCACCTCATCTAATCATCAAGATTTATATTCAAATTTATTCAAAATTGTCTTATTTAGTGAGATTTATATTGATTTACTAATTTATTTTAATATTTACATATTACAACAGAGAATTATGACACGCAATCTGGATTGATTGTATATATTTATGGTAACTCACTAATTTAGCTCCTATCAAATCTTGACCTATTTTAATTGATTTCTTTTAATATAAAAAATAGTGCTATATATGGTAAAATACAATTGATTGCAATGTTTAGTGATATAAAATACTTTTAAAAAAAAAAAAAAACCAGTCATACATTTCGCAACCCCTGCATGGCACAGGTGTTAGACTAGTTATATTATATAGAAAATTTTAATTTAATATAATATTGACAAGTGTTGCACAAATATAATGACAAATGTCACACAAATTTGGTTCTTATCAAATCTTGTTATGTATTCCTATTTTCAAGTTCCAATTCACAACTATTCAAGCATTGAAATTGCAATTGCACCTTATCCAACCATCAATATTTATATTCAAATTTATTCAAAATTGACTTATTTAGTGGGATTTATATTGATTTACTAATTTATTTTAAGATTTACATATTACAATCGAAAATCATGACACGCAATTTGGATTGGTTGTATATATCTATGGTAACTCACTAGCTTGGTTCTTATCAAATCTTGACCTATTTTAATTGATTTCTTTTACTATAAAAAAATTAGTGCTATTTATGGTAAATTGAATTTTAGTTACTATTGACAAATTGCCTTTTTTAATCATACATTTTTTATATTCAAATCCTATATTATATATTGTGCATTTTTTATGTAAAACTGTCCCCCACATATGCCATTACATATTGTAGATTTTTCAGCCTTGAAAACACAAAATCATTTATAGTGAGGTGTGTTATTAGTTTTAAATTGTAAAAATTACGAAACATTATTGTTTGATGGTGTAATGTTTTAAACATGTTAGTTTTGGTAAAATAACAAATGAAAAACTTGAAACTTCTGACAAAATTATACCTGATTCCAATCTTTCTCCAAATATATCAAATTATAACTATAATGGTTGAGGACAAGTTAATTAGGTCCAAATACATTTTTTCTTATTTTAATCTTCTTCTCATATTTCTATATTGCTTTCCCTTAGTATTTTTAATGTAAATCATTTAACAAAATGCTTTAATTATTCAGATTTTTGTTTTGTAATTTAACTCAAATATACATAATTTAATTATTTGAATCTATCTTTTTGTAATTATCCAGAAATAATAATGATACTTATTCCAATATAATGCCAACAAGATAACATTTTACTTTCCCATAAATTGTACGGGTAATTGACAATTATATAGACACACATATATACACACACACATACATACAAACATACATATATATATATATGTGTATGTGTGTGTGTATATATATATGTACATTGTTGCAGTTTGTTCTTGTTACGAGGACTCCACTAAGTGGTTTAATGGCTGTCATAATATTGATCTGTAAAGAAAAATGCATGAGATATACGTTCAACATTAATTTTGTGTTCTGTGACATCAACAGATAACGTTATGAAGTATAAAGATAACCAGCAAAACTAAAACAAACATCCTCTATTCCATACCAAAAAGGACGAATTATTGATATAAGATTAGCATGTAGAAGAGCAGGCTATTGTATGCTGTTGAATCTGCGGCCGTGTGATCGGTTCCTTTCTGCTGTTGTTCCTCTGGCTGTGGATCGGTTGCTGGTCGTCTTCATGTTCGCGTACCGGAGAGCGACAACTGGCTTTATATACGACAGTCCAGGAAAGTGTCGCTTCTCTTTTGGAAGTGGTCTTAGCCCAGGCAACCAATAAGCTACATATTCCCCTTCAGGATCATAGCTTTGAGCCTGAAAAGTTGAGAACGGAAAGGTGAAAATGTAATATGAACAAAGCAATGACACGTATCTGCTTCAAGCAATTCAGTTTAACTTAACAATTACAGATGAAGTTGGCAAGCTAAAAGGAAAAGGAACATGAATATAAAATAGATTAGATACTGAAGGATGCATGTTAAAGTCGTTCACCAGAATCATAGGTTGACTATGAAACTTTGTCGTATTTTTTTAAGGAGATACGAAACCTCAAGACGAGATGCATTAGAGTGTGCTGCCACATTAGACATTAATGTACAGTTTCATAGTTTGCAGTGTCATTCAATAGCAATCCTACCACTTTACAGTGGATGTGACACTCGTCATAGAAAAGCGGTTATTACTTAAATGAAACCATCCACCTTCTTGAAATTTTCTCATTTACAATGAAGCACCTTTTGTATTCTAACTGTATCAAATTTAGTCCTCTTAACAAATAATTTCTGGCATTCAATATCATATTTGAGCTCCAATGCACAAGCCACCCTTTGTTGCAGAGAATATGACATGTAGTTTTAAACCCTTTCTCTTCCTTTTGTCTTTTCTCTTTTTCCATCCCATAGACGTGAAAGAAGAGAACAATGTCTACTCAAAGCTATACAGGAAAAACCCCATAACACAATTAATAAAGATTAGCCGTTATAAGTTACAAAGAAAGGATCAAGACCTTAAACTTCATTTGTATATTAGACCCAAAAAGGAAACAACTGAGAAAGAAACTCTTAAGATTTTGAGTTCACTCACTTGCTTGGGAATGCTGAAGTAGCGATCTTCTCTGGGATCATTTCCAACACCTACAAGGAAAAGGAATAGTACACTTTATCATGCAAGATAACAAGGCAAGAGAAAGCAAGGGGACAAACTCAAACATTTTAAAAAATGACTACAGCATGGAAGCTGTCCGCAAGATAATATTGTGTTGAACCATTCCCAAGAAAATCTTACTGAAATTGAGGCATTGTTATTAAAGTATATGAATGTGTAAGCATAGAGAATGGTTCTTCCACTTTTTCATAGTAAATTAGATGAGATGGTGCTTCGAAATTTTGTATCATATCAGGAAACAGATGTAAAGAGAACTCTTATCATGGCCATAAAATTAATTATACTTGCAGGTTAATGAGTTAAGCAAAAGGCAAATTCTTCCACTGGGAGGGAGTTACAAGGAGTGTATACGAGAAACTACAGCAGGAAGAACTTTCACTGATAGATAGCTGAAAAGGCAGAGACACGTGAAAGCAATCTAGTGGTTACCCTGCTATCTACGTGCTTGTGTCAGCACTTTAAATATCAGAAGTCTGCAAGGTATATCATGCTCAGAGAGTTTTACCCGATACAAGAGAAGGATAAAATGTCACTTAAATACTTGTCACAACCTTCTTCAGAAAGCATCCTGGCCCATTAACCAGGAAAATCTAGAGAGGTACTACTCTTTTCCATTCAACTCTCCATGCCAATATGTTCTACTATCTAAATCAGAAAATAAGTTTTTTGTATTTCTCATTTATTAAACTTATGGAAGTAATGCCCCGATCGCTATGTCAGTCATCCCTATGATTATCAAAAGAATGGCCCTTTCAGTGACATATTAAACTAGAATACTTTACAGAATCAACTACTTCCTAGAGAAGTATGGAATTATAACCTCTAGGACATTTCTCAGAACCACCAGTGCAATTGGAAACTTTCAAAAGGAAAAGGATAATTAGTATTATATAGACCTATGACGGAAGGAAGAAAAAGCAAATTACCTGCTCCATAGGTCCAATTACCATAATTTGAACATGGATCATAATCTAAAAGGCAAGTCTCGAACCACTCAGCTCCCATACGCCAGTCAATACCCATGTCCCGGACTAGAAAGGAACATACAATCTGCAGAAGAGAATGTAATGTTAAAAACACAATTAATAAATACAACAAATCCAAACCCCTGTCTACAAGCATAAACTTTTAGATCATGTGGTCACTCAACATGTATAACTATGTACTAAAAGAAGTCTGAAGAAATTGTTTTTCTTGGTTTCCCAATGAACAAGAATCACATCCCATGTAAATAACAGGTTTTGCATCAAGTACAGGCTCAATAAAGCTTCATTTGCCAACAAAGAAGCACATCACATGTAAATAAAAGGTTTTGCATCAAGTAAGGGCTCAATAAAGCTTCATTTGTCAACAAAGAAGCAGCTTTTTCTTTTCAAATTTGTCACCATATTACCTGACGACCTCGATTTGACATAAATCCTGTAGCAGAAAGTTCTTTCATGTTTGCATCAATGAGTGGGTACCTAAACATTGGAAAAAGGAAGTAAAATTAATCAAAAAAGCCAGAAACATTCTAGTCTAGTTTAGTTATATGTTTATTCCTCCTCTCACTACAGTTTCCTCACCCACAAACGCCACACTTGAGCCATCTGGCTTACTAATAATGCTAGAGAAATGAAACATTCATTTCTGTAAAAGATGACTTGACATGGAGTCTTCAGCTAGAATACACACCCTGTTTGACCATCCTTCCAAGCATCAAATAGAATCTGGTTTTTGCTCCAGTTGGTCTTCACTTTCCGAGGACCACCTAAATGACAGTAAGAGACAGAGGAGTGAAAAAAAAAAAAAAAAAAAAAAGAAAAAGAAGAAAGAGTTTGAAAAGCACGATGGAAAAATTAAGGAACAAAAAAGCAAACAATCAGGCATGCTATGAACTAAGGACACCACGACATGCAGACATCAGAGTTGGAACCTCACTACACAAGTGGACGGCATATTTAACTGACTCAAACTAAAACCATCAAAAGAATTAGGTGGGGTAGAAGCGACTGCAACTTCACTGCTAAAGTATTAACTATCCCTTGATGTCATTGCGAGACCTAGCCAGATAAACAGCCAAAGGTGGCCCTTTCTGAGAATTACTAGCTACTTCCTGTTCCCAAAATGAACTGTCATTTATTTGGTTCTTAACATTGTAACTAACAAATTAGGATGATAATAATGCAGAAGAACGCTTGTTACCTGGAAGGAAAATAGAGTTCCCCACCTTGATTGAAAGGAAGCGAAAGTAATCTCTCCATATCAATTCAAACAAAACCCTGAAAACAAGAATTGCAGCTACCTTGAGACTTGAAGGAACGCTCCATGAATGTTAACATATTTCATTTGGGTTTTAAAATGTTTTATCTCCTAGATTGACTAGTAAGTACACTTACGCAGAATCATTTTCATCTTCTAGGAAGCAGTGGAAAGGACTTTGTTGAAACTCTTTCCGAGGTTTTACTAAACTTTGACTAATGTTTGGTTCAACAAACTGGGATGCATATATTTGGAGGCGTCAGAATCAAAAATGAAAACTGATTTCCTACATTTATTTGATATACATCTTTATAAACCGTGAGCTGAAAGTATCCAGCTGTCATAGAAGAATAAGGAACAGAAAACTCAAATGATTTAATTATACCTATATTTTATGTATACATACACAAGAGTGCACTAGTAAACAAACTTAGAGAGAGTTAGATGGGCAAGAGAGAGAATGAGAGACAAAGAGAGAGTCATACCAATATGTTGAACTGTTTGCTTGTCTCTCTTTCTCATATCTCTTCACCTAAACAAGATCATTCCAATATCAGCTTTACTATTGCATCATTGATGTTATGCATAACTTCAAGTATGAAAAGTTCTATACCTCTTTGTGAATGAAACGAGCAGAAAGACTTCCTGAAGCAAGCCAAGGAGAAAATTTTGTCGAGTAATCAGGTCCTAACATGCCATCTCGGGTTTCTTTATAAATCTTCAGCTGATCCTACAGAGCAAGAAGTAAATTCGTTAAACCGAGAACTACTTTGAGGATTTAAATTAGAATTGGCTTGTAACAAGGAGAATAAAATTTTATGATTCATCTCTTTAGTGCTCATTTATTTCCTCGTCGTGTCAAGAAGAGGATAGCTCTAACATTCTGAAGGATTTTCTTTCGGTTTTACATCTAATAGGACAATCCGCAACATATGTATGAAAATTATGTAGTCCATGCTCTTTCCTTCTGTGGACAACTTTTGACCAACTATCTAAGTTTTAGACTCAGGAATCTGCCTTATAAAACAGATTTTTGAAGCATTCTGCATAAAGGACATCATTTCCAACTGGACTGCATACTAAAGATTACTCTTTCGTGCATGTTTTTCCATGATCGATCAGCTGAGTATGCTCACTTGGTGCATCAAATCTCTTCACTTCAGAAGATATGGATAGCAACAAAAAGACACATAAAGCTTGAAGAAATTCAAAGTACTCTTCCCACTGCTATAACATCAAACCAATAAGATATATTTACGAGCTCTGCAAACAAATCAAGTGGCACTTGCAATTTTATCTGAACCTCACTTGCAATTACAACTTAATAAAGTTTTACAAAGGATAGGAGATGTAATGTAATCCACTTGCCTTTTTCCAGAAGTACTCGTATACTCTAGTCAATGCTGCACTTTCACCACCAACGAACTTCATGCCTTTGTTAACCTGTATCAAGAGTGTAACATTCAAGGAAATCTTGTGCATCACTTACAATATGAAATTATAAGAGTGAACTCCTATTTATATATAAGATGCTTACCTTTTCCGGGTGAAGCCCAAGCTCGGTAATTTCTGGAATGCAACCCCAATCCTTAACGTTGGGAGGGGGACCGAGTGACATTGGGATACTTGTGCAGCTCCGAATTGCAGACTTGGATTCAACTGACTGTAATTTTATCATAAGTCACAAAAAGGAGATGTGAAATGTAGATAGTCTCTTTCGAGAAGAAAAGTTTGGACTCAAACCTACGAGGAAAGAACGATACCTTACGGAACTGAGTATAAACATCTGGCAAAAACATATAATCAAATGGAAGATCATCTATATGGTACATAGAGGAGCCCCAGTGAAGCTTCAATTTAGAACTAATTATCGAATTCCCCTGACTTGATGGCCCTTTAGTTGATGGTAGCTCAACAGCTCTAAGACCGTTGATGACCAATGTCTCAACAGTTAGCTCCTCACTGCATGTCTCTTTCTGGGCATGCACCTTTACAAAATAACACATACCAACTCTGTCAATAAACTACTTAGGCAGACAAAAGTTGGTGAATAACTATTGTCAAACAAATAAATGAAGAAATCCCTTAACTGTATGAGCTCCATACGCTTTCGCAATTGAAGGAAGAATTTCCTCAGGCTTCCCACACTGGACTAACAGATCAAGGCCGTACTTCTGTAAATTTCTTTTCAAGTCAGTCAAACACTCTATGAGAAATTGTGCCCTCAGAGCTGCCAAGAGAGAGTGCTTTAGAGAGAGTTCAAATAGTAACAACTAACAACTTGAACAGCCCGTACCAAGTATCATCGAGTGTTATCCAAATGTTTGACTTAATAATGAAATTATTGCTTATACAAAGTGATCCATAATCAAGGATAAACAAAATTCTTACTTTTACTTCCAACCAAGGTTATATTTTTAACATGCTCAAATAAAACAGAAACTTTTTAAAGGATATTTCTGATTTTACAAAATGTTCGCAACAAAAGAACTTCTTAGATTGCAATTCACAAGTTAGCAAGCCAATTTCGTTTCCAATTAAGGTTTGGAGGGTAATTCTTGCACGAAACAACAATAGACCTACTAATGGTGCCAATAGCATTGGGCAAACATGGATATACAAAAAAATTAATCATTGTAATGACTCTATCAAGTAAAGAGTTTTTAGAGCAACAACTCGGCCTTAATTTCAGTTAAGTTCTTCAAGCTGCAACCCTCTATCTATTCCAGCCAAATTTCAGTTCTCTCTTCTCTGCTCCATCTCCAAACCCTTAAAAATTGTTGTATCAGGATCTGTACCTTTCACAGAGATGAGAAGCCTACCAATAGTGTGTCTCCTTGCCAATGTGACTATTAAGCACCATAGACTCTGAAGATATAATGGCATTGGTGATTGCCGGGACAGAGGGCCTTACTAACACATTAATCAGTTCTTCACCCACAGCCCACCTATGCACAGCTCTGCATAAGTTGAAAGACAAGGTATCCTCCACGGGCAATCAAACTTCATAGATATTGCTTGCTTTTCCATAGCTGTGTTATCTAGGCTTCTAGGAAAATGTGTGGGCATAATGGATGGATTTTCTCCCACTCCTATACTGGGTAAACCCTCAAATCAAATTTAGCAGTCTCCGAAACTGATAATTATGAATTTCAGCACTGACATATATATCTCTTCAGAAACAAGTTCATTCAGTCGACTTTAGAATACTCAGAAGTAGAGCATCATGATTTCGGCAATGGTATATATATGTCCTCTACAACAAGGCCATTCTTCCAAGAATAGAATCTCTTAAGAAGGTCCCCTCTTTCCAATTATCATTTCCCAAAATCACATTCTTTCCTATTCTTGATATCCAGAACACAAGCTTGCAGCAACTTTGTCATGGCATCAGTATTTGTTCTAGAGAAATTTCCAAAAACTAATCCCTCTTAAGAATCATAAATTGGTACAAATTCTGCATACTTCCATTTTATACTCGGGAATTAATCATTACTATTATCCAAGAGCCTTTTTTTTTTTCCTTGCACTTATTTACTCTAATAATCATTTTGAAACTATGTTATCCCCAGGAAAGTATCCACAGCAACAAATAACGCGGCTAGAAACTGATGAATAATGTAAGCTGACAGATTAAGCCATCAAAGATTCACTTTATTTATTTTTTGTCTTTCATGCGTCATCTCGAAGATCTAAATGCCGATTAGTTTGTTAGGAGGAAGAACCTCTTGCACTCAAAAACCCACTCACAAGAAAGTGAAATCTTCGATATCTGTAATTATTACAGATGCCAGGAGATGAATTTAACTTTCTCAAAACTTAAGAGATAAAGTGATTGGATAGAGAATGAGTATAATTACCTCCAGTTTTGGGAAATCCAAAGTTGTGAGTCTTGCCGAAGAGCCTAGGATCAACACAATACACAGGCAACACAGCCTCAGATGACTCCCAAGCCCTGAACAACACTTCATTATCAAGCACTCTCAGATCATTTCTAAACCAAACAATAGCAACCCCTTTCCCTTTTCTCATCTTAGGCAATGCTTCACTATTATAATTAGCTGTGTATCTTTGAAAAGTTTGTTCTGCTATTCTTTGCATTTCATCAGCAGCCAATGCAGGCACTTGTTGCACTGTTGCTGCTGCCGCAGCTCTGCTGGTTGCTGAACCAGTGGAGGTGGCGTGCATGGTGGCAGAGAGAGTGTAGCTGCCGCCGGCGGTGGCCGTGGTGATGGTGGTGGTGTAGATGGTTCTTGTTCTTGTTCTTGTTGAGGTGTGGAGTAATGCAAGTCTGAGACTTGACATGGCTTTTTTTCGTGGGTTTTAATGTTTTGCTGTTGTGAGCTTTGTGTTGGATTTGAAGCGCGGGTCATGGGGGTAGTTTTAAGGAGTTGAGGAGGTGACACGTGGCTAGCCTTGTCGTGGCATTTTGTTAGCCAACGAGGAAATACTAGTTTTTCCTGTGAATTTTACTTCGTATAAACTTTTAGGCATTGAGTACGTCATAAATATAACATCTAACATTTACTTAAAGTTAGTGTGATGTATAGTTCGTATAAATTGATATTATTTTAACATTTAATTAAAGGATTAAAACTCTTATGAAATTAATAGTTTTACGGAAAGTCGAGATAAAAGGTTAAAGTTTTTGAATGACGTAAAATAAATAATGAAAAAATTTAAATGGTGAAAATAATAACAAAGTTTGACTATAATGGATTTGTTCTTTTTGGCTAATTGATAATAATATTTCACATCCATTTCACACAAGATTAGACGATTATAGGCTCAAGATGTGACTTTTATTACATACTTGATGTAACATTACCTTGTATAGCACTTAGCTATCATATTTAGCTAGTGAATGACTTTGAATATCATTTGTCACACCCCTAAGCGTAGACCTTTAGACTCACAAGTAAGATTGGCGTTGTAAATATAATAAATAATTATTTGGACCCTTAAATTAACTGGCCTAAAATGGTTAAACAAGTTATTAGTTATACGCACAATACCTGTTTATAAACAACTCACAAATCACTAGTAAACCAAGGTAGAACATTACAGTATGTTGGGGGTGTAATTAACAACTTGGCTTGACTATTTTGGGTTAATTATGATCCAAATAGTTATTTGTTATGCTTATGGTACCAAACAATGAAACCTATATGGTATATGTATAAAGCATGACACACACCCATTTCAATGCCTCCAGAATACTCACATAAGTAGCAAACCAAAGCCACACAATCAAAAGGTCAAACCAGTATTCACCAACCCGAGCATTATGAGTTTGGGCACAAATTCGGCTAAACTAGCCTATAAGGTAATCAAGAAACTTCTTTTTCTAAGGACAAAATACCATCCATGGCGAATACAAACTAAGAGGACGAGATGAGCGGCTAAACCTATAATCATGAAAATGATTACACAAGTAAGGAAACATAGATCAACACCTACAAAGTATGAAACATAAGTTGAAGAATCCCAAACACTGGAACACTAGGTCCTTATTTCATTTCTAGTGATATAACTCTCACAAATAAATTTTGAGACATACAAAAAAGCCAAAGTACGTAGTAGAACACAAAAACAATACATAATAAACAAAGAAGAAGGGAGAAGAACAAATAAATGAAAAAGAAAAAACAAAACCAAAGCCACTAACAAAAAGTTGGAGCTCTGGATATTGGAATGGTGATGAGATGCTATAGAAGAGTTTTCTAAATAAAAGTTAGGTAATGAGAGGGAAAAGTTATTAATCTTTAGGAAAATTTTATTATTTGATTAGCCACACGAGGGTAATTGGCATGCATAACAATGGGGAGAAAGACATTTAGGCTTCTTATTTTTAATCATTAAATTAAATAGGTCACTCAAATTTTCTTTTTTCTTTTTTCTCAAGTCTCTCTACGTTGAAAATTGTCATTTTTGCCCTTAATGTGGCAATGACATAGTAAAACTCTAATATTTCTTAATTTTTTTATTTTACATTATTTGTTCACCACTTGAATTTGTAAAATATATTAGAATAGTTTAAAAATAAAAAATAAAAAAATAATATATATATTTTTAAATCCAAGTGATGAATGAATAATGCAAAAATAAAATAAAATAAGAGATATTAGAATTTTGTCATGTCATTTGTCACATTAAGGGCAAAAATGATATTTTTTAACTATAGAGGGACTTGAGAAGAGAAAAAGAAAAACTGAAGTCTAATGGTGAGATGTAAAGGATTTAAATGTCTTTTTCCCCATAACAATGTTATGGAATTTTTTTGGTCATTTTTAAGAAGTAATTAAGAAGAATTAGTAATAATAAAAATGGATAGAATAAAGATTTGAAATTTTTTAGGGGTCAAAGTGAAAATTCTCGGAAAGAATTATCATCCACAGGGAAAACGAGATTCTCCAGACGTGTCAATCGAATAAAAAAAGAGGGAAAGGATTCGTCTGAAGCAGCCCAACAAACAAATCGCAAGAAGCAAAACACACACACATACACACACAAACACACACAGAGATATGAGTGCTACGATGACGACGATGAATGCTCAAGGAATGGTGCATAACGTGTTCGTGTATGGCAGCCTCCTCGCAGACGACGTCGTTCGAGTCCTTTTGAAGCGTGTCCCTCAATCTTCCCCAGCCGTCCTCCACAACTAGTCAGTCTCCTCTCTCTTAGTCGTTACTCGTCAGGAATGGTGTTTGACCGGCTATGCTCGTTCGGATGGATTTGTTCTCAAAGATGCTTTTTGTATAATTGTAACTTATGGAAAAAGTTCAAATTAAGCTTCTCTAAACAAATTGAACTTTCTTTCTAAAAACAATCTTTCTCCTATGAGAGAATGTTATCGGATTAGTTTATCTCTTAATTGTGTAATTAGATACTAGTTTAATTTTTCTCTTGTGGTGGCAGCCAAAGATATAGCATTAAGGGACGCGTTTATCCAGCAATTCTGCCTGTTGAAAATAGCAAAGTGATCGGGAAGGTCTGTATAATTTTTCTTTTTCCTCTTTCGTTCTTACCTTGAATTATTTTTGTAATTTTTTTGTCGTTATGGCTTACTAATAAATGTTAATAGCATCATCTACGGAAAAAAATAGCAATAAAATCTTAACTGCACCAAAGCTCCTGCCATGTGTGGTGTGGGAAGAGCTGGACTCGCTTTGGGATGTATTGTATATGTAATACTTGCATCTTTACAAGAGGCTGCATCCACGATTTGATGCCATCTAAGTCTTGTTGCAGTGTTGTAAAGGGACATAATTTTTCGAAAAATCGTCCAGAGGCCAAAAAAGTACTCAGAGAATGGAATATTTTACCGAAAGCATTTCTGGTAAAACGTCTAACAGTGTAAAACATTTTACATCCGACCAGAGAGTTTTATTTTATTAGACTTATGGTATTAGGAAACTGGAGTATTGATGAGCCGATAAAGTTGTTGCCTTGTGAACTGAAATGTGAGCCCAGACTGAACCTGATCCTTCCACAGACTAGCACATAGTGGAAGCTCCTTTCAAGGGGTGGTCCCCTGTATCCCTATACTATTTAGTGAAACACCTCCAGATCAATAAAATCTTGGGTTAGTGTTAGAGTTGGTTATTTGTAAAGAAGATCGATTTGCTGAGAACTGATAAAGCCATTAGATTGAGTTTGTTTCATCTTTTTATTTGAAAGCAACTCTTTAAAGAATCGGTGCCGTTGTGGTTTACGTTGATTTACATTATCCTCTTTGTTATCGACTTTTGTGTTGTTACAAACAAAATCTATTGCAGGTTCTTTCAGGGATCAGTGATCCAGAATTGCGTATCTTGGATATATTCGAGGATGAAGAGTACGAAAGGAGAACTGTTGATGTATCTCTGTTGGTATGTAACATGAAATTATTAAATGCTTGACATTTGCTTATCTCAATCGTTTCTTTGATTATATTTTAGTCATACAAATATCAATATCAAAATTTCTTAGTGGTGCTTGGACGTTCAAAAGTGAGCTGCAAACAAGTTTGCAGGATGCATGCTTCAATGTTCTATTATTACTTATGAAACTGAGGGTGCATATTCCAATTTATTTCTATATGGATACTGCTGGACTATGTATCAATTAGTCTTCAGATTATTCACGTCTCATAATGCGGGTGTCTTTTGCAGGATAGTTCTGAGAGAGTGCAAGCTTACTCATATGTCTGGGCCGACAAAAATGACCCGAACCTATATGGATTATGGGATTTTGAGGTAAACTTGCTGCCTTATATAAGCTACTATATGATTATATTTTGCTGCTTAGATTACAAACTGGAAGAGGGAGAAAGTTAATTGGTGTGATTAAATACAAACATGGGAAACTAGATTTCATTTACAGACAAGCTCAACAGAATGTGCCAAACCCTAGAAGGTTTAACTACATCGGTATGTATGAAATTGATTGAGGAACTCAATTATCTTCTTGAGCAGTCACATTCCCTCTTGCCACCCACCTGCTTCACTGGCCTTTGACATGTCATTCTTTACCAATATATTTTTCATGGCATTTATCCTAACCTAATTTTCATGAGTGCTGTATGAAGCTTAGAAAATGTTGCTCAAAGGCTGTCATTGGAAGTTTCTCTACAATATTTTGCAACTCCTAAAATGGGCTTCTTTATGAGCAATTTTCCAGTCTAGTTTAGAAAAATACTCTGGGATTACACAATTCAGTGTTGGGATTCCAGAAGTTGTTTCCCCTCTTGCTTGGTTGGACTGCTGGTGATATTTTTTCATGTTTCATCAAGTCTTAGAAACCATGAAGTTGTCACTTCTATTCTTTTATTAATTCTCTATGTTTTCTTCTATATTATCTGTATTTGCTTGCCCTTTTCCTCTAATTTTTATTGTTACCTGTGTTTTTAAAAGGAATGGAAAATATTACACATGAAGGATTTCCTAACAATGTCAATGGGTTTTATGGAAGAGTTGGAGCTTCCCGAATCAAAAACAAGGGTAGCAACTTACGAAGCACACTATCAGCAAACTGAAAATGATACTAAATCGCCTTGACGTCTTTTACCCTTTGGATCTAGTCATAAAAGAAATAAATCTTCTGCCTGATACAATAGCCAAGCGGGGCAATTTAGCATCAGAACGTGGAGCGGTGGGGATTAAAATTGTGCACAGATGTTTATGGAGCTTAATATTGAGATACATCAGATAGCATGTGCTTTAGAATCATTCAGATCCATCTGAAAAATTTCATCTTATGGATTTAAAGAATGGGTGTAATAAAAGATGATGCTATTCATTTCCTGTATATCCACTAATAACAGTGCGTTGTGTGAACAAGTTACTCCATTTATGAGTATCTCAATCATTTTGCAGCTTTTGCTGGTAAATAAATGTTTGGCTTTTTGCAGCACCAAGTTCATTTTCACTGTTTATAATCCATCTCCAATGCTATTTTTGTTTATGGCTTCAGCAGCACTTTAGCATAGCCCTTCTGCATTCATATGATGGACAGATGTTGAAATCGTCACAAACTTAAGTCGCATCATATTCTATTAGGTGAGATCGAGTATATAGAGAAAGAAGCACTAATTCTTATAAAAAGAAAAGCCCCTCAATGTCGTCTAGTATTGCATTAGGCTTACTCTAACATCAATCCTAAACATAAAAAAAACCCCATATTTAGGGGAGTGATTGGTGCTAGTGTACTCCAACAACTCTCTTATCCCATTCCCCAAAATTTAAGCTTTTTCAAAATCCCAAAACAAAACACACATATATAAGGTTTTTTTTTCATCCCTTAAAGCCAAAACCCAAATCACATCCCATATTCTTCATAATTTTAAGACTGTAATATTTTAAAATAGGATAACTGTTAGAGTAAAATTAAAATAGAGATTCCTTAAACTGAGAGTTTAATAAAAAATAGGGGAGCTGTTATAGTATAACTGAAAATAGGAGATCCCAAATTATAAGAAAATGACTCAAATCATTTAAATTTAGAAAAAAAATAGGAGATTTGTTGGAGATAGCCTTATACTTGCTACAAAAAACAAAGGCATTATTTGCAATTCATTTTAGAGCAAGAAAACAGTTCTACGAAAAGACCACCGTTGCAATTGCAAAATTATTACCCCTTACCTGAACCAATATTTGTTCACAATTTCTAAATCATTTAGTAAGTTAGTCTTTTGGATGGGCTCTCCATTGGGTTTAAATTGTTATATTAATACTTTCGTTGAGAATGAATTCTATGAAAAAGAGTTTATAAGCTAGATTAAGGTGTAAAATGTTAGTTGTTGAAGGGAAAGGAAAATTCACTTTCTTCTAAGTAAATCTTCATTTCAAGGAAAATCTCACGCAAATCTCACTTACCCACTTCCTTGCAATTGGTTTTTTTATTTAAAAGGTTCTCCAGATTAGTCTTTTGGGAGGGGTTCAACGGGTGCAAAGTTACATCAATTAAAATTAATTAAATAATTTTATGTATATGAAAATTTATCATATGTAATAATTCGCATTAAATATAACCCAACTTAAAAAAAATGAATTATTAAAAATGAATAAAATTTAATGATAAACTTTTATATTCATAAAAATATAATGTTACACGGGTTACAAGTACCATGTTTCAAAATTCCATGTAAGAAAATCATCTAAACCTGTTGATCACAAAACACAAGCTTGCCACCTTTGAGACACAACCCCTGCTCGCCAACCGAATTAACGACCTTACCATAACTGAACCTCAAAGGCATTCTCTTCAACAACGTATGAAACTCTCGTATACACTCCCCTCTCCTCTTCCTGTGCTCCCCTTTCCTGCTACTCAACCCCACCCCCCTCACCACCCCCCCACCCCCACCCCCAACCCCACCTTCCCCACCCTCCTCATTCCTCGCGTCTCCCCAGTCCCTCACCCCCTTCTCCGCCGCGCTCGCCCCCACCAGGATCGGCCCTTCGTTCGTCTCGTCCGCCACCACCACGTTCATCAAGATGTCTTCGCAGTTGTTCATCTTGTCCACCACTTTCCGCATTTTTTCGAACACTTGGCCGCCGCAGGTGTACTTGAAGAAATAATCTTGTTTGATGATCATGAATTTGGTTAGCATTATTGAGTATTTGTTGCTCTCCATTGTGTATATCCAGGACTTGTAGAGAAGATCGTACGCGTGTGATCTCGCGAATAGGCCGACGATTCTGTCCGGGTTTGCTCTCCATATGGTGAAAGCGAAGTCTACTGTCTTCGGGCCGGGCTGTATGTCGTCGTCGCAGATGAGGACGGCCCGGGTGGCGATGATTTCCCGGGGGTAGAAGCGGGAGTTAAGGCTGGGCGCGTGGCTGCGGACGACGGTGATGGGGGCGGAGCCGGTGGAGGCGGAGTGAGAGGAGAGGCTTTCGGAGAGGTTTGCGAGGGTTTGAGCTGACGTGGAGGGGTTGCACCACAGGACGACGACGGACGAGACTGATCTGGACGCCGAATACGTGGCGGCGATCGAGCGGAGAACTGGGATTCGGTGCTCGGAGTAGCCGTTGATCAAGACCGTCATTTGGTCCAGCCGGAGCGTATGTGGGTCGGGCCCGTGGGTACATGGGTCCGGGCCCAGCTGGCGTGAAATGACGAAAAAGGGCATGTATAGCGTAACTAGAATGGAGAAGTCGAGCCTTCGGGTTTTCATATTCTTCAGCGATCTGTTCTTGGTGAATGAAATGAGTGGTGATATTTCAAGTTTTGTTCAACGAGAGTGGCATTTTTGTAGATTTTGCAGAAATCGAGGGGTTTGCAGGGGATATCACATGCCACTTATCTCAGATGCAACACCCCGGAAAATTATAACTTGTAAACTTGTACCTGTTGTGTTCACAATTATTTTCTAGAAATAATTTGAAATTGTGGGATATTTATCTAATTAACTGATTATTTTTTATGTTTTAGAATTTTGTCGCGTTATTTTTACACTTTCCAAGAAGAGGAGCGTTATTTTTTGTAGTTTGCTAGTGAGCTTATGATCACTGTAGTTTGTCTAATTAGTTTACGTCATCCTTAAACTTTATAAAAGGGGAAAAGATCATAGCTGAAAATAAAGATATTTTACAAAAATATATATCTGATGTGAAAAAAAAAAAAGAAGCACGTGTAATGCATAACAAGATAATTCCGGCACTAGAAGTTATGTTATTTATTGGCCTATAAAAGATGTTGGTCAGTTGGTGGCAGTTTTGTCAATCAAGAAAATTGTAGGAGCATATGACTTGGACTCTTTTCCACCTCATAATCATATAAATTGTTGATAATACGAGACTGAGCAGAAAATCGGTGGTGGATTGACCAGGGTGTGAGAAGGTGTAGAATGGCATGGTGGTCTTGTGGTGTGGGTGCTGCTACTCTAAAGCTTAATGTTCCCTTTTTGCAGAAACTGCCATATGAGTCCACAAGGGGTTCCTCAAATCCTCTTAGATGCATCCCAGTTCAGCAACAGGTATGGAGTACTCTTGTAGTTAGTTAAACTTCTACTAGACTTTATGGAATGCTTCACATGTCACTTAGTTGTTCGTTTGTACTGGCATGCGTTATTGATTTTTCAACTGTTGTCATTTTGAAAACGTGACATGCACTTAACATATGCATTATAGCGTATGAATGATTATGTCTTTTGATTGTATTCATGCAGTTTGCGCAATTATGCGTGAAATTTTATCTGAACCTGTCTTTTTTATGAATGCGGTGCAGAATGCCTAGGTTGTGTTATCTTGTTAATTGTTGCTTGTGAAATTCAACCTGTAACTTGGACACCTCACTACGGGAAATGAATTTACCTAGGTGCCGAAAACCATTCATTTTTTACCATTGAGATTTAGCATTTGTTAGTTAAGAATGATAATTCAGTATCTGAACAATCACAGTAGCTGGAATGCTTGGCTTAACCAAACTAAACCAAGCGTTATCTCATCTAGGTGGTGTTAACAGGCTGGTGTTTAGTTGACCAATGAAAATATGGGCAATTATGAGGGCTAATCAACTATGAGAAGGAGCTATTTAGTGAAATGCAGCCAAAAGAATGAGAAAAGCGACCATGAGGACAGGCAGAAGGGGGGAAGTTGAAGGAAGAAGAGTCGAAAAAAAAGAAGAAAGCAAGAAGGAGATACTGCAGAAGTAATCTACATATTCCTGACTTATAACTCAAATATGTTTTCCTCAGTGTATGGTAATAATCTTATGTGGAAAAGGAAGTAAAAGTATAAAATTTGAAAAAATAATGGAGGAGCCATGGCTTCTATTGGCATATTCCTAGTTGTTTGAACCTCTATATTCTAGCATGAGAGATGGCAAAAAATGTAGTTTATGAGACTCCGAAAGTTGATTATTAGCTCAGCTATGTGTTTTGGTTGCTTGGATTTGATATGCATCAACAAGGATAAGAAGAGGGGTAGAACGAAGGCTTTAGACACAAATAGTGTGATTGCCTACAAATCTTGAAGTAAGACTGTTCTCTGCTTAGTGTCTGTCAAAAGTGACACGTCTGAATCGATCAAGGAACTTTGCCTGTTTTGGAGCCATGAAGCATAAGGAGTTGACCCTTAGAGACCAAAAAAACAATTTCATCCAGGTACCATGCATATGTTGAAGCGTAAAGACAACTAAATGACTACTTCCAGCATAACATTGAAATTATAGAGCAGACTAAGGAAGAAGATTCTGTGATTCTATGTAATGATTGTACCAATAAAAAAATTGAGGACTTTGAGTCAACTTTGGATAATCTTCTTTAACAAATATTTGCAGCTTTAGAAAAGTGAAGATCTGTGAAAGATAATAAATTGTAATAGAGAATTTATGTCCTTGTTCATGCTTAAGCTGAAGTAGGCACTGATTCACTTTCATGAGGTCGATCTAGTGTCCACTAATGCATTTAAATGACTCATCATTTTGGAAGGTTTCGAGAATGGGTATGTTGGGGGAAGATCTGAATGCTATCCATCATCTGCTGGGGGCTGCAACCTGAACGGCGAGGATCTTATGGCCTCCTCACATGTATGAAAAGTTTAGCTTGCTTTAGCAGCCAAGTGATGATTGAAAAGTGTAGTTTCCAATGATGGTGATTGTCACTAGCTTTTGTATCTTTTATAGCAGAATGATGATCTAGTACTTCTAGTAATCACCAGTATTGATTATAAGAGGTGATAAGCTTTCAATTTCATGAGGGCCGGTGCACCTTGATCTGGCAGTGTCTTTTTTATTATAGAATGTTAGGTAGTCTACAATTTTGTGTTTTTACATCATTGCCTCAGAGGGCAAATCAGCTTCTGATAATCAGCCTGAATTTTGTGACTTGCATTGATGGGCACAACTGGAGTTCTGAAATTGCACCAAAGATGCTTTATTATTGGTGTATCCTCAAATCAATGATCAACACTAACTTCGAGCTAGAAAGCCTAAGGCTACCTCAAGGGTGTTATGCCCACAAGTTTAGCTGATGAGTATCTTTTAGCAATTTCTACTACATATATGTTAGGTCTGGGTGTTACATAAGTCACTTATGGGGCATTTAAAATGTTGTATCACACGATCTTCCTTTGTGCACATCTGAGCTGGCATTAACATTCTTCTTAGGTCGGTTATTTGTGCGCAAAATTCTCAATCAAAAACTAATGTTCATGCTTGCGGACCATCCAGTACAAGCAAAATGTAATGTGGAAGGAAAACTTATGATCTATCCAAAAGAAAACAATGGAAAGTTCGAGTAAGTAATGCATCCAGAGCCTTGTGTTTACTGTAGCTTTCCTGAAGAATAAATTTAGCAACCAATGGCTTGAAGGCTTTGGCATTATTGGATTTTGCCCAGATCTTGCTATGCTCCTGATTTACTTTCAAGACATGAAAAGTTGTTCTTTTTCTACCACATTCTAGCAGATACTATTGTAACAATTTTGACAATACTGGGTACATCTTGCCCGACCTAGGGCATAAAGACAGTACTCAGCCATGGAAATTCTATCATCAAGCCAAAACTTGCTGTTTCTCCAGACATAAAATTGTCGTATTAGCTGTTGAGAAAGAGAATGTACGAGCTATTTCTTGCTCCCTCACAAGAATAAAATAAGGTCCAAAGCTTTTCTGTATTGTTTCACTTCAACTCCAATATGCGGATGTAGATCAAATATTTTTTTGTGCTATTGGCTTCTTTCTGAAGCTTTGAAATTGATTAGCTTCGGTGGTCTACAGTATGTCAACCTACATTATTCTTTATTACAAATTCATCTTCTGTGTCTGGTACTCTAACTCTTTTTGCTTCTTTTCGTAAAATTTGTAAAGGCTGAGCCAGGAATCATATGTGAACCTTGCAGTGGCAGAGGATGGTTGCTTTGTGATTTCTGCGAAGGGAAGAAGACCAATGTGAAAGGTGCAAATAATAGGATTTATCGTCGCTGTCCTTCATGCAAAGCTGTAAGAGTTCCTCTTTTTATTCTTTCTAAAACACGATGCTCTCTATTTTTGTTTTCTTTTCCGCTTTCTTCCTCCAGAATAGGAATTTATGAATTTATATTGGACACAGTAAGCAAATAAGCTGAGATGTGAATTTGGATACATGAACAGAGTATAAATGTGTAAACTTCTAAAAATTGGCTTCAAGACATGCTGCACAATGCCACTATCCTTAAGGATTATTTGCCCCCACCAAATAATGTGCAAAGGGGTTAAAGCAAATATCCTTTGCGATTCAATGAAACCTAGTCTGAAATGGTTTGCACTACCAAAACAGACTTTCAGACACCGGAAGATAACAAAATAATCTGGCCTCAGTAAATTTTTTGCAGTAAAATGTACTATGAGGAATTCTGGGTTTCTAGCAATGTGTGTGAAGATTGGATGTGTTGTTCACGAGTATATATATAGGCAAATTTGTGTCTGAATACGAATAGCCAGAACTGCTGACAGAAAACTGTAAAAAATTGCTCAAATGGACATATTCGATCTGTTCCCCACTGTTCTATGGCTCTGCTGGTTGACCTGCCTCAACCTACAGATCGACCTAACTTTTGAAAATACTTCTTACAGGTTCTTCAGTCTAGCATATGAAACTAGAGGAAGAATCCAACACATTATATCATTGATTATGCCAAGGAAGAAAGGAGACATCATCAATTGTCTCGCACAGATGACAAATTTGTTTATGTTGTCTTATTGTAGAAGGAAATTTGTTAACACTCATTCACAGCTTGACCAAGAAGAGTCATGTTACCGCTTCTAGTTTGTTTCAACATTTTGCTTTTATCTAGCAAAAATAACCACTACTGTAGATGTACCTTTAGGGAAATGGGGCCGTGGCTCTCACGGACCCCAACATTCTTTTCAAATATATAGGCACTTTAAAGGTATTTTCTATGGAAAACATTGAATAATTCCCAAAATCCTACACCTGCACTTGCTTGCTCATGGTCTTAGTTTTCTCGGGATTAAGAGATTGCTCAATTGGTTGTGACTATCTCTTCTAGGCGTGAGTTCCTGAGTTCAATCCCATAGGGGTGGGGGGTTCAACCCAAAAATAAAAAAAGGTCCTAGTTGTCTCTCTTTCTATCTTTTCCTTTTCTTATATAAACATGTTGAGTACAAGAAGAATGCTGATTACAGATTTTTCTTACAGGTTGGATACATCTTGTGCTCCAAGTGCAAAGTTTTCAAATGCGTTACATTCCCAAATTACAATGATGGTGAGGAACTGAGTTTTTGAGAACGTTGTTTGCCTTGATTCCTTATCTTCTTTCCAGAGTGCTTCACTTGAAAATTTTGTCTCTGACAGGCGCTTGTATAAATTTTTTTACTGTAAAATACTGGAAATACCATTAATCTATTCTCATAGTCCGACCATCGAACTATTTTTAGTTCTAAAATTACCACTGATTGACATCAATAAATTTGATCAGTTCATTTCGTGAATCGCAGTCCGAGATGTACTATCAGGATAATTTTTGCATTTATCTCGTGTGTCCTATCGAGGATTTAATTGGAGAAATGTACAAAATATTTATATTTATGCTGTTGAATGAGATTATTAGCACAAATTGTTTAGTCTACCTCGTTTATCATTTGTGGGGTGTTAGAAAATATGTAATTTTGTAATTATTCTCTGAAACGAGAGACTGAAAACTCTAATTTGCGTCTGTGATCATTTTACATTTATACGCATCTTGTTAATAGTGATTTTAGTCGGAAGTTATTCTAAATGTTTAAGATTAATTGTTATAAATTTTTGCTTTATAGTAGGGACATAGAACTCAATATATACATCTAATAAATTCATATATTATCGTTATTCGTACCTATATTTATTATTATTACAATTTGCTAGATTTAGTTTTTCTTTTAAATCATGCGTTTTGCATCAAATAAGTATCGTACTGGTTCAAAAGCATAGCAACAAATCCATAAAAGATCTTATTCCTCAAGGGGATTCGAACAACGGATGGGGGTAAAAAAGAAAAAAAAAGCAAAGAATAGAGCATGTATTAAAATAGCAAAGAATAGAGTGTGTATTAAAATAACCTTTTTAACTAACCAGAACAAAAAATAAAAATTAATGTCACTCTCTCGAAATCACTCCATTGTTATTTATTATCTTATGAATATAATTATAATTTAAACCTGGTCCAGCTTTTTAAGTGCGCGAGGCCCAAAATCCATTGGTTATTGGTAAAAAAAAAAAAAAAGGTTGGGGGTGGCACGCCAATGGAACTCCTATATCCTAGTAAGACTTTCATGCATCACCCAACAACGACGAAAAGAAAATACTGGATGTCACCTTAGTTTCATGATATACGTGGATACCTAATTTGCATATTAATATAGAGAAAGTTTTACAATTTTTTAAATACATCAATTATATATCAAAAGTGATATTTAAATGATAAAAATCCAAATATTTAAGATTATTCACATAAAAAGTTGACAAGAGGACACTGTTTTGGGCAAATAAACCAATAATATTACTATCGCCCCATATGAATAGGCAAAATAAAACCTAAAAGATGATAGCGCACTATATGTAAATAATCATATCATAATGGTAGTCGCTTCATATGCTTATAACGCTTTCAGGAGAAGTATAAAATTGGAAGAGTGGACAACTTTTAAGAAAAATTGTTACAAACATGGAACTCACGTTGTTTTTGCCGCATACGGCCGTTAGACATTAAGAATTGTAGGGCTATGGAAAGTTTTATAATAAGTGGTGTCACTAATTATGTTGGAAGTTGAAATTGGTAGATTAAGTGGGATTGGATAAACTAAATATATCGTGTTTCAGAGCATTTTTAAGACTAATACGGCTTATACATAGTCCTAGCTAGAACTTCATGTGTAGATTCATCCATGAATAAGGTGTTAGATGTTGCCTTTGTTGGTTGAACAAACATTCTACATTGTATTAACAGAAAAGATCGAATGTATAAGACTCTATAAGTCAGAGTTACTTCAAATGAAGAAATATTTGTATTGAACGTAGAGAAATATTTCGCATTCATCATTCTTTCATTTTTTTTACAAATAAATATACTGTGTTCATCTACTATACGTAACGAAAGAACTTTCATTTTCCCTACCACTTCACTAGATAGACCAACTTAAATTTGGAGCAAAATATACATGTTTACTTTATTTACTTATGTGAAACACATTTCCAAACAAGAGGCTGTTTAATTAATATATATATATATATATATATATATATATATATATATATAATATTAAAAGACGAAAGAGGCAACCAAAATGAGATTGAACAAACAAAAGGACTCCAAACTCCAAGTACTTATTCATCCGCATGAACACTTAATAAAACTTGATTCTGTCTACATTAAATTGATAAGTTGCAGATAAAGTTAAGAAATATATATATATATATATCTTTTATATATATATATATATATATGTATGTATTCTATAGCTTTCAATTTTGACTTTGAGATAATATAAAACATATCCTTTTGAGTGAGAAGTGCATGATGATCACATGAACAGTGATATCAACAGGCTCTTTACCGGAAAAAACAAACACATCAGGAAAAGAAATGAAAGAGAGAGAGAGAGAGAGAGAGAAAAAGGAAAGAATTTTCAAATCAGCATCCAAAGGTTATTTCTTGTAAGGAAAATTAATTAAATGCATGGAAACAAGTTACTCACACGTGTATGGCACTATCCATGTCGTGTAAAGGTGGTGTTTGTGTTGGGTTGGTACGTACGTAACTCAACCTCAAAACAGAAATGGAAAAGTGAAACTGCTGCATGTATGCGCTCCCCCCCCCCCCCCACCCAATATTTATATTGCCCAAGGGCCAACACTTTGCTACTACGGTTTCCTTTTTTTCTTCTGGACTCTCATGAGAAAGGCATGCATGGTATGAGTGTGTCCATTGGCCACTATCTTCTTATCTTAGTGTGTTTTTATACACCCAACTTTTCCAACCGTTTGTCTACTCAGATTTTCACTATGTTCTCTACGAACAAAGTCATAAGCAATATTTTGCTATATATGGGTTGGTTACCAGACATTATCCTCATGTTATTAAAAGGAGATTCCTCTATTATTCGTTTTTCCTTTTAAGTGATATAATCATTTTGGTTTGAAATTTAAGCTAATGATTATGTTGTAAAATTATTTCATACATTATGAACAAATGGTTGATTGAAATAGTAACGGCCTTACCCATGCAAAGGCACTTGTGGGGATATTTTTTCTTCACTATTTTTGGCCTATAAGGATTAGTCTCAAATTTAATGTGGATGAGTAATACTTTAGCTCAAAATACAATATACACACATACATACATATACATATACATATATATATATACATATATATATATATATATATATATTTCACACGTTGGTTAAATGGGACAAAGAGGCCATTTTGGACATTGCTAAAAGTTTCCTGTTTGGTTAAATCTACTCATAAAACAAGTTTTATATACTTACAAGTAGGTCAAAAAGAGCAACATTCCCCTTACTCTCTTTTTACATATTTATAAGCAAATAGGATTGACCAAATAAAAAGTCATCTTTGCCCCAAATATATATATATTTTTTTTGCTTTTAAGGAAAAGCAATACCCTCTACTTTAATGAAGGTACTTTTTAATTATTTTAACAAATATTGCTATTTATAATTACATATTTACTAAATATGTCAACAACTTATAAACATATCTTATTCAAAAACTTCTATAGTTATTTTTCATTTGCATATAAATATAAGAAATTACTTATAAATAACTTAGAAAAAGGAAAATCAAATAGAATCAAAGATTGTTACATCCCTAATAAAGTACTTACTTCCAATCCTTAAATTAACGGAGGGAATGACGCCAAATAATCACCGATTAACAAGTTACATGTTGAGTCATTTGATTATTAAATTAATATGTCGTATAATAGATCATATAGGAAATAAATTAATGATACTATGTATGGATGGTTGCTAATTGGCCTCTTGTCTCTCTAAAAGCCATCAAAGAGACAAGGTGGCCTAATAGGTGGACTTACAACTTTTGCTTTTAGTAGGATCAATATTAATTGGTTTTAAATATTCAAAGACATCTTTTGATTTCTGAAATTATTCCTTGATCACTAAAGCTATATAAGTTTTCTAGATTCGAGCGAAACAATTTTTCCTTTAATTACGACGCTGAGCAACTTTTATTTTTTCCCTTTTGCTGAGTAAGTAAAATTATTTCATGCCAAATTTCAGAGACTACATATCAAATGTAGCAACTTACACAACTTTTTTGTAATCCAAATCCTACACAAAATTTATTCTCAAAAGTATGTTTGTACCTACATTGAAAACTAAAACAATTTTTAACATCGGCAAGAATGAGTCGGAAAAAAGAGCCTATTTGGCTCTACTTATTTTGCAACTTATAAGTTTCTAAAGAAAAGTATTTCCTCACATATTTTTCACTATTTGTAGCTTATAAGCTCCAAATAAGCTTAGCCAAACAGGTTGCAAGATCCGATCCTTTTAGCTAAGCACAACTTTAATTTCTTCAAGCTTTTTATACGTGAATAAGAGCACATTTTTTGGATGAATCAGTAAGTAATATATTTCTACTAACCTCTGAAAAATACATCAATATGCACGCACTGGCTACAATAAAACAAAGCTTATTCTTTGGAGGGGAATCATCTTTCTTTCTTTTTTTTTTCCCCCCATAAAATGAATTCTTGACGATCCTTATTGGTTCGACACTTGGATAGCTAGCTAGGAATATACGTATTCAATTATAATAAATTATTCAGAACGTATCTCTACCTTCCCAAAATGATACCAAAATAAAATAAATAAATAAATAAAGATACTCCAAATTCCACATTCACCTGATCGTACAGATAAATATTCATGGAATAAGTAGCAAAACAAAGACAGAGGGATATTTTCCTAATATTAGGACGCATATATACCAAACCAAGAATATATGTATATATATAGAGCTAGCAAAAATGATTCTGATTAAAATTAAGAGCTGTGTGATCCTCTACGCATCCTGCATGTGTGTGCTTTCTTTCTTCGCACAGTGATTGAGAATGTGCGCATAATTTAGGACAGCAAATTCTAAGAAAAGGGGCTGCATAAGCATGCCCAAGTTGGTGTTGCTATCCGGTTAGCATATTCCTAACTATATTATATTTACATGCGATTGCATGCATTCTCTATTCGAAATCTGGTATGGACTCCACCACACAAACAATATATTTATTGTTGCCTCGTACGTCTGTATATTTAATCCGACGTTGGTGGTTGGAGAGAAATTAATAATAATTATAAGAAAACTAAGAAAAGCTTTATTAGGAGTTTATTATTATTGGGGGGGGGGGGGGGGAAGAAAGAAAGCAGAAGCATACCACAGACAATACCATTACAAAACACTTAAAGCATGAGAAATATGACAAAGGAGTAAAAATATATAATATTAATTAATAATCTAGAGACCATAGATTAATACGATGTCTTAGTTTTGTTGGTGTGATGATACGACTTCCCACTAAGGCACTAACGCAATATGTTTATTGTTAATTTTGACTCTAATTCTTTGGAAAAATAAATTTATTACTCTGGTCTTTTTGGGAAAACTGACTAAGATAACACAAGACATCTAAAAATAGTACTTAAGCGATGAGATGGTTATAATAAATTATATTGATAAAAATTTATAATTATGAATTTTTTAGTAATTTTATAACATCATAAAGTTTTTTCCTTTTTCACTTTAAGGGAGACCAAAGATCGATTATATTATAATTGACGGTAATTGATTCTTGAACTTACTTACACTAAATGTGAGAAAGATATCACTTGACCACTAGTCTTTAGTAAAACATTATAAAGTTATAAAAGTATCAAATACACCCAACCAACTCTATCTATATAGGAGATAACATCTTTTAAGTTCTCAATCTTTAATTCATTTCCAACTTCTTTTGTGCATTTGCTAATTTATGTACTTGGCATATATGGCCCAAACTGCTGATGTGGAAAATATGTTGATTAAAGAATGGAGGCCAAGTATTATTATATTATTATTGCCCATGCAAAACGCTTGCAAAAGCTGACATAAAACTCTCACACGATTTAGGCTGACGACGTTTCTCTAGTTCTCATTCTCAAGTGGGTGTTTGCTTTTCTTTGCTGCCTTTTTTTTTGTTGAAATTTGCATATTGCGTTCAAAGTGGTCCAAATTCATCATTCTTTCTAACACCCCACAACACACACACACACACACACACACACATATATATATATATATATATATATATATATATATATACATATATTTGGTGGACACACAAAACACACTCTTGATCAAGAACAAGAAAAGAAACCCAAACTCATCTTAAACCCCTTCTCTTTCTTTCTCTCTTATATAAAACCTTTAGAGACAAGAGAAAGCAAAAAGAAAACCAAAACAAAGAGAGAGAAAAATGGAATGGAAAAAAAGCTATCTAGATGTAATACTAGTGCCAATGGGGTTATTGATATGCATGGGGTATCACGTATGGCTATGGCATAAAGTCAGAACCCAACCCCTGACTACCATCATCGGAACTAATGCAGCTGGCCGCCGATTTTGGGTTTCTGCCATCATGAAGGTAATATATCAATTTGTACTCTTCTATTTTCTTATTTTCACTTTAGGCTTCTTCATTATGTGAACAAGTGAATATTTTACGATCATTCTATTAATATATATACATGACGACTCAGCCTCGAAGAGCAAAACACACTCAAGTAATTCGGCCATCAATTTAATTTATTCTTTGTTCACCCTTTTTATGTTTCCTCGACCATGCATGCACGAGCATATAATATATATATATATATATATATATATACACACACACACACACCGCATTCTCTATAGAAGCTACAGCCTTACGGAAACAATATTATCGTTTTTATAATAATGGATGTATTAATGTTGCATTCTAATAATGAAATTAGACCTTTTGACATATATTTCAAATCTCCTCTGGGGTTTAATTGCATGATGTAAATGGTAAAGACTCTTCCCTTGCAAACCTATTTGAAAATGCCAAGTTACCATCGCGAGAAATAAAATTATTGGCGAAATGTATAAAAAAAAAAAAGAAAAGAAAGAAAGAAAGAAATAAATAAAGGAAAATGCTTAATTAGCTTCAATCCCTTTATGTGATTAGCTGAAAAAGTATAATTATTCCTGGTGGTACAGTAATTAGCATTTTAGCCGCATATATATGTGTTTGTATATATAGAATAATTGACATCTTCCATGTTCTATTATAACTGTAGCGCATATTCTTGTATAATGAACAAAAAAGGGAGTATTCTCTTAGATTGAAATGGAATTATCCAGCTAACGGAAACCAAATCAACAACGTTAAAGTGCCATACGTATGTTAAAGCCCATAGAGTAATGAGATTAGTGTGTTGTTGCTCAAAACGCACTCATCCTATGCACTCTCACTCATCCTCTCCATTACTAGTTAGCCAGTTGTTTTTAGACAAGAAAAATATGCCATTTGAACCAATAATCCATGCCGAGAGGGAGAGGGCTGATTTCTTTTTAGGCTTGCATATTATGTTACTACAAAATTTCGACATTCTACTTTGTTTATATATATATATATATATATATATATATTTGTAATAAGTTTCATTTTGTCTTTTCTTTCGTAGAAATATCTTTTAAAAGGTTTAATGGATTCAATATGAATCTAGTGGAGGTTATAGCCTTATTGACCTTACTAAATATTTAAAACCACATGAAATATCAATAAATTTTAAAATCATAAGAAATTTTATGATAGCCTTATTAAAATACAGAAGAGTTAAAATTAAAAGACATTTTATTCGTGTATATTACTAAATTGTGTGTTATATCTACGCTTAAAGTCAGGGACCAGGCTCTATTAGGGTGTCATTATCTTATCCCCATCCAATACAAGCGTGTCACATTTAGGATGTGATTATTAGATTATATTTAGAGCCAACTTAAGTAATTGACATGCGAGCATTTTATTGCGCCAACGCCTAGTCATCCTACAAACCACATTAGTCAATGCTGCAAAGAAGCATAATGACATAAATGTCACACCCCATTATATAAGCAAGCCCATTTGATTTAACGTTTAACCACGTCGCAAAATTTCTGTTGGACAGTTTGCGCAAGCTAATTCGTACAAAGTAAAAATATGTCCAATATGCTATCTACGTCAGAAACACTCTCGGTAATATAATAAGATTAGATTTCAAAATCTCTCGTAACATGGCGTCTATATTAGACAATGTAACGGCCTTCTAAATTAACTCTTTATGAAATTTGTATAAATTTTATAACGGTTTAAGTTCATCACTAGTGTTATCACATGATTAAGTATTTGGGCTAGTTGATTAAATTTAGTGTAATAGTAAATCATATATAAGTAGTTGGACTTGGGTCGTTATTGGTGATATTAGAGATAGTCTGTAACGTCTTCTAATAGTCTATAATAATTTGGTTTCACGAATTGAGTTCGCTGCTATTAATGTCGTAACCGATTTCTGGTGCATGCAGGACAATGACAAAAAGAACATCCTGGCCGTCCAGACATTCCGGAACACGATCATGGGATCAACCCTAATGGCCACCACATCAATCCTTCTCTGCTCCGGCCTGGCTGCTGTCATAAGCAGCACTTACAGCGTCAAGAAGCCACTAAACGACGCCGTCTACGGAGCACACGGAGAATTCATGGTGGCACTAAAATACGTAACCCTTCTGCTAGTTTTCTTATTCTCATTCATTTGCTACTCTTTATCAATCAGATTCATCAACCAAGCCAACTTCTTGATCAACTGCCCACCTGACCACATGGGCATAGTGACCCCTGAGTATGTTTCTGAGCTTCTGGAGAAAGGGTTCATGCTTAACATTGTTGGCAACAGATTGTTTTATGCTGCATTGCCCCTTTTGCTTTGGATCTTTGGGCCTGTTTTGGTGTTCTTGTGTTCCGTCACAATGATTCCTGTGCTTTACAATCTTGATTTTGTGTTCACTAGCTCAACAGGCAAGTCGGGTCGCCATGAAAATGGGAATTGCGGCTGCGAAACTGCTTAAAAATAATTACTCTTGATGTTAGTTAAATACAAAATGCGAGTTTGGATTTGATATATATTGTGTTCCGTATCTCGTTTTGAAAAGTACGAACAGATTCTTCACTTTTGATTTTAGATTTTTTGTCAAAAATCAAAGTCGTTTTAAATGACTGTCACGTGCATGAAGAAAATGATGTTCTGAAATAAAGAGAATACTATCTTTTTGCATGTTTAATTAAATTATTGATGGTGCATTTTCACACTATAAAGAGAATATTATCTTTTCACATAGTGAAGTTATGGAGAGTGCATTTTTCACACTCTAATTATTAGTGTGAAAGTGCACTGACAACTTTGAAAAGTTCTCTGTTATTTAGCAAAAACTTTAGGAGTTGCTAATTGTCATAACAATTCTGAACTGATTGCAGTAACTTATCCGTGACATGCGACCATGACAAGTTCTCTAAAAGGATAAGAAATGAAACTTGCCCATCAAAATCATGGACAATCCTATACAATGAATACAGGAACCTAGTAATCAAATTATATATTTCTCACTTTTAGTGTGAGTAATTCAGTGATCAATTACCGCATGTAATTAGCCTTTAGTTGAAAATTTTATATATATATATATATATATATATATATATAGGAACCATATATTTAACTACAAGCTTGATTTTGAGCTTACAAGTTGAAAAGGCAAGTTGGGTCACCATAAAAATGGAAAGTCTCGCCTTTTTCTAATCAAAAAGAGGCGGCAGTGAATTATGTTATAATCATTCTATAGGAGAGAGAGGAGACATCTATAATCGTTCCTAAGGAACAGTCTTACGGCTTCAAGAGGTTTTTCTAACCATTGCGTACCCAACGAGAGACTAAGATTATAATTAGCTAACTAATTAGTGTTTAATGAAACGGGATGTTAATGATACAAAAAGTGATTGTGTGTTTGTTTTTGTGAATCTCATTTCAGAATCATGAGCAGCTGTTTCTCTCTCGATTCCGGAATTTTTCTTTAAATGAGTATACTTTTGAATAGTTGCCAAGTGAATAAAAAATGACAGAGTCTTTTTGTACATCTAATTAAAAAGATTATTGATGGTTACGACATTTGTCCCATTAATTGACGGCAAGAATATTATATTACAAGATCAACATTTTTTAAGTGACTGGCACCAATATTGTTGCACCTGGTCTTGTTTCAACAATGTAAGTTTTAAAAGTATTTGGCTTTTTGAAAAGCTAATTAAAGATTACTCAAAAGTGATATGACTGAAGAAGAATACAAAGCTGACCATTTTTAGGACTTGGAAAGTTAGGTCTAAGGAAGGGCCAATTAATATGATATTAAAAGTGCTATATACAAATCTTGTTTGGTTCGAGCAAGTTAATTAGCTGCCTAAAAGGAGGCTGCTGGAGAAGAAAATCAGACCAAGACTGCTTTAATTATTGGTTCCCCCAAAAGTAATTCTATTATCGACATAGTATATTATATATAGCTGCATGATCAAAAGCTATGAACTAAAGATATCTTTCTACCGCCAAAAAGAAAACTAAAGATATCTAATTATTATCTTTATTTGGCTTTTAGAAAACATATCACGTTGGAGTTTGAATAGAAAAAGAAAAAGCCTTAAAAGGTTTAATACAAAAATATATTATATCAGTAAAACATTAAAACCATCAGTTAACAGTGAGCAAAACATATCAAATCCCTAAGGTCAAGCCATCCTATTATAAGTTTTGAAATTCAAACTCAACTAAATTAGTCAAGTTTTAAACTTATCCTTGCAAAAGAACACACAAGCTTGCAAGAAGGGTGACAGAAAACTTCTCCATCAAAGTAGGGGCAAGCATTTTTTGAGTATAACTGAATAACTGTATTTCGGTTTGGTTATATTTATGTTCAATTCAATTTTAATTATCAAAAATAAAAAATTAATTTTTGGTTCAGTTTTAGTTATTTTCCAAAAGATATGGTTAATAACCAAATAACTATTTTTTTTACATTTTTATGTAGTTATTACTTTTCAATTATTTACATTCATATATATATATATATTTATAAGCTTATATTCCCCTTATATACATAATGTGAATTGTGATGATGAACATTGGAATTTAGTCATTATATTTATAAAGGAATTTGATTATATTGGTTAGTTTTCAATAACTTACGATTTTTTAAAAACTGATTGTTTTGGTTAACAACCAAAATCAAATTGAAAAATATCATTAAATAATTTCGGTTACTAATATAATTCAGTTTGATTTCAATCATTCATTTTTAAAAATTAAAAAATTCAATTATTAAAATTTAATTTTGGTTCCGATTCGATTAAATCAATCGTTCACCCCTACATCATAGTCTCGTCTAAACAAAGGGCTTGTTTGGATTGGCTTTTTTCAAAAGTTCTTTTTTTAACAGTTTTTGAAAAATAACTTTTTTTTAAAAGCTAAAAATTCTGACTTCTAAAAAAAATTGTATTTGAACTTTTTTCAGAGTTTCAGCTTTTTTTTAAGTCAAATCAAATAATTATTGTAATTTTAATATAACTTTTTCAAAAAAAAAATATTTTTTTTTTCTGAAAAAAAAGTCAATCCAAAGTGTCATATTGGGTAACCCACTAAAACTTGTCCAGGAAAGTCATGCCTAATAAAGTGTCCTATTTGCAATGCCAACCTCAAACGGTGCGAATGTACAGCAGTTCTGAGAATTATTTGCAACAGCATAACAATTGATACGTAACATAAGATGAATTACTCTTTTGATTTCCCAATTATTTTTTCATTTCTTATTAATAAAATGTCATAAATCTATTAAGTGCATCCAAACAGTGAGCATAAAGATGTGAGGGGACTGAGGGTAGGTAGCACAAAAAGAAATACTTGGCTACAGAAACATGAAGCCTGTTTGGAGAGAGAAAACTTCACATTGTTCTTTTCCATGCTGAAATGAGACAAGATTGTATCCAGTCTTTACATGGGAACTAACTGATAAAGTCTCAAATTTAACACAGAAAGAGGAAAGAGAGAGAGAGAGAGAGAGAGAGAGATCAAGAAACACAACAAATGCCCTTGCAGGACTCCAGCATTTTTACTTGGACACTGTTGCAACATGAGATTCCCAGGGCCATATCTCTGAAACACAGCTCACATTATCACTTATAGCCCCATTCTTAATGCTGCCAATGAAGCTGTCAAGATCAAGATTTTCGAGCCCGAAGGTTGAACACTGGCTGGACAAGGATGGTACTCCTGGAAATGCAGTCGTGTTATCTCCGCTAACCGCGATGTTTGGAGACATGTTATTGTTGGTGTTAGCTGACAGGGGATTGTTTAAGTAATTCTGAAGCAGATGGCTCAGATTGGATGTTAAGGAGCCTCGAGCTACCAAATCTTCAGCTAGTTTCACCTGCAATGGAAGCACATAGTAGCCCCTCAGAGACATTTTATGCATTGTTTGCTCGATTATGCTTACCTGATATACAATTGGAAGTCATCAAATAGAGCTAAAAGATATTGCATAGTTTCCATATCTGTCCCAGAGAAAATTACTTAAAATCACTTATTCCAGTTTATCATCATAGAATGTGGCCCGTTATTCTGAAATGGGCCTTAAGGTCCCTGTTCCTACAAGGATTAGACTATTCTGTATTCTATAAACATAACTTATTCTAACAGACTAGATACATGAAATGGTGAGACAAAGCTTGAAATAGATAGAAGAAGAGCTCAAAAGGTGAGGGTACTCAAGCCCAAAACCCTCTATCCATTATCTATTAGTTCTACTCATAGTAGAATTCTCTTGTTTATTCGTAGACGTAAGTTTAAGCTGAACCACGTTAAATATTGTTTGTGAGTCCATCCTGCATCTTTCTTTGTTTTATCTTTGTTCCAACATCCCAATTTCTCAATAATCATCATTCTATTGTTACAAAAAAAAAAAAAGGAAAAAGGATCTATCTTATTGAAACTATGCGTATTTGTTTCGTCCTCTAGAACTATATCAGACCCGGGAAGTAATGAAATACGATCCCACCTCTCAAGATGTACTCTTGTTTCAACTCTTTGGAAATGTGCCTAATATATTCTAATATTCAATTTCAGATGGAGAGATTCACATATCTCGATGCTATGTATGAAACTAGATTATAAGATATGCATATAGTTACATCTCTATGCAGAGAGAGAGGGGGAGGAAAGAAAAATGATAGAATGATCACCTTGGCTCTTAAAGCTTCAACATCTGATTTGAGCACCCGATTATTTGTAGTAGCATCTTTAAATTGCTGGGCAGCATCCGCAAGCTGCTTGAACAGAGATGCATTTTCTCCTCTTAATTGTTCAACCTGAGTACAAAAACCAAAACTTATTGACTAATTATCATTCCAAAAATTCAACACTTTGAAGAACTCGGGCATTTGGATAGATATATATTACCTGCTGTTCAAGATCCGCTAAGTGCGCTTGCTTCCTTCTTCTAGAGCGACGAGCAGACTCCCTATTGGAAACCATCCTAAGCGGTCCAAGTTTGAGTTTGGAATTAGTGACGAGTTCAAGTAGTTGAGTCGGAAAGTAATAATTCCAGTTCAAATCCCGCTAAAAGGTGGGGACAAAAGAAAAAGTTCGAATCTACCTTTTGATGCGCTTTACGTCAATAGGGTCAGTGCTCTGTTCACATGGCCCAGCTTCTGTCTCAATATCATCATCATCTGATTGTGAGGTACCACTGCTTGCTTGATTTTCTCTAGCTTTTGGTTTAGTAGCTGATGTTGGACTGCCCACTGATTCATGACAAATTGATTGTTAATTACCAGAAATTTCAGACAAGTAAATTTGAAGAGCAAACAACCATAACTTGTTCGAGAGTGCGCACTTGTATTCATACACAACTGTAATTGAAACTATTCTCTTAAAAGTAACAACGTGGGTCCAAATCTCATTAGTGCGGGGTTGGGTGCGGTGAGGGTGGCAGGTTAACGAGAAAACCTCGCGAAATGCGTGCAAAAAGATATTATGGCAGAGGATTTTTGTGTAAACGCTCGCTCTTACCACAGATTGATGATTGAGAGTCATTAGTAACTGAGATGCTGGAATTCTTGGGAGTGAGATTTTGAGACCACAAAACTGTGTCTGGGGCTGCACCACCACCACTTGGAAAACCATTTACCATCTCCTGTTTTACAGTAAACAGTAAATAAAAACAAGAAACAGTGAATTTATACACAGTTACTCAGATTAAGTCGAAGGTATTCAAAATTCGGATCATGATCTTTGATGATTAGTGCACCATGTCCTATTGTAAATGGATAAATATCATGCCACAGATAGCAAAGATCATATGAAATCTTTCACATGTCACTACTGCTGTTTTCTAGCTTAAAATAGTTACATATTAAGTGCGCTTAACAGTCTCTAATCTCCATTAGTGGAAGTATGATTTTTCACAAGTGCTAGTGTACTATTACCATGTTCTTTCGTGTGCCATTTCATAAATGTATTATCTCATCTGAATTCTATCCAAAGTAATTCTTTTGAACTGTAATACAGGGGAAAAAAAAATAGCAAAAAATTATTTGATCCATAGCTAGTTGTTTTTAGAGATTCAACTCTTCATTAGTTCTCAAGTGATTTGGAATCAATGTGATCAATTATCTCGTTAAGTTATCTAAAATAAGTAACCTTTCTCTAACCGCACCCAACGGCAACACCCTAATACCAAAGAAAGTTACACCTACATATATCAACAAGTTGTGGATCTTTGAAAAATGGAGGAGCAATCTGAAGACTCCTTTATTGACAAAGCGAAGGGCTAAATATCACCAATTAATTAAAGAATTACCTATTCAAAATTTCGTACACCTACCTATTCTTTATGTGGAGGAGATAGGAATCATATATTATTCTCGCTAACAATGACATCTACCTAACTTGTGAACTTTGTATTATGTCATTCTATGAGCGCGTAGTGACCCATCACGAGACTAATTGTTTCTTTTTACTTTTCTTCTTTTAACCTTTTCTTTATGATAAAATAATTCACTTCACTGGTGTGGTTACCAATTAATTACTTTGGCGTGCTTGACTCACTTTTTTGTCAGGTCCCAATTTGACGGACCATTTTCTTTTTAAAAAAAAAATTGGGTCTAATGACAGATAAAATTAAGGAACTTGTTTAAATTGACTTTAAATATATATATTTTTTATTTATAATTTATTAGAAAAATACATTTCTTGTTTTTTAAAAAAAGATCAAATTGTTTTTTTTAAATCAATTCAATTATTTGTTGCCAAAATTATATTTAAAATTTTTAAAAATACTTATTTATAAAAAAGAAAAAAGAGAGAATCAATTTAAACGAGTTCTTAATACCTCCAAAAACTTGCCCATTGGCTGGTATTTCATATTTCCACAAGAAAACGTGAACCGAAAGTGAAAACGAGCCCGAGTTTTAGATCAAAACAAAAAGTTAATGTTAAAAATTTCCACTGTGCGTCATATCAAAATAATGGCCACTTGGTTTACTTAGAGCACTAGAAAATAGCAAAGTTGATTTCTTTTTATAACCAAACATTGATTTGATTGCGACTCGTACGGTCCTAAAAATTTGTCATAGGATGTGTTTGTCTAATCCAGCTGTACTTCCTACTAAAACATAAAAGTAAAACAAAGATTAAAATAAATTTTGGGACATATTTATATATATATATATATATATAGATGAATACGATCTCACAAATCAAATCTAATAGCTCATAAATTACACCATTTCAAAATTGAAAGAATATGGAAACGAGATGATCATAATCTAATATATCGCCTTTTTCCTTACGCGTCCGCAATATGCAGGTTACGTAGCTTATATTTGGGTTACATGTTCAACAAAGCAAACCAGTATACGAATTGATAAACTAATTTAGGTTTGCAACAACCTTTGGATACTGAGTTGATTGGCCAAACTTCATGTCAAACTACATCTAATTGCTTGAGAAAGATTGAAGGAGAGAAATTTTTCAAAAAATACATATAAAGTTACTCATAGGTCACACGTGCAACCAAGACCAACCCAAGAATGATGCAAGGCCAGTTCCTGTGCACGTGTTTCTCGATTCTGATGAGTTCAAAACTACGGCTAAATAGTTGGCAAGCTATGTAACCTTTTATCACAAGTTCAAGTAATTAAAATTAAATATTCCTGTACAAACGAACGATCGACATACTACTGAACTATATATATATATATATATATATATATATATTCCGTTTCACGAAACTCCCACTATATACGGAGAGATTTTCTGCAAATCACGATGATCATGTATTACAAACATGTTAAATCTAAAATTAGAACAAATAGCAAAGGAGTTAAATTAAACTAACCTGATCTCTGATGGAATAGGAGACACCATCAACAAAACTTCTGCCACCATTATTATTCTCGAAAACAAAATCACCATTATTGTTATTATTGTCTTTCTGGGTGTGAAACTCTTGTTGATAAGCAGCAGCTTGCTTGAGCAGTTCTTCAAAGTCCAGCTCTGAAGAGCTTCTTTTCATGTCATGTTGAGTACATAAGAAAATATTAATGCTCTTCTTCTCCATTAATGCTCTAAGAGTTTTTTGCTTAGCTGTGAAGTGTGAAAGAGAGAGAGAGAGAGAGAGAGAGAGAGAGAGGAGAGAAAAGGGGAGAGAACACAAAGTGGTAGGATGATTATATAGAAAAAGATGTTGAGGAAGAAGCCAAAGTACGTTGCCTGGTGACAAGAAAAGCGAGAATCATTTGCACCTGATTGTAACATAAAGTAAGCTGTGGTGTTGATATATTATTCATTGGAACTAAAGTGTAGTCTTTTAGATGTACGTGTTTTAATTTAATATTTTTATCTATTATTAATGATTAATTTTTATGTTGATAAAATAAAAATATACTTTTAACTATATTTGTTATTTATTATTTAATTTAATATTTTTATCTATTATTAATAATTGAATAACATATTTAAATAAATAAATCGCAACCTTGGTCTAACATGAGGAGAAAATAATAAAAATTTTTAAATATAGATAGAAAATATTATTATTAATTAGTTATTAAATAGATCTAACTTACGAGAAACTATAAAATAGTAGACTAAATACTTTGTTCAATAAGAAAAAAAGAAAAGAGTTAAAAATGATAACATATGTACGTATTAAAGAGGCATATACATATATATATATATATATTCTTTTATATATAAAGATACTAGAGCGTCTTTCCTTATGACATATGGGTTTTAATATTTATATTACATGATATAATATTAAAAATTTATATTTATACTAATATATTTTTTTAATTAATCCAATTACCCCGTCATTCCATTTTATTGCCAATTACAACTTCTTCTTTTTTTAATTTATAATTATTGTTAATGTTCATTGTTTATAAATAATAAATAATTTTCTTTTTATAAATATTGTAAAACTCACCGGTACAGGGCATAGGATAAAAAACCTGATATATTAAAAAGCAAAGTCCATTCCTAATTTAGTTATCCCACGTGTCATCATATCGTTTAATTTTTTTAGCTTAGAAACATTTCTTCTTCTAATGAATCTTTTCTCAACTAATAAATATAATTTCTCGAAATAAAGTGAGTACTATTTTAATTAATAAAAATACTCGTGCCGTATCAAAATTTATTGATCTTTTACTATACATAGATTTAATCAATACTAACTACAATGAGTTATAAAATTGACTTTCTAAATTTTTACAAATTTATATATAATAAATTTATAATGAATATAAATTTGATTTTATTAAATAACACATGGTAGGAGTACGTGAAAAGTAAAAAATGACAAAAATGAATAATACAGAGAGTTTCATTGCGCTTGGCAAATAATTTGAAGATTAGGTCTGTTCCTTCAACGTAATCACTTGGAGGCCTGGTAGCCACTAATTAATTATTCTATGTCTTCTTCTTTTTTTCTTTTCTTCTCTTTTTTTTTTTTTTTTTTCCAAAAGCAAAGCCAAATTAATGAGGAATCATTGTCAAAAATGTGATCCTTCCATGTAATGAGAATCCCAAGTGATATTGGATGATCACTAATAAAGAAAAAAAAGTAAAACAAAATTTTTATTTTTAAATATAATAACGAAAATACACCTTAAAGATAATCACCAAGTTACCGAGTGTATGTTCTATATTAGTCAAAAATCGCATAGTAATAATCATAATAAATTAATAATAAGGGAAAAAGGTTGCGAAAAACTCTATCTCATGTACTGTGGCTCGGATCTCGGAAGTTTTGTTTTGTTTATTTGTTTTTATTTTTTCTTTTTTTCTTTTTCTTTTTATTAGATGTGTCGAGATTCACACACCTTCGAGTGGCTCTTGCTGTCCTATTGTTGACCATATTTATGTGCCTCCCTGTTAAAGATGGAGTCAAGAATTTGAGTTGAAAATAAAGCTTTAATAAATTTTATTAAAAAAAATGAAAAAATTTTATAAAATATTTTGTATAAAAAATTATACATATTCCCTACAAAAATTCAAAGAAAGATTCTCTCTCTCTCTCTCTATATATGTATATATATATATATATATATATATATATATATATACACACACACACACTTATATTCAATTACTGTGATTAGATTGTAATTAGTATATGTATGAAGGAAACGAGTAAAAATAAGTTCTTATTCTCTAAATCTATTTGACTACATATAAAGTAACTTTTTTTTTTTTTTGCGAAGTACATATAAAGCACCTTTTCTTCATTTATTGACTCAAAAATTATATATTAAATGTCTCGCATCTCTCTTGGTATTTTCTCTTTCATGGCATAAGAATCATATATCATCAATGTCCAAATTATACACTCTCTCTTTCTCTTTGTTAAGATACTGTTATTAAGGAAAAAAATAATTAATCAAGATGCCGTAACTTAAATATAAACATGCTTGATATTATTTTTTATTAAATGATTGCATTATATAAAAATTTAAACTTGTCAAAAACTATTGTTTTTAATAAATTTTGACAAAATTTATATTTTTATTTATATAAAATATTATTTTATTTTCTGATATTTTGTCAAAGTTGTACTCTGTATTCGGGGAAGAAGGTGGGGCTAAGCAATCCAGAACTGATTCGGACGTCCACCGGCCTTGACTCATGAAGGCTGCTACACATCGTAGTAAAAGATGCTTTTCGAAGTTGAATGTGATGCTAATTAAACATTTTTGTCCACTTAACTTTTTTTGTGCCCAAAAAGATGCATGGTCTCTAAATCCACTTTATCTTTTTGTGTTTAAAAGAAGATTATAGCTTTTTCTCTTATCACTCTCTGGCACCGTCTAATTTCCTAGTGCAGTGCTCAACTTAATTGGCTTTTTTCCATGTTAATGTATGCATTACCTCATCACTTTTGCCACATTGCAAAAAGGTTCAACCACGCGTCACACAGTGACGGATCCATCAACTCTTTAATATTTTAATTTTGCCTATGATAATCATGAGTAACAGTATACTTCTCGACAAAAATTAAAAAAAAGATTATATATATATATATATATATATATATACACGCACACCTAATTAGTGTTTTATCAATGTAATGCATGGATAATCTTGCGAAGAATGGGATGAATCTATATATTATATAAAGTATGTTATTGCCTTATTTATTATGTCATGTATCTCCTTTTTTTTCCCTCTCCAAAACCTTTATGAGAATAAAATAATTCAGTTTTTACATCCTACTCTATGGTAAATTATCTATATGATTAATTACATAAAAAAGTAGATCAAATTAAATTTCAAATTCAACTGACTATTATGAAACTATATATGATAATAAATAGTATAAAATTAATTGCCTCCAAACTTATAGTAAATTAAATATAATAAAATTATACTTTTTTATCAATGTTACTTCTATCAAAAGAACTGAAAAAAAAATGTTGAAAGGAAAAAAAAAATCGTCCAATTGGAAAGTTATATACCCATGTAAAATTTCAATTCTCCAATTGGAGAGTTATATACCCATGTAAAATTTCAATTCTTTTGTTTTCTTCCTGGAAAGCAAAATAATTGAAAGAAAAGTTGGCATTAGCCACTGCATTTGAAACTTATACTATATCATTTTTATTAATGATATTTCAATCATTGACCCCAAAAAAAAAGTGACATTTAAAATAAGATGTCCAAATTAGTCATAAACAAATAATATAAAATTGATTACTTTTAAATTTGTCGTAAATTAAATACATTAAAATTATTCTTTTTTATTAATGATGTCTATATATCCATATCTATATTTAATCCTGCAAAGAACTAGATAATCTTCTCCGGTGAATGTTAACCTGCAAAACAACCAAACTAGGTACCGTGTGTTACCGGCCAAACCTTCAATGCCTAAATCAAATTTCCTTTTTTGGAAAATTTAAGGATGAAATATGGCATGTAAGATGAAGTTATCTTTTTGGGTACGTAAAGGTCTTATTTATAATTTGTGGTTGGGGATACGTGTCCTACTAGTTAAGTCTTCTGGTTGATTATTGGGCGCGGCAGAAGTGCTTTCGGGAGGAACCTCCGGGTTTGTCAGCACGATTGGCCCTGGAACTTTGAGGTCTTCACCTTCTTGATAAGCTTGGTTTGTTCCTGATAAACTCGGCCATTATGGTTGATCTCGTATCTCATACCATAGGTCACAATATGGTAGCTTATTTTCTTCTAGAATCACTTTACAATTTTCATTTGTGGAAATTAATAATTCAAATCCAAATCCCCCTTTATGGTAAATTTTATATAAATGCGCACGCAACACACACACACACACACATATATGCATATATATATGTATATCTATATCTATATAAACGTATATAAGCACATCAAATAAAATTTTTAACTATTATATAAATATATATGTGGTAAATAAATAATATAAAATTGATTGTTTTCAAATTTATATATTTATATATATTATAAAGTAATTTTTTGCCTTTTTTTGTTAATACCATCTATTTTTATGACAACTTTTTCCTCCGAAAGACATTGAGCCACTTTCCTTCTATTCATGCAAAAAATATTTCATAATCTTGTTATTTAGAAATATTCATTAAAGATGGAATGCATATATCTATTTGTTCATGGCTCTTTTTTCAAGATTATTATTTGATTTTTCAAAGCCAAGAAATTCAATAATACGTTGTTCTTCTTCTATTGCTTTTTTCTTTTTTCTTTTTTCATATCACGACACTTGTTTTTATTTTGTTTCCAATTATTGCAAAGTTCTCATGGAAAAAACAATGGTTGATGTTAAAAACTTTCTAAATATTTATTTGTATTTTATCTTTCTATCTATCTATTTTGTTCATGATTTTTATTTCCAAGATTAATAGAATTTCCAAAAATAAAAAATTTAATAAAACACACCATTTATCTTCTATTAATTTTCTATATAAGATCCTTTATTTTATACATTTACTTTTCCCAGTTCAAATATTCATTTCATTACTACTTAAATTTCATAAGAAAATGTAAATATTGTTGAAGAATTGCTAAAATTAAATTTTACAAAAGATAATATATATTTATATGTTATTCTCACATGAATTATAAAAATTAATCATTAATAATAAATATAAACATACTCATCTATTTCATGCATCGCACAGAAATTATATTAGTTAAAGAAGTATAATGCAAATACTTGCATTGTAAAATGTTATTTTTTAGTGCTAGAGAAAAAGGATACGTACGATCGAATTAGTGGTGTAGAACTACAACTTTTCTGATATTGCTGGTATACATAAGTTGAGGCTTTCTATTACTGTGAAATTGACATATGAATTTCTCCGGCTAAAATGCACATAAAATTAATGACCCATATTAACGTGGCACGTGAGAGTCACAAATTTTTTTTTTTTTGAGTTAGTAATATCTTGTAAAAATGTGAACAGTAAATGACAAACTTGCTTGAGTTACAGGAATAGCATGTCATAGATGGCATTAGAAATTTTCAAGGGTAGGAAAAAGAAGTAATTTGTTGGCATTAACTTTAGTATATACAGATGATAATATTTCTAGCTCAGTTATAGTAACTAAGAACAATTAAATAAATATGAAACTTCTATCGTATCACTTAATGACAGGAGAATAATGGGTTCATTTGATTAAACTTTTTCTTTAAAAAAGTACTTCCTTTGTCTAATTTAAAACAAAAATATTTTTTGGAGAAGTAATTTATTCTTTTAATTGAAAAGTAAATTTATTGAAGTTGAAGGCATTAGTCACTTGAAGAATAATTGGATACATACATATATATATATATATACACACACATATATATGTGTGTGTGTAGACAATAGTTTAATGTGGAATCAATGAAAGGAGCCATAGATATAATTACAAAATAAATTACTATATCCACGTTTAACAGCTTAGGTACTTTTGTTTATTTGATCTCAAACAGCTTTAACTTTTTTTTTTTTAAGACGATTTTTAGTACTGTCCAGAGAAAGAGAATTTTTCGGTAATTACTTTATCTACCACTTTCCAGATTCATTGCTCCTGAACTGTTGAGCCATCAACCCAATCACTATCAAGAGGATTCTTCTGAAAAACGACCAAGTCTGGACATGATATATTAGTCTTACATGCATGTGGAGCTCGAATTTTAATAAATTAAACAATTATACAAGAATAACTTTTTAATCGTTAAATAAAATAAATGATTTTAAAAAAGAAAGTTTAACGAATTCAGAAATTCAGTGGTTAAAATGCTTGCAAGTGCATGTTCCAGTCATGCAAGGTTGATACTAGAGCATTTTCTTGCCGTACCGAATAATTTAATATTCTATATTAAATACTGGATGATAAAATACAACTACGATTATAAACCAAATTTATAGAACTAAATAATAAATCCAGTTAATTATTTTTAGTCAAAAGTTTCCCCGGTAAAATAGGTCTTAGCTTGATAATCTGGTATCAGAGTAAGTAGTTGTGTGTGTGTGTGTATATGTGTATATATATACATATATATATATGTGTATATATATACATATATATATATAATAAAACAAAACTATATTTCCATAATATTGAAATATGAATGTGACACCCTCTTTGTTAACGGCTTATTTTTCCCTTTTTAGACTTAACTTTTATTTGTTATAAATCCATAATTATTATTAATTAAGAAATTAACTTAGAAGAGTTGCTTCCTAATTAATTAATCAATTAGAAAAAATAGAGAAGCTGGATTGGAAGTAACTTGAGTGGTTTGAGACTGTTGTTGAATTTCATATTGGGTACGGTGTTGGATTGAGAGTTTAAAAATTAAAATAAAATAAAACAAAAACATTAGAAGAGTCGCTCGTATTATTACAAGCTGTCTATTGATCCTAATTTGGAGGCAACAACGATCAACCAAGGAAATATTTCTCAACAATTATCTGTTTTAAAAAAAGAAAAAAAATCCAATGCATGCCCGCTAAAGATGGAGCTCCATTCGCACAAGTGAATGGAAATACAAGAGAACAGAAAACCAAGAGGTCTTTCACTTTGACCAAATCAAATACTCCCACTGTTGGATGCAAAAAACCAATTTTTTTTTTGGGTTTTCTTTTGGCTTTCAAAAACATGAAAAACAAACAGAAAAACAAAGAAGGAAAAAATCCAGAGAAGCAAATTGTATGACCCCCTTTATTTAGCTCAGCTGCTAGAGTATAAAAAGAACATTTCAAAAATTTTTGCAGAAAGTTGAAAAAAAAAGTTCTTTTTTTTTTTTTTTTTGGGATTGTTGAATGTGAGGAGAGACATTGTGAAGCATGATGATGATGAGATGATGATGGGTTGGATAATATTATTAGCAGCCTGCTAGGTATAGAATGTGGCCTCCTCCAGGTAACCAAGGTGAAAGCAGATCAATGCAGCAGCAGCAGCAGCAATCTTTTAAGTTGATTGCAGTGGCAATAGACAAGGACAGAGGCAGCCAGGTTGCATTAAAATGGACTGTTGATAATCTTCTTGTTAAAGGCCAGACTTTACTCTTGATCCATGTCAAACTTAGACAATCAGGGACGTCCACTCCTAATCCAAGTAATTTTTCTTTTATCTTATGCACATTTTCGTACGTAATGGGTAGAATGCATGTTACTCTCATGCTGGTTGTTTAGTTAGTTGATTATTCTTTATGTTTTAGAAATTATGGCATCACCCCTGTACTTTTCAAAAGATATCTCATGTGTTGATGTTTTTGATCCAAATTAACCTGAGGTGAGCTATACATGTCTATTTTGCATCTATGCATGTTAAGACTTGTAACGTGTTATAGTTTTCACAAAGATACCCCTTGTTTATGATTAGTGTTAATAAGAGTAAGTTTGACTTTTCAATACTAAAACCAACAATTATGGGAAAAAAGTGATTTTGTCGCCTTTTGAAAAACACAGGGATAATATGATAAGTTTTAAAATACAAGAGGGTAATAAGCTAATTAGATAAATTATCTAATGTAATAGGTGTGTCAAAGATAAGTGATTTTACATTCTAAAGATACTTATGGATTTTAAAATACTTGTCAGGTCAGTGTGCATTGCAGCCTCTATAACATTAATGTAGATCGAAGATTGGAAACACGGATGTATATTTTGCAATTCCTGTAGAAAGAGATTTACCTAACAAAAAAGCCTTTAATGCTGTCCAATATCCCTTCCTTTTCCAAATATTTTTACGACAATTGATGTGCCAAGTAACTATAAAATACACGGAAACAATTAATTAAGTAAGAATTCAAGAACTTTTTTATGGAACAGACATATCAATATGCATGGATCATACCTTTGAAAAGTTGGTGTGAATCGATTCCACATTGAAGAAAGAATCGAAGATTCATTGATCAAATCATTCACTCCATAGTCTGATAGTTCGTCTTCTGGCTATGTTTGCATTGATGTGTACATGTGCATTGGCTTGAACTCTAACAGGGGTTGTTAATAGGACAATAATGTGGCACCTCCTTACCATTTAGTAAATATAATCACAACTGGGAATGCATAATGAAGCGCATTAAGCAATTTTTCCCGCTGTATCTCTGAGCCACAAGAGATAGGAATCAGAAGTCTCCAGTGCTTATAAGCTTCTCTGGTTACTATTTCTTTACTTATTGGAATCAGAGTACTTGACAATTAATGGTTTTTGGGTTAGGTTAGTGATCAAAGTTACGGTTTTGAGGCTGATGGCGTTGGGTTAATGTGGCATTTCTACAACTATGTGCTTGTTATATGTTGATTGGGTGTAGGGATAGGCTTACAATGGCTTAAATCTACTATAGTTAGTTTGCCCTTGCCTTTTCATGAAAAAGAAACTTACATATTTCCTTCTGGTGCAGGGATGAGCCCTGGTCCTGAATTAAGCAACGGCAACGGATTGGTAAATGGAGATTTGGATTCACAAACAAGGGATTTGTTCCTTCCTTTCCGTGTTTTCTGTACGTGCAGAGATGTAGGTATTCGAGTTGCAACGATGTGTTTCTTCTCTTACAACAATGTTATCAATATGCATAATGCAATGCTTGTAAGTAAGAAATAATTCTTTCATATTCCGACTTTAACCACGACTGGCTTGAAACTACTTAGATACAATGCCAAGAAATCGTGTTAGAGGATACGGATGTTGCCAAAGCAGTAGTTGACTATGTAAAGCAAACAGCAATAGAGATTTTAGTTCTTGGTGCTGGAGCAAAAGGCAGTCTTTTCAGGTATATCTGCAGCTTGTATAATCATTTAAACTTATACTAACAGTAGCTTTTCAGTGCTTGATGTTCGTCTAAGATCTCAGTTTATATTTTCAATTATTTCCCTGATTTAGTTCTTGGGAACATGATCTATTATTTTATCTACATCAGGCAAAAACTTTCATCTTGTGTTTGATAATATGCAAGTACTTCGTATTTATGTGGTTGTTGCTATCTAAAGGAAAAAAGATCGATGATTAGAAATTTATTCTTGTACATGTTTATGCATGTGAAAGTGGATATATGAATTTTAGCATATTCTCTGCCTGTTGCATGAGATGCATCAGAAGCAAATACTGAAGTTCTAAGTTCAATTACTTTTTCGCTTAATAGATTTAAGGTGAAAGATATACCAGGAAACGTGTTGAAAGTAGTCCCGGAATTTTGTACTGTATATGTTATATCCAAAGGAAAGATTTCATCCACCAAATCTGCATCCTGTCGGGCCCCACCCGTTAATACTCTTCGTAACCAGATATTGCATCAATCCAGCGGTAGGTCGAGTATATCTGATTCATCATCAGTTGCCTCCGGTAGTTCAAGAGGTTAGTTATTCAGCAGAAGCATGATCTTATTTTTTTCTCTTCTAGAAAAAGTAATTTCTGGTGTCTTTGGGATGTTCAATCTTAATTTGAATGCTTTTGGATCAATACCAGGGAGTTCAAGGCCAATTCCTGAATCATCTTTGCACAGGCATACTGATTCTGCCCCCATCAGGTAAGTCTTACTCTACAAACGGTGATAATTGCTGTGAAAGAATATGTTTTAGTAGCATTCTCAGCCGACAAGTTTTTCTTATTACTCTTTCATGTGTCAAATTTTATCTCTTAGCCCTGTAGGTTAACTGTAATTACTACAAACAGGTCACCGTTTAATCACCGGAAAGGCCCCAATGGTAGAACATATGAATTCACCCCTGCTCCAGACACTGACATATCCTTTGTCAGTTCTGGGAGGCCAAGTGTTGACAATATGTTCCCTTCATTTGCTGATGACTTTGATGATGGACCAACGCCTCCAAGGCTTTCAGGCTTCTCAGAAATAGATAACAGGAGTTTTGAATCATTGAATTTTGGGCGTAGATCAGTGGACACAGTGACCCCACCGGATCTCTCCTTCATCTCAAATGATAGTGATTCATCTATATCTCATATGGTGAGGGCAAGAATATATATATATATATATATATATATATATATATATATATATATTGATACCTTAAGTAGCTAGTTATGCTTATAAAATGTGTTTGACTCATTTCGAAGCTATATAGTCATATAGGTGCAAGCAAGAATGTTTACCTAACATTTAGTAGCATGAAATGGAAATCATCTTATTCCCAAATATTTTCTTTGTTTGCAAAATAGGCAAGCAAAACCATTATCCTTCTGATATATTATAACAACAAAAAGTTAAAGATTTGATTACTTCTCATTTTACATATTGACTTGTAGGAGGATGTGGAGGCAGAAATGAGAAGGCTTAAGCAGGAGCTGAAGCAAACAATGGAGATGTATAGTACAGCTTGCAGAGAAGCACTTAATGCAAAACAGAAGGTGCAAAATTTTCAAAATTTGTAACACCTTCATGGTGTGCTTCCCCTGGCTTATTGAATTGTTTTTCAGGCAATGGAGCTTCATCGTTGGAAAATGGAAGAACAAAGAAAACTAGAAGAAGCAAGACTAGCTGAAGAAGCTGCATTGGCGCTTGCAGAAAAAGAAAAGGCCAAATCAAGGGCAGCTATTGAGCATGCTGAGGCAGCTCGAAGGATTGCAGAATTAGAAGCTCAGAAGAGAATTGATGCCGAAATGAAAGCACTCAAAGAAGCAGAAGAAAAAAATAAGGTGCTTAATAAGCTGGCTCAATCAGATGTCAGGTACAGGAAATACACAATCGAGGAGATTGAGACTGCAACAGAATATTTTGCACAATCTCGTAAGATTGGAGAAGGAGGTTATGGTCCAGTCTACAAGTGTTACTTGGACCATACCCCCGTTGCAGTTAAAGTCCTTCGTCCGGATGCAGCTCAAGGGAGATCACAGTTTCAGCAAGAGGTATGATAAAATTGAATAATACACTTACATTATACATGATGTAGTAGTTGATGATGTTACCATGGCAAGGGAGACTTCTTCTATCAAGATTTCGATAAAAAGAGACATGTATTAGTAGAAAAGACTAGTCGAACATGTCAAACAACTCAATGTTTCATCTTTAAATTGAATGAGTAAAATGGATAGTCTAGAGGAACAGCAAGAAGAAATTTATCGAGGTTTCAGGACAATGGTTGTGTAATAGCAAGAGAAGTCACAACTCAGTCATGCAGTAGAAGGAAGCTAGCATATCTAGGGTTTAACAGTGTTGTCTAATTTGGGTTAAATATAGAAATTCATCTAAATTATTGCTCTCTGTGAAAGCAATAGACTTTCAGAAGATTATCAAAATATATTAGTAAAATATCTGAAGTTTTATTGCATCTTGGATGATGCTTCAAGTTTATCTTTTTCTCTGTTGGAATTCAGAAGGCAATAACTTGAAAGCAAAGAGTATTGACCTTTTTCCTTAACTGCTTATTGGAGGAGTAATTATGTGACATACCCATGATAGAAGTCCAATTGCAATACGCATGCGTAATGCAATATCCTTTTTATCCAGTGGCGGATTATTCTGATGCAAGTTGATGTCTTATAAAAGCAATGTTAATTTGGTTTCAGGTAGAAGTTTTAAGTTGCATACGACATCCTAACATGGTGCTGCTTCTGGGGGCCTGTCCCGAGTACGGATGCTTAGTTTATGAATATTTGTCTAATGGAAGTCTAGAAGATCGTCTGATTAAACGAGGAAAGACTCCACCATTGTCTTGGCAGCATAGATTCCGTATTGCTGCTGAAATCACTAGAGGCCTACTTTTTCTTCACCAAACAAAGCCAGAGCCGATAGTACATCGTGATCTAAAGCCTGCAAATATCCTGCTAGACCGCAATATGGTTAGTAAGATAAGCGACGTTGGATTGGCTAGGCTAGTCCCTCCGTCTGTCGCAGATAGTGTCACTCAATATAGAATGACATCTGCTGCAGGGACATTTTGCTATATAGACCCAGAGTATCAACAGACCGGCATGCTTGGCATAAAATCTGATGTATATTCCTTAGGTATCATATTTTTACAAATAGTAACTGCAAAGCCACCTATGGGATTGTCTCATCATGTAGAAAGGGCCATAGAAAAGGGGACATTTGCTGATATGCTAGACTCAGCTGTCCCTGATTGGCCTGTTGAAGAAGCCTTGTGTTTAGCTAAGTTAGCTCTTAAGTGCGCAGAGCTACGTAGGAAAGATAGACCAGATCTTGGGAAGGTCGTTATGCCTGAACTAGAAAGATTGAGAACACTTGCGGAGGAAAACTTTCCCAGCTCAATGGCATATTCTGCAGGTCCCTCGCCCACTTCCAGCTCCAGTCAAGTTTCGATGTCCCAAGTAAGTCCATGTCCTGTGATTTCAGTTTCTTCTACACCACCCCTAAAAGGTAATTTTCAATTGAAAACGTCAGTGCAAGAACAACATTGAAGATCAACGACTACAATTTCTATATCTATCAGAACATATATGCTAATTTGAGGAGAAAAATAACTGCAGATGTCTTTAATGCTGCAAACAATCTATGTAATACTTGCCAACAGATCCATCTGCATATACTCTTCATCCTGTGGCAAGTCTAGTGATCGAGTAAGGCATACAAAAGTAGGTAGTTTGACATGTTCTACATGATCTTTAAAAGAAAAGTTACATGATTTATAATTCCAATAGGTCATTGTATGTAATCTTCCAAATTCATTGAACTTGAACAATAATAAGGAGATATTGAGCTTTTTGTATTACGTAGCAACTAAACACTTGATCAATGTTATGTGAAGGGCTTATTTAGTATAACGTCTTTATGTTTGTGCAGGAGGAAATGAGCTATTCAATGCCGGGGCGTTCAAGCTATGATAGCACGAGAAGCCCATCAAGCGCGGTAGCTCGGTCGATTAGCTAAGCCCTTTTAGCTAATGAAAAGATTAGTCCATAGTTATAGAAGAAAAAACGTTGAGGAGATTGCTATGGATACATGTTCATAAGTTAATCTTCTTCTTTCACTAGTTTTCTTTTATATTTACTTTTCTTCGTCTTATAAATTCCTAGGTCCTTGTATAAGTCAAAAGTACTCTTGGACTCTTTCTCATTGAATTTGTATAGATTTGGAAGGCCTAGGGAAGAGACTATTGTCTATACTCGCCAAGTGATTTCAATTCTTAGGTAGCCATCGTCTTCAAACCATCAACTTTTCGTTGTAACAACTATTAAGTAAGTTGTTTTATGACTAGTGCTCATACCAAACTGAAGAAATTTGGTTGTGCAAAGGGGATTTTGGATTTCATAATGTACAAAAAGATTCAAATCTATGGAAAAGACATAGGTATTTAGACCATTAAATAGTATCAGTCACAATAACAACTGTTTGATATACTTAATAAGTTTACTCTTACACGTATGAGACATCAAATATTTCCTCTATTTTTATTATTTATGCTCAATAGTCTTGTACTCCATCCATCCACAATACTGGAAGAAGGTGTATTATGTAATTGACATGATCCCATGGGTCGTATTATATTTATCATTTCTCATTGGCGAAAAGTGCAATTTGGCTTCTTTTTTCGCTTAAGAAAATTTATATATAAAAATTCAGATAACTTCTTTTTGTCAAGAACAAATTAAAATTTAAGATTCAAAACATAAGTGTACAAGACCTAATAAAAGAAAGATAATCTATTATAATTGTACACCCAATTTATCATAATTTTGACGTGTAATAATGATCATGCCGAATTATATAGTCATCATTGAAAGATAAAAGGTAAAAGAAACTCTAGGCGAGGAAAAAAAAAAAAACAAAGAAAGAAAAGTCTCCACAATTGCTCAAAGGGCTAAACAACCATGCAGCACAAATGAGCCAGTGAGCACATCTATGGGCCTGTTTGTATTGGCTTTTTTTTTAAAAAAAAATACTTTTTCTTTTGAAAAAGTTATATTAAATTTGCAATAACTATTTGATTTGTCATCCAAAAAAACTGAAACTCTGAAAAAAGCTTAAATACAGGTTTTTTTAGAAACCAGAATTTTCAGCTTCTAAAAAAAACTATTTTTCAAAAACTGTTAAAAAAAAACACTTTTGAAAAAAATCAATCTAAACGAGCCCTATTTTAAGTAACAATTGGCTACCCATGGAAATTGAGGCTCACGATAGCAACCAAAACTATATGACAATTGAATTGGAGATATCCAAGAGCCGAGATCCGAGTTCATTCAAAAACAAAATAGAAAACCCGCAAACAAAACAAAAAAGAAAAACGCAAATATGGCAAGCCAGCGCACCATAAAAGGCCGTAGGGCCCGTTTGAATTGTTTTTAAAAAAATTTTTTAAATTACATTACTTTTATAATAACTATTTGATTTTAATTCTAAAAAAAGTTAAAATTCTAAAAATAGAAAAAATCAAATACAGTTTTTTTTTTAAGTTGAAACTTTTAACTTCTAAAAAAATAATTTTTTAAAAGTAGTTAAAAAAACAATTTTAAAAAATTTCAATCCAAACAATCCCTGGGATGGGGAAGTAAGCCTTCATCAGAAGGCAAAAAGGAACGAATTGATACGAGGAAGGACAAAAGAAAAGAATCAATAGGCGCCTAAATAAGCAATGCCAAGCACCTTCTAAGGGCTTGTTTGGGTTGGTTTGTTTAAATCGTTTTTTTTTTCCAACAAATTTAAAAAGGGTGCTTTTCTAAGAAGATAAAATTTCCGATTTTTAAAAAAGTCGTACTTAAGTTTTTTTCAGAGTTTTTTTTTTAAATGAAGACAAATATTTATTGCGAAAAAAATGTAAATTTTCAAGAAAAAAGCTTTTTTCATTCAAAAAGTCAATCTAAATTTAAATCTTTCCTTCCAAAACATGCGATTACACGTATTGTTAGATTTCGATCGTTCGATAGACCTAATAGTCTAATAATATATTACTGGTTTCAACTTTGAAAAGGTGTCAAAATTGATTATTAATAAATACAATAATTATAAATCAATCATTGGTCTCGCTGTAATAAACCCTTGACCTTGCTATGATCGAGAAAAGAAAATCTTGAAATTGGGCTCCGGAATTAGGTTCTCAATACAACTTTGCTTCTAATCAGATTTAGGCCTCTTTCGCTGTTTGTCTCTGGCCACCTTTGGGCCACTCCTTTCCGGGTCACTCTTGGGCCCAGTTATCTACCTATTTTCTTTTAATGAAATTCTATTTCCACCAAAAGAAGAATAACAATAAGGCTTGGGCCTCGTGCCGCGTGAGGGATCTAATATGCCCGTAAACTGTCCGGCCCATTACGTTAATTTCAAAACAAAAATTAAAAAAAAAAAAAAAGAACGGAAAAATAGGAAAACGTCGCCATAGTAGAAGCTTCGCGAAAATAGTGGATGAAAACTCCAAAAATATAATCTCACGCGCAAGCGTATAGCTTACCCCACTGATTCCTCTTCTTCGGCGCCAACAGGTAACTATCAATCTATCTATCTACCTTAGATTTTCTTATTTCTTTTTATGTTGGGATAATCTAATGGTTTTCTTGTTTTCTCTCTCTCTCTCTTTTTTAGGTGATAAAATCATCGCATTCTGAAAATCTGAAATAGAAATGATTTAAAATTTTGAAAACATTTAAAAATTTTGGGGCGCATGATTTCTATTAGATTTGTGGCTTGCGTGTTTAGGAATACACTAAGTTGTATGATGTATCAATGAAGCTTAGCTGAAAATTTGTACAATCTGATTGTCCTAAAGCATTCGTATCAAACCCCGATAAGAATATACATACATACATACATACATATATATATATATATATATATTTGCCCAAAATGGTTGTGGCCGTGTTGACAGTACCAAAGAACTATGGATCGGTCCCAATTGGTTTTTTACATAAAAGGGTATTCTTTCTATGAGAAGAAGTATTTGGATTAGCTTTCGAAAATGTGAAACTCTTACACCCTGTTTGGATGGAGGGGAAAAATTTTAATAAAGGAAAAGAAAGGATTATAAATGAAAGGAGAAGGGATGGGTTATCCATGTTTGAATTGCGGTTTTTTTAATGAGGAAAAGGAACATGAAAGATTATGAGAATTTTGTGTTTGGATTAGGAAGGAAATGGAAGGAACGGATAAATTTTATGCGATATCCACTCCCCTTCATCTACTCTCAAACCAAACAAGGAAGGATTCCTTTAATCCCTCCATTAACTTTCCCCTTCCCCCGTTCCCCTCAATTGATACAGATTGTTAAAGAAAGCTCAAATTGAGTGAAAGCCAAAAAATTTGAGCTTCTCAAGAAAAAAAACGTCTTTTTCAAAAATTATATGAAGAAGTGCTAAAGCCGATACGTACAAGCCCTATGTCATTATAATCTAATCACATACGCTTTACATAACTAATATGATTTGCGGCGTTATGAAATTTGTTTATTACATATAAGAAAAGCTGAAGGGAACCAACTTACTGTAGTAGGGGGTCCATATATAAAATTGATAATGCCACCACTTATATGTATGTGTACAAATAACCAGAATGCTAATAAAGTAGTTTGTCAATTTGGGGTTGGCTTTGGTTCAAGGGGTCTGTGATCGATTGGAAATTTATGCTTTTGGGTAGCTTTTCTATCAGGTATTGCTTATGTGGTTTAACTGAATATGTTGGAGTGCGAATTTTCAGTGTGTATGAATTGTATGGTGATGTTATTGTGAGATTAGGATAGCAGAGATGTCGGCTTACGAGAGTGTTGTTGCTGGGAAGCTGAAGCTGAAGGGCAAGGCTCTTGATGTGAAGGCCGGTGGTATCAAAAAGAAAAAGAAGCACAAGAAGCAATATGAGTACGAGTATGACCAGTCATCTAACCTCGCTTTACTTGACCACACATCAGGTGTGACAGGCAACCTATTGTCTTGTCTAACTACTTTTTGATTTTTTTTTTTTTTTTTGGAAATTTGGAATTATTATTCGCATCAAAACTGTTCCTGTGAGACTAGTTTGTTTTGATAAAATTTCTAGAGAGATATGTGGGCAGGCTGTGTTTTATAAGGTAAGTGGTGGCACAAACATTTGTGCAAACCTTCTTAAAGCATTTGGAAGCCGTAGTCTGTGGCTTGAAAAGATACCCTTGTGGATCAAATTGTTATTTTTCTGGATTTCAGTGAAGTTGATATGAAGAATGAAAGGCCGATGAAAATGGAAAGTGAAGATAATCATTCTATATCACATCCGATTTCTATACTTATAGAATGATGATATCAGAGTGATCAGATTAACTTTGGAGGGACTATTTGCAACTTTTTCGCTAATACCAACAACACTTGACTCAAACTGGTGCATCACTCAATCTCATCCCCAGCTTGTTTCTGTGGTCTCTTAATATTCATAATGATGCTGTTACTTATAGCCTGTTTTTACATCTTTTCAATATTTCTTGAACTGCAAGTTATTGGTTTTGGAATCATCCCTTTTGCAATTCAATAGTGAGTCCATGAAAACATATTTAATTTTTATTAGAGGTTCATAAGGATCAGTTATAGCTGCTTGTTACGATAGTGCTTAGTGCCTTCTACTGAAACTTGATATAGAACACAGCTATATAGAAGTTCCCCCTCTAGCAAAACAGAAGTAAGCTATTGGTTTTGGAATCATCCCCTTTGCAATTCAATAATGAGTCTATGAAAACGTATTTAATTTTTACTAATGGTTCATAAGTAACAGTTATGGCTGCTTGTTACAATAGTGCTTAGTGCCTTCTACTGAAACTTGGACTGTTATAGAACACAGCTGAGTAGAAGTTCCCCACTCTAGCAAAACAGAAGTAAGCTATGTTGTCGACGTTGATTATTTTTCGATGATGGAAACCGATAATTATTTCATTTTTGCCAAAAAGATCAAGAGAGGTGTTGTAAGATGCAGGTGTTTAAAATGCTTGACCACTTTATGTGGATTATATGTTACTAGCTTACTGTTTCCCAGGCAGGGGAGAGGTCGTTGTTGTTGTTTCTTGAGTCATGGAGCAGTTTTTCACTCACAGGAAGTAGGTTTCTTGCTGAGAACTAATCTGTTAATTGTATAGAACAAATTTACGGACTCACAACATACGCATAAATATTATATATGGTTCCTTGTTGCGGATTATCGACCATCAATACTCTGTTGCTGATCACATACGTATAGCAATGTCAAAGCCTTGTCTATTATTGATTAAAAGTATTGCTACGATGCTTATATTTAAGTGTAAATATAGATAGGCAATAAATGGAAATATTTTGTTCCAGACCTTGTTTCTTCATCTTGATTTTTTATGTTGATTAGCTTATGTGATCAACAAGTTAAGCTTTACTTGTGAAAACTAAGTTAGATAAATATGTAAATTGAATTGCCATTGATGAAATGGCGTACAAAGATAACAGCCATAACAAATAATCATAGCAGCTTTATGTGATCATGAAAAATTTAAAATATATGTTGGTGATGGGCTCCAAGAGTCGATTTGCTCTGTTAGCAGCTTGACACAATTACATGTTTGCATATGTTATTGACAAGTGATGACAACCATCCTGGTTGTTTCAGAATTGTGCTCTCATCTTTAAGAAGGGGAGTTAAATCTCATTCTTAAGATTCATGGTTCTTGAAATTCGGAGTTCAAAGGAAAGTTTCTCCTCAAGCATCAGAAGCTTGACTCCCACAATTTTCTTCTTGTTGGTATCTTGATCTATCTTGTTCCATGGAGTTGGATTAGATTCAAAAATTATCTCTCTTCGGGGTGATCTTAAGAACTTGAGACTTCCCCAATATGATCCAGTGACTTTCTTTCTTTGTCATCAATTTTTCCTCTTTCACTCAGATGCATACCTTGGGCTGTATCCTTGATTCTTACATATTTGATTCATGCTTAAAGTTAATTATAGCTTAATATGCTTGGATCATGACTCAGGTGAGAACGATGGGTTGTTAAACAATACGGATAACACAGGCAGCGCAAAAAATGATGCATCAAAATACGGTGATCACCTTACACCGGCAGAGAGGAAATATCTACGGCAATGGGAAAAGATTAATGTCAAAAGACTAGCCCGGGACGCTGCCAAATCTCATCGTGATCGTATTCAACAATTTAATCAATACCTAGCCAATCTGAGTGAGCACTATGACATTCCCAAAGTTGGGCCCGGTTAAAGTCTGTGTAGGTTAGAGATCTACCATTATTGTGCCCCTGTAATTCTTTTAACGGCTGCATGCTGTATTGTTTTATCAGAATGGTCACCTTGTTATTGCACATTGAGCAATGTTAGTCCCCTTGTTTCCGAGCTTCCATTGTTGTCTGGCTCTTGATTCTTTCCTTACTAGTTTTAGAGAATGTTTGGCGTAGTTTTTAAATGCTCAAATGTGTTTTATGTGAATTTAAAAGTTGAAACTAATTTGTTTGGTTCATTTTTAAAGGAGTTTTTTTTTTCCATAAAAGTCAAAGATAAAAAGAATAACAAAAAAGGAAAATTAAAACTAGAAGCTTGGGATTGAAACTTCTTTAAAAAGTTTTTGAAAGATTATTTTTACATCATATTAAAAATTAAATTACTTCATTTTTGCTCAAAAATAGTATTTCATATTTTGAGAGTTCAATATTATTCTTAAAACAACAAAAAGCTCAACCATTAATATGTAAGGTCAAACGATTAATAGTGTCTATTCAACAATATTTTTATTCAAAATTTTATGGTTAAAAGTTCTATAATTCAATAAATGAAATATCATGAGAATGTCCTAGCCTCATAAAAAGTAACGGTTTAGGTATACGAAACTGTGTCATACATTATAGGGTCCAAGGAAGAGTCGGACCAAATATGGTGTGCTGGATCACATCCTAATTCAGGACATCTTAAGATTTTATGATTTCTACTATGTTTTTAACACTGAAGGTGCTTTGCCTAGAGAAATAGTTTCATGGGATGGGGCTGCGCCTTTGGAAAACAAACACAGAACCTCTAGAGCCTTTCCCCAATCTAATCTTCTCGTCAATGTATGTGATCTCTAGCTTCACCTCACTCTCACCCCCGTATTGGAACTTCAGCCCTCCTACCTTGAGTTGAGGTGGCTCAAACACCACCTGGATCCATTTTTCGTCCAGTGCATTCAGTTTACCTGCATTGCAGTAAGATACGAAATCAACTAGAAATCAAGATTCAAAGCCGCAGTTACAAAAAAGACACATGTTTTAAAACCCAACGACTCGTCGAGACATAAAATCCTATTTCGGGGCGTGGAGTTGTGTTGGGGTTTGGGTCGGGGGTTAAAAGAAAATCACAAGTTACTTGGTTGTTATCATTAGCTTGATGACTAGTAAGTCCTTAGTTTTCATTGCTATAACTCTTAAAGGTTTGAGAAAGGAAATGTCAAGGTTGAAGATGCATGTGTAAGGGGTTGCATATATTGCCTGTATCTGAAAAGAAGAGCTAAAAAAAAAAGGGGCTTTGTTAAATGAATCACCTACCTTCTAAAGAGACCTCTCCATCAACAAAACCCAGGAGAGAAAAGGAGACTTTGTTTCTCACAATGTCAGGGGCTTCAACAACTTGGATCATTTCATTTGTTTTGAAGAACAATCGGCCAAATGCACTCCGATAGCCCCCACCGGGTGACGTAGGGTTTGAACAGTAAACCACGTCCCACTCTGCAAGGAAATAAGAAGGAAGAAATGATAAAAAGGGTGATATAAAGCGATACTCTTTTAAGTCTTCACATACCGTAAGATCATCTACAGTCATTCCTAGTAAATGTTAGATCCGAAGCCTGAACATCTATAAAGCATTGTCCTAAATATGACGACAATGTTACAACTTTATACACAAATCTTTTTGCAACTTGAAATGCAGCAAATGTCCCAATCTTGAAAATGGTGTAATGAACAAGAAAAAGAGCGTCAAAATCCATTACTCCGAAGTAAGAAGCAAAAGTCTATTTTCATTGCTCAGGAAAGGCACCGCGCATTAATCTAATTATCTAATGCTTAACTTGTTGAACAAATCATGAAACTTGAAAAGTAATGAGGGGCAAGATGTCTATAACACTAGTCTTGTCGCGAGTCCTAGTCACCCTTGGGACGTGACACGAAAATTGAAAAATCTAGTAAGAAAAACAACCATGTAAACTGAGATCCTCAACTGGTAAACTGACACAAAAGTTATTATTTACCTCCAAATATGAGAGGGGACTTGACGGGCTCTGCGATACAAAACTGTTTCAATTCACGAGCCAATTCAGCAACCTTTCCATGTTCATCTTTCGTCAGCAAAACTCCTCGATCTGTTTGCATAACCTAGTTAAGATGTATAAATTCAGTTTTTGTTCTTCCAATTATGCTTTTGAACAATTGCACCATTGTGCTTTTTTCTGAAAGATTCTTGACTTATTATTTAAAAGGAATATAAAATACATCCAATTCTAAACAGTAATTAACCATTTTTTGGTCTAATTGTTTTCAAAACTGCTTTTCTTAGGACTCGTTTTAAATTGGTTTCTAAAGAAAACGTTCTTTTATGTCACCTTTAGAGAAAAGTACATCTTTAGAAATCAAATTTCTGGCCCCGCAAAAAAATTAAAAAAAAATTAATTTCTTTTCCACAGTTCAGCTTTCCTTTAAAAGTCAACCAAATGCTCATTGCCAAAAAAAAAAAAAAAGTCATTTCTTCATAGAATTACGCAAAATCCATAGGCTTATCAGAATACAATCATCTATCTGAATCTTTAAAAAAAACACACACACACACATTTCAAGGCAATACAGTTAAAAAAAAGACCAAAAAAAAAAAAAAAAGGCAGCAGGCAAATAGGAAATGTAGAAGGGGACTAAAATGAGCAAGTGATTATGAGTGTGTACCTTGGAAAGAATGGAGCGTACAAGATCATCTGGTTTTTCAACTGATAAAGGCATCGCAGAAGCAGAAGCAGAAGCAGAAGCACGGATACGTAAAGCAGTCTTCTGATGAGGAAGCTGCTGAAACTTGAGTTGATGATGGTGATGATGGTTCCTTTGATTAGCAGCAGCAGCAGCAGCAGCAGCAGAAGAAGAAGAAGAAGATGAAGTGCAGAGGCGAGCCACACTGTTGCTGCTACTGAGAGCACTTGTGGAAGCCATGATACTGGCCATACCCAAAAAGCCTTCAACTTTTTTTTTTTTTTTTTTAGGGGTTGCGATTGAGGAAATCAAAATGGGACTTGTGAGTGTAGCTTGGAGATCAGAGCTGGGACCCACTTGAAATCTATTCCTGAATCACATTCTGCCACGTAATATCATAATCTATATCCTTCTTTTCCTAAAAGATTATTCCTTTTTCTTTTCTTTTCTTTTCTTTTTTTTTTCCTTTTTCCTTTTTCCTTTTTTTTAGTCTTTCTAACCGGTGTATCACACCCCGTTAAGGTTAACAATCCAATTTACACGAAAATGTATTATTTTAAATTATTTTTGTATTAAATATAACTCAGCTTTTAAAGAAAGAATTATTGAAAATGATAAATTAAACTAATTGATTAAAAAAGACAAATTTTTATATTAACGAAAACATCAATTTAATCTTAAACAAGTAAAATATTGTACTTGTTAGAAAAAAAAATTTTATAAAAGTATTGGGCATTTGGCCTTAGGGTATAAGTACGAGTTTTTGTATCTTATTAACTTGAAGGCTTTTAACAAAAACAGAATAATCGCTTTCAGCTAGAGAGCTTATGCAATATTGTGTTTTATAATGTACTTATCATAAATAATTAAAATGTCTTTATTTTGTTTAAAAAAAATTCAAATTAACCTCCATTAAAGGAACACTAGTACGGCAGTGCCCGCTAAAACAACATTCTTAATTTGTTCCTGTCCTTCGGACTAAATTATGTATCACAGAATTTAATATTCTAACATTAACTAATTCAAAATAGTTTTCAAGTTAGATTTTCTATAATAATAATAAAATAAATAAATAAATAATTACAATAGCCTACTGATTTCATTTAATGCTATTAAAAATATCTATTGCAATTACTTAAATAATCAACTATATGAGCTTATCTCTCTATTCTCATTTCTTTTTCATAATGTACGGAATGATTCGTGAAAGGTTAGTTGCGTCTCCGTAGCCGGACTGTCAAAATCTTAGATGCAGGATATATCTGTGTTGATCAACTTACACGGGACATTTTGACCCCAAAAACAGAGACAATTTATGCTTTGTACTAACATGTGGTATAAGGGGATTATTCCGTGCTGGTCAATCTTGTGTGGCTGTTTGGCAGCGAGAACATGGGAGCCGGGCAGGGTGAGGATCCAGCCCTGTTACAATATCTTACATAGAATTTTACGACAAACTATCCCATAACAGAGTGAGAGAAAAAAGAAAGGTGGAGTTGGATGCAAGCTCGACTACTTTGATTAGGCTACCAACCGAGCCCAAACCGATCTTAACCTATCGCCGGGCCGATCCGGCTACACATTCCCTTGGACACAATCCAGCTAAACACTCAGTTTTATGTGTGAACCCAATATCAGCCTTCGGAGAGCAAAGATAGGGGACCATCTGTTCATGGTCCATGTTATCTCATCTAATCTTGAAAATCTAGTGATAAGATTTCCTCTCAACTGGCCTGTAAAGCACTCTGGCCAGCCAGTCCACTTTACCGAGTGCAAGTCTTTACTGGCATTCACAGGCCACTCTATTTCCAGCGAACGCACAAGATTTGCTTCTTGTCCAGCAGAGTACAAATTGGTAAAGATTTTCTGTCAGGAATCCATTTAAGCTTCTTGTCCAGCAGAGTACAAATTGGTAAAGATTTTCTGTCAGGAATCCATTTAAGCATTTGCTAAAGTAACACATTCGCAAAAAGCATCAACTAGAATTGACAAGCACTTATGCTTATACAGCTGAGAGCATGAAATTCGCTTACAATAGCTTTGCCTTCATTTGGAGAAAGGCAACAGGGAGGGTAAACATGCATTGAATTGAAACGGAAACGAACCCGGCACTTGACGAATAGATCATAGAATGTATTTCATTTCATTGCTTCGATTCAAAAACACGTACAAAGAACATCTCCAGGCCATGTATGATTATTAGTTGGTCAGCTCAATTCCCTATCCGATGGTTATAGCTCCCTAGTCTAAGGAGTAAAATGAACTGTGTGTTGTTGTTGTTGTTAACAAAAAAGAAGAGGACAAATGCCGATTTCAAACATAAGAGAAACCTCTCAACAAACGGCGAACGTTGCCTGTATCAGACTCCAGAAGAAACTCGCTGGTTTTGGGTCATGAATGTGGACTATCACTCTGCAATTTCACTCTGCTTCTGTAGCTCGTGCTTCTCAAGAGTCCATGGCAACAGCTTCTGTAAGCGGATGCAGTTTGAGAGGTGATATATGGGACATGGCGGAGATGTGGGAAGGGCTAATTAACTTCCTCTCTTTTGGTTTCCCGACAGCCTCGACCCCAAGGACCTTCCTCACTTCATTTGCCAGCTCTATAACATAGTCATCTTCATGACCTGTTCACAAATTCATATACCTCAGTTAAATCGTTGTGCACCAGGAAGAACGATTTAACCATTTCGACAAACACTGTGATCTTTCGCAAATGCAATGGGACTTACCAATATCAAACATAGCTTTTTCCAACAAGAAAAGGTAGTCTCTGTTGTTCCCACACGGGCCATAAGCATTTGCAATTTGCCTGGAAAGAGAGAAAACGAATCAGGTATGGCACTAGTGGAAAGGAAAGGCAGTAAAAGTGCTGAAACGAATAACAGAAAGAGGAAGGATAAAGGATTCTTTACCTGGCCATATCCTCCAACGGCGCAGGCCCTAGGTAGTACTTATTTGATACTTTGTCTGGAGTGGATGTAAACCTGCAGTCGGAAACAGCATATAGGATTAAGATTTAAGACCACCTCCTGCGAGCAACTTTGCTTGGCGCATACCAACAAAATAAAATTCTGAAGTATGTGCCAATGTAGAGTATATATATTAATTACAGGTGATTGACTCAGAAATGGAACATACACTATTACTCCAGTTATTGCAGGCTCCAGGGGATCTCCTTCCTACGTTTAAAAGAAGGAAAAGGAATCGTAAATAGACAAACCAAAATTACAGATTGAATGTCACCAAACTTGCAGGCATAACTAGAAAATACTCAAGTTTCACGGGACCATTTTGGTTCATCTGGAATTTCTGACTTTTCTATTTCCAGGCCAAAAGAAAGATTGAAATAAATCATGTATCAAGTGATTTATGTGATTGATTACTCCGAGATACGAACATAATGCATGACTCACCTTATAAAAGTCGACCAGAGTCTTCTTATCATATTCGCATTCTCTTCGTTCCAAATACTGCAACAAAACAAATTAAATCGGCATCATAAACAACAATTAGAGTACGGATTCACTTGATAATAGATTCCTTAGCTCGACTAACACATACCGCCATTGCTGCTTTTTCCACTTCTGGCCCTCCTCTCACACAGTAAGCGGCACCCCACTGTAAGCAAGAACCAAACATTAGACTCCAAATTTCCAAATACCATGTTACCTAAAGGTACTTTTGAGCTCATAGAGCATTGAAAAGGAGCAGAAGACACTTACGCAAACAGCGCCGTCATATTCTTCCAAGGTGCAAGTTCTTGCAGGATGCTCGGGCGTGCCTCTGTGATCAATGCACGCTGGACACATATTTAAAACGGTATGCGTCAACATAGAATTAAATGCAATGATGAAAAACCAGATTCAGGCAAGGATCAAAACAAGCTAATTCTACAAAGTGCACAACCGACCTAGGTCAAAAACACGCCTGTAATCTTTGATGTAACCGACCACCTTCTCATCGTACTCGAATCCTGGTTTCCACACCAATGAACCATAGCCAAACACCCAGAAAACCATATTGTCTGATAATTTCTCTGCTTATACACAAACACAACCAACTCATAAGCAACATTGTTTTTTCCGGCAAAAAGGAAAATCACAATTGCAGAGACAAGAACAGTATTCATCGCACTACGTACAAGTGCTTAATCACCGAATACAACATGCTCATGAAACATTATAAATCATATATATATATATATAGAGAGAGAGAATAACAACACCCAAAAAAAAAAGGTGTCCATGTGTCATGATGCCACAGCATCTTTCACATCAATGTACAACCTTTTGCGCAGAATGTACAACTTAGACAGGAATCACACATCCATGGCATTCTCCAACCAAGGTACAGTCTTTTGTGCAGAACGTACAACTTCTCGACACGAATTTTATTTCCAGAAAATACAATCAAGATGCAATCTTTTATGCAGATCGTACAACTTCTCAACACGCATTGCGTTCCCATAATACATCAAATAAAAAAATTTTAATTTTTTTCATTAGCGCATACAAAATCTTATACGATTCAGAAAGACTGCAAAGTAATCGTTAACAAAATCAGTTGTTTTTTTTTGAAACCCAGAAACAAAACCAAATCTCTAAGATTCAAACAAATATTCTTTTTATCAATTTGCTCATCACCCATGAAAAAACCCCAAAAAAAAAAAATCAAATGGGCTCCAAGTTCTTAAAAAGAAAAATTAAGGACTTACCACAAACAAGAAGACTCTGATCTACTTAGCAAAAAAAAGAAGGCTCTGATCAAAATAGAAAGAATGCTGTTGTGGACCAAGGAAGCAATATATTCCCTCTTCTTTCTGTAGATAAATCAGAAAACCCTAGAAGAGAAAGAGAGCTCGTGTTTTGCGTGTTTTGATACTACTCTTAAACTCTCTCACTCTCTTTCTCCTTCTGTTTTCTCTGAATTGTTTTTTACAAGGGTGTCTTGACAGGTCGTGAAGCAGAATATTTATAAGCGGATGGATTTCAGACAAGACAAAAAAAAGCAGCGTTATTTTTCTTTTTCTATTTTTTTTTATCATGTATGTGTGTTCATGGTACATTCATGTGATGATATGATTGATGCCTTTTGTTTGTTGTTTTGATAAAAATACTTTACACCCCTATAAATTATTTAATATTTTCGAACCTCTCAAATTTTAGAAATAAAAACTAAAAAAGAGACTATAAGAGATTTTGAAACAAAAAAAAGGCCAAAGACTTTAAATAAACTAAGAGAGAGCCTAATATATATTTACCTTTTTGTCTTTTTGCCTTTTTGTCTTTTTGTTGTTTGTGTTTTTGTTTTACTTCTATGTGTGAAGAATGTGTCAATTTCTTTTCATACACTTTCTAGCACCGATGGTTTGACTTTGACACTGTTGTTTTTTAGTAGGTAAAGTCAATACAAATTTTATTTTATATATATATATATATATAGAAAGTAGGTAAAAACCGTGTGATAGCACTATTTTAGAGTAATGGATTTAGCATTGTTTATGCCCAAAATTCACTTTTGAATATGACTGTAGTTAGATAGCTTTTGGTCATATTATTTGATTGGGACTGTTGATCCATAAACATATTTGTGCTCATTTGCACTAGTTTTTTTTTTCTGAAAATGTTTTTCTTAAAAGAATTTTAAAAAGTATTTTTTTATAAGTTAAAATTTGGTTTCTACAAAATTAAAATTAAGTTTTTTTTAGAGTTTTAATTTTTTAAATCTAATCCAAATCCTTATTTCAAAAGATCGTATTATTTCAAAAATAAGTACTTTTTCGTTAAAAAAAAAAGGTCAACCCAAATAGCCTCTTTGTCATATACGTAATAACATGCAATTTGTGTCCATAAGATTTTACTTAATTATTTGAAGGCGCCGATTAATTAATAAAATAGAATTAAAAAAAAAGCTAAAAACCAAAATGTAAAATAAGAAAAAAGAAAGAGGTGATTAAAGCCATAAATATATTTATGATGTATGTATGTATGTATGTAACAACATGCAATTGTTATGTTGATGAGCAACAATGTTTGTGAAGGCAAGTTCCAAGATGCACAAATTGCTAGGTACATTGAACGTAGACGGGTAATGAGCTCTACAGCGTTTCCGCGTTTTGGGGACCGTTTCGTTTTAATTTGGGTGTGCTGTAGGTAACCCATTGCTTTGCTTTTACTTTCATGTTGACACTAGAATATTATGGTTATGGGGGGAGACACGTACATAGATTCATCGAACCTAGACACAAGTAGTACTTTTCACAGGAGCAACAAACTTATCCAGGGCATGTTTGGATTAGTTTTTTTAGGGAAAAAAAATTGTATTTTGTATAATAAATATTTTTTTAACAAATTTAAAGTTTTTAAGAAAAAGTCTATTTTAATTTCTTTCAGAAGTTAAAATTTTTAATTTTTTAAAGAAGTACTTTTCTCAAAAGTTTTAGAAAAAAAAAACATTTTTAACCAAAACCAATCTAAACGACCCCTCAATTAATTCTAATGTGATCTTATGGTTGGTTTCGATTGTTTATTTTTTAAATGAAAATACATATTTCTTCTAGATTTTGAAAAAAAAATTAAAATTACCTTCTTTTTTAAAAAAATCCAAAATTTTAACCTCTCAAATAAATATTTTTTTTTTACAAAAATAATGAAAAAAAAAAGTTTTTAAAAAAGGACAATTCAGACCAACCTTTGATATTGTCAAGAAAGGCCTAAATTTGACAGTGGAGACACTCGACAACGCGATCGAGTCCGCGTGTGGCGCAGATCTCATTGAAATATTGCATTCTTTGGATTTCCACGCCCGTTGGTCCTCTCCCTGGTCGGGCTGCCACTCATGCACATCCCTCGATTTACCTCCCGCCTGGTTAAGGGGCCTCTGGCCAGGTGGGAAAGGGGTTCTCCTTTGGTTAACCCTTTTAAAAGAAAGGCCTAAATTATTTGACATTTTCAAGTCTATTTCTAGGGAAATGCTTGAAAACGTGGAGACGAATTCAGACTTTTAAAACAATGTGCGTGTGTGTGTGTATGTATGTGTGCGGGATGTGGATCACGATCCACTCACTAAGTCAGAATGTGTAGGTGGTCAAGCATTTCCCCCGTTTCTAATATTTGACTGAGCCGAGAATTCTACAGATTTGGTCCACCATGAGCTTTCTACAGCTTTGCCCATCTGGAATGAAGCAACTGGGAACCAACTAACTACCAATACACACAGTTAGCAAGTCCGCGTTTTGCATTAGCACCATTAATGACAAGCAATTCATTCTAAATGTGTTATCATATTAGATTAGAAATAACAATAGTATCCCGTCTCTTTCCATTCCAGAAATGTAAGGCTAGATTCTGACAAACACCCCCTGCTTGTTTCCCTCTACCTTGGCACAAAGCTAGGGCAAGATGAATAAATCCCTATCCTGCCGCCTCGCCCTACCCGGTTATATATGTATATTTGTTACTTTTAATATGTTCTTATTTTTTTTTATGTAAACGTTATACCATTTTGTGTATATTATAAATATATCTTAATGTAAATTTTGTATTATTAGCAATCTCTTTCATTTAGTAGTAAAAGTCAATTCTTTTAATATATTCTTATGTATTAGTATATATATATATTTTTTAAAAAAATAATAGATAGGGGTTTTACCCTGGTTTTGCTTTGTTGCACCGCCATATTGAATTTGTTAACCTGTGCTCTATAGGGGCAGGACGAGATTTTTTTTTTTTTTTATTTCATCCAATAGGGGAGATGGCAATAAAAGTTTACCTTGGTATCAAGAGCGAGATAAGAAACAATGTAGGAGCTTTATTAATGTAGAATAAGAGTAAACGCACCCCGCTACTTCTTTGCTTAAGTGCCATCCTATACGAATACGAGTATATTAGCAACTTGTTTGGCTAAGCTTATTTGAGACTTAAAGCTGTATATAGTAAAAATATATATAAAAAGATACTTTTTTTTAAGAGCTTATAAGTTGTAAAATAAATTCACTTATAAGCTATAAAATAAGTAGCGCCAAACAGGCTCTAGATTCACTCTAACCGACAAAACCCTCATGTTGAATTTATGCGACCACGCAGTGCTGCCTACTTGCTTGGTTAAATTTTTGGGTATTGACTGGGAAAACTTTTTTCCAACAAAAAATTACAAATAAAATAAATAAAGTGGACCAATAACAAGAGTTGGAACTTTGAAGATCTAAAATTGAGCCCTTTCTCCATTAAAGCGCCTCCCGTCTAGAATTCTAGTGTCATAAATAATCACAACAAAAATCTTTAATAAACAGTGTTTGAGTGCACGCATCACGCAAGTTGTTCAGTTTGTACTTCATGTCACCTTAACCCATTAAACAAGATTGGGCCACTTGTCAGTGGACCAAAAAGGACCAGCCCATTTCAGGCTTCCTCTCTTCGGAATGAGTAACATGGGCTCTTAAAACTGGGCCTTGTGGGTCAACCCGATTCTGGGTTGTCTTTGGTTAGTAGACCAATTAGATCCATATTTGGTTTGGGCTTACTTTCCTGAGGAGTGGGCTAACATGACTCATTAGCTTCATGCATTACGGGCTGCTACTAATGCACTAGTTAATTTCAGTACACTTAAACATATTTGTTATTTTTTGATAAATAATGTTTATTTTTAAAAACTATTAGTAATAGCGAGTAATATTTATTTTTATATTTTTTTAATAAGTAATATTTATTTTATCAATATCATTTAATATTCTGAATAGATAGTGTATTTAAATATCTATTAGTAATTATAATTATAATTTTTTCTAGAAATTGTTCAAATAAGTTAAAATGTCATTAATATAAAAAATATATAACATATAGCAAACAATAGTTTTATATTATAAGTTTCAAATGCCCATTTAATACCTCAGACAACCGACCATTGTTTTTAAGTATAAAATTATACGTAATTTAATTAAATAAAATTTTATTTCATATAAAAATAACAAAACATAATTTTGTTTTTACTAAAATTACTTTTAACCAAAATTTTGTTTTTAAAAGACTTTTTTAGAAAATGACAAATTGAAAGCCAAACTAGCACTAATACACATTATGATCTGAATCATCATTTACTTACTAAATAATATAATGTTATTACATTTTAATAATTATACTGTCAAAAAGAAAAGAAAAACATTAAATTAGGAAAAAAGAAAAAAGCTGAAGCATTTTGTTACTGAAAAGGAAGCTCGACTCAAACAAAAGCAGGCAAGTGAGGAGAGAAGATATCTCCGATGGAGAGGGGTTTGAGGTGCACGCGCTCACAAGCGGCACCGGACTGGACGGTGCAGGAATGCCTAATCTTGGTGAACGAGATCAACGCGATCGAGGGCGAGTGGAAGCACACGCTCGCCTCCTTCCAGAAATGGCAGCTTGTGGTCGAGAATTGCAACGCCTTGGACGTTTACAGGAGCCTCAACCAATGCAAGCGCAAGTGGGAATCGCTTTTAAGCCATTACAATCAAGTTAAGCCCTACGAGACTGCTTATTGGGGCTTCGATGTGAGCGAGCGTACTGAATTGGGGCTCCCCGAGAATTTCAGCGCCGAGATTTTTCAGGCCATTGATAAGTATGTCACCGAGAGGAGGGATGAGGACGATTGGCGCGGCCGAGTCGGGCCCCACTCCGACCCGGATAGTGACCCCGAGGCTCAGTTCGAAGATGGCGATGGCGATGGCGATGCCTCCCACGACGTCGTTTTGGAAGCTGGTAATGAATGCTTATACTGCTTTTTTACTTTTGATTCCCCTGCTTTTTCTTTTCCTTTTTAATTTAGTTTGTGATGATTGTGTTTTGATTGGGATTTTCTTTTTTTCCCCAAAAAAATAATAAATTTACTGTTAAATTCCAATTATGGAGTCCATTGCGCAAAGTTTCTGCTATAGGTAGATTGTAGTGAAGGCGAAGCTCACTTTTGTTAGTAAGATATGCTGTTTTCGGCATTCGAATGCGTGATGATATTAACCAAAAAAAAAAGGCTTGATGATCAGGTCCACAGCAACAATTTTTGGATAAAAATAGCAAAGATTCCGTGATATAACTGAAGATTTTGGATAATATATGAGTACATAACAATGAGTCCAGACGCTCGCCGAAAATTTTATTGTGAAAATTGCACTATCTTTTATCGAGACGGGCTAATTTCGATACGGTAAGTTCAGATTGCCAAATTTAGCGTTAAGATTCCCCAGTGGACCAACTTTTGGATTGGTTTTTCAAAGTCCCTATTTGCCAGGGGTTTAGTGTATCTCCGGTGATTCTAAAGATCGCTTAACACTCCAAAAGGATGAGTGTCAGTGGGACTAGTGAGGGCTTTTGTCTAGGCCCCTATATACAGAAAGCATATGTGTTGAGTGTGGTGTCCGTGTTGCCAAGTCCTTTTTTGGTAAAACTACCCCAACAAGTGCGATGAATGTACTCACGCATCGTACAGTTGGGCCACTGAATGAGCTCATAGTAGTATCTGTCCTTATCAGACACCGTATCCAGGAATTGGAGTACCCAGTTTTCTTCCTGGTAATGAAGTCGATTGGCAGATTGTCTATACACTCAGCGACATGTGCAATTGCCTTTATCTCAAGGAGTTAGCTTAAGTATCTACACGAAGTCTTACGTATATAGAATTATAGATTAAACAAGGAGATTAATTGAAAAGAGCTTAATTGGATATCTGCTAATCTTTCTTTTGTTGTCTAGTTGTATTCTGCAGAGTCTCCTCTCCTTTTCCAATATCGTCATACATGCAGGTCTGGACTTTCTAAATGCGCATGTGCCACTGGTTGGGGTGTGGGGGTTAAGAAACTAGGAAATTGTGAAACTTTATTGCTAGTAATCTACTGAAATATTGTGCCAGCCATTGGCATGAATTCAAAAAAATGTTAGCATGGCTCACACATGGGTTTTTACTTATTTAATAAGGAAATTGTCCACTCCATCCTACTAGCTCTGGGCTTGAATGCCGGGCAACTGACTGTCACATCGAAATTGTAGCATCCTCTTTGTTACACTTTTTGCGTTGAGCCTATTTCAGCACTTGGGATTGCAGTTCGTTCTACTTTCATCTTGAAACCCATATAAGTCAGAATCTATTTGATGCCACATATGTGATTGTCATTGTGTCAGCTCCTCTGATCCCATAAGAGGTCTGGAACAACCTCTTACAAAGATGGGATAAGTACAATATGCTCCATCATTGTTATCATGATTTTAGAATTTTATACTTTCCCATCTCTGGGCTTCTGATTTTTCTGCTGGTCTCTGTCTCATTATAACCTAGCAGACATAGGTGATGAAACAAAAGGGTCTCTGCAATTACTCAAGTCTGCTTCTAAATGATTTGCTCTTGTTTTCCTGCATGACAATGATGGTTGTATGCTTTATCAGAGAGTGGGAGCTTCCCTGCATGTGCACATTGGCAGGGGGTGATTGTGGTATAGTAGTCATTCATTGTATCCGTTTCTCTTGTATAGCTGTATTGCTTTGTTCTTTGCCACTTCTCTCAACTTAGGTTGCTTTCCAGTGTTCCCCATTCAACTCTTTCCTTTTTTCCCCCTTCTCCTTTTGTTTTACGTTTCCATTCTTTTTCAATACTGTTTCATCTTCTAGCAAAATACCGGTGATACATAAATTTCTCTAATCAAATGGACATTTTACTTGAATTTTGGCATTTTACTCAAAAGGAAAAGGGAAATTAATACTTCAGGAATTATGTGTCATGGTATGTGAACTACTTGTATAGATTCACAGGTTTTCTTAAGATCCTCTAAGATGAGTTGGCATTTATGATTTTACTTAAGAAAGGAAGGATCTTCTATTAATTATCTAGATTGATGGGCTGTGTTTTTGCAGTTCAAGTTACTTATCAGCTTCACCTTGTGATTTCTGGTACCAATAGGTCCAAAGAGGCAATATAAGAGAGCGCTCCCTCAGAAACGCAAAGTACAAGAAAGATTAAATCCCTGGAGACATGCCATAGGCAAAAAAGTAAAACATGAGCCCTATAGCTTGAACGAAAGGGTGAAGCCTCCAAAAAGCCATGCCGTTGTAAAAGTGAAGCCTGAGCCCAGCAGTGCAGAATATAAGTCAAATGGAAAGGTAGAGCCCCCCAGAACCTGGACGGCCGGAAATTTGAAGCTTGAGCCTGGCAGTGTAGGAGGAGTGGAACAGACGATGGCTGAAAACCTTTTGGAAAATGCAAGAATGATCAACGCGGTACTCGAAGGGAACCTGGGCGAGGACGTGGACTGCAAAACGGCTGATTTGAAAAATTACGAGGCAACACAGAATGATTTCACGGGACGTCAAGGTGATAAGCTAATTCATTATCTTGGAAAATTTGCTGATACCCTTAGCCAGCTCTGTGATCATCTCCAACAATGTAACTAACTTTCTAGTAATGCTTTAACAGAAACACTTTTCTAACTAACTTCACTTCTGGTGAATTGTCATATTTATGGCTGAAAATCTAGCTAATATGAATTAATCCGAAAGTGGGAGATCTTTGTAAAATTTGGAACTGTTAATATTCTGATAGTTCGGGTAACTAGTTATCCTAGGTTGTCTTACTTTAAAAGCGAGTTAAAGTTGCATATATTAGATTCTAAAGTGAGTTTGACCTTTCTCTGAATCCCACGGTTAATGGGAGTTGTATGACCGGACTTCCCTTTGTAGCGATGTCCTTTTATTTAAAAATCGTGCAAAATTCGACATAACAACATTCGTCGGATTCAAGCCATATACAGCATTTCAATGTTTTCTTACGTTCTTTTTTTTTTTTTTTTCTTTTCTTGTTATTTTTCTTGAGCAATGCAATGTAAGATACCCAGATGTCAGTGATCTTATGCGTCTGACCAAAATAGAAAAAAGAAATTTTATGTTGCTATCCTTGTTGCGCAATTCAATAAACCTTTACTTATAGAAAGAAAAATCAGAGGTCAACAGTAGGGAGCACAAGCATGACACAAGACAATGAGGTAATAGAAATAAATACGCAAACAAAAAAATTACTGGTTGATTTTATATAGCAGGTACGTGTCTTGGTGTTCTATGCTAGGTTTACGAAAGGTCGAATTTATTTTAAAGTTTATTGTATGTAATTCTATTTTACATTTTATAAGTTTTTTTTTTTTTAACACACAACTTTAAAACAGGTAAGTTTCAAATCGACAAATAATTAGCCCAGTAATTTGTTAGTTACCACCATAAAGGGAACAACCATATAGAAACAGCTTATTTAGAAGCTGCGGTGTTCTTGATGCTTATTCTTTGACTTGGCTATGCATCTCACTCAATGGCAATAATGAAAAAAAAAATATGGCTTTCAATTAATTTAAGCTGTTTATGTTATATCACCAATAAAAAGAAAATTAAGAAAAGGGACTTACAGTTTATACGCCCATAAAGCATGAAACAACTAAGAAAAATAAAATAATACTCATTAACTGGCCGGCCATAACGGCTAGCTTATGTAATTCATTAATTAGTGGACCTTGTCAATCTCACCACCTCATTTATGCCCATTTGTCTTCAACAGTCATGCCCTCCTCATTCTCAGTATTTCATGATCTCCAGAATCTCCATTCTCTTCTGTTTCTTTCCTTCTTTATCATCCAGAAACTTCCATTCAACCATGAGTGTTCCTGGACATCAACCAGCTATGTCGCCTTTGACGACGTGGTGAAAGTTATCAGTTCGAGCCTGATTATCCTTGAAATCGTCTGGGAGCACATATAGAAACCACCTTGAGCACACATTTTGATCATGGCGAGTAGGACATGGTACTTGCTTCTTGTGATTCATGTCTTGTTAATAGCGGCCGCTCTTACATCAGCCGATTACCCCGAGGAGAAAGCTGTTCTGATGAGGTTCAGGGAGTCTCTTCTGAATGCCACCGCACTAGATGGTTGGAACGAGTCAGTAAGGTTGTGTAATTGGAAAGGTGTGCTTTGTCCCAGTGGCACCTTCAAAGGGTTGAGACTTGAATTTATGGGACTAATGGGGAAAATTGATGTCAGGGCACTAGCAGCGTTGAAAACATTGTATACTATTAGTTTCATGAACAACAACTTTACGGGTCCTATGCCTGATGTCAAGATTCTGAGGCCTCTTCGAAGTTTATATTTGGCCAATAATCAGTTTTCTGGTGAGATTCCTGACGATGCATTCTCGGGCATGAAGGGTATGAGGAGAATCATTCTCGCGAATAATTTGTTCACGGGGCGGATTCCCTTGTCCCTTGCGACGTTGCCGAAGCTGGTGGAATTGCAGCTTCAGAACAACCAGTTCGAGGGTCCAATACCAGATTTTCCACAGGAAGGATTAGACGTTAATTTTGCAAACAATAGCCTTGAAGGTCCTATACCAGCTCATCTAGGCAGCAAGAATTCCAGCTTATTTTTGGGTAAGTTCTCATCATATCTGTAGTTTTTGCATTTTCTGATTCAATTTGCTTTCTTTCATTTGTCAATCTACAGTGATTCCCTTAGTCTTCTCCGCTCTTTCACGGACAAAAATTAAACATAATTAACCATCCTCTCAACTAAAACGACTGTATCATTAATTTTGTCACCACCAAATTTCTATTATAGCATCATAACTTCACGAGATATTAGGTCCTATTCTGATTAGCAACATGCGGTAACAAAAAGATTATTGCTAGAGTTTGAATATCGTGGGCTTGTAGAATAGAAGTGTACAATTTAGACAACCTCCAAGCATGCATGCAAGTATGACCTCACCACCATTCACCCATCTTTTACACAAGCATGGTGTAACTATAATGTTGCAATATTATGAGAAGATCTTAATTAATGACCGAGCGGTGTATGCAAGCATATTTGACTATGAGAGACACGCTAGGCCAGTGTGCCTATTTGACTGCTTTGTGTGTGATCAAAGCTCCTAGTTTCAAGCTATGAAGAGCTAGCATATCTATTTTTGATATGCAATCTTGATTCTTACTGCCAGAATTGATACAATTGTTTGGGAGGTTCAGGCATAGTTGTAAGCCACCACCATCAACCACCTAATCTAATATCCAGTTGACCGTTGACTAAAATATAATTTTCACATTCTTTAATTTGCCAACATAAGCAACCGCGTGCAGCCTAATTAATTGGAAAATTAATTACAATTAATCAAGCACCGACGTGGACAATTTATTGAATTTTATAGTGTTATAGTATTAGATGTTACAATATGCTTATTTTGTATATGAAAAAGGTCATAAGAGATTACTATATAAGATTCGAATTTCCTACCCTACATATTTAAAAAAAAAAAAAGAGAGAAAAGCTATTGATATAAGAGCAAGAAGCAAGGATCTCTTGGATTTCATGGAACAGATTAATTTTAGAATAGAATCTCATGATTTTTAATGTAATAATTAGCGTTGAGCTTTAATAGGGTTTTTGTATTATCTATATATATATATCAAAAGAAGTAACAAGTATTATATGGTCGGACTGGAAAATAAGGTCCGGCATATTTCTGAATCATTTCTTTTTTGGGTCAGGGCATATTTCTGAATCTTCAAATGACTTCAATTAAAACAAAAGAAAAAGGGAAAAAATGAATTATGATTAAACTTAAAGTCCTTCAGAATTCAGAGTGTACAGACATAGTTGAAAAGACATGTTTCTTCAGTTAGAAAATTTGGATTATTAAAATCGATTCGATATAATATTATAATTTTATTGAAAATTTTGATATTTTAAAAGAAAATGAAACAGATGGATATTTCTAATATTCTATTAGATCTGGTTTGGTTAATATGTTTTGGCTTTAGCTTCCAGGTGTTTCCAATGACGTGTGTGCGCGTCCTGTTGATTGCAAAAGTCAGAGAGAGCTAATAGTAAGATAATGAGAAGATATCAATAGACAAATCTCTAAATTCTATTTTGTTGTGATTATGGTATTGTGTTTTTAAAGTTTTCCCACAATCTCTTTCTACTTTTAGAACGTCGTAATATATATTTATTAATAAGTTTTTAAAAATAAAAAATAATATTTGAAAATTTTAAAACAAAGGAGGCTCAACGCAATTTAAATAACTCACAAAAGGGTCTAATGTATTTGATTGTTTATATAATTCTGTTAAAAATATTACGTATGTCACCCATTCCTTAATACCAACTTGATTCATAATTTGTGGTCAAGTAGACATCTTCCTAATTAAGCACTGTGTTTCTTAATCATTCATGCAAATTTTTGACAGAATTGGTATCACATATTATCCAATGGACAGTTTTGCAATTAATTAAAAATACCGTGGAAATAATGTGAAATAGTGCTTAGAAAAGTTAATTTGACCTAGAAAATGTTGAAAATATCTTTCAATTTAAAATAATTACTCTAAAATCGATATATTCTTCCAAAATTGACTTAAAAAAAAAACTAGGTAACTTTCTATTTCTCTATCATCTTTTTTTCTGCTCCTTAAAATTTCTCTACTTTCGTTTTCCTTTCTTTATTTGTAGATATAGGCTCATTTGAATTGGCTTTTTTCAAAAGTATATGTTTTAAAAAAAATTCAAAATAGCTCTTTTTTAATAGTTAAAAATTCTTACTTTCAAAAAAAGTTATAATAAGAATTTTAGTTTTTCTTAATTTAATTTAAACACTTATTACAAAAAAATATGTTCTTTTCTAAAAAAAGAATACCTTTCTATAAAAAAAAACTAATCCAAATAAGTCCGGAAACTGTTTTATCAGAAAAAATTAATGTGCTGATACTAATTAAACAGGCCCTTTATAAATTCTTGAACCAAACAGGGAACAACCTATGTGGGAAGCCATTGAAGCCATGCAAGAAGCATTCCATCCCAAAGCTCGCCATCGTCCTCACCATTTTCGCCGCAGTTTCACTGCTTCTCATCATCACAATTTCACTCATCTGCTTTTGCTGCCGCAAGAAACCGTCCCGCTACGAAAAATCAACAGTGGAAAATCTCCACAACATCAAAGCATCCCACGATGATGATCATCATCATGCAAAGAGAATCAAATACCCAAATCACGCAAACAACTACAAGAACAATCCAAACGGAAAACTATACTTCGTGAAGAGCAGAAGAGAGAGGTTTGAGTTAGATGACTTGCTTAAAGCTCCTGCAGAATTGTTGGGGAGTGGAAGCTTTGGGTCTTCATATAAAGCAGACCTTTTTAATGGAGAAACAGTGGTGGTAAAGAGGTTTAGGCAGATGAGTAATGTGGGGAGAGAAGAGTTCCATGAGCATATGAGGAGGTTGGGGAGGCTTTCACATCCTAATCTGCTTCCCCTTGTGGCTTTTTATTACAGGAAAGAAGAGAAGCTTTTGATCACTGACTTTGTTGCAAATGGTAGCTTGGCTAATCATCTCCATTGTAAGTTAATTATCTTCCAGAAATTTGTTACTTCTCTTCTATTTCTAAAAAGTTTTGTACGGGGTAAAATTTGATTGTTGGGATTAGAGATAGCTCAAGTGATCGAGACAGTCTTTCTAGGGGTGAGGTTATGGGCTTAAATTTTGTGAAGGACGGAGGTTGGGTTGGGAGCAGGGGGAGGTTTATTAAAAAAAAAAAAAGAGAGAGAGAGGAATTGAGAGTTCTTGGAAAAACTTCTGCATTTGATGGTAAATACTAAATAGCTTTTGTCACATGCCCAGACTCTTAGACCTGAGAGCAAGACTGCGTTGGGAGCTACCTCTAGGTTTTGCACTATCTAGTCCAGTGTGATTGTGATGTGTACTTTTGATGAAAACGTCAGTCTTTAATGGGGTGATTGTGATGTTTTACATTGATTTACGGGGTGATTTTTGTGACCATCTTGGGCCAATTAGTTTGAGGGTCTAATAAGTTATTTATTTTGCCTACGACGTTAATCTCGCTCAAGGACATAACATTTTTAGTCTTCTATATTTTTTTCCCTACTTTTCATAAATTATTCCAATTTCTGAAAACTAATGCATCTACACATGAACAGGCAAACGAAGCCCAAACCAAGCGGTCCTGGACTGGCCAACACGCTTGAAAATTATCAAAGGAGTAGCCAGGGGCTTGGCTTACCTATACAAGGAGCTACCAGGCCTAACAACACCCCACGGTCACCTCAAGTCCTCCAATGTTCTACTAGACCAAACATTCACGCCAATTCTAGCTGATTACGCTCTAGTCCCAGTGATCAACAAAGAACACGCTCAGCAGCTCATGGTGGCCTACAAATCGCCCGAATTCACCCGGCGCGATCGTCTGACAAGGAGAACAGATGTCTGGAGCCTCGGAATCCTGATCCTGGAGCTGCTGACGGGAAAGTTCCCGGCGAATTATTTAAAACAAGGGAAAGGCGCCAATGCGGATTTGGCGACGTGGGTTGAGTCAGTTGTGAGAGAAGAGTGGATAGGTGAGGTGCTTGATAAGGACATGGAAGCTGCTAATGCAGAAGGAGAGATGCTGAAGCTGCTGAAGATTGGGATGTGTTGCTGTGAGTGGGATGAGGAGAGGAGGTGGGGTTTGGAGGATGCTGTTGGGAGGATTGAAGATTTGAAGGAAAGGGATGATAATTTTGATGATTCTGAAGCAGATTTCTATTCTTCTAAGAGCTATGACTGAAAGATGATGATGATGATGACGACGACGACGACGATGACTTCTGCTTCAGGAATGGTTAAAACTTGAAATATGCAATCCTGGATATAAATATACTTGGAATTTGAAAAGATTGTCAAGATAGATGATACCACCACACCATGGGGCTTTTGTATGTTGCTGTGTGGGGCAGATGTGAATTAAAACCTTACAAGTTACTAATTCATTTTGTGAGCTACTAAGCCTTAATACTTGTTTAGTCATGCTTATTTTAAGTGTTTATAAGTATTTTTTATAAAAAATAGTAAAAGAATTATTTTTTTTTTTTAGTACTTATAAGTATCTAAATAAATAATGTTAGACAAGCTCTTAATTGTTTTCTTCCAATTGTACTCTTACTTACATTGAAAGATTTTTGTGTTGTTTGCTCAATAACATTTTACATTTCTTACTTAATTGTAATCAAACTTAATGTATTTTCTTTTTCCTTGCAAGTTATTGGCTAATCAGGAAACTAGATCCTCAAGATTCATACTCTGGATATGAAGACTTGGAGTTTGCAATCAAATGCAAATTTTGCTAAATTAGACACTCCATCTAAAGATTTTAAGCAAAAATTATGCAAATACTCAATTTGCTCTTCATAATGGACCCCACATTACGGACACAAGAGTTATCCCATGAATAATTTGAGAATATATTTTAAGAAATTAGATTAATTGCAAATCATTTTTTAAGTTAAGGTACATCAAATTACATTAAATTTAAAATTAATCCTAAGACCGAAAGCAAAAGACGTGTCAATGTTGGTCAACTACATTTTGCTTCCTATTTTCCCATTGTATTACCGACTTCCAACCCTAAACATATACATAGAGCAGACCACAAACAACGTTTTATAGCTTTCTGAAAAGAGAAAAAAGAAGAAAAAAAAAAAAGGAAAAAAAGAGAAAGGAGAAGAGAGAGATAATCAAAAAGGGTTACCCAATAAAACCCATATTAGATATTTTTGGCTCTCTGCTGCTTATCATCTCATACATTCCTCCAAAAAGAAGAAGAAGAAGAAGAAGAAAGATGCCAGGGTTGACCTGCAACTCATGCAACAAAGAATTCAAAGACGAAGCTGAGCAAAAGCTTCATTACAAATCCGAATGGCATCGTTACAATCTCAAACGCAAGGTCCTTTCTTTTCTTTCCTTTTCTTCTTTCTCCTTCTCTTTTCTCTCTTTTGCTTCTATATTAAATTAACTGTATTTCATATTTGATCTTAATTACCCCAGAGTTAATTGGGTAAAGATCGGATTTTTTCGAGAAAATGCAAAAGGGTATCGACTGACGAGGGTTCCTTTTTTTTTTTTTAATAATTTGTTTGTTTGCTTGTTTATCTTGGTGAAGCATGTTACTAGCGAAGAAGCGCATTGTACGACATTCTTAACTTAAAAAGATTATATTTGTGAAGATGTTCTGCAAATTGTATAGTAGTGGTGGCTTATGTTTTCAGAACAGTCATGCGCTTCAACTATATGCAGATGGTGTTTGTTTCTATATTATTTGTATATTTGTGTGTTTATGTATATACACATGTCTGTATGTGATAGTTACTTTGCAATTTTCGTTGTTGTTAGTTAGTGTAGATACCGGGTATCGAATTTAATGAGGGAAGAAGCCCATTTTTTTCAACTTTTTATGTGTCAATGTTTGGAAATGAGCTGAAGATCAAGTCTTTCCGCCTTAATTGGTAATGAGGGAAAGATGACTTTTTTAAAGTTTTCATGAACTTATCATTTTCGTGGAGGAGCATGGTATGAGCGGTTAAGCACATTCAATAACAGTATTAAATGTCGTACATGTCTCTATGTGTGGAGACATGTCAAAGATAGGACATTTTGATAATAAGAGAAGAAATTCCTTCCCCTTTATCTCCGTGGGAATCGCGCTATGAGCATTGGAACACATTGTGTGAGGTCTTCGTAGACGATGCATGTATATAGTGTCAAGGGGGTTGTGCCTTCAAGTAATTCTCGTGATATCTCTTCACTAGCTTATCAATCACAGAAATTTGAATGACTTGTCTTTTGAGGTAACTTTCCGATTATTAGGTTATAATGAGCTATAGATATCGAACCTGGGTACTCGTTGCTGTTAGAACAGTCAAAAGATTTAATTGTTGGTGATCTTTTAGTAGCGGATATACGAAGTTCTTTTATTTGTCCATGTGTTTATGTTAGTGTGCCTGATACGAACTCATGTGTTGTGGATTAAGGTGATAAAGTCAAAGGAGGTCAGAACTAGCAATCAATGCAAACTTATGATGTTTGAATTTTGTTAACATAGGTGGTGATTGAAGGATTTCAGATAAATATTGTCGTCCGTGTTCATTTTAGCTGGGTATTCTGACATATGGAATGAGTATACCTTTTCTTCTTCAGCTTTTGTGAAAAATATGAACCTTGTGGAACTTTCCTTAGGTATTACAATCATGGATTGTCAAAAGGTCTGCTATCATGGTAAAACTTAGTTTTACCATGACATCATTAGAAATTCTTCACTTGAGATCACGCATTTCCTTGGTGTTCACAAAGCACAGGTGGTCTGGCAACTCCATGTGAAGGAATTAGCTTTTATAATGCAGGGAAGGTTAATTGCTTGCAATTTTCAGTGAATGTGTGTGTTGGGCAAGGTGCAGCTTATGAAGGTAAAAACATCCGGGTTTAACCAGATATTGAGAAAATGTTGCCAAAAAAACCAGGAGTCTCATTGTAACTTATGTCAGTATCAGGAATAAAATTGAAAAAAGTCCTAGTACATGCTATTGAGTGATGAAGAAGCATCTGGTGGTAATTTAAGAATGACTAGACATTTTGTGGCACCAAAGAATAGGAATATATTGTGCTTTAAAATCTTTTAATGGGCATTTGAAGAATGATCTTTCCAGATGCGCAGGTGAAGATAAAGAAGATTGAGAGCTTAAACTTCATGAGTAAAGAGTGCATTGAGCAGTACCATTTAATTGTTGATGAGGTTTGGCCTTCGGGATCTTGTTAGTTAGTATTTGATACTAATTGGTAGGCGATAGAAATTAATCAGGCCCTAATTTGCATTGTGGTGCCACATCTGTAGAGGACTCTTAACTGGTGGCAAAAGTCTAAAACCAAGAAAGGGTGTCCTCATACTTGGTTCTGGAGACCCATCATCACTCCACATATTTAACAGCAAGTTGAATCGGTGGATGTGGATTTGGTGTATTACCACTTCACTTTTTCTATACCTTCAAGAGAAGGTTGCAACTAATCTAAATCTAAGATATTGTCATCAGTGAGATGACATGCAGGAGCAGCAGTGACCAAGAATGTCACAACAATTGGCAGTTAAAATCGTGGATGTACTCCATTTAGAAGTTAAGAACTTGGAATTGATGTGAGATATGTTTTTATCTTTCTCTGTTCCAGTAGGGCCATGATGTGAGCCCAGACATGACACAAGTTCCTATTTATTAGAGATGCCTGTTGTATTAGTTGGAATATGTCTTTGTTTTTGTAATTCCATATGTTAACTTCTCTTTTCTACTTTCCTACTTCAGGTTGCTGGAGTTCCTGGGGTGACAGAAACACTTTTTCTGGCCAGACAATCTGCACTGGCACAAGAAAAGCAGAAATCAGATGAAGTCCCAATGCTTTATAGTTGTGGTCTTTGTGGCAAAAGTTATAGAAGCTCTAAGGCTCATGCTCAGCATCTAAAATCTAAAAGTCATTTATCACGAGCTTCCCAGGGAACAAGCAGTCAAGATGAGGATACTGTTATAGTTAGGCCTCTTCCACCCCGAGTCGGAAAGGGGGCTGAGAAAAAGCTCTCACAAGATGAAGTGCTGGACAGCGGAGATGAAAGTGAGGAGAGTGAGTGGGAGGAGATTGATCCGGATGAAGATTTGGTCTGTGAAGCCACAGATTCTTTGACACAACTTAAGGTGAACGAGTATGCATCTAATAGCACCATGCATGACGAGGAGGGTGATGCTGATGAGAATTTTGAGGAGTTGGATCCATCATGTTGCTTTATGTGTGATTTACAGCATAAGACAATTGACAATTGCATGGTTCACATGCACAAGCAGCATGGGTTCTTTGTTCCTGATGTTGAATATCTGAAGGATCCTGAAGGCCTTCTTATTTACCTTGCCCTTAAGGTAGTGATGATATGTTATTGTGTTATTAACTTACTTGAAGCGGGAAGTCTTTATGTCTTAATTCTTTATTTAATGTTAACATTGCTGTTATTTTCTTGATCTTAGTTTGCACATTTATTCGGCAGTCTTTGCTTACCAGTATTCTGCATATTATTCTGTAGGTCAAAAGGGATTTTTTGTGCCTGTATTGTAACGAAAGATGTCATCCTTTCAGCAGTTTGGAGGCAGTGAGGAAACACATGGTGGCAAAAGGTCATTGCAAAGTACGTTATGGCGATGGTGGGGATGATGAGGAAGCAGAGTTGGAAGAATTTTATGATTATAGTAGCAGGTTGCCGATTGCCTCTTTTATCAACTCCTAAAAGCCTTTTACTCCAAAATCATACCATTAAGTGACCTATTTGTTAATATATCTGACGTTGTTCTCCTCTTGGTTACAGTTACATGGATGTTGATGGAAACCAGCTGGTTGCAGTGAATGACATGCATGATGCTGTTGAGCTTGGAAGTGGTGGATCTGAGCTCATAATAAGAAAAAGAACTAATGATGGAATATCAACCAGAACACTTGGGTCTAGGGAATTTTTGAGATATTATCGTCAGAAACCACGTCCTACATCAGCAAACGAGACTGCCATTAGTTCTGTCTTAGCCTCAAGGTACATAATCAACCTCTTTTTCATTTTTCCATGTTCCTGAAATAAACATACAATGGTTTGCTCACAATTTTAAGACGTTCCACGTGGCTGTGGCCTCCCATATACATAAAACAAGAAAAGGGAAATAGAGAAGAAAGACAATAGCAAATGAGCTGCAAACTACATATCCACAGCTCAATGTAATGTATGACGATACGAATAAGTTGATTCTGAATGTATCAATTATTTTCCTTTTCCTGGAATGTGGACCATTTCAGAATGCGTTAAAAAAGGAAACGCCCTTTAAATAAATGATCCAAAATCTAATGGGAGGCTAAATAACTTTGACCATTTCAGGTACAGAAGTATGGGCCTGGCGACTGTTCAGTCGAAAGAACATACCGTAAGGATGAAAGTGTTGAAGGCCATGAACAGGTCTGGTGTGGAGGCTATGCGCACCAAGATTGGCATGAAGAGCAACATCATCCGCAACCTTCCCAGGAACGAAACTCATTAGCTGTACTAATCATCTCAACAAAGTCAAGCTTCTTGTTTCTTTAGTAATTCTACGGCTTGCTACAGACGGTAATGTTATGATACACAAGCAATGTATTTTCTCTTGGTCAAGATTAAGATTTCTGCTGGCAAAGAAAAAATGATAACAACTGGAAAGATTTGATTTTGTTTTTCATTCCCTTGTCATCAGTAGGGCAAGGCTAACCGTCTTTATTTTCCAAATTATGTAATAAGACATATTTAAAAGCATAAATATTTTAGTTTCTTTATAATATTTTTGGTTTCAAAATTTATAAAATTTATTACTCTCTTCTATTTTCTTTATGAACCTTGTCCTTATAGTTTTATCTAGTCTAAACAAGACTGGAGTCCTATTCTTTTATTTTCCTTCCATTGTTAGTTTTTTGCCCTTAAAAGTAATGTCAATGGTTCTTTTTCTTTCTTTTTGGTTAAATATGTGATTTTTGCACAATGACCACTTGCAAAGTTGGAAGAATAACAAGAATTCTTTGACCAACTTACTCAATTTGATAGCACATTTGAATTGTTCAAAATTGTTACATTCTTATACTTGATACATCGAATAAAAAATTTATATTTATATATATTACATTTTTTGGAATATGATATTTTTATAATTTATTAATTTTTATTCCTATGTACAAAGGTAAAATTTCACATTCCCATGTGTAGGCGTACCGCAATAGGTAGAAGGGTGATTTGCAGATGGGTGGGCTTCTGGCTATATATACATGTTAAAAAATCAGTTGGTTTAATTTAAATGTAAACCAATTAATTTTGATTTAATTTGAAATATAGTCAAACTAAATCAAACTAAACCATTTACACCACAATTGCTAGCCGAAAAAAAATGTAAGGATATTTTTTTTTGTCTTTAGGTTAAAGAGTATTTCTTAAAAAGTTTTTAAGAATACTTTTAACATAAAAAAACATTATAGTCGCGTTTCAAAACGTGATTCTCAATAATGAAAAGTCATTTAAAAATCATTTCGGTAAACTAAACGCTCTCTGATGATTTCGTGATCTTAATTCATCAGTGGAGACAAAATTGACTAATTCTTTTACAAATAATGTGAATTAGGTTGACCAACTTTGACCAATTTAGACCTAAAAAAAGGCACTAGTTTTGATGGGAAATTTTTGCTTGCCATTGTAAGCAAATTTGATGTACGAAAATTTTCTTCTACACGACAATACAAGAATAATGTGACACATGAAACTTTTTCTCTACACGGCTCTTATAGAATGATTGAAATACATACACGGCTCTTATGGAATGATTGAAATACATACGTAAAACAAGAAAAACAAACATCTTGATTTTTATTTTTATTTTTATTTTTTGGGTGGTCAAAGGTTGAGTTGGGGCTAACAGAATACCCATGAAGCAGCTTTTCCAAAGGTAAGATTTGCAAAAGAGGCTAATACAAACACCAAAGAACACATTTCATAAAGCAATCCAAGTGAATTGAATTTCCATAAGCAAATATTCTAGCTGAAACAGTTAAAAGCCCAAATCCTTAACACTTTTGCACAGATGATTAAAAGGAAATTCAGAAACCATGAGTACAGAGCACGAAATGCACTCGATTACATCTGCGAAGCTTCGGCATGGCATCGCCATAGACGGTTCTCACCATGACTGCTCTTTTAGCTTCGCCATTCATCCTACGGCACTAGTCTGCTTCTACTCACACTACAAAATAAGGAAATCAAGAATTGAAGCTACAAACACAATTATTCTAATCCTGCAGAAAGAGAATAAGCCGCAAATGAAAAGGTGCGGTGACGCGCCTTATCATGTGATAACATATTTAGCACATATGACGAATATAGCTTGACACGTTATAATGCAGGTTGTACCGATAGTGCTTACCTAATTGTCGTAGAAGCGTGAACGGCGTCTCCTAGAACTGAGACAGAAGAAAAAAGTCATAAGCAATAAAGAAGAGAAAAAAGTCATAAGCAGCAAGTACATATATGTCACCAATACGAAAGAAAAAGTATGGAGAATGAATACTTGCAGATCAACCAAAGACCCGTTTGCCAATGATCTTCTCAATATTACAATCCATACCTACATAATCGGCCTGGACATTTAATGCGTTGATCCATAAACATGTAACAACAAATCCAATGCCCCCGGAGTGACAGTCTCCTTGTATGAGGTATTAATCATCCTTGGTGGAATGAGAACCCGGCCAAGGAGCGGAAAAGATCAGCAGACCCCCACTATACGAGAGCTTCTTTATCGTTTTATGCGACTACGAATCATTTTGTTGAACAAGCCTATCAAAAGCTGATTTCGGCAAAGATTTCTTTGGCATAATCAGATAGTATATATAAATTCTAACATGAACATAGAACCCAGAGACGGTAAACTCGAGGTAACGCAATCATAACTCTAGGATTTTCCTGTGGCTTCAAGGACATACATGAAGAAATTTACATTTGAAATGTTCCCAACCCTTTAAAGATTCAGAAGCTCAGGCCTCCGCAGATACAATATAGAAATCTAATTAGTACTAGCACACAACTTGAATAATGAATAGAATTCTAAAAAAGACAGTATGTGATCAACTGTGACATTCAAAGAGGAAATGAAGACGGTTGGGTCGGAATTTGGATCAGGGGCAGACTGGCATGGACCTGGAGGGATGTACATTCTAAGCAACTTTGGTGCATAAAATGTTAACATGCATGAAATCAGCCAAACAAATGCTAACTCACCTTCGATGACCAGCTCTACCCCTCGAGAGTCCACTTGCATTTACCAACTCATCGTCGGTCTCATCGACTCTATAATCCGGAAATTCTACAGATGTCACAGAACCCTCATCAGAGTTGGAAGCATCGTAACTCAAACGGCGGTTTCCTCTTCTCGTATCGCTTACTCTTGATCTTCTTCTGCTTCTGGAGGTCCTGAAGTTATCAAATACCTGATATAAGATACAAGAAGTCCACCAGTTTCCTTCGTCCCCTGGGAAATCTTCAAATTCATCTTCAGAGTTGTCATCCCCATATTCAATCACATAATCACCCAAAACCACCCCACGGGGGACTTCTGCATGGATAGTACTAAGAACATCAATGATCTCAGAGGATTGCTGAAAGTTCTCCCAGTCAAGCTGCCGTGCAGGATCAATTTTTGACGGCCGAGCATGAGGATGCTCAAGCTGAGCATGTTGCCGAAGTTCCTTGTAGGTTCCCTCAAACACACATTTTGCCTCCTCACAATATCGCTTCTTGTCATCCAGATATACACGGATCTTATCAATTACTATCCATCCAGTGACTTCTCCTCTGCATAAGGGACATATTGCCTTGTTATTGGGTTCTGAATCAGTCAGATTTAAGCTCTCAACAGAGTTTACATCAGATGATGATGGTGACTGTGACCCAGATAACACTCCATGTGCTTGTTTAAAGCGGTCCAAACAATTTGAGTGCAGATGGTCTGTGTCACAGACAAAAGGACGACAGCCTTTCTCGTGTGACGAGCACTGAAGGAGAACACTATTATGAGGAACATCCAAGCATATGGGGCATACAATATCATCCCAGTTTGTATACAGCTGAATATCCTCCATAGAGGAAGTGGTTGTTAGAGCCTCTGACTACTGGAAGTTCTTCCACTGCAAGTATCTAAGAAGGTAACTGACTAAATTATGGAGTCTCTGCAAGCACGCAGAAGGCCCCTCCTTGCAGAAAATATTATTTCATTAAACTGCACAGAACCAAGCCAATAAGTGCTAAGGAATAGCAAAAAAAGGAACCGAAGAGAGACAAGCAAGGGAAAGCAAAATGCAGGTGATTGAGAGGCAAGAAAAAGGACAGGTTTAGCATACACATTAACATAAGCAAGTGTGCAGACACAGAATCATTTAAAAGAATGCATATCATACTCAGTAGCGTATGCACGTTCACAGACATAAGCTTGAAAATTCATGTGCAGCTGAAACTATAAAGCTGACAAAACAGCAGCTTGGAAAATTCATGCCTGGCTGTAACTATGAACGACTCACAAAAGTCAACATCAGCTTTATTGGTAGCTTCGTGTTATTTTTACTCTTAGGTTCTTTATCTACTGAAAAGGTAGATGTTAGAACATAAGCAGAGCTGTTAGTAAGGTTAAGCAACACTGAAAAAGTTGTCAAGAGTCCTTTTTTCTTCTAAACAGTTCTTAATTCTTATGAGGCACTCTTACTTATTTAGGCACAAGAGGAAGACCTGAAACTCTATAGGGCAGTGACAAGATACAAGTATCCTAAAATCAACTGAAAAATTTAGATATCATCCAACGGGCCATACAAAATGAAAATTGCCCTCCTATTTTTTACAAAAAAGTTGACATGCAAGGATATAAGGGTGGTTCCTTTACAAATTGACATAAACCATATACATCATTCTGAGCAGGACTTGAGCAGGAAGTTAAATTGATAGAAGATATGACTTATTGCTATTTGCTCAAACCTTGTGAAAATATGACTTTTTCTTTGAGTTCATCCTTCATCCTAGCAGTAGCCTTGTATATAGACACAAATTCTGGTATGTTCAACCCTCGAAACCTTAAAATACTTAAGATCTCCAGTGCCTCAGCATATCAAAAAGCTGGCTTTTATCATATACATGAGGTAATTTAATAATATGCGTATATGTATTGCTATAAGACCAGAATCCTCGTATCCACGAGCTTATCATATCCCCCTGCTTTTTCCCCTTATCCTTTTCCGGAGATTATATAAAATAGCTCTCCTAATTTTCACTTCAATATCAAAATTCAAAGGGATGATTCTTCTCCTCCCTTTACCTTATTTTCTTTTTCTTTTCTTTTTTTACTTTTAGCTTTTTTACATCAGTAAAGTATCAACACAAAATCACAACTAATGAAGCCTATATGATAATATCAATACCCAGTAAGATAGAAGATCAAAAAAAAAAAAAAAGTGACATAAATTATACAATCCTATTACATATGTAAACAAAAATAAAAAAATAAAATCTTTTTTGCATAAACAAGAAAAAATAAAAACACATAGAATAAATCGGCTAAAACACACAACTAATTACCAAGGGAAAAAAAAAAAAAGAACACAAACAATGAAATCAAATGAAGAAACGGACTGGAAATTTTCCAAAAAGCAAAACAAAGTCAACCAATAAATTTGACTTATATTGCAAACAATAAGAACATCCCAAAAATGAAAAAAAAAAGGAAAAAAAAAGAAAAAAGAAAAAGAATTATAAGAGCCCACCTGGTTAATCGAAGATTCGGACAGTTTAAGAGCGAATGGAATGATGGGTCTGAGATGTGCGCTGTGTGTGTGTGTGTGTGTGATCAGTGCCGGGACAAAAGGTCAGAAAGACAAGACTAGGTAAAGTTCACCCGAAAATATTTGTGGGTTTGTATATAAACTTCTTTTTAAAGGCTTACTACGACTTTGACAAATTTGATGGGTGGTGGCGATGGACATTTGCAATATTTTTATCTTCTTTTCCTAAAAAAGAATATAAAGCAAGTTTGTTGATGGCCATATGGGTCCCACATGAGGTCGTGGATATGCTTCAACAGTAAGAGTAGAAGAATTCATTCCTTACGAGTTTAAGTTATATGAATTGTTGTGGGTTGAAAGTTTTGAGTAAATCGATGTATGGAGAGGTGGAGAGTCTTGATCGAACTCATTCATGTGTTAAAGACTTATTGTTGTGTTCAAAGTTTACTAGTTAGTAATCGGGTCAAATTAAAATTTTGGTGGCACTTTGTTAGTTGAATTTTTTTGTCAGTAAGAAAAAGTTTGTTTAGATGGATTTGAGGTAACTATATTTCACTCGTGGTTGTCAAGTTTTGCAAGATGTTCGGCAGTGACTCTGCTAATTAAATTTTCTTAGTACAAAAAAATATTAGAATTATATTATAAATACAAGCAACGATATAACAAGATTAAACGTACTGTAATACAAGAAAAAGTAAGAGTGGCCTTAGTTGAGAATATTCGAGGGAGAATCTTTCGGATAGGTTAAGCATTTAAGATGCAATAATAGGTTGTACGTATTAGAAGATATCAATAATGTATGAAAGTAATAAATGGTAAGAGAGGAAGAATTAAACTTCGGATGAGTTGAACCAAAAATGTTAAAGAAATCTAACTCGTATAAAATTTATAAATAAAATGATTTTTTTTGACAAAAATAAAAAGAAGCAGTATCATCAAATCATACAACCAATTTTTTATAGTCGAATAGGAATTGGTAATATTGGCTATCGTTTAGGAAATGGAAAGTGTGAGGAATGAAGAAAAGGAGACGTGCATTGAATATATTTTTGTGAAAGCTACATGAAATTTAATATGCAACTGGAAAGTGCAAAGATTATGCCAAATTTCATTTTCATTTCCAATTTTGTGGACCATGGGGATCGATTATACATACAAGCAATGTTTTATAATTGACTCATTATTAAAGATTACCCAGTATTAACTGCTTAATAAACTACAAAAAAAAAGAAGAAAAAGAAAAATTACTTTGTGTTTTTTGCTAAATAAGAAAAGAAATAACTATACTTGATTGTTATATAAAATTGTCAATGTGTATGACAGAGAGAAAAAGTTACAAACATCAAGCTCAAGTTGATTAGGTAGTTAAGGCCATCTGTGATAGTAATATGTCAATAACGAGTTAGCATTTGCTTCGTATATTTTGCTTCAAATTGGTGACAAAACAATAGCTTTATCTCCATTAAACTTGATTTAATAAAATTCCTTTATAGTTGACCAAAAAAGAAGGTTTTCAAGTGCTAAAACAAGGTATCATAATGTGAGATGTGCAAGGATTTGTGCTGAAAAAAAAAAAAAAAAGAAGTTGTTAAGTATGAACAAGAATATATTTATTCGCATTTAGAGTCACAGTGAACATTAGAATAGACATAATTATTAGAATAATGTTCAAGTTGAGCTTAATAAATTTTTGTTCGTCCTAAAAAAAACTGTTCACAATCAACCTTTGACAAATCACATTCGCAAGTGGTTGTATTTAAAGTGGATTTTAGACTTTTAGTAGTTATTTGAGGATCTTGATGTGCGGAAACCCGTGGGAAAAATTTCAAAGCATGTGACTTTTGATATTTTTGGTATTGGACCTTGTTAAACGGTTAAAAAGTATTTGACCAAAAATGATCAAAATGTTTTTAAAATAAATAAAAAGACTCTTTTACCCTAAATTTTAATTAAAAATAATTATTCATTTCAATTCACTCTCCTCATCATAACAACACACACTCTCTCTCTTTATTACAACTCTTTCTCTCTCTTATCATTATAACTTTTCTCTTTCCTTATTTATTTATCTCAAATTCACACTACTTTTTCTTCCCCCACCATGTCTCCCCCACTTTTTTGGTCAAAATATTAGCCAATATTCATTTCTCACTTATTTTTTAAAATATTTGCCTTTTTTCCTTCCAAAATCTGACTCCATAAAATCCTAATAAATTTTCCTCAAAAATTGCTTGTCAAATAGAATTAAATCCAAACAACCATATCTATGATGTATTGTTTATGCTTTTACATTGTAATAATATTATGACCGTAATTTAAATTTATAAAGTAATATATTTATAACAAATTATTTATTATATGATTGTTACAAAGTTATTTTATTACAATAAAATTGTATATGTGATATTTTTAAAAAAATGGGTATTTAGATAGAGAAACAAATAAAAATATTGCATAACCATTTTTTAACCCATTATACGTGTAAGAGGCAATACAGAGTTTTTTTTCAAAAAAACGTAAAACACAAAGTCTTTGATACATTAATACAATGGAGAATAATAGATGGCTAAAAATACTTTTTCTTTAGAAAAGAAATACAATAAAGAAAAAAATGTATTATTATAAGGTAAGAAAAAAAAAGGTATAAGGTATATGATAGGAAAAAAAAATTGTAAGAAAGATAGAGGAAAAGTAAGACATGAAAACAAAATAGTATAAGGATTAAGTCTATTATATATATATATATAAAAAAAAACTAGAAAACAAATCGGACAAATAACAATTATAATAATCTAAAGCTTCCCATTTTCCTTTACGTACCCCTTATCAATTTTTTTTTCTTTCTTCCAAATTATAATAACATTGTTCAGTAAATTGACTATGAAATAAAAGAAATATTTTAGACATAAAATAATTATGTTTGCTTTATTATTATTGTAACTTAGTAGATTATTATAAATCACAATATTATAACTTAGTTGATTATTATAAATTACAATATTATAACTTAGATTAGAAATTATATCTTAAATAATTAAGTAAATGAAGCGAAAGTTTATACTTTTGGCATAAATTAATGAAAGATTTTTATTTTAATGTAATATGTAACTATTGTCATTGTCAAAGAAATTAACTTAGTGGGCTATTGCAAATATTGGAATCTTATTAAAAGTATAAACAAATATTTTTTAAATTATAGATATATTTTTAATTGATTAAAATTTTATATTTTAGAAGAAAAATAATAAATAAATGAATAAGATCTACACTTTTTCAATATATTTCGATGTGGATAAAATTTTAAATTAATTTTTGTATATTTGTATCTATATATGTGAATTGAAATGTAAAAACGTAGAGAGAGATTGGATAAAGGGAAGAATTGTCAAAAAGATATTAGAGAAAACGTAGCATCACAAAATTTAAAAAAACTAAAGTCTATCCTAAAATACTAATAATATTAACTTTTTACAAACACTAAACATGATTGTTGCCGAACAAAGCCTTAATGGATGATCTTTTCCACAATACTATTAAAATGGCTCTCATTAGCTAATCCAGTGGCTAATTTAACCAAACACATTTTGTTTAGTTAATTAGTTAACAGATATCCACTAATGGTTAGTTAAACAGTTATGAACTACCTAAAAGACTATTAGCTACTTAAACAGTTATCATAATACCCTAATAGCTAAATGTGCCGCCCTTAAGTTTTGTTTGACTCAATTGCAAAATTTCAGTTGTTATATTGCAAAACTTTTAGCAATAAAGTTTTGTGTTACATTGCATAGTGGTATAATTGCCAAAAAATATTGGATAGAGGATAGGATTGATATATATATATATATATATATATATATATATATGATTGTTACATGTGACAAAAATAAGAGACAATTGGTATGAGTTACCCTTTTAATTTGATCCTTAACTTTAATTCACTTTTTAAAACTCAGAGAGTGAAAAGAAATTAGTGTGAATTCATAAATATTTAAAAATTTAAAATAAAAATTTGTTTAAAAGTAATCCAGACATATATAATATAATTCATATGAAATGGTGAAAAATCCAAAGTATAAAAAAATTATATCATTTAAAGTTTACAAGTAATTTATATTAGTTTAAATTACTATCATTCCTTAATATATAAATTAAACATGATAATAAGAGAACAATTTCTAGTTTTATTTTCTCGTTACATTGAAGTAATGCCACAGAAATTAATATGCACAATCTAATATTGGATAGTTATCAATTTCATCGGTACTAAAATGCGTCTCAATGAAATATTATGTAGCCACATTCTTATAAATCATAAATAGCCAGAGCTTGCTGCTAATCCACTAAAATTTTGCCTTTATTAAACGTCCTTTAAAATCCTGATAGAAAAATGATATACGACAATTATGATCTAATTTTATGATTATTGATTTATTTACATTAAAATAGCTTCTAAAGTATTACTTAATTATCATATTCAAATTTTAGAGTTATGGTACCCCAAAAAAAAATGAATAAAAAAGAAAATGCTCGTGACTAATAAATCAAATGAGCTATGAATAGTTGTCTTTACAATTTAGAGTGTGAATAGCTATCTTGAAAAGAAGCTTCTTGCGTAATCCAATAGTTTCATGAAAAAAGGTTTTCTTCCTTGAATTTATAATGCTTATCCACTTCTTTTGAGATGTCTCAAAGTTTTGTTACGTGTTTAATAAAATAAGCTAAGAAAAATAAAAATATGAAAAAATGAAAGTGATAGATGACAAGGTAAATATATACACAGTAATATTATATTTCAAGTTTCGAGTTTTTTTAAAATCTTATTTTTTTCGGCTTTCCAAATTTTTTTTAAATAATTAATTATACTTTCTTTAAAAAAAGAATCTTATACTCTAATTATTTAATTATTTATTTTTTAAAAGTGCTTTTAGTTTTAGTCATATTTTTGGTGTAAGTAAAAATTAGTCTAACATATAGAGACTATAAAAAATTTTATGTTAGTTAAACAACTAATAACGACATATTAGAGGGAAAAGAAAAAGTTACAAAGTTATTCAATAAAGGTAAATATATCTAAAGATATAATAAATTACAAATTTGTCCCCATTTTGATAATTTTTTGCCACAAATTTTTTTCCTTTGGCATAATACATGTGTGTGTCTATATATATATATATATATATATATATATATATGTATATAAGTCATTTTCTTTAAGTTTTCTAATAAATGAGTGTATTTTATCATTGACAATGTGACAAAAAATTTAAATATTTATCTTTGATAAAACTGATAGATTCTCTTTTCAATAAAATTGTTTGACTACGTGATTATTTTTAATAACACAAAACATAAAATAGAAAAAACATATAATGAGCATAATTGCAAAGTTCTATGCATTAGGTTGGCTCTAATAGATTCCCTAAAACACAAACACCCTCATATTTAGGGGAGTTGTTAGTAATAGAGTGCTTCAATAGCTATTCTATTCCATTTCCAAAATTTTGGTTTTTTCCCGACCCCAAAACGAAAAACTCATATGTAGGGTTTTTTTCATCTCTAAAGCCAACACCAAAATTCTATCCCCCATCCCCATAGATTTAAGACTATAATATTGTAAAATAGGAGAACTGTTAAGGTGAAACTAAAATAAATATTTTTTAAACTAAGAGTTTGATAAAAAAAAGAAAAAACTGTTAGAATAAAATTAAAAATAAGGGATCTCAAATTATAAAAAAAATGATTTGAATCACTTAAATTTAAGGAAAAAAAAAGTGAGCCGTTGGAGATAATCTTATAATTCTTGGGTAAGGTGCACCCTAGCACTTCACCAACAGCTTATTTCTTTTTTTTTTGTATTTTCTTTATTTTCTCATGGTTAATGTCAAATTTAATGGGTAAGTGCACCGTACCGTTGACAAATTGATATGTTATTTTTTCGATGAAATTAATTGACCTTTAATCATTAATTATTTAAATAATACAAAATGTAAAAATAAATAAGACATACAACACAACAAAATCGCATGGATTTATACATTATAATCCTTGAGCGTGGCCATGGCATGCCACGTGGTATCGTATCAATTGCTTCTCAAATTTTTTAAAAAATATTTTCTTTGATAAAAGAAATTTAGACTATTAAATTATTTAATTTTATGACAAAAAGATAATAAAAACAATATAGATATATCATATATATCACTTTCAGTTCGTAGCTATTATTCTTATTTTATTTCTATAAAATAAAATAACTAATTATTTAAAAAATTCTCTTATTTTTTTTTTTGTTCACGACAAATTATATTCTATAGATAATATTGTATCATATGGTTATTAAATAGTGAACGTTTTAAGTTTTATGATGGTTATTTGCCTTGAGCCACAAGTACACACATATAACACGTACCAGACGCCTAAAATGTAATAATACCAACAACGCCGCTGCGATGTGGCGGCGATCTCATTGAAATATTGCGATTCTTTGGATTTTCACGCCCGTTGGTCCTCTCCCTGGTCGGGCTGCCACTCACGCACATCCCTCGATTTACCTCCCGCCTGGTTAAGGGGCCTCTGGCCAGGTGAGAAAGGTTTTCCTTTGGTTAACCCTTTTGAAAAAATAATACCAACAACGCTTCGTTATTCTTTGTGGACCCCACATGGCAACGGCCAGTGGCTCAGTCCAACCCACAGCTGCTCGATCGGGCGGCAAAATAGTCACCACCAATCGCCGCCGTCGCCGACAATGCAAGCCATACGAACGCCCACCACCACCCCCACCACCGGCGCCGCCTTCGAGAAGTCCTAACTGGCTATCGGGCTTAATTGTCCCTGCCGCCAAAATTCTCTACTCCGTCTTCCATTCCTCGTCCTCCTCCTCTTCTTCTTCCGACGCCGACGCCGACGGCGTCTACGGTTACGGTATGTACTTGCTCGCTCTTAATTACTTTCGCCTGTATTTTTCGCTTGGGTTTTATCCTTCAGGTTAAGGAACAAAATGCACGAGAATTGAAGCATAGAGTACAACTAAAAAAGAAAATTGGAGCTGTAGTTTGATAATACTGTGTTCTTAGCGTTTTCTTTCAGTCTTATTTTGTTGGTCACTTGTTGAATATTTGACTTCGTTTCGAGTCCTTGAAACACGATTTCCGAGCTAAAGGAATCGGCAGTCGTAATAGCATGGCTCTGTTCCTTATCTAATTATTTTGATATGGTGAAATTCTTCAAGTATTGCAACTTTCCATTTCAAGAATGTAGGTTGAGTTTATTTTGATAATGTTAAGCTTGAGCGTGCATCATACTGGGATAAAATGTTCTACATTGTGTTTCTAGTGCGGCAGTTGCGCCTCCTATTTTATCATTGTAGGTTCAAGTCATTGAGGAATTTGTGGATACATGAGTGTAGTTCTTTGGTATGAGTTTGATGTTGTTCTGGACCTTCTGGTGCATCTATTTTTTCTAAAGATTTTGTTTAAGTTATTTAGGCGATTTGGCCAAACATTTATTGAAATAGTTTCAGGAGTTGACGGGTTTGATTAAATTGATGAACTCTTTGTTTAAACAAACACTTATCATGGGGATATCTTGTAGGTGCTCAAGAACTTAAAATATAGACCTTTTACTTTGGATGTGGAGGTAGAATGTGCATTATGTGAACGATAATTATCATTTAGTTACAAGCAAGCATTAGCACGAAATTGAATAGCCTATTATCTTATTTCGGTTGAAATTACTAGAGAAGTTTTAAATTAATTCTACTCATCTGGTATTTGCATAAATCTTGTTTGGTAACCTCTCGACATGGCAAATAGCAACTTAATTCTGCTTTCACTGTCCAATTTCCTACCCCCTCTTTCTCTTGCTCCCTCTTGCTTATCCACAAAATTGCTGATTGGTTATTTCCTTTTTCCTGCAGAAGATGATGCTAACAATGACAATGACCATAACATTCCTTCGTATGAATTTAATGAACCAAACCTGGTAAGTTGCTATCAATTTTATTGATCACAGTCATCACTCTGATTTGATTGTGAATGAATGGACCTTCCTACATTCAGTCACTTTGAATTATGTCAAAGTGTCTCATAATAAATTAGATAAGGGGTCAAGAAAAGTGAATTATAAGGTATTTGCCTTCTGATTCAAACAATTCTGTTTTTGGGCAATCACTTGGTAAAATAAATATTGGGAATTGTTAACCATGTGATATTTACTATTTGCATAGGAGCTTGAATCTTCATTGGAAAGGATGAAATGCATGAGTAAGGAGCCTAGATTAAGTGTACGGAAGAGTGAAAGAAAGCATGTTATTGAGCAACTACTTATGCAGGAGACATTCTCAAGGTATTTGTCAAAGTTTACTGTCTTGCTTTTTGTAGGATCATATTTTTGTTTCCCCTTATTTTCTGGATTCAAAATGTCCCCCGTTCTGCTAGCTGCTTCATCTCCTACTCTTCTCTCTTTCTCTCTGTGCTCCCCATGTAATCTTTGCTTCATTCTTTTTCCTCCTTGTTTTTCACCTAGAGTTCAAAGCATTAGCTTTCATGCCTTCTTCTTAATCTTGTATACCCATTTTGCATTCTATAGGCTGCCTACCAGTGGGAAGAGGGATCAGGTTCCATGTTTTTCTTTGAGCAGGGCTGAAATTCTTCTTGCATGGTTTCTACCCAACATGTAAACCTAGATGTCTCTTTGTATAGCATTGGCTCAGTGAGAGGTGAAGTAATGAGATAGTGCCCCCCTGCCCCAGTGCGCGCGGTGGTGGGCGCAGCATCCAGTCTTGCTTCTGGTAAGCATAGGATGAGTAGTAGAAGGTGCTACATTAGAATGGGAGGGAGATGAAGGGGAAACCATGGATAACTGAGGCAGTGACTCTTAAGGACTGATAATTAGGTGGTTTAGAGTGAAGGACTCAAAGGGAGATTTGTAATCAAGGATTCCTGTAGGTAGTCTGTTAATAAGGTATGTAGCTCTGCCAAGGCTTATAACCGAAGTATAGAAGGTAGGGATCTCAGATGAAATAGGGCTATGGTTCTGTCAATTAGAGGCATATGTTTATTGTATCTTAGGATTCTGTTCAGGGGTTTGGGGCAGGGGTTTGGTTTAGGGGATTTTGTAAGAATTGGCTGGATGTGTAATTGATAATCCTGTGCCATTATCAGTTCGGAAAAGCTTTATTTAGTACTAAACTGAGTGGCAATCACAGAATGGGAGTTCAGAGAAGCATTATAAGCATGTGACTTAATCTAAGAGGGTAAAGCTAACAATACCTAGTAATCATTTATAAACATTATGTAATATCTGTATGCCATACAAGAAGGCAGTATCTCATACATCAGAATGCACTAACTGAAAAGATGCAGTGGTTACAGATTGAGAAATTGAAAATGGTAGGTTATGAGCTTTCCAACAGCACAAGAAGAACAACTAAGCTTGGTGATGGTTATGGGAGAGACTGGTTCATATATATGGAAAAATGGAGGAAGGTCTTGCTTATATCTTTTTCCTTTTGCTATTTATATTCTTCACTTGTTTGTAGCTGTATAAGACGTCTGATATTATACAAAAGGTATCTGGTAAACTTTAATGGTCCTTGAAAGTTTAGGATAGTAATATCGTCAGGAGTGGGTAACTAGGAAACAGATCTATGTTTCTCTAGTGCATGTTCGATTCCCTGAGATATTTGACTGACAATTATGGGAAATGAATAATGTGCAGCAATGGCCAAACTCCCATATGTGGTCTAAACGTATTATTGTAGAGCCTGTTGTTGTGATCTTATGCTGCCTAATGATGTGTTTCTTGTACTCATTTCTCTTTTATACACAAGCTATTTTTGTAATAGCCTTTTACATGACAATCCTACCCTTCAATTTCTTGCGGCCATCGACTTTATCAGAGAAGAATGTGATAGGCTCGTGAATATTGTCCAATCACGAGTTGTGGGACAATCCTTTACAAAAATGGGGGAAAATGTTATCCTACCAGTGCGCAAGGGAAAACCGTTGATCAAGGTATTGCTCTTCTTACTTGTCAGCATGAATATCAGATGTTTCTTACTTTATGTTATGATCTTACTGATGATATTTACTATATTCATGTGCAGTTGCTCCTGATTTTTGCAATGAAGCTGTTATGGAAGCAAAAAGATGGTTGAAAGAGAGGAAAGCGGGACAAAGTCCAGGATCAGACATTAGTCATGGGGTCCCGGCTCTTTATTCTCCTATCGTTCAAGATGTCAGTTTCTGTTTTACTTCTATCTTGTAGGACAACAGTTATCACAAACTTAATTTGCTTTAAGAATATCGTGAAGATAGGATACTCTGCTACATTCATGTTATGGTTAATTTCACATATATTTCCTGATGCTCCAGAATAAATAACTTCTTTAAATTTTGGTAACAAGATACAATTGTCTCCTACTATTGGAAAACATGCTATACTTTACATTGTCATTCAACTAGACACTTTGTGTAACTTATGTGTGGCAAGCGTGTTTATGACTTCTTTGTAACCTATTGTAGCAAAATTTGTTGACAGAGGTGTTCCTTGCGTGAACTTAAATCTGCCTTAAATCTGCCCTAAATCTGCCCTTTCTGCAACTTTAGATCAAGCTCCAAAGCCAAATGCCACCTTGGAACCGCTACAATCCTTTCCATGGTGACCGCTCAAGCGAGCCTCCCAGACTTCCTAATTGCCTATTCAGTTTTTCCTATCTCCCTTCCAAGTTGCATATGAACTGTCATAACTATAGAAAAGTGGTCAGTCTGTCCTTCCCTCCCCATCTTCCACAATGGCATTCTTTGCCAATTCATTTTATACTTTACATCAGTGCATTCAAATTCCATAGAATCTCTATAATTTTTCAATGTGGCAGCTCAAGATGTGTATAGGTTGTTGTCCCACTGTACACAATATGTTAGAAAAAGACCACTAGATCTTGAGCCATTTTTGTCCAGGTTACTATTTGGAGGTCCTGTTCTAGTCCACCAATTGCCAATTTGTGTTATGAAGGAACATCAGGTTCATTACCAAGGGCTTTGTGGTCTTTTTACTTGAAAGGTTTGGCTTCAGTTAGAGTTGGAAATCCATTACTGAGAATGTAAACTTAGGTTCTGGAATATTGTGATGGTTACAGGTAAAGCTAGTGGCCTTTTCCATTCCATTGTTTTCCTCTGAAAGGTAAACTAAAATATACTTACATCGTACAAATGGTGTGTGATCCATTTACAAAGAGAAATATCTATACATTTCATAAGTCCTCCAAAAACTCAGTGATAGAAGTGTGATCAGCAGTATTTCTTGACAAAATAATGTGTGAAGAAAGGAAGTCTTTGACTGCTATACTCATTTTGCCTCTAAAGGATCAGAATTTCTCTCGTTCCATAATGTCCAGAGGATACTAATCCTGTCTTTATTAATGACATAGGTGATGATTCGAAGAAAGAATAAAACATACATGGTTACTGAAATGGGCTGCATATTGCAAATTATGGGATGAAACCGTATTCAACTTGTGCAGGTAGAAAGTGAGATTGGCTCACCTCTGGACATGGCAAAATCCTATATGAGGGCCCGACCTCCATGGTTGTCCCCTTATGCAGATCGTATTGAACTGAGAACTCCATCAGCAATGACGACACAGCTTAGTGGAGAAGGAAAATCATATTCAGTTGGTGACAATTCTTTTTCTCCATCAGCGGTGAGACCTGGACTCTTTATTTATATTCATGTGTATGCACACTACAACTGACGTTGTTGTCTTTGCTTTTCCTACTTGTTGCTTATGAAGTTGAATCTTTGAATTTTTTATGTACTAATCAAGTGAATATGGAGCTATGTGTGTGTTTGTCGGTGGAAAATGCATTATTTGCTTCCATCTCTTTTACCCGCTCAACTCCTGCTACTAAATTGAAGGATTAAATGAATAATCAAATATTTAAGTTGTAAAATTCTAAATTTGGCATGAACGTTTTTGCTAGCATTTGGAGATCCTATCTGGCTGAAGCACCTCTCATTCCAAGGGTGGAAAGAAACATTTATTTTTGTATAAACAGGTCCAGGTATCAAAGAAAAGATTGTTTTAACCGTGCTTGTCTTGGTTTTGACTTTTCTTGGGACACGACATCAGTTCCTTGTGATATGAATCTCCACTCATATATGTCATGATTAAATTTAGATTCAAAATTAGATGCCTTTTTTAGCTAGCTCATTATCTTATGAATTTAGCATCTATTATCCGTAAATATTTTTTGGCTATTTGCAAATTGAGAAGAGTGGTGGATTCTGCAGCCCTTCTGATTAACTAATAAATTTAATTATTTTTTTTCATTGACTAAGTTTGGTGTTCTATATGACTTGCTGACAAGTGATAGTTTAATATTGTTTTTGTACTTGGTCATAAACGGATGCTTACGTTTTTGGCCTTTGTGTTTACTGATTTCTTTATGTTTTTCTTTCAATTTTTTGGTTGGTTAGTTTTTCAATTATCTGTCTGACAGGGACAAGGGAAAAAAAGAAGATAATAATAATTTGAGAGGGAAAAAAGATAATAATAATAATTTGAGTGAGAGAAGGCTGGATTAGTTCTTATCTATCCTATTCTGTCATTGTTTTCTTTACCATTTAGCTTACTAAGTATGATCTTTTGTACTATAATGTGGCAGAAAAGGAGCTTGGTCGCCTCTGGTGTGTGGAATATCCAGGATGAAATACAAAGAGTGCATTCTAAGGCAACAGAAGATATTCTCCAGACATCCCCATCAACAAAAAATGATATGTCATTATTTTCGCAACCATTGCAAGCTAGACAGAAGTATTTAGTAACTGATAAAATAGTTGCCAGGGCAGGAGATAGTGTAAATGAGTTGAATTCTTTGGTAGAAACTAAACTAGTTGATGAAGAAGCAGAGTTGGCTGCAGGTACAGGCACTAACCTTGGCAGTTAGTACTTTCTTATCTGGTTGTTTTTTGTCATTTCTGGCAACTCGCCTTTGTGTCTGCTAGATGCATCACGGTTCTCAATGTTATAGAAACAAAATGCAGAGTAAATCATAAAGCAAATCTTTCGCTTTTTCAGCCTCTGAGTTTAGACAAGGAGTAGTTGATGAAGCTTCATTATCCAATCAAGCTACCTATGTTCCAGCACAAAATCAGGTGCCTGATTGGGTAACCAAGATTTGTTTCTGTTGATTTTACTGTTAGCATTATCTGAAAGTCTTTAATCGAGACAGGTGAAGTAGATGTATAGATACTTCCAATTGTAAGTTTTAAGCAACAGTCTTCTGTATTTAATTATTAAAATTTGCTTTATGTCATAGCGTTGGAATGTCTCAAAGTTTTCAATTTTGTTGCTTTGAAGGATTCAGTAGCTTTTCAGACTGAAGATGAACATGTTATCACTATGTCTCATCACTCTGCCAGTAACAATCGTGCTGCAGAGCAGCATACTGGTATTTAGCTTCCCGCTTTATATCTCCCGATCCATTGGTCTCTTTCATAAAAAAAAGAAAAAAAGAAATGGCAGGCATATGAACACCATTCTTTTTTAATTGATTTTAATTCTGCAGTATAAATGAGAAGTCCTAGAGATTTTCTCGGAGATTGCCAGGTTTTCTTAGAGATTTCCTAGATAAAGTCCCTTCTTAGGCTACAATCCAACTACAAAAATAACACCTTCTTTGTTTCTTTTGTTCCAATGTTGGGTTTCCAAGTCATTTCTTCGCTTAAATATATGTATTCTGCAGAGTTATATCTCAATTTGTTTCAAATTTTATTTGCAGATACAAACTCAGGAAGCAAAAGTGGTTCCACAGATAAGCAAGTGAAAGGAACTGCAGAACCGCAGACTGCTAATGGTCTTCCACTTTCACAAGCTAGGTTGAGGTAATCATCTTGTGCGTTAATGTCTTAAACTTGGCAGTTCCTGAAAGTAACAGATTCCCCATTATGCAGTTTGTCTGCAGAAGGTGATATGGGAGAAAATCACAGGCACTCCACCGAAGAGAATGTGTCGACTTTAAGCCATGGAAACTCGAGCAATGGAATCCCGTTGGAAGATAGATGTGAACTTTTGACTGAAGCATCCGTTGAAATCCCCATCGCAATTGAAACTGACGATATTGCGTCTGGCCTAAACGAGGGACAGAATCAGCTGGAAGGAAATCACGAGTTGACCAAGAACTGTGATGGCACTCCAGCGAAGCAAGAAGGGAATAGGCCAAGTAGAAACGCACAGAAGAGCCAGAGGAAGCGGTAAATGATTGGATCTTCGTGTTTCTTTAGAGCCATATAATGTGTATAGCTGGAAGTGCTCTAGGTTGTTAGCAGATTGTTTTCCTCTCGTTCGTTATGTTTTGGCAATGATTTTGTTTCAATTTACTGCGCCAATTTTTCAGAAATGTATATTAGCATGGGTATCAAATAGTTAACAGTAATCTGTTCTAGTTAATTTTTGTACATTGGTTTAGGATTTTGAGCGGAAAGGAACGTGTAATCAGTAGTTGCAATTTGTATTGTATTCTTCATCCTCTCTCGCAAAATCCAACAGAAATTATCATATTTATTTTTGTCGTATATCTGCTATTTCTGCAGTATAATAAAGCAAACGGCACAGCCTTCATGAAAGTTCAAAAAATTGTTGATAACAATTCATAAGTTTTCGAGAAAATTCTTTTCCATGAAGCATTCTATATAGAAAATAAAACAAATATTCTATCACATATATTGAGAGAGAGAAACAGATGAATCAGTTCAATTTTTCAATTTAAATAGCAAAAAATCACTTATAAAATAATAATAATAAACTATAAAATAAGATATTATATCAGTAAACTTTTATAAGAGTTTATCATAATAATAATAATAATAATAATAATAAATAAATAAATAAATAAATAAATAACTCAATTATTATCATTACTTTTGACAAAAACAAATGGATGCTTACGTAGATATGCTGACCCAAACCGAGTAGGCTGACGAAAAACAAAAACGAAAAAAGAGAATCTTAGCATTGTCATATGTAAAAAGGATTATCAGTGATGGATATATATCAATAAACCAAGTGAACAACACTTCTTTCTGGAGCCAAAAAAAATAATAATAATTTTATGATTTTCACATAACATTCCTACAAAATGTTCTTTTGTCTAATATCTTAAATAAAAAATTTGTGTGTTTATGAAATATTTTTTCCTCAAATCCCCTTCTAGAAAGAAGCAAGGCAGGATGCCAAAACTGCAGCCAAGCCAAAGCTAGAAACAAAGAGCTTCCTGGCTGAGGATTGAGGAGATGCTGCATCATGAGCATCTGCATCAGCATCTGATGGCGAAGGTGCTGGAGATTTAACATCATCTGCTGGAGCAGGCGCTTCCGCCGGAGAAGGAGCTTCTCCGGGTGGTGGACTTTCGACCGTCTCCTCCTCAGGACTTTCAGCTGGTGCTTCTTCCTCGGCAGGAGGAGGAGCGGCTACCGCCTTTGGAGGAGGAGCAGAAACAGGCGCCAGGCCATCGATATTCATTCCAGGAGTATCAATTAACTGAGAAATGCTCAGCACAGAGACGTTGTACGGTAGTGCAGCAACCGAACCTGTGTCAATAAAATAAATAAATACACCAAAATAATAAATTAATATAATAATATTTAAGCTTGCTTTTAGATGAGATGGTAACTTTATCGGAACCTGTCAACTTAGCATTGTGGGGCGCATTCTTAACAGCTGATCCAAAATAGACACCATCTTTAGTCTTAGTAGCGTTCAAGAAGCCCTGTGAGTACTCTGCAACACCAGTGGACTGGAACAGATTAGTCATTATAGTACTCTTCCCCTTCATGTTTGCGAGCTTCAACGTGTCATAGTAATCAAGAACCACATGGGTTTTCAAGATATTCTTAACCTCATCGAGTGACTTCCCATTGAGTCCGCCCATGGCATCGTTAGGGACGGCAAGGACAGTGACGGTTTTTCTGGCATTGATTTCTTTGGCAATGCCTGTTTCCCACAGTAGTTGATTGAAGTTACTAAATTGCGGATCCCTTTCCAGGATCTTTGTAATGTTGTGAGCAGAGGCCGTTGAGAGAAGAAGGAAACAAACCAGGATGGCTATAAGAGAGGCTTTCGGCATAAAAGGACTCATTTTTGCAGGTTTTTTCTTGCTCAATGTTGTGAATTGATCCTTCCCCGCGAAAAAGAGCCCGATAATATCGTGATGCAGATATGAATATATATAGATGTATATATATATATATTCTGGTGGAATGTACATCTACATTGAAAACATTATATGGGCAGCTAGAGATATATAGTTTAAATGATCCAAACTCATCTTGCACCTTAGAGGCTTGGAGTAAATCTCTCCCTCTCTCAAAGATGAGCGGAGGGAATTTGGATAAAATGTAGAGTTTTCTCACTTAAATACTGTTGACTTTCAAAATAGGGGCAGCTCAAGAGATTTGTAAGCCTAAAGAGAAAATATGATAGGAGGACTTTTATAAATTTTATTTAGAATTTATTTTTTTCTTTAACTTTTAACATACAAAGTTACTAAATATATTTTTATAACGAATTTTTGTAGACACTTTTTTTTTTCCCTCAATGATATTATAGGCAATTGATTTATTAAGAGCTCCTTTCGGAGACAATTTATAAAATTTCCTTAGAAATTACTTGTATTACTACTTTTTAAAAATTTACCAAGAGCTCTTTTTTTTTTTTGAGATTATATTAAAGCTTCATCTTTTGCTTCCTTTTTATGTTTTGAATAGCGTGATTCATGTTTCTTAGTCGATATAATTATATTTTGGTAAATTACAAAAAAATGAATATACTTACACAAAAATAGAATGTATCTAACTAAAATATAAATCTAAAACTAATAAAAATAAAAAATATTTAAAGGTTAGAAGAGCAAAACCTGATATTGAGAATCCAATAGCAAAAACAAATCATTCCTTAAGAGTTCTTCGATGAAAAATAAATTCTAAAATTAAAAAAAATGATTTTAATTGGCAGAAGTAACCATTGATAACCATTTTGACGGAAAGCAAATTAGAGAGAAAAGTATAGGGATTGTTGCAAACTAACAATATCATTGTTATTGATTAACTAGGAGAGAATGAAATTTATTAGTGATTGGAGGGCCTTTCTATTTATGACTTTTTTGTTTAAAAAACCAAATGAAATATGATAATATATATATATATATATATAATATATTCTAAATTTGGGGCTTAAAATATTTGGGGGCCTAATGTAGGGGTGACTTAAGGAATTTGGAGGCCTGAAGCCAAATTATAATATGAGGCTTTTCATATTTTCTAATTAACATATTTAAATTATTATAAAAAAGAAAATATACCCACCAAAGATAAATTAAAAAGACAACATTTATTGAGAGTTCTTTAATTGAATGACAGGGCTTTAGCCAAAGAAAGAAAAATTTTCTTTGTCTCGTGATAAGAGAGAAATACAACAAAGGCTGAAATAGAGTGTAATTTAAAAGAAGAATGCAAATGAACAAAATAGAGTGAAGCTTAAAAAGAAAAACTTCACTACAGTTTTATAGAGAAAAATGTGAACATTGGTATTGGAGAAAGAGATTTTGATAGAGTTAAATTAGGAAGAAAAAAATAGAGATTGTGGAAAATATTAAAGCCTAAAAGTAATACCCTTGTTCTAATTGATAAATAACAACATTTATGAACCAGAGCTAAAAATGACAATCTTTTTATATACAGAGAATTGGAGAAGAAAGGGAGGGTTGTGAAAAATTAAAGATATAATTGTAATTGACTAATTCATGTTAATAAGATGGAGACTGAGATTTATAGAAGTACTGGAGCCTTTACTTCTTATGATTTTTATTTTTTTGTCATTAAAAATAAGATAATCTAAGTTTTTGTGATTATATAAATTATTATTATTATAAGATATTCTAAGTTTTTTTAATTATATTAATCATAATTATGATATCATTAAATTTTGGGCCTAAAAATTTGTGGGACCTAATCGAGAAATGTGGTGGCACCCTGGTGAAGCAAGAAGGGGAGAGGCCAAGTAGAAACGCACAGAAGAGCCAGAGGAAGAGGTAAATGATGGGACCTTCGTGTTTCTTTAAAGCTTTATATGTGTATAGCTGAAACTCTCTAGGTTATAGCAGATTGTTTTTATTGGCGATCTGTTTGCTGCATAATATTAAACTTAACATACCACTTCACGTGCAACATGTCTTGTTTAAAACTTGCACATGAACAATTTTTATTTCTCGATGAGTGATGGTGACACTCAAACATTTGATTTGGGCTCTGATATCATATTAAATTACTAACTCATTTAAAAATTTAAACTTATAGAGAAAATTTAATTATATTTATTTATTGTATTTAACAAATAATGCAAATGGCACAGCCTTCGTGAACGTTCGAAAAATTGTTTATAACAATTCATAAATTTTACACACCTTAAACATGCTTATTTAAGGGCTTCTCTAAAACTTTTTTTAAAAGTTAAAGGTTCTAATTTTTGAAAAAAAAAACTGAAATTGAGTTTTTATTCTAGAGTTATAGTTTCTTTCTTTTTTGTAAAATTTTTATCCAAACATCTATTGTAAAAAATTAAAGATGTACTTTTTTAAGGAAAAAATGCTTTTTGAAAGAAAAATCAATCCTAAGTGTTTGGATTAGATTTAAAAAAAAAATTCAAACTTTAAAGAAAATTTAATTTCAACTTTTTCTAGTAGTGATCAAAAAAGTTTTTTTTTTTTTTTTAAGTTATGAAAAACACTTTTCAAAAAGCGTTCATGACGAGGCATATACCATTTGGATGACGCTTTATATCATTTTGTACATATGTATTAAAGGTCAAGATGACTGTTAAGAAAGAAGAACTCCTGAATAATGTCATGCATTTTTCACAGTGAAAAAGTAGAAAATGAAGTTAATAATTAATGAGAAACACAATGGTGTGAATAAAAAAGTCTAATGAATTCTCCCCCTCTCTTCCTTTTCCGAAAGAATTTATTAATTTATTTTACACCTCTCGTTAGAAAAGTACAACATGAGATTTTTTTTTAATTATTTCGAATTTTAGCAAACATCCCCTAAAACTTTTTTTTAATTACTTAAACTTTTAAAAAATATAATTTCTTAAACTTTGAAAATAAATAATATGGTTTCTTTCATTTACTTTTCTGCCTTTTAATTCCTTAGAATTCACGATTTAGTTTTTAAGCATTTTTAACACAAAATGATGGTCGACATACGAATTGCACATACAAACAAATAGTTATTCATATTAAATTTGTTTTTGGATTAAATTAACACGCTGCTCTTCCATTTATTGGACTGACAACGGTTCAGTGAATATGAGCCATTAATTTTTAATCAAACAAAGTCAATGGTTGTAAAATTAATGTTTGATATTTTGGACTGATGTTAGTCTAACTCATAGAAAAATAATCCTAGATTAACCAATACAAATTTCATTCACTTGTAACATACATTATTATTTGTAGTAAAAAACCTGCCTATACAAAAAATCCATCTATCTGATTTTAGCGAAACAAACTATGTTTGTGTTTTTCTTATCCTCTTCAAAATCTTCATTTGTGTTTATTGTCTGTGAAAATTTATATAATTCAAATCATAATATGAAATTGAAGAATTACCATGACGAACGCTCATTATTTGTTCTTTGTGAGTTGTGGAAATAGGTATCGTATCTATAATTATTTGTGTGGATATGTGAACCAACTGAACAACACTTTTTTTGGAGCAAAAAATAAAGTAATTTTATTGATTCTCAAGTAACCTTTCCTACAAAATATTCTTTAGTCTAATATACAAATAACTTTTGTGTTCTCCATTCCTCTAATGAAATATTTTCCCCCACATTCCCTTCTAGAGCGAAGCAAGGCATGATGCCAAAACTGCAGTCAAACCAAGGCTGGAAACAAAGAGCTTCCCGGCAGAGGATTCAGGAGATGCTGCATCATCAGCATCTGCATCGGCATCCGATGGTGAAGGCGCTGGAGATTTAACATCATCTGCCGGAGCAGGCGCTTCTGCTGGAGAAGGAGCTTCCGCTGGTGGTGGACTTTCGGTCGTCTCCTCCTCCTCCTCGGGGCTTTCAGCTGGCGCTGGCACTTCCTCCTCGGGAGGAGGAGCGGTCACCGCCTCCGGAGGAGGAGCTGAAACAAGCCCCACCCCGTCAACACCCATTCCGGGTGTATCAATCGGTTGAGAAATACTCAACACAGAGATGTTGTACGGCAATGCAGCAACTGAGCCTGTTAACTTAGAATTACGCGGTGCATTTTTAACAGCCGATCCAAAATACACACCGTCTTTAGTCTGAGTAGCATTCAAGAAACCCTGTGAGTAGTGAGCAACGCCAGTGGACTGGAACAACGTTGTCATTATAGAGCTCTTCCCCTTCATGTTCGCGAGCTTCAACGTGTCGTAGTAATCAAGAATGACATGGGTTTTCATGATATTCTTAACCTCGTCAAGTGGCTTGCCATTGAGTCCTCCCATGGCGTCATTGGGGACGACAAGGACAGTGATGGTTTTTCTGCCGTTGATTTCTTCGGCGAGGCCTGTTTCCGACAACAGTTGATTGAAGATGCTAAATTGCGGATCCTTCTCCAGGATCTTGGTAATGTTGTGGGCAGATGCTGTTGAAAGAAGAAGCAAGCAAGCCAGGATGGCCACAAGAGATGCTTTGGGCATAAAAGGACTCATTTTTGCAGGTTTTTTTTGCTCAATTATTGTAAATTAATCTTTTCCCGCAAAAAAGAGCCTGATAATATCGTGATGCCTATATGAATATATACAAATATATATGAAAGAAAGCTTGCTAGTGGAACTTATATCTACACTGAAAATATTATATAGGCAGCTAGAGGATATAATTTAAATGATCCAAACTCATCTTGCACCTAAGAGGCTTGGAGTAAATCTCTCCCTTCCTCAAAGACGAGTGGAGGGAATTTGAATGAAACGTAAGAGTTTTGGTCTCTCTTGCCATTCACTTTCAAGCAGTAACTATATCCACGTCTTTTTCCACCTTTCAAATTTTAAACCCACTTCATTAGTTCATAATTCTTTCGTAAGTTATAATATTATAAAAAAATTAATTGTTATTCTTGCTACGAGAGTAATCAATAGTGGTCAAAAGATGATATAATTAATTAGTCTTCAATATAATGGTTCAGACAGTTGTACGATAATTTTATATCAACTATTCTACTTCACTAGATTCTTGGTTTCTAAAGTAAGAGGCAACAAAAGGCATATCATATAACGTCGCAAGGAAGTTCAAATTTTGACTACACTAGCTCGTACTACACCTAGATGACCATCTTCCTCATATATCATGATCAATTAAGGTAGTCCAACTTAGCAATAGACTAGACTTGGTATAATATAATGCAATTAGATGATTTTCTATCCTAAATCCCTCACTCTTGACTTAACCCTTGTCTCCTGTGGGATTTGAACCGAAGTCTTAATCTTAAGGGTGATAATCCCAATTACTTGAATTATATTCTAATCTCAATGCGATCCAACGACTAGTTAATCTTACAACATTAGAAACACTATTTGTTTTTAAGCAACAAAAGGGATATAATAACCACAATTGATCAATTTGAGTACTCTACACCCTACTGTGGGAAGATAATGGTGGCGCACAATATTGTAAGGCATTTACGTGCTAATTGAAAACATTCCAGTGGTTATCACGATTTAACTTTGTGGGGTGGTAACATAAATTCTGATGGATCAAAGAACGAAAGATCTAATTAGATGGCTTTTTAAGCTACTAATTTGCAATACATATATATGAAACCTACAGCTAGCCCTGCAAATATACGAGAAAATGATATATTAATTGCACTAGCAAATTTAAACTAATTAAAAATCTTAGGACCCGTTTTGATTGATTTCTTTAGGAACTTTTTCTCAAAAAAAGTACATTATTCTTATAATAACTGTTTAGCTTGATTTCCAAAAAATTGAAATTATGAAAAAAGTTTAAATATTTTTTTTTCAAATGCCAAAATTTTTAACACTATTAAAAATTGGTAAATTTGAGAAATACGTTAACACATTTAAAAAAGACCAATCAAAACGAGCCCTTAAAGCACTGATCATCAACAAGCTTTCCCCCGATTAGTAGGCAGATGCAAAACTCTGTTGATAACAATTCATATGTTTTACACATCTAACATACTATATGAAATGTTATACCATGTACTCACCTTGGTGTACCGTTCTTTTCCTTTTTTCTTTTTAAAAAAAGCAAGCAAATAAGCAGCTTCTTACTTCAAGGAAATAAATGTTCATATTAAAAAACAGATAGATATTACACGTATTAAATGCAATCATGTTCAATTGGATAAGGTGTAGTTTATGTTTAACAATTCAATGTATTATTCTTAGGTTCTAATTACCTACCAAAATTTATCATCAAGTCCAATAAGCAGCTTCCCAAATTTTAATATTTTTATGAAATGTTACATTTTAAACAAATTTATAGATACATGTCAATAATAGAATCCATGTCATTATCCTAAGGCGTTGTTATTTTCACGTGCAACGTATTGTTACCATCAAGTGCATGTACATGGTATATGACACTAAGTCTAATTAAACGGTAGATACTACATATATAATATCGTTCATGAATCTGACTTTTAAATTAATTCTTGAATATGACCATCAAAATTAACAAGAAAAATTATATAAGAGATTAATATCAAAGTCATTAACATGTACTAGAAAAATATAATAGATTCTTATTTTTGTAAATATACATAAGGTAACTAATAAAACCTGTATGTCAAAAGATCTATACAAAGGGGTACGAAATATTGCCATTCCAAATTAGGGTTGTGGGATGCGGGGTGCATTAAATTTTAGTATATCAATAAATTTTCACCATTGATTTAAATACTTTGTCCCTACTAAAAATAATTTCTCATTCTTATTTTTATTTAAATTAATAGTGAAAATTTGTTGATATATGAAATATACAGTTGATATTTTGAGTTTGAAGGTTAGTGCCAGAAAAAAGTTAGGAGAGGATCTTCATCCATACTAGTATATTTTCTATCTCCATACTTTCTTTTTCAATCTCTATTTCTTTTTAAATTCACCATTTAGAAATAAATGCTTAATTAAATCTACTCGTGAATTTCAACCCATAAACAAATTAAATGACCCCAGACAAAGTACACATACAAATAAAAAGTTTTCCATCTTAATCAGATGGGTTTCTTGGATTAAATTAGTATATTATTTATCTTACTGTTATTTCTTGGATTAAGTTAAGAATATTTATTAATTAATGGATTAACACAGTCAAAAAGACACTTTATAACATGATACACACGAGTTTCATTCACTTGTAACATGCGTGAGTATTTGCAGTATAAATGTTTGTTACAAGATATTCTCCCATCTGATTTGTTGCATAAATAAAATCTTCTGTTCACAGATGAAAATTTTCTCCCCAAATTGTCTGCTAGAAAGCAGCAAGGCATGATGCCAAAGCTGCAGCCAAACCAAGTGTAGAAACCAAGAGCTTTCCAGCTGAGGAATTTGGAGGAGATGCTGCATCATCTGCAGTATCTGCATCAGGCTCTGATGGAGAAAGTGCTGGGGACTTATCATCATCTGCTGGAGAAGGAGATGGAGTAGGAGCCTTTCTTGGTGGTGGGCTCTCGACCTCAGGGCTCTCGGCGGGCGATTCCTCCTCTGCCGGGGAAGGAGCCGCCACGGTCTCCGGTGGAGGAGCAGCGACGGGGCGCAGAGCGTTTTCATCGAGCCCAGGAGTATCGATCGGCTGAGAAACGCTGAGCACCGAGATGTTGTACGGCACCGAAGCAACCGAGCCCATCAACTTAACATCGTGCGACGCGTTCTTCACAGCTGACCCGAAATACACACCGTCTTTAGTGTCGGTAGCATTCAAGAAACCCTGCTGATTATGCGCGACGCCAGTGGACTGGAAGAGAGTCGTCAGTTCAGAGCTTTTTCCCTTCATGTTCTCCAGCTTGGAGGTGTCATAGTAATCCAGAATGACATGGGTTTCCAGTATACTCTTCACCACGTCAAGTGGCTTCCCGTTAAGCGCTCCCATGGCGTCGTTAGGGATGGCGAGTACGGTGATAGTTTTTCTGCCGTTGATTTCTTTGGCGAGGCCTGTTTGGGTCAGCAGTTGATTGAAGTTGCTGAACTCTGGTTCTTTCTCCAGCATCTTTGTAATGTTGTAGGCAGAGACCGTTGTGAGAAGAAACCAAACCAAGATGCCCACCATGGAGCCTTTGCGCACCAAGGGACTCATTTTTTTTTTTTTTTTTTTTCGCAGGCTTTTAATCAAGATTTTTCAGCTAATGCTTTCCTGCCCCAAAAAAAAAAAAAAAAGGGACTGATGATGTTATTTTCTATATTGCACCTGCAAAAAAGAAGAGCCTGATGATGTTAATTTTCCACTATTGAACACATTATATAGTAGACATGAGAAAAATTTCTGTTATTGATCAAGAGTTTCTGCTCATCCAAACTCACCTTGGGACTTGTGTGGCGTGGAATAAATCTCTCCCTCCCTCAAGGATGAATGGACCTCAAATCCAATTGAATGTTAAAAATTTGAATTTGACCAACAATATTACTTGACTTCATCCTCAAGGTTTAAAGAACTACTAATAGTTGGATCTCCTAACTCCTATTTGATTTTAACATCCACGCTTTAAATTTTAATTATGTATTTTATATATTAACAGATCTTCACCATTGATTTAAATAAATAAGACTGAGAAAATAAGAATAGAAAATTATTTTTAGTAGGTCATCCCCCTAATATATGGTTACCCTATACTGAGGTTCATTTTACTAATCATTCGCTTATTTAAGTTTGCGGTTAAAACCATTAATGGTAACTTTAATACTAGACTAAAATTATTAGAGATGGTGACCTTCTGTCCTGATTTATCTGTTTGGCGTCTGATCATTTTTCTTGGTCACTAATCTATCGCTCCATCTCTATTTAGCGATTAATTTTTTTCCCGTTGTTAGTTTCCTTCACTAATCACCAGTTTTTAAGTAGTGGATATTTCTATTTAAAGTATTTAGTTAACTACGCCAAACGATTTTGACTATAGGTTATGGTAAACAATTTCAGTTACTGTTGTTTTATTTTTTTGTGAGTAATCAACGTATCGCCATCCTTATCTAATCTTACTTAGAAATATGTTCTTAACGCCACTGGATAGTTTTATGAATCAATAAAAGATAACTATTTGTTTTTTGATCAATAGTCCCGAAGATCACGTCCACAAATTATACCCTAGTCAGCTATTGACGTGCAATCTTAATTAAACTATACAACTTAGACTATGATTTGTGTAGCTTTTTGCAGACCATTATTAAATGCCAAAAGTAAATTTTAACAGAACATTGATTTGTATTACAAATTACATCCCATAAAATCACAAAGCACCCGCTGCAAAGCGGGCTTGGGCCATAAGTATGATTTTGATCTTACTGTGACACAGTTTTGGCGCAATTAATCTTTTTTATTTTCTTAATAGAAAAGGTTAATTTAAAAAATGAAAATTCAAGTAACATTTGTTATTAATAAAAAGATACTTCCAATAATAATAAGAAGAAATAAAATCATGTAGCTTTTCTTGTAGTTGGGAGGGGAGTTAGAAGGAAAAAAAAGGCACAGCCGGAAAAGAAAATTTTAAGGAAGTAGCCACACTACAAATTGCCATAAATGAGTCGGGCTGAAGCGGTTCGTGTACTGATTTTTACCCGGTCCGTTACTTAATTGACCCATTACTGTAGCCAGTAGATTGGGCTGGACCAAATTATAAGTGAGCCGGGTTAGTAGCTTCTGCAGCAGCTAGTCTAGATGGGCCGAATAATCTCCATCAAGGATTTTTAGAAGTGATCACCAAACATGATTACACGTGTTGGGGCAATATGCTGGGCAGGTCGGTGTGCTTATTAAAGTGACATAAAGCCCTGAAACCAATTAAACGTGGCTTTCTACTTTGATTAATTTTGGTTAAATTTAATTTATGATCAAGGGTCCCCAAGGAAAAAGATTCCTTGTCATATGTTCGACTAACGTTACGAAAAAAATTCATAGGCAACATACGTAATGCAACTAAGGACGAAACAAGCTGGTCCATTACATGTGCAAATAACGTCGTGAAAGAAATCTAGTCAGCAAATATAATGCAACTAGGACGAAGCGAATTGGTCCACCAACTATCAAGATTAAGGGCTCGTTTGGATTGACATTTTTCAAAACGATTTTTTTTAACAGCTTTTAAAAAACAGTTTTTTTCAAAAAATAATTTTTTTTTAGAAGCTGAAAATTCTGACTTCTAAAAAAAGCTGTATTTGAGCTTTTTTCAGAGTTTCACTTTTTTTGGAAACCAAATCAAATAGTTATTCAAATTTAATGTAACTTTTTCAAAAAAAAAATATTTTTTTTTTAAAAGAAAAGTCAATCCAAACAAGTCCTAAATTCTTTGATCTCTCCCATGACGATATCTAAATCTCTTTTGCGCTGACTCGTTGTGATTGGGCCACATCAAATGTTTCCCTGTGTGGGGGTGTAATAAGAACTAACATGTGATTAGTGTTGTGGGTGGTAACAAATGGCTAAGTGAAATGAAGAAAAGGAACAAAAGTTTTGAAGGTCACGTTGCAACAAAAGAGAGCCACTTAAAGTGTCACTACTCTTAAATAGGGGCTGCATTTTTCCGACCCAAAAAAAAAAAAAAAAAAGGGGGCTGCATTTTGGTGGTGGATCAATCTGGGCCATGACACACCCGCACATGAAGCATATGCTCATGGTTTGTTATCGAGATACTTCACTTGAATAACTCAACTGTCGGTGTGAAGTTTTTCACGTTTTAGGTTTCTTTTCTTTTTTCGCTTTTTGATGTTTATCTTCCTTTTCTCCTCCTCCTCCTCCTCCTTTTTTTCTTAATTCAATGTAATTTACTAATGTTGAGAAACTTTGACTTCCATTTTAAAAATCAATTGGTATTAGATAGAGTAACGTGAAAAAAATTGTATTTTAAAAAATTAATTGTTATTAGATAGAGTAACGAGAAAAAAAATGTATTTTCTAGTGATGTTACTCTTTGTTACTCAAATTGAAAATGCGATTTTATATATGAGAGTTGCCTGTTAAAGTTGTAAAGATGAATAAAGCAAGTGAAAAGAGGTGAATCGTACGTGGGCTGTGGCTAGGCAAGATTAAACTGGAAAAAAAATTCTGAAAAGCAGAAAATTTACTTCTAAAAGTCCAAATATAGTCATGTCGTCTTCAGAATTAAGACAGAAAATGTTATTCATTGTGGTCATTGCTTGACGCAGCAACGACGAGAAAAGATTTATTTATTTTTTAATTAAATGTGTCTCTAGGAGAAAAAAGAGGGGAAAATGTTTTTTTTTTTTGATAAAAACCACGAAAATAAGCAATATCAAAAGAGGATAAGTTCTTATCGGATTTATGGTAATGAATGTTTGTGTCTGAAGTTGTTGTAACAGGAAACAAGACAGTTTGGTGACCACAACCATCTTTGCTATAATGTTGGAATAATATGTTTGGAGTTCAACAAAATAGTTGAGACACTCAACTATATTGATAATACCAGCTAACATGCCAAATAAAAGATCAAGTCAATCATATTGTGTTAGAAGGTAATTCTTCAAAGTATTTCATTGAAAATAATGAAGATATAAATATAACTAACACGACATACAAAACGTAAAAGAAAATTTAAAAAGAGTTAAATGATAGCACTTAAATTATATTTTGCATGTATTGAGTTAACAGAAAAATAATTCCGTCAATAAGAACTACAATCATCGATACCTTATTTCATGTGATAAATTACAGTGATGACCATTTTATATATTGTATTAGATCACCCTGAATCTTTATTTGAAATTAAATACTAATATCCTACATTATGATTCCATACATAAGCCTTATTGTCTCAGAATTATTAAACCCTAATGGATTATGCTAACAGCCAAAAGACACAAAGTAAAGGACAACAAAATATTATACATCACTCTAGTTAATCAGATTCGGCTAAATAATATTATATTAGCAACAATAATTGTCACTATTATCAATACATCACCTACTTTCTATTGTTAAAAGGGTTAACCAAAGGAGAACCCCTTTCCTACCTGGCCAGAGGCCCCTTAACCAGGCGGGAGGTAAATCGAGGGATGTGCGTGAGTGGTAGCCCGACCAGGGAGAGGACCAACGGGCGTGGAAATCCAGCAACAGCCCCCGCAATATTTCAGCGGAGTACTGCCGCCACACAGACTCGATCCCGCGTTATCAGGGTGTCTCCACCCTAATCACCTGGCCACTTACCAACTCACCTATGCCCCTGGGGGCACCTACTTTCTATTGTTACTTTAATGTTAGACATTCTTAGTTCATGGGAAAAATTAAAAGAAAGAATAAAGCTAATTGATTTTTACTAAAATATATATAAAAAAATAGTGGTTGGATGAGAGGTTTTTAAATTAAAAGAAAGAATAAAGCTAATTGATTTTTACTAAAATATATATAAAAAAATAGTGGTTGGATGAGAGGTTTTTCCACAAGTGTGGCTTGGGATTTGCACTTTTTTCTGTAATCTACTGTTGTAAAAGTTCAGAAATAATTTTATGCTCAAATTATTATTATATTATAGAAAAGTTACTCTAAGTTCACCCATTAAATACTTAATTTTAGAATTACGGGTACCAAAAGCAATCTCTTAATCAACATGTGTAAAATTTATTTTTTTACCAGACCTCTAGTGACAAGTACAAAATTACGAATAGTTAGTTTTTTTCAAATACTATTATTTTACGAGAGGTTTATTTATTTGGTATAATTTTTAATAAATTTTAATTTAAAAAAACTTCTACTAATAAAAAAGAAAGGCTAATCTTTTTCAAGTTTTATTATTTTAGCAAGAATTTTTTGTACACCATATATTTTTCACAGTTCACTTTACCCTTCAGCCAATGTTGACCTGCAATGTGTAGTAAACACCTGAAACACTTGTTACATCTTTGCATTTCTCTCTATGGTCAACTGATGTCTTTTGTTTTCTTTCATAGTCTTTGTCACCAAAATACATCATTGATCAAACATAAGATCTCTGTCCTTTTTATTACTATAATATACTAAGTACATATACTTTAGCTGCAATTATCATACTCAAAATAATGCTCTAAGATGTTAAAGTAATTTTTTTTCTTTTCTTTACAACTAATGCTCAAAGAGCAAGATTTTACAGCTTAAAAGGCATAGAGTAGATACCTTTCTATATAATTGTACTTTCCTTTGCCCAGTGGATTTCTTGGTTAGCCTCTGGGAGTGTTCAAAGAATCTTCTACAACTATATACTTTTCTTCAAGCTTTTAGCATTGCTTCATTCATTGCAGCAATGGAGTAGTGCTTTAAAGCGGCTTCTTGAAAACTCTCCATTTTGTCAATTCGCAACTCCTTTTGCCAAGCTTTCAAATGGGTAGTGCTCAGATTTTCATTTCAACATCTTGGTTTTGAATACATTCTTTTTTTTTTTCTTCCTTTCTTTTTTTGACATTAAATTTCGCTGAGCTTTTTGTGAATCTTGATATTTAGAGTGAACAAAAATGGCACCAAAATTCAATTTTTTTGATTGGGGTAAAGAAAATAGTAAAGGGACGGTAACACCATTGATAGTGAAAATGAAAAATACCAACTTTTCGATTGTTGAAATTGATGGCCCTGATGCTGCATTCAAGCCTGTAGAGAAGAGCCGTGGCAAGAATGCGAAGCAAGTGACATGGGTCTTGCTTCTTAAGGCTAATCGCGCAGTGGGTTGTCTTGCTTGGCTCGCAACTATTCTGTGGACACTTCTTAGCACAATCAAGAACAGGTTGTTTTTCAGGCAAGGAGTGTCACTAGCAAGTGAAAAGCTAGGCAAAAGCAAACCGCTTTTCAAAATAATCAAAGCCTTTTTGTTTGCTTCTTTGATCATTCTAGTCTTTGAAGTGTTTGCTTACTTGAAAGGCTGGCATTATTTTGAGAATCCGAATTTGCATCTTCCATATCATGCTTCTGATGTTCAGGGCTTGTTTCATGTGGTTTATGATGCTTGGTTGGAGTTTCGAGCTAGTTATATTGCACCTTTCGTTCAAGGTCTTTCGTCCTTCTGTGTTGTCCTGTTCCTTATTCAGTCTCTTGATCGGTTGTTGCTTTGCTTGGGATGTTTGTATATCAAGTGCAAGAAGATTAGCCCGAGGATTGATGGAGACCCTTTCGGATCAGATGATCTTGAACGATCAAACTGCAATTACCCTATGGTTCTTGTCCAAATTCCAATGTGTAATGAGAGAGAGGTATTTTGAAGTTTATTTCATCTCATCTGCATTAATCTCACATTTTTCCTAGTGTTGTAATATAGTATGCTTAGGTCTGTGTCAGTGCTATATTTTTCTGAGGAAGCATTTGTCGAGTTGTTTATGAATTCATATAGTATTTAAGAAACCTTTGCATTGTTTAAATTGTATAAAAATTTATGCTTGGAATACTTTATATGAAGCTATAGAGTAAGGAGAGTTTAATCTTAAGCCCATGACCTACAACTTGCTGAGTATCTAAACAAGGAGTTTCAATCAGAGATAGGAGATTTTGTAGAAATTGGGAAAATCTAGAGGAGCCAAATTAATTTTGCCATGTTAATTTCTCATTGCCTTTTAGTATTAGGAATGATTTCCGCTTGATGCTTTTTCACACAGGTGCATGAGCTGTCTATCTCAGCTGTCTGTCAACTTGATTGGCCAAAAGATCGTTTACTGATCCAAGTTCTTGATGATTCTGATGATGAGAGCATTCAGCAGTTGATAAAAGCAGAGGTCGCAAAGTGGAGCCAACGTGGTATCAACATAATCTATAGGCACCGTTTGGTTAGAACTGGCTACAAAGCCGGGAATCTTAAGTCTGCCATGAGCTGCGACTACATAAAGGATTACGAATATGTTGCAATCTTTGATGCTGATTTCCAGCCAAACTCAGATTTTCTTAAGCAAACAGTTCCACATTTTAAGGTCAATATGCTGATTCTCATCTGTTAAGATTTCTGGTTAAACTATGTTTTATGTTATGCTTCATAGGTAATTTCTGTTTCTGCTGCAGGATAATCCTGAATTGGGACTGGTTCAGGCTAGATGGGCATTTGTGAACAAGGATGAGAACTTGTTGACTCGTCTTCAAAACATTAACCTATGCTTTCATTTTGAGGTAGAACAGCAGGTTAATGGGGTCTTCTTGAATTTTTTTGGTTTTAATGGAACTGCTGGTGTTTGGAGGATCAAAGCATTGGAAGAGTCTGGAGGTTGGCTTGAGAGAACAACTGTAGAAGATATGGACATAGCTGTTCGTGCGCATCTCAATGGTTGGAAGTTTATTTTTCTAAATGATGTTAAGGTAAAATTCTTGGCTGAAGCTCAAATTCTGCATTTGAATTTCTTATTTTCTCAACAAACCGAAGAAAAAGTATCAGTAAATTTAATGTTCTTAATTCTGTCTGGACACAAAGTATATGAAGGAGTGATTTTGATGTAAATATACATATTTTCACCCAACTTGACAAGCTAATCACTGGAGGTATAGATAAGGGTATCCACTTAACTGTAACAAATATACTTATCAACTCTTTCTTCTGACAATGAAGCTTTTCTTTTTTTATGTTAAGGTTAACTCTGATGTGCCACTAACAGGACATCCCTTCGTTTCAAATTCAGAAACATAAATACGGCCAAGGTTCAAGAAGTATTCTTAAGGGGTTTAGCTAAAAGAATCTAAATTTAGGCTGGAGAAATGCAACAAATGATGAGAATGTTACAGTTGCAAGTTCCCTGTTTTTTCAAGTAGTTGTTTTGTACTGGAAAATCTCTCTGTTCATAAATTATTTTTCTCTGAAGCATTCTTAAGATGGAGGACTCTGAATGCATAATTTTGTTTGCTTTCTTATTGAAGAGTCCATTAGGTTCATGCTGTTTAGGAAATTCTTCGTGTATTCATAGTGAGCTAGGGAAAAGGAGAGATGAGAGAAAGAAGAGAAAAACAATGAATTATGCCTTGAAGTTGGGATTTGGGGACGAGTCCTTTTTGTCAAATTAAAATTGGAGTCCTGGTCACTACGAGTCTTTTTTGTCAAATTAAAATTGGAATTGGAGTCCTGGTCACTTTATCACCTATTTGATCTAATTTGAATTACTCCAGGTCCTTTGTGAAGTTCCCGAGTCTTTTGAGGCTTACAGGAAGCAACAGCATCGATGGCATTCTGGTCCTATGCAACTTTTTCGGCTGTGCCTCCCAGCTATCATATCTTCCAAGGTACATCTGGATCTTGTGCTTATCCTTTTAAACAGGTTTTTAGTAATCAATGTAAATTATACTAATGATTGTGCACAATTTGTTGCAGATATCAATATGGAAGAAAGCAAACTTGATATTTATATTCTTCTTGTTGAGAAAGCTTATCCTTCCGTTTTATTCATTCACATTATTCTGCGTGATTCTTCCTTTAACAATGTTCGTTCCAGAGGCTGAGCTCCCTATGTGGGTTGTTTGCTATGTGCCCATTCTTATGACATTTCTCAACATTCTTCCAGCACTAAAATCCATCCCCTTCATTGCACCGTATCTCCTTTTTGAGAACACCATGTCGGTTACCAAATTCAATGCAATGGTGTCTGGGCTGTTTCAACTTGGTAGTTCATACGAATGGGTTGTCACTAAGAAGGCCGGAAGGTCTTCAGAGTCTGACTTACTAGCTGCTGTGGAAAAGGATACAAGAGCAGTCAGCGAACTGCAGATAATGAAAGGAGCTTCAGAAAGTGAACTTTGTGAACTGAACCGGTTGAAGGATTCAAAAGAACCACCGGCCATCCCTGCTAAAAAGACCAACAAAATATACAGAAAAGAGCTAGCACTTGCTTTCCTCCTGCTAACAGCCTCAGTCAGAAGCCTTTTATCTGCGCACGGCCTCCATTTCTACTATCTACTATTCCAAGGGGTAACCTTCCTCCTCGTTGGCCTTGATCTAATAGGGGAGCAGATAAGCTAATGAAGAAGCAGAGCTACATTCAGCAAAAATGTCCTGCCACATTTTGGTTGCACACTCTTCATACTTGCCGCATCAGAAATTTGTTCCAGACACACGATCGAGGCAATCAGGTCCTTCTTCACTTGTGGGATTGCCTCTAAGAAGTGCAACCAGTAAAATTTAGTGTTTATATAACATTCACTGAGTGCAATAAGAAGTTCCTATATCATGTAAATCACTGTATACCATTTTTTTGGGAACCATTTTTATGTCATTTCATAGAGGAATATGGTCATTATAGTCTTCCACAGATAGTCAATTATTGTTGCAATAAGAAATAGTTGCAGGTTAAAATTTTTTCCTGGTTTCCTCTTCTCAAACTCTTTAATTTGTTTAACCATCCTTGGCTTTCCATTGTCACTCTATTATTTATTTGGTCAATGATATATTAAATTACTTCTGTGATCAAGTAATTGTATGTGAACCTATGGTATCATAATGTTTGCTAATCTCTTAAGGCTAAAACTAAAAACTTTGCACCATTAATTGACACAAGAAGACAACGACTTACATTCTTACAAATTAGTCGAAATTATAAGACTATTGCATTACAATAAGGTCTAGCATTCAACTGTTCATTAATTCTAAATCTCTCGTACAGCCCGCTCATATTTTCATAAATTACAAGATTGTTAAATTTTAAGGCAAATTTAACATGTAATTTTGACAAAATATTTGGACGATACAAAAGAAGTTTTTTGAAATTTGGAGTAAAAGACAAAACATAACCAGCCCCCTCCAACTTCCCTTTGGACCTCTGGTATTGCAAGTACATTTCTTGTTGTTGGATGCAAACGTCTGCTAGTTTAAAAAAGGTGTCGGCAGCCCAAAAGAGTTCCAAAGAAACCATGAATCTTGAATGAAAGTTCAGCTAATAATAACTTTGTAACTTCCACTTCCAAAAATTGGATTTTTTTTTTAAGGGAACACAAATCTTTTGTGGGATTTGCACAATCTGAGCTTAGTATATGATTGCGTGTGGAGGCAGTATTTAGAATTTTTTTAAAGGAAAAAAAAGAAGAAGAAGAAGAAAATAAAAGAAAATTGGGCATACCAATGAACTGACCTGCTATATGCGTGGTCCCACCATATATAAATTTGTCATGACAACTAACAACAGATTGTGTTTTGACAGGCTAACTGCAAATCCAGTGGCATGTTGCATTCTTTTGCAGATATTTCCTAAGAAAAATAACATGATTTTTTTTTTCTTTTTTATAGAGACGTTAAACTTATTAAGTATATATCATTCATCGCTATAAAAGTTCTGAATTTAGGTATTTTCGCTATTATTTGTTTATAATTTGTATAGTTTAAATCTTGCTTACATGTGAAAAGGCGTGTTAAATATATAAGTTTCGTTATTATAATTTGATTTCTCACATACATAGTTCAAAATTCTTGTAACATGTAATGGAGCGTATTAGTCTTCCAACTTATTACATTAAATACATTAGAAGTGGCAATTGGAGCAAACTTCCTGGTTTTATTCCGATTCTTACGCTTGGCCGTTGGCGTGGGGAAATGAACGTAGAAGGTTACTTGATTCCTTGTATTTGGGATTACCAAATGAACTAATTTGTCAAATGACCAAAATGTCTTTTCAAAACACAACATGTCAATGATAACAAAAGAATTATTGTTTTTTGTCGTTTTCATGATTTATAAAATTTGAATAGTATTTAATTTGTTTATTTATTAATATCATAATATTATTAACAAAGTATATGTTGGTAAATTCCAGAATAGGTCGGATCATTTTCATTCACAGACATCATAAGAGTTTTGTTTACTAGCTGATTCTTTAGATTCATCATGCATGAGATTCTTGTCCCAAATTAGTAAGGGATGACAATGGGGTAGAATAAGCACAAAGTGTGCTTATCTTGACTTCATATCTGTTATTAAAATTTGTGTTCGTACTTTTACCCTATATTTGATATTTTAAATAATTTCCTGACACTATTTCTGTCCTAATTGGATAAAAGAATTGTGCTTTTGTTACTTATGATTCAACAAAGTCAATAGATAGAATAATGTCTTAGTTGTTAAAAAATAAAATTGAATAATATAAAAATTGTTCCAAAAAATTAATATACGAGCATAAATAACTATTACTAAATCCAAATATAAACCTATAAGTTGGACAAAAAGTATAACAAACTAAAATATAAATAAGTTGTACAAAGATATTATGCGAGGTGTTCATGGAAAGACTTCGCGGGTGTTTGGCTTTGCTTATTTTGGATGCTTATAAAGACCTAAAAAAAATACCCTCTTACATACTTTTTTTACTGTTTAGGTACTAATAAAAACATCCTCTTCAACTTTGACAAAATAAGATAAAAAAATAAATAATATTTAATTTTTATTTGAAGCTGAGACATGTGACTTTAAGAGTAACTTTATTATTCTTCTGCATATTCCACATACGTAACGATAATGGGGAGCATTAATTATGCACTCACTTTCAAGTATTCGGTTGCGCAGAATTCTGTTGCAAGAATTGTGGTTGTGAAACTTTCTTTGTGTATCAGAAGAATTATTTTGTACGTTTTTCTGTAACGTCATAATATTAAAAAACAATTGAAATTTAAAAATTTTTAATCTCAATTGTAAGTTTAAAAGTGACATCACTACAATACATACTTTGTTAGTCAGATAACCAATGCCAAAAGGAACTAGTCATAAGCCACGATGACAAGGAAAATTTTGCGTTATAAAATTCGACATTTTTATGAGCCCACATAATTAGGGTGTAGATCAATTGGCCAATGGTGAAGGAAAGACTAACCCCCGTCACACAAGAAAGAAATAGTGAGCATTGGAATTTTAGGGGCAGGTGCCTCCATCACCCTTTCAATAACATAGCATAAAAATAAATGTCGTTTGCCCTTGACATCAAAGCATTGCCACATTGTGGTGGTAGATAAATTTGTACAAGCAGTTCCTTTCGTATCATTCCTCGGAAGCCTTCTGAGCAAATCCAGTGATTCTTTGATGAGATGGCATTCCAAAGAAAAATTTAGACTGTGATCGGCTAACCAATCTACACACTTGTCGATTTATACATATACATATATATAGTGTGTGTGTTAAAACCTAATAAAAAGAAAGGATGTAATTGTTGGAACCAAATTTTTTAAGAGCTATGTTCGACTCGAGCAGGGCAGAAGCAGGACATCATCTCCAATTCACATCAACTGAAACCAAACTAAGTCTTATACTGAAGTCAGTTAAATGAATTTAACGAACTACTCATCCCTGCTGAGAGCCATATCTTCCTTTAGCTGTGTTTGTATCTTAATGAATATGACTGAAAATAATCTGCAAATATAGAAGTTCAATCTAAGAAAGTCGATCAGTGTACTAAAAATGTGGCTGCAATTCATCCCCCGGAACATAGTCCACTTTAGCTATTCTTGATCTTACTTTGGAAAATATATGCTACACATAGGTACAAGCTGGTAAACAATACAAATAAAATTGGAGGCTGCAGAATCCTTTTTCATGCAATAATTTCGTTTTGGTAAGTAAGTATGGAAGTCAATATGTATCTACTTCTGTCTTGTTGTGCTGAAAATCCAAAGCTGAGAAACTCCTTTGGGTAATCTTGATGCTTCTGTGGAATGAAACGATTACTTGCCCAGCATAAAAAAGCAATCTTGACGCTTCTGTGGGGTATTTACCAGTAGGAGCGAAATTTCTTGATACGAGTAGTGGATCATTCATCATCCGGTTCAGCTGAGAAGTCTGGCTCTTCTGGCTTCTGCAACTTGGGCAATTCAACATCCTTGACTTTTTGAACTCCTCGCCTTGTATTTGCAGCAAATCGTGAAGCGAGTATTGTAACTCCCAGGTGTTGTCTAACCTGAGAAGTATTTGCAGACGCGGTGTTGCTAGCATTCTCTTCCTGGTCATTTTCATCGACAAACTGCTCAACTAGATCCAAAGAGAATGATTCTCTTATACTGAGGTCTCTGTACATCATTCTCTTCTTACATCGACGCCAAGCAGCCTGAATGAAACAGGCAGCCCATGTCCTCCAGTGATGAGAATAGTACCGAAATGTGTGCTGTAGCTTCTTGCTGTGGAGACGTCTGAATTGATTCGCGACAAACTTGAGATCTTCTGCTCTCAATGCGAAAGCTTCTACTTCAGTAAGAGCCCTCACCGTTCTGGTGGAAGAAGGCAAATTAGAAGCAGATTTTGGGAGTAGTGCCCAAGCCAGCAGTTCCTCTCCACAGAAGTCACCTGGTTTCAAAGTGATCGAATTGAAGAAACCTGTTCGGCCTCCATTTGTAGTCGAACTCTCTAGTGTACCTCTGATGATAAAGAGCATTTCTGTAACAGGATCACCCTCCCGAACTATGAAGTTACCCTGGGTACTTAAAGAAGACACAAGCCGCTCGCATATAGCATCAAGCAACAAATCATCCATCTGTGAGAAAAAGGGGACCTGGATTCGATGAAGTTTAATTAATACACACACTTGTGCACAAGAGGCTCAAAGACTATGTGTGCTCACTTGTGAGTCAAACAAGCTTCAAAATTAAGTCCTCTAATCAAGCATGGCTTGTGTAAGCAGGAAGCAGAAGTTCAAAACCAAAATCCTCTAGCCTAGGCAGATATTACTTTCAGTAGATAAATGAAAAAGCTATGCTATTGAAGCATCACTTTTATCACCTCCAATGAAGAAATCAGTGTTAACAAAGGCGAGGAGAAAAACTACTTGTGGATCATAGAGAGTACGAGTATGGAATAAATTGCTATGCATCCAGGGGAAGAAACACAACCCTCCTTGTGATCCGCAGTGGTTACTTCCACAAAAAAGTTGTAAACCAGGTGCATCATGTTGTGATACTATCATACTAGAAGAGATTTGAATTTTAGAGCATCTTACACGTCGAACAAGGTCCAAACATAAATGTCGCTGTATATCACGACAAAGATCTGCAGGCAATGCACGCAGGATAGATTCTTCATCAACACCTCGCGTTGCAAGCCATTTATACTGTACAAAGCGCCTGACACGTTGCCGCAAATCTTGTGGAAGTTGGCGATGCCTCATCCATTCCTCTGTATCGCGTCGCTTCAACCTCCACTCCTCGAGCCTCACAGTGATAGATTGCAGATAGGTCTGCATTATACATGAAAATGAGCCCTCAAACTTGAAAGAGTAAGAATAGTTACTCAATTAGAGCAAGTAAACAAGTGAAATTATTTCAACAACAAAATGGAGATTAGTAAACTATTTAGCAGTCGCTGTAATCATTGCAAGCTCATAATCTCTCTCCTTTTGTTGCAAGCTCACTCTTTAAATTTACATTTTTCAAAATCATATGAGAATTAAGCGGATTTTCTTAATGTAAAGCATTTGATCAAGTATAACGGCAAGAAAAGAAGTCATATCTGAGAAAGAATAGTTTTCTAGTTTATACATCCCACAATTGATTCTCAAAAGCTTTAGAACCATACTTAACCAAGGAATCTATTCTAAAGCAATAAATCAGCTTATGGCTCTCACAGAAGTTATTTTCTTCTAACTGGATGTCAGAAAATCCCCAGAATAGGAATGCACTGTCGGTTATACTTATTCCAGATTGAATTAAAAGATACAGATAGTTTCCAAGTACCTGCATGTTTCCTATTAAATGTGCAAACAGAACAAGACCAAAGATGGCAATGAGTATGGCAAATAAGGTTTCTCCAACGAATGTACTTGTGGCCAATGTCTGGCCATAAGAACTGCAATATCCAATCAGCAGAAGCCAGTCAATGAAATTGCATCAAATTACCAGTACTGAGAAAGTAACAAGATTTTAATACCAAGTAAAAAGTATTGTTGCATCTTTTTTGGTGTTTCGCTGATCATAAGCATTATACCAGACAATGAAATATCAAATATGAGCAATTGTGATGTAATCCAATCTAGGACAATGTATGGCATTCTTGGAGACTGTACCTTAGGTTCTGTAAACCCCACCATAAGCAGTAGAGGTATTTCTCAAGAAAGTCAACAGATAAAACATTGTTTGTTACTACATTTCCAAATATTCCGTAATTGAAAAACGAGGTATCATCAGGATTGCAGGTATTGAAAACAAGCGTGCCATTTGCCCATGTCCTCCTGTCATCATGCTCCAAAGTGCCACAATCCAGATAACGAAGAGAGCACTTTATAGGACTGAATTCCTGTCTGCAAGCTGATTTCCAGCATGTTGCGTGCCGTTCAATTGACAATAAATACCATGAAGCCCCTAAGATCTGCAAAGAAAAGAAGCTTAATCATTGCAAAGTGAACTAGGAGAGAGATAGACGGCAAGCCCCTGGGATGTATCACATACGAGCTACATAAGGAGAAGAAACAAAACCACAAGAAGCAACATACATGGCTTGCGAGCATGTAGAGTAGCAGATTGTACGCAGCCCCAGCCCAAGCTGTTTTCGTGACAACTCCTGTGGCTTTGATAATTTGAGAACTCAATGGGAAAATGAGATAGAATCTGGGAACATACTGGAGCAGAACTATCAGTACAACGGCATTGTTGGTGTGATCAGAATGGGAGCTTCTAATTGCTGGAATGATGAACCATATAACGATCTGCCCTCAATGAAATACACAATTGAATAAATTCAAGGTCTTCAGATAGAAAATCTAGAAAATGGAAGTACATAGGAGTTCAATAAACAAAATAGTACAATGCTAAGCGACACCCACAACATAGTGTACAAATTTGAGGAGCTGATGATGTCAACTTCAAGTGGAGATAATCTTTCATTCAATATTTAGGTTTTCATCACTAGGCTTATATCATTGACATCCATATTACATCATTTTTCAGGGGTCAGGCGTTGGTTTACTAGCAATGTTTTGCCCGCAAATGCAGCAATGTATATAGGTTATATAGCAAAAATTTTTGTCATGGGGAAGAAAACTTCAAGTACCTGAGGAAGAGGGAGTGCTGCAATCAAATCAAGGAAGAAATCCGACTTCAAGTATCTTCTTGCAATCAACTTATGATCCATAACAAGCTCACCTCTGCCAAACACCCTTGAGCTTGGCGATACGTATGCAATCCGGAACTTCATAAATATATGCAACACGTAGAATATGTCAGCAATAGTCCTGAAACAGGTTACAACAATCCCCAGATTCAAATCCGTTGTCATACACGAAGAATTGCTACTGCCATCATTCATTACTGTAGGGAGGTAGAAAAACAAAGGGTCGACGAAAAGCGCCACCAAACAAAAGAACAAGAAAATCCTGTTCCATTGCAAGACAATTTCACTTCCAGGGTCAAGAATCCATTTATTTTCATCTGCCTCAGAATCTTCTGGAAAAACTTTAGACCTCCCAAACTTAGGTGTCCCACCTGTCTTAGTCTTGTCACTGAATCCTCCATCAGATTTCAACAGAGGTGTTGAAGCTTTGAACACCGGCAACTGATTCTTTTCCCAGGAAGAAAGTTCAAGATTTTGCTTTTCATCATTGTAAAACCTGTAAATTTCCAGAGCCATTGATCAAAACAGAAAGCAAAATACAGGGCAGAGAAAACAAAAGGGCATTGGACTACTTACCTCACTGTCTTCTCTTTCTTCAACTCCATAAGCTTTCAATTTAGGCTCACATATGTTTAATGAGTTTCAATGCCTTTAATTTTAGGCTAGTGTAATTCAATAAATGGATCCATGCTATGACAATAAGTTGTTAGTAGACAGTGAGTAGCTGATTTTTAATAACTTTTTTGGGTTGGCAACAGAATGCTTTCTGTTAGAAAATTAATGCCATGGTTGCAATTAGTTTTAAAAAAAAAATATGGAAGTTAAAAGGTGGCTTAAATGGAGAGTAAAAACTGCAGTGGTGGAAATGTTCACGGTAGGAAGGGTTGGTCATGGATGCTAAACTGAGCTGAAACTATGTTGTTTACAGTATTTTCTGCACAGTTGACTCTCATTAACATAGTTCATGATATATTATCAAACATTGATTATTTTTATAATTCCTAATCTTTTAATTTTTTATAATGAAAGTTCGATTCTTGTGATTGTTACTTTTTTTTTTTTTTTTTTAACTTGGTTAGTGTTCTAATTAAAATCACGCTTGCACACGAAAGGGAGGGTAATACAATGTCTTTGGACTTCTTCAGGTGATCAACAAGGGGAAAATAACTGAAATTGAGAGAGAGAGGGGAAGACGTGAGGGCCATGAAAAGAATAATAAATGCAATAAAGAAAGCCAAAACGGAACGAAGGCTGACACTGCAGACGAGGGAGAGATACTGTTGCTTTTTCGGAAGCAGATTTTCTTGGGGGAACTTTTCTGACTTTTTCGCTTAGAATCTCTAGTAGACCACGAGGACCATTCCAATTGGGAGCCATGTAGACGATGACTTGTTGAATATTGTCTCATACTTGGAGGCATGATCCTCCATTTTTTTTTTTTTTTTTAAACTTAATGAAGACTTTTCTAGTAGGAAAAAGAATATGGAGAGAATTTATCTCAAAATTTTTTGCATAGAAAATAAGTAACACATTACTGTACGACAAGGCCTAGTATGTATATAATCTCAGTTTCAACACCATTTTTCATGTTAATACAGAGTAAAAGTTATCTGAAGTCCTTTGAATAGAGCAATTAAAGTAGTAACTGAAAATAATGACAATTTTTTCTTCAACGAGGTGAACCTATATTAAATTGTGATAATTTTTTTTTTTTAAAAAAGATACATTTCTATGATTATCTTTTTTTAAAAAAAAAGAAAAGATATTTTACTCAAAATAAAATTCATAATTTGTCATTTAATAGGTGAGTAAAAGAATAATGACAAATTTTTTTCTCGTCTAAGAATAATGACAACTGAGACGCACATTTTCTTCTCCGTGTTGAAAGGGAACAAGTCAAAGTAGCCACGTGAGGACGAGAGTATCATATCGACAGCTGGAAAGTAATAATAGCACAACCAATTTCTGCAAATTACGTTCTGAGAACGTCAAAGTCTGACTTGCACGTTTGGGTAAAAACTTGGGGATCAAATATTATATCTTTGTTGCCGAGAGGGCCGAATTAAAAAAATCAGGATGATTTTGTATCACAAAATTTATAACATTGCGGACTGACTGGCTAGGAATGTTAAAATCGATGCCATTCCCCACTGATTGGATGCTTTGTCACCCTAGAGGTCTCTTTAACATCTTGTACTTTGTTTTCGAAACTAAGGGTGTTGGTGATTCATTGTATTAGCCAAAAAAAAAAAAAAGAAGAAGAAGAAAAAAAAAGAAATCGATACAAAATACTTGGAACTCCTAAGAATTTATCTAAAGTAGGTTAAGTTTTCCCGTGTCTCAAAGTCTCTGTTAATTCCCTTTATTTTCTGAATCAAGCACCATATCCCCTTAGAAAAGCAAAATACATGTGACGCTTCAGAAAGTAGGGCGACTTATGCGAGAGTTTTATAAATTAGAGTAAAGTTATTAAAGAATTTCTGTAACATGCAGGGGGAAGAAAAAGGTTCGATGCACCTTAAGCAAACCGTAACGAGTGTAATATATATTTTACTCGATATCATATTGCAGTTCTGTTACATTAAACAAAAAGAGAGAATCTCCTGAGCCATGTGTTAAGTCATTTTTACATCCAAAAGTCTCAAAGTTAATTAAAGCGAAAAGAAAAAGAAAAAAAAAAAAAAAACACACACACACACACACGCGACTAATAAAGCCTTCCGGTGGCGAAAAATCTACCCAAGTCTGCATTGGTGCTTGGAAGTTGGTATGAAGAGCATATATGAAGAGCATATCCTCAGAATCCAAATTGTTGAGTTTCTATAATCATCATTCGTTCTAATAATTCTTTAATTTCAGTTGATATGCGAAAATAATTTCATAATCCCAAGAAAATAATTACCGTTAACAAACCTCCTTCCGTGTGGAAACAAATAACGCAGTACGACAACCCTATAAAAAATAGACTCACTTTACTTTCTATTTGTTTCAAATTATAAGCCTATTTTTATCTTGAAAGAATAGTTAACTTACTAGTTCCTTTATATACCCCGACTCAATGTATAGCTTTATAAACAAATATTCACCATTAATTAATCAACTAATTACCACTAAAATGAATCATCTAATCAACAGGGAATATTATTAAAAAGAAAAAGACTAAACAAAATTTATAACTCGAACTATATGCACAAGACTTGCTAAAATATTATTTGAAGCAAATAGACGCTTCAAGGATTTTGAACATTAAAGAAGCATTATCTTTGGTTGTGCATTCAAAGATTTATTTGAAACAAATAGATGTTTTAAAGATTTAGATCCTCTCATCACTTTGAGATACCATAACTCAATTAAGATTATCATATATTAACTATTTTCTCATATTTACATGAGAGAAATCTTAATCATTTATGTACATTTCACATCATCTCAACCATTCATGATAGTCAAATTTCAGCCAAAAATCATTTTTTTTTAATGTTTTCCATCACATTATCCTCCTTTTCTGAGATTTTAATGTCATGAATAGTTAAGATTATATTCTACACACATAAATGATTAATTTTTTCCTCTCATACCAATATGAGAACTTATGCTATGAAAAGATCCTGATCTACTAAGGTCAAATAAATTTAAATCAGCATTTTTTTTATTTGATACTAACAAAATGATGATAAGATAAACAAGAGACCATGACTTATTAACGAATGCATCACTTTATCACCATTGAATCAAACAATCAATGATCTAAATTTCTTGAACCCTCTCATAATATCATACTGATCGAGAGGATCACCACTCGACAGATAAGTACTGTTTCCAAGTTTTAACTTGACAAGTCAATCACCACATTTAATCATAGGGGCAGACTAGATGCTGAATTTCAAGAACTTCCTTAATTGATAGGAAAAATCAAACAGCATGACTGATGCAAAGGATGAACATACAAGAAAAAACAAAATTGATTTATCTTTTAGTTGCACATTGACTATAACCTCCCTTCTCTACCTAGTCAGACAAATGAACTACAGGTTAAATATTTGGTCCAACAATAAATCTGCTAACGATGCATTCATACACATCTTATCTGAAAGACTTCTATGATAACATAGAGAGGGGCAGACATCAGATTGAATTTGCCTCCCTTTAGATTTGTGTTACCTCCGTCTCGAGTTATATCAAGGCAAGAGAGACTGGTTACCAGAAATGGTAATTCAGCCTTAGTTAGAGCTGGATTCCAACTCAGAAATATACCCACGAAAATTAAAAATTAAAACAGAAAAGTGAAATACAGGGATAAGTACACGGGGCAAAAAGAGGGGTTAGCATTGAACAAGATCCAATAGAGCAATCAGTGAGTGGATAATTATTGATTTCAGTCGTTTAATCTACATAAGCTTTGATTCCTATGCACAATTTAACACCAGACCCACCAATGTAACAAGTATCTCATCCATCTCTCCTGGACACATTGTGATCTCACCTTAATTAGCAAAAACTAGGCCGATCCACTGATGACCTTCACTGTTATGAAGAATTTCAATGTAAACATCATGTAAATTCTTAACACTTCAACAGAGACTTACCACCAATGGCACATGTCAGCAACCAAGCCTTAGAAAATAGCAAATACAACAGACGATGCTTAAAGTGAAAAACCAAATAGCATACAAAAGACTTATCTTTTTGAAAAAATGAAAGTAAGATCTCAGGTCAATGACAAATCTGGTGCAATATGGCCCACCCCCCCCAATTCCCCTAGACCCTAAACCCATGGACAAATTGAAAAAGTTTAAATAAAAATGATATAACTGCAGAATAACCAAATAGGAATACGTGGGCAAGTCGGTAATATTATGTGACCCTTGCTGACATGCACTTTGACAACTCAGCCTTTCCTTACCTTCCATAAAGCTTTCCCCATAAACCCAATGGGAGGCTTGGTTTCAGTATTAGTCTAAGGAGAAAGCCAAATCCCCAACTTCTGTAGAACAGATTAAGTACCTGCCAGGAGCATTCGAAGCTGCTCTTCATCCTTTAAAGTACGTAAAAGACACCACTATAAATTGAGGTGAGGCGCAGTATGGCTGCAGAAACTCAATCAAACAGAAGCATCTAGTGTAGCCAGCTGGGATCCACAATCATTCAAATTGAAGATCTCACAGCAGGACGGCGAAGAACGAAACCAAGAGGACTGTAGAAGCTAGCAGAAAACCAATGAAGCAGTACCAGGAAGACACCTCGGCACAAAAAGAAAAGCATAAACCTTTAGCAGGGCAATCCTCCAAATTTTTCATAAAATATATTAAGCTACCATAAGAGTTTACTACCTATAAATTCCTAGAAGCATGGCCAACAAATATGCCAAAATAAGGAAAACGGAAAATGAAAATAGTGAACTTCATACAGAAGTAGGAAGGAAACTTAACCATCCAGAAGTAGAAGCTGAGGCCGTCGGCCCGCTTACACAGTTGTAACTAAGTCCACGCTAGTAAACACAAAATTCAACATACTTCCAGTAAACCTCCAAGTTGACAAGTTTTCATTCTCGGCTCCTGCTTCTGCGACGTTCCCTCATGCCATTCCTGCATAAGGTGGAGGCGAAATTATAAAGATTTCCAGAACTCAAACACAGCATGAATATCTGAGTTACGCATACAAGAAAAATTCCCCAAGAAGAGAAGGATAGAATACTCTTACCCATTGGCATACGGCACCTCATCCCGTCCGCGATAAGGTGACCTACTATAGCTGCGTCCACGGGGTGACAAACTTCGGCGTCGAGGGGACCGACCACGAGGACTATAACTCCTGTTTCAATAAACAAAATATTGGAAAGAAGACTGAACAGAAGCTCCGTCCAACTTAACCTTAAAATCCCAATTTCTTTCCTTCCCTCCCCCTCACAAACTAAAAACAAAAAGAACGCTGCCATAGCAGCCATTTCACAAGTTATAACATCAATATAGCAACATATGCACATTGATGATTCAGATGATGTGGCAAGCAACAAAAAGTGGATCTGTTGTTTGCATCTATCCTCACCTGCGGCCATAACTTGGGCTCCTTCGATACCTTGGAGGACTGCGACTTCTACGCCTTCCTGCACCTCCACGTGACCTGCATTCACGAGCAAAATGACCAGGCTCACCACACTCATAGCACTTCAAATCAGAACCTGAGCGACCACGTCCGCCACCACCTCGAGAGTTGTGAGAAAGCTCCACTCTCCAGCCATTTTTACCTGTTTCACATTAAGAGGCAGCATTATATCAGAATGCAACACGACAGTACTTGTACAACAGACTGCTTTCTGGTGTTCAAAAAGACAGCAAAATAATTGACTAGCATACTGCAGGGCCAAGAACTCATCACATAAAGCTGATTCCACATACACCACTGTATAAATCTATATAATTCAAAGAAAAACTTCAAAATCCATACCATCTAGTTCACGGATTGCATCTTGCGCATCCCTTTTGTCATCAAAATCAATAAAAGCATAGCCGGGGGGCCTTCTAGCAACCCAGACACTGCATATAGAAAGGAAACAAGAAAGCAAAATGAATAGAAGAAGCTAAAATAGACTCAAAATTAATAGCTCACACTCACTCAACTCTACAAATTAGCCCACTGATAGACATAAGATATGCCAGCAAATAGGAGTAGCAACATGGTATGTGATACATCCATTACTGGCAAACTTCAACAAATTGATAAAAGATCATAATTTACATGGAAAAAGCTATTGGTAAAGCGGGGAGATATGAGCACAGGTAGGAGCTTGTAAGAGTACCAAGGTCAGAGTACCAGCCTGTTTGGTTAAGCTTAATTGGGCCTTATAAGCTGCAAAATAAGCAGAGCCAAACAGGCTCTAAAACAAGTCTGTGCAATCCTACACTATAAACCATTTCCTAGTTAAATGAAAAAACAGAGTAGTCTTTAAACATAATAAACATATTCCCTTACCTCCTTATGACTCCATAAATGCGGAATTCATCTTCAAGTTCTCGCTCAGAAACTCGTGGATCCAAATTTCCAACATACACTCTCGACATCTTGAATCAATCTCCTGTTTAGCAATTTCACCTATAACAGTCAAATCACACGTTCTTTCTTCCAAATGGTGAAAATTACACAACTAAAACAAGAACCATACTTCAACTCATCCCAAAAGTTGCCCCAAACAATATTCAAAATAAAAAAAAAGCAAAAACAAAAACAAAAAACAAAAAAAGAAAAACAAGAACAGAAAAACAAAAACAAAAACGAAAACGAAAGAAACCAAGTCAAACCTTATCCCAGCCAAAGCTATACGGAAATAACGACACGATTTATTCTCAGACAATGACAAGCAGAAAAAAAAAAACTCAGTACTCATAGGAATTGAATATCGCTACAATAACCAACAACGAACCTCAGATGTTAACCCAAAAAATGCAACCAATAGAATTAAAAAGATGTATCAGAAGATGCAAAAATTTAAATAAAAAAAAAAAGAGACTAAAATCTAAGGGAAACAAAAAAGATCAAAACTTGAAGTAGCAACACTACATAAAACACAAATTCTTCGGATCCAAGATCATATACAAAGTAAAAGTTCTACATGTGTGCATATATACAATAAACATGTGTAGAGAGAGAGAGAGAGAGAGAGAGAGAGAGAGAGATGTTGTACCTGAAAAGCAAAGATTTGGGGAAGCCAAAAACCCTAGCAGCTTTGATGCGGGAGTTGCTTTAGTAGATAGTAACTGCCCTTTATACTTATCAAAATCCCAATCGGACCCCGTCAAATTTCAATATTTCAATTTCCACCTACTACATTATATTATACCATTTTTTTTTTCCAAATTGCATTCCTTCTCTCATCAACAAAAACACAATCTTGCAAGTCACCTATATTCTTTTTTAAATATTGTGAGATTGTTATATCAGCACTCAAATGTGACAACAGTCATTTTACTATTAGTTTATATATAATAATTTATTATTCAATGTTTATTTTATTTTTATCATTTCTTATCTTTCAAATATATATTATTAGTTTTAATTAAAAAATAAATGATCAATCAATTAATGTTTAATATAAAATTTATTTGTGAATTTTAAAATATTCAATTTTTTTATGTAATGGATATATATTATTAGCTTTAGTTTAAAATTAGATGACTAATCAAATAACACTTAAAATATTATTCATTTGTGACTCAACACCGTGCCCCATATGCATAATACTTCGCATAAACACTGTACACCATACTATGCGTGAGTAGTAAATGCGTATAGTACGTAACAATACATGTATTCAAAATTCTTACACTATATGTTTAAAACTTTTATATTAAGCTGCAAACATATTCAAAACTCTTATATTACATGTTTAAAAATTTAAAAGAAAGTTCACAAAATAAAATTTATAATTTTAAAAATTTTATACTCTATGTTCAAAACTCTTATATTACATGCTCATAGATTACACTCTATATTCAAAACTCTTATATTATATATTCAAAACTCTTATATTATATATTCAAAATTCTTATATTATATGTTCAAAATTCTTATATTAAGCTATAAACAAGTTAAAAACTCTTATATTATATGTTCAAAGGTTTAAAAGTAAGCTCACAAAATAAAAATTATAATCTCATACATTTTATACTCTATGTTCAAAATACTATATTATATGCTCTAGGTTATACTTTGTGTTTAAAACTCTTATATTATATGTTCAAAAATTTAACAGTAAAGGTTTAAATTTTTGAACATGTTTATAGCTTAATATAAAGTTTTGAACATATAATATAAAAATTTTGAACACATAATATAAGAATTTTAAATACATGTACTGTTTCGTACTGTGCGCATACTATTTATATACAGTATGGTATATAATACCCCATAGAAGTATCATCCTTATGAAGCACAATAAAAATTGCGAAGGTTTATTTCTTATCTATTATGGATATATATATATATATATATATATATATTATTTTGAAAATTTAATTGAGAATGAATCTAGCTTTACTTAAAAAATAAATAAATGATCAATCAATTAATATTTAATATAAAATTTATTTGTGAATTATAAAAAATTTATTTTTTTAAGTAATGAATATATATTATTAATTTTAGTTTAAAATTAGATAAGTAATCAAATAATGCTTAAAATATTATTCATTTGTGACTCCAAACATTTTATTTCTTGTCTATTATGGATATATATATATATATATTGTTATTTTAAAATTTTAATTGACAATGAATTAATGTTTAAAATAATATTTATTTATGAATTTCGAAAAATTAAACCTGAATAAATTTTAACATCTATCACCAAAAATTAAAGTAGAATAAGTTTAACGCCTACTATTAAAAGTATAACTTGTGTAGATATTAAATGTTCATGACTAAATTCTTCATATGTTATAGAAATTAAATTTCTTCGATGGTACAATATCATAAGGGGAAAAAGGGAAAAAAAAGCTAGCCTCTCGAAATTGGTCTCTCTATCTCTTACTTTTCAATTTGCCACCCAATTAACTAAGTACATCTCTTTAAGTTACGGTTTGGGGCAGACTAAATGCATATTCAATTATTCTGAAATTTTGTGTGTGTATATATACATTCACACACACATATATAAGAGAAACATAAAATATTATTTTATAAAAACAAATATTTACTACCAAAAGGCTAATTACTTTTATTCATTCTTAAGGCTTGTTTAGATTAATTTTTTTTAAAAGAAAAATTATTTCTTTTTTTGGAAAAATGTAAATTATTTTTATAATAATTATTTGACTTTTCTTTCAAAAATATTGAAACTTTAAAAAAAAGTTATTCGAATTTAACTTTTTTTAAAAATTAAAAATTTCAATTTTTCAAAAAAAATACTTTTTAAAGAAATTATTAAAAAAATACTTAAAAAATCAATCCAAACAAACCCTTATTCTTATTACAATCCTTTTGTGAGACTTTTTTGTTGGGTCGAATTTTGTGAGACTATCAATTGTTGATTATTGTTATTACATTATCCAGCTAGCAATGTTTATACATGCCACATTCTTTAACGTTCATTTATTTTAATCTTCCAAAAGAGACAATATCAAATTTGCCACCAGTACTACTCTATATTTAAAACTCATCCATTTTAGCTTCACCTATATTTTTCTGTAACATCAAATTTTGCTGAACAAAACTTTAGGGTAAGAGAAATTTTATTTTTTTAACTAATTTAAACGAAAAAAATATTGAAAAAATAATTTAATAAATTAATTCAATATAAAAGATTACAATCAAACAGAAAATCATAAAGAGGTCTAATATCAAAAAAATGAAGGAAAAATAAAAGGCAGTCTATTGTACAAAAATTGAATTATTTGCGAGGTTAAAACTCATAAGGCAAGATGGTATTTTCTCCGTATTCCGGAACTTAGCATTCTTTTTTTTTAATTTATTTAAGAAAAAAAACCGTGAATTTTAAATTCGAGGAAATCTTATTCTCTTATATATACAAGTAGGAGAATGTAGCATGCTTGGAATATGATTATGAATCCCTTATAGATATATAAGATGTATTTACACTTGTTAAATAAAAAGTATTAACAAGTGACCAAGTCATTCGGAATAAATCTTGGTTGTGAGTGAGTCCATAATATTATAAGTGTGAACTGTGTATATCATTTTATTTAAAAAAATAATTTATAATTATTAAATTTCGTTCATAATGCCATAAGATATGAAAGGATACAATCGATTATGTATTTGATAATAACAAACAAAGCCTCTTTCTTTTTCTTTTCTCTTTTTTTTTGCTTATATTTTGAGTAGAGTTGTTTCCCTTCACTAATAATAACACTGAAAATAGGCTTTGCGGGATAATCAACACGTTACATACAATTCAACCTAGGAAAGGCATCTCAAGCCACTAATCTCTAACAAATTGTGACCTTCACAAAAATACTACTCTACTACCAAATTTTCTCTTCTTTCTCATTTCTAATAGAAAATTTCCAACTCTTCTCCTCCTTCAGATTCTATGAACACATGTTGTATGTACATTTACAAATTGATAAATGTAAGATCCCTCCTCTCTCTTTTTTCATTTCTCTGTAACACACATACACACACTCAAGGATATGCATGCACGCATACATGTCATGTATTGATTATACACAGGTCAAATCGAGTGTGTTCTGAGTGAGTTCTGGAACATGCTCTATTCGACCTATATAATTATCCTTATACGTATGAACATAATATTTATGCATGAAAGTAGAATGTTAATATGGTTTTAGTGTTTGGTACTTAGAGGAATATAATTGATCACTTTTACTAAGTAGATTTACGAGGAATTGTAACTCCCATCGACCCTTAATTTTTCTTCAGATCATATTTATTTTATTTTTTTAGACGTGTCATGTAGTAATGAAAATCAAATGGTTTAAAATACTAAATAATGTCATAGCTCCTAATCAGAAATTTAGATCTGGCCCTTTGCACCATTTTCTCACCATGGTAGGTGTGGAAATTTTATCCAAATCGGTTATAGTTTCTGAGTTTCCTTTCTTTCATGATCTCGTCCTAACATAGGTAAAACGAAAATCATAATACCAATGTCTTCTTGCTTTATTCTTGTGTAACAAGTCTTTCTAATTGCATGTATGGTTGAAATAACATAGAATTAAATTTGTGGTTTGGAATTTGGCCAAATATTTTGTGCTATTGTATTGTTTGAGTGCATGAAATAATACCACTAATTTTTTGCCAACATAATTATCTCATTGTACACTTCGAATCCTTTAGTAAGCAATGGTTGGGAAAGAGTGTGTGTTTGGTTAAGCACGCCCAATTATAAAATGGTCTTGACATGTTTGGTTTAAGGGTTTATAAGTTATTTTTAGGTGCTTATAAGTAAGTAAAAAATAAGCAATGCATAAGCAATGCTTAGCACCTTCTTTTTTCCTAACTTACAAGTATTTATATTTGACTATGGGTAACAACTTTTTTATCTTCCAACAAATTAGATAATTTTACAACGTTAATTACTGAAATGTCTTTTTTTAAATAATTATATCTAATACGGCTACTTCTAAGCATCTATTACATGTCAACATCTTATATGTATATATTATCTAAACACTTCTCTACTAATTTATCACTTGTTTATATGTAACTTTTTGCTGATAAGTACTACTTGCTCACAAGCCAGTAAAAATAAGCAAAGCCAGATAAGCTAAATTTGTTAATTTAAAAGAACAATAAATGAATGAAACTCTTCCACTAACTCCTTAAACATTTATTAGACACGATATTTAACTTTAAATACGAAATGAATTCAATTCATTCAATTTTTTCTGAGTATAGATAACGTATTCATAGCGTAGTAACTTTTTTTTTTTTGTATATATTCTCTAATCCTCTCTGATTATTTCATTGCTCTTCTGAGGATAATCCAGAGATAGTGTGTGAAGCAATATAATTAAGAAAAACAAATAATCAAGAAGGATGGCTTCTGAACCAACAACACATTATACACCAAAGAAGATCCTCATAACTGGTGCAGCTGGTTTCATAGCCTCCCATGTAACCTGTAGATTGATCAAGCTTTACCCTGATTACAAGATTGTTGCACTCGACAAGCTTGACTATTGCTCCAGCCTCAAGAATTTATGCCCTTGTTATTCATCTCCGAATTTCAAGTTTGTCAAAGCTGATATTTTAAGCACGGATTTTATCAACTTTCTGTTGGAATCTGAAGGGTTTGATACCATAATGCATTTTGCTGCACAAAGCCATGTTGATAACTCATTCGGGAATTCATTTGAGTTCACAATGAACAATATCTACGGCACTCATGTGCTTCTTGAAGCCTGCAAGCTGACAAAACAAATCAAGAGGTTCATACATGTTAGTACTGATGAGGTTTATGGCGAAAGTGATCTGGAGACTGATATTGGAAACATTGAGGCCTCCAGATTGCTGCCCACGAATCCGTATTCGGCTACTAAAGCCGGAGCAGAAATGCTGGTCATGGCTTATCATCGCTCGTATGGACTCCCAACCATCACGACTCGAGGGAATAACGTTTATGGCCCGAATCAGTTTCCGGAGAAGATGATTCCCAAGTTCATTCTCCTCGCGATGAAGGGCGAAAAACTGCCCATCCATGGCGATGGATCGAATGTCAGGAGCTATTTGTATTGCGAGGATGTTGCTGAGGCCTTTGACGTGATCCTCCATAAAGGGGTGATTGGGCATGTTTATAATATAGGGACTCAGAAGGAGAGGAGTGTCTCGGATGTAGCTGAAGATATTTGCAAGCTGTTTGGGAAAGATTCTAAACAAGCCATAGAGTATGTGCAAGACAGGCCTTTTAATGACAGAAGGTATTTCTTGGATGATAAAAAGCTGAAAAAGCTCGGCTGGCAAGAAAGGTATTTCTTAAATTTACTTTTTCCAGGTTGACAGCGTCCTTTTCTGTACAAAGTTATACTTTTGCTGTATTTGTTACATGTTTATCTGAAACCATAAATCTGATAAGCAAATAATTTTATATGTTTTTTTAGATTTAAGATTTCAGATAGGCATATAACAAACACGGGCATTTATCAATTTCTAATATTATAATTTTCTAACAGGACCTCCTGGGAGGATGGCCTAAAGAGGACCCTGGAATGGTACAAGAAAAACTACGATTGGTGGGGGGATGTGTCTGCGGCGCTACATCCACACCCTATAGTCTCAATGATATCATCCTCGGGCAGTGATGGCAGTTTCTTGCAATACGCGATAGGAGGGAAGAGAAGTAGCAGGCCGGAGTTGAAGTTCTTGATCTACGGGAGAACCGGTTGGATAGGCGGTCTTTTGGGAAAGCTCTGCAAAGAGCGCGGTATAGAATTTAAGTACGGCCTTGGGCGACTGGAGGATCGGAATTCTTTGATTGATGATATAAGGAGAACACAACCTACCCATGTATTCAATGCTGCTGGGGTTACTGGGAGGCCTAATGTGGATTGGTGTGAATCACACAAAGTTGAAACTATTAGAGCCAATGTTGTTGGCACTTTGACTTTAGCTGATGTCTGCAATTCACAAGGCTTGTTGATGATAAATTTTGCAACTGGCTGCATATTTGAGTACGATGAGATGCACCCACAAGGCTCAGGTATTGGATTCAAAGAGGAGGATACTCCCAATTTCACAGGTTCTTTCTATTCCAAGACCAAGGCCATGGTAAGAAATTAGATTGACACACCTTTCTTTCTATTATTACATTATTATTATTATTATTATTCGTTTCTTGAATTTCAAGTAATTGTTGCGATTAAATTGCTCCTTGTTACATTTTCAATCATTTGAACAATGGACGTGTTAAAAGTATGCTTCCACCACGTATAATAAATCTGTCCCTACACATTCGTACAAACATTATATGTTTCTTGTGACTATGGGAAAATATGCAGGTGGAGGAGCTGCTAAAACAATACAACAATGTTTGTACTCTACGTGTAAGGATGCCAATATCATCGGATCTTAGCAATCCCCGAAACTTCATCACAAAAATCACTCGTTACAACAAAGTGGTGAATATACCCAACAGCATGACCGTGTTAGATGAGCTTCTACCCATCTCCATTGAGATGGCAAAAAGAAACCTGAGAGGGATATGGAACTTGACCAATCCTGGTGCTATCAGCCACAATGAGATCCTGGAATTGTATAGAAAGTACATAGACCCCGGATTCAAATGGGAGAATTTTACTCTTGAAGAACAAGCCAAAGTGATTGTTGCACCCAGGAGTAACAATGAGATGGACACAACTAAGCTGAAATCTGAATTCCCTGAATTGTTGACGATCAAGGATTCAATCATCAAGTACGTCTTTGAACCTAACAAGAAAAGATGACTAGAATATGCGTAGGGATACTTAAGCGAGAAGAACTGGGGTTGAACGCGATTCATGAATCCGGTTTAATTCCAGTCTCCTACTCTAAGTTAAGTACTTTGACTAACTTGGTGGATGGGTTGTGGGGTCAGTCCTTCCATCAAAGTTTACTCATTGGTGGTCCCTCGTATCAAAAAAAGGAAGAAAGAAAAGAAGGATTCTTGTGAAGCCGTCCTCAATAAAAACAAGCAGGATCGTCAGATCTACACGGATGGTTCCACCTAATATAGGATAGTGATTAATTTGATTATGGCATAAGTGCGTATTTAGTTTTATCATGTCTTTGACACGTATAGATTTACTTGTTGTACCTTGGCGAGTATTTCATCTAATAGGATACGAATAAACTCTACTTATTTTCAAATTATAGAATTATTTGTTCACCTTAATCTCGTCTTAAATTTCATTTTCTTTTTTCTTTCTCGCCTCATGTCTCGTCATCTCTAATCAACAAACTGAAAATTTTTCTTTTTTTTTTTTTAAATGATATATCAAACACGAGTTCCCCGTCATAAAGATAATTAATCTTCATCAACTGCCATAATCTATTTGCAAAAAGGTTCTATGACTGCCGACATATTAGAGAAAGGGCATCACATCTCGTAATTCACAACAAAAGATTGGTTAATCATGAATCCTTTGTTCCCCCAATAATTTGTGATTAATTTTATTATAACATTATTAGTGTATCACCAGTGTGCCGCATGGAGTGTTACAATCATTTTATTTAAATGTACAATTAATTATTTTAATATTAAAATATAAATAAATTGTATTGTATCATAAATCAGAAAAATTTATCAATCACACAAAAATTATATAACAATTAAACATTTAACAACTAACATACAAATTATATGTAAAAGAAAGTATTGTAACATAAATAAACAAAGCTAGATCATGTTGTAACATATATTTTGGAATATTTCTTTATAAATTACATTTATAATTTTATTTGAACTCGAACTATTCTCATTATGAATTAAAATTTTAAGTTTCTTCTGATTTGTACCTCTTGAAACAACAATATAATTGCTTACGTGTGAATACTAGACGTGATAAATATATCTCTATGATAAACAAAGACGACTTTAACTTTTGTTAATTGTCATCAAATTTCAAAATTTATATCAAGAAATTCATTAATAATAAAATTTATGATTAATTTTATTATAATATTACGAAAGAATCTTTTTGGCGGATCATTGGAAAGGCGATGTGTAGACCATCATTATTAGCATTTGTCCAGGATATGATATATCTCCGTCAACTCGCCTATCAAGTGGGGCATTTCCCACCATATAGAATGCGCCAATTGACAAATGGTTTATGATTCTAATAAGGCCAATTTTTGCAGCCCCATAACAAATGAAATGAAAACTTGCAGAATCTTCTTGAACTAAGTTTTTCAACACGTACAAACAATGATTCAGCTCAAAAGTTTTACTACTCTCATGTGAAGATCTTTCACTTCAGGTGTTTCCACCGCAAATCCACCGCCAGCAGCCCTGCAGCAGATTCCATCGATATGTGACTGATTAAAGTTACTGACGTGAAACAAGCTAGAAAGCTAAGCACAAACTCACTAGACAGTGATGTTGCAGAACATGTTACGTAGATGAAAATTCTTCCATCCGGCAAACATGATTACTGGCATAAATGAACCGAATTGTTGGATAAAAGAATCTAGTTAGCCGGAGAAAAGAGTTCTAATCCGGTTACTTGAAACCATTCATTTTCTAAAATCAAAAGTTAAACGGTAAACATAAAATTATTGGATAACAAGTGTGTGTGTGTGTGTGTATATATATATAGTAGCTTTTTTATGTTTAATGATGTATTTGCTAAAATGATGTAACCATCATACAGAAAATCATTAATGACGTTGTGTGGATTTGTTGGTCAAGGGAACACGTTTTTGCTTTGGCTTTAATGATTAAAGGTTTGAAATTATTACGATTAGAACAGGGTTGATAAGGATAGGGAAATAGCACAATAAATTTCAATGTTTTCTAATAAGAAGATATTGTCTGTACAAAATTAGATAAAATTACTAGAATGGAGCCTTCAGTTACTCGTAGATCAGGTATAGGTTCGTTGCTATAATTTTATCTCTTCGTAATCGTTCAATTAATTGCGAAAGCAGAATTAGCCAATTGGTTAATTCATTATTTTAAAATTTTTTTAGAAGCTGAGGTCAGACAGTTCTTAAAGCCTGTTTGGATTGATTTTTTCTCAACACAAGGTTCTTTTTTCTTGAAAAAAGTTACATTAAATTTATAATAACTATTTGATTTGGTTTCTAAAAAAAGCTAAAATTCTGAAAAAAAAAAAAGTCAAATATAAATTTTTTTAAAAGTCAGAATTTTTAATTTTTAAAATAAAAACTGTTTTTCAAAAACTATTAAAAAATACTTTTGAAAAAAACTAATGCAAACGCCTCCTACTAAGCATAAAAGAAGTCAAGAGTGAAATGAGGTAGGGATTGATGCCTAGCAAGATCTTCCTTTTCCTTGGAAGATGAAAGCAGATTAGTAACTAATAATTTCTTCAACTCGATTCCTTATCTTCCTAGCACACTGGTGTAGATGTTTCAATAGAAAGTCTACAATTCTTTTATTATCTAGAACAATATAAATTAACACGCCCACGTACATAGAATACACAACCTAATAGTTACTTCAATTAAGTAGTTGAATCCAAAATGAACACTATGTCAATGACATCTTATTTCAGAAGTTATCATTTATGCAGTGAGTATTACTTATATAGAGAATAATATTATGAGAGAAATTCAATTGTTATAACTTATTAATACAATAATAATAAAATATATAAACATTATGACAATATAAGAAATTTCAAACTCGTATAACCAAAACTATCTTTATATTAGAGAACAGAAAAAGAAAAATAAAAGGGACTAAAGTTAGCAAACACACTCAATATTGATGTGCTCTGCTATTGTCACGGACCCTTTAGGTACCTTTTAACTTGGTGAATGGTCCGCTTCCTCAATTTAGCCTCTTAAACCATTTCTGGAAGACTATAAATATATTTGGGTAATAGTAAGAACTTTTCATTTTTACATATTTATGAAAATTATTGTACAAATTGATTGGTGAATCATAATTTTGAACGATTTCTTCTTTTTCGGATCATTTCTAAGATATCCGAACAACTTCACAAGCTCAGAGAGAAGAATGTAAGAGGGCCAATTTTTCGTTCCGGTTCCGATGTACTCGGCCGCCAAAGCCTCTCAAAAATAGGGAAAAGAAAGTTGCTAATCGGGCAGCCATTGTACAGTACAGCAGTCATTGTACAGTGGTACGTCTAGAGAAGAAAGACGTTAGAAGCGACGGCTTGTTTTTTCCCGGGTCTGGTGGGCCCCACCAGCCCACTAGCCAAGTCATCCTTACGTAGATTGGATATGGAAGTACAGTTGCCGATGATAAGAACCTTCTCCACATGAATAATTCCGTAAAAGGTTTCCTCTTTATCATCTTGTTTGGTCTGGCCTGAGAGAGCACGACTTGCATCACCAGGACATTTCATTTTCTGCTTTTCCTGCGCAAACAACCTCGTGCGTTTTATTTTTTTAGTCCCACTTGGGATGGCTGTGTTTATTTTAAGTGCTTTATAAATAGTTGTCGGATATATTTAGTTATGTTTATAAATATCAAAATAAAAGAAAATAGTATTTTGTAATCTTTTTTTATTAGAAGTATTATACGCTTGTCTAGATTAGTTTTTTTATTTTTTATTTAATATATATATATATTTATTTATTTATTTAATAATAACTATTTAACTTGACTCTCAAAAAATTAAAATTTTGACAAAAAAAAAGTTCAGATAAATTATTTTTAAAAATCATAATTTTTAACCTTTCAAAAGGCACTTTTAAAAGTTGTTAAAAAAAAAAAGTCCGAATGAGTCCCGAAAGCACCCAAATTAAGTATTCTCAGACAGGCACAAAATAAAAAAGTTACCGCGTCAATTTTTTGTTTGCATCCAAATAAGCGTAGCCCAACAGGGTGTTAGTATATAAGCATTTTAATTTATGTTCTACATATTATTTTCTCTTGATATATTATTTTCTTCTAAATTCAAAAGAAATTAAGAAATATACCATTTGATAGCAAAATGTTTTGTATATATTATTTCTTTTCATGGATAAAGATTCCACGAGATTCCCTCGGTAGATTATTTCATTCCTATAATGAAGATTCCAGAAGATTCCCTTCATAAATTATTTTCTTTTTGTGACAAAGATCCATTGAATTTATTCTAAAATTATAAATCTCGAGCAAAAATTATCTTATCCCGCTTTAATGCCAAAATTAAATCTTCACATTGTCAAAACTCGACTGTTAATAACCATACACCTATACAGCTATTCATTCCAGGTAATGATAATAACAAATTGACTAAAAATTAGGACACGCTTGCACTCTTGGCCTCTATTTTCTTTGAAATAAAATGTCAAGTTGATTGAAAAATTAATGATAAGCCTCACTAAAACTCAGATATATACATATATCTACGTAATACATTTATCTCTATATATAGTCCCCACATATATCTACGTAATACATTTATCTCTATATATAGTCCCCCTGTCACCTGAAAAATCACACCCCGTCAGCAAAAAAAGAGAGACAGAGAGAGAGAAAAAAAAATGGAAAACTCCGGCGACATGTTCGACGTAATCGTGGTCGGAGCAGGGATCATGGGCAGCTCAGCAGCATACCAAGCTGCGAAGCGAGGCAAGAAGACACTCCTCTTGGAGCAGTTCGATTTCTTGCACCACCGAGGCTCCTCCCATGGCGAATCAAGAACCATTAGAGCCACCTACCCAGAAGAATACTACTCAACCATGGTGTTGGAGTCGGAAAAGCTTTGGGAAGAAGCACAATCTGAAATGGGATACAGGGTCTATTTCAGGACGTCTCAACTCGACGTGGGTCCTATTCAGGACAAGTCACTTCAAGCAGCCATATCTAACTGCCAGAAGCACGGAATTCCTTATCGGGTCCTCAACCGGCAGCAGGTTGACGAGGAGTTTTCCGGCAGGGTGAAGTTGCCTGAGAATTGGGTCGGGTTGTTAACGTGCCACGGTGGTATCGTTAAGCCCACAAAAGCTGTGTGCATGTACCAAACCCTGGCGCTTAAGCATGGCGCCGTGCTTAAAGACCACACAGAAGTGGTGGATTTTGTAAAAGATGATGTTGAAGGTGGTGTTAGGGTGATCACAAAGAGTGGTGATGAGTTTTGTGGGGGGAAATGTGTTGTGACAGCAGGGGCGTGGATGAGGAAGCTGATTAAGAAAGTTTCGGGCCTGGAATTGCCTATACAGCCCCTGGAAACAACTGTATACTACTGGAAGGTAAAAGAAGGGCATGAGATGGAGTTCAGTTTTACTAACGGCTTCCCAAGCTTTGCTAGCTATGGTGAGCCTTACATCTATGGCACACCAGTGCTGGAGTTTCCAGGGTTGATAAAAGTTGCAGTTCATGGTGGGAGGCCCATTGATCCGGATAAGAGGACCTGGAAGACATCTCCAATGCTTCTTGATGCTACAAGAAAATGGCTCCAGGGGAGATTTGGGGGGCTTGTCGACACGAAAGAGGCTGTTGGAATGCAGTCTTGTATGTATTCTTTAACCCCTGACGAGGACTTTGTGATTGATTACTTGGGTGGGGTGTTTGGGAAGAATGTGGTGGTTGGTGGGGGGTTCTCAGGGCATGGATTCAAGATGGCGCCTATGGTTGGGAAAATGTTGGCAGATCTTGCTGTGTGTGATAATGGTGAGGCAAAAGATGAGAAGTTTAAGCACTTCAAGATTGCAAGATTTCTGGAGAATGCTAAAGGGAATCTCAAGGGTTTTGCTGATCAGGTCAACTTGGACAGAGAAATTGCTAGCAAGCTTTGATCAGGTCAACTTGGAAACAAAGCTGTCCATTTTGATCGGAGAAGCAAAGGTGTTATTCTCTGGTCTTAGTTTGTTTTCCCGAATGTCCACAGTATGGCTCAAATTGCTGTCGTTGGCATTATTGGCATCTCTTTATTTATGTGTGTATGGTGGGTGGAAAAATAGCGTTGGGTCAATAATCAGTTGATTGTCATGCTACATAGTTAAGGGAATGGGTCGATGCTATGATCGAAATTCAATTATTTTAAATTATTATTCTAATTATGATTAAGTAATGTAAATAATTTATTGTCATTAATGTTGTTTGCACCTTTATGATCTCATGATAGAACTCTGTAGCAAGAGGAAATTAATGACAGGGAAGAAATCTAGTTAAATTATACTGATCCCTGCAAAGAAAACCAAAAGAACAATTATCAAACATATAGAGAAGTCAGCAGAGTTGTTTGTCAATTTTTGTTTTGACTACCCATTGGTTGCTCTATATCCGATGAGATTCTTTAATCACTTTTACTGTAAGAGGATAGGAAATGCGTGACTACACCTAACAGAGTTATTGTGCTACGTAATTGATCCTCCTTTTCATTTAGGAAAAAAAAAATTTATAAAAAGAGAGAAAACATGGGTTCTTGGTGCATTTGATTGAAATGCTAGTATGATCATGCTTTGAACCCACCACGACGGCTGGCTGCAAGTGGACAGCAAGTGGAGAGCAGTGTGAAAGATAAAACAAACGTCACCAAAGAAAATCCAATCATCGTCAATATCAATTGTAATTATTTTAGTAATAGATATCTTTATCTTCTCACTAATGAATTCCCCCATTTCATCATCTTTGCAGCAATTACGCTTCAATTTTGATACATGGGAGACCAGGAAAAGTGTATTCAACAACTCACGTTGGAGAAATCTATCCTCTTTTATTTCGTTTGGGGATTCCACAGAGGATCCATCTGCCAATCGGTTACCAAAACCATGGTTCACTAGCCAATTTGCACAGGCGTTAGCTTCACAATACCCACGTCTTAATTTAAAGCCAACACCAAAAACAAGCCCTAATCATCATAAAAGTGCATTCTTATGGACACCAACCTGGATGATATCAGTTCTCAGGATGCTGAAAATTCAAGTTTTAGTGGAAGAGAGAAAAAGTGCACCATTTTTGGTATTCATATAGAAATGCTTTTAAATATTTTTCTAGCACTACGGTTAGAAATAAGTCAGAAGTGATGTTCTGAATTTCCCACATCTGTTACATCATTCCCGGAAAATAGAATTCAGAAACAGAAAGTACAAAAACATGCTGCAAAAGTAAACAATAACTTCATTGGTTTTTGCATGTTAAGACATAAAATCCCGGGAGGGTAACAGATTGCTCTTCCTTCCTTCCCTGAATACTGTACTGCTCTCTCACAAAATGAAAATACACTTCATTTAGGACCAAACACGACGGGAAAATAAACGAGTAGACTGCTTTGTACAAGAAGCTATTCTCAGAAAGTTTATGAAAACCCATGAAAAACAAACAACTCACCCGTAGGAAAGCTAACTAAACCAATTCTCATTCTATTTCCTGTTTAATTCTGAACTTCTATTTTTCTTCTCGTCATTTATGGCAACCAGGATGACCTATGATCTATGAGAAAAAAGAGCCAAATCACAGTTACCTGGTTGAGAAATCAATTACCTATCTATCATATGTAAATTTTAGGAACCAAGATTACACAGAAAAAATGGATGAGCTTATAAGTAGCATAATCTAGCTGCTGTGACTCCCATCCCTAGCTTGCAGCTGAAATGTTGCAAGGCTCTGCAGAGTCAAGGATGAAGACAATCCATCAGCATTCCATTGTTATTCATTCCGGAGAGATGGAAAGACGAAAGCAATTTAAGCAATATAATTCCAGTACGGGCAGTACTGCCTTGGGAGTTGGAACCATTGATGGCAAATGATTATTAACAGCAGTTAGCAATTTATATGCAAATGAACTGAGTTTTGCCGTTACACCATGAAGAACAGATGCTAATCATGAAGATCCTTCGTGTTTTATTTGTCCATCAAAATTCAATTATAGAAAACCATAAAGTCTTGCAAGATGTCTGTGGTCAAAAGATCACCAGCTTCATGTAGATAGTTCTAAAACACTCTTCGACTCCCAAACTTTTAACATGAAGCCCAGTTCTATCTCTTTTCTGGTTAAAAGTATTCTTCTTCTTGCCCCATTTCATGAGGCACGGGAAGAGGAGCAATAGTTGCTTTGAAACTAAAACCTACAAGCAGCAAAAATAGGCAACAAAGAAATTAACTTTTTGAGGCATTAAGAAAAGTAGAATCTACAGGGCTCGAGTGCAGTGCAAAACTTATTATATCATAATGTTAAGGGAATGCAGACAAATTTGCTGCCAAGAATTGCTTGTTCCACGAAAAGACACCATTGCAAAAGAAGCTATGGTAGGACCATAACAAACAAACACTTAAGTAATGCGTATGTGTTAGTCTCTAGATTACACAGCATAAACTTTAATTAATTGCTCCAGAGCAATCTCAGGGACTAGATCAATTACTCACCCGCGCAGTTTTGTACTCAAAAAGGAAAGCAGAACTGAAAGGAATGTTGACTTAAAACAAACTTCAAATTTGTTTACTGACATCAAGCAAGGAATTTTTAGCCAGGAGATACCATTCCACTTGAACTTTGCTGCATTATTCATCATATTAACCAGCACACACAAGGGTGCAATTATATTCTCATATATGTAAGATTCATAACTAATGCAATTATATACTCATATATGTAAGCTTCATAACCACACAGTCAGTGCACAAGGTATTACGACAATTTATCTTCTCATCTTCCACTTCCGTGGAAAACTCTAATTGCACAACTTGAATCATGTCATATCCCCTCCAACAGTAGGTTAGTATGGGTAGCGCCTTGACATGAAACTGTCAAGGCAACAGATTTACTTCATTCCTTAATAGGATATGACAAATAAATTCCTAGTACTCAGCAATACAACTGCATGATGCAAGCAATTATATACACATAGATGCAAATACAACAAACATACATGGCATGTATAAATTGAGATATGAAGGACGGAGGGAGATACTTACTGGTTTACTTCCCAAACTTAAAATGTGTTACAAAAAGAGCATTCAACAAAGCCCAATAGATGATAAGACCAAGACGTAGGAGAGGTTGTCGCATTAGTGTCCGGTCACAAGATACCCTGGCAGCACACACAAAAAAGATGTGGTAAGGTACTCATCAGTATAACTACTCTGAAACAAACAACGGGAAATATATAGTGCATACCATAGACCATCAATAAAGTTTGTCACAGGTCTTGTAAATCGTGGGACAATCCTTGAAGTGGAGAGAGATTTGAAACCATGAGCTGCAAGCAAAAACAGGATGTCAACTATTTTTGTTCTATTACTCTCAGAAAAAGAAAAAAGATAAAAGAGAATAAGGAGAAGAACTAGAACTGAAGCAACTTGAAATACAGAGGGTGACCATATTAAAAACATGCAATTATGACCTTTGTCGTCATCTTCATCCTTCAACCTCTCAGTATCCGGATCCACATCTATAGCAACGGCAACATGCTCACTATTTGTTTTGCGCAAACTACGGACTTGTGGTGCAACGGCCCCAGGGGCTGTCCATTTGTTGATCTGATGTAGAAATAAGGAGAAAAGCAACAAATAAGAATAATGCTCCATGCTATGGACTACAAATGGTAAGATAAAAATATTAAATAAAGGGAACCGAATGCTATCAAGAAATTCCTAACATGATTTAAGATAATAGTATCATATTTATCCACCAGCAAATAATGTCGCAGGTAAAATTAATGTTATTAAAAGAGGGGGGGGGGGGGGGGAAGGAAAAATTAAAAACATTATAGGAAAATAAACCCAAAGAGTAATTTATGTCCAAGAAGAGTAGGGACTTCCAAAATGCTGATAAGATGGCAGAAGAATAATAATTATCACCAGTTAAGGTATTCTCACAAAAAGAAGATACTAATCAAATTCAAGGACATACCATGGGCTCGACTTCCATAATTTCAGAACTTGAAGTGGTTGCTTGTCCAGAATCTCCTCGGAGCATTGCTAATTGCGACTCCTTCTCAAGCAAAGAACTCTGAAGAGATTGTTCTTTACGTGCCAACTCCTCTACTTTAGCCCTTTCTAATTGCAATAACATGTCACCATTTTGTGCTGCCACACGAAGATTCTCCAATTCAGACATTGCAGACAGAATCTGCTCCTTAAGTATCTCTTTGCGCTCATCAATCCGATTAGTTTTCAGACCATCCACATGTAAATCACGAGCCTGTACTCCAGAAATAATGGTATCTAACCATGTCAAGAATTCAGCTACTTCATCAGAGTTTCTTTTATTGCTTATCTGAGATGCCATTAATGCATCATTGGTGCACCTGGTGACCTCTTGCCTTAAGAAAGATATTTCTCTATCACGATCCTGTAATTGTGATTGAAGCTTTTCAACCTCTGAAAGGAGGCTTTCAGACAGATTATGAAGCTCATCAAACTTGCTCACAGTAACTGAAAGCTTCTTGAATGCCTTTCCGCGAGAAGTATCAAGGTTTTCCAAATCTTGATTCTTTTGTTGCAGAACTCTCTCCAGTTCCCCAATCTTGTTGGTCAAGTCTTCCATTTGAGTTTCCTCCTCATCAAGTGCTTGCAGCAGTGACTCATTTTCTAGAAATAGAACATAGCAACATTCATTTAAACATAATGTTTCAAACACATTGAAATTCAAATAACTCGAACAAGTGCATGTATATTTTCAAGCAAAGGAAATTTTCTCCAATATAGAATTCAGAAAATAAAACAACTGCCTCAATTCCCTTAAAAGTAAATAATATCACAGCATAACTTACCTTGCTCTTTTGCAGCCAGTGTATCTGTCAGTGATTTAATTCTCTGCTCCAATTCTTTGAGGGCAGCATCCCGATCTTGTAAATCTTTGGTTGTCTTCTCTAATGAAATACGCTCCTCATGCATCACACTGACCTCTCTCTGTAAATCCTCCACACGTGCCTGGGCAAGCTGAAGTTGTTGCGAATAGTTCTTTGCAATAGCTTCAGCTTCCTTGATCTGACCAACCCGCTCCATACAATTTCTTTCTGACTGGAAGTCCTTCTCCTGAAGCTCTTTCTGCAAACTCAATATGGTATTCCTCATATCCTTCTGATTTCCTTCAAAAATCTCAGCTTGCATACTTATCAAATCTTTCACAACCGATGATAAGTTTTCTCTTAAAGCCCTAATGCCTTCCTCAGAAGAGCGTGACAGTTCAGTAAAACTAGTTGCTTGAGAATCAATGTTGAATCCCAAAGCACCAGTAGCAAAACCATGCCCAACCAAATTAGTCCTCCAGTTTTCAATCTCTGTAATCGAACTCGTGCAAGCTTCAAAAAGTAATGAAAAGTTCCGGTGCATTATAAGCATTTCAGAATCTTTTTCCTTCACGACAGATTCTAACTGCTTAATGTCCCTCTTCATGGATTCACAGGACTCTTTTTTAGAGGTCATTTCACCGTGTATGATTCTAATCACATGAGCTAGGCGACTAGATTCCTCACGTAACATATCTAAGTGCCTGAACAACTGTCCTTTCAGAGAATCAACTTCTGCCATGGAATTCTGCAGGCCCAAACAAATTATGAAGTTCAATTATATCTTAACATGCAGTGGCAACTCATAACTAAAACAAGGAACTTAGATTTGGCAAACATTGCATCTTTCCCTAATGATGAGTAGTTGCTTGACTATGCATATCATACAGTTGATGCAGCTAGCAAAGGAAGCAAGAAACTCACAGAGGAGCAAAAAAAATCGAACTAGAAGATTTTGCATAATAGTTTGAACCTCAAACTAATGTTACTGAAGCCAGCATGCTTAAGTTGGCAACAAAAGCATTAAGTACTAAAGCAAAGAGGAAGAGATTACAGAAGATATACATCAGAAATTGTAAAAAACACAATTAGGTTTGGAATCTAAGCTAAGATGGTGAAACATGGAGGTATAATTGCCTGAAGGATCCCAAATAGTGATCAAGTCCCCTCCCAAACCATGGAAGAAAGAGATAGAAGTCAAATACAGTATCAGAGTGCATGTGCAAAATATTAGGAGAAACCAATCAACATATACAAGAACATAATGTTTTTCTTATCCCTAGTGAAAGCACCTCTGAAGTTTAAGAGCATTTGATCTTACACTCTGGTGTAAATCTTCTAGATTTCTCCACAAGAAGTGGTGCAATTTAAGGCAAAACACTGCTTGTAAATTTCTTGAAAGCAAAATATTAGAAAATATTTATTCAGATAAATGGAAGGGAGATACTAGTTTAGCAGATCTTGATATCATTCGTAGACTCAGCCATAAAAAATTACGGATAGCTATTGTGGAAGCAAAGTAACACATTTGTAAAGAGGCTATTCAGATATCAAAAGAGATTCATTACATATACTGCTTTGTCATCATAAAGCTACATATTGGACCAAAATATTTTAATCAATATGAGATTTGCCATTTTAGTGGGATATTAGAATGGGTCAAATAAAGGAGAACAGCAAACACTTCCATGTCATACCATAGTGAAATTAGTGCACCACCATCAAGCAATCCGCCAATCCCACACCAAGCCCACGGAAAGAGTAGGAAAGGTGGAAGAGAAAAAGGATTGTAGTAATCTTTTAAAATTTAATTGGCGGAAGGGCAGATCCTCATAAGTAATACTATGGAAGAGATAAAGAATGCCCAAAACCAAAGACACTAATGAACAGGAAGAGCAGTGAGGGACGATTGGAGAACTATATGTAACATATTGCCAAGTAAGACTACTAATCTCACCTTGTTTCCCAATTCAGCAGAAATGGTGCCACCAGGAACGGCAAATAGGTTATTCAGATCAGGAGCATCACTTGACTCGAGGCAAAATTCTATACAAGCCTCCAGATTGCGCAGAGTCTCCAAGTCCTTGGATAGAACATGCCCAAGCAATTTGCCGAAAGCAGAAAGGTCCCTTTGCAGCTGATCTGCGCTAGATTTTGCCTGCAACATTTCAGCAAAATAACTGTCTCTTTCTCTGGAAAGTTCTGACATCTCATTGCCAGTCCTTGTTAGCTCGTCTTGAAGCATGTCGTTCCTTTCTTGCACCTCATTCAACTCTGCAAGCAACAGCTCAGCTGCCCTCTTGGATTTGCTTGATTCTTGTTGAGAAGTAACCAGAGAAGCTTGCAAGTTACTGCACAGTTTCACAATTTCTTCAAGCTTCTGAATTGGATCTCTAACATCAGCCTTAAGACCTACATCAATAAGCCCCACAGTATTTAAAACCGTGCTCAAGGTGTGCTCCTTTTCCTGCAATGTGCTTTCATTCTGGGCTAGACGATCTCTTAGGAACACATTCTCAGAGTCCAAGCCTTCTATCCTTTCCTGGAGAGTGGCTAAGCCTTTAATCTTATTTTCGTATTCAGACACAGCATCTTCATGCTGTCTAATGACAGATTTCAATTGTTCCATCTCTGCATTTTTTTCTTCAATATGTTGCTTCATGCTGTCCCGCTGTTGTACCAACGACTTGCCTTTCCTAACCGCAACATTTAATTTTTCCCTCACAGAAGCTGACTTTTGCTCCTCTTGAGTGAGTTGCTCTTGCAGTTCTTTCATTTTCATTTCCAATGCTTCAACTTCACTAACCAAAGAGTGGTTCTTTTCCACGCATTTATCTCTGTCCTCCTTCAGACAAACCAATTCGCCAAGAGCATCATCTAGTCTTTTGTTCAGAACTGCTATCTCTCCCTCTGCATCCTCCATATCTCTGATCTTGTCTGCACCAGGAGTTGGATCTCCCTTTTCTGCGACTTGCTTATCAGCAGCGTGCAGCTTAACCGATTCTGAAAGGGAAAGCTCAGCGTGTTTCTCCAGAAGCTTCCTCAGTAACCCTTCAAAATATTCGATACCATCAGAACCATAAACCTGGTCGGCTGTACCAGAATCCTGAAGGACACCCCTCACCATTTCCTGAAATCTTCTTATTTCACCTTCAAAGTACCGAATATGCTCCTCAAAAGAAGGTTTCTGATCTACGCTCTCTTGCAAAGTACTTATTTCTTTCTGCAGATTGCTGTTATCAATTTCCAATTCCGATGCTTTCTTTGACATTTCATCATAATCATGAGTAACAACCTCCAAATTCTTAGCAAGGGTCTCCTTCTCAACTATAAGTGATCGCATAGCTGTGTTGAGCTCAGATATTCTTCTTTCTGACTCTTCCACATTTGTGGTTAACACAGCAGAAGATGTCTCAAAGCTATTGATTCTCTCCTGAAGAACAGTGCAATGGTTCTGAGCATCTGATAGAGCACTTATTAACCACTCAATCCTATCTTCCGGCTCCACCAACCGCGATTGTGATGGCACATCTATCCTGTCCAAAATTTCTTCCCATCGCTGGACAAGATTGTTCCTTTCCATTAAAGATTGTTCAAGCATATCATTTTGCTCAGCCAGACCATAGAACTTACTTTGCAATTCCTCAAATCTTCTTCGATAGTCGTCACTTGTATTTGAATTTGGCTGTGTCTCTTCTCTCCAGCCCTCCATACCCACCAATCCAGCATCAGAGTAAGATCCTCCTCCCATAGAGCTTTTCTGATCCCATTCAGTAAGAGCAAATGAGTTGCCAGAAACTGATTTTGCCAACCAATCAACCTTCTCGATGATATCTCCAGAATGAAAATGCTCTGGAAGCTCTAGATCTTCCAAGATCTCTTCTATTCTCTGAAGAACAGAATCCTTAAGAAGAAATGACTCTCTCAGTGCAGTGGCTGAGTTGCGAATGTATGACAGCTCAGATTCAAGAGCTTCCATGCGTTCACCTGCCTCCATATAGGCCTTAAGTTTGATCTCAAGCTCATTAATCCTTGCATCTTTTGTCTGCAGCTCCTGTTTAAATTTTTCCAAATCACTTGATGTCTCTGCAAGAGATTTCTTTAGACTGTCACGCTGCACAATCAAACCCTTCCCCTTTGTGACAGCAATACTGAGCTTTTCTCTGAGAGATGAGACCCGCTGGTCTGACTGGTCAAATTCAGCAACTTTCTCCTGTAATTCTGACTGAACCACAACGATTGCATCCTCGGCACTCTTCAAGCATTCCTTTAGAACAATGATTTCGTTTTCATGCTCAATGAGGAAGAAGGTTAAGTGATCTATTTGTCCCAGAAAATCAGTCAATTCCACCTTCGAGGAAGTATACATTTCCTTGAACAAGTTCACTTGCTCATCCGCCTCTTTGTATTTCTGAACAAGGTAATATACGAGAGATTCTAAACATGACACAGGCTCATTTGTCTTGCTGCCAATCTCCTCAAGTTTAAAATCCTGTTCAACATCTTCAAGTAACTTCAAAATAGCATCTGTACCAAGGCACTTTTTGTTTAGTTCATCAACATCTCTTGCTCTCTCTATCAACTCCAACCCAAGTTTGCTATTTTCAGATTCAAGAAGTGACCTCTCTCTAAGATATGCTTCTATTTGTTCAATGAGGGTTTCAAAAATGCCAGGAGCTTGAGGCTCAAGCAATTTCTCCTTTATTGTATCTGTTTCTGTTTCTTCAACAAAACCATGTGAATCCTTGACAAGTCTCACAAGATCACGATAAATATTATGTAACATACTAATAACTCTCTCATTCTGCCCTTGCAGACCATTTAACTCCTTATTTATTTCACTGTAGGTACTTAATACAGCATCATGGTCCTTACAAGCAGCTTCCAATTGGCCTTTCAAACTCTCAATAACTTTGGTGGCAGCAGCAACAGAAGCAGCAACACGGCTTCTTATATCTAAGTTATTGTTTGCGACTGTGCAAAAAGTTGCAATGGATACATCCAGCTTTCCAATTGTCAGGGCAATCTCCTTAACAATTGAGTTCCACTCTTCTTCAAGTGCAGCTTCCCTGGAAACCACCCCTTCTTGAAGAACCACCACTTGATTGGAGAGGGAAGACAACATCTCATCTGATCTTTGGTATGCTTCATCCAATTGGCTCTGCAATTTACTAATCTCGGCTTCAATATTACATAGTTTCACTGCAAGTTTACTATTCTCTGCTTTCAGGATGACTTCTCGCTTCTGTGAGGCCTCATAGAGAGTCAGAAGTTCACCCCCCCTTGCTTCAACATCATGCAGATGTTGCCTTAAAGCTTCAGAGAAAGTCATAAGCTCAATATTTGCTTCTTCCAGAAGATGACTATGTTCTTTTACCGACCCATAGCAAGCATTGAGCTCTGAAACTGCAGTATTGGCAAGAATTCTACTCTTCTGCTCATCTTCAACAACTTTCCTAGCACTTTCAGCATCAAGAAGCAACTTTTGGAGCACTGCTCTCAGATTTGCTGTTTGCTCTTTGCCTAGCTCATAAGGATCTGCAGTCGACCGACTTCCAGAAGAAATCTGTTCCTCAGACTCATGGTCATCAGTGTAACCTTTTGACTCAAATGCTTGAATAAGTTTGGATACTCCAGCAGTAACCGCTTTATCACTAGATCTATCGGACGATGCTGAATGAGAGTGCATAGCTTCAACTGCCTTGTCAAGTTTCTCCATCGTCTCCTGTGCCTCCTTTATGTGTCTTTTCAGTCCTTCAAAAGCAAGAGAAGCACTAGCCGTAGTAGATGGCACGCTCAAATCTTCAACTGGATTTCCCAGATCGTCAGATCTAAATGATGATTTCACTTGCCAATCATCAGTTTCTGTGACCTTAGCCTTATGAATTTCCAAATTACTTTTGAGATGCACATTTTCCTCAACTAGTTGTTGAATGCGCAAAGTTGCTTCTCTCAGGTCTTCCACAACCTTAGCACATTCTGCCTGCAGACCCACTACCAAAGCCTTGCAGTCAGTCAGCTCACTGGATAGTTTCTCATTCTCACTGGCAAGATTCATTTTCTCTTCCTCTAGCCTATTTCTCACATCTGTTACTGGAGCAACAATATTGTTTATGGAGGAGATTTCCATCCGAAGAGCTTCCACTAAGACCATACAGTTTATCGACTCAGTAGCTACTTTTTCTGATTCATTCACCAAATATTCTTTCTCCTCGTCAATCTTTTTCCTCTCTTCTGACATTGATATATTCAAGTTCACATTTTCAAGTTGAAGAGTTTGCACAATGCTTTTGCAGTCTCCCAATTCAGCAAGCAATATATCATTCTGCGAAACCAAGTACTGCTTTTCCTCATTAATCTTACTGTTCTCATCACTTAGCAACGCAACTTTCTTGCTCATATCCAAATTTTCAGACAGCAAAGAGTCCAGCGAAAATTTGCATTGCGATAGTTCAGATACAAGCCTTTCATTCTCAAGCACCAAAGATTTGTTCTCTGTTGCAACATGCTCTTTTTCATCAGACATCAAACGAAGACTGCTGACTAAATTTTCGTTTTCAGTTTGTAAAGCTGCCAATGAATGCCGGCACACAATTAACTCCAAGGAGAGTCTTGACAGGTCACCTTGTGAGGCTTCCAGTTCACTCTGCAATTCATTGAGTCTGGCAGAAGACATTTCAGCCTCGGCCCTTGAGGCATTAAGCTTCCCTTGAAGCTCCTCTCTCTGAGAAACGACCTCCTGTAGTTGAGATCTGCATTGTGCAAGCTCTTCAGCAAGTTTTTCATTCTTCCTTTGAACTTCATTCAGCGAAGCAGTGGCCATGGACATTTTATCAACAAAATGGAGATGTTGACGAGTCAGCTCCGATTGAACTTCCAATTGTTCAGTAAGCTGGAAGTGAACTGCATCTTTTGCCAAAGTTGTGAGATATAACTGCTCCTTGAGTCTCTCTAGAAAAGACCCACATAAACCATCAGCTTTTGTTAATTGTTCAGCTAGTGATTTTGTTGAAGTAAACAAAAAGCTCAGTTCATCTTCATCAAGCTTTCTTATCACCTCAGCAAGTTGAGAGAGGGTGATTAAGCCGACGTCTGACCCAGTGGACAAAGTCACCGATTTACTTCCAAGGTCCAAATCAGAAACATCAGAACTGAGTCCTAATGGTCCCTTTATTGCAGCTTCTTTACCCACTACGTCTGCACGAGTCTCTTCACTAATTTTACAACCATAATCAGCAGGAAGAGAATTGTTTTCTGAATACTTCTCTTTTGATGATTCACTTATTACCTCCTCTCTCAGCTGATTCATTGCCTCAGAACTTGTGGCTAAATGTCCACCTGACTCCGGTAAAGAGAGCTTACTATCTTCTTCTGTTCCTGATGCACCAGTCTCATCAACTTGTATCAAACCTGAACATTCAGCATTCTGCAATGCCCCTACAGGGAATAAATGAAATGAGATTTTAATTGTAGACCAAGCATAAATTTACCAGAGAAAAAGTTCACAAATTCTGAGTGTCAAGAGAGAAGGCACAACCTACAGCTGTTACCTGCCGTTCCTCATATTGCTTGTCCAATTGGAATGAAAAATCAATAGGCAAGGGCATAACAGAATCTGTCGATTGCTCTTTAGGATCAGCAATTGGTGGAATATTTGAATAAGTAGACTTCTCATTCTCCATAACCACAGAATTGTCTCCCTCTTGGTTTGAAGAAGACAAATGATCAGCAAACTCATCTCTAGAATTCGCATTGAGATCGGCCTGACCCATTCCCCGATCCTCTGATAACAACTCAATAGTTGTTCCTACTGTTGACTCAGCAATTCCAGAGTTTGGCGGCTGATCAACAACTATGTCAATATCAGTATTTCCAACTGTCGAGTCCTCCTCCCTGGAATGTGACTCTGATGAAGCAACAGCATCATCAGCATCATGTATTGATCTTTCCCCCTCTTGAACTGGCTCTGATGTTGCTGCTTGTTTGGTAGAACTAGCATTATCATTGCGCTCAGGTTTGCCAGATTTGGTGCTGGGTTTGCTACCCTTATTGTCCTTCTTCTGCCTGAACTGTTGGAGCTGATAATGGAGAAACAGAATAAAGCAAAATACTATGTCTTTAATAAGTAGAAACTAGAAGGAGATGTCAATGAAAATGTAAAAAGAGTATATTATATTGTATACACAAACACAATATATTTTGAGAAGAATTAAATCCTCTTCTTTGTAGAAAATCAAACCCTCATGCCACTTATGTTGACAATGTGATTAAGGAAAAGGAATATCACTTTCCCTAATGCAGCATTATTTTTTAAATGCAAGCTAATTTCCAGAATAAAATTGAGAACGAACACAAGGATCAAATCCAACCATAAGTTCAAGTACATCTTTTTCAATACCTTGCAGTTTCAAAGATTTACAAAAGATCACTATATGAAAACAACAAATAAAAGTTTTTCTGTGCTCCTTTTGCTTCAAAGTTCATATTGTTCCCCATCATAGGTTGTGCTATGACTCCATCTGATTTGAACTTTGAACACACTGTTTTTCATTATTTGAATAATAACATGAGAAGTGAGTATGGTATAAATTCTACATATGCAAGAATATTTTCAAAAGAGAATTCATCTTTTGTTACCCAAACATACTCCACTGCTAATACAAAAATTCCGAAAAATTTCCAACACTTAAAATTTTTCCTCACCAATCACAATATTGAAAAAAGAAAATCCAAATTAAAACTCGTTAATACACGTTTCAGTCATACTAGCACATAGTGAATACAAATACCAACTTTGAAGGAAAAAGTAGCAAACTGAAGCTTTTTTCCCCAAATCGATAGCATCAAACATTATGACAATCCTATAGCAAAGATTTTTCTTTTTCCATCCCTCCCAAAACAATAGATTCCAAGGTAGCATAACAATAATCCTTAATAAAGATTTATCCATGGCACAAACAATTCTTACAAGTCACAAATATGAAAACAAACTCTGACCTAGCTAAACGAAGCTCCATTAGAGTATCCTTTCAAATTCATAACAATCTTGTTTACGAAAAACCTAGGAGATTTTCTTCTTTCTAATTTTCAGTAACACACTTTAACACTGAAGCAGCATTACAGTAATCCAGAGGTAACAAAAAAGAGTAAATGCTGATTCAACACTCGAAGCAGAGAACAAATATTCAACAAGTGAGCACTTGACTATCGCGCCAAAACACGTGCAGAAACCGAAGCGAAAACACAAAAGAAAAAAAAAAGAGAGTACCTTTTTACGGCCAGCGGCGAGTAGATCGTTTCGGTTTTTATTCTTGTCCATGAGATCGATCCACGGCACAGAAAAAACACAAAACCTCTCACCGCTTCTCTATCACCATATAGATTCAAGATCAATCGCCCCTCTCTAACAACAAAACTTTTTTAAAAAAAATTCAAAATTAAGATCTCACACTTGAAAAATGGATAAATATCAAGTGCAAATTCACATCCATTTTATACATACACACACATAAATGAAGATGTAAATATACGTACATAAATTTACGCACCTTTTAGCTGAGATCGAAATGGTTGAGCTTTGAAGAGAGATTTTTGCGTAGGAAAAGCGTCGGTGGCTTTTCTACTTCTTAGATCTAACGCAAAGTGTGTTTTTGTGTGTGTGTGTTTTCTTTTTTTGGTAAGGGGAGGAGGAGGGGGAGGGTTGAAATGGAAAAATGAAAATAAGAAAACCCCAACAGCAATTTGGCAACAAGCGGGGCTAGAGCCTTAAGAGGTGGGACCAGATTGCGGTTACGTCAAGCGGTGGTTAAGCCAAATCTTTTTTTCAGTTTTTTTTTTTTTTTCAATTTCAAAGTTTTGCTTCACAAGTTATTTTGTTTGCGGAGAATCACACTTGACCCCTAAGAATTTAGGGATTTTTTTTTCTAACCCAAGAAAAAAATATTATGCAAAACTAACCCTGTTTCTAAATCGATTTGAAAAATAATCCGTTTTGAATCCGGAAATGGGTGGCACGCTTTCGGGATAGCGACCGCGTTCCAAAATGCGGCCGCTTCTGGGAACGCGTTCCACGTTCCATAAATTCGTTGCCCGATCATTTTTTTTCCCATTATCCCCCAACCCCACTTGCGATTTTCTCTTGTTTTTTCTCAACCCCTCACACTAAAGTTTTAGTCTTTCAGCGTTTTAGCGAGGATATTGCCTTAATCTTATAAGTTATTTTATTTTTATATTATTTTTTGCCATTGTATTTAACGTTTTAAGTTATGAAATATATTTTTAGATCGTGTAGTTTTTGTTTTGATAATTAAATTTAGTTTGTGTTAATTTGAATTTTAATTGTTGATAGATTTGTAGATTAGAATTTTAGTTTTTTTGTTAATTTATATTTAAATGTTAATTGTTGCTTAAAAATATAGTATGATTATTAGAAATAGAATTAATATTGTTGTTATTAGTATTATTAGTAATATTATTAGTATGATCATTATTATTAATCTTATTATTACTATATGAATATTATTAGTAACAAATGTTATCATTAAGATTATCATTATTATTTACAATATCATTATTTTTATGACAGTCATGTTATATGTTAGATGTAATTATTAATGTAATTATTACTATTATTGGTATTATTATCATTAATTATCATTGTGATGATGATGACGATGATGGATGATTAATGTAATATGTTAGATATTATTATTAGTAATTTTATTAATACTATTGTTGATATATTTATCAATGTATTTATTTTATTATTATGATGATGATGGATGATTAAACATGTTATCTTTGTGTTATTATTATTATTATTATTATTATTATTATTATTATTATTATTATTATTATTATTATTATTAATACAATCATTGATACTATTATTATTAATAATATTAGTGTTATAATTATTATTTGATAAAATTAGAGAGTTAATGTATATAGTGAAATAGTAATATTTAGTTAATCGTTGTTATTATTTTTTATTTTTGGAGTCATTATGGATGCTCGTCCTGCACCAGTAGATGCCACTTTACTATGCCACTATATGGATCACCGGGTCCAGTATTTACAGGATCCGCACCATCTAGGTATGTTTAGGTGCTATAGGTAGGATAGATCGTTGTTTAATGCGCCGAAGCACCCGTTAGTACAGCAGCAGTTGTTCTACGGGTGTTATAAATCCCGATATCATCAGCTTAACCGCGGACTTATTACTGCCATGATAGAGAGGTGGCGGCCGGAGACCCACACGTTTCATTTACCCGTAGGCTAGGCTACCATCACCCTGCAGGATGTAGCCGTGTATTGGGGTCTTCCCGTGGCCGACTCGTCCCGTGGTGATCTGATCCCACGCTCAAGGAAGGACGGGTTGTCGGGATGCGAGTTGATGGGTATCGATCGCGATCGTGGAGGACAACGCACGCCATATCGACATTGTGGGAACTCGGTGAATTTCGCCCACCGCGGGACAGTTTGTTATGCAGGCACTCGAATGAGCCCACTCGCACTGCTACCGCAGCAAGCACGGCTGTGGATATTTCTCGTCATTTGCTGTCACATTTTTGCGAACACGAGCACGAATGACTGTAATTTGGCCTGGTTGTTATTACTGGACGACTTTGAGCGCATCCGGCAGTACAACTGGGGCGCGGTTGTACTATTGTATTTGTACCAGCAGCTTGACAGCGCCTCCTTCCGCTAATGTAAGGGTGTATGCGGAGCCGTGACACTAGTCCAGGTATTGGTTTGCCTTATGTAGTAGTTATGTTTATATTCTACGAATGTTAACTTTATTATTACAAGCGTTATTATAACATAACATATGCTCAATACCTGCAGTTTTTTGCATGGGATAGATTCACGGCTTTTCGGCCTCAGCTCCTACATCCTACACAAGAGCGGCTTCAGCGTCAGCAGCATCAGCTCGAGCCTATGTTTCAGCTCCCTGGCGTTCCACACGGTACACAGTTTTACGTCAAGAAGGAAATGACTGATGCATCCGGGAAGTCAGGTCAGGTAGAGTGTCGAGATGTCGTAAACCATCTACAGCCTGACGAGGTATAGTATACTTAAGCTGCCTTATTAAAAATACTTTACATGTACACTGAAGCTCGTAATTAACTATCCGATGCTTGTTTTGGTTACAATTCATAAGGCAGCCGTTTAGGGCGATACTGGACATTTGCTGATCTCGTACCTGCTTGTCGTGTAGAATTTAGTCCTAGCAGTATGGAACTCCACAGCTTCCTCCTCATCTACCTCCGCCTTTGCATTGACATCCAGTCCTTCTACCTCGTTCTCAATTTGGTAGTTCAAACTTGCTTCTGAGATTGCATTTTCTTCTTGATCGTTCAATTCATCGTCCTCGTTTTCTTCATCTGCCTCCGACAAAACAGTATCTGCTGCGATGTCACATCTCTCCTCCGTGCCATTACCGTGATGAGAGGGTCCTCCAACTTCAAAAGTAGAATATGGTTACGGGGAAATGGAAAAAGTGGCAAACTCCGCCGCTGTTGTTGCAATATTGATATGTTCATCTTCTTCATACGATTGTGCTGCATTTAGGTCCGGCATGTTAGACTGGTACGGGACGTTGAGAATTATTTACGGCACATACACGTCGTCAGGCTGAACAGACTGAACATCCACTATTACATGCGCCACACAGCGGTTCCATTCACACCGAGCTGTGCCATATATCTCTCGCACATATTCATCATCAATTATTGCACTTGGATAATAATAAATCTGCTGCAATGTAGCATCCTATCTAGGGTCACGATAGCATAAGTTAACCCTATCAATACTTGGACGCAACCTCAGTTTTCTAATTACGAGCGAAACAAATTCATCGTAAGTTGTATCGGGATCAATTTTGATTTTGCGTGGTATATTTGGACTTCTATAATCAAGACCATAATCGGTCATTATTGTGTGACTGCCGTAGTTTAAAAGAACAGTAACCTCGGTTGAATTCATTCTTTTACGTGCTTTGGTAGAAACTTATACTAACAAAGTGAATGAATTTGGTAGAATATTTATTTGGTAGGAAGTGATTGTGATGGTAGAAATTTACGGGGTAGGATTGAATGATCCGATGGAGGAATGGGTTGGGATTTATATAGGCAGAAAACGCATTCTGGGAGTGCGATTTCTGAAATTTCCCGTGACTTGAAGTGACTAAAGCGTGATTTGTGGCAGGGATTCTCATCAGCGCACTCCTAGAATGCGCTGATAAGAATATTTGGTTGTCCCTGCAATCAAATCAAATCAGAATCAAAATCAAATTTGGCAGGTTTGCAGGGAATCCAAAAAACGCGTTTCCGGAATACGGAACGCACTCCAGAAGTGTGGGCGCAATCCTGGAGCGCGTCCGCACTCCCAGAGTGAGTTCCGCGTTCTGGGAATACGTGCAGCCCATATCCAGATTCAAAACGGGTTATTTTTCAAATCGATTTATAAACGGGGTTAGTTTTGCATAATGTTTTTTTTTGGGGTTAGAAAAAAAATCCTAAGAATTTACTCGCTATCAAATTAGTCCTTAGGATACGTCGTATGTTTTCAAATATTAGAGATGGCAATGGATAGGGTGTGTTTACTCCTACTCCTTACTTGTTAATAAAACTCTTACCCATACTTTAATCATATACTTATACTAGAGCAAACTCTTATATTACTATCCCTGCCATTATTGAATGAGAAAAAAAAAAATTTCACCCCACCCTTGTAGAGTACCGATCAACAAGGTTAATGACGTTAAAATTTTTTAAAAAATCACTAATACATAAGAACATATTACAAATAAGTAAAGTGTTACATTAAACCAAAGATATTTTAATTATATAAATTTTATATTAAAATACATATAAGAATATTATAAATATATAAAAAATATAATGTTTATATTATATTATATTATATTATATATATATATATATATATATATATGAACGTATTAAAAGTAATAAATATACATATATTGTGGGGTGAGGCGAAGCAGGGTGGACAAACCCCTACCCTGTCTCGTTCCTGCTTCGAGGTAAAGGGACAAAACTCCACCCCGCCCTTAGCAGGGGTTTTTTGATAAAAAAAATTTGTCCCTACTCCTACAGTATTCGTGCGTAGTGGAGTAGGATAAGGTACCATCCCTAGTTTTCATCTTTCTTTTATTTTCTAATTAAATATGTTATAATCTTTGTATTTTGTAAAAGTCACATAAAACTCTATGTAGTTTCAATGCTTGATGGTATCCCTACATGGTTTAGAAAATGTTGCATAATGGTCTCTGCTATGAGTTTTTCCATTAGAGTCAACGAAAATTGTAAAAAGAAAAAATATCTCCATAATGCATTTTGGCTTTTTAATTATTAAAATAAAAGATATCCCAGTAATTGGTGCAATCATGCAAATTCCTTTTATGATTTTAAAAATTGTGCAAAATCCCCCTCCTCTATCCCCCTCCCCCCGCCATTTTATTTTAAAATTGGTGGATATTCTTTCCTTTAATTTGAAACAGGGTGCAAGTACAATCCCTAAATAAAAAAAAAATTAAAAATACATCTCCTAAATTGTATAGATTTCTTAGTTTAAATAAATCATTATTAATCCATATATATATATTCAATAATAATTGGACATATAAAAATTATTTTACTCTATGTTTCTTTTTTTGGGAATCAACCAATCCAAGTTGGTTGGAGATTGCTTTGAGAATGTTAAAATTAGGGCTTCTGGAGGTTAACTTTCTAATCCTATAGTAAAGACATTAGATAATCTATTTTTAGTAATTCAATTCGCTAGTTATTTGTGGTGAATCTAACAAGGCTAAACCTAAGTAAATTGAGATTAGCTACAAGCTTGTGGGCATTAGTTATCAAAGAAATACCCCTTCAATCCTCGACATTTTTATCTCTTACCGAGTAAATATACAAATACAGTTCAAATTTTGAAATTACTATTAGCAAAAATAGCTCTATCTTGGTTCTAGAGTGAAACAAAAGCTTAAGTTTAGCATACATAAGTTAAGAGAGACCTCTTGGGACAAACAAGTACTTAGTTTTATTTTGCAATAAAGAGATGCATAATGAAATATTAGAATAATCTAAATTAGCTTGGCTTGAAAATTTGAACCATTTGACTCATGAGACAAACATTGGAATGAAATCTCTTTGTACAAGCAAGTGAAAATTTCCACCCCTTTACTTTTTCTAATAACTTATAAAATATGCTTGATGATTATCCTCACAAGTACATCGTCTATACCCTTTGCATTTTGGAAGTTAAAGATATTTTAAAACTTCGATCCTAATGAATATTCATCATCTATACCCTTTGCATTTTGGAATTTGAAGATATTTTAAAACTTCGTAATGAATATTCCTATAATGAAGTTTTCACCTTAATATAGAGATACAGAGAGAGACACATTTTTGATACATTTATTTCTAATGAAAGATGAAAATAAAATATTATGTTCACAAGGGAAAAAAAAAAAGGACAGTTTTCCAACTTTCTACATCAAAGGAGAGTAAAATTGTTTTTTACAATAGTTTTGATTAAATACGGAGGGTTTTTCACCAACTCTCCATTTGGAAAACATAGTAAAAAACTTAGAACTTCAAATTAAGAGATTGATTTGGTGACACGGTACAAATCTTTATGAAAAAATAAATTATTATATTTTTCATTTTTTAATAAGTGAATGCATCTTTTTCCGTTTTTCGGAGAAAAAGAAGAACTCCATTTCTTTTCTAAGAAAACTAAAGTTAGAAAATTGAGCTCCAATTTTCTTTTCAGTAAAGAATTCCAAATTCTCTTGCATGAACTTTCTAACATGGAAAAAAAAAAAGAAAAACTAAATTTCTAACATGAAAGTGCCGATCCGCAAATTAGAACCTACGACTATTTCGCTTTCTTTTCAAGGAGAGAAAAAGATGAGAATAGAAAGACCCCATGGTTTTACTGCATTAACATATTGAACAAATATATAAAACCACCAATAATCAAATCAACCCATTGTATATACAACTAAATCAGACCTGGTGGGAGCAGATTACCTTAACTCACACATAGATTACACAATCCCCACACACATAATCTGCAACGTTTTGTTTCCATGCATGCAACAGCTTTATCCAGCTCAAATACAAAAACGTGAAACACAACCCAACTCTTAATTAATTTTGTCTCTTTCCTTCACCAATCCCCGGATTTATCTCCCAACTCAAATTATTTTTATTGAAAAAAATAATCTCAATTTAAATTACTCGTTCAATCCTAACCTTGTCACCTTTAATTTGCTCAAGTTAAGGTATTTCAAACTATATTGAATTTGAGATCAATTCTTATTAGACCATAACAAGTGAAAAAAAAATTTATTTCAACAAGTACGCTTCTCATTATTGGAACTTGTTGTTAATCTATTCTGCTTTGAAATACATGCCCCACCACTTCAAAAATACTTGGACTCTTACAGGTATGTGTATATGTATATATATAACACATTGTCAAGCTGAAATGTGTGCAGGCTTAGCTTGTTGTATAGAGGCTTATTTTAGGTGAGAAATCAAAATATGAACAGGCAACAGATAGCTTTACAAGAAGCTGCCTCGGATGGTCTGAAATCCATGCAGCGTTTGATAGACTTAGTGAAGCGTCATGAAATGGTTAACAGCAAACATGTCTCTGATTTTACGTTTTCTCTTCGAAGAGCCATTGGTGGTTGTTCTTCGGGCCGGGTTGGTCATGCTCGCTTCCGTCGTGGTCCAGCCCAGCCGCCACGACGATTCCGTCAAATTCCGACGGGGAAGAATGTGACTTTGGATTTTATCGGGCCGGCTGAGGTAGTGGGGTCCACCAGAAATGCAAGGGTGGATAAGGGTTGTGGTGGGTTCTTCTCGTCGGTCACCGGCGAGGGGAGTGGAAAAAATGCCGCGGTTTCTTCGTCGGTTTTATTGGCTCCGGCGCCTGTGATCCTTTCCGGGAAACCTCCGGTGGGATTAAAGCAGTGGCGCGAGAATGAGAACGGCGATTGCGCTGTTGCTTCCTGCAAGAATTCCGTCTCGCGCCACTATAAAGAAAGGTAGATTATTTTCAGACATCATATATAGTTACGTTTTATCATACTCATGACATAGGCATTAGATTGTCTTACCACGCTATAAATGATAATAATGTTATAAATGATACGAGAGGAGGGTAGTCCGTTACAAATGTAGTGCTTGAGAGATTCTTATTTTCCGACAGTAAGAATTGACGCGGAATACAACTTATGACCCAAGGTTGATCTCTACGTATTTCTAGTCTTGAGTTGAATTTTTTCGACTTATTTGATACTCAGAATAAAGGACGTGCACTTAATGTTTGTCACTTTGTGGTAGAACTTCACTTATCGTTAGACTCCGTCAGCTGAATATCGCTTGTTGCAAAAAGAATTATAGAATTATTCAATAATTTTAAATTTAATGTATAATTATGATTATACGATGTGAGTAATTTATTAGTATTAATTTCCCTCATGACTATACATATAATGAGAGATGCAAACTTATTCAAAACGCTTAGATAGTGAAAACAAACTCTTAGAGAAAAATATATTTTAAAGTTGTGTACGATAAACGTTAGAGCTTGTGAAAGAAATTTTTTTTTTCTTACCTCGTATGTAACCCAGTTATTAATACTGAATAATATGGGTATAATGTACTTAAATTGCTTAATGATTTATTGTATTTAAAATTACAGGAAAATAAAGATAAAGAGAACAATAAGAGTGCCTGCAATTAGTTCAAAAACCGCGGATATACCACCGGACGGGTATTCTTGGAGAAAGTACGGGCAGAAGCCAATCAAAGGCTCGCCACACCCACGGTAATTGCTATGCACCATCATTCCTGACCGTTAGATTAATCTCCAATTCATAAATTCTGCAGACCGTCAGATTAATCTTCACTGTGCACAGGGATAAAGAAATTAACATTGTGCTTACTAAATTATTTATTTATTTTTTTAGGGGTTATTACAAGTGCAGCATAGTAAGTGGATGCCCAGCGAGAAAGCATGTGGAAAGAGCGGCTGATGATCCAACGATGCTTGTGATTATTTACAAAGGGGAGCACCGACACCCGCAAGGCGCGACACAGTAGAACATGGCCCCAGGGGGTTGTATGCTAATAGCCAAATGGATTATTAATTGAGAGAATGGAGAGCTTATATGGGCTATTTTGTAATTGGATGTAACTTTTGGGCCTACATCATTTAATATGATAAGGTTTCGTTTAATTTAATTTGATGTAGATGTAGGAGGCAAAAAAAGAACAAGTTAGGAACGCGGGATTGAATTTGAATTTTAGGGTACGTGGGGGCAGAATTGAAAAACTTTTCATGTTATTTTGTTTATAGCAATAGAAATCACCTTTCTCATTGTTTTTCTGATATTGGACGACAAATATTTTGATGACCAATTCATCTCAAAAAGAGTGACATTTAAATTTGAGATATTTCATAGTCACAATAAGTTATTACTCAATCCAACTATCAAGACAATCATCCTATGTAATTCCAAACACCCGTGCAAATGAAAGTTAGGGGTGAAGCTAAGAACCGAAAGTTAGCGAGAGTATATTTATGTATAAAATTTTCATATAAATTACATTTATAATTATTTTTGGTATGACTTAATATTTTAAAATCATTGATTATTCAACTGATTATTAATATATATCTTTCTTTGCGTAAGAGACCAAAAAATTATTTATTATGCTATTCTTTATATTTTCTCTTTTTTTATCTCCGTTTTAATTATTTTTTATTTTCTTGCTTTTCTTTATACATTAAGTTACAAATACATATTTTTTATCATTCGTCATGATCATGAAGATGAACACTTTCATCATGAGAAGTACACCTTCAATTACAAGAAGATTCATTTCATGTGAATTAATCTTTCATTGATAAGACATAGTTAAAAAACAACACTGATTTTTTTTACCCAAAAAAGTCTGCACCCCTCACCCGTGCTTGCCTCCGCCAATGATCAAAGCTTATTTATTCACTCAAAAGAAAAAAAGAAAAAGGTTTGATGCAAGTTCCAATTGGAACACATTTCAAAAACACACCAGGAACAAAAAAAAAAAAAAAGGAATTAGTAGAACACAAAATTTTGAGCTAATTGTGATTTTGCTTCATTTTTTTTCCAATATAAACAAAAACGTGTTTATAATTTTTACTTGAAGAGGAAACAAGAAAAACAAAACAGTAAGGTTACCCAACGGACACTTGATGTAAGTAATATACCACTGACACCCTTCGAGGACATCGCTGTGGGTTGTCTTGTGAGTCACGAGAATGCATATACTCTCCTTTTGTCGGAAATTTTGTTGTAATAACATGGAAAAGCCACTTTGAAAGTCAAAACACTTACACCAAGGGCCCATATATCCGGTTCTCCAATCGATTGATCAGCAATAATGGTGTTGTTGGAATTTTGGAGATTTAGAACCAATGCTTTCACATTGCTAAAATGGTGTTGGAAATAAAAATTGTGAATGTATAAGTTCTAACATATAAGAATTGTAAATATAAAAAAATTATATTTTTTTAAATAATCACACGCTTAAAAAGTGTATTATTCTTAAGAAGTGAACCTTACTCAAGGTGTACTATAATGTTCCTGTTCCTAGTTGTATTTTGTTATTCTATAAGACAAACGGACTCTTATAATCTCTTGATTTTGAACTGGGTTGGGCATAGTAAATTATTATATTTTTTTTAAATAATCACACGCTTAAAAAGTGTATTATTCTTAAGAGGTGAACCTTGCTCAAGGTGTACTATAATGTTCTCGCTCCTAGTTGTATTTTGTTATTCTATAAGACAAACGGACTCTTATAATCTCTTGATTTTGAACTGGGTTGCGCATAGTAAATTGTTAGGTACTTTGTCTTATAACTAAAATGGTAATATCCTAGGTCATTTTCTTTTGTTACTATTGAAAGAACATAACCCTTCGATTTTTTTTTTGACAAAGTAAATTTCATAAAACAAGCAAATCAGTACAAAAGAATAGCCCACTCCCGTGGGATGTAGGTTAGCAGAAAGGAGATCCAACAGGGGTTCGAGTATATATGAAGACCAATTACATGGCAAATTGCAAGAGGCCATATTCCTTCCAATCTAATCAGCAGATCGATTAGCAACTCGCTAAACAACACTAAAATAAAGTTTGTTCAAAGTCGAAGTAATCTTTTTGATGTCCTCCATAATTGGGCTAATCTTCTAGATTTGGATAACGTAAATTGATCGATTTTAATAGAATTCTCTTTGACAAAAAAAAATACCCCATTTTAGACCTTTTAACTATTTTACATATTGTTTTTCTTTTATATTATTCTTTTACATTATTTTCTTGTAACTTGTAAGAGAAGTAAAAAGTCGCATCTTCCCTCTCCCCTTCATCTCTTTGGACTGATTTTCTTTTATTTTTGGGGCAAAATTCGTGGAAGTTTCCTGTCTATCCAACGTTCAAGGACTCGTATTAACTTACTTCTTACCAATTTATGACTATTTAAATTGTTAGTCAAAGACATAGTTAACATTTCTAACTACATTTTAAGCTACCAATTGTTATGCAACAATAATTTATCATACACTCAATCACCTAAATAAAATGGACTTTCATCTCGTATCTTGCATTCTTTTATTTTCTTCTCATTCCTTCAAGAGACATCTAAACACGAGAAAATAATTATATCATTTTCATTCTTTCCCCGAACCTATCGTACATCTAAAAGCAACTCTAACCTACTCTTTCCTTAAATCCTCCTTTTGCTCACATTATGACCTCCAACATGGATGGATAGATATATTCTATTCACATTTCTCACTGTTTACATCTGCTTATTACTATTGTTAACACATAATGAACTTTTGTAGTAATATTTTCAACAATCGCACACTTGATAATTATAAAGATGCTACAATCAACTTTCGTTCTTCAATTTTTAATCTTACATCTTATTTTTATTTCCTCACAAATCTAAACACAAAAATGATAGACTCTTGTCAATTCTATTCTTCCCCTACTTATCTCTCACCTAACGACCCTCTTGAACACTCAAAATCAAATCACCACAATGATATCACAAAAAATTTGAAACCCAATGTAATGAATCCTTAATCATGGATAGCAAAAATAATTGCCTTCATTATTGTAGTAAAGGTAAAAAATCTTGTTCCAATTCATGCCAGTCCTACTTGCCCACCAAAGCAATAAAGACTCAGATTACACAAAAAAAGTGCCATTCAACAGAAACTAATAGAGAAGAAAACAAAAACAAAAACAAAAACAAAAGCGAAAAAAGCATCTTGACTGCTACGCTGTTAGGGAAAAGAAGCCCTTTTCTTCTCACAACCCCCATTTTCAGATTCAACACACTAGGGTTCTTTCTCTCTTTTTTCCCCATCTTTCTTTTGAATCTCCACACGTTTATTTCTCGTAATCCATACTAGTATATACTTTAACTTATAAGCCCTGATTCAACTCGGCCGAGTCACAACTCGCTTGCTCTTGTGAGTTTCTTCAAACACTACCGACTCATTTCGTCACATTCTATTTTTGTTATATGATTTTTTTGATTGTTGACTGTTAGTTGACTTTTTTGGGTATTTTCTTCTGGGTTTAATGTATGGTGAAGATAAATAAATGGAACTCCATTTTTATAAAAACCCAGGTTGATTTTTTGGATTTTCCCTTGAAATGATGCGCATGCTCTTTTTTAAAGTCTTCTGGTTGGGAAAAAGATTCAGTTTTTAATATGCCCATGTGATTTTTCCTTTATATTTTTGGGTTAAGTTTTGTGGGTTTTTGAGATTGTGTGGTGGGGTTTCAATTAAGTGTTGGTAAAATGATGGAGAAGAGCATTGAGAATTTGGTATCTGCTAGGAGAGCTTTAAAGGGTAGTTTAGAGAAATCGAAGGCTGTGGGTTTATCACTTGAGAAATTTGGTCCTAGATTAGATGAGATCAATCAAAGATTACCATCTTTAGAAGCTGCAATTCGGCCTATTCGGGCCGGAAAGGATGCACTTGATGCTGTTGGGGGTCATATTAATCGAGCTATGGTCCCTGCAACTGCTGTTCTTAAGGTGTTTGATGCTATTCATGGATTAGAGAAGTCTTTGTCAGATCCACAATCGGATCTTTCGGGGTATTTGGGCGTGCTTAAGAGGCTCGAGGAAGCATTAAGGTTTTTGGGACAGAATTGTGGGATGGCAATTCAGTGGTTGGGTGATATTGTGGAGTATTTGGAGGATCACAAGGTCGCGGATGAGAGTTTCATTTCTAACTTAAAGAATGCACTCCAGCGCTTGAGGGATCTGCAGAATAATGAGGAAAAAGGTCGGCTTGATGGGGGGCTCCTTGAGGTAGCAATGGACAGATTGGAAAATGAATTTCGGCGGCTCTTGACAGAGAATAGTGTTCCATTGCCAATGTCTGCATCCCCTTTGCCAGGTGAACAGGCATGCATTGCTCCATCCCCTCTTCCAGTGTCAGTCATTCAGAAGCTTCAGGCTATTCTTGGTAGATTGATTGCCAACAATAGACTTGAGAAGTGTATTTCTATCTATGTTGAAGTTCGTAGTTCAAATGTCCGGGCCAGTTTGCAGGCACTTAATTTGGATTATTTAGAGATTTCGGTGTCCGAGTTTAATAGTGTGCAAAGCATTGAAGGTTACATAGCTCAATGGGGTAAGCATTTAGAGTTCGCTGTGAAGCATCTTTTTGAGGCTGAGTACAACCTCTGCAATGACGTGTTTGAGAGATTAGGCCTGGACGTATGGATGAGCTGCTTTGCTAAGATTGCTGCCCAGGCTGGTATCTTGGCTTTCCTTCAATTTGGAAAGATGGTTACAGAGAGTAAGAAAGACCCTATTAAGCTGTTGAAACTGTTGGATATCTTCGCATCTTTAAGCAAGCTAAGGTTGGATTTCAACCGGCTCTTTGGTGGAGCAGCTTGTGCTGAGATCCAAAATCTGACCAGAGATCTGATCAAGAGAGTGATTGAAGGGGCTTGTGAGATCTTCTGGGAACTCTTGGTTCAAGTTGAACTGCAAAGGCAAAACCCACCTCCTTTAGACGGTGGTATCCCAAAAGTGGTGATTTTTATCACTGATTATTGCAATAAGCTTCTTGGGGATGATTATAAGCCTCTACTCACCCAAGTTCTGGGCATAGAAAGAAGTTGGAAGCATGAAAAGTTCAACGAGAGTGTTCTAATTGAAGTGATATTGCGTCTAATAACAGCTGTTGAGAAGAATTTAGAAACATGGTCAAAGTCTTATGGTGATGTCATCTTATTGTATGTTTTCCAGATGAACAATCATTGGCATCTATACAAGCATCTCAAAGGAACGAAGCTTGGTACTCTATTGGGAGACTCTTGGTTGCGAGATCATGAACAATACAAGGAATATTACTCCGCTATCTTTATTAAAGACAGCTGGGGGAAACTTCCTGCACTTCTAAGTAGGGAAGGTCTCATTTTGTTCTCTGGTGGGCGTGCCACTGCCCGTGATCTTGTCAAGAAAAGGTTAAAATCATTTAATGAGGCTTTCGAAGACATGTACAAGAAGCAGTTACAGTGGGTCTTGTTGGACAAGGAGCTGCGCGAGAAGACGATCCAGGTTATAATTCAAACAATAGTGCCCGTGTACCGCAGCTATATGCAGAACTATGGACCATTGGTTGAACAAGACGCAAGTGCCAGCAAATACGCAAAGTATACAGCTGAGTCTTTGGAGAAAATGCTAAACGCTTTGTTTCACCCAAAGCCTATCAGACATGGCAGTTTCAAAACTAGGCAGCTTAGCGGACAGCGTAGTGGGAAATTCTAGCTGGAAGGACATTTGGTAGAACCTTGAGGAGATTGGTGGAAGTCATTTGTGCGACTAGATGATTACTGTTGTTCAGAATGTAATGATGTTGCAAATAATTTATTAAAAATATATCTATTTAATAATTTATTACCATTTTTACAATTACTGTATATATTTGCTTGAGATTAATTATATTTTTATTCTCTCTTGTGGGAGTTCTATGTAGCAGCAATAGTGCCACCCCTACCAATGCGGAAGATCACTGAGATCCTCCTGGTTTCAGGTGGAGTCTCTTGGCTTTTGTCCCTCAGGATCATGATTGCATTGTTCATTTACCTTTGCTTTTGCATCGTCTGACTTCTTTCAGATCTAGATTCCCTTATAATGTTATAACGTTGGTTAGTTTATTCTAGCATGATTGCATTATCGATTCATAGTTGTTAGATCTCCCGTAGCATGATCTAAGAACCCCCACAAAAAAAGGTAAAAGACAACACTCATGTTAATACATAACTCTTGATGCATCTTTGGGACAAGATGTACAATTTAGGTAATTTGGTATACTGTGCTTGGTATGACTCCGACTTCTTTCAAGATTTAGATCCCTTTATAATGTTATAATACTAGTTAGATTGTTCCATCACAATTGCATTATCAATTCATCGTTACTAGATCTCCCATAGCGTGATTTGTAATAAACCCTCGCCAAAAGAAAGTAAAAGACAACACTCAACTCTTGATGTATCATGGGGGACAAGATGTACAAATTGGGTGGTTTGGTATACCAAATTTGTGGGAAATGTGTAAAATGAGAGTGAATCCTAAGAACAATCTCCTTCCTTTTTATTGAAACGCACTGCTGTTGACCTGCTGCCTAACGCCCTAACCCATGCATACCTTCTATATTTTCTAATCTGCATAAATTCAAACAATCTAGGACAATCAATCCTCATGATCTATATTTATTCCCAATTTTCGAGGGGCAGGTGCTGATCATGGGATATGGATTTACTCGTAGAGTTACGATAGAATCTAACGAGGTATATTGCCAAATTTATGGTGGTGAAGTAATAGTTAATTTTCTACATTTCATGAAAATGACTCAAAACTCCAAGCAATATTGAACATAACAAATAAATATTTAAAAGAACTATGCTTAATTTCTTCGGGAATTTTTTAGTATTATCTAACAGTTTTAGTAACATTTTGAGAATCACAAAATCATATTCCGAAAGAGATACTTTATGAAGCAAATGCAAGATGATTATAGGGTGAGAAAAGCCTTCACAAAGGATTAAACCTTAATACTGACGGATATTGTGAAGGGCAATGCGGGACTATTGGGAGGTGGCGGGTCTCCGGCTTTATGGGAAGGCCTACGATAAGCTATCAAGGTGGGAATACAAACATTTGATCATTGAGGCCAATTCTAAAGCATTTGTAATTTGATCACCAGCCTCCTACCAACTAATAGTCCCTTCAAGTTTATGATTGAGGATTGCAAGAAGTGGCTCTGTGCATGTCAATAGATCAAGTTCAAGAACGTTTATCATGGAGTAAATAACTGCACCATATTTATTACGAAGCAAATAAATATATTAATAGGCTAACGAACTATACTCCACATTAACTAACTAACGAACTATACTCTACAGTAACTTATCAATTTTTTCGCAATGAAACGACCGAACAAGTACCAAATTAGTTGCGTCTCTTATTTAATAACATGCAAGAAGTGTTATGTCCTGCCAAGTTTAATGAACTCATCTTTTTTATTTCATTTATTTATTTATTTATTTTTGGGTAGACTGACTGCGGTTGAACAGAAAAAAGTGCAAACGACTGCACCCGATGGTACTTACGCTCTCACCCGCCTGTTACGCTTGCAAACTCATAACCCCCATTCTTCCCTACTTCACCTCACCAACTCGCTGCAGACTCGTTAGGTTTAGCAGAATGGATTCGCAGTGCTCCTCCACCGCCGGCAACGCTAACCTCACCGACGACGACAACAAGAACAACGCTGCCACAGAGCCAGAGGACACGCTGGTGCAGTACGTGGTGTTGCGAAGGGATTTAATCGACACGTGGCCACTGGGCAGCGTGGTGACACAAGGCTGCCATGCCTCCGTCGCCGCCATCTGGGCCCACCAAGATGATACTCACACTCAGCTTTATTGTTCCCCCGATAATCTCGACCATATGCATAAGGCTTGTCTTTGAACTTACTTTTTTTTTAATTTTTTTTTTAGTAACATTCAATTTTTTGAGTGCTTATCTATTTCCTATTTGTTTGATTATATTGATCTGACAACACAAATGTAACTAGTTTAATCTCAAATCCACTAACTCAAAGTGTTTGTGTCCTTTCGGGAAAAAAAAAAAATCTTTTTCTACGAAACCGGACGAATTTTTACTATAAGTGAATTTATTTTCAGGAAATGTTACAACTTGTAAAAATGCTTAAATTGAGCTTCTTTCCATAAGCTAGAAGTTTGAATTTCTTTAAAAAGAATTAAAAAATTTTATGGAAAAGCATTTTTTTTTTTGAAAGCCCAATCCGATGGAGCGCTAAATCTTGCATTATCCACTTACAATCACTCATTAATCATGTCCAGTTAACATGTAAATCACCCATTATGGATCTTGAAAATGGAAGGATTTGAGAATTCTTATGTTTGTTAGTGTGCATTGTATATGTTGATCTTTGTTCAAATAGAAATGCAGCCTGCATATAATTGTTGTGGCAAGTGATCAGAGATTAAGTAAATCTTATATATGCAAGTAGACTGTGAAGTAAACTAGTTTGATATAGGCATAAGTATGGGGTGGAGTTGTTTTTTACATGTATAATACATTTTACTATAATGCTTATTAGGATCATACATTATAAAGGTTGTATGCAGAATTATGCATTACTAACATGCGTCAACATTTGTACTGAGCGCACATGACCTCTGGGAATAGTAGGTTGTGGGGAAGATAGTGATGCAGCCTTAGCTTGTTGGCGGAGGGTCTCGGCTATTTCCAGAACTTGAACCCGAAAGAAGAACATACTTTCTTGATGTTATATACCTACCTTAATCTATGATGATGTGCATTCAGATAATTACATCAAAATTTTATTTGTTGTGAATGTAGATATGTACACAATAGTTACTTTGTGTGGGACTCTTAGCCACTCACTATGCTTGACTACTGTTGAATAAATTCAGTTGTACACTTTACATGAAATGCAATACAAAGTTTACACCCTCCGAATCTAGTAGTTTTGGGGGGATTTTTTTTTGCCCTTTTGAGGTCTCAAGTAACCATGTTGTTTAGGTACCTACACGAGAAATTTATTTGAGAAGAAAATGAGCTTAGTCCATGTATATGACTAGTTGAAGCTCTCTGGAGCTTGGTTTACTTGAATACTTATTACTTTGTCCATTTCTGTTGCTTTCTCGCTTCTTTGTCACAGTGATTTATTTGGTTCTGTAGTAGAGATAAGCGGAAGTTGATCAGTGTTTCTAAAACACACTCTTGTTATCTTATGTAGGTTACTCTAGAAGTTAAAGGGGAAACACAGATACTCAACTTATCGGAGAAGTTGAAAGCCGGCAATATTGCTCATAAGCTGTGGATTGAACAACCTGAAAACTTTCCGACATGTCTTGCTACAAAACCATATCCAAAATCCTTTGTATCTCAATATTTCAAAAAGCTTAAACTCTGTAAGTGATGAAGCCTTTCAGAGTGTAAATTTTGTGATTTTTACCTTTGATTCTTCACAAAGGGATTTATAAATTGCTTCTGGTTGTTTCTCCCTATTGTAGATTGTTTGACTATATTGTTTCTTGATCTTAATAAATCATGGTACCAAAGGCGCTCATTTACTTATATACCAATCATTTTGGGACATAGACGTCGGCTGCCAGCCTCTTTCTTTCTTTTTTGTTTTTCCTTTTTTTCCTTTCTTTCTTTTTTTACTATTTGGTTGAAGGGCTAATCTGCAAGTCAAGGGGATTGGCAATGTTAACTATTATTGAAATGTTCAATGGCTTATAGATTTCACAGTTTATGCTTTCAACTCCAACCTATGTGTATGCTTGTCCTTACTCCTCTTTCTGCAAAGAATTATGGTCATAAGATGCATAATATTTGTAAAGCGGTACTTCTTTCCAGCATTTGAAGGTCTGGAGTACAAGACCTGGAATTCAAAACCTTGCTAACGATCAGAAATAATAAATTCATTTAGGGACCAACTGTTTCTAGTTTCCACCAATTGCCTCAGATCGGGAAAATAGTGAACTTAAGCCTTGTATATACTATGGCTGGTTGTTTATTAGATTAAAGGATGATCTTGCCTAAGTTTGGATTGTTCGACCATTCAGAATAGTATATTTGATATTTTTTCTTTAGATGTTGCTGTTTAAAAATCAAATGTAGCATACGGGCAGTTCTTTATAGCATATTAAACCACTCCTACAGCGATATACTTAGTATTTCTTACTCTCTGGTTTTCTAACAAGCTGATGGTTGTATTGGGTTGACCTTCTTGCTTTCAGTACTGGCCTAAAAAAAGGAATTATCTAGGAATTCATAACAATCTTTAGAAGAAAGATGTCATTGACCGGCCAGTTTCTTTGCTTGGGGAGGTGAAGTTTTTGGGGACAAGAGAGATATGTTGTGGTTTCTTCCCTTTTTCCTTTTTGGATAGAGTTCTCCTCTTTCTATTCCTTTTCCTTGAATGGAGGAGGCGACTGGCATTGAAAAGTCTGTGTCCCCCTCCTTGAGAGTTCCAAGTGTTCAACATGTGGGACCTTGTCATATTTATGGTTTCTTTCTCCCCATTAATCACACAAATAAGTTGCCTTCATTTAGCTTATGATGGAAGACGACACTTCTGTTTATTAGGATATTCATCATTTAAAAGTGGTAACCTATTGCGTGAAGTATTATATTGTTAAGATAGTCAAAATTAGACTTGCTGCTACAATACTGTGTGCAGAAAGGTGTTGAATTATGAGCTGAATGTTGAAGACTTGAGGCTACAACTATGAGTAGGGATGGTAGTAGGAGTTTATCTTGGTACCAGGTATAAGGTAGGAGTAGCGCACGAGTTTTATTAAAAGGTGCAGGATAGGGGTAAGCACACCTTGCCCCTACCTCGCTCCATTGCCATCTCTATCGATGGACAAATGGGACGGCATGCACCTGTTGATTCACATTGAGATATGAAGTAAGCTACTTCATCAGCTGCAATTAAGTATTCTATTATTTAAGCATCTCTGGTTTTTCTGAATGGTAGGCAGCTTCTTTAATATATCAGCCTCATATATTTGGTGGTCTCTTCTTGTTATTGTGTCACATGATCTGGAAAAAGTTTAGCTGTTTAAGATTTTGGCATCTCGGCATTGTTTCTGATGAAATTTGGCAATCGTGCTCCGTGTTAGCTATATGTGAACTCAAGTCTAACAAAGAAATTGCAAACATGTTTTAAGATGGCACGTATCTATCAAATGGTAACACTTGCATCCTGGGCCAACAACTATATCATCACTGAAGAGGAATAGAATGATAGGGTTAAGGCATCAGGGGATCGCAAAACATCAAGTTGGATGCGAAATGTGATGCCATTTTGCCAAAGAATTGTATAGTCCGGTTTGATTGATCCCTTGGCAGTCAGACTTTTACTAATATCAACTCCTCAAAAAACCTTACCAATATGGAGAATGGTCTTCTCGAATTCCTTAAGAGTGATATAAGATTAATGAGTTGCCGTTAAGGTGCTCATCTACTGTATGTTTGTGATAGATTGGTTAGATCTCACTTCAAATCAATAAAAAGAAACCGTAGGTGAAATTCCACCTGATTGTGCTGGTATGGACTGTGAAATTCGCCTTGCAAATCAATGTGAGAAATTGCTATGTGAAAACACTGTTTCCTGATGGCAGTTCCACACACTTTGGCATGCCCTTAAACGAGATACTTATATAGATGACAAGGAAACAGGAGAACCACTGTTAGTTGTTGGATGTCTCTTCAGAGTAAGAAGAGAGGAGAACTTGGCGTCAAGCAAGTTGTTTTCCGCCCGTGTCCAGAAACACATAAACCCACTCCAATATGTACATATGAATACTTTGTAAGACAGAACAGATTAACTTAGACCATTTATGGTCTCTACATGTACGTGGGGTCTACCTCTTTTACATCATGTCAATAAACTGCATATCCAGCTAACTCATGCTAGTTGTGCATTGGCAGGTGGATGATTGCCCACTATTTATGAAGTTGATTCAAGTTAATTAAGGATGTTTAGAAAAGACTTAGTGTTCTCTGAAGTTGATTCATGGTATCAATAGATGGGGCTACAGACCAATCACTTAAAACATTCTACTATATTTTTATAACTTCTATTGAGAAACAGAATCAGTCCTGTATAAAGAAACAACCAATTGCATTATGTATTTCATGATTCACCGTCACTGAGGTTGAGAATTGTTAGAAAAAATTGCTTTACATATATGACAAGACTTGAACTAAATATTCACTTATAAATTGTTTTGATGCCTTCAACGGTGCAGGAATATGAACCATAGAAATCTGTACTGCCCTTTTCGATTGTTGATGAGTGACAGAGTCTTCTCTGAATTAATTGCTTCTGGCCTTCATTCTCCTGAGACATTATTTGTGGTTTATGTCCATCAATTTTCACTTGATACAATATAAACAGATTAGTTGCAGGCAAGAGAGGATGACAATCTCCACAACACGATATACAAATCCGTGCGCCACTAGGCACACGGCTTATCCACCCTCTTCAGAGGAAGGGCTTCTCACCAACAACATTCCCATGAGGATGGTAGTTGCAGCTTATGATTGTATCTCCAGTTTTACACGTTACTCTCGCGCAACCAACCCTGCGGCTCTGCCTCCAAACCATCTGTGTATAATGCAGGCACTGTTGGTTCTGCATGCAGCTGTTCGATTTATGGTTGTAGTAGGCCTTCTCTGTCGCCCAAGCCTTTACAGCGTCAACCGGTTTCCAATCCTTGCCACTACCCCAGAACAGATTTTCACCATAATCGCTGTTCGAGTGCTTCAACTCACAGCTCCCCTGCAGCTGGTGCGTCCACCAGCTAGCATACCTTGCGACCTTTTCACTCCACTGAAGCTTTGGTAGTCTAAGCTGAGCTCTTAATTTGTTGTGTGGAAGCAGATATTGACTGATCACTTTCTTGGATGTGGATGAAAGGAGGCGCCTGGTAAGATGTTGGTTAGGAACTTCATATGGTGAAGCTTGTAGACATAGACATGGACTGGCTACTGAAAGTAGAAGAAGAAGGAGGCTTGACCAAACCAAATATCCCATTTCAGAGTGTGTCTGATTTTTGTTGGCCTAAAACATGTAGATAGATTGATATTTATAGGAGATAATGTGACTCAATTAAGGGGGTGTTTGGCCTATAACTTGCTCAAACTTGCTTATAAGTAAAAGAAAAAAAAGAAAAATTACATGTTTGGTAAAATCTACTTATAAGTAATTTTTTTTTTTAAAAAAAAGATCAACGCTCTCTTACTTCTTTTAGTTGCTTATTAATCGAAGTAGTTTGACCAAATAAAAGAACAACTCTAAGTTTAGAAAAAGAAAAGCAATATTTTCTTACTTTAATGAAATGCCCTTTTAGTCATTTTAACAAATTATTACATATTTGCCAAACATATGAATAGTTTATAAGAACATCATTTCCGCAGATTTCTGTGCTCATATGTCATTTGCTTATAAGCACCTTAGAAAAAGCAAAGCCAAACACCCGCTAGAGGTGAATCTATTTATAGGTCAACATGGGCGATAGGTGCTTATAAGCACTATCTAATTTATAGGTCAACATGGAACTTATAATTTTGAAATAGATCTAATACTATCTAACTTAGAATAGATTTTTCATTAAATTTTTTTTTAAAAAAAGAGACAAGAATGCGCTAATGCATAGGCGAAGGAATCGTTTCACATGCTGGGCTGCGGCTGAGGTGTAAAACACGTTAGGGAATGTGAAGGAGACGAGTTGTTTTCGTTTGAGTGGCAACTAACAAAACTGTGAACAAATGATTGGGGCATGTGATTGATGTAATCTTTCAAATTTCATGTGACCTTGCATGTGGAATGTGGAAAAAAGAAAAATTATTTGGTCGTCTCAAAAGTCAAAATTTTTCCTTATTGATTATCTTATACACTTAAGTACTTAACCTAAGGATTAAAAAAAAAGAAGCAATTTTCTCTCTGCAGTTTGCATTCTGCAGACATGAGCTCTAAACATATCGAATCTATGTCCATGTGGGAGTTGAGGCTCAACTTCTTCTTTTTCCTTTCACTTAACGGCGGTGTCATTTACTTTTATGATTTGAAGAAATCTTGTTCTCGAACTCAATAAATAATGCACTTGTTTTCTAAAAGCAACAATTGGAAGAGTGAAAAAATGTTTTTTTTTTTTTGGGGGGATTTTTTCTGATGACAAAAAACTTGCAAGTTTTACGGAGTATCAAACTTTTAAACACATGACTATACTTTGAAATAAAATTTTGCGATGACGTAAAATTTTTTGACATGTTTAACGTCATACAAAAATGGGGTATACACTTTTTCTCCCCTTATAGCTTGAACTATCTTAACTAGGAGGAATAGTGGACGCGAGAGTCTAATAAAGGACACTCCCGTGGATGGCTGAGGTATTTTGATGAACTCAGTAACCAAATTTTGTCGTGTTTTGTTGCTCAATTTTTTTGAAAAATTTCTTCAATTCCCTCCTTAATCCTATTTATTTGATCTTTTTTTTTTGGTTGCGAAAACAAATAAAAGAATAAACACAACTACACAAGATCCAAAATTTTCCTCGCATGTGCTCGATGTACATTTGACAATCAGGAGAGGCAATCTTATAGTGTAGGGGTTCTATTTGTGTCTAGCTTGATTGCTCGCTATTTTACGTGGTTAGACGGTTTAGGTACTTCAGTTGTGTTTGTATGCTCTCAGGCTATCAACAATCCGTTGTAGTCTAGATGGTTAGGATACTCGGCTCTCACCCGAGAGACCCGGGTTCGAATCCCGGCAACGGAATGTTTTTGCACTTTGAATGCTTGAAATTTTGTGTACGGCACTTTGTTCTTGCTTGAAATTTTGTGTAAGACAATGAATAGTTTGTTTTTGCACTAATATGAGTTTCTTGAAAGAACACTCAATATCCTCAAAAGTTGCAATTATGATATCGTATCTACTTCATTAATTTATAATGCTTCCTTTTACCCCCCAAAAAAAAAATAATAATAAATAAAAAGAAAGAAAAAGTTCTTGCCTAGAATTATCTCCTTTAATGCCCCTTAATACGGCGAGGGCCACTTTTGATCACATAGAAGCTGTCCAGATAAATGGTTTAGGGGATCTCTCTTCAGATCTATGTTCTGCATCAACAAACTCTGCTGAATCCTGTGTGTAATATCAATGTAAGCTCAGATACACAAAATTAGAACATTCAAGGCTATGTTAATAAAACACACCATCTTATTAGTCCTTTACACTTCAAAGGCTTAATCAAGATGTAAAAATACTTCATGTAATTCTATGTTGACTCTCAGACACAAAAACTTGAATCTTGCCTCACAAGACAATCGATTTGCTTGTATATCTGTACAAAGAACCACCGAGATTTCATCAAGTACAACAGAATTTGTCAAAGTTTGTATGCTTAATTTTGTACAATTACTTGATAGACATCTACTCAAACTTCGGTCTAATGACCTGAAATCCATACTCCAATTCACATTATCATCTAACAAAATGAAAGAGAAGCAATGACCATGTCCATACTCCAATTCACATTATCACCCAGCAAAATGAAACCGAAGCAATGTCCATGTTCTTCACTTGGACTCCTGCAAAGATATGACAGTTTCAAATGCCCCAGCCAATGCTCTCACCTTATTCTTCCTCTGCTCTCGGAGCTTGCTTGCTGTCTCCTCGATCACATCATTAGAAACAGCAGATTCCCTTTTCACCTGGACGGGTTGTTGCTGCTTTTCTGCAGCATTCTGTGCCTCCTGCTGCTCTTTTACTTCCTCGGCAGCATTTTCCGCCCCCTCAGTTTCCTTCTTGTCTGATGTTTCATTTGCAAATTCCACCGCTCCCTTCTCTTGATCATCTGCTTTGTGTTCACTAGCAAGACTTCCATTTGCAGAATCAATGCTTTTGTCTGCAAGATGCTGATCAGATTCCAGAATGTTATCAATGTTTTCTTCAACAAGTGAGTTCTGATCTTCTGGTTCTTCCACCTGATCATTGCTTGGTGCATCTTTATCAGCTTTAACTTCAGAAGATTCAATCTTATCAAGATTTTGATGTTCCTGGATAGCTGGTTCGGGTTGGATGGCATATATAAGTTCCAAATCTTCCATCTCTAAAATTTTGTCAGGCATTTCTTTGTTGCACACAGCAAGAATTGCAACTTCTTCATCAGTGACTAATGTTTCTGGATTTTCTTCTTGTGATAGTGGAATATTAACTATATCAGGATAATCAATTCTATCGCCAGAGGCAACGATGGGAGCTTTCTTTTTCATTAAACTAGTTCCACTATCTTGCTTCCTGATACCACTGCTGGTTTTTTTTGTGCCCGCACTTCTTGGAGACAAGCTTTGCTTTTCTCCAGCATCCTTACGCACCCTGGACAATCTATCTGAGGTACCCCTTGGTGAACTGATCATTGTCGAATGATTTGAAGAAGATGAAGAAGATTGTCGATTTCTTTCTCCAGGAGTTGGTGAAATGCGCGTCTTTTGCACTTGGGAAGGTGGAGTCATATCAAGTGATCTTCGTCTTGTAAGAGTAGGCTTGTTGGCAGCTGAGATGGGTGTTTTTGGGGATTGGGGAGCCGGAGGCCTATCAAACGATCTTCTTCTCATAAGAGTTGCCCTGTGGGTTGCGTCACTGGAAGAAGAAGCCGGTTTCTTACCATGATGCTGCAGGGAGTGATCAAGACCACCTGAAGTACTACTTCTTGTAGGCTTGAGATAGTTGGGAATGTGTTTCTCAGATAATCTTGCTTCCCGTTTATCATCTGCTGTGCCTACTGATCTTGAAGGGGTTGGGTTAGGACTCCTGCGCATTGTTGGATCAGTCAGGCGCGATAAGGTTGGAGATGATCCCGTCTTCCCCTTTCCAGGAGGGCTTTCCTTTATCCTCGTCGCCATTGAAGGCAAATATTACTTTTTCCTGAACTTGACTTGATAATTTTACAATCTGCATTCAAGATTCCATATGTTCTCAGAAGTTCAAGGAACATGATTATTATGCTACCAGATGCTTAAAATCTTCTACCTACTTATGAAGCTGCTTCTTCCACCCTACATATACATTTCCCTAATTTGGTTAAACCAAACTCTTCTTTTCGTAAAGTTGTCAGAGTATGATTAACCTATGAATTTGAAATCACTGCTTATATACCCGGTTATGGCCATCTTTTACAAGCATGAAACGAAAAACAAACGCAATGTTGTGCCTAGGAGGTCTGTGAGCCTTTCCTGAGTAATTCTTACAAGAAAGAAACATCTTAACCCTGTGATTTCAAGAGGAAAGTTCTTCCTCAAGGAATGAATGCTCCAAAACGTACCATTTCTGTTGTGTTCAATTTGTTTACACTAAATTGTGTTAATTCAGGTGATTTTCCTTCCGTTACTTCTGGATATGTCTTCAAAACAACACAGATTAAAATAAAGTAACGATATCTGAAAATGGCAATACCATAAGATGGTACATTAATGGCATGTGACATCATCATGATAGTTGTTATCTATAAGTGTTTTCTCTCTTGCCTTTGATGCAAGGGCATTGATGTATTATTGATCATCATAATAGCATCCAAATTGCCTGTGAATGCAACCAAATTGTATATAGTATGAAAAATTGCCCTGCCTCTAAGCCCAGACTCTAATGACGCAAAAGCAATCAGAGTATTCGAAGCATTCGAACATATGAACCAAAACAAGGCCTTATTACATCATGGGACACATACAATATTCAAGAATGCAAAATTGTTTGATTAACTATGAAACCAAAAGAACCGAAAGAGTTAAAAAAAGAAAAAAGAAAAAAGAAATTAATCCAATATTTCCAGGAGAGAAGCACAAAAATATGTTAAGGATCAAATATAGCCGTACCTGTTATGAAAACAAACTTTTCTCTATGAAAATGTTGATCATCGGGGAAAACAATCAAAACATTGTCATATTGAAAAGATTGTTATATATGAACGAATAAAACAAAATGTGGTATTTTTGCGAAGAGAATATTTCAGAGTTTTATTCGTTGGTTACATGAACGTGGAACAACGTCGACTTATACAATGTGGCCATGGTTGTGGGAGAACACAAACAAGCTTGACATGACAAAATAACAGAAACGGACAACAGCTGTAGGATCTGTTGACAATTGACCATTTCCAATGAATTATCTCCCACTTTGTCTAATTTTTTTTTTTAAATAACGAGAAACCGACATTAGATAAGATTATATTGAATTGTTTTTTATAAAAATATCATGGTACAAAAACATGTCTTAATATTTGATCAAACTAGTGACGGGGTCAATAACATTTGTCATTGATATATATAGATGCAAAAGTCCACCGTACCCATGGCGAACATAATCTCCCACCGTTTATTTTGATATGTACTTACGACATAAATTTGTACCTTTTCTCATAAGTCAAAAAATTGAGATTGTAAAAAATATTTTTTTTTAGAAATTATATCAAAATATTTTCTTTAAAAGTCAATCCAAACGATCCCATGCAATTACAATTAACTTGGAGACTTAATTTGGGCATCCCACTGCCTGTAACATGGTAGTATTAAATAAATTAATTCAAATATTTAAGAACTAGAAATTTAAAACAATTATTTCTTGATTTTTTTTGCTGTTTCATTTCATTTCCTTTAGCAGATCAAACAAAGCCTTATGAAGATTTGAAATTGATGACATGATAAGTGATACTTATTATATAAATTAATTACGTATAGGAGTTTATGACCATATCCTCTATACTAATGGTCTCACGTTTTTGTTTCCATTAAGTTGGTTGTGGAATTTGTAAAAAAAAAACAAAAGCATTAGAATGCTGCAGACGAAAAAATTAACTTCGAGTAAGGCTTTGTGGGGAGCTGATCAACCATCAAAGTACACAATTCCCAGGTGCCAAAAATATTGTGTTACACATGAACTATTATAGATTTGAACTTTCTCATAATACTATAATATTACATGAGAGAATAATAATAATATACCAATGACATTATAAACTTCCAATTTCTTGAAATCTTTCAACTTTCTGAATATATATTTTTAGATTACTTTGAGAAGGTAATTGTACTTCCTTTGCAACTCGTAGACCAGCCGAAGCCATGTTTTTCAATTCATACAAAACTTGAAAATCATCCGGGGTTTAGAGAGTAGCAAGGGTGATGACTTTGGTTAGAATCCTATGAGGGTTGGGTGTTGGATTGAGGGATGAGGGTTAAGGGAAAATTAGAAAAAGGAAATTAGAGAAGGAAAATGCTTTTTGAAAGAAAAATTAGAAAAAAGAAAGAGAAATTAAGAAAAAACCATCCATTTCGTGGACCTGGACTCCCAATTACGAGTTACCACAACCAGCATTTGCATATTGGCTTAGCTTTTTATATCCACTCGGAAATTTCGCACGGCCATTCTTTGCAGGCCTTGTTTGGATACGCTTTGCAACTCACAAATTACAACCTGCAACTCAGTATTTATTAGATGGGCCTTTGGGCCCAATAACCATTTTAGTGCACTATTATCGTTGACCATAACTGTGGGTCCAATATAGTGCATTTGAATTTTTTGGGTAGAATACACGTTGCATCTTGAGGTTTATGTAATTAGCTGATTACCTTCTTGTGTTTTAAAATTTACTACTTTATCCTTCCGTGTTTATCAAGAAAGTGGTACGTTAACCACTTGTAATTTATTGCATTAGTTAATTGCACGTTCTATTTTATTTACTTGGCTAATTACTTCTTATGTTTTCAAAACTTACCATATTACCCCTTTATATTTTTTAAAAAGGCACATAATTACCTCTTTTTATTATTATTATCTAATTATTATTAGCTAAAAATAAGGGTACTTTTGTGAAAAAATATAACACCTGACGAGTTTAATTTTCATATATGCAAAAAATATATATATTTATATATATATAATGCACAATAAATTAATTTAAACAAAAATTTAATATAAAATATTATGTGTGATCGTTTGAAAAATATATGGGAATATGTATTTTACCCTTTTTTTTTTGTGCGCGCGCTTCACCCGATGGAAACATTTTCTTAGTGCTGTCCCATGTACAGCCTTCAAACAACACAAGGATATTTTTCATTAAAGACGAATTAAAGGGATTATCTTCATCGTTTTCCATTGTCTAGTATTTTGTTCTAAATAACATTTTTCATATCTGCACTCCCCACAGATGCTTCACGTTCGTCACATCACTAGTCCAAAAGTCAATCATCGTAAGCGACAGATGTATCAAAATCCATCTATCCATTAGACTAACATTAGTGTATAAAAAAAATTTATAAATTTAAAACCAAAATTCATAAAACTTTTTTTAAAAAATTAATCTTATAAATTTTTGTTTTAGGCCTACAATTTTTTCTTTTTTTTTGTTATGAGTTGATGAATTTTTGTTTTAGACTTATAAAATTTTTTATGGATTGATGTTACAATTTTTTCTCAAAAAATCTTACAAATTTTTGTACTAAACCTACAAATTTTTATCATAAAGTTACAAAATTTTTTAATAAATTGATGGTAATCTAGAAGGGTGGAAGAGCTCTCCTGTGTCATAAGTTTAAGAATAATTACCGTGTACTAAATTTCAAAGAGCGATCTTGAAAATAATTAGCAATAATAATAATAATTTATGAACCTGTGTCATATCAGATCTGTTGCAAAAATACCAAACAAAAACTGCGTTCAAAAGCTGGTTATTGCATCAAGCTGTCACTAATTCATAATGCGTTTATCAGATTACAACTACATTTTTGAAGGACGGACAAGATTCAAACTCACCTTTAGAGGGTGTTTGACTTTATTTATTTAGTACTTGTAAAGACTTAAATAATTAAAAAATATATATAAAAGGAATTATTATTTTTTTAAAAAAATATTTATAAATACCCTAAATAACCAAAGCCAAACAGCCTCTTAGACCACTAGGCTACCCCTCCCCAGTTGTAAGTTTTAATCTTCTAGCTGCTACATGTTATTTTAATAAGCCAAAAGCTAAAATGGTTTGACTTAGTTTTCTCCAGATTATGTGACAGTTCGCAAACCATATCTTAGTCTCTGTTTCTTATTGAGAAAATGATTGCGACAAAAGCTACTTCTAGACGCTATTTTCAATTTGTTTGGATAGAATTTTGAAAACTTCGGTTTTCATATAACTCCTTTAAAAAAAAAAAAAAGAAAATAAAAAGCAAAAACTTTTAACTTCTGGAAAAAATAGTTCTTTTTTTTTTTTTAAATCAAGCTGAAGGTTGATTACAGTAAAATAAATACAAACAAGCCTTAAATTCTTCAAAAAAAATATATATATATATATATATATATATATATATACATAAAATAATGAACAAATAAGCCCAAAAATTAGCAAAGTAGCTTGCTACCAAAGAAAATGGTCCAATTTCAAACTTTGCTAGCGTGTTGATGTTGATAGAAATGAGTAAAATATAAAGTTGGCAAATAAAAACCATGAGAGACCAATTAAAACCATGTTAGCAATTCTTGCAACATTGCCTCAGTCAACATCTAAAAGTATATGTCACTTCAACCAATGTTGAAAATCTTATGTATAGTTGAAACTTTATGAAAGTTAGTGTCACCTAATGCTTATTTTTAAGAACAACTACTGAATTTGCTTGCGGAAACGTACTCTACCATGAGTTTAACATTTAAGCCAAAGTGGCTTTTGGCTTTTACTTGTTAATTAGTTTAATGTATTACTCGTTGAAATTTTTCAATGCCTAGCAAAAGGCACTTTGCACCAATTCTTATCTACTATATATAGAGAGAGAGAGAGAGAGAGACGGTGGTAGAATCGGAAAAATTTTGGACTGAAATTACTTCTCAAAATTTAAATATTCAGAAAGATTAGTGGAAATGACAATCCTTAGATTGACTATTAGAGGTGTAACAAGATCACTTCAAGGAAAATAGACATATAGTAGACATATTTTTTCTTAATAAAAAGTTAAATGTTGCTATCGATTATATGAATCGCTGGACACAATTTTTTTTTTTTGGGAGAAATTTTTCATAAATACAATAGTCTCTTGAGCAATTTGCATTGTCTCAATTTTTTTCCCCCTTCTTTTGGATCTAAAACCCTATTTTCAATCCAATCTCTTGTCTCTCATAAAATTTAAATTTCAATGGTCGTTCTTGATAAAAACAATCTAAATTATTTAAACTACTCTATAAATTGCAAGTCTCAAGATCTCTTCTTAGTGTTCATTTAGATTGGCTTTTCTTAAAAGTATTTTTTTATTAAAACTTTTAAAAAAGTATTTTTTGAGAAGTTAAAAAAATCTAATTTCTAAAAAAAATGTAGTTGAAGTTTTTTTAGAGTTTTATTTATCTTTTTTAAAATCTAATTCAAATAATAATTATAAAAAAGTTACTTTATAATGAAAAAAATCAATGGAAACACGCCCTCAGTGGTAGGGGTGGAAATCGGATCGGATTTTGGGATAATCAATTTTTTTGGGTTCGGATTTTTCGGATTTTGGGTGGGAAAAAATACGCGATCGGGTAGTTAAATAGTAACTATCCGGCCGGATATCGAATTTTTTGGATGCCGGGTTTTTCGGATTCGGATGTCCGGATACCTGACATTTCTATGAAGCTAAAAAATACAAAATTGTTTACTCTATATATATATATATTTTTTTTTTGCGGTAAGTTAGCAAATATATTCATTGATAGTCAAACTAATTACATCCATGTCCACAAATAGCACGATGCTCAAAACTAAGTATCGGCTCCAATAAAAGAAAAGAGATTGTTCAAAATGACGATAGACAAATCAACTCTTTTTAAAATATAAAGATATTTCCATCATAACTACAAACCAAACAAAAAGAAAAAATTAATAAATATTAACTATACAAAATATATTTCCACATTTATCTAACTTAAACATAACAAATATTTATGCTAAATTAATGTTACATTTTGTTAATTCTAATTATATTACTCAATTCAGTTGTCTAATTTATTTACAAATAGATTAATTATGTTATTTAACTTCTCATTACTTTTGTAGAATACTTTTTTTTCTCTTTTTTTAATTGTACATTTTAATATTAATGCATTATATAAAATGTGTGTTTATATATGTGTTATATTAGAATATTATGATGAATAATTTACTATAGAATGGTGTGTGTATTTTTTTTGGGTTTTTCGGATCGGGTTCGAGTAGGAAAAAACTACCCGATCTACTACCCGATATCCGATATTTTTTTGGATATCCGAATCCAAAAATTTTGCATTTTCCCACCCGATCAGGTTCAAATTCGTATTCGGATTCAGGTACCCGATCCGAATTTCCACCCCTACTCAGTGGCTGTAACATGCATGGTTGTCATTTGCAATATAATTTATGTTGTTATTGCTCACATGTCACCATGACCTTAATTTCGATGAGGTTTTGCATCTGTTCATGAGACACAAATCCTCGTTTTGGCCACGTTATTATGAATTTAAATCGTCGGACTAAACAAATGCTTTTAGCTGTCATTTGCAGACACGACGTGATGTGGTCATTTGCATTTTCAAGAAACGAGGATACTGAGATCACATTATATATTTCACTTCCAATTCTTTACTACTCTACGAGAATTTAATCTTGCCATTACATTGCTAAGTTGATTTAGTATTTGGTGTCTTAATTAAACTCCTTAAAATACTATCAAGATTGGTTTGACCCCATGCCACGTTTGGCATCTCTAAATACTTTCTTTTGCAAATCAAGATTAACGTCTCGATTCCTGTGGACGAAACAAAATACAGAGATGAATCACACGTGAACAAAATCTGAATCTGCAAACTTCAAAATGGTGGCTAATGATTCAAAGACCAATGGTCTTCTTAGATTAAAGAAAATTGGATGGTTGTGATTGTATCTTTTTACTCCTCCAAGAAGTATCAGTTTTGGATCTTGTTGTTAACTTTTTGTGACCCTTTTTCTGCTTCGGAAATTAAAGAATCCAAAAGGAGGGGACAAAAGAGTGATGACGGAACGATGATAAAGGAAACAAGGCAGCTTCTTTTTGGAGTTCATCGTACGGCCAACTTAGAATATACCATGGAAATCTATGGTTGAGCAGAGAGACAAGGACGAGAAAGGGGCTCTAGATTAAATCATGAGAATATTCTGATTCAAATTTGATTCTTATGGAACATTCTCATTGCATGTAATTCTATGGAAAAAATTGCTAGTAAATGAACTATTCGAATATTTTATAATTATAATTGAATTATCAATGTATTGTTATTAATTCTTTCCCTCGTAATGTTATATAATTTTATAAGAGCAAATAAATTTGGACACCGAAGATTTAATAGCGACGTATCTAAATTATTTTACCACAATTTATATTATTAATTTATTACTATCAATTCTCTATTTTTCTTTTGAATTTAGATAGAGGTCATAATCAATTACTTGACTACCCTGCTAGAGGATGTGGTCCCCTTTCTATTCATCTCCAAAAGTTCATGCAACTGCTCAAGAGATTTTACTGGTTGTCCAACACTTGATCAGCTTGCATAGACTATCGTTTGCTGCACACATGTTGTCTTCTCTATACACATGGGTAGTCATAAATCCTAGCTTGCTATTCAGGGTTCTCTTACAATCTTCTATGATGGTGTTAACAGGCTATAGCTAGCACCCAAAGTAAGACCTTTTACCAAATTAACAGTAACTAGGGAATCTGTCATGGCATCCGTCATATGCAATCCCTCCCATACTGTAATGAGTTCTGCTCTACTATTAAATTTCTCCATAATGTAGCACGTGTCGTTCAAGTGAAGATTAGAGCTAAAAAATTCAATTATTAAATTAAGGGTAGCTTGAGTGTCCTCAAGTGTGAGGTTTTGGATTTAGAACCAGTAGATAACATGGAATTAAGTTGAGTGTGAAGGTCTATTAAAAAAAATAAAAAGTTTTATTATGAATATTTGTCAAAAAAAAAAAAGCTAAACCAATGAAAATACTGAACTTATCCAATACGTTTGGAATTTGGAGCATGAAAGAAAATTGGTTAAGATATGACATAGTGGGGGAGGCATGCCATGCATAATCCCCGCACCCACACCACAAAAGATTAGGACCAACTTGGCCACGTGGTGTCCCTCATTTCACCCTTACCACGATCACTACGCCATTTGCCATGTGATCTCCATCACTCATTTAATTTTTTTTTTCCTCTTGATTTTCTTCAATATTCGCAGTTGATCATCGTCAATTGTTTTCGTGTTCAAATCCTAAAACATAAAAGCCAAGTAATTAGCAGTTTAAATTCAATAACATTTTTATATATTCAAAACTCCATTAGTCAATCGTTGAAATTTTATAATTGCACCAGCTGTCAAAACCTAAGTAATAGCTATTTCATGTTCAACATTTGGAAAAGGACTATGGAGATTTTCTTTTTTGTTCATTTAAATTTTGCAGTAAATGAGAGAGTGAGCTTTTGATTCCTCCTCCAAAACAGATTTCGTTGTATTATCCAGAAAAAAAAAAAGAAAAATAAATTGGACAATATATCCAGAATCCTGTGAAGCAATTTGTCCTATTCCACTAACAAAATTAATATATATATATATATATATATATATTAAAATATATCGCTTCATTACCATTTCATTTTTTCCTATATAGCAAAATTTTTATTGTATATACACGTGATTTCACAGTTCATATATAATTTCTTATTGTATAAAGGAGGAACAAAGGAGAGAAACAAAATATATCTCAAAATCGTAACTCGAAAAAATATTACATTTTGTGCCAAATCAGCAATCAGTTTTAGAGATCATTTTTTTTTCCCACTCCAATATTTTTCTTTCCATTTTTTTTTTCTGGGAAAGTGATGACTTAATTTTAATGAAACTTGTAGTGTCAATGTCATCCAATGTGGTGGAAGCCACAAAATCTGGACACCTCAGATAACCTAAATTATTAATGATATCAGAGATACAATCAAATCATCTCATTTTATAGCACAACCAGAAACTAAAAATAATATTAATTATAATATTTTTTATTGTTTTTGAGCAAGAGTTGTGTGTTCATGCTGGAATAATAAAGGAGTTAGTTGTGACAATTTAATTATAAACTATAGCTTTGCTGGGATGCCGATCAAATGTTTTCATGTTCCCTTGATGTTTGAGAGTGTAAAAAACATATAAGGATCTTGTCCCAGATTGCACTGAGAGACATCTTAGTTTATGAGCACGAAAACCCTTATTTTTAGGTTCATCATTGCCCAAAAATAATTAAAAATATATATATTCTTATAATATATATAATAACGTTTAAATAAGAATTTAAAAGTTATGAATTATCCATAATATTTTATTTTACCTCTATTACTAATTTACAGTCGTTAAATCTCGCTCATAAATAACATCATAAAATTCATCATTATACCCGCCAGGAAAACGAAGAAATGTTTGATTTGTGGACAATGGCATGTGCTCGTTAATTTTAGTTGTTCCACAACTAGATCAGTAATATCTGTATGTATTTCTATGGTTTTGAGTAGTTATCATCGTAGTTGTGAAATCAAGAAAAATAATAGGCTTTTCATACTTCGTGAATTACGTATCTGAGATTTGGATACGACAAATCTCAACATCTATGAATGAAAATTCCACTTCGTAACAAGAAAACCATTTAAATAATCGCATCATATTATAATAATAATAATAATAATAATGATGATGATGATGATGGTGATGATAATAATAATAATAATATGGGCCACAATGAACAATAATAATAAACAAAATTAATTTGAAATTCTTTCTTTTTCCAAATAAGTTGAACAATATTTATTTCCAACTGAGAAAACTGACAAAGTTTCCTGAAGGTCACTTAAGTCACATGGGGTATCTGCTGCTTGCTCAATATGGTAGCATTTGTACGATATAACAAGTTTTGTTATTTAAGAAATTCTAACATAGAGAACTAGTGTAAGCGCTCTCTCTCTTTTTTTTTTTTAACATAAAAATATATTAATTAATGAAATTATATCCTTGTGTCTGATTAATACTATATGACAAGTTTTGATTATTTAAGAAAATATTGATATAGAAAACAAGTGTAATCTCTTCTTTTTTAAGCATAAAATAACATATATTAAAGAAAATATATCGATATATTACTCAAGGACATATCTTTTTATCTGATCAATATTGCATGTTAGAAAAGAGCATATATGTCTCTCCTAAACAAAAAAATAAAAAATAAAATACTGATAAGAAGTTTAGAGGAGTGTTAAGTTATAGGCTAAATCAATTATATTAATCTTAGAGAGTGTTTGGACTACCTTATCAAAAAGCTACTTAAAGTATATTTTGCTTTAAGTGACTTTTTTTTATTGTCAATTTTAAATAATAACGTATTTGATTAAAAGTTGTACTTATAAAAATAAAGTGGGTTGAAAAATAATTTACATGGTTGAAATAACTATTAAGGACATTAAAATAGAATTTAAAAGATCAGTATAAGATAAAAAAAGTAAATATATTTTAATAATAAAACTAAAAAGATAAGGATAATATAGTAAATAATTAGGTTAAACTTACATTTTTTCAAAGTACTTAAAGTTATAAAAAGTAAAAGTTAGGGGTAAAGAGCTTTTTATTTTTTACTTAAAGTCACTTAAATTTTTTTATTAAAATAAACACTTTTATTAGTTTAAATTAGATTTTAAGTAAATGTGATTAAAGGAAAAAAAAAAAACCAAACCAAGCACCCTCTTAATACAGTACTTCCGTGGTGTTAAAACTTGTTTTTACACTTGATTCTTAACGAGTGCTCTGTGCAAGACGCCATGATGCACGCATAAGTGTGTTGTACTAATTAATCTTTATTAATAATTAATTAACAGTATATACTTATTACATCAGCTCTTCTTTTTTTTTTTAATTAATTAGTGATTGATTGACTCTAATAATATATATTTTTTTCCTTGTGTAAGGTTCTTGCTTGTTCTGCTGTCAAACATAACTAATGCAAACCCTTTTTTTTAGAAGACAAAAGTCACCTCTTCTTAATTGTGCCTGCTTCCATGTGATGTCACACATCACTTTTGCTCAATATTTTAATGGCTATCACTAAATAACTTTACTAGGACAAAAGATATGAAAACTTCTTCAATTGTACAAGGTTTCGAATAATTTTCACTTATCTATTTTGGTCTCACGTATGATAAAATGATCAAAAAATTGTAGAAGAATTAATTTAAACTTTTTCTTATCCAAAAATCAGAGTACTAGAAAGAAGATTGAGAACAGTTAAATACTAATAATCCAAAACTGTTTAGATTGGGAAAAAAAAACCACAACTACAATAAATTGACATTTTTTTTCTCAATAAAACTAATTGAATTATTTAAATTACAAAAACATAAAATAAAAATTTATTACAGTCGTAGCATCCAGCGGGTGTGAGTTCTTGTTCATAATTAACACAAAAAAAATAGTATATCTTTACACTTCATAGAAAACTAATATTAGAAATATTATCTGAAAAGTTTCTGCAAATGATTCAAGAATCAAAACCCTAAATTTAAAGATAACGCAATATTTAACCACAACAAATTAACTGTTAACACAATAAATTAATAAACTAATATCATCTCTAAAAGCTTAAGCTTTTAGATGAAGTGTTAATTCTAACATGGTATCAGAGCCTGGAAGTCAAATGGCACAGGTTCGATCCTTACCGCCACTTATTTAACTAAATTGTCTACGTACAAGCTCTAAACAAATTACGCTGCACGTGAGGGGGCGTATTAACACAATAAATTAATAAATTAATATTAACACAATAAATTAATAAACTAATATACTCTCTAAAAGTTTAAACTTTTAAATGAGATAGTAATTTTAACATTAACCTCACTCACCCCCTTATCTTATCTTTGTAGAAAAGTCTCCATTTAATTTCTTTTTTTTTTTTTTGGGTCAACTTTCTTGTCATGGTCAATATCTCTAGAATTTAGAAGAGTAAAAAGTTGAAGCCACACAATTCAATGGAGAAGGATACTTTTGCTTCTTAAAAGTTGAAACGCTAGCCAATAGAAGTCCTTGAGGAGTTAATATACCGTGGGGGAGGGGTTGTATCTCCTTAAAACCACCGGTTGCTGTTGTGAATGGTTGGACTCTTTTGAAAGTGTTCTCGTCGCATTGCCCCCACCACCCCATTTACACGATGTTTGATTTTGTTTATTTGGGACTTATAAATATTTAAATAATAAAAAATATATGAATAGGTATTTTTTTAGGTCTTTATAAGCACTTAAAATAAGCAAAATTTATCACCAACTTGTTTGTTAGTCTTTTTTCTTTTTCGAAAAAGGGCGAAACTATTTTCATTCAAACTAATTTAGTGGTTAACATTCTTCTATGATCTTTTCTTAAAACTTGTCAAAATTTATTTGAAGGGTCTATTAATGATGATACCCAATCAGGGACTGGAGTCCGAAATTAGCAAAGCAGTCAGCACAATCATTTCTCTTTTTTTTTCACCTTGTATTTTCGGATTTTAGATCTCATATCAATTTGTTTCTCAGGACGAAAAAGCTTTAAATAAAATAAAATTTTAGCAATTCATACACATATAACATCATCTTCATTTCTTTCAAAATACCTTTTTTTTTGAGTTTTAAATTTGATAATTGAATAAATCTTTGCTTGAATTTTAAATTTTATAAAAGAATAAGATGATAGATGAAGGACCTAATTCCAATCTCTTCCAATTCCCCAATGCCCATCTAACTGCTCAGCAACAATTTGCACTATGGCAAAACCAAACACAGATGTATGTACATTCACTAAACCACACACAAAAAAATTAATAATATTCTATTTTATGCACGCTCAAATAAACAATAGAAAATATGTATAATTTAATTATCAAGTTCATTATTAATATGTAAAGTTTGATTAGGGATCTAAAAGGCACGTTGTACCACGACGATTGCTCCAAGTGTCCCACAAACCAAGACACCAGATCCGAATATTTCCCGTTTTAGTGTAACTTTGAATTTCTTTTAGAAAGATCAACTTTTATTTGAACTATCAGTTTAAAAATCTATTATTTTTTCAGAATAATTGGATCGATAACAGGGTCAAAAGGATCAAAAGCTGCTAAACTATATGCAATATAATCACTTGCACATTTTCTTTTTGGAATGAAAATAGGGACTTGCTCACTTAGTAAGAAAAACAATTAAGTAAAGCATTGTTAGAATTAACTCTATATTTTAAATCGTATAATTTAGTGTTGTACTTAATTAATACACACTTTATACTATTAACTGGCAAATAATATTTATAATTAAAAAAGTATAACTTCAAATTTGAGATTATTACCCGACTATTCCATCTAATAATAATATATGATAATGAAATTATGCTAGACCAATAATAAAGACTTGATCTTTTTAAGTTAACTTTTGGATGCTTAATTTAGATTTAGTTTGATGGTATGCATGATAGGGGAAGCTCTTCCATCTATTTGGACTAACATCAGTCCATAAAAAAAATTTATAAGTTTGAAACAAAAGTTTGTAGGATTTTTTAAGAAAAATTGTAACATTAGTCCATAAAAAAAATTATAAGTGTAAGACAAAAATTCGTAAGTCCATAAAAGAGTTTATAAGTCTAAAACAAAATTTGTAAGGTTATAAATTTTTTTAAATAGGTTACAAATTTTTATTATAGTGTTATAAATTTTTATTCTAAATTACAAATTTTGTTCATAGAATGATGTTAGTCATATGGACGCAAGTGTAATCCGCAACCGTAAGCATTACGCTCGAGTCAAACAAGGCACCCCCCACCCCAACACCAACACCAACACCTCTCTCTCGCTCCACCACACCCCCACGTCCCAGGCCCCCCCCCCCCCTTCTCTCTCCATTTATGTAATATTTGTATATTATCTGCTAGCAACCTTAATAAATGACCTGTGTTTTGACTGTAGGTAGCCATGTAAGTTAGCTTAACAAAGTTAATACTCATCACCCATCTCAGATATTTCCAAAATTCTTTTGACATAAGCAGAAACAGATTCACTGTCAAATTCTCATTTGGTTCTTTTCCTTCTCTCAATTTTCAGCTTGTGTCCAAAAGCCATTGCCTCATTTGATCATTTTTCTCTGTCCTCCTTTTTCTTTTCTTCTTTTCTTTCCTCCAAACTTGTCCTTTCCCCCCCAAAACAACCACAAATCCTTAATCAAAAATCTTGAATTCGTTCTCTTTTGTTTTCCCTTGTGTGTGAAGCTCTTGTCTTTATGGCCAACTGGGGTGTGTGTTAATGGCTATAAACGAGCAGTTTCCCGTTACTTATTTACTTTCATTTCATGGTCTTGCCTCTAGTGGGTCATGTTCATTCAACTCATTTGACTGATCATTTTCACGGCTATGTGAGAAGTATCCGAACGTTGTCATTCACCAGTTTCTTTTTTCCTCTTCCTTTTCTATGTCCCAATTCAGCACCAAAGATTTGATCTTTTTGATACCATATAACCAGGTACTATTGTTTCTTTTAAACTTTTGTTGCTCTTTAGTTTGTTTTTATCTGCTTCACATGTAAATAGTGGTGCATAGCCAAAATAATAAAAAAAAAAAAAGTTGATCTTTTGTGTTGCATACATCTTCTTGGTCATTTTGTTCTCAAATTTGCCATATTGTCATTCGTGAGATAGAAGCTGAATCTTTATTTTGGGCTTCTTGGTGGGGCGTTATGGGGACTTGGGGGTTGTTCAATTTCAAAGTTGTTGTGTCATGTTTGTGTATTATTCTGTTTCTGCTTGAGGGGTGTAAGGCTAGTGTGCAAACTATAGGCAGATTGAAACTGGGATTTCAAGGATCTCAAATGAGTTACATAGACAATAATGGGTTGTTTCTAATTTCCAACAACTCGAATTTCGGGTTTGGTTTTGCCACAACCCAAGATGTGACTCTGTTTCTGCTAGTTGTGGTTCATATTAGCAGCTCAACTGTAGTTTGGTCTGCTAATAGAGGCTCCCCTGTGCGTAATTCAGATATGTTTGTGTTTGATGACTCTGGGAATGCTTACTTGAAAACTGGGGGATCAACAGTTTGGTCAACAAATACTGTGAATAAAGGAGTTTCTGCACTTGAGTTGCAGAACTCTGGAAATCTTGTTTTGCTTGGGAGTGATGGTAGGCTCATATGGCAGAGCTTTGACCGCCCCACGGACACTCTTCTGTCGAACCAGGAGTTTAGACAAGGGGCTAAACTTGTTAGCAAACCCGACTCCAACAACTTGATCTATTCCCTTGAAATAAAATCAGGAGATGTTATTCTTTCGGCTGGTTTCCGGTCCCCTCAGCCTTATTGGGCTATGGGGCAGGATAACCGAAGAACGATCAATAAAGGTGGAGAGGAGGTCACTTCTGCAGTTCTGACGGACAATTCTTGGAGATTCTATGATCAGAACAAAGTCTTGCTCTGGCAGTTCATTTTCTCAGATAATACTGATACTAATGCTACTTGGGCAGCGGTTCTGGGAGATGATGGTTTTATAACATTTAACCTTCTTAGTAACAAAGGATCAACTGATGCCTCCCCTACAAAAATACCTCAAAATGAGTGCAGTAGTCCAGCCGCTTGTGATCCATATTATGTCTGTTATAGTGGCAACAAATGCCAATGCCCTTCATCACTCCCATCCTGTAAGCCAGGGAATACGTCTTACTGCCAGCGACCGAAGGATCCTGTGGTGCTCGTTGATTCTGGTGGTGGTCTCAGCTATCCTGCAATTGGGTTTGTTCCACCCTTTTCTAAAACTGATTTGAATAGCTGCAAATCTTCTTGTCTTAAGAATTGCTCTTGTTTAGCTATGTTCTTTGAGAGCACTTCCGGGGATTGTTTTCTCTTTGACGAGATAGGAAGTCTGCAAGGCTCAAACGAAGGATCTAGCTTCGTTACTTATATTAAATTCTCGGACAGTGCAGTCCATGGTGGAGATGGTGGTAGCAAGAAACGAGTTCCAATTGTCATCACAATTATCCTACTCACTGCACTTGTCATTCTTGGCCTAGTCTACGCAGGAGTGCATTATCACAAGAAGAAGCGCAATAAATTGCCCGAATCTCCTGAAGGGACTTCAGAAGAAGATAATTTCTTGGAGGGTTTGGCTGGGATGCCAATTCGTTATAGCTACAAATATCTTCAGACTGCAACCAATAACTTCAGCATCAAACTTGGGCAGGGAGGCTTTGGTTCTGTGTACCAAGGGACCCTTCCAGATGGTACTCGATTGGCTGTCAAGAAATTGGAAGGTATTGGCCAGGGAAAGAAAGAATTTCGTGCTGAAGTTAGTATAATTGGTAGCATTCATCATCTTCATCTGGTGAGGCTTAAAGGATTTTGCGCTGAAGGAACTCACCGACTTCTTGCTTATGAGTACATGGCAAATGGCTCTTTGGATAGGTGGCTCTTCAAGAAAAATAAAGAGGAATCTATGTTGGACTGGGATACAAGGTACAACATTGCAGTAGGTACGGCTAAAGGGCTGGCATACCTGCATGAGGACTGTGACGTAAAGATTGTACATTGTGACATTAAGCCTGAAAACGTGCTTCTTGATGATAATTTTATGGCCAAAGTCTCGGACTTTGGTCTTGCAAAGCTTATGAACCGAGAGCAGAGTTATGTTTTTACCACATTAAGGGGCACAAGGGGATACCTTGCTCCAGAGTGGATCACAAACTATGCCATATCCGAGAAGAGTGATGTTTATAGCTATGGGATGGTGTTGCTGGAGATAATTGGTGGTAGGAAAAGCTACGATCCTTCACTAAGTTCAGAGAAATCTCATTTCCCGACCTACGCCTTTAAGAAGATGGAAGAAGGTAAACTGAAAGACATCCTTGATTCGACACTGAAGATAGATGAAGAAGATGAGAGGGTTTCTATAGCAATCAAAGTTGCTTTGTGGTGCATACAAGATGACATGTCTCTGAGGCCACCCATGATCAAAGTAGTGCAGATGCTTGAAGGACTCTGCCCTGTCCCTCCACCACCAACTTCTACCCAGTTTGGCACCAGGCTGTATTCTAATTTCTTTAAATCGACCAGCGGAGAGGGCACTTCATCCGGACCTTCAGATTGCAACAGCGACGCTTATCTTTCGGCTGTTCGGCTTTCTGGGCCAAGATAGCATTCAGATTCAGGGTATATGCACTGGGACGAGCTATTCCACTTTGTATAACGGTTGCTTAGCTTTTGCGGTTTTGCTTGCTCTTTCATATATGTGTATAAATTTTGCAATAGTAGCCATGAAAAAAGCTTGAAAATCGGGTATGCACAGGCACACTTTGTAGATTGTGATATAATGTAACGAGATCATATATAATGATAATGCATCAACCGATTTTCTATTTTCTGGAGATGTAAACTAAGCTGGAGTCCTTTTACTTAGCTAGCAAAATCAAATGATTCTCTTTATAATGCATAATCACTTTCAATGCAAGACAATATGTAAAACTCCATTGACGTATAACTCTGCAGGACTGGCTCCTGCAGCTTTATTCTTTGAATCATTTACCCTGATGACCGATTCTAGAATAAGTTCCCGGGTTATCACCACATCCTTTCCCAGTAGACTCGAAGCTCTTCATAGTTAGTCCGGATAGAAATTCTTCTCTCGAGAAGAGACAAATCGAGAGTTTGTTGCCCTTGAAGTAAGCTGTTATTGTTGGAGACACGAGTTTTTCCACCACCGTCTTGTTTCTTGTTCATCATACGCATAGATCCAAAAGCTTCGTTTGTGTGTGTCCGGTTTTTCCACTGTCATTTGGGTTATCATGTGTATATCGCAAACACAGGTCCCTTGTCGAGAACAGGGCAAGGATATAAAACAATTCCGGTCTCTCTCACTGCATGTAGCAAGTTTGGATCCCCTCTCAGAGAGGCCAAAAAGGGAGGAATAGGTGAACGCATTAACTTGTTCATCTAATCATCAGAAAGAGAAAAACACTTTTAAATGGTAAATTCCGCCACGAAAATAGACATGAATATTTCCTTACAACAACTATATTGACCTGAGTATTCTTTCTGTGGTAACTTTTAGTTGGACTATCTATTTTATAATCGAGATAAAATCTAACACCTTATATTGTACGTTACCATAATAATTTAAATAATCCTAATACGATAACCAATTATTAAGTTATTGAATAAATTTCTTGCTCTGTTTCGCTAGTGAAGGCGAAAATCAAAATCACTGCCTACATGAACTATAAATTTTCCCCATGGTGGGGGCAGATTAGCTGGCAGAGAAATCTTTCTCAGATTATATAATAAATGAACAGTTGGAATAAGAGTTGCCAAAACATAATCAGTAGTGAATTTTTCATGTTTCGGTATATAATTGATTGTTCAATAGCTCAAGTGGTTGAAACTATCTTGACTCAAGAGTGAGGTTCTGATCTCAAATCTTATGGGGGACTGAGGGTTGGTTTTGGAATGGAAGGTTTACAACCCAAAAAAAAAAAAAAAACTTAACGTCAAGAAGTAGTCTAGCCAGCTTTGTTTCCTCCGCATGCATTCAACTTGTATTCAAGAAGGGCCCGCCTAACATGCATTTGGTATTTGGTGAATTTTCGAAAGTCCATATTGAATTTCAGCAGTTTCTTTTCTTCCCACAAAATTTATCCACTTTCGAACACATGTTATATTTATATCTATTTTCTTGTTTAATGCTTTTATATTTCCTCTTTTTTCCCGGTTTTCGACAATAAGTAGAGTAAATAGTGATTGCAGGAAAGTCGGATCATGAAGAAAAATTCTTAAACATAGACTTATTAATCATCTATAACATTATGATGGAACGTCTAGAACATTATGACGGAAATCCAAAACTAACATAATATCAGTTACAACTTCATGTAATTTGGGGGGCCGTTTGAATTGGTTTTCTTCAAAAATACTTTTTTTAACAACTTTTCTAAAATAATTTTTTTTAGAAGCTAAAAATTCTAACTTCTAAAAAATATTATATTTGAACTTTTTTCAGAGTTTTAACTTTTTTAGAAGTCAAATCAAATATTTATTGTAAATTTAATGTAACTTTTCTTTTAAATATTTTTTCTAGGAGGGGGAAAAAAAATCCAAACAAACTCTTAGTATGGGCACTTTGGTCAGCTGCCGATGTGGATTAGGGATGGGAAATCAAAGCCAAGAAAATTGGGCCAGGAATTCTAATGGTTCAACTTGTTATTCATCGATATATCCATAGTATCACAGTTACTTGTTTCTTTCTGGGGTAAGGATAAATTCCAGTTAAATCATTTCAGGTTCATTTTAGCATTTAGGTTCCGCTGGCCCAACTTTTAAATAAGGAAAGAGCTTCTTATGGGTTTAAAAGTTAAAATTAATTTATTTGACCTATTTTTAATAGTATTTTTACACAAAGTAAAAAAATAAGAAGTTTCAAATTTAAATTTTTGAAAAAATCTTTTGAGAAATTATTTTTACCTCACATGAGAGGTTTTTCTTTTAATTTTTTTCTTATCATAAATACCTCTCGATATCTTTTAAAGCCTGATATTACCCTAAAAACCTATAATGTCAATATCTGCTAAAAAAAACTCTATAGTTTAATAGCTAAAAACTCATAATTGAGCTAATGGAACCTATTTATATCATTAATATATTTCTCCAAGTAGTTCACATATTAGAACTTGAATATTGCCAAACCATTGGTCTATAAAGTCATATTTATCATAAATAGAATAAGGATGAAGTTATTGATATAGACACACACACACTAAACATAAGTACGAGAAGAATTTCAAACAAATTATTTCCCGTAACCACTTTGTCGATGGAATGCTTATTTATTACTAACAACAAAAGAAACAATATTAAGAAAGAAATATTACGCATAAAGTTACGAAGTCAAAAACCAACATTAAAAGTTTATATATAAAATTATAAAATTCAATAAAAACATATTTATATTTATTCGTCATAAAATATAAAAATCTACATGTAAAAGTTCAATTTCTCTCTTAAATCCTCTTCTCTCTCTCTCTCTCTCTCTCTCTCTCTATATATATATATATATATATATATATATTTATTTATTTATTTATTTATTGATGTGGGATAGAAGTGTTGGAAAAAGTGAAGGAAAAATTGAAAGAGAACCATGAAAAAATAAATTCATAAAGTTTATATTAAATTTATATTTTTAGGGGGCATTTGATTCATGAAATCCTTCTTGAGAATGTAAAGATAAGAATATTAGATTCTTATATTTGGTTTACAGAATGGAAAAACATTAACGAGAATGTCACATTCCAAGAATCTAATATTCCCACAAATTGCTAAACCTTCATTCCCATGGAGGTGGGAATCTTACATTTCGTTGTGGGAATCCGTAGAGTAAATCAAAAAGACCAAAAAGTCATATTTAAGTTTCTCATGTAGGATAAAAAAATTGATAATAATAAAAAATAGTAAACTAAAAACTTAATTATGTAAATAATAAAAATGATAAAAAATAAAAAATAATTATAAACTAATTAATGATAAATTAATTAATTAATTAGTCAAAAATAAAAAATAAATTAATCAAAAATAAAAACAAAAATATATAACTTAAAATAAGAAAATTAATAAAATTTAAAAATAACTTAATAAAAATAAAAATTAATTTAAAACTAATAATTTAAAATAAAAAATAATTAAATTTTAACTAAATATAAAATTTAAAAATAATGATAAAATGAATGAATTAATAAATCAATTGAAAAATTAGTTAAAATTATAATAATTGAAAATAATTAATTAATAAATTAAATTAAATAAAAAATTAAATAATTTACAATTCAATAAAGAATTATTAATTAAAAATTATAATAATTAATTATTAATTAATAATTATAATAATTAATTAATTGGTTAAAAATAACAAAATTAATAACTAATAATTAATTAAATTTTAAGGTTAAAAAGATTGAAATAAATTAATTTTATATTATAATAATATTTTTTTTGAATTAGAGACATTTTCTAAAAATAGCTCAAGATTTCCAGGAATGTTATAGTTAAACCAAACATACCCATTTAGCATTTCTGAAAATACTCTAAAATTTTTCTAAGAATATTTTTGGTATACCAAATAATTTCCATATCATTTTCAGGAGTCACATTACCAAGAATTTCCTAGAAATATGATTCCCACAAATAATTTTTCGTTCCTAGAACCCTTAAAGCTTGGGAAGGCCTAGGACCTCTGTAGTATAGTCATATATGTAATTCTATTATAACATATCTATTTTAGTAGAAAGAAAAGTCTGATTGTTTTTCTACACACATTTTTTATCTATTTTAGTGATGTCATATATGAAGTCGAGATTTGTCTATATTGATAGACCATAGTAAATATTTTTTGATTTTGTGCTATGTCAATTGATGTTGAATTTGTTTTGTATTTTGAAATTTTAATATAAACGAATTTCTCAAATGTGTGTTCAACTTTTTGCTACAAAGTAAAATTTTATTATATACCTCAACTTTCTATTTTTTTTAATAAAATTGCAACAAATTATCCACAAGATTTATAATCTCGAAAAAATATTCTAAAGGTAGCTATGTTATATATTTATCTATTTGAATTACAAGTTAATCTATTACCATTCAATATACTAAATGATCAAAATTTTGTTTATTTATATACTAGATTAAGAGGGTGTCATTTGGGTGTGCTTATAAGATGGTCAAGCCTGTATATAAGCAGAAATATAAAATCTACTTATTTAGCAAATTGTGCTTATAAGCCCAAAAAAAAAAAAAAGAAGCACCACCATCAACTTTTTTTTAATTGCTTACGTATAATGAGAATTAACCACATAAAATTACATTCATATTCTTTAAAAACACAAAAATAACTACCTCTTAATTAATGAAAGGGTTTTTGTTGTTATTCTAATGAAATATATTGCTTATAAATACATATTTACCAAACATGTTAATAGCTTATAAGCACATTTTATTCAAATACTTTTCTACTTATTTGTTGTTTTCTTGTAAGTATCAAAAGCTGATTACAAGTACCAATTGTTTAGAAGTAGTTTAAAAGAAACAAAACCAAAAACAACATATGGTTTGAATTTGTAAGTGTGCATCGCATGGGCCACATATCAATTACATTATATGCATATATATATATATATATATATATATATATTTTGTGAAAGGGAGACGACACTCCACATATCAATAATGTTAATGAGTATACCTCAACTATATAATTTGTCAATATATTTGCAAGTAAATTGCATGGATTTGATGTATATCCGTGGCCAAGTTTCTTAATTATAACTGTTTCTTGTAATTACATACCAAAGTTTGTTAACAATTCTATTTAATTTGAGTCAATCTTTTAAGGTGAAATTTGCAATAAATCAAGCACATGAAAGTTTGTCTGCAATATATATAACCTAGAGTAAGTCCAACTATTTTGGGAAAACAAGTAGCTTTCTTGCAATGTATAGCTAACAAAAGTCCAAAACAAAGGGAGGAAAAAATAAACTAATAGATAAACGAACAGGAAAAAAACTCAAAGTCTCTAATCGATAACGGGTCGCTCTTCCATTTAATGGACTAACATCAATTAAAAAATAAAAATTTATTGGGCTAGCACAAAAATTTATAGGTCTTGCACGAAAATTTATAATTTGCACTTTTAAGAGAATTATTTGTAAAAAAAAATTATTTTTTACCTATAAATTTTTATTCTTAACCTATAATTTTTATTCAATATCTGTAAATTTTTTTTTTTTGAAATTAATATCAGTCAGATGAATGAAAGGCTAATCCATCGATAACATGGTCCATCTGTGGCCGGCAGAAAATGCCACGTTTGCTTCCGTCGTGGTCACTGCATAGATATGATACCTCTCACTCGTTTGCCACATGCAAATTTAACTAGTGGCTGAATTTTCTATTGAGCGTTCACCAAAAAAAAAATGAAAAGAAAAAAAATGAAAAGAAAAGAAATTCCTAAAAACATGAAAGCGGCTGAATGTGAGAGGTTTGAGAGGGGTTTTTACACGTCCGTGGAGTTTACACTCAATCAATTATATTTTCTGATTTTTTGAAGGAGTAATCTTTATACTTTATTTGCATTTTTAGCTGAGTGTTTTTGAGAGAGAGCATTGTTACATATCATCTCTTTATTCTATTCTAATTCTTTATATAGTAAAGTTTTTACTATATAAAAAGATATTTGACACAATATATGAATTTTTAGCATACATAAACAAAATTTGAAAGAGATAAACTGATAAAAAAGAAAAGGGCATAAAACATTACCTTTTGAGATATTCAGTTTCGATCAAAGTGGCATAGCTGCTTATGCTGGGGTCACCTACTAAATACATAAATCTTGTTAGTTAAATGATCAACATTGAACAAGAAAAAGACAACCGACCAACATTAAAGATGACAATATGAAAGCTAAATCACGTCCAAGACTACACACACACACACATATATGTATATATATATATATATATATATATATGTATGTATGTATGTATTCTAATGCCACGCTTGTGTCTCTGTAATAAAAAAAGTCCACTAATTTTTAATTTTTCCAAATATTAAGTATGGGTTAAAAATAAGGGTTTTTTTGGCTAATAGACCCCCGTGTTATAAGGAAATTATGTCGTTAGTTCCTGTATTCTCAAAACTCTCTACTTATCCCCTTGTAATTTTTTGCAACTTGCATGAATACCTCCTCTATCAAATTTTCCATCCATTTTAACGGGAAGTATACTACACGCTCCAAAAATAATAGTGGGCTTTGGTTTTGGCCATTAATTGCACATATACCCCCTCCATTTATTTTTTTAATTGATTAATCATATTTTCAAAAAAAAAAAGTTAAAATCACCACCCTACTCCCACCAGTAGCCCCATCACCACCACTAGCAAGACCATGCCCTCCGTCGTTGACCAACAACAAGAAACATTTTCTTCTCCAATCTATACCCCGTGCATTTATTATTCTAATTCTAATTGATTCATCATATTTAAAAAGAAAAAATTAAAATCACCACCCCTTATCCCCACCAGCAACCTGCATCACCACCATCATGCCCTCCATCGCCGACAAGAATTCTCTTCTTCTTTATTCTACACCCCCTGCATTTATTTTTTTAATTGACTTATCATGTTTAAAAAAAAATTAAATCTTTCTCTGGAAAAACAAAAAAAAGAGAGATGATTTTAATATTGTTGTTGTTGATGTAAAAGCAAAATTTGGTAATGAGATTTGTGATGAAATACTTAAAGATTATCACTTTTTTGGATGAAGGCGAGAGAAAAACTTTGACTTGATGGGGCAGGTGAAAGCAAGTGGCCGGGGTGGGGTGGTGGCGGGGGTGGCAGCGGTGGGGGTGGAGTGTTTTGGCTTGATGAAGAAGACAATCTTTCTTCTTCTTTTATTTTTTATTTTATTTTTATTTTAAAAAAAAGGGCAAATGGACTTTTACTGAAATATGATAGTGGCAAAATAGACACTTTACAAAATTTGTCAACGATTTAACAGAAAAATGATAGTTTTGGGGTGCGTTTGCAAGTTTTGAAAAAGCATAAAGGGCGAAGTAGAGAGTTTTAGAAACACAGGGACCAATGATGTAATTTCACTATAACATAGAGGTCCATCAACCAAAAAAACCCTAAAAATAATAATAAGGAGCTCAACATAATGCTGAATTTATACTTTTCAATATATATTAGGTTTATCCTAAAATTACAAGTCTCGTGATTGGCTAATACATTTGGATGTTTACTCCAAGTTAGATCATACGGGAAAATACATATCTAAGCTTGAAATTTCTTACCATAATAAATTACTATTCAATTATTATTATTTACTAAAAAAATTATTGAAAATAATATTAAACAGTTGACGGCAAAAGTTTGTTTCTTGTGACATTTTACATCCACATTAAATGAGGTCTTTTGAACTCTAAGATTGTGGATCGGCTTAAGCCATAATCCATTCAACTCACTCAAGCTCAATAATTTATTAGGATTATTATATTCAAAAGTAATTAACTTGATCTAACCTATATTAGTATGATTTAAAAATTTGGAACTATATATTTTCTTCCTACATTATCTAGCTAGGCATATACGTACTCGGGGTCGTTAAGATAATAATAACTCATGTTATCTTTGAGTATATATGCTTGTATATATAAATCTATTTATTTTTGCTAATAAATGAATAAAACATATTCCTACTCTCTGAGATTCAAAATATAAGCACTAGGGCCCGTTTGGATTGGCTCAGCTTTTGAAAAATATTTTAGTTTTAGAAGCTAAAAATTCTTGACTTCTAAAAAAAATCATTTTTGAGTTTTCTTTTTCCATAGTTTCAACTTTTTTTTTAAAGCCAAATTAAATATTTATTGCAAGTTTAATACAACTTTTTAAGAAAAAAAAAGTATTTTTTTCCTCAAAAAATTAATCCAAATAAGCCATATATATAATTCTTCTCTTTAAGTGAACTATACTCCAAATGCAAAAAGTATCTTTTTATTAGACTAAAAAATGTATCTTCTTTCTAATTTAAATGAACAATATTTCCTGTGGCAAAGACATCGACACTTGTTCTTGTCAATTTTTAACCTACATCTAAACCCATGGCAGATCTAGGATTTTCGTTAAGTGACAGACTACAAATCACGTACGAGTTTTTTTAGTAGGGTTAAATTGATTTCATTTTTCAGCCTGCAAGTGTCTTACTTAAAGTTAGACACGTTTTGAGAAAGAGCAACCATGATATACTTTTTAAAAATCCTTCCCTTAGACCTAGTACGAACTGCAAATTCTAATAATTTCTCCACTTTTTTTGTATCTATCAATTTCACTGTAACATTCTCTTCTCTTTATTTTTTTTAGGGACCCCTATCTTAGTTTTACTCTAGTTATAATTTTCTTACTTTTTCACTTTTCAATATTTTTTAAATTTATTTTCTTTCCATTAAGTTTTTTTGGTCAAATCGCGGGGTTGGTGTGCAAGGAAGGAGGATACAGAGTCTGTTGGAACTTGCTAGATTTAGCAAGTGAAAGAAAATCTTTTTGGTACTCCCTACCATGTAAAGAGCTTGTTGGAAGTTTAGTGGCCACTAAACTGATAACAGCCTCTCTATCTTGGCAAGTTTTATCAAGATAAAAGAGTTATTGGAGATAGTCTTAGTTCTATGGAATCAAAATGTCGCCGTAACTTCAAAATCTCAAACACGAGGTTAGTAATATAATCTAACCTTGCTTATTTATAAACATGAGATCACTAATGCAAATAACAGAAGATACTTGATTACGTTCAAAAAGATAAGACTCTTTAACCATTTTCAACTAGTCAGATTTAGAAAGGGAAATGAGGTAGATTGCATTAATTGTAGAGCACAGTCGCATTTAAGTTTTCAAACGCTACATGCATGGATAATCTTTTCTTTGCGGGAAAGTCTACTACGTCGCATTCAATCTTTTGGCCCATTAACATATGACTAAACCTTATACAATATAAGTTTTGGACGAAAAATACGCTACAAAATTAACTAATAATTTCGATATAAAATCTTTCGGCGAAAATTATTGCCTCTTGAAACATGCCCTTTATTTGAAAATTGCAAAAAATAGTGCTCCTACCTAGTAAGTACTAATAATAATGATATTTTATATTTCAAGTCCACAAGAGGATAACGGTCAAGAGAGGAGAGAGAAGGGCAACCCAACAGGGTGAGAACAAATATTTTTGTTTTTGAAGGTATTGTGTGACTTGGCTTGTAGGGCCTATGAACTTATATTTATAGCACTTAACTAGAGACAAGAATTAATTAGTAAGCTAATCATCAAGCTATTCCTCTACAAAAATCAAAAGATTTTTACCTTTTAATTAATTGATAGATATGTTGCCTTTTAGGCATAATTCTGCTTGGACCTACAATAGAATTCAATTGTGCGTCACGATCACTATTGACCATTTCTCTACAAATAGCCGTAAGGCCAGCATTTAAGTCTTGCAATTATTGTATGATCGTACGACACTGGCAGCTACGTACTCGTGCGAAAATGCCACATGAAAATGAATGCAAATCTGGTTATCAGCTTATACGCAAATCCCGAAAGGACTACCACAAATATCAAACTCTTAAAAAGACTATTTCTAACTAAAAAAGAGTTTATTTTTTTCTGAGTAAGTGAATGAGTGATCATTGATAACAACCGAATTTACAAAGTTTTCAGCGGGTGAGAAAAATGAAAATTAGGCTAAGAGGTTCCTACTCATGTACCAAATTTTACATGTGGTCCTATTTAAAATACTATTTCTAAATTTTTTACGTACAAAAAAATTTTGTTTTACTTAAAAAAATATATTTTTTCCAACAACTGTTCCTCACACAAAATGGAGCGATCATGAAGCTTTCTATTCCGTTTACACCAAGTGTAATACACAGCAGCAACAAAAAAACAATTTAACAAAGGTAACTTGGAGTGATTGCTAAACTAAAAAAGAGTTATTTGTGTGAATGTTATATTATACAGTATCATCAAGAAAAAACCTAGACCTATCTCTATATAGTGGAGACATTATACTACTAGGAGCAGAAGATGAAATGTTGCAAGCTAAGAAGGCTGTCAGATAATGACCCAAATTTAGAGATTATTTGCTTCTTTGGCTATGTTTAAAGACTTTGGTTTAAAGGTGAGATTAGAAATTAAATGTGTAATTTAATAGAGAAAAGGAGAGGAGTGATGTTGCTGTAGTACCTAAAAGCTCTAGCAATTAGACGTCTTTAATTCACACACTCATACATATATACATATCTTAAATTTATAGGCATGTTCTTGGGAGGGATACACTTTAGAATTTTCATGACGCAATAGTTCTTCTATACCAACTCAGCCGCAGGAGTTGCTATACATGGCAAGCTATATGTACTACAGGTTGGACCAACCGAGTCTTCTCGTACTAAGGTTCACTCCTTCAATTGAATTTAAAGATTAATTATTCAAAATGGTAGATTTATGACTTCCATTCAACCAATCAAATCAACATATTTCTTTAAACAAATCCCTCTAGTGTTCAAACGAATAAAGTACCTTTTAGTGTCAATATGCCGCTTTACATTTTGACAAGACAACATGAGGATTTGTTGTTATAGTTATTGAAGGACATAGTTTTTCCTACTTTTTTTCCCCCCTTTTTGGTTATTAGAGAAATCTAAGCCAGTTATACCACAATCTTATTAGAGAGGCTAAACCCTCTCATATCCTTTGTTTCTACTTCATAATGTGGCTTTGTACTTAATTCAATTGAGATTTATTTTGCATAGATAAATTAGCCTTTAAACACAAAATTGTCAATCAATATACATTCCAATTTATTGTTTAATTCTCTTTCCAAGAGGAAAAAAAAAAAAAGAATTACAAGCTCATGTAAATCTTTGGAGTGGGGATCTTAAGTAGACATCAAAATCAATCTTTTACTAAAATTTTTAAGTCATAGGCTCTAAAATAAGAGAAGTGATCACCATGGTAAGATAGTTATTTGTGGTCCTTCCTAAATTAAGAATTAGCATAAAACTTTCTCTAGTGTATAACATGAAAAGTTGAAACAAGCAAGTCAATTTTCTTGCTAAATATGAAGATTCAAACTAGAATTAATTGGATTGACAAGAAAACTATATTTTGATCTTGATGTACACTCTATTTTTGGAAAGGAATGTAATTTCTGCACAAGAATGGAAATGTTAAAAAAAAAAAGGCTCGAGGGAATAGAGAAACTAATAGGCTTCACATATACTCTCTGGCGTCTGCCACAAAAAATACTGCTTGATTATAATTGAAGGCAGTAATTCATAAATTATATAATTAAAGCCTGAAGCAATGAGAACTCTGAAACATTGCCATAAATTAAAGACAAAGGAAGGACATATACTTTTTCTTTTTGTGAATGTATTATCATCCATATATTTGGGAATTTTGGAAAGTTGTTAATTGGACATCAAAAGACAACACTAATTTTGTAACACCTTGTTGCATATGAATTCTTACAGAGATATATAAATTTGATGTTGCAATGATCTATGTGAGTTACTCACTATTGTTGTACACTTAAACAATTTTTAGTTAATCGATTGAATAAAATATATTATAGCCAATCTCCTATTTCAACTTTACTCTAACATTTTTTTTTTAACTTTGAATCATTTTTTTATTTTAAAAAATTTCTATTTAAGTCTCACTCCACCAACTTTTTTATTTTTTTCTTTTTGGGTCATTTGACCATTAGAGGGAGAATGGATTGTATATTGCCCCCTCCCTCCCCCTCCTCCAACCCCCAACCCCCAAATATAGAAATGTTGAAAATTAACCTAAGGATCCTTTAAAATTTAGTGACTCACATAGATAAATGTTAATAACTGGATTGTACCTAAATCTTTCTCACTATAGTAGAGACAAATAAGCTTTAAAAGATGCTGCTAGTCATCCAAAGAAAGGAAGTTTGTAAAATTCAACCTGCAATAGTTTTGTAATGACTTATTAGTTGTCCACTGCTATCATTACTAGTTTAGGTCTTGCCTGCACTAAAGCTAGAATTTTAATTATTAAATAAAAATTATTGATCGTTTCGCCTTATATTTTAAGTTTTGAACTTTTTTTAACTACTGATTTTTTTTTGACTCATTTCTTGAAAACTTTTTGAAGTCTAAGAATTTTTCAACATCCAGAAGTTAACACCAAACCAAACCTTAAGCATTTAGGGTAACTAAGAGGGTATTTGGCTTTACTTTTCTTTAAGTTGCAACAGATAAATAAAGAAGTATTTGGATAATGTGCTTATAAACTGTTAATATATTTCTCAAATATGTATTTATGAGTAATTGTGCTTGTCAAAATGACAAAAAAGACTCGTAATAATAGTTGGAGAGTGTTGCTTCAAACAACTTTGCTCATAAGTAAGTGAAAAAAAGTAGAAGAGTACTACCTCTTTTAATAAGGTAAAACTTACTTATAAACCGACTTTATCAAACATGTATTTTCTTTTTAATAATTTATAAGCAAGTTTGACCTACTTATAAATAAAGCCAAACACCCTCTAAATTAAACCCAATGTATTGACATATTAATAATTCCACTCAAATCATTACAAAATTTTGTCTTTGCAAAATAAAACTCGATTAGTAGTAAGGGTGAGCATTCAGTTATAACCGAAATTGAATTTTAGTAACCGAATTTCCGAATTGCTAACCGAAATCAAACTGAATAATACTATTAACCGAAATTATTTAACCAAATTCTTTTAGTTCAGTTTCGGTTATAACTGAAATAACTGAATTGTTCCAAAAAAATCATAAATTATTTAAAAATAACTTAAATAACAAAATTTCTTTGTAATTATAATAACTTAAATTCATCGTCAAAATTCATATTATGCATCTAAGAATAATATATATGAACATAAACTTGAAAAATAATAACTAAATGTTTTTTTAAAATAAAAAATTAACTATTTAGTTATTAATCGAAATTTTGGAGGAATAACCAAAACCAAAATTTTTCATTTTTAATAACCGAAATCGAATCAAATATAAAAATACCGAACCAAATTTTATATTTCAAATAGGTTCAGTTCAGTTGGTCAGTTATAACCGAATAATACTCACCCTTAACTAGTAGTGGTAGAACATCGCCATGTGAATGGAAAATAACCGCCTACTAACTAAAAATCTTCATCGATTATGCAAGTTTGTTCATGAAACCCATGATTATGAAAAGCAATGATCAAGTTAAAAAATAAAAAATAATTTTTTTTTGAGTAGTCAAAGCTCAAGATACTATTTTTCCAACACTGATTGATGCTTTAAGTGGAAAGAAAAATCTTTAAATTTTCAAAAAAGATAATATTATCTTCAAGGAAAATGCAGACAAACTTTACAATAATTGTCCTAATTTGCACAAAACAGACAAGATGATGCCAATCTCTTCGGTTCTGTTCTGTCAAAACCAACGTGAATTTCGCTGCAGACAAGGTTGCACCTCCTGTTTCAACAATCACCCTGAGATCTTGCCACGTCAGCAAACCACATTGACTTGTAGACGTGGCATCATTTACAACCTTTGGATCCAAGAATTGTATCTCTCAGTAAAAACTATCTTTTTATCCGTATATGGAATATGTATCTATCTATTATCTATTTCCATTACAACTTTCTTCTCTCTTAGCAATCTGACCTGGACACACACACAGAGACACTCTCACTCACTCACTCATTCACACACACACAGATACTATTGGCATTTTATATTTCTATTTTTGTCTATTTTTTTTTCATTTTGAATTTCAATTTTCAAAAAACCAACCGCAAAATCACTGACCCATTTTGGAAAAAGCTCTCATTTTTCTCCTCTCAATCAAAATCCAAAGATTTTAGCGGACTCTTTAAGCCTTAAGGGCTCTTGGTGCCACTTCTCTCTCTAAAACCACTTTCTCTCACTAGATTCTCTCAGATCCTTTACACCTCATTTTTTGATTCAATGGCCTTCTGATCACTGTGTTTTTTGCTTCTCTTGGTAAGCCTTAATGCCTTCAAAATCACTTCTTTTTTTGCTTATAATGAATTTCTCAGTGTATATATGTGTGTAAATGAGCTTATGTCTGTATGTGTATATGTGAGGTTTTAAATTAGTGTTATTCTTTTTGTGCATTTCTGTATTGTATAGTGAAAATGGGTTGTTATTAGAATGGGAAAAAGATTGGATCTTTGGGTGGGTTTGAAGATCTAGAAGAAGGTATTTGCTTTCTTGGATTTTGTCTTTTTGCGGGGCTTTAGTAAGATTTGAGGTATTTTTAATGTGGTAGTTTTCGATTGTTGATGTAATTGATGATTTATTTTCATTTTTTTGGTTTTCTCTTTACTATTTTGTTGTTTTTCTTATTTTTCTTTTGGTGATTTCCTTGAGAAGATTATTGTTTGATGAGGAATTTAGATTTTGTTAAACTTATTTTGTCTGTACAATCTGTTCCAGATAATTTCCTCTATTTTCATTTCTGATAATTTCCTCCATTTTCATTTCTGATCTTAATTGAGCGATGAAAGGTATGTTATTTTTGTGGTGAACGATATTCCTTTGTTTTGTAGAATATTTGAAACAGGTATAGTTCCAATTTCTTGGAAGTTTGATTCTTTTCTATGTAATACATATGGGGTATCAACTTTCCTTCTTACAGTGATTTTCTTATGCTGCATAGGCTTGCACTTGTGCTTATTGGTTTTTTCTCTATGTGGCAAAATGAATGAATGTAGTTCAGAAATCATCATTTTGTATGTATTGATTGTTTGTCTATTGAGAACATGTTGGGGACATGAAATTGTAATTGTGTGCATTAGAAATGACCTTAGTTTGTTCCTCTGTAATCTTTCAGGTGCGCGTTTTGTGTTTAAGTGTTTTTATGGTCATTATTGTGCAAGATACGGAGTTCTGATGGACGCTGATGATACAATGCCTGTTTCTGAGAATGGTGCTGCCTCTGAAAATGGAGTTCATGAGCAAGCTCCTGCTTCAGGTGATGAAGTTCCAAAGAAATGTAATGGAGTTTCCTCTGACAATTTGGTGATTGAAGCTTTGAATGTACAATGTGAAAGTACTATAAAGTTGAGTGAAAACGGAAGTGTCAATTCTTCTGCTCAACTTGTTGCAGAGGTATCAATAGCGCCCGAAGAATGCAATGGTCATGCCATTTCCAAGGTAGGAGGTTATGAACTCCTTCCTGTTTGGAATTTTTTAGCCCAAGATTGTTTGAACCCCCTGGATATTTAATTAATCTATTTCCAGGAACTTGGAGCCAAACAATTAGAAGAGTCCATAAACTCTAAACCTGAAAAAGCTGTGGCCAAGCCTAAAAAGGGGAAACCTGCAGCGACAGACGTGAAGAAGAGCAAAGATGGAAGAGATGCAGTTCGAACGTCTACCATTTCAAGTGGTACTGTCAAACAATCGATTGCCCTTGGATCAAAGAGTAAGTCATTTAATAACCAGCAGGCTACTAATAGCAAGTCAAGGCTCACACCTACTCCAAACAATGGTAATTGTTCTGAGGTAAGGCTTCATGTCTCCTTATGATGCTATGGCTGTTACATTTCATGGCTACTTCAGATCTACAATCAGACCAACATAAAAATTCAATTCGTTCTAATTGTTGACTATAACTTTCGCTTGTGGTGTTTACTCTTCTAATCTTCTATTGCTCCATCCAGCTATCTGGGCAACCTGCTGCTAAATTATCTGCTACAAGTGTCAAGCCATCTGAAGCCCATATGTATGTTATTTTCCACATTAATTGCAGAATTTCGTTTTCTCATGAAGGTCTAGAAAGGGAGAAAGTGCCAAGTGGCACCTCTTTCTGATTTTCATATTCTGAATTAATGTTATTGGGTCAATATATAGGCCTTTTCTTCTTTATGTTATTTAATATTGGTAACAATTTCCTTTTTGCTTTGATTGTGAACTGTAATTTCTGATTACAGGGAAAAGAGGCCGTTGAGAAAAGGCCCCCCAAATAAGGCAGAAGGAGATACACAGCATCCTACGTATCCTCTAGTGTTTAGCATCATCTCATTTTCTCTTCTGACATCTAATAATTATCAGTGAAATTACAGTAGTTGTGGATAGATGCAATTGCATCTTTGTATATTGATGCTTTTCCCTGTCCATCCTTAACTAGACACAGAAGTCCTACTGGAGACGCAAAGCCCCGCAGAGTTGGTGCTCTACCAAGCTACAATTTTAGTTTCAAATGTGATGAAAGGGCCGAGAAGAGAAGAGAGGTAAGCTTTCTGTTTGAATCAGCACTTCACATCCCATTTTCAGACTCAATCTCTGCCTGTTAGGTAATAAAATTCCTTTTACTTTCTTTGGCAGTTTTACTCAAAGCTTGAGGAAAAGATTCATGCTAAGGAACAGGAGAAGAGTAATTTGCAAGCCAAGACTAAGGTGATCTTTTTGCAGGGAGGAAGTTCTTCCCAAACTTCTTGTGGTGCACATTTTTATGTTAGTAACTCCTCATATCTTTAAAACAGGAAACACAGGAAGCTGAAATTAAGATGCTACGGAAGACCTTGATGTTCAAAGCTACACCAATGCCAAGCTTCTATCAGGAACCTGCACCTCCGAAGGCAGAGTTAAAGAAGGTACATCCTATGTAGTTTTACAACTCATTCTGAAGGGTGCAAAGTTATCCTTTTAGATGTCAATTTCGGTGGAGGATATATTACACTTTGTTTGCTCCCTAATCTGCTTGCTTGTATCTCTTTTGACTTCTTCATCTCTTGATTGATTTTCAATGTGATGCATTAATTTCGAATTGTAAGTTATTCATTGATTTCAGATGTGATGGACTAAGTTTGACTTTTGAGATATTTTCTTACATTAGACTAATTAATGGAGAGAGCTTCTCATGTGTTACTCAAATACAAATTTTTGCTCTAATGAGTCACTCGCAGAATGATACATGGAGATTTAACTCCTGGTTGAGTTCTGCTATTGGTTTTAAGTACCGAGATGAACTTTTCTAATGGCCTTGGTTCAGCTTGTTTTCTATGTCAGTTCTTTTCTTATTAGATGGTCTGGAAGATGCTGTTAATAGTATTTGATGACTGATAATTATGTTGTCAGTTTTGAGCGCATATTGTAATAATGGAAAGAAAATCTTTCCTGTAGACGAAGTCAATAATGGTGTTGATCACACCCAAATCTGGATCCTTGTAGTGAATCACATTCATATTTGGTTCTATCGTTGAGGATTGAAAAGTCTACTGTTCACTTTTTAACTTTATGTTGGATCTGACTTGCATATCTCAGATGTGCAGTGGAACGGGAACATCTTGAGCATATACTGCAAGAAGCTAACTTTTGGATACTGGCATGGTCATTTGACATTAATTTTCTGGCCTGGTGAACTTATAGCATCTATTCCTACCAGGAATCTAGGATGAAAATGGGTCATTTTGCATGATGGATTTAAGTTTTCAAGATTTCATCTCTCAGATTGTTCCCCTTATCGGAATATTTGACTTTGGGCCTTTGTTTGTACATGTGCCTCTCCATGAAGAATCATCCCTTACGATGAACTTCAGTATTCTATTCAGCTATTGATAGGTCAAAATTTTCCTCAATTCTCAAATCAGGTTTACCCAGCATCTGGTTGATTGTATGAGGCTGTCTTAGACAATGGAAGGGAACCCCTAAAATTTCCAAGTATTGTAGTAGAAAATCAGATCATAAAAGGTTGTAGTTGTTTCTCCTTGGTTGGAGTCGATTATTAAACTTAATGGATGTTACTGCAAGAATTTGTAGATCATTAGAGATTCATTGGCATGAGAAAATGTGTCAAGTCTGATTTAAGATGCAAGAGCTCCTCATGCAGAACTAGTTTGAGGCATTGATGGATCAAGCACAGATTAAAGCTTGTGTTGTAAGTGCTTTGAGTAATCTGTTATGGGGATCCATATACACGACAAATGGAAAAATTGGTAACCATGTTTGCTTTTGTATTTATCTTATAGAGGCTTGACAAAAGTTAGGAGAATATCTGCTGATGCTGGTTTTAACCCGTTATGAAATCAAATTGTTCAAGGTAGATACTTGCTATGGAGTAGCGGGATCTAGGAATGGTTATCAATTTTTGTCAACTAAGAGTTGCAAACAAGAGACGATAACCTTTGCAAGTAGTTGAGAGTGAGGTTTCATTTGCATTCTATGGAATCGCAAGGTGTAATATAATTTCTGAATTATTTAGCGTGTTTGAGTAGGTGATGTTTTAATCCCTAACTTTTTTGGTAGACTAGTGCAACCGGCAGAGACATGTACATGTACTGTAGTGCGATTGATCTGCAAATGGACGCCAAGTGCCTCATGGATATGCCCTGTCCATGAAATGTCATACAATTGCGCACAATATTTAAGATTTTTAGAGTCATTTCTGAGATATATGGTCTGAGTCTTAAGTTCTTTGCTTGGTTATCTTGTAGGATATTTAGCTACATTTCATACATTATAGTGCAGAAAATTTTGTTTCGGTCTAATTTAGTTTGCATTTCCCCATTATGTGAACTAGAGCTTTGCTCTAAAATCATGCATGCTGTTGGTCGACCAAGCTTGGTTGTCCAGATTTTTGGGGGTTGGCTGCATGGAGCAGTGCCAACAAGCACATCTTTCGAATTCGATAATCAATATGTTACATCAGGTGGCTCACTATAACATAGTGGGAGTTTTTTTTTTATTTTTTATTTTATGTTGCATTGGTAGCTTGTTTATATGAGAGATTTCTACCTTTTAAGCTGAAGCTTGGTAGTATTAGTGATCATTTTGAAGGGGAAAACAATGACCAAATTGAAGTTGGTCCGTGTCTTTGAATCGTTGATGATTTGTGAGAGATGCATGAGAGATTCTTTTGATGAATGTATATCTATTTGGAATCTGTGTAACATTGTTAAACTGTACTGTAGTATAACATAACGGTATCAATAAGTTTGATAGGACAAGAAGTATACAGTTTTAGAAGTCATGCAATGTTGTTCTCACTGGTATTAGTGGTATACATAAATAAGGTTTAAGAAAATGAACAAGATCAATTATTGTTTTAAAATCTCTATGCAATAGAAAGTCAAATGCCTATGCCCTCTGTCTGGAATGGTACTATGATTTTTTTGTCGCATGGTGCTTCTCTGTTGTAGAGGATCCATTCTTCATTGAGCAAACATCATTTCTGTGTTCGAGTAGAGATGGTCAAGCACTTCTTTTTGACAGTACCTTGCTGTTAATCCTTGTGCAGCATTTGGAATGTCACTATTTGGTTGTATGATACCATGTTACCCTCTACAATGTATGACTTTGTCCAAGTCTTTCTAATACCATTTGCTTAATGACACAGATACCCCCAACAAGAGCAAAATCTCCTAAGCTTGGTCGGAAAAAGAGTTCACCTGCCAGAAATTCCGAAGAAAATAGTGATCATGGCACTCGCCCAGGTAGGTTAAGTTTGGATGAGAAATTGTCACAAAATACATCTTCCAAGGAACCTTCCCCTAGCCATGTCAAGAAGCCTGCTCGGAAGTCTCTTCCTAGGCTACCTTCTGAAAAATCTAACTTGTCCAATGATACGCGAAAAGCTCCGTCTCGCAAATCATCCTTATCGAACCAGTCCAATGATGCCAAATCTCAGAAGAACTCTATTAAGGAACAGAATGAAGCTGCATCTCAGCAGAACAACTCATCCAAGGAACAGACTGTAGATGCGTCTGATATGCAGCAGAAGGTAGCCAGTGATCCAACAAAAGATAAGCACTTTACAGGAGGCGACCCTATTGGAGAAGTTCAGGAACAAATTGTGGTCGTGCAGCAAGCCATAGCAGTGGAGTAATAATATCTGGAGCAGCATTGGTTCAAAATTTGTATCTATTAAACATCCATTTGTCCTGTCTTTGTCTGAACCGTTGGAAGAGATATGAATAAGACTCGATGCATTTGGATGGGGGAATGAAGTGCTTTAAGGGTTGATAAGTTATCGTGTTCATAGATAGCGGCAGGGCCTGGTTGACTATTGTCCATCTGCTTTGAGGATTGTTCGCATGGTGATTGGCATATGCGGGCTGATTTTAGCATTGTATGATTATGACTTGTCTTTATGTTGTCCTAATCTATGATTAGCTACTTTTCAGTTGCATGATGTTGAGAAGTTGGTAAATTTTGGGAATTTTTTGCCTTCTGTAATAGTCAAAAGTTGAAATATTTGCTGTTGAAATTTAAGTTTGACAGAGTTGGGCTTGTATTGGCAACGGAGACTCTTTGGACAGACAAGTTTGTTTGCTTTGCCAGTATGGCTTTTTCCTTTCTGTTTTTGCGTTTTTAACATTTCTCTCTTAAGTCTTAACCCTCTTTTAGGCTATTGCTCATCGTCCGTACAGCAGTTGAAGGTCAAATTTCAATGTTATCGTAGTACATAGATGCAATTTTTTGGGCTACTATTCTTTCACATGTTCATAATTTTCTCCTATACCCTTCTGCTTGGGTTTATCCATAACCTTATACCGCGTTACGAGAAAAATTTAATAATGATAAAGTTACATTGAAAGGATGCAGAAGATCATTGGATTTCCTTTCTTTTAACAAGTGCAGCGCTATTGCGGGACTTTTTTCTTTGTTACTGAGAAATATTAAGAACATTAGGCAAAAAAAATGCTAATATGTAACCTAAGAATAGATATACTAATGTTGCCTAATACACGAATAAGAAATTTTAGGTGGCCGTTGTCTTGGACGGTAATAGTTCAGATATTACCATTATCGATTTGCCATGTTTTGAAGCTTCTGTTGTCACGTATTATTAATTTTTTTACTGTTATCCTAACGAAGTCATGTTCCGTAATTTGTTCTTGACTCTCTCATTATCGTAGATTTTGTCCTGTAGTCTGTGATTGGTTCATTCCGAGTTATTACTTTGTGCATCGTGTAAAGTGACGAAGGCAAAATTTATTGGCCAATTGACTATCATGGGCCTTGGTAGTTTTGCATTTATTAGTCGAACTGTCTTGCAAAAGAAATCTGAACTTGTGATTTAAGTAAACTGGCGCCTTCAAGTCGACTTTATTTCATTTAATTGTCAAGTTTTAGTCAGAAAATTATGCAATAATGAACTCCAGCATCTCAAGTAATTGCAAGTGGGTACAAGCTTCTCCTATAAACTAATCCTGAGAATTCGTGTTTGTGATCTTATTATGCCTTGGTAATCAACCTTGCAACATTATAAATAAAAACTTAATCTTTTTTTTAATACTTTTTAATAATATTACGATATTACGAGATGATTAAATTTATAATCGATTGTCCATGTGAGAATGGAAACTTTAACATGGCAAGTAAAGAATTTAGGGTAGGGGCCATTGAACAAGCATGCAAGACAACGGATTTTAAACTGGCAAGAGAGGAACAAATTCTTCGTCTTGATGGTCCCATCTTGCTAGATATTTTCCTATAGCCTTGATATACCTTGCTTTTACTCTAGGAAGCAAAGAATCCCTGAATAACAATCACAACAAAAATAATAATACAACGATGTTTTTCATCTTCAAATTTGTTTGGGGTAAAAGCAGGCTCTTTTATCCACATTAACAGAAATTTTTTTTTCTTTTTGGAGGAGTACATTAACGGAATACTTAATTGTTTTAAAAGATTGGGTAGAGCAATTGAGTATTCCTATATTGTAACTTCGAACTTTAAGTTTTAATTTTTTACTATTTGTTCACAAGTATTGCTTAAATTTTAACTAATTTAGAACATGTGGTAATGCGTCTTACTAGACCAAGGGATTTATATCCTTAAAATGAATCAATAGGTCCTCATTAAACAAGAGGAGTCAACTAAAAGAATTTTAGTGTTGAGATTTTTCTTTTAATGATTTTTCTAATGGATGCAATGTTGCAATTGCTAAAGTTAATCAAATGACTCTATATATATGAATTTACTATTTTTAATTGCTATCACATTAAATATAACTCAGCCTTGAAATAAGGAATAATTGAGAATGGTAAATTTAATGTGAGAAATATTGAAAATGTTAAATTTTCATATTAATTGATATTAACAAAAGCAATTTCACGCTCGTTAGAAAGCTCGTTCTTTTAATAAAGCATTGATTTGATTTCACACAAGATACAGGGCACACGAATAACGTTAGAAATTAAGATACAGAAAAAGGTTAGAACCAAAAAAAAAAAAAAAACCACTGGGGTCAAGAAGCAGTGGCTATGGGAGGTGCTGAAGGGGCAGTTTGTTTTAGTGCTCAAGAAAAATCAGCTGATGATTTCTGTTGAATCCTCGTCTTCTTCTTCATCTTCTTCAGCATCCCATAGACATCGTGCATATGAAGCCATTATATAACTGAAACAGAAAAAAAAAAATAAAAATAAAAATAAAAAGAGAAAAGTAAATGCTTAAGAATTGTATATATCATGGAATAATCAAATACTTAGTAATATTAAAGGATTTTTAAGTGGTAATTTGGAGAATTATCAAGAAAACCGTCTACTAGGTTCTGATAACTTCATCTTAAATCGGAGAATATTGAATTCATTCCAAAACTATAAATCTCGTTAACGACGATATGTTTTAATACATGCACTATTTTAATCACACAGAAAAATTCCAGGGATCTGTTTGGAAAGTTACCAATCATCAGGAGCAGCCTGAAGAGCTCGATCAAAGTAACACTTTGCACGTTCATCATTTCTGTGGACATCCCACATCAATTCTCCATACAAAGATAGAACTTCCCCATCATTTGCATTTGCTAGTATTGCCCTTCCACAATACTCTTCTGCTTTCTCATAATCACCTTTCACCTGTAAATGCAAACCGGAAAAAGGGTAAAATACACGTTATCCTTCAACATATGGGCAAAAGGCTTCTCGTGTTTAGGATCTGTTTAAATTAATTTTTTCTTTTTTTTTTCCCATAAAAAATCACTTTCTTTCTAAAAAAAGTACATGAATTTTGCACAAGTACTTATATTGATTTAAAAATAAACAGAAATTTAAAAAGAAGTTGAAATTCAACTTTTTGCAGAAGTTAGAGTTTAACTTAAAAAAAAAAAAACACTTGCTTTATAAGTTATTAAAAAGAATGCTTTTAAAAAAAATGTTGAAAAAGTTAATCCAAACGAACCTTTAGTCACACAAGATGGATTAATGTGCCTGAATTTGGATATTGTTTGGTTAATTATGAATGAATGCAACATGCATTGGATATCTTATGGTAAGAGAGATTATGGCCCATACCTCTTTCAAGAACTTGGCATAATTTTGAAGAAGTAGAGCATTGGTAGGATTGGCCTTGATCATCTCTTGATAATATTGATCAATGCTATCAAAACCATGATTTGAACCTGAACACTCATCATCACCACCACCAAGACCACCATCACCACCTCCTCCGACACCGCCACCGCCATGAAATCTTCCACCATTACAAGAATTACCACCATCATCAACTAGAACAGCACAGTCTTCATCTGACATGGTACTGATGCTTAAGCCTAAGTTAAAAACTTTTCCTTGGTTTTCTTGTTTGTCAAAGACGTGTGCAATTCCATCCAGTAGTATCTTGGTTTTGGCCTTTGGGAGGTCTTTGAGGTTGAGTCCTGATGATGTTCTTGAGGTTTTCTGTGTGGGGTTAGGCAGAGGAGAGCGAGGACTCGAGGTGAGAGCAGTAGAAGCGCTTATGCTTGCTATGATAAGCGCTTCTGATGAGGGGTCCTTCACCCATGATTTCAGTATTGGTGAGGAAGCGCTTCTCAGTAGCATTTCCCCTCTCTCCCTCTCTGGTAAAGGATTTTAATAGCAGATGATACAATTGCCTAGATTTTTTTTTTTGGTCTTCTGTTACTTTTGAATAATATTCTTCACTTCTCTTTTTTTTTTTCCCTTAATTTTTTTTTCTTCTGTCCATGGAATCGAGAAATTCAAGAGATTCTGGCTTGTTAATCGAGAAAAAGACTCTCCACAGAAATAAGTCACACTGTCAAATTCGATATAACTAATTTACCTACTAGTACGAAACTTAGTTTGATTTAACTTGATTTGACATGATATGTTGTGTTAATTGATCAATTATACCTAACTTCACCTGGTAATTTTACACCATTACATTCTCCAACATGTATGAAACAGCATATTCTATTTGAATTCTTCATTTCAAAAAGTCTCTTGATTTTCATCAGGTGGAATCAAGCTTAAATAGCTCAAATTCCAGGAGCCTGCTAGTCTTCTGAGATAGAAATGAGTGGGATTTGGCACCTATATGTAACGTAAACTTAAATCTCTTATAACATTTTAATATTATGAGATAAGATAAAGTAATAGTAATACATGGTCTAATTATAATGAAATATTTTCAACGATTAAGTTACAATAGCGTTTAAGGGAGAAAAAAGATAGTCCAACAAATGCATCTGTCACTTTTCAAACTTTTATCAGATTGGTAAGCAGATTGGCCCTGAATGATGTGTAAATCAACAGCCCATTGTCTGTCTATACACCACTAACACTCACAAGATCTTTTATTGTCATTTGTCAAGACTGCACTAGTTGTCTGAGTATTGTTCTCATTTGTTCTAAAGGCCCAGTGGTGAAGAAACTATGAACATCTTTGATTCAATTTTCTCGTTTTTTTGTCATTCAGCAAAATCTGCTAATGAACTTCTCTTTGGAAGACCTTGTAAAGGTTTCGGTGATGTTACGAGCAGATGACTTATTGCTATTAAAACTATCTAGTTTGAATTTATACTTTTCATTATAAATAATGTTGGGTCCTCGACTATTTTGGGCATACATTAAAGTGTGATGCCACACAAGATTTTTAGTTTAGAATAAATGCAATAAAAATTGTCAATATATTCAATTTCAAGGAAAAGTTTCTTTTTTCTTTTTCCTTACCCTTACTGCATTCCAACCCAACCTCCAATCAAACTGGATTTGAAACTAAATTGTCATTTTTTGAAAAATATGCTTAACTACTTGAACTACTAACTGATTCCATATTCACTTTCGAGGAAGTTGCTCAAGAATGGTTAGCAAACCAACTGTCTCAATATGTAGTTCTACACCCACTCGATTGGTCATTCTTGATCCAACTAGAGGCATCGATAAGGACTAGGAGATCTCTTGTGATTGGTTATAGAATTGATGCATTGGATTTGCTTTTTTAACTTTGTAAATCTTTATTTGTATTTGTTAAAGCAAGTTGATGAAAAGCAAAATAGGTCATCAGTTCCCAAATGGGAATCTCAAGTCAAATCTTGTGCAGATGACAGAAGATTGTTACACAAGTGTCCACCAAGTCCACACTTTGTTGACAGAAAATTATTTCAGCAGCACCACCAAGAAGATACTTGGGCCATGTTTCACGCACAAATAGACCAAAAAAAAAGGAAAAAAAATTAAACATCCACTACCAACTCCATCTGTGCAATGGCCAGGTCAGGAATCATTCAAATGACTTTAGCAGCACCAGTACAAAACAACTTTTCTGGTTTCAAATCAGACATGTTTCTGCTAGTTTCAATTTTTATTTGGTATTCAGAGACTTGTCAGGATCTTGATATTTGCCAGCCTAAAAGGATTGATTCTCCAAAATGACAGATCTCTGACGGTCCTCTTGTTTGTAGTCATACTCTTCTTTTTTCCCCTTAAGTTTACTTTCTTAATTCTCTATCTAGTAACGTCATAAGATAAGACAACTGAAAAATGATTTCAATCAAGGTAGACAAGAAATAGTATGCAGTCCTTATTGCTTTTATATTTATATATATATATATATATATATATATATTGATTACAATGTGGTGATTCGTGAGATATTTATGTATTCTGTCACTATTTTTACTCCATTGTGGTGCAAATTGAAAAATCTGAGATCCAAAAGATTAGTCATCTCCTCTCTTTATGTCAGCCAGGTACCTAGAAGCTGGACAAAAATCAGATAATAATAATGCAGCCTCCCTAACTGTATCATTTCCACCGAATTTAGTTCAAAAAGTCCTCCATCACATGCAATAATAGTAACACATGCAGTACATGCAATAATAGTAACACATGCAGTAGTAGCGACATATCGCCATCGCCATCATACGACAACGGACCCACATGAATAAATGAGCCTTTTGAGGCGCGTTTGCATTTTCCTATTCCAACTTAACGAGATGGCAGCAACAAACTTGTGAATTAATTTTTTCCAGATCAAACTGCAAGAGCAAAGTTTTTCACCTTCTGATACTTTCATCACAGTGTAGAACAATAAACAAAGTCTAAATAGCTTGTAACAAAACAAAGAAGCTTCATATTTCAAAAGCCAAATGAAATACAAACACAAGGAGAGCACAACATAATCCTAGAGCAGATGGCTTAACATAACAACTTTTATTTGTAGAAATATTTCACAAGACAACACAGAGCAGACGTGGAAAGCAACATGTCCATTGGGTTACATAACAGGTTGCGGGACAGTTCATAGAAATGAGAAGCTGCAAAAACTCGGGCCTGGAAAAATGAAAAACAACCCCTCCACAGGTATATAGGGTTGTCACGGCAGAGAAAAAGAACCACCTGCCACGGCCAAAGCCCATGGATGCAAGCCACCAAATCCTGAACTGCCAAAAAGCAACCAGAACCTGATTCCGAGGAATCAAACCCACAATATGAGATGTCGCAGACACCCAACCACCATGTGCCAAACGTGAAGGTCCGGCAACATGGAAGACGTGGAAAAACAGAGACCAAAAAGACCCTAAGAGAAACTGTAAAGACTTGACACACAGCAAGACAACTTAGCCTAGGTGGGATTGGCAGGGCCAATCCACAGGCTAGAAGCTGAAAAAGACCACTTGAATCTTAAGATCCAGAACTCAACAGCATCTGTATTCTCAGGGAGCATGGCCACAAGGAAAGGGACCCCCGTAATTTGAGGGGCAAAAATCTTGAACAGCATCCTCGTGGAGGAAAGCTGCAAAAAAGGAGAAACGGCCACGTTCACTGGAAAAAGTGGGTGAGAGCACGAGACCATAAGAAGACCCATTTATCACGGACCCAAAAACACTACTTTGCTACCACTACAATGAAAGGATTACTTGATGAGGCTTCCCAGATATGTCCACCCATCATCATTTGTCCGACAGCGGTAAACTTCCTTGCTCAGTAGAGGATATCACACCTCCAAAGACGCTCCAGAAGTAGATCGACAGTGCGAGAGTTAATTCTGCAGCAATGCTGAATGTTCAACCCTAACAGGGTATGGCCCAACTTCCCTAAATAAGGCAAACTCTTGCTTGAAATGGACGAGCAACCTGCTAGGGAAAGGATTTGCATATTGAGCAGCTCTGAGCAAGCCAAAGATGCGATTCCAGAATCGGTGATTCCACAGTTGGAAACATCCAGTTCACTTAGTGGAAAGCAATTCTCCGCAATTGCAAACAAGCTTGCATCGGTGATATTTCTACAACCATCAAGGTTGAGTAACTCAAGCGTAAATCCGTGAATCTTAGCGATTGCTGAAGCTGCTTTATCCGTCAAATTCACACATCCACTTAGATTCACCTTCACCAGACCAGCTTCAGAGCTCTGAACAAGGGGGAGAATGCCCTCGTCGGTTATTCCATTTAGTCCACTAAGCTCCACATGGGTCAGTTTGGGGCACATACGACCCAATAGAGCCAAGGTAGCATTACCAAACCCAGGGCAGTTACGGATGGACAAAGATCGCACTGAATTGCAAGGAGACATGACCGGGAAACCATGGGCTAAGTCCTTGAGTCCCAAGCAGTTGGCCAAGGCAACAGCCTTCAATTTACTACCACAATTCATAAGGATACCAAAAACCCCAAGTTGGGTGACCCTGTGGCATTCTTCTAACTGAAGACTCTCCAGTGAAACTGCAACCTTTGACAAAGAAGCCACTCCATTATCTGATACAAATGCACACTTTCGGAGGCAAAGTTGCTTCAGATCAGGGCAACCTCTACCCACTGCTTCAAGTCCTATATCTGTAAGACCTTGGCAAGCAGTTACAGTAAAGGTCCTCAACTTCAACAAACCCTGACCATTGCCCATAACCCAGAAGCCTCTTTCATTTGCATTTTGGAGGTTTACGAGAACTAGGTCTGTCAGTGCTTTTCCACAGTGCCCAATAACAGCAAGAGAGACATCACTGATGTTCAGAGACTGGAGCTTCACCTTTGTAAGAACATGACCTGCTAATGAGAAGAGACTTGCAATTCCTTGGTCCCCGATCAGTGGGCAGTTCTTAATCGTAACAGATTTCAAATTCTGACAGCTACGACCAACAGCTTGGAGACTTCCATTACTGATATTTTGACAACATTCAATACTGAGTGAGGTCAGATTGGGACAATTGTTTGCAATTGCTATAAGAGCCTTATCAGTTACAGCAGGGCATTGGCAAAGGTCCAGCTTCTCTAAGAGGTGACATCCATTAGCAATCTCAGTCAAACCTTCATCACCAATGGAAGACACATTCCAGAGAGATAGTACTCTTAGAGAAGAGCAACCATGAGCAATAGACTTGAGGCCAAGGTCTGTAACCCCACTGCTTGAGTTGCTTCCTCGGATTGAAAGCTTGCCCAGTCCTCCACGGCTTCCAGTTCCAACAGCAATAGCAGCAAGTGTAACATCTGTAGCTTTCTTCCCTTCCAGATATCTAGAAAGATAACCATCATCACCAACATCCTTAGCTTGCACTTCAATATCATCAGAACAAAGGGATCCCTCGTTACACCCCAACGAGCTGTTGATCTCAGTGGAAGAAGATTTCTCCTCAGTCCCAAAACGTGTGGTTTTGTCAACACATCTTTCATCAGTGCGGATGGTACTCAGAAGCATGAGCCAGCGCTTTGAGACTGAAGCACAGATACTTCTCTCCTGGCCATCGAGACGTCTGAAGACCTCGAAAAGGCATTCATCAGGAAGAACTTCAATTGAGGGCTGGTGCTTATATTGAGATATTTCTGCACTGAAAACAAAAGGTGCACCAACCCGAGACCTCTTGCATGTAGGAAAATAAACATCCACATGACGACCAAGGGATAAAGTGAGGCTTGGTTCCTTGGGATTTGGGCATAATGACCCTCTAGAGAAAAAATCACTAGCACCTGAAATAAAAAGGATGAACATATAATATCAGCAAAAGCCCTATGCAGGAATATTGACAAGTTTGTTACAAAGAAACTTCCTATAGATCACATGAGATCAGCAAATTCACATCATAATGTAGCAAGTACAACTTCCACACTAAGCTTATGATCTACATCTATCTGATTTTAGATTTGTAATGGAAGTTCTGTTCAACTATGGCCACTGAAGATCTAATTCATCAGTATATATCTATAAGTTTGATAGAGTAATTAGATAAGCTATCTGATTAGCAGTCATATATGCTTTGAACAGAACAAAGTTGAAAGCATGACAAATGTTTAAGAGAAAAACCACCTCCCCACCAGATCTACTTTGCCAAACTCCGCAATTATAATTTTAGAAACTCGTCAATCACATCTACCGCTAAAAGATTTTAACTTTCCAACTCTATCAAGTCCGCAAGATCATAAATTTCATTTTCTAAAATCTGAACCAGGCATATGAGCCCTAGTTAACAATCTTATTCAACTTAAGAAACGAAACTTTTTTAAGTCGCAAAAAGTTTAGTCAGATTATGAGGAATTATGAGGAACAAAGTTAGAAGCTAGACAATCAAATTTCTAAAATTCAAGAATTTTTATATAATCACAGTACTTTTTACCAAATCACCAACTACAAAGAATAAAAATTGATTTACAGATGAAGTAAAATATTACATGACTTAAAACTTCACTAGTAAATCTAATTATTACAACAAACAAATTACATAGACATATACAGAAGAACAGTCTCATAAAGAGCCCAGTCTCATAAAGAGCCCAAGATGAAAACTTTAAGCGAAACCCAGAAAAGATTAAAAGATTTGAGACCATAAAACATAATTTCACAATATATTACATATGAACATAGATTTCATAAGATCTAACAATAACAGCAGGAAAAAGAACTAAAAGGCAAACTTTTTATGTCTCCTAAACTTACAAGACTAACCAAAAATAGCTGAAAAAAGTGATAAAGATAACAACTTTAAGCAAAACCCAGAAACGGTTAAGAGTGCATACCACTGAAATTGAAGATTGCAGACATGGGTACAGCTGAAAAGTCCCTGAGGAGCAAAAATGTCCCAAAAACCCTCAGCTGAGAGCAAAAATTGCAAGATTTACAAACAAGAACAAGGCTATCAGTACAGCACCAAGATCTGATTGCATCAGAGAAACATCAACTCCACCAAAAAAATTAAAAAAAAAGAAAAAGAAATAAAAAAATAAAAATCAAGAAGAAGAGATCAACAAGAAACCCTATTGAATAGGACAAAAAGGTGCCGGGGGGGCGGGGGGGAGGGGGGCAGGGGGTTTGGGTGAGGGGGGCTGAGGACGTGGGTTGGTTAGAATGAATTGTGTGTGGACATGGGATGTTGTGTTATCTTATGTATGGCATCACCTGTTATTGTCAAAGTGGGGCGCACCTGTGTGTTTTCATAGTTTTTTTTTTTTTCATAGTTTTTTTTTTATTACATGTGGGGTGCAGTACGTGCAATGTATCCGAACTCCCATGAGCCAAGTTCAATGTTTCTTCCCACCTTTAATCACAAAAATTTCATTCAAAGCATTCATTTTCTTCATTTCTTTTCAATTTTCATTTCCCCAACCCATACCTTTCAATATAATATGCCAAAAACAAGGCATGTACCTAAAAGCTTAGGCAAAAACCAAATACCTCCTTGTGGTGGTGGCTTTAATATTTACCTTTCATTTGAAGCTCTAGTCTTTTGAGTGTGTGATAGGGGTAAAAAGTAAATGTGAATTATATAGTCTATAGGTAATTAGTATGGACTATAGTTTATAGAGTTTGGTATATACATTGTATACATTTATGTAAGTGTGTATCTTATTTTCATATGGATAATCAATGTGGATTGTGGTCCACCGATATTGGTATATATTCTGCGTATTTAGATAAATGTTTATCTCATTTTTCTACTTATTTTGACAAGACAAATGCGAACTTTCACCATAAAACTTTTTAAGTTGGTTTCACCTAGATAAGGTAGGAATCAAATAACCTGATCTTTGAGATATTCTTGAAGTAATGATGTATATAAGATGATTGATATACTCGCCAAGCATTGTAATTGCTCAATAATTTAAATTAATTCATTTAACGTCACATATTAATAATTAAAATAGATCATCAAATGTTAACAAATTTCTTTCTTTCTTCACTGCTAGTTGATGTCCATGAATTAACATAAGTTTGAAGAGGTCGAATTAATAACAACATGCAAAAAAAACTTTTCATTAAGGTTGTTATTTAAATTAGGATTTTTGCAGAAAGAGTCGGCATAAATGGTTGATACCTTTAAATCCGATGAATATAATACATATATGTAAAAAATATATATTTTACCAAAAATAAGATTTTCTTTTTATTTTTTATAAGACAAGTCTTATTTATTTATTATCTTTTTTTATTACTTCTTGTATATGCAATATGGTTAGAAAGTAAAAAGTGCCATTCTACTTTTTTCTTTCGTCTTTAATAAAATTTAAACACAGATCATTATTTTCAAAAGAAGTAATTTTTTAACCGTTTGAATTATTGACCGTAAGCGGCATTTTTACTTGAACAAGTTGATAGGTAGGATTGGGTGGGGGATTACAGAGGAGGAAAATGATAGGATGCTCCATTATAGAATCATTATTTGTTTGATCACAATTTATTCTTTTATTAACTAATCCTTGCACACAATATGCAATGATATCGTACATGGTGGCATAGTGATTTCTAGCTTAATTAATTAACGGCTAGTGGATTCTAATGGAGGGTGGAAAGAAATATCATATCCAATAGAGATATTAAGAATTAAGAATGATATATAAATAAATCCAAGTGGATGGAGGACTTTAATAAATTGAGGAGTATTTGTAAGACTTGGCTATTAGTGTCCCAATAAATTAACAATTTCGAAGATTTCGTACGTCTCACCTTGCACATTATAGCCTCATGCCCTTATGAATGTTTACTGAATCCACCGATCCTTAAAAACACCTTTAATATGCTAAAATTCTGAGACAATATATATTTACCCCAACCTTGTATTATTTTGTGAAATTTGCCTGTGACCAATGTTGTAGTTCTCCTTCTTCTTCTCTTTCTACTCTCTCTTTCTCTCTTTTTTAAAGATTGGTTTTTGATGCGCTTAACAAATCATGATAAAATTTAAAACAACAAAATGAGAATAGGTGGTAACTTTTTCTAATTTAAATTTGAAAAGAAATGTTTTCTTTTTTGATTTTATAAGAGGCATGTTAGTTACATCAAGTTCTTTGAGAGATAACCAATCATTTTTTATCCTTTCCAAACTTAATAGAGAGTGCTGAGAGGTTTCTAAAAAGGACCTAACAACCAAAAAATCTACTCAAACTATGATTAGCTAACCAATTTGCACAAAGATTCACTTCTCTATGGACATGCCTTAGGGTATATCATTTCCTTTGACTCAAAATATTTTTGTAATCTTCCAACAAATGCCTAAACAGTCTTGAATTCGGTATTGAACCATTTACAAGAGTCAAATGTGACCGCAAAATCCATCTCAACAATGAGGTTCTGCACCCTAAGGAAACTATATGTCCTGGTCCTTCCCGCGATGCCATAATCTCTGGTTTATTATTCAAAGTTATTCCAAGGTTTCACTACCAAAAATTAGTGGATAGGTGGTGTCTTGTTTTTGGATATTAGTAGCGATTTTGAGGTACCACCTATGCATAGGTAGTGGTTTACAAACCGCCACCACAACTATGGCATATAGAGTCTTCACCTATTCTAACAACGTTATAGGCAACTGTTCAAAAAATAATTTAGAAAAAAAACAGTTTTAGGTAGCGCCTTGTATGTCGAATTACAAAAACACACCATGCTTCAGCCAAGGTTCAAACTCTAAAATTTCAAACAGCTATTTAGGTTTATAGGTGCATCGTTTACCAATCAAGCGAACAACTCTTTGATTAATTACATTACGTAATATCGTATTTATGTATTACACAAACTGTCGCCTATACATAAAAGAACCGCTACCTATATACATTTAAAACTACTTAAAAAACTAAAATGTGACACTATAAGAAAAATTAAAGCCGTTGCCTATTGCATATTTATTTTTTTTTAAAATATGTCCTTATAGGCGTCGGTTTTCCCCTAATTGCCATCGACGCCTATAATTACAACTAGTGGTGGAATTTTACAAAAATCACCATCTATTTTTAAACTATCATCTGTATCACTATAGGCAAAAAAATCGTCACCAAAAAACCATCGTCTATTCTCATTTTTTTTTTTTATCGGTCACCAAAAAACCGGTCTTTGGCCCCATTTCATCGCGGAACACACCTTCCAGCGGCTTCTGCAATGCCAAATCAGAATTGCTCTTGACAGAAGCATCAATATTCAATTTCTAGCCACGCTTATATTTTAGCTTTCTGCAGTTGTAGTTAAGCACATCGCGTTGTGTATGAATCCTATTGAACCGTTGTCCGATACACACACGCACGTGGATAGATTTCATAGCGTGGCGCATGGCAAATCGTCAGCAAATGTTAAGGGTATGTAGCTGCTGGTTACTCCAAGAGACACTCAGTTTGAAATGAACAGTGGACGCATTGGAAACGCTATAATAACTTCCTTGGATTCTGTGTAAGAGTTGGATGTCACTAAAAATTTTAAAAAATACACCTCAAAGATAAATTAGTTATCGAATTAAATTCAAATAAGTCCCAAATATTAACACTTTTTTTTTTATTTTAGTCCCTATTGTTATAAATAATTCATACAAGTCCTCAATGTTCACTTATTATAATCAAATTAGTTCCTTCAGTTAGAGTTAAATTCAAATAAGTCCTTAATGTTTACATATTTTTTAATTTTAATCCTTATTATTTTAAATAATTCATACAAGTCCCTAATATTTAATTATTAGGTTCAGAATAGTCCCTACAATTAGAATGGACGTTAGTTTTGATAAAAATGTCCCAAATGACCTCAAACATAAAAGCAATTGACAATCTTACCCTTTGCGCTATAAAACGAAATCTGATTATCTATTTTTTTAAGCAAGAATTCTTAGCCAAAAAGAAAAAAAGCAGTAGGAATTTAACATTTTGGATGATAGTTATTGTATTTTTTGCATATTTGGATTTATTGTGAACTTTTATAAGATACATTAGATATCTGATTGAAATTTTTTAATAAAAATTAGAAACTTTTATTGTCTAAAAATTATTTTATAATGAAATTCACAGTATAAAAGTTCAAGGTATTATAATCAACTAAGAATAAAATAAAATAAAATTAGTTCCAATCTTTTTTATTCATTTTTTCTTAAAACATGGACTAATTTAAATAAGTTTGTAAAACACTGGAGACTAGTATGAATTCTTTTCAAATAATGGGGACTAATTTGACTAACTTTGTGAAACATTGGGACTAATATAAATTTTTTTAAAATAATAAGGACTAATCTGACTACATTTGTGAAACATTAAGAACTAATTTGAACATTTTAAAACAATAAGGACCACTTTGAAAAAATAGAGAAACAATAGGTACTTATTGTGAAATTTACCCTTAGTTATCTCGGCTTTTTCTTTTAAGCAGTAGTTGTTTGATCAAGAAAAATATTTTTTTTAAAAAAATAATTTCATAGTTTTAGTATAGTTTTACAATAATAATAAATAATGAAAAATCTTTTTTTAGTCATTTAAACCAAATATTGCTACTTACCAGCATTTAATATCAAGCACATCAATAATTTAGAAGTACATATTATTAAGACTTTTACTTATTTATTACTTGCTTATAAATATGTTATAACAATTTTCAAAATCAAGCGGGCTTTAAGAGGTGTTGGAAAGTAAATGCTTTCTTTTAAACTTGCTTATTAAAACTAAGCGGGCCTTAAGAGGTGTTGGAAAAGTAAACACTTTTTTCTAAACTTGTTTTTTTTTTAAACCTCTACTTTAATAGGATGTACCTAGGACCTTATATCTAGAAGAGATAGTTTCAATCATTTGAGTTATCCTTGAATCTCAAATGCTTTCTTTTAAACTTGTTTATAAGTTACTTTAATTTGTTATATAAGTATCTTTCTTCATTTTTTTCTTTTTCAAACGATTTATAAATAACCAACAATTTATAAGCATTTTTGCAAATTACGCCTCTAGCTCTAAAACCCGTTATGAGCCAAGTGAAAAGATATCCAACTCACGTTCCTTGACTTGTTAATTACAAGTCAACATGTTTTCAACATTAGATTAATGGAAAATCTAGCGTATTATTATATTCTTCCTTTTAGTTTCTCTCACCTTTACTTGTGTGGCCAGTAATATATATATATATATATATATATATATATATATATATATATATCAGAAAAATCCATTTTGCAGCACAAGTGGGCAGAAAAATGATACACATTTGTATGCGCGACATGCTTTGGTCTTCAGGTTAGCTGTAGCTAGGAAGACGTTTGACCGGAGGGTGACTTCCACTAAAATACTCTTCTCCTAAATCATTACAAGGTTCCCATATTATTCATATTATTTTTTATAATGGAGAAAGTTGAACTTTGAAACACATAGTATCACCTTCTAATGGATGGTTTGATTTAGTTAAGTACAAGATATATTGAGATTATTTTCAAGAAGACTATCTCTATTAAGAATATGTTTGAATCGACTCTTTTTAGTAGAAAATTACTTTTTTTTTTTCTGAGAAAAGTACATGTCTTTACAATTAATATTTGAATTACATTTCAAGAAAAGTTCAATTCAATTTTTTTCAAAAGTCATAATTTTTAACTTCTCAAATAAATACTTTCTTCAAAAGTTTTAGAAAAAAATATTTTTAGGAAAAGTCGATCCAAACAATTCCTAAAATTAGCTTATCGTTGGATTCGAATTCAAGATGTAAACAAATTAAAATCCCATTCACCATACGTAATCAACACCTAGCCTAATAATCACTTTTAAGGCTTAATCAATTTTTCATATTATTCATATTGTTAATGACCAACTTGACAATCTTTTCTAGGCTCTAAATTCATGGTTTGGTTCAACGAAATTTCGAGGTTCTCCTCTCTCTAGACAAATTGCTCTTACAGGAATCCTTTCTGATTCATGCATTTTGTAAATTCACGTGTATATGTTTCATATTCATGCAAGTTATTACCAGGATGATGACTTATATATATGTATTTTCGTGTGTTGTGTCTGTGATCCACAAGGGTAACAGACATTTGCAGTTTCCTATCACCTGGTACGCTAATAATTAGTGACTTTTTTATTGAACGGAATTTTTTTTACTTATATAATATATATAATAAAAATTAATCTCGAAATTTCTCGTACGAAAATCAAGTAAATACGAGTCATCCATGTTGCCAAGTTGCATGAGAGATGAGGGTTTCGTTACTCTTCCAGATTGGAAAGCACCTGGGACGATAAACAATTACAACCACTTGCATATATATCTTCGAAGTTCGATACTAATCAACAGGCTAGATAACCTTCTTTTCAGATTCAAGTTTAACAATTCTTGTAATGAATGCCAGAAAAATTGGCCTTTTCTTTTGGCATAACTTTGGCCGTTAATTTTGGTTACAAGAGTTACCGGTAACTAGTATATGACCTATGTAATGCAAGGTGCATATCTTTTTTTTAACAATATTATTTAATTTATTAATCCGAATGTGTGTCGGTCAAATAAGAGCATATAAAATGATACATTTAATGTTGATTTAGAAAGGTAATCTAATACAGCTTGGACAAAGCGTCAAAGAATTATCAAAATTTGCAACAGTGAGATTTGCTAATGTGAATGCAGAATATGGTTAATAAAACATTTAATTAAAATGATTTATACAATACTCTAGAAAATTTCTTTCAAAGTGACACTTTAAGTTTTCTTTGAAAGTAAACCATCTACATCATGGATCAAAATTTTCAAAACTCTTTTAGTAGTAATTCTTGAAACAGTAACATATAATTATCATGCCGCAGATTGTTCGTGACTTTTTAATTTTTATAGTATGTGAAACAACTAAAGAGAATTAACGCCTTTGAAACTTAAAGGGCACCCATAAAAGTCGGAAGCTTTAGTACTTATTTGATATTATTGGCATGACATTTGCTCTTAGGATAACTTAATTTGATGATGTATATGTGCAATATTGTGTTATTTTTCTTGTAAGCGATGAGTTTTCCACATATCCAGCGTTATCCCCTGGTGGTAAAAAGATGTCTTTATTATTAAACTATGTATTAATTAATGTCTGGATTCAATTTCCTCAACTCTCACTCATCTAATTAATTATCTTCCAAGTAACTTTTCAGTGTACATAAGATGCATTTCTTTAATTTTCTCATTGCAAAACGGGAAAAAGATCAATAGTACTTTCTATCCACTCACTAAAGGATCACTCTTTAAAATATTTAAAAGAACGTATGAATTTATAAATTCCCATTCAAAAAAAAAAGAAAAAAAGAAAAAAAGAAAACGCTTCAACGTCGTATCAAATAATTCCAAAACGACCAGGCATTTTTTAAAATTTTTTTGACTTGGACTCCTTATCATGATGACTTAGTGATATGCTCTATTTTTCAAAGCATATACATCATTTTACTATAAATGTGGGGCACACAACAAGCACTAAACATGCAACTTTGTGTGAAGGAAATTTCGTATGGATATCTTTTTCCCTTTAGAATAATTCAAGACGATAGGATAGCAATGCGTGACAAAAAGCAGACCTGAAAGACTTGACATTTTGATGCTCAATTGCAGTGTATATAAATTACGTCAAGTTGAATAACAGATGAGAGGTACGCACTCTCCCACTACTTACATCTCTATTAACTATTAGTGTTGTCCCTTTTCAATTAATGTGTATAAGCCCTTGCCTTCCAACCTCCAGACAACCAATCTTTTCTTTTCCCCTACCTAATAAGCCACTAGTCTGGAATTTGGGAAGGTATGCATCTTATCCAAATTTAGTAGGACGGGAGTCGTGACGGAAAGGGTAAGCGTTCGTTTAGATTGATTTTTTTTTATAAAGTATTTTTTTCATAATTTTTGAAGAGAATACTTTTTTTGAGAAGTTAAAATTCTTGATTTTTAAAAAAAAATCGAATTTGAGTTCTTTTGGAGTTTTAGCTTTTCCTTCAATCAAGTCAAACACTTACAAAGAGAATATGTATTTTTCCAAAAAAAAAAGAAGTATTTTTTGATTAAAAAAGCCAACCCAAAGAGCCCTAAATAGGAGCCTATCCTCCACTCAATCCTCCTGTGATTTATCATATACAAGTATATATTATCTCCTAAAGTTTTGAAATTGGTACAAAACTCTCCTGGGACTGAACATTTGGTTATAACTCAACTGCAGTAACCGAAAATCAATAACCAAAATTGAACCTAATAACGTAAATAACAAAAATTTTAGAACCAGTTTTTTTTTTTTGTTTGGCTCCGGTTAATAACAAAATACCCGAATTATAAAAAAATAAAGAAAAACTCATAACAACAAAACCAAATGATAGAATTTCGAAATTAGACACAAGTATTAAGTTAAAGAAATACATATAAAGTTAAAAAAAAAATCACAAAAATAAACTGAAACAGTGAGTCCTGCTGCTGTTTCAGAGTTCAAACTCGGAGGCTTTTCTTTTCTTTTTTCTTTTTCCTTTCAGTTCTTTTGACTTTAGACTTTCATTCTTCGCCAGACTTCTTCTTAATTCAAGCTTCATTAGTTAAGACATGGAGTTTATTCTAAGTGTACATGGAGTTTATTCGAAGTGTTATTATTATGTTTTTTTGGTTATCCATATAATTAAAAGGTAAGCCTAATCTATAAGCATAAAACACTAAAACTAAATAGTTTCATTAATTCAATTATTTCGGTTAATAACCGAAATTTTTAAACAATAATTGAAACTGAAACTGAACATCGAAATATTAAAATTTCGCTAACCGAAACCAACTGAAAACCAAATAACTGAACTGAATTGTGTAACATATATGTAGTCTAAAATGGAGATGTACGGCTATTTTGAAATCACAAGAAAATAATGAACATTTACAATAACTCACAAGAGTAGCGCAATATTTACCTTGACAAAAAAGATGAAATTATTGACACATAATTTAGACATCATGAATTTGAACATAGAAATCACTTGTTACAAAAATACAACAATGGTATAATTAGAATAAATTATTAAAAAGAACACGTCCTTTTTTTAAATTTTACCATAACAGAAATTTCGTGCACCGGGTGTCCTGGTGACAGGATCCAGAATCAACTCGGTCCACCTACTAAGTCTCATAAAAGAGAAGAAGATACCAATTTTCTTTAGTCATTCCTGAATACATACGCATTTGAAAATTTCCACGCAGACGTGCAAGTTTGACATATCTGAGACACGGTTTCATATTGTTGAAACGTTGCGCTTCTATTTGCCTTTTTAGTCATAAACAATTCCAAACGCGATAAAATACTGATACACATTTACCACGCTTTTGGAGAGCTACTGGTGATGAATCCATTGGTTTGGTGAAAAATACAGTAAAGATTTAAAAAGCATCTATGGCGATTATGTAATTATGTTTAATGATTTCTCGTGTTTACTTTTATGTGCTTGATTTGTCTGTTTGGTTTCTATTTGGTTTGTGAAAAGAGAATATTGTACTTGAATGGATGGTTAATGCCAAAATATATTGTTACTCAACATATTATTAACAACTAAGATGAATTACAACATTTGTTCAAATAGAATAAGATAAAAATAAAGTTCAAAAAAAAAAAAAAAAGTGAAGGAGAAAAATAGAAGCTTAACATTCAATGTTTTGGCAAAGAATTTGACTAAATGGACATCAAAATGAATCATTATTTGATCCACCTAGTAACATGAACGTTACACCGTGTCCCTTCAGCATGTGAGTTGTACGAAGTGCTCTAGTTAATGTTTACAAAACAACCTCAATCTTAACAAAATAATAATTATGCAAAACAGGAATATTAAGAATCACGACAGTTTGATCATAAAAACCAATTAGCTAATATCAGAAGTGACGCAGGACCTTAAGATAGTCTTGAATCTTAAAATTTTCCAATGTAGGAGTTTAAATTCCAACAAGGAATTAAATGCGCACAAAATAATTAGTAAACTGTTTACAAGTTCTAAACATACGTTTACAAATGAATAACTACAACACAACACTATATAAGGACCAACAGCAACATAATATCAACATATATATACGTGCATGTTTGTGTGCTAAAAGCAACTTTGAGGAAGATAGAGAAGGAGAGGAACACGCGGGAGAGAAAGAAGAAGAGAAAAGAGAGGAGGCTGAGAGAAAGCAAAAGCAGTGAGCCAGAGAAAAGCAATATATATCTTTAGTTCAAGAATTGGGAAAGCACGGTGTTGAGGGAAAATTCAATTGCTTGTAATATTATAACATTACGAGAGAATCAATCACTTTTTTTAACACAAACATCACGCATTAGTCTAATAGAATAAGATAGTCTCTAACAGACTTCAATCAAAGCTTAAAAGGTTAGGTTTTTTTGTTACACAAAAGCAACGCAGACATATAAACTCAAAGATAAGTTACGTGCATACATATGGTATCATTTCAATATCATCATCCTCCTCTTTAATTTATCCATGCCATATCCCTGGTATTTTGTGGAACAAGATTCATTCATAAATACTACGCTATACCACTATGCATATGTTATGAAGGCCACCATTCTTGCCCAATGAGAAAATAAAATAATTGTTCAATCATCAAATAATACAACCTCGAAATGAGAAAATAACTTAAAGATCCTGATGACCTAAACTCAAATCTTATAAGAGTTTTAAAAAATTGAGTTAAAAATGAGAGATTTTCAAAGGGGAAAAAAAGAAAAAAAATAACTCCCTAAGGGGATCCAAAGCGACTTGTCTATGTAAGGCTTTTTCTTTTTTCTTTTTTTTTTTTCTCCTCGCTAATACAATAAAAACTCTTGCTGACATCTAACAGAATCCAACCACCAATTGATGAACCTCAAATGCAATAACCCCTCCGCCCAAGACCATTGCACCACATAAGGTAGGACACTCAACCTTATAGTAGCTGACGCAAACCCACAAATGAGTAGTGCTCCGGCCTAGTTTGTTTATGCTGACAAAGTCGATGAGGTAAAATGGAGAAAAACACGCCAATGAATCAAAAATGAAAAGCCAAGGCCTCAAAATGCCAAATCTCATCACCCCTGAAGAACAAATGCATCAAAGAGGTCAAGGGATGGTATAGAAGCACACAAATTTCAGCATTTAACTACTACTAAAAGGAAACATAGTCCCTGCAACCCATTCCAACTTATCAAATTTCAAATCGTGAGGGAAAAGGTCATGCAGATTTTCAACAAAAGAACAGGCAGAAATCTCAGCGAACATCTAGAAATTTCACAAGTTTGTCAAACCCTAATTCTAAAAATGATAGCTACCAGAAACAGGACCTGTAATTAGTTCTTTCATCAGAACATAGCCATCAAAAAGCTTAAATGAGGATGTCACTCATTCCCTCATCGCTTAGCATGGCTGTACACCCATCAAAAACTATAATCGATCAAACAAGTCTGTCAAAACATTCCCCTTGGTACATTACAGAAAGCTCTTTGAAGCAGTGAGAAGTAATGGTCTGCCATTGTATAGGACATTATAAACAGTTGAGATAATAGTTTGCTTTTAACAATACTGATAAGTAGCAATCACAAGAAAAAGAAAATGTATTTTGTTGTGACAACTCTCAATCATACAGCCCTTCCTGCTCCCAGATGTTGATAAGAAAATCGACCATTTCCTGTCAGTTTGAACATATCCGTTATCAGAAACCAACTATGAGAGATACATTGCAAGATCAATTAGTTTAACAGAAGACTTACAGATAGAGGTATGGGCTGTGGGAATGGTTTGTTAGTCCCAAGTAAACTATCATAAGTTGCATTCCAACTGCAAAACATCAACAGGTGAACCATGCATTAGACTTCTTACACTAAGCAATGGGTATTGTCTCCACAACGTATGCTGTTAGTAGAGTAGGCACTTAGGCTCTCAATGTTGCATTATCAAAAGGCTACCAAGCAAAAGCAACGTATTTAACGGGGTTATTCTGAAGTCAGAATTGCTCTAGAACAACAACTGTCAGCAGTTACTCAGAATTTTGATAGTTTCTTAGGTTTTAATGACCCTATTATGTTCTTTGTGTTGACATGGATCCTTTCATACTTGAAGTACAAAGATGTTGAAAGATACACACCATAGTTTAGGTTCTTGAGCTTGTCTCTGTTTCTGAGAATCCTTATTCCCAATCCACTGCTGCCTTGTCTGATTCCAGAGAAGAAGACCTGCTCTCAACAATACTTAAGTTTAATAATGAATAGCAAATAGAAAATCAAGTGACAAAAAGAAAGCGGAACTTAGAGCTGAAATAGATCAAGCCAAATAAAAATAACCCCGTGCACTACTTGTTTCGTTAGGGGATCATTACAAGTCAAACTAATATATCAAATCCAGCAGTAGAAATATATTTCATAATAATGGGTGTGAGGAAGGATATGCATAATACAAATAAAAAGGATAAAATACATTGGACCCCCCTTCGTTTATGTAAAGTGCGCTGGATCTCTGTGTTTCAAGACCATTCATTCATATCCTTTGTACTTTCTGAAACATCACGTAAACACCTTCTTGGGAAGGGGGACATATGTTATGTCTGAGAAAGTGGAGAAATTATGAGAGAGGTTCAGAAAGTAGAGGGGGATTATGTGGGAGTTTCGAGAATAACTAGAGAAGTCCAATGCACTTTAGGCAAACCACTGGGGGGCTAAAATATTCTACCCAACCAAAAATAGTACTGAAGTAATAGAATCATTGTGTTCGAATCAGAGGTTGGTTAGCGAGTACTTGCCATGATTTACAAATTCAGGATGACCACTTGAGCTGCCAGCACTACTATGAGGATCATGGGTCTGATTCGAGGTGCTAATAGATGAGACACTTCTCTGCGATGGAAATGCACTGTTGTCCATCTCACCTGCACTGGAGCTCCAGAAATCCTCTGCTGTATTATGTTTTTTAACTCGTTGTCCTTGAATTTTCAATCCCTTGGATGGCTCATCCACAGAAATTATAAGTGGGGCCTTGGTACAACATCCAAGACAACCTCTGCTCTGTTGCAAATCAGGTTTTTAAACCAAAACAATGATTAGTATAGATGTTCCTACTGTGAAAGAGTCTACAACTACTATAAAATAGTCATAACACTGCAACAAATGGCATCTAATCACTATAATCCCCCAAATGACACTCCATTTATAAGATCAACCACAAGAACCCAGCCACCATCCGACTGGTAGAACAATTTATGAAGAGAATGTCCTTTAACATCTTAACTATATTGTCATAAAGATACCATTTCTAGTGTGCAATATCACGTTATTGCTTTTACATTGTGAAACTAATGAATTTATGGGGTCTTATATAGGAAGCTATAAGCAATTTGATCCATGAGAGCTACAAAAGCAACATTCATGTTGCACTGATGATATTACTTGGAAGACAAGCTATACATCAGAGAAAAAAAATAAGATATAAGTACGGTGGAAGAAATTTAGGGAAAGCATAGTGAAAAAGCCTGACAAATATACATCCACGTCATCCGTCCTTCATAAACAAAGTGGATCTCAGGCACTAAGACTATTCTCTAAAGGGAAAGGGGGAGCGGGCCAAATCCAGTTTTACATATTCAGTTGAAGTGGAACTCGTGCAGAGTTTCACAGCAAAATCATACCATAAAGCTCTTGTTTGGATCTGAGCTTAACAATCTTGGTGTTTCTCTAAGGATTGAGGGAGGACATCTGGGAGATATGTGCCAAAATAGAGTTGCCTTTTTTGCATAGGAGGTGACATGGGGGAGGAATCTCACAACAGGTAATCCCCATGGGGGACGATTCTTACAATGGGTAATCCCAAAGAAGGCAGCTAAAATTGTAAAAAGATGTTTCTTTGGCAAGAAAGAATGAAAGATATGGAAACAGTCAAACATCCACTAACGAGATTTGAGTGGGTTAGATGTCTTTGGGAGATGACTTTGAATATCACAGATGTTAAAATGTGACTACAAAGTCCTTTAGGGATGAAAGTAAAGCATGGAGCAGTATCAAGTCCTCTAAAAGGAGGGGGGGAAAAAAAATCATTTGTAAGGTGTCCCTCGCCATCATTTGGACACTGTGGAAGGAAAGAAATCCAAGAACCTTGGAAAGAGAGGAAATTTCTCTTTCACCTTTGAAATTTCATTGGATTCATGACTTTGCTTTTGAATTAGAGGATCTTGTATGCTGGATGTAGATGGCATAAAAAAATGTATAAGTAGCCATGTGGCTGATGTAAATATTTTTCGGGATGAAACCCCCTCAGTGCATATAATATTCTTTATTTCTCAAAGAAAAAGGAAAAGGAGCAGCAACTACATGCAACAACTCTAGACTAAGAGAAGCCAGATTATTTAACCCGGAACATATGCACAAACCATTGATATTCAAATATTAAGGTGGCAGAGAAGCAGTTCATACGAGTAACAAACAAGAAAAGAGTAGCAAGGAAAGTCGAGGATATCAAGGAAATTTATTTGAGGGGGGTTGGTAAACTACATTACAATAAACTTACAAAGAAGTCCTGTCCAGAATAATTAACTGAAAAGAAACAAAGATAAAGTTGCCTCACCATAACTTATAAGTAATTAGAGCTCAATATCAGTTAGATGACACCAGCATGAGACGATATCCAGAAGCCAAGGAATTCAAGGGATGTAACATGGGAAGGAGGATGGAGCAATTCAATTGAATTGATTCAGAAAGGAAACATTTGCATAATAATGAATCCAACACAACACATAGCACAGTTCATCAACTATCACTTTTAGTCATTGGAGAGCTAGGAACTTGGTTTATGAATTTTCAGATGTAAAAGAAGCTCAAATTTGCTCCTCAAATGACAGGCAAACAGATGTCAGCAGGCAAGTCCAGGAACCAGACAACTAACTGGCATGAAAATGCTGCTCAAGCTTCACATAATGCTCCCCCTCCCCCCTACCCAAAGAAAGCAGCAGTTGCAATTTCCTTTTTCTTGCCTGACCCGAAAACAACCAATAAGTTGTTAATAAAAATCAAAGGCAATGCTTTATCAAAAACATTTACGCTGATGTCATGAATTGTTAATAGAAACCATGACACCATGATTTCTGCACGTATTGCATGACATTTTGTATCTATCCCAACCAGACATTATATGCCTCAGTCAATAATGATTTGAAGCAGTAATCCTGAATTACTCACATATACAATTAATATATTCTCAAAATGAACACCTCATTCAGAAATCATCACAAATAACTGTCTAAATGAAATAACCTAAAAATGAATACATGGTTTAAAGGTAAAAGCATCAGCAAATTTAACACTGTCATATAAAAGATGGAAAATGTGTAGTCGGAGACGTGGGGTACACTTCCCTAAGTAATAATGAACTTTTGAATGAACATATTTTTCATATTAATTAAAATGGAAAAGCTATCAAGCCATTCACCATAAGAAGTCTCATACATATGTAACAAACTAGAATGCTGTCTGCAGCAGTTTTACCACTAGCCAAAATCTATTAGAATAGAACCCAAATTCAATTAGACTTAAATGATTCTGACCAATAACCGTCTGCAAAAAGAAAAATATACTTATTTTAGAAATATTCTGGAAGTTCAATGAGACAAACCACTTAATAAATCAATACTAATCGTATTTCTCAGCCAACTAAGTGGCAGAAGTCATAAGTTTTCCCCAAAACAAACCAATACTTGATTCTCAAAACATAAGCCAAAAAGAAATTGGAGTGACTTTCCTAAAAGCATCAAATAAACACTCAATGTCCAGTCAACTCCGAAAGAACAACCATAAAGATTTTTTTTGATAGGCCATAAATATTGATAATAAGGGTCATAATTAATAGCAACATTGAAATGGTAACCAAGAAAACAACAAGGGAAAAAAATTTATGAAAAGGGAGAAAGAAGAAATACAACCCATTATAACTTATAACCTCTTACACTATAAAAAGCTTTGAGTTTATCCTTCAACTTTTCCATCATGAACATAATAAGAGCTCGAAAATACTTTCTGAGATATTGCAATAGTGAGCATAGGGACTTCCTCTCAAAACACGCCTCCAATTTAACCAACAAACAGCAAGACCTATTGAACATGTTTAACAAATTCAGCTACTTGTACAGCCTGCCTTGTGGATGCTTCTAGAGTTAAACCATACAATTTCGTCTAGAATACAAACTAGTACTAACAAACACTTCAACCCTCAGAACACGAAAGGAAAGCATGAAAGGCCTAAAAGAGCACATTTCTGTTAAGTAATTATTATTGTTAGCTTACACCGGAAGCAAAATCAAAGATTCCAACCCCACAAAAAGCAAAGAAACAAACATAACAAATAAAAGCTATAAAAATTCTTATTGCCAACCAACCAATATGAGAATATTATAATACAAATTCAAGAACTAATTTTTTTACATTTTCTTGTTCAGATATATAAAAAGTTGAAATCTTTATCCTATTACACCCTTTTTTGGCATACATAAAAACATAAAATGAAAACCAAAAATATAGTTTCTGAAAAAAAAATACAGATACCGATGAATAAACAAAGAGGAACAAAAACTGACCCCATGCAAGCTAAGAAATGAGAGATCCAAGAAGCGATTGATCTGCAGAGTTGCATTTAACTCAAAGAGAGTTGCATTTAACTCAAAGAAAATACCATCCCAGTGTAAAGCTTAGATCTTTCTGCAGAAATAAAGACAACTGCAAAAAAAAAAAAGAATAAAGGAATAATTTATCTAGAAAATAAATAATTATAACCCATTTAACAAAGCAAGCTGATAATCAAGAACTCAATTCAGTTCTCAAAGAAACAAATATTTACAATAAAAAAAGAAGATTAAGTACATCAAAAAGTTGAGACCTTTGGGTGTGCATGAAAGTTTCTGTATCTGTTACTTTCTCTCTTTTTTTTTTTTGGGGGGGGGGGCCGGGGGGCGGGGGGAGGAGGGGGGCGAGTGGGGTGTTGTGCGTTTGTGCGTGGAGGTGCTTTTTAGTGCTGCTGAGTGGAGTGAGAATGGGATGCAATTTACAGGATTGGAAAAAGTGGGATTGGTGTTGTACTTGATTCTCCTTTGAGGCTAAAAAGAAAAGATGGGAAAAATGAAGGATTAAATTAACACTTCATATTTCGCTGTGGGTGGGTTGGGGTGGCGTGGGTTGTGGTGTGGTGTGGTGTGGTGTGGTGTGCCTTTTGGATCAGCAAGTTTTGGTCAGCGGTCAAGATTGGAGCATTGGGATGCTTTTTCTTGTCCCATTTTTTGGGTTATTCTTGGGACTTTGAGATTTCAAATCAAGTATGCTAAACATTTTGTCCAGCTTAAAAAGGCTAACAATATTGTTATATTTAATGGGTAGTAAAGTATATGTGGTATTGCTTTTCTAGGAGATTTGTTTATTACTTCGTGAAGTAAATTTAATACGGTAATAAAAATTATTTTATTGATGATTTATTTCCTTACATATATTTGAAATTCATTCCTACTTGGTAATAATAGATTAATGTTGTGTTTGTTTAGATCTTATTATAAGATACTTATCTTATTTGATAATTTATATGAAAAAAATTATTTGTTATTAACTTATTATAAGATATTTTTCATAAAATATCTTATTTGTAGTTATAAAAAATAAGTTGGGTTTAGAATACTTATATCTTATCAGTTAGAAAATAATTAAAAATAAAAATTTTTAAAATAAAATTTAAAAATTTAAAAATTTAAAAATAAATATTAAAAAATAAAAAATTAAAGATTAAACAATTTAAAATAAAAATAAAAAATAAAAAATAAAAATTTTAAAACTAAAAAAATAAAAAAATTATATTTTTTATTAAAAATAAAATTTCAAAAATTTAAAATTTTTAAAATAAAAATAAAAATTAATTAATATTTATATTTTATATTATTAAATTATAAAATTAAAATACCATGACTCAAAATTGATGAAATTATTATCAAAGTAACTTATAACAATATTTTAACTTACAAACTAAACAGTCTTATTGTATCAGACAATTATTTTTTATAAAATACTTATCAGATAAGATACTTATTAAATTTAAATAAGACTATTCCAAACAGACTATAAATAACAAATCGCCCTCCCCCTCCTTCCCAAAAGGAAAAAAAGGCCTTCGGGAATATTTTTGAAATAGTAAAAACTTTACGAGAATAATATGCATAGAACTGACGGTGGTTTAATTAGGCAAAACAAAATTGTGAACAAAATCTGATTAAATAATCTTCAAAAAAATTTAAATGGTTAAAGTTGTTTCTAATTTCCAAGTCACTTGGGAGGTGCTGAAACATGTAAACATATCATCTTAAATTAATAATGAATACTTTCTAGATGCTGAGAGCCATTTATTGACGAATTTGGTATAAGGTGACAATTCAAGTAAATGAAATTACTTCTTCCAAGAGTGAGACCAGAGCCTGTACATGTAAAAAACTGTATTAAAAAAATATATATTAACAAAGATCACTTAATTAATAAATGAACTATAAATGCATAAATAAAATCTACTAGAAAAGTATAACGATTACCATGTACTCTTACTAAGAATCATCTCTTCTCTTAGAATAGTGCAACTATCATTTCCAAAAAATTTACAACCACCCATGAGCAAAAATAAGAAGTGCTCATTACAGATGATTCCACGACTTTTAAAACCCAATATCACATGTCTTCTCCAAAAAAAGTAAAAGTGGACCAAAATCAATAAACTTTGGAACGTAGACAAATGCTAAATGGTATCATCACAATGAACAAAAAAGTTTGGTAGAAGAATCCATGTATTATAATGAATCAGTCAAGAGATTAGGTAATGGCCAGCCTAGATGGATTGATTTTGTTCCTGTTCAGTAGACTAACTTCTTTAGCTCTAATGGTGAGGGAAATAATTGAAATTAGTGACAGATAACTCTGAACAATTTCAATTATCAACTGCTACAATGGGGATGTATTCTTACCATTACACGGTTTTCTTGAAGAAAAAAGACGCATTCTTCTTTTGTCGCTAGGTAAGCAAGTAATGCATTAAAAACAAAAAATCAATGTTACAAATTAAGGAAGGAATTATAAAAAAAAAAAAAAAAACCTCTAACGGTTGACAATAAAGCTATAATTCAATGGTAACATCCTCACTTGAGAGTTACAAGTCTTGAGTTCGAATCATCATGGTAAGTGGAGAATCAATATTGATTCCCTTTATTTATAAAAAAGGAAAAAGAAAAAGAAAAAACAATCTGAAAAGACAGACAGTTATAGCAAAGATGTGAAATACAATAAAGCTGTAATTCAATGGTAACATCCTCACTTAAGAGTTACAAGTGTTCGAATCATCATGGTAAGTGGAGAATTAATATTGATTCCCTTTATTTATAAAAAAGGAAAAAGAAAAAAAAATCTGAAAAGACAGACAGTTATAGCAAAGATGTGAAATATGAAAAGTGAAACTAGAGGCTAACATGAGAAGCAAGCCAAATGCAATTTTCAAACGCAAATGATCAGACAGTTGCAAAGGCTAGCCAGAAATATTGGTGTGTTGAAGCAGCAGAGACACTGCTTCCATTAGGTTCTCTACTAAAAGCTCGCTTGGATTAACTTTTTTTCAAAGTACCTTTTATAAATAAAAAAATTTAAAAAAAATTACTTTTTTGATAAATTAAAAATTAATTTCTGAAAAAAGTTAAAAATAATTTTTTTTCAAAGTTTATTATTATTTTAAAAAATCTAATATAAATACTTATTGCAAAAAAAAAGTACCTTTTTTAAGAAAAAAATACTTTCTGTAAAAAAATACCAATCCAAAAAGGCCCTAAGTTGACTCAAAGTTTGTGAAAAAAAGCTTTGCTCGCACAACTCATCTTCTGAGTGGTTTAAGATGCTTGCTGCTACCAATGGGTGTACATCACTTTCCTGCCTAAACCTCTTTTGAGTTTCAAATACCGTCAGTTGCACATTTATGAATCTTCTCTCTCTGAAACTCTTCTTGTGCCAATATAGTATTCATGCTCAAGTGGAAGATCATATCTCGAACAACTGATATGAGTGAAAACATCATGATAGCAAAAGCCAGATAAATAACATAACATGAGCTAAAAACGCCTGTTTCTTAACTTCTAGTCCACTTCTTTCTTTTCCTGGAAAAGGGCTGACTCGTCTCAGCCCCAAAAGACGAAACTTCTCAATGTGAAATCACAGATCCAAAGTTCGATGGCGCTCTGTAAATGTTAAGTCAATGTTGCAGAAGGACTTCTCTCCTACTTCAGTCTTTGGCAATTTCTTGCGCTTGAACTAGCTTTATCAGCAAGTCCACCATTCTATGTGAACAATAGTGATGCTTAAATTAACGTGAGAAATGAATCAAGAATCGAGCTCTTCACAAGTTGTCCAGTGAATGCTACCTACTCCTATTATTATCCCTGTAGAATGAGAGTAAGCCTGTGAGTGTATAAATTTAAGATCCACCTAAAAGAAAATTGTCATATTAAAATTTATTCGTCTCAACAGTCAACATATATGTTCCTGCCCTTGGATGAGCATCTCAAGAGAGTATTGCATTATGCTTAACTTTTGTACAAGAATATTGAGAAAGTAATCATGCCAACGTGTAGTGTCATGACTCATGCGATCCAAGTTACTTAACAATTTCTTCCCAGGATTCCACAACACAATCTTCCCTACTGCTACCCTAGTTGGGAAAATGTCAAATATGCATCTTAGCATAAATTAACTAACAAAAGTTCCTTCCAAGGAAGCAAAACTCATTTCAATATATCTCCATTTTAAATAACACAACCAAAAAAAGAAAAAGGGAAAAAAAACAATTTATCATAGGTGTTCTTAGAGCTTCTCCTTCTGAAAAAATATGATCTATGATGTTTCTCTTGAATCATAAATGAGCTACATGTCTAATCTCGATCTCTCTGTACAAAAACGATCCTTTCTTCTGGCTTTGCCACATATAACACAAGTTCAAACCAACTTCAGAAGAATGATCGTATAGTGTAATTAACAACAAAAGCAGATACTCATAACCACGCCTGCCACATAATCACAAAGTTCCTGCTAGCCTCCCGTTGATGCTTATGATATTAAAAGAACATTAATTGCATATTTGACAACCAATATCTCAGACTTACAGACAAACACAAATAGGCACAGGAAAAGAAAATGTCAGGCAATCAGGTAGTTGGAAAAACAAGAAAAAAATATTATTATTAATAATAATAAAGTAACATCAAGATATCCTATCTTTTAGAGAAGTCTTGACTACACCTCTGTGGCTTTATATGAATTGTTATGTATAACCATATCCCAGGCAGTTGAGACACCGTTGTATCCTACAATGGAAACAGTGATTTAGTTCAGAAATTCACAACTTCCTCAACTATATATGTGAAACATTTTCAACAACCAGATGAGAGAATTCCCAATTAGAACCACTCACAAGTTCCCATCACAAGTAGGGCAAAGACATGGGTTTATATAAAGAGGATCATGCAATGGAGACCACTTTATCTTGCCACTCCCTTTGCATAGCTTGCACATATAAAATCCTTTTCCTTTACAAGTGAAACATAGTCGGCCATAGTTTCCCTGCACAAACATAAGAAGAAATGCAACAAAACTAGAAACTCGAGCTCACAAAATATTCAGAAAGGAAACAAACAGACAGAGAAAACGGGAAATGTGGGTCAGAATCCCCATTCTCCATCATAAATAAGTTCTTTAATTTACAGATTCACACATATAAACTCACAATTATCAAATCAAGTTGGCGCATCGATATGGTGCATCACATACACTAAATTAAGGGGGCGAATCGAATCAAGCCATGGGATACAAAGAGAAAACCAAGTGTCTAACAACTTTAACCCCCCAACCCCCAATTGGAGCCCACTGTGCAGCCCAAGAACAACTAAACCGGCACACAACATAAGCAATGGATACATGGGTTTTCTACAACAGCACAGATTCTAATCTTCTGAACACTCCCAAACAGTTCAATCTTCATCTAAACCCTTCAAGATCAAAATCCCTAAAAACCAATTTTTAGGAAACACAAACAAAATTCTACAGGACACACAGAGATACATGTAACATGGTCTAATTCAGATAGACACTTAAGAACCTAGAGTTATAGAGAAAAACACATGATGAATTGTGAGTGAAACAAGTTATAGAATAATATTTTAATCTTACATTCGAAGACTCCACATCGCAACAGAAAGGCACAGAAGAGATACCTTGCTGCGGTGTTGGATAACTGAAGAGAGAGTTCCGACAGCAGAGACACCACCTAGGAAGACCAAAGTGCCTATGGCCACCGCGCGCAGCAACACTCGGGTCACGCCCATAGACATTGGCAAAGAAAACTACTAAGAGGGTGTTTGGTTGTACTTATTTTGGGTGCTTACAAGTTATAAGTTAGAAATAAGCCTTTTAGCTTTTGCATATTTTTTATTATTTAAATATTTATAAATATTAAATAAATATATTTTTATTATTTAAATACTTATAAATGCCAAATAAATGATGCCAAATACCCTCCAATAATAACAATTAGCAAAGCACGCAGTTTTTTTTTTTTTCCTTTTTGTTTTAATCGGCAAAGAACCCAATAAATTGGTCAATTTTTGGGTCCTTTGTCTAATAAATTAGGCGATCAAATTATTTCAAATTTAATAGAGTTTTAATGGGAATCCAACATTTAAACATCACGTATTACTATGACGTGGTTTGAATTTTTTTTTAAATCCATTTTTTAGTATTTCTTAGATAAATTATTATATAATAACATATGGTATATTAGTCTCTTTTTTAGAATATATAATATAATCATGATTAAATTACTTTTGGGAGTGGAAAGTGATATAATTTTAAAACAAAGAACAAACGTAATTACAGTAGGATCAAAATCTCTCATACTATTAGTTGTCTCATATTGATGTGAGAGAAAAATGTTAAAAAGTCGTTTGTATAAAATATAATTTCGGCCATTCATAAAATTTTAATTTTCATAAAAGAAAAAGTGGACAACGGCAAAGAGAAAAACCATTTTAAAAATTTTATTTATCTTTTTTTCTTAAATTTGATTGTTATGAATGACTAAAATAATATTATGATTTATATATAAATGATTAAAATTTTTATCACAACAATATGGGAGGATAGTTAATATAAAAAAATTTTAATTTAATTACAGACAAGTATAAGATGGATTAAGATTCATGGATGAAATGATCCTCTCATATCATATGAGAGAAGTGTTCACATAAGAGAATCGTGATCCATATAAGATAGTGTGGTCAAAGAGTGAAGCCAATAAATAAATAAACACTTGATGATTGTACTAATGCTCTGTTTGTTATAGTCTTATTTTAAGATATTTATCCTATTGAAATGAGGGTACATTTTACAAGATTTAAGAAATCTTATCATACATCCTATTAAAATTTAAAAACAAAACCATACTTTTTATCTTACAAGAAATAAGCAATCCTTCCTATCTTATTTTTTACAACTATAGAATACATGGTGCATATGATAAGATATCTTAAATCTTATAAAATATTTCTAAATTTCAATAGGATAAATATCTTAAAATAAGACCATTCCAAACACACTGTAAGTAATATTTTTAAAGTTAGGTGAGACCGAAAATGGGGAAAGCAAAACCAATTTCATCTTTTCAGCAAAACGCATTATAATTCGGTGATACTTTCCTATGTTATAGAGAATAGCACCAATTCACTAGTCACTATTTACATTGTTGCCCAAATGGTCCAAAAATTAAAGATTTTGTATCTAGAATAGGTTATTAAACAAAGGTTTTCATTTTTTTTTTAACAAGCCCTCTACTCCTACAGAATTTGAATCCAGAACCTCATTGTGGAAGAAGATAGTTTCTACTACTTAAATTACCCTCTAATCCCGCAAAGGTTAAACTCAAGTGATTACAACAAAAGGAAAGGAAAAAAAAAAAAAAAAGAGCCATTTTCAACGTTACACTAATTTATACAACCTTGGCAGAGACAGTAACGGCTTTTTTACCTTAATGGTATATAAAAAAGAGACAATGCCAAAAATAGTATCGTTTTACTTTTTTTGCAAAATATACTTTTTTCGTTCAATGAGCGAGTGCTTTTTGGAGCATTTGCGCGAAGTTTTAAATATTCTCAAAAAACGTCCATTTAATGAACGAGTACTTTTTGTGTGTTAATTCTCAAAAATACAGAGTCAATGAGGATGGAAAATATACAAGTTGGACAGAATTTTTCAAAATATGGTTATTTAATTAAATTGCAAGTCTAAATTTAAAGCTCCAAATTAAAACTATGATATTTAACTAATTTAATCTTAAATTACAAATCTAAATTTTTTATAGTGTTTTTTAAAGGAGGATAGATTTTTATCTCTTTGAGGGAGTTTTTGATTAAAAGGTCGAAAAGGTTGGTACCCAAATTGTTCAAAAAAATTACCTAATTCTTTGTGAGTGGTTATCTTTTGTCATTCTAATTGATTTTTGATTCTAAGGTCAATACACAATTGGAGACCAGTTTGGTTAATGAAGGAGATTATTTGACCATAAGTAAGATTATCATAAGGTATATTTCCATATTTGTCAGTAATTTTGGTTTTAACCTTTTCTGCAAAAAGAGGAAGCAATCCAAAAAGAAATTTTTCTTTCCAGAAAGGGTGATTATAGTTAGAACGGAGCATAACTCTAGAGAAGAATAAATCTTTGTACCATCTAAAATCTCTAAGAGTCTTACATTTGAGGTTTGAAAGAGTTTTAGTTAAGTTGTTTTGGAGGTTTTGCATATTTCCTATAAAATGGAGGGCACTGGTTTGAAGCAGGGTTGGAGTAGAATCAAAAGTCATTTGACCTTGTTCATTGAGTAAAGGATTACCGTTAGCATCTTTCTTTACTGCGATGAGAATATTGTGTCTATCGGTATCAGTGAAGTAATTATCCCACCATCCTTTAAAAACACCAGTAAAACCAGACACTAGTGTTTGAGCAACTTGGGAGTCAATTTTGTTATTGACTCGGAATACGTTTGTAGCCATAGTCATTTCATGGAGAAGGTTGAGGATTTCATAATCAGATTTGCCATCAATATTCCATTCATAGATGGAACCATTGGAATAACAACTTTGGGAGAAGTTTGCACGTTCTTCAAATTAGAGATCAACAGGGGCAGGTCAAGTATAATAATTTGGCATGGTATGGTAGGAATTCGATTGAGAATTTCGGTGCATTCTGCTGGTAAGGGATTGAACTTGAGGTTGTGGTCCTAGTTGGGTAAATTGAGTCTCTAATTCAACTATAAACTCATCATTTGTATCTGAATCAGAAGTTTGACGAATAACAGCGAGCTTATTTTATGTTGGTTTATTTGAGGAAGAATTAGAGAAAGGTTCTTGAATTTGAATGCCCTTAAAAGTGGGAAGAGTCGGAGTCGGGGTCTTAAGTGCAGCTAAGGGTTTAGGGTCAGCTACTTTATCTTTACCTTTTATTGTTAATTTGGAAAGGGCTTCAATTTGTTGATTTATCTTTTCAAGGTAGTTTTCTGTAGTGGGTCCAAGTTTGACAGAGGAGGCAAGAATATAGGGTTTGATAATAGGCTGTGCTACCTGTGGTTTGGGAGGAACGGAGGAAGGAGAGGATTGGTTAGTGAGGAGATTTTCTACTTTAGAGATATGAGTTCCTAAAGTATCTAAGTATTGATTTGTGTAGTTGTTTAATTCAATTAATTTGTTAACATCTTTAACAGTAGCTTTCTTTTCTAGGTCTAACGAGGAAGGACCTTTAATTGGGGCAGCCGAGACAAGATGTTCGTTATATAGGATTTTGATTGCAGAAAAAGGAGGCAGTTTTGATTCAACTACTTGATTATCATTTAAAATCCTTTTGTTTGTTGAATTAGAAACCATTTAAAGAGTTTTCGGAAAGGGGAAATCAATTTGTTATGTTTCACAAAATATTTCAAACCAGTCAAAAAAGAAAATATTAAATTTATGTTCTCACATAAAAGAATAATATTCTTCATGGAAATCATTCTTTTGTTGTTTTGAAAATTTATTTAAAAACCATTCACGCTTTGCGATGTTTTTCGAAGAGTAAAAATCAGCTTTGACATATAGGACATCAATTTTGAAATCTTTTGTTAACATAAAGAAATCAGGGTCACGTGTATTTTTATTTTTTGAAATACAGGAAGTTGGGGGTTTCATTTCACTAAAGGTTGAGGACATACAAGTTGAAGAAAAGGAGATGGCATAGACGTTTGAGGAATAGGAGGGTTTTCTCTTATTCCCTGGAATTTTGATGAAGGACATTCAGAAACATATTCAGTCTCTGAGGAGGAAGAAGGTTTTGAAGTTTGAGAGACAAATTCTGAGGTACTAAACCTAAGAGAGTCATTGGTGTTATTTGAAAATTTGATTTCTACTGTACTATCGGGGTATTCAATTATTTGTTCAAGATCTTCATATTGTTATGGAGGCGAAGGATTAGGTTTGTTATGAACAGTCCAATCCGTGGGGAGTTCAACTTCAGCCCACTGGATTTCTTTTGGAATGAAAGTTTTACCTATATTATCTTCTAAGTTTGATTTGAGTAAAAGAGTTTTACCTTTGGGATCGCATCTTAAAGCTTTTGGATTAAGGAGTGTCTTCATTACTTTATAATGTATTCTATATACTATTGCTACGGGAATATTATTAGGATCCATGTCAAATCTCGAGGTTGGAAGATTGAGGGTTAAAGTTTTGTTAACTCCTGGATCTTGTAATGCCACAGAAATTTGGAAAACAATTGAAATAAATAGAACCTTTTGATAAACTTGAAGCAACAGTACCAAGTAAAAAAATCAATAAATTTATGATGTCTAGCATCTCTAAGTGCAATTAAAACAGAAGATTTGAGACCATCTCTAGTCAAAGGTTTGATTGCCACTTGAACTAAGCCTAAATGCATATATGAATTTTTTTGTCTATGCTTTTGAATAGCTTTGTCAAACAACAATTGAATACTTTAAACAGGTTTGGAAATTGAAAGAGTTTGTTCAACAATTTTGATAGAATAACTTGTAGCAAAATCAAAAGTATTTGCAAGGTATACTTCATTTGGACTAACCCTAGGTAATTGCAGTCTAAAAGTTTTTGATCTACATCTAAAAAGTTTTGTTTTTGCTTATTTATTATTTGCTGTGGATCTAATCCTGAGGATGCAGATACCATACTTCTATTTGAGTTCGTTCTAAATAACCTAGACATTTTAACTAAACATTATTCCTTAGACCACGATTAACGACGTCACTGCTCTAACACAACACCTATCTTTGGCAGCAATAGGGACTTACCACGTGACTATATGGGTTATGGGGAACAGGGAGTAGTTAATTTGGTTCAGTTATTTGGAATGTTGTCAAATAGTTATCTGGCTCTGATACCAAAAACAGCCCAGGCAGCAGAGTAATAATTAAGCATAGACAAGATAAACAAGTTTGGACAGAAATAAATCAAACTATTTCAGAAAATAGCAGTATAATTGAAACTAGAGTTTGTGTGATTTGAAGTACCTTAAATTTGATGGCACAGCAGTAGTTTGAACACAGAGATTTGAAGCGGAATAGTAATTTTATTGATAGAAGGATATTACAGAGGGAGAATACAGCGAAGAACAAAAACTAAAAGACAAGAAAAACCCGAACACTCAACACATACAACTTGGAACCTTAAATATGCCCGAGAAAAGCAAAAGTGAAAAATATGCTTACAAAAAAGTAAAAGACATAATTACAATTGAGTTTGCTTTTGAAAAAGTGGGATTGCCTGTTGAATCACGCGGGCGACTTTATCTTCTTTTGAGAAACACGCGGAATCCTTTAGCCGAAAGTAGTTTGTCTTGACTTGAGATTGGTGAGGTTGGTGAAGTCACGGGTCCGAGACTATTCACCTTTTGAAAAGTAACTTTGAATCTGAATGATGACCACTTTCACCACTAACGTCATCAACCAGATAGTTGGACTGTTTAGTAATCGAATGCTGACTTGTTGATTCCAAAACAGTCGTCTTCGTTTTGGTTTGGATCTTGAGACTAACTTTCAGAAGTTAGGGAAGATCTTCTTCTTCATCGTCTTCATCATTCCCGAATTCTTTGAGGTAAGTTTTGAGAAGACGTTTGTAAGTTTTTTTATCTGGGGCCGACGCAAGGTGAGCTTGAAGTTACGCCTTCTTTGCCGTGAATTGACTTTGCACTTTGGACACAATCGAGGTAGCGTCTGGATGAGTTGAAAACATTCTTCCAACTCAGCTTTTGTAAATTTGGAACAGTTATATCCATCTTACCATTTGATGTGGACATTTCGTGCCAGGTATGGAGGATCCGCTTTGCAAGCTGGTTTAATTTGCAATTCCCATGAAAGAATCCATGAGACATTGAATTGAGCACAGAAAACAGACAAAGGATCGAAAAATTGCCACTTTGAAAGGGGACGATATGACAATTGCCAATCCTTGAAAAATTGGGAAATAGTTTGAGGAAAAATTTGAAAAGTTGGTCCAAACAGATTCCACCAGTCGCGAAACCAGAGGGAGGTATCTTCGAGTTTGAATTGTTTGCAAAAGAAAAGAAATCAAGAATGTTGATGGGTTTTGTTTTGAAAGAGGAAAATAATATTCCAGGCGGTTTTGTATTCAAAATAATTATAACCAGAAGGGGAAAATTTTTGAGAAAAGGGTTTGGACTGGTTTAGAGGTATTTTCCAATCAGCGGGAGAAAGAACCTTTTTTATGTGGATTTTGGAATATGCTATTTGGCCATCTGAGTTTGTGTTATGAGTAACCTCAATGGAGCCTGTATTGACAAGGATAAACTTATAAAACTTTTGAGATTTGAGATTGTCAGAGGTTTAGAAACAGTGAGGAAAGAAGAATTCTTTGAAAAGGAACAAGGGGTCTTTGATGTGAGAGTATTTTTGTTCAATCCAAAATAGATTGAAAGAGTTCTTGAAAATATATTGACTTTTTGGGAATAAGGGACTCTTTTGTGAAGGTTGAGAAGATTGAGAGGAAGATTGGGTAGGTTGGGTAGCTTAAGCATAGGTTTGGAGAGGGGAGAAGAAATTTGAAAGAGAAAGAGGGGTATTTGCAGAAGTAGAAGGCATTTAAGGAAGTTTTCCTAGACTCTTTTGGGAGGTTTGGGGAGTTTGGGAAAAGGAAGAGGATGCTCCTTTAGTGTTGGTTTTGGAGTCTGTCTTTGAATGGTGTGAAGCCATCCTTCTGCTTCTTCTTCTCTCTTACCCTGTAAAAATTCTCTAGTAAATCTGGGAGAGAGTTAGTATCTCCTTTGATAAATTCAATATCAAAGTCAAAAACGAAAAGAAGGGCTTGCCATCGTGCAAAAATTTGTTTTGAAGCCAAGTTTTTAACATCTTTTTGTAAAACATCTTTTACAGCTTTGCAATCAATTCGTAAAACAAAATTTTCATTTAATAAATCATCTTGAAATTTTGTGATACATAGCACTGTAGATAAATTTTCATTTTTGATAGTACTATAATTCTGCTGGGTTTTAAACCAAAATCCAGAGGTAAATCGAATAATTTATTCTGGGTGATTTGGGCCAAAGGTTTGTTTGAGTATACCACCGTAACCTAATTCTGAGGCATCGATTTCAACAATTTTGAGGGTTTTTGGGTCAGGAAGTCCAAGGCAAGGTAGAGATCAAGCTTGGTCTTTGAGTTGATGAACAATTTGGGTATGATGATCTGTCCAGGGTGAAGGTGTCTTGGATAATCTTTGGTAAAGAGGTTTTGCAAGTTGGGTGAGGTTTGGACAAAATTCTGAAATATAGTTAAGGCATCCTAGAAATCTTTGAAGTTGTTTTCTATCCTTCATTTCATCAGGAAATTTTGAAGCAAATTCTATTGTTCTATCTATTGGTTTTATTGTTCCACAGTGAATATTATGACCTAAGAACCTAATTTGAGTTTTGAAAAGAACAATTTTTGGTGTTGCTACAACAAGACCATTTTGAGGCAGAAAAAATTAAAACATCATCAATATAAACAATCAAGAATTTTGAAAAAAAGAGAAAAATATCGTTCATAATTTTTTGAAATTCAGGGGGGGCATTTTTAAGACCAAATGGCATTATATTCCATTCGTATTGGCCAAAAAGGACATTGAATGCAGTCTTATATTTATCATCTTCTTTAAGTTTAATTTGGTGGTATCCAGATTTCATATCAAATTTAGAAAAAATTTTGGCGTGAACAAGTCTTTTAAGGAGGGCACGTTTATTGGGAAGGGGATATCTAATCCATTAAAGGGCTTTGTTGAGAGGTTTGTAATTGATAACCATTCTGAAAGCTCCTCGTTCAATTTCAGCGGCATTATTAACAAAGGATGCAGAGCAACTCCAAGGACTCTTACTAGGCCTAATGAGTCCCTTTTGCAAATCGTCGTCAATATATTGTTTGCACGATTCAAGTAACTGTTCATTCATTTGGATAGGTCGAGATTTGGTTGGAATCATGGTTTCTGAAAAGTTTCTTGTGTAGGGAAGGGAGACTTCATGGCGTTTCCTTTGCCAGAAAGCTGTCGGATTGGAATAACAGACTTCTGCAATTATCTTCTCCTGAAATTCTTTAACCTAGTGTTGAAATTGGGAATTGTTAAGTTGTTCTTCAGTTCTTTTGAACTGTAAATCTTCTTTAAGGAAATTAATTTGAGAGGATTTGCTTTTGATTAAATTAAGTTTTTTCTCTATTGCCATATTCTTAAGTAGATTTAAATTTCTTTCTTGGGAAGGGTCAATAAAATCAAAGAGGATAGATTGAGAGTGGATCATGGAGGAAATTCCTTTAGACGAGATAGAAAAAAGTTGAATTAAATTTAGAAAAAGAGTTTCTAAAATTAATTCAGAATCGAGATTTTTGATAAGAAGGAAATTAGTTTTGATGCAGATGTCATACTTCTATTTGAGTTCGTTCTAAATAATCTAGACATTTTAACTAAACACTATCCCTTAGACCACGGTCAACGACGTTACTGCCCTAACACAACACATATGTAAATTAAAACTATGATATTTAACTAATTTAATCTTAAATTACAAGTCTAAATTTAAAATTCTGAATTAAATATTTCAAAGAGTACTCTCCATCGAATGAGTACTTTTTGAAAATCTTTGAAAAGTCGCACGTGCTCCATTCTCAGAAGAGTCGCACAAGTGCTCCAAAAAGCACTCATTTATTTAACGAGAAACCGATATTCGGAAGAAAAAATAAAACGTTATTATTTTTTACATTATTTCTTTTTTCCTACACCATCACGGTGAAAAAGCCGAGTAAAGTGCACTGAATTACATTTTAAATAAAATAGCTAAGGGAATGGCATCTATAGTTACAATATAACTAATTGAGTTACCAGGGTGCAATGCTAAAAGCAGACTAATCCATTGCCATGTGCTAGCTCATTCTATTACCATGTTGTAATTATTTTTTGGCATTACTCTTGAGTTTTTTTTTTTTTTGGCTTTTTGTTGACGTTGTACAGCTTCTTTGTTTTCTTTTTCTTTTCCTTTTTTTTTTTGGGCTTCGTATTACGTTTGCGCAACTCCTCTCTCTCTCTCTCTCTCTCTCTCTCTCTCTCTCGCTCTCTCTCTTTGCCTTTTTTGTGGCTTTTCTTATTCTTTTAATTTTTCTTTGTTTTTTATTGCTACTTTAGAAAGAAAATAGTGCTGCTTATTTTAATCTATCTTACATCTACTTGGCAAGCAAATACTTTTAAAAAAAAAGAAATATATAATCAATAAATTGATAGATTTCTTTCTCAACAAAATTAATCGACATTTAATTATGTGATTATTAGTGGCAAAATTAGACTTTGAAAGTAAGGGGACAAATTACAAAATTATAGTACTAATAAAATAAGTCATATGTTACAAAATATTGTATGTCAAAATGAACAATGTGTCTTTTAACCCTTATTTTATAAGGGGGCAAATTTGGATTTTCAAGCTTTTTAATAATTTCTTGCATAGTAATTTTTTTCTTAGAAAAAAATAAGGGGGCAATTGCTCCCCTCCTCCATAATGTAGTTCCGCCCCTAGTGATTATCAAATCATATAAAACATAAAATAAAAAAATTATCATACCTGCTTGTCGTGCAAAAAATTATACTAGTTGTAGTCAATTGGCTTAGAGTGCTATTTTTTTTTTTTTAAAGGAGGATATATTGCCATTATGAAGAAACTAGTCTATGAGCGGCTATTCTTCTCAGATCTTCTCCAAGAATAAGTTTGAGTTGCTCTAGACGGTCCCATATATTGTGTCTACCATGAGCCCATAATTTGCAATCCAATTGGCTAAGAGAGCCAATTTTCAATATGAGATTTTAGTTCATACCCATGGTGGGTGTTTCTCAATTGATTTAAGGAAACAAATTTAATAAAATTATAAAGTGATTAAAATTGATTAGCAATATATAAAGATATGAAATTATTAAAAAAGTAAGTGGAGTTTAAGAAGAGGATTTAGAAGCTGAAATTTAGGTTCCTCAGAAGCCAAAAAGGCGTACTTTTATTCATCAGATACCAGAACTTAGGTTCCTATTAATTCCATTAAGTTTGTCATCTTCCAAAATTTCATAACATAATATAGATGTGTTAAGAAGGGGCAAGATGATTATGTTTTTATGGAGTGTACCATCGTATTAGGCAGCCATCTTCTTTTCCTAGTCAATGTATCACAATCTTTAGCAAGCAAGACAATGGGAAGACTTTGCAGGTGCAACTAAAAAAGCATAAAAGAAACAGATACTAGATAAACAAGCAACCTTATACTCGTTTGTCCACGAGCTGATCCAAAATACATACACATAACAACGGCAGAGTGGCCTTGCAGCCAAGAAGCTCCAGAAGGGAATGGCTAACTTTCCTCAACCATCAACTTATCAGCAAGGTACCTCCTGAGGGAATCGACTGGTTTAACAGAGTCCGTATTTCCTATTCCCCTGCGCTTAATCTTAATCCTTGCGAGGTAATCAGCAGCAATCCATGCAAAGCTTAAGATCACTTTCTCCTTTACACCATCTGGTAGTCGCAGCTCCACTGACTTCTTCACCCAGTCAGGATGGTAGGTTACCTGGTACCATGCTGATGCCTTCCTTTCATATATAATATTCTTCTCATTGCCAGGAAGTTGATCAAGATCAGGGTCGAGTTGCTCGAAGACTTCCCTGAATTCCTTTCTCAGGGTACTGTAGGCATGCTTGATTCTCTCTTTCAGATCCCCTTGCTTCTTGCCACTGGACTTCGGCATGGACCATATGTGCCCAGTGACAATCTCTTCTTCCCGGTCAACTTTGAACTGGCCTAAAAGACCGTTCAACTGCTCATCATAAGAAGACTTAAGGCTCCATGCATCTTCAACAAAACGTGTGGATTCTGGAATCTCCAGGTCTGTGTCATATGGAACATCATCTGGGAGTAGTTCAGAAGGTTGTCCCTGATCAGTCTCATAGGCATCTTTCACTTGGCGGTACAGCCTTCCCAAGATTTTATCTGACTCGTATGACTGAAACTCCTCCTTCCCCATAAAGTCAGGATACATTTTTGGTTTGAGGTCAGGTGGCATGTTCACAAGCTTTCCAGTTTTTGGGAAATCAACAGCTGTGGCTGCCAGCTCAGCCAATTTAAGGCACTTCTCATCCATTGCACCATATTCACTAAGGTCAGCATGAACTACGTGGGCATTGCAGATCGTACCCAGACTGTCATTGACAATGTTCTTAGTGAAGAAGTCGATTATATCCTGATAAAAGCGATGAAGCTATTGATTACAAGCTTATATAGAACACAAATCAGAAAAACCACCATAGAAAACTAGAATACAGAACATGGAAGAGTTCTTCCAAGTGCAAGTAGAGTTCCAAAGTTATTTGCACCAGAAATAACAATAGTTGTCCATATTAGATTCTAACTCCATTAGACACATCAGGATCAAAGCGACTGATTTATATTCTATGAGAAGCAAATGTACATCAAGATATCAATATTAAAAAGTATTGCTCTTCTGTGCTGACTGAAGCAGATGCAGACATCTGCAATCAATAAATGCAATGAAAATGTATGAAAAAATTTACACTTTTGACAGTTCACAATACATGTTCAACTCGATGGTGATGATTTATGCATGATTGGCCAAAAAGAATTGATTTTCTTTGCCTTTTTTTCCAGTTATTTTAATAGTATGTGGTGCAGAAGAGGGAATTGAAATCTTGCAAAGGTAATTATCTTCATTAGTAAAAAAATCCATAACGAGGACAGGCTGTTAAATACACAAACGAGAAGGCAGGAATAGATAAATATGGCATGAAGCAACAGGCTAATTATGATGGTGACAGATCTAACTGAATAGAAGAATACTTACCCGATGGTTAACATCACGAGGCAAAGACTTAGCTTCTGCAGGTGTATATTCCATGGGTTGCCAGCTCTTCTTACTTGGGGGAACAAGATTGTCATCCCAAGTCACAAAGTAGTTATCACCATCCAGGTCACTTCCCGATGCTTCATCAGCATGAGGTCTATCCCCCTTCTGTGGAAAAACCAGACAGTCATATAGGTGACGCAGCCCAGGGACATCAACTGCCTCCAGGATGCGAATATCTCCAGGATGAAGGCAGGGATTCTTCGCTATTGCAACAAGACCCTCGATTACCTGTAGATTTTGCTTTATCTCAGAGAACTTAGAACCATGCTTCACAAAATAATGTTCCAAACAAGGGCTTGACACTTGGACGAAGCATTGGCCTTGTTCCAGTTCACCTAACTCGTCCAAACAACCCATCAACCACCTTCCAGATGGAACAAAGATCCTAGCCTTTTCTCTAAGGTCCCCAAGCTGTGCAGCTCTTATACTTTTTAACATCCCTTGTAAATGAGGTTCGTTTTGAGGCTTGAAACCTGCACTTAACATTATTGCTGGTGTATGCTCAGAGCATGAAGCTGTTAGAACATCAAAAGCCACATCTGCCTCAACAGGCATCTGGTTTAGATTTGAAACCATAGATTGCTGCATTTTCCAGAATATTTCATCTTTAACACCCAAAGCAGACAGTAACGTGATTATCTGCCTGTTCAAAAATCCAGGCTGGAACCGAGTCCAATTACATATTTCAAGGACCCTATGCTCTGACTCAAACTTCTTCATGCTTGGCCTGAGGTATAGACGGATTGCATCATTTTTTGGTGGCCAACATGCAACAACACCTTTGAAGCCCGCATATCTGATCTGATAAGCACATGGCAGGGTTAAACTTAGTTGTAACCTCGTTGCAACTTCCATTGCAAGATCAGAAGATATCATTCCAATTCCATCAGAGAAAACATACCCATTTCGTTCAATATCAGGGAAATTACTGTCAACATTATTTGGTGGGACTTCCACTGTGGCATAAGTAGATGAGAAACATTGCCCCATCCTAGCGGCACATTTTGCAACATTCCTGTTAGTAAATCTCCCCATCCATTTTTTTACGTTAGCCACCCCAACATTGCGTTCTTCAGCAAAAAACCAGGCAGAACGATCCCTTAATTGGTTAGCTGAGAATGCCAGAAAAGAGTACTTACGTCCACATAGATAAAACCCCTCAGTCAGAATACCTTTTACCCTTTTGAACAGCATTGTTCTTTGGGGATTCAAATTTGATGTGATCTCTTTCACAATAGGAGCAGGATAATAAGTGAGGCTACTCTTATTGAGTGTTTGCATGCCTTCATCCATGAATGTAACTCTTAGAAATCGATCAGAAATATCGTTATATTTCCTGAGAACTCTGTTTGAAAGTTCTGATTCTGGTGGAAGACAGTAGGCTCTGGTTGGGGTAATAATTAGCCTTCTAACTTCAACAATATCATCTAATTCTCTACAGGCCTGGAGAAGCTTAGGGTTCTCCAACAGCCACCGCTGGATATCTTTCATGCTCTTGAGAGCATCATATACAGGTTGCTTATCGGCACATATGTGCTTTAAGGCAGCTATATTTACATGCTCTGGCTGAATTCTTAGCAAATGGAAAAATTCATCAGACAACTGATGCTCGTTGATGATTCCCTTGTGCATGACAGCATTCACCAGAAATAGGACCTTAAAGGTTATGCCTTCCTTATACTGAATACAAAAGAAAGGATCTGACATGGACATCTCGAAATCTGGTTCCTCATGGAAATCTTGTTCATCATGGATCATAAGTTGCTGCTCTTGGCAGTTAAGAATAGGTACTCTGCGTTTTCTCAAATAATCAATGGCCCTCTCAAGATTTCTACGATTACGAGGTCGTATTGATATTCTGTATGTGTTACACCGACCAATCGCTCCACTAGGAGTGATGTCAGTAGTACGGATCCATGGATCATCATCATCCAGTAAATCAAATGGAACTGATTCTTCAATATCGTCATCTGCAGTTCGATAGTAAACCAAGGGAGATGATGCCAGCTGCAACAGAATTATGAAAGAGGAAAAATCTCTATATTCTATTATCTTGTTGATTTCTCTGACCAAGAATTCAATCTTGAAATTGCATTTAATTACAACACATTTGCCTTCACCTTTGAAGGAGAAAGCAGTATCCTTTGTAAAAAGCAGTCTGCATTTCCCGTCAAAAGGATCAACAAGAAAATCAATTCTAGTAGAAGGTCCCCTCCAACCAACAATGAACTCATTTTGGCTCACCAATAGGCCAAGCTCCACACCAACGTCAGAGAACTTAAACGGTAAAGTAGTTCTCCTACTCTCATTCATCCTGTGAGGATTCTCTGGCCCCAAACTAACCTTCAGAGGATTCTTGCACAATATGAGCTCACTCCGCCCTGCAGCATCGTTAGCGAATTTTGCTCTATCAGACATCGCAAAATGCACAAATGCATGGGGTTCAACCTTTTCATAGTCATTTCTTCTCTCTACTTTCTCAGTATCAATCCCATAATCAGGATATGATTCAGAAGGAGTTGAGGAAGTCTTCAATCTACACCTCCAGACTTGTCCAACATTATTTTCAAGATAGTTCATGAGGTCCTTTGCAGTGACATATTTATCAAACCCACCAACACTAATTTGATAAACTACTAATTCCTTCTCATTTCCCAGTGATCCCATTGTTCTTGTCACAGGATCTTCCAAATGAGGCTTCAGATTTGTGTTTCAATCACTTCTCACTCAAGTCTCCAACTGCACCTAACACAACCCAAAAGAGAAAGCAACTCAGACACTATTCATCACAAAAGGAAAACTTGAAAATAAACCAGTATGATATCACACTGTGCATAAGATTTAACCATAGAATTGACCATATGAAGACTGTGGTCCAACCATTTAGTTGGCGACAACTCAAAGAAATCTACAGATAAATTACAATGGATTAAGTGAATCAACAATATCTGCAATAACACATTCCTCCCTAAACCACATTTATAGGTCAATGTAACACCGAAGAGGCATAGTATTTTAACTGCTCCTACACAAACAATTTATCAGATTAATTATAACAACCTCGTATGCTCGGACTGATGCAAATGTAGACGAGAAATATACAATTCTTCTCGGCTGTCAAAATCCTCTTTGTAAGTGCAATAAAAATTGAACATCTTCCTTTGGCAGTCACGCTACATTTCACATTTCCTTTTTACCATGGTAACAAGTTTTGACCATATAAGACCCACCAAAACCCTCTGCAACCACTTAATCAACTATGGTAAAAGGCTTCTGCTGCTATAATTCCCTTTTGTCCGGAAGGTCCTTCAGATCTCCACTTGTATGCAGACAGCACTTATAAACAGATGCCTCAAAACACAATCTTAAATTTACAGAAGACTAATAGCTCCTATTAATACACAACTTTGAACTATTTCAATACTATAAGAAAAGAACTAAAGATTAATCAGGAAATACTTGGCATAATCCAGAACCCAATTTTCACCTGCCACTGAGATCTATCATAATTTAACTCAATTATGTTTAAATTATCTAAGGAAGACTTCGAAATCAGAAAAATAAGACAAAGAATAGACATGCAAGTTTGATTTTTCCACTACATGGACTACAGGAAGCCTAGAAAATCACATTAGAAAAGGAGAAAGGAAAGTCCTAAAGCAGAACTACCACCCTTTCCCATGTCAGTCTCTAATTAATCCAACAATTGAGCATAAATTAATAAAGGAAAGCAAACAAAAATAGAAAGATCTTCATTTATGTTTGTTAGAATATACAAGCTACTTTTTCCAACTGGTCACGTCTGAGAGGGTGGTGGATTTACAATCCCTCCCACATAAAAATAATAATAACAAAAAATAAATAAAATCATATACTCCAAGACCACCAAATAAGCTCCAAAGCTATTCCTAGCACCAACTGGTTTTAGAATCACGTGCATGATTCTTAACAACTTTCAATCAAACAGAGAAAGAAAGTGCATCAAAAATGTTCAGGTCACATATGAGAATAACTAGAATTGCATAATCTACATGCAAACAAAGAGAGAAAGAGAGTTTATTCAAAAATTTCTCAACAATATATGAGAATAACTAGAACTGCGTAATCTCGACAGTTGTGATCTTTTTTTTTTTGGGGGGTCAAAGATAGTTGTGATCCATTACACAATACTCGAGAATGAAAATTGCAAAAGTAACTGCAACTCCCTTGATTTCCTTGATTAAAATAAGAAGCTAGAACTTCAATCTGCGACCATCTCCCGAGCACTACATCCAATAATTCAGTTACCGAACAATTGACACTTGTTATAATTAGAAATAATAATAAGAGCAATTACACAAATTCTTTTGAGACCCAATTTGGTAAAATTGCAATTTTGAGAAAAAAACTATAATCAATACTATAAGAAATATACCAAGAACACTAGATGCAGTGACTGAATAAGTCTTGAGAACCCTATTAAATTGGAAACCCATCTCTTCTTTGTCACAAAGAAATCAGAGATTATTCTTCTTCTAATGAAATTCTAAATGAAATTCCGGGAACCAATTAGGGTCAACTGCAGAAGAAGAAAGAAAAGACCATCTTCAGAACAAACTGAAAAATAAATCTAAAAGTATATATTCTCATAAACTTTGAAAATTGATTAAGAAAATTAGACCGAGAAAAAGGTCTTACCACCAAGAAAAACAACAACAACAACAACCCCTTTTCTTCATCATTTTCATTTTCACTTGTGTGTGCACCTTAACCCTTTTTCTATTGTGGTTTAAACAGTTCTTTTACCAAATAGAAAAAGAAACCAGAAACTAATGTGACCAAATGTAGACATGGTATGGAAGTGAAATGTAACGAGTCCTTGAAGAGTAAGATTCACTACCATTCAGGACAAGTCATGTCTCTTTCGGATTCACATGTTGATATGCACTGTTTTGCTCCTGAATGGAACCAAATCATAAGATACAAATAGTAAATCGAGAATTCTCACAGCTATGATGTGCAAGCATTAATACAACATGAACAATTTCACATTTATTATAATCAATTTGTAAAATAGAATCAAGCACAAATCAAACCTTTAATGATTACAGCATGTTTCTTAAGTCAGAACAAACACCAAAAGAACATACACAATTTAAGATAAGCAATCTTCGAAACATAATTAACATAAGCACTCTATACGCAAAGATTATATCCAGAGCACGGCATTCAGTAAACCAATAATTTTAATTACACTAATCTTCTAAAAAGTGAGCAAAATGACACAGTTTATGGAACCCTAGTTCAAGAATACTCAATCTTGAAAACACTCATTTAACTGTTGCAGTCAATCAACCAAAACATCAGATAGAAGAACTACGCAAGTCTATTAAGATCAAAACTTCAATACAGAAAGACAACATTCTCAATGCACTATATGTATCAACAATCAAACGAAACTAATCAGCATAAAAATGAGGTCAAGCAGCAAAAAGACAACAATTTTGGGAATTCAATCAAGTAAAAGAAAAAAAAAAATCAATCTTGGAAACACCCACTTCACCTTTTCATCCGATCAGTCAAAGCATCGAATCCATTTTCCAGAAGCTAAGGGGGAAGAAATGGCAAAAAACACACAATTTTGGGAATTCAACTAAGTGTTAAAAAAAAAAAAAAATTAATCTTGAAAACACCCACTTCACCTTTTTAGCCGATCAATCAAAGCATCGCATCCATTTCCCAGAAGCTAAGGAATAAAAGAAAGGCACAAAACACACAATTTTCGGAATTCAATCAAGTAAAAAAAAACCTAAAAAATAAATCCCGAAAACACCCACTTTACCTTTTCATCCGATCAATCAAAGCATCGCATCCATTTCCCAGAAGCTAAGGAAAAAATGGCATAATCCACGAAAACCCAGAAGCGAGAGTGTGTGTGTGTGTGTAGAGTAAGTGTGTGGGAAGAGTGTGAATGATTGACTTACCATAGAAGACTAAACGAGTAGCAGTACTAGAAGGGATTGCTTTGATGATCCCTTTTTGTTTTATCGTATTCTTTCAATTGGCTTCTCGGGGAAGGTTTGTATGAAGGTGGTTTTGCGATGTGACCTCTGTGTGTTTTGTGGGGTTTGTTTTCACGCGGGAAAGCTTTTTTGCTTTTTACCCCGTACCCCAGGTACGGAGGAGAATGGAAGGCATGATTGCTAATTTTTCTTTTTCTTCTTGTTTTTTTTTTTTTTGGGGTAAAATACTAAAATTAAGTGTTTCAAATTAATAAAGGCAAAAGGATATGCAATATTTTTAGTCCATCCTATAGAAGATAAGTCATTTATATTTTTTTGAAAAATAAAGCATATGGAAAATCAATGGTAATAGGAAGATTAGATAATCTGTTAATATCTAACTTGTCCATTGCTTTTTGTTTCATCATCTAATTAATTGCTTTGTTTACTCTATTCCGGTATGCACTTTTTTCTGTATATTTTTTTTTTAAAAGTACACTTTTTGTAATAAATATTTGATTGGATTCCAAAAAACTTATAATTTTGAAAATAAGCTTAACTTTAACTGTTTTCAAAAACAAAAAATAGATTTTTAAAAAATATTTTTCAAAATTCATACCAAAAAAATAAAAAGATTAATCCAAACGAGCCGGAGCCCTCTTCTTTTTTTTTTTTAAGTACTGCTTATGTTGTGTAATGAAATCTACAATCAGTGATCTCAGCTTTAAATTTTAATCAGCAAATTCTCTTCTTCAATGGACTTCATTTTCCACGTGGACTCAAAATTAGAAAATGTGATAACATAATGGACAACAATAATTATATACACCCCGCAAAAAAAATAATAATAATTATATACATGTTTTTTTATTAAAACAATATGTTTGCTTATTTAACGAAAGAAAAAGAAAATAAAAGAAAAGAAATATGTACAACAACAGCATGATTGCTGATTGACAAACGATAAAGTGACTACAAAGTCTCGAGGATCTTTGAATATCTTTAGTTGAAAGTTTGGTACAATGTCGGATTTTTTTTATTTCTACCCTTATTTTGAATTTTTTTTAAAAAAAATATCTTACTTTTTAACTTGTTTTTAATTTTATTGTATTCTTTCAACTGGCTTCTCGAGGAAGGTTAGCATGAAGGGCGTTTTGCGATGTGACCTGTGTGTTTTCTGGGGTTTGTTTTCCCGCGGGAAAACAAACAGAAAGCATTTTTGCTTTTTCCCTCGGGTACGGAGGAGAATGGAAGGCATGATTGCTAATTTTTTCTATTTTGGGGGAGAATGGAAGGCACGATTGCTAATTTTTTCTTTTTCTTTTTTTTTTCCTATTTTGGGGTAACATTAAGTATTTTGAATTAATAAACACACAAGGAGATGCGACATTCTTAGCCCACTCCTATAGAACATAAGTCATTTATGTTTTCCGCAGATGACCGAACAGAAAAAGTTTGAGACAAACACAATTCATTATTCGAATTCGAATCCGATGCCTTATCTTAAATTGAGTGTCCTCGACTTATGTAATGCATAGTACAAAGGACGTGCTCTGCATCCGAAATTTACTAATTTGTGATCAAGTTTCATTAGGTGTAACGATGGTTGGACAATTGCCAATATATACATATACTAATTTGACACCCGTGCGATACACGGGAAGTTACATATGTGATTAAATATATTAAAACTATAAAGTTTTTGCATTTTACTAAATAATTATTGAAACAATTATATACTATGGAATTAATAAAATAATGATGATGTATAGAGAAATAGTATAATAATAATTAAATTAAAATGTTTAATACAAGAATGAAACTAAATAAATGATGGAAAACAAAAAATAACCTAAGAATGAGCATATTTATAAGTAATTATGGAAAGACTGTTATACAGGACACAATTTCGCAATGCGAAATTACAATTTATTTTGCTTTGTTACATAGTATAGATTTATAAATCATTTATATTTAAGAAGAAAAAGAGACATAAAAAAGAAAATCAACGGTAATAGGAATATTAGATAATCTGTTGATATCTAGCTTGTCCATTGCTTTTTGTTTCCTCACCTAATTTATTACTTTGTTAAGTATGCGTGTTGTCTCATGTCTGGACCTATTCCTTTATGCGCTTTCTTTCTATATTTTTTAAGAAAAAATTATATTTTTAATAAAATATTTGATTAGATTCCAAAAAGACTATAATTTTGTAAAAAAAAACATAATTTTAACATTTTTTAAAACAAATAAAATCTAGATTTTTAAAACAAATATACAAAAAGATTTTAAAATTTTAATCCAAACGAGCCAGAACCCCTCTTCTTTTTTTTTTTTTTTTTGGTGCTACCCATGCTGTGGGTTGAAATCTAGGACAAGTGATCTCAACTTTAAATTTTAATCAACCAATTCTCTTCCATAATTGACTTGATTTTCCACGTGGACTGAAAATCTGTGATAACATAATGGACAACACTAATTATATACATGTTTTTTATTAATACAATATGTTTGCTTTGTTTAATGAAAGGAAAAAAAAGAAAAGAAACATGCAAAACAATAGCATGGTTGCCAATTGACAAAAGAAAGTGACTACCAGCCTCTACTTTTTAGGATCTTGGAATATCTTTACAGTCCATTTGGCTTTGCTTATTTTTTAGTACTTATAAGAAAGTGTTGTTTATAAGTAAAAATTACATTTAAATTAATGATAAATAAGTAGAAATGTGTTTGAATAATATGTGATTGTAAGTTGTTGACATGTTTGGTAAATAAGTGCTCATAAGTAGCAATAATAGTTAAAATGACTAAAAAAGACATGTAACTAATTAATTTGGTAAACAAAATGCTTCTCAAATGTAAGGACAAATATGTCATTTTCATAGGGTTCACTAACTGGCTTATAAGCACAAAAAAAAAAGTAGCTCCGAGTTGTTTTTCTTTTCCCCTGCTTATAAGCAACCTTAAATGGCTTATAAGCAAGTTTGACAAAACATATAACTTTTTATTTTTGGCTTATATACTGGTCAATGGCTTATAATCAAGTTTGTCAAACATGTAACTTTTTATTTTTGACTTATAAGCTAGTTTGACCAACTTATAAGCAAAGCCAAACACCCAGTTAGTTGAAAGTTAGGCATGATGCTCGGGTAATACATTAATTGTAGTTACGGGTGTAAGCAGGCGGTTTTGGTCAGTTTTTGCGTGAAAATTCTAATCGAACCGAAATTTGAGGTTTTTCATTTTCTAAAACCAAAGCTGCCCATTTCAATTAAGAAATTGTTGGTTTCCGTCAATACGATTTGTGCGGCTTAAGCGGTTTTTTTTGTCGGTTTTAAGTCTATATACACATATATATGTATGTGTGCACACGTGTATGCATATATTTGACTAGATAGCCAGAATTTGCAAAGACGGATATTTTATTTGATCCATGATTTGGTTAATTAATCAACTTGAAGAACCATCAAGTGCCAACTTTCTACATTGGTATAAAATAAAGCATCAACAACCCCTTTCTTCAAAAGAACCGTACTACAAGTCCTCACTTGTATTCAGGCTGTAGATATTGCATTTGCAAAACCAATAATAAAGAGTGCTTTTTAAAACCCTAGTGCAAGGAGGCTAACACTATTATATATTTTCCATATATTTAATTACTTATTAATAATATATATATATATATATATACATACATACATACATACATATAAACATATATATATGTATATTTATATGAATATAAATAATAGTAATATACGGCGCGGTTCGGTTTAACCGCGGTTTTGATCCTTCAAAACTGTTAACCGAACCGCCCAAAGCGAATTTTAAAAATTAATTAGAAGTTACTTCAATTTGGTTAGTAAATTTAGATGTCCCAATTTTGATATCATTCCTGTGAGAATTTGGTCACCTAATTTTGAAAATCAAGCTGCAAGAGAAATTGATACGTCTCATATTTAGCAAAACGATTTGTTTTACAATTTCTTCTTGGAAAAATATTGTTACTAAAAATTTGTGTGAAAATATAGCGTAGCATTTTGTAATTGATGTGTTCATATTTTACAACTCATCAGATACTAGTGAAGTTGTGGATAACAAGTTATCACATTATCTAAAAAGGAAATTTACAACTTATTTGGCTAAGTTTATTTGGGTCTTATAAGTTACAAATAGTATGTGAGGGAGCGTTTTTTTCTAAGAACTTATAAGTTGCAAAATGAGCAGAGCCAAGCAGGCTCTTAAACTCTTCAAGAGATTTTCTTTTTTTTAATATTTTTTATGCAAGATAACTTGGCAAGAGAGTTCGATTATGTATATTTACTATATTTCATATGCTCCCTTGTGTGCAGGTATGAGCTTTGGTGGACAGTTTCAAGTGGTGTTTGTTTACGGAAAATTAGAGATGTTTTAACAGAATATCATATTCACTAAGCAAAATTTGTCAAATTGAGAACTAGAAACAGTTTTTCAAACTAAAGAAACAACTTTAAGTTGTTTTTAAGAGTTTTCTTCAATAAATGGGAGTGTTTTCTAACAATTTATTGTTTTCAGTCTTGTTCATCAGATTTTGTTTAATCCATTCTTATCCAAGGGAGCTGTGCATCGTTAAAATGACTTTCTCCGTATCACAGAGCAACCCACCCAAACTTCTTTCGCCTCATAACAGTTCTCGAAAATATGTATGTATATATATATATATATATATATATATATATATATATATATGTTGCTGTCCTAAACTCTCCACATTCACCATGTTCCATTGTGCCTTTTTCCGTTAAATTAGCTATAGCTTTGCAGGGTGTCGAACACAGGGAAAGAGCATAAGGTTTATAGTGGAAAACTATAAATTTCCCTGAATGCATGATCTGCATTTGCGTATCTTCCTTTTATAGAAGTCTAAGTTACCAAAACTACGCTAATTATAGTTAATGTTGATTTCGTAAATCACTACCTAATTGTTTCACAATATACATACGAAAAGAAAAGCAATATACAATAATATCATAAAATATCTTCAACAACCACAAAATACCTGGAATTCTTTTATGAACGAGCTGCCACATGAAGCATATACACCTTTAAGGGCACTCTAGTCTCCATAGTGTTTCCCAGCAAAAATCATGGTCTTTTATCATCTTTACTTCACATTTTGTAAGCTGAAGCTACAAAAACTAGCTATATTAGGAGAGAGCGCCCAATAGAAGAAGGTGGTGGAATAGCTCCCACTAACCATCCTCATTTGTCATATCACTGATTCGCCATTCTCTCTGCTCGCTAGGAACTCCCGAAATAGCCACATCATTCAAACAACTTTTTCAGACCCACTAAGGCCGGTTTAAATTAGTTTTTTTTTTTTAAAGAAAAATGTACTTTTTTTAAAAAAAAAATTTATATTAAATTTGTTATAATTATTGAATTTGACCTCAAAAAAAATTGAAACTCTGAAAAAAAAAATTCAAATACAGGTCTTTTTAAAAGTCAAAATTATTTGCTTCTAAAAAAAATTATTAAAAAAAATATTTTTAAAAAAAGACCAATCCAAACAAGCCCTAATCCGTCCGGAAGAGCGCTGACTTCCTATTCACAAGTCCATCTCTCTCTCTTAAAATCTCCTGACCCTTAAGAATGCTCTTTCAAATTGCCAAGTCCGTGTTAAAGGAATAATTCGTAATTTTCTAAGACAGTAAAAGGTGCATTACATCTATCAAGAAGCGCATTACATCTTCTAATTTGTGTAAGTTCTAAAACGAAGTCTCTTAATATTTAATGTAAGGTAACGTGAATTTTATTAGACATGGCACGAAAGTTCTTTAGATATTAGAAAAAAAACTCGAGTGGTAGACGGAAGAAGTGAATTTTTTTTAATATTGGTAAATATTTTAATATTCTTATTTATTTTGGAGGGTTAATAATATTCATATTAAGATAAAATATGAATATATTTTTTAAAATTTAATTTTTAGTAAATTTTAGATACTAATTTTTTATAACAAATATGTAATAATTGGAAAAGTAATTTAAATTATAAAAAGTAAAATAATAAATAATATATCTGACAAATAAAAAATAAAAATGAGCAATACATTTATTAGAGTTTGACTCATTTTTGGAGGAAAATTTGGATTGTATATTTATATAAATTAAAGATAGATATAGATAAATAGAATCTTATAGTCTACGCAAAGATGAAATTAAATATAGGTATATTTTGTAAAACCTAATTTTTGATAAAGTTTTCAATATTTATTATATTTATGATGTGTATACCACACATGTAAAGTCATGGTGAAATTTGGTGCGTTTGATTTTTGGAAGGAAACATTGTGGTATATTTAGTTGTTGTTTTATATAGTATAGAAGATATATGGACATCAAGAAGATATTAGCAAGTTCTTTTTCCTTTTTTTCTTCTCTTTTTTTTCTTTTTCTTGTTTTGTATGCTCCTTCAAAAAGTCGTTTCAAGATTGAGATTTATGTGCACCAATTTATTGAGGGTGCTCCTGGTAGAAAATTGGAACTTCTCATTGTATTAATCTGTTTCCAACAACGTTAATGCGAGAAGCATATTACTAGGTTGTGGGTTGTTCATCTTGCGGACTACTTGTATTAATACTTTAAGTGAGCTGATGTTTATAGAGCATAGTGAAAATTGTATTCATCACTTACGTTTTGTTTTCTTTTTTCCTTTTTTCCAAATATCATAAATTTTTTTGAGAGTTTTTACTATAAAAAAGTAATTAATTTTAAATAAAATTTATTTTTTATCTGAGTCTTAAATTGATACCATTATCAGTGTTATATTTTTGTGTGTGTCTGCATATATATATATATATATATATATATATGTATATATACTTTCTCTGTAGTAATTTCGCTATTCCATATCAGAGATTACATGATATTACTATCTTTCATTTATTATCAGTTAAAATATTAGATCACGTATAATCTATTTTAGTATTTATTGGTTGTCCATATTTATCGTTACACTTGAATATTTTTAATATATTCATAACTAAATTTATCATCCGATTGGATTCATAATTTATTATTAAAAATAAATTAACTCATGCAAAACAAGATAAACAAATATGCTATTATGATATGAATACATTAAAAAGGAAATCCTAAATTTACCCTCACTAGCTGCGAAATTGGAGCACAATACGATGTGAAGAAACACAAAAGAAAAAGAAAAAAATAAATGATATGTCGAACCACAATATGACAATAATCAATAACCAATAAACAATTTAACCAAAAAAAAAGGAGAAAAATCCCAATTGTTAATTGACGCCAAAAGGAAAACGTTGAAAGGAAAAGCACAAGAAACCAGCATAGATTGGAGGATTTTTGTTGGGTATTTTATTTATTAATTGATTAATTAATTTATTTTTTGTCAACGAGGATTTTTGTTGGTTGCCGCGTAACCTGTTTGCCCAACTCCTGGAAGCTGCTTGAAACAGACAAATAATACTTTCCGGCATAATCAATCTAAAAGATTCGAAAATATTTTGCTACTTTGTTAAGAAAAGAAAAAAAAAACTGATGGTGAAGAATTGAAATTTGAAATTTTAAAATAAAATAATTGTGTCACTAATGCTCAGTTTGGTATAAGTTTATTATACAATACTTTTATATATATTTAGATCTTTCAAATTTTTAATTGTTTTCTATTACTATAATCGAAAATTATTGCAATTTACTTAATATATCATTATCGTATAATGCTATTTATTGTAATTTGAGTTTTGGTTAATATCGACAAATTGTCTTTTTATTCATATGTTTTTTATATTCAAATCCTATATTCTATATTATTTTTTTTAATGAAACTTTCACTCACATACGCCATTATATACTGTAGATCTTTCAACTTTTTTATTTTATTTTGTCCCTTCGGTTAACAGTCTTCTTTTCAAACTTCAGTATTATGGGCTCGTTTGGATTGACTTTTTTTAAAAGCGCTTTTTTTATAGCTTTTGAAAAACAACTTTTTTTTAGAAGCTAAAAATTCTGACTTCTGGAAAAAAAACTGTATTTGAGCTTTTTTCAGAATTTCATCTTTTTTGGAAATCAAATCAAATAGTTATTGTAATTTAGTGTAACTTTTTCAGAAAAAAAAAGTGCTTTTTCCTGAAAAAAAAACTAATCCAAACAGGCCCTATATCTATCCTTTCTTCTAAAACGATCTTTTTATTGCAAAATTGGTAACAAATATTCCTTGATTATTAGATAGCTTGATATCTAGCTACTCATTTCATCTTAATATTTCATTTACTTTTTATCTTTTAGAATTTATTTGTATTTTTGATGTGTGTGATGTGTGTTCTTATATGTAAAATTATTACTGTTCTTATCCATTAATAACTATAGGTGTAAATATCTTAACAAGGGGAGTGAATTGAGATATAATTACTAATTTTTATTTTTAAAAATACACACAAATTTAACTATCTCTTTCAAGCAAAACATCAAACACAATGTAAATAATTTAAACAAATAAGATAACTAAAATATAGAGAGAGAAGAGACAAACGATTTAAGATGATTCAGCTAAGTCCACGTCCACTGCCCAAGTATGCTCCCTTTAGGACTTCAACAACCTTTACTAAATTGCTTCTTAAAATTTTGGTGAAGCAAAAACCAATTTCTTATACCTCTTTGAAGCCCAACTTCAAATAACCCAAGTTTCACCCTTTAAGATTTCCTCACACTTTACAATCTTTAATGAATGAATCTCTCAATATTTTTAGTTCTCAAAGTGTGTATATAATCAAAGGAATAAGAAATGATAGAATCTGAAAATTTTATTCTAAAAAAAGAAGATATTGCAATGAATGAAGCTCTTGAAAGCTCAAAGATATTGCAAGAAAGGCTCAAAGCTTCATTAAATGATGATTTGAGATTTTGCACACTTGAATTGATGATTTGAATGTGTAATGAACGTGTATTTAAAGAGATTTGGGTGTTAGGAATTTGGTATGTGAGGAAAAGAGGAAGAAAATGGCCAGAACGGTAATAAACGGCTAATGCATTTATTACAGCAACCCCTTCAGCCAGTCGACTAGCTGGGTCATTCTGCCTTCTCTTAGCCCTTACTGACTAGGCTAGACGCCTTAACCGATTGATCAACTAGGGGGTCCGGATTTGTCCTTAGTTTCTGTCTTGGCCAGGCGACCCACCCAAATCAGCCGATCGACCGGCTGGGGGGTCCGGCTTCCCCATAAAGTGAAGTAAAGCCAAACTTTAGCCAAAAATACTTTGAGTGTAATTTTCATAACTCCAAACCATTTTAAGACATTTTGTAAATGCTTTTTATGACTTGAAACACTTCAAAAACACATTTTTACTCTACGTGTGCATTCAAATTTATTTTTGCTTTTATGAAATCAAATATGCAAGAGTTTAAAAAGTGTTTGAACAATGAAAAAGGAAGTTTGAGTCAAACATATACAATATTTAGGCATTTCACAAAAGAGCAAAAAACGTCCGGTACCCCTTATAATGTCTCTCCTCCTCCTTATGCCTTCTCATTTTCTTGGTCTTCAAATAATTCATTTTTGTTCATCTTCTTCCATCTTTCAAACATCTACTTGTATATCTAGGCATTTATCTTCACAAGATGCTTTTGGTTAAGCAATTATGAATACATATAAATTTTTATCATCAAAATTAATAGCAAGTATTTAGCCAACAATAACAATAATTTTTCTTATGAAATCTCTACAGTAACTAAATAGGATACTTAAATTCAGAAAGTAAAAAAGAAAATTGAAGGTTTTTGTTTGGAAAAAGAAAAGACGATCTATATTTATTTAAGTTTAACTCATTTGTAGAGGTTAAACTATTATTGAATTAAACAGTTAGTATTAAAAGAGAAACATAAATTTTATTTTTTATATGAATTCATGTTTATTTAATTCTTAAAATATAATTTAATAGGAATGTTTAAATTAATATAAAAAAATTCTATTTTTAAGAAAAACCAATCATATATTTTGCAACCCGAGGGTGACACAGGTGTTACATTAGTGTATATATATATATATATATATATATATATATATATATACAGATTTTCAATTTTTATAAAATAGTTGTGATAAAATATTTTATTTATAATTATAAAAAATAAAATAAGGAAAAATTACTAACATTACTTTTTTCAAATTAATAAAATAAGCATCTCATGATAAGTTCATTCCAAGCCCAGCCTAAAGAATGGCCTCCCTCTAGATAATTGCAGGATAGTTTAACGGATGCGCATTAGGACTTATATATGCCTTTTGTAGTTTGACTTGTTCTATCTTAAACTTGGCACAACTTTGAAGTATTTATAAGTTTTTTTTTTTATATTTAAAAGCAAAAATTAATTAATTTAATTCATTTTTAAATGAAGTTTTCATAAAAGCTGAAGCTAAAGAAAATTGTAAATTAATAGAACATCATGTCATAATTTTTTTTATTTTTTTCAAAAATATTATTCTATATTTTTAAAAATTTAATATTACACTTAAAATAACTGGAATCTTAACTACTAAATTACAAGATTAAATAACTTTGATTCAATAGTACTTTTACCCAAAGTTCTACAACTGAAAGTCTTATAATTAGACCAAGTAGAACCTAAGACATATTTTAATTTTTTAAATGGAGATTATATATTCAATGTAGTGACAATTGAAAGAATAATTTTCTAAGATGGACAAACTTCATATGCACACGGTATGTTTTCTATATTACGCCCTATGCACTAGGTGAGTCGAGAACCCTTAATTCAAAACAAAGAATAGATTCACTCGCGCCAATCATGAACCTGAGTCCTCTCCCCAAATACTGGCATCTCTAGGGATGGAGTGCTCTAATTTACCCGTGATCGTTTTTTAAGCAAAGGTGATAAAACGACAACGTAAACCCTTCTTTAACGGTCAAACCCAAGAGAATATATTAGCGCAGAACACCGAGATGCCCTTGCATCTTCTCATGGATATTCCTCTAATATTCTTGCCCAAACACCCCGGTGAGATCAACACGCCCCACTGCAACACTCGCTTCATGTATATAAATATGTATATACACAAGTACACAAACAAGATGCGTGTTTTTAAGGGGTTTGGGTCTTGATAAGGTACAGCTGAAGGAGGAAAGCCATGAACTTTAACAAGCACCTAAGATTGCTGATAGAAATAATCAAAGAAACAATCCCAGATTGGCGTGACAAGTTTGTCTCCTACAAAGCTCTCAAGAAATGGCTAAAGAAAAATTATCTTCAAAAAATTAATGTTGATATTGCTGCTGCTGCTGGTGATTTGGATACTAGGCCAAGTAAACGGCCCAGATTGAGCGATGATGACAGCAAGAATGAGATGGAGGGTGGAGATTGCGAGGATGGTGGTGGTGATGCGATGGTGGAGGAGGAGGTGACTAATTTTGAGGAGCTGTTGGGGAAAGAGATTGACAAGCTTAATGATTTCTTTCTTGAGAAGCAACAAGACTATGTTATTAAACTCAACGTATCTTTATTTCTTTTACTGTTCATTTATGTTTTGGCCTAATTTTCACCATTTTGAATTTTCTTGTTGATTTTGACATTTTTTTTTACGAGGGTGCACGTTTTATTATGCCATCGGAATTCATAAACTAGTTGCTTTTACTTCTTCACTTTTCCTTTTTTCCCTTTCTTATTAGAGGTGATAACGTTATTAAGCAATTGGGAAAAGATGAGAAAATTATGGATCTATTTTGGAGAGAAAATGGAAAAAAAAAGATTGTGAAAATTGTGGGTTTATCATGTGTTGCATCTCAATATGGCTTGAATGTTTTGATAGTATTCATTTTGGTTCTGAAGATTCACTTGGCTATGCAGTTTACTAGGCACTGCATACAAGTATATGTTAGCAGTTATTGTTTTCGGGTATCAATTATATATTGCCCTGCAGAACAATTTGTTCTACATAATTTCATCTCGTTTTAAGTCTGGCTAATTTAATTATCATGCCTTATCAATTCTTTAGCTTTCTAATGCTAAATCAGTGAAAGAAGTCTTCTTTTCATGTAAATGTAAAGATGAGTGCTGATTCTTTTATTTAATGAATACAGATTTTGCAAGAGAGGGTAGCAGAGACCAAGAATTCGAGCGAAGAACTGATGGAAGTAGGAAGAGAACTTGTTGATTTTCATGGACAAATTGTTCTTCTAGAGAATTACAGTGCCCTTAACTTCCTAGGTGATTTTGGCTTATCCTACTTATAATCTTTTTTTTTCCCCCTCTTGATGACTTGATTCCGTTATTATCTTGTTTGGCGTATTTGATATGTGGCTTTTCCTCTATTTTGTGATTATCACTCTCAACTTGCTATCGTTTGTTGTAACGGTGATCTTGGTTAGGCTTTAGTAGGGATCTAACTTCTTGTTCAATGGGATTCTTTTCAAGTGTAAGTGTATCTTTAAGTGGTGATACTTGTTAATGCTTGATACTGTTACAGTAGATTAGTAGCAGACTAGTAGATGCTACCCTGTTATCTTGTTAGGCTAACGCCAATAGTTCTGTCTATTTTCCCTCTACATTTAGGTGATTTGAGCCATTACCCTATATTTTAGGATACCCCATTTTTAGTTCGAAATGGTGAATTGAGGTATGGTAGACTAATCTGGCCAGCTACTGAAAGAGACAAGTAGAGTGGATGGTTTGAAAGATTCAATAAATTTATATGAACTTCAGAGTCAAGTGTTAATTGTCCTTGTTAGGGCTACTTTGAAACATTCAGAGCTGAATTTGGTAGAATGGCTGTCATATGACAAAATACTAGGTCACACAGATTATCATGTGCAAGGTACTAGGCTGGCCTTTTGTTCTTACTCTGAAATTTTGTTTGTACAGGACTGGTGAAGATTTCGAAGAAATATGACAAGCAAAGTGGTACTCATATTCGCTCGCTTTTCATCCAGAAGCTCGTCCAAGAACCATTTTTTAGAACTGAAACTCTAAACACACTAGTCCAGGAGTGTGAGAGAATGCTTCTACACTGCATCGGTACAATATCAGCTTCCTTTGGAGCTCCTGAAGACGAAGACCCAGATAACAGAGGTGAGGCTGAACACAGAGAGAAACTGCGCGGATTTCTTGTAGAACTTGCGCCAAGTGGAAGAATGGAAAACATTTACATGAGGCTTACTTCATCAGCATTGGAGGTGTTGAAGAAGATTCGAAGCCAAAGTTCTACAAAGAACGAATACTCCTTGCCTCCCATGTAAGGTAAGGACTTAGAGGAGGTCTAGAACCGGCAGCCGAGAAGTTGAAGTGACAAGGCTTCCCTTGTTACTTTACTTCAGATATATCTATCCATTTCATAGTTCACGCATGTATTTCCAATACTAGGTTTCACACTCTCCCTTGTTACTTTACTTTAGACATGCCCATCCATTTCATACATGTATTTCCAATACTAGATTTTGTAAAGAAAAGCGCTGAATACAAACTTCATTAAGGTTAAAATCAATCTTGAGAAGGATTGAATTGGCTAGCGTGAAAAAAGTCAATTTGCCTTGTTTTTTTTCAGTTTCTACTCCGTTTACTTTTATCCGTGCTATAACATTTTCCTTAGCTATGAATCATTTTGCACCATGGTGGCATGTGTTTTTACTAGTTTTCCCTTGATTTGTAATTGCATAAGGACATATTGGACAAGTATTGTTTGCACATTGGTAACTAATAGGCTGTGACGCGTGTTATAACTTCGTATTGGTGTTTTGTTTACTTTCTCTTTTGAAGTAGTAAGCGTATTTTGTCGAGTTAAAAGAACTTTACGATACAAAGATTAGTAAACCAATAGACGTTTGAAGGATACAACAGCAAGTATGACTATCATCATGATAGAAGGGTCGTAAACATTAGTATAGCTAGCGCCTGTAGTTCAGTGGATAGAGCGTCTGTTTCTTAAGCAGAAAGTCGCAGGTTCGAACCTTACCTGGCTCGATACTTTCCATTTTTTTTTATATGTATATTTTTTCTGGGCGGGGTTTCAAATCTGCTGGTCTGAGTTCTGAAAAGTCACCTAAACAAATATACACAAGCCTCTTGTGATGACACTGGGAATTGTCTCTTTTTTTGGGTAAAATTCTGCGGATCATCTAACAAATACAAATCCCAAAATGACATGTAGTCATTCTTCATCATGTGAAGGGTTCAAGCTGCGAAAATAATCACCTATACATGGTAATCTATTCCGATGCTTTTGAAAATAATCAATTAATCATCTAGATTCTATAAAAAGATTTGCACCGGATATTGAAATTCTTTCAATATAATAATCTATTTCCAGATCATAACCCCTTCAATTGAAAGTCCAAAAATGGTATGCAATCATTATTCACTAATACGAAGGGTATGAGTTGCGAAAACAATTCACCTAACTACATACTAGCCTCTTCTAAAGATCCTGTGAAAGGGTTTGCACCAAATATCAAAATCTCTTTGGTCGAATAATTTATTTGTGGATGGAGAGTGGAAATTCATTACATACAATCATCTAACAAGTACAAGTCCAAAAATGGCATGCAACCATTATTCACTAATATGAAGGGTTTGAGTTACAAAAATAATTACCTAGATATATACAAGTTTCTTCTAATAATTTTGTGAAAGGATTTGTACTAAATATCGAAATTCCTTTGGTTAAATCATCTACTAGTGCTGAATATCAAAATTCAAAAGAAAACCCTTCAATTGAGTCATCTAATAGAAACAAGTCAAGAAATGCAATAATTGATTCATTAGTGACCATAACCGCAGGATCATGTAATAGCAAGAATGTAAATACGAATAATCTCTTTAAAACTTAGTACATAGTCATTAATCAAGAGAAAGTAGGATACATATGTATTGTTTAGATTGATTTTCGCAGAATATATTTGCTAGAGGAATCAATAAAGTCTTCATCAACAAAGATAAATGAAATTTAAGGTTTGTCTCAAAAAAAAAAAAAAGAAAAGGAAAATGCAAGGTCACTTGGTTGCCAATCTGCTTGGCTAAGCTTATTTGGAACTTATAAACTGTAAATAGAAATAAGTCTGTTAGAGACGTCAAAAAAAATAAAATAAAATGCAAGGTTTGTTCCAAGAAAAAAAAAAGGAAAGGAAAATGCAAGGTCACTCGATTGCTGGTCTATTTGGATAAGTTTATTTGAGACTTATACGCTGTAAATGGAAAAAAGTATATAAGAAATATATTTTTTTTAAATCTTATAAATTACGAAATAAGCAAAGCCAAATGGGTTCTGCATATACTATTTATCACGTCGTTTGTTATAACGTGGGCCTTTGATGCTTGTGCAAATATAGGTGATGTTGTTCGTGGGTCCATCTAGCCATATTCAAAATCTTTTCTCATCCCAATCCATAAAGGCAAGTGACTCATTTTTGGCCTCCTTTTTTATCGAGTGTCCCTTGTTTCGCATTTTAAAAATTATTGCAAATTGAAAAAAGATACGTTGTTAAGACATAAAGAAAGTGATCATCTCTAAATTCCCAGATTAGATTTGCCAAAAGGAGAATTTCACAAAAAGTTCAAATATTGATCAATTAGTTTATCTTGAAAGATATTTAAATGACCAAAAAAAAAAATTATTCCTCTTTTTTAATACAATAAACTCATTTTGAACAAAATCATATTGAATTCACCCCCATGTTATAAATCTTGTGGGCAACTGTGCACTCAATATATACTATAAGTCAGTAATCAATAATATTTATGACGAGATAGTATAAATTCAAACAAAAAATTTATAATTATAATAAATTATTATTCTATTACTCCAATATTCTAGATATATAACTATCCCTCATTAAGGCTTATTAGTTCAAGCAAAAAATTTGTTTGGGAAGAAATTATTTGGAATGTTAATAAATTTTCAACAATCTACACATACATATGACTCCAGTGACCTTTATGATTCGCCGCCAAGCGCAACGTTAGATTTAAGAGAGAAAGAAAAGAAAAAGAAAAAATAAAAAAGAAAAGGAAAGAAACCAAGACGACATCGTACTAACCGAAATATCTACTTCACCCAGGGACAAAAGCGTCAAATCACACCAGTTCCATCCCCCAATTTAATCTTGATGGTCGAGTCTCTGGGCTCATTTCCTCCTCTGTGCAGTCGCGCTCCAAACCCTAACCCTAATCCCCCTAAAAAAACCCTACAGTTCTCAGCACATTCATCAGGTAAAAACCAATATATATTAACGCATATATGTGCATATGTGTGTGTTTATATATGTGTATGTGTATGTGTGTGTTTTTGTTTGAATAAAAGCGGGCGTAGAGATTTGGGTTTGAAATTTGAAACCCTAAAAAAATAGTTTATTTGCTCCGATCTGTGCAGTAGAACGATGGGAGAGACAAAGGAGAACGACGCATATGAGGAAGAGCTTCTCGACTACGAGGAAGATGACGAAAAAGCCCCCGACTCCGTCAACAACAAGCTCAACGGCGAGTCTGCCAAGAAGTAAGCATCCGTTACTCTCTTGCTCTTAATTTTCCCCCCAAAAATATTACCTTTTTAAAAATAAAATTTAGTTTTTTTTTTGTGTGTATAACTGTATTCTTTAGCGTGTTTGGTTTGAATATTTTTATTTCCTGACGGATAGTTTTTTTTTTAAAAGTATTTTTCGATTAGCGGTGAAAGGTGCAAAATTTTATGTTTTCTTTTTTTTTTTGAAAGATTTTTTGGTTGAAGTCAGTTTTTTGACCGGCTACAGATTTAGGTTAATTTTAATTCCTATCTGTATATGTCATGTTTATGTCCATAGATGTGTCTTGCTTGTGGATTTATTTGGTGGTCCTTTTTTTTTTTTAATTAGTTGACCCTCCGTCGAGGGGTTCCTCTGTTCTTTTGTTATATGGGTATCTGTTTTTGATTTGTTATGAAGTGAAACTGAGTGAGCAAGCCTGGCTTTTGACTAGTTTCTCTGGAAATTTTGGAAGTGAGTGTAACCATAAAAATATGGCACTGATTGGTTGGGATATTACAGAATTTGTACTTTTGACTTCTTAAAAGTATCTGATTAGGTTTATATGGTATATGTTACCCGTGAAGCAAAGAGCAAAGGATGGTACTGTTTAAATCAGCTGGATTGTTGTTTCATTTTTTTTTTTGGCTTGTGTCCTTTGACCCTGCTAAAATGGTTGCCTTTTTTGACTCATTACTCATCGGTTTTCTGATTTAATGGTGTTGCTAGCTTAATTATTGACATTTAATAATGTGATTTAGTTTTAGAAAAAGTTCTTTAGTGTTTTTAGTACGTGACTGGCAACTTTATATTTTTAATCAATTTCATCATAAGTTGATGGATGTGCTTGTTCTCGAACACAGAGGTTATGTAGGAATTCACAGTTCCGGATTCAGAGACTTCCTGCTGAAGCCAGAGCTTCTTCGTGCTATTGTGGATTCAGGGTTTGAGCATCCATCTGAAGGCAAGACTTTTTACATGTGATTGAATGCTTTTATTGAAGTCAAAATTGTCATCTCTCTATGGTTTGGTTTCCTGTAATCAGTTAAATTGGTTATTGTCATCGTTGGGCTCATTCTCTTGTCACATAACGTCAGTATTAAGTTGCATAGTGAGTTTTTCTTAATACTTCTATGTGCACATACTTCCTCATATCAAGTTATAGAGAAATATTGTAAGTTGCAGTCTTGTTCATCCAAACAAACGTGGCCTTCTCCAATTTTATTTTTTTCTCCTCTGGTTGCAACCTGAGGAAAGTAGCATTGAGATTAATATCCGCAGTGATTTACGTCTGTGTGTTTCTGTGAGGCCAGTTATTTATTTACTTGGCTTTTGACACTAAGTCCAATTGGAACTTCTAAATCTGCGTCCTTCTCCTCAAGCCAATCTTTTTTCACGAGACTACATTGTTGTAATTTGATTTGCCTTAATGTTTTCAAGCAACGCAAAACATAATTCCCTAATTTGCCTTTCACATTGGTGGATTGATCTGTTGACTGAAACTGAATTTCTTCGTTGGAGATATATGCATCTTCTCCCTCTGTCTTCTTGTTGTATTCTTCTACCATTTTGCGGTTAGGTTGTTGCATTGATGGCTTAATAAATACGTGCCTTCTGTTTTACAGGTAAATCACTATAAGAAATCCTAATTTGGAGAAGTACAATGGTAAATTTTTTTAATTGAAACTGAGGCTTCCTTCGCTCCAATTTCTTTGGTTCATTAGTGCAACACGAGTGTATTCCTCAAGCAATTCTGGGAATGGATGTTATCTGTCAAGCGAAATCTGGAATGGGTAAAACTGCTGTTTTTGTTCTATCCACATTGCAGCAGATTGAACCTGTTCCAGGTCAAGTTGCTGCCCTGGTTCTATGTCACACGAGAGAACTTGCTTACCAGGTATACTTCTGCTTTACTAGTGTTTTAAGAAATTATCTTGTCTTCGCAGCAAATCTGCATGAGGCTATGTTTTTTGGTTTCATTTCTTTCTTCTATCCCAAGATTGCAGAGAACAAGTGTTATTTATTGTGTTTATTTTTTTGTTGCAGATTTGTCATGAATTTGAGAGGTTCAGCACCTATTTACCTGATATCAAGGTTGCTGTATTTTATGGTGGCGTCAATATCAAAATTCACAAGGATCTTTTGAAGAATGAATGCCCTCACATTGTGGTTGGAACACCTGGGAGGGTGCTTGCATTGGCCAGAGATAAAGATCTCTCACTGAGAAATGTGAGGCATTTTATACTTGATGAATGCGACAAGATGCTCGAGTCCCTTGGTATGCCTTGCACGTACTAGTTTTCCTTATATAATGTAAGGTTTTGTGGACCATTTTTGATTTTTTATCTTCTGCAGATATGAGGAGAGACGTGCAGGAGATCTTCAAGATGACCCCTCATGATAAGCAAGTTATGATGTTCTCTGCAACACTTAGTAAAGAGATCCGCCCGGTTTGCAAGAAATTTATGCAAGATGTAATGTCCCATGGCCAGTTCTAGTTGAATTTAGAAGTCTACCATTTTTCATTATTCCAGCTTTCTCCAGGCGATACTAACGAATGGTGGTTGAAGCACTATATGCTTGTCGGATTTATCTGTCTATCCATCTATCTGGATCTAAATTGCTCTGGGAAAGGGGTTGTAGCAGCCAAAGCTTTGTGGGTTAGGTCTGACTGTGGAGTGGCCCCATTTCGCATAATTTCTGATTTTTTTTTCATTATCTGTAGATTCTGTAGATTATGTTTGCTAGTCATTAATGGCTTCCTTAGGCTCTTTTTGGTTTTTATATTTTTGGGGATTCAAGAAAATCTGGGGTGAATTCCAGTTATGGTGAGGTCTGTGCTGATGTCCTGGTCTGGAGTGTTTATAGTCGCATAATAGGACCTGAATAGCAGCGTGAGCACTAGTTGGTGTAACTAATAATGTACCAGGAAGGACGCAAATCAGATGGACTGGAACCTGACTTCTGGGATTATTCAATCATCATTCATTTCGCACTGGATTGCATTACCTTCAGCAAGGCTCCTAATGTGCTTTACTATGACATTTCTTCCTTTTCAGCCTATGGAAATTTATGTGGATGATGAGGCGAAGTTGACTCTGCATGGACTTGTACAGGTATGTGTTTGACATTAGACCATATGCATTTTCCTTTTTACTCTGTTAGACCTCATTAACGGTTGTTCCATGGCAGCACTACATCAAATTGAGTGAGATGGAGAAGAACCGGAAGCTGAACGATTTGCTTGATGCATTGGACTTCAATCAAGTTGTCATATTTGTCAAAAGTGTAAGCAGGGCAGCTGAGCTGAACAAGTTGCTTGTGGAGTGTAATTTTCCGTCTATCTGCATCCACTCTGGCATGTCCCAGGAAGAAAGGTGTGTTTTACATTTGATAGTCTGATAGCGGAAAACATTATTCCTTCTAGTTCATGTCATCTCTGGATTGTTTCAGTTACCCTAGTATTTAAGATATCAGTTCACTGAGGAGTCAAATAGGAGAAAGAAGCTTTATTGACCAAATGTGGTGGTTGATGTGTTGTAGTGTTTTTATGATTTCAAGTAGCTTTCATTTATTTCTTTAAGCATTATACTCTATGAATTTCCCTTTTTTGGTGTTTAGAAGGGGACTTCCATATAGCTATTATCCTCCAAGGTTGTTGGTTGTTTTGGTTTTGGAAAATCATCTGAAGTTTTTATGTGTCAGTCTACCCCTTTTCTTGTCTTTGAGGAGAAAGAAGTCTCGAGATTGTTCATCTTTCTATTACATATATTTTCATTGGCAGTGTTAACCTGAATGGTTATATTTTGCAGATTGACGCGATACAAGGGCTTCAAGGAGGGGCACAAAAGGATTCTTGTTGCAACAGACTTGGTTGGTAGAGGAATTGACATTGAGAGGGTCAACATTGTCATCAACTATGACATGCCTGATTCTGCAGACACTTATTTGCATAGGGTGGGTATAGGTTGCTCATTTTCAATCAAGTTTTTCCTGTGTATTTCCTCGAATGTTTTCCTAATATTCTTCCTTTGTGAGTGATTGTGAACAGGTTGGTAGAGCAGGGAGGTTTGGTACCAAAGGTCTTGCCATTACCTTTGTTTCTTCTGCATCCGACTCTGATGTTCTCAATCAGGTTCGCAGAGCAATAATAGTTTTATTTTGGATTGGCTGTAATCTCATTCCTGGAGGTAATGTGTTTGCTGGTTTCCGGGATTGTAGGTTCAGGAGAGGTTTGAAGTCGACATTAAAGAGCTTCCTGAGCAGATTGATACCTCGACTTACAGTATGTCATTCTTCTCCTTCATGTCTATTTAGTGTCCAAAAATGTTCTTATGCATGAGCTAGGCAAAGTTTTTTTTTAAAAACCAAGGAAGGCAAATTCGCTCCTAGACCATGCTTCTGCGCTTTCTAGGCAAATTATCCATAATTCGCTAATTATATTATATCTCAAATTTGTTTTCCAGTTCTGCTTTTTCAATCCCCCTTTCTTCGTCTTGGCTTGTGGGAAAAGTAATTTTGGGTCCTATTAGGATAGCAACAATATATTTCATGCACGTGCTTTTGGTGGTTGGGGTGGTTGAAATAATTCTCCAATGAACTTTTCCTAGTTGGTCCTAGGATTATTCTGGTTTTCACTTGTGTTCTTTTGGGTTTGGCGGTGAGGAACTTTTATCCTTTTCACTTGTATCATTTCATCTATCGCTCTCTTATACGAGTCTAAACTTGTTAGCCATTTTGGCTGAAATGTTTAGTTCTTGTGTGACTGTGGTACAGGCCTCTTGGCCAAGTATGTCTTTTGCATGCTTTAGGCATTGGTTCATCTGTCTTGTGCTAAATCTTTTAAGTTTTAGCTGTTTGTCATAACTGGATTTGGTCATTGACTTGGTCCTTCATTTGATGTTCTGCAGTGCCATCGTAATCATGGGGCCAAGGACGTACATCTGTTGCGAATTGAGTATGGCAGAGTTGAGAAAAGCAGACGCAGATTTCTACAATGTCCTTTTGATACTGCTGAATGTTTGTAACCATTTGGATGAGATTTGTAGTCCGCACTCTACCTCAACTATTGTACCTTTATGAAACCTGTATTAGGTCTTATGGGCTTGGGTTAGAGAAGAATTATACATAAGAATCTTATGACTTATTGGTTCTTTCATAATTCCTGTAGCTTGATTTTGATGGTCATATTGTTGCTGTTTGAAGTACTATGTTTTAGTTCTTTATGTGAGACTCGACTAACTTGCCCCATTTAATATATGGTGGCAGGGGGGATGTTTTGCCCTTCTATTCCGCCATATCGCTCTCTGCGTTGCTACCTCTGTGAGACTCTGTGGAAGGCCGTTGTTATAAGAGGGTCCGGATCTTAACCATGATTGGTGCCTTTTGCAGTTGCGATTTGTGTGGTGATGGTGTGGGCTCAGAAAAGTTTTTGGAGTTCCTTTGTTTGATCATTTTGACTAACATCTTTGTGTGAAAACATTTTGATGTGTTAGCTGCACTTAAGCTTGTTGTGATTGCTCTTCCTTTTAGGGCCAATGATGCTTTATTTTGTTATTGTATTTATTATCACTACTTGTTCTTGAATCTATCTTTTTTCGTAGTTCATGTGCAAATTTATTGCTCTTTGTCAGGTCGTGTATATTTTTCAATTTTCATCAACTAAATAATCATGTATATTCAGATAATGCTGGTCTGTCTTCAAGGTAAAGCATCACCATGGTACATACTTCTTGCTTTAATTTTGTTTAATTTTGAATTTATTTCAAACCAAATCATTTGGTTTTTACTGCAAATTAATTAATTGGTTTTTAGTTATATGAGCAACCGACTTTAATATAAGCGACATTTCTAAAGTTATTTGATTCGGTTTTGATTTTTATAAAAAGTTGTAGATGAAAAATTTGAGAAAGTAAAGAAAATAAAAGTTGATACAATAATTATATATAGAATTAAAAATTATTTTAACAGATTGGTTGGAACAAATGAATTTTACAAAATTTTTATTTCAAATGAATTATTTTTGTGAAATTCATTTGCAAATTTAATTTTTTATTTCTGATAGTATTTGACCAAAATATGTAATTTATTTAAAATTTTAAGATTTGTAAATTCTGAAATTGTTCTAATTATATTTAAATTTTAGCCTAAAATGTAGAATTTACAATTTCACCAAAAATAAATCCATGAAAATCTCATGACAAAAATACCCGTATAATTACAAACATGATACAACATTATCTTTATTTATATAATCTTATTTAAGTAAAATGTATATATTAATTTTAATTTCACATGTGTTTCAAGCATAATTCAAATTTACAAATAATTGAATTGATTTAAAATTGTTTTACGTATTTAAATAATAGAATTTATTTTCAAATGTTGTTCCTTGTGGAATGCGTTTGCAAATAAAATGAATACATGTTACAAAAGTTTCCAAATAATATGTAAAGTTACTTAACTAACCAAATCAATTAGAAAAGTTGGTTGGTTTTACCAATCCATCTCCACTATCAAAATAGACATTTCTTTTTTTTTTTTCCCCCTTTTTTTATTTTTTCTTTGGTCGATTCCATACAATTAGCAGGGATTAATCCCAGATACAAAGCTCGAGCACTAGGGCTTTGGTAAAGTAGACATTTCTTGATTGTGCAGCGTCGTGTGTCTGCCTAGCAAGGGGTGGTCCGATGCCCCTTTACTCACCTAAAGCTCTTCTGTGCAGATATATTTGAGTTGGCCCAGTTTAGGAATATTATTGGAGGGCCTCTCTGTTGTCCCTGGAAAAATCTGTTCTTTTGTTGTTGACTCTGGTTTGTATGTTTTCAAGATGGTTATGCTTGACCACTTGTCGAGGTGTTCTTATTTGTTTCCCCTTCGCTCAATTTTGATTTCTTGCTTCTTGAGGAATTGATTTCTAATGAATCAAAGTCAAATTACTATTTATGTTGCTTTGGAGAGAATACCAAATTTTCCGGACTAAAAATTTTAGACACGCAAGCGAAACGAGTATTGTAGGTGAAAAAAAAGTTAGTATTGGTAAAAAAGGGGGATGGTTTAGATGTACGGCTTGATGAAGCCTAGATAGACGGGGTTCGCCACGCTAGAATCAAATTGAGAGAACTTCCTAAGGCCACTAACATGATGATATTTGTAAGATGGATCACAAGTTGACAAAGAGCAGCATTTTTTTCCCCTCTTTGTTGGTCAATAAAGAACATCAAGTAACTCAAGTTATTATGCTTTATGAGACGAAAAATTACATATATTAGATTCTTAGTAAAGGACATAAAGTTGGCTACTTTAAACATTTTGGTCAAGCCAAAAAAATTGTAGGTAAATTTGTCTTCATTTTTGAGAAATTTGCAGGAAGAGACAACATAAATCTTCAAACTAGTAGTACCGACTATTCTTGTTAATCCTTGTATGCATAGATATGCAAGATTAGGCTCTCTTTCATTTTGGTTTTTCATCCATGAGAATGCTTACAACTCTATTGTTATATGCAATTTTGCTTTTTCAATCACCTGATTGCTTAGCAAAATCTAACTTCTCTTTTCCTTCATTTGATTCTGGAAGTTGCAACAATGGTGGCAATTTAATTTGCTGGGGATCAGTTACTGCATCAGATGGAGCCTTAAACATTACTCCAGACCTGGCAGGGGAAGAAGAAAACAACAAGGTTGGACGTGTCTTGTTTCGCTACCCTGTGCTCGCGTGGCCGGCAAGTTTCTCCACCATCTTTACTATAAGGGTTTTGACTAATTCAGCAGTGTCTGGTGATGGGATGGCTTTCATCTTAGCTCAGGATGATAAGCCTTCCCCTGCTGAGAGTTTCGGATCGTTTCTTGGAATACTTGATCCGAACACTCGTGGTAAATATAGTTCATACACTTTCTGTTGAATGTCATATAGAAAATGGCATGTTGATTCATATTAAGTAAGTCTGACTTCGTGTTGGGATTTTACTGTGGATGCAGGAGGCGTTCTTCGTCAACTTGCAGTAGAGTTTGATACGTTTAAAAACGAGCATGACATAGACAACAACCATATAGCAATCGACACAACAACTATTGAGTATCCGGTTGCAGCGAAAAGCCTCAACAGCACAGGGATATATCTGAAGAGTGGAAGAGAGATTACTGTCCGGATTGATTACGATGGATGGAGCAAAATGCTGCAGATTTATGTGGCATATGTTGGGGATGCCCTGGTGAATTTTCTCAGCCATGAGATAATTATGCCGGAAACTGTTCCACGTTCGGTCTATGTCGGCTTTACTGCTTCCACTGCCTATTTCTCTGAGACTCATCAGGTTCTGAACTGGAACTTTACTGAATATGAGTTGCCATATCATTCTCTAAAGCAAGGCATTGAGACAAACAAGTCAAGGGTAGTGCTAGCTGTCGTGATCCCAGTGACCGTAGTTCTGTTATTGCTTGTATTTCTGATGCTGTTTCTAGCGCGTAGGAAGAGAAAGGAGAGATTTGTGGAGAAAGAAGACCTGGAAATGCTATCAAGGAATGCTGCCAACGCCCCTAAAATGTTTACTTACAGGCAGCTTTCGAAAGCTACTCGCAGTTTTAGGAAAGAAAATCTACTGGGGACTGGAGGATTTGGGAGTGTTTACAGAGGGTTTCTATCAGATCCTACAACAACCATAGCTGTAAAGAAAATTAATGCAACTTCAAAACAAGGTTTGATACTCTGCTTGAAACAAGTCATTAAGTTACCTATCCAAGTAATTTCAAACTTGTTTAAAGAAATCCAAGTTATCCTATTTATTAGGCATGTCGCGTCAACGGAAAGCGGTTCAGTTAAAGGTTCCTTCAGTAGCAGAATCCTTCTTGAGATAAGAATGTAGAAAAAGAATTAGTGTACTGACATTATTCACATCTTTGAAACAATACTTTTGTTTCTTATTTCCTGGGAGTATATATAGGAATGATAGGTAAAAACTCTTGTTGGATTGCTTCACATTTAAACTGAACGATTTCAAACATCATAACATGTTCTTGCATTATCTGCATTAGTTTATGAATCCATATGACAATATATAAATTTCTGTCCATGTTAGGTACAAAGGAGTACTTGGCTGAGATTTGCACGATTGGTCGCCTCAGGCACAAGAACCTGGTGCAGCTGCGTGGATGGTGCCACGATCACGAGCAACTCCTCCTAGTTTACGATTATATGCCAAACGGTAGCCTTGACCGGTACATTGGCAAGAGTTGTCTCGACTGGAAAACTAGATACAAGGTCCTGACCGGACTTGCTTCTGCAATCGTATACCTCCACGAGGAATGTGGCACCCCTGTTGTCCACCGTGATGTGAAGCCTAACAATGTGATGCTAGATTCTGACTACAATGCTCATCTAGGTGACTTTGGCCTGGCAAGATTACTCCAGAACGATGACTTTGTCACGACCATGGTGGCTGGAACTCCCGGTTACTTGGCTCCTGAGGTCATTTACACCGGCAGGGCTACGCCAGAATCAGATGTTTACAGCTTTGGAATGGTTGTTCTTGAACTGGTATGCGGGCGAAGATCAAGGGGGATGATAATGGACGAAAATAGTTTGGTTGATCATGTCTGGAGCTCATACGAAAAAGATGAAGTACTAACATGTGTGGATCCGTTGCTTGAAGGCAATTTTGACATGGAACAAGTGACGCGAGCATTGATCATCGGGCTAGCATGTCTGCACCCTGACCGGATGTTTCGGCCGAGGATGAGAAAGGTGGTCCAGATTTTGATGAATCCGGATGAGCCCCTGATGAAACTGCCGCAGTCTCGGCCAACTGCAGTGTGTATTTCATGGCGTTGTCCTACCGATGCAACTACGACAGATTTTGGCTCCAGCAGTGCTCCTGTTAGGCGGAATTCTATGGAGTCTATTGCTGAGATCACCATCCAGGCTGATGCATGATAAGGACATGATTGCTTCATTGTAGCAGATTGATATACATTGTAACTCAACTATTAATTATTCTTGTTCTTTTTTTTTCCCAGGAACTAATTTGTATAAGACGACAATTTCGGTATTAGTGACCATACAACTATTAATTATTCTAGTTCTTTTTTTTTTTCCCCAGGGAATAATTTGACTATTAATTATTCTTGTTCTTTTTTTTTTCCAGGAAATAATTTGTAAATTCTAAGATGACAATTTTGGTGTTATTAGTGACCATACAACTATTAATTATTCTTGTTCTTTTTTTTTTCCAGGGAATAATTTGTAAATTTTTAGACGACAATTTCAGTTTTAGTGACCATATTCATTATTATGACAACTATTAATTATTCTTGTTCTTTTTTTTTTTCCCAGGGAATAATTTGTAAATTTTTAGACGACAATTTCAGTTTTAGTGACCATATTCATTATTATAATGCTATAGGCTAATAGTTAATTTTTCAGAGTATATTAGATATGATTGAATTTATTTGTATTAGTGATCATCTTTATTGTTATGATGCTATAGGCTAATAGTTATTTTTCAGAGTATACTAGATATGATTGAATTTATATGAGTTTACAAGATAAGCAATATTCAATATCACCATCTAATACAGAAAGTAGCTGCAAAGAGAGAAAAAACGACAACGTTTCTCTCAATTGCGTTTGCCGGGAGTCGAACCCGGGTCTATTGCTTGGAAGGCAATTATCCTAACCGTTGGACTAAAAACGCATTTCAATGGCACAACTGCCATTTACTTTAAAAATCTAAACAAAGTATGACTTCCAAATTACTTTCCAAATCAGTAAGTGCTGCTAGAGAGAGTGGGGATGCCATACCCAAAAACAAATATTACGAATTTTTATGTTTGACTTTGGACACCTAATAATGTTTTTTATGAGTTTAAAAATTAGCTTTTTAACTTATTTTTGAAAGAACTTTTAGTTGAAAGTAGAGCTATAAAAAAATAAAAATAAAAATAAAAATTCTACCGCTAGGCACCTATATTTATGAAGATCCTCCTAACGAAATCAGGACATTCAGTAATGATGTCTGAGGAGTTTTATCTCTTATAAGAATTCCAACTTAACCTGGTGCAGCTTTTCTTAAAAAAAAAAAAAAATCCAAATTAGGACTTTTCAAAAGAAGTTTCTGCGAAGCTGCCATTACAAAATACACACCGACTAGCAGAACAGATACAGATGCTGATAAAAATATTAGAAGCAGGGAGTAAAAGGTGCTTATTGTGTATATTAAAGAAAAGGCCACTAGCCCCATTAATTCATAATATGACATGACGCTGAGGCTGAAATGCAATCAACCCTTTGAGTGGGAAGCAAATGCAGGAATCACTTTTTGGCTGAAAAGATCAAGAAATATCTGCTCATGCTTTCATTTTCCACAAAGTTCTGTAGTCATTAGTTTATTTTTTAAAAGGGTTAGTCCGAAGGCGAATCTCTTCCCCATCTGTGCCAGAGGCCCTATGACTAGGTGAGATATAAATCAGGGATGTGCATGAGTGACAGGGGGTTAGTCCGAAGGCGAATCTCTTCCCCATCTGTGCCAGAGGCCCTATGATTAGGTGAGATATAAATCAGGGATAGGTGAGATATAAATCAGGGATGTGCATGAGTGACAGGGGGTTAGTCCGAAGGCGAATCTCTTCCCCATCTGTGCCAGAGGCCCTATGATTAGGTGAGATATAAATCAGGGATGTGCATGAGTGACAGCCCTACCAGGAAGAGGTGACAGGGGGTTAGTCCGAAGGCGAATCTCTTCCCCATCTGTGCCAGAGGCCCTATGATTAGGTGAGATATAAATCAGGGATAGGTGAGATATAAATCAGGGATGTGCATGAGTGACAGCCCTACCAGGAAGAGGATCAACAGGTCACGAACCCAGCAGCAGCCCCCGCAATATTTCAGCAGGGTACTGTCACCACACGGGTTCGAACCCGGGTTGTCAGGGTGTCTCCACCCCAATCACCTGGTCACTTACCAACTCACCTATACCCTTGGAGGCATAGTCATTAGTTTATTGTTTCCTTATAAGTAGGTTTGGTAATATATGTTATTGACTATTTTACTTCACACTTTTAAGTTATATATAATACATTACAAAGAAAAGATGAGAAGAAATGTAATTCCTTTCCTCGATAAGCAATAGGAGGTTGTTAGATATCACTTTGTTTTCATTACTACGTGGTCCTTCACAAGATTAATTTATAATCTTGTGAAATGACAAGGTTAAACTTTTAATTAAACGGACAACATTGAGAGCCTATTTGACTGAGCTTATTTAGGGCTTATAAGTTGTAAATAGTTAAAACAAATATTTGAGAGAGTTTTTTTTTCCCCCTAGAGTCTTATAAGCAACAAAATAAGTAGAGCCGAATAGGCTCTGAGTTCTTTTCGTCTAAAATTTAAACTCTCGTACAGAAAAATTGTCATATCTATTTATTGATTTAACAATATATCTATATATGTTTAGTTTACGTGTTCAAATAATAATTTTTTAATTTGTTTCTCATGACTTTTTGGCGAACTAGCTACTTTTTCTTTCTTTTTTTCCCATCCCAAGAAACCTCCCTCCCTGCAACCCATCTCTCCACATAGTTACAAACCCAAACAAACAATAAAAGAAAAATAAATGGAAAAAGAAAGGAATTTAGTTCTAAACTCCCTTTTCTTTTTGACTTTACTGTGATTTTCTTGAAAAACAAAGAGGTGTGATAAAGATGAGGTTGGTATGAAAGATTTAATATTCATCAAATTTACTATTTTAGAGTTTATTCTTTAAGTCCTAGGGAAGAAAGTTTCAATCAATTACTAGTTACTTATACATGTAAAAGTTTAATATTTATACACATAAATTTTAATAATTTCTTACGAAAATTAATTTTCCATTATAGGATTTTTGAGTACTTTCCGAGTTTATATCTTAGCTATCTCCAGCTGCCTCCCATGCATGTATGTCATTAATTTTTCTGCCTCCATCACTCCCCCAAGCTTTGACTATGATTGTCCTACGAACCCAACCCATTTTTTCACATGTTCAGACTCGTTGCTTCCCATGTTCCCACTTCTTTTGTTTAATTATAAGAAGCCAAAAGTTGTTCTGTTCTTTTCCTTTTCACAAAATTTTCAAATGTAAATGCGAGAAAATTTAAATGTTACGAGAAATAACTTGGCACTTGATACTTAGTATAAGAACGGGTTTGAATACTTTTCTTTGTAGACAAGATATGTTATCGGTTCGAATCACACTGTAGTATTAAAGTCCAGGTTATCGGTCCGAATTTCATCATTGTTCATTTAAAAATATTAAAATTATATACACGTAAGTTTATAACAACTCCACTTGCAAGTGAGAGAGTGTTAATATAATACATAAATAGACTAATATTTTTTCTATAAATTTAAATGTCTGGATGGAGTGGTAATATATTGACTTTCACTTTTATGTTAATTATTTTTTTATAAAATTGATTAGTTTTTAATTCAAGTTTAATATTTAATATTCACAGTCATGATGGGGTGCGTATAGCCGTACCTACAGCTTGTCCTTGATGATGACCTCGAATTTTGTTCCCAGACCAGCTAATGAACATAAAACTTCAAAACATTGACCGGTCAAAATATCCAAAATATTGTTTATCTTGCTTACTTCTTCCATATTTCCTTTTAAAGAATACAATTCTCAAGAACTAACAATATTACCATGTGGAATATTGGGTTCACACACTAAAATATAATAATCAATTTTAGCAAGAAATATTATATTTTCGAATATAGTATATGAAAGCATATGTGTTTTTCCGAACTCGTTTATCCCATGTGGCTTTGTCTTTTATATCTTTATATCATTTATATATATATATTCTTATTCTCACTCTATTTTTTGGTATTAACTAAAATATAACCCTTTCGATGCATGGAAAAATTAATGATTACTTTATAAAAGATAAATATATTTTATTAAATTTTATTTTTAATAATAATTATGGATTTTTTTTTATGAGAGTTCAAGAGAGATTAGATAGAATATGTAAGTTGAAATAGTAGTACATAAGGAGATTTGGTTTAAATTACGAAATAATTTTAGTTGAATGGAAAGGAACGAATTCAATATTTTTGAGACAGAAAAAATTGTAAAATAATGACATGACACTTATGAAAAAGACATATACAATCTTTAAGTTGAATTGCAGGTAAAAGAGAATACAATATCTGTCTCAAACGTAAATTCTAGCACAACGAGATAAACATTTTATAAGCCCTTTTGCCCAGATGACAAGCTCAAAGGAACACTCTCTACATTGTCCTGCCCATGGTTTTAGCAATAAGTAAGTAATATAATCCATAATTGGAGAGAGATTTTCTATAACCTCAAATCTTTTCCAATGCATATTCTTTTCTTGTGCCCCCTATATATATATATATATATATATATATATTGTTGCTTAGCAGAGCCCCAGACCTCCAACTTTTCATCTTACTTAGGGCACAACACACACTACATACAATCATTTGCTCATAATACCTTCGCAAGCATAAAGATATGGAAAAGGCTTCCATGAGATCAATTCTTCTCTTCGCCTTCTTGCTCATCATAGCAACAGGTTGGTTACTCTCTCTCTCTCAACCCCCCAATGCATGCGTAGACATGCTGTACTTCCTGAGCATACCTCGTCATGAATTTTCAATTTTTTGTTAAGAGTATTGTCTGAAATGTATGTTGCATTGAAGTTTTCGCTCCTAAAAAGAATTCAAGTCTCGGTATGTAAATATCTTGCTTCAGGAATAGATTACTAGAGATAGAGATAGAACGGTAGCGAACTGTTTGTATAATTATAATGTTACTGAGGGATTCCATTTTCTGTATCTGTAATCTATGCCGTCGCAGCATAGCAATCCCTCTGTCTAGCAACTTATTTCTGGGTCTCGCCAGCTTTTTTTGCCTACGATTCACGCACAAGGCATAGAAAATTGTGGCAATTTGATTGACTTATTTGATGGGTAAAAAAGTATTTTGCCCCTTGATTTTGATAATCAAAATGATTTATATGAAGATTTTAAATTGATATTGATAGTTCTTAAATTGTCTAGAAGAGTTTATGAATAAATATGGTTTTTTTTTTTTTTTTAAAAAAAAAAAGTTACACCGAAACTAAGTAACAATTTATGAGTTGAAATTGCTCTAAAATCATTTCCTAGCGGGGATTTGAGAGCATTTGGAGGATCTTGAAAGTGATGGCAATCCCGTGACAATAGAAGACCATAGTTCGCTAATTGATGTGCACATTTGTTAATCACCCGATAGACATGTTTGATTGAGAAGCTAGGTTGGACATTAATCATTCTTTACGCTGGCGAAAGGCATCTTGGCAAGCAACCCTTTAGGCCCCCATACCAGAAAGGTTTTACCAAATTAAGCATAGATTCTCTTTCAGATCTAGAAAATACAATAAAGTTACATTCTCCAAACAATAGACCATGGGTTTAATAATGACTATGAACTTGCTACCTGTAATGGTAACTCAAAATTGTGATATGTAAAGGATTTAGAAAAGATAGTAGTTAACTAGTAGTTGTTCGTTTAAATAGTTCAAGTTCGAATTAATGATTCTCCCGTCATATACCTTGTTCCAACATAACCTTGACTAATTTAGCCTTAGACGGTGGTCCTCGTTGATTCACACAGAATTCCATGTATCCCATGTTACCTGGGCCAGAGCATAAGCTAAAGCTAGTGATGCTTTTGGCTTCTGGACTTTCCCCATATAATTTGTGGTCTTATATTTGATTTAATGTAGTTCTACCTAGACCCTGATGTCCTTTAGTATTTGGCACGTCTTGACTCTTGAGATAACATGATCTAACCTAATTCTGTCTAAATTCTGAGTCTCCTGTTTAAGAAAAACAAAGGAGTAGTTTGTTAACATATAGTGTGATTCGGCAGGGGTTGAGGTAAGAGGAAGCAAGATAGGCCCAGGGCACTGCAAGACGAGTGCAGATTGCGCATCTTCCTGCCAACTTGGAATACCTGGATGCTTTGCCGGAACCTGCGTTTGCACACACAACTTGGCTGCTAAGCGACCTGTATGCAAGACCTTAAATGACTGCGCAAAGCTTATTTCTGATGATCCCCTGTGCAAAGCCTCTGAGTGCACGGCCGATGGTACTTGTATATTTGTGTGTCAATGAATGATCTTGAAGCTCTTGTTCTCTGACTTCAATGAAATTAACTATGGTCATGTAGCAATTTTACCAACTCATCACTTTATGTTGCGTAAAGCAAGTGGTTATATATGTCAAGATAATTTACATTGCAGGAAAATGTACTCATTCTAGTACTAATATCAAACTAATACCTTAAAATGGGTGCGATTCTTTCTCAAATGTTACGCAATGAAAATTTCGTGTCTTGGATGTTTGTCTGATTGTTTATAAAAGATTCGACCGATTTTTGAAGGTGAGAATTAGGGAGCTGTATCTGTATCTCTGGTTGTGTGAGTTTGTGTAGTACTAAGTCATTAACAAGTAGTTGCAATTGCACCATGATGGAGGACAAGATTGCCGTAGGGGAACTATATCAAGCAGCTTTTCCAAAATCTATTGTTTAACTAAAAATCCCAGAATTATGTGGGCATCAGATTTGGCTGTGTGAACACGAAAAAGTGCTTCCAGAAAAGATTCGTTATGTCCTGTGCAGCTTCTCTCCCTGAGACAAACAAATTTAGATCCTTTCATAATATCATTATGTCACTAAATACAAAACCTACTACATCGTTGGTGAATAATTGGTTTATAAATTGACCCAAAGCAGAGAAATGTTCTCATGACCCTCGCATGCGAAGGAAAGAACAAATATAAGTGGAGTTACCCATTATGTTAAAAATAACTCACTAAACTACAATGGTGACCGCTAAAAAGCCCATTAAGACATTAGTTACTCAATGGAAATAGCCAACAAATCCCTTCTCTCCTTGTCTATGAGAGAATTCTAGAAATTCCACTCTAGAATAGATCAGTTAATCACTATGATGATTTAATCAATATATATAATACTTTTTTTTTTTTTTGAGAATTAATCACAAGACTTCTCGCACACATTGCAATGTTATGCACAACAGAAATGCGTCGGAAACCAGCTGAATAAGCAAAATGCAAAGTGCACCTCGCCATTATGAGTGCTGGAATGCAGCAATTTGGTTACAACTTATTTTGAGAAACAAAAAAAATGTGAGATCGTCACAACTATATATATATATACAAGCAATATATATAATAAGGAGCAACTCAGAGCAAGCTTTAATATTACATACAACACTTTGAGATATGGGGAAAACCTGCATGCGATCTTTTCTTGTTCTCATCACATTCCTCTTGCTTATGGCATTAGGTTAGTTGCTTATAGTAGTATAATTTATTTTATTTTATTTTTTTAAACTCGGGTGCAATCTGTTTTTTTTTTTTTTTGGGTAATTTGACAGAGGTGGTGATTCTGAAAATTGCCGCAATAACCATTTTTATTTTTTAAAAATACTTTTATTTAAATTTGTAGTTTTCACATATATGGTGGATTAAATCTGCCACCTATAGCCTCCTAGTATAAGTGACAACTAAATATGCGATAGCTTGAAGACCTTTGTCTATGTACATGGGCCTTTCTTTTATTTTTTTAAATATTTTTATTTAAATTTGTACTTTCACATATATTGCGGTATAAAATTGCCACTTATGACCTCCTAATATAGTCAACGACTGAATAGATAACGTTAGTGGTGGTTTGAAAACCACCGTCCATGTATAGCCGGCGGTTCATGACCAAAAAAATCGACGCGCATTCGGGGTTTAATCTTGACTAATTTATCATTACATTACAGAATTCATAATCTCATATTTGATTTAATGCAAAGTAGTAATTTTTACTTACACAGTGTGTGTAATTGGGCAGGTATTAACGAGGTAAGAGCATGTAAGCTTGGGCCAATTAGTCAGTGTAGGACTAGTGGTGATTGCCCTCCTTCCTGCCAATTTGGAAGACCTGAATGTGTTGACGGCGGCTGCGTCTGCCACCATGGCATGGCTGCTGTTGCTCGACGACGCCGATTCGGATGTAAGACGCTAAAAGACTGCGTAAAGCGTGGCCCTCCTCCTGGTCCCAAGTGGCGCAACTGCAAAGCCGCTTCGTGCAATGATGGCCTTTGTATGTTTATGTGTTGATGATGACTGACGAATGATCTTGAAGCTTGCTTGTTTTCACTTCCAATAAAAAATAACTATGGTCATGTAGCAAGCTTGCCTATTTAGCACCATGTTGCATACATCAAGTTATTATGTATGAAACTAGTCCACTAAATAAGGTTGCGTTTGGTAAGTCTGGAAATGAGTTTGATTCTTTTTCAAACGTTGCGCATTGAAAATTTTGTGTCTCTGTTAGACTAGATGGATTCCAACTGAACTCCAACTTCTATTTGGTTGATTAATTTAGAGTCACAAAGATCTTCGATTGCACAAATTTATTAGCGGTTCAGATTTAAAGTCTTAATTCAAAAAAACGCTTGCCACAAAACTTTTTCAAAAAGGAGGGAGTTGAAACCATACAAATAAAAAATTCTTGGTTTTATTTATAAAAAATTTGACTGACTTTCGAAGGTGAGGAATAGGGGGCTTTATTTACCTTTTAGGGAGAAATCCATTTTCCCCCATGAGTTTAACACAAAATCCCAAAGTCCCCCATGAACTTTTTCAGTTACCCAAATTCCCCCATCAAACTTAATGATATTAATGCCTTCCTAGCAGTCAAATAGTTGACTTCATATTTTTATCATTTTGCCCATAACACGTTACTTGTATTTATTAATTTCTCAAGTTCCCTTATTCCAATTACATTTTCCCTCCAATTTTAGTCCATAATCTAATACTACTCTTATTACATGTTTATATCTTTCTATTCAAGAACACTCTTAAAATTTCATAATGATCAATAAAATCACACGAAAAGAAAATTACAAAATATGCCACTAAACAACAATCACTTCAACCAGCAAAAGAAAATTCCATAGCAGTTCCAAATCATAGTGTCATTCAAATTGTCCAAAGAAAGAAAAAACTTAAAAACTAGAGCAATACACGTTCAACTATTAACGTGTTGCATGACCAAAAGCAATACACGTTCAACCATTAACATGTTGCATGACCAAAGCTTAAAAACTAGAGCAATACACGTTTAACCATTAACATGTTGCATGACCAACCATTAACATGTTGACTTTCAATATTTGAAAACTAATTAAAAATTGGATAATATATTCATAAGTCATAATTACAAGATCAATATTTGTGTTGAACTATAACTCTTACTTGACATTCAAAATCTGATCCTAAGCCATGCATATCGTCAAGCTTATGGGAGGAAAAAAAAAGCATACGTCATCAAGCTTATGGGAGGAAAAAAAGTTTCTATCTGTTCTATTAGACGTTTCAAAAATAATATATACACACAAGATACAACCTTAATAATTCGAAAAAAGAAAAAAAAAATACCATGGTATTTGAACTATGAAGTTATGTGTTTATATGATTGAAAAATTACTAAGAGAATTAAAATATTACCTGAAATCAGTTGAGGCAATTCTCTTTTAGTAGTTTTTTACTCATGGAGTCTCCTTCGTCCTCTATGCATAAGCAGGTGTTTTAAGTTTTTTAGATTTGATTTTTTAAAGGCAAACGATCGGTTTGTATAGGAAAAGTAATTTTATTTTTGTATTTCTTTTTCTTTAATTTAGAAAAAGACTTAAATGCTCTTAAATACTAACAGATATTTAACGGTGTTAACTTAGATGGGGAAATTTGGATAATTTTAAAAATTCATGGGGGAATTTGGGACTTTATATAAAATTCATGGGACAAAATGGGATTAACCCTTTACCTTTATATCTCAATAATCTAAATATTTTTTTTTTAAAAAAGAAGAAAGGTTGATGTCAAATATATTAACAATTTATTAATTAGGTTAATTTTTCCTAGCGCAATTATCTCAATCAAAAACCCATTACTAATAAAATTTAAAAATTACATTTTCTACACAAAAATATAAATATAATTATATTTTGTAAATTAATTCAAAGTATGATTTGCCCGGTCCCGGCATTGTCCACGTCATCAGGTTTGCCACTTTATACCAATTTCGGGTATCGGGTGCTTTCCATATTCATAGTTTGGCGCTACTTCGTAACGAACTAACCAACTTCCTCGATCAATCACATGAAATCTCAACTAAATTTTACTGCCTAACATTTATTTATCATCAAATCTAATACAAGCAGAAGCAAAATATTCAGAGAAAAATTCCCAGAAAAATTAGATGAAAATGAGAAAGATTTCATCAATTCTCTCTTTAGGGTTCGCTCATTGTCGTGCCCGCAAGTTTCAATTCGGTGCTGCACGATTTTACTCTGATGATCCGCATTCTTCCGTCTCCGCTCGTCCTGGTCCGTCTCATGATATATATATATATGTGTGTGTGTGTGTGTGTTTAATTTGAATTTTTGAAGTTGAATTAATACATTGTTAATTAGCTTTTGGACATGGTCTCGCTCATTGGAGTGTTAATCTGAAGTAGATTTGGGCTTGATCAATTGAATGATTTGCTGTTAGCATGACTTGTATATATATGTGCGTGTCTGCGTGTTTCTTTTTGCTTTTCTGGGTGTCTTTTGTGTTTTTTTATTGAAGTTTTTGGTTTTGTAGGAAAATTATAGATATTTGTATGTGATCCGACGAAAATTAGGGCTAAGAATATCTCTTTTAGATGCTTGAAGGTTAGTTGCTATCTGACTGATGATGACACTGGACAAATAGCGGAAGATGTTTGATTTGATGATTGTTTCTAAGTGAAATTTGATGAATATATGTGAATGAGCTGAATTAATTTACATCCTCGTAATGTGAAATAAAAAGAGGAGAACAAAGGAAAAATAAGGAGGACTTATTATTGTGTTAAATAATTATATTTCCATGAATGATTGGTCTTAAGAAGCAGACATCTTTGACTGGAAAAACACAAAGCTTATGCGAGAATTGGTTTTGTGAATTCCTACATCTGTTACTACCTTTGAACTTTAGACAAAAATGGTAGAAAGGGAAGATAAAGGAATTTAATTTGTATGTGTCTCACAGTGACTGGTGTGCGGTACTCTGGGAAATCTTGACATGTCACTAGCATACTCATTCTTTGTGGAAAACCCTTTCTGTTCTTCCATCTAAATCTGAAGTATTTAAAGTTGAGCATTTAGAATATTACACAAATTCACTTGAATGTCACTCTAACATTTCTTCAACTAATAGTAGCACTGAGGATGAATTTCGAATTTTCTCATGCTAATGCTACTGTATACAAGTCAAATACATGAAGACTTTGATGGACCGTTCACAAAATAAAAAGTTGCACATATTTCTGCAGAATGCAGTAATTCTCCAGCTTGGTTTCTATGTTCAGTTGTTGTTGTTGTTTTTTTTTTGAGATTAGTGTTGAATGAAAGGCCAGTACCAGCACAAAAGAAAAGATTCCTTTCCTAACCACCACTGCCTCTGGTCTGGAGGGTGTAGTGGGAGAAAGAGCTTTAGAGTATGGGATTGTATTGTGCTGTGACCATGAAGTGCTGGAGAATACTGGATAGAGACCTGACATTTAATAGGTGCTTAAGTGCTTGAGTTCCTGGTAGTAAACCAAGTGTGCTGGTGGAGAATTTGAAGTCTAGGTTGAGTTTGTCATGCAAAACTGCAGAACCTTAACATTTTTTATGTAACTACATAAGGGCTAGTGCCAATTATCTCATCTGGTTTATGTAGTAGGAGATAAATAAGACTGTAAATCAGTTCTTGGCAGAAACGATTTTTGGTATAAATTCTCCAATTTGTACATTACAGGTCAATGCCACTTATTTTTACCTGTCTCTTAGTTATCGGCCTTCTTGCTTCATAGTTGAGCTTGTCTCATGCCACCTTCTTATTACTCTCCTTCAGGACTGCTTTCATGTTATAGGAGTCTTGTCAAGGAAGGCAAGCTGCAAAATGATCCTTATCAGGAAAAGGTTGCTGTCCAACTGGAAAATTTACTTGGAAGGTTGGAGCAATATGAGAAAGATATGGAGGAATACCAGGTAAGAATCCATGATATTGTGCTTCCTAAAATTTGCAAGTCCTCAGTTGGACGCTCTTCTAAAGCTTGTGTCAAGGATTTCATAGGAAAGACTTGCAAAGTGGGAGGAGAGTAGGGAAAATGAGCGACGCAGGCTTTTGACGAAGGAAGCAGAGGTCAAACAGCAGGGAGGTGATCAGAATATTCTTCAGAGATGGATGCCCCAGTGAGTCAAACAATTCCAAAGTTGCTTTATTAATAATGTGAAACCATCATGCATTTGTCGTTAGTGCTTGATTTTGTTTCTTGTTGACGGGTGTCTTTTTGGAGCTAGATTATTTGCATAAGCTGCTAATGTCTATGATGTTCTTTTAGGGTCTGGGTGTTCCTTCAAATCTCATATTCAAAATGTTCAATGCCATTTTCGCTTGAGTTTTATTCTGACATTTGTGAAGGCCAAGTGTGCACCAGAATTGAAGTATACAAATATTCTAGAAGTCTTGTCAATGTTTTGTGCCAAAACTTGGGCTCTGTTCTTGGTCTCCAGGATGTTTTTGGTCCACAGATCTCTTCCTTCACCCCTACTTTTCATTTCTCTATGTATTTTCTTTAATTTTCCATGATGACGATGAATAATGAACTTCCTCTCTTACTAGCCTTCCTTATTATATAGTTAAATGCTGGTTGCATGACAATCTGACTTTGGTAGTGAATATTATGGACTTCTGGGTGCAATTGCTAGAGTTGGCTGCTCTCCCTCTTAATCCTTACCTTCCTCTATTAGAGCTAATCTGCGTATTTGACAATTATTTAACTAGAACTAGTGAGTTTTACTACTAAAGCTATTTTTTTTTGTCCAAATTAAGTGGCGCACTACTTCTCATGCTGCACCTCTAGAAGGTGTATATTTAAGACTGATGAGTATACTGTTGATCTATCCGCTTCAGTCACCAGCTGCTTCTCTTTCTTCCTTTCTCTAACTAGTGGACTTTGAATTGGTCAGGGGAAAACCTAAAAATGTGGAACCAGGAGTCGGAAAATGGGTTTCTTATCTTAACCGAGAGAAAAAATTGGACTCACTAGTTGGTCGTCGTCCTAATCCCCCTCCACCTCCTAAAGGATTATATCTATATGGAAATGTTGGAAGTGGTATTCTTCTTCCTCTTACCTATTCTTTATTTTTGGCCAAGGGCATCAATCAAAGTGAATTCTTTTATGTCATTTCTCATTTTCTGGAAATCACTGCTTGCTGAAACCCTTCAATTTATAGTTCTTCTAAGTGTCAAATTCTTATTTTATATAATAGATAAAAGGTTTCCGATCATGCAGGGAAAACTATGCTTATGGATATGTTTTATGGGGCTACTAAAGGAATTGTAAAACATCGAAGAAGGTTTCACTTTCATGAGGCGAGTGCTCCCTTGCACTTTGTGTAATGCCCTGATACTATCTCATTACTTCAATCTTGCATATGAACCATCTCTGTTGCTTTCTGCAAGATATGAGTATCAACTCTAATTTTAGTTTTTTTTTTATTACTGATTGCCAGCTAAACTAATAGTAAGGTTTTGTTAGAATCGTTTTTACCTTCCTAACTTAGAGAATATATTGACTCATGGAATATGTGTATCCAAAGTATGAGGCCTGAAATACTCTTGTTTCCATATTAAATTCCAGTGCTTAGCTTCATACTGAAATTAGTTGCATATATTCCATCCTATAAAGTTATGCATAATGAAAGGATGTGTTTTGGTATGGTATCTCCTTCTGTCTCCTTCCCAGAGATTATGAATTAAGGAATCCATGTTGGGTTGAGGTCAAAGGCACCCCCTGCAAAAGTTATCTCTGCTCTACTTATCTGAGAGGTCATCATCGAGTGTTAATCTAGGAACTGCGAGGATTTATTTTGAGTCTGGAAAAGATTATGACCTCCAAGAAAAGTACACATGGTTTTAATTAGAAATAGCTGGTGGTATGGTTTGAGTAACCTTGCTCAAGTACTATGCATAATCTGTCTTGGGCCTATAGCAATATGTTTGACACCATTTCTGAAAGGAGAACCAGCTTTACTTCTTCATGTTGCTTTTCTACTTTTTCCTTCTTTCTGATATGGTTTAGTGTTGAGAAGCCATGGTTGCGCCTTTATTTCAATTTACTATATAATGAGGCCCTCCATGAGGACACGTCACCTCCTTCAGTCAGCTCCTCTTTCGAAGACTATACATTTCGAAAATAAGTGTGCACTTGCATACTAAATATCTTCATAGGTTTGGTGTGAGTTTTACTGCTTTATGATTTCTGAGCTACCTGCTCTGTCAAGCCTTGAACATAAAAGCAACTCAAGCATGCTATATCTTCCATAACATTTCTATTTGCATATTCTTGTCTCTAATGCCATAAGTTACAATTGTCAGGCCATGCTTCAAATTCATGAACACATGCATAAGATATGGAAGCATCAAACAGAGGAAAAGTCTCTCCAGTCAAGCCTTTCGAGTTGGATTATGAATCTTCCTTTCGATTTAAAAATTAAAGAATGGGTAGCTGCAGAAGAAAGATATAAGCAAGAGGTGCAAATGAAACACATTCTTCCAGCTGTAGCAGACAAGTTTCTCGTTAGTGGCCAAAGTGATCAAAGGGGATCTAGTCTTCTTTGCTTTGATGAAATACAGGTAATGTTCAATTTCTTGTTAGGATTACTAAGACACATTCTTCCTGTGCTTGTTGGATTGCCATGGCATGGCATGTACTTGGAAGCAAATTAACCTTTTCCCTGAGAAATGGAAATATCTCAAGAAGGCTATAATTGAAGATCTTCTAACAAACTAGGACTATGCAAGAAATAATGATAATGGCTACTCAGGAATTTTCCATGCAAAGAGTTGGCATGTCGTCAGGGGATTAATCTAACTTGCATAAGTTAATATTGAAACTGGTTGACTTTAAATTTGAAATTATTAGAAATGCGTAATTGCTTGGCTGATTTGTATGTTCCTCCCTTAGTTTTATTTTCTTGAACAACTAAGCTCATTCTTTGTTCTTTCCAAATGATGTTCTTTCTTCCTTGCAAAAATATAATGTGGAAGTGAACTTAATCATTTTTCATTCGGATGCTTTCTGTTACAGACTGTTGATGTCTTTGCTATTGTAGCCTTATCCGGAATCCTTAGCAGATTGTTAAGTACTGGAACTGTTCTTGTGGCCACAAGTAACCGTGCACCATGGGACTTAAACCAGGTAGTTCCAGTTATTTAGTCCTAAGAACAGTCTTTTATTTTACAATTTGCTTCCTGTTTTCACCTTTTTATTAGTTGCATTTTTTTTCCATCTTAGCTTTCCAGTCATTTGTTGGCTTTGAGAGAGTATAGCTTTTGAGAATGTTTTGCCCCTTTTTCTTTTCAGGATGGCATGCAAAAAGAGATATTCCAAAAGTTCATTGCCAAACTGGACCAGCACTGTGAAAATGTTCTTATTGGAAGTGAAATTGATTACCGGCGTCTTATAGCACAACGATCTGTAGATCAGGCAAGATAAATGGAGTTTAGCATTGCTGAAACTGTATGATGGATATATACACCTAATCTTTCAGAGAATTTGCCCTTCATGTTTCCATCCTTTATCTGTTTCTTCATTTCTTTACATGCTATTGCTTGTCGTAAAACCAGGTTTGCAAACTACCACAATAGGAAGGCTTCTTGATTCTAAACAATCCTTTTGCCATTAGGCATTAAGAGTTCTTTCTTGCGATGACACTGATCTACAGTTCTTCAGTTTTCTAATTTCTCTCCCTCTATTATTGTTTTTGCCAAGTTAGGAAGCAGATCATCTACCTCTGTTGTAGCCAACTGTAGGAGTGGCAGAGGAATCCTCACAAACATACTTGCCCACATGCATGACCCCAACCCCCCCCCCCCCCAACACCATAACAAGCATATATACTTTGTTATTTTTTACTTTTAGGTTGTCGATATCCATCTGAGCCCTAATATTCAATGTTGACCACCTAATTTTTGCCTTCTTTACTCTGGACAATAATTTTTAGGTTGTTAATTCCCTTCATTCATAACTCATGATATTCACAGCTAAGTGACTTACATTATGCCAAATTAAGTCAAGAGGCTATTGCAAGTGCTGCGTAATTCTCTTTTTTTTTTTTTTTTTTCTGGTTTAATCCTTTATATATCTGCAGCTACACTACTACTGTCCTTTGGACAGTGTCCACAGAGAAGAATTTGAGAGTATGTGGAGCAATATAACTAAACACTATGGAGGAGGTGTCACTTCTAAGACTATTCCAGTGATGTTTGGAAGGTAGTTCTTAGCTTAACCTCCCCGTTAGTTTATTGTTAATAGCTTGATAATATGTCTCTTTGACTTCCATCCAGAACACTGAATGTTCCAGAAAGCTGCAATGGGGTGGCACGGTTATCTTTTGAATATCTTTGTGGCCAACCGGTATCATGCGTTTCATTGAATAAATTCCATCTCTTTCTAGTATTACATTGTGTGATGATATGATTGTGGTCCGTGATTAATGAGATATCTTAAAGCGGAAAAGCAGAAAGGAAACATTGTTGTCATAGTTTGGGACTTACATCACTTGGTCACCAACTTTAGTACTTGTTCTTTGGTAACATCCTTCTTGAAGCCCAACGAACCACCATACATGATACTTTTGAGGTATGTGTTTCCATGATTTGCACTTGTGGTGTGTGGGTATTTGAATCTGTTGGAAAATCAAAAGAAAAGAATTCATCATCACCAAGAACCAATGGAAAGGGTAGAGAAGGTTTTGAACAGTTCTTTTAGTCAGTTCCTGTTTCTTGTATTATCTCCAATTTCTCTTTGTTTGAGGTTTTATGTTCATTCTCATCGTTGGTATCTTGTGTCCTTTTCTTTTGTAATAATAAAAAAATCAGGCATGTCCAGAACTGGCTAAGGTTTATCTGTGGTGGCTGTTCAAAGCTAGAGAAATAACTTCAAATAAACACTGCTTTCAATAATTGAATGCCAACAACTAAGATGAAATGAGGGCTCTGCCATTTGGTAAATTGGGGAAATGAAGTAAATTGTTTTATCTATGTTGAGATTGATTAATTGGGAATATTCTCTCTTTTCTAACTCTTCTCTGCCTATTTTTCACTGCCACTATCTAAGGAACATGAACAGGGCTTAGATAAAATTTCATATGCTTAAAGAATTAGGGAGAAGTTGAAAAGTTGAAGGTGTGGAATCAGAATCAGAATGAATCATCAAATCTTCTTTCATTCTTGCCATGGCTAAGGACTTGAACAACAAAAGAATTTTTATTTCTTGTCCCATTACATTAACTTTTTGTGTCATGTTATAAAACTGAAATGGAAATATGTCTGTATTCCTTGGATATGTAATTGAGCCGTGGAATCATCCAGTGAATGAAAATTTATACAAGCAAACCATAATTCATGCAGTTTTAGGCAGTTTACTTGCTGATCATGATCAAATTTTCCGTAGTTTTAATATGTTAAAAGAACCAAAAAGGAATAGCAGAGGGAAGCTTAGGGAAAGTTTTCAACTAATCTGAAAGTTACAAATCACTATGGTCTTTCTCTACCTAAACACATTGGCTATGTTGGTGCAACCAGGCAGCTAATGATGGTTGCTTGAGGTTGTAGTGATGGATTTCAAGGATGATTGCTCTCATGCTGGTTTCAAGCAACATAAGACAGTTACCTATAATGGTGTTATTCTTCATAGGATTGGTGGTGTTTTTGTTGGTGATTTTGGGGAACAAAGATTCAATCTTGAGATTAAAGATGACGGTTGCAGTGGTTTGGGTGGGTGGGTGTTGGTGTACATAGTTCATGATTGCAGAAGGTTGTAGGTAAGATAGAGTAGGAGGATGGGTCAACAGGGTTCTGAAGGGTAGTGGTAAGCTTGTATCATGAGAGAAGAATGGAGCTCCAGAATTGTGATCCACTTCCAACTCCATTCCTGGATGGGAAACTTGACCTTGGATATTACACATTTCAAATGCTAAGATGACGTCAATAAAGTACATAATTGGAAAAACCATTCTGGAGATGGAAATAAAATATTGTCTTCTGCTGGTCTTCTCTTTTGCTGTATGTATATTATGACTCCCACATATTTTCTCTTCTTCTCCAGACTCTTGGGAATGCATGAATACTACAGAACTTCCTGTTAGCAAGACTTTCATCAAATCCATGACTTGTATCATATTATAACTTTGACTTGTTATTCGTCTTACCAGCTGATGGTTTTCCTCATCCAGTATCATTTTACATCTTTGCAGCTTGGAGCAGCAGATTATATTGCAGTAGCTGAAAATTATCACACTGTGTTTATTGCAGACATTCCCGTTATGAGCATGCGTATTCGTGACAAGGTATTCTCACACTCTCCATGCTTGTCTGCATGAACTGTTAAGCCAGCTTATGATCGCCCTATTTAGGTATGTGGTTCTCTGGCGGACCTTCAAATTCTTTACAGTGGATTACTGCTGTAGAAACACTCTTGTCATATGTTCTCTGTTTATTATAAAGTATGCTCTAGATTTTTCCTTTTCCCCTTTTGGCTCTAAAGTGTTGCAATTGTATATGTTTAATCCTCTAATTGGCATTTTTAAATTTTGTTATTCATAATTGGCAGTTGAACAAGTACTTCAATAACTAACTATAATGGTACATTAAACACCTCATCTCTTTCCTCTGATTGTGAAGAAGATACTTCATAATAAGCACAAGGATATCATTATGCATAGCTATTAGCAGCGCTACAGCTTGATTTGACCACTTCCACAAACATATTTTTGACAAGCTACCTCATTGACTTACAAAATTCGTTTATTATAATTTTCTCATCTATTTGCAATTATCTTTCATTTTTCTAATCAATAGGCTATCCTCATTTGCTGCTGGCCTTATAATTGTAAGTTATTGGCTTTCCCTTAAGCTTCCCGAAGAGGATATGAGGGATTGAGGGAGGAAGTCAGAAGAGAGATAAATCCTACTGAAACGTCATTGGATACATGAACTTTTGTTTTCGATGAGAGGTTCTTGTAGAGTTGACATAGATAGTACACTAGATAGTTTGAGCAGGTGATATAAGTACTTTGGGGTCGCACCCCCTTGATGCATATTGATATTATTCTTTAATTCTTTAAAAAAAAAAGGAAATTTTACTGCCTGTAAGATCACATGAAAAATCTATCCATGCTCACTTGCACCAAGTTAAAAGGTATTAATTATTATGATGTGCTGCAGGCAACTTGATTTGATCATCTTTGTGAGAATTTCTTAAGCATCTTTTTATATAAGTAATGAATGCCATATCATTTCCCTCTCTAGGCCCGGAGGTTTATCACTCTCATCGATGAATTATACAATCATCACTGCTGCCTTTTTTGTTCTGCGGCATCATCAATAGATGATTTATTTCAAGGAACTGAAGAGGGAACTTTGTTTGATTTGGAGAAGCAAGTATTTGATCTGGAAAAGTATCCCATGGCTGAGATATTCTTTTACTCTTTACTTTATGACTTCTGTGTATCTGCATTCATCAAACAGATCAGATGATTAACTTATACAGTTACCAGTCTATAGTGGTCGTAGCTGATGCAGTAAGTGAATGTGTATACCTTTTAGCTCCGGATGAAGTCAAGCTCTCATCTAATAAAACTCCCATACTTTCAGGACAACCACCATAGGTTGTCTATATTTCTTTATGCTTTCCTTTTTGTTTTTTTTTTTTTTTTGGGTATTTTCAGTGTCATCATCTCTCTTTTCAATTCTTTTGTACCTGAACAATTTGACATTGGAAGCTGATCCCCCCATAAGCCCTCCAATAAGAAGAAGAATTGGCAAATAAAACCTTACCAATTAGATGCTTCAAGCATGCAAAAAAAACTCAGGGTATTGCACATTCATCAGCATCTGATTGTCAAGTGAAACTTCTGTTTGATCATTTTTCAACCTACTCTAAAAGGTTATGTTTCAACAATGTGAATTTTACCTGCTTCAAGACATTCTTTATCTCCGTGTATGACAAGCAGTAAAGCTACCACACTGCATTAGTAATTATAATATGACTAGCAAAAGTTGTGTCTAGAAGGTTTCTTTGGATTGTCAATTCTTGCACATAGTTCTACTGATCTCCCATGGTGTGTCAAGGTCCATTTACTGAGAAAAGGAAATTTCAAATACTAACCAGTGAAAAATAGATGAATTTCGCATGCCTAAAGCTTCTACCCCTATGTAGTGATTGATTAGAAATTTGAACATCTGTCAAGCTGTTAGGTTTGTTGTAATTGGGAATTTTTTGGTCATACATAATGGTAATGCAAGGTCATAACTGTCCTATTTTTCCATTTCCAGTTTCCAATTTGAAACAGAAATGGAAGGTGCAAAACTCAGGCGAGATGTTTTCGCAGAAGGTAGTGTTAGTTCAGGAGGCACGCCATCTGGGATTACCTCCTTGCTGTCTGGTCAAGAGGAGATGTTTGCATTTCGACGAGCTGTAAGTTGTTGCCTTTTCTATTTTTAGAAGGCTTTCAGATTCCGATAATATATATCAACTCTGGGCCCCTCCCCTTTTCTTCCTCCTCCTCCATCTCTCTCCCTGCACTCGTCCATCCACTGATCAATAATCATCTTTCTTCACCTGTCCCTCTAGTTGGTCTTTTTTTTTTTTTTTCCCCTTTTCATTCTTTTGGGGTGTAGGTGGGGGTGGGACAAAGATTTCTAAGTGCTCCAATTTTTCCTCTCTGCAATTGCTTATTTCTTGGTTTTACTTTAGTGACTTGGTGACTAACTAATTTATTACTTGAATTCTGTGCTCACATTAAGCTATCAGTTGTAAGCAGAATAGCTTTTTGTCTAATTAGTTCTCATTATCTCCCTGGACCTCCATTAACTAGACCTTGGAGGTCTTGCTGAAAATCTGGTGTTTGCTGGCATTATTTTAAATATGAAAATTTCTGCAAGCTTAACATATATAAATTAGATAGGTACATATTTTCTTCAGCTGGATTTGAGATCATGCAAAGTTTGGAGTGCCCGTTGGAGTCTTGAGATACCATATAGCTAACAGTTCATGTTTATCAAATTCTCCATCACTTGTCTTTAACCTGATAAATCACACTTGCTGCCTTGGGTTAGCTTTCATCTTTCGGAGTATGACTATTATCTTGAAGATTTAGGCCCGACATATTAGTCACAATAGATCTTATAATGGGGACACTTAGATATTGTGTTCGCCTTTCCCTTATGACGTGTAAGCATGGATATATATTCATCAATTATTAGTAGAAAGTGGCTAGCATCTGCAGAGATACGAGCATGACCCCCAGAATTAATAGACATGGTTTCCTCCTTCAAGCGTTTCCTTTTTTTTCTCTCACCTGGATTACTCTCTAATTCTGATTATCCTCGGTGCAGATAAATGTTGTGTCTCGTGTTTTCCTTTGCTTACCTTTTTGCCACAAAAGAGTAAATATCCCTTGGTTGTGCCAGCTTCTGTGGCAACAGACCAACTTCCGATTTGGTATCCAATATGCTCAACTTTCATCAAGTCTTCCTGTGAAAAGATTGAATATCCCTGATACTTCATAGTAAATCTGGGGAGAAATCTGCAAGCTTATACTCCATTGATATCCATTTACAAAAGTCATCTGTTAGTGCTTTATTGGATGGCATGTATCGGTAACCTTTCCTTTTCTTATACTTTTTCTTCTTTCTTTCTATGATTTATATAGGGGGAGGGGCAACTGAACCCAAAACCTCATTATTGTGAGGGCAGTTTTGCAGCCCTTGAGCTGTCCCCTTGGAGAGATATAATAGCTATATTGTTCCTGACATCCCCTCTATCTCTGGCGTTGATTACCGCAGCCACATTTCTCAATCTTTATGAATGTCCTCCAATTTTTTCAAGTGCTTTTGTTATCAACACAATGCAAAACAATTTCTGATGCCATTGGTGGCTGCATTGCTTGCACTTCTGTGCAAATATGACTGGGTTTACTTGCACCTTTCCAGTATTTGCATTGATATCCAACCGTTTCCTGTAGGCTCCTACTATTTTGTGAATAGTATATGCAGCCCTTCGAGTTTGTTTGTTAGTGCTGCTGTTGATAATTTCCAGGGTTCAAGTTGAGCGGTACCTGTATTCTTCTGTCTCTCGACAGATGATGTAATTTAAAGAGACACTGCATGCTTATACTGTTGCAACAGGGTTTGCATTCTCTCACCAATGATATTCAGTGTTTGGAGTGCTACTCTGTAGGAGACACATAGTAATATATCTTTGCCTAGGATGTAAGAAGCATTATATATGTGGTTTTCATTTGTTCCATGGACTTTTTACCATAGTTCTGTAGGCTGTATGCCAAATTTGCTTCTTCTGAGATAAGTGTCGTTGATGTCATTTCGTGTACTCTGGTTACATTGCAATGCTGTCTGTAGCTTTTACCATTTACACCTTATATTACCTTTCTTTATGCAGGTCTCACGCTTGATAGAAATGCAAACGTCCTTGTATCTTGAAGGGGTTCAAAATCTTCATCCCTATTTCCATCGCCAGCACAGAGAATCTGAGATGGCTAGTGCAAACAGCTAATTGTTATGGAACACCTCTCATATTAATTTGTTGTACGTATTATGTTCCTTATTACAACATATCTGTGGTGGGCAATAATTATTTACCGTTCATTATTCTCCTCATAAATGATTCATAGGTGGTACCAATAAAGGGAATCGACTTCAGCTTATACATTTCTGATGATCGAATTTTGTGTATTTCTGTAGCTGCATTTTTCACAACAGAGTTTGCTGGAAGCTGTCTGAGATTCTTTGCTTGTTGCTAAGGTGTAAACTTTTTGACATTTAGCTCCAGTGTTACTGATTAAGTTTTACTGTTGTTTTGATTGTCTGAAGTTCAAAACCATTGGTCATGGGATAATGCATCTTGCATAAGATATTGAGGACATTGGCAGGTTTGTGCTCTGCTTCAAATTTGACTGCACTGGAGCCTGGAGTTTGGTGATTCTCTTTTGAAAAAGAAAAGTTGTTAGGAACACGAAATTCGAAGGTTTTATGGGCTGAAACTATGCCAATATGCCTTTTTTTTTTTTCCCTCATTGAGCTAGGATATCCATAAGGTGCATTAGACTTAAGACTAATTTTTATCATTTTTACTGAACTACCGTACTGAACTACCGTTTTTTACTCATTGAGCTAAGGTATTCTCAAAACACGTTAGACTTGAGACTAATTCTTATCGAACCAAGTGAAGTAACAACTATCCCAACAAATGAGCTTTCTGGTTTTCATTGAGTTGGGTTATTTTCAAGGTGTATTAGACATTTAAACTTGAGATTAATCCTATCATTTTTATTGAGTTAGAATATCCTCAAGTTGTATTGGACTTAAAGCTAATAGCTTCTCGATTTTTATTGAGTTAGGGTATCCTTAAAAGCACATTATACCTGAAATTAGTCCCTATCATTTTTAATGTGCTAGAGTATCCTCAAGGCGCACTAGAATTAAAACTAATATCCTCAAGGCGCACTAGGATTAAAACTAATCCTTGTCGTTTTTATTGAGTTAGGAAATTTTCAACGCACCAAATTTGAGGCTAATCTTTATCGATCTAGGTGAAGAAAAAGTTCTCCTAAAAAGTAAATTTTTTTATATTTGAACTTGTATTATTTTTCTTACCAGAAAGAGTTTTCTATCCCCTTAATTAATAATTTTTCAGTAATATTTGATTAAATTTCTTTATTTTGCCAGCTCTTCCTACCCTTTAGCTGTGGCCCACCGGTGTTTCTGATTTTATGCTCCTTGGCTATTACTTCCACAGCTTTTTCACGTGCCCGGAATCAGGATGAGCATTATCAGATCCGCTATGGCTTGCAAGCGATAATACTGAATCCAGTACTACTTCGACACCCTAGACCACCCGTAGCGGAGGTACGATTTGGACATAAGCTCATGAGTATTCCATTGGTAATAAAATCGATAATGAAAATCGACTGACTAATCGTTAAGAGTTTTATTCTAAAAAAAGATCAAGAGATTTTGATCGTAAATGAAAGAAATCCAAACTTGAGATCTAATTATTAATTGATTAAAAGAAATATGCAGACGTAATATTTACATATATATATATATATATATATATATATATATAACTTTGTTTATGTGGGTGCATGTATGGACACATTTAAATAATATTATATTTTAAAGGTTAATTGATTTTACTTCTAGGCGTCTTAACTTTAAAGTGAATTCTTAATATTTTTAGGATGATTTTATATCTAAACTAATTCCTTTCTAAATAATAAACAATTATGATTAGTATTAGTAATTTTTAGCCTATTTGAATAACCATTACAATTATAGTTTTAAGTTACACTAAAAAGTGATGATTATAGATTATTCTATTTTCCGCTCTTAACCAACTTGTTATGAAACATCTTTGGTGTCTGACGTACAATAAAATATTACAGAATTAAATTATGTGTTTTAAAATTCGATACTTTTAGATAAATGAATTTAAATAAACTTTTAAAAAATAGTGCCCCATTATAAATATATTGATTTTATTAGTCTAACATCTAACACCTATGATTTCAGAATGTAGCTGAAACCCCTTAAGATCAAACAGTACTCCGCTGAAATATTGCGGGGGCTGTTGCTGGATTTCCACGCCCGTTGGTCCTCTCCCTGGTCGGGCTGCCACTCACGCACATCCCTCGATTTATCTCCCGCCTGGTTAAGGGGCCTCTGGCCAGGTGGGAAAGGGGTTCTCCTTTGGTTAACCCTTTCGAAAAAGAACCAACCAGCCTCTTAAGTTTAGTCAAAAGAACTCTGCCGACCAAAAACTCCACGTGTGCCACATCTAGGGTGTGGCAAAATAAATAATATATATATATATATATGTATGTATATATGTATGTATATCTCCTTGGCTGTGCATGCAAAGAGGGATCGATCCACTGCATGCGTTTGTGGAGATAAGATCTGTAAAGCTCCATTCCACATTAATTTTATATGAGATTTATGTGCATTTTATAATGGATTAGATTTATTATTAATGTCATCATCAATTTAAATATTTTAGACTAATTGATTAAGTTCAAACTAATAGTTGGGCCTGAATTGTTACAAAATCACATTGGTGAGACAAGTTCCATACTTATTTCAATACTTCACTTTCCTGTTATATATTCTTCTAGCTTTTTAGTTGAAGCTCGCATCATGATCATTTACTGATAATTATCCAGCAATACATGTACATCCACACATACACAAGTTTAGAGGTTCACGAAACTGATAAAGTAGTGTTCCCAACTATATATTTATATATATATATAAAGTGGATTTCTTGATAATGCATGATAAGTCAGAGACCAAAAAGACGGATGAATATAAGATTATAGTGGAGATTGCAGCTTCATGGATTATCTTAAAGATAAGAATACTTTATTTCTTTAAAAAATGAATGTATAATTTTATTATCTCTTGCACTCTCATTTAAATATATATACATATATATATATATATATATATTAAGTCCGCACCTATAATTGAACGAAGGGAGTACATAAAATTGAAAGTCGATTTGTTAGTTTGACGAAAATTCACTTATTAAGAGATCAGCTACCGAGGTCGCTGATTGGATTGTAAAAAATGCTAAGAGTAGATCTCTACCCATAGATTGCGTTTGTAAAACGCCCATGGATTAATAAATTCGCTCTTTTTTTTTAATTTACTGAGAATAAAATAACAATTCACTTTCAGTTACATAATTTTTTGAGTTTTTGACAATTTTTTTTAATCAAAAATCAGTAGTATTATTAAAACATAGAACAATATATGACAAGCTAGCCAATGTCAGAGTTGGCGAATACAAAGCCTATGTTGAACATTGAAAACATCGTTAGTTGCACCCATCAACTTATATTCCTGGCTACTTTGAATGTAACCATTCTATCATGAAAAAGGGATTACGAGACTAACTCCAACAAATCCTCTAAAATACAAAAATTTTTATATTTAAGGGTTTTGTTAATGGCAAAGTGCTCCAACAGCTCCCCTATCCCATCTCAAAAATTTTACTTTTTTTTCCAACTCCAAAACAAAACACTTATATATAGGGGGTTTTTTTAATCCCCCAAAGCCAATCCTCAAATCCCATTCCCCATTCCTATAACTTTAAGACTACAAAATTATAAAATAAGGGAACTGTTGGAGAGAAATTAAAATGGGGATTCCCTAAACTGAATGTTTGGTAAAAAATAGGAGAGCTGTTGGAATAGAATTGAAAATAGGGGATCCCAAAATATAAGAAAATGACTCAAATTACTTAAATTTAGGGAAAAAAATAGAGGAGCTGTTGGAGATAGCCTTACAAGATGAAAATAATCATTTGACCTCTTAATTCATTCGTAAATGGTCTTCTCATACCAATATTATAAACTAGTAACAAGAAATATAATCTAATATGCCTAACTAAACCAAACCTAAAGTACTAATGTTGTAGTATAAAGAATTATATTAACTCCTATAATTGAGACAAGTTAATAAATCCTAATGGTTCTTTACACATATTCTTTCCATGAGTGATATGTTTAACGCTCTCGTCCATATAATTTTTAACGTTATAATTGAAGCTTTAATGTGGATAAATTCGATTTTGAAAAATTAATGCAATGAGCAATAAATTACGCAGAATATATATATCTATATCGTGATACAGAAATTTCTTTATTCAATAATTGAATTGTTGTACTACATTTCATGGTAAACAACCATTTTACACTTTCACAGTAATAACTATCCTGATATTTTCTAGGAAGTCTCCATTCAAACCGATCATAACATAACCGCTCCGGAGTCTCTGGTATGCACACTTGCAGGTCAAATCCTGTAATAAAACAAATATATGGCATATAAATAAGTATTGAAAATGATTCCATCCGGCATGATCAAACCGAAAATCTGATCCGTACGTAGACAAAAAAAAAAAAAAAAGAAAGAAAGGGTCACCACATAGAGATGGAATACATATTTGTCTTTAATTAGAGACCAAAGTGTCGGTTTTTAATCCCTCGCTATTTAGAATTAGAGATCAAAATGTACGTATTTAATTAGTGATTATTCTTCACTCTCTAACCCAACTCTATATAGAGACAGACATTATGTCGCTAACGGTTAGAAACGAAGAAGATCCAATGCTAATTAGATACGGAATGCCCACTCAACCTTGTCTAGAGATGAGCAATTTGGACACAAACAATTTCCGTTATTAATTCATTACTAAATCTAATCTATAATTTTCTAATAGCCACTACAAAAAAATCAAGAATAGGTGAGGATTTCACTACAAAATAAAGAGAAATAGTTGACATTTTTACGATATAGGAAGGGTTTAGGTAATACATAGATACATTGTTATGCAAGAGAATTAATAAATATCTTTCTTATCTTGATTGGTAGATGGTATAATTATAGTGTTACGATAAGGAAGATTCAAAGTCTGAATCGTGGATGAAACATGGTATAAGTCTTTTTTCTTTAAAATTTTATATAGCAACGTTTTAAATAGCCAACACCCATACTATTACAGTTTTAAAATAGTCAACGCTCATGTAGACGGCGGTAAAACTGCACCTATTACCTACTTTTATTGTAGTGAGCAAACAAATTAATGAGGATAACTATATAGATGCATGCTTACTGAATATATTCTATGTTGATTTTGGTGTTAGCAAGATGTGAGATAGCTTGAAAAGCATCTTTGGACAAGACGATGGTAGAAGGACATGGCCTTCTGGAGCAAAAGTCCACCACTTTAACGTCAATGGTGTCACCACCCTTGCATGGTCTTCTATCACCACTTAGACATTTCAGCCTATACCGCCTTCCACATGCCGCTCCATTATCCCACAGTCCTTCACTCACTGACACAAACAGATTTCCTGGTGGAAACTGGTCCTGCCTGTTGCCATTGCACCTTGTTGCTGCACCAAAACCAAAAATAAAAATAAAAATGAAACTGTTAATTTGTTACTCATTACCAAAAATTTCATGCAAAAGGAAAAGCCCAGTTATTTCTCGAGATATCCAAAAACTGCTCAGCAACGTACCGTCGAAAATGTTGGGTGATCCTTTAACTAATAAAGGGATAATAGATTGAGTGGCCCTTTTACTACTAAATTATACCCGCTATGTTTCTAAGAGAAAGGAGTCAAAACAGAAAAATCGACAAAAAGTCTTTTGTGAAAAGAAAAAACTTGCTATAAAAAAGAAAGGGGATTGGAATAATCTACAAAATTCATTCTTTTTTCAAAATTTTTTACGAGTGTATGTGTAACAACTCAAACCCAATAACTGGTATGTCACCATATTGAATCTAATCAATTGGCGTTAAATATTTGAAGTAGTAATGACAATAGTAAACCTAAGTTATTTTAAAGTGAACATAAATCTCAATCACAAATCTCAATCATAACGTCATAACCGATATGAAAAAACGTTACAGAACGCATAACTCAATTGAATTGTAGTGAGCTGATATTATATTCACTATCCAATAATAATATGGATATGTGACTTACGTGTGTATGGGGGACCGTAAGATGTTGCAGTGCCCAAGTCTCCAGAGACAAATTGAAGTTGTTTGCAGAAGAAGCTCAACAGTAGCATTGCCATGAAAAGAAGATCACGACCCATGGTGTTGTTTTGAAGCCAAATTAAAACAAGGTTGAAGAGATTAATCTGTGGTTACACATACAGCTGCCAATATATACACACATATACATATAGAGCCCACACAATTCTACTTTTGCCGCCTCTCTATCGCAAGCACGTAAAGGTTTACTAATTGCGTCATAGTTCAGAGTTGCCGCAGGTGTACGCAATTATTTATGTATGAGAATAAGCATCATGTACGTGTTGACCAATTTAGAGGGTATTTTGGCATTGCTTATAAACCAGCTTATACGTCAAAAATAAAAATTGACATATTTGACAAATTTACTTATAAGTAATTCAACACTGCTTATAAGTTACCCAAAAAAAGAAGCAAGTGGGGATCAACTTTTTTTTAAGTGTTTATAAGCACTTGGTTAAAATAAACAAAAAGTTTGCCCTTAAAAATGATAAGGAAATTACAACAACATGTCAATAGTTTATAAGCACATTTTATTCAAACACATCTTTACTTATTTATCACTAATTTAAAAGTAACTTTTTGCATATAAGCAGTACCTGTTTATAACAACTTGAAAACAAGCAAAGCCAAACGGGCTCTTAGATTATTCCAATTCTGAAAGATTTATGTCAGGGCCTCAAAATTAAGGTTCATTTTCTATAGGAGCCGCATATTTTAGTTCTAACATTTTTAAGATTAATATGTTCTTACCATTCATTTAATTTTGAAATTACAGAAATAAAGGGAAAAGATTATTTTTGTTGGGGTGGAATTAGATACTTTAATTTTATCTGTCTAGTGACCAGGAGTTATATTTTAGCTATTAGATTAAGTATTGGTTTCTTTGGTATTATATGAAAGAAATGAATTGCAGAACAATAAATAAATAAATAAATAAATATATATATATATATATATATATTAAAAGGTTGGAATAAAGCATTAAGTGAGAGGGAAAGCCGAACCTAATTTCTGACCAAGATTCTATTAAAAGTTAGCCATTTCTAGAAAACCTCTATATATCAAGTAAAATGCATTACGGAAAAGAGACGATAACGAAACTTTCAAGGTTCAATTCCTTCCACTTTTTGTAATCAGTGTTGCTCTACTAGCCATCACGTTCACGTTTGGCACTTTTAATGTAATTTTTTTTATGTAATTTATTTTGTATGTATAAGTTCCGCAGAGATGAAGACAAAAAATTGAATTCTCAAAAAGTTAAAAGAAGAAAAGCAATAATTGGATAAAAATCTTTTTTTCTTTTCTTGTACGTACGAGTAATGTTTTGTCATCGGTGTATGTTTCCGATTCTTTACGAACAAGCATTCTTCATATCGGATTAATACCCAAAAAAATTAATAAAATAATAAAATTTTGATCTGTTTTGTTAAATCTCAATCATCAAACTTGGATTAATAAAATAATACAATTTATGAAAGGTGTTCAAAATGCATTTTGAAATGAATGATTAAAATCTAAATAATTTAATTAAAGACATGAGAGACTTCAACCCTAAGATTTAGGTGTAAACCTTTCTTGCACTCTCATCGGTTGAGGACACAATATCACAAGATTCTAGATTTAATTTCTATGCTGTAGTTGAAAATGAAATGCTACTAAATAACAGAAAGTCTATGGTTTCCTAGGATACTTCAACGGTAAGAATTGGAGACGGACACATTTTACAATTTAAGTTCGAATCCAATCCTCTGTTTTAGGTTGAGTGTTTTTGGTGCCCAATATATGAGACGTGCTATGTACCAAGATTTACCAATTAATAGTCAGGCTCCACCAGGTATGTCTGTGATCGAACTCCACCAACTGAATTTTCTCTTATCGCAAATTAGAAGAAAAAAAAAACAAAAAGTCTATGTAAATCATTTGACTGTTATGGTGATTGAAGTCAAAAGCAAACATGGCAACTGTATACAAGGATTTGAATCACTGAAAAAAACAATGATACGATTCAATATTCATTAGTAGATTGGAATAATGATTGATCAAGTTTCGGCTCAAATCTCGGACACGGATTAATTTTGCATATCAAATATTAGTCAAGCCACTTACATAATTTCTTTGCCTCCTATCAGGGTAGTGATTGCCGGAAATATATGCTTCAATTCTTTACATCATAACTTTAACAGCTGTTCAATGCCAAATTTCATTATAATTTTATTATAACATCGTAAACGATGTCATGAAAGGACTCAACAATACAGTTATGAACTGTGTTAGGGCCCGTGTAGATTTTTTTTTCAAAAAAGTTTTTTAATAATTTTTAAAAAATAATTTTTTGAGAAGTTAAAAATTTTGATTTCTAAACAATTTGTATTTGAGTTTTTTTTCATAATTTTAATTTTTTTTGGAAACTAAATCACATAATTATTGCAAATTTAATGTAACTTTTTCAGAAAAAAAGTATTTTTTCCTTAAAAAAAAGTCAATCCAAACAGGCCCTTAGAATAACAGGTTTTTTTACATGTGGTCAAAGTTTATTTGACCGGAAATGAGTTTTTTTTTTTTACTCTTTCTTTGGTTACTAGTTTCTCAGTTCTGGAAAGACTCGTTTATATTTGTCAATCATTTTTCTTCATTATTGTAGAACTGTTGAAGTGGTGGAATTTCTTGTAAGATTTTAGTTTGGTTATTTTAAATTGTATCATTGATAGAGTGGATTTTAACTTCTAGTATCTTGCTGGTTTTTTCTTTAGTCCTCCCACCGTGTTAATAGCTCTATGTTGTGATAGTCAACGTCGGTTTGTGGGGTGACTTATGGCTTATTTATAAGTAGGTAGTGTGGGTATAATTAATAATTTGGATTAAACATTTTGGACTAGTTGATTAGGCTTAATGTAGTGACAGACCAGTAGTTGGACCTAGGTCTGTAGTATTAGAGCAGGCTCTAGGCAGATTTCACTTTGTCTGGGGTTTTGAGCTGTGGTTTTGTTTTATTTGTATTCGGACAAGAAGAGGAGTCTGTAACGCCCATTTTTCATCGGTTCTTTGTGAGATTTGCGTACACTTTGTTAGCTAAATATTCTTTATTGATTTTGATGATGAAAATATGTATATGCATTATTTGATTAAACAGCTTCTTGTGAAATGAGATATTATATGAAGCTTGGAAAATATGAAGATGTGCATAAAGGATCATTTGAAGAAGAGAAATGATAAGAAGGCATAAGGAGGAGAAGAGAAGTCATAAGGGGTACCGAATTTATTTTTTATTGCTCTTCTTGTGAAATGCCCATATACTGTATAGACTTGGTTCAAAACATTCTTCCTTATCATTGCAAAATTTTTCTCAAGTCTTGCACTTTTTAAATATGCACAAAACAAAAGTATTTGAATACACACATTGGAACAAAATGAGTTTTTGGGGTGTTTTCATTCACAACATGCGTTTACATATTTATTCAAAATTACTTGGTGTTGTGAAAATACACTTGAGCTTGTTTTTCTAAAAAATCTGGCTTTACTTCACATTCTGGAGTGGCCGGACCCCCAAGCTGGTCGACCGGCTGACCTGGGTGGTAGCCCGGCCTAATCAGAAAGTGAAAGTAAAAGATGGACCCCCTAGTCGGTCGACCGGCTAAGGCATCCGGCCTAGTCAGAGAAGAGAAAGGCAAGCCGGACGACCAAGACGGTCGACCGGCTGAACGGGGGCTGTAATAAATGCACTAGCCGTTTCTTACCGTTCTGGCCGAGATTTTCATCTTCCTTCACCTACCAAATCCCTAACCCTCAAATCTCTATAAATACACATTCAAATACAAGTTCTAATCAATCAATTGAAGTGTGCAAAAGCTTTTATCATCATTCAATACTTCTTGATCCATTCTTGCAATATATTGAGCTTTCAAGAGCTTATTATTTTCTCTTCTTGAGGAAATTTTCAGATCCAATCTCTTTTCATTCTTGAGTATTCACACTTTGAGAGCTTTATTTATTGTGAGATATATCCATTGTAGCTTGTAAAAGTGTGAGGAAATCCTATAGAGAAAGTCTCTTGGGTTCTTTGAAGTGAGACTTCAAAGAGGTTATAAAAATCTTGGTTTGTGCTTCACCAAGTTTTGAAAAAGCATTTTAGTGGAAATCCTTGAAGTCCTAAGGGGAGATTCCTTAGGCGGTGGACGTAGGCTTGGCCGAACCACCTAAAAATCGTTTGTCTCTCTTCTCCTTGCTTTTAATTTCATTCTTATTACCTTGCTTATATAGTGTTTGATATATTGCTTGTTAGAGTTGTAATTTTCTGTAAATTTTAAAAACGAAATTTAGTATAAATATCTTAATTCACCCCCCCCTCTTAAGATATTTGCACCCACAATTGGTATCAGAGCTAGGGTTCTACATCATAGTTTAACAACTAATAGAGTTTATTGCAAATATGGAAGGAATTTCTATTAAACAAGCACCCCCTTTTGATGGAACTAATTATGTATTTTGAAAAATGAGAATGAAAGTGTTTATACAATCACATGATTATAAAGCTTGGAAAATCATAGAAAATGGGCCTACCTTACCTACAAAATTAGAAGGCAATAGGAGAATACCTAAACCTGAAAGTGAATGGAATGATGAAGATATAAAATTATTTGAGTTAAATCAAAAGGCTTTACATTATTTATTTAATGCTATGAATGCCACTGAATTTGCTAGAGTAATGGGTTGTACTTCAGCTAAAGAGCTTTGGGATCAATTAGAAGTAACTTATGAAGGAACAAGCCAAGTAAAAGAATCTAGGATTGCTATGCTTGTACATAAATATGAATTATTCAAAATGCTTCCAAATGAAAATGTTGAACAAATGTTTTCTAGATTTATTGAAATTACTAATGGTTTGAAAGCTCTTGGTAAAGATTATTCTAATGTAGAGAAAGTAAGGAAAGTACTAAGGAGCTTGCCATCATCATCGCAACCAAAAGTCACAGCAATAAAGGAAGCAAAGGACTTGAACACATTGGAGCTCAATGAGCTCATTGGGTCACTCATGACTCATGAGCTAGAGATAAAAGATCATGAAGAAGAAGAAAGGAAAACAAAGAAGTCCATTGCTCTAGTTGCATCAAGATTTTCATCAAGTGACGATGAAGAAGAAGATGAGGACCCTCAAGATGAAGAGATTGCACTTCTTGCTCGAAATTTCAAAAAATTTATGAAATTTAGAAAGATGAGAAAGGGGGCCTCTTCAAGCAACTCAAATTGGAAGAAGAAAGGAAAAGATGGTAAAGAGCTCAAAAAGATGAAAGATGCAAAGGATGAAATAAAGTGCTTCAATTGCAACAAGCCAGGACATATAAAAGCAAATTGTCCTAGGCTTTCAAAGAAGAAGGAAGGAAAAGCACTCAAAGCTACATGGGACTTCTCCGAAACCGAAGAAGATGAGGAAGAACATCATGAGGTAGCAAATTTTTGCCTCATGGCCAATGAGGATGAGGTACTATCTTCACCATCTTTATCTATTTATTATTCATCTAGTGAAGAGGAAGAGGAATATAGTTTTGATAAACTAAAAGAAGCATTTGCTAAATTACATAATGATCTAGCCTTAGCTTTGGCAAAAAACAAGCAAATGCATAAAAATTTGAAACTTGTTCAAAATGAAAAAGAAACTTTAGAAAAGAAAAATGCCTCTCTTATTGAACAATTAGACATCTCAGAAAAAGAAAATGATTCATATGCCGAAGATTTTGTAAAGATTGAAAAAGAAGTTAAAGACTTAAAAAAGAAAAATGAGGATTTAAATGGAATTGTTCAAAAGTTTACAAATGGGAAAGAAAATTTTGAAAAACTTCTTGGAAGTCAAAAAATATCTTTTGATAAGAGTGGTATTGGATACAAACCTAGTAGTAATCAAAAGTATTTCAAAATATATTTTGTCAAAGCTTCTACTTCTTCATCCCTCTCTTCACCAAAAACAAATGTTATTTGTACTTATTGTGAAAAGAAAGGACATGTATCCACTCATTGTTATTACAAGAAAATTCGTGATAGAAGATCACATGTTCCATATTGGAAAAGACCAAAATGGGTTGTGAAAAACAAAAATTAAACTAACGCCAAGGACCAAAGTGTTGGGGACCCCAAAATAAAGAATTGCGTTTGAATTTCATGTGTGTAGGTATGCAATTCAAGCAAAATAAGATGGATCTTGGATAGTGGTTCTTCCAAGCACATGACGGGGAACTCTTCACTTTTTTACAAACTAAAAAGGATAAAAGGAGGAGATGTCACCTTTGGGGACAATAGCAAAGGGAAAATTATTGGAAAAGGAAGCATTGGTAATGAAAATTCTCTTGCTATACATAATGTCCTACTTGTAGAAGGTCTAAAATTTAATCTACTTTGCATTAGTCAATTATGTGACAAAGGTCATAAAGTCATTTTTCAATCCTCTAAGTGTCTTGTCTATGAATGTGGAAATAAAAATGTATTATTTATAGCCAAGAGAAATGAAAATGTTTACATTGTTGAAATTGATCAACTTATATGTCAACATGTTAAATGTCTATCTGTTGTGCATGATAATACTTGGTTATGGCATAGAAGACTAGGACATGCTAGCATGAGCTTATTGAATGATTTATCAAAGCATGATCTAATTAGAGACCTTCCAAAATTAAAATTTGAAAAAGATAAAATTTGTGATGCTTGCCAACTAGGAAAATAACATAAAACATCCTTCAAATCCCTAAATAAAGTTTCAACAAATAGAGCGTTACAACTACTACATATGGATTTGTTTGGACCCATTGATGTAACAAGCTTAGGAGGATCTAGGTATGCATTTGTTGTGGTCAATGATTACACTAGATTTACATGGGTCATGTTTCTTGCACATAAAAATGATGCCTTCAATGAATTTGCAAGATTGTGTAGAAAAGTGCAAAATGAGAAAGGCTATTTTATAACTTGTATCCGTAGTGATAATGGCACCGAATATGAGAATGCTCCTTTTATGAACTTTTGTGATGAACATGGCATTGAGCATAACTTTTCGGCCTCTCGTACTCCTCAACAAAATGGGGTAGTAGAGAGGAAGAATCGTACATTACAAGAAATGGCAAGGACTATGCTAAAAGAACACAACTTGCCAACATATTTTTGGAGTGAAGCCATAAATACAGCATGCTATGTGCAAAATAGAGTATTGATTAGACCTATTTTAAACAAAACTCCATATGAACTATGGTATGGCAAAAAACCTAAAGTATCATACTTCAAAGTATTTGGTTGTAAATGTTTTATTCTAAACACTAAGGATCACTTAAGAAAGTTTGATTTTAAATCCGATGAAGGAATATTCTTAGGTTATTCCACAAAGAGCAAAGCATATAGAGTATATAATAAGAGAACTCTTGTTGTAGAAGAATCAATACATGTTACATTTGATGAGACTAACCCATTTGAGCCGAGAAAGGAAATTGATGATGTAGGTTATCTTTTGGAAAAGACAACACTTGAAGATCCAACTCCAAAAGACAAAGAAACGAAGCAAGAAGAAGAACTTAAAGAAAGGAGATCTCAAGAAAATGAGGAAATCAAACCTTGCTCAACCAAAGATGATGAAACAAAAGAACCCCATGAAGATCTACCAAAGAGTTGGAAGTTTGTGAGAAACCATCCTCAAGATCTTATACTCGGTAATCCAAATGAAGGTGTAAGAACTAGGCGTAATATTAGCACTTTTGTGAGCATCATGCATTTATTTCACATATTGAACCCAAAAATGTAAAAGAAGCTCTACTAGATGATAATTGGATAATAGCAATGCAAGAAGAACTCAATCAATTTGAAAGAAATAAAGTTTGGAAGCTAGTTGAAAAACCCAAAGATAGACCGGTAATTGGAACCAAATGGGTATTTAGAAACAAACTAGATGAAGCTGGAATAGTGACTACGAATAAGGCTAGACTAGTTGCACAAGGATACAATCAGGAAGAAGGAATTGATAATGATGAAACTTATGCTCCTGTAGCTAGACTTGAATTCATTCGTATGTTACTTGCATTTGCATGTCACATGGACTTTAAACTTTATCAAATGGATGTAAAAAGTGCATTTTTAAATGGATTTATTGAAGAAGAAGTTTATGTTGAACAACCCCCTGGTTTTGAAGATTCATGTTTTCCTAATCATGTTTTTAAACTAGAAAAGGATTTGTATGGCTTAAAGCAAGCTCTTAGAGCTTGGTATGAAAGACTTAGTGGATTTTTGGTTGAAAACAATTTCGAAAGAGGAAAACTTGATTCAACCCTGTTTATCAAAAGAAAAGACAATGACATTTTACTTGTCCATATCTATGTAGATGATATAATTTTTGGTACTACTAATGTTTCCTTGTGTGAGAATTTTTCAAAGTGCATGCATAAGGAGTTCGAGATGAGCATGATGGGACAATTAACCTTCTTCCTCGGACTTCAAATCAAACAAGCAAAAGAGGGGATCTTCATAAATCAAGCCAAATACACCAAAGAAATCATCAAGAAATTTGGACTTGAAGATGCAAAGGAGATTGGAACTCCCATGAGTCATTCAACTAAGCTAGATAAATATGAGAAAGGTAAATCAGTAGACGAGAAGAAATATAGAGGTATGATCGGTAGCCTATTATATTTAACTGCCTCTAGACCTGATATCATGTTCTCAGTATGCTTATGTGCTAGATTTCAATCCAATCCTAAGGAAATTCACTTAACAGCTGTAAAAAGAATAATAAGATATCTTAAGGGAACAATTAATTTAGGACTTTGGTATGCTAAAGGAACTTCGTTTGATCTATGTGGGTTTTCTGATACTGACTATGCTGGCTGCAAAATAGATCGCAAGAGCACTAGTGGAACATGCCAATTTCTAGGACATTCCTTAGTATCTTGGTCTTGTAGGAAACAAAATAGTGTTGCAATTTCTACCACTGAAGCTGAATATATTGCAGCAGGTAGTTGTGTGGCACAGATATTATGGATGAAACAAAATCTACTTGATTATGGATTGAAGTATGATCATATTCCTATATATTGTGATAATACTAGTGCAATTAATCTTACTAAGAACCCAATTCAACATTCAAGAACTAAGCATATTGAGATTAGACACCATTTCATTAGAGACCATGTACAAAAAGGAGATATAATTCTTGAATTTGTTTATACTTTACATCAAGTTGCTGATATTTTTACCAAACCTTTGCATGAGGATTAATTTTGCAAGATTAAGAGAGAAATTGGAATGATAAAATGTGGCTAAATGGGATATATATGTATTTCTGTGGCTTGGGTATGAAAAATAAGACATTTGTGAACTTTTTGACCCAGTCGGTCGACCGACTAAGGCCTTAGGCGTCCGGCTAAGCAGAATTTTTAACTATCAAATTAACTTTTCATACATTTCTTTCCTGACTTTATGTTGATTTTGATGACGCCAAAGGGGGAGAAGTATGATTTGATGAAGTATGATTTGATGAATGTGATAATAATATTTATTGATGGATGTGATGATATGTTGTGATATGTGATTGGATGTGATGATATATTGTGATATGTGATTTATGCATTTTTTTTGGTGATATAGAACATCTATGCTTTGGGTGATATATAGCTATGTTTTGCAAATTTAATAATCAAAGCACTTGTTAGAAGAATGCATATATTAAGGGGGAGTATTTTTTTCAAATCTTAAAAATATTTGTCATGATTTGATGATAATATTTATTGATGGATGTGATGATATACTGTGTGATTGATTGATGAAGTATGATTTGATGATAATATTTATTGATGGATGTGATGATATACTGTGTGATTTATGCATTTTTTTGGTGATATAGAACATCTATGCTTTGGGTGATATATAGCTATGTTTTGCAAATTTAATAATCAAAGCACTTGTTAGAAGAATGCATATATTAAGGAGTATTTTTCAAATCTTAAAAATATTTGTCATCATAAAAAAGGGGGAGATTGTTAGCTAAATATTCTTTATTGATTTTGATGATGAAAATATGTATATGCATTATTTGATTAAACAGCTTCTTGTGAAATGAGATATTATATGAAGCTTGGAAAATATGAAGATGTACATAAAGAATCATTTGAAGAAGAGAAAAAATAAGAAGGCATAAGGAGGAGAAGAGAAGTCATAAGGGGTACTGGATTTATTTTTTCTTGCTCTTCTTGTGAAATGCCCATATACTGTATAGACTTGGCTCAAAACATTCTTCCTTATCATTGCAAAATTTTTCTCAAGTCTTGCACTTTTTAAATATGCACAAAACAAAAGTATTTGAATACACACATTGGAACAAAATGAGTTTTTGGGGTGTTTTCATTCACAACATGCGTTTACATATTTATTCAAAATTACTTGGTGTTGTGAAAATACACTTGAGCTTGTTTTTCTAAAAAATCTGGCTTTACTTCACATTCTGGAGTGGCCGGACCCCCAAGCCGGTCGACCGGCTGACTTGGGTGGTAGCTCGGCCTAATCAGAAAGTGAAAGTAAAAGCCGGACCCCCTAGCCGGTCGACCGGCTGAACGGGGGCTGTAATAAATGCACTAGCCGTTTCTTACCGTTCTGGCTGAGATTTTCATCTTCCTTCACCTACCAAATTCCTAACCCTCAAATCTCTATAAATACACATTCAAATACAAGTTCTAATCAATCAATTGAAGTGTGCAAAAGCTTTTATCATCATTCAATACTTCTTGAGCCATTCCTGCAATATATTGAGCTTTCAAGAGCTTATTATTTTCTCTTCTTGAGGAAATTTTCAGATCCAATCTCTTTTCATTCTTGAGTATTCACACTTTGGGAGCTTTATTCATTGTGAGATATATCCATTGTAGCTTGTAAAAGTGTGAGGAAATCCTATAGAGAAAGTCTCTTGGGTTCTTTGAAGTGAGACTTCAAAGAGGTTATAAAAATCTTGGTTTGTGCTTCACCAAGTTTTGAAAAAGCATTTTAGTGGAGATCCTTGAAGTCCTAAGGGGAGATTCCTTGGGTGGTGGACGTAGGCTTGGCTGAACCACCTAAAAATCATTTGTCTCTCTTCTCCTTGCTTTTAATTTCATTCTTATTACCTTGCTTATATAGTGTTTGATATATTGCTTGTTAGAGTTGTAAATTTTCTATAAATTTTAAAAACAAAATTTAGTATAAATATCTTAATTCACCCCCCCTTAAGATATTTGCACCCACACACTTTATAATAACTTGAGTTTATTACTACTATCATCATGGATTTAAGTATTTTGGGCCAATTGATTATGCTCAATATGGTGACAGACTAGTAGTTGGACCTGATTCATTGCATTCCATATTGAAGACCAAGTTTAATCGCGTAATTGAAGACCAAGTTTATGGGCTAATCACGTTCATTTTCACATTGAAGACCAAGTTTAGTGGGCTAATCACGTTCTGATTGTTGTTGTTTTCCTCATTAAATGTTGTAATCATGGAGCAACCCATGATGAAATCCATCCTTCTGGTGGTATTGGTTAGGGTGACCAATTGTCCCTTTTTTTTTTTTCTATCCTTATTCAAACACTTTCGAACCTCTTTAATTGGCAACTTAGTAGAAACTTGCTTTATGGCTTAGATCCATAAATGCTTGCCCCCCTCCTGACTCATCCGCTTCTTGCAAGATGATTCTATTTTCTTCTTTGAAGCTACTAATAAAAAAGCATTTATGGTAAAAGATATCCTGTGTAGGTATTGTTTTGCCTCAAGGCAAATCTTGAATTTGAACAAATCCATAATCACGTTTAGTCCAAATACCCCATGGGGAACTAAGACAGGCATTTCGGATATTTTCAAGATTAATGCAGTTGATAATTTAGGTTGTTATTTGAGCCTCCTGAATGAATAGGATAAATCAAAAGCCAAAGCCATTCATTAGATTGAGGAAAAGGTTAACGTTAAATTAGCAGAATGGAAAAATCTCCTCTTATCTAATGGAGGAAAAGATGTGCTCATCAAATCAGTGTTGCAAACTATTCCTTGGTATATTAATGCTTTGTTTGTTATAATCGTATTTTAAGATACTTATCCTATTGAATGAGGGTAAATCTTATAGATTTAAGAAATCTTATCATGCATCCTATGAAAATTTAAAACAAAACCATACTTTTTATCTTGTAAGAAATAAGCAATCCTTCCTATCTTATTTTTTATAGCTATAGAATGCATGGTGTATATGATAAGATATCTTAAATCTTATAAGATATCTCTAAATTTCAATAAAATAAGTATTTTAAAATAAGATCGTTCCAAACACACTATAAGTCTTGCGTTGTCCTTCCAAAGAAAGTGTGCAACAAATTGTCATCTAATGCAGTTAAATTCTGGTGGGCATTTCCATTACAAAGAGTTATTGGAAAATGCAAGATTTTACACGGCTGAGAGATCAGTTAATGGACAAAGTCAATGTTTGTGTGGCAACGGATATAATAGGGTTGGACATTTATTTCTTTTGGTATCTCAAGCTTCAAAGTTAGAGGGCGATCAAATGGATACCATTGGAAACTCAAGTGAAGTGGTCGCTCCTACTATTTGGTCTTTACCATCTAAGAATTGTTTTAAAATCAATATCGATTCCTCCTCTTGTGAAGATCTTGGTGATGTTGTGACTTTTATAAGACGTGATGGCAAAGGAGCGTTAGTCTTTGGTCAAGCAGATCTAACTCGTTATCGTTCAATATGTGAAGCAGAAGGTATTTCCATCCGCAATACTTGCATGTCTGCTCATTTGGTTTTTTTCTCATAGCATTACTATTGAAAGTGATGAAGAAATGGTTTTCAATGCAATTGTTTCTCCGAACTCCCTCTCTTTGGAACCCTTATGATGGAGGATAATTAAAAATTGTTACAGAGAATCCTTTGGGTCATTAGATCTAAACTAAGAATTGTTTGTCTTTGGACTAGGTATCTAATATCCTAAGTCCTATATTTGTGCTGCTTATTTCTAATGTTAACCACTCGGGTTGATTAAATTTTTGTAATCTGGCTTGGATGAATAGAAGTTATGTTTTACGACAAAAAAAAAAACACAACTATTGCAAGATCCTCTCAATTGTCAGTGTCTGGTAGCATATAGTTTCCCTAGATTCTGTCCAGAAAGAATTCAACAACTTCAGTTCGCAAGTTTTTGCTACTGAAGGGAAAGGTAAATCGTTTTATCCTGGTGTGGTCAAATACAATAACATCAATACAACTTTTCCAAAATCCTCTCAATTTTTTCAGTCTAGCGATATTGAAATTCTGTCTATTTTCCGCTAACACTATGTATATCATTTTCCCATAATTCATGAATATTTCATGATTATTGAATTCCCTCGCATAATATTATATAGGGTTAATCTTAACAAGTCCACAAAGTTGTCGTTCATTTTCAAATTGGTCCCTTTTATTTAAAAAAGTTTAAATTAATTCTCAATGTTTTGAAATATAATCAAATTAATCCTTATTATAAAAAAAATCATATTAATCCTCAATATTTCACAAATGTATTCAAATTAGTATCCATTGTTTTACATATTTTTGGGACTAATTTGAATCTTTTTAAATAATGACACTGATTTGATATATTTATAAAACATTGAGATCTAATTTAACTTTTTCAAATAATAAAGACTAAACTAAAAAAAAAAAACATTTATGATATCATTGTGGACATTTCGTATATGTTTCTCTATTATACAAAACATTATAAATAGATCTATTTTCAACAATATCTGCGAAAATATCGAGAATCGCATGATTGATATCGGTGTCAGTCCTTAACAAAAACTAAGTGGGGAAGCTTAGTACTAAGCTTGTTCGTCACATCCTAAGCTTCTTCTTGTGTAAACAAGTAAATACAGAAAATAGGTTTTCTGAAGGTAGGGTGTCGTTGCTGAACCCGAAAACTATTCGTGGAAATTAAATTTGCAAGAGGTTTTTGTGATTTTTTTTTTAAATTTGTATATAATTATCTTTCTTATAATATTATGTCAATTGTGCAAATAGGCGAAGCAGATCTCATCCGAATAGGTTCACATGAAAAGATAATAAGTCAATGTATTCTGATTATGAATAAGAAGTTGAAGATATGTAGAAAAAAACAGGTTGAAATGAAAGAAATCGATGTGATAATATTAGTAATAGTAATGATAGAGAAAATCATATAAAAATATTGCAATAAAATATAACAAAAGTGCTGTGTAGAAATCCTAGTACTATATGTATGTATGTATGTATGTATAACCTGGGCACCACATTCCACTGAAGCAATTATCATAAATAAACTAAATAAAACCATAAATATCGGCATCAATTTTTTCATATTTTAGCATGACACGAACATAATAATTGATATCTAATAATGTTAATCCCAATGAAGCAAAGCATATTTAAATACATTGTTAGATTAGTTCTCAAACGATGGTCCGTTTCAAATTGATGAATTCCTTTGCTTCTTTCTTAATTAATTAATTATTATGCTAATACAAAACCAGATCTACACTCAATTAGGAATCGCATACCACCGCAAGCTAAATTCTTTTTTTTTTTTTTTATGGTCACCTAACTTTTTAGCTCACCAACCACAATGACACTTTGTCCACCCTTACTCTTATATTTACCCTTTCTTTAAATTTTTTTTTTAGTTAAACCCTTACTGCATAAGATTGAACTCAGAATCTCATACTCTCATATTAATTATTATGTCATAACAAATGAGAGAAATATTAACATTTATATCAGCATAATCTCTTCTCGTCATTAATTAAAAGGGTAAGCAGTAACTTGTTCTTTTGGTTTATTATAAATGTATGTTACCCATTCTTGTTGTTTGTTATAAATGTATATTATTTTTATAGTTTCGAAATAGTCCCAGAATCATGTATGTGCTCTTTAAAAGTATGGTATACATATCCCTAAAATAGATACGAAATCTTATATAGTCCTCAAATATATAGTATACATGTCCTGTAACGTGAGGATCCGTTTCTATTTTGAAAGCATATGAAGTTCATGTGCATTTATGATAAATTACAATGGTAAGATGCTAATTACCTTAATTAAAATTAAATCTAAAAAAAGGCAAGTCATGCGAAGAAATATTAATTAAGTGAGCTACTTGGACCAACACTGTTTTTCCTAAGAATTGATGGTCTCAAGGGACACATGAGGTGGCTATATATATTTTGAGCTAGCTTTCATCAACCGCCCATCTGTTGTAACAATTGTTTTTTGTTTTTGTTTGACTTAGGGCCTGTTCGGCAAATTTAGTTGGACCAACAGTGTTTTTCCTAAGAATTGATGGTCTCAATGGACATATGAGGTGGCTATATATATTTTGAGCCAGCTTTCGTCAGCCGCCCATCTGTTGTAACAATTGTTTTTGTCTTGGTTTGACTTAGGGCATGTTCGGCAAATTTAGTTGGACCAACAGTGTTTTTCCTAAGAATTGATGGTCTCAAGGGACATATGAGGTGGCTATATATATTTTGAGCCAGCTTTCGTCAACCGCCCCTCTGTTGTAACAATTGTTTTTGTCTTGGTTTGACTTAGGGCCTGTTTGGCACATTTAGTTGTTAGAGTAACTGATAATTGTTGTATTTTAGCTGTTAACGGATAGCTGTTTAACTAGCTAATTGAACAAAATGTGTTCGGTAAAATTAGCTGTTAGATTAGCTGATGAATGTTAAATAACGTAAAATGATATTGATATCATGTTATTATTATTATTATTGTTATTATGATAATTGTAATTACTATTACTATTATAGAAATAAGATAATATATTTTATAATTAGATATTTATTTTCATAATCATATTTTAATATTAAAGTATAACTAATTTTTTGATAAAACATTTATATCAATATTACAAAAATTAATTTTAATAGATTCAAAATTATTTTGTTAAAAAAAATGTACTAATAAAACTTATGCTTTTAGCAATGTTGATTATATAGAAATTGAAATTCATTTTATATTATTTCTTATTTATATTTGGGAAAGAAAAGGTAAAAATATAGAGAGAGATTGGAAAGAGAATAGGAAAATAAAAAAATGCAAAAGGATAGAATTGCCAAAAAAAAAAACATAAAAAGCTAAAAGTTACATGAAACGCTAAAGTTTTTAGCTTTTGAAAAACGCTAGTTGAAACGCTAAAAGCTACTTGAAACGCTAGTTTACCGAATAGTAATAATTTAGCAAAATAGCTTTTTGCCCAATCAAAACATTAAACGCTATTTCAAAAATTGTTGCCGAACACGCACTTCATGGTCATGCGAAAGCCCACATGTAGGTACTTTAAGGGGCTCGTTGAGAATTTTATTAACTCCAAAAAGAAAAAAGGAAATATATTATCTTTACTTGTATTGGATCCCATTTTATTCAATTCAATGTACAATCCTAGACAAATATATTTATTATTTATACTCACCTATTTTAGATCAATCATGTATCGAGTAACGATGATTTACATCTAAAGTGACTATATTTGAGTATTGTAGAGTTTTTTTTTTTTCACGTGATTTGAGCTGCACGAATACTATAAGGAATTTAAATACTTGAAAAATACTCTAAAAATAAAGAATAGAAAATGAAAAACAAACACACAACCCTCACAATGAAACAATTCTTCTACCAGCAAAGGGGTAGAATTTTATGCAAGACGTCTTGTCATATCGGACATATTTCCAATATCGTATAAGGTTTGCTTTAATGCTCACATCTCATAATAAAATATTTGGAGTTCGTTTAAATTAATTTTTTTTTAAAAAATTATTTAGAAGTTGATATTCACTTTTTCTTTCAAAAGTAAAAAATTTTAACTTATTTCCAAAAATAATTTTTATTATAAAAAAAAAACACTTTTAACAAAAGCGATGAACTTAATTGAGTTGGTAAAAGGTAAGTCACGAGGACTCCTTTAGTCCTTTTAACCCCTTTTGTGTCCAAGGGCCGAATAGAGTTTGGTAAGGGGTGTTTTAGAACTTTTAACAAAGTACAAGCTTGTAGTTAAACTCCCATGCTTTGCAAACTCTCAATTTTGAACTCATGCTTGGGTTCATTGTTAAGAAAAAGACTTAAAAAATAGAACTGCTCAACAAAAACCATTTTCTTTTTCTCTTTTACCAAAAGACAACTCTTAACCCTTTAACATAACAAGGCCCAAGCAAAATAAAAATATCTATTTTATCCACATGAAAAAATCTCGCACACATTAACGTAGGCCCAAAAAAACACTGAAATATATATTAACATATACATACATAATATATATATATGTATGTATATATATATATATATATATATAGAAAATCGTTTCTTTCTCTTTCTGAGGTTGAAAAGGAGAGGAACAGAGTCCCACCTCTTTCTCCCTCACCACTGAACCCTCTCTCCTCTTTTTTGTTTATTCCGCCTCCTCCTTCCCAACTACCTCTCCTTCCTCTTCTTAAGATTCTTCGTATCAAGTTTTTAGAGAGAAAAAATGAACTTTATATAAATCTTATTCATCAGATTATAAATATTTTTTGAAAACAGATTATTCTTTAGCTACTTTTTCTGTTCTCTTCAAGAAATCGAATCAATTTTTCAATTTTATCGAGTACCCAGTGGTCAAAAATGGATCTTTTGCACACCCATTTGGCCAAAGTGGAATCTTTTTCATCTCTTGTGAGCCAAAATTGACTACAGACATGATTTTCGCTTATTCGGGTATCTTCAATCCATAAAAGAGAAGCTTTTTATCTTCAATTTTTTTTCCCTGAAGGCAGCTTATTTGGAAGGTTTGAATGATGAGGGGGAGGAAAATGAAAGCTATAGAGTGTAAAAATGATAGGTTTTCATCAAATAATTCTCAGTTGGGATTTCAATGGAGCATGAAGGATGACAACTTTTTGTTCCCAGGTGGCTTATTTGCCTCTGTGGGGCAGATGGGTGGCAATATGGGGTTTGGTGTCTCATCAAATCCACCCGATTCGCGGGGCGAAAACGGGGGTTTCAAGCTGCCGTACACTGATTTGTATGTGAAGTATGTTTCATCACCTGAGGGATTTAAGATTCTGGGGTTACCTGAGGAGGAAGGAGCTGTAAAAAAGAAGAGAAATGGGCTTAAGCTTAAGATTAAGATTGCCAATCCTTCATTAAGGAGGCTAATAAGTGGGGGGATAGCCGGGGCCATCTCGAGGACTGCTGTGGCTCCTTTGGAGACTATAAGGACACATTTGATGGTTGGAAGTAGTGGACATTCAACTACTGAGGTGTTTCAAAATATTATGAAGACCGATGGATGGACAGGATTATTTAGGGGAAATTTGGTTAATGTTATTCGAGTTGCTCCTAGTAAAGCTATAGAGGTAAAATTCTTATCTTTGTGGTTTGAATTCTTTTATGTTGTTTGCTTTTGTATGTTTGAAATGTTTGCTTTATTGTTTTGTTGAAGTTGCTTAATCTTTGTTAAAGATATGTTGTTTTTGTTGTTATTTGTGAATTAATATGTTATCTGTACCATAACTATATCAGTTTATGTTTGGTCAATTTGATGGATTAGTTGGACGAAGTAGGCTTTAAGGAGGTATATTTATCAATTAAGGTTTCTGCTTCTTGCCTGAGAGGGTGTTGTATGCCTTTCTTGCTCATGGTTGACCAATTCTGCAATCCATTATTTCGTGTTTGTTAGTCTGATTATATTAATGTGCTTGAAACAGTTGCTTGGTGGTCTTTTTTAGTTTGTTAGTTAGATAATTCCTTTTCAATTATCTAGTAAATTACTTTCATCATTTTAGTTAATCTAGCTTGTCCAAGACTCATCCATCCTCAGAAATAAAAGTTAGCTTCCCTGGGTTGCAAGGTACGAAGCCAAGTTGGTCCTTTTTGGGCATTCAGAACCATTTTGTATGCAATATTAAGAAACTTTGAGGCAGGCTGATGTTGAGCTTCGTTAATCGAGGCATACAGCATTTTCCATGTAAAGAATTCCTAAAAACCGAGAACATTAACTCTAGGAATATGCCTGACATTATACAAATTTCACAGAGAAATCGAAGCTAAAAACAAAAGCAAATATTGGAAAGGTGAATTGTGGGAGAAGATACATATGTTTCTGTATGTTAGTCTGCAAGTGTACACCTGAAAGCTGCTAATATGTTTTTGAATTTTGACGAATGATCTTTCCAGAGGCAGCTGCAAAGACTTCAAAGTGCCACAAAGTAGAGATAGTCAGAAAGAGTTTAGCCTGTCAAGATGGTTTTTGATTCTGAGGCTTTTGAATAAGTTTCATGTTTTGAGGAAATGTGAGCAAGCTCTTTCTTCTTTCCATTCAGCAATAGGATGAGTTGTTCGAAGCTCGCCAACAATTTATCCTTCTTTTCCCTTTTGGTAGGGTTCTAGGGGAAGCAGTGTCCAACAGATTTTAGAGAGTCTTATGACCGAGCCATTTGATTGAGGATCCTTCTGATTGAAAATTTCAGGGTCTCAAAAATACCATGTGCCTTGAGGGTTAAAAGAGTGAATAAATGGTTTAGAATTTCTATCCAGGAAGCAGATGGTAGATACAGGAAGCTGCAGATAACTGCTTGTGATAAGTGTCCTTGACTTTTTAAATGCCAAGTTAAGAACTACTCAAGCTGGGTGCTTTCCCCACGTGGAAGTTTGCTAGTGTAGACTGCTAACGTGTGCAAAGAGAAGTTCAGCTTGTGACCAATTCATGTTTTCTGCCTCTGGTATCAACCACCTTTGGAAGATTACGTCAAGATCTTTCTTTAATTGTGTCTAGTGGAATTATTTTGATTTTATTTTAAGTGACTTGCTTATCATAAAGTTTGTGATGTTAGTAGCATTTTGTCTATCAGGTTGCCTATCAATGTTTCAACTGATTTTTTTGTAGTTACTTGTATGCTATGTATACAATTAATTGTGGCTTAGGATGTTTGGAGCTACATATATCCAGAGAACTCTGATTTCTTATGTAAGGATGATATGCGTCAAAATTTCTTCTATGCGTTTGAGATTTGTCTACGCATAAATATCAAGAAGTGTACCTATCCCAATAATTTGCAATCCTCTTCCACTGTAAGCAATATAAGAACAAAGATGCACAATGGCATTGTTAGATGTAAATAACAAAGTCTCGCAGAAGAGAGTGCCCTTTAACATGAGAACCCTACTTTCTCTTTTTCTCTTGCACGTCATTTTTCTAGAATAAGGATTAAAATTGTAGAATTATGGACATGAGGTTGGTTCTTTCCAGACAATAGGTGTTAAAACAATTCAGTGAAATATTGTGGATATTTTTGTGTTTTTGTCATAAAACTCAAATTTTCATTTATTATGATGACAGTTTATATGCGTAAGAGATAATTGCCCAGAGTACAATGTTCTAACATCAATTTAATCTAGACTAAGTTAACTTTTGACACTACCTTGAACAATGGATTGTGTGCTTCTTTGAAGGCTTAAGCTGGACTTATATGGTATAACCCTGTAGTGCACCTTTCTGTACTTTGCAGCTATTTGCTTATGATACTGTAAACAAGCTTTTGTCACCCAAACCCGGGGAGGAGCGTAAAATCCCTATTCCGCCAGCATTGTTTGCAGGAGCATGTGCTGGAGTGAGCTCTACATTGGTGACTTATCCACTTGAGTTGCTCAAGACTCGCTTGACCATAGAAGTAAGCACAACACGACTCACATTAGTATGCAACTTCTTTTTTTAAGTTCCCTCACTGGTAGATATGTGTAATTTGCAGAGAGAAGCTTATGATGGTTTGCTTGATGCATTTATAAAAATCCTGCGAGAGGGTGGGCCCGCAGAGCTCTATAGAGGTCTCACCCCGAGTCTTATAGGTGTGATCCCATATGCTGCCACCAATTACTATGCTTATGACACGTTGCGGAAAGTATACCGAAAGGTGTTCAAACAAGAGAGGATCGGCAATGTAGAAACTCTATTCATAGGAGCAGCAGCTGGTGCTATATCTAGTAGTGCTACCTTCCCCTTAGAGGTTGCCCGTAAGCATATGCAGGTAGGAGCTGTCAGTGGAAAAGTATACAACAATGTCCTTCACGCTCTTGCTAGCATATTAGAACAGGAAGGGATCCAGGGTTTGTACAAGGGGCTTGGCCCAAGCTGTATGAAGTTGGTGCCTGCCGCAGGGATTTCTTTTATGTGCTATGAAGCATGCAAGAGGATATTGGTGGAGAAAGAAGATGAAGCATAGAAGAGCTCTTTCAAAGTAATAATTGAGACCATGGTCAGTACCATGCAGCAGCAGTTACAAAAAGAAGGCCACAGCATACAGCTTTTAGCTTTGAGTCAAATTATGTTTCTGTCCTTTTCCTTTGACATCTGAGGTTTTGTTTTGGATTCAGCTCAAGGAGCCTGTGACATTAGGTGAGAACTAATCGTTTTGGAAGAGCAACTCAAGCAATCGAATTTTTGCTTTTTTCCATTGTTCAAGAATTGCTCAAATATCAAATTTCACGAGTTGTATCTTCTGTTAACTCTTTATGCGCAACTCAATTGAGGTCTTTTTCTTCTCCTCTTACAATTAATTTATTAACTCCACATTTTTTGGACTTCATATCTGATGCAGCCAACTAAGGGGGGTCATTCATAGGCTCTTTTACGCTGCTGATGACCGATGTGTTTGTTACTCGCTATCCCCCAGCGCGGTGCCTTTGACGCCCGTTGTGTTTCTTAATCGCTATCCCCTAGCAGGGTGCCTTTGATACCTCTTGTGTTCCTTAATCGCTATCCCCTAGCGCGGTGCCTCTGATGCCTGTTGTGTTTCTTACTCGCTATCCCCCAACACGGTGCCTTCTGCTTGCACATAGAAATGCTTTCAACCACCAGTCCCCACACACGTGATCGCATGTAGGAGGAAAGCAAACAAATGAGACATGATGAGACGGGCTGCTTGCTTTGGCCATGCAGAGGGTGATGGCACATATCAGCTCAAAGGTTGCAAAACCCAAATCTAGAACATACCGCAACCAAACTTTTCTAAAGAAAAGCACCATTGATGTTCACATATCTTAGCTTGTTTTGTATTTATAAGCACCTAAATAATAATAAATAAAAAAAACACATAAGAGGGTGTTTTTTTTTCTAAGTGCTTATAAGCACCTAAAGTAGGCAAAGCCAAACACCCTCACACTCTCTACTACGTTTGCAAGGGAGATACAAAGGATCTGTTTGGATCGTTTCTTTTTTCTAATGAAAAAGTAATTCTTTGCAATAAATATTTAGATTAAATTTTAAAGAAAGTTAAAATTTTGAAAAAAAAATTAATTTCAATTTTTTCATAAATAAAAAATTTTAACTTTTTTTAAAAAAATATTTTCCAAAAAAAAAAATTAAAAAGGCGCTTTTTAAAAAAAAATACCAATCCTAACGAGCCCAACATCACTAATCAACTCTTAAGAAGAAAGAACTAGCGGTTGCAACCACTGCCATGCCATGTCAGGGACTCCCAAAATTTTCCAGAAAAAGGACAATTCTAGAAAGCGAAAATAATGCCTCTAAAACCTGCCAGTTTAAAAAGAAAAAATAATGCCCACATGAGCAAAAATTAACACCATTAAATTAAGGACTTGTAAAGTACCTCTTTTTTACAAGTACAAGCCTTTTTGATAAAAGTTTTGAAATTGAAATACTTAAATTCATACTTTCACTAAATTCAGACTCTAAAAATATCATTTTCCTTAAAACTTAAATATAAAGGTTTAGGTAATAGACGATTTTAGAGCCCATTAGATTGACTTTTCTTTAAGGAAAAAAAAAAAAAAACTTCTAAGAAGAATGAGTTCGAACCCGCCCTTAATCCATAACGTAGAACCAAAAAGTCAGTTTGTGGCCCATCCGTTAGAGGTGTTGAAACCCATGCGTAGCCCAACTCTATGATTCTCCGGCGCAACGCGTGCAGCTGCGCCGGCTTTAAAGGATTGAGGCATCTGTGCGTGGTACATAAGAAAATTTAAAAGGAAAAAGAAAAAAAAAAGAAAAAGAAAAAGATTCTGACGAATGAAGGCTTTGATTGGTTTTATATACTATAGTCTATAGAGACTGCGAGGGGCCATGTGAGTGAGATTTTTGTACATAATTAGCCACACCATTATTGGTTACAAGCATCATTACATGCACCATTTCCCTACACTTGAAAGGCAAATCACAATTCTTCAAAAAAATTTATATATAAAAAAAAAAAAGCAAATCACAACATCAATCAATCTGGAATTACGATAAAATTTTTTGGTAATGTTATTGTTTTATAATTGAGATTCAAATTCTGCTAATCATAGATATGTGTGTATTTTGCTAAATAGCAGGAGAAAAAACTATCATTAGATAAAAAAATATTTACAAAAAAGCGGCCAAGTCAAACAACATTAACTGGCCGGGAAGAGCTACCTCAAAATGCTAAGTTAATACGCCAATTCCCACACAGAGGCCTGTTAAAATCATTGTCCTTTAAATCTCTTATTTTTGCAAATTAGAGTGAAGAAGGTCAAAAGAAATATTAGCAAAAATGGTATCTTTAGAAGAAGCAATATTACTCTACAATCTGTAGTCCTTCTCTTTCCAAATGTGAAAAAAATGTAGCACTGAAAAAGGGCCTCAAACTAGTACCCTACAAAGATTTCTAATGGATCACAGAAATTAGCCAACTGGTAATATCTTCCCACTTCTTTATACCCCTGCGCTTTCTGGGAAGAGTCGTACCACAATTCCAAATTCTCCTTGCCATGCCACACTCAAAAGAGCAAATGGTGTCTTGCTTCAGCTTCTTGGCAGCAAAAGATGCAAGTTGGATTAACCATCATTCCCCAATTAAGGGCACATTTGGATTGGCCTTTTTAAAGAGAGGTTTTTTTTTTTTTTTTTTTTAAACAACATTTGAGAAACAGGTTTTTTTGAAAAGTTAAAAATTCTGACTTTTAAAAAAAATTGTATTAAAATTTTTTTTTTCAGAGTTTTAATTTTTTTAAAAAATCAAATCAAGTAATTATTACAAATTTAATCAAATATCCCATGCAGAAGACGCAGTAAACAAACCATTGTTGTTGCCTTTCCAGAAAGCTTTATCAAACCTCCTAGGATAAGGTTTGATGCCATCAAGATTGAGTATGACAATATTGAACAAATGAGAATGTTGAGGCCAATTCCAATCTTCGTTGGACTTCAACTTTAGCATTGGGGTTAAAACCATTACCTCGAATAGCAGCGATACCAAGGAAATCCAACAAGTTGCCAAGAGGATGCTAGTTATTCGCCCATAACCAAGTATCCTTACCATCACCAATTGAACGGGTGATATGATATTTCAACACGCAGCGAATATCCAATAGGTACGAGGTTTGACAACTGTAATGTTATTTTGACAATTGTCATGTGTCAAAATGATTTTACTATAATATATAGATATCTATACATTACGTAAAGTAGAGGTTATATTTTTCTATTAATGTCATTTGTCATAATTCTGTTTGAGTTAAGGTCCATTAATTATATACGGCCCCACCCGGAAATATAATAAGCCAGTGCAATCATCATTACATATGCAGCATCTAATAATTTACTCGAAACAAATGTGTGTGTGTGTGTGTGTGTATATGTACTTTCAAATCTCTGGGATCATCAGACCTCGACATGGCTATGGCAAGGAACATCAAGAATGCCTCGCTAGCATTTGTTGCTCCCCTCCCCTCCATTCTCTTCTACCTCTCTTTCCTACATCATTATCACACCGATGACTCAAATTCTCTCCATTCTCCATGGTCATGGTGCTACCACCACCCGCTTCTCTTGGCTAATATCCTCTTCTTCCTCAACATCAATCTTCTCTTCTGGATCATCGGTCTTCTCCAAACAAGCCACTGGGTATCTTTTCGTCTTTCTTTCTTCTTCGTTGGTGTTTCGGATTTGTTTTCGAAATGGTAAAAGCCTTTTGGTGGTGTTTTGCAGATGATAGATGTGTACTGGACCGTGATCCCAGTGCTGTTGGTGCATTACTATGGGAGTCATCCGCTGGGGCAAGGCGAGTACAACGTGTGGAGGTCGAGGGCTGTGATGCTCCTGACTTGGCTATGGAGTGTTAGGCTCACTCACAACTACTTTCGCCGCGAGAATTGGCAGTGGGGCGCGAGGGAGGACTGGCGATTCGCCGATATGCGCCGCCAGTATGGCAGCTCCTGGTGGTGGGTCTCTTTCTTTGCGGTTTATGTCTCTCAACAGGTAATGTTTTTTCATCTTTCTTGTTTCTACATTCTCATCTTTAGCTGTCGTTGTTGTTGTTATTGTTGTTATTTCTGTATAAGATGCTCGACGAATTGCCTAAATGAGTTGTTTATCTAATGGCTTGTTCGGATCAGACTTCTTTTCCCTTAAAAAAAAACATTTTAACTATAATAATAATAAATTATTATTTACTCTATATAATATAATTTTTTATTATATTTTAATTTGTCTGAGCAATTTCTAAAAAAATTATAGTGAAATAAAAATTATTTTTTAGGAATTATTAAATAAGATATATTTCATTAATTTTATTTATTTTTAAAACTATAATTATGTATTACTAAAATTTAATTATTTATTATTAATTTTTATTAAATTTAAACTTTTAAGTCTATTTTTTATTTTTTAATTATTGCATCTTATTTTTTTTAATTATGATTGTAATTCAAGAAATAATAATAAGAAGAAGAAGATGAACAATGAGACTTATGCAGATATTTTAGGAGTAAATTGTATATTATTTCTCTGTACTCTAACTTATGTGCATGATATCCCCTATATTATCAAAATTAGCTAATTACCCTTTGTACTCTTATCTATGTGCACCTTATCCCTATAGTATCAAAACTAACTAATTACCTCTTGAAGTTATTAAAAGTGTGCAAAATACTCTGCTACAATTTTATATTTTAGGGGGTATTTTGTACACTTTTTATAATTTGAGGAGGAGTAATTAACTAATTTTGATACTATAGAGAGATATAGTATACATCGATCAAAATACAAGGGGTAATATGCAATTTACTCTTTTTATCTAAAGAATCCTTAAAACTCCGTGGAAATTACAAAGGGAGAAGTAAAAATTTGTAACTTCTCTATTTAAGCCCAAACTCTGTTGACTTTGAATTCAAATCAAATATCCTCTGTTTTTGGGAATGGACTTTTAAGCTGTATAGGTCAGTTTGGCTCTCCAAAATAAAAAACTGAACTAGCTCTAATTACACTGAATGGTTTTAGTCATTTTTTTCCCCCTTGCGTGTATGCACGTGTTCGGTTTTAAAACACCGTGATGATCTTTTACCAGTTTCAAGCTTTTCTCTTGGCATTGTTATATCCAGGTTTTCCTTATCGGGATATGCATGCCTCTGTATGTTATCCACTACAAGGATGAGCCATGGAATTTCTGGGATTTAGTTGCGCTAGTAGTCTGCTTGTCTGGAATCGTAATCGCCTATTATGCAGACACACAACTTCACGATTTTGTGACTAAAAACAACAAACTGAAACAGCTTGGCCAGCCAGTGGTGCCTACACTTGACAGAGGCCTGTGGTGGTACTCCAGACACCCTAACTATTTCGGCGAGCAATTATGGTGGTGGGGATTGGTGATCTTCGCGTGGAACTTGGGTTGTGGTTGGGCTTCTGTTGGTGCGCTCGTCAACAGTTTTTGCTTGGCGTATGTTACTCTGCTCGTGGAGGATCGGATGCTGAAACAAGATTACAGAGCCGAAGCATACAAATTGTATCAGAAGTCAACTTCGGTGTGGATACCTTGGTTCAAGTTTCCCCCAGGACAGAAAGATAAGACCATTTGATCGAAGAAACAACTGAGCAATGTATTGCTGTAACTACAATTTGCACTCATTTCACTTTGCTTGTGTTCATCGTAGAAACATGTAAAGAGTTGTTCAGCACTCCATTCTCATTGCAGTATTCTGTAACAGTTTGCAAATAATACAGGAAATAGCGATAGACATGTTCATCAATTTAGTTCAAAAAGATACCAAAAGAGGATCGTTACTACAATATCTGCCATGCAATTTCAGACACCCATTTAAATGTAGACAAAGCAAACTGCAGCACACCGGACAAACTTCAGAATCTGGGTCTCATTTTTGCTCCTCGCCCTCTCCAGAGTCCCTTTGCCCTGCTTCAGCAGCCATCAACTCATCAAACTTGTCTGTCTTACCCATCACTATCTCAATCTGTACCGGGAAAAAGATAAGAATATTGAGGAGATAATATCCTCACTCTGCAGCTTTCAGAGAGTCGTAACCTATTCCACCTAAGAAAGGACACGAAGAGGACAGGAAACTAAACTAACAAATTACTCGTATATCTCAACTTTTTCAGTGAAATTCCAGGATTGCATCAAACCGTGGTTATTAAGCTAAATTATACTACAAAATAAGTTTCTTATTGTAGGTAAAATGACAAGTCAATCACATAATAATCTATAATGAGATAATGCAGTCTCTTAAGGATAATTTACCCCAAATTACATACTAACAATGGTGTTGCTACAAAATCTCACAATTCAAAGAAATTATTCGTCCTTCCATTTTGCAATATTCAAGACCAACTTGTTTAGATAAAGCATCAAGAACACGTTGTATTAACATACAGATCACACTATTTCGCAATCATAATATACGGAGCTTCATTAGTTCACTCCCCATCCAGTCGAATATCTAACATGTAACGCATTTCAAAATTACCTTTGCCTTTGGGGCTGGTCGCCCTCCTCGTTCATCTCTCATGTCAATAGTCAGTGTTCTGATCTCTGCATATAAAACATATTTTGTTTGGTAAAAGTTTGAGATAAGTTCAGAAGGAGGAGGTAAAGGGCAAAAGGAAGGAGGGAGAGGAATTACTCTTTTCAACCGCAAATCCATTGTTCTTTAGAATTTCAGCCACAGTGACCACAGTGGCAATAGCTGCAGGCATCACAACATATCACTGGTCAACATCTAAATGTACGAGTTTTAGTGATATCATTTAACATCACCAACTATACAATGTCCAAAGTAAAAGAAGAGAGAATCCTCTAGGGTTAATATTTTGCCAATGGAGCTTAACATATAATTTTGAACTACACTAGATTTTATCAGCTAACTGGACTTCAAACATTAAAATATTGTTTTCAATATTGTTGAGGCTAAAACTTTTGGCACCTCCACCTTCAATCAACCTTAGTCTATGTCACATAGATTCTTCTATAACGCTTATGTACCAGGGTTGAAAACTTGACAATCCTATATGGATGTAAGATACTTCCAATTCCGTGCAGAATTAGCAACTAAATACGCGCAAGGACTGCATTTAGCATTTCCTTTTGCGTTTTCTTAATGTTTGTAGTAATATTTTTAACCACTCTTTGTTGCATGACATTTGGATTTCATCAGAAGTATGACAATTTGGGTTCTTATGTATCAGTCATTTGACAAAACTGAACCTGTAGATGTACAAATATTCAATAAAACTCAAGTCAATGTAACAAGGATCTTAGAAGACGATGTGTCCAAGTTGAGATTTCAGATGGACAAGGAGAAGATGGATTCTTCAATGCGCGCTTCATAAAGCAGTATCACTAGAAGCAAAAGATAAATGGGATGCTTTGTTGTCGCTTTTCTTGATAAAAATATATGATCCCTATTTCAATTCCCTATTCCTTTTACACATTCCAGCTCCAGAAAAGAGATTGATTTTGTTACAAGCATCTCTATAACAGATGGTAAATATGCACATCAGAGTATGTTTCTTCTTCTAAAACTTTTCATAGTCGTTTTGCTTAGTAAGCATGTGTTTCCTCAAAAAGACATGGTAAACCTCTGGATGCGCTAACTAATTTAAGATGGAAACAGGAGAAGCCCTGTAAGTTTCTAATTTTATAGTATGTCATAAAAGGTACAAACAGGAAAAGCTAGCTGCCTCCACACAAAAATGCAATTAATCAGCAGATTCAACCATGTGATGAACAAAAATTTCTTTGTGAGAAGTCAACTGTGTGTAATTAAAAGGGGAAAAAAACAAACACAAAAAGTGCTAATTGACTAGCAAATTCAACTGCTCGCAATATTCTGGTCAAAGCTAGCTAGCACCAAAAATAGAACAATAATCAGCTAGTACTTCTGAAAATTAAGGAAATATGGGAAGTCCAGAAACATACAACAAAAACCTATGCATGATGCAAGACAAGTAGAGAGGGAAAGCATACCCATTCCAAGGGCAGAAAGTTCCACTTCATTGTACTGCTGCATGTACCTCTGCAAATACAACAATTGTGCCAGTAAAAAGAGAAAACACTACTAAACACACATGGATACATCAAAAGCAAATATGTTTCTCTATGTCTGGGTATGTAAATGCCTTTGTTCTAGCAACTTAATATTTTGGACGTGAACTTTACAAATTATATAGTACACAAGTTCTAAAAGTTGTGTACTATATAGTACACAAGTTCCATTGCACAAGTTTTATTACATAATCCTGATTACATATAGTTGCAATTCTAAAACTATTATATAGAAAATCAGTTCAACACTTCAAACTCTTAAAATCAACACTCTATGTCAAAGCCTGGTAGCGTTATATGGACAGTATGTAATAAGTATTTGACATTGGTTAACATGAAAAATGAATACAAGGACACTATTAGAAATTTTATATTTTATGTAAACTACTTCGGCAGATGCCAAAAGTTACTCCAGTGACATTTCGAAGCTAAAAACAAGCAGCATGAAGAGAACAAAATCTAAAAAAGGTATAATTCATCTAAAAGTGAATAATAGAGTTCCATGAAGCCTATATACATGGAGCGTCCAGAGACAGTCCTAGAAGCGAAGCATTTGAACATGCAAAACAAGCAAGTCCCAGACGTCAGCCTCGAACGGAACCCTATATGGACACTGGACTGCACAGACGTTACTGCTCACACAAACACGCAAACAAGAGGAGGGTCAGGAGATGGGATTACATTCTTTTCTTTAATTTTACTCAATATGCACAAGGGGCGGCCGACCTGGAAATGTTTGCATAATATTTCATTCTAAAGAAAACAAATCACTATCTTCTCATCAAAACTTCCAAAAAAAAGAAAGCAGAGAAAAACATCAGCTAAAAATCTAATCATACAAGGATTATTAATGAAATATAGAGGAAGGAACAAGAAAAGTTGTATATAGACACTCAACTGAGATCATTACTCCATCTAAAACTCATATAAAACCACATTTCTTCATACCCTAAAAGACACTAACGCTATGTTTGTTATCTGCTTATCTTAAATCTAAAAAGTATATCTCAGATAAGCATATAACAAACACAGCATAAAAATAGAAAAGGTCCGCAGGTAATAAACCAGCAGCAAAAATATTTCAATGCATTTGCGGATGCACGAAACTCCAGCTATGCACGAGCCCAACGTATACTTTCATAATCCGAAAGTTCACACCACACAGTTTATCTTAAAACACAACCACCCCAAAATCCCAAAATATCCAAAACCATTCATTTGAACAAACATAATTACACAAAATCCACACAAATACATACGTAGATAGATTACAGATATACCTTGGCGAGGTTGACATAGAAGAAAAGGGATTTTTTGGTGTTGGAAACTTGGATGAGGTTCTTCTTTTGGTGGTTCTCGGAGATGCCCATCGTGTTCACTCCTTCAGTAATGCCCTCCATTTTCTTTTTCAATTTCTTTTCTTCTTTTGCTGAAATTCTTCAAGAAAAGGAAAAAAAAGAGAAAATTCTCAGAAAAAGAAATGAGAAATAGATTCCACTAGAGAGCTGTTTAGACAAAGGGGGAGTGAAAAGGGGTGAAGGAGAGAAGATGGACTCTGAACCCTTCTCTAGTCTTAGCTTGAATGGTGACATAAAAACGGCTACTCATTTGGTTTAGTTGTATAATTCTCGCTAAATTGTTATAATTTATTCCCAAATAATTTCGTTTATAGTTACTTATTCATTTTTCTAGATTACTCAACCTGTTTATGAATTGTCATCTTATTAACACTAACAAATATTTTTATTTTTTAATTATTTTTGGTTAAACAGTAACACAAATGAGACGGAGCGAGATGTGTTCAAGATCAACAACTGACACGAGTTTTTTCCAGAGAGGCAAGAAATTGAGGTGATCAATTTGGCTTGCTACTCAAATGTACGATTTCATTAGAATGCTGAGAAGCTACAACGCGAGGGAGTTCAAAAGAAGATCCATTAAAATTTGAGATTACGCCTTCTCTTACAACGAGAAACTCATTTTCAATTATATTAAGTCTATTTTGAGGATTTTAGTTGTGTGAGATAATCATACGTTTCTGTTCATAATTTAAATGAATAATATTTATAATAAGAAAACAAAAATTAATGATATTGACCGTAGACCAACCACTGGCATAATGCCGAGTTAAGATATTGTAAACTCTTTCAAATGAAGAACATATATAAACCCGTGCATTTTGAACATTTATATCTATACTACCTAATATTATAATTGAGCAGAGTGTCATTTTTTTCTTATTGCTAAGATGAGTGTTTGTTATTTATTTATTTATTTTTTATGCACTTAATACTTGGATATCTCTGTGACAATTCATGATTATTTTGTCAACTCGTATTTATTCTTTAAACAGTTAACGTTATTTTCTAGTTGTCAAAAATTTCATAAGAACTTGTGGTGAAATAATTCCCATGCGGCTTGAAATAATCGCCTTGTGACTTCAATAGTAATAGTGCATTTAAACTACAAATTATCCAGAACACCCATACATTATAGCTCTGTAGTCTGTATTGTACTTGAGAAGTTAGCAAGGATATTTTTAGGCATTTCTGAAGGTTAACAAGGCAGTCATACATTTTTATCTCAGAAGAAGAAAGGCTACTTGCATACTTTTAGAACCACTTAATGCGCATTTTGCGCACACTATCATACATTTGTAACAAGCGTGTCACATATCTGCACATACTATATCATCTATTTATAACAAGCGCGGTACATATATTCGGATAGGCTGAGCTCCATCCTTGTGTAACCCTATATGCGTTAGCAATTGGCGGATAGGAGTCGGGGTTTCTTGGCTCTGTTATCCTGCACCTCGCGTTCATGAGATATATTTAGCACGAGAGATTCACAAAGAAAAGCATAGAAAACTACCCCAGATATCTCTCACTTGCACGCCAGAAGTTGGAACAAGGAGATAGTTCAAAGGATCAGATAATAAGAACAGTTTTTCTTTTCTGAAAGTTGCCTTTCAAGCTTGTAACAACAATACTTTAATACATAAAAAATATTGCAAAGGTGGAGACACAATGAAGCATAAGAGAAATATTGCAAAGGAAGGCTGTGGAGACACAATGAAGCATAAGAGAAATATTGCAAAGGACTAGCGAAAAGTGCAGCGTATGATGAATTCATCAGTTAACCTCCCGTCACATTGCGTATTATATTACAAATAAACCAAGACCTCAGACATACATAACTTTGCACATTAGTTTCATCAATATATACACGGAGGCAAGCACTAAGCAAGCAGAGAGAAATGGAGCTTAAGCTTCACAAATGGTCATTAAAGGCATACCTAACAATCGATGCCACATTGACCTCTTGTTGTAGATTTCGTGGCTTCTGATGTGAAGGGGTCGATGCGCACCCAGAGCAGGGAGAAGATGGAAGCGAGGAGTATGGACCAGACGATCACAATAGTTGGTGTACGGTTCTGCCGGCCCAGCAGACCCTTGAGGAAGGGGTAAAGATGGACTATCACCCAAATGGAAAAGAACAACTTGCCAAACAAAGGACCCCAAGATTGGTATCCACTATTGATGGCATATGATACACCAGCTACTACACCTACTAAGTTCACAATGAGGACAGTGGTGGGAGGGATAAGGAGGGAGGTCCATTTGAAAACATAAAGTTCGGCAAACTCTCCATCATCATCTGATGCCTTTGAAGTGACAGTGAAATTTGTATCAATCCCTGCAAGCACTTTCAAAAGTCCTTGGAAGACAGCAAAAAGGTGAGCTGATGTTCCTCCAATGACCCAGAACTGTTCATTTCTCCACCAGTCCTCAACGGTCACATTCCCCCACCTCATCTCCAAGATACCGGTAGCAAAAATGGAAATGAAGAGAAGAATGAACCACATGCTTGCATAATTGCTTATCTGCAGAAGAATAATAGAAAATGCTCAGAAGAGTTCTAAAAAAAATGCTGAATCAATTGGAACTCAAAGCAGGATTGGAAAGAAAAGCATGGAATAGGTCTGAGATAAAAAGCAAAGTAAAATAGCAACCAGTGGATAGTCTATAAAGAAATGTTTATATGCAATACGTAGGTCAGCGCTTAACAACATGCAAACAGCCAGTAATGTTTGGATTCAGAAACACAGGGCAGACATCAAGCTAGTGGTTGCACTAGAAAGAAATGATAGAGAACATTTACCTCAGGAATGATAAATTTGTTAGTGAGAAGACAGATAGCAGGAAGAATGCAATAAGCAAGCAGTGGAATGGAGGTGAGCGGATAAACAATGGTGTTGACATATGCCAATCTCTCTAAAAGCTTCAATCTGCCATTGTAACCATACCATATTGGGCAATGCCTGCTCAGAAGAATTTCAATCGACCCCAAGGCCCAGCGAAGGACCTGGTTCAAACGGTCAGAAAGGTTAATAGGAGCAGACCCCTTGAAAGCTGGGCGAGGTGGCATGCAATAGACCGAAATCCATCCTCGAGCATGCATCTTAAACCCAGTCAAAATATCTTCCGTTACAGACCCGTAGATCCATCCAATCTGATGGACGAAAAAGAAATACTCCGTCAATATTCTGCTTCAGAAATGAAAACGCAATGTATAGAAGTTACATTTGTTTAGATGTGATGATGTGTTGTAGTTACCTCTTTGCCCCATTCAGTCTTGTCTTCATAGCCACAGCTAATTACATGTATTGCTTCTTTCAAGAGAGAAGCAGGATTTGTTGTTGGTGGAATACCTCCCCGCTCCATAAAAGTGGCAGCAATAAAAACTGGCGATTGACCAAATCTCTTCTCTAAGCTCTTCTGAGACATGAGAAGTGATTGCTCATCATCATATCCTGTAATACAAGCAACAGGGTTACCATGGATCACTACAATGTAATCATATTGATCTACAGAAACTTTTCATAAGTATAATTCTTAAGTACTATGGCCTTCCAACTTTACCCAGAAAAGTCAAAGAGTAGCATCCAACATAATTTGTCGTACATGGAATTTTGCAAGAAAAGAGGTCATCCAAAATTTTTAAATTAAATGGATCGGAATGACATGAATATGAAGAGGTAGGTCTAAATCATTAATTTGGTCATCTTTGTCCTTCTTCCTTTCCTTTTCCGGATAAGTTAAACTATAGATATCTTTTTCCGTTAAACTATAGATATCTTTTTCCGTTGGACTGCTACACTAGCATTATTTTCAAATATTCAATTCCAAAACATCTATAGGTATAACAATAGAGGAAGTTACTGAAGTTATTATGGGGACCTACCTTCAACACCCTCTTCAACATCCTCTGTATTGAATATAGGAATGGTGGATTCAGTTCTTTTCGCAGCCCTTTTCTTATCAATGTACTTTCTATTGCCATTCCTTCCCTTTTTCCTTGGGCCACAACATCCCTTGATAATGATGTTCGGCTCCAAATCTTCCGCAGTTAAAACAGGATCATACCCATATAAAGCTTGCCTATTAAAACAACACCCAGTTCCGACATAGACTGGACCCTGAATACCATCCAACCCTTTCAAGTTGATCTGCAACACGATATTGTGACAAGATGAATACAGTAACAAAGGATGTTGCTGTTAAACTAATTGCCACACTGTATCAAGCAACACTTACATCAAAGAAGACAATATTTCTATTAGCATATCGATCGTGCCAGTCAATGCCATCAAACCTCTGAGGGAACTGAACATAGCATGTCTTCTTTCCTAGAACTGGATCCATCAAGAAACACATGGCCTCTTTAAGAGCTTTGCTATTGTTGAAATAGTGATCACAATCAACATTCAAAAGATATGCTCCATTAGTAAGGACAGCAGAGACTCGAATCTGCAGACCATGCCAAGGGAAAATTCTGTAAGTATGGGACAGATAATGATTCATCAAATTTCTAAAACATCAATTTTATTAGTGATAAAATCCAACCAGATCAGTTAATTGCATAGCGCCTTTTCTGCTCACTTTTGTCAGAGTTATGATTAATATCATTGTCAACATTAGTAGGAATCAAAAAGGAAAAAGATATTACAATGGCGATAACAACTTTAAATCACCAATCACCTACCAATGCATTCATTGCTCCTGCTTTCTTGTGGTGTTGAAATCCTGGACGCTTCTCTCGAGAAACATAAACCAGACGAGGAAGTTCATTTCCATCTGTATCAAGGCCACCACTGTGCCCAAGAAAGACCTGGCAATACATGAGAGATAAAAAGAATAAGAAAAGGAAATGCTTATGAGACCAAATCTATTATAGCATTCAGAACCATAAAGAATACCTGGATCATTCCTGGGTGATCCCTCGGGTTGTTTCCAGGCCAAGGAGTTCCATCTTGCATTGTCCAACCTTCTTCAGGCATCTTTTGCGCCTTTGCAACAAGTGCATTGATACGGACCTTGAATTCTTCATATTCTCTCTGAAGAGTAAATATTTCTTTAATTAATTAATGCAGAATTGAGCAATGAGGTTTACAACACACTAAAAATTCAAAGTAGCAAGGAACTGCCTTCAAAAGCAATACATCTCTAGTTTAAATGACACAAATGACCTTGTTCTCTTTCCAGTAACAGAAAAACTTTTGCCACATATTGATGCCTCTGATGACAGTATTATTTGCCAACCAAGAGGATACAACTTAAAGTGAAAAGCCATCTTTAGATTCCAGTGGACCCAAACCCACTCAACATACAGCTTTTAGCACAATATTCTTCCCAGCTTTGATCTTTTAGACTACTGCAACATGTGTCAACTTCACGCACATATGGGTTGTAGTTTTGTGATCCAATACAAGATATAATCTCGCAGAGTTTCCTGCCGATCTTTTACTAATGTCCAATTTTTGTGCTATTCTATGAATCTAAATGAAATGTTAGTTGAGGCTTATTCTCGCAGAACTTCCTGCCAATCTTTTATGAATATCCGACATCAAGTTGTTCTGCAAATCAATCTGCAATGACTATTCAAGCATTCTATAGTCATGCACAAGATACTTAAAACCTATTTCTTATCTTTGGCAATGAAATTCTCAAACTCATAAACCCATCTGCCATTAGTGAGATGTAAAAACTAATCTAGAACCACCGTCATAATTCAAATACACCAAAACTTACCTTCATTGCTCTGCGCTCCTTCACAAATGAAGGCTGAATTTTGTCCTTCAGGTAATCTATTTTCTGAGCAAAATAGAATTCAGGGGCCCTGGGCTCAATGTTGTGCTTCTTGCAGAAGGGAACCCATTTTCTAGCAAACTCAGCTGTCTCAGAGAGAGCTTCAAAGGTAAGCATCGCTGAACCATCATCCGAAACATAACAGGATACTTTGTCGACGGGGTAATCCACAGCAAGGATGGATAACACAGTGTTTGCCGTAATGATAGGAGGCTCTTTCATAGGATCCACCGTACTGACAAATACATCTACAGGCGCTAACCGTGAAGGTTCACCTTCCCTGTCATATCTGCAAAAGAAAGAATAACAGTTAATAATGGAACAAAGAGAGCCAAAACAGAGCCTATGGATTAGAGTTTCCAATATGTGTGTGTTTCACAATTTAATTGAGTCCACTGACCTCATCGCAAGCCTGTCCAAGAAAGTTTCACGGTTGATGGGATACCACTTAGGAAATTGATCTAGAAGCCACGATAGAGCAAACCAAACCTCACAGATTACTGAGGTCAGCCACAAAGGATAGGCATCTTTCACTGGGTGAGTGCAACGGTATTGCAAGAAAAACCCCAAGATAATCAACCGAAGTATGATTACAACACGATAAGGGGTAATATGAGAAGAAGGAATAGGCACCACACGGCTCATTGGTTGACAAGCGTCGACAGCCCTGTCACAAAGAACAAGTCATTGAAGACCCAGAGTTATTCTTCGCCAAGTGGTTGTTTGGCAAAATGATTACATGGTACCTCACTGTCCAATAAGAACATGCAGTCACAAATTATGACAAATAATATGGTTATAAAGATGGAGATAATGAAGCACTCTATGTACTTCAATTATAATTGGAGGTTCTAACAGATAATAGAGACAACATATGACGGGAATTAGAAAGACCTTTTTCCCATTCCCAAGCGGTATTAGAAATAAACCTCCCTCTTTCTTTACATTATCTTTTAGTGGATCATGAAGTTTTTCCAGAGATACAAAGCTTACATTTGCAGTTCTTCTCCATTTGATCCAGTGCCCTCAATGTCACCTTTACCTTCAGAGTATCTGTTGGTTGTATGTGTCATTTTTGTCTCCTGTTTCAGCTTCCAACTTTCAACCCTCTCCTTCCAGTCAACAGATCCAAGTCCATAAGAATTCAAGTCCTTTGAGGGGTCTACAATTCTTACAGGAACTGCAGAAACTCATGATATCATCATGACTTGCCAAAGCGAAAAGAACAAGAATCAAGCAAACAAACTTTACAAGACATCAGCTGGCAAAGGGGCACAAACAAAATCCTTACCCGGTTGCCTTGGATCAATATGCGATAGAGAGTGAACATGCTTGTCTCCAGGGCCCAAAGGTCCAGATGTACTTCTCACAGACTGAGTATCCGGTATACTTGGAGGAATTTCACCAGACATCTGGTATAATGCCACATTGGGAAGCAGAAAATCTGAAAATTAATCTCTGAACATTTTCAGGGCAAAATGAAATTTCCCCACATTTTTATATGACAAAAAAGCATATGACAGGGAAGCACTAAAAATACCTGCTGTATACTTCACGAAGAAAAAGGAAGAGATAACGAAATATAGAGTTGAAGGTAACACTACCCAGTCTCGATAGAAGAATTCTGTAAGCAATTTATCAGGATTTTTGTGCAAGACATAGCAAAAAGAAATACAAATTAGAGTAGAATTTTATTGATGATTAGAATGGAAACTGAGGGCAAGAACTTCTTAGTTTTCTCTACCTTAAAAAATTTGCAAATGAGCAATATTTAGCAAGTAAATGAATTTTTAATCTGAATTTAATCGAAAAGTACGAGTCATTGCCGCTTGAGGAGAAAGCGTGGCACTGGCACTGAAATATTTGACACGGTAAAGCACTTGGCAGAACATTACTTAAGCAAAAGTCTAGAGCATTTCATTATTTCAGCTTAAAAGGGTGAATACTAACAGATGCAATGTGTACAGAGCTTAGATGATTGGAGCACTACATCTCTTATGAGAAACAAGCTTCAATTTTTGTAGGAAATACATAATAGAGTGATATTAATGAGAATACAAAGGCATCACAATGATTATATCACTTACTGGCTGTCCATTGGTGAGAAGAGGAATTGGTTGCTGAGATTCATGTCTCGAGGATGACGAGGAACCAGTATCCCCTCTCTGCCACTGATGTCTAGCCTTAGTATTTCCCTGTGCATAATTGAATTCATTGTCCAGGTCATCAACATCATCTTCATCATCATCACCATCAACTCGCGGGCTCCCTGAAAGGCAGACCAATATAGTTGGTTCATCCACGAACACCAAAGATTATTTGGAAATAAAACCTAGCTATCAGCATCTTAAACAAATTATAACAGGCAACTAACCTTTCTGCCTCTTGTATCTGGTCTTGCACTGAGGACAAGATTGATTTCCATCTTTTCGCTCATACTCATAGCAAGATCGGCAAACAGGAAAAGCACACTCATCACAAGCAACAAAGACATGGCCATCAGCATTAAGTCCAACAGTATCCCCACAAATATGGCAAATTTGGTCATTCAAATGTGTGAGGGACTTGGACTGCAAAATAGGGACAAGCACAACATCAGTGAAAACAGTAGACATAAATGGCACATCTAACTAGTAGCAGTTAGAAAAAAACTGAAAGAAAATTTTATCAGTTAGACTTTTTATTAGTCTCCAATAAAACCTAGCAATTTTCAAAATCTAGCTGCATAATTCTAATTGATCCACATCAGGATCCTTGGCTAAACTAAAACTCCTCAAGATGAATTTCACTCTCATCTTAACCAAAACTCTAATCTATATAAATTTATTTATCATATGAAATTAAAGAAGAAAACTTCATAACAACACATCAAAGAGTCGAGAGTCAAAATTGATAACTACAAACTTCAAAATTTCATGTCAAGAATTCAATCTTGAGCTCAATCCTCACTCTATTAGCCATAACATACAGTTTTATGAGCACTCTACGCATATACACTTACTAAAACAATCAAAAAGGCTGAACTTTTTCACTCAGAAACCAAATTTAACAGCCATGCATCTCCTCATTCCACTTAAAGATCCAATCTTTAGCCCAAAAACACTTCAAGACCACAATAAGAACTGAAAAAACAAATTAAAAAACAGGAAACATAAAAAAATAATAATAATAAATAAAAAATGTTGTCAGTACAACTAAACCATACCCCACTATCAGAATCATGGCGAATGCGAACAAACTCATTCCTTTTGTGTGATCCAGCCACCATTCCAACATTTGCCTCCATTTCTTATGATCAAGAAACAGAGGATCTTTTCTCCCCAAGGAAAATGTATAATTAATTGATTTTAAATAAAATTTTGATTATCTCTTTTGGGGCTTGTGGTATATAAAAAAGATTGATATATAACTCCTGGATTTAAAAAAAAAAATTAGAGAAAATAGAGAATGGGTTTTAAGTGTGAGAGTGAGAAGAGCACAAGAGTGAAGAAGATTGGCATTTGATCAAAATATCACAATCCCTTCTACTATTTCTCTTCCCCTATCCATTTGATGCGTTTGTGCTTTGCTTTCTGCCCTTCTTATCCCTTTCTTGCTATGAGTCTTCTACTCTATCGACTGGTTCTTGTAAAGATAGTGAGGAACTGATACCGGCATAGCCGGTAATTGGTTTCTAGCGTAGCTTGGTTCTGGGGTTTGGCTTGTATTGGGGCTTTTCTTTAAGCTCGTGTTTGATGTTTTTCACTACAATTTTCTTTTTCCACCATAAAGGACATTCGTGCGATTTGATGTTTTTTTAGATTTTCACGACAAAATTTTCTTACCATAATGGACATTTGTGCGAAAAAAAAGATGAGTGAGAGAGAAAAGGAAAAGTTACTTTGGAGAAAGGGAGAAAATACTTTTTTGGACAATTTTATTTTGGATGGTTGAGAGCATTTACCATAGAAGGGGTAAAATAGTCCCGCAATTTTTTATTTTTTAATAAAATGACGTTCTGATTATTTATCTTTTTAATTAAATCTTTTAAGTCCTTTAATTTTAACTCCGTTACTGCCATTAGTCCATTTTTGAATTTTCGTCCAATTTTTATCGTTATTCAATGCATTTTATGAGTACAGTACATGAAAATAATGGCTAAAGTTAGATAGAAATTCGAAAATGGACTAATAGTAGTAACGAAATTAAAACTAAAGGACTAAAAATTTCAATTAGAAAAATAAAAGATCAATGAGTCGTTTTCTGAAGAGAAAAATAAAAGATTACATGAGTAATTTAACCTTACGACAGAAAAATGAAAACTTTCATGAGAGAATACATGCCTATATTATCAAAATAAAAGGACTTATTGTATTAATGAAAGATTAGCCAATCATAAAAGGATTAAACTAAAAGGGTGTCACCATATTGAGTCACATCTAATCGCAACATTAATTGTATCATCACGTTAGAGTATATTATTAGGTTATTATAACAGTTATAATCAAAATATTAAAATTTTAAACTATTTATATCATATCATTGCGAACAGACGAACAAATGAACGATCTATGGCTCCCGTATCTCGCGGATAACAAGTTCTTTGCATCATGTTCCACTGCCTTTTTCTCCTCAACTAAAGTAAACTAGGGATTAACGTTTGACTTACGCCTCGACTGATCAAATTGTTTCATCACGTTTGGGGTTAACGACTCTTTTTGGGCCCAACAACTATTTAGTGCAATAACACGCGTAAGAGGTTTGCATTTTTTATGAGCACAGCCCCTCACGCTATTTACAGGGTTACCGGTTACTGCCGGTTGACTCCGACAAAAACAAAGTACACGTCAGTGCGTATATTTACATATTCTGACCAATGACAGAGTAGAAAAATCCTTTTAATGGTATCAGTACAAAAATAATGTCCAAATAAAAAATTTGAATATTTTTTTTTAAAATACAAATGTTCGACGGTTCTGATATTTTAAAAGTATTTAATAATTACTTTATTTTCAATACTATCAAATACATTTTTTTAATAAAAATAACTAAATAATTATTCATAAATTCATCTCCTATTCGATTTCTTAATTTGTTCTTCACAGTATTCATAGATCAATGAAATATTTTAATGGGGTTAAAACTGACTTTTTTTTTTAAATATAATAATATATGTACATAATTTTCTTTTTAAAACTTCGGTGGTGTCTACTCACACTACTGCTCTGAATGTGCAGCCGTCCCTGATTTTGACCAATTTCTCTCATGAACACATTCTCCTCGTGGATTAAAAAAAAAATTCTTTTTTTTCTATTTAAAGAGGTTTTTTTTATATATATAGTCGGATAGTTATAAAACAAGAATTGATTTCAAAACCTCGTATACAAAAAAAGCAAGTAACACACATTCATATACTCGTGTAAACTTTGCAAGAGAAATAAAATCTATGAAGGTTGTTTTAAAAAAAAATTTAATCTTTTTCGCAACATTTTCTTTTATAACTCTTTTAAAAAAATTGAGAAGTTAAATTTTTAATTTTTTTATAAAAATTGAATATGAACCTTTTTCTGAGTTTTAATTTTTTTTAAAAAAGAATAAAGAAAAATACTTATGGTAAATATTTACTCAACGGATTCTAAATATTTTTCTAACTACTTAAAATTTTAAATAAGATGATCACAGAGTGACATTTTTCACTATATCTTAAATCTCACTCCTGTATCCTTCAAAAGTTAATCATTAGAAACCATCCCACCTTTGAAAAGTGAAAAGCTAGCAGTGATAGTAACAAATCGTCCTTTAATAGCATTCATGACTTTCTTGTTACTTGCAAAGTCAAAAGACTGGCCATTATCGTTCTGCGAGTGTTTTGTTTGTGAAGTAAGCCTACACAGCCATACACATGGCAATAAAAAAGGTACCTCCAATTAGAATCTGGACGTGTTTGCTTGCTTGTATGAGAAGCAAAATTTTGCAGGCAAAAGAAAAAAGTAGTCCTCATCTCTTTCTTTTCCTTTTTTGGTTCAATGCAACAGTGATAACGAAACGATCCGAACAATTTATTATCATTAAATCTCTCTCGTAAAGAACCAACGTAATTATAGATTAACCAATAGTAACATAGCATAAACCAAACTTTCTTCGAATGTGTTTGGTAACAGTCGCCTAGTAATGCAATAAAAACCAAAATCCTCAGACGTTCCGTAAGAGAAGCAACACTTCCATAAATGATTATAGAACAAAGGAAGGAAGAAAATGCCCAAAAAAGAAAATAATAATAATAATAATAATATAGAGCGAATCTAACCTACAACCGATAGCTTCATCCTACTTTAATGTGTTTATATTAGCTCTAGAAAAAGTGATAAGGTCGATTCTTCCTCGGTTGGTTGCTCTCCTGGATGTATTTCTCTGGATTGGTGAGCCTACTTCCTCCCATCCTGCTGCGATCCAGCAGTCGTGTTCTTCAAGATCTGAAATCAAGAAGATCAGGTTATAAAGTATCCAAAGCAATTAAGTTGATGCATTTCAACATTAGAAAGATCTGAATTCACATCCATGGTCATATTAGATTTTATGCCTCCGCCTTGGCACTTACAATAGTTAATATCATCTGAATTCACACATTATTGTGTCCCGTTCATGGCCACTAATATTGAGCAAAAACTTGAGACCAGTAACATAATGCTGGGATATGCAGCACATTGCAGTAAAATAAAGCTATCCATGTTAGTGCAAAAAATATTCGTTCTAAGACACACTAATGATAAAGCAGCATATAAGATTAAGGAAAAGGAGAGAAAGTAATCCATTTTAGTTTCCTTGTAGTTTCCAAACTTGATTCTGCTATGACAACACTCAGTATTTTTTGCTGTGGATTCTTCCAGTCTTGGAAAGGGTACGTAATATACACCATAAGAGCTATATTGCTAATTTTTCAGCCAAAAGCAGTAAAAGCAGATATGCCATTCCTCAATTATGCAACATAATATAGATTACAACACTTCTTGTTTGTTAATCCCTCGAAGTAATTATATATTTGCCTTCAAATGATTCTATTTCCACAATTGGGTGAGATCTTATGTTTGCTTCAAGAACTAAAGTCTCATTAGATTCTTGGAAATTGTAACCCTTTCTAGTTCCTACTCGACATGTGCAAGCGAGAAGTCAACAGTATTCATTTCCAGAACAGGTTCTCAATAAATCGTCTCACATATTCGTCCATCATCAATTAGGATTAGGCAACTTCTTGTCTTGCTTCACACACATGGTGACGGAATAATTAATCCACAAATTCATTTCGTGATTCAAGTTTAAGATTTCAAATACCTATAAAGAGGCTATATTTACCACAAAAACTTGAACACAGACTCAAACATGATTTAAAGGGTCCTAGCTACGCCATGCGTTCAATACAAGATCTGGAAAGCTGCAGGGATGACAAAAAGAGGGCACTTTCCTGTGTTGGACTGAAAAAAAAAAGGACCAAAGATAAGAGTGTTTTCTCTTAGCTTCCTTCCTCCCGCGCCCGTCGCCCGGTCCATGTTAGGGGGGAAGATTACCAAAGCGGGAAACGACAGAGGGAGGGGAGCAGCATCTCATTCTCTTCACGAGAACTTCCGGATCAGAGAAGCATTCAGAACGGGCTCTGCGTTCATTTTGTTGGCAGAAAGGATCCAGGGCCTTCAGGGAACCCAAAAACAAATTTGACTTGATAGATAGACAAGAGATAGATAAAGTATATCTAAATTTCTCTGACCAAAGTTTTTCTATCATTACTTGTGGATTTGAGGGCATCCCTAAAATATTCTAAAATTTGGATTGAAGATTATATTATCTTTTCAGCATTCGCTTGCTTCATCATCAATATTTATATGCTAGCATCTTCTTCTGCCCCCAAGAGTAGGGTGAAAAGAAGTAACTGAAGAAGCACATAAATTTTGAAGCCCTCGAATTAGCAATCACTATCTTGATCCTCAACCAGACACAGACCACTGCTCCAAGGGAGCAACTGGTAATCCTTACTATCTCTTGTAAAACCCGTAGCAGAGCAATTTATATGTCCGAAACACCAGGACCAGTTGAGCACGCTAATATAAGAATTTGACTTTCCCAACTGAATAAGGTGTCCTGAAGATTAGACGAGCCACAATGTATTGGAACAAACAAATAAAGAGGCAACCTGCCTTTTTCATTTTCTTACTCCAGTAGAATGGCTTCAAGTCATTCTAGGTGATGGTTGAGAGGGGAAGGGAAAGAAGAATACAAAGACTAGTATATCCATGAAGCACATGAAAATAGTCTGTATTTAGAAATTTAATTATTTTCTATGATATTTTTCTTTACCCCAACAAGAAAGGGAAGCTAGAAGGAATTCGTGAGCAAAGTTCAGCTTGGAAATGTATAAATCTTTGAAATATGACACTCCTTTGGCTTAGACCATGATTTCATCCATTTGGAAGCACAAAAATGTAGAAGATTTATTATGTTTGTGAATGATGTCCTTAATATATTTATCGATAGCATGCTATGATAGGACCAAAAAAGTTCTCTTTCCACTCTCTCCTCTTAGTTGACTTTTCATGAAAGTTATGGACATCGATACATGGCAGTTAAGGATAAGTGGCATTTATGACATTGATAAGTGGCATTTCCAAAATATTCACACTTTGAAGCTACTTTATGAAATCGATAAGAAAAGCAGCATATATTGGAAGCATTTCAATTTGGATTAGACACAAGAAAAGTAAGTGTCAAATGCAAACACCAAATAACAGCTAAACCAGGCCGTAGGACTACATGTAACGCATCTTGCAAATTTCTATATGTAATTTAGAAGTGTTCTACATGTCGTCAACCAAATTTTTAACAGATTACAATATGAAATGGAGGATTCAAAATATATACATTCTTCCCCTCAAAGAAGAAGGACAACTTCTGTACGAATTATGTTTGAAGTTTTCCCAGGCGCTAAATTCTTCTCGCTTGCAAAGACTACAGAACATTGACATAGTTCCCACCAAAAGGACAGTAAAAAATATCAGAAGAAGAAACTTGTATTTCTTCCTTATGTGTGCACTGAACAATCGCATTCACTTCCCCAGACGAAACATACACCTACTAAGACCGGGGGATAACATCCAAGAACAATGAAACGAAGCATGATCCTATTAAGACCGTTGCATAACATCCAAGACATAGTTTCCACAAAAAGGAACAAGTTAAAAATATCGGAAGAAAAACTTGTATTTATTTCTTATGAGGGCGTTGAACAATCGCATCCACTTCCTCAGACGAAACGTACCCCTTAGTAAGACCGGGGGATAATGTCCAAGAACATTGACATATGTTTTCCACAAAAAGGAACAAGTTCAAAGTATCGGACCAAAAAATTGTATTTTTCTTATGTGTGCATTGAACAATCGCATCCACTTCCTCAGACGAAACGAACTCCCACTACGACCCGGGATAACATCCAAGAATAAACTCAAATGTTGATGGTGACATGCATTGACAAATTAAACTAATGTGAAGTGTCAAATGAACTGAAAACCAAAGACCAATAAAAGGAATCAGTTAAACGTACTTGTCGAAGCATTTGGTTCTCATTTTGCAAAGTGGAAAGCCTCTCTTCAAGCTCAGCATTTTTGGTCTCCAGCTCCTTCACTCTTGTCTCCAAATCACTCAAATATGCCTTCTTCCTTTCTCTTGCTTGTTGTGCCGAAACTCTATTTCTCAGCAACCTTTTTTCAACACACACACAATCACAATCTCCAAAATGCCATTTATCAAAAAAAAAAAAAAAAAGAACTCCAGATATTTACTATGAATGCCATTGGCACAAGGCCACGTCATACGTGATGGACTTTAAGTGGGTCCCACGCTAACGTGGCAAGCCCTGATTATGGGAAAGTACTGAAGTATACGTAATTACCTCTTTAGCCTCTTGTTCTCTTTGTCGGCTGGACTTCTACCTCTCCTCCTTGAACCGCCGCCCGACGGCTGAGCCGGACCGGCGACTGAACCGCCGTCCCGACCAGAGGCCGACGCCACGGGAGCTTCTGCTCCCATCTCGGGCACTCTTCTTATCTCATCATCACTCTCCATACCTTCACACACAAACCAAAAAGACAAAAGGATAAAGAAAACTAAAATATATATATATATATATATTAAAAAAAATATCTTCCTCTAGAAAAACCAAACTTTCCAAGAAAATGAACAAACCCAGAAAGAAAAAGACTCGAAAAGCTCAAAATATCATCTTCGAAAACACATGCACACATGCATGTGCATGCAACATAATTTATGCGTTAGATGTAAGTAATTAAGCAATTCAATAACACTTCCTAGCACAAAAAAAAAAAAAACTAATTGAACATGGGTCAACAATAAACCCATGTACTAAATAAGGTCAAGAAGAAGGGGAAAAAAAACCTTCTTTGACTTCGATCTGGAGCGCAGAGCTTGAAGATCTTTCACTGCTGGAGGGTCTAGAGCTTGCTGCAATGGAACTTGTAGTTGTTGCAGCGGCAGCAGCTTGCTCTTGCATTTCTTTAACAGTAACAATATGTATATAGATATATATATATATATATCTTTATCAATATATCAATATATATATATATAGAGAGAGAGAGAGAGAGAATAGATATGGTGATATTTTATCTGGAGGAGAGAGAAAAAGAGCGGGACGATGTTAATGTTACAGCAGACAGAAATGAGAAGGTTGAGTTGAGTTGGCAAGGTCACTAAGGCAATGGTGAGCGTTGGATCGGTTCTGATCGGAGGGTTATGGAGTGGTTAGCGTGGAAGCAATTTGAGCCACAACGTGTTGTCGCTTTGATCAAAGGTAAGTGGGTGTGGAGCGTGGAGAATGTCGAGGCGTTGGATTGAGATGAGATCGACGGTTAGAAGGTGAGGGTTCAGTGGGCAGGGGACCACTATCGCCTCCTGGCTGGAAAAGTTCCAGTGTCTCGCAATTTATGGCCAGACTTGTTTTGTATACCTTTTGTCATTAATTTTATACCCACAACTTTCATATTCGTACTTAGCGTGGATTTTTTTTAATAGTATACGTAAATTTTATTTACATTTATTTAATTTTAATCATAAATGAAGAATTTAATTGTGAATATTTTGTACTCTATAGAATTTTTTAAGATTAATTTTAAATTAATTAAGTTTAACATTTTCAAATGCATCATCGAATATTATTTTAAACACCAATTGAGTTTTTTTTTAATTCAGACTAATATACACCATAACAGATAAGCAATGCATCTTTTAAAAATTACAAATAAATATTACTTTAAATATTACTTGATTGCCAATTAAATTTTATATTAAAACTATATATATATATATTTATATTTATATCATAATAAATGAGAAATAAATCTTTTGGAAATTCAAAAATGAATTTTACTTTAAGTATTAATTTATTAGTCATTTAATTTTTAATTAAAATTAATGATGTGCATTTATAGAGATAAAAATAAAATAAATAATAAATAGCTATTCCTTTGTAAATATTGACACGATAATTTCAGAATGCTTTAAAAAAAAAAAGAATTTTTATATGCATGGACTGTGTGAGAGAGAGAGGTAACATGATAATAGGGTCGAGAAATATATTTTTGATGTCCATGTTCTTTTTTCTTTTTCTTTTCCCTTTTTTTTTTTTGGGGCTGAGACGTCCATGTTATAGTGAAAATATCTACATGTTGGTGGAATAGAGGATCAATTAATAATACTGTGTACTTTTTCTAATATTTTAACTTATCACTTTATAATTATTCTTCTTATGATAAAATCCTGAGAAAATCCAATGGTAAGAATCTTGAATGTGCCACATAAAAGACAACCTGTTCATTGCATAGGCCGTGTTATCCTGGTTCGATGCGTTGACGCCTCTTATTATCAGCTTCATTAGTTGTTCTTGTTCTATGTATATTTAATACCCAACTCAAACTCATTCAGAAAATCTAGGTCAATCGATCACTGTAAGAATAAAAAGCAACAATCATCTAACTTTTATATAGTCCATCATGTCAAATGATCATCTTTCATATGTAAGAATGACAATGAAACAGATTTAAAATGGAGAAATATTTTTCCATCCACGTTTATCTAAAAAGCCACCCCGCTCAGGTAACATGGGACTCTCTCGCCCAAAAGGCGTCACAAGAAAGAGCTAATTCACCAACTTTTTGCCAAATCCACCTTCTTTATGTGGTTAGTCCTCAGCAAAATATATGATGTTTTGCTGCATTTGGGACAACTTACCAGTCTTCAGCTATACTCTTAGTGGAGGAATAAGAGAGAAACAACTTAACCTCCAATGCATGTTTATTCAAGAAATTCTTCTGTGCACACAAGCACATATTACATATATGTGTATCTCAGGTCATACACATGCCAAAATATGTTCGAGAATTGATTCCAGCCTGTGGCCTTCTCTGTTATTCCTCATTTTCAGATTTTCCCTCTTGCCTTCTTCCACTATATAAAGCATAAACCATCATGCACATTTGCACAAACATATGCAACCACACAATCATCTTAGGAAGACAAAGGCAAGTTGACAGTTTTTTAAAACTTTTTCTTGATAAACCCCCACCTTCAACCCAACCTCTGACCTCTCAAGATTCAAACCCAGGTCATCACTCGAGGAAGTAGTTTCAACTATTTGAGCTACCCCTAGTCCTGGCAAATCGATATTAGCTATGGCTATGTTGCGGAGGTCGTCGAAATCGTTTAGAAGACAAGGTTCGTCTGGTTCGGTATGGGATGACAGATTTTCATCAGATGAATTGAAACAACTGCTGGAAAGTGAAAGCAAGGCAGATCATAGGGAGCTGAGGAATTGCAAAAGCAGTGGAGGCATTGGAATGTTGGATTATAGCAGCAATTCAGATTCAACAACTAGAATTTACATACGTAGTCTGTCAGCACCTTCAGCCAGGAAAGTTAGATGCCCGTTGCAGAAGATAGATGAGCATGGATCTACAAATGCTTCTGAGAAATTTTCAAACTGAAGAAACTCCATACTTCGTAATATTAGCAGAATGGATCAAATCAAGCATTACCCCACTAAATAGCTGAAGACACAAGTCAGTTCAACATGGATTTGCCAGCAGTTAGAATCATTGAAACTGAAGAAACTTTATTCTTGACTCTCGAGAATGTCTATACTTGCTCTCTGGCTAAATTATACTAAACCAAACCAAATCTTATCACACCTTGTAAAACCACTTATATAGGTCTACAGTTGTTCTCTAGCTACTTCATAATACTTGTAAATTTTTAATATACTAATCTGTTTCTGGCTTCATTATTTACCTATAGAAAGAAAGGAAAAGGTAAAGTCACTTCCCTTGTACCTCCCTCACATGTATAATCTTAATTTGCAGTCATGTTCCAACACCTCCTATCTGCGTATATATTAAGGGATCATAATCCATGGACTGGTTATAATGAGCAATTTGTTTGATATTTAGCACAAAGATGACTTAAATGGGTGTAGAAACTGAAAATAGATATCAAACAACAGCAGCTAGAATCAAACCAAGCAGGGAACAAACCAAAATCAGCTGCTATTAATGCACACCAAGAACCTGACTGAACGTCAAGCCTAGGAAATAAGAATTTTCACAACATTCTCTCACTCGGGCGATCATAATCTTGAGAAAACTTTCCTGTCTAGCTCTGAAAGACTACAAATATATCCTGAGATATAGGTACTTAAGTCATTTCACCATAAACTATCTACAGTCCACTAGATCTTCCTCATGGTGTTATAATATTGTGAAGGGATCTAAATCCATTCAGAGATGAGCACAGTTGAAGGAATGGATATTCTTCTTGTCATATCAGCAATTAAAGGATTGGATTAAGGCATCCATAGAAAAGAACACATGGGGAATGGCACTCAGAAAATACCAGTGTTTGGAAGGCAGATAATCTCGTCATCTAATCATGTTAGGAGTGAATGCGTGGAAATAGTACACAAAAATAAGGAGAAAAAACAGCCTTAAATAGATTAAATAGAGACACTCGGAAGATGTGAATAGACTCTTGATGTAATTAGTTCTACCTGTTAGGATAAAGTTTAGTTTAATTCTACTCTCGTGATTCCCACTAATAAAAAAAGTTTGGTTTAATTTGATGGCAGTCAACAGCAATATGTCAAAGTTCATGTGGTTCATCATTCTTTGAACATCTGGTGGGCATTTCTCTCCCAAAATAACTTCGATTTTTTTTTCCATGTATAAGTCATATTGCAACAAAAAAGAAAACAACTGTTGGAGCCAATAACACAAGAAAATGATCAGGAAACCGACCAAATACAAGCACACCGGCGTCCAGAGAAGTGGATGAGTAATTGTTATGCAACAGCTGCTTATGCTCAGCCTGTGATTCAAACACATAAAAGATATGCCTTTCTTTTGGTAGATAAGCATGCAGCACTTGACACAAAACCATCCAGTTCACCACCCTCCGAAACATTGACCTATTGCTTCTGGTGCTTTCTCAAGGGTAGGTCAAGGTTATTAGTTCGTTTTCTATTTTTATACAATACACGGTGTATCCCGTGTATCTTTTACAAAATAAAAGGGAAACAAAAATGGAAAAATGCACATAAGAAGAAACATTTTGGAGAAAGTTTAACAATCAGAAACTTTATGAAATATGTCTCCATATACAGAAGATAGGAGTGTTCATTGGTACTTACAAGAAAAACTGAAGGATCATTTTACAATGTTTTAGCTGTTTCAGGAACAGTTGGTTGGTATGGAAGACAACGCTTTGGGACCCCATCTTCTACTCTTTTGTCTTGAAACCATTTAACAACCCTCTTGCGAGGCAGATTAGTTACATGCACAATGCTGCTAATCATGGCATTCTGCAGATAATAAACATCAAGGAGAGTCAATAACTAAGGGTAGATTATGTTTAAGGCTTTTGCGGTAGAGCATTAGAATATGAATAGCTAAACTAAATATTACTTATACTACTTACAGTAGGGCGCTTTGTTCGGCTATAAACTCTTTCCAGAGTTTCAAGCTGTGCTTTCTTCAGTCTCTTTTGAGCAGACCAATTTCTTTGAATGACATGAACAGGCACTTTCTCCTTAACCTCAGGTTTTGTCTCATTAGTAGCTGTTTCCGAAGGAATGGTTTCCATCACTGTAGCCACTGGTTCCAAGATTGGTGAAGCAGGCTCATCAGGTAAAGCAGCACTCATCATTAAGAGATTTGGAGGAGGTTCACGAAGTAACTCAAGAACAACAGCTCTGTCAAGACACAGATCAGCAGCAAGATTCTTAATCTGCAAAAAGAGAATGGAAGAAGAAATAGATAAACCAATGAAAATATAGAGTATATCAGTTATCTTTAAAGGTCATTACGAAGTACAAGGATGTTTACAATTTGACCAGATGGGAGAAGACATAAAGAAAACAAGAGGCTCTGGACAGAGATCAATGTCGTTGACATCATACTGCAGAGAAGCAGATTACACATCTTGTACAAAATTTATCGAGTCAACTTCATCAATTTAGCATCAGCTCTGGTCCCAAGAGTTCAAATGTTACAATTATTGACTCTAAGGTACTTGACTAGACCAGACACTCATGTACAGTCCAAAAAAAGATCTTTGGTTCTTCAAATGGAAACAAAGCAAGGAAAATTTAACTTCAGTATTGTGCCCATCAAAAGCTAAGGTATTCTTTCCCCCTAGTTCTCTAGTCTAAAACCAGACATGTAAAATTGGAACTTTATTATGGGGCCATGATCAATATAGAGAAATTTCAGGATTGACCAGATTATCTGCGTCCTGACAACTCTCGTCCCATAAAGTGAATTGAACAACTTTTGAACCGTAAATTATTCGGTTTCTGTTTCAATATATCTTCCAACACAAAAGTTATAAATAAATGCTTGACTAATTGAAAGAACAGATAACGTACAAAAAGGCTAGTGCGGAACTTACACTAATCTTACGCCGACCTTTCTTCAAAGCATGTGCGAGTCTCCGAAGTTGCCAATTTTTAAGTTTGAGAGGACTTTCACCTTCTTCATCATCATCATCTTTTACTTCTTCATCCTCTTCATGTTCTTCTTCTTCTTCTTCTTCTTCTTCAACTTCATCCTCAACTTGCCCATCCATAGATGTACCAAAGGCTGCTAATATTTCATCATCCTTTAGAGCCTCCTCCAATTCCTCCTCAAGCTTTTTCAGGTCCTCCTCACTTATATCATCATCATCATTCAATGATAAATCATCATTTTTCAGATCCTCTTCCAGCTGGTGGAAGAGCGCTTCAAAGGCATCTTCATCTAAATCATCATCTTGCTCATCATTTTTATCAGGCAAGACTTGCTGCAACACAAAGAGCAGAAGAACAATTGTTTATTTTCTGTGCCATATCAATAACAGATTTCCTCCAACCTTGATATAAACTTTGGCTTTGAGTATGAAAATAATTCATTAGTAACTAGAAATATGTAGAAGGTAAATCATTGAAACCGTTGCACAAATGAAAAGGAGAAGTAATGGCTATTAGGTCACGAGTTCACAAATGAAAAGAGTTTAAAAAGAGAGACTGGAGAAGAAGACTGACGAACTTCTTTAAAAAGTAAAGATAAGCTGAAACATAAAAGATTTGGCTCTTGTAATGTATCTTTTACTCTAATTTCATACAAAGATGCACCATGAAAGTTGAAACCACGTTACTTCATAAGAAAAGCAATCCTTCTTTCAGAATAGTGAAAGACAGGAGAAGCCACAGCTCCACAAAGGACTATAGAAACATTCATCCACTTGGGCCAACTTTAACCTTTTCAATTGAGAAGGCCAATGTTCACGCCAAAACAGCTATTCTGCACTTGACTTTTTGTTTCTCTAGAAGTAAATATAATCAACCTCTCTAGTTTCTAGCCAAATAGCCATATTAAGACTTTCTAGGTGTACAATCTTTACAAATAATTTTGCTAGCGTTAGGACCACAGATCTTTCACAAGTTACAGCAGGGCAGTACATCATTTCACAATCGAATCTTATTTACGTAAATCATCTTTCCAAACAGTTAGCCCTCTTTCTCTTAATGATTTTATTCTTCCCCATCATGACGCTTACAAAATGCTAATACAGCTCACTGTTACTCATTCCTCCTCCCTTTACAAGATTCGAACTATAGCCATATACAACATATCACGTGTAAATTTTTTGACTCAAAAGTGTAAGGCATCTCAATCCAACACATTAAATTATCCAACCCAAAACTCCAGTTAGCCAAATTGTTTTTCATTGTATAACCATTAGATTGTACTTGATTGTATTCACTTCTAAGCTCCACTTAGTTAAATTCGATTCCAAACCAAAACTGAGTGCACATATACATATACACCAAGAGCTCATAACTGAAAGACATCATTTTTTTATCATCAAGATTTCCTAAATAAGCACCCAATTAGCCATTCTTTCCAAAAAAATTTCAACTTGACCTTGTTGTGACAATCAAGTGAATCACTATAAATCATAACCTCCGAAAAATCCCATATGCCATTCTCATTCATGTCTTCGCAGGAGCCAAAAGGGTCATTAAAATGATAAAAAATTAAAAAAGAAAAGAAAATTAGCGTATATTTCTCCATATATAATAGGTACCTTTTCCTTGTGTTTTTTTGAAGTGATTGGCGAAGAGCTGGAGCTGTGCCGCCGGCGAGAGAAAGTGATGACGCCGGAGGGGGGAGAAGGCTGACGTGGCAGGAAAAGATTGGTTGTGCTTCTGGGGCGGCTCAAGAGAATGGTGTCTTTGCGAGGACACTGTATATTAATGGAGATACGGAGCGATGTGGAAACCATGTTTGAGTCCGAGAATAGTGCGAGAGGATGAAGTAAGATAAGAAACCGTAGATATATATATATCCTGTAAAGTCACAATTACCCTTTTAATTTTGTTAGATTTTTCTTTTAATAACATTGATAGGGTTTTTTTTCCTTTTTTCTGTTTTGTTTTTTAATTTTGAACTCAACCGTCAAATTTTTGTTCCATTGCCATTATTATTTTGTTATGTAGTTAATATTTATCGTTCTTGTTTTCCATTCGCTATTGCAAATAGCTTTATTAGTTGCACCTCTTCTTAATAGTCACTATAAATAGTCGAATATTCCAATTCAAACTTACATGTGCTCATAAAAATTAGTGAAATTTTGGTATGTGATTTGGATGTAGTCCCCTTTCTACCATTCAAAATTTCCCGCACTCACTTCAACTTGTTATTTAACATTTGTCATGTCCTAATTCTTCTCTTTATTGTTTTATGATTTTTATACTTTTTCCAGAATTCAACGGAAATTCCAAGTAAGACACTAGAATTATAGCAAGTAACTATGAATGAAGAAAGATGAGAGAGAAGAGAAATGAATGGTTTGGAAATGTATTAGACTAGGTTATTGGAAGGTACAAATAATACTACAAACACAACACATATGAAGAGAAGCATATAAAAAGAGGTTTACCTTATGTTTTACGGTAAATAACATTGTATCTCCTGTGGTTTATCATAAATGTACAATTAGTATATGTGGTAAAAAAATAAGCACCAAACCCTCAGTCGTCTTAAAATTTTGAAGGTGTCCATATACACCATGCAAAATAAACTTCTAGATTGAAACCCAAGCTATGAGATTTGGATACACTAAAACTACTCATGAGATACTAAAAGTTAAGCGTCTTGTAATATGCCTTTTTTAAAAAAAATTTATGGAAAACACTTTTTTCCTTTAAAAACATATTATTTTTTGCAATTAATTTTGGTTTAGCTATTAAAAAAATTAAAAATTTGAACAAAAAAAATCAAATTCAACTTTTTTCAAGAGTTAAAAATGTTAACATCTAAAAAAATACCTTTTTTCCAAAAATTATAGAAAAAGCATATTTAGAAAAAAAAAGTCAATTAAAACTAACCCTATACCATTAGATTGGCAAAATATCAAATTAGACATGGGTAATTAAGAGGGTTTCTAGCTTTGCTTATTTGGTATTTATAAGTACTTAAATAATAAAAAATATGTCTATTTTTTTTCTAAATATTTATAAATTCAAAAAAAATATACCTATTTTTTTTTCTAAATGCGTATAGGCATTCAAACAAGCAAAGCCAAACGTCCTCCAAATAATTCCCAAACTAGGTACGCCCATGTGTAATTACCTCAAAATTCAGGGGCTTGACAGCCTGACCCGGCTGGAGGCCATTACCAATTTTTTTTTTTTTTTTTCTCTTCGTCCTTCTCGTTCTAGCAAGTTTCACACGCAATTATAATCGTAAACTGCATGCATAGTTTACATTATATATAATTGGGTTTCTATTTTCGGAAAGCGTCCCAAAATTCCTCTCTCTGAGTCAAAAATGGCAACACCTTCAACTTCTTCAACTTCATCTTCTTCATCACCTTCTTCAAAGGGGTTGTGGAGCAACGTCTCAAAGTACGCATCCCGCATCTTTTTCTTGATCATCATCCTCCAGATTCCACTTTTCAGGTATATCAACATAAATTATATTCATATATCTGCATAATTATATGTTAAAGTTGCGTATAATAGACCCAAAGTGGAAATTTTCGGATTTTTTGACTTATCACCGCATTTAAAAGTGTAAATTTGTAGAGGGTTTTGTTGAATTTATTTGATGTGGTTAATACGTTGCCCCGCGTGCAGCGTGATATGTTTTGATTTTTTTACATGTACAGTTTTAATGATTTTAAATGTGTAGTGGTGGGATGTTGTCTGTGTTGTTTCTGGATCTACGTTGACTTTATTAATTGATAATCTTTTAGGGGGTTTGATGTGATTCAAGTGAATCTACACTTTATGGATGATGATGATTAACTGGCTTTCTGACTTTATTAGGAAATATTTGGTTGTTATGTTATTGGGATTTGGAGGATCAATCAGTTTGTAGTTGGATACTCGTTTTAGCGTCATCAGTTTGTAGTTGGATACTGGTTTTAGCGTCTGATGTCTCGGCTGATTTCGGGATGAACTTGCATATCGATCTTTAAGGCGTCATTTGGTTCGGCTTAGCAAAGCGTGATTATTCGGAGTTGGGGATCGGAAGTATTATGACATCCAGGCCTCCAAGTTATGCCTTCATCCTTATTGTTAGTCTGGCCTTCTTCGGGTAGATCGATGTTATTCTCTTTTGCAGGTAGAATTTCACTGCTTTTTCTTCAAACGGGGGGAAGCTAGAGAAAATTTAACCATGATAAAATCTGGGTTACTAGAATCTTTGAGAAATACTAGGCTAAATGCAGAGCAATGGGGAAAACGTAAAATTTGAAAATTGCTTGTTGAGTATGTTCGTGTTATTGTCTCCATCAGTTGGCCTAATAGTAAACTGTGTATGATCTTGAAATAATGGTCCAAATCACCAATGTTAAGTGTCAATATTGCAAATTGGTTCAGCTTGCATCCTAGAAAGAAATTGTTTCTCTAACATGGTCTCTTATGTTAATAGCTCAATGCTTTTTCTTTCTGTTCTCATTATCTTCTACTTAGAAGTTGTCAATGCCCTGTGAATTCTTACTTTGTAGTTGAATGCTTGTAGTAAGGAACTAAGGATAATCTTACGATCAGGATGTGTGTTATTCATTTTAACACATACATCTTACGATCAGGATGTGTGTTATTCATTTTAACACATACAACAGATAGATAAAATATTCTTTATAGTGACATTGGCTTTTGTACTGCTATTTCATTCCATAACTTATTCCATTTGCTGTGATGACATGGGTGTTCCCGCTTCTTATTCATTTTGGCATTAGTTACACCTGTTCGCTTGTTGTCATCTTATCAGGGTGTCATGTAGAGCTGGTATGTGTCAAACACCACTTCATGTCACGTCTTCCCAGTTGATTGCTAGTGAGACTTTTCCTCTTCCTGTAGTGAAGGCCCTTCTCTATCCTGGGGCCGTTATAAGTGGTCTCATCACTGACATGACTGTTCCGAGATGGGATGATCTGCTAAATATCTATAACTTGACAGAAGTAAAGGAAGCTTCTGCTGTAACTGACCTGCAGCGCCTGGAGGTTTGCTTTAGAACTTCTCATCCTGTCTATCCTTTTTTAATGTTTATTGAAGCTTGAGGCTGAACCGGTATCTGGACTTGATCTTCTAATATAAATGTCATTGTGGCCCTTAGTGTCATATATTCTAGATTGAATGCTTGCCCTTGTGGCCCTTAGTTTCATATATTCTAGGTTGAATGCTTGCCCTCCCTAGCATGTCTCTGTCATTTTCTGAAGTTATCACGCGCTCTTCATTCCTTCTGGCTTTTTAGATTTCCATTTTCCAGTCTCACATTATCTGTTCCTCTCGATTAATGTACATATGTTACATTATATATATCAATTTTCTCCAGATTTTGAGGATATTGACAACCTTAATCGCACACTTCAAATGTAGTTAGTAACTTTTGAGTTATTTTCCTTCTTAAAGTTTTAATCTGGCTATCTCAACCTGTTTGGACATGAAAAAGAAAGGCTTTCATCTTCATTTTTCACATCAACATATAGACAAATGTCTGCAGTCATTGGATCAACTATTTGCTGTTCCTGAGACTATCATAAAACAATTTCAACAGTTTACAGTATCCTTCTTTTCAATAATTCCGTCACTTTTTTTTAATTGTTTTTGTCTTTTTTTTTTTGTTGGGTGCGTGTGTTTTTTTGGTGGTTGACAGAGATTATGATACTGTAGTAGATCATTATCATGATCTCGTCTTACTTTTCAGGGCAATCAGTGGTGGTATTTTTCTTTATCGACCTATAAGATCTGCCAATGGAGTGTGGTGGAGAGTCTTTAGCAGTGATTGCCTAATGAGACATGGTGGAGCATTGCTGTCTTTTGATTTATCTGGTTTACTGTCTTTTGATTTATCTGGTTTCTTGACATGTAGAGTACTAATATCTTCTCACCGTGGCTAAATGAAGCTGGCTTTTTTTAAGGGGTTGCACCACGCTTTTGGTGCAGCTTGGGTTGAAATTTTATTCTTCTTTTACCACTGGATCAGTTTCTTGAGCTTTCTTCTAGACACATGGAAAACTTTTTCTTTGCTTGACTATTCGGATATTGAATTTTAGACAAACTCTGGAAGCTTTGATGAAAATTCCTTTGCCTCACCTTCTTATCCCCTTCCTGTCACTAACATTATTTATTTTAACCAGGTTTTGGCCGGAAGCTACTTCTCTATAGCTGGAGCACTAATTGGCATTCTAAAACCTGGAAGGATGAGCATGTTCGGTACCCTTCTCATTGTCTGGGGCCTTGTCAAGGAAGGGATTCTTTCAAAGTCAGCAAACCCTGATCCTACAAAAGCAGTGTATGTCTATCCAACAATGTTGATAGCTGTGGTTTGTGCTTTCATGTCAGTTAAGTATGATACAAAGAAGCTTGCGAGAACTGCATCTAGACCAGTTGTTGCGAAGCCTCTGAAGAGCTCTGCAAAATCCAAGCTGAAATGAGGTTGGAATTTGGTAGTTGAGAGAAATTGGTATTATTCATTCTTTTACCCCTTGTAACTCTCAGGCTTAGTTCTTATGGTGCATGTGCTGCGTGTTTAATTGACTTGTTTGTTGCCTTTATACTAAAAACAACACTAGAGGCGTAGGTTGAGTCAGTTCAGAATTCAAGTGACATGCCTAATTTTTTCTTATTTGCCAAGTTTTTGTATTTTAGCCCTACAATATGTTATTCATTTCTCTTTCTCTCTCTCTCTCTCTCTCTCACACACACACACACTTTCTCTCTCTCTCTCTCAGAGTATAACCTGATGTCATTAGGGTAGTCAGTATTACCTGTATTCACCTTATCATGGATTGTTTGTACACTATGAATGGCCCCAAGGAGAAACAGATTCCATGTACAGCACTTACTGTACTTCTAAGGGTTTTTTGCTGAATACTGTAAAGGTTAACATCACATGAATGCCCGTCCTGCATTATGGACACAGAGCAGATCTTTTACTTTCTTAGAGCATCGTATTTTGTTCAAGTTTCTCATTCATTAAATCTTCCAGTTTTCAGATTAATAGCTACAATCAGGACTTCTATAGAGCCATTGACATCATTATAATCCGGAGGAGGAAGTTGTAAGTTAAACAGATATGAATTTGTAAAAGTGAGTGTCTACAGAAACAGACACCATTATGCTGCAGATGATGCTGCAGATGCAAGAATGAGAATAGTACGTGATGAGACACCATGTGTTATGAAATGATTTGACACTTGTCTAGTCTGAGGCTGTCGCTGTGTCAAAGAATTAGGAGCATTTTTGCTATTTCTAATTCTATAGCTCCCATTCTGAGAAAACAAACTGTACTCTTATTGCTTTAGACATGAAACTGCTAGAGTTTATTAGGAAGCAATGACAATACAGTTGCATAGTTTTGGCTTTGAAGAAAGAATTTCTCAATATGCATCAGAGAATTCAGACTATAGTCGATTGTCTGTTATCTACTGTTGAGCACCTCGTCCTTGCTCTCTGAATGTTGACATGAATGAGGCAAATAGTATGCACTAGAACCAGAAGCGCAATCACAATCCATCCAAATATAGCAGGTTTTAGTTCGTAATTGAGTACACTTTTTTCTTTGCCTGGGGTGAAGGCCAATGTGGAAATCAAGTAAGTTACTGCAGTTGATGATACCGAAATCCACATGATCACCATCAAAATCCAGAAAAATAGTTTGTGCTTGAAGTGCAAGCCACTGATGAGTAGTAGTGTGATGCTGCGAGACAAGATGAAACTAGCTGTGGTGAAGCTACAAATTTCTTGTGTATTCCTGGGCATTGAATTGCCAGTATGGACACTCCTGCTCTGTGTGGATCGCAAACAGGATGGCTTTGGGAATCCTCTGTCAAGTTATCTTGCCAGACACCTGAAGGTGGGCTTATAGCAGCTTGGAAAGCCATTATTGCAATTGCTGATGCTACAACAATTAAAGCTTCGCGTTGTTTATTCAACCACATCTCTTGCTTGTTGAGAAAATGTTCCCAACTGATGCTTTGTTCTCGCGAACCTGAAGCCGAATCTCCGTGTGGAGTTTTTGCATTTATCAGGTTCTGATTCTCTGAACTGGACGACGCCAGACTTCTTAGTATCTTGTGATTACTGAAGTTTGTTTGCAGTGTTAATATTTCTACTGATTCTTCAGCAGCAGCTTGTTGAAGGCAGCCTGCAATGTCTATTATCTTTTGCATCTCTGCTACTGCGTGCTAAAATGTCTAGCTGTTAACCCATAGGAGTTCACTGCATTCACTTGAATTGCAGCATTGATAAGCAAATACCTTACTGTCTGCAAAATTTACATCAGCGTTAGCAATTGGAAGATATTGATAATGGCATCCGACTATGATATATCAAACTTTTACTATTTGCACGCAGTTACAATCATACCTGAACTTGTTTATCAGCTACACCAAGATGTGACATGGTGTTACCATTATCGTCCCCGGCGTTCACAAATTCCTGATCATTCAACTCTTCAGTCAGTAGCTTCAGAGCATCCAGCTGATAGCACAGGGGTAAGAGGGTCTCCGATCTGTCCACCCTTGCACGAGGCGCATCTGGTTGCTGTTTCACGAGTTATCTCAAAATACTAACCTTGCCTATCATGGCTGCAACATGGATTGGATTGTTTCCATTGCGATCAGGATCAAAGCAAATGTCAGGTTTGACAGATACTAAAGCTTTCACAATCTCAATGTACCTTTTTGCGGATGCCAAATGGAGTGGTGATGAACCTGTGGAGTCTAATTCGGCAGCTGAACCAGTCTTTCGTCTTAACAATTCTAAGCAAAATTCAACATGCCCACGCATAGCTGCTATATGTAAAGATGTTTCTCCGTAGGATGCAACCATGCATGTTTCAAGAATCAGTGCATCTTCTTGTAGCAAATTGATCAAGGCGTTGCTAGACTTGTAATATCGTATATCATCTCCTCTTTGTCACGTTTCAGAATAAATGCATGACTTCTCCCGTCTTTCTCAACAATGATAATTGTCTGCTGCCTGCTTGACCCACAGCATTATAAACGCGTCTATTTTTTGGGATAAACAGAAAGATTAAGTCAGTTACACTAAGATTTTACGTTAAAAAGACACGCGCCTATTGGACCACGTTGATGATGGGAGCTCCGACGCTGTACATGTTTGGCATGAGCCAATGAGCATGGAATGACAACTGAAATGAAACTATACATATTCGATGCCTAATTTCGATCAGAAACGGACATCTTGAAATATAGGATCGAAAAGGCAAAACAATTACTTGGACTTAATTTCGGTGAGTTGCCTTTGATTTATGTCACCAAGATATAAATGACTTGATTTATGTATCAATTCAATGAAATTCATCAAGCATTTGTAATACTTGGCAAATGATATATGACTAGATCTTAATTCCCAAGAAAATGTAGTCATCACATTTTCTTTTTTGAAATCCCTGTGATAACTAGCAGTGTTGCCTCATTTGCTTGCACACTGAGGCAGACATAGCTCTCTCCCCATGTCGAATAAGTGAGAGTATAGAGACGATGGCCAACAGGCGTTGTCCAGGTTAGTCAGGTGGTAGAGGAGGTTGGCAGTGGTGGCTGAATGTGTGGGGTGAGATGAAGGAAGTGTGAATAGTGTGAAGATGGTTGAAGGCAGAGAAAGAAAGAAGGCAATGGTAAATTGCACATGAGGAAAGGACAAAAGAGTATGTGCAGGAAGGAGCAAGGGCAAAACAGTGATTACATCTGAAGAGCGTAGGCACACCAGTAATTAACAAAAAGCCGAACATTTGATTGTTCAAAATCCTTAATTCTATTTATACTCCAAGGGGAAAAGAGGACTAATCAAAATTTCATGTGAGATTTTGGACCTTTTAGCCATTAACCGATGGGGGGAAATGGCTTTACCTTGTTCTTCTATCCCAGGCATGCGTAGAGCAAATGATGAGACAGCAATTTTATCTTCATCAAAAACGCAAGTCAGAACTTAAAATTCAACAGAAATGGAAGAAACTACAGAACTCCTAAAAGCAACATTTTCACTTAATTGGGAGAGCCTTTACTACGAAACTGCCGTATTTTTCAACTTTTGAGAAACTAGGAATTAATGATTAATGGGAAAATGTCTTATAAATTAAAGAAATGACTCACAAATAAACTCTAAAATGATGAAATTGGAAGTCCTAAATAGATCATTGTCAGGTCAAAGACAGTCACTAGCCTTTTAAAGCATATACAACAACTGTCGCTTGAAGATCTCGATCCACCTTGAAGTGAGCGTGAAAGAACCTCCTTATCTGCCATATATCAAACTAGTATCGTCAAAAGGAAGAAAAGGACATTAACTATTGAGGAACAAGAAAAATAAGAAATCTTGAGCTCCCAGGATTAAGCATAACAAAATCCAGACCTCTTTGAAATTATGTGAAACAAGAAATTCCCTTAGTAGCTTCTCTTGTGAGTCAAACAGCACAATGTGGCTAGGTATTGACCAATTTTTAGTAAATTCTGCTGCAAAGCTAACTGGATTCATCATGAATTGGTCGGCCTCATCTGGAACTCCTCTCTCTTCACTGCCCAAAAAAGTGCCAGAAGAAGAGTTAGACTAGTACATTACGAGTCTGCACACGCATTAAGATATGAGAACATATTGACAGAGCAGCATCTATACCTTGGCGTACAATCTAAGAGGCGCATGGGTAAGTCTTGATGCAAGGTTGAGTAATAAGGAGTTGCATGGCAAGGTGTCAGGAAAAGGATACTTTTCACTTCTCCATTTGCTGCCTTAGTTGATAGGTAGTTCATGACATCCTCAGTTCCTCTCTGTCAATCGTACCTAAAATTAGAATAATGAAGACGAACAGAAATGAAAATGATTCCACTTGCCATATGCAGTTCAAAACCGACAGCACTCTGCAAGCTTAACACTTTGTTCGGATTGGAGGAAACGAGCGGAAGGGAATGTTAAGGGAGGGATTAGTGAATCCTGCCTTTTGCTTGGTTTGGACATTTCATCGAAGGAAAGTATTCGGGGGTATTGCACAAATCCACCTCAAACCACCTTTATTTCCCCCCCAAATTGGGGTCAAAGTGGGGAAAGGAAAGACTAAGAGGCTAAAGACTAAATTATCCCTAAATTTTACATAATATCAATCTACATCCTCAATTCCTGTCCGTCAATTATCCTTAAATTTAGAACAATGAAGACGAACAGATATGAAAAAGATTCCAGTTGCTATATGCGCAGCGCTCTGCAAGCTTTAAGGGTTCTATTATATTCTTCTTTAGTTAGAACAGGGGAAGGTGGGCTTGTTTTAGTAAGAGAAATTTTAACCATTTCAAGAGTTTAAACAGTCAGTGGCCAGCAAAAATGGAAGTACCTGGTGAACCATACTCATATATATGGCCATTGGCATATTGGTAACAAGCAGGAAAAGAATGGCCAATTGCAGTTTCCTTGTACACTTTATATGACTTTTTGGAGATCCTTTCTTTTGGTCATTTGATCCATGACATTGTCCCATAGTGGCCAACAGATAACCAGAAAACATTAAAGCTATAGGAAGCACAGAGAGGACAAACCTGTCGATAAGCGTTTGGAAGTTAAAATACAAAAATATATTTGTCGGAAAAAATCTGGTATTCACAGTCAATGCAACATAAATGTAAATTCCATAAGGAAAAATTAATATGTTATTCAGATTCAATCTGATTACCAGTATAAATTCAATGAAGTACCTGAATTCTTTGTGGCCTAGAACACTATAAATCCCTAGAACCCATGCAATAAGTGCTGGAAGCTTCCACTGCTTGGACAGGACTATACCAGCTACTGAAAATGGGAGGTACGTAAACAGCATGACAGTAAATCCTTGAGTGAAATACCAGTGCCATACATGAGTCCCATAATAGTCTCCGCCAGAAGAAAGAAAATTGAATTTTAAAAAATTAAGAGGCACAAAAACCCATGAGCCATACATCTGACGATCCAGGAGAAAAGTAAGTCCAAGTACCAAGGCCCTGATGTCATATGTTCAGAGTATGACGTTAGCAGTTTTTCTAATGACTGAGACTATAAAGTATTCATATATATGTGTTCATTATGAGACGTAACAGTAAGAAACAACACACATGGGCCCGATCAATTGCTTCATATTTTTGAAAGAATTCGTCATATCAGTGAATCAAAAAGCAAGTATCCATGGAAAATCTTCATCACCATGAGTAGAAGCACACACCTCCAGATTATTGTCTCCAATTGTACATAATTTAACTACATTTTGTCTGGCTGGTCAAGGTTATAATTTCCTTGACTTTTTTTTTTTAAGGAAGAAAATATTGATGAAAATTGAATATATACACAAACACGTGTGAAATTACACTACTGACATTTCTTACGTGAGCAGGACATGAATATACAGTTTGATCAATCATAACAATTTATGTGTGTAAATTTTCAGAAATGATCTCCCTCTTTAAACAAATTCTCATTTGAATTATAAATTCTCACCCAAACTAAGTGACACCTAATCAGGCATGCACTTTAGCATAAAACAAAGTTAAGTCAGAGACAATGAAAGATGTTATTCTAATTAGGACAAAAGCAATACTTATCTATGAGTTCTCTAAAAAATTTTGCAGAAATTCAACAATGGACCTAGATTTTCTTTATCCACAAGGATTCTATTCATCTAAATCCCTTGGCTGAGAATTTTGGTTCCCTGTTAAGCAGATTACTAGTTCAAAGATACATCAGCAGCAGCGCACAGTTGCACTTTCTGTAACAACCACTTCTATTCTTAATTATAAACCAGAAAAAGTGCAAACCATCTATTCTAGGATAAATATAAGCATGAGAAAATTGAAAATTGAAAATATTCATGATAATTTCACCTTGTTTGTCTCGCATAACATAAAAGTTCAGTTTGTTAAACATTACATTTTTCACTTTTGGAAGCCAAATGAAGAACATAAAAATTTAGTAGAGGCTAATGAAACAAGAAAGAATTGTATAAAAAAAATATCAAAGGTAGGTGCAATTATACTTACCCAACAGGGACAACCTCAGCAAAAACAAATTTTAGTCTGTCATTAGACAGAAACAATTCTAGAATGCCAATGTAGACCCATGTTATAGCGCTAGTTGGTCGGATGGCACATGCTAATGCTGCTAGGACCAAAGCCCATTTTCTTGATGGCAGAGCATTATTTGGAGAACAATTTCTCATGCAGGGCCAGTGGCACAGGCTCACAAGAGTAAGAACAGTCTCCAAACTATTAGATAGGGTACGTGTAATGCAGAAGAACATGAACCAGTTGGTCAACTGTGCAAAGAGCTGCGGTATAGTTAAGCACTTTACAAACATCACCAATGAGTTACTTATGCAATACATAGTCAGCAATGAATAAATTTAGGTATTAAACCCTATGAGAGCATCAAATTAGAAAAACAAGCAATGTAGTGAAACAAGTTGACAAAAAGAAGTTAATAAAGCAGAAAATATATGATGAATACATCAAAAGGATACCGCCCATCGCGCAACATTGTCATCAAATACGGTTCGAGATAGCTTATACATGTATAGATCACCAATTGCAGCAAATATGGCCTGCATTAGTCTTGGAGCCTTCATCTGCGGCAGATTGTAGAGTTAAGTTTGAGATTAGGAGAGGCGTGCATATCAATGATTCATCCACACATAATTTTAAACCGTGTCCAGCTACATGTTAAGAACAAGAAGTCATAACCGTCATAACCTATGTCTGTAGGCAAGGTACGACTGATTGACTTTTTTCAACTGAGTAACTAACAATTTCGCCTCATTAATATCAGAGCACGCACCCAGTGTAAATTCAACTCAGAGACAACATTGAACTAATAGCTAGAAGTTGATCTAGACAGCGTCTTGGAAATGAAGAGCTATAATAGCAACGACTACATATTCATAAACTTAATAAATATTAATCAATTTCACAGGCAACAAATGGAAAATATGGAAATATATTAAACAATCTTTTCAATCAGCATTAGGAATTTTAGTTCCATAACAAAGCAAAATTTAAGAATATTTCAGATTGAAATGCTACTACATCTTCGTTAACAAAACATTGACAATTAATAAAACTTATTGTGTGCAAAATAAACCAAACTTGCTTGATTTGAATAAGTAATCAGCTGAAACACTACCCCGGTAGTCCTTTATCTTTCCGGCTTTTGGCAAGTTAGTCCTTGATAAGTGATTTTAGTCTGTATTTTCTAAATTGGACGGAAATGTTTTACATAATAAAAAGAACATTTATACACATTTCCAACTTATAACAAGTAAAAAAACAATAATAAATGCAGAAAAATAAGAATTCGAGGAAAATTATAACTACCATGACAAGGGGGGTATCAAGATGAAAAAAGGCGAGAACTTTGTATAGAATAGCAAAAAGAAAAGGGTGCAAGTAGCTTCTTATACCCTTTTGCCATTCCCAAGTTAAATGCCCATATCTGAAACATCACATTTACATTAAAATGGAGATCAATTAGAAAGAGAGAAAAAAAAAAAAACCCAAAAGATAAAGCAAAAGAAAAAGAAAAAACGAGGAAATTGTGTAGAGTACCCGAAAGTGATGCGATGCGCAACTTCAAGAGCTTGCCAGTGTTCATCTGGGTTGAAATACGTTTGCACCATTAAAGCGTTAGCTAATCTGAAAGCCAAGCACAAGAAGAAAATTTTCTTCTCTGAAGTGCTTTTATGAAGTGAATTTTCTTTTCTGGGGCAATCATTTTGTTGTGATGAATGATTAGTAGACGTTGAAGAAGAAAGAATTCTCCTTCTTTGCTTCATAATGGGATTTAATCGCATCGCTGATTCCAAATGTCTCACTTCTTTGATTTCATACGCAGCTTGACAATTTGGATGTAGATACTCCCTTGAGAGAATAATTATTATATTTATATATATTAAATTTATAGTTTCTTTTAAATTTTGATTCTGGATATAAATTTTAAAAGTATATTAGATTTATACGGTGAGATATACGGCTTTAATTTAAAAAAAAAAGTATAAAAAATATATCCATAACTAATAAGATATGTGCAAACAATTAAAACTAAAAGAAAACAGAAAGCAGAGACTTTAAAAATAAGGGATGGTAAAACTTACTGAAAAATTGAATCAAGTTTCAAGAATTTGTATATTGTATTGAATTTAATGATATATGTCTCCACAAAACCTGTATCTATTTCCAAAAAAAGTTCTACATTATAATCTATATATTGTTACAGACTACGGGCCCCTTTTTGTTGGCCTTTTTAGTGAAAAAGTACAACTTTTTTAAGAGGAAAGAATTAGATTTTTTTTACAATAAGTATATAAATTAGATTTTTAAAAGAATTACAATTTGAAAACATTCCGATTTCAATTTTTTTCAAAAATTAAAAATTCAAATTTCTCAAAAAAAACATTTCTTTTAAATTTTAGAAGAAAAAAGAAGTGTTTTTAGAAAACTAACGAGCCCTAGGTTTTACAATTAACATTGGCCAACCTCCCTTGCAATTTACAATACATATTAAGAGGATGTTCGGGCTCCTATTCTTACTCCTAAATGCTACGATTGTCAAGTCAATTGTTACATGGAAAATATAATGCAACCAAAAGGTTGATGTACTACCTTGACCAAGATTACAATAAGTTCTAATGCAAGAAAGCAATAAATAAGGTGATATTGCCATCCTTAAAAGACAAAGCAAAGGAACACACCTAACAACTAATTAGCGCATAAAAAATTACAACATATTTACTAAACATGTCAACAGTTTATAAACATATATTATTTAAATATTTCTTACTTATTTTCATTTGCTTATAAGCATAAAAAATTGCTTATATGTAATTTAAAAAAAGGTAAAATGTACTAGACTCCCCTATTGTCTACTATTCAAAAAAAAACAAAATCATAAGATTCGAAACAAAAAAATAAAAGATAAAAAAGAATAAAAATTAAAAAACTAAAAATAAAAGGTTAGAATATTATCTTAGTTGACAATCTTCAAATCATTACTCAATAATTTTTTTTCTTTCTCGCTATTCATGGTAGTTCTATAATCTATTGAGAAATATCATAACAATGATATGTGGCTAAATCTTTTATAAATAACCATTATTTTGGTTTATTTCTTGGCATCATGATAATGTATCAATTTCATGGGAAGATGCTCTTTCGTTTCGAGAATATGGAGGATCTCAATCATTTTGTTGGCTCCATCTCTATCCTTCAACATTTTCGTGAGACGCTTTGCTTGAAAGTCTCTTGGAACCCTAGTTTGAAATTTTCTAGTCATGTGTGAGATGGGTTATGTAACAACTTTAGATTTTTTTTTCTTTATCTTTTTTCCTTTTCTTTTCCTTTTTTTTTTTTGTGATTGTGAGATGTGTTATATAATATATATGGAGTAGAATGATTGAGTGGGTGAGACCCTCTCAACTCAATCTACTTTATATATATTTAAATTAATATATGGATCATAATAGAGTATAGATACATGATGTAAATATATAAAAATTAATGTTGAAACATAACAGCCTGTTAGTGATTTATTAAATTTTTATTTTATTTTTTAACAGTTAACATTAATTTTTATATTTCATTTTAATTGATGAGCGTATATTATAACTAGATGGAATATTAGTTAATAATAGTTCAAAAATATTTAGATAAAGAGAAATATATTATAATAAATTGGTAAATTCTTTTCTCAATAAAATTGCTGACTTATTTAAATTATATAAAAACATAAAATAAAAGTTTATGACAACTGCGACATTACACGAGTATTCATTCTAGTCATAACTAATTATTTTAGAGACGGATTAGAGACTGACATCATATTCTATTGCTAAATTAGCAGCAGACCAGTTGTTCAGTCTTTAAATTAGCAACAGACTGGTTGTTCTGTCGCTAATTTAACAACTTCAAGGGAAAATAACACAGTTGAATTCCTTGTTCTTGTTCTTGATTATTGGATGGAAGAAGGAAAGGATTGATTTGCCATGATATGATATGTACTAAACCATGGTCAATAATGAAGTCCATTGTCTCCTTTTCCTTGCTATGCATCTCCTGGTTTTCCTAACAATGACGACTATGAAGCGAATGTTATACGCCAGAATCAGAAGGGACATTAAGCTCATCCATCCAAGTATGGTTGTTTGGATTGTTTTAATATAGACAGATGCTTCTCGCGGGGGAGTGTTGGCCGCGATGGAAATCAGATAAGTCTTTGCCGTTGATGATAATAATAATAATAATTATTATTATTATTATTATTATTATTTTATTTATTAATTTAATTGTCTTACTCAATTGGCAAAATGGTTGGGAAATAATAGTAAAAAAATATTAAAAAATAATGAAAAGGAAGAGACCTACTTAAACTAGGTTTCTTACTAAAGAAAATAAAATTTTGACCTAACATAAGAAAACTCCCTTATTCGCTTTGTAGAGAAATAGCACTTTAGGGTTATAAGATTGTGGGTTTGTTTGCTGGGAGAAGATTCTTGATTAACAAAGGATTTTTATAAAAGAACTTAAAGAGGTAAGTTGGTTGATTCTTGCTCTTGGAATGACATTTAGCATCTTGATTGTTTTTCTTTTCCTCTAGTAATTATTTCAGATATTTCTTTGATTGCCTAGAAAGATGTTGAATGATTTCATGGTTAATATATACATCTATATAATAGTTTTTTTTTGGACTATTAAATTAAAATATCAAAGTGAATATTTTTTTTTTCTTGTTTTTGTTTTATTGATTTCCTTCAATTAATGTTTACACCGCAACAACGTTTAGTAACATCTCATGATAAGATCAGTTCTATATAACATAAATTTTTGAGTTTTTTTTTCTTTTTTTTGATTTCAAAAGTGGCATGCGTATGGCATCAGGTGTCGAATTCTTTTTCCTATGCATGAGAATATGAAGGTTTAGCCAAAATTTCCAACTTGATTATTATTTCTATTCTGATATCTCATAAAAATTGACACTTGATGTTATTCTTATCAAAGGTCAGATTGAAACCTCAGTTTTAAGTCAATTGATATATGAATATATCTTGAGGGTTTTTCATGAACAACGACGAGGTCACTGTTCATGAACAGTACTTATATGTGTATATACATTTATTTATTTATTTTAATTTTCCTTTGCACCTTCATTCTTTCTTAATTAAAGTATCAATATACGATATTAAGATTGTGGATTTCTTCTTACCTATTCTCATTAATTATATTCAAACCTTACAGAAGTTTAGCAAATAGAATCAAAACTCACGTACTGTATGTTTCCATGTTTTGAATTTATTGTGGAACTATAAGATTCAAAATTTATAGTATTGGCTGTAAACTCAGGACCCTATTGATGGAGGTTAAACAACAATAAGTTTGGGGTACTGTACTATCATAAATTTTGGAATTCCTTTCGGGCTTTCGATGGCTTTGAACTTATCAAACCACACTACGTCAGAACGGTACTACTCGTCTGTAGCCATAGCCACCTTATTGAATGTGTGACTTTTGACTTTGATCGTTAATTTTCACATTATTTATAGAGAGATTCTGAGTCGTTATTTGTGTGGTTTTGTTGTTGTGAATTTGTACTAATTGGTAATTATTGATAACTAGGTTTTGGTACTAATTGACTTTTGTTTGTCTTACAGACTATCATTTTATTAGCGTGAGATTCTCTTACTGAGATTGTTTCTCATGAGTTTCTATGTGTCTTCGCTAATTTTTTTCTTGTTGTGCTGCAGAGAAAGAGAAGTAGACTTGGGCCACTGTTACTTGGACTTTTATAGTAGATTATTAATAAGGCCCCTTGATCAGGCAATGTCAAACAACTTTTGCTTTATTTGCTTTAGAATTAAATTGCTGTAATTGCTTTGGTTTTTTTTTTTTAAGAATAAAACTTAGGACTTATTAGTAGATTGAAATCTCTTGTTTTCTGGGTTAGAAGTCCATTACTTCACATTGGTGATTGTCAGCTGCTTTGGTTTCCCCACTTTGTTATATTGAAAGTTAGAGTCTTGCGCATTCAGGAAGATCGTTCCTTTCTAGAATGCGGCGTGTTACGCCTTATAAAGGTTCATGGTCCTTTGGGCATGACAATTTTTGGGTCGTTAAATATACTGACGTAACAAATTTGTGTATAACACAAAGCAAGATAATATTCGCACTAGCTTATGATATTAAAAAAATAAAAAGAAACATTAAGGATGGGATAGAGAAAACAAAAATATGATATAACGATACTATAGGGGAAAAATATTAAAATTAAGACATAAAGAAAATAGGATTAAAGAATAGAGAAAATAAAAAAGTTTTAAGATAGGGTAATGGTAAATCCATGCCTGGCCCTGACTTAGTCCGAGTAAGAGCGTTGAGTCCTGACCCGAGCAATGAGAACCCGACCCATGTGGGTTGGTCCGATTGGGTGCGAAGAGAGTGGAGGTCAACCTCAAACTCTAGAATTCTTGTCTGTTCATTTCACGATACCAATAGTCAGTGGTGTATTTCATTTTTCTTTGATTTATGTCACCAAGGTAAAATAACAAAACTAAACTTTATTTTACATAGCTTACAAATGGTTAAACTCTTATATTTATGAAAATAACGTATAATTATTTTTCAGCAGAATAATATAGAAGGCATCAGAAACGCATTAATGGTTGTCGCCATGTTGCGATAACTAATTTGGAGTTGTGATATGCCTGTAGTGTTCAAAAAAAAAAAAAAAAGCCAGTGGTGGAGACGGGTATAGTGTTAGAAAAATTTATTGATAAAAAAATCTCAATACAAACAAAAGTAAAAATTGATCTATAGAGAATAAAACGGTTATGAGTTTATGATCTTTTGAAATAATGTAATTTTCTCGGTTAAGAAATGAGTTTCTGCACATAAAAGGTCTATACCAAAATAGATGTTAGATCAATAACTTTAGCATTACCTCAATTAGACTTAACTTTAAGATAGTCTATAACACACATTAAATGACACATGCTCATATAAAAACTATTTTCCAACACATAAGAGCAGCTGGTGCTGGCAATTATCCCAAGAGTTAATTAATTTCAATTGTCAACAATTTTCATTTGCATAAACAGATTTTTCGTTTTTATAGTCTAAAATGTAAGGCGAATAACGGAATAACTAAGAATTCGTTAAAAAAAACAAATCTAAAATGTAGAATCCCAGTCTCAAGTTCTTGTTCTTGTTTTCAGAAGCAATCATTCACACCTACATATATATCTTACCAATTTAAATATAACTTTTATATGAAAACTAAATATTGGGATCAATTGTTATGGTTACGATCAAGCATGGTCACCACTATTAAATCGAAGAAAACGTTGACAATATATGAAAGTGATTGCAGTAATGTGACAAATATCAATTATGCAAGATTAGGAGATAGTGTAAGTGGTTGAAATTATTTCTCTTGAGACTTAAGAGTGAGCTTCTGCATTCGAACATGAGGACGGGGGGTTTTCACACAAAAAAAGAAAAAAAAAGCCAATTAGAGCCCATTTTGTTGGTACTTCATGTTAAACTATACAGATATTCCACATGGAAAATTCTCAAGATTCAATACCATCTTATAAGTTATTGAGTTGCTCCTCGTATTAATAAATTATTTTTTATTATGAAATTTTTGTGATTCTTGATATTAAAGCTAGGCATTTGGTCAGTCTTTGCACTTCATATGCCCATAAGTGGCCTGTTAGCTTGTTCATCTCATACATTCATTCATGTGGTGGTCCATCCCTATAAGCATCCCATCAAAGTTACATTTCATCTATTCTCGGTTGTACGGACCCATCCCTATTAGTAGCCTAGTGGTCCATCATTTGTTCCAAGTCACAAATCTATTTAAGTGGTGTATGTACTATTTGTGGGTCATACGACCATCCCAATTCAATCCATCTTTCAAAGTGAGACAGTAAGGGGATGTTAAAATATATAGATATCCCAATGAAAAATGTCCACGCGTGACCCCGTTTAGCTTGATCGTCTCTAGCACATTCACTCACGTGGTATCCCACCCTGTAAGTAGCCTACCAAAGCCGCATCTCATCTGTTTTGGGTTGTAGAGATCCATTCCTACAAACATCCTACCTATGCTACGTTTGTCTTGGATCGTGGTCCATCTATTATTCAAAATCACACGTCCATCTAAGTGGTTTAGGCACTGTTTGTAGTCATATGACCATCTTAGTTTAACCCATCCACAATAGCAGTGTAGACATTATTTTTGAGTCACATGTGAGGGAGTGTTAAAATATATAGATATCTTATATGAAAAGTGTCCACGTGTGACCCGTTTAGCTCATTCATTTTGCGTATTCCTCCACATAGTGGCACATTCGTACAAACAACCCACCAAAGATGCATCTCATTTGTTCCCAGTCATGAAGATTCATTTCTACGAGTAGCCTATTAAAGTTGAATTTGCTCCAGGTCATGGGGACCCATTCATTGTTTCGGGTCACAAAGTAGCGCATGCATTGTTTTGTGGGTCATATGACCATCCTAATGCAACCCATCTGTAAAAGTGGTACATCACTATTCGACCTCACATGTTAAGGAGATGTTAAAATATATATAAGTGTGTGTGTGTATGTGTGTTAAAATGTATAGATACCACATATGGAAAATGAGGCAGGTGCTAAAATATATAGATATCCTACATAGAAAATTATCAAGATTCAAAATAATCTTATAAGGTGCTAGGCTTTTATAATATAATTTCAATGATTCTTAACAGTTCATATGAAGGTACTTAACTGATGAGACATTTACCTAAAAATAAAATAAGTGTATTATTTTAAACACATCCCAGACATAACAATAATTGACACTAGTTTAGAGTATAAGTAATCCATGCGACGCATGGGATGCGATATTGAAGTATATAGGTAATTTGTTATCTTAATTAATTTTTATACATTTAATTAAGTTAAGAACTTGAGGAAAATTCATAGAGTTTATTTCTTTGAAAACTTTTTTTATTTTTTAAAAATCTTTTGTGCTGTAATTAAGTTCTTTCATTCACTTTTTAAATTTTTGCATATTGAACTAAATATGTCGAATAAAAAATTAAAACCAAGAAACTACACTGACAACGTTTTTCTGGTAAGAAACTGTAAATATTGCACTGGACACGAAAGCAAGCCGAGTATGCAAATATGGTGTGAGCTGGCTTCTAAGCAGGAAAATTGTTGTTAGTGGACTCCGACAATATTAGAGATATAAATGAGGGAAATGATATTTCTTTTTCTTTTTTCCACTAGCCTTGTAATTTTGGACAAAAGATCTTGAGATTAATTCTATACATTATCTGGTTACAAAAACACCTCTAACATCCTTCCTAACTGCTTTCTGATTGCATCTGGCCGGATTCTTCAAGCATATGTGTTCGTAAAGGAAACGTCAAACCAAAAAGAGGATTTACCTAGGTAAGTTTATGGACCACTAAAGAAGGGCGCTCTAGTGCGTCGTAGATTCTTATTCAAGACTTGTATCATTTGATGATGCTGTGTGAATCGCTAGAAACATATGAAGTATATGACTAATCCAATAACAAAAGTTTCATAAGGGGATTGGAACAGGGTGATAGCTAGTTTTGATATGTTAGGAGAAATCATTATTGCTGAACCCAATGCCTACATTGCATTTGCAGGTAAAAGAGTAATTGAAAAGTAAGCTCCTTGCTAGGATGCCAAAGAGATGCCTGATTTCCCTCTCCCCAGTAATGTGTATTAGATAATAGTGCTATTCATGTTCATTAAACTCGATCATCCTCTTCGTCCAGTTAATAAAAATAAAAAGTAATTTTTGTTAACTTTTTATAAAGAATATTTATAAGCACCTAGAACATCCTCTAAGAGCTTGTTTGGATTGGCTTTTTTTAAAAGCGTTTTTTTAAACAACTTTTGAAAATAGTTTTTTTAAGAAGTTAAAAATTCTAGCTTCTAAAAAAAGTTGAATTTGAGCTTCTTTTTTTTTTTTCAGAGTTTTAATTTTTTTGGAAGCCAAATCAAATAGTTATTGCAATTTTAATGTAAATTTTTTCCAGAAAAACTACTTTTTCTTAAAAAAAAAAAAGTCAATCCAAATAGGCCCTAAATCCATCTAGTTTCTTCTTCTGTGACTCCTATATTAGGGTAATATAAGGTGTGATTTAAGTATAGTGTGGAAATATAAGGAGAATTTTTTTGTCTGAATAAAAAAGAAAGATGGTTGAAATTGACCGTGAGGCTTATCAATACGTACGTATATTAATAAAGATTAAAATTCTCCCATATTAGATCGTATATGATCCAGACACTTGCAAACTGAACTTTAGTGAGTCATGTCACGGCCACATGGAGCCAGCGCTAAACGTTGCAATAATTCTCTGCATTGGTGGGACTACCATGAGGTAGCTTTTTCTGAATGAATGTTATGTGGTAGGTCGCAATATAATGACTTGTCCCTCAAATAATAGGATAACAACTACAGTGAAATGTGAGTTTTGAGTCGATCGGTCTCACACAATAATCTAGTAGCCCCTTCCCTCCCCGTGAGGTGCTCACTCTTCTGTAATTTTTTTTTTTTGAACTTTTAGTTTTGTGGTTGTCGGATTTAGTAGGGTTCACACTCATAAGGGGTGCTCACTTATCTAAAGAATATTTTGATTTATTTTGGTAACTACTATATAATTCTAATTATATTAAAATTAAGGCATATTGAGAATGTACTGATTAGTGTAAATAGTGCCTTGTTAACAATACAATGACGAAGTTCTTCTTTCGTATTCTTCATATATCATATACGAGAACTTCGAGAAAAAATTTGTAAAAAATTCTGCAATAGCAAAGGGGATTTAGATTGCAATAGCAGAGAGAATTTAGACTACAATAGCAGAAGGGATTTAGACTGTGAAAACAAGGAGATTCATCCTCTCCAATATATCGTGAGGATCTCCACCGATCAGTAATTTCAGCTACGATTCATTCAAAATTAGATCTTGCTTCCACATTCAAAGAGAAACACTTATGTCTCCTAAACTTTGTATTCCATTATGTATTGAATTATATTTTCCTTCACTGGCTATTTCTTTATTTTGCTTTTCTTCTCTTCTGCTTTTTTCTCTTTTTAGTGTAAGGTGATTTTGTTGTATAATAATTTTAGCTCCTTTACTAAATTTGATACAATCTCGTGGTGAACTGAAAAACGAAAGAAACTGTTGAATTGAGAGCTTGTGTTCTTAAAATTGCTCTATCAAATGTTCCGTTTGTTTGCAAGATAATTATGAGGTTCCGTAAAAATTACATATCTCATACCAGTATAGATGATTGTAATAATTCTACAATATTGTGTCTCATATCCGAAGCTAATATTGAGTCATTTATTTATGAACGAGTCTCATAACTCTATATCAGAAAATTTTTTATGTTGAATACTCGAATCTATATTTGTATTTGACACCCATGTCAACTTGATGGAGATTATTTTTTATTTTAATACTTATAAGCATCCAAATAAGCAACTGCGAATAATGTTTTTCATTTCTTCTTTGTCCCTTTTGGGTGATATGTCATATTTTAGGATGTGGTGTACATGAAGCATATTCTCGTTTGCCTTCGTGGAAACTGATTCACATATGAGTGCATGTGAATTTGATTTATGGACAACCTGTTTGGAATAATCTTATCTTAAATCTAAAATTTGATAAGTATTTTATCTGATAAGTGTCTGATACAATAAAACTATTTGGTTTATAAGTTGTTATAAGTTACTTTGATAATAATATTTTCAATTTTGAGTCATGGTATTTTAATTTTATAATTAAATAATAAATTATAAAATATAAATATTAATTAAATTTTATTTTTGTTTTAAATTTTTAAATTTTTAATTTTTAAAATTTTAATTTTAAATATTTTAAAATTTTTTATCTTTAATTTTTAAAATTTTAATATTTAATATTTTTATTTTTAATTTTTATATTTTAATTTTTTTCTAATTGATAATGTATAAGATAAGATATAAGTATCCTAAACTCAACTTATTTTTTATAACTATAAATAAGACATCTTATGAGAAGTGTCTTGTAAATGTCTTATAATAAGTTGATAACAAATAATTTTTTCACCTAAGTTGTCAGATAAGTGTCTTAAATCAGACCAAAACAAACACAGCATTAATACCATGTCTATCCTATATGTATCGCAAGGCAAATCATTTTACAATTTGGTTCTATAATTACTTTTTCTTTTTTCAGGTCAAAAAATCATATCTATTCCGTCGTCTAAAAAAATTAAATAGGCAAAGTCACTGTACGAAAGTATCTAAAAAACCTACTTAAAAATGAAGAGAAGGGGCCTATTTGGATTCGCTTTTTTTTTTAAGAAAAAATATTTTTTTCTTAAAAATGTTACATTAAATTTGTAATAACTATTTGATTTGACTTTTAAAAAAGTTAAAAATTTAAAAAAAGTTCAAATACAGCTTTTATTAGAAGCCAGAATTTTCAACTTAAAAATAAAAACTATTTTTCAAAAACTGTTAAAAAAAACTTTTAAAAAAAGCCAATCCAAAAAGACCCGAGGCTTCCCCCGTTGCAAATTTGTCTATTCTCATGGATACTTTTAAACTTTTTATTACAAGCAAGGATTCGCAACTCTGACGTCCTTGTGATCAAATTGATTGTCTAACTTTAAATAATGCTAAGACTCAAAACTTCCATGGTAGATCATCTCAGAATCTCGTTACGTACTTGCACTGTTGGAAGGAGGAAGAAGAAGAAACAAGGGCAATAATATCTTAAAAAATGATTGTAAATTTTTGTTCTTTTTATTCCCCAGTCTTTATCCAACTCTCAGCCCCTCGTGAAATTCGAGCTCACGATGTTATTGTTTAGGAAATAGTTTTAATTACTTGATCTATGTCCTATTAAGTACTTAAATTTTATTGGCTAATGAAAAAGTGCCTTAAATCTTTTTGGCTAACGAAGAAGTGCTTTTTCTGATATTGATGGAAGATATTTATTGATATTTATATGTACGTATATGTCAGAACCTGTTCCTTCATTGACACATTATAACAATAGGATATATGCACATTTTCTCCCTTATCATAAAACGTATTTAGTTACGGAAAAAGAGTGAAAGAGGGAGAAATCAATGTTATTCTTATCTTGTAAATTTCAGAATATGAGTCCACAACGAATGATTACAATGGATTAAGGTACACAATCTCTTTAATTTGTGAGAATCATAAAGTTATAAGATGTTGGGCATTTTGTATACGTATTTTGGGTAATGCTAACTGGGTCACCATTCCTAGACGAGAATAATTATAAAAAGCAAAATATATTTTAGCCCTTCTATTTTGCAAAAGTCACATAAAAATTTTTGTGCTTTCAAAAATCATCGTTGTTATCATTTGTGGTTTAAAAAATGTTACTAGTTGATCCATGTGATTTTTAAATTAGCGCATATTCCCTAATTTGATTCCAAAACTAATATATATTTTCTCCTTTCATTTTACACTCATAAGGGTCACTGTGCAACATTTTCCATATCACAGGGTAATAGGGAATTTTGAAACTGCAAGAAATTTTATCAGCTTTTGCAAAATATAAGGTGTAATTAAAATATATTTTACTCAACTATAAATGATGAAAAATATTTTTCTTTTCTCTTTTTAGTTCTACCAGAAGAAACAACCAATATTATCATCGTACTAAGTTCTCTTTTTTCTTTTTCTTTTCTTTTTTGGTCTTATCAAGGTAATGTGAAATCACAAAGATTATGCCAATGGAATTGATGCCTTGTTGAATCCTTTCACATATAGTTGGACACCGAGGACAAACTTGGTGGCCTCTTATCATCACAAAAGCATTAAAATGAAAGCTGTAGCGCGTACGAACTTTTGGGTCCATCATCAGGATAAAGCAATTAGTTCGGGTCTAGGACTACTATCAACCCAAAAAAAAAAAAAAAAAAGGATCGCTTCTAGAAATGAAATGACTCAAGCTCGTAGGGCTAAAGTGGTCATCTTAGCCTATGTGCATTAGCCCAATATCTTCCAGAAAAAAATATTCCAATTATAGTTTGCCAATACAGGCCCGAATTGGACCTTTTTAATCATGATAGGTAGTGAATTTGTTGGTGTTAACCTTGGCGTTTCAAGAAATGTTGTTAGGCACGCATGGGGTGTTATAGGCTTACGTGCATATCTAAGGCATGCACAAGGTGTATAGTTTTGGATTATCTGCACGGGAAAATTCCTTATAGTTTGGGATGATAAATAAAAGATATCTGGATTTCGTTATCTTTATTCTCTTTCTTGCTCTTACAAATCTAAATAACTTTGATTATTGAAACCCAATTAAGGAAACGAAATGCCGCATCTATTGGTCTAGTTTGTAACACTTCCATTTATTTAGGGATTTGGATTTCAAAAATTAAAACTTAATTTAAGATGTTATCTCTCATTCAGGTTACCCCCTTATGGCATTGTTCCAATAAGATAGTGCCGAGGCGACTCCCCAAAAGGGTCTTTTAATTTCACTTAATAAATTACTTATTTATGCTTTTTTTTTTTAAAAAAAAGGAAGAAATAGAGTGACTCATATATCAAAGAAAATTTCACGCAATAGTTTAACAAGAAGAACATGCAATTAGTTAAGTTCTTGAAATGCATCTCATTGATAACCTAAAACAATCCCTTTAATGAAAAATAGAATATCAAGCGTTAGCCTGGACAATTAAATAAAAGGAAAAAAAACGAAAGTACTATCAAACCACTAAACAATACCAAATAAAAATACAAACAAAAAAAGAAATAAGAGTTCACAACGGCAAAACACAAGACAAGATTTAGTTGCCATGCCTACAAACAAAGGATGAGCCCACTGATCTGCACCCCCCTACTAGACCACAGTTTGATCAAAATCCAAAGGCCAATACCTTTTTTCCCCCGCCCTAGCCACTACACTATGTCTTAGAATTTGTTTGGCCTAATCTTTAGATGCTTAAAAGTAATTTTTATGAGTTCAAGCTAAAATTAATTTATTTGGTTTATTTAAAAAATTTTGTATAAAAGTCAAAGCTAAAAAAAATAAAAACTAAAAACTTTAAATTAGAGTTTTTTAAAAAGACTTTTAAGAAATTTTTATATTATGTCAAAACTAGTTTTTTTTATTTTTTCTCAAAAATACTAAGATTATTTTTTTTAAATTTAATATTACCGTTAAAGTAAGTGAAAGTTCAATTCAAAAAATACTTGAACACTTTTATGAAAAGCGACTTTAGAGCTTGATAGTTAAAATTTCATAATTATGCCAAACAGGGTATTATTCTTATCACTCACACACTCTGCAAGAATGAGGTAAACACAAGTTGTCGAGATGTTGACTGACACGTGTCCGTCTTCACTTGATCCGCAAAACCCTCATCAGTTTTTAGCTCAAATCCATAACCCCATCATCCGCCACCCTTCCCCTCTCCTCTCAATTTCTGTTAAAATCAAGAAGCCTCTCTCTCTCTCTCTCTCTCTCTCACACACACACACGCACATGCATGAACAAACGCACACAGAAAACGTCACTTTATCTCTTTCCAACACTGTGTATATAGTCAGATCATCGTCACTATCCTTTCCTGTTAGTACTAAGACAAAAAGAAAGTTGTACAAATGATCAGGTGGGAAATTTCGGCGAGGAAATGTTGGATCTTTTTATGCTAACTCACTTTCGCTCTCAAATTTGCCTGCGCAAACGCAAAAAAAGAAGTAGCCTGAATATCAAACCCCTACACATACATATGCCCGAAAGAGAGAACTGAGAAAAGTACACTGCTTTTGTGCAAATAGAGGTTAACCCATTAGAGTGTCAGCTAAATTAGCATCTGGGTTTGTTTTGTTTTGATCATTAGCAGATTTAATACTTTGTAGATTATTTATTTTTATTTGTTGTATATATCTTCAGTACTGTTCTGGGTAGATAGTAAAATTAAGGCTTTAGAGAGAGTCTTTTTTTAGGTTCTTTTAGATAATTTTAGAGGCTAAAAGAAAAGGTAACTAAAGGTGGCTAAGATGAGTTTAGGCGCGGCGGAGGATGAATCAGCGTCAGAAATTCATCTTCCAGCCGATATAGATTGGGAGATGTTGGATAAATCCAAGTTTTTTGTGCTTGGAGCGGCCCTGTTTTCGGGCGTTTCGGCCACACTTTACCCGATTGTGGTGCTGAAAACGAGGCAGCAAGTGATGGTTAACCACATCCCTTGCCTCAAAATGGCTTTGTCAATGTCAAGGAGTGAGGGATTTCGAGGTTTTTATCGCGGATTTGGGACTTCCCTGATGGGGACTATCCCTGCAAGGGCACTCTACATGGGTGCTCTTGAGATGACGAAGAGTAATGTAGGTAGTGCCACTGTTCGGCTGGGGTTCTCGGAGGCCTCGGCCTCAGCTATTGCCAATGCTGCTGCGGGCCTTAGTGCTGCAATGGCTGCTCAATTGGTTTGGACGCCAATTGATGTTGTGAGCCAGAGGTTGATGATACAAGGTGGTACCACTAGTGTTAGTTCAAACACCACTTGTTTGAACAGGTACAATGGGGGGATTGATGCATTCAGGAAGATTATATATGCAGATGGTGTGAGGGGATTGTATAGGGGATTTGGGATTTCCATATTGACATATGCCCCATCTAATGCAGTCTGGTGGGCATCTTACTCCGTCGTGCATAGATCGATTTGGAGTGGCATTGGGTGCTATTGTTGCAAGAAAGATGAGAATGGTAATGGTGGGAGTGGCTATAGGCCGGACGGGAAGGCAGTTGTCGCCGTTCAGGGGCTGAGTGCCGCGATGGCTAGTGGAGTGTCTGCATTAGTGACAACGCCTCTTGACACAATCAAGACTAGATTGCAAGTTCTAGACGGAGAACGGACTGGGCGCGGACCACCGACACTATTACACACAGTGAGGAACTTAGTGAAGGAAGGTGGATTTGGTGCTTGTTACAGAGGGTTGGGTCCAAGATGGGCTTCAATGTCTATGTCTGCAACAACCATGATCACTACCTATGAGTTTCTCAAGCGCCTATCCACCAAGAATCAGGAATACTTTGCTTGATGAGTGTTTCATTAGCACTGAGCTGAAGGACAAAGGGGGTGAAAGAAATTTAATGTGTGTATTTTCAGCCCCTTGCTTGTTTCTTTAGCTGCGCTTTTCTTAGCCTTGATAGCCTGCATAAAAAGGCATACCAATGTAAATTTGTAAAAACTGTAGCAATGCTTTTCCAATAATATGATATCTTTTCTTCCAATCCTATGTCTATGAGCATTTATTCACTAATTATACATGCAATTATCTGATAATTAAGATCATTTTCCATTGTGTCAATAGTGATTTTAGACTCAAATGAGTTTCAGATTTGAACTTTTGATCCTGATGCTATGTGCTTTTTGGTATCAGATTATGCAATAATTATTTGTGCAGATATATATGTATATGCATTATGGTTTCCTCAAGATCTGAGGTTTAAGATTCTTGGAATGGGAATGGATTGCCATGACGTTTGCTTCTGCCAACACCACCCACCCCATTATTATATTGTCCATGTGAAAGATTAATGTAGATTGAGAGTGCTTATATTTATCGAGTATTTTGTCCATTTGTTAGTCTTTATTTAACCAAAGAAGAATGTTATCCGTTACTTGTATAAGCAGCACCGTTTTAACATTGTTTTATATGCATGCATGCACTACTCTCTCGTATCATTAGAGTAATAGTATGGAGAATTAATTTACTCATAAATAAAATAAAATAATATAGTTATAATTATTAAATCTCGTTCATAATATTATACATGTACCATGAGATATGAATTAACGATATGGAGGGTCAATGCCCTTGATCTATATCTTGGTTGGCTTTGTCCTTGAAAGAATTGAAGAGACAAGTTTTGGTAGGCTTTGCTGGAAGGCCACTTAACTGTGCCTAATGGAATGCAGAAGTAGAAAGAACTCACTAAAAGAATCGTTTGGACTTTCCATTACCAGAAAGCTAAGACATATTTTTGAAGGTCCATATTATAAAAATGAACGTTTGTGTATTGAATGATAGTTTAATCGGAGAGTATCATTACAAAATTGCCAATTGGCCTAACAACGTCAGATGTACATCGAGATGATCTTTGTAATATGCAAATTGAGATCTTATGTCCTGCATTCTTGGTGCTCAGTGATATTCTACATTGGTGGAAGGTATGATATGAGCACAATTTATAACTCGACGTTATACATTGAAAAAAGGTAACATTATGGGTTAATTCATGTCTAGGTCTCTATAATGATTATTATTAAAGTTATATCACGTGTTTGCTTTGAGAGTATAATTCAAGGATCAATGTATGATGAACAAAGGAAAACGTAACCTTTTCCTTTAATACACCCCAACATCATCTTTGATGCAAATTGAATTAGTTTACAATTGACGAAAGAGGGAAAAAAAAAGAAAAAAAAGCAGAGAATGAGACATTCCACCACTTCCAGATAACTTCTTAAGTCTGATAAATTAGTTTCCCCAACTTGATTTTGAGTTCCAGATGAGGATAAGGGTCTCTTAAATAGATGTGTGATAATGTTCAGGCAAAAAGGAAGCAAGAATACGGCAATTAAGAGAGCGTATTGACTAATCAACCTAAAAATTATCTTTTTTTAACTGTCCTCACCTCCAACCCAACTTCTTACTTATCTCGAATTCGATCGCACATCCGCTACTCTGGAGGAAAGTAATGTCGATTATTCCAATTACTCCCTATTTTCGCGAAAATTATCCAATTGCCACTAAAAGATGTTAGAAAATAGAAAGTCATGGCTACGTTGTTAAGAGGTCTATAAAGTTTATTTCTTACCAATTTGGGAGAATCAACCCACGTGATGCAATCAATAACTGGACGTTCTGGTGTACCTTTTTCCACTTGGTTTAATCAGAGTAATAATTTTTGCTTCATAAAATAAAGTCCTTCTCAACTTGTAGCATTAACCTCCTCTTTACATTTGTTGACGATATAAGAACAGCTTTGAATATCTTAATGAAAAAAAGAATAAATTTAGATCTTCTCTCATAATTATAATAGTGCGAAAAAATAATAATAATAATAATAAAATTATCCATCATTGTTGAGTCTTTCTCATAATATACCATTCAAATCCAAAACTGGACAAAACAGACGCATATGGGCAACCACAGAAAGGCTTGCACGCTAGAAGTACGAATGCAGTAAAGACATGAATGTGATCCGTTTGGATATCACAAACTAGCAAAGTGGCCAAAAGAAAAAAGAAAAAAAACCATGAGCTAAAATAATAATCAACTGCAAGTGCGCTCACCATAATATTCATGGGGACCACCAAAGCGACATGTGTAAGAGGGTGTTAGGCTTTACTTATTTTAAATACTTACAAGCACCTAAAAAAAAATACCATCTCATATATTTTTTATTATTTAAGTGTTTATAAGCACCAAACAAACAAAATCAAACACTTCTAAATGCTGTGGGCCCTCCTTCACTTTCCATTCAAAGATGGGCAAGATTATTGGATCATGGACTAGATGAGTACACAGAGATCTAAAACTTTGCTGCACTTATCATGTGATTTTAAGAAACTTTTCTTGTTGCACGTAACATGCCTTGGTTGTACACAAAAAGCCCCAGAAGTAAAAGAATTTTATCCCCTTTTCAGTTTCCGGGTCAATTTTTAGTTTTGAATATCGTTTTTCCAATTGATGAATAAATCAATTTTTGACCGAGGATATATCAAAGTAAAAAAGAGAATGAGTGCTAGAATTTGACTCAGATGCTTAATCCATTGAGCACTGAGATAAGGTATTAGTCATTGAATAGGAGAACGAGACTTGAATTCTTTTATAGTGTCGTAATGTGATATCTAATGGAGAATAATTAATAATCGTTGAATCTCTCATTATAATGTCATATTATGTAAAGAGATCCGAATCCGAGAATATGACCCCAAAGTTCAGATATTTGGTTTTGCGGAGTGCTGACAATGATCACCACTGCAATAGAGGGAGTATGTATGTCAGATGCACAATATTGCACACATTTCAACATCATGGATTGCAGAAACTTAACCATTTGCATTGATTCTACCATCATATGTGAAGTTCAAGAGCCAAATTTTACTGGAGAAATTTTGTCAGCCTGAAAATTCACACTTCCACAAGGAAAGGCCTATGTATGCATAGTATGCAGACTGAAAAAGGTGTTCTTGAGTAACATTAGCGTACTAACAAATCTGAGGAAATGGATTTACTCTACAGCAAACTCGCAGACTATAATAAAATCACAAATTTGAGAAAAGAAGTTTCATTTAGATGGTGCAAACATGTTAGGAGACAATACACGGAAGTTCTATTAGAATCTGCAGAAGTATGATACGATACATCATCAGAAGAAAGGAGGAGATACTTCGGTAAACTGAATAGAGAACTCGGTTGAATCCTTGTACTCTGAGAACTAACAGAGAGATGACCCTCAAACAAAAGCCGATGACGTCATGTCGTCATCATATCCATTATACCACCCCCACCTAGTAGATTAAAACTTCATTTGACTTTGTTTGGTTTGGATTTATGTACATCAAATTGACAGGCTATAAATTATTAGTTTTGCAATGAAAGTTAGCAGGCAAATTCAAACTCAGACGAACACCTTAAATGTTGCCCAACATTACATAGAATAAACAAGTTGGTCACAGCATAATCACCATCACCAAAAATTTGTCAACCAGATGGCTGATTATTTTATGTTCAAACTGCACAAGTGACATGACCTAAACAGGATAAAGAATCAAAAGAGATAAATGTCACAATCATCTAATTAAGAAATGTACAGGCATACAAATCAAAATTTGATTGACCGACAATAAAGCATAGATCAACTTAGTGTTTGGGACCTACAAAACACTAAATGAGTTTATTGCTTAATAATATTGTGCAATTGAGCATGTGCAGAACTGAACATTTGCACCCTCTAACCATGGAAAAGAGTTTCCACTAAGATAAACTCTGCCATAAATAAACATTTGAACAACCAATTAACTCAGTTCACATATCGGGCATGCACGATCAATGGCGTGTTCGCATGCTAGCCATAGGATCTAAGACTGTCCCAAATAAGGGCCATACAAGAACATAACTTGCTGCAAGATTGAAAAGAAGTCCAATACCGAGAGGGGAAGGGCGTGCTCTTGTTGGTGCAGATGGGCACTTGTACTCCTTGACATGCTGGGCCGTGGCAGGAAGGGCTGCAGGGGTAACCTCAACACACTTGCTGTGGCACCGCATTTTACAAATGTCATAACAGGTTCAAGATTCCTTTGATGCATAACTCTCACCACATTCCCCATCTGGTGTCTCGCCCTGCTCATCTTCTTCCTCTATGACACCCTCGTCATCCTCATACGTTAATTGAGAACTTCTGCAATATTTTCCCTGGGACCCAATGCCACGCTGTGCCACCACAAGCAGATCCCAGTAGCAGAGAGCGAAAAAATGCAATAGTATATATGTGCTCCCTGTAATGCTCTACCAACATCTTTGGTAATAACAAAGTACAGAACAAAACAATAATCATGTAAATTGCTACATGATACAACATTCTATATAAGGTCGAACACGACATGTGAAAACAATCTAGTGTTTTATATGAGTAGTACAAAGTCAGGATTATCCACCATATCCATAGATCGAAAAGAGAATAAGTCTGGCAAAACAGCTATAAAAAATAGTTAACATTATCTAATTCATGGGAATATAATCAAACAGAGCTAGGTCAGGGAAAAAGAAAAAGATTCAGTTTTTAGTCCTTCAGTACCTCGGATTTTGACTTAGCTTTATTGCGCTGGTGGTTGACACTGATGACTTTTTAGACTCTCTTGTTTCATGAAATGAAATGACAACCACGCAATTTTAAAAATACATCTACAAATTGGAAACTGAAGCCTCGTTCTTACTCAGGTTATACATTGTGGACTACCAGAAAGGGGAAACAAAAATGCAGCTCTGCTAATCCAGACATTCATCAATAAGAGTAGATACCTTATTCCAGAAAAAGCACAATAAAGTTAGAAGGACATTGATTAACTCAGTTTTGGTAAAGAATACGGACTCTTCCAATTTCTACTGATAACTCCTACTTGACCGCCCAAGAGCCTGCACTGAAGGAACTTTCACAATTGGGCTAAGAGAAAGATGTACCTATCAGCTCTATCAAATCCGAATATTGCAGAAATTAGGATGTAACAGCAAGTAACCACATAGCCAGTCCTTCTCTTGCATGCCATCTTGAGCAAAGATTATACCCCCTGAGGCGGCTCAGGAAGCTCTGGAGAAACCTCTTTTGCAAGAAAATTTACTTCCCACTGTTGGCTAGCTAAGGAATTCATAAAGGCAACAGTTTTCCATCTCTGCAGCAAGACTCATAATAAACTCAAAGACAAGAAAGACAAGCATCACTTGTTTCTTGGTTGAAGACATTACTCAAGACTCATAATAAACCCAGAGACAAGAAACATCAAATGAAACAGGTATTTCAAGACTACTTAAGACTTCATGGAAGTGGTAGGAAAGGAAGAGTTATCTGGAAACGCAAGCTACCATTAGAAACCAAAAAGAAAAAATTGTATCAAATGGTGAGAGCTACTATTACTCCGTAGTAAACTTGGCTTTGAGTATTTTGATGTGAAGGGTAATAATGGAGCAATTTACAAGTAATTACAACAAACATCATAGACTATGGATAAAATACATTGGACTCTTTTTTGGTTTATCTCAAGTGCGTCAGACCTCCTGTGTTTCAATACTACTTCATAATCCCGCTTTACTTTTAACAGAACACCACCTCCGAAAAAAGGGATATATATTATGTTTTACCAAATAGAGGAGGATTAAGAGGAATTTTAGAAAATATAGGAGGACTATGAAGGAGGTTTGATAACACAAGAAGGCCCAATGCCAAACCACAGAGGAATGTAATATCTTTAATCCCATACACTATAATGTAACTTCTGCAACAGAAGAAACTATATGTATATACTGAACACAATAGCTCACTAGGAACCACAAAGATGACTAGACATTTAGATATAGAAATCCATAAACAGTTGGATATTTTCTCCAGGCGTTCATGCATAACACCACCAATATAACTATACCGTATCATCCATCTACAGAAGACACAAAGAAATCCATAATTTAGTGGCGTATTACTGCTTTATAGACTTTCTTCTTTAAAGTAAGGAAGTGTTATCGATGATATTTATTGCATCAAGTCTTTCTAGATTTATCTTGCCAAGAAGGCAATAATAACATAGCTAAGGATGAACTGCCGATTATCCATTTGAATGCACACTAATGTTGCAGTGAGATGCAGCCATTGACATGCACATCCATAAATGGAGCACAGAAGCATTTTGTCAGGTCTCACTAGGAGAGAAGCCTTTCCCAACCACCACTGTAGCACCCGTGTGAAATGGAGAGGCAGGAGTGTTACATTCTGGCTGCTGGAAAATGTCATAGCTGTCGAAGATGGTTGTCATAACCGAGCTAGAAGGGGTGAAAGTCTCCAACTGCTGCTCTGTTGAGTGCTGAACCTTAGAGCAAGACGCTTTACTTCGCTGCTGATGATACTTGATTTTAACACATGATGGGGAGGAATGCTTGGGTGGTGTGGTTTTAGTATTTAGGAAGCGCCCTCCAGACCCCCTCGCTCGTCTTTGTGCGTGAAGATGTCGAGACTCATGAAGATATGGCTGAACAACAGAAAAAGAGAGGATTGTTATAGTGGACAGGAAGCTTGATTAATATATGACAGGCAATTAACTGTAGGATCAGAGAATGTAAATACCTTTCTAGTTTTAACAATTTTATTTTGAGCCTCAAGTTTAGCCCGGATTTTTCTGCGCCTCAGAATGGCACGGTATTGTTTTGCATTAACAAGGAGAGGAAAGCTTTCTGTGCATTCACCAGGTAACGGGACTCTTGCAGGTGACATGCTGACAATTTGAGGATGAATCTAGTCAAAAGAAACAAGAATTTCAGAAGTCATCTCAAGCAGTAACCTCAGGCCTGTCTCAAGTAACAAACAGATGCATTATAACATTTCGAAGCACTTACAACTCCTTTTGGCCCAAATGCTGCAATAAACCTGCCAAAGTAAGATCCACTCCAAGGATTGGATATGTAAGCCTTGAAGGATAAAAAACATAAAACTCAGCCTCTAGTAAAAATAAATCCCAGGTGAATCATTTGCAGCAATCACTGCACATAATTATACGAGTAAATGTATATAATAACTAGGAAACTGGGAACATCCCAAGCATTGTTCCACATAATGTGATACATAATAGAGCTTCCTTCCTATCTTGTAAAAGTTAATGTCCTTTTCACTTTATATCAATCATGATCTTTGCTAGGTGTTCATCTCTTGTGGGTGAGAGCTCCAGCATTTTTTTTTTTTTGTGAAACCCCCCACCCCCATGGGATAGAACCCAGGACTTCACACCTGGGATGAGATAGTCTCCACCATTTGAGCTATCCCTTGATCTTAAGAGCTCCAGCATTGGTTGGCACAAAAAAGTTGACAATAATTAAGAGTAGGTATTTCTAATATAAATTTACAATTTCCAAGTATTGACATCACCGACATGTATCAGTTTGAAAAGAAAAAAAAAAAGCACAAAGGAATAAACCAGATACATAAGAAACCGAGACCAACAGTCACAATTCCTAACTGATCAAATGCTGGAATAATAACTTCTTACTGACCATAGGCTGACTAAAATCTAGTTGTAGTTGATGGATTGCATGATCTGCATTTTCACCTGGCAAAGATGATCGCAAACAACTCTGTGGCTGCCTCGCATAAACTTCGTCCCAACCTATACAAAAGAAATACTAAGAACATGTCTCAGAAGCTCTGGATTTGCTTTGTCAAGAGGAAGGTAGCTGGTCTAGTTGTAGACATACAGTGTAGTGCTGGAGCAGAATGGAGCACAAAAGTGCACAATACCATGATAAGAGAAAATACTATCGATTTCCAAAAGAAGCAGCTCAAAGGTTGAATGATAATTTAGAGCAACACTTTGAGGGCATCCAGGAGATGGTAACACTCTATTGTAGAGATTTTATGTAATTGAATATAATACTACCATACATATGATCATGGGGATGGGCAGGCCTGTTCGGCACATTAGTGTATAATGTCCACGCGACAATGCATCTCAATTTCCTATGAAGATCTATCTCAATTTACATAATCGAGATGACGTCAACTTCTTTCAAAACCATGATTATGATGAGGATGTTGAAACTATTGTTCATGATCTACCGAATAATCTAGATGTTTCCAAATGCAAGTACGCTACAGAAAAGCAGCTCTCAAAAAGTAAACATCTAATGTTACACCAAGATAACTGGCCTTTTCACATTTAAGAATATATTAGCAAAAGAATAGGAATGAAAAGTAGGACGCAGTCCTTGCAAGAAACATAAGATATTTTTCATTTCCTTGAGATTGAACAAATAGCATTCTCATAGGTCTGGCATCATGCCTAGCAAGATACTTCTAGAAAGCATTTTCTTAGGAAGAGTTGTTTAGAAGCTACTTCCCAGTTACACAAATAGACCAATTTCTCATGAAGTTTCAAGGCAAAAACTACAGAACACTTCAATGAACTTTTTCAGGGCTCTAAAGTTAGTATCTCTGCAATCTGCATTCTTTTGAAATGCATAACAGAGAAAGGTAAAGGGAAGTCATCATACAAGACTAGTGATCCCTTATCTGAGATCTGACCATATAATCATAAAGAAAGACCAGTCTTAACTCTTGTCTGTTGAACTTTTAGCAAACCATGGAAAGGAAGAAAGATAAGTCTTATTTTCCTAGAAAAGATTGTATGCTCAGCGATAAGATATCATAGAAAGGGAAACAGAAGTGCTATTATTTTAGCCATATGGCCAAGTATTTTGCATCTTAAATGATTCAGCAAGATAGTTCGCTGAAGTTTTGGAGTTGCTTTTCTGTCCATCAAGCATTTAGAATTTTGAAAAGTGAAACAAGATTAGGAACTCCACTTTGCCATTAACACTTTGCCATTAATACTTTGGCATGTGTTTCAGGGACCATGAGCAGAAACAGAAAATCTGAGAATGAAATTCTAGCATCTATCAGGTTCAAGTTAGAAGGTGTGCATGCAAGAATTGTTTCTTGCCATACCGGACATTGCTCGACGAGATTGACAAGCTGACAGAGTCAAATGGGAATCCTGTTCCTGAGACTGAGACTGAGACTCCAAGTCCTCCGCATGACAAAAAACTATGGCTGCAGATTCCAGCCCACTGGAAATATTTGTGAAAAGAGAAGGCTTCTGTAGTTTACTGAAGTTAAACTGATGTAGCAATTGAGAAGTTGGTCGATCATAATCTTTCTTGGCTAAATTCTGCATGATTCTTTCACAGCTTCTCTAAGTAAAGATGAACTTGTCTTCCAAGATAACTGCCAGTTTCTTGCCAGTTAAGAGTGCACCTTGCTCGACAGAATCCAAAATCTATATCAGATGGACAAGTGAAAAACCACTTATTACAGAAAGGCCAATAATTGGGAGATCAAGCACCAATCTTCAGGAGGACAGACTAGTATTCTTCTGATAAAAGTAAAAAGGAGTTTGGTCTATACCCACTCGGTGGCTGAATGAGTACAAATAGTGTATTAATGGATCAAGATGCATAGTGTAGTTCTAAGGTGCCATGAGTAATCAACAGTAATATGTAACAACTTCTAATACTAAAAGAAAGTGCCATTACTCTGACAATGTCAAATACAACACAACGCCACTAACCCCAAAATACAGCATAGTAACGAAAGAAATGTAATTATAGGGTACCATAAGTCAAGACAAGAAGTGATGCAGCCAAAGCTACATGTGTGCTAGTATCTGCTTCAGAATTTATGATTGAAACGTAAATATAAGGTAGGATAACCCAGAGATGATGCATGTAACTGCCATGGCTACATATATGCATGTATCAGCTTTACTAAACAAAAATTTATGTAGATAAACAAACTTTAAAGGGGAAATCAAAATCGAGAATGATGCACAATGGGTCTTTTACCAAAAAATTGATGACTGCTATTTACCTAGGCCAACTCACAGAAACAGAGAACTAGTCTTCAGAGAATATAGAACCAAAAAATAACGGAAATTGAATGTTGACATTTCATGTCATAATAACAGTTAAATATATACCTTGCCGACACATTTTTGAGTTTATTAAGCCCAACTCTCAGCCACAAGGAAAACGTCAACTGTGTTGTGGCTCAACAGCTTCCCAAAAGACGTCAAAAGCTTTTATTTCAAGAGGGTTGTTGGGTGGGGGTGGGGGGTTGCAGGCAGACATTCAATTAAGAGCAATATCTTAATGCACTCCTAAGGGCGCATTCTAGCCAAATAATTGGAGTATAAATAATTTAATTTTAACTTCTGAACGCCCAGATCCCCCAGCACGCCCCATCTATTGACTCCATTAAAATGACGAGCTGTTCCAAAATGCATCCAAGGAGTGTGGAAACAATTAGGGTCTGCACTTACACATATTAATCTTTACTAAAATAGGACAACCACCTAATGGCAAAAGGTTTGGGCTGGTTTGGTCATTTTGCGAAAAATAGATTAGAACTGCTTCTGCTGGCAACAGCAACTTAAAAACATAAAAATAGCTTAAGCAGCCGCATATGTGACCCAAAAAAATAAAAGCAAAAGAAAAAGGAAAGGCAGCGAATGACAATTCACAGTATACTAAGAAGCCATATAGACAAAACCAGCCGTAGTTGGTTGTGGAAACTATAAAAGTTTAACTGTTTATCTTCAGAGTCGGTTAAGAATAGGTGGCTGACCAGAGATAAATGAGCAACGAATTGTCTAAGCAAAACTTTTAGAAGAGTTCTGTTTTTTACCAAGGTTTTTGTCTCAGATTTAGTCAAAACCTTTGCACCTACAAAACCCAGAAGGGAAAGAGAGGAAGGAAGGAAAAGGGGGGGGGGGGGTGGCTGTCTAAATAAAAGAAAAGGCAAGACTAGAAAAAGAAAATTTATCTGAAAGGCTAACTAAAAAGAAGTAAGCCAGAAATTGAAATAGTTAAATTTAACTATCAATACAACTAGTTGATAATTACAAAGTACAGTATGTGCTATAAAACAAGTAAATAAAACGAATCATATTTTTGTTTGAAAGAGAAAGAATAGTAAGAGATAGAGAGCGGGAATACCGATGGGAGCAATGGGAGCTTTTGCTAATGAACACCTTTCCTGATATGGACACTGGCTGCTCTTTTTAATTATTCTTCTATTGGGTCTTGATGCTAGGATTCTAGTATAACTCTTTCACCTGAAAACAACTAACTATTGCTTCTATCATGTCAACATAACAAACTTATCAAATAGGACAAAACCATCCTTCCAGCAAGAATATATGTACAAACAGTCATAAAGAGTAGTTCCATATCTCCAGTTTCATTACCACCATCAGATCCACCAACACTTTCTTTTGTTCCCTTCTGGGGCATTTTTAGCTGGCACCACTACTATGAGTAAATAGTCAACCCTCATCATGCAGGTGTTATAAGACGTACCAACCCATGGAACAACATCACTCACAAGGAATAGGACCAGAGAGGAGAGTTTATCAGTAATCTATAGAAAATTGTAATTGTGAAAAGAAAAAAGGTAACCCATGTGTCAAAGATCTGAGGTGCTCCAATCACATAATTTGACTCCCATATTTAATTACTGAAATGTTAACATCCAAGGTCCACCAGACCACCACCCCTAACTACATCCCACCCCCAAAAATTCTTTTATAAAGAGTAAGATAGCTCCTAGCAGATTTTGCTTTTCCACTGCTTCTAATTCTAGCTTAAAAGCATCAAAACTCTAGCTTAATAGCCTAGACCTATCTAAAATTTCTTAGCTGCTCCCCACATATGGAGCTAAAACTGAACAACATAATTGGCGTTGAATTTCGCTACAGATTCTTTCTGGTGAGTTGGAGGTATCAACAGTCTCACATTAATTAATCGAGTACAGTTAGAAGTAGAGTTGCAGCTAACGACAAAATTAAGGACAACGCGAATTTGGTCTTATCAACAACATAAGCATTTTGAGTAGAAAAATGTTAAGGATGTACTCTCCTTCAATTGTTTCTTGTGAGTGCCAGATCATTACCTCATAAACTAGTAGTGGTTGCATCATGCAAGGAAGGACAGTCAACCTCAGCAAGGAGCATTAAGGATTTAAGTGCTCATTCTTGCAGTTATTTTAATCAAAAGTGGCACTTTCATGATGAATGACCTACCATAAATGACAGAGGAGTGTGTATGCCACAGTTCATCATGGAGTTTAATGTTTAAACTAGTACAACATCGTCCAAACTGATACTTTTTGGCCATGTTGTGAAAATCACTGTAGATAAACTTTTATCTCATTTCTTTCCAAAAGCTAGTTCCAATTATCTATCTTGTTTCCACAATGTAGATAAACAAGAATAAAGTGAACTTTACCATACAAACTATGATCTTGGCTTCCCGAGAGCATCAATGAACCTATTTTTATACTAAAACAATTACTTGACGGTCAGTGGTCCAAGATCCAAATGTTGCACAGCTCAAAGAACCAATCAAATCATTTGGAGATCAGTACACACTAATTTAACTGAAACAGTAGAAATGCTTATTATATTACATGGTTATGCATTATAAGGTCTAATCCAGTGTAGAGACATAAATTTCTATAGTTGAATAAGCACTACAAAATAACAGGTTTTACCTGGCCTTTATTTTCAGGGGTATAGCTGGTGTTTTCAAGCCATTGGTTAATATATATCAGCAATCTAAAAATGCCAGCTACTCAACCGTAGTATTTGCAACAGCTGGTGCTTTAGTTAACCGCTGGTATAAAACAGCAGTGATATATTGACAATAGTCGGCATTTTTATCTATAAACTTTGGATGTCAAGATTTAACTATTTTTTTATTATGATAATAATAGCCGACATTTTCCAGTAAAACACGGTTGTGTTGCATATATTTGGGGAAAAAATAAACTCAATATATTGTATCAAAAGTAGAACTTGGACCATATACGAAAAGGTCCAAAATTTAAGAAATTGACCCACTTTCAGAAATAAATCCAAAAATATTAGAAACAGTAAATTTGATCCAATCTTCTTCAACATTTAACATATTCAAGCAAAAATCAAATAGTGAAAGAACCGATGCTGAAATTTTCCACATTCTTACTTTCCTATTTTCAAGCAACAAACAACCTAATTGTGATTTTCCCAACATTTTGCTCCAATTTTTCATAAAATAAAATGAAATAAATCCAACTAACAAAAGTTTAAAGCTTTTAAATTAAAAGAAAAAGATAGGCAATTTTAACCACCAAAAGAAGTAAAAGAAAAGGAACTTATCTCCACATCACTACTGATGCTGATGCGCCCCACCACCAATTAAGCAATAAGCTTCCAAAAACTTCCGAATTTGCAAATATTCCAAGATGCGCATCAAGAAAATACATAAAGTTTCGAATGAATTGGAGATGGGTACTCTCAAGCTGCTAAAATTACCAAAATAGAATCTACAAGGGTTCAGTATGCAAACCCAACAGTTTTGCATGTGTGTATACATGAGAAAGGAGAGGAGTACGTTAAGCAAGATCAGAAGCATTGATTGTGCAGCAACTTTAGAGATCTAGTGTGAGAATGCTCACAATTTCAGCTTAAAAAAAGAGATAGACATATTTACGTCTAAATAACAGTATACATCTGCATAAAGGCAGCGAGAGAGACCACTATAAATGCTAATTACCAGTTCTGGACCTGAGAAGAAATAGAATTATCACAAAAATTGCCAATTTGGAGTACAAGAATCATACACAGTTAGTTGGCAACTGACTACTAGATCACTATTCACCTATTCACCGTGTGTTCTTGAACTGATATGGTATATTGCTTCCTCAGCTACCTTCAGTTCCGCGCAGTGACTCGTTTAGAATCCTCTCGTAACTAGTTATGTCAATTGAAGGCAAACTGTTCCTCATTTGCTCAAATAGTTCCTCAAGCTCAAAAACCTTGCCCCGGGCACACAACTCATTGACAAAAACTGCAAAGGACTCAAGATTGATCACATAACCTTGATCAATCATCTTGCCAAAAACCTGCATTGCCATTTCATCATTCCCATCCTTAGAGTATCCCTTAACTAAGCCACTATATAAGTTTGCATCAAGACGTTGACCATCTTGACGCATATCATTGACAAGGATTTCAACTTCTTGCATCCTTCCTTTAGCTCTCACAAGGCCGGATATGACTGTGCTAAATGATATAAAGTTTGGGGAACAACCCATTCTTTGCATCTGCTTCAAATTAACAATGGCTTTATCAAGCTCACCCAAGTCCACAAAACTCCTAAACACGGTGTTAAAACTAGCAACATTAGGATTAATGCCCCTTGACTTCATTTCTCTTAGAAGTTCAACAGCTTCATTCGGTCTCCTCAATTTGCAAAACTCATTCACAACAACAGCATATGATTTCCCATCAATCTTCACACCAAGACTAACCATCTCTTTAAAATATTTAATTGCCTCTTCCAATCTCCCAACAATACAATACCCCTTCAACAAACATGTATGTGTCAAGACATCATCCCTCAACCCCTGCAACCTCATCCTACTCATCATCCTCCTTGCCTCATTGACCTCCCCATTCAAACACAAGCCATTGATCAAAGCATTATATGTCAACGCATTAGCCTCACAACCCCTCACAACCATCTCATCAAACAACCTCTTCGCCTCGCTCACCTCCCCTTTCCTACAATACCCATCAATCAAAGTAGTATAAGTAACCACATCGGGCAAGAACTCCCCCCCTCTCTCAACCATTTCATCAACAATTTTTTGAGCTTCTTCCACCAATCCCTTCTTACATAACCCATTAATCATGGTATTAAAGCACACCAAATTCTTCTCGCATTCCATCTCATCAAACACCTTTTTAGCATATCCAACCATACCCACTTTACAAAACCCCTTGATCATAGTAGTATAAGTCGAAACATCGGGTTTCACGGCATTTTCCTTAATCATCAACCCAAAATAACCCCAAGCTAAACTAAACCTATCATTTTTTACCAAAACACCCAGAAGTGAATTATAAGAAAACAAACAAGACCCCCTTTTTAAATCTTTAATCTTATGAAAAAGCTTAACAGCCCATCTAACATGGCCTAAATCGCCATGAGCCTTGATGAATTTACCAACCATAAAATCAGATAACTTATTGCGTGATTGAAGCAAGTTAAAGGCCAATGAGAAGAGTCTATGTGAAATTAAGTGGTCAGTGATGGTTATGTAGCAATGGTGAGTGTGGGAATAGTTGTTTGGGTTAGGTGTTGGGTTGGTGGCCCAGTTGAAAAAGATGAGGGCGTGGTGAGGGCTTGTTTGGGCTTTGATGGTTTGGATGACTAGCTGTGGAGTTAAGTGTTGGGAGAATTGGTTAAGAATGGAGGACGGGTTTGAGTTCGGGTGGTGTGGGTTTATGGTTTGAAGAAGGGAGGTGATGGTTGGGATTATTAGGGTGAGGTGGTTGGGTGGGTGAGAGGTGGTGGTGCTGATGGCGGCGGCGGCGGCCATTTGCAGAGGTGGTGGTGGGATTCTTTTAAAATTTTCCGCATTCAGGTGTGGCCGGAAAATTAATTCACTATGAAATGAAATTTGAGATTAAAATTTATTCGTCATGAATATTATTTGATTTTAAATTCGTTAGAGTTATGTTTTCTCTTCTTTTTTTTTTTGGTCTGGCGTTAGAGTAGGCATGGAAATTGTATAATTGAAGTAGATTGTTTGTAAATTGAGAAAAATTTGATAAAATTGGTCTAGAATCTACTTTGTTCTTTGATTTTTTTTTTTATTTTGGATTTTGCTTGGATGTTTTCTCTTCTGTTTAAAATTTCCTTTATTTACTATGTTTGAAATTTGCTATGCAACTGTGTGCATTTTTTTTAATAATCCTAACCACATGATACATTGTGTTATTTATGCAATTACAATAAATTTTTTTTTTGGGATAGGATTTGTGAACTTCTTTCTCAAATCACGCTTGTCATAAATCTAACTGTCTTTCCTTTGTACTTTTTGTTGATGTAATATTAATGTTTAGCTTATCTGAATCAATTTTAAGTTCACTCCTCATCATTTGACAACGGTATTACATTCTTGTTATTTAGAAAAATTGTCAAGTAAATTAGCTTTTCCTATTCATGTACCGTACGATTTTATTTGTTTTCAACAGCAAATTACAAATTTAAATTTTTTAAAAATCACAAATAAATTGCCTTTTTCTATATAATTAATCTTGTAAGTAACTATTGATATTTATAAAAATAATAACAAATATGCTTCTTTATCGACATATTTGAATTGGCTATAAATTACACTTGCCTTTTCTAAGAGGCATTTGTTTATTAACGCGGCCCCGTACTTAGGGCACGTGACATATCCTTCTATATATGAATCATGCATGAATCGTCATTTAAATTCCTAATTTTTATTATTTTCTTTTCCATTATTAGTTTTAAGAGTTAGAAACCGGGTGAGATAGGGACCTCTACGTATAATGAAGATAAAAAAATAGTTGGAAGCCCCTAAAATTTGAGGAGCGAGATAGGAGACTAATAAAACATATTTTTCTATCCAATCTCTTAAATATATCACAATCTTTAACATATCCTTAGGACACATAACATATCCTTCTATACATGCATCATGCATGAATCGTCATTTAAACTCCGAATCAATTTTTTTTTTGTTATTAGTTTTAAGAGTTAGAAACTGAGTGACATATGATATGAACCTTTACGTATAATAAAGATAAAGAAATGGTTAGGAGCTCCTAAAATTTGAGGAGTGCCTAAAATTTAAAGAGTGAGATAGGAGACGGATAAAACATATTTTTCTTATCCAACTTCTTAAATATACCACAATCTTTAAATTTGACCTTTTTACTTGTAGACAGATTTAGGGCCTGTTTGGATGGGCTTTTTTTAAATGTGTTTTTTTAACAGCTTTAAAAAAACAGTTTTTTTTAGAAGCTGAAAATTCTGGCATCTAAAAAAAATTGTATTTGAGTTTTTTTCAGAGTTTCAGCTTTTTTGGAAACCAAATCAATTAGTTATTGCAAATTTAATATAATTTTTTTAGGAAAAAAATTATTTTTTCCTGAAAAAAAAGCCAATCCAAACTGGCCCTTAGGGCTCGTTTGGATTGATTTTTTTCAAAAGCGTTTTTTTTTTAACTTTTGAAAAATAGTTTTTTTTTGAGAAGTTGAAAATTATGGCTTCTGAAAAAAGCTGTATTTGAGTTTCTTTCAGAGTTTCAGCTTTTTTAGAAGCCAAATCAAATAGTTATTGCAAATTTAATGTAACTTTTTCAAAAAAAAAGTAATTTTTTCCTGAAAAAAACCAATCCAAATAAGGCCTTAATCAGCTTATAAGCAATGCTAACCACCCTCGTAATATAAGCTGTTTCTTTAATCTCCTTTAATATATTTTCTCTCATTTCTTAGTTATGAACCTTAATTTTGATCGTAATAAATGAATAAGAACCTTCTTAATGTGTGCGTTCAATAAATTAATAAATTATTTTTCAAGAAATTGTTAACCATATAGCCTTATAAGTCACATGTGTAAAATAAAAAACATATAATGTCGACGCCATGACTGGGGCAGTTCCTCCTCCAAGGGTAACTCCAGCAGCAACCCTAAACATAAAAAAACCTCATATTTAGGGAGGTGATTGGTGCTAATATACTCCAACAACTCCGATATCTCATCTCCAAAATTTAAATTTTTTCAAAATCTCAAAACAAAATACCCATGTATAGGGATTTTTTTTAATCCCCTAAAGCCAAACCCAAATTCTATTCGCTATTCCCGTAGCTTTTAAGACTGCAATATTTTAAAATAGGATAATTGTTACAGTAAAATTATAATAGGGATTCTTTAAATTAAGAGTTCGATAAAAACTAAGGGAGCTGTTGAAGTATAACTGAAAATAAGGGATTTCAAATTATAAGAAAATAAATCAAATCACTAAAATTTAAGAAAAAAATAGGAGAATAGTCGGAGATAGCCTAATATTTTCTTTTTTAACGTTTATTTGGTTAATCATTATTAAGCTGATATTTTGGGAACGATTAACGAGTAAGATTTTAATATTTCAATATAAGAAATTTAAAAATACTTTAGAAGTAACGAAGCTTTAATCATATAATTTTTTAAATCACAAAATTATCACCACTTAGCAAAATGGGCAACAATATAAACTTCCATAAAACGTGAGAGGCTGAACTTGATCACAATAAAGAGAAAGCCATCTCATGCAGAAGAACACGAACTCTCCATTCTTGTACGTGCATGGCAATTGTCAGCAGTCTATTGATGGTGGTGGAGGTGACTTGTAATGGATTCTTGGATAAGGTCGCCATAGAGGGTGATGATGATAGCGTGGTAGCTTTGGTAGTGCAGGGGATTTGAACTTCTTTTTTGGCGGTAGTGGTGGAGACTTGGGACTATAATGAGGTGGTGGTGGCTTGTTTATTGGTTGAGGTGGTGTTGGTGGTGGCTGATTAGTTGGTGATGGCGGTGGCGGCGCTGGTTTATGTTCTGGAGGTGGTGGTGACTCGTAAATGGGTGATGGTGGAGGCTGCTGAGTTTCTGGAGACGGCGATTGTGGCTGGCGCGGCTTGGGCGGCATAGGGTTCGGTGGAGGTGGTGGTGACTTGTAAACGGGTGGTGTTGGCGGCTGCTTGTTTTCTGGTGATTGTGGCGGCGGCTCGGGCGGTGTAGGTTTTGGTGGTGGTGACTTGTAAATGGGTGGCGGTGGCGGCTGCTTATTTTCTGGTGATGGTGGTGGTGGCTAGCGCGGCTTAGGGGGCGTATGTTTTGGTTGCTGTGGTGGTGACTTGATTGATGATGGTGGTGGGCATGGCTTGGGCGGCTTAGGGGGCATAGGTCTTGGTGGTGGTGGTGACTTGTAAATGGGTGGTGGTGGTGGCTGCTTATTTTTTGGTGATGATGGTGGTGGCCAGCGCGGCTTAGGGGGTATAGGTTTTGGTTGCTGTGGTGGTGACTTGATTGATGATGGTGGTGGGCATGGCTTGAGCGGCTTAGGGGGCATAGGTTTCGGTGGTGGTGGTGACTTGTAAATATGAACCCAGCGTCGTGGTGGCTTGGGCTGCATAGGTTTTGGCGGCGGCGGTGGTGACTTGTAAATATGAACCGGCCGTCGTGATGGCTTGAGCGGCATAGGGTTTGGTGGTGGTGGTGGCGACTTGTAAATATGAATCCCGGGTCGTGGTGGCTTGGGCGGCTTGGGTTTTGGTGGCGATGGTGGTGACTTGTAAATATGAACCGGCGGTCGTGATGGCTTGAGCGGCATAGGGTCTGGTGGTGGTGGTGACTAGTAAATATGAATCTGGGGTCGTGGTGGCTTGGGCGGCTTGGGTTTTGGTGGCGGTGGTGGTGAATTGTAAATATCACCCGGGGTTCGTGGTGGCTTGGGTTGCTCCAGTTTCGGTGGCGGTGGTGGAGACTTGTAAATATGAACCGGGGCCCGTGGTGGCTTGTTGTTGGTTGCTGGTGGTAGAGGGGGAGACCTACATTTGTATGCAGGTGCTGATGGTGGTTTGTACTTGAACCACAACGCTGAGGCTGATCCAGCCGACGAGGATCGTCCATTCCCTTGAGCGACACATGATAGGAGGCAAGTCAAGAAGAAATTGAGGATTAGAACATAAGCCAGCCCCATTGCATTCATTGCCTAGTTTTGTTACAGATGAATGGCAGTGGTAAATTGGTATCGGAATGGAATATATAGGCCAAAATCTTTAGGTGCAACCTCAGGATCTGCCAAGGTGAAGCTTCTCGTGCAGGGCGTGTGCGCATAAAGATGCACAGGTGCAGTACCTCTAGAATATTGAATCATTCAAATACTGTGGCATGGCAGCCTCAATTGGGTAAATTTTACCGTATACCTGAATCTTTGAATGTTGTTATACGTGTCCAACTTTACCTGATCTAATAAACATGTAAAGTTTGTTGATTCACCTATTAGCCAACAAGCAAAGGCTTGGCATGACTTAATCTCTGTTCTTCAGTTACTTGGTTTAGTTGGTCCATAGCCTCTTCATCAGTTTTGAACACTCTTTTCACTGTCAGTGTTTCTTTGATCAAATGTAATAGAATAGCCAGGAATGAGAACTTACTGAGGAAGTACACATAAAAAGCTTACAGTTCTGAACAGAATAGCAGCAAATAAAAAATATTCTTGCACATGAAGTTTTGCGGATCACTATCTCAATAGGGTAAGCAGAAGATCATTTTCCTTGTTAGTGGCACCTAGGGGATACTAGATCAGTATTTATTTGCTGCACTTAAGGTTCAATAGACATAAAATTTCCACATTTAGGAAATCTTGTTTGCAATTGGTTCTTTCACTGGTCGCTTTTGTTGTGTTCTAAAAATTCTCTACTGTTCGAGGTATGCTGGCTAAAATTCAATGCAGTGTTTCTTTTGAAACCTGCACAATCAAATCTTGCTTCTCATACTGCAATTGAGGCCAGGAGAAAATATGGCTATAGAATTCCCCATTTATACGTTAAGAATATATTTTTCTCATTTCTGGCATATTAAGAAGTTGGAAATCACCTGCTAGATTATCCCAATTCGCAGAATATATTACAAGGTTTGGTGAATATATTATTCTCATTTCTGGCATATTAAGAAGTTCAACATCGATTTAGTGGTAAGTGTGATATGAATTGTTGGGGGTAGTTTCAACTTTATCAATGCTAGTCAAGGCACCAGCAGAATCATCCCATACTCACAGAATATATTACAAGGTGTGGTATGATGTTCTTACAAGTTGAGTTCTAAGTCAGACATTATCACAAGTTGCATTTCTTATTGGATCATAGGTTGCCACTTTTTGTTTGGATCATGCAGTATTCCCATCTTTAAGTTTGCATTTATAATTTATTTTGACATTTTGGTGGAACAAACATCAGGATTATGCTTCAACCTGCATGTGATAGAGACATCATCTTGGAGGCCGAAGAGTAGCAGTACTAAATTCTTGTGGAGAATGAGGAATCATCTGATTTGGCCAGGACATGATGTGTAGCTCAACTTTGTCCATGCTATCCATCACTGAAACAAGTGTTTCCCTTATATCAGCTTGCTCACAGCAGTATATTAAACCATCAGAACCAACAGTTGAAGGCATGAGGCTCTTCCCTTCTAATCGTGATATCACAACAAGATGGCCCGTTATCTTAGCTTGCTCGAGTAAGTTCCCAAGGCCAGCGCGATCAGCAGCCGTGCCGTCTGTTACAGAGTAGACACAGATGAAGCCCTGTAATAACAAGTTACCTAGTCAACAGAAAAATTTCCCAAGGCCTGAATTTGCCTTCAGAGTTCAGAAGCAGCTTCTTAAGGTGTAAATCTGTGCGGAGTCCATATAAACAACATCTCAGAAGAAAGGAGAAAGTAACTAGAAAATGCTACATTTTCATGTTGTATTTCAAGTCAAGAGCCTATTTGGCTTTGCTTATTTTGCAGCTTATAAACTCTTAGGAAAAAAAGCACCACCTCACATGCTTTTTAGTATTTGCAGCTTATAAGCCCCAAATAAGCTTAGCCAAACAGGCTGATAGTCTAATTCACTACAAGCAATTGGGACATTTTTTACTTTCATGTGCTCACAACCCTGTTTAAATCATTTGAGCTGTAACTTGTTACACTAGGTTACGTATGATTTACAGCACTATTAAGTCAAAATTTGTTTTTAACTACATTCACCTTAAGTTTTATGCTGCAGCGCAAAGAGTTCAGAGCAGCAGCAGCAGCAGCATCTATATAACATCAAGACTACCTCGTTTCAAGTACTACAAACTCAATAAATACACTGGACTAAGAAACATCAACAAGAAGAAGAAGCAGAAGCTGATATGGTCTCAAAATGTTTGAACCGGTCTCAGGAGGCCGCTACTGCCAATTAGAAAGGGCTGCTAATGACTTCTGAAGGTGAAGTCACATTACCTCTTCAGTTCGGCGAATGTCAAGTCCGAATCTAGCTTCTCCTGGTTCAGGTGTCAATTCAAGAGGAATCTCTGCAACACCTGGTAAAAACCATAGTCTTACACCTTGCTGTGTCTGGACTTTGGCGTTGCTGTCTCGTTGTCTACTCCCAATACTCTCTTTTCTTGTAGAATTACTTCTCTGAATCTGCATCTGTAGACCAAAAAGAGTGAAGATTTACTTATAGTTTATTTCGAAAGGTTATGAGATCAAGCAATTTTTTCCGGATGCACTACTTCTGCTATTTAAAGTTTGATTCAAATATTTTTCATCTCTTACTCCATCTTTCTATCGTTAGTGTTAAAAATAATGATGAAATCAACAAAGAAGAGTAGGAGATAGAGTTGTCAAAGCCATATAGCCGACCCCAACCAATTTGCTGGAACAAGACTTTTGTCTGGATTGAAAGTGTTAGATACAATGATGATGTTTTTATGTTGGAACAGTTAATCAGAGTGGCAATGAAATTGAAAGGTTTGACATGATCTATCCATACCGAGGAGGTGATTTGTTCTGTTTGGATATTGACAAAGACTAGGGGAACCCCCGAAGAAACTGCTGCTGAAAACCAGGCCATGGTCCTGACAGTGGTGGCTTCTACACCATGCTCTTTTGCTAGAGGCATGAATAAAATGGAACTAACCACTGTACATCGCTGGTCCGGCAGGTACTTTCCTACCTTCGTCCTCCAATCATACTTCAATCCAATCTGGTCAAATCCAAGAAAGTTGACATTCACCACCCTTCTGCTCATTTCTGCATGAATAGGATCACTCAATTCAATATACCTTTGTGGTTTAGTAGACTTTTATATATATGTTTAGACTATTGACTGATAAAGCAACCTCATGACCACAATTTGATAGCAATTGAGCAACTATGATATTCTGATTAAATCTCAATGAGCTTTTGACACTTTGGACCTCTTGAAGTGAAGGTGACTCAGTGACCAATGACTCAATGCGTGACTATGATCTTGTACATTGACCACCTTATTCAAATGTAAGATGGTAGTTTATTTATTGACTTCACCAGGCTCCTTATTTGCAGGAAAAATTCTTTAACCGAGTTGTGTATGCATGTAGACAATAGAGATATTCTTTTTAGATAATTGTGGAAAAGACTCAACCCAAGATTTTTTGTTTTTTTTTATAACATCTAAAATTGATTGCTTAATCTAATTTTTCTTTTTATGTATGATCATTGCTGTTGCATAATCTCTGAAGAGTAAAAGCACTTACCTTGTAGTTCAGTGCACTCTTCAAAAGTCAAGTCATCTAAAACCACAACATGCCTCTCATCAGATGCTGCTTTGATCCTAATCTTCTTTCGCAGCTTGGAACTCCACTCTGGCACAAGATGCACCTGAAGCTTAACTATGCTGTGTCCCCTCCTAACTTTCAACCATATCGTCCCAGTTTCGCGACTGATCTTTTTCAGTAGTGAGGTAAACTCTGACCTCGCTTTGATCGGTTCGAACAAGTCATCGGCAGCATCCTTTGCAAAGGCTACAATGATGTCTCCTGGCAACGGCATGGTCTCATCCCATTCATCTGGCACCTTTTGCTTCACTTTTTTCACACAGATCAGTGTCTGTGCGCTATCTGCTTCCTTCTTGTTGAAAATGGATGAGTAGTATTTCTCCATTGCATGTTAAGCAGTTTTCTCTATCTGATATAATATTATCACCACACACGACACACAGAGTCACACATTAGATGCTATATGAACATCTCAAGGAAATCAAGTGTTGGTTCCTTGAATACCATACGAACATCTCAAAGAAGTCATGTTTTAGTTTTCACCGTCCATTTGTGGCCAAAATTTCAATACAAATCTCTACATAGTTGCTTTGACATTCACTATGCTTGTTCCTTCTAAAATAGCCGGCTTGCCATGTATCTAGTGAAACTTTATATCTTGTCACATTGCAGTAGGTCCATGCCTAACACGTTATCAAAGGGTTAATTCGGTGCATAAAACTTGCATTATATATGGAGTTTGGGGAAGCTTTAAACATAAGGGTCGTTTCGACTGCTCGAAACCATTGGCCCAAAGCTCCACTTTGGCCCTTCTCTATAATAATTTATTATTCGGGTTAGATGCATATTACTCCTTCATGTGATTTGCAAGTACGGATGTAAATTTGAACAAAAATAACCCCTCGTGTTTATGAATATAGCTCCTTAATCGCCCATGGTTTTTCTAATTAGCTAGTTAATCTTTGCAAAAAACGGAGATAAGAAATAACGAAAAAAGCGTTGAGAAACCATAGCTAGGGATAACGTCCAACTGAATTGGCACTTTACTGTCTTCGTAACTAAATAAATTGAAAATAAGAATGCAACACTCTTCTCATACATTTGAATTTACTACTCTGAAAAGGAAAAACATTATGCTCTCACCAAAAATTATAAACAATTTACATATATTTACGTGTATAAAACTGACGAGGTTCAAATAAAATAAATTTGGCATCAAAATCTATCATTTGGCAGAAGATCCAGAGAAGATATTTGCAAGTTCTTGTTCAAGTCTTTGTATCTCTGCTTGAGCACGTTCTCTTTCCTGGACATCACACGAATTTAAATTCTCTTTTCTCTTCGATATTTTCCTCTGAATGCTTCGTATCTGTCACCATCAAAATTATAATAGATCAAGCTTAAGAAAATAACCATATCAAAATCATCAAGTACGATTCCCATTTCAATATAAATGGTTTATTTAATATTTTTCTCAATCGATGTAGAACATTACAGTCACGATATCAGGCAATGGAAGAGGACGAGAGAGAATAAGATGAGGGAAGAGAGAGAGAGAGAGAGAGAGAGAGACCTTTCTATAGGGCCATCTTGACAAGCCACCCCGACGGCATATCTTCTTCATCACAGTGGGACATATACTCATTTTCTTAGCTGCATCATCAATGGGAAGATGGAAGTAGCTAGTGATGTCTTTCAGTTTCAACCTCCCCGTTCTTTCCCTCTGTTCTACTCATTGCCACAATGCAATCATAAATCAACCAAATTGGGAACCAAGATAAATAACATATAGCCATTTGTTATATACTATCGAACATTCTCAGGTTTGAAGTTTCACCACCATAATACTGTTCATTACATGCGTAATTCGAAAACTTCATTTGCACGTTGGAGGAAAATGTTAAACGTACTGAGCTAATTAATACACACACAAACTGTTAAAAGTATTATGTATTTAATTAGTTTGGAGTCAAACGAAGTCTGCCGACCTGCGCTGCAAGCGAGCTCTTCGAAAGTTGAACTCCATTATTTTCGTCCTCTGGTTGGCTCAGAGTTTCTTGGTTTATCTGGCTCTCTCCTTTTTACACACAGGAAAACTAAGTTTAACATTATAAGGAAGATGTGATAATAATAACAATGATAATAAACTATGAAATCGTTATGCTAAAATGATTGCCTAACTCATTATCATTGGGTGTCTCTCGTGAGATCAAAATCAGTAAATTAGATCACTATGAAAATGACAAAGCAAATGAATGAGAAGAAACAAGGACAATGACTTAGAATTGTTTGGTGAAGCGCATATTTCGATCAGTAAAAAGTGAAACATAACTAAAAAGAGAAGTTGATCAACCTGAGTTTATGTCAGATGGTTGAAGGAGATTGTCAACGTTGAGAATGTCATCGCTATTTAGTCCAACACACAAGGCTTCATAAAAGATAAAGAGCGGATCTTGAAGCATGTAGTAGCCATCTTGTCTACGCTCTTGACAATACTGAACCAAGAACTCCTTCACACTGCTTATACTGTCCTTGCAGAAACTACAAACAGATAGAAATTCAAATCATGAGTGGTGTCCCCCTTTTAAGTAGTAAGAAAAATTTGTAATCTAAATTAGGGGAAAAGAGTATAAGCAGAAACGTAAAGGGCGTAGGATGAATTGTAGTTCTATCATAAACTATGAATAAAGTGGGCTGTTGTATAGTGTATTTATTTCTCTCATACTTCCTTAAGAGAAGAATCATATTTGGAAATGTGGTTATTCAATTTGTTAGTAAACGCAATCAAAAGAAAACTTACTCGAACATTTGATACTCATGGTCATGAGAGGAAGGATCCAAATCATATTTCTCCAAAACTGCATGGCTGATCATTCCAACCCTTCCATGAATCTCAAGCTTCGCATAATGCCTTCCTGTAAATTGCAAAGCCAAACCAAACTTCAACACTCAAAATAAACCATAAAAATTAAAACTTACACATACACGAAGGGGAAAAAAAAAAAAAAAAAAAGAAGAAGAAGCAATAATGCAAAAAGGCAAGACCATATTGGATTTTGGTTTGCTGTACCATTAGCATGAATAATTTCTCTAAGAGTCTGACAACAACTGCACTTGTATGGCGATGGCGGAACCGGCCAAACCGGAATCTGCTTTGAATTTCCAAAAGCAAAACTTCCCGGATTGTTAAAACCACCATTGCCCTGAACGTTGGAAGGAGCGGTCCCGGCGGCGGTCACGGGTTCAAAACTTCCGGCAAAATGATCACCACCAGGTTCATTCAACATCTCCCATATGAAGGTATCCGACACAGGATCATCAGCGTCCACAATGCTGTGATCACCATTACCAACCAGGTGAGAATTCGCCGGACCGAACATGGCCGCGCTACCCATCGTTGGTAATTCGGGTATGCCAAGACTCGGAGACTCATCGTCAAGCATCAGGAGTTGGTCAGGGCACAAGACGATGTCTTCTGCAGAAGGGTCGTGGTAAGGAACGATTCCAAAGGGGTCTGCCATGGTTGCGGTGTTGGTGGCGACGCCTGGTCGGAACCAAGCGCCGCGGTGATCGCCGAGTCGGAAGCGCCACAAAGAGTGTGTTTCTTTTGAGAAGAAAGGCTGAGAATGATAACATACAGAGCAAAGCGGGATAGTAAGAAAAGGTGGTTACTAGACGTTGGTTTAAACAAGAAACGTTGCCTTTTAAAAAAAAAATTATATATATGTTTTTTAAAATAATATAACATTTTTATTGTATTTTTTTAATTAATACCACATGTCTTGATGACGTTATTTTTTTTCCTCCAAAGCATTTTGAGTAAATCTATTTCTAGTATACAAAAACATTTCCTAATCTATTTACTAAAAAATATTCACTAAACTTTGAAATGCATCTATCTACTTTGTTCATAACTTTTTTCTAAGATTATTTAACTTTTCAAAACTAATAAGTTCAATAATGCACCATTCATCTTAGACTCAAAAATAGACAATTTATTTTTGTTTCCATTTACTGTCGATTTCTCATAGAAAATGTGATTACTGTTAAAAACTTATTAAAAATTATATTTATGTTTCCTTTTAGCTAACTATTTCATTCATAATTTCGGTTTTCAAGATTATTATTTTTTTCCAAAATTAAGAAATTTGATAAAAAGTACATTATTCATCTTCTATTGTTCTTTTTTTTTTTTGCCACGTAAGATTCTTTGTTTTATTCTTTTACTTTTTCTTGTTCAAACATTCAATTAAACTACTACAGAAATTCCAAGAAAAAATGTTATTACTGCATCCACTACCTCCTCCCTGTCTTCAGTGAGGTACGCCACCACTACACTCCGATCCTCCGCATCTCGCTCCACCTTGTACTGTACCCTGAACCCTTGGCTCATTCTCCACTGTCTATCTGGCTTCGTCCCCAAAATTTTTAACTCTTTTTTTTTTCTTTTTTATGTTACAAAATATTAAGTCTAGAAAAAGCTACTTCTCTCAAATCTTCTTTAAAAATACGTTTGAGTTGATCTAGAGGATTTCTTATTTTGTGTCTACTATTTGAGTGTCAGCTCATAATTTGCTATTTAATCTGTGTTTCGATTAGCTTATCTTGATACATGTTTCAAGTAGAAACCCTTGATTGTGTATCATTATCCTCTTGCACTCGTCAGTTAGTAACCTTGATTGCCCACCATTATCCTCTTACATTCGTCAATTAGTGACACTATTAGCCCGTAGTTTTCTATACACATACTTAACTTTTTTTTTTTTTTCACTTTAAAGAATGCTAAAGGTCGATTAGAACATGCATTTAACAAGAATTGAACTCAAGACCTACTAATAAGAAAGGCAAAAGATATACTACTTAATTATTAGGTCTTTGATGTTTAACTCTTTTTCCATTATAGTAAACTTTTGTCCTTGTATCATCAGTCTTATTATAGCATAAGAGTATGATTAATTTTTCAATTTGACCATATTGACTGTGACACACGTGGTGAGATCTATAGTCGGGTTGAAGAATTCTCCATTAACAATATTAACCAAAAGATGTAAATACTAAACATCAAATATATATATATATATATATATCTTTTTTGGACAGAAAATACCAAGATATATTAGAAAGAAAATTTGAACTTTTGTCCCAATATTATAACAAGAAAAGAAAACGGTTGACAAAAAATATTACCTAAGAAGAAAAAGAGCAAGACTCATGTCCTTGTCTTGTTTGAGGAAAACGACGTCGTTACTGGCTCCACCTGTTGTTGGACTCACCACCTCCGTCTTCTTCTCGTCAGTAAGCTGCGCTACCACTACTACTCCCCGATCCTCTGCATCTCGCTCCACCTTGTACCCTACACCCTCGCTCATTCTCCACCGTCATCTCGCTTCGTCCCCAAACGTACAACCCCCACCAGCACCGGTCAACACTCATTTCTCCCCAAGTCAAGGCGTACAACACTCACAGCACCAATCTCATCCATGGCCTCCTCTTTCCATCCTGAACTAGCTAGAGTTCCCTCTGCCGTCCCCCCTCCCTCTCCTCCCCTCACCAAGGTACCTGTACATCCATATATGCGTGTGTTTTTTTCTTTTCCATTTTTTGCTAAATTTTTAGTCGCAATTTCTTTTAATTATTATTATCATGCGTGTTCTTTTCTATGTTGTGATTTTATATGTCTGATGATGGTTATTTTCTTTCATTTTTGAGGTGTTGAGTAATTTGTTTATTTGCTTTTGTGAAAATGTAGTTCAAGATAGGCTTATGCCAATTATCGGTGACAGCGGATAAGGAGAGGAACATTCATCACGCGCGGAGGGCGATTGAGGAGGCAGCCGAGAAGGGGGCCAAGCTTGTTGTTTTACCTGTGCGTGTTTTTTATTCAAAACTGTGGGATAATGAAAGAAAATTTTAATTTCTATAGTGCATAGTTTTTGGTTAAGATTGAATGTACTAAAGACTCGATCTTTTCAGAATTGAGGACAAATATTAGGAGTTTGCCACATAAGTTGTATTTGAGCATGTTTTAGTAAAATCATAACATGAATAGATACTTAGGTGTACCTGTGGCTCGTTTAGATTCCGTGTGTAAACTCGTATTCTGTTAAAAGAAAAGAGAAATGAGTGTACTAAGTATATCTTATGTGATTGAAATTCGAGAAGAGCTTATTTTTTGAGAAAGAGCACATCAATATGGCCATGAATGCTTGCCAAGTCAGGTAGCATTTTAGAATAATGGTAATTTTACAAAAAGAAATAACTTGGAATAAGAAACACTGATATTAAATAGTTTTTTGCTTGTAAGAAACTAGAAAAATGACAGTAAAATAAGTGATTCCGAACAGGGCATCATATGCTTTCTTGATCTCGTCTTCTTGTTATCCCAGTTGGAAGTGGAAAGATTACTTTTGGGTTTATGCAAATTGGCTTACAGAGTTCCATCCCTGCTTGTATTATTTAAGTGATGACTTGTTAAAGAGATAACAAAACAATTATGATATAATGGTTATGGCTACTTTGGCTCATCTTGTTGCTATTAAAGAGTGACAACAAATAACTCATTGCATTGACATTGACTGCACGCATTATAGAATTAGTGATGATATAGTTTTGTTGTTTCAGGAAATATGGAATAGTCCATATTCAAATGATAGCTTTCCAGTCTATGCGGAGGACATAGATGCTGGTTTTGATGCATCTCCTTCAACAGCTATGTTGTCTGAAGTTGCTCGTCTTCTGAAAATCACTATAGTGGGAGGTTCAATACCTGAAAGAAGTGGGGAAAAGTTGTACAATACTTGTTGTGTATTTGATACTGATGGGAAGTTGAAAGCTAAACATAGGAAGGTAAAGTTTTATAACACAATTATGCCAAAACATACCCTCAGATTAATCATGCAATCTGATTTCGGAATTTTCTTTTACGTGATGAAGATTCTTTTGGGTTAAAGTTAAGTGTATTTATGTTAAAAGTCAAGAAATAAGGACCCTAATCAATCTAAGGGCTTCAGGAAATGTAATATGCCTGCTTATACTGGTTAAGAAGAAAGAACCGTTCTTATGTGGAAACCTTGTAGTGGTATAAATTACTTCTACAGTTTGTGGTTGGCCTTTTATTTCCTAAGTTAGCGGCTCATATTTTAAACATCAAAAAACTAACTACTGTCTGTAAGGGAGAAGCATTCAAAACTTTCTGTGGCCTTTTTGAGGTATAGAGAACAATTTGGATAGACCTTTTAAACAGACCTGATATAAGAGCAGGAATATCAGCAAATCTCTCATTTATTCTTGCTTTCATCAGATTCATCTTTTTGATATTGATATTCCTGGGAAGATCACTTTTATGGAGTCGAAGACTCTTACAGCTGGGGAGACACCAACCACAGTGGACACAGGTAAATGTGATTGTTGTAATACTCTTCTTCTTCTTCTTCTACATTATAATACCTTAGAGATGAAACTAAATGTAGAGCATGAGATGTGGATTTCTAGAAATGAATTTAAGCAGATTGTAGGAATGAAAAGGTCAAAAGAAATTGACAACAGATTAGTAGATTACATTATGATCGTACAACAAAAATGTTGGTAATATAGGGTGCTAGTATGAGTATTTCCTACTGAAATTTGTGCATTTTTATGTAGCAGGATATATCCAGATAAGGGGGGGATCTTTTTTTGTGTGTGTGTGTGTGTTGGGGGGGTGGGGGGGATGCTAGAGGGCCATTGGACTTGCTATATTGCCATCCTTGTGGGCCATGAGTAAAATAATGAGTTCAAAAACATTTGACTATCACTGACAACCAACTAACCAAGGCTATATCCCTCAAGTCATGAAGTTCAAAGGGTTTAGATGCACAAAGGAAATTCTTCTCACCTTGGATTGTCATGCATCGGGAATGGGACATAGCATTAGAGAAGAACCTAACATGGCAATTCTTTTAACGTAGCCAATAAGGCACCATAACAAACCTTTAAGAAGAAGAAATTAGAGATGTACCGAGGTATTTAAAGTGAAATGTGTAGCTTAAGATTGACTATTCACATTTTCATAGAATCTTTGACTTTCCGTTTCTTCGTTTTTAGTTATTTGATCAATATTTTCTTATTTGGTAAATTGTGTACTATCGGATAAACTTTTCTACTTGTGCTTCTACAACCAATTGAATGTCTCATACAGAGGTTGGGCGGATTGGAATTGGTATTTGCTATGATATTCGATTTCAGGAACTGGCAATGTTATATGCCGCAAGAGGTATGCAGCAATGTGTTGTGTGGAACTTCTCAAATATTTGTTTTAGTTAGTATCTATGTAAAAAGCAGATTGCTAGTTTGTGTCGTAATGATGTCCTACCTGATCATGATCTCATCATTTTGCAAGCGTATTAGCATCATGTGGTTGCAGTTTTCTTGTTTAGTATCCATGTGAAAGTCCAAAAGGGATGTCTTGTTTACCCATGGGAAAGTGTCAGTACAGATTAGCAACAATGACTCGATGAGTGTATGTCAGCTGTAGTTGGTTCATGCTTTTTTTTCCATTTAGCAAACATTCTATTAATTCATTATGTGTTAGATGCTAGAATAGTGTGCACTTCTTATTTCTTCCTTGCTGAATTTCTTGTATGAACTTGCTCAACGTATCACATTTCTGCCTTTTGATGCTTATACCGCAGAGTCAGTATGAATACCAGCATGTGTGCTTCTTTGCTAACCATGACTGTCCAGCCTCAGTCCATAATTAGTGTTTGCTTAGAGATTTGTGCACTCAATGAAACATCAGTTTTAATGAATGACAAGTAGTACTCTATTTTAGGTGCTCAATTGCTATGTTATCCTGGGGCATTCAACATGACAACTGGACCATTGCACTGGGAGTTGCTGCAGAAGGCTAGGTAATTGCATATGTTGGACTTGGTTTCTTGGATGTAATTTCACTATATTCTGTATAGTTGTTCAGGAATGAGGAAACTACGTGAATTCTGTTAATCATTATATAACATCCCAATTTTCAAATGGTTGATTCCTTTGGTATGAGTTTAGTTGCATTGCAACCATGCAGCCACTAATTATTGGCTTACTAAGAAAGGAATGTGGAAAGCATATTTTGTTTTTCATAAAATTTCCAGGCCTTTTCGTGATGTAAATTCACCTGATCAAAACGACATGTTACTAGATCTCCTGCTGTTGAGAAGTAAAGGTTTGCCTGGGCTAAGTTCAGAACAGTTTAGCGACAATTTGTTGGTATTGATGCAATCAAATTGGGAGACAGTAGCCCATATTTGGCTATTACATCCTAAATATTTGCTTTAAACCTGCATGACTTGGCTAATAAATGAACAACTAAAATCAAACCCTCTTTTTGGCAAACTAGAGTTAATTGCACTAGTTCATTTCTTTTCTCGAAATAATATTTATATTTATGTGTGTGTGTGTGTGTGTGTGTGTATAAGTAATAATTGCAGGAGCAAGAAGTCATACTGAGAGATGGACACAACAGCAAAAACTCGGATATATGAGTTGTTATGTATGTTATCAATAAAGGATTTCTTTATCTTTTCCCTTCTAGATTATATCAAACTTTGTTTTCTTAATAATTATCTAGTCGTAACCCATTGGTAGAAGCACTGAAGGAAGAAGTGTATAAAAAATTTGGAACTGTACTTCAACTTGATATTTTACTCTTGATAAATGTTAGATTATTGCGGGAGTTCTGGATTTATGTGGAAGTGTTGTGGACACATGTAGAATAAGTTTTGTCTCAAACATTATGTATCCGTTTATAAAGTTCTTTCAGAAAACTTGTTAACAAGAATCAACCATTTCTATCACTAGAACATATTATTCTCTGACATAATTCTTGATTTGGGAGAAGAATGATAACAATTATGTACTTTTATGTCTTGAGAAATTTGATAAATGTAGGTAAAATAACCAATTTGAAGAGGGGAGAGGTTGCCGATTCATTTTGATTTGCCTAGGATAGCACACCAAGTTTTAATTTGGCCACTCTTGATTATACTAATGAGTTTGCACACTCAACCCCCAACTTTCCCACAGAAAGCGAGCTTCTCAGCCAAACATGTCATAGGAAAAGGAAAGGACAGAAATTCTTTCATGAACTTTCAAGCTCATAAGCCTATTTGTATCCGTAAATGAGGGCAGTAAATAAGATATATACTTTTGTGGTTTATCTGTTTTCAGAATTATTTATGTGCCTTTGTCGTTATTAAACTAATTGGTTTTTTTTTTTTGGCATATGCAGGGCTGTAGATAATCAGGTACCTCTTTGAACCCTTTTTCCTAATTTTCTTTGTCATCTGCTCTGTCTGATTAATCCAATTAATAATCTGAATGAAAAGACATGAACATTTTCCTTCTTGTGCTAATGATTCTTCTCCCATCTTTCCCATCTCTTCGTTTGGGATGTTAGAAAATTTGGACCTATAGGGGTCAGTTTCAATCACTTGTACTTGAGTTACGTGGTGCACTATAATTTCACTTTCCAGTTCTATGCACAAAGTGATGGAAAAAGTGGCCATCACATTTTGGTGGAGTCACTTTGCTCTTCAGTTACATGCGGCTAATGATCAAATTTATTCTTTTACTATTTTGTTAGCTTTCGAGGAGCACGATTTTGCATATTCTTATTTTATATTTCACCGTGCGACATCTTTCCATAGTAATGATCATTTTTGTTGGCCATATATGTGTTAGCAAATTTCTATGATGTGGTATGCATACGCTCGTATCTTCCTCCAATGGTTGCTTTTCCTAGTGGAAATTTTTTTGCAAGTCTGGAAAGACCAAAATAGGGTAGTCCTGATTTACTTGAAAGACAGAGTTTATTAGTACCCTCGTTAAAATTGTGATGCAAACAAACTTAAAGCGTTTCATGTGGTAATATTTTGACGGAAGGGACTAATTTGCTTATCAAGTCTTCTCGGATTCAGTTCTGAAGTTAGTGGATTTGGAAATGGGATGAAGTATCGAAATAAAAGAAACTGAAAAGCAAGCAGAAGAAACATGAAATGCTATTCTTTCTTGTATGTGGGCTTTAGTTTTTTTCAAATAGATAAAGCTTTTCACTTACCAGTTTGGGCATGCATATGTCTATATAAAACGCTTGTTCCTTAAGAGGTTCCTTTATTGTGTTCTGAGACTTTTCTGATACTTTAATCTTGGCAGTTATACATAGCAACCTGTTCACCTGCTCGAGATGCCGGTGCTGGATATGTAGCTTGGGGACATTCAACTCTTGTTGGACCCGTAAGAATATCTTATATTTTGTTCATTAGTAGTTTTAGATAATTTTGCTTTCAAGAGTGAAGTATACATGCAAGCTTGTGTACTGCAAAGTGTAAGCATCATATCTCTCACCACGAGCACCTGTCTGTCTCTCTGAAGTTATCATGCAAAAGCAGTTTTTGGGCTTTGTCAAACTTCTTCATGTGGCTGATTACTACTGAATCTAATTAATCATATGGCAGTTTGGAGACATACTTGCCACTACAGAACATGACGAGGCAATAATCATGTCAGAGATTGATTATTCACAAATAGAGCTTAGAAGGTGGGATTCTTTACACTGTCCATTTCCACAATTCTCTCAACTTGGAAACTTTTTATCCACCAGATGAACTTTAGAATATTACAACTGATTTCAGTTCCTAAATTCAATTTCTGCAGGACAAACCTTCCGCTTGAGAAGCAAAGGCGAGGTGATCTTTACCAGTTGATAGATGTTCAGAGATTGAATTCTCAGTGATATGCAGAGCAGTCCCATGAGTGCCCCCGTGCCTTTTTATTTGTAGCCCTGTTAGTGGGAGGAGAGTTGGATCTGTTTGGAGGTCTGCGTTTGCAGTAATAAAATGGTCGATGTAGTTGCGAAAAAATGTTCGAGTGCAAATCATTGTTGTACTCGTAGATATCCCATGTGTGTACCTCTGGGCTTGCATTTCTTGCTGAGGCAAGCTCATGGAATAAAGTAGTTAAGCCTATTTGAATAAAAACAGGTCACTGTTGTGCTGTGGCTATATGACTTCATATGGTTAAATGTGTTGCAATATAGAATGGTTAGGTACCTGAATACTATATGTAACATTTAGATGCAATATGAACATCTCAAGGAAATCTAAGTGTTGGTTCCCTGAATGCCATATGAACATTAGATGCTATATGAATATCACTTTTGTGCTGTGCCTATTTACATGAATGAAACTATCAAATTTCAAATAATTTGCAATCGATACCTATCAGTTGCTAGAAGATCTAGTAGCACAGATATCCGCAAGTTCTTAAGAAAATACGCAAATTATATTATATATCTACATTAGGGTACATTTAAAGGTGTATGGTACACTGTCCAATAGATCTCACAATTCGACTATTTGGACCAACATGAAGTTTAACAAGTTCATTCTTCTCAAGCTGACAAACACATCACAACACAATAATTTGATCATTGATCGAACACCGGTAACATCTCTATATGTGAGATCGGAAATCATTCACAGATTATGAACATATTTTTCACAAGTTGTGAACATATTTTAAATAGCATAATAGGTAATTTGTCAATGCGAACATATGATATAAAGTTTTTGGACATATAATATAAGAGTAATGGATAAATAAATTGTAAATAGTTAAAAGATTTGAACATAAAGTGTTAAAATTATAAATATATAACATGCGGTCTGTAAACACTTGATTTCCTTGAACTGTTCATATATCATCTAATGTTACATAGAATATTCAAGTACAATGCTAAGTGGTATACAATGTTTTGGGTGTACGATATCCAGTCCCTAAGAAATATGTCTATCAATGGAGGAGTAAGAGAAATAATAAGATTGGAGAAGCGAGAGACCTTTTTGTACGGTCATCTTCTCACCCTATCTCGATGGCATATCTTTTTTAGCACGGTGGGACATACACCAGTTTTCTTGCCTGCCTCTTCAATGGGAATATGGAAGTAGCCGATGATGTCTTTCAGCTCCTTCCTCCGAGTTCTTTCCCGCTATTAGTCATTGGCACAATACAATCATAAATTAACCAAATCCCAATTTCAAGTTTCACCACTATAATATTGTTCTTTAGATGCATAATTCAAAATTTTCGTTTGCATATTGGGGGTGTGTTAAAGATATTAAGCTAATTAGTATATGCTCTTGACAATACTGAACCAAGAATTGAACCTAAATGATTAAGCATGTAGTTTTCGCGAGGAAAGTCCAAGCAGTGAAAAATAGTTCTTGGTTCAATATTGTCAAGAGCGTGTACAATAAGGCTACTACATGCTTCAAGATCCACTTTCTATCTTTTATGAAACCTTGTGTGTTAGATTAAATAGCAATGACTTGTGTGTTGGATTAAATAACGATGCCATTCTCAACTTTGACGATCTCTTTCAATCATCTGACATGATTAAGAAGAGAGGTTGCTACACATACTATGCACACACACTACACGTACGAAATAAGTCATGCACACACAATGCAGCCATATCGCACGCACAATGCACGCACATCGTACACACTACACATTATACACATTGTACATACACTGTGCACGCATATTGCACACACTGTGCATGCACATTGCACACACATTACACGCGTTACACATACATACTAACACATCACACACATTACGCATGCTTCACCATACTACACATATTAATCTAATATATATTACACATACTACACAAATTGCGCATGCATCAGATACACTATACACACATGCCTCAGAATTTCTTGGTTTAACTGGCTATGTCCTTGTCCTATTTAAGAGGAAATAAGCAATTGCACGTGGAAATAAGTTGTGTCCTCCACATGATAACTAAGAAGAGAAGTTGATCAACCTAAGTTAATCATGTGAGATGGTTGAAGGAGATTGTCTAAGGTGAGAATGTCATTGCTATTTAATCCAACACTTGGCTTCATAAAAGATAGACAATGGATCTTGAAGCATCACGTAGCCTGCTTGTATACGCTCTTGATAATAGTAAACCAAGACTTGTTTCACACTCTCTATGTTTTATGAAACCTAATGTGTTGAATTATTTTTCTAAGTATCTAACAACAGCTGCACCTGTATGGAGATGGTGGAACCGGCCAAGCGATAATCCGCTCTGTAAGTCCCGGCTTTCTCCTTGGTCAATGGTTCAAAACTTCCAACGACAACATGATCATCACCACCAGGTTGGTTTGACGTCTCCCATATGATGGTATCAACCTCTGGATTGTCACCATTACGAAACATGGCCACGCTATCCTTAGACGATGGTAGTATGCCAAGACTGGGGGAGTCATCCTCAAGAAATAATAGGTTAGGGTTAAGGATGTTATCATCTAAAAAAAAAGGTCGTGGTATAGGATTTCAAAGGGGTCTGCCAGGGTAGTAGTACAGAGCAAGGTGGGAGAAACGTGGGTTGAACGAGAAACATTGCTAGCTTTAGTCGCAGTATGTTTAGAAGTTCATTTGCAATGCTAAATTTTAATGTACTCTGACGACATATATATATAGCATTAGCAGCATCCTTGGAGCTTTAATTACAGAGTGCTCGGAAATTTAGGGTTGGTTTGGATTGGTTTTTTTTCCCTTTTTTTTTTTTTTTTTTTGTTTAGGATTTCAGTTGTGTTTGAAAGTTATATCAAAGAGTTATTGAAAAAATATTTTTGCTTAAAAAAAAAAAATTCCAACCCAAACAAACTCTAACGTTTGATATTATCTCCCAAGAATATGGAATTCTTTTCTGATCGGCCTTTTTCTTCATATATGAAAAAAGCATTGGCCAAAACGACGTGTTTAGAACCCTTTTTTGAATGCCCAATGACCAAAATGACGTCATGCAGAGCCTTGAGGAGTTGTATATTTGACTGGAGCAAATTTGATTTCGAGTAGCCGGACAAATGCCTTCCACATAGTTTAGTTAATTGTTTTGTTTGAGCCATCTATACCAACTCAGAGCTTGACCATCAAAGTGAGAGGAGGCCATGGTCAAATGTTAAGCATTTGGAAGTCATAAAATTCAAAATACTGTTCCACTGCAGAAATCCAATCTATGGTGTTGTTGCCATTAAACCTCGAGAGTTCCAGTCTGAGACCCCGGAACGGAGAAGATGATGTTGTTGGCCAGCTCGAGAGATTTGCTCAATTCGATCGTCCAACGTGGTGAATTGAACCCCCAATTGTTCCATAGATCTATGTTGTGATATAATTGCTTGTTGAAGAGCTTCAAGGATATATCCTTGCTGTTTTAATGTCTCGTTGGCGAAACCAAGTTGGTTGTCAGCCATGAGTTTGTTATAGAAGGGCCAATTTTTGGAGGTATTGGAGTTATCATTTTATCTAAAAACTTAAAACTTATAAAGAAGATAGTGGTTTGTTTTTGTTTAGAGCTTGCACGTAGACAATTTAATATTTTAAATGGGTGGTGGTGAGTTTTGAACCTATGACTTGTGCTCTGACACCATATTACAGTTACCACCTCATCTAAAAACATAAACTTATACAGAGGATATTGGTTTATTTATTGGAAGAATGCCATTTACTCCTATGACTTTCTACTTAAATCCTAGATTCCCCATAAAGTTTAAATTTTACTCGTTTCTCCCGTGGCATCAAGTCTTGCCAAACAATGCCTTGTATTTAATGATATTTTGCCATTTTTATCTTTTTTATTTGTTTATTGAATGATTTAATTATGCTTTATTACTATTATATTTTTTTATTTTATTTTTTAAATGTTAGCTTATTTTAGTAAAATAATTATTCTATTTTGGTTTTATACGAATATCTACATTTGCATACAAAAAGATTCCAATCTAGATTTAGTATTTATTTAATTTAATGTATAACACAAATTTTATACAACAAACTACTTTTTATTTTCATTTTTTCATATTTTTAAAAATTAGTTAATTCTGAAATATATGTATTAATTAAAATAGAAATGTTGGATTCTATTTACAATATACATAAATATATTACAAATTGACTTTAAATTGAATCTGATTTTTTCTTTTATCTCGTGGGTAAATTTTTTTTTGTCAAATATACTAGTTATATATCTTGTCATATTTTGAAATTAAAATCTTGTGTTCAATTTGATTATAAATTAAATTATAATCTATTTTACTTTAATAAATAAATAGACAAGAAATAAAATAAAGTAAAAATGTAGCTTTTTGTGAACAACAATTTTACAAACAAATAATTTTTTATTTTTTATATTTGAAATTAAAACTTTTATTATTTGAAAATTGATTGTAAATTTTCTGTTGAATAATTTTATCAAATGATTTTATTTTTTTTAACTTTAATAAATAAATACATAACACTTTCTAAAATAAGGGTTTGTTTGATACAGTTTGATGACATGGGGGACTATAGGTAAAATTATAACTTAATGGGAGAGTTTGGAATTTAAGTTAAAAGTCATGAGGGAAAATGGCATTTACCTTTTATTTATTTATATACTTATCAAGAGGAAAAATTGGTAAAACTCAGAAAGGAGAAAACTTAAAAGATTTACTTTTCTGATGATTTTTCCTTACAAAGCCTGTCCGCTATTTATAGATATCTCAAGTTGGCTCAATAGGTGATGTAACTGAAGGCGTTGAGAGCGTGAGGTGGCTTGAGTGTTCCATATATTCTTTTTTTTTTTTTTTAATTTAAAGGAGGTTAAAGACCAATTACAATATGCAACTAAGGGGAATTGATTCCTAGAGTGTTCCATATATTCTTTTAAAAAAAAAAAAAATTTAAAGGAGGTTAAAGACCAATTACAATATGCAACTAAGGGGAATTAATCCCTAGACTTATTTACACCGAGAGATATACTATTTGACCACTAAGTGTTTGATCCAAATACTCTTTTTGCTCATGAATTGGTTGTGACGTACGGTTACATGGGTGGGCCGGATCAGGTATTGGGCTGGCCTCTTTCTGGTCCATAACGCTGTTCACCCGCTGGAGATGCTGGATATGTGGATTGGGGACATTCAACACTTGTTGGACCAGTAAGAATATTTTGTAATCACTTCATTATTAAGTAGTTTTAAGATAATTTTGCTTTCAAATACAAAGAAAAGAGTTGAAATAAATACAAAGAAAAGTAAAACTTTTATCTTATCTTAGAATCTGCTTCCCCAGAAAACGTTGACCAAGTGATAAAATTTCCTGAAGAGCTTGCGAAACTAATGGTGATTGTCAATATTTAGTGTCTTCTACCGTGTCACTAGCCTTTTTCTTTTTCTTATTTATTTATTTACTTATTATTTTGAGGAGGTTAAGCTGAAGAAACTTAAACAATTACAACTTGAGGAAGAGTTTTTCCTTTTTTGTCTTTTTTGATACAGAACAGCAACTTTCTCTCGAGAACTTCCTCAACTCGGTAAAAATTCCTGTCACTAGTCTTTGCTGAGTTTTCAACTTACTGTAGGGGTGTTAAGTTTTGGGTGCATGCTATTGTTTAGAGGAGGCCTAGTTCAAAGCAATTGTGGGCCCGTTTGGATTGGTTATATTTTATTTTATTTTATTTTATTTCAAACAAATGCTCTTTTTTTTTTTCCATGAAATAATTTACATCTGTCAACACTAAACATTAGAAATGTTTTTGTTTTTTTTTGAACTTTTTAAAAAATATTTCTTTCGAAAGTCGTACAAGAAATATTTTCGAAGAAAGATCAACTAGAACCAGCCCTAAAACACACCATTTATGGGGCTCGTCTAATGAAAATTAACTTCTTAAAATTCGAAGTTGAAGTATGAACAAATTTCTTGTACCACTAGACTAACCTCTTGGCTACCAATTTGGCTGATCACTTGAGGAAGCATATGTCTAGGTCTTGTTTGAATTGACTTTTTTTTTTATATATATATAAATATTTTTTAATAGTTTTTTCAAAAAAATTAAAAAATTTCAAATTCTAATTTTTGAGAAAAGCTATATTCGAGGTTTTTTTTTTTTTTTTGGTCAAAGTTTGAACTCTTTTAGAAATTAAACTAAATAATTATTACAATGATACACTTTTTGAAAAGAAAAAGAAAATATGTTTTTTTGGAAGAAAAAGTAATCCAAGCTGGCCCTTAATTCACAAGTTATCTTCCCCCAAATCTTAATAATTAACTATGCACATCTGGTGAGAGACACTTGGACTAGTATTTTAACATGTGGAACGTCGAATAGAAATTTCAACATCAGGTGAGATGGCCATAAGGATATGATCCCACGCATCATTCCACACTCTTGTGTGTGCACGCTCATAGTCATCGTCTTCACAATAAATGATGATTGTTGTTGTTCTTCTCATTCTTCTTCTCCAGGGGGTCCGCCGGAGCATGCAGTGCACGTGATGACAAGCCCATCCTACCCCAGACAGAAAAAGAAATCAAAGGTGAAGGGTTTGCAGTTGCACGTGGCCAAGAGGTACAGACTAGAAACACACAAGAATTTTGCTGTCATATCCTATGACTAATAACCAGATTCGATTCAATCACATGTTGGCTTTTGTCGAAGAAAGTGCAACGTGTTTCACTTTCACATTATTATTTGTTTGTTTTATTCTTCTTATTATTATTATGTGTGTGTATGTGTTTTTTTTTTTTTTTCGTTGAATGATCCAAATGCAGAGATCCACCCAGCTTCCACATTCTTCTTGGGATCCACATCTCATTCTCTCGCCTTCCTCTCTCTCTCTCTCTCTCTCTCTTTCACATTTCGCTATCAAACTCCCACATGCATCGGCACTTTGGATAACCCCTTTCTTCCTTTTATCTTGTTTACACTTCCTAGGAATGTCCACCATCACCATCTTACTTTTTATCTTGTACTAACGAGAGAGAACAACCTTATTTGAAAAAAATTAACCGTTTAGAGAACTGTTAATTATTGTTTTTTTAAATGTTAGTAGATAATTGAATTTGTGTTCAATAACCATCAACTAATCCTATCTCTCCTTGTTTGCATGTTATTACTCATTCTATCTTTTGCGGGACGAACGTTTTATACTTTTTTTTTTTCTTCTCACAAATAAGTTCTATAATTGTACAACACTTGCAACTTAATATGGTAACACTGAAACAAGCATAATACCTGATTTTTGTATAATTTTTCATTGGATAAAATGCACATGACCCTTCTTTAATTTATTTAATTAGTTGGTTTTAAAATTTACCACATTATCTCCTATGTGTAGTTTTCAAAAAAAAAAAAAAGAACACATAATATCCTACTTTGATTTTTTTTTGTCTCAATTAATTTATTGTGCATTATAAGCATCTTTTTTTTATCTATGAACATTCAAACTTGTAATGTCTTACATTTTTTTACAAAAATACCCTTACTTTTAATTAAAAAGATAATATAGCAAGTTTTTGAAAAGATAGGAATAATCAATTAATTAGATAAATTATAAGAATAAAATCAGGTAATTAGCTAAAACATAGAGTTAACGTGCTATATTTTTAAAAAATACAAAAGATAATGAGACAAATTACACAAATTAATAACATGCATTTTACCTTTCTCATTATCGGCATGTGGTATAAACGTAACTATTTAAAGCTACTCGTTTTGTAGAAATATCACCACAGATTTGATATTGCTTAGAGTTGATGATGGTAACATTTTATCACACCCGAAGGCTAAAGAAGAACATAGTGGCTCAGCCGTACATGTCTGTCCCCCGACAAGGCCTCCACGGCGGACGACCACTTGTTCAGATGTTTCCGAGTAGAGATTCACTCATGACGTAAGCATGGCGTAAACAACCAAAACAGTGGACAAGCGGGTCCTTGTTGACACGTGTCTGGGCCATTTGCCACGTGCCAAGTCTACAAGTACAAAGCGTTCATCATTCGACGCACAGGTGAGGAGAGGGAGTTTCATGGGCTCTCGGGGGCTGTCTTCACTCGTGGGCTATTCACTCAGCTTTTGAAGGGTGTCCGTACACACTAAAATCATAAAGATGAGAGTGAAATAGAAAATGACTTATTCGCGACGATTGAATAGGGCAGTCGAGTAATATTTCATATAATTAATGAAAATTTTGAGTTCAAAATTATAAATTTTTATCATAAATATATTTTGTTATTAATTAATGTAAAATATGTATTGAGATATATTATAATCTGTCATTAAAGACGAAGCTGATTTTTGAAATATGTGTATTTTAAGACTAAAAAATCATTAGTCCCGCTGAGTTTCGTGAACTTTTTTTGCGAGGGATACAAGAGGTGATGTGATCCATAGGCTTTCCACAAATTCAAAAAAAATGTTTATACACAAGTAATAAATTTGTGTTTTTAGTCCCTACTAAATAAAAATTCTAGATCTACTCCTATATCGTGAATGGTCTAATTAATGTAATTCGAGTTAAATTGAGTTTCTCAAAGGAAAATAAAAAACAAAGAAAGGCTATGACTACAAAAGAGAAAATGATGTTGGGCCATGCATATGAATTTAGGAGGAAAGAACACAAAAGAGAAAAAGTACTAGTATTACAAAATGAAAATGTGGTCCATAAAGAAGCATTTGTTTTGAATTAGTACTCAATGCGTGCCTATTGATACCCCATCCACACACAAAGAAGAAACATAAACATTGATGAGGAAAGTGATGTAATAATACTCTACATCAAACTTTCAGTTGAAATATTTGATTCCTCCAGTCCCAAATTGGACTCCCAATCTCGGAATTATTATTTTTATTATTATGGTTGAAAGTCAACTATGTATGAAACTAGTTGGTCGACATGGAAATGAATTTACGGGATTTGTATACCATCATCGTATATAATTATGGTTGATAGTGATTATAAAATTTTGATTTATTTTATTATAATATTAGTAATAAATTATTATTCAACTTGCTTTTTTGGTATTTTTATAGCGTTATAGGGGAATTTAAATTTATAATCTTAGACTGTGAAACTAATCAAGTAATTATGCAACAAGCTAAAAGGAAGCATGGATAATCAGCTTCTACATGGTTCGTATTCCAGACCAGATTATTAGTATGATGGTTTAAGTTATCTTAGATGTATTGCATCAAAATGATTCTTCTAATATAAAGTCAAAGTTCCACAATTTTTATTTTCAACCTTAAACTAACTTAATTAAATAATAGTAATAGTAATTATAATTATCATAACAATAATAATGTGATACTAATAATTTTTTACATTATTCTGCAATGATCAGAGCCCAATGGCTAATTTTAACAAACACATTTTGTTCGTCAAACGACTAACCAAACAACTATGTATATGTGTGCGTGTGTGTATATATATTAACTATTCTAATAGCTAGATGTTTTGAGCAACTCTTGGTTCATATATTCAAGTTCGTTTGGAAATAATTCGATAATTTAACAAACCAAATTTGGACAAGAATCACTTATTTGATAAGAAATCAATCCAAGTCTAAACAACCTGTTGTCCAGCTTGAATCGATCGACTCGTTTACAGCCACCCTAGACCTCATCAATATTTATATATGCCAAGATCAAACTTTTTCTGAGTTTTGTATATCAAAATGTAACATGATAACACAAGATCAGAACTACATGTCTTGTTTTTTGGGGGAACGCCACCATTGAATAGTGACATTAGAGAGACAAGATTAATTGTTAAGCTTTAATTTTGCACACTGGTTATTATCTTTACTCACTAATGAAGATGAGAGCAGAAAGTGATGGATCTTGCGTAAATCATATTTGATGTCCTAACAAGGATAAACATTAAGAAACCAGAAGAGGAAAGCATCCGATGTTGGCTAGAACAGTGGAGGCAAACTACTTGGCAAACCATGCTTCTTAATTCTCTTCGTCACAGTGGCATTTGTAGGGTTTTTAGAATAATCAACTCCAAATCCCAGCATATCCCTTTCTGTCTGACCTAATGATGTTGCTAGATTACATTTGCTAATTTAGGATACGACCTCTGAGCTTTATATTCATAATCTCCTTTGACCGTCTTTCTGTCTTTTGAGTTAATGATGGTGCGAGGAGAATACAACTCGTATTTTTGTGCGAGGTTGAGTGGGCCCTACCTTATCTGGTGTAGTAGTTTTGAAAAAAGTTATTGCATACAAAATTTATGAGTTAGTGGTCAAACTTTGCCAAATGTTTAGTGATTGACTGAGTTTTCTTCATATATATATATATATGTAAATTTCTCAATTAATACAAACTCGTAATATAATAAGATTTTCTACCCATATTCCAAATACTCCACCACTGGGCTGCAAATTAATATGCAATAAGGTACTATAGTGATCATGCATGTAATAAATAGGCCACAGCCATGCAACATGTCATCACGTGGGCATTAAGTGTATTTGGGTGATGATGGAGCTGTCCATTCCCCACCCCTTCCATTCTATAAAAACACCGGACACTTCCTTTCCTCCTCCCATCCTCTTCAAGCGTGTTCCTAATTGTATGGACCCCGATTTCATTAATTGAAAATTTGCCGCTTACAATGGATTATTGTGTAAAAGGACAAAAAGTACAATTAGGTTTATTTTGGCAGTTGGCTTGAGCTTTTTAACATTTTATTTGTACATCACGTACTTTTTTTTGTCAAAAGGATACCTATATTATAGCGAGTGAAATAAGTGTACAAAATAAGTATAAAGTTAACCAGTACGAATCAGTTCAACGATTCGAGTAACCAATCGCAATCATATATATATATATATATATATATATATATATATATATATATATATATATATATATATAAGTTACTTGTAAAGATACATATATACGAGATTTAATTTTAGTCACCAATAACAATATGTGTATGTGTGTATATATACGTATGTATGTATGTATATATATATATATATATATATATAATATGATTAAATTTTTTGTGTATCTTTTTAAGTGGACATAAAAATTGTTTGAACTAAGTATATCTTGTGTTTATATATATTTTTGCTTTTTAGTTGTTGGTTCATGCTACTATGTTTTGTGTCTTATGCCTGGACTTGGTAATAATCAAACTTAATAGAATAAGAGTCTATTTGGCCTAGATTTTAAATACTCAAAAGTATTTTTGTGAGTTTAAAATTTGAAATTAACATGTTTAGAGCGAGTTTGGCATTCAATTGAGAAATTTAGTTTTGTCAAAAGGCCTTTTTAAAACGATTTTTTAGTTAAATGGATTTTTGGTGAAAACATAAATGTGTTTGGTTATTTATATGTGAAATAAACTTTTACTAAATGAGATGGTGTTTGATTTTACCTTTAAAAATAACTGTTGGTTGCATAAATTACTGAAATGGACATTTTGAACTAATATTGTTTGCTTTCTATAGTATACTATTTTATTCATATTTTTATTTGTTTGAAAAAACTCTTTAAAAATTATAGTTATAATTTAAAATATTGAAACAAAAAAAAATATATTAGCAAAAATAAAAGCATAGATCATTGCAATTTGATGAGAAGCTAATAATGCTAAATCAAATAAAATAGGGCTAGGAAAAAATGGGGTGGCTATTGGCATAATGAAAAATTAAAGAGGACATTTTTGTCCAAAAAATATATTAAAACACCATTGGCAAAAAGGCAAACAGAGTCGTTTAGCCTCAAAACTCATTGACTTTTAATCAAAACCAACTTTTAGAATATAAAACCAAATATCCTTATTTTCTTTAAACGGAAAAGTCAGTTTAGCTCTCCAAAATGGAAAACCAAACTGAGCATTTTTTAAAATAGCTTTTACATAAAAGCTAAAGCTAGAAAAAATTGAAAAACTCGAAGCTCCAAATTGGATCTTTTCAAAGAAACCTTTTGGGAAGCTTTTTTACATCATGCCAAAAATTAATTTTCTTTTTCTTTTCTCAAAATACCACTCCATAATTTTAAAATTCTAATATTACCTTTAAAATAACTAAAAGCTTAATTCTTAAAATATGAGGCCAAATAATAACTGTTTTTATTATTCAACACTTTTAACCAAGATCTATTACTAAAAGTTGTATAGCTCAACAACTGAAATATCACAACTAGGACAAACAGAATCTAAGAGGATTAGCTCTTGAGATAATAAGGAATAATGGTTTTAAAATTGAACATTAGTCTATAGTTTCCATATTTACGAACCCATAATTTACATGGCACCTCAAATGTTAAGATACCGGGAACTAATTTTCTTTTTCTTCTCCTTTCTTTTATTTTATTTTCTATGAAGGAAAATTTAATTTTAGAAGCCTTTTCAAGTTGACGCAACATATATTAAATTTCGAAACTCATGAATATACTTAGATGAGACATGATCAAGATTAATTAGATACAAAATTTAAGGGTGGAAATATATATCGTTTTTTTTTTACTCAAACACAACCCAAAAATCCGATCTTTACTTATCTTTTGTCCAACTTTTTACATTCATTTTCGAATTTAGTTTAAATTAACATAATTTAATTCAACAAACAACTAAAAGAATTTTAAAAATTAAAATAAAAAACCCGAACCCAATAACCCAAAACGTTATTTTCCTTGTGTGTGTGTGTGTGGCTTTTTTTTCTCTCTAAACTTGGGAGAACCGAAACCCCCGGCTTCTTCTGGGGTTATTTTTATTTTTAACCTTATTTTTTAATTTGGTTCAAAAATAACCCAGTTTTGAGATGAGTAGCAAAAGTAGACTTTTCGAACTTATAAAGCCCGATCACGAATGTTGAAAACTCAATATCGGACTTCGAAAGTTTGAAAATATATTCGAATTACGAAGCTTCGATATCGAACTTTATATTTTCTTGCTCAAACTTCAAAAGTTCGAAAGTATAACTTCGAACTTATGAAGTTCGAAAATAGGGTACTAGGGTTTGCAGGATTTTCTTACTCGAACTACAAAAGTTCGAAAGCATAACTTCGAACTTATAAGTTCGAAAATAGGGTACTAGGGTTTGCAGGATTCCTTCTGTGACGATGTTGCGATGATGTGACGGATTCCTTCTGTGACGATGTTGCGACGATATGACGGAGGGCAGAGAATAATATCAGGAGGCAGATAATAATATCGTGTTTCGAACTTTAGAAGTTCGAGTTTACAAGATTCCGAAGTAATCAATGGCAGAGCAGAGCAGAGAATAAAATTTTTGTCAGAGATGTGCATTTTCAAACTTGTGAAGTTCGAAGTTTTGAAAAATTCGAACTTTCAAAGTTCGAAATTTTCAAACATTCGAACTTCTGACTTGCGATTTTGTTGTTTCGAGTTTTTAAAATTCGAGTTAGGTTATAAGTCGAAACTCAGAATTTTAAAATCCGAATTTTTAGGTTCGAATTTATTACTATATAATGCACACCCCACTTCTCCCTTCATCGTCTCGTTCCAAAATCACTAACCCTACAAACGTTCACACGATAAGTCACATTACGTAGCATTTTCAAAATTTGGATTTGCTGCTATACCACTAACCACTCCACTTCCCTCTCTTCTGCAACTCATTCACATCTAAGTCACGTTATATATTTTTTTTTCACCCAAAAAGATGAATGCAAATGTTGATGCAGTTAACGTATATTTATATTACGGTGGCAACAAAATTGAAACAGATCATGGGCTCGACTATGTAACTCCAAAATTACCATGTAAAATAAAAATTCTTCCCGGAACGACATACAATCAGTTTGTATCTCGTATATTCACGAAGCTCCAATTGCGGCCTACTATCGATAGAGTTGAGTTGTGTTATCGTGATCCCAAATGGGACACAAACCTACAACAAATATATTATTGCCCTGGCATTAAGGATGACGAAGATGTACAGGACATGTGCGAAGCGACTTGCATGGATATGAATAAGAGATGTGCGCACGTTGTCGTAGACGTGCAAAGTGATGTCGTGTATAATCCATAGCCTTCAAATGAAGAAGCAACACTACAAGAAGTTGTTGGTGATTTGCCAGACTTGAATGTGGAACCACCTTATTATGTCAATGCAGAAGTCAACATTCCAACCACAACGGCAGGGTTTGCCATATTTTCCCTTTCTCCACCGCCACGCCCCACATTTGAAGTTGGAGGACCCTCTCAAGCTAGTGACATTCGGGAGATGTTCGAGGTGGGATTAGATTATGTTTTATCTGAACCAGAAGAAGTAGATGAGGACGTCCACTTAAACGAGGAGGAAGATGTTGTGTCAGTAGAAAGTTTAATCTACAAAAACGAAGAGGTTGATGTGGGGCCAGGTAATGGTGAAAAGCTGGAGCCGGATCTAGAGGAGGAAGAACCAGTAGCTTTCTACACAGCTAGGACAGAGTCTTACATCATTTCAAATGAGCCTCCAATGGAGAGACCAATATGGGACGAGAGACGAACGGAGTTGGCCAAATGCATGGTGTTCCCGAAAAAGGTTGATCTTAAACGGGCTGTCCAACAAAACGTGATCAAACATAAACGAGAATATAGGGTGGTGAAGTCGAATAAGTCTTTGTGGGACATACGTTGCTACGAATCAAGCAATCCTAGGACACCATGCAAGTGGAAGGTTCATGCAGTAAAAAAATGCACACACAAGATGTTCGAGATTACGAGGTACCAAAGCATGCATATTTGCATGGGAGATAAATGCAGAAGAGACCATAGAAATCTAACATCTGTCTGGTCGGCTACATGGTTAGGCATTTTGTTGCAGAGAAGCCTGATTTCGAGGTACGTCTTGTCCAAGCCCACATAAAGAAGACTTTAAATGTTGATATAACGTCACGGAAAGCGTGGCGTGGTAGGAATAAGGCAATCCAACTAGTTTTTAGAGATCGACATGTCATACAAGATATCGCCGCTTTTTTGCCGTCGTAATTGCAAAGAATCCGGGAACCGTTGTCCACTACAAGTTCGCCCAGGGTTCAACTGAAATAGAAAAAATTTTCCACTATGTTTTTTGGGCTTTTGGTCCGTGCATCATGGCATGGAGGCACTGTCGACATGTACTCTTGTTGGACGGAACACATCTGCATGGGAAGTACAAGGGCCACCTGCTTGTCGCCTTAGCGACAGATGCCAACGACCATATATTACCATTGGCATTTGCCGTTGTCGATGGCGAGAGTACAAATAGTTGGAGGTGGTTCCTGGAGAAGGTAAGTCAGTGTATTTTAAACGACATGTCAATAGTTTGTATTATGTCTGATCGGCACGCAGGAATCGGGCAGCCATCAATACAATAACATCCGACGGCCGACTTTAAGTGAAGCATCGCATTTGCTTGAGACATCTAAAAAGCAATGTGATGAAAAGATGGCACAACCAATTCGCAAAAGACATATGTTGGATAGCTGGAAAAGAAAGCAAGAAACGGAAGCACATCGCCGCTATGGACATTATTCGTAATATCAACCCACGACCCACTGGCGTTGGTACACGGGTGCACCAGATGTTAGCTGACCTCGGTCCAGAGTCATGGACATTGAGCCACGATGGGGGTTATAGATGGGGAGTGCTGACAACAAATAATGTTGAATGCTTCAATGGTGTGATTGTCGGAGCCAGGGGATTGCCCATTACAGCACTAGTAAATAACACTTTTTTAAAGCTAAAGGGATATTTCCACGATAGGTTGGCAAACGCGATGCACATGCGTAGAGATGGTCGTATTCTGACGGATCGAGCGAGAGAAAAATATGAAAAGTGGGAGACGTCTTCACACATGATGCGATTGCATGCATTCAGACTAGATGAGTGGTACCAGGTCGGTGGAATGCCAGAACGATGGAACGATGTTTCCAACGAACAAGAGGTAGATTGGGTGGGACGAACATGTACATGTGGCAAGTGGACAGCATATCATATGCCATGCTCTCATGCCCAATATGTTGCCCGTTATAGGGGTGGAAACCCTTCAACCATGCTTGATCTTCATTATACGGTAGAGTCATTCGAGGCAACATATAATATGACATTTCAACCCCTTGGACATGAATTTTACTAGCTTCCAGGACCCAGTTGGACGTTACTCCCGAATGCTTTACAAGTGCGTGACAGAAGACGTAGGCGGGAAAGAATTCGGCGTATACCAAACGAGATAGACAATTCCGACCAAGTAGGCAGAAGAAAGTGTGGTTATTGCCGTAACCCTGGGCATATTACACCAAATTGCCCCCTAAGAATAGATACGTAGCTTCGAATGGTTATCATGAAGTTGTAGCATGTGATGCTAATTAGTCTTTTCCACTATGGTGTGTAATGTTTTTAATAAAAGATATTGTCAAATCTTTCCATCTCAAACTATTGTCAACATCAACACAATTTATATCGAGACATGATAATAAGTACGAAAAAACAATGAAAAATGAAAGTTCAATTACATAGAATTACTAAAATAAGTTTGAAATGTAAAATGTCTATTCAATTACATCAATACTGTGAAGGCGTGTAATAATCGGGCCTCCGACCCCTGGTCCGGTCGGGTAAAGCGCGTGGCGGTGGATCACGATGTTGTGCGTCTACGAGCACGACGCGATCGATGGTCCTCCTCGAACACCACCAAGATCGATCATCTATCAGATAATCACTGGTAGATAACGGCCCCTGCGGTGGCATGTTCGAGGTGCTGGGCTCCTGATGTGACGGACCGCCATACTCAAACTGGCTAAACCTACCATGGTGTGGCGGCATGTATGAAGTGCTGGGATCGACCCACGGATCGCCATACTCGAACTGGCTAGACCTACCAGGCTGCGGCAGCGTGTACGAAGTGCTAGGCTCCTGAGTGATATGATGATGACGGCTCCGCTGTCCCGACCGATGTAAAGTTTGTGGAGGCAGTTGCGGACGTTGGACGACATACATGGCTATCGTGTCGTCCAACAGGTGCTTATGCTGGGTCTGCTGAAGTACGGCCTGACCTCTGATGTGCGGGACCTGCAGATGACTCACCATATAATCAAGAGTAGCCGCATCTACTCGTAAGTCTCCCGCCTCGTACTGCCGTATAATACTCCCACTGTGGTTAACCACATGCTGAGCGTATACCGCCTAAAGAAAAATTTCAGAAATTTTAATAAGTATTGCATCAATGCGTATTAAATTCGAATTTATGGGAAAACATTCATATTGCACTAACCAGACTGTTCTCATCGTGGGCCGACGCAACGTAGTCGTCGTCTGTATGACTAGTCCGAGGGTGTCCAAAGATGTAGTATGGTTATCCTCGATACCATCTCATATACGCCTCAAAGCCCCGGGATCGGAAAGTCCTCTAACTCGTCGCCACAACGGTGTTTTCCCAATTGACCACATGTCGCATCGCCGAATTATATTGTTCGTGTAATCTTCTCTTTCCGCCCCGGTATACGCCACGCTGGTGGATTAACGGGGATCGTCTGTCGCATGCCGAACTGCCGAAATACCTGATCAGGATGGTGCCACTCAACCTGCCTACCAACGATGAGGGGTACACATGCTCGCCAAGATTCTGCATTTTCCAAACAATACTGTGGCAAACCACCCATTGCATGCTCGAATGACTGCCAAATAAACTGGGAACACAATAATAATGACAGATTAGTTTATAAAACATACAACGTATATTAACAAGGGAGAGTAATAAATGTGAGATGTAAATTTTTTCAAACCTCGCCGGGCTGCAAGCGGTTAATCATGTCCCGCGCCTCGTTCAAACCAGCTCAGCCCGTAACCCACTTCAAATCCTTCCTCGCAAAGAACATGTAGCCGCGTGGTGGGCCTGGCAACGGGAAATCTGGGTGAACAGCTTGCCCATCCCTCTGATGGTGCCTATCCGTCTGCTCACACAGTGTTGGCCTAAAAGCCGTGAGTCTGTCCCAAGGAAAAAACTGCATTGTACAAGATAATTATATTATAAGCAATAATACGTCTTCAAATATCATTAATAATAATGAGATAAGTAAGTGTGCTACCTGAATGAGCATGACGGCTCCGCACATACCTCTACAATCACGGCAACAAGCCTTACAAAGCCATCTATACAGATGCGCTAGGCATGCTGCCCCCCAATTATATTCACTGATATGATCAAAGTCAATCAAAAAGTCTAACCAATGTAACGATAATTTATTTCCTGTCGTATCAGTGAACATATGGGTGCCAAATAACAAAAAAATCCATAAACGGGCCCGCCGTTCCGCTTCCTCCACATCAGGATTCCCCGGAGTGCCTTGGGCTATGTATAATTCCCTCATATGGGGTATGTTAATCGAACTTCCACTAATTTTGTTCAAAGATACATATACCCCCATATGCTGATGAATACGTGTCCGCCACTCTTCCGGAGTTCGACTAGTATCGTCGAGCACCGGGACAACCTGACCAACAATCGGTAATCCCCAATATACAACGACATCCTGGAGTGTGATCGTGGCCTCGCTTACAGGCAAATGAAATGTATGCGTCTCTGGTCACCACCTCTCAATCAAGGCGGTAATAAGAGGATTGTCAACCTGATGGAAGCGCGCAGCATAACATCCAAAAAATTCGACTCTCAATAAAGCCGTCTGCACAACCGGATGCTCCGTCCATAGGAATAACTCTCTATCACTCCTATAAATCTTGTGTTCCTCTAACTGATGGGGTGACGACAAATAATTCACCCGGAGGTCATAGTAATAGCATAACACTGAACTATCGCTAGGAGCTGGTCTATAAGCCATAGATTCTACGAGCATTAAGTAAATTAAAAAAAATGTAAAAGTACTAAATATTACTAATTAGTTTAAAACTGCAACCTTAATATTTAACTAATTTTGCTAACTTTGTAAAATTCATAATATTTTAATTTTTCTACATTCATACTATTTAAAATTACATCGATTAATACATCCCATCATCATAAAAATATTAATATTCCAAATAGTAAATCAACATATAATTAACATATAAAATAAACCAACATGATTAATATTCCACTAAAATAAACAATAGTCTAATTTTGAAATTTAATGTATTAAGCAACATATAATAAACATATAAAATAAACCAACACGATTAATATTCCACTAAAATAAACAATAATATAATTTTCAAATTAAAGTTGCACAACAAATAAAATTAATCGCTTAACATTATCTAAACGTAAAAAAATTTATTACTAATTACTTTAGAACTACAACTTTAATATTGAACAAATATATCACTTCATCTTAAAATTAATAATAATGAACATAATTAATCCTAAAACTCCACTAAAACCCTAACTTCAGTTACTTACTATATGCCCTATAACTTTAATTTTCTCATTTCTTAAATTTTATATTATTTAAAATTTATAAAAATTCATGTTAAATACTTTAGAACTACAACTTTAATACTTAATTATTGCATAACGTCATCTTAAAGTGACTACTAATTAACATAATTAATCCTAAAATTCCATTAAAACCCTAACTTCAGTTACTTACTATATGCCCTATAACTTTAATTTTCTCATTTCTTAAATTTTATATTATTTAAAATTTATAAAAATTCATGTTAAATACTTTAAAACTACAACTTTAATACTTAATTATTACATAACGTCATTTTAAATTGACTAATAATTAACATAATTAATCCTAAAATTCCACTAAAACCCTTAAACGCCACTAAAACCCTAAAACTCCATATGATTAATTGAATAATTATAAATTCACACTAATTATATGCATACTAATTATACGTACACAAATTATATACACAATGATTAATACATCCCATCATTATAAAATGATTAATATTCCAGAAATAAATCAACATATAATTAACATATAAATTAAACCAACAAAATTAATATTTCACTAAACTAAACAATTGTCTAATTTTAAAATTTAACGTATTAAGCAACATATAATTAACATATAAAATAAACCAATATGATTAATATTCCACTAAACTAAACAATAATATAATTTTCAAATTAGACGTAGGCAACATGTAATTAACATATAATTTTGAAATTTAACATCATATAAATTAAACAAACAAACACATTAAAACATATAAATTCGGTACCAAAAAAAAAGAGAAAACTTACAAGATTTAGGCAAAATCCTAGGATGTGAAAAATTTGTACTAAATTTTTAAATTGGATAGGAGAAAAATGAAAGAGGGAGAGAGCAAAAGAGAAAAGGAGAGGTGAGATTTCGGATGGAAGAGGAGGGTTCGGGTGGGGGTTTAAATAGTAGAGGAGTCGAACTTCAGAAGTTCGACATCGAGGAACAAAAACTCGATTTCGAACTTCTGAAGTTCGAGTGCAACATAATCGAGCTTCTGAAGTTCGATTTTATATGTATTTCGAATTTCTGAAGTTCGACATCGAGTTTCGAGATTCTGCTTTAATGCCCTGTCTGTTATGTGCAGCAATACAAGTGCGTTATTGACCTTTCAAATTTCGATAACGGCTAGCTGTGTTGGGTTTCCGAGCAGTCGAACTTCAGTAGTTCGAATCAAGGAAAAAAAGCTAGATATCGAACTTCGGAAGTTCGAGTATACCGACTGTTCGAACTTTAGAAGTTCGACTATGTATTTCGAATTTCGACTTCGAGTTTCGAGATTACATCCACTCAGTCGAATTTCAGAAGTTCGAGTCCGAGCTTCTGAATTTCGAATTCTTAGTTGGACTTCAGAAGTTCGATATCTCATATTATAATTTTCTTTTTTTTTTACCCTTTACATAGTCGAACTTTGTAACTTCGTTTTCGAACTTCATAAGTTCAAAAAATCTACTTTTACTACTCCCTTTAAAATTGGATTATTTTTTCAAGTAAATTAAAAAATAAGGTTAAAAATAAAAATATCCCGCTTCTTCTCAAGGGACACAACGTAATGGCACAATTAATACCCGGTCAACTTTTGATTTGATGTGTCAAATCCACTTTTTTTTTCTTTTTTTCTTTTTTTTTTCCTCCTGGGACAGAAAATCCAGCTGTTTGAAAAGTCAGAAACTCATATTTGCTCCATGATTAAAGTCGAGGTTCTTTTTTTTTTTTTCTCCCTTTTTCACAGATTTGTACGCGCGCCGTGAATTATTTTTCTCCTGTCTGCTTCTTCCTCAATGTTTTACCCTTGGCAATTTTCTTCAATGACGTTATGATTATTAGCTTTCTAGGAACCATTTGAATTGTTTTTTTTTTTTTTTTTTGCAAAAATGAAAATTTATCTTTTATCTGAAAAATTATTTTTATTTGCAAGTATTTGGATAGCCTTAAAAAAATTAAAATAATGAGAAAAACTTAATTTTAATTTTTGCAAAAATATAAATTTTGAATTTTTTAAAAAAATACTTTTTGTGAAAATTATATGAAAAAATGTAATGTTTTTTTGATAAAGCCAATCCATCCGAACATGTCCTTAAGGCTCCTCGTATCAATGAGTTAACTTTCAATTTTTTAAGTTTAAATTTCTCTTGTGGAGGGTAATTAAAACCTACCGTTACTCAAAAAGGAGAGCCTGATCCTTTGATGAGTTTAGATGTGGTAGAAAAAGAGACACTTTTATTAGGCTCCTACCATGAATTGAAACTGATTTTATTTCATATCTCTTATTTAATTAAATACATATTTAACAACTCTTGAGACCTAAAAAATTAAGTATTTTTCCATAACTAACCACGAGAGAAACTAGAGGCCTGTAAAAGGGCAGGACAAAATATTCCTTCACCGATCTCATAAAATATTTTGAAATATCTTTATAATTTTGGTTTGTATAAAAATTATTTTATACTCACCTAATCAATATATATCTGTCCACTAGAGTTAATTTGCAAAATTAATTGGGTATTTTCAGCTAGGATATCGTGTTTAACACCTAAAATTGAAAACAAAAGTTAGCACCATAATAAGAAAAAAAGTTCAATTATATTCACAACAATGGCTTAAATTAAATAGTCATAGCTACCTCTTTTGTCTTATCTTTGTAAATTATGGTGAACTTTATCTCTTAATAATTTGATGGTGGGTTCATTCATTATTATTCCTCCGCCAGCTCAATTGATTGAAGTTTGGTGAGCACCAAACATTATTAATCTTTCATATCCATTGATCTTTTTCACCAATTATTATTTTTTTGCCCATCTTAACTAAACAATAGCTTAAGAAAGAGAAAGACCAAAACGATTATGTTAAACTTAAGACAAGCATGCATGCAATGCATTTTGAAGAAGAATACAAGATGAAATCTTTCACAAAATCAAACTTGACGGCCACGAGTGCGGACTATTAACGATGATTGCAAGACAAAGCAATTCATCAACTAGTCTTGATTGCCTCATTTGATGACAAGAGTAAAACGCAAATTATATTAATGATATAAATTGAGGGGTATGATATTTATTTACACCATCACCCTATGAACGATTATTTAAGTCTCGAGTTTGAATCAATTAAAAAATTAATTATCTTAAAGACAAGTTCAATAGAAATACAATACCTTTAAATCGAGTCTAAAAGATTTTTTTTTTCTTTTGTTATTTTGAGATTGGATATTCTCAAGTCTATCATGTTGGACTCGAGACGAATCGCTATTAAGTTGGAAATAGTAAAGAAAAAGTCCTCATGACAATTACGCTTTCTAGTGCTCCCTTAAGGAGGTATGGCTGTTATCTTGTTGATAATTGGAAAGAATTTTAAAAGAGCGTTTCCCGTCTTTAAAAAAGAAAGAAAAAAATCTTCGACAATTAAGAACTCAACTAAATTCGCTTAATCTGTTCGCTTTTTGCATTTCGCCATATTTAGAAATATGCCAGCTTCTCTTATAAAAGATTCTCCAGCTAATACATGCATAATTAATTATACAAGGAATACGGTTACGGACTTAGTAATTGCATCCCACTAATTAGCAACTTCCGAAATGAGAACTTTAATTGATCGTCCCGATAACGACACTTGGCTTAGGAATTCTATTTCTTTTTTTTTTTTTCACATTAGATCATTTTTCTGATTTTACTTTTTTAATTTGAATATTCTATTCAATTACTGAAGATCTGTAAGAAATAAATTAAACTTTTTTAGTTCAAAAATCTCAAACATTATTGTTTATTAGTATTAAAAATTTCCAAAAACTAAATTTTAAAAAATATATTTGTATTTATTGTCATATATAACATAAAAATTAAACGTCAATAATAAGTAAAAATATTAAAAATATACATTTCTCTCGTGGAATGTACGAGTAGACTCTAGTTCTACTGAACTTTTGAGGGCAACAAGCTAAGCAAGATGTTTTTGCGGGGCGACAAGCAAGATTACCCTCCATGGGGCTGTAACTTTGTCCATAAATTCGAAATCGTCGAGAGTGACATCTAAGCAAAGTCCTTAAATTTTTGCTAAGACCCAAAAGGCCCAAAAAAAAAAGAAGTCCTTGAATTTTTTGCTAAGACAAAAGGAGGGTAGCTTAGTAAATTCAACATGACACGTAAGCAAATGACAAGCTGGCTTGACTAAAATTAAGACGACCATGCACGCGCATGATACTCCTTTATAAAGCCTCTCTTTCCTGTTTCCTTCTCCACAAGTCTCTTTTTTAACATTTCAGCTTCAAGCTTCACCAAAGCGTGTCATTTGGCTCTCAATTTCACACACTTTTCTCTCTCTCTCTCTCTCTGCATCTCTGCAAAATTCTTCACATCATCTCCTGTTCCATTTCTCATCATCAATCTTTGGTTTTTTTTCTCCACCATTTTTTGTTCAACCATAGTAAACAAGATGAGTAGTAATTGGGAAAAATCTTTAAGAGAGCAGAAGCCAAGAAGGCATCCCAAAAACCCATCATTCTCGACAATCCTTCTCGATGAAATGTTCCGTTCCATCGATGGGGGCGACGAGAAATGCGACGACAGAAAGCCGCTCTACAGAGAGCAATCAGCTTCAACAAGAACTACCAGCAGCAACAATGGCCTTGGCTGCAGAGTACTAAAGGCTGCTAGCAGCAGCAGCGTGGAGGATGAAGAAGTGGCTAGTCTGAAAAGGGCTTATCTGATGGAGAAGAAGATCAACGACAAGGTAAAATCGCGAAGGACTTCATCGTCGTTGCCAGACATGGAGAGCAGCAGATCATTGCAAGACAATGATCCCATGTTCTTCAGTACCTCAAGCTCAAGCTCATCAGATTCCAGCTCCGGTGGGCTCTCATTGTCTGATGCTGAGTTTTATGGCTCGGCAAAATCAAGAACTTCTTGTTTTTATTCCTCCAGGCCTAAGCCTAACAAGGCAAATAATTATCCAGTAGGGCCACTGAGATGTCTAAATCGTTGCGAGCAGAGTGAGTATTACTTGTTTGATGATTACCATAGCCATCATCATCATCATCATCAAACGAGTGGTAAAGCAGAAGAGAATCTGATCAAGACTAAATCAACGGCCCTGAAGATTTACTCCAACTTGAAAAAGGTAAAGCAGCCTATTTCTCCAGGCGGGCGTCTCACAAACTTCATCAACTCACTTTTCACCAATGGAAATGCCAAGAAGACGACGAAGAGCGTTGAGAGGAAAGCCAAGTCTACTACTGCTAATGCAGCTGCAGCAGCAACTTGGTCTTCGTTTTCAAGATCGTGTCTGAATAAGAACGCTCTGGATCAATCAAGGGCGAAATACGATACCAGTGGGGCTACAAGGACCGTCCGATTCTATCCTGTTGGTGTCATCGTTGATGAAGATAGTCGTCCATGTGGTCACAAGTCCACATATGATGATGTTGAATTTCACAAACAGATGGAGAAGAACAGGAAAGTGAGAGAGGATGCAAGAGATTTTACTAAAGGGTATCATCAGGATCAGAAGAAAAGAGATTATTTCATCCAGGAAAGATTAGAAAATGTTCAACACTATGAGGATGAAGATGAAGATATTGATGCTGCTAGCGATTCAAGTTCTGATCTGTTCGAAATTGATCACTTGGCGTTGTTTGCAGAGAGAAGATTCTGTGACGAACTTCCTGTTTATGAAACTACTCATCTTGATAGGAATCGTGCGATTTGCTAGTGGCTAATTTGTTAGTTAGTAATCATGAATTTGTTACAATTTTTTTTTTCTTTTTTTTCTCTTTTTGGTCACTATGAGAATGAATTTTTCATATAGTACACCCTTTTGATAAATTATGCTTTACTACTTCATTTATTTTTCTTCCCTCCTTTTCTTCTTCTTTTTTTTTTTCAAATAGTTTACTTCTTCGTGTTATTATAAGTGTATGTTACTTTTTTATAATTTCATAATATGTATTGGATTCTCTTGTAACTTTTAAATATGTAACACACATGCCCCTTAAATTAGAAACGGAACCTCCTAAACTTCTCAAACGTTTAGTATCTGTCCCACCTAAAACAGAGGTTTATATTTATTTTTTAAAATTAAAAGGAGCAATGTCTATTTATGATAAATCGCCAAGATAAAATGCTACTTAGCCTTTTTTTTTTTTTTTCCTTTTGAACTTACAAATGCTATTTAACTTACGAAATTTTGCGCAAAAGAAGGGGCTAAAAGGAAAAGAAAAAAAGAAAAAAGAAAAGTAGGATGTGAACAGAGACAGGTGCTGAAAAGAAGAGAATGGGGTGATTGGGATGATCCCAAGTTGGCATAAGATCGACAGTTTTTTGATAAAACAGAGGAGGAAAAAGAAAAATAAAGATTCGAGATCGAGATGTGAAGCAAAATGTGTGAGATGTTGATGGTAAAGCCAAAGGCAGATCGTCTTCCATGGGAATAGGGGAAAGCAACAACTTTTGCTTTTTCTCCCTTTTTTTTTTTTTTTTTTTAATTCTTCGGAAGTTGGGAATTCTGTTTGCTTCAAAATGATGTGCATCAACTTCACAAATCCCCATGCCGAGAAAAGTGGCGCTTGTTTGGGGTCTCCTCCCACATCTGTTAGATTCCCACCTTGGTTTCAGAAATCATTCTTGTGAAATGATATAGAGATACGCCTCATGTTCTCGAATATCATCGTGAAAATTATCATAGTAAAATGATGATAAAGAAACGTGTCGGATTTTCCGATATCATCCTGAAAATTAACATGAAGACGTGATAACTTTGATATTTGATTTCTAGTTTTAATAATTCAAATAATTTCATCATAAAGTTATTCATATTATATTAACATCATAACTATACGTGTAGTTTGTAATTATTAAATTGTATTTATAATGTTATAAATGTTGTGGTCTGTTAATTATTGCCTAGCATGTATTATGACACTTCCTTAAACGTAGCTTGTTACGACTTCTTTGTCGGTAAATAATTTTATTTATTTTTTGTCGGTCAATAATTTTTTCTTTTTTTGGGGGAACAAAAATTCAAATGAACTAGACCTATTTATGGGATAAAATTAAGTGTACGCCCAAGGTTCAAAATCCGGGGTAGCTAGCTTGCTTAACATTTTAGGTGTTAATGAGTTGCCACAACGGGCTCTGTTCTCCATCTGCTAATTGCACCGAAACTTGCACTCATTCACAGCTTAAATTTGGCGCATCTTCTTTTCAGATTTTCTCTACTTTTTATTTCGCGAGAAGCGGTATGTTCCTAATATTATAATATTATTAATAAAAATTAGTAATATAGTTTTAATGGATGTGAATAATTTCCTATTGTTGAGGGTTTTTTTTTTTTTAATAATCTTATGAGAAAATAATCCTTGGTAACATGCATCATCTCAAACTTACTGATTTTTTTTTTTCCAGTTTGAGGGTAACTTAATGGACTCCTAGCTATTAGAAAAGCTATAATGATATATTCGTTATTGTCTAAAATTAAGCAATTTATGTTTTAAACCTCCTTTATGGCATGCTACGAGACAATCGAATATCATGAGATGATTCAAAAATCGCACCGTTGGAGGTGCCCTTCTTCTAACTCTGCATTTGAGGGACATCATCTTATCTTATCTGCTTATCTAACAACTCAAATTAAAACATTGTAAACACCAACCAAGGAAATTTCTCCATGAGAGCTTAAATTAAATATTTTCTATCGGAAGACAAAGTCAAATTAGTTAAGAATTATTATAGGAGATGTGACTCGTCATCTCATATTATTCCCTAAAATTGCCCATATATATCATTTGGTGGATCTTTAAGCAAATGACACACAACAGAAAGATTCAAATACGTAGTTCGTAAATCAATCGGCTCTTTTTCTGACTTCTATATAAATATGAGCAATTGTGTAACCTAATTTTAATTGAACTTGTTCCTATATTCTCCTCCACATATGGGGTGAGGTAGCCCTTGTGAAGTTAGCTTCTTATTATCCACTGTGATAGGACTTGAGAATCGATCAGTCCTATTTTCCAAGTTTTGCATTTTCCAAGTACTTAGCAATTGTGTAATCAAAGCATTTTTTCTTATTTAGATAGGCGTTCAATCCCATCCTAACATGATTTATGACATTAATATTTCATCGAAATGGTAAGGATAGTTTATAGGCTATTGACTTTGTCGCGTTTTAATTCTTTTGACTTTCAAAATAAATCTTTTAGTCATTAGATTATTGAGTTTGTCGCATTTTAGTCCTTTAACTTTCAACATGAACCTTTTAATTTATGAACTTTGATAAATGGGACGTTGTTAGTCCTTGAGCCTCTAAAATAAACTCTTTTTTAAGGACAACAACGTCCCATTTATCAAAACTCAAAGACTAAAAGGTTCATTTTCAAAGTCAAGAGACTAAAATGTAGTAAAGTCAATAATTTAGGGACTAAAAAATTCATTTTAGAAGTTAATAGATTAAAATACGACAAACTTAATATTCTTCCAAATGGTAATAACACTTTATGCCACGTCAATTTATATTACGGAAACAACGTTCTACTGCTCCCTTGTACGTTAAAAATTCATCTATCAAACGCATATCAAATAAAGAACTCGTAGATAGTACAAAGAATAGTGATGGTGCTCTCTTCTAGAATAAAATCTTTATCTACCACTATTGCGAAATTTTAAAAGGGGCAAATTCACTCTTTGACAGTTTAAATATGTAATAAGGTGGATTGGGTTTTGAAAAATTAGGAATGCAATAAGAAGGGTAGGGACCTATAAATGGTTGGTCATTCATTTGTAGGGTGAATTGAAGGGTCCGAATCGCCATAACCTAAAATCGGCTTTCTTCTATGAATATATAATATTTGTGAATTAATCCAACTTTGGACCAGCTTGAAATAAATAGCTTTCAGTGATTCATATGTTTAGTCATGTCAAGGCCAAGTTCAAAGGAAATGTTTGTTCGCGAATCATTTAAGCCACTAGGGTGTATAAATTAAAAATTAAAAAATAAAAATAAAAATAAAATCTAAAATCTAAAATCAAAAATTAAAAATTGAAAATACCTTTTATTTTTACTTTTTAAAATAATTCAGTGTTTTATTTTTTATTCTTCTATTTTTATATTTAATTTTTTAAATTTTTAGTTGTAATTGTTTAACTAAAGTTACTTTGTGAAAAACGTTTTCTTTTTCTTGGCCTGAAAAATATTTTCCTCCATTTATAACAAAATTTTTTCCCTTGACCAGAAAGTATTTTTCAACTGACTTATTTTTCGATACTACCAAATACTGAAAATTCAAGAAAATATTTTCTCAAAAAAATTCAACTCCATTTTATGAATATAATATTTGTGAATTAATTGAACCCTTGGACCAGCTTGAAATAAAGAGCTTTCAGTCATTCACATGTTTAGTCATGTCAAGACCAAGTTTGAAGGAAATGTTTGTTCGCGAATCATTTAAGCCACTAGGGCGTGCATAAATGGAGCGTAAATTGTGTGGCAATAGAAGTCACCTAAATACTTCTATAGACTTTATTGTTCCAACTTCATCTTAGAGCACGCAAAGATTGGGTAACCTGCCTGTCCACTGGGTTGCGAAAGCTATTAGTTAGTTCTAAATCTCTTAAATCTCTTTATATTGATTAGACAAGTAATATTCAAGAAGGGCTTAACGAGTTACTTACCTATGATATGTTCAAGGAGTAGCTTTCTTCTTTTTCTTTTTTTTGTCAAAATATGTGTTGAGAAATAGAATTAGGATCAGTATATAGAAATTAAATAATCACACGAGTAGAAAATACTATTAACCAGAAAATGATTACAAACTAGTGGTGGATAGCATAATGTAGAAATAAAAAATAAACTTAGGCAAGGCTCGTAAATGATATCCTTAAGGGATTTACGCCTCCTCTATCGGTGCTAAGAGGTGCGGTGTATTCCTCCCGAGATATAACGGCTATTATTTTCTTGGCATGCGGTAGCACTTCAGCGCAAGAAATTGTCAAATCAGTAGCAAGTGAACTCTCTCTAATTATGCTTAATATGCCTTAACTATATGCAAAATTAAGTTGGAAAATGCTACGGTAAGCTCTATGAACGATTATACCTAGAATTGGGCTAACAGGACCTATTTATACTAGTAAGAAAGGTCAACAATAAAATCTAGGGAATCAAGACTCCTCTTAAACGCCCGCTTTTCCTGCTCGTAACAGCTTCACTCAACGGCTATAGCAAAAAAATGTTTCCAGAATACTCTCCAACTTGCACAAGCATAAAGTTGGGCATTCAAAAGATTTCAGCTACGAGACTTGAAATTCTGCCCATTGGTGAAGAAGAATTTGTGATGAATCAAAATTTTGTCCAAAAAGATATATTCAAAGCGAATACTCGGGCTATAACCACACCCACACTGTGTCCTCGATCGATCGTGCCCCTATGGATAGCTCCCTCCATATGCCTTGTTGGCCTAACCCATAAAAGCTTTCATATTTAAATTGAGCAAAAACTTCATAAACTTCCAATGTGGGATTCCATCCCACACATACCCAAACTAAGCAACCAAACTTGTTGACTACACAACTTTGATTACTAATTTCTCATTCACCTTAAATTCATTTTTGACATATAAATATACCACATTCATCTACTCAGAACAAGATCGTAACAATACCAAGTACTAAATCGTTTGACAAGTGAGACCCGACCCAATAAATGAGTCAATTATAGTTTTGACTACCGTGTCAAAACTATATATCCAATAATATGTTCACAGAGTAGTTCAGGTGATTAAAATATTTTCAAAAATAATGGCTTTTTTTTTTTACCAAAAGAAATGATGACTTGGATTTGAATTGCTTAAGGAGTGAAGGGTTGAGATTAAAAAAAAAAAAACAAAATTAAAAAGTTACTTATCTATGATGCATCTATCTTCATCTAGAACTGGTTGATGTATTTTGTCATATTTTGAAATGAAATCTTCTTTCGAGCACAAGAAAAGTCTCTCTCTTTTTAAAATCATGTCAAAGAATTCATTTGAAATAAAATCATTTTGCTTAATTATAATTTCGGTAGTATAAAAATCGAGTCTTTTAATTTATTGCCCGCACAAGTGTTTATTAATTCTAGGAGCTCGATTTTAGATTAATATTTCGTGCTTCCTACTTGTTAGTAATAATCATTATATTGTTGTTAACTCTCTTAAAGAAAGCCTAGCAAAAAAAAAAAACCAACTCTTTTAAAGAAAAGTTAACGAATAGGCTCAAATGCGAATTTCATGTGAATGCTATCGTATTAAACAAATTAAACAATGTAGATGCATTGACCAATTGGATCCAACTCCCAAAATATCTCTTTTTAATTCTATAATTTAATTTATTTATTAGAAACTTCACACGAGGACAAACGCGTTTAGATTGAAGTATCACGAAGAATGTTGCTAGGATTCTCCCAACCAACGCCATGATTATACATTTTACTAACTCCATCTCATCACCTATGGACAATAATACCATACAATTTGACATATCGATTGTTTTTTTCCTATGATTCTCAAGGTGAAAAATCAAACTTTTTTTTTTTTTTTGTGCAAACCTTCCATCCACGAAATTTGAACTTAAGATCTCACATCTAGAGAAAGGTAGTCTAAACAACTTGAGCTACCCCTTAATTTCAGGTGAAATATTAAACTTGTTAGTAAATTTATTGTAATAATTCAAACTTCACTACATACAGGCCTGCCAATATGTTAAATCTAATCAATTAGTGCATAATATTTAAGTTCGTAACGCCCATACTATTAAAAATTTACCATTATAAATTAAACACAAATCTTGAACAGAACCATTTGTCATACTTATCATATTTGACCAAGAAAAAAAAAAAAGGAGACTCATAAGGGGCCTTGTTGTGCTTCTTTTTTAAGTAATTGAAGAGCATGCAAATTAAAAAAATTGGGGATATAGAAGTTGCGTACCCACTCGAAGAGAATCTTTCTAGTCAAAAAATTTAACATGATAAAATGATTAGAGTCAAATAACAACAATGGTTGATATTGTTAAGCGGCTAATGGAATATAATTGTGCTTAACTTGTAGTTTTGTAGGTGGATAGGGTATCCAAATTATTATTCTAATGTAGTTCATGTAGTTTGATGAGTTTGACACGAGGTTTGCAAGGGTTCTTTATACAATAAAGATTAGTTTAAAAATCAAGTTAACATAAAAGTCTCATTGGGTTATAATTCCTATGATTAGTTTCCGTAGGGTTGGTGAAGAGGCATAGTAGCTATTCAATGATTATAAGTTGAATAATATTTGTGTTACAGAAGAGAGTTGGGACATAACCTATATGCCTAGAAGGTCCCCTATGTCTATAGCACTTAAATCATTATATGCCTTCTGGTAATTGATTAATTATGTAAGTTGTATTATGATTGTTGGTTGAGTACATGCGCTCAATACTAAAATAGTGAGAAGTTGCTCGGTCTATTTTGGCTTAGTAAACTCACATGATGATAATCATAATCAGGATATAGGTTTAAATTCAAATTTTTTCCATCTTATTTGGTTGTTTTACTTAGGGTATGTTCGGTACAATTAAATGGTAAAATAATTGATAGTAATTTGAACATGTAATAGCTCTTATGTTTTAACTGTTAGCGTATATCTATTTAAAAAATTGATTGAATAAAATGTGTCTAATAAAATTAATTATTAGATTAATTGGTAAATACAAAATGACAAAAACATTGATATCGTATTATATTATTACGATAATTAAAATAATCACTACTATTTAAATAAAATAATTTATTTTATAATTAGATATATGATATTTTTAAAAAGGTTGTTTTGTTAGTTTATTATATTCGAACTTTTGAATTTCTTTCATGTAGTGAATTGCAAGGTGCAAGGCGGCGACTTCATATGAGCCACGGCCGTAATCCTTTTACCAAAAAGAAAAAGAAAAAAAAAGAAGAAAAAACTGCAATCCCACTCAACAAAATATTTCTTTTTCTTTCAGATGAAAACATGTATGTTTTTAAAGTACTTTTAGATTGAAAAACTAATTTCACCCCAGAAATATTTCCCTATGTACAGTATTAAAAAATTTAAAAATTTTCGTACTTTAATTTTTGACATGTTAACTTCTCTATATTTTTCAGACAAAACACAATCTTACTTCTCATCCTAGTACCAAGCCTCGCATCTTGATCTTGAGGTTCGACAAACTTTAAAACACAATCTTAGTTTCTGCTCCAACCTTCACGCGTATGGTATAAAAAATGGTTGATACTATCCTTTTACGAATCATAATTTTTTTGAATTCCGTAAGCAATGGAGGTAAAAGAAATAGTACCAAAAAACTAAAATGTTATATCAAAAGCGAGTAGCTAAATATGAGCTTAAGCATCCATGTTTCGAAGATTCTAGATGCTAACACAGAGAAACTTCCATAGATCTTAATAATTTTATCTACCAATCTCTTTTCCATTTTTGCTAAAAATTCTGTTATTCCAATCTCCTCCACAGTGAGGAGACTATCTGGATCATCGACGGCATCGCCAGCGGATCTAATCATACACTTGAAAAAAGAGAAAGGGTTAAACAAAAGAAACCAAGAAGTCCTCAATTTTATTACTTTATGATAATCTTGCTCTTAACCGGGAAACTGATTCGAAATTCAAATATTCCTACAAATGAGATAACATATGACTCGTTCATCGAAAAATCCCATTTAATTCCTGCCTCGAAGGCATTCCGACAAATATACTAAATCGAGAAAAGCTTGTTTTTAAATTCTATAAAAAGGTATAGTTTAGTGGTAAAACGATTAGAAGCTAACTAAGAATTAGCTAGGAAGCTAGTTTTCTAGTCTAATCCCGATAAATCTTGCATCTAACTAATTCGAACAATGTGCATCATTCCAGAGAAATTGTGTGTTCTCAATTTTAAGATATGAATGTAGAGATTCTGTATGAGAAATTTTCTGTCAACACCTGAAACGAGGGGGCATGGGGTGCAATTTTCAAGCGAACAAAATGGGAAAGTATAAAATTTTATCTCTGTTACATATATCACAACAAAAGAGTAATTACAAAGATTCCATCATGATCCTGTTACATTACAGGACATTTCATATGACAGCATGGTTGATCTTTACAAAGTCCGCCCCCGTCTGTCCCATACAACACTAAACAACAACATTGGTAGCCAATATATGCCCCTGAGCTAAAATACTTTGTTCCTCCCTCCTCCCACTACAAGAAACGAGGGCTTTAGTTTTGAAAATTAATTATCGATAAAATCAATCGCAGATTATTGAGTACGATAGTCTAAGGCTTTATCTTACTAGGTACAATCGGAAATAGTCCAAGATATACTACATTTTCCAATAATGAATATTGGTTTAATTACCCAACAGAAGAAGATCACCACATTAAGTCCGCTGCACCCGGTGGTGGCCACTCCTCCTCTGTCCGATCAAGGGAGGAAAACCAACAAAACGACGTCATTTTGGGGCTGTTGCGGGAGGCTTAACGACTGTGTTATTACGGGGTCTACAAATTCAAGCCCACAAAAATCTGCAGCACAAATGGACCAGCAGGTAGGCCAAGTTTGGACCATTGGCAATATATTCTCTGAAATCATTGATTTATTTGCATGCATGTCTAGTCTCCATCAGTTGGTTGTGTCAGTTGGAAGGTGTAATGAAATATAGCTGCTGCTTATCATGAGACCACTAGTACATTAATCTAGACTTTCCTAAATGATCGACTTGAACTATGGTTCGGTGAGATGCCTATTGCTCAAACAACGAACGTTATGAAACCAATTGCTAAGGCCTCACAAGTTAGGTAAATTTGGGACCAAATCTTTGATGGAAAATGAGATGTATTTCATTGCACTCGATCTTGCTCCTATTGGTATTGCTATTCACTTAAGATTTTTCTTTTTTGAGCAAAATGCATTTTAACCATCCTGTGTTTTGTCGGAGTTGTATGAAATTATTTCATGTGATTTCAAAACTCATCAATTCCCTCTATGTTATAAAAAATGTTACTAATATCCTCCTATACTCTAAAGAACATAGCACAAAACACCTAAATTTCTGGGAGTCTTGTGAAACATTCTTCAAAGCATAGTGTGTCTTAATAATAGAGTTACCACCTAATCTAAAATCCTAAACTTATAGGGAATATATATATATATATATATATATATATATATATATATATATATTATTTTTTTTTAATTAGCAAGTTTTAAAACACATAGCGACTTTGACAAAACACAAAGGGAAATTAATATGAAGTTTGCTCTTTCTTTTTTTTTTTTTCCCCTAGCTCGTGTATCCTTCTGCTTGTCGTAAATAAGATGACTTCTTTTATATGATTAATGTGTTTTTCAGAGTTTGAAAATGAGATTAGCGTCAAAAAGTTTGAAAATAAATTGTACTAAACCTGATTCACTAGCTCAAAATGATTAACCCATAATTACTCATAATATTGTAAGTAAGATTCGATAGTGATGAGCAATACGTACATTGAATTTCGTAAGTATGATGCCAGTAAAAGAATAATGATATTCCAAGTGCGAATTGTCTAAGATTCAGGAAGGCCCATATGCACTGAAATTTGGAAACAAGAGAAAGCTTATACAATCGTTAAATAGATCCCTTGAGAGGGGTAGGCCAAGCCCAAAGATCAAAATGAGAGTAAGATTTACGAAATGAGGCCATGTGAGGATTTGGACCTCATATTAGCCAAGTTTAAGGCAGATTATGCAGAAGTAACAGAAAAAGAGTTTAATTTTACTAGTACGAAAACACAATAAATAAATAAATAAATAAACAAAAAGAAGAAAAGGTTGGCTTAAGTGAAATCGTAACAAATATGCCCTATTCACTCACTTCTCGAAATGCATTGTTCTGATAGAGGATAAAGGACTCGTCTTGAAAGAATTTTTTTAAGAAATTGTATGTTAAGCACTTTTAGAAGAAGCCAATCTAGACGATCCCAAAAACAATTTTGCATCTTGTTAACCCAAAAATGATTATCCTGTCCTGATACTAATCTGTGTTTGTTTTTAAAACAAAGGTGGCAGAAATGGAGAAAGAACTCCAAAGGCAGAAAGAATTGAAGGCCATGTACAAGACAAGGCTGGAACGAGTTCAGAATTATTTAAGACAGTGTCTTCAGATTGCCCAAGACAATGGTTTCTTGGACCTTATGATTGACAACAAAGTTAAACGTGAAGAATCCTTGCTAGCATCTAACAACGTTAGCCCCTCTAGTGTTAGCCATTACAGACCACCTCAGGTGGAAAATCATTCTAATCTTGCTGCCGTTTTCGATCAAGCCAAGATGAATGGATGGCATATCGAGCCCCACGAGGTTGGTCTTTTCAGTAATTGGAGCTTTTTGCGAATATTTGTATATATGTGTAGACCTTTTTTTTTTGTTGGTCGTGATGCTTGTAGACTTTAGTTGTCGCTGACCCAACAATATTGCTTGAAATTCTTCGATATCTTCTATGTTTTTAGCTTATAAACCACATAGTTATCAATAATTCTTGTCACAAAATTCGTTGGATTTTCACTTAAGCCCCTATTGATAAAAATGTTCAAATTTGTCATGGGCGGATTTTGGGCCTTGCGTTCAAATTGAATTGGACCTATGCCCACTCACAACCCTCCTTTCTTTTCCCCCTTTTCTGTTTTGACACTCGCACCCTTCCTTTATACTGAACCCACACTTTAAGAACCCAACTTGTTCTACTTGAATAAGGGCTTGAGTTTTTCTTTTTGTATATAGAAAAACACTTTAAAAAAAGAAAATAAAAGAAAAGAAGACATCTGTTTACAATAAACCAAAAATTTTAACTTTTAAAAAGAACACTTTTTCAAATCTTTAAAAAAGTAGCACAGTTGAGAAAAACTAATCCAAATAAGCCCTAAATGATACTGTACATATAGAAAGGCAACATCGCTTGAAATCTTATTGAATGTTTCAAATTGTTAAGGGAAAATAAATTGCAAAATAAAGAGTTTGTCAGTGTACGACACTCCTATTATATGAAATAATCAAATGGTTAGGTAACTATCGGCCATCCAAATTGTTGTCATGTATAAATTGTTATTGTAATAGTTGATCATTCGATTGATGAATAGATTGAATTACAAGATAGCGTAATGCGAGGAAGCACGGCGGACGTATACAAAGGAAGATGGAGAGGATTTGATGTTGCAGTGAAGCGCATATTTCCTGATTTCTTCCGATTGAACGAACATGGCATCAGCTTCTTTGCACAAGAGGTTGAAACTTTATCAAGACAGCGCCACCCTTATGTGTTACAATTGATGGGTGCATGCCTTGACCCTCCAAATTATGGATGGATAGTGACTGAATTCTTGGGCATGACCCTTAAAGATTGGTTACATGGTCCAGGTAATCCGAGACAGAATTTGTCACAAGTTTGCCCAAGCAAAGCCCGGGCTGTATGAAGTCTTCATAGGCTTGCGGCAGTCACGGATCCGAGTTTGCTCGGCGAAGTTGGACCGTGACTGAACTATAGAGAGATTATAGTCTTTTCTGACCCCATAATTTTTTTGAAGATCTTTTGATATTTTTAGTATGTTTAGTTTATGAAATTACTTAGCCTCCACTAATTATAATGTCATTACAGGCAAGAGAAGGAAAGAAAGAACAATTCCAATTCCTCCATTTAAAGATAGGCTGGCAAAAGCATTGGAAATAGCTCAAGCACTGCAATATCTTCATGAGCAGGAGCCAAAGGTTATACATCGTGATCTAAAACCAAGCAATATCTTTTTGGATGAGAGCATGCATGTGAGGGTTGCGGATTTTGGTCATGCTAGGTTCTTGAGCGATGGAGAAAAGGCTTTAACTGGAGAAACAGGTAAGAAAATGAAGAGGTTTTCGATTCTTGGGAGCACTCGAGTATAGCCCGTACATGAGTATTTTTAACATCCTTATTTATTGTTACATCTTGTAGACTCAAATATTGTTGTGGCACAATATAATTTATAATTTCAGGTACATATGTTTATATGGCCCCGGAAGTACTCCAAAGCTTACCTTATGATGAAAAATGTGATGTATTTAGCTTCGCAATCATACTTAATGAGCTAATCACATGCCAATATCCATATTCCGAGACAGATTATGGTCCTTCAAAGGTACTATCCAAAATTAATTACCCCGGAAATCATGCATCTCAAATAATATGAACTATTATGAAAAACAAAAAATTGTTATTTATAACATTTACTTTGGTTTGGAGCATTACTTATCGTAAGCTTTTTAAATTGTCCTCTCACCTTAAGTTATATAATTTAAAAAAATTTTGATTATGTACGTGAAAGATTTGACATTTGTTGAATACATGAATGTGCAGATTGCATTCGAGGTTGCAACTAGTAGGCTGAGGCCAACACTCCCTGAGCTTGAAGGACTCGAAGAGCTAATTGAATTGATACAACAGTCATGGGAAGAAAATGCTGCAGCAAGACCATCTTTTGCAACAACAACATGCAAATTGAGAAGCATTCTAATGAGGACTGAAAGCCCGATAATAGAGTATCCAATGGTCGAGTAACATCTCTAAATCCACAAAATGCTATTAAAAGTAGGGAAACTGTTGCATTTATAGATGAGAGCACCAAACAATGAGAAGATTCAAATTCGTATTTATGACGATCAAGTCTAAATCACAAATTGACGAGTCTCGCATAAGTAGGATATAATATAAAGCATTATGATTTTGAGTTAATTTCTTGCTGACCCTTTTCTTTGTTGTGAGGGGGAGAAAAAAAAACCAATAAAGTATGGATTCTGCATCTCACAGCTGCATCTCATGATTTAATTTTATATGTTTTGCAAGAATATACATTGGGTCACTCAAATCGTGTTAGGTTGACCTAACACAACCTAATTATATTCTAAAATTTAACGGTCGAATTCTAGTGACTTAAGAAAAAATAAATCATATATATGTACAAAATTTGTCTGTGTAATACGAGAGAGTAGAGAACAAATGCGAGCGCCCAACAAAAGTTACATCACCCCAACTTAAAATATTAACTAAATCATATCATACAAGAATTGAGCACTTTGGACCAAAAAAAGGTGACATTAATTACATGGCACGAAACGTTGGATCAACATGATTCACACTTTTATCATCTCCGTAGTGATCGCTGTACATACTTGATAGAGTTACCATTTCATATAAAAATTTAAATTGTAAAGTAGATATTAATGCTTTTTCTTATTATATTAATAAGCTTGTTTCTTAGGTATTGCACGTAAATGATTTTAATACTTTTTTTAAATGGAAGAGAGTAAAATCCAAACCTGGCCATAACAAATATTGATATATTTAATTGTATTAACAGTACAATGAATGATTGTAGCTCCCTCCTCACCCATGAAGAAGGATTTTATAATTAAGTTGTTATGAGTTTGATCACAAAAAGAAAGGATTTTTCTACTTCCTCCACGCACATCACGATGGAAAAGATTTCATCACGTTGTTATTCTTGTCTTGGTCTATGTAATATTTTTAAGAAGCCAAAATTTCCATGACTCCATAAAGCAAAAATGATGTAGGCCTAACTCACTTTTTCATAGAAAAGACATCTATTTCTACCACACGTAATTCATCTTTCATTCGTCAAAAAACAAAGAAAAAAGAGCAAGAAATTATCTAATAATCGAAACTTTTTTTCTTTTTGTCGTTTTGGTGTTTGTCTAATTGATTCCTCCAAATCATTAAATGTAATCAATATTGATGTCTTTGCAATGCTTCTTTATAAGTTATGTGATCTAATATCCCACTCAAGTTGCAATAGCATGTAGGTAAGCCTAATGGTATAGGAGTGTGGTATGCATTAATTTTGGGATTATGATAAATTATCATATTAATTGACCAACATATATAAATAAACGAATGAATGAATAAATGATGGACGGCTCAAAGCATGTGGTACCTTGATTTTAATTATCAAGGTAATTAATTAGCAGATCATACTAGACGCGTGCAATAACAATGTTTGGTGAAAATAGAAGGGTAAAGTGCCAAAAAATTTTCCGAGTGTTTATGATTGGCATATTTTTCTTAAATTATTATGGTATTTAAAAGTTTAATGTATTTTGATCCGCTACTATATGTTTATCATATCTAATTCTAAAGAGATAAGAAAAACTCCAATTATTTTGAGAAAAGAAAACCTCCAATAATTTAATATAAAAGGAAGATACTTGACATGAATCAAGCTAACAAGATTGGAGAAGCCCACAGAGGAAAGCCGGAATACTTCTTTTCTTGGAATGGTTGTTTATGTTTATGTAGAAAGATTAAGACATGGACAACAAAATCAGAAAAGTAAGATGTATTTTCTGATTGATATCGATATTCATGTTATCGCTTGAGTGGATATTAAAAGCATGTCTCTTGCAATTGGCTGAGTCTTATATAAGATCGATCCATCTATATGCATGTGTCTTGACTAAAATAACCACATTTCATATGATAAAATAAGTGGAGGTCGACATTTATAGTGTTCGATATTGCCACAGATACACGCATACAGCATTGTTATGCTCAACCAGGTATAGTCGGTGCATTCAATGATGAAGACGGCCAGAGGGTGGATTTTTTTTTTTTTTTCATTTATACCCTGACTTCGAAAATTTCTTTCGAAAATATCCTTGTTTTGAATTTATTTTTATATTTATCCTTTTCGGTGTTTGAATTACCAAATCGGTAAATGAGTTATTGTTTTCGGGACGTTTCAAATTTCCATATTTAAATTTTAAATGAATTGTATAATTAATGCGAGTTCGGTAATTAAATTACCGAAACGGCAACTCACCACCGTTTTAGTTTCATAAGACCTCATGCAAAACACATGTTCAGTGGGGTCCCATAAAACTAAAATCGTAGGTGAATTACTTTTTTGGTAATTCAATTACCAAAATTATATTAATTACACAACTCATTTAAAATTTAAATATGGGAATATGAAACATTGGCCCAGCAGATGGAGTTTGTGGTACGTACTGAAAAAGGGTAGGTATATGCGTATAGCTTTTTGGACAAATGGTCCACTTTTTGGCACATTCTTTTGGGAGTAAATGCTTTAGATTGAAAATTTAAAGAAAGCTTGTTTCTACAATACTCGTTTGAATTGACTTTTTTTAAAAGTATTTTTTCTAATAATTTTTGAAAAACAAATTTTTTTAAGAAGCTGAAAATTCTGGCTTCTAAAAAAATATATATTTGAGTTTTTTTTTTTCAAAATTTCAGCTTTTTTGGAGGCCAAATCAAATAGTTATTATAAATTTAATGTAACTTTTTCAGGGAAAAAAAAAGTAATTTTTCTTAAAAAAAAACCAATCCAAACAAGCCCTCAAATATGGCCTTGACTTGGGCACAATATATTTTTCATATAGTTAATTGGATGTGATCAGTTTTAAACTCGGGCAATATAATTTATCCTCCTTGAGTCACAAACTAAGGTACTCCAATATATCATTAATTATGATAGTGGAAACTCAATTCTGATATCTTCCTTTTTGTTTTCACATAAAAAAAATTAATTGATAAAATTCGACCACTAATTAATAAATTTTGAACAACAAAACCAATTCTACAAACCAACCACCAAATTAGTCTCTATCTTCTTCTACACTAAAAGCACCACTATTTCTATCTTTGTGTTTCTCGAGGATAATGAACTCTAATCAACACCTCAATCCTTAATGGCTCTTCCACCTTTTTCTTTGGGTTATGCCTAGTGATGTACTTAAAAATAAATGAATATTATGGCAGACTGTCAGGCATCTGCCCTGAATTATAAATTTGACGTTCACATAATCTAATTGTAGATAACGGCTAATATAGGATATTGTTTCTAGGGCTATAATATTAATAATTTTTTCCAATAAAAGTTAATGTAAATTTTCGCAGTAATTTTAACAGTAGGTTATGCAAGTCCTAATCAATCAAATGCACAAGTGCGAGACACATCGATTCTTAGGATTTGATTTTGTCACCCACTGTCGCTGTCTACGCAGCTAAGTGCGGAGTCTCAGATGACCATTCATTCACCTACTAACCAAAGTAGTCATTCACCTGTTAACGTTGTTTGTCCGGCAAAAGTTTATGGCAAAGGCAAATTATGCAATGGTGGACTTTTGCTCAATTAATTTTCTTGGGACCAGTGGCGGGGCCAACCTTTCACGGTAGCGGGACAAAATATTAAATTTTTTTACTCAAAAATTATATTAAAGAAAAAAATTATAATAAAATATCATGTACACAATTTCATATATATGTTTTTCTTTGAGCTGGGGGGACAAAGTATACATATAAATTTATTTTTTGGTAAATAAATATAAATTCTTTTTGCAATTTTTTGGGTTAGGGGGGGCGGCTGGCAGCTGGCAGCTGGCGGCTGCCCCCACTTGTCTCCCCAGTTTTGCCACTGCTTGGGATGATATTTGTTGCGAAAGAATTTAAATTTAGAAAAAGTCCTTGCTTTTCAACTTTATTATTCCATGTACAAAAAGCACACGACATAATTTTTTATGTTTAAAAATATGATTTATAGAAATGTGATTTTTAAATATGTTAAAAATATTTTTAAAAATTTAAGAATAACTCTCAAGAATGTTTACTAGTAGAGATATTAACTCACAAAAAAACTCCAAAAATACCGTATGACCTGCATATTACCCTAATATAACGTTATGTTTGGTACGTTGAAATGGCGAATAATGAAATGGTGATTCCAACTTTTGATTTTCTTTCTTTTGTTTGGTAAGATTTATTGATGTTGGAAAACTTATTCCTATGGAATCGTTTTTCCAGCAAAAAAATTGAAAAACTCCTTCCATAATTAAACACAAAGAATGAGCATTGCATGAGTATTTGACCTAAATGACCATTATTTTCCAAAACATTTCATCGTATACTAAACGAGCCATAAGAATATAGTCTTTCCTCCAATAAAATAATTTGTAGAACATTGTTGACTCCCATAAGACTTCTCCATGCACATTAAAATAGCAAAATATCTCTCGTGGCAGCACATTAATTTCTGGTTGCAATATTCTACTTCACAGTTTAGCACTACGTGTAATTTTATCTGTTTTTATTAGGTATCAAAATTTATATGTCCCAATCTTCCATTTCAAATTTCACGTATGTGAAAATTCAGAAAAGGTATAGAAATTTTACTTTTTATTAATTGGATGAATTACATATAAATATGCGTTACATCTACCTTGAACAATATATTCGTGCAAATGCCAAATCCGTGTGCATTATTGAGTATATGTATCTTGAGTTCCATTGATAGATTTGATGTTTGAAATGAAGTAGGTTGAATAATTATAATATTACTTTAACCGCATGCACTTTATAAACTATAAATATCTTTATTCAAGGTTATTTATTGTGATCGTCTACTAAACTAGTGACAAGTGAGTTTTACATGTGTGTAAAATTTACGTGGCACATACACAGACATATCTTGATAGATCATTAAAAGAATCAGTAGTCGTTTTCAATTATAATTATTTATCAGTGAATTATTAGTTTGTAACTCCCATCTGAGATTTGATTTCTCGGGCTGACCCAAATCCACCAGTTTCCAACCCATTGATATTCCACGAGGGTCCGCATGAAGCTTACATGGTCAGTCAAAGTAGAAAAACATGTGCAATGATATCATGTCCATGTCTTAATCTTTCTACAGAAGCATGTTATATTATATTATTATTTAATGATGCATGCTAAAGAGTTGCAATAATTTCTTGCTTTAAATTTGTATGATTTTCTTCTCCCTGTGTAACAGCTGCTCAAACAGTAAAACTACATCCAATAATACGATTGTAAAAACGAAAATGAAAAAAAAAAAAAAGAAGAAGAAGAATTGTCTTACTGCAAATATATATATATATATATATATATATAAGGGGCACCTAGAGTTTATGACTTGGTAGTTCGACAGAGCCTAATAATGAGTGGTTAGACTTTGCCAAGTAAATTTCCTTGTCAAAAAAAAAAAAAAATTAGAGAAGGTGTGATCGTACAATCATATTTGTTGGAGAAATCACCCATTTTTAGTAAAGCAAATATTTAAGCCTACAGGCCTGTATCTCCCATGCATGACGAAGACGAGATCGCTAATGAGGTTGTAATTTTTTTGAAAATTCCTTTATTTATAAGATATTTTTATAGCTTGATAATTGGTTAAATCCCCACTAAAAATACTACTTTTCTAAATTATATATTTTTAGTTGTTTCCTTCTGTCAGAGTTATCTTGAAACCTAACAAAAAAATGGCACTACTTGGTTCTATAGAGAACATCATTTTGTGATTTTAGAAATTTGTTTAGTCTCATTCAATCCTCTGAAAAACAGAAAATACTTTTCAAAAATTTGTTAAACAAGAACCTACACTATTTTCATTTTTCTAAAAACAAAATAACTTTTTTTATAACTACAACAAATAGAAGATAAGGTATTTAATTAAACAATAGAAGTACACAAAAGGGATTTAGAATTTTGAGTGTAAACAAGCATTGTTTAATCCTAAGGATCTGTTGTGCAAGTCGTAATCATTAATCAAAAGGATAAGTGCAAAACCCTTCCATAAGTTTTAGCTAAGACACTTGGGTCCACAATCTTGCATGATAATTATTCATGCACCTATAGTAGTCGATCAAATCATGCAGTCAAAACACAATTAACCGAAAAAGAAAAAGAAAATAAAAAACAGTAATTTTATTTTACTTTTTTGTGTAAAAAATTTAACGGCAATGGTAATCCCAATGAGTGGGGGGTTTTGCTTAATTAAAAGTTCACTATTTTTTGCAGTAAATGATTGATCGAAAAATTTTTATAGTAACTTGTTATGATTACAAATTTTGAATCTAAAGTTATATGATTTTATTATAAATATGTTTAGCTTTTAAATTAATTACCTTGAATATATATAACTACAAACTTTTGTGTTTGGCAAAATTGAACATATTTTTGACTATTAAGTTTCTTCGTTGAAAATAAAAAAGGTTATGACAATGGCAAATGATGGTAAGTGGGGTTGCTTGATTCAAAAGGTCTGACTCTTTCCACCGTTTTTCTTTTGGTAATCCCGGTATTAGGTGTCACATTTTGTAGATTTTTAAAAAATGTCCTTCTAGTTCCGCATATTATAATATGGGCTTTCTCGTCCAAAATGAAATAGAAGTTTGAGTAAAATTCGTATAAAACCCGTTTTAAAATTCAGTGATGCCTCATATGATTTAAAAAAGTTACACAGTAGTCCCCATGATTAGTTTTTTGTTAGCTAATAGGCAATGTAACAATGCGCATTCATTACAACTTGATTGGTCGATAATAAAAAATCTCAAAAAAATTGAAATAAATTATCTCCTCTAATTTTAAAATAAAGTGCAAACAAATCCGTCGTTGAGTACAATCAAAATATTTCTCTAAATTATGTGACTTATTATTAAATAATAAAATATAATCTACAATAATTGAATACATATCAACAAAATATGTTCTAGTCCATATGTTGGTTGTCATTTTGTTTTCTTATTTTGTTGATTTGCATTCAGTTATTATTGAATATGTGTGCATTGCTTAATAGAGATTCATTTAAATTAAGAAGTTATACAATTTAAAAGAGGTATTTTTTTTTTCATAAAAGGAAGTATTTGCACTAATTAAAATCAAAGGACAAGATTTGAAAACAAACCGAGGCCTCTATACCAATTTTAGTGCATTAAATATGGAGCCTTATTGTAATTTTCACTTGTTATCTATAAATATATCGGATAAAATACACATTACTCATATATCATCTTTTGGAAAGTACAAGGGGTAATGTGCTAAGTTTGAAAACATAAATAATCAGCTAATTAGATAAAGTACAAAAAAAAAAGGTGCATTTTATCCTAAATATATCTTATCATATGCATTTAATTATTATTGAATATATTTGTACTACTTATTAATGAAAAGTTTTTCCTTGTTTAGGTAGGAAGGATATGAAGGATAGGGGTAAATTAACCTCATCCTCCATGATGCTAAAACTTGATCCTCCCAAATTGAAGGTCAAATGGATAGGAAAAAAAGTTTTATTTGGTGAAATAACTATTTTAATTTTTCTTTGGAAGTTTACATAAATTAAAAAGAAGGAATAAAACTAAAAGTTAATTTATATATAAAATTTATCTCTCTCATTCATTTCCTTCTTAATCCAAATAAGAAAACTTATAATTTTTTATATTCATTTTTGTTATAAAATTTACTTAACCCAAACAAAAATTAATCATCTCCTCTCTTTTATTATAGAGGTGTTCATTGGGGAATTCCTGCCCCAATCAAAAATTTTATTTTTTTGCCGAAATAATATTTGGAAAAGAGATTTTGTTCTATTTTCTGCTTCCATTCACCAATGAGGAACATAATTTTGGGGTAAAAGGGAATAAGGAGGAACCACTAGGGCCTAGGGAATCTCCAAATTTTTTTGTTAAAAAAGTTCAAAACTAATTTTAATGCAACCTGTATCGAATAATTCTAAATTTAAAATATAAATAAAAATATATAATTTAGGCTTCAAAACATAAATGAAAATAAATAACCAAATGTAAAGTATAGCGATATCATTATTTAAACTCCAAATATTTCATAAAATAATCCAAAAGTCCAAATTCTAGAGTATAAAATAAAACACAATGAGTCAGTCTTAGTCCAAAGGAATAAGAATTGAGGATTAAAAAGATTTAAGATATATTATGTTATCACATATGTAATATAACTAAATAATATATATATGTAATAAAAAATTTTAAAAAATTTCGGGGTTCAAGTTTTTCTTATAAGTTAAAATCCGTTCCAATTTTCAACCTATTTTTCCAAACTTGTTTTCCAACTCCGATATTTTTTCCTTAATTTTCCGATTTCCCAAACCCACAAATTTGATTCGGTAATCGAGTTTTCTTGCTACAAGAACAACCCTATTTCATTGTGATTCATTCCTTTCTTTTCCTTTATTAAGATTTGCCTCTTAATCAAGGTAATGTTCTTTTTTTTTTTTTTTTTGCCCTTTACCCCCTCACGCCCAAGCACCCCACATAGGCGCATACTAATTGCCACATGGGCACTCTAATGCAGAAGAAGGGCTTTTTCGTCCAATAACAGTAGAATTTTTGCAGCAGCCAGCAGGAATGTTGTTGTCTTGTTAGATCATTGCACTTCTCCATGCACTATAAAATAGTACCATTTTTCTTCTTTGCCAGCTCAACTTTCACTTCAAAAGGAATTAATAAAATGCAGGAATATAAAACAGAAAGAGTACAAAGTAGAAGAATAAGCTATCACAGATCTTGAAATTTCAGTAAAAGCCTTCTGCGTTTGCTCGTCCATTTAAGTTTTAAGGTAAAAAAAAGAAGAAAATCTTTCTTTTCTTGTCCTTCTCTCTCCCCCACCCCCCCCCCTCTCTTTTGGTTTGACCCTTTTACATCGTTACATGTTGCTCATTGTTCTTGTAATAATCTGGACCCTTTATTTAACTTTTTGACTTAAATTGTTAGCTTTTGGATTTTCTTGTTTAACTGAAAGTACTAATATCCTGTTGGATTGGATTTTTTTTTTCTTAAAAAAATTATATTAAATTTATAATAAGTATTTAATTTGATTTTCCAAAAAAACTAAACCTCTAAAAAAAAAACTCTTATTAAAAAAGTTATTTTTTAAAGTCGCGAAAGAAAGCAATTTAAAAAAAAACCAATTCAAACGATGCGGAGAAGCACTTGTGTGTGTGTGTGATGATGCAGTGATGACAGTTGAGTCGGTGATAGGTGACGTACTAAGTATTATTAATATAATGTAGTCTGAAGATGAGAAGTAGGCTTGGGTGTCTTTTAATATTAAATGCTAATTATCTAGTAATAGGTACATCTATCTGTGTGTCAGTGTGTGTATATAATGTGTGTTTCTGGTAAGTTTATCTACGCCAATGGAAAACCTTAAACTTGATGAATTTGTAATCCCTTCACTCTACACAGTTAGTTTATCAGTTTTTTTTTTTTTTAATTCTTTTCTTTATTCTAAATCCCCCCCCCCCCTTTTCTCTCTGGGTTTTGTGATTAGATTTGGAAGTTGAAGAGTTTATAAACATTTATTATTGTGTTGTTTCAGGTTTTTGAGTTGTTGCGAGTTAAATGGATGCAAATGGTGGCAAAGCGAACAAAAACAGTGGAGAGATAAGCATGACGGAGAACAAGAAAGCAGCAAGTGAAGTGGTTCTAACAATCTATGGAGAGGAGAAGGATTTAAACAATGGACACCCAGATGCTTCAAAGGATCAAAAACTGCAACTTACAAATGATTCACCTCGAAGATTATCAGTTGATTCACCACCTGTTGGTCCACAGAAAGCAGTCCCAGTAAGCTATCCTTCACCTGATAACAATGTCAGGTGTAGTCCAACTCCAAGCCACGGTAAGCCTCCCAAAATTCCCACCACTGAGGCTCTTACTAGACGAAAATCTTTTGCAAATTCAGTGTATTCGAAGCCTAAATCAAGATTTGGTGAACTATCTGTACATGTTGATAGTAACTTGTTTGAAGAAAATGGCCCATCAATGCAAGAATCGCCTTATAGAAATCGATCTAATCGTGCTTCGCGTAATACTAGAATGGGTTCTAATGATACTACGCATAATACGTCAAAGGACACTACTAGAACAGTGTCCATAACCCCGAGGACACCGTTGATGGGATCGCCAGGTTACGCGGGAGGAGTAGATGAGGAGGAGGAGATCTATAAGAAAGTCAGTATTAAGAAGAAGTTGAGACATAGGAAAGTAAAAGCTAAGGTTTTGATTGAGTGGTTAGTGTTTTTCAGCATTCTCGTCTGTTTGATAGTCAGCTTGACTGTTGACAAGGTCCAACATTGGACAGTCTGGAGCTTGGAAATCTGGGAGTGGTGTGTGATGGTTATGGTCACCTTCAGCGGGATGTTGTTTACCAGGTGGTTTATCCGTTTTGTTGTGTTATTGATCGAGCTGAACTTTTTGTTAAGAAAGAAGGTCTTGTATTTTGTCCATGGTTTGAAGCAGAGTGTTCAGGTCTGTCTTTGGCTGAGTTTAGTTCTTGTTACTTGGGTTTTATTATTCGACGGAGAAGGAGTCAAGCGTTCACGACTTGCTGCCCGGATTTTGAATTACATTACGTGGACTATAGTTTCCTTGCTGATTGGAGCTTTTCTGTGGCTCTTCAAGAATTTGCTGCTAAAACTACTGGCTTCTTCTTTCCACGTCAATACGTTCTTTGATAGGATTCACGAGTCCGTTTTCCATCAATATATTTTACTAACCCTGTCTGGCCCTCCTGTTATGGAGTCAGCTCAGATGTTGCGAAGAACAACTAGTGCTACCAGTCAATTGAGTTTTCGAACCAAGATGCGGAAGGATGGGAAAGAAAAGACAAAAAAGGAGGTGATTGATATAAGTAAGCTCCATGAGATGAAACAAGAAAAGGTCTCTGCTTGGACAATGAAGATGTTAGTAGATGTTATTTCTAATTCTGGTCTATCAACAATTTCTGGTAGTCTTGAAGAAAGCTTCTATGATGGAGGAAATGAACAAACAGATAAGGAGATCACGAATGAAGAGGAAGCAATAGCTGCTGCGTATCACATTTTCAGGAATGTCGCTCAGCCTGGTTGCAAGTAAGAAAAGCTGTATGTTGAAGATGTTTTATCATACCTAGGTGGTGGTTTACATAGCTTCCATCAAACTATTTAACACCTTTACAATGTAATCTTTTGCTTAGGTACATTGATGAGTATGATCTAAGGAGATTCATGATAAAAGAAGAGGTGGATCTTGTGTTCCCAATGATAGATGTGGCTGAGACAGGGCAGATTGACAGAAAAGCTTTGACAGACTGGGTGGTACGTAAGATTCTTCAATTGCCATGGGATTTCTCTTCTGGAATATTTCTTTCTTTCTGTTTATTTTTCTCCTAATATACACGTGGATGAAAATTTCTAGTTAGTATGAGGAGGATTTAGAGCATTTATGAAAATACCACTTCTCACTTCCTACTTAGTGCTTTTCCTGCTTCCCAAGTTTCTGGATTCTTTTAAATGAAGATGTTAACTTGAATAATTCCTCAGAAAGATGTGCAATTATGCAAATACTTGTGCTATAGGGTTTATCACGTAAATTAAGCTCAAAGTGACTGCTTGGCAATTTCAGTATCTCATATTTATTCTTCATAATGTGCAGGTGAAGGTTTATAAGGGCCGCAAAGCACTAGCACATGCTTTAAATGATACAAAAACAGCTGTCAAGCAATTGAACAAACTTGTAACAGTGATACTTTTGGTCATAATTGTAGTTGTGTGGCTACTTCTAATGGAAATTGCAACAACCAAAGTTATTGTCCTTCTGTCATCCCAACTCGTTGTGGCTGCTTTCATGTTTGGAAACACTTGCAAGACTATATTTGAAGCTCTTATATTTGTATTCGTGATGCATCCATTTGATGTTGGTGACCGTTGTGTTGTTGACGGTGTTCAGGTAAATTCCACTATATTTTTCTTTTTGGATTATATTTCCTGAGCATTTCTCCCCTTTATTCCATGTATTATTATGTTGCATTTGCAGATGATAGTTGAAGAGATGAATATTTTAACAACAATCTTCCTTAGATATGATAATGAAAAAATCTACTATCCAAATTCAGTTTTGTCTACCAAGCCCATCAGCAATTTCTATAGAAGTCCAGATATGGGTGATGCAGTGGAGTTCTCCATTGATTTCAAGACACCAATGGAAAAGATTGGAGCTCTGAAAGAGAGAATAAAGAAGTAAGTTGACTATTTTCTTTTTACTGCAGTTCCGTTGTTAGTCAAGGGATCTAATATTCAATCTGTCAGCTTAAGTTAATTCTGCAATCTTGTTCATATATTATACGACTGAACTTGTCTCAGGGTTATAGCTGAAATCAAACTATGAACTCATCTTAGGATTATAGCTAAAATCAAACTAAGATTTCATAGCTCAGTTGATCATATCTTGGTTCTTGAAGTAATTTATGTCAAATATCTGCAACGAAAGGTATTCTAGAGAAAGACTGCTAGGTTATAATAACTATGAGGTTGACTAATTTGCAAAGATATAAGCTGATTATCTATACTTGTTGGACAGTGTGCCTCATTTAGAGGCACATAAGCTTTAAAGGCATATGCTTCTTGTCCTCAATGGAGAAGTGTTTACAAGCTTAAGTTGTGCTAGGTTCCAAGATGACTTTCATTTACTGATCTGAACTCAAAACATTTGATTCGTTGTTTCTGAGACCATACTGTTATTTGGATAGCCTGATAAATATTACTAAATTTGTTGTTGACTTGTTATGACAATGCATCTCTTCCTTGCTTAACTAAATTTCCTTGTTCCTGTGAGTTTGTTATGTTGGGTGTCAAGTATTGGAGAATATTTCAGAAAAAGACTGCCTTAAGCTGTTTAGAATCTGAATGGTTCTCCTGAGTGTTCAGTCTATACTTAGTAATGGAGGGAAAGAAAGCTAACTGCAGCAATTATAAGTCATCAGTGTCTGGAATTATGCTGAGAATTGGGATCTTTACATGATTTCATCATAAACATGAGAGAATTGTTTTGGTAACATCCAATTTTTAGTCACTTCATAGCTCCATGCCAAGTGGTTTAGTTTCACAATTTAAAAGTCTAAATGTCAAATGCGCATAGTTTGTAGGAAGTAACTGGGGAATTATTCTCTCTCTCTCTCTCTCTCTCTCTCTCTCTCTCTCTCTGTGGAAATAGGGGTTAACCGACTTCAGAAAACTGCAAGGTCTGCTCTGTTAAGGTTGTTTCCAGTTGTTTCAAGTTTATTGCCATCAGCCCAAAGTCATGGTGAAATTGCCATGTAGGTTGGAAGGTGTCAATTTTTTTCACTAATCCAATTAAAAAAGAGTTACTTACTCTTCCTGCTTCTGCGAACGTGGTCTCGTGTAAGCATATGATTACATGAGCCACATCTATTCTTATTTTAGTCTGTGATGCATTATCGTGCTGAAAATATCTGGGGGAGTTGTCCCAATGATCTTGCCTTCACCGATGAGATCCTCGAATGAACTCGGACTTTTTGCCTGCCTTCTGCTGATAGGGCTTTGGTTGAATTGTCATATCTGAAAATTTCCTTAACTAGTAGCTTGTTTAAGTATATTTGAATTCTGGTGTTGCTTTCTATCACCTCCAAATCTGTCCTTGGAAGGTTTCTCTTAATTCTCTCTTCTTTTATGTGATCAGGTATTTGGAGAAAAATCCCCATCATTGGCATCCTAATCACAGTGTGGTGGTAAAAGAAATTGAGAATGTAAACAAGATAAAGATGGCTCTCTATATGAATCACACAATGAACTTCCAAGACTTTTCAGAGAGAAACAGCCGGAGAACCGCTCTGGTTCTAGAGATGAAGAAGATTTTTGAAGAGCTCGGCATCAGATATGATCTTCTTCCTCAAGAAGTTCATCTTGTTGACTATAGGAAAACAACTGCAACCTGAGAGCATCGGATGAATTTTATCTTCCACAAACGCATTTGTTGCCAATGCTTGTAAGTTCCCTAATTTGGTTGTGAAATGACCACTAACACAATTTTGAACCTTAGAAGTCCCAATTGAACTTAAATGCTGTAAGTAGTCAAATCTTCTTAGTTTGTTTTGGCTGGAGAGCAGATGTGACCAGTGTAAATCTGGAAAGTGGAACGCAATCTGTGAAGTCAGAACCAAGAACATGTCTGTCAAAAAACTAATATGGCACTGCATCCCGTTTGATGCAACTTCTATGTTGATTTATTAGAGGTAAATTGATACCATGACATCCAGTTGCAAGCAAGCCAAGATCACCTAGATTCTTTCTTTTTCTTTCTATTGCATGGCCCTCATCAAAAATTGTTAGTAGATGTGTTGGTCTTAACATCTTGAAGAATGCAGGCACCATCATATGAAACATAAACAAAGCATTGAGGTAGCTCTTGGTTGAGTATGTCGGAACTCTTATAAATAATTGTCAGTTTTCCGAAAAACCAAAGTCTTCACCACCTAAAAGGAGTTGGCTATATAGATATATTGATGTCATTCATAGTCTCTGTCTCCATTAGTTCTATAAATGTGATTTCTCATCTAAGGGTCTCCTTTAAATTCCTCGTATGCTTCCCTCTGCCAATTTAGTATAAATTCCTCTTATGCTTCCCTCTGCCATTTTAGTATCGATGACCTATTCACCTTCAAACACATGCCATCACAAAAAACTCAGTTCTAGGAAAAGGGATTCATGGGAAATCCTTGTTTCTAATTAAAGTAAGCGAATTACTGTTATTGCTTATAACACAGTTCTATGCTTTCTCTGAATGTTGCAGCAGGTTCAATGAGAAAATCCACGAGGATTCATCTATATCAACTTCCAGTCGGTGCATATTTTCGGTGCTAGATAGCATACTGGAGTGCTTCACAAGCTCGTGTTTCAAGAGGAATGACATTCCAAAGAAGAAGGGTAGGAGGGTGAAGTTGAAATATATGTACATATGATCTTGTTTAGTATGCCTGTCAAACTTGTTTGTAGCTTCTTCCATGGCTTTGCATACCGTGTTGTAATGAAAATGAAGGCCATTTTGCATGTCCCTTCCTGTTTTACATCATTTGGCAAACTTATAGTGTGTTTGGAATGATCTTATTTTAAGATGTTTATCCTATTGAAATTTAGAGATATCTTATAAGATTTAAGATATCTTATCATATGCACAATGCATTCTATAGTTGTAAAAAATAAAATAGGAATGATTGCTTATTTCTTATAAGATAAAAAGTATGGTTTTGTTTTAAATTTTCATAGGATGCATGATAAGATTTCTTAAATCTTATAAGATATACCCTCATTTTAATAGGATAAGCATCTTAAAATAAAATTATAACAAACAGAGCATTAGTCTCAACAGGTCTTGTATCTTTACATGCGTAAAAGATGTCTTGTGTTGAAATATTGAGAGAAAATGGGCTATTAATATATAAGTGTATACCTAAGACCTAATAGCTTAAACTTTTAGGTGAAGGTTGAGTTCTACACATGCATATTAAGATCGACTTGTAGCCTGTTTGGAATAGTTTTCTCTGAAATTTAAAATTTGATAAGTATTTTATTTGATAAGTGTCTTATAAGAAATAAGTGTCTGATACAATAAGACTGTTTGGTTTGTTAGTTGAAATGATATTATAAGTTACTTTGATAATAATGTTATTAATTTTAACTCATGATATTTTAATTTTATAATTAAATAATAAATATAAAATGTAAATATTAATTAATTTTTATTTTAAAAATTTTAAAATTTTGAAACTTTAATTTTTAATATTTAATTTTTAACATTTTTATTTTTTATTTTAATTTTTTAATCTTTAATTTTTAAATTTTAATTTTAATATTTTATTTTTATATTCTTATTTTATTTTTAAAATTTTTATTTTTCTTTATTTTATTTTTTGATTTTAAATTTTTATATTTTTATTTTTAATTATTTTCTAACTGATAAGATATAAGATAAGATATAAGTACCCTAAACCTAACTTATATTTTATAACTACAAATAAGACATCTTATAAAATATATCTTATAAGTGTCTTATAATAAACTGATAACAAACAATCTTTTTCATATAAGTTATCAAATAAGATAAGTGTCTTATAATAAGTTCTAAACAAACATAGCATTGATCTGGAGATTCCTGAGGCTTGCTATGACAAAATGCTTAGGGAAATGCTTACAAAACGACCAAATTGAATGGTCTGGCTTTTGATGGTGTGTGGGTTCTATATGTGTGCAAGGTTTATGTTCCGCTACTTTGGATGTCTAGTTTCGTCGTGCAAAAAATGGCCCCTAATGCTTAAAGTATGATTACATCTTGTGTGATTAGAGGCCTCCCAACTAAAGTTCGAGTCGTGAGAATCTGTCAACTTGTGACGTTATATTCTTAATGAAGTTTGTATGTTTAATCAAGCCCAACATGTGGAAGATGTCAATGGTAATCCCTCTATTGGACTTGCCATTATAACACAAGCAAATTCAATTGTGGATTAGATTGCAGAGCGTGTAAGGTGTAGCCATTATCCTATAGATTAGGTTAGCAATATTTCTATGACCTCCCAAGAGATATAGTTTCAATTGTTTTCTTCTAATGTTGATGAAATCTTCTTTTTTTTTTTCCGAGGAATAGCGTGGTATAGGCTGAGAGATATGGGAGCAATATGATTTTTTCCCAAAGCAAAATAGGAAAAGGAAAAAAAAAAAAACTTTAGCAATAGGTATGCAAATTATCCTCTGGACTCACACGAGCTAAATCCAAAGAACACATGAATTTGTTCTTTTTTCTATTTCCTCCTCCCCCCAACCCCACAGTTAAATGCCAATAGCAATTGGAGGACAAGGGTACTACAAGAATCTTTGCTATTAGCAAATTTTATATTTAACATTAGTGGACTTTTAAAATTATTTTATTACAATTGTATCATCGATTTATCACTGTCACACGAACTTGCTATCACAATTTCTGTTCCAAGTTGAAATTGGCGGCTAATACTGAGGTAGAGATTATTATTATTGGTTATAATGGCACTCCAAGAAAAATCTAATTCCACCTGAACTGATGGTTCAATGGTGGATAACCTTATCTTGATACCACAGGCTAAGAAGTTGCCAAGTTGGACAGCAATGAGTTTACACATCAGCACAAAATCTCTCATTCCCACCTCTCATTCGATTCCCTGTATTTTCCATCCCACCTATCTAACCCTGTTAGGTTCAGAATCAAACATTAAACTGTATTGCAACAAATTGCACAGAAAAAAAAGAGCAAAAAGAGAATTTTCTTTAAAAAAAGAAGAAAAAGAAAAGAAATGGCCTCAGTTTCAATGGCCATGGCAAGTACCAGGGTGCAGACACCAAGCTCTGATGCATTTTTCAAGCCATTGCCGGTGAGGCTACCATCAAAGGCTGCTGCTGCATTTGTGAACTCATCAAAATCCAGAGCAGGTGGGCTGAAAGTGGAGGCTTCATTGAAAGAGAAGGCGGTGACCGGGCTAACAGCAGCAGCATTGACAGCTTCCATGGTGATCCCAGAGGTGGCAGAGGCAGCAGGGTCAGACCTCTCCCCATCTCTCAAGAACTTCTTGCTCAGCATTGTGGCTGGTGGGGTTGTGCTTGGTGTCATCTTGGGTGCTGTTATTGGTGTTGCCAACTTTGATCCTGTCAAGAGAACTTGAATAAAGATACAACAACAGTATGCAGGTTCTGTGAAGTTTTCTATAATTCACTCCCATCTCTTGTGTGTCGTTACTTTGTGATGTAGTTTATGATTTCTGCTACCTGGGATTTGAATTTTACCACTGTTTAAGTTGTGAAGATTCTGATTTTGTTTTAGACAATTGCCATGATTATAACCTGAAAGAAATTGGATTCGGGTAGGGGTTCATGATTGGATCGACCTAACTCAAATTCAGTTGGATAAAGTGAAGAGGCAGTTTTCTCATAAATTCTCGGTTATTTGTCTATAAAGCAAACTGCTTAATAGCAATTTACTTGGAGAAAACTGAACGAAATGCACCCAGAAGAAAAGGGATCCAGATGGTCTCCACGCTCTGAAGATAAGACTCTTCACAAAAAAGTACACACCCCAAACGAAAAAGGGTTCTTTGCTATCGAACCTCTCGTGTTATAGTGTTATAGCAAAATTACGTCGTTAACTCTTGTATTCCAAAAACCCTACACTAATCCCCTCGTACTTTTTCAACTTTTGCGCACGTCCCCCAAACACTCATTTCCGTTAATTCCATTGATGAAATAGATCAAAAGACCATTTTGTCCTAATAAAGGCTGGTCAAATAACTATTTTGTCCTAATCACAACACATTTTTGAAACAAAAAACAAAAAGCCAATCACCAAAAGCCACTATGATCTGGCGGTCAGTAGTGCATCCGCTCACTATACCAGTTAAAGCCGCGAAGCACAGGATCGCAGCCGACCTTTCTTCTTTACCCGCATAGGCAAAATACCCACGACGTTGACCCGAGAAGATAGCAAGATCTGACGGTTGGCTTAATAATCGGCCTGCATCGTTCTTCTCCCCACCAGATTGTGACCTTCGTGATAAGCTCTGATCTCCGATCTATTGTGAAACGACCATCCACCGCCACCACCTCTCAGCGCCTCCTTTCTCGCAACGCCGGCGACACCACCGGGCACGAAAGGTTCGCTTGCTCTGCATAAATGGATCTAATTAGGTAATAAATGTTATCTCATGAACTGGTGCCACCATAATACCACAGATGCATTAGAGGAAAAGGAAATCCAAATCATTGGTAGAATCTTCAAGGGTTTTCTTTCAATTATAAGCCCATTGCTGCAATATTTTATTACATTTGATAAATCAAATCTAAATCACATTTTTTGGCATGATTTGGAGTAACCTATCGACGTCCACCATGGCAGCCATGGTAGCAGATTTCAAGCTTTTCTCCGGTGTCTTTCAGGCCACGGCACGCGACATTCTTCGCACCATCAACTTGTCCTGCAGACGGTAAACACGATGGTGCCTCTCACGGATTTCAACGAGCTCCGATGTCTGCGGCCACCGTCTACGGTGGCTCAATTTTTTCTTAATTTCTAATTTTTTTTAATTTTAAAATTTTTTAATTAGTGGCAGGGTGGGTTCTCCCTTTTTTTTTTGTTTTCGTTTTCTTTTTTTAATTTTTGAATATGATAAGTGCAATTTTTAAGATAATAAGGTTTTTTTAGGCTATTTCTACGCAAAATACATTCCCACTCTTATTTTTGGTGAGTATTTCTCACACACCATTAAAATGGATGAAAATTTTAATTGAGAGGTATTGTTGCAATCCTTTAAAAGATACAAGTTAATTAGCAGAGGGTTTTGAAAATAAGGGGCCACCAACTTAATTTTGCTATAACATAGGGAATTTGTTAGAAAAAAACCAAAGAAAAATAACAAAGAATTTTTGTTCTCAAGAAATTAGGGCATTTAGTGTGGTGAAATCAAAGTTAATCTTTCAATAAGATCATCAAAGGTCATAGGATAATAAAGGGTTGTTTAGATTGGTTTTTTTTTATAGAAAAAATAATTTTTTTTCCTGAAAAAGTTATATTAAATTTGCAATAACTATTTGATTTGACTTTAAAAAAAATTAAAACTCTCAAAAAGAAATTCAAATACGATTTTTTCTAGAAGTTAAAATTTTTAGCATCTAAAAAGAAACTATTTTTCGAAAACTGTTAAAAAAAACACGTTTAAAAAGCCAATCTAAACAGTCCCCAAATGGTTTTACAACTACAAGAAATAAGTTCTTTCCTTGTTAACTAAACCTGTTTGGCTCTACTTTCTTTTCTTGTTCTTCTTCTTCCTTTTTTTATGGCTGCTAAGCACCAAATAGTAAAAAGTTACTGAGGCATATGTCACGAAGTTTAATTTGATTGCTATCCTCGTTCTGTTCTGTCTCTCGTAGCTAAAGCTTATGTTTGTAGAATTGCAGAAAAGCTCGTCGTTAAATGATTCAAATAGTTAACGAACATTGATATTTCTCGCAACGTTACAAGGGAATTTAAATTCATATGTGATTAGTCACAGACCATGTTAAGATTCTAAAAATGTGCCATCCGAAATATAAGCAAACGAATCAAGAAAGACACAATTATAACTTAAAATCGACGGAGGAGTGCCTCGTAGTTTTCATCAACGTTACATCGAAACTTCCGATGTAGTTTTGGGTCCTAAGACAACCGAAAGCAAAAGGCCTAGGATATATATATATATATATATATATATATATATATATAAATACAAATATATTTTCTAAAAACAAATGTTTTCTGGTAACAATGTTAAAGATCTTTGGTCTTTTTCGACAATTAACCACCATTTCATTAATGTAGCTCCAATCCATTCCTTCAATCATCTGTACAGGGAGACTCCCCAACCAAAACCAACACCCCCCCCTCTCCCCCCCCCCCCAACCCTGTATATCTATGGCTTCATATGCGGCACGCGACGCCATGACCGTGGATGAACCTTGCATCTTCCTTAGTATAAACATGGGTTTCATTCTTCAGCCTGCGAAAAGATTCAAGGTAATTGAACTTGTGAATCGATCAGAAAATCTTAATTGGTGAACATATCAAGACGCACAGAATCTGAAATTCAAGTTCCTAATCGAGGGATCATGGAATGGCTCAAGTGATTGAGATTACTTCTTTAAGGAGCAATGATCTAAGTTTGAATACTGTGGAGGACGGGAGACTGGATTGAAATTGGGAGTTTGCAGAAAATAGACAAGGTTCGCAATCGAGACTGAAGTCATAAGCTTAATAAAATTCTATGAACTCACGTTTTGGCCACAGTTTTATTCAAGATTGTAGAGGAGACGAAGGAGGCCCCATTGAGATATAACAACTCCCCATCAATTCTTTCTGCAATCTTCTTGTCTAATTTCCCAGCATCAATACAGAATGGTTGATCTGAGGCCTGGATTAATAATACAAAGACGTTACTGCGTGCAAGCAAATTTGAAGAATAATTGTCAAACAAAGGGTCCGTTTGAATTGGCTTTTTCCATGAAAAAATATTTTTTTCTTTTCTTTGAAAAAAGTGCATCTTTTTTTTTTCCTTCAATAAATTCTTAGATTAAATTTTGAAAAAGCTGAATCTCTAAATTTTTAGAAAAAATATTTAAAAAAAGCCAATTTAAACGAGTCATAAATATGTAATAAAAAACAACCTTGATTTTATACTAACCATAACCCATCCCCATGTATCCGCAAAAGATGGCACATGAGCTGTGTATGCAAGCACATCTGCATCATCATCCAAAAATTTTCAGTAAGGTAATCCATATAAACGAACCAAAACCTTGGGTCGATGCTGGATCCGAGACCAGCGAACCACATTCTTATAACTTAAAATTACTACAATATTATGATTCCGAAAATTTTAACTTGTAATTTCGACAAAATATTTCAAATGAACTCGCTGAGGAAATAATATGTTGTATTAGAAACTTACACTTGAAGACCTGTTTTACTGTATTATAAATTGATGAGAAGACCTCCTTATGGGTGAACACACCAGCAGGTCCAGCCTGAGCACATTGTGATTTCCATTAGCAAAAAAGAATACTACATGAAGACATATATAAATTGCTAGTCTAATTTATGCAGTAATTTTTGTCAAATTAAGGCAGCATGGTGAAAATATAATTTACTAATTAATTCAAAATATAAGAAAAATATTCTTAAAAAAAAAAAAAAACCAACCTGAGTAACAAAGATGCCGTTATCACTGAGCTTAGGCTTGAGAATGTTTTCATAGAATGATTTTGTATATAGTTGATAGCATGGCCCACCTTCCACTGGATCTGCTAAATCTCCCACTATGATGTCGAATTTTTCCTTCCTCCCCTCCAATTCAGCTCTTTTTTGAGCAAAATATTGAAGTTAAATAATTATTAGCATATATGTAATAATAATCAAACATTTTAAATCTTTTCCTAGGCTTTTTCTTTCTTCCTTTCTTTCTTTCTTTCTTTCTTTTTTTTTTTTTTCAAATATTGATTCTGATATCACAGAAGAAGATTTTTGGCTCGTTGATCTAACAAGTCCACTTCTTTTACTAGGCTTTTATTGATTCATTATCACGTTTTATCTTGGTAGGAGAATTGATAAGAAATTAGTTTATAAGTGAGTTTTATGTGTTTAAATAATAATTTGAATTAGTAAATCCAAATATATTATTTTAAGGCTCACATTATTCTCGCCTTAAATGCGAGATATATTAATATCAATAATTCTTAATATATCTCGCATTTACAAATCCTTTGTTTTTCGTTTCCAACCAAAGCTTTTCTCCTACAACTTAAAAAAAATTAAAATTTTTAATTTTTAGAAAAAAGTTAAATTTGAAATTTTTTAAACTTTTAGCTTTTCTCAAAAGCCAAACTAGCCAAATATATTCATGATAAAAAGATATGCTTTTCTTATAATTTTTTTACTAGAAAAAACCGATTTAAACAAGCCCTTAAAGATGATGATCTTACTTGGCGTCGTTGATCACTAAATTAAGCTTCTTGTTGCGAAACGCATCGTGGTTTGCTGTGAGGTACCTTCGGCAGAAATCAACAACCTCCTGCAAAAACGAATGTGAAATTTGAATATCGATACCACTTGGAAGAATGTATGAGCAAACCCAACATATCGAAAGTCCAAAATAACATCAATTATATTGCATTACCATTTTGTTTAAATTAAAAATTTGTAAACTTAGTCTATTTCTATTTCTATTTAATGTGATAATACTTTATTTAATTTAATAACTTTTGTAACCTTTTAAACTTCATTATTGTTGCACACATGCATGACGAAAAGATTCTTCCTTTTTCGTATCTTTTGATTGAAATTTGAAGGGACACAAAATGATAGTAAGAGTATATATGATGAAAAGCAATAACAGTTAGCCAGGTCAACTTAGGTTTTATATACACGTACGGGAGTATGCTACTTTTCGAGGAAGTAATTTAGCCTCATATGGAAAAGAAGGAAAAAATAAAATACACCTTGCTGATTATAATTTGCTGAATTAAATGCTTACCTCTTATTTTTAAAAATTTATTTAACAATAACTCTATTTTTTAAAATGACATATAACCCTCTTTCATCATTTTTTTTTTGGGTCAGGCATATTAATTAGTATGTTTTAACGTGACACGATGGGTAATATGTATGAATTATTACAAATCGAAAGGCAAAATAATTGATATAATAAATGCCACATTTGACCTCATCGATGTCACACATGACCACTTTGACTATTGACTTGTGCCTGAGGGCTTCCCTTGCTGCTGACCCTTCTCCACCTCCCATTATAAACATGGTTTTCGGGCTGCAAGCAATCAATATTGTACATAATTCTCTTGTAACATTGTATAACATTCACGAATTGAATATAATGGTGAATAGTAATATAATATATTTATGATCATTATTTAGAGAATCCAAGCAAAATACATGCTGCTATTGAATCTCTTGTAACGTTATAATATTATAAAGGAATCACAATTCAAAAGAAAAGGAGAGAGACCGAGTCAACATGGCGCTTCTCGATCATATAAACTTATAAGTAACAGAATAGAAACTATAATCATGCATGTTCTCAAAGGGGCTAAACATACGCAATGATGATGATAATGGTTTATTATAATTAGCATTGCATAGTATAATATCAATTGAGAACTCACTTGGGGTGACATAAGAGAGCTGGATGGATCAAACATTCATGATATATAAATTCATCCACTTCTGCGCTCTGCATCTTTCCATCAATCACCAACACCTACATTTATATATTTATATGCACGCATGCAGATCATAATTAATAAGACAAAACAACAAATTTAATTTGCTGCAATTTGTAGCTTGACCAGTTGATGATAAGTACTAAACTAATTATATTATGATTAGTCAAGAAAAAGAATAAAAAGAAGCACAAATATAAGTAGCTACCTTCCCAAAATGCTTGGTGTCCAAGAGAGCAATGTCCTGATACTCGCTTGTTCCTTTATGCAGCACTCTACATATAGAGAGAGAGATATCAAATCCTTGAATTTAATTAAATTAAAAAATAATATTTCTATTTGTATAACGTAGATTCTAAAGTGAATTCAATTTTTTTCGAACCCTACATATATCTAAAGTTTCATGCACGAGATTATCCTTTTTATTCATACTATAAATTTTTTCCCGGAGGAAGGGGTGGCGGGGTGGCAGGGGGATAGAATAATGTTGTGCATTTGCTAAAATTGTTTTTAAAAAAATAATAAAAAACAAAACTACTTTTTTCTTAATAAAATGAAGATGAAAAGGAGAGACTCGATCATGATAGTAATAATCGAATATTATTTGTTTCCTTTTACCAAAAACAAAGAAAAAGATAACCAAAAAAAAAAGAAGCAATATCAAAGATTATCCCTACAACTCAGTACGTATATCAAAATGAACGTAACATTTCTGGGACGTTATGCTCATGAGACCCGCGAGACTGTATGGCATATATACATAACACGAAACACAAGCAAAAATACCTTCGTTCAACCATATTAAAAATCATATAGTATCATATATTTTCGTGCACAATCCTTTAAAATAAAATTAAAAAAAAAACTATATATAGCATAATATTCAAGCATTATACCTATTCAAAGCAAAAGACCATTTGAGGTCGTGGTCAAGCTCTTCCTCATACCAAGAATTATCACTACCATTGATCTCTTTCATAATCACGATACGATGATCTTTCGGCTCGTAATGAGCTTTAGACAAACCATTGCAATGGAAGAACTCCACAGCCTCAGTACTCATGATGGATGAAAAATTGGGTTGAAATAAAGACAGACTTTGAAGAGCTTAACCAACTACCAATAAAAATGTGTACAAAGAGTGTGAGAGTCCAGAGCGGCTTTTTGTGAGGATTGAATGTGGCAAGTGTAACCTCCTTTTTATAGAAGCTCAAAGCTGCTCTAAAAAGAAGATCCATAATAATAATAATAATAATAATGATAATAATAAATAATTCTTGCCTTCAATTTTTCATTTGTCACAACCTTTCTCGATTTCATTGTAAAAAGTTGAAACATTTTTCTATTCAATGTCAACATACATGCGGGCAATCATCTAGTCAATTGACAAAGACCTAACGAGGAATAATGTCAAAATGGTGCATGTATATAAACGCCGATGTAGCACTAATCGGTCAATGTTTTAATATATAATATTATCTAATTTTTGTATTTAATTCTATCACTGATCAGTAATCAATTAGTAACTAATTTGTGGCTGATTTTGTCGGTCACTAAAAGCCTTCTTGTCTTGTAGTGATTCATGCTTTGGGAAATGCCAGTTGCAACTCTTACTAATTCTAATTTTGCGAAGTATACAAGTAATTTTAGAGTATCTTTTCCATTTTGTAAAATTAATTAACTCTTGCTGAAAATTTTATATACAAGTATTAAATTATGTCCTACAATTGTTAGATATTATTGTTTCCTGATGTAGATAAATTAAATTATTAATTTTGGAGTTCTTAATAATATGATGATAAACAAATTTCGACATCTACACAGCAAAGTGTTGGCATGTTAAATTTTTGAGGGCGGGTTGATGATGTGTGTGGCTAAGAAGTGGATCTGTGACAAAACATATTTGAGATAGCATAGCATGCGCCATGCGCATTATGTATCGAAATTATTTTCAGATAGAAAATAATTTCTTTTTTTTTTTTGGTGGAGCGCATGATTTACAGGAGGGCCCACATTTGTACATGCGGAATCACAAAACGACGTCGACGACATAGTGTACCATGAGGGTTGGATAATATATATACACACACACATTACCAATATAATTGTAAACAATTTAGACATAATTCACATCTCAAAAAATGGACTTGATACGTCAAAATGAAATAAAATAAATCGTTAATATATTTGGTATGTCGTAATAAACTTGGGAGCTGTATTTTCTTACTAATGCTATTTCTATAAATTTGTGATTAGTCATTTCTGACCAGACACACAGAATTTTAGTTTTTTTTTTTCTTAGAATGAACTCATTTGTTAAAAATCTAAAGTGTCTTTTAATATATGTCCCATTGTCATATTATATATTCCTGTCCTGTACTAAAAAAAACCTCAAGATTCTACTTCATCTTGAGCTATTCCTTTTATTTATTAATCAATTAGTTGTGGAATGGAACTTCAGTTTAACGTACACCCATAAATTTGTGATTAGCCATTATTTCCTTATGAGATAAGCTTTTCAAATTTTTTTTCCAAATCTTAAAAACAAAATGGTCTTTATTAATTATGGGATAAGTCTAGATCATGGTTTTAATTATGGGATAAGTCTAGATCATGGTTTTAATTATGGGATAAGTCTAGATTTCTATGCCAATCTCGAACGGGATTTAGATCGGTGAGCAGATAAGTAAATGATCGTGTTCGAATTAACGAGAAAGATGAATATAGATAAGAAAAACATTTCGACAAAAAAAAAATAAGGGAAACATGATATTGTATATAATTATTGATACGGCACAAGATTTTGGTTAATAATTACCTATTTTTTCTTATGTTTGGGATAAACATAGAAAAGTAGAAAAATTTTATTCTAGTTACGGTCTTAAATGTAACCAAATATTTGTTATGTTCCTAATCCTAAAAATGGTTTGAAATTTTTACATTTAATTTTTTAAGATAGCAAAAAATTTGTCGTACTTGAAAGTTTAACTAGTATAAATTTGAAAAATATATTTATTACATCTCAAGGTGTTACAAATTTTGAATTTTGTTTGGTGCATGCTATATTAGCTACATGTCCAAGTGTAAAACAAACATAACTATATTCTAAATATTCCAAACATAACAATAGTTAGCTAAGTTTCTAAGTATAGCATCAAATTTTGGTTACCGAAAATCCTTACACTTGGACTAACGTTACTAGTCAATTTTGTTATATTTTTAAATATAACTATAAATTTAAATATTTATAATTACTAAGTTGGTTTTTTTTAGTATATATGTAGTGTTTCTTGGAACTTTGTGCTATATATATTATTAGATTAGATGAATTAGCCTTGGCGCAGAAAGACTATGCCTTTTATGCAAGGCATTACACTAGTTATTTTTAAGTTTTCGATTTTTATGTCATTTTTCACAATATTTGACGCAAGTCATTATTTTTGTAAAAGATAACCTCAAATATTTGAACTACTCCAAGTGAATCCTAAGACATTAGTCTAGTTTTAGCCATGAATTATCATGGATATCATATATACTAATTGGAAGTGTGCAAAACCCTTCTTTTGTGTTTTTGTTTTCACAGTGGGACACAAAAAAGTTAAACATATAAAATCATGTTATAATATGCCGACATTACATTAAATTATTTGCTTACCTAAATGTCACTATTTATCTTATCCATACCACAATTGGACGTTACATAGAATTGCAGTTGTACGCCAGGCAAAGTTGCCTACTTACAAGCCTACCTCATAGTTGTAGCCGTGCCAAATGGAATGAACGTAACTAATAAAATGCAAAGTGTTTCCAGTATGAACTTTCTTTGGCGATGGACACAAATTGGTTAAGATCGATCAAATTTATTTAAATTGATTAAAACTTTTAAATTGATTTAGTTATTTTACATAGTTAAAAGATTAATTGGTTAGTTTTAAATGAAAATTAACTGATTTGGTTTAGTTTAATTTAAAATAAGTCCATAAACCAAATCAAATCAAATTATATTCATTCTTAATTTTATGTATATGTTAGTTAAATTTAGACGAACTATGTTCATCCCTAATTTTATGTCTATATTAGTTAAACTTGTAATATGAATGGTAAATCAAAGCTGACCTATTCGTTAATGTTTCTTTCCATGACATTATTGGGTATATTTTTATTTATTTTGCTTTTCTGAATTTTATGAAAAAATTTAAAACTTTTTTTTTTTATAAAAACTGAAACTAACCCAAACCAAACTGACTTTAAAGATTTTGGTTTGATTTGGTTTTTATTATTTAATGGTACTAGAAATCAATTGATTAGTTTCTAAAAAAAAACCAATTGATTCGATTTGATTTGGTTTAAACTAGGTTCCAATGCAAACCAAATGAAATCATATTTACTCCTAAATTTCTCGTAACATTTTAATAATAATAAATTATCAAAATAATATAAATAATTATTATTTTATTAAATGACTCTCATGACATAGTTTGATCAAGTGATGAATTCAAGGGACAAGGAGCAGACAAGAAATGGAGGGGTGGGGATGAGCGGGTCCACACTGCCCAAGGGGGGCTGGGGAAGCAGAAGAGAAGGAAAGAGGGATGTGCAATGGGGCGTGCGGTGATTCCACTAAGAAGTGAAATTGTGGAGACTCCACTCTCTCCACACTCTCATAATTCATATCTCCAGCTGCTTTTTTGTTACGTTTCCATGTTAAATTCCTTACAACCAAACAAAGTATACATATTATTGAAAGTGCGCATTAAACTAATAATTTAATACCACAAAAAAAAGTTAATTAGTAACCACCCTCCACACACACACACACACACACACATATATATATATATATATATATATGTATATGTATATGTATATGTATTCCTTCAAGTCATCAAATGTTGTCTAGCTAATCTAAAAATTTAAGGAGTTTCAGTACTTCTAATATTGAACATTCATGAGACACAGAATGAAAAAAAAAAAAAAAAAAAGGCGGAGGGAGGGGGGTGTTGTGCAAAAATTCCTAAATCTCTATACATGTTTCCTGTATAATATATTAAGATGCATGGTTCCATCCTAAAATCAATTGAATATAAATAAAATCAATAAATATCTTATACGGTAATCTTAAAAGCTTATAAACATTATTAAATCGAATCAAACACGGGGTTTTACTCGTTTCAGATCCATTTCTTGTCAAGGACCCTAAAATATTGTTATTGATAAAGAATCTTAACTTGTGGTTGATCAAGTGGTCTAAAATTATTAAGGGTAAAATGTATCAGATCGCCTAATTTATTAAAAATGCACCAAACTTCTCTCTGGTCTAAAAGACCTCTCATAACCTTGCTATGATCCATAAAAATATATAAAACCCACTTGCTATTAAAAAATCCATTATCTCTAACCATCATTGTTCAAAATTACCCATACTATTGTTCTCTCTTTTACAAAAAGAAATGTTGCTAAAAAGATTTGAACTATCAACCTCAAATTAAAATAGCAAATAATTTTAACCAATTAGGCTATAAATAATTTATATTTGTAATTTGATTTTAGGTTTATTTATATTTAAGATATATAATGGTACGTATAACTTTTATATTTAAATTATATATCTTAAATATAATGGTTTATATCTTAACTTATAATAGTTTATTTATATCTTAAATATAAATAAACTAAAATATACAAATACTTATTTTTAACTTTATTTATATTTAAGATATATAATGGTATAACCTAAATATAATGGTACTTAATTTATATATTAGCTCCAGTGAGTGGTGTTTGAACACATACAAAAAGAAAAAAGAAAAGAAAAGAAAAGAAAAGAGTGGCGTCAACTCTATGGCACGATGGGGAGACGAGAAACAATTAATTTGAGATTATTTTAACTATCAAATGTTTAATGAAATGTGTCATCATGTCGGGACATTTAATTTCTCTTGATTAGCCGCCAAACTTTTAGCAAAAATTTTACCTTATAAGAAATAAGCAATTCATCCTATCTTATTTTTTACAACTATAGAATGAATGGTGCATGTAATAAGATATCTTAAATCTTACAAGATATATCCAAATTTCAATAAAAATAAGTATCTTAAAATAAGATCATTCCGAACACGCTATAAATGTATATTGGAAATTAATTTTAATGGCAGAAGTGATGTACTTAGTTCAATCCATCCATATCTCATTGCCTTAACATTAATGTCATTTTAGTGGCCCAAATTGATTCATTTTTGGAATTAATCTTGGAGATACATGTCACTAAAAAATTATTTACTAATTTTCATTTCTTATTTTGTGGACATATGTATATATTCATCAGGAAAAAAGGGAACGTAATGACTAAAAATATGAGAATATAGTTTCTTTTCAAAATGTTCCTTAACGATATATGTCCTCTAAATCAACTCCGTCGTGCTTCTTTTTCTTTTTTTAAGAAGAAAAAAAGAACAAGTAGAAGAAATGGCATATATTTGTTTATACAAAAAAAAAAAATTTTAAAAAAGACTAGTTAATGAATAAATAAAATAAGCTAAGCGTCACACAAAAGTACTTGATGAAAACATTATAGTTCTTTTCCGAGGTACACTTTAATAATTGTGATGTTGTTCCGAGCCACTTCATCATCATGCATGTCTTGACCACATTTGATAATGGTGTTTTATTTAAGCAGGACAAGTAAATAATTGGTATTTTAAGCGCATGCAATTCATTATGGCACACATAAATATAAAATATATATAGAAGCATTCATACACAAATACACGAATCGAATCATTAATTTTTAAAGAGTTGCATAATTAATCTCAAAGTAAATCTGCCACGTAATGAAGGCGGCAAGTTGCTTGCATGTGTAAAAGGGTTATTTTTCAGGGGAAGAGTGGATCGCACATATTTGGTGTGGCTTATAATCTGAGTCATGAATCTCGAAATTTGGACAAACTATAAGAAAGAAAGTATGGGGACTGTGAACTACCGAGTTTGATTTGTTCGTACATGTGCCAATATAATACACATGTTGAAAGATGACAATATAATGATGTCAATTTGATAAGAGTCCACATAGTACTCAAAATCGTTACTTGGTGCAAGCATGCCTATCCATGTTGCAGAGATGCTATAAGAGCATTGAGGACAATCACCACTGAGGAAAAACAACGAGCGTCTGCAATGCATTATAATCTTTTATTGGTGGGTTTTCCATGGTTTTTGTTCATGTGGAAAAATGGTGAAGACAATTTCACGTTTTGGATGTTTGCTATAAGCTGAATCAGAACCATGTATTGCCTCCGTGTGAACCATCACCATCTTGGTTAGCTAGTCTCACATGCGACATTATCTAATAATTATTCGTGCTTTCAACTAAAAAGATTCGATGAATCAAATAAATATTTGCATAGAGTGGTAACAGGGACATAAACTTTACAGGCAACACATATATCACGTGAGCATTCTCGTTTTGAAGCAATGCAGTCGCTTTATGTTGAAAATTCCTAACAATGTGATATTTAAAATGCCTAGAGAAAGTTCAAAACTAGTTTGATCCGAAGAGTTTCATTTGTTTTTTCCCCTAACTCTTATCTTACGTAATGTGCTGGCCTTTCTTCCCCTGCCTTTCTTTCACTATTCCTACCCAGGTCCTCCCTTTTTGCGTTGCTTATCCAGGATAGCACCAATGCATAGCAAGTCATGCAACAGCCCTTTATATACGCAAATTATACCATATACACAGTAACTTATGTATACCCACCAACTTACATGTATCTTCTGGTACCTGTTAAAAAAAAATAAAAATCCTACATATATATATATTTATCTTCATCATCTGCTCTCTCTCTCCCTCTCTCTCTCTATCTCTCTCCTCTCACACACACAATCACGCACTCTCTCTCACACAAATATACACAAACGCGCATAGATCTTGGTTTGCTCTTTCTCTCGCTACGTGTGTTTCTCTCTCTCTCTCTCTCTCTCTCTCTCTCTCTCTCTCTCTCACGCACACAAATGTAAACTATCTCTCAAGCAAAAAGATCTTAGGTCATGGGTTAGAGCTTATGCATGCAGGTGACGAGTTGCTCGATGGGTGCTCTCTGTGCTCTGTGTGTGTGCGCGCACTCTGTGCAGGTGTGCTCATTGTGTGTGTGACGGTGATTGTTGTGGTGGTGGTGGTGATGTGTGAATATTTGTGTTTTCGCAGAGAAGGAGGGTTTTTTTTTTTTTTTGTGTGTTGTGAGCTTTGGTTGTGTAAGAGAGGTTGTTGTGAAAGAAAGGGGTGATGAAGGCTGTTGTGGCGGCAGCGACGGTGGTGTGTGAATGTGTGGGTTGGGCAAAGAAAAACAGATGTTTTTTTTTTTTTTTTTTGTGTTGTAAACTTTGGTTGAGTAAGAAAGGTTATTATGGAAGAAAGTTTGTGAACATGTATATTTGTAATTGTGGACATTTTGATCAAATTTATAAACATGGTATCCATAGGTATGAATATGTCGTTTACAAGTATGAACGGGTCGATAATAAATTGTGGACACGTAGTATAAAAATTATGAACATATAATATAAAAATTGTGAAGTTAAAATTATGAACATGAAATACATATTTTTTAAACAACAATTTTTTTAATTTTTTGAAAACTAAAAAATATATTAAAAAATATTGAAATAATTAAATTGTGAACTTACAATATAAAGACTATAAATATATATTTGTCAATAATTAAAAAATATTAAAATAATTAAAAATATTAAAATTGTGAACACATAGTATAAAATTTATAAATGTATGAAATATATATATTTTAACAACAATCTTTTAATTTTGTGAAATTTAAAAATAAAATATAAAAGAAAATAATATTAAACTGAAAAAAAAACTTGTATTCATTTTTCTCTCCTTTTTCCTCCTCGTCAATTGCTGTGCATTTTTGTTCATTGGTTTTTTTTTTTTTTTTTTTTGGGAGTTGAGCGCATGATTTACACCTTCAAATATAAAAGAAATTTGGATAGTTTGCACCACAAGTTGTACCCATCTAACTCCTCAATGTTTTACTAATGTTCCAATCAAAAGGCCATAAGAAATCTACCATTAATCACAGGAACAAAGTCCTTCGTAGATGAAGGTGGTCACTATTATTATTACAAGAGCTTAATGTTAAAGAGTACAGTAAAATCTCGGTTTTTCTGCAAGATGCTAGACCTTATCTTCTACCTATCAAAAGGAGCACTATAAAAAATTCTCTGTTTGACTAAAAGTCACTCCGTAGGTGACCTTATTCACCCTCTCCCCTCCCTCTCCATCCAAAGAAAACTTTCTGCCGCCCCCGGCCCTCCCTTAGCGTCATAAAGAGGAGGAACTATCAACTTCATGTCGTGTCGGAACCATGCAAAGAATACTATCTCACTGTGTGTTTAATCGAAATATTGCACAACCAGCCGCTTCTCATAAAGCTTCCCTCTTGGTAAAGAGTTTGTACCATCATCAACTAAAAATCTGAATGATACAGACAAACCAAAGTTGAGTGAGTTATGTGTGACCGACAAAGAGGGCACTCTGGCTTTTCATTGCACCATTCCATAATGCAAGTCCTACAAACGAATAGATCGACCAAAAACATTAGATAACAGGACGAGTAAATGGCGATGAAGGGGTGAAAGTGTGGGCGGAAGGCAGTAACATGATAAAATATTGCAGACTATGGGTTTTGAGATGTCTATACCAGCAGAATACATGACCACAAGGGGTTGCTGTTGGGTGATGACGATTGCTCAGGCAAAGCGTGCATTTGCTTACTCCACTTGATTGAGACTAGATAATTGCATACCAATTTGAAGGTTATATTAGTTGTCACATGAAACGGATGATTGGTGAACCAGGTACTTTTACAGAGCAAGTTGACAAAGAGAGAAAATACCTCAGATGTTGATGCCGATTCAGATATCCAACTTCCCTTCTCAGAGTCCCCACTTATCACGTTGCCTTCTTCATTTAATATGGGTAGACCACGCCCTACAGGCCATAAAGAATATTGAAAACTATTTCACTGGGCTCGCAAATTCAAATAATTGATTCACACAACACAAGTGTCCTCCTTAGCACGTAGGGTTCAATGAAAAGGTTAGTGAAAATTTTCTTTTGTTCATTCTTGTTTCTTTACAGAGGGTGATTCCTCGCTGTCACAACTAGTAAAGAGGGTCTCAGAAGTCAGAATGTTATCAACCGAACACAGTTTAGGGCAACATTTTGAATATGCATCCAAAATACTATTTCTGGCATTTATATACAGGCTCAATAACTCATCTTTGAACACAAAATTGCTAATTCATAACATATGAGGAACAGACTTTGAATTTTGTTTTATTTTATCTCTGCATAAAATTTCTTCATCTTACAACGATACCTTCATACAATATGAGATGTTAAGCAAATTTTAAATGATGGAAGATTGTCAGCACGGACCAGCATGAATTCGAGTAAACAAAGAAATGCCAAGCCTATGAGATACTAACAACAATTGCAAGATATACATGATCAATTAGAAAGAGCGCATCACAGCACCTGTGGAAGTTTGGTAGGACCCAAGAGATGTTGGTTGGATTGAACTAGCAATAGAAGACAAATTGCTTCTCCTCAATCCTTCAGCAGCAAGGATACAGAGCTGAATTAAAAGAAAAACCCCTAATATCTGATATCTGCGCCAGAAACATTTGAAGACATAAACTCTAATTTTCCATGCAACTGACGCAAGAATTCATATTGTTGCAGAGAATAGTTCCGTCATTCCATATAACTAAAAGTCAAAAGAAAAAAGTATTTGGGCAGGTGTCATCTCATTATGCAAAAATAAGTACACACTAAAAGTGAAATGTCCAAACCCCAAACCCCTGCCACAGCTAGAAAGGGAAGTAAAAAGAAGATGGTACCATTTTATTCATTGAGGCTCCAGGATATAGGCAACAAGAGGGGATAAGAGAGCAAGGCAACATACTAATTCTTTTGTACAACAGTAAAGTTGAGAATCTGAGTCATCAGCTACCCAAAGAAAGAAGAGGACCATTGCAAGAAAACAATACTCATTTTGCAGACACTGGAAGACACAATAAAAGTCACCTTTCACATCCTCAACCAAAAGAAATCACCAGTTAATAATCAGTAGAGTTGGATGTACCTAGGCCGTTGATTCAACGGCTTGCCAATGAAAACATAACGAATCCCTGCTGCACGTTTTGATATATGATAATAGAGGCCTGTCACGCAAGACAAAAGAATAGAAGGATAACAATCACAATCTATTTATTATTCTAACCAAACCCATGAGGTGTCAACTAAAAATACGTGAATTCCATATATCCTAACCTTCAAAATAGAAGAACATTAGATTTGTTCGGAGGACCAACTGCAAAAAGTCACGCGCTAGAGGAAGCATCTGAAAGATACAACAGCCATAATAACACATTATTAATAATATTACCTGGACAGTTCAAATAAATCTACTTCTAGATATTGCTAACAGACTAGCATATAAGAGCCAATAAAGAACCATGAGCTTTTTCTTCTTAACACACTATATCTGTCTTCATAGTCTTTTCAACATAAAAGAGCAAGATATTTGTGAGGGAGAGGGCATACTGAGGGCCACCTCTGTACTGCATATAACCACAATCCATGAAGTTTTGCTCTAAATCTTGACAAAGCTGAAATCAGACCTCTTCTTGTTGAGGACATTGAGCTCTCAGTTGTGCTTGAAGGCTGAAATTGGCTGCTCTGGTTGGCACTGCCACCATCAGCATCATCAGATAGAGCATCTGCCATGGTAATGCTGTGGGAAGCAATTCTAGAGCTGCGAACCACACAGATAGAAATTCTTGTTGGTTCACAAATCACAATGGCCAAAAACGTTATTAAACAATAATTCCCAGGGCAGGATGTTTGCTGAAGACAGATCAAAGAGAAAAGTTAACTAAACCTGATTCTTTCTGCAATGTAAGGAACTGCAGTCTGATAAACAATAAAAAGAGCACGTCGTGCTGGAGTTGGAGGAAGTCCATATCGCCCAGCCACCTGTAAAACCACCATCAAGATTGCAAAGTATCAATATGAGAAGATCAGCCACCAAGCATAATCTTCGTTAAATATTCCACGAGGATTTTCCTATACAATATAGGAAATAAGATTTAAGGAGAGTGTATTAAAGGATCGTAATGCAAAAATGAATTGACAGTAAAAGTTGTAACAAGGCAATGTAGGAAAAACTGCTACTCGGAAGGAACAAAGCAATTGCCCTCAAAAGCATACTTTTTTGCCAGGTCATGCATAATTATTACTTCAATGATATTAAAACATCAATGCATAATTATTACAACAATGATATTAAACATCAATTATTATCATAAAAGAAATCCTATCCCTGATGTTTAGGCTAGTGATTTGCAGGAGCTAATTTTTCCAATGGACAAAAGTAACATTTCAAGTACAAATATCTCTCTCGACTCTGCACACAGTGCAAGTTCATCCAGGATCATGCACCAGGTAAATGTCAGTCCATTGTAGCACAATTCAATCTCTCTGATTACACACCACTTAATACTGCCTCTACACGTAGGGGATGAGCCAATTGCTAAACCCAAATAGTGAATTGCAATAGCAAAGAATTCATCAAGAATGATGGTGGGCAAAAACATAATAACACCATTATCTTTTTCAGGAAGATGTTATTCAAAGATTCAAGGATGTCGCTATTCATTAATGTTCTGGAACACAACTTTTTCGATGGCTATTCATTTACCGACATCAGCAGTCCTTGAGATGCATGAGAAGTATCAAAATCATTACATTCACTTAGCAATAAGTTTTCTACAAGTCATTTACGTGGATCAAAACTGTTCATCAAAGATGAACATTTTTTGCAGCGTCCAGAGGTGTAAATATACTCACTCAACTAGTTAAAGGCATTGATCAGAAATTAGAAGCATAGGGGAAAATGTTTTGAAGTCATTTTATGCACCATTTTAAGGCTTTCATCTGTTTACTTTATATCGATGGGGAGGCAGGCATCATCCGGAGGTGGGCATGGCAGGCCGGTACTTGCTTTGGTAGAGAAACAATGCTGAGTTTTGTTTATAACCACTCTTTTACTCCAAAACAAACTGCAGTAGAGTGTTGATTTAAGAGGTGATCCGGCAATTAACATAGCCAGAGGTGGTGGCTGTAAATTAATAGCAAATATATGCATTGCACTATCATAATCCACCTAGATTTTAAGCCTCTACTCTTGGAAATTAAAAGTGTCATTGTCATTTCTTCATCATATTTAAGAAGCTTTTGTGAATTTGAAGAAATTTTAGGCTTTGTGCAAAGACTCATTCACGAAGAGAAAGAAAAAAGGATTTCTGAATCAAGAGAAAATAAGGAGTGCCCCTTTCAGCAAAAGCATGAGATGAAGCGCTCTTCTGGGCAAAGTTAGGATTCAAGCGAGCTGCTTGGCCATTGCAAGAATCAATGATACAAGATTTTATTTCATCGATTTTAAAGAATTTCTGCCCACAGGAAGAAAACCATCTTAACTTCTTCCTCTATTTTGAAATTTTATTCAAATACCATTCATCATGACTCCATAACCCCTCGACCCATCATTTCTTTCTCCTCCTTTGACATGCCCATCCACAATGAGTGATATTTTTTAGGTTTGACAACCATGCACAAAGGTTGGGAAAAAGCTAAGAAAATTGATTTACATATTCACAATCCTCCAGGAAGATCACGCTTGGCTTTTCCTTCCATATGTAAAAGTTCCAAGTCTTGTGCACATACTTCTACCCTTGCTAAGAAAATGTCTAACCTCAACTGTTCATGAAACACTCAAGCACATGCAACAATAGACCAGATTTCAATTGGTTTCTGAAAATATCAGATGCTGCTGTTTCATAGATAGACAAGCACATTTCAAACCTATTCAGAATTCTAAACTCATGTGCAGAAAAGGTGATCTCATATCCAATATATTACATCCAAATTCAACTCCAAATTATCCACTGGCAATATATGCTATTAGGTATATTAAGGAATGCCGAGAGCAGCAAAAAACTGAAAATCAATTTCATTCATGAAGCCAAGTTGGTTAGGAAACTCAACCTCCTAGTCTGGACAAGCAAAAGTAAAAGATATGAACCTGAGTGATATCACAATATTCTTCTCCAAGTGTTTGCTTTCCTGCACCCGTTGTTAAGACATAATAGAGCATCTGCCCCAGAAGTTTGGTCTGCAAAATAACATTAGAAAAGGCCAGATTAAGAGACTCTTAAGTCAAATCGTATCCTTTCATGTCTAATATAATGACACTACAATACAGTCGAAGCAGCATTGAAATAACCGCTCTGCTGCCCCATGACTCCAGAATTCCAAAATTCTAGTTTTGACTTTAGATAGATTAACCCCTATATATACCATAATTTCTGGTTTCCACCTATCACATTCCGGCAATCATTTTTCTCCCTTTCGGTAATTTAAATGCACGTCAATATATCTGCATAAGGAATCTCAGTAACACCAGAAGTCCTCAATTGGATAAAAACTCATTTCACACCAAAAAAAGAAGAGTGACTTCAATTACGTAACAACACAAAAGTAGAAATAGCATAAGGAGTAATATAATTTCGTTTCAGGCTCAGATTTACAAGAGAAACTAGCAAGATACTAAAATAATTCAACACGATAACTTAATTAACAAATTACTAATTAAGTCAAAGTAAAGACAAAAGCAAAAACATTGTCTGCCCTAAAGAGTTGAAGCATTAGGAATAAGCCTAACCTCACCCTGATAAGCTACAGCCACTCTCGTACCTGAATCGAAACCACCAAAATTTGGTTAATTGATTATATAATTGTTGTGTCTGCGTGCCAATGCATATGTATGTATGTTTATATACACACGTATATACGTATAAGTCAATCAATTGTGTAGTTCTTGATAAGGAGAGGGGAAGAGAGAGACCAAAGAGATGGCGAAAAGCGTCGCGGCAAGCCTCGTAAACGAAGGAAGCGTACTGGTCGTCTTTCTCGGCTGCTCTCATAATCTCCGGCTGCGCCGCCAGGGGGAACCTCTTGACGCCTCCGCCGCGTGCGGCGGAGCTGGTGGTTCCAGTGCTTGGGCCCGCCTCATCCGCGGTATTACTTGTTCCGGCGAGTCCTAACCCCATTTTATCCGAAACTCTCTCCTCTCTGTCTCGAAAAGCGATCAGGTGAGGTAGCTGCGAAGTGCAAATTGATGGTGGAAGCTTCTACGACGTCGTTTTGTAGTTGGTCATGGGAGAATCTGAGGAAAGAAAGTGATAAGGGGGATTGTTAATTGTAGTTGATACTAGTCGCACGACGCCGTTCTGAGTACAATATATTATGTTGATAAAAATATCACGTTAGTCCGACGTCGCCGTATAAGGCCCCAAAAATATATGACAACGCCGTTGCCGGGGATCGAACCCGGGTCGCCGGCGTGACAGGCGGGAATACTCACCACTATACTACAACGACTTTGTGCTTGTTCGTTCATTGATTTCTTTAAGTCCCCTTTCTTCCCTCTCTTTCTTTCATTACTCCCACCTAGTTCCTCAGGGAAGAGTTTCGAAGTACACTTGTTATTTCGACTTAAGAGAGAACACTTCCTTTAACTGTAAAATCTTACTCGTGTGTGATAAGTTATATTTTATATAATCTAAACAAGTTGGATAATTTGGTTGAAGAATGATCCTTCACTGGCCTGACTATGCGCTTAAACATATTTATTGAAAGGTTAACAAATGCGTGGATTGATTGGTTAATACAGGTTTAATCTATTAATAGGTGTGCATTGGTTACAAGAACCCCTAGGGCAGCGAGAGAGTTGTTGGGGAATAACGCGAGAGATGTTTCTTCTTCTAAAATGATCCTGGACTAATTTGGCGTTGCCTCTTTTTATAAAAATAAATAAATAAAGAAATCATTAGTTTATTAAATTTTCTAATCTAAACACTTTTAGTACTTAACCTCAAGTTTTCATTAAGTTATAACAATACGTTCATTTATTAAAAATAAAAATTTAACATTAACAATATAAAAAATAAAATATGAAAAATTCAAAAACAAACGACAGAATATCACAACTCAAAAAATATAAAAACACGTAGTTAATATTAATTTTATATATTTATACCATGTAACTTTAATTTACTCAGTTACAATACATATATTATTAAAAAAAGAAAAAAAAAACTTTACTCTGTTAATATTAAAAGATAGAATGGGGTAAGCGGAGTGATGCACGTCAGAAAATAAACGTTTGGCAAATGGAAGCGGTTGGGTTATCCATTTTCCCATAAAACAAGTGACACCAGACGCACTTTAAAAGAAAAAAAAAGCCTGGAAAAATAACAACACAGTCCACTCATGGCTGCATCAGCCACCAGTGCAGCAGCTTCCATTGCTGCCCAGAACTTCTCATCATCTTCCACATCAAAGAATTGTTATGGTTTGGGTTCGTGCTGCTCCTTTCTAGGGGTTGGTGCAACAAAACAGCGACGAAGAAGAGTGTGGAGCATCAACAACTCAAGTAGCAATGACGTTTCGGCTAGTGAAGCAACAGCAGAGTCTTCTGAGGCGCCTATTGAAGTTTCAAAAGGCCCTCCTTCTTTGATTTCTGCCCTTAATGTTGAAAAGGCTCTGCGTGGCATTGGTAATCTTCAATCTTTAGTTATTTATTTTTTTTATTTTTGTAAGTTAATAATAATTTAAAAAAAAAAACCATGTTAAAAAGGTTAAGAGTAAAATGGAGCCCTGAGGTCATTCTTGTAAGTACATTTGATTCCTGTGGTACAAAAAAAATTCGCTAACAATCTTCTATGATAAGCATACACCACTTTGTCTAAAAATTCGTCATTCTTAAGACATCTTTAACTAAAATAAGAAATTGACCTTTGTATTAGAAGGGTCCGGTGCATTTTTAGAGGACTGCAGTAGTTGGATGCATTTAAAAGGACCAAGAGGGGCGTTTGCTTATTTTCAACGGTTTGTTAAAAATGATAATTTTTTCGACGAAGAATGGGTGTATGTTTATTTCCAGTGATCACAAGAAAATTATGAAAGAGTTTCATACCACAGAAGGTCCAATGCATAGCAATTTATTCAAAAGGTTATAAGTTTGATTTTTGTGGAATAATATATATGAGTAAATAAATTAATAAAATGAACCACCCTATAATATATAGAAACTTTCACTTAATTAAGGTGGTGAACGAATGCTTTAGATGAAAAAATATGCACCTTACACAATTTATCCATTTCTTAACCCAAGAACCATATATGTTTGCTGCTCAACTGATGAAGGTCCTTTCTAGAATGCAGCAATCACAGATGTAGACTACTATGGAACACTTGGCCTTCCAAGAAAATGTTCATATGATGAGGTAAAATGCACAAATGCATAAAATCTAAATGATTACAAGCGCCTAGAATTAAAACCAGAAATGGTTTCCTATTAAATCATTACTATTAGGCTTTACATTTTGACTTTCCCACTTTATTTCATTTTCTGCAGGTGACAGTTGCCTACAGCAAGAAGGTTGAAGAAATGAAGAATCAAGGCCTTGATGAGGAGGAACTAAACAAGCAGCTTGAGCTCTTAAAGGTTGTTTTTTCTTGGCCATTTGTTTCTAAGGGCTCGTTTGGATTGACTTAATTCAAAAGAGCTTTTAGAAAGTTAAAAATTATGGCTTTTGGAAAAAGCTAAAATTAGGTTTTTTTCAGCTTTTTTAAAATCTAATCTAAATACTTATTGCGCAAAAGATATGTTTTTAAGGGAAAAAAAATTATTTTTCTATAGAAAAAATCAATTCAAACAGGCTTCTAAATTAAATAAAATACCATCTTCAAGTGTGTGAAAAGTTTTGACGGTTCATTTTTCGTTCAAGAGAGGTTGAAAACCGATTACAATTAATAAGCAGTGATCTCAAGATCTCTTCTTACACCTAAAACAAGAAACTTACTACTAAACTACTAGGTGTACGATAGTATTTCTCATTCTATTATTGTTCAATTTTCACTAGAAGAACTTTCTGTTTTCCTTTTATTAGGAATCGTATTCAATTTTGTCGTCAGCAGAGGAGAGGAGGCTATATGATTGGAGCTTGGCGAGGGCTGAAAATCCAGATAGATATATGTGGCCTTATGAAGTTGACAAAACTAAAATGTCTACTGAATCTCCTCCTCCTCAGGTAATCCCAATCTTACTTCTCCCCTTTTGTGAGTCATTGCTTACATAATGGATGCACATTATCTCTCAAAGAAAGAAAAGAGATTGATCAACCCTGGAAAAGATTACCAGAAGCTAGAGTCCTTGTATGTTTTGTTTCTCATGCAAGATTAATATGAGAAACAATGACCACATGGATCCTCTCTAACATTTTATGAAAGAGATCTAATAGTTTCTCGTGTTATCGGGCAAGAAAGTAATCAGTTTTCACATGTCACCCTCACAATACCTTAGAAGATGCAGTCTTTTTCTTTTCTTTTTTTTCTTTTTTTTTTTATTGGTCTCAACTCCACGGAGACACTGGTGACTAGGAGAAAATATAAATCGGGACGGTTGTTTGTGATGATAATGAGCTGAATGACATTTTCTTTTGCAGGAGCCAGAGGACTTGGGACCAACAAGGGTTACAGGATACATCATACTGGGCTGGCTAATGCTGTCCTGTGTACTATTAGTTGCTTTCAATAGATAACAAGTTTATGCTTCATTATATCACCACACGTTTCTTATATGTTCTCATGTTATTTACGAACGCAAATTTTACAGTTTCATTGCTCCTCAAAGTTTCACATTTAAGCTGATCTGGTTATCACTTTCTGTGAAATTACTCTCGCTGACCCGGAAAGAAAAAAGCAAGAAAAGAAAATTAAGGAAAAGAAAGAAAAAGAAATCATCTGGTTATTCTCAAGAATCATCTATGGCTACTCAACCACACCAGGGACTACATCCCAAATTGAGGATAGATTATGCACCTCGTCACCATATAATTTTGATATGGGAGAAAACACAAAACAGAACAAAACGAAACGAAAAATTAATTTTAGAATCTAGACTAAGGGCTTGTTTTAGACTGCCTTTTTCTGAAGTTTTTCTTTAAATTAAAAGTGATGGTAAACATTGTGGTTTCTAATAAAAAGCTATAATTGCGTTTTTTTTAAGGAGTTTTTGGCTTTCTATTAAACCTAATTAAAAATACTTATAGCAAAAAAATATGTTTTTTTTTTTGCAAACAAACCACTTCTTAAAAATAAAAAAAAATAAAAAACCAATTCAAACAAGCCATAAGCTTCCATACCAATTTGTTATGGCAAACCTCATGAATTCAAGAACAAATGGGCCTTAACGCATATGTATAACTTAATATCGACCCAAAACTGTAATTCATCGAATCTTTAACCTATATGCAAAGACATATTACTAGACCAATAATCTCGTAGCACGATTAATTTGTTCTTTATGACCTTTTCTCACGCAAGAAATCCTACCACATTCACTTTGTAGCCATTTTTCCTTGAACAAACCTTCTGTTTTTGTGATATTCTTCTAGCCTCGTGACTGAAAACTGAATAGTACTTTCTTAAGATTAAAAAGAGCATCAAAGGCCCGTTGGTTTTCGAACTCTTTATTTGCTCTTGGGCCTTCGCTATATCGTTTAAGGCCCCTCTGTTTGCAGGAACGCGCTTCCAAAATCAGACTGTTGCATTTAAGCTCTCTAAGTTCGGACTTGAATCCCTTTGTAATATTATAAACTTATGAGGAAAATTAATAACAGAAACAATCAAGGAATTTAGACAATTTGTTACTATCAAATTTACACTCCAACATTATTTGTTACAGAAGAATTCAAATTCGAATAAATCGACACTGTATCGGCGCAGACCTTCTAGTCCTGGAAATGCTTAACTACCTGTTGCATCCAACTGTTAATATTAGATCTTCTTTGCCTCATCAAGAATATAGGGTGATATAGTCTCTGCAGTAGGTCAACTGACTGACAAAGACACAAAGATTCTAAAGAGTGATCTTCCTCTTGAAGTCTTTGCACTCATCTAGTATAATCACCAAAGATTTTCTTAAGTATTAGTGTTGTCATGAGATCTCCTCCTTTACATAATAACAGGCTGAGACACATCAAGTCAAAGATTGGAATCTCAGTTAAGGACCAAAATGTTTACCCGTAGTCTGACTTTTTTCCGTTGGAATACTATCACATTATTCACCAAATCATGGGAAATTGACCCATCGAAGTTGTACCAAGTTATATAACTATCCAAATTCAATTTATCGTACAAGTGTTGCAGGCACTATCTGGGCCACTAATGAGAGTGCTGCAGACACTATTTCGAGCACAAGTGAGGGGTTCATGCTATGGCGGGTGCTGTAGGCACTATTCCGGTGGGTGCATGCTATATGGGGTGCTATAGGTATTATTTCAAATTACATGTGAAAGAGGTGCTACAATATATACTGGTCATATATAAAATAATTTTAGGACTCAAGTTCACCATTTCTGGTCTGAGGACCAAACTAATCTAAAACTAAATTCTGTGGTTCTTAACAATTGTTGCAAGATTTCACAGAAGCTTCAGAAGGGTGGCTTACCTAGGAACTTTCTTTCTCAACATATGGGATAGCCGCAGTGGTAATCCAAAGTTGTCATCATTTAGATTATGATCTGAAGGTGTATCCATCAGAAAGATTTGGTTTGTACACAAAAACAAAAGAAATTGCAGTCTGTAGTCAAACAAAAGCGCTTGTGGGAAATGAGCCAAGTGAGTTTTGTCGTTTTGATTACTTCATGGATGACCTATGGAATAGTTAATTAGTGACGAAATGGGTAACTGTCGAAATTTAAAAAAAAAAAATCATATTAACTTACGACTGCATCACCTATGCAAACCACTTAGTTACTAAACCTTGGACTTAACCTTCATCTTGTTATTGTATTGCAATCAACAAACTATAAGGTTAGTCCAATAATAGCCTACCATTTCGGATGTGGGCAAGAGACTTACTCGTGTCCTGTGTCAATTAATTACTCGGAGTTTATCTCTTTTAGACAAAAACATGTGTTTTAAATATTGTAATTTAATGTGAGTTCGAAAGACTTTTCTAACGATAACCCGAGTTACTAGAAAAAAAAAAACACAAAAACATTTGGACCAACTCTCAAAAGGAATGAGGGGCCATATAACAAGTGAAGCTGCTGACTCATTTTTGTTGGGTGTTTGATATTTAATTGAAAGAACTAAAGGGGATGTGATCAAGTGCTAAACTTGTCCAGCTTATGTCAGAAAAGCAAATGGCTTTACAAGCAAGAACCCAATGCAGAAAATGGAAGCAAATCATGTGTGTATATCTTCAATTTTTGCCTAACTAGACAAAAAAAAATGTTCAGCCGTCATCAATTAAAAGCATGCCTTTTTTTTTGGTGTACATGCATTAATAAAAAGAAGCTGCAGCTATATAGGAAAATCTTTTTAGGACCACTCTTGTGTGTTTGTTACTTTGCTTGACATCTGCTACCGCATCAGAGGACCTAAGATTCAGTTTCATTCAAGTTCAAGATTTGCTACCTGGCGGCCATTCAACGTCAACTAATTTACGCAATTTATGAAAATCAGATGTGTGCATGAACATCGTCATTGTTGATAATATTTCAAAATAATGTGAAAAGAACAATTTTACTGGCTAGACAATCAGATTTAGAGGGTGCTCGGGTTTGCTTATTTGGGTACTTATAAAGCATCTTTAGAAAGCATCTCCTTCACATATTTTTTATTGTTTGGTGCTTATAAGGCTCCACAAGCACTATATCAAACACCCTTTTAACAATGAAGTATTTTAGATGAGTGATTTGATGTTTAAAATAATAATGTGAATGTCAAATGAGGATATCACTTCGTCAATTACAAATAATTAATAATAACATCTCACATTAATGTGAAAAATAATAATAAGGGAGTATATATTATGAGTTTACATGATTGGTTACTTAAGTCATTAACATCTAGCTATGGACGGTTTTTGTTTATGAATTTGCTAGTTGGGTAATCTATTCACTTTTTTTTAATTTAACCCAGTGGAGTAACATCAGCTAAGTTCGTGACACAAATCTACATAAAATATGGAAGTTATAAGGTGGGGCAAATTTGTATAATGCCGCCCTTGAATAAGTCTTAATCATGGCGGTGAGAGTGATAAGACTTAATTTCAAGCCTTTTTTGGTCACAAGATTCGGTACTTCATCAGTGATCACATAAAGGTTTAAGGTGATCTGCTCGGTGCAATTAACTGCTTAAAATTTTTCAATCAACTCATGTAATAAATAGAATAACAGTAGCGAGACTTGTGTCGATCCAACACCACATACAAAAATTATTAGCTTTTTCTTGATTATACAAATCCTGAATAAGTCTTAATCATGGCAATGATAGTGATTAGACTTAAATTTAAGACTTTTTTGCCACAAAATTTGGTATTTTATCAGTGATCACATAAAGGCTTAAGTCGTGTTTCATACAATTAGTTTTTAAAATTTTTTCAATCAACTCGTGATAAATAGAATAATAGTACTGAGACTTGTGTGAATTCAACACAAAATGCAAAAAGTTATTGGCTTGTCTTGATGATGCAGATCTTGAATAATTTTTAATCATGGTAATGATAGTGATAAGACTTAAATTCAAGAGTTTTCTGCACCTCAAGATTGAGTACCTTATCACTGGTCATATGAAGGTTTAAGGTTCTAATTGGGTACAATGAATTGTTCGAAATATTTTCAATCAACTTATGTGATAAATAAAATAACAGTGATGAGATTTGTGTCGATCCAATACCAAATACAAAAATTATTGGCTTTTTACTTATACAAATCTCGAATAAGTCTTAATTATGCAATGATAGTGGTAAGACTTAAATTCAAAAATCTTTTTGACCACAAGATTCAGTACTTTATCAGTATATCACATAAATGTTTAAAATTCTATTCCTTACAATGAGTTGTTCGAGATTTTTCAATCTACCCATGTGACAAATAGAACAACAGTAGCGAGACCTTGTGGCGATCCAGCACCAAATGCAAAGCACCAGGTTTTGAAGAAAGCAAATACCCTATCAATATTTTTAATCCTTTTAATTTGACTCTTTGACTATAATTGATAACAGAAACTTTCTTCCAGATACTGGCTACGAGCACAACACTTCAGGGCTGACTTTCTTGTTGACTTTTTGTTCCTCGAACTTCTGTGGATATGGTGGTTCATCCATCAAACTCATTTCGTATAACAAATTAAACGTTTAACTGATCTTTTTGCTTAATTAATAGTTTAATTCAAATGATTATGAATAAATAATCTATTATATAACTCTTGAACAATGAATGTCAACCATTAAGAAATTAATTATAATTAAAAAAAAATTTAAAGATACTATGCTAATCTCTATATTGGCTCCACGAAGACATCTCCATTCCGTCTTTGATCAAGTCGAACATATTTTCCACTTTGCTTGCTGCTCTAATGCAAGGCATGTTATCAATTATACATATATCCTCTAGAAGCCCTTTTTAACTCTAATTGTTTTCTTTAGTTTTTTTAATGACAAGGGCAACTCAGCCCGACTACGAATGATAAACTCCCGAATGTAGAGGCTCACCCTGAAGATATACTAGGTGAGTCACGAAAATTTTTTTTGACAATATGAAAAGAGATTCAAATTGAAATATATTTCACGATCTAACCAACGTTAACCAATTTAGTCGTGCCTTGAGAGTCGTAATTATTATTTTTTTTCTATGCTATAATTTTTTTTTCTTTCTTTCGGTCACTTTACAATATAAAGCAACTGTGGTAGGTGATCCACCAAACAATTTCATTATAACATATTTTCAATTGGACAAATTCTAAAGTCCACGGAATTCAATTTAAAAATAAAAAGGAACATAAGTAATTTTTGACCAACAAAATTTCAACCATTTTTTTTGTCGTCAAACAACAAAATGTCAACCATTAATGAGTGGTCAAATGCACTGATTTAGAGTCATGCTAATACATAACTTCAGTCTCTGAAACATACGTTACACCTGAAGCATAAACTAATTAATTAAACATTCTAGTAACCGTTGACTTTGACTTCCATATAAATTTTGTTGCTTCATTTCCGGATGCATTCTCACTCTACTGAGGCCTAGTGCAGAACATGTGTTTTAATTATATGAAAAACCGACATGGTCAATATTCTTCACCTGAAACTTCATCAAGGAATTCAAATGTTTCTTTATTATGTCATGCAATCCATGGCTCACAAATATTCTCTAGTTTATTTCATAAAATTAGTAGTTCGGTGTATGAATTCTTGCTATGCACAGAGTCTGAAAAAAAAACGACGTCACTTTACGATCTAACTGCATGCCTGTAAAGTATACTAATTTGTAGCTCTATATGAAACGAAATCTAGTGTGAGCCAACTAATACAAATTCTCGATTTTTTTTTCTTTTTTGGTTTCCATGGAAAATAGAGTCATATCAGAAAGCGATCATTCTAGGAGAGGAAGTTCTTCTTGTGTCGTTTCCTACACAGAACTCTAAGTGGCAAGGAAATATCTTCCACAACATAAAAATCGACAAGCAGTCCTAACCCATAATTAGCTAACCAATCAGAACAAAATTGTGAACAAAATTAAACATTCCCATTTGCCTTTTGACCCCACCGGCTCCACCAGAATCAAATAAAATTTTCAAAGTCAGGAGCCATTGATTGCAGCATTTACTTACATTTGATCATCATTTGAATATGACAGAAACAGTCATTTACATAATTTTCTATAGATTTGCCATCACGAGCTTTAGCTTTGGTTGGAGTCTTGTTGTGGACCATTAAAGTTGTTGAACATTTCTTACCCAGTAAGAATCATGGCTATTAACAGTTTATTAGGGGTCACTTTCCAAAGTATTCGACAATCGATCACAAAAATTAGAGACTAATAAGCACATATTACATTAATTGATTATCTTGTCTAAAAATTTAACAGATCAATAATGAAAAAAATCACGTCTGAAATTTATTGATTACGAAACTTAAATTGGAACAAAATAAAGTGCTTATTAATAAAGCTTTCTATGGGAAAATTGATTTGCAACTATTGCTAGCAGTAACCAGTTATTTCTCCACATATCATAGTCATAAAGATACAATGATTTAGTTCCCTTATTTGCACAAGTGTTACGAGATATTGCCTCGGATTCTCACATACACAAACCTCTATGCCTCTAGTGGGGTTGCTTGTGGAGAAGCGACTCGCTTGCCTGGTATAATTGAATGTGGTACCCAATCTTCTAGAGAAGAATATATAGCGAAAGAAAAGTGATACAATAATATGGTACCCAAAATATTATATATATATATATATATATAGATAAAAAGGGTAGAATTGCACACTAAAATTTTTAGTTAGTTATTTTGAAAGGATTCATTATTATTCTGAGAAAGTGACATGTTATTTTTTCCTAAAATAAAGATTTAATTTGCACCGGCTTACTATTCAAACAAATTTAACACCAGAAAAATGTAGTCTCGTACATCTTCCTAAAGAATTTGCATATATAAATATTATATATATATATATATCTTTAATTTTATTTGGCTATTTTCTTTCTCACCAAATCAAGTAAAACTCTTTCGCATTACATTTTCTTTTGGAAGGTTGAGGAATGAAATAACGTATTCTCTTTATTTTATTCGTCTTCTTATCCTTCTCATTATCATACCACAAAAGAAAATTACTAGACCTTATAATTATGTAAAAACATTATTTCTATCTCTTAATTACTGAGCGTTTGTTAACGTTAAGATGATTAACTATGTGGAGACTTTTGTACTTGAATCTTTTTCTTAGAATTTAAATTATATGCTAAATCGTCACTTTTAGACGTGTCTAAACTTAAGAGATTTTCTTTTTAAAAAACTTTTACACTATTAGAAGTATTTTTTAATGCTTGTGAAACTAATTGTTTTTATTAAGAGAACACGGGTTAATTTCATGCATGTAAATATGAGAATGATATGTAGATATTCATCGTAAAGAACGTAAAATTTCAATGACATGTAAATATTCCAAAAAAAATTAAAAAAGGTTCATTATCTCTATATCATATTACCTTATTGAAACATAACAAACGTAAAAATTAAGTTATTATTCTTATTTATATCACGATGCTTTTAGTGTTTGAGAATTCTTGTTTCATTTGTTAAAAAGAAAAAGAAAAAGAAAATAACCCTAGCTACATGATTGTTGATTAGCTATGTAGTATCAATAAATCATAAAGCTTACGTTACTATTTATCTGCTATGAACTGTTCTCGTTTCTGTTCCTCTTCCCACACACACAAGCATTTAATATGCTTTTTCCCCCCCCTTAATATGTTTTTTTTTTCCTCTCTGAGCAAGTGAGAATTTTCCATTCACAAAACAAAATATTTACATCCTTCCGCAACTTGTGCCCCTAACTAAAATAATAATGATAAAAGTATTGGCGAATCTCACATACATAAACTGATATAGAGTTACAACAAGAAAATATGTTCTCACTTAAAATATTGCTTGAGTTATATATTTTTTCAAAAATTAAGGAAAAAATGGAATAACATCTTCAAATATATATACTTAACCTTACATAGAATCAAGATATGAGACGACTCTCAATAAGAATATACAAATCGGTATCATTGAATACATAGAAATTAAACTAGATGAGGTAAACTTAATTTGATTAGATTTAAGTTTGATGAAATAAAAAAAAGGTACACATTGATTCAAGGCCTCTTCATGCTCCTCGAAACACTACCATAAGATCATCTCAATAGGCATGGCCCGCAAAGTGGTACTTTATTTGTAAAATTCTGCTTTTTATTTTTGTGGTGAAGTTTGACATGAAAATAATTGGTACAGTCCCTTTTGTTCTTTTCGATGGTGTACCGTGAAATAATTCAATCCTAAAAGCTCGAGACGAGGTTTCGTTGACTCTGTCATTTTGCGCTGCTATTATGGAAATTTTCCCCTCACCCTTGCTAGGGTTAGGCAACTAATTTGCTTTATTTATTTATTTATTTTTTTAATGAGTAGTATGAAAACAATTTTTTTTTCTCAAGGAAACAATGGCGTGCTAGATTGTAATTCTTGACATATTCTAATTGCGACATTTTTTTGTAATTTTGGATTTGAAAATAGTGATCAATTATTCTTTGATTGTACTTTTAAGAGTAGTACCTGAAAAAATAGTGCAAAAAGGAGAAAAGACTCAAATAAGTGTAAAACTTCCAAATAAATCACATAATATATAGAATGCGAAAAATACGAGAACACATAACACAGCGGATGATCCAAAATTGCTTCCAACTCACAATAAGAAATAAGATGATTCGCCAAGATAATACACCTATTGAAGAGCAGAATTTTACTAACATTTCTTTTGATGTTAAGTACAAAATGTACTTAATTAACAAGTAAGTTTTAGATAACTATATGAATAAGGCCTGACGTAATCCGAACATAGATTTTGTACATATTTAGATAAACTACTCTTTATGTAGCCAAAAAGAAGGACATAGAAGAGGAGCACACGAACTTGATCCTCAAACCGGTTACAACTTCCATCTCAGTAGGCCACCATTATTGTTTCCGAGAATAAAAAAAAATGAAATACCATAATAATAAGGATTTATATCAAATATAGTCATAACAAAGGTTAAAATGCCCCACACCCTGGTCCATCAAAAGTGCATTGAACCCTCTATGGTCTAAAAAATCTCATGTAATCCCCCCATGATTCATCAAAGCTGTATCGAACTCTTTTGTCATTAAAAATTCCGTTATCTTTAACCATAATTTTTTTTTGTATTCAAATTAATTATTTTTTATTCTAAACTACCCAGATTATCCTTCTTTATTTTACAAAATAAATGTCGCTAAAAGAACTTGAACCATCAACCCCAAATTAAAATAACAAATAATTTAACCAACTAACTACAAATAATTTATATTTCAATCTATCTCCATAACATAATAGGTATGTAGGAGGGCTCAAAACCCCATTTTTATTTATAACAACAACAATTGATCACATGTATACTTTAACTCTTTCCTTAAGAAGTTTCCTATCCCAAACGTATTTCTAGCTTCCCATGAGCATGTGAGACGATAGGTATGTGGATTTGGCTATTGTTTTGCTTGCAATTTTTGATTTGTGAAATTGGGTAACATGTTTAGGATTTTGCAAAGAGAAGTTAAGCTAAAGTGGTAGGAAATGGGGTCCTCTATTAGACATTATAGTTAAGCTAGTATAACGACCAAAACCCAACTACTGGTCTGCTATCACACTTGAATCCAACCAATTGCTCAAAATGCTTAAGATGGTGATGATAGTAGTAGTAAACTCAAGTCATTATGAAGCGCACACAAAACCAATGTGGGATAGGGCATTGCAGACTCCTCCCCCTTAAAGACTTGACATCCTCGTCTCGGTTCAAACACAAACAGAACAGAACCACAGCCCAAAACCCTAGGCGGCATAGAATCCACCTAGAGTCTGCTTTGATACCACTTGTAACAACCCAAGTTTAACTACTAACCTGCAACCGCACTTAAACCCAACCAACTGGCCTAAAATGCTCAAAATGTGATAATGGGCCAGTAGTTGGGCTTGGCTTCACTACTATTGTCATTATCGGTTTAAGTATTTTAGGTCAGTTGGTTGGGCTCAAGTGTAATAGCAGCCCAATAGTTGGTCTTGAGTCGTTATAGGTAGAATAAAAACACCTCATCCGAGATCTCTTCTCTAGTGACAACTTGAACAACCTTGAGCAAGAAGAACAAAATGAAACAAAGGTAGCCTCCTTGTCATACGATGGATTTAACAAGAAGTCTACATTGAGCTGGCAACTCGATCCCCTCATGGATGAAATGATGATGATTCAAGGGCTTGAAAATGTTAGTATTAGACGTGTTTCCAGAAATGGGAATGAGATGGCATATTAGCTAAGAATTTTAGGATGTGCTGTTGTTAATAAAATGGGGTTTTAAGCCTCCTATGTACTTGTTATTTTATGGCAGTAAATTGAGACATAAATTATTTGTAACTTAGTTGGTTAGAATATTTATCATTTTAATATGAGATTGAGGGTTCAAGCTCTTTTAATAGCATTTATTATGTAAAAGAAATAAGGGTAATGTAGGTAGTTTCAAATAAAAAAGAATTAATTTGGATACAAAAAAAAAATTATAGTTAAAAATAACGAAATTTTTAGCAATTGAGAAGGTTTGATGCACTTTTGATGAACCACAACGGATTATATGAGACTTTAGATTACAAAGAGGTTCAATGTCACTTTAGTAGACCACAAGGGAGTATGGTGCATTTTATAAAAAAAATTGATAAATTTGTTTCATACAAACAAAATTGACCATCCACTCTAATATGTAATAATTAATAACAACAACAATGATAATAAGTCCACATAACCCACTCTCCTTTTCTCATCTTCTGATAGAAAAAGGAGAGGATTGAATTTTGAGAAGTGTATTTATTTAGGGCTTCTTTTTATTACTCTTGATTTTGTAAAATTAGTCTCAGGTTTTTTGCGTCTTAGGACACGCTTGTTGAAAACAAATATATCTATACTATATAATAAAGCAAAATAAGCTGTGATTTCGTGCTGCCAATTGGCACTCTATATGACAAGCTTTCCATAATTACTTATCAATTAAATATGTCCATTCTTAGGTCAATTTTTATTTTTCATCATTTATTCAGTTTCATTCATATATTAAACGTTTTAATTTAATTAACATTATGCCTTTTCTTTATATATATAATTATTATTTTATTAATTTTATAGTATATAATTGTTTAAATAACTGTTTAATAAGATACAAAAACTTTATAATTTTAATATATTCAATCACATATGTTGCTTTCCGTGCATCGTACGGGTGTCATACTAGTATATATATATGTATGTATATGTATGTGTATATGTATATGTATATGTATGTATATACAATGAATGTGTGTTTACATATAAGTGGAAGTGGCAGACAGAAGAAGGCGATAGGATTACAACGTCAACAGGACGTTAAATTCTTCCCTTGCGTCAAATTTGAATCCCTCAAAATCTTCCATTCTTTTTACATAATTTCTTTTCCAAATAGCCTCTCTACCCTCAACAACCCCCCCCCCCCCCAAAAAACAACTCGACACCCCTATTTAAGCTTCAAACCTCAAAACATTTTTCACCCGCACCATTAACATAAACAACAAACAACAACACACACATAGCTTTTCATTCTTCATATTCTACTCTATTGCATATGATATAGCATTAGCCTAAACTTTCAAAAGCAGAAGAAAAAGGAAAAACAAAAAAAAACAGAGAGAAAAGAAGAAAACAATTTTGTTCGCTTGGCGTATATATAACTGAAACATAACAACCCCACCAAGATGATAGCCTTCTTGGAGCGGTTCGTGCACGAAAACGACACCGAATCAATACCGGAGCCGGAGAACCAAGACTACGACGACGACGTTTTGACCCTATGCAAGGGCCTCGACATTCAAGGCAGCATCGACTACGTCTCCACCGGCTCGGCCGGTAAAGACTTCGGCGGCATGCATTCGTCTCAGCCTCTAGCCGTCATCAGGCCGGCCGGTACCGACGACATAGCCCGCGTGATAAAGCTAGCGTCACGGTCACGGCACCTCACCGTGGCTGCCAGAGGCAACGGCCACTGCATTAACGGCCAAGCCATGGCCCACCGTGGCCTCGTCATTGATATGAAATCAACAGACACTAGAATTCGAGTCTGTCATTTCTCCGGCGGGGACAACGGAGGCGGTGCTACCGCTTATGCCGATGTTGGCGGTGGGGCATTATGGGCCGACGTGTTGAGGAGGTGCGTTAAGGGGTATGGCTTGGCTCCGAGGTCGTGGACTGATTATCTCGATTTAACGGTGGGAGGAACGTTGTCTAACGCCGGCGTTAGTGGCCAGGCCTTCCGTTTCGGCCCTCAGACGTCAAATGTAACGGAGTTAGAAGTCGTCACCGGCAAAGGCGACACTATCGTGTGCTCGCACACACACAATTCTGACCTTTTCTTTAGCGTTCTTGGTGGTCTTGGCCAGTTTGGTATCATCACTCGAGCTCGAGTCTTGCTTCAACCCGCGCCACACATGGTTAGATTTTATTCTTTATTATCATTATTATTAATTATTCGTTTTTCATACCAATTTTAATTTTTTTATCTTTTACTTATTTAAGTAGATTCTTTTTTTGGTTTTTTTTTTTTTTTAATGTTGTCACAATGGATGACACGTTCACGAAATGTGGATATCTCGATTAATCTAAATTGTGTCTCATTTTGGCGATTGTGTGTGTATATTAGGTAAGGTGGATAAGAGTGGTCTACAGTGAATTCAGCGAGTTCACTCGGGATGCCGAGTCACTGTTGACTCGGGGCCAGGCGGGCGACTCATTCGACTATGCCGAGGGGTTCGTGTTCGTGAACAGTGATGACCCGGTAAACGGGTGGGCATCGGTGCCGCTGGACCGGGATCAGAAATTCGACCCGGTCCGGATCCCACGGTCGGCCGGGCCGGTCCTGTATTGCTTGGAGGTGGCTTTGCATTACTTGAACGATGACCACCCATCCAAAGTTGACATGGTAAAAAACACCAATCATTTGAGTTATTGTGACACACACTTTTTCACTGTTTTTTGCATGTCATTAATTTAGGGCCATGCTTCTTTTGCAATGGTGGTGGGGTTTCATAATTTTGATTGTGGCATAAATTAGGTTATGTGTTATGCAGTTGAGTGCTTCTATCCCCTTTTCTTTCTTTTCTTTTTTTTTTTTTAATCTTTAGACCAATGATGATTTAGTACGGCATCATATCTCCCAATAAAAGTGGGAGATATGATATATATGTACTTACTTGTGCCCAAAGGTTTTTCAATGGGCATTGATGCAACGAATGATTCAATTTATGTGGAAATAGGCTAAGCAATGGGATTGCCTCAATTTTTCTAAATAAAATTTCATTTTCTTAACAATAATCGAAACTTTAACATATGATGATATATTTAATATTGCTAGATAATATAATTGTTTTACCTTGATCGATTTTAAAGTCTAGAACTAGAACTTTAAACTTTCTTATGTAGTATCATAGTTTTGTCTATTTATTTGTACTAAACCAAATTTGATATATTGCATGCTATATTATTTTTCCATTCATTGAACATTTCTTGACTTTGTGCAAAATATCTCATTTTTACAAACCTCTCTTCATCTTTTCCTAAATGGACATGAACCATACCGTCGTTAAAATTTTAAGAGGGGTGGAGAGGTAGAATAAAATGGTGGGGACTTCGTTAGGAGGGACTAAACTTTGACCTACGTGGCTGCCAAAGGGGCCCACTGATAAGATGTTGACCACAAGAACTTTGCCCCTCTGTGAAAAAAGTCAAAAAGCTTCACAACCACGCATCCACGTTTCGGCTTCACAATAGATTGACTCTGATCAACCGGGGGGCCTTCGGAGGGGGAAAGCTACATTCTATAATGTTTCAGTTAGATTAATTGAGTAACGATTTATTATAATTAAAGTCCTTTCTATTATTTGTAATTTAAAATAAATTTAGTGTGATTTTACAGATGGTGATTTATTTATTTAAAAAAAAAAACGTTTTTGAATATTTAAAGTATACAGCACATTTGAGTAGTAGTCCCACAAGATAACTGTCTCGTGAAACCGACCACACGGCGTATAATGTATCTTCCATTGGATTTTCTGACACCACCAACGTCTGCAAAACTGGCCACACAATAAGCACTTAATTTCGAGATTGACACCCGTACTTTGTTTCTGATATGAGTGATGTTTTATGTCCTCTCTTCTATACATGACAAATTCCGGTCAGGGCTACAACAGTAAAAATGTTCTCATCATCATCATCACCTTAGCTGGATTCTTGCCTATATCACAGATTATAATTTTTTTTTTTTTTATAAAAAAAAAAAGGAAGAAAAATTTAGCTGATGTTTGTACTGGTCCAAAAAATCATTTTCCAGAATCTTTGATGGGGGGTTGTAAATGTGTACTAGTATTTGGCTTGGCTTTGATTGAGAAAATGACCCCATTAGCCTTTTCTTACTATCATTTGTGTTGACTATTTCTTCTTTAAAATGGTTTTAATTAGGTGGCGGAGAGGTTGCTTGGACGGTTGAGATTTTGCGAGGGTTTGAGATTTGAAGTGGACTGCAGCTACATGGAGTTCCTATCGCGCGTCAAAGTTGCAGAACAAGAAGCCAGAAGCAATGGCATATGGGACGCACCCCATCCATGGCTCAATTTATTCGTGTCGAAGAGGGACATTGCCGATTTCGATCGCGAGGTCTTCAAGAAAATCTTGAAACACGGCGTTGGCGGACCTATATTAGTCTACCCTCTTCTCCGTAACAAGTTAAGTATCTTTAAAATCATTTGTCTCGGCTTTAGACTTTTCGACGTTTTTCTAGAATCCTTGCATGTTTCTAATTGGCCTAAATGTCACCATTCTAACACAGTGGATTTGGTCAAGTCATCTTCTGAAAATTGCAATCAAATGTGATTGGTAGAAGTTGCCAATGTGCAAACTGGTAATGGTCCTGGCCCTCCTCACTCTCGAGTCTTGACCAACTCAAAATTAGTGGTTTCCAATTTCCCCCTGGTGGGTGAAATCCTTGCCACGTGGAAGCATTTTTTTTTTTGGCTCCACGTGCAGCCTGGGCCTGACACGTTGCGATGCTTGTGCAAGCGGGACCCACTGCTCATGTGGCTAAAAAAACAATAAACAAATATGGACCACCCCCGGAATGTGTCAAAGCCAATGTCCTAGCTTATTTGGCATTTGCTCGAATTTACATATATTAACAATTTTTTATACACGAATGTATGGTAGTTAAGATCTTTAAGTTAGGTCATGTAATTTTTCCTTGTACAGCGGGCCCCTGTTGAATCACAAGATTCCTGGCCCCACCAACCTTATGCTGGACCCCACATCTTAATGTACTAGATTTGGATTATGATAATAATAAGTCCACCGTTAGGTAATGCTCATTATCTTTGCTGATGCTGTGTAGTACTGTACTTTTTCCCGGCCCTCTACGTACCCTTTTTGGAAAAAAAAAAAAAAAAATTTACGTCACTTCATGTTAGTTTGGATTGCAAGTGCGTGTTGTGTAATATATGTAGCGTATAAGCAAACGTATGTTAGCGTACTTTAGAAACAAAGATTTACAGTACGCCCTACATTTTTGTAATTGCTTTACCGATTTACTATTATTAATAAGTCTTGCCGATCTAGAGGGTGTTTGGCTTTGCTTATTTTAGGTGCTTATAAACACTTAAAAAAAAGTACCCTCTCACATATTTTTTACTATTTAAGTGCTTATAAGCACCAAATAAGCAAAGTCAAACCTATTCTTTTGTTTTATGTGGTAAAGATTTTTAAATGTCTTTTTTTGGTAAATGAATTCGTCAATCATTTACTTATAATAGCAAAAGAAATTAACCTGCAAAGGAGGGGGCTTTTTTGGGTCTATGGGGAATCTATCTTTTGGTAGAAAATCAGATTTACGAATCTTTCATTGGTCAGTTTTGCTATACAAGTGAGGACAAGAGTCATTTATTGGCCAACCCACAAAACAATGACACCATTATTTGTCTGGGCTCTACCTCAAAGATTTGCATCTTTCGGCAGCAGAAATTTTGACCTCTGTTCTAATATGCCTTCTGTGTATACGCAGCACTGCCCTTTCTACATTGACATTTCTGCTTCATCATTCATAATCTCTCTGAACCTCCGAGGATTTTGTCAGATTTTGTAGTTATCATATATTGCGAATTTCATCGCAAATGGATAAGATGACATGTTACTAAAAAGAGTAACCAATTCGAACGCACAAAACTCCCGGGACCCAAGAATAAATGAAGACCCGAGACTATCGTACGAAGCTTTACCGTATATTTTTCCAGTGTCCTGTTAATTGATGCTACGTGATAGTTTACGAAAATGTAGCTAGAAAGGGTAAATATTTAGCATTCACTGAGGTAGAAGAATGCTTTTTTTTTTTTTTGGGTAGAAAATGAAATTCCAAGACAAAGACAAGACAAACTTGGCATGTTGTTCACGCATGGTCTTTTTACAACTGTGAGTGAGTTTATTCTGTGGTCCTGATGATTGTTCTTTTATACAATTATAGGTGGGATAACAGGACGTCAGTGATTCTACCGGAAGGCGATATTTTCTACTTGGTGGCATTGCTCAGATTCAGCCCTCCATATCCAAGAGGCCCCCCAGCTGAAGAACTGATTGCAGAGAATCAAGAAATCATCAAATGCTGCATTAGGCATGGGTTTGACTACAAGTTGTATCTTCCACACTATGAATCAAGGGAGGAGTGGAAGCAACATTTTGGCAATAGATGGAGCAGATTTGTTGAGAAAAAGGCCAGTTTTGATCCCATGGCTATCCTTGCTCCTGGACAAAAAATTTTCACAAGGAACTGCCAACTCTCATAATGGAGCTCATCCATAAATCTTTTCTTCTTTCTTTTCTTTCCTGTCCGTTCTTTCTTCTTCATTTTCAATTTGCGTAGGGCATAGGATTTTTCATTGTTGAAGATGCAGCTCTAAGTAATGTAAATGAATATTTTGAGTAAAGTTAAATGCAACTTAATTTTCTTCGTCATATTTTCTCTATATGCGATTTTTACCGAAATAAGTGCAACCCTTCCTTTCTCCATGCATATATTAGGAGGTTCATGTACTGAACTTTACTTTTTTGTCAAATTTACCAAAATCTCTGTTATACATGATGTTACGAAAAATTCAAATTTCTTTGTTCGGCATGTTGATATCATTATCAGTTGTACCATATCACACATATGTTTAGTCTCTTAACAACAAAATGAAATATGTAATCTTCTCCTGGATTTCGTGCGCCTATTAAAAAAAGAATGCCAAATCGCCCACGGTCATACTAACCAACAGCAAGCTATTATCAATTATCTTCATGTTATATCTAAAAATTAACTTTCAACGTTAGACTATATCTGATATTATTCGATAATAATTACCCTCATAGGATTTTTAAGTTATTTAAAGGCAACCTATAATAAACTCGACGTGTGGAAATCTAATGGTAGTAAATTATATGACATCATTCAATTATTATCCTTTTACAAAGTTAACGTTATGTTTTACGGGAGAATAAAAGATCTATTAGGAGCTATATACCAACAGGGTCAGTTTAACCAAACATTCCCTTAATTTTCAGTGGGCGATTCGTTGCATTGGGGTTTGACTAGAATCTCTCTGCATTTCATAAAAGTAAGATTTGCTCACGGACATGCAGACGAAATCGAGCCGCCTTTCAAAAGAGAGCCCCCCTCCGATGACACGCACGAAATTGTGTTTGTGTGTGAAAAAAAGCAGCATAAAAATCCAACAGAATCCACATAAATCGGTCAAAAAGGTTCACCAAAACTCAGTGAAAAAAATATGCCCCAATTCAATATATGGAGTTTGATAAGAAAGCTCGAGCCAGTTCAAACATGGACACATAGAGTATATAGGTATCAGATTCTCTTTTCATGCAAAGAAGCTCAAAAACAAAAAGAAAAAGGACATTTTGCATTCGCCCTTTAGCTTTTCTAGCAAAACAATTTCGCTTTCCTATGAAAAAAGAGATCAAAATCTACTTGGTTACACAACACTATCCTCTTTGAGACCTAACTTTTTTCTTTTTTCTTTTTTCTTTTTTTTATTTTTCACTTTTTTTTTTCTTTGGCTCATGAAAAGTAGAGAAAAGTTATTTTGGGGGCTAAATTTTGTGGGGCCCATCGGATTGTTTATGGAGGGTAATGATAAGATCATGATTTCTTGTAAGAAGCAACGGACCAATGGGGTTGGGTTTCTTCGTTGAGTCCCATGCAGGGGAGTATCGGATACGTTCTCCGGTAAGCGTGTCATGCATGGACGTCGTGTTTTTCGAAACCTCTGTCTAACCTCGTTTGCACGGCGCGTCAATAACAAGGTCGAGAGAGGCAGAAAGAAGAATATTGTTTTATACTTTTGAAGAAGTCCTCTTTTTTCATCACGTGAGGATTAAAGTTTTTGTATCTTAAAAAGTATGTTTACTATTTTAAAAAGTTTGGCCTCTTCGTTATCTTCTTCAAATCACGATTTCTCATATTATATATGCACCAAGAATTCATGAAGTTAGTTACCTTTTAAATTAGATAGTAATTTTATCACCATATCAGAGATTAAGTTATAATTTTGAGTCTTATCATCACTCATTCAAAAGCATTAAAATTATCCATGGTTGTTTTTCTATAGTTTTTACTTTAAGGGCCTAATTTGAATTTGGTTTTTCTTATGAAAATGGTATTTTTTTTCCCGTGAAAAAAATATTTTTTTTTTTGCAATAACTAGTTGGCTTGACTTTTAAAAAATTTAAAACTCTAAAAAAACACTTAAATGCAATTTTCTTTCAGAAACCAAATTTTCTAGCTTCTCAAAAAACTCCTTTTTTCAAAAGTTATTTTAAAAAGTGCTTTTAAAAAAATATAATCATAATAATGAAATCATGGTAAATTAATGATAAATGTAAAGGTAAGTTTAGAAATTCCTTATTAAAAAATGACAGGATTGCTTTTTTTTTATATTGCTTGCAGGTTATATTTTAAATAAAACTAAACATAATAATGTCATGGTAATAGCAACGGTAATAAATAATATTAAATAATAACAACAACAACCGACAACGACGATAACAACAGAATATTAGTAATAGTAACATTATACTATGTTTGGAAGAGCATCGAAAACCTTAAGTCATTGAATATGATAATGATATACTTGTTAATTTGTTGTTTGCAAACTAATGAAAACTTTTCTGATTAGTTCATTTTGTTTTTGATATACAAACGAAATAATCAAATCAAGCCTTAAAAAAAGTTACTTTTCTCAAAGTCATCCTAATGCTATAAAGTTTGAAAAGAATGGTCCCGTGATGGTGATAGATTTGATGAAGCTCTACATGTTGGCAAGACTGAAGAGAATGAAGGTTCCATTATATAAGCTTTGAATTTTTCTCGCCCCGACAAGCCAAAAAATTCAAAAAATAGAAAGTAAAAAGCATTGCTTGTTCAAAAGTTTGCGTGTCACCATTGTTTTTTTTTTTTTTTTGCTGGGAATGCCTAATTTAGAAGTTTTAAACAATTTTTTAGTATAGCCAGAAAAAATTGTTGAATATTCTGGAAGCATTTACTTTTGTTTTGTCTGAATATGTTCTAATTAGAAGTGAAAATAGTTAATTTATTAGGTACTGTAAATAAATGCCAGTACTTCAATTGTTGGCTGTTCAGAAGTGAATAGTTTTTTCTGTCTTTTGACTTGATGTTAGAAGATTATCCACATTAAACTCATTTTAAAGTAAATGTCTCCATCCATATTTGCATTATTGCATCTAGACAAATAAGTTTTGTCTACACAATTGAATGAATCTCAGAAAAAACGTTGTATATCAACTTCATCAACCCCTTCTAATTCCTGCATATTTACGACAGGATTACATAATGTTGCTAGTGAATTTTGAAAAGTGAACCTATAATTTTTTGCTAGATAAAAATGTACCTAATTTTAATTAATTAAACGTTCTTGTATTATCCTTTATAGAAGTTATCAAATAGTCGAGATAGTGTTCGTGTCTTTTATACTTTCCCTTTTCCAGAGAAAGGGTTGTAGATAATTTGAGGTCCATATCCATATATATTATAAGGGAAGCATGCATAAATCTTGTAATAACAAAAAGAAGGAAAAGAAAAAGAAGAAGCATCTTGGTGTATGAAATTTTTGCTCTATACGAAATTTGGAGAAAAGTTATAACAACTTTGAGGTCTATCCAACACAGCCTTGTACTTTAATTCTGAAAGAGATAATTTTTAATGGTCGAACAGATTATCATTGAGTCATGATACAACAACTTTACCTAACGACAAGACTCTCCGACCCTTCACGCTAGCACAATCTTGCAATCGTCACTGAAAACTAATGTCTAAAAGATGCTTCTGGATCGACCCTACAAAGACAAGAGTGTATATCAATGCTATCCATTGAAGCAAAATTTAGAACCCCATATTGAAGTCTTCAATTTTATGGAGTTAATAATATTGATGAGGTGCCTCCATTTCTATTGCTCTCTCTCTCTCTCTCTCTCTCTCTCTCTCTCTCTCTCTCTCTCTCAGCCTGTCTTGTTCCAGTTTCGTCAACAGAGGGGCTAAATAGAAAGTTGAAAATGAACTGCTTGCTTTGTGTGTAGCTGTGCATAATTACAAAAAGATTTTCTTGTAGTGGACTTTACAGTTGTAGTCATGATAAGTCAAAATGGCTTAAAAACATTCATAATAGGTGATAAAAAAAGTTCAATGCCTCCTCATGGTGCACAAATCTTCCCCACATCCTCCCCTTTACAACTGTACTGATGAGTGCAAATCTTTTGTCCAATTCATTTTATTCCTTATTTTATTTAACATAGAGGAGCCTATATAGCATAGAATTCAACCCCATGGCTTCGTGTTGTTCTTTTCTTTTCTTTTCCCTTTTTCTCTCATTATTTTTGTTCTTTTTATTTAATTTTCATGACGAAATTCTACCTTTGTTGAGAGTTTTATCTCTATTATTATCAATCTCAAACTCAGATACTAGAGGAATTTGGTTTTAAATAACTGATGCTCAAGGTAAACATAGTGTTTTAGGGTGTTGTTTAAGCTAACAAAGTAAATACATGGAAATATCATATTTATATAATTGATACTTAATTTGGTTTGTTTGTTTCAATTTTCAATATGAATATATTGCAATGTCTAGTTCAGTGGAAATGCTTTAGTTTTTTTATTTTCAAGGGTTCCAAGTTGGACTATTCGATTTCTTCATAAGAACAGCCATTTTAACAGAATATGCTATGAACATATAATAGACATCTCATATATGATGCAAGCTTTGGTCAATTTCATCATGTCACAAGTCAGCATCACAAATGTTAGCATGCGGACCTAATTAAGCACAGCATATAGAGATACATGTGGACTAGCTTTTTAGCTCAATTTGGAGGCACATATATTCTAGCTAACTTCAAAGTTTCCCAATATTTGCAACCTAAGAAGCTAAGACTTTGTATTTAACTTAACTATCTTGAGAAGATAATGTCAACAGAGGAGATCAGAATGTTATAGAGATCGAGGAGCTATATGGAGGTGAAATGCTTTATTCTCGACAATAAACGTCATTTTTAATCCCCAACTCATTCAACCTCTTATCACTTATGGGATTCAAGCACAAATTATCACGCTTGAAGGAAAGTAGTCTCGACCTTGACCTACTCCCTGACCTCAACCTAGACAATAAACCTCAATATAGGTTCCAATCATTCCTAGACCTTGTGTACAATACACTGAACTGATTTTTTATTAAAAATTTTCTTCTATACTCCACGTGTTGCACTATTTTTAGGTATTTAAATTTATATAAAAAATTGCAAATAGCTAAATGCGACTAATTTGATGCCTTCCCTTGCCAGCTTCTTCATCTGCTTCTTTGGGGGGAGGGGGGGGGGGGGGGAAGGAAAAAGATGACCACCCGGGGGGGGGGGGAGGGGGTGGAGGAGAGCGTATCTACAGTTACATTGCGAAGCCTAGTTATCAATTGGGTTATCATTCTTTTGGGCCACAAAATCCGTTTTTTCTGGGCTCAAAGTATATGGATCATGTTTGTTCCATGTGCTTTGATGCCCTTGAGTCCTCTCCTATGATTGCTCAAACTCTATGGGCTGTTAACTTCTTACCCGGCCTGAAGACCACTTGATCATTTCTTCCATAGAACTATAAATCATATATAACACAAAATCTTACAAGAAGGCCCAATAGATCTTTTAGTGTTTGAACTCTAAAATCCATTCATAACTGCTGTTGCTTCTATCGAGATTTTTTTTCTTGCGAATTTACTTCTATCGAGATTGATAAAATTAAACGGCTAGATTATGTTATAGGTTTAAAATGTAATTAATACTCGTTCTCAATGTAATAAAAACGAATTTGACATGTTTGGCAAAACATTAACGACTAATTTGAAAAATTCAAAATATTAAAAACTAATTTGGAAAAGGCACAACATCGTTAGAAACTGTTGTGTAATTAATCCAAATTAAACAAAAAGATATAAAATCCTAGTTCCAGTTTACCATAGTATGAAAGTGAATTTTAGAGGACTATAATCATTACTGGACAAACTTAGTTAAGCTGCATTTAGGGTCTATTTGGATAGCCTTTTTTTTTTATGAAAAATACCTTTTCTTTCTTAAAGAAATCACATCATCTTTTTTTAATAAGTATTTGAATTAAATTTTAAAAAAGAAAACTTAAACTTTGAAAAGGAAAAAGCTTAATTTTTTAGCTTTTTTCTAAAAGCAAAATTTTTTTACTTATCAAAAAATCACTTATTTTCAAAAGTTTTACAAAAAAAATACTTTTGGAAAAACTAATCTAAACAAACTCTTAGTTTCAAAATTTTTTACAATCAATAGGGGGGGAAAGCAACAAATTCACACTTTCACTGTGCAATTTTCCCGATCATTTCTGGTGAAGGTCTCTGTCTAGCTGCAATTCTATTTTATAATCATTTTGCTACTCTCATACACAACATGATCGCTGTACTATAATCACCTCTTGAATTTATCAATCTATCTGGAAATTTTAAGGAAGTATTGAGGAAAGTTCTTCAAGAGAGATCTGAATTTTACTAAAGTATCTCTAATGATTAAAGGGAGATCTTTTGGGAGAAAAGGAAAGAGAAAAAAGATGGATGAGAGTTATACTAAATTATTTTCTAGCAGCATGCTAACAGTTTGTTTGGCATGATTGATCTTGAGCTTGGAATAAATAAGGAGGGGTGACTTTAGATGACCAGTAACTATTTTTTCTCTTTTGTTTGGTTGATTTTTCAAATTCTGTCCAAGCAATTATTTTGATTATTTTTCAGAAATTAGGACTGTTTTTGGCAATCCGATTATTTCAATTATAACGCATACAATTGGTTAAATAATTCTAATTATTATTTTTCAAATATTAGCTATTTAAATTCAATTTCAGTTCGATTAGGTGATAGTTCTACACGAAGAGTCACTTGTCGACATGATAAATGATATTTGCATATGATGTTATTTTGATGGATGAATTTAAAGATGTGAAGCTAAGTTAGAAATTTGGAAGAAAAGTATATAGAATGCAAGTTTACTAATGGTTGGTTGACAATTATTATTGTTCGTTTCTCGTGTTAAACCACTCCCATTTATATTCTTTATATACAATTACTGGTTCACTACTAAATTTATATATATATTACATGAATTATACTTCAAAATCTACTAATCTCTATAGGAAGGGCTTATTTGAATTAGTTTTTTTGAAAGCGTTTTTTTACCAAGCTTTTTTCTTTAAGTAGTAGCAAAAGCCGTTTTGTGTTTGAATTCACAAAATGAAAAGTACTTTTTAAACTGTAACAGTCATTTAGATAAAAAATTATAAAAACACTTTTTTTTAAAGAAAATTAGGAAATTACTAAAAAGAACATGCAAAAGCACTTTTAACCACTGACATTAGGATAAAGAACAGTTATCATAAACAAAAAAAAACACACACACACACATACTCACATGATTAACCAAATTTTTAATTTTCTTTTTATATTTCGCACATATTTGATGCTTAATTTTGAAAAAAAAATAATTTTTGATACAAATTTAAATATTTTTCCTAAAAAATAGAAAACATGAAAAAAAATCGTGTATATCATTAGCATCAGAATTCTCAGAGACGGAAACTCCAACATCAGAATCCATCTGTGCAAAACATTCCATTGCTTCATTAGCATTACGTCGGTCGTATGCAAAGCACAATCTCACACTTCTCATTTTCTACTCAGAGCTTGTTGAATGATCCCATAAATCTTGCAGTTCCATATTTTCTGATTTGCCTCAAGCTAGTTGCTGAATTAACTCAAAAACTTGCATAGGATTTTTCTTTTTTTGACAACAGTCCGGCGCCTCTCAACAATTTATATTCTATTGTTTCAAGAACTTGTGCCTCAACTACACTCCTTTCTTCAATTAAAAAAAGAAATTAAAGAGAAGAAATTAAAAAAATAAATCACTTGGTAGACATCTAGGAGCCATTTGCAAGCAAAGCAAAAGTATTTGGTAGGAGATGAGAGAGAAATAATAGAGGTGGGAGAGTTGAGAAAGGAGAAGAAAACGTGAGGTTATCCAAACAGCTATGAAAGGGCAAAAAGCACATTTTCATTCAAAAAAGTGCTTCATTTTTTCAATCAAAATAAGCCAATTCAAACGCAGCCGATGTATGTTCTATTGAGCAAACAACGTTTTACTTTTTTTGTATTTTGTCAAAATTATATAAAATTTTCGTATTTAAAAAACTCACAAATAACCCTTATATTATAAAGAATGTTGTATAAAACTTTCAATTTTTATGATGATTGTATAATATTGTTTATAACATAGGTTTCACAGCAACATTTTTATAGTATGTGAAGATATTAGTGGATTTTAAATCACGTGTTTTTTCAAAAACATGTTGATACTTGCAACAAACATCGTGTTTTTTCAAAAACATGTTGATACTTGCAACAAACATCAATCTTCTCTCTACTTTTCCTTCCTTTCTTTTCTCTATACAATAAGGCAATGTCGGTTATAAGCAAATAACTCTAGGGATAGAAACCCCTTGATAATCTTCTCTAAATAACTTTTGAAGATGATTAGGAGGGTCCATCAAGTGGTTAATCAATAGGAAGTTACAATTCAAAAGTTACAAGCCAATCGACACATCTACAACATTTAGAAGAATAACTATGAATGATTTCATTTCCTCCTTTTTTCTGCTGCATTTGGTTAGCTTGTAACAAAATCTTCCTTGGACACAAAAGCAAGACCATTATGATGTTTCAGATTCTCACACTCTATAATTGCTGGGATTGATGAGGTCACGGTTTGGTACAAATTCTACATTGCTGATGCTTTTATCTTCTGTATGTAATTTGTACGACTTTATTTGTTTTTAATAATAAGCAATAAATTTAATTATTAAAAATTTAAAATTTGTTAATAAATGTTGCTTTAAACATTAATAATTAATTAAGTATTTAAATTAAAAATAATAAAATAAGTGTTTGACATCTCTCACAATCCTTAACGTAGAGGAAGTCTTATGTGTAATAGATTCTAAAACTGATAATAACTTTCTTAAGCCATATAAAAATAACAAAAAAAAAGAGAGATGATTCACTCGTACTTATGTAACGTTTTCTTGTTGCGATAGATGATGATCATCATGCGATAATACAGAGTGGAAGACTATCAAATTGTTTATAATATTACAAACAATGTCTAAATACAGACACGCCCCTCAAAAAGAGTTGGTAAATGGTAAGGGCGGCTCCAATAATTTTTATTTTGGTTGTTTGACAAAATTAGTTGTTGGTGTTCATTTACTTTATGTTTATTTTTAACCAATAGGAGTGTAGCAAAAAATATTGATGCATATCAACTCTAACATTTCAAACACAAAAAAAAAAGAAAATCAATTACGACAATTTTCGAGCCTTATTTACTTACAGAAAACTAGAATTCTGTTTTAGAAAAATTTTCTATGGAAAATAGAAAATAGAATATCATATTTACAAAAAAAAAATTTGAAATTAAAATTAGAAACACTTTTTCTAGAGTTTTCAAATTAAATGAGAGTAGTGAAAACAACCAAGAGTTGTTTTCCAACGCTTCCTTTAATAAATTTGGAGTATTTTTTTTAACAAATTTTCATTTAGAAAACATATAAAAAATTTCAGAATTTTAAGTTGATCTATAGTTCAATTGTCCCTATTGTCTTATTATTTGTTCCTTTGCAAACTTTTTAAATATTTTATGTCTAACTTCATCTAATTTTTAGTTTCACCTCTTATTCATCTTAATATATAAATGAAAAAAAAAAGTTAATAATAACAACACATTATGGGAATATATGCGCACACACACTCTCTCTTTCTTTTAAACTTAGAAAAATGATTTAAATATTTTCAATGTATTTTTTAATTTTACAAAAGAGAAAATATTTAAAAAGATATTAACAAATCAATGCATTTTTTAATTTTATAACAGAAAAACTATTTCTCATTTTTTAATTAATAAACACATTTACAACTATTTTTCTTGTAAAAAAATAAAAATAAAAAGTTGGAGTTAAAAAATAAAAAACAATTTTTAGGAAGTAAAATAAGTCTCTATGTCTATAATTTTTTCCCCTAAATTTTAGGAGATCTTTAAATTGATTTTTACAGTCTCCACATTTAGGAGAGAAGAAACAATTAATTCTCCTCGTGCATTATCTTTCCCAACCATTAAACAAAAAAGGGTAAAAATTAGTATAATGAAATCAAAATATAGATTTTTTAATTTTGAAAATAAAAAAATAAAAGTAGATCAGTAAGAGCAATTCTAATAACTCCCCTAAACTATTTTTTTCCCACACGTAGGGAAGTATTTAGGGTGAAATTCTCTCAACAGATTATGATGTGTTTAGTTCATAGAATCCTTTAATCCTTACATATGGAGACGCTCATCCCTTGAATTGATTAAACTCATCCTTTAAAATAATACTAGGGTAATTTTGAAATATAAAAATTACTTGAGTGAAACTAAAATAAAGATTATTTGAATCAAGAGTTTGATTAAATATAAAAAAATATAATTAGAATAAAACCAACATAAGAAATTTTTACATAAAAAATGCTATAAATTTTCTAGATATGGAGAAAAAAACAAAGAAGTTATTGGAGTTTGCCTGTGAGAGTTAAATTAAAATAATATATTTTTTTACAATCTAAAAATTATTTATTATAATTTTCCCACGGAAAGAAAAAGATGTTCCACAGTGGCCCCAAATACGACGTCGTGGCTATATATTTCTTTTCCAATTTGGAAAAGAGAAAGAATAAAGGAAGTAAATGCATTAAAAAAATAATAAGTTCCATTAGCGCCGATCTTTTCAAAGCCTCAAACCAAACATCCGATCAGATCTACTACTACTCCTCTGCTACATAATTACATTCCCCGCTTTCTCTCTCTAAAAGCCTTCTCTCTCTACCTATACATACACACACATGTATATTTTATTTATATATATGTAGCATTTGTGTTTTTATTTATGTTTTCATATTTTCACCGATTTAAATACAATCGATGAAGCAAAATAATGTCTTTTTTCATCTATGTTTTTCTCTAATTGATTGTTTATTTCTCGAATTCCAGTTGAATTTTTGATTTTCTTGGAGTTTCCCGGTTAGGTTTTCCTTTTCTTCTTTCTCTTTTTTTTCCTTCCTAAAGAACTTTTTTTTTTTGGGGAAACTCGTTGAAGATGGAAGCTTTATAAAGTCTTGGTTGTTAGTGTGTGTATTTTGTGTATGAGGATCTGGTGTTGCTTATGCTTTGCTGAAGAAGAAGAAGAAGAAGAAGAAGAAGAAGAAGAAGAAGAAGAAGAAGATAAAAGGAATAATTCTGGTAGTGTAAATTGTAGTAGTGTTGGTGAGGAGGAAATTAGGAGCATGAGGGAGGGCATTTCGGGAAACGAGAATGTGGAGCAGCCCGAGCGCCATGAATTAGGGGCGGTGTGGCGGAGGCGTAGGGCGGAGAGGTTAGGGTTACAGGGCGGTGATGGAGGAAGAGCAATTGAAGTTATGGAGAATGAGGGGCTCGAGATTGAGCGAAGTCCGGGTCAATTGGAGGTCGGGAATGGGGATTTTCGGGGTTTGGATCTGTTGGGGCCGAGTACTAGTGGTTTAGGGTCAATGGAGGTCAATTTGAATTTAGGGTTGAGTGCAGAGGCCTCTTCCTCATCAGCAGCCGTGATGCAAAGAGAAGGCTGTGATTGGGATTTGCAGAATAAGCGGCCTAAAGTTCACTCCTTTTCGTTGTAAGAAACTCTCTGTTTGCTGTATAATTTGTTATTTATGTGATTCTTCTTTGTAGTAAGTACATCCGGAGTAGCAATATCGTTTTGTATAAGCTTTTGGTGAAGGTTGGAACTTTATCTGTAGGTCTGGTTAATTTGCCGGTCCTTTATTTGACTGATTATCAGTAATGCTCAAAAGTTTAGATTTTTTTGGGAAGCTATAAGTAGATTTCTGCTGAATTTGCTATGCTGATGAAGTATGTTAATTGTGCTGGTCAAACTAGCTTGCAGACTAAGAGGGTGTTTGGTTTGGCTTTTTTTCTAGTCAAACTTACTTAAAGCCTAATTTAAGCTAATAGAAGCGTTTGTTTTAATTAAAAATGTATTTTTTTTAAGTAGCTTTAAGTAGAAAATAAAAAGCTCTCTAATCCCAGCTTTTGTTTTTTATGGCTTTAAACACGTTGAAAAAAAGCAAGTTTGACCAAATCGTTTACTATTTTATCTTTACTTTTTTATTTTTATTACTAAAATATTTTTTTTCTTTTATTTTATACTTACCTTTTTAAATTATATTTTAATGTCCTTAATAGTTATTTTAACTATATAACTTAGTTTTCAGCCCACTTTAATCAAACATGTAAATACTTATTTTTATAACTATAACTTTTATTCAAACACGTAACTACTTAAAGTTGACAACAAAAAAAAGCCACTTAAAGTTAGAAGTGCTTTAAGTAGCTTTTCTATAAGCCAATCCAAACACCCTTTAAGAGGGTGTTTGGTTTGATTTTTTTTCTGGTCATACTTATTTAAAGCCTAATTTAAGCTAATAGAAGCGTTTGTTTTAATTAAAAATGTACTTTTTTTAAGTAGCTTTAAGTAAAAAATAAAAAGCTTTCCAACTCTAGCACGTTGAAAAAAAGCAAGTTTGACCAAATTATTTACTATCTTATCCTTACCTTTTTATTTTTATTACTAAAATATATTTTCTCTTTTATCTTATACTTACCTTTTTAAATTATATTTTAATGTCCTTAATAGCTATTTTAACTATATAACTTACTTTTCAGCCCACTTTAATCAAACATGTAAATACTTATTTTTATAACTATAACTTTTATTCAAATACGTAACTACTTAAAATTGACAATAAAAAAAAGTCACTTAAAGCTAGAAGTGCTTTAAGTAGCTTTTTTATAAGCCAATCCAAACACCCTCTAAACCCATAACTACAAATCAGTGTTTAAGAACAAACTATATTCCATTAAAAGGAAAAGATGGAGAAAATCTGTTCCTGCACAATCATGCAAACTAAGGGTTCGTGACTGAGGTAAAATTGACATTGTTCTAAGTTGCCAAATATTTGGAATGAACTCAATTTTGGCATCATAATCTGATTCTCAATTTTGTGCTACTCCTTGATGTCATGCTTCATTAAATGTATCAAAGAGTTCTTCCAGTGTTTTAATCTCAACATTTTTCACATATTACCTTTGAAATTCAGCAATATATATCTATTAGCCTTCATTGTTATTTTCTGAATTGCTGATAATGGAAATCTTTGCAGGGATTGGGGTGATCCATTTGAGAATGAGCCAATGGATGAAAATTATGCTGCGGAAAATCTGCCTGTTTCTGGCAGTGCAAGAGATGATGAAGGAACTGATACCAATACTTCAAAACCCGAAGATTTAGAAGTCCGAATGGATCTTACAGATGACTTATTGCATATGGTACTGAAAAATTGTGGTTTTACTGTGCAATGCTCCTTATTTTTCCAGATCGTAGTTGGTGTATTCTAAATATTGTCCTACTGCTGTCAGGTTTTTTCTTTCTTGGACCACATTGATCTCTGTCATGCTGCAAGGGTTTGTAGGCAGTGGAGAGCAGCTAGTTGCCATGAAGATTTCTGGCGGTACTTGAATTTTGAAAAGCAAATATCAGTGCGACAATGTGAGTGTAATCCCTCTGTTAGGACTGCAATATCACCCACTTATAAGTTTCAAATCTTCAAGTAACCTTCTTTAAGTTTTGCTCTAAAGTCATTCTTATCTAGTTCTCATATTGTGATTGGTGTGCAAAAGCTTGCAGTCTTGCCTTTAAAACGGAGTATTAAATGCTGCTGCAGTTGGTGAAGATTAAATTTTAACAGCAATGGGCATGCCTCCTTCCTTCCACCCCCGCGACATCCCCCTAGCTGCAATTCATCTCACAACCTAAATGACTGAAATCATTCTCTTCCTGGACCAAAATAAAAACCTGAATATTCTGCTCTGACCAATTAAACTGATATTCAGCTACATGGCAACATTTATACATGTTAACTTCAAGATTGATACACTATGTGTTGTTCTAAATAATGTGTACATTCTTATATTTGATTGTTTTAGCTTTACAGTATTGTTATTCTATTAAATTATAAACAAACATCAGAACCTATTTGGATGGACCCACTTATCTGACCACTAACTGTTGGCCTCACCTATCTGTAACTATTACGATTTAAATCTTGTGCTTGGTTACATTAAGGTTTTAAGTTTGGGACAGGAGAGTTTGAGTTAGCTAAGATTTATTTCTGATTGATGAATAATATAGAGATAGCCAGGAGAAAGAAATCTTAGAGCTTTTGAAGGAAAGCAGTGTTCCATTCTCCTTTTGAAGAATCAATTGTTCTATAAAATTTGTTTTTGGACTAAAGGTCTTTGTATAGTTGACGTTGATAGCACATAGGAATGTATGGATAAAGTAAGCTACATATGTACTTAATCTTAGGGTTGCAGCTTGCACCCCCTTTTTGTTAATTAATAAAATTTTTACTTTTCAATATATATATATATATATATATATATATATAAGAGAGAGAGAGAGAGAGAGAGAGAGAGAGAGAGAGAGAGAGAGGAGGAGATGATGATGGATTGAGTGCCAATGTTGAATTGGCAAGGGACTGTTCCTGGTGGCACTCACTATATTGTTTGGGACTTTTGGAGATGACTCTTTTGTGGTGAAGCCATGGAGTTGGCTTCCTAGCACTTTGGTGTTTGGGGTATGGTCATCTCACAGAGGATCAATTTTCTATCTCCATTTGATGTTCAGTGTTGCAGAAACTTAGTTGATTTTGAGGGAGGATTGCTGTTGGTTTGTTAGAGGATATTTCTTTCTCTTCTCCTTAAAGGCGGGTTTATATAATTATGGATTGTGATATTTCGCATCTTACAGTTGGGTGGTTACACTTTTGTTCTCTTAGCTATATCTCAGAGTGTTCTGATGGCATGATGTGTTTCACTCTGATCTAAGGTGTTAAGAGGGTTGTGAAGTTTATCAGTAGATTCCAAAACTATGAGCATATGGGTTTAGACCATATTACCTTATATCAACATTAGTTGTCTTTTTGTTTGTACATTGGCATTGTAGACGGTAGTCTTCTTTTGGAACTTAGTTGATCATGGTTGTTATATGGATGCGAATTCCAATGTCATCAGAGTGATTTCAGTTTGAATACTGAGTTTTTCGCTTGCGTAGTAGCCCGTGATATGAAATAAAAGATGAGGTGACATGAAGAAGAATTGAGTCTAATGTTTCTACATTTGAACTCGCATACAACTAAGCTTTAGGCTTTTGGTCTTGTGGCATCATTTAATGCAATGAAAGAGCCTTGCTTTAAACTATAGGCTAGACGCACTTATGGTCATTTCATAGAAAACGCTCAGTCATCCATTGGATAAAGGGCCTATTTGGATTGGCTTCCCCCCCCCCCCCTCCAGGAAAAAGCACTTATTTCCTTGAAAAAGTTACATTAAATTTGCTATAATTATTTGATTTGCTTCTAAAAAAGTTGAAACTCTAAAAAAATGCTCAAATACAGCTTTTTTTAGAAGCCAGAATTTTCAGTTTCTCAAAAAAAGCTGTTAAAAAAAGTGCTTTTAAAAAAAGCCAATATAAACGGGCGCAAACTACATTAATTAGCTTACCACAATCAGGGATATATCCACGAAGATACCTTGTAGTGTTCACTAGTAGTTAGTAGGTGACACGTTTCCAGCTTTGCAATAAATTTTATGTGGGAAGGTGAAATAAATTTTTATGTGGGAAGGTGAAGAATCATCTAGTTGTAGTGTCTTTTGTTTTTAGGACATCTAAGAAGATGCTTGCACGGAGTAAGGAATTGGGACAAACTACAAGGGCTTTATGTCATACTCCTGGTGTAGCTAAGTGAAAAGCTTTATTCACGTTATTTGCTATGTCGTTGTGTTTGGATTGTTGGGACAAGGATCAGAACTGCTGCCATATGTGATACAAAGAAAGAGTCTTTGTCTCTTTATGTTCGATCTATATACTGTTTGTTTCCTCCTAGGATTTTGTGAGAGAATTCTAGAGAGAGAGAAATTCATTGAAATGCTCATTGTCAAGTAATTTCAACATCTAATGAGTATTTATAGTTACTTAATCAGTAGACAAGATATTAGTACAGCTGGAAGTTACTTCTAACTAAAAACTCACTCACTTTCCACTAACATACGTTAGGTATAGCTGGCTAGCTAGCGTTGCTATAACACTCTTATTTGCATGCTAAATACTTGACCAAATTCCAATACCAATTATATCTTCACAACCCCCTCAAGATGACCCTGGAGTAGCCAAGGGAATGTTGCTAATCAAATTCTTGAACTGAGGAAAGGAGAGTGCTTTAGTAAAGATGTCTGCCAATTGATCTGCTGAGGGATCATAAGAGATCTCCAGATGCTTTCAGATAACATTTCCCCTAATGAAATGGTAGTCAATTTCAATGTGCTTGCTCTACACTACCAGTGAGAATTAAATCCACTTTTCCCCCAATGAAATGGTAGTCGATTTCTGGTTTAGTGTGATACAGATATTCATACGGAAAGGTATTGTTTAAGGTTGGTGTAGGAAGTCTGTTGAAGAGAAAGTTGGCCAATGCGAGAGCCTCAAGACTGCATTTACAGGAACATGGCTATGCTTGAGTAGGGAAAGGATGGTTTCTATTAGATGTAAATGTTTCCTTTCTACTTTGGCACTTTGCTCAGGGGTACGGGGGCATGTTGTTTAATGTGAGATACTGGTGGATTGCAAATAAGAATGAAATCTTTATTAATGTATTTTGTGCCATTATCAGTCCAAAACAATTAAATAGAAGACTTAAATTGTGTTTGAACCATGCAGAGAAGCTAAGAAAAGCATTTAAGGCATCTGATTTTGCTCTAAGAGGATAAATCCAAGTATATTTGGTAAAATCATCAATAAATACAGTGTAGTATCTGTAGTTCATACGATAAGCAATTGGTGATGGCCCCCATTTATCTGAATGCACTAACTGAAAGGGTGCTGGTGTTTTATTTTTAGACCTGTGAAAAGAAAGCTTGTGTGATTTCACAATAGAACAATCAAGATTTGTTGTAATATAGGACTGACTGATTTTGAGAAGGGACGAGAGTGTTGAAGTTGCATGGGTGGAGGATGCCCTAGCCTAGGGTGCCATAGCCTGTTAGATGGGGTAGGAGTGCAACTGCTGCTGTGAAGAGTGGCTTGATTGACCATATTACCGGCCAAGAATGAGAGGGCAAGTGTTACGGTACATGAATTTGGTCACTTCCTGTAAAAGCTGGGAGTAAACTTTTTGAACAAGTGCTTTCATTTGCCTTTTAGCTAGCTTGTCTTTATTTCTTTAGTGGTGCCAACGGTAACATGAAATATGCTGGTCATTATCACAATTTTTTTCTGATGAAGTTTCAGCTCCCCTATTACTTTACTTCGAGGCTTGTTAAAGGCTTAAATGTATGATTGCTCTATATTGAATTTTAAATATTCTTTCTTGGCAATATGTGCATCTGCTTCTGTGGAGATCTTAATTTTCACAGCTCAATCATTTGCAGTTGAGGACATGTGTCGTCGTTATCCAAATGCCACTGCCGTAAATGTCTGCGCTGCTTCTTCTATACACTTGCTTGCAATGATGGCAGTTTCTTTATTACGGTAATTTGAACGGACTTATTTTCTTAATTTAACATGTTATTTTATGGTTGTCCTGATATGTCTTATTCTTCTCAGAAATCTTGAGGTTTTGACATTGGGCAGAGGACAACTAGGGGAGTCCTTTTTCCAAGCCTTAACTGATTGCCCTATGTTGAAGAGTTTGACCATTAATGATGCTACACTTGGTAATGGTCTACAGGAGATACCTTTTTACCATGATAGATTGCGTCTTCTTCATATTGTAAAGTGCCGTGTTCTTCGCGTTTCTGTCAGGTGAAAAATTTTTAGTTGACTGGATGATGGAATCAAGTTATCCATTTTGAAATTGCTGAAACATCATTGTCTCTCACAGGTGCCCCCAGCTTGAGTCCTTGTCTCTCAAGCGTAGTAGCATGCCTCATGTTGCCCTCAATTGTCCCCTATTGCATGAACTCGACATGGGTTCTTGTCACAAGCTTTCAGATGCAGCAATTCGTTCTGCAATTACATCTTGCCCACTTGTGGAATCCTTGGATATATCGAATTGTTCAGGTGTTAGTGATGAGACGCTACGTGAAATAGCTCTTACTTGTGGAAACCTCCACATTCTTGATGCATCATACTGTCCGAACATCTCATTTGAGGTATGCTATATCTTGAATTTCGACTGTCTTTATGATTTCAACTTATTTAATGTTTGAAAAATGCGAATTTGTATGTGAAATTGACTCAAATATTTCTGTTTGGTAGTCTGTCAGACTGCCAATGTTGACAGTTCTAAAGGTTCATAACTGTGAGGGTATAACTTCGGCTTCCATGGTTGCTATATCTCATAGTTATATGCTAGAGGTTTGAAGCTGCTTCTTATCTTGGTTTTTATTATGATTATTTATTTTAAGCATTTTAAAAATGCAAAGCATCATATTGTGTTTGCCCTAGGTGTTGGAGTTGGATAATTGCAGCTTACTTACATCAGTATCCTTGGATCTTCCACGTCTGCGGAACATAAGACTTGTTCATTGCCGCAAGTATGACTTTCCTGTGCTATTTAACCCTTCTTTCCTCCCTGGTTGATAATATATTTTCCCTTCTTCTTTTGGGTTCTGTTTGCCAGATAGTCTTATCTTGATCCCATTCTTGCAGACTTATTGATCTTCAAGTACGAAGTAAAGCATTGTCATCAATTACTCTGTCTAATTGTTCTTCTCTCCAGAGGATCAACATCACATCAAATGCACTTAAAGTATGTCATTCATGTCAAAAATGGTTTTACGCATTCCAAGCCTATTTGTTCTGTTCTAACCTTTCAAATTATTTTGTGCAGAAATTGGTGTTGCAAAAGCAAGAAAGCTTGACTACTTTGGCTTTGCAGTGCCCTTGTTTGCTAGAAGTAGACCTTACTGAATGCGAGTCTCTTACAAATTCGGTTTCTGAAGTTTTCAGTGATGGTGGTGGATGCCCTGTTCTTAGATCTCTAGTTCTCGATAATTGCGAGGTTTGTCGTTTCTTTTCTATTTTCCTTCTGGAACAAATTTTATGAAGTAGTGGTACATGAAGGCGGAACTAAGGGGACAGTTGCTCATTCTAAAATGTTAAGATCACTGTTGAATTCTGTAAACACTGCCTGGGTAATAATATGTATTTATGATAAACACCTCTAACATTGATGAGTGTTCATAAAGTTAACTATAACTTGCTTGACTTGATAAAGCATTCTTTGCTATTAGTTGTGGTCTTCTAAACATTAGTGCTCTATTCTGTACTTTCTATCTACTCTGTTGAATTCTTCCTATTGTACTTCATTGTTAATTTTAGTTATTTATGGAAATTTTGAGAGCTGGACTTTGTCTGATTGTCATGCCATCAAAAATATAATTGAATTGACTCTGAGAAATTGAGGTTGTGTGCTTATTGTTTGTATCATGTAGTATAGGGTCTAAATTGATGTTTAAGACCTCATTGGACCATTAGGTAGTTGGCATATTTTCTGGCCTTGGCTTTGGTAGGTTAACCTTATCAAACCATTGAGCGTTGCATGTGAGGGTACTATCCTGAACAGGCTTCCAAATTTGATAGTGCAGAGAGAGAAGCTGTAAGTGGTGGTGCAGTCAAATGGAAAAGACTTTCAATTGTCAGGATGAGGCGGTAACGACTGGCAAGTAGGTTAATCACCTTAACAGTGCAAGGAATAACATGATTAACTGCTTGAGATAGTACATATTGCAAGGTGTTAGAAAATGACTTTCAGCATGTATTGATTCTGAGATTTGTTCAAACAGACCTGTTGGATCATTTGAGATGGTGACTGTTGGCATAGTTATCAGATTGAATCCGAGTAGTTAACATGGTCATTTTGATGTAGTTTTTCTCTCGGGACAGTTCTCAGTAGCCAAGATGTGTGGCTGCAGAAAGAAATTAGAATTACAAATTCTGATTATTTTGTGACAGGAGACTACCTCTGCAGAGCAGATGCAGACTAGTTTTTCTTCTGACATAAGGTTTTAGATAATGTATTCTAGGACTTGGTTCTCGATTGCTAATCATTAAGTTTTGGTGCATTATAAGAAATGCATCAATTATTAGTGGGAACAAAATAATGGCTGAGAAAGGACATTGGATATAAAACTTCTAATTACTTCACCCATTGAGGATAAGTTATGATTGTCAAGTTGATGTTTGCCTTTTGGAAGTTTGTGAAATTCTGTCTAAAGAATGATTTGAGTGGGTGCAGGGCTCTATCCCTTCTACTCTTTTCTTCATGGGAAATATCCATCTCACGTGTCTTTATATCTTTTTTTTTCTTGGGATGGTGGGTATGCACCTGCGTGATGCAAACCCCCCAGAATAGTTACATCAACTATGCAAACAGTCAAAACATCATCATATGCTATTTACATCATATATGCAAGAACCCCCAATCGAAGAAAGAAGATCGTGATGATATTTGAAAAGGGAGAAAAAATTCCTTCTTTTCTTAGGCTCTCTAATTTCAAAGCTTTCTGATTCCACTCATTCGAATAGCCAAATGATTGTAAGAGAAACTGGCTGACTAGAACTATTTGCAGCTGGGATGCACCTTATTAAATGGCAATGGCACACGAGAGTTACTATTTACAATTTTTATCTTGGGTATTAAGTCAAACATGTATCTGGCTTCAGTTATCTTTTTCCTTTTTGCTCATATCATGCGGAAGAATGGCAGATGATAATTTTTAAGAGATTCTCTTTTGTGTTACAATATATCTTTTTCCTTTTCGCTCGTGTCACACAGTTTCTTGCAGAACAATTTTAAGAAGCACTCTTTTGAGTTCTAGTATGTCTTTTTCCTTTTTGCTTCGGCATTACTTTCTGTCTGGTTAATTAAATAGAATTATTTCCTTCTGGTCTTTTATGGTAAACATGTTCAGCTCTAAGTAGTGATGCTATTGCTCACTGTTCTATGAAGAGAAAGATCATATTTGGAGATGTGTGGTCCTCTAAAACAATTTGACTGTTCTTTCTAACTGTGATGTCTCATTTTGTGCTCACGTGTGTGTGCATGTGTGTACATTTATTAATATGTTGGTTCTGCAATAGTTTTGTGACAATAAATATTGTTTCTTTTACTCAGAGCTTGACCACAGTGGATTTCTGCAGTACTTCTTTAGTTAGTATCTCACTTGCTGGTTGTCGTGCTATAACTTCTCTTGAGTTCAAATGCCCTTTCCTTGAACAAGTTTCATTAGATGGCTGTGACCACCTTGAAAGAGCATCCTTTTGCCCGGTAAGTATCGTAATTATTCTCATTTTTGGTTTTCTAGTTGTTATGGTGCTTCTCTTTTACATGGCTGGTTGATTGTCTGGGTCAAATGCATTTGACTATAATATAGTGCGTCTTCATTACCCAGGATTCTTTGTATATCAGTTGTTTTGAATGTCTTCAACACCCAGGGGTTGTTCTATATAATTTCTATGATGCTAATGCTAGTTCTAAGTTTATTGAATCAGTGCTGTCTGATGTTTCTCAATTCTCTTGGTTCCATTTGTCAACTTCATGGATGAGTCATTGATATAGAGTGGCTACTAGATGAACATCTAAAGTGTATTATGTCTTGCAGGTTGGTCTTAGGTCCATTAATTTGGGGATATGCCCCAAATTGAATATACTACATATTGATGCACCTCAAATGGTGTCACTTGAACTCAAGGGATGTGGTGTATTATCTGAAGCATCCATAAGATGTCCCCTCCTAACATCCTTGGATGCTTCTTTTTGCAGGTCATTTTACTAATCTTGGACATTGCCTCTAGTTTCTTCTCTTTCATTTTGCTGATGTTTGTTCTGTGTTTTCTCCTACACTCACAGCTGATACAGCATTCTGCTCATGTGTGCAGCCAGTTTAATGATGACTGCTTATCTGCAACAACTGATTCATGCCCTATGATTGAGTCATTAGTTCTAATGTCATGTCCATCTGTTGGCTCTGAGGGACTTCTGTCTTTGCACTCGCTTTCAAAATTGACCTACCTAGACTTATCCTACACCTTCCTGGTCAGTTTGCAGCCCGTGTTCAAATCTTGTTTGGGGTTGAAGGTAATTTCTTTTTTCCTAATTTTCACCATTTAGGACTTCCTAGTTATTTAATTTACACAAACACTAGAAGATCTAGGAATTTTATGGTATTATTGGGTTACAAAGCTTTGTTCCCTTTCCCATGGAAAAATGATCATGAGCTTGACCAGTTGGACATGTTGTCTCCTTTGTGGTTGTAGGATTTCTTGGGTCTTTGCTTTTGCACTTAATCCATTTTGTATTTCCCTTGCTGACTTCAGGTTGTTATGTAGGTTCTAAAATTGCAAGCGTGCAAGTATTTGAGTGACTCATCCTTGGAGCCACTCTACAGAGATGGGGCTCTCCCGTCCCTGTGTGAGTTGGACCTGTCATATGGGACCCTGTGCCAGTCAGCTATAGAGGAGTTGCTTGCTTGCTGTACACATTTAACCCATGTTAGTTTGAATGGATGTGTTAATATGCATGACTTGGATTGGGGTTTTAATAGCAACCAAGGTTCTGGGATATCTGACCTATCTTCATCGGCTGATGGAAACTTCCCCAAAAAGCTACCCAATCGTTTGCTGCAGAATCTTAACTGTGTTGGTTGCCCAAATATCAAGAAGGTTGTTATTCCTCCTCCTGCCCAATGTTTCAACTTGACTTCACTAAACCTCTCCCTATCTGCAAATTTAAAGGAAGTTGATGTTTCATGTTGCAATTTGTGCTTTCTCAATTTAAGGTATGTGCTTTCTTCAAGTGGACTCAGAAATTTTACGTCTGTTATGTTGCTCGTTGGCTAAAATTGTTTCATGTATATTTTCTTCAGTAACTGCTGTGTCTTGGAAATATTAAAGCTGGACTGTCCAAGATTAACGAGTCTTTTTCTCCAGGTATATCCTTGTATCCCTAAACTTGTGAAAATGTCCTTACTTGACCAATTTTATTGCAATTTTTCCTAAGTTTCCATTTTTGGCATCTTTCTCAGCTCTCTCTTTTACTCACTTTCTTCCCTCTTTTTCTCTCTTCTCTTATGTATGTTATTCAGCCTCTGTTTGTTCATTTTGAGAGAATTCTTTACGAGCTGCTAATTATCCACCATTGCGACATAGTGTTGATTTTTGTCTTCTTAACCTTGAAGCTTTAGGATTACAAACAAGTAAGATATTTACGCGCATGTATATGTGTATACATTTTATTGTTTCTTCTTTCATTATGATTTGGTTCATCTTTTCATCTTAAGTGGTTCCCTTCCCCCCTGCGCATTTTGGTCTTCTGTAGCTAGTTCAAAGGTATTCACTTAATGTGCATCAGAGTAATTGTCAAGAGTATATGCTTGAAGTTGTAAATTTCATTTTCCTGCTTTGATTTTGAATATTTGACAGACTTCTGAATTTAGGATTTAATTTTTCTGATAATGTAAACTAGATTTTAGTATTTTTAACTTTGTCGCCTAAGTTTCTTCAGTAACTTGTAATTCAGCTTCAGGTTCAGAAACACCATGTTCATCATGTTGGTTAGACAAACGCAAATGAAGACCAGCTTTAATTTGGTAGCTTATCTATTAGGACACTGTGGTTCTTGAGATTTCAGTTATCTCTTATATGGTTTAGCTATAGAACCAGAAATGAACTTGATGCTCTTGCTGTCTGCCTACTGCTGCAGTTGCAATTAGAACACTTCTTTAGGCTCCATTGAGATTGTAAAACGTCTAATTCAAATTTTGACAAGTGTGATATAAGAATGCTTTAGTCCTTGCCAAATGATGCTCAGACATTGAGCAAGAATAGGTATCTGGAGATTCAAAATATAATTCAAGAGACTGGTCATTGCTGGTGGTGTTGTGTGAGGAACAACAGAGTATGAAGTTGTATTGATATTGGAAAGTAGTACAAGAAGGGCCATTCTAAGAGAATTGGGAACTCAAAGGAGAGAGAGGAGGAGAGAAATACAAGAGAAATAGACAAATTTGGCTTTAACTTTTCTGATGATTTCCAAATGATCCCTAAGGCCCTATTTATACATCGCCTCAACTTGCTTAATAAGTAATATAGTCATCCAGATGCTTTGGTGGGTTGGTTTGGCGCCTGCTCCTTTGTACTGAATTGGTTGGGAATGCACCTGTGGGGCCTTGGCATCATCCTTGTTGTGAACCTGACTCTCCAGCTCAGCAGAAGCCTCATTTGGTTGGTTAGGACTTGTGGTATTCATAACAATGCTCCCCCCTTTAAGAACCTTGTCCTCAAGGTTCAGCAGCTGTACCTTGTTTTCCCATGTTGCTTCCTCAATGGGCAACCCTTCCCACTGAACCAAAAGTTGCTGAACAGTCTGCCCTTGTCGTTGAATGGGTCTCTCGGCAAGAATTGCAATGGGTTGTAACAGAGGGCCTGAAGTGCAAGAATTTTGTGGCAGAGGAGTAACATGAGCAGTCAAACCTTTGAACCGACATAGTAGGGCAACATGAAAAACTGGATGGATCTTTGAGTAGGATGGTAACTCCGATCGATAAGCCACCGTACTGGTACGCTCTAAACTTCTGAAAGGCCCATAAAAACGTCGACTGAGGTTTGGATTGTAATGACCTTTAATTGACAGCTGACGATATGGCTGTAACTTAACAAGCACAAGATCACCTTCTTCGAATTGTTGCTTCCGGCGTTGTTTATCAGCGTATAATTTCATACAAGTCTGTGCCGATAAAAGATTGGCATGCAATTGCTGCATTAAATCTTGTTTAACTCCTACATTTGATCCAGTTGAACCTTTGAACTGACGCAATAGGGCAACATGAAAAACTGGATGGATCTTTGAGTTGGATGGTAACTCCAATCGATAAGCCACCATACTGATACGCTCTAAAACTCTGAAAGGCCCATAAAAACGTTGACTGAGGTTTGGATTGTGATGACCTTTAATTGACAGCTGACGATATGGCTGTAAATTGACAAGCCCAAGATCACCTTCTTTGAATTGTTGCTCCCGGCATTGTTTATCAGCATATAATTTCATATGAGTCTGTGCCGATAAAAGATTGGCATGCAATTGCTGCAACACTGTATCCCGCTGCACTAAATCTTGTGCAACTCCTGCATTTGATGTAGACCCTGTCAAATAATGAATTAAGAGTAGGGGGTTCTCTGCCATATAACGCCTGAAATGGTGTCATATTTGCAGAGGAGTGAAATGACATATTGTACCAATATAGCGCCCAATCTAAAAACTGTCCATCGAGGAGTATCAGCAACAAAGCATCTTAAGTATAACAACAATCCTTTGTTAACAATCTCTGTTTGATCATCACTCTCTGGATGATATGCACTTGACATTGCTGAGGTAGTTCCTCGCAAAAGAAATAAACTCTTTCCAGAAGGTACTAATGAACAACGGGTCACGATCACTAACGATGGAGTGTGGTATACCATGAAGCTTAATGATATGATACACAAATGGAGCGGCAAGCTTAGCACTAGTCAGAGGATGGCTTAAGGCGATGAAATGAGCATATTTTGTTAAGCGATCTACCACCACCATGATTATATTCTTGCCTTCCGAGAAGGTAATCCTGTAATGAAATCCATGGATATTTCTGCCCATACCTTTGAGGGAATGGGTAAGGGCTGTAGTAACCCGGCAGGACGGACATGAGAGGCTTTCATCTTTTGACAAGTCTGACAAGCAGCAACAAACTCCTTTACATCACTTGCTTAATTTTGGCCAATTAAACCCAGGTGCAACTCTGTTAAAGGTGCGGAGCACACCGGAATGACCTCTCACAGTGGAATTATGTAATTCCTTGAGGATTTTGAATCAAAGAGGAGAATCTCAGGCTAGAACAATGCGCCGCTTGTATACCAAAATATCCTGCCATAAGGCATAATCAGGAACAGAGAGGGGAGTACTTTGAACTTTATGTCGTAGTGCTACCAATTCTGGGTGGGTCTTATTTTACACTTTAATTGCATCCATAATATCAAATTGGGGAATAGAAAAAGCAAGGAACGAATCGACAGGAGCCCTGGAAAGTGCATCAGCTGCTTGATTTATTTCCCTGGCTTATATAATATCTCAAAACCATATCCCAGTAGCTTAGATAACCATTTTTGCTGCTCTTGCTGTCTGCCTGCAGCTGCAGTTGCAATTAGAACACTTCTTTAGGCTCCATTGAGATTGTAGCATGTCTAATTCAAATCTTGACCAGTGTGATATAAGAATGCTTTAGTCCTTACCAAATGATTCTCAGACATTGAGCAAGAATAGGTATCTGGAGATTCAAATTTTAATTCAAGAGACTGGTCATTGCTGGAGGTGTTACAGCCGGAAATACAGAATACACCTCTTAGAAAGGAGTGTTCTAGTTTTGTTATCATTAAACAAAGATCTGCAAGTAAATTTGGATGCAGAAAAACAACTCTTTTTATCAAGGATTTGGTTGGTCCTCAGGGGCATTAACAAATAACCTTTATTCATTATGCATAATAAGAGATATCCATCATGATATTTTGGAAGTTATGTTTATCTCTTTTTCTTTCTACTTACTTTGAAGTACAACTGTTGTTGATAGTCATTACTTTGCAAGTTGTATAACGTCCACACCCAGTAAGCCCTAGATATATCCTTAGGAAGAAGGTAGAAAATTGATAAGTAACCATATCCATGTCATTTATTTACTTCCTTTTGGCTGATTTTGCCTCCCAGAGTATCCTTTTGGGGTTCCGCAAGTTTAATGCGTACTTCTTCCCTGTTGAGATCTTTGTTAATGTGATAGTATTGTGTTAAAATGTAGTGCTCTTCTCCTGATGCGTGTTTTACTATCACTTGATTGAAAACTAATTTCGTGTTTCCATCTTTGGCTTTGTCCCTGGCTTGGTCAGTCCTGCAACATTGATGAGGAAGCAGTTGAAGCTGCAATAACACAATGCAACATGCTGGAGACACTCGATGTTCGCTTGTGTCCAAAGGTAAGAAGGAAACTTAAAAAGATGTCATCAATCTTGACGTGCTACCTCTACTCGATCTCACCCTGGTATCTGTTTCTTTCTTGGTTTTTTGATCAACAAAGATTTGCCAGTCAAGCATGGGAAGATTTCGGGCAGCATGCCCCAGCTTAAAACGGATTTACAACAGCCTAGCTCCGACGTGAAGTGATGATGAAGAGTTAGATGTGCATGGCGTTGATTGGTCAATTGTTTGCTTTGGTAGCCAAGACTACCTTCGGTGAGTAATTTTAGGCAGAGTAAATATTCCTTGTGCATATTTCTTCTCGTGTTGTTGCTTGAGGCTGTTTGTTTGATGTAAGAGATAAACTGAGCCACCTTTAAGTGATAGTACTGAGGCATAACGATATGTGTAATTTATCTTTCTCTTTCACATGGCTTTTAAATTATTGCTACTTCACCATTAGCCTTCTTTTCCAGAGATTTAGTAGTCCTGTTTCTCCCTTTGTACTTTATACCTCGTTGCTCTTTTTTTTTTTTTTTTTTGTGGGTTAAGCTATGTTAACGAAAATGTAGAATATACTTGGGCAAAATCTTGTTGGTCTCTCTGTCTCTCTCAATTTCCATAACCAGAAGAAATTTTGACATTAATCATGCATAATAGCTCAATCATAAGGTGTCGTATTGTGATTTTCATTGTTGTAAGATCCCATTTTAAAGTCTAAAATTTTCTGTCCTTATTGAATCTCACAACCTTTAATGGAGAGGATTTTGTAATTCCCAAACTTTACAAAGAAAAGAAAGATCGATGAGTAGCAAGTTTCAATAGTTCTGACGCAACATATATTACTGATTTTTGGTCAATCCAACATATATTACTGATTTTCAGCCAATTGCACCATTTATAAATGCATCAAAAAGATTTTGGCATCTCGGATGAGAGCATGCCTTCAATACTTTATCTCCCCTGCGCAAAATACTTTTGTTAAAGGCAGATGTATCTCGGATAATATCTTACTTGGGCAAGAATTGGTCAGAGGCTATGGCAATAAAGGCATTAGTCCAAGGTGCATGCTCAAGGTTGATCTCATGAAAGCTTATGATTTTGTTGATTGGGACTTTATCTTGCAGACACTTGAAACCTTTAAATTCCTGGATATTTTCATTCAATGGAACAAAAATTGCATCACTACACCAAAATTTTCCCTCACCATTGATGGAGGAACTTACGATTTTTTTTGAGGGAGCGAGAGGACTCCGCCAAGGAGACCCTATGTCCCTTTACTTGTTTGTCTTGGGAAAGGAGGTCCTCACTAGGATCCTTTGACAGAGCTGGGGAGTCAAAGAAGTTCGGCTATCACCCAAAATGTAAGAGACTGAAACTGAACCATTTGTGTTTTGCAGATGATCTCCTTCTCTTTTGTAAAGGGGATGAGAAATCAGTAGCCAATCCTTAAGGGGAGTTTGGAACTTTTCCGCAACATTTTGGGTCTTTAGGCGAGTAATGAAAAGAGCGAGATGTTTGTTGGTGAATGCGATACATCAAAAAGTGAAAGAGTGGCTAATATCATGCGAATCAAACAAGGGAAGCTACCTATTAGATACTTAAGGGTGCTGCTAATACTGGGGAGGCTTCATATCAAAGATTGTGACATTCTAATTGAACGAGTTACACGGAGGACTAATTGTTAGGCTCATAAACTTCTTTCATTTGCAAGTAAACCCCAATCGGTGAGCTCGGTTCTTTCAAACATTAACTCTTACTGAGCAAGGATTTTTATTCTGCCTAAAGGAGTTTTGGATGAGATTATGAGACGCATAGCTTCGTTTCTTTGGGCCGGGAAAGAGAATATGGGTGGAAAGGCAAAGGTGGCTTGGACGGACGTGTGCTGCTTGAAGGAGAAAGGTGGGCTCGGTCTCAAAGGACTCCGGGATACAAACCTTGCTGCTATTTTGAGATATCTCTGGATTTTTCATACGAAACAGAAAAAAAAAAAAACATTTGGGCAGATTGGATTTTCATGGATTATCTAAAGAACAATAGCTTGTGGGAGGTCCAGGTACCTAGTAACTCGACATGGAGTTGGAAGAAAATCCTTGGATTGAGATAGATGCTAGAAAACTTATGGTGCATTGTGTTGGGGATGGCCAGTATACACTGTTTTGGTTGGATAATTGGCATCCATTAAGACCTCTTATTGAAGTTATTGATAACTGGGAAGGAAATCTTGACACAAGTACTAAGGTTGCTGATTTTATTGATGATGATGAATGGAATTGGATCTTCCAGTTTTTTCAGTTCATTGGACAGTTAGCAAAAGTTATCAAGTCACATTGCAACCTCAAAGACAAAATCTGTTGGATGAACTCTATTAATGGTATGTACAATAGGGATGCAGCATGGAACATGGTTAGGGAACATAAACCAAAGGTGAACTGGAATGGAGTCATCTGGTTCAAGAATTCTATCCCGAAGCACGCCCCCTATTGCTGGCTGGATCGTTTACCAATGAAGATGAGCATGCTTGCCTGGGGATATCAAATTAATCCTTTTTCTGTTTTTTGTAATGCTCGTGTGGAGGATAGTGAGCATCTTTTCTTTGGGTGTTCATTCTCGAAAAGAATTTGGCGTAGAGAATGGAGGAAATTGAAGGGGCCATCTAGATTGTCAAGTTTGGCCGAACTCTCTGATTGGTACATCAACATGTCAAGTTCTAATTCGTTTCAGATTCTTACCCTCAAACTCTTCTTGGGAGCCTTTGTTTTCCATATTTGAAAGGAGCGAAATCAAAGAATTCACAATGCTTTAGTTTCATTTGAATAGCAGATCTTTTGCAATATTGAGTTTAAAGAGAATTTAGAGTGATGAAAATATCTGTTATCCATTCATCTATCTATTGCTATTACATTGTATATATATACAAGTAAGAAACAAGTAAACAGCTGTAACTAAAAATACAGCTGTCATTAACAAACTAACTGATTTTACAGTTAGCTTACAAATGCTAAAAACACTTGCCTGTGACATACTACTTTACAGTTCAGCAAAAGCTAACTAACTAAGTAACTGACTAATAGTCTCTCTTATCATCCCCTCTCAAGTTGAGCATGGCAGGCCATGTGAAGCTTGGTCTTGAGATGCTGAAAGACTGACTTAGACAAATGTTTAGTCAATAAGTCTGCAACCTGTTCTGTAGTTGAAATGTGAGAAATAGCCAAATGCTTGGATTGAACTTGTTCTCTAACAAAATGATAATCAATTTCAATGTGCTTAGTTCTAGCATGATAAACAGGATTATTTGCCAAGGCTAGAGCTGAAGCATTATCACAAAACAATGTAGGATTAGGAACTGAGATGCCCAAATCCTTTAAAATGTAAGTGAGCCACTTTATTTCTGAAGTAATTGCCATGGCCTGTATTCAGCTTGATGAGATGATCTGCCACCGTTGGTCGCTTTTAGATGTCCAAGAAATGATATTATGGCCTAGAAATATGCAATAAGCAGTGGTTGATTTCCTGTCCAAAGCACTACTAGCCCAATCTGAATCTAAATAAGCTAGAAGACTGAAAGGACCAGGTTGAAGAAGAATGCCTTGAGAGTAAGAACCTTTAATGAACCTGAATAGCTTCTTCAAAGCTAAAAAATCATGCTGAGTAGGATTATGCATAGACTGACACAAAGTATTTATCAAATGAATATTTGGCCTTGTCGAGTGAGATATTGAAGTGCTCTACTAGGCTTCTAAACCGAGTAGGATTAGAATATGGAATTTGTGAATTTCTGTCTCGTAAATTTTGGCCATAGTAGGTAGCCCAGTGGAATGACACTCAGCCATACCTGCTTTCTGCAGGAGATCAAGAGCATATTTGCTCTGATGCAGTATGAGACCATTTGAAGGATAATGAACTTCAATCCCCAAGAAATAGGTCAAAGAACCCAAGTCTTTCATAGCAAATTTCTGTTGCATTGATGTAATAAGATTATGTATAGCCTGTTGAGAAGAACCAGTAATGATGATATCATCTACATACACTAAGATGATAGTGATTGTAGAATCGATCTTGCAAATGAAAAGAGAGGTATCTCAAGCAAACCTTGCATTTAAAACCCCGATTAAGTAGAAAGGAAGAAAGCGATTGATACCAAGCTCTTGGAGCTTGCTTGAGCCCATAGAGAGATTTGTTCGGTTTACACACAAATTACGGATGTGTGGAGTCCTCAAAACACGGGGTTGAACCATATAAACCTCTTCATCCAAAGGAACCATGTAAAAGGCATTAGACACATCTAGTTGCTTTAAGGTCCACTTAAAAGTGATAGCCATAGTAAGAACAATTCTTATAGTCCTGTGGTTTAACCATCGGGTGAATGTTTCATTGTAGTCTAAGCCTTCGATGAAAACCCTTTGCAACCAACCTTGCTTTGTATCTAGACACAGTCCCATTTGCATTATATTTGATTTTGTACACCCATTTGCAACCAATAGGATCTCTATCAGGAGGTAGAGGAACCAGAGTCCATGTATCTTTGTTTTAGTAAGGCTTCATACTCCTCTTTCATAGCTTGAATCCAGTAAGTATAAGTAGATGCTTGTTTATATGATGTTGGTTCAGTGGTTGGTGGAGTAGTTTGTATATGTAGATTATAGAGAGGAGGTTTGAGACTTCCTGTTTTGGACCTAGTAAGCATTGGATGTCTAGAAATAGGAATTGAAGATGTAGATGTTGAAGGGGAAGAGTTTAGTGATGTTGAACTTGACCTGGAATCATTTTCTGAAACTGACTGTGAATGATTCTCATTATTAAAAGATATATTGAATGATGAGTTTGGCTGAGATAGTGATGATGAATCGTAAGAGAGAACATGATCACTGGCAATCTCTGATAATATAGACTGAGTAGGATTAGGAGGATTAGAATGAATAAGAGAAGGAAAAGGAACCTGAGCAGGAAGAGTGTGATCACTGTTACCAGCTGCAGATGAAGAGGCAGTAGTGCTTGTGGAGGAAAACCAGTCAAATGTAGGATAGTCAGAAGAAGACTGAAGTTGTGCAAATGGAAAAACATGCTCTACAAACTGCACATGCCTAGAGATGTACACTCTATTTGTTTTAGTATCCAAGCATCTATAACCTTTAGTAGTTGGACAATATCCAATAAAAACACAAGGTATAGATCTTGGCTGAAGCTTATGTTTAGTGTAGGGTCTCAACCAAGGATAACACAAGCAACCAAGAACTTTGAGAAGACCATAGTCAGGATATTTAGAATACAGGCACTGAAAAGGTGACTTATTTGACAAGACATTAGTAGGTAGTCTATTGATGAGATAATTTGCAGTAGCTAATGACTCAAGCCAAAGGTGATTAGGTAGATGAGCTTGATGCATGAGTGTTAAAGCAGTCTCCACTAGATGCCTATGTTTTCTTCCAACTTTTCCATTTTGTTCAGGTGTATAGGGACAGGTTGTATGATGTAAGACTCCTAAAGACTGAAGAAAAACACTAAACTGTGAATTAACATATTCAGTGCCATTATCAGTCCTAAAGAGCTTAATTTTTGTATCAAACTGTGTATGCACCATATTATTGAACAATTGAAAAGCAGTGTAAGCATCAGATTTGTTTTTTAGAGGACAAAACCAAGTAAACCTAGTAAAATCATCTAAAAACAGTATATAATATTTGTAATTTTTACAGGAAGGCAAAGGGGATGGACCCCAAACATCAGAGTGTACTAACTCAAAAGGCCTAGTAGTAATAGTTTGAGACAAAGAAAAAGGCATCTTATGAGATTTGGATACAGCACAAGCATTACACAATGAATTGTCACTCTCTAATTTTACATTTAATAGAGAAGACAAAGTAGAGTGAAGCTTCTTAGCAGGATGTCCTAGTCTTTGATGCCAGAGAACAGAGATGGATGGTTTCTTGGAACTGCAGCTGCAACTGAGTAGGGTAGGTGACATGGAATTGAAAGAGGATGAACTGGAAGCTAAACTGTAGAGACCTTGTTCACAAGGGCCCCTGTACTGAATCTGATGAGTAGAGTTATCCAAAATGAGTAATTCTTTTGAGTTAAAAATGACTGTGCAGTTGTTATCATGAGTGAGTTTAGAAATGGATAACAAATTGGATGAAATATGAGGAATATGAAGAACATTAGTGAGCTTATATATGAAATTAGATGTAGACAACTTACGGATCCAATACTAGTGATAGGAGTTAAGAACCATTACCAACAGTGACAGTTTGATTTCCTTGATAAGGAGCATGAGAGTAGAGATTGGATAGATCATTGGTTACATGTGTGTTTGCTCCAGTGTCCAAAACCCATGCAGTTTCTGATTGTGTTGATTGTCCAGTCTAAGCAGAGTATGCTTGTTTCTCCAATTGTGGATTTGCATAACTGACATCAAACCTATACCAACACTCTCTTACAGTATGATTTGGCTTTTCACAGATTTGACAGTAAATCTTTGTTACTGTTGATGTAGTAGAGAGTTGAGATGCAGACTGAGAAGGAGTAGGCAGAATTCCTTGATAATTAGCTGTAGAAGAAGTTTGTGAGCTTCTGCCTTTGCCTCCTCCTCTATATTGTTGCCTACCTCTACCTCTGCCTCTGCCTGTACCTCTTCCTTGAGAGGTATTGGCATACAACAGAGTATGAGTTTCAGAAGATGAATCAGTTAAGGTAAGCTTCTTTTTCAACTGAAAATTGAACTCTTCATTTATGAGTAAAGTGTTGAGTTCTGATGGAGTAATAGGTGTGGATCCAAGTCTCACACTAGATCGAAAGAGTCATACTCTGAGGGTAAGCCTCTAAGAGTATACAAAACAAGATCTTCATCTCTGACAATACCATCCACAGCTGCAAGATTATCAGTGAGAGTTTTAATCTCATCAAGATAAGTTTGCATAGTTCTAGTTCCTTTTGTGATATTGAGCAGTCTATTTTTCGGCTGATGTACATGTGACCTACTAAAGGAACTGAATCTTTGTTCTAGAGCTTGCCAAATAGCAGCAGAAGTATTAAGATGAAGAATTAGAGAAAGAACAGTTGGAGAGATAGATGCAAAGAGACAGTTTTGAATGTGTTCATCCAGATTACTCCAAGATTCATAATCTGGATTAATCACATTTTTACCAGTTTCATCTCTAATTGTAGGAGGAGGACAGGGTAAAGCTCCTGTGATATGATCAAGAAGATGATGTGCTTTGAAGATCCTCTGCAATTGTGATCTCCACACCATATAATTGGAAGAATCAAGCTTGATATGCACCATTGAAGTGAAATTTTGAAGCAGAAATTTCACTCCAGCAGGAAGATCATCAGCAGCAGCCATTGTTGAAGCTTGATTTGATGAAGATAGGTTTGATGAAGAAATGTGCTGCGATTGCTTAGAAATTTAGATCGCAAGCTAATCTCTTAGTGAAGAAACCCTAGGGTTTCGAAAAAAAAAAATTCTCCAGAATTGTGCTTGGCTCTTGATACCATAAAGAGAATTTAGAGTGATGAAAATATCTGTTATTCATTCATCTATCTATTGCTGTTACATTGTATATATATACAAGTAAGAAACAAGTAAACAGCTGTAACTAAAAATACAGCTGTCATTAACAAACTAACTGATTTTACAGTTAGCTTACAAATGCTAAAAACACTTGCCTGTGACATACTACTTTACAATTCAGCAAAAGCTAACTAACTAAGTAACTGACTAATAGTCTCTCTTATTAGAGTTTGAAGTTAAAAGTAAGTTGTACGTGATTAGGAAACATAGGAAGAATTTACTTAACTCTATTATCCTAAATGCTTGGTGTATAGATGAGACTAAACTCCGATGAAGCCTAGAAAATTCTTTTGTATTTTTATATACTTCTCGTCTAACTGAAAACCTGTTCATTTGCATTGCCAAAAAAAAAAAGAAAAGAAATAGTTCCGACATAAATTCATATGCCATAAATGTTACAATAGGCATACATTCGGGGAATGTTTCATTAGACAAAGAAATTTTCCAACCCCTTTTATTATTACTGTTTGTTAATTTCTTTGGGTGCTGTAATTATTAAAGGAATTTATTAAAGAAATTCTGGTTTCGAGCTTCCAAATCTTATCTAGTACAAGTTGGACACGTGACTGTTATCAAGTCGACAAGATAAACACCTGTGGAATCTAATTATCTGAAGTGTTTGTCAGCACCGTATTGCCTATTCAAGAAAAGGCAAAATGCATATTAAACCATGCAACAAAACTTTTTCCCAAAAATTTTGATAACAATTCACATAACGGAGCTTGGCTGCTTTATGATTCAATTCTCATTTTTAAGATTGTATTGCGTTTGGTTTAGGAAATAATCTTAATTCTATTTTTCATAATGGATCATATTTTTGGGTACCATTGACAAGGTTGTTGTATCTTTGTTTGTTATTAAGGGAAAAAAAAAAAGAAAAAGAAAAAAATATTTCCTCGGTTTCCTCGACTTCAATTTTTCTTAATAGTCAGCCATGTCTCCCGTTTAAACTAAATAAAAAGTATATGCTACAGAGCATATGGTACCTCATAGCTAAATAATAACATAATAATACTTTTTCTGCCGAAAAGGAGCCTTGAAATTTGAACCATTTTTAGTGTCAAAAGTTGATTTTTTAGAAGGCGATGCTTTATCTTGACACAAAGTAACAATATATTGACAGAATAAAGAATTATTAATATTATATATATGTATATGTATATTATAAAGAAGTCATATAGTAATTAAATTAATTGTATGAGCCGATTATTATGTAGGTAATCACGATCTTGGATTTTTCAAGGAGAGTGAAGCAAAATTCTCCTAAAAAACGGCATGAGCAGAATGGCTTCGGTATTATAAGTAGTCCCCGTTCGGGCTTAATTTGGACTTTTTGGACTCTTTCCGTTTAGTTGAATGAGATAAGGGAAAAACCAAGAAAAAAAAAAGAGAGAGAGAAAGGATATCAAGCAGGGAAGACAATAACAGTGAGGCCAATAAATCTTTTTATAATAACCCTTATTTGATATAAATTTTTCAGCGCAATGGAGCTACATATTAAACCATTTTAAGCAGTCAGAATTGCAGTCAGCTTCACAATTTATTAGCATTCAAGTCAGCTACTTTATTTTAAGTAGAAAGCTCATTGAAGAGAGAATATAAACCGCAATTTATGAACGTCTTAGACAATCTTTTCAATATCCTTTGACGCCTATGTGGCCTGACTTATTTATAATTACTAATTAATTATATGTAATCTACTATTTATCATTTATTACTGTCTTTAATTTATTATTAGCTCATGTATTAATAAGTTATTTATTATACACATTATTGAAAATACCTTAAAATTTAATTATCAATCAATTAATATTTAAAAATTAGAATATTAATAACTATTGTCGTGGTACAAAACAGAACAAATGAGGGTGCTGCAAATTTTATTTTATTGCGATAAAGAAAATTTAGTTACTTGACCTCCAAAACAACCTACTAAATTTGACTATCAACAACTCACAAGAATAAATAAACTGATCACTAAAATTAAACAGGACAAGAATATTATTTTTTTAAAATAAAAAAATTAAAATGAAAAAACGTGATTGCCAAAATAAATAATAATACTCACAGTCAATTAATAAATTTTAAATAAATAATACGTCCCTTATATTAAGTACCACGGGAGTACAACAAATTGGACACACCAAACCCGTAACGTGGTTAGCTTAGTGCAAAGGTATGTAAAGGCGCAGGCAGCGGGTAGGGGGATAGGGGCCGACCTTTCTCTAGAGTTCAAAACAGAAAGGAGCTTTTCCTTTCCGTGTCCCTCTTGCCTATTCTGAAACCATTCTTTTTTCTATGCATAACTTTTTCTTTCTTTCTTAAATTATATCAACACAAATTATTAATATTTATTAGTAATTATTAATATATTCAATAACAACATACAAGTCTTCGTCAATGGAGATTTGGATTCTTTTCCACTTTCAACTAATACTAATACTAACAATAATTTTACTTCTTTTTCTTACTTGTTCCATTGCTTTCACATTACATAAATGCCCCCATAACAGCGCTGCAAATTTTCTTATAATTAGTACTCTACCGTATTATCATCATCATCTTTATTATTGTCATGATTCTTTCATGAAGCACTTATTTTTGTTACTTTCTTCATATTCTAAGTGTGATTTTGAGCTTTTTATTTTTCATTCTTGATCTTTTCAAAAATTAAGATGGAGATAGAATTGACGCTTTGTGCTTAACTGCATATTGTTTTCTTGAAGACCCAGAAAAGTTTTGGGGTTTATTTGGTTGGCATCATTCTCAAAATTCAATTTTCTGTGGTGGGCCAAGTTATTTTTTTTAATGTTTCAATTTGTAAGAGTGTTTTTTTTTGACAATCTTAAAAACCTTGAAAAATTGAAGGATTTGTTGGAAAAATTAAGTCTTTATTTTGAGTTTTTTTACTTAGCTTTTTTGATCTTTTGAAAAATAATATGGGGTAAAGTGACACTTTTTTCGTTTAACCCCAAGACCCAGAAAAGTTTCCGAGTTTATTTGGTTGATATCATCCTCAAAATTCAATTTTCCCCCCCTTAATTTTTACTTTTTTAAGAGAAATTTTCGTAATTTTCTAAAAACCTTGAGAATTGAAGGATTTTGTTGAAAACAAATTGAGTCTTTGAGGGCTACGATGAAGAGGGTTAATGATGAGGAGGACATAAGGGTGAAGAAAGTAAGGGTTTGTGATGAGTCTGATGAGACTCTTCGGGCTTTAAATGGAGTAAGTAGTGAAAATTTGGTGGATAGAATGGGAAGTTGTCTTGTTTTGAGTGAACAGGAAGAAACTTTTTGTAGAGAATCATTGGGAATAAGCAATGTTGATGGTATGAAGAAAGATGATAAAGTGGTATTGGATTTTGATCTTAATGTTGTTGATGTCGAAATAGATGGTGACATATTGGATTTTGATCTTAATATGCCTGCTTTTGGGACCAAGGAGTGTGGCATTGAAATGATTTCTAAGGAGAACGAAGTTATTGATATTACATCTGATGAGAGTGATGCTGAGGAGGTTATAGTAGTTGATGATAATGACAATGGTGTTAAGGGGAAGCAAATTGAGGAGGGGAACTTTTATGAGAATATTGGGAGTTTAAGTCTCGGATTAGAAACAATTGGAGTAGAAAGTGATGTTTATGGATGTGGCTTGGTGAATGGTGGAAGAAGATACAGTAGAGCAGATAAAGGGAAGAACAAGATTGACGATGGTTGGTTATCACTTACGAGTGATGCTAGTCAATACAATTCAGAAGTCATGATACCGCCAGTTAAAATCATTGAGCCAGCAAGTAATCCACCATTGAGGATTAGGGAGTTGGATTCTGAGGTTCAGAATTCAACAATGTTGATTGAAAGGAGGATACGATGTAGAGAAGGGAGAGTTAGATACCGTGAAGTTGCAAAACAAAGTGCTGGTAAATTTGCACGATCTAAACGAGAGGATCACTGTGGAGAGACTCTTGGTCCGGAAGAGAAGGATGCTGATAAACAATTAGGATGTACTATGGGTCCCTTTTCTACTGCTCTGGAAATGGTCAGAGAGCAAAATCTGATGAACAAAAATAAGCCACTTATTGAATGGATACCATCTGTTGATACTGGTAGGAGAACTTCTCAACGCCCTAGACCTTCATTGCTGGAACTTTCGCTGAAACTCCTTTCTGAGAATGCCATGGCTATAGTTTCACTTGAACACGTCCCTGATACACTGAGACGGCGGCTTGTTGACTTGCTTTGCAACCTCCGAAGCATGAATGTTCATATTCTGAATCTCCTAGTGGAAGGTTCTCCAACTGAGATTCGCATTAAAGATTGCCATTGGTTAACAGAGCACCAGTTTTCAAAGACATTTGGAAATTTTGATATGAAAAATCTGAGGGTAATTTTTCAGCCCTTCTTTTTATCTATTCATGATAGGTTGATATTGGTAAAACTATGGATGTATCTTTCTGTATATTACTAGAATTGGACAAATTCTTATGAGTTTATACATGCCTGAAATAATCTTAATATTGTATCATCCTGATTGTTCTGAAAAATTTCGTTGCTTAATATGGATTAAAAATAGCTTCTGTACTTCACTGATTATTCAAATTTCTTTCTGTGGACAAATTCATACACAAGAAACTTAAAGAATTATTCTGCCGGTAAGTTGATACGACATAATCTGAACATTATCTCTGATTGGAGACCCCTTATCTTGCTAAGGACACCAGTCTTCTCCATCCATGCATGGGAATTATCACATTGTCTTTATTCATACATGTTAACTTTTGTCTCTTCTTGTTTCCTTCAGTTAGCTATCTCTTACACGGTTCTTTCAAATTTGAAAAAGTTGCTTCTTCAGTCCTGGTCACACGTGAAAGGAAGTGTTAGAATATACAATTCTGGTACATGGATAAGTTGATAGGTGAACCTGATATTTTTCTATTTCTGAATGGGTTGTGGAAACAGGTACTTCAACTTGACCTATGTGGACAGTGTACATTTGATTATGTGTTTGGCGAAATGTTTGGTAGATGCTCAAATAGCTTGCCTAATTTAGGCATCATATCGCTGAAGGGTGCTTGTCGTTTATCGGATGATGCAGTAAAAGCACTTGTTATGTCAGCACCTGCATTACGGTCCATAAATTTGGGTCAGTGCTCCCTTCTGACTGAGACTGGAATCAACTTTATTGCTGATTCTTTGGGACCAATTCTGAGGGAGCTCTATCTAGATGAATGCCAGGGAATAGATGCAATGCTTATTGTACCTGCACTTCTGAAGTTTAAGCATTTGGAAGTGCTATCAGTTGCAGGGGTTCAGACTGTATCTGATCAATTTGTCAATGACATTGTCACTGCCTGTGGACAAAATTTGAAGGAGCTTAATTTGGCTGATTGTTTGTGAGTCAATCTGATTTATTCTTTTATTTTGTACATGTCACAGCGTTAAGATTTAGGCATATGCATTTATATCTTTTAGCAATAATCATATTTACACTGGATGCAGCAAATTGACAAATGATTCTCTGAAAGTCATTGGGAGCACTTGTGTTGATCTACAAGCTCTAAACATTTCAAAGCTGGAGAAACTGACAGATGTGGGGATAGAATATCTTGCTAATGGTTGTAGGTCACTTCAAGTACTCAAACTCCAAGGCAATCGATTCAGGTTTGTTATAAATCTCATTTTTATGTAGAGTGACAATCATTTGCATCATACTTCTTGTCAGATGTTTGTATAAATGTCTGTTGGTTGATTGTCTGCAAAAATTTGCTCTGAGTCCAGTCTCTCCCCCAACCCCCTTTTCTCTTCCCTCCTCCTTCTCCTCCTCCTCCTCCTGCTCTTTGGGTGCAAACTTGCATTAGTTCATTCAGAAATGCAAAACTCAGCAAGAAGCTTCAGGTAGAATGATTTATGAGCTTTCCTAGTTATATTTGTTTGAATTGGTTATGGTTTTGAATAAATGAATAAATTAACTTCCCTTGAGGATACAGCCTAAATAAGTCAGGAAGATGACGCTTGCTGCAAACTAATGGAGCTGGATGACGTAATAACTTTCTAACCTGTTTAAGTATTGATGTTTGATAAGGATACACTAGAAGTGCCTAGAATATTCTACAGTGTAACTGAAATTAGTTGTTAGTTGTTGTTAGTTATTAGTGACAGCTGTAGTCAGAGCTTTTATAGGCAGGCTATAAATAGCTGACCCAATGTAACAAATCAGTGAATCAATAAATGACATTCTCTAAATTCTCTCTCAAACTCTTGTTAATGTTCCCATTTGCTGCTTGTTTCATGAAAACCTGCTTCTTGGGTGATATATTCTTCTTCGATTAACAAGCGAATATGGTGGTGACCTTTACCAAATTCTGGCTGCTGCTGTGCAGGTTGCCTGTATTGCAAAGATTTGATGTGTTTTGATCAACTTAGTAAGAGGTTAACTTCTGATCTTGGGGTTGACCTCAGCATATGTATGACAAGAGTATTAGTAGGTCTTAACTGCTGGTTGGTTGGGAGGGTTGGTCAATACTATAAATGCATATATGGTGGTCTTTTCCATGTAATACTTTTTCCAAAATTTATTTTCAAATGTATTACTCCCTTAAAATAATTTTTCCACTTAATTTTTTTAGTGTTAAACATAATAACTTAATTGACTTTGGACAAAAAAAAAAAAAAAAACACTTTTTTGTATCTCTTTCCTTCTCTCTCTCTCTCTCTCTCTCTCTCCTCGCCCCCCCTCCCCCCGGCTGCCACTCCCTCTCCCTCTCCCTCTCCCTCTCTCTCTCTCTCACACCCATATACACCGAAACCTATAAATGAATATTTCCAACAATTTATCACCACTAATCCACAATGGACCAGCCATCATAAATGTTGTAACCTGCTCAAGATAAAACCTTGGAAGAGAATCTTTCCTATTAATGGGGAGTATTATTTTCATTCTTTCTTTGTCTTTGTTTCTTATAATAGGGATAAGGGCATTAGGTAGCAAGTTTGAGTCCCTTATGAGTTTCTCCAACTCATTCTTGCCTGCAACACTTAGTGCTGACTGGGCCTTCCAAAATTTATTAAAATTTTCAATTTACATGAAAAGATCTATAAAAGAATAATCTTGTGACAAGATTGTGTAGATAACTTTAGCTGCTTATGTATTTAATTTCAGGGTTGCTCCGCGCACTCCATTGATGCATATTAATAAAATCTTTTTCTCCTCAAAGAAGAAGAAGAAGAAGAAGAAGATGTTAACTTGAGAGAAAAGTAACTATCTTCATTATTAGAAATTGATTACAAGCCTGTTATATATATAGGCTTTAGGTACAACTAGGCAGTTAGTTATAACTGCTTTGCTAGCTAGTGCTGAGCTGTCATGAGAGGATCACTAATTAATTAAGCAACAATATTACAAATATAACCCTGTACTCTAACATCTCCCCTTAAGCTGGACTTCTGGCTATGGCCAAGGGAAGCTTGCTGACGAGATACTCAAACTGTTGTGTGGAAAGGGCCTTAGTGAATAAGTTTGCCAGCTGCTTTGTCGATGGAAGATAAGGGATTTGTAGCTCCTTGGACACCACCTATTCCCTTATGTAATGATAATCTAACTCTATGTGCTTAGTTCTAGCATGAAAAACAAGATTAGCGGCCAGAGCTAATGTGGAGAGATTATCACATGCAAGTGTAAGAAGTGGAATATGTAGAGCAGGTAGTAAGTAGGTGAGCCAAGTGATTTCAGTAGCAGTCTGAGCCATGGAACTATACTCTGCTTCAGTGTAGGATTTGGCTATGGTAGGCTACTTTTTGGAACCCAGGAAATTAGGTTGGACCATAAACACACAGTAACTTGTTGTTGATTTCCTGTCCAAAGGGTCACTAGCCCAATCACTGTTTGAGTATGCATATAAGGTGAGAGGACCAGCAGTGAAAACAGCCCCTCAGTGATTGTCCCTTTGATAAACCTGAGGATCTTTTTTACTGCAACAAAATCTGAGTTAGTAGGGGCATGCATTTTCTGACACACAATATCGACAGCATATTGAATCTCTGGTCTAGTGACTAAGATATTTGCACCACTGGACTGAAAGTTTCTTCATAGTCCAAGCCTGCCTCTTGATGAAAACCTTTGGCCACTAGTCTGGCCTTGGATCTAGCAATAGAACCATTACTTTTCCTCTTTATTTTATACACCCACTTACAGCCAATAGGTTGTCTATCAGAGGGTGGAGGTACCAGGGTCCATGTTTGTTGCTTTATGAGTGCCTCATGCTTTTCTTGCATTGCCTGTTGCCAACATGGCACCTTTGCAGCCTCTTTGAAAGTGGTAGGTTCTGTTTTAGTGAGTGTGACAGTGGTAGATTGTAACTGATATAGTGGAGGTGGTAAAGAACCAGTTTTAGACCTGGATAGCATAGGATGATTTTTGTTGGAGCAGGTAAATGATAAGATGAATGTTGAGAGGTAGATGGAAAAGCTGTAAATAAAGAATTAGGAGACACTGACCCTGCATTGTTCTCTGTATGACTAGGAGAAGACATAGATTCCAGTTCTTGTACACAGGAAGGAGGAAATGATGTGAAAGAAGAACTAGAAGGCAAGAAGATGTCTGCACTTGGAATAAATGTTGGAAGGACCATTGGAGACTCTAGCAGTTCATGACTGATTGATGAGTCTGAGGAAGAATGGCTGTGAAACAATGGAGGAAAAGTACTAGCAGATACAATAGACTCTGAAATAGTGCTAAAAGGGAAGGTATTTTCAATGAATTTTACATGTCTAAACATGTATATCCTGTTAGTAGACATATCAAGATACCTAGATCCCTTGGTGGTTGATGAGTATCCAAGAAAAACACAAGGTTTGGGCCTATTATCAAGCTTATAAGCTATGTGTGGTGGCCTTAGCCAGGGGCTGCATAAGTAGCCAAACACCATAAGAGAACTGTAATCAGGGAGTTCATGATATAGACATTCATAAGGAGATTTATGATTAAGAATAGGGGTAGAAAGCTTGTTTATAAGATAATTGGCTGTGGCAAGTGCCTCAAGCCAATATTTGATAGGCATTTTACTGTGAATTAACAGTGCCAGAGTAGTCTCTATGAGGTGGAAATGTTCTCTCTCTACCTTCCCATTTTGTTTAGGTGTGTGTGGGCTTGACTTTTGATAAAGTGTGCCAAGAGACTGCACGTAAGTGTGGAAGGAGTGATTAACAAATTCCCTCCCATTGTCAGTCCTAAACACTTTGATATCTGAGGAAAATTGAGTTTTAACCATTGCAGTGAAGGAAGTAAAAGCATTATAAGCGTCACTTTTAAATTTTAGGGGATAAATCCAAGATAATTTAGTAAAATCATCTAGGAAAATGATATAATATTTGTAGTTCATACAAGATTCAACAAGGGAAGGCTCCTATACATCTGAATGTACTAAATCAAAAGGTCTAGTAGTTTGAGTTACTGAACTAGGAAAAGACAATCCATGGGCTTTTGATACAGAAAAGTCTTGATAGTTCTCTATAGAATAGCCTAGCTGCTTATTTATGCTAGTAGAAAGGACAGCTGACACATGTTTATTGGGATGACCAAGCCTAGAAAGGACAGCTGACACATGTTTATTGGGATGACCAAGCCTTAAGTGCCATATCCTGTCCTCGGGAAATGCAGAGTCTGTGCAGATACAGTGAAAGGCTGAAGATGACTCAGAAGAATGAGACTGAAGCTAAAAAGGAAAGGGGTATAGGCCTTTGTCACAGGGGCCCTTGAACAGCACCTTGTGGGACATGTTGTCCAGTAAAGTGACATCCTAGAGGTAAACACAGCAGTGCAGTTATTATCTTGTGTCAATTGATGGACAGATAAAAGATTGGATGAAATAGAAGGAACAAATAATACATTAGACACACGAAGATTGGCAGAAGGAGTAGGAAGAATACCAGAACCCGTGTTAAGAATATGTAGAGTTACTCCATTACCCACTGCAACTGAACCTGTTCCCTTGTAAGGCTAAGTGTGATGCATTCGTTGCATGTCTGAAGTGACGTGGCTCGTTGCTGTTGTATCCAGAAACCATGGACTAGCAATTGCAGATGTATTAGGCCAAGTGGTAGAGAGTTGAGTAGTAAGAGCAGCAGAGGTAGAAGATTCAGGTTTTGGTTCAGAGGTTTGTGTAGTAAGTACAGCTTGTTCAGGCTTGACGTAGAAATAATTGCCAGTGTCAAGCTTTCACCAACACTGTAGTGCAGTGTGGTTTGGCTTCCACATATCTGACAAACAAGACCAGTTGTCTGATTGGTAGAAGTGTTAGGTTTCTGAGCTCTGCCTTGACCTCTTTGACCCCTGCCCTTGAAGTGTTATTAAAAGCTCTACCTCTACCTCTACCTCTGCCTCTTTGTGGAGTAGCATTAGTATACAGGGCAGTTTGAAGATCTTGATTAGGTTGAGAGATAGCATATCCAGTCAAGGTAAGTTTAGAATTGAATGCAAGGTTAAGTTCTTCATTAATGAGTAGACTAATGAGCTCAAAAACTGTGAAAGGATTTGGTCTGACTCTAATGGAGGTCCTGATGGTGTCATAAGCTGCAGGCAAGCCTTGTAAGATATAATAGACAATATTTTCATCCTTGAGAGGTTTGTTTGCTCCAGCTAGGGCATCTGCAATAGCTTTGACTTCATCAGTGAAGGCTTAGATAGTCGTAGCACCTTCAGTGATGTTTTGAAGTCTATGCCGAAGCTGATATACCAAAGACCTACTGCTAGATTGAAATCTCTGCTCTATTGCAAGCCAAATCTCAGAGGAGGTATTAAGTTGATTGACGTGATTGAGAATGGAATTGGGGACAGATGCATAAAAGCAATTTTTCAAATATTGATCAATGTCTTGCCAATTTGTATACTCAGGATTAGGAGAGATAGAGCCATCAGGTTGCCTTAATACAGGGCTAGGGCAGGGAATTTTCCGTGTAACATGATCAAACAATTTGCAGGCCTTGAGGAAGGATTGAAATTGAGTTTTCCAAAAGAGATGATTCTGAGTATCAAGTTTGATGTTCACATATGCTGGAAAATATTGTAGAAGCAGTTTAACAGCTGATCTGAAGAAAGAGCCATGAGTGCTCTATTAGGGTTAAGGTTTATAGCTCAAAAGTGAGATTTCAAGATATTTGATGATTTTGTGATGTGATTGTGAAAATGAATCGATTGATAGGATCACACAAAGGAAAATTTGTAGTAAACAAGAATTGAGGACTGGGTGAAAAGATATGAGTCGATTTTTATGATGATTTAGATGAAGAAAACCCTAAAAATGCAAACAAATTGAAGAAACAACAATTTAATGAAAAACCTGAAGGAAAAAGGAGTAGAGATCAGCTCGCAACTAGATACTCTAGCCTTTAGATGGAGTGAAACACTTGTTTGATGAGCTTGGCAGCCATTAGAGATGAGCTTTGAAGCTCAAAAAGGAAACCAGGACCATGCCTGCTCTGGATACCATGTTAACTTGAGAGAAAAGTAATGTCTTCATTATTAGAAAATGATTACAAGCCTGTTGTATATATAGGCTTCAGGTACAACTAGCTAGTGCTGAGCTGTCATGAGAGGATCACTAACTAATTATTTATAACTAACTATCCTGACATTACTTCTAAGCAACAATATTACAAATATAACCTTGTACTCTAACAGAAGAAGAAGAAGAAGAAGAAGAAAAGAAAAATCTTTCTTGTGATAGTGTTAGATTGGGGATAGATGTACTGGAGAAAGTATTATCTGGGCCAAACTCACATATTTAAGATATTTGAGATGTTGGCTTTAACAGTGGTGGGCGCACCTTCTGGAGGACACGTCCTGTCTATCCCATATAGTCTCTAGGATCCTGATGATATTGCAACTAGTTTTTAGTGCTTTAAGAGAATGTGAAGTCTGATCACATAGCTGTCTTTATTTTTGTTTGTTTGGTGACCCTCATTATGTAATCTTCCTTTTGGAAACTGCAATAGCTTAATTGGTATATATATGCCAGTAAAGGATGATGTTGTTTTCCTTTTTATTGCAATGCCCTGATAACTGACTGTGCATTTCAGTGATGAAGCAATTGCTGCATTCTTGGAAGTTTCAGGGAAGTCTATGAAGGAACTTTCACTGAATAATGTCTCCAAGGTATGTTGCTGATATTGCATCTGAAACTTTGTTAGAGTGAGTAGCTGCATTCATGATATATTTTTATGTTGCTCAATGCACCTGCATACTTTTAAGTTTTGGTTTATCATTTGGTTGGTGTCCTGTTTAAACTGTTGGGAAGTGGTGCGGCACTGGACCAACCACTTTATTGCCTTCCCTCAATCGCAAGAACTAGTTTTGAGTTTATATATGAATATAGTTCAATGAGGCATCTTGAGCTATTGATAACTATGCTTCAAGTCAATCTTTGTTATGAGGATATGAGCAGATAGACCATTGGCCATTGACTATAGCAGCAGTAAAACTGAGTTGGCTGTGACTCGGACCACCATGTGAATTGATGATTCTTTGGAATTCTATGTGGAGAGGTATATGAGGTCTTTCAGTAAGGATTTAATTTACATTTAACCCTTTGAAAAGTAAATATTTGCACCTTAGCGCTATAGATTCATAAAATATTCATGTCTAAATTCTTCAAGGGATGTCTATGTGCATCCTAGTGAGTGTGGAAACAATGCCCCAATTCGAAAAAGACAGGGAAAGAGAAAAAGGCAATTTTCTTATATGTGAATCAATTCAAGGAACATACCGTGCGAAGAGTATTTAGTATGCTACCCATCCTCATTTTGCATCATTACTTCATTAGAAGTCATTGTTTTCTCTAATGGAAAATAGTAATAGTTAATAAATAGTTGAAGCATTGATCATCCAGAAGAACATAAAGCTATCCATTAAAAACCCAGAACTTTTTTTTGGGAGCCAATTAGTAGTGCGACCACTGGGTCAACTGTAATCAAAATACAATCAAATGGCTTTATCATGTTTTACATTGGCCTCTTTGTTCTGAAATATATAGCTTTCAGGAACAGGACAATGTCTAAATAGGTAAAATTAAATATGATACTAACTCATCTTTGGCATAGATTAACTTTAAGACATTTGTTTACCAACAAATTTAACAAGGGATCAGAGAGTTATGTGATTGATCAAAAGTGAAATGAACAGATTGAGCTTTCACATTAACACGTGTTTGCAGGTATATCTTCTCATGAAGCACTAGTTATTGCAAGAAGTTTAAAGTGTTGGCATTGGGTCCTAATTTTGGGGTCGGATGGGTGGGTATGGGTGCTTGTTTCTTATTATATTTTTCGATCAGTGTTTTTTGTTACTTATTGATGTATCTTTAACAGGTTGCCCACAGTACTGCATTTTCACTTGCCAAATGTTCGAGAAACTTGTTAAGTTTGGATCTATCTTGGTGTCGCAGAATATCTAATGAAGCATTGGGTTTAATTGTAGACAGTTGCTTGTCTTTGAGACTGGTGAAACTCTTTGGTTGCACAAAGGTTCGTATTCTAGGTGGCTAGATATTCTTTTTGCAGAGTCATGAAGCCTATGAACTTAAGTTTATCTAACTGCATCCTCTCCAAGCTTTTTCACTTAGCAATTAGAAAGGCAACCTGAGCATGAAATTATCGCTATTCACGAGGTCTAGGGAAGGGTTGGACCACATGGGGTATGCTGTACGCAACCTTTATTTTACAAGTTCTCTTCTTTTTACTGGTCAAACTCGTAACCTTTAAGTCACATGGCAAGATAAGGTTGCACCAAGGCTTTTCTATTGTTATAGCAATTGTTGCATCAAAATTTGTTTCTCAGATCACTGTGGTGGCTTCTAGTTTTAAAACCTTTGCAACCTTACAACCTGCAAGTTTGCATCCCAAGGAATCTGGTTCCTCAAGATTCCAAATATAACATTTTCCTGAATTTTATAGTTTGGATGATTCATTCAACAGTACAAGTTGGTGATCAAAATTTGTTTCTCAGATCACTGGGATTTTATTTTTAGACTTCTAAATTTCTCAAATTGTTCTGAGGTTTGAATTTAGAGTGCTGATATAAATTAGTCCATTCTATAAGTCTACCTATTGGTTAATCCTTAAATTTCATGGTTGATTGCATGTGCCTCACTTGAAGTAAAGCTTTTAGATCAATTCTAATTATGATCTCTTCGGTCATTGATGGGGGAACTAAGAAGACAATTCCACCCATCAATACAGAAGTTCATCCTACCATCATGTTCCACCAACTCAAGCACCCTTATGCATCAATCCTTTCTCTTCTTCCAGTGAACTCTATTTCCAATCTCTCCATGCCACAGTAACTCCTACCAAGGTGTTGCCGATTACTTATCACTAGTTGGGGCCTTCATCATTTTCCTTAATTAGAATGACCAAATTATTGTTCTTTTCCTACAATGATACACCAATCAAAAGTGAATTTTATTTTATAATCAAAGATATATAGCATATGGAGTACATAAGATTATATATGAAGAAATTTGTGCACATACACGCACATACTTGTATGTGTATTTGTGATAGAGAAGATAGTATGTGTTTTTCATGTGTGGTAATTGTTAGAATACACATATCTCTGACATGGAAAAATTATAAACTCCAAAACTACCATATAAGATCCTGGATTGCTTCTCTTAGTTCTAATTGGTTGTAGGATGGAAGTCCATGATTCTTAATATGGTATTGGAATTAGAGTCTTAGTCTAAGTCTTGTCTACAAATTTGTGACCCATCTCTCTCTCTCTCTCGGACTGACTTACTTTAATGTCAACTCTTTTGTTTTCAGAGTTACTTATTCAGATAGGACTGAAGGAGGGGTATTAAAATACATAATCCCTTTTATATGGGAAAATTATGTACTCTAAGAACATCATGTAAGATCTTGGTCTACTCATCCTAGTTCCAGTTGGTTTTAGAATAGAACCTCATAATTCCTAACATTATTATTTGAACACCTCGTCTAAAAGCTTGAAATGTTTGAAAGGGGTTATTTTATTTTATTCTTTTCGTCTTTTAACAGACCTTCTTACATGAGGCTAGATTGAGCCTTGCATGTGGATGTATTATTTTAAAAAGTTGGTACCAGGACTTGAACACAAGACTAGGTCTTAATACCATGTTAATTGATCATTTCATCTAAAAGTTTTAAGTTATTAGAGAGGAGTTTGTTTTATTTATTTATAGTCTTCAATAATTAAATACAAGTGCAAACTTTTCGATGTTAATAGTAATTGTGATGATGGTGAAGCTATGGCTGCAGAAATGGAAGAGGGAGGTGGTGTGGGTGTCTAGGCTGGTCATTTTCATCTCTTCTCTTTTTCCCCCTGATATTATCTTTTTAAGAATTATTGAAAAGGGAATTGGATGAATTGTTATAATAATTATTCAATCTACAAAAGTATATTCCTTTTACTTTGGGCTCACTTGGATTGGCTTCTTTTAAAAGCACTTTTTGCTATAGCTTTTGGAGGGAAAAAAAAAAGTACTTTTTGAAAAGCTAAAATTTCTAATTTCTGGGAAAAGTTGCATTTGAGCTTCAAAGTCTCAGTTTTTTTTTTTTTTTCCTCCTTTCTAAAACCAAGCCAAATACTTTATTGCAGAAATAAAAAAGTGCTTTTTCATTTAAAAGGAAAAAGGTGTGCCAATCCAAACTGGCTCTTTTTCAGTTAACAAAGGGGGAAATGTATTGTCAATAGGACAGAAATGTGCCACCATATGAGATTGAATGCTCAAACACATTATGTCATATTGATAAGCATTTTCGATCTGATTGAAGAGTACATTCCCGTCAATCTGGTATGTACATGTCTTATTGAGTGGTACATTTCTGTCTTTTCTGATAGTTCATTTCTGTTTTCACTAATTATGAAAGTTCCATATTCCCTTAACTGTAATTTTGATGTCATTTAGTCCCCTGTTAATAGGGTTGCAAATTTCACTTTGTACTGCATTATATGAGACAAAGTGTGAAAGGTGAAGATGGTGCGTGTTAAACATTATTTGTCAAACTAGAATTTGCAATAGGTTTGCAAATTTCACATTGTAATTTCCGTAACAAACTGTGGCATGGGTTTAGTGAAGGACATCATTTCTACTCTGAGTCATGAGCAACCAGTATGATGGCATCTGGAAAGAAATCAGAGAGGGACCTGTCTGTATCATATTAGGTGGCCCAGATTGACTTCTAGTTGATGCCCATCCATCTGCATTCTCAATGATTTGGTAATTATTTTTGTAGAGGCATCTAGCCACTTGTTAACGAGCTAAATATATGTTGAGCCTCGTCCTAGGGTCTTCAAAATAGTTTTGGCATCATACTGGCATTGTCTTTCCTGTCTCCAAACTGCTTCTCTGCAACATAAATCTCCTGCTTGCTATTATGATGTTGACTATGATAATAGTGTGCTCTTCATGTGCACACTTCTCATCATATGACGGTTTGGGTAAAGAATGTGGGGCCATAGCATAACTTTGGCTGTTTGTTTGCTGTTTTTGCAGATTACAGAAGTATTCTTGAATGGGCACTCGAATTCATTGGTGCAGATAGTCGGTCTGAGCCAGACCCCACTACTAGACAACATTAACATACTTGAACCAGAGGAAATTTTATTGCGATATTCTTCTTTGCCATCGGCTTCTGATTTGTTAACTGTGGACAGCAAATTTTCTGATGTATCTGGATGAAACCTCTGTTCTTTGATATCAAGTGGATTTTCTGGAAACCATTCCTTATAAATCTTTTAGTAGGAATAGCTTAAAACATTTGTCATATGCAATATGGAGCTTGCAGTGCAGGCAGACGTTGCTTGTACCGTGAAATTACCTCAATTACATTTGTAGTCCCCCATTTTATGATTGTAATTACTGCCTATTGACTGAAGTAGCAGTACCCCTGAATTTGCAGCTGTTGTTGAACAGACATTCTAGAGATTTTGGCTTCCAGATCACTTAGTTGTATAACGTATTTGTGCTTCATGTTGTGTTTCTGACTTGTGATAAGCAGATCTCCTTTAAAAAGTTTGGCAGCTGATCAAGAACCTCCAGCAGTGTGACAATTACTGATTTATAACCACAGAAGGAATCTTGAAGCCTCCTGGGGTTTTTACCCTTCTAGGCTTCAAGCCCCCGCGGCGCGCGCCGGGGGAGTGCTCTTTCTTTTCCTTTTTTTCCTTTTTTCTTATAAATAAACCAAAAAAAACAAAAAAAGTTACCCCCAATGCTAAATTGGATCCACCAAAAAAGGGTTAATTGTACCAAATAATCTTAATTTTTATATGAGGTGACACTTATTAATCCTCATTTTTTATTTTAACTACTTAACCTTTCACTTAGGTCAAATATAAGCAAAATTGTATTTTTGTAGATGAAAGTAATATAGTTATTAAATTACCATTTTTTTAAAAATTTTGTATTTGAAAATTTCAAACCCTTAAAAATCCATCTTCAAGAATTACAAGACCTTCAATTAGTTTGAGTTCAACACAGTTCAAAATGTTATTGTATACAAATTAATACAATAACTCTCATGTGTGTGTGTGTATATATATATATATATATATATATATATATATATATATATATTTATAACCCAAGACAACCCAGTAGTAAAGGCACTTTAGTCCAAAAAATATGTATATGTGTGCATAATGATGTTGATGATGATGATGACAATAAAGAAGAAGAGGAATATGAGCATAGATTAAAGTATATGCATGTTTTGGTGCATTTTTGGTGTTTGGATCCAAAAAAGGAAAAAGTGTAGAAGTGTGGCTTAAATGGCAAGGGTGCTTTAGTCCAAAAAACATATAATACTAACTTATCTATTAATTTTTTATCAATAATTCAATAAAAGGTCAATAAGTGGCTAAAATTAAATATGAAGGTTAATAAGTGTCAATCTATATAAAAATTAGGGCTATTAAATGGAACGAGTAAATAACATATTACCTCCCTAAATTTAAGCAAAGGTGCATAATTAGTCTCTAAACTTACGGAACTACTTATCAGCCTTTGTACTTTTTAAAAGTAAGCTCATAACTCCTTGCCATTAAAAAAACGCTAGACTTAACAGGTAGTGATATGCACGTGCGTGTGTTGAGATTTTAGAAAAATATCTTCAGTGAAAAGTGTCAACTTAGACAATATTGACTTTTAATCTTAATTTGAAAAACATTATATATATATAAATATAGGGCATGTTTGGATTGACTTTTTTTCAGGAAAAAACAATTTTTTCCTTGAAAAAGTTAGATTAAATTTGTAATAACTATTTGATTTGACTTTCAAAAAAGTCGAAATTATGAAAAAAAACTCAAATACAATTTTTTTTTTAAACAAGAATTTTTAACTTCTAAAAAAAATTATTTTTTTAAAATTATTAAAAAAAATGATTTAAAAAAAACCAATCCAAACGAACCAACAATGGCAGCCTTCTTCTTGACTCGACCTCACAGCTGGGCAACCCAAATTGCTTCTCGCCCGACCTGGCTAGATCTTGAGACATGGGTATCCAATAAACGAACGGTCAACGGCTAAATATTCTCCTCTCTCCGAAGACCTGCCGACAAGATTTTTTTCTCCAATCAAGCACCAAAAAAGCCTGGCCCTGTCACCTTAAAGACCCGACGAGCTCTTCACTTCTCCAGCAACTTGTTTGACAGCCAAACACAGCAGCAAAGACCTACCAAAGTACTCCTCACCAGTGTGGGAATTGATGAGTCACTTACAGGTGCTATCGCAAGAAAAATAATGTGCAGAGATAGAATTCACAAGAAAGAGGTATTTGATATTGGTGTTGTATACCTTCTCTTTTTGCTTCTTCGTTGGTCAAGAGACCTTATGTTTATATCCATGCCTCATTTTGCTGCTTGGCTGGCAGAGTTTTGTTCGGAAGAGCATTGATGAAAATATATGTAAACCTTGATAGTGATGTTTGATCTACTGAATATGGCATGCAATTTGTTTGTTGATGACCACATTGATTCTTTTTTCTTCTGTTTCGACCATCATAGACAATTCATTCATACTTTAGCACTGTTGATTCTTCTTTTATTGATTAATATTAGCCCACTGGTCATTGATTTTAAGGAGTGTTAGGATTTGGGGTATTTTAATTTGGTAATTCAAGCTGGTCAAGAATTGTTGTAAATGGATGGGTGGATTGCATTTGGACTTGTCAAAATTGGGGCAAATTGTAGATTTATACTAGGGCATGGAAGTTATTTTACGACTTCTGTTAATTTTTTTAATGGGGTTGATAAAATGAAGTGTTTGAACTTATTTTTAGAATGTACACGGAATGATCACGTAATTTCGCAAGTTGAGAGATTAGGTTCGCACTTTTGCTTATGTTCAAGAGGGTAACATGCTATTTATTCTAAATGAAATTAACCCTATTATGAAACAAGTTTGCATATGTGGTGGTAGAGTTTAATGAAATCAACATAGAATGCAAGTTGATAATTGAGGATAGTTGGGGGTTCTTTTTATAGTGGTAGGAAAACTTAATAGATGGAACGGACCCGATTATTAGACGTTGATAAATTTCAAGTGTAATAAACTTTCTCAAGACCATTATACTAAGTAAGATGGGGCATTCAATTTGATAGCAGACAACATAGACTCAATTCCACACACGAATGATGTTCTTCCCGCGCTTTTACCACCAAAGCAGGAACCTAGGAAGGAAGTTCTTACGCACTAGGGTTAAGATGTCTGGGGAAGTAAAACTTCAATGTGAAAGCTCCGTAGCCATATAGCAACAAAAAGAGTCGAAAAGGATAGGACCCAAGTCATAAAAATATGACCAAAAAAGGTCTTGATAGAAAAGCGGTATTCTTCGAGGTTTTCTCTACACTCCTTGTTTTTTCTCCCACTTTTATCTCAACAAAAATGGGCTCGCGCGAGCTCCATTCAATCGAAGACAATGTTCGAGTCATTGTTGCATCTAGAAGACACCTACTATAGCGAAGGCTACGAAGAGGGCTACGCCAACGGCTTGTCTTCCAACAAAGAAGAGGGCCGCCAAGTGGGCCTAAAAACCGGGTTTGAAGTCGGCAAATAATTGGGCTTTTATAGAGGCTGCATTGACGTCTGGAACTCCGCTGTCTGGGTTGACCCGAATTGCTTCTCTTCTCGGGTCCAGAAAAGCATTGCCCAAATGGACGACTTGCTCCGAAAGTACCTGATATCCGACCTGAAAAACGAGTCCGGTACTGAGATCATAGACTCTTTGAGGTTGAAGTTCAGATGTATTTGTGCAAGCTTGAATTTGAAGCTGGAGTACAATGGGGACCCCAAGGCTTCTGATGTTGAAAAGATTGAATTTTGAAAATGGTTTGTTGTGTTTTAGTTTCACGTTTGATTTGTTCTGTATAATTGGGCTGGAGCAAAATTGATTTTTTGTCGCGTAGATTTTTTTAATTATTTCCTCTGTAGAGACCAGAGAGAGAGGTCTTGTAAAACAGCTCACAATTTCCATGATCATGTATTTTTTTTTTTTTATGAAATTGTTTACAATTTTTCATTGGTTGATCACCACAAGTTTACAGAGAAGTAATCTCCATCTTTGAGCGCGCACGGGAATTTTTTCTATCTAGATTAATTTTTGTTGGTTTAAATTATCCTCACTTTTCCAACAAAAATTTTCACAACGTGAAACTTTGAGCCAACAAAAATTAATCTCAAAAAAAAAATTGTGATTATAGTTAAAGATAGCAGATGGAATGAAGCACCTTTAATGGACTATAAGATAACCATGAGAAATTTTTGAAAGCATAAAAAAGTTTAATACACTCTTAATGGATCCCAATTCACAAAAGGTCCGTAACAATTTATCCAAATATCTATAGTTGATGCTAGTGGCTCCGAGACCTAGTATTTGATTCCAACAGCCCCGAACGAATTTAGTTAGGTGGCTAAAATGTGAAGAGCGCTCCAACTTCAGAGTCGAGAAACATGCAATCTAGTATTTGATTTTAGAAAGTTAAACAAGAAAACCAATGACAAAGTGTATTATTGAGCAGTATTATTAGCTTTAAATTTCCACTATAATTAATAATGTACAGTACATGGCATTTATCATCCAAAAAGGGTTGATACAGCTTATTCCCAGTGAAGACTACAATTTTCACTAGTCTTACAAAAAGGAAATTCTTAAAACATCCATGTATTATGAGGTTAGTTTAGTAATTGAATCATTACGATTGTTAATAAAATTTCACTTGTACTAAAAGTCCAAGAGTATAGAAGTAATACTCTCGCAACCAAATTGAAATGGACAGTTTCTTCAAATAATTATATGAAGAAAAAAGCTCATTACAACAGGGAAAGAATAAAAAATCTATTGAAGAAGATGGGCAATCTACCATGTCGGATTGTTGAATGCAATGAGATGTGTCTGAACCCATTGTGGTTCCATCCCTATACACCAACCAAACGTAATAATATTATTCGAGAAATGATATTTTCTCCCTACTGGACATGTTTTTGCTTTAGCTGCACGCTGCCCATGTGATTATTATCTCTCACTTGTGGATCACGGCCCCAGAAAATTAAAACAAAAAATAAAACACAGAAAATAAAAAGAAAAATACGAGGGACACCCTCTTCCTTCCGGCCCGAGCCGCGGGCGTCTCAAAATTTCCACTACTTTTTATTGTGAATTAACGGAATGGATCGATGTTATAGTAACTTGCCAACATTAAGAAGCATGTGTGCTACTTTTATATCGTTAGGACTAATTTTGAGGGAATCCGGCAACCGAAAATGTAATCTTTTTCTCATCTTATGTCTATGCAGAAAAATACAAGTGTGTTGTAAATGATATAAATTCAAGAATAAAGTTAAAAGCTATTTTCAATACATTAAATGGTATGCAAGAAGTTATAGCTTATAACATGTACATTTTGAAGAAGAAAAGCTATCACCTTGTAAAAAGAGAGATTTGTTGAAAAATATTACAAGCTAAACATGCATCAAATGATATAAAAAAAAATTTAACACTATAGTCATCTTATATTTAATGATTATTTATTAATTTATCTTTAAATTTTTCTATAAATAGTACGACTTGAAATGAGCATTGAGGTTCAATATAAGAAGCAATAAAACAATATATTTTGTGGAAATAAAATAAAATTTAGCTCTTTTTATATTTTTCTCCTTATATTTTTCTCTTTTTCATTATTATTTTATAACAACGTGCATATACAATGACCTTCGCGCTCCTTACTTGTTCCTCGTTGTATATTTTCTATTAAATTACAAAAAGCAGCTTCCGTCAAATTTAAATGTGCATCACATGTTACATATTATTGAAGTCCAATCATTATAATATCTTTGAAAAAAAAAAAAAAAGAAGATAAAATCATTATACCCCTCACCAACCCCAGACACCCGTTTTTTTTAAAGAAAAAAAAAGGGTAATTCAATATTCAAGAATCACCACTGGTTCATTTATACACTACACTTTCCATTTTCTTTCTCTTTCTTTTTTCTTTTTCTTTTTCTTTTATTTTCTCCTATTTTTCGCACCTCACTAAAAAGGCAATGTCGACGTCGATTGATCTCCTCCGCTTCTCTCTCGCTTCACAGCCTAAATTCTTCACCGGTACGCTTCCGGAACGGCACCGTCTTGGAACCGGCGGGAAGTTTCAGCTACTTTTGAATAAACCACTAGGAATTAATGATTGTAAATATAAATGTAGAAACAAGAATCTTATTTCAGCTAAAGCCGTTGACTTCAAGTCTCCGTCTCCAACTCCTTCGCCGGAGCTCGGAGGTCAACGGGGAGATGAGAAGCCAACCGTGTTGCTGGACGTCACGGGAATGATGTGCGGCGCGTGCGTGTCACGCGTCAAGTCGATCCTCTCCGCGGACGAGCGCGTGGAGTCCGTCGTGGTCAACATGTTGACGGAGACCGCGGCGATCGAACTGAAGGAGGAGGACGCTGCGGCGGCGGAGGAGATGGCGGAGAAGCTCACGGCGTGCGGATTCCCGACGAAGAAGAGAGAGTCGGGGCTCGGAATCGGGGAGAAGGTGAGGAAGTGGAAGGAGTCCGTGGAGAAGAAGAAGCAAATGCTGGCTGAGAGTCGAAATCGCGTGGCGTTCGCTTGGACGCTGGTGGCGTTGTGCTGTGGGGCCCACGCTTCGCATATTCTGCACTCTCTCGGCATCCATGTTGGCCACGGTAATAATGCAAAACTTGAACTTATACTTTGTGTTTTTTTGGAGCTGTACCTTGGCCGCATTTAGTTCACTTTCATGTTTCTGGAGTTGAATTTTAATATAGAATTTGGTTCTGTAGTTGCAGAATGTGATTATGAAGCATAGTGTAAAAACAAGCGTGGTTGTACTTTGTGCTTAAGTGATTGTTCCTTCTACTCGCATTTCTGTTATTTAGGTCTTTTCTCGTGGTGATTAACTGATTATGAAACTTTGTGGATCTTTGAAGTTGTGGAGCACAGTATAGCCTCTGAAAGCATACTGTAAAATATGCTTAGCTGTATGTTATGCTTTAGTAAATTGTACCTGGCTCTAAGTTTCAGTAGTTAGCTCAGCCGCAATGGTAGTGTTGGAACTATAGGATATTTGGAGAAAATTGAAATTACCTTTGGATAAAATAAGTGCTTTTAATAATTGCTTTTAATTGCAAACCATGGTATGAATCTGGAAAGCAGAATGTACAATGTGCTTAGTTTTGTTTTCTGCTTTGGAAATGGTACTTTGCTCTGGCACTGGGTGATCTGCTTAGTTGATTTTCCTTGGTTAGAAATAAAGGCAGTCTTGTTTTGGTAAAGTAAAAAAGCAATTATGATTGCAACTGAATTTGAATTATGCTGGTTTCATTGTTATTAGTTTATCATTCATTCATTAATTTGATTCAGGATCAGTTCCGGATATCCTGCATAATTCATATGTGAAGGGTGGATTGGCCTTAGGGGCTCTTTTGGGACCTGGACAAGGTTTGTTTGAGCACTATTCCCTTTGCTTTTTGCTATTTGTTGATATTAAGATTTAGTTTACTATTAATGCATATTGAGTTTTGTTAAATAGTTAATTGAGACCTCTATTTAACAAATGTTGCAGACTTGCTTCTTGATGGGTTAAGGGCTTTTAGGAAGGGGTCACCTAATATGAACTCCCTTGTTGGCTTTGGATCCCTTGCCGCTTTTGCCATAAGTGCAGTAAGTGTACTCGCCTTGTGGTGATTTCTGTGTCACAGCGTGAAATTCTTAACTATTGGCACTATTCTTTTGTTTCTTCACAGGTCTCACTTCTTTACCCTGAACTTCAATGGAATGCTTCATTTTTTGATGAACCGGTATGTTTCCAACACAATTTTTGTTGACTCCAACTTAATCTTCTTCGCTTGTGCTTCTGGCATGTCTTGCTTGAACTTCTGATTTTACTTTCACTAAAATAGTGGAAGGCTCGTCACTTGTAAAACTTCCGTCCCACAGAAATAGGCTTATTTCCATTTTCACATAATTTGAGAAGAAACAGTTAAACTAAGCTATTAGTTTTGCTCAGTCTTTTTCTAATATACCTTCCATGAATATTAGATGATTCATGTTAGTTTGTTCCAACTACAATTAATTAATAACATATATTTGTTGATAAAGATGCACATTAAATAGGGGCATATAAGGAATCAGTAAGTTAACTACCTTTCAAAAGTGGAAATGGGACTACAATTTTGGGACAAGGAAGGGATATAAGCATATCGTTATGGGATGGAGGTGTTTAATTGTTTAATTTGTTTGGGAACTTTGAGTTTTATGTTGAGACCCTTTTTCTCCTCAAAAAGGAAAAAATTCAAAAAAATGTATAGTTTAAGACTATATTAGTCGGACTTCTTTGTTGGAGAAAAAGTACCTGTGTCGACACTTGACACTTGGACTCTGACTCTTGGACACATATTCCACATGGAATAGGGACTCAACACTTGGGCTCTTCTTTTTATTATCTTTTCCCTATTCTCCCTCTTCTTTTTTATTATCACATATGAGTTTAAATTTCAATTATGATAATTGAGGTTATAGAGGGATGTTGTGGCCCTGTATCCAAATCCAAAGTCAACACATGTATTGACTAAGTCTGAGAATTTTGACAATTTCTGTGTCTAACACTTGGATTCCTGTCCATATTGGACACTCATAAGGCTGGTCTCCTCTCATAAATCATAATTACATATCTGAAATTCTTTTTCTATCTTCAGCTTTATTTATTATTCCGCATATATGAAGTCCTTGGCAGAGATGGTTTCTGGTTTGATGTCTCTGTCATCAAGCTTATAAATAAGTTTCCTTTAACTTTGATCCATATTTGCACTCATTAAAGTGTTGATCAATCATAAAGCATTTTGATTGGTTTAATTGAAGGGACCTAAGGCAACTAGCTTAGCTAGCATTCCTGAAAGAATTTTCGACATCTAGTCTGTTCATAACAATATCTATAAAGCAAGAGGTAAAGTTTCTTCCTCATGTAGTGGTCACCTCATTGGCCAACACCCCCAACCCCCCCCCCTCCCCCCCAAAAAAAAAAGCACGCAATTTTGTTGCTTGGATGTCCAAACTAAATTCTTTCTTTGTCTATATGAGCCTCATTCAGAACTAAATACTTATGCTGAACTTATAATAAACTTAAGATAATGTTCAAGAGGCATTTCCCGTTAGCATCTTACAGAAGGTTGTTTTGGGATTTTCCATCCCTTTAAAGTTTAGTCATCATTACAGCTCCTTGGCAATGTAATCATTTTTAAGGAATCACATATCCTTCCTTATATGCTAAATAATATGTACTGCAAATCTTGTTCCCAACTGATTAGTGTAACAGTTCTACACTTGTCTAACCAAGCAGACATTATTTCTGTTCTCATTATTAATACACCATCCTGTTCCTAGTAAGTCAGCTGGTAGAGGTTTATTAAGCACTAAGATTGTTCTAAAGAGGCAGTATATTTATTAAAATGAGCTTTATTTCCTCTTATATGCCATTTGCATCTTCCTATCAGTTATCAGTTGACACTAAAGCAGTTATCTATTGATTAGTAATTCATTTTTGTTCAGTATGCAGGTCATGCTTCTTGGTTTCGTACTACTGGGACGTTCTCTGGAAGAAAGGGCACGGCTTAAGGCTTCTAGTGACATGAATGAGCTGTTGGTAAGTTATAAGTTCCATAACCCAAGGGATAGAAGATGATTGTGTATTGGTCTTTTTGCTGAGAGTTAAAAGCTTCATAAATACATCTTATGTCTCTTAAGGATAATTCTTCCTTGAAAAAGCTTTTTATCATGCCATTATAATATGCACATGATAGTTATTAAATATATCAAATTTGGAAATGTTATCTTCTTTGTGAAATGGATATTTCTTTATACAATTTAAAACTGAATCTCTAAGAGCATAAAAACTGAACAAGAAATTTTGAAGGCAGATAAGATCTAGCTTTGTTATACAATGTAAAAATTGCTAGAAGAGTTTCAAATGTGAACATGATCTAGCGTAAAGACTTATGGTAGCTAGTCTTATATATTACTATATGTTACAAAGCTCTTAACTTGAATGTGATTACTGTTTGTGTACCCTTCCTGATGTAGTAGTTATTGGATTGTATCTGCAGTCACTTATATCTACCAAATCAAGACTTGTGATTACTCCCGCTGGAACTGATCCAGCTGATGATGGGGTACTTTGCTCTGATTCTATCTGCATTGAAGTACTCACTGATAATATTCGAGTTGGAGACTCAGTTCTGGTTTTGCCTGGAGAAACAATTCCTGTTGATGTGAGTAACTTCATTTGTTCTTTGAGTTCCCCACTGATAACATTCGAATTGGATGTTGCTGCTTGATTAACTATATAACTAGCAAACCTTTTTACTGATTTATTTTTTCCTTTAGTTACATTAATATATACTATAAGTAGAAGTGGGTAGTACAGTACATGATTTCAGGATTTTTTTCATTTTAGCATGGATGACTTGACCAGGTCTTCTTGTATGAATGAGTTGATATCTGACATTTGACATTGTGAGTGCAAAATTGAACTGTATCCACAGGGAAGAGTTCTAGCAGGTCGAAGTGTTGTGGACGAATCCATGCTAACCGGAGAATCTCTTCCTGTATTTAAGGACAAAGGCCTTTCGGTTTCAGCTGGAACAATAAACTGGGTATGATCTTCTGTTGCATTTCAGACATCTTTTCCAAGGCCAAATTGATTATGAAATCCTCAAGTCGGCCTTGGAAATGGAATTATCATTTTAAACACTTGAAGTATGCATGAAGCATGCTAAAGTATTTAACGTTGTGGAATGTGGATGGCCATTTTTCTTCAATTGAGATTTGAGTGCAGTAACGACAGGTCAGGACATCTTAGCTTTAGACAGATGAAACTAAGCAGTAGGATATCTTTGTCAATATCCACAAGATAGAACACAGCTGATATGAAGTTAATGGATTCTTTTCTATGTCTTGCACACTATGCCCACAAACCATACACACACTGGGCCTGAGAGAGAGCCTGCACCGACTCTTTTCTATTATTCTTTTACTTTTAATTCATGGATTACTTATCTGTGTGTCAGGATGGCCCTTTAAGGATAGAGGCGTCTTCCACTGGCTCCGACTCAACAATATCCAAGATTGTTAACATGGTTAGTATTGTTTCATTTATTCATATTCTTCTGCAGTTCACAGCAATCATTAACTTGACTCAACAGATGAGCATATGCAATAGTGTTACCTGCATATGATTTGTTGAAGTACTGCAGTGCAGTGAACCACGATGGGTTGCTAGCTTGGAAAATGTGTTTTGGAATGGATAGGCATTCTTAAATCTGCGTCAGTTGGCCTTAAATTTTACTGATAGAGCATGCTCTCTGTAATTCAATTAGCTTTGGGAAGATGAGAGAGATAAAGAAGGGCTGGCTCCGATAATCTGGGATGAATTATCAGTCTGTTAATAATATTGTAAACATTATACAAAGAGAAAGCAAAACCCTTCACTCAGCTCCTGGACACTTGTGCAAAATATGTCATGGCCCAGTTACCACAATTTCTGCAATTTTCTGTCTCTACACTTCTTCCATCCAGATTGTATACCCCACTACCTAATTTGTGTGATTGTTTTATAGAAGAGTTGTGGATGTGTATTACTTTAAGAAAAGATGGGCCGCAATGCTATTTGATTTCAAACCAAGTTTATATAGGGTATTACTTTTTGATTTTTCAACCATTTTTTATAGGGGACTCGTGGGCGCAAGATAATGAATTTTCTGTAGTTTAATATTTTGAAAGATGGTAAGATTTCTATGTTTGGTAAGTTAACATTCAATTTCAGACAGTGAGTGTAGATTGTTGTTGGCTAGCAGCAAATGATATGGGATGCTGCAAAGTGTGACAAGTTGCAACTGCTTGTGGACCTTATTACTTATGACACTTCTGATTTTAAAATTGACCACACTCCTTACATGCTTACAAGCGAATTGTGGTCGTCCATCGAACATCCTAAAAGGTAACATTTATTTGTGCTTTTCAGGTGGAGGACGCTCAAGGCCGCGAAGCACCTATTCAGAGGCTCGCTGATTCAATTGCTGGACCTTTTGTGTATACTGTAATGACCTTGTCAGCAGCGACATTTGCTTTTTGGTAGGCATTTGAATCTTTATTTTGCTCTTACTTGAACCAATCACTAATCTTCTAAAGAGACGAAGATATGTTTCAACCTAAATTATTTGTGTTCCCTATTAGTCAAATGCTTTTCTCTGAACTGTCATTGGTGAAGTCTTAATCTGTGATCTGTGTACGTCAGGGAATGCTGCTTCCACGTTCAGCATTTGTTCGGACGAGAGCTGAAATATATTCGCTTCCAAGCAATCTCTTGTAGTGCTCTGGGCTTATTATCTATGCACTAGACAGTTAAAACTAAATTCAAATTATTTGACAATACAATTTGAAGTATTAAATGACCCTCATCTAAAAGATTAAGCTATTGAAGAAGGTTTTGTTATATTTATTTCTTTATTTTCTCCAACACACTCCTTCACGTGTAGGCTAGATGGTATTTGATTGAGCTTTAACGTAATTTTACTAATGGCTGGCAACGAGACTTGGACCCATGATCCAGACTCTAAAATCATATTAAATGATCGCCTCATCTAAAAAGTTTAAGCTATTAGAGAGGGATTTGTTATACTTATTGTCTCCAACATGAAGCTCCTGAACTGCCTATACTATTGAATCATAGCAGAACTTACTATATCGATTTTAAACCATGGAGTCAGTTATGGCAATTGGTGTCAACTTAATTCTGCATCATCATTTCTTCAGAGAATTTTCATCACTCAACTTAGTTCTTGTCTGAAGTTTTCATCTTTTCCTCAAATGTCTGGTTGCAGTCGCCACTACATCAAGATATCTCTCCTGTCATTTTAAACTATACAGTACAGAATTCAAACCTAGCATATCATTTTTAATTTAATTATTTTGTTAGATTTAGTAATGATGTGGCATATTTTTCCTGGCTAGCACATTATATTTTCAAATTAGTGTTCTACCCTCTTCAGGAAGATTTTGTGGTCAATTTGCCCATCTAGAAAAAACTATTTTTGGGTTAGGTCTTATATGTCTTATAATAATTGTCTGTTATGACATTTGTGTGATGACCCTACTTTTGTTATGACTTTTGTGTGATGACCCTACTTTTGATATGACTTATAGCTTTTTCTGCCTGATGTTCTGCATTATTTCCTGTTTAGGTATTACATCGGAACAAATGTCTTTCCAGATGTTTTGCTGAATGATATTGCTGGGCCAGATGGAAATCCTTTGCTTCTGAGCTTAAAGCTTGCTGTGGATGTCTTGGTGAGTTACAATGAAGAGATGAATCGTTAATGATGACATCTTCAGTACTTGCATGTACTGGGAATTTAAATTTCTTTCAAGTTCATGTGCTGGGTGGCCATACCAGTAATTTTGCTCTTATGCCTATGTCTGATTGTCTTTTATGATAATACACTAGGATGGTAATGACAGTATAATTATTGTATGTTTGATCAAATCAAGGACTGCTAGAGATCATAAGCTTTGGTCCCAAATGGCCTGGTATTGCAGCTAGTTATTCATTTATGCTCCCTGCTATGCCTTGTTTTTGTGAAAAGAGGCTTCTTGAGTATGCGCTAAGAACACGATGTAACGTCCTCTCAACATTTGACTGTACCTCATCTGTCTGGGCCTAATTTAATTCTCACAAATATCCTGTACACTTATCTATGTTGATTGAAGATCTCTGCTGCTCTATTTCTGATCTTCTTACTAGCTACAAGTGAAAATCAATAAGATCTTTTACCTTCAAATAATCAAAATTCAGAATACAGTAGAGTTCGCATCAGTACTGCTATAAATTATCTACACAAAGCAACTTTTTTGAAGTTCAATTAACCTGCTTAAAGGATCTAGATAAAGCAACTTTTTGTGAAGTTAAACTAACACCTTTGAGTCAACTAGTAGTCCTAGCTGCATGTACAATGGTGTAAGTCATTCTCTCAAAGATGGAAGTGCTTACACGCTTAAGCTGTGATATCTATCGCATTATACTAATGTTGTTTCTGATGTCAGGTGGTCTCCTGTCCATGTGCTCTTGGCCTTGCCACGCCAACTGCAATTTTGGTTGGCACTTCCCGCGGTATGCTGTTAAATTTGCTTGCATGTAATATTGTCATATTACTTCTTTTATTAGCGATTATGCTTAACTTTTGCCTCTTGGCTTGCTCCCTCACAAATTCAAATGAAATATTTAAAATTTAAATCACTCTGATTTACACTTGGTTTAGCTTCTTTGTTAAAATTGTTGGAATGGTATGTTCATCTGTCTGTGATGATTGTATCATGCTAGTTTAATGTTCAACTTTTGTCTTATTTACACCTGAGTAGGAGCGAAGCAGGGGCTTCTAATTAGAGGAGGAGATGTATTGGAACGCTTGGCGGGCATTAACTATATCATGCTGGACAAAGTATGTTGCCCGTTTCCAAGAGTTCTGTTTTATTTTGTCAGTTTAATGCTCTCAGACAAGTAGGACATGAAATCTGTAACTACAAACCTATTGACCCCCAACTTTTTCTCTAATATTAGACAGGAACTCTAACTGAAGGAAAACCTTCTGTCTCTGCTGTTGCATCCTTGGCTCATGAAGAATCGGAGATCCTTCGGGTAGCTGCTGCAGTGGAGAAGACAGCTTCACATCCTATTGCAAAGGCTATTATCACCAAAGCAGAATCTCTGAACTTGGATATCCCTACTACACGGGGACAATTAACTGAACCAGGTGCAGGAACCTTAGCAGAAGTAGATGGGCTGATAGTTGCAGTTGGGTCTCTGAAATGGGTATATGAGCGTTTCCAGCAAAAAACCAACCTGTCTGATCTGGAGACTCTGGAGCAGTCTGTGATGCACCAGTCATCAATGAGTAGTTCATCATCAAATTGTTCAAGAACAGTTGTCTATGTTGGTAGGGAAGGAGAGGGAATCATTGGTGCCATTGCAATATCTGATAATCTACGCCAAGATGCTGAATCTACAATAAGCAGGTACTGCTCTACCCTGAAAATAAAATACTACTGAAACTTCTATGACTAACTGAATCTATGGCAAAATGTTGAATCTTCGATAGATACTACTGCTGTGCTTCGAGACAAAAGTTAAAAAGATACTGCTGTCCTTCGAGACTGTTAAGTATGAGTTAGGTAGTATATTATTATAATAAGTCTCTCTTTCACATCGAAAGAGATATCATATTTTTTGGTTATCATAATATTATAAATAGAGTAGGCTAGTACTCTAAAAGGTACGAAGCCTTTAAATCAGTCTCTTTATCTTTATGTCTCTTCCTTATTAACATGGTATTAGAGCCAACCCTAAACCTAAAATAATATAACCCACTACAAAATACCACTACCAGCAGCTTCATTGTGGCTAGGCGACCTAGGAAGAGCCGGCGCCGGGCATGAATCTCTCTGGAAAAATCATATCAAAACCCTAACCCTAGATGCCATCTCCGATTAGCTATCATCCGATCATTTTTCCTCAAATCTGAACCCACCAGTAGCTTTATCTTGCTGAGCCGACCTTGGACGTCTTTTTCCCGTCGCCGGCAGACTTGTCACGCGCCGCCACGCCGCCGCCACGCCGAAGCTCCGGCTAGCCACCATCTCCAACCAGAATGATCGCGCCAGTCTGCCCATCTCTGCTGTCTGGTTGGTTTCGCAAAATTTTTGCTTGATCATGCTTATTTATGATCAACAGGATTGTTGAGTTTTAAACCAAAAAAAAAAAATGCAGAATTAATTTTCTTCTGATCTCTTCATTATTACCTTAGCCTGTGAGAGTGTCATTGTTATAGTGTAGGTTGCTGCACATTTAATTCAGTTTTTTGGTTATCATGGAATCTACTTCTACTAAGAAAACAGAGACTCATGCTGAGTTCTCAAGAACTCAAGTTACTGCTACTTCATCAGTTGTTGTCCCCTCCTTTTCTGGTACTCCTACTGTCACTACAATTAAATTGAATGGCAAAAATTATTCGTCATGGTCTGTGGCTGTCAACATTTGGTTTCTTGGGCAAGGATTAGAAGACCATCTACCCTCTGATTGTCCGTCTGATTTATCTACGGCTGACTCTCGTACCTGGCGTTGTGTCAATGCCCAGTTGGTGAGTTTGCTCTGGCAATCCATGAAAGATTCCATTCAAACATGCTTTCGGAATTGCCAAACCTGTAAATCTATCTGGACTTCTGTTAAAGTACGATATTCTCATCAAGTTACTCGAGCGTTTGATGTTGTGTCTGTTATGTTGTGGGCCCAGGCAGATATGAAATTGACAGATTATTACAGCCGGTTTTACAATTCCATGATTGAATTCCATGACCTTTTTCCGCTCAGTATTGACCCCACAGAGATAGCACAACAATGGGATAATTTGTGCTTGATCTTCTGGTTATACGGACTTCATCCTCAATATGATGTTGTATGTTCTCAATTGCTATCTAGCTCTACCTTGCCAACTCTAGATGATGCTTATGCTCGAGTACAGCGTGCTCATTCTCACTCCTTGATTTCTAGTTCGCAAGATGATCAATCTGCCTTGGTTGCTCCTACATCGACCCGTGATGATAACTTTGATCGTGGGGGTCGCGGTAGAGGTCGTGGTACTTCTGGACGCGGGGGGAGGGAGGTCGCTCAAATGGCCAGCGCCCTCGTAGTTACTGCAATAAACTTGGTCATGTTCGAGAGAATTGTTGGACTCTTCATGGTCGTCCTTCTCAGGTTGCCAATATAGTCCAGACAAATTCTGTCGAGTCTTCTGCTTCTGCAGCTCCTACTTCGGTGACTATTACAGGGGATGAATATTCCAAGTTCCTACAATATAAGGCATCTAAACAAGCTATGTATCCCGCTTCAACCGCCTCTTTTGCCCAGGCTAGCCCATCCACAGCTATTATGACGCATATTGTACCTGACCTTGGTCTTTGGATTCTTGATTCTGGTGCATCTAATCATATCTGCGGTAATGTTCGTTTACTCTCTAATTTTAAACCTGGTATGTTTTCACATGTCACACTTACAGATGGGTCGTCTACCTCTGCTCGTGGAATTGGTATTGCCTATCCTACATCTAATCTTCCTCTCTCATCTGTTTTGTATCTTCTGAAATTCCCCTTCAACCTTTTATCTATTAGTCAGCTTACCAAACTACTTAACTGCTCTGTGACATTTACTGCAGACTCTGTGTCCATCCAGGATTTGAAGACCGACGCGAAGATTGGTACCGGGCGTGAGGAGCAAGGACTCTTACCATCTTGATGTTCCTCAATCTACCATGTGTTATTGCCCCCTCACCAGAACAAGTCCACTCTCGTCTTGGTCGTCCTTCCCTGCCTTATCTCAAGAAAATGGTTCCTAGTTTAGGATCAGTCAAAGAATTGTCTTGTGAGACCTGTCAGTTAGGCAAGCATAGTCGTAGTTCTTTCATTAATCGAGTCAATAAACGAGCTACTGCCCCCTTTGCTCTTGTTCATTCTGATATCTGGGGTCCATGTCGAACTACTTCCAAATCTGGATTTCGTTATTTTGTTACATTTATTGATGATTATTCCTGTATGACATGGTTGTTTTTAATGAAAGAACGGTCTGAGGTGTTTTCTATTTTTACCAAGTTTTATATTGAAATTCACACGCAATTTGGGGTTTCTATTTAGGTTTTTCGCAGTGACAATGTGAAGGAATACTTTTCTTCTTCTTTTTCTTCATTTCTATCTTCTCATGGCATTCTTCACCAGTCATCTTGTTCGCATACTCCACAACAAAATGGGGTTGCTGAAAGGAAGAATCATCATCTCATTAAGACGGCTCGTACTCTTCTTCCCCATAGACATGTACCTCTTCGTTTTTGGGATGATGCGGTCCTAAAATCGTGTTATCTTATCAACCGTATGCCATCCTCTGTGTTACATGATCAAATACCATTCTCTATTTTGTTCCCTCGAGATGCTATTTACATGCTTCCTCCTCGGGTTTTTGGATGTGTCTGCTTTGTCCACAATCTCTCCCCTGTGGTAGACAAGTTAGGCCCTCGATCTATCAAGTGTGTGTTTCTTAGGTACTCTCGGCATCAAAAGGTTTACTGTCGTTACTCTCCTGAGTTACAGCGATGGTTTGTATTAGCTGATGTTACCTTCTTTGAACACACTTTTTCCCTTCTACCACCACTTCTGATACCGTGGTTGAGTCTTTACCATTTCCAATACCCACCTTCGATGCACCTTTGGCCCCTTCTCCTATTTCAGACCTCATATCCACTCCTGATGCTACTTCACCACTGCCTCCCACTGTACGTCTAGATAGACCGGACCTCTGGGTTTATTCACGCCGATCACGTCCGTTGCTACCTGCCCCGGTATCCTCTGATTCGCTGCCTTTAGATCCAGTTTCTGCTCAATCGTCTGATCTTGACATACCCATTGCTCTTCGTAAAGGTACTCATTCATCCACCACTAAGCACCCTATATCTAACTTTGTGTCTTACGATTCTTTGTCTCCTTCATTTGCATCCTTTGTTGCCTCTCTTTCTTCTGTTTCCATTCCTAAGTCTATGGTAGAGGCTTGTGCTCATCTCGGTTGACGGGCTGCTATACTTGAAGAAATGTCTACGTTACATCATAATGGAACTTGGGAGTTAGTTGATTTGCCACCCGGCAAGTCCTCTGTTGGTTGTCGATGGGTCTATACAGTGAAAGTCTCACCAGATGGTCAGGTGGATCGTTTAAAGGCTCGACTTGTGGCCAAGGGATACACACAGGTTTATGGTCTTGATTATAGTGACACATTTTCTCCCGTTGCTAAGATGTCCTCTATTAGTATTTTCCTTTCCTTGGCAGCTATTCACCATTGGTCACTTCATCAATTGGATATCAAGAATGCTTTCCTGAATGGTGATATTGATGAGGAAGTGTATATGGAGCAACCGCCAGGGTTTATTGCTCAGGGGGAGTCTCAGAAGGTATGTCGTTTAAAGAAGGCCCCGTATGGTCTCAAGCAATCTCCGAGGGCGTGGTTTGGACGCTTTAGTACTGCAGTTCTGGAATTTGGCATGACTCATTGTAACGTGGACCATTCGGTGTTCTATTGATGCTCATCCGGTAAACGGCTTCTTTTGATTGTGTATGTAGATAATATTGTCATAACATGTGATAATAGCAACGGGATTGATGAGTTGAAGGCTTTTCTTCATCAACAATTCCAAACCAAAGACCTAGGGCCGCTTCACTATTTCTTGGGTATTGAGGTTGCACAGTCGAAGCAAGGGGTATTTATTACCCAGCGTAAATATGCATTAGATACGTTGAGTGAGGCAGGGTTACTTGGTGCACGACCTTGTGACTCACTTATGGACCCAAATGTAAAGCTTCTTCCAAATGAAGGGGAGTTGATATCAGATCCGGGGAGATATAGAAGGGTAGTTGGAAAACTCAATTACCTTATAGTTACTCGACCGGATATCTCTTTTGCAGTAAGTGTTGTCAGTCAGTTTCTGAACTCTCCACGAGAAAGACATTGGGAAGCAGTTATTCGAATCTTACGGTATATTAAAGGCCCACCTGGGAAAGGCTTGCTGTATAATGACCATGGGCACATGGAGGTTGTTGGGTACTCAGACGCTGATTGGGCAGGTAGTCCTGATAGAAGGTCCACCTCTGGTTTCTATGTGTTTGTCGAAGGAAATCTTGTTTCCTGGAAGAGTAAGAAACAAGATATAGTGGCCTGTTCAAGTGCTGAATCAAAATATCGAGCTATGGCAGTAGCCACTTGTGAGTTGATATGGGTAAAAAATCTTCTGAAAGAGATTCAAGTCACCTGTTCAAGTCCTATGAAACTTGTTTGCGATAATCAGACTGTGATACATATTGCCACAAACCCAGTGTTTCATGAAAGGACTAAACACATTGAGATAGATTGTCACTTTGTTAGGCAGAAACTATTATCCAAGGAGATTATTACTTCTTTCATTAGCTCAAGTGATCAGTTAGCTGATCTATTTACAAAGTCTCTTAGTGGTTCTCGGGTTAAATATATTTGTAACAAGCTGGGCACTTATGATATATATGCTCCAGCTTGAGGGGGAGTGTTAAGTATGAGTTAGGTAGTATATTATTGTAATAAGTCTCTCTCCCACATCGAAAGAGATATCATATTTTTTTATTCTCATAATATTATAAATAGAGTAGGCTAGTACTCTAAAAGGTACGAAGCTTTTAAACCATTCTCTTTATCTTTATGTCTCTTCCTTATTAACAGAGACAAAGTTAGTTTTTAACTATTTTTTATCTTTAGCTACCTCTAATCCTTGCCAACACCCGCTCCCCCGCACCCATCTGTCCTTTCTCTTTCCGCAATTAGACTTCAATTACTTCTGAGGAAATGCTTCAACTGTCTGTTCTTTTACTTCTTTATTGAGGCCGCGAGCTGTTTACGCCAGAAACTGATCATGATCTGTGTTCTAAGATTTTGCAATATGACTATGCTTCACTTAACACTATGGTACTTGAGGCAAATTGTGACTTTCTAGTATAATCTGACAGTTAACATGGAAAAGTGCACTACTTGTTGGGAATGCTGTTTCTTGAACCTATGCAATAGTCATGGAAAAGTGCACTACTTGTTGGGACTGCTGTTTCTTGAACTTATGCAATAGTCATCAAGGCATTTGACTAATAACAGAGCCAAGTAAATGGTGTTCTTCCAATTTCCTATTACAACATCATTGCATAAGTTGTATCCATTGAAGTGTCACCAATGCAAAGATTTCCCTGTTATTCACACCATATGATTATCTCTCTTGCTTTCTGAAATGATCTTTCAAGTGTTTATTATATGAATTTCACTATTATGCCATGGATTGATAGATTGCAGCAGAGAGGGATCAAAACAGTCCTCCTGTCAGGGGACAGGGAAGAGGCAGTTGCAACAGTAGCCAAGACCGTTGGTATAGAAAGAGATTTTATCAACGCATCCTTGAAGCCACAGCAGAAATCTGGCATCATCTCAGATCTTCAAGCTGCTGGACATCGTGTAGCTATGGTAATTATCACAATTATTTTTGGTTTTACGAGTCAGAATTGTTGATGACTGGTTAGACTGAGAAGGTCAAACCTTTTCAAGAATTGGGTTGCTTTCGTCGTATAATCATATTGAAGTAAAATCTCTGGTCTGTTGAGAAACTTGACTAGAGAGATTATACACAAGTATTTGACCTTTGCTAAGAAATAAAATAAAGGCTTTCTAACCTTTTACAGTTTGTATATTTATATTACTGTAAAGGTAAAGAAATAAAGTCTCTCTTCAAATGTGGGAGAGAGTTAATACTGTAAAGGTAAAGAAATAAAGTCTCTCTTCAAATGTGGGAGAGAGTTAATACAACTACAATATTCAGCAACCTTTTTACCATAGGATTTTCTTATTTTTGATTTGTTACTTCTGAACTTTGAACTTCCAACAGAAAATGGGTTCCCTGAATATCCACCCTGAAACAGATTTTTGTTACAAGTTAACTCCTTGGCGAGTAAGCAACCATTTGTGAATTTCCAATGTCATATCTGCATTATCTGACTTTTCTTATACTATCTAAGGTTGGTGATGGCATTAATGACGCACCCTCTCTAGCTCTTGCGGATGTTGGGATTGCTTTGCAAATTGAAGGACAAGAGAATGCTGCATCTAATGCAGCATCCATTATACTTCTAGGAAATAAACTGTCACAGGTATGCATTTTGAACTATCAAGATCTTCTACATTTCTTTCTGTTTTCTTGGCTTGCCTTGTGTTTTTATCCTTAATAATTTTGAGTACAATTTTGCAGTTACTTCTTTAGAGAAAGCATTGAATTATTAATAAAGATAGGAAAAATATTTAATAGTTTAAATTATTCTTGCTGATGGAGTTTCCTCCTCTCTCCAATTTGTGGAAGCAGATACCAGATCACCCAAAGTTTTACACATTAACCAAGAAGCATAACACCTATAAGAAAATCACTGGCATGATATCTTGTTGGGAAGCGAAAATCTTTAGGCACCCTAACAATGTATTTCATTTGCTAAAGACCTTATGAAACCACATGCATTTGTACTGTACTCGCTTGTTTCTCAATATTTGACCATTTAGGAGTTCTGGGTTTTTATAAACCTGTGTGTCTGTCTCCTATCCACTTCTTATATGAATACTTCTTTGTGAAGCATTCAAAGTGTTAATAAATGCTTTCGATAGTAGATTAGGTAATTTGAGCTGCTCTTTTATTAGATGATCGAGACCTCACTCTCCCTTTTTTCATTTACTAACATTATCTTGACTCTTACTTCTTTGACCATACCAAAAAGGACTACCAAGTGTGGAACTTGTACTTTCTCTGTCATTTGTCTTAAAGAACTCCTGGATTCTGTTGTAGGTAGTAGAAGCACTTGATCTTGCACGGGCAACAATGGGTAAAGTTCGTCAAAATTTGTCTTGGGCAGTAGCATATAATATTGTTGCTATTCCCTTGGCAGCTGGCTTTCTACTTCCCAACTTTGATTTTGCCATGACGCCTTCACTTTCAGGTGAGTGTGTGGTAATTGTATTTCTACTCTTCTGCAATCTTACGTTGCATTGCAAAATCCTTTTTGGTAACCTGTATTAATTTACATGCACAATTGAGGTACAGGAAGACCAAAAATAATTTCTCGGGGATGATTTTTTGATTTAAAATAACTTGGGCTTTCACTGGTCGACTTACAAAATTTGAAGTACAATCTTTATGAGGTGTTTGAACTTGAAAAAATCTCTGATTTTCCCGATAATGCAAAATCTGGATGCAAATAGACTAGAAAGAGCTGTTTGGGAGTAGAGAAGGGAAGGACAGAAAATAGAACACAAGGAGAAAAAGAGTTGGAACTTTTAACATACAATTGGAGGACAACTACAACACCAACATAAATCTCGACAGCCAACTGGCTTAAAAGCTGATTCTTTTGGCATTTTATGGCTTATAAGCTGATTCTTTTGGTAAATTTGCATTGCCATAGAATGCATGAACATTCATCTGGTGCTATAGAGTACAAGTTGTATCTTAACCACTACAGATGTAAATTGTAATATGTGGAGAACTTACAGATATAGAAATTCTTAATAACTATTTTCGTTTTGTTTTTCACAGGAGGGTTGATGGCATTGAGCTCAATATTTGTGGTCACTAACTCTCTGCTTCTTCAGTTTCACGGATCTCGCAAGAAAGGGAAAATTAGCCATGAGCAAAACCTTTCTAATAGAGAAGTCCTATTATGAACCTTCTATGCAGAGAGTGTACTCTATGAATTTTCTACCTATTGCAATAAAATCGGTTGCTGCATGTGTGTTAGCACCAAATGTGCCTTGTGAAATTTCTAATTATTGCAATAAAATCGCGTACCATATAAATGTGTGTATGTGTGCGTGTGTGTGACAAGAATAAACATGGCACAAGCCTAGCAACTGTTTGAATAATTTGATGTTTCTCTTGGCTTCGTATGGGAAGAGCTATATGCTCTCTATGGTCAGGACTTTTGTTTTTCTTTTTTTTTCATCCCGATTCAACTTTTATTTCTTATGAGATTCAAACTTAAACCATCATTTTGGAATTTTTTATTTTTTTTGACGGTTGCTGAAATTGTTTTTCGGTCGCGTGGTTGTGGTAATTGTTATGTTTATGATTGATTGAGGTGTTTCTTTTTCAACTCAAATTACCACTTCTTTTAAAACGTGATGAATGTTGGAGAAAGCCTGTTTGCCAAAAGAATCCACGTTATCATTGCAACATTAATTGAGAAGGAAATGATTCCTCTCCCCTTGACCAAAACGGGTCGGCTGACTGCCACGTCAGCTTCAAAGGAGGTAACGCTATCTGTTATCATTTCATGGTCAACAGTGTATAAATATTGTCTTTATGAGTTGAGGCTTTCTTGTTGGAGATTTTGAATGGTAGATCTTTAGTTTCACATTTGATTACGATAATTTTGTCTAATATATATTTCAAGCCCGATTTCAAAGATGTGTTTCTTCTTCAAAAGGCAAAGTAAGTCTTTGTCTTTTGAGTTTCTCTGAATTTTATTTGGAGGTTTTTTTTTTTTTTTTTTGTCTAGAATTTCCTCTTATCTCTCAATGCTGGTTAACAATTCAGTATGTTTACATTCGTGCCAACTCCATGGCAACTTTGATCGTTTATACGATCATGATGTGTCATTTTGTCTTTAATAGGACCTGTACACTTTTTTTAAAGCATGTTTGTTTGTTTTCAATTCTTCTTTCTTTTTGTTTACTACATATATATATATTTTTTTTTCTCTTGTTAATATAAATATTTGTTTGTTCTCGAGAAAAAAAAAATAGATATATTAAAGCGTGCATGTTGGTGCAACAATTTACGTGACCCAAATGTGGCTTAGACATTGGATCATAGTTCTGTCCACCGACAGCCCAAGATGTATGTGTTCTCTCTGCCATAATATGTAAGGAGAAAAAGACAATTTCCATTTAAATTTCAAGTCGCCTTTGAATCTGTCAGTCGCTATACTAATGGGCCACAACAAAGAGGCCCATGAAGCAGAACAATGTGGCTTGCCTCTGATGTCCTTCCACAACCAAACAGAGAAATTAGCAGAGGACCACATTATCTCCATTCCGTACTTCTATTTTTTTTTCTGGTTTTTTACCTTTTTTTTCTTTTTCACGAGTTGGCTGCATAAGAGCAATGATCCACTTATAATATTATAATGTTATTGTAAGTTGGACTCGAATATTGTAAATAATCTATATTATTCCATTATAATTATATTAAAAGTTTACAGTCGGAATATTTCGTTCACAATAATATCTTACAAGTAAAATCCATCCCAGCTGTATAATTGGGTATGTACTATTGGACACTGGCATTTTCAGAGAGCATCAGAGGAAATTATAGTACTCCATACAAGGGTATCTTTTTTCTCGATTGCTTGAAGTAAATTTCCTAAAAGTTCAAATCTTGTTTGTCCAAAAATATCTGCTAGCGGAATCATAAATTCATTTTTCCTCTGGTACATTCCAAGACATTAAAAGCCTTATTCAGATATATTGATACTTTAAGACTTCCACCTATCATAAATTTTTATTTAAAATGAGTATAATTTTAATATTTTTTTCATTTGACACGAAAAAATGTGAATATGCAACTACTGGAAAAAGATAGAGACTTTTTATTCTCTATCTTGGTCTCTAATAAAACTAAATAAATGTAATACCTCGTCTGATATTAGTTTTATTGATGAGTCTGTAGCTTCAAAGGAAACAATAACTGAAACTGTTGATATTCCTTGAAAGCCGAACCAATCTCTTGTGAATCATCACATTAAACTCTTTAGTTTTGTAGCAAGAAATAAGGATCATGTAAAAAGATTTCATTGCCTAACTTTGTTATCAAACAAATGTCTTCTTGGTGATCATGTGATGCCATCATATCACAAGAAACAAAACGTATAAGCCAATAGACATCAGATTCTCATAATTCCAGCTTCTTTTGAGCCGCTCCTTTCCTAAAGAAGAAAAATTCTCTTAGGCATTCTATTACTTTTGTTGAATATAAAACCCATAAAAGACACCAAAAATGTATCCCACCATATCCTGCTCTCTCTCTGTATTGTTTTTCCTTTTTCTAAAATTACGAGAACACTTTTTTAAAGTCCCTCAAACATACAAGTCTTAATTTTCTTGAAAAGCGCTAGAAAATAAAACCCCGACCAATAATAATGCGCGATGGAGATTAGTTGGTCATCCTGCTCTTATTGTTAATTAGATACTGGACAAGTATTTTAGATCAAAATGTTTGAAGGTTTCTAGTTTGATTGCATTATAATTTGAGTACATAACAAAGAATAGTGTAATGGTTGGGGGTCCTTTTGCTGCATTTGGCTAGGCAATGCAATTTGGGGGAGACAAAACCTTAAATACACACATTAAATAGGCACGTGATCAGGAACAAATGTTGTTGGAGGCATTTTTATGCAGAAACAATTTCCATGTGATATTGGGTCCCACACACTGTTTCTCTCCTAATTCTTCAACTAAATTATGGGGTTTTTGTTTTATGTTTATGTTCTTCATTTTCTTCGTAAGAATAATCATAACATTGTGTATTTCATACATTCTGGTTTGCAGCCTCCTACCCACTGATATCACCATAGAAATTCTCTTATGTGGTGAACAATGCTCGTGAGAACACATTTTTTTTTTCCTTTTTCTATTTAAGTATGGATTTTATTCTTGGATATATATATGTTATCCTATTAAATTGTATTGCATGTGACAAATTTTTGGCATCATTTGTAATAAAGCATTGAGTGTCAAAAATATCCATTACTTAAAACATGAATTAATAGTGTGATATATATATTGAGTAATACAAGTGGTAATAGTGGGCGTGAATAGTTGTCACACCCCAAGTGCACGAACAAGACTGGTATTGCAGGTATAAATTATTTAGTCTCTCAAATTAATTGGTTTAAAATAGTCTACCCATGTTATTAGTTATACTTACATTTCACATTATAAACTATAACCCCGTTGAGGACTTAACATCCTCGTCAAAGGAGTCCCCAAACCCAATCCCCTATGCCTTAGAGTGAGATTGAAATTGTAGGTTTAACCATTCACTTATAAACAAGTCAAAGATTACTCTAAAAATCAATGTGAACTAGACCTCAAATAATTTGTAAAAACTAAAGTGACTTATTGCATTATTCTATTCCTTTAAAGGAATTTTTAAGGTGCTTTTACTTATTGACAATAACTACAATGACATCATAACGTTGCAACTTAGAGAGTGTTTGGATTGACTTATAAAAAAGTTACTTAAAGCACTTCTGGCTTTAAGTGATTTTTTTTTATTGTCAACTTTAAGTAGTTACACGTTTGAATAAAAATTGTAGTTATAAAAATAAGTATTTACATGTTTGATTAAAGTGGGTTGAAAAGTAAGCTATATAGTTAAAATAACTTTTAAGGATATTAAAATATAATTTAAAAAGGTAAGTATAATATAAAAGAGTAAAGATATTTTAGTAATAAAAATAAAAAGGTAAGGGTAAGATAGTAAATGATTCTGGTCAAATTTACTTTTTTTCAATATGCTTAAAGCCATAAAAAATAAAAGCTGGGGTTGGAGAGCTTTTTATTTTCTACTTAAAGTTACTTAAAAAAAAGTACATTTTTAATTAAAACAAACACTTCTATTGACTTAAATTAGACTTTAAGCATGTTTGACAAAAAAAAAAAACCAAACCAAACACCCTCTTCAGCCATTCGAATTCAACAATTTAGTTTACATGAATGTGGTACTTTAAAAAGCTATGTACTGGGGAACTTCAATAATTGGATTCTGCAATAATTTGGCTTCGCCATTGATTGTACATCATGTTATATGTAAGAGAGGAAAATAAATTAATTTCTTTAAGTATTTCTCAGCAAATCGTCATTTTTTTTTCCTTTTAAGTCGAAGATAAATGGTTAAGTATTTGAAACAGTTTGAATTTGCTTATTTTAAGCTTCGTATAAGTAATTAATGATTATAAGTAATTTTTAGTGCTTACAAGTAAGTAAATAGATGTCCAGATAAAAATGTGTTTATAACTTTTTGACTTATTTGCTAAATATATAGGTGCTTATAAACAATAATGTTGATCCAAATGACTAAAGTGGACCTTTTAATTAATAAATTTTTTACTTTTCTTGCATTTTCAAGAGTTAAAAAACTTTTTATTTAGTCAAATTTAATTGCTTATGAGCATTAAAAAAAAGTAAAAGAAATAGTTCTGCTTCTTTCTTATTTATAAACTATTACTTATTTATAAACAAAATTTACAAAATTTATTATTTTTATTTTTATTTATAATAAATTTAAATAACTTATAAGCAAAACCAAAGTACCTCTGTCTCCTTTACTCATACATGCACAATATCCGTCGTGCCCCCAGGGGCATAGGTGAGTTGGTAAGTGGCCAGGTGATTAGGGTGGAGACACCCTGACAACGCGGGATCGAGTCCGTGTGGCGGCAGTACTCCGCTGAAATATTGTGGGGGCTGTTGCTGGATTTCCACGCCCGTTGGTCCTCTCCCTGGTCGGGCTGCCACTCACGCACATCCCTCGATTTACCTCCCGCCTGGTTAAGGGGCCTCTGGCCAGGTGGGAAAGGGGTTCTCCTTTGGTTAACCCTTTTGGACAATATCCGTCGCGACTCGTGAAACACGAAAACTAGTATGCTAAGCCGGAGTTTGAGTTTGACTTTATACTCCTTCCGAATATATAATATACACAGATTAACTTGTAATAAATATTTTTATAATTATATTATTTATTTATCACCATTAAACTTCTCTGGTCACAATGAAAGACAATTAAATATTTAAAGCCTGTTTGGCTCTACTTATTTAGAGCTTATAAGTCCCAATAATAAAAAACTAAGTGAGAGTTTTATTGTTCTGGCTCATAAGCCCCAAAATAACCAGAGCCAAAACAAACTCTTAGGTTCATCCCAAGTTTTTCATTTTTTGTGAGACGAAATTGGGTTAAGCAAGAATCATTTTGGGACCAAAAAATCCTAAAGTCGTTGCCGAGAAACTCCCTAACATCATTTGGAGGATTATGCGACCAACAAGTGCTCAAGGAAAGGTTAAAACCATAATTTGTCACCAAAATTAAGTTTTTGTTCGTCTCTTTATAAATGTGATTGTGATGAATAACAGTTCTTGTTAAATAACTTTTTGTATTCTTTTTTCTTTTTAAATTCACATTCTTTAATATAGAGTTTTAGTAATGTTGGCGCTTAAAAATTGCCCTTAGGTGCATCCCAAGTTTAACACATGATATGTCACAACTTTTCACCACTCCCCAAAATAAAAACAAAGCTTCCTTCATCCACTTTATAAATATCATATCTCCCACATGTAATCCTTTGGCAACCTTTGACCACTCATAATATATATATATATATATATATATATATATATATAATATCCTGAGCCTGCCAAATTGGAAAAATATGCCATCTAGTATTTCATAACAAAAATGTTTCTCTGTTTCTGTCGATGAAACATTTCTCTACACAAGGGGCACAAACATTAAATAATGACACAGAAAGCCTAAAAAGTTTAGTCCTTTAAACCCAAACCAACACAAAAACAAATAAAAAAGAATTTGTGATGAACTAGGCTTTAGAGATCAAAAATTGGTGTGAGAATTTCTTCCTGACATGGTAAGCTACGAACAAAGGTACGAATTGTTTATATTGTTTCGTTATAAATTATTGACTTCGTTCGTGACAACTTGTTTTTGTTTAGTAACAATATGATATAGAAAAGAGTATAAATCTGAAAATGCTAACTGACAGTGTATATATATATATGTATATATGTGTATATATTTTAATTAAAAAAAAAAACCTCATAGGTCCTGTTTGGATTAATTTTCTCTAAAAAAATAAAAAACTAAAATTAAAGAATATATATTTTAAAGATTTTTTTGTTTGTGATGAAGGGAGATTTAGTTGGATGATTTTTGACTATCAATTAATAAAATATTAATCGATACTAACCAAGTTAAATCGATACGCTAAACAAGAAAATATTAACTCAAAGGGGGCTATGATCCGATTTTGATCGTGTGCAAAATTTTTGCTTTCCCACCCCCCCCCCCCGGGTTTTTGTGATGAGATGCATGAAGAATAGTGACAGTTCTGAAGTGGGAGAGATGAGAGACATGAAAAGAAGTTAATGCTGGGGCGGACGCAGTGACGGAGTTAACGGCGTCAAAAGTCCCGTCAAACAGAGGGGGCCTGTGCAGGCTTTTAGCCCAGTGGGACCCACATCCCGTACATTCTGTAATGGTCGTCAGATGAAAAAAAAAACAAAAAAAGAGGATGACAAACAAAAATGACCTTCCCGAGGTGAGGAAAAGGGCAGGGGGTAACTTTACTTGACGGCAGGTTAAAAAGACGTTCTTGATAGAGAAAAATTGAAAATTATACTCCCCTACAGCCCTACAAATTATTATATTGTTGTTTTCATCCCTCTGATTCCGTGCGACCCATTAAGCCTCTTTGCACCTTTTTCTTTTTTCCCTTTTCCATTTTCCTTTTAATTGTTTCACCATGGATTTGCCCCTAGGAATTTTTTTTTTTTTCATTTTTCTTTTTGGTCAAAAGGGATTTCCTCCTCAAACTTGGGGTAGCAGCGTACACAGGTGATTTGGGCAATTCTATTTTTAATTTTTTAACTGAGTCGATTACGATTGTTTATAATTTTATGGATTCAAAATTGATCACATAACAGAAAAATTCAATGGTTTTGATTAGAGGACTTTGAATGATTTGGACAATTTTAAAATTTGTTTATATACATAAATATATTTTAATAATAATTTTTTAAATTTTAATAATAATTATAAATTTAATAGTTCAATCTTCTCTTTTTTTAATTATATGTACCTTTTAGATTAAAAAAAAAATTGAAATTGTATATGACATATACGTTTGGCAGGCAGTTGGCGTTGGCATGGTTTTTTACTCTTGAAACTGAAAATTGAAACCTCTTATTTTAGTATTTGAAAATTGAAACTTTGGTTGATCGAACCATTCTAAAAACAACATATTTATGGTCAATTCTGCCTAAACGTTTTTTTCAATTTCTTCCATTTTATGTTCGCTCATAGACTCGGGTTCGTTTGGGTTGTTTTGAGAAGTATTTTTTATAATCAAAAAATAAATTTTATAATTTTTAATTTTTTAAATTTTAGTTCAAATAATTTTTCAAAATATATATTCTTTTAAATTTTATTTTTTATTAAAAAAAATGAAAGAGCCAAACCAAACAGGTATCTATTGAGATCTCATCCTACTTGCAAATTCTTGGCGATATTTTGAGGCATTTTCTTGCTAGAACTCTTATCATTTTGAACGGCTGAACATTTCAAGAACGGTGACACATATCTATTTTTTCAATAATAATAAGATCTTTGTAATTACTTGTTAGAGCTGGCTTGGCTTTGTTTTTTTTTTTTTCAGTTGCTCATTTAAGCAATTTGTGATTCTTATATGTAAATGACAAATAAGTAAATAAGTATTTGGATAAAATGTGTTTATAAATTATTAACATATTTAGCAAATATATTGTTATAAGTAGTATTGTTTGTTAAAATGGTTATAAAAAATTTTATTAAATTAAAAGGGTGTTGCTTTACTTAGGAGGATGGAGTTACCTTTTTTATTTGGTGAAACTATTTCACTTCTAAGCAAATAAGAAAAAGTAAAAGTCCTGCTCTTTTTACTTATAATTAATTTTTAATGAATTAATAGTTCATGACCCTGCAATTGAATAAATATTGCCAAACATATAATTATTTTATTATGTAGTTATAAAAAGGTTTCACTTATAAACAGATTTAAACCTTTCCATGATGTTCGCTTTTTTAATGATGAGAGGAAGGACTCAGAGAAGTGTTACTTATTGTTTCTTTCCCTTGTAATGTATTTGATGGTGCCAAAACTTGCATCTAAAATCCAACTATAAATTATTACTTAGTTCAAATCACATTCATTGTTTAGTGAACGATAAATTATGTCATAGCTCTTTAATATTTTTACTTTATTTTAATTTAGGTTTTATTATTTTTAAATATTTAAATTAATTGTCAATATTTCACAATATAATTAAATTAGTCTTAAATTGCCTTAAAGCATTTATCTTAGTATTCGAATTCAAATTATTCTTTTTCTCAATACTTCATTTTGAATTCTTTTGTACTTGCAAGGGTTAATTACATGCCATATTTTTTTCAGATTAATTCCTATTATTTTAAAATCTTAAAAATAATTATGGATGTTTTACAAATACAATCAATTTATTTCCCATTATTTTAAAATACTCATTTTAGTTCTCTATGTTTCATAGATTTATTCAAATAGTACATATCTTAATGGAAAACGAATGAGATCATATATACTTTCCTTTAGCAATGTTTTTACTGTATACTAGTTTGTTATTCATGCGATTACATGGGATGTGACATATGTAGGTTGATATATTAGAAAATTTTAGTTTTTTTTTCCTAAATGTTTCAAACAAAATATACGAACCATTTTTAATAGATTAGACAACAATAATAATACCCATACATTTAATAATGCAATGTTGTACTATGAAAAAAAAATTAAACGTATCTAATAAAGAGATTTGCAACAATATGGTGGAAAAAGCCCATTGTCGCTACATATAGAACTAACTTTTCCATATGATCTAAAATAACTTGATATATTTTATCAAAACAAATAGAAATTAACAATGTCACTATGCTTTAAATACCATATAATGAATGGATTGCAATATATATGATAACTTTTTAAGTAGTCAAGTTCGTATATATTTGTCAATTGGCAGAATTATGTTTATGATCTAAAATTAAATTGTAGATCATTGAAGGATTTTGAAGAATTTTACATTTTCATATATTCTTCTTAAAACGGAATGAAAGCTTACTTCCAATTTTTAAAAATATATTTAATATTTTAATGAAATAAATCATCATAAGCTTTATACCACTTTAGCAAAAAAGAAGCAACGTGCTAATAGAAAGTAAAAAAAAAAAATATGCTAACAGTGATTAATGTAATATTGTATTAAAAAAGGTAATTTTAGCCGAGAAATTTAAATGAATAACAGAAACATGAATAAAGAACAAAAACCGAGATAAATATACTATAATAGAGGTGAATAAGCATAATCCAAACCACGGATAAGAAACTAATATTTAAATAGACGTGCAATATAGTAGAATAATATACCTCGCCTCTTGAAAAGCTATATACCGAGACAAAAGTAAGGAAAATAACACTACGAGCACATATATATAAAAGGGTTTAATATAAGGGAAATCACCCATCACCTATAATTCCGGCAGCAATTAGTGTGTAAATTAAAGTAGATCTGACAAAATCTGACAACATATATGTGATTTCCTTACATATGCATAATTTTGAAATTTGCAAGACATCACAATCTAGAATTTCAAAAATTTGTGGTGTAAAAAAATTTGATCAAATTGCGATTATCTAAAACAAAAAGAAAGAAAATTTACATTACTATGAGTAAGATTGGAATGTATAAGCTTAAATATGATACTAAAATAATGATTTAACCATGGTTTTATGCTAGTGATTAAATATAAATAATATATGGAGAAGAAAAAGAAAAGGCTTTTTAGTGCAGTAAAAAGGAAGAAATCGAATTGAACAACAAATAAATGATTTAGTTGATTGCATAATTTAGGCAACAGACCTGTGATGTCCACATATTAATTTTGGGAACAGACGCAGTAGAAAGTTATTTTAAACAATTAAGTGGGTACTATATATATGATATGAAATTGGTAGTACTGCTTAGCAATATTATATGCAAAGGAATCTATTATATACAATAGGATAGATATATTGCTCTCCTCCTGTTTATTTTTATTTTCACGCAAAAAAAAAAATTTATTGTGTTAGTTACAAAAATCGCTCCTTTTCATACTGACCCATGTGCAAAAAGTATGTATTTACATATTATCCTAGTATAGGAATTAAAAAACGACCATTTAACAATAAATTAATATATTATAAATATCTATTTTTTCGTACATCACACAAGAGTTACTCTAGTAATAAATAATCCACAATAAATAAATGCACAAGCTAATTAAAAGCAGTCCCATAAGCGACTAACCGCTGACTCTCACAATGTCTGAAATTAAAAGATTTCTTTTCCCTGTTTTTTCTTGTCAAAAATATATGCAATGGCTTATAGATTATTCAAAATATATGTAGGGGCATTGACGTTATGACCACTTTAAACATCAACTAATTCCAAGATAGTTTCTACAAGTTACATAGTAATTAGATTTTTAAGTGATGATTTAAAGTGACAAAATAATGCAAGAACGAAGAGTAAATCCTGTTTTCCACCATGAGTTATATTACCCAAACTCAACTCCCATGTAAACTTATTATTTTATGATTTTATCCATTATGGTTTAATTTCATAAAAGTTTTTAAAGTTGTTACTTAGTCTCAAATTAGCTTCTATTATTTAGAAAAGTTTAAATTAATCCTTAATATTTCAGAATATAGTCAAAATAATCTTTATTGTTTCAAAATTTTCATCTTAGTCCTCGATATTTTATAAACTTATTCAAATTAGTCTCTATTATTTTATCTCATTTTGGATACTTATCTGAATGACTTTGTGAAATGTTGATGATTAATATGAACTTTTTTGAATAATGGAGACTAATTTGACATATTTGTAAAACATTAAAAACTAATTTAGACTTTTAGAAACTATAAGGACTAATTTGAAAAATAATATATATGACAACGTTTGAGGCTTTTTGTACAGTTTTCCCCTTTCATAACATCAAATTTTATCATCAAACACCGCTTAAAGAATATGGTATTAAAAACAACAAAAAGAATTACTCAACTCCAAAACTAAATTGGTGATCCGTATGTGTGAATATGGGTGGGTTAAATTGACCAAATCAACTCAAATTAACCAAAAATTTAGGATTAGTTTGATTATTTTATATGATTAAAAATTCAATTTAGTTAATTTAAAATAAAAACCAACTGGTTTGCTTTAATTTGAAATAGATCCACAAATGAAACTGAACTATATTCATCCCTCATTTTATGCATTTTAAGAGTTAACCCTGTGACCTTGAGATAGTATTTACAAACTTTCACCATCAAACTATAGTTACACTTATGTTTTATTTTAATACTAAAATCCTATGATATTAAATTTGTAACATGAACAGTAAATTGAGTTGATTCTTTTAAAAATTTATTAGAAAACCAAAAACCAAGCCAAACTAATTCGTTTGTTTCAAATATATATTTGGTTTTGATTAGATTTGAAACATGACAAAATCAAATCAAACCATGTCCAACCATAGTGATCCCTAAAGTAAATAAAGAACCGTCATTGAGAACGAGGGAATAGCTCAAATAATCATAGCTACTTTCCTAAGAGTAAAGTCGTAAGTTCAATCTTACATGTAAAAAATAAAAAAAGAAACGGCTTTTGAATTTTCCTCGCACTCCAAAAAGACCAAACACGCACCAACCCCCACCCACACCCCACCAAGCAGACAATCCCCCAGAAACGAAACCCATCACACCCACTGCACCCCTCACCCTCACCACCCGGCTAACCAAACCAAACCACTGGCAAATGATCCCTGTGCACATGTGGGCCTTTGTGCTTGTATGTGTACGTAGATAATATCTTTGTGCGTGTGCCAATGTGGTTCATTGTTTTGTGTAGTGCGTGTGTGATTCACTGTTTGAGGTTGCTGGTGGTGTGTCGTGTGTGTGTGTGTGTTTTTTTTTTTGGGTTTTCAGGTTTGGCGGAAAGAATTGGGTCATGCCAAATTTTGGATAAAAATAAAAAGTTTATTGGAGAACTTGACTTTGTGCAAAAAAATCATGAAAGAAAATGGTATTTACTTGAAGAACTGATTGGATTGGCTTTTAGAGAAATGATTTTTGATATAAATTTAAAAAAAATAGAAGTTCAAAATTTCAGCTTATATAAAAATATGAAATTGAAATGCAAAATAAATTTTTTTAAGGAAAATTTATTTTCTTAGTTGAAAAACAACCAATCCAAACAAACAGGACAATAACTCATAAGTTCACGACAAATGACATGAAAAGAAACATAAACTCTATTTTATACAATATATAAATATAACTAAAGTAAATTTGAGGTATGTTTAAAATGATTCTTTTTAAGAAAAAATTTACTTGTTTTTTCTAAAAAATATAATACTTTTACAATAATTATTTTGCTTTGCTTTCAAAAAAAAAATCAAAACTCTGAAAAAATTCAAATATAATTTTTTTATAAGTCAAAATATTTAACTTTTCAAAAAATATTACTTTTTAAAAGTTAATAAAAAAATAAATTTGAGAAAAGTCAACTCAAACGAGTCTTTATATGGTTTTTGCCACGAGTCACGCCCTCTATTAAGCCTTAGCTGTTGTACGCAAATCTTAAGGTACGAGTTACTAATTTATTGTTCACTTGCATAAGGCTTTCATCCAGAAACACAATTCTTAGAGCCCGTTTGGCTACCAGCTTATAAGCCAAAAATAAAAAATTACATATTTGGTGAAGTTATTTATAAGTCATATAAGCTTGCTTTAAGTTAAAAAAAAGCAAGTTAGAGTTACTTAAAATTTTTATCATTATAAGCCAATTAGTCAAATATATTAAAAAAACATATTTATCCTCAAACTTGATAAGCATATTACAATAATACCTTTGCACCCTAATCTTCTCATTTAATTAATTACAATTCATTTTTAGTCATTTTAACTATTATTACTATTTATAAAAACTTATTTGCCAAATATATTAGTAGCCTATAAATAAATATTATCCAAACACATTTCTGCTTATTTTTCACTAACTTAAAAATAAATTTTTGCTTATAAGCACTTAAAAATAAGCAAAGCCATGCGGGCACTTATTCACGTCCAATGCATCACTTGCACTAGCCATTAAATGAGTGATGCCAAAGAAATTTATTTTGTTTGTTTTATATCAAACGGTTTACTTTTAAGTAAAATTATATTAAATTAAAAATTAATTTAAAATTATGCATTCATTATACAAGATACAACATTTAAAGCAATCTACCCAACTCATATAATATACCGCTTTTCTAGTGGCATTATTTTGGACGATTGGGGCCCTTCCGCTCATCCTTGTAAGGTTGTCTCTAATAGATCTTCTATTTGTTAGCCTAAATTTAAGTGATTTGAGTCTTTTTTTTTTATAATTTGAGATTATCTATTTTCAATTTTATTCCAACAGCTCTTCAATTTTTTAATCATACTTCTAGTTTAATGAATTCTTATTTTAGTTTCAATCTAACAGCTCTCCTATTTTAAAATATTACGGTCTTAAAGCTACGGGGATGGGAGATGGGGATGAGATTTGGGTATTGACTTAGGAATTAAAAAAACCCCTATATAGGAGTATTTTGTTTTAGGATTGAGAAAAAATCTAAAATTTTGGGATATGATAGGAGAGCTGTTGAAGTACTTTACTACTAACAATTTCCCTAAATATGGGAATTTTTGTGTTTTACGGAATCTATTAGAGTCAGCCAAAGTACATCATGTATTAGGGCTCGTTTGAAATGATTTTTTTAATAAAAAAATATATTTTTGTAATAAGTGTTTAATTCAACTTAAAAAAATAAAATTCTAAAAAAAATAAATTAAACTTTTTTTTTAAGCCAAAAAATTTATCTTTTTTTAAATATATGATTTTCAAAATAATAAATTTGTTTTAAATGTCAATTCAAATGAGCCATTAGCAATCAAGTAGTTAATTGCCTCAGAAAAGGTAAAACTTATAAGTTACAAAAGGAGGTGTAATGTTTGGACAAACCATAAGTAATAGTATACAATCCTTTTTTTTTTTTTTTGGGGGAGGGCGGGGTGTGTCAAAAAGATTACAATTCTAAATGAATCAATGCCTTTTTGTTGGACCACTTCTAGTTGTGACTCTATATGACTTAATAGTATCATCATATGCATGCAAATGCCTAGATCATTTGAAAGTATGGTGGGCAATAGATTTATTTCTTGCAATTATTGGCAGCCAGAATTGGATAAAAATGTACGGTTAAAAAAAAGAAGGCCAGGCACAATGACTCCCATACTTATAGTAGTAGAAATAAATTGCAAATAATGAGAGGCCACACCACGCCACTAGGTGTCAGCACAGTGGCCATGCAATTTAACACTGCATTACTTTCTCACCCCCCCTCCCCCCCCCCCCAAAAAAAAAAATATCAACACACCCCTGCGCCACCAAGCAATATATAAACACATATGATGGAATATGGAATCTTACTCTTAAATGTAAATAAGCTTTGCAGGATTGTTTTTAAATTATAAGTTAGTTGGTTAAGAATTATGAGATTTTTATAGTATATTTAAGTTCGAGTCTCTTTTTTTTTTATTATTATTATTATTTTGAATCACTTGATGCATTCTTAGGATGAGCTTTATACTTGAGGGTTAATAGAGGCCTATTTGGATTAGTTTTTTTTTTTAAGAAAATGTATTTTTTTTTGGAATAACTATTTGACTTGACTTTAAAAAAACTAAAATTTTGAAATAAATAAATAAATAAATAAATATATATATATTTCCAAAAGTCAAAACTTTTAACTTTTCAAAAAAATAAATTTCTCAAAAGTCATAAAAAATGCTTTGAAAAAAGTCAAACAAAATGTGTCCTTATGTCCTGTTTGGATTGGCTTTCTTTTAAAAGTGATTTTTTAACAACTTAAAAAAAAAATTTTTTTGGGAAGTTATAAATTTTAACTTCTAAACAAGGTTGTATTTGAGCTTTAGAATTTTTTTTTCAGAGTTTTAACTTTTTTAAAAACAAATCAAATAATTATTACAAAAATAATATAACTGTTTTAGGAAAAAAATATTTTTCCTAAAAAAAAATAAATCCAAATAGGCCCCTAGTTAGTTGTCACTCTATCTTTGGACAGTTGAATTTTGCCAACTAAATTTTTTTTGCCATAAAAAAATGAGACTTACAAGAGTAACATTGTAATTTTAGAAACAATGATTTTTAATTTATCAATTTAAACCATTGATTTGAGTTACTATTTAAAATTATGTCTTACAATACTAAATTATACAAAAATGATAAAAAATAATAATTCAAGAGAGCCAACAATTTAATAAATACTACCAAGAAAAAAGAACCATTCCTTGTCAACTGAAGCAAGCATTACCATCTTAAGCTCTCAAGACCCCGCCCATTATGGCCTTCATGCTCACAACACACCGAAAAACTTTTACATTTTTTCACGGTCCACTAATAAAGCTAACACATTTACATCAACCAACATAAATCTACATGTACATAGAGATAGATACCCTTTCTATATATACATAGCACATATAAATATGCTTGCATACAATAGAGTGTACTAAATGAAAAGAAAAAAAATGCCCAGTCATTTGAAAAGCAAGTAGCTGCTGCAATTTTTGCAGTGTCTTGCTGCAGAGTGTTGCCAGAAAGGCCTTTTAACTTTATCTTATCATCTCTTTCTCTATCTTTCTCTCTCTATGTCTATACATACACATAAGATGAATATATATATTTGGTACTGTATAATTGAAAGAGTCTTGTGTGGCAGAATGATGTGATTGAACAGAGGCCCTTAAGGCCAGCTCTGCTGCTGCTTTCTTCTGCGCACTCTGCAACTCTTCACATTTTTTCACATTTCATAGTAATTATTCTCTCACACATACACACACTTGGGTATTTTTCTCTCATACCAATGATGTGAGCAAGTCCAAGAGCAGAAGCTTTTTGCTTTTCAGTTAGTTGTTTGCCTTTAAAGCACACAATAAGCAATGGCTGTTAAAAGGGTTGAAGAATTTTGTTCTTCTTGTTATCCTTGTAGCTTGAACGTTTCTCTCTGAACTGGTGATGGTGGTGTTGTCCAAAAACGGTTGCGTTTTGTGTGTGAAAAATTGGATTTTGTGAATTGGCTTGATGGCATAATCTTCATTAGGGTTGGTTTGAAGAAGCCGATTCTTGTTCTTCTTCGAGTTGCTTATGCTTTGTCCTTTTGAGAGGTAGCGTTGGTTTTGAGGAAAGATTGAATATTGTGTAAAAAAGATTGGATTTTGTGAAGAGGGTCGATGGCATTTTCTTCATTTGAATTTGTTAATGCTATGGAAAGGCTTCTTTTTCTGGTTTCTCTTGTGGGTTTTTTGAGCTTTGCTTTTCCAGCTTCAGATGATGGTGGGTGTTTATAGTTTATTAAACATAATCAGCAGCTTTTCTGTATTCATTTGTTTAATATGTTATTTACGTTGTTTACTTACTTTTTAGTGTTTATGCATTAGTTTAACTGTTTAAGGGAAGTTTTGCATACTTTTGTACTTTTTTAATAATAACTTTGACCTTATTATGCTTTGATAATGCTGTCATTGTCTGTATCTTAACCTATGACTTTGTCTTATTATCCCTTTTTAGCTATCTTTTCAAGTTTTTTTTGTTCCTCTGCTTGAGCTTAATTGTCTACATTAGCCAAAACCACGATAAGCTTCATTAAGAAACGGATGCTGATCCTTTTTTAACTTTATTTGAAATGGTAAGGTGCCACTTTACTGGAGATCAAAAAGTCGTTTAGGGACGTAGACAATGTATTGTATGATTGGACAGATTCATCATCCTCAGACTATTGTGGGTGGAGAGGTGTAACATGTGATAATGTCACCTTCAATGTTGTGGCACTGTAAGATGCTTTCTTTTTGCTCTTATTTTCCCTTTAATATTGTTACACTTTTAACATCGTTTTCATTGTTGGTTTTAGTATGTTGTAAAGTTGTGGGCATTATTATGCTACTTGAGATCTTTCTGAATAGTGGATAGTGCAAAGGTTTCAACTTTTTGCCAATTCATTATGCAGCAATCTATCAGGTCTAAATCTTGATGGGGAAATTTCACCTGCAGTTGGGCAGCTTAAGAGCCTGCTCTCAATGTACGGTACTCTCGGCACTTTCCACTTCTTGTTTTACATACACATGTTTCTTGAAGTTCATATTGTAAGGAGTAATTTTGAAATTTGTAATATTTAAATCTATAAATTACCTGATTGTTGTGTGGCACGTTGTGTTTGAATAGTGACCTCAGAGGAAATCGTTTGTCTGGACAAATCCCAGATGAGATTGGTGATTGCTCGGCTCTACAGAGCTTGTAAGCTATGAATTAAGTTATAATTATTGCCATTTTTAGCCTCTCTTGTTGTGGGGAAAAGGCTTGTTGTATAATTAAATGTCTATAGTCTGACTAAATGTTTATTGAAATATAATGTTCGTCAGGGATTTATCCTACAATGAGCTATATGGAGACATACCATTCTCAATTTCTAAGCTAAAGCAACTTGAATACTTGTACGTTTGACGGGCAACTGAAGATCATTCTTTTCTTGCTTTAATCTTCTTTTTTGCTTTTTTTTTTTCGTTTTCTCTCATTGTGCCTTGCTATTCATTTTGGTGAACAATAATGCTTGCCGATGGTTGACTGTCAGGATTTTAAAGAATAACCAGCTAATTGGTCCGATCCCTTCCACTCTTTCTCAGATTCCAAACTTGAAAATTCTGTAAGTGTTGGTTCCTCTGTTCTCTTTTGATCTAAAAAGATGGAATGATTTCTTATGTTCTCTTTTCATCTGAAAAGATGGGATCATGAATGATGTCAATATCTTGAAACTATTGCTTAGGGATCTTGCTCAGAATAAGTTGACTGGAGAAATCCCGAGGCTTATATACTGGAATGAGGTTCTACAATACCTGTAAGTGCTTGGAGACATTTTAAATTGTCATCATCATTGCTACTATTAATTTACGTAATCCGTTGTTTATTTTGACGCTTTAGATCAATTTTGTGAGCTTTGTTCTTTGATTTTAGGGGACTACGTGGCAATAACTTGGTTGGCACTCTTTCCTCGGATATGTGTCAGCTTACTGGGTTATGGTACTTGTAAGTTAAGTTTGACCCTGATGACATGAGGCTCCTTACAAAGTTGTTTGATATTGTTTTCTAATGCTTGCTTCCCTGGCTATAATGAGCAGTGATGTTCGTAATAACAGTTTGACGGGATCGATTCCTCAAAATATTGGTAACTGCACTGCCTTCCAGGTTTTGTATGTACCTCAACCAACTGGATGAAGATTGAATTCTGGTCAACTTTTACATAGCTAACCTGACTTTGTGCTTCTCTCCTTGATTAGGGACTTGTCCTATAACAAGTTTTCTGGTGAAATTCCATTCAATATTGGCTTCTTGCAAGTAGCTACCTTGTAAGTACGTCAAGCAATTTTCGTTTGATAGAAAGCTGCGTGATGCATCAGGTTTAACTTGTTTTTATTGATTGTGCCATATCCTAGGTCTTTGCAGGGTAACCAACTTTCAGGGCGAATTCCATCAGTTATTGGCTTGATGCAGGCACTTGCAGTACTGTAAGTACTCATTCTCCTGAACTTAACATTTATATTGTCAATTAGCAATTCTTGTGACCTAAGGGTCTGTGCTTTCCATTGTCCTGCTGTAGAGATTTAAGCTGCAACAAGCTGAGTGGACCAATTCCTCCAATTCTTGGGAATTTGACTTACACGGAGAAACTGTAAGTTGTGCAATTTTTTTATTAACGAATTACATTGACATTTACGGATCATCTACTGATGTTCTTTGCATGTTATATTTGATACATATTCAATATTTAGGTATCTGCATGGGAACAAGCTCACTGGCTCCATTACTCCAGAGCTTGGAAACATGACAAAGCTTCACTATCTGTATGACTGCTTTCTGCTAGTTACTAATTTCTTTTTCTTCTTTTACTAGGATTTAGTTTTTCTACAACCACTGAACACACATTTGCAACTTCTAGTTTGCTGATTCCAATGTCAGTAAATGGTAATTTCTGTTTTGTAGGGAGTTGAATGATAATCAACTCACTGGACGAATTCCACCGGAACTTGGAAAGCTCACTGAGTTGTATGACTTGTAAGTATGGTGTCCTTGAGATCATTGGTCCTGAAAAAGGTAGAATCATATTCTAAAAATGTGCCCTTGCAGAAATGTTGCCAACAACAACCTTTATGGACCTTTACCTGCTAATCTGAGCTCGTGCACAAATCTGAACAGTCTGTAAGCACTAATCTTGACTGTGTTAGAATTGTTCTTTTGACTAAATTACTAGAAATACATGACTATTGGTTTTTTTGGCAGCAACGTGTATGGCAATAAACTGAATGGAACCATTCCCCGTGCATTTCAGAAGCTGGAAAGCATGACATATCTGTGAGTGCTATTGGGCACAGTCCTCTCTTTTAACATTATAATATCTCAAACAATTGATATTTTTGGATAACCGTGCATGTCCTCCACTTGCTAAAGGATGAATTCAAGGAAAGCTATTTTCTTAATTCTCCACTTGCATCTACAGAAACATACACAAACTTGCGCATGTACTTTTGCCGTAATGGCAGTTCTTGTATGTCCACTCAAAATCTCTAGGCGTTTGGTTATGGAAAGTTCAGGAGTTGAACACAATATAATTTGTCACATGAAAGGATTCAAAATTTTTTCATCTTGTACCCAGGAATCTCTCATCCAATAATCTTATGGGCCCGATTCCAATTGAGTTATCCCGTATTGGTAATTTGGATACCCTGTGAGTACCAGGTTTCCCATTTGAGTTGTCTTGTTCTCTTTTATCATGTGATGGCTGGTTTATGCTTAACATTACTTTTCTTGGGTTTGTGTAGAGACCTTTCAAATAACCAGATAATCGGTTCCATACCTTCTTCTGTAGGTGACTTGGAACATCTTTTGAAACTGTGAGTTCTACCAACAGCTATTTACCGATTCCCAGAGCTCTTTTCTATATCCGACTCTATCTTCTTTGGTAGGAACTTGAGCAAGAACAGCTTGACTGGAGGCATACCAGCAGAGTTCGGTAATTTGAGGAGCGTGATGGAGATGTAGGAATAACATCTTATCAAGAGAATGATGGTTCTATTATTATCATATTTGGTCAATTCCAAACTAAAGGAATGTATCTTTTCACTGTAGAGATCTTTCAAGTAACCACCTCTCTGGTCCAATACCTATGGAACTTGGTCAACTCCAAAACCTCTTCTCATTGTGAGTTGAAGAATTTGATTCTCTTTTTGGCTGTATTTATATGAAGCCATGTATATTCTGATTGAAGATTCATTTCATCTCCTGCTTATAATCGTTGTCTTTATGTAACACACTTTCTTTAGTATGGATTCCTTTTTTCCTTTTTTACATTTTTTCTGTAGTATGCATGAATTTCTGGTTTAGTGGCTTAATTGCTACAAATCAAATTTTGTACTGAAGGGAAGTCATCCTTGTGCACTAAATATTATCATTGATTACCTTCTTCTTTATGACAATTCTGGTTAAAATGACGGCAGGAAAGTACAAAACAACAATTTATCTGGAGATGTGATGTCATTGGCAAATTGTCTGAGTCTTACTGTGCTGTAAGTTGAGTCCCATCTAGATTACATTAAATTGGGTTGTACACTTTCAGAAGAGCTAATTTAGTTGTTCCATTGCAGCAATGTTTCTTATAATAATCTGGCTGGAAATATTCCTTCAGGCAATAACTTCTCAAGATTTTTGCCTGATAGGTTAGATAGCTAACCTTTAGTTATATCCTGATTTTAGTGAAATTCTATGAAATTTGGAAATTATTGGCATTTTCAGTCCTTTCATCTTTGATCTGTTCTCAACTAAATCTGCCATTTTCAGTTTTCTTGGAAATCCAGGTCTCTGTGGATATTGGCTAAGTTCCCCTTGTCATGCATCTCGTCCAGCTGAAAGAGGTAAGAATGCCTTGAATTTTCTGTCTATATAGAGCATTTGGAACAGTCAATTTGACAAATCTTGATGTCTATTAAGAAATAACACCAGGAAATCCATTTTTTTTAAGTGCTACCTTAGTTGATTCTTAAATTTGTATGTTTGATGAGGATAGGATTAGACCACGAACTAATTGGTTGTTGTGGTTGGCAGCTTCTTATCAAGCCTCATGTTTATATAGATATCTAACATGATTGTAAATTACACCCCGGATATGGAAAGGACTATGTACAAGTGCCAAATTTCCTAACCCCTTTTATGATTTAGCGATAGAGAGGTGAAGAGGAGAGGGGGGCGAACAAAAAGAAAAACCTAGTTCTGAATAAACTGATTGTTGACATTTCTTTTTATTCAATCTGTGAATGTACAGTCACCATTTCTAAAGCAGCTATATTGGGTATCGCAATGGGTGCTTTGGTGATTCTAGTGATGATCCTGGTGGCAGCATGCTGGCCAAACAATCAAACACTCTTCATTGAAGGATCAATGGACAAGCCAGGTGCCTAGCTTCTGCAACATTTGTGTTTCTTGTTGTAAAAGATCTATGTTACTCTGTGCTTTTACTACTCTTGGATGTTTTCAATAATTGTTAAGCTTCGTTCATCAATTTTCACACAAGTTGTTTGACTGGCTAATTTAATGGTCAAAAGAGAAAAAAAAATGAGAGATCACAAGTAATCACTAATCAGTGTATTGTATATATGCCATCTGATGGATAAGAGACTTGAAGACATTTTTTTGAGAATTACTTGTGGAACACTTATCAACTTGGTTGCATTGAATACTTTCCAGCTTCTAATTCCTTGGTGATTTCCTATGGACAGTTAATTACTCATCCCCAAAGCTTGTTATCCTGCACATGAATATGGCTCTTCACGTGTATGAAGACATAATGAGGATGACAGAGAATTTGAGCGAAAAGTATATCATAGGCTATGGAGCATCAAGCACCGTCTACAAGTGTTTACTTAAAAATCGCAGATCAGTGGCAATCAAGAAATTGTATGCTCATCCACAATGCCTAAAGGAATTTGAGACGGAACTGGAGACAGTCGGAAGCATCAAGCACCGCAATCTAGTCAGCCTACAGGGTTATTCCCTTTCTCCAACCGGAAATCTCCTTTTTTATGACTACATGGAAAATGGTAGCCTCTGGGATCTGCTTCATGGTATGTGTTCTATAAATGTTTTCAAGTGTTTTCCATTTTCTCTCCTGACCCTTGCAACTTGATCATTGATCAAGGCTAAGTGCTAATACTTAATTGTACTTGGTGCTCACTTTCCAGGTCCTACTAAAATGAAGAAGCTGGACTGGGATACCCGTCTCCAAATAGCTCTTGGAGCAGCCCAAGGACTTGCTTATCTTCATCATGATTGTAGTCCTCGAATTATACATCGGGATGTGAAGTCGTCAAATATTCTACTGGACGAGGATTTTGAGGCTCACCTGACTGATTTTGGCATTGCAAAAAGTTTGTGCCCATCAAAGACCTATACTTCTACTTATATAATGGGAACCATTGGATACATTGATCCCGAGTATGCCCGGACATCACGCCTCACTGAGAAGTCTGATGTTTATAGCTATGGGATTGTTCTACTGGAGTTGGTGACTGGAAGGAAAGCGGTGGATAATGAATCCACCAATCTGCATGATCTGGTTAGTTCTATAAATATCTTTGCGTTCATTTCTCCATTTGAAGTTGGAGCAAAGGATTGCAACAAAAGGCTAAAGTTAAGTTGATCATTGAGAGTTTCTTTCCAGAAGCTGCATTTTTGTCGCTTTAGTGAATGGCAAAAACTCAGTTTCTCAAGAAACCATTTAAATAATCATACTTTAAATTTCAGGGGTTAAAGGGAAAATCTTGAGTTTGGACAACCACACTTTAAATTTTATGAACAAAAGCGATGTACTTTCAGCAACCATCTGTATTTCTCATATAAATTTTATTTATGGCAGGTATTGTCAAAGACAGCAAACAATACAGTCATGGAAACTGTTGATCCTGAGATATCTGCCACGTGCAAGGACCTTGGAGATGTGAAGAAAGTTTTTCAGCTTGGCCTTCTATGCACCAAGAGACAGCCATCAGAAAGACCAACCATGCATGAAGTGGCTCGTGTCCTCGGGAGCATGATGCCCTTGTCTGAACAGTTAACGCATCCACAACCCATTCCACTTCCCTCAGCCAAAGTGCCATGCTACATGGACGAGTATGCAAACCTCAAGACTCCTCACTTGGTAAACTATCCTTCGATGAGCACCTCCGATGCCCAACTCTTCCAGAAATTCAATGAAGTAATATCCCAAAACAGTCGGTAAAAAATATCTTATGTTATCCACCCAAGGTTTCGAATATCTATATCCCATATTGAAGAAGGATCAGAAAGTTTGAAAATTTTGTGTAAAGATCTCTAGCATCAATTATTGTAGGTAGAAAAGATGCAAAAGCGAACAGACATTAGCAAGAGACTCCGAGTATAATAGTAGTACTAGCCATGTCTTGTATATTTTTATTGTACTTTCTGTGATATTTATGATAGTATTTTGGTACTTCTCTTTTGGGGCCCACTAATCTCTGAGTCTGCACTGAGCAGCCCTTCAAAAATCTTTTGGCTTGTACGCTTGGGGATATGGGGAGTGCACTGGTGCCATTTCTCTCGTGTTTAACAATAATGCACTGTGTACCTCAGCTTTGCAGCATCAGTACTCCATGGATGTTGATGTAACATTGGGTGCATTTCACTTTTCTTGAATCCTTGGGCCATGTTTGATATTTCTGTTGTGAAATTTTACTTGGGATCATGCATGGTTGCTTGAAATTTTCACTGATGGCGCTTGTACTGTGGAGATGTTCAACTAAAGATTTACAGCTCACACACAAATACTGGGCTTCCTTTCCAACAAGTGCAAGTTCACTCGCGGTAAAATGCTTTTTCTTTTACCAGGAAAATCGTCTATGAATGGTGAACTCTAGATGGAAGGGTTAATTTTACAACCCAACCAGTCAACTACTGTATAAATTAGGACACTCAGCGGAGAACAAGGACTAGTATTGAATTTGATTTTTGAGTCACGCCTTAATTCCAACTTTTATTGCTAGGGGACTTTTAGCAAAATCCTTATCCTATAATGTTTTAACGCTATAATGTTAAGAGAGTTACGATGAAGGGGGTGGATCTAGATCTTATGTATAATATTACGAGAGAGTTTTGGATTGTGGGGATGAAGGGGGTGGATCTAGATCTTATGTATAATATTACGAGAGAGTTTTGGATCGTGGGGCAGAATTGACGACAGAAGGGTTCTTGTTCTTGAGGTAATTTGGCAAGTTGTTATGGAAGCGTTCGGGGATTGGATAATTAAATATTGGTACCAAGATCTAAAGTTGCTATAGTTTTGCACAAACCACGTACTTTCTGTTTCACATTTTCTTAGATTTTGACGAGCACTTCTGTGTGTTCGAAAGAAAGTGAAGATCTAGCATGGACAACCAAATACTGTACTAAATTCTCTTGATGCCCTTATTCAATCACGAGTATTTCAAACAATTGCATTTGTTTCCATCAATTCGTTTGTAAAGGGAAAGATGTACATTGTCCCCCCCCCCCCCCCAATCTTTTAACTTATCTAAAGAGAAGCACAAATTAGATCGTCAATTACGGACTTCAACTATCAACTGGCTGGCGTGCATAGGCTGGACAACTACCCAAAACAACTTAATTGCACTCTCAGCAAAGATATAAGAGGGGCGACTTCTCCTAAACTTATTTCTATATAATTTGACATAACTCTTTTTGAAGGGAAAAAAGAGAGAGAAATCTAATAGTAATATGCTCAGAATGTTGTTACAATTATTTTGATAATTTATTATAATTGAATCTTTGTCGAATATTCCAATATCCCAAGTTCTAAGTCCATTTACAAACAGAGGGTCCACTTTGTCGTGTCATATCCATTGCACAATTTTTTTAAACGTGGTCCTGAAGCATAATAATAATTATTATAATAATGATAAAATAAATAATAATTTGTGTTCTATAGGCCATCTAAATTCTAGCATAAGAAAGTCTTGTGGCATTTGAGTGTTCCGTTTCGTGTCTATGTACTTTGGCAAATGATAAAACGGTATCTAATTGCAACTTGCAAGTGAATTTCAATTCAAACGATTGCTCCATTATCCCTATTTGATAATTATTGAGTTTTCTTATTCTTATTATCTTTTCTTGCAATTTATACCATAATTCTTCACCATCATACTTTTCCTTGCTCTCTCACATTTGTTCACAATATTAATATTATTTATTCATAGTATTAATACCATGTAGAGTTGTGAATAATTCAATTGACATATCTGTTCATAATTTTTGTATTATTTATTTATAAATTTTATGATCTTTGTTCATTAAAAGTGCATATTACTTAGTGATTACGTAATTCTTAAGATGCATAGTATAACTTATCTTCCTTTCTCCTTTACCCAAATGTGAAACTTGGAAATTAGAAAAAGGAAAAAATTGAAGTAGTCTCGCTAGGCAACATCGAAATTGTATGTATAGGTAGAGGCAAATGCACAGGACGAGTTATTAGGCAAAGTAAAAAATTTCTATCTTCAAAATATCATTCACCATGAGTTTAGTTATCCAATTGGTCTATAGTCGGCAAATAAAAATGAATAAGGTACTTCAGTAGTATTACAACCTTATAAGCGGGATTTAAATAAAATTTTATTAGAATTTATCAAGTAAATTATGTTATATGTCTCCAAAGTTATCATGTTTTTCAATTCAGTCCCTATTATTTTAAAATATTCAAACTTAGTTCTTAACGATTCTCAAACATAAACAATTTAATCCCCATTATTTTAAATTAATCCTATCAGTTCTTAATGTCTTACAACTTTATTCGGCCTAGTTTTTGAAATAAATAAATGACTGGCACTAATTTAATAAATTTGTAGACTGCTAACAATTCATACGATTGTTTTTCTAAAAAACAGTGATTAATTTAACGAAAGTAATATAATATTAAGTTTTTATAATTAATATAAAATTATCATTAATTTATAATTATTAAATCTTGATCATATTACAACCAAATTTCTTCCCACCAAGAGTATAGTTAATTTAAAGTTCCATGATCCCCACAAAAAATGTAATATTTGTTTTCCCCTTTTTTTTGTTGTATCAAAGCTTAGAACTGTAATGCACCGTCTTAACAGGGTGTATTACTAGTAACATCAGCCCAAACCACTGGTTTTTTTTTTTTTTTTGACCTAATTTTTAATAGACTGTGCAAAAATAACTTTTTTTTATGGGTTTTAAAAAATGACTCAATCTCATTATGGGACCGCGTTAGGAGCATTCCAAGAACGAGACCCGCTTTCCAAGAACGTTGTCGCATTCCCAGAATGCGGCCGCGTTCCCAATACGCATCTGGTGTTTTTGCAATTTTTTTTTTTAACATACCTTCTTTTTTTCATTATGTATTTATGGACGATATTACGCTTTTCCCTTGTGCAGTTATTTATGATCCGTTGATGCTTTTATTTCAGCATTATGGACACTATATTATCAATTGGACATTATACACTTAATTCTTTCTGTTCAAGTGAACATTATGTTGTAATTGTAAACAAAACATTACAAAATTACAACTAAGTAAACAAAATAAGATTACAACTAAATAGGATTACTTATATTACAATTAATATATATTACATAACAATATTCAAGATTATAACTAATACACATTGCAATATTACAACTACACACTACGTATTTTGATTATTGGTGCAAGTTGGAACAGTGTGGCCTTGTTGACTGCATGCTGTACACCTTCGTCGTCCACCTTGGTTTTAGCGAGCCATCTCGTTTCGAATGCACTGGCCTCCAACTTGAAATAATGTCCATAATGCTGAAATAAAAGCATTCATGAATCATAAATAGCTGTATAAGGGAAAAACATAATACTATATCATAAATACATAATGAAAAAAATAAGGTATGTTAAAAAAAAAGTTGCAAATGCTTTTTGGGAACACACCCAATGTGTTTCCAAAATGAGATTGGGTCATTTTTAAAAATTAATTAAAAAATAGGTCATTTTTTGCAAATAATATTAAAAATTGGGTAAAAAAAAAAAACACCCAAACCACAAGATAATTGCTGCACGTATATTTAAGAATCTTTCATTGGGCCGCGTGCCACGGCGTCCACGTCGGCCCATGATGGCACATCACGAAATTACCGCTAACATCCAGCCCTTTTTTTTCATCCCATGCCCATGAGCCGCGTCATTTTCGAAAAAAATCCCAAAAATCCAAAAATTGAATGCGCCGCTCCTGCTTCAACTTTTGTAGCTTAAAAATTAAGAGTTAAGGGGGGAAAAAGTTGTTTTTGTTTTTATTTTGGTTAACGTGGGTCCCATTCAAAAGCCACATAATCAATCACATACTCTTGCTCAACAAGTAAGCAATAAATATTGTTGACGTGTCATGTACGTACCTTCAAGGGGTAAATTGCACATAGATGCTCGAGTTGTTGTGATATTATATATTGGACCCTTAAGTTTTTGGTGGCTTTGACTTTTCCCCCAAAATCTATTTGTGAATCTATCAAAATTGGTTTGGCAAGATTTGTTGTATTCTGCATTTTATTGTCAGACCTTGCTTCATTTGTATTTTTTTCCTTTTTCGTTCTTTTCTTTTTGACATGAAATAAGGTAAATAAATTAATTGTTCAATTAGCTAGTTGTTTAGTTAGCTGCTACCGATTGAAATATAATCGATATTAGTTACACAATTTTTTTTTTCTTTTTCTTTCTTTTTTTAAACAGACACTAATTCTGGAACTCGAGAAGCATTTCTTAAAGCTTTCATGCATTACTTGCCTTCTAGGCTCTAACATATCATTCTATATACTTGAGCATTTTATCACAAACAAGTTAAGGAAAACATAACCATTATCTTACTTGCATAATTTATATGTAAATAAAACATAAGATATGTACTTGAAAGGAAAAATCCAACTTGTAATCATTTAAGGAAGATTAATTACAAGTAGCATCATATATGCGTATTAGACAAATATGATGAAGTCAAAAATCTATTTCTAACTTCTTATTTAATGAAAAATTTGAATTAGTTAATTTGTAATATGTTGAATATTAAAAAGGAGAAAGAAAGAAGATAGTATTATCAATCTTATCGTGTTTTGGACACATTGACACTCTTTTTCGAAGAATTGGTACAACCAAACTACAAGATATCAGAGGAGTCTATTTCAAATAATATAAATATCGAGGCCCATAAGATAAATATTAGAAATAAGATGGGCTAGGACGCTAAGGTGCAAAAATTTTGAAACAAAGAACGAAAGTTCATAAACCCAAGCCGAAATTTTGTTTTTATTCTTTTTTTTTTCTCGTATTTTTTTTGACCACCTGGCACATAGGGCGGGAATTGGCTGTCACTGCATAGTTTCGTCGCTCTCTCTTCCTTTACTTGCATACAAGATTTCAAACGCCAAATACTAGGGTTTTAAATACTTAAATTTATTGGAAAAAATCAGAAATTTGAAAAAGTTTAGAAGCTTTTTCTTAGGGATTGTTTGATGTTTTAGCAGTTTAATCAAAGAAGATGACACTTCGGATAGGCTCCAAAGTGTGGTTCGAAGATAAGGACTCGGCTTGGCTCCCAGCTGAGGTCACCGATTTTGTCGGTAAACAAGCTCAAATCCTCACACTTTCTGGTAAAAAGGTACAAGATTTCTGATTTTTTTTTGATTATTATCACTATTACTTTGTAATTCTTGAAAATTTGATGCATTATTATTTATATTTTTTAAATTTATGGTGGTAGGTGTTGGTGGCGCCAGAGAAGTTGCATCCGAGGGATGCGGAGGCGGACCATGGAGGAGTGGATGATATGACGAAGTTGACTTATTTGAATGAGCCTGGAGTGCTTGATAATTTGCAGAGAAGATATGCGCTTAATGAGATTTATGTAAGTTACAATTCTCTTTTTCTTTTTCTTTTTAATGCTTTAATCCTTGAAAAATGTACTAATTAGAAGGATTTAGCGTAATTTATTAGTCAATATACACAATGTTGCGTGACAGTCAAGTGCTCACTGTTAAATGTGTTGACTTTGGCACTAGGAGTGTAGGACTGCATAGTTACGCATTCACTACGGGAAGCTACTTACTCGTGCTTTATGAACTGGTCATTTGGTCTCAGTTAACATAAACCGTAGGCATAAAAATCTCGCACTAGACTGTAATGTGAACTGAAAAGTTTGTTCTGTTTTCAAGTGTGGAAAAAGGAATTCGTGTAGTTGGTGATTAATTAAAGATCATGTTTGTATGATTGGTTCGCTTTACTTGAGTTCCTATGTGGCATGTAAGTCTTTTATTATTTCAATTTGCATGCGTGTTGGTCTGAGTTCTGCTTTCTTCCATATTTCACACAAGCACATTGGAGAGGTGGTTTTTTACGCTGTGAGATGCTTCAGATGGCTTTGATTGTGTCGAAGAAGAACCAAAAGCCACATATGTGGTGAGCTCTACTGTAATGTCCGTTATTGATTTGCTTTTTTCCAATGTGGTTGAAGCAGTGATATACAACATTTCAAACGCCTCGCGTAAGTTGCCCAATGAACAGAATTGAGAAACGAGAGAAAATGATTGCCACTCGTTTTCTTCTTGATCGTTAACATGTGGATATGGTTAGCTATGGTATATGATGTTTTAAGCTTGGAATACAAGATGCTTTTAGAATTTAATATGTGCAAAAAGAGTAACCCAAATCATAAATGAAACCAGAAGTTCACTTGTTACAAGACAGAAAAGTGGATCAATGCCATACATTAAGATGTCTGTTAGGCTCTGAAACTAGTTTGGGAGGCACTTGAGTACTAGTCGCAAGTAGAGTGAACAAAAAAACAATCATGAGCTAGTGATTGGTACTCTGGCCAGGGCATGTAGGCATTATTCATTACCATGAAGGATCTTACTTGTTTCACTTGCAGACCTGTTTATATGAACCCAGGAACTTAGGAAATTAAGTGAACCTTCTCTGGTGATATTCAAATTGCAATATTGCAATTGATGTTGTGTTTAAACTACGTGCAAGAGCATGAAAATATCTTGTCTTAGAATATGTGGTTGTTGAGGTGCCTTTCAAGTTCACCCATGGCAGTGGATGGTTTTTCAATGTGACCTGGGTTCGACCCACTTGTAATGCGTGCTACCAGCTGAGTATCTATGGGATACTGCAGCTGAACGATTGGCATATGAAATGTCATTTAGTTACATGCACGGGTAATGGTTGTATTCTGACCTTTTTGAAGCGGAAAGAATGGCTGATGTATTGCATTTTTGGCTGTAAAGATATATTTATATTCATTGACTGTGCGAATTGAGATATAAATCTCATTTCTTTGACATAGGTAATAATTTAGAAGAGCTCCATCACACAGGTTTGCTGTCCTGATGTCACATTTTTATCTGCGTCTTGATCTTTTCATAATTTGTTTTCCTGATTGAATTGCACAGTCATGACTTTTTCTTTTAATCTTGGGGCAAATGTCCGTGGAAATGAGCTGTTTATTATAAGTGTCTCTTTGTTATGCATGTCTGGAAAATGGCAATGAGTCCTGGTGCTTGTTGTTCACTGGGGACATTGACTAGTTTGTATCGTCATGAATTTGCTAATATTAGCGTCATGATTTTTCCAACAGCCATGAGTTTGACTAGTAAGGACCTTGTTACTTAAGATATGGAGGTTTTTACTACTCCAAAGTGCTTAGCTGAAAACTTGCCCTAAATGTTTTGTGCTAATATATGTTTTCACATTCCTGATAGACATATACGGGAAGCATCCTAATTGCTGTCAATCCATTTACTAAGCTTCCTCACCTATATAATTTACACATGATGGAGCAATATAAGGGAGCTCCATTTGGTGAGCTGAGCCCTCATGTTTTTGCTGTGGCTGATGCTTCTTACAGGTTTGTCTGTTTAGATGTATATGCTCAACGTATAAATGGTATTACCTATGCTTGCTTGTAAAGTGATATGGTCAGTCTCTGTTTTGATTCTTATGGGTTAGAGCAATGATGAGTGAGGGTCAAAGTCAGTCTATACTGGTTAGTGGAGAAAGTGGGGCTGGGAAAACTGAGACAACAAAATTGATTATGCAATACCTGACCTTTGTTGGTGGTCGAGCTGCGGGTGATGACCGGACGGTTGAGCAGCAAGTTCTTGAGGTAATTTTCCACTATAGTTTGTGCCATCATTATTTACCGATAATTACGTTAGCATTGGCTGTTGACTAATATTGCTATCCATGTGGACATTGTGTATGTTGAAAACTAGGTAGATCACCTGTTTTTTTTTTTTTAATATGTTACATTTCCTGTCAAAAACGTTTAGAATTTCAACTTTTAAATATGAGGATATCGTTTGTTATGAAGTCATTTCTTACTTATAACAATATTCATTACCTTCTTATGATGTGTTTAAATATGTACTCAGATGCATCAGTTTATAATATGTTGGCGGCTTTTGGTAACGATATAAATTTCTCTTTTGTCCAGTCCAACCCACTATTGGAGGCTTTTGGTAATGCCAGAACAGTTAGGAATGATAATTCCAGGTTTGTTATGTTCCCTTCACATGGCCAATGCTTCTGTCTTCAATATGACTCTGCCAGTTTTGCTCTTTCAGAAAATAGAAGTCGTTTTCAATGTCCCTAGTTTATATTTAATTGTCCTCTAATCGTGAAATTAGATTTTCAAGGCAGATTCATTTATCCCTGGTTCTATGCAAGAGTTGCACATACTTCTAATCCAAGTTCTGGAATAATAACTTTAATCAACTTTCTATTTGTATGCAGTACATGTATCTATCTGTATTACTTAAAGATGAATAATACACTGGAAATATTTGTTAGTAGAATAAAATTATATGGTTTTTACTGGTGTAGTAGGAATATAGTGTTGAAAGGCAGAACATTTGATCGAATGTTTATGGTCCCATGTTGTTTGATCAGTCCGTGTTCAAGTTGTATTGCTGAAAATAAGTCAGTCAGACAGTGTAAAGTGATATGGCTTTACTGAGTTAGTTGGCATATAGTGTTTTAGGGCTGCACAATTTGAACTGATTTTATGGTCTTATGTTCTCCAATGAAACAAAGGGAACAATTTTTATGCCCTGCTTACAAAGCTGCATTTATCAAATTCTGTAAGAGATATGATAGACTAATTGAAGGACTGGTGCCATTCATTACATGGTACATGTGAATTGTGATAAGTGTGTGAATTCACGTGAAGTCACGTTAGCCCTTGAAAATATAATGATATGTAACATTTTGGTCTTTTTGTTGTCAATTATCTTTCATTTAATTGTAGATTCCATCTGAAGAAAGTAAATGATAACCATGCTAGTAAAAGTAAAGCATATAGATTGTTTGATGCGGCACAACATGTAGGGAGGCTGAGGTTGCATATATATTTTACATGGGCTTTTGTAATTTGAATATTCTGGTTGCAAATAAGCAGGATTCAGAGTACTCATAGAAAGTTGCAATGTAGAAGAATAAAGAGGATGCTATGAATCACTCCTACATTTCCTAAGTGTCCTCTAGGTTTAGATTGCCTCATATAATATGGGAAAGTGTTTCACAGGTATTGGGAAATTTCTGTAAACTCTCTATTTTAATCTATTGAAATCGAAGAAGAGTACAAGTTGTTCTACCAGGATATAGGAATAGCCTAAGACTTCTAATAGCTCTCGGATTTAGTGTCTGAGCCTTAGAATAATCTTTCCAGCTCATTGAATAGCTTTATTTTTCGAGCCTCAGAAGAATCTTTCTCCATTGTAGTACAGACTTTGGTAATTTTCTACTCCGTATCTCCCATCATTATGGCTTCTTTTCCCTTTGATTTTGTCTTGATATTATCTGGATTATTTTTCCTAACAACATTAGTATATACGTTCTTTTTCAATGGCATCTGAATATTTGTAACTATTTATTTCGTACAGTCGCTTCGGGAAATTTGTTGAGATCCAATTTGATGCAAGTGGCAGAATATCAGGTGCTGCGATTAGAACATACCTTTTAGAGCGTTCCCGTGTCGTTCAGATAACGGATCCAGAAAGAAATTACCACTGCTTTTATCAGTTGTGCGCATCTGGATTGGTACTCTCTCTTAATACATAGTGTTTACAGACATGTTACTGTATACAAATTGCACGCGTTGACATTAATGAGTTCCACTACATTTTCTTAAAATTACCACCTCATCTAAAAGCTTAAGCTTGTAGAGAGGATATTGGTTTATTTGTTTGTTATGTTGACACGCCCCCTCACGTGCAGTGTGACTTGTTTAGAGTTTGCACGTGGACAATTTAATTAAATGGGTGGCGGTAAGGATTAAACCTGTGCCGTTTGGCTTCCAGGCTCTGATACCATCTTAGAGTTACCACCTCATCTAAAAGCTTAAGCTTGTAGAGAGGATATTGGTTTATTTATTTGTTATGTTAACACATTTAGCCTTGCAGTATGATAATGATTGATTTTCATGTCTCACATACAGCTTTGGTTCCTGTATGGTCCATTATTCACAATCATGTTAGGGCTTATTTTGTGCAAAAAGTAAATTATTTAGTAGGTTCATTGGTTTCTTGATAGTACTGTATTCAGTTTGGTGAGTCACTAAAGATGGCTGTAGTCCAACTACTGCAGACACATCGGCACTAATTGCTCTATAGAGCAAGTTGTATTGCCAGCTCATGATGAGCAGTTAATTAGTTAGAAGTTGCTTAGCATTCTAGAGTATTCTGTTAGGATTACTTGTATAATAAGTCATTGGGCTATCGGACTCATACAAATATCTAAGATCTCCAAATAGGTCTATTAATTGTAGATGTATAGAGAAATCAGCAGAATGATAAGTGATATATCAAAATATCTTCTTTTCTCTCTCGTTGTCAAGTTCTTTGAGAGTATGTAGAGGTGAAGTCATTAATTTGTTTGCACTAAGATGAATTGTTCAGAAAAGTTTGGCATGAAGTAAGGACTTTGCATTCTGATGTGTATACAACACCGAAGGCAAAAGCTTCAGTTATGATTTTTGAGGTCTTGCAATTAATTAAAAAACTATAGAAAAGGAGATCCTAGTCAATTGCAGATAACCCGATCCAGGATAATATGACTCCCTGAATCATGAATTAAATGAATAAGCATAATAATTGAATCAAAATTCGCATTCTCATAACAGTCATATACCGTTTCCAATTGAAAAGGGAGTAAGTTAAATTAAATGGTAAGACTCAAAGGCTTTATGAGGTTTTGCTGAAAATGGTATGCCTGGAAAAGGAATGTGCTACAGTGGGAGGCAGAAACTAGAGCTACATATGTTCCCTGGCCGCTTTAACTTGTAAAAGCATGTTTAGGTCTTTCTGTAGCAAATCTTGCTTCAGTTCACTAAGAGCAAGTTGACACGCATTTAGTTGAAGTCTTCTTTTTATACGGTTATTTCTCATGGATGGTATAAAGTCCAGCAACTTATGTGTTGCATGCTGAGAAGAATTTAGAGAATGGAGAAAGTATTGGATTTACTCATAATGATTTGAGTACAATAGTTCAGCTGTATATATAGCTATGAGAGTACGTTAAAGTAGTTAATTATTGATCTGCACACGCCATAACTAACTCAATATTGCCAGCTATAATTAAGTGATATTCCAGCTGTCATTTACTAACTAAAGCCCTAAGTACTCCACTGAACCTCTGTTCTCTACTATACAATATCTGCCCAGTGAGAGGAAGCTTGAATCTCAGGTAGGTAAATTAGAAACAGGAAGGACCTTATGAAGAAATCAACTTGGTAGCCCTGAGAAGGAACATAGGATAGAGACAATTGCTTGGCCTGAAGCTGTTCTCTAATAATATGATAATCAAGATACATGGGCTTGGTTCTGTTGTGTTGAATAGGATTTGCAGCCATAGCAGTGGCTGATTGGTTTCGAAACATAACTGAGGACAGTGAAGAGGAATACCAAGATCCTCGAGGATAAATGTTAACCGTTTGAGTTCTGCAGCAGAGGAAGCAAGGCTCCTGTACTCTGCCTCTGTGGAACTCCTTGCAACTGTAACTTGTCTTTTAAAGTACCAAGACACTAGAGTAGAGCCCAGAAAAATACCTAAGTGACAGACCTTGTTTGAGGATCAGATACCCAATCAGTAGCGGAATAGGCAAGAAGCTGCAGGGGCCCTGGTTTAAATTGAAGACCAATGTGCAGCTTGGCCTGAATATACCTGATGAGCCTTCTAAGAGTAGTAGAGTGAGACTGAGTAGGATTATGCATAAATGGATAGACATGATCCACAGCAATTGAATGTCTGGCCTTGTCAAAGGCAGGTATTGCAGAGCCCCAACTATACTTCTGGACTGAGTAGGGGAAGCATATAGTTAATCAGAATCTGTGGTTTAGAGTTAACAGCAGGGGTCGGTGCTGACTTGCAATTATAACCATGCCAGACTCATAAAAGGTCAGAATCATATTTATGTCGGTGCAGCATAAAACCTGACTCATTGTAGCTCCATGCAATAATCCTATCATCTACTTCCTTTGTGCCACTGCTGCATCCCTAGTCTTCCTCTGCAAAATTGTTACCCAATGACTTAACTATAAAATACTGACTGTGATTGGGTTAAGATACATGCATGCCATGCCTGACTCTTGGGAGATAAGAGCATGTTTTGCTCATTGTCTGATAGTCTAGGATTTCTTATCGGACAAAGGGAAGAATGGGAAGGGACTATGGTGCATAATTGACACAAGTTGCATTTGGTAGATGCAAGCAGGACTTAGATACATTTATACTCTGATAGTATCAAATTTATATTTGTAAATTTGGAAGACCTTATTATTGATGCATCCGTTTGTGTTTTGCGTTTATAGGAAGAGTCAGATTTTTAAGGATCTTCCAACTAATGTGGCATTAAGAATCTGCATAACTATTATCTTTTTCTTTGTCATATTCTCAGACAACAAACCTAGGTTGCAATCTGTAAGCGGTTCTTAGAATTTCTAATGCTTTCTGTTGCCTTCTATACTATAGTTGTGGACAGTGGCTTACGTTTAAGCATGCTTGTCTGTTATCAGGATGCGGAGAAATACAAGCTTGGGCATCCTAGCAACTTCCACTACTTGAATCAGAGTAATATTTATGAACTAGAAGGAGTGAACAATGCTGATGAGTACGTTAAGACAAGAAGGGCAATGGATATTGTTGGCATTAGCAGTGATGAACAGGTTGGCTAGAGTACATCTAGCAAGTTTTGTATTTTATGCTTTTTGTCTCTTATGGTATCTTCTTCCTGCAGGAAGCAATATTCAGGACACTGGCTGCCATTCTGCACCTGGGGAACATAGAGTTTGCTCCAGGCAAAGAGCATGATTCATCAGTGGTGAAGGACCAGAAATCAAGATTTCATTTACAAATGGCTGCTAATCTTTTCAAGTAGGTGCAATCAGAATATCTTTTGTATACTTGATGATATCATCTTGGCTTATCTAAGCCAAAACATGTGAAGTTGATTTGGTTTACTTAAATGATAATATATCAAATGCCTTTTGTCTCAATTGCATATATTTCGCTGTGTTCTTGATGATATGTGAAATGGTTTTGTTTGCAATTGCATGTATTTTGCTCTGTTCTTTTGAATATATAGTTTCTTGTTCCACATCTTAGTTTCTTCTGCAATTTGATAGGCTAATTCGGCTCCTCAAACAATTTTTGCTCAAAGATTAATAGGCAACAATAACTCGATGGTCACATTCATGATTTCATACAAAGTGAAATCTTTGTAGAATCACCAGGATATAGAAAAGACAATATAATATGAAAAATTATGTTTAGAGTTGCACTCATGCTGTTACTCTCATTGGGTTTCTTGCTTTTATCTTAACTACCGACTCTTGTATGCTTTGTTTGCTGTTATCATATCATTCCAAGCAAACTTGCCTACCTTCTGACTGAAAAGAGTTCTGGTGCCATGTTTGGGCTTGAATTTTAGTTTCTATATTCGTTCTATGAACCAGGTAGTGTAATATAAATAGACTACGTAGCTAGTCTATCATTTTGCTGTTTGTACGTCATACTCTGACAGTTGAGTTGGTAGTATGTGTTATTGCTTCTGCAGTTTTGCCTTCGATGATCTGAATGGTTCAATTGCCACTTCAGGTGTGATGTTGATCTTTTACTGGCTACACTCTCTACACGTTCAATTCAAACTCGTGAAGGAACAATTGTTAAAGCTCTTGACTGTAGTGCTGCTGTTGCTGGTCGTGATGCTTTAGCAAAAACTGTTTATGCTCGACTATTTGATTGGTTTGTTGGCTTTACTTCCATTGGTAATATCACAAATTTGATCATTCACACATAACTTTAACCACAAGATCTACGTTATTTCTCTGTTTGGACAGGCTTGTTGAAAAGATTAACCGATCTGTTGGACAAGATCAAGACTCTAGGATACAAATTGGAGTGCTTGACATCTATGGATTTGAATGCTTTAAGTACAACAGGTCGACTGTATTCTGCTCTTTCTGACCTTTTTGTGCTTGTGCTGCCCATCTGTCTAAGTTTACTGTAATTTGAGCAAAAATTGCAAAACCTTTTAGCATTCTTTAAAGAAGTAGGAAATATTCGGCAGCCAGACCTATTTATCGCCAAGAAGATATCAAATTGGAGAGATCTCATCTGCAGTTTCCTGAGGACCTTTAAAATTAGACAAAAGAGTAAAATAATACAATATGCTGAACTCTTTCCTCTTGCTGTCCAAACAAGATATGTCAGATCTCATTCGGTACCTCATATAGTTATCCAAAAATCCTGTAGCATTATGCTTCTTGTGTCTTCCCTGTTGTTTTCTTTCCAACAAGTAGTACCCCTGAGCTCTCGGGTGAACTTGGTTTATTGGAACACATATCAGAGATTGATGATTTACCTCCTTTGTTAAGTAATTCTATGTCATTAATTGATAGAACTATTCTACTATAGTGCTTTATGAGAACTCTTGTCTGATTCATCCTCTGATGCTCATTTGACAGCTTTGAGCAATTTTGCATCAATTTTGCTAATGAAAAGCTTCAACAACACTTCAATGAGGTTTGACATTATAATTTTTGGTATATTATTTCTCACTTAGTCAAATTTTGCCATTTGATGTCCTCATGGTTTTGCCTGAAGTTGATTCATTTGTTTCTGGTAATCTTTGCAGCATGTATTTAAGATGGAGCAGGAGGAATATCGCAAGGAAGAAATAAATTGGAGTTACATTGAATTTATAGACAACCAAGATGTTCTAGATCTAATTGAAAAGGTGCTTGCAGATCTCTTTATTTAATGTTTATTAGTCTCCACTGATCTCTGATGTCTTTATGGATAAATTTCCTCAATAAATTACTGTGATAAGATATATAAGAGAGTGCATGTCATCATGCTCTTGAGGATTTCTTTGCAATCCTCTTTTGTTAATATTTTCTTTTTTTCCCTCTGTTCTTGTTGTGTTAATTGTTAAATTCACCTGAGCCGAGAGGGGCTTAATTGGTCTTATTTAGACTGAGAACCCTCAGCCCGGTGATGTTGCCTTATAATTGTTTCTACTTTCTGCTAAAAACAGTAATATGATAAATTCAAATTTAAATGTAGCCAGGTTCTATGGTTTTGCTCTTTATTTTACTGTTTTCATTGCTCAGCGTGAAACACCCTTGTGATTTGGATTCTATGAGCACATTGAAGTTGATTTCTTAAAGTGTTTGTTAGCGCATCTTGGATTGGATAGAAATCAATGTCTGCATGTGCATTGTATAAGTGTTCTACTACTAGACACGTTCTTGATGTTGTCATTGCCCTGATATTTTTCCATATTTATGTATCTAGTATGAGTCTCTCTGCTATATCATTGTTTTCAGATATTATTTTAAAGATGGAAAATTTGTTGAATATGGGAATTTCCTCATGAAATGTTGCTTTCAATATTAAATTTGGCTGGTGTTGCAATCTCTTCAAATAAGGAATGTTGGGTGCAAAGTGGTTGACCTAGCTCGTGACTGTTGCCTGTCTTCTTTTGCTGAACTATTTTCAGGATAATTTATGAGGATAACTGTGTTTCTTTCACCTTAATTCAGGTTAAGTCTTAGGTCTAGTAACATGTGAAAATTGATACATGTTGCAACAGAGCTGTTCCACAGTTCCTGAAATTTAGTAGGACTTATTCTAGTCTTCTCTCTTACTTCCTTGGATGAGGATTTTGAGTTTAAATTCTTGTATATAGGTTTTCTTTGTACTGATCCCTTTGTTGACATACTTTTGCAGAAGCCCATAGGGATAATTGCATTGTTGGATGAAGCTTGGTATATTATTAATTCTTTCCTGAGATAGTTGTATCTTTTCCCCTCTTTAGACGTGTAAGAAATATTACTTCATGATTTTCTTGTTTTCTTCTCTCATGCAGCATGTTTCCAAAGTCAACACATGAAACATTTTCAAACAAGCTCTTCCAGAATTTCCGTGCCCACCCACGATTGGGAAAGGCAAAATTTTCTGAAACAGATTTCACTATATCTCATTATGCGGGCAAGGTACTATGCAGTAGACATCTTACATATAAATTATTATTCAAATGGTTGTTAACTTTCTTGGTGTTTCTTTTGTAGGTCACATATCAAACAGACTCGTTTTTAGATAAGAATCGTGACTATGTTGTGGTTGAGCATTGTAACCTATTGTCTTCCTCTAAATGCCCTCTTATAGCTGCCCTCTTTCCCCAATTGCCAGAAGAATCATCAAGGTCATCATACAAGTTCTCTTCTGTGGCCTCTCGCTTCAAGGTATTCACTCGTTTGACTTGGCTTATTTAAACGTGCTTTAAGCAATTGATGCTTCTGAGCAAATGACAGATTAGCATAGAACTATTTAGATAAAATGTGCTTACGAACTATTGACATGTTTGGTAATAAGTGTTTATAAATTATAAGTAGCCATGTTTGTTAAAATGGCCAAAAAGGAACTTTCATTAATAAGTGTCGTAATTTTCTTATGTTTTTAAAGGAAATGGAAGTCTTTTTATTTTGTCAAACTAGATTGCTTATAAGTAGGCAAAAAGTAGGGGGATGCTGGTTTCTGTTACTTGCTTGTAAGCCAACTCTTACTTATAAGTAAAAACTATTGAACGTGTAATTTTATTTTTCTGTGTATAAGCAAGTTTGAGTAGCCTATAGCAAAGCAAAACACCCTCTAAACATCCGCATTAATAAGATCATTGTCTGAGTCTACATCAGTTTGGAGTTGATTTCTAGATTTTGATCTAATCAGATGGTTTAATTGGTCATCAAGCCATTGACCGTGTTTACTTTGCCTGGGAGAGATTCTGGCTAGAAATTGGTCATTTTGTTGTGAAAAAAATCATTGGTGTGTTAAAGTTCACCTACATCTACTAATAAATGTTCTTTCAAGTGTACATGCTTCATTAGTGAAATTTGGAGATTAAAAATTTGTATGTAATAGTTTTGTTGATGGAGAGGTTCTGCTTGCGCTGGGAGTTCCCAGAATATTATCTTGTTTTGGACCAGTTGGGTAAGTAGTCCTTAAGTCTTCATATGTTTGTCCTTTGGTTATGAACTGTGGTACCTTTATTTATCTCTTCTTTCTACCTAAAAGCATACAACTCTTGTGTTTAAATTCATTGCTGATTTAGCACTAACTCGGTTAAGAATGTGTCTGGTAGATTGTTTATCTTATTCTAACATCTGTGTCAACACTTTTGCCAACATATCTTACATTACAAGGGTCTTTCATTTTGATTCCAGCAACAACTTCAAGCCCTCATGGAAACCCTTAGCTCGACAGAGCCTCATTACATTCGTTGTGTGAAGCCAAACTCATTGAACCGACCTCAGAAGTTTGAGCAGCAAAGCATATTGCACCAGTTGCGTTGTGGGGTTTGTACCATAAGAACTCTATCACCATATTTTTGATGATTTTGAATTCTTATTATCACGTAGCTTTTGAATCTCTTGCGTCCTTAATAGCTTTAACGGGCAAGTTATGTCCTACTTCTTCAGTATATGTTATTGTGGTGGCCGAGTGGTCATATCGTATATTTATGCTTCACTATTGTTGATAAGAATTTTTTGGTATTGTAATTTGCCTTTAAACATTTTCTAATTTAGTTTATCAATCCTATAGTTTTTAGAGTCATTAAAAATTCTGTAACATTACATTGTATGCTTCTCAATAGTTGCACCAATGTCTCTCTTAATATATAAGACTTGACCAAACTATTATATAGAACACAAGGAAGCTAGCCTTTAATTTGAGTTTTGGCCCTTGTAGTTTGTTTTTTCATTATTTGGGCTTACTTGACTCCTGTACACTGAACCAAAAAATGCTTCAAGGCTACCATGTTGGAACTTTCTTTATGTCTTTGTAATTATATCTGACTCGATGTATGTTTTTCCCTTACGTATGCTTGAAAATTTGACATTATGGAATAATGTCGTGAGCATGTCGTTGCATATGTGCCTAATGTTAGTTGTGGAGTTTAGCGGCTAGGTTTGATTTTCTTTCTCTTTGGTTATATTCCTGCTCGTGTTTTCATTGGGGGGTACGTGTTTCTTTTTAAGGTACATGTTCTTTCTTATAAGAAGTGCCTAGAGTGTGTTTTGCTTAGCCTAATGAAAAGAGCTTACAGAGCCTATACACGAAAAAGAGAAATAAGCGAAGCTAGGTACATAAACTTGTCTGCTAAACCAATTCTAACTTGGAGAGGTTATATATGCTCTTGCTTGTAAGCTATTTGACCAACCAGTAAATGATCAGTTTTATGCTTAGCCAAACACCTATGTTCTCATAAAAAAACATCATAGTGTAAAATATTATGTGAAAATTGTTAAGTTATGATCTGAGGGAAATCTTGAAAGATCAAAAGGAAAACTTTTTTCTAATTATTTTTGCGGAGTAATTAACAGAAACTTGTATGATATTATCAGCATTTACATGAAGAAAGTTCATCATTTGTTTTTTAATATTTATCTGGAAAGAAAGAGAATGCTGGAGCTTTTGAAGCCAATGAGCAATATTTTTTTTCATGGTGTAGTTTTTGAATACTCCTTTCTTTTGGACAAGTGGGTAATATCCCGACTGCACTAAATCTTTTGTTGATATTTGATATTCTGGATATGATTTACTGTGTACAGAGAGATAAGTTAGGGCTTTTACCTCAGAATTGCACTTTCTTGGCACAATTTGGAATAGGTACCCTTGGTCCTTTTCAATAAATTCTTTACCTTGAAAGTAAAAAGAAATAGAAGAAATAGGGAGGGTGTTTTTTCTTTCTTTCTTTTTTTTTGGAGTGGGGACTCATGGGTTTGCATCTTGTTTGTGTTTAGGTGCCAGCATTCTGTGTTACACACTGTGCATGGCCTTGTTATTGTGTAATGATTATGTCTGCTTGAGATTCCAGCCCGTGAACAAGTATTTGCATAATAAGTGCAGTCTGCTGCTTGAAATTGTGTGAAGCAACCTGTTGTTACAGTAACAAGCTATGGTTTTGCGTCCACTTGCCCATTGAGGGGGAAGATCACTAAACTAAACATATAATGCAGGGAGTTCTAGAGGCTGTTCGCATAAGTTTGGCAGGTTACCCCACACGGAAGACTTATCATGAGTTTTTGGATCGATTTGGAATTGTTGACTTGGATATTTTTAATGCAAGGTGGGTTTTTCTTTCCTTGATCCTTCTCATTCTACCATCAGATAATTTTTCTCCCAATTCCTGTGAGAATATTATTGTTTATAGGTGTCCTTTTATCTGGTCCAAAATGACATGCCATTATCTTCCTTCTGCTGCTTGTCACATTCTCAGTTGATGATGTTATGTGTTGAACCTTGATGAAGATGTTACAGTTACTTCATCGGTTGAAAATGATTTGAACAGCATGTGTACGGTGAAGGAGGCTGCCTTAAGTTTTTCTTGTGTTTATTTACTGAAAAACAAATTTGTATTTGTATTTTGAAACTTTTCCTTTGCCTTTTAAGGGTTCTCTTAACAGAGGGATCTTATACTAAAATCTAGAATCGACCGCATGTGACTCATGCAGTCTGGTTGGCATAACAATCTTCACATATCTGCAAATAGTGAGATATATTATGATACATATAGAGTGACTGTGTGTGTATACATATATGTACTTATCCTGTACTCAACAATCTTCACATATCTGCAAATAGTGAGATATATTATGATACATACGGATTGACTCTGTGTGTAGACATATATGTACTTATACTGTACTCCTCTTGGTATATGTGTGATACTTAGTGGATATTATCTATACTTCTTTAGTAAGTATGCCTTCTACTTCTGGTTGACAGGCCCTATTGTTTGGGAAGGATATATGTGTATTTTTATTGTTTTGCGTTTTTCCTGTATATCTCAGTGTTTCCTTGTTCCCGCTCTGGAACTCATGCACACACATATACTCACAGAGAAAAAGAAAAGAACGAAGAAACATTCTGTCTACTTCAAATCATAGCTAATGTTTTACGAGGGTCATCTCCAATGGGTGTTTTTATCTTCATGTTGCTGATAATGTTTTGATATATACTTGTATAGTTCTATTGTCTTGATGTGCTTGTGAATGTAGTTAGGAATTATGATAGTTCCATTTTGCATTGATTCTTTTTTGGTATTTTGAGCTAATTCCGTAATCACTTTGCTGGTCTGATTTTGGTTTCTCAATCCATTGTCATATTCTGTTATTCAATATGCTTCTTTTGGCTTCATGTTTCTTTTTATGATGTATTCACAGTTATGATGAGAAGACTATGACTGAGAAAATACTGCAGAAGCTAAAACTTGGGAACTTTCAGGTTTGATTTAACAAAATCTGGTGCTTATATTCTAATGCTTTTGTCTTGTTTCCAGCGAGTTTATGTTTTATGATTCTTTATAACGACTCTTTGGTCACACTAATTTTCTTGTTTCACACTTGTTTTTTGACTTCTTTCAGTTAGGGAAGACCAAAGTTTTCCTTAGAGCTGGTCAGATTGCTATTTTAGACTCACGTCGTGCTGAGGTTTTGGATTCTGCCGCAAGGCATATTCAGGGTTGTGTTCGAACATTTATGGCACGCAGGAATTTTATTTCCATGAGAACTGCTGCAATTTGTTTACAAGCATGTTGCAGAGGTAGTCTTCCGAGAATGAATTATATATGCGTCAAAACGTTTTTTGCTTTAGTTATTCTGTGTTAGCTATCCATTTATATCTGAACTTCTGTTTTTTATAATTCCTTGCCCTTGATCTCCTCTAATTGGGACTTACAGCATATGGACATCTCATGGTTGAAGTCACACACCCTAAACTTTGATAAGTAAGGATTTCCCATTGAAAACTTTAGGGGATGGTCAATATGGTGAAGCTGCCATGAATATCTGGGGCCTTCCCTTCTTGTTTTCCCTCTGAGAGGAGCTGGAACGGGGCATGATGGGTTATCACTTCTGTTGATCTAACCTGAATTACTGATAGGTTAATTGCACAATTGTAACTAAGTAAAATGGTTTCTTCTTTTTACCTTTTAAATATTTTTGAAGAACTTGGGGCTTAGCAGGTTCCTGAATCCTGACTACTCTTGGTGATGAGGAGAAGAATTAGCAGATATTATTCACTTGAGCTATTTCAAAAATGTCTACGTGTTAGGTATTTTAGTCACATGTTGGAAATGATAAGTCAATGTACTGTTTCTAAGTTTTTATAGCCATGTGCTTTTGTATAGCTTATCACGTAGTTGCAAGTTATTTATATTCTAAGCTCAAATAAATAGGGGCCTTTGTATCCCAATTGATTAACATAATGAAATCACTCTCTCTCTCTCTGAGAATTTTCTTTATTTCTCTCTCTCTTTCTTTTTCTTCATGGTAATCAATGCTTGAAGATCCTATGGCCATTCTTGTTGAAGCTTCCCTTCCATGGCTGATCTCTCTCTCTCCCCTCCACAGTTTTGGTGTTTCATTGGCATGAGCTAGCTTTTCTGACACACTTTGTCTAGTTCTTACTCCAAATTTCAGCCATTGAGCTTTGACAATCTCTTCTTGTTCACACACACTTGGGATATCCCATTGCTTCTCTTCGCTCTGTAGCAGTTGTTTACTCATTTTCTTGTGTTTTTAGGTTCTTCAGATTCTTCTGACCCTTCAGTTGACATCTCCAGGTTTTTGGTTCACGTTCAGTCCTTTCTCTTCACTTGGCTCCACACAGATATCAGATATCTCCATTGTTCTCATTGAATACTAGCAACCCATGCAAAGTTAGGCTTAGCCTTACAATCATTTCGGTAAGGATATATAAATGCTATATTGAAGAAACATCTACTGATAATAAATTCGATAATAAATTCTCATGAGAAGCTTGGAGAAACATCTACTTATGCTTGTTTTTGTCACAACTCTCTTGTTTTTTAGATATATCTTTATATCGAATATTTGATACAAAGTTTCTTGAAGAGAGAAAGAAGTTATGTAATGTGCATCCATGTAGGGATGTTCATAGCTGAAGTATACAAACAAGTGTATGGGTCTTGTACATTTTAACGCAAGAATTAAAGAATTCTTATAATATCTTTACACTTTGCTTTTGTTAACAACTTATAACTTTAGAATTTTATCTACATATGGGATAGATTGGATATAAAGTAAATTTGATGTAGTGGAGAAGTTGTGTAAGCTGGGGACCAGATAAATAGTTCTAGTAGCTGATTTTTGAATAGATCATCTTTTGTGACCTGTCCTTCCCTTGCATTTCCATCATAGGCTTAATGGAGCTTCTTTCTTCATCATCATGTTGCTTTAAATTCTATTCATAAACTAAATAGGGAAAACTATAATTTGCAGGTCATATTGGCCGTCTTGTCTTTACTACAATCAGAGAGACAGCTGCTGTTACTGTACTACAGAAGTATGTCCGGCGATGGCTAGCCAGGCACTCATATATGAAGCTTTATATATCTGCTGTGGTTATACAGTCCAGCATCCGTGGTTTCTTAACTAGGCAAAAGTTCTTATACATAAAGGAACATAGAGCTGCTACCATAATTCAGGTAAACCTATTTAGTTGACGTGTTTCTCTTCAGTGTTTATTTTTTGGTTGTATATGCAATGTATTATGCCTGTCTACCTTGTTAGGTCGTCTTTAGGAGCCTCTCTGAGATGGCTACTTAGCCATTTTAAGGAGTGAAACTAAGAAATTTGTTCCAATGGCCTCCTCAAAGGGGCTCCCATTTTCTTCTCTCTCTCATCCGATGTGGAGAGTCACTTTTGGCTCCGTATATTTTTGTGTGTATGGGGAGTGCTGTTGGTGTCAAACTGAATAGGGAGTTCCTAAAATAGAGAGGCACTAAAAGTAAGGAGTACTAAGAGTAAAACTGATGTAATGTTATACTTGTTTTATTGTCCATTTCATGATACTAAATATTACTAAGTATTTCGGAAGCTTTTACTAGTAGCCTCTTCTTTATTTAGCCTATATCTGCATAAAATCATCATATATCTATTGGCATTAAAATCCTAAACTTTGACTGAATTTAAACTTAGAAAGTATTTATTGAGTTACTACCTCATCTGAAAGCTTAAGCTTATAAAGAGAGTTAGGATATACTTATTTGTTGTGCTTGGCGCTCCCTTCATGTGTCGGCATCATTTGTTTTGTGCCTTGCATGGGATAGTTTTAATATTTTCAAGTGGATACCGGTGCGACTCGGGCCCTTGACATTGGCTCTGATATCATATTATCACTTTACGTGAGAGGTTAAACTTTTAGAGAGGGTTTAGTTTATTTATTTCTTGTTATTAATGGTATCTAATATTTTTTTTATCCGTATGTGTGAGGAATTTTGTTTTTACATTGGTAATGTTAAGGATTCTAAAGTATGAAATTGTCTGGCATGTGAATATTTTACACTTAGTAGGTAATGATTATTAATATTGTTGAGAATTGGGTGATCAATGGCAGATTACACATTACACTGTTAAATGCTTTCAGAACTTGAGATTGTGGCCTCAGTAGCTCTGGAAAATAATGTTCCTATGCTCAATGATGATGTTTATAGAGAGTAGATCCTGAGTATTTGAAGAAAATTAATATCCACTGGAGGAAACATTGGACATACTTTCTGTTCATTCTTTATAAATTTATGAACTCTGAACCTCATATATGAATTGTTGATTATCTCGCTTTTCCAAATGTAGTTATGCATTTGTAAACAGCTTATACAGTGAGTTCACCATTTTGTTATTTCTCAGAAAGAAAAAAAAAATTACTGTCCAGAAAAAGAAAAACAGAAGTATTTTGGACATTTGATTTGACATCTGACTTTTCAGTATGAAGTTCTGTACCAGTTCAATGCGGTCAGTGTATGCGTTATAAATTTGAACTACGCGTAGGAGTGGGGGAGTGTCTACCATTGTCATAGTAGTAATTATTTAATCTTATTTTTCCATGTACTCATGTACTTGCAGAATAGGAAATTTCCCTTTTTACAGTTTCTGTAAAAGTATAGTGTGGTTTCTTGAAGTCACTTAGCATATTAGTATAGGATAGTTAATAGTTACACACTGGTAAAGATATTATTTTCGACAAATAGTTAGTCTTCCCTTGTTGATTGTTGCTTTAACATCTTACAGGCTTATTGGAGGATGTGCAAAGTCCGTTCTGCTTTTCAGCGTCGTCAATCTGATATTATTGCTGTACAGTGTCTTTGGAGGCGAAAGTTGGCAAGAAGAGAGCTCAGGAGGCTTAAACAGGTCAGAATAATATCATTAAGTTCTAGGCTGATCATGAGGCCTTCAGTGTTTTCAAGTCATGGATATTGTGCTATAGTTGGAAGGTAACATCGTTAGAAATAGAACATAGATGGTGCTGTAATGTATGTAAGATTAATATGTGGTAAATCCTAAAAGATGAGACTGAATATGTGATATCCTTGCCACACTTCTAGGAAAAAGAATAATGGATATGTCCATTAGTATAATGTGTCCATTCTTGTACTCGAGACTGGAAAAATGTATTTCCTATATATTTTTTCCCCCCCAAATGTATTAGCTATATGTTTAGTGCAACACTTGCATGATCAAATAAATAATTTTTTTAATTTTAAACAATGCTATAGGCGTGTTTGCCATAACAAAAACTTTTAGGTGATGTTCATGGGTATTTTGATGGAGAAAGTGAGGACAAAAGTATGGGGGATCACTAGATTTGTGCTCTTCATAAGCACCAGAGATTCTGCTGGGGTTGAGCTTCTTGTATGAATTCTCTTGTGTTAGGCGTGTTTGCCATAACACAAACTTTTAGGTGATGTTCATGGGTATTTTGATGGAGAAAGTGAGGGCAAAAGTATGGGGGATCACTAGATTTGTGCCCTTCATAAGCACCAAAGATTCTGCTGGGGTTGAGCTTCTTGTATGAATTCTCTTGTGTTGTTGGCATGCTTCAATGTAGCCATTTATTTCTTCTTCTTCTTCTCTCTCTCTCTCTCTCTCTCTCTCTCTCTCTTTTGGGGGTTGTGGGAGGACAAACTCTAAATTTCATAAGATAAATGCTTTTAAGATTTCGAGTATAATGGCATGACATGTTGTATTCTGCTTTAGTTGTTTATGTATGATCATCTCTTCATATTGCCTCTCTTTGGAATGATGTAGTACAATATGGTTAAACAAATTTTTGTTGACTCTAGTTCTTGCACTGAGTTAGCTGCAGCAAAAAACCCTGATTTCTGTTCATTGCAGCGCATACATCAGTGTCACTGAGTAAAGATGTTCTATGCTGGCCTACGTTGACATATACTCCCTCCACCCAATAATTTGAGTTCTTCTCATGAAAACCAACTTCAAATTTTTTATATTTGTTATTGTTAAGTTTGCTAAATTACGTCTCCATATTGGAAATGTATAGTGGTGAACATAGACTGGGAAAGTAGATGTTAGGATTGGAAATGAGCAGTGTATTTTGTGTTGCTATGTGAAAAGAGACACAAAATATGGGACGCTCTACAATGAACAACCTGCCCTTAATATTATATAAAACACACAGACAAACATAGAGCCAAACAGGCAGATATAGGTGTACTTTTTTGCACTTGTTAGTTCTTTTGCTGTTTGGGTGAGATGTTTCTTACATTAATGGCTCTTGCACCTATATTTAGCAGCTAGCAAAGTGATGTCAAGATGCATGATTTAAAGTCTCCCCTTCTAGTTTGTTTTTTACCATGATGATATACTTAACCAGCAATACTTCTTTCTTATTATTATCTTCCAGATTTCCTTAGGATTTACATTTGGACCAAGTAATATTTCACATCGCTTCTCCCTGTCATTTGTACAGCACAGACATTTTGGTTCATTTTAAATTTTTGTAACAGGAGGCCAATGAAGCTGGTGCTTTGCGCCTTGCAAAAGGTAAACTTGAGAAGCAGCTGGAGGATCTCACATGGCGGTTGCATCTGGAAAAAAAATTACGGGTAACATCTATTCTAGAGCAAAATTTTCACACTTGAAGTGTTAATAGTTTAACTATAAAGGAGAATGAAACTTATTCTTTGACCATTGAATTTTGATCAATTCTCGACTTAATGTCCGATTGTTTAGAGTCAACATTCTACTTGTTGAGTTATAGATGCTGGCCAAATTTTGTTTAGGATGTCTGTGATAGTAGGCTCAATGGCATATAAACTTAGCCATTGGATGCTGAAACTGTTCCCCAACGTATTGAATTATATGACTGCTGACTCATGTAAGAAGTTGGTACCATTGGAATCTAGGATGTCTAAGATTAGCATTTATTTTTAAGTTTAATGATTAGTAACAGTTAAATGGATAGCATCCAATACTTGCATATGAATTTCACTTCTATTGTATCACTCTACTGGGATTACAGCTCTTATTTTTCCCTTTCCAATATATTTCTTCATGGTGATCATGAGTATTTTGTTCTTTTAAATCTACTTCTTCATGGTGGCTTGTATTCTACTTGGCCGTCACTTACCAAATATTTCCCCTTCTATTTCTTTAATTTTGAGATTCATGTCCTTGTCTGTGTTTCACCACAAGTGGGTGAATATTTTAGTGAAGTCATTTTTTAAGACATTTATTGTTGATCAGCCTGCATAATGCAAATCCAAATGCAGGTTTCTAATGAGGAGGCAAAGTTGGTTGAGATTTCAAAACTTCAAAAAACTGTGGATTCTTTAAGCCTTGAACTCAATGCAGCAAAACTTGCTACGGTTAATGAGTTCAACAAGAATGCAGTGCTGCAAAGACAACTTGAACTATCAGTGAAGGAGAAATCTGCTTTGGAAAGAGAAGTAGTCTCAGTGAATGAACTGAGAAATGAAAATGCTATTTTGAAGGTGACATAGGATCCATTGCTCACTATAAACTATATTGCTTTGAGTTTTAGTGATTTGTTTCTTACTTACCGAGTAGTAAGTTTTTTAAGTGAGCATTGACTTCTCATTTCTGCAAAGTTTCTAAAATGAACATCTACTTTTGGTTAATATTAGTTAACTTCTTTTCCTTGCCCACCATTTCATTTCATCGGAATTTTATTTAATATACTTGGTCCTACTTTGTTGCATTTGATGCCATACTTTAATTTGAGTTGAAAGTGGTACCAACAACTTCTAGATTAAGTTACATTATTGTGATGATACTTGATAAAATGCCATATCTTTCATCATAGGAGGTAGATATTTGACTTTCTCGGCTCTAAAGGTTCTCCACCTTCTTTAATATCAGTTACAGAAAGCTGATACTTAAAGTGTAATTTGTATGACCAAAAAATGTGCGGCAATGAGAAAAGACCTGGTTCCTTAGGGCTTAGTATGTTTCATCTGTAATGAGCATCTCTACTAGAAATTGTTGCCTTCTCTTGTGCAAAAGTTGTGTTGGATTAGTCTTGTAATATAAAATTAGCCTGTTAGGAAAATGGGCTGAATTTCCTATCCAAATATGTTTTTCCCAAACTTTGAGCTAAATTAAATGCTTTTGCTCCCCATGCGGTTGTCACAATGATATTCAGAAGTTTAATTGGCAAATGTGCTCAAAAAGATTTTGTAAGCATATAATTTTTATATAATTGATTCATGGTGTTAGCAATAAAATCTTTTTGTGTCTTGGTATCTTCCATTGATTGGTCTGCTGTCTTCAAAACTATTTGTACTTCTGTAATTTTTTTTTCCATGAGAAGTACTTTTTTAAGGTTTCCTGATAATATAATTTATTTACATTTTTGGTGTGATTAGGAATTTTACTTGGTTTGAGTTTAAAATTGGGGAACTTGTTTATTTTAGATAGTAATATAAAGAATCTCCTAATCTGGTTTGACGTATATATCTTGTTGATCTTGACATAGCGGTTAAGCAAATACAGAATTTGATATGATAAATGTTTAATCAATAATGGGAATGAATAAATTCTGTTATAAGCTATAGTTATGAGATATAATTAAAATATTTTAATTGAGCAGTTGTAGTATTAGCATGTTTCTTCAGATCTAAATATTTAACCTTAATGTGGTGTTTCTAACACTGTATACAGAGCTCCCTGAGGTCCTTGGAGGAGAGGAACTCATTGCTGGAGCATGAGCTTGTCAAGACTAAAGAAGAAGCAAGTAGTACGATTGAGAAATTGAGAGAAGTTGAACGAAAGTGTTCACAGCTCCAGCAGAATTTGCAAAGGTGTCTTAGTGTGGCCATTTTGCGGCAATCAAATTTTTGTGTACATTGTCTTTCACTTTCTTTGAAATAAGTTAAAATGAAATAGCAACAACGAACTTTTCTTTTAATACTTTCTCTTCCACTGTCTTCAAAATAAATGAAAATCTGATAGATAAATGAATTTCTTAAAAAGATTTTCTTGATAAATACTCTATTCTTAGTTCACCTGTTCTCAAGATTTTTCGTGTAGCAGGTCTAGATCTTGCATGATGATGGTAATATATTCTCTTTGTAATTATTTGTGGTGATCGTCTGTTTTTTCCCCTCACTGCATGTTATCTGGATCAGTTTGGAGGAAAAGCTCTCAAATTTGGAAGATGAGAATCATATTCTACGTCAAAAAGCTTTCAGTGAGTCTCCTAAGAAGAACCGTAGTCCTTTTGTGAAGCCTTTACTGGAAGTAAGCAATTATGCAGTTTTATTAGTTTATGATACATATAGTTGTATAGAACGTTATTTTTTGTTGAACTTGGATTCAGTTTTTTCAGAGTCTAATTATACTTGATGATAATTTTTCATTGTTGCTCTGAACAGAAGATTTCCAGTGCAGTTGCTCTTCCTTCTGCTGAGAGAAAAATTTCTTTTGTAAGATCTATTTTCTAGCAGTCTTTTGATTTGTTAAATCCTTATCTGCTTCCTAACATCTGTAATTTGCTTACACAGGAATCACCCACACCTTCAAAAATAATACCTCCTATTGCGCAGGGTTTATCCGATTACCGTCGAACTAAATCAAATATCGAGAAGCATCAGGTTTTTCTTCTTTTAGGCATAATAGTTGCATGTATTATATTTATTTTATCTTATCTCTTTAGTAGATGGTCAATATATTCTTAAAATTGATCTGGATATGGATTGGTGTACTCATGAATATGTTGAAGCGTTCCAGATTTCAGATCTTCGCATATGAAATCAATGAATTTAAAATGGACTTCATACAACACCATTTTAATAAGGATGAGATCTATATAAAAGATTTGAAAGTAACAGTCGATATGGTCAAGGAATTGATGTTCATAATAACTTAAATTCTGTAAACAACTGCAATTGAATTGACCTGTGGATTTGACAACTATAGTATTGTCCTTAAATATAGAAGCACCTTTGAATTCTAAGGCAGTTGTATCTCCATCTGCATGATACATTAACTTAGAACTGAAATTCTTGCTATGCAGAACTATGAAATCCTCTCGCAATGCATTAAAAATGATATGGGATTTAAGGATGGGAAGCCGGTGGCTGCTTGTGTTATCTATAGATGCCTTGTTCATTGGGATGCCTTTGAGTCTGAAAGGACAGCTATTTTTGATTTCATAATCGAAGGAATAAATGATGTCCTGAAGGTGAATTGCTTGCCTGAATCCTTGATTATTTTGTGTAGCTTGTATAGCTCTGATTACTTCTCCATCTAACCGGTGAGTATGTCATATGATGGTCATTTCTAGTAGCATTGTCAATATTGCTTAAGCTGATTTCTAGTAGCATTGTCAATATTGCTTAAGCTGAAAGATGAAATTTTTATCAATTACTCCAAAAGGCTATACTTTAAGATAGCAGATGAGGTTAATGATTTTCTTATATCTTGATTCAGACAGGAGATGAGGACACGACATTGCCTTACTGGTTATCTAATACATCAGCACTTCTATGCCTCTTGCAAAGGAACTTGCGGTCCAGTGGGTTTTTGGCTGCAAATTCTCATTATTTTAGCGGCTCAACTGGGATAAATGGGAGACTTCCGCATGTATGTTTCAGCATTTTTGCTATTCAATGTCATATTTTCTTTTTGTGTAGTGGTTTCTTTTGTTTACAAGATTCCTCTGCAAAGATAATGTAGTTTGTAGTGAGCATTTGTTGGATCATCTGGTCTTCCCATGAATAGCATTATAAGGGAGGGCGTGCATTTAATAAAAGATTATTCATCTCATCTCATCTCCTCTCTCTCTCTCTCTCTCTCTCTCGTGTTTTGGTTAAAAAAACCTATTACATTATTGCCAGTGTTAAGTACAGGAACTAAATATAACCAAATCCTCTCTATAAGCTGAAGCTTTTTATTTATTATACTTAAGAGCTAGGTTATATGCGTTTGTACTGTATGTGATTTTGTTTACATCCTTCAATTGTTTTATATCATTTTCTAAGACCCATTTCTTGGTTTTGGACCATCTTGTTTTGTTGTCAAGTTGGTCAGATATGTTCCCATTAAATGCAAAGAAGCAATATGCTCATGATATGGAAATAATGTTTTCATATATTCTCTTATGTGAAAGAAACATTTGCATTGAATCTGCACAACTTGTTGGTTTCTAATTCTATGGTTTTATTGTATTTTGAGTGATATGTGAGACTGTAACTTTAAAATTTACTGGAATTTTGTTTTAACACTTATTATGTGCTTTTTCATCATGGGTTCCTTCAACATGTTAATTAGACAGGATTGAGACCAAATTGCTCTTAACTTTGTTGTTTAGGTTCTAAAGTCGCCTTTAAGATTGGAGGATGGTACATCGCATTTGGAAGCTCGTTACCCAGCTATACTATTTAAACAACAGTTAACAGCTTGTGTAGAGAAAATATTTGGCCTGATTCGTGATAATTTGAAGAAAGAAATTTCTCCACTTTTGGGTCAGTGCATTCAGGTGACTTTCTTCTCCCATTAGGTACATACTTAAGTTATTGATGTATGAGAATTTGTGATTCAAAGCGCTTTCCCTTTAGTTCTATGTGTTTGCTCTTCTTTATCTAATCATTTTCTGGGCAAAATGATATGTTTCCTAGTGTTTTGTTAATAGCTTGCTGCATCACCTATTTAAAAATTTTAAATGAAGTATGATTTCACAATAGAAGACAAATAAATAGGGTCAAGTTACTTGGTTTTTGTATGTTTTGAAATTTAAAGGTGTAGGACCTTTTGTATCTGAGACTTTTCAGCATTTTTCTAATTTCTTTTGTTTTCCATTTGTATTTTACATTTGTCGACGTTGGAACTGTGATTAGGTTGCATATCTTATGTTGACAAATGGAATTGTTTTCTATCCTGAACCCAACTACACTATGTTATGTCAGCTTTATGGATGTAATGACAACACTCTTTCTTGTTGAGAGAATGCGATATCTCACTGACTGTCTCCAACAAACTTCTTTTAGGGTCCCCTCTACCCCTCTTATGGTTGACAACATCCAGTCTTGCCACCTTCTGGTAGGTGTCTCTGTAGGTCTCCTCTTAATAAGTCCAAACTGTCTTCAGCAGTTCTCTTAATCTTGTCTTCACTCATAGCCATTGTCCTTTTTTCCTCAATTCATTTCATTTGTGGATTGTTGCACTGCATTTTTCATTTTTACCAATCTTTTCAACATGTTACTTCACCGTCAAACACTTCAATACATATAACAAAATTGGTCTTTTAATTTCTTTTAACTTAAAGAGGTACGTTACGATCAAACAAGACTCTTGATGCGCTTCTTCACTTTCTCTAACCTGCCATAAATTCTGTAACTGACATCAGCATTCATTTTCTGATCTTGTTTGACCATAATCGTAGGGTATCTAATGTTTTCCTTTTTGAGTATTCTTTCCATCTCCAGTCTTACTTCCTGCATCTTGTACTTTAACCGCAAAAGATTACTCTGTGATTGCTTTTGTGTCAATGATTGTTTACAGTAAAGTTACCTTTAGTTGGACAAAAGAAATGCTCTGTGTCGGCAATTTTTTCTATAGGGACTCAACCAAGAGTTCTGATCCTAGTAAAAAGTTGTTATATGTTTACTTTTAAATTATGTTTGTTAAAAATAGACTATAGAAGAATGACTTCTGATTATCAAACCATAGGTCGGTGCAAACATCTAGTTGATGTACTACTAGATTTGATTTTTGTTTTCTCACTTCAGTGGTAATCTGGAAACTAGCAGGGCTTACATTATGCTTAGTGCCCCCCACAACACACACCAGCCCTAATTGGGTGATTCTTTATTGTTTCTTTTTCAAAAGGCACCAAAGATTCAGCGAGTTCATGGCGGAAAGCCATCTAGATCTCCCGGAGGTGTTCCCCAGCAGTCTGTGAGCAGTCAGTGGGATAGCATCAGCAAATTTTTGGATTCTCTCATGGGGCGACTACAACAAAATCATGTATGTAGCATTGCTTTGCTATTATCTGATTTTTGTGTTCCCCTGCTGTTATCAAGTTTTCTTTTCAATTGACTTTTCTTACTGGTATCTGATTGAGTGTCTTTCCTGCATGTTTATCAGACGCTGCTGATTTGATAAATTTTCGTGTTCAGAATTCTGTTTATAATAGCATCTTTCCTACTGGAAAAGGTCTATTTGTGATAGAAAATGTTGGCTGAGTTATTTTCTTTTTCCCTCTCTTTTTCAGGAAGAGGAAGAGGGATTAGGCATTTAGACATTTTTAAGAAAAAGATATAATGACAAAAGCCTATAAAATATGCAATTAGTGTTGGCCAATCAAAGTGAAGAGCCTTTAGCCATACATATGCAGAGAAGATAGGAGTAATACTTTGTTCATTAGCAATGAGAGGACAGATGTGATAGTTGAGGCATTTGTAGAACTCTTCTCAATCCAAATCTAATGCACTCTTATCCCAAATGCATAAAAAACTTCTTCTTCATTTTCTTTTCTTTTCTTTTTTCTTTTTAAAATTGTTTCTAACTTGAGAAATCCAATAATCTTACAAACCTTAAGTTGAGTGGAAGTGGAAACAAAATATTCTCCATGCCCTTGAATGCCAAATAGTTCTCGTTCCTTTATACTTAGTGGTGCTTTTTACACGTTTCACAATCACTGCCTTTTTTCTTATTTACTATGAAAGCAATTACAACTAATCTGTCCACTTATTTATGTTCCTACATGAAGTTCTAGTTACTTTCACTTTTACCCAACAGTTTTTGCGTGCTTGTGCTCATTCATAGCAGAACCCCCAATGAGGAGCTGCCATAAGTGTGGAAACCATAATAGAGTGGTTACATTAGTATAGCTAACAGCTGTGTAGTTAGTTAAGAGTTTGTTTGGCCCAGCTTATAGACACTCAAAAGTGCTTTTTGTGAGTCTAAAGGCTGAAGCTAATTTGTTTGGCAAATTTTTATAAGTGCTTTTATGTAAAAACCAAAGTTGAAAAAACTGAAAAATCAGAAGCTCTAAATTAGAGCTTCTTGAAAAAGGCTATTGGAAAGTTGTTTTTATATCATGTCAGAAATTATTTTTTTCCACTTTTCTTAAAAATTACCTATCCATAATTTTAAAATTTTAATGTTATACTCAAAACAGTTAAAAGCTCAACTATTAACTTATCAAGCCAAACAATCAATAGCTTTTATTCAGTAGCACTTTCAACCACAATTCCACTGTTAAAAGTTCTACAGCTTAATAGTTGAAATTTCACACCTAGGTCAAATAGAGCCTGATAAGTTGTTATATTTTCTACATGTGCTTTAATTGTTAGTTTGTTGTGCACCTTATGTCTTGTGGTAAGACTATAAATACCTGATGTACCTGCTTCAATCATTAATGAGAAACATTTCATTCCCTCCAACTATCTACTTCTTCATGGTAGCCTGAGCAGTTAAGATCCTGGTGCTCTTTTTTTTGAAGCTGCCATAGCTGAGAGCTTCAAAGCAGCTTCCGTTTCTTGATCTTCTCTTCTCAGCTCACTCATCCTCCATGATTGCCGACTCTGTTGCGAGCTCATGGTCCAATTAGAAGAAGGAAGACATGATAACTTCAGTGTTTAGAACTCTAATCCCCCAAATGAAAGATGCTGAGTAAATGCTAGCAACTTGGGATCAACTAGAAAAAGGAGTTGCATGTAAATGTACCATGGTCTGAATATTTCTACAATTTGGGGAAGCAGGAGATGAGAAGAAGAAAGAGAGAATGCATTATCATAAATCATTGATCTATTTTATTTTAAATATAAGGTAAAGTTGACATTGATGGGCTAAAATTTCAAACGAAGAGGTGGAAACTTTGAAATTTAATTGCTGAAAAAGTAATTATTAAATAGAAAGATGAGCATCAGAGAGTTTGCAAGACTCAGCAAAATACATTTGGTGGCCTTTCTATTGTTCTTGGCAGTGAAAAGGGAGCCTGCATAAGAAAAATAGATTCTAGTGGCTACTTCAGAAAAAGAAAAAAGAAAAGGAACTAAAAAAAAAGTGATCATAGAAGCAAAAAATGGGTAAGTTGTGCAGTTGCAACAATTGGGTTTTTTGAATAGTCATGTCCATTAGAAGCTTAAGATGTAAAGAAGTGCTTGGAAATGCCTGATTATATGCAGGCAGTTTGTTCCTGATTTAACGTAGCATGTGGAAACATTTTTCTTTTAGCGGGTAAGGATTTCTTGACCTTAGGACCTCTTTGGAGTGTTTGTATTTGGTACATGTAAACATAGATATTTAGAGAGAATTGGAGAGCAAATATAATTTCCATTACTTAAAAATTATCTGATTACATCTTGTATTTGTAGAGTCTTAAGACTTGACTTCCAAGTCTTGATGTAACTAACTTCTAGAAGAATCTCTATCTATCTTGAAATTATTTGTATGTCAATTGCGCCTGGACTTTAGCTATACAACTGCCAGCACATATTCTAACTGATGTGAACCAACACGTTGCTCTTAGTTCTCTTAAGTGTAACTGAACAGTACACTATCAATACTAGAGGTTGAATGTCTTATTAAACAGTTAATAAGAGGGTTTCCCATTTCCTGCTATAGGAAAAAACAAACCAACGCTGTGCGAGTTAAAATTGGTACACCTTTATGCTTTCGTGCTAATCCTATTTGGGCTTAGATGAAAGCAACCTGTACCCCTGTTGATTAATAATGGACTAGTCTACCTGAAACACCAAGCATAACTTGAAGCGTACTCTTTTAATCTTCTACTTCTTTAATGAGATGCTTCTGTGGCGGCATGTGTTTCCTGATTGCTGTCTCTTGTCCAGCCTGCATTTTGGCAAAATGTTTCATTCCGTTGAATTTGTCTCTCTATTTCTCTTCTTTTCCTTTTGTGTAGTAGTCAATGAGAGGGGTTAGCAGTCCCTGATTTATTAGAAGCAAAAAATATAGTATAGTTTGCAGTTGCGGTTTTTTTTTTTTTTCAGACATTGATTTTCATTTGCAGTTAGCTTAGAAAGTAAGAGCCAACAACTACAGATTTGATTACTTCTTTTTTGCTGGATTGAGCTAATTACTATGAGAGGTATCTGAAATAGAACAGAAAAAGTTACGCGCTTGAAATAGGGATTGGGTTGTTTTTTGTTTAGCAGCCGGTTACTGATTTGACTTTCAGGATGAGACAAGCTTCAGAAATTTGTTTACTCTTGCTGAACTAGAAAAGCCAAGGGAATGCCTACTATTTTGATAAAACATGTTAGTTTGGTCATTGGTGTGGAAGACTTCTTTTCTTTTCTAGGTTTTCTTGGTTATTTAGCTATGAATCTGTGCTAGGAGCACTATGTCCATTTACTGGATGCATAACCCAGTTAGTGGATTTCAGGTACCTTCTTTCTTCATCCGCAAGCTCATTACCCAGGTTTTCTCTTTCATCAATATATCTCTATTTAACAGGTATGATACTCTTGAAGTTTCATTCAGTTTCTACAATCTTAGAGCATTTAATGTGGATATCTTTAACTAATTGGTGAATGGCTGTTGCTATTACCTGTTACTGTGGCAGTCTTTTACTACGTCGAGAATGTTGCACATTTTCAAATGGAGAATATGTGAAATCGGGCCTGGCCGAATTAGAGAAGTGGATAGGCAATGCAACAGAGGAGGTATTGACGACTGTGCTTGCTAAGATGGCATTTCTGCAGACGTTTTGCTTCTTATTATCAACTTCATTGTGTTGCTTATTACAGTTTGCAGGCACCTCTTGGCATGAGCTAAACTACATCAGACAAGCTGTTGGATTTCTGGTATAGCCAACAGCCCCACTACACTCTTCATCATGTTTTAATGCTGGGTTCTTTTACTTATTCACCTATTATCCTTCAGGTTATACATCAAAAGAGGAAAAAGTCCTTGGAAGAAATTAGGCAAGATCTTTGTCCGGTATGACCCTTCAATATAATTTGATAGTCATGTTAGTGTTGCTTTGACCAAAATTTTTTTAATTATCATCTCCTCTTCAACATATGTTTCTGGAGCAGGCATTGACTGTGAGGCAAATCTATCGAATTAGTACCATGTACTGGGATGACAAATATGGTACACAAAGTGTATCAAATGAGGTAATTCTTCTTAGCCAATTTTTCACTTGGAGTGACTATGCGTTGTTATGTTAAATAGTTGTGGTAATTGTCGTATTGCAGGTAGTTGCCCAGATGAGAGACATCTTGAACAAAGATAATCAGAATTTGACATCAAATTCATTCTTGTTGGACGATGATCTTAGGTAAACAGCAGATCTATCATTTGACTGGCATTTATTTGTCTTGCAAAATCATGTGATTCAAGTTATATATACTTTCTTTGATGTTCATAGCTTAAACTATTGCACCGATCGCACCTGTCTCTCTGTAATTGATAGTTGTTCTTGAAATGGTTTACCATCATTCTTTAATAGCTCTACGTAATGTAATAATACCTTGTTACTTTGCTTTGGAATACTCCCCTAAAATTTTGCATAGTGACTCAACTCTATAATTTTCTATGTGGTTAGTAGATTTCTTTGAACCCATGCTCCTATATTTGTAGCCGGAAGTTAATGCCGACAACAACCATAGTCTAACTTAAACGTCTAGGTTTAGCTAAATATCTCAACATAGAATTGATGTGCATAAAACAGCCAGTTAGGGGACTTGTTTCTTGCAAAGCACCATGCATTAATATTGACTTATTTATTTATTTCTTCTGTGCTGTTCATATTGACCCAACAAGTGTTCCCAATCACTCTATGCTTCTTTTCAATCATAATAATTCTCTCTCTGGTGCAGTATTCCATTCTCAACGGAGGATATTTATATGGCACTTCCTGCAATAGATCCTTCAGATGTAGAGCTCCCAAAATTTTTATTAGAATATCCCTCGATGCAGTTTCTTCTCCAGCTTGTAAAGTAAACGGCTCACATCACTTTGGAAGAGCCATCGCTTGTCCTGGAAGTGCTTATTAGTTGACCATTTTGCTAGATGCCTTCCATAATTTAGCTCAGTGTTTATATGTTTAGAAGCCTCGGGATTCGACATCAGGAAGCAGTGTGTTTGCAGTGCCTGGCAACATGAAGTTGCCGTTTGACTGGTGTTACGAGGTGTAGAAGTAATTGTACCGTTCACGGGGAGAATTTTGAAAATCCCTCTGGTAAAATCCCACGTAGGGTTAGTGGTATATAATTGTATAAGAATAGGAAGCAATTTGCTTGAAGAGTTATATCCAAGTCCTATATTTGTTTCTTAAACCCACACCCCCCCCCCCCCCAAAAAAAAAAAAAAAAAAGGGAAAAGGAAAAGAGGTCCAAGTTCTGTAAATTATTTGCCTTTGTTGGTAATGCATTGTTGTATCCAACGCATTAGGCCACTTTATTATGATCACACAATCAGTTCGTTATTGTTAATAGTTATTACATTCATTTAAGTTCATCTTCCTTGCATCTTTTCTGCCACAAGATCGAGCAATTTTGGCTAATCGAGTACCAGTTACAGCTGGCATGGACCACAGAGACGCACAACATCATCACCACGTGGCTCTTAATGTTGATACATTGTTTTTAGGGTTTAGGGTTATATGAATTTAGTGTCGATACGTTGTTTGTAGGAGTCGTTTTTTGATTAAATTAGTTGTATGAATTTGATGTCGTCATTCATCATCATTATGAGTTGTCTTTTCCATTAGTTCTATGCTTGTGAGATAGGAAGTGTTCTCTTTTAGCTGCTTGATGTTCTCTTTCAAAGTCCAAACTATCTATCTTGAACAGTAATCCCATGTGATTAACAATGCGACTAAACACTAGAGGGTGGCGCTTGCTGCAAAGATAGAAAAGTCGCCGTTGTACATTGGCAATCAACTGGACTTAATCACAGTGAATTGGGTTTTTTTTTTTTTTTGGGTCAAACTATTGTCTATATCGAAAGCTAGGTGAAAATCCTTTGATGTCATACTATCGTCTTGTGCCAATGCAGTAAACCTTTGCTTTTCTCATCATTGTTTCGGAGTAATTCTACATGTACACAATGTTCTAAGATAAGAGGTAGATTTAAATGTTTTGACTACTCTGCAATGGATATAAACAACACGGGTCTTCAAGCAGAACAAATTAAGTTAATTGACTGTTAGATTCACCAGGAGAAGAGTTTGGGAACTAAACAGATATGAGGTTAGATTCTGGACTGTTATTGAGTTAGAATCAGGATAGTTTTGTTTCTGTTCGAGTAGCAGACGCAATGCTGGCCGTTCCAGAATCGCATTCTTGCAGATCGGCAAGGGAGAAGGACCTCCATGCGGAGAAACTTCCACGTGGGGAAGACAAACCCGCCCCATGAAGCTCTTTAAAGCGCGGATGGAAGCGAGAGAGGGGCGTGGGTCTTGGGATGTTTTCGGAGCCAGGATTCAAACTGTCATTGCTGTCACTTGCAGAGCTGTTCATGGCAACAGCTAAAGCTAATGTGGTCCGGCTTGAGTTGGTAACTCTCTTTGAAATTCCACCGTTGTTGCTTCTCAGTGGGAAGTTTCTGTTCTTGTCCCAGTAAAGACTGCAAGCTAGCTGATTTCTTCGTCTCTTAGCATATGCGTTCTCTGGCTTCGCTAGGTCTTTTACAGATGCAGCGTCTGCTAAACTCGCGAAGGACTTAGATTTTCCTTTGTAGAATCTTGAGATGCCTCGTCTGCAAACATCGTACCAGGGATTTATTAGAGGACAAGAACAAAGACCAACACGAGTAAGATGTCTGCAGATGTTAAGTGAATTCTCAACATGACAAAAAGTCTCAGCACAAAACTGTACATACACAGGAGAGTAAAAAAGACGCATGGATAGCTTAAAAAGCAAAAATTTATGAACCAATTGTCAGTATCTCTCCACGTAGCACTATAACGTTACAAGGGAATCCAAATTCAGCATATGCACCATTTAAAACTATCAAAGGGCAGAATACTTGTGCCAACTTTTGATAGATTATTTTCAGCTGCTCTAAACCAGCCTCATTATTCCAGAGAAATCAAGGGTTGACCAATGCTAGCACAAACTCATGATATTAAAATTAAAATTAACGATTTTTGATACATTGATCTCTATGGATCCATGGGTAAACTTATATTTGACCTCAAGACTTCATAGAAAGTGTATATTTAAGGTAAGAAGGAACATCTTTCTCTAACTAGTTTTGCCCTTTTTTTCTTAAGACAAACTAGGATGAGTATCCATTCATTATACATGTAGGAATAGATCTGTGCTTTATTTAGACAAAGAAAAAGAAGGAAAAAAGAAATTGCTTTACCAATAATTAAACATATGTAAGCAGTTTACAACAATTAAAAAAAAAGGAAAATAATAGAATTAACTAAGAAAACTTGATAAAGAGAGATACACAAAGGAATCAAATAATCCGGAAAAGAGAAAAAGATTGCAGCAAATATTTTGATCAGATCAGATTCCTTGGGGTAACCCAAAAAAAAAAAAAAAAAACAAAAGAAAGTATCATGCGGCAACAACAGCAAAGGAAAATTAAAAAAAGGGCAACAAAAAGTACCTTATTGGCAAAACCTCCTCCAAAGCTTCCATGGCATCAAGGGGGCCCTTATAGGAGCTCTGAACCTCCTCAATGTCCTCTGAATTATTCTCAATTGAATTCCCAGAAACATCACTATTCTTCCCTATGGATGATGTCGATGAAGAAGAACTATATGTGTTGGATCCATTTTTCTTCTCCTCTATCTTCTTCTCCATGGCCACGGTGGCCTTTTCTTCAAACAACAACACCCTCTTATCATCCTTAGGAGTTGATGAAGAACTATATGTGTTGGATCCATTTTTCTTCTCCATGGCCATGGTGGCCTTGTCTTCAACCAACAACACCCTCTTATCATCCTTGTATGATCTCTCTGCTGACCCCACAATGGAAATGCATGAAATCCCATGCATGTAGCCTGGATTTTCAAATTCAAACCCACCCTTATTCACCACACTTCCAAACATCTTGTTTTTGCTCTCAGAATTGTACTAAAAAGCAAGAAACAACAAGAACAAGTGAAAACACACAAAACCATGTACAGACAAGAAAGAAACAAGAAAAGATTTTTGGGTTAGCTAAGCAAAGCTATCAAGATGAGCTTATAAATGGTTGACAATGGTGATGATCAAGATTGGATTTTTGGGTGTGGATAAGAGTCGTTTTCGCCATTAAAGATGAGATCTATGAAACAGAAAAAGTGAATCCAGAGGAGGAGGAGACATGTTTCTGCATTATTATTATATTAGTATGTTATGTTATCTTTGAGAAAGAAATGATATTTGTTTCTTACAATTCTTTAAAGATGAAAATGAATGAAAAAAAGTAAAACAAGAATGGATAAAATATTGCGTGTGAGTGCAATATATAAAATAATGAGCCAAAAGGGGTGTTAGGTCTTATCCTGAATCCTCATCCATTAGTTGTCATTGTTAGAAAATTGTACATTGCTATGATTAATAATGGAGTAATTTAAGGTATAAACACTAGGATAAGAAGCCATCTCTTGATTTACGCTTTTGAGATGATTAAGTCAAACCCGTTACCGCTGTCATTCATGTCTTCCAATGACTAAAAGATAACGCGTTATTATATTCGTGTAGCCGTGATTAGTTAAGAATGTATTTTTCTTTTCTCTTTTTTGGGTTTGAATAGAGAATTATCGATCAAAGAAACGTTGCAATTACCAAAATGAACCATATCTAAACTAACAATTTTCTTTTTCAGGTGGTGACTTTTAACCATCTCGGCTAATAAACTGTATATACATTCGTTAGGCCGTCTCCAACAGTTATTTTAAAACGTAAAAACTTTAATATTTAGGTTTTTTCTCAACTCCAAACAACACACCTGTATATAGTATTTTTTTCATCCCAAAACTAACGTCCAAATTCCATCCCCATCTCTATAGCTGCAATATTGTAAAATGAGGGAGCTGTTGAAATGAAACTGAAATTAAAATTCTCTAAATTGAGAGTTTGGTAAAAAAAATAGGAGAATTGTTAGAATAAAACTGAAAATAAAGATTTCAAAATATAAGAAAATGACTCAAATCACTTAAATTTATAAAAAAAATAGGGGAATCGTTAGATATAACCTTATATAAATGAATGATTAGAAGAAAACTCAAATTTTGATCAAGAAGCTAAAGTATTAGATTTTAATTTGTAATTTTATACAGTTTTGTCTAGTATTTATCCGTACGTCGTAAATGAGGGTTTTCAAAATAGGTAGTGAATGTAAATAAATTCGGAAAGAATGGTCCCTTTTGTCACATTTATTTCTAAGAAAGCGGATAATATGAGAGACTTGAAATGGGGTTGACAAGAGAGAGATAAAATGGTTGGTTGATGTGTACCATTTTGTCTAGTGTTTATCCATTTGTCCGCGATGAGTGCAATATAGTGAATGTGAAACAAATCAAGATATATCTCTGACCATGAAGCTTGTCCACAATTTTTTGGCAGCTAAGTTTGGAAAAGATGGTGAGCTACCAGGAAAAATATCAAGTCTCATCCCCGCTATACTTTTCGTTTTATCTCCTGAAATTGGATGGCTAACTATTCGTTTAAATTGATTTTTTAAAAAATATTTTTTACAACTTTTAAAAAATTTGAAAATTTTCAAAAAAAATTGAAATTTTTTTTTTAAAAAAAGTGCTCTTGTAAGAAAAAAAGAAAGAAAGGAAAGAAACCAATCCAAACCGGCTTTAGACAATGTTTAACGCAATATTTAGCTTCTTCTTTTCAAAACAGTCCCTATACTATATATGCTCCTTCATTACTATGCGCTTAACAATAACAGTGCACCTTTCTGCATTTGAGACATGCGTGCTATATAAAAGGACCTAAATTTGCCAAAACTCCAAAAAACCTCCCTGTCTATCTCACGACTCTTGCGACTATCACCTATCCTATGACTAAAAAACTCCGACGACTTCATCCAAATCAATAACACCAATACAAAGGCAACAATTTCTACCACAGAATACACAAATATTCACACTATATGTACATACATACATATATACATACATACATACAAATATATATATATATATATGTTTTCATGACAGTGATGTTCAACTTCAATACATGTTTGAACATTACTCTAAAAACATATGAATATCATCGATAAAATATAGTAAAATTGCTTTGCAAATATATTGTAAATTTTCACATTACAAAAATACTTGAGAATCGATGTTCTACTATATGATAAACTAAAAGTTAAAGTTCAAAACATTTGCTATGTAGGTTCAAAATGAATAAACTATTGGTTCAAAATTAAAATTAGGCTACCTAATAAAATAAAAATTATGGTTCAAAATGACTAAACTACTAGTTCAAATTGAATAAACTATTGGTTCAAAATTGATATCATACTATCTGATAAAATAAAAATTATGGTTCAAAATGAATAAACTATTAGTTCAAATTTGATATCATGCTACCTGATAAAATAAAAATTATAGTTTAAAATGAATAAAGTACTTATTCAAAATTAATGAACTGGTAGTTCAAAATAAATAACGTACTAGTTCAAAATGAATAAAGTACTGGTTCAAACTAAATAAATTACGAGTTCAAAATTGATATCATGCTATCTAATTAAATAAAAATAATGGCTCAAAATGAATAAAGTATTAGTTCAAACTGAATAAATTGCAGGTTCAAAATTAATATTATGCTCTGATAAAATAAAAATAATGGTTCAAAATGAATAAAGTAGTGGTTCAAAATTACTAAACTACTGGTTTAAACTGAATAAACTTTCAAAATTGATATCATGCTACCTGATAAAATAAAAATCATGGTTCAAAATAATAAATTACTAGTTAAATGAATAAACTACTGGCTCAAAATAAATAAACTAATGGTTCAAACTGAATAAACTACTAGTTCAAAATTCATACACTATATGTGCAAAATCAATATAGTATTTCATATGTTATACTAATAGTTCATAAAATACTGTCATATTTGATAAATTAACAGTAGTTCAAAATGATAGTTTTTATAAATGCAAATTGAATAAATTACTGGTTCAAAATAAATAAACTATTGGTTCAAAATTAATAAACTACTGGTTCAAACAAAATAAACTATTGGTTCAAGATGAATAAACTATTGGTTCAAAATTCTAAATGACACTAACATTGAATGCTTAAAATAATAATATCTCAATCATAAGTTAGAAGATAGATACTTAAACATTAGGAGATAAATCCTCAGAGAACCTATATGCAAAACTACATCAACAATTTTAACTGTTTCACTTTGACATTTTAAACCGTCTTTTATTTTTTTTAATTTTAAATGACATCAAACGATATCATTTCAATAAAGAGTGTATCACACACAATTTAAGGAGTATTGTGACCCGTAGGTGCATAGTACCCACGAAGCACAGTAAAATTTGTATCTTCAAAAGCTTGTGGATTTTCCTTTTTCTTTTCTCTAACCCGCACCTACAACCTAACTTCCATCTCTCATAAAATTTGAACTCAAAGTATAACTCTTTAGAGGAAATAAAAAATCTCAACTGCTTCAATTATCTAGATCCCCGAAAGCTTTGTGCATTGGCAGTATACTTTTTGCATCATAACATTTTCTATTTTGACATATACAAAATGTATCCTTTGTCAAAATTAAAATTGATTAATAATACTAATTTTATGTTATTTGACCCCAAAAAAAATTACAAGGAAAATTCAAATATATGTTAAAGAATTATGACATTGAATGCTGCCTAAAGTGGTATCTGTCTATGGGAGTGGAAACATTACTCATTTGAACAACATAATCCACATGGTCCTCCTCTATTATTATGGTGATGTTGTGACAATGATAAATTGTGGTAATGAAGAAGGAGGAGGGGGTTGGGATGAGGTGTGGGATGGAGACAATAAATATCTTGTTGGCCAATGATGACGTGGCAGCCTTCAATTTGGTGGCTACCCAATAGTCAATTATTAGTCCTCTCAATCTTCTATGTAATTTTGTACTCACCCATTGGCAATGAAGTGATGTGGCCTCGGTTTAGAATCTTTTGTTAGAAATTTAGGGGTGACATTGCAGGCCGTGCTTATCCATCTAAAAGAAAATAAAGTCTTAGATAAGATCACAAAAAAAGGGTTCTTTCTCATACTTTATGGCTTTTCTCTCTCCTCTATCATTTACCCTTTTATCTACTTGAAATCATAATAAGATAAAATATCTATTACCGGTAGTGATTCATTTATTTAGTTACTTGAGCACGGAACGATTTTGTCAAGAGTGATATTTTGTATAAAGATTTCTGCTCATTTGATTTGTAGGGGGAGAATTTTTACAGCCGTAACTGTTTGACTACGCTGCCTGATTTCTTTTTCTTGCTTATAAAACATAACTCTTTACGTGTTTTAAAAGGTGATACACTCGTTTCATAAGGTATTTTCTTAATTCTGTTGACAATAACTATTGCAGAAAAAAAAAAAAAAAACGACCATGTATGAGGCTATGCAACTAGCTTACAAATTTTGAAGGCATTAAGTAGCTTAGTATTTATAAATGTAGAGGCATTTTCGGCCAAATTTTTAACTTTTTTCGTTCAAATTTATAGTTACATTTTGCACATACATGTGGATGCTATATAACTCATCAAGTTAGACAAAAAAAAAAAATGCCAGGAGTGAATAATGTGTTACTTTTTCAGAATTGTAAGAAAGAAAAAGATAAAGAGCACATAAATAATTTGATTGATTACATTCATTATAATATTATGACCAAGATCAACTAATATATGAGTTTTTTCAATATTATTTCATAATAATTAAATAAATAATTTTTAATTGTTAGGTTTTACAAACATGAACCACCGCCCATAGATGCCATGGCTCCATTGTTTAAGCTGTTTCCCACATTTTTTTCTCTTATCTGCACACTTAAATTATATATATAATATATACATATATATTTAATTAATAAATAATGCCCTCTGCTTAACGTAGAGCATCTTTCGTACAATAATAATTGGAATGGCACATCATGATTTTCTCGAACATCGTGAAGAGAAAAAAAAAAAAAATTTCGTTGAAAATGCGGGGCCCAGGGGATGGTGAGAGAAAAGAAAAGGTGTGGGTCCTACTTCTAAGCTTGTAAATCCATCATACGACCACGTAATCTTAGGAACAGTTGAACATGTCCCCATCTCACGTGGCGATGAGTCATCGTCGTGTACGAAGCCCCTAGGCGCGCTCTCTCTCTCTCTCTCTCTCTCTGTCTCTCTCCTTTTTTTTTTTGAGATCATTGTCTTAGTAATTAACTACTAATCATATGGAGACACCTAATTATCGTATCTTTTTTCTTTTTGGGTTAAATTTTGTGGAGACTAATAAGATGCTTCAAATTTTAGTTTTAATTTTCTGAATTAACCTATATATTACCGATTTATCATAATTTTTATTTTTTCTATTAATGGGATAATGTGGACATGTGGTGTGGGTTTTTGTGTGTGTGTGTGTTTTGGGGGGGGGGGGGGAACATAGTGGTGCAAGTGGTGAGGAACAGTATTGGGCTTATTTGTTCAAGTAATGATGGTGGTAATAATGGTGTAGTCATGGTGGGTTTGGGGTTGAATTAGTTGGGATTGAGTGTATAATTTTCTTGTGCTTTTAGAATTAGCCTTTCTTTTCTTTTCTTTTTTTTTGGGTCCTAGAATTTGTGGAATTAAATTTTTTTTTTTACATGGAGTGAAATACATAATTTTTTGAATTTACAGGGTTATCTTTATGTTTTTTCTCTTTTTCTTGATCCAATTGTTGTGGGGGGACCCATGTTATCCTTTTGTCAAGAAGCTCAATATGACTTTGCACGTTAAGATAATGTACGAAAAGATTGTCTTCACGCGTGAATAACATCTAGTTTTATACTCAACAATTTCAATTGGCTTTTTGTTTTTGAAATCTTTCCTCTATAGAGTTTTGAAATGTTAACATGTTCCTTTCGCCCAAAAGAAAAGTGGTCGGGAGATTAATTTGGCAACATTCAATTACCAATTGATACTCATCACTCCAATGCCGTTAGAACCAAGCAAGCAAGAGAATCTTCATGAGAGTTTCTATAGCATTGCCCTTCAATAGACAAAATTTTGTTTTGTCTATTTGTAGCTCAAAAAAGAAAAGATGAATTGTGATTTGAACAACTCACAAGGGGCCAAGAATGTTACTATCGACATGAATTGTGGTGAAAGAAAGAGTTTGCTTTTGCAATCATCTTTCAATACTCCATTAGAAAATGAAGGGCCTTTGTTTTTTCTTTTTCTCTTTCTTTTTTTCTCCTTTTCCTATTTCGTTCACTTCATTGAACCCTATACATTTCTAGACTACATATTTTCATTGTGTGCGCGACTTCTAAACCTGAGAATTTTTAGGTCCAAAAGGTTGTGCAAAGACTACGGCCATTCATATTGGATTTTTTTTTTTTTAATGAAAAAGTATTTTCTTTTTGGAAAAAGGATATGCTTTTTGTTAAGCATTAGGTTTAGCTTTTAAAAAAGAAAAGTTAAACTCTTAAAAAAAAAGTTAAAATTCAAAAATTTTTAAAAGTAAAAAAATTTTAACTTCTCAAAGAACAAATTGTTCAAAAGTTATAAGAAAAACACGAAAAAGACTAATCGATACAAATCTTGAATTAGATTGATTTAAATTATACATTCATTTTTATATTCGTACAATAGATATTATTGTCTTATTTAAACCTAACCAATAAAATAATCTTATTTTCAAAGTTTAACCGTTAAAGAGGAACTCAGTTTATGTTTATTTATATAATCTTTGATACGCCCCTCACATATTGGTTGGATAATTTAGTCGTGTTTTGCTTTGATATGCCTTGGTTCCTCACGCATGTTGGGAAGGCTGGGGTTTGCCCTTAAAAGGCACTTCGTGAGGAAGAAGAGTCAAGTGTGCTCATATGTCGCTCTGCCCCTCATCTCTTGGCCAATGTGAAAAGATTTACGCCATATCAAATGCCTCCCAGGACGAGGGATTATAAGTAAGTCCTGGAGGTTTCCATAGACGTTATGATTTTTTATTTAACACGTCCACCTAGCGTCGATTACAAGGTATTATTTTTCTTACCTCTTCACGTTTAGAGAGAGGAGTGGGGGGTTTTATTTGTCCTTAAACATAGTAAAGTAGAGCAATAGTACTTAAAAGTAACTCAATCTCTCATTTCTTGATCGATATCTAAGATTTACACCATACCAATTTCCATTGAGATCTTTTGAAGTATTATAATATTGAAACGATAATACTTCAAAATATGGATGGTATGCAAATACATGTAGAATGACTTCACTTATTAGAATTTCTTTTCCTTCTTTTCCCTAAAACATGTCCATGAAGGTAAAGTTCCAAAGTTATCACAGCAATAAAATTAGGATAGAAAAACATTTTGTCAAATTAAAACTGTTTGGGCCAAAAATTGTTGGACCTAAGGAGGTCTGTAAACGCACTCAGACCAAGGCCTAGTTGGTTGGGCCGTATGCTGAAGAACCCAAGGTCAAGGCCCAGGACTCGATGGGAGGTGATCACTCCACGCTTCTGGAATACTAGAATACGGTTGTAATTAGGGGTCCACTTGGTCTCTCCCTACAATATGCGCAAGGAATGATAAACACGATCTGTTGCAGTAAAGCTAAGCATAACAGTTAGCAGAAATTGATTAGAATACGTTGGAAAACTCAAGGATGTGAGGGACTTTACCATCCTGGAGTTTATAAAGGTACGGTTCACTAGAGGAGAAAACAGACACGGAAGCTGACTTATCCGTATATACGTTTCCTTTAAGCCTACCCTCATAACTATTTCCTATCCTAGTCCCATGGCGACTAAAATATTGACTTGAGCATCAGAGAATCTTTAGCCAACACCACACAGGTGTCAAGATATTTCGCCTTTTGATCTTGCAAGTTATCGGGGCCCCAATTAACTTTGTCCATAATTGAAGAAATCACCCTCTACAAAAACTTATTATAACCGAATATCTATTCTTAAACTTTTTGCAATGACTAAGGTGGATTTAGACATATTTCCCAGTGACAATCATAACACATAATCTCACAACTATATATATTGGCCATTTTGTATGGTAGAACTGGATTATATTCCTAGTGCACAATGCATAAATGCACTTAAGCTCAACACGTTTGACCAATTTCATTTTCCAGTCAATCCAAGACAAATAGAGAAAATGTAGTGATTTTAGACTATTGAATCACGCCAAGTGCAAAAAGCTAAAAATTGATGCTGGCTGCCAACATCAGCCACAGACATTTGATAGCCATGTACAAAGTCCTAAAACTCTACAACGAATCTAGATATTATCATCTCTCAACAATCAACATCCCATACAGAAACAGTAAATAATAACATGTCATATAGACGCTGAGAGGCTGCTATTTTTCATGTAAGAACATACACTCCTGAGTGAAAATTTTTGGTTCTGCAGAATTTGTTAGAATTTGTTATCTGCAGGTTCCTTCAATCCCTCTCTCAAAGGTGTAATCAAGACATAGCAAAGTGTTCTGCAAGTTCAGCGAGGACACCTTCGCTCACGCTAAAGTTTAGAATCTCGAGCGCAAGGCTGAACCACTGTCATAGGTTTGAAAAATAACCATCTCCGGTTTCAGATCGACTAACGTGAAATACAATTTCAAGTTACTATACAAAACCTTTGACAACCATTAACAAGTGCCAGTGTATGTATGATCATATATAAGTTCATGTAAACGTGGCGACACACACAGAGTGCAAAATGCTCGAGCAAGGTCAGTAGATGGGGCAATATCAATCATAGGGTTCATCTACATGGTTTGGCAAACTGAAAAGGCTGTAAAAATTTCCAGGAAATTTAGGAATAGACTACTCATCAAAGAACAGATATATGATGACAATTCACATTTGACAATATATTCAGTGAGCGCAATGAAACCGAAATAGGAGGCAAGTCTTGAATGAAAATATCAGTATGGCTTGCGTAGGGGATGAGCATAGGCATGATTGAAGACTCCAAAGAAAACAGAAGCAGCAGGCGCTCCAGCAGAAGGGTTCTGCTGTATGTCCATTCCAGATAAATGAGCAATTCATTGCACAGTTCTTTGTGTTTTCATGGTTTCTGGCCGAATCAAAATGCTGGTGATAGGTACGCTACAATTATGAACCTCAGAGAACCAACAAATTTTTGGATATACGTTGTCCATAATTATGCTGATTGGTTTTTAATTCTTGATGCACACACGTCCACGCACAGAGGGAAGGAGAGAGGGGGATGTCAACCTTTGCTTGTTTTCCATCTTGAAAACAGAATCTCCTCGCTGTGTGGCCTAGGCGGGGGGGGGGGGGGTGACTGTGGGACTTCCCTTATTTTTGTGTCTCCCAGAAAACTCATGCCCTAGGTGAGAGATGTGCTATAATGGCAAAGACAAAGGATTGCCTCAGCAATGCGAGCTAACCCCAAAATCCCATCCCTGTGGACTTTAGTAATCTGATCTGTTGCTTGAGAGCTATCATCTTTGTCGGCATCTACCTCTCTTACCTTTTTATGAAACCTACGGTCACATTTCCAGCTACGAGGGCAAACGGCAGCTGTCACAAAAATGTGTCATATAGGTAAAATACCCATCATACAACCATAGAGAAAAGCCTGTTCCTTCTAAAAACAATACAAAAGTCCGTGTTCAAGAGATCCCTAAACAAATGGGAAAAGTGAAAGAGACAAATATGAACTGCAACCAGTGAACACCATTAAAAGCTAACCAGGAACATTCTACAATTTCATTTCCTTTATATATTTAAGGGGGAAGGAGTTCTCATGTTCGAATAACTAAGTAATTATATACAGAGCTGACAGGACCAGCTATTTAACAGTTGCAGATCCCTACAGAGCTACCCCTAGAGGATTGCTGTAAAAATGAAAACAATCCTTCAATATTTTTCAGTACGGACTAACCTAGGAAGCTTCATATATGCCACACAAAATCGCTTACCAGAATCTTTGAAGACTGAAAGCAGTGTGAATTAAATGTATTGCCATGATGCAATTGGCATCAAGAACTCCAGCCATCAGCAACCAATTTGACCACGGGAAGTTAGAAAGCAGAAAGTAAATCAATCAAGTTAACATCTTCTCATAATGCTCACGAGATTCTTCCCAATCTCGTCTTTTGCTTGTTCAGACACAGGGAAATCACCAATGTACATGTCAAAGAAAGCCCCTGGAAATACAAGAACATGTCAAAATCTTAGGGTCTGTTTGGTTCAAATTAACATATTTTACTTCTTATTTTCTTAGAACATTAAAATTTTTAAGATTTACTTTTCTGGGTTTTCTAGGAACTCAATTTTGAATATTAGAGTTATTTCACTATTGGAGACCATCATAGGCAATTAGCTTGATTCGGTCTTCCTCCAATATACTACAAGTGTTTCTCATGTCTAACCATGACATCCGACAAGCTTGATCGGTTTGCGTGCAATATACTACAAGTGTTTTTTGTAGCTGGCGTTGACAAGAATGCCAGCTCACAGAAAACTAGAATCTTTCTAAAGCCATCCAATGATTCCGGAACAAAGTCAGAAATGTTGCCTTCACAGACCTCACCGGGAGCACCATATTGCTGCAATGGCTGGTTGTGACAGTGCTGTAGATGGTACGATGGAAGAGAGATGGCTGTGGGACTTCTGAGGCATGTTCTGGGGCAAAGGAATAGAGAGAAAAGATTGGACTGCGGGATGAATGTAGACTGCCCAAGAGTATCGGTGGTTGTGCTCATAAGGTTAAAAATGGGAGACTGCAAAAGGAAGAACGTGAGCTGTGATGGCTGAATGGAGACTGGGTGATGGGAGGTGCACATTATGTGGGCTGTTTTTGCTTTTGCAGACGTCAAAACAGGTGTCTAGCAATTATGCATGTTTTCTGCCCCTTATCTACTTTTGAGATTTCCTTATCCATCACCCAAAAATATCACCTTTCCACACTATGAGTTATTCTAGGTTTAATTGGATATGGAAACTTTTTCCACAGACAGAACAAGACCTTATCTCTACCCTTCACAACCTTTATTTTCCTTTTTGTTCTCAGCCAAATACATGACAAAAAGATATTGACCACATTATATTCAAATAGAAAGGATGTCAAGTGTCCCAATTAACGAACCGAAAGGAATAAGCACTTACTGCATAAGTCCTTGCTATGAACTGCTCCAACCTGATTACCCCCAACTGCAGAAATAAAATTTCATGGTAAGGAAACCAGCCTCACAGAGATAAATAATCGAGAATGACTCTCGCTATATAGTGGTGTGGTGATTGGGAGAGAACATTTCAAATGCATCTATTGAAAGTTCATAACTCATTCTTTGTTTGAAACTTAAACATTCTTACTTTCAGTAATGAAATGTCCATCAGCGGTACGTCGAAAGTCGATAGTTGTTCCCTGTAGATCTTCAATTCTAAGTAAGAAGCACTATAATACGGGACCCAGATAAAGGACACAAATCAAAATAACTTATTACCACTTGTAGAGGGATATCTTCAGAAAAGAAGGAGCCAAATGTTTTTAAACAGTTGTAATCAGTTTCAGGGTTTGCCTGTAATGATTTGAAATGTAATGTTCAATATTCAGAAAAACATAATCATGGTAGGAAGAAAGTTTTCCAGTTAAATATGTAATATTGCAGGTCTTAAGGGCTCACCTTCACTAGTCGGGCTCGAAGAGATTTCTCAAATGCACTGCACAATACAAAATTAAACAGTGAAATATAATCATTTGAAGGAAAAAGCAATAAACATGGAATTATTCAGAGCAAGTTTGGCATTCAGTTGAGAAATTTAGTTTTGTGAAAAGACCTTTTCAAAAGGAATGTTTAGATAAATGGACTTTTGGTTAAAACAAAAATGTGTTTGGTTATTTTTACGTGAAATGAACTTTTATTAAATAAGATGGTGTTTGATTTTACATTTGGAAATAACTGTTGATTGCCTAAATTACTGAAATGGACATTTTGAACTAATATTGTTTGCTTTCTATAATATACTATTTTATTCATATTTCTATTTGTTTGAAAAAAATCTTTAAAAAAGTTAAAGTTATAATTCAAAATATTAATAACAAACATAAAATATATTAGCAAAAATACAACCATAGATCATTGCAATTTAATGAGAATAGAGATAGGAAAAAGAGGGGTAGCTATTGGCATAATGAAAAATTAAAGAGGATATTTTTTTCCAAAAAACATACTAAAACACCGTTGCCAGAAAGGCAGATGGAGAAGTTAAAAATTTTAGCCTCAAAACTCAGTTGACTTTTAATCAAAACCAACTTTTAGAATGTAAAAACAAACAGCCTTGTTTTCTTTAAATGGACTTTTAAATTCTAAAGGTTAGTTTGGCTCTCCAAAACGGAAAACCAAATTGCCTCTCAAGCTTTTGCAGTAATCTAACAATCCTCATATAGGTCTCTTTTGTAAATCTTGCTTCTTTGTGCTAATGTGTTATTGGGTTTTATGTTAATATGATATTGGAACCACCTAAGTGAACTCTCTAAATACAGTTATTCTTGCATACAAGCAAAAACAGTTAGTCTAACTAAATTTAGACCCCATACTCCCTGCTGCTCACGTTGAGGTCTGCATGCAACTGAAGCAAGATGCGACTAAGCCAACTCATCCCCTCAAGGACGCTTCACTTTCTCATGCCTCACCAGATATTTACATCTTTAAAAACACGGCAACTAAGAGGGTAATAGTTTCTCCAAGATCAACATCAATAAATTTCATAAACGTGGAAGAAAATACAGCTAAAATGAACTTTAACTGGATACCGCCAAAGGGTATCATGCTATGTTATAACTGAATCTTGGCAAGTTGATTTTTCATATGTTTAATATATTAATCTGATTTAGCAAAGATCTACTAAAAAATTTCGAGAGCAAGTGCTCAAGTGTCTTCTCGTATTGAAAGACCACATCCATACACTCACAGTAGAGCAAACTTCAAATCAACACTATAAATATATCACAATTAGATAGCTGAAATACTTTAAACTTATTCCCACTTAAATTGGAAACCCAGCAGCACAGAGAGAGATCTGAACTCTGATAATAAAGATCAGTATGTAAACATTGGTATCAGGTACAAGGTTTCATTGGTATTCCTGTGGACACGTATCAGAGGTTGGGCAATTCCAAGTGTTCATACACATCCACACACACACACACACACACACACACAGAGCAGAAAGTTTATGATTGTCTTTTATGAACAGTTCTAGTCAGTGAAATTATTTCTATTCAGTACACCTGTAGCAAGTTCATCTAGTGTAAAATGTCAAAAGAGAAAATCCAAGGTATATTTGTTTATTTCAATGAATATCACCCAAAAACAAGTAGACTTACTCTCTGACAGTATTAATTTTGATGCCATTGCAACTAACAACAAGCCTAACAGTCATGTTGATATCCTCCCTGCAAAAAATACACCAAATCTTTATGAGGCCCAAACAGCAATTTTTCCAGGTTCTTCTTCAGCTATAATTTGTAGGATAGTTGATAAACTAGAGAAAAGGTAAGATGAACAAGGGCATCAAATGATGTGGCCAACTAGCTAAAGGAATTACTGCCAATAACCAAGCAGAAGGGGAAAAACCTAGTTGGCCCAGCACTAACACAGAAGTAGAAGGAGCCAACTTCATTCCCTAATCATATTATCAGCAAGTAATAACAGATCATGTACAACCAATGGCTGTATATTTTTCAACAGCTTTTAACAAGCATTACTCAATGATCATTTAAAGGATGGCCTCCATGCCCATCACATATAAATTTTGTTTTCAAAAGAAGTCCACATCTTAGCCATAGGTTAGATCACCATATCAAGCATATATGTAAACTTAGTCCCAAAGAAAACTCAAGATGCGACCAGAATCAAAGTTTGTTTAGTGTTCCTAAATTTAATGCTTGAGAAGAAGATACGAATCAGATAGAATGCTGCAAGTACTGAAATGTAAAAGCTGAAGCTGGGAAAACTATTCCACAACTGTTATCGTGTAAAAAGTGACCACTAGATAATTGAAATGAGTACATAGCAAAAATTAAACAAAGAGAAACTCAGAAGATACATCAGTGTAAATTTAATACACCAAAAAAGATACCACCTCCCACAATAACAAACATGCACAACATACAAGAAAGACGAATATTCTTCTACACATAAAATGCTTGGTTTCTTTGTGATGTTTCAGGATTTCCAATGGTAGATTAATGCAGAGTCTATAAATAATCTTTAATGGTCCCATGCAATAAAGGGCAAGCAGTGTCCTTGGGAAGTTAGGTGATTGGTCTTAAGCCATAAGGAATTTGATTAACTCTTGAAAAACTAATCTACTAATAAATTAAATATATATGCTGCGATGCTGTGGTGCTATAATCCTAGTACCTGAGGAGGTCCTCATAAAAATCACTGCATTTGCTTACGTCACCAACAGGAATTGAAGCATACTTTGAGCCCAATTTCTTGCATATGTCAAGAGGATGAATATCTGTGGATAAAGATCTTTAGAAGAACTTTTGAAAGTTAAATATGGGAAACAAATAGGAGTCAAGTGAGGAATAGGAACTTACAAAAACCGAAAGCATAGACCTTTAGAGATTTGACTTTTACTATCTTCATAATTTTGGATCCAGTTCCAACAAGCACCTGAGATACAAGTGGAAGTTTTCAATAGAGTACAAAAGCTTCACAGATTTATACAACGAATAGGTATGACTCACAAACATTACACGTTTTTGGAGCTTATGTGATGATGTCGATCATATCTTCACATCAAGAATGTGCAGTTTTCTATGCGAGAGAGGGGAAGGGGGTAAATTGGCATGAAAGCTGAAGCATTAAACAGAACCGCTAAGTTTTACATCTACACAAAATTAAAGAGGCTTTCTGAAACATAAAGCACGAAATGAACAAGCCAATGCAACAAGGGAAGCACAACATGTTCAAAGCATTATAGTTCAATCAAAAGTCTGTCTAGGAAGAAAAAAATAGTTTCTAAATCCAAATCGATTGTTGAGATGACATGATGAATCCAAATTCTTATTTCTTTTTGCCATGGGACTTTAGTTGTACCTTCTTGAAGAAATCGCACAAAGACCATCTAACCTAACAATACATTTATCCATGAATCATTATCAACTCTGTCATGGTGTGGATGAATGTGGCTAAAATTGAACAACAGTATGACCTCCCGGAAGCTGCTTGATCACTTTTTTATCAGATAAAATGCAAATAAATAAATGCTTTTATATCATGTGGATGGAAATACAAGAACATTTAGCAGATCACAACGACAATCAGAAAACCTAATTGGAAACCAAAGCAAAGCATGTTACCTTTCAACAACGTAAACAAAGAGATAACTAACAAATATAATCTAAACCACGTATAAGTGAGTTTTGCATGTTTACCTCAGGAGATAAATTAGAAATCTTGTCAACAGCTCCTATATCATCCAAGATAGCTGGAAACTCAATGCCAGTTTTGGGCTCCACTGCATGTCTAGTCCAAGAAAAGTTTTCTAAAGCAAAATTACGACGTGAATGGCCTTGCACCTCACATGGCCTTTCATCTATGCATCTCTGGCTCAGCAAAACACCAGTCTCCAGCGGAACAGCTAATAAATCCGAAGAGCTGATTATGGTACATAAGAGAACTTAGGAAGAAAATTAACTCAAAAAAGTGAACCAGAAGTATCAAGCAAAATCATCTATATATTTTACTCAACCTTGTTGGTGAAGAATTAAAGAGTATAGCATGAAACTGCCAAAGCCATATAATTACCATAAAATGGAAAGACTACAGTCAGGAGGAGGTGACTTACACATTGTTCAATGGAGGAACCAACACCGCAGCTAATGAGAGTGGTGATAAAGATTGAAGACGCTCAGCTTCTTTGCACAATCGCTTCAGCGTGAACCTTGAAATTTTACCAAATATGACCGGGATGGGACATTTCCCTTTATTTCTACTATTGCTGAAGAAACCCATAACATTATGTCCACTAACTGCTGCTTGCTTTAATTGACTTGAAGCTATAGACTTAGAGGAATTTGAGGCATGAGAATTGCCTGACAAATTTCTGTTTATATTGGAGTGTGATCCACTGGCAAACCAAAGTAGTAGACCGCCAGCAAACTTTGAAACACAGTTGAAAACTTCCTGAAGGGCCAGACTTCCGGGAACATACAAGTATCTAGAATTGTCAACAAATGAGGTAATATGGGACAAGAATTGACAGCCAAATCTATGAGGAACGAGTGGATCCATCGGAAACATATTAGACGGACCACCATTAAGGTCCATGAAAAACAACTGATCGTCCCGCATATTCAATAAAATTTCCTGATCAAGATAACTTGTCCAACGATTACTTAGACAAGTTCAAATCTTGGAAACAACCTGGGTAGTTGCTCTCGGGTTCAACTAAATCAAGAACAATCTATATAACTTAATGATGAGTCCAAAATCTGCTCCAACCTTAATTAGAGAAAAAGGGTTATTAACTACTTATAAAGTCTGATGCAGTCCAAGAAAAGGTCAGACCCAAAAGAATGAAGCTCTCTGCGACATAAATATTGAAATTGCCAATCAACATCACATTAAACAAGATTAAAGAGTATCAAATTAATAATCACATAAAAATCTAGTAAATTATACTACTATTAGAAACTGCAGACTAAACGCTTAAAAGATGAAATCTTTTCTTTTCAAGCTATTCGAAACAAAATAAAGGAAAAAAAAAAAAAGTGAATGTTCAACAGAAGTTTAAAAAATTCCATCTTTGTCAAACTTAGGTAATTTTTTCACCCAAAACTTTACAAGATAAATAAAACTAAACTATATAAAATCACGGATCCAGCAAACAAAAATGCTACATACATTGGCATCTAATCTTCAAAACTAAAGCAAAATTTGGATACATTTGCAAATAATGGAGGCATAAAGAAGCCATTAAGAGTGGAAAAAAAAAAAACCCATAAACATGCAACTTTTTTACGATCAAACAACACAATATTTCAACGAAATTTGATATTTCCAAACAATGAAGCTAATTATCAGGTCTACATCATCTAAATATAGGTGTATATATATATATATATATATATATATATATATATATACAGATATACGTATATGTATGTGTGCACATTTGAATGTGGAGCAAAGGGTAAAAAAGAATTGAAAACACTAACCTGAAGAAATTGGGATTTGAATAATAGAATTGAGGGATCAAGAATGAATTTGCAATTTTAAACAAAAGTTGAAAACGGGAATAGCAAAAGGCGATTTTAGGTTGGGAAGAAAAGTTGAAAACGTGGAGAATGAGAAAACGAATATGCTTGCTTTTCAACGGGTGATGTATGAAAAGTCGCCCCGAGGCTTTTATGTATGACCCAAATTAATGCTCTCGTATCTTACATTTTTTTTTTCGAGTTGATTTATTTTTCATAACAAATGATTATTTTATTATAATTCTTTAAATTTATGGATAAATCTTATTTAATTAATTATTTTAGAACTAAAATTTTGATTTAAAAATAATAATGCATATTTATAACATATAATGAAGAATTTTTGGATAAATAATTAATGTTAGTTTAATGCATTTATTGATAATAGGATAGTATAAGGCGTGTTATTTATGCGTTCATTTAAAACTCTCACAATATTAAGAAGGCAAAAACTTTCATATATAAAATAAATAATAGAAATATTAGAGGTTTAATATAAAAACTAAATTACATTTTATTAATTTAAAACATAGTAGTATCTTCGTATTTATACATAGTTAAATATAAATTTCCATATAAATCATGATCTTTTTACTAACTAAAGACATAGTATTATCAAATTTATAGATAGCATTAGGTAACACATGATTGGCAAAAAATTAGATCAAACTAATCTCATTAGTCCTAGTTGTACCGATAGAGTAAAATTCATATAAGCAATCCCCATTTGTTTTCTACAAATTTATTTAAATAGTGATACTTACTAGAATAAGACTTGTTTGATTTGAATGGATTTACTTCAAGAATGGGAATAATACTTCTTTTGTTAATAGTTGTTAAAAAAAATATAGAAATAGTTCCAAAAGTAGTAAAAGTTATTGAATAATAAAAGGGGGAAAATGAAAAAAGGAAAAGGAAAAAAAAAATAATAATAATAATAAAGCGAGGTTAGTTTTAAACTGCTGGTCCCCCAACAGAAAAGACGGGTGATTTGATTTCAGACGTTTCCATGTTGCTTCTACGTGATGGATCGTTTGTTTGATTTGGATTCCATTCGTATGATTCTCCGACCACTTTTTGAGTTCACATACATTGGCCTCTGCAACTTACCTTATGACCTCTGTGTCCCTTCTTGCCATCTCACTTCTTTTGTTTCGATTCATAATCTCTCATTTTCTTTTGTATTTCCTTTTTACCTGTATAATTTTTTTTTGGTAATGTAATTTTGTTGTGTAAACAGCTTTTGTTCTTTGGTTGGTTTTGGCACAATACGTGTCTAGCCTTATGGGCTGTTTTTGATTTCGATAAGAGACCTTATTTCATTACACGAAATTATCTACTCCTATTTTTCAGTGTAGAAGCCATATGTCCTCAATAACAAAAATAATTAAATATGTGGAAGAGTTTGACTAAAAATTATCTAATAACGAATAAATTATTAGAAATTTATATAATATTGGCAAATCTTTATTTTACGCCCCTGATACAAACCTGATGACCTATATGTCCCTTTATGGCCACCCCAGTTCTTTCCTTTTGATTCTTTTTCTTCTTTTTTTTTTTTGCATTTTATTTTTACTAATATTTTCTTTTTTATATATATAATATAATTTTGTTTTATAACAGTTTTAACTCTTCTACTGATTTTAGTACCATATAAGTTTGTTTAATCTTATGGGTTGTTTCTAATTTTTGTCCGAGACCTTTTTTTATTATACTCACTTAACTTCTCCTTATCTTCTAGTCCTGGCTAAGTCATTCTAAATGTTCGATATCACTGGTGCGATTATGATTTATTTTCAGAGTTATGTTATGTTGTTCAAGACTTTAATCCTTTTATATTTATGTTAATTATTTCTTGTACTTATATTGATGCTTGTATTAAATGTTACCATTTTTTTATACGAAAAGAGAAATAGTTATATTTGAGTCTTAATCCACTTTTTTGGTCAATAGTTTTAGTTTTAGGCCACTTCGGGCAAGTACAAAGGTTTATAAACATATCTTTTTAAAAAAGGAAAAAAAATATTGAGATCTAGTTAATAAATGATTTATCATAACTTTTTGTTTTGCCGGTCAATCTCCACTGAATGTAATGATAAATCTAAAATTTTTATTTAAATAGTACTAAAATTATGTTATTTAGCATTTATGTATAAATAATTATTTCTAGTGAGCCTAAAATCACTAGGATATAAGTAATTGTTGTCCATGGAGCTATATTGGTTTTTCTTTTTCTCTGACTAAGTTTATTTTAAAATTACCCAAATTTTCAAAAGATACAATTTTAACTCAATTTTTAGTACTTTTGCTGTTCTGCCTTGGAATCAAAAGGACTATAGGCCTACTGACCCATAAATAAATCTACATATGATTGCAAGATTAATTTAGCAAAAGCGAAATTAGATGGGGAAAAAATGCAGATATCATTCATTGAAGTTCTCATTTCATTTGAAAAACTAATAAAAATTTATCACTTGAAAATTAGATTTAGACATTATGATATGGACCTTATGAGACGAGGGCCAAAGAATATAATATAAATATGACAGAGCATTGCCCATGGTGTTTCACAAAATAAGATATATTTTAACTATATTTGGATCCCTTAGTACTCTCAATTGAACTGTTCGTATTATTTTGCTAACTATCAACTGATCAATATTTAATATATTTTTATAATATTAAATCAGTTGATTACTATTTAATATATTTTTATAACATTATAATAAAGATTATACAAAAAATCATAAGATATTATATTAGTTTTAAATACTGAACAGCAGTTCCACAAAGACAAGATTACCTAATTTTGAGGGCAAATAGGCCAACCCCACCGGCAATGATCGCCGTCCATGAGCCGCAAGTCACAATATTCACATGCAATGTTTATTCTGTCTGTCTCTTACTTTACATTTAGACTTTTCAAATAAAGAAATCAAAAAAAAAAAAAAAAAGGTTTCGTCTCTGAAAAAAAAAATTGCAATTGTCCGTAGAGGGAGTAAACTCTACATGCACATAAAACCTATTCTTTATATAAAGTTTGCATGCAAAATACAAAACCAAAATACCTATGTAATATTCTATATCGTATATCAATATTAAAGTGCATATTTGTGTAACTTATAAATAGATATTGTGAATATAATAACAACTTACATTAACTACTTCAAACCCGTCTTTTGAAACTTAAATAATTATTTATTATATTTATAATACAAATTTCTCTAGAGAACCTATAGTTCGGGGCATGACAAGTCCAAAGTATTACATGCTAATCGTGAATATGGTATCTTTGCAAACGATTTCGTGTGGGCAAACACAGAAGAAAGCAGATACTTGGGGGCACTTCTTTTCCAAGAAAGAGACGCTTGAAATACGTGGAACGTGAGGAGTTTCCAGCCTGTTTGTCTAACTAAGCTTACATGGAACTTATAAGCTGCAAATAGTGAAAAATATGTGAAAGGATTTTTTTTCTAAAAACTTATAAGCTACAAATAAGCAGATCCAAACAGGCTCTTCAAAACGAAACGAGATGGCCAAGATATGCATGAAGATCCCAAAACTTGACCTTTACGAGATATACGTACACTAAGATTTCATCTTAAAACCAATTGATTTGAAACAAGAGCATATATTCCAACAAAAGTAAATTCTAAAAATAGGACTGATCCCATTTTCTCGTGCAAAACTGCGTTTTAGACAAGACTTGTTATCTAGACATGCAAAGCAGTGATAACACTTCAAACTAACTCAAGTTCATAACTAGTAAAGTTAATTAAGATTTTACACAACAGAGACGAAAATTTCACAATACTAAAGCAGAAGATATGGAAAACTGGCTTAAGCATAAGATTACAAAGGATTAACAGAAACAAGATAATATCTTCATTGGTTTGATGTATACCCGGCAGATGGAACAATTTGGTACGCTTTTTAATCTAATGAAAAAATCAAGAGTATACCAAACTCATTTTTCTTTTTGCCAAAAATTGCGAGATTTTAAAGTTTTTAACCTGTGGAATGAGATATGCCAGCTGCTTGATGAGTTTAACCTTGTCAAAAACCTCTTTCAATGCTCTGAATATGGACAAATCTCTTGCAAGAACTGCTAAGGTTCTACAACAAACCGGCTTCAAAGAGGTTTCTCCTTCTCAGTGTCTCATCTACCAGTTTGAAAGTCTTCTTTACAACCTTCTGATCAAGGGCAGTGGTTCTGTAGATCTTAAAGACTCTATCCACGCGATCAGGGGTAGTGCTTTGAAAATATAGCTCTTCAAATTTCTTCTTGACAAACCTACATTTATATCATGCAAAACTAAAATGAAAAATCAAAATTGAGCACATAAATTGATTTAAATGACATTAGATATACCATCCCTCCAAATTTAAAGGACAAAAGGGAAATGTCATTCTACAGAAGGGAAATAGAAATTGAAAGGAAAACACTGGCATTCAGGAAATATGTGGTAAAGTATTTCAGTTTAGTTGAGTTCATTCCATATCCAATAGCAATCTTCCACACGACAGTTCCTACATTCATGTTCACATGGTATTCTAATGGGTGGCATTTGCATGATATCCATTGAACTATTCCTAGAAAATTGTGACTGCTTCCCTCTTGCTATAGTTCGGAAAGTTATAGTGATCGTAATATCAGCCAAGAACTAGTGATCGTAATATCAGCAAAAAGGAGGATAGAGAGAAAAATTCTGGTACCACCTCATGAATGCAGACTTTTTCTGGGAAGTTGAATTGAATACTTTCACCATTAGCAAATTCTCAGGAGGATGGGGGCTAAGAATCCAATAATTCTCATGGCCAAAAATAAATAGGAGAATAAATGCTTACTCATATGCATGTTCTATCTCTTGTTTTCCTGTTGAAACAGACTGATAATCTTTGAACCACTCGCACACATTCAGAGGTACCTATCAACATAAAATTTTAAAATGTTATCTTGATAGAAGAGTTTATATTAAAACGTGATCTTGATAGAAGATCCACATATAATAAATAATATGGAAAATAATGTTCCCTTACTTTCAGAATCTTCTTTTCAAATATATCAAACTTGTTCAGGAATAGCATGAAGGATGTTTTCTGCACACAAAACGGAGTTGTAAAATCAGCTGCGGGAAAGAATACTCTCCCCGAAAATAGTGCAGAGAACCTACCAAAGAATTTGAATATATAAAGTTCCTTGATGAGTACTAAAAGTCATGCAATGGTAATAAATAAACCTCAAAACATGGTTGCTTTAAGACCCAATCAAAGAGTTCCTTGGTTTCCATCATCCGATTTTTGGTCTCATCCTCGAATAGAGTTTGATCGTACCTGAAACATGAAAAAAGTCAAGTAGAAGTTAGAATATAGGCATAGTGGTCATTGTTCAATAGTCTAGCAAGTAATGCAAACTCAGCAACATAATAAAATTTCCTCTCAAGGAATTTCATGCAGCATTCCCAAAAGAGCAAGACAGAACCAATAAACAGGAGCAGAAACTCTTACTCGCTTATGGCAGCACAGAATATTACAGCTGTGACACCCTCAAATAAATGTATCCACTTTCTTCTCTCATTTCTCTGCCCTCCAACATCAAATAGTCGATATACTTCACCACTCTTTTTGTTTTCTCCGACTGGACTGTACACATATTGACAGTCATTCAGCACTTCAATGAAAATATACACAAAATGTACAGAAGTTTTAAATGACACAGCTGTGCAGCATTAAAGCTATTCCTATGGATAAGTATAATATTAAGTTATTAAGTTCAGAGGAAGTGAGAATTTAAAAAAAAAAAAAAAAAAAGAGCAGGCAAAATACGGTTGAGTGGATCGCTTGTCAGAACTAAATACAGATAGGAAATGCCTTGTAAAATTTGAAGGCTCCACATTACAGATTGCAAAGGTTGCAAATGAAGCAAGCTGTCTCTGAATAGCTCATAACCAGCTTTCAAAGGTTACGGTTTGTCTACAGAGTAAATCACCCTAACTTAAACAGAACAACTAAAACTGGTTTAGTTACTATTCTTTCTCATTCTTCTATCACGAGGGGCATATTGTAGGGGAAAGGGGAAGAGCTAGAAAGATATCAATCACCTGAACTGGATTTCTACAACACCAGTTGTACGAACTCTTGCACAAAGAATATCATCCTACAAAAATTAAGAAAAAGTGATGACATCTAAATGGGGAAAGAGAAGGAAAAACAACTAAAAATGAACAAATAATTAAGGCAGTGGTAACAAAAGTAACATCATAGTAATAGAGAAATCATTACGTGCAAAGTAAAAAGAGAAAATGAAATACGAAAAGGAACAAGAACTTAGCACCAAAAGTACAACTTTTCATTGGGAGTACACCAAAGAGAGCGCTAGTACAGTCCTCGAAACAAGAAAAAGAAGCTCGTAGTTTGCATGACATCAATCCAGGATTGATGCAATCACAAGAAAGAAAAGAAAGGAAAAAAAGATGCCATAACATACCTTTGTTGGAACATAATATTCGTCAGACACTCTATTCAAGTTTTCCATAAAATAGTGGGCACAGTCTGGAACTTGAAGTTCATTGCCACGTAAGTAGGTTTCCTACAAGTGATAAATATCAACGGTCAACTGCTTAGATACACTATACAAGTGAGAACCATAAAACCTTTCCTTAAGCATCGGAAAAATAATAAGTTTGTTTGACCACTAGCAGATAGAAATGGTATGGGAAAAAAGCCATGCACGCAGCTAATGCGAAACCTGAATGGCAGGATCTTTCCAAAGAGCTTCGATCTCACATGCACGCTCAGAAGTAAGTGGGGGATAATTCAAACGACCTCCAATCTCTGAGAATTTCTCCCCTATCTCCTGATGAAATAAAATATTTATCACTTTTAGTAATCCTCTTTGAACAAGGGATTGAACAGGGACATACACTTAGTCGGTTTATACATGTGGTATACAATCCTTTAAACTTTGCAATATGTGTTTTAAGTTAAAGAAACAGAGTTAAATGAAATGATAACTCAAACCTTATTCTCAGCAGATACAACATACTTCGCGGGATCTGCTTCACTTTGGGCAAATTCCTTTGACCCGTCATATAATATCTGTCCATTACAATGACGCATCATGAGACAAAATGAGCAATCATTCACCTGATTTGATTCTAATACAAAGGGTCTCCATTAAGCAACCACTATTAACTGTCCTCTACATATTGCAAAAAGGGAAATAACCAACACACCCTTTCAAGTATTCCATACTTTTATTGTCTGATACACGTTGGCGTGGATGACCGGGATGTAACTCTTCAACTCTGACTCATCAAATCCAGTTTGAAACAGAAGTTTTATCTGCAGATGAATTAAGCACAACTAAGTTATGGAGACAAAAGTATGTAGCAAAAGGGAAAAGAATTGAAGAACTTAAAATTATATCTTGCCTGTTTAAAAATAGTGGATTTCCCAGATTCTCCGGCACCTTAGCAGTAAAAACCACAAAGTACAAGTTACTAGATATTTTATTCACACAATCTTAATGCTAAATGATCAACTAAAAAACTACTGGTTCTTCTTAATTATATTTTGCATTGTCCCAAAGTGTCCGACAAAAAGTAAATTTTCAGACAATGTAAGTTCATTAAGATGTGGCGAACAAACTTGTACGAATTGATGCAAACAGAATCGGAAGAAATTGCTGCAATTAGATGCCAAATCAACCAAAGCCTTCACAAAACAAAACAAAAAATTCATGCCAGAGCAAATAAATAACATTCCTAACCAACTGGTTTTTGATTTTATAATTCAAATCCATATCCTCATTATTTAATGTCTCAATTTAGTCAATTCCTCATAGATTCTCCAGCTTGGGAATCATTTAACCTAAGCAACCTCTAAACTTTGTAAGTATCAATTATCAATTCACTAACCCTCATTAAGCTTCTGTATATTTTGAACCTTAATTTCTTTAAATGTCTCTCACGATCACTTTTATTGCGCTTGCAGGAATTTTACCCATAAGTTGAGCCTGGAGGAATTCTTCACTAACTTATCTCACTTAAGGTGATTTTCTCTTTCAAAACATTATTACACAAAGTTTAGAAAATAAATGCATCTCCTAAACTCATGTCCTTGTATATAGAAACTTCACCAAACACCCTAGACTGGAAAAAGGTAAAAGGTTAACTGCATCACAGTAAGCAAATCCAGCTACAAAGGGACATCTTGCCAATGAAACTTAAACAAAAATCAACAAAATTAAATGGGATAAAAACGTAACACCTATAACAATATGGTTCAAATCACACATACCAAGTAGGAGCAGTTTCTGGATATGCTTTTCAGCCTTTGTTTCTTGTTCAATCCTCCGTTCTATCTCTGCAGTCTGAAAATGCATTATTTGAAGCGAAATTAAAGGGTAGTCTGCCAAACGCGGAGGAAGGCAAGGTAAGAGGAACACTTTTCAAGTTTTCAGCAGCTGCAGAGCACACACACAAGTGGGATGTCAGGATTTTGAGTAAGAGAAGAACTTACCTGTGCATTTTCTTCAGCATCAGCTGGACCATACTGCCGGTTTTTACTGCAGAGTAAGCCCATGTTTTCTATTATTGAAGACAGCATAGATGTGATTGTACTCAAGCTACATTAGGCATTAGGACCCTCAGTCTCCGTATCAAACTTTGATGCTATTAACTTTGCAAGGCAAAATCCTGCAAAATGCAACAGACTTCAGCTAAAACTCCCTCCAAAAACAAAAAAGACTTGAACAAATTCTGTACTATAGTTTCTTTCACTTTCAGAGTTCATAGAATGTATTACTGATCGAGAAATCTCGATTATTTACGAAATTATCAGGAAAAGAAAATTCCAGTAACCACATTTGATGCACCAGATGCCCCAAAACCCATTAACCAGAATAATATATAGTCTACATTTCAGGGCGAATTCATTTATAATATCATAAAAGCAAAAGGGTTAGCATTGCCACTGAGTGGTAAGTCTCTTGTCTCTTTTAACCTACCCATTATAACCACTCTATAAACTACTCATCCATACACTGGCTAGCATAACCAACCATATTTCAACCAATCTAAACTCATATCTTATTATATTATATATCTATATGTGCACACACACACACACACAGAGACACACACAGTCTCATACACGCACAAGAAAATGCCAAATTTGCCTTCAAGAATCACTTTAAGACTATTACATTTTACACCATTGTTCAAAGTCAATAATTATCTACTCTTTAACTCCAAACCAATAATACCAAGTACAGCACATAAATTTAACATATTTACAGAAGAATCCAGCCACCAAGTTATCATTCAAATTTATTAACAGCAAAACATAACCATAACAAGCTGTACAGTACATTTTATTTATTTTTTCTTCCATATTTGGCACTGTATTGTAAATTTAATGAAACAATATTAGTTTGGGGAAAAAAAGAGAACAGATAAGTAGACACTAACCAGTGAAGAACAGCAAATATTTGGATCTGTGTGAGAAGAGAGAAGAGAAACACAGTGATCTGAAAAAGCCCCCTGCTTCTTTTTTTCTTTTCCTGTTTTTCTTACAGTGGTGTTGTGCGTTAAAGATGCTTGACCATGGTTAGGTGGATGTAGACTTTTTGACCAACCCACGTTTTCACTGTTGACTGAGAATTTTGTTTTAACGTCCTTGATTTCCACGTCTCGTTGCGTGCTTTCGGTTCTCCTCCTTTTAAATAAACCACTTGTTTACGTTATGTTTGAATTGAAGGAAAAATAAATAAATTTCTATCGGGTCAAGATTAATAAAAGAAAAATCATCAAATAAGTGTGTTTTTCGATAATTGAATTTATGTTGTACTCTTTATATTATTAGAGTCGTTATTACTTCAACTAACAACTTCTTTTGTATAAAAATACGAAGGCTTATACTATGTATATTCTTTCATTAAGGGGTAAATATAATTCAAACAAAAGAATATATGATTTTTTTTATGATCTCTTTTTGCTATAATCTTTTTCAATCAAAATCTCACAAATTAGGCTCCTTTTTTTTAAAAAAAAAAAGGTTATCCAACCTCCTGAATTTAGTGGAACCTTTTCTTTTTTGTCAATAGTAAACTAAAATCTTATATTAAGATAAACATGTATAAAGTGAAGAAAGTTTTGATATGCAAGCAAATGAGGCTCTAAAAGAAGTACACATAAAAAATATTATATCATAATCGCATAACAATTAACATGCAAAGTTGCATAACTAACATCAAAAAATAGGAAAAAAAAATTTATGAAGGAGTGAAAATAGTCTCTAAACATAATGTAATATAGCTAAAAGGGCTCGATGAACTTATACTCACAAATATACCTCATATTACAGGTAGCAATACTTGGAGACCTATTCCGACAAAAAAAAAAAATACTTGGAGACCTATTGAAGTTGAGACTTACAATAACAACGTGAGATCTGAGGTGGATAGATCTAAAGCCTAGTTTTTGAATTTATTCAAATAAAAAATAGTAAAACAAATAACATCATAATTATATAGTGACGCAAGGAGTGAGCCAAAAAGAAAAAAAAAAGAAAAAGAAACACACACACAAAAAAAAAGAAAAAGAGCTTTCAAACTGATTTATTTTTGGGTCAAAGAAAAGTACTTGTTAATAGACAAATTTTCGTACTTATCTAGATATCATCTTTGGACAGCTTGTTTCAGATTAATAATAATAATAACAATTAAAATTACTTTTGGAAGTTTCCGGTCAAACATTTTGAACCCGCGGCAGAAAAATGTAGTCGGCTTGTCCCCGCAATTGCCAAACATTCGGTTTTCGTACGACTCATCAAACTCGTGGTTCAATTTGCAAAGGAAGCGCAGAATGGGCCCACGACTTCATTTTCCAATTAAAACCCAGTATAGAAAAATTCTCAATTTTTACTCGTCATTCTTTAGTGAATTGTCTATTGAGCACAAAGACAGATACCTACTCATAGGGAAATTATTTAGGAATATTCACAAGCAAAGCGCAGAAAAATTCTGTACATTCCGACAAAAAAAAAAAAAAATCTGTACAAATTCAAGTTAAATCTCTTAGGGTCTATTTGGATTGATCTTTTTTAAAAAAGTACTTTTATTAATTTGGAAAACACATTATTTTTATAATACACTGAAAATAAGGTAAGTTATTATTTACTGAAAATAACAACTTTACATTCCCGATTTTTTTGTCATTTAATCGACTGACTTAAGTATCAAAAAGCCGTTAGTCGCCACCATAGCAGTTCTAGTTTTGCTTGTGTCTGCAGGAAGCTTCGCTAGAAAAGTAACCAAGGAGAGTTATTTGATTACTTGCAAAATCAATAAGTATTTGGAGTTACTTTAAAAAAATGAAATTCTCAAAAAAAAAAAAATCAAATACAATTTTTCCCAAAAGCTAGAAATCTCAACTTTTGAAATTTTTTTTTAAAAAAGTTACAAAAAAGTGTTTTTAAAAAATACCAATCTAAACGGACCCATGGGCTTTGTTTGTTTGTAGAAAAATATTTCACTAGAAAAAGTTAAATCTCTTAGGCCCTTTCTGCATTATCTTTATTTTTTCCAAAAAAAAGTTTAAAAAGTTTTTTTAATCTAAAAAACACATATTTTTAGAATAAGTATTTAGATTGACTTTTAGAAAAAAAGAAACTCTTAAAAAAAAAAAAAAAAAAACCTTAAATACAACTTATTGCAGAAGCTAGAAATCTTAGCTTCCCAAAAAAGTATTTTTTTTCAAAAACTATGAAAAAATATTTTTAAAAGAAACTAACTCAAATGAGCCCTTAATTTTCTTTGATATTTTGTGCTTTACAACCCCCCCCCTCCCCAACCAAAAAAAAAAAAGTTCTGTGTTCTGTTCATGTTTAATAGTTAGAGAATTTATAAATTTTGAAGCATTACATTTTTCTCAATTTTTCTAAAGAATATAATATTACTTCCATTATTAAAAAAAATATTTCTGATTCTATTTTATTGATAAGGGCAGCAGAACCAACTTTCTTGAATGCAAAATCAATCAATTTCCTTTGAATGCTCGGTTGTTGTTTTCGCTTGAAGTCTTGCTCTGGGTCGCATCATTATCTCCACTCATGCACTTTCTGTTCAAAAGGCAATCGCATTCACCAGTTGTTGCTATCCTGTTGGAAGATCAAGATCAGCATTCTCTCATAATTAATTAATTATTTTAATATTCTAAACGTTATATATCAATTAGTTATTTTATTTTTAAATTTAAAAACAGAAACAAAAAGTAAAATGTATGATTTTGAATAAAAATAAATGGCTAAGACATAATACCAATATGTTAGAATAAAATACTTATTAGAAGAAGATCCTGATTCAACCCCATTATAAATTTCAGTTTACGAAACAGACCAGCTAACATAGGAGTAAATCAGTTTTAAAATGATACATTAGTGACAAGGTAATAATTAACTAGGATTTTTTTATATAAAAAAAATACATTTTTCCTTAAAAAAGATATTATTTTTCGCAATAAGTGTAGTATTCGGGTTGAATATTAGAAAGGGAAAAAAAAAAGAAATGGAAACTTTTAAAGAAAGCCCAATTTCAAAAGTCTTTTCATAAGTAAAAAATTCAAACTTCTAAAAAAAAAGTCCTCCTTTCAGAAATTAAAAAAAAAAACACTTTAAAGAAAAACTAATTAGGCGGAGCTTTAAAATTCAATTATGCTGTCTTTAAAGAAAAACACTTAGGGTCAGTTTTAAATTTCAAAATACAAGTACATTATTTTTACAATAACTACTTGAATTGATTTCAAAAGAAATTATAACTTCTCAAAGAACAAAAAGAAAAAAAAAAAGAAAAAGAAAGCAGCCAGTCCAAAGGAGGCTGTAGTAGCTATCTATACTTTTCAGACTGTTGGAAAAATTTTTGTTTATCAGACTTCTGGCGTGCAGTCAGAGATTAAAAAAGCCAGGAAGAAAAAGAAATCGTCGCCTGAGAGATTCGAACTCTCGCGGGGAAACCCCATGTACTTAGCAGGCACACGCCTTAACCACTCGGCCAAAGCGACAGGACAATGTTTATTGTATATTAGGTATTCAAATTAACCAAATTTAAGGTAGCATTAGCTCTTCTTTGTTCATTTTTTGATTTGCTAAGTCAAGTGTCAATTTTATTGTTTCGAATTTATAATGTCTCTATGGCTTTTCTTATGACTTAATTAAGATAAGTTTTGAAAAATCAACAAGTGTTGTTCCACTTGGTTTATTGATATATCCCATTACTAAATTAATTTTGGGTGAGATGCATAAATGCTTTTCATGAACCATATACAAATCTCTGATGTCCTATGTTAGTGTGGGATACCTGATACTAAAGTGGTTATAAGTTAGTGCCGTGAGTTAAAACGAGGACTTTTTTGGTTCAACCATTTCGGACAATGACCAAGAAAAGGGGGAATTTTCAGTTGGGGAGGGTGGATCCAAGCCCCATGAGTCATGACCACCAACAATATTTATTATACCTGTGACATTAGTTTTATTTAGAAAGCTCAAGGTTTGCCACGAGGTAAAGTTCGATTTATGGGAAATAATTGCATAATCACTTGGAAGATAACATATTTGTCCTGGGTAAGTCTCCATTTAACCTACTAGTGCAAGTTGTTGAGAGATTAAGCATGAGGCATGAATGACAACTGGGTGAAGTAGAAAGCGTAGTAGAAATATTTTTGAGTTTCAAGATGAAAATTTTAGGATACCCTTTAGTTTGGAACATACACTTGCATAATTCAGTTTGTTATCTGACAGCTTAGAAGGAGCAGATTGAGTTCAATTTGAATAAACTGGCAATGTTTCAGTGTTTGATAGTTGTGCTCTTAAATGCATTATGTTCAGTTGTATAATTGATTGTTAATACTCGGATTTATGAGTTTTCTGTATTGATTTAGGTGTAGGTATGTATATTCTTTACCCAGGGGTGTTGTTGATTGATCTCAGTTGGTCTTTTTTATATTCCAGCTACTCTATATTCCCCGGTCTAATCTTTGAGCCCGAACTGGATATTTCCCTTCATTCTGATCTGATTAGCATAAGTATCTAACCCTTTGCAAGATTTGGTAAAGCTGGAAGGTAAAGAGCACGACTTGTGGTCACAGCATTCGTTGCACTGAAATTTTCGTTTACCATTTGCCTGGCTATTCTTTTGCTAATTAATTAGTTGGTTTCTTTTACAAGATCGGCATTAGTTTTATTCTCACTGCATTCTTCTCTACCTCAAGATTAACAGGTGACTATGAATAAATATCAATGTTTTCCCTTTCCTGCTAGAACGTATAGGCATATATGATATTACAGGGGAAGTGCTCTCTGGCTGGTCAATTATTCAAAAAATATCACAAGAGCCCTTTTCCTTCTTCAGTGCGCCCCTCTTCTCCCGCCATGTCTGCCCCTCTCTTGTCTCTAATCGGGTATGGATTTGAATCTACTCACCATTATTGAATTTCGTTTATAAGGTTATTGCAAGGTACCCAAATCTTGTAATTTATAGTGGGGTGAGGGAGGTTGGACGATTGCCAGCTGTCCTGTTTCAGATTTTGCAAAGCTAATTGATCAACATAATCCATCCCTTTCATAAATGATGCCTATCAGACTTTATGGTTCAGGAGTTATTGGCCAGTTAGAGCAGTGTGCAGTAGTCATTTGCTGGATTCTATTTTGACGATCTCTTCAGGATTTCATCTCAACCTTAGTCTATTTGGTTGCTTCTTATTTGCATAAATGGCGACGTGCACTACAAAACTTCCATTGCACACGAGACGCGCAAACTATTGACTTATTATTATACTTATCTATAGGGTCCAATTGATCCGATCGGACCTCCTTACTTATAGATTTATTTACACTTGTCGATGTGGTCCACTGACACCTAAGCTTTGGGTTTGGTAACCAGTTAGATTACATAGTCCAGAAAACGTGCTGGACCATTCTCTAAAAAGGTTGCTACTTGTCAGCCTAAGGAATTAAACGAACCCCAAGGAAGCTTCCTATCCTGGAAACTGTAACGAAAAGAAAGAAAAAACAAAAACAAGAAAACCCAAAACTTGCTAAGGAAATGAGAAAAAAAATTTAAAAAAAAAAAATTGCTTCAGATCTGTAAACATATGAAGCTAAAAACTTTAGATTGCAGATCAGGAACAGAGGAAACATAAACATGTAAAAACATAGATCCAGGCATGTGACAAGCAACAAAATTAGAAACAGAAAAACCAAATCTTTTTTCAAGATCCATACGATACTTATATGGGGTGTTTATCTATATTGGATGATGATGATGATGGTGGTGGTGGGCAAAATGAGATCAAGCACAAGCACAAGGGTTATCAACAACCACAACAGCCTCATCAGCACTCCTGAAAACAAGGTAGCCTACGCCAAGACCAACCACGATGGCTATGAAAACTCCACCATTAAACGACATGATGGCCAGCATGAGAAGATAACCGATCGCTGAGTTGACCCCGAACAAGACTGCGCCGGCGAACTTGGCCGTGCTCTGGGGCGAGACTTTGGGAGAAAGGAGCGGAGAGGCGGCGGGGGAGGTGGTGGTGGCGGCGGCGGCGGTGGTGCTGGTGGTGAGAAGCTTGAAGCGGAGGCGTTTGTCTTCCATGTATTGGTAGAAGATGGAGAAGAGGAAGCAAGCCAAGAGGGAGAGGAGATAGCTAACCCATGAATCGGCGTTCCAAGAATCGAACAAGAGGGTCACCTGCCGACCCCAGTAGAAGGTCATGTGCATCATCTTTGATGAACCAATGTGTGTGTGTGTGTGTTTTCAGTGTGTGTGTGTGAATTTGGCTTTCTTCTTCTTTTTCTGATTCTTTGCTTTTGTTGATTGGGTTGTTGTACTGCAATCTTTTTTTTCGCTTTCCTATTTTGTTTGAGTTGTATTTTAAGTATCTGTCTTACCAAAAAGCATGTTTAGTATTTGAAAAGGTCTATGAGGATTAAGATTAAATGGGTACTACAGTGACCCCTTTATGAAGCAAAGAAGTACGACACTCCTCTTCGTTTGTACGTCAATGTAAATTTTTTTTTTTTTTAAAAAGGGTTAACCAAAGGAGAACCCCTTTCCCACCTGGCCAGAGGCCCCTTAACCAGGCGGGAGGTAAATCGAGGGATGTGCGTGAGTGGCAGCCCGACCAGGGAGAGGACCAACGGGAGGTAAATTTTTCGTTAGTACTAAAGGATGATCCGTTGTGTGTAGGGGAAAAATGATAATTTTATATAAGTTTTTTTTATCTTATAGGATGATAACATATAAAACGTATTTCTCCGCAAAAACATATAAAATGTATTTTATAAATTTTTTGATAAGTTTTTAACAACAATTGTATTTTTTTATAAGAGTTTTTGAGTGATTCATTTTAATATTTAAATTAAAAATGTAAAACTGAGAGAGATTTTATTTAGATTAGAAAATAATTTTAGATGGATAAAAGATGAATTTAATAGTCCTTTAATAGAAAATAATTATAGAATGATGGCAATATATATATATATATATATATATATATATTTTTTTTTTTGTTATAATATGTAGATTGCACCAATATCAGTCACCTATTGTCTTTCTGGGCTTGGCTTTCGATTGCAAGTTGTGGGTGCTTGTTTTATTTAGATTTTCGATTCCTCGATACAAAGTTTTGCTTGTTGATTTTGTAGCGCACAAGTGCCAAAACTATAATTATTTTGATTTAATTTGTTAAGACGACTTTAGTGTTTCATTATTTCTTTTCCTGTGAGAGATATTTTGTATTGAAATATAACAAAAAATAAGTACAAATTAGCCTATTCTTGAGGCTTCAAAATACTTTTTTAAGAGTTTAAGAGCAAAAATAATTTCAAGGTGATTAACAAATTCATTGGAGAGACAAAAAAAAAATCCTATCCGAATTGATGACAAACTATTAAATTTATAACGATAATAAACTATGTGGGACTGCAGATTCATCAAATGGAGCATTTGTAAATTTGAGAGCTTTAAACACAAAATGATTCTCGCTAGCAAAGTTAAAGCAGCTTCATCATCGTCGTAAAACATATAATATTTACCTTTGTACTTCCAAGATAATCACATTTCACTCAACAGGAAAAAGTTTAGTCACAACATTAACGAGATCTAATAATTACAATAAGATAACTAGTGTTTTTATATATGTGTTCTATGCAAATTTATCTTTTTGATATAAAATATTAAATTTAGTTAGATTTATTTATTTTTAATAGCAAGTGATGAATTTAGTCATGAATATCATACACTCTATATGAGTTATTTTTTTATAGTACATATTAAATTTATTTAGGTTTAAACTTTTTAATAGTAGACATTAAATTTACTCGAATTTAAACTTTTGAAATTGACAATGAGTATTATTTTAAGCATTAATTGATTGACAATTAAATTTTTAGATTAAAATTAATAACATATATCCATAATAGAAGAGAAATGAATTGTTTAGATCACAAACATAGTTTTAGTATTAACTGATTGGTAATTAAAATTTTAAATTAAAAACAATAATATATAAGAAATTAATTGTTTGGGCTTCACAGATGTGTATAATTTTAAGTATTATTTGACCGACTATTTAATTTTTTTAATGAAAACTAATTATGTATATCATAAGATAAGACATAATAAATGATAAAAGAATAAATATTGCTGCAGTAAATATTAACATGATACTCTCACAGCACCTGAAAAAAAAATAATATTGTATGCATTTAGTTCACAATTATTAGAACTCGTAAACATTGTTAGGATATTGTCTCTAAACTACCACAGCTAACCCAATACCCTCAGTCATAGATGTGCCTCTTGGAAGCGGTCAACAAAGAAATGATGCACATAATACGCATCGACTCTGACCAACAACAAATCCAATGATAAAACCAAAGACGCTCCATGAATGGTAAGACTAGAAAATTCAGATCACAAACTGCGAGATTCATTGAATAAAGGAATGGTAGACATGTTAATTTCATCACGGAACTCAATCTGTTTAATTATAGAAGAGAATAAAACTCGTTCAATAATTTTTTATTGAGTGACGTGCATTTTATTCTTTTATATTTGTAAAAGTCACATAATTCTTCTTTTTATTTTAAAGTACATGGATATCTCTTTCTAATTTTAAAGATGTTGCATATTGATTCTTTGGAGTATAAAAAAGACGAGGGAATATGGAAAGATTTTAAAATTGATCGAACTAATTTACAATCACAAGGATCAATTTACAATGTTTCTAAAACTAAAAGATCATTCTATTTGTAACCATACCGTATAGAGTGCGAAATTTCTTTTAATACGAGTAGCTATATTCAAGCAAGCATTCCAGCAAAATGATCCTTTGACAATGGGCTCTGTCCAACACCAGGACTGATTGAAAGAGAAGAACAACAGCGTTCCAAGCTCTTTTTGAATCGGATATTGGATAGGCCAAACTAAGTGGAGCCTGCTCTCTCTATGATTTTGCTGAACTTGTCAAGCTTGGTGGCCTTTCGAGAAATTTTTGAGAATAATAGGTTATTTATATATATATAAAAGTCATATAAAGAAAGTTTAAAAAAATATATCACATCAATTTCTATTGAGAGCATACAAAAATAGTATTCCAAGCTCTTTGAATCGGATATTGGATAGGCTAAGCCAGGTGGAGCCTGCTCTCTCTACGGTTTAGCTGAACTTGTCAAGCCTGAGGGCCTTTTGGGAAACTTTTGAGAATAATAGGTTGTTGAATACAACTTTTTAAGGCTAAATGGGATGGCATAGGTTAAGCATGTAAATTGTTTTGAAATCACAAAGAATTTATAGGACTTTTTCAAAACATAGGGACTAATATATTTTACGCTTTTTAACTTTAATTTTCTTATTTTTCATCTATAATCACTGAATGTTAAGTACCTTATAAATAATAATTCCAAAAATGAACTATTTCTTCTTCTCTCTCCCAAATCTTTCCGCTTATTAAAATAATCTCATTCAATTCAAGACAAAGAGAATATTTTCCTATGAATTCGTCACATAGATAGCAAAATTTCCAATTTTAGATATATATATATATATATTGTTTAAATTCAAAAAAATAGATTTGGTGATAATTGAGTTTGAAGTAATTTAACAATAAGCAGGACCGTCAAATTAAAATTCTCTCGTATTAAATGTTTTCTCGTATTAATCCTTCTACAAGCACTCCACTAAATATCAGAGGTCGTTGCGAATACATGCGTGATAACAGACGGGTGTACTACATTGGCAAGAGAGTGCAGTACAAGCCGCAAAAGTAAAGAAGATTTGCATGTACTACACATTCTTCCGCATCATCACCACAAACCCTATGTAATGCAAGCATATGCATATGCAACTTTTGTTTTAAGAGACAAGAAATCCAATAACAATGACACAAGGTCTGAAGGTTGTTTGTCGGTGTTTATGAAGGTGTTTATAAGTATATAAAATAAAGTTAGTGATAAGAATTTTTTGTTTTAGATATTTTTAAGTATCTAAATAAGTGAAGTCAAACACTTTCTTAACCATTTAATTTTAAGGATTAGTATAATAGAGAGTTCTTAAATGAAAGCGGGAGGCTAGCAGATTTTCGCGTTTGAATTAGTAAAGTAGCTATTTAGAATTACTCTATAATAATATTTTAGATCTCTTCTAAGAAGTTAAGAATCATTGATATTCTATTTTAAAAATTAATTGGTCAAAGAAAATTAGTGGCTCATGACCTTATACGGTGAACTCGAAACTTTTTTTTGCTAAACAAGAATCACTAAATTAAAATCATGTACCCAGAGATTTACAACTTTGTTCGAGTCCAAAAGACTTCTCAAAGCATATTTCACCATAAGAATAAAGGCGTTGGCAATTTAGGTGTGGGAGTGGACTTAAATTAATAATGAGTTAGGATAACACAATTAAGCATCAAGCATGTTTTGCAATGAGTATCAGCATAAAGAGTCCATAATGTTGATACTCAGAAGGTTTGTTTGGGCTTATGAGGATTTTTCAGAATATTTGGGCTGTTTCTTGGCCCAAATTTGGAGCTGGTTAGATGTAGAACATTCTCAGAGGAAGGGAGCCCAACACCCCATCCCCCTAGTAAGACAAGACAATTAGCATCACATATTGTACCATGACCCCTGAGATCCAGCAGTTTTTCTTATTGGTGGAAAATTGAAAGATGATTACTAAATAAAATGAATAATTTTCTGACTCAAAGAAAGGAGAATGTATTGACATTATAACCCTCTTATTACTATTCTTTATAAGTCATTTGGGATTCTTTCACCAATTTGATACTCTACATTAGGAGTGTTTATTGTCATGTGTCATAATTTTTAAGTCATTGAATTGGAAAAGAGTAAAATGACGAGACATTTCTTAAAACGATAATTACAGTAATCTTAGAAAATAGTCTAATGCATCAGTAACCTGCATTCTTAATGCTAGTTCATAGTCTAACAGAAAGAACCAAAAGCACATAATTATCAAGATGAAGATTTACGGGTTTTCTGCTATATGTGAGGAATAACGGTTTGTCAATATTATTTTTGATGTAAAACACTTATTATATGCCAGTAAAGTGTTTTCAAACAATAGAAATTAAAAGAGTCATTTGTCGAGGCTAGAATATAGATACTAACATCTTGTTCCAGTGGTTTGACTCCTTTTTGTTCTTCTGTATGTGTTTTTGGATTAAGGACAATCACTTCCTTATTTAGCAACAAAAAGAGAAGAGATTAACGTGGAAGAAAAGAGTGATCATACATTTGTGTTGAAACGATTTGAAGAAAATTATATCCGTCCCATTAATGGGTATCTAACGCAATGGTACAACAACAATCATTGTATGATCTATGTACAAAGTACAGGTGTAAATCGAAATATTAATTTTTGTAAAAATAAAATCGTGTATGATAATAATCTCTAACCAATGCTTGATCATTCTACTCCCAAATCCATATATAATAGGAATCTATTATATATGTAACTTTCAACTCTTTGTTGAATTGGTGGAACAAGACACATAGAAATTCTTTGTCGATCAAAATCACTAGCTTTGCTCGACTGCATTCTCATGAGCTCGTGTCAATGGCAGCACAGGATTGAACTTTCTCTCTCTAGGAGTCATTGAGCTCTCTCCTCTCACTCAAAAGAGTTTCAAAGAAACAAGCCCTGGCCAGCTTTCCCCCTTTGCCCTTTTCGTTCTTCATTTTTTTCTTTCTTGTTCCTTCATATTATCTTATTTGTGTTGTACCTCAGATTTTCTCTTAGAAATTTAATAATTCCATATCCAAAGCCAAGTTTCTTAGTTTAGTTAGATATGTGGTTTTTTAACTTTACCCTCCAACATCAATCGACAATTTTCTCAAGGTGTTTCCGATGGTTCAGGTGCCTTTATGCACTTATTTTCCTACTTCCATAACACACTAGCTGGTAGCCAACATGCAAATTTGATAAAAGGGAGTGCGTTGGGTAGCAAAACTTTTACCCCTATTTTCAAACACCAAATTACAACACTAATGTTTTGAGCAAATCCAATTCCGAACAGCAAAGACCAAGGGCCAAGATTGTTCCTACAATATTATTCTCTAAACGAGGATTAGGTAACAATTATGGAGATAGAATATATTAATTAAGGAACAACTTGTAGTGTTCTTAATTCTCTGTGGAAATTATTACAAATAAGCAATGCAGGTACAGTAGGAGAATATAAGTTTGTTAGCTAAATACAACCTGCTGCATGTGAAAACATCATCACATTCTTCCCAAATATACATTGATTTTGCATGCGAATATATGCCAGCAAAGTATAAATTGACATGGATATATGCTAACCTGGATACAAGATATTATATAATATACTATAAAGGAAAAGACATACATGATTTATTCTTTCTTCAATTTTCTTTTTCTTTTTTAAGAAAAAACGATTACACCTAATAGTAGAAGAATATGTTATTGGCTTCAGTTGGCCCGAGGTTTGTTTTATGCCTAATTAATTATGAACGTGGTCTTTGAACTTGAAATTTTAATATTCTTGGTCTACTGATATCTAATTTCTCCTTATATTTGATGAGTTGCATAAGATGATGAAACTATTTTTCTTTTCTTTGTTTTGAAGTTTTGAGATAAGGTATCCCCAAATCATATTAAACTTAAGAGTAAGATAGATTAGAAGTATTGAAGGAAATATTTTCTTGACAAGTGCATTTCAAAGGATTCGAAATAGGGTTGTGCACCATATGTCAATTGGATTGTTTAGAATAGAAACTCGATCGCTTAACAATTAATAATTATTCAAAGTAGGTAGAAACTGGCAAGTAAAAAAGAATAAAGGTTACCAACTCTGTGATCACATTAGTTTGACAATATAATTGGTGAACATAATAAATTCCCCTCAAGACAAACCACTCAAAATCAACATAAAATTGACAAGACAATAACGACCAGAAACATTTTTAACGTGCTTCAACCATGAGGACGAAACTGTCTCTTTTTTGACAATCTAATGGGGATAAGAATTGCTTTTATGGCAGACTAATGCATGCCACGACCCACTCTTGATGCAATGGCTTTGTAAGAAGGTACTCATTGACATACAAAACTGATGCATCAGATTATGCAATATTGCGCACATGCTATTCACCTTAGAGAGATATTTTTCTCTAGATTCATTGGGTCACTTTCGCCACCCAACTTTTTCGTACTAGAGAAACTCTCACAGCCTAATGCAAAATCCAGAGCAGTGTTAGACTCTGGATTTTTATTGTTTCCTTCTTCCGGTAAACCTAAAAGCTTTTTTTTTCTTTTTTTTTGGGACGAGAAACTCATGCTCAATGAATCTAAAAAGGCGTTTTATGTAGAAGATAAATTCGACTTGGGGTTGCAATAATTTACCATTGTCCTGGGTCCCCTAGGGGTCCTTAGTGGTAAAAGCGCAGTGAAAGCACCACTTGTGCATGAGTTTGAGCCGCGTTAGTTACGTTGTTGCCAGGTTGAGTGCTCCACGTTACGTGGTGCAATGGTCTTGAAGAGAATTACAAGCATATGAAGTTTATTAATTAGTGGTTAGGTTCTATTAATTAAGTTTTTCCTGCATTGAAATGGAAAGAAAAGATTACTATTTACCCAACCCTTTGAAGTTTGAACTGGTACCTTACAAGATAGCATCCCGACCTTTATTCCCTAATCTCAAGAAGTGACAAATGTCTTCTTTCACTTTTCATTGTACTGCTTCCTAATCACCCAAATTCTATAGTTAGGGTTCTTTTAAAGCAAATCATACGACTCAAAAGCTAGAACTGGCAGAGAGCACTTAAGAAAATCCACAAATAAGTCCAGGAAGTCGTGCAAGTCTAAATTTTGAGGCTGTCCTGCTTCGCGTTTTATACACTACTAACTCCGCATTGTCGTCAACAAAAAGTAACATCCCAACAAATTCCTATGCCTAAAGTGCTTTTTTCTACTTGACGAGCCACCAACAATAATGATTAGCTAATACTTTCACTAATTGTGAAGGAGGTGAAAATGCATTCTACCAGCAGTTTCATTTCTTCCCTGGACACCCCTCTTCAAGCCAATCTGTAGTGGTATCGCAAAAACCGGAGATGTTAGTAGTAAATCTGAAAGTCTACACCATCCTACCCAAAAGTCTAGACATTGTGGTTCAAACTCGAGATCTTATTCGTAGATTCGGAGATCTACAACACCCGAACCAAAAGTCCAGAGATTCGGAGATCTACAACACCCGAACCAAAAGTCCGGACATTGTATATAATAACTCCAGAAACAAAATAACCAAAAAGTGAATTGTATCAAATGTAGGGTAATATCTAAATCGATATGTTTCTATACTTTCTAGTTAAATAAAATAGAGCGAACAAGGGCTAGACATCATTTGCCAACACATTACATCAACAACATAGTACCAACATACAAAACCAGACTAATCACCATCCTCATTGTCCTATCACAATCATTAATGCAATCTAATCAAACTAGCTAATACATTAACTAACTCAAATAATATATTTTTACCATTAATTGTTCTAATGGTTTATTTCTTATTCAAATCAAATAACATCAAATCAATATTACCCTTCTAGCTAGCATTTCAAGCATCTAGAGCTGGCACACAGCTATGGGATCGTACCAGCTCCTTTCTCATTGGGCTCGACCGGGGCGAATCTAGGCTCCTCAACATAAGCTGTTTCACTGCCGAAATTAGCTCCTCCGTCGGATTAGGGGGTGGCTTTGAGGCCTTAAACTTCCTGCAAAAGCTCATGTGCTCATTCAGAGCTTCATCAGTGCCAATCATTTTCTCACTCCTCACGATTTCATCCTTCACTGCCTCACCACACAAGCCACAAATCCACCTACCTTGGTACCTCTCACGTACACGCGATATGTATCCCTCCGTGCACTCCTCTGTCAAGCCGCAGCACTCGCATTTCGCGAACACAACTTCGTTGCTGTTGCTGTTGCTCTTTGTAATTGTTTCGCTTTCACCACCAGCTGCAGCCGCCATTTGCCTAATTTTGAATTATCTTATACCAATCCTATCTTGTATAAATATGTATAAACACAGAAAAACACTATTTCAATTTCACAAATCAACATCAATCAAATAAAATCTTTAAATATTAGATCAAATCTACTGTTAACTGACCCCCTAAACTAAGCTAATAATCCCACATAAATATGAACAAATCCAAGAAGAAAAAATGATATTTCAAATAAGCAAACGGAAACAGAATCTCGAAAAATAAGGGAGAATTTTTACCGTATGCCTTGAATCACGAAATGCTAGCAAAATCTTTGTAAACAAAATCTTCAAAATTTTGATTGTTTTTGGGAAAAGAATGTTCGAAAATCAAATCTTTTTATCCGGGGTATATTTTTTCTTTAGAGTTAAATTTATCTTTCCCTTTCCCACTCGCCTTCTTGTTCAACGATCTCGCCGCCGATGATCAAGCGCTTGAATATCACGTACATTTCAGAGAGCCTTGTTTGGCTCTTGGTTTTGGTCTATCTGGAAGGCTTTTGATTTTGGTGAAGAGAAGCTTCAAGAACTTGATTTCATGTCTGTGTTTATCTTCTCTGTACGTATGTACATCATATATATAATGTGGGTTTATGAGGACTTTTTTTGCACCAAAAAAAAAAAAAGAGCAGCGCAGTTGATGATATAGATGTGTGGTTTTTATGTTGGATTTTCTTGTTTTTTTTTTTTTAATTATTAAACGTCGTATGGAGACAAAAGAGTTGCCACCCCAATCATTGGCGGTACGTGAGCCGGAGTTAAATCATGTCCACGTCAGATTTTCACTAGTTGTCCGGAGCGAGCAGGGTTCTGATGCTTCATCGTGCACTGAGAAGTTGATTCCTGTAAAGGTGATCCTTCTTGATCTTGGACCGTTGACCGATTTCTCTTTTGGTCGAATTAATTATCGAGAGTCAGTCCTAAACCGTAAATCTTAAATCCATTTAGATCAAGAGATTATATATCGAACACATAGATAAGGTGGATGATTGAGATTTAGAAATGATTCCTAATAACTAATCTAATTGCATATGTCATTCATGTGTTTATAATATGTAATTTTTGCAGTTTTCCACTTTAGCTGAATAATAGTGGAATTTAAGTGAAAAAAACTTAAAAATAGGTTAAAGATTAAACTTTACTAAATAGTTGATACCACAAGATCATAACACAAAAAGCCACTTTTAAGTTTAATTATTTTAGTTTAACAATTTTTTGAAGCGTCACCATGGATGGAATGGTTTAAAAACAAATGTAAAGAATACAAAATAGAGTTCATCATAGCTTTATGGTGGATGTGGCGATGTAAAAATGAGAAGCTCTTCCAACAGAAACAAGAACCTTTTGCCATCATGAAGGGAGATATTATACTCTAGGCCTACAAATAAAATAAGCATGACTAGCAACTTTTTGAAGCACGTCAATGGCAAAGGAGGAAAGAATGACAGTACATTTAGAAGCAACCCCCATTAGCAGAATTCAAGCTAAACCTTGATGGGTGCTCGAAAGTCAATTCAGGTAAAGCTGAAACTGGAAGATTAATTCATGACGAGCATAGGGTTCAAGTGATAGGTTTCGTCATCAACTTGGGCTTCATCTCTAACATCATGGTTGAAGTGAGAGCATTATTAAAGGGCATAAAGATTGTAAGCAAAATGGACATTTCTCAAATGGAGATCAAAACAAATTCCCAACTTGTAGTCCAATGGATTATAGGTACGACTACTCATGGTGGAGCGCTACTGATACCTATAGAAGAATGCAAATGGGAACTCGCTATTCACAGAGGATTCATGATAAAATATGTGTACAAAAAAGCCAACAGAAGTGTTGATTGGATGGTGAATTTCGAATTATAATTTCCCCTTGGTGCATATAGAATTAACACCCCACCGAACCAACTTAGATCCATCCTAGGGATGACATGGGAGGGGTAACCTCTCAGAAATTAGTTACTATCTAAATAGGCTTTGCCTCCCTTAAAAAATTTTTTTTATTTTTGTTTAACAATTTGATCTTTCTTTTTATCATATTAAATTTGAGCAAGATTTGGCGATTTGTTACTTCAACAAATTCAGATTTGCTAATTGATTATCTAGTAAAATATTCAAAACAAGTAAGGTACTCAAATTTGGATTAGAGGAAAATTCAACTTGTTAAAACTGTCTCTCCCAAGAGTGAGATCTTGTATTCAAATCTTATGAGAGACGGGAGCTTAGGTTGGGGTGGAGGGAAGGGTTAAAAAAAGAGTAAGGTTCTCAAACTTTGTTTATCATTTTTCAAAAGAATGTCCATTTGACATTGATTCCTTTGGTAAATTTAAACACAACATTAAGACTCCAAGTAAGCTAAGTTTCCTTTGGTGGTTTAGTTATTAGTGTTAAAAATAAAATAATTATACAACACTTTTGAAATGTGAGACCTTACATGAGTACAATTATAATATATTTATATAATAGTTTTAAAACATAAGATTGTTTCAAGTATAGATATAATATATTTAGGTTTTTTATTGGACCTGTCATCCCATACAATCGAACCCAAGATCTCACACCTAAGGAAAATAATCTTAATAACTTGAACTATCCCTTAATCTTATATAATATATTCGTGTTCTGAACAAGCATGCAAGTTTTTATATACGTGAATTATTCTATATTAATCTTGTTGAAATATTTTTCGGCTCTATACCTAAACATGAATATTGTCCAAAATCACTAAATTTACATATTGTGTCTAGTCAACCTCACAATGATACCTTAACAATAACTTGAGATAACAACCAAGTTGCAATTTGGATCAAATCAAATCAGAATCATTTCACAACTAATCACAGACGCTTCATCTCTCAATTGAATTTTATTAACCAGAACATCATTATTATTATTATTATCAGTAGTTATTTTTGTAGTTCCAAACTCAAATACGCAAGCGATGTGTTTTGGAATGGTGTGGTGCAGAGACAAGGCAGTGATCCGTGGAGCATTTGATCACAGCCATTCGTTGGCCACGCCAGCTGTCTAGACTGCTACAGTTTTGCGGGTCGTTCCAAACCAACTTGACTCATGCAGAGAGGACGCCCACGTGGATTACGAGTCGCGTGGGGTCCAACTCTCACCATTGCGCTCAAATACGGCCATGCGGGTCTCTTTCTGTTTGTGGGGCTTTTGGCTTATTTGGCTTGAGTTAGCAACTCTAGTTTTTCTTCCCTTTCTTGTCTTATTCTTTTTGGGAAAAAAAAAAGAAATTGAATTATTTTCTAATCACTAGTGTTTTTAAATTGATCCGGAAGTGAAATTCTATTTTTTTGTCAAGAAAGTTAATATTTATATTAACGAAATAATAAGCATACATTAGCTAATACCAACGGGTTCAGTTTTTACAAATAAATTATCGAATGTACCTGTTGTTGAATTCTACTAGATAAATTTTTCTTATCGCCAAAAAAAAGTGAAATTATATTTCCTTACATCTGCTTAGATTGACAAGGTAAAGACACCAAAAAAAAAAAAAAAAAGAGTGAGAAAACAGAGAAGAGAAATCAAAATTCTATTTCTAATCACAAAGAAACATCAATCATTAGTGGTCTAATCCCTTAAAAGGAAAACGACAACAGAAATATGGGCATTGAGTTAATGATAAGTTCAAGACAAGCTTAGGCAAATAGTAATGCATTACTGCCATGTGAATTAAGAATTTCTTGCTTCCAAAAACGACTTATTTGTTTAACTTGACCGAAAAGAAAAAAAAAAACTCTTAATTTGCCTAACATTGCGTTAGTTTGCACACTAATAACTAAAAAAGTTTAATATGTTCTAAATGGCAAACTCCGGATTTTGAAGTAATGAGATTCACAACCTTTTTCTTAAGTCACTCTTAACTTAAGAACAGTACTCCTCTTTTTTTTTTTTTTTTTCTTTTATCGTTTTAACATATGAAAGCACGTTTGTCTTTCATGAAAAATTGACTTTCTAATAAAACTGAAGTCTTTAGATTAGTTAGAGTGATTTTAGTTATGAAGGGGAAAAAATGTCGAATAATGCTTCATATTGTAAGCGATAATCAAATTACATGAAAAAATAGTTTGTTTGGATTTACTTTCTTTATCAAAAAACATTTTTTTCCTTGTAAAGAGTATGTTATTTTGTAATAAGTATTTCATCTGGCTTTTAAAAAATCTAAAACTCTTAAAAAACTTAAATTTAGTTTTTCCAAAAATCAGAGATTTTAATCCAAAAAAAAGTACTTTTTTAAAAAAATTATAGAATAAAGCTCACTTTAAAAAAAAAAAGTCAATTCAATGAAGTCTTAAAACATAACAAAAAGTTTTTGCAAAGCAGTTACTATATGGATAATTAATGTAAATAATATTTCAAATGGAAATCGAAGAAGTAATCCAAATAGGGGATAAGAAGTGATCTCTAATATCTGTTAGTTAAAGGTGAAATTCATTGACTAAAATGTGGAGTTTAAAATTTATTTTCGATATTCGGAGCTAAGCTTTTGTGAGAAACATACTGCATTACCGTCAATTCTTAATTGACCCCTTAAAAAAAAAAGGTAAAAATTCTACCTTTAAAAGAAAAAAGGAAAAGGTTGTAATTTCTATTCAAAATTTCCTTTTTGTTCGAGCTATGTCTACCAGTTAGACTATACCAAGTACACTAGTGAGATGTGACTTCTAAGTTAATCTTACATGGACCACAACATTTCTACTCTTCATCCTCCCGGTCTTTTTCTTATTGACAATGCACACTTTAAAATATATTGGTAGCGATTGCTAAAATGAAATGAATAAATTTGGAAATGAAATGAATAAATTTGGAAATGAAATGAACTTGGAAATATAATGGACTTGGTAATGAATATATAATGGTTAATATACTCTAGGAATTATAGTAAGTATTGTTGTATTGATTTTAGATTTATGTTTATTAATTATTATATTAGCATAGTATTGAAAATGATTTATATAAAAACAAAATTACCTCTATATTATTATATTGTATACAATATAGTAATAAAATTAATTATATAAATATTGCTAAATACTTCCATTACTAACATAAAATAATTTATATTAATAACCTTAAATAAAAATAACAGTGACGAAAATGTGTGTGTATATATGAATATATAATTTGGTGAGCTTTTTCTTTTTTTTATTTTCTTATTTCATTTTTATTTTTAAAAATTTTTATTTTTAAAATTTTAGTTTTTAATTTTATTTTCTATTTTTTATTTTTTATTTTTTGATATAAAACACTAAATTTAAAAGATTATTTTAGATATAAAAGCGAGTTAAGAATGCCATTGTGTTTCTAGTCTATTCATGCATACCAATCACTACCTAAAAAGATTACAAACTAGCATATTTCAGCACTATTTGAGAAATCAACATTCTAAAAATCCATCCTAGATAATATCTTAGATATCCAATCTATAAACTAAGATGATATATGTTAAGATACGGCTGTGTTTGATATATGTTTATCTAAAATTTTAAATTAAAAAAAAAACATAATAAAATGATATATTTTAATTTTAAAATTTCAAATAAATATATAATAAACACAGCATAGGCTTTGACAACAAAATGAATTATATAATTAACAGGTGCAGGATAAGAAACACAAACTTACAAGCGATTTCTGTAAAATTCTAGAACTTTACAAAGGTATAAAGATAAGGATAAGGAGGAAAACGGATTCTGATAACATGTGGGGCTTATCGCTTCCAATGTTTTTGTCCACGTATGACTTTGAGTGACCATTTCGCTTTTCTTTTTTTTTTAAAAGGGTTAACCAAAGGAGAACCCCTTTTTCATCTGGCTTTTTTTTAAAAGGGTTAACCAAAGGAGAACCCCTTTCCCACCTGGCCAGAGGCCCCTTAACCAGGCGGGAGGTAAATCGAGGGATGTGCGTGAGTGGCAGCCTGACCAGGGAGAGAACCAACGGGCGTGGAAATCCAGCAACAGCCCCCGCAATATTTCAGCGGAGTACTGCCGCCACACGGACTCGATCCCGCGTTGTCAGGGTGTCACCACCCTAATCACCTGGCCACTTACCAACTCACCTATGCCCCTGGGGGCTACCATTTCGCTTTTCTGCGTCTACCATAACATGTCTGTCTGTGTTCCACAGGGTACGTTTTCGGCTACACAAAAGATTTGGATTAATTTTTTAATATTAATTATTTGCTTAATTTAAAAAAAAATTGAAATTTTTAAAAAATCTTATTAATAATATTTTTTTAAAAGTGATAATTTTTAGCTTTTTAGAAAGTGCTTTTTAAAAAATTGTTAAAAAAATACTTTTAAACAAAGCCATACCAAAACAAGCCCTAAGAAGCTGTTTGGCTTTGCTTATTTGTGGCTTATAAATATCAAATAATAAAAGTATATAAGAAGGTGTTTTGTAGATACTTATAACTAGCAAAATAAGTCAAGTCAAACACCCTCTAACAACCTGTTCAGCTAAACTTATTTTGGGCTTATAAACTACAGATAGATAAAAAACATATGAAGAGTGTTTTTTTAAAAACTTATAAGCTACAAAATAAACAGAGCTAAACAGGCCCTAAAACTAATTCCAATAGTCTCCCAAGTTTTAAATGACTCTCCATATTTAGGAGCTATTTATTTATAATTTTATTCCAAGAATTTTCCTATTATTATTTTTAATAACTCTTTATCTTAATTTTACTCTAATAGACTTCCTACTTTTTTTACTTCCTATTTTTTCACTTTTAGCATACAAGGAGCAAAAGATGGCTCAATACATTCTTGCAGCATACAAAATTACACAACTTTAGGGGTGTACATTTTTTTTGGGTCCAATACTTTAGGGGTGGACATGAGGAGGCTGTTTTTGACATTTGGCTCCGTAAAATGGCTACAGGGAGTTTGTTGGAGATGGCCTAATAAGTTGTTTGATGAGAATATTTAAACGTGTATAAACATTCAAAATAAAAAAATAATTTCTATCAAATTTTTTTCTTAAAAGTGTTTATAAACTTTTAAAATAAGTATAACCAAACATTTTTTTTCTGAGTGAGAATTTATTGGGTGAAATTTGATCATTGAATTTTCCGATAGAGTTTGAGCACCTACTATTAAACTCTCAGGTCCAATACCTGTACAGTTGGAATTTAATTTCGATTAATTACAACTAAAGTCTCCTGGGTGCAATAAATCGAGAAAATATCTTGTCTAGTTTAATTAGTGATTTGAAACTCTCAATAAATTTAGTGACATATTTGAGAACCCAATTTGTCCTTTTATTTTTGTGGGCTAAGGCTGTATCAAGCATAAAGAGTTCCGATCAAAGAAAAGCATAAATAGCTTTAATATATGAGTTCTTCAAGACAGTTTGAGAATAAATGCAATAAAAAATGATTGTTGTTCATGTTAAAAATACTACGGTTTGAAGCCATTTTTTATGATATATTTAGTTTCTAAATAAGTTACAAGAATATTCTTGTCCAATCATTGAAAGACAAGCAATATTACATTATAGGATAGAGAACTGTTTAGGTAATTAAAATTACTTCTCTCATAAATGATGTCTTAGATTGTAATTCCAACAAGGATGAAAACTAAATTAGGGGCAGGAGCTTTTAAACAAAAACGACATTAAATTTTAAGTTAAGTCAAACACATATAAAGACCTTGAAAAAGTCCCATGCATAATAAGGGCTTAGCCTAACTTTCCCCTAATACACGTAAACTCTTCTTCTCTAGTATCAATTGAAATTTCTAAAGCTAGTCTAGAAACAGTTCATCTAATGCATGAAAATGACACTATTATGTTGAGGTTTGCACAAATACCTAATTTTGAGGCTAAAATGGCTGAATAATCTGGCAAGATTAATAGTCAATGTCACACCTAAAGATTTAATTTATGTCAAATTGCCTTCTACTTAACTAATCATGACGTATGAGATGTATACCAAGTCCAAATCTTACTATAATCATTATTCATGTGTTTTGAGTTGGCCTCCATAAAAAGGCAATGTGAAAAATTCTAAAATGTTTTTAACTTAGACATAGATATGGTGTTCTTCTAATAAAGAAATTGTAAAGAGATTTTTTTAAACCAAAACATTTTGGTTTAGACGTGAAATACTTATTTAGAAGTTTTTATAACTCAACTATAGACAATGAAACTCTGTTTTTAATTCACTAGAGATCTAAGATATAAATAGAAGATGTGTATAGGACTGATTGGTGAAATATCTACCATCAACAAGGAAAAAGAAAGGAAATGTCGAACTTTAGAGATCTCTAAAGTGTTGATATCAATGGTGGATGATTAGTTAATTTGAGGATACAAGTTTTGAAAAAAAAAAAAAATGAGAACATATTAGAAGTAACGGCAAAAGCAATCATTTTGATCTTTTAGGCATTTCTAACCCCTTTTGTCGTCTTCGAAGGTTTACTTTCTTTTTGTTTTTTTTAGTAAAATACATTTTATCCCCTATATTTTGTGAAAGTCGCATAAAATCTCATGTGTTTTCAAAATTCATTGACTAACCTCTGTGATTTGGAAATCATTTCATATTAGCCCCCTGCCATTAGTTTTTCGTTAAAGTTAACGAAGAAAATAAAAGCACAACTAAAATACATTTTAATTTGTTAATAATGAAAAAAAAACTAAAGTAAATTGGTGTAAATTCCCCCCTCTAATTTTCAAATTGGTGCGAATTCCCTCTTGTGATTCTCAAATTGGTGCAAATTTCCTCCTTTAATTTGAAAAACATTGCAAAATCCCTCCTCTGGTTCCAAAATCTATTAACTTTAAGAGAAAAACTAATGGCGGGGGCCATTGAGCAACATTTTCTGAATCACAAGGGTTTATTAGCGAGTTTTGAAAATATATGAGGTTTTATGCGACTTTCACAAAAAACAAGGAGGCAAAATACATTTTACTCTTTTTTTTTTTTAACGTATATTCTCCTTCTTTCGTAATTGGGAAAATATCTTACAGCAGAATCTCACTGGACTCCCTTATATACACAAACTTGAAAAAAACTTGATCAGGAGTGTCTCATAGTCACATTCCTTATCAATACAGTTGAGATCTTAGAGATGCCATTGCAAATTTATGTCTTTTTTTGAAATTATAAATGAAGAATTAACAAGCAAATTTATGTCCTCTTTTGAAATTATAAATGAAGAATTAACAACTTTTTCAATTAAGATGGGTTGTTAGAGACATCGAGATTTTGAAAATGAAGTGAATTTTAGTGAACTTGGTGACTCTAAAAGTTTAGTGCAAAAAATTAATTGGCAAGAATTATGGGCCTTTACTTAGTGGTCTTGAACAAGCAATGGCCCAAACCTGAAAAGGATCATAGCTGCAACAATTCTTGTTGGGTCTTAGGTTCTAATTGATACTTGGGTGTGCAGATATATGTGTGTGTGTATACATACATACATACATATATATATATATATATATATATATCTTTTTAGGTGTTTTTCCTCATTCTATACGAGAGCTTATTAAAGTAAGACCAATTTAAAAAATACCTTTTAAACAGTAAATATTTCATTAATCTTTCAGAAAAAGTTAAAATTGTAAGGCCAATTTGGATTGAATTTTTTTATTAAAATCATTTTTAAAGTAAATATTTAATTGATTTTAAAAAAGTTAAAATTCCAAATTTAAACTTTGTTTCAGAAGCTATAATTTAAATACTTTTTAAATAATTGTATACGTATATATATACACACATGTATGTATGTATGTATGTAATGATTTTCTTAAAAGTCAATACACAAGAACCCCTAATATAATGAACTAAAAAACATAATACTAGTAATAGCCCTAATATAATGAGCTAAAAAAGATGATTTTGAGGTTTAAACTCTTTGACTAAAGTTACCTACTTACATTGATCTTCATCTTTTTTGCATAATAACAATCCCGTGCCTCTATTCCCTCGTCTCTTCTTCTGACACGACCAATGGCAAGTTAATTAATAATTCCTATATAATTTTTTTTGCAACAATTATGAGTAAATTAATGTTTAATATGTATTGTTAAAAGATATCTAGGAAATCAATTATCAAATTGTGCAAACTTTGTTTTTGTTTCGAAATTCAATAGATGTTATTTATAACCTGACGATCAAAAGCATCTCTTTTTTGGATGTCCTTTCACTAGGCAAATTTGAAGAAAGGGATGGAAGAAGATTAAAAGTCTCGTCACTCTAAGAAACTATAATGAGATGGTAGAGTGGTTTATCTCGCACGTTGATTCACAAATTCTACAGGCTATTTTCTTACGCCTTATTTTGGGGCTTTCATCTATAATACTTGGAGAGAAATAAATCAACGAATTCACAATGGCATGGTCTCGACAGAAGAACAAATCTTAAGTAGAATTGAATTTGAAGTTAAGGCTAAAATGTATTAAGAAAGTTAAACAGCCTCTTTTGAATATAACTATCTTACGAACGTGGAATGTAAATGAGAATTTTCTCTCGTACTAGTCTTGTATTTTTGTGAATATAAATGAAATTTTTTATTATCCAGCCAAAAAAAAAACCTTGAAATCTGGACATTTTTATTTCTCACAAGTTATCTCACTTTATAAGTGATGGAAATGATTTTTTTTTTTAAATAATCCTCTTGCTTGACGAGTGTATTTTGTTCTGTTTTATTTTGTTTAAATCATGATTTACATTTGTAATTGACAATTTGACTAGAGTCTGACAACAACATATCGCACTTGTGTCTTATTCAATTGAATTTTAAAGCTTTCTTTCCAAGATTACCTTATAGTTGGAAAAATAATATAAAAATCACTAGTATTTATCTTACTCTAACATAATGTTTGAATTTTTTTGTAATATAGAATTCATTTCATTTGTAAATGAATTCTATAAGGAATTGTATTTGCAAATGAATTCTATTGTTTGGATATATAAAATAGTTTTAAGTCAATCTTATCATTTATAAATTTGAATTTTGTTTGGAACATCTATTAAATTAGAATTAATACGTACATTTTATTATGCATGAAAAGGGTAATGTTGTATTATGTTAATAATTATAGGGATATTTTTGTCTTAATAGGATTTTTTTTTTGTGTATTTGCTTTTGGTAGAATTGTAAATTTTGGTTAGGATTTGAGTATAATTAGAGCAAGTTTAACACTTATAAGTCTTGAAATTCCAAATAAATTTCATATTTTAATAAAGTGATACAAAACACAAAAAATTAAATTTGCAAATAAATTCCACAAAATTATTCCAAATAGTCTGTAAATATATTATGTTAAATTGATATTTCTTATGAAAAAAAGGCATAAAGAAATCATTTACTACAAGTGTTACTTCACACACACACACACACACATATATATATAAAGGAAACTTGCCTTCTAATAAATTTAATACCGTGATCATATTTCTTTCTCAAGAAGATTTATAAATATTCCCTAATTAAGCTAAGTCCTGAAAAAGAATTAGATTTTTTATAAGCATTTTATAATTACACGTTTTGCTAAAGTTTCACATGTAAATTCAAGAACCTAGCATATGTCTATAACATAAAATACTACTTTATGATCCTCACTTGCCCATAGATCATATCGTAGTTTAAACTTGTCTATTTTTTATTTCTTGATCACATTATCATATTCTTCATTATTGAATACATTTGAAGTACATGTAAATAAATCCAAAACATGACCTAATCAATAAAATTTCTCACGTAGTACAATGAGTAGGAGTATTTTATTTATTACCCTAAGTAAAACATTGATCATAAGGAAATAAAAAATAGAATAAGAATGCGAATAGAGAGAATATTCAAGTAGTGCATCGAAAAGGTGAAAAAACAGAGCAAAATGGTGTGTGTGTGTGTGTTTATGTGCCTCTTTAGTATTTGAGTGGCCAAGGCTTTTGGGTCTCATATATATATATATTTTGTGGCCACACCAACCATACCACCTGAAAAAATATTTTTTTTTAAAAAAAAGAAAAAAGCCTGAAAGATGATAACAACGAATATAATATAAAATGCTAAGAAAAAGATTGGAAAAAATAATCATCTGTTTGTGTGCGTAGATACTCAACTCTCTTTCTCTCTCTTACATATCTTTCGTTCTCTCTCTACTTCTTGCTTTCTCTGACTCTCTCTATCTAGATATACATGTATTTTGCATTAATTTTTTTTCTTAAATCTTGAAGATTATGGATCCACTTGATATGGTTTCTTCAATCATAGAGCTGCGTGAAGGTAATATAAAAGAATGGCCCAGATCTCTACTCTTTTGCTCCTTTTTTTTATATTTTGACTTTTTTTTTCCTTTAGTTACTGTTTATTTTATTGAATTAATTTGTTATTTGCTTGGATTTTTCATTTGGGGTTTAGATTTATGGAGATCTAGTCACTTGGTTGAGCTTAAAAGTTTCAAGATTGTTACTTTTGGCTTCCTTTTTACAATTCTTATTGTGGGTTTTTTTTGACTTGTTATTTTTTTAAAATATATGAAAAATTTTAGGATAATTTTGTTTTTTAATCGATAAAGATTTTTTAATTAGGGTTTAATATGGTAGGCTTGTGTGGTTAGGATTTGTAAGTTGGTTTAGTTATTATTTTTGTTGAATTATTGCTTATCTCAGTTATAGCTTATATGGGTTTTAATTATGAGAATTTAAAGCTACAATTTTTAGTATAATGAAGGAATTGGTGCTGAGTATGATAGTGTTTTTCTTTTAATAACTGCTGTCTGGGTTACAACTGATAACCCTCACTTGTCATGAGTTGACTTTTCGTGAGTAAATGCAATATGATATCTTCGAAATGCTTCTTAATTTACTTTAGATTGTTTTAGATTACATTAACCTTTGGATGTTAAATGGTTATCCTTTAATTACAATGTTCCAAAATCATCTACAACTAATAATACCGTATAGTGCCATAGCTAATGCTTTTTCAAATTATATATTGTTTCCTTTTTCCTTTCATATAGTTTTTGGTGGTTGCTTGCAAAAATCAGTTGCGATTCTGTTTGAGAAAGACTTTGATGATAAGTTGTGGGTTGTTGGAGTCATTTGCTTATTTGTGTTTGGAAGTTCTAACTCAAAGATTCTATTTTGCAGGGTTCGGTTAATCCAAGCTGCATTACGAGAACTTTTCTTCTATTGAAGTTTGCTTATATATGTAGAGACTCTTTTCTTTACCCATTTAGGACAAAAGAAAACAACAGAAAGAGTAGAAAAGAATGAACTTGTTGGGAAAAGGGGCTATCGCTAGTGACAAGAAGCTAACCACACTTAAGCCAACGACTTTAAATCCTAATGCAGCTGAATTTGTCCCCTTTGCTCTCAGATCTCCCTCAGGAAATGCTGCCACCACAGATGTGTCCTCAAAGTTTGCTACATCTGCCAGTGCAACGTTAGGAAAAGCAGTGCTAGATAGATCAGAGTCGTCTGCTTCAAATAATTCAGATGATGAGGCCCATCAGTATTGGCGGCGTCAGCTTCCTGATGACATCACTCCTGACTTTAAGGTTATGGGAGAAGATGATTCTCAAGGAATCAACAGTCTTTCTCTTTCAGGCTTATCCTTAACTGATGTAAATGAGAGCCCAAGGTTTCCTGCCCCAATGGGCGGTGGCTTTATGTTGAAGGGGCAGCAGGAGTTATCGCCTCATCGCGGTGGTGGTAATAGCTTTGCTGAAAAGATTAGATACCCTATTTCATATGGTGAAGATCCATCTGCAGCCAGTTTTCAGCATTTGCCAACTAAACCATGGGACAAGCAAATTATGAACAATGATCAGCTGTTTGCCCATGTCAGAGAGGGGCCTCAATTTAATGAAAATTTGAGACATGGTTTTGTGCCTGATATGCTAACAGAGCAACCCTATTTGGATAGTGCAGATATTAACCCTCTTGAATTTTTGGCTTCTCAATTCCCTGGTTTTTCAGCTGAAAGTCTTGCAGAGGTCTACTTTGCCAATGGAGGTGACTTGAACTTGACAATCGAGATGCTTACGCAGCTCGAGGTATTTTCATTTTCCTTTGTTGGAGGAGCTGATATCTAGTCCTCTTTGCTTGTTTCCTTTCCGGCAGTAAATTGTTGTAGCTGTACATTCATGTCTCGTCTCATCTTTCTCTCCCTCCCTCCCTCCCTCCCTCCCTCCCTCTCTGATTATGGTTATATTTTTTATCTTTGAGGCTTATTTCTTCCTCCTTTTGCCCTTTGTTTGTGTTTTTTTTATTTAGAACTCGTAATTGCTTGACCCCTTGCTAAATAATGGTTCTCTTGTAGGAGGTACTCAAATATGATTATTACTCTTGTGACTTTATTGTAGGAAGAGTCTAGGTAATTAGTTGTTTCAGATGATGCTGCATATCATCGAATTTGCATTAGAAGTGGTGAGTTGTTAATAGATTAGTTGGACAAGATATTCATGCTAAATTTGGTGAGGATCAGATTACTCATGAGGGATTGAATTGAGACACTTTCAATTACCGTCCAGAGCACTTCAGGAGATTGAAATGGACACGTTTGAGTCTTTTTAATCTTTTTGTACAGAATACGAGCTTCTACATCTGTGAGGTCTTAGACTGGTGGAATTACATAATAGATGTGCTTGATTTATACTTCATCATTGTCTTTTATTAGTTTTAGATTTGTGGCCTAACTGCCCTTCACTTGTCATTTTGGAGAAGTTGATGGCTGGTTATCACTGAATGCTGTGCTTGTCCTCATAATTGTGCATATTTCTGGCTGTTCTAGATGATCTGCTACTTGTTACACGATTTTGGTGCCTAATTCTGTGAACTTTGAATTCTTATGTCTCCTCTAGAATGTAATCTATTTGTGACTGCAGCTTCAAATTGATGGTGATCTGAATCAGAATCTCAGCTCAAAGGCGGTGTCTGCTCCAAACCTTACTGCATTGGATTTTCCTGCACTCTCTGCAGGAGATGGTCAAAATGGCATGCCTAGTTTTGGTGGTGATGAAATGCAACAAAGTGTTAATCCTTTTCGGCCTTCTGACAAGGACAACATGCTTCTATTCAAGTCTAGCTCTTCCATTCCCTCCAGGGGTGATATAGATTTTGCTTCTGCTGTTAGGAAAATGGTACCACAAAACTCAGGCATTTGGAAATATGATAGAAATGGTTCATCTGATACTAGTGTTGGATCAAGTAGAAGTTCACATATACTGGCCAGCTCTTACAGCAGTGGGCAGGGTAAAGGAGTGTTTGGTGACAGATTCCAATCTCGAGGATCGAGTCGTGCTGCTCCTGTCTGGCTTGAAACTGGAGAAGCAGTTGGTAATACTTTTCACGCAACAAATTTAACATGCTTTATAAGTCCTTAATTGTGGGAGAAAGGTTTTACGCTTGTATATATGCTTTAACTTTGTTGAGATGGCAGCAAACATGTATGCTGAAATGCGGGAGGAAGCTCGTGACCATGCACGCTTGCGTAATACTTACTTGGAACAGGTATGTCCTTAAAAAGGGAAAAATATAACGGGGAGAAATCGGAAATACTAGGGAACTGGACCTGTTTGTTTGATGGTTTGTACAAATCCATGAACTAGGCTTGTTTGGATTGGCTTTTTCATGAAAGTGTTTTTTCTAAAATTTTTGAAGAAAGTGCTTTTTTGAGAAGTTAAAATTTCTGGCTTTTGAAAAACAGCTGAATTTGAGCTTGTATCAGAGTTTTAACTTTTCTGAAAGTCAAGTCAAAATACTTATTATAAAAAGAATGTACTTTTTTCAGGGAAAAAAGTCTTTCTTCATGAAAAAAGCCAATCCAAAAAGGCCTTAAGGCTCATATAACTTTTGAGGAAAGTGCTTTTGCGAGAAGCTCAAATTTCTGGCTTCTGGAAAAAGTTGAAATTGAGCTATTTTTAGAGTTCCAGTTTTTTATCTAAAATCCAACCTAAATCTTTATTACATAAATATATGATTTTTTCTGAGAAAAAGTGCTTTTCCATGAAAAAGTCAATTCAAAGAGGCCCCTAGCGCTCGTTGTGCTCCAATGCCCCAAAGAGAAAGAGCGAACTAGAAAATGGATGCCTTGCTCTTTCTTTTTGTGTGAGCCTTTACGAGCTCGTGGTTCCCACTTATAGGAATAGGAATTCCAATAGTATGTGGTCCGCTATGCAGTTTATACAAATATTATTCTTACATCATTTGTTGCCTGTTCTTTCTGTTGCTTATCCCACCTCTCCTCCTCATGGTTTGTCATTATTGATAATGAAATGGGGGCTGATGATGGTGTTAGAGAGGAAGGAACTCCAAGCTTAAAGTGTCTCTAGGCTGTAGGTTGTTTCTGTATCTATGATAATAACATGATTTTCTTCTAGCATGTGTCCTTTCAAATTACTACACCTTTATAATCCTAAAACTAAACTTTGCTTGTATCATTTGAGTTTGTGATTTCTGGTTCCATTCTCTTTGTCCATTCTTCTGCATCTTCTCTTTCTTTCTATTGGTTGAATTGGGTCTTTTGTGCTATTTTGAAGATAAATACATTCAAATAAAAAGCTTTCCAGTAAGCGTCAATAGTTGCTTTTCAGGAATTTAATAGAGGAACTCTTCAAGATATGCTTGTCACCTTATTTTGAACCCAGGTCTTAAGGACTACTTAGGGTTGATTTCATTTTTAAAAGACTTGTATAGTCTAATGAGTTTTCCTGATGGAACACAGCAGACATGGAGCAAACTTTTGGCTTTATAAAAAAACTGAAAAAAGTATTCATGTCGGACATCTAATTCCAGGGCCTGGAAACTGATATAATTGCTTTCTATAAGCAAAATTGCTGGTACCCCTGGAGAAAATCTTGCTTTCCTGACAAGTTTCACCCCCTTCTATAAGTGCAAAGAAATTAAATCACATATTGGCTCCATTTCAATATAACTCATCCGACATCTATATGGTGGATTAGTATTCTTCTGCCTTCTTTTATCTCAAGATCTTGAATTTTGAATGCAAGTCCAGGCTCGGCAAGCATATCTCATTGGTAACAAGGCTTTAGCTAAGGAACTTAGTGTAAAAGGGCAACTGCACAACATGCAGATGAAGGCAGCACATGGAAAAGCTCAAGAATCCATTTATCGTCAGAGGTTTGTCTCACACCTGTCTTTAGAGTGTGTTCTTATTCATTTCAAATGGCTTATAATGTGGATTATTTATCCCTCCCTAAAGGGAAAACACGTGAAGAAGATAAACTAGTCGCCATCTTCATTCTATCTTCTTTCATGGGTCTTGTTTTGGATGCATATGCTTCTTAGAGCGCTTTGTCTATCATCAAATCACTATGCAGTACTTTTTATTTTGGCCACTGCTGCCTTACCATATACTTATGCATTGGCTACGGTAAGGACTTCTTAAATGTAGTCCATATTGTTGGCGCAGTGTGATAATAGGTGTCAGCTGGCAATCATGATGGTCTCATCCTTCCTTCTCGATTCTGTTGGAGCAAGTCCTCTAGGGTTACCATATTTTGTCTACCTTTATTTGTTTTGCAGGAACCCGATTAGTCCTGAAATGCAGGGCAATGGGAGAGGACATGAGAGGATAATTGACCTGCATGGCCTGCATGTGAGTGAAGCAATTCATGTTCTTAAGCGTGAGCTGGCTGCACTGAGAAATGCAGCCAGATCTGCAGATCAGCGCCTGCAGATTTACATTTGTGTTGGAACTGGCCATCACACGAGGGGTGCGCGCACTCCTGCTAGACTTCCTATTGCTGTCCAGAGATACCTGCTAGAGGATGAGGGCCTTGACTACTCTGAGCCACAGCCAGGGCTCCTTCGCGTTGTGATATACTGAGTCAGAAGGGTATAGGAGTTTTTGACACAGCATAACAAATGGGATCAGCCTACCCTCTTTGGAAAAAGCTTAAAGGAAAAAGAAAAAGAAAAAAAAAAAAGACAGGTTGTTGTATCTGTAAATGGGAAGAAATGGAAGGTGCTAGGTAGGGCAAGTCTGCAAAGAGAAAAGGAAAAAAAAGAAAAAAAAAAGAAAAAAAGGAACCATGTAAAAGGGGAAAAAGCAGCAGACATTTGTATCATTAAAGTGTAGTTGGTTGACAGCAGCGGTACCGGTTTTTGTAGCCACCAGGCCTTCTTTTTGTAATTTTGTACTTCAATTTTTTTCTTTTCTGGCTTTATGTTACATTCCTTTATGTAACTGATAGAATTCATTTAAATGATAGTTCAAATTCATCAAACCATCAGTGGCTTCAAAGTTTGGTGGCAGTTTAGTCGCCTATTATCTGATTGGTGACAGATTTTGCCGGCTGTCCTCTTCTTTAGGATATTACAGTTTTTGGCTTCTACCCCATGTGTGGTGGGGCGGATCTGCAAACGTTACGGAGTTGTAGTTTTTGCTGACCTACGGAATACTTAAAAAATGCGAATTAAATGCCTGAATGTCTTTTGTTTGTGTAGTCAATTTAGCTTTTAACACAATCAGGTTGGTTCAAAATCAGGAGCACTCTGTAGCAGCAGTGTGTCTGAACATCGAGGGTGTTTGGTTTTGTTTATTTGGTGTTTAAAAGCAGCAAATAGTAAAAAATATGTGAGATTATGTCTTTTTTTAATATTTTTGACAAAAATAATTTAGCCCCTATTCTCCCAATTTTTTTTCCCCATTGCGCTCTCTGTTCGTGTGGCGGCTACACCCTATAACCAGTTGGCCACTAGTTCAGTTTGGTTCTGGACCATACATTGTGACCCGTTCAATTTTGAGTCCCGCGAGAAGGGTGTTTCTGTATATTTTTGTCCCACATAAAATATTACAAACTCTACATTCTCTCTTACTTGGAAAAATCACAAACTAAGATCTTGGATTATTCTACTAGACACCAATTGGTTTTTGCTCGTGTGCCCAAAGGTTGGGAATGATCCAAGACGTAAGGCATGAGGATTGGTTGCTGAAATGGTGGACCATTTACTAAAAGAAAGTCAGTGGGCTTGGAGCTTATCATGTCAGCAATGCGGTATTGATAGAGTCTCAGTTCTTTATTAGCGAATGGACTAAGAATGTTGTGGATGCGTGCTGTAAGGCAGGGCTGGAGGAAATTATTCTTTCACCAATGCTGGGAAATATGCAAAGCATGAAATGCTTGCATTTTGAAAAACAGGCAGATCACCGAAGACGTAGTGGTCAAGTGATATGTCTCTTACCTTTAGTGTGAATAGATCCAAGGATTAATTTATCGACCTTTAGCCTCCTTTGGAGAGAAAAATAGACAGATCAGCCCAACACAAACCGTGTGGTCAGCACAGACTCTCGGCGAGAGATTTTTGAATTGCCAACACCTAGCAGCAGAATTTGATTAGTACGTGTCCAGATCATACAACAAAAGGATGTCTCGCGTAGTATATTTAGATGATGGTAGAATTTTAATAAATGCAACAATAACAAGCACACACTTAGAAGTTGACCGTCACATAAAGGGTTTATGTAATGTCCCTGACTTTTTTTTTTCTTCTTCAATTTTATTTTTGGGCCTTAATCACTTGTAAATTTATTTTCTTTTAGAATGAGCATTAAAAGTTACAAAATAAATATCAAGTTAGGCTTTTCAAAATGTCATTAAAAGGCTCAGCCCAATTTTGGGCCTTAATGCGGCCATTGATGAAGAGTTCAGGAAAGCAAAGTTACAAGTTCATTTCATATATCAATATTAAAAAAGCAAAGTTACAAATTCATTTCATAAGTCAATATTATCATGCATCTGTATGAAATATGACTAGCTAGTGGCCGATTTCTCAAGCTGAACGTGGCAGTCCTCAAAAGCAGAATCCAGAAGAGCCTCCAAGAAACATAAAAGTGATCATCAACCCCAGTAAAAGCAAAGCATTTGAAGAGAAGTAAATTGTAGTTAGAGTAAATAGTATTTACAGTAGATTAAGCGAAACCCTACACTGTTGTATGACAAACGAACATTTAAAAGAGTAGTGTTACAGAAAGTGATTAACTGAGTAATTACTGAACATCAAAGGTACCACCCCCACCACCTATCCCCTATCTCTTCGTGATATTTGAATCAAAGACCATGCTTCCAGAGGAGATAGTCTCAGCTTGAGCTCTTCCCTATTCCTAAGAGGGACAATATTGCGGTTAGAGCTTGGATTAATGTGAGGAGAAGCAGTATCACTGCAACGATTATGGAAACAATCTTCCAAGGTGAGTTGCAATAATCACGTTTCAGCGTTGCCCTCCACCTGTTGTAAGGAACCTCACAATATGCGTTCGGCTGTTCGGCTATTCCACGGTAATAGTAACATTCAGAGAACAATTGAGTTTCGGCTGTGATGGTATTGAAAATACCAGCCACTTCTTTGCTATCTCTGAGAAAATTATCAATGACACCATTGCGTACGAGTATATCAACATATTCAGTCGTGTCCACTAGGGCATTCATGAAATGGAGGTAGTCGATTGTGTGAGAATCGCGAGGATAATCATGCGATTCTAGTGCTATAAGATTCTTTAGTAAATGATATGACTTTTTGTTTATTCTGATTTTTGGGATTTCCAAACCGCCTCTTCTCGAATACTCTATGCTACATATTGAGACGCTGTTGTCTTTACTAGGCTGGATGACCATCCCTGCATCTTCAAGCTGCGTTGCGCTCGGCATCGGTTTCAGTTCGGTGAAATGTGTTGGGGGCTGCCTCCGGACAGAAGGTGCATGGCAAGCTCTCAGTAAGTGTTTGATTTCAGAGGGATGTGCCCTCGTCATCGGTTTCAGTTTGGTGAAATATGTTGGGGGCTGCCACTGGACAGAAGGTGCATGGCAAGCTCTCAGTAAATCAACAATGTGTTTGATTTCAGAGGGATGTTGGGGCCTGCGTGAGATAATTTCAAGTGCTCGTGAAGGGTCCATGAGTGTGAATTCGCTGAGATAAAAAATGGAGAGGTGAATTAAGCTTCGATCAGTGCCTTCGCAAGTGGGAAATCCCAGATTGAATAACCCTTCAAGAACGAAGAAAGGTATCTGGTTATCAAGGACTACCAAATCTCTTCGTGCATTTGGTACTACGTTTCGATGAGTGGAAAAGTCTTCTTCTTGCATATTCATGGGGCTGAAATAATACCTCCATAACAGTTCAATGATGAAACAACCATCAAGAAGAATCATCCTTCCCCAATGATCATCACTTGTATATCGAGCACAGATATCGGTGACTTCATCTTTATAACAGTTGTTCTCACTTACTAGACGTGAGTAGAATAAGCAAGTTCTACTGACCCAGGAATCTCTTTTCATCTCCCTCACACAATCCCTCAAATCCAAATGAGTGCGATGGAGGAATGCTTTCAAGAATCCTACCTTAAGCTGTATCATTTCTTGTGGTTTCAAATGAGGTTGCGAAACAGGATTTCACAAAGGGCCTATTCCAAACATCCTAGGACGGTATGGAGGGCACTCATTCTCAGGTGGAGCTCGAAGACCTTGAAACAGGCCTAATATATGATCTGAAATGAGATCTTGTAGTTCGTTTACGAGAACATCCTCTGCAGGGGAAAGGTTTTGTGTGGATTGATATTGGTGTCTCTCTTCAAGGGAAACTATTTCCGTGTGCTCTCTGGTGATTTGCATGTAGGGATCTTTCACTTATGGGAAAGGGATTTGCTTGAATTGGTCTGTCATTCTTTTGTCCCAAAAGGTGCAGATCGATAATATCCAGTAGTTTGTGGCGGTTTGAGGTGCCTATGGGCGATGTGGTTTGTGGTGGTTCGAAGAATCTGCAGGAAGTTAGCGTTTTTTCATGGAAAAAGATGTAGTTAAGCCCAATATACTTTTTTCAAAGCCCATCGCGTGCGCTAGCATTGCAAAAACCCCTGTAAAAAAGGAGCATTTGATATATACATAGAACTAGTATTTCACCCGTGCGATTGCACGGAATGTGATATATATATATATATATATATATATAAAATACATTAAAAATATTTAGTTTGTTATCAATCTAAATGTTTCAAACAAATTATATGAACTATTATTAATAAATTAAACAACAATAATGCACATACATTTAGTATTGGGAAAAAAAATTTGACTTACCTAATAACGAGATTTGCAACCGTATGGTAGAAAAAACCCATTATCACTACATACAGCTAAATAGTATTAAAACTAACATTTCTGTACGATCTAGAATAACTTGCTATATTTTATCAAAACAAATAGAAATCAACAATGTCATTATACTTTAAATACCATATAATGGATAGACTGTAATATATATGATAACATTTTAAGTAGTCAAGTTCTTATATAATTGTCAATTAGCAGAATTACGTTTAGGGTTTAAAATTAAATTACAGATTAGAAAAGGATTTTGAAAAATCTTATATTTTCACATGTTCTTCTTAAAATGGAAGGAAGACTTACTTCCATTTTCTAAAAATATATTTAATATTTTAATTTAATAAATTATACCGGTTTAGTAAAAAAGAAACAACATGCTAATAGAAAGTAAAAGAAATAACATTCTAACAATGACTAAGATAAATTGTTAAAAAAACATAAAAAATGTATTTTTAGATGGGAAGTTTAAATGAAAAACAAAAACATGAATAAAGAAGAAAAACGAAGTTAAAGATACCATAACAGAGATGAATAAGCACAATCCAAACCACATATAAGGAACTAACATTTAAATAAATGTGTAAGATAATAAAATAATAAATAATTTTTTTCGTACCTTTCCTCTCGAAAAATTATATACTGAGGCAAAGGAAAGGAAAATAACACTATGAATACCTACATACATACATATATGTATATATATGTGTGTGTGAAAGGGTTTAATATAAGGAAAATCACCCAAAACCAATGATTTGGCAGCAATTAGTGTGTTAATAAAAATAGATTTGACAAAAATTGACAGTGTACATGTGATTTCCCTATATATGCAAAATTTTGAAATTTGCAAGATATCATAATATAGAATTATGGAGAAATTGTGGTGATAAAAAAATCGATTGAATTGCTATAATTTAAAACAAAAAGGAAGTGAATCTATCTGCTATGAGTGAGATTGGAATGTATGAACCTAAATATGATAATAAAATAATGATTTAACCATGATCTTAAACTAGTAATTGAATGTAAATAATATATGAAGAAGAAAAAGGAAAGATTTTTGAGTGTAGGAAAAGGGAAGAAATGGAATTGAACAACAAATAAATAATTTAGTTGATTGCATAATTTAAACAATAGATTTGTAGTGTCTATATATTAATTTCGGGACCGATGCAATAGAAGCTTGTTTTAAATAATTAAGTGGAGCAATATATATATGGCATAAAATTGGCAGTGCTATTTGACAATATTATATGTAACGGGATTTGTTATATATAATAGTATAGATGTAGTAAAAATGGACCACTCCATATATACATAGAATGTGATAAGTCCCTCCCACCAAATTTTCCTTCTTTACAGCTTAAGGTTTCGTGGCTTTCCGTGCAGCTTCCAAAAGTTTGATTCTGATTTTAGGCACTTAGAGAGAGCGTGTTCATTATATTTTCTGTATCATCACAATGTTTCATTCCTTTTTTTCCATTGATGGGTTTCTATAGTTTTCAGTATCAACTTCAAGGAGAAAGCAAATATGAACGATAAGTTCATGTTGCGAAAAGTATTAGAGTTAATTCATGACATTCTTCTCAACTACAAGGATGTCCTATTTCACCTTGTGGTCAAGGGATTGGAGGAAAGAAATTTTAGTCATTTGTGTAAACATCATATCATTTTAGTCATCCTTGACAATCATTTTTTTAAAATAATTTTTTTAGAACACCTTTTCAATGAGAAAAATGACACACAATTTAACAATAACCAGATTTCATTAGTCAAAGTTGATTGATTTTTTGAACTAAAAATACAATACGTATGAAAGGCGTTTTATAATTTAATAAGAGAATAGGAGCATTTGCTAACACTATTGGCCTGTTTGGTATGAAGAAATAGTTTGAAAAAGAATTGTCATTCAAGGCAGAATAGTCATAGAACACTTTTTTTTTTTTTTTTATGTTTGGTTAAAACTATAAAAGCTATAATGGAATGATTATCTTATTGAATATATTTGATAAAATTATTTTAAAACAAAATTTAAATAGAATAAAAATCAATTCAATTAACCAAAATACATTTGTTCTTTAATTTGGCACAAATTTAGACTTATACACAACAATTATTTTTATAAAATATTAACATAAACTAAAATACTTTTCGTCTTTTGATCAACTATAAAACATAGCATCATTTGTTCAATCATTTTTTATTTTTATCGCCATATTTCAATTTATTTACTTTTCTAACATAATTGAGAGAAAAGTTAATCATCCAATAAAACTACACCTATTTTTTGGGTGAAAAAGAGTTAAAAATAAAAAAAAACATGTGTTTTTTTTTTAAATTTTTAAATTTTTTATTTTAATTTTTTATTTGTTTAATAACAATTGAAAATTTGTGAATATAAATGGGGGATAATAAATTACTTTTTTGATTTTATTTTATTTTTTAAGATTTCAACTTAAGTTGGAATACTCATTTATTGGGTTTGGCTAAGTAATAGATTTTCCTACCTTTTCTTGGAAAGACCATTCCATAGGAATGAGATTTCTGACTTCAATTAGTTCCACCAAATAAAAGAAAGATAGTGAAAAGCTGGAATAACGATTCCAATCTAGGTCATTCCTGCATACCAAACTTACACTACAAACTTACACTATATGTCTTGGCCCATGTGTTTTCCGAAACGGGAATTTCTTTTACCACATAAAGGAGGGAAAAACTAGCATCCATGCTGGCTATAGACAGAATTTGGCTTTGCTTTGTTTGAATTGCTTATAAACGATTGATACTTGATTATAAATAGCTTCTAAAATATTTGGTAAATATATGTTTGCAAGTGACAAAATTTGTTAAAATAATTAAAAAGAGCCTTTATTAATTAAGGGGTGGTTATTATTATTATTATTATTATTATTATTATTATTATTTGTTTTAAAAGGGTGTGTGTATATGTATATAATTTTATTTGATCAACTCTCAATTCTTATGAATAATTAAAAAAGTTAGTTAGTTTTTTTTTTTAATTACTTATATGCTAACTCCACATGCCTATAATTAGAATATGCCCCCAGGGGCATAGGTGAGTTGGTAAGTGGCCAGGTGATTAGGGTGGAGACACCCTGACAACGCGGGATCGAGTCCGTGTGGCGGCAGTACTCCGCTGAAATATTGCGGGGGCTGTTGCTGGATTTCCACGCCCGTTGGTCCTCTCCCTGGTCGGGCTGCCACTCACGCACATCCCTCGATTTACCTCCCGCCTGGTTAAGGGGCCTCTAGCCAGGTGGGAAAGGGGTTCTCCTTTGGTTAACCCTTTTCGTAGAATTTGCCAAATATCAGGACTGTCTTGATAATGGCATCATGACGTTGAAGCTTATTCCAATATAGTATCGGTTTAGGGGGGGGACTTCCTTTTTACCCTTCTTTTAAATTTTTGTTGCAAAAGTACCCTATTTTCGAAAAGGGTTTCAAAAATACCCTTTTCGAAAATCATACGAACGGTAAGTCACTTATCGTCTGACACGTTGTCAGGACGAATCTCGTTGAACGATAAGTGACTTACCGTTCTGGCCACGTTGTCAACAGAATCTCGTTGAATGGTAAGTCACCTACCGTTCATTTGTGCATTACCCCTCTTTGACTGGTAATTCACCTATCAATTTTCAATGGCCTAAATGCCTATATAACCTCTGTTATATCATTTTGGAAAGGGACAAAATCAACGGTGAAAAATTCTTGTTACTCATATATATTCCGCCTTGTCTCTTTTATTTTCGAAACGTCCAAAATCTCTCCGTTTCTCTTCTACACATACATACTTCTATACTATTTATTCATATTTTTTAATCAGTCAAAAAATATGAATACAGTCTATGTTCTTTTATACTACTGCGTGGAAAAAATTCATGGCCGTTATGATATCGATTATAAAACTACAAAACCTATTCATAAGGTCAAAATAACACACGAAAAATCGTACAATGAATTCGTTTATAGGGTCTATGAGAAACTTAATTTGCGTTATGACATTGACAGAATTGAAATATCTGTAGGTGACTTACCGAAAGAAATCAATAAGCAACGGAAATATTTTTTAAATCTTTTCAAATTTTAGGATAAAGGATCTGTAAGTCACCTATAGAAATAGGGAATGGCAAGTCACCTATCGTTTCGGTAGGTGACTTACTGAAAATGGTATTTCTGAAACCCTTTTCGAAAATAGGGTATTTTTACAACAAAAATTTAAAAGAAGGGTAAAAAAAAAAAAATTTCCTTTATAGGGGCAAAGTTAAAATTTTCAATTAATTACAGTAAAAACTATAGTAGTCATAAAAGTAAATTAATTAATCATATGAAACAAAATATTTCGAGTGAATAAGTGATGCATTCAAATAGTTACTTGCACATACCAATAACATTTTTGCAATTGATATGAATTAGAAAAATGACAATTACTTTCTATGAGTTTTTATACTTTAATTTAATCACATACTTTAATTTTTTTTTTCTTGTTTAAGCCAAAAGATAATAGTAGCCTTAAACACGGAAATAAATAAAAGGGGCACTTAATATATAATTTTTTTTTGGGATCCCTTTTTTTCTGGTAAATTATTTTACTCTGCTTTTAAACTATACATACGCATGCCATTTGGATTTCGATCCCGAGCAGCCATTAAGTGCATCGAAAATAATGAATTATATATATTTAAGTGTATTGCATACGCATGAATAATGAATCATAATGAATTATGAACTACATACGCATGTGACGATCAAGAAAATAATTTAAGTGCATTGCACGCACCTTGAATATAATGAATTATATATATTTTCTATATAAAGAGGCTGTTTGGCCGTTTAATTTACTCGCATGACCGCATAGTGACCAGATTTTTAAGGAGTAGTTCATCCAAATCATACAGAAAAAGGATGTCTCACGTAGTATGTTTAATCTCAATAAATGCAACAATAACAAGCACACACTCAGAAGTTGATCGTCATATAAAGGGTTTCTTATCTAAGAATTCCCATAATGATAATAATAATAACAAAAAGAAGAATATTATTGGCCTCGACACTGAATGGACCCTCGCCCGATTGGAGGGTGTCTTATCCGAGAGGTTCTATAATGATAACACTGAAATAATGACGCTCCGCAAAAAAAAAAAAAAAGCTGAGGAATGGACCCTTCATGGAAGAAGTGTAGAGGAGGACAAAAGCCAAATAGCAATTATAGTGCCGTGTGATGGAGAATCTTCCCTTATTTTCCGGCCTGCCGCTAAAGAAAGAATACCCAGATCACTCTTCAATTTTCTTCGACGTTCAGATTATACGTTTGTGGGTATGGGTATTAAGGAGAGTGTTGAGAAGCTTGAAAAGCAATATGGTGTGGGGTGTAAGAACGTCGTGGAGCTGGGACCTTTGGCTGCCCAAGTAATACAAAATCCCTCGCTAAGTGCTTATGGGGTTTTTGATCTGGCTTTCGAGGTTGCTTCCCTCAACATTCATGATGTGCCAACATGCGTGGTTTTTGAAGATTGGTGGAGGTGCGATCCATTTGATGCTAGTATCCTCAATCAGAAGCAGATATTGTGTGCTACACTCAATGCTTATGCTTACTTTATGATCGGGACAAAATTGATCAATCCGACACCTACTACAGACAAAAAAATTGTTTGTTAATTTGTGTGTCATGCTTCGTTCGAATGAAATAACGTATTTTAAAATTCCACATGTTTAATGTCATGTCAGCTCATATATAGCTGGGGACGTTCCTCTGCGAATATAACCAAATTAAAACAATTTATATCGATGTTGATGATCCATCTTGTCTTAGCTTCCTTCAAATTCTGTCCGTATGTATACTTGTGGCTTTTAAATATTTCTCTTGGTCTTAAGTTTCTTTTCTTATTCTCTATTTATTTATAATTGTCCATAGCTTTTTGCTGTTCAATGTGTGGATCTTCCGGGGTACAAGTTTTCATACGTGTTTTCACACTGAAACAAAGCCAAAGTTTCACATCCATGTACTGGCCCAAAACCAAAGTCCTGTTTTTTGGTTATTATCTAATGCAGTATTTGATAACAACTTTTCAAATAGTTCTTGACGTTTTGAACAGTTGAAACATTATTTTTTAAAATTATTGTTATTTGATAAATTAGCGTTTTAAGTAGTTTTTCAGAGAACTTTTGGCATTTCAATTAGCAATTATCAAAAGCTAAAAATTTTAGCATTTCAAGTAACTTTTTACTCTTTCATGCTTTTTTTTTGGGTCAATTCTATCCTTTCTTCATTTTTTCTTTTTTTTTTTTTGTAATTCTATTCTTTCTTCAACCTCTCTCTCTATATTTTTACCTTTTCTTTAACAAATATAAATGAAAAATAATATAAAAATAAATTTCAAATTCTATTTAATCAACATTACTAAAAGCATTAATTTTCATAATCTTGATACAATATTTTATCAAAAAATTAGTTATATTTTAATATTAAAATATGATTATAAAAATAAATATCTAATTATGAAATATAATATCTTATTTCTATAATAGTAATAATAATTATAATTGTCATAACAACAACAACAACAATAATAATGATAATAAGGTATCAATATCCTTTTATGTCATGTTATGTTCAACAACTAACCTAAATGCTAATTTCACCGAGCACATTTTGATTAATCTGCTAACTAAATAGCTATTAACTAATAATTAAAATACAACAACTATCAGCTACTCGAACAGCTATCAGCTACCCTAACAGTTAAATTTACCAAACAAGCCCTTAAGTGTCATTAGTTGAAAGCAAAGGTACTTTTGTTGAAATATATAGCACACTGCCACTTCTAACACTTCGGCTCAGTTTGATTGGTAGAGAATAACTTATTTTGGCGAATGTTTTCTATGGAAATTTTTTTAGAAAATGTTTTCCTAAAAAAATTCTTTCCATTGTTTGGTTGTCACAATTAGAAAATATTTTTTAATGATACAAAAATATATTTATGTGCCGGGGGAGGGGGAGGTGTGATAAGTTGTGAAAATGTTTTCCTCTTTTGAAAAAGAGGAAAACATTTTTTCAGGAAAATCAAACTATTTTCCGTAGACTATAAAAATATTTTCCGTTGACATTTTCATTTTTAGTAGCCAAACATAAAAAAATGTGGAAAATATTTTCCTAAAAAATATTTTTTTTTGTGAAAAACAAAGCCTTATAGGTGAAAAAAGAAGCATGTATGATGTATAATAAGTTAATTTGAAAGGAAAATGTAGATGTAGGAGATTATATTTAGAGGGTGTTTCGCTTTGCTTATTTATAAGCACCTAGAAAAAAACACTTTCTTACATACTTTATACTATTTACTATTCATAAGTACCAAATAAGCAATGCCAAACACCCTCTTAATCTTTTGAAAGGAATTTGAGTAATGCGGTAGGTTTTAAAACATAAAGAGTGATCAATTAATTGAACAAAATCATAGGGAATGACATACATTTTATGGGAGTAAGACATTTGACTCTTAACCATTTAGCATTGGGACGACTAGATTCTCTAATTTAATTTTTTTCTCTTGAAAGGTTTTTCATAACTAATGGTGTTAAACTTTTTTAACTATCAAACAGTCAACCAATTAAAATGCCTCTTTTGCCCTTACTATGCTTCTACCCCAAATACACGTTTATATACCACAAAAACAAATAGTTTATTGACTGTATCTTTTTTTTTTTGGGAAACAGTCATTTCATTGAAGCAATATATCAAGCATTCTATGAAGATTCATCATCAGAAAAGCTCATTCAATTTAGGGTTTTCTTTCTTATAGACCGTATGTGTTTAGGCCCAATGAACAGTCTAATCCAATTCTTAATGGAATTTAAACCTATTAGATCATTACTCATTAAGAATAATTTCAATCACTTGAATTAGTCATTGATTCCAAATAGCTAGTGTTGCACGTCAGAAGAATCTCAGCTTCTTAGCTTCCGAATGGTATGAAAAAAGTCTCATCAAAGATAACAAAAAATGACTTGTAGGATTACTTTTCCATTCATTAGACTAACATTAATCTAAAATCTCAACCATTAATTTTGCAAGCATCGATTTTCAACCATTAATTTTACAATGACTCACATTTACTATACTGGTGTTAGTATTAGATGGATGGAAGAGCAACCCCAATAGGATATGGAGAATGCAAACACAATTTTGTGCTCCTTTGGTTTATATTTTTCAATGCAACGCCAAAGAGTAATAATATTATACGTACTTGCTAACACTAAAATTTGTCGTGGTGATTAATTTCATCAAAAGTCTCTTGTTGTTTCACACTTTTCCAAATTAATCTCTATTATTTTAAAATATTTAAATTAGTTATTTATATTTCACACATATAGTCAATCAATTCTTATTGTTTAGAAACATTCGCATTAGTTCTCAATATTTTACAAAGATTATCAAATTAATCTCTACTGTTTAGGGAAAAAAAATTCATATTGGTTCTCAATAGCTTACAAACTTGTTCAAATTGATACCTATTTTAAGGAAAGAATCAAGTGAAAAGAATTGGGATTAATTTGAATAAATTTGTAAAATATTGAAGACTATCATATATATATATATATTTTAACAGTAAGGATTGATTTAGCCATCTTTGTGGAACACTTAAGATTGATATAAATATTTCAAAAAAAAAAAATAAAGACTCATTTAGTATGAGTACTTTTTTTTTTTTGAAATATTCATGACAAATTTGAATATTTTTTTGAAATAATAAGGCTAATTAGAATATTTTAGAATGACAAAGACCAATTTAAAAAGTGAGACAATAATAGAGACTATTTATATAATTAGTCCTATGTAACAACTAATACGATTTTATTTGTTTCTTATGACCAATTCTTATAGTCCATGCAAGAATAAAATATAAATCAATTTTGAAAATTTTAGTTCTTGCCAAGTTTTTAATCCCACACATCCCCCAACGCACACACAAAAGAAGCCGATTTTATGGTGACAATCGGTAAGAAAGCAGTTACGATAATTAACAGGAAATCATATAATCTCCCATCTGTGTAGCAAAATTTATTGCATTGACTGATGATATGATTAACAGATGGCAAGCTATGATGATCTCATGTGAGAGCATAGTAACTGTAAGAATCAAATTGCATTATGTCCATGAATGCAGCGAAAAAGGGAAACAAAAAAATAAAAATAAAAATGAAAACATAGGAAAATGATCGCTGATAATTCGCTATTTGCAATAGTTTAAAGATGAAAACATGAAAAGTACACCTGAAAAGTAAAAGACAAGAGTGCCATTAAACCCCACGTATCAGATCGAGGCATCCTGCTTCAAGGAAAAACTCATGTCACATCGGAAAATGATCATTGAACAAAAAAGATTAGATTGAACCCAAAAAAAAAGGAAAAAGAAAAAGAAAAAGTGAATATGTAAAAGAAAGGAATAAAGAAGCCACCTGACAACATTCTATTGGCACACTATTTTGCATATGAGCCTGTTTATTTTCTAAATTTGTACAGGCATCGCAAAATGATTGGCTGACATTTTGCCGTAATTTCAATATTTGGTTTTTAAGGGCTATACTATATATACAATATGTAAATATATAAAAGTTATACTTTTTTGAATATTATGAGAGTAACATGTTTGATTATTGTGAGAGTGGCATGTCAGCGGTTATATGGCATGGTTATTTTATTTTTTATTATTGTACTTTCTGTTATTTTTTATCTTTATAAATATACATTATTAGCTTTTATTGAAATATTAAATGGACAATTAATTAATGCTTAATATTAAATTCATTTGTGAATTCTAAAAAAATTATTTCTTATCTATTATGTATATATATTAATAGCATTAGAAATTTAATTTTTAATCAATTAATTCTTAAAATAATATTCATTTGTGAGTTTCAAAAGATTAAATTTGAGTAAGTTTAACTTTTATTATTAAAAAATATTTTTGGAGCTTTATGAGAATGTCATATCAAAGCTTAAATGGCGATAGATATTTTATTATTAGCTTATACATTATTTATTATTTATTTTATTTATATTATTTTTATCTTTGTAGATATGATTAAATTATTAATTTTAATTAAAAATTAGCTAATCAATCAATTAATACTTAAAATATAGTTCATTTATGAATTTCAAAAGGTTCACTTATTATTTGTTATGACTATATATTTTTAGTTTTAATTTAAAAATTTAATTGTCAATTAATTATTTTTAAAAATAATATTCATTCATGAATTTCAAAAGGTTCATTTCTTATCTATATCTATACTATATAATAAATCAAAATAAGTTGTAATTTTATACTGCTAAGCGGCCCTCTATATGACAAGCTTTCCATAATTACTTATTAATTAATTAAATATGCCCATTTTTAGGTCTTTTTTTGTTTTCCATAATTTATTTAGTTCCATTCTTATATTAAACATTTTAATTTAATTAATATTATACCTTTTCTTTATATATATATATCATTATTATTTTATTAATTTCATAGTATATAATTGTTTCAATAACTATTTATTAAGATGTAAAAACTCTATAGTTTTAATATATCCAATCACATATGTTGCTCTCCGTGCATTGCACGGGTGTCACACTAGTTATATTATATAAAAGAATGCTCTGCAATATAATAATGACAAGTGTCGTACAAATAACATTTTTAAAATCTTTTTGTCACGTGGCTTTCTTACATTACAATGATATCAGCCGCTATATTTAGTGTTAAAAATGATTTTGTTTTATTTTAGGGAGATTTACATTGATTTACTAATTTATTTTAATATTTACATATTACATCCGAAAATTATGACATGAATCTGGATTAATTACAGATATCTATGGTAGCTCTTTAATTTGGTTGTTATCAAATCATAACCTATTTTAATTATTTTCTATTACTATAATCAGAAATTCTACATTCCCTCTTACTTAGAAGAATCACAAACTAAGGTCTTGGATTATTTTTCTTAAAAAAGAGAAGAAAAATTAAATTTAGAGATGATTAATGAGAGTTAAAAATCAACAAATGTTTAATAAGCTTAAAAGGGGAAATAAAGAGTAGTTTATAAGAATTAAAAAATTAAAACCAAAGTTGTTAGTTATATTTACACTACGTAGTTATAAACAAGTTATAAATCATTTCACAAACTAATGTGAAAATTACAATCACACCCGTTGATTTTTTCTTTTTAAAAATTTTTTTTTTCCATTGCACACGTTCATTCGTGTGGTGGCTCCACGTTATAAGCAGTCCACCACTACTTTAGTTTGGTTCCAGACCCTCCATATTGTGACCCATTCAATTTTGAGTCATACACGAAAGGTGTTACTATATATGATCTTTTACCACAAAAAATTACAAACTCTCCATTTTCTCCTACACCAAAAAATCAGAGAATAAGATCTTGGTTATTTTACTTGACGTCAAGCGGTTTTCGCTTCTGTGCCCGAAGGTTTGGAATGATCCAAGTCGTAAGGTATGCGGATTGTTTGCTGAAATGGCAGAATATTTACTGTTCTTGAGCTAAAGGAATCAGTGGGCTTGGAGCTTATCATGTTAGCAATGTTGAATTGATAGAGTCTCAGTTCTTCTCTATTGGCGAATGTAAGTTTTCTTTTGAGTTAATTAAATACTTTATTACACAAACCACACACGAATTATACACAAAATTTTCCAACGTAACATATTTGTTTAAATATCTTTGCCAGCAGAAACAAGTGCCTCAGTGATTGGAAATTCATTTCATAGGAAATTTGGCAAGTGACCTCTATCACAAATAAGCGATATATTGAAGAAGAGTAAAAGTAGTATTATATTACACCAAGTGATTAACTCACAGTCAATCAAAATAGAACTTCCACACAATGTTGTATCAAAAACACACAATTAAAGTGTTACATAAAGTGCTCAGAATACAATTATTAACAGTGAATATAAAACGATCCCTGTCACACACAATTCATCAGATTAAACAGACAATATCGTTCGATGCACAAAGTGAACAACTCACGCGATGGGTATTATTGAACATGCAGTTTGGATTACAGTGAGTATAAGCAATACTGCTGCAGCCACGGTTGAAGCAACTAGCCACGGTGAGCTGAAATAATCACGTACTGAAGTTGCTCTCCAACTGTGCCAAGGTACCTTGCAATACTCGTTGATTTCCCCACGTATCTGAGTATAGTAATACCTGTTAATTAAACATATTAAATGAGCACAGTTTAAACTTTCAGACGAAGTACAAGTAATTAACTAATCAATACCTTCGTGAATGCAATGGAGTCTTCAAATCACTAATAAGAGTTGCCACTGCATTGCTGTCACTCAGAAAATTTTCAACAATTCCATTGCCAATGAGCACATCCACGTCTTCCCCAGTATCTATGAGGTCGTCCAAGAAATGAAGATAATCAGTAACGTCAGGACTGTCTTGATAATGGCATCGTTCAAATGCAAGAAGATTTCTCAGCAGATGCTCCACTGTAATATTCATTATTATCGTTGGCATTTCTAGCACCCCTTTTGCGTTGCGTATGTCAGACACGCCACTGTTGTCATCTGTTCTTTGTTTGATGATCATGCCCGCATCTTGAAGCTCTGTTGCCTTGCGCATTCTACTGACTTGTCGCTCGTTATCTGCCCGAACGAGCCTCGGAGTTGAAGGTGCATGATATGTTCTTAAGAGATCAAGAATGTGCTTAATCTCACAAGCACTTTGATATTTGGTATCCAATTTCTCAGAGTACGTGGTAAGCGTGACTTTCTCGAAGTATTTCAGGCAAATAGCGCGGAAATTCACGCCATTTGGGAAGGCTTGTTTGTGTAGACCTTCAAGCACAAAGAATGGCAACTGATTTTCGAGCAAAATCAAGTCAGTCCTCACATCAGAAATCATGGTCGAACGGCTTAAGTAATCTGTTCTTTGATCTCTTTTCATCACCTCACGCCTGTAGATTGCCTCAATCACAAAACAACTATCGAGAAGAACCATTTGCACAAAATTATCACTGCTGAGCTCAATTTGTTCCGTGTAACAGTTGCGTCTTCTGCTTTCCCAATCCTTTGTTGCCATCACGATAACCCCCAAACTCAAATGGCTACGGTTTAAGAATGCTTGCAGGTAAGCTGGTTTGTGTTCTTCCATGTACCGGAGAGCCAGCAAACCATGGTGGAGAGGGCCGACGGCGACCAGCTGAGGAATGAAAAAATTTTCATTGGGCCGCCGGAATTTTGTGGGGACTCGATAGATGCAATAATCTGGTGATTGAGGAGGAAACTTGTCCATCATTTTCTTGAGGGTAGTTGTCAGTGGGGAGTTGTTTAGTGCGTCTGCCTTAATTGAGATTTCATGGCTTCCCCTGTTGGCATGGCTCTGCGAGTCCATAGCCCGCTTCCTATAGGTGCCCCTAATTGCATGCACGAGCTCGAATTAACGAATATTCTTTTGATGATTAAGGGTTCATAATATCAAACGGATACTGAATCATATGCATGAAAAGAAAAGAAAAAACCGCAACATAAGCGAAACTCGCGTTTTGCCAAAATTATATATTCCAAAACTCGTTAATAATTGCAGAAAGCAATAAAAAAGGATAGATATACACATTAAGCAGTGTCAAATTAGAAATCGAGACCTGAAAAGATCTTGCTAATAATTGCAGAAAAGGAGCATGAAGAAATTATTATACAGACCTAGCTCGTACAAGGTCACTGACAGGCTACAGATAGATTATAAGACTTTCTCCAGTAACAGAGATGAATATCTATCTAATGTTATAGGACTGTCCTGTATGCTCCTCGCTATATATATATATATATATGTATAAATGCTTAGTCATGTGAACAACATGTTGTCTTTATTTTTGTCCCTTGAGTAAATAACAAGTCATATAATTGACGATAAAGAATTAATGGTTTTACTGTTGTAAGGAGTTTATATATCTTTTGCTACTTTTTCTTTTCTCTTTGCTGTCAGATAAGTTTCCCCACTTTGCATCAAAGAAAGAGGGGCATCAAGGCACGCATGGCTTCGTCACTAGTCCAAGATTCAAGAATGAATTCCTGAACGTGACCAAGAGTACAAACACCCCATTACTGAACAATTAATTTCCAACCGAGTCTTGATTTTCGTTTAAGTTTCTCACGTAAATATACCAAAGAGATAGAGAGGAAAGTCAATTGATAGTGTTTCCTCGATCAAACAGGTTATATTCAAGGGGAAGAAAAGGAGATCAATGAACAATTATTGTCCAATATAGTATATACATGTTTAATGTTTATGGTTTAAAAATAAATTTAATTGAGTGGCTAACTTGGTTAATTAGACTACTATTTTAAGTGTTGACCTCACTATGTTAGGTTTGATAATGTTGAGGGTGCGCGTCAAGCAAGCCTTGAATCCCTTTGGGTGACAATTAACTATTAAATTTGCAATAGTTTAAAGATGAAACCGTAAAACAAAGTCCACCTAAAAAATAAAAGACAGAATGCCATTACCCCCCACGTCTCAGATCGAGGCATCCTGCTTCAAGGAAAAACTCATGTCACATAGGAAAATGATCATTGAACTAAAAAATTAGATTAAACCAAAAAAAAAATGAAAATGAAAAAGAAAAAAATGAAAATGTAAAAGAAAGGAATAAAGAAGCCACCTAACAACATTCTATTGGCACAATATTTGCATATGACCCTGTTTATTTTCTAAATTTGTACGGGCATCGCAAAATGATTGGCTGACATTTTGGTTTTATATATAGTACAAAAAATAATATTTTTTTGAGTATTGTAAGAGTGTCATGTCTGCGATTTTATGGCATGGTTATTTTATTCTTTTATTATTTTACTTTCTATTATTTCTTATCTTTATAAATATACATTATTAGTTTCAGTTGAAATATTAAATGGTCCATTAATTAATGTTTAACATTAAATTCATTTGTAAATTCTAAAAAATTTATTTCTCATCTATTATGTGTATATATTATTAGCATTAGGAATTTAATTTTCAAACAATTGGTTCTTAAAATAATATTCATTTGTGAGTTCCAAAAGATTAAATCTGAGTAAGTTTGAAGTTTATTATTAAAAAAAATATTTTTTGAATATTCTGAAAATGTTATATCAGCGCTTATATGACGACAGATATTTTATTTATTAGCTTATACATTATTTATTATTTATTTTATTTATATTATTTTTATCTTTGTAGATATAATTAAATTATTAATTTTAATTAAAAATAAATAATCAATAAATTAATGCTTAAAATATAATTCATTTGTGAATTCCAAAAGGTCCACTTATTATTTGTTATGATTATATATTCTTAGTTTTAGTTTAAAACTTTAATTGTCAATTAATTAATATATTCATTCGTGAATTTCAAAAGGTTCATTTCTTATTATTATATATAAATATATGTATATATACATATATATTATTAGTTTTAGTTTAAAATTTTAATTACTAATTAATTAATATTTAAAAGGTTTAAAGTATTTTTGATTTGTGAATTTCAAATATTAATCCTGAGCAAATTAAATATTTATTGTTTAAAATGTTTATACAGAGCACAAAATATTTATAATTAAATTCTTCATATGATATTAAAAATAAATAAGTTCAACTTAATTTAACATTCCTTATCAAAAAGTAAATCCATATAGAGCACAATAAAAGTGCATTAGTTTGTGTTAGAAGTCTTCGCTTTCCAACTATTAAAGGACATATTAAATAAATAGGATCGAATAAAATGTGTAAGTGTTTTAACTATTTTTTTATATTATTAAACTCTTTCTTTGATATTCTTATATTTTTATTTGATAGTTACCAAAAGAATATTGAACACAAACTTAAGGAGTCCTTATATCATGCACCTCAATTATCATGCACTGCTCAACTTCCATACATCTCTTGCGTATTGTTCACCCACTACAATATCGAATCCGTGCATGTTGTTCACGCACTACAATTCTCTATGTGCATTTTCTTATGTTCACAATATATTCATAAATTTTATATTGTACGTTCACGATTTTTATTCATTCATAATTTTTATATTATACGTTCACAATTTTTGATTATTTACATATTTTATATTACATGTTCACAATTTTAATATTTTACGAAAAGAGAAATATTTGGAGAAAGTTTCTTTTGATTTCCATCATCTCTATTTACAATAGAGTGAGCTATCTATACATGTTTGAGAGATAGATCTGTAACTGCCTCTTGTACAGCTGGTGACAGCTCAATAACAAACTCTTCTAGTTATAACGAACTAACAATAAAACTACTAACATGACTGGTCAGTTAGTGACAGTCATTTACAAAATAGGTATAGCTCTACAGCTCTTATATCTTATCATCCAAGAAGCAGCCAACTGTAGCTAGATCATCTATAGAGGCTGAATACAGATCCATGGATTTTAGTGCAGCTGAATTGAAGTGGTTAGCCTACAAACTAATTGATCTTGGCCTACCTGCTTTAGTACCTACTCTGTAATGTGATTGTGTTTCAGCTATGCTTTGGCTAATAATCCTGTATTCCATGCTAGAACTAAGCACATAGAAATCGATTATCACTTTGTGAGGAAACAAGTTCTAGCAAAAACACTTCAACTATCCTATATTTCTACTACAGACCAAACCGCAGATCTCTTTACAAAGCACCTCAGCAAACCAAGGTTTTTGCAGCTCAAGAACAAGCTTCACATGGCATCCCCTATTTAGCTTGAGGGGGCTGATAAGATATAAGAGCTGTGGAGCTGTACCTATTTTGTAAATGACTGTCACTAATTAATAGGTCATGTTAGCATTTGCATTGTGAGTTAGTTATAACTAGAAGAGTTTGTTATTGAGCTGTCACTAGCTGTACAAGAGGCAGTTATAGATCTATCACTCAAACATGTATAAATAGCTCACTCTATTGTAAATAGAGATGATGGAAATGAAAAGAAACTTTCTCCAAATATTTCTCTTTTCATTTTATGTACAAAATTTTTAATTGTTCATAATTTTTATATGATATGTTCATCATTTTAATTATTCACCATTATTATGCTATATGTTCAAAAGTTTTATATTATATGTTTATAACTATAAACGACACGTTCACAATTTCGACTGAAATGTTCGTAACTTTGACTGACATATTCACAACTTATTAAAGCTATTTTCACAAATTATAAATTTTAAATCCACAAATCTATAAATAATAAAAGTTAAATTTACACTCTTTCAACTCCTCAAAATAAGACCAATATTTAATAAATTCAGAGTAATAGCCAAATTTTGAATCTTCAATACCTTAAATAGGTGTTGACCAAAAAAAAACACACCAAGTTATTTTAGTCAGGCACCACAGAGCTCTTTATTGCACACTGCTTAAGCTTTGTAGTTTAATTTGTTAACACAAATGCATTTTCAATTTCAATTCCCGTGCGTCTTCTTCTTCATCAGAACAATATCGACAACCATCAGCAGCTACGGAGGAAGGTAGAGCTTGAGAGTTACCAAAGGATTTTGAATCTTCAACAACAAAAAGAGGAAAAAAAAACCCTAATTAAATAGGAAAGAGATCATATGTGTTGTGCAAAATAACATGTTTCAGCCACAGATCTATTGAACCTGCATCGTCGTCACCTACGATGCAGACAAAGTCATCGAGTGTATCACCAAGATTGTGTCCATCCTCCATCACCGTCTCCACCATCTCATCATCAGACTTGACCTCGAGTGGTTTTCCCGCAACCCTTCGATGCCTCATCTTCTTAAATCCTCTACTGTGGCAAGGAGAGAGAAGAGAAAGAAGAGAGAAGGGAGAGGACAGAGTAGAAGGGAAGAGAGAAGAGGACAGTCACGTGTTGCTGAGCTGATCTGTGTGTTCTTTTTTTTTTTTCTAAAGCGCGTGACACAAACAAAATGTGGTGTACAGTGCAAAGTGGGTGTACGGTGTGCAGAATGCTTGTATGGCAAGGATGTCAATGGTACTCCGTCCCGCCCCGTAAAGGCACCGGAGGGGTAGGGGTGGGGTTTTTGCAAAAAAAACACCTAGGGCGGGCCGAGGTTTTTTCTTTGTGCACCCAACCCCGACCCTGCCCCGCCTTGGTATATATATGTATTATATGTTATGTTTAATAATTATGATTTGAAATAAGTTTGAATTTAATGTGTTATTGTTATAAAATTATGTTCAATTTTAAGAATTAGAGTTTGAATTTGATGTGTTAAGGTTTGGTGCATGATTTATGTTATTTTTTTAATTTATTCTTATCTAATTAAAAAGTAGGGATTACGCTTGACAGATAGGGGCTTAACAAGTAGGTGTTTTGTCCCGATGCTACTACCCCTTTGATTTTTGTTGACAGATGCCCCGTAGGTAGGGACATGGTATTAAAAACACTGGTAGGGGCGGAGATGGTAGTCGAGATAAAATCCCGGTACAGGTATAGAAGCGGGGTAGGGGCAGGTGAAAAAATACCAAGTGCGAAGCAAGGGTTTGTGAACGCCGCCCCATTTGACATCACTAATGCATGGTATAATTTGAGAACCTAAGCGCGTTGTCCATTTGTTGGTGTAACAGAAGCATTTGCTATATAGAGTCACTTACTCGTTCTTGCGGTGGATGATATTTAGACGGTAATAAAAATAAAAACTTGAATTGAATGCAGACGAGAAATTTATTACAAGCACAAATGAAAAGGATCGGAGGCTAGAAGATGGATGGATGTTACAAAAATTGACACAATTAAGAGTGATCATGACCGCATCACTGATCTTGATTATCACGAAAGGAAATGACTGAATAGTATGTTTGTATGAGAGTAAGTAAAAGCAATGCAGCCGCGGCGATGGTTGAAGCCACCAGCCACGGTGTGCCGAAATAATCACGTATCAGAGTTGCCCTCCAACAGTTCCAAGTAGCCCTCCAACTGGGGCAAGGTTCCTCGCAATACTCATTGATTTGGTCACGTATGTTAGCATAGTAATTGGAATAGTAATACCTTCGTGAATGAATTCTAACATGCAAACCTTTGACAAGTCTTGCCACTGCGTAGCTGTCACTCAGAAAATTTTCAAGAATTCCATTGGCAATGAGCAAATCGACGTCTTTCCCAGTATGTATGAGATCGTCCAAGAAAAGAAGATAATCAGTAACGTCAGTGCTGTGCTGATAATGGCATCGTTCAAATGCAAGAAGATTTCTAAATAGATGCTCCACTGCAGCACTATTCATTATTACTTTTGGCATTTCCAGCTGCCCTTTTGTGTAGCTTATGTCAGACACGCTTCTGTCTTCATCTTCTCTTTGTTTGATCATCACCACGCCTGCATCTTGAAGCTCTGTTGCCCTGCGCATCCTGGTAACCCGTCGCTCGATATCTCCTCGAGGTGGCCTCGGAGCGGAAGGCGCATGATATGTTCTTAACAGATCAAGAATATGTTTAATCTCGGGAACGCTTTGATATTTAGCACGCAATAATTTCTCGGAGTACCCGGCAAACATAACTATCTCGAAGTAACTAAGACAAATAGCACGAAAATTCACACCATTATTGGGGAAGGCTCGGTCGTATAGACCTTCGAGTACAAAGAATGGCAACTGATTTTCGAGTAAAATCAAGTCAGTCCGCACATCAGATATCATGATCGAACGACTCAAGTAATCTGTCCTATGATCTCTTTGTAGACTCAAGTAATCTGTCGTTTGATCATCTCTTTGTCTGATCACCTCATAACTCCTGTAGATTACCTCAATCACAAAGCAGCTATCAAGAACAATCATTTTCACAAGATCGTCACTATTAAGCCAGATTTGTTCCGTGTAACAGTTGCGTATTCTGCTTTCCCAATCCTTTATCACCATCACGATATCCCTCAAGCTCAAATGGCTACGGTTTAAGAATGCTTGCAGGTAAGCTGGTTTGTGCTCTTCCATGTACTGCAGAGCCGGCAAACCATGGTGAAGAGGGCCGACGGAGACCAGCTGAGGAATGAAAAATTTTTCATTGCCCTGCCGGAATTTTATTGGAGCTCGATATATGCAACAATCTGGCGATTGAGGATTAGGAAACTCGTCTATCATTGTCTCGAGGGAAGTTGTCACTGGGGAGCCTAATTGATGATGGCTTCCCCCTAGCCTTTCATGGCTGCTCTGCCAGTCTGGTCTTTCCATCATCCTGCATCAACTCCAATTAACAAATATTCTTTTGATGATTAAGGGTTCATAATTTTAAATGGATACCGAATCGTAAGAATGAATATACATATACATATACATACACATATGTACGTGTGTGTGAAAACAGAATTCAGAACTCAAAAGAAGTTTTGTGAAATTTTCTGTATTTTTAAATCAATTGTTTTGTTTTGTACAGGGTGTCCTCCTTATGTTGGATTCTAGTTGCCAAATACACGCTGATCGCAATTAATGCTGCTTACCTAATCACTGCTAATTGATTTACAGAAAAAATGAAAAGAATCAATCATAATATGCAAAAAAAAAAAAGAATAATATTTACAGGATATCTTCAACATTTTATAACTAGTTCATATAATTGCAGAAAGGAATAAGGAAAAAGAAGAAGGATGGTATACACATGAATTAGTGTAAAATTAGAAATGAAACCCAAAAAGATCTTAGCAATAAATAATAATTGCAAAGAAGGGACATGAAGACAGTATTACACAGACCTTGTACAAGGTCAATGACAGGCCACAGAGATTTAAGAGAACTTTTCTCCGGTGAGAGACATGATTTACTATTTATTTAATGTTATACGGACTAGTCTTGTATGCACCTCGCTATATATATAAATGCTTAATCATGTGAACATGTTGTCTTTATTTTTATCCCTTGAGTAAATAACAAGTCATATAATTGACAATAAAGAATTAACTGTTTTACTGTTATAAAGAGCTTATATATCTTTTGCTACTTTTTCTTTTCTCTTTGCTGTCAGATAAGTTTCCCCTCCTTTGCATCAAATTGTTGAGGGTGCGCTTTAAGGCGGCCTTGGGTTCCCTTCGGTGGTAATATGCAATTTGCAATAATGTAAAGATGAAAACATGAAAAGTAGTACACCTAAAAAATAAAATAGGAGTAAGACATATAGTACTCTGAAATATATGCTTAATCCCAAATAAGTCATTCAAAATTTTATATTCCCTCAGGAGTCCTTTGAGTTAAAGATGTTAGCAAAATTTAATTGTTTAGACGTTAATTTTGTTGAAAACTAAAAATACCTTTACATTTAATTGTTTGCTGTGCAATTAGCATACACCATTATAAGTCTATACGTCAATGGCTAGTTGTGCCTTTTTTTCCCCCTTTTCGTCTATATATACCCATTTTGCCAACATTTTCACAGCAAATATTTCTTTTATTGCCTAGGGGCCCCCCCCCCTTTTAAATTAATTCCAGCATGCGGGGGGCAAGAATGTGAAAAGCTAGTTTAAACGTGTGAAATTGTTATTATTGATTTGGCAGAAATCAAAATTTGCTGAATGGTTCAAGTTGTGATTTTAATGTTTTATAATAGACCTGAAGCATGAAGAACCAAAGAAATTGCCACCTGTTAAAATATAACGACTATATGGCAATTACAAAATAGACAATTCAACGTAGTGGTGGTCATCTTGATCTTTTAAAAAATTAAGCGTATTGGTTGCTAAATTTTGCTAAAAATTCTTTACTCAAGGGACCCTTTAAGGATATACAAAATGTTGAAAGACCTTTTCAAAATTAAGCATATGTTTCAGGGCGTTGTTAAGAATTCTAAGGTTTTAACTTAAAATTAATTGGTAAATATGAGAAGTGTTTTAAAATAATTATTAAGTAGTCTTGAATTTTTATTTTTTTTTATGCGAAAGGAATGTATATTTTGCCCCTCATGTGTGATCCGACAAGAGCTGGTGAAACAGAATGAAACTCTACGAACAGGATGGTTAGTAAGATGTGATAATTATATATAATTGTCACCATGAAATAAGAGCTCCATAAATAAGATAGTCAGGATGTATAATCACAATGGTCATGTTATGAAAAAGGCAGCAATAAGATGATAAAGGTAAGTCACACGTGTATGATGCTATATCATATTACACTTGTATGTCTTTCTTCTAAATTAGAAATTAAGCTTGTATTATCATAGTGAAATGCATGATGTGATCTGGATCAGTAATAGGATCTAGAACCAAGTTAGTGACCAGAAGTCCAAGTTACCTTATGTTGGGCTAAACGAAATGATCAAAGGAAAGTAGTCAATTTAGGCTAGGAATTCATCCGACAAAAGATGCAATCTGGGCCATCAACTCATCAGATGTTAAGGGTATGTCACGAGGGAAAGAAGGCAAGGGAAGGCAGCGAAGAACAAATGTTATAAATGGAAACTATGCATGTCAATTAAGAGATGATCAATGATAAAAATAAAATAATGTCTAATATTAATAGAATAACGTCTAATATTATTCTATTGGATTGTTGTTTCATAATATAAGATGCATATAATCGGTACATTGGAGAACATTTTTTTTTTTTTCGTCACAATAGTCTAATATTATATGCACAGTGATGCACTGTAGTCGTAGTGATATTAAAAAGCATTCTTCAACCAGGAAAAAAGAAAGTAAAAAAAAAAAAAAAGAGCAATCACAAGTTGTATATATATAACATTAAGAGGGTGTTTGGATTGGCTTATCAAAAAGCGACTTAAAGTACTTTGAACTTTAAATAGCTTTTTTTTTATTATCTACTTTGAGTAGTTATGTGTTTGAATAAAAGTTATAATTATAAAAAAAGTATTTACGTGTTTGATTAAAGTGAATTAAAAAGTAATTTTTGTGGTTAAAATAACTATTAAAGATACTAAAATAGAATTTAAAGGGTAACTACAAGATAAAAAAGTAAAAATATTTTAGTAATACAAATAAAAAAATAAGAATAAGATGGTAAATGGTTTGGTTAAACTCGCTTTTTTTTCAAAGTGCTTCAAGCTATTTCACTTAAAAAAAGTATTTTTTAAATTAAACAAACGTTTCTATTAGCTTAAGTTAGACTTTAAGTAGATTTAACTAAGAAAAAAGCCAAACCAAACACCCTCTAAAAGCATTACCCATGCCTAACGAATTATGTACTGGAGTTGTATCGAATTTTAACTTCTAGTATTCCAAAAGAGAGAGAAGAAAATGTTCATAATTAAATTAAAGAAAAAGCAAGATAACTTCAAGTCTTTCGCTTTCACAGCCTTCGTCAATCAAAGGAAAAAGATTCCCCACCGCGGGTCTGGGTGCAATAAGCTTGTACCATCATAGAAACATTTAAGAACTTCCTCAGAAGAATCTCGAACCACATAAACATCACTTTGTTACATCGTAACAAATTAATTTTTGAGTGATAATACGTCAATTGGAGAGGTTCTAATCTTAATATAGAACAGGAAATAATTCTTGGAATGAAGTAATTAATGTGTTGAATGTGGCTCGTATTCTTGGGCAACAAGAATAGCAAATTTCCTTATTAGCATATTACCTTATTCGCTTGTTACCTTTTGTAACACATAATTAATTAATTGCCTTTTCTACTTAATAGGTTTAAGAAACCTTTGCACTATAAATATGTGGCAATACTCATTATGTTAAAGTGAGAGCCTTGTAGCATTCGTGATCAATAATAGAATTATTCTCTGCTACCCGTGGACGTAGGCTTTAAAGTCGAATCACGTAATTCTTGTGTTCGTTATTTCTTCTCGTATTCTTCGTGTTTACATGTTTTTCCCCAACAAACTGGTATCAGAGCTTAGGTATTAATCCGCTGCTTGAGAGAAAAAGGAAAAATCAAAACTCACTGTGAAACCAAAATTTCTCAAAACCAAACGGTGCCTAACCAAACAAAGGTCTTTGTTCGAGGAGTGCTCTGGTCATTCGTTGAGCGTTGGTGGCTGGAGTGGAAGCTTGCGTCGGTGGGTCGTGGTTCGTGTTTGGGTTTGAAGAACAAGCGAAGAAGATAGAGTTCGCGTGCTTTTGAGGTTGGTTTTTGGTATTCAGGTATTATTTTTTGGAAATTGGTTCAAGTTTGTAAAGCTGGTTTAGGATTTGTAGACTTTGGATCTTTGGGTTTATTTGGATCGGGCCTGGGTAGTGGCCTTGTCCAATTTTGGCTAGGTCTTGGGTCTTGGGTTAATTAATTTTTTGTTGGGCTTGGGTTCTAAGTCAGAAAAATAATAAATTTTTTTTTTGGGTTTAGGCTTAGTTCAGGCCAAAAGAATAAAAAAGAAATTTTTATTTGGGCTTAGATTTAGTCCTGAAACAAAAAAAAAAGAGACCAGTTGACATGTTTGACCGCGTTGACTGGGGTTGACTTTGACCGTTGACCATTGACCAAGGGTTGACCGAGTTTGACCAAAGCCTTACCCCACGTTTTTCGACGTGCTGAGTCTGTTTTTGGGCTTTGTTTTTTTAGATTCTGCTCCGAAGTACGAGTTTAGGGACGGTGTTGACTTTGACCAATAGGTTTGACTTTGACCGGTGTTGACCAAAGTTGACCAGGGGTGTTCCTAAGGTTTCTTGACGTGCTGAATCCGTTTTTGCGGTCCATTGAGCCAAATTCCATCCCGAAGTGTGAGTTTTGTGCAAACGAAGATGTCTTCTATAGGTGAAAAGTTTGAAATCGAGAAGTTTGACGGGAGAATGAGTTTCAGTCTTTGGAGGATTAGATTCAAGGCATTTATGACAATGCAAGGACTTTGGAAAGTCATTGAAAAAGTGATCCCGGTAAAGATGGAACCAGCAGTGAGAGAAGAACTCGAAGCGAAAGCCTTGAGTGCAATACATATGTCCGTGACAAATGAAGTATTGCTAGAGATTCTTTGAAAAGCAGCGATTGAGGCTTGGAATACTTTGGTGGAATTGTATGCATCTAAATCTCTCACAAATCGCCTCTACTTGAAGAAGCGATTGTATCATCTTAGAATGAAAGAAGGTACCTCACTAAAACAACACCTTGATGAGTTTACCTCTTGTTTTATTGCTTTGAAGGATGTGGGTGTTAAAATTGATGACAAAGACCAAGCTATGATCTTATTATGCTCCTTACTACCTTCATATATGAACTTTGTCTACACTATATTGTACGGGAGGGATAAAATTACCTTTGAAGATGTGATTACTTTATTAAAATTAAAGTGTTGACAGTGAGTAAAGGAAGATCAGAGAATAGAGGGGGATTTTTGAATAGAAAGAAAAGCAAGTCAAGGTCAAAATCAAGAGCAAGGAAGCTACGTTGTTTCGAATGTGGTGAAAAGGGTCATATTAAGAAAGAATGTTCAAAACTGAAAAAGGCAAAGAAAATGGTGGAGAATTCAGCTAATGTGGTGGAGAGTGTTGACAGTGATGGAGATAACTCGAGTAGTACCGGGGAAGTTTTGACTGTGAGTGGATCACAGTGGCATAATCAATGGATTCTTGATACTGGTGCAACGTTCCATATGTGTCCTAGGCGCGACTGGTTCTCTTCTTATTCCAAAAGAGAAAGGAAAGTCTTTCTAGGCAATGATCTTTCGTTGAAGGTGGAGGGAATGAGCATCGTAAATATCAAGATGTTTGATGGTATTACAAGATCTCTCGAGTGTTGGCATGTACCGGAGCTGAAGAAAAACTTGATTTCTCTTGGGCGTTTGGATTCTCATGGAAACAAATTCCGAAGTGAGAATGGTGTCTTAAAGGTGACCAAAGGTGCAATTGTGCTCTTGAAAGGGAACTTGACTGGCGGTCTATATGTCCTTCGAGGTAGTACAGTTATACGTGTTGCAGCTGTTACATCCGAGGAGAGTGATAATGACACTACGCAGTTATGGCATAAAAGGTTGGGCCATATGAGCGAGAGGGGACTGACCGAGCTGAGCAAGAGAGATTTGCTTTGTGGACAAAGAACTGGAAAGCTTGAATTCTGTGAGTATTGTGTCTTTGGAAAGCAAACCAGGGTGAAGTTCAGCAAGGGACAGGAGAACACCAAAGGCATACTTGATTATATTCATTCTGATCTTTGGGGTCCTAATAAAGTCCCTTCCAAGAAAGGTGCTAGGTATTATATCACTTTCATTGTTGCATATTCTCGGATGGTGTGGGTATACTTCTTGAAAACTAAAAATGAGGCGTTTCCAACATTTGTTGAGTGGAAGACGTTGATTGAGAAGCAGACTGGTAAACAAATTAAGCGTCTTAGGACTGACAATGGGTTGGAATATTGCAATAAAGAGTTTGATGAGTTCTGTAGGAAACATGGCATTGTGAGACACCGTACATGTGTAAGAACACCACAACAGAATGGAGTTGCAGAATGCATGAATAGAACTCTGGTGGAGAGAGCTCATTGTATGCTCTCCCAATCTGGTTTGAGTCAAGACTTTTGGGCTGAAGCCGTCAATACGGCATGCTACTTGGTGAATAGGTCTCCATCCAAATCTATTTAATTGAAAACTCCTTTTGAGTTATAGTCTGGTAAGCCTGTTGATTACTCTCGATTGAGGGTGTTCGGTTGCCCTGCATACGCTCACGTGAAAGATGGCAAGTTGGAGCCAAGGGCAAAGAAATGCATATTTCTAGGCTAAGCGTCCGAGAGGAAAGGTTACAGGTTGTGGTGCACAGATACAAAGTCTCCAGGTTTCCTCATCAGCAGGGATGTCATATTCAATGAGTCTACTTTATTAGACCAAGAAAAGGAGAAAGCGGTAGTTGGTTTAAACCACAGTGTCAAAGAGCAGGTGGAGGTATTTGCTGATGTTCCAAATGTTCCATCTAGCAATAGTAGCAGTCAAATTCAGTCGACTCAACCAACTGAGGTGCATGATCAAAATGTGCTTTAACAACAAAAGTACAGCATTGCCACTGGGCAAGAAAGGAGACAGATTAGAGAGCCTCAAAGGTATGGATATGCTGATCTTGTTGCTTATGCTTTGACTGTTGCCGAAATAATTGAAGGACATGAGCCGAATTCATACAAAGAGGCCATATCTGAGAAAGATTTTGCTCAATGGGTGGGTGTCATGAGTGAGGAGATTGAGTCTCTTCATAAGAATCAAACATAGGAGCTTGTTGAATTGCCTATGGGACAACGAGTTGTCGATTGCAAATGGGTTTACAAGAAAAAGGAAGGTACTCTAGGGGTTGAAGGTCCTCGATACAAGGCACGGTTGATAGCAAAAGGCTATACACAAAGGGAGGGTGTTAACTTCAACGAAGTGTTCTCTCCGGTTTTGAAGCATAGTTCCATCAGGGTTTTACTTGCCTTGGTTGCTCTTCATGACTTAGAGCTTGAGCAGCTAGATATGAAAACGGCGTTTTTGCATGGTGATCTTGAAGAACAAATTTACATGAGTCAACCAGAGGGGTATATAGTTCCTAGTAAGGAGAACCATATTTGCAAACTGAAAAAGTCCTTGTATGGGTTGAAGCAGTCACCTCGGCAATGGTATAAGAGATTTGACACATTCATGGTAGGTGCTGGATATACAAGGAGTGCCGATGACAGCTGTGTGTATCTCAAAAGGCTTCCAAGTGGTTCGTTGGTGTACTTGTTGTTGTATGTCGATGATATGCTCATTGCTGTTAAAAGTATATCTGCAATCGACGAATTAAAGAAGCAGCTAGGTAATGAGTTTGAGATGAAGGATCTTGGAGCAGCGAAGAAGATTCTTGGCATGGAGATTCACAGATATAGAAACGTTGGGAAGCTGTTATTGTCTCAGCAGAGTTATATTGAGAAAGTGCTCGAGCGTTTCGGGATGCTGAAAGCAAAGCTTGTGAGTATGCCGCTTGCTGTTTATTTCAAGTTGTCTACAGATTTGTCACCTAAAACTGAGGAGGAGGTGGAGCATATGTCTCATGTTTTATACTCAAGTGCTGTTGGTAGCTTGATGTATGCTATGGTATGCACTCGTCCTGATATTTCACATGCAGTTAGTGTTATGAGCAGGTAGATGGCATCACCTGGGAAAGCACACTGAGAAGCGGTGAAATGGATAATGAGATATTTGCGTGGCACTACGAATGTAGGTTTACTGTTTAACAAGATGACTGGAGCTTGCGCGAAGTTGGTGGGTTATTGTGATTTAGACTTTGCGGGTGACCTTGATAAGAGAAGATCTTTGACGGGTTACGTGTTTACTCTCTCTGGATGTGTTATCAGTTGGAAAGCAACATTTCAGTCTACTGTGGCATTGTCAACTACTAAAGCGGAGTACATGGCAATTGCAGAAGCTGTGAAGAGGCCATGTGGTTATAAGGCTTGGTTCGTGATCTTGGACTGCAGCAAGATACAAGTACAGTCTTTTGTGATAGCTAGAGTGCAATCCATCTGACGAAGAATCAGATGTATCATGAGAGGACTAAACACATTGATATCAGATATCATTTTATCAGAGATATTGTATCACAAGGAATCATATCGGTGCAGAAGATATCTACCCATGAGAATACAGCAGATATGATGACTAAGGTGGTTCCAGTCAGCAAGTTCAAGCATTGCTTGGACTTGGTTGTTATTTGTGGTGCGGGGCATTGGGCCCTTAGGGGCAGTTGGCTACAGGGATAATGATGTATTGATTGGAGCGAATATGTGCCAAGCTGGAGATTTGTTGAATGTGGCTCGTATTCTTGGGCAACAAGAATAGCAAATTTCCTTATTAGCATATTACCTTATTCGCTTATTACCTTTTGTAGCACATAATTAATTAGTTGCCTTTTCTGCTTAATAGGTTTAGGAAACCTTTGCACTATAAATATGTGACAATACTCATTATGTTATGTGTGAGAGAGAAACCAAAGTGAAAGCCTTATAGCATTCGTGATCAATAATAGAATTATTCTCTGCTGCCCGTGGACGTAGGTTTTAAAGCCGAACCACGTAATTCTTGTATCCATTATTTCTTCTCGTATTCTTCGTGTTTGCATGTTTTTCCCCAACATAATGTTTGATTCGTTAAATCATGCCTTCACCACTTGCAATTTTTCTTTTTCCTTTTTTTTTTAAAAAGTCCCCCATCGCCTAACTCTAATCCAACCCTCTGTCCTTCTTAGAATTTAAATCTAAAATTTCACTTTTAAAAAATAATATTAACCACTTAAATTACTCCTAAATTCTTCATTAGTTTTCACTAGTTACTACTTCACCAGTTCAACACAGCGTGATGAGCATTCCTAAGAGAAGGACAGAGAATAAAACGATTAGCATTTCCTATAATTTAATAGTTAATGTTGGTTAATGACTGGAAATTGCTTTATAAAATTAAATCATCTCAGGTGACAAGGCCAATGTGAACAGTATTATGCAACTCCCCCGTCTTCTTCCTTGTAGGTTCCTAAAACACTTGTCTCCGCGTGGATTTTAACGTTAAGTGTTTACACAAGGTATACATATAACTTGCATATTACTTGCTTAAAAGCCTGACTTTGTCAGTGCCTACAAAAACCGATATGAGACGACTGAGAAGACCCTGTTACTGTTGATGTAGGAAGGAAGAAAAAGGTTTTGAGTTTTTAGAATGCTAAGAAGATATTGCAAAATTGTGTTTCTAGCTTTTATGAACTGCAAAGTGTTCTCTTTTTCATTGCTTGATTGATTGCCAAAGCTTACATGAAACACTATTTATAGGTGCTAAAGGAACATTCTAGTCTAAGAAATTAAATTCAACATTGAAATATTAAAAGACTATATAGAAATATTAGAAGATAACATTAGAGCATTGAAAGATCTCTTCTTGGAACTCCACAACCTTGAAAGATGTAAAGCACCCTTGAAAGATGAAATGCACCATTGACTATCTTGGAAAATTGCAAATTATTCCATCAACAGTACCAAGTCAACTAGTAGCACATATAAATTCAAGGTTGCACTAGAGAATTTATTTGAGATGGAGAAATCGCTTTATTATGTTGCAATTAATGGAGACGTGGATAATTTACACAAATTGCTTTAAGAAGATGCATTGATTCTCGATAGAGTTACTCTAACATGAAAGAAATTTTTAAGGACTTTCTCAGAAGAATCTCGGACCACATAGACATCAGTTTGTTACGTCGTTACAAATTGATTCATGTGTGATCAGTCAATTAAAGAGGTTCTAATTATTATGTCTTAATATCGAACAGGAAATTATTCCCAAAACTAATACATTAAAACTAATTGACTCGTTAGAACATGCTTTCAAGAGACAAAACTTTGTGAATATATACAAATAGCAAATTGTAAGGGAAAAAATTACAAGTTGAGAACATATCACAAAAATGTTGAACCAAAGATTTTGAACATAGATACAGTTACCCACAACTCAGAAAAAATCCAAAGAACTTTTATGTGTATTTATCCCCCCTAACTCAAAAAAAATAATAATAAATAATAAGTTTGTATCTATATTATTTATCTCTTTTATTTAAAAAATTATTTATCATTGATTAGTAATCTAAATGTTTAAAAATTGTCATTTATTTAGTGTATCTTTAATGATTCTCAATAATAATATCATCTAACTTCACATCTTTTATATATATATATATATATATATATATATATTATTCCAAAATTTTTCATTAAATTTTTGTGTTAAATTTTTTTAATATTTTGTCCCTTCACGTCGAAATTCTGACTCCGCCATTGGTTACAAGTATATTATAAAAGAGTTGTAAAGATATTTTGAAAGTTGTCAACAGTTTATAAGTTGTGAATAAATAGAAATTTTCATTTGTGAATATTTTGCATAAGTATTTGTGAACAAAATATAAACATGTGAATATAAAATTTAACGCTTGTGAGTATATAGCATAAAAATTGTAATTATTTACTAGTGTACATACAATATAAAATTTTTGAACATATAGAGTAGTAAATAATTAAAACTTATTTAAAAATTACGAATAATTAAAATTTCTAAACATAAAGCATAAAAGTTGTGAACTTATAATATAATTAAGAGTTTAAATTATTTGGTTTCAGTTTATTGAATCAGTGCCGAGCGAGAGAGAGTATTCTGGTAAGAGAGCACGGTGAAAAGAATGCATGGTAAAGCTTATGAAATCTTTGCATGCAGATTTAGTTCTGATCTTGATAGGGATTCAAAACCTTAAGCCACCTAAAACACAATTTTTAGATTAATTTCTTTAATTAAAAGACTCGAACAAATTCATTTCTTAATTGACGACAATTTTATTCTCATACAAATTTTAAAATATAGCATAAAGTTTTAGCTAAAACTTTCACCTTTCTTTTATTTCTTATTTTTTTGGTCTCTCTAAAATAGAATAATAGATCTAGATCATCATCAGATGTTTTGGTCTCTCTAAAAAAGAATAATAGATCTAGATCATTACCAGATGTCAAATTGGCATAAACTAATCTTCAACCCAGCTTGAGGATCATTCATAAGAAAAGGACAGAAAATGAAACAATTAGCACTTCTTATAATTTAATAGTTGATGTTGGTTAATAACTGGAAATTGCTTATGAAAGCACCTCGGACGATGAAAGCAATGTGAATAACTTGAAAAACTCCCTCATCTTCCTCGTACATTCCTAAACTTTAATTTCCGCGTGGATTTTTACCCGAAGTGTTAAGAGTTTGACTTTGTCAACGCCCTCAACAACCATACAACATATAGATATATGATATGCGACGACTAAGAATACACTGATCTTTACCAAGTCAACTAGCATCACATATAAATTCAAGACTATACACCAAAGAACGTGTTTGAGATGGAGAAAAGACTGTATAGTGCTGCAGTTAATGGAGATGTAGATAGTTTACACAAATTGCTTCAAGAAGATGCACTGATTCTCTATAGAGTTACTCTAACATGTTTCAATGAGACACCTCTGCACATAGCAATAATGAGAGGCCACAAAGCTTTTGCAATAGAGCTTCTCAAGCACAATTCTCAGCTTGCCATGGAGGTCGATTCGCGAAAATCTTCGCCCCTTCACATGGCAGCGGCTAAAGGGTTTCGGGAGATCGTGGAAGCGTTGCTGGAGGTGAAGCCTGATGTGTGTTTTGCTCGCGATAGAGATGGCAGAAACCCTCTCCACTTAGCAGCCATGAAAGGGAAAGTTGAGGTGCTGACGGTGTTGTTTCGAAAGAGGCCTCCTGCGGCTCGTGAAAGGACAAATCGCCGAGAGACCATCTTGCATTTGTGTGTGAAATTTGATCAGATTGAAGCGTTGAAGATGCTTGTGGATGGTATCAATGATCATCAGTTTGTGAGTGCCAAGGATGATGATGGCAACACCATATTGCATCTTGCTGTAAGAGATAAACAAATGGAGGTATGATGATGATGATGATGATAAAGTCCACTTCTCCATGGCTTTTACTCCTCCAAATCTAAATTATATTATCTTCTCTAAATTTAATTCATTCAATTTTTTTAAATGTCATCTGGTGATATTTATTGGATATTATATGAACTACTTTTCAAGCTCTATGGCTTCTTTTTTTTTTTCCCTTTTAAATTACAGAATTTTGTGCATAGTATATATTCAATTTATTGTCCTGGAGAAAAAGAGTTAAGTATGGTTTAAATATTCCTATTTCCCCCCTTAAATTGTAACAATCAATTTGTAAGAGAAAGACTAGTCAAATGAGGGCCTGAGACTTATCTTTGACCAAAAAGCGAAAAAGAAAAAAGCTCATCAAGGTCTTTTAAGTTCTTTTCTTGCTTTAGGGCTTGTTTGGATTAATTTTTTTAAAATATTTTTTAATAACTATTTAGTTTGACTTTTGAAAAAATTAAAACTCTGAAAAAAATTTAAATATAATTTTTTTTAGAAGTAAAAAATTTTTAATTTATCAAAAAAATACTTCTTTAATTTTAGAAGTTACTAAAATAAACGCTTTTAAAAAAAATCAATTTAAATGAGGCTTTAAGCTGTGAACTTTTGAAAAATAATAACTACCCAAGAGCCAAGGAGAACTTCAATATATATATATTGAAGTTCTCCTTGGCTCTTGGGTAGATATATATATATATATATATATATATATATATATATATTGGGGTAATTAAGTTAGTTTGCGGGTCAAACTAGCTTAGACCCCGAGAGCTCATAAGCTGAAAAAGTCATTAGGTGTTCTGCTGAATGATAAGCTAGAGCCGGCTTGATTTGTTTTACATAAACTTGTAGGAATCTGAAAACTGTAATGCAAAAATATATACAGTAGGCTCAAATTCACATTTTCAAACAAATCATACCTAATTTTCCTTCCACTGTTACAAATTGATGATCAGCAAACAATCAAAAACATATTGCAGACTATAAAATACTTGCTGAACATCACTAGAGTGGATTTGAACGAGAAAAATGCAAAAGGAGACACAGCACTGGACATTTTATCCCAAACTACACAAAGAGATGTTATGGATTTGGAGTTCAACGACACTCTCAGAGAAGCTGGAGCCTTGAGAGCCAAAGAACTTCCTCATTCAAGCGGCAACAAAAGTTCTACATCTTCTAATAATTCACCAAGTCATAAAATAGGCCACTCAAAAGAGGAGCATCACACTGCAGGCGATTGGTTGACAAAGAAACGAGACTCAATCATGGTGGTGGCGTCGCTCATTGCGACCATGGCTTTCCAAGCTGGAATCAATCCTACAGGAGGCGTTTGGCAAAATGATCATTCAGAGAATCCAAATCCACACAAAGCTGGAGAATCCGTGATGGCTTATCATAATCCAAATTCGTATCGATACTTCATCCGAGCTAACACCACAGCCTTTGTTTCATCTCTGAGCACAATCTTGCTGCTTATAAGTGGGTTGCCCTTCCGGCGGAGGATATTTATGTGGATTCTGATGGTGATCATGTGGTTGACCATTACCTCAATAGCTTTGACTTATGCCATATCAATTGTTGTACTCACACCAGAGAATCAGAAAAGCCAATTGAGCAAAGTAATTCAGATCGCAGTTATAGTGTGGTGTGGAGTGATGTCACTTCTGCTGCTGGGAAACACCCTTCGCTTAATCGGTAGGTGGTTGAAGAAGACGAAGGGGATAGAAATATGGCCGTGGAGAAGATTTCGCGACCCGATCGGTGTACATGATCATGGCAATGGCGGCCGAGAGACTCTTCAAATGATTCATATAGCTCATAACAATGATTAAATGCTACTTATACATTAGTGAATGAATAGTTATTGGTACTTGCAAGCTACAAAATTCTCCTGTACGGCTTGAAAATGCATGGAGTATTTGCGAGTTTGTTAATTATGATTGTCTCTCTCTTTCTCTGTTTGGATTCAGGGGAAGTAAGTGCTTTTGTTAGAGTAACAGCTCGTTTGAATTGGTTCTTTTAAAAAGTATTTTTTTTTAATAGTTTTTGGAAAAAATAAATTTTTAAAAAATTAAAAATTTTGATTTTTGAAAAAAACTCTTTTAGAGTGTCAATTTTTTTTAATTTAAGTCAAATAGTTATTCCAAAAAAAATACTTTTACTTTTTTTTTTTCCTAAAAGAAATGAAACCCAAAACGATCTTACAAATAAGTAATAATTGCAAGGAAGGAACATGAAGACAGTATTATACAGACCTTGTACAAGGTCAACGACAGGCCACAGAGATTTAAGAGAACTTTTCTCCGGCAAGAGACCTGATGTACTACTATCTGTCTAATGTTATAAGGACTAGTCCTGTATGCACCTCGCTATACATATATATGTATGTGTGTGTGTGTGTGTGTGTGAACATGTTGTCTTTATTTTTATCCCCCGAGTAAATAACAAGTCATATAATTGGCGATAAAGAATTAATTGTTTTACTGTTATAAAGAGTTTATATATCGTTTGCTACTTTTTCTTTTCTCTTTGCTGTCAGATAAGCTTCCTCCTCTTTGCATCAAATCGTTGAGGGTGCGCTTCAAGCGGGCCTCGAGTTCCTTTGGATGGTAATATGCAATTTGCAATAGTGTAAAGATGGAAACATGAAAAGTAGCAACTAAAATAGGAGTAACACAGATGGTACTCTGAAATATATGCTTAATTTCAAATAAGTCATTTAAATTTTTATATTCCCTAAGGAGTCCTTTGAGTTTAATGGTTTATGCATTGATTTTGCTAAAAACTAAAAATACCTTTACATTGAATTGTTTGCTGTGCAATTACTATGTACCACTATATGTCAATGGCTAGTTGCGCCTTCTTTTCCCTTTTCGTCTATTTATGCCCATTTTGGCAGGAGGGCAAGAGTGCGAAAAGCTAGTTTAAACGTGTGAAATAGTTATTATTGATTTGGCATAAATCAAAATTTGCTGAATGGTTCAAGTTGTGATTTTAGTGTTTTATAATAGACCTGAAGCATGAAGAACCAAAGAAGATGCCCAACCACCTGTTAATATATAACGACTATATGGCAATTACAAGATAGACAATTCAACGTAGTGGTGGTCATCTTGATCTTTTAAAAAATTAAGCGTGTTGGTTGCTAAATTTTGCTAACAACTGTTTACTCAAAGGACACTTTAAGGATATACAAAAAGTTGAAATACTTTTTCAAAATTAAGCATATGTTTTAGGGCGTTGTTGAGAATTCTAAGTTTTTAACCTAAAATTAATTGGTAAATATGAGAAGTGCTACAATCAGTAAGTGGTCTTGAATTTTGATATTTTTCTTTTTTCAATGTAAGAGGAATATATTTCAACACCACTCATGTGTGATTTGACAAGAGCTGGTGAAACGGAACGAAACTCTATGAATAGGATGGTTAGTAAGATGTGACAATTATATATAATGGTCATGTGAAACAAGAGCTTTATGAACAAGATGGTCACGATGTAACAATCACAATGGTTATGTTATGAAAAAGGCAGCAGTAAGATGATAAAGATGAGTCACACGTGTATGACACAATACCATATTAGACTTATATGTCTTTCTTCTAAATTAGAAATTAACCTTGTATTATCATAGTGAAATGCATGATGTGATCTGGATCAGTAATATGATCTAGAACCGAGTTAGTGACCAAAGTCCAAATTACCTTACCTTGGGCTAAACTAAATGATCAAAGGAAAGTAGTCAATTTACGCAAATATCTCATAATCTATTTCACCGCGTCCAAGTGTGCATTCCCAGGCAATGCCATATACCTACTCACAACAATAAGTACATGTGAAATGTCAGGACGAGTGCATACCATAGCATACATCAAGTTGCCAACAACACTCAAGTATGGAACACCAGACATATGCTCCATCTCCTTCTTGGTTTTAGATGACAAGTTTGCAGACAACTTAAAATGAGCTACAAGCGGCACATTCACAAGTTTAAGGTCAACACCTTTCTTTTGTGTATAGCCTCACCATGTATCGAGGACCTTGACCCTTGGAGTACCTTCCTTTTTCTTGCAAACCTCTTTGTGACTAACAATTTGCTGTCCCTTAGGTAATTCAACATGCTCTCATGTTTAATTCTTCTAAAGAGACTTAATCTCCTCACTCATGACACCTATCTATTGAAGAGAATCTTTTCCAGATATTGCCTCCTTGTACGAATTCGGCCTATGCCCTTCAGTTGTTTCGCTAACAATCCAAGCTTAACCAACAAGATCAGCATATCGATACCTTTGAGGTTTTCCAATCTGTCTCCTTTCCTACTCAATAGCAATGTTGTACTTCTGTTGTTCAGGCACATTTTGATCATGCACCTCAGTCGGATGAGTCGAATTGCTACTACTGCTATATGGAATATTGAAACATTAACAAATACCTCTACTTGCTTTTTGAGACTGTGGTTTAAACCAACTACTTCTTTCTCCTTTTCTCGATCTAATGAAATAAACTCATTAAATTTGACATCCCTACTAATGAAGAAAGCTAAAGACTTTGGATCTGCGTACCACAATCTATAACCTTTCCTCTTAAATACATAGCCTAGGAATATGCATTTTTTTGCCCTCGGGCTCTTCACGTAAGTGTATGTAAGGTAACCAAACATCCTCAATCGATAGTAATTAGCAGGCTTACCAAACCATAACTCAAAAGGAGTCTTCAATCCAATAGCTACGGATAGAGACTGATTCACCAAATAGCGTGCCGTGTTAACTACTTTAGCCCAAAAGTCTCAACTCAAGCCAGAATAGGAGAGCATATAATGAGCTCTCTCTAACAGAGTTCTATTCATGGGCTTTGCAACTCTACTCTATTGTAGTGTCCCTACTTATATGCAATGTGTCACAATGCCATGGTTCTTACAGAATTCATCAAATTCTTTATTGCAATATTTCAATCCATTATCAGCCCTAAGATACTTGATATGTTTACTAGTTTACTTGTCAACCAATGTCTTTTATTTGACAAATTTTAGAAACACCTCATCTTTAGTTTTCAAGAAATATACCTATACCATTAGAGAGTATATATCAATGAAAGTGATATAGTACCTGGCACTCTTCTTGGAAGGAACTTTATTAGAACACCAAAGATCACAATGAATGTAATCAAGTGTATCTTTGGTATTCTCCTGCCTCTTGCTAAATTTTACCCTGGTTTGCTTTCCAAATACACAATACTCGCTGAATTCAAGCTTTCCTGTTCTTTGTCCACAAAGCAAATCCCTCTTGCTCATATTGCCCAACCTCTTATGCCATAACTGTGTAGTATCATTATCACTCTTCTCGGCAACACATGTAACAGTACTATCTTGAAGAACATGCAGACCGTCAATCAAGATCCCTTTCAATAGTACAATAGAACCTTTTTTCACTTTTAAGATTCTATTCTCACTCCAAAATTTATACCCATGAGAATTCAAATGCCCAAGAGAAATCAACTTTTTCTTCAACTCTGGCACATTCCAACACTTAAGAGTTCTCTTAATACGATCGAAGGTCATTGCCTAGAAAGACTTTTCCTTCCTTTTTAGTGTAAAAAGAGAATTAGTCATGCCGAGAATAGATATGAAACATTGCACTTGCATCAAGAATCCATTAATTATGCCACTAATGAGATTAAAAAAAGGTATCAATAGCTTCCTTGCGAGATGATGAAGCTAATGGTATCTATCTTTCGCAATTTGGCTGTGCCAATGATAAGATTAAAAAGAAAAAGTCCCAGATGCTTCCTTATTCGAGAAACTTAAGTTTTGTTTGGTTTTTGGGATTTTGGTCCTATCAAAGCTTTGTTTGGTTTGTTTAATTTAAGTTTTGATTTTTCTTTTTCCTTCAAGCAACGGAATAAACCTTAGCTCTAGATACCAGTTTGTTAAGGAAAAACATGCAAAATAAAAAACACGAGAACAAAAGAACATGAGAGAATTGACGTGGTTTGGCCTTAAAGCCTACTTCAGAGCCGAATCTAGCAAAACAAAGCCCTAAATCAGACTCAGCACATTAAAAAATATGGAGTAAGGGTTTAGTCAAACTAGTCAAACCCTCCACTAACAATCAATAGTCAAAGTCAACTCCTTGGTCAAACCCTGTCAATTGGTCAAACTATATTTTAGAATTTCTAGACTAAAGCCCAAAGTCCAAAGAAAAATCCAACCTTTTTTTCTATTGGACTTATCTAAAAGCCCAACCTAAAAATGATTAATAAATTTTTTCTTTTACTTTGAGGTAAACCCAACCAAAAACAAAAAAACAAAAAAAAAATCAATGCTAATGACTTAAACCCAAGAACCTAACCTGCAAATGAGCTCCTATCCTGACCCAATTTGCAACCCACACTCAATGCTCCAACAACCCAATCCAAACACCAAAAAAACCAAACCCAAGAAACCAAACCCAGCAAGCTTTCTTCTTTTTCTTCTTCACATTATTGAATGGAAAAAAACAAACAAGTAAAGCTTGAAACTTGCCTTCACCAAACTCAAGATCCAACCGTTGGATCTTCGATCTGACTTTGCCAAGGTGCTCTCCCAACTCCGAAGAACACAATAGCACCTTCTAATCACCCAAACCATCTCCAACCACCGTCCACCATTAGTACTCAAACCCGTGACCTTAAACTCGTTGCCGGCACTTATTCTAGCAACATTAGACAATACAAAAAGGTGTCAATAGCTTTCTTGCGAGATGACAAAGCTAACGGTACCTAACTTTAGCGGTTTGGCTACGTCAATGATGAGATTAAAAAAAAAAAAGCCCAGATGCTTCCTTCTTCAAGAAACTTAAGCTTTGTTTGGTTTTTGGGATTTTGGTTCTATAAAGTCTTTGTTTGGTTTGTTTAATTTGAGTTTTGATTTTTTCTTTTTCCTTCAAGCAACGAAATAAACCTAAGCTCTAGATACTAGTTTGTTAGGGAAAAACACGTATAAACAAAAAAATACGAGAAGAAAAGGACACAAGAAAATTTATGTAGTTTGGCCTTAAAGCCTATGCCTACGAGCAACAGAGAACAATTTCACTATTAATTAGAGAATATTACAAGGCTCCTCATTTTGGTCTTTCTCTGATACGTAATACAACATGCTAGCCCCTATTTATAGTACAAAGGTTTTTGAAATAACATACTACTCAAATAAGACAACATATTAGTTGAGTGCTTTATGATATCAAGTTAACAATGTAACTTGCTAATAAGGTAATTTGCTTTTCTTGTTGCCCTAGAATATGAGTCACAATCAATACTAATAATACTAAATTAACATTTAATAATTCAATTCAAATTGAGGCATAAACCATGATGACAGTTTTAGACGAAGTAATTTAATAACTACTCCAAATACCAAAGAAATTATATAACTTATAGCAAAAATAGATAATATCAAATGAGCCTCGAAAAGAAAATAAAAAAAGAAAGAATATACCAAAAGAATTACTGCTATTGTGGGCTTTTGGTGGGCCCAGAATTTTTTTCTTCAGTTGTGATTGGGCTGACTCAATATTTGTTCAATTTTATGTTTTGCGTTCCCGGTCCTAGCTGTTGTTTTCTCACTCCATTTTTTTTGTTGTATTTCCTTAAAACTGGACTTTGGGTTTTAAGTCCACCTTTATAACCTTATGCTTTTTCACATATATGTGACATCCCATTTGAAAAAGTTATGTCGTAGGTCCATTATTATCACATGATTTTAATTTAATCAGTAATTTTAATTTGTATTAATCTTCAACATTTTTATAAATATGATTAAATTAATTGTTATATTAGTAAAATTGCCTCTGTTGGACATTGGAAAAATGCAGATGACCCTAAATTCAAAGGTATTAACAAGTTGTTGATTGGGATCGTAGACGATTAAGGAGAAAAAACGATGGGACCGGGGGGTTAAAATGCATTTTATTCACTTGCATTTGCAAAAATTGCATAAAATTCTTGCGATTTCAAAATTTGTTAATACCCTATGTTATATAGAATATTGTTAATATGCCTTATGTTATAAAGAATATTACAAAATTGTCTTGGTTTTGTACGAGTTATCATTATCAATGATTCATTCTAAGATATTGAAAATGAAAATTTTTCCTAAATGATGAAGCCATATCAGAATTTTAATTCTAAAATATTAATACAGAAAGGAAATATAATTGAGCGCCTCATGCCTATAACTTAATAGGTCCAAACACTTGCCTTGGATCGTCTCCTAGATTAGGAGTTATACGCGGGTTGGTTAAATCTACGAAATGAGCCCTTAGTTTGGTTTGGTTTTTTTAATAAAAAATATAACACCAATTTTTTGTCCATCTAACCGAACCAATTGGTTTGATTTTCTCATGCCCAAAGTTGATTTTAGTTTTAACCAAGCCGAATCGAGGTCCCCCGTTTATCCACATCTTATCACAGAGAAGTAAAGATAAGGGGATTCGAATACTATACCTCACACCTCTTTTTTCAACACCTTTACAACTGCGCAACAACTTTAACCGAGCCGAACTGAGGTCCCCCACTTTGATTGAGGGTCTAATTCTTCTTGTATGCTACATCATTTGTAACATAATCGGTGAGTTGGTTTTATTTTCTCCGTTTCCATTGTTAATTTGATCTTTATTCTAGTTTTGTGACAATCGAGGAGCCCATATCATTTGTTTTAAAAAGTCTCTAAATGAAATTCAAGGCAGAAGATAAAGAAATCACTTTCATAAAATTGTGTGAGGAGACTTCCAAGCCGGATAGGCAACGTTCTAAGGTTCGCCCTTCGTGCTCCAAAAGCACCTAGCTGAGGCTTTGGCCAAGGGTGTGTGGCCTGGTTAAAGCTTTTCCAAGCGAACAGTAGTATATTTTGATGTTGATACAGTTTGAAATTAATATTTGTGAAAGAAAGAATAAAAATAGACAGGGACTAAAGAAAGACTACAGTTGCCAAGAGAAAAAAAGAATTGAAGAAACGGTAAAATTACTAAAAGATGAAACAATAAAAGTTATTGTGAGAAAAGATAGTAAGAATGCTAAAAACTGCCTGAAATACTATTTGAAATATTATTTTACTGAACAATAATAACTTGAGATGACCAAAACAATAGAAGTTATTTAAAAGTTATATATGTGTGTGTATATATGCATGTATATATGTATACATACAAACATACACACACACGTATATGTGTGTGTGTTTGGGGGGGGGGGGGAATGAAGCAACTTTCACCTCAATTAATAACTTATTGATAAGAAAAAAAAAAAAAAAAAAAGAACTTTTAGATGAGGTTACAAGTATTCGCTTAATAGAGTCATTCGCTGATTTAAAAGCAAAAGCTTCAATTGCATGGAGAAAATTAAAGAAATTTATTACAAGCACAAATGAAAAGGACCGGAGTAGGGTAGGGGATCGATGTTCTACTTCTTAACACAATGGAAAGTGATGACCCAACTCACAATGCACGATCGGAAATTACTGAACAGATTGCTTGGATCAGATCAAGCATAAACAATACTGCCGCAGCGATGGCGGTAATAACAAGCCACGGTGAGCTGAAATAATTACGTATCAAAGTTGCCCTCCACTTTTGGTAAGTACTCTCGCAAAACTCATTGATTTCGCCACGTATGTTAGCATAGCGATACCTGTTAATTAAACAAATTAAATAAATAAGATAACTCCAATCTTTTTTACACGTGAAAACATTTGATTAGACCAAGTACACCGGTAATTAATTAAATTAATTATATATGTGCGTGTGTGTGTGTATATATATATATATATACCTTCGTGACGAAAATGTAATCCGCAAATCTCCAAGAAGTGTTGCCACTGCATTGCTGTCACTTAGAAAAATTATCAAGAATTCCTTTGTCAATGAGCACATCGGCGTCTTTCCCAGTATCTATGAGGTCGTCCAAGAAATGAAGATAATCAGCAACCAGACAGCTGACTCTATAATGGCATCGCTCAAATACAAGGAGATTTCTCAGCACATACTCCACTGCAGGATTCATTGTTATTTTTGGCATCTGTAGCTCCCCATCTTCGTAGCTTATGTCAAACACGCTATGACCATCTTTTTCCATTCTCATGATGGTCATGCCAGCATTGTCAAGGTCTCTTGCCCTGCGCATTCTGTTAAGCATTCGCTGGTTCTGTCCAGCTTGATGGGCTTGAGGCCTCTTATGATGAATCCGAAGGGGCATGATATGTTCTTAGCAGATCAAGAAAATGCTTAATGTCCGGACCACTTTGACTTTTAGTACACCATAGTGACTCGGAGTAGCTGGTAAGCATAATTTTCTCGAAGTATTTTAGACAAATAACACGAAAATTATACGTAACGATGATGTTAGGGGGGAAGGCTCGTTTGTATAGACGTTCGAGAACAAAGAATGGCAGCTGATTTTCAAGTAAAACCAAGTCTCTCCTCACGCCAGCCGTCGCGGTCCAAGCACGTAAATCATCTGTTGGCATTCCCAGCACCACGTGTCTGTAGATTACCTCAATCACAGAGCAGCTATCAAGAACAACCATTTTCACAAAATCATCACTACTAAGCTTGCTTTCTTCGGTGTAACACTTGCGTATCTCCCCCTCCCAATCCCCTATCATCTCCAAAACAGTGCCCAAACTCATATGGGTATGCTCTAAGAATGCCTGCAGGTAAGCTGGTTTCTGCTCTTCCATGTGCTTCAAGTGTGGTGAACCATGGTGACAAGGGCCTACGGAGACCCGCTGAGGAACGAAAAAATTTTCATTTTGCTGGAACTTTCTTGGGAGTCGATAGATGCAATATCCTGGTGGCTGCTGACGAGGAAGCTCGTCCATCGATTTCTGGAGGGAAGTTGTCACAGCCACAGGGCCGGAGTTTTGTGCGTCGTCGTCAACCTTAATTGAGATCTCATAATGGCTTCCCCCGTCCAGCCTGGCATGCCTGCTCTGCGAGTCATCTGGTCTTTTCGTCATCCTCATCCGCTCCAGCTTCCTAGCTATACGTGCCCCTTGCATGCATGCATCAACTCGAATCAACCAATATTCTTTTGATCATTAAGGGTGGTTAATTCATAGTATACATGATCAAACGGATCTTGAGTACTTGAATCATAAGCATGAACAACTATATATATATATATATATATGGGGGACAATGAGTTAATTAAATGCCTTATACGCGTGTGTGTGTGTATATATATATATATACACACACACATATACATAGGGATGTGCATTACTCGGGGAAACCCGATTACCGACCCGAAATTTCGGGTTCGGGGAAATCGGGTTTGGGGAAATGGGGAACGGGGAAAAAATTATCGGGGACGGAGAAAAATATTGGGAAATCGGGTTGGAGAACGGTATAATTTTTTTTATTTGGGGAATTCCCAAAAACCCGAACTACTTTTATTTATATATATATATATATATATATATATATATATATATATATATATTTAATACATATTATATATTATATTTGGTTTTTTATTTTTTAGACATATCAAAGTGAGTATTGAACTAACAAAAAAAATAACTAAGATTTGAAGGTTCATGGAGTAACGGAGAATGGAGATGAATGGTTATCGGCAACTTGTAAAATAATGTTTTTCATTTATGCTTTGGACTTTTATTTCTGCTATGGTTGACTGATTATGACTTATGAGAATATGGTCTATGTACTTTATTTACGTTGTAGTTTGAAATTATGGTTTATATACTTTGTTTATTTTGTGGTTTGAAGCTATCGTCTATATAGTTAATTATGATGGCATATTTTCGGGGATTCCCCGATCCCCGTTCATTTTTTCCCATTCCCCAATTCCCCAAAATGTATTCCCCATTAGTGAATTGGGGCGGGGAACGGGACACAAGTCCTTCCCCAAATATTATTTCGGGAAAAAAAATTATGTTGATTGGGACGAAAAATCCCCAATGAACACCCCTACACATACATACGAAAAGCACCTTCAAATTTGAAAAATCAAAGATTAAAATTCTTTTTTTTTTTCTTTTGAAAAGTAGATCTTTGAGTTTTAAAAATAATTAAATGCCTTATACTTGTGTGTGTGTATATATAGACACATACATATGAAAAGTGCCTTCAAATTTGAAAACTCAAAGATTAAAATTCTTTTTTTTTCTTTTGAAAAAGTAGATCTTCGAGTTTTAAAAATTCAAAATTAAGTTTTGTGATATTTTACTCATTAATTTTAAAAACGTGATACTTTGGTTGTTTTTATTAAAAAAAAATAAGGTATTTAACTTATTGATAATTATCAAACAAATCTATCAATTAAAATTTTAAAATAAGTACAACAAGATTTAAAATCAACAAACAAATCAGAACTCGTGCCCGGCCTATCACGAATATATGTTCTTTTATATATAAATTAGAAATCGATCGGAAGACAAAAAGATTCTTACTAATTAATAATTGCAAAAAGGAACACGAAGAAAGTATTACAGACCTTTCTAGAAGGTCACTGACAGGCCACCAGCTTCCTGAAATTAATTAGTCATTTGATCGATTCCATTGTTCTAGGACTCTGCTTTTTATATGCTCCTTGCTATATATATATATATATATGCATAATCTTGTGAACATTATTAGCACGTGTGAGTTTTGTAGTATTTTACTTATTAATTTCAAAAATGTAATATTTTGGTTGTTTTTATAGTAACCGGGTATGTATATATATATATATATATATATATATATGTATGTATGTATGTGTACATATATATGTATGTATAACTTCTATGTATATCTGTAAGACTATGAAATATGATCACATCAAAAACAATAATAACGAACTCATTAGTTTAGAAATGCTATTTTGTATTATTAGGTAAGTCAGTCAATTTTCTTATAAATATTGTCAATGATTCCTAACTGATAAGTATCAAACAAATCTATCAAGTAACTTACAAAATAAGTACAACAAGATTTAAAATCAATAAGCAAAAATAAATCAAGAAGATCACTGAAAAATCCTTGCTAATTAATAAGATCCTTCCTAGAAATCCATCGAAAGCCAAAAAGACCCCTACTAATTAATAATTGCAAATAGGAACATGAAGAAAGTTTTACAGACCTTGTAGAAGGTCACTGAAAGGCCACCAGCTCCCTGAAATTAAGTAGTTATTTGATCGATTCTATTGTTCTAGGACTGTGCTTTGTATATGCTCCCTGCTGCGCGCGCGCGCACACACACACACACACACATACATATATATAAAAAATCTTGTCAACGTTATTAACATGTGTTTCCTTAATTTATTCTTATCCTTTGAGTAAATAATGAGATTATCTTTGGCTACTTTTTCTTTTTTTAATTTTTTTACTGTCAGATACGTTCCCTAATTTTGATATATATATATATATATATATATATATATATATATATATATAAAATCTTGTCAACGTTATTAACATGTGTTTCTTTAATTTATTCTTATCCTTTGAGTAAATAATGAGATTATCTTTGGCTACTTTTTCTTTTTTTGATTTTTTTACTGTCAGATACGGTCCCTAATTTTGCATCAAAGATAGAGGGGCATCAACGCACGGATAGCTTCGTCATTCGTCCAAGAATCAAATTCCTGAACGTGAGCAAGACTATAAAATACCCCATTAAATGAATAACTAATTTCCAACTGAGCCTTGATTTAATTAGTTTAAAGTTTCTCATGCAAATTAAAGAGACAGAGAACAAGTCAATTGATAGCGGTTGCTCGATCAAACAGGTGATGACGGGGAAGAAAAGTAGATCAATATTTGAGGAATTATTGTACAATAGACATGTTTAATGTTTATGGTTTAGAAATAAATTTAATGAAGATGGCCGTGAAACGGTGAATATATATCTTCATGAGGCTAATTTGGTTAGACTCCTATTTCAAGTACTGACCTCATTATGCTAGGTTTCAAATTGTCGAGAGTGAGCTTCAAGCAGGTCTCAAATCTCTTTGGGTAATAATATGCTATTTGCAATAGTATAAAGATGGAAATATGAAGAAGTACACTTAAAAACAAAATAGGAGAAAGATACATAGGTTTCTGATGTATATGTTTAATCCTAATTAGGTCATCCAAAATTTTATATTCCTTTAGTTTGGGGTCCTTTGAGTTAAACGATGCATGTTAGCAAAATAATGGTTTATATGTTGATTCTGTAAAAAAAATTAGAAATACCTTCACATTGAATTGTTTACTTTGCAATTGACAAATATCTGTTACACCTCAACGACTAATTGGGCATCCTTATTTTTCTTTTATTATTATTATTATTATTATTATTATTATTATTATTATTATTTATGTCCATTTTTTTTCCCAAAATTTTCGCACCAAATATTGCTTTTACTTCCTACCTTGCCCATTTTTCAATTCCAAATACAGGGGAAGATTATACGTACTGTCATTTCAAGAGGGACATCATGTTTTATTTCAAGAAAAAGTTTTCATAATACAGGGAGGAGGTTCGATGAAATTCAAATAAACCGTAGCGGATACAAAACTTGTTACCCTAATTTCTTTTAATAGATAAGAGCAAGATATGACTTATGAGCATGAAGAAAGAGATAAAAGCCAAGTGCTTCAAATAACTCCATGCACACGTAAAATTCCGGAACAAGTACTAATGACTTGGTGATTGGTCTTCTTCACGGTTTTAGACGAAGTAACTTAATAACTACTCCAAATACCAAAAAAATTTATATAATTTATAGCAAAATTAAATAATATCAAATGGGCGTCGAAAAGAAAATAAAAAAAGAAAGAATTATACCAAACGAATTATATAACTTATACCAAAAGAATGATTGATGCTGCGGGCATTTGGTGGGCCCATATGTACTTTCCTTCAGTTGTGATTGGGCTCACTCAATATTTTCTCTATTGTATGTTTTGCGTTCCAGGTCCTATGCTGTTGTTTTCTCACTCCATTTTGCTTGTTGTATTTCTTTAAAATTGGACTTTGGGTTTTAAGCCCACCTTTATATCCCGATTCTTTTTCCCACACATATATGACATCTTATTGGAAAAAGTTATGTCGTAGGTCCATTATTATTATCACGTGATTTAATTTAATTTGTAATTTTAATTTTGTATTAATCTTTAACATTTTTATCATTATGATTAAATTAATTCTTATATTAGTAAAAATCCTCCGTTGGACGTTAGTAAAAGTGCAGAAGACCCTAAATTCAATGGACATGAGCCAATGCAATATGAAACCTTTGAAATAATGTGCAATGTACCAATAAGGTATTGGTTGAAGTAATAGCGGATTCACCTTTGTAAGAAGAACACAAGTTAACTCTCAGGAAGCGCACTTACAAAAGAGTTTTCCATTTATTGTTTCTTGATAAAAATTAATTTTAAGTCTGGTATAAATTAAAAATACCTTAATTTAAAAAAAAAAGATAATATGAAACGTATAAATGACGAACTTTACTCTAATATATTGAAGTAAAGTCCTTTGGCCTGCTTCTACTGTTGACTATTCCCCACCTTCCCTGGCTTTTGGTTGCTTTACCCAAAAAAAACCTCATTTTCTCTTACATCTTTTCTATTTGTAATCAATACCAAAAGAATTAACTTTATGGACGGATCTCTATCGTCATATATATCGTCATTAGGGCAATGAGATACATAGACAAGATGACATCACGAAGAAAATACAGCGAACCGAATGAGACGACGACGTATCAAAATATGAATTTTCAATCGGGGAAAGCTCGGATGCTTCCATGCATATTCACTTCTTAAAATATGTGGATGATCAAGAATACCTTAGGCCTTCAAAACTCTTTGACATAAATAATATATAATATAATTTAAGTGTTCACATTTTAGATTCCTTGGCCAAACTTTAAAAAAAATTAATAATAATAATAATAATAATAATAATAATAAGAAGAAGAAGAAGAAGAAGAAGAAGAAGAAGAAGAAGAATAAACTTAACAAAGGATGTATCATCGTATTCGTTAATTCTTCCATGATTGGTTGGTTGGTGGGTAGGTAATAACAAGCTTGATTGGGACTGGAGTGTTAGGTCGGTTGTCGTCTACAACCATTTCAACTAAAGTGTTGATGCTTGTTACTTTTTCTTTTTTACTTTTTTTTTATAAAAAAAAAAATCGAATTACTCAACGATTATCTTATAGAAAGTTTCTTCTTTTCTATCTTTGTCCAATAAATTAAGAAAATTACTAAATTCTGTATTATATTGGAATTTGTCGAATATTAAAGCAAGTCAGAATTGGAGGTCATAAATAGATGATAAAATGAATAAATAAAGAATACAATAATGTTTTCCGAACTCCACGTAAGACTCGAGCTAAGGTCGTTCATTTGATGGTTTGCTTACTTCGCCTCCTTTCTTGACAAGAACTCTTTAAAATAACTAAAATAAAACTTTAGTACTTCAAAAAAAAAAAAAAAGAATTTCATCGGTCCACCAATTAATACTATCAGCAATATATCTACTACATCATTTAAGGTGGTGCATAATGGGCCTATTTGGATTGACTTTTTTTTAATGAAAAAATACTTTTTTTCTTCAAAAAATTACATTAAATTTGCAACAACTATTTGATTTGGCTTCTAAAAAAATCGAAACTCAGAAAAAAGTTTAAATACAGTTTTTTTTTAGAAGTCAGAATTTTTAACTTCTTAAAAAAAGTTATTTTTCAATAGTTGTTTAAAAAACACACTTTTGAAAAAAACCAATTTAAACAAGCTCAATGTCTAATCACCACATCTTGTTTTAGGCACATTTTCCCTCGCAGATGCATGTATCTCAAAGTCAATATGATATTCATTGAACTCTTTCCTAAATTGCAGACACAATTTCTCTCTCTTATAACAAGAAATTTTCAAAAATATGATCATAAGTCACTATCACTGTTTGTATATGTGAACAGGACAGAGAAATTCTTTTAGTTGAATATCGCGATTAAGTGGATCCTGTTTACAAGCTTGTCCCTCTCGGGAAAAAATAGTTCAGAAAACTATATATATTGGTGAAATGGTCATCATGTCCAAGGAGCTAGCGAGTCCATTTAAGAAACTTGACCACGTCATTTTGTTTGTAAGGAAGCTTCCATTTGATGGAAGAAATTCTCCAAACTCGGCACAACGGAGAATCAACATAATCTTCCTCTTGGAAAATACATGTTTGACGTTGATCATCAAGGCATTGCTTGTATAAGGGTTAGTGGAAGTAGTCGTTTGATCAGAGATTGTAGGCATGCACTAGAACCAAGTCTTAGACGATTGATGATTGACGATTGACAAAAGACTTAGTAGTCAAGTGGTCTGTCTCTCACTTTTAATGTGAGCGATTAAGAGATTAATTCTTACTATATACATGTTGTAATTGGTCTCATTTGAAGTGAAAAAAAAATGTATTTTATTCACTTACATTTGTAAAAATTGCATAAAATTCTTGTGATTCCAAAATATTTATTAGTACCCTCTACCTTATATAGGATGTTGTTAATATGCCTTACATGATAAAGAATATTACAAAATTATCTTGGTTTTGTGATCATTATCAATGAGTCATTCCAAGATATTGAAAATGAAATTTTTTCTAAATGATGAAGACATATTAAAATTTTTAAAATATTAATACAGGATGGAAATGTAATTGAGCGCCTCATGGCTATAACATAAAAAATCCGAACACTTGCCCCAAATCGTCTTCCAGATCATAATTGCTATAGTGAATAACTAATTAAGAAAAGTTCACATTGGGTTTAGGGATAATTGGGTTCTAATGGATGACTTCTATCACATGAAGATCATACTCTCCTGCCGAGTTATATCACTTCATTGCTCCCATACATAATTGCACAAATAAAATGAGGCTATTATGTAATATTTTCTATATCATAGGTGGTTATTAGTGAATTTTGAAATATAAGGAACTTTATGCAATATTGACAAAATACAAGCGATAAAATGTAATATAACAAAATGTTAGATTAAAAAGTATATTGAGAAGAACCAAGAATATTTATTACTTCGTCCATTTTTATTTCATTTTTAACTAGCACGTGAAACCAAACTATGCACACAGGTATAATTTAAAAAATAACAAATAGAAATTCCATCACTTTGAGCTTGACAGAATTATCAACTTGAGATTGCACATTTTTCTAAAGCTTGTTAATATCTCAAGCTAAACTCCACTTCTTTTTCTTTTGTTTTTTTTTTTTTCCCTTTTTGTTCGCTCAGTTACTTATTTCTCAGAAATTAAATTACGTTAGAAAATAACAAAACTGAAGTTATTAGAAAATAACAAATTAAGCTGCTTGGCCCGCACGTGACGAACCAAAGCTTTTCAAGATTAATACAATAAAGTAAACAAGTTTCAATTTCGAGACGATTTCAGAAACTTCATAGAAATCAAGCGTAGCTCAAGGTTATATTACCTAATTCGTGTGCTCGTTGGTGGTTGTCATAAGAATAGATAGAATGAGTTTAAAATTTTTTTATAACGTTATAACTAATTATTTAATACGAAATTTCCAGGTCGAAGCAATAGCGCAAGGAGATTTCAGTAGTGTCAAAGTCACTGGTGTCTTATTCGCAATATATTCCAAACTGTATTGCATTCTTTCGGCGTTTTGAGGTGACCTTGACAAAATGGACATCTTTAGAAAGGAATATTTGACTTATTCGAACCCCCCACAGGAACAATAATGCATTTAAATTTGACTGTAAAGCTAAGAATATGAGTCAGAATATAAATATATCTTCCATTTGTGAAAGCATAGAGAGAGACAGAACATGGAGAGAAAGCTATATGAAGCATCAATGAAAGGGGACATAACTTCTCTTCGTGATCTACTTCAAGAAGATTCATTGATTTTGGATAGAGTTGTAATGACTTGCTTCAATGAAACCCCTTTGCACATAGCAGTGATGAGGGGGCATACAGATTTTGCGAAAGAAATTCTGACGCAAAATCCGCAGCTCGCCATGGAGGTTGATTCCCGAAAATCAACACCCCTTCACATGGCGGCCATTAAAGGTGATATAGAAATCTTGAAGGCGTTGTTAGATGTTAATCCTGAGATGTGTTTTGCTAGTGATGGAGAGGGCAGAAACCCTCTCCACCTCGCGGCCATGAAAGGCCGCGTTGAGGTGGTGGAGTTGCTGGTTCAACAAGCACCCCATGCAGCTCTAGGGAAGGTATTGCATGGTGGCCGCACCATTTTGCATCTCTGCGTTGTTTACAATCAGCTGGAGGCTTTCAAGAAGCTGGTGGAGGCCTTGAATATTAACGATCATCCCGAGTTTGTGAACTCAAAGGATGATGATGGCAATACTATTCTACATCTAGCTGTTATCCACAAACAAATTGAGGTACAAAACGCGTCTATTGAATCTTTTTCCATACAGAATTGATTGCAAAATTTCAACATTCAGAAACAAGCTACTCGTAGGATAACTTTGAATAAAATGTATTTTATCTTCAGTATTTTGCAAAACGACAGAAATTGATGGTTTTAAAAGTTGTTCATGTTCTATGATTTAAAAAATATTATACATTAACTAACGTGAGAGTAAAATGCCAGGACCAATTTGTAATATTTTTTAAACTATATAAGTATGAATGAGTTTTTAGGTACAAGGAATTTTATTTGACTTTTACAAAACACAAAGAATAAAATAAATTCTATTTTTTTTATTTGTGTATTTTTTTGTCACCTCTGTGTTTAGGAAAATTTATGAGACCGTTTGATATATGCTTCAAATTAAAGCACAGCTTGCAACTATAGCACTATATGTTTCTTGCATATAAACTCTAAGGGCTCGTTTGGTAATGCTGTAAAAAAAAATTCAAAATGAAAACAAGAATCATAAATAAAAAACTGTCAACAACAATTAAAAACAAAAACTGTAAATGCGTTTCGTTAAGTTATAAAATCTACAAACAAAATTAAAAAACATGTTTGGCTGTCCATAGTTTACAAACTATTTTTGTCTCTTAATTTTCATTTTAATATTTTATGGTAAATAGAACACATGAAAATATTTGAGAATATTTTGTAAAAGAACAATGAGAATATTTTAAAATTGATTTATTTTCTTTAAGATTATAATTTCAAAAAATAAGTTTAATTGTTTTTAGAACATATTTTTATTTTTAATTTTGATTTTTTTAAATTCTCACTTATTATTTTATTAATTTATTTTATAAAATATTTGTAAAAATAATAAAATTATTTTTAAACATAATTATAAAGATAATTATTTTTAAATAATTTTAATTTTCCAAAACCAATTATAATTTATTAAAATAATTTTGAAAAATAAATTTAATTTATCAAAATAATTTTAGATGTATTTTTAATTTATTAAAATAAACTAAAAATATTGAATTATTAAGATGATTTTTAATTCATTAAAATTATTTTTAATTTTTCAAATTATTTTTAAAAAATATATCTAAATTAAAATTATTTTCAAAATGTTATTAATTTATTACAATTATTTTTCAAAATATTTTTAATTATTTTTTAAAATTACTTTTTAGAAAATTAATTTTATTTTTAATAATATTTTCTAAAATATTTTTGAAAAATTATTTTTAAAATAATTTTTTTTAAAATAATTTTAAATTTAATAATTATTTTTTGAAAAAAAATAATGAATTAATATCAATTTTAAAAAGATAATTCTAAAAGTTATTCACCACAAAGTGAATAAAAGTTTTGAAAACTTGTTGACACAACCTGAGAAAATCATTTTTTTTTGTTTATCAAAGTTGCAAAAACACATTGTTGTTTCTGTTTTTTCAGAAAAAAAAAAAATGGAAACAAACGAACTGATTTTCAAATTTTAATCAATAAATACAGAAAACCAAAAATAGCAACTATACCAAACGAGTCCTAAGTTGTTCAGCAGTTTATGTATAACATAACATGTATGTATATAAACAATGTACGTAAATAAAGAGATACACGGACACACTGTCGAGCTATGTATGTGGTTGTGTGCATTCATTTGTTGTGCATTATATTGTTTTTTAGCATCGTTTACTGGGGCTTGTTCATTGCTGTTTAGTTTTCTCTTTCAAAAGACACAAGATGGTAGCAAATGAATAAAGAAATTAAATTGGACGAAATAAAGGTAAGCAGAATTCGACCCCCTTTAGGTTACTTAAATTGCGGCTAATTTTTTTATATTTTGTTTAAATTGCATTGGATCTCATAAAAAGTTAATTGGGATTAAGGGTAGTTCAAGTAATTGAAACAATTTCCCTCCAAGCGTGAGGTCTGGGTTCAAATTTCACGAGGTAGGGGGTTGGGTTTGGGTTGGGGACTTTGTTATTTTAAAAATAAAGAAAAAATAGAAGGCCGGTTCAATCTGTTTTACCCATGGAATAAGCATATTGATTTACCCATGACCAAGGAATATAGAAAATTTGATCCATTTCTCAACTCTACAACATGTGAACATGTTTTTTGACCTAAACTGATGCAGACGATCAAATATTTGGTAAACAACACCAACATAAACCTGAACGAGACGAATGCAAGTGGGCAAACTCCATTGGACATTCTAGCCCAAGCTCAAAGAAGCATGATGGATTTCGACATTTCTGAGTTCCTTAAAGAAGCAGGAGGCTTGAGAGCCAGGGACATTCTATTATCAACATCATCAAATAGCGAAACCGATTCCATAACCGCCAACTATTTGCCAATGAACTCGAACCACCAAACGCCTCCATCATCATCGTCATCAACAACAAAGACTCGAGGTAAAAGATCACACAGCCGTCACCACGAGAAAAGCGAATGGCTGGAAAAGAAACGAGACGTGATAATGGTGGTGGCATCACTGATCGCAACAATGGCTTTCCAGGCTGTGGTAAACCCCACAGGGGGCGTCTGGCAAGAAAACCTTTCGGTGGATTCTAAAGGCCGTGCCTTATCGAATCCTCACCACAGAGCTGGAGAAGCTGTCATGGCTTATAACTATCCAATATTGTATGGATATTTTTTACGTGCCAATACAACAGCTTTCATTACTTCTCTGAGCACCATCATATTGCTCGTCAGTGGCTTGCCATTGAGGCGGAGAAGATTTCTGTGGGTGTTGATGGGCGTCATGTGGGTGACCATCACTGCACTGGTGTTCACCTACGGCATGTCAATCGTCGTCATCACTCCCGTGAAAGATAGAACGAAACTGAGCCATGTGGTTAATGTTTCGGCCGCGGTTTGGGGTTGTGTCATGGCGTTTTTGTTGTTCGGAAACACCAAACGTTTGGTGGCCAGGTGGTCGGAGAAACGTACGAGGTTTAGAAAGTCCAGTGATGTAAACTTCGGACATACCAACCAAGAAGCTCTTCAAATCCAGGTTTTGTAGATATATAGATTTGGATTTTGATATTATATATTAGTCTAGTTTTATACGCTTAGATTAGTCGTTTTACAGCAAAAGTCCTCTCGTTTTACATCTTTACACGTACATCAATGTATAAAATTATCTCAGCTTTTAATTTTTCACTTATCTTTTACGAGCAGACAATATAATGTTATTCTTTTGTATAAACCATGAAAATAATAATAATAATAATAATGTCTAGATCTAGCCTATGGTTTGACTTTTGAGGATCCAATTAACGTGAGAACTTTGCATCAAGATCACATGCTTGTGATATATGGCTATGCTTTTGGTGCTTTACATTAAAAATAAGGAGTTGCAAATTTACCTTTTAAGATTCTTGAATTCGAATAGATCAAAACAAGAAGTTAATCGGTCTACCATGCAGCTTATGGGTTGGGCCGACTCAAATACTTTTAACAAATTGGAATCCTCAAGCTGGACCCAATAGACAGTTGACGCGGTCCCTTTAGTTTTTTTTTTCTTTTTTTTTTCTCCTTTTTGAGTAAAAATTGACAGTTGTTTTTTTTGGTCAAAAAGATGGAATTGATAGTTATATAAGAGATCAGTACAAAAAAATGGGCCAACCTAACCCAGGCAAAAGAGAAAAAAGAAAACAAGTTCAACAACACGAGTCCAACAATAAGAAAATGGGCCGAACACCCAGCGTAATATACAACCCCCTACACGCTTCTAGCAACAGTGCCTAACCAAGGTTCAAATTCCCGTGTGTGGAAACAGGAGATTAAGAGAGTGTTTGACTTTATTTATTTGGTACTTATAAATATTTAAATAGTAAAAAATATATAAGAGAGTGTTTTATTTTAAGTGTTTATAAGCATCCTAAATAAGCAAAGCAAAACACCCAAGGTAAAAAAGTTCGTAAATTAAAATAAAATAAAATAAACCTCCACGAACCATCGATAGAAGCTTCCCATGGTAAGTTTTTGGTCAAAAATAAGAAAGAAAGAAAAGAAAACTCATACACGCACAATCTAGCTAGTTATTATGCTGTTTAATGCAATTGACTAAGATAGGTAGGTAAGATATTCAACTCAAAGTCTTTTTTTATTTGGTAGCCAAGATATTCAACTCAAAGTGTATGTTTGTTTATTTGTTAGATAAGATATTCAACTCAAAGTCTATGTTTATTTGTTTTAATGTCTCCGTTTCCAACTAATTAATTAAGGGAGAAATATATGTGTTGTTATATGTTATATAAAATATTCAACTTAAAGTCTGACTTTTTTCTCTCTTTTTTCAAAGTTTTTATCTGATTGTTGTCTACCGGACAAATACATATTTGAACAATTCCAATTAGTTAGTATGTTCATTTTTTTGTCATCAGCTTCTAGATAACAAGTTTCCTGTGCTCAGTGCTCGTAAGTGGAGGTAAGCATTCGTTTATAATCCACCCAAACTGAAGCTAGATTTTAATAATTGAATTTATGAATTGCCAAAAATTATTAATCGAAATTGAACCGAGTAATAGTATTAGCCAAAATTATTTAATCGAATTTTGCCGATTCGATTTCGGTTATAACTAAAATAACCGAATTGTTATAAAAAAAAATCATAAAATGTTCAAAACTAACTTAAATAACCAAATTTCTTCGTAATTATAATAACTAAATTCAAATATTCATCGTCAAAATTCACATTCTGCATCTAACAATGATATAAACTTATAAATATATATTAACATAAATTTAAGAGATAATAAATAAATATTTTTAAATAAAAAATAACTATTCGGTTATTCAGTTATTTACCAAAATTTTTGAAGAATAATCGAAACCGAACCGAATACCGATTTTTTTCATTTTCAATAGACGAAACCGAACTGAACATAAAATAACTGAACCAAATTTTATATTTCGGTTAGATACGCTTCAATTATACGGTTGTAACAAAATAATACTCACCCCTACTCGTAATCTAGTTCTATTGTTTGAAAGCCAATAGACTGATTTGAGGCGTAAAAAACAATTAAATTTCTTTGCTTGATCGTTATCAACCACTGTTATATTATAAATAAATAGGGATGGCAATGGGACGAGTGACTTAGGGTACCCGACATCGACCGATCAGATTAAAATCAGATAAAATCCGTCCCGTTAAGAACCTGGAACGAATCCGGAATGATTAAAAATACCTGTTAGGATCTGGGAAGGAACTGGGATTGACCCCCGGGTACCCGCATTCCCGAACCTGGTTATGTTTATATACATATATGTACATATATGTGTAGGTGTTTTACATTTATTAATTAATTATAGTTTTAAGTACATAAGTACATTATATACTAAAAATTAAGAAAATATATAACTTTCTAGTAGTAGTAAGGTTTGAACCCTTAACTTTTTACTCTTTAAAATTTTATCATTTTAATCTATTTTAGTGATATTGTTTAGATTTTTTGGGGAAAATTTATTTAAATAGTTAGTTTTTTAAAATTTAGTGATTTAATTCGATTATCAGGGTTGAAAACATATCTTAAATTTGGATTTGAGATGTTTCTTGCTAAAATTTTTATTCAAATTTTAAAATTTTTAACCGGGTTTGGGACGTTCCGGGTACCCGCGAATTTGGGACGTTCTGGAAATGGGATTCTCATTTAATTTTTATCCGAGTTTGGGACGGAAATGGGAATTGGGATGCTATCCGGGTAGCGGATTTGGGATTCCTTCATGGGCAGGGTACCCGTCCCGTTGTCATCCCTATAAATAAACAAAATTTTGGCTTAATAAGCAAATTGAAATCAACAGTTATAAACAATTAAACACGTTACATTTGTTTATAACCATTTTGGGTTGTTATACGCACCTATGTTTACTTTCATCCTTTTTCCTCTATTCATTTTACTTTTTTTATTTTTTATTTATTTTTTTTGGCACATGGTAATGTATACTTCATCCTTAACATATACAAAGTCAATTAAAAAAAGCCATTTACTAAATGATTGAAGCTAGATTAATTATTAACATATGAAAAGTCAATTAAAAATTCATTTACTAATGCTTTAACATATCCAAGACATGCAAAAAGTAAACCATGGGCCATGCCTCACGAGCAGCAAATTAACTCAATAAATATAATTAAGTCATTTACTAATACGTACTACTACAGAACTTGTACTAATTAATTGGTCATCAACTAGCAGTAATATCTATATAAATCAACTCTAGCTAATTCCATCGGGGCACCATCAGTGTGTGTACGTTTTCTGAGAGAGAGAGAAAGAGAGATACAGAAAGAGAGATGGAGAAAAGGTTATATAAAGCTGCAGTTAAAGGAAATGTAACTGCTTTACGCGAGCTCCTTGAAGAAGATGAATCAGTTCTCGAAAGAGTTATCCTAACACCTCGTTTGGGTTTCAACGACACGGTTCTGCACGTCGCGGTCATGCATGGGCACGTAGATTTTGCCAAGGAGATTTTAAGACAAAAGCCTCAGCTTGCCGAGGAGCTTGATTCCCAGAAATTGTCGCCCCTCCACGTGGCAGCATCAAAAGGGTACTTAGAAATTGTGGAGGCTTTACTAGATGTTAAGCCTGACATGTGCTTTGCTGGTGATAAGCATGGCAGAAACCCTCTCCACCTTTCCGCCATGAATGGCCGGGTTGAGGTGTTGAAGGTTTTGCTGCGAAAAATGCCCCACGCAGCTGGTGAAAAGGCAAGCAATAACCAGACCATCTTGCACTTGTGTGTCAAACACAACCAGCTTAAGGCCCTCAGATTACTAGTGAAGGACTTTGATGGTGACGATGAATTTGTGACGCCAAGGATGTTGATGGCAATACTATATTGCATCTGGCTGTAATGGATGAACAATCTGAGGTATGCATCATAATTTTGAACTGTTATTAACATTCTATTAGCGTCTCATTTATTGGTCAAGATGTTTACATAAGTTTTCTCTTTTAATCACGGCGATAAAATATAATTATCATCATTTGAAATACAATACAATTGATCGACTATTAATACTACATAAGATATTGTTAGTTATAAACCATGATATTAGAAATTTATATCGAACCTGTGTATCCGACAGGGTGTTAAAAGCTAGTTCTAATACAAATCATGCATTGCAGACAATGAAATACTTGATGAACAACAGCACCAGAATGGATTTGTACGAGAAAAATGCAAGAGGTGAAACCGCACTGGACATTTTACTCCAAACTACTCATCAAAAAAGATCAAGCTAATAAGGAAGATTGGTTCTCAAAGAAACGAGAAGCAATCATGGTGGTGGCATCCCTCATCGCAACCATGGCGTTCCAAGTTGGGGTGAATCCCACAGGAGGTGTTTGGCAAGATGATGTTACAGAGGGTGAGAGTCCACATGTAGCTGGAGAGGCTGCGATAGCTTACCATCATCCCCATTCTTATCGATATTTCATTCGTGACAATACGATTGCCTTTGTTTCTTCTCTGAGCACCATCTTGCTGCTCATTAGTGGGCTGCCATGGAAGCGCAAGCTGTTCATGTGGGTCTTGAGGGTGATCATGTGGTTGACGATTACGTCCATAGCATTAACTTGTGCTATATCCATCGTTGTACTGATCACACCACAAGATCAAAAATCCCAATTGAGTAAAGTAATTGATGTCGCAGTTACGGTGTGGTGCGCAGTGATGGGTGGCTTGATCTATACGTGGTGGATGAGTAGAAGATCACGAAAGTCAAACCACATACGCCCACATGGCAATGGCAACCAACAATTTCTTCAAATGATTTGCATTAAGTGATCACTGTGCTAAGACATCACGTGGTTGTTATTGTCGTCAGGATTAAGGAGTAATTTAAGTAGGCAGAACGACGACCCGCATTCCTCTAAAGACCCGGGGGGGGGGGGTTGTTAAGGTGTAATTAAATGATTGTATTTTTATTGTTCTCCACTTAGGCCATTTAGGGAGCCCAAATATTCTTTCTTTCAGTTGTATTTGCGCCAATGTTTCATGTAGTTTTGTGTTTTGCCTTCGTGATGCCATGCTTGTTGGGCTTAAGCCATCTATTTTTGTTTTCACACTCCACCTGGTCTTGGGTTTCAAGCCCACTACTTTCATGATTTGATTTACTGATACATTTCCTATTTCCTAGCAAAAGAAAAGAGTAATCATAATAGTCTTTATAGCTATGCTAGATTGATAATTAGTCAATGATCCATGTTCTCGGGAAAATTTGTTCGCCAAGAATTTGTACGAATTGTTTGGCAGACCGATCAAAATGTCGCCTGAAAGTATTCTTTGGTCATAGGGTGTATATATATTTAAAGAAGCAATCTACGTAGAGAACAAACATGATAATGCAACCTGGTGCAATTCATATATACTTGTCTTACATAAAAAGATTTTAAAATCGAAGTTTGTCGTATAAGATTTTGGCTCAAATTTTTTTTTTTATCAATTAATTTTTATGATGTAATCTCAATAATTTTTAATAAAAAATCAAAATTGAGCTTTTCTCTAGTATTCTTGTTCATTGTGCGATTTATGTGCAATCTATCCAACTCTTATTCACCATACACATTTGTTTATTTTGGATTACACATAAAGCTGCATTCTAATATATGTTTGTTCCACATAAAAAATATTTAGGAATTAAATTCGAAACATAACAACTTAGAGCCTATTGGCTCTGCTTATATTGCAACTTATAAACTCAAAGGAAAAAATACTTCATTACATACTTTTTACTATTTATAGCTTATAAGTCCCAAATAAGCTTAGTTAACCAGGTTGTTAATCTCAAGATTCGAATTTGAGGTGTTACTCTATACACTTGTGAATTGCTCTTCCATCTAACTAATTGACATTTAAAAGAAAAATTGTAGGCATTGGACAAAAATTTATAGGCTATGAACAAAAATTTGTAAGTCAAGAACAAAAAATTTTTACTATAAATAATTTATTTAGAAGTATAATTTTTTAAAAAGAAAATTCTAAAAATTTTTATTTTAAACATTATAAAATTTTATTGTGGACCTATAAATATTTATACAAAATCTCTAAATTTTTTTCAGATTAATATTAGTCAGATGAATTGAAAAACAACCCTGTACTTGTTCTGCTGTCTGACTTGGCAGACAGACATGCTACGACTAGACTTATACATGACACCTGACTTCCCATGCCACCACGTATCAGCCATGACACATCAGATAATATCAATATGCCACCGATTGCACTGCTCATCACCATATTTATCCTAACCCAACAACATTTGACTCGTTCTGCTAACTTATCAGTATAATTCTAGCTCTTATTCATAAAAAAAAAAAATTCTACTAAGTCATCAATAAACAAAAATGGATTTGGTTTTGAGGGACTTGGGTTTTGATGCTTCAATGATAGCAACGATTCACGACATGCTCGATTTCATCGACGAACTAGATCTGAAGTATCAAGACCCTTCATCAGAGACACCGAAGCCATGAAAGCCACACCAGCTGACATAATACAGTTCCCAAATCCCAAATGCAAACCACTTTCTTATGGACATGCCAGGTAGGCAAAAACTGCGGCCTACACGGGATGTCCTGTAACTCTATAATCACACCGTCTACCAGTTAATTTAAGAATACATGCCTCGTAGAAAATTGTGGCTTGTTCTTGGTTTTCCTATTCTTAGTTTTTTTTTTTTTTTTGGGGTTGGCTCAAGCCTGACCAGATTAAGTTTCAGTTGGAGGACGGGAACACGCTTGTAGTGAGTGGCGAGCGTAAGGAGAGACAAAGAGAAGGAGAAAGAAGATGGGGTGAAGTATCTGAGGATGGAGAGGAGTTTCAATTCGATAAGCTTTTGAAGAAGTTTAATTTGCCTGAGAATGCAAACACTGATGCAATCTCGGCTGTCTGTCAACATGGTGTGCTTACTGTTGTTGAGAAAAAGGAGCCCCAGAAAGCCGAAAGTTATTGGAGTTAAAGCTGGCCAACATGAAGGAGAAGGTAGCCATGCAGTTAAAAATAATGGAACCCCCGAAGCCAAGACTGAATGAGCTTTTTGGAGCCTGTTTATGGTTGCTTATTTGGGACTTATATGTACTAAAACAGAAAGTTGTTTTTCACAACTTTTTGTTAAAAGTGCTTATAGACCATCAGAATAAACATTGCCAAATAGGCACTTCGTCTAAATGAACAAGGTTGCTTTTGTGATGACACGTTTGGGTGTAAATCTTGATCTTGTGCATTTTACACTAAGCTCTGTGTGTGTCATATAATGCGCATATGGAGTGTTACAGTAGTAAATAAGTTCGTATACCAAGTAAAATATTGTAATATATGGTATTTCAGCTTTTTGTTTACAGCTTGGAATAATATTTGGATGATTTTGTACTAACAACGCAATAAATTACAAAAATGAGGGTTTGGATGGATTTTGAAATAACAACGCCATGGGATCGTTGTCCAAATATAATGGATCACTTCTCTTTTGGCCCAGAACTCAATAATAGTGGGTCACCGTCACATGAGGCCCAAAATCGAATAATAGTGATTTTTGGTAGGGGGAGAGAAAGGAAAAAAGAAAAAACTAAAAGCTCTTGCGGTGAGCGTGGATCGAACACGCGACCTTCAGATCTTCAGTCTGACGCTCTCCCAACTGAGCTATCCCCGCTTGTTGAAGCCCATATTACTCTAGTAAATTCTAATAATTTGCAGCGCCACTCAGATCAAATTCACAATCCACCATTTATAGTTCTATTAGCTTTGGTATATTTGAAAGAAGATATCGGTTTTTCAAATAATAATTTCTTCCGAATTTGTAACTTACAAAGAACATGTACTTTCTGTTTGGACTCGATCATTCATGCTTGCCTTCAAATTCTTTGTGGTTCACTTGGGCAAATGCAGGAAAATTCGAATACGAAGTAATATAATGTGCCAAAGTGAAGCTTTAAAAACAAAAAGCAAAAAAGAAAAAACACCTCTGTCCCTGATGTGCCAAAGTAAACCTTGATCCAATTTTATTAATTTGTGCACCTTTTATGGTATTTCAAGAATGTTCCTGCTTCAATATAAATATATTTTTTTCTAATTAAGTAAGCAAGAATAATTTTGTTCTTTGACAAAATATTTACAAAAAAAAGTGAAGGAGATACATAACTACCTTAAAAGGAGGCCATGCCAATTACGATAAAATGTAAATATCAAGACAAAAAATTTTAGAAGAAGCCCATCCATAGGATTGTTTCTAATTGTTCTCCCAAAATGCAAGGTGTGTTGTACATCAAAATTAATGTCCAAAATTTATTTGGACAAGATATGTGTTAGCAACCTAACTTGACTTTCAGAATTAAGAAGTGGTCCAAGTGATTCAAACTACCTATTTAGAAGTGAGGTCTAGGTTCAAATCTTGTGAGGGTGAGGGTTCCCAAAATAAAATAAAATGAATAACTTAACTCGATTTCCTTGCTTCGTATAGCCATTTCTTTTCTTTTCTTTTTTGGTTTTAACTTAACTCGACTTCCTTGCTTCGTATAGCCATTTCTTTTCTTTTCTTTTTTGGTTTTACCGTTTCATTTAACCATTTTTAATAATTTCATCATCATATAGAAAGTAGGCAAATAATTATCAATTTTAATAAGTAAAAATCAGGCAAATAATTATCACTTTTCTTTGTGTTTCTATTTCTTTAATTCAATGTTTGTATCCAAAATTGTTTCTTTCCTCAATTTTAGATTACTATGCCACCATGTCTCCTTACATTAAATCAATAACTGTTTAAAACGAAACTCCAAAACCTAAATCATTTAACAAGAAAATTAGACATTGTGTTCTTGTAAATCTGAGTTTTTGCCAATGTTCTATCCTGGCGAAATGGTGTTGATTTTCTTGGAGGACGGAACCCTTGCCTTCCACTGTCAACCGACAGTTTTGCCTAGGTGGTTCGGATGCCATTGTGTTCTTGCTCACATGTTTGCTTTTGATAATAGTAATTAGATGGTCTCTTTTTCACTTGTTCAAATATAAGGTTAAGAGAATTTATACTTTTTCAAATGATGTCTAAATTATTTAAGTTCTAAACTTCTTAGGTTCAATCTCATTCCGAGATGATGAGTCTAATTGAACTCATCTTTCTTTGGCAATGCATTCGCTTCTTGGAACTTGCTGCAGCAACGGTCTTTGTGTTGGAATTTCAAATTTAACGCGTTGGTTGGAATTGCCTTTGGAACATTTGAGAAGAAGATGAATATTTCAGTTATTTGTTGTAATATTGTACTTGTTTTTTACCAAAAAGCATACGAGAAAATTTAGTACTTTTTTTTCTTTTCTTTTTTTTTTGGTCCAGAAGAAAGTTTGTAATTGCTGCATTCTCCAAAGTTCTAGATGTCTACAGAAGAGTCATCAAGTCATAAGTGAACCTCCTAGAAACTCGTCCCACTTCTTCTTTTCCCCTCCAGAAACTTCCTAAATCTTCTTCCACCACTCACCTATATATATATCACACCAGAGTTCTCACCCCAACATTCTCATCAGTGATAAAAAAAATCCACACACAAAATCCACACAGGATCTCACACAGCAAAAACAAATTTTCCTCTACTCACCCAAAATCCCTCAAAACAGCGAATTCAAGAAGAGAAAAATGGACATCAGGCTAATGGGTTTGGATACGCCGATTTTCCACACTCTACAACACATGGTGGACGCACTAGACGAGTCGGACAAGTCCGTCAACGCACCAACAAGAACCTACGTCCGAGACGCGAAGGCCATGGCCGCCACGCCCGCCGACGTGAAAGAGTACCCGAACTCCTACGTGTTCGTCATCGACATGCCCGGATTAAAATCCGGGGACATCAAGGTTCAGGTGGAGGACGACAACGTGCTGCAGATCAGCGGGGAGCGGAGGCGAGAAGAAGGAAAGGAAGGGTCCAAGTACATAAGGATGGAGAGGAGGGTCGGCAGGTTCATGAGGAAGTTCGTGTTGCCGGAGAATGCCAACACCGATGCCATCTCCGCCGTTTGCCAAGATGGTGTGTTGACTGTTACTGTTGAGAAGTTGCCTCCTCCTGAGCCTAAGAAGCCCAAGACTATTGAGGTTAAGATTGCTTAGTTTAGAATATAATGAAGTTAGTTAATGTACGAGGATGATGTGTTCCATGAGTAGTCTCTCTTAAAAATTGTGTCATTTTTGGAAATAAAAATCCTTGTTTTGTGTGTGTGTGTGTGTGTGTGTTTCATCCTATGAAAGTGGGTGTCTGGTTTGGTTTAAAATAATATATTTTTCTTTTGGGGTCTTGTTAATTCTGCTTTTCTTTGATTAATTCCATTTTCTAGGTCTTATATTCCTATTTGTTTCCGGGAGAGAGAGAGAAAAGAATAGGAAGGAAAGAAAAATAATCAGATCAAACAGAATAGATCAAATAATCGAATTGAATAAAAAGCCTTAAGGAAGCAAAAGGAGCAGACAGAGTTTAGTCAAAGAAAGAGAAGGAGCTAAAAGAATAGGGAGAAAAGAAAATTAATTAAATCAAATCGAATAGACCAAATAATTGAGCGTTTTCCCCATATTCCCTATTCTTTTGTCCCACTTAAATCTCTCAAAGCAAGTAAGAGAGTATTCACATCTGCTCTTACACAACCGGAAAAGACATGATTAGCTCTTGAAGTTGCGGGAGAGAAGGAAAAAAATTAGACTTTAGAACCGCAATCACACAGAGAAATAACAATGGCTTCTATTAACTGCATCATACAATTAGTCCCCATAAAAGACTCAACCAGTTAGCCCCTCTCTCTCTCTTGCGAGATATTTGATTTCTGTCCGCCAACTTGAGAATACAAAAGCATTCTACAAATATTCATGAAAGGATAATTCACAGGCTTTCTTTTCGTATGTAATTTTTCCCGGCATAAAATCTTCGGCGTCGTGCTTTCTGGAGCTCCTTGGGATAACTTTTCTTTAAGATGATTGCCTTTCCTGAGAAATAAAGCAATGAAGAAGCCTTCTTTATCCTCGGAAATATTGGTTCTGAGCAAATGCTCAGCTGCAAACAAGAAAGGCAAAGTTCCATTAAAAATCATCTCTGAAGGTGGGCTCTTAAAGAGTTGTTGATGAAGAAGAATGGTGGAGCTGTTTTGGCCAATTACTTTAAATGCGCTTCTAGGAAAACGAAGTTGATTGTGATGAGACACAGGGGCGAGATTGCGGAACTTACATCCATCGAAAACAGGAAGACCACGTCTAGGCCATGTGGGGAAGACTGTTACCAGCTCAAAACCATACGATTCAGCGAGAGGGAGAACGGACTTGACTACATCTTCATTCTCAACCTGGTTGACCGAGCAAGTGCTGTAAACGATTCTCTCAACCCCTGGAACTGCAACATACCGTATCATTTGTCCATCATTCTTGTCTAGAAATGTTATGTATGACAATTTTTTGGGGGTTGAGAAGTGGAGAAATAGCATGACAGTTACAGATATCCAAGAGCAGAAATTGAAAGTCAAGAGAGATGATTCTGGCCTATGGAATTGAAAATGGACGATTTATCCGAGTATCATAAAAGAAATCTCTTTAGAACTTGGAGACAATTCGTAGAGACTAACATATCCAAACCTACAAGGGAAAGATGAATGTGTATGTAATAGCATGCATTTATTAGCAGATTGATCAGCTTACAAGATAACGCGTGCTCCAGTGCTTTCTTTTGGAATGCAGCAAGCTTTGTTAGTCGATTTAACTCATCTGTGGAAGTAACACCTTCTGGAAATAAAATAAAAGAATGGTAAGATACTGCATGAAAGTAACATCATACGGTCTAACAAATCAATCATTTTCGAGAAACATAACCACAAACAGCCAACCAGCCAGAAAAGCAAATAAAATAAAATAAAAAACAAAAAAATTGCTTCATTAAACCAAGGTCACTATTGGCTTGCCGAAATGACATAGGACAGAATGCTAACCTCAGATCATTAACTTTTGTTGCTGTATCCAGTAAAACAAATTGAACCGGAAAGTAATGGAAAAGCTGATCCCAAGAAAAAGAAGGAAAATTAAGGCGCGTTTGATTTGCCTGTTTTTTATTTTTATTTTCATGAAAAATAAAAATTAAGATAAAAAACTCATTTAATTAATTACTTTCATTTTTATTTTCAAAAAATAGAAAACAATTTTCTAATAAATCAAAAAACACGAAAATTATGTTTTTCCTAAAAACAAGGTGGTAGTTTTATAAATAACTTTAAAAGATTTAGAAAATAAAGTGACAATTTTGTAAATAACCCTAAAGATTTAGAAAACAAGGCAGCAATTTTATAAATAATTCTAAAAAGATTTAGAAAACAAGATGGTATTTTCGTAAATATATTTAAAAAATTTTAAAAACAAAGTAATAATTTTGTAAATATCTCCACAAAATTTAGAAAACAAGTTGGTAATTTTGTAAATAAACATTAAAAAGAAAAACACTTTGTTAACCAAATACATTTTCTAAATTTTAGAAAACAAGAAATGAAAACTGTTTTCAAAAAATGAAAATAGAAAATGAAAACTAAAAAATAAAAACAGAAAACAAGCAAGTCAAACGCAACCTCATATTTTGTTTTAGCCAATAAATGCCATGTCCAGCACAACCACGAGGGAAACAAGAGATGGATATGCTCATTCTAGGGCAATCTAGAGAGGAACAGGTAGATTTTTTAGCTCTGCTCAATACTAGATGAGATTGTTAGCCGAGCAAATGTAAATGTATTGGGATGTAGTAGTTAATTGATTAAGATTGTAAGAATAATAACAATTACTACACAATTTTTGATAGTGATACCACTGAAACATTGAATACTAGTAATAAAAGGATAATAATTACTTAGTGGGTAAGGCTTGTTGAGTTATCACTGCTAAAGGAAAAAAGATTGGGTACGATGCTGCACAGCTGAGTTGGAGCTTTAACAATCTTATGGTGATAGAGCTAAAGTCGAGCATCAGATCAGCTCAGGCTGGCTCATTTGCAGTCCGATATGATTTGGCAAAAACACCACACTGAATTAGGCCCTACACGAGATGCTTGGGTAGAAAGCACATAAGAATTGTAGATTATATTTTTTGAGAAGTGAGAATTGTAAATTATATTTCAATTCAAGCAATCTAATTTTTGGAAGACAAGAGGCATCTCTTGACATAATTTGGAAAATAAAATTGCCAGAATCTTCTAAAGAGAAACTTCAAGTTGCACGGAGAAATTTTCAGTTACAGGAAGATGGAGAGAGGTGTCTTCCAGGCTGTAACAACAAAGAAAATTACCTGCATTATATGATGGGAGCAGATGATCCAACCTATCGGCAGCGGTCCCAGAACCAGAACATGATGGATCCAAAAGTACAGCTCGAACCTGCATCAAATTTTCTTTTCTTAGAGATATACCTAGATATTGAATTTACACAGTCGTTAAATACAAGAAGAGGATCACAGCGCTGAATGGAAAATTACATATCGTACTTTTATGACTAAAACACTGAGCCATTGAAATGAATAGTAACCAGCCATCCTAGCAGATACATATGGAGAAGAGTTAAAGAATTATTTTCTGTTCTACACACGTTTCTACTGATAATTAGACCATCAATTTATGAATGCTTTCAAAGTATCAGCCCATAATATATAAATTTTTATGAGGATCATTGTATCACTGTTTTCTGAATGTTTTCAACATGTCAGCCAATCTCATATTATTTTGTAGGAGGATCACAGAACTTGTTTGCACCAAAAGTCTGACTGAGATGTTTCAAATTACAAGATTTTACACAATCCTATTATATTAGCATATAGATATTTATACATATTTCATATGGATATTCTATGGATATTCTGCTGCATAGTCACCAGCTTCATATTAGATTAAACAGGACACAGCAGAAGTTTCTTGTCAGGGGAGCTATTGCTACATCAACACTGATATAGTGTTCATCTTACAAGAAAATAGAAGGCACCAAGAATTACCTTTGAGAATGAAGGATCTTCAGGATTCAGGTCTAGAAAGTCACCATGCTTACATTGCACATCTAGACCAAGTTAAGTTTATTAACTATATCTTCAACAGAGATATCAGAGAAATGGCAAGCTGCAGCAAATGAACTTTCAAAAGGCAGCAGAAACTCTTCCAAAATAGGAACAAATATATTAAAATGCATATTTTTCAGATATTTCCATTTGACCAAGAAGTGACTGTTCATATCACTTTCTTGTGGCATATGCTCAAATCATGGAACATATCAGATAGCCATTAGAAGGATACTGTGAGCCCCAGCAAGTCTGACAGTATCTTTGAGGCGTTCAAATCTTTTCTTATCAAGTTCACAAGCTATTATTCTTCCTTTTCCCTTCATAAGAGCAGCAAGATGGACAGTTTTGTTCCCCGGTGCCGCACATGCATCAAGAACCTTCAACGGAAAAAGAGTGTGGTTTGGAGTTACAAAACAAAGAAAACAAACTTGCGGAAAAATCAGCACACCACTTTTTAGTTGACCTACCTCCCATCCAGGTTTAGGTGCGAGTGCAACTGCAACCATTGAACTTGCCTTCCCCTATGGAAAAGATGCATCGATATTAAATGGAATACCCAAATCAAGAGATGGCGGGCACTTACCGCCCATGGTAGATGTATCAAAAAGCAGTGAAGAAAGTAAAGGAAATACAAAAGTCTGAAGATGTAAAACCTGAAGGAATACAGAAGTTGAAGGTTTGCATCACTCAAATAAAATGGAGATCTAGTGGTTATCAGGAATTGTTTTGTCCCCCTTTCTAAGTAAAAGAGTGTGCCACATTCTCAGTCCCCCCAACCCAAAAAGAAAAGAACAACTAACAACCTGAAAGAAAAGAAAGAAAGCCCCCTAAACAGAAGAAGGAACCTGACCATGGACAGCATAGCTGCTCCATGTCCACTATGAGAAAGTTCAAGGAAGAAACTAGATCTAGTATTCTAATAAATAGGTAGTGTGATATAAATTGACTGGCGTTGGTAAAGGGGCTAAATATTTTGTAATTTCAGAGGGGGTACGTAAATCTATATCTTCAAACCTCAACTAGGTCTTTGAGTTCAAATGGGATCTAAAACAGTAACTGAAACATCACTTTTGGCAAAATAACCTGTTGAACATAAGAACAGGGTCTCAAGAGTTCTAAAAAATGACGTAGGCAATGGAACTCTTACCTGCATAAAAAGACTTCCATTTCTGATAAAAGGATGGCCATGCAGATCAGTACCTGGAGGGAAAAAGAGCAAGTCTGGGACCATATCATCTCTGGAGACCTGACTGACAAAGGCTGGAGTTAAAAGGCGTAATAATAGTCTCCACTTGTAACCCAAATACTTCATGAAAAAGAGTGTACCAACATTCCGATCATGTAGAATAGTGAAAAGCTAAATTTACCCTAGCCACCACTAAAAAGAACTGTGCAAAATCAAAAGAACTTGGTGGATGCAAGAATTTGCTTGGTTCCACTGCTTCCCTGTTTTCCTTCTTATCACAGATGCAGTTGCTTTTCAACCACCTAAGGTCATTCTTTCAGTATACCTGAATGAACATATATATTTATTCATGTGCAATCACTACATTAATCACGTCTCACCTAGATCAACTATCTATACACCTCCTCATGTCCACATAATAGATTCACCCCCCAACCGCACTGCCTGCTCTGCTATATTAATATCTGTAGGCTTTTGGCGACATATTTCTGTACCAGCCATAGATTCGTGTTTTTGGTGATATATTTCTGTACCAGCCATAGATTCATAAGTAGAAATCTGACTGCACCAAGAACAGGGTGAAAAATTACAAGATCACCCCTCCCATTCTGGGGCAACAGAGAGATCGGACATAAAGATGGACCAAGTATAAGAATGGTAAAATAAAGTATTACGCAGGCCCATGGTCAAGCTCCAAATGAATAGAAAAATATAGACAAAATAAACATTTTAGTAAAAAGTATTCTAGCATATTGTCAATATTAGAAGTGTGTGATTGACTTGCTATATCCATCACCTGTAAAGGTTCAATACTTATGCTGTTAAGCAGATGACGCCTAAGACATTTCACTTGATAAAATATGTCATTCAAGCCAAAACTAGTAATCATCTTTTCAGGACAAATCTATACTAGACAAAAGGAAAAACATAAAAATGAATCTCTAGTTTCTGATCTTACCACATAATGTTTCCTCAGTTCAAGCAAAGCTGATTCTGCATCCAGTTTCAGAGTATTAACACGAACGTAACGAGGTTTTGCTATATCTGCATGAGATATTTATGGCCAATTTGTGGGTAATTAGCATAGATGCAGTAGTATGTTTGACACAATCCAGCCTATAATGCTGGAACAAGTGAAGCAGTAAAGAAAACCAAGATCCATATACTCCAAGCCAGAGACTTCTCATCCAAGTTCTTGGCCTCTTCAATGTTGTGTTTACTGATTCTCCCCACATCAAGAATTTATCTAAGGATAAACCAAGGGCTACACTGGTTGCCAAGTTACTACATTTTCATCCTGAGCAGAAGAAGTTGGAAAACATACCAGAAATTTTATGAAGAGCCATCAAATCATTTATGTCTTTCACTCCTTTACTTGCTAAAAGCTGAGCAAGAGCTGACTTCATTGCATCTTTCCTCTGCAGGAGATACTTTTCAGCATCACCAACTAACGATGCCTCCTATGAAAACATCGACAGTCTATCAAAATGTGAAATAATTTTGTGCACAAATTGGACATGTGTTACATTTTTCTTGTTTAAGAGGTAGCTAAAAGGAACATATAATATGCATCTTCAGAGAGTAAGATTTTGAAAACAGAGAAGTCATAATGCAGTAGGAACCATCTATAAAGATAAAAATGAGGAAGTTGCACGAACCAAATTTAATTTTTCTTACAAATGATGGTGCTATCAGAATTAAAACTTAATCTAGCAACATCATCAGAGCACAAAACCCTTTCAAGGAAGTTAATCACATAGAACAGTAATGTGAGAAATCTCATCATCAAAACTTCTCTCTCAAACCAAAGGAGATACACATCATCTTAAGTACTTGGACTTCCATTAACTTTTATGGAGATAGAAGGCACCACTAACTGCAGCAGTATGATTCTTGGTTGATATCTAGAAAGAGATTTTTCACCTTTACGGGGACACAAGGCATGTTGGGTTGTGTAGTAGCACTCAGTTTTCAGTCACATGAAATTTAACATCAAGTTACTCTATCAATGAACATTTCTCATCTATGAACCACAGGCCATCTTGCTTTTCCCCAAATATTTTACCACATATAGCTTTTCACATCAACGTTGAGTACGACGACGTTCCCTTATTTTTTGGACACTATTTGAACTATTTCAATTGAACTTATCGTGCTAATCACCTAAGCTTGTCACTTTTACCCATTTACAGTGATTTTTCTCTCTCTTCATGACTCGGCCCAGAACTAGAAGAAATATGTTCTACACAGGTATACATCCAGTAAACAGCATAGGACTATCTACACAGGTATACATCCAGTAAACAGCATTGAAATAAGTAACATTTGAGATGTTGACATTGTCATGCAGATAGAATAATTACCTGGCCAAAGAGGACGTCATATATGGTGATATACACCAACTCTATTTGCTTCTGCAATAACGACAGCAGAAATCTGCTTATAATATCTCTCTTGTTTCTACTAGTAGTGTACAAAATAAATAAATGAAGATGGAAAAGAACAAGACAAGTTGAAGAATGTGCGAGATAATAAACTCTTCATACACAACATATAAGATAATTAAGTTCTAAAATAATATTCTCACCTTCCACCTGCTATTCAGCACATTAGCAGCTTCCATAACATCCTTGATAATTGGGAGATCTAAATACACAAACAACATACAAAGTAAAGGAGAAAGGATTTGCTTGTGTTTTCAAAATTTGCTAGCGTGCTAATCATCCTTGATAATTTTCTCCAGGTCACACTAGCACACTAGCCGTCTAACATTACAAAGTAAAGAAGGATGAAGGATTGGTAGCTAAACTAGGCGTTTCTACAGCCTGAATTTATCCAACTCCGGTGAAATGTTTATATTACACCAAGGGCCTCAAACATTAATCTCTACTTCCCATTTCAAATGTCCTGAACTCCATGCCCACCTTCTAAAAGTTAGAAACTTTACCATTTGTTTTTTACAATTCTATGATGCATAATCTTTGCTGCTCAAAACCACTTATAAAACTTCAATAATCTGAAAATTAAGAAGATGCTCCACCGCCCTACTTCACTTTTACTTAAGCTAATATATACTTTCAACTCTTTTCATGAATCGTCAAGCCAAGTCCAACGCCGACATTTGGGGCGAGGAGCAATATTTTTCATTTTATACCACGCGAAAATCAGACAGATGGTGAAAATATCAGATTGCTTGGCTCTCCTCTGTCTACAGATAATATTGAGATACTTAATCTTACAAATGTACCCATGTCCGACAACATTGTACTACAAATATACGATACAGACAATACAAACAAATCAATTAATCCTAAGAATACAGCCATATAGCCATTCAGATATGCATATCACACAATCACACACACATGTAAAGATGAATACCATAAAGATGTGCGTATGTTTTTGTGTGTGTGTATATATATGTGTATACTTACACTTGAGAGTTTGGCACACAAGAGCGTAGGTTGCTTTCTTATTACGAACGGAAGGGCTGTAAACGAGAGACTTAACGGAGGCGACAGAGCGGCGACGAGCGTCGCCATGAAGCACGGTGCGGAGAATCTTAGCCGCTTGTCGCCGTGCAAAGTAAGCTGACCGCTCGGCGTTCTTACGCCGTTTCTCGTCGGCAGAGGTCGCCGTCGCCGTCTTCACTTGCGGCTTCTTGCGCGCCATTGCCTGAGACCAAAGTTCCAAAAAGTGTAATAAGAAAGGAAAAAAGGAAAAGCAGAGAAAGTGTTGTTGGGCCTCTTTATGATGTAAACATGAAGTCCAAACAAAGCCCAATACAGTCACAGCAGAACCATTTTACACTGTTTATTCTCGGGGGCGAATGGCCCACTGAAACGCCCACAATCCTAAAAGACTTCATAGACCAAAATCAGACTTAAGAATAGCAGTTCTAACTAGCTAATAATGTTATGATATTACGAGAAAATTCTAACTTACAAATTGCATCTTAAAAGTTTGAAAATTTTACATCTTAATGTAAATAGAATTACACTGGATCTAGTTTGGTATTATAGATCTCGTGATGCAATAATGTGCTAATGTATACTTCAAGTCAATTAAGGGTCAAACAATATTTGCAATTGTAGAGTCATATAAGTTTAAATTTAACACCTAAAATCACGGTAAATTATTGTTCGATCACTCGTACCTAAATTTTAAAGATCGTAAATTGGAACATATTTCTCAAATTGATGCATGTCACGGTTTGGTATATGCATATTTGCTCAAGTGTAATATTAGGTTCAACGTAGAATGATGTATAACAGAAGTGCGTAATTTTTTGAAATGACCAAAGAAGGCAGAATTTGAGTTGAGAACGACTGAGTTACGTACACAGGCGAAGTCAAAGGACAAAGGATGAACAGTTGGGCTGTTAAACTATATCGAAGCAATCTTAATAATTTATAAGTTGGTATTGGATTTCGGAAAATTTTGTACTGATTAACGTATTTGTATTCTATATTTTGCATTGATTTACTAACTTCTAGTAGTAAATGATGAGTTTAGTCATGTACTTTTAAAATTTATAAATACATATTGTTTTGAACATTATTTAATTAGCAATTAAATTCTTAAATTCAAACTAATTTACATATAATAGAAAAGCTTCACAGCTAATAGCTAATAAATTAATACATTAACTCAATTACGAATTATATATTCAAATCAAAGACAATTTCATAGACGCTAATATGCCATCCTTCAAAAAAATTGAAAGAAATGTTTTTTATACAAAGAAAACCTAAACAAAGAAACTCAACCATAGAATGTTAAAACCATGAACATAGCAGTATTCCCTCAATATCATTACATGGACCAGTTCAAGCACGATTCTAAATTTAGAAAAGAAAACCGGACATGAACTCGGTCATAAATAATATTCTTCTCTTACTCTTACTACTGGAACATCATTAAGGAGCAATATATATATATATATATATATATTTTTTTTTGTAATACATCCATTAAGATTTGATAAAATATTCTTAGAGTTACCACCTCATCTAAGAGTTTAAGCTTGTGAAAGGATATTGATTTATTTATTTATTATGTTAACACATCCCCTCACGTAAAACGTGATTTATTTAGAGCTTATACATGGATAATTTTGTTTAGAGCTTGTATATAAATAATTTAATTTAATTAAATAGATGACAGTAAAGATATTAGTTTATTTATTTATTATGTTAACAAATATAATTTGGCCATGACATGTGCAACCCCCCCCCTCCCCCTTCCTCCTTCCTCCTTCCTCCTTATAAGTGATGTCTTGTCTTTCTTATTTTTGTTTTCAAAAAATATAAAAACGAAGAAACATATACAACTTCTAAAAGACGTCTCAAATCAAAATTAAATTTGAATCCACGCACGAGTTACTCAAAATCCTAAATTAGCGGCTTGAAATCCAGGAATGAGAAGTGAACTAATCATTCCGTGCTGTACTAGTAGACACCAAGCTTGACAACTTTGGATGGGACTTTTAACGGCCCTGAGATTTCGTCGGTCACTTTCGTTCTTAAAATTAAATATATAAGATCATCAAAAATTTCCAATATTGCACTAAAACTGTTATCTGAGATATCTTGCTTGTATTATTTCAGCTCTTATACCAACCTTGCTTTTGGCCTACACTAACCCTTTTACAATTGGCTTTCGTACCAAATTGAAAATGTAAGATTAAGATTGGCAGCAAAGCCATCAAATTTTCAGACCAACTTTGTGTGTCTCATTAATGACAAAATCAATCTTTTGTTCTCATTGTTTATGTACTGCTTGAAACAGATAATTTTTTTTTTCTTTTATGACAAAAGACTTACTTTAAATAAAATGAATTGAACTTTTTCTAATATTATAAATCTCGTGATGAGCTGAGTAGGGCAATACATACCCCAAGTCCTCAAACGTATATTCTTCTATTTTTCATATTTCTTAGATTATTTTTTTTTTCGTTCCTTTAGTTGTTGCTCCTTGATTTCTCTTTCATTCTCACCGATGGTTCGAAGCATGTGCCCCCGGTAAGTTTGAATAGGAGCACAAGAGGATGCTTCCTAGTAGGCATTGAGATGGAGACTGACAGCAAGTCTGCAAATTATAAATTTCGGTCATTTTGACTTAATGACTAGACCCTTGTGTTAATTAATGCCATTCTGCGACTCCAAAGTCTTTGGTTGGCTTTACCAAACAAATTCGAGATCACAAGAAAAAGTCATTCCGATTCGAAGTGGGGAGCTAGAGGCCACTCAAAATTTTGCTGAACGATACTTTAAAAATAATGATTACGTCACAAGTTTTACGCACACATAACTAGACTCCTTAAACGATGGACAAACTAATAAGATAACAACTTGCTATAACTAAAGTTTTTAATTTAAATTCGAACTTAATTATTTATTTTGGACATGTGTTAGACTGCCATAACGTGAAATTTGTATTCTGAAGGTGGGTCTGGTGTAATTTTATTGGTGATAATTTTTTCCTTTTTTTTTTAATAATGAAGAACTCACCTAATTACGACATACTTCGATGCATATTTTAAACTAATCAAGACTTACATAATATTAATAATTGGAGGACATAAATTTGAATTTAAAACGTCTAATTACAATTTGATTACATAAAAGAGAAAGAAAAATAAGAGAATAACAACAAGGTAAGACTAATCTATCATAAAAATTCAGGGACCAGAGCAAGGAAATATCATAAAGCTCACAAGCATATATTATTTAACGTTTGTTTGGATTGACTTTTTCACGGTACTTTTGAATCACTACTTGATTTGATTTTTAAAAAAATTAAATTTTAATAAAAGTTCAAATATAGTTTTTTTTAAAAACCAAAATTTTTAACTTTTCAAAAAAAAATATATAATTATTAAAAAATACTTAAAAAAAAAAAAACTCAATCCCTTGCACAACATGCTGAGCGAGTCTTTTCGTTTGTAAGTCAACCGTTCGTCCGTACTTGCTACAGCCAAATGTCTTTATTAGACTAATTTAATTACTCTAAACGACACTTTTCTCTTTTTCCTTGATTCTTCCTTCAGGAAGGTAAAACTTGTGGGTGATTATGATATGTATTATGCATCTACCCAACTTACTAATTATTATCATTAATATAATGCTTGCCACCAAGTCAAACAATCTGCTGCTCTAAATATCACGAGAACATCTGTTAAAAGTACGCCTTACTATAAGTCATCAAAATCTACAACACTCATAAATTTGAAGCTAAGGTATTTTGATCCTATGGATCATTTAAAATTTTGAATAAAATTTAATTTTATATATTATATAAAAAAGAATGCATGTCTTTTCTATCAATATCACGTGTCATCATTCTATAATTTTTTTTCCTTTAGAAAATATTGAATTCATTGTTTCTATCCATCTAAAAATATTTCTTAATCTAAATTATATCTCTTTTTTATTTTACTTCTACAATTTAAATATTCTATTCACTTATAATAAAAAGTTACTAAAAGTAAATTTAATAAACTATATCTATATTTTAGCAGTGTCATAAACTATAAAAATCTATATTAAATTAGTACTCATTTTTCTTGTACATGTTCTACTCTCTCTAGAAATGATGACTTGAATTCAACGCGTGTTATTATATCTGTTAAAATATATTTTGTGTATATATGTAAGTTAATTCGTGCTTCTAAAACACGTGCGACTAACCTATTTAAGCATTGTGGTTTTTTTTTTTTTTTTTGTCTTTCGTCTCAACACATGAACTAATTAAACAACATATCATCATGTGTGTCACCAAACTATTTATTCATCATTAATATTTAATTTGAAAAACAAAAGACATATTTGGTTCTTCAACCTTTTTAACTCTAGCAAAATATCACGCTATGCTAAAAATAATCCAAATCACGTGAAACTTGAATTATAATTTTTGCAAAATGAAGAGAAATAAAAACCATGTTGCGTCTTCATTATCAAAATCTCATTAATGATGTGTTATTCACGCCATAATGTGTGAGTGTAATTTGTATGTGTATATATGCGAATGGTAGAGCGGTATATATCTCATGCACAGTCACACAGTCGACGACAAGGGTAAAGCAAAACAGTAAACTCCTTCCCATTTTTTGTGAAATTACTTATTTTGAAAACTGAAGTATGTCAATCCCTTGATTGAGGGATGACTCGTTGTAATTGATTATAAATATCCTTTGATTAATGCACAATAGTCTATAAGGTAATGCTGCAGTTGTTAGATTAAGATTTTTGTCATTCACTAGCTAAGAGAGATGTATAAATAATCTAACTTTTCAATTGTACAAAAAACGCTAAAAAATTGAGAGCAATAAAGAACTATTTTCTTGAACTCTCTTGTGCTACTTTATTTTCTGATTGACTTTTTTAAGAAAAAATTCTTTTTTTTAAAACAATAATATATATATATACAATAATATATATATATATATATATTATGTATAATAATTATTTGGTTTGTCTTCCAAAAACACTGAATCTTTCAAAAAAGTTCAAATAAAACTTTTTTCACAAGTCATAATTTTTAGCTTTTCATAAAGTATTTTTTTAAAAAGTTATCAAAAAAATACATTTACAAAAACTAATCCAAACAAACCCTTTGCTACTCTTTTAGAGTGTCTAATAAATGTTCCATTTGCTAAAACGCATCGTCAATAGACAACAGTGGCCACCAGCAGCAAGAGCCCCTTTTGAACTTGAATAGGATCCATTCAAAGTAACATATATTATCAGGCATTAAATCAAAAGCTCTTTTGAACTTAAATTAGATCCTATCATTTTTTTATTTTGTCATTTTCAAAACAAGATAAATTATGAGATATCAGATTTAATGATTTAAAGTTTATTCACTTATTTTAAAATTACTTACCGTTATATATAGACAAAAAAATGAGGGTTCCGATGACGACGTCGACGTCGATGTAGACGAGGAATTCTGTACTGATGGCTGCCAATTTTTTCCGCCGTATCAAATCAAACCACCTCATCCAACTATACGTAATCAACACTATAATATAAAAATTCCATCCGGATATCATCAGAACCTCCATTCCAAGAATCAAACTACTATAAAATTAGTGCTTTTTAGAGTTTCAATTTCTCGATTATGCCGATCCAAATAATTTTCAAAAAATAAGTCATGTGTGTTGGAGGAAAAAAGTGTTTTTTATAAAATAAAAACTAATTCAAACAAGCCCAAATTTTTGTTGTTGTTATTTCTAGAACAAATATTTTAAAACGACAAAGAAACATAGGAGCTCGATCAGTAATCACCAGAATTCTGATAGAGTCGATTACCAACTTACTAGTACACCCTAGTATAGTGGTACTCCCAAACACTTGTGCTGATTCATTCAAAATTCTCAATTTAAGACAAGAAACAAGACTCAAATTCAATTATGCAATATTCTCTTTTTACTTTTTAAAATACCAAAAGCAAAGACGATTAGGGCTCCCCGTATAGTTCAAAACCATGTACAGTTAATTTGGGATCATCAGTCATGGTCTAATAACAATTAAATCACAATATATACGTCTGGTATACTACTGTTTGAAGCATTCACATTGACACAAAACTAAAAATGTTGAAATTTATCATGATCACGCCACTCTGAATTCTTGCCCCGTTGTGAAAGGTTTCTAGTCTAGGCACAAGACTGGGTGGACTCTTACGATAGAGAAAGGTCTACGCACAAGTCATCCATTTGCCATGCCCCACCAATCTAGCCACTCTCTACTCAGCATCACCATCTCATTGCAGCTGATGCTTAACTTTCTTAGCCACCACACCTAAGCTATATGAAGCTTCTTTCAAGGTGGCCACGAAGCTTGCTAGGAAGCATCCACCATGAGTGACTTAAATAACTTATATCCACACCATGCTTATAAGTCAGTTGACAACACTTATGGATGCAAATTATCAGCATCACCATCATCATCTCAATGCAAATAACATGTCTGATAATACTACTTTTACATCAGTAGAATCCCATGAAAGTAGCTACTATACAGAGCAGTCCAGCTTTGAGGCTTCCGAGTTTTTCGACGTCGATGATTGGATTGCTGATAATCCGACGTTCATGACTCCTTCTGGCTATTCCCAACATCAAGATTTTGCTCAAGATGAAGCTGCTTTCAACCCTTTTGGAAGTTGTAGCTACCATGAAGGCTCCAGTAGTAGTAAGCAGCCCCATCAAGTAACATTTTTACAGCATTTAGTATTGAAGTGTGTGTCATTTATGTTATATTTGTCTATAACTACTAGAAAACTGCAAATTAGTGACAGAAGAATCCATCACTAAATCTTATCTAGTGACAGATTAGGAACGAAAAATGTCAGACGGACATTTTGATGTCTTATTAGGTATAGCTGAAGTTATCAAAATAGGGAAAAGAGATCGTTTCTAGAAGGGTTTATATTTCTCAAACACTTTGTGCAATTTTTCTCTTAAAATTTTTTAAATCTCGGGATTTGAGTCCAAGTTATCACTTGACCACTTGAACATAATATTGAACAAGTGGTTTTGCATGCCTCTCGTTGCTAAATATTGTACTGATTTGTGCTGTTAGGAGAGATTAGGAGTACCAAGGAGAAGGGCATCAAACATAGGGTTGCCTTTAGGACCATGTCACCGTCTGAAATACTAGACGATGGCTTTAAGTGGAGAAAGTATGGCAAGAAGATGGTCAAAAACAGCCCCAACCCAAGGTAAAGTATAACGTAGACGTGTACCCTAAGGCTATAAATCTTACAAGCATTACTATATATCACACCACGTCTGGCGTCCGTGATTCATATATTTGACAGTATCATGTAATTACAGGAATTACTACAAATGCTCAGCTGAAGGCTGCCCAGTGAAGAAGAGAGTTGAAAGAGACAAAGAGGACGAACGATATGTAATAACAACCTACGAGGGCATTCATGACCACCCAGGCCCTTCTCAAATCTGACCATCTGGCTTCGCTGTTGTATGACTCCCACTTTGTCCAAGAGTGAGTTGCAGAAAAAGTTTCAGTTGTCACCTATTAGATATCTTTTCCAGGACCCTTTTTGTCCATCTAGCTAGCAGTTCTAATTGGAAGACTTGGGAGTCCATATCAGGACGTTTAATCTAGCCAACCTAGCAGAAACATCTATGTATCTTATTGTTCAAATATATAATTCTCGTTTACTTGAGAGTAGGGGACAAATCAAGTAATTCTTTTCTAAATAAATAATTTCGGAAATCAAAATCAGTAATGCTACAAGAACCAAATAATTTCATTAGTAAAAGAAAATCAAGATATTTCAAATGGACTTGGTGCTGTACAGTCTTTAAAAAGGAAATCTAGATACTGTCAGCAGACATACCAATCAAAAGGAGACACTCGATTTAATGGGGAAAAGAATTGTTTCACTCCATTGGTGAATCAATAGGTTCTTATGGAAAGATAAGGTTTGGATGTTGCAAGAGAAGACTTTGTGCCGCATTGTCTTTGCATTTGGCTGCTGTCACTTGAACTATCGAGGAAATGGTCCTCATGCGGATGACATCATCATTGTCTTTTGGCATAGAAATGAGATGATTATTGCTTCTATCCAATGCCACTATAAAGCAGCTGAGTGCCCAATCTTCATAGATTTTGAACATAGAAGTTTCAAGTACCCGAACCCAACTCTCATTATGCATTAGAACTTCTTTTGGACATTGAGCGGTCTTCTTCTCTTCTAGAATAGGTAAACATATCCTCTCTACTTCAATTGGAGCACGGACGGCTGTGCACACCATATCAGGGTTGACAAAGGATTCTCGTGCTGCAATCTTAGAACTAGGGTGAACCGTTCACTCTGCCCATCAAGTTACCTGCTCATCATACTTCCTATCTTGTTCACTAGTTAACCTAATAGGTTTAATGTTACAGACATATGATTTTCAAAATCTCTTAATCAGTTCATCCTCAAGCACAAACTTTTCAGCATCAAGCTTCATCCACTCATTCAACAATATAAATAGCCTAATTATATCATTATTGAGACCACCCACATCCAAGAGTTGCAGACATACAGCTCCTTCACAACGAGAGAATCCAATCTTTGATGAGGCCAGGTCTGTAGACCAGGGGTTGATTCTCTCATAAAGGACAGAACTTTCGTCCTTCAACTAAAAGAACTTCAACTTTTGTCATTGCGAAAGGAACAAGATCTTCCAAAGACACATAATAATCCATCTCCATATGCACCAAGCTTGAGTTGAAACTCTGACAACCTGCACAAATAGCGAATCTTCAACTTTTTTCTGCATGCCAAATAAGTCATGCCCAAGAATACACAACCATGTCTATCTGCGACCAAAAACACATAAAATAAAGTAGCAGAAATCTCAAGCACAATCTTAAGAATTCACAAGCTTCTGAAGCATGTCTTATCATATGACATCCCCATGAGGCTTGTTATACCATTTTCCGACTGATATCTTCTAATCACGTCAAGTTGTTTGCCTGACTACACTTCCTTTCAACTCTCTCAGATGCCCAACAGTCTAGTGTCTTCATGATATTGAATCCAATTACTGAAGGTACATAAGAGAACAAGAAACTTGCATCACTAACCTGGCACCATCTTTTCATTTCTGAAAAACAAGGAAAGGATCGGCTGCAAGAAGTCACCTTCGTCTGAACAAGTGTGCCTAATCCTTCTAAAGACGGGGTATGCTTGACATTACTTTGGGTGAAGATGAATTGGACTTCCAAACCCACCAGGACTAATGCATGGAGAATGATGAAAATCCTTCTCATCCAAAACCTGTGCTTCCATTAAAGCCTCAGTTCCCAAATTCTCAAGAAATTTCTCATTCCTTTTACTTCTTAAAGACTCTGTTCCCACTCCGGGCTTCTCAGCTTCTTGGTCAGCCAACAACAAATGAAAATCATCAGAACAACCCACTCTTCCATGGCTGGTGGCAGCAACATCGCTGAATTCAATCTGCCCTTGTTCTGTTGTCCTGAAATCAAAAATTGAATTGCCCAATGCCAAAGACTCTTCTTCAAACTGTCGCAAAAGACGCTCTCTTGGAGACTCAGGCTCATTATCAAAAGTTTCGTCTTGAAGACATTGCGTAATACCTAACATATTAAGGAAATCATTTGCCACTGATTCAGTAAGATCATCCAGGCTGAGTGATCTTACCATGCCTTTTCTTGAACTTGATGTTCTCTTTACATTACTTTCTTGCCTAGCAAACTTGCCAGTATCAAGTGATGCACCTAAAACAGCTGATTCAGAGGTCAAGAAGTCATGAAACTCTGATTCAGTTTCTTCAGTAGTTGATTTATTGCAGCATATGTCATTTCCTCCATATCTGTTGTCCTCAATTAGACTTCTATCAGTATTATCATCATGGATTTTAAGCTTGGATTGGAATTCTGTATTCACACCACAAGATGTCTCAATGTCCTTAAAAATTTCAGCAATATCAATAGTTTCAACCACAGAATGATCATTACTTGGTTTTGTATCTTCTTCTACTCTTATCTCTTCCTTCAATGGCATCTCTCTTTCATGCTTACACTCAGTGAACTCAGTATTATAATAGACATTGCTTTCACCAGTCAGTTGAGGCAAGCATTCAGATTTTGGTTTAAGCGGCTCTACATGTCCACAGAAGAAATCAAATTCATCTGAACTACCCAACTTTTCCTCCTCGAGTTTCCGATATAAGAAAGAAATTGAATGAGCAAATTCTGATCTTTTCTTTGGGAAAATATCATCAATTGTTCTGATATCCATGGATTGAGTTCGAACATGGGACAGAGTGCTTGAATCTCTTGGAACACGGTTGAGCCTAGGAAGCACGCCACTCGTGCTAATCCAACCACGATCTAGTTTTAAGTTATCTAGTGGAGTTGGTTCACTACGCTTTAGATTTTCAGGATTCTCCACAAAATAATATGGTCCCATTGACTTACCCCAAAGTGAAAAGCCAAAACTGACATTTATTATGGCACCTTTAGCCTTCCCTGTCAGTTTAAAACTTGTTGTCCACTTTCCTGATGTCCTCTTCTCCTCCTCCAATTCCTCTAAAGTAAGTGGAAGCAACCTAGTAAGATCAACCCAATGTTTCCCAATGTCAAGCTTTGGAGCCCCAACAACAGAAGCATTCAGTAAAAAGTGTTGAGGCTCATACTTAACCGAGTTCTGCAGTCCATTTTTATTGCCATACACCGAACAAGGATGCATCAGAGTCTCCTCAAACTCAGCCATTCCCTGACAAACCCGAGCAGGGCGAGTTTTCAACACCTCATCCTTTTTTTTCCAATACACACATAAACTGAGATCATTGAAACTTGACGGTAACCCTTCAATAACATGCACGTAGAGAAAGAAACAACAATTGAACCGATGATTACCGATATTGGTCAGAGCCTTGAGTGGGTTCCAATTCCATTTTGATGATTTCTTTTCCCTATGCAACAATTTCTCAACAATAACGTTGGATTTAGGCTTCGTGACAGGGGCAATATCCATAGACTTGGATTGATGAGCTGACGGTGACAACAAATCCTTTGGAGGGGTTTTGTGGAGGTAAAGGGCTCTACCGATCTCCTCAATATCACGCAACAATTGCGCGCTACTGATATCCTCACTGTTATCATTCTCAGGTTCAACTTTAGATGGCATCATCTTTTCATCCTTCATGGAATTCTGAAAAGGGAAAAAGAGTATAAAACTTAGACTCTAGCCAGAATAAGAAAAGTCCCCTCTTGATGTTGCTGATGGAAAAGGTCCAATTATGGGTGACTGAGGGTTGAACAAGGAACAGGCTGATATATTTATTCTTCCAAAATTTGACGTGCCAGAAGTGAATTACTCTACTTGAATAAGCAATTGCAGGAGTTAAATTAAGCTCGTCTTCAGACACATACAATTATTATCTCTCAGCAGTATAAGAAAGGTAAACATTTTCAGTCTTTAAAACTTCCATTTCAGGGTATAACATATAACATACTAGTTATTCCTGTCTCAAAAATGAATCACTCAATTCAAACAACAGATGAGTTCCATAGATTCACATGCGAATCTGACCGTAAAGGACAGCCTAATACACGAAACTCCTAACAATCATAATTGTCTGAAAAATTCAGACCCGTTTTGGTTATCTACTCTACAAAAATCTCACATTACGTTTTCTCAAGAAGCTATTTCCACAACTCAAACCTATAACCTCCAGATCACACTCCATGCCTTCACCACACACTTTGATATTTCATCCTTTACCACAGATTTCCCAGTTCAGCATATTTAATTTCTTTGTGCAACAATTCTCAAAACCATACAATTCAACAATAAACTTCATGCGTTTACCCAAACTCTTACACAAATACACACACACACACACACAAACACACACATATATATAAATCAAGAAAAAAAAAATTGTTAATATGTGGGCAAGTAAATCAAACGCTGCGGGGAAACTTACCAAAAAAGAACAAAAAGAAGATCCCAAGTGGTGACGTGTTGAGCCGATAAGAATTGATGATGGTGATGATGATGATGATGGCGGGGTTGGTTTTGGTATGTAATGTTCTTGAAGATTGTGTGTCTGCTGGGGGTGGTTTTTTTTTTTTTTTTTTTAAATCACAGCTGGGGGTGGTGTTTACTGTTTACGCTTTTGCATATTCTTTGACTCCTCTTCGAAGTTAACGCTTCCCTAACTTCATCCCGAGTCAGCAAAGCAAAGGAGAAAAGAAAGGGTGGGCGAATGTTTATTTTGTCTCCAGTAAAATGGCTAATGATTAATGGTGTTGACCAAAATAAGAAATGAATTTCCTCTATGTATGGGATAAAATTTAATGAGTAAGTTATTAATGAATTATGATATTATGATGAGATAAATCATTTAATATAATTATAAACTATTAGTGAACTGTGATATAATGAGATTATTCATTTACATTCCTCAAGTCTTGCACATGAAGTTAAATATTTTTTTATGAAGGAATTTTGGTAATTATTTTGAAGTTAACTATTTCTTTTGTCTTTTTTTCTCTTTCTTAAAGGTTAATTATTTTGAATAATTTTTAAATTTTTCTAGTTGTTATCGTTAAAAATAAATGTTGATGTGACATAACACCTACATAAGCAAGATTGATGTGTCGCGATGTATGTTTGAAAGATGTGGCACATAGAAATGATGATTGCAGGTGTGATGTGGCATTCTTAGTGAGAAGGTTTTGGTCTTTTAGTTGGAGGGCTTGAAGGGTCTATAAATTCGAGGGCCCATGGGAGTTCTTAATAGCCTTCAAAGGTCATGAGACGTTTGAACATTATGGTCATGGCACTTAATAAGTTCCAAGAACACATTAGCGGTTACCAAATCATGGAAAAAATGATGAAATAACCTTGAGACGTGGGGCACAAGGTGTTGAGATTATCCAAGAGGTTATTTTCAGTTATTTTGGATTTTGTATGGAACTATTTTCATAAACAACTTTTTTTTTTCCCTGTAAACAGCAAAAAATAAATAAAAACTTATTTGGCATGAGTTATTTTTTTATAATTATTGTTGAAAATTATTTTCCAAAATGTGTTTAGAAAAAAAGATTGAAAACTCATTTTTATTATGGCATGTTTGGAAGTGTTCTTTTTTTTTCATTTTATAGAATAGTTTTTTAAAATAATTTTTGGAAACAAAAGAACAGAAATATGGTATTGACATATAGAACAGTACTATTTCTTTATTCTCGTCCGATTAATCAATTATTCAAAAGATCTATCAGATTATGGAGTGCATGATTTGATCAACGAATCTTCGATTCTTTCTTCAATGTGAAATCAATTTTTGTTTGAATAGAAGATATATATATATATATATATATATATATATTGTACTAGAAAGACCATTACATCTTTCTTTGTATTAGAAAGACCATTACATCTTTCTTTTTCTTTCTTTATATCAATTTTTTCCTTCAATAACATATATTTATATGTATCTACATATTAATATATAAGTGTGCATATATACATCTATATATACATGAAAATACACACTTAAATATATATATATATATATATATATATATTTGTGTGTGTGTGTGTTTATTTGTCTTAAAAGTAAAAGTAAGAGGATGAGGTAGGTGTGGGTTGAGGTCATGGTAGGGCTAGGGGCAAAGGGATGGATTGGGGTAGAGGTAGGGTAAGGGTGAGGGCATAGTTTGGGGGTAAGGGTGGTTTGGGGGTAAGGGGTTTCGGGGGAAAGGAAAAACAATAAAATAAATAAATAAATAATTGAAATTTTCATTTGGGAACAAAATGTCAAAAACGGGTGAAAACAACAAAAATGTGCTTTCAATGTTTTGTTTTTTTTCAAAAAAGTAGATATATATTATCATTTGAGAAATATATTAGAAAATATTATTGTTGCCTCCTCAAACTATGCCAATATATTACTCAACAAATGAATAACATTGCACATATTATTTGAGTAAAGAGAGATTATATTGAAGGTGGAATTAAGCCTAGCATATTATGCCAAACTCCATCCATGAACTCTGCGAGAAATATGAAATAAAGGCTCATCAAGTTTCTCGAGTAAAAACTTATCAAGTTCTTTTTAATTGATTCATCTACAATATATTTGAGAAACTACAAGATTAGCATATATACTCAGAGATTTCTTGATATGCTGATATAAAAGGAAAATGAATACGTACAATACTCTTTTTCTCTTGGGCTAAGTTTTGTCGATCTGGATTTTTTTCCTAGTAAGGTTATAACGAAGTATCTTCTTAACGAGTGAATATTCAAGGGCGAAGTGTTATGTATTAGTGAGTATTCATATTTCATACAGTAGTAATGGGTTGTGACTCAAACCCAAGCTTGAGAAGACAAAAACCCTTTACTGTTGTAAAGAAAAATTCTTAGAGAATAAGTCATTGTATTCTTATAAATAGGGTTTTATATGTTGTAATTCTACACATGTCAATATCAACAATGTCATTCTTGTTTCTCCTCTCATTTCTTTCTTTTTGGTTTTATAATAAAGATATTTATGTATAAATAATTTTTTAGAACTTCTTCTTGCAAACTGCAAAAGAAGAAGCAAAATTTCTTAACAAATCTTTGCTTAATTTAACCCAAAAACTGTTGACTTTAGGTTCAAATTAAGTTTTGAGACAAAAAACCAACATATATATATTTTTTTTAAAATGGACTTTTAGACCACAAAAATTAGTTTAGTTCTCCACAACGGAAAATTAAACTAGCTCTAGTCAATATGTCAAAAGGACAAAAAGGAAGTTCATTAATTTATTAAATATTAGCATATTATTTTTACACTATTTATTTTCTATTTTTTTACCAGACCTTTTTTTATATTTTTATTTTTTTCAATTCAAAATTTTATTTCAATTATACAAAAAATTCATAAAAAATATAATTGTCGTTAAAAACTTGTTAAAGTTAAATTTACAAAATGTATTTATATTTTATACTCCAATAAACTATAAAAATTAATCATCAATAATAAATATAAAAAATACTTATTTATCTTGTGTACCACATGGGAATTATACTACTTAGAAAACTAGAAGAGTGTTACACGAAATTAACAAACCAAAAAGAAAAAAAAAATTCAATGTAGTATTTTGAAACAAAAGAGAATTTAAGAAGTAATTTAAGATTTGACATGTGATGCAATTAATCCTAGAGTCAAACTCAATGTGATATGATTCATCTATTAAAGGGCCAAATCCCAGATATATTGCTAAGCCTTCTTCTTTTCATTTTTTTGGTTGGAAAGAGAACATCTTATTTACAACAAACAAAATTCAGTATATATTAACTAATACCCACTTTATCCATATCAATATTTGCAAGCAAAATGAGTTCATTCTTCGAAAAATTTATAACTCAATTATGACCCAATGTATCACTTGATTGGCACGTCGAATGAAATAATTAAAAAGAGATGACCATAGTTTTCCTTTTCTTTTTTTCTTTTTTTTTTTTTCTTGTGGAAATGACGAGAGTTAAAAAGATAAAACGAACAGCATTCTGAACAACAGAAAATAACCTCCACAAACCCCACGTGTTTCTCAGATTATCTTTGACATTTTCCCACATAGTATTGACATCTTATTATAAAGATATGGAGATAGATACTCCACAACATCATCACTGTGTTTTTTTTTTTTTTTCACCCTTAATTAACAGAAAATGGAGAGCATAGTGCAGCTGCCGTATGATGCGACAGTGAAGCTGATGCTGGCCTCATTGGAGCGCAACTTGCTGCCGGACGCAGTCATTCGCCGGCTCACTCGTCTCTTGTTAGCCACCCGCCTTCGCTCCGGTTACAAACCATCCACTCATCAACAGCTGTTTGACTTGTTACAATTTGTACATTGTATGCATTTCTCTTTCTCACTTTGCATCTACAGTTTATAGTCTTTGTGGGTTTTTTTTTTTAATTTATTTTTTATTTTTTATTCCTTTCTGTCTGTATGTTGCATAATGATAGGCCTTGGATATTGTTTTCCTATCTTGAGCATGAAATAGAGAGAATGAAAACAAGATGACAGAAGGTGTAGCTAAATGGTAGTACCTTCGTCTAGATTTACGGGTTTTGAGTCCCGAGGAATCCTCTAAAGTGGAAAAAAAAAATGAAACAAGATTGGAAAATAATGAAACCCCACTTTCTATATGAAAGAAAAGGATTCTTTGCTTTTCATGTTCAGTTTCTTGTCTAAAATATTAATGGTGATGCAATATTGTGTACTGCAGTCGTTTTGCAAGTTATGCCAGAGGGTTAGTGTATTCATCATATGAGAATTTCTTTTGGAAATTTATTGATTCAATTCACTTTCACAAATGTCTTAGCTACAACTTGAGTACGGATTTGACTGCAGAAACAGTGTCATTTAGATTTCTAAAACCACTCTACTGCTGCATTGATCTAATGGTCTTCATAGGCATATACAAAATAAGTTTAGCAAACTAGCCACAAGTTTTGGAGCCTTTTAACCACTCAATTTCCAAATGAACTTGTCTAATTGCTTTTAGATTGTGCCCCATTACTGTATAGAGAATAATTGTTTCGATATTCTTCTAAAACATATCCACAGCTAGATGTTAGTAGTTGATTAGTTTGAATATGGCTCATGATTGACTTGTATACGTATTTTGCTTGTGTTGCAGCCTTGAAAGAAATGCCAATAGCCATCAACACTGAGGCTGCAAAGTCTCAGCACTATGAACTTCCTACATCTTTCTTCAAGATTGTCCTCGGGAAGCATTTCAAATACAGGTGAATGATTCTATATTCAAGAAAATTCTTATCTTTTGTACTTCTATTTTATCAAAAGTACCAGCGATTTCAAGCATCCTTTGTTAATATAGAGCTATCAGCTTGCACTGATCTGGCTTATTCACGGGATGGTGCAGCTGCTGTTTGTTCCAAGACAAGTTGACTACCTTAGAGGATGCCGAAAAGGCAATGCTTGAATTATATTGTGAAAGGTCACAGATAAAAGATGGTCATACTGTTCTCGATGTTGGGTGTGGCTGGGGATCACTATCTCTATATATAGCACAAAAGTACAGCAATTGCAAAGTCACCGGGATTTGCAATTCGGTAACCCAGAAAGCACACATTGAGGAGCAGTGCAGGTACTTCTCTGTTTTTGTATCTCCCTGAAGTTTCTGAGTACAATTTGTCCCTGGAAACATGAGAGGAATATAATTTGGCAGCTCTATTTTATAACTTTTGGTAAAATCTGTACTGTACTTGTATTTTATACACAACATAGTGGCTTTACCAATGTTCTTTCTATACAGGGATCTTCAGCTGCAGAATGTAGAGATTATTGTAGCAGATATTAGCACATTTGAAATGGAAGGTTCATTTGATCGAATATTTTCCATTGAAATGTTTGAGGTATTGACCCTTTTGTTAAACCACAAACAAAGCAGTAGATTTAGCTATCCTTTTCTTCCATGGGCTCTTAACTACTTTTCATTTTTCAATATAGCATATGAAGAACTACAGAGATCTTCTTAAGAAGATAGCAAAGTGGATGAAATCTGATGGGCTTCTGTTTGTTCATCATTTCTGCCATAAAGCATTTGCTTACCACTTTGAGGTAGAGATCTTTAATGGCTGGTCTTTTATCATTGTTTTTTAGCTAAAGGGTTCGAAGTTGTATTTCTCTAAATATTTTCCTTTTAAGTAGTTAAACTAAGGTTCTCATATGGCTATTCTGAACTCCCCCTGAATGTGCTGTTATGCAGGATGTAAGTGAGGATGATTGGATAACCAGGTATTTCTTTACTGGAGGTACAATGCCTTCAGCAAACCTACTCCTTTACTTCCAAGTAAGTTCACTGCATAATTTTACAAAGTTGATTTTTCTTTTTTCTTTATTTTATTTTTGCTTTTTATGGATGCGGAGAGGTGGATCCAAAATGTTGTATCCTACAGGGCTAAGATGTTTACGAAAACTAAAATTGGTGGGAGCTAATGTGGTGTCCAAAACCAATTAGTAAAGTTATAGGATAACACGATTCTAACAACTAATAATACTAGGAAATATGAGATATTTTATGAGTCAACGAAGGAAGGCTGTAGCTCCTACAATGATTAGTCTGCATCTGGCATTTATGGGTCACACATGATGAATATGAAGATGACATGACTGGTACGTGAATGGATACTCACTAGACCAAGGGCCCAAAGGCCCAGCTCTAATACCATATTAAAAATTCTGGGACTCCATCCTAAAACCATGGAGTAGTTCAGGATCTTATAAGATTGTCTTCGATTTATTTATGTTTTTATGTGCAAGTAAATTCTAATAGATGAAGAAACTACAAAGATTATTCAGCATGTGAGTGAAGAGAGAAGTAATACCAGAACAATCCAAATTAAGTCCTCTCTCATTAAGAGTTTGTTTGGCCCAACTTTTAGACATTTGAAAGTGTTTTTTGAGAGTTTAAAAGATGAATGTCACTTATATGGATTTAGAAACATCAACCGAGCACCAATCTAAATGTCTTCGTTCAACTCATTTTACATTTTTCTTTGTCCATCTTACAATGCACTGTGTCCATTCCTTTGTACATTTTAATAAGTACCTCCATTGGTCATCTTCTAACATGTGTAGACTATCTCAAACATTTCTCCCCTATAAAGATAAATAATATGGAGAGATATTCTCAGTGAAAGAATGATGGCATCTTTCTCGCGGATTAATCTTTGGATATAGTGATGATAGACAGTTAAGAAAGGATTATCATTGTCCTTAACAGCTCTAGGAATTGATGAAGACAAACACAAACTGAAGAATCTCATGTCTGTTCTTTTCCATGTTCTGTGTGCAGGATGATGTTTCTGTGGTCGACCATTGGCTTGTGAATGGAAAGCACTACGCGCAGACAAGGTAATGGTGGACGGTATTATTAAGCAATAGCAAATTTAGAACATCTGTTAAGTAGGGACTATAAACATATAATTTAATGCTTGTCAACAAAATATTATTTTTTACTGGGGGCTAAAATTTACATTTTTTACACTATAGATACCCTTAAAATATTCATATTTTAAAGAAGAAATTGAGATGGCCCAGATGAATCCATCTGCCTGTTGATTATAAGCTGCTAGCTTCTGAAATCAATGAAAAGGGACATCAGTCTTAAAAAATTGTAATGGTTGCTCTTTTAAAAGTCAGCTATTACAAAGGTCAACATTAAAAAATTGTGAAGTTTTCATGCACATTAACTGATGTGATGCTATTAGGACATTTCATTTACATGATTATTACAAGAGTATCTTGTGAAAAGCTGATTAAGTACATTGTTTTGCAGTGAAGAATGGCTTAAGAGAATGGACCAGAACTTAAATTCTGTAAGGCCAATAATGGAATCGACTTATGGCAAGGATTCAGCAGTCAAGTGGACTGTTTACTGGAGAACATTTTTCATTGCAGTTGCAGAACTATTTGGGTACAATGATGGGGAAGAATGGATGGTTGCACATTTCCTATTCAAGAAGAAGTAAGATCAACGGAGTCGTATCCCACAATCAACCGGCCTTGTCTTATGGGATAAAACTTGGTTTGTTTTGGTTTGATTAGAAGAATCGAGGCTCAAAATGCTACATGCACACAACCTTTACTTCTAGTTTGGAGGACGTACAACAGAAAAAAATTATTGTGAAATGAACAAGCACGTAAAACTTGAGCTTGGGAAACAAAGATTACAATTGCCACAAGCGCAAACAAGTCTGGTGCCATTCACGATTATAAAATAAATGGGGACATGATGGGAAAAAAAAAAAAGTCTACAAGTATTACAAAATCAATAACAAATATCTCTACTGAAAGAAAAAAAAAATGAAAAATATCATGAAAAAAAAAAAACTTAAATCTTTTTTATTTTTATCTTGCATCACAAATATTTGATTAATAAATCCGGTTCCACTTCATATGGGAACAAAATGGCAAGTATCTAACATTTTCTTAATTTTTTGATGTCATTTTCATTGGAAAAAAAAGAAAAAAAAATGCTCGACACGTAAGCAACTTTCACTAACGGGAGAGTTCATATTTGTATCTCTACCTTCGTAAAGCTTAAAAAGGTGTTGTTCGAGAGTTCAGATTTGTATCTCTACCTTCGTAAAGCTCAAAAAGGTGTTTGTTCTAGTACGCAACAGTAGGCGAACGATTTGCAGGTGCTAATGCATGGCCTAATTAATAAGATTATTATTTGAATTATATATATTAATTTCAGTTTTACACTGTTTTAAACACGATTTAGATTTCCAAATGATAAAATTGGCCTATAATGTAGTTCCAAATAATGGAATTCATTTAAGACCAATGGAGTGCTACCTGATGATTGATCAGTAAAAGAAATGATCAAAGGATGTAATAATTGCAACATCGTAAGTTGCTGCAGGGAATTTAGTTTTAATTAGAAAAATGAAGTTCAAGCCAACCCTATCTTATGGAATAAAACTTGGTCGGTTTTAGAGCCTATTTGGCTCTGCTTATTCTTGGGCTTATAAGTTCCAACAATAAAAAGTTACTCTCACATAGCTTTTTAGTTTTTAATGTAAGTCCCAAATAAGCAAAGCCAAACAGATTTTATTCGAAGAATCGAGATTCAAAAGGCTGAATGTAGACTACTAGAGAAAATTACTTTAAAATTAATGTACATGTAAAACTTGAGCTTGGAAACAAAGACATTTGAATTAGCACAATCACAAATCTTCTCACTGATCACTAGCTTCAAAAATTTATGCAGTTTGATCTCTGTGCCAGTCTGTTGCTAAGCACCAAAGGGGTTTGTCAGATGCCACTTGTGATCAAAGTGCAATGAGATTGATGAGGAAAATCAGATTTGCTTAGTCACAATGTCACGCTGAATTGTCAGTGTCCAATTCTTTTTTTTAAAAAGGGTTAACCAAAGGAGAACCTCTTTCCCACCTGGCCAGAGGCCTCTTAACCAGGCGGGAGGTAAATCGAGGGATGTGCGTGAGTGGCAGCCCGACCAGGGAGAGGACCAACGGGCGTGGAAATCCAGCAACAGCCCCCGCAATATTTCAGCGGAGTACTGCCGCCACACGGACTCGATCCCGCGTTGTCAGTGTCCAATTCTTGATCTTAAACTGATTCAACCATGAATAATATGGTCTGACAACAATACTCGAGACTCGTACTATCTATCCCGCTCTTTATACTGCAAATTTTAGTTTCTGACAAGAAGTTATAACGTAATACATAAACAAACCAATGAAAGAGCTAAAGGGAATTGTAAATTCTGCACGTTTGCAGAGAAAAGAGTCCATCTAGTTGACATTCCTGGAGAAGAGAAAAAATTGAATTACAGCAAAGAACAGATTTTGCAAATATCTCCATAATCAACAATAAAATACAAGCATAAACGACAGTATTTTGCTATCTTTGGCATCACAAAGCATAAGAATAAGAGATCCTTATCATATCATAACAGGAAAACAACCAAATTATATTTTGATAGTAGGAGGCTGAGTATTTTGGATCAGTTGGTTACACTCATTTGTGTTGATTGGCTAGTAGTTGAGCATGGGTTGTTATAGGTGGTATTAAAGCTGACTCTAGACGGATTTCACACCACCTGGGGTTTTGGGTTGTAATTCTATTTTGTTTGTGTTTAGACCGCAACGAAGACGTCACATCTTTAAGAGAGAAAATCTGTAACGCCCTCCCACAACATTTTTTTGCAAGATTTGTGTGCACTTTAAAAAAGTTTGGATTCACTATTATTGTCATCACGGACATAAGCATTTTGGGTCAATTAGTTAAACTCACTTGTAGTGACTGGCAAGTGAAAAAAGATGCAAAGCAAGATAAAAATAAAGAGGATTTTAAGATTTTCTTCCCAACTACTGGCAAGATAAAAATAAAGAAGATTATGAGATTATCTAGATTTTACGATTTTCTTCCCAACTACTAGCTAGCTACCAACTAACCCAAAATGTTTAAGTTCAAGATGGAAGTAATAATAAACTCAAGCCCATTATAATATTAAGCTCAAGTTATTATAAAGTATATACAAATTTTACAAAGAATCAATGTGGGATAGCATTATAATATATATTATAAATTAGTGTTTTTGCCTTTTTAATTTATGCCATGTCTTCTTTTCCCTCTAAAGAAATTTTAGTCTATATTTGGCCGATAAAAGTATTTCTTAACTCAAATTATTTTGTAATGTACGTTTATATATGGATATTAATATCTACATATATCTATAACTATATACACTTAACTTTAATGCTACATGTGCTAATTCTATCCATTCTTTCCTCCAAAAAATAAGCTAAACTCTAATAAATATATTATTTATCTAGTTCTTTTTTTAGTGTAGATCATCATTTGATTTTACTTTTTTAGTCTAAATATTTATTCAGTTATTGTAGATCTCTCATAAAAACATACTATTGAAAACTTATCAAAGGTTAAATTTTAAATAGATTGTTTATATTTTATCAACATATAGTGCATATAAATTGATCGTATAAAAAGTCATTATACGCATTTTTTTCCATGCATCACACAAGTTTTATTCTAGTTTGTACATATACTAAAGACAGAGGGGAGCATATAAATTGATCATATAAAAAGTCATTATACGCATTTTTTTCCATGCATCACACAGGTTTTATTCTGGTTTGTACATATACTAAAGATTGAGGTGTTGCACAAGAGTCTGAGAGCTTGACGTGATACCTTTTTAGATAGATGAGAGCTAGCTTGACACATTACCTCAAAGATATATTAAATTTTACTAAATATTATTAATACAAAACAATATATGGGACTAATTTCATATTCAATGTATATCGTGTTAATAATTTTAATTAAATAGCATAATATATTTAGTCAAATATATTAATATTAAATATTATATACATGGTGTGGCAGAATTTTATTCAATAATAGATACTACATATGTGATATCGTTTATGAATATTAACATTAAAGTGGCAAGGAAAAAACCTTTTATAAGAACTACAATAGACTCTTACTTTTTAGATGAATGGTAACAGATCTTAAAATGGCTCTGAAATATCGTCAAATTCATATCATAATCGTGAGTAAAATTCATTTGTTTGGATATACAATTTTTGAATTTTAAGGCAAATTAGTATTTTTTTTATTTGTAAATAATAAATAAAAATTTAATTAATAAATAGTGGAGAGAATGATCTAAATGCCTCATTTAAAAAATAAATAAATAAAATGCCATGATTTTTAAATTATTGAGTAAAATGTCACAAAATGCATCTTCATGAGTTTGGAAAACTCGAAGATTGAAACTTTTTTTCTTTTGAAAAGCAGATCTTCGAGCTTGCAAGAATTTAGAAGATATCTTCAAGTTTTGAAAACAATCTTCGAGTTTTCAAAACTCGAAAATTAATTTTGTGACATTTTTTACTCATTAGTTTAAAAAACATTGTATTTTAGTTTTTTTTTTTAAAAAAAATGGGACATTTAATTCATTCTCTCTAAATAAAATAAAATACAACTGGATCAAATACTTATTGTTAAACATGGTATTTTGATTGTTTTTTAAACATGACATTTTGATTGTTTTTTTTGTTAATAGTGCTTATTGTTAATTTATCATAAAAAAATTAATCAAGTACTTTCTAATAGTACTTAAAAATAAAATACAACTGGATATGAAATGTATAACTAAAAACATGATAAAACTGTATGTAGCACGGAAATTAAAATTCTTCAACCCAAAGAAGCATTAACCATTCCCTTTCATTTCCTTCGCAATTCTTTCCTTTACTTTCTCTAATTATACTGTCCTAGAATCTTTAAAAAGGTGAAAAAAAGGAAAAGAAAAACACTCAAGAAAAACTATACATACGCTGAGAAAATTACTTTCAAATGGCTGCATGTACACCACCTGAGAAAATTACTTTCAAATGAGCATACATGTAGAACTTGAACTTGGGAAACAATGATATCTGAATTACCACAAACACAAATCTTCTCACTGATCATTAACTTGAAAAATTATGCAGACTGATCTCTGTGCTAGTCTGTTCCTAAGCATCAAAGGAATTTGTCAGATACCACTTGTGATCAAAGTGCAATGACATTGAAAAAAAAAAATCATATTCATTTGATGGCATCGTCATGCCAAATTGTCGGTGTCAAATTCTTGATCTTAAAATGATTCAACCATGAATAATACAACAATCCACAAGACTTGTACTATCCTGCACTTTATACTACAAATTTTCTGAGAATAAGCTATAATGTAATACATAGACGAACCAATGAATTTCCTCCATTGGTGTTGAATGGATGTTATGCTACACGGGGCTGCCAACATCGGACTGGAATAAGAGCTAAATAGGATTGTGTAAATTCTACATATTTGCAGAGAAAAGAGTCCGTCCAGTTGATACTCCTGGAGAAGAGAAAAAATTGAATTATAGCTAGGTATAAATTTTGCTAATATCTCCATAATCAACAATAGATCTACCAGCATAAATAACAGTAATTTGCTATCTTTGGCACCACAAACTCGAGCTTTTGTTCAGAAATTAGAACAACTATCATAACAGGAAAATGGAAAAAAGAGAGAAGAAACAGAGATGGACCAGACCATTACTTTAATAGTGGTGGCCTCCATCTGAGAAAAGATTTACACAGTTCAAAACAGAACAGTCTGTCAAGCCAAGTGCCATGCCTGTTAAAAAAATCTGATAGCATAGGTGGGAGGAGGGATACGAGGCATTATGATTTTACAATAAGGTTTCTTCTCATTCAAACTTGTAACTAGGTTCTTTCACTCGAATGAATTGCAGCGAAGATGAAGAAACTGCAACAATCAGCCAAGGGTTGAAAACCAAAGAAGAAAGTAGCAAAAATTAAATACAGAAATAAAAAGTGAAGCAGACAAGAAAACAGAAAAGGCAAAAGATAGTGATACAAGTTTGTTCTTTGTCTGAGCCATTTTACTGTTTGGGCATACAGGATATAGCTAGTAGTGACAAGCCAGACAAGGTGAACAATAGAATGAAATTAAAAGGAAGAAATGGAAAACAATCAAATGAACACAGCATATTAGATGCAGCAGCTGAGAAGTGGCAAGTAAGGGAACAAATGACATCACTCACAACACATTGCAGGCCAAAAAAAATAAAGCAACAGTACAATTTTACAAATAGGTCTTGTACCATTCACTATTATAAATAAACAAAAATATGACAGGAAAAGCAAGAACGTGAGTATTACAAAATCGATGACAAACAAAATTAACAGAGTTCTACAATCTTCTTTATTTTTATCTTCCATCACAAATATTGGACAGAGAAAATACACTTTCACTCCATATAAGAAGAAATTGGCCCTAGATTCATGACTTATATTGATTTTTTGGTTCAAGTAGAGCTCAATTGACATATCCCTCCAACCAGCAAACGAAGTCTTCGTTAATTAAGGGGTCCTACTCTTGTGCAGCCATTGACAATGCAAGGTAGGCTGAGCTCAATGTAACAGAATAAGTCGCTGTTGATTTTACACCTTCAAGACATGAAAAAAAACCTGAACTCATATGAGTTGAAGTACTTCCACAGCTTGACTAAGGACAGCTTACCATGATTCAGGAAATAAAAGGGACTAAATTGAAGAAAGGGAAAAGATTAAGATAAGGCACCTCTTCAGACAATATCTCAATGAGGCAGTCGCTGAAAATTGGAAAGTTAGACACATAATATTAAGACATCAATTAATCTTGTCATCACCATCTTCTAATCTCAATGCAGCACAACATTTATGATAGGCATAATCACAAAAGCTGGAATGAAGGAACTTGCTTTAGAGGAGGCAAGACTTCCTTGATTGTGCTGACATCTCCCTATTTCTGTTTTATTTTTAGAAGTAACATCTCTCAACTCTGTCATCAAGACTAAGACACCAAAATCAAATGATTCAATATTAGTTGGAAGAACTTAGAATGTAAGTGACAACCTGGTTCTGTTTAGAATGTAATCCATCCATATTTACACGATTTATTGTAGAACAATCTTACAGTCACGTGGAAAGCAGCTATCATAGAGGCGAAAGAGATAATGAGTGTTCCTGGTCATCTATCTCTCTTCTCCCAACCCCACAAACAATTAAGTTGCTCATTCATCTGTTTTGCAAGCTGTGATCCTTCCAGGGATAAGGTTTTGCATGTCCAGTAAAATGAAGAAGAAAGTGATAAATTTTCAGTTCACCAGATTGGATTTTGGGTAATTTCTTAATGTATTCAAAGCAATTATCTGATAGTTTATTATATTGGATTTTGGGTTATTTCTTAATGTATTGCGTGTTCATAATATATATGGCATTTAATAAATAAGGGAAGCAAATAAATTTTGTTGGGACCCATGTAGATTTATGAACGGTGAGAGAAGATACTGGTTTCTCTAGCAGGGCCAATTTCAATAGAAGTCACATCAAGAGTATTACGAGGGCATTATTATACAGAGTGAGGGAAACTAAGCAAGCTCAGCTCTATTCCTTCAATTCTTTAGTTTAAGATGTTGAAGGGGGAAGGAGCTCCCCCCTGTTCGCTCCCACACACCCACTCGCTATACTTATTATAATCTATTCAATTTGTATAGCAATCCAAATGCTTCTCCTAGATTATCACTAAGATTTTCATCACATCTAAACGAAAAGCATCATAACTACCATCTAACTCCCAATCAACATTTATACTGTTTTTGTTATATGCTTATTTGAGATCTTAAATCTAACTCCCAATCGACATTAACACTCAACTGGTTAAGTAGTTAAATAGTCACTACCAATTACGATTGTAGATAATTAGTAAGATACAGAAAGCTTCAAAGACAGCCACGAATTCAATCAAAGACATCACAAATTCATTTCCTCACTCAGCACTCTGTCAAAGAAAAGTATAATCACACTGAACAATTTCACAAATGTCTCATCTTATAATTACCTTTCTCAAACATGTTATAGAAGCCTCACTAAATATCAAGAAACACCACTGGTGTTTTTAAAATCAGGCTGATTAGTCAAAGCATCAATGCCATCAGCTTCTAGAAATCTACTCAAGTGCTTGTCATCCAAATTTTGCTGCCAAAAGAGGTAAATAAATAAATAAACAAACAAATTAATAAGCTGCTTTTAAAAGAAAAGGGGGAAAAAAAGACCATTAAACAAAAATAAATAAACAATTTCTTCTATGTTAATTCAAGCAAAAGACTTGATCAAACAAATGACAAAGATCAAATCATTGCATAAAAGTCAATATAACAAGAGCTTACAGCTAAGCATTCTCTATACTTCTTCCACTCATCAACACACTCTTCTTTGTCCCATTGACCCTTCAAGAACTTCTCTGCATACCACCTGCAAGTACAAGTAAAAAAAAGTTTCAAAATCGCCACAAGAATCAAACACAAAAAGAAAGATTATGAGAGTAAGAATCAACCCTTTTCTTGGATAGTCATAAACTATAAAACAACGGGTGTAAAAATTAGCCAATGGAGAGAATAAAGAAGGGATTTTTTTTTTTTTCTTAACTTGTTGAAGCAGTTGTGATAAGCGGCTCTGAGATGCGCACAAGGTGATGTTGACAATGACGATGAAGATAAACCTTTCTTGTCTCCCAAAATTCCCATTATGGCTAATGGAATCTTTTTGCAATTAAAGTCTTTATTGTGTGTTGTTTTCCAATTTTTCAGTCAAGCACATGGACAAAGATGCTTTTCTCACCAGCAGATGCCGAATATGCCTTGGGCCAAGAACCCAATACTGAAGCCCGATTGAATTTTTACTTTTTAAAAAATTTGTATGAATTTTCTTGTAAGTTAATTAATAAATTTTTGCTTCCAATAAAAATAAAAGTGTAAAGATTTTGGAGGTCACTAGATTATCTCTTACATTTTATTTTAACCATTTAAAGTCTGTTTGGATTGGATTTTTTTATACTTTTTTTAGAAAAAAATTATATTATTTTTGCAGTAATTATTTGACTTAATTTTTTTTAAAATTTTGAAACTATTTGGACTTTTTTTAAAATTTAAAATTTTTAACACCTCAAAAACACTCTTTTTTCTAAAAGTAACGTGTAAAATGAACTAGTCCAGTTCACTAAACCACTGGAGGACCAGCTCGAGATCCATCAACAGCGGTTGGCCCAACCCAATAAAGGAAGTCATGCATTATCCATTCTGTTGTCGGGAATATTCAAGCACACGTGGCATGAACCCTAGGGACACAACAGCCGAAGCAAGGAAGAGATCAAGTATAAAAAGGTCATGGGAACATTAGCATAGGCAGCTCTATGTTTTACTTTATTTTGTTTACATTTCTATCAGCTTTTCTCTGAAGTTACTTTACATTTTCTTCAAAGGAGTCTTGCTCCTCTGGTTGTTAAACACTTAATTTTAAATTGTTTCCAAGCAATCATTACATTGGGGCTCTCCTTGCTCGTACTCCCTCGTGGACAATGAACATAAAAAATGGATGAAATATTAAAAATTATTTGTTATTTCGTTCTATCTAGATGGGAGAGCATTGCAATGGTTTCGTGTTGCTTATCAGAATCAGGAGTTCATTAATGTAACGATCACTTGAAAACAATTTAAAACTACATGTTTGAACAACCAAAGGAGCAAGATTTCTTTGAAGAAAATGTAAAACAACTGAAAAGAAAAGATGACAGAAATGTAAAGGAAATAAAGTAAAACATAGAACATCTCTCAGTTGCCTATGCTAATGGCCCATGGCCTTTTTATACTTGATCTCTTCCTTGCTTCGGCTATTGCGTCCCTAGGATTCATGTCACCTGTGCTTAAATATTCCCCATAATAGAATGAATAATGCATGAATTCTTTTATTGGGTTAGGCCAACGGCTATTAGTGGATCTTGGGCTGATCCTTCGGTGGCCTTGAGTGAATTGGACTGCTTTATCACAAAGCGCTTTTAATAGAAGTCAATTTAAACGAGTTCTTAATTATTTCTAGTCCTATAAAAGAACTATATTGACTCAAGTCTCACCAATTTTTTTTGTTAAAATAAACTAATCATTGAGGGAAAAATTACAGGACTCCCTTATTATAATTTCATTGTTTACCATCAAATAAAATAAAATTTATTTACAATGTTACCTAAGTTACTCTAAAAAATAAAAAAGCACATTAGCAAGCCTTAAAAGTTAAACCTAGGTTCGAAATGTCATTTTTCATATTAGTGGAGTTGAGTTTTTTTTTTTTTTTTTCGTGTGTATGTGTTCATATTGTAAAATATTCTGTCTCTTTTAATTCCGTAAATGATGCTATATAAAGACATTTATGTGATTTTAGCAAAATATAAACGAATAAAATGTGTTTTATGTCATTGTTCTTGTCCCTTTTTTCAGCTGTCGACACTCAATAGCAGCAATTTTCTCAACATGAAAGCCTACCACATACACAATGTGAGTGTGAGATGCCGACTTTCATAAAACAATTAAAGTGATAATATAACGTCTCATATTGATTTGTAAAATGATTTCTGAATGGGATGTAAATAATTGGTGTGGATATAACTAATAATTTGGGCAGACCGTTATTAACGAGTTAATTTAAGGTTCAAGTAATCAAATAGTTACCTCTTATGCATAGAACACTAGCCATGCTCATGGGCCTAAAATTGAATTGTATATATATATTTCTTAAGCTTAAAATCATGCGCCTCACATGAAATTTAACGTTTTTCTTATGTAAACTAATGGCAACACAAACCTATTAATTATGACATCAAGTCAACACAAAACTATTAGTTACGGTCTTCATTTGTGACAAATAAAAGATAAGAGGTATAATTGTCATAAATGACAAATATAAGTGACGATTGGTATAATTTACTATTTATTCTATCTTAGTTTTTAAATTGACCAAATACGTTTTTATTATGTTCGCAATAGCTTCCCTAACTTTGTCGCTTGGGTTTGCATTCGCTGGGCCCAAAGCCCAACTAAATCATGGTCTGGAGTTCATCCCATTGGACATCTTCACTGAGAGCATTCATCAATTGATCTGGATCAGCGGTCTATGTGGGTAATGGATTCACTCATTCCGCACTAGTTAATTTTTGGCGTTGCAATGCAATGTGTTTCATGCACCATCTCTTCTAATTTTATCTCCAGATAAGATAGTTAAAGTTTGAAATATAATTCAAATGACTTGTTTTGATTTTCATTTGCAAATAATTCTTTACAGTGTGTTTGGAATAAATGAGTTTCACAGAATTTTCTGGAATTTATTTGTAAATTCAATTTTCTTGGTTGGTATTATTTGTTTAAAATGTTGAATTCATTTAGAGATTTATGATTTGCAAATATTAGATTTGCTTTAGTTTTACTCAAATCCTAACTCAAGAGGTTAAATTTATAATTCTGCAAAAGTCAAATCCATAAAAAAACTAAAAAAAAATAAATGTACCCCCATAAATTATAACATAATATAATATTGCCCTTTTTCATACACTCCTCTTTTCAACGCCCTAGTACAATTATAAACGAACAAAAATAAAAGTTGACTACAACGAGATACCCTTTTCATACACTTGTCATTATTATTATTATTATTTTTTATTTTGAACATAAAATTATTTTAGCAACATGTTGACTTCATGTTTAATAAAGTAGGATTATTTTATAATGTTAGATCGAAGATTAATTTTAATGGTTAGTTTTTTATACTTAAAATTGTTCTTTTGTTTTTGAGGAACCATTTTATATTAATAGCAAAAAATAATAATAAATAAAGACGATGGTCCTATTAGTTTAGAATGCTTTAACATGAGGTCAAAGCAATATTGACTCAATTTTTGAGTTAGGTCCCGCACGTCAAAAGGGTCTGTTGTTGATATCGTTACGTTCCTTGTTTCGAATGGATTAACATGATATATTTACATGTTAAAAACGGATTAAAGGTAAATGAGAAATTAGCAACCAAAGTTGAGTGGGTTACTAGTTTGGTTGTTAGATTTGGTTATCTGTGGGATTGTATCCCACATAGGAAAACCATTAAATTTTTCTCACTTTATATATAGATTCCTTTATGAGGTGTGCCAGTGAGGCATATGGAGGGAAGACTATACATGGTGGGCATGGTACTAAACCCACCACACACGCTGCCGCGCCAAGACGGCCGGCAGCGGTCCGGACGCGCGGTGTGGCACGATTTTTCACTCCGGTTTGTATTTTTGGGAAAAGACTCAAACACCAAGAGTTTGAGGAGGACGAATCGATATATTAAAGCTCGGGATTTACTTTTTAGCACGTTGGCATAAGGTGAGCTTATTTTGTGGACGTTTTTGACTGTTGGAGGAACATGTTTATGGCTCCCTTAATGGCTATTTTTCACTCCGGTTTGTATTTTTTGGGAAAAGACTCAAACACCTGAAGAGTTTGAGGAGGACGTAACTGATATATTAAAGCTCGGGATTTACTTTTTAGCACGTTGGCATCAGGTGAGCTTATTTTGTGGACGTTTTTGACTGTTGGAGGAACATGTTTATGGCTCCCTTAATGGCTATTTGCTGACTGCTCCTATTTGCTCCACTATATATAGCCGTGTCCAGAAGGAGACAGGGATATAGTAGCATTCTCGTATTAGCATATAGTGTAATAGTATAAGCATTTTGCTAGTCGTTTTTCCCTCATACAGAGAGAGTCCTGCGCTTCTGGTTCGCCGGCTCTTGCTTCGGTGTGCTACCATAGTCAAGAGGTATAGTCGTTGTATCCTGGGAAGGATACGCCATAACCTTTAGCACTGTAGAAGGGGCGTAAATCCTTTAAGGAAATCGTGTATCTCGAGCCTCGACTAATTTTGTTTATTTCTTCTTTATTTGTTATTTCCAGTTCAGTTTTCTATTTGCCTTGTTACTATTTTTGCATTCTATTACTATTACTAGTTTCTAACAGGTCCTTGTATAACAAATCTAATGCCAATAAAATTATTAACAATATTTAAGTAAAATGTACATATTAATTCCAACTCTATATGTATTCCAAACATGATTTAGATTTACAAATGATATAATTGATTCAAAGTTGTTTTACAATTTCAAATAACATAATTTATTTTAGAATATATATCTTTCAAAAATTCATTTATAAACGAAATAAATTCTATATTACAAGTTTTGGCAAACACTATGTTAAATGTGTTTCTGTAAATATTTCAAAATGAGTAGACGTGCAAGTTAATGCCTGCTACATGAACGAACGCTCTGTTGCCGCCCTAATAATATTCTATCTCATTAAGGAAGATTGAAGAAATATGAGATTGACCATCTAAAGCCGATTCCTGGAGAAGATATATGTGGAGTTTCAGTTTTTGGTTTAGCCTCCTTTGTTAAAAAAACAAATGAGATTCGGGGTGAGGGGATAAAAAGAGAAATCTATATATTATATTAATAAGGTACACGCCGTTTCAATATATGCTATATGTTACTATTCCAACCATTCTCTCTACTCCAATAAAGCATTTAATTTACCTTTTTATATATATAATATATAATTATTACCTAACTTAATTTAATCATCAATTAATAATATTTTTTATCTTAAAAAATTCAAAAATTTTTTGTTACTTTTTTCTGATATCAAATAATTTTCTATTTGACTTTATCAATTTAAAATTTTTATTTATTTTGAAGACTCTTAAATAATTTAAATGTTTTATTCAATTACTAACGATCTTTCATAAAAGCATTTTTAGTTACCAATAATTGAATTTCTTACATTGAATGTAAAAGTTGGACATTAATTGATAATTAAAGATATTAAAAATACGCATTTTTCTCGTGCATTATACAAAGTATACTCTCGTTAACCCAAAAAAATAAATACAAAAAAAGAGAAAAAAAAAGTGATAGATGAAAAGAAAAAGGAAAAGAAATCAGGCCCAAAAACCTAAATACTAATTGACACCGCCTGACAATTTTGCTCTCCCTGTTGACACTATTTGTCAATTTTTCTATCTCCAAAATAGAAGAAACAAAAATAAAAGCCCAAATTCATGTCTAATTATAAAGCATGACGGTTTATGAAATCAAAATTTTAACATACAAATAATAGACATGACATGAGTGATTTTAATTTGAGATAAATGCCATTCTATTAAAATAAATGAAAAAAATTAGAAGTATCTAGGGATCTTTGGATTCTTTTTTTGATGAAATATATATTTTTTGCAATAAATATTTGAATTAAATTTTAAAAAATAATTACAGATTGATCTCAGAGTTTGAAAAAATAAAAATAAAAAATTGAAGAATAAAGAGAGAAATGGCAAAAGAAATTCTCAACGGAAACAAAAAGGGAAAAAGAAAAAGAAAAGCAAAAAAAAAGAAAAGAAAAAGCTAAGCCCAAAGGCAGAGCTTAAGCCTATAAAGCCTAAAACCCTACTCCATTTTTTCTCATATATAAACACACACACACACACTCACTCTCACATCCACACACTACCACCGATACCTAAATACTGTGTGTGTTTTTCTTTGATATAGTGAGTGAGCGCATTGTTGAGCAGTGAAGATGGCGAGCACAGTGGAGCCCACAAAGGAGAAGGAACAGCAGCACCCACAAGAAGAGGAGGAAGATTCAGCCGCAGCGGAGGGGGCGACGGAAGAGGATACCGGAGCCCAGGTGGCGCCGATTGTAAAGCTTCAAGAAGTCGCCGTCACTACCGGCGAAGAAAACGAGGATGCGCTTCTTGACATGTCCGTATAATTATATGCTTATCACCAATTTTTTAGCTTGCCTTCTATATGATTTTTTTAAAATTCTTTTTGGCCTATTTTGTATTTTTATTGTGTTTAGTTGGATTGATTAGGATGTGGGTCTGTGGATTTTTTGGCGTTTCATTTGTTTTGAGTAAAATTGGATGGGCCTAAATGAAAAAGAAAAAAAAAATGAAATGAAAGCGCAAATTTTGAAACTTTTGTTTCTCTATCTCTTGGATTTTCTGGGTTTGTTTCTCCTTTTTTTTCCCCTTTTTGGTAATTGATCTGTTGTCACAATTACAATAGATTTATAATTTAAATACGAAATAGAGTACTTTTTTGGTGTTTCTATCTTATTAAAGATTGTTATTTTATTTTGTAATAGTGATATTTGAAGACTTATATAGGAAAGGCAATATTAGCATTGGACGATTAAACATGTTAGGTGGCATAAACAAGTTCGATTGAGGTGGCATAATTTCATTTTGATTCATGAACTGCAGAATGTTGTAAAGTATTTACCCTTCAAGTTTGATTAGATTAAAAATAGTTTGACTGAAGCGTGTGTGATTGTACATATGTAGATAATGCTACGGTGGTTGAAGATCATTTTTCCTCAATTTCTGAAATGTGCAATACTAATTGATAGGTCTACTTAATTTCTAATTGTGTATAGTTATCTGACTGTCGAATGTTAATGATTTTAGGAAGGCGAAATTGTATAGATTTGACAAGGAAGGAAATCAATGGAAAGAGAGAGGTGCTGGCTCTGTCAAGCTTCTCAAGCACAGGGAAAGTGGCAAGGTTAGGCTTGTGATGAGACAGAATAAAACTCTCAAGATCTGCGCTAACCATCTAGGTGAGTTTCTCTTTGTCTCTTGATATGTCTTATTGTGGGTCTGGTTTTGCTTTTGCTGTTTGATTCTTTTTGTTTGGAGTGGCTTATTGATTTTGGTTAAATTGGATTGCGTTTCTCCTGTAGTGCTCCCAACAATGACTACCCAAGAACATGCTGGAAATGACAAATCATGTGTTTGGCATGCTGCTGATTTTGCTGATGGGGAGGTGAAAGAGGAGACATTTTGCATTCGCTTTGCCTCTGTTGAGAGTGAGTCGATTTATGAAGTTGTTTCCTTCAAATTATATGACTTGTTTTTACTATTTAAGCATATTTTCTTAACGTGTTCGGTGCATATTTTGAGTAGCCACTTATATAGAAAGTGTCATAGTGTTTCATAATCTTTTTGCTAAGCTTTACATACTTATTTTTGGTGGAATTCTTTATTTATTAGATGCACTAAATGAAGAAGTATTACCGACAATCAGACTCAGGAGACAAGCTGGCAATCTCAGGAATGAGTTTCATGTGCTATCATGTTTTGACCGGGTTATGTGCTAAATTGTATTAAAATATACAATCTGAATTTCTGGCTTTCAAATTTTAAAATATATGGGTTAAAAAGCAGATAATGAACTCTTTAAGCAGCCTGGTTCTTTTACCTGTGATGCTATGGCCTTTGAAATGCATGTGTGGCTCAATGAAATACCTAGTTATATGTCGTAACAATTAAAACCATTGTTGAAATGAAGGCTCTGTCTGTCATTATTTGGTTAACCATGGATGGTATTTCCTTCTTTTCTTTCAGATTGCAAAACATTTAGAGATATGATTGAAGAGATTGCAGAATCCCAAGGGAAGAAAGCTAAAGACACTGAGGAAGACACCACTGCTGCTAAACTTATTGAGAAGCTTAGTGTTGAAAGGAAAGACCAAGAAGAGAAGGCCGAGAGCAAAAGGGAATCTGCATCTCCAGAAGAGAAAAAAGATGATGATGACAAGAAAGAAGATGCTGGTGATAAGAAGTGAACTTTTCTTTACAATCTTTTTTGAGAAGGGTTGATAGTGTCGATATTTCAGGCAGTCAAAACAAATCTCAATATTATTGAAATGGTGATAGATTGTCAGCTTGTTGTTTGGATGTGTTTATTGGTCTTTTGGGATGTTTCAGATTTTGGTTGGTTCAGTTTGGTTTTGTTTGAGGAGTGCAAAATGATAGGTTATATATGTAGTTAAATTTAAAGTGTGGGAGTTTCACTTTGAGGGTGTATTTGCCATTAAAAACGATTATTATATGTACTGTTGAAATATTTAAAGGGTCACTCAGTTTCTTTTGGTTAATCTTAGTTTCTTGTTGCTTGCTGTTTGCTCATTCTTGTTTCTGCTGAGGTTATATATTATATAAAAGATCTTGCAGATAAGATCAGCAGCGGAAAAATCCCCCTTGAAGGTGGTCATTAGCAACTGATGGAAGGGATTCAATCAGGGGGTTTTATAGGCGAGCATTTTGGTCACAGATGCTTGATGCGGTTCATTTGTGTTAGAGAGTAGTCTCTTCTCTTCTCTCAACTCATTCTTGTTAAGAGTTGTCTTTTCTCCTTACGTGTGGGACTCATTTTGAGTACGTCACATTCTCCATCTGATCCTTTCGATGAAATCTTTTGCATATTCAGACCTATGGCACCCGGTATCCCCAATATTCAGTCATTTGCGCCCGCGCCGCCCCCCCCCCCCACCCCGGGCCCGGCGTGGCCCACCCCCAATCCCCACAGCACAGATAAAAAGAAAATCCATTTGACTACAGAAGTTTTGTTGATTCAATAGTCAGATGTTTGCACCGTGAGATTGCACAAAGTTAATTCCGTATTCCCTTTTTTTTTACCCCCTCTCCTTAAATCGACTTCTCAGGTACGACTTTCAAGCTCTCATTGGCGTTTTGGAGTGCACCTAGAAATTCTTCCTCCATTCAGAGCCTGTTTGGTTTAACATTTTTCAAAATACTTTTTTTCTAATTAATATTTAAATTGTGTTTCTAAAAAAAATTAAAATCTCAAAGGAGTTTTTTTGAAAAAAAAATTATGTAAAAGGCGCTTTCTTGTAAAGACAATCTCGAACCTAAATCTATATGGCCAAGCCTAGTTATTGGGATAAGCTCGGCAGTCCTTCCTTACTCTTGGTTTGCGCTTAACTTCAATTATGTCCACAGAGGCAACAAGATGAAAGGAATTTAGCTCGAATCTGCTTTTCAATAACTCCATCGAATTGAAAACAATGTCAAATGCCATTGATATTTCAGAAATTATTGTATAAAAACTTAAACATGCAACAGTTTCATTGCCCAAACACACAGTAAACAACTCACCAAGAGAAGTATATGACAACAACCATTCAAAAAGTTCAAAATTTTTTATGCCCCCAACAGCACACGAGCAAGAGATAACACAGTTACAGAAAGTTCTCATCCAGCATAAAAAGATCAGACCACAAACTGCCACAAGAGAAAGCAAGTTGCTAACCTGGGCAGCCAGGACGACAAGTAAAACGGCCACCTATCCTAAGTCCCTATTGCACGTTGCTTTCCAAACGTTTCCATGTCCTACAAATTCCATCTCGAGCTTACTTAAGTTTTGTTGAGCACCACACTGTACACTTAGAATGATGGTTCTGCAATATACAAAGTCTGTAGAAACCCAGATTAGTGGCAGGAAACCTGATCAAATATACAGGTATCTGCCACCATATCTATGAAAAAGTTACCGATTCGCTGGAAACATGATTAATAGCATTATGGTGTCATTGCATCACCAGCCGATGTAATCATCTGTATATCTGTGTCCTCCCCTGTCCCTTTCCTCGTATCACCTCCCTGAGAATCACCTGTGGCGTAGATTATCATTTTAGAGTAAGATCAACATAAATTTAACCAATAGCTCAGGGAAAAAGTTAAAGAGTCGCCCACCAAAAATAGATTCAATTGATGGACGCCTAGGTGATGAGCTTCGTGTAGGATCTGGAACAGATAAAAGACCAAGTAGTTTTGTGACAAATCTTTTCACTGTAGATATAATAGCCAAGTCTTACGAGAAATCTTTGTCACCATCAGAAACAGATATAACTGAAAATTTTAATGCCATCACATAACCATTCTAGATTCTAGAACTCAACAGAAAAATGGATTATGTTGTTAACCATTTTGTGATACCAATCAAATACAGATTCCTTAACAATTCTGCTTCAAGCAAACCATAGTTTGACTGTGGTAAATGGAGCCCTCCACCTCCCAGAGTCAGCAAGTTAATAAGCTCTCAGTGAAATCCTGCAATTCTGCCTCTTACTACTCTAGAAACTGTTGCATCTAGATTATATAAGCTGGATATTTTGTAGTGGTCATCAATTCTTAACACCGAAATCTCCCTAAATACCTCTGTTTGCTGCAACGAGTGGGCACTTTTAGATTAACCGTCACAGCAACAGCCACAGAAGAATTTCTGTTATCCCGTGCACAGAGGGACTACTTTGTGAATTCAATAATATTGAACCTCTACCAGATATTGGTGAGGATAGACATGCCCAATATCATGGAAAACAAAGAAGTCAACTATGAAGCCAAATATATTTGACATCAGTTATTTGTCATGCAACATGAGTTACTAACTTGATCTGCTGGAAGAAACAAGATTTTTGCCTCCAAACAGATGGTGTAACTAATATGTAGTTACAGAAGACAGAAGGAGCACGTTGTCCAACCAATTGACAGTAGGTAGCAGCGAGACAATTTTGGTCATGAAGTATATGTTGCCAGAAGAAAAGGAAGAAATTTAAGCATGTCTGTGTCTTTATGAGTTTCCTCGTGCATCTATGAGTAGCTAAGCAAATATGTAAAGCATAGAGAGGTAGAGGATCGCATCACTAAAAAATCACAAAAACACAAACTACTCACCTGAAGAATTACGTATTGCCTTGATAGCATCAAAATTTTTGTATGTATAGCCCACGAAACTTAAATCTTTGGGAGTCAATGGCATCTATATCAAATTATAGCCCAAATCAGATAATTCAGTCAATAACAGCTCGACAAAGTATTCTAGAAAATAAGACAACCACATAACTATAATAACAAACTATAACCAGAATACTAAGAGTGTTTATAGAACATAAAAGACGGAATTTAGTAGGACTAGCTCATTATGTTCATCATGAAAGTAGAGCATCTGAAGAGGGGTTTTAGTCGAAACTGTTGTTAGATAAATACTAACAGTAATTTGGCCATTGATGAGTTTAATGCTGTCTTTAAAATACAATTACTGCAAATGCAAATTTATATACTTTCAAGATCTCAACTCTCACTCAGTTCAGTTTGAAAATATAACGATGAGAAGATTGTCTTGTTGCTGTGAAAACATTAAGGAATTATAGCCAACAATCAATATTCATGTTCACATTCACAACTACCTAAACAGGCTTCCCATGTAATAGATGTCCTGAAATTCTTTTGGAGAAGTCTATCAAGAAATTCATAAATTAATAATCAACTATATTCTATAATACTCAAAGCTGCAAACCTTTCGTGAGGGTCCTGAACCAGTTCTTGCCTGTGTTGGAGGATCCAACTGACAACAAAATCCAAAGACTACATGAATAAGGTTGACTAGATTGAAAACAAGACAAACTAACAATAACTAGATTGAAATTTAGCATTAAAAAATAGAAATGAGATTCTGACAGCTCTACACTGCACGTAAAATATAATGCATAACCTCAAATACCAATACTAAGTTATCCGCCTGCAGCAGACTATCTGTTCCTAAGAAGTATTTTCTTGTTTAATGTCAATGAAAGAAGTTCAGACATGAAAAGGAAAGCAAGCCTCAATTCTGAAATGACTGCCATTTTTCCCATTAGTCATCAGCACATCTGAACCTAGTTTTGGCGGACATTAACCAGAAGCTCACTTCAAATTTTTGTCAAGCATGCAAACAAGCAATTTACAAGTATCAACAATACGATCACCAAAAGATAAATCTAGTATTATAAACTTGATATATTTAAGGTGATATGCTCGCCACTAAAGTACAATACTCGAAGAGCAATGATGTAGATTATCTAAAACACTGAAGCCTATTAATATTTCAGTAAGAATGGTACAAAGTGCAAATATATTTCTGATAAGTGAACCTACTGAACTGAAATACATGAATTGTATTCCTATTGAGGAAAAGAAACACCAAATAGCAAGGGAAGACAACTTAATTGTGATACCTCATCAAACTTCATAAAATTTTGGGTGTCCAGCTCCCCATTAACCTTTGGTTTAAATGCTGCCTCCATCTCATATAGTTTGTCCCATATGATATCTTTGAACCATGGATGAGCCTGTTTCAATTTCACTTAGGGACAATGGGCCAAAAAAATACAGAAGCATCTAATTAAATATAATTGACTTCAAATGATACTTTGATTTGGTCTGCCCCTCCGGTTCCAAGCCTATGTTCGACATCACAAAGCAACCTGCACATTAGATCTTTTGCCTCTGGTGATAGTTTGGCATCTTCAGGAAATTTTAGGTGATTCCTCCAATGAACAATCTGGAAATCATGGACACATGAGATTAGATTATAACAGAACAGCAGTCATGGAGAAAGGTGCAAACTTACAGCCTATAGCTAGTCAGCTATATAAATAACTCGACTAAGAAAAAGAAGAAGCTGTGCAAGTACTTAATGTAAAGGGCTAACGAAAGGCAGAAATTCCCTGGAACCAAACTTTATATGCTTGACAATGTATCATGGATTATAAATGTACACACTGCATGGGCCTTAACTAGAGGGGGAATATTCTTGGCTCAATTCTCACTAAAGTATGGGTTAAAGTTTGATATTTTGAGTACATCAGAATAAGAGAGGACATGGAAACAGATATAGAGTCTAATTCAGCACTTTATCTCATCATTGAAAAGACAGACAATGAAAAACAAACAACAAAAATAATTTGACTTTTATATCAATTATGCTAAGGTTTAAAGCACACAAGTTTACATTTTATTTTGTCTCGCTCCAAGCCCATAACCATATACCTGCAAGCAAGACTAGTGTTATAGGGTTAAGTAATAACTATTTGGGGCTCTGCGAAAAAATAAATATTTAGGCCTCAAATCAATTACCCCAAATTGATTAGCTCAAGTTATCACTTAAACCCACTTATAAACCACACGCTTCACACTTATCCCACCAACGTGGGTCATCGCACTCACACATTCCAGTCTTAAGGCTTTTTTTTTTTCCCTACCCCCCCCCCCCTCTTTCAACAAGCACTAATGCTTGGAAAATATGAGTGAGGTAAACAGCAGGAACTGCAGTTGTTCTTAACCTAACACACATTTAAGGTTAGCCAGGTTGAACATTTGAATCATTGCGCCACAGATCTGGTGATGAGAAATTCTTAGGAGCAAGATATCACTCAGAAACTACTCATTTTAAACAATGCACAGCTGGAAACGGAGAGGAACACTTCAAAACAAAATAAAACAAATAGATCAGCGACAAATAAAAAAATCTAAGGAAGCATATCACCTTTCTACAAGTGGCTATTGGATCATCAGAGTAAAATGGTGGATAGCCCATAAGCATTTCATACAAAATTGCACCAAGTGACCACCTGCAAGAAGTGCAGGGTATTAAAGATTAAAAACCAACAAGGAAATAAGAAAAAAGATATTTTGCTTCGGTTTAGAAAGAACTATATCCAGATCAGGATGCATGATGATCTACTATCAGCAATTTTTTCAAAATTTAACACAAATGAAACCAACAGCTTCGTGGAAGCGATCTCCAAAATCTCTCCCTCTCTCGATGGACACGTTTGTACAGAGTACAAACATATCTCTCTATCTCTACTATCCCCCTTCCTTCTCTCTTCATCTTTCTTCCACCAAAAACTTCAATGTCATGCCAACTGATTGATCCAAGAAACTGAATAAGGAACCACTGAACACCACAATTTTAAGAAAATCTTGTTTGTCAAAAGTTACTCTTTTGAGATGGCGTATAATTTCTGGCACCGTTTGGAGAAAGCAAAGTTTATCTGAGATTGAAGCTTAAGCGTAAATAATAAAGTGGACAACCAAATTGGAGGCTGAAAATGACGTAATATATAGGAAGAAACGTAGAAAAATCATGTACAGAGAAAGCAGATGACTGAATATTCAAAGGAAAAGAAGAAAAAAGAAAATGAAGAACTATAAGTCCCATATGGAGGAAGGTTAGACAAGTACAATTAAGATAAACGTTAATTCAAAACAACATAATGTTTACACTAGAATTTCAGTGGAAACATAGAGCTTTCTCTAAAATAAATAGAGAAAAGGCACATGTTTTACTAAATGTGGTATACAATAAGCAAGACAGAGTAGTCACACATAATTTAAGCACTATAGCAGCAATCCACCAGCAAACCAACTTCTGTTTGATTTTTCTTGTGAAATATTTCTGGTGTGTAGAGGAAAGAAAGAATAGTTCTGTTAAGGACTTAAGGAAATTGCAGAATAGAAATATTAAAATTTGTTTTCTCCTCAGAACCCAAGAAAGAAAGAAAAACAAAATAACAACCATACACTTTTTTCTTCTCCCCCTCTCATTCATCCCTCTCTCCTATATATGTACTACATTCTGTTGTAACCACTTTGCTATTCACGCCTTGTTTCCTCATGCCACATCATATTCTTCTAGATACTTAGGCATGTGCTTAACACGAGTGCTCTTCCTGAGTTCTCGTCCAGGTGGTTCAACTGTTGAAGAGCTAAAATCCATTGGGCTACACTGAGGAAAAAACTGGAATATTTTGTGTATATTTTGAATGCTTTGTTTACATAGATTTTATACAGCAAGATAGAGCTATTCAGGGAAGTTTGACATTCTACCAATCCCTAGAAATCTGGAAAATATATTTACAGCTAATCTCCTATAATTGGAATACAAATCTGTCCCTACAATTACTATCATTCACATAGATAATGGGAAGTTCACATAAATCATGGGATTTAATTTAATTTTGAATTTCCAACACTCCCCCTCAAGCTGGGGAATAGATATTTTCCATCCCTAGCTTGTTCACAATCTTTTGAAATGTTGAATTTTTCAATCCTTTAGTTAAGATATCTGCTAATTGGCCCTCTGTGGAAATGTAGGGTGTACAAATCAATCCACTCTCAAGCTTCTCTTTATGAAATGTCTGTCAACTTCCACATGTTTAGTTCTGTCATGTTGAACTGGATTATGAGCTATATTGGTTGCAAACTTATTGTCACAATAAAGCTTCATTGGAGTCTCCCATTTAATCTTCAAGTCTTCTAGGATAATCTTGAGCCATAACAATTCACAAATACCTTGTGCCATTGACCGAAATTCTGCTTTTGCACTAGATCTTGCAACAACTGGTTGTTTCTTACTTCTCCAAGTTACCAAATTCCCACCAAGAAAGGTACAATATCCAGATGTCGATCTTCTATCAGTAATAGAGCCAGCATAATCAGCATCTGTGTATGCTTCTACGTGCTTGTACCTTTTCTAAATAAGATCCCTTTTCTGGGCTGCCTTTTAAATATTGTAAGATACGATATCTTGCATGGAGATGGACATCCTTGGGGTTTTGCATGAACCGACTCACCACACTTACAAAGATATGCAATATCAGGCCGTGTGTGTGACAAATAGATTAGTCTCCCAACGAGTCGTTGATACATACCTTTGTCAACTGGTTCGTCTCCCATAGACTCTCCTAGTCTATGATTTGGCTCTATCGGTGTGTCCGATGGTCTACAACCAAGTTTACGATTCTTTTAACGGATCAAGAACATATTTTTGTTGTGAAACAAAAATTCCTTCCTTAGATCGAGCCACTTCAATTCCTAAGAAGTACTTTAACTTCCCAAGATCCTTTATTTCAAATTCTTCTACTAAGTACTTTGAAGGGCTTCCTTTCGTCTATATCATCCCCAGTTACTATGATATCATCCACATAAACTATCAATGCTGTGATTTTCCCTGAAGTTGAATGCTTGATAAACAAAGTATGATCACCTTGGCTCTGTTTGTACTTCATATCCAACATTGCTTTAGTAAATCTGCCAAACCATGCTCGAGGAGATTGTTTAAGACCATACAATGCTTTCTTCAATCTGCACACTTTGTTCCTATCCAAATTTATCCCAAAGCCAGGTGGAACTTCCATAAAGATTTCCTCCTCAAGGTTTCCATGCAAAAAGGCATTCTTCACATCGAACTGTTGTAAAGGCCAATCATAATTTGCTGCTAGAGATAACAACACCCTTACTGTATTCATCTTCGCAACTGGGGCAAATGTCTCTTGATAATCCACCCCAAAGGTCCTGTATATCCCTTGGCTACTAGTCTTGCTTTATATCTCTCAATGGATCCATCGACTTATACTTTACAGTGAAGACCCATTTGCACCCTACTGGTTTCTTTCCAATTGGTAAATCCACTAGTTCCCATGTTTTGTTCTTTTCCAAGGCTTCCATTTCTACTTTCATTGCATGCTTCCATTCTTTTCTGCTAAGTGCCTTAGATAAAGTTTGTGGGATGGTGACAGTGTTTAGATGGGCGAGAAAAGTTTTGTGTGAGGGGGATAATTTTCCAAATGACACAAAATGGGATAAAGGATGTTGAGTACACTTCCTGACACCTTTTCTTGTGGCTATGGGTAGATCCAAATCAAGAACAATAGGTGATTTTATGGGTAGATCCAAATCAAGAACAAATAGGTGATTTTCTAGCAGAAGGGCTTACCTCATTCCCAAGTGACGATTCGGTCTCTTGAACTTGCGTAGGAACGGACTTTATTCTTCTTGAGTAGACCTGTAGTGGCTTCGAGGAAGTAGGATTTATTGGACTTAATGGTTCTTCAGAGAGATTAGAAACTGACTTTATAGGCTCTTTGAAAGTAGGTTCAGGGGTGGATTCAATTTGCAAAAGTGTTTTGGCTAAGATGGATGGCTCTCTCAAAAATAAATCCTTGTCCTCCATAGATAATGTCTCTCCCTGAAGATGAGGACTAGAAAAATAGTTTTCTTGTTCAACAAATGTGACATCAGCAGATACATATGTTTTATGAGCAGTGAGATCATAACACTTGTACCCTTTACGAGTAGGTGAATACCACTATGAAGACACATTTGATAGCTCTAGGGTCTAACTTACTTCGACCATGAGAGTGAACATGAACAAATGAGACACATCCAAAACTTTAGGAGCTAAATTAGTTAACACATTGAAATCTGGAAAATACTTAGAAAACCTCCATTGGGCTTTTAAAGTCAAGGACCCGTGATGGGATGCGATTTATAAGGTAAGCTGCAGTTAGGACAACTTCCCCCCAAAAAGATTTTGGAACATTTTTCTGAAACAAAAGAGCACGAACAGTGGCCAAAAGATGACCATTTTTTCTTTCAGCAATCCCATTTTGTTGGGGTGTGTTAACACATGAAGATTCATGAATAATTCCCTCATTTTGAAAGTATGAGGACAAAGTTTGATTGAAATAGTCTCTAGCATTATCTGTCCTCAACCTTTCAATTCCAACATTAAATTGAGTTTTAACCATTTTATGAAAGAGAGGAAAAATGTTGCTCACATCAGATTTTTGTTTTAACAAATAAATCCATGTAACCCGAGTAAATCTATGTAAACGAGCCCTTGAAATGTTGGGGACTTGAGATGGACCCCAAATATCACTGTGGATTAGGGAAAAAGGAGCTATAGTTCTTTTATTGCTTAAAGGAAAGGAAACACGTCGGTGTTTAGCAAATTCACAAACATCACAGTGAAAAACATTTACGTCAATACTCTTAAACAAAGATGGAAACATAATTCTAAGAGTATCAAAGGAAGGGTGTCCAAGTCTAAAATGATGGAGCTGGATTTGCTCTTTCTCGAAAGGAGATTTGCTGGACAAAAATGAGAGAGGTGATTTTTGCTCATTGTGCACTTGGTCGCTGGGTAACTCAAGATAGTAAAGACCATGTCTCACCTTAGCAAGTCCAATCGTTCTCCTCGTAACTTGGTCCTGAAAAACACAAGAAATACCAGAAAACATCACATTGCAATTTAGATCTTTTATGAGTCGATGAACAGACACAAGATTTGTAGATAACTTAGGCACATGCAGCACATCTTTAAGGATCACAGACGGACTTAGAATAATGTCTCCCTGGCCAGCAACAGTGGCTAAGGATCCATCAGCAATGGTTATTTTTCTGTTGCTTGGGCAGGGATGATAAGTGAGGAATTTGTATGAAGAGTGAGTCATATGATCGGTTGCACGAATCAATGACCCAAGAATTTGAAAAGTCTAAACTTGAGGCACTTAAAGCATACAAGGAATGAGGCATACCTGAATTAGCCAAGGAGCAGTGCACATGAGACTTTTCTAATGACTCAAGGAGTGATCTCAGCCTTCCAATGTCTTCTTTGCTGATTTCATTTTGCTCTCCCCCACTGGATTTTGTAGCATCATGTGATTTATCTTCTCTAGATTGAACCATATGTACCTCACTTCTCTGGGGGCCATTTCTAGACCTTCTATTCCATTGAGAACTTTGTGGTTTTCCATGAAGTTTCCAACAATGCTCCTTGGTATGACGAGGCTTTTTGCAATAGTTGCACCAAAGATTATCCTTGTTTAAGGGCTGATCCTTTTTCCAAACTTCTAAATTTGTAGCATTGTTAGTCGAGGTCTTTTCAGCACCATTGATTTTTCCTAGCATTGCTGATCCTTCAACGGGTTGAGAGTAAAGCATAACTCCCCTTCGACTTTCCTCAGTATTGATGATAGAGATAGTCTCATTCAATGAAGGTAACTCTTGTCTTCCCAAAATCTGAATTCTGACCTGATCAAACTCCACATTCAAACTAGCAAGAAAATCATAAATTCGTTCCCTTTCAATGAAATTCTTTAGGGCAGCCGCATCAGTGCTATAGTTCATCTCAATGGAGAGATAATGGTCCATCTCTTGCCATAGATTCTTCAAGAGATTGGCATACTCTGTGACTGAAAGATTTTCTTGTTTTGTGGCAGAGATTTTGGTTTTGATCTCAAACACTTGAGCAGCATCTTTTACCTTAGAATAAGTTTGTTCTGCAGCTTCCCAGATTTCTTTGGATGTTGACAGGAACATAAATGTATCACTGATTTCTGGTTGCATGGAATTCCATAACCAAGACATGACCATGGAATCCTCATTATCCCACGCATCGAAATTGGGATCTCCCTTTTTGGGCCCATTGCCGAGAAGATGGCTCAATTTTCCCTTCCCTTTTAGAAAGGTTCGAACTACTTGAGACCACTTCATATAGTTTTTGCCATTTAATCAGTATGCAGATGAATGTTTTGTAATTCTCCTATTGTTTGACTAACTTTCACATCCTCAAATTGCACATTGGATTGTGACTGAGTACTAGAAAGTTTTTCAGTTGTGGCAGCCATGTTGTAATTCTCTTGTTTGATTAAGTGCAAGAGATTTCAGTAATGAAGGCTGAACAAAAGGTGCAAACTACTTTGTTTATGAAGAAACAATACAAAGTAGACGAAAAAAGCACATAAAGAGTTAAAAGTATAGCTTGGCAATGAAGGCCTACTGTAATGAGATTCTTGACCCTAGAGAGAAACCTAAAGCTCTGATACCATGAGGAAAAAACTGGAATATTTTGTGTATATTTTGAATGCTTTGTTTACATAGATTTTATACAGCAAGATAGAGCTATTCAGGGAAGTTTGACATTCTACCAATCCCTAAAAATCTGGAAAATATATTTACAGCTAATCTCCTATAATTGAAATACAAATCTGTCCCTACAATTACTATCATTCACATAGATAATGGGAAGTTCACATAAATCATGGGATTTAATTTAATTTTGAATTTCCAACATACACACTTGTTGGCCTGTTGGGCACAAAACATTTGTTGGGCTCATAACATTACTCCCTAGGAGCTGAAGAACCTTGTCCTCAAGGTTCAAGTTGGGATGGGATCGCCGAATTGGTCTGCATCTTCCCATGTAGCATCATCTGGAGGAAGGTGGTTCCATTGGATCAAAAATTGCGTGGTTGGCTTACCTTGACAAAGAATGGTATGTTGGGATAAAATGGTTAATGGAGTGAGTTCAGGCACGTGAGGCTCAGTTGGGACGATGGAAGCTGGTGCACCGAATTTTTCAGCACCTTCTGCTTTTTTTAACAATGAAACATGGAATACCGGATGGATTTTAGAGGAAGGAGGGAGCTGTAGTCGGTATGCTACTTGGCCAATACGTTCCAGGATTTGAAAAGGACTGTAGTCGGTATGCTACCTGGCCAATACGTTCCAGGATTTGAAAAGGCCCGAAAAATTTGCGATTCAGTTTTTGGGATTTGTAGACCCGAAGAGAAGTTTGTCTATATGGTTGAAGCCGCAGCAAAACCCAATCACCCACTTCAAAGGAACGTTTAGTGCGATGTTTATCTGCCTGCTCTTTCATTCGTTGTTGAGCTCGAGCCAAAGTGGTCTTTAAGAGTCTAAGGATGTGATCTCTTTGTTGTAAGTCGTGTTCTACTACAGCATTTTTTGTAGACCAAGGAAAATAATGAACAATGGAAGGTGGATCACGACCATAAACAGCCAAAAAGAGAGACATGCCAATTGAGGTGTGATATGAGGTATTGTACCAAAATTCTGCCCATGGTAGGAATTTCGCCCAACAAGAAGGCGAATCCATAACAAACCAACGCAAATACATTTCAAGTGTGCGGTTGACACGCTCTGTCTGACCATCAATCTGGGGATGGTATGTTGTGCTGAATTTAAGGTTGGTGCCTTGCAATTTAAATAATTCCTTCCAAAACATACTCAAGAACAATTTATCCCGATCAGTCACAATTGATTTTGGAATCCCATGGAGCCGTACAATCTCTTGAACAAATATTTGGGCCAATTTAGTGCTCGTTATTTGACTCGGGAAAGCAATGAAATGAGCGTACTTTGACAAATGGTCAACAACAACAAGGATCTCTGTATAATTTTTTGAAGAGGGAAGGCCTTGAATGAAATCCATTGAGAGATCCTCCCAAATCTGAGAGGGAATAGGTAATGGCTGTAAAAGGCCAGCAGGTTGTAATTGGCTCGTCTTGGCCTGTTGACAAACCGGACAAGTAGCAATAAAAGCTTGTAAGTCTTTCCTCATGGATGGCCAGTAACACACTTGGAAAAGGCGTTTATGTGTTTTCAGAATTCCAGCATGACCTCTTGTTGGTGGAGTATGAAACTCCTGAAGAAAAGTCTAATGCAAGGCTTCAGGAACGAGCAGCCTCTGTTTATAAAGGATTAACCCATTGCGTACCATATACTGAGGATAGTCTTCTGGTGTTGACTGAATGTGTTGCCTCATCTCACAGAGTTTAACATCTTTATCAATTGCATGTCGGAGATCATTTTCCAGTTGTGTAGTAACAACAGAAAAAATGGAAAAGAAAGCATTGAATGGAGCTCTTGAGAGTGCATCGGCACTAATGTTTTCCTTACCCGGCTTATAGATAATCTCGAAATCATACCCCAAAAGCTTGGAAATCCACTTTTGTTGATCCGGTGTCTGAATGGTTTGCGCCATCATGGCCCGTAAACTTTGATGATCTGTCTTAATCTGAAAGTGCCGTCCCAGCAAATATTGCCTCCACTTAGCAACAGCAGCAGTGATAGCATGCATTTCCCTTTGATAAACGGACAGTCGTTGCAGTGGAGGTGATAACTTCTTGCTGAAATAGACAATTGGATGATTGTTTTGAAGCAAGGTAGTCCCAATGCCAGTTCCTGAGGCATCAGTCTCAACCACAAAGGGCATATCAAGTTGGGTAAAGCTAAGACCAGAGCCTCAGTTAGTGATTTTTGCAATTGTTTGAACGCATCAGTAGCTGCATCAGTCCAGATAAAAGCATCTTTCTTTAGCAATTCAGTGAGTGGATGAGCAATAGAAGCAAAGCTTTTGATGAAACGCCGATAATAACCGGCTAACCCTAGGAATGCTCGTAATTGTTTGACAGAATTTGGTGTAGGCCAATCGAGCACTGCCTTGACTTTCTCTAGATCCATAGCCACTGTTCCGTTAGAGATAATATGTCCCAAGTACTCAATTTGTGTGCGTGCAAAAGTACATTTAGACTGTTTAGCAAAAAAAGTGTTGGTTAGTAGAATATGGAGCACTTGATGCAAATGCTCCATATGTTGAGAAAAATCAACACTGTAAACCAGAATATCATCAAAAAATACAAGGACACATTTACGCAAAAGTGGCCGAAATACATCATTCATCACGGCTTGGAATGTAACTGGAGCATTTGTGAGGCCAAAAGGCATAACGAGATATTCATAGTGGCCTTCATGGGTGTACGAAAGGCAGTTTTGTGAATATCGTCTGGATGCATTTTGATTTGATGGTACCCTGCTCGTAAATCCAATTTGGAAAATATTCGAGCTCCATGTAACTCGTCCAATAACTCCTTCATGGTAGGAATAAGAAATCTGTCCCGAACAGTGATTGCATTCAATGCTCTATAATCGGTGCAAAATCTCCGAGTGCCGTCTGTCTTACACACTAAAATGACCGGGGCAGAGAACGCACTAGTGCTTTTTTGAATAATGCCATCGTTCAAAATTTCGGATACCAATCGTTCGATTTCAGCCTTATGAACATATGGGTATCGGTAAGGTTTGACGTTGATTGGTGATGTTGCTGGTTGTAAATGAATGCGATGATCCTACAGTCTGGACGGTGGAAGGCCCTGCGGTAACTGGAAGGCGCTTTCAAATTGTTGTAATAAGGTCTGTAAAGCTTGGTCCTGGACATTTGCTAAAACGGGAGGATCAGTCACGAGGGTGAGGCTATAAAATGCTGCAACTGCCCCCATTGCCGTCATGCGATGCAAGGAAGCCAGAGGAACCTGTGAAATGGACATTGGCTTATCGGCTTGTAAGAGAACATTTTTGCCTGCTCGTTTGAACTGCATGGTTAATTTGGCATAGTCATGAACAATGGGGCCTAACGTAGACAACCAGGAAATCCCCAAAACGATATCCGACCCCTCCAAAGGAAGAACATATAGATCTGTGACGGCACAATACCCCTGAATATATAACTTTATGCCTCGCACCAATCCTTCACTCTTTAATCGTTGACCATTGCCTACTACAACGTTTAGGTCAGGGGTATGTTCCATAGGAAGATTCAAATGTGGCGATGCGCGATTGGATAAAGCTGTGGGTACTTCCCCCGTCTACCAAAACTTGAACAGATACGCCAGCCACTTGTCCAATAAAACGTAAGGTAGTTGGGGAATGATTACCTGCCAATGCATTCAATGAAATCTCAGGTTGATCCTTCCATTCCTCAAGCTGTAAGTGGGAGGCGAATTGCTCATCCTCCATGGGACCCGCCTCCTCCGTTTGGTCAAATTCAAGAAGGAAAAGTTGGGGTTTTGTCTGGCACCGGTGACCAGGAACATATCGTTCGTCGCAGTTATAACAGAGACCCATGTCACGGCGTTGTTGCATCTGTTGAGGTGTAAGTTTTTTTATAGTGTATGGTAGGTTAGTTGAACGGGATGGATGTGGAGTATTTTGAGGTGGGGTTGTGGCAGTGGGTTTAATGTTATGGCTGAGGAAGTTTCTAGGATTGGGGTAAGACGAAGTGGAGGCATAAGTTTTTGAAGTGATATTTGTGGTAGTGTTTGAGCTAAGAGGTACAGGGGAGAAATTGGGTCGTAACTGTACCCCAAATTGATTGCAGGTCCGATCAGGTCTTTGGGCCAATCTTTGTTGCTCCAGTAACTTAGTTTCTTGGAGTTTCGCAAGACCCATTGCTTGGTTCAGTGATATGGGCCGAAGAGACTGAACTTTTGCTCTAATATCAGCCCGTAATCCGGCAACAAAACAACTTAGTAAAAAGGAAGGAGGGAGTCCAACGGTGCGATTCATGAGAGATTCGAACTGTGTTTGATACTCGTCGACGGTGGTCGTTTGGACCAGTTTTGCTAATGCCCCTTGGTGATCATCAAATTCAGATGGCCCAAAACGCGTTTCCAAAAGCACGCGTAAATAGTTCCCAGTTAAGAAATTGTCGAGCACGAAACATACCTTGGAACCAATGTAAAGCACGTCCATCCATATGGTAATAGGCGAGTACCAATTTCTGGTCATCGGGAATGCGATTGAATGCAAAATGTTGATCGGCCTTACAGATCCAATCAATAGGATCGGTACCATCGAAACGAGGAAGCTCCAATTTAATGCAACCTCTGACGACCTCAAGAACCCCGGGAGAGAATGACAGCAGTGGGTTAAGACCAGGTGGAGATGATGGAAGATTACCAAGAGAAAATGGAGGAAACTTGCTGTTTGACGTGGCAGAAGCAAATGAGTTGTTTGAGAGAAAGGGAGGTGAAAAAATGGGTTGATTATTAAAACCAGCAAAGGGATAGGATGGAAGGGATGACAGTGGCCGCAGATGAGGAAGATTTCCACCTGTCGTTGCCGTCGTGGTAAGTGAGGTGGTAGTGGTAGCATTGGAAGTGGTATGAGGTGATGTACCTTCAACGCTGGTTTTGGTTTTGAGTAATTGAAGTGTTTGATCAACTTTTGGATGTCAAATCCTCCATCAACTGCCGATGTTGTTCTAGTTTGTGGGACTGATCTGCTGTTGTCTCTTGAAGCTTGCGAAGTTGTTCATCCGTCACTTTGAACCGAGTACCCTCGGCCATGCTCAATGAGAGCACCAAATGTTAAGGACTTAAGGAAATTGCAGAATAGAAATATTAAAATTTGTTTTCTCCTCAAAACCCAAGAAAGAAAGAAAAACAAAATAACAAGCATACACTTTTTTCTTCTCCCCCTCTCATTCATCCCTCTCTCCTATATATGTACTACATTTTGTTGTAACCACTTTGCTATTCACGCCTTGTTTCCTCATGCCACATCATATTCTTCTAGATACTTAGGCATGTGCTTAACACGAGTGCTCTTCCTGAGTTCTCGTCCAGATGGTTCAGCTGTTGAAGAGCTAAAATCCATTGGGCTACACCCTTGTTGGCCTGTTGGGCTCATAACAAGTTCCCATGAGAGAGCCTCCATTATGAGATAGTCAACCACTGGAACACATATTATATTCACTTGTTGAATGTGGCCCGTATTCTTAGATAACAAGAATAGCAGATTTCCTTGTTAGCATATTACTTTATTTGCTTGCTACCTTTTGTAGCACATAATTAATTAGTTGACTTTTCTGCTTAATAGGTTTAGGAAACCTTTGCACTATAAATATGTGGCAATACTAATTATGTTATGTATGAGAAGGAAATTAAAGTGAGAGCCTTGTAGCATTCGTGATCAATAATAGAATTATTCTCTACTGCCTGTGAACGTAGGCTTTAAAGCCGAACCACGTAATTCTTGTGTCCGTTATTTCTTCTCGTATTCTTCGCGTTTGCATGTTTTTCCCCAACAATATTCACATCCCAGAAAAGCACTGGGACCATAACACTTTAGAAATTAACTTAATTTAGTTACCAAGAGAAAGAGTCGCATGTAAAATAGTATGTCGTCCAAGCAGATGAATTCCAATAATCTTAGACTATAGGAACAAAGATAAGAAATTTAACTTTCAAGCAAATTCAACTGACCAGTCACATTCCATGCCATATCCTTTCTTTAGTAGTACTTCTGGAGCAATGTAGTCTGGGGTACCCACTGTTGAAAAGGCCTTTCAAAAAAAGAAAAATCAACAGATAGAAGTCGTGATGGAATCCAGTGTGGCAAATTCTTTCTGATGCAAAATTTTCATGGAGAATTTCTGATAAAGAAAGCTTTTCATGAAATGAAATTATCGAAAGAGCATCACATAGCTCCTGAATCTGGCCCACTTAAAATATATGTTTGGCTATACAACATTTTGACCTTGACCTTTTACTTATTGCGTTAACCATTGACCTGTGTCACAAGATTATGTTTAATGCTATGATCTTCTGGTTTCTTCTATTCCTGTGGTTCAATTGATAATGAATTCCACCCTTCCTTTTGCTGAAATGTGCCATGTGTAATTACTAAATCCACACTGGAAGAATTTTACTGGGGCACAAGCAGCTCAATTTCTCCCAGGATAATGAAACCCCTAAGATATATTGAAACTTGTAGGCTTGCCACTAAGATATATTGAAACTTGTAGGCTTGCTACAGGTTATATATGACATTTAACTTGACTAGACTTGAGGGAAAAAATTTATGCCAATGTAAATTCCCAACGCTTGGTAACCATGTGTATACTATATCTATATCCAAGTGAATTTGATGGAGTGGAAACACAATGACAAGAATTTTCAACAATCATAATTCTCCACATGCCTAGATGATCATATGGCAGATGACTGTCTCAGTAAAAAGACACTGTTTTGGATATAACGACTCTGGAGAAATATCTAGACAACAATTTTGCCTAATTTTGGTAAGAAGTTGGCCGAATTTTGAATCTCCAAACTAGATTAGTAAGTTCAAAAGAGCACGCCATCTTAGGCATAAGGCCTCTATTTTCTATGTTTAGTTTCTTTTTTCCTTCAAGAATTTATCCATTGTATGCACCTAGACATGATAAAACAACTGAACCAAAAAGGAAAAAAGTTATTGTTGTTATTAATTTCAAAATTTTATAATTTGATCTCATACCAGCTTTCTCCTGTTCATCTGCCAATGTTGAAGTTGTTCACGCGGGCTTCTCCAATTACTACCATTGCCAGCATCCGGGAAGCTGCCATCAATGTCCATGGGTTCCCTTATGTTCTCATCACCCATGGCTTCATTTTCATTTACAGTAGATAAAGTTCTACAATCAAGTGGCTTACAAAGGCCAAAATCTGAGAGCTTCATGTGGCCATTTTTGTCAAGAAGGAGGTTGTCAGGTTTGATATCTCTGAAAGCAAATGTAAGTCAGTGTCAGTGTAGTTTTGTATAACATATTGCTGCTCATGTCAACTAGTAAATAGCCTCCAAATATATTAATTTTCTAAATGATTATAGGATCAGCACACAGACCTGTGGATATAGTTATGCTTGTGAATAGACTCTATAGCCAGAACACTTTGAGCTATGTAAAACCTAGCGACATCTTCAGATAGTGTATCTTCTCTCATCAGCAGTGTCATCATGTCTCCGCCAGGAAGATATTCCATAATAAGATATAAATACTCAGCATCTTGGAACGAGTAATACAATTTTACAATGCAGTGACTGGCAACTTCTGCCAACAAATTCCTCTCAGCTCTAACATGTTCAACCTGGATAGACAAGAATGATTTAGAGAGTGAGAGAGAGAGTATAACAGCATCAGCGAATACCACAAAGTCAATTATATCATAGGGTCAGCAGGAAGAGCGGTATCAAAAAACTTGGGCTGAATAAAGAAGTCCTTCCCTCACCTGAATTTCTTACACTTAGTTTAGGGTAATAACAACATCATGCAAAATCAACTCTTTACTTGCAAGTAATTGTAAGTAGGAACAGAATTGTGGGAGGTGACCATATAATGAAAGGTTAATAGAAATGCATGATTTGACAACTAAAGGAAATGAAATATAAAATGTGTTTTCCATGTATTGCTAATGCGAATTTATTCATCCCTCACCTGTCCTCTTGACACCATTTCAGATTTCTTCAATTTCTTCATGGCATAGATGTTGCCAGATTTTCTCTCCCTACATAACCGGACCTGGAGTTTTGAAAAACTTTAAGCAACATAAATGAAATAATAAGAATTAAGATGATCAAGAAATGAGGGATTTGTAACAAAAATACACTGCCAAGTCACTCCAACTTTGAGAACGCAGGAATATCAGAATCCAATTGTTATAATGGAAGTGGATATCATTAGCAAGAAGATTTCCTTTTGAATCTCCATTCAATAGTCAATTGAAGCCAGCATCTTTTTAGGTGTGTGCAAAAGTAATGAAGTATGCGATCAAAATTTTTGGAAAAATTTGTCCTCAAGCAAATCAAAAGTAAGATGATAAAACACAGAAAAGATGCATGACAGCAAAAATCATAATCCTTCATTAGTTTAACCTCTAAAGTCATAGCTTTTATCCAATCAAAACTTGTTAACTCCAATAAAGCCAAGAATGGGAGTTTGCACCACTGCTCGTGATAAAAGTGCCATGCCCATAAAACAGGAAAAAAAAGGGGAAAAAAGAAGAAGAAGAAGAAGCTGTTTGCTTGACCTGAACTCGAAACTGCGGGTTTGCTTGTTCAAGCAAACCAGATCTACCTTTGTTATTTCTCAGACCTCTCTACTGTCTAATTTTGCTTTCATTTATAATTATGCTAGAAATAGACATCACCAAGAGTGTTCTTGCCTGCATTTAGTCAAAACCCAGGTGCATCTATTCAACTGTTCAATACATACACTAGTTTAAGAAAAATGTAGTGTTAAAGTGGGATCATCTGCTACTTATCAAATTTCCAAGCAATGATGATGCAAATAACATAATGGCATTTATGCAGTTTAGTATAATAAATAAATATCAAATTTCAATTTTGGCATAGGTGGGATTTATTTCAGGACATCAGACAAGACAGGAGATTGGACATTCAATTAGAGATGGATGAAGTATTCTTTAATTTGTATACGGACTACATATAGATGTGCATCCAGCATCCTGGCAACTCTTCATTGAGGACAGGGATGAGCGAGAGGCTAAGGACTTAAATGCATATGACAAGTGAAATCTGGAAATATACAAGGGACAGGAATATCTTGAGAAAACTTCCCCAGCAAGGCATTGAGTCATTGCATAAATGGATGTCCAATCATGATCATGCGGATAAGGCTATCTTAACCAAAAGTTTACAGAAGAACTTCCACCGACCCATGTGAGAAGTGGTAAAACATTGTTCCTTACTGCATGGTAATGACATCCTTTCAAGCTACCAGCTTTTTGACTGATGGGAATAATAAGCAATGAATCCAATTAATATTCATGTCCAATAACAAAGCTAACCATGTGAAGAAAGAAAGTTGACGAAACTAATCGTAGTTTGAGCAGAAGGATTGGTAGAGGCGAACACAACCCGGGGTTGGAGGTGGAGAAATAGTGAACATTATTATCATAAACATCACATGTAGGAGACTAGACCAACTTCAATTGGATCATGCATACGAGCATTATTCACATCACTGACCTCACCAAAAGCTCCCCTACCAATAAGGGTTAGGAGCTCAAAATCATCTACACTTATTTTGTGCCTCCTCAACCGCATATACTCTGTCTCCTTGCGCTCTAAATCCTTGATCAGATTTATTTGTTCCTCTTTTGGCACATCTGAGGATGCTAGCTTTCTTTCAAGGACCCACCGCCTATAGTGGAAGCATTACTGTTAGAAAATTTTCACCAAGCAAAAGCATAAGCTAATCAAAATTCATTACAAAATAAATGAATATGAAAGCAACCTGTTGAAAAAATACCAATTGAGAAAACCATTTTATAATATTCAAGAAAAACCTCTATTATTAAGGCAATGGAACTTTAAACTCTAGTATACCATATGTACCAAGAAAATGAAAATTGAAATATAACGTAAGACAACAAAATCTCTATCATACTGTCAAATGTTGTTTAATTAACATAATTCTTTTTGCTAATTTAATATATATAATTCTTTCTATTATTTTTCAGGACAATCTACGAAAGATTTTTTCAGTCAAGAAAATCAATATTTCAAAAGACTATCTTTTCTACATCAACACATAGACTTAATCAAATTTAATGAAATCATTAATTACTACAGATTATGATGTACCAAGCACTATTATTCCACTGTATATGGTAATCTTACCCACCCTGGAATTCATTGTCTCATTTATTGGACTCTACCCAGCAAATCCTTTTTGTTTTATTGTCAACCCAGGGCTGAACAGAGTTTGCATCCCTTTGAAAATTGTAACAGTAATTTAATTATTGCTTACTTCCAGCAACAGCATATGATAAATGCATCAAGAATTGCTCAAGTAGACAACAAAACAACAGGCATTGCTTTATGTAAGAGCACAAACATCCTAATAATGCAACATAATAATCTAGCACTTCTAAGCCTCTAAAAAGGCTTGATCCAACATGATGAGCAATTCAAGTAAGATTCTTTTCTTCTCCTCTCATTATGTAAATAAGATTTTTTCACATTCCACATACACATCAAGAAATTTTATCTAGATCAATAAGAATGGTAGCACCACAGCAGCTTCCAGAAGCCCATTATTTGGACGGAGTTCAACAATGCATCACCAAAGTCCTTCACTCTTTGAATATTAACTTCCAGAAAATTCATTAGGTGAGTCTCCTACGCATAATATTCAAAATATTCACTCTTTGAACATTAACTTCCAGAAAATTCATTAGGTGAGTCTCCTACATGTAATATTCAAAATAACCATTTGACTAATGTTTTCATATGCAGCTCCAACATTCTCACTTGTTTGTGTAGTCTTATAATAACCCTTGCTAAAGCCTGTTAAGAATCATGGGGTTCTAAAGGACCAGCAGGATCTTATGTTCCATGTGGGAGGGAATGTTTATTTGAGCACCCATTCACATGACCAGCCTCAATACAAGAATCAAGAATGTGAACGAGACAGTGAAACCAAAAAGAGAGATGGGTTATACATGGAAGGAGAAGATCCAACTCTAATTATGGGGTTTCCGTACAAAAACCTATTGGTACTAGAAGGACTAGCCAGGATCTTATATTATTATCTCCGCATTTATGATTTTCCATATAGGATGGGTTGTATATTCTAACAAAGCCCTCATATTTTCCTTTCTGTAAATCAAATACCACTACATGAACCTCTTCTTGCATGATTTGAACCTCAATTGATGATTGAACACTCATTGGTCCACCACATACTCAGAAATCCTATATTAACTTAAATCATTTTCCTCCTTCCATCAAATTAAACCCCAACCAGCCTCCAACCTCCCAAACATGTCATCTACAAAACTTTGTACTAGTTATGTCCACCACAAACTCCTCGTGTTAAAAACTTTACCATGTCCCTACAAAACATCCCATCTGCTAGTGCCACTCAACCAGGAAAAATGACCTAACCCAACATATCCCCATGGACCCAATTCCAATAAATACTACAACAATAACCGCTAAACTAAAAACATGCTCAAGCACTCTTGATCTCTACAAACAGTGATTTTTGTGTGAAATAAACACTAGTTAGATGTGTCAAACTGTCAACTTCCCTTCTACCTTGTACCCAAACAACCCCCAGGACTAATTAATTGCCCAGATAATATCTATAATATAAATACCAATTAAGGTCATTGCACTTGGAGGAATTTTATTTGTAATGACTCCATCAATCAAATCGACTAATAACTTATTTAAGATGGAACCAAAAATAGCTTTTCCACATATGTCACTATTGCCATCCCTAAATTTGTTCTGGGCTCAGTAATTGGAATTCATCCATATGCATCTCTTTTTCCTCTTCTGTTAGCCATTGAAGGTCAGAAATTGCTTATAATTTTGCATTTTTTTGGACATACTTGGAAAACTCATGAAATGATTACTTCCAGCAATGGCAGACAACAATGACGACAAGAAACAACGGCAGCTTAGTTTTCATGTTATCTGCATCAGCAGACAAAGTTTCAAAATTCAAAATGAAAGCCTCCATCTCATGGATGTCACACATCACAAAACTCGAGATCCTACATGGATAGGCATCCTATGGCAATGATTCAGAATACACTAGTTGGACATTCTTCTCTTCCTCGCTTAGACTTTTTCTTACTAGAGTCTTCTCTTGTCCAAGCACTTCCCAAAAGGGACCAAGTCTTTTACCTACATAGAGACTACAGCCAGGTCCTCAATTGAATTAGCTATCATTTTTGTGTTGCTGGATATAGAACAAGTAGACAGTGAGAACTCCAATTTTCAGCTGCATTGCATAAATCCATCATTGCTTCATGTGAAGTCTCTTGCATGTAAAACTCAACAATTAACAATTCTAATACTATAGCCCACTTGTTCTCCTTCCAAGAACTTGCTTAAGTTTAGTTTAAAAGTTTAAACCCTCATTAGAGTTGTCAAGGCTTTATTGGTGAAAAGACCTCACTCTAGATGGAGCTAGCTTGGCATAATCTCCAAGCTCTTGATTGACAAATACAAGTCCACAGGTCCACCAGATACCGAAAAACACTCTCTTACACATAATTTTTATGGTGACCTCAACCTTCCACCAAATGAAACCCTAAACAACCTCAGCCTCAAGAATAATGTCGCTCGACCTTTGAACTAGTTACCACCATGTAAGGCCATCATTCAAATCTTTAACATTTATCACGTAATCATGTTCAACTTTCACTTTCTATAATAGAAGGCTACAACCACTAGATTTTTCTGGCATTGATTCTCTCTTACAAGTACACTTCAAGAATAGTTATTATGCACCTTCAAATTCAATGATCCACGTCTAGTCACAGAAACTTTAGCATGCACTTGCATTATCTGCCTCGATCACATACAACAACTCTCTTTTTCCTCATTTTTAAGCAAAGAAAAGACAAACAAAAGATAAATGAAAATTGATATCTGTGCATTAAATTTTAACCAACTCTCTCTTACTCTAGTTTCACCATTAAATTGCAAATGCCTCGAATAACACAACCAAATCAATTTGATTTCCTTAATTATCAAATTTCTCATAAAATTCCAAGAAACACTGGCAAAAAAACCAATGCAAACTCTAGATCTTTTAAACAATAACATCGCATAAATATCAAGTCAACAGATTCACTGCTCTACTGCACTTAAGATTAAATTAACAAACACACACACACAAACACGCACTAAAACACACATATATGTGCACAAGTGTATGTCTAGATACATGTATATATATAACACATACACACACTCTATACAAATATATAGCGCGCGCGCGCGCGCGCGCAGAGACATGTATATATATAGTATGTATATGAATAAGCAAACCTTTCTTTGCGCTCTTGGATGCTTTTCATCTGCGTCTTGTAATGATTCTCGATAAACTGCTTCGCGGCAGCCACCTTCTCCATTGTCAAGCTGGAGCCGAGCACTTCCTCTTCGCCTCCGCAGTTATTCTCCTCCTCCATTTCTTTCTGTCTCTAGATTCTCGCTAGCTCTCTCTCTCTATATATATGTGTGTGTGAGTGTGTGAATAGGTGTATTAATTGCCAGAACGAAGTTGGGGGAGAGGGGGGAGGGAGGTGTGTAAAGACAAAAAGCACAGAAAACCACTTGCTGTTTTTCTTTTACCTCATCAGCTCAGACCAGAGCGTACTCTCAACCGCGACTGCCTTTTTGAATAAAGTTCATTTATACTAATCCAATTTTTTTTTAATTATTTCTGTATACACAGCACATAATCTATACATACATATATGTGTATGTATATATATTGTGTGTATTTGTGTGTGCGCTGTTGGTGAGGTTTGGATCTGGTGTAAATGACAGGCCCACGCCAACACTGGCCTTAAATTGACAGCTAGGCTTCTTTTAAAGGCATGTTTGGTTTGCGTTCTCGGGATTGACTAGTTACACCTTTTTTCTAATTTTATTTTTGGTTTAGATTTCTTTTCCTTTTTCTTTTCTTTTTGACTTGTTTTGTGGAAAAATATCTATAACAAGCAGCTAGTGTGCTTTTTTTGGAGTAATATCGCAAGAAGGAATAATGACTATTTCAACTTTTTGTATTATAATAATGTTGCGTCACGGTCCAATGATCAAAAAATTAATTATTTTGTAACTTATGGATGATTTTAGATATAGGGCATTTACGTCTCTTTTAATTTAGTTGAAAAGTTCAATCTAATATTGATTGAAATTTTAATGTGTGTATCCTTTCATTAGAACAAATAAATCAAATTAATAGTTGAAATGGAACGGAACGACGCTTCATATCTATATTATTATACATAACAGACCCCGTTACATATAATGTTGCCAAGTAGCGCTGTCAATTTCATGCCACGTGTATACTACATCACTTAATTATTTATTGTTCAATTCGATTTCTTTCCTTTTTTTGCACTCAAAAATCTTTCTTTTATCATCTTCTCATATTATTTACACTTAATCACTAAATTAAAATCATGGTTAAATCATTATTTTAGTATCATATTTTAGCTCATAAATTCCAATCTTGCTCGTCGCAGACAAATTCACTTTCTTTTTGTTTTAGACAATCGCAATTCCATCGATTTTTTTATCATCATAATCTCTCCGTAATTCCAGATTGTGATATCTTACAAATTTCAAAATTTTGCATATATAGGGAAATCACACATATGTTTCCAATTTTTGTCAAATCTATTTCGATTTACACGAATTGTTGCCGAAATCATTAGTCATGCTGGTTTCCTTATATTAAACCCTTGTCTCTGATATGGTATCATCTGTTTAAATGTTAGACCCTTATGTGTGGTTTGAGTTATGCTTATTTATCTCTGATATGGTATCATTGTCTCAGTTTTTGTTCTTTATTCATGTTTTTGTTTTTTTCATTTAAACTTTCTGTCTAAAAATATATTTTTTATAATATTATCTTAATCACTGTTAGAATGTTATTTTTTTACTTTCTATTAGTATGTTGCTTCTTTTTACTAAACCGATATGATTTATTACATTTAAATATTAAATATATTTTTAGAAACTGGAGGGAAGTCTTCTTTCCATTTCAAGAAGAACATGTGAAAATATAAGATTCTTCAAAATGCTTTTCTAATATGTAATTTAATTTTAGACTCTAAACGTAATTATGCCAATTGACAAATATATAAGAACTTGACTACTTAAAATGTTATCATATATATTGCAGTATATTCATTATATGTTATTTAAAGCATAGTGACATAGTTAATTTCTATTTGTTTTGATAAAATATAGCAAGTTATTTTAAATTATATGGAAAAGTTAGTTTTAATACTAATTAGCTATATGTATCGATAATAGACTTTTTCTACCATATGGTTGCAAATCTCTTTATTAGGTAGGTCTATGTTTTTTTTCCAATACAACGTATTATTAAACCTATGTATATTATTATTGTTTAATTTTTTTTAAAATAGTTCACATAATTTGTTTGAAACATTTATATAGATAAAAAAATTAAATCTTTTTATTATATGTCACATCCCGTGCAATTGCATGGGTGACATACTAGTTTCTTTATATACACGACTCCCGCTCTTTTTATGTTAACATAATTAATGCTAAGTAATTGTGCATCTAATGTCATATTGACAATATATGGTTGTTGTAAGCATTAGGGTATATAATTCTTGTGTATACATTTTGAAGAAGCAAGATCTATTGATGAGTATGTACTTCTTTTTTCTTTTTGGTTTTCCAGAAGAAGTTGTACCTTCTTATGAATTATGAACTTATATCATGCTTATTTAAAATTATGTGCTAAAATAATTACTAAGAATTTTAAAAATAGTGAGAGAAATACCAATTTCAATTTAACTAGATACAAATAACAAACATCTAATTGATGCCTTTCAATTAAAATGAATAAACTTGATTCTTTTATACCTCGCAATGGATGCTGCATTGATGCGCAAATAATCTTGATAGAATACTTATATTTAATACAACAGTTCTGCCCAAAAAAAAAACTGCTATAATTGTGATACCTAATTTAGCCTATCTCATGATATGCCAACTGCCAAACAATTCCTAGCCTTTGTAGTCTTTTCTCACATGTTTCTTTTTTTATTTTCTTTCAATAAAAGTTGGATAGGGTGACCATGATAAATCAAATAACGATTGAAATATAATGGACAAGAAAATAAATTGTCCTTTTTTAAACATGTATTTTCCTCGTATAATTACCGACCTAAATGATATAAGGGCATGTGAGATCTAATCTCATAATTTATTGGGATAATTTGGCAAGTTGATTCTCTAAAGGGACAAAACTGTTTTTCTACAAATTATCATTATTAGCATCCTCATTTATTTGAACATACATTGCAAATTTGTCTTTATATTTGGCATCACATGCAATATATCAATAAATTACACTAACAACTTTTGTTAGCTAGATATCTAAATTTATAAATTTTATAAACTTTAACACTATGTTTAGATCCAATGGAGAGATTTTAATAAAGAAAAGAAATGGATAGACTTATGAAAAAGAAAAAACAAGAGGAGACAATTAATTCTTATTTGAATTAATAAATTTTGTTTAGATTAAAAATGAAATGGAAGGAAATGATAAATTTTATGCAAAAATAAACTTTTATAACCTCTTGAAATTTTATGTGCAAATAGAAGATAGGGATAAAAAAAAGTCATTTTAAAAAAGAGAAAGGGAGGGAAAAGAGAGAGAGAAAGAGAGAGAGAGAGAGAGAGAGAGAGAGAGAGAGAGTTTTCCTCTCCTCCAAATTACCCCAAATGGGGAGATTACATTTATTAACGGATTTTGAGGAACAAGCCCTATTCCTCATTTTCCCTCACCATCCTAATACCTTCTAACCATATAAGGGAAATGATTTAAACCCTACCCCCCTCTCCCATTTCTTTTTCTCTATTCCTCTCAATCCAAAGAAGATGTAAAACCTATCTTCACAATGACAACGTCCAACAATTATCACAAGTTTTTTTTTTTTTGTGGGAAAACAGTTTTTGGTAGCTCAATAGAATCCAAAGGGAAAGGCTTGATGGAATAGAAGAAAATGCAAAAATAGAATGCTTACTTTGATTTTTGAAAACAATTACAGAATATTAATTCATTTTACTTTGATTGTTGAAAACAATATCCAATAAATATTATCAACAAGTCTTCATTGCTTCGATTTAGATATTCAATCCAAAAAGAACATACAAAACCTTAAAAGAGTTAGTTGGAATTTAGAAAACACGAGTGTACTGGCCAAATGAACTCTTATGCTAACTAACAACATGCAAAACCTTGAAAGAGCTCTTTGAAATGGTCTTTCTTACTTGGACTTAGATGCCCAACCCACAGACAATATACAAATCCTTAAAAGAGTTAGTTGGAATTTAGAGGACACTTGTGTGCTGGCCAAATGAACTTCTATATTTACTAACAATTTACAGGACCTTGAAAGAACTTGTTAGAATATTGAAGGACTTCTATACTCACTAACAACATATAGGCCATTGAAAGAGCTTGTTGGAATATAGAAGACATCAGTGTTTGCTAGCCAAATGAACATGAACTCCCATACTCAGTGCGTGATGGCCAAGGTTAATAATTGTGTATTTGTATCAATGACTACATACTTTGGCTTATGGCATAGGATATTTATAGATAATCAGTTAATAGAGTTTGGATGTGATCTGTTTTTGTGGTGGCTATCTAAATAGTTGAGTTTCAATAGTATCAATATGTTTGAATCATGGTAAAAGTTGAACTTCCAAGATAGGACATATTGTTAGTTTAGAATGCTTTAACATGAGGTCAAAGCAATATTGACTCAATTTTGAGTTAGGTCCCGCACGTCAAAAGGGTCGGTAGTTGATATTGTTACGTTCTTTGTTTCGAGTGGATTAACATGATATATTTACATGTTAGAAATGGATTAAAGGTGAATGAGAAATTAGCAACCAAAGTTGAGTGTGTTACTAGTTTGGTTGTTAAATTTGGTTGTCTATGGGTTTGTATCCCACATAAGAAAACCATTAAACTTTTCTCACTTTATATATAGATTCCTTTATGAGGTGTGCCAGCGAGGCATATGGAGGGAAGACTACACATGGTGGGCATGGTACTAAACCCACCACACACGAGCGCGCGTGCGCCCGCACGGCACGGAACGGCAGGGCGGGGTCCGGGGACGCGGTGCGGGTGTCAAACACCTGAAGATTTTGAATAGAACGTAACTGATACATTAAAGCTCGGGATTTACTCTTTAGCATGTTTTGCTTATTGCTTATTGGCATCAGGTGAGCTTATTTCTTGGACTTTTTTTTACTGTTGGAGGGACAGGTTTATGGCTCCCTTAATTGCTTTTTGCTGGCTGCTCCTCTTTGCTCCACTATATATAGCCATGTCCAGGAGGAGCTATATACTGAGCATTCCCGTATTAGCACATAGCGTACTTTTATAAGTATTCTGCTAGTCTTATTTCCTTCATACAGAGAGAGTCCTATGCTTCTTGTTCGCCGGCTCTTGCTTCGGTGTGCTATCATAGTCAAGAGGTATAGTCGTTGTATCCTGGGAAGGATACGCCATAACCTTTAGTACCGTATGAAGGGGCGTAAATCCTTTAAGGAAATCGTGAATCTCGAGCCTCGACTAATTTCGTTTATTCTTGTTTATTCGTTATTTCTAGTTCAGTTTCTATATGCCTTGTTATTATTTCTGCTTTATTTTATTACTAGTTTCTAACAGTCTTAAAGGAATTACTTTTATATTATTCTAAACTTTTATGGGTTTGATAAACTGTAATATTTATTGCTTACAGTTTTCAAATCTGTATCAAACAGAAACTAGTTTTTGTTCACTATTGGTTTAAATTATTTATTATACAGGTTAACTAATTTCGGTTGGTTGAGTGCAGGAAATCTTATAACCTTTACTTTTAATCATGTCTGGAAATAACGAAACTCAAATTGGAAATAATGATGAAGTCCAATTTGTGGATAACTCCCAAACTTGGACTGCTGGAACGAGTATGACTGGGGTTTCCATTGCTACCCCGAATGTTTCTGTGACTGCTGGGAACACCCCAACAGGAGTTACCATGACTGGGAATGTTGGAATTACTCCAACAACTAATATGATGCGAGTTCCTTGGATGCGAGGATTCAATGATTTGGAGCCGCGACTGGATCAGGTTTCAGTTCATTTGGACAAGCCAACAATGTTGCTGGTTCAAGCAGTGGCTTTGGGGGAGCTGCAAATATAGCTAGTTCGAGCAATGTTGCACCTCCACCTCCACATGCTGAGAAGCCAGAAAAGTTTTCTGGCAAAGACTTCAAGACATGGCAACTTCAAATGGAGTTTTATCTCACAACTTTGGGGCTGTTCATATATGTGTAGCAAGATTCTCCATCCTTGGGGGATAACCCAGATGTGCAGACGGTGGCGACTGTGGATGCTTGGAAGCATAGCGATTTCCTTTGCCGGAATTATATTTTGAATTGTTTAGAAACTTTCTTGTATAAAGTACATGCTAAATGTAAAACAGCTAAGGAAGTATGGATGTCTTTAGAGGATAAGTATGAGCTAGAAAGTGCTAGGACGAAGAAATTCGTAGTGACTAGATTTCTAGAATTCTCTATGACAGATTTTAAACCAGTGATGTCACAGGTATAAGAATACCAGCTGATCACCCAAAAACTCCATACTAAAGGGATGCCACAGGTTGAACAATTCCAAGTGGTTGCCTTAATAGATAAATTGCCCCCTGGTTGGAGTGAGTTCAAAAATCACCTCAAACACAAGCAACAGGAGATGACGATGAAAAACTTAATCCTACGACTTAGAATTGAGGAAGAAAATCGTTCAACTAGCAAATGGGGCATACATGGTGGAATGAAATCCAAGGCCCACATGGTTCAAATCCCAACAAAAAGAGAAAGTTCACCAGTCAAGCTAATCGTGGGCAAAAGGGGAAGACAGTTGCTGGGAAACCCAAAGCTGACAAGAAGCAGTTCAATGGAACATGTTATATCTGTGACAAAACTAGTCGCAAGGCAAAGGATTGCAGGTTGCGCAAGAGAAAAGCCTTAGCAAATGTCGTGGAAGACCTAGAAGGCGACGTGTCTGATCTAAATATCTCAGCAGTGGTGTCAAAAGTGAACATGGTGGGTAATCCTAAACAATGGTTTATTGACACAGGGGCAACTAGACACGTTTTTTCTAAGAAAAGGCTATTCTCTTCTTACACAGCTAACACCAGGGAAGAAGTCTTATACATGGGAAATTCTGCAACTGCCCAAGTGGTAGGTACAGGAAATGTGGTTCTAGAGATGACCTCTGGCATTAAGCTGACACTTAAGAATGTTCTGCATGTTCCTGAGATTAGGAAAAATCTAGTGTCCAGTTCTTTGTTAGGTAAAGCCGGCCTCTCTATGTTGTTTAGTGCTGATAAAGTTGTAATCAAGAAAGGATATGATTTTGTGGGTAAGGGCTATCTCCATGAGGGGATGTATAAGATAAGTGTTAGAGCCCAGATCTCAAAAGGAAATGTAACTGCTGGGCCTTCTGGCCAGAATGAGATTAATAAAATTAATAAACTTTGATTCTCTATACAAACTTGTAAAAATGGGACTAATCCATGGAGTATATTTTTCTAATTATAAAAAATGTGAAGTTTGTGTAAAATCAAAATTAACTAGAACTTCTTTCAAATCTGTAGAAAGAACCACAGAACCTCTTGAATTAATTCATAGTGATATTTGTGATCTAAAATTTGTGCAAACAAGAGGCGGTAAAAAATATTTTATAACTTTTATTGATGATAGCACAAGGTATTGTTATGTATATTTACTAAGATCCAAAGATGAGGCTTTGGAGGCTTTTAAACAATACCAAGTTAAGGTGGAAAATCAACTAGGTAAGAAGATCAAAACTTTGAGAAGTGATAGGGGTGGAGAGTACGTATATCCTTTTGAAGCTTATTGTGCTGAACAAGGAATAATACACCAAACAACAGCTCCTTATTCTCCACAACAAAATAGGGTTGCTGAACGCAAAAATAGAACTCTCAAAGAAATGATAAACGCCTTGTTGATAAATTCTGGTCTACCTTAGAACTTATGGGGGGAAGCAATCTTGACTGCAAATCATGTTTTGAATAAAATACCCCACAAAAAACTAGAAAAAACACCATATGAATTGTGGAAAGGTAGATCGCCTTCATAAAAATATTTAAGAGTGTGGGGCTGTCTAACTAAAGTAGGAGTTCCTACTCCTAAAATGGCCAAAATAGGACCAAAGACGGTTGACTATATTTTCATTGGATATGCGCAGAACTGTGCTGCGTATAGATTTCGTGTACATAAATTAGAAATTTTTGCCATTCACGAGAATACAGTGATTGAATCTCGAAATGCTGAGTTTTTCGAAACGACATTTCCATATAAAGGGTCAAAAGAATCAAATTCTTCTGAACCCGGTTCGTCTAAAAGGGGTCTTGACCATTTAGATGTAGATAAAGAGGCTACAGTTCATGAACCTAGACGTAGTAAAAGGGCAAGAACCTCTACGTCTTTCGGGTCTAACTTTATAACATTTATGTTAGAAAGTAAGCCCAGAACTTTCAAGGAAGCTATGTCTACTCCTGAGGCACCTCTTTGGCAAGAGGCGGTGAATAGTGAAATTGAGTCTATCATGCACAACCATACTTGGGAATTAGTGGATTTACCTCTTGGAAATAAGCCTTTAGGGTGTAAATGGATTTTCAGAAGGAAGATAAAGACGGATGGATCAATAGACAAATATAAGGCCCGATTGGTTATAAAAAGCTATAATCAAAAGGATGGTCTAGATTATTTTGACACGTATTCACCAGTAACTAGAATTATATCTATTCAAATGTTGATAGCTATTGCAACTATATATAGTTTGGAGATACATCAAATGGATGTAAAAACGGCTTTCTTGAATGGAGATCTATATGGAACAACCTGAAGGGTTTGTAGTTCTAGGTCAAGAGAAAAAAGTGTGTAGCTTGTGAAATCTCTTTACGGTTTAAAACAAGCACCTAAGCAATGGCATGAGAAATTTGATCAAGTCATGCTTGTAAATGGGTTCAAAATCAACGAGTGTGACAAGTGTGTTTATTGGAAAGGAACAGATCAGAATTTTGTCATTGTTTGCCTTTATGTAGATGACATGCTTATTATGGGGAAGAATAATGAAGCGATTGTGTCTACAAAAAAGATACTCTCCCGAAATTTTGAAATGAATATTGTCGATGTAATCCTCGGCATAAAAATCATTAAAACACCTGAAGGTCTAGCCTTGTCTCAATCTCATTACATCGAGAAAATACTGAACAAGCATAATAACGGTGACATCGGGATTGCAAAGACTCCTTTAGATGTAAGTGTACATCTAAGGAAAAATACAAGTGAAGGGGTATCTCAATTGGAGTATTCCCGGATCATTGGGAGTTTAATGTACTTTATGAACTGTACAAGACCCGGCATAGCCTGCGCTGTGAATAGGCTAAGTAGATACACTAGTAATCCAAGTCAAGAACATTGGGTTGCACTAATCAGGGTCTTAAGATACTTGAGATACACCATGAAATACGCGTTGCACTATACTACTTTTTCAGCTGTGTTAGAAGGATATAGTGACGTGAATTGGATATCAGACACAAAAGACTCAATATCCACAAGTGGATACGTCTTTACCTTAGCTGGAGCAGCTGTGTCATGGAAATCCTCTAAGCAGACATGTATAGCTAGATCCACTATAGAGTCTGAATTTATTGCTTTAGACAAAGCTAGAGAAAAAGCAGAATGGCTTCGACAATTCTTGGAGGACGTTCTATGTTGGTCAAAACCTGTAGCTGCTGTTAGTATTCACTGTGATAGTCAATCAGCGATTGGCAGGGCACAAAGTGTTATGTATAATGGTAAGTCTAGGCATATACGCCGTAGACATCACACCGTTAAGCAGTTGCTCTCAAATGGGATTATCACTTTAGATTATGTAAAGTCTAAGAATAATATTGCAGATCCACTCACCAAAGGTGTAAATAGAGAGCAAGTTCTTAAGTTATCGAGTGGAATGGGTCTTAAGCCTATAAAGTAACTAAAAGGTCATTATAATTGTCAACCCTACCTCGCTGACAGGAGATCCCTGAATCTTGGTTCAAAAGGGTAACTGGATTATGTATGACTTTATTCAAGCACTGTGGGGGCATAAGCCTCCTTTACCCATTCCTATGACAAGCAGACAGTGCAGCCTGTGGGGTATAAGATAAACTTAGTTTTTAAAGATCTTTGTAGCTTGGGAAAACCAAGTGGAGTATAGCAGGATACTCTTCACGAATAATCACCTATATGAGTAAGGAGGGGCCGCTCCTAAGAGAATTGTAGGCTGAATTCTCTGAGTACTTATGAATACCAGGAGTTGTTCAGGGCCAAAATAAACACAACCGTGAGAACTAAAAGTGTATTAAGAGATGCTGTGTGTATGCTGTTGTCTTGATTTACACTAAAACTGAACAGTTCAAAGCATCCAATCTACTGGTCAGCGAGTAAATTCGATGGTATACACTAAGGAAGGTTCAAAGCCAAAAGCTACCTATCCTGAGGCAGTATTTCTTTCCGGACTCTCTCTTGCATTTTGCATTTGCATATTTGCATAGTAGTCAGCTAATTTTCATTTATGTGGGGAATGTTAGTTTAGAATGCTTTAACATGAGGTCAAAGCAATATTGACTCAATTTTGAGTTAGGTCCCGCACGTCAAAAGGGTCGGTAGTTGATATCGTTACGTTCCTTGTTTCGAGTGGATTAACATGATATATTTACATGTTAGAAACGAATTAAAGGTGAATGAGAAATTAGCAACCAAAGTTAAGTGTGTTACTAGTTTGGTTGTTAGATTTGGTTGTCTGTGGATTTGTATCCCACATAGGAAAACCATTAAACTTTTCTCACTTTATATATATATTCCTTTATGAGGTGTGCCAGCGAGGCATATGGAGGAAAGACTATACATGGTGGGCATGGTACTAAATCCACCACACACGCGCGTGCGCCTGCCCGCACTGTACGGTTGGGCCGGGCCGAGTCCGGGGACGCGGAGCGGGTGTGGGTGTGGCACGGATTTTCACTCCGGTTTGTATTTTTTGGTAAAAAAAAAATACTCAAACACCTGAAGATTTTGAAGAGGACGTAACTGATACAGTAAAGCTCGGGATTTACTCTTTAGCACGTTTTGCTTATTAGCATCAAGTGAGCTTATTTCTTGGACGTTTTTGATTGTTGGAGGGATAGGTTTATGGCTCCCTTAATTGCTTTTTACTGGCTGCTCCTCTTTGCTCCACTATATATAGCTGTGTCCAGAATAAGCTATATACCGAGCATTCCCGTATTAGCACATAACGTACTTTTATAAGCATTTTGCTAGTCTTATTTCCTTCATATAGAGAGAGTCCTGCGCTTCTTGTTCACCGGCTCTTGCTCCGGTGTGCTACAATAGTCAAGAGGTATAGTCGTTGTATCTTGGGAAGGATACGCCATAACCTTTAGTACCGTGTGAAGGGGCGTAAATCCTTTAAGGAAATCGTGAATCTCGAGCCTCGACTAATTTCGCTTATTCTTGTTTATTCGTTATTTCTAGTTCAGTTTCTATATGCCTTGTTATTATTTTTGCTTTATTTTATTACTAGTTTCTAACACATATTCCAAATTATTTGGGCCCAAATGGATAGATTTAAAGCTGCGTGAGTAGAGACCTTGACGGATGCTCTCTTCTAGTCAGGTATGACCCAAAACTTATAATATGTAAGTTGGTTTGAAATAAACCCATATCAATTTTTAAAATCTAGAAGAATACTTGATAAACCACACCCCACAATTACCAAAATCATTTCCTCTTTTTATTCTCCAACAATAAATATTAAGTCATGGGAGACATAAACAGAAAAAGAATAAATTCTAAAATAGCAATTCTTTTTCTTCTCAGCCACAAATTGTCTTTTTCTATAATTCTTTTTCCCCAAAAACTAACAAACTACTGCTTGTTTAGATTGATTTATTCATAAAGAAGTACTTTTTATTTTTTGTAATAGACGTTTAAATTAGTTTTTTAAAAAGTCAAAACTTAAAAAAAAAACTTAAATTAGATTTTTTGAAAAAATACAAAATATGTGTTTTCTAAAAGAGAATTTGAAAAAAATATATACAAAAAGTAGTTTTTAAAAGTTAATTCAAGCAACCCTAATTGATTTTCGACTCTTATTAACAAACTTTTCCTTGTAGATTTGTGATAAAAGAAAGAAAGCAAGGGTCTAACTTGCTTAAAGATTAAGTTCAAAGTTACTCTCCCACTTTAAAACATATACCAAAATGGTTATGTATTACAATTTATAACTTTTGTGAATTTAACACAATATTCCCAAAAAAATTAAATTTATACAATTTCATATTAAATATTACCTCTTCTCTAATTAAATCGGAAAAACAAAAATCTTCTCTACAGTGTGTGTTGGCCCGGGCCAATTAGATAGGTCTAAAGTACAAGTGCAACTCTCTGCTTCCAATGTACCAACGCAATTTAAACAAACCCCTTAAATTAAAACCTCACCTAGCAGAGAAAGAAAATAAAAATAAAATAAAATAAAAAAAATCAAGAAAACAGTGCAGCTGAAGACACGCTCAAATGGGTGACCCATATTGGAGACATGGCGCTCCCCCAACTGAAAGAGGTCTTCTATCCTACTCTAAACCTTATTTAGTTACTTTAATAAATTAAATTCATTTGTGTAATGTATGTTCACATATATTTTTGCATATATTTTCTTTTCTTTTTTTGGTTATTGTCGGTGTATATTGATTAATGTTTTTAAGTGAATTGGCATACGTTTGAATGCTGTGTCAAATTTATGCAAAAGTTTGAATGATTTGAGGGAAAGTGGATATGAAAATTTGTTAAAGTTTTTGGTAATTGTTAACATGGCGCATTTATGCTATCAAAATTAAGGGAATTAAGTCATTAAGATGAAAATAGATTTTAATTTTTATTGTATAAGATTATTTTACATGAATTTTGGTTACATTGTGAATGTTGAGCTAAGATTTTAAGTGAAACAATCGTTGTATCTGTGCCCAGTTGAGGAGCTGGAAACTGTTATTCTGTGTGCGCTTCCCCCCCCTCCTCTCTCTCCCCGGGTGAGGGGAAGGAGGGGACACTATGGACTCGCCTGGATTGGCTTATTTTAAAAGTACTTTTGTATAACTTTTGAGAAAAATGTTACTTTGAGAAGCTCACATTATGGCATCTAGGAAAAAGTTCATGTAAGAGTGTTATAATCTAAATATTACAAAAAACAGGTGCCTTTTTTATGAAAATAAGCCAATCCAACCAGGTCCTAAATGTAATACGAGGCTCTATATTGGTTTTGTAAAGGTTATGTGTTGGGTTTGTGAGGTCTTGGTTTTTCAAACACAAGCTTAAGCAGTTTGGACTAATCGATCAAACTTAATGTGTTTAGAAGCTAGTAATAGAAGGAGGGACACTAAATGTGATATCTGGTTTTACATTTGGTTTGTAAAGAATTTCTGTTGGGTTTATGAGGTCTTTGTTTATCAAGTACAAGTTTAAGCATTTTGGGCTAGTTAATGAAGCTTAACGTGTTTACAAGCTAGTAACTCGGTTAGTTACGGTAGTCATATAAATCATGTTGATGGTGGTCATAAATCATGATGCATTGTCTTTGAAGGAGACTCAAGTTCTGGGAGTTTCTGTGTTATCAAGATAATGTTAAAGAATGAACTTACCTTTTCAGACAAGTAGCATCTTATTAAGTGATAATGGGATTTTATCTTGTTATGATCTGTGCTTAATTTAAGGTCCTTGTAGACTGTGTTCTATATGTTTGGCATTACAAAAGCAGCACAAAGGAACTAGGGACACATTTACTAGCAGTTTCACTTTTGAGGTTGTCATTTACAAGCATGTTATTTCTTTTATCCATGCATTCTTTATTGATTCCTTAATGTCCGTGTTTGTTGTAGCCAGCATCCCTAGACCGGGTTTTCCTGGCTACTTATCATCTGAAGCATCTATATTAACCACCAACCATCAATGGGGCCCCAATGATTTGTTGGGCAGCTCTACAGATCTCCTACAAAGAGATGTAAGAATCTCACTACTTTGGTCTTTACATGGTAATGGAGGTGGTGAAGAAATGACTTACTCTTTTGATTTCTAGATCTTGCCATCAGGTCTTCCAGCTTATGGTGTAGATGGTTTTGCACATGCTCGTTCTGAACATGGTCCTGGTAGATTAGGCACTCCGCCGAGAATTAGAGGCTATGGATCTCCTTTAGAAAATCCAAGTTTATTAGGCCAGAGATATGATGTTGCTCCAGGAGTTAGTCCTAGAGTTGAAGACATGATTTCTGAAAGACACAATACTTTGAGAAGGCCTGATGTTCTTCCAGCTGCAGAACGAGAGTCAAACATTCTGTTTGTTGATGGCCTTCCTAGTGATTGTACAAGAAGAGAAGTTGGTCGTATCCTTGGGCATATAGTACTTTTTGTTGTTCCTCCATTTTTTTCCCTCTCCTTTTCTATTCTGAGACCGTGCTTCCATCTTGTCTTACCTGGGAGACTTGTTTCTTAAGAGCCAACTTCTATGGTGCTATAACGCTGTTGAAATCAGTTCGATTTGATTCTTCCAGACCGTGTCATAGAATTATCCTATCATGAGAAAACAAGTTAACTCTATATTCAGGAACCTGTAAGTCAGAAATTGTGAAGGAAGCAGTGTTCTTTGATAGATAGAACCAAAATGGATATCTTTTGTATTTTGATTGCTGGTTGGTCATTGTTCCTCAGTTTATTCCTTGACTTGCGAATAGATCTTTTTCGCCCTTTCATTGGGTTTAAAGATATTAAAGTTGTACACAAGGAGCCCAGACATGTAAGTATGGCATCTAGTTCTTGTACTGCTTTCTACTTTTAATATGATTTTCTGCTTGCAACATCAAAAAGATCCAGTAGTATTTAGCTTATGTGAGAGTTTGTGTATTAATTATTGGATCTGATACTTATTGACTTATAGTGATCATTTATCAAAGAATGACTCTGGTTATCAAATGATTGAACAACCAGGAGAAATTTACTTACGATACTTAGTTGATTTTCATTTTTCGGGCCTATATTGGTACAAAATTAACTTTGTCACGATGGGACTTGGAAGTCATGGGTTTGAATCATTGAAATAAGCTCTTTGGAAAATGTGATGTGTGACGACACACCGTAGATACCAAAGTGGGTCCATTTGTTCCCGAGCTTTGCAGGCAAGGAGTTTCATGCACCGAATTGGCCTTTGTGTCTATATTTGGTTATTTTCTTATCATTATTGTGATTAAGTGTCCTAGATTTTTTATCTATATGCGGGAAAAAGAAATTTGCGTGCCATTTTTCTGCTTTAGTTTTCCACTTTGGCCTCTTTTAATTTGTTTACTTTGTTGCAAATAATTCAAATAGCATGCTTTAGTCTGACAAATCAACCTTGGAGAAAAGGTTTTATCTGTATGTAGTTGCATTAAATTATAACTCTTTTTTTCTGGCAAAGTTAAATTATAAATTATGACAACTCTTGGAAATGGAGATATGCATGAAATATCTGGATAGGTTTTGACTATATTGATTTTTTGATGATCAGTGAGAATCCAAATTCTTCTCCAAACAAGTAACTCTCTCACACTATGCACTAGAATGATAAATTATTGAATGAGGTCATCTGATAAGATCTTTAGGTAGTTGTATATAATTTTAACTGACATCTGAACTGCAAACTGAACTGCAGAGTGGAGACAAGGCCAGGGTATTGTGTTTTGTCGAGTTTGCTGATGCAAAATGTGCTCTTACTGCTATGGAAGCCCTGCAAGGTTGATTATTTTCTGAGAATCTAGTTTATTTAAAATAACATGCTGGTTCCAAAGACGTATTAACATATAGTTTGTTCTCTGGCCAATATAATTATTTTATAAAAGGAAGGGGGAGGTATTGGAAATCTTTTGCCCTTTATTTTAATGAATTCCAGATTGATAATGTCACTGAAATGCTCTGCAGACTATAAGTTTGATGACAAGAAGCCTGATTCCCCTTTAATAAGGATCCATTTTGCACATTTTCCATTCCGCTTACCGTCAGATCGTGATGAGCAGCTGCTGGGAGGTCTTCAATAACTAAAGTATGGTGTGCCTGCACGGATCCTGAATATGGCCCTCATACGTGGTGAAGGAGAGTCCCTAATCACGAAAGCTGGGGTCTGTAATATCAATGACACCCTTAGGCGATAGCTCAGAGTTTGTTATTTAGTGAGTATAGTACTGTCTTGAAGTTAGAAATTGTTGCATGCCTGCTCATGATGTTGATATAGAAACTTGGCAACGCTTGGCTATCACGTAGCAATCCTGGTAAAACTGTCTTCCTTAGTAATTGTAGCGGTCCTGGTAAAACTGTCTTCCTTAGTAATTGCATCTCTCTCTCTCTCTCCCCCTCTATCTCATATTCCTGGAAAATCACATTTGTTTTAGAGTTTGACCTACTCTCTAATTCATGTGAGCGGAACATGGATTATGGATTTCATTTTGCTTTTGATTCTTTTCAATTTAAAGGGTGAACGGACCAGTAACAGTTGTATCAATCAGATGGTAATGCTGAATATCGTATTGGCTATAGGTTGTTTAGACATCCTACTGGCTCGAGCAGTTGTATTCAATCTTCTTTCTCTCTCTGCTTGAAGTTTTTGGCTGGTGTTCAACAGAAATGGAGGTCAGGACATTGATTTGCTAGTCATCAGTCGATTTGTCCATGTGTTTCTCAAAGTTCTGAGTGATCATGATGATCAATCCTCAAATGAATTTCACTTAAGGATATCTTATCAAGTTCTGCTTATTTGCAAGAGGGGAGAGGCTTGGTGGTTCTACTCACCGGTTTTAGATGTAATTAAGCTTTCTGTGATCAACTATGTGAAAGGCATTCATTTTGTGGCATGAGTGTCAACTATTGCACTAGTCAAAGATTAGGCTTTTCATCTGCCTATGCTTGGTCATGGTCACAACAAAAAGCTGCAACTCGAAGCTATCATGCGGGTAAGAAAAGAAGAAGAGATTGTGTGTTACATCGCTATTTTTTTTGTATGACAATCTTATTCATGTTTGATACAAAAGGCACATGGGTCATATGAGAATAAGGCATGGTGAAGACAGTGGAAATTCATTTCAGATAAAATGATTTCCAGATAAAATAATAAGTTGCCTTGTCCTAAGGATTGGATGGAGTCAGAAATCTCCCCTTCTTTTTTCTCCTCATCCATCTTTTCGTAATTATACTTGTACAGTATCCCTTTCTTGAGCATTGCACTCTTTCTTTTTCTTTTTAATAAATCTTTTTATAGGCAGATGACTATCTCAAAGTTCTAACTTTTTTGTGTGTTTTTTGGTAACACTTATGCTTTATTTGTTATAATCTTAGTTTAAGATGTTTATCTAATTAAAATAAGATTACATCTTATCTTAAATCTTATCATGTATTTTATGAAAATTCAAAACAAAATCATACTTTTTATCTTATAATAAATAAGTAATTTGTCTTATCTTATTTTTTGTAACTATAGAATACACAGTACACGTGATAAGATATCTTATGTTAAATTTTATAAGATATTTTCAAATTTTAATAGGATAAGTATTTTAAAATAAGACAATTTACAATTACTGTTGTTTTTGTTATATGTTTATTTGAAATCTTAAATTTGAAATATATATAATTTTATATCCAAATAAGCATATAACAATTACAGCATACCTCAAGTACTATAAGAAGGTTCATTTTTTGAAACAATTCTGAATGATAGTGATGTTTTGTTTTTCTTTCTTTTTTTTTTTTCTGGTTTTCTTTGGGTTTATATTATATATATATATATATATATATATATATATATATATATATATATATATATATAGAAGAATCTTTTGCAATATAATAATGACAAGTGTATTATAAATAGCATTCTTAACATCTTTTTGTCACGTGGTGTCGTTACATTACGTTTAATTGTGAAAATTGTGTTTTATTTTAATGAGATTTACATTGATTTACTAATTTATTTTAATATTTACATATTATATTCCAAAATTATGACATGCAATCTGGATTGATTGCAGATATCTATGACAACTTTCCAATTTGGTTTTATCAAATCGTGACCTATTTTAATTGATATATTTTTTTCTTATTTTAATCTTCTTCCCATATTTCTATAATACTTTTCCATAGCAATTTTAATGTAAATTATTTTACCAAATGCTTTAATTATTCATATTTTGTTTTGTAATTTAACTCAAATATACATAATTTAATTATTTGAATTTATCTTTTTGTAATTATTTAGAAATAATAACGATACTTATTTCAATTTAATGCCACTCATATTAATTTTTTGAAAAAATGCTATGCATATAAAATAATATTTTATTTTTCCGTGCATTGCACGAGTGGTTGACTGGTGTGTGTGTATATATATATATATATATATATATATATATATATATATATATATATAAAATCCAGTGGTGTTTTGTATTGAAAGACAATGTTGGTGATAACTGGGGCAGGTTGATCTAGAAAATGAATTACAGAAGAATAATCTTTTAGCCAATGGCTTGTGGCTTGGGCAGCTGTGTGGACACCTTTGTTGTCATACGTACAAATAATGCCGTTGTCAAAGGCAATTACTTTATGCCACGGAAACCTCATAGAACTTCAGACAACAACATACTTTTGACTATCTTAACAATCTTGGCAATCCGGCGTGATTAACTATGTTGACTTTTACAACAAAACAGGCACGTTTCGGACAATTTGTTGTCAACGAACTCGCTCATTATTTGGCAACGGTTTCTCATTTGAGGCAAGCGCGTTCACATTTTATTTATCGCGATCAATTTAGTTTAGATCTGATGGGAATACGCTCCCCAATACGGGTTTAAGGTATTTTGTTAGTAAGAAATATATATATAGTAAACGAATTTGGTAACCAAGACCAAAGGGAGTTAGTCGGAGCAATCACGTTATCTTGTGGACTCAATAAGAGTTATAGAGATTGTATTCACTTAGCGTTCAAAACACGTCCAACACTATGAGAAACACCAGCATTCTTTGAAGCTCGAGATCTAAGCAGCCAAAAACCAGTATCTAGTTCCATCGTACAGGACATTTCTGACTTCAGATTTCCAAATTTTCCAATTGATCGTGAATAACGTTGGGGAATGCAGTTCTAGTCATTAAGGTGCTTCAACACATCACTTATGCCGACAAAATCTCAAACAGAGCATCCTAGAAGCTAGATTTTTAGAGGGTGTTTTAGAATTACTCATTTGAATGCTTATAAGCACCTAAAATAGAAAGCTACTCTCTTAATCATGCATATACATTGTTCATGGACAATTCTTTACATGAATGACATCTCTTCTCAAAAGGGGCTGCTACTTGGTAGAGATTTCCTTTAATCATGATTCCATGGAAGCTTATCGTGCCCTCCACATTAGACAAGCCTTGAATCAGGCATGATACTGATTAACCCATATAGACTTTTCTAGACTGTAATTTATCTTCACTCACTTCCTAAAATTGAAGTTTAATCCATGCCTAATCATACAAGTATGTATATATACAATCAAGTTCTTGATGTATAAGTACCCTGATTAAAAAATATAGAGACTAGTTAATAATGAAATTGCTGATGTTGGTTGATACACAGATAAAAAGATAGCAGATATGATTCCACCTACTGTATTTCTTTTAATTGTCAACAAGATTCATGCCTCCAACAAGATTCCGGCTAAAACTGCGGATTGCAGCAACAAAAGCTGGAAGCTACTGAAACAACACAGAAATATTTCATTTTATTAGTATCCATCAAAGGCTACTGAAAGGGCAAGGCATTGCAGTCTGAGTTAATCTATATATATTAATCTATGTGTATATATATAGTTAGCACCCTTAAACATCCATAGATTTACCTAGAAAACAATATACTCCATGCTAATTCGTGCCGTTTCATCTTCACAAACATTTCTCCTTACAATATACTAAAATATAATTTGTATCATCTTGGCTGATTTTGAAGTAACATCTATGCTTCTGAAAGATTTTTTTCCACTAATATTGACAGGAGAAACAAAATTCAACCCCATATGCAAAGTGATAAAGTGCAACATGAGCAATATGCTGTGGTGAATTTGATTCAACAAATAAATATTAATTGCCAAATAGAAACTGATTACAACCTCTGTGGGCTTGTCTCTGCATTTTCTGTGTATGGGTTCTGCTTACAACTGAAGTACAATATTGATTAAAATTCTACAACTTTGTGTCTGCAATTCTTCTGTGTATGACTAAAAGCTATAAATGAAATAAACATTGATCAATCTGCAACAAGGGAAAATACAGATCCTGAACTAACTTTTGTTTTAGGAGAGGAAGGATGTGCCAGCATGATTATGGTGCAGAAGATTATGAGCAAAGGCATCTCTAGCCTTCATCGCGCTTACTGACCTAAGCGCAATCTCAGGAACCATCTCATCATCAATGAGCTCATAGCTGAGCTCTTTATCCATTTCCTCATTCCTCATCTCGCAAATATTGTGCAACACACAACACGCCCCGAGCACGACAGGCAAGTCTTGGAGCTTAACCTCAGTCCTCTTCTGCAGACAACACCATCTCCCTTTCAACCGCGCAAACGCCTCTTTTGAGACCCTCTGAACTTCCCCAATCTTCTCATTGAAGGCGTGCTGCGTCCAGGTCAAATGCTGCTGTGTGTAAGGCACCAGCACCCAATCCATCAAAGGGTAGCCTGAGCTCCCAACAACCCACACACCCTTCAGCAGCCCCTGATTAGCCCTCTGATAAAGGGCCGATTTTTCGAGCACCTGATCATCAGGCATTGAGCCAGGCCATCCAATGCACACATCAGTAAACACCCCTTTCGGATCAACCACGCCTTGAACTGTAATCGAATAGGAAGTCTTCTGATTCCTCTCTGTATGCCTTTTATTGAAATAAGCCGCGACACTAATCTTGGGAGCAATGATTGGTATGTGAGTAGTATACATTGATCCAACCACATTAGGAATCCCCGAAATCATTTGGTATTCATCCTTGATCCTCCTGGTAGCCTCCTCATCAGGCCATTGCAGATACTTCGGCATCAAAACCGTCCTAATCGCTGAACAAACCTCTAATACTAACTTATGACAAGTCGATATACCCAATCCAAACCTCTTAGAAACAAGCCTGAGCGGCTCCCCTGTGGCTAAACGCCATATACAAACCGCGACGCGTTGCCTGACCGGGACAGCGTCTCTCAGCATAGTATTCTCCTTGGCAACAACCGAGCTGAGCTCATTGCATATCATGTCAAAAGTTTCTTTCCCCATCCGAAACGCTTTCTTGAACTCGTGTTCAGGAAACTCAGGACTGTTGCATTGATCCCACCAGGCCTTTGATCTATTCTTCACCCACAAACGCCTCTGCGGCGGCACCCCATTTCCACCCTTATTACCATCGGGGCTCGAACTCACTTCATTACTCTCCGCCGCGGCCACGGCCGCGGCTGCGACAGAGCCGACGCTGGAGGCAGCAGCCACTGCGCTCGCCCTCCTCGTTTTCCTCTTCTTAACCCCATCCGCTTGATCCAAATCGCGGTAAGAGTCCTGCACTTTGGTATAGTAATCCAACAAAGCCCGAGTTTTCTTCTCATAAAAGACTTTCTCCTCCTCTTGCTGCTGCAATATCAACTTTTCGTCCTCCTCTTTCTTTTCTTGATCCTCAAGCAACATCAACGAGGTTATAATCTCCTTCAACTCCTTAGTCTTCCCCTGCCCTTCCTGAATAAATCCAGTAGCGTTGTGTACATCCTCCTCACCAAGTGCTGCATCATCTTTTCTCCTTCTCCTTCGCTTATTCGCATTGCTTTCATTCATTTCTAAGTGCTTTTGCTCTGTATTAATATCTATATCTATCTCTATATATTTATGTACATATATTATATATATACCAAGAACAACAATAAGATTTATCTCAGCAAGTAAAGAAAGGCTTCAATATAAAGGGACAGCAAAAAAGAGAGACTCAAACAGTTGTATGGTTTCTATGCAAAGAAAAAAGAAAAGTTTGAAGGAATGTGTGAATGGAAATGTGAACGCATGTAATACAAGAAAAGATAAGCAGATGGGGTTGGATTTCAACATTCATACAATCATATCTTTATTGCATACATCATCATATATATATATATATGTATATATAAACATACATGTATATGTCATGGGTGTATTATTTGTCTGTTGAGTGTGTGAAAATGACTTGTGGGGTGGTGGGGTATGACTTATGAGGAGTAGACGTGTGAACACGGTTTTGAGGTTTAAGGAAGTTTCGGGGGAGGGGAGAAAGATAGACATGAGAGCGAGAAAGAGAGAGAGAGAGAGAGAGAGAGAGAGAGAGAGAGAGAGGGGTAGGTGTAGGACGATGACTAGCTTTGAGATTGAGATTGAGATTGAGATTGAGATGGAGGCTAAAACGCGGTTGGACATTTTGGTATGTTTTTTTTCCTATTTTTTTTCTCATTTTTCTACTTTTGGTGAGTGTTTTTTAGTCTGATTTTAAGTGATTTTTTTTAAATTTTAAATAATTACGTATTTAAATAAAAATTATAATTATAAAAATAAATATTTATATATTTAATTAAAGTAAGTTAAAAAGTAAGTTATATAGTTAAAATAACTATTAAAGATATTAAAATATAATTTAAAAAGGTAAGTATAAAATAAAAGAATAAAGATATTTTAATAATAAAAATAAAAAAGTAAGAATAAGATAGTAAATGATTTGATCAAACTTATTTTTTTTCAAAATATTTAAAGTTATAAAAAAACAAAAGCTAGGTTGGGAAACTTTTTATTTTTTACTTAAAGTCACTTAAAAAAAGTATGTTTTAATTAAAACAAGTACTTTCATTAGCTTAAATTAGTCTTTAAGCAAGTTTGACCAGAAAAAAGAAAAAAGCCAAACCAAACACCCTCTAAGTCCTATTAGAATGACTTATTGAAAATTTATTATTTCTAATTATTTTCATATTAAATACAATTTAATTTCTAATAGAATAAATTATCAAAAATTGATAATTTTATTATAAAAATAATAAAATTTTCTATTAATTAAAAATATTAATTTTACACTTGTTAAAAATACCGCGCATAAAATACACATATGGCTTACTATTATTATTATTTTTTTGGGATATTGTTTGATTGCTTGCCTAGTGGGATTTAATTATGGTAATAAAAATATGTGGTTGACTGTGGAGAGAGGTGGTGGAGATGGGAATATTAGTCATTATTGGTCAAAGAGTTGATTGATTGTGATTTAGAATTAATTTTTTTTCTTTTTCACCCTTGTAATTGTAGTCAAGGATTAGTCTAAGGTTTAGTAAAGTATTATTTCTTTTACATATTTTGGTTGTGTTTCTAACCATTGCTCTTCTTTTTTTTTTTTTCCCTACTTTTCTTAATTTTCCTCTCACTAATTGTCGCTATCGAAGTAATGGTTAATCATGGAAGTTCAAAAAACACTAGAAACTTTTTGACCAGAAAATAATAATACTTGAAACAATAATATAGACTCGAAATTAGAGTTAAAACCGTGCAACGAGGAAATAAGTAATTTTGATATCTTTTCATTATAAAATTTAATTTTTAATAAATTTTCGAAACTAACCATTTTTTTTTAATAAGAGATCTGAGGTTTGTACCATTCTAGATTAAATTATTTTCTTAATAATGATGATTATTTTCCTTTTTATCTAGTTTTTTTTTCTTTTTTTAAATAATTGAATTCAGTCTTTAGTCAGGGTCCTTATGCGTCAAGTAATACGAAAATTTTGCGCTAAGCAGATTTTCAAAATTTCCTTCGATGCGTGATGATTTTCTTTAAAACTTTTCATTCATTAATTTTGAGGACAAATATCATAATAAATGACAATCTTATAGATGAGTAATTTACATAATCTAGTCTGAGTGCCACATCATTATTATTGTCTTTCTCTATTCTATTACTAGTGTAATCTACATATCTTTATGACTAGCCACTTCTAAAAATGAATTTGAGGAAAAAAAAATGTAATATTTCATATTGGCGGGAAAAGTAATAAGTGAATATAAATAACTATGCAAATTTTAAGTATGTAATAATTTGGGTTAATTACTTTAGATTTGTGAATTTCAAATTCAAAAAATTATTCTTAAATCTGTCACTAATTTTGCTTGCGACGTTTTAGGTATTGAGACATTACGGGATTAAATGAAATTCTAAACGCGTGATATGACAAGAGACGTCCAGAATCCCTGATTTCCACACTAGATGATATCTTTCATAGACTTAATTTGATGTGCGTAGATTTCAAATTATTATAGGCACTAACTTACTTGGGCTGGGGCTCAACATAGTTTAGATAAGACTTGATTGAAACTAATTCCAGTCATAGAAAATACTTCAAAACGACCAAATGCTTGGCGAGAAAAAATGAAGAGAAAAATTAAAGTGAATGATGTGAGGCGAAATACCGTGAAGAAAGAGAGAATGGTTTAGAAATATGTCCCTTCAATCACATCAACTCAACTCGTTATCTATCGGAAAAAAGAAGAAGTAACAATAAGAAAAGGTAATAAAAAGTTTAGCAACATATGATAATTTGTTTGATTGTAGTTGATTCTCTAAGGAAAATTTGCACTGTTTGAATTGTTTAATTAATTGTAAGCTGTAAGATACCGATAAAAAGGGTGAAAAAGAGATTGAGACGAATCAGGCATTCTTCACTTTGAAGAAAATGAGATCATGGAATGGATAGATTATAAAGAGAAAAAGAAACATCTATAAAGTCAACAAAGTGAAAATTGAGTGCTTCTTTTCGACAGTTTTCTCGCGTACTTGCATGTGGCAACTTTCTAAACTTTCTGGTTCATCAAGGTCTAATGTCTCTGACTATTGATTGCTTATTGCATTTTCACAAGTCGGGGTAATAGTTGGGTTTATATCATTTTCAAAGACTCTTTCTATTACCATTTTCTCAATGCAAGTCTTTAAAACGATAACAATATACATATATATATATATTGTGATACAATAATATTGCAAAATGACAAATTAATAACATGTTACAATATTGTGAAGGGTTGCTCTCAAGTTTTCTCCACTTCTTCAACATCAACTAATAGATCTCTTAACCAAAAAATATTCTTGAACAATGACTTCGATGATAACAGTAATTGCTTATATCATTTTCAAGGCTCTTCTCAAATTTGAATTTCATAATATTACAAGGAAAATTATTCCATTTACATTGCTTTTTCTTATAACGTCGTAATATTATAAGATTTGTAACTATTGAATTGATATTTAGACATAAAATACATTCAACTCTGGCTTCTTTAAAATTCAACATATAGGGTAAATATGTATGTCAATGGAAAACAATTAAATTTGTGAAATAATTGACTTTTAAAACTATTGCTGAAAAACTGCCGTACTATCCTTAACTGCAGAAAGAGTTATATTTTGAAGTATGGGAAGATTAACAGGGGTGCAGTTTGATTTGCCAACCAAGTCTTGACTTTCTTGTTGGTTATTTTACTATCAACGAGATTTCTATACAGCTTCTCACCTTGTTAGGAAAGTTACGTTTAGTTGGCTTAGAGTTAGTATGATTTTCTGTTTTAAAGAGCCAAACTGATTTTAAATTTTAAATGTTTGTTTAAAGAAAAAAGGGTGTTTGGTTTTATCTTCCAAAAGTTGGTTTTGATTAAAAATCAATTGAGTTTTGGGCAAAATGAAGAAGTTAAAATTCCATTTTTAATATTTTCTTAGTTCTATTTTTTGCTAAAATATTTTTATTTTTTATTAATATTTTAAATTATAACTATAATTTTTTAGATAATTTTTTAAAACTAGTAGAAATATGAACAAAATAGTATGTTATAGTAATCAAACAATATTAGTTTCAAAATATCATTTTCAGTAATTTAAGTAATTAATAGTTATTTGCAAATTTAAAACCAAACACTATCTCATTTGGTAAAAGTTCATTTCAAATAAATATAATTTAATTTTCACTAAAAGTTCATTTAACTAAAAATCTGTTTTCAAAATACTTTTTCACAAAATTGAATCTTTAAATTAGATGTCAAACTAGCTCTTTGCCTCTGTTTTATTAGGAAAATTAAAGGAAAAAAGAAGATGATAAGGACGAGGACGTTGGAACCATTTGTTGACCGATCAAAAGCGCCTAAAAGCGTTTTGCACCATTTAACGAGCTTGATGAATCTTGGACCACCGACCGACCAGTTCAACTTTGCTGCAGAAAGCTTCAAGTATTTTCTCGATGCCAATCTACAAATTCCAACACTAGAGAATCAAACCTTCCACGTCGTTGGTTTCAAATTTGAAGTATTTTGTTGGGCTGTTTAGCAAATGAAAAACATGAAACAGGAAAACAACGAGAGAGAGATCAGGGGCCAAAAACTTAGTAGTCATGATATGTTTCTTACCTTTAGTGTAAGTAAGTCTAGGAAGCAACGCCCACTAATTATAACGTAATTGGCCTTTACTCTCCTTTTAAGTAAAGAGGGGGAAAAAAAAAAAGAGAGAGATTAGGGGGCATAAACTGAGCAAAGATTACCTCCAAGAATTTATTTTGGCAAATTTTACATTTGACTGAATGGTCCTTTCAAAATTATGTACCTCAAAATTTAACGTTTTAAATATAAAAACACATGTCTAACCACTTACATGCTTAGATAAAAAATTGATTAATAAACATGGCATCAGAATCAAAATCACCAAGTGTTGTCTTTAATTTTAAGAACTGGTGTCTTCAGCCATTCAAGGTATGGTTGGATACAAACGTTTTAACAGAAAATAACTCTGCCTATATATGTGGGGACGTATTGAAAATAACAAATAATATAATTCTCTGATCGTCAACAATTTAAAATTGTAAATGAAATGATTAATGTAAGTAAGGCAACAATGGGAACTTGGTCAGCTTCACGCGGCAACAGCCAAATTACAGCAACCCACTGCTATTAGAGCAATTCGAGGCAAATATATTGCTTGATGAGGTAGTAGAGTCAAAGAAGATCGATGCCATGTGCTTTTTCTGCGTATTTCAAGGTCCTGATCTAAGCCAACCCTTATCGTCCCCTCGTGATTATTTACTGGATTCTTCTATGTACCCTCAAGACCATGTACGAGCACAGCACACAACTTTGTCTTCATTTTCATTAGACTAGTATCCCAAGAGATTCTCGAACGGGAAAGGAACGTTTTTCAAATGGGTTTTCTTTAAGGAAAAAAGTATTTTTCTATAAAAAGCAACAACTTCAAACTGACCCAAACTCTCCTCTATATTTGTAGGCTAGATTAGTAGTTGGCAAGGCAGGGATGAGCATTAGATTTAACCAAATTGAAATTAGAATCAAATTTTAATAATTAAAATTTTAAAATTAATAACTGTTTCGAACTATATTAATAGTCGAAATATTTAGCCAAAAGTTTTGGTTTGGTTTCAGTTAACCGAATTTAAAAGAAAAGTTATACATTTCAAAACTAACCAAAACAACCAAATTTATTTGTAATTATAAAATTGAATTCCAATATCCATCGTCATAGTTCACCTTATGTATATAAGAGTGCTACAAATCTGTAAATGTATATGAACGTGAACTTGAAAAATAATAACTAAATAAACATTTATTTTTTAAAAATAGTTATTCAGTTGTTAATGAAATTTTTGGAAAAATAACTAAAATCGGATCAAAAATCCATTTTTTCCTCATAATCGAAAACGAACTGAATAGAAAAAATAACCAAATTGAATTTCCAACCAACTTTTTCTTTCATTTTCCAGTACACTAGTTATCGGCCAGTGGCGCTGGTTCTTTTTGCTTGTTTATTATTCTTATCTTCTTATCTCTTGCTTGTTTCGTATGGTTTTTATCTTTGTATTATTATGTTATATGGCTTTTTGTTTATCCCAAATCTTGTTTGTGGGAGTTGTCTCGCTTTTGGAATAAGGATGGTGTGTTTCAATGTCTTCGTTGTCTGTGTGCTTTCCAGGTACAGATTTATTTTCTCCTCACATGGATACTCGCTTTCATCACTATAGGTTTGGTCGCTTATTTCGTTCACCTCGTTTTTGTCCACCATGTGTGGTGGTTTTATCCTTAGAAAAACAAGATTGTTGTTTGTTTTGTGGGCTCGTTTATGGCCAAACTTTTTCTATCTGGGATGGTTAGTCCTCATTTACCAGACGATATTGTGGCTTTGTTTTGCCAATTTTGTTGACTTTTTGGAGGTTTTGCGAAGGACATGCGCCATACTATATAAAAAGGTTATGTAGGCCTTCTTTGTTGTCTATGTTGTTGTTGTTATTTTATTCTATTTTTTGGTGGCATTTCTTAGTATGTATTGTATGTATTGTTAATGAAAGTCTTTTTTTTTTTGGCGCAAGATAAATGAAAGTCAATCCCTTGAGTGAAATCCAACAAAAAGAGAAAAAAAAAAAGTGAAATCCAAAATCCAAATTGGTTGCACCCCGTTCGTAACCATTCCCGACATGACCAATCCAAGTGTACTTGGGCTAAAAATGTCAAAGGCGACTCTTTGCTGCCTATACACGGCATACATGTTGAACCAAAAGTCCAAAACCTCCATGTGAAAACGCACCCGCCCGCAACAAAATTTAACGCTTTGCTCTCGTCTAGATGGTATTAATCAGGGCGCAACTTGCTGTATGACCTCCTCAGACCGACAGCCACATCTACGATAATGATTGGGTGGTGCAAAATAGTCTTGCTACTTCATTAATTAAGTGAGACTTGCCAAATAATCATGTGACAAGCGTAAATATAACTTTTTCGTAACGTTATAATGTTAAGAGTAAGATTTAATAATTAAAATTTTATGATGAAAAATAACTGAGGCAATTTACTATCGTTGTGTCGTGATGTAATAAGTACGTAGTTAGCGATTACGACAAGGGATGAAGCTAACCACAGGAAGGAAACACCCAGTCAAAGTTATTCCCAGTTCTTTTTGCGTCACCTGTTTCTTTTTGTTAGACTTACGTAAGAGGATTGGGCCTCTATGATAATGATGCTTGTCTTATTGTCTTCAAATAGATGGGATGTTTGAAATCTTGAGAATTATTGGGATATCCTAACGCAATTGCATGTGTTGCGCACAAGTTACGAATTAAGAAAGTTGAGTTGTGAAAGTGTAGAAAATATCTTACATTAATAAGAATGGGAAGTGCACAAGTGAAGGTTTAATTTGTAGATCAAAAGCCATGTCCAAGTCTCTCCTTAATTAAGGGCTCATTTGAATTAGCTTTTCTTAAAGTATTTTTTTAGTCCAACTTTTGAAATAAATACTATTATAATAAGTTAAAATCTTTTACTTCTAGGAAAAAAAATAATTTGAGTTTTTCTTTAAGAATTTAAGTTATTCTTGAAAATCAAACCAAATACTTATTGAAACAATAATATACTTTTTTTAAGAAAAATAATATTTTTCTTACAAAAAAAAAAAAGAAGAACAAATTCAAACTAGCCCTAAATTTAAACATGCATCAGAGCATATATATATATATATTAACCCAATATTAGGGATTAGAGGATAACCTAAGTGATAGAGATTATACGTCCCAGGAGTGCGGTCGTGGCTCAAATCCCATGCGAAACAGGTATATGTTTACCAACACTTGGGGCAAAGTGTTAGATTTTATATTTGTTGTGGGGGTAAAGTGATTTAACCCAATATTTTGTGGTTGATGGGGTTGCAAATTACCCCATTTTTCATACGCAAATTATACCGTGGTCCTTCATTATAGTGTTCTTGCGAAGTATCATGCTCATTTACATTAAAAAAAAAAAAAAACTCGGCAACAACGTGCGTATCTCTCGCTCCTCTCCTTTCTCTCTCTTTGTTCTTCTCTCTGCTCGCCTCTTTCTTCTTCTCTTCTTTTCTTTTTTGCTTCACCAATGACACTACCGGTCATCTCACATTGAATAAATACCATCATAAAATTTGCCTTTCTTCGCTAATCGTAATAATATGCACCATGTCTAATAAAACCTCTTAGGTGTTGACTCACTATTAAAGCCCATTGTCTTCTTCTTCATGTCGGAGAAAATTTCGGCATCATCTCACTGTGTTGCAACTACCAAACTTTTTCTCTCCTCGTTGCGATTCTAATCGTACCTCCCACGTTGTATTTGGACACTCTAAGATCAATTCGCCATTAAAGCTCACCTTTTCCTTCAAGTATACAATGTGTTTGTGTTTTGTATGTGAAAGCAGTGAACAAATAGTTGTGGGCAATGCACAAATATTTGATATTATATATATACATATATATATGTATATGTATGTATGTATGTATATATATATATATATATATATATATATCAGTGAACAAATAGTTGTAGAAAAGGGAACAAACATTTACTATGCATAAATAGTAGTGTTTACTGTTCACGCACATTCTACCATTGAGTTGTTTTTTTTTTTTTTTTAAATACATGAGGGAGCATGATGTTTAATGAAGAAATATCTTGTGAGAGACCATGATCTAAACTACCCTTTTCAAAAACCATGCATTTCATTATAGATTTTGAGGTTCACACTTCAATATGAGATTCATAGTTGCATTACTTATAACTTCCTTTCATATTTGACCAAATTCTAAGACTAAAATTACCATGTTCCCTAATAAATATGGCAAGTTTAATACCTAATTATTAATGAACTTTGAAATACAAATAACTCTACGTAGTTAGGTCGATGCATCATACATATCATCATACATTCCATTTCATCCATCGTCCTACTTTAATTAAATACAATTGACATTGTTAATGGTCTCCTCAATTTATGATTATTTATCCAAGTCCCGAGGTGTTTGAAGAGTTCTTTCTAGTAATCACATTTCAAATTCAATATTGTTTTCATTTCCCTTGTCGTATTTTGCTAAACTAGAGTATAATCTGTGTATTGCATGAGGATAAATGAATATTGTTAATATCTTTACCCCTTATTGATGTGAGTTTTTATAAACTTTGTAAGTTTTCAATACTAATAACTTTTCTTATAAGAGATTTATAATAATTGACTAAAGAATATAAAATTAAGATACAAATATATAGATATCTAATTAAAATATATTGGTTTTTATAGTTTATAAGATGATAAAATATAAATATATATTGTAAAATTTAACTCTTGATAAGTTTTTAATACAACTCATGTTTTTCATGAGATATTTGCAGTAATTGAACAGCACACTTGCAATGGAAAGGTAAACTCAGAAAATTATTAGGCCTTAAAAAATTTAAAAAAAAGGAGAAGAATATTATATTTGTTGGAGCTTAACTCATTTTCGATATATATATATATATATATGTATATATATATATATAGATACATATATATAGAGGGAAAGAATTTTTGTAAAATATATTTCTTCATATAAGAATAATAATCCAAATATGTTACTGGAAGCATTACACTGAACATTTTTATATTAATTAGAGTAAATTATGTATTATCCCCTTATACTTTAACTTATATGTACCATACCCCTTATAGTATCAAAATTAACTAATTACCCCTCCTGTATTTTGATCTATATGTATCATATCCCCTATAATATCAAAACTAACTAATTACCTCATAAACTTCCTAAAAGTCTGCAAAGTACCTCCTAAAGTTTCTAAAAGCGTGCAAAATACCCCTTGAAATATATGACGGTAGGGGATATTTTGCACACTTTTAAAAACTTCAGAAGGATAATCAGTTAGTTTTGATATGACAGAGACATGGTGCACATAAGTCAGAGTATACCGGGTAATTAGTTAGTTTTGATACTTTAGGGGTATAGTGTAAATAAGTCAGAGTACAAGGGGTAATGTGCAATTTACTCTATTAACTATTATCACAAAATTTCGTGAATTGAATAAGCTACACATAGGAATAATGATGTGAAAATATATTACTTGAAACGTTATCTCTAACAAATAAGAGAAAATATGTAGTCGTGATCTCAGCATAACCATCCAAAGTAATATAATATATATATATATATATATATATATATATATATATAGCATTATTTCTTGGTCAACAAAATTTAGACTATGAAATAATTCTACATAAATGGAAGACATGGGCTATAAATGCTTTTTGGAAGGAAAAAAAAAAGTCATAGAAATAGAACCTGTGGAATATATGAAAAGACATATACTCTCTTTTATATAATATATATAGAGATATGTAGAGAGAAAGAGTTTTTGAAAAATATATTTCTTCATTTGAATTTAAAAGCTAAAGAGAACAATTATTATTTAAAAATATTATTTGAAGCATTGGCTTCAACAGTTTCGTAGCATTATCACGAAAATTTTTGTGAACTTTATTTTTTCATTTGAATAAGTTAAAGATAATAATAATGATATAAAAATATAACTTAAGGATTATCTCTAACAAATAAAAAATTATATGTAGCCGCGTTCTCAGTCTAACCCTCCAAAGTAATGGATAAATATCGTAGAATAGTATTATTTCTTGTTCAACAAAAAAATTTAAATTAAGAAATAATAAAAATATTAAATAAAGGAATGGACTAAATACTTTTAACGGAAAAATGGTAAAATGAGAACATGTAATTATATATTTTTATATAGTACATAAATATAAATTTGCATTCAATAAACTCTTTCATTTACTCAATTTAAAGCTCCTTTGTCTCTAGAGCCTCTACCACACTTAGGGCTCATTTGAATTAACTTTTTTCAAAAGTGTTTTTTTTTAAACTTAAAAAAAAAGGAGCTTCTTTGAAAAGTTAAAAATTTTGTCTTCTAAAAAAAGTTGTAATTGAGCTTTTTTTTTTTTTTCCAAAGTTTCAAAATTTTTCAAAATCATATTCAAATACTAATTGTGAAAAATATATGGTTTTTTCAAGAAAAAAAAATATTTTTTTATGAAAAACAGCCAATCCAAATAGGTCCTTAAAATGGTATAATATATTTTTGTTTTATTTGTACGTGAATTTATTATTAGACACTTCCAAGGTAAGATGTTATATCGCGTGCCAAACATAGGTGTATCCAGAAAATCGAAAACAAATTAGTCCCCTACGGCAGCTCGTAGCTATTTATGCATTGGAGTGCTGATATTTTTATTGCATGGTAGTTAGGAGCTCATAGTTTCTCTCGTGGTAGTAAGCTTACGGTGTGCTCGCACCGGTCGACTAGAAGGCCCATGCCTTGCTGTAGCAATGGCAACAAGAAGACGAACCGTGGTAATCTTAGCAAGAGGGCTGCGTGTTGGTCTTTCCACAATTCAAATGTAGCATAAAAAAAAAGAAAAACAAAATAATTTATGAGAATAAAGGGAAAGCTATCTAGATACCTAATTTATGGTTCATTTGGATTGAATTTTTAAAAAATTACTTCTTGTATAATTTTTTTACAAAATTAATTTTTTCTTTAGAAATTTAAACTTTTGACTTCTAAAGTAGTTGAAGTTGAGAGTTTTTTAGAGTTCCAAGTTTTTAAAAAACTAAAGTAGGTATTGCAAAATAATTTTTTTTTAAATATATTTTTTAATAAAATCCAAACAGACCTTTGTATTGTCCCAAGTAGGTTCCTATGATTTTAAAAATCTTTTGGGGGCGGATTTCTAAACTGAGCATCCACTAGTCTATTATTTTAGTAAGGTTATAAAACTAAAGAGATAAAAAGATTGAGTTGAGAGATAGTAATAAGTTTTATTAATTTTGAGTTGTATAACTATAATATATAAGTCTCCGATTTATAAGAGTAAATAACTTGTTCTTTAAAAATTTTGGGATAGATTGTACGGAATCCTTTTGTGTTTTGTCATAACTGTGCGTTTAAAATTAGCTAGTTACTCCCTGTGATTTCCAAAAGTGAAGTACACACGTCTATTTTTCTCAATTAGTTTTGACCAACGAAAATGCAAAAAAACTAATTTGTCATTCAAACCCAAAAGCTAACGATGCACTTATGGCAACCACAAGGGGGTACGACGCACTTATGACAAACCACAGGGGGTACGGTGATATTTACCCTATTTAATTGGAAACATAGAGTAATTAATAATTAATTATTAATAATTTAATAATTGATAAATTTAATTAAATAATTAATTAATGAGACGGTGGTTGTATGACCCTGATGACAGTGGAAGTTAATTTCTTTTCTTATTTTTTATTTTTCGAAGACAAAAATATTTACTTGTAGTAACGAAATAAAATGCAAATATGTTTGTAGTATAATTGGTTAAAATTTACATATTTTGAACTAAGGTTAAGGGTACAAGTATTTTTTTTTTTACAACTATTTTTTCAAAACAAAAAAAGGAAGGGCATTTTTTTACCAAAATCAAGTTTAACAGCAAAAAAACTAAGCGTGATCACTGGTCCAACGTGTGTATCACACATTCAGTTAAATCTAATAGAAAAAGTGACAGAGAGGGGTAATGTGCTTCACTTTTGAAAAGCACGAGGGGGGTAACTAGCTAATTTTTAAATCATAGAGAAGTTCCGTGCAATTTATCCAAAACTTTTCTTTACAACCTTAATAGAGACTTTTGTGTCTCTGAATTTGGATTTGGATCACACAATTCAATATTACCTTTTGCAACATGAACAATCACATGATTCACTGGGGCTAGTAAAATGGACTGAGACTCATGGGTCACAATTCACTAGAGTTGGTAAAATGGTTGAAACCCATAGGTCAACCCACTTGCCAAAAGGGAAGTTAGAGTTGAGGATTTGTTGATCCGCCAATAAACTGGTCAACTCGCTTATCTGTCAAAATGATCCGCCTAACCCACTAAACCATTTAACTCACTTAACTCGTCTTTATTTCGTTAAAAAAGAATTTATATAATTACTCATGTGATCTAAGTTTATATATTTGATTTTATAATTATTTTATTAAAAATGCATAGTTTAATATCTTTTTAAAAAATATGAAGGGTCAACTTGCCTAACCCATAAGTAATGGTAGAACTAGGATTTTAGCATAGCCGGGGGGGGGGGGGGGAGATTAAGTTTTTTACACAAAAAAACAATGAAAAAATTTTGTAATAAAATATCATATATAAAAAATTACATATAGAGTTAGATTATATTATTATTGATAATTATTAAATTAAAATGAAATAAATAAGTAATAATATTTGAAATTTTATATTGCTAATCAATGTTAATAATTTTTTAAAATAAAAGAGATAATTAATAACGATACAAACCTATTATTATTATTATTATTTTGAGTCGGGGAAGGGGCAAAATATACATAAATTTTTATTTTTTGATAAATAAATATAATATTCTTTGTAATTTTTTGGGCTATGGGCGGTTGCCCCTAGGCCCGCCGCTGCTCGTTAGTCAACCAGCAAACCTTCCAACCCACCGAGAGTGGGGAGATAGGTTGGCACGTTGCCAATTCGCAAAAAATAAATTGACTCGAACCGCCTATCTACTTAACCGACCCTAAACGGGTTGGACCAACTTGATCGGACCCGTTTGCCAACTCTATGATTTGTAACAGATAGCATATTTCCGAACCTAAGTTGGGACCAAGAAAGTATTAGGTGTGTTTGTATATAAATACACATACATACACACGTTCATATAGGTAGTCCTTTGTGTTTATTTGGTTTCAAATTCATTTTATTTTATTTTTTGGAGACACATACACATGTTCAAGTAGGTATTGGTTTGTGATCATTCTTTTTTATTTATTTTGTTTTTGCACATTTTATATAATTTCAACTTATTTAACTGCATCGAATTTAATTATAGTTGTGTTGTAATTTTATTATTTTCCCTCATTTTGGATTTATTTCAAGTGTACATAGTGTTGATTTATATCTAACAAATTAGCTAGATTTTTATTGCTTAAATTATTCTAATTTCTTTATTCTAATTGCCTAGTTTCTTATTCTTAAATTTTCCATAATGGAAAAAGGGGGGGAAAAAAAAGAGGGCCTAAATTTGGGGAACAAAAGAGGGAAGTCAAAGTGTCAAAGGCCTAAAGATTAGCGTACGGACGAGACACGTAAACCCAACGGGTCGTCTCAAAGTCAGTTATGTTCGTTGAAAGTTCCCATTGCCAACGTAAGACTCCCAACATTAGGAAAAAACATAGGGAGAGGGCATCACCCTTGTCCCTAGGCGGCAGCCACGGCGGTGGTGCTGGTGGAGCCGTCGTGCCTGCGGCGGCTCTAAGGCTTCTTTATCTCCCTCTTTATCCACCACATGCAACATCATATACATTAATCATCTAATATTTGCAGAAAAAATAAACAAACAAAAGAAGAAATCAATAGTCCAACATGGTCCCAAACAATTTATCTGATGACGGCAACGGGAATATTCATCCCCCAGTGGTGGCGATTGATAAAGACAAGCATAGCCAATATGCTGTTAGATGGGCCATTGATCATCTCTTGACAACTGATCCGACCCTTATCTTGGTCCATGTCAAGATCAGAAGCCAAAATCGAGGTGCTCTACTCTTTTTTTTTTTAAAGAATGATGTTTAAGGAAAATACTTAAAACCGACACCACTCAAGCCAAAAAAAACAAGCAAGGCCCATCATGTGTATAGGGTGGTGGGAGCAATTGCCTGTTTAATTTTAAGAGTTATCAGATGTTTAAAACCAACCTTAATGCACGTTAATACTAACGGATGAAATGTGACTCTCGCCTATGGACGACAGGCTTGCTCATTTCTTGAGTCTCAATAAAGTAAAAAGCTAATTGATAAAATTTGTCTCTTCCAGCTAGAATTATATGTCTTAAAATTTAACACCCTTAACATGGGCTCAAATGACTCTTTAGGACAGTTTTTGTTGTAAGGAAAAAGTCATGTTATGGTCGAGACATTTTTCTGTTTTTCTTCGTGGGCTCGAATGACTTTCTAGGAGAGCTTCTGTTATAAAGAAAAAGTCATGCTCTGGTCGAGATGTTTAAAGAAAAAAAGAAGTGTCATGTTATGGTCAACATGTTTTTCTTCTCTTTGCATGTACTTTGATTATGCAACCTTCTCAGATAAATTTGGTTGATATGTGCTGGTTCAGAATCAAATGGTTCAGATCCGAGGGCAGTTTTCACACCTTTCCGGGCATATGCAGCACGTAAAGCGGTAAGTATTTTGGCGTAATTTTGTTTAGCATTAAGCGCATATATATATATGATACATGAGATGTTGTGTAAAGTCCCTTTGGTTCAATTATAATGATAGATGGAAAGAGAAGAAAGTTCATATTACACCTGTTTCGAAATTTAATTGGTTTTCTGATAGAAGTTGAGATGTTTCAGATAATAATGAAAGAAGTTATAATTGAAGATACGGATGTGTGTAAGGCACTTTTGGACTACATCAACAGCAACTATGTCACCAGCATTGTTCTTGGTGCATCCTCAAAGAGTGCCCTTGCCAGGTCCGTTTCGATCTTCTAAATATACATACTAAATCAGGGTGATGCAGGACCTGAATGACCTGTTCCTGTTGCAGGAAGTTCTGGACTAGTGACGTGACAACCTTCCTGAACAAGGCTGCCCCGGATTTTTGCTCCGTGTATGTGATTTCCAAAGGCAAGACTCAATCTGTCCGTCCAGCAGCACGGTGTATGGCAAATTCTCCAGCTCCCCCCAAGTTGCCATCTCCACTAGAGAGGGCTCCTCTCAGGTTAAGTAACTTCAGTGCAGAGGACGGATTCAGGTACTTGAAATCAGAAAAATTAAGCAAATGGGAACGGTGAACTTTTTCCGGCCTTTTGCATTTCTTGATTGTCTTAGCTTGCTTGCTCCATGTTAATTTCACTCAGACAGTTGTTTGTGTTAACTTCACTCAGAAAGTTGTTTAGGTAAGTGTATAGGTTTAATTTTATGCATTGTAGAGATTATATCAGAGGTTTATAATACATATTTTAACAATGCTATGAGGCTTGTAAAGCGAAGTGCAGTGACATTATTCTTTCACTAATTTCTATCTTCTCCAACGTGGTATTCTACTTCTTATGGCTGCAGAGCAATGCCTTCAAGGGGAGATCAGCAAAAGATGACAGGATCTGACAGGATGAAGCCTAAGAAAGGATCAAACAATCTATCACAGGACGGCATTGATGGTCCTGCCAGAACGCTAAGTATTTCATCATGCCGCAGTTCCCTCTCTAGCGACAATGATTTCTCAGTACCACTCAATCTTGGATCTGTTGATATCACAGCACATAATTTAGACTTTACGAATGTACTAGAAGATCCTGGTGATGGAAGCGCATCAACGGTAAGGAAGTATAACGTGGAGCAGCTTATTCTAATACAAGCATTATAATAGTTGGTAGTTCTGACCATTCTATTGTAACAAACTCATTGAAGTATATCCATGTATGTTTAACACGGTTAGCTCATGACCTTAATGCCACCCTTAAAACTCACTCTGAGAATTTCTTGAATGGTAGAATGAAGTTGAAGCCGAGATGAAAAGGCTAAAGCTTGAGCTAAAGCAGACCATGGAGATGTATAATACAGCTTGCAAAGAGGCAGTCTCAGCCAAACAGAAGGTAGTTTCATACAATAAGGAATTCTGCTAGAAGAATGATGTCTGCGGTAAGACCTCAACTTTAATTCTTTATGTTTCAGGCTAAAGAGCTTCACAACTGGAAGCGGGAAGAAGCTCGTAGGTTCGAGCAAGCCTTGCTCGCTGAAGAAGCAGCGCTAAAAATTGCTGAAATGGAGAAGGCCAAATGTAAAGCTGCCATTGAAGCTGCTGAAAAAGCACAGAAGCTTGCTGAGATGGAAGCACAAAGAAGAAGGTACGCAGAGCAGAAGGCCAAGAGAGAAGCCGAGGAGAAAAACCGAGCACTGGATGTTCTATCGCACAATGATGTCCGCTATAGGAAATACACCATAGAAGAGATTGAGGCAGCGACAAATGATTTCTCGAACTCACTGAAGATTGGTGAAGGTGGATATGGACCTGTTTTCAGAGCCCACCTTGATCACACTCCAGTTGCTATTAAAGTTCTAAGACCTGATGCTACGCAAGGGAGGAAGCAATTCCAACAAGAGGTATGGAATGTTCTTTTCCGAATTGAAATCCTAACTCTTATCTGATCATTTCATCTGAAACCCAAAAATGTCCACAGAGCTTTTACTTGCCTAGACAATTATAAAACCTCAGAATATTCTGTTTTCTCATAACCGAAGAAAAATTCATTCTGTAAATCTTCACATCTATGCCAGTTTATATTTACACTAAAGGGTTGATGATACTGAGGGGTAATAAAGAGTAATTAGAAGACAGAAAAGTTTACAATGCTATATTCGAGACAAGGAATACTAAATCAGCAATCATAAATAGTTAATGGCTAAAGTCTACACCAGAAGCTTCAATGAATGCATTGTGAAGGCAGAAAACTGCACCATATTCAGATAACATCTTACATCAATGACATGAAGTCTTAGCATCCTCTGATCTATGCCAAACCTTCATCTATTCTATTAATAGTAACACGGAAGCCAATCCTTCAGAAGCCTCTTCTAATAGAATGAGTTTATCATGTACAGGTTGAAGTTCTAAGCTGCATTCGGCACCCAAATATGGTCCTCCTCCTGGGTGCATGCCCGGAGTATGGTTGCTTGGTGTACGAATACATGGACAATGGGAGCCTGGAGGATAGATTATTTCGAAAAGGCCATACGCCTACGATTCCATGGGGTATCAGGTTCAAACTCGGGGCTGAGATTGCAACTGGCCTTCTGTTCCTTCACCAGGCAAAGCCAGAACCTATAGTACACCGGGATCTTAAGCCAGGAAACATCCTCTTAGACCACAATTACGTTTGCAAAATTAGTGATGTTGGCTTAGCAAGGCTAGTTCCAGCATCCGTTGCTGATAGCGTAACGCAGTATCACATGACATCAGCTGCAGGGACTTTTTGTTATATAGATCCTGAATACCAACAAACAGGTAAGCTAGGGACCAAATCAGACGTATACTCACTTGGGGTGATGTTACTCCAAATTATAACAGCTAGGCCTCCGATGGGTCTCACGCACCACGTTGAGAGGGCCATAGAGAAAGGAACAATCGCAGACCTGCTTGATCCCACGGTTCCAGACTGGCCGGTTGAAGAGGCTACTAAATTCGCGAAATTAGCACTACAATGTGCTGAGTTGAGGAAGAAGGACAGACCGGATCTTGCTACAGTTATACTCCCGGAGCTTAACCGGCTAAAGGAGCTTGGAATGAACAACTTGTCAAATCATGCAAAACTTGGTCGCCCGTCTTAGAGATCAGGCTCACAAGAAACATCATCAACTACCCTGGTGGCCTGGTGCATTGCCCCTCTCTCTCTTTGCTGTTAGTTCACTATCTTGTGATCGTAACACGACAGAGTGAAGAAGCTGAAGATCAAACCAAGGAGCACGAACTTCATGAAGTTACCATCATTCAGTTTATGGAGATCCCAATTCGAAACAGAAACCATACGCATATTATATACAAAGCAAAAGCCGGACCTCTGACAGCATTTTTGTTACTAGTGCCGTGTTTGTTGTATGCTTATCTGAAATCTTAATTCTTAAATGCATATAGAATTATATGTACTTCAGATTTAAGATTTCAGATTAGCATACAACAAACACAGCATAGATGTCAATGGTTTCTGAAGTACTTGTACATACATGGTGTAAGTTGCTTGTATATGCTTTCAGCCATGAGAGCATCATTGTTTTGGTTCTGTCAATATGACAGAACCAATATTGAAATAAGAAATGAAGCCTTACAGGTTCCTTCTCCACATTTACTTGAAATAGAATTTTAATTTGCTGGGAACATTTTCTTCTTGCTTTCACTCTATACATGAGTTGGTCGAGCATCAAACTTCTCCTGCTCAGACTTGTGCCGCACATGATTTTATACGATTTCTGATTTCAGATTTAAGATTTCACATAAGCATTTAACAACCACAGCATTAATAGTATACATGTTGAGGCTTCATTTTCAACTCAGTGATGGTAAATATTACTATTGCCTTCTGACAAGAATCAGTGTCCACGCAAAATTTTTGTTTCGTGAGGACACAATATTTGATGATAATAAAAGCACGGTTGGGTTATTAAACTACTCAAAACAGCCAATCATATGAACCTGATAGGCAAGCTCTCTAGAAATCTCGCTCTCTACCGAACTTAATTTGTAACATTCCGCGTCCGAATAGACTAACTGGCAGCCTGCTAAATTTTCTGCTTGATTATTGTCTGCAATGTTCATGATATCCAGCTTTGGATCGACTGTATGATAAAATAGTGCACCTCAGTCACCTTATGTGGATAAGTTTGAATTCCACCACACGTGTAGTGTTTTTCAAAATGTTGCACGTAATCCCCTACCATTAAATACTCTGTTAAGCTATAGGAATATAGGTGAAAGATGAAGAAGGTGTTTGGTTTTGCATATAAGCAAGTTCTGTCAAATAAAAGGAAAACTCTTTTGTTTATAAGTCGGTATAAAGAGAGCAATAGCTCCCTATTTTTCTTTACCTGCAGTTGATTAAATAAAAGGATCATTCTACCATTTGAAAAAGAAACTCTTTGCTACTTTAATGAAAGGTCCGTTTTAATCATTTTAACAAATAATACTACTTATAAGTACGTAATTATCAAATATGTCAATAGGCTTTCAGTTATTACAGAATCTCTCTCGTTCTTGACTGTTGGAAAGATGCCAAGCAAAATGATGACGCTTCTACCCAATGAGGGTAAGAAAGGAGGCATGGTGGGTGCGTTTTTTGCACCACCAACATAAGTTTTGTAAAATATTTGTATTCAGTTTATAATAACTTAAATTAAATGTTTTGTACCACATTATTAGCTTCAACATGTTGATAGATTAGTCGTTGTGATATTAGAAAATTATTACTATATAACATGGACAAGCTATATTTTTCAATTACATGCTCTCCTTTAACAAATCATTGATAATGAACTGAAAGTATTATGGACAACAAAAACTCCTCTCTATTGGACTAAGATAATCCATGTCCAACAGAAAGGCATAAAGAAAGAATAAATAATATATATATATATATATATATGTATATATATATGTGTGTGTGTGTCTGTATGTATATATATGGGCAGAAATCATGGCTGGAAACAGGGTTCGTGCTTTGATTATGGTAGAATGGAAAAAGAAGCAGGTCATTGACAACCTACATTCTGCTTAGGATACCCCCTCTCTGGAATAATGATTGCTATAGAACTTCCCCGCGTTCAAAGAGTTAAAAGAAAAACAAAAGAAAAAGTAGATTATCAATAATGGACCCCTGTAATTTAACATGTTTCACATCTTCATTGTTTCTTGGGCATAAATATATAGAAGTTGTCACATCAACCATTGATTAGATTAATTGAAAATACAAAGATTTAAGTACACTATTGTTTTTAAGTAGCGCCGATATGATTTATTCATAACTTTATATTTAAATTATCTCATTTTAATAAATTTGATTATTTTTGAATATTTAATGTAATATCACTCTACATTTTTACTTTTATCATATGACTCGAGATTCGAGGGAGAAAAAACATGGCTAATCCTAAATGGGACATTTCCCACTTTACAACTATATCTCACTCTCTTTTTTCCTACACAAAGTCAAACTTTTTTCTCCAGTAACCAAATACAGAGGCATGAATATGGGAAAGTCACCCTTGTGTCTGTAAACCTCAGAGAGCTGATAATTATCAAAAAAAAAAAAGCTCCAAACAATCACAACTCCACGGTTACAGCCTCCAAGATTATCAAATGAAAAACTCTAAGGTTGTAAAATGGATTCATCAGCTGGTTTGTTTCTTCATGTTTGTTGTTTTCACAGCAACATCTGAAGACCAAACAGGAGGCATTCCAGGCACAAGTTTGCTATGCATTAGCGAATGTGGAACATGTCCTGTCATATGTTCACCACCACCACCTCCGCCAGTGCACACGAACCACCCACCACCATCGCTGCCACCATTGCTGCCACCGGTTGACTATTACCCTCCTCCAGAATCATACAATTTTAACCTGCCGCCGCCTACAGAAACACCGTCTCTGCCGCCTCCACCGCCGTCAGACATCCCGACGTGGGGTGCAGCACCACCTCCACCGCCGCCGTCTGACACGTGGTGGGGTGCACCACCTCCTCCTCCTCTACCTGGGAACATTCCATACATGAATCAGGCACCTCCGCGAATGGGACAGCGCAATTACTCGTATCCATACTACTACTTCTATTCCTCCAAAGCTTCTTTTTCTCTCCAGGGCGCTTCTTCTTCTTCTTTCATGTTATTGCTGGCTTTTCAGGCCTTGTACTTTTGTTTGTAGCGAGTTACATTTCTATGTATCATGCAGATGAAAAATATTGAAGAGTTTCGAAGAGAATTTTGAGGATTCGCACTAGGGTCATTATTTTATGTTATTTTACTTTTTTTTCTATCAAGATTCGCATTTCATTTTATTCTATTCAATTTGAGACTACATCAAACGATCACGAGTTAAACAAGATTTATTCGGGAAAAATATTGGTAATTTCTTCTTCTTCTTCTTCTTCTTCTTTTTTTTTAAGGGAAGTTTTTATTGGTAATTATTATGAAACAGTTATATTATTTTTCTTAATACAAATTAAAACTAAAATAAAAAGGTGCTTAATTTTTCATTTTGCGGTTCCAGCTCATGTCATCTTTTAGATTTTATCATACGAAAAATACTTTTTTAAAAATATTAATTTTCAACAATTACTCTAATGAAAATACATGCAAATTCTTGATCAAACGAGACTTTAGCCTTATCGCTAAATAGAATCTAGGAATATAAAAACGACAATATAATAGTTCTACATGAAAGTCCTTACGTTAAATGTAGACAGATTGGTAAAGTCAAGAAACAAGAACTGAACCTTTTGGCCGAAAAGACTTTTTGATATGGAAAGTCCGCAACTGATTATCTTATAGTAGACATTTAATACAAGCTTATTCTACTAATCTCGAAAGTAAAAACTCTTTCGAATCTTAATTGTACATTAATAGACTTTTAATAACAAATATAAAGCACTATTCAGTATATAACTAGTTCTTTATTATTCATATCAAAAGATATGTATAATAGAAGTTGATGGAGATGTTTAGGTTGTTACTCCATGATATGGAAAGTAAAGTAAAGAATATTCTTAGATCGGAATAACATGATGCTTTATATTAAGATAAATCATACACGATCTTAATACCGTAGTACCTTAAGGGAAAATCACATTCTGGATTATACTGCCTTTATGGAATTGGAATATTATTAGGGTATCTTTCCTTATTGATTAGTTTTCTCCGTTTATTTTTAACCTTTTGCTCATGTAGTATTCAGTGCGCTGCATCTTTTTTTCCCCCAATATAGTAAATTGATATGTTAGATGCAAATTAATCCTCATTAATGAATAATAAAATTTGCAAAAAAGAAAACATTTCTTCTTCATGCATCAACATTTTATTTAGGAATGAAACTAAATTGGAAATCATTTAAATTCATACTAAATTTTATTTTAACTTGTACAATATCCTTAAACAATAAATTAAGACAGTAATTTTACATGTCCCCCTTCCCCCCCCCCCCCCCCCAATCATGAAAGATATTAATAAGTTTATATACCAAATTTTAATGCGGGCCTTTTTTTTTTTTTTTTGGTAGAAAGAATAATTTCGGGAACTTGAGGGAAGAAATTGTAATTACAGATAAATTGCCGTTAACTCCACGCCTCTCGTTACCATTTAGCAGCTGTTACACTGTATAGATCTCTCCTTCCACTACGACACAGATCAGATAAAACCCTAACTCGAATCTAATTGAATCAGAGACCACAGCATTTTTAAATCTTAGAAGTAATTTAGAAAGCGAAAATGGAGCCGAATGGGCCCACCGCCGACGATGCCTCGCCGCGGGTCGCCGGCCTTCCACCGCTTGCCTCCGCCTCTCAACAGGCTTACGTCTCTGAGCTCCTCTCCTTCACTCTCGATCGCCTCCACAAGGTCGGAATCTAACGTCTTCTTCGTCTCTCGCTCTCAATATGTGTACGCATGACAATATGAATTGTCAATTAGTTTTTTTTTTTTTTTTTTGTGTGTGTGTGATTTTAGTTTTCGACTAATTTATAGGAAATGTTGCTATAATTTTGATTCTTAGCTAATTTTTTTTCATTAATTGATATTGATTTAATAGGAGCCGGAGCTGTTGCGAGTTGATGCGGAGAGGATACGGAGGCAAATGCAGGAGGTGGCGGTGGGGAATTACCGTGCTTTTATTTCGGCAGCTGATGCGTTACTTGAGATCAAAGATGAAGTTTTTTCTATCGATAAGCACCTCGAAAATTTGGTATCGTTGACATATCTTTCTTTTGCATTTCGAGAAATTGAGCTAATGAGCTTTTCTCCTTTCCTTTTTGTTAATCCTTGATCCATTGGATGGGCATTGAAATTGAATTGTAATGCTGCGAGTATTATAGAGATCCGTTTTTGAATATTATGGTGTTAGAGATAATTTGTAGGCGATGGTCGCAGGTTTAAAGATTGGATATTTGGTTATAGCGAGTAAATTAGATCAAGAGGACCATGTAATATCTGATCTAGGTATTATAGTAAATAGTAGTTTGAACAGTGTTGATGATTGTTCTTTGTGCTTTGCTTAGGTGGTACTTTGTTTTGGTAGCTTGAGACTGGACTATATTATCAGTTTTTGATTTTGTCGCTTTGATGAAGAAAGATATTTGCTTCTTCTTGTAGACTGTGCTGTAGAAGATATTGTAGATATTTGGGAGAGAGTTCTACGCTTTTGATATTTGAAATCTTGATAGGATCTTCTGTGGTAACGCTGAAGATGTAAAGGTGTTTAGTATGAGATAACATAGAGGTGAAGTAAGCCTCCTGTTGATCTCCAAGTAGAAGCATTAACAATGCTGTAGTGACATAACCTGTTAGCAGCAATCATGGTATGAGGTTCAGGGGTTCTGGACTATAATGAATGAACGGTATGGAATGAGGCAGGATACAGATTGCTCCTAAGTTGTTTCAAAGTTCACTTCCTTCCAATATGAGTGTCGAACTGCATTTATGATTAATTCACAGTCTCCACCAGCCTCAATGTGCCACCTGAAGGCTCCCCTTTGTTAGAGAGTGATGCAGGAAAAAGTCTAACTTTTAGCAGCAGATCATGTCAATTTACATGCATTATTTACTGGGTTGTGTTCCTTTGTTGGTGTAGTATGATGTTCAGGGGTCCTCATGTAGAAACAGCTAGAGAAAGAAGAAATAGCCAGAAAGGTATTTTGTGTATTAAATTATAATGCAATGCTAGATAGAGCTGTATCCACACTGGCATAAGTCTTGGATTGCGAGTATGTTAGTTACACTGAGACTAACTACAGCTAACTTATTTGACAGTTATAATCTAACACAGCTGTCATGCTTTTATATAACAGAACCGCCTTAATAAATCACATTCCTCAGTCAAGGCATTATCCTGTACATCCCCCTTCAGGCTGATCCTTGGTAAAGCTAGGGGCAGCTTGCATCTTAGTTTAGTGAACTTGGCAGTAGGCATAGGCCTTTTTTCAAAAAAAAATTTTTTTTTTTGGAAACCCCCCACCACTAACCCAACCTCCCACTCCCCATGGGATTTGAACCTAGGGCATGACCCTTGTGGGGTTTGAACCCAGGACATCACCCCTAAGTAGTTTCTTGACTGCTGCATATTGGGGGTATCTTCTTTTGAGATATTTTCCCCATTTGTAGGACATTTTGAATTTTCCCCTTAAGTAGATTTGCTTAAATTTTCATCTCAAAAGTTTTTGGAAAATCTTAGAGAGTTGTTCTTTTTCTATTAATCTTTTCACTAAAAATTACTATTGTTATTATTTTGAGGTGAGTTGGATATATAACATGGCAATCTTGCCTTTCTGAGGAACAAATTCCGTTAATTCAGACATCAAGGTAGAGTAATCTTTCTCCATAAGTGCACTTCGTATATCTTGATAAATAGATGGCATGTATTTTGTGACGCTAGTTCTCCTATCTTTCAGTTTATACTGGTTCCTGTTATTCTGCAGAGGCTGAGGCAACATCAGTAACCATTATTTTGTTCAAAGAAAATGCGGAATGCAGTTACTTTTTCTCTTTGAGAAGTGAATGGTGAATGCAATTTCAAAAAGTGGTTTAGATGAAAATTAATTTATCCAAAAAAAGAAAGACATAACTTGCCTTTTACTCCTGCAGCGTACCAGTAATCTCTCATTAAAGTTTGAAAGAGAATCTTATGCAATCAATAAGGTAGAATGTCTTCCAAATAGTTGAAACCATATTGTCAAAATATGTTCTCACGCTTCTAAGGTTCTTAAGTACCCATCTACCCATTAAAAAGGAGCTGAGGTATCTGATCCTTTAAGTGCCTGCATATGCGATGAGCAATTTAATATATCACACACCCTGATGTATAACCTTTCCTGCTTTGCAGATAGATGAGATTCCAAAGCTAACAGCTGGGTGTAGTGAGTTCGCTGACTCTGCCGGACAGATATTGGAGAAGAGGAAGATGAACCAAACATTGCTGGCTAATCATAGTACTTTGCTTGACTTGCTTGAAATTCCTCAGCTTATGGACACGTATGTCTTTGGTAGTGTTGCGAGAATCACATCTTAAAATTGAATGAATGCCCTAGAGGCTTATGAGCTGAAATGGCCAAGAACATTTCTTTCTTCATAGTTCAATTCACCTGGCAGTTCAGGGTTTAGATGTGTTGGAACAAACAGTTAAGCAGTATAGCTTCAGCCTGCAAACTGTTTCTATAGTGCAATATGAACCAGGGTGTCTAGTTGGCAGATCCATCCTCGTGATGTTGTGTGAGGACTCAGGCTGAGGTTTAATGTACTGCTTAGTTGCACATACAGCAAAAGATATATTCAGGAGTCAGGACATGTAGACTAGATTTTAAAAAATGATTTCCTATATTCATTAAATTTATTGTTGTTGTGTGAATGGATAATATTTGATGTCCGAAATCTAACTGTATAGTCACGGCTAAATCTTTTAGCATTTGATTTGATTTTTCAATTTTGAGAATGCACCACATTCTCTATTCTAAACAAATATCAGCTGCACGCTTGAAAATTATGTTAGGGCATTCCATGCCAAATTTCTTGAAGAAGGAAAGATGGCTCTGAGCTGTTTTTTTAATACATTTTATTGTCAAATCATGGTTCTGTTGAAGAACATAAATTCATTTACAAAAAAATTGAAGTAGTTTTTAAATGCTTTGTCTACACTTTGATCCATGTAATACGTATTTGTCATACTGTTCACTGAATTTCCAAGTACTGCAGATTCTTCAGTTTATTGTTTAGTTAGTTGTTTATCTATTTAGGTTGATTTGGAATGGGGGTCTTTCTTAAGGCTTAAACTTGATAAACCATATAGCTCTTGGGTGATTCTCATAAATCCGTTGGTTATTGATTCTTTTGGCCTTTATATATACATGTATATATATTTGTTGTTTTATTTGTATTTTTCTTGTTGTGTATGCATAATCAATTTTATCCATGTGTAGATGTGTGAGGAATGGAAATTATGATGAAGCTCTTGACTTGGAAGCTTTTGTTGCCAAACTTTCAACTATGCACCCAAAGTAAGATCCCTTCCTTGGTTGACTTATTGCTATGCTTGCTTCATTTGCAAACTCTATTCATGCCTTATTGAATATTGTTTTATATTTTTTATTATTTTTCTTTCTCTTTGTCTGCATCTTGTAAGGATACCTGTCATTCAAGCTCTTGCTGCAGAAGTTAGGCAGACTACCCAATCTCTTCTCTCTCAGCTTCTCCAAAAACTTAGGTCAAACATTCAGGTATTATGTGGTGGCCTAATTATATTTCAGGCCTATATATATGATGCTGAGTGACTTGAGTAGGCACATAAGATTACAAGTGTTGAACATTTTTTTACAATTCTGCTTGTCTTGTGCAGTTGCCAGAGTGTCTCCGCATAATTGGTTACCTACGTCGAATAGGAGTATTCAGCGAGTATGAAATGCGCCTACAGGTTGTGTGTTGAAAGCTACGTACTTACATTGCCGATTGGATGTTGCTACTTTGGTTTTTTCCCCCTGGTTGCTGTTATGGCCTTCCTCTGAATGGTTCTCATCAAGGTTTTCTTTTGTTTGACAGTTTCTAAGATGTCGTGAGGCATGGGTCACTGGAATTCTTGATGATTTAGACCAGAAAAATGCATATGAATATTTAAAGGGAATGATAAACTGTCACAGGATGCATCTTTTTGATGTTGTTAACCAATATCGAGCCATATTTGCTGATGATTCATCGGGAAATGAAGAGAACCATGATGGTGGCCTTCTCTTCAGCTGGGCAATGCATCAGATTATCTCACACTTGAAAACTCTTAAGAAAATGCTTCCTAAAATCACTGAAGGTGGATCTTTGTCCAATATTCTGGACCAGTGCATGGTGAGAGACTGACTTTATCATCTTCTATGTCCTGGACTCCATAAATGATTTTGCACGAACTATATCCTGTTAGTGCCTCGTCCTATGATTCAAATATGATTAAAATATCCATTAGAACCATTTGCTATGTTAGGATAGAAATATGTGAGGGTTTCTTTGTGACATTACCTTCAAGTCATGTTTTTAGCTGGCAACAACTGAAATTAGCCTCAATTTCTACGTGTATAACATCTCTTTTTGCGCAATGATGAATGAGATTTCATAATTGCCACTTAAAGACTATACTATTGGTTCCTATTACATGTAGTCCCCCCCCCAACCCAAAAGAATCCTATTACATGTGGTTGATATGAGATAAAAAGGAGTTTCTTTTTCTTCCCTCTGTTAAATCTGAATTGATTATGCTCATGGAATTCATACTGAAACTATACTCATAATGATTGAGAAGTCAAAATGTTTCAAGGCATGATCAGCATGACCTTTTTCAATGGGGAGTTTTGGATAAATGATCAGATTTGTTGATCTTCTTACATGTCATGTATCTGTGGAATAAATTCTAATTAGAATAAACCTTCTCTTGTATTCAACAGTATTGTGCTGTGGGACTTGGCTGGGTTGGATTGGATTTCCGAGGCTTGCTTCCTCCCCTTTTTGAAGAGTAAGTCTACGACCTTTTGTAGTTTCTGGATTGTTGCACTGGATCCTCCAGCAAATTCTGGAAAATGAATGTCTGTCATTTGGTTCTTAACAGGGCAGTGCTTAATTTATTCGTGAAGAATATGAAAACAGCCATTGAGAATTTTCAGGTACATGTAATATAGGAAAATTATGTGATACTATCCAGGTGTTGGGAGTTTTCTTTTCTTGAGAGTTTCTCCTCTCTCGCTTTCTCAATTTCCCATGCATTAACTCGAGATTCAACTTTTTGCTTAAGCATGAATGATGTCATTCTTCACTTATGATTTCTAACTCGATGATACTACTTCTTTCAGTTAGTACTGGATTCACATCGTTGGGTCCCTCTACCAGCAGTTGGTTTTCCTGCAAATGGCTCAGGTGAAGAACATCAGGAAGATGTTACTCCACCTTCAAGTCTGATGGAGCACCCGCCTTTAGCTGTTTTTGTTAATGGTTAGTTTTAGCATGCTTTTAGACCTGAAAATATCATAAAATCTGAGATTTGTTTTCCTCTACTCTTCATCTCCCACCATTTAGTCTTTTTCATTCATGTCCGACAAGCTTAACTTTTGAGCTGTGTTTTCCGCATGAATACCGAGGTCCAACTACACTAGCAGTCGTCTGCTCAGCAGTGCTAGGATTACAATTTCTTTTGTCCTAGAAGTATTTTTCAAAAGCAAATAATATCATGATTGCAACTCCTCAATGATTTGGTTTTGACTTATTTCAGTGCACTTCTTCTCTTTGTGACTCTCACAGGTGTATCAGCAGCAATGAATGAATTACGCCCCTGCGCTCCATTAAGTTTGAAACATGTTCTTGCTCAAGAATTAGTCAAGGGATTGCATGCTGTTTCCGATTCTTTGTTGCGATACAATACGAGTAGGATGCTCAGGGAAAATGAATCTGCACTTTTCCTTTCCCTATGCCGTGCATTCATCGAGGTTAAAGTCCTCCTCAATTGTGCCAGTACTATCAAAATACTATTGAGTCACAAAGAATAATCGAATGCTAAACCTTTTCTTCAGGTCGCTTTCCCCCACTGTGCCACATGCTTCGGCCGATGTTACCCTGGTGGAGCTGCTCTCATCATGGATGCCAAAAATTTATTCGATGGACTCAACCGCTTACTAGCCACCTCTCCCTTGAGAGAACTTCCAAAACCTGCTCAGATTGTCGACCAGAAGAGTGTATCAGAAAATGGAAACTTACCATTAGAAAATGGTGCAACACCAAATATTGAACGAACGAATAGCGACAGCTTGGAGGAGAGAGAGCAGAACAATATTTCTCCAGAAAACGAGGAAAAGTCTAAGGATACTTAAAAAGGTTTGAGATCCCTACGTTGCTTTGTACGATAGCTGGTGCAGATAAAGCCCATAATGTTTGGGGGATGGTCGAGAGGCGCGGCGGGTGGGGTGTTTCACATCTTCTCCCATAAATATTGTCGTGTTAAAAAGATAGAAGGCGTTTGAAGGTGATGACAACAAAAGTAATTGTGCTCAATTGTCGAGTAGAGAATAATTTTTTTGATTATAGAAGAGTTTGGGGCGGCTAAATGTTCTTCCTGAGGCGACATAAATGTTTATACTATTTTTTTTTTCTTTTTTGATTGTGAAATATAGAGGTATTATCATGATGATAGAATTAGAAGACATATATAGGTGTCTTAAATCTTCTTTGTTCTTTTAAAGATTTGTTTCGAAATCTTCACTATTTTCACATTTTGGAATGAGTTTATAAGATTTAAAACCACCAAATGTGATTGTTTATACTTCCCCTAATCTTCCCTAAACCTTTAATCTAAAGTGTTTCAAAAGATCTGAACTTTCCTGGGAAGCCTTATGGAAAATCTACCTGAGTTTTGTCTGGCAACTTTTACATAAGGGCTTGCGGTGGAACATTACTTTCATTACTGCTCTCTGGTGGGTGTGGAAATGGAGGAATGACAGGGCATTTGGGCAAGAGAATGAACCTAATCTCCAAGGGAAAGCCATGATCATCAAAAAGTCTTTCAAGGAAACTAAAGATGCATGGAACATATTAATGCAATCGGTACTCGGAGGAAGAAAGTGTGGAAACTCATCAACTGGACTCCAGCCAAAGAAGGTGTTGAAACTTAAAATTGATGGTTGTTGAAAAGGAAGCCCGGGCCAAGCAGTAGCAGGTTGTGCCTTATTTTGGTACGAACATGGGGCGTAGATGCTGGGATTTGCTATCAACCTTGGTGTGGTATCAAACAATGTTGCTCAAATTCAAGCTCTACTTGTAGGTCTTTATTTAGAGAAAAGTAGAGGGATCACCAAGTTGGAAATAGAATTGGACGCTCAACAACTCATACATTGGAAGGAGGGTAGTGCTAAAACAGGTGAATCATCTGTACCCCTTATTGAAGAATGCAGAAGGATTCTGGCCCACCACCTTGGATTTTCACTCAAGCATGTATATAGAGAAACAAATCAAAATACAAATTAATTGGATGGCAAAATTTTGGATTACAGTTTCCTATTGGCGTCCATTACATTAATAAACCCCTTGGAACAACTTAGACCAATATTTCGTGATGATTAGAGAGCGGTTAACTTTACCTCTTATAGACTTATTTATCTTTAATTGACGTTGCATATCGTTGAAGAAAATTATATGAAATGTTGTCATGAAAGCATTATATATATCAAAATGAATTCCATATATAAGAGTTTGGTTTCTACGGTGATTCCCTATTGTTAGTTGATCCTTTTAAGTTGATCGTGACATTTTAAGCAAATTTTATTGTGCGCCGTATTCTTGGCGCACCACATGAGGACTGTGCTCTTTCTTAAAGTGTGAAATTCACTATTTATTCTGCAAAGGAAAAAGACGGGATCTTAAAAATCATTCTTGCACCCTGTTCGCTCTGTCACTGCCTCTCTCTTTTCTGTCTGTGTTTTAAAAATCGAACCGGTTGGCGAATCGAACATCTTACTGGTTTTCAGGTCAATTGGTCCAACCGATTGAACTAGTGGTTTGACCAAACTGACTTTCACATAACGTCATTTTCATATCTTAGTTTTGTTAAAGAGTAAATGCTAAAGAAGCATATAATTTATATGTAAAATGTGTATAAACATTTCTAAGAAAGACATAAATACATAAAAATGTTTCAAAAAATAAGATAAATAGCCATATAAGTATCCTTGACAATCAAATATTCAAATTGCTGACTCCTGATGCATGCAAATTGCTAGAGATTTTGTTTTCTTTGTTTTTTTCCCACTCTTTTAGTTGTTTTGGACTGGTTGTAGGCTGTGACAATCAACAAAATTAAGCTCAATAAACTAAAATAACATGTAGCCTAATAAATTTACAAAAGTTGGGTTCGATCGGTTCTAGCCGGGGCAACCGGTTCGCTGGGTCAACCAATTTTTTCTGGTTTTCTAGCTTTTCGATTTTTAAGCGTTACTCGGCCCTCGATTTTATTGGTTCTCGGTCGGACTAGTTCGACCGGCCAGTCTGGTCCAATTTTCAAAATGTTGCTTTCTCTACGAATCCTCCATATCTGTGAAGTATATATGGGTGTGTATGCCCTCTATCTTTTCTCTTTTTCTTACAATTTACATGTATATATAGTTTATGTATATATGTGTTGTTAGGTGTATATATGCATCCGTGAAAGATTTTTTATTTAATTTTCTGTTCATGAAAGTAACAAGTGACGAAGATGATGAGTAACGACAAAAACGTTATGAAAATCCAATTGATGAGTTGTAAACAAATTGTGAAAGAGTTGTAAATATTTATTATATGTTAAGAACATAATATTTAATATTATGTAGTTACCATTCACAAATTGTGAACATATAATTGTGAGTTTTTGTAAAAAGAAAAAAATTATAAACATTTTGTCACAAACTTGTAACATTTAGTTATTTTCTTGTGAACCTATAGTTTTAAACTTATGAACTTTCAATTATTATTTTGTAAATGTATATTTTAGAACTGAACATTCTACTGCTATTTTATTAGTATTCACTTTTGAACTCATGAATATACAGTGTTTTTTTTTGTGTAAAATTCAGTTTTAAATTTGTTAAGTTTGAGTTTTTTTGTGAACATATATTTTGAAATTTGTGAATATACATTTATTGCTTTCGTTATTATTTTGTAAAAACTCAATTTGAAATTTTGTTAATTTCGGGTTTTTTGTGAATATATAGTTTACAATTTGCGAACATAAAATTATTACTTTTGTAAACTTTTAAATTGTTTTTAACAAAAAATAGCATGAATTTGACGTTTTGTGAGGAATGCAGTGCTCAGAAAGAGCAACTTTTATGTAAATTAACTTTAAAAACTTTTTAAAAATTTTATGAAATTATTTCAATCCAAAAGCAAAAGTCACTATGACTTTTCCAACATAGGCAATAACTACACCATTTTAGTATGACAAGGGTGTTCTATTTTTTGGTCAAATTATAAAAAGTGTTTAGCTTTTTTTCCCCCTCGTTAAATCTTCTATTCCCAACCACCTATTCAAAAATATTTTTCTTTTTTCAAAGTTATAAGGGAAAAGACTTTTAAGAAAAGTCAATCTAAATGAGCCCTATATTGCCTTTCTGCTGAGTACAATTGAATATGTGAGACGCTTTTATTGTTTGTCTACACGGATGTTCAATACTTTTTTTTTTTTTGATTCCATTAAAAGTTAAAGGCAATTATACTATCCTCTTACGGAGAATGACTCCCCTTTGATACTATCTACATGGATGTTCAATACTCACATTGATGGAACCAACATAGTGACAAATTCAAGAATTTCTCTTATAAATACAAATATCTACATACAGAATTTATTTTCTAAAACTGGCGAACAACAAACTCCTGGATGTTCTCTCTAGCCATCTCATGTGCTTAAATCAGCTAATCCTATGGCAAGTACACTAGTAATGTTCCTGTGTGCTGTTTTGGCTTTTGTTACTGGAACCAAAACTATGAGCTGCTTTTGTTACTGGGACCAAAACTATGAGCTGCTCTGCTTTCTTTCTTGTAACAAAATTTTCACTTTAAATCTGTTCTTAATATCACTTTCATATGGTGTTAAACCTATCAAGGGCAACAGATTAAGATTCAACACCTGATCATGTCAGATTCTTTCAGAAATACACTCGTCTTTCATTACAACACTTATAAATTTGGAAATCATCACCGTGTTTCTTTTAATAATTACATTAATTTTAAAATAAAACTTCATGATTTTACAGATCGAAGATTATATACTGCAAAGATCACGTAATGGCCGCCCATGGCAGTTACGAAAAAAGACATATATATATATATACCCCTAATGTCGGCAGATGATGATCTTTTTTAGTCTAAAGAATGATCATTTTGTTATTGAGAGAAAACAGCAAAATAAAAAAGCACCTGTTAATTATTTGCATGCACATGCATCACTGACATTATGGGCACGGTGTGAAAGATAAGCCAACATATATATATATATATATATATATATATATATATGCTGAAATAAGTATGAACCCAAAACCAGGAAAATTAGTGTACGAGGTCATGGATTCAAGTCTTTTAACTCATCAACTACGAGTATATATATAATACAAATTCACAAATAGAGAAGCCTAAACCACAATTTAGTAAATGACTTGTATATGCAGAACTTAAATAATAATCCATACTAATTGTAGTCAAAACCACGAAGAACAGAACACAAGTCCGGTTTTTTGGAAGCGCACTTGTTGAGAAGACTTTTCTTTCGCTTCTTCCAACCCAATAAAAATTAGTTTCAAGTCCAGTCTAGTTCGGAGATATCCTTGCTCAAAGTTAAAAAGAAAAACCACGCATTAGTAAATGACTTTGGTATAGAAAACTTGAACCCATGACCACATATTGTGAAGACCTTAACCTTAGTAAGGTTATAACTCAATCATCAGTGCATTATTGGCGTACAAGAAGATTATTTAACTAACATAAATTAGACATTATGGAACCATTCCATAAAATCTTTTATTTTTCATTCTTCCCATAATAAGTTACTTGAGCATAGAGATTTGGATCCTAGGAGAAGTTAAGGAAAAATTATATACATAGAATACAATCTACACAAGTAATTTTCCAAACAGGTTAAAACTAAAACGACAACTGAAGCAACGTAGTACATACTAAAAGAGGCAATCTTCACTGGCACATTACAAATAAGTATACAAAGGCATTCCCTATGCATCAATTCCACTACTACACTCAACACACACACCCCCAAAACACTGAAAATTATTATGTATATCGTACATATATAGAAGTACCCTAGATATATATAGTTTCCTTGCATGTCATATTTCTGAAAGAAAGAGCATTCCGTAGCTTCAACATTGCTGTGCTGCAATTTTGCAATCAGGTCATGGGGTTTGAGAAGCACAAGTTTCCAAATAAACCCAAACATTGAAACAATGAGAAACAAGTGAAGCCGAAAAAGCGGAAATCTTTTTCTATGTTATGCCGAATTACAAAGAAACAAGTCTACAAGAGAGGTAATTAATTCTCTCAAATCAACTCCAAGAATTGCTTCGAGCTGCTCCAGGGGGTTGTCTATGTGGTGTCCTTCAACAGGAAGTCGTAATCCATAATTTGCAATCCAGTCAATCGTCCCTCCAATGAGAAAATCTTTGCTAAAACCTGATATAAAATGGGTTGTTGATTGTTGTCAACTGTATGCATATATTAATGACACAAATTATATACAACAGAAGAAGATCCACTGTAATTAGAGTTGGATTCTCCAGTAACAATGATAAAATAACATTATATATAAAGCATGCAAGGACTCCACCTGCAGAAAAAGTGTTTAACAGGTGAGAGAAACATGCAAGCCCCCTGGTCTTCCCAGTTTTCCTCTTCTTTTGGGTCAACTAACCCCACTGAATAATTAGAGACATTGATTACACGCATAAGTTAAAAGTGTCCCATAGTCAAAATTGTTGAAAAAAGTAACTCTTGAAAGAGATTAACTTCATTGGCCTGCTGATAGATATTTTCTGCCGCCTCCTTTGTATAATTTATCTCCCGAATATCTAAATAAGATCTACTCAAAACTCAATAAGAAAACGAAAGCGAACCCTAATGAATGCATCAATATTCTACTTCACCCAATAAGATTGAAAAAAAGTCAATGTTATATGCATTAAGAAAACTTTCTAGCTTGGCATTTAGCTAATGCGTTCTTTCGCATTTCTAGTGCACCTAAAATGATGCAAAACGGCATCAGAAATAGTCACGTGGTCCCAAATTAGTGAACTGACCACTGAGAGAAGAAATCCCAAACTCCTTTGCTTCCTTTAATGGTGACATCATATCATGTTTCTACAGTCACGCTAGCAAAGAAACTCTGCTTTCTTGGATATGCTGATGGCTGCCACATAAAATGCTCAATTAGATGGAAACTAGGAGGAAGAAGTAAATAAGAAATAATATTTAGGTGGGGTTTAAGAAGTAGCTCAAGTGAAAGTCCCTAAGACTACTTTCTTTAGTCAATTGTCTACTTTATTTACTGTGATTCGATTGAGACTACTTTCATAACTTGGGTTCAAATTTCACGAGGGACAGAAATTAGGTTACGGGAGGGATAAAAAGGAGAAAAAGGAAGAGAGAAAAAGAGAGGTACCCAGCACAGACATACCTTGTGAGGAAAACATAGGTCGCAAAATAAGATGAAGTCACCAAACCCATTGGATGAATGGTTACTTCACCGCCAAAATCAGATCATACAATCACATCCTTCACTCATCCATTGATTTCCTTTATGCACATAACGAGTGTGCAAATATGAAAAAAGTTTTCTTGTCAGACACCAGAAAAGCTAGCCACTGCAGTTACACGCACATACACATATGGTGGTAACGGAATTACCCTTGTAAAGAGAGAAAAATATAAATTCGAATTCTAAGCAGCGCAGCCTACTGATGGAGCTTTTCCTTTATCGCTCTAGGCCATCACCGCTCCTGGCTCAATAAAGATGTTAATTTTATATTTAATGTGACTTGAGATATTATAATTCAAAGCAAAATAATAAAAAAAAAGTTTATATAATTAAGCACCATAATTAATATATATGAGGGCATGCAAGATTGCACAGGAACAGACAGAGAGAGAAGAGAAGTGGTGGGGTGACAGATAGAGGGTGAGCACGCATAGCTTCAAGCATGGACTCATCATATCATGCAAGAAAACACCATGGGTGCTCACTCTCTTCTGTCACCTCCCTTACCCAGCTCTACATACATATATGATGCTGTTACTTTGGCATAACCCTAATTTTAGAGATCACCAGTCTCCTAGCTAGGCTACTGTTCCATAACAAAGGAACTGTATTTTCCTTTGCTCTGATGTTTGAGGAAGCAAAGCCATCACTTGCCCTTTATATAGAGGGGGAAAACAAAGGGGTTCCATATAACATCCCACATAGAATAAATCTCGAATTATCTCTTTCTGGCATATTTTATTCACATCTCATACCTTTAATTGTGTGAGTGTGTGTGTGTGAGAGAGAGAGAGAGAGAGCAGTGATTTGTTTAGATCATCATCTATCCCCATACAACTAACCAGAATCATAAATTCTTCTATATCTATATTGCTTTTTTCTTTCTTTCTTTTTTTTGGCTGCCACTTTAATTTTTAGTGGCATGTCCACACAGACATAAATTTTGAATTGCTGTTACCAATGCATCCTTGTAATTCTAAAAGTTTACCATCCAGTCGCAGCATCTCATCCTTTATTATCTTCACCCTCCTCATCTGTATGTCTTGTAACCCTAATATATATCTTCAGTCTTCAGAAGACTTGAATGGCTCAGAGTGGATCATAAAGTAGCAAGTTGCGTTGTGCATATTTCCAGAGATGTCCACCAAAATGATTATTACACACACACACATATATATATTAATTTATTAATGTACAGGGCCATGGTCAACCCTATCTCTACAGGAGAAAGATTCTGGTCGATCACCTTAACTGTTGCAATTATTCTCACATGTATGTATATATACATACACACATGCAAACATATATATATGTATATATATGTATGTATATATATATGTGTGTATATATATATGTATATATGTGTGTGTGTTTGTGTGTGTCTGTTTGGATTATTTTTTTAAGAGAAAAAGATTTTTTTTTGAAAAAATACATTATTTTTGTCAAAAACTATTTAGTTTGATTTTCAAAAAAGTTAAAAATTTTTAAAAAAATAAATATAGTTTTTTTTCTTTTAAAAGTTAGAATTTTTAGTTTCTAAAAAAAATATATTTTTTAAAAAATTGCTAAAAAAAAGTATATTTAAAAAAAAATCAATCCAAACTATATGTATGTCTCTGATTTATTTCCTTTCTCATTTTGCTGGAATTATCTAGATTCATGCTTTGAGGACACGGGAAAGCGTGGTTGAAAAAGTACTAGGAATTGGGTCAAGGGGATAACATAAATGGTGGATTGTTGAGCATAGCATAAATTCCAAGAACAATCTATAAATTGTGCAAAGAGTTTGAATCTAGCTAGTGCTGATCAACTGTCATTTTTTTAGTAGTTTTTAAACGATCTTATGGATTCTAACACAAGTCCTCAAACTTTATCATGCGCATCACTCAACATTCAATCAAGAGAGGTTATATAATGCTTCTTCTGCAATGTGCGTCCTCAATGTATTGTACATTTTTCAATAAACAAAAATTATAAAATAATGAATAAAAGACATAAAATAATAAATAGAGATCAAAATTAATAAATAAAGACTATAAAATAGTGAACAAAGGGCATAAAATAGTGAATAGAGAATCAGAGACCATAAATGATGAACAAAGACTATAAAAATAGTGAACAAATAATTTAACGCATATATTATTTATACAAATTTATGAACAAATAGTATAAAACTTATAAACAAATACGACTTATTTAAATTTTTTGTACTATTTATTTATAATTTATTAGTTCACCATTTAACATATATTTATTTATAACTCTTATAGACACATAAACACAAAACCAGATCCACACACACATATACACAAAAACACATTCACACACACACACAAAAGAAAAAAGAATGTTTAGGAAAAAATAAAGGAAAAGAGAAAGAGGGTGTAGCAAAAAAGTTTTGGAAACTAATATGCACTTGCTAACAAACATCTCTTAAATGCCTTTTTCTCCTCCAAGCAAACATCATCTTCTGAGCGTGAGTGTTTGTTTGTGTGCGAATCTATGTGCATGAGTGTGTGTTTTTGTGTGCGCGTGAGTTTGTGGTTGTGTATGTTGTTGTGCGGATGCGTGACACTGATACCATTTGTTGTGCTGATGGGTTAATTACCTAAATGTGATAGAAATATAGGAGAAGAAAATTTCAAGAAAAATAATGATGCAAGAACACGCAAAATTTATGTGATTTGGCAATACGTACGTCCACGAATCAACAAAATATATTCATTAATGCAAAAGAGAGAGGTTACAAATTTTTTGCAAAAGAGACCAAAAACTATCAAAACCTATGCCAACTCTCTCTCTCTCTTAGACTAATGCAATAAGAATGCAATATTAAAAAATTATCTACTCATACCCATCCTACCGCTTCCCTATAGGATGTGGGTTGTGGTTCGTGCTTATAGCCTAAGGCAATTAACAAGAAGTTAGAACGTCCTATTTATAGGAAACTAATGCTAATCTTGCCTAGTTTAGGATTCCTATTTGCAATAAATAGGATGAATGGTAATCCTATCAGATTTAAGACTTTAACTTTGATAGGAGTTGTACTTTTCAATACAAATTAGCTTGGAAAATTCGAGTCAATTTTCAACAAACTCCACCTTGACGAGAATTTTGCGAACTGCATAGTTCTCCACCTCAATACAAACTTTGACTGGATATTTGATAAGTCCAAAATAAGCCTTTAATTTATAATTAATTGTGCTTAACTATCAAATTGGACACTCCTTAATTAGTATTTTTTATGTGTTTTTGCATATTTATGTTTGGAAAAATGAGGTAGATGCATTATATATGGATTCAAAGGCTTTTTGGATAGTTTGTAGCTGATAAATTTGATTCTGCCACCTTGAAAATATCATGCAATTTTTACGTAGGATTAACCAAACTTTGACCAAGACTAGAGATATTTTTGTATCACTTTTGGAAAAAAATTGCATTGAAGACTTGCTGTATTTTGGAAAGGAATGAGATTAATTTTAGAAGACTTTTATTAAGGATTTTTACCTTTTTTATTTTCTTGAGCTTTAAAGAGTTTCCTTATTTAAGAAGAATTCCAGTTAGGAATTTCTATTATATATTTTCCTACGTAAGATTCATAGAAGAGATCTACACTTTATTTAGAATATTTCCAATAGACTTTTATTTCTATGGGCGCCATCTTCATGGAGATGCAGTTCTAATTTTCTTTTATAACCGAGGATTAATCAAGATTTCGGGTAATCAATTCCGTATAATCTAATTGTTTTATCCCTTTCATGTTATTTTGATATTTGTGTATTTACTATTTCAAGAATTAATATTGTTATGTGATTGTTTAATTTTGTGCACGATTATTCAATTGCATGATAATAGGTAGCCAATTAGATTAATTTAATTAATCTAAGACTAGTAGTAACCAGGTTTCCTGTGTAATTACGTAATCTAAATGAGCAATTATCGTGAAAGTATTAACTTTTAGAATCATGTCTTTCTAGAGTTTTATTGCTGCCGTTAGATAGACTCTGTAGGCATCTCTGGAGGCTAGAACGTTTAATAGGTAAGGCGATAGCGAGGACATATCGTAGGAATTTAAACCGTTATCAACACTGTAAGGAAAAATAAGGTTATTAGGCCGTGCCAATAACCATAACTAATTTATCAAAATAGTTGAAAATATCTTTGCATCTAGGATTGGATTTGTTGACCGAAATTGCGATTATACTTTAGGCTAGACTTAATTTTCATTGATTTCTTGTTTTCCAGCATTTTCGTGAGCTTAGAATTGCATGCTTTAGTTGATTTTTATTTTTATTTATGTTTTTATTTTTCTACCCAGCTGCGTGCCCTCGCACAGTGGACTAGTGGCTGGACAGTTTTGCTTATTTTACTTATTTTTGCATTAAAACCTCCCGGTTTTGCTTGTGACTCGCTTGATTAATCTACTTAACATAATTAGCATATTCTAAATTTCTTCAATCCCTGTGGACTCGACCCTTTTCTCACCGCGTACACAAATTAAAGTTGCAAGGTAAGAAATAGGAATTTATTTTTTGTGGTTTTGATGCCCATCAATATTCATGCAAACAACCAATGCAAATTGAGTTATATTGCTAACTCTACGACATGAATATATTGTTGTTGCTCATGTGAATGTGTCTCCAAACAAATGCATATAAAGTTGCAATGCCATATGTCCAAATTGGTGTTGTCGTCGAATCTGTCAATTTCAAATTCTACATTAAGGATTGCCATCTTGGTACTTGTGTATTGGATCCTAGTATAACATCTTTGATGGTCGTCTTCGTTGATTTCGAACTTGAATTTTCGTCTCCCATGTCTTTTTAGATTTGATATCTGTGGCTTTAGATTTCAACTTGTTGCGGCACCAGAGGCCTGGCCCGCCTAATGCCCTAGTCGGTTATCAAACCACACACAACTGACAAGCACAAAATGGAAAACATAGTGGAGCTCATTACCTCTTCTACCACATACTCATTGCTTGGCACAAACGCCATCATCGTGAGTTATCTAACAATAGTAGATGCCTCAAAGACAGCTAGTGACATGGCAGGCTCCTTCTACCACTATCATCGTCTCTACTCCTTGTTGATAAGTTGTCGACTTGGCTCTGATACCACTTGTTGTGTAGATGCATGACACTAATACCACTTATTGTGCTGATGGGTTATTACCCAAATGTAATAGAGATATAGGAGAAGAAAAATTCAAGAAAAATAATGATGCAAGAACACGCAAAGTTTATGTGGTTTAACAATGTTTATGTCCATGGAGCAATAAAATATATTCACTAATACAAAAGAGAGAGGTTACAAATTTTTTGCAAAAAAAAAAAGAAAAGAAAAACTCTCAAAACCTATGGAAACTCTCTTCTAGACTAATGCAATAAGAATACAATATGGCAAAGTTATGAACTCACACCCCACCCTCTCACTTCCCTGCGGGGTATAGGTTGTGGCATGTGTTTATGGCCTAAGGCAATTAACAACAAGCTAGAACGTCTTACTTATATGAAACTAATGCTAATCCTACCTGGTTTGGGATTCCTATTTGCAATAAATAGGATGAATGCTAATCCTATCAGGTTTAGGACTTTAACTCTGATATTGTACTTGTCAATATAAATTATCTTGGAAAATTTGAGTCAATTTCCAACATATGCTTATTCAAAAGAAATTATAAAGAAGCATGGTGATGGAGGAGAGCATGATGGTAAAGGTGCATGATAAAATTTGCGATAACAACCTTGTAAAAGTAAATTTCAATATTAGCTCTCATGGTTTGATCAGATTTCCAATATAGCCTTCAATTTACAAAAACAGAAATCTGGGCAGAAGTATTTTAATTGGTCCTTTTTATTGTCAAACCATCAACTTTGGACAATAAAGAACACATTGCATAATATATAGTCATGTGAAATGGAAGATGCAAGTATTATAGGACGACTAGTATTCTAGTATTTTGTTTCTCGCTTCAAGTGCAATTACTGTATCATAAGCCCTTGGCCTCCTTTTAAACCGAGAAACAAAATTGAATTTGTATCTTTTTTAGTTTGACACTCCAAATCATAATGTGGAGACCAATTTGGAACTTAGAAAATATTGAAGGCTCATATTTGACGTTCCTAACACTAAGAATTAATTTGAAAATCTGATTAAACAATGGAGATTAACATGAAATGTTCTCACTTTTTAACATCTAGATGATTAAGATAGTCAAACCACTTAATCTAATTTCAAGTATAGAATGTTTGGATATATAGTTTGCAACTTTAGAAATATAATGATTGTTTGGGATTGTTCTTGGAATTTAACACAAAATTTTCGTTAAAGAAAGAAAAAGGAACATGTCGAGAATTCCAATTTAAGTTCGCCCAAATGGAAAACTTTGACGGTAGCCTTTTAGGCATTTTTGAAGTATTTTACCAATCTTGTCTCACTCATCAAGGAGATGATAAAATAAAAACATTTAATTAGAAATATACTTCTTTCTTGAGAGACTAGATCCTAGGTAATTGTATGTGTGTTGTTAAAATAAGTGACACCTGTAGTAAAGATTGGCAGGGATGAGGAATAGTAATAGAACTACATGGTAAAACTAACATTGTAAATCTATTTTTTTTTTTTTTGGATATTACCTAAAATAAATCGAAGGCATATAAGTATTGTAAATGAGGAATAAACATACATTCTGGAACCACACGGCCATATGCTATCTACTACTTTAATAAGAACTAGCCAAAAATAGGTGTATCCAAATATTCTTGTGAGAAATATACAATAGAATAGAGGATAAAGGATGGTTCAACTTTCTTGATTCACAATGCAATGGTTGATCAGTAACTAATATTCTCATCTTAGGTCATTGATTCATAATGACTGCTCTCATTGGATGCAAGGTATATAGGAGTATAGGATTATCATGTTTGTACCAAAAAGATGAGTTCCTTTAATTTGTTCCTTAGTCATAATAAAAATAAAATTAATATATGAGAACAAATAAGCCACACATTTCTAAAGATATCTTACAAGTACACAGAGAGCCAAGGACATTGTCTTTTTCAAGAACACTAATGAACAAATTATATTATCTAAAGTTCAACTCCTAGTGGCATCCTATATGGTTTTATGGGCAAATCACACCGAATTTTCGTATGATTTATGGTAAGTATATATTATCACCTATAGTTTTAAAATAGGTACAGACACTTCTTTTAGGAGGCATATGTCCTACATACTGTGAGGATCATGGGGAGATTTCGTGTCTATTTTTAATGCATGTGAGCTATACATTTTAAAATTACAAGGAGGTTCAACGCTTATTTTAGAACTATGGGAGATAACATTTGCTTATGATAAACTATAAGAAATTTCAGTACAATTTACCCTAATTTCAGTACAAAAAATAACAGTTCGTTTATTATTGAAAATATATATAATACATGACATTTGAAAAGACGAGAAATGAGTAATGCCACATAAGAAGTAACTTAAGTATATCATCTTCTTCGAAAATTAGACACCCCAGTCAACACAGCTAATGTCCCGCCCGGTTTTAGGCTCGACCCCTTAGCTTCACCCCCTATTAATTATAATTAAAATTGGAACAAGATAAAACTAAGATATGTCAAATGCTGATGAGATAAAATGTTTTATGACATGTGTTTTCCGATAAGCATGTGGTGGAATTTTTCTTACAGTTCTTATTCTGAACTTGATATTATAGTTAGACCATTAAAGGTCCTGTCAATCATATTCTTTCTCTATTTATGACAATGAACTTGAATGAGTTCAATTGCCTAACAGTAAAAGTTGAAAACAAGTTGCAATCCCCAAATTTTAACAAAGTGAAGTTTAATCCCCAAATTCTAACAAAAATGAACGGTTGATGTCTTCTTTAGTCTTTTATTTTTTTAACAATTAAATCTTTTATTTTTAAAATATAATAAATCAGTCCCTTATCTTTGTAATTTGTGACGCCCTCAGTATTTAAGTAAAAAATGGTTAATAAGTTAATAATTTGGATGCGTGCTACTCATGCGAATTAATAATTTGAGATATACAGTTGGGTCATATAGGTTTATAATAGAAAGAATTGTATATGTTGACTTTTTTGTTGTGTGCAAACTATTAACCTTTCGACTTTTTATCTTAGAATTAACAATGTCACAAGTTGTACATATACGAAACTGATTTGTCATATTTTGAATATAAAGGACATAATTTTCAAAAGAGTTAAATTAAGACAACAAATTAAAGGGAACATTAACCCAAAATTAAAAACAAAGGAAAAGGTAACATAGTGGCACGGACCCTTTCTCTTTGGTGAAAGATAAAGGCTAAAGTAAAGATTAAAAAACAAAAAAAGTATTGTTAATGTAATCATTAACCAATTAAATTACCACACAAAGTCAGTTCCATGTATCCACGCGAAGATCTTGAGGAGCTTAAAGTAAATATGCTTTACATTAATTAATTAATTAATTAATAACAGAAGCAACGCATCATATTACATGACAATGTTCCATAAATCAGTACAAGGTCGTGGCTTGGAGGACGTCACACACTTTCACAGCATATCTTATTGAGTATACTTTACTTTTTGTGGGTTTTTTAATAATAATAATAATAATAATAATAATAATAATATATGTACATATTTATGGGATACTTGGTACTTAATTAATTAACTCCTTTTTTTTTTTGGTCAAAATTAATTAACTCATAATCTTGAAGTAGTTGGCTATTTACAGTCCCTATGTCATCATTCATGAACTATAATATTGCATATACCTTAATTAATTATGATTCTACGAGGTGAAGCCAATCATTCAACACTAGATTAAGCTCTTAGTTAGTTGGAGGACAACATAAAACACTAGGACGACGAATCATATTTTTTTCATATTGGAGAGAGAACAATGGAACAGCTTCTAGAAGAATTTGGACAAAATATTTATTGGAATTTGTTACTGAGCTGGAAAATGGTTCAAGATACAACTAAAAAATGAAAGAAGTGCAGGTGATTCCTCCATAAGGATGGATATGGATGAGGGTATGCATTAATCTGGAAAATTTGATTACCAATTAAATTTGGGGAATTGGCAAAAAAAAATTTAAGGAAACGGATTGAAGATCAAAACTAATTGTGTATTTCGAGAAACACTTGATTGCCAAAGTTTTGATTTCCAAAAATGCCATACATATATATATATATATATATATATATATATGCATTTTGAGGTAACAAAATTCTATTCTTTTAATACCTCTTCATCTTCATGATATTATTTTTTGTATCTTTTTGTTGATTGAATATAACTTTTAATTTCTACATTTTTAACTTTTCTAGCAAAGTTATATTAGAGCATACAAATATAACCACTAAGATTTAAATTAGTTGTTGGGATGTGTAAGAAAAAGAGGTGCGGGATCGCAAATTATACCATAGTCCCTCACAAGGTGCTTTTTCATTAAACATCATGTTCGCTCATGTATTTAAAAAAAAAAACATACAAGTTGCACGCACTTCTCTGTCTTCTCTAATTTCTCTCTCTTCGTTCTTTTTTTTCCTCACCTCTTTCTTCTTCTCTTCTTCTCTTTTTTTTGCTTCACCAGTACACCATCGGTCATCTCATGCCAAATAAGGACCACCATAAAATTCTCATTTCTTCACTGATCGTAATGATGTGCATCATGTATAAAAAAACCTCCTAGGTGTCGATCCACCATTAAAGTCGTCATCTTCTTTCTCATGCCGGCGAAGATTGCGACATCATCTCGTTACACCGCAACTATCAATCTCTTTCTCTCTTCATCGCAATTCCAACCACACCTCCCATGTGGTGTTTGGATACTCCAAGATCAATCCGTTATTAAAGCCCACCTTCACCTTCAAGTATGAATACATGCAAATGTGTTTGTGTTTGTGTATTTGTGTGTGAGTGAAAGCAATGAACAATAGTTATGGGATAATAATCAAATATTTAATGTACATATGAAAGTCAATGAATAAATATTTATGAGTTAATGAACAAATAATCGGTGAACAAATAGTTATAGTGTATTAAACAAATATTTGATGTATATATGAAAGTTAGTGAACAAATAGTTATAGGACAATGAAAATAGTCAATGAACAAATCTTGTGGGATAGTGAACAAACAATTAGTTAATAAACAATTGTGAGGTAGTAAACAAATATTTATTGTGCATAAACAGTAGCAGGAGGAGTACGATGCTTAATGAATGAGCATTCTGTAAGGGACCATGATATAAGGACCCCAGGGGGACTACCATTTTCTACCCCACAAGTCTGTCGCCCGGCACATATACATGTAAATTGATTTTATATTTTAGTTTTTACATATGTGTTACTTTTTAAAGTTATAAATAAAAAACTTAGTGAAAAAATACTAGACAAAGTTTAATTAGAATTGATAGAAAAAGAATTATAACTCAAAAATAATTCTATAATCATCGTCAAATCAAGAGATTACATCCTATTATGTACTCCATTTGGATTAAGATTTTTTCAAATCATAACTTCTCTTGTATTAATATAAGGGAAATCCTGTCCATTCATGAGTGGGTAAAAACTTCTCAACCATCCATGTTAAATTTTTTCAAAAAAAAATTTTTCCCTCGTTATTATTTTTTTTTTGGAATTTTTCTCACATAAATGATTGAGATAATTTTAACTAATATCTAAATGGTTGAAATGATACTCACATATCAATATGAAAGAAGTTCTGATATGAGTGAAACTTGATCCTCAATGTCACAATCATTTTACTTCAGTATCCTTTATTTTTTTTCCGATCAGGATAGATTTAGAAGATCTCTTACTAGTTTCTAGCCATATTTGAATATAGTTGATGGTAAATAACTCTAAATGAAATATACAAGTAACTTTTACTTCTATTATGTATATTTATCATTGCTTACAATTTAAGCTTATCTTCTAACATTATGCATTTTACATTAAGTTAATATTTTGCACAATGTACGAAATAAAAATATAATATATGGATGATCTCTGTCATGCGAGAGAATTGGGTAGGGTGATTATTTATGTGGAATCGAAGTAAGTGAGAATTGAAATTTCAATATTTTAATAACTAAAATCGAACTGAATAAAATAGATAACTAAAATTATGGAATCGATTTTCGGTTCCATTTTAGTTATTAACCAAAATAAAGAAAACATCATCAATAATTGAAATTCATAGAAACAAAATGATACATAATTAAGTGGTCTAAGTCTACTAAAAGCTTTATAGAATAAGTAGCATATTACCCCCTTGAACTTAGGCAAACGCACATATTTAATATCTAAATTTGCGAAACTATCAGATCACTCCCTCCAACTTTTGAAAACTAAGCTCAAGTACCCTATTTTAACAACGCTGTTAAAAACATTAACGGAAGTCGTAAAAGGACTTCAATGCCCTCATATAAATTCATATTATGCCCTCAATTTGACAACCCCAAATTTAATCCACCAAATCCATTAGCCCCAATCCCTAACCCTATGAAATACCCCAAAATCCCTAACCCACATTGCCCTCAATTCCCAAAATTGATGATAAAATGCTTAAAGGGACCGTACCGATGAGGATGGTGGCGGAGACGACGAAGAAGATGAAGATGCGGTTGCAGGTGGTGGTACAAAAAGTCATGAGCATGATAATGACAACGATGATAGACCTTCTGTAGTCTCTTGCCTTCTTTCTTGACAACACTCTACAGCTATGGCGAGAATCAAGGTACATGAGTTGAGAAACAAGACAAAGAGCGAGTTGCTGAGTCAATTCAAGGATCTCAAGGCCGAACTCGTCCTTCTCCGTGTCGCTAAGGTCATTGGTGGCGAAGCGTCAGGCATATCTGAAGTCGAGCGACAGAAAAGGAAAGAAATGTACTTCCCCACGAGGAAGTTTGCCATTGAAGTGTAGGTTAGGATCTGCTTGTCAGTGATTTTGGTGTGTTGTATCAACACCTATCATCTCAAACTATAAATTCTAGAATTTTGTTTTCTTTAGTCTTATCTTTTTGGTATTGTCTAAATTATGATCAATTTGATTTAAAAAAAAACGATGATAGACGAAAAGCATAGAAAGGGCATGCTTAATTTAGCAACGATGATAACAAAGTTTGTCAGCTTGTTAATGGTGTATTGCTATTCAGGTGTTTGTTATTTTGTTTTAGAATCATGTAATGTTTGATGTTTGCTAATGAGAAAGCTTCTTTTCCAACCAAAAATAGCTTTGATTTTCAGCTACAAAATTATTTTGGTATTTAACGATCATAAATAAATTAATTAACTAATAACAATTAATCTCACTAATTAATTGAAAAAGTAAAATAAGATTTATTGGATTTGTTTCTGCAAGTGATAGATATACGTGTGTGTGTGTATATATACGTAGTGGGTTTTAAATAAAGATAGGAGGGTAATTTTGTCCAAAAAAAATACTTTTTGTAATAGATATTCTTCTAAAATATCATCACACGTGCGTGCATAACATTCTCCTTCAAGTCTGACGATTTTTTGATGACAAGGAGGTCATGAGCTTAGTTTTGAAAAGTTAAAGGGATAATCACGTAGTTTTAAAAGTTCAAGAATTAGGTATGCATTTTTGCCTAAATTTAAAGGGGAGCTTCATATAACTTCTAAGTTTTAAGGCAACTTAAGTCCCTCATAGCCTTAATTTTATAGCAACTGTATTTGCAGGAAAGGATACAGCGGAGCTGATTATTTAGCAAATAAAGGAGCTATGAGCGATACATTGAAGGTCATTGAAACTTGGGAACACGACAGATTACTGTAAGGACTTCTGCGCTGTGATCAATTGTGTATACTTAATTTGACACTTGATGCTGTGTGACTCGTACAGGTTTAGAGTTTCTGTTTAGCCTTAGAGTCATGTTTTAGGTAGTTTGTTTTACCTTGCTTTTTCCTTGATATTATCTCGTAAACGTAGCAGTACTATTTTATTTATTACTTTCTTGCATTTTTTTGGTCAAGAAATACTACCTTATTTATTGTTTTCTTGCATGTGCATTTACATATAAATAAGATGTAACATGTTTCTAAAATATTAACTATTTTAATATACAAATTACTATTCAATGTTCTCTTTTCTTACTAATTGAACCAAATTGAATAGATTAAATAATTAAACCAAATAAACCAAACCCAATTGAGTAAGGTTTAGGTTTTGGTCAAGTTTTTCTCACCCTAAGGTGGAGCAGGTAGTAGGACGATGCTTTTCGGTTAAAAGTACTTTTAACAATTTTTATATTATAATTATAAAAATAAGACGAATTTTGGTTATTTATATTTTTTTGGGACATATATGGAGGGAACTATTGAAAGTTTTAATAATTGTTTTGATTATATCCTTAATTACTAAACTAGTCTCTTAATTACTAAAGTAGTCTAAAAAAAAGTCCCTCATGGCCTCACAATTAATAATGGCCTATCCGGAGTATTATACTAATTAATTATCAAATAAGACGCTTTACGGTGTTTAGATTTAGAATAAGTATATTCCGGATAGACCATAATTAATTGTGAATTTTACATCTTCAAAACATCTATCTACCAATTAAATAGAAGTCCCTAAAATTTCAGTTTCACAGCAAACCTTTCTTTGAAAAAAAAAAAAAAAGAAAGTTCAATTTCAAGGATTTCTTTTATCAAGATAAAAGTTTGAATTCACGTATAGTGGACGAATGAAAACCCTAAACGTTGAATTCACAATAGAGACAAAATTCATTACTTTTTAAATACCTTCGTAGGCGATGAAAGATGTGTGCGTGTGTTGGGGGGAGGGGGGTGGAAGGAATTCAATTAAATGAAATCTAATTTAGCTGACCATTTCTTCATTAAGTTTATAAAATAATTCAAATGATTGACTCTTTTTCTCTAAAAAGAGTTAATTTAAATTTGAATTTCATGAAGTGCAGGGATTGGATTTGGGGGTGGGAGTAGAAGGTTAAAAATAGAAGGTGTATATATATATATATATATATATATATATATATATATACTCTCACACACACAACATATATGTATCATTTTTGTATATCTATTAGAAACAGCAAAGGATGTAATATGCCTGTATATAGTTAACAGCAAAAGCTCATCGAATGATTGCACAGTGGAAAAACTTATTGTAGACACCAGAGAGAGATCAATCAAATCACCAATTAATCATTTAATTCCATCTCAAGTACTTGATTAGTCCGCACGACTCTACTCTTGCTTGAATGATGACAAGTGGTGATCGAGAACAAATCGAAAGATATATGATAAAACCTTTCCCTTTAAAGCACTGCTAAGCATCTATTGAACATGCATCAGAGGCTTCTTGACTTTTCCATCCAAGAGTGGAGGATGAGAGGATAATCTTTCTTTCTTTTTTTTTTTTTCTATTTTTTACTTTTTGTGCCAAGGAAAATTTAGCTATCAAAGTCTGATCATGGACATATTCGGCAAAGTCTAAGCAATAACTGGCAAATTTCAGATATACAATACGACCCTTATAATTTGTACCAATTAAGTCAAGGACAAAACCCAGGACAAAGGATTGGATTTGAACTACGGTCATGAGCAACGTTCCTTTTTAACTCTTACCACTTGAGCATCTTTGAAAGACGATGGGAGGATAATCTTTCTTGCAATACACAAACACGCACATATATTGATTCCCAATATTCCAACTCAACTGCATCTATATATATTTTGTATATAAAAATAAGTTATGTTGAGCAATGGGGATCCACTTGGTGACCAATCATGTTGAGCATTTTCCATCTGCTGGCAATCTAATGGCAGTTAAAAGTCCACTGACCTTTTGGTGATCTATATTGGCATGGGGGCATGTTCTCATCCTATGAAGATGCCCCTCATCACTTTCGGCTGCTAGAATGTGCATGAGAGATATGTGGCATGTCTAAAGATGGCACAAGTGTCCCCCTCTAGAATGTAACTTTTCTTTTAGGAGGCACTAAAGCCCCCTCCACAAAACCTTGTGCTCGTTGCTTAGTTTTCCATCCAACTTGGATGGAAAGAGACTCCCTCCCCACAACCCTTTTGTCGGACCACTCTTGCTGATATGATGATTGATGGTTGGTGTGCTTTCCTTTCCACACTCAAGTAAAATAAATTTGTGTATTGGTCCTTAATTCTAAAAGAGAGAGATGAGAATATTTATACAATAAATAAATACATAATATCTTTTTTATAATTAATTTAAACTTTTAGATAAGTTGGTAATTTAATATAATATCAAAATTGAGAGCTTAAAAACCAAATAGTCTCACGTCTCACTGTTAGTCATTTAAAAACATTTAAACTGTTTCAGGTGCAAATTTCTTAACAAATCACACTACGCGTGAAGGGATATGTTAATACAAAAAATAAAGAGAAATAATATCCTTTATACAAGCTTAATATTTTAGGTGATATAGTAACTCTAACTGGCTTTGTAGACAAATTATGCTGCATGTAAAGAGCCAGGTTAATATAATAAATAAATATACCAGTATACTCTTTATGAACTTAAGCTTTTAGATGAAGTTTTAACTTAATACAACAAATAAATGTATTAATATCTTCTCTACGAACTTAAACTTTTAGATGACGAGGTAACTCATATCAATCTTGTAAACAAATCACGTTGTATGTGAAGGGGCACATTAATACAATAAATAAATACACCAGTATCCTCTATATAAACTTAAACTTTTAAATGAGGTGTTAATCTAATTAGTTGTGTAAGAAAAATCAAGATGATATGATCGTTTTAGGGAATACAATTGATTTTAGTCTAATAAGGGACCTTATATCATGGTCTTTCAGGTATATAGAGCACTGTGCATCTATTGTTACGTGAACAGTACGTGCTACTGTTCATGCAACAATAAACTAAAAAAAATTATTATGCTCACCCATATGTATTTGTTCACCATTCTACAACTATTTGTTTAATGAATTTCATATATACATTAAGTTTTTGTTCATTACCGTAAAATTATTTGTTTACTGATTTTCATATTATATGTATATATATATATATATATATATCAAATATTTGTTCATTATCCCACAAGTATTTGCTCATTGCTCTCACACACACAAACATAAAACACAAACACATTTGGATTTATGCATATGTGAAGGTCAGGGTGAGCTTTAATGGCGGATTGATTTTATATCATCTAAACACTGCGTGAGAGATACGGTTAGAATCACAACAAGGAGAGGAAGATTTTGGTATTTTTCTCATAAGAATTGTATCCCTGCCAGAGTCCAATGGCTCAAGAATCATGTGATTTTGACCTCTAGAGTTGGAGTTATGAGCAAAATACCAAAACTGGTCTGATAGGAAAAACTTTTAAAAAATTAACACCAAGGTCACTTGTTATATTCATTTACTAACAACTTTATTAGCAAGAAAGGCCAAAGTTCCTTGATTTCTATGAAAAATTGATCCATGATCCATATATTTGAGCCCAACACTTTTCTATTAAATTAGTCCAACTCAAATTATGACCAATCCTCAACTCCAATTGCCTAAAATCTTCTTCAAATTGCTCTTATAAACCTCCACAGAATCTTTTCTTCTCTCAAACAAGATTGGATCAAATTAATTTATAAAATAAATCACTTTAATTACTTTGATCTATGTAATCGCAAGCAAAATAGTAGAATTTTTTGCAAAATATGAAGGCACATCATATACTCAAAAAATAACTTAGATTCTCCTATCCTTCATCTTAAAATCCTTGCCAAGAAACTATTTTAGATCAGAATTAGGCGAGCAGAATTAATTGTGATTAGCATATATATGACAACCAGACTCCTATATAAAAAGAATATCTTATTCAGAACAATTTATTCAGAAATACACAAAATTTCATAGTTTTTTTTTTTTTTTTAATGTTTTCTACATCTCATTTTCACACTACAAACAAAAAGAAGTAAATGACGTTACGTTGATTGATCAAAGGACCCTTTGTTTAGTCTTGTTTCACTTCTTTTGTAGAACTATAAACTGCCAAGTAACCGCTTAGATAATCTTTACGCTTTGTGTGCATGTTCTCCGGCTTATCCAACACTTTCTACATAATTTGGTTACTACCCATGTTCTTCATCTTGTTAGCTACCCTAATCGAAGCACTTGGGCCACTTTTGGACCCCTGAACTGTATACGTGGTACTTGTTTTCTTTTGAGCTAAAAGATTGTATCTTTCCCTTACAACAGTGCCATGCTCATCTAGCCATGCCACATCAGCCCTTTACCTGGAAACATGTCGTGTCACCTCAGACTTGTCCACTTGCGTGTCAAACTACGTGTGGTGTCACCTCAGTTTTTTTCCCCCCATTTTCCCCTCTCTCTCTTGTTGATGACAAGAGCTGTTGGGAGAGGGACTCCGGGTAGGCGGTAACATGCTCATCCCTTTTTAAAAAAAAATTTATTTAATTAGTGCAGAGGTAGATGTGGAGCCATGACCAAAAAAAAAGAAAAAGAAAAAGAAAAAAAATTCAATCCCAATATTTTGTTATTTTAGTTAAGTTTTTTTATTCCAAATATTGGATATTATGACATTATATTGGAAACAAAGATCTTCCTTGAACGTATTTAATTTGATATAGTTGTTACTTCTCTGTTGATTGTGCTTCAAGACAATTTCAGCCCGAAACTCTTTTACACAAGCAAAGATCCATACTTTTAAATATGTCCAGAACACGTAATATCATTAAAATATCATAATTCTATTTACAAAAAAAATTTCAACTTTGTTCAAACTAATAATTTAGAATTTTAATATTCAGTTTCTTTGTCACCTTTTTAATATTTCTTTGACCCTTATTATATAGTAAGAATTAAAGGTCTAATATATATCTTATTTATTTGGTAAAACTTTTGTTGAGTTATTTTCATTTCATATAATGTATGAAAACTTAAATGTAATTTGAAAATTGACTTTTGTTAGTTGGTTCATTAGGTTTTGACTTAGAAGGAAAAACAATTTGATTTTTTTAAAAACAATTTTAGCTTTTTTAAAAAGTCAATTCGAACATCTATTAAAAAAATATATTTTTCTGTAAAAAAAAAAAAGAAAATAACCGTAATCCTACCATACCCTATACAGACTTTATGATTCAATTGAACTGAGGGTGAAGCCTTGTTGGAGTGATAGCCAAAAGTTTGCATTTTATTATTACAAGAGTAGGATCTATTTGGTCTAGTTATAAAATTTTAATCTTTAAGCAATAAAACTTTGGTATAAAAAGTTACCAAGTCTTTAATTATTTGGTCTTATATTTTAATTGTCATTTCGTGACAATTTTGGCTTCCAAAAGTGTGAAGAGGTACTTTTGAGCGGACAAAGAGAAAAATAATTTCTAGTGCAATATAAATATAAGGGAAAAATTCACATTATCCCCCTGCATTCCAAAAATTTCAAATCGCCCCTTGTGTTTTTCCAAAACTTATCACATTAACTCTCTCCATCTATTTTTCTATCAAATTTGAGCCACACGTACTACAATTGCAACTGGTCTAATATTTTTAAACAGTTTGCCCTCTATTTGGAAGAAAATGTCCTTGACAACATCATCTTCATCTTCATCTTCTTCATCATATTCATCTTCATCATCAACATCATCTTACTCTTAGTATGTGTATGTACATATATATGCATCAACTAATCCATTTTTTTAGTCACAATAATCTTCACTTTCACACCCATCAAAATTACGAGCAACTCTCTTTTCTTCATCTTCATCATTAACATCATCTTACTCTTAATATGTGTATATATGTAATATACATCAGCTAATTTATTTTTTCAATCACAATAATCTTCACTTTCACAACCATCAAAATTACAAGCAAATCTTTTTTGAAGCCTTGCAAAGTTATGCAAAACCAAACAAAGAATTACTTTCACCCATCATTACAATACAATTAGATGCTCTTCATATCAAGCTTCGATCAATAAGTTAGCTTCACCAACTTCTTTCTTTTTCTTTCGTATTACCGGGGGTGAAGGATTGGGAATTAGGAATTTTAGGTATTTGATTATATAAGCATTAGGTTTATTTTACTTACTGATAAAATTTTTTTATTACTTTATTTCAGGTGTAAAATGGTTATTTCAAACTTGTATTTAATGCTGTTAATGTTTAACTAATAGTAAGGGAGAGTTGTGATCAATTCGGAAAAATACAAAGGGGCGATATGAAGTTTTGGGAATATAATGGGCTAACGTGATACTTTCGCATATCACAAGGGGGTAACGTGAAATTTACCCTAAATATAATTTTGGAAAAACTTCTTCCGAAATGTTCCAAGAACGTGCCTTTAGATTGGACTTTTTTGATCTCGTCCATCCATTTACTATTTAAAATCCACGGTTTCAGTTATTGGGCCTTTAGATTAGGCTTTTCTTTTTTAATGGGGGCCTTCTACGAGTCTTAATTTGTTCGTGTAGTATCGTAGTGGACTTCGTTAATATGTTTGTAACTTTTATATCACAAAAGATGGCGATTTTAGTGCTTTTAACTTAACACAATAAATACAGAAAAGAGAAAAACATATATACACATCCACACATATATACATAGTCTTATACCCACACGCATATATATGATCTTATTTTCCTATTTGTTTAAATTTGCCATAATTTTTTGTTAGCATGTTGTGACTTCTTTTAAGTTTTTTTTTTTTAAATTTCTTAAAGTCGTAATTAATATTTATTTTCAAATTCCAAATGCATATGGAGCTTTAAACGCTTAAAATTCCTAAAAGAAGTTGGTCTTTCCTATTAGAAAAAAAAAAAGTGTCATCAGAGAAACATTAACACATTAGACTATCTTTTCTATAAGTTTGAGTCATCTGATCAAATATTGTAATTTAAAACTCTAAATTTTATATATTAGACCAAATTCACACTTCAAATTTGTATTTGAATAAATTACATTTCACCCCTTTATGTCTTGTCAAAATTATTTAAAATTCTTTGTATCTCAAAATTGCAAATAAGCCCTTAGGCTAATAATGTCGCTTCTCTTTGTAGGACGAATGCTAGTTCCTATACCAAACTCCGTATGCTTGGCCCAAGAGCCTGTTAAGGTCAGACTAAGGGCGTGTTTGAATTGATTTTTTTTCAAAAAAATATTTTTTTCCTTGAAAAAGTTATATTATAGACTTGTTTGGATTGATTTTTTTTTTTTAGGAAAAAATACTTTTTTTCGAAAAATTTATATTAAATTTGTAATAACTATTTGATTTGGTTTCTAAAAAAATTGAAACTCTGAAAAAAAAAAAAAACTAAACTACAGCTTTTTTAGAAACTAGAATTTTTAACTTCTAAAAAAAAACTGTTTTTTAAAAGCTGTTAAAAAAGTGCTTTTGAAAAAAAATCAATCCAAACGGGCCCTAAATTTGCAATAACTATTTGATTTGGTTTCTAAAAAAGTTGAAACTATGAAGAAAAAAAAAACTCAAATACAGCCTTTTTTAAAAGCTAAAATTCTTAATTTCTAAAAAAAAATTTATTTTTTAAAAATTATTAAAAAAATACTTTTAAAAAAAATCAATCCAAATTAGTCCCAAGCGAGAGCTTCATTTAATTTCTGCCCCTTTCAATTGCTCGAGTAAACTCTACAATTATATTGATTTGGCCACTATCTCACATCTTGCTCTGCACCATTCAACGACAAATAGCCATATATCCATCCACGTCGTTTTCTCTAATACAGGCAACTATCAAGTGCATACACGCACACACACATATGAGCACAACGTCCACAGTAATATTTTGATTGTCGAGGTCTTACAAAAAGAGCAAACGACTGGATTTTATTCTTCGAATAGATTCCGGTCAAATCAGTAGTTTATTTAGAGAAAAAATTAGATAATCTTTTTAGAGAAGAAGATGGTCCAATTTCACTTTGCTTTACCTTGCATTTGAGGGGGTATTTATAGGATTATTTTAAGGGTAGACTAATTAGCCAATTTCACTTGGCTAATAATGACGGTGACCTCTCATTAGCCAATTTGGTTCCCTGTCTTTTCTGACAAGAAAATGAAATGAATAGGGGACACTAGATCAAGTGTCAGTCATAGTTAAGTCGGTTCTGTATCACGTTAGACGTGTCAGTCCTATAACTATAGCTTCTTAGATGTCTGCGATTACCTAATAGAATGCCTATTGGACGTGGACCTACTTAGGCGAGGTTCGCCATGGACCTATCTCCAGTGAGATCCACCCGTGAATGTTCATCAGCCATTTAGATGTGGTAGTGTTCTAATCGCTTTTTTAAATTTGGTAATTCAATTCATTAGGAAAAAAAAAAAAGCCCAATTAGGTATTGACCAGGGAATAAGTAGGGCTTTTTGAACAAAATCAATGTGAGAAGGTTTTCTCTAATTTCTTTCTATCGTTGGTCCTTTCAAGCCCTTCCTTTGGCTAAAGGAAATCCTTTTAAAGTAGAATTTCATTTGTAATCTATCAACCTATATATTAAAAACTCCTTGATCTTTTTTTGGTCATATCTAGATATTAGATAGTTTAAACTTTATCAAGTATCTTACCAAGTATTTACATAATAATGTGGTTTAAGAATAAAATAGAAGATACAAAACATGTATAGCAAGATGTTTCTATTTCAACTAAAAATATTGTTAAAACACAACTAAAACTATTTTGCTGAATTACATTATCCTCCAATGGATCTGTAAATTAATACCATTTGCAACTTTTCTTAAGCATGAAGGAGTTAGTTGATCATTTGCCACATATTAAAGAAGATCATCAAAAAAGGTAGGAACTTTTCTTGATTTCTATCCTGAAAAATTGGGCTTCATAAAGCCTGTAATGAAAGTCTAATCACAGCCCAAACATTCTAAAACCGCAAGCCCGATCACAAACGGCGTCGTTGGTTTATCTAGAAGACCGAGACGACGTAGTTTTGTAGAAGCCAAGGGGCAAAATGGAAAATACGCTGGAAGAAGACAAATGAGGCAGCTGCACTTGGAGCAATCCACACACACTCTCTCTATACGATTTACACACACACACACACACACCCCACACTGAAAAAGCAGAAAAAAAAATACTCTCATCTGCTTCTCTTTTAACCTTCTGCTCCTAAACTCCGCGGCTAGAATCCGAGGAGTTTCGGATAAACACTTTACTTTAAACATTGACAAAATCTCTCAGATCTTCCTTGATCATTTTCACTGTTTCAGGTATATATCATCTATACATATATATATATATATATATGTATATGTGTACGTGTGTTCATATAAATATGCTTTTGTGTTTTTCTTTTTTGGGGTGTTGTGATAGTTTGACCCGGTGGTGAAACGCCACCGTATGCGTGGTTAGGTGGTAATTGATTTTATCTTGTAATAGTTTTTTTCTTTATTTGATTCCATTTGATTTGATTTGATTCGATGATGGGTCTGGATCGTTTTGAGGATCTATGTGGTATTTGGCACTAGTTGATGTAAAGATTTGATCTTTTTCGCTTTTTGACTTTTGGGTTCTTGCTATTCTCCTTTTTCTCTTTTTGGTAAGGATTTGGTTTTACTTATGAAGGTTTATTTATGTTATTTTGTGTGAAATATGGTGAGCTCAGAGAGTTGCGAGAATAATTGGGTCTTAATAAGCTAACTTATCTGTGTGATGGCGGGTTTGGAATAATTGGGTCTTAATATTATGGGGGTCTTGGTGAGTTCCTAATAATTGAATCCTTAATAAGCTAGCCTTACCAATGTTATGGTGAGTTTGTAATAATTGGGTCTTGATAAGCTAACATTATCACTGTTATGGTCAGCTGGTAATAATTGGATCGGCCAATTGAATTTCGTATTGATTATCTGTATGTGTTTACTCATTGGCATTTTGTGATGAAGTTTGGATCTTTGTGTCATGTTCTGAGCTTTTCCATTTTCGGGCTTTAGTCAAAACAAAATGAGAATGCTTATTGGATATATGCCGCATTTATGGTGTTAGTTTCGTGTATCTTTCATTTGAATGTATTCTTTGCAAGCAGCTTCTTACTCAAAATAGAGATTCTTCTTCTCTAAATAAGGTCATGTGCCTTCATCTACTTGTCACTTGTGATTAGGTCCAATTTTTAACGTGAAGATGGTCCTTCTGAGGTGTCCTGTATGCATCAAATTTCATTGTTCTTCATACTAATACATTAGACTGATACATTTTCTCAGTTCAGTTCTCCATTCTGTGCTTCTGTTGCCTGAGGGCGGGTAGTTTTCTTTTTTACCGAGGACAAGGCAGTTAAAGAGAACCAAATACTGCTCACCTCTCTTTATGTGTATCTTTTCCAATTTATTAGTATGTATTCAATTTTACTTGTCCCTCAGTCAAATGCTTTATGCCTGATGTCTACACTGCTTACTTGCTTCAGTCATGGCTGGAACGGCAGCTGAAGGTTCCCAATTTGATGCTCGTCAGTATGATACCAAAATGAATGAGCTGTAAGTCTTGGCTTTCCCATTTGCTCTTTTTTTTTTGGGGGGGGGGCTTTTTATTCCATGATAAAAATAATCCTGCCATTTTGTTTTGCATTTTAGTGGCAATGGTGATAGCTTGCCATTGATGCCATAAGAACTCTTCCTTAATTATCGTTTTAGTTGCATTGATTTTGTATTGATGGTTGCAGGCTTCAGGCTGATGGGCAGGATTTCTTTACAACTTATGATGAGGTGTATGACAGTTTTGACTCCATGGGATTGCAAGAAAACCTTTTGAGGGGCATCTATGCTTATGGTATTATGAGACATTCTTTTTGTTTCCTGGTAGTTGTGCATATAATATTATCTTTTTTCCCTTGGGAAAATCAATCTTCTCAATGAAATACTTGTGATCAGTAAGATATCCACTAAACTACTTTGAAGTGCCTTTTATGGGTTTGGCCAACTGGCATAATTTTGTTCTGGTTTACTATGTAAAATGTGTACCGTTGGTCAGATCTCATTTATCTAAAGATAAATGATGAAGGGTTCTCCTCTTTCATTAATTTCCTTGGGAACATGGAGATAAATGTTGCATCTGAATTGTTTTGAAGGTTTTGAGAAGCCATCTGCTATCCAGCAAAGGGGAATTGTTCCCTTCTGTAAGGGGCTTGATGTTATCCAGCAGGCACAGTCGGGAACTGGGAAAACTGCAACCTTCTGCTCTGGAATTCTTCAGCAGCTTGATTATGACTTGGTTGAATGCCAAGCTTTGGTTCTTGCTCCAACTCGTGAACTGGCCCAGCAAATTGAGAAGGTAATGCGAGCTCTAGGTGACTATCTTGGTGTTAAGGTTCATGCTTGTGTAGGAGGCACCAGTGTCCGTGAGGATCAACGCATACTTCAAAGCGGTGTTCATGTTGTAGTTGGTACCCCAGGTCGTGTCTTTGACATGTTGAGGAGGCAGTCACTTCGTCCTGCGTACATCAAAATCTTTGTATTGGATGAGGCAGATGAAATGCTTTCAAGAGGTTTCAAGGATCAGGTCCTACCATCCTCCTTTATTTTCAATTCTATGTCATCTTTTTGATAATGCAGAGTTTGGGTAGTGGTCAGTTGACTTTTTCCTGTCCATAAAACAACACGATCTTGTGTTACTAATAAAGAAGTGTTGCTTAGGTTTTACTGTTTGCACGATTGAAGAAGAACTGTTTTTTTTTTTGAGATTGTTGTAAAATGTTCTACACTGTTATCCTTGTTTGCAGTATTTTGGCCTGTCTTTGTAGAATCTTGTATCTATGTGTTCTGGGAACCATATCCTTCATATTTTCAGTAGGTTTTACGCCTGGGCTTGAAGTACAGCTTTGTAAGCCTAATGGTTTTCTTTAGACTGTTATATCTGACATTAGAATTTTGTTTTCAGATTTATGATATTTTCCAGCTATTGCCACCAAAGATTCAGGTTGGTGTGTTCTCTGCCACTATGCCACCTGAGGCCCTTGAGATCACCCGGAAGTTCATGAATAAGCCTGTGAGAATTCTTGTCAAACGTGATGAGCTTACCCTTGAGGGTATCAAGCAATTCTACGTCAATGTTGAGAAGGAAGAATGGAAGCTTGAAACACTTTGTGATCTTTATGAGACATTGGCAATCACTCAGAGTGTCATCTTTGTTAACACGAGGCGTAAGGTTGACTGGCTTACGGATAAAATGCGAAGCCGTGATCACACCGTCTCTGCCACCCACGGAGACATGGACCAGAACACAAGAGACATCATTATGCGGGAATTTCGTTCTGGTTCCTCTCGAGTGCTCATAACTACTGATCTCTTGGCCCGTGGTATCGATGTCCAACAAGTCTCTCTTGTTATTAACTATGATCTCCCAACTCAGCCTGAGAATTACCTCCATCGTATTGGACGAAGTGGAAGATTTGGGAGGAAGGGTGTTGCAATTAACTTTGTTACCAAAGATGACGAGCGGATGCTGTTTGACATTCAGAAATTTTACAACGTTGTAATTGAGGAGCTGCCAGCCAATGTTGCTGATCTCCTGTAATGCGGTTTTGACTTGGCAGGTAAATGTTCCTTTGTCTGAAGTAATTTATTATCTTACTTCTTAGGCTAGTTAAAAAATGTATCAGGCGTGCAGTTGGGAGATGCAGGTCCTGTGAGTTGCAAAAGGGACTTGCATTTTCCTACTTGCCTGAAGTTGGAATCTACTACTGGAAATTTTGTCTGTTTGGCTTTGTATTGTAAGTGTCCAAAATGACTGCAGATTTTGGATCATGTTTGAATTGACTTTACAGTTTGCTTTTATTCTCTGTGTATGTGAAGGATAGTAGTTTGCAAGTTATTGTTTGGTTTGTCGAACTTGGATCACATTTGTTTATCGTGCAATCATGTAGATTTTAGTTTTGATGGTTCTGGTCTTGTAGACGAACAATTGGGATATGATACCCTACTGGAGAGATTTTAGATACGCCGCAGTTAAAGCGACACAACACCGTTACTACAGCTATTACTGACTACCAAACGACGTTTTTGTTTGATGAAGTTTCTTATTATTACTTTAGTTATTGGATCATTGTTTTGGAGGATGTAATCTATGCCAAAATCATGGATCAATCTGCTGTAGCATTTCACCCCTAACCACAACTCATCTGCTCTGACTAGTCAAGCCAATAGGATGAACCGAAGTGGAGAGACTTGGGGCCTATGATTTATTAACAAAAAACCAGAATAGTAAAGTCTTTTGATTGAAAGTTTGTAGAGATTAGAAATTTGAGATGGCGAATACGATTTTAGAGATTCCCTTGGTAGACTTGACTTGATGTTGAGTTTACAAGAAGAGAGGTCTTTGAGGGACTTGGTGCTCATGTTGACATATGACTTTGGCGTCTTGCTACAACATTATCTGTTTCATCTGTTTAGATTTTTGTTCGTTTTTCATTATTCTGGATTTGGTAATTTTGTGATATTTTGTATTTTTTGTCATGTTATAAGAACATTTTTGATGGAAGGTGTTATAAGAATATTTTGTATATTTTGGCGCTTATTTGGGTGCTTATAAGCACTTAAAATACAGAACGATCTCCACCAACTTGTTGTAGAAGTACTTATAAGCTTCCATAATAAGCACTGCCAAATACACTAAGGCGCCCAAAATAAACACCGGAGCGTGAAAAATCAAAATGAACACTGGAAGGCAAAATAATAACATGCTCATGCACTGTGGGGATAAGTTGATAATAACCAACAAAAAAATCGTTAATGACGTTTTTTCTCTTTTTTGTGTATTTTTTAAATGCATATGGCATTAAATCTTATCTTTCAAAAATGGGTAAATGACTTATTTGGTCCTTTATCTTTGATTCTTTTGACAATCAAGTCCGTTATCTTTAAGATGTGATAATTTAGTCGTTATTTTTGTAATTTGTGACATTGTTAGTCGCAAACTTAAAAAAAGTAAAAAAATTAGGACTAATGTTGTTATAAATTACAAAGATAAGGGATTAATAATGTTACATTGTAAAGATAAGGATTAATATAGTTACAATTTGTAAAGATAAGTGATTGAAAAATGTTACTTTTTTCATATTTTTTGAATTTGGGATTAAAGGTGTCACTAATTGCAAAAATGTAAGAGTAAATTGTTACGTTTTAAAGATAAGGGACTTAATTATCAAAATGATTAAAAATAAAGGACCAAATAAGCCATTTGCCCTTTAAAAACTAAATTGTAGGAGGTTAACTGAGAAAAAAATAACATCAGGAAACAAAATATTATGCTATATATACATTTTAAACACGACGAAATATAAATTTAATTTTTTATATTTAATGAGTGTATAAAATGTCTTTTCTCCGAAAGTTTGTGTGTTTTATTATTGCATCATTTTCATGCTCTGAATTTCAAATAATATCATGTCTGGGCAATAAAAGAACTATTTTTCCAAAAGACGGTGATATTTCGAGTGGTATAGGTTGAGATTCTCTCTAGCTATAAACATGAAGTTTGGTTCCCTAACCGCACCCCTATAACACACACACACACACACACAAACAGTCCTCATTATTTAGAAAAAGTGTAATTTTAATTTTTATTGATTTGAGAAACTTGCTTATTTCTCAACATCTGTAAAAAGTGTCAATGAATCCTTGTTATTTCAAGATTGATCTATTTGATATCCAATATTTATAAAAAAAAGTATTAACTTAATTTTTATTTCGGCTCTTAAAGGTGATCATGTGACGAACACGTGACCGACAAGTGAGGATGACGTTGACATCTTTTGTAAATATTGAGAATCAAATTGATCATTTTTAAATAATAAGGATTAATTTGACACTTTTTACATTGTCAAATGTTAAATGGGTATTTTTTTAAATAATAGGAATGAAAATGACACCTTTCTAATCGATACCTTCGATGAAATTTTTCTTCTTCTTTTCTTTTTTTCAAGGTAGTCATACAGTGTCATTAAAGTAGATACAAGCGTATGGGTCAGACTAACCCAGTGCAATAAAAAACTACAACAAATAAAATCCAAACGAAAGAGGTCGATCAGTCACGTAAAAGCCGAAAATCTTGGTTTTTTTTCACTTCATATGGATCATGAGTTTTACGCTTGGTTAAAGTTTTTTTTTTTTTTTAGTTGTGAAAAATAAAAAGGAAAATACTCGGGAGAGGAATTGGTGCCAATTCTATTGAGAAGGTGTTTTTGGCTTGGCTTCTTTTGGTGCTCATAAGCATTTCAAGAAAAACACCATCTCACATATTTTTTACGATTTATTACTTATAAGTCACAAATTGAACAATAATCTCAAAAATGCATTCGACACAAATCCAGGTGGATTTCTGCTGGGGGCGCTATGGACAAAACCAGATAAGAATGATCTACAAGAGAGAAAGCGACAGGCTTCATCAAAGGTGGGTACGCACTAATGCTCAAGTTATTGTGTAATCGAAGGAAAATGAATTAACTAATAACTCGAGAAAATTCAAGTGTTTCGTTGGTGCATTTGTTACGTCAAGTTTTTCAAGAATGCTTGGAGCTTTAGACATTTGTGGCCCATACTCTTGGATAATTATTGCTGACTTGTTGGATTTATGGAATGTTAACACTAGGCCATAGGCCTCGCAGTTATGTTGGTGGGACAGTAAAGGCCTTTCATGGTGGCTTTGGGCTCAAGATGAGGTCCGACATCGGGGTCTGGCTCCAGTAGAGTACCTTTCGTTGGCTCTTTGATCGGACTAAACAAATCAATGTATCATGTATGTAACTCCTACTGTCCGGTGAGTGTTAGAGGGTGTTTGACTTTATTTATTTGGTGCTTATAAATACTTAAATAATAAAAAAAAATATAAAAATATATTCTTTTAAGCGTTTATAAACACTCAAAATAAGCAAAACCAAACACCCTCTTAGTCTTAATTCTGCTTGGCATGCAAGCACTGCAAATACTGTGAAAGCTCTTAGCTCTCATTTCCAAAATCTGGCACTTTTCTCCTTTCAAGTGATGCAGCACTTGTGCACGCAGATATATAGTTGTCTCTTCGGGGTGCGGGTCTTCTTTGGTGCCGAGACCACTTAGAGGGTGTTTAGTTTTGTTTATTTTGGGTGCTTATAAGCACTTAAAAAAAAGTACTCTCTTACATATTTTTTACTATTTAAGTGCTTATAAACACTAAATAAACAAAGCCAGACACCCTCTTAGAATAATCCAAATTAGTCCTAAGCACCTAGTACAAAGGAGTTCTTCGAACTCACTAAAAATATGTTTGTGGGAACACATAATGATACATTCCAAGAACAAGTTGTTACTCGAGACAATAAAAATCACACTACTTGTGGAAAAGGGGGTTCCTTGATATTAAGGTTGTCACTATATGTTTACTCTATAAACAACCGATCAAGACGGAACCCTACTCTACCAAATGTCCATAGGAACTTGTGAAAAGTCGTAGATTGAATTGTTTGACAAATTTAGGTGGAAAATTTTGTGTTTTGAGGGTTACAAGAACTCTAAAATATGTCGAAATCTTCACATTATTTGTTGTTGATCTTGCTGGAGAAAATCAAATCAGTTTAGGTTGTGTTCCACCATTTTGTTATATTTCAATTGTTAAGTTATAAAACTTTTAACTATAAAATTTTTAAAAAAATATATAATTTCTGACACAATTATAATCGTCAATTAACAGTAACATCTTTTTACTGCCAGACAACTATAGATTGCTTTCGAAGCAGTGGCAACCTATATGATCTGAGTTCTAGAACCGAGAGCACGTGTAGAAAAGCTGAAATGGACCCTTCCAGTGGTCGACATTAAACAATTTCCATATACAATTGACATCCATATGAACCATTACTGTTACTCTTGGAATTTCTTGAATCAGATACATCTTATGATTACTACACACCACGGCGCAACCAGATGCGCATACATCATCAATTGTTAGAAGCATGCCTCAAGAAAGAGGCTTATAGCATTCTGTATAGGCCATAAAATCCTTACCCTTTAAATAATTGGTGGGGTTCACCAGATTGGTGCTTGCTGGTATTCTAGAGGCCAAAAAACATGTTCTTCAGTATGATACGAGTGACCGATCGAATCATTCTACTAAGAGCATGTTTGAATTGGCTTTCTTTTCATTAAAAAAATGCAACCCTAGTGAAGAAACATTTGCGTATAAGTCTCTCGTAGACGAACTTTTTATAACATGACTTTAACGAGTAGAACGTTTTAAACAATTTTTCTACAAGATGGTAGTGTTTTTTCAGTTCATTTATTTTCATGTTTGGTATTGTTTCTTAGAAAAATCCCTTTTGGAAATGGACAACTATAAGTCGTTTTAAAGGTTTTTTTGGTTGAAGGTTAATGTCTTTTAGCTCATTTATTTAATTTCTGTGGTTGTTATTTGTTCATACAAATTCTCTTTCTTGAAATTCTTGTTGTTTGTGATTGTATCAGAACTTGCTGCTCTGCTGTTTTACTCTAGAGGACACCAAATGAGGGGCTCAAGAAGAATTTTCTCCATAAATTGTGTCTTTGAATTAGAAATAGCAATTATAGAAGTGTGAGAAAGAATTATAGAAATTAATCATTACTCTTTGGCACATGTTGATTTGTTGTGCCTGGCTGTAATTATAAATCATTAGCATGAAAACTTGGAAAACTTAAAACTATTTTAGTAATAACTTAATCGAGAAATATCACTTTGAGAGAAAGTCAATTGACAAAATTCGACCATCAAATATTCAGCGAAATTCAATTACCAATTGGTAAACTTCGGGTGCAATAACCCTTTTTAAGACGATTACATCAGACAAGGCAAGACACTTAACCTGATGGTCGATGTGGCTCGAACTCATGTACTAGTAATGTTCTCTCCACGCCTTTATCATTAGGACATCTTTAGAAGACCATTTATCATATTTTTCTTATTATAACTAGCGAAACAGATTTTCACTATTTTAGGTAGTCTAATTTTTCATTTTAATTTTTATTTGAAATCCCGACGCTAATTCAATCCATGTATCTAGTGAAACCTAAATACAAACGACCACTCCGGTGGCGGGGGGGGGAATAATCTTACTATTTGAAATACTCACTAAATAATCTTTGGAAAAAATGCATATGTTTTTTGCTTTGTATAAATGTTAACTAAAAGAATCAAATAAAAGATGCTCTAAAAGTCGTTGCACGAATTAGTCTATGCGTGAATGTCAATAGATAGTAGCATTAGACTTAGACCATTGACTGGTCCAACACCAAACACTTTCATGTTCTATTAAGACAACTTAAATCAAATTCTCCGACCTAATATATTGACCGTAGGAAAATATTTAATAATTATAAATTATTTATATTGTCTTATTATAATTATATTCAAAGTTAAATTTCAATTAGGTATCAAAATCAAGTAAATATTCAAACCCAACACTCCAATTTTCAAAGTCGAAAAGATACATCGACATTACATAGGTCCATTCTCTTAAAATCTCTTTGCTTTTGCTTATTTTACGATTTATAAGTTCTTTAAAAAAAAAACATTCCTTACATTTTTTTTTTTTTCTGTTTACAATTTATAAGTCCGAAAAAAGGCTGTTAATAATTCTCTCTTTCCTTAAGGAAAGCAAGCCGCATAAGCGATTTCTCTACTTTTCTTCTCTTCCCCGCCTACCCAAAATCCAGCAAGCCATCCAAGAATCTCTCAACCACCAAAGAGAATCCATGGATGGTTACAGATCAAAGTCTTATAAAGATGATAGGATGCAGATGGAGAGGTATTATGGGCCCACCACCATGGCTTCTTCTTATTCATACAATGATTTCAGGTCATATAGTGCTTCTTATGTCCCATCATCATCCTACGGCAGCGGCGGTGGCGGTGCACCACCAGGAGGGATGAAAGATTGGAAGCTGAAGAAAAGCAAGAAGAGCAGAGGAGGAGGGTCGACTTCAAAGTCATGGAGCTTTAAAGACCCAGGGTTTCAGAGGAAGAGAAGGGTGGCTAGCTACAAAGTCTACTCTGTTGAAGGCAAAATCAAAGGCTCTGTAAGGAAGAGTTTCAGGTGGCTTAAATACAAGTATTCACAAGTTATTTATGGATGCTAATCTTTCTTGTTCATCCAAAGGATTGGGGTACTCCCTTTTTATCATCTGCTGTTTTTTTTTTTCCTTCTTTTTTTTTTTTTTTTGTGATGAACCATTGAAATTTTGTGTATTAAGCTTGTCAAGATGTTAATTTTTACATGTGGAGTTTTATATGAAGATATAAGTTGTTTGTACATTATATCTATATTGATGATGATCATCTTCTATAATTTGGCATAGTGGTTTTAATCTTTTCTCATATATAGTGTTTTATGGAAGTCAATAATGTTGCCTGTTCATTGCCAAGCCTACTTGTATTTTAAAAAGCAAAAAAAGAAAAAACAAGTCCTTATGTGATTTATGAATTATGCCCATACCATTTCAAACTTTAAGAATTCTTTTGGCAAGTGTTTGATATCTTTCTTGTGCTAGATTATATTCTTTGATATCTGGAACCTGCCTTCATGAACTGGTATGTTAGCTTCTGTATTAGTTTGTGACTGCTTGTTTGCAAAGATGTGAGGCTTTACAAACATTACATATGTTTCAAATTGAGTCGAAACCAAATTGAAGCCACTTTTCTTATATATATATATATATATATATATATATATATATACACACACACATAGAAATTCCTTAATTTAGTTATGAAAAATATGTATGGCAACAAGTGCCGTTGCTTAGAAATCTAGTTCGTCACACTTGTTGCCTCCTGCAAGCGCAGACCCCGTCAACCTTTAGCCTTACGTAGTTGATTGTTTCTTGATGGCATAACTAGAAAATATCATCTAGACACTAGTTCCAAATGTTTTATACCCTGATTTTTTTTATCACTGTTAATATTAGTATTGACAAAAAGTTTTTATGTTATTAGAATAATTCTTACTAAGCTTCCCCAAGTTTTTTTGGATTTCTAGTTACACACTGAGTGGTGGTAAAGAGATAGTTCAATTATTTGATTTTCACACTTGACAGTTCTAATGATTGCATGACTATATTATCACTTCACTACGATCTTCCAATACGAGACTGAGTGGATTCAAAACTGAGCGCCTCGGAACTCCTGATATAGATAAGAGTTCTGTGAGTTTGTTACCATTTAAACTGCAAATTATTAGGTTGCTGGGCATTGCAAAGTTTATCGTATGGTTAGATTTGGTACCATGATTCTACATACTGGAAATTAGCTCGATTGTTGAACTGCAGTATGTAGTTTTGAACTCTAATAATTAAATTCTTTATAGTATGATTTTATTTTTAGTGCTGTTCAGTTGCGCACCTACCAAGAAATTTGACAGATTTTTGCCACTGTTTTTGTAAATACCGTTGAAATAATCAATAATGATAAAGTAATAATACAATCATGTCGAAATAATCTATCATTAATTATTGTTGATCTTTTTCATACCGTAAAATATGTTCAAATTATTGACTAACTAAATAGGCATAAACCCCCTACCTGAACCATGTTTGAAGTTTTAGAAAATCTACTAATCAAATGCTGTAAGAGCGGACCACACAACCTATGACGATGGATACAAAATTTGTTATTTTCACCATGCTTTTGTATAGCCTCTGTACATCATAAAGAAAAAGATTTTGAGTGACTAACAAGCACTTGAAACATTTAAAAACCTAGTTTTGATTACTAAAATCACTTTCGTGCTAAGAATCACAGGGGTATTTTGGAGCTAAGTTCGACAGATTGGTTGATTTGTTAAACCAAAGAGTGACATATTCCTATGGGACGATGCAGTTTGGTACAACTTTTGTTGACTTGTAACCCACAACTTTGTTTAGATATGATCGTTTTCTGTCCATTATAATAAAGTAATCCATTCATATTACAATTTGCTACATGCTCTACTTGTCGTGACTTTAGATAAAGCATCCCTCATATGCTTTTTATTATTTGTAACTTATAAGTCCCAAACAAGCCTAGCCAAACAGACCGTACCTATCAATATAATCTATAACTATAATAAAGCTGATGCCCACTATTAAGATTTTTTCTCCAAAATTTCTATTGCCAATTTTTCAAAAGTTGAATGATCAGCTACAAGCCAGCACGGCTTATGTTTATTAGAATTTTCATGTCATTAAAGATGGGGGAAAAAACTTCAAACTGGCCTACTGGTTTGACCACCCAAACAAGACCCATCCAAGCAGGACCCATCTAGTGATTGAAATTGGTGGAGTGATCAAACCACGCTACCCGTTTGAAGAGCTACCCTTAAAGATGATATCTTTAAGATATTATTTTATTCTTTCCATGTTCAAACTTAGAGGTTGTTTGGATTGGTTTATAAAAAAGTTACGTAAAGTACTTTTGACTTTAAATGGCTTTTTTTATTATCAACTTTAAGTAATTACGTGTTTAAATAAAAGTTGTAGATATAAAAATAAGTATCTACATGTTTGATTAAAGTGGGTTAAAAAGTAAGTTATATAGTTAAAATAACTATTAAGGACATTAAAATAGAATTTAAAAAAGTGAGTATAAGATAAAAGAGTAAAGATATTTTAATAATAAAAATAAAAAAGTAAGGATAAGATAGTAAATGATTTGGTCAATTTTTTTTTAAAGTGCTTAAAGTCATAAAAAGCAAAAACTGAGGTTGAGCAGCTTTTTATTTTCTACTTAAAGCCACTTAAATAAAGCACATTTTTAATTAAAATAAATACTTTCATTAGCTTAAATTAGGCTTTAAGCAGGTTTGACCAGAAAAAAAGTCAAACTAAACACCCTCTTAGTGTGGAAAGTATTAATTTTTATTATCTATTAAGATAGTACTAACTTATAATATCAATGTATTTTGATCTTGTATCAATTTTATATTTTATATAATTTGTTAGAAAATAATTACAAAATTTTACATTTCTTCTTTAAAGTATTTGAAATACTTTCAATTCCAAAGCAACATTTAGTATGCAACAATATAAAAATGAATAAAGAATCTAATTTGAGCCAAAAAAATTAAACCACCGAATATTATTTTCAATTATAGATGCTTCAAATTTGATCAATACAACAAATTATTTGCATAAATCTACAAATACCTAATTTTGTGCATCACACGGGTAACTTGCTAATTTACTAATATTTACAATCAAATATTGTTAAGGGAGGCTTTCAGACAATGGTTCAAAAATAACCAAGTTCTTTTGAATAATTCTCTCTCAAGTAAACTATCAATCCCTATGAAATATGAGGTTCTCAAGTTAACACTAGGATTGCCAATAGAGCAGGGTAAGGTAGAGTTCACAAACCTCTACTCTGCACTTGTTAAAAATTCACCTACATCTGTCCTGCCCTACACTTAATACTGGAGTTCTCCTACTACTACCATGCCGGCCCCTACTAGTTTGAACCCCCCTCCCCCCAAATGGGGGCACTAATCAACAAAAGTCAATGAGGCGGGAGCATTAGGGTAAAACCCCTACTTATTAATGACATAAGAATAAATATAACAACAAATAAATTATGCACCAAACTTTAATACATTGCATACAACTCTAACACATAAAATTCAACAAAATTTAATATTATGTCCGAACTCTAATACATAAAATTACATCCAAACTCTAACACATAAAATTTAACATAAACTTATAACAATAACGCATTGAATCTGAACTTACTCTAAATCATCAAATTCAAACTCCAAGCTTCAAATTTAAAACATACATAATAAGACATAAATCCAGTACATATTAAATGTAACATTAACACAAATAACAAGCTTCATTATCACAAATAAGAAGCTCCGCTCCTAGACAGTGGTAATTGTTGAGTTGTTTGACTTAACTGCTTGAATATTGCCATCTTTATCATGAAGAATAGACACAAGTGGTGGTTGTTCATTATCTAAAGGAAAAGAATGAAAAATTATGGAAAGAGATCAGTAACGATTTATTTATTCAATAAAATCAAAGTTATTTAAGCATATATAGAATACGTACCTTTATTTAAATCTGCCAACAACTAATTCTGGACACAAGTAAGTGCTTATACAGTCATCAAAAGAAACATATTGCAATGTGAACTGAGTAATCTATGACTCGTGCTAAAAGTAAATTCTGAAGCAACTATAGAAACTAGAAGTGCTAAGTTATCTCTTGCTATTATTTGCAATACTAGATACTTCAAACCATTAGTTTTCCACCAAGCAAGAATATCAAACTTTGAATCTCTACTTAAGTCCTTATCTTCAAGATAGTGATCTAACTCTGATCGAAATATAGTCATCCTTTTCCTTGAAACAAATTGGTTAAATTAGGCTAGATTATCATTTGATGTATCCGTACTATTTGAAAGGACACAAGATATCTAGAGTCTAAACTATTATTTTGCTTCTCTTCTCTTAGTTATCCTGGTATTGTTGAAGCAATTGATTCATGATGGACTTCACTTTCTTTAACTCCCCATCACACCTTTCTCCATAAATTTTCTCAAAAGTAAAATATATCTCCAATTTATACCTGAGATCTAAATTGATGCAACTCCTAATAAACTATAAGCCACATCATAATACTTCTTAATTTTTCCTCCATCTTTATAGCCATTGCCTTAATCATCTCATCTCTACTAACTTTTGAATCATTTAAGTGTTAATCTAATTTGACAAACGTTTGTAAAGTAGAGATTTTCTATGGGATAATTTGTCCGTAAAAGTAGCTTTGTCATATCATAAAAAACTTTTAACTTTCCATAAACTTCTTTTACAATCTTGTTCTTCTTCATTAGGGCAAGATAGATATTTAGGTTCTTTAGCCTTCAAAAGGAAAAAACAAAGATCTATACCTCAAGGAAATGTCAGGCATCAAGTATATAGAATTCCATCTTGTTGGACAATCAAGTTCTAAGATTTTTGTAAATGAAATTTTCAAAGCCTATGACCAATCTCCCAAAAAAAAATTCAACTCTTTTTTGAATAACTGTCTAAAAAAGTACACTATCTCTAGCTTTCTCAATTGCATCCTTAACCACACTCAAACCATCTTGCACAATTAAATTCAAAACATTTACACTTCTCATGTGAAAAAAAGCTCCATATACCGTAAAATTGGACTCACCGATTCTTTCAAAAACCAAAGCTGCAACATTGTCATTATAGCTAATATTATCCAAGATTAGTGTTGCAAACTTTTGATCAATGTTCCACGTAACAAAGTGTCCTCCAATGTCCAATCACAACTTCTGAAGTATGTGAAGCTGGCATATAACGAAAACTAAATGTGGAAAACATAAAAAGAAAATTAAATTAGACAATATATGATGTTATTAAAGCTAAAAATATAAAAGATACAAAAAATAAGAAAATACCTTTTAATGCACTTATGTAATGTCCAAGAAATATATAAGTAGTGTACACTAACATCCATATACCTTTTTCTTTTTATTAGAAGCAGTCCGCATATCAATTGTGATTGAAATTCTACTCTCGTTTGCTCTAACATATTCTTCACCTTTTTCTTTTCAATCTCGTAGATTTTCAAGATGTCACACTTAATAGTATTTCTAGCAGACATCTTGAACAGTGGTTGAAGGTTATACATGAATGTCTTAAAAGTCTTTATGATCCACCATACATAAAGGATACTCGTGCATAAATATTAGCCTTGCAAGGTCTCCTCTTGACAAAGTTTGATCAAAAATTTCATAAACAAGTGTGTTTTTTCCTTCCACCTTCCATGATTACTTTTGAGTACTATAAATTCAAGAAGTCCCAACATGACCTTTACCAAACAGTGCTCAAAAGTAATGATGGAAAGGTAAAAGGAAGAACACATTTGCTTATGGAAATTTTGATCCAAAATTGTTAAAAGGGGACCTTACAAGGATGATAATTATGCACAATTACATTGTGTGTACGATGGATCATGCAAGTTTTAGGACATTCATGTATAATCGTCAACCACTATTTAAGATGCCTATTAGAAATACTATTAAGTGTGACATCTTAAAAATATATGAGATTGAGAAGAAAAAAGGTGAAGAATATGTTAGAGGCAAACGGAAGTAGAATTTCGAACTACTTCTAATCAAAAGAAAGGATATATGGCTGTTACCACACAATACTTGGATAATTCTTGTACACTACAAGAGTGCACCATAAGGTTTTTTTTTTTTTTTTTTGTATCTTTTTTGTTTTTAGCTTTAATAACATATATATTGTGTAATTTAATTTTCTTTTTATATGTTTTCTATATTTAGTTTCCACTATGTGTCAGCTTTACGTACTGCAAAAGTTGTGACTGAACATTTGACGGACACTTTGTTGACATGAAACATTGATCAAAAGCTTGCAACACTTACAGTGGATAATGTTAGATATAACGACAATGTTGCAGCTTTGGGTGTTGAAAGAATTGGTGTTCAATTTTATAGTTTATGGAGCTCTTTTTTACATGAGATGTTGTGCAAATATTTTGAATTTAATTGTTCAGATAGTTCGAGTGTGGTTAAGGATGCAATTAAGAAAGTTAGATATAGTGTAATTTTTTGGATAGCCACTTCAAAAGAGTTGAATCTTTTTTAAGATAGTAGTTGGGCTTTGAAAATTTCAGTTACGAAAAAACTTGGAACTTGATTGTTCAACAAGATGGAATTCACATACTTGATGCTTGATACTGACTTTCAGTATAAATCTTTGTTTTATAGTTGAAAGTTGAAGAGCCGCAATATCTATATTGCCTTAATAAATAATAAGAATGGACTTTGCAAAAAAAGTTTGTGGAAAGTTAAAATTTTTTTATGATGTGAGAAGGCTATTCTCAAAGACAAATTATCCCACAGCAAATTTCTATTTTACTAATATTTGTCAAATTAGATTAACATTAAATGAACGGGAAGTTAATAGAATGAGATGATTAAGGCAATGACTATGAAGATGGAGGAAAAATTTAAGAAGTATTAGGATGTGGCTCATAGTTTATTAGGAATTGCCTCAATTTTAGATCTCAGGTATAAATATAAGTTGTTGGATTTTTATTTTGAGAAAATTTATGGAGATAGATATGATGAGGAGTTGGAAAAGGTGAAGTCCATCATGAATCAATTGCTTCAACAATACCAAGATAAACTAGAGAAAGAGAAGCAAAATAGTAATTTAGAGTCTACATCATCTTATGTAATTTTAGATAGTGTGGATACTTCAAATGATTATCTAGTCCAATTTGACTAATTGGTTTCAAGAAAAAGAAAAAGGAAAAGGAAGATTGTATTTCATTCAGAGTTGTATCATTATCTTGAAAATGATGTCTTGCCTCGAAATCCAAAGTTTGATATTCTTGCCTGGTGGAAAACTAATGGTTTGAATTATCTAGTATTGCAAATGATAAAAGAGATATCTTAGCATTTTCAGTTTCTACAGTTGCTTCAAAATCTACTTTTAGCACCAGTGGTAGATTACTCAATCCACATCGCAAAAGACTTCTTCCTATGGCTCTAGAAACATTTACTTGTGCCTAAAATTAACTGTTGGCAGATCTCAATAAAGGTACATATTCTATATATGCTTAAATAACTTTCATTTTCTTAAATAAATAAATAGGTTATTGGTCTCTTTTTGTACTTTTTGATTATTTTTCTTCAGATAATGAACAACCCCCACTTTGTGTCTATTCTTCATGATGAGAATGACAATATTCAAACTGTTGAGTTAGGCAACTCAACAATTACTCATGTATAGAGGTGGAGCTTCTTCTTTATGTTAATGATAACATTTAATATGTGTTCAATTTATGTCTTATTATGTACGTTTAAATTTGGAGTGTAGAGTTTGAATTTGATGATTTATAGTAATTTTGGATTTAATGTGTTATTGTTGTAAGTTTATGTTGAATTTTATGTGTTAGGCTTTGGATGTAATGTTGAATTTAATGTGTTGAAGTTTGGATGTAATGTTAAATTATGTCGAATTTTATGTGTTAAGAGTTTGATGTAATGTGTTAACATTTGGTGTGTGATTTATTTGTTGTTATATTTATTTTTATGTTATTAAGAGGAAGGGTTTCACTTGATACAAGTGGGGGTAATAAGTAGATGATTTTTACCCCAGTACTTCGGACCCATTAATAGGGGTGAGCAAAAACCGAACCGAACCGAAAATCGAACCTAACCGAATTGAGTTCGGTCTATTCGGTTTGGTTATTTGATCTATTCGGTTCGGTTCGGTTATTTTCTTAAAAAATTTCGGCCTATTCGGTTCGGTTTGGTTAGTATGAAAAATGACCGAATAGACCGAATTAACCGAATTGTATTTTTATATATTAAAAATATTTAATATTTTGTACATCAATTAGGATTTATATATTGTTTATTAGAATTTGTTTATATAATTATGCTTCATTATATATTGTTTATGATATATTTAATGAATAAGAGTGATTACTTTAGGTTTATTGTATTTTTCTTGCAACAATTTATCCCATTTTATTTCTTTTTTTTTTAAATTATTGGTTAATTTCGATTTTAACCAACCGACCCGAATAGACCAAAATATATTTCGGTTTCGGCTTATTCGGTTTTTAGACAATTCGGTTCGGTTCGGTTCGGTTCGGTTCGGTTCGGTTAAAAACCGAATGCTCACCCCTACCCATTAACTTTTGTTGACTTGTGCCCTGTAAGAGAGTGGTGGGATTTTCTTAAACTGGCAGAGGCACAAATAGTAGTAGGGGAAAACCCCTATACTAAGTTTAGAGGTGGGATAAGGGTAGGTGAATTTTTAACAGGTGCAGAGTAAGTGTTTGTGAGCCCCGCCTCTACCCGCTCTGTTGATAACCCTAACCACAAAAATATTTACATTGACAACCATGCACGATCCGTTTTTTATGTTCATTGTCGACCCTAACCACAAAAATATTTACATTGACAACCATACACGATCCGTTTTTTATGTTCACTGTCGACGACATTTCACTTGGTTATTGTACTAGGAATTGTGAAGGAATCAAAAAATCGGTCAAGAACTTCTGGATAGGAAAAAGGTTAAAAAGGAACAAAGAAAAAAGAAAGAAGAGCAAAGAATCTTTGCCGTGACTAGAGAAAGTCCTTTCATTTAGCTCATAAAAATGAAGGGCCCCCAATTTTTTGTTAAAATGGTCCCTAGCTTCGCAGACGTCAACTCATGTCAAACTTGTAGGTAAACTTTAAACAGTTCCTGACTTTTCTATGGTTTTGGAGACCGTTAGAGGTCAACAAAAGATGGTTTTAGGGTGGGTTGCCACGGAAGTATGGCAGATTTGCTCGCGTGTAAGGTTGAATCAATCAAGAGGCTGTTCTCTTAAGGATCAATCTCAAGACGTCTTGAACCTTTTCAACCAGACCACGTCTCTTCTTGCAGAACCATGGGTCTCGGGTTCTTGTAATCGAAAACTTAAAATGAGTAATAATAATAAAGACCTTGACACAATCAACATATCCTCCATTGTTTTGTATAGTCATCAACCAGCAGGTGTGTCCTATAGCTAGGCCAAGAGCCACCTTAAAAACTCCACAAAAGTAGACTAACCCATATTCAAAGGCTGCACAGAATTTTCAATGATGACCTACCAGATTAATAATTGCCAACTTGTTGTGAAGTACATAATAGCTGAATTTCAAACCAAACATCTTAGAAAAGGCGCTTTAGAGCATTTGGCCCCCTGAAATACACAGGGCCTTGTAGAGTAGCATGTGAATTGCAATTGGCACATTCTACCCGGGACACTCTTGCTCAGGAAAGATGTAATAGTTACCATGCTAACATGATTAGATTACAAAAATGTGTACCAGAGAAGCTGTGGCTCTGCAATTTGGGACAAGTTAGTGTCCCATAGGTTTGCATTTCCCACTTTTCCAGGCTTTCATGAAAGGGTTCTAGGTCTCTGAGAATCGTGTATTAAAGGATGAAATTTAATTGCTATATCATGAATCTGATGAACATGTCGATGAATATGATGTCAATTCAATCTTCAAGCCAACCTACAAATATCCATCCAATCTTCTCCAGCTGTAACACGTTGGCCAATGGTATGATAATTCATACCTAATGTTCAAAACTGACCAAATAGTCCATAGAAGTATCGTACGTGGAGTACCATTTCTATATCTTTACAATGGCATGAAAGGAAGAGGTGTGGATCTTAGTAAGGAACTTGAAGAACAATCCTTCCCTGGCATCTATATTTCACTTCCTAGTTAAGGAGCTTCAATAGATTCACACACATGAAGAACCTATAATCTGGGCAAGCTTTAGTAGTCTTAAAAGCTAATTATGCTCTAATATTCCAAAGCAGGTGCCAATTAACTGAACTCTCTCAATCTCCTGGTTATGCACTCATGTGGCTTAGCAGATGTTTTTCACCATAGATTGATTTAAAAGTGAATATGTTCAGCACTGCTAGTTGTGCGTGGATACCATACCACATTTTGTAGCCAAGATTTGATCACTTATCATTCTCTCGGAACATGACTATCCACAATTGATCCAGGCTCATCTGCCTAGATGAAAAATCAACTTCTTCAGGGTGGAAAAGGATAACAAAGAAAGAGGCAAATGAACAAATTCTATTTTAAGTCCTATGGGCCTGGGCTTTTTATCAATCACAGAAGAAACAAATGGTAATTTCGAACCATCAAGAGCAAATGAATTATTCTTCCCCCCTTAGAGCGAACTTTAACCATCTTCCTTCAAACTAAGAAAAGAAAAGAAGAGCATAGAAGAAGTTTCTTCAGCTCATTGATACTTAATATGTTGGTGGCTAACTTACTGCTATATGGGACCTTTTCCTTTAAATTTTCAGACTGTTAAGAACAGCCTTTTGCACTTGTATGTACAATAATTGCATCTATAAGAACTATGTTTGTTACCAGCGATATGACCATAAACCAGTACATCAATTAACCCCCCAGTCTTTATAACTGAAGGAAGATGTGAAGAACAAACAAGAACAATTGTACTAAAACAAGAATTCAATGTATTACAATATATGTGCCCTATGTCAGCAAATTTCCATTATCAGGTATCAATTAGGGAAAAAGGCCTATCATGCAGAAGCGTTTTAATTTGGATTCTTCTTGCTTGGATAGTTAACCAATTGCTCAATCTGCCAGCTCTCATGAGGAGCAACATGGGTATGGGAAGGAGTGTATTGCTGCAAAATGAAAAAGATAAAAGAAACTGAGCATTTGTTTCAGTCTAATACAATCAATTAAAATGTTCAAGTGACAACTGCAGAAGGAAAAAGAAAAAGGAAAACATAACCTGCCAGATGAAAATATCATCAGGTTTGCTGTTTCAGTGTGATACGATTCCAAAAGAAGAGGGATGTCATTTTGGTTGGGGGACGGGGAGGCTTATTGGTATACTGTAAATGACTCTACATAGCAGCATCTTGAGAGCAAGGAAGTATGGCCTCCGCAAATTCCTATGCCATTATTGTAATTCCAATTAATTCCTTTTTTGGGAAGTTCCAATTAATTCCTTTTTTCTCCCTCAGGAGGCTTCAAGATCAAGCTTAATTCATTTTTTTTTTAATTTTAATGTTTGGTTTTGTGGAAATTAATGGTTATTTGAAACAATTTCTCCCATACTAATTAGTGGCAATGCAGAGAATTGCTAATTCATATGGTAGTTATGACAGCTTCCAACAAACATTATACTGTTTGAAAGAACTTGCACCAAACCTTAAACACAAAATATGTATAAGATAATGTTGACTGTACCTCCATCTCTATCATTAGTTCTTTCGCTGTAGGAGCAGAGAGAACTATTTGCCGGGCATGGGGCTTGATGAAACCTTCTTTGACACCATTGTCAAATAAAGCGAGCAGAGAGTTATAGTACCCATCAACATTGAGCAAGCCCACCTGCAAACACAAGTACATCAAAATATTAAAAGTTAATACATCCGATTATCACAGGATAAACAATTAGGCCAATTCTAAGTTACTGGTTTTTTATGAATTCCTAGTTGTGCCCATGTTATCATTTCGAGCAACTCTTCCATGGTTCCATATCCTCCTAAACAGTTGAGAACATAAAAATGGCCATTATTAGCATGTGGAGAAAATATCATAAAAGCTCTGAAAAAAGAAAGTTCTTCACACCTAATTACCTAAATAATTACCTGGAAGAGCAATAAAAGCATCAGCCTCCCGCGCCATTGCAGCTTTACGCTCATGCATGTCAGAAACAATTCTTACTTCTCCAACAGTTTCGCCAGATATCTGTCAATGCTTTCATGTGAACTTGGAGTACATCCAAATGACTCCATTCATAGCAAACCATACATAAATAGTTCCACTTGGAATAGCTTTACATTACAAACACTAGATCATTTATTTCATCTTTTGAATCATCACCAGTAATTGTTAGGGTTACATTGCACAACACTGATAATATTAGAGTCGAAAAACCTTCCGGAGTGCTGTTTCAAAAGTATAAAACTGATTCTATATAATAGATGATATCTACAGCAAAGATTAATTGATGGGACCAAACAATTCACTTCAATTTGAAGCAAGGCAACAAAATGATGTAGTGTCAGAAAGATCAGCTCATCAATTTTTCTGTCACTCCATAAAGCTATTAGTGATTCATTAACCTCTTATATTGAAGAATAGACACAATTAAGGTTCTATATGGACACCATTCATAGATACATGTATGCATACCTCAATAGGCACGAGAGGTTTTGGAATAATCCTGCATGACAAAGAAATGAAGAAAGGAGTTAAATGTAACAACTAACAACATGGCAATAAGAGCTTGCTACAGAAGTGAATGATAAGGTTGAGGCAAATGCATAAATTACCCAAGAACATGACAACCTCCATCATAGACTTTTTGTGATATCAACCCCATCAACCCAACACTTCCACCCCCATAGACCAAGTCTATTTTCCTTTCTACCTGCAATACAACATTCACAAAATCAATGAATAATTCTTAATAGCTATAAACTCACTCTTCAAACATTGAGAAGATAAACACACTTCAAATAAAGCAATACACAATTCAAACAAAAAAAAAAAATACAATCTTGATATTTAAAGTGCAAAACACCGAAGCTCAAATCCATTGCTGAGAAAATAGTACGACACAGCTATTAATTAATACCCATGTCATCACCCCCATGTAAACAATTCAAAGTCATGAAGAGATCCAAATTTTAAAAGGAAAACATCAAAACTACTCGTTCCTCTTGTAATATAAATTTCTTGACAAATATTCCAAGATTTCCAAACCTGGATAATCTTTGTCGAAAACATCACAAACCCAGTTCATAACTTCACCAAAAGAGTAATCTTTTTACCAAAAGAAATTGAAAACGGATATAAAATATCAAAATCTTTGAATGGATAATAGCACCATGACAACTATAAATTAAAACAGAAGGCTCAAGCAAAAGATTCCTGGAAACAAGACTAACAAGTTCATTCCCCAACTCAAGAGAAGCGTCACTAAAGACGTTTCTGTGCCCAGGATTGCTTCCGCAGAACACACAGATTCTCTTGAATTTGCTGCTGCTACTTGTATTGTTTGCCATTCCAATAACTGTTGAATCAAATGCCTCTCACCAACTTTTTCTAATACAAACAACAACAAAGAATTGCAGCTTTATTATCTTACTGACACTTCACTTTGTTCATATAATATTTGAGCAAATATGAGATGTGTAAGACAAAGAATAATACCTGAAAAGGACCTCACTTGTTGGGCTTAAAGTTTTGGTGAATAAAAAGCTATATGCTGTGCGTATGTGCATTATATATATATGAGTGTGTGTGTATATATATATATATAATACGTATATGGATATCTACGACGAAGAAAACATGAGAAGCCCCGCATGTTGCATTACCTCTCCAAGCCTTGTTGGCTTCGGAGACTGCAATGAATTTTAAGTATTTGCACGCGTGGTCCTTAAACATTTTAGCGTATATCATTTTGGTAGTTAAGAACTTTTTCTTTCGTTCATGGGAGGCCTAAACCACTTTGTAAAATCACCTTTGTGTGGAGTGCCTCCCCGCTTCTATCTTTGTCCAAGAAAACTTCAAGCAAGTAAAGAATATTTGCGACATCTCAATAATTAAGTGACTTGTAGAGACCCTAATTTGTTGACTCGTATACTTATCGTAGTGTAAAACCTACTATGATTTTTATTTTTTTGATGCATAATTGATTTTTATGGACCAATATATAGTTAAAGCAAAAATGTTCTTTCTTAAGCCTATTTGATATGATTGAATAACTTGGAAGTGTTTGGCTTTGTTTACTTGGAGGTGTTTATTATAAGTAAATTAATATTTATAAATAATTACTTATGATTGAGACTATTTCTCTTATAAGTAAGGTCCTGTATTCGAATTTTATGGGGTGAGGGGTTTTAAAAAAAAAATATCAGTAAATTATTATTCTTATAAGCAAATAAATATAAAAATGTTTGAATAAAATATACTTGAAAGCTACTAATGTGTGTTGTAAACCGAATTTACAAGAAATAATATTTATTAAAATGAACAAAAAGAATATTTTATTACGATGTTGTAAAACACTATATCAGTTTTAAAAGATTGGAGATTTTTTTATTTGGTCAAACTAAATTACTTTCGAGTGGATAAGATATTTAAAGCTAACACCATTAATTGAGGTGTAAATAATATTTTTTGTAAAAGTTTAAACACATTTGTCAAAAATTTAAGAAGTTCAAGCTGTAAATTTTCTATCAGATGAATTTCATGTTCTAAAATCACCTTCTTTTTTTTTTTTCCAAATTATAATCATAATATCGCTTGGCGCCACTTTTTATTTATGCTCAAGTAACACATATAGGCCAACGAGTTTCAATGAGACAATAATCAACTTTAAAACTAATAGGAGCATCATGATTTCTAGCCTCACCTTTGGCCTTTTTAGTCCTCAAATTGAGCAATCTCTTTCGGAAACCATTTGGAATCAAACAAAAAAACAAACTATTTGATATTCAAATTTTTCCAAAATCTTTGAGAATCACAAAAAAACAAATATATATTACGGGACACACATTTTGGAAACAAAAATTAGTGGAGACCAGAGATGAGAAAAATGGGAGGAACAGAGGGAGAAGATGGCATATGCTTTGTCTCTTGATTTCTTCCTCACCTGAGCTATGGGGAGGAGATTTCCTGTAGCGGACCATCATCATCAGAATCTCATTCAATCGAACCATCCTATAGTTGCGTGGTCAATTTTCATTGCATGCATTGCTGCAACAATTGCTGTTGTTTCATCTCTTTGTGGTGTTTGGTCTCGGAAAAAATCATCATCGGAATCTCCATCACCCGCGAAAAGCGAAATAAAAGAAAGTCCAGAAGATAATGCTGACAATTCACAAATAGACGAGGGTACAGTACCCGTGATCGGCACAGCTCACCCCGCGGTGGCGCCGAACCACCCGGAGGATAAAAATGACGGGAAACAACCCGAAGAAGATCAAGAAGATTATCTAAAGCAGCCATTGCCACCACCCCCAGCGATGCAAGCAGCTCCTCATCAACGGTCACATTCCACGGTAGGAAAGTCGAGCACATCAAACACTTCGAAGGGGAATTTGTCGTCAAGTTTGAGCATGGGGGTGATTGGCAAAACGGCTCTTTCGTTCAGGCAATCGTCGCGAAGAGTGGATGATAATAGTAATGATAAGAATAATAAGCGCGAGAAGAAATTGAAACACGAAGATTCGGTATGGAAGAAGACGATCATTTTAGGGGAGAAGTGTAAAGTTCCAGATGAAGGCGATGATACGATTATTTATGATGAGAAGGGAAATAGGATCTCCACGTATCATCCCAGGATGAGTTCAGTTTCAGCTTCTAGTGCTAATTAAAAATGCAACTCTTCCAGAAATAGGATGGAAATGCAGGAGGTATTTGATTGTAGATGTAACCATGCATTAAAGAGGATATGAATCAAAAAAAAAAAAAAAAAGTTTTTCCTTCATGCGATTTCTTACACTCTTTCAATTTCATTTTTTCCGTGCATTTTTTTTAGATGTTCCAATTGTGTTCGATTCAACTACAAAGCACATTCTTCGTTTTTTTTTTTTTTTTTTTGTCACGTGCGCTTTCTTGATCGTGGTGCATCATAGAAAGGAGTTCAAGTTGGGTTGAAATTTTGAAACAAAAACTATTATTCTTACGTGGTTCTTCATAACTCAACTTCTTTAATCATAAGCAGTGCTCTTCATGATCAATTGATATTGCAATTTCATGAACTTTATTGCTTGTTCATATTTGGATTTTTTTTTTTTGTGTGTGTTTTCTTTATGTTTATTTGCTGAGTAATGGCCTTGCAAAATTTTTATGTGATTAGGTCGTCTAACAATCTATCCATGATGTAGATTTCTTTCTTGAAAATTTGCATGTCATAATTAAGGATGTTCTATTAATTTTTTAATCGAACTGATATGGGCAGTTTACAATTTTGCAACACCAAAATCACCCAATATAATAGTCAAATTGATGGTATTGGTTAATTTGATTTTTGGACAATTTTGGATTATTTGTAGTCGATTTTAAAATGACTTTTTCGCTATATATTTTCATGTGATCTTTTGTCTGAATTTATAAATAATAACTCAAATTAACGTAACTAATTCAACAATTATATTGTGATACAACTACATAAAACAATAGAATACATATGAATATGCTTATTGATATTGAATATGTACAAATACACATAATAATAATAATAACGTAGTAGGTGGTTCAATTTGAAATGCAAATTTGGCTTTCCTAAATTGCAAATCAAACCGCCTATATCGGAATTCCTTATAAAATAATTGAATTAATTAAACCACTTTAAGAAACCATGGATTTATGATTGACTTAGTTCGATCAAAATAATCTTTATGAATTTAACGATTTTATGTATGCCCTTTGTGATATCGGAAACAAGATCATCATGCCTGCTTCAGCTCTAGACCTTCCGGCAGCGTCGCCAATCAATTACCCGATGGCGTTTCAATTCCAGAACTATTTCACAGGCCGTGTCTGCTCGCACTGTGGAGTCTCTGAATTCACCTCCGAAGAGGGCTTCATCGCCATGCCACGATCGATGATGGAAAACTTGCAGCTCCGAGAAGACGACCTCGTCATGCTCACGAGCGTGTCGCTTCCGAAGGGAAATTACGTGAAGTTGCAGCCTCATAACAAAGCCTTCGTTGAGCTCTCCGACCCAAAAGCTGTTTTAGAAAAAGTTCTCAGAAACTTTTCTTGTTTGAGCACTGGAGACACCATTGTTGTTCCTCATAATGACAAGAACTTTTACATTGATGTGGTGGAGACGGGACCCTCGTCGGCGATTAGCGTCGTGGAGACTGATTGGGAGGTTGATTTCGCCACTCCGTTGGATTATGCAGAGCCTGAAAAGCAACATCTGCGATTGCACCCAAAGATGCTTGCACTTGTAAAGTTTCAGACGAGAAGATTAATGACAAGTCGAAGTCTAGGCCATTTACAGGCTTGGCAAGACGCCCAGATGGTGGTGTGACTGGGACTGAAAAATCCGCCGTGGTTGAGGACTTCTTGAAGATGAAGATTGTTGATTCATCAAGTGGCGAGGCTACTTCGCAAAGAACTTTATTTGCAGGTAAAAAAAGTGGGAACTTGATTATGGGTTCTGCTGCAGAGAAGAGTAATGCAGCAGTTATCAAACACGACGAGAAAGAAGAGAATTTCAAGAAAGAAAAGCCAATGTTTCAACCTTTCTCTGGCAGAAGGTACAAATTGTTGGATTGAATATCGAAAGAACGTCTTAGCTTGTAATTAGATTATATAGTCTTTGAAATTAAAAGATAGACATGAAGATCGAGCCACTTGCTTTATGTAATTATGTTATGTTGACATGTCCTTCTGGTCAGATCGACTGATATGTTTTTCGACATTTAAATTCTTCATCTTTACAATATATTTAACTTTTTTTTTATATATAATTTCTTATGTTATAATTAAGAATAGTACATACTCTCACGCAATTCTTATTAAAAGTTCACCCAAAGACTGGAATTTTTTTTTTGACCCAAAAATTAAAATGTTATGCAAAACTAACCCCGTTCGTAAAGCGTTTTGAAAAATAACCCCACTTGATTTCAGAAACGCGCGGCACGCAATCCCAGAGTGCCGAACCTTTAGTTGCTTTATTCCGGTCGTTCCATGCTTTTCTATAACAGACATCCGCGTTAAGCTTCTCCTTCATGTGAGCTTGGATAAGCCCGACCTCATAATCAGCCTTTTTTGCTATGAAATGCCTCACCAAATATCCAACCAATCCCGAGGTCAAATTTCTGTGCCTCGACGCAGTTATTTGCGCCATACATATATGTCTAGCGTCATACTGCATGATCTCTCAATGTTTGTGCGTTGCTTTCCTTATTACACGTACATACCATGGACATTCTACATTTCCACTGTGTGCTTCCTTACATCGTACCTTCCACAGGGTCTTACTCGACTTAACGACCCTATATTCCTTTTGTATTTTTATTGCGTACTGTTGAACAGCCCTTATCCCATCCACTTTGGATGGGAACACCATTCCTTTGGCCAGTTCCATCCTGTTCAGGTCTTATACTGGACGTTTGGTGACCTCATACCTGCTTGTTATGTAGAATTTATTTCTAGCAGTATGGAACTCCACTGCTTCCTCCTCATCTACCTCCGCCTCTGCATCGACATCCGATCCTTCTATCTCATTCTCAATTTGGTAGTTCAAACTTGCTTCTGAATTGCATCTTCCTCTTGATCGTTCAATTCACCGTCCTTGTTTTCCTCGTCTACCTCTGACAAAATAGTATCTGCTGCGACGTCACATCTCTCCTCCGTGCCACCGCCATGATGAGAGGGTCCTCTGACTTCAAAAGTGGAATGTGCTTGCGGGGAAATGGAAAAAGTAGTAAACTCCGCCGCAGTTGTTACAATATTGATATGTTCATCTTCTACATACGATGATACTACATTTAGGTCCGGCATGTTAGATTGGTACAGGACGTCGGGCATTATTTGCGGCACATACACATCATCAAACTGAACGGACTGAACGTCCACTATTACGTGCGCCACACAGCAGTTCCATTCACAGCGAGATGTGTCGTACATCTCCCACATATCTTCATCATCAATTATTGCACTTGGATAATAATATATCTGCTGCAATGTAGCATCCCATCTAGGGTCACGATAGCATAAGTTAACCCTATCGATGGTCAGACGCAACCCTAGTTTTCTAATTGCACGAGAAACAAATTCATCGTAAGTTGTATCTGGATGAATTTTGATTTTGTGTGGTATATTTGGACTTCTATAATCAAGGCCGTCATCGATCATTATTGTGTGACCGTCGTAATATAAAAGAACAGTAACCTCGGTTGAATTCATTCTTTTAGGTGCTTTGGTAGAAACTTATACTAACAAATTAAATGAATTTGATAGAAAGTTTATTTGGTAGAAAGTTATTGTGATGGGTAATGGATTGAATGATCCGGTGGAGGAAGGGGTTGGGGTTTATATAGATAAAAAACGCATTCTGGGAGTGCGATTTTTGAAATTTTCCGTGATGTGAAGTGACTAAAGCTTGATTTGTGGCCGCGAATAGAGTCTGAATACTACAAATGCATTCCTAGAATGCACTGCTAAGAATATTTTCTGGTCCTCGCAATCAAATCTAATCGGAATCGAATCAGATTTGGCAGATCAGCAGGGAAACCTAGAAAACGGGTTCTAGAAGCGCGGAACGCATTCCAGGAATGCGTTCCGCGCTCTGGGATTGCGTGCCTCGCGTTTCTGGAACCAAATTGAATTATTTTTCAAAACATTTTACGAACGGGGTTAGTTTTGCATAACATTTTAATTTTTGGATTAAAAAAAAAAGTCCTGCAAAGACTAACTCTGATTAGTTGCTAACTTAAAAATTTTATCTTTTATAAAATTGAGGGTACACATTGGCACACCCTAAGACCTATATGCCTTTGCTAGTACTTAGTACGAGAACAGTACTGAAGGTAGGAATGGCAACGGGACAGGTACCCTACCCATGAAGGAATCCTAAACCCGCTACCCGGATAGCATTCCAATTCCCATTTCCGTCCCAAACCCGGATAAAAATTAAATGGCAATCCCATTTCCAAAATGTCCCAAACTCGCGGGTACCCGGAACGTCTCAAATCCGGTTAAAAAATTTTTTAATTTAAATAAAAAATTTTAACTAGAAATGTCCCGAACCTGAATTTAAGACATGTTATCAACCCCGGAAACCAAATTAAATCACTAAATTTAAAAAAAACTAACCAATCAAATAATTTTTCCCAAAAAATCTAAACAATATCCCTAAAATATATTAAAATAATAAAATTTTAAAAAGTAAAAGGTTAAGAGTCCAAACCTTACTACTACTAGAAAGTAAAAATTTTTTCTTAATTTTTAGTATATAATATGTACTTATGTACTTAAAACTATAATTAATTAATAAATGTAAAACACACATATATACACACACGCACACCCCTATATATAAACACACACACACACATATATCTGTACATATATGTATATATATATATAACCGGGTTCGGGAATCCGGGTACCTAGGGGTCAATCCCAGTTCCGTCCTAAACCTAACAGGCATTTTTAATCGTTCCGGATCTGCTCCGGGTTCTTAACGAGACAGATTTTATCGGATTTTAATCGGGTCAGTTGATATCGGGTACCCTAAGTCACTCGTCTCATTGCCATCCCTAATGAAGGACTAAGAGCTCATTTGGATTATTTTCTTAAAAAAAGTTTTTTTTAATAATTTTTTAAAAATAATTTTTTTTAGAAGCTAAAAATTTTAATTTCTAAAAAAATTGTATTTACACTTTTTTCAGAATTTCAGCTTTTGAAATCCAAATCAAGTAATTATTGCAAGAGTAATATAACTTTTTCAAAAAAAAAATTATTTTTTTTTAAAAAAAGTCAATTCAAACGGCCCTGAACTTGAGCAACTTTATTTAAGCATCCTTGTACCAAAAGAGTACTAGATATACGGTCGACCACCAATTTGGCATATGAACTCAAGTAGTATAAGAATTTTTAGTATTGTTTTCCCCTCTCTCTCTCTCTCTCTCTCTCTCTCTCTCTCGGGGAGCACTGAGATTATTATTGAAGGTTTATTCATAATATTCTACATTTCAATTTCAAGTTTTGGCTTTAACGGATCTCTGTACATAATTTACACGTATTCTGTTTGTTATTTAGCTTGCCATATTCTAAAGTAATTTAATCTGCTAAGTTTTCAAGTACAAAAACATTATAAAGTAAATTCTTTATTGTCTCATATATATTAATCCTCTTCTGTAAGCTTACCATATTAAAAAGTAATTCAATCAATTTTGTCTCTGCCATTTCATACCTTCTTAATCCTCTTTTGAAAACTTAGCTATATCGCGAAGTAATTCATTCTTTGTTTACTTTAATCTCTAACATTTCATCCCTTTTGATATATCCTATTTCTACTTGAAGTATCTAAAACAAAAATTAAGATTAGTTTATTGAAGCTTAAATCACATAATTAGCTACAAATTCGTTTCATATATTTTGTTTTAGGAATCACTTAAATACGCATCAAGACTCGTTAAAACTTTTAACTAAAAATATTATATCTATATATATACATATAAACGCACGAGTCACACACCATAATTAACAACTACGAACTCGAAAGCAGAACTAGTCAAATATCATCAGAGCGCGGTCACAGTCAACCTTGGGGCACGCTCAGTCCATGATGAAAAACAATTTCCCACACCAAAATGGCCAAATGCCATGTCTAAAGATAAAAAATACATCTTTATATGGATATACATTCCCACCGGACGAAATAATTAATTAGAAAAAACCACAGCTAAGTAATAATGAGTAAAATATAAAATATCATATTATTAATATAAGTGTTGGAAAAATGAGGATGAAAGTATATTCATAATATCTTTCATTTATTGTAATAGAAAATAATACAATATTATAGTTGATAGTTAAAGCACATATCTCCACATCAATTTAGAGTCATGATTTTATGTATGATAACTCATTACTTTCTATATAATGAGGAGCTCATTGCTCCAACTTGATAATAAGGTGCTCCTAACTCCATCTTGATAATAAGGAAAACATAGTTCCTAGAGCTTATATTTGCTCTTAATACTGGCCTAATGCATAGCTAATACAATGACCACCACCATATATTTATAGTGTTCTTGAGTTGGCCTAACAATGTCCTAGAATGATCAAGATTACACAAGTTGCATGCTTTGACTTAAGTTCCATAATCAAATTGTCTAGCAAAACTAATGTAGATAATATTAGCCAACTAAGATATAGCTAATACATAATTTTAGATTAATCAATGGTTAATTGCTTATACAATTTGACTAAATAATTTAATATTATCTAAATAATTCCTCATGTGTCAAAATCTTCATGCAAATTTTGACTTCTCTTAATCTTCTTCATTAAACTAATTAAGCATCAATTCTGACAATAAGTACAATAAAATAATATGAATTCTCAAATACTTTGTCACGCTTATAAAAATTATGATCCTCGTTATAAATAACCAAAATAAATTAGAATATTTCAAACTACAGAGCAGGAGAGCGGGAATAAGCCCCTCGTGCCCGATAAAAGCCTTTTAAATTTTCAAATATCAAAACCCCAACGGCTAATCGGACAAACATCACCCACAGGCCACATACGACATACCCCACCACCAAAGGCAACTCTACCCACGACCCCAAATCCATAACCCCACCCAAAACACACAGAATTTTCTGCTTATACGCTTTCTTTGCCCATAAATTTCTACCTAATCCTTATTTAGGGAGGAAAAAAGAAAAATCTTTTTATCGCTTTACAATAAAGAATAGAATAGAAAGAAACAATTTTCTCTTGGATTTTTTCTTGACACTTTCTATTTTAAGCTGTGATTTTGCTGGGCTTGTATAGGAATTTTTTTTCTAGTATTGGGGATGTATGTCTCTACTTTGTTGCATTAATTTTTAGTTTAAATTTTTATTCCTTTTCAAGTTCATTCTGCATTCTGAAGACTAAAGCTCTAGCCTTCTCTTTGTGAGTGTGTAGTTGTTTTTCGGCAGAGACTCTGTTTTTTTTCTTCATTTACTTTGGTCAAAGTGCTATATCTATCTCTTTTTTTTTCAAACCCCCTTTACTTGAGTTCTTTTAGATCCTGTTCTTGAATATTAGGTTTGATAGTTTGCAATCTTAAGCTGTTATCTTTGGGAAAACTAGAGCGAAACTGAGATGGGTACTTCAGGAAAATGGGTTAAAGCTCTGATAGGACTCAAAAAGCCCGAAAAAGATGACAAAGTAAGCTCAATCTTCATTTAGTATCAAATTTTTATTTTTATTTTTTTAATCAAATCTAGGAATTGAAAAACCAAAAAAGAGCAGCCTGGGGTCAAATTGCAATCATTTTACCATTGTGCTAAGCTCCCCTTGAAATTTAAGCAGAACCACTCAAAATCTAATCTTTCTAGGTTTTTTTTTTTTTTTTTTGGCTGAAATGCATGTGATGAAGATTCAGTTTTTAACTCATGTTTTCATCAAATGAGTATACCCTGTTTATGTTTAAATTTTTGTAGGAGAAGGGAGGGGAAAAGAGCAAGAAATGGAAGCTATGGAGAGGTTCATCAGGTGACTTTGGTGGGTCCTCATGGAAAGGCTTGAAAAGAGGCCACAGAAATGCCGCTGAATCAGAAGGATCCGATGACTCTTCATCGGCGAATAGTGATGCTCTCACAGCTGCCATGGCTACTGTGGCTATTGCGCCACCCAAAGATTTCAGGGTTGTGAAGCAAGAATGGGCTGCCATCAGAATCCAAACTGCATTTCGTGGATTCTTGGTAATTTTTGGTCCCTTCTCATATATTTTTTGTGCAGCTTACAGAAACACTACTTTCTATAACATTAAGCACTTAACCGTGTAGCTGGCTTTCCTCCATTTCTCTCATTTAATGGGATAAGCGTTGTTTTTATGTGGTTACTTTTCATTTCTGTTTTTACATTCCTAGTACAGTATACCAGAAAATAGGAGGAAAAATAAAATAGTAAATGGTGTGAGAATTTAGTTTCTCTTGTTTGGTGATAATGTTGAAACACGAAAAGATATCTAGAATGGAAATTTTTGGTAATTTTCCATGTGGTAAAAGGAGAATGAGTGAGTAAAATCGTTTGGGTTTCCTTTTATAGTACCTAATCTGTTCGTGGAATAGAACTTCAGACCTTGCTTGTAATGATCCTATTTGCTTGATTAAATTGGCATGTTCCAACCTTGCGATTTCTCTTTGTTGATTTGATGAGATGGCGTGATGGACCTTGGTAGGATTTGAAATTGTGTGGATCAAGTGCTGCTCTGTGCATTCTATACTTTCTGATTCATTGTTATGCTTCACTTATCATTTTTCCCATTCTAAGGATTTTGAGACGCATAAGAAACGAATCAACGGATTGTTTAAAGTTGAGTTAATCAGGCTCATCGTTACTGGTCAATCATTGACAAGATTTCTTCCTTTTTTTGTTATGTAATTCCTGTAATACTTGTAATCACACTGCTTCCTGTTTTTGCCTCTTCACGAGTTTCCTTTCTTGAACATGTTTGCTTCTCAATTCTGCTACTCCTGGTAGTTCTTCATTTGCTAATCAGGTCTTGGTTTTTCAGAAGAAATAATTATTCAAATATTTTTATACTTTTCAGGCACGAAGAGCTTTAAGGGCCTTGAAGGGATTGGTGAGGCTTCAAGCTTTAGTTCGTGGCAGGCAAGTGAGAAAGCAAGCTGCCGTGACTCTTAAATGCATGCAAGCTTTAGTTCGGGTACAAGCTCGAGTTAGAGCTCGCCGTGTTCGCATGTCCATGGAGGGGCAGGCTGTGCAAAAGATGTTATATGAGTGTCGCAGTGAGGCAGATCACCTGAAACAAGCTGAAGTAAGCTTTTTATTTGGTTTTCTAATGCTTTTCCTTCTCTTGTTTCCCGCAATCCATTGAGCAATTTCCTAATATTTTTGCCAACTGCAGGAAGGGTGGCTTACTAGTAGAGGAACACTGGAAGAGCTCAAAGCAAAAATACAAATGAAACAAGAGGGAGCGTTCAAGAGAGAAAGGGCTCTTGCTTATGCTATTGCTCGAAAGGTACTATTAAGGTTGCATATTCTCCAATTATATTTTTCCCTTTGGTTCTAGTGGTGACCTGATCAGTTATCTTTCAACAGTGGAGATCAAGCCTTAATTCTAAGTCCCAGACAAGTATGTTATTTCCATCCCTCAAAAATAATACACTTGATCAGAATAGCTGGAGATGGAATTGGTTAGAACAGTGGATGGCAGCAAGGCCATGGGAAAGTAGATTGATGGAACAATCCCAGATGAATACTACTGAATTAACTGCACAGTATAAGGTTTGTGCGGGTTATGTTAAAGGCAACCGGTCCAGATCAGGTGAACCATGCTTGGTGAAAGTTAGAAAGAACAATGTTACTACACGGATTTCAGCAAAACCTCCCTTGGTTAGTCAAGCAACTCACTTGCCTTCAAGCCCCAGGTCCTTGGTTAGTCAAGCAACTTGCTTACCTTCAAGCCCCAGGTCTGGCTTCAGATACAATGAAAGCTCAGCTTCATCTTCAATATGCACATCCACAACTCCGATTTCTGGAAGCACTTTGTTGGCCTCAGATGGAACCGAAGACAGCGACAGCAGTAGGCCACGAAAATACATGAACCTGACTGAATCAATTAAGGCCAAGCAGAAAAATCAGAGAATTCAAAGACGGTCTATGGATGAGTTCCAATTTCTTAAGAAGTCATCCACATTTTGTAATGGAGATTCAAAAAGCAATGCTGCTTCTGATCATCTCATGATGTCTAGACATCTTTGCTTGCCTTGATGAAGTCAAGGGCTGCCAAGAGTTGCTTATATGAGAAAAGTGAACATCACAAGTAAACATGCTAGTTTACAACAGCTTGTTATATTTACTATAAACTGATATTTCGAAATAGAAAAATTGTCTCAGGGGTCCAATTGTTTCCATGTTTTCCCATATCAGTCCTAATAGTTACAAGAGTCTCACTAGCAGAAAGTCCCCAAGTTTTACTCCTGTGAAAAGTGGAAGGGTCGCTTGATGCATGAACATTTTTGTTCACGGTCAAATCTGCAATTACATATTTTTACTCTCAACAACAGACATAATTTTACTCCTGTGGATGTTATGATTTGAATGGGATCGATTTTGGATGGTTGCGGTCCAAGAATGCAGCATTGATTTTGGATGCTCTGTAAACATAAGTTGAGGCATAATTTCAGTTGATATGGTAAATATCAAGTCTGAATTCTCATACTTGTTCTAGAACAAGATTACATATATATATATATATTCACTCTGAGATCAGCTCAGGAGGCAAACCTACAAATATTTATACATTCTTTCTGAAACTCACACGGCTAGTACAATGGAGTGATCTATATTCTATAATAAAAGGCCTTTGTCAAGGTGAGAGTCAACACTTTCTTTGGCCGACACAGAATCATGCCTGGGATGTAAACACACACTCATTGCTTGGACTGTTGAACACGCCTGATGGGACGAACCTTCACACCATGCTTATAATTGAGGACAATGCCATACTCAAATTCCAAAGGTTTTTCCATGCGCGGAGAATGCCGAAATGTGTACTTCCTATATAGATGAATAAGCGAGAGTTTTATTTCTTGTATGGAGAATTTCTGTCCTATACATGCTCTAGGTCCAATGCCAAAGGGAATATTTGCATAAGGATGCCTTCGTTTCTCTTCTTCGCAGTTTGGATGGAACCTTTCTGGTTTGAACTTGTTTGGTTCAGGGAAGTTCTTGGGGTCCTTTGCTAGAACTCCCAGAGCCAACCAGACCCATGTTCCCTGCTCATTGATAAAGAGATCTATCAGAATACAGAAAGTGTTCAGTTTGTTCTGAACTAGAGGTAATACAGATATATGCCTTAACTAGAAAAATGAGCTGGGATTGTAGCAATTTGTAGTGACATACAGCTTTTATCTGGTTTCTTAAAGAGTAAATCAACTGAAAGACAGAACGAAGAGATCAGAAAAGCATAGAGGAAACAAGGAAACAGAGCACCTTTGGCAGGATGTAACCACCAATCTCCACTGGAGCTGATGTTTCTCTTGCAACTAGTGGTGAAACAGTGTAAAACCTCATTGCCTCTTTCACCACCTGCACTTGAATGAAATCAGAATATGTTATTCAGATAAAAAAGAATCATGTTTTCTTAGTTAAGTAGACTTCAAAATCTTGAAGATAACTATGATAAGTGCAGAACTTAAACATACCATTGATCATTTGGGTACTACATTACAAGTTAGGTAGTTCTAAGCGCCTTTTTCCATATGATCCAGTAGAAATTTGAAGTTAGCAATTTCAGTGGCCTTTAAAGATTTAGATGACCTATTTGGTTCCAGTAGTTCTAGAAAAAATTAAATAAGATGTATAACAAACTTGCCTGATCTAGATATGGAAATTTATACAGAAGATCATCGGCTGTAGGTATCTGATCATGAGGGCCAAAACCATCTATCTCTTCAAGTAACTTTTTTTCAACTTCTGGATGTTCAGCAACTAGATAGATAATAGAAGACAATGTAAATGAGGTCGTTGCGGATCCAGCTAGCAAGTGCTCATAAGTTACTGCACTTATGTAGTCTGAGGTGAAGATTTGTTTTACTCTCTCTGATTCCCTTGCTCTGAGTATAAGTGATAAGAAGTCCTTTGAGCTGTGTTCTTTCTGTTTCATTCTCTTTGCAACAATTGCATCCAGTCGAGTACTCAAATTCATGTTAGTTCGTTCAACTTTCCAGTCCATGGTGCCAGGTATTCTCTTAAGAATCTGGCGAAATGGCTCCTGGAGAATGGGAACAAGTAACCCCAGTATAATAGAAAAGGAGCCTGACAAGTCCATCTTAAGCTGAGTTGTGGAATATATATGTTCATTGAGGAATTCTCGAACTTCCTTATCATTGTGCTGACTGCTTGTATTGTTGACTGAATCACTGCTCGACTGTGGCTTGGAAAGGCCGAAATCCGCCCCAAAAGCAGCTTGTCCAATTACATCCGTTGCCAATTTCAAAGAGAGGTCAGAGAAAGTGATATCTTCTTCAGGTTCAAGATTCTGAGCTGCAGACTCGATGAACGATTGCATGGTAGGAACTAACTTGGAAAGGTGAGATGGCTGATAGACTGACAGTATGGTATTTCGCATTGCTGACCATCTTGCATCCCTGCCAGAATTGTGGATCAGGATTAGTCTTGCAGAAATTTTAAGATCTAATTGATTGTTGTCAAAATCACAGATCCGGCAATCTTATGTATTAAGATATTTATTCTTGAACTTGCATTGTGATATTTAGCATCAGATATTACCTAGTAAAGAAAAGGCCTTTTTGATGAAGAGGAGATGCTGAGATGGGAGATGGGATGCTCCTATTTGGAATATCTTTGAACTTCTTTATCCCAACTTCTCTACAAAGCTCGGCATCTGCTACAATTACTAGTGGTTGTCTACCCATGTGGAACCTATTGCATAAAACAACATGAAAGAGTCAAGTCACCGAAAAACACATGTTCAAACTTATGAATACACAAAGTGGAAGTGGCACAAATTTTGTCTTTATGCTGAAGACTTTACATCAGCAGCCTCTTGAATGATGAGCAGAATCTGCAGCAGAATCGACAACATGGGGAAGGTTTGTTGTCTAATCATCATAGGATTCACTTTCTTTTCGCATAACATTTCTGTTTGTTAGCTGTTCCATTAAGCTATAAACACCACATTCAAATGTATCATGATTAAAAGTTTTTGAAAAAAGGATCGGTTACGCGTGGAGTCAAGCCAGCAAAAGCCAAACAACTTCAAGTGCTGATTGTTCTTTTCATTACTAAGCACATGGCTAGATGCTTACATTTACTAACAAACTGATTGGATTGCCAAAGACAGAAGTCAAAAGAAGCATAGAACAGTCACCTAGTATAAGCTAGTTTCTTAAGAAATTATCATTGTAGTGACAAGATATGACTGTGATCATAAGCTGTGAGAGAGACAGACTAACCTGAAAACAGGACCATATTTCTTGGCAAGCACAGAGAAGACATCAGGGCCATACTTAGCAAGCAATGGTAGGTGTCCCACAAAAGGTATTGCTGGAGGGCCTGGCACCTTTCTAACATTCCAGTAAGGTCCATAGATATATGCTAAAACTCCAGCCAAAAAGGCCAAGATGGTGCATATGGTTGACACTAGAGGTGACCTCACTAAAGGCAACACTGCCTCAGTGAAATCTTGAACCATTGATAACAAGTCCATTGAAGACAAAGAGAGAAACTAAAAAGTATAGAGTTGGTTGATTGATTGGCCTAAAGCTTTAGAGCAAATGGTATTTATAATGAAATTATATTCATCTGTTTGCTCTTTTTTTTCTTTATTTATTTATTTTTTGTTTTTTTTATCTGAATGTTGGTTCTTGTCTTTGATAAATGATGATAAGGGTTGAAGTTGAATGGTAGGTCCTGTCAGTTTAATGTTATTTTATCATCATTGGTAACTTTTTTTTTTTTCTTTAATTTTTGGTGGTGATGGATTATCACTTTTCTACATTACATTTGAGCATTCTCCTGCATTTGTCAACTCTGAAGCCTGATGGAGGCGTTAGTGTAAGATATTAGACATGCCAAAAGCATATTTACAGCATGTTTGGTTGTGCTTGTTTGAGTGCTTATTTAAGTCCTTATAAGCAGTCAAAATATAAAAGTAACTAATACCATCTTCCTATAAAATGTACTTATAAGCATTCAAAATAAGCATTACCAAACACCCTTTTAGTCTGATGCCATGTGAACTTCTGCAGATTCTTTACGCTTAACAGCCACACCTCAAAAACAAAGAAAAGGAGGGGGGAGGGGGGGGGGGGCCGGTATTCACAATGAAGTCTACACCAAGATCTGTGCTGAACTCAGGTTCATTTGGATGGCTTTTTCTAAAAGTATTTTCTTTATCTTATAACTTTTGAAAAAAAAAATTATTTTTTTTGGACAATTTAAAATTTTTGGCTTCTGAAAAAGTTGAATTTTTAAACTTTTTTTAGAGGTGCAATTTTTTTTTGAATTCAAACCAAATACAAAATAGAAAATGCTTTTTTAAAGGGGAAAAAAAAATGCTTTTTTCATGTAAAAATCCAATCTAAACAAGCCCTCTTATTTATAAGTATATATTAAGGGATTAAATAGTAATTCAAGTTAAATATTTCGAGTCAAAAATTTTGAGATGTAAAACAATTATGTTTTTAGGCTATGATATTAATTTCATCTTTTGAGTTTGGAAGTCATTAATTTGATGTCCCAAGTGCACTTGCCAGAAGAAATAGCAAGTGATGTATTGCAAGATCTCGGCTAGAGTGTGACAACTCAATTGAAATTCAACATGCAAATATTATCAATGGCGGATGTATTTATAGGTCAGTATGACTGTATGAGCATCTCCTACTATTTTAGAGAACAGAATCGTTAAGAAGTGAATCGAGTTGACAAATTAATTTAAACTCTGCCGAAAAAATTATCTCTATCTAATTACTAAAAACTCGGCTGGAGTGTGACAACTCAATTGAAATCCAACATGCAAATATTATCATTGGCGGATGTATTTATAGGTCAATATGATTGTATGAGCATCTCCTTCTACCGTAGAGAGCAAAATCACTAAGAAGTGAATCAAGTTGACAAATGTGACAACTCAATTGAAATCTACTGTGCATATGTTATCTTTAGTGGATGAATTATAGGCCAGTATGACTGTATAAGCATCTCCTACTACTCTAGAGAAGAGAATCATTAAGGGTTTATTTGGATTGATTTTTTTGTTTTAAGGAAAAAAGTGTTTTATTTTTGCAATAACTAATTGGTTTGGTTTTACAAAAAAAAAAAGCTAAAATTTTGAAAAAAGCTCAAATACAAATTTTTTCAGAAGTCAAAATTTTTAGCTTCTTAAAAAAGCATTTCTTTCAAAAGCTATTAGAAAAAGTGATTCTAAGGAAACCCAATCCAAATAAGCCTTAAGAAGTAAATCGAGTTGACAAATTAGTTTAAACTCTATTAAAAAGATTATCTCTATCTAATTACTAGAAACTCGGCTGGAGTGTGGCAACTCAATTGAAATCCAATGTGCAAATATTGTCATTGGCGGATATAAAATATGATTGTATGAGCGTCTTCTACTACCTTAGATAGCAAAATCATTAAGAAGCGAATCGAGCTAACAAATTAATTTAAACTTTGTTGAAAAGATTCTCTATCTAATTATTAAAAACTCAGCTGCAGTGTGACAACTCAATTGAAATCCAACGTGCAAATATTGTTATTGGTGGACATATTTATAGGTGTGTATGATAGTATGAGCGTCTGCTACTACCCAGAGAGCAGAATCATTAAGAAGTAAATCAAGTTGACAAATCAATTTAAACTTTGCTAAAAAGATTATCTCTATCTAATTACTAAGCTTCAAATACAAAATCTTTGATTCACTATGATGTTTATTTCCATTAACTTATTTAAGAAACATTTTCTTGTGGAACTTTTAAAAGAAGTACTTTTTTAGAAGCTCAATTTTCTACATCTACATAGCAGCTCAATTTTTTTTCTTTTTAGTTTTGGCCTTTTCTCGAAGAAAATCCACATATTTATTGGAAAAAATTCAAGAAATACACTTTTATGCATATATAGGGTAAATTGCTAGGGCCCCATGTAGTCCATTGAAAGTGCCTCGAATCTCCTGTGGTCTAATGTCTCTCACAATCCCCTCATGATCCGTTAAAAGTGCATCGAACTCCCCATTATTAAATGACCTGTTATCTTTAACTATAATCGCATTGTAGGTGCCCAAACTGCATGTCCTAGGAATTCTTTATGTCCAAATTAATTTTACTTGGTTCAAAACTACCATTCATTTTCCAACAAAAATTCTCATGATATGCAACTTTGAACCAACAAAAATTAATTTGGACGAAAAAATTCAAACGACGTACAATTTGAGCGCATCCAAAGTTATTATAGTTAAAGATAAGAAATTTTTAATGGACTATATAGATATTATAAAAAACTTTTTAAACTACGTTCAATACACTTTTAAAGTATCACACAAAAACCTCTAATAATTTACCGTGCATACATATGAAAAGAATCAATTCAGACGAGCATGCAATCCAAATCCAACGTGCGTGTGGGCGGAGAAAAAGGGAGATGGCCTATTGCTAAGTGCTGAGTTGCCTGATTCATTCCATTGAGCTATAAAGTCAAGCAGAGAATAATTGTTCCCATGAACCATACGAAAAAGGTGTTTAATTCACCTACGGAGCTCTATACTTCATGGTCACTAACCTAGTATTTTGTTGGTTCTCATATAGGCAACAACGTAGAATCCTATTAAATTAATGAAATAGCTGCTTTGTGCTATGTGGAATATTTGTACGGTGAGGCCATTAAAAATAGGTTGAAAAAAGAAAAAACTGCGTCTCCATTTGGATTTGAATCCTCAATGATTCAACAATGGCATTCAAGCATGACAAGAGCTCTGAAGCAGATCGCTGGAGTCACTTCCATGATACCTTGCGTAAGCCTGAAGCTCTACCGTCGTACATGAGGTAGAAATGGTCTCATGTGCGTAGGGTTCACGCCTCACAAATTGATCAAAAAGTACTCCCCATGATTCTGGTTCAGAGTAACTCCTATTCACCAATCAAGTAAAAAACTATAAAAAAAACGTAAAGAATTGTTACAGATAATGAACAAACTAGCAAATTTAGATACCAAACACGCAACATAAAACAAACAAAATTTGATACCAGAATATTCAATTTGATAACATGCTACTAAACCACGAATTCCACCCCTAAAACTTTAACTATGATATATATCATAAGCAATTGTATATATTTTTAAGTTTTGTGATTGCTACAAAATGCTTTTCATTTTTAAAATGTGAAATGAAATTCCAAAATTGAGAATTTTAAACTAAATAAGTTTATTGTGTTAGTCAAGTGAAAAAGAAGACCTAAAAAAACCAAGACTAGCGACGAATCGTTGAACAAACAAAGATTAAAGGCAGTTCTATTTTCGTTTCAAGGCCATGTGTTCTGAAAGGTGAGATTCAAAGAGTAAAATAAGTGGTTAAAATTGCTTCGTTCAATAACTAATAGTTTAAGTTCAAATTCTTGAAGTTGGGAGATTAAATTAAGATGAGATAAAAGAAAATTACTAAGAGTACAATACATTTTACTCCTTTATGTTTTGTGAAAATTGCATAAAATCACGTATGGTCCCAAAACTCACTAATCATTACCCCTATAGTTTAAAAAAAAATTGTACGTTGGCTACTATAGTTATTTTTTCCTATAGAGTTAATGGAGAATTTTAAAAAACATATTACAATGTTTTCACTTGTCAATAAAAAATAAATAAATAAATTGGTACGAATTACCCCTTTAATTATAAAAATGATGCAAATTCCCCCTAATTTGAAATAAAGTGTAAATATACAACTACCTGTAGGGTAAAAAAAAATCTCTCCTAAATTGTGTCATTTTTTGTTTATATGCATTCATTTATATCATTCAATATATTTGTACTTTTTCACAAAGGACTATTTAAACTAAAAAATCTACATAATTTAGAAAATATGTTTTTGACTTTTTACTCATCTAAGGATGTATTTACAGCTTACTTTAAATCAAAGGGAGGATTTTGCACTATTTTAAAAATATAGGAGAAAATATGCACTATTTTTAAAATTAGAGAGGGAATTTATACAATTTTTAAAAATAAAAGGAGAAAATTTGAACCAATTTGCTCTATGTTTTCTGTTTTTTAATTAACAAGTCAAGACATATTATAGTATATTCTATACACTCCTCATTAACTTTAAACGAAAAACTAATGATGAAGGCCAACGTGCAGTATTTTTTAAATCTCAAAAAAGTATTAATGAATTTTGAAATCGCAGATATGAAACTTAGTGAAAGCCCTCTTATGCTTCCAAGCATCCAAGAATGGGTAGATGGACTACAAGAACATTTCGTCCTAGAATGATGGTGACATTGGCGGAGATTCCTTAGTTCTGATTTTTGTCCTTTTTGTGGAATTCAACAAAATGTGCTGCTGTCTGACATTGATATTTGTCATTAAAACATATTCTTTGTGTCCTTGTGTAATTCTTATCGTTTGATGCTCAAACCATAAGTTTGGCATCATTTGCACTTTGCCATTTTGATAATGTTCTGTCGTGTTGCATGATGGGTGGTTGCAGTGAGAGGTTGGATCCACAACTTCTTTTTAGGGTTAAGAACATATAATTTGAATTTCTTACATATAATAATTTTTTGTTTTCAAAGAGTGTTTTAAATTATTACCATGAAATTAATTTAGAGAATAGATAACTTAGAAAAATACAAACTCAATTCTTTCTTTAATGGTTCAACCCTCAAGATTAGTGAGAGTTGCAATTCTTACTGCAATTCATGCCTAGTCGGAGTTACAACTCTACTAGGCTACGTATGTTTGCTAAAACATATTTTCTTGCAAAATTCTATTTTTTTTATTTTTTGGTGTGTAAGAAAAAAAAATTTCAACTCGGTAAGTATTTTTTAGTCTATAGAAAACCTTATTTGGAAATAAAAGAATATTTTGCACTAGTTAAGGGAAAGATAACATTTTTCGCATAATATCTCTCTTTTTTTCTTATTGCCTAACTAACTCTTGGCTAATCAATTTATTTCTTTATTTTTCTTTAATTTTATTTTATTATATTTTTAAATTTTTTAATTTAAATTATATGTTTCTAATACTAAAATGTATTTTTTTATCTAAAATTTTTTTTATTGCAAATGTTTTCCAATGTGACAATCCAAACACTAAAATATATTCTTCAACATGACAATCAATGCTAGGAAATATTTTATTATTTCAAAAATAAATTTTCTCAGCAAGTTATTTTCCAACAAACAAATGAAGCTTAAATCTCAATTCGTTTTCAAGTCTTAATTTATTTCAAAGTAAAAAATTAATCACTATTAAATAAAAATTATGTACATATAATTATTAAATTATGTGTAGTAATCTAAATTCCACTAATGGTTTGAAAAAAGCTTAAACTTCTAATTACAATAGTAATGAATTCACATTATTACAGATTGAACTGATTTAACACAACATCCACATGAGACATGGTATCACATATTTCTCCACTTAAATAGGCCATGTCCTCATTGCCCATTGGATTACCACTTCTAATGATCCAAATCCATTTATTATCCTACCAACACATTAAACTAACAACTGGCGTATTTAAGTTCATAACAACAATAACAACGAAATCAAAACATTATAAATTAACATAAATCTCACACATATGTCACATGGGACGTCATGTTATGCGTCATAACTTCTGCTCTTCTACCAAGAGAAGATATTAAGAGCCTGTTTGGCTTGGCTTATTGTGTTGCTTATAAGCTCCCAAAAAAAAGCACCTCCATACATGCGTTTTCCTATTTGTAGCTTATAAGCCCCAAATAAGTTAGCCAAACAGGCTGTGAATCGCTGGTTTTATTTGCTTTAATCCCGTCAAACCTTAAGATGAATGGCAATTGGAGAGGTGAATCATCGTGGAAATTGAAGTTTATCAAATTGCCAAGTCTGCAAATCTTGGGCCATTGAAGGTGCAAGACCACAAAGGCGTTGGGCCCAGATATCTCCCACATCTCCCTTCTCGTTGATTTATTTGTAGGTCAAGTAGCTCTCCCGCTAACCCAACCTCTTCTTTCTTCAACACTTGTTTGGCCCAACAGTTCGATATCACTTCTAACCTTACTCTCCGTGCTTCAATTTTGGCCCCCCCCCCCCCTTCCTACCGCTCTCCTGATGAGGCAATCACATTTTCTCATTTTAAATCTAGATTGTGGAATTTCAAAAAGATTTTCTATTAATACATTTTTCATGATTCTGTAGATTAAATATTCTAGATTTGATTGTTGAGTCTTTAACAAAATTAACGCTCTGTTTGTTATAAACTTATTGTAAGATGCTTATGATTTGTTTTGAGTTTTTATAAAATGCTTGTGATAAAATGTCTTGTTTATAATTTTAAAAAATAAGACAAGGATGAATTGTTTATATCTTATAAAATTGAAAAAAAAAGTTTATTTTGAATTTTCATAAGATCCTTGTGATAAATGTCTTATATCTTATAAGATAAAAGTAGATAATAAATACTACCTCCTTCATGTTAATATGCTAAACATCTTATGATAAACTTATTCCAAACACAACATAAGTTTGATAACTTCAGTTCTTCTTGTTGGGTGGTGGATTGAGGCGGTTCCTTTCTCCCCCATCACCCATTTTTCCCCTCACTGACACCCGTTCTTCGCTGATCTTTCCTTCCTTGTTGAAGGCTCTTCACTTTTGTGGTTGTTCTTTATAGATCTTCGATTTTTGGTTGGAGTTACCTTTTCTTTATGTTTTGTATTTTTTGTTATTTTGACTTTTCGTTTATTTATGGTTTGTTATATAGTAATCGTTTTTTCTTCTTTTTAGTGTAGTATATTTTGATTTTGTGGTAGCTACAACTCTTTTGTTCAATTTGCCATAATACAAGTCCGCTTAGCCTTATGGCTTCTTCCAGTTTTGAATTGGAGTTACTTCTCCTTTATTTAAAATTTCTTCATCCTATTGTCCACTGATGGCTATACATCTTGGCATGTTCACACCAACGGTGTAATAACTTGAATGCATGTATGATTATGATAGGTATTTGACTTTTTGTTGGGCGTGTACTTCTTTTCTAAAGTTAGGCTAATTACTTGTTGATAATGATTTTATTCTCTTTGCACATTATCTGATGTTTATATAAAATGCTTATTGGTCCTGACCGGAAAAGAAAAAATGCTATAACTTCTAAATTGATCATATCTCAGAAACAATAGACGCAAAAAAAAAAAAAGGTTAAAAACCCCCTGGCCCTATAAAATGTTTCGATATTTTCTTTAGAAGCTCTTATTAAATATAATTTGTAAAATTATTTAACTCCGAACAATTTTGGTACCAACCTTATTTAAAACATTTACATTATTCCTTATTATTTCATAAAAATAATTTAAATTAATCCTCATCTTAAGAGGAAAAAAAAAAGCAAAAAAAGGAGATTAATTTTATATAAAAATATTGAGAACTAATTCAATATAAATTGATTTGACGATCTGTTTAAAGTGCCGAGAATTAAATTCAAATTTTTTAAAATGATAAAAATTAATTTAAATTAAAGTATGAGAATAATAATAAGAAATTATCGTAAAATTAACTCGCACGTGATGTTCTACCTTTTGGTCAACATCAAATAGATGAACCTCCAATATCGAAATGGTAAGGGCATGCATGCCGTACGGAAACAAAAGCACAAATACCAAAAAAACAAATGAATAATTCGTTATAATTGACTTGGAAGATTCCATTGCCACCTAATATGCATTATTTGAGCTTTTTGGTTAAGTTATAATTCTGGGGGTGGAATCTATTGACTGACTTTTCTTTCATTTCATCGTTACAAGTAGTCTCCCCGGGGGGATGCTGAGGTCGGGCATGACGAAAATGGAACATTAAATATGTTAAGTGGACAGCGTCTTCTTAGGTGATCTTTACATGTACACATAATTTTATTTAGGGTAAATTGTCCAGAATTTCCTTGTAGTTTATTATAATTGTGTATTTATTTTATGTGATTTAAAAATTAGTTAGTTTTCCTTCTGAGTTATTCAAAAGTAAAGCGCATTACTCCCTCCGTCACTTTTTCCATTAAATTTAACTGGACGTGTGGTACATGAGCTGAGTCTGCGACTAGGCTTATTTTTTGCTGTTAAATTTAATTTTGGTCAAAAAATGTCTTTCCCTTTTTGTTTTGAAAAAACATTTGTAAGAGAAAAGACTTGAATCCTTGACTTTAGTTTAATATATGTAAGTTTTAACCAGCTATACTATAAATATATTTACATTTTATTTCGTTACTATAAGTAAATAAAAAAATAAATTAACCTCCACTGTCATTACAATCAGAAAACCACCATCTCATTAATTAAATCAATTTTAATTTTAATTATTTGATTAATTAATTAATCAATTATTAAATTATTAACTAATTAATCAATTATTTATTAGTTAATTAACTAATTATTAATTAGTTCACGTTTGTAATTAAATAGGGTAAATAGTGTCGTACTCCTCTATGGTCTGTTATAAGTGCGTTACACCCCCTTGTGGTTACCATAAGTGTACCATTAGTCCTTGGGTTTGAAGGATAAATTAGTCTTTTTGTATTTTTGTTAGTCAAAAGTAACAAAATTAAAAAAAAAAAGGCATATGCGCTTCATTTTTGAAAAGTACAGGGGGTACCTAGTTAATTTTTAAATCATTGGGGTAAAGACACACTTATGACAAATCACAATAGCGTTCCATGCAATTTACCTTCTTATTAATTGATATGAGTAGATAACATTGAGTCATGTACGTATTCTACTTAGTTGAGGACCAAGCATGTAACTCGAGAGGGAGAGTGGAGTCACGCATAGGAGTTTTAATGACGGACGAATCACGCGGTGTAGAATAGTAGAGGAGGTCTTAACCTTTGTAGGTGGCATGGTAATTATAGTTTGCCAGAGCTAATCACTAGCATCAATGAAGAGCACTGAGTATAACAGGCAATTTTACAACAGACAGAAGTGTTTGGTGCAAATAAAACAATGTGATTGGGGCTAAAATCAACTCAGCCTTCTAAGTGGCAAGGACGTCACTTCCAAGAAATTCAAAACTACTTGCAAGTTGCCGATAAATAGAAGATTTTACCAATGAGAAAGGGGTATTAAATTCATGCCTTACTACCTATATGAATACATATAACAAAGTTTATTCCGATAAAATAACCTTGTCATTTGTTCATTCCTTTGTAGATTAACCGACAACCGTCAGACAATAATTTAATAATAGACTTTGTTTTTATCATTAATAAATAGATTCGAGATTTAAACTATGATTTAAATCATGATACAATTTTAAATAAATATCTTATCGAAAAGTTTAAATTTTTTGATTATTCATTTCACGCAAAACATAAAGATACGACCTAATTTATGGGACCAAAAGTGCCGGTATAACCACATTTCCTACTCAACCATCACGCCTGTTGCAATCAAAATTTCATCTTTCGGTGAAAGCATTGGGAAATGGTTTTCATTTTTGGAACTTCAACCTGTGTGCTGTCATGAGATCTTGAGAACAACCAAATGGTCCCCCCGGGGGGGGGGGGGGGGTTGGTCTTTTAAAGTGACACTCCTGGGCACGATCAATCTTACTTGCATCCTCATATTTTCATGTGTTTTTATTTTTTAAGTGTCGATTCTCGTGTCAAATTAACATAGTCAAGATGATCTTACTATTTTATTCTTTTTACTTACCTAATTCTAGTTTACATGCGCAATGATGTAACACCATGAACATTGTGCGTATATTTAAATTATATTTTTTGAAAAAATACTTTAAGCCCTTTTGAAAAATATTATTCGTATGTAATCTTAAAGCGTGCATTTTTAAATCTACCGAATGAACTCTTAAATTCACCTCTGCATCATACGCAATTTAATTAGAGACTTTTTTTTTTTTACCATAATGGCACACCAAATAGAAATAATGTTGAAAATGGTATCATTTTATTTCTTTTTCAAAATAGACTTTCTTGCTCAATGACCAAGTTTTTTTTGGAGCACCTGCATAAATTCTGAAAGATTCCAAACAAGTACTCTCTTAATGAGCAAGTTTTTTTTTTTTTTTGACAAATTCTCAAAATTACTCATTCAATAAGGAAGTAATTTGTAAAAAGTACATGAAAAAAACGTCTATGTTGCAAGAAAAGTCGTCTGACAATTTTTTTTTTTTTTGGTTATTAAATCATCACTCGACGATGAAGCATAATAATGTTTTCTTTTTTGTAATAATATCTTTTTGGTTGTTATGAAGCATAATAATCACCAACATGAGGGGACAACTCTGGTTACCTAATTACAGATTTCAGTATTGCCATTTCATTTCTAGACATTGGCTAAAAATATACGAACAAGGAGATGCTGACTAAATTTTGAAAAATGTGAACATATACACTGATGCCCTTACGGAAAAATCTTCAATTTTTAAGAATAAAATAAGGATTATAAAATGTCAAATTATAGTATATTTTTGTCACAAAATCAATTTATCGATTGTAAGGTGATCCTCATAAAATAAGGATTTTAAAATGTCAACTCATCGATTGTAAGATGATCCTCATATATCGTCATGGCAAACACTCAGCAGATTAAACAACAGGACGCATGAAGAAATAAAAAAAGAATATGTCGCAAAGCAAAATTAATTATTAATAATTATTAAAATTGCAAGAGCGCAAATGGGGCCTCCTATGGCTGATGCAATGCCCAGATCAGCTCCAACTTTCATGGCAGACACATAAATTATGCCACCACCAACGGTTCTTGTTTTTGCCCATTCCTCTGAAAATCATGATGGTGAGTCCACTCCCACAAAGAATCACCCAAAAGCCATCCCACCATTTAGTTATTATGGTGTTAGAATACACATTTCTTTCATATTAAACAATTTCAAATTTTAATTTTATCATGTAATTTTTGGATTCATCTTCTCATTAACTAATTGGTTTTTGAGAAAATTTTTTAATGATTTTTAATATGGTATCAAAACAAGGTTTTGGTCTAGCTAGTTTTATGCTGTTCATATGTGTTCTATCTCTATCAATTTAGCACGTTTGAGTTCATTCTCAATTCTTATCTCTGGTCACATATGAAGATGGTGTTGAAATTATACTTTCCTCCCATATAAAAAAAAAAAATCTCAAGTTTCAGTTTACTTTATAAAGTTTTTGGGTCACTACTCCCGTTGATTAGTTGGTTTCTAAGATAAAACTTTAGTGATTCTTAATATGATACGTCATAACTCAGTTTTTTTTTTCCAATTTCTCGTGTTGCACCCATCTCTGACTATTTCGCTCATGTTACTCTTATTCTTAATTCTGGATTCTTGTTGCATGTCACATGTGAGAGGGGTGATGGATTATAAATTCCTTGTTCTCGATTCTTGTTGCAGGTCACAAGTGAGAGTGGTGGTGGAAGATATATTCCTTCCACACTGCAAGTGTTATGCATGCGTGATTGACTTTTGGCTGTTTCGCTGCACAAGATCTTGTTCTCGATTTTTGTTTCTTGTTATAGGTAACATGTGAGAGAGGTGTTAGATTGTATATTCCTTAGACACTGTAATTCTTGTTTCAAGTCACACATAAAACGAATATTGGAATATATATTCTTTACACATTAGAAAAGAGAAAGAGCTAAAAATATACACTTCTCCTATATCAAAAAATCCCAAATTTCATGTTCACCATATAAGATTTTAGACAATTTTTCTTAATATTCAATTCATTTTTAGATGAAACCTCAGGGATATTAAGATATGAGGTAAAGTATACGGGATGAGGGAAGAGAAGGAGAAAGGCTGTCCAAACCCCATTATCTACAATTTTAATTTTAATTTCTTTTTATTGAGAACAAAACTAAATTTCATATAAACATCATTCAAAAGCAAAGTGATAAAAGATTTCATGGACAGGCAAATGAAACTCCATAGGAAGACTACAAGTTTAGAGAGAGAGAGAGAGTATATGTATTCTAATTGCATAAACGAACCAATTTACTACACTGTTGATATGGTTGGTGAGAGTAAAGATATAAAATGATGTAATACTAATACTAGATGATAAGAGATGAAAAAAGAAAAATGTCAAACTAGAATCAAGATAACCTGTAAAGTTATACCGACTTAGGCCATATCTAAGCTAACAAAACAGGTAGAATTATCATATAGCAAACTCGTGTTACAAGTAGGGGCAATGGTAAACCCTTAAAGGCAAAGGGAGACAACAACGTCCATCCAAACCTAAAGCAACGTAGCCTATATGCCTGTTTGGATTGATTTTTTTTTCAGGAAAAAGTACTTTTTTTCCTGAAAAAGTTTGAATTTGTAATAACTATTTGATTTGGCTTTCAAAAAAGTTGAAACTCTAAAAAAAAAACTCAAATACAGTTTTTTTTAGAAGCCAAACTTTTCAGCTTCTAAAAAAAATTATTTTTTAAAAGTTATTAAAAAGGCGCTTTTTAAAAAAATTAATCCAAACAAGTCCTATATAACGACTAACTTAAAGGGGTAAAATGTGGAACTTAATATTCTTTTAAGTTTATAACTGCCCAACCCTATTGTCTTCTTCTAAAGGCTTTGAAAATCACACTCCTTTTACCTGATTTATTTTCACTATTTTTCAATCCTTTTTTGCCTTTTCCATTTCAATTTTTTTTAAAGAAAATTGCTAACCAAGGTTCATGAGCTAACGACGTGGCCAGACACAGACAAGACTACGCATATGATAGTTGGGTTCATAGATTCGGGCTTGGTCCTCATATCTTATGTTTGGGCTCGGCCTGCCAATAAGCAAGCCAAATTATGTTGTGGGCTTTGTGCAACCACTTGCCCTCTTGAAGTGAATGCGATTGAAAGAATGCATTCAAGCTAATGGTTTTCTTTTTCTTTTTCTTTTTCCTTGGGGGTAGGGGGCCAAACGAACTTTGTTGTGTAACCAGTAGAGATAAATAAGATAATCCAATATTAGTATGTAGCATATACAAATTTCGTAAGAAAAACGAATGAGGAGACTAATAGTTAATTTAATCATAGGTTCTTATTGTTGTCAAATGTTTTCAAATTAGTGCTCTTGGTTATGAAATATTCAAGTTAATCCTCAATTTACAGAAAAATAGCCAAAATAATCTTTATTATTCAAAAACATTAATATTAATTTTCAATATTTGACAAAATTATCCAGATTAATATGACTCCGACAAGGAATAAAATTTGAATCATAAATATTTTGAATTTTAAATAAATGTGTTGTGATCTATAGGACTTATCTACTGTATACATTATACTATGGAATATTGTATAAGTACCTCTTATATGCTTTGTAACATTTTTAAGGAAAAATAATAAAGGTCAAAGAGAAGTTTCTCTTTTATGGAACTGTGTAGCTTGGACTTTATATTCAACAGCAAGACTACACTCTTCATGCCTATTTAGATGCTAATTGGGTTGGTAGTCCAGATGATAGAAGGAGTATCAGTGGTTTTTGTGTTTTTATTGGTCCAAACTTAGTCTCTTGGTTTGCGAAGAAACAAATTACCATTTCAAGGTCGAGTACTAAAACTGAATACAGGGTTGTTGCACATGCCACTGTTGAGGTTTGTTGCTACAGTCTTTGTTATCTAAATTGAAAATACCACAACTATCTTCACCAATGTTATGGTATAATAAGATTGGAGCTATCTATCTTTCAATAAATCTAATTTTCCATGCTAGGACAAAAAACATAGAATTGGATGTCACTCTTTTTGAGAAAAGATAGTAGCTAATCGACTAAAGGTCTCTTTTCTCCCCTCAATTGATCAAATAGCAGATGTCATGACCAAAGGATTATTTGTTGTTAGCTTTACAAAACCAAGGTCCAAGGTCACCGTTCAAGATTCGATTTCACTTGCTGAGGCGTGATAAAGGATAAATTTTGAATCATAAATATTCTGAATTTTAAATAGCTGTCTTGTGATCTATAGGACTTATCTATTGTACACATTATACTATGAGATACTGTATAAATACCTCTTGTAGGCTTTGTAACATTTCTAAGGAAAAATGATAAAATTCAAAGAGATGTCTGTCTTTTAGACTCCAAGGTCCTACCCTTATACTACTTGTGGTCCTCTCCCTGGTCGGACTGCCACTCACACACATCCCTCGATTTACCTCCCGCCTAGTTAAGGAGCCTCTGGCCAGATGGGAAAGGGGTTCTCCTTTGGTTAACCCTTTTAAGGATATGGGTTTGAAAAGATTGGTCTTGACCTTGGAGCTTAATTTAACAAGACCCCAAAAAAAAAAAAAAAAAAAAGGTGACAAATGAGCCAATGACTGGCTAGGTTGCACAACAAATGAAAATTAAGACCAGAAGGCCTTTGTGGAGCCAAACACTCACGTCATGTTCAATTAGAAACATGTCATGTACTGCCAAAACACGTGGTGGAGTCTATTTGGTCCAAGGCACGACAATTAACAAAAAGCCAACAAGCCTAGTCGAGGGGCTTGTTTGGATTTGGATCGTCTGAAATGGTTTTCTTAAAAATGGGTTTTTTTTAACAACGGTCGAAAAATAAATTTTTTAAAAAGTTAAAAATGTTGGCTTTGAAAAAATTTATATTTAATTTTTTTCAAAGTTTAAGTTTCTTTGAAACCAAATGTAATAATTATTATAAAAATAGTATAATTTTTTCAAGAAAATACTTTTTCTTAAAAAAAGTTAATCCAAACATTAAAAGCATTTTTTTGAAAAAAATATATTTTTGTAATAATTATTTAACTATATTTTTTTTTAAATTCAAAATTTAAAAAGGTTCAAAAATAATTTTTTTTAAGTCATAATTTTTAATTTTTTAAAAATTATAAAAGGGTTTTTTAAGAAAAAACTAACCAAAATGAACCCTTAGTTATTTATTTGAAAAAAAATCAATTAACATAACTTAACTATTAAAATATATGACAAAAACTGACTAGTTAAATTTTCTTTTTACCAAAAAAAAAAAAAAAAAGCGAAGTTGTATAAATTAATTTCAGTCCGCACAGCCCACCACAATCTCCGCGCCAGGAGGAAAGTTAGTGAAGGCTCCACGTGTCGAGACATCATCGTCCTGATGACAAGGAGTGCAAGTTCTTTATGTCAAATGTCATCACCTACGATTGATGTGGGCCCCACTCAGCCTTTTTGTACACGTCAACCCCGTCAACTTGGGGCTTCGGCTTGCGTCAGCCCAGGGCGCCATTCCCACGTCAAAGTCAAGATGACGTCAGGGTGCATTTAATTTTACACAATCTCTCCATGTGACATGTCTACGCCCACTTTAGCCCCCGCAACTATCCTCTATTTAGGAACTGACCCCTATTACAAGACAAAGTTAGTCAACTTACCGCGCATAATTTATTAAATTATTAAATTAATCTTGATTAGTTTAATTCACACGTAAACATGAAGAATATTTTGCTAAGCTTTTGTATTTATATGCTAATAGTCTATTTTTCGGATTTGACGAACTAGGAAATATATTAAGCTCTCATTACCATTTTTATCATTTTAATTATTAATAGTAAACGTGAGGAGACTTTATATATTTTTTTCTTTATGGGTTTTTTTTTTTTTGGTCAAATGAGATAACATTACAAACAGAGGATAAACATTATTCCACATCTTGTGGGGTTACATCTTTCAGCAGAATAGTATTAAAAATATCAAGTAAGGAAAATATCCAATTAAAAGGAAGATTGCCTGAAAGCATTTGCTTTGAAATCCAATCAGCAACAGAGTTACTACTTCTCTTGATAACAACCCAATGAAGTTCTTCAATCTCTGAAGCAATCTTCTTAAAATCCTCAACAATAAGAGCTATTCTCCAAAGAATACCACTTCCATTTTAGGTGATTGCTTTATGAACAACCTTGGCATCATTTTCCAAAATGATGTTAGTAAAGTTCATGCTTTTGGTAAAAAGACATGCAAAACGAGTAGCTAAAGCCTCTGCTTCCAAAGCATTAAACTCATCATTTTCTTTATGAGTTAAACTCATCTAGTCACGGTTCTCATTCTCTTACCATCAAATGTCATTAAAAGATCCAAAATAGGAAAAGAAAATTAAATATGATCTAGTAAGTAAATAATTAAAGAATAATGAGTTGTCTCTAAAAATTGATGAGTTAAATCTAATATGTAAAAATTATTTAATGTATTTTTTATGATTTGAGTTTATGATTGAATCTTTTATGACGGACCTTAATAAGGAATCATTGAAATCATGACAAATTTTGTGAATCATTACATTCTAAGATTCAAATCCAGACAATCACGACTACTGAGATCTCATTAACAAGTCTCTTAATTTATTGTAAGTTAAAAGATTAACTAACAACTAAAATAGCGAAGGGGGTTAAGAATTATTTGAAAAATTATGTCGGGGTTAAAAAAAATTACTTAAAAATTATGTGATAATGTAAAGGTCACGCATCAGATAATGAGGTCTCTAATTGTACTGTCCTTTAGTGCAAGTAGCTCTATTATATGACCAACCCCCCTTGCACCCTCCTCCCCTCCTCCCCTCCTCCCCTGGAGTGTGTTAATGTTTCCATATTCTAACATCTACTCACAAAGTACTCATCTTCTAAGTAGCATAACTTACGTAACATAGTACTTTATGATGTAATGAATTCTCTCTCTCTTTCTCTCTCTTCATATAATTTATATAAAACCCCCTCCTTTCTCTCTTCGACTCTTCCACGTCTTCACACACACACACACACTTCTCAGTTGCCAAAAATTTTCACGAAAATTCCAACTGTTGATATATCAGTTGTTTTCTGGTGGAGGTGGTGGTGGTGGTGATGCAAGGAGTGCGCAGTTACGGGGTGTTATCCGACGGCGGAGTGAGTCTCGAGCTCAGCCCGAGCACCAGTTCGCCGCTGGCCATCGACATGGCGGAGTCGGCGGAGATGCGGATCAAACGGTTGATATCTGAGAACCCGGTGATCATCTTCAGCCGCTCTGCTTGTTGCATGTGCCACGTCATGAAGCGTCTGCTGTCCACCATCGGCGTCCACCCCACCGTGATTGAGTTGGAGGAGGACGAGATCGGTGCCCTCTCCGCCGCCCAAGACGGCGGAGAGGGTGCCAGCGGTGGTGATGGTGGTGCGCCGGCGGTGTTCATTGGTGGGACCCGCGTGGGTGGTTTGGAGAGCCTCGTGGCGCTTCACTTGAGTGGTCGCCTTGTTCCGAAGCTTGTGGAAGTTGGTGCTCTTAGTGATTTGGTATTGTAACTTTTTCCTGTGTTTGGTTATCGACTTATTTGTGATCTTTGTAATTTCATTCCAAATCCATAGAACAATATATATATATATATATATATATATATATATATATAAACACTAGGAGAAGAAAATATCTAGTTTTCCTAATATTTGTCCTTTTTTCTTAATCCTCCTTCAGTCCTTCTTAAGTAATTTCTTAGCTTTGGTAATTGTGTGAACATAAGTAATATTTGTTGACTTTCTGAAGTAATTTTCACTTATGTTGAATTAAACATTATTAGTATAATTTAATTTTAATGTTGATTTTGAGATAACACTCTTTATAACGAGAATTTCGTACACTAAAGTTTTACAATAAGAACCGTGTACACTAAGACCTAATGGTGATAGTCTAGACTGTAGAGCCTTTTTTGACAACTATGATTGAGCCAATAGGTAGTAGACATGTGTGCGGCATTTGTTTATAGAATGATTTTTCCATTGTGATATGAGACAAAGTTTTCCTATATTAGTTGGTGATATTAATTAAAACATGCATAGATGTTTGGTGGTTTTGCTTTTTTTTTTTTTTGGTTGATTGAAAAGGACTTGAGGGTTGCTTCTACCATTTCCCATTTACATTGATGAATATCCTGGCTGTTGTTTGGAAGAATATTCTTGTGTTAATTTATAAAATTTGGAAATTATTCTTAGGCCAAATTGGGAATCATAATTCCTTCTTTGCTTGTTCTTCTTCTTTCTTTCACCACAAAACTTTTTGACCATATGAATTGTACAAAATTCTCAAATTCTAATGCTCAAATTCTAGGGTTTGCATCCCTCATCTCCAACTAGTTTATTAATAATACTCGTCCAACGTTGGAACTTGTTGGATTTTTCACCCACTATTTTTTTAACCCCTCGCCCCTAATCTACTCCAACCCTTGATGGAATTCCAAAGTAAGTCATTATTTTTGAGGTCGTAGTCTCAACTATTTGTATTTTTGTGCCGCTATTACTTTTGTGCCACTATTATTGTCTCTTTCCTATAAGTCTTTGATCCTAAATTATAAAAATGATAATGAAAATCAGGCAAATTGGTAATTTACTTATCAATTTGACTTAATTATTGTGAAGGTAAATTAACTTGGTTTATTTCAAACCATTTCCTTTCGAGGGAATCCTCGTAACTTCCTCATTCGATGAGCTAGTAGGAGTTGTTAGGTCATCTCTCTGATCACCTTCCCTAAATGAGATCTTACTGCTTAATTATTTTAACATGAGAGAGAGAATAATGATTGAAAATGATAAATTTAATGTCTGAATAATTGAAATTAATTTTTATATTAATAAAATATTAATTTAACATTAGAATGGCCTATTAGAAAACAACCGAAAAGACTGTGGACAATAATGGATGACGCTGAGGAAAAGAAAAAGGAAAGAAAAGAACAAGATGTTCAAAATAATTGAAATGAGAGATTCGATCTCGAGGCAGCTAGCTTTTAAGTATGGAAAGAAATAGAAAAGCTAATGGTGTTGATGTGATTACAATTCAATGACGAAACCAATGCGAATCTACTTTAGACTACTAAACAAAAAAACAAAAGACAAGGTAATTAACACCTATAATTTCTTATTTTTATTTCTTTTGTTATTTAAATTTTTTATATTTAAAATTAAATGTTATATTTTCTTTTTTATGTAAATTTGTGTGATACCATTAGTGGTGCTGTAGAAGAAATTTGTTAAGAAATAAACAGAAATTTTTGGGGGATTTAAAAAGCGACGCGTAATTTCTGTTAAATTTGAGACAAATTAAAGTTGGAGGATGAACAGTGTCAAAATAACAAAAAATAAGTGATTATTAAATCTAATTTTACGAAACTAGGGATTTAAATATTAAAAAATCAAAAGAAAAGAATCGAAGGTGTCATTTATTAAAAGAAGAAAAGAAACACAAAAACTTTGGTCACTCTCGTGTTATTAGTTGCACAAATTGCAACGTTTTCGTACATGATATTTGGTAAGATGTATTGGGCTGCTCGCAAATTTGTCACCATTGAATGGGACAGCGTTTTGGTTTTGACTTTTTATTTAATTACTGAATGATTTGTTGTGCAAACCAAAATTTCAGATTTTTACGCGTTTGGATGGATAAACTATCAGTTGTGGAACACTTTTTAAAAATAAAAAATAAAAAAAAGAAGAAGAAAAAGTTGCGGAAGACTAGCGACAAAAGTTAAATCCCTAACTGTAATACTCAACATATGGTGGTCGGATTTCACTGGTTTTCAGTATTCGAGTTTCGCTATTTAAATTTATTTTGTAATAAAAAAAAGTCCAATATATGGTGTTGGAATATTTTAGAACAAAATGATAATATATGTTATATTAGATGAAGTTCGCACTTTTTAGTTAGGGAAGAATTAATATGTTCAACATAACTATTTTTTGTCGGTCTATTTATCATTTAGTAATTATTCTCATACTTGTGAATGAAATATCATTTTTCATTGCACTTGATCTTTAAGTTGTCAAATAACTATAGAAAGATCTCTATATCCCAACTCAAGTATAATCTATGCATTGTTGATTTTTTTGACTATGCTAAACTCATACTTCAATCCTCTCCAATTGTAATTATCTTCCTGATCTGCCTTTCTTTTATTTACTTATAATTTTATATACTTTCGCTAGCTGTCGTCTGCCTTATAGTTATACACTTTCCAATTAATTAAAATTACTAATTTGAAGACGGAAGCTATTTTGCTGGGCAATACGTTGGTATCTCAATTTCGCAACCGTTATTTAAAAATAAAAAAATTTCAAAAATTTGAAAAGTAAAAAAAAATAAAAAGTTAAAATTTTAAAATTTTAAAAATAAAAAAAGTTTGAAAAATTAAAAATAAAGATGTCTATTCTATTTTTTACTCTAATTTAGTTGGAAAACATATGCATTGTTATTAGATGGTTAGTTTTTCTCTTTTAATTATGTTTAAAAAGTAAATAAATTGAAATATCATGGTAAAAAATGATAAAATAAGTAATGTATATTTTATTGCTGATTAAAAGATTGGCAAGAGTGTTTTAGTTTATATTAGTAGTGTATAAAATTAGTTGTTATGCATGAACTCAAATTTATGCCAAATAAAAGAATAAGTATATTTTTGTTTATAGAATTGATTTTCAATCCTTTCTAACTTATTAAAATAATTTTACCATACATATGAAATAAAATGAGCATTCCATTCTAACTTTTTTTTTTTTAATAATTTTAACCAAACAGAAGAAAAAGAATAAGTATTCCGTGAGTATTTTGCCTTGAATGTCTATTCTTTTCCAAACTATTCCATCATATCAAACGAACACTTAGTTCTTTGCCTTTTTTGGACTGTACGAGTTATTTTGCTTACCTATGTAAAAAATTACGAAGCTTATAATCCTAATTATATTTATATATTTACCCGCCAACACAAGAAATGCTTCATGTAATCTCTCTGAATATTTCTTCATGAGACCCTCGTACAAGGGCTATAAATTGGTTCGTATAATATTACAGTATTATGAAGTAAAATTCATAATTATAAATTACGAACATAATTACGATAAATAATATAAATAGTTTGAAGACGTTAAATCGCACTCGTGATGCCACGAGAGAATCCCCACTCCTCAAACCGTGGATTTGAAGGATAGCTGAAGTCAAGGCACGAATGAATTCTATTCAAGAAGAAAAAAGAAAAGGAAAAGGAAAAGGAAAAGCAAAAGCAAAAGAAAAAGAAAAAGAAAAAGAAAAAGAAGAATGTAAGAAAACAGAGTGAAAAAGATGTGTAACAGAATGGTAGTAATATTCTCTTAAGTACGATAAGGACAATTTTGTTGGTTTGTCCCACGGATAATGCAACCATTATGGTACCAATAATACTGGTCCCTGGGAAATTTTTGCAAACTGCACACGCCTGTCTATTTACTTGTTCTATGTGTAATATAACATTATATGGAGTTCAATTTCTAATGGTCAATTTTTTATATTGGTTAACCTACCTATTTGCTTCCTATATTTAGTGAGCAAAAAATTGGGTAAATTGCATAACACCAAAATTGCATATAAAGCTTCAGATTTTGAAAATTCTTAAATATTTTTTTGTGTTATCTTGAACGTTGCATCAGATACGTCTCTTTTTATCTAGTTTATCCCAGAGTTTGGTGAGGGGCATCATTGCCCGACCAATCTCAAGTTGCCATTGGCCAAGCGAATAACAATGAAGTGTGACCTGAGCGAGAGTAACTGAAACTTATTATGGACGACGAAGTTGAAGCGTTAGAACTCAAAATCTTTCTCTTTTCTCTCCAAGTATGGAACTTGATCTAAGTTAAGCATTGAAAGCAAAACATGAAGATAGCCCTATGCTCTTCCTCCACTAATCAAAGTCAAGAGTGCCAACATGAATTCTTGAGGTTAAGAGTGCGCATGTGAACTCCCAAGGTCAAGAGTCAAGGTCATCAAAAAAGATTCATTGATGTGGAGGCGTATAATCCAATTCTATTGTCTTGCAATCTCCAAATCAAGTCTTCAAGCACACGTGACCGGAATGTCTTTGCTTTGTTTTTCTGCTTTTTCTTTCATTTTAAAAACGCAATCTTCTAAATATTTTTCATTGCTTTGTAGTTGCTTCAATAAAAATGACACCATGTTTAACATTCTAATACATTTAAGATGACCTATAATTTGGCGACATGTGGTTTCATTTCACTTTTTAAGATATGCTGTAAAAAAAAAGGGGCGGCGTGACATGGTTTTTGTTTGTTATTCTAAAGTAGGGCATTAACATCTATCAGCATCGATAGATTCTCCAAATTTTCAAGTATCTACCATTAACCGATATTAAGGAATAGGCAACAGAGACAAGTTTGCAACATTCGGTATAACACAGGAGGGTGTTTGTGAATTAATTGTTAGAATGCAAGGTTTTATGACAATTTCGATCTAAAACATAAGATGTTATGCATTTTGTTGTGTTGATGGATAATTTTGAGTTATCTGAATGCGATAGAGATATAGGAGAACAAAAAATTCAAAGAAAATAATGATGTAAGAACACGCGAAGTTTATGTGGTTTGATAACGCCTACGTCTACGGAGCAACAACATTTATTTACTAATGCAAAAGAGATACAAATTTTCTGCAAAAGAGAAAAAAAATTCTCAAAACTTATGCTAACTCTCTCCTAGACTAATGCAATAGGAATGAAATATAGAGAGAAACTAATCCTGAACCTTATAGGAATAGATACATAAAAGACAATGACTAATCGTTATTCCTATGAGAATTCCTATGAGAATAAAAATCGAAGAAAAGGAAAATTTTGAAATTAAACTTCTAATCCAAAATAATCTAGGAATTTAAATCACCATCCAACATTGCATTTTACTCGTAAAATTTTTTTTGTGAAGTTCAATATCTAATGGTCAATCAATATTCAGTGTACAAAAAAATGGAAATTTGTAATTTTCAAGGTGATAATATATTTACCAGAAAGTAAGAGCCAGCAAAAAGTTACTGTAGCTAGTACATCATGGCAAATTATTTTATTTATTTATTTATTTTTAAGGTAGGTATTTACAAATCACATTGGATTCACTATGAAACTGAGAGTAATGAATGAAAAGTCCCCGCAACAAGTGCGTTTTTTGATAATTGAACTTGTGTTCTCTTTCTTATAGAGTGAGACGTCGCACCGGCCGCATTATAAAAAAAGTAGGTAATAGGTGGTGGTAAAATATTCGCTGATATAGGTTTCGCCTTTTAAAAATCGCTGACGGTATAAGCATCGCCTTTTCTAAACTGCCTCCTTCATATAATTCCAGAAAAAAATCACATCATGTTTTATAAACGATTCAAATCTTGAACTTTTCTTATTGTAATATTCTATAATAACATCATTCACCAATCAAGCTAATAATACATTCATTAATTATCTAGCATAAAATATATTTATTTATTACCAAACCCCTTGCATATATAATAAAATGGCTGCCTATTTCTAATTATTTTTGTAATAAAACTGCCACTCTTTTTTTATATTACTGCTATCACTTCAGCCAATTATTGATACATCGTGGCAAATTTTTTTGAACTATCCATTGTATGTATGTTCAAAGCTTCCAAGATTGGGGCAGTTGCAAGTCCAATAATTCTACAAACCACTTGAGAGATCTTTCCCCCTATATGGCAAAAAGTATGAAAAGCAAAGCATAACCCTCCATAATGAGAGGAAGAGCTCAACACTCATTTCTTGTCAATTGTCATTTCCAAATTCCATCTCCTTTGGCTTTGGAAAAGACAACTCTTGTGATGACTACAACAACAACCACCACCACCAACACGAATGCCCGCTACTGCCACCCGACAGCCCATAATAATTCCATAAATAAATAAAATGAAATCTTTCCACACAACACCTCAAAATGGAATCACATATGGCAGCCATTTATGTGCTTTGTTGTAAAAAAAGTTTTGTGGACCCAGCACAAGAATCTTTTGGCAACTTAAACCTCATTTTAAGAATCTTCAATTGAATCTTTTAAAAGTTAACCCATGATATAAAATCACCTTCAATATTATATATATAAAAAGAGGAATGATCAACCTAGGTGAGCCACTCTATATTATATTAATTATTACCCCCTTAATTACATGATTAATTTAGGAAAAGCAAGGATAATTTAATACATCAAATATGTCCCCACCATATATATATATATATATATATATATATATAGTTTTCCTTAATGGCAAGGTTTGGTGCACATTATATATATATATATATATATATATATATTTGTCCCAAACTGAGTTTACTGTTTGAGGAAAAGCTTCACAAGATACTTTTGTGATGATTCTTTATTCATCCCCCTTCTTTATAGAAGAGGTGAGGTCACGCATGGTTGCTTTGGCTTCTTATGGACCAATCCTTTTGATACAATTATAATTATTTCCTTCCAAGTCCTTAATTATGCGTACCAATCTAGGTGCTTTGTTTTTTTTTTTTGGGAAGTATTCTATCAATTTCGTGAGGCTTTCTACCATTTATATATTAGGATTGTGCTTAAAATGATTAATGAAAAACATGTGAGGGGTCACAAAAAGTTTAAGAAACAAAAAAAAAAAGAAAAGAAAAGATAGTTTTCGGCAATCGCTAGTTTAAAAGTCCTTTGTAATATATTTCTTAATTTGATATACTAAAAGGTTTATTTGAATTGGCTTTTCTAAAAAATATTTTCTCTATAATTTTTGATAAAAAAAAAGTATTCTTTTGAGAAGGTGAAGTATTTGGCTTTTAGAATTAAAAAGTTGAATTTGAGTTTTTAATTTTTTTAAGAGTTTCAATATTTTTTTTTGAAATCAATTCAATTACTTAAGCAAATTTTTTTAAAAGTGATTTTTATGGAAAAAAATCCAAAGGGGCCCTAAAATAATTTAAGTATCCTATTTTCTTGCTTTAATAATTTTACAACTTCTTAAAATAATGACACATACGCAATCTCCTGCTTTTAAATAGTTTATATACGCAAGTCAAGCAGTCAGCGACATGTGCATTTTACAAGACGGGTCAGCAGCATATGATGATCATTAGACATTGGGAAAGTTGGTGGATTTTAAATTAGAAAAATGATATTTTGTGAGACTATTTTGATATGATGAAGATATCTAGTTTATTATGAAACAATATGAGGGTATTACGCATATTATATTAATAGCAGTGTTGCCCTTTTATTGGTTTCTTTCTTCTTTTTTTTTTTTTTTGTAGAGTTTAGGTATAAAGCTAGTGTCTAGAATTTCTAAAACATAAGTGGTCTATAAAATACTGTACATCCATCCTATTTTTAAGAACAACAAGCGGAAGAATTTAAGAAATAGTTTAAGTAGTTGTGATTATTTCTTCCGATAATGATGACTTGGGTTTGAAGTCTATAAAAAATGATGGATTAAGCTGTGGATGGGCGTAAAAAAAGAATGGCATAAATATTATTATTATTTTTGTGTGCGTACAGCAAAAACATCAACTCCTAACAGTTTTTTTTGTTCGAATGACACAACGTAGGACCGTGCATTATTTGGGAAACTATGGACGGTGGAGGTTGATTTAATTTAGAGAAGCAAATATCAAACTCAGAGCCCACAACATTATTTGCTCATTTCATCGCCCTCAATTGATTTGTTATTAAGTACTTGATTCAATGCTTCTTGCTTTTATTATATATTAATGGAGAATTTTGTAATAATGGGTGTATTAACCATTCATTACTGGATCATATCATTTCAACTATTTATAAAATTTAAATTCTAAAAAAAAGATATTCTTTTTTTAAAATACCTTTTTTTTCCCCTTAAGGAGGCTAAACCGATTGAAAAACAATTACACAATTATGACCTGGGGTCGAGATTCCCTACTTTTGTCCTTTTCAATTAACAAAAGTAGACTTCTTGGTAACTCTTCAAGCTCATGGAACCCCAACGGTTGAGAAAAACCATGGTTTACCAACCAATTTGTATAAAAATTAGCTCCCCTAAAAATATGTTTCACCTTAAAACTAGGCTTTTCTCTTAAAATTTGTTTGCAATCCTCCTCAAGTGGCCAAAACTGACAAATGGTTGGCTCAACCCATTAACCCAAGTGTAAAGTACCGTTGAGACTATTTCAATTTCCAAGTCCTCAATTCCCATTCTTCACGCCAATTTTAAGCTTTCCCAAAGAGCCATAAATTCTGCCCTGTTACTCGAAGCCACTCTTATATTCATGGTGAAAGCCTCCTAGACATCGCCACTTCTGTTTCTGATAATTCCTCCTGCTCCTACAATTCCTTGGTTTCCTTTTGAACATCCATCAATATTAAGCTTAAAGCCATTATTGGGTTTATTCTATCTAATATCCTTTTTTTTTTTTTTGGTGTAAATGGTCAACTTGTTGGTGTTCATCCACTAGGCTTCTTCATACTCCCTGGCAAGCTCCACAATTTTGTTAATTAAAGTAGGTATCTGTTAAGAATATCATTTTCCCCTCTCAATAGTGACTTTTTTGGGGTTTGAATTCAATCAATGGTTGAGATATTATGTTTCACACATAAATGGCTAATATTTTTTTCTCATATTAATATGAGAGAACTAATAATATGAGACAGGGGCGGAACTGGGGGAGGGGGGAGGGCTTCGGAAATATATATATATATATATATTTGCATATATAAAATTTTCAAAAATTTTTCTTATGGCTCCCCCGTTAATTTTTCTCTTCTTTTCTTTTGTTTAAAAAGTTATTCTCATAATAATTTTTTTGTATATATTTTTCTATATAGATTATATTTCAATGATTAATTTTTTGCAATAAATAGAAAATTTAGCAAATAAATTTCAATAATTCTTAATTTATTTGTTTTGTTAGTTAGGTACTTAGAATAATTTCTTTTGGCAAGATAAATTTAAGAAATTCATAAATTTTGGATAGTTTTTTCATAGAGAATTATTTATTCAGACATATTATTTATTTTTTGTTTTGCCTCAAAATATTCATAAAGGAGAGAAGAACTTAATTTAATCGGCTGAATTAGTAAACTTTTTCTTATATAATTTTATATTATTTTATTAAATATTATTTTTTATATTTATTTATGTTTAAAAAATCTAATAATATTTATGTAATATGTTTTCTCGAGGTGAAGATTTGTTTTTCTACTTAATCATGACGATGATTTTCATTCAAATACATATATACGTCTTGGCCTCCCAAAATTTTTTTTCTAGTTCTGCCCCTGATATGAGAGGATTCTGATACATTAAACAACTATATATAAAGATTGTAAAGAAACAAGGATTTTATATTCTAAAATTACTCGGTTTATTGGAACTCATGACTATTCATCTGAGACAATTGTATCCGTTAAACCCCTACCTAATTAAAGGCTTATTTGCATTGGCTTTTTTCAAGAAAAAGTAATTTTTTCCCCTAAAAAATTTATATTCTTTTTCAATAACTATTCGGCTTGCTTCCAAAGAAGCCGAAATTCTGAAAAAAGCTCATTTATGATTTTTTCTACAAATCAGAAATTTTAGCTTCTTAAAGAATCACTTTTTTAAAAGCTATTAGAAAAAGTGTTTATTTAAAAAAAAAAACCAAATCCAAAAAAGTCCTAAGCTAGGGCAAAAGAGCTCAAACTTCGTAATTCTAGGATAATGTACAACTAGACAGACTGACTGATATTTGGTGTTAAGCATAATAAAATACAATTAGTCAAATCCTTGAAAGTTAAACTGTAGATAAGATGGTAACTCAAAATTTACATATATATGTTATATCTTCTAGATTTCACAAAGTAATGAGATCCTTTAGAGGTAACTATATAGAATAATGCAAGACCATTGAAAATTTATGCCTTCTTTAAAATATTCTGAGCAAATCCTGTAGGTTGGGTGCCTTTTTCAAGAAAATATAGAATAGCTGGACTATCTAAATAAGTTTAATTTTTTACCAGATCATAAAAACCCACTTTTTGAAGATCTTTTTCTCTATCTTGAGGATTGAACATAAATTGTAACGGTTTGATAGATGGCTTATTGACATAGATGTAGATGAACAACAATGCCCCTAGAAATGTACAGGAAGTTTTCTCTTCGATTGTACGGCTTGAGAAAAAGATAAAATTTAAGTTGAAGTTTATCTATGTATGGAATTCGAATAAATGATAATGGAACCCATAAATTGCAACAGCTTCGAAGTTTGGTACAGTGTAAGGTCATTGCAGTTTTAATTTCTAGCGCAGCAAATTAAACTATATATATATATATATATATATATATATATATATATATATATATATATATATAAAACAAAAGTTTCACATTGAAGTCTTATTTCACCTCCCCTTTTTTTTTCTTTTTCTTTAAGGATTTGGGTTACAGATTTGTTCAGTAAATCTCTCAATCAGAGGCAGTGCTCAACATGAACTATTGGTGGGCACACATTGCCCTCTTGCTTTTTTCCAAAGTTGGTGCATTAATTAATTAATTCATGCAAATTTAAAAAGAAAAAGAACATATATCTGAACCAATCGTGATAGTCAGATTTGTTGGTATATATTCCTGCTTCTTGACCACCTCTCGTGTTGTAGGGCTTATAGTAATCCAACAACATTATCCAAAATTGAAATCTAAACATCCACTAACATTGTTTGAATTCACAAGGCAAGAAAAATATATTGATGATCTCGAAATAGGGATCAAATGATCTACATAACCATAGAGACGAGAAATTATCGAACACTTCTTCAGAAAAAAATATTTCCATACTTTAGTGAGATTGGAATATGATTTAAGTTTGTAGGGCCTTAAATAAGAACTAAATAGTGTGTTTGGAATGATCTTATTTTAAGATATTTATCCTATTGAAATTTAGAGATATTTTATAAGATTTAAGATATCTTATTACATGAATTGTAAAAAATAAGATACGATGAATTGTTTATTTCTTATAAGATAAAAAGTATGGCTTTGTTTTGAACTTTCATAGAATGTATGATAAGATTTCTTAAATTTTATAAGATTTACTTTCATTTTAATAGGATAAATATCTTAAAATAAGACTATAATAAACAGAGCAAAAATAAGGACTCTCACAAGGAAAAAATTGCTCAGCAAGGGAGCTTACTTTTAGAAAAAAAGAATTCAAGGAGGCTATTATAATCGAATAATGTATAAAACAAAATTTGATTTTCCCTTGTGCATATACAATAGGCAAATAACACAATACTGGATCACAAGACTAGTAGTAGTAAGGGAGCTCTAAAACTAAAACAATGAGTCTTGAGAAATAAATTATTAATGACTCAAAATCCTCCAAATATAGGATAAAAGAAATTGTTGGAATTGGCCAAACGATGGATAGCCATGTAGTTCGTCTCAAGATAAAGCTAACACAAACCTAATTTGTTTTCTAAGCCATGATTATGGAAACTAGCTAGAGATACAAGGATGAGGGTTAAATAACAAGTTATAAAGGTGTCGGACACTGAACTTGTCTTTGAAGGTCCTTAAAACCTGGTTACATACATACATACACACACACACACACACATATATATATATATATATATATATTATATCCTCAAAGAATACACTATGGACCCAGCCACCCAGGAAGCGAAAGAGCATATTCTCGGCTACATTGTTCTTCCACTTTGTTTCTTGGGCCGACCAGAAATAGCACTACTGGTGTGACATATATTTTTAAGGCCCAATAAGTATTTCTGATATTCTGGTGCTTAAAGAATTTTATTATGGCTATTCATCATCATCAATTAAACTTCTTATTACAACGTTTTGATATTACGAAAAAATGGTCGTTATTTTATGTACACGTTATGTGTTCAATGCATCTGGGAAGCCTCTTTCGACATGTTTATATATACAAGTGAATAAAAACTAGTTTATATATAAACTTAGGAGGGCTAGGACATCACATCATTACTTCTTGGAGACATAGAAGTTTATATATCACTAGCAAAGTTGGCTTTGCAACTCGAGGTGAATCTCTTATAATTTCTTCTCCAATATTGATGGCTTCTGACTCTGGAGCATTATTATGAATCTTATTATATATTATCATATTGGGTCCGTTTAGATTGACTTTTTTCAAAAGTTTTTTTTTTAATAGCTTATGAAAAATAACTTTTTTTGAGAAGCTAAAAATTTTGGCTTATAAAAAAAGTTGTATTTGAACTTTTTTCAGAGTGTCAGCTTTTTTAGAAGCCAAATCAAATAGTTATTGCAAATTTAATGTAATTTTTTCAGGAAAAAAAAATATTTTTTCCTGAAAAAAAAGCCAATCCAAACATGCCCATTGTCACCACCTTCTCTCCGTTAAAAAAGCTTTTAGTTTTGCAGTTGAGGTTTATTTGGATTAACTTTTTATAAAAAATTATTTTTTCTGAAAAAAGTATATATTTTCGTAATAAATATTTGAACCCTCTTTAGTTTTCTCTTTAACAAAAAAAGTAAATGTTCAATTATGCAAGCCCAAATATTTGCTCTGTGAAGCATTTTCTCTCTGAAAGGATCAAATTCTCTGTTTAAAAGGTTAGTAATTTGGACCATTTAGGTGGTTTCCAGAGCGTACTAATAAAATTGTCTGTGCTGATGTCGTATGCAGTTCTTATGCATTTATCCAAATGGATAAGTACTTTTTGTAAGTTATGTAAACTCTGAACCCTCTTTAGTTTTCTCCTTAACGAAGAAGTAAATGTTAAATTATGCAAGCCCAAATATTTGCTCTCCTTAACAAAAGGGTAAATGTTAAATTATCCAAGCCCAAATATTTGCTCTGTGGAGCATTTTCTCTCTGAAATGATCAAATTCTATGTGAAAGGTTGGTAATTTGGACCGTTTTGGTGGTTTCCTGCACTCACTGATACTTCAGAAGGATCAAATGCCCTATGTATTTTCATTGATGTGGTATACTCTTCTTATATATATAGAGTACAAATATATATATGTATGAATACTAGAGCTATAAAGGTAAAATGAGACCTAAGTAATAATTATGAGAAAGAAATAGTCTTTGGGATAATCTAATAATTATCAATATGGCTTAACACTCTCAATCCCATTATTATCAAACTCCCATGTATGAATACTAGAGTTTGCTCAAGCATTATTACATGGTGTAAAAGTTGAGCAAAGTTAAGAAGAAGCTGAGAACTTGTCCCAGGTATCTATGCTATCTGTATAAAATTGAACCTTAATGAACTTTTAGAGCTCTTTGCATTTGTCACATGGCACAATATATTACATGTAGTTTAGCATTGTTTTAAGCCACCTCAATGAAATTATGAGCCACCTCAATAAAATTTTAGATCATTCAATGCATAATTCATTGCTTAAGCCATCTCAAATTGTTAAAGCCATTTCAATGAAATTTTAGCGCATTCATAATGTAATTTATTGCTTAAGCCACCTCAATAATATTTTATAGCGTCCACAAATTGTATCAAAGTTGGTTCTTCATTAACCTTAGTATTGTTTTTGTAACGTAATTCATTTACACTTTTTCTTAATTTGTATAATTATTGCGTACACATTACTTGCCACATTTTGCAAATGCAATGAGAACCCGCCTTAATGAAAATTTAGAACAATACATAACGTGTATTCATCTATGTAATTTATATAATCTTTCTATCTATATAATAATAAGAGTTATATATAATTGTACTTCAAAAAAAAAATTTAGAGTACTTAGCATGTGCCAAGTGGTACCATGTGTTGCTTGTGGCTTAGTTTTAAAGTTTTAAAAGTTGATTCAAAAAGTGCACTATACAAAACAAGTAGATCCACTTGCTACTCATGTGAGAAGTTTTTGGCTCATTAAAACTCCCTATATAAATTTAGGTATAAGAAATATAAATTTCTTTAGCTTGAAAAAGAAAAGGCATTTGCTTAAACGTGGGTATTAATGGAGATTTAGTTACATTTAGATCCTTGGCATTGCAATGGTAAAAACTGCCAATATGACAAACTTATCATTATGCAGTTGTTATTAAAAAAAAAAAGGTTAATTTCTTAATTGTAAATATTGCAATGGTGATTTGATTACGTTTACATCCATCATGTAACTTTTGTGCTACACTATACATGCATCTTAGCTTTCACACACACACACACACATATGGCCTGTTTGGTGCAATTAGTAGATTAAGTAGCGGATAGCAGTTTGGACAGTGAATAGCTGTTGTGTTTTAGCGGTTAGTGGATAGTTGTTTCACTAACGAATTGTTTTAAATGCGTTCGATAAAACTAGCTATTAGGTTAGATGGTGAATGCAAAATGACAAAAAATATATTGGTATCAGATTATTGTTGTGATGATGGTGATGATGATGATAATGCTGATGATAATAAAATTACTTTTTTTAACATTAATTTTATTAATATTGTAAACAAATATTTTTTATTATAGAAATGTTTTAATTGATTGAAAATTTATATTTTCTAAAAAATAATGAATGGACAAATAAGACCTATACTTTTTAATATATTTTGATATGGATAGAATTTCAAATTAATTTTTTGTTATTTTGTATTTATATTTGTGAAAAAAGAAATGTAAAAATGTAAACAAAATTGGATAAAAGGGTACAATTATCAAAAAGATGTTAGAGAAAGGGCAGTATTGCCAAAAAAAGGTAAAACACTAAACTCTACTTTTGAAACTTTAATAATATTCGCTTTTTACAAATACTACTTCAAATACTATTTAGAATAAAAACACTACTTAAAATACTATTTGCCGAACAACCAAAATGAGAAGAAGTAGTGTTTTGACTTAGTCAAGACACTAAACACTACTTAAAACACTGTTGCTGAACAGGACCTAAGTAGTGTTTAGTATTTTTTATCAAGTCAAAACACTAGTTTCTCCCATTTTAGTTACTCGGTGGAGGTCGATAGATAACTTTTTACTTTAAAAACTATCGATTATTTTTGGAAAATTATATTGGGCAAGATTTGCACTATAGAGGGTATTATTTGATCCTTCATAATTATGACCAAGATAGCATGATAAGGCAACATTCTATCAGTCCTTGGCCATGTAAAAGTCACGCTGTTAGGTCTTTTTTCTGCCATATCTACGGCTATCTCTCAATTATTGCAAATTGTGCATGCATCTGGGCTGATTCAAGGTATCATAACCAACATATATAGATTTATTTATGACCAAGATCATTATCTATTTTCTTGATCTATATGCAATTAATATATAATCACATGGAAATGTGAGATTACATCCTAAATAACATGATTCGTGATGGCGCAGAAATGGAAAAAGGAACCATCAATTTGCTTAATTAGAACATTTTGGTATTAACAAAGAAAATCTATTTTGCTGTGCCTTTTTTTCTGTTGTAACTCAATCGAGCTCAATTAAATTGGAGAGAAGCGTTTTTTGGTGGATTGTGCATCGTGACAATTCAATTGATATACGTGAAAACAGTGTTACTTGCACATTATGTCTCAATGTCCTAATTAGCATGTGATTTGCGGGACGGATCCAATTTTACTTCTTCTTCTTCTTCCTCCTTTTTTTTTTTTTTAAAAAAAAATGAGAATTGTAATATAAAATTCGATAATTATACATGTAATCATTTTTTGGGATGAGAATTGATTTAGTTTGCTGACTAAAAATACATATAAATTCTAGATATTTAATTTAGTCCAATCCACCAACCTCTTACTCAAAAAAAAGATTCTGAGTTTTATTTTTAAAAAAAAACCGAGGATTACGGTATATAAGGCCCATTTGATTGAATTTATTAAATGAAAAATTACTTCTTCTTTTTTTTTTTTTTAATAAAAGACGTATACATTTTTAATAAGTATCTAACTTGGCTATCAATAAAAATTACAATTTTCAAAAAGAAAAAGTTCAAATTCTATTTTTTTCTTTTTCTAAAAATATTTTATTCAAAAGTTATAAAAAATTATTATTTTTTTTAAAAAAAGCTAACTCAAACGAGGTCTCAGAAACGATTATGAAAAAGACATGATTAGATTTTCTAAGATCTGGTATGCAAAGCCAACGTATCATTATAAAAAGAAGGAAATAACATTTCATTTTGACCATGATGTTGGGTATTTCTTCAACCTCAGAATCATTGTCTTCTTCAGATTAAATAGTTGATCCAGATCATAAGTTAAAAAAAAAAAACTATGTAAAACATTACAAACATAGAGCTCATTGTTTAATGTACTTTTGAAAAGCAAAAGAACTTGTAATAGTTAATCGTGATTGATCTTACGAACCGATGCAATTAACAGACTTATTTAGTTATCTACACCAAATCCCTTTCATGATATATTGACTATTTTGCTATTATTTAGTATTTACCAATCATCATTCATAAATTTATAAAAAAAATACTAATCTAATCTTTAATTATATATTGACATGTGAAATTAATGGAGACATCATCATAATGCATAACAAAAAAGAGCAAGTTGCCCCCAGGGGCATAGGTGAGTTGGTAAGTGGCCAGGTGATTAGGGTGGAGACACCCTGACAACGCGGGATCGAGTCCGTGTGGCGGCAGTACTCCGCTGAAATATTGCGGGGGCTGTTGCTGGATTTCCACGCCCGTTGGTCCTCTCCCTGGTCGGGCTGCCACTCACGCACATCCCTCGATTTACCTCCCGCCTGGTTAAGGGGCCTCTGGCCAGGTGGGAAAGGGGTTCTCCTTTGGTTAACCCTTTAAAAAAAAAAAAAAAAAAAAAAAGAGCAAGTTGCATTTTGTTCTCCATGTTTTGTCACAATTGTATAAAATTTTTTGTATTTCAAATCTCACAAATAATCCTAATATTTTAAAAAAAAATATTGTACAAACCTCTAAACTTTTCAAAAAGTTATGTAATATTTTTTATAACACAAAAAAATATTAACAATATATTTTATAACATAAAACTATTAACGAATTTTAAAATCACAAAAATTTTTATACGACTTTAACGAGACCGAAAAGATGCGTGTAAAAGGAGCCAAATCCATAAAAGCCTGGCAACCAAAATCTATTATTTTTCAATGGTGTTGTGCTCTTGTCGTAAAAGCCGTTAAAGCACAAGTCCCTACTCTCTGCAGACCTGCAAAGCAACTTTGAATATGCCCATCAAGCTGTCTTCACTTCTCTCTGTTCACCCTTCTAAGGTTGTCACCTAATCTTCTAAGCTTCCATACTATCCACACACACACAAAGCACACACAAGAGTCTAGAGTCTTGGATTGCATTGCAACTGCTTGTACACCATAACTGAATCAAAAATGGGTGATCAGAATGATGACAAGTCTGGTCTGCCTGCTGCAACTGCTGGTATATACTTCTCCATATACTTAAAACACATAGCCTTTGGCTTTTGGAATTATGGAAAGTGCTTATTCTTAGTTGCTTTTTTGCTTTACTGATTGCAGCTCTTAGTTCTGAGGATCGTCAAGATCTTCTTAATGCCATCAAGGTTATCTTTTTCAACCATAAGATTGTTCTTTTAAGATGAACATGCTATAAGATTGATGGGTTCCCAAAATCAGGATTAAAAGAATGGAATATGGTTATAAAATGATTGTTTATTTGTTTGATTGGACTTGTCAACAGACCAAGCTTCAAGATTTGGCGGGAGATCATCAAGATTTCTTGGACACACTCTTACCTGATGTCAGAAAACGTGTTGATGTCCTGAGGGAGATTCAGGTCTGATTCCTGATTACCAATAATATTCATTGTTCATTTGCCCTTTTATGAATTTCATCGAATGTATAGTGATCCTGGTTCTAGTAATGAAATCAGTCTCCAGCGTTGTTGCAAGTTAAATCTGCATATAGTAGATCTAGAGCTAGTCCAACGCTTCTCTGCGCTCCGCGCATAACTGGAATTTCCTGCCATTTATGTAATTCCTTTTGTTTAGTGAAGTGTAAGTATTTACGCTAGTTGGTATGTTGAGTAGTCATTTGGGTTTTTTCTTGTAATATGTAATTGTTCGATTTGGTACATTGTGCAAGAATTATTTCACAATAGAGACCAATTAGCTTCTTGTATCATGGTTAAGTTACTTGTTCTCAGTTTTAGTTTCTTGTATCGCGGTGAAGTTACTTTTTCTCAGTTTTGCTGATTGATAAGTTGGATTTCCTGTTTGAGGGGTGCATCACAGATTGGATATATATATGTGTGTATGTATATATATATATGTATGTATATATGTGTGTGTATATATATGTGTGCATATATATCTGTGTGCATATATATCTGTATATATATATATGTGTGCATATATATCTGTGTATATACATATATGTGTGTGTGTGCATATATATATGTGTATATATATATGTATATTTCAAGCTAGGTAATATTAAAGAGGTTTAGGCTACTATTTCGAATTAATAGATTGGATTCCACAAAGGACATGACTAATTAGGTTTGAAATTAGCTATATTCCTCAATCCTCATCATGCAATAGAAAAATGGTTGTACGGTACTAGTTCATTATGTAGTAGACTATGGTGTAAGCATTGATTCTTGTTCTGCTAATGTTATATGAAATTGATAATTGAAAGAAAGACTTTCTTTGGATCTTTTTGGTTAACAAGCTACGCCCATCTTGTTTTGGTGTTTATATTATGAGCAACCTTTGAATAATTTAAGAGGATTTGTCTAGTCCCTCCTTTTAACTGGTAAACAAGCTTATAAATATGTAGTTCATTGTAATGAGACAAATTTGTTTTTCCTCTGGTAACATATATTTGTAAATGAGCAAGAACTCTGGCTTTGTCTCTTTCTATTCAGGATATGATTTTGCTCAGTATCTTCCATGCTTTCTGTATGCAGAGCCAACATGATGAGTTGGAAGCGAAGTATTTTGAAGAGAGGGCGGCCTTGGAAGCGAAGTACCAGAAGTTGTATGAACCAATGTATTTGAAGGTATACCACCTCTCGTGTATAGATGCATTGTTGCATCACAACTGTTATAGTCTGGAGAAACACCAAGAGGATTAACCAAGATCATATGTGCACTCATACCCATACAAATAAGAAACTTCCACTGTGGTCAAAGTCATCTGTTAACTATTCATCTGAAAAGAAAACTCACCTGTTAACTAATCCAATCACTTTTGAAAAATTTGCTTTCTTGTTACCCAAAAGGATTTGGTTAAAAAGTGAGAGGTCCCTCTATGTTGGTTGAATTTAATGCTTATGATGGACTAGATAAGTATTTATATTCATGAATCTGAAAGTTTGGTTTTTGAACATTTTGGATAAATGAAATGACTTAGTTGTAGTGATATCTACTCCTTGAATCTCTAGTTGAACTCTAACTTCTGATGAACTGTCTCACAGGCCAATTGAGTTTCTGAAACACATCGCCACAGATCCTTAGTTTTCTCAACTTCTCATCGGTCTTTTTGTTGACAATCTGCAGAGATATGAAATTGTGAATGGTGTAGCTGAAGTTGAAGGAGTTTCATGTGGAACTACAGCAGACAAGGAAACTGATAAATCAACAGGAGGTAGTTGTGAAGGGCAATATTTTTTCTCTTCTTATCGTATCTGAATGCTCTTCAATCCAATAAATGATGTCTTTCATGCAGAAAAAGGTGTCCCTCATTTCTGGTTCACTGCAATGAAGAACAATGAAGTATTATCTGAGGAGGTAAGGCTGGTGAAGATCGCATTTAAGGACTCTAGTGCAACATAGATTATTGAGCTTTGTCAATTTTGCTTTTCTTGCATTTCAGCAGGGTACAACTTGCAGTACTGATGATTTATCATTTGCATTTACAGATAACTGAAAGGGATGAAGATGCTCTGCGGTATCTAAAAGACATAAAATGGAGTAGACTTGATGGTTCTAAGGGGTTTAAGCTTGAATTCTTCTTTGATTCAAATCCCTACTTCAAGAACACAGTGCTAACTAAAGTATATTATATGATTAGTGAGGATGAACATATTTTGGAGAAAGCGACAGGGTAAATTTTTCTTTATCATTTTCGCTCAGGGACTTTTGGTTTTAACATTTTATTTCTATTATAATTTTCAGTTATGTTGGGTATCTTTTAGGACAGAGATTGAGTGGTTTCCTGAGAAGAACTTAACAAAAAAAGTTCTAAAGAAGAAGACAAAGAAGGGGCCTGAAAATTCGAAACCAACCACAAAAATTGAGGATTGTGTAAGCGTTTTTAACTTTTTCAACCCACCAGAAGTACCGGAAGATGAACATGGACTTGATGAGGAAAGGGTAAGCTTCTAGTAGACTGCAATTTCGGTATTTCATAGCCATTTCTCTGCTGATAATTTTATCATCCTTTCCGTATTTCAAGCCATGTCTCTATTGATAATTCTATCATCCTTCTCTCATCTACAGGCTGAATTGCTGCAGAGTCAAATGGAACAAGATTATAATATTGGGTTAGTGAGAATAAGTTTTCTTCAAATATTAAAAACACCTTCCAGCTTAAGTTTTTTAATTGTATATTCTTAACCATTGGAAGTATTTGTAGAAACTTGATTTACTCGCGGAGGGAAGTTATACATTTATGATCTTTTTCTCATCCATTCTATTTTTCTTGCCAAAGCATATAGTTGTTTTTGCTTTCATAATCCTAACATTGCTTGCAGTTTCAGACCCTTCATGTATCTTCTCACGGTACAAGCCCTGCAAGGCTGGCATTTGTCCCGCTTTCCAGTTCAGAGTGATTATTGTGATTTTTTCCTTTTTCTTATGTTTGCTAGGTCGACAATAAGAGAGAAAATTATCCCTCATGCTGTGTCTTGGTTCACGGGGGAGGCTGTTGAGGATGACGATGAGTATGAAGACGATGAAGATGACGATGATGATCTGGAGAAGGATGATGACGAAGATGACTCTGAAATTGAAGCTGAAGAAAATGAAGATGATGAGAAGAGTATGAAGAAGGTACGAATGCAGAATGTTCCTTTTCTGTATTACATGTTTTTCTTTTCCAAGATTTGGGAGGTTGCAGCAAGCTGAGACTTCTGAAGTTTAATGGTAGAAAGCTTAATGGTAGAAAGCTCCTGTTCTCGAAGATTATCCTTTAGAAACCATGATAAAAGCCAACCAACTTTTTCTCTGTTACAATCATCTACTCTGCTAATTTCAGGGGGATGGAAGCACAAATTCTGGTGAGGTGGTTGCAGGATGATCAGACTTCTGGATGCATGAACCCATCCTTTTTTGTCATAATGATGATTGTGAAACCAGTTTTCTTGTCCTTGGGGTGCTTCTATATTCAATTGATTATTTATTTTTTCGGTGTGCACGAATGTTTTGGGTGGGGTGGGGGAGGAAGTCATGAGAGCAGAGTTGATTATTGTTTTCACAAACAGGCCAGTGAAAATTCATTTTGTTAAGCTGTCAGCTTTTCTTGGTTGTTGGAAGATGTAGAAGACGATTATTAGTAAGTTCACCTGATACTGTTTGCATTTGTTCTTGTAAGCCTGTCAACTGAAAGAGTTCCAAGAGTGGATTTCAAAATTTGCTTGTTTCATCATAGGTGCTTCAAGGTAGATCTTAATAATCTAAAGCAATCTGTATAAACTCCTAGAGCATGTACTTAAGAGGTAATAATGGATAGCGAAGAACGTGGTGATATCTTGCATTACTCAAAATCCAATCCGGTTATATACACTTCTGAAGTTCTCGTATGATTAGAGAAGCATATTAAGCCTCCTGCTGTGCTACCCAGAGCAGAGGCATTAACTAGCAGGTTACATTTCACCAGGACCAAAAGAGTGGAAATACATGCTGCACAAACTAAAACAATGGAAGCTAACATAAGATTTAGCTCTTTTTATTTCTGAATAAAGAATCAGAATCACCTACCAGAGACTAGAGACAAAAATAGCAAATGGATCTCAGCAGCAGGGTCAGTTTCAAGCAGCCATCCGTGTTGATTCAAAACATGTTTCTGCTATCTATTTTAATCTGTAACCGCTTCTTTCTATTCTAAATCCTGTTCTCAAAGTCAAGGATCAACAAAAATGATTCAATCAGTTGTTGCTACAAGCCAGTCCAATTCATAAACTTTTTGACCTCGTCATATAAAACTAATACAGCTGCAGCACCGGTGCTCCTAAAGATATTTGATAAAGCTCCACGATAAAAAGAAGCTAAACCCTCTGTTCTGTATATTTTTCTCCAGCAATCCAATGTACTTCTGTACATTGGCTGCTCTAAGCCGGATTGCATCATCATTCGCCTCCGAACTGTATCCAGTGGGTATGACAACAACCCAGCAGATGTCGTGACTGCTTGAGCCACCACCCAACGCTTCCACAATGCCGCATCTGATTTAGATCCCTCTGACATCTTCTCTTTCAAGGTATCGAAACCGCCAAAATAAAGGCCCCGGTGAACAATCATTCCGTGAATAGAGGCAGGGAGTCCCTGGTAAATCCCTCGAATTCCATTTTTCCCATATATGGTCCTCAGAAAATGGCAGATACCTTGGAACTGACGACTCTCAGTTCTACCAAGGTCGGCAGCAAGGCGCGTGTGCGCAATATCGAGGGGATAGATGATGATCAATGTTGTACAACCTGCAGCAGACCCAGCAATAAAGTTGGCAGGTGGACCAGAAAGAAAGTCACCTTCCGTAGAGTTACCACGCAAGATATTCCTATATAGATCCTGTCAGCAAATAAGACGTGATTAATAATAGAACAAAAGCAAACAGTAAAAAAGTCATATATAAGCAGGCAAGGTTAAAATACTTGAGGTTGAAGACACAAGGGAAATCTGCTGAACCTCAATAAAGGTACACTTGATTATCATAACACAATTAGAAATTTTCCCAGTGAACACTGAAGCAACACTATCCATCTACCTAACAGATTAAGCTAGACGAACTCTTGAAAATTTATGATTTCCCTACTTTACAGATTATGACTAAAGGTAAATCTCTGTATTCTATGATTTTCCAAAAAGATATTTCATGTCCATTAAATAAGGCCATCTCCAATGGCTGGCTTTCCCTAGAATAGGCAGTGAAATTGGTTTTCTCTATGATAGGGAGCTCCATATTTTATCCCCAACAACACTCTCTATTTAGTACTCCTCCAACTCCTTTTTCTAAAACAGAAGTGCCCACACACTCACCTTGTCCCCATCTCCTCTCCAAACCCTCCCCTGCCAAATACTTTTCAGTCCCTTCTCCCTCTGTCTGCCATCCTTCCCCCTTCTCTCAAACCAAGCTTCCTGTCTTCATCTTCGCCAAATTTTACCTGTGTCAGCCCCAAATTTCATCTCTCCATCTCAGTGTCAAATTTCACCCTTTTACAGGACCTTAAGGGAAAAGCTGGGGAAGCCATCTAATCTCAAATTTCCCGTCCAGAAAGCCACCTCAAGAAATATCATGATCACTCATTGATGGAAAAGACTTCATAACCACTTTTTCTAATCTCAAGCAAGTTTAAATTCAACCTCCTAGGTGCTGATGGTGTAAAATCTTGACCGCAAGAAGATAATCTTGAATACCAAACACAAGCACTGGTATTGAAGTTTCTATAAAAGGCAGTGAATGGAGCTTGAATCCAATCTGTCTTGACAAGTCCATTTCTTGTTTGCCAACAAAACAAGTTTGAGTGACATAAAGCTCAGAGAAACTAGCATTAATTGGAGAACACCCTCGTCTTAAGACCTTTTCCCTTTGGAGTTGTTGCTTTTTCATCATTGGAGTATTTTGGAGTAGTTTGGTGAGTCTCTCTGGATTGCCAGTTTTGAGGAGCGAAGAGAAGAAATGGCAAGTTGGTTAAGATAGAGAGTGAAGTGGCAAGATTGTTAGAGATGAACTTTGGCTAAAAAGGTAATAGAACTAGTGGAGTTGCCCTAACCTCCATGCAGAATAAGGTAATTACGTAACTTTTCCATGTAGCAATGACAACATTATTCTAGAAAGTGGAAAGCATGCAGATAAAAAAATCCTTTAACAATCACGCATAGTGTTGGCTGTATGGACATCATAACTTAACCAAGGGAGAAAGGACAGTTGCATTAATGAGAAAATTGTGACTACTTATATTGACTTAAAGGAGCTTGAAAAACCAGACGAAGAGTTCATAGACGAGTTTCACTCTACTGCAAAAGTGTACACCACTCTAAAGGCAGCAATACATTTTTTAAAGCTGAGCAACTGAAAAAAGTCCTTGAAGCAAAGAGATGCAGAAACATGAGAAAATATGACTTATGTCACTATAAAGGAACTTTTTTGTAAAATCACAAAAAGTTCCTAGTGATTGTAGATTTATAGAGCATAGACAATGTTTTAAAGCTCTTAAAGGCTAGAAGTATAAAATTTTAAAAGTAGTGAAGCATGAGATTCTTTTCAACTAACTAGATGTCTGTGCAAGACCTAGTCTTGGCCAATATTCGAGTCAACTTCACGGACAGCATACCTGAGAAACTTTGCTGCAGTATGAAAATTAATAACACAACAATAAAACATAAACTCACGTATGTAACTGCAATATACATGTCACTTATGATATCTCTTCGTAATTAAACTCTTAGCATAGAAATGAAGTCAATCAAGATCTGGAGATTGATATATCCCCTTAACCTCAAGCATGTGATGTGAACCACTTTTGCCTCAACATCAACATAGCGATTGCATTGAGGCCATTTATTAATGATAAAGGCTTCTCTTGCTCTCTGGTGTATTTTGGAATGGGTTTGGGGTTTTTCACTATAATATATGGGCCAAAAGGTATCACTTTTTTGGAGTTGTGGAATTTTATTATGGTTTTGAATTCTCAAGAGGAATCTATGTGATAGTTATATTCTTTCTACCTGAAGGAATATATGATATACAATCTACCAATGTTGTTTAGTATCGGAGGAAAGATTATAAACCAGTTCCATCCATGTTATCTCCCCAGGTTAACAGCTCTATTAAATTAACACGCTTAGATTTGCAAAAAAGAATGGGGAAGGCTGGACTGAGAAGCAGAAAAATAAAGGTAGGCAAGCAGTTCTTTATCCATAAGCTGCTTGTGGTTCAGGTAATAAAATTATATCATGTTACATTGAACTGAACGGAATGGGGACAAGCAATTACCTAATGAAAAGTGCTGCAGTTTTACAATTCTAATCTGTCCGATCTTTGTAGATGTCCTTATAGAGGAAGTATATATCAAATACCCATACAGGCTGTGGGAAGTAAGTTATGTAGGATGTCTGATAAAACAAGTGTAGTCAATCATTGATCAAAAGTCCCGTATGACCCAAAATGGTAAGAGGTCAACATAAGAGCCTAACACATCCGCTACTTCTCGGGGAATATCTCTTGGAGAGCAAACGAGTATTTATTGTCCTGCTTACAGTTTTGGGTGATTCATTGGTTAATGCACTTTACCAAAACATCTTTGAGGCACAACCATTACACAATAGTCCCACAAAATATCTTGACCGAATTAGGATATATTGTACTATTAGACATAGTCCCACAAAATATCTTGACCGAATTAGGATATATTGTCACATGAAAATTTCTAGACATGGTTGGATAGCAATTCACATATTTATTAAGCAAAATGCTATCATTCTGCTTTTGCCAATGAGAAGATCATTCATCCATCATTTCTGTTGTTTCAATACGACAAAAGCATGGCAACCTTTCTGCAAAAACTACAGTTTCAGTTCACAATCTGGTCATTGCATACTAGCTCACTGGTCAAGTCAGTCATTTCTTATCTCATTCTAAAATATGTAATTTCAGGCACAGAAAGTATTAACTAAATGTTCTACAGCACAAGAAACCCATCTACCACTTTTTAAGCATATATTTGAGACTTTTTAATTTGATGCAGTTTCATCCTGATGATAGAGATAACAGGTCAGCCTCTCATATGCCCAAGCCTAAGGACTAAGCAACTAGTTCTCTAGAATTGGGTAGAGGTGTTTGAATTAATCTTAATGGTTCATCATTGTGATTTAATTTGATACAAACAATCCTAACCAGAAATTCAGGCAATATGCTGAATTCATATTAAACTTAGGGGACAGTGCATCTGAAAATGCGTCCTTCCTACAGACTAGAGATTGCACAAATAATTTGAAGAACAACCTCAGAAGTGATCTCCGTACTAGGTGCCAGTCCAAGACCAGCACCAAATAGCCTAAAGATGCAGGTGTAACTTTAGAAACAGTATTGTAACAATATCCTAAGAGCTTGCTCTTGCATTCACTTTCTCCATTGCGGTCTTGTCATTTACAGAAACTGAATCCGAAGTTCAGGCCAGGGCAGCAGAACATGAAAGTCAGCACCCAATATTGACCATTGCCACAACTTTATAAGCAAATATGATGTCAACCAACTCTTAGTTAAAGAAAGTCGAGAGAATATTCTGATTCTCATTTTTCTCATTGAAAAGAAATGATACATGAGGTAAGTATTTATAGACAGCCATGTAGCTAACTTGTAACTGACTGACTTTTACAACAAGTTGACTCTCTTAGCTGTCAACTATCCTAACTAACTCTCAACTATATTATATAAAATAACTAATCTAGAAACTTCTAGATGCTTCTGAATTTATCCTTATCATCAGCCCCCCCCCCCCTTCAAGCTGAGCTTGGACTTGGATCAAGGGAAGCTTGCTCTTTAGAATGTCAAACTGATTCTGAGACAAAGCTTTAGAGAATAGGTCTGCCACCTGTTGATGAGTAGAAATGTAGGATAGTTGTAAAGCCTTTGAAACAACTTGCTCCCTAACAAAATGGTAATCAATCTCTATATGTTTGGTGCTGCCTTGAAACACTGGATTAGCTGGAAGGGCCATTGCAGAAATATTATCACATTGCAGGACAGGTGTAGAAACAGGAATGGATAAATCCTTGAGCAAATATGTAAGCCATCTAATTTCTGCTGCTAAATGAGCCATAGCCCTGTACTTTGCTTTAGTTGAGGACCTGGCCACTGTATGTTGTTTCTTGGAAGACCAGGAAACAATGTTAGGTCCTAAGTAGATGACATACCCAGTTGTTGACTTGCTATCTACTACATCTGAGGCCCAATTAGAATCCCTATAGCCTTGTAAATGTAGACTGCCTGCCTTGTATAGAAGACCTTGACCTAATGTTCTTTTCAGAAACCTGAGGACCCTTTTTAAGGATGCAAAGTTTGCAACAGTTGGACTGTGCATCTTTTGGCAAAGAGAGTTAATGGCATACTGAACATCTGGTCTAGTCATAGTAATGTACGGCAAGGCACCCACCAAGCTCCTAAATTGAGTTCCATTAGCATAGGGAGTATTATCTGCATTTTTCAGAGTTGCTTTAGCTAGAGAAGAAGTCTGCACAGGAGATCAATCAGTCATGCCTGTCTCGTTGAGAACTTGTTTTGCATACTTTGTTTGATGCAAGACTAGACCTTCAGAAGTATATTGTACTTCAATCCCTAAGAAATAGGAAAGAGGTCCAAGATTCTTCATGGCAAATTGAGTGCTCAGTGTTGCAAGCAGAGTAGAAATGTACGCATTATTGTTTCCAGTAACAATAATGTCATCCATATAAACCAAAAGCAATGTAAAATTTGTGGAGGTTTTGTGAATAAAAAGTGAGGTGTCTACAGAGCTAGAAATGAATCCGAGGGGATAGAGAAAGCTAGAAAACTTGTAATACCAAGCTCTGGGAGCTGGTTTCAACCCATACAGTGACTTTTTAAGCTTGCGGACATAACCTGGCTTGTTAGAATCCTCAAATCCTTGAGGTTGAGTCATATAAACTTCCTCATTTAATGTGCCATGCAGAAAAGCATTGGACACATCTAATTGTTTAAGTGACCAATGATTGTGCAAAGCAAGACATATAACTGTCCTAATAGTAGGACTTTTGACTACAGGGCTAAAAGTCTTCTAATAGTCAATTCCTTGCTCTTGTAAGTAGCCTTTGGCTACCAATCTAGCCTTGTACCTAGCTATGGATCCATTTTGAATGTTAATACAGCTCTGATACCATAAAGAAAGTAGAGAGAATATTTGATTCTCATTTTTCTCATTGAAAAAGAAATGATATATGAGGTAAGTATTTATACACAGTCATGCAACTAACTTGTAACTAACTGACTTGTACAACAAGTTGACTCTCTTAGCTGTCAACTATCCTAACTAACTCTCAACTATATTACATAAAATAACTAATCTAGAAACTTTTAGATGTTTCTGAATTTATCCTTATCAATTGTCCTACTTGCCACCGCCCACTGGATTGCCATTACTTTTGTGTTGTTGAGCAAAGTTATATTGAATAACAATCTCAAATCAAGCCACTCAACAACTTGTTTAACCTAAATGACTCACCCCTGCCCACCGATGCCAGTTGAAATTAGCCATGTGCATAGTTTGCATAACATATGCTATACAGCCTAGATCCTAGCATACCAGGAATTAATAGGTTGGCATTTTTAAAGCACAAATGAGTTTATATCATTGTTCACATAATCACCATTTTCAAGAAAGCTCTAAAGATAAATACACATATATAGTCTAAATGTGAAATAAAGAAATATCTCTTAACACATATATACACACAAAATCACAAGATGAACAGAGGTACATATATATTGTCCAAGAAATGATTACTTCTCAATATGTTAACCAAAACTCAGATACAAAATCACCATTTTTTGGCTGATTAAGCAACTAATTCATTTAATCTTGAAAATTCTGTATAGAAAACATCAAAACGGAAACCAAATCAGTCTCTCATCCATCCCAGAACACTAATACCAATTGCCAAGACAGACTGATTGCCAATTAAGAGTACTGCTCCTATGTTTCTTTCCACTACCCAATTTTGTTTTAATGTCATGTCATCACTAATCAACTCACATTGCATAGTGCCATGCTACATGATATTTACATCCACTCACACACCACTATAGACATGCATCAGAAACTTCAACCAAAGCCTAAATCAACATTTCTCAAAAGTTCCAACTGAAACAAATTAATCAACGAAGCAAGAGGAGGAAGAAGGGGAGGGGGGAACATCCACTTTCTCTCTCTCACTCATAAGTAGCTTTTGGGTCCAAGCCACTTTGATCTATAATTCATTGCCTTGCTTTGAATTTCTGTAATAAACTCTAAAATTATTTTCACATCCCAAACTCATAACCTGACATCAAATTCACCTGCCAACAATTGCAAAAGCGCAGTACACGAAACTCAGGACAAAGTCCAGCAAAGGTCAGATTGAGTTTGTATCTATTAACTCATCATATCTTACAAGATACTAGCTCCAAGACTCAAATTCATGATTGCATGAGAAAATATAATTTAAAAAAAAAGAAGAAAATGCACAAGTGAAAATAAGAAAAAAGCACCAACCTTGAGGGAAAAATTGAGAGCAACAGAAGGATAATATCTGAGAACACTGCTACCATTGCCTCTCCACAAGGACAAGAAGCCTTCTTCTCTAACAGTCCTCACAATGCAATCCAACATCCCTTTGAATCTCCTGTGGGTCCCACCAGCCAAGATTGCCATATTGCTCTCTTGGGTCTGCAACAACAGCTTTGCCCTCTCTATTGGCGCCACTATGGTGTGCACCCCACCCCCCATCACTGCCCCTGCCATCAGATCTTTCTGGAAGCTTACCATCCATTCCTTTGAAGATTTCTTGACGATTCTTGGTGTCTTCTCCTCTTCTCCCTCCCCATCTTCCACCATATCACAACCCAAAATGATATATATTTGTAGCTATATATATGTATGTGCCAAGACACACACAAAGACACACACTGTATGTGTTTTTTTTTTTTTTTGGGTTATATCTGTACGTACAATTTCAATGTGCAATGGATTAAAAAGTGTCTTTCAAGGTCAGATAGCTAATATTGCTTGTGGGGTTTGATTGTCCTTGAATCTTGATGGTGTTTTTCGTGTCTTTTTCGGTTGTTATTGTTGGAAAAAGTTGATTGCTTTATTGCTTTCGTGTTGTGTTGTTTGGTCTTATCAGTTGTTGGTTTCTTCTAATGCGTGGGTAAAGGAATTGATCACTTAATTTTTGAAGTTGACCATCCCGATGGAATTGATCCTAGATATTTCTTTTCTTTTATCCTAAACGGAATGCTAAGTTAATAAACACGTATTAAATCTTATCTGTTAGATTAGATCAAGAATTCTCAAGTTCAATGATCCAAAATAAAATCCATTTTAAGATTTAATGTGGACAAATTATTTGATGAATTTATTGTAAATTTAATATTAACTAAAACTAATAATATCTTGGTATGTGATTAGTAAATGCATCTAAGTGTCCCGATAAAAATTTTACATTTAGGTGCAATGAAATATTTCTTATTCACAAACTTTTTGGGAATTTTCTCATTTTAGGAAACTCTTAATATTTTGCTAGAGAATATGTCTGAAACTCATTTATAGCCTGTTAAGAATATAAGAACCCAAACTCATTTTTTTTTAATTATTTTTTAATTGATAAGATATAAGTATCCTAAATTTAACTTATTTTTTATAATTACTAATAAGATATTTTATGAAAAGTATATTTTAAGTGTCTTATAATAAGTTGAAAATAAATAATTTTTTTATATAAATTGTTAAATAAAATAAGTATCATCCAAACAATTATAGCATTATTCAGACATGGGGAGGAGCAACCAACTGCTGACATCAGACGAAAAGCGATGGTTATGATTTCAATATGGAAAGATAGCATATTATCCACTCTTTTTTAATACATTATTAAAAGAAGAGGCGTCATTGAGGCATCTTTCAAATAACGGTTATTATTTTACAGATGCAAATGAAGCTCGCCCTTTCAAGTCCGGTGAGCATTCATGAGGAGAGAATAAAATTGCAGAACAATCAAAAAGGAAAATAAATGTAGGTAGTAGACTAAGGTTGTGTAGCAGATATATTAATTTTCCAAAATTCTATATATACAATAAAAATTTAATGCATCGACATGTTCATAGGTGAAATTGAATATTCTAAAAGACATGTTATTCTAACAATTAACACAAGTTGATGGGAAAAGCATATTTACATTCACTCATAAGCGTACAATATATAGATGGTTTACAAGATGATACAAAGATTGATATAAGTATGGTATCTATAATACAACATGAACTATATCAAATTGATACGTAAATAGAAGTTTATCATTATCTCAGGAATCTGATGGTTGGTCGTCTCTACAGTCTCCCTATATATGCCCTGCAAGATTGTGCTATCACAGACAACACCAATCTTGGACAAGAGAGAATTGAATCTTGACTTGGGTAATGGTTTTGTTAGAACATCAGCTAACTGTGCATTGTGGAGACATCCGCTACTTGAAGTTGCTTATTTCGCAATTTAGCCTAAACAAAATGATAATCACAAGCAAGATGTTTCATGCGTGAGTGGAACACCAGATTAGCACATAAATATGTTGCTCCAATATTATCACAAAGAAGTTGAGGTGTAGCAATTTTGATATGAAGTTTAGAGAGCAAATTTTCGAGCCAACATAGCTCAACTGTTGCAGAGGCGACTGATCTATATTCTGCTTCTGTTAAAGAGCGAGCAATGGTGCGAAATTTTTTTAATACCAAGATACTGAATTGGTCCCAAGAAATATGATATATGCAAAGATTGATGTATAATCATCTGAATTACCTGGCCAATCAGTATCTGAGTATGCAGTTAAGTAATTATTTTTTGATTTTTACAAGAGTAGCCCATGTAAAGCAAAATATTTGAGATATCGAAGCAATTTTTCACTGCTACCCAATGTGTTTGGGTTGGCATATGCATGTATTGCTCCAATTTGTTGACATAATAAGCTATGTTTGGCCTAGTTAAAGTATTGAAGACTGCTAATTAATTGACAGAACATTTTTGTATCAGTCTCTCCATCTTTCAACATGAGTCTGTTATAAGAATTCATTGGTGTAACAACCTCTTTTGCTTCCAACATATTAAAACGAGCTGGCATATATCGAATGTACTTCACTTGTGAAAGAAATAAACCTTTTTCTAATTGAACAACCTCAACCCCCAAAAAACATGACAATCTTCCAAGATCTTTAATAGAAAATTATTAGCTAAGTGCAGCAATAATGTTAGTAATAACAGTATCAGAATTTCCAGTTATTACCAAATCATCAACATAAACAATTATATAAATCAAATTTGTTCCTTCAGCATAAACAAATAGAGAGGAATCCGACCTACTATTATCCAAGTGACATTATCAACTTTTTCAACTCATTAAATTAAGCCCCGTGGAACTTGTTTCAAGCCATATAAGGTGTTTGTCAATTTGCACACATGATTTGGTTTAGAAGAATCTATAACACCAGGGGGTTGGGGCATAAATACCTTCTCTATCAATGTTCCATGCCAGAATGCGTTATTTACATCCAATTGATGCATAGGCTAGTCATTAGAAATTGCATGAGAGAGTATAAATCTGATTGTGGCGGCTTTTACTATGGGACTGAATCAATTCCTGGCCTTTGGTGAAATCCCTTAGCAATAAGTCTTGCTTTATGCCTTGCAACAGTCTATTGAGGTTTTGTTTAACACGAAATACCCACTGACATCTAATAATATTTATGTGGTTGGCTTTGGGCACCAATGTCCATGTTTTATTTTTCTCAAGTGCTTGCAGCTTATCACGTATTGCTGCCTGCCAGACTTCATTTTTAAGAGTTGTTTAAGAGAGGTGGGTTCAGTAGATTCAACTAGAGTAGTTGCTAAGTTAGCAAACTTTGGGTTTGGGCGGAAGATTTTATTTTGTGATCATGTGCGAATGGTGTGAGTTCGCTGTAGTGGTGATTTGTTTTGGTTAGATGTCGAGTTGGCATTAATCTTTTGGTCAGGTAGAGAGTTGGATGCTGTGGTGGAGGAGGATTAATATTCTTGGGTTGATGTGTCATGTGTGGGTGCAAGATGAGTTAGAGTTGCACGTGAGGTGTCATAAGCAAATATATATAGAAGTTTATTGAGCACAATTGAGTACAAGACCTAAAAGGGTGTTACATAGATATTTATACTAATACAAGACTTGCAATACAAGAAATATGACTTCTAGGACAGGTAATAAGACTGACATATTTATCATTAAATAATATACCCTAATTTATTATTCATTGACACACTAAGATCCCTTCTCAATCTAAGAGGGATGAGATGCGAAGATTGCTTGTTGATGCTTGAAAATGAGTTGATGGTATAACTTGTATGAACAAACTTGACAAGAACATATTCCAAAGTAACCTCCTCCATAATGAAATAGAAAATCTCCATATGCTTGGTTTTTGCATGTAAATACAAGTTGGCAAGCAAAGCAATTGGCAAACTTAAGAGGTTTGCCAAGGCATAGGCTAGGGACTAATATGCAGCCTCGATAGGAAAACAGGAGATTTATAGAGAGAAAGAAGAAAGAAGAAAAGAGAGGAGAGGACCCGTTTGTAAGATGAAAAGGAAATCCAAAGAGATATATCATGGTAGAGGAGGAGTACGTCCACAAAAGGAAAGAAGACACAAACATAATTTGTGACCATGGTGGAAGAAATTAAACAAGAAACAGTTGCAATAAAGTAGGTAGCAAGTTGGTTAAACAAGAGCAAGTCACCATGGAGTAGTAATTTAGTAATTATAACTATTACCCAAAAAAAAAAGGAAAAAGATCTACAAATTCTCTTGTTCTTTTTTTTTAATGGAAGGTTTTTCCAAAAAAAAAATTAAGAAAAGTTTTGAAAATTTCCTAGTCACTCAAGAGTCTCCTTTAAGAGAAGAGATGGATTTTTTTTTTTTTTAGATTGTGCAATAACAAACAAGTAACAAAAATATTTTGTGCAAAATTAAGAAAAAGGGATGAAGAATTATATTGAGTCAGTGGAAGAAAAGAGACACAGGCAGCGATCATAATTTAAGAGAAGAAAGAAAAAGAGAAAAATTTGGAAAGTAGAATTTAAGAGGAACAAGATGTGCTCACAGGACTGGCAAAGTGGTGACCAAAGAATTGGTGCTTGCTGAACCTGTTGAGAAAATATTATATATTATAAATATTATATTATAATATTATTTTATTGTATTATATTATAATATTATTTGTTTATGATAAAATATTTCAGGATGTCAAATATCATGAACTAAAAAGTTCGTTGTTTAATTATATTATACAATTCATTTGAAAAAACTGAAATTGATATCTATTGACGTTTTATTATATCAAACAATGAAAATATGGTAAATCCATATGGACGATTTCCTCAATGGAGGAGTGTGAGTTGTTCGGCCAATTCCATGACACGAGAAGAGGAGGGATTGGCGAAATTTTTTGCAAGCCGTGACCGTTCTTCATCTGAAGTGTTGCCTGATCGAAATAGTGGAACAATATTTGGAGAAAGAGATCCAATAATACCTTGTAGTAATAATTTGTCCTGTCATAGCCAGAACAAGTATTCTGGGTTCTGAACATTTTTCCAAAAAAACAAAAAAAGGTTTGTTTAAGTGAATGATGATGACTCTGTGATACCATCTAAGAATTAACTCAAGGTGATAGGAAAAGCATATTTACATTCATTCATAAGCGTACAGTAGATAGATGGTTTACAAGATGAAATAAAGATTGATACAAGTGTGATATCTACAATACAGCATGAGCTATATCAAATTGCTACAGTTGATAAAGTAAATAAAAGTTTACCATTATCTCAAGAATATGGTGGTTGGTCGTCTCTGGAGTCTCCCTCGATAGTTATGCACGAAAAAGTATGGGAGTGTACCCATATCAACGTATCTAGATGCACATGAAAGGTAAACGAGAGTACACTTCGATAGACAGGTTTTTCTTATTTTACACTTGACTTCTTGTAGAAGTTTGCTGTTCGAATAAAGCCGTTGCTAAATTGGTAAAAGAAAAGAAAAGATGAACTGCACCTTCCTATTTTCTTTCATATTGCAAGTTAAATGCAGAAAGAAGCAAAGTATATTGATTCCAAAAGTCTGCATGAATATATCATACATGCTTTGGGAAAAGTTTCAGAACTTTTAAAAGAGAACAAAGTGATTTTTGTCAAATGAACAGCATACTATGATCTGCTGTAGACTATTGTTTTGACATAATTTTAGTTAAACAGATATAAAGCTTGCCAATGCCACAATAACAAGTCAATCAATGGACTGGGGGCTTTCTTCTTCTTTGGAGTGGCACCATTTGAGACTTCTTCATGCTCCAAGCACTGAGACTTGAAATAGTAGCACTACTTGTCCCATTGTTGAATACGTAAATGTGTGCTTCTTTATCAATGGCTATCTCTGGATAAACTCTGGAAGTGATGCAAGTTCTTCCTCCCCCTCCAAAGCTCTCAACGATCGAATGGTCTATCTGCAAAACAGTTAAATCAGACATCAATACCCTATATGTAATGTGATGCAACCTTTTGATTGGATTTCCTTAAATAAGTTTTTCCACTTGAGTTATTCTCAGGCCTTGATTTTGCAGAGGTTCATTGACTATTTTACCAGATATTAAACAAAGTATTAATAATCAGTCAGTGAAGTTGATTATAGTGCTAAGTATGATTAAACATCTATAGAGTTATATTTGAGATATAATCACTTTTGTGTATTTACATGTTGATCATCTGCCATAGAGCTAAAAAATGGTGATGTGGTCTAATGGAATAGCTGAATGAGCAGAAATAGGAAATTGCAAAGCATGAGGAATCTTGTGGTACAGAAAACTGAAAATGTGAACAGTTCAACTCGGTCTGATCCGCTTTTTGTTAAACTGAGCAGACAAGAATCTGGAGCTCATGGCGCTGAAGGAAACTGGAAGATTGCCCAACTATTGTCACATTGAATTTAATCAACAGACCCAAAATACTTAAACTCATCATGACAATAATGAAGAAACTGAACATATCTCTTAGAAAACAGATGTAGGATGGTGTATTACAGATTCCCTGGGGCAGAACAGATAACGGACCTAGATCGGGATACTTTTGCAAGTGGTTCCACAGCTTAGAAGGAGAAGTTGCAAATCTATGCAGTAGTCAATGGAAAATACCGAAGCTAATATGCAAATTATTGTTAAGAATTTGCCTTCAAAATGTAGAATAGATTTCTATAAAATGAGACAGAATTCATCAAGAATTTCACTCCATAGTTTACTTAATCGACTGTAACAGACAGATTTAGCTGTAGGCAACTTACCAAGCTCCTTAGTGAGATCTTCTTAGAAGGATCTATGTCAACAAAAGCCCCGAAGAATTTTTTGTCAACGTCTGCTCTCAAAGAAGACCTGTTGAAATCACAAGTGTTGTTGTCAAAGGATGAAATCATCATCTGCACCATACAATAAAAAGTCCATTTCAGGAATGTACCTGCTCTGGTCACTGCACATGAGCACAGCATACTTATCTTGCTTTTTGAATATCCGAAAGAATATAGCAGTTCGTTCAGTCAAGTACCTTGAAGCCAAAACCAGCAAGCCAAATGGTCCAATAGACCCTCTTTCTGATGCATTCTGTTGGCTGCAAAGAAGTTGAGGATCGATGATATCTAATTCTAACAGTTCAGCATCCTCAAGTTTTGGCACATTAAAGACGACATCTATATCTGCCTGTAGAGGAACAATTTTGTTAAGCATTCAGCAAAGCTTTATCTCAAAGTAAAGAGGGAAAACAGCAGTGGATTGAAGAAACTACCTACCTGTGATGCTGTGATGCCTGCAATTTCAATTACAGTCCCAGCTTCAATCTCTTTATGGTGAAGATTAACTTCTCTTCCACGTAGTTTTTCAACTTCATCTATCGGCCATTGCAATAATTGCTTTCTAGATTTATCCAGGAAAACAGTTCTTGGAACTGACTGCAAAATGAACTTGTCAGCAAGAAAAGGTTGATACTATTTCAAAACTTCACGAAGAGAAAATAGGAATGTGATCAAAATGCATAATCACATATTAAAAGAACAGAAAACTCAGTCTATCCATTACCTGAAGCCCAGACCAACCCTTCTTGATGCCATTGGATTGGCCATCAGCTTCAGTCACCCATCCCCACAATATTCTTCTCTTCTTGGCACTGTCATAAAATGTCTTAGAAGCATAAAAAACCCCATAATCATATCTCAGTTGCACTCTAGGATCCATGAAGTCTTTATCAACAACATATCCTTCTGTTTGAGGATCGTAAGTTCCTATTATGTAGTAGTCATGATCATTAAAGCTGGCCTTGAGGACATGTTTAGTAGCTCTCCCTTGCACAGATGTGTCGAGTCCATTTTTTCCATCAATTTTGACAGGATAAAAATCAGGACACTCCCACATTCCTGTTCTATTCGAAGAATGCAGAGGATTGTGACTCCGAGTCCAGTTGACAAAATCCTTACTTTTGTACAGAATTGCTGTTCCATGGCCTTTAATTTGACTTCCAACTATCACTCGCCATACTTTATCTGGACCCTGCCAGGCTGTTGTTGGATCTCTAAAGAATTTAGGATCAATTTCACCAACTGGAGTCAGCAGAGGGTTGTGAGCTGATTTTTTCCATTCTCTAAGAAAAGGGTCGGATGTATTTCTGGGAACCGCCAGATTCTGAACCTGATGGTCTTGAAAATCATCTCCGGTGTACAGAATAACAGGTTTTCCCCCGGGAATGATTGTGGCAGAACCAGACCAGCATCCCATGATGTCATAAGGCTCTGCTGGATTAATGGCAAGCTCAAGATGCACCCAATCGATAAGATTATACGACACAGAATGCGCCCATGAAATGTTACCCCACACTGCAGCATATGGATTGTACTGATAGAAGAGATGGTATACTCCCTTATAGTACATTGGCCCTGCAGCATACAAACATTAACAGCCAGCCAAGATGGGGGAAATTCTCAGCATACCTTTTCCGATTACACAATCTTCCAAGTGTTCTAATTGAGAATCATAACCCTGGAAATGGTAAGACTTTACTGATGCAGCCAAGAGAATTTGTGCCTTTTCATTCATATGATGCCAGAACTAATTTCTTGCTATTTTAAATGTCTTAAAACATGAAATGATTTTTTGAATATATAGCTGATGCTAATGAAAAATGTCTAAGGGGAAGCTTCAAAGTTATCATGAGACCAGAAAACTTCAAACACTTACCATTTGGATCTGTGTATTGGCATCAGCAGGCAATCACCATATCCGCCAATCCAGGACAAAAAGCCGCCAGAAAATGAACCAGCATGAATATCAACACATATAGTTTTATGAGTTAAAGAGAAAAATACGAAACATGGCATGAATTGGATCGGTGAAATGGAAGACATACCATTCATCCAGTTTCTAGGAGGTTGGAAATGGTAGCCAGTCCTGTAAGGCTGTTCTGCTGCTCCAACATAATCTCCATAACTAATCAAGACAACATGCAGCATGAGTACACAGAAAAGAGATCCATCCATGGCTGCTGAAAACAAAACTCCAGCACAGATTGTTTGAAACTAGGCAACCTGCAGGCCTTCCTGGCTGCATTTAACAAAAGGTGCTTCTTGTCTTGATTGTAAAAGTTGACGTCCTCTCGTATTTTTTCATATTTGAATAATCTTGTCCATACATGTCTTCCACAAATTATTTATTTGTTGGAGCTGTTAAAAAACTTACACCGTGTGATTGCTCCAATGACTAGCTTCAACTTGCAAGTCAGCAGAAATAAAATAAAGCTGATTTTGCGCTTGGTTTCTTAGAAATGTGCATAGCTGCCTATTTTATATGGGGAAATGAAATTTAACTATTCTGGAAATCTACAGAAGCTGCTGCTATTTGATCATTGTATGATGAATTTGGACAAAATAGATATTATAATTCTCTCTAAAACGGCTTGGCATTTTTAAATAAAATGATCACTTGTCAATTTTCTCGATGCAGAAAATATGGCAAAATTTTTTACATTAACACAATGGAGGAGCTTCAAAGTTTTATTTTATGAGACTACACTTTCTTATATCACAACCAATCTGCTTGGCTGGCTTTTACATTTTTCCATGACATGCTTGAAAGTCTAAACAGTCTCAAGTTTGTTCAAGGGTTGACCTTATTTGTGCTGCTGAGAACTATTAAAAAGAAGGGATGGCCTTTGGCCTTTTTTTTTTTTTTTTTCTTTGGACAAGAAATTGTCACGTACGGGCCCTATCAATCAACTCTATTCGGCCAAAACACGAGTGCAGTGACATGTTCCAAAGCATACTTTAGATCAAATTAGTCAAGTATTTAACCTAAAATATATCAAAACGGGTTCAAACCTCTGGATTTGCTAATTGATCCTACTATTTTTGCAATTTTGAGGTTGGCCTGCTTCTCAAAACCAAGTTTTTGTAGTATTTTAATTATTTGACTTTGATATTCCAATACTTCTTGGTTTATTTTCAAGCTAAGATTCATTACCCTCCAAATGCTATCATATAAACGGTCGGAGATGTGCTGTGTCATAAATCTTTACAGAGCAATAAGTTGTTTCCCGTGAGTTGAGAAAAGGATGAAAAAGAATTAGTGGCTAATTTATTTCCTGCAGGAAGAAAGTATGCTGGACCAGTAAATTGATGGTTGACATGAAATGGCTTATCTTGAGCAATTAAATGGCACGATTAAGATGTATACGGTAAACAATACCACATTGATGGACATTGAAATCACTAAAAATAAATTCCTATCTCTTACCTTGCAATTTTAAATTGTGTACGCGATGAGAAAGGGTCGAGTCCATAGGAATTGGAAAATTATTTTATTCTAATTATACCAAATAGATTACTCAACTAAGTCGCAACAACAAAGGGGGGAGTTAAATACGAAATCAGTAAAATTAAAAAATCTGTCCAGAGCACTAGTCGTGCTGCGTGGGCACGCAATCTGACCAGAAAATAAAAAAACGTAAATAAAAATTAAAATGACTAAAATATGGAATTCTAAATTACTGTAAGGTTGGAAAAATAGAATATCAATGAGAATAAAATCTAGCCTGAAGATCAATCGCAATTTCAATCAACAAATCCGATCATAGATGCAAAAATACTTTCAACTATTTCGATAAATCAGTTATAATTATTGGCTAGACCTAATAATCTCATCTTTCCTTACAGAGTTGATAACGGTTTAAATCACTGCGATTTTTCCCGTAATCCCCTTACCTATTAGATGTTCTAATCCCTGGAGATGCCTGCAGGATCTATCTAACGGCAGCAATAAAAATCTAAAAAGACATGATTCTAAAAGTCAATACTCTCGCGGTTATTGCTCATTTAGATTACGTAATTACTCAGGAAACCTGATTACCACTATATTTAGATTAATTTAATTAATCTAACTGGTTACCTATTGTCATGCAATTAAATAATCACGCGCAAAATTAAATAATCACAGATCAATATTAATTATTGAAGCAGTAAATACGCAGCTACCGAAATAGAATGAAAGGAATAAAAACACTTAGATCTCACGAATTTGATAAATCGTAATCTTGATTAATCCTCGGCTAGAAAAGAAAATTAGAACAACTTGTCCATGAATGTTGCCAAGAAATAAAGAGAAAATTTATATAATAAAAACCCTAACCTATTTTTCTTATTGGATAAGGAAACCTGGCCCAAAAAGAATAAAAAAGTAAAAGCCTGAAATAAGTCCAACAAAATAAAAAGCCTATTAATATTTAATCTAATTCCTTCCAAAAGCCCAAAAAAATATCTTCAATCTTGGTTAACCCAGTCAAAACCCGCGTAGCATTTAAATGGCATTTTTCCACTTGACGATATCAACTTTGACCGCTACAAACACGTCCAAAAAGTTTCTATATCCATATGTAATGCATTCAGCTCCTTTTCCTAAGTACAATTATGCAAAATTACATTAAAAACATCGATTAAGAAGCATTCTATTCCAAAATCAAGTGCATCTAACATACAAATTAAACACATATTTAGAACTTATCAAATTCCCCCACACTTGAACTATGCTTGCCCTCAAGCATGAAAACAATTAAGAACAGGGAATTCCATGCAAGGTTGACCAAGATTGTGGTTATTCAGAGATTCCCAGTTTAACAACCAATCATAAAGTGCAAGTCCTGCAATTAAAATCTCTGTACTTTCATGAACATAGCTAGCTTCAAAGAATCTAAAGTACAGAATAAAGTCAAGACATATGTCATCAAAGCTTCAACTTCGCAATCCATCCACCAATTTTATCATTCTTCATTCCTTCATGACACCATTTTATCACAGGAATATAATCATTTAAGCTCAACCTCTCAACATACGTACAAGTCCTAACCCAATTCAAGCATTTATAAAAACAAGCAAGTTAACATACTGGCAAACTAAATTTTCTTCTTCTTTCAATCAACTTGCAATGTTTTTAGCCAAAAGAGTGCACTAATTTTGCAAATTCCAACAAAACTTTTTTCCAAAAGCAAGACTTGACTTGACCAAAAATTTTCAAAAAGAAGCCAAACTTAGCAAGAAAATCCCCACAAATAAACATCTTCATTAAAAATATAGCCACAAAGTTCCTTCAAGAATAATTACATCAGTACTTCCCACTAGACTTCAAGCTAACTCAACCATCCATCAAAGTAGACATAGGCACATAATCCTTCATATGCTCGTCCACCTCGACTCAAAGAAACTCGAAAAAAAAAACAAAGGTAAGCCAGTTTTTCAGCAAGTCAAAACAAGAACCACCACATGTACAAGTCACCTTGCTAGCACCCAAAACACTATATAAATGAACCTTGCATCATTTAAGCACACAAAAGAGATTTAAGCCAAGTATGATTATGCTAATGCAAAGAAGAGAGATCAAAGCACTGCCTTGATGTGCAATTTTTTCTCAAAGAAAATAAGTTTTGTGTCTAGGCCCAGCTACCAGAAAGCCGGATCACTTCAACTGCCCCTTTTTTTTCACAATTTTCATGATTTGCCTAGAATGTCATCCAACCTTTTTACACGATGACAAACATTTGTGATGAATGCCCCCGATTACTCAGTTGGTCACAATTCTAGGTGGCTTTTAGCTCTACTCATGAATCTCCGTTTTTTTCTTTCTTTTGGAGACCAGCGGAGTAAAAAGGTGCGCATTTACTTTGATTTCATTCATTCATTCTTGCGCTTTTTTTTCACACTTTCATCACTTTTGCAGGAGTGACCTCAACCCCGACATAACTTTCCTAGACATGCACTTTTTCACAATTTTTACCACAAAAATAAATCAAGGCAAATACCTCTCAAACTCAAACTAAGCACTAGCTTCCAATTTAAGTGCATGCACATTTTCAGCCCAAGTTAAGATTAAGCAAGGTTCAAGCATAGCATGTTCAAGTATCTAACAAGGGAAAAAAACAATGGGGATAGAATCACTGCATGTACTAACTTACCGTTGTAACCAAAGCGAGTTTCCCGAGCATGGGGATTAAATTTTTTTTTTTCATAAGGAATGCCAAGTTTGCAACATAGAAAGTAGAGCCAGAAAAATATTTGTACAAATAAAACTAAGGAAACAAAAACATGACCCAAAATTGTGTTTTTGTCATTTTTTTATCATTTTTCTGTTTGTTTTTTCATTTCATTTTTTTTATGAAGACAAGGAACAGGAAGACTCAAACAATACTAAATAAAACACAATTACGTAAACAGACTCGAATTACCACATCAAAAACACTTCTAAGCATAAGCAAGACTCAAAATAAAAGACAAAAAACACAAACACGAAGTAGTCCTCCCCTACACTTATCAGACACATTGTCCTTAATGTGGAAATAAAAGAAAGCTGATAAAGAAGAAATAAGGACAAAAACAAAAAATAAAGAAAAGAAAAATCTAAGGACTTCCCTGAAAACACAAGTGAGGGCGTGGTGTAGTCGTCAAGTGTCTGAATCGGGACCATGGTACCCCGAGTTGATTGTTTCCTGTCCATTACTGAGCTTCCAAAGATACTGACAGAGAAAGAGGAAATGCAAACACTGAAACACAACTAAGCACTAAATTTTCCTCTATTTTTTTCTCAACAGCTTTTGCCATCTCTTTTTTTTTTTCGAATGCGCAGTACCCAATTCACCTAACAAAATTATCAAGAAGTGCTATAGTAAAGAAGATGATGGTGAATGTGTAATGAAAGTAATGTGTAATGAAAGTATTGCTGCAGCTTATGGCGATGGAGCTGTGATGATGATAATTTTGGTGTAGTTAAGAGAAGGAGATAGAAATAGAAGTACCGAAGGCTGCAGCAGCGGCAGAGTGAAAGAAAGATAATGATGATATGTTGCTGCCGATGAGAGAAGCTGGTGGTTGGTTGGCATAAAATTTTGATGAAGCCAGGCAGAGAGGTAGTGAGGTGTTAATGATGGAGCATGAAGAAAGGTGGTAATGGTGCTGTCGGGTGAGCTCAACAGACAGAGAGAGATGGCCGCGTGTTTGATGCTGCCGGGTTGTGTTGATGATATCGGATGATGGAGATGATGATGATGTTGGTGATGATGAAGATGAAGGTGAGAGAGGTGGTGAGGCGTCGGGTGATGGTGGCGGGAAGGATGATGATGCTAGGTGGGTCTTGGTGATGAAGATGGTGATGAACGATGGCCGGCTCGAGAGAGAGAGAGAGAAAGAGATGGCTGTGTGGCTGCTTGTGGAGGTGGCTCGAAGATGGTGATGGTTGATGAAAATGATGTTGATCTCGGGTAGTCAACAGAGAAGAAGAATAATAATCTAGGTTTTTTTAATTGGGGATTGGGTGGGCCAATTTTGTAAATAGGAAAATGGGGCACTAATTATAAACTATTTAGGAATTGACCCACAGTTTCCTTTGTGCTTGCAATTTTCGACCCAAATCCACCATTTTTTTTTTATCATCCTCAGCTTTCTTTCTCCCATGTCTTCAAGCTACCCTGTACCTGTAGCAATTCAGAATCAGGGTTTCCAATGAAGAAGATGAACAGGAAAATAATGGAAAAACACAAAAAATTATTAGAAAAATTCCTAAAAATTGAAGAAAAATGATAAAAATTTGCAAAAATTAAAAACAAATACAAAATAAAATTCCGAACTCTATGGGTTGCCTCCCACTAGCGCCTTTGTTTAACGTCGTCGGCTCGACGTTCCGGAACGACTACTCGTATTCCGGGGGTGCTTCCAACATCAATTCTTCCACCGTTTGCACATTAAATTCATCATAGAAAAGCTTCAAACAATGACCATTCACCTTTAACACTTTATTCGTTTCCAAACTCTGGATTTCCACTGCACCATGCGCAAAAACTTTAGTTACAATAAAAGGGCCTATCCAACGAGAACGAAGCTTACATGGAAACAATTTAAGGCGAGATTGATAGAGTAACACTTTTTGGCCTATGAAAAATTGCTTTCTTGATATCCGCTGATCATGATAAGCTTTTGTTTTCTCTTTGTAAATCCTTGAGCTTTCACATGCATCGTTCCGGATTTCCTCGAGCTCTTGGATTTGCAATTTTCGCTGTTCTCCCGCCTTTTCTAATTCCATGTTGCATTGTTTGATCGCCCAATACGCCTTGTGCTCTAATTCCACCGGAACATGGCATGGCTTTCCGAACACCAGTCGACATGGTGACATACCTATCGGTGTTTTGTAAGCAGTGCGGTAAGCCCAAAGAGCGTCGTCTAACCGCAAACTCCAATCCTTCCTATTCATATTCACCGTATTTTCAAGGATTGACTTTATTTCACGATTAGATACTTCGGTTTGTCCATTCATTTGCAGATGATAGGCTGTGGAAGTCCGATGGGTCACACCATATTTCTTCAAAAGTGCTCTGAAGACTTTATTGCAAAAATGCGTCCCCCTATCACTGATTATGGCTCGTGGAACTCCATACCTATTAAAAATACAAGACTTCACAAAATCCATGACTACTTTAGCATCGTCAGTACGTGTATGCTTGGCCTCTATCCATTTAGATACATAATCAACAGCAAGGATGATATACAAATACCCAAAAGACGAAGGAAACAGTCCCATAAAATCCAATCTCCATATATCGAAAATTTCACACACAAGAATAGAATTTAAAGGCATTTGATCCCTATGTCCTAAACTACCTATCCTTTGACAGTTAACACATCTTTTACAATACTCATAGGAATCACGAAAGAGGTTCGGCTAATATAATCCACACTCAAGAATTTTACGTGCTGTTCTCTTTGGACCAAAATGGCCACCGCATGCATGTGTATGACAAAATCTCAGGATAGAAGGAATTTCAGATTCAATTACACATCGTCTAATAACTTGATCAGTGCAATGTTTCCACAAATAAGGATCATCCCACACATAATACCTTGCATCCCTTTTTATTTTTTCTTTTTCAGTTTTGGACAACTCAGGAGGCAAAGAACCACTGACTAAGAAATTTACGATATCAGCAAACCAAGGGGCGCTATTTTGAACAACAAAAAGAAACTCATCTGGGAAGTTGTCCTTAAGAGGGACTGGTTTCTCGCTCGTGAGCAACCGGCTAAGGTGATCGGCGACTAGATTTTCAGATCCCTTTTTGTCTCGAATCTCTAAGTCAAATTCTTGCATGAGTAACACCCATCGAATAAGCCTTGGCTTCGCATCCTTCTTTGCTAAAAGATATCGCAATGCTGCATGATCAGAAAAAACAATTACTTTAGTGCCAAGCAAATATGAACGAAATTTTTCTAAAGCAAAAATTATCGCTAAAAACTCCTTTTTCGTGGTGGAATAATTGCTTTGAGCCTTGTCCAATGTCCTAGAAGCGTAATATATAACATGGGGATCTCTTCCAATCCGTTGGCCTAGGACAGCTCCAACTGCATGGTCATTCGCATTGCACATGATTTCAAACGGAAGATCCCAACTAGGAGGTTGGATAATTGGGGCTGAAATCAACTTCTCTTTCAACTTGTCAAAAGCTTTCTTGCATTCCTCGTTGATTTCGAACACAGCATCTTTTTGAAGAAGCTTACATAGCGGTTGAGATACTTTCGCAAAATCTTTGATGAAACGCCTATAAAAACCTGCATGTCCAAGAAAAGCACGAACTTCCCTCACATTTGTGGGGTAAGGCAAGGTTTTTATAACATCTATTTTCGCTTTATCTACCTCTAACCCTTTCGAAAAAACTATGTGACCTAAAATCAAACCTTGATCTACCATAAAATGGCACTTTTCATAATTCAAAACTAGATTTGATTCAAGACACCTTTTTAATATCAAAGCTAGATTATTGAAACATTCATCAAAAGACTCACCATACACCGTGAAGTCATCCATGAAGACCTCAATCATATTCTCCACATATTCAGAAAAAATACTTACCATACACTTTTGAAAGGTGGCGGGAGCATTGCACAACCCGAATGGCATTCTCCTATATACGAACGTACCAAAAGGGCAAGTAAAAGTCGTCTTTTCTTGATCTTCCGGCGCAAGTGGAATTTGGTGAAAACGTGAATAACCATCAAGACAACAATAATGAGTTTTTCCTGCTAAACTTTCAAGCATTTGATCGATAAAGGGGAGAGAAAAATGATCTTTTCTAGTTGCAGCATTCAATTTCCTATAATCTATACATACTCTCCATCCATTTTGAACTCGAGTGGGCACCAACTCACCTTCGTCATTTTCAGTAACTGTAATACCTGTTTTCTTTGGAACAACTTGCACAGGACTCACCCATTTACTCTCAGAAATTAGATAGATCATACCTGCATCGAGAAGTTTCAAAATCTCTTTCTTCACTACCTCCATCATTGGTGGATTGAGATGACGTAAAGCCTCCCTACATGTTTTAGTTTCATCATCCAACAAGATTTTATGCATACATGTGGAGGGGCTCAAACCTTTAATATCGGCAATGGTCCACCCAATGGCTTCCTTAAACTCCTTTAAGACTTTAATCAACCTTTCTTCTTCTGTTGCACTAAGCTTACTAGAGATAATAACCGGAAGCGTTTCCTTTTCTCCCAAATATGCATACTTGAGATGATCGGGTAATTGTTTCAATTCTAATTGCGGGGCCTACAAAATAGAAGGAAAAAGCTTTGTATGAGATGCAAGAAGTGCAAGAGAGGATGAACTGTACCTCCATGGTTTTTGTTCTTCCAAAGCGTAGAGTATTTCAAGAAAATCACCCTTCATGGCATAATTTATCTCAATTTCTTGCAACCTTTCAAGAGTAAAACTTTTGCAAATAACCATATTCAACTTGTCATCTTCAAACAATTCAAGAAACTCTTGATCCCATAATTCATGCAAATTCTCAAATAGTGGATCGTAAGCTTCCAATCCAAAAACACAAGAGACATCACTAGGATATTTCATAGCATCATAAATATTAAATTTCATTACATCGCCATCAAATTCCAAGGTTAGAGTTCCATCATGAACATCAATTTTAGCTCGAGCAGTGGTAAGAAAATGTCCTCTATATCAAGCACATAAAAATTAGCAGGAAAGACTAATTTACCCACTTGCACAAAAACATCCTCTAAAACACCTTCAGGGTAAACTAAAGATCTATCAGCTAATTGAATTATAACGCCCGTTTCTTTCAATGGTCCTACCTTTAAAGGTCCCTCATTCAAAGTGGAGTAAATAGACTTAGGCATAACATTAATAGATGCTCCTAAATCACATATAGCTTTCTTAATGCCTAGAGAGCCTATTTGACAAGAGATAGCAAACATACCTTGATCTTTGCATTTTGGTGGCAATCTCTTCTTAAGTACGGTGGAGACATTCTCTCCCACACTTATCTTTTCATTACCCACAAGCTTCTTCTTATTAGTGCATAATTCCTTTAAAAATTTTACAATTTGAGGTACTTGTCTAATTGCATCAAGTAAGGGAATATTTACCTCAATTTTGCGAAAAAACTCAAAAATCTCCTTCTCTTCCTCCTCTTTCTTGGACTTTGTGAATTTCTCGGGAAAAGGAGGATTTACCACCAGCTCTACACCATTTTTAGGCTCTGTTTTATCTCTGTCCAGCACCTTTTTATTGCATTCCGCATCAGTTTTTTCTATTTCTTTCTCTGATTCAGGTGCTATCAACTTTGCGTGCCCACGCCTAGCCTGACAGTGGCTGTCCTGCAGCTCCTTTCCACTTCATAAAGTCATGGCACTTGCGTGTTGCTTTGGATTGACCACCGTTTGAGATGGTAGCTTACCTTGGGACTCTAATCGACTAACGGAGGTGGCTAATTGGCTAACTTGGTTTTCCAAGTTCTTAATACTTGTCTTGGTATCCTGTTGAAATTCTTGAGCATTAAGAGCAAGAGCTTTTACAATATCTTCAAGAGAAGTACCTGAATTTGGAGGTAAAGGCTGTTGTGGTGGGGCTGGTCTTGGTTGGAAGTGTTGCACTTTAAGTGGATTATAATTTTGTGACCTCACTCCATAACTCAAATTCGGATGGTCCCTCCAACCGGGGTTATAAGTATTTGAAAAAGGATCGTATCTCCGTTGTGGTGGACCTGGAAATCCTCCAACGGCATTGGCTTGTTGGGGATCCTCCTCTTGGAGCGTGGGGCACATGTTGGCTGTGTGTCCTACCTTAGCGCAAATTCCGCAAACATTTTGGATTGGAACACTACCACCTGCAACCAAACTTTGGACAAGAGCAGTTAATTGAGTCAATTTCGAATCAATTGAAGAAACACTTACCTCGTTAACTCTTCGTGAAGGTTCTTGCCTCGCTCTGAATTGCTGCGAATTTGCAGCCATGATAGAAATCAAATCTCTAGCTTATTGTGGTGTTTTATCAACTATAGCATCTCCATTCGCGGCATCCATCATTTTTCTGTCTATTGGGAGCAGCCCTTCATAAAAATATTGAATGAGAGATTGCTCCGAAATTCCATGTTGAGGACAACTTGCACAAAGTCTTTTAAATCTCTCCCAATAGTCATATAGTAGCTCCGAATCCTTCTACTTAATGGCACAAATTTCCTTTCTAATACCAGCTGCCCTTGATGCAGGGAAAAATTTGTCAAGAAAAGATCTCGCCATTGCATCCCATGTTGTGATGGATCCGGATGGAAGGCAGAATAACCATTCCTTCGCTGTATCTGCCAATGAAAACGGAAACGCCCTTAGTTTAATTTGATCTTCCGTCACTCCTTGGGGTTTCATGCTGGAACAAACTACATCAAACTCCTTCAAATGCTTATATGGATCCTCGTTCTCTAGTCCGTGAAAGGTGGGTAGAAAGTGCACTAGACCAGATTTTAGTTCAAAATCTGCGTTCAATGCGGGATAAGTGATGCATAAGGGCTGCTGATTCAAAGGGGCAGCCACCAATTCACGCAAAGTCTGGTTGTTTCCAGCCATCTTCTCATTTTCAGATTCACTCGATGGTTTACTTTGCACTTGTAAAGCTTCGGCTTGCTTTTGGAGTTGTCTCCCCAACTTTGCTTTTTTTTTTTCAAGCTTTTTGCAGTCTTTTCGATTTTAGGATCAAATTGCAACTTACGTGTACGATCTGACCTGGTTATAAAAAAAATAAAAATATCAGCACCAATCCCCGGCAACGGTGGCAAAATTTGATGGGCGTCGAAATCACCAAAAATAAATTCCTATCTCTTACCTTGCAATTTTAAATTGTGTACGCGATGAGAAAGGGTCGAGTCCATAGGGATTGGGAAATTATTTTATTCTAATTATGGCAAGTAGATTACTCAACTAAGTCGCAACAATAAAGGGGGGAGTTAAATACGAAATAAGTAAAATTAAGAAATCTGTCTAGAGCATTGGTTGTGCTGCGTAGGCACGCAATCTGACCAGAAAATGAAAAACTTAAATAAAAATTAAAATGACTAAAATATGGAATTCTAAATTACTGCAAGGCTAGAAAAATAGAATATCAATGAGAATAAAATCTAGCTTGAAGATCAATCGCAATTTCGGTCAACAAATCCGATCATAGATGCAAAAATACTTTCAGCTATTTCGATAAATCAGTTATAATTATTGGCTCGGCCTAATAATCTCATCTTTCCTTACAGAGTTAATAACGGTTTAAATCACTGCGATTTTTCCCGTAATCCCCTTACCTATTAGATGTTCTAATCCCTGGAGATGCCCGCAGGATTTATCTAACAGCAGCAATAAAAATCTAGAAAGACCTGATTCTAAAAGTCAATACTCTTGCGGTTATTGCTCATTTAGATTACGTAATTACTCAGGAAACCTGATTACCTCTATGTTTAGATTAATGTAATTAATCTAACTGGTTACCTATTGTCATGCAATTAAATAATCGCGCGCAAAATTAAATAATCACAGATCAATATTAATTATTGAAGCAGTAAATACGCAAATACTGAAATAGAATGAAAGGAATAAAAACACTTAGATCTCACGAATTTGATGAACTGTAATCTTGATTAATCCTCGATTAGAAAAGAAAATTAGAACAACTTGTTCATGAATGTCGCCAAGAAATAAAGAGGAAATTTACTGTTGTCTGCTAAAAGCTGTCTACTAAAAGCTGTCTACCTCTCAAAGTGCAAATAAGAGGTATTTATATAATAAAAACCCTAACCTATTTTCCTTATTGGATAAGGAAACCTGGCCCAAAAAGAATAAAAAGGTAAAAACCTGAAATAAGTCCAACAAAATAAGTCCAAACAGGTTCATAATTATTTAAAATAAAAAGTTCCTCTTACTAACTTCTTTGTTTCTAGTGTTTATAAACATTCAAATAAACGAAGGCCAAACACCCTCCAACTTGTGACCGTAACGATGATATAATATACTTTGGAGACCACGTATTTTCAAATTTTAGGTAGAGTTATACAAGGAGTCGTGTGCCTTGAAGCAGATTTTTCTTGCATTAGATTTTCGGTGTAAGGAGTTGGAGTAGTACTTCCGCTCCGCTTAGGTTGCATTTCATGATTTCTATACATGGTCCTCGTCCAAGTCTATTGTCATGGTAATCTCTACTACATCAGTTTGACTTTCAATCCCCCTCTTTTTTTGTATTTCTGGTGATAAATTCCTCCCTTTTTTTAAAAAAAAAATTAAAATTAAAAAGGGGAGACAACTAAGCTATTGCCTTCTAGTCTCTTCTTTTCTTTTCTTCTTTTTTATTGTTACTTCCATTCGTTGATGCCGCCTTTGTTTTTCTAGTAATATAATATTTTTATTTTATTTTTATAGCACTGTAACGCTAGGCGAGCTGCTTGTTGATTTTCCTATTAGTGGAACTGCTTTTTAATCTCTGAATTAATCCGCAGTATATCACTCTAAAACCATGTAAAAACATCAAAAATTCCTTCATAAGAGCTATAAACTGCTCCCTTTGAAGGGATAAGGCGGTTCCAATCTTAATCTCCCTATTGGTACCTAAATTAATAATCTCTGTTCCATAATTGTTTAAATAATATAATAATACTTACGTTTATATTTTACCATTATTAAATTTCTTTTGTGTAAGGGGATCCGAGTTCCATGAGAGGGTTGCACTATAAGCAAACTTCTTCTCAGCTTTGCAGTTAAGCGAGAATATAATATTTCAAAAGGACAGTTAATAGGGTTAAGTTGTTCCGCTCTCTGACTGGTTATATTTGTCCAAATATATGGCCCAGCTCAATTACAATTGAGACTGGGTAAAATGGGCCTACATTTTGTCTTCAAGGTTTAGAAACCAGGGGCCCAATGAACATTGACGAAGTAAATGGGCTGGCAATAAGGCCTGTTTGAATTGTCTTTTTTCTTTCCGTAGGAAAGTAACTGTTTTTGTTAAAAAAGAAAAAAAAAAGGCACAGACACATTTTTTTACTAAGTATTTGAATTAGATTTTTAAAAAAAAATTAAAATACTGAAATAAATTCAACTTTAACTTCTTTCAGAAATCAAAATTTTTACCTTCTTAGTACGGCACTTTTCTCAAAAATCAATCCAAACGTGGTTTGTCTACATTTCATTGCCTAAGGCCATATGTTAAGATGATAACTGCAAAGAGATTCTTAAATAATCAATGCATGCCTAGCTCTGCTTCGGGTACCTTTTTGCTCATTCTTCAAATTTTCTTTTTAAACAAAAAGACTTATTAACACCATTGATACTATAAGTGTATAATTAAGCAATGAAAGCAAATTGAACTAGTGTAAAATCTAAAGCAAGATTGTTGTTGGTGACAAAGGCTGGCTTTTAACCAAATAGATCAATTTCGAGATCTATTATTCTATTGCGAGCTAGGACATCAACACTAAGAAGTTTAGTCATTTTATTCTCTTTTTGTTTTTTTAAATAAGCAAATGATTGTATTGACTTTAGAAAAAGATCAACATACAACTTCTTTCGAGAGATTACAAAAAAGGACTAAGCTAAAATCATCCTTCTAACCCATTCCAAGCTTTACATCCAATAAAGTTTATTTAGTTTAGCATCGACGTACTAATTCGATATTCAACAAACAAGTGCGAAGATTGCATTCTCGTGTGATGAATTAGAATGTCAGGGGGAAAAAAAAAAGGTACATTTAACAACTAATTACAAGATACGTGAAAAGAGAATATAAACATTTAAACTTATAATATATATTTAGTTATTAAAAAAATTATTATTCGAACAGTCCAACCGACATAGGGAGCTGGGCCAACATAGAAGGTGTACTGGTCATGCTAGTAATTATAATTGGCACGTCGAACAACAGATGCATGACGAGGTTTTGGCCCCCCCAATTAATGCATGCATTCTTGGAGAATAATCAAGGGTAGGGAGGCAGCATCCAGTACGGGCAGGACCAATTTTGGTGTTTAGTCCATTAGAGCTATGAATGCAAAATGGAAACTAATCAAAACCCTCTCCTTCATATCAGCTTAGGATGCCATCTTTACAAGGTTAGAAACTGAATGCAGCAACTATTGAAACACAGCAAAGGAGTGGCATATCCATGCCATGCATTTCATCAAACATCATAAACTTCATCAGTCAAATCATTCGCACCTAGAATTAGAATATCAATATAAATTTTATCCATTTAGCGTTAGGTTTCTCAATTGAATCTCGATGTCCTGCCTTTAATTTTTACCACTTTTTTCTTAACTCGAGATCGAAACTGTTCTCCTGCTTGGTTCAAGAAAGGAAACCCTTCAAAAAGGTTGATTTTGATGGGAAAAAAATTAACTGGAAGTCTGTTATTGGTTGGTTTAATTTGTCGTTCAAGAAGCACTTTTTTGGCTTTTGAACTAATATATCTCTGAATCATATTAGACTCGAAACTAATTTATGTTAGATCAGAAAGTTGCAATGTATGTCTTATTTTGCAATTACCTTGGGGCGGCCTCGGGGTTTTGTTGGGGGACGAACATTCTGTAATATAATTGTGATTACTTGTGATTCCCTTTTCTTTTTTTATTTCAATCTTTCAAATTTCTAAATCTTCAATAATGGATATTAATGAGCGAGTACTCAGCAAACCGAAGATTTTTTTTTTTTTTTTTGTTAAACCCCTCATCCCATGGGATTAGACCTAGGACCTCAAGTTTGGAGGAGATAATCGTAATCACTTGAGCTATTTTTTAATCCTAGCAAATTGAAAATATTTTCCTTTTTATTTTTGTGTTTTTTGTTTAAGTAAAAATTGCATGTTTTTAAATCCTACGATATTGGTAAAAGTTGCAGGTTTCTAAACTTTAAGGATGGGAAATGAACATTGAATTGTCAAAGATCGTATTCATTTATTTACCATTTTATCTAAATGTTTAAGTTGCTAGGTAAACTCCTTTAAGTAAATGTTGACGCAATTTTTTTTTTTTTTTGTGAATCTTGTTTGTGGATTTATTGTTTACAAATTGATGGCAGTAAGACATGAACTTCTAACTTAATACTATTTATTATCTTTAGTATATATGCACTCTTATGTGAGAGATTGTTTTTACTGATACTTATATATATGAAGATATTCTTTTTGAATGGGGAGGTAAGAGTTTCCGTGACGTTTCGGTAACTGAGACTCTGATATCGCATTAGTTAATTACTTATTTAAAAATTTAAGCTGCCAAAAAGAAATTAAATGTAGTATTTATTATACTCAACAGGATTAGCTTATTATCCCTTGTTGCGCCTGCCAATAAGAGACTCCTATCCAACTTTATTCCACACAAAATTCTTGCTCATTCCTCCCACCCAATTCCTGAATTTTGGATTAATAGTTTTCTATGAACAAAATTTCCCATCCCAGTTGAAGCCTAGAGAGTGACTAATTACTAAAACTGTTAAAATTTCTTCTGTTTGGCATTAATTAGTTAATATAGATTAATCAAGTGCAAGTAGCCAGTTCTCTATATCTCATTTTCCTTCAACAACACCATTCTTCATAATTGAAAAAAAAAAAAAAATCAAGCTATCGAGGTCCTTCAATGTGATGTCTAAAGTTGAAATCCTATTAGTGTGAGGCTCATTGATCCTCTTTGGTAAGTAATTCTATTCAAGCCATCACAAAACTTAATTAGTTACAAGTATAGCAATCTCGTAGTTAAATTAAAAACCCAAGCTACACACAAAAAGCTATTCACCTCTTCAATGATTCTTTCACAAACTTGTTCTTATGAGATTACGCTGTAAATTTTACAATTCCTTTCCTTTTAGAAATTATAAATAAATATGACTTCCAAAAGCTAATTCTTGGCATAAAGAGAATGTATCTACTCATAATATCATAATATTATAAACAAAATTTTACAATCATCAATTATTAGTACGATTACAATAAAATAAAATAAATAATTTACAGTTATTATATCTTACTCATACCATAATGATGCTATAAAGAAATTCATTCTCACATGAAACGTGGTCTCCTGCTATACTTGTTTGTGCTATACTTACATTCATTGTGTAAAAGAAACAACGAATCTGTCTTTATATGGATACACGACAGATAAGAATAATTGCTGAAAGTGTCCAGTACAAAATGAGTAGTTCTTTCTTGATTCTATTCTTAGTTTCTTACAAAAACATAGCACACAGAAATAGGCACACACGTGAACAAACATTGACACGAGAGTAATAAATTGTGTTCGTGCCCATGCTAGTAATACAGTTATCAAAAAAATTTGTCCAGATTTGTATTCGATTGTCAAGTGTGAGATTTCAAACTTTCGAACCATTTGACTATTTAAAAAATCAAAAACATTAGACAGAAATTTTTTTTAAAAAAAACAAGTCTTATGTATTATTCCTCGTCAATTACCTACAGAAAGAAAGCACTTATTGACAAGTCATCAAGCACATAAAATCAATATCTATAAATGGTTGGATCACAAAGAGTCTTGAATTACCGTCTCATCTAACTGTTTAAATTTATGGAGAGAATTTGGTTATAATTATTTATTGAAACCTTATAATATGGTCTTATACTTTATAATTTTTTCATATGGAAAAGAAATATATTTCAAGACCCTCTTCATGTATGAACCATAATAAGTCATAATATGCATTGAATCCAAGATAATTTGTGCTTGATTTTAGAATTAGATGCTTCCTAGCTAATATCATTTCTTATATTTTGGCATAAATAGGCTTGAAAAATAAGATGGAAATGATATTATGGATTCAAGGAGCTTTTGGACAAGTTTGGAGCTATCAATTAGATGCCGCGGCCTTAGACGCGCCTACTCCATAGTCTACGCGGGATTGACTAGTTTGACCGACAATGTATTTTGCATGTTTCTTCGGGAGGAATTGTCAATCAAAAATATGTATTAGTCCTAGAAAGAAAAGAAACTATTCTTGATAAGTTTATTTTGACAAGGATTGTATTTGACATATTTAACTTTTATTTTATATTAATATTAAAAGAGTTTCTTTATCTAAAATAACTTGTAGGTTAAATATTTTTTCTATAAATACTCCAGGGAACTACGTAGGAATTGTTGAAGCTTTTATTCATTATTTTTTCAGCAAATATTTTTCTTTCTTCTAGGCACATAATTGCAATTAATTCGAAGTTTATGGTTCTACACAAGTGTGAGATTTAATTGATTTTCTCCTTTCACTTTATTTTGGTATTTATATATTTTTTGATTGAAGAATTAATATTATCATGTGATTGTTCAATTTTGCATGTAGTTGTTCAATTGCTTGATGATAAGTTACCAAATAGTGAAATTAGATTCTTAATCTAATTAATTTAAATAAGTGGTGAGTCTAGTTTCCTGAGAAAATATATAATCTAATTGAGTGATTGCCGCGAGAGAATTGACTTTCATATTCAAGTCCTTCTAGAGTTATAATGCTACCTTTAAATAGGCCCTGCGAATATTTTTGGTAGTTAGACCGTCTAATAGGTAAGACGGTAGTAGGGAACAATCGTAGAGGTTTAAACCATTATCAACACTAAAAGAAAGGATTGGGTTGTTAGGCCATGTCAATGACCATAATTGGTTTATCAAAATAAGTAAAAGTAATCTTTGCATCTAAGATCAGATTTGTAGGTCTAGACGGAGATTTACACCCTAGGCTAGGTAATTAAACTATTTAATTTCTCTTTTAATTGTCTTGCTTTATTTTTAATATGTTATTAGTCTTTAGTTTTTCTATTTATTGTTTATTTAATTTTAATTGACACCCACTATTTCTTGTATTTCACTTGTTCTTTTATCTTGGCTAAAAATTATATTTTATAAACCAAACCCTGTGGGTCTGTCTTTTCTCACTGCTATCACAAATTGTAAAGTAAGAATAGTTTATTTTATTTTGGGTGGATTTGACATCCAACAAATCGGAACCAAGAACCAAGAAAAATTAGAAACGCTAAGAATAGGTGCTTAAATGGTCCAAGAACTAAGAATTAGTGCTCAAACAGGCCAAAGAGCAACGACAGGTTATATGTGCAGACGCAAGAAATTGGGCCAAAACCTAGCTCTACTACCATGTGAAGAATCACTAAGGTTTTATCATAAAAACCAATTGATTTTATGAGGAGTGGCCCATAATTTTATAAGATAGTCTTATACTTTATGATTCTTCCATGTGAAAGAGAAATATATTTCAACAGAGAGAATAATATTATACACAAAACAAATTTTAAGAGATTAATTTTTTGTAGAGCATCTAAAGCGTAAGAGGGAGATTTGTTATCGGATTTTATTTCTTAAGAATCACTGAAATTCTATTACAAAAATCATTTATTAGAAATTCTTACCCTGATATTAAAATTGGGCTTTTGATCTAGTCATAGATATCTATCCACGTGTGACCCCTCCAAGTCAGGCATCGTGCACATCTATTCACATGGTGGCCTATGCCTGCAAGTAGGCCATTCAAGCTGCATTTGTTCTAGGCCATGGTAAGTTGTTTAAGGTTACACATTCATCCAAGTTTCATCCAAGGGTCTTGGTAACTCATTCGTCAAGTAGTGCAGACATTATGTAGATCACACGTATCCAATATGAGACAATGTCAACATTCAAAATTACCTCATAAGATTCTGAACACATTTGCATATTAACTAATTAATTTTTATAATGAAATCTCAAAAATTTTTAACACCATTTAACTAATATACTAATTTTCTCGATGTCAGTTCCAATAAATACTGTAACTAATTAATTTGGCAGCAAAGGGTGCATGCAGACGATCGACCAATCTAAAAATAATACACAATCATAACAAAGTGAATAAAGGCATAAGAATGACAAAGAAGTATTTGAATAACTCACTTTTTTTCTTTTTTTAAATTCAGTAATGAGTACAACATTGTTGAGAACATGAATGAACAGAAAGACAAGGTCGCTCCAGCTACAACAAGTCACGTTATTTGTTTGCTAGTCAGCCTTTAATCATTAATCAATATTCTCTTTTCTTGTTCCATTGGGGCCACTTTAGTTGTATTATATCATCTTGGAAAGGACTACTCATTGTAACTTACAATTATTAAAACACTCACCTCAATAAGTAATAATTTTTTTTCACTAACAAGTTCGTCTCGATCGTGTCTAATTTTTTAAATTATACTCGTGCAGAATGCATTACATAATATTTTTTTAAAAAAAACTTTTTATCCCTTTGCTTTTAGTTATATTTTGTTCATATTTGTTGGAGTAGTTGGGCTCGCACAATCTAGTTTTGTTTTCAGAGACGGCAGGGCATTTTGATTGATTTGTTTACTTTGTTTTATATTACTTAATTATACAGTTTACTTTGTTTTATATTACTTAATTATACCATTATATTTATCAAATCTTAATTAATTAGTGTAGACGATACCATAATAATGTTAATGAATTTTAATCTTAAGCTTTTCCTTTTGTATATGACTAGCTCATTCAGTTAGGATTCTATGCACCTTAACAATCATGCACCAACATAGAACCATGCACCACTGGGCGTGTGCATTATATGAGCCCAAACCCAAAAAAAAAAAAAAAAAGCCACAACAGTAGTGCGTTAACAACTTTGTTACAATATTAATTTTTATATTATATATGTGTTCACAACTTTTAATCATTTACAGATCACATATTATATATTCACAATTTTAATAATTTATTCAAAACTTTAATTGTTCACAATTTAATTATTCACTACATTAATATTATATGTTCAAAAATTTTATATTATATATTCACAATAATAAACTATCTATTCATGATTTTTTAAAATATGTTCACAATATATGAAGACTATATTCACACCCCGTGAACATTGCGTTCACACCTTACAAATTTTCAACCTAACAAATATTAAAATCTATATCACTTTTTCTCATCATCTTCTTCTTTTTTCTTTGAATCTTTCTCACACACACAAAAAACACAGATTTGTAATCAAAGAAGCTTGTTCCATCTTCTTCTCCTAGCACAATGGTTGACGCGTCCTCCATAGAACTTTTATCCATGGTTTATGGTTCTTATCAAACCTATAAAAATTCATACAAGCTAAATCTTCTAATCTATATATATATATATATATAAAAGTTAAACTCAAAGGAGCTCAAAGAAAAGTGCCACATCAGCATCTATCTATTTGCCAAGTCATTATAAATTCTATTTTTAATATTATTACATTATTATAAATCTATATATTATAGTGTTTAATTACATTTATACACTACTTCCTAACTTCATCATTGCAATAGAGTTAGAAGATATTTAATTATATTTATGCACCACCTATATATTTCCTTTTAATGAGTTTAAAGTAATAAAGTCCAAAAAACTCATTAATTTAATTAATTTATGCATCATATACAAATTAAAAAATAAAAATAAAAATAAAAAGCACTAGAATTAATTTTTATAGATATTTATAAATAATAAAAAATAGTCAAAAATCTAAAAATAATAAAAAGTCACATCTATAATTATTTATGCACCATATCCTAATTAAAAAATAAAAATAAGAATAAAAAATAAAAAAAGAATAAAAAAAGCACTATAATTAATTTTTATTAATATTTAGAAATAATAAAAAAGCACACAAAAATCTAAAAACATTAAAAAATTACACATATAAATATTTAAAAAATTAAAAAACACATAAATCCTAAATAAGCCCGTGCAGAGCACAGGGTATAAAAGCACTAGTTGACAATTAGGCCAAAGAAAGGACTTTAATTTAATTAATTCATTTTTATCTCTACCACGATATTTACTTTCATCCAAAAATTAGTCGTAGCTTTTTACCCTATCCCTTTTGTAAAATATTGGATTTTGTGGGAAAGTTATCTCCACCAGTTTTATTGGGTCTCATTTAGCTCTTAATTCTCACTTGGAAAATAATGCTATGGTATCATTTACAGATTTGTGATTGGTTGAGAGAGAAGGGAGTGGACAGAGCTTTATCTATTTGTGTTTTCTTTAATCAAAAAGGCGAAGAGAAAGATTTGAGGGAAGAGAGAGACGTTACACTTATCTATTTGTTCTTTGCAAGTGTGAATGTTACTCAATTGTGAATAGGTGTATGGTGTTAGATGGGTATATAATGTGAGGGTTATATGATAAAATTTACCCTAGTTCACGAATTTGTTTAGCTTATATAGATATGGATGTCTAATTGTCTATACTATATACTAAAGCACAACCACTGTACCACAACCATTCAGTCCATTTTTCATTGTGCATTTTCGTTGTGACACATGGTGTTTCTTATTCGTAGATACCTATGTACGCGCCTATTCTCTTTATAATTATAACTAGTGTGATACTCGTACGATGCACGGGAAGCAACATATGTAATTAAATATATTAAATGTATAGAATTTTTGTAACTTACTAAATACTTATTAAAATAATTATATATTATAGAATTAATAAAACAATAATGATATATATAGAGAGAAAGGGCATAATATTAATTAAATTAAAATATTTAATACAGGAATAGGACTAAATAAATGATGAAAAATCAAAAATAACCTAAGCATGGGCATATTTAATTAATTGATAAGTAATTATAAAAAACTAGTCATATAGAGCACCACTGAGCAATATAAAATTATAACTTATTTTGCTTTATTATATAGTATAGATAACTAAATTATGTATATTTTTTGTTTATATTTTTATGGTAACTAAATCATACATTTTTTGAATTTAATTATAGCAACTAAATTATGTGTTCCTTTTAAATGTACCATAATTATATTAAATTTACTGATGATGCATGTTTTAAAATCTTTTTATTAAATTTATTGACTATATTAGATAATTATAGCAGGTAAATTAACAATCCAACAAACATATGGTTGTTCCTGCCTCCTATGAAGAGATATGGGGAATAAAATATATGCTAAGATAATTGCTCGACTCCTTTGCAATTGTTGCTCATGTGGATACATGGTAAATATAAGTTTCATTTGATTTACCTTATGCGGATTCTTAATTATATCCAAGAATGCCATGAATTATGTAAAATCGCACTATTGATATATTTGTTTATTATTACGGAATATGTGATGAAAAACAATTACATCTATAAATTAAATCTTATTTTCTTTTATTTTATAAATACTTTATTGATATATTTCCTTAATATATTAAATATAATAAGAATTGGAAAATAAGAAGTTACAATTTTATATATTCAAGTTCATCATTTTTTTTAATTATTTAATACTCTTCGTATTCAAAATCAAAAAGTTTAAACGTATATATAATTTCGTCCAATAATATATATTAGAAATATGCATGATTTTGTCAGTTAATTACATCCTGTGAGTATAACTACTTGCAATGTTTAATTATTCTATAATTGTAGGATGTTTGTGGCATCCCTTAATTATGTCAAAATTTGTATCCTTAATATATATTTTCCACTTATTTTTTCATACTATGTGATTAACAACACAAAAAATGTATTCCAAACTTTATAGTACATAATTATCCGTGCACAGCACAGGTTCCAAACTTTATATTACATAATTATCCGTGCATAGCACGGGTGAAAAACTAGTATATAGGATTTCTGCCACTATTGTCAAGATTAAAGTAATATCAATACCATATCAACATTTGTTATCCTTGCTTTTTGCGATAACATGACAAAAAGACATTCTAAACTCTCCACCAGTCCATTTCGTTTTTAGTATGTGATTAGAGAATCATTTTTTTAGTATTATAACTTCAGCATAACAACGTATGTGTAAATATATATATATATATATATATATATATATATGTAGATATATAAATATATATACACGCGCTAGTCTCACATGGGAAATCGAAGTATAATTTTATATACATATAATATGTAAAATAATAAAAATAAGTCTATAGATTAATAATATATAATATAAGTATCCAATAATATAGAAAAGACAATTACGCAATATATTAATTGAATTTATAATACATAACTTAAATAGTGCGGTATCCGTGTGATACATAGGAGAAATGAGTACTTTTATATTTTTATTATTGTTAATAGTCAATTTGGACAAATTAATTTCAGCAATAAAATAAAAATATAGTTTGTCATATTAAATTTTCAACATTGATTACAACTTTTACATTTTTGTAAAATCTAACAATATATTAATATTAGAAAGAAAAATCATGAATGATATAGTTTGCTACATTTTCATCATTTATTGAACATATGCTTAATATAGCATATTAGTCGTTTGCTTTTTAATGTCCATAGTAGTCTTTTTTTTTTATATATACAAATGACACATGGCAACATTACAAGAAAAGCAATTTGGAGAGAATCAACATGGTGGACTCGCTATATTATATAACTAGTCTAACACCCGTGCAATGCACGGGTTGCGAAATATATGATTATTTTTTTAAAAAAAAAGTATTTTATATTATTAAACATTGCAATCAATTGTATTTTACCATATATAGCACTAATTTTTTTAATAGTAAAAGAAATCAATTAAAATAGATCAATATTTGATATGAACTAAATTAGTGAGTTACCATAGATATACAATCAATCCAGATTGTATGTCATGATTTTTGGTTATAATATGCAAATATTAAAATAAATTAGTAAATCAATATAAATCTTACTAAATAAGGCCATTTTGAATAAATTTGAATATAAATCTTGACGATTGGATGAGGTGCAATTGGAGTTTCGATGCTTGAATAGCCGTAGATTAAGACTTGAAAATAGGAGTACATAATAAAGAATTATATTTATGCGACACTTGTCATTGTATTTGTATGACACTTGTCAGTATTATATTAAATTGGGTTTTTCTATATAATATAGTATAGATATAGATTGTTATATCAATCAAGTTACTTTCGAATTATTACAATTTAGGAATTAAGGAATCTATACTATATACAATATAACATATGAGCTCTATGATTGCCACATCAGCATTTTTAAGCTCTAATAACATGCCATGTCACATGTATAAAATCCCACTAACAAACCACATTATATCACATTTTGACAGATCACTTTTAATTTATGAGCTTAAAAAATTATTAATGATTACTTTTAATCACCTTTAATTTATGAGTTTAAATATTTTTAGTGACTTTTTAACTACGAAGATATACTTTTAGTTATACATTACATAAAATATACGTTTAATTATACGTTTTTAAAAGCAAACTCATTCCCTTCTTCTCTTTTGAGAATTTTTCTTTCATAAATTTTCTCGATCAGAATTTAAATTTAAATGAGAATAACATAAAATATAATAGAATTTGAAATTTTGTGCAATCGGGAATTAAAATATTTTTATACATATTTATCTACATAATTTATATATACACACACACACAAACACACATACAATTGTACCTCATAGCTTTAAAAGCTACCACATATATCTAAGACACACACACACACACATATAGTTATTCTGCCGGCTAATTTGTAAGCTCTCTCCATGACATATCAACTTTTTGATCTTTAACAGCATGCCACATCACCTATATTTTTTTTAATCTCTAATAGCATGCCACACTACTTGCATATGAATGCCATGTCACCTTCATAATACCTCCTATTTTGCCATATTATCTTCTCTTTATAAGGTTAAAAAAAAATAGGAATTTATAACAAAATAAACTAATAATTAGTTTTTAAAGCTAATTATAACTATATGTTTATAACAAATTAATAATTAGATTTTAAAGCTAATACACATACACATACACGTATATATAATATATATCTATATAATCATTTTCATCTAAAAATTATTAATTTTCAAGAAGCAAATTATGTCATCGGTCCCTAATGTTGCCATTTTTTAAAAATAAGTCCTTAATGTTTTAACATGTTCAAATTAATCTACAATATGTTAATAGTAGATATTTTCTCATCATTAATTATTTTGAGACTTTTGATCTTCCTATTAAGTTGGATATGAAGTTCTAAGAGGTTGCGAGACTTTTAGAAGTTGTATGTGATTAGTGCTTGGAAGTTTTGCTACTCTTGGAATTATTCCATAAATGTGATAATGAAGACTTTATTTCTTTTAACACCTATATATAGTGATTTTCTAACAAGGCACAAGACACACCAAGAAGTAAGTCTTACTCCACCCAATCTTAATTAGTAACATACAGTTTTACATAGTTCTACCATTTGTCGTTTTCTGTAGTAAAGAGAGTTTAGACACTGAATTAAATTCAGGCTTCAACTTTATTTGCTTTGCAGTTTTAGTTGTAATTTATCTTTGTTCATTTCATATTCTTCATAATATAAATGTCAAATTCTTATTTATTCTTTTCTAGATTTATTTTATGTTATCATAAACTATTTACTCAATGTTTTAATATTTTTAACATAATATTTATACAATACTATTAATAAAATTATACCTAAAAATTTTAAAAGGTTTTAGAAGATGTCATTTATCTTTCGAAAAGCTTTAGGAGATAACACATCATATTAATTATCTTCTAATTTAAGGCCACATAAATAATGTTTTATTTTTTTTGCGCTTTGATTTTTATAATTATTCAATAAAAAATATAAAAAATCATGTTTAATAGGATTCCTAAAATGATAAAATATACAAAATATAAAAAGGAAACACATCTAAAATTATATCTATAGGATATCTAGAACATATAAAAGCTTAACAATAATTATCTTTTAAGAACTCATAGAAGGTGTTGGATCATCTTAACTATCTCTTAATTTGAGGTAAAACCAATAACTTTAATTATTATTGGCTTTATATTTATTAGTTAATTCAAAGTTACAAAAATAAAAATACAAAATTCATATCTATAATATGTTTAAAATGTATAAAAAGCATAAAAAAAGTAACTCAACAAACTCGTGGAAAGCACGAGATATGAGAAACAAAACAAGAAGACACTAGGACCATGAATGGAGATAAAATGGCCCTAATTGCAAGGTGATTGAGAAAAGGTTTTTATAATTTTGAGATGTTCAAAAGCTTTTGTCAGCAATTTTAATTCAAAATTTCTTTAGTCAAAATACTTCAAATTTCTTAATTCAAAATTTCTATATTCAAAATATTTAAATTTCATTATGTGATTAAACGGTTTACAAGTTTCTCACATAAAAAGTATTAATCCATGCGAAATACGGGCTTAAAGATTATTAGTTAAAAATAAAACAAAAGGGGTTGATATGAAGCTGAATGAATTTTCACCATTCCAATCACAAGATGAAGTGGTGATGCCCAGGGGATCGCATTCTTTATCTTTTATCCCACTTTCAATTTCATCATGAAACACTGAACATGTAAGAATTTCCAATATTATCATTGAGTAACAATTTTCAAACTTAAAGTCATTCTGTGGTAGCAGAATCACAAATCAATGAGAATAATATATTAAAGCAAAAGACCAGCTTTCACTAGACAGTTGTTGAATTGCTATGAGATTTTTTCTTTAATGGTACTTAATTCCACAAGTTGTTAAATTTAATTATCTATGCTCAATCAAAATTCTTTCCGCAATTAATTAATTTTTTCTTACATTTATCGGTAAATTAACTTTTCAAGGTATATCATTAGTATCATAGTGCTTAAAACTCTATGATATTACATTATTAGTTGCATCTAACTAACAGTTATTAGCTACCAAATAGTTAGTTGTGCCAAATAAGCCTAAAATCCACAAAGCCCCCAAGGCAACATATCCATAAATGATGAAACTAGTAAGCCAAATCTTTCAAAAGCATGTTTTATAGAGGTGAAACCTTGAAACTTAGCTAACTCCATGATTAAGTCACTACAAGAAATTGGAGATTTTGTGACGCAAAATTTCATCACTAGAAATCAAAATTTGGTCACTAATATTTTTGGTGACGGTCGTCACTAGTCATAACCTATATTTAAGTTATAAATAGTTTTTGTGAAGAATTTTTATTTCGTCACTATTACAATGTTAAGAGTGACGAAGAATAACTGTCATTCCATAGTGACAAATATTATAATCACGATAACATGTTTCAATTGTGACCTCATATTAGTTATTAAAATGATCAATATATAGTGACACTCATAATTATCACAATTTAACTTTTTTTTTTGCTGGGCACAATTTAACTTATTATTTGTGACAAAATTTTGTCACTATAGAATTGTAGTATTTGTGACTAAGGACTTGTTTGGATTGACTTTTTTTCAAGAAAAATTACTTTTTTTCTTGAAAAAGTTATACTAAATTTACAATAATTATTTGATTTGACTTTTAAAAAGCTGAAACTTTGAAAAAAGTTCAAATACAGCTTTTTTTAGAAGTCAAAATTTTCAGCTTCTAAAAAAAAATTATTTTTCAGAGTTGTTAAAAAAAATGCTTTTAAAAAAGCTAATCCAAATGAGTCATAATGATCTGTACAGAATTGTAGTATTTGTGACTAATGATGTGTTCACAATTCAACCATAGTTTTAGTGTTGGTTAGTGTCATCACAAAATCTATTTATATTATTATGACACTGATGTCACCACACAGTGTTTAATTAAATAAATTAATTAATTAAAAGGGAATATTAAGCTTGATAAATATATATATATTATAACATAAAATTAATAGAATTCAGAAAAAACAATGGGGCAAAAAGTTTGCATTGATGCACAAAATGTTATATCTACAATACAAAATTTATTACACACAGATATATATATATATATATACACACACACACACACTAGTGTGACACCTGTGCAATGCACGGAGAATGACATATGTGATTGGATATATTAAAATTATAGGATTTTTACATCTTATTAAATAGTTATTGAAACAATTATATACTATGAAATTAATAAAATAATGATGATATATATAAAGAAATGGTATAATATTAATTAAATTAAAATATTTAATATAGGAATGAAACTAAATAAATGAGGAAAACCAAAGGAAAACCAAAAATGACCTAAGAATTGGCATATTTAATTGATAAGTAATTATGGAAGTTTGTCATATAGAGTGCCACTTGGCAGTACGAAATTACAATTTATTTTATTTTATTATATAGTATAGAGATATAAAATATAATATAATATAATATTTAACAAAGAATTAAAAATACAAAAATTATTGTCTTTCACGTGAAGATTATCCATTCTCTAACATTCTTGAAAGTTAGTCTCCATTGTTTCACCTCTTCAACTTAAGGGCTTCAAATTTGACCTGCAGCGACGAGAGAGGGGATCATCAATTGAGAGTAATAATAAATGATGCACCAATTGGACAAATAAAAAATTCTATTAGAGCAAAAAAAAATCTCAACTTTGCGTATATATCACATTTTTTCTATTTAGTTTAGGAAAGAAAAAGATCTACTTAATTTTGTTCATTGACAAATGAAGAAAAAGGTGGTTGAACTAATTGCTTTACGTGTCTATGCCTCTCAATTTCAACTATTATCCAATATATGTGCTTCATTATCTTCCTATTCATATATGCCCTATTCCAGCAAAAGTTAAAAGTTTATGTGTAAAATGCATCTTTTTCTATATTTAATTGTACGGAGAGATACAATATATAGTGCCTGTTTGGATTGATTTTTTTTTAAGAAAAAAAAAATTTTTCTTAAAAAAAGTTACATTAAATTTGTAATAAATATTTAATTTGGCTTCCAAAAAAGCTCAAACCCTCGAAAAAGCTCAAATATAATTTTTTTTAGAAGCCAGAATTTTCAGCTTTTAAAAAAAATTATTTTTTAAAAAACTGTTAAAAAAGTGCTTTTGAAACAATCTAAACGGGCCCATATATGCCTAAGTATACAAGATATAGATACCTAAGTATACACACGATGAGTGAAAAAGAGTCTTTGCAAAATTCAACCTTACAACAATATACATTCAAAGATTATTCAAGAGCAATTCTATATCCCATAATCATGTTACACCATCAAAAGTAAACTACAGAAAAAAGGTACCTGTAAGGAGGAACAAACAGCCGCGTAATAGTTTCGCAGAGAAAATAGCCGCGTAATAACAATGAACCGTGAGTGATGAGTTTGTTTGGGAAAAATTTACCTAGCATTGGGTGTTTTTAATATTTAATTGATGTAGTGGGCCTCTAAATAATGGATTGGATTAGAGGCCGAACAGTTACGTGAATATCATAAAAAAGGGACAAAAAGTAAATAGTAGTATTTGGATAAATTTGTCATTTTTTTCTTTGGTTAGATAAATAAGTACTTTTATTGATACTAAATATATATAAAATCATTGGTAATTTTAAATTGGGAGCTTTAGAAAAGGTTCAAAAATCAAAATATCCTAGATTTTATATTATTACTATTGTCTCAAACTAGTATGTGCGATGCTGTGTGTATTGTATGTTCTTATATTTTATATTTTGCATAATTTATTTAATCATATGGTTAAAGGTGAAAAAATTTAATAAAATGTATTGAATTTATATTCGTTTGGCTTAACTAAATATTCATGAGATTTAGAATAAAAATTTAAAAGTTAAGAAATTAATTCATTTCTAAATTTTTTATCAATTTTATTAAAATTAATTTAATAGACGAGTTTATCTTTTGAAAAGCTTTTATCAATTTATCAACTATAAAAAACTGATTAACAATTAAAAAGCAATGAAATATAAAAAAATAAAGACCCAACTAAGGAGTGCCATGTGGTATCCTAACCAAGTATTAAATTGAAAAAGGGGGAAAACTCAACTTATTAATAAAAGGGAGAAAAGAAAACAGAAAAGAAACATTACACACTAATTTCTTTAAAAAGAATTAAAATGGTTGATGGATGATACGTGGCACCCCACTCGACCATTTTAGTGTATATAAATCCCCAGCAATCGCCTTTTATCCAATACCTTATTGTATTTGAAACGCATAAGCCAATTATCAAAATTAATATATAATTAATTATTAATTAAAATTAATTATAAAAATAAAATTAAAAACCAATATATTAAATTAATAGGACAATAAGATGTAGGGCATAGATCAATAGTAGCATCCTCACTTAGGCGTTCAAGTCTTGACTCATTAATGACAATAAGTGGACAACCAGTATTAATCATTTAGTAAATCAAATATTAAAATGAACAATGATAGTATATATGACATCAGAAATAATAAAAAAAAATGATTGATTTCTTTGTCATTAAAATTTTTTTTTTTATTGTGAAACTCCATTGACATTCATAAAATTGTCAATTTATTACTTTTTGTGACAAACGATTGCGTTGTCTCAAATAACACAACATTTGTGGCACACGAGTTGGAACGTCACTACTATTATTATTAATAGTGATGATATCTACATTGTCACAAAACTCAAGCAAAAAAGATTTCTAATTTCTTGTAGTGATAATTACAAAACTGATAATATTTGTAGTGAAAGATATAAATTATTAAAGTAATAATGACAAACTATTTTAGACATTATAGATGAATATATTTTTAGTGACTACCTCATAATTATTACCAAAAAAATGTCACTATAAATATTTTTAGTGACGGAACTATAGTGACACTGGCAAAATTGTCACTATTAATGTCTTTAGTGACAAAATTATAGTAGCATTGACAAAATTATCACTATTAATATCTTTTAGTAACGAAAATTTGTAATGTCACAAATTATATAACATTAGTGACGAAATTTTAAAAATGTCACTAGTATTACTATTACAATGACGATATCTATAGGGTCACCGAAACTTTGTCACTAAATCATTGATTTCTTGTAATGAGTGCATTCATTCTTGATTAAATATGATTATGGGTTCACATGATGAATAGATCAAAAGGTTGATCCAACACCTGTAAGTCTCCGTACTCTTGTGAAAGAAGGACCTTCGACCTAGAAGACCAATTAAACCAAAGTAGCTAGGTTTTTTGGCAATCTTTTTTGGAAAGGTGTGAAATTTATATGTATATCTACCCATAATATATGAAAAGTGTATATTCTTTCCCTTTTGAGGGAATTGATAGGTTAATCCCCTAGTACCTCATTAAATTCAATTATATGAAAGTTTTCCACCTTTTGGTTATAGAACATGAGGCTTCGTTTACTTTAAAAAGAAAAAAAAAACCACCATTTTTTATTTTCTGACTCTAATTTTCTAAGAATATTGGATTTCTCATTTCCTATATAAAACTTAAAAGATGCATACACCAATTGAAAATAAAAAATAATTTTCTCTTTTACATAGCTATCTCTGAAAAGTTTTTCTTTTAAAAAACTAAAGAATGCATTCTAAAGTTTAGAATTATTTTTCAAACTAAAAAGTATATCTCTTAAAGAAAGATTAAGTATGAAGTATTGTTTAATTCATTTGTTGTCATTATTAAGTTAATTATTTCTCATTTTTTGTTATTATTAAATATTAATAGTGTAAAAATTATATGTTAATTAGATGGATAAGTGTTAGAAATAAAGTGTTAGGTGATTGTATAAAATTAAATTAAAAGATTAATTACATGTTTGAATGAGATTAGATGAAGTTAAAAAGAAAAGAGAAAAGTAAGACAATAAGGGGAATTGGACCAAAGATCACTAAGTAGTAAATTAGAATTTTGAATTTTTAGGGTATTCTCTAAATAGAGAATTATTAAAACAAACTCCAATTTTGTTGAAGGAAACTCTAAAAAATAACTTAAAATTTTATTTTCTACAACTCTTCTTTAATTTGAAAAACTTAGAAATCTATTTTCCTGGATTTCAATTTAGAAAATTTTTCTTAGTTAACAAGATATTTCATTTCTTTTTTGTTTTCTATATATTTTTTTAAAAAAATAATTTTAATTCTATGTAAGTAAAGAGAGCCTAGTAGTCCCTATAGCTCGTGCTTTGACCACAACCAAAAATATTAGAGTCATCGTAGAGTTGCCCAAAGAAGGTTAAAAAGCACTCCTTTTGAGGGATTAAAATTCTCCCATATTATTAGTTTTTTCATTTTAATATCAGAAACAAATCTTAATCATTCATATATATGCAATATCATCTCAACCAATTATAAAATTTAAATTCCAAAAAAAGTGAGTATTGGAAGTGAGAAAAAGTATTTAAAAAAAATATTTTTTTAGAATTTGAATTTCATAGATGGCTAAGATAATATAATCAATACATGAATGGTTAAAATTTTTTTGATATCAATATGAGAGAGCATTTGATATAAGAAAATCATGATCCCCTTTTGAGACCCTAACTTTAGAAAATTGCAACTTGTATATTCATTTTATTATTTACTTCATATGACAACTTCTACCTGATTACACACTAGAATCTGTTCTAATTGTTTTAATTTACATGAGTTAAATAATTTTTAAAGAAGAAATTAATAGATCAGGAGGGGCTAATCAAAATTTCAGCTAGAAGTATACATAAATTGAAAGTATGGCGAAGTGTCTATATATGCATAAATGCCCCGACCAGTGAGTGAAGAGAAACCAAAATGTAGATTAAATCATCAAAAATGTAGAAGGGTATAAATTTTAAAAGAAGAAATAAATTAGGAAAAAGAAACTTAATAAATTTGAACTTTTAGATAAATCTATCATATCAGAACTCGAGTAATAAATTTGAATTTTACCGCCATCTATTTAAAGTTAAAAGTTAAAAGAAAACTTAAATATATCTAGCTAGTCTATAAACGCGTTGAAGTGAAAGTCGTACATAGATGCTAAGATCAAGAAACTTACATATATCTCTCCTACACTGTTGCCGTATATATATTTTAAGATCCTTTTTCTCAACACTAAATCGACCTGCTTTTTGTTTGTCTACAGGTTGTCAAAATCTTTCTCTTGTTTTCCACTATGTTGCTGTACATCTACTTTTCTGAATAAAGGAGAAAAGTAATCAATGTATGCGGAATTATTGAAAAAGCCTCATTTGAAAGAGAATTATCTTGGTAAAGCAAAATGACTTATGCAAGAGGTAACTATGCAATATATATATATATATATATATATATATATAATTTTTCTGAGATTTAGAAGTTAACAAAGGAAAAGACAAAATGCAGTGTCACAGCAAGCTTGCTGTCCGGCTTGGTCTATGGTTTTGATGGGGTGTAGAGACTATTATACAGATACCTTCTCATCCACATCTCTCTCTCTCTCTCTCTCTCTTCACACACACGCACACCAAAAAAAAAAAAAAAAAACACTCACAGATATCAAACCCAGCCCACCCAGCCCACCCAGCCCCCCGTCCCCCCTCCCCCCCGCCTCCCCCCCCCCCGGGGCAAAAGACTCTGCAACTCTTGTTATATATGGTACAGAAAGCACTTTGTTTGGTTCATTTGTTTTCACGAGTATGGCTTTTATCGATACTTTCATGCTTATAGGTGCCATCAGCCAATGATTGTTTTTCGAACGTGAAGAAAAAACGAGGAGTCTTTAAGGTTTGAAGCAACTTTCAAGTTTCAACATGGACTTCATATAAGTTCTTATTTTCCTTTCGTTTTAATAATTTGATTCATAAATCCGTTGTCTTGTTTCTATTTGTCTAGGGTTTCAAAGCCAAATGTAATAATTATCGAACTAAACAACCAAACTCTATCCAATTAAAGCTTCTCAAATTCTGGGTTTTCATCAGTCAGTGGTTCACATAAAGCTGAGCCTTATGCTCATGGATGAATTTTTGAGGTGTGTTTTTTTTTTTTTTTTTTGAGATAATCCATGCAAGAAACCATCAGATTTAGTCAAAAATGATGAAGGGTATGTTAGCAGATGACACCATGTCAAATATAACACCCAACAATATTAAAAGAAATGAAATTGCATCAACAAGTACTTCAGGTCCACCAGCTAAGAAGAAGAGAAATCTTCCAGGCAATCCAGGTTCTGCAAATCCATAAATTTATATTCTTCTTCATTTTTCAATTACTTTTTTTTTTCAAATCTGAATTTCAATAAATTTTTAATTCAATTTCTTGGTTTTGGGAATTATTATAGACCCTGAAGCAGAAGTTGTAGCACTTTCTCCAAGAACGCTTATGGCTACAAACAGGTTCATGTGTGAGATCTGCAACAAAGGGTTTCAAAGAGATCAGAACCTTCAGCTTCACAGAAGAGGGCATAATTTGCCATGGAAGCTTAAGCAGAGAAGCAATAAAGAGGAGGTTAGGAAGAAGGTTTATGTGTGCCCAGTGGCTACGTGCGTGCACCATGACCCTTCGAGGGCCCTTGGGGACCTCACAGGCATCAAGAAGCACTATTGCAGAAAGCATGGTGAAAAGAAATGGAAGTGTGAGAGGTGCTCAAAGCGTTATGCTGTTCAGTCAGATTGGAAAGCTCACTCCAAGATTTGTGGCACGAGAGAGTATCGATGTGATTGTGGTACCCCTTTCTCTAGGTAAGACCACCATGATTGAAAAATTCTTAATTTTCGACATAGACGATTGTTAAAAAAAAAAAAACTCGATTTCAACTTCACGACTAAACTCAATAACTTTCCAAAATGCTTAATTATCGACATAAACGAAAGCAGAGGAAACCTCAATTTCAGCTTGACGAGTAGATTTGATGACTTCCTAGAATGGTTAATTGTGGAAAGGTTGTGTTTCCCTTTTTCCTTTTTCTTTCGAAAAGATTTTCTGGCTAGCTTGTCTTTCATCAATTAAGTTGGTAATTATAAAGACTACCTTTGCTATTAATCATTTTAATTTTCAATCTCTTTGTTTTGTCAATGCTGTTCACGCGTGCCTTTTTTGTATGTGCAAGAGAGAGAGAGAGAGAGAGAGAGAGAGAGAGAGAATTGGAGAAGCATAGTAAGTCATACTTTATACTCTTCTTCACTGCCAAAGCAAATTAACATATAAAGCTATAGTACTGGTTTCAATGTGGTATGATCTCTTTTGCCTATAGAGAAAAAGATGGAAGCTAAAAAGGTTGTCCGAGAGAGAGAGAGAGAGAGAAAAGAAATTTAACTTTTGACACTGTTCAAAGACGCATATGTTTTGATAGTTTTGTTCTTTTGTTGTTTTGTGTTTGTCTCTATTGCGTGTGTCACAGGAGGGACAGCTTCGTCACTCACAGAGCTTTCTGTGATGCTTTAGCAGAAGAAAATGCAAGATCAACAATTACACCAAACCCCTTTTTTTCCTCACTTGAAGCACAACAACAACAACAACTCCATAGCCATGGCGGCCTCCAAGCATTAATCCCATTGAAAAGGGAACAACAAGATCATCATCATGAGCAGCTTCAACGACAAAGTTTCATGCCGCAATGGTTAGCATGCTCATCAGCACCAATTGAAGCTCGACAAGGAACCCCACCTAACAATGATCTGTCCTCATCACCATTGTTCTCGTCTAGAATACTAGACCATGAAAACCCTAGCCCTAATGATCATCCTACACTACCTTCTTTTGAACCCACCGCAGCGTTATGCCATTCTCCTCACATGTCCGCAACTGCGCTGTTGCAAAAGGCAGCACAAATTGGAGTCGCAATGAGTCATCAACAAGAGGCAATTCTTAGACCCCACCAGGTTCACATGACTCCAGCTGGTTTATCCTCACGTGAGGAGATACCAACTGGCTTAATGATTCATGGCTTGGCGTCTTATGGGCATAAAGCTATTGTCACCACTGACTGCATGGAGCACATGGGTTCAACTGCCGAAGGCGGTGGAGCTCCTCCGTTGCTCCACCACCGCCATAACACCGCATTGAGTCCACTGTCATCATCCACAACTGCATTTGGAGAATCAGCATTCGAGGATACATTTAATGAAATGCTAAATCGGAAAAACGATAGAAATCTTCAGCAGGAGACACTCACACAATCTTCCCATTTGAGTTCAAGTAGAGAAGTTGGTAGTGGAAGTGGCCAGGAAGGCTTAACAAGAGACTTTTTGGGTCTCAAAGCATTCCCTCACAGAGACAGCTTCCTGAACATGGCTGCCGCAGGTCTTGATCGCATTGGAAGTTCTTCATCTCATGATTATCAGCAGAATCAGAATCAGAATCAGAATCAATCACCATGGCAAAATTAGGCCTTATGGTAAGATGCATATATATATATACACAATATATATATATATATGTATATATATATGTATATATATATGCTTATTATATGGTCTCCTTCCTCTATAATCAGCATTTTGTTCAAAACATGAGTTTAGCTTGCTGTAATTTTGGCCTATCTTTCTCCATTTTAATTCTTCCAATGATTATAAGAGCTATTAATTATTGGATATTATCTGCAATCTGTCATCTTAAAAGGTCATAAATCATTTGGCAGAAGAGTTGGTCATGTGAATTGATAGGATTATTTTACTTACTGTTCTATAATTACTTTCATTAGAAATTTTTTGTTTTTTTAGCTCTTTTTCTCATTTTTTCCCCCCCTAATCTAATAGGTTATATGTTTCCTATAATAAGATGAAGGAGGATGAAAAAGGGGGGATTTCTTGTCCTAAGCTTTAGATGAACGATCATAAACAAGGAAGGCTACTGTTTTCATCCCCGTGTTTTACACGGGTTCTTTTTAATAGTAACGACTAATTTACTTGTGGTTTTTTATTTCTAATAAGGGGTGACAAACGTCACAAATCTTTTAAAATGTACAAACTAATCTTATTTTTTAGCATTAAATTTCAAGTTAAAATAACAATACATATTGATGTATATATAATAGGTAGTAAGTAATAAATAATAGAATAGATAATAGAAAATATATTAATATATTATTTGATAATAAATCAAGTATAGTCATGCTATCTAAGTGCTAATGTGTTGGTATTCTAAATTTTAAAATTACTTGAAAAGAAGAATTTTAATATATAAATAATAGAATAGATAATATATATATATATATATACATATATATATATATGTATAATAGGTAATAAACTAAGGATAATTATGCCGTGTAGGCCCTGATATTGCATTCAAAATTACTTAAAAGGAAAGAAGTTCAATACATATACTAGATAAAATAAAGTAAAAGAATATTTCCACATGTGGACAACAAAAACAAAGAACAGAATAAAAAGAGTAATCAATTACCTGGATGTCATTTATTTTTCCTGTATTCAACAATTTCATCATTTATCTTTTTGAGTGACACTTTGTAATCCCCTGTATTTTTCATTGTGCCAGCATGCCTTTAGTATTTGAACAAAATAGGTCACAGTGCAATTACAAATTTAATAAATAATTTTTCTGCACTACCTTTAGTCCCTTATTTTTTCTTGTTATGTCAATATTTGTCCTTCTATGTTATTTTCCCCCCCCAAAGGTTAACAAAAGAACTAATGCGGACAAAACTAGAAAACAAAAAGGATTTAAAACTGCTATTTTAAAAGATAGGGGACAAAATTATCAAAAGTGATAAAATAAAGGACCTTTACAGTAATTAACCCAAACAGAAAAGAGGAATTAATATTTCTTATTTGAACTGAAAGGGAAAAGGAAAAAAAATTTTCAATTTAAATGTAAATTTTTGCTAAAATATATAAGTCTAACAATGAGAAATGAAGTACTTTTTTCTTTCTTTATGGTAAGGAATTTTTTATCTTTTCACGAACTATCACTTCTCATCTTTTAAAATTTCTGACTTTAGAGTGAAATAAAACGTCGTTATATATTAAAGAATTCTCCAAAATACTTCTTTTTTTTTTTTTTTGTTGATTCTGCTCTCCAAAAAATCAATTCAAACAAGGTGTGAAGTTTGGCCACGCCACTTGGATCAACCTCATTAAATTTCCACGTGCTTTAGAATTTTCATTTTTTTTTCTTTTTGACCCTTTTCTTTCTCTTTTTACCGATTAAATTTCTACTGGAAGTCCATCACCATTTTACTTAACTTTTTCCTTTAATGATTGCAGAATAATTATTTTAATTTACTATTTGGAAAGATAAAAGTCATGAGCAGTGAGGCCCACGAGCACCTCCCACAATGCTGGGCTTGGGGTAGACATTTTTGGACATGAGTTGACTGGCCGGTGACATGAAAGATATATCCAGTCATTGTTCGTTAAATGTCTTTTCTTCTTTTGATTTTTTTTTTCCGGTCAATTCTTCTTTTGATTTTTGAGAGAAACTTTTTATTTTGTATTTTACTTCCTATTTTTTGTTAAATTCGCAAATAATATTTATGATTGGATGCCTCCAAAATGGTATAGTGTTGGGATACACAAGTCAAGAAGGCATTGAATTAAAAAAAAATGGATACATGAAGAAATCAAATGATTTGATTCTTATTTTGTAGAAAGTTTCAGTGAAAGCTACTAAGAACATAAGCTATTTCTTCATTAATCCCTCGAGGTTTGAAACTTACAATGTGAAAATTTGAACATTGCGGGAAAAATCTCCATTTTTTTTAGCCAGAAAGATTTATTCTTCAATTTGCGGCTCTTTAATTTCATATTTGTTCTATTATATATCTCAATTACAAATCTAGTCAAAACTCAGTTTGTCATTTTTAAACGTTGAGAAGAATACAGTATAATAAATGTATGTCTCAAGTTAGTTCTCATTTCTCGACAAATAATACATCATGTGAAAATCTCTATACAAAGCACCTCAATTTGAGATGAAGGAAAGATTACACACTACTAAAAGTTAGTTTTTAACAACCGCCAAAACCAGTTGCCAAATTGTGGTGTTTACCGCTAAGAGGAAACTTTTATTTATGATCTTTGCTCAAACATTAATTCTTGAAATAATAAAATTTGTTTCAAACAAATCTTTTTTTTTTTTGTGTGTGTGTGTATGTGTTGTCTTTTTATTGTTTTCATAATCTAACTAATTAGATATTTGCACTTTGTTCTATCTAACTTTTAAACATTTAAAAAAAAAATATGCATCTCATCATCTCCCTAACTAAGCCCTAAGAGCTGCTGCATAAAAAAGTTAAAACAAGCTCCTTGAGATTTCCTATGAAATAGTTGATTGAAGATTATACCTTTTCCTTTTCTCTCTGAGTGGAAAGCGTTCTTCTTTCAAAATAGCAACCGAGGAGGCCTTTTAGAGTCAGACGAAGAATAAAATGATATTTTGGACATTCATGAAAACTTTTGAGCATTAAACTTATTCCTTGCGGTCCCACCTCTTCCCTCCCCATCCCAAATGGAAGAATTTTTTTTTTTAAAAAAAGAAAACCTAAAAACTTCTTTAATTTGAGTAGAGCTATAGTCACTTGGTCCACCAAAAGAGATTACATAATACACACACAAACAAGTCTTCTAATTGGTTTTTTTTGCCAATGAACACTATACTTACTTACCTTATCTTAAATTTTCTATTTAGCTCATTTCGTTCTATATCTCAATTTTTCTAAGGTCGTAAAAAGATTTTGGCGGTAGATAATTTGGAATCTAAAAGTGAATATATATATATATATATATGTATATGTATGACATATATTTTACTAGCTTTGATTTTCCATATGTCAAACAAAAAAATTTTAAATTGCATCAAACTAGATTTTTAAAATTATGTACACCTTATATGAGTTGATCTATATATAGTTTTTCAGATAAGCTCATGCATGCACACATTAAGAGGCAACAAAGTAAAGTCTTTTTACCTGTTTCTAATCAAATAGTCTCTTTTATCTACTACACGTAAATATTTAATTTATTACTGGTATTCCTTTCTTTTCCTTAAAAAAAAAATTGTATAACATATATAAGACAATTGGCTTTGGGTGCTGTTTTTGTCTATTAGTTAAGTAAATGACGTCTTAAATGTTTAGGTGTAAATATCACCAATCAATTTCTCCTTTCAAATTTAACTCTTTAATAGATATGCAACTAATTAAGCAACCGTTTATAGCAAAATTGGGGGCCGGGGGGGGGGGGGGGAGAGGCGGGGTGGGTAAAAAAAAAATAATCGGGAAAAGGTAAATAAATAATTGATTTGAATTTTGGTCATTTGCGTAAACATGCATGAGGAGCAAATTAAAGAACTGACTCCTTAACCATCTTAGAAATGCACTCAATAATATAGTTTGTCTTCTTTGATAAATATATGAGATACAAGAGGCCCGCACTAACACAAAATATTTCAAAGTTTACATCCAACCAAATCAAATTAACTCTCTTCTATATCCTGATGATTTGGTAGAATAACAATATTTTTTCCCTTTTTTTTTTCTTTTGAGAGAGATCAAAGTCAGTGACATTGTTATTTTTAGAGAAATGATGCCCGTCATCCATTTGGATTGACTTTTCTTGTGAAAAAATATTTTTCTCTGAAAAATCACATTATTAGTTTGCAATAATTATTTGGCTAGCTTGGTTTGAAAAAACAAATCTAAAAGAAAGTCCCAAATCATTTTTTTAGCCGCTAAAATTTTAGCTTTTTAAAAAAATATTTTTCTCAAAAGTTATAAAAAAAATGTTTTTAAGCAAAATACAATCCAGACAAGTTCCTTGTCTTTCTCCAAGAAGACACGAAACTTTTTGTGGTGAATTACTCTCAACAACAAGAGGGGCCTTGTGATTAGGCATGTGAATAGAGAAAACAACTTTTGCACCAACTTGGTAAATTATGATTTTTGCAAATTCATTGATTGTTAGATAAATATTTTTTCACTTTAAAAAAAGTCAAAGACCGATCATATGCAATTAGTAGGAATTGATTTTAAAACTACTCACACTAAAGGTAAAAGATATATAATTTGACTACTAAGTATTTGATATTGGATAAATATTTTATTCAGCATATACACACACATTTGTGATAATTTGTGAATATGTCAGAATAATATACATAGAAGTAAAACTCTATATTTTTTTTTTCCTGAGGAGGGAATTATTGAATTACATGCGGTAAAGCCAAAGGAATTATGGCAGAGGGCAAGATTTCTGACTTTGAGAGGAGGGAGGGGAACAAACAAACAGACAAAATATAGCAACGTCACAGCAAGCTTGCTGGCTATGGGTTTTGATGCGGTGGAGAACTATTAGCATTACCCGATATAACATTAACTCCCTCTCTCATCCTCATCTCTCCCCCTCTCTCTCTCTCACACACGAACACAGAAACAGACACACAAAACACACACCTCTTGCAAAGTTCCTTTTACCTTGTGAAAAAAACAATAATGATTTGTTTCGTTTGTTTTCACATACATGGCTTTTCTTGATACTGGGTTGTTCTTGTTCATAGCACATGAAGTGAATGGGACACTAAGGTCTGGAGAACTTCTACTTTGGAACTTTTTTTTTTTATTAGTTCTTTCTTCTTTCTTTTTTCTTTTTTCTTTTTTGCTTCTATACAATATATAAATATCCTTTTAGGGTTTCAGGGAGAAAGGTTTAGATGCATGAATGGTGTCAAGCATATATCTTTCTTTTAAGCTATTAGACAAAGCTGATCTAGAGATATAGATATAATCGAAAAGAAACTGTTTGAAATTAATTTAACACCAGATATACATATATATATAGAGAGAGAGATAACAAGATGATGAATGGTGTGCTGTTGGATAACAGCATGTCAAATTTAGCATCTGCATCTAATAATAAAAATGAAGGCAGCAAATCATCCAATAAGGACAGAAATGAAGAAAATGGTGGTGGAAGTGATGCAGCACAACCAGCTAAGAAGAAGAGAAATCTCCCAGGCAATCCAGGTACAAGAAGGAAAAAAAAAAAGATTTAAATAATTAATTCTCTTTTTCTTGACTATTAATTAATTACTCATTTTTTAGCTTATAAGTAAATTTTGGTTTTGGGTGTGAATTAAAATAGACCCTGAAGGAGAAATAATAGCTTTATCCCCAAGAACTCTTCTCGCAACAAACAGATTTGTGTGTGAGATCTGTCGCAAAGGGTTCCAAAGAGAGCAGAACCTTCAGTTACACAGGAGAGGCCACAATTTGCCATGGAAGCTAAAGCAAAGAACCAACAAAGAGGTGAAGAAGAAGTTCTATGTGTGCCCAGAGCCTACATGTGTCCACCATGACCCTTCTAGAGCTCTTGGGGACCTTACTGGTGTCAAGAAACACTACTGCAGAAAACATGGCGAAAAGAAGTGGAAGTGTGAAAAGTGCTCTAAGCGTTATGCTGTTCAGTCAGATTGGAAAGCTCACTCTAAAGTTTGTGGTACACGAGAGTATAGATGCGATTGCGGAACCGTTTTCTCTAGGTAAGACCGTATTGGGTATACGTACGTATATCACTACAAGAAAAATTGCGATTCTACGGGTAGAAGGATAGGGACGGCTGACGGATTTCCGGAGGAAACTTTCCGTCAGTCGCGTCAAATTTTCTTGTTCTGGTATACTTCGAAGTTAACGATAATCTCAACAAGATTTGAGAGTAAGAATAAACTCACCATTGCTATTTCACAGTGTTACTTATCTCCCGTTAATTTCTTCTGTTAATTATGTGGGTATGTGTTTTTCTTTTGAACTGCATTATGATGGGTTTTTTTTTTTTCCTTTTCCATTTTACCTTATTTTGTATTTGTGTGTGTGTGTTTTTGTGGTCACACAGGAGAGATAGCTTCATAACTCATAGAGCTTTCTGTGATGCTTTAGCACAAGAGAGTGCAAGAGCAATTACACCAAGCTCACTCTTGTCCACACAACCAGGCACTTCTTCAAGTAGCCTCTTCAGTTTCCAGACCCAACTCCATAGCCAAGGGCTTCAAGCGTTACAGCTAAAAAGAGAGCAAGACCAGCTTCAACAAAGCTTCAACATAAGGCCAGAGATGCCGCCATGGTTAGTTGGTCCCCTACCAAATGATCTTTCACCCCATCTATTAATCACCTCAAGATTAGAGCAGCCAGTAGTGATGCCCCAGCATGATCATCATCATCACAACCCTAACCCTAATCCTACATTTTCTTCTTTCCAACCCACAAAAGCATCGCCTCACATGTCTGCAACTGGGCTGCTGCAAAAGGCAGCAGAGATGGGTGTTACACTGAGCAAGCCTTGTCAATCAGAGGCAAGCTTTAGACCCCACCAAGCTCACATGAGCGCACCCGAGTTCAATTCTACATCCTTGGCCTCTTCTACAGGTGGGTCTGGTCTGGGCTTGTCCTCACGTGAAGAGATAGGAACGGGTCTAATTCATGGCTTGGCATCTTTCATGAGTAAAGCTGTCACCTCTGGTGGCCTGGAGCAACAAATTAGTAGTTCAAATGTTGATGTTGGAGCTTCTTCTTTGCTTAGTGATACGATTACGAATGGTTTCGAAAGATCAGCCTTCGAGGAGACGTTCAATCAGATGATGAACCCGAAGAACACTGATAGCAATTTCCACCATCATGAACAGGCGATCACGCAACCGGCAGGCGCGCATCTAAGCCGGAGTGGGAGTGGCAACGATGGCTTGACGAGAGATTTCTTGGGCCTTACAGCTTTCCCTCACAGAGACTTCCTCAACATGGCTGGTCTTGATCATCATATAGGCTCTTCCTCGTATGATCAACAGAATCAAAACCAAGCACCATGGCAAAGCTGAGACAAATATATAGTGGCATGCTGATGATTTTGTTCTGTTGTACGTTCCTAATCCAGTGTCCTTATTCATAAACTTTTTTTTTTTAAGTCCCCGAAAAATACTCGGTTGTCTTCTGTTTTCCCTTTGGATATATCGTTTGGGTTTTTACTGACTTAATTAGTTTTCTTTTTTCCTTTTCCTATTTCTAGTGACTATAAACATTTTTCCATTTTTATCTATTGCAATTTTGTCATCTGAGCACTACACACACACACATATATATATATACACTGGTTATCCATCTATATATGGCTCGATAATGCTTTTCATATTTAACTATTTCTTTTAGCTTCTAAGATTATTTGCAAATAGGATAATTCTTTGTAAATTCAGCTTATGAGAATATATATGCAAAATCTTGCCGTCATTTTATCAAGCTGGCCCCATGAGAATGCTTGAGATCAGACCAAGATATTAGTCCAAATTTTTCTATGAAAAAGTTGATTATTTGCTTTGGATTGACATGTTAAATCATGTGTACATATGGACTGGCCTGTACATCCTTGGCTATACAGCTCATGTATAGTCCTAGCTAGTTTGTTTAGGAGTGTCCATGTTCTATATCATTATTTTTTATTATCGTTCTGCCAAAAAAAAAAAAATTCAATTGGGATGTTAAGTGAGGTTTTTGTCATTACTAATTATGGAGATTCTTCATGTAGTTATTATTAGTTAGTGTTATGATCCGTACAATGCATGATTTTCAATGTTAATTTGATATTATCAAGTTTTATATGTTAATAATATTATAAAATGCACTTTAAATTTATAATATTAGAAATTGTATTTTAGATTTTTGATGAAACCAAAATCTTACATTTTTCTTTTCATATATAAGGACCAAAAGAAGTTCTACATTCAAATCAGGGGTGGCTCAAGAGATTTGAAGGTCTAAAGTGAAAAATGTAATAAGAGACCTCTTATAGATTTCATTCAAAATTTATTTTTCTAGCCTCTTGAGATACAAAGTTACTATTTAATTTCTTATAATTAATTTTTTAAATATTTTTCTCAATTTGGAATTATCGCCAATCCATTATTAAGAGCTCCTTTCTGAGACTTTAAAAATTGTACTTAAAATTCACTTGTATTTTTAAAATTCATTTGTATTTTACTACTTGTTGAAAATTTATCAGGAGCTCCTTTTTCAATTATATTAAAGCTTCAATTTTTTTTTTCTTCTATTTAAGTTTTAAATAAATGTGATTTATATTTTTTAGTTGATATATTTAAATTCTTATAAATTACAAAAAATGAATATACTGACATAAAAATAAAATATACCTAACAAAAATTAAATTTAAAAGCTAACAAAAATAAAAAAATTATTTAAAGATTAGAGGAATAGAACTTAATATTGGAAGTTTGATAGCAAAAACAAACAATTTCTTAGTAGTTCTTCAACAAAAATAAATTCTAAAATTTAAAACAGATATTTTAATTGGTAGAAGTAGTCATTCATGATAATTTTGATGGAGAGAGAATTAGAGAGAGAAGCATAGCGATTGTGAAAAACTAACAATAACATTGTTGTTGACTAGTTAATAGAAAGAATGTGATCTGTTAGTGACTGCATGGCTTTTTTTTAATTATGAATTTTTTGAAAAATACAACTAAATATTAGAACATTTTTTTTATATAAGTATATAAATTATAATTATAAAAATTTACAATTTACGGCCCAAAATATTTGAGAGCTTATATAAACAAGGGCTTTAATTGCTTTACCTTGAGTAACCCCTGATGTGATGAACCAAATAGTGACAATATAATAACATTTGAAATTTGGGAAAAGAAAAATGGTTCATGAGCTCTGACTTTAATATATAGATAGACATAGATATAGATATAAATGTCTTTGTATTAATTTGTCAACCCTCCTAATTCGTTGAGATTTGAGAAATTCACCAATAATTTTGTGAATAATGCATGATTATCCTCATTGCTTCAATGAATCACTTGGCACTTTGAAGACTTGTTTGGATTGACTTTTTCTAAAAGCACTTGTTTTAATAACTTTTGAAAAAAATATTTTTTTTGAGAAGCTAAAAATTTTAGCTTCTAAAAAAAGTTGCGTTTGAACTTTTTTTCCCCCTTCAAAATTTCAACTTCTCTAAAAGTCAAAGACAAATGGTTATTACAAAAAGAATGTACTTTTTCAAGAAAAAAATATATTTTTTCTAAAAAAAAAAAAAACTAATCCAAATAGACCCTAATACATTTTCGGCACTATATGAAGTATGAAGCTGGACCAATGAGATTATCATTTAAATTCTCTGTATGATCTATTTATTCTTTTTATTATTGCACTTTTGTAAAATGAGCTCACTAAATATTAAAATTGGCAATATATGTATTTAAGAATATCTGTAAATCAAACTCCATGGATGTTATAGCTAAACTTTAACTATTTCATTTGAGAGAACATCATTTGCTCCAAAGCTAGTTATTTATATCTACATATATATAGTCTTCCGATATCACACACAAGGAGAAAACAGATTATGTCAAATTATTATTATTTTTTCTTTTGTTAAGTAAGCAAGATCATGTATTGATATCTACAAAAATTACAAACATCTGAAAACAACAATTGTAAATAGTGCCAAAAAATCAAGAACTAAGCAGGCTATTATCAATGTTCCAAGAACTACAAATGAACCTATTGAGAGTGTTATTTCTAAATTTTTCTTGTCTATACACTTTGATTTTAACATCAAAAGATATGGCTTCCCATAAGTATTCTTCTCTCCTCACTTCATTCTTGAAGAGTCTACAATTTCTTTCAAGCCAAGCATAAAAGAGGATAGCTGCAAAGCAGAGTTTCGCAACAAAAAAAACTCAAGGAGTTGGTCATGCATGTTTTGCTAATCCAGAGTGCGATATTCTCCCAGTTATAGTCCCAGTGAGGTCTGAATTCTATTGGCAATAATTTTGGAAATAGCTTTGTAGACCATATTGCAGCAAGCAATAGGTCTAAATTGATTTATGGACTTAAAGTATTGAACTTTGGGCATCAAGCTAAGGTGATAATGGCGGAATTGAGTTCTTTCAACATACCAGGTCTTTCGAAGAAAGAGTAGTTGATTGCCAAGATGATTTTTTTAAAAATAATATCCCAAGTATTTTTTCAAAAAATAAGCAGTGAAAACCGTGAGGCCAGGTGTCCCGAACTTCTATTGCTGTCAATTGAGAAATAGAATTCATGATTTCCAAGTCCGTGTGAAAAGGGTGAATAAGATCATCAGCTTCTTCTTGTGAAACAATGGCGTGCAAAAATTTCTTGATACTCAAAAAGTTAACTGGGATAGTATTATTATCCTTAGAGCCCAACAAGTCTTCATAGAACATCACTGCCAGATTTCCAATCTCATTTTGTTGTGTAGCCACCCTTGTAGTCTACTCCATCAAGGAGGTCACCGAATTTCCAGCATGCCTGCCACGTGCAAATTTGAAGATGAATGAAGTATTCAAGTTTCCTTCTCCGAGCCAGTCAATAATATACGGGACTGTACATGTATTTAAAATTGAAAGATTGAATGAAGTAATTTGGCAACATTACATGGTTCGTGTTAAGAATTTTAAGTTCCAATCTAAAATCAGTTGGTATTACGTGAAATAGTTCAGGATCTTGTTAAGTGGTCTTGTATTTATTGATTTTTCTATGTAGAAGGAAATACTAATAGTGCTCCCCTCATTTGTGATCAAATTAGATGGATTTATGAACTTTTATATGGGAGAAAATTCTAAACCTCCCCCTCACGTGTGATCAAATAAATTTCTAAACTGGAGAAAATTCTAACAATACTCCATGTAGAGGAATACTCACATGTGGTTAAATATAACTATAAGTGGGTCAATACGTGGATAAATACATATAACTTGCACGTAGATAGATACTCACATGTGGTTATAACTAGACCAAGGGCATTATTCTAGTACTATGTTAAGAAATCTAGGGTTTTAACCTAAAACCAATTGGTAGTAGTCTAGGATCTTATAGTGGTTTGGATTTCTTGATTTTTCTATGTGGGAGAAAACTTTAACACTCCCTCATGTATGACTAGATTGAATGAATTTATGAATTTTTATATGAGAGAAAATTCTAACAATTACTACAGAAAAAGTAAGTAATAGACCGTGGTGTTTGGTTTGGCTTTTCTTTTTTTTTTTTTTTAAGGGTCAAACTTGCTCAAAGTACAATTTAAGTTAAAAAGAAGCGTTTGTTTTAGTTTTTTAAAAAAAAAAGAGAGAAGCACTTTTTTAAAGTGATTTAAGTAAAAAATATAAGAAACTCGCCACCCTCAACTTCTGCTTTTATGGCTTTAAGTATTTTTTTTTGAAAAAGGTAAATTTGACAATTATTTGCTATATTGTCCTTACATTTTTATCCTTATTACTAAAATATTTTTAATCTTTTATATTATATTTACCATTTTAAATTCTATCGTCACACCTTTAATAGTTATTTTAACAATATAAATTATTTCTTAACCCGCTTTAATGAAATGCATATCATGCAAAGGCATTTTAAACATTTCACCATCTAAATTATCTTGCCGAAAGTGTCTCCATTTCTCCTTTTCTTCCCTTTCTTTTCTTGCCATTAATTGGTAAGAGCGATAAATATCAGTGTAATTCAAGAGGTGCACAATAGCACAAGTCACCACTTCCTAACCAACTAGTGTCTTTGTCACCCAGTCTAATGTTATATTCCACGAAAAACGTTTCATATTTATATTGAAACCTTGGGCTAATTCTTTCACTATAAAAACCCACATATTTAAAGACTAATTTTATTCATTACTAATAATCTCTCCTAGAAAAATTCAACCTTTTTTGTGTGCGCACTTTCTTGACCCCTCAGTCACCCATTTTTCCACAAATATATCGATACATACATATTATTTCTATATTTTTGAAATAACGCATATAAAGGATTACTGTGTATAGAGAGGATAGATCGATCTCTCTTTTACAAGAGGATGGCTTTAATGCGCCTTCTCTCGCAGGTCAGCTATTTGGTTTTGACAACTTTTTTGTAATATATTTGGATACGTTTTGGCATCAAAATTTGATTAATTAGTATAAAATTTTTGATCTTTTTTTGCTAAAGTTGGGATTTTTATTCTTTTCGTGGGGGTTAAGAAAGCCCTAATTGTGCTATGTTTAGGGTTTAGCTGTAAAGATTTCTTTCTTGTATGTTAATGTGGTTTTTTCTTTTTTTAGTTTTTGGGATAGTCGACACTAAATTCAGCTAAAAGATGGCATCATTATGTGATTTTGATTGCATATGTGATATAAGTCGTTAAAAATTGCATTTCTTATGAGGGGTTGGTTATTAAGCTTTTTCCTTTTTGTGTTTGCTAAGTTTGTAATATGAATTTTGAGTATATGCTGCAAACATTTGGTGGTTCAATGAAAATATTTGATTTTATGCAAGAAATAGTGAATTCTGTAGCTGTCCTAATATTCAGATTGAACCTATTAAGGTTGAGCTGGAAGATTAGTTATTGAACTGATATTTATTCTCTGATACTATAGGTCGAAAGGCGGCAACCACAATTGAGACAGTTGGGTGGTCTGATTGCCAGGAATTACCTCACTTCTCCGAAGGTCAGAGCAGAACAAGGTAAGAAGTGAATATTTGTAGGTGAACACATGTTACTATTTTTCGGGGTGTTATTGTTTTTCTTCAATGTTGGTTGGATGCTAATACTTCCAAAGTGATTCTCAACAAAATTTTACTTCTAGCTTGATATTTAGTTGCTTGTCTGAGAATTTCAGCTATCATGTTACATGTAATGGACCATATTGTTTTGAAATTTCAAGTATGTTCTTTTCATCTTGGTTATTTTCCGGCCGACAATTAATGATGTGTATGGTCATTCTTAACATTTTGTAGTCTCATGTAATTCCAAGCTTACATTCTGAGATGGATCTTGAAATCTTTTCATTCTTTGTTCATCGTATCCAACAGCTTCTGTGCTAGTTTCTGGGATTATAGCTTCAACAATGTTAAACATGTTGGCTAAAATTATGTATTCTCTGAACTAAGTAAAGTAACTTCATTGTCTTTCTTCCCATGCTAGAGAAGATAATGTTTCTACTTTGATAATAAAGATGTCTGCCATGATCGTATCCTCGATTTTCCTCAGGAAATTGTTGCAAGTAACAAAGAACTTGAGGATTATTGATACTAAACTGTATGATTAGTGGCTTTAATTGTCACATTTAATGATTGCTAACGCAGGTAGATGTAAATCATGTAATTAGTACCACGGGAGTTCCCCAGAAGAGTCAACATTTGGAGTGCCAAAAAATCTCTTAAAAGTGGAATTGATCTACATGAAGTATCATTCCAGCTCTTTGTCTGCCAAAGTATAAGATATTTGTATTTCCCTTGATAAGAGGGTCCAGATAAGTTAGAGGGGAACGTGTTCTGTCTTTGGTCATCATGGGGCATGCGTTTTCCCATTGGTGTAACACAACATTGGGATATGTAACGATGGTTCTAGTGAGGATTTGGAGTAGCAACTAATTACTTCATCATGTTTTGCACATTTTAGGAACTTGTACGGCCAATTTTATGCTGAAATTACTGTTATTGGCTAGCAAAACGCATTTCAACCATAACAGTTGTGGCTGGACTTTGTAAATAGTTATCTCATACATGAATGATTTTGTTTTAATTGGATATGGTATTATACCACTCTTTCTTGTACCCATATATTGCTATCATCTTTAGACCTGTGCTCAATTTTCCATGGTAGTTGTAGTGATATTTTCCCAAGAAACAAGTACCTCTTTTACTTTCCAAGATACCAGCAGAGAGGAAAAAGATAATGCGTGGACTATCTCAACGAGTTTTCCTCATTCCTTCAAAACAATTCCTTATCTTGTTAAATGGTTTGGCTAGATTATCCTGAAAATGTGAACATAAACTAGCTACCTGCTGTGCTCTACTGTCACTGTATTATGAGTATGTATGCTTGTTAGACAGTCCTAAAATGCTAAAGAACTCGCCTTATCTTAATGTCTTTTTGAAATGATTCAAGATGATCTTCGTTCCAAAGTTTATTTATTTTTGGTTATTGAATGCCTTGTGTTGTAAAGTTCAGAAGTGAAATCAATATGGTGAAGTCTGTCAAATTTTGGCATATGTCCTTTTATGGAAGTATCTCAATGAGTCTTCCTCAGTCTTTGCAAATCAATTCTTGTATTGTTATTTGATTTGGTTTAGAATATCCTGAAAGTGTGAAACTGCTGTGTGTTCCTGTCACTGTTTGATAGGTATGTCTGCATGTTAGACGGTCCTAAAATGCTAAAGAACTTGCCTTATTGATGTCTCTTGCAAATGATTTAAGATGATCTTAGTTACAAAATTCTTTTATTTTTGGTTATCAATGTCTTGTGTCATGAACTTCAGAAGCATAATCAATATGGTGAAATCTGTCATATTTTGGCTGTCTTTTATGGAAGTATGTCTATGTAATAATCACCTTGAAATTTATTGTAATTCAGAGTTTCTAATTACTGGTGTAAGAGTTGAAGCCTTCTATTGTAGTTATGATTAGACACTCTTTTAACTCTGTCCGCTGTAAAATTTTCAGATAACTCTTATACCTTTGTATTTATGTTGAGAGAAACAATTCTTGCACATTGCTGCTCCTCACCTTCTTCCTCTTATTGTGCAGTGAATAGGCTTGCAAGTGGTCGGAGAAGGTTTCAGTCAAGTTATGTGGGTAGTCTAGCTCGAAGAGTACGCGAAACAGAAGAAGCAAGTGATGCTGCATATCTTAAGGAGTTGTACCATCGGAATGATCCGGAGGCTGTGATAAGATTGTTTGAAAGTCAACCTTCTTTACATTCTAATCCTTCAGCAGTTGCAGAGTATGTTAAGGCCCTTGTTAAAGTTGATAGGTTGGATGAGAGTGAGCTGCTTAGGACCTTGCAGAGAGGTGAGTTTGTCATGGAAAGTTTCTTCTGTTTTGAACTTCTTTGCAGTGTAAATGACTTTTATTATGGCCCAAGATACTTGTGGTTAAACTCATTTGTTGAGGGTTTTGATTTTTCCCAATGATTTCTTCTTGATTATGACTATACCACTAATACAGGGATTAGAGGTGGTGCAAGTTCACAGATGGAAGCAGAAACTTTTGGAGCTCTTGCGGCTCTAAGGAGTGTGGGAAAACCTGCAAAAGAGGGTACCCTTGGTACTGCCAGTGCACCTATACATATGGTGGCTTCTGAAGGTGGACATTTTAAAGAACAGTTATGGCGCACAGTTCGTGCTCTGGGCATGGCCTTTCTTCTGATTTCAGGTCTTGGCGCACTTATTGAAGATAGAGGAATCAGTAAAGGTAATTGTGCACTGTGATATTTTCAGGCTTTGTTACATTGCCAATAAGGTTTGTTAAAAAGTGTGTAAGCAATCCTCAACTGTTGCCGGTAACTGTTGCAGGTCTTGGTCTAAATGAGGAAGTTCAGCCTAGCATGGAATCCAATACAAAGTTTAGTGATGTGAAGGGTGTTGATGAGGCAAAAGCTGAGCTGGAAGAAATTGTTCACTATCTTCGAGACCCCAAGGTAATCTCATCTTGGTTCTTGACATATAACGTTTTGAAAGAAACTTGTCACATATTGGTCTATATCTGTGTTCATGACCTATTAATAAACTGTTGTTGAGAAACTATCAACTACATTAAGGCATTCTGCGAAGTACTTTTTCTTAGATGTTCATATGTGTAAAAGTATTTCTTAGAAGTTTATTATTTGATGCCTAAAAAAATATAAGTGCCAATAACTCTGGTTATTCTTAATGTTACTGACACTAATTAGCAATTTTATTGGTTTGGATCAAACTTCTACTGCAGGGATCTTAGTGTCCTTAAGGATGTTGACAGCAAGACCTTGTGCATAGATTTTGCTTAGTAATGAAACATTGCTCTTAACTTTCTTCGAATGGTTTATTTTTTGTTACAGCGTTTCACGCGCCTTGGTGGCAAGCTCCCAAAAGGTGTTTTACTTGTGGGCCCCCCTGGTACTGGTAAGACCATGTTGGCAAGAGCAATAGCAGGTGAGGCTGAGGTGCCATTCTTCTCTTGCAGTGGCAGTGAGTTTGAAGAAATGTTTGTTGGAGTTGGAGCCCGGCGGGTCAGAGATCTCTTTGCTGCCGCAAAAAAGCGGTCGCCGTGTATAATCTTTATTGATGAAATTGATGCCATAGGAGGAAGCCGTAACCCAAAGGACCAGCAATACATGAAGATGACTCTCAATCAGTTGCTTGTTGAATTGGATGGTTTCAAGCAAAATGAGGGGATTATTGTAATTGCTGCAACTAATTTTCCGGAATCACTGGATAAGGCACTGGTGAGACCTGGACGGTTTGACCGACACATTGTCGTTCCAAATCCTGATGTTGAAGGCCGAAGGCAGATCTTGGAATCCCACATGTCAAAGGTATAGGGTCCTTTCCTACAGCTGAGAATATACATGGCCTAGTTGTAATGTCTCAGGAAACTTGCCCTTTTTTTCCCTCTCTTTTGCTTGATGATATAAGGAATTGTGATTTTCTGTTTTCTAATTCATATTTGAAACACATTTTATATAAGATTACATCTGTAGTATATTCTTAATTAATCCTTGAAAAGGAAAGAATATTAAAGAATAGAATTGTTGGTAATTATGTTCAAGAGGTAGAGCTGATCTTTGAAAGTTGTTAGTTCCACTGCTAGTTGCAATTGTATTCTCTTGCGTGTCTGGTAACAGAGTTCTTTTTCATTTTTCTGTAGTTTCTTCTGTGCAGCTGAAATGTCCTGAATTAACCGCTTAATATTAGCTCCACGTAGTAGCGAGTTGGGCACTTGTATTTTCCTCTTATGCTACTGCATAATATATTGATCGGAAGATGCTACATAACATATGTAATTCATGTTTGATGAGTCTTGGTTATCTTACATTTTCCTGTTATCATGTAATCCAGTAGATGGATTAAGGTAATACCCCACTGTTTAAGCGGTTTATTTCCTTCCTATGCCCATGGTGTGGACTCTAAGGTGGATCCTGTGATTATTACTACTTCACAGCTGTTACTTATTGTTTCATGTTACCTCTGATACTGTTTGAGAATTAGTTTCCTTCCAAGTTTACTGACCCCCATAGATATCGCAGGTTTTGAAAGCAGATGATGTTGATCTGATGATCATTGCTAGAGGAACTCCTGGGTTTTCTGGTGCCGATCTTGCAAATTTGGTCAATGTTGCAGCTCTCAGGGCTGCGATGGATGGTGCCAAAGCAGTGTCTATGGCTGATCTGGAGCATGCTAAGGACAAAATAATGATGGGAAGTGAACGCAAGTCAGCTGTTATATCTGATGAGTCTCGAAAGCTGACGGCTTTCCATGAGGGTGGCCATGCTCTTGTTGCTATCCATACTGATGGGGCTCTTCCAGTGCACAAAGCAACTATAGTTCCCCGAGGAATGTCACTTGGTATGGTTGCTCAGTTGCCTGATAAAGATGAAACAAGTATATCTCGTAAGCAAATGCTTGCTCGGCTTGATGTTTGCATGGGTGGGCGGGTTGCTGAAGAGCTGATCTTTGGAGATAGTGAAGTGACTTCTGGGGCATCTTCGGATCTCCAGCAAGCAACAAATCTTGCCAGAGCTATGGTCACTAAATATGGAATGAGCGAAAAAGTGGGGCTTGTAGCTCACAACTACGAAGATAAAGGTAAGAGCATGAGTACCGAAACTAGGCTTCTAATTGAGAAAGAAGTAAAGGAGTTCCTGGAAAGGGCTTACAACAATGCAAAAAATATTATCATCACCCATAATAATGAGCTCCATGCCCTAGCAAATGCCCTGCTGGAGCACGAAACACTGACAGGAAGTCAGATCAAGGCATTGCTTGCTCAGGTCAACTCCCAGCAGACGCAACAACAGCAACAGAAAATAGTTTCCACACAGAGCACTTCACAATCCAATCCAGCTCCCCCTTCAGCACCAAATGCTGCTGCATCAGCTGCCGCTGCAGCAGCTGCTGCTGCCGCGGCTGCTACTGCCGCAGCCAAGGCAAAAGGCATTGCCCCTGTAGGATCTTAGCATGAACGTGTTGGTGAGACTTGTTCCTAAAATACGTTTGTCTAATTTAATGTGCATATAATTATTAGTTTGCATGGGAAAACATGTTTTCATTTGACAAACAGACTGTAGTTCAGTTGTTGGCAAGAAGGCCATATTTGTACGCGAAGATATGAAAGGAAGTTTTGGAGAGTTGTCCTTAGCCAACACATTAATTGTAGCCTTTACAGCAAAGTCCACCAGACGATTTTTATTTGTACTATTATCAGGCATTCGCCAGAACCATTGATCAAAGAAGATAGTCTCTTTTGCGTTATGTGGTTACCGATTCTGCATGAATGCTTTTGCCAAGAACCATGCTGTCTGGTGCTGCTCGGGTTTGAGGGTGTTTGGCTTTGCTTATAGCAAGTGAAAGTGGCTGAGGTGTGTGTTCTGTTTAGGAGTCTTACCAGATTCTGTATTCAAATTTACTAGAGTATTTCTTGTTGAGGTAATTTAGACTAAACTTTTTCAAAATATTTTCTAATGTTTATATGAAATTGTGTTAGAGTTTACGCAGAAGAGTGTAATATTTTGTTGCATGGATCCATAATCAAGGGGATCTCTACTCTAATCAAGAAATCTCGTATAAAAGATAGAGCTCGTGCCTCTGTTCATGAAGAGGGAGGGTTATTAGCCTGAAAAGGCGCTATCCAGTCAAGGGTCAGGGAAGGAATCAGAGCATGATGAACCACTGCATTTCCTACTCAGAATTGTCGCGAAATATCAATTCCGAGTGAATGATCACAATCAAACTGTCTAGTTTTATCTCATTAAGTGAGATTGATTTTGCAAAATTTGACAGTGTTACTCATTTCTATACTGAGAATCGTGTTCCCTATTGTTATTAATTATACGCCTAATTTAGTCTTAAATTAAAGAAAAAGAACAAAGTAATAACAAGCATCTAAACAAAACGGATGTGTACAATTACGTCCAGCACAAACATTGTAAGCAGTAAGCAGTACAAATATAGTTCGTCCAGGCTTTGATCTTTAGCTTAGCAACAACGAGAACCATTTTCATTAATTATAATCAAAATGATGCTGTATAATATGGCAACCTACAATTAGATTACAAAATTTCATAACTGAGGACACTGAATACAACAGCTGATCCCTGATACAACAAAACTAAAGGGCAGAAGAGATATCCTTTAGTGTTGGCACCTCTATATTGTCCGCTAGGTTATGCAGGAACAGTCTTTGGTTTGACACCAATTTTTCGCCACGAGACACTGGGCATTATCTGCTTTGTATCGACCTGGTCCTTGTATTTGATGGCAAAGTTGAGCAATGAGTCAAGAAGAGAATCAGATAGGTGATGGGGTTTGAGTCCCAATTCTATGAGTTTAGTGTGCTTGGCGTTGTAATAGTGTGCTTCTGCTTCTACTCTAGGGTTAGGCACAGACATTGTTTGCACCTCAAGGCCGAGTTTCTTTCCTGCTTTTGTGACAAGCACTGCTAGTTCATTAACAGAAAACTGCTCAGTAAATTGATTGAACACCCTGAACTCTCCCGGATTAGCTGGATTAGCTATTGCAAGCTCAACACACTGAACTGTATCTCGTATGTCCAAGTAACCCCTAGTCTGCATAGACCAAATGCAACACATTAGAGAGTTTGTTTTCTGAGAAATGGCCAGGGTAAAACACTAGAACTAAAATCATAAAGGTTCAAAAGAAAATTTACATGCCTCAGTAAATTGTATAGCAGTAAATTGTATGGTATACCCAGGCAGTAGGTAGAAAGGCCTACAGTAAGAGCATAACATACAGAAAAGGAATATGATAACAATCATAGAACAAATTCATAGAAGCATGAAATGTATATTACAAGATTTCTTCTTCAAAGCATTTCAAGCATATATTTCAGTATGTCTCACACCAATGTCTTTTCTCTTTTGGTGCAGTAGTAATTGTATATAACTCATGGATACTGCAAGGGTGCTTGAAAGTAATATCTGCACAAGGACACTAACCTTATGCATCAAATGATGAAATTGTATCACCTAAACAGGTGATAGGGGCTGAACACAGCCCGAATGTTTAGCACATGATGGATTAGTCACTAAATAGGCTGATTTCTTAAATATGGATTCCACTCAGTATCTCTCATCCGTTCCTTCAATATATTACCTGCTGAAAAAACATAAATTGGAAAAATTGACTTCCTTGTAGGTTCTTCCAAATTAGCAAGTGCACTTTGGGCAGGTTATCAAGAACCCCCCGTCAATTTCCTCATAGCTTAAACAACAGTCACAAAAGAGAACATTAAATATAGCATCAGCAGAGAGCACGTTTAAGTAATTCTATCATTAATATCATGTGGTGCTTGCTCTAGAAAGATACTAATAAACTTGAAAATCTGCCAGCAGGGTTCATACTTAAGGCCAAAGAGCTAAAAGGACTAAGATTTGTTTCATGAGAAAAGAGATATGCTTCAGGAATGCTTCTTGAGTACCAGAAATTCAGTACAAACAGAAGAAATTGATAACTAATAGCAATGTACAAAGAGAAGAATGTACCTGGCCCCCTTTGCCATAGACAGTAAGTGGATGACCTACAGCAGCCTGAACACAGAAACGATTTAATGCTGTTCCAAATACCCCATCATAGTCAAACCTATTGCAGAGTTCTTCATGCATTGCAGTTTCATCTGTTCTAACCCCATAAACCACTCCTTGGTTCAAATCAGTGGCTCTAATGCCCCAGGCCTTGCAGGTAAATGCAATGTTGTTTGAATCGTGGACCTTGCTTAAATGGTAGAAAGAGCTTGCTTGTTTAGGATAAGGCAGAGTATCAGTTCTGCCATTATGAGTAATTGTTATGTAACCCTCCTCAATGTCAATGTTTGGGGTCCCATATTCTCCCATGGTTCCAAGTTTCACCAGGTGACACTCCTTGCTGAACTCCTTTATGGCAAAGAGCACATTAAGTGTTCCTAACACATTGTTCTGTTGCGTGAATATGGCTCTTGATCTATCAATCATGGAGTAAGGGGCAGACCGCTGTTCTCCAAAATGCACAACAGCATCGGGTTCAAATGATTTAAAGGCCTCAGATAAGAATTCGAAATCACATATATCACCAACATATAGTTTAATATCTTTGCCAGTGAGGGATTTCCATCTTCGAATGCGGTTATGAATGGATGCAATGGGTGTGAGGGAATCAAGACCAAGCTGATGGTCAAAAAGTCGCCGAACCATACTGTCAACAATGGCAACTTCATAATTTTTGTTAGATAGATGGAGAGCAGTAGCCCAACCGCAGTAACCATCACCACCAATGACCATGACCTTCTTCAATTTAGATGCTTCACTTGTGCCTTGGTTGGAGCCAGACCCAGGCTGAGCTTTGGCTTCTTTATTAATAGAAACAGCTGTTGCAGAGATGGGGCCGCATCTATTTGACTTTTTCCCTTCCAAGACAACCTTTTTAAATGGTGACTGGGAAATTGGCAGACCCAAGGATGTAGAATGTAAACTTAAACTTGAGCATTGGCTTACTGATGAGCAAAATGGTTTATTAGTGGAGGAGATATTCAAAGAACAAGAGGCAGAAAGTAAATGTGCCATGGCTTGAACAACCCGTACCCTTTATTACAGTGCGCACCTCTGAGAACAACAAGAACCGATCATATTAGTTTTTGAGTTACTCAAAAGTATGAACCTACAAACACCATCAGACTCACACACACGCACACACACGAGTGCAGAAGCTAAAATCCGACTAGTGCTGTGGTCTTCAAGAATTATATGCTCTAACAATAAATCATAGAATGTGATACATGAACATTAAACCAGCATCCATCCGCTGAGCAGAGTGAATCCTCCTGCCAAGCGCCCAAACCCAACCACCACTCCCCTATCTCCCACTCCCTTCACCAATGCACACGCACACACACGTCCTGAATAAAATTTACAATTTAAGCTCCACAAAGCACAATCTACACATCAATTTTCTTTTTCTTCTGCCAATTGGCCAACTATAAAACTATTTTTTAGTTCCCCAGTTGATTTGACCTACAACCACCATCATTATTGGGACATCCACAAAATCATTTAAGAAAACTACCCAGTTGCACGAAGCTCCTGCTATACTATAAAGCGAAACACATCCAATTGACTTTCATCTTTTTCATTACTTTCTTTTTGCAACTTTTAATCAAGAATCTCCTCAATATATTGCTGACAAATAGCTCAACAACAAATAAAGAAAGTCGGCAAAAAGTTTGCAACTTCATATAAAACTGCTTTGCTCACACCAAGAAAATGAAATAAATACCATACCCAAAATTCCAAATATAAAAACTAAGTTCATTAATACTACTAGAACAACAACAACAACAAAAACAACAACAATAACCATCTTGGGTATTTTATGTAATAGATAAAAACAGCAATGAGTTAAGGAAAAATGTAAAATTGGTCGAGAGTAATAAAGCAAATACAGTCAAGAGGATAAGGAAGAGTTGACTAAACAGATTAGCTTACCTAGTGAAGAAAATGGAATCAGAGACAAGTGTGTTCAAGATGCAAAAGGGAGTGCTGAAGGTACGAAATTGGGTGTTGAGGGACAATTAAGATATGGGATGGGTTTGTATGCTGTCACACTCACAGTTCTTGCATTGTGGTGTGTCATTGGGAGCATCAAGAAGAACTCCAGAGGATATTCTTCTTTATGCTGAGATTTTTTAATATCAAAATTACCGTTCTCTCCTCTAATCTTTAGTGAAATGAGCACATTTATATAAATTATAAGTTATTCATAGAAATATATATTTAATATAGAATGATATTTCAATACATGCCAAAAAAAAAAAAAGTAAACTAGCCCTTTCATATTGATTTTGTTTGGTTTGGCTTTGAGTTTTCCTAAAGAAACAAAAAAAAAAACTCAAATTCATAATAAAATTTATTAAAAAACCAACTCGATTTATTATCCATATTACAAATTTAATGTCGTAAGATTTTACAATTAAAACAAAGCACAATGTAACCATAATTTGGTGGTTAAAGTTTGGAAATATAGTTTTGAGGTTAGGGATTCGACTCTTAAAATACATGAAATTAGAAGGACATAGTGTTTGATTTGGTTTAGTTTGTGAACCTATTTCAAACCAAATCTAGCCATTTCGTTTTGATTTGAAATTAACTAGTTAATTTTCAACCAAGTAAAATGGCCAAACTAATCTTTAGTTGGATTGGATTGATTTGGTCGATTTAATCCACCCTTGTTCACCCCTACATTTGGGTTGGCTTTTAAAAAGTATTTCTCGTAAGTTCAAATTTTTGGCTTCTGAATATTAAGCTTAAAAAAATATTTTTTTGTTCTTTTTGAAAACTAATAATCCAAATATTTACTACAAAAAAAAATACAAAAAATTATTTTTTTCATTAAAAAGACCAATACAAATGGACCCTTAATAGACTGCCTTCGATTTCAAGGCATTTACCAAACAAATTATAATGTGAAACTCAATTTGACAAATTATATTCCAAGGGCTTATAATCTGAACACTAATTTTCTTCTCTTAGATCAGTGGCTCCCTAGCTAGCTGGTGTTCACAAGCAAGCAATTAGGCAAGCTAGCTAGAGAAGACAAACAATTAATTAAGTGCAAGTTAGCAGATAATGATACAACTTGGCTTGAGGGATTTGCAGTATATGGTCAAAAACTCACTTTGGTAACAGAAGTCAAGATTTACTACAAGTAAATCCTGCAAATTGCATGCAAAGGTAGAAGAGTAAAGTGAAGCTACATGTGAGCTATATGGCAGCTAAGAAGAAAAATTTGCGTGACAATTAGAGAAAATATTGTAAAATACTTTTACACGTAGTGAAATGCTCCTTGCTTTTCCGTGTTTTTTCGCTAAATTTGTTTGGGGATTTTCACGTAAAATTTGGTGTCTTAATTATCCCCTTCTTCTCGTTTCTTATTTTAGCTGTGTGATCTTGTTTCAATCCAATCATTCAGATGCATCACCCTAACGATCTTGTTTGCTATGTATATACATGTATGTAGGTATATTTTCGAAGCTTGGGGGAGGAGCGTGGGGGGGCCTCTGCCAATCCTCTGGTTCTACCCCTGCTGCTATATATTAAGCATTACATCAATAAACATTCTTTTAATTTTGGTGGTAAAAGTTTTGAATACCACCTTAAAACCCAAGGTATTAGATTTATGTCTTATTATTGTAAATATAAATTTAGAATATAGAGTTTGGATTTAATGTATGGTTATTGTAAGTTTGTTGAATAATGTGTTGGAGTTTAGTGTTAAGCTTTGTTTTTAAAATTTACTATGATTTAAATGTTTAAAATATATTTTTATTAATAGTAGGGTTTAACTGGTAATAGTAGGAGTACCAATAGGTGAGGAGATGGAGCCAAGAGTTTTCCTTGGTACTTGGTGTAAGGGCACAGGAAGGACAAGTGAATTTTTAGCAAGTGCAGAGTAAGTGTATGTGAATCTTGCCCCTACTCCGGTCCATTGCTATCCTTAAGCTAACTGCATAATGTGCGAAAGGGAAATAGAATTGGTAAGTAAATTAAATAAATGGCTCCTATATGATCACATTGGAGTAGTGGTTTGCAGCTTGGAGTACAATACAATTCATGTAAAAGATATGTTAAATGAACACGCCTTTGTTGTAGTTGAAGCCACACCGACTTATATTCTACTTCAGTCAATGATTTAGTGACCATTTCTTTGCATTCTTGAGCACCAAGAGACAAAAGTTGCACCTAGGAAAATAATATAGGCAGAAATAGAAGTATAATCATCTCTATTTCGCACCCAATCTACATCTAAATATGCTAGTAAAGAGAGTTTTTGAGGGCTATTAATACAAAGTCCCAAGTCAATATAATTGTATTTTCTAAGTACCAACTGTACCGTAATAATCTTTCTTCTGTTATCCATTGTGTTTGCTTTGGACAATTCATGAACTGTGCTAATTTATTTACTCTGTAAGCAACACCAAACTAGAATATCCATAGGTGCGTACTTGTTTTCTTGATGGAAAGCCTGCGAATTTCTTGTAATAATTAAATCATCACCATATGCCAAAAGATAAATCACAGTCGAGCAACAATTAATATTATCAAAAATCTTTTGATTGACGAATAATATTATCTCACCACCTCCATGGAAATTCACTTCTTAAATGAGATGAATAATAGTAGAGAAATAGTTGCATAGCCATGGATGTCCCAATGGAACACATACAAACTACAAGCCCTACACCTATAACAATATTTCGTAAAAGTTTTTAGTAGGACAGTGTTTACATACGTAGAATATCTTTTTTGAAAGTTTGGAACTTTCGACACTACCTTTGATGAGTGTTCGATAGCTATTTTCTCCAAAGCAATATTGAAATTATAACTTACTTTCTTATTATCGTGATGAATAATAGATACACAAATATTATGAGATTTTTTCATGTGTCCAACCCATGAAATACTATTACATATCGCATCATATCTCAGTCCATGTCATGATTACATTAAGATCTTACATCAAAATTGATAGGATATGAGACTTATTAGGATATATACATCCAAGGTCCTGAATTCAATTCATACGTAATGCGATAATCACATGCATGCAAGAAATTAAAGCATACATACACATAGAATTCAGACACACACATAAAAATAATGAAATTATAAAGTAACTCACATGGTTAAAATTAATTTTTTTTTACACAAAATGAATTTGAGACAGAATTTCCAAAGGAAAATTTTCATCCCAAAAAGTCTTGTGTTAGATTTTGAGACGGAAAATTCCATCTCTAATTGAGAAAAAAAATTTCATCTTATATTTTCAGTTAAAATTTCATCTCAAATATGTATTAACTTTTTAGAAAAGATTGTTAAAATTTTTCATCTCAAATCTATCTTAATTTGAGAAGGAAAATTTTCGTCTCAAATCCGTTTTCGTCTCAAATTCATTAGTTTCTAATAGTGAATTTTATTGGCGGTAGAAGAAGACCCAATTTTATTGATGATAAGCACACTTAATAGACCAATGTGACATCATCATGCATTGCAGCTTTTGTTCATAACTAATGGATTCTGGTTATATAATATATATAATCGGAGCATAATTATCATCACTATCCATGACTGATGAGTGCCTCAAGGTCCATTATCACTTGTCTCTGATAAACACTCTGCACTACTTAGATATCAAGTGCTTCTCATCATTGGCTTTTTTTGGCGTGTATAATTACAACTTCATAATGGCCGGAGACAAGTACAGAATAAAAAAAGATGGTGTAATGCCAAATTAAGAAGAATTAAGATGAGGAAATGTAATAATTAATCACATATCTAACTTTGAAGTTGAGTGCTTCTCACTCAAAACCAATTAAATGGTTGTTTTTTCTTAATCATAAATTAAATGTTTGTAGCATTATGAAGTGGAGAATTAATTCATGTGGATTCATGTACGAAGTTTCAAGAAATAAACTTCGCTTAATTTTTTATTAGGGAAATTCAACTGGATGCATATATGAAATTTAAATGTAACTTTGTCTAATATTTCATTAGGGAACATATCTACTTTATTTGTTAACTAGTTGCGCGCACAAAGTGTGGATGGTTCTAAATTTTTTTTTTTAGAAAAAGTAACTAAAAATGTTAGATTTTCACTATTCATGCTTACATTATAACTCAAATTACTTGACTATAACAGGAATTTCACAACTATGCTAGAAATAGTACTGATACAGTAATTTATCAACAAAATAATTTAGAGAAAAGATTCACTAGTGTCTTACATAATGTAAGGTAGGATTTAGATTTTACAATTTAATTATAATAACTTTGAACCAAGTATAAAACTTTTATTATATTCAGACTGTTCGTTATACAAACTACAATAGCATATTTATAGTGTGTATGCAATCATCTTATTTTAAGATATTTATCCTATTGAAACGAGGAGATATCTATTTAAGACATCTTATCACATGTATAAATCCTATGAAATAGTTGGAAAAAAATAAAATAAGAATGGGTAGCTTATTTTTTATAAGATGAAAAGTAAGGTTTACTTTGAAATTTTATAACATACGTGTGATAAAATGCTTTAAATCTTATAACATATCTCCTAATTTTAATAAGACAAATATATTAAAATAAGATCATTCCAAACACACTATTAGTATAACCAAATTTTATTTTTGTTTTGCTTTTAGCTTGTTTTTATACAAAATGACACGTTTTACTATATATCAACGTGTAGCATATGTCTAAAATTATCTGAAGAAAGGTAATAATTCCACGTAAAAACGATATATATAGAGACTTCAAGGAGCGTGGCTTTTGCCCTAGGAGGCGAATATAACGTGCCTGGAGTATGGTGTAATCATTTTGTTACTGAAAATACTTAAGAATGTGACACGTTCAGATTATATAGAGAATATTTGGAAAGATGTTCATATCAATATTAATTGAATTCTTTATTCTTTGTGAATCAATAAAATATTTTGCATAATTTATAAGAAAATTAATAAAATAATTATAAAATCTTAAATTCCTTCCTCAAAGTAATTGGAATATATACAACTAATCAATTTTTTTTTGTTTTAATTTTGTACAAAAAGTTCAGCTTATATACCAATTTATGCAGCATTTAGTATGCAACATTAATTTATAAGTGTATGAAATTAAAGAATCTACTATAAGCAAAAAAAAAGACAAATAAATATTATAACTTACAAAGAAATATTTCAAAATATAGTCTAGCCACATAGCTCATTATTATTTTTTTTCCATTTACTACAAGATTTCATTTGGTAACTCTTATACAATATGTATATACCATAATATCAATGTGGAGTCTTTTTTATTATATGAGTCTGTTGCCGATAGCCCTAAGTGCTTTAAGCATATATATGTATATAACAAGATATATATCATTTAGAAAATACATAATTGAACACAAAAATACTTTTTATAATATTGTTATACGTTAAATATTATATATAAGATGATCTACTCACTTTGTCAACTATCTATTAGGTGAATATCTTGGGGCCAGTGTTAATATTTTTGTCACTTTAACGGTATACACGTTATATATCACCTATAGAGCAGTTATAATATTAGGGTTAGGTGTAAGTTTTTGATTTACTTGTAATTAAATTTTAATTAAGTTTTTTTTCTTTTGCCAAATACATAAAGATATATTTATTGACAAGCTGTCAAGAGCACACCAAATTGGATTTCTATATGTTATTGCACATGCTTGTGTTTTCCTAGGGCCGGCCGGCCTATTTTTATTTATTAAATGGTAATAATTTTGTTAGATCAGCTTAGCAGTACCACCCGCCCTCTTACACGCTTTATAAAAATGTATGCAACACTGCTGATCATATATAATTTGCTTCTTGGTGACAATGATAATTCCTCAAGAAGTGAGACATTTTTCTTTTCTTATTTTAGAAATAAATTTTTTAATTTTAACTTTAAAGATGACTCCAACTTGAGATTTATATAAGCACTTTGAGCAAACAGCTAGTCAACTTATAGGCATGGACTGCATGCGTTGAAAGAGATAAGAACATTTTTCTCAACAAGCAAGCAGTACAATTTGGTGATCAGGGATTTGCATTAATGGCTTCATCAAGTTTTGAATTGATTTCGAAAAAGTTGGTGAAACCATCCAGTCCAACACCACCTTCTCTCAGAAACTACAAGCTCTCTTTGATGGATCAACTTATGCAAAACAAGTATATACCCATGGCATTTTTCTATGCCAACCACCAAAATAGCACCACTCAGTTATCCTCTCTTCTTGAGGAATCACTATCAAAAACTCTAGCCTTCTACTACCCATTTGCAGGAAGATTCAGAGACAACCTCTCTGTCGATTGCAACGACATGGGAGCTACATTAATCGATTCGCGAATCGGATGCAAAATGTCTGAGTTTCTTAAAGACGAAGATGTTAATGCCCAAGGTATCATATTCCCCAGTGGCTTACCTTGGAGCTTCCCTGGAGATTATCAAACTAGTCTTGTGGTTGCTCAAGTTACCCATTTTGAATGCGCGGGAATAGCACTGAGCGTCTGCATGAGCCATAAAATTGGCGATGTAAACACATTATGCAACTTCATCAATGATTGGGCTGCCATGGTGCGCACTCAGCAATCAAGTGATCATCATCACAAACCTTCTCCTCAATTCATTGGAGCATCCATCTTACCCCCCATTGAAGATCCATTATATGAACCACTTCTTGGGCCAAAGCAAGCCCTGAATTATACTACCCGAAGATTTGTTTTTAATCTGGAAAAGATAAATCAACAAAAGGCGAAGACTGGTGCTGAATCTGCAGTGGAGAAACCCACCAGGGTCGAGGTTGTAAGCGCGCTTATTTACAGATGCTCGGCATTTGCTTCCTCCATCTCTTTCAAATCGTTCAAACCATCGGTCTTGGCTCCGTTTGTAAACTTTCGGAAACTGATTGGGCCACCGGTGACACAAAACTACGTCGGGAACTTTGTTTCCTACGCTCCGATATCAACAACTGACGAAAAGGGGATGAGTTTTTCAAGACTGGTTGGTGAGATAAGGAATGCAAAATTGCAACTCAATGAGAAGTACAGAGGGATTAAAACAGATGAACTCTTGGCAGACACACTTGACAAGGTTGAACAGATCAAACTGCTGCAAGACAAGAATGATGTGGATGAATACATTTGCAGTAGCTTTTGCAGATATCCAACTTACGAGGTTAACTTTGGATGGGGAAGGCCTGTGTGGGTGAGTTTAGCAGCAACCCCATTTAAGAATTATTTTGTTTTGATGGATAGCATTTCGGGTGGGATTGAAGCATTTGTGACACTGGAAGGGCAAGTCATGTTAACATTTCGGAGCCACCCGGAGCTTCTTGCATTTGCTTCTCTTTGTTAAATCGGATATATTAATTTCTGCTGTTTTTGTTGGAAAGATGGACAGATAAAAGTGTTATTCTATTGTATGAAATTAGTGTTAATTATATGAATTTCGATTTTATTAGAAATCCTTCTATTTATTACAATGTCAGGGTTTTTTACAACGGGAAAACACCCAAAAAAAAAAAAACTCGTCTTGCTTGGAATTTGCAAATTCTGTGATGGCGTCGCAGAGCTGCAATCTGCATTTGAGTGGTAAGGGATATGATTAACACCATGCTTCATCGGGCACGTTCAGATTAATTAATTTGTATTGTACAGTGTGATGGTAATAATAGATATAATGGCCAAAGTAGGACGAGGATGGCCGGCCTGAATTTTGCATGACAACCATTTGAAGAAAAATGGATGATGTTTATTTTATTTTGTTATTTCAAGTAATTCCAAGAAAACCTATATTTATATACATATATATAGGGCCTGTTTGGATTAAATTTTTTTTAAAAAAAACTTTTTTTTTAAAGAAAAAGTTACATTAAATTTGTAATAACTATTTGATTTGATTTTAAAAAAAATTGAAACTCTGAAAAAAGCTCAAATACAGCTTTTTTTAGAAGTCAAAATTTTCAGCTTCCAAAGAAAAACTGTTTTTCAAAAATTGTTAAAAAAACACTTTTGAAAAAAGTCAAGCCAAATGAGCCCATATGTATATTTTGAAATCCTTAAACAATTAGTTTTTTGCACGATTATGGTCTGAACTCTTAGCTTTTGCATAAAATGTGGTTGCGGGGGGGGGGGGGGAATATAAGCCTAATTTTCAAATAATTATTTATAAAAGAACTACTGATAATCATAGCTAAATTCTGTGCCAAAATCCAAAATTGATCTCTCTCTTCAAATTCATGCTTGTGCGCGGCTTTAAAATATGTCGAAAATCCCCAAAAAAATCCGTCGAAAGTTAGCGATTAAAAATTTTCGGTCGATAATTTCAGTCGGTGGTGTCTATTTTTCTTGTAATGAGGTTCCACACTCCTCGAGAGGTGCTCACAAGTCATAAAATCAGCATCCTTTAATGGGCTGGGCACCCGCCCTGGACTTGCGCTGTGCTGATGAATCAATGAATGAATTTCTTGACTGCTAATTACTTGGCCCATTTTATTGAAAATAATAATAAATATAACAAACTTTTTTGTAACATAAGATTTTAGATATAACAACTAAATGATAATGGCACGAGCTCTGATACCATATCAAAAATGCTGAAATAACACATAGAGATATGTACAAGTATATGAATATTATTGAGAAAGATAATTAACAATGCATAAACTAGGAGTCTTATACACGCCAAAAGTTACTCAACGCCCAAATAGAATTATACACAACAGGAAAGTCCTAGATATGATAAATTTCTGACTAGGGAAAATCTCTTACCTACGGTAGCATGGTATATTTATCTCCATTTATTTAGTTTTCCTTATGACAAGGGAAATTTATACTATGCATGTTGAAGTGATCTCTAACATTTAGTGTGAATGTTTTAGGGATCAACTCCTGTTAGTTGCAAGTTGTAACCAATCTTTAATATCTCTTAAAGTGAAAAAAGAAATATTTGTAATAAGAAGTCATACATTTGAATTCGAGACTCTAAGAATTCATGATCCGGCTAGTGTTCCACATTGGGAAACATGTTTATGTTAGTTCATTTATAGGTAGTGACTATTTTCGTTGGAAAGGTCTTAACAAAATATAAATATTCCACAAGGAGAATTCCACAAATAGTCCATATTGTTTACAAAAAGTGTTAGTTTAGTCGTTATTATTTTATAAGTGATCCACTTTGGTCTTCAATATTTGCAAAAAGAGTCAATTTGGTCCCTATTATTTCAAAAATAACCCATAAAAGTCCTTAATGTTTGCCAAAAATGTTAATTTTTGCTAAAAAATCAACTTTCATCCCCATTCATATGATCATTTTTTAGGCTAAAATAAAAATCAATTGAGTCATTTTTTACATATATTAGGGACCAAAGTAACACCTTTTAATTCATTAGTGACCAAATAAGTCACTTTTAAATAATAGTGATCAAATTGACACATTTTATAAATAGTAAAGACTATTTATGGCCATTTCATGTGGCCTTACGTGTTTCCACATCTCCCTCACTCCCTTGCCATATCTTTGGTCAAACTCGTTTCATCATGTAAATTTGAAAGCATCATAACTTACTGTACTTTCTGAACATAGGTTCCTTAACACTAGATTCCGTCGTGATATCAAGGGGCATGAAGGCCAATAGAAGAAACACTGTTGCATTGTCTTTAATTCCCCATAGTGAGCGCAAAAGTGAAAAACCCAAAAACATCTACAGTTAAGACCATTACACCTCTGAAGGAGCTGACAATGCCTTTTTTATGTAAAAAGAAAAGGATACCAACGATACCAAAATCACCAAAGCAAAGCAACCAATAAGGGTGAGAATTGAATGCCATTCTTCATCCTTCTTGGTGCCCTTTTAAAGTGCCTAGGCCTATGATCTAGCCTTAATCTTTTGCTTATGATTATGTTATTTACAGTCTTTCTTTTGGGCACAATCAATGGGCTGCCCTTATATATGTTGATGCATGGAAGGAAACGTGCATATAATATCTTATTAACTCGTTAACAGGAAATGTCCACAATAGGAAATAATATTAGATGTCCCTTTTCTTTACTGTTTGAAGGAAAATATATTTTGATACGTAATTGAATACAAAGTTTGGGAGACTTATTAGTTTCTTTTGAATGTGGAAGCAAGATCTAATTTTGAGCGAAACATGACTGTAATTATTGATCGATGGAGGTTCTCACGATATATTAGATGAATCTTCTTGTCTCCACAATCTAAATCCCCTCTTTGCTATTATAGAATTCTTTTAGGCTTTTTATCAAAGTCCTTCGTATATGATATGGGGAATACGATAGAAGAACTCAGTTATCATATTGTTAATAAGGCACTATATATACTTATTATCAACTTCTGAATATGAGTTATATTAGGATTACATAGTAGTTACGAAAGTAAGCTAAAATATCCTTTAGATAAGTGAGCACCCCTTGTGGGTAGACCCCACTAAATCCAATACTATTCATAACAAATTCTATTCTTTTTCTTTCAATTGACAAATTTAGTCAAATAACTAATTGTTTTATATTGTCATTAGTCCAACCTCTGTTTTTTATTTAGAAAACATATTAAATCTCGTGAGATACATGTGAATTGCAAATTTATTTCTTGTCAAGGCTAAATCGTGCATCTTGTGGGAGATTTAACTTTTTAAACGAAAAGTTGAGTTTGGATTAACAACAAGATAAAAACTATTACTTATAAGACTAACTTGTTACAAATGAAAGACAAGAGATAAGGTTATTACAAGTAAGAAAGATAGGAACTGTCAATGAAATATACCTTAAGCTATGAATAGATCCATTCTGAGTTGAAAGGTTTTGGATAGTTATGAGCACGAAAAATGTCAAATGGTTTTGGCCACTAAGGATAGAACGGTGCTTCGTTCTATAGGAGTATTGTAAGGAGTAGGATTGGGACGTTAGGCCAAAAACCCTGCTCGAGGCAAGACGAGGTTTTCTCCCCCTACTCTGTGCTACAGTGGGGGGAGACGGCATTTATTCATCCCACTCTACCCCTCCTATTATACATATACGCATGTGTGTGTTATTTTTAATATGTTATTATATATTTTAACATAAACTTTATCTCATTAGAGATTTATTTGGTAAAAATTAGTTTATTTTTAATATGTTCTTATGTATCAATTTTTTTAAAAAAAAAAATTCAATGCTATTGTCAGTTTATTTTTAACAGATAGGGATTTTATCTTGATTTTACTTTACCCCGTCCTATATGCACTTTGTTGATCGGTAACCCATTAAGGTGGAACGAAATTTTATTCATAGCAATAGCAATAAGAGTTTACTAGATACCAAGCTTAAGATAAAAATAGGACACAAGTTAAGGATAAACACACTCCGCCTCCGCCCCATTCCATTGTCTTGTATCCTCATTGGCCACCACCTGTAATGGATCATTAGGCACCGGACGCAAAGCGTCCGCACAAAAAGACAGGGAAGAAAACAAGGAAGCCACCCTGTTCGTCTTCATACACCACGAAATTTCCTTCCCATCGTACCCCCTACTCATCTGCAAAGCTAAGAGGCCAAGTCAATAAATTTTACGTCCTCGTCTCTTTATGTTTTTTTTTTTTTTTTTTGGAGATGCAGAGAGTGACGACAAGTCGCAAACGTTAAACTGTTTTTTTTTTGTTGGGGGGTCATGGCAAACCTTAAAGAAAGGAAGATATTTTTGGGAGTACTGATTAGCATATGCACAAGGTATATTCCAATCAAAGGAAGCACCAACTATCATAATCACGTCACGTTTTGGATGATTATCTGCTCAAAGGGCATCACTCAAAAGTAGTTTTAAGTGGTCATTAGTCTCGTGATTCAGTGACGTGTTCCTAATTTTTTTGTACGAGAAATTTTGAAATTAATTCTTATTATATATTATAATTAGTTATAAAAGACCTTTCTTAAATTTTTTTTGAAAAAAATTATTTAGTTTTATAATTTATGTGTTGAATTTTCAGATATTTTGAAAGCAATATTAAGATTTTAATAATTCGGATTGCTACTTTTGGGAAAGAAAGATGAAAAAAATAACTTCAACATGATATAAAATCTTTTTTTACCTTTTGTGGACTTTTTTCCCCCCTAAAATCTCCTTCAAAAATAAATCAGCTAGAATGATTTTAACTTTTAACCTTACAGAAACTAAAATACTTCTAATATGTCTCAAAACTGGCCAAAGCAGACACTCATCCTTTAGATTCTGATCATTTATGTTCTTTTCCACAAGTCATAGCAAAATAATTTTCTAAAGACACACCAACTAACTCCAATCAAAAAGAGGGTATATCACTAATAAGAAAAATGGATGAGTGAAGAGAAGAAACGATACTCATGTTTCAACTAAATATCTTATTTTTTTACCCAAAAAAAAAAACTAAATATCTTATTTAAAGTGTATATCGTTTTGAAGCTACTTTGAAGAAGATATACAATTTGTTATGGAAGAGAAAGATGATTATTCTTTTTTTTTTTTTGGGTCCAATGAAGAGAAAGAGGATGGAAGCTTTTGAAAGTGTCGGGGGGGGGGGGGTCTACAATAGAGATAAAACTTTTGTTTTTTGGGTAAAAAAAATATAAGTTTTAAATCTAAAACTGTTGTGTGAATATTTAATTCATACTTTAATAATATTCCCTCTAAGACATAGTTATTTTTTTCTTCAAAGTCAAATCAATCTAAGATTATTGTAAAAGAAAAAACACCTTTCACATTATTCTCAACAATTCTATTGTGGCTTCAGAAGGTTCTTGTAACTCTTCTAACCAATTCTCTTTGAAATCGTTATTTAAGATTATATAAAATAATGAAAATACCAACATGTTAAAGTTTTTCTTATTAAGAAAGAAGAAGAAGAAGAAGAAGAAACATAGACTATTGTTTTAGAGTATGCTAATGAATCTAACCATGTTAGGGACAAAAGTATATGCCTAAAAATTTTAGCATGTATAAAGTGAATAATTGTAATATCATCGAAATACAAATTGTGTTGTAAGAATAATAAAACTTCAATATATAGAATATACACTTTCATTTACTATATGAAGAGTTTTTTTTTTTTCAGAAACGAAATTTACCAACTACAATAGTTGACCAATAGCGCAACGGCAAGATTGAGCTAGCACGGAAAAAAAAGAAAGAAAAAACTTCAACAACTAATAACAATTAGACTTTAGCAAGGGCAAAAATATAATGACCCAAGACCTGTCGATATACTGAGGCTAATGAAGTGGTGAAAATGTTTAAATCCATGATAATAATAATAATAACAAAACAAAATTATTATAAATTTAATACAAATTCTCACACAAAACTAATGTGAGAAGGGGCATTCGCATCACATTCTCTCAGGGTTTTACACATTCCTTGGCCAAGTGTATTCTCGAATTATTTTAGAAATTATATTATCTTTTTTTTCCCTTTGGTATAACGGAAATAATCCTTAACCATCTAGCCCTGTTTGGAAGTAGACCCATGATCTAACACGCAAAAATTATTCACAAGTGACAAGTAAAACTCCATTGGTAATATAGTATTTGATTTTAACCCAATATATTTTTTCTGAACCACTTTATCCATGTTAATTAGGAGGCGTGTCAAACATTTCACTTCCAGACGTCAAGAAAAACGAAATATGTGCGATTTGGTCTTTCCGGCATAAAGTAAATGTATGTGCGGGAGTTATTAGATACAACATGTTTTATGCATTATTGACAAAAAAAGAAAAGAACAATATATTAGTAGCCCCAGAGACAGTCCTTGTTCCTCTTGCACAATATGTCTGCAATGGCGAAGCTCCTTCGCCATTAAAAAGGACAGGCAACTATATAATTGGGTCGCACATCACGAGTGAAGATTCTCGTACAATATTAGAGTACTATGAATGAGATTATACAACTGTTAACCATTCACATCATCATTAAATTTTTCTCATAGCATTATAATACTACAAATGAATCTTATTCTAGAAACCTCTAATAATGACGTGAAACCCACATTTACTAGTGCAGAGTTTTCTTTGATATCACTCTTTGAAGGGTTGAATTTTTGTTAGCCTCAATTAGATAGCATGACTCTTGTTTGAGAGTAAGTTTTACATGTACGTGGAGTTCATTCCTCCTCCCATTGCGTTAGTTGGTATGGTCAAACAATAATATGTTCAAGTTTTTAAAAATTTCAAAACATCTAATTTAATCAAATGTTAATAAATATATTAGCATCACGTGCTGGAATCAAATTGAATCTTGATATTAGTAACATACCAATTGGGATGCTGGGTATGCAGGTAACTACAAATCATAATTGGTAAAATTTAATTTATTTATAAAGAGAGGACGATACCCGATGGTCGTATAGAAGTATGTAGCAGTGTGTCACCTTAATTAGGATGCCTGATATATATTAATAGTAATAAATGATTTAAAAAGTTACAAAGTTAACCTTTACAAGGTATATCATAATAATATACGTTATAATATACTCTAATAAGTAAAATATCTGTACTTATGAAAGATTGATCTCAAAACTTCTTGTATTCAATACAAAGATATACCATTAGATCATTAGACCTATATTTATTAATTTTAATTTCACCATTACATAATTTAGTTACAATAATTTTCAAGGATTATATCCTCACATCGTATTTGACATCTTCTAGTGCTTAAGAGATAAAATTTTATCTATTAATTTCTCAAACAAATTAATCTCAATTATATATTTTAAAATTTTATGTCTCACATTTTTATTTCCTTTTCTTTTTAAAATTTTTCTTTTAAAATGATATGAATAAATAGAACTTTATCACTAAAAATTATTAGGAGACAGTTCAAATCCAAAGCTCCAAAAAGCCCACAGGACAGCAAGAATCTCTTACATGGTCCAAGCACACCTATGCACCACCAATCAAATAATCACAGCATTTTAATCATTCAAAAAAAATTTTCACCCCCCAAATGTGGCAGGTAAAAGGTAAACTCATAACTGTGAAAAATTATTACCATTTTACATCCACCATTAAAACAAAAACCTTAAATATTTCAAATTTCCAGTACACACAGACACACACACACACACTTCATACAGACTGGCACACTCTGTTTCAAATGTTTTCAGACTTTAAACTAAACTGTGTGGCCGCAATTCATCTTTAACCTATCTTTTACATTATATCATATCACAATTTCCACCAAGAAATCTCACAGCAAATGATTTGAATCACTTTTTTTCCTATAGCCTCACCTAATAATTGCTAGTAAAAGAGAGGAAGAGGTAGAGAAAGAGGAGAAACTGAAGGGTCTTTCTTCACTATTTCTCAGATCTCTTTCCAATGGCTGCTGAAGCCAAAAGCTACATTACTTCAGATGAGCTCAAGAACCATAACAAACCAGGGGATTTATGGATCTCTATTCAAGGAAAGGTCTATGATGTGTCAAAATGGGTCAATGAACATCCTGGTGGAGAGTCACCATTGTTGAATCTCGCGGGCCAAGATGTGACAGACGCGTTCGTTGCATACCATCCAGGCACTGCTTGGCAGCATCTTGACAAGTTCTTCAATGGGTTTTACCTGAAAGATTATTCTGTTTCCGAGGCGTCCAAGGATTACAGGAGGCTTTTGTTCGAGTTTTCCAAGATGGGGTTGTTCGAAAAGAAAGGCCATGGTGTGTTCATCTCGTTGTGTTTGATAGCAGTGCTGTTTGCTGTGAGTGTTTATGGTGTTTTGTGTTCTGAGAGTGTGTTGGTACATTTGGTGTGTGGTGGTTTAATGGGGTTTCTCTGGATTCAGAGTGGGTGGCTTGGGCACGACGCAGGGCATTATCAGATCATGCTCACACCAGGGCTTAACAGATTTGTAGGGATTCTAACTGGGAATTGCCTTGCAGGAATAAGCATTGCTTGGTGGAAGTGGAACCACAACGCACACCACATTGCTTGCAATAGTCTTGATTATGATCCTGACTTGCAGCACATGCCGTTCTTCGTGGTATCTTCCAAGTTTTTCAACTCACTCACATCTTATTTTTACGGAAGGAAAATGACTTTCGATTCGTTTGCTAGATTCTTAGTTAGCCATCAGCATTGGACCTTTTATCCTGTGATGTGTGTTGCTAGAATCAATTTGTTTGCACAATCTTTCATATTGTTGTTGTCTAAGAGGAAAGTGCAAAATAGGGGTCAGGAGCTTCTGGGGCTGCTTGTGTACTGGACTTGGTATCCATTGCTTGTTTCTTGTTTGCCCAACTGGGGCGAGAGAATAATGTTTGTTCTTGCTAGCTTTACAGTCACTGGGATTCAACATGTTCAATTCTGTTTGAACCATTTCTCATCAAGTGTCTATGTTGGAAAGCCTAATGGGAATGATTGGTTTGAGAAGCAAACAAGCGGGACACTAGGCATTGCTTGCTCCTCATGGATGGATTGGTTCCATGGTGGATTGCAATTCCAAGTTGAGCACCATTTGTTTCCTAGACTCCCTAGATGCCAGCTGAGGAAAATTTCGCCCTTCGTAAAGGAGCTCTGCAACAAGCACAAGCTTCCTTACAACTCTGCATCATTTTGGGAGGCTAATGTTCTGACTATCAAGACTCTTAGAAATGCAGCACTGCAGGCTCGGGATCTAACCAAGCCGGTACCGAGGAATCTAGTCTGGGAAGCTGTTAATACTCATGGTTGAGATTATTAACAAATTCGATGAGAATTTGCATCTCCAATCTTTGAGCCTTACTGAATTATTGGAGGTATAGCAGATCTTATCCATTATCTATCATTGTTATGCTTTTGGAGATGTTGTAATTTTGAGGACTGAATATTATTGTTTGTCATTTGTTGATTTTGCTGATGCTCAGTGCTGAGGCTTCTATTATATCTGTAATTCATCTTTGAATCAGTTGGATCAACTAATGCGCTGCTGCGTTCATTGGGTAGTTTCAGGTTGTTATAGTAGATTGATTCCCATGCATATATTATCTGCTCCAGTGTATTTGTGTAATGCAGGGATCAACTTGCATTTGTATAAGCTATGTGTTTGTGTAATGCAGGGGGTCAACTTGCATTTTTATAAGCTATGTATAATTAGTTGCCGTTGGATGGTTAGTGAGGTGTAGCAATAATGACGATTTTTCAACTAATCTTGTTTATAACTTAGACTCTTTCCATCTGTCTCCTAATTTTGTCAATTAATTTGAAACTATCAGATTTATCAAGATTTATGCCTGAATTACTATTGGTAGGATCACGGCCTCTGTCTCAACGCTTGGGGGATATGGGCCTTCACATCCAAGTTTTGGCAAGTAGAAGTCCTGTTTCTATAGAAATTTGTCTCTCCTTGTAATCTCTAAACAGACCTTATTGTCATGGGCTTATTACACGAGACACAGAGTGAGACAGCGCGAGACCTTGAGTGACGAGAGTTTGAGAGGTAAGGGCTCTCGGACATGTTCGTTCATTTTGCAGTGGAATTCCTTTTTTTGCTCGTAAACGTAGACATAAGACTAAATTACGTTAAACTTATGTATTCTGATTAATTCTTAGTTCTGACACTCTAATTCCCAACAAACTATTATCACAATCCGGTTTGGAGGACTGGACACGACATAGGTGAAAAAACACTGAGAGAATTTCTTCGTTTTTCGTTTTGTTTCTGCTGTGTTGAAGTGACCAAAAACAAAAAGCCTGGACGTGATTTTGGCAAGGAAAAAATGAAATAACGGAAGTCGTTACACAGCAGTCGTCACCGATGGCTCGAAAAAGACGGCTGGTTTGAATCTTGGAGGTGATTTGGCCAAAAAACGGAAGACAAAGGTGGTTGTTGCCATCAACACAATGCTATTAGAAAAAGGAGCATGACATCGTCGACCTGCCAACACCAATGGTATCATACACACAATTCAAAACTTGGAACAAACTAGTAGACGGTGTAAAATCTAATCATTAGGAAAAAACTCTTGTTGGACGTCTTTGTTAGTCAATTTGTCACTCCATTAGCACTCTTTAGTACGTGAATGACACTCTAAAAACCTGCTTTTAATAGACAAAATTGTGCATCATTTACAAGGTGTTCAATTGCCCTACTTATGTTGACTCAAAATTAAAACCTCGAACTAAATTAAGGATGTCAAATTCAATTATGCCATGTGCAATACCACACTATCAAGCCATGTGACAATGAGAATGCATAGGAAAAGAAAGAAGCTATGGCAGGGCTAAGCCAAGAAAACGATGTTACGAGCTTGGCCCAAACTCGAAAATTACTAAAGGAAATCCTTGGGGAGGACAATGGAGATAGCCTCTCTCTCCAAAGGTTATAGCATTGTACTAGATAAATTGCATTAAAAACTTTAAAGAAATTTCATAGGGAATAATATGTACCATAGATGATTGGCACTATTTGAAAAATAATGATGTTAGCATTGTGCGTACATTTCAACTTCTTTTTCTTTTATTTTTTAAGTTAGCTCAATATTTTAATTAATTGGACAAAAAATTAAAGAGTTAGGTCAATGTTTTACTAGGTACATAGCTTAAGAATTTTTCTTTCCAGTTAATTAAGAAAGCATATACACAATTTTTAACAATAAAAACTTAAACTAGAAAATCTTTTCGGATCTTGGGGGCCTCACAGGTCACAAGTGATACCACTTTTTGCCCAAAGAGTAACTTGTATTGATTAAAAAAAATTATAAGCAATTGGATCTGAGTCGACCCAAATTAAAAGAGAAATAAAAATACAATGTAAAATGCAACACAAACAAATAATATGGTGGCCGAACACAATCACCCTGTTTGGCTGCCCCAACATTTGAAAGATTCAAAAGCAAATATAGAATAAAAAAAAGTAACTTTTTAATGCCTGTTCATAACGCAAATTGCTTTGTGTTTGACAATCAAAACGTGAATTTTATACATTTTAACAAAAGATAAATGGAGGGCATTCGACAACAGTAATTTTGAATGTTTTTATTGTTGAGAATAATATCCATGACCCTCTTAATTGAAATGAAACAGAAGATCCAATGCTTGAAGTAGGAATTACTTTGATTCTATGATACAGAATGGGACCAGGTCATACTTAAAAAATATGCTTTTTTTTTAAACTCATTTATTTAGATCAAATCTGATCTTTCCATGACTCCTCTTAATTGAAATTCTGGCTTTGAAAATGGTTATAAATAATTTTTTTTAGAGTTTTAATCTTTTTGGAAGTTAAATGAAATAGTTATAACAAAAAGAAAAAAACTTTTTTAAGGAGAAAAAGTGATTTTTTTCTTAAAAAAAAACCAATCCAAACAAGCTCTAAAAAAATTATATTTTAACTTTTTTCATTAAAAAGTTTTTTTTTTTGGAAAAAAAATTCAACCCAAATAAGTCCATTTCCTTCTTAGTTAGTCAGGAAGAAACTGCAAAAGGACAAGATAAGAGACAAAATTGTTTAGAGTTATTCAACGAAAAAATGGTTGGGAGCAAAAAGTTTCATATTTGGGAATACTTCGCAACTTTAATCTACGTAATAGGTACTTGAAAAAAAATTAACAAGTTTAGTAGAAGACAAAAATAAATTGACAAGTTTATTAAACTATAGCAATAGATTAGTGTTTATATTATAATAACTAGAAAAATAACAGGTTCAAATGTAAGTTAACACCACTGTAACCCTAATTCCTTGCATGATTTGTTGAGATATGGTAATCGGCATAGGGAGAAAAGCCAAGGATTAAAAAGCGAAAGGATCAAAACTATTGTAGGTAGATTGTGAATAAGTTTTTCTTTTATGAATATTAAAGCAAAAAAATTTAATAAAGATAACACATGTAAGTTTGTGAACAAGTATTACAAAAATTATGAATAAACATATTAGGAACAAGTATTTGTTAGTTTGAGTGTTTTTGACATGTGGTCAAAGCACTTTTAACTCAAATTTTTAAGCTGGGTCCCACCTGTCAGGTGGATTGGTTATTGGTATCGTCACAGCCCTTGTTTCGAGTAGATGAACATAATATATTTACATATCAAAAACAGATTTAAGGTGAATGAGAAATTAGTAACCACAGTTGAGTATATTACTAGCTTGGTTGTAGGTTTGGATTTGTGTGGGATAGAATCTCACATAGAAAGTTTGTAATTCTTTTGCCCAATTTACATATAGGTTCCCTTATAGGTTATGGCAACAAGATATATGGAGGGAATACTATACATGATATGTATGGTATTTAAAATCACCACACTCATGCGCGCCCGCTCATAGGGCACGTCCAGGTCTGGGGACGCAGGTGTGGGCTACAAGTTTAACTCTCCAAAACGTTATGGAGCTGTTTAGCATTATTTTGGTCAGTTGAGCTTATTTCTTGAACGAATTTTTGACTATTTGGAGAGAAAGCATAGCATAATTACCCATTGAATAAGAGGATTTTGATAAAGAAGTAGAAAAAAGCTTATCTCTTGAGCTTATTTCTTGGACGGATTTTTGACTGTTTGGAGAGAAAGCATGGCATAATTACCTATTGAATGGGAGGATTCTGATAAAGAAGTAGAAAAAAGCTTATTTCTTGGATAGCTTTTTGACAGTTTGAAGGGACAGCATACCATAATTGCCCATTGAATGGTGGGCTATAGGTTTAACTCTCTAGAACGTTGTGGAGCTGTTTAGCATTATTCTGGTCAGTTGAGCTTATTTCTTGGATGGATTTTTGACTGTTTGGAGGGAGAGCATAGCATAATTACCCATTGAATGGGAGGATTCTGATAAAGAAGCAAAAAAAATCCTACTTCTTGGATAGCTTTTTGACAATTTAAAGGGACAGCATAGCATAATTGCCCATTGAATGGGAGGATTCTGATAAAGAAGCAGGAAAAAAACAACACTTTCGAACATTCTCCTCTGCATACTGCATACCATTCTGCTAGGATTTTTTAGCTTTATACAAAGAGAGTCTACCACTTCCGTTCGCAACCTCTTGGATTGGCGTGCTGTCATATACAAGAGATACAGTCATTGTATGTTGAGAAGTTACACTGTAATTTTTATTATCGAGTGGAGGGCTGTAAATCCCTTAAGGCAAATCGAGTTTCGAGTTTTCAAGCCTGGACTGTTTTAGTTTATTTTCTGATTTTCCTATTTTCTGCAATCAGTTGGTTATTGTTATGTCCAGTTTAATATTTTTTATTCATATAGTGTATCCTGTTTATTTATTTATGCTATTTCAATTTCTGTTTATTTTAATTATAATACTAACTGTATTTCTATAAATATATTAAGCATAATATTTGAAGACACATTAAATAAAAGTCATAAACAAAAATCTTAGGAAAACAATATTTGAAGACACACTGAATTAAAAGTCATAAACAAATATCTTAAGAAACACGCAGCTCAAGAGACTTGGGAGGTGCAAAGCAAAAATATAATAAGAGGCCTTTTATAAATTCTATTCAAAATTTATTTTTCTCACTTTTGAGAAGTAAAGTTACTAATTAATTTTTTACATTCATCTACCATTTCTTTTTCTTAGGAGCTTCTTTTCTAGACATTTTCTTATTTGTTAAAAAGTTTATTAAGGGCCCTTTCTTAAGATTGTATAATTCTAGACATTTTATTATTTGTTTAAAAGTATGTCAAGGGCCCTTTTTTAAGATTGTATTAGAGTTTTAATCTTTTGTTTTTCTTTTTGACATTTAAGTTTCGAGTAACTAGATTTACATTTTCTAGTTAGCATATTTAAATTATTATAAATTACAAAAAACAAATATACTTATACAAAAAATATGCATGTGCAAATATAAATAACAAAACTAGTAAATATAAAAAATTAAAAGTTAAATCAATAGAATTTGATTTTGAAAATTTGGTAATACTTCAGAGTCCTTAATTCGAACCATAGTGCTCAACAAGAAAAAATTTTGATAGAGATAAATTACCAATAAAAGAAGAGGTTGTGAGAAGAAAATGAATTCTAAAACTTAAACAATTCTTTTAATTCTTAGAAATAACATCTATGACTATTTTGTTGGAGAGAGAATTATTGAAAACAATAGGGTTTTGATAGAAGTAATTGTTTGATGCAAATTTTCAAGAGAGAATTAGAGAAAAAATGGAGATTGTGAAAAACTAGTTTAACTAATTAGGAGAGAACAAAATTTAATTTATTGGGAATTTTGGGACCTTTTATCATTTTTTTTCAATTAAAAATAAAAGTAAATCTAATAACTTTTTTTATATAATTTTATAAATTATAATTATTAAACTTTATAATTTCGGGCCCAAAATTTTTGAAGTCCATACTTTATAACACGTTAACTTTGGTACACAAGAATGCTGGTGCATGGTGTATTTACTAATTACAATAAGTCACCTTATTGAAGACAACTTTCTTTCAGCAAGTTCTGAACTTCTACGTAGTTCATCATTTTACTTGGCAACAAAGAAATACAAAAAAATAAATAAATAAATATATAAATAAAGGTAAAAAAAAAAAATTACCAAGAATAAATCACTATCGTCTTTTAAAAAGATTCAAAGACAACATGCATGTACGATGTTAACTATTATTTTTATTATTTTTAAATTTGATTTATTTATTTATTATTTGATAATATATTGAACTTGTAATCATAAAAAGAGTAATATATTGTAATTGTGTAATCAACGAAGGTTTTTTTTTTTTTTTTTTTTCACTTCAGGTCGATTACAACATATATCTAACGGAAATTGAAATTGATTCATGAATCTACTCGCAATAAAAATGAGAGATATACCACTTGACTGCAGGAATTGATCCTTGGATTTACTCACAGTAAGGGCATGTTTGGATTGGCTTTTTTTCAGAAAAAAAGTTTTTTCTTGAAAAAGTTACATTAAATTTGCAATAGCTACTTGATTTAGCTTTCAAAAATGTTGAAACTCTAAAAAAAGCTCAAATACAGTTTTTTTTAGAAACTAAAATTTTTTGCTTCTCAAAAAAGGCTGTTAAAAAAAGGTTTTGAAAAAAGTCAATCCAAACCGGCCCTAAAAGTGAAAAATATACTACTTGACTACTAGGTCTTTAGTAACTAAGGTTATTTTTCACCAAAACTAATCCAAACTCAAGTTTGTACATACTCAAACACTTAACCAATTAGCTCCTTTTTCCTTTTTTCGCAAAACTTTTTTTTCTCTTAACCTTAGAGGATGTTTGGCTTTGCTTATTTTCGGTGCTTACAAGCACCTAGAAAAAAACACATTCTCACATATTTTTTACCATTTAAGTACTTATAAGTACAAAATGAGCAAAGCCAAACACCCTCTTAATCTTGAATAAGGCCCATTTAGATTGGCTTTTTTTTTAAAAAAAAAAGTACTTTTTAGGAAAAATAAACTTTTTTTTCAATAATGATTTAGTGGAGCTTCTAAAAAAATAAAACTTTAAAAAAAGCTCAAATAAACAAAAATGAGAACTTTTTAACTCCTTAAAAAACATATATATATATATATATATATATATATATATATATATATATATATATATATATAGCCTTTTACTCGTTTTGACTTTTGTGTCACTCACAAGGTGGATGCCTCAGCCAAGCAATAGATAACCGAGAATCGCCTAGAGTCAAAATCCATGACTTCAGATAATAGGCAATCTACCACATAAAACAATTAGCAATTACTCAGAAAAATCAGCAGTCTACCACAAAGAACAATTAGCAATTACTGGTTAAAGTACACGTTTTCACTGTGTAATTGACCACACCAAAAAAAAAAAAAAAAAAACACACACACACACACTATATAACTTAAGCCCTCATCATACGTTGAATAGCTGCTTACCTCCCTGCAAAAGCGTTGATCCTTGTGAAGTGATAAAAGAGAAGAAGTTTTCCTTGCATTTCATTCACTGGAATAGTTATAATATAAATAGAGCAACACAATGAAACGTACAATCCGAGAGTCCTAAAGTGTTTACAAAATAGAACACCATATACGTACAATCCAAGACCCCTAAGGTGTTTATAATATTATCAAGCTGCATCGAAAGATAATTACAGACTTCAAAAATAAATTTAATGAAAATATATGTTCAGTTGATGTATTATTAGAAAAATAAAATATTTTTATGTGTTTTAGCGGGTGTTTGGATTGGCTTTTCAAAAAATTACTTAAAGTACTTTTGGCTTTAAGCGACTTTTTTTTTATATTTGACTTTAAATAGTTATATGTTTGAATAAAAGTTATAGTTATAAAATAAGTATTTATTTTTTTGGTTAAAATGGGTTAAAAAGTAATTTAAATTATTAAAATAACTATTAAGGAGATGACAATAAAATTTAAAATAGTAAGTATAATATAAAAGAGTAAAGATATTTTGATAATAAAGATAAAAAAGGTAAGCATAACATAGGAAATGATTTAATGAAATTTATTTATTTTTTAATGCTTAAAGTCATAGAAAGCAAAAAGTGGGAATGGAGAGTTTTTTACCTTTTACTTAAAGTCACTTAAAAAAGTATTTTTTAATTAAAAAAAATGCTTCTATTATTTTAAATTAGGCTTGAAGCAAGTTTTGACGAGAAGAAAAGCAAAACCAAACACCGTGTTAGTTGATGGGAGCATTTTACTACTACTTCTATGTCAATAACTTACTTACATTTACTCGTATACTCGACACTGTATCTTTTGATATGACAATTAAAATAAACACCAAAGAAATTTTTAAGAGTAGACCAAAACTGAAAGAGGACATAAAATTAAAATGAAGGGTTTCACCACCAAAACCACTTAATGTAGATTACGATAAATTATTTCTTTTATGAGTATAATTAAGTAAAACACTTTAACAAAAGTAATACATGCAAAGCTATGAACAAATAAAATAAAAATTATGAATCAATAATCCGGTTATCATAAAAAAATAATGTAAGTTATTAACAAATTTTTTTTTTCATAAGTATATTAAGCATAATATTTTAACACGCATTAAATGGACAACTCTAAATCAAAGCACTATACCATAATTTGGGTGTACAATGATGCAGGTATACGACACAATTTAAATTAGGAAACCTTACCATATTCAAGGACAGCCCTTAATTGGAAAGTTATGAATTTCTACGTTTTTACTATTTTTTTTTTTACTTGGCAGCAAAGAAATAAAGAAAAGGAGATAAAGAAAGAAATTTCCAAGAATAAATCAATATCGTGTTTTGAAAAGATTCAAACACAACATGTACGATGTAGTCCAAGACCTACATGAACACGTTCCCTCGGTTTCTCTGCCCACATCCATATCAGTTGCGCACGATCTCTTTATATTTGTCCCCATCACTAATTAGTTTGTCTCAAAACTTCTTCAAACCCATTAAAAACATGTTCTCGAAAAATTAAATCTTCTCACTAGAGATGTTCTCCAGAAAAGCGTACAAATTATTTAAGATTCCCTCTTAAATATGACTACTACTTATATAAACAATAATAAAACTCTAAGTACAAAGGCAAATACTGGTCCTGGAGGCAGCAATGGCAAGTCTACCTGTACCAGGGCCACAAATAGCCCTGGAAGCAGCACTGGTGTTTCACCAGCTTGCGCTGTGTGCAAATATCAACGAAGAAGATGTGCCCCCGATTGCCTTCTAGCGCCTTATTTTCCAGCGGACCACCAAAAAGATTTTCTGAATGTCCACAGGCTTTTTGGGGTCAGCAACGTAACGAAAATTCTCAAGAGTGTGAAGCCCTGCGAAAGAGAAACCGCGATGAAGTCGATGATTTATCAAGCTAATGTGCGTGCAAGCGACCCTGTGGGTGGATGTTATGGCATCATTGATAGATTACAGCAAGAAATTGATCGCGATACGGCTGAACTACATCTTGTTCTTCGTCAACTAGCCATTTACCGATCTCAGTCCGTAAAAGATGAGTTGCAAATTCTTCGTATTCCGGCGGCTGTTGATGGGAATGGCTTGGTGGTTTATGATCCTGTACATGCTCGAGGGGTTCACCCTATTCGATTTAAAGGACAAGGGTTTGTTAGTCAAGATTCAGATGATCAATTCAAAGGAAAAGCCTTTGTTAGTCAAGATTCAAATAACATGTGTTTTAGAGATCAGATGGAATCTTTGCACAATTTGCCATGTTTGCCTGATGAATCAAGTGATAATCTTGGTATATATGATGAGAGACAGCCTGTTACGTTTCAGTCCAAGAAATCAATCGGTACTCTTTTTTTCTCTTTTGGTTTATTTAATTAGTTTCAATAATTCTCTTAATTCAATTGAAGAAAAGACCAAAAAAAAAAAAAAACAGATTACACAATAGGTATCTATTGAAAAGAAAAACTCATTGGTAATCAATCTGTCTTGATTAGAATATATATTGCAGGAACCAAAGTCTCCTCACTAGCCAGGATCTTTGACTTCATCTTATATAATAAATTATGTGTTTTTAACCCCAAATCATGAGTAATTATTTTGGATTCGGCTTTGAGTATGTAATCTAATTCTATAACATTCTCTTCTTTTTTTTTTCCCCTTTTGTGAAAAAAAAATGAATAATCCTAATTATGCATTTAACCACACATTTTAGTAATATCTTCTCGCTAACAAATACAAAACTTAGGAAGCAAAAAAGTTACACAAATTGTGTGGGCAAAAGGTTCATAATATCTTTTTAGATATGCAAATCTTAGATTTATGAACATTGAGCTCCAAAAACTTTAGAGTACAACGAAAAATTATTTAATAATAATTATTATTTTGCGTAAATTAAAGATATAGTATGTCTTATTTACATATTCCTTTCTTGTGTTCTTTTTTTCTTTTTCTGCAGTGACAAGGCGGTCAGCTCAAGTCAGACCAAGCAAGTGAATGAAAGAAAGATTGTGGACTCTTCGTTTTCCCTGGATAAAACCTAGCTAGATGAATCATCATCATCTAGTTTAAGACCTTTAAGCATTTGTGGTTTGCTTGTTGTGTTAAATTCTGAATAAAATGAAGAAGATGGACATAGGCGGTGAATTCTTTCGGTTGCATACAAATTAGTATAGTAGAATAGCTAGCTTCCATAGTGGATTCTTTATTTGTTATTTGAATAGTTTATACTTTATATAATGTACTTTATACTTTGAATTTATATAGACTATATAAAGTGGACATTCTTTTTTAAGAGCATCCCTACTATATTGTTAATTTTAAGTTTTGGCACCTCTCCATATGTATACTCGTTAGGAGTTGTATTTTCTTAAAATATGTGCATTTTTTGCTATAGCATTACAGCAAAGAAGTGAGGTGGAGTTGTATTTTATTTTATTTTTTGAGAATGTTTATATTTTACAGTATTGTTAGGCTGAAAAAAACACCCTAACCCATTAGTGCTGAATTTTTGTTGTATCTTCTAAAAATGTATATATTTTTCGTTAATTATTAGCTTTAATTTATTTTTAACTTTTTAAAGACCCTATTTCCTTTTGCCTTGTTCTTTTGTTTTCATTTTGTGAAGTAACAAGGTTGCACTGGAGAGTGGAACCGGCTCAAGTCTCCCAAGCAAGTGAATGAAAGAAAGATGGCTAAACGAGTAAAATGTGTTTTATTCTTGTACATTGTTGAAGTTTTATAGAATTTTTTGTGGTTCCAAAACTCGATAATATTTTCTTATTCTATAAAGACAGTTGTTGATATTATATTGTGAAAAATTTTAAGTTGCACAAAAGTTAGGAATTTTAAACAACATACTTTGCAAAATAAATGTGTTTTATTCTTGTACTTTGTTGAAGTTTTATAGAATTTTTTGTGGTTCCAAAACTTGATAATATTTTCTTATTCTATAAAGATAGTTGTTGATACTATATTGTGAAAAATTTTAAGTTGCACAAAAGTTAGGAATTTTAGCAACGTACTTTGCAAAATAAGGGTATTAACGAGTTTTGAAATACAAAAAAATTTATGCAACTTTCACAAGATAAAAGGATAAAATGCATTTCATAATCGTGACACCTTTGCTTTCTGTAGATAAATACAAAACGAATCATGTAGGAAAATATAACCTTTTGGACACTTTTGTTTAAATTAGCTTTGCTGCTTGTGGTAGTTCTGAATAAAGAGGAGGTAGTTATTGTTTCTCTAGCATAAAGAGTTAGCACCTGAGGAAAACTCTTCTTTCTTCCTAATTTTTCAGTTTTTCTTGGATAAAGAATATCATGACATGGCATACTTTTCTTGGCCACAAGCTTGCATTTTACGGAGAGCAGGACCTCAAGTTGCTCTCAACATATCATTGTAACCAGACTACAACTAGTGCGATGCATGGGTGTCGCATAAATTTGATGTTATTAAATTACATAAAATTTATTATACTAATCAACTTTTAAATAGCTAGATTTTTGTAACAGTTTAACAATAATTTATATCTTAGTTCATTAAAAATAATATTTATTTATATATTTGCTTAATTAGATTCTCCATTCACTTATAGATCATTAATCTAAATGTTTCATCAATTTGTCTATAAGCTAAATGTTTTAATAGTTACTTAAAACAAAAACATTGCCAATTCAAATATGTTGAAAAAAGGCATGTAAATATTACAATTATTTTCTTAATTTTCAAATCATTAATCAAAGTAATATCTAGTCAGATAGTAATGATTGAATAGAGGAGACACATTCCTCTCTGCAAAAATACATAAAGAATGATGATGTATTAATAGTGTGTTTGGAATGATCTTATTTTAAGATACTTATCCTATTGAAATTTGGAGATATCTTATAAGATTGAAGATATCTTATCATATGCACCATGCATTCTATAGTTGTAAAAAATAAGATAGGAAGGATTACTTATTTCTTATAAGATAAAAAGTATAGTTTTGTTTTAAATTTTCATAGGATGCATGATAAGATTTCTTAAATCTTATAAGATATACCTTCATTTTAATAAGATAAGTATCTTAAAATAATATTATAATAAACAGAGCATAAGTAAAAGGAAATTAAAGGACAAAGTACTATACAGTTGCCTTCTTGGTTAGTCAACTTTTTAGCATATTTTTCTTTTTTAAGTGGAACATGTGGCAATTAATAATAAGTATTGAAAGTGTTACTTTGGCAAAACATGACAGTTCGAAAAAGTAGAGAAAGCAAAACTATGATTTGGGGTAAGAGTTTTAGGGAGTGTTTGGCTTTGCTTATTTGGTACTTATAAATATTTAAATAGTCAAAAGTATTTGAGAAGGTATTTTTTTTAAGTGCTTATAAGCACCCAAAATAAGCAAAGCCAAACACCCTCTTAGTATCACTAAACACAATTTGAAAACGGAAATTGGTTTAGTACTGCTTGTGGGGTGATTTTGTTTCGCTGAAATTAGAATATAAAAGTAAAAGAATCATTCACTGGAGTGTTCATTCATGTTTTTCTTTATTTGGATTGGATTAGCTAGGCGTGTGCCAAGCCCACGTAACACTCGGCTACTCGACTGCTTTCGAATAACAAGTCTGGAGATACGACTGAAAATAAATCCTTTCGTAATAAATGGAACCTAACCATTTGCCAACAAAAATAGTAATTAATAGAAAGGTACTTATTTATTGTATTAATAGGCTCTCTCAAGTGTAAGCGTGATTTATCCAAAGTCTTGTAGGTGAATATTTTTTATATTAATAAAATAGGTGATACTATGATGTTAATGAACAAAATCTTATGATAGCAAATGATTCACACCATTTTATCATAACTAATATTAATACGTTACGGGATATCTATTCTTCACAGTCTGCAATTTCATGTGGATTGGGGAAATACTATTTGACAAGTTTATATTTTCCATCTCGAGAGGCACTTTAAGGTGACTTTACTACAATAATCCGAAGTTGTTAACATTAGCACACAATGTAAAACATTTAATTTTTAGTTGGATAATTAATGAAATTAAAATTGGGAACTCACCAATTTATTTATTGGACGAACTAATGATAGAAAATAGTTTATTATCGATTAATAGAGTATTATTGGATAACGTCCGGATAATAAATTGATTAAGAAGAAAAGATGAAGATAATAAAGTATTATCACCGCTATAGACTTTCATTTTTTTTTTTTTTGTCGAAAACAAACTTGAAAATTGTATTACTTACAAGAGCATAAAGATACCACCAAAAGCACAAAATACAAACTAAGAAAAAATTTATACACAAATAAACACGACATTGAAAAATAAGTACAAGTCCAAACAAAAATAAGAAATCTTTCATAATCGCATAAGCGACCCAATTTGTCACGCAGTTGGCATAATCAATGACATGTATGGTTGCACAACCAAAATTGTAATATAAGAAAAATTTCCGAACAGTAGAAAAATGCCTTCAAATGGAAATAGAAAAAGTCACAAGGGCTCAATGGACTTATACAATGTCAGAGCTAACTATCACACAAACAGTAATGCAACCAAGTTGTCCATTATTTTAGCCAGAGTTACTAAGAGAACATAACACATGTAAGCTCGAAATAATTGGTGAAGAAAATATTATAAAAATAAAATGATAAAACACGATAATTACATAACAAAAAGATGATGCCACTTTCATTGAAATCCATTCTTTCTCCAATTTCATCTATGGATTTGATTTAGCATCACAATATTAACATTATAAATGAGATATCACAAATTCTATATCAATAATTTATAATTATTAATGTAATAAATTAATAAACTAATATCCTATCTATAAGTTTAAACTTTTAAATAAGTTAGCAATTTTAAAAATAATTATTAACTTTCACTCATAACTTCGTAATTTTATAAGTCGATTCATTCTAGTTTAAAATAGTCCTAGACGAGTCATTGGTGGAGTATTTCCTACGGTTTCTTGCATGATACATTCTAGCGTCAAGCTATTCATCAACTTCTCCTGTGAAAAGACAAGGAATGTTAACAACACAAATTTGCAGAAATTCACTTCTCGATCATGTGTTCCAAGCTGGTTCAATATTTTGGGCATGTTTGAATTGGTTTTTTTCAAAAATACTTTTTTTAACAATTTTTGAAAAATAAATTTTTTTAAGAAGTTGAAATTTTAGCTTCAAAAAAAAGCTGTATTTGAACTTTTCTCAAAGTTTCAGCTTTTTAACAACTAAGGGCCCGTTTGGATTAGCTTTTTCAAAAGTGCTTTTTTTAACAGCTTTTGAAAAATAACTTTTTTTATAAGCTGAAAATTCTGGCTTTTAAAAAAAGCTAGATTTGAGCTTTTTTCAGAGTTTCAACTTTTTTAGAAACCAAATCAAATAATTATTGCAAATATGATATAACTTTTTCAAGAAAAAAAATATTTTTTCCTTAAAAAAAAAATCCAATCCAAACAAGACCTAAATCAAATAGTTATTACAAATTTAATATAATTTTTTTAAGAAAAAAGTATTTTTTTCTGGACAAAAATCAATATAAACAGGCCCTCCATGTTCTGATTACTAGATCTTATAGAAGAATCTGTTTAAAAGTTGTTCCAATTGCCTTTATGTAATTATGCTATTTCTTGTATTGTTTTACCTAGATGTTTCGTTGGTTAATGCTAAGAAGAGTCTAAAGACATTAATGGCCCATTTGGTATGATGGAATGATTTAAAAAGGAATGGTCATTCAAGGCAGAAAAGAGTTCAAGGCTAAATGGCTATGGAAAAAAATTTTTCTTTATATTTGGTTAAAACTATATAAAAAAAAAAGAAGCTAGAATAGGATAACTATCTTATTTGATATATTTGGTAAATTTATTTTAAAACAAAATTAGAATAGAATAAAAATCAATTCACTTAACCAAAATATACTTGTTCTTTAATTTGGCATAAATTTAGACAAAATACATTTGTTCTTTAATTTGGCATAAATTTAGACTTATACATGACAATTATTTTTATACAATATGAACATAAACTAAAATACTTTTTGTCTTTAGATAAACGATAAAGCATAGCATTATTTATTCAATCATTTTTTATTTTTATCACCATATTTCATTTTATTTATTTTTCTAACATAATTGAGAGAAAAGTTAATCATCTAATAAAACTACACCTATTTTTTGGGTGAAAAAGCGTTAAAAATGACAAAAAAAATCTGTATTTTTATTTTTTTACTTTTTGCTTTTTAGTTTTTAATTTTTTATTTGTTTAATAATGATTTAAGATTTGTGAGTGTAAATGAAGAATAATAAATTATTTATTTTATTTATTTATTTTTTTTATGATTCCAACTTAAGTTGAAATATTCATTCCTTAGATTTGTCTAAAGAATGGGTTTTCTTACTTTTTTCTAGAAAGGCCATTCTATGATAATAGACTTTTAGACTTCAATTAATTTCACCAAGCAAAAAATAAGAATGAAAAGTTCATTTCAGGCCATTCTTGCATACCAAACATAAATGTTATTAGACAATATATGTATATATTACACATTCACATTAGATATTGACTCGAGGGTCAACATATATCACCTTATCACCCATCTTTAAAATATAATTTTTTATTATAATATATGAAAATTTTAATATTTAATACATAAATTTTTACCATGCGACTAATAATTCTCACACATTGTCTCTCAAAGTGTTCTCTCTCCAGCGTCATGTTTCAATATTGAACTGCCCCCTCACCCACACTCCAAACTTCTGTCCTCTCCACCAAGTGTGGTCATGAGACAGCTGTAACATAGACAAGGCTTAGTAATTCAAATCTATAATTTATTTTGTAATAATATGTGTAAAGCAATGAATCCTCAAACTTTGATCCTCCAGTAGCACCATACATCGCCTTCCAACATTTTGATGAGTTGTGCTAGGCTATGCTAAAACATTTTTGACTTTACTTGCAAGACACACCTACAAATATGTATAGGAATTAACTAAATCTGTCGGTCACTATACTTATCATGGTGTGTAATGTTCCACATTAACTTTTAAAGTGATTGGTAAGTGATTATAAATGGGTGGTGTGATATAAAGTAACTAATAATTTAAATTGATTATTCTGGGTTGATTGATTTAAAAGTTTCAAATAATTATTTGTCATGTTTACAACACTAATCTCATTCACATGCTCAAGTAGTTGTTTGTTATGACTATAACATCAATATCACTCGCGAGCTTAAAGCATCTCCTTTTGGGAGGTGAAACAGCAATTGAAGCGGACATTTCGAAATAACAGCATCAAAGATATATTTTTAAATATACACAGAATGGTCGTTTATTGGTTTTGGTCGGCAGGAGTATTGGTTGTACAGTCTGGTAAGGGGTTTGTGCCCAGCTTTGCCCATTGTGCTCCCGAGGGCAACTTGTTCGTTCCTTACGACTCGTATCAACGTTTATTTAATATAGAACACCATGCGCCTAGCTTAGAAAGGGTTTGTTTTGTTGAAAAAACAAACAAGGTTTCTGCATCGACCATGTCAGTCATGGGGACTGACTGGACGGGCTGGAGAAATGGATGAGTGAAAGGTGTCATGCCGGAAATATTCCGAGACTCATGTAAAACAACTAAATGCATCTCGAGACTGAGAGATCTTCTTGAGCACAAGATAAGTAATTGAGAGATAGAGCTTTAGGCTCAGTAGCGTGACAAAAGACCTAAGAGATTTGGTCTCGCGCGCATGACAATATAAGTACAATACACAAGCTCAACCTGATATATCAAGTTTTTTTTTTTTCCTTTTTGATAAAAGAGGTCGACATGCGCATAGAATTGACTCTCCCATTATTTGAGGTGTTCCACTCCTCGCCGGAAATAGCGGAACTTTAGGAACAAATAGTGTGTACATGACGAGTATATCCAACTTAACAATCAGTGGAGTAAAAATAAGTACATTTAGTTCAAACATGTCAACCAAAAAAATTGCAAATCATGAAATTGTATCGCCCCCACTAATGACTATTCTCAAATGGTCACATGCATATCCTTTCACAATTTCACATATACCAACAGTTCATACCAACTGAATACACAAAAAGTAAATTGAAATTGAATCATCAATGTGTTTCTATGCGTAACAATACAAACGAACACACATAATGGGCATACCAACAAAGCAATCAATATAAATGCCATCATAAAGTTGAAGAATAAGTAGACGTAAAGAATACGTTTTTGGCCGACAAGAAAAAGACTACGAGCTTTAGTTGACTACTTATATACATAACTTTATTCTCTTGTGAAAATGCCGCGTTTATAAGCATATAAAGAAGTAAAGAACCTTAAAGTATACAACTATAGGCCAGCACATCAATCGAAAAAACCCTTTTTCTAACTCAACTTGCACTCCAAAAACCTCGAGTAAAAGGCAAAATTGGAGTGGTATTTTTTAACATATTCAAGAAAAACTTCTTTAAATTTTACAAAACTAATATAGAACATTATTATATATCACTCTTTTATCATTCCGTTCCATAAATACTCCATCCGGGCAGAAAAGAAGAAGAATAAGAGAGAGATTCAAAGATTCAAACAATGAAAAGAGATGGCGAATGCTTGATCAAATTGATCAAGATCATGTAAGAACAAGATTCAAGTATACCGATCAAGTTGGCCAGTCCCCCAAAATATTATTGTACGGATAATGCTGATAGCATTGAAAGTTCATGAAATTATTTTTCACCTTCTAAAGGAGTTAAAAGAATTTACGTACAAGAAAAATAGGAAAAACTTATAGAATATTTCGTGTGATAGTTCGTTTCATAGGTCTAATGACTAGGCATAAATCAAATCAAATTTAATCCCACCCGATGTTGCACTTCTTGAAATTGTTACATCCTGTGAAGGAGTTAAAAGACTTTACATACAAGAAAAATAGGAAAAACTTATAGAATATCTCGTGCAATTGTTCATTTCATCTAATCAGCATAAATCAAATCGAATCAAACCAAATCAAATCTAATCCTACCCCATATCTAGAGGGCATATATACTTGCAAAAGGGATCTAAGCATACCATTTAATATTATTTTTTTAATAAGCAAGATCTTTCCAATTAAACATTATTTTGAATACCCAGAATAATAAGGATGGCTAAAATAAGCACCACTTTTAATATCTCTACCATTTCCCAACAAAGAACTAACTATTGAATAGGTGGTACTGACTGGGCCGTCTAAATGATGAATTTTTATCACAACTTAAGCCGCGTCTGCCTCTTTACACTTACGCGAAGCAATTATATACATTTCAACATCCATGGATTTTAGCACTTGCACAATCACCAAGATCTATAAACTTTTAATTTCCATCAAGCCAATTTTTTATATTTATATCTTCTAACGTTCACCAATGCCTCCACGTCAACATCAATTAGCTACAGATCTCTTACATTTTAGGAAAAAAGGGGGCTTTATTATATTCAACAAAGAATAAGAAACTAATCATGTGACTTTGCTGCCCCCACCTTTGTGATAGTAACACAGCAATAATATTAAAAAAATAAGGGGCCATGTAAGGTAACATGGACGCTTTTTTCACATTGTTTCTTTACTATCCACAAACAACTTGTAAACAAGCCTTGGATCAATCATTAATGGTGGCAAATGGAAATTAGAAGGAAAAAGAGAAAAAATATAGACTAGATAAATGTTTCAGGGGAGGGCTTTGATTGATCGAAAGAAGAATTGTACTTGAGTAGCTCCTTATTGGATTTACGGGTCTCGACTTGAATCCATATTCAATCAAATGGTGTCTTGACGCCATTATGATATGTAACTTATGGGAAATTCTCAAATTTGTGGGCAAAAAAATCATAATGACTGTATTATTACAATCACTTAAAATTTAACAAGTCTAAGAAAAACCCCTCAATACACAAACACCGAAAGTCTATAATTATAACCTCTCATATCTCAATAATTAAACTAAATCCCTCAGTGTTTTTCACTCCGGATTTCTCCTTGTATTCTCCTATTAATAACAAAGAAACCCAAATGTTCTTGGTAAAAATAATAATAATAATAATCATATAACTAGAAAGCAAAACCAAAAATTAAAAAAAAAGAAAAAAGAAAAAAGCAAATGTAGATCTTTACTGGAAAAGTTTATAAAGTAATTTTCCAGATCTTGAATTTTAGATCAACCTTACATTTAGCATTTGCTGCAGAAGCCACGGCTGGATCTTTACCTTTGTGTTCTAAACCACGCACGCGTATGCCTTCACAAGTAACTGAGATTCCAAATTTTCTCAACTTAACCTTGTCCATCTTCACTTTGACTTTGGTCTCAAGCTCGAGCTTTATAGGCACACCATTTTTTCTCTTGAGATCTGATCTTAAAGCTGTTACTGAATCTGCATCTAACACTTGATTCGCCATCGATAAGGTTGTGTGAATTATGGTGACGTTGTTTTCTGAGCTAGTGAAGCTTGGGAATGAGCCATTAGCGAGGAGCACTTCGTTGTTGTATGATTTGATGGTGATGGGATCGTAAAAGATTGTGACTTTTTTGTTTGGGTTTTTACAGGAGAGGGTCAAGTTAAGCTTGGTGGTGAGTCTTGTCGAGTCGTCGGCTGGCGTGGTGGTGAGGTTGAACTGAGAGATTTTGAGGGAGGAGACTGAGAATGCTGGGCTTTTGGGGCGGTAGATGAAGTACACGGCGGCGACAGCGATGCATGAGAGGAGGATGACGAAGATGAGGAGGAGGATGAACCAGCAGCAGAAGAGGAAGCAAAACCGTCGGCAACTGCAGCGGCGGTGGTCGTGGCGGGCGAGGGAGGTCGGGGTGGGTCGGTAAGGGTGGCGGGCGGGGTTGTAGAGGTGGGCCTTGGTTGGTGGGGCGAATTGTGATGGTGGTGGATGGACGGAGGTGGGGTTGGCTGGGTTGGCGGCAGTGGTGGTGCCGTTGGGTTTCGCAGATGGGTAGACGCTATCGGTCATATTTTCAAGAATATGTAACAAAGAGTGGACTAATGCTTAGATTTAGAACAAAATACAATGGGAAGGTAATTGCACAATGTGTGTTTTTGTGTGTGTTGAGTGCGTTTGCACTATTTGTGTGTTGAGTGTGTGTGAGAGAAATATAGGAAGACAAAACCACTCAAAGAGATGCTTCAACTCAAACAAGATGGAGATGGGTTGGGGTGAGAGGGTTTGGGATGGAGAAGGGAATCTAATAGTAGCACTCTATCACACTAATCTTTTTATTCTAATTTCACTTCAACAAGTTTTCTTGTCTAGTTGTTTTGGGTTTGTAATGGTGTTGCATATGTAATGCTATACACGCCTCTCATGTAATCTAAGTATGGAGTTGACACGTGGAACTTGGAGTAAGTAAAGAACAAAGTGGACCCATCTTTGGCTTTGTTGGAAAAGTATATTTTATGGAATGCACCAGATGTATAGTGGTCATTTAATTGTATATTGTAATGTGTATAAAGAGTATAGATACAGTACATAACATAATAATATATATGTTTATAATTTTTATATTTTATATTATATTCAACACTTCTATTGGTCACAACTTTCTAACAATAAGTTCACAAATTTAATTTTTCTTAACTCTTATATTACTTGTTCAAAAGTATTAGATAATATTCAAAACTATTATATTATATGTTTAAGATTTTTATATTTTACATTCAACACTTTCAATTATTCACAACAATAAGCTCATAAGTTTAATTTTTCATGACACTTATAATACATGTTTAAAATTTTTAGATAATATGTTTATTATCGAATATTTATAAATATTAAATTTTATATTTCACAAGTTTTATATTGCATTCACAACTTTTCATAATATATGTTTAGAATATTTATGCTATATGTTCAAAACTCTTATATTATATGAAATGTGTTATATTGTTTCAAATTAGTTTCTACTAAAAATCAAAATAATTATCAATATTTTAAAGATATATTAAATTAGATTTACACCCTTAGATCCACAGGATAATTTTTTAAAATGTAAAAATAATTTTAAAAATAGAATAAAAGGTAAAAACATCATAAAGATTGAACATTATTAATTAAAACAAAAATATATTAAGTGCACATATAATATGTCTTCGAAATACTAGGTTTTCTAATATTCAAAAATATAATTCTCCAACCTATCAGAAGAAAATAGCTGCTAGAAGAGAGAGAAAACAAATCAGGAAAAATGTGAAAAAACAACAGGGTTATAAGAGGATTAGATCAAAATCCAAACCTATTGTTTGTTATAAATGCGGGAGAATAGGTCATATAGCTCCTAATTGTATTGTAAAAAAGAAAATAAAAGCATTAAATATTGATGAAGATTTGAAAGAAAATCTTATGAAAATAATGCTTAATTCTGAATCAGAAGAACAACAAAATGATGATTCAGAGTAATATAGCTCTGAGAATAATCTGAAATATTTATCAGAAGAATCTGAAACTACAGAAAGTTCAGAAGAGGAATATAAACCTTGTGAAAATTGTATAAATAATATACAAAAAGATGAAAGTGAAAATTTTTATCAATTGTTATCACAATTCAGAAATATGGAACTGAATGTTTTAACTAATGATAATATAGTTGAAATACTCAGAATAATAAAAGATTTTGAAATCAGAAATAAAATATTGGAATCTTTAGGGAAAATAAAAGAACCTGAAGAATTAAGTATCCAAGAAGAACAAAAATTCATTCCTTATACTTTATCAGAAGTAAGAAAAAGGATGGAAGAAAAACATAATATAAAAACCTCTATTACATCTGTTACTACAATACAGGATCTTAAAGAGGAAGTTAATAATTTGAAAACTGAAGATAAAAGATTAACTCAGGATAATATCAATATAAATAAAAGATTGGATAATATGGATAAAGGAAAAAATAAAATTGAAAGAATTCTAGAATCCAGTATTAATCAAGAATTGGAACCATTTTTAGGCAAGACGGAATATATTACATCTCAAAAGTGGTTAATCAAAATTGATCTCTTAATACAAGGAGATTACAGAAAAGAATTAATTGCGTTAATAGATAGTGGCGCAGATTTAAATTGTATACAGGAAGGATTAATTCCTACAAAATATTTTGAAAAAACCACACATACATTATCAAGTGCTAGTGGTAATAAAATGGATATTTTATATAAATTATCTAAAGCATATATTTGCACTAATAAACAGTGTATTCCTAATAGTTTTGTATTAGTCAGAAATATGACAAATCAGATTATATTAGGAACACCTTTCCTTAATAAAATATTTCCAATAAGGGAAATAACTACTAATGGAATAATAGGTAGTTTTGAAAGAAATGAAATTCAATTTGAATTTATAAAGGATCCAATAACCAGGGTTCTTAATGAAATGGTTGAGCTAATAAAAGCAAAAAATAATCAATTGAATTTTCTTAATCAAGAAATTAACTCATTAACAATAAATGAGAAATTACAAAATCCTCAACTTCAACAACATATAAAGTTGATAATTAATCAATTTTCATCAGAAATATGTGCTGATCATCCTAATGCTTTTTGGGATAGGAAAAAACATATTGTTAGTCTACCATATGTAGATGATTTTGATGAAAGAATGATAACAACAAAATCAAGACCAGCTCAAATGAGTGAAGCAGAGCAGGTTAGATGTAGAGAAGAAATAAATACTTTTTTACAAAAAGGATTAATAAGAAAATCTAACTCAGCTTGGAGTTGTACTGATTTTTATGTTAATAAAAAATCAGAGATTGAAAGAGGATCTCCAAGATTAGTTGTTAATTATAAACCTCTTAATAAAGCTTTGAAATGGATCAGATATCTAATTCCTAATAAAAAGGATTTGATTGATAAAGTACATGATGCATGTATATTTTCAAATTTTGATATGAAATCTGGCTATTACCAAATACAGGTAGTAGAAGAAGATAGATATAAAACTGCTTTTGTAGTACCATTTGGTCATTATGAATGGAATGTAATGTCTTTTGGTTTGAAAAACGCTCCTTCTGAATTTCAGAGGATAATGAATGATATATTCATACCATATAATGATTTCATGGTTGTTTATATTGATGATGTCTTAGTATTTTTAAAAGACATTAATACTCATTTCAAACATCTTGAAATATTTAAAAATCTTGTTATTAAAAATGGGTTAGTTGTTTCTAAACCAAAGATGATGGTTTTTCAATCCAAAATTAGATTTTTGGGTTATAATATTGAAGATGGGAAAATAATTCCTATTGAAAGAAGTATTGAATTTGCTTCTAAATTTCCAGATGAAATTTTAGATAAAAATCAATTGCAAAGATTTTTAGGCAGTCTTAATTACATTCAGCCTTATTATAAAAATTTGGCTATGAATGCTACTATTCTATATGATAGACTGAGGAAATCCCCTTCCCCTTGGTCACAAAGTTATACTGAGGTGGTGAGAGTGATTAAATCAAAGGTCAAACAATTGCCTTGTCTTATGCTTGCAAATCCGCAATGGTATAAAATTGTGGAGACAGATGCTTCAGATATAGGATATGGTGGAATACTCAAACAAGTACAACCAACAACAAAGCAAGAATATCTTGTGCATTTTACTTCAGGAAAATGGAGTGAAAGTCAGAAAAAATATGCTCCTGTTGCAGAAGAAATATTAGCTATTGTCAACAGTGTTTTAAAATTCCAAGATGATCTTTTGAATCAAAAGTTTTTGATAAAAACTGATTGCAAATCTGCAAAATTCATGTTCAATAAAGATTTTAAACATGATGTTTCGAAATATATGTTCACCAGATGGCAAACATATTTAGCCCCTTTTGATTTTGAAATCAAACACATTCAGGGAAAGAATAATACTTTGCCTGATTTTTTATCACGTGAATATCTGCAGGGAGATGCAACCTCCTGATGGGGGTTTTCAAGGCCGTGGGAAATATGCCCATGGTGGATCATCAAGAGGCCGTGGCAAATATGGTCATGATAGAGGTAAAGGGAGAAATAATGCTCCTGATTATTTCCATGTAAATAAAGCAGTGGAAATTGCTTCTGAAGAAGCTGAAGTACGTAAAAATATATTGCGTGCTCAAAAGTTTGATATAAAGCTTCCACATCCTAGTTCACCTATATACTCAGAGGCAATAAAGTTTCTTGAGGAACTGGAAAAAAAAGCAGAAGAAAGAAATATAAGTTCTTTCGTTTCAGCTCTAAATACTATGGAGCAAGATGAATCTGTGCAATATACACAGAATGCAGGAGAGGAAATAATCCTCTATTTATCGCAGAAGGATCTCATAGATCAACAAGATCCATGGTTACTGATGTCCAAATATCTGGATGATTTCTCATTTCCAGCTTAGTCCTATAAGATGAGACACCACTATGAGAAGATTCTCATGGAAACGCAATCTGCAGATTTTGAACACTTCAAAAAGAGTGGAAAGGCATATATGATGTCAAAAGATATTACTTATAGCAAGATCTATATCAAGACTCTTATCAATGCAGAGCAGTGGGGACTTTCTACACATAAGCTAAAGTCCTATGTGGTATCAACCCAACAAGGTCCCATATTATATTCTTATTGGGATTATGTTGAAGGATTCTCAAAAGTATTTTATTTTGAGAATGACAAGTATAAACATTCATGGTTCGTGAAAATAGCTGGTACAGTCCTTAATAAGGATATTCCATCATGGTTCATAATTTGGTGGAATTATTTTGGTCCAAACTCATCAATACTTCCAGAACCATTCCAAGATCTTTATAAAAGATGGAAGGAAGTTTCACCAAGATTGCAGAATTTTGATCAACAATCAATTGAAGGAACTGCAACAATGTATTTCTTTCTGGAGTTCTCAATTCCATGGATTGTCAGATGAATTCCAGAAGTTAGTCATGCAGATAAGCATGTTCCATGCTTGAAGAGGATATTCTTCACAAAATTCTGGCAAAAGATGATACAGAAAGATCCTAAGACGAATCAATTATATTCCCAGGATCTTATCAAAGAAATTGAAGAGAAGCTTCAACAATACAAGAAAGAAGCTAAGGAGAAGCAAAAAGCAACAATTCAACCAAAATCATGATTTGAACAATTCGTGAATAAGTTGCAGAAAAGATAATCCAGCCATATCATTGCAGGAAATAATGTTGCAATATATGGATAATGTCAAAGAAGAGATGATACAATTCACTCAACAAAGTGATACATCTTTAGAGAAATCAATGGAGATTTCACCCCAGGGCAGCAGATATTTCTGTCTTGCAGGTCAGTCCCAGGATCCAGAAGAAGAAGAAAACTATTCCTTAGATGACGTGTTCGAATCCATGAAGGACGCGTTAAAAGGGCCACTTCAAATAAAGAAGAAGGGAGAATCGTCCCAAAGTGATCCTAAATAGGATAAAGTTTAGGTGAAAAGAAGAAAGAATAGTGGTTATCATGATGACAATGGAGAAAGCGGTCGTGATAATTACTCAAAGACAAAGGAATCTGATAACTCAACAATTAGACAGAAGAGTCACAGTTGATTAGATAAAATCAACGAGGACAGATGTCAGGAAGATTTGTCAATATTAGGCAAACAGTTTTACTATTCATAGATAATGGAAATACTGTTCATAAACAGTAATTTACTTTTTACTGTTTGTAATTAGGATATTTCGCGGATTCGAAATATGTGAAGTCCGTGGAAGATTGTTTTGAATCTTTGTTTCAAATCTGAGGCTTTAATTGTCTATAAAAGCCACAACTCGAAGGAAGAAACATAAGAAAAAAGTTAGATAGTTTCAATTTTTATATTTTGTAAATTTTGAAAAAGAAATAAAAAGTTAAGAGTTTTTCCAGGTACTCTCTTTTTATTTTTTTCTGTCATTTATTTTTATTTGTTTGAATTCTTGGCCTAATGACAGGCTGAGTTGTTGATGAATTGATATAATGCTGATATAACATAAAAGTTGTTTTAAGCCATATTTAGATCAAGTTGATAATCCTCAAATACTCTGCTGACATGTTTTAGACTTAAGGATTATGATATATCTTCGATAATGCCTGGAGTTCTGGTTCGAAGTATATGATTGAATCCTAAGAGTGTCCCAGGTCCATTGCCTGTTGTCGTTGTTGTGTTGAAGGCATTTTGGCGCAGGACCTTCTTCTTTGTTCACTCCATGATTAGGGTTTAATGATATATTAGGTAATATACCAGGGATCCATTTCTTGCATATCTTAGATATAGCTTAAAACTTAAGGACTCAGATATGTCCACGGATTGCTGTTATTTGCCGTCTTATCACCTGGGCCTAGATATGGTATCAGAGCCTATGTTAGTCAATACTTTCTGATAATGAGTATTAACTCAGGTTTTATGTTGATCAGTATTATTTCAATTCATCACTTGATTGCTCAAATAATTTGAGTATGTCTTCAATTCTTTCCATATTTGCAAAGAATCAGAATACTGTAAAAAACAGTAAAAAAGAAAAATATGAAATTCCAAAGAATTTGGATTTGTTAAATAAATGGACAATTCCTAAAATAGAACCTAAGATGATATATTCTTTTGGTACTTTTGATAAATTAAGTTTTAGACAAATTGTTAAAACTTGTGAAGAATCTGTTCCTATACATAATGAGGATTTGACTATTAAATTACTTAGTCAAGATGATATTGATGCATATACATCAGAATATAAGTTCTTGCATATTGGACTTGTTCAAGTAGCTTTTAAACCTCTTACTTTATCTGGTTTACCTGAATCATTTTTGGCTGTATTACGTGATGCTCGTAATATGAACTGGCGTGAATCTCTCATGGGCATAATGGAATCTAGTTTACCTCATGGTCCTATATATTTCAATGTTTATCCAAATTTACAATTATCTTTGTCGGATGTTAATATTTTGGATGCGTTAACTTTATATGTGAAAACGCATGGTTATAATTATTTGCCAAGTACAGAAGTTATTTGTATCTGTTATAGGGTGTATTTTAAGCCTTTGTATACTTTGAATCCAAAGTGTAAGTTGATGAATACAAATCAACAAGAAACAATAATATTTGAAACCAATTTCAATAGATCTAAAATAACAACTCGTAAATCTATAAGATGGGATGAAATAAACTTTCCAGAAACTTGGTTAGCTGACAAAATAATTCCAGCAACACCGTTAATAAATGAAGATTTGGTGGATGCAATCCAAACATCTACTGGTGATATACAAATTCAGTTTAATAGGAAAAGTACATCTGAATTATGTAGTACTTCAGGACTAGGAAGATCTAGATATTCTAGAACTAGTTCAATCAATTCTTATATTTCTCCTATAGATTATAGAGTTGATTTACCCAATACTGTAGGGAGTTCATCTTCTAAATCAGAATCTGAAAACCTGCAAAATAAGGTACAGGGAATCAAAATTAATGAGAATAATATAGCTCAGGGTGTATATAATAATCCTGAAGAAGTTTTTAGACCAGAAATAACTGAGTCAGAGTTAAATTTTCCAGTTTAATAATGAATCAAAATAAAATTGATTTCAGTCCAGGCAGTTCAGCTAGGAAACAAATACAAGCTGAATTTCAAAAACCTATTTATCAACCTTTCAGGGATTGGTTTGCTAAAAATATTAATTTAGCAGAAAGACAATTACTTCAAAATGAATTCTATAACCATTTGGAAAATATAAATGAAATAAAAGATTTTATTCCATGGTTTTTAGAAAATTATCTAGGTAATCATATAAATGTCCTAGAAAAATTTTGGAAATTAAAAAATAGAGAACAAGTAGAATCAATTTACCCTCCAACATATCAACCAATAATAATGGATAAAGAAATGATGAAATTATACGCTAATGCTTTCTTTAATCTGCAAGAGAATGAAACTCTTCCAACCACAACCAAAAATATCAATGATGTGGTAAAACAAAACAATTTTACTAATCTTTATTTAGTAGCCTTAGGAGAACAAATATTATTTCTCAATAATAGGTTATTAAAAAATTATATGATGATTGAAGAATTAAAAAATTCTCTGGAGAAATTACAAAGTAATAATAAGGAGAAAAATATTGGAGAACCTTCAAGATTAAAGAGTAATCCAATTCAACCTCCTCCAGAAATCAAAAATTTTAAATTAGAACAAATATCTGAATTTGATAAACTTCTTGATAATAAGTTTAAGACATTTAAATTAAATGTTATAACTAAAGAAGAAGTTCCAGATTTAGTTGATAATATACATCAACAAGAAATTGTTAATGAAACTCTTAATAGGATAAAGAGTAATAATAAATTTGCTGATAAACCGGTCTAGAAAAAATATTATTATCCTAGACCGACACCTCAAGATGTTTTATTTGAGGAATTACCAAATGAACAAACTTACTATAATGGTAAGACAATATATGAGTGGAATATAGATGGCATTCAGATCAACAAATTTATAATACCATACATAGAATGATGATGTATGCTACAATCTGTAAACAACATAATAATTCAGATAGAAATATTGCTTTAATGATAATAGCAGGATTTACAGGCCAACTAAAAGGTTGGTGGGAAAACTATCTGAATGAAACTCAACGACAAACTGTTTTGAATACAACAAGAACAAAGAACAATATAGTAAAACAGGAAGCTGTTTACACTTTAACAATAAATATTTGTGAACATTTTACAGGAAGATTCACAACAAATGCAGAGAATATAAGATCTCTAATCTTGAATCTCAAGTGTCCTACTCTTACCTCATTTAGGTGGTATAAGGATGTATTCCTTAGCAGAGTAATGGAATTACCTGATGCGAATCAAGCACATTGGAAGTCTAAGTTTATAGATGGTCTTCCACATTTATTTGCTGACAGAGTGAAGAAAACTCTTAGAATAGGAATATCACCTATTGATTATGATAATCTTACATATGGCATGATAATAGGAAAATGCATGCAGGAAGGTTTAGCTTTATGTAATGAAATTAAGTTAAATCAACAAATTAAAAAACAAAAGTTAACAGAGAAGTCTCAATTAGGACAATTCTGTGAACAATTTGGCATTGAAGTAAGTCAATCCAGTAAACCTAAGAAATATACTAGGTTTTCTAATATTCAAAAATATAATTCTCCAACCTATCAGAAGAAAATAGCTGCTAGAAGAGAGAGAAAACAAATCAGGAAAAATGTGAAAAAACAACAGGGTTATAAGAGGATTAGATCAAAATCCAAACCTATTGTTTGTTATAAATGCGGGAGAATAGGTCATATAGCTCCTAATTGTATTGTAAAAAAGAAAATAAAAGCATTAAATATTGATGAAGATTTGAAAGAAAATCTTATGAAAATAATGCTTAATTCTGAATCAGAAGAACAACAAAATGATGATTTAGAGGAATATAGCTCTGAGAATAATCTGAAATATTTATTAGAAGAATCTGAAACTACAGAAAGTTCAGAAGAGGAATATAAACCTTGTGAAAATTGTATAAATAATATACAAAAAGATGAAAGTGAAAATTTTTATCATAATAATATATATGTTTATAATTTTTATATTTTATATTTTATATTCAACACTTCTATTGGTCACAACTTTCTAACAATAAGTTCATAAATTTAATTTTTCTTAACTCTTATATTACTTGTTCAAAAGTATTAGATAATATTCAAAACTATTATATTATATGTTTAAGATTTTTATATTTTACATTCAACACTTTCAATTATTCACAACAATAAGCTCATAAGTTTAATTTTTCATGACACTTATAATACATGTTTAAAAGTTTTAGATAATATGTTTATTATCGAATATTTATAAATATTAAATTTTATATTTCACAAGTTTTATATTGCATTCACAACTTTTCATAATATATGTTTAGAATATTTATGCTATATGTTCAAAACTCTTATATTATATGAAATGTGTTATATTGTTTCAAATTAGTTTCTACTAAAAATCAAAATAATTATCAATATTTTAAAGATATATTAAATTAGATTTACACCCTTAGATCCACAGGATAATTTTTTAAAATGTAAAAATAATTTTAAAAATAGAATAAAAGGTAAAAACATCATAAAGATTGAACATTATTAATTAAAACAAAAATATATATTAAGTGCACATATAATATGTCTTCGAAATAATTAAAAACAAAAAAATAATATGTTTTAAAAATAATTAATTAGTTCTTAACAAATTAACTGATATGTGATTTGGAATGATAGAAAAATTGAAGGATAAAATTTTATATAGCGATTACAAAGAAAAAAAGGATGTAATCAATCCAAATGTAAGGCAAAATAGAAACTTAAACATGTTAGCATTTAATCAAATATTTACTATTTATTTCTTTCAAAGATGACAGTTAAAAGTATCATAACATATATTTCTGAAATCTTCTATAACACACGTATGAGCGCGCATACATAGAAGCACACATTTAAGATAGACATACATTTATATTGGAAATGCAAAGTCTATTACTTTAGTTATTCATAAAGAAAAATTAAAATTTCATATCTGATTTTGAATTGACGTAATTTTCTCGCTAACAAATATAAATAAAAGAGTCTGAATAAAAATATCAAATAGTTGATAAATTATATGCAATTAAAATATCTATTAAAATATTATATAAAATTTAGAAACTATTACAATATCTACTTTATTAGCTAAGTGAAAAATAAGATGTGATATAGAACAAAAGGTATGCTATATTGAACCCGTGCAATACATGGGAAAAATAAGTATTTTATAATTTATTTATTATTAATAGTCAATTTTACATTCATTTAGAAATAAAATATAAATATATCTTGAAGTAAAATTTTTAAAAGGTTATTACCACTAATAACAATTATCATATTTTGTAAAATTGAATAATCTTAAAATAATTCAAATAATGTAAATGGAAGAAAATGGAAATGGAAGGAAATAAATATATGGAATGAATTCGATTAGGAAATGTTTTTTGGATGAATAAAATAAATTAGGCTAATATGTTTTTTTTTTTTGGGAGAGGGAGAAAACATGACATGGAAGAAAAATATTACTTTATAATATACCGGAGTATACAGCATACAACACATAGGAGAAACGCGTGTTTTTTTTTTTTTTCTTTATTTGTTACTAATAGCCAATTGTTACATTTCTTTTGAATAATACAAATATTTTTGCTAAAATTTATTTATTGGTAAGTTTTCATTATTAATATTTTTTTAGAGATATCTAGTAGTCAAAGACACGTTTAAATTATTTATGAGAGAACTTTAATAATTTAATAAAATAGTTAAACTGAGAAAGTAGAATCAAAAAATAATCTAATACGGGGAAAAACAATAAAAGAATTTCGATTGTTATTCTTAGATAAAAATATTATTATTTGTTGATCAAATGAGTTAAATTAGATAATAATTTTTTATATAAACGATGAAATGCTTTGTTAGATGGAAGAGAGAGCTTAAAATGATGACATGTGTCATTTGCCGAGAAGGCATGTAACTTTTTTTAATATAATATATTGATAGATTAGCCTCATTGTTTGAAAAAATTCAAATTAGTTCTCAATATTTAACAAAGTCATTTAGATTAATCCTCAAAATGATAAAACAATAGGGATTGATTTGAATAAGTTTGTAAAAAATTAATATGAATTTTTTGAAACAATAAGAACTAATTTGACTATATGTTGAAATATTAAAGACTATTTAAATTTTTTTAAAACATTAAAAACTAAGTAACAACTTAAAGTCTTTTCTGAAATTAACCCAAAACTTGTGAACTTGGTAGAAGTTTGAATAGTTAGAAAGATATAATTTCGGATAATTTATGTGTTGAAGAAAGAATTTGCATTATTATGATTTTGAGTCTAAATCGAAGATGAGCTAATAAAATTGACTCAAAATTGACTTGTTTGATTAAATTCTTTCACTTGTAGCCATGATTCGGATTGAAAGCAGTGGCTTTTTTACACATAACATAATTAACTCAAATTTTTCGTTACAATGCGACTAGTTTTGAACTTAAGTTATTAAATGATTTGAATCATAATAATTTTTCTAGTAAAAATAGGTGGTACTTGAAAACCCCGATGGGTTCGCGAAGTTTTTTAGCACAAGAAGATAACTTAATTCTTCCATATGCCATTAATAAAATAATAAATAATATTTAAAGTAAATAATACATTAACGCATTAACTAATAGTAAAAAAGATTAAGTATAGCCACGACATGTTATCGCTGATATGGTGTTTTAAGATTGCTTAAAAACTCTTGACATATATAATAGATCATATGTAGATTGATTGACAATTAAGTTACAAGTTGAAAATAACAATGTATATCAAACTATCAATAATATATATATATATGTATATAATAAATAAATAAAATAATTAATAGATTAATGTAGCAACTAAATAATAACAAACTAAGGAAATTAAAATCATGCCAATCGAGCATTAATTAGTATGTGTTGGGGTGGAAAAATTTCACCAATGACACGTTACACTCGGCCATGGCCTTGACCAAGCTTTAACGTCACATGGAGCTAATATCACCAGGTCGTGTACCTTTGCAAGCAACTTGATGCTTGTGCAAACTAACTTGGACGGGGCTCTCTTCTCGCCCTGTACTAATCTAGGGACTTGTATTGTCATGGTTTGTGGTTATTCAAGCTCAAATAATAGCGCGATATATAACCTAAAACATGCAGATTAAACACCAAGATTGGCACATGACTGTGAATGATCCTTTCCCAGCTTGGTTTTTCATCATCTTTGTTACATACTTGTTCGTTCATATCTCGTCTTGATTTGTTTTCACTATTGTTGGTGGTCCTATTTCTTTAAAAAGTCTCTAGGAGATATCTTTTGGAATTGGTTTGGGTGCCGTTTACCCAAACTTTCTTCGCTTAAGTTGACAAACTTTTTTCTCACCTTGTTGTGACTTGTTTGCAGTTTGTCATTTCTTTGACTTTTCTGAAAGCTCTCAAAGTCAGATCGGTATGTGTCATGTTTTGTGACTAAGTTGTGTGGATCTCCTTGCCTAGGCTGAATGTTAAAATATATGTAATTGATGTGCATAATTTGTGGTAGTTGTTAATCTTTTGTTATTGTTAATCATGTAGTCAGGTACACAACGTTATGTTTTATATATGTCAGGTAAAGTTTCCCCAGTTGCATATATATAATATATACATATATATATCTTCATTTTATGTCAATAAAAATTATTTTTTGACCCAAAAAAGGCGCGCACGCACACGCGCAAAATAATATTATTCCCGGGAAAGAATAGAAATACATGATGGGATAGTGGTCCCTTCACCCATACGTGTAGCAGTAATAGGGTTAGATGCTAGAGCACGTTATCCCCGATGGAACCGTTTCACAGACAAAACTTAAAACTGAAAAGAACGAATTAAAAGTGACTCATTTGCTTTCATTTAATTCTCAAGGGAACTTGGCATAAGCAAACAACCCCTTTTAATCATTTTCAGAAAGAGATCTGATAAGTGTTTGAAAATATAAAATTCGTATAAGAATTACATCGAAATTATTGCACAGAGATTGCACCAGATCACGTTGTTACGTGTTTCAGTATCCTTGGAACACTGAATTAGACAAAATGAGAGAGGGAAAAAAAATACTTTCAAATCATTAAATATTCAACAGGATAAATATTAAATAATGATCAAACAGTATCCCTAGGGATGTGCATGTTCCATTGAAGAAACATATGTATTGCATCTTTCGTTTCGTATATGCATATAAACAGGCATCCAAGCTATGACGATGGTGAAAGAGAGGGAGAATTTTCTATTGTCACTATCATAAAAACTCACTCTAATCAAGTAATATGATACTAAATTTATTTAAAATTATAAATTTTATAATAAGTATAGGATGCATTTTACTTCTCTACTTATTGTCGAGGTGGTGGCATAAAACTTCTATAATTTCAAAACTCGCCAACACCTGTTATATTAAAAGATTATTGCTGACTAAATAATACCCTCTAAATTTTAAAGAATGTCAAACAATCACCTAAAAAATCAAAAGTTTTGTGCAATATTTTGTTTTGAAACATAAGGAATTTTGTACGATTTCAACAAAACACAAGAATAAAATATGTTTTACCCTTTTAAAAAGGGGTAATGCCACTATAAGAAATGTATGCAATAAGGGTTCAGGGAATAGCTTAATTAATTGAGATAATTTTTTTTCGGGTCCCATTCTTCGGACGATGGTTTTTTTTCTAAATTTTAACTTATAAGTTAATACTTTTACTGTTTATTCGTAATAAGACAAATTTGAGAGGGAAAGCATCACTAGCTAGTGAAGTTTACTTTGTATGGAAAATGAATTATTTTTTCTGTTCCACCGACGAGGTCCACTCTCTAAGATGTCCTATCTTAATTGGCTAATTAAAGTGCAAAGTGATTATTAGTTTTACTGACCATAGTCATTATTGACGACTTCTACTTCACAGAGAAGTCAATGAACAAAAATATTAACTTATTAATTGAACTTTCCTAAGTTGGAGAATATTCAAGTGACGTGCATGATAATCCACTAGCCATATTGCCAAAAAAAAAAAGGAGTGCTATCTTTGGTTATGTGTCAAACGACGTTTGGTTATTTCTTGGTTTTGTCCCCCACCGACACTCGCTCAAAGGATGGTGGCTGAAGATTAAAGAAAATATAATTCGCGTATATTCATATATGTGTATATATATATATAGAGAGAGAGAGAGAGAGATAAGGCTTATTTAAGGGAGTTTAATTATTAAATTTTTTAATAAAACTCAACCATTAATTGTTAATTTTTTAGTATATCAGCATGCACTAATACTTGTATTGGTTTGATCGATAATTTGATCTGAATTGGCTATAATGTAAAATTTTTTCTTTATATTAAAGAATGCCATAGATCAATGGCGGAAATCTAAGAATCTCTATTAAACATATATATAAGGAGATGAAATCGACGTGTGAATTGACTAATAAACTATAGACTTCAACTTCTCCTTGATTTTGATTAGCCTCCAAATGAAATTAGACAATACTAGGCGAAGAGTTGAGAGGGATCCCCTACCTCGATCAGATGTGTCCCATTATAATTTGACTTAGCATACTCTAAAAAATAGAAAAAATTCGTTATATTGAATTTACATCTCGCACTCCACAAGTTTTTTCTTTATTTTTTGCATTACCATTTGACGTACCCCTTCAAGGCTATAAATGGTTTATATATCCTACTAATTGACGAAGGTGGGGTCTAATAGCAAGTACTTTTACTTGTGGATGCATTCACTGCAACTATGAATTAGTGAGTAAGGAGGAAGGGCAAGAGAGCCCAGCATATCCACCCTTGTGGATTGTAAAGGTGGGGGATGTCGTAGAGTGCTTAGCTTTAAAGTGCCTTTTTCCGTTTCCCATACATCATTTTGCTTTGTGTGTTCTCGTTTTGGTTTTTACATATTTGCATTTATGGGGTTTTGTTATTTTCCCTTTACATTTGTGGATTGCAAAGGTGGGTTCTCTGGTAAACATAACATTTAAGTTCGGACTCTATCTGAAGATTGAAATTTTTTACGAAAATTTTTTGTACTGAATTATTCTTTATTTTTATATTATAAAAATTGCATATTCATTTCTAATTGTAAAAACGCCAACTTACATTACTCTTCAAGATTTACTAAGACGTGCGGAACCCATTTAAACTTCCATCTTCGTTAGATTACAATACATATATAATATTTACAGTTGCATATCTTTTTGGTAAAGATAATCTTCTTTTTTTTTAATAAAGTTATAATCCCTCCTAGCTTAGAGACATCAGAATGATTGAGATTTTCAAGTAAAACTACTGGTTTATCAATCCAATATTAATCATTCAGATCAGTATTATAATTTACTCATTTACTAGATCCACCAATCAGAATTGTATAGCTATCACTGCTAAATTGGGACCTCTGACATGCCAAAAAAGGCAAATTTACAATGCGTAAGAGTCAAGGCAAATGTATTAATAAATTCCTGGCTCAAAATTTTGCAGAACATGAAATGAATAATTGTTCATGTCTCTACCATAACATAGGAGCAATATGCAAGGTTATGAATATACGAACATGGTGTGCCACAATCATTCATTAAAATATTCCGCCCCCAAAAAATGGATCACTTATCCAATAGAACAAAAGTCGTTCAGGCTTAATCTTTCCCATAAAAATTTTTTTTTTATCATTTCATACGCTATACTATCATTCTATTTATTTCAAGAATAAAAGGAAATTCCTATTTCTAACTATTGATGAGACGATTGTCTATTTTTGATCTATCAAAGAGGAAATGATATGTATCTAATGGAGTCTACATTGTAGGTAAAGCGCCCAAGCGTTTTTTTTAGACTAGTTCAGTTCTCTTATCTATTCCATCTGTCCAATGCACTTAGCTCATCTCACGGAGGAAAGAGCCAAAATGTAGTTGTCTTGTTCGTCGTCTTAGCGCATTTCCTTCCCTCCCCAGTATCGTCCCACACAAAAAGAGAGAGCGCGGAACCCGGCCCGACCTGTAGGTCACCTAACGTAAAGCGCTATATTCATTAAGAGTAGCCGCAGAAAACAATGGTCTTCACTATCTTCGTCGACATATTCATTAGGGACAACGCACACAGTTACGCTTAAATGCAAGACGGCACATGCTGTAGAATATATAGATAATAATGGTTTTAGAATACAACACATTTTAGTTCAAAGGGGTTGCAAGATAACAACAAGACGCAGGCGAAAAAAGAATATGTTATTTTGTCATGGAGGCAGACGTTAAAAGGAAGCATACAATGTTTGTGAATGGTGCCATCCACGTGATGAAACATGTTCTATTACTAACAAGATATGGATAATTAAGCTGAGAGAGACAGGAGCTTAATTGCACAATACAAGCACTATGTATATATAGTAAATTCAACAAGATAAAAAAAACTGCATATGGATAAGTACAGCAATAATGCACTATAATGTTCCTAATCCAACAGAAAACATAGGAACCCCTGTTGACTTTAACCATTGCCCTGTCTGAGTGAGAAGGTAAGACTTGGAAACAGATGAAAAGGTTGACGTCAACCTACTAATCAAGTGATATGTTTTACCACCACAAAACGTTAATAATTATATGTCAAAGAAGTTAGGTCTGTATGACTAAATAGAGAAATGAATTTTTCCTCATTCTTGTCGCAAATCATCTCTTCTATTAGTTGTATGCACGTAATATGCTGTGTTACACTATCTCCTTTCAACTCCTCTTAGGTTTTATTTTTACCCTCTTTTGCATTGGGAAACCTCCATAATGTTACATCTCTTAAAGATCTTTCTCCTAATATGTTGCAAGCCATCTGAGTCAAATGCTAATGCATTTCAAGTTAATAATGCCATTGAGAAGTTTCGATATCTTCTGCATTTTTAGTTAATAATGTTAGTGGGAAGTTTGATGTACAATCCATGGAATAACGAAAATGTGCAAAGGCCATTTTTGCCTCTGCCATCCTATCCAGTACCATAATCATGAACTCCAGTTAGATCCAGAGGGCGTTTGGCTTTGCTTATTTTGGGTGCTTATAAACACTTAGAAAAAAGCACACTCTCACATGTTTTTTATTATTTAAGTGCTTATAAGTATCAAATAAGCAAAGCCAAACACCCTCTCAGGCATGCTATGCTTGGTCTTGGGCTCTCCCACATGTTGTCCTTAATCAGAGCCACTCCACTTCTCCTATACCCACATCATTTCCAATCCTGCTCTTCCTCATACCTCACATATCCATATAAATATTTTCATCTTGGCCACCACTCAACACTGAAGAGAATGGAACCAAGTAAGACAGAGTAAGTGAAAAATAAAGAAGAAAAAGAATTAAAAAAAAAAAAAACGAGAAGCAGAAGTTTTCGATACCATGAGTTCATGGTCCAACAAAACTGAGAAATTTTACAGAGTGTGTACACCTGCAGGTTTAGATTGGTTTCCGGGCTCTTGACATAGAAGTTAAAGTTTTCAGCTTGATTGTGGAAATCACAGTAAGTTTCAGTGTTGTCTGTTGGAGACACGACCTAAAATTTGTGATGATTAAGATATGGGCAATGTTAGTTCCTCGGTACCAGAACATGTTGTACATAGAATTGTCACATAGTTATAAAGCCTTCTATCTCTATCCAGAAGACCAATGTAAAAGAAAATACTTCCATTTCTCTAAGTCAAGATTCAAGAGCAGCTCTTCATATATTCTCTATGCAGATTTATTCTCTCTTGCATCTGTTTTCTGCATTAGAGGTCGTGCAGAAATAATGTGTATGGTAACACACAAGGCAATTTTTAACTGGAAATTCACAATCGAGACTACCTCAGAGTTTCACTTCTGCAGAAATGTGCTTGTCTGACTCGTTCAGCATTTACAACCAAGAGGCGTTTTACATTCCTTCCAGCTGAGGTAGAGAGGTGGCAACTGGCAAGTATCCAAATAAGAACACGGAACGAGTATCACCATGACAGATCAAACTGATTGTTCTTACACCAAAATTTACATCAAGAATTGAGAGATACATTAACGCTACGGTTGGTTCAAGAAGGGACAGAGGAGCGGATCAAAGTAGCTTAGCTGCCAATCCTCTTTCTCTCTCCCAGACTCTATAGGTACTTCATCCTCCATTGGTGCTTAAACAAGGCTACTACCTGTCTGTATTGTGGTGTGTGTGTGAGACGTAGAAACAACAGTGAAACTAAGCACTCATAAACTGAACAATGTTGTTTATCTTATTGTCCCGGACCAGTGTGAAGAACTGTGTTGTCTATGCTTAAAACACTTCAGAATAGCAATTGAAGTATCAACATTTCCAAAATGTTTTTCATGGTTCCAAATTCAACGATAGCAACTGAACATGAGGGTTGCGCTTGTTCCGGGACTGAAGCGAACACCTTACAGCAAAGCTAACGCCTAACAACAGCCACGGGGAACACTCCCCAACTTCAAGTTTAGCTCCAATGCATTACCGTTATCTCCAACTACAAAAGTATAAATCATTTCTTCAACATTTCAGATGAAGGATTAAAGGATATGATTGCACACACCAACTTCCAACTATCTATCCTGATATCACAATTACACCTTTCAAACTTCCAACTGAAAATGTGAAGCAAAAAACCATAACCCATTGATAAGTGTATTAAATGTCAATGCATGTGGCTAAGGCCTAAACGTTTTCATATCCCACTGTCTGTTTCAATCAACTCATCTACCAACTGATTGTTAAACATTTAACATAATTAAACCGCAAAAGGTTTACGCTCTAAACTCCTGAGGCTTTATGGCACAAACTCATCGGCATTATAAGTGCAACTGTACAAGAGAGCTTTATTGATGGATCTGAGGCATAATACGGCTGCATTCTTTCTTGTTCTTCAAACTCCCTCGTGTTTTGTCAAAGTTGTATAAGGTCTCCTGTAGTTTAAAACTCTCTAATACCTCTATACTCGAAAAATATTGCAGAAAAGCAATTGCGTAACAGTCTTGAAAGCATAGGGGAGCATTTGCAACATTTTTCATAACATAGGGAGTATTAACAATTTTTATACAACTTCTACAAAACCCGAGGGGTGAAATGCATTTTCACACATGACCTGATATTGACCAGAGTGAATATGCAAGAACTATGAGTTGTGTTCACCGTAAACCACCAAAATTTGACAAAGGTATGACCAGAGTTTGGACTACAACAGCAACGCCGCCACATGTAACAATCTGCTTGTGTAGCAACCTATAAATATTGACACTGACTCTTTAATGGTTTCATTTCCTTTTTTTCTTTTTTCTCTCTTTGCGAATTCGAGAAATATTTATTAAGTCGCCAAAAAGTACAAATGAGCCCAGTACCATTCTAGCCCACTAAGGTTAAAACCTATACACATTAAGTGAAGCAATATAACGTGAAAGATCCACGCCCAATTGGGAAATATTCTCAAATGCTAAACCATCTATACCGTGATTACAAATTCTGAGATTCAAACACAGAAGATGTGAAAACAACGATGAACTGGTCCAGAAAGCAAGATTCGGTAAGGGGTATATCATATGCAAAGCAAGCATATGTTGCTAGTAATGTAAAAACATATATTCAAGAAAAGAAAAATCAATTGAGATAGAAATGCATGGAAATTTAAATGTTCTAAAGCGGGTGATCTTACACATCTTGGTTTGTAACTTAAGAGTTGCCTTGACATTAAATGCAAGTCAGTTTATTTCTTTTCCCACAGTGAAAATATTATTCATAAAGGATAAGTGATCATTTGGTACCTTATTTGTGACTTTTTTGTTCTAAAGAAACAGCGTCAATATTAAATATTAATCATCCTTGAGAAAGAGACCTCACATGCATCCAACAACTTTCAAATTCCATCCAGAGGTTCCTCCAAAACGTGTTTTCCCAAAGTAAGTGTCGATCTAAACTTTGCTAACTAATCAACATACTTACTGATTTCTCTATGGATGTGTGACAGTAGGAATACTAGGTAACTCAACATCTTCCTACATTCTTCAACAAACGGAAAAATAGACCTTTTCTGCTATACATGTACTACCTTGATCCAATGTGTCAAAACGTGCAAATCAATGCCGACATCCAGAATTCTGGCATCCTCTTGATTCCCTTAAGCCCTCATTAAGGGCCATAACCTCTACCACATTTTTGATAGCGATTCCAAAATTAATAGTGAAGCCAAGTACCCATATGACACTTTCATCCCAAATTAGTCCTCCTGCTGTTACATGAACTAAAATTCTGTTAGAGCAACCATCAATATTGAGCATCCAATGACTCCTCGGGATCGTCAACTTGATATGAGCAAGTTTACCATTGTTCTTGCCAAGAGTTTTCTCCTTGATCATCCAAACATCATTGATTACTTGCGTGTACTTATTAATCACCACAATTTTACTATGGAGGGAGTCTGGAGAATGGCCTCCAAAAATTTTCTCGTTTTGCCAATTCCAAATCTACCAAAAGGTAACCACAAGGGATATATACCAATGTAGTGTCTAAATGTTATCCCTAATCCCTTCAATCCAGGGCTTGTCGCTGGCACCTGATGATTGTAGCCCGGTTGGGAATAAGCCGATGACTAGCGACATGAAGAATGCTCGTATGGGGTAGACGGTTTTGGAAAATTCCCCAATTCAATGATTCCTCAAGTGTGAACCTTTTTAATAACTAATTCTCTTATCATTAAAATATATTAGTCTCTTATCTTTTCATTAGTAATGCCTTTAGCCATAAGTTTTAAAAACATAAAAAATCTCTTCTCTTTACAATTTATGATTATATTAATCCCTTCTCTTTGTGATTTATAACATACGTTGTCAATCCCTTGTCTTTTAATTTGTGATTATTAGTCCTAAACTCATTTTTTTTTCTTCATTTTTCTTTTGGTGCAGGAGGGTTTTTTTTTTTCCAAGTAAGAGAAACTACCACTAAATTACACATTCTTGTTTAGTCTAAGAGTTGAGTTTTACATGTATGTTCGTCCTTTTTTTTTCAAAACCCCTTACCCCCAACTCAATTCCCCCACTCCTCATAGGATTCGAACTTAAAGCATCACCTCTAAAAGAAAATTGGCTTTAACCACAACAGCTACTCCCACAACCCTTACATGCATGTTTGTCGTATGTGGTGAAATTCTTATTTCTATTGTCCTTTTCGATCATGGACAGATGTACCCACGGGACAAAGAAGATTTTAGTTCTCATTGACCTCAAAGGAGAATCATTAAGGGGTGAGTTGGGCAGCATTTTTCTAGATTAATGTCTATTTTAAAAATATTTTTATACTGAAAAATTAATTTACCCCCTAATGAGAATATATACAAACATACATACATACATACATACATATATCTATTATGTGTGCTTAATTTTTACTAAACAAAATCTTGAACTCGTCCTAGTTTTCAATCTTTCCTTGCATCAAAGCAGGCTTCAATCTGTTTTCATGCTTTAGATTCTTCTACCTCGTTCTTGGCTTTGTTGGATAGTGCTTTGTGCGCTCAGAAATGAGTAGATGGCGCACTGCAGAGTCCATGGAAAATTGTAAAGTAACGTCAAAGCATGGCATCACAAAACAAAACAGTAGGAGGAACGAGGCGCGTCGTGTTGAAAAGTCACTTTTGTTCTCTCGTCTATGGCAAGCTGCGTTCATCATCCTCCATTACAAAAAGTCTCCACGCACTTGATATGTCTCCATAAATATCATCTCAAAGTCTCGCATTAGGTCACCAAATTAATACCCCAGCTGCGTTTTTCTAATACGATTGTGAAAGTGATTGATCAACTGATTGACTTAGATTATATAATGACTTCTGGATTACTTCCATTTTGGCCCTTCCGATTTAAATCAAACGGTGGATTAATTTGACCGGAGAGCAAAACTAGATCTATGGAAAGATTTGCATTTAACTTGTTCCTATATAATGTTTTGAAGGAATTTAATTTTCAATTAAAAATTGAGAGGAAAAAAAATCATTTTTGATGATATGGGTATAATCCAACCTGCCAATGCGAATCTCGGATTACCAATCTGAAGAAGGCACTGGCAAGTTTAGGTCCGAATAGCCTCTATGGTGCCGACCTCCCTAGTTTGGAGCTCGGAGTTGAAAGTTTAGAGATTTAGCCTTAGTCAGTTGAAAAAAAACCAGACTTTGTTATGTCTCATGCAATAAGCTTGAAGGAGTCCTAATCTAATCCTAATAGTTTTACGCAAGCAGAAATATTATATTTGTGCATAGGCGCATACTAGGTACACACAATCATACAACTTAAAGCGGTTGACTTGAGCAATTATACAGCTTAAAGTTATTGACTTGAGTACTAGAATTTCTTTAGCCGACATCATAACGGTGTTCCAAATAACTCTACTGTCATTTTTCTCTCTTTTGCACACCTTTGGAGATGTCCAAGTTTAATTAGTAACTGATAGTTTTTACATTATCATCAGAGTTTAATTGAACTTTATATAATATAAAATTAGGATGGTCTATAAGAATTTACTCGTTTTTCGTTCTCCCCACGCCCCCTCCAGGCTCAATTTCCCAACCAAACAGGCCCTAAATTTTTACCAAGATTATTTGGTCTGACAACGTTCATTTATACGGCAACCGAGGTAGAGAATTAAAACAATCAGACCAAGTCTTAAACCACACCTGTGCCACCGTGAATTCTGCTAAACCCATAACATGAATCACCAACTACTGTAAACTACCATGTTGCAATTAATTAATTAAACCAAATCTGTGCAGGTGATTTATTTATTTGCTATAATTTTTAAGATTTCCCAAGGGTCTGGCCTCACCGCGGCTGATATTTCAGTTGATTAATAAAGAAATCTCGTTAATCTTTTGAATAATCCTATTCGTTTTCTGATAATAAGAAAGTTACTCTAAGCTAGATTATATTTTATTTACTCTAAAATTATAAATTTTATGTTATAATGACATGTATATCTCAACTCATGATTTAACTCATATCTTTTTATAAGAATTGTTATCTGTTCACTCTATCTAATCTTTGAAAGTGTTTTATAAAAAACGTCAATTATTAGCTATTTTGACTTCATGTAAGTGAGTTACAACCTGTATAATCCGAGCTAAAGATGGGTTTTTGGAGTTAGCTCACCCTCATAAAATCGCAACCCATTGTCCGGACCATGAGAGCATATCTCTCGCCTTTGGACGTTTGCCTGTAATTAAATTGATCTCTTCGAGTTTGTTACTGTGGCTAGATTCTTAGTTTGACCATGTAGAATGTAAAATCCACCACTGTAAAAAACTTGTCAAAAATTTCTCGTAGATCATGCGGCAAATGGTCGTCAGCGTTTTTCGCAATGCATTTTGCATAGTTCGGAAAAGATAACTCAGCTGGTTACACATAGTATTCAAGAAAAGTCCAAGGTCTAGACGTCAAATACTGGAATTAATTTTGCGATGTCATGGTCTCCGAGGAGCCTTGATTGCGAATCTGGCTCGGACTCAAAAGGTGTTTGGCTAAGTTTGTAAATTGATCAAATTAATTTATAAGTCAAAAATATTTTTCACACATTTGGTTAACCTATTTATAAGTTGCTTTTATATATTTATAAGTAGGTAAAAATTAAGCAAGTCACTCTAGCTCTGTTATAGCAGCTTATAAACACAAGCTGTTTGACCAAAGAAAGAGACTTTTTAATCCTCCAAAGTTTTAGATAATTTTACAATAATAATTGATGAAAGATCCTTTTTAGTTATTTTTACTAATACTTCTACATATAGGAACCAATTTGCCAAATATGTTAGCATCTTAATTATAAGCACATATATTCAAGTATTTCTCTACATATTTATCACTTGGTCTAAGTATCAAAGACCTAATATGTATATATAGCTTCTTATAAGCATGTGAAAATAAAGATCGCCAATTGGGCTCTCAATCATTCAACTTGTTTTTTTTTTCTCTCTCTCTCTCTAAAAGGTTTTTTATTGGGAACACCATTAATTCATCAGACCAACTCCATATATACACAAATTAACGTGGTCATCATCTGTCACTTGCTTTTTTCCAGAAAAGAACAATCCATATTTTTAAAAGCAAATCTGGAACTTCATGTTTCAAACTTTCAAGTGGCACGCCATAATATAATGTAATTTATTTATACAAGAAAAGAAATTTTGACATGTTACGAGAATAAAGGAGAAGAAAAGGTTTATTTTAAAATATACACCAGACTAAAGTCTCGCAATCATATAAAATAAAATATTATAGCAGGTACTTATCCAATTAACAAAATAGTGTGTTCGAAAGGTGTTTTTATTTCAGGAAGATATGTAGTTGCAGACGTAAATACAAATAATTATAAATTGGTTCCTCTTTCTATCTTCATTCATATAATCATATGAATGAGGGAAAACAGTAACATCATATCTTTCTCTAATTGAAAATCTAGTTTTCTTATAAAATGATTACTCTATTTTTGTAAATTTAGGAAAAACTTGTGAAGAGGCCCGTCTGCAATACCCAGAACGTAGATAATACAATCTTATTCTACATAATACATGTCTAGCTCATACGAGGCTTGTTATTAATAACTACTTCCAAATATCTTTGGTACTAATAAGAACTTACTCATTTAGCCAAAAAAACATTATTATTTCTGAAATTGTATATTGATAAAAAGAAATGAAATTGCACCACACATTGTTGTATTTTCATCCATGCAAAAAATAAAAACTCATAAGTTGAAAGTGCTTCATGAACTCCTTTTTTTCTTCTCCAGTGTTGACATAAAAACAAAGCCAAATTAAAAAAAAAAAAAAAGAAAGAAAAAGTTATACACAATCATTATGGGGGAACAATCTCCCTTTTATCCTAATTGTGAGGGCACATAATGGACCTAGTGGGTCATCTACCGTGCGGCTATCCAAAGATTGATTAATATATAATTTGGAAAGTCAATAAATATATTTGTAGTTTTGTTGCCTCCCCATAGGTAGGCGTGGTTAAGCTAGGATCCACTTTCAAAGAACAGGATATTTCTTAAATATTTGGTGCGTAATTTCTCTCTGTGTCACTTTTTCCTGTGCTCAAAAGTAATACGTAGGGATGGTAGCAATATAATTAGGGTCTAGATTTGAAATTGGTGGGCATTCATTCAATTAATCCAATAACAATAATTGATGAAGTATCAATAATTGTTAGGTTAAGATTTTCGTAACAGGTAATTGACGGGTAAACTGATAAGTCTTTGAGTAACCACTAAATTAAACTATATTTTGTGCAGAGAAACTATAGAGATCAATCCCAGTGACATATATAAGTTTATATAGATTAACCCTAAATGGAACTATATTTTACACTTAGAGTAGTGCTTTAATAATTTTGTAAACTGAAAAAACAAAGAGAGGTTAGAAGGTACCACTGATGTATTACGGCCGAGGATTTCTTTATAATATTGTTAGGATAAACAAATTCAATATTTATGACTATTTACATCTTTTTTGCTATAACTCATTAGCGATTCATAATTATTAAATCTCACTTATGAACATCCTAATGTATAAATTAAGAATCCTCCCCATTGTTTATAAATTTAGGGTTTCTCTTGGTCACTATGTATTTCCTACTTTTTCACTCTTCATCTGCTCCATTTTCCGTCTCCGTCTTGCAGGATGAAAGCTTTTCGACCTCAAACATGAAAAAATATCTCATTCCCAATTTTCCATCTTGGACTCCCATACACCCAACCAAACACACCATGAAAGTCCCCCATGACGCTGTAATAAATCTCTCTTTCCACCTTGGTGCTCTTTCTTTGGACCATGGATTCCGGATAGAGAAGTCTCACTCCAAATCTTTCTCCTTACTCATTCACAAATTTAGATATTGCTAGTAATATCATAACGTTATATTAATTAATGATGTATTTATGGTAAATAATTTAAATTATCTTATTACAATTGCACAAATAATTTATCATAATTGAATTTCTTTCCCAATATTATGCGTTAGTTTGCCTACTGAAGCATCACAAGAAGACAAAGAGAGAGGCCAAGGAAGAAAAAAGGATTGAAATCGTACGGAGAAGAGTAGGTCTTGATCCCTGTTGAAATTTGTCAAAAGATTTTACCGCATAGCCTCTTTTATTTTGTATACAAATTATCAAATAATACAAGTGCCATATAAAAATCTAAAAACGAAGAGGGCATTAGTTTATGAGCTTATTGGAAAAGCTTTAAACGACACGCGTTGAACGTAAGCTGATTGACATTAACTTATCTCCTAATGTCGCTAAAATGACAATATTGACAATTGATTAAACCCTTAGTCTAAACAAAACTAATTTCAGTAGGCAAGATGTCACACTTTCACTTTTGCATGCTTCATCAATTTTTTAAATCCAAAGTGTTTTTTACTAGCTCCATAGCTCTCTAAGCATGTAGATATAATCAAGGCAGCAACATTACAACAACCAACTATGATCACTTAGCAAGAAAAATCACCACTGGGCCACACGCATGCTTCCATGCTTCCATGTATCTGGACTGATTATCAATCTGGCATGTATATTAATGGGTCCCACCAGTGATGCGATCAGAAATATATTGAGAAAATCAAAAATGTGAGCCTGGTGATTAGTAATTTGAGAAACTGAAGTTAACTTAAATGGAAAAAAAATTATTTCCAAGAAGATAATTTTTCAGAAAATATTTTTTTTCTTTTTCTATCTTTAATAATACCACAAAGTAAATTAATTAGAAAATATTTTTTGAATCAGTAGAAAATTTTAGTGACAAATAAAAGAAAATATTTCTCCTAATTAAAGAGAAGAAAAAATTGTTCACTTTATTGTTTCTCTAAGCGCCGCCCCCCCCCCCCCCGCCCAAAAAAGAAAAAACCCATCCCACACTTAGGTGGTTCAAACAATCGAGATTACCTCTGTGTGAATGATAACCTGGAATCGAATTCTATGAAAGACAGGGATTAGATTGAGGCCGGGAGTTTGGAAAAAAGAACCATTGTGCACCCAAATTGTAATTTGTTTTGTTTGAGTATATATATGGAAAAGAAGAAAGGAATAAAACAGAAAAAAGAAACTTTTATTCAAATAAGATAGTTTACAACAAAAAAAAATTACCTAAATAGTATGTTTATAATAATAATAAAATGAATTTTCTTTATTAGAAATAAGTTTTAATTATAATATCAAATTGCAAAGGAAAATGTATTTTTGAAACAATTTTTTTTCCAAACAAGTTATTTTGAAGGAAGTCATAGATGGACAAAAATTTTTTATCCGACTATAATCAAAAAAGGCCTAGATTTGGATGATTCGACAGCCCCGTTTACCACTTATGGTGACCTTGGAGCAAAATGCCACAAGAAAAACGAGAAGACATGGAATGGTCATTAGCTGTCAGCCCCTTTAAAGCTGGGCCCACCAACACCCCCCTTATTGATGATCATTCATATGATTCCATTTTAAGAGCTCAGAAAAGATATCAAAGCCCAATCAAAAGACCCCATCACTCTGCAATTTTTCGTAGCAAAGATATTCCAAAGGAAACCCTCACTAGATTCATTTCTATTGTCCACAGTAGAGTAATGAATTGGTATCTAAAAGGTAAAAGGAAAAAAGCATCTCAGCTACAAAAATGGAATGTGCTTGAGGTTAGTCTTTTGGACTTAAATCGATTTTGACAATGTCTTTATTTTACAAGAGCCTTAAAAATCTCAACTCAGGTAAACAGTAAACAAACTCTACAGGAATGCGGTTGAGACTAATTCTAGTAGAATAATGACTTGAGTTCAAATTCTATTGAAAAAATGAAAATTTCGAGTACATGTAAAACTTGACTGCATACAAGGGCTTGACTTTAACTTTGGAGTTCCAGTGGAAACCGATGCATTAGTACTGGTATGATCGTATGACTAGAAAACAGACCATTGAATACCCCCACAAGAAGAAGCAAATTAAAGATGAGATCGGAGAGCATCGAAAGGACATAGTCAAACATATTCTTCAACTTTTTCACTAAATCCAAGTTACATATATAATTTATCCATAGTTAATAGTAACCATCCAAGGATTAAGTAAAAATTACAAAACAAGCAGCACTTAGGATACCTAAAGGAATCTTCTCAACCTCCATAGATTCCTCAACCATGTGGTGTTCCATGTGCATAGTGACATTGCAATTTCAGTTGGGGTTCCCACAGGAAACAAAAAAAAAAAAAAACTAACCAAAATCAACAAATGATTGCCAAAAGGCCAAGCATATAACGACCATTTTAACCCCGACAGTTAAAATCTACACCAAAGTGAAAGCATTAGATCCCACATCTAAACTTACCGAATTTCTAAAAGGACCCCTGAACTTTGCAAGATATTACAAATCCACCCCCCTTTATTTTCCACCCCCTCTAGTAATCATCTCCTTGTACCTTATGAGAGAATCAATCCTCTGCAATTTGAGCTGCTGCTTAAACCGGTTGATGAAATCATCAGCTTTGGCGTCCACCTCTTCGTCCGCCTCCGTCCCTCTGGCGACGCCCCTCTCCCTCACCGTCGCCGGCCTCCGTCTCTCCACGATACCGTCCGGCTCGAAGTGCGCAAATGCAGATTTCATGCTCGCAGATTTCCTCATCTTCGCCGGCAGCTTCGCGGGAACCTCACCGGACGCTGGCTCGGTATCCGACTTCGTCCTGCTAACGTGACTGCCCTTTAACTTACTGTACACTTCATCTAAGCTCTGAAGCCCATCACCATCACCATCATCTTCGCCACCTTCAAATGCTTCATGTTCAAACTTCGCCTCGTTTTCTTGCACACTTGGTTGCTCAAACTCGACCTGAGAATCTATTTCTTCACCTTTTCCTTCATTACTCTGCTCAAAAGAGTAATGGGTATTTGTTTCCCGACCATTTTCCTGCAGATCTTGATGAAAAAGATCATACTGCATATGGGTATCATTGGGTTGACTTTCTTGATGGGTCTGGTCAAACACGTACCTTGATGCATTCTGAAAAGTCTCAGCTTGATGGGTACGCTCAAAATCGTAAAGGGTGTTCGAATCTGGCGATATTTTGAGATGGGTAGCGGTGGCATTAGTATTATCATTAGAGTTAATAGCAGTTGTAGAAACAAGGTTTGGCTCTTGGGATCTACTATAACTATAGAAATTTATGGATCTAACACGTTGAAGAAGTGAAGGTGATCTATCAAGCTTGTGAGGGCTGTTTTGTGAGTGTTCTTGATGATGATGTTGTTGTTGATGCTGATGATGATGCTTGTTTTGGTTGGCAAGTGTGGAGGTAAAAGCTATGGTGCCAATCATGACATTGAGTAGAACAAAGAGAACAGCAGGTGTAAACCAGCTGTTCATTGATGCCCAGATGGATGGTATTGATGCTACAGAGTCTTCAAACATGTTTGATGATGAAGTTGTTTTTCTTTTTGGTAGTGAGAGAAGTGTATAACTCTGCTGTGGGTTTGCAGAGAGAGATGTAGCGCAGGAGGGAGAAAAGCTAGTGAAGTGTGTGCGAGAGACAGACAGAGATGGGGAGATAGTGGGCGCAGGGCAGTGGGAGGCTTTAATATATCCGAATGGGGGGATATTTAAAAATTTTTCTGTTTCAATTGTAATTTAATTTTATATTATTTTAATAAAGTTTGTTAATATTTTACAAATTCATTATTTGATAATAGTAAATGGTATTCATTTAAGTTTTTTGAAACATTTGTATGAGTTATATTGTGATTATTTATGAATTTATTTTTTTGCAACTAGAAAAATTTAACAATGGGTGGAGTCTGAACACCTACACATGGTAGAGTTTGACGACCAATTAACAATCCTTTAAGTACACATCACGTTTCTTATATTATGCATCAATCAAACCGAAGGTACTCACTTAAGGCATATGACTAAATTTGAACCCAAATCATAAGCCATGTCTGTTTTTTTCAGCTCTTTTCGTTGGAACATTTTTGGGAGACTACTTGTGGATTTGTTTTCATTAGCTTCTTTTTTGTACAAATTTATTGTTTGAAAATAGTAATGGAATAGTTTTAGTATTTTGCAAATTTGTTTAAATAGGTTTTCATTTTTAAAATGTAAAATAAAATTACATATATATACCTTAATGTGTAATTAGAATAAATCTTTTCAATTTACTTTGCATCCAACTACACTCATTGACAGAGTCACGTAAAACTAAGGGGGTCTTTTATAAACTACTACTACTACTACTATTATTATTATTATTATTATTATAATATGTAATGTAGGAATTATTAAAATTAATTTCTTCATATGATTCATTTTAAATTTATAAATGACACTGACGAAACCATAAACAACTAAGGGGGTCTTTATAGACTATTGTTATCACTATCATTATCATTATTATTATTATTATTATTATTATTATTTTATATGTAATGTAGGAATTATTAAAATTAATTTCTTCATATGATCTATTTTAAATTTATAAATGACACCTAAGTAACATGTTTGATGATGAAGTTTTTTTTTTTCTTTTTAATTGCAAAGACGAAGCTGGTGCCGCTTGCATTGCTTAGTGTTTAATGTACTTATGTATGTCCTTTGACAATGTTAATATTTATCTTGTACGACAAACAGAAAAAGAAACAAATAAAAAAATAAGAAAAATGTGACACATGTCAATGGAAGGATCCATGTTGGATATTAGCGAAGGGGTTTTGGATGACGCAGACAGCACAGCTATCGAAGAATCAGGGTCCAGGGCTGGGGGAAACCGTCAGAAAACGGCGTCGTTTGGCTGAGCGGCTCCAGAAGGTGTTGGCACAACCCCCTTGGAATAGTCTGGACGACATACAAAAAGCTGCTGGATTCTGAGATTTGTAAGGCAGAAGATTTCTGGGATTTTTTATTTACAGGAATTAAATAATGATTGCGAGTAGCTGCAGTTTGTTTAGTAGTGTGTTAGTTTAGCGGCCTTTGCTTGGCTATTGGGCAAATATTTTTATTTTTTTGCCTGTCAGATGGATGAAGTATGTTCCAGGGAAAGGCTTGTACGATGCCTAATCAAACAATACTGATCCCCAAATTATCACCAGTTGTTTACTCTTATTGAATGAGCCAAGTGATTGGGTGAGCCAGACAGGTGGTCTTCACACTGTCCTGACTCCGTGAGCCAATGAGGGGATTTTGATTATGTTAGGTGGACTCGCAGCCTCACGAGCAAGATTGTGATTTTGATACTGTCATGTAGACCAAGTCAATGAGGTGATTTTGATACATCACGTAGATTCGTAGGCACACGAGCGAGATTAGAATTTTGATATTGTCACGGAAACTCACGTATCTATAAACAAACGAAATTGGAATTTTGATATTTTTCACGCCCCTGAGCTTAAACATCTAGACTTACGAGCGAAATTGAGTATTGATATTGTCATGGTCCTAAATCTAGACCAATAGGCTCACCGGTGAGAATGTGAGATTGGGGTCCTATGAGCAAGACTGGTATTTTATACCTAACAAATAGTTACTTGAACCTTCAAATTAACTGGTCTAAAATCCAAAACAGTATTTAAAATTACATCGCCTATTTACAAACCACTTATAAAATGTTCTACAAACTAATGTAGGCCATTACAAATATTACTCGTCAAAGAATGAGCATGAACTACTAGTGCTCCACCCCATCTCAATCGGGCAAGAGAAATGGCCATGCTAGAGGAAGAGTGACGCCATCAAGAGAAAAATTTTATCAAGAGCTGCAATTCTAATTGCTGTCGGGCGTTTCTTATCTCCAGTTTGATTAGAATTTCTTTACAACATTATAAAATTATTGTATAGACCCATATACTATTACACTAATAGTGAAATAATTTAGAAAAATTAAGCATTCATCACACTGTCAAATCGTCACGTCACTCCACTAAATATAATGAGAACAAAAAATTGTACTGCATAATATGCGCCAGCCCAGCTCATGTTGGGGGTAAGCTTGGCATGACACATTAGACTCCGACATGTTACTTAATATTTGACGACTTATTAGATTGACCGGCCTGTAAGTCATTTAACTGTCCACACGAGCGTCTTCAAAGTGAAGATGGGTAACGAGCAAGTTGCGTTACTTTTAATTTCACCCCCTCCAATAGATTTGAAGTGGGATAGTGTGATGGGGCACTCATAAAATTGAGAGATTTGCCTATTTAATTATTTGCCAGTGCTATATATTCAATTACCAGGTTGCTCATGCACCTGTCACATCTGTGCCATTATATACTGGGAGAATTTATGTAGTTATATCCTTCTAAATATAATTATGGTAAAAAGATAAGGATGACTTATAGTCATTAAATGACGAAATTGACTCACTATGGCGCACCTAAGCCTAAGGTACTGCTGGTGCAGTGGTGTCTGTCACCAATTTGTTATTGACTTTTTTTTAATTTTCTTAAGATGAAAATTCTTTTACTTATAGTTTCGTCTCCTTGAAAATATTAAAATATATTGTAAGTCATATTATTAATTAGACTTGTTCACTTTAAAATCTTAGATGGTTATAGATTTTAAGTTCAATTTTATAAAGCACACAATTCTTTTTTGCTCTTAAAGCAAACTTAAATGATTGTTGTCTGAGTCTGTTGTAGAGTAAAACTTATGATATCTAATATATATAATATATAGTTCTAAGGTTAAGTGCTCCATTTCTATTTGTATTCGGTAATTATGAAAACTCATATTAGTTTTATTAATAAAATCTTATGTTATATTTCATTATTATTTCGATGTAATTAACTTTAGCCTTGGATTGAAAATTTTAAACCAAACCATGACCGTCATTTAAAGTCATAGGTTATGAAATAATGAGAGAAGATTCACAACATATTGCCTACCCGAATATACTTTGACCAACAAACCAAAATGAAATTGTCAAAAATAAATAAATAAAGGGGTCTTGTTGGTCTTGTTCTTTCCTTTTTATTTCTATTTTTCCCCTTTTCCTGAGCCTTGATATTTTTGGACATTTTTTTTATATTTTTCTTTTATTAATATAAGCTCCAAAGACGGAGGGGGAAAAAAAAAAAGAAAAAGGTAACTTAAAGAGCAAGCATAAATGTGCACTGATCTTAAACAACATGGTAGAGTACAAGAGCATTAATGGCAGTCAAATATGACAACGACTATACTAATGTTGATTTTATTATGAATGTGCACTGACCTTAAACAATTCACCTCACACACGTCGTAAAAAAATCGAAAAAGGTTAAAAAAGAGTCCACGTTTGGTTTTTTGGAAGTTGAAGGCTTTCCTAATGGGCCTCCCATTGCCGGAAGTAATTAGTTATGGAATTTGGGCTAGCAATTCTTGTAATGGGCCAAAAATTATTTGGATCCACTCATGATATATTGATTTCTTTTTTGTCGGACCATGCTAAATTGATTGATAATATGACTCGACGGTCAAATTCTAATGATAAAATCTAAAATATATAAGTATAATAATAAATCAGATTTGATCTTAGCTAGGTTTTTTTCTCCCGAGGAAAAATATTAGGAGGAAAAAAAAAAAAAAGAGAAGAAATGAATCTTGGCTACGCTTTAACCCTTTTAAGATACAAATCAAGACGTAATTGTGAGTTTAATCATGTTTAGCATATATACTATTACATTGTATAATTGATGGCAATAATTTTGGTTTTCCTTGCCCAAAGTCTCATTAATATCTGATTATACTAAAACTTTTTTGTCACTATATGGATAAATTTTACTACCTTAATCTTCCTTATTTTTGCTCTAGCACTACCTTAATCTCTTTAGGGTGCCTCTAAGATAAAGGGCCTAATGGCACGGCAGCCCATTCGGCATGTGAGCCCAAGTAACTTACTTGTCGATATAAGCTTGAGTTATCTATCTTAATCTCAAAAATAACATTTTATATTTACAATTCTTATACAATTTATATAACATTTTATATTTGCAACTCTATTTTATATTTACGGCTCTTATACAATTTGTATAAAATAATTATACTGAAAAACTAAAAAATAAATCTTTTCTAAATAGCACATGCGTACGTACTCAGAAAAGCGTTATGTTGGGCCGTGTACATACGAAGGGTTGAATGGTATAACTACTCTATTCGACCAAAAAGAAAGAAAAAAAAAATGAAGAAGAAGAAGAAAAAAGGTATTTTGTGATATAAAACAATCTTCCTTACAATGACGCTTTGCATCTTTTTGACCAAAAAAAGAGGTTTTGCTTCTTGGACTATGGCTTATGTTTTGCAGCTTAAATTTTTTGAGAAATGATTTAATTTTTTCTGAAGAAAAGATTATCATGGTATTTTTTTAAAAAAAGCAATATTTAAGTGAAGCTTAGTAGTAGTAAAGAGAACCACTTCTTAAGGTGGCCATATTTACCAATTCAAAACCTGTGTAACATATAATATTAAAAAAAAAGGACATAATAATTAAGAGCTGTCATATTTTTCATTGTGATTGACTTATTGATCCATTTCCATTAAATTTATTTTATAACGTTATATTAACTATTTGAGCATGCTCGAAACAGTAATGAGGAGGCTGTTTGCGAGTCAATCAAACAATGCGGAAGAATACAAGTTTCACATTAAACTCCATTATTGAAGTGCACGACTTCTCAAATGGCTCCAATGTGAAACAAAGACAACTTCTTCATTGTCTTGAGGGATAATTATCTCTTGAAAATTATATATATGTATATATATACATACATACATAAAAGAAAAGTATACTAGACCTGAAGGGAAGAGGTTTTGCAACCTTGTGTATTGTTGATGTGGAACATTCTCCTTTTCCGTGTAATTTGTAAATACCTCTCATTACTTTGTATAAAAGAGTAATATATGCTAAAGAGTCTATTTTCAATTATTCTTTTTTCTTTCTAGTTTCTAAGTCTATCCTAGTTGAATTTATATATGGTATTACTAACGAATGTCGAAACTTGTCTCTCACGACAATGAATCTTACTTTTTTTTCTTGTTGGTTTTCAGAGTGTTTGACTTGGATACATTATCTTACCTAATTTTTACCCATTTTCTTTCACAACATGCACGTACATAATACACATTGATTTTAATTCACAGAATTTACACACAAACTTAGACATACAATACTTGTGAAGTCATCTAACCTAAAAACTTAGACATACATGTACACAATATCTATCGATACTAATTCACACAATGTAAATGCAAACTTTTACATACATTAATGGTGACTAGGTTCTGTCAGGTGTTTTAGTGATCAAACTCTGTTAGCTAAATTTTTCTTATTGCAAAAAAAAAAAAAAAAAACTTTATACATACATGTATATGTTTTTATGTAACAAGAGAAAAGCACAGTAGAAAGGAAAATTTAGGTGGTAATTATTACTTACTGAGTAATACTCATAAAATTCATTTGATTTCACCCAGTTTACTAATGTTCCGCCACTGGATAACAACATTATCTTACTAGTAAAATTAGTGTTTACATAGCGAATGCCATTTTTCTGCATAAATTTTAACTTAAATCTTAAATTTTCTAATAAATTTTAGTTTTATCTATTTTATTCATGATATCAAGCTTTACCGAAGAAAATCTTATGGAAGAAGAGTATTTTTATCTTTTTATTTGTTTATTGAGCTACTTAATTTACTTTTATTGTCTATAATTTTTTATTTTGTATTTTCAAAATTTTTGCTCGTTGCAAAGATGTGATGTGTTGGGAAAATTTTTATTCAATATGATATCCATATAGATAGACTTGACGGTGAATATAATTTTTCTTTAACTTCAAGCATAGCGTGAATTTTGTGTAACAAGTTTCTTCAATGTTTTTAAAAGGTTAGCTTGTTGCAAAATAATTCGCATTGGGTTAGAAAAAAGAAAGTTGGATCTAATTTGAGACATATATACATATATATATATATATGTGTGTGTGTGTGTGTGTAATAAAAAGGAAAGATGTTTTTCCCCCTGATCTCAAACATTATGCAATTTTTGTACAATAAGCTGCTTTTGTCTTTAATTCTTTATCCATATTTTAGAATTAAAATTGTTGTAGGTTTTTTTATTCAATTATACATTTTTTTACTAAATAATTTATTAAATTCATTTCGTATATTATTCTTTTCATTTTTTTTTACTTTAAAAATATAGAAATAAGGTGACCTTCAATATAAGATTTTATTTGGTAAAATTTGAGATCGTAGAGGAACATAGATAAGAACAAAACCTAATAAAAGAGTTTGGGGTTTAACCTAAAATATGCAAATAAAAAAAAGATCACTAAATTTGTTCAATTGTAAAGGAACCACATGAAAATGGAAATATGAAAATAGTATTTCGCCTAAAATGCAAGTGACAAATATACAAAAAAAAAGGTCAAATATTAAAAAGAATAGAGAGATTATTTTGTAGATGATAAATGGGTTAATAAAAGAATATAAAGAAAGTTATTGCTTTTTTTTTTCGTGACAAGGGAAATTCAGTTAGCACAGCCCAATTATTAATTAGCCAACTTTGGGTGCATAACACTTCTCTTATACATTATACCAGTTAGGTCGAGGACACTAACTCATAGCAAGAAACTGGATTCGAACTCAGGTCACAAGCTCTGTCCGACTCCAACTCCTACTATTAAAGTATTCCTGGACGCAAATTATACCATGATCCCTCACCATAGTGTTCCTGTGAAGCATCATGCTCCTTCACAAAAAAAAAAAAAAAAAACTCAGCAACAACGTGCATGTCTCTCTCATCTCCTTTCTCTCTCCTCGCCTCTTTCTTATTCTCTTCTTTGCTTCACCGGTAACACCATCGATTATCTTATGTCAAATAAATACCATCATACAATTCGCCTTTCTTCGCTGGTCGTAATGATATGCATCATGTCCAAAAAAATCTCTTAAATGTTGATTCACCATTAAAGTCCGTCGTTTTTCTCCTTATGTTGGCGAAATTTCCGACATCATCTTGCCACGCTACAACTACCAAACTCTTACTCTCCTAGTCGCGATTCTAACCATACCTCTCACACAATGTTTGGATGCTCCAAGATCAATCCGCCATTAAAGCTCACCTTGTCCTTCAAGTATGTAGATGTGTTTGTGTTTTGTGTCTGTGTGTGAGAGAATAGTAAACAAATAGTTGTGTGGTAATAAGCAAATATTTGATGTATATATGAAAGTTAGTGAACAAATATTTGTGGACAAATGAAGAAATATTCAATGAACAATTAGTTGTAGAGTAGTGAACAAATAATTATGGCGTAATAAATAAATATTTAATGTATATATGAAAGCTAGTAAACAAATAATTGTAGGGCAATGAGCAAATAATCAGTGAACAAATAATTGTGGAATAGTGAACAAATAATTTTGAAATATTTGATGTATATATAAAAGTCAGTGGACAAATAGTTGTGTGATAATAAACAAACAATCAGTAAACAAACAGTTGTAGGATAATAAACAAACATTTAGTGTGTGTAAGCAGTGGCGTGTACTGTTCGTGGGCTTTCTACTGGTGAGCTATTTGTTTTTTTTTCTTTTTCCTTTTTTTAATATATGAGGTAGTATGGTATTTAACTAAGAAATAATCGTGAGGGACTATAATATAAGATCCCATCCCTGAGACCTTTGCTTAATTGGTTAGGAAAGCTAACAATGCTAGACAAGAATAAGGGTCAGTTTGGATTGATTTTTTTTTTTAAGAAAAAATACCTTTTTTTCTAAAAAAGTGACATTAAATTTACAAAAACTATTTGATTTGACTTCCAAAAAAACTGAAACTTTGAATAAAAAACTCAAATAGAATTTTTTTTTAAAAACCAAAATTTTTAAATTTAAAAAAAAATATTTTTTAAAAATTAAAAAAAAAATATTTTAAAAAAAGGTCAATCCAATACCTAGAAAGTGTATACACGGTACAAAATCAATGCGACAATAAAAAGAGAAACTATAGTCAACATTAATAAAAAAGAGAAATTATTTACTTCTTTTTTTGACAGTTAAATTATTGCATAATATAATAATATCATTACATTAAAGTATTTTATTACAAGAAGTGTCGACACTTTCTTGCTCCTCTCACGCACGTAAACAACTCCCTTTGACTTCCTCCTCTTCGCTTCTCATCTTCTTTACAATTATGTCGACATCAAGAAACACCCCCCCGCGCCATCCCCACCCCATCCCATGCTTACCCCCCACGGTTCAAGAAAGAAGAAAAAAACAAAATGAAAATTTCCACCTTGAAGAATCCCAGAAGCAAACTGCGGGATAAGAAATTTGTTGCCTCATTTCATGCCACACTCTTTATGTGAAGTCATCGCAGACTAGTATTTATACTCATTTATGTCTTTATTCTTGCATCATTTTGTACACACATATATATACGTATACATATACACACATTTATTGTATATATGTCTATTTTAGTATTGAAATTTGAGTTGTGCGGATAGTCGTATTGATTATACATATATATATAGAGAGAGAGAGAAAAGTTCTTTAAGAAGGAGAAGATAGACCATGTCATTCACTGAGGTGAGCCCTTCGATTTGTACTAAGCACATAATTGACTTTTGCCATTGTTTTGTTTTCTGTAACATTGTTTTGCTTCTGCCCAGGTGCATATTTTTGTCTTAGAAGTTCTGATTTTCACTGTTTTTTCTGAATTTTATTTGGGTATCTACAGGACCTATTGCCTTCGCTTTGGTTGAAGCAAGTCACAGAAAAGAGTCGAGATTTTCCAGGTAAGTTCTGCCACACCCTTTTCTTTTTGCTTGTTTCAAAATTGAGAATCAATGGATTGAGTGTGAAAATAATTCAATTTGACTTCTCTAATTTCGTGCCCTGGGCTGTCTTTCTTTTATTGCCCATTGCAAGTAACTTTCTATGTTTTAGAGGAAGTAGATGTTGTAAAGTTGCTACAGTTTGAAGCTTGGACACTCTAAATTCAATAGTTTGCAAGTTTTATGCTGCAGAACACATGAAACTCATTTGTGATTTATCTGTTTTCGCAGCTTGATTGCTTACTTAAGTTTTCTCTAATTCTGAAGTTTGGTGCTTGGGCTAAGATGGGGGTCAATTTTGCTTAGACATTACATTTAATTCTTTTGTAAGCCTCATGCTAATAATTATGTTCTTGGAAATGATTTTACAGTTGTGATGGTGGTTTGGCTTTAAAAGTTCCTTTCTTTGGCCTTATGGTTCTTGTCTTCAGTTCTGCCATAAAAAAACTGGTATATGCAGTGATGATACCAATCATCAGGGTGCATGGTTCTAACTTGTCTATAAAAGGTTTATGAGATCTAGTGTGCTATTTAACTATGATAAAAGAGGAGTATGATTGTATGTCACTGGCCCTTTTTCCTCTAAGTTTTATTTAGTCTCGAAAATGAAGAGAATCATTTAGCATTCAGTTCATACTTCTCCATCTTGAGTGCTTTTGTACTCCTTGGGGAAAATAAAGGCCCTTACACGAACATTTGTCTTTTATCTTTGTTAATGTTTTTGGCCTCTGAAAGGTTTCTAACTTTTTGGATTCTCTTTTGTTCTTCGGTTCAAAAAGACTCCGTTGTGCAGGGCCTTTCTCGTTCCATTTCTAACATAAGCTGTGCTGCTGAGACTGCAGTAAAAGGATGCCGAGATGAAACAAGTGCACTTGTCCTTAAAATAATAGGAATTGCCACCATCCTCTTTGCAGGAGTTTGTGGTGTTGCAATTCCATTAGTTGGGAAGAATCACCGCTATCTCCAAATGGACTCCAATCTTTTTGTGGTCGCCAAAGCCTTTGCTGCTGGTGTCATCCTTGCTACTGGTTTTGTTCATATGTTACCGGATGCAACAGAAGCATTAACTAATCCATGTCTGCCTGAAATACCATGGTCAAAATTTCCTTTTTCTGGATTCATTGCAATGATGGCCGCATTAGCTACATTGTTGGCTGAGTTTGTTGGGACACAGTACTATGAGCATAAACAAGAGACTCAGAGCCAAAGTTTTCAAGTTGATTCTGTGGATGCAGTATCCACTTCTGAATCAGGGAGTATTACATCAGTAGCACATATGAGTGTGGGAAAGGTATTTTGTGAAGAGGAAGGGGGTGCAATGCACATTGTGGGAATGCATGCTCATGCCGCTCATCACAGGCATAGCCATGGACAGGAAAATGGGGCTTGTCAAGGGCAAGTGAAGGAGCGTGAACACTGTCATTCACACTCTCACGGTTTTGCTGATAGAGATGAGGGAGGTAGTGCAAGGCACATTGTTGTTTCTCAGGTAATCTCTATATTTTTATGTGCTAGTATAAGACTTGCCATGTTAACAACCTTTCCTTCTTCCCCACCAAACCCATGAAAAGAAGAAATAAACAAAAAGGAATATAAAAGGTTCTTGACTGATGATCATCTCTACTCGGAAGATTTGGAGAACTCCAGTGTCTGTTGTTGTTAAGCTTTTGCTTGGATTCCATATTTATTTTCACTTTCCAGAATGCTGTCTCTTGGCAATCTAGTTCATATTTCCTTAAATGGAAGTGAGGGAAGAAACCCAATGTCGATCCTGAAATCTTTGCCCCAAATTTCATGTGTGGGTTATATTTTAGAAAGTTGTCATCTTCGCAAGGCATCGATGACACAATGAGCTTGGTTTTGAAATTATCTGATTGGGGTTTGAAATGTGAATTATGCCTTGCTTGTATTAGTTATTTCTTCTCTGCTATGATATAATTCTCATCCTACTGCTTTCATTTATTCAAGTAATTCTCATTTGTAGAATTGGCCTTAGATGGACGAATCAGTTTATCTGCTATTACAGCAAAGAATAGAAACTTACTAACCTGTGTATGTTTGTCACACCTGACATACATTTAAATATGTTATTGCAGAAATCCTATCTAGATTTTACGAGCCAATCTGCTAATAGTTTTGAAATACTACTTTGACATTCTACTCTTAGGAATAAACTAAATCAATGGGCTTGTAGAATGCTTGTCTATTTTATGGAGCATATATAGAAATTGATTTTCTTGCATTGTGATCTAACTCTGTAAAGTAATGTCTGCAACGTTGCTTATTGAAGCCTTCTACTGAGTAACTGAACTCCAAGTTCAGAGTTAGTTACCTTGTACAGGTAGTAGCACTGATTTGGTTCTAAAAGGTTACTTTTTACATCTTGTGCCTTTGAAGGTCTCTATTTGATTGTTTGTATTTGATGCTAATTTTGGACAAAAAACCAATGAACATGTTAAAAGATTGTGCTTTGGAAAAATAATTAATGATGAGGGAACGGGTTGCCAGTTGCAAGTTGAGGTCCGTGTACTTCCTTTTGTTCTGAAGTTTACCAAGTGTGATTCTTTGTTTCTATATGTGGCATTGAGCAATGTCGTTAATGCTCGGCTTTGAAATAGTTGTTCCTTTGGCTCTGAGCTTGTTGTCTTCTAGATATGGTGGTATGTAATTGCATTATTAGCTTCAAAACAATCTCAATGCTACTAGTCTGTGATCTCAATATTTTCCTCTGGTTGCAGATTCTGGAACTGGGGATAGTGTCGCACTCGGTTATCATTGGGCTTTCGCTTGGAGTTTCACAAAGTCCATGTACCATTAGAACCTTGATTGTAGCATTATCATTCCATCAATTCTTTGAAGGTTTTGCCTTAGGAGGCTGCATAGCCCAGGCCCAATTTAGGGCCCTCAAATCCACCTTAATGGCATTCTTTTTCACCATAACAACCCCTTCAGGAATTGCTGTTGGAAGTGGCATTTCAAAGTTCTACAATCGCAACAGCCCGAGAGCTCTGGTAATTGAAGGCATTCTTGATTCTATCTCTTCTGGGATTTTAATTTACATGTCTTTAGTTGACCTGATTGCTGCTGATTTTATGAGTAAGAGAATGAGGTGCAATGTAAGGCTGCAAGTGATGTCTTATTTTGCGCTCTTCTTGGGGGCTGGATTGATGAGCTCTCTAGCAGCATGGGACACTTGATTGTATCTATTTAGTTGCAAGTAGTTTTGCCTTTGTTTTATTACTTCTTTTCTAAGAATAGCAATTGAGAAAGGCATCACACGCACCCATATATACATATACATATATGTATATATATATATATATATACATATACATATATGTATATATATATATATATATATATATATATATATATATATATATATAATATGGGGTTGGGCAAGAAGTGAACTTAAGCTAATCTTGAAGTATTGTTGTATTTTAGTTTCCCTTATTGCAGAAGCAACATTTGCTTGCAATCTTTATTTTTCTTGTTCTTTTGATAAGCCGTTTGTTATGTTGCTCCTATAGATCATCAGACATTTTATATGATTTTAAGAGAACAAGCAGAAGTTCTCCAGTGGGCAACATTATTGTAACTTGAAGATTATAGATTTTTCCTTCCTCTGGAGAATTCTGGTTCTAGCTTTTTTGTTGTGCATAATTTGTTTTTTGGATAGCCTAGCGCATGAAAATTCATTTTGTTTTCTGAGTCTTAGGGAAGGGTTAGATTCACTTTTGAAACTTTCTTTTATGCAACCTCATTTGTATATTTGCTCCGCACACACCCGAAAAAAAAAAAACTCATTTGTATATTTGCGACAGTTGTTTCCATGAATCGAACTGTGTGATTTTCATATGATGGGAACTTCACTAAATTTGGATTGTGAAATGAAATGTGCGCATAGCCCATGACAATGCTGTAGATTGAAGTCTTCATAGTTCTTCTAACCCTTGTTATGTTTGCTTATTCTTAGTGGATTGGACTAGTTCGGGCTGGTTTTGTACCTGCTTGCGATTCAATAAAATCTTCCTTATCTCACAAAAAAAAAAAAAATTCATGCCCGAGGGGTGCCAAGCGTCCCCTCAACATTTTTTCCCACAAAAAGTTACTATACTAAAATTAAAGTAAGCTGGCACCCTCGACACTAGAAGGGGCAAAACGGATTGAAATATGTGGGTCGACCCACTTAACTTGCAAAGAAAGGGGGTTCAGATAGAGGATTTAATGACTCATCAAGCAAACGGTCAATCGAACTCAACCCGTCAAATAGCAGGTCAGGTTGGGTCAACTCGCGGTTGGCCTGCGAACCAGTCAAAATAACCCTTCTAGCCCGCCAAACACAAGCCGTGAACCTGCCTAACTCTCCAAAATGACTCAAACTTGCTCAACCAGCCAAAGCGACCCGTTTGACCTGCTAAAACTACTCGCCTAACCCATCAACCTATTACGATCGGTTTAAGATTTTAATATCCCACACCCGTCAGACAAACGGGGTGACTCGACTTGACTCACCAATTTGCCTAACCCGCCATAAACGGGTCAGGTCGACCCCGCAGGTACTTGTTTGCCAACTCTACTCGACACCCACTACTTTCACACGCTCATCATCAGCCAGGGTATGCTGTATTCAAGCCTCTCAAATTTTTTATTTTTTATTTTTTTAAACTTAATGTAGAATTCTTTTAAAAAAAATTAATGGGTTCCTTCACTAATTTTGTCTTTAGTTACTTTCCCAAAACAAAATTCTTAATTCGTAGTTGCTAGATTTATTGCAACCAAATATTCAAAAATAATGCAAACAACCTCGAACTAAAATCAATTTAAAATATTGACTAATACATTTTGGTTACGCCATAGAGTTTCCCGTTATCACTTACATAGATATACGTATTTAACAGTATCAATAATAAGTTGATTATTTCAAAATATGAATTCATGTCGATCATTATTATGAAAAGTATTTTTTATTCATATCCGCTGGAGTTACTTATTTAAGTCTTTTTGTATGTAATTATGAAGATATTATTTATGTATTGATATTACATATTATTGCGATTAATTTTTTAATTTATATAAAAAATTTATATATAAAAGCGTGCACGGGCTGATTCCAATTCCAGGCTCCGGCACTAGTCTTTTGTACCTATGGTCCGGTTTCCTTGCATTACTCGCCATGGTTGAATTAAATTACTAGTAAGCTAATTAACATAGATTATGACCACTTTTAATCTTCTCATGTTACTTTGGCTTAACATGTACGTGATGCGCCCACATCTAAATTCTAACGTATGCTGACTCGTCCCATATATATTTGAAGATTGGGCTGTAATTGACGTGGTCAGCTGCATTAATTTTAACTTACTATATATCTTATTGTTGTCAAAATCTTCGCGTAGTTATAGTTGGGATAATTTAATGCTCATTATCTTACGTGTACACAAACAAAAAATGACAATTTAATTGCATATTACACCTCCAGCTCAATCCTTCTCTCTCGTGAGATTCGGATCTATGTCATTACTCTTAAAAAAGTAATCTCAACCACTCAAACTATTTCCTATATTACACGTTAAACTTAACAAGCAAGAAATTTTTTTACTTGGTTACCTTTTCTCTATTCTTTTCCCCCCACTTTTGGTAACAAAGCTGGGAATTTTAATTTGCCTACAAAGATGCATGACATAGTTTGGGAAAGTTGAATTGCTCTAGATGATCTTGATGAAGATTATATATGTGCAATAGAATCCAGATTAGCAAAATTTAATACATTTATACTCATATTTATCCACTGATGTTGGTAATGGAATTAGAGATTAAGATAATTTTAGTAACTAAGATACAAAATACGAGATTTTTTTCTTTAAAACTCATATTCATCTGGCAATGTTGGTAATAGGAGATTAGTGTAATCTTAAAGATTAAGATACACAACATAGGATCATCATTTTATACTTATACTGATCAAGTAATGGTTCAGCGAGAAAAGAGATTAGTATAATCTTAATGACGAAGAATGACAAACGAACGGCACGTAATCTCTTCTCTGTATAAGCTTAGTTATCTATAATTTGTTGATCATTAATAACTAAATCGATTTTTATTCTTCCAAAAAATTATTTATATGAAGCAAAAATTACTTCCACTAAATGCATGCTTGTATCTTGCAAGTGTCATTACAATGAAGCAAAGATTTCCGATTGAAACTAATTTTGTGTTTGTTATATACTTATCTAAAATCTTAAATTTGAAAAGCACATAAATTTATATGCTCTACACATTTAAAGTTTTAGATAAGTATATAACAGACACAATATAAACTGAAGTTCTTTAAGTACATATTGTTTGAAACAATATTTTAAATGAAGTTCAGTATAAAATTTGTTCGATCTTCATCAAAAGTCAGAATAAGAAACATATATACATCTCCGCGCAAAAGAAATTAATTAGAACAAAATGCTCATCCTTCTGAAATTAGAATAGTTTCACTTTGCCTAATTTAGTTTCCTGAAAAGTTTGAGTCCCTAAAGAAGATAAGAAAAAGCAAGAAAGATATTATTCATTTTAAACTTCAATTAGCATAATGTTAATGACTAATAAGTTGTTTAATTATGTTTATTTGAATATTTATAAGTACTTAAAATAAAAAAATGACTCTCGTTAGTTTTTTATAAAAAGTGCTTATAGACCTTTAAAATGAACACGGCCAAACACTATAAAGTGTAAACAATCTTATAACCCATAAGCTTATCCATAGTTTGTCAAGCACTAATAATAAGTATATTCGCCAGCTAAGCTTACCAGATTATATGAATACAACATGAAAAAGATGAACAAAGATAACACTAAGAATTAATGCTCACTTTCAAGTGGTCCTATATAAAAATAAAAGTTACCAGTAAAGTAGAATTCCTACATATTTTCCTTTTTTCTTTTTCTCTGTTTAGAGTCTAAATTAAAAGTTATTCGATATCCTTCCTGGTTTGGTTTAGGCATAAATGAATGAAAAAGGAAAAAAGAAAGTGAAAACAACCATAATAGTGTATGAAAAAAGAAAAAAAAAATTGAAGGGTATTGAGGAAATATTTGGAGTAAATTGCTATGGACCCTCTGGTGGTCCTTTAAAAAAGTAAACCAAAAAATAATTTCCGTGTAATCAATGAAAATAAGCATATCCATCCTTCCAAAAAATCATCATTTTAAATTAATTGTTAACTGAAACAACAAATTGGTTTTTATGTTATAAAAGAGTCCAGTGCAATCTTAGAAGACCACAGGGGATTCATTGCTGTTTTAGACGATGACCACAAGAGAGTCGAATGCAATTTTTTAGAGGATCTATTTTTTTATTAATATAACGATTTTTTGAATCGAAAGAAATATACACTTGTTTTCAGCGATTATAAAAAATTATGAAGAAATTTTTTATGCTATAAAAGATCAAATATGCTTTTAAAGAATCGTAGGAGAGTCCATAACAATTTGCCAAATTGATTACTCAACGCTCAACGCAATCTTATTTTGTAATCAAACTTTTAATTGTTAGGAAAGAGCCAAAAGGTGACCCATGTTACCCAAAGATTTCCCATGCCATATGCGCCGTGCATTTATTGGGTTCTGGTAATCTAACGGACAAAGATTGCAGTCAGCGTGCGCACCCTTTCCACTCACACCCACACCCACCTAAGAGAAAAAAATTTAGTTTTGACTTTCCCTTGAACATCATCAGACCAAGATTTTGTCTTTGTCCCCGCGTCACATGAAATCATAGATTTCCGCCACGTAATGCGACCTTTGTCCCACTATCTTACGTGGCATTGTCCCCTCCACGCTGGCACCCCACTTTTGCACTTGTATAAATAGCCCCTTTAGTTGCACATTTACTTTCTTCATATGTTTGAGCCTCTTGACTCTTCACCTCTTCATCATACTCTGTGTTTTTGCTATCAAAAATGGAGGACAATGGTGGTGTAGTAAGCGAGCTAAGCGCGTTTTTATCGATATCGGACGACGATTTCTTGCCGCAGGAGCTGCATGATATAAAGGAAGAGATGGTGGAGGAGGTCATGCAAGAGCTTCTGAAAGAGATAAATGGTTGTAGTAATGGTATTGATGATAAGCGTGGTGAAGATAGTTCAATAGCTCCGGCGAGCACTCCGGCGGTTGTCGTGCCCGGAGGAAGCAAAGAGAGCTGTGGGGTGACGTACTCGGACTCGGCGTCGACGGTGATGGCCGGCATTGATTTGAGTAATGGTGCGAGCAAGGGTACTGGTGGTGGGGCTGGATCATCATCGTCGGTAGCGGTGGCAGAGGCGGCGCGGCTAGTGGGGACCACTGAGGTGTTTGCTGGAGTGGAGGTGGTGGTTCTTCAATCGGCGAACGGAATCGGGCCGTGGGTGGCGGTGGAGAGTGAGTCAACAAGTGATCAGCGTTGCATGCAGGGGGTTGGTGGTGGTGGTATGGAGAAAATGGACGGTTGTGATGGGATGGAGGTGGACGATGAGTGGCTCGCAAGAGTTCTCTGTTCAGGCACACTGGAGCTTGAGGAATGGTTATAATTAAATTATTCATCTTTTTATTGAATATTCTTGTTTCTCTAGGTTTTAATTAGCATCTCCTAATTAATACTCCTTAATTTTACGTCTAATTAGCAATTATACATAATGTAACTTGTTGCTTAATAGAATTACAGCTCTAGCATATGATCTTCCATTTGTCAAATGTCAGAGAATCACATGTAGTTATCTATATTTTATTATCTAAAAAGACGCATTCTTTTTATTAAACTCATTTTAAATAAAATCACATTAAATTCATTGTAAAGCTCTAACTTTATAATGGGGATGGACCTAAAATTTTAAATAAGGGGTGACGAAAGAGTACTCACACCAAGTTATAATTCGATTCAAGTTTTAATCCAAAATATAACTTGAAATAAAATTGAAACGAAAGGAGTGGTATACGAGAATTAGAGATTGAATTGAAAAAAAATGGTTTATGAGAATAAAAAAATGAAAAAAAAGTTAAAAACTGGAAGAGTCAAACAGTCAAAGAAGATTTAGAAACTGAACAGAAAAACCAAAAAAGGTGCCATAACTAAAAAGAAAACAGAAACAAAAACGAAGCAAAAAACTACAGCAAGAAGTGCCAAAACTAAAAGGAAAAAACGAAAAAAGTGCCAAAATTGAAAAGAATTAGAAAAGAAAAAGGTGAAAACACTCCTGCAGCAAGTGCCAAAACTATAAAAGCGAAAGTAGAAACATTGCAAGAACTATTGTAAGGCTTCAAGCAAAATTCAAATTTAAGCTACCAACCATTGATCAAACTTAGAGGGTGTTTGGCTTTGCCAAAAATGAAAATTGACTTGTTTGACAAATCTGTTTATAAGCAATGTAAGGCTACTTATAAGCTGTCAAAAGAAAAACAGGTGGGTAGCAACTTTTTTTTTTTTTTTTTTTGTGCTTATTAACACTTGATCAAAGTAAACAAAAAGACTTGTTTATCCTTAAAAATGATAAGTAAATTACAATAACATGTCTTTTTTTTTAGTTATTTTAACAACTATTGTTACTTATAAGTACTTATTTATTAAATATATCAATAGCTTAAAAGCACATATTATCCAAATACATCTCTACTTATTTATCAGTAGCTTAAAAGTAATTTTTTTACTTATAAGCAGCACCTGCTTATAAGCACTTAAAATAAGCAAAGCCAAATGGGCTCTTAAGTCATCCTTCTCAATTAGGGATGACCAAAAAATAAATACTAAAAATTTTGACTTCCAAAAACTAAAAAATATAAAAAAGAGGGACGGACACTACACTATGCGCCCCCACTTTAGATTTGCCTCTGTTATATAATAAGCACGTGATTTGTATCTAACACATACTCTAAATCAGTCCGTACCAATTAATATTTCTCATAGAGTTTAATGCACTTTGTTTCACAACCAATTCAAAAGAGGAAAATGAAAAAATTGAAGTGCAAGATTGTCAATTTGATGTCCTGAAATAAATATAAGGATAAGGATGCATCAAAAGACTGGATTTGTCTGAAAATAACACAAGCTTGCTATGTAGTTTAGCTCTGCCCTGGCTTTTTTCATCTTCTAGCTAGGATGTCTCATTATAGCCAGTTACTATAACAAGTTTACAGATGTCAATTATGGTGGTCATCATCAGGATACAAACTTTGAGAATGCCAGCAAATATGTGACAAGGAAAAGGTAATTTCTGCATTAATTTGTGATAGAGTTTAGTACTTTTCGTTCACAAGATGTATATAAAATTTATTACTTATATATATATATATATATATATAGTTCTGTTCAGCAAACATGTAATATTTTCTGTGTTTTTTTTATCAATGTAGTTTATTATAAAAGATCAACGCTTCTTTAAATGACTAGCAAAATTGAATCTAAAATAGAGATACAAAATTTATTGTGATTCAACGTAACAAAATGCGTCTAGTTATCACACCCTTCATTTATGTGTCCAGGGACAGCCTTTTATTAAATGTTAAAACAGGTATTTAAATTTTTCAAGACATGCTTGTTCACAAAGTTGTTAATTATACCCTTCAAATGGCAGATCCTGCAGTGCCATAATTTTATTGTAAGGTGTCCTTGTCACGGAAAGCAAAATGTGATGGTTACTATTTGCTGATCACTGTTTTATTTTTTGGTAACCTGTCCACTTGGTAAGTTTACAAAATTGTGCAGTTTAGTTATTAAATATCATTTCAAAGACTAATCAAATCCTTTAAGACTCATATCACTATTAAGTCAAAGTTGTATTTATGTTGAGGAAGTAGGTTACCTGAATTTACCTAAAGATTAATTACATTTTCTTATACTTTAAGTCAATTAAGAATGGTAAATGGTAGAGTTGTGAAATTGAGACCAAAATTATAATGAAATGGCTCAATCTAATTAATTACCACGTCATCCCAATATTGACGGCGGCGTTAAGAGCCCGTTTGAATTGGCTTTTTCATAAAAAGAACATATTTTCTGAAAAATCATATACTTTTTATAATAAGTATCTGATTTAGTTTTGGAAAAAATTAAAATTCTGAAAAAAAAATTCAATTTCAATTTTGTCAAGAAGTCGAGAATTTTAAATTTTAAAAAAAGCACGTTTCCAAAAGTTAAAAAAAAAATTTTTTAAAAATCAATCAAAACGAGTCTAAAGAGCAAAAAGATTCTGATTCTTATTGATTGTTAAGGTTTCAAACTCTCGCTTGATTGCTTTCTGTAAGACGAACGCATCTGCAGGTTTCACGTTTTGTGAGAAAAGGTTGCAGAGAATACCATTGAAAATGATCTGGTAACTACCAGTTTCTACATCATTTATTACAAAGAAACTTCCTTGAAATTCACTAGCAAGGTTTCTGTGGCTTCTATATACATCTACCCGACATTAATACCATTTTCACCAAGGTTGTACATTAATGGTTAATGTAACGGACTAGTAACAGATTCTTCCGTTTCTAATTTGCAATTATCTAATAGTGATTTAATGTGCGTGTTATTCTTGTAAGAGCTGTACAGGCGTGTAAATCAAAACGTCCTCTCATGTGAAAATCAATCTTATCATGTGAACAATCAGGTCTATTTTGAAGTTTTTCCTTTGATGCATGTCAATATGTACATTTTCTTTTGCTTTTTGGATCCAAGTCAGTATGTACGTTTCTGTTTCGTAATGCTCTCACAAGGGAATGACTTGGACGAGGCAGAGTATTCAGAAATAAGTGGTCAAAAAGCAAGTACATGTAGCTTCTGCAATTGCACATAGTACTTACACGTGGTCACTAATTTCAGTAAAATATTATTGCAGGGAAAGTATCAAGTATGCATGAAAATGATGGAGTGATGTGGAATTTGCCCAGCTGGTTCATTAATTTGAAGTCGAAGCTTTTCTCAGACTCCGTTATTGTTGATAGAACATGTTATCGCGGGAAACAAAAGTAAAAAAATTGCATTCATCAAGCCAGAGAGAAAGCAGAAGATGAGAGGGTATAACTTAAAGGAACCCCTTTTACTTGTGATTGATAACTCTCAAGTTCGAAATATTAATAGAGATAAGTGAAAAATTACTATTGATCCTCTTAAAAATAAAAATAAAGCCAAAGAAAGCAAAAAAGTTCTTGTTACTATACTATTATCTAACATGGAAATGCAATGTTATGTTTCTTTACGGCTTTGATCGTATATTAATTGAGAATCTACTAACAGGGAAGTATTGTCCGTGAATAAAAAGCGAATCGCCTCGAGTTTGCATGGCTAATATTCTTGTATATCAAAATATTTTTCCCCATATTCTCTTTTTGCCACATCTGACAAATGGTCTAGCTTGCGTCTCGTAGTTTTGCTATATGATCAAGTTCAAATTACTCTCTTTTGATAACTTTAAATTCTAATCAAAGTTCACTTGATCACCTCGTTGTTTAATTAGCATGACAAGGTGCCATATTTTGGATATATGAACTAAAATCTTAAGCTTAGCATATGATTGAATGTGCATGGATTCTAAAAAAAGTTACATATTTGCGATCACATATTAGTCAATTAGATTTTGGAATATATAGGTAAATTATTTTATTGTGTGAAATGATAAGGGATTCGTATAAAAGTGTATGGGTATCAATTCGTCTAGGCTTACAAAACCTTACAAGGCCTAAGCTGCGAAGTAATCTAAGGAGCTGCAAGGCCCAACAGAATTAGGTTAAGGCTACTAATGGGTGCCTAAGCATTGCTTAGGCGCGAAGCATACGATCAAGTCTTTTAGGAGCTCAATCCCTCAATAGGGAGGTCCTAAAAGAAATATAATATTCACCTTACCATAATCAAGACTTGGAAGAAACTATAAAAAGACGAGGGAACAAACTATGAGCACACACCTACATCAATATACCTACCAACTCCCGAATCTATCTTCTTCCCTTTCTTGGCTAGATATGGTCCGATGACTTCACTCGAGAGAGGGTTTTAGGCTTCCCATCCTAGACCTTAATTGTAGAATCATCCTTTACAATTTGGTGCCCACCGTGGGACTCATTGGTCTATAATAACATGAAGAGGCATCCTTTCTTTCAAACAATCCCAAGAATAATACTCATGGAAGCAAAATCATCGACTCAGGCTTTGTACGCTAAAATCGCTGGACTTAAAGACAGGCTGACATTCCAAACCAAGGAGGTAGATGATCAGAGAGAGCTAGTTCAAAAAAAGAATGAGAAGCTGAGGTCAAAGCTAGCCGGATTGGAGAAACTGTTGGCAACCCCTGTTACCCCGATCCTGCCTACAATTAACAAATTCGTTAAAGCACCCCGAAACGTATCCTTTATACCGTCATTAGAGACAATTGACATCGCAAGCCCAAACCAGAAGGCAATGGAGGAAAACTTATGCTTAGTATATAATTTAATGTGCATGGATTCTAAAAAAGTTGCATCTTTGCGATCACGTATTAGTCAATTAAATTCTGAAATATATAGGTAAATTAATGATAAGGGGTTTGTATAAAGCATATTTTCAAGAGTGCAAATGAGCGACAAATTGACTAGATGGCTAGAAATGTTAATAGATACTCTTCCTCAAAATTAGATAGTTGATCCTCGAACGTGACTCTATAATGTATTGTATTTGATATTTAAACCATAAGTGTTGCAAGTAGTTCTAAACTAGGGTTTTTTTGCTTGTAGGCTCCCTGTGTTTAGGCATAAATACACCGCTAGTCTCTAAATCATGAAACCACCCATACATGTTTGATTTGAAACCTGATTTAGTTTATAAAATGTATGATTATTAGATTTTTTGGATCAATAGGAAACATTTTATTAGATGTTTTAATTAGCTGATATAGATGGGACTTATATGTTTATTTGACCTCTAACATAATTTGAAAAATGTAGGGTTAGTAGACTCTTAGTTTTTCAAGTAACAATTTATTAAATGTTTTAATTAGCCTATGACAATTGTGTTTTTTAAAGTTTTCTTAATAACTTGAAATAAAAGGAATAAAAAAAGTGATGACATTTCATCACCTAAAGAGCTTATGTGCAATCTCTAAAGTCACACATTCTTTTGAGATATAACTTTATAAATATAGTATAGATTAGATTTGGCCTAAACAGGTTTTTCTATTTGGTTTTATGTTCAGAGTGGCTTCAACATGTGAAATTGCATCCAAATATGTAGTAAGGAGCTCTTTGGCCTCTTCACATGTTACTCAACTATCAATCATTCATTAGGGTTGGGGATGGGATGGAACTAATTAGAAGGGCAAGTCACGCAAGCAAAGCAGGGAAATGGACCGCAGCGTAACAACTAAGTATAGCCGGCCTATATTTGAATAAAAATGCCGTGTTGTCCAGCGGAGCTTAGAAGAAGGTGACTCACACAGACAGTTGACTCATTTTCAATAGAAAAGGATAGCCAAACCAACCCAGTTGGCTGGTCAATCTTCCTAATTTTTTGCAAGTCTTTCTATATGGTATGGTTCCACTCAGGGCATTCTATTGATACGATTGAGTTCGTTCAGAAAAGGTGGATAGACAAGGACTTGACTCATTGCCATCGATTCGAAGCAACAAATCAAAGTGTAAATTGATTAACAAACTACAAACCAACAGCCTCTTGCAAATTACTCTAGTATTGATCATCCACCAATAATGTGTTTATTTCATGTTACAGAAAGAAAAGCGGAATGTAAAATTCCCTATATTTTTAATAATGTGAACAAGAAAGTAAAGATAATAATGTCGTATTTCCTGAATTTAAATCTTCTCATAATATTATGATTTTATAAGATAGATTCAAAATTGTAAATATGTCAATTGATAGATTCAAAACTGTAAATATGTCAATCGTTAAGACCTCAGGCACCAAAAAGATTAGAGAAGAATCAAGGTATATTTTGAGGCAAATATTGTTCTTTATGATCTTACTTTTTTTTTGGGTTACGACTGTACAGACCAAATATTTACAATTCCAAAGAAGTTAATGCTTCCTTGACGACCCCTACAAATTAAAAACCTTTCTTTTGCTTTACACCCTTTTTCTTTGTTACACGTTTGTCGGAAAACAAACAAGAGTGCCAATTAGGCCGTAAATTATGAATTGCAATTACTACTTGGAATACATCGAATCAATTAACTCCCTGATCACCTAAAGTCAGTAGTTGGAGAGAATTTGAGAGAAATTACCTCTCAAACGCTTATTCCGCTATAATTTGACGGAACCTCTTTTGTAAAACACGCACACATATATGTCCTTCCTTGACGACCCCTACAGATTCAGAACCATCCCTTTGCTTTTTTTGCTTTTTTCTTAATTTTTTTTCTTTTTTTTTGGGTTATTTATAGAGATTCCTTGCACAAAGACTGTACACTGCAGTACACTTTTCACCCAACAGCTAATAGTCTAATAGTAAAAAAAGAAATAAGAAACTTTTATTTTGCATCTTTCTTCCCTTTTTTGTTTTTCCAATTTTTCTTCTTCTTTTTTCTCTGAGTTTTTCGCCCACCAAATTTAAGGACTCAACGTCATAATTACTGCAGCTTTCCTTGGGCTTGGAGGATATACATGATTGGTGCTCCATCCTAACACTGCAAATCACCTTTTTGGGCCAAGCCTTAAAAACTGGTATCTAGAGGCCCAACATCTACTATTTACACCACCCTAACCCAGCCCATCTTAAAAATACCCAACCGAACCCAAAATTGATACAACATTCTTGCACCCTAATTGCTATACCCTCTTACGTTTCACAACCATATTTTCATAAGCTCTTTGCGTAACTTTAGTTTATTGCTTCTATATATATATAACCAACTCTACATGTATGAACAGGTATCACTAATCTTTTCTTCTTCTTTTTTTGTTGCTATTCTTGGTGTATATCTTTTTTTTTTTTTTTATCCCGGGAAGAATTGGAGAAAGTAAATTCCTGAATTTGAGTTACTTTTTTTAATTTTAATTGCATTTGGATCTTTATATGCATTTGGGTACCCATATTTCCCATAAAAATTTAATCTTTCTCACTAATTTATGCACTTAGAAAGCTTGTTGTATGATGCTTTATGTGCTTGTTTTGAGGTTTAGCTGCTGATTTGATGCATTTTTCTCTCAGATTTTTGACAGCGTACAAAGGTAGGTATTTTGCAAGGCATTTGTCATTTTCTGAAGCAAGATGTGGATTATCTTCCACTAGTGCAAGTTGCATAGAAATCCCATTAAATGGCAGTGAGAATGAGAACAAAGAGGTTGATTTCGAGCTTTTGTTTCGCTCGTGCGCGGATTCTTATACTGTTGAACGGCTTCATGCACTTCTCATTGTGTCAGGAAAGGCAGAGAGTAAACACAATGGTACTAGACTTGTCAATCTTTATGCCCATCTCGGTAATATTTCATTGTCTCGTGGTGCATTTGAAAAGATATCAAAGAAAGATGTTTATACATGGAACTCGATGATGTCAGCTTGTGTTCGCTGTGGGAGATCCCGTGATGCTTTCAGGTGTTTGAACGAGTTGTTGTTGACTTCTGATGTTCGGCCTGATTTTTATACTTTTCCTCCTTTATTGAAAGCTTGTAGTAATATACATGAGGGGATAAGGTTGCATTGTTGGGTTGTGAAATTGAATTTCGAATGGGATGTGTTTGTGGCATCTACATTGGTGCATATGTATTGCCGGTTTGGATGCTCTGATGTTGCGCATAAGATTTTTATGGATATGCCTGCTCGGGATAGGGGTTGTTGGAATGCAGTAATTTCTGGGTTTTGTCAAAATGGAAAAGCTGAGGAGGCACTGAATATCTTGGATGATATGAAATTGGAAGGTATTCATATGGATGCAATGACTATTTCAACTGTTCTTCCTATTTGTGCACAAGTGAATGATTTTTTACGAGCAATATTGATTCATTTGTATGTCATAAAACATGGTCTGGAGTCTGATGTGTTTGTGTCTAATGCTTTGATTAACATGTATGCCAAATTTGGTGAATTGGGGCATGCACAAAAAGTTTTTGATCAAATGGTACTAAGGGATTTAGTGTCCTGGAACTCCATCATTGCTGCATACGAGCAAAATCATCATCCAGATGTTGCAATTAAGTTATATGGTGAGATGCAATCAAACGCAGTCGAGCCTGATCTATTGACATTAGTTAGCTTAGCTTCTACTATTGCTCAGACCAATAATTTTCTACCTAGCAAATCTATTCATGCATTCATCCTTAGAAGATATTGGATGACAGATCATGCTATAATTGGCAATGCAGTGGTTGACATGTATGCCAAGCTGGGTATTGTTGATTCTGCACGACTGGTTTTTGAAGAAATCCCTTGTAAAGATGTGGTTTCTTGGAACACGATGATTACAGGATATGCTCAAAATGGTCTTGCAAGCGAATGTATTGAAGTTTACTGCATGATGAGAGAATGTCAGGACATCATACCTAACCAAGGGACTTGGGTAAGCATTTTACCTGCTTATGCTCATCTCGGAGCCTTGCGTGAAGGGACAAGAACTCATGCACAAGTTCTAAAAATAGGTCTCCACCTGGATGTCTTTGTGGGTACCTGTCTCATAGACCTATATGGAAAATGTGGCAAATTGGATGAAGCAATGTCACTATTCGAGGAGGTGCCAAGGATGACTTCGGTTCCTTGGAATGCTATAATATCGTGTCATGCGATTCATGGGCACGGTGAGACATCTTTGCAACTATTCAAGGATATGCTCGATGAAGGAGTGAAGCCAGACCATGTAACATTTATATCTGTATTGACTGCGTGTAGCCATTCAGGGTTGGTTGATCAAGGTAGGTGGTACTTTAATATGATGCAGCAGGAATATAGAATCAAACCTAGTCTGAAGCACTATGGTTGCATGGTAGACTTGCTTGGTAGGGCTGGACATCTAGAGATGGCTTATAACTTCATTAGGAATATGCCTTTACATCCTGATGCTTCAGTTTGGGGTGCTCTGCTTGGAGCTTGTAGAATCCATGGAAATGTTGAGTTGGGTAAATTGGCCTCAGATCGCTTATTAGAAGTGGATCCAGAAAATGTTGGATACTATGTTCTCCTATCAAATATCTACGCAAATCTTGGAAAATGGCAAGGGGTGGATGAAGTGAGATCTTTGGCCAGAGACAAGGGACTAAAGAAAACCCCTGGGTGGAGCTCTATGGAGTTGAATGATAAGATTGAAGTCTTTTACACAGGGAACCATTCTCATCCACAGTGTAAGGAAATATATAAGGAGTTAGAGGTTTTAACAGCAAAAATGAGGAGCCTTGGTTATCATCCAGACTACAACTTTGTATTGCAGGATGTAGAGGATGAGGAGAAGGAGCATATCCTTTCAAGTCATAGTGAAAGGTTGGCTATTGCATTTGGGATTCTCAATACTCCTCCAAAAAGTACCGTACGGATTTTCAAGAATTTGCGAGTTTGTGGTGATTGCCACAATGTGACTAAGTTTATATCAAAGATTACAGAAAGAGAGATTGTTGTAAGAGACTCCATCCGCTTTCATCACTTTAAGGATGGAGTTTGTTCATGTGGGGATTTTTGGTGACACATGACAGTTTGGGTTAAGGGTAGTGTTAGCTGTCGTGATCCCAGTCCTTGTAATTCTGTTGTTACTAGTATTTCCAACGCTGTTTCGCTAGCTGTTTCTAGCACATAGGAAGAGAAAGGAGATACTTGAGGAGAAACAGGAACTGGAAATATCTATCAAGGAGTGCAGCCAAGGCTCCTAAAATATTTACTTACAGGCAGCTTGCATCTTTTGAAGGCTACTCGCAGTTTCAGGAAAGAAAATCTACTGAGGACTGGAGGATTTGGGAGTGTCTACAGAGGGGTCCTATCAGACCCTACAACAATCATAGCTGTAAAGAAAATTAATGCAACTTCAAAGCGAAGTTTGTTATTCTTCTAGAAACAGGTCATTAGGTTACTTATCCAAGTAGTTTCAAAATTGTTTCAAGAAATCCAAGTTGTCGTATTTATTTGGCATGTTGCATTTACAGAGAGCGGTTCAGTTAAAGGTTCCTTCAGAAAGCATAATCTTTCTTGAGATGAGAATGTAGGAAAAGAACTAATGAAGTGATATTATTCACATCTTTGTAACAATTCTTTTGTTTCTCTTTTCCTGAGAGTATATATAGGAAAGCTAGTTAAAACTCTTGCTTTACTGCTTCAGTTTAACTGAACCATTTCAATCATCAGAACATATGTCACATTATATGCATTAACATGTGAATCCATTTGATGATACAAAAATTTCTGTCCAGGTTACGTACAAGTACTTGGTGGAAATTCGCACAATTGGTCGCCTTGGCACAAGAACCTGGTGCAGCTGTGAGGATGGTGCCATGATCACAGGCAACGCCTAGTTTATAATTATATGTCAAACGGTAGCCTCGACCAGTACATTGGTAAGAGTTGTCTCAACTGGAACACTAGATACAAGATACTAACAGGACTTGCTTCTGCAATTGTATGCCTCCATGGGGAATGTGGTGCTCCTTTTGTCCTCAGTGATGTGAAGCCTAACAATATGATGCTAGATTCTGATCACAATGCTCTTCTAGGCAACTTTGGCCTTGCAAGATTACTCCAGAACAATGACTTTGTTACAATCCTGAGGTCAATTAAACCGGCAGGGGTACACAGATCCGATGTATATAGCTTTGGAATGCTTGTCCTTGAAGTGGTCTGTGGGCGAAGATCCAGGGGGATAATGGACAAAAATAGTTTGGTCGATCATCTCTTGGGCTCATATGAAAGACACGAATTAGTAACATTTGTGGACCCATTGCTTGGAGGTGGTTTTGACAGGGAACAAGTGACGAGAACATTGATTGTTGGACTAGCATGTCTGCTTCCTGACCGGATGTTTCGACCTAGGATTAGAAACATAGTCCAGATTTTGATGAATCCAGATGAGCCCCTGATGAAACTGCCACAATCTTGACCAACTGCAGTGTGTATTTCGTGCCATTCTCCTACCAATGCTGACTACAGCAGGTTTTGGCTCCACCAGTGCTCCTGTTAGACGGACTTCTATGGAGTCTATCCCTGAGTTCACCATCCAATCTGATGCATGATAAGAATATGATTGCTTAATTGTAGCAGATTGATATACAAGACCTTGAATTGTAATTAAACTAATAATCATTCTTTTTCTTTTCTCCCCCAGGAATTTAATTGTAAAGTCTAAGTTGACATTTTCAGTATTAGTGATGCTATAGGCTAATAGTTATGTTTCAGATTATATTAGATACGATAGGATTTAGATGAGTTAACAAGACAGGCAATAGTCAATACACTATCTAATACAGAACGCGACTGCAAAAAGAGAACAGAGCTAAGCATGGATTTGATTTTCTGTCCAAGATCCAGCCTGTTGCAGATGATTTAGTCTTGCAGCCTCATAATTCGTTTCTCCTTGAAGAGATGCTTTCTTCCTTCTTAAATTAAAAACTTGTTGCTTAATAAGTATTTTACATGGCTTTGACTGGTCGTTTACTTGAGAAACCTTTACTTCTTCACTAAAATGGTCACTACTTTTGCTTGACACAAGTAAAATTGGCTTCCTATTTTGTGGTGGAAAAGGTGCAGCACTGATATAAAAGATAAAGAAGTTAGAAAAACAGTGATAACCCAACAGTACAAGTGGGAGTAGTAAAAGGGGTGGGGTGATATCAAGTGGTTGAAATTGTGCCTCCTCGCGTCACTGCATCCACAAGAACGGAGTGCGTAAGATTTTTCGTATCCAGGCCTTATTCACAAACTGGAGCACTGCCAAAAAAATAAACAATAAGACAGAGAAGACAGAGCAGCTGCACACTTGCCAAGGAGTCCGTCCAAACCGATGTTAATTTAGAAAAAAATTATAAATTTAGAACAAGAATTCGTAAGACTACAATAAAAATTTGTAGTTCTGCAAACTTTTTATTTTAGACTTACAATAATTTTTATAAACCGATGAATTTTTGTTTTAGACCTATAATTATTTTGATTGACATTACAAATTTTTCTAAAATGTCCTAACAAATTTTTGTTCTAGACTTATAAATTTTTATTTTAAACCTACAAATTTTTTTATGGACTAATATTAATACAAATGGATGGAAAAGCTTCCTCAAGCAAACTAGTGAAAGCTAAAACTGACGTACCAAAACAAACAAAAAAAAAAAAAATCAGTAAAGAGACGTGTCAGGAACTAGCTCCAATCCATAACTCCGATAACAACGCAAGGATGGAGAAATTTAAAAAAGTGGGGGCTTGGAAATCTATTGCACTAAAAAATCTCCATATGTGACTAATTGAAATTAATTTCTTAATGCAATTTACATAAGTATAGGTCGTGTTCTGATTGGGGATAGCAATAGTACTCTACCTTCATTTTGCTCCACAAGAGTATGCAAGAGTTAAGAAACCCTGTTAGAGGTGGAGCAGGGTTTTTTGCCCTTATCTCGATACAAGACATAAATAAAATGGTTAAAGTCTCTAATGTGAACCCTGAAGACCAAAGTTCAAATTTCCTATGTCTTTGTGTTAAGATTTATTTATGTGTTGTCAATAGGCAAGGTTTTAACAAACATGAGTTTTAATTCTGGTTTTATCCCGTTGTCTTACCCCGTGACCTTTTTTATTGATATCCTATGAGGACAGGGTGGGGTTTTTAATCTAATGGGACGGGGATGGCACCAAGGGTTTCCCCCAAGGGTAAAAATTTTTCTATCAGATGTCGAATAGAAGTTGACAAATTTTGCCCCTACCCTGTTTCATTATCAACACTAGTTTCCTTACTTAAGAGATAATAGTTGGTGGATATGAGAAAAAATTGTGGATGGATCGAATTAAGCAATGTGTGACTTCTTATAATTGAATGGTAAAGTAAAATTTTTTCCATTTTTAAACAACATAAAAAATATATAAATCTAAATAAAGCTTGTCAACTAAAATTACTTCAGCTTTTATACTGATTAGTTGTGAATACAACAAAAATTACGAAATAAAGAAAATTGAATGGTGTGTGGTGCTATATGTCTGTCTTGCTTGCTTGGCCAGCCATGTGTAATGAATCTCTTTAATCCTAATAAAAATATTTTAGTTTAGATCGAACCATATCTAGCGAGTTGTTAAATAGTATATTTGGTGCGTTCATGGGTCCCTTGCGCTTAAGGACTTGTATATTAGTTTTATTCTGACAATTTTTTCATTATTATTTTCATATACTTTTTATATTAGTTTTACTCAAGCGATTCTTTACTTTTCCACCTCATATTTCATGAATACTCTTTATTTTAGTTAATAATTATTTTAATTAGTAATTATTATAGTCAATAATATTAGTTAGTTAAATTGCTAGAGTTTATTATAGATATGATTTATAAGATAAAAGTATAAATAATAAAAGTAGAAGGTTAAAGTTAAAAAATTTAGCTTTTTTTGTCTTTTTTAGTCATTAACAATCAATAATATACTCGTTTGTAAGAGGAAAGCGGAGCGGAAAGCTAATTTCCACTTGTTGCATTTGGCATGGAGTTCCAAAATAAAGAGGCCTAAAGAGACTTGTTGGAGGACATCCTCCATGTTTATATTTTACTAAACAGTAAATATAAGGAGGTAACTAAAGACAATCTCACTAGGCAAAACCTTGACTACCCATGTGTGAAATATTTTCTTGTCATTGTATTATAACAATCTAAAAGTGTTTAAAACAAAAAACCCCAACACAGTGTTTGGATTGAGGGGAAATGGATCATGAAGGATTTTTCTTCCCCTCCTTTAGGTAGCTGATATGAAGAGATGCGATAAAAGAGAAATGTATAACGGGGTCGAAGCTTGTCACGCTTGGTGCCCTAGTCCCTTCGATAGGGCTAGCCAACCACATATATTGACAAGCACAGAACATAAAATATACGATGGAAGCTTATTGCTTACATAGACATTACGCATTAGTCCCCCACAAAAATGCTTCTTTTGTGGGAAGAACTCCAGGACAAGGGACTTAGGATATAGGCAATTGTCACTTTTGGGACAGAATGTGACTTATCACATTAAAAATTAAAAATTAAAATGATTTTTCTCAATTTGGGGCAAATAGAAAGGGGAAGGAAATCTTTAGACATAAAATTCCTCCCTTTCATTGCTTTCTCAACTCAAATAAAAAAAATCGCAATATTTTATAATCATCTCCTTCACAACTTTTTTCTTTTAAATCCAAATAAAAATTAATTCTCTCTTTTTCTTTTCTTTATAATTCTATTTCTTCTTTTTTTTTTTATCATACTCTCTTTCCCTAAATCGAAACATAGCGCAAAAGTGAAGATATTTGCATAATTTGGGGATTTGAAAATAAATCTTCCAACAAAGATCTACGCAACTAGATTCATGGATTCCAGACAATCCTGATGTCATCATGTGTATTAATTTAATCTTGCGCACCTCGCTGACATCATACTACACATACCAGCAACCCCGGGAAGATCCTGGCCCTACGATCACAACTGGGCCCAAAAAGAAACGAGATCACAACTTTCATTATTAGCGAAGAAGCTATGCTCAATTACAAGATTACACCTGTCCAAGTTTTATTATTGATTTATTTCTTGAAAAAGAGATGCAAAAAGTTTTGACCAAAAAAAGGAAAGAGATGAAAAAGAAGAACCGTGGGATTGACCCTCTCTAACTCTGATCCGACGGCTAGTTTAAGCCTAAGTTTGTGACATGCCCACCAAACTGGACCCACATTCTTTTGAAAAAGATTCACCCACTATCTTCAGATCTAGAGGTTGTTTGCTTGTGCCTATTTTGAGTGTTTATATGCACTTAAAACAAAACACTCAAACATAAGTATTTTTTATTGTTTGAATGTTTATAAGTACTAAATAAGTAAAGCCAAATACCCTTCTAATGGTGTATCAAAATGGAAAATGAAAAAGAGGTAAAAATTAGAGAGGAAATATTATATATATATATAGTTGTTTTCTGAATTCCCGTAATGCATTTTAGGATTCATTTGGTTGTCATGTTGAAAAATATTTTAGAAAGAATACGTAAAAAGTGTGTATGATCACAAGATATTTTTCTTTGCTCATAATTATTCTTTTTATGTCGATGGATCTTTTTTTAATTCAACTTATTTTACAATGTTACCAAATATTAAAACATTACAAAAATATTTTTAAGAAGAAAACTACATAACAAAGAAATCGAAACTTAGATTTTGTTTTTTCCTTTAAATAGTTGCTACAGAATATCACAATATCTTAATATTCAATGATGCCTTTTATAATTTATTGCTGGCATTATAAGTATATGTAAGCCTTATTGGTTCAAAATGTTTAGATTGAAGCAATATACCTTCATATGTATATGCTCGGGGTCGGGGATGCTTCTTTTTTCTGTTTCGTTTTTGTAATACAATGTTTATTTCTAAGATCGTAAATGTTTAAATTCAAAGTAATATATTTTTAATAAAACATATTTTAATATATTAATAAAATTTTAACAAAATTAATAAACTTTAAATTATTTAAATCTAATAAAACATAAAAAAAAATATAGTCCACAAACTAGTTCCACATATGTATCTCATGTTTATCCATATATCAGATTAAACAAGATGATATGGTTTCCGAATTGTGAGGTGAACAATTGAGATAAGCCAAACATGAAGGAGAATCTGCCAGGCAAGATTCTCAAATATCACAAAATTCCCTTAAACAAAGATCCAAAAGATATATATATATATATATATATATATATATATATTTTTTTTTTTTGAGGTCTCAGTTACATTTGCGTTCATATATTTCCAAATCCATTCAATTTCATCCACTGAATCTCAATGCATCCCCATTCTTTCCCTTCCATACATTTTACAGAATCTCATCAACACATACAAACAATTTTACTCAATTTTATATGCACCTATATATACATACATATATTTAAGACCCCATAAAAATATTATATATATATATATACACGATTTTTTTAATGGGTGTGTTGCGTTAGTCAAAGGTTAATCAAATTACTCATTGTAAAAGACTATTTATCATTTTTATTATTCTCACGTTAAATATAATCAAGCGTTTGAAAGAAAAAAAAAGTGATAAATTTAATATATAAATCATTGAAAGGCAATATAATTTTTATATCAATAAAAATAATAATCTAATATTTATGTTCGTAAATATAATATTCCACACGTTAAAAAGTTATATAAGACAAATTAACTCAATAATCTCTTATCTTTTGTGTCAAAGTCTTTTGCTGTGTATGTTTGAATTTTATTTTAAGACACTTATCTTATTTGACAACTTATGTAAAAAAAATTATTTGTTATTAATTTATTATAAGACATTTATAAGATACTTTTTCATAAGATGTGCTATTTGTACTTATAAAAAATTATTATAAAATACTTTTCATAAGATGTGTTATTTTTAGTTATAAAAAATAAATTAGGTTTATGATACTTATATCAGTTAGAAAACAATTAAAAACAAAACTTTAAAAATATAAAAACTAAAAATTAAAAAATTAAAGAAAATTAAAAAATAAAAAAATAAAAAAATATTAAATGTTAAAAATTAAAGATTAAAAATTCAAAATAAAAATAAAAATATAGAAAAATTTTAAAAATTTAAAAATTAGAAAAAATAAAAAGTGTTAAAAATTGAATATGAAAAAAAATAAAAAAAAAAGATTAAAAATTTTAAAGCAAAAGTAAATATTAATTAATATTTATATTTTATAATTTATTATTTAATTATAAAATTAAAATAATATAACTCAAAATTAATAACATTATTATCAAATTAACTTATAACACCATTTCAACTTATAAATCAAATAGTTATTGTATCAGACATTTATTTTTTATAAAATATTTATCAAAAAAAATACTTATCAGATTTTAAATTTGAGGTAAAATTATTCCAAATAGGCTATTTTATATATGCTTCTATAGATTAAGCATTGGATCGAATTTGCAGTCTGCAGACAAGAAGTACACCGCACGTGACCCAAAAATCCCTGTCTTTTTCCTTAACCTAACGTGCTCTTCCACCCACCACCACCACCAGATCTTGAAAACATATTTTATTTGCATTTTAAACTTAAAAAATAATTAAAAAAAGTTGAAAAAAATAACAGAAAAAGAAAGTTGAAAAAACATCAAATTTCTTGAATACAAATATATACACACACGTATACATATATCTTTATGTGTTTGTATGTATATATAGAAAAGGTGCCATCCTTAACGAACCCATTAGCTCCTCTACCACCACCCACTCTTTTTTGCCTTTGTTTTTCCTTTTTCCTCTATACTTGCATGTAATAATAATAAGGAAGAACTCAAAGGGGCAACTGTTGCTCCATTTCTGTTCCTTTTTCTTAGATTTCTTTCTTTCATTAAACCCCATTCTTCGGGGTTTTTTTTTTTTTTATTAGACTAACTCCTCCAACAGTTTCCTTATTCTCGAAAAAATGGAACGGGCGCGTAAGCTCGCGAACCGAGCCATCCTGAGGCGGCTGCTATCGGAATCGAAGCAGCACCGTGGCAGTGACCCATTGGCTTTCACGTCTCATTTGCATTTGTACAGGCCTTCAAGGTACGTCTCCACTTTGTCTCCGTACTTGTTCAATGCTCAGAGATCCAACAGTGGAGTTGGAGGGAACATGTTGTATTACCACCATTTGCACTCACAGTCACAGCAAGTTAGATCAATATCAGTGGACGCATTGAAGCCGTCCGACACGTTTCCTCGCCGGCACAACTCGGCCACGCCGGAGGAACGGACCAAGATGGCTAAGTTTTGCGGGTTTAATAGCCTGGACGATCTCATCACCGCCACCGTGCCTCAATCTATCCGTCTCGATTCGATGAAGTTTGCGAAGTTTGATCAGGGTTTAACGGAGGCGCAAATGATCGAGCACATGGAAGAATTAGCTTCGAAAAACAAGGTTTTCAAGTCGTTTATTGGGATGGGGTATTATAGCACTCTCGTCCCACCTGTTATCCTAAGGAATATTATGGAAAATCCGGCTTGGTACACGCAGTACACGCCGTACCAGGCCGAGATTTCGCAAGGGCGGCTCGAGTCCTTGCTGAATTACCAGACCATGATTACGGATCTAACCGGAATGCCAATGTCTAACGCGTCCTTGTTGGATGAGGGCACGGCCGCGGCGGAGGCAATGGCCATGTGTAATAATATTCTCAAGGGGAAGAGGAAGACTTTCATTATTGCTAGTAATTGTCATCCGCAGACAATTGATGTGTGTAAGACTAGAGCTGATGGTTTCGATCTTAAAGTAGTGACTGCTGATGTTAAGGATATTGATTATAAGTCCGGGGACGTTTGTGGGGTGCTCATTCAGTACCCTGGTACTGAGGGGGAGATATTGGATTATGCGGAGTTTATTAAGAATGCGCATGCTAATGGCGTCAAGGTTGTTGTGGCGACTGATTTGTTGGCTTTGACGATGTTGAAGCCTCCTGGCGAATTGGGGGCTGATATTGTTGTTGGCTCTGCTCAGAGGTTTGGTGTTCCAATGGGTTATGGCGGTCCTCATGCAGCTTTCCTGGCTACATCCCAAGAATATAAGAGGATGATGCCGGGAAGAATTATTGGTGTGAGTGTGGATTCCTCGGGAAAGCCTGCTCTGCGTATGGCAATGCAAACAAGGGAGCAACATATCCGAAGGGACAAGGCTACAAGTAACATTTGCACTGCTCAGGTAACATTGGTTTCCCATTTTATCAATTCTTTCTTTATAGTGTTCATTTTTAGGTTGTTTACATTCTTGATGTTATTGAAGAAGTCTGTGTTGTCCTAGTCAAAATTAAAAATTGTACTTTTGTATACAGAGTATTACATGGAAATACAAGGAAATTAAGCAGACTCATTATCTGCTATTCTAGTAGTCATGACAACACCCTCTCAGATAGGCCTGTGGCGATGTCAGACGTGTTGCCTCTTTCAGAAGTTTTTGTCGATACTTGACTCTGTATTGATTTTGTTATATCCTATTTTGTTATGCAGGCACTGTTAGCCAACATGGCTGCCATGTACGCTGTTTATCATGGACCTGAAGGGCTTAAAGCCATTGCCCAGAGAGTTCATGGTCTTGCGGCAACATTTGCAGCCGGATTGAAAAAGCTTGGGACAGTAGAAGTGCAGGGAGTTCCTTTCTTTGACACGGTGAAAGTGAAATGCACTGATTCAAAGGCTATTGCTGATGCTGCTTACAAGAGTGAGATGAATTTGCGGGTTCTAGACAATAACACTGTAAGTCTGCTTTCCACTATGGTCTGCTTTGCAAATTATAAGTTTAGATTGCAGATCATTGGAGGTACTTTGTCTTTCAGATTACTGTTTCTTTTGATGAAACAACCACCTTAGAGGATGTGGACAAGCTATTTAAAGTTTTCAATGGTGGCAAGCCTGTAAGCAATCCATCTTTTGCCATGTGATTAGACTTCTTGAAAGGAAATTATAGTGGAGTACCTATTCTGACTTTTATTGTTATTTCAGGCGAAATTCACAGCTGAAAGCCTTGCACCAGAAGTTCCGAATGTGATCCCTGCTGGGCTTGTGAGGGAGAGTCCATATTTGACTCACCCTATATTCAACTCGTATGCCTTGCCAATTAAAATGTCAATTATCTACAGTACATATCATTTGTGCACGAGCGACTCTAACTTTCAATTTGATTTCTAGGTATCACACAGAGCATGAGCTGCTTAGATACATCCACAAGTTACAATCAAAAGACCTGTCCTTGTGCCACAGCATGATTCCCTTGGGATCTTGTACGATGAAATTGAATGCGACAACAGAGATGATGCCAGTGACATGGCCCAGCTTCGCAAACATTCACCCTTTTGCTCCTCAAGAACAGGCTGGGGGTTACCAGGTTGTTACCTGTGTTTTAAGACCCTTGATCTCATTTTTTTAATTTTGTAGAGCAAGGAAAAGCTTATAATTGTGACCTTCACCTTTCCAGGAAATGTTTAATAATTTGGGGGAATTGTTATGTATGATCACTGGCTTTGATTCATTCTCCTTGCAACCAAATGCTGGTGCTGCTGGAGAGTATGCTGGGTTGATGGTTATCCGTGCATATCATAAGGTATTATGACCCAATTCTATAAATGAAGTATTCCATCTCTGAAGTAGATAAAGCATTCCTACTGCCTGCTGTGCGGATTATGTATTCTGCTTACAGTGGGTGCAGTAACAGGCTTCCCAAAGCTTTTCATAATTCCCCAAGCAAAGAGATTCACAAAGATCAATCATTGGTATTTTGAACTTCACTTTGTGGTTGGACTTTGTGTGGAAGACCAATTGAGGAGAACCAGTTTTATCTCTATGTTTTTTGGGCTTTGCTAATTCCTGACACTCTACTTGGAAATATCCTGGATGACAAAAATTGAAAGGCTAATTTGATCTTTGTGATTTCGTAAAACTTGAATATAAAATATGCTAAAGCATCCCTGAATTCTAGAACTTCTAGAACAAGATCATTTTATATATGCGTGTTCTATACTTTGTTAGACCTGAGTTATATCCTATTTGTGACTATCCTTACCCTACTAATCCTTCTGATATACACTTTTGTTCTACTGTAGTCAAGAGGAGACCATCACCGAAATGTATGCATTATTCCTGTATCAGCACATGGAACAAATCCTGCAAGTGCTGCTATGTGTGGAATGAAAATTGTCTCTGTTGGAACTGATGCCAAGGGAAACATCAACATTGAAGAGTTACGAAGGGCTGCAGAAGCAAATAAGGATAATCTAGCTGCCCTTATGGTATTTGTAATATCTTTTGAGTTTATAGGTGTTCTTTAAATTGTTGCATATAGTGTTAAGCTTTTATGTAATTCTGTTCCCGAAAATGCTAGGTTACATATCCTTCGACCCATGGAGTTTATGAAGAAGGTATTGATGAGATATGCAAGATAATTCATGATAATGGCGGTCAAGTTTACATGGATGGAGCAAACATGAATGCACAGGTGTGTTTTGTACTTTGTTTTTCCTGCACTTGCTTTCGTGGTCAAAATAGTTCTTTTACAATTAAGAGCATCAGCACTCGAAGAGGGACAAGTCCTGCATGAATTGAGCAGTTCTCGGAATCTCATTTAGTAGGCCAGTGGATGTGATATCAAGAGTTCTTCTTAAATTTCATGTCCATTTCAAACATTACCTCTTCTCCCACAGGGGCATATCATTGTTATCTGTTTCTTAAATACAGATTGTATGAACTTAAGTCAACTGTTTCTGTGACATTTGAACTTCTGTAATTGGAGATGCATTGCCTAGTTTCTTACACGTGTTTCAGTGTTCATCAAATTTCAACTTCCAAGAACCCTGTGCTTTTCCACCCTCAAGACCTATGTCGGTTTTGGATGAGATATTTCTTTAGCATACACGCATATCGGCATCTGCTATTGTTATTGATCGGTTCTATTTGCAATTCTTTATGCGTCCGCTTCCCAACTCCGCAAAAAGCGGACAAGCGTTTTGGATTTTTTTATTAGTTTGTATTTATCTCTTCTTACAGGTCGGTCTGACAAGTCCAGGCTTTATTGGAGCGGATGTTTGCCATCTCAACCTCCACAAAACATTCTGCATTCCCCATGGTGGTGGTGGCCCTGGCATGGGTCCCATTGGTGTGAAGAAACATCTGGCACCTTTTCTACCATCACATCCAGTGGTAAGCACTTTTTTTTTTTTTTTAAATTATTATTAATAAACCCCCACCCCAACCCAATTCCCTGTCTCCCATGGGATTTGAACCCGGGTCATCAGCTTGGAAGAGAGAGTCTTAACCACTTGATATCCCTGATACACACTAGTTTAGAGCTGATCACTTTTGCATCAACTTTCAAAGCTAAGACTGGCCATGCTAGACCCTAATGTTGGCAGCTCTTTCACTAATAAATAAGCCTCAAAGTGTTTCAAAAATTAATTATTTGCCCCATCAAATTTTCCTATGGTAAAATATTCATCAATCAATGCCTAGTGGTTTCTGAAAAGTTTGAATGTACTTTGCTGTTAGATAGCTGCAGATTATTGGAGTTTACATGGTTGTATAGATTTTACTCCTTAAAGCAAAGCTTTATCTTTATCAGCTTAACATCTTATGGCAGCAATGTGACTTCTCTGTCATATCACATTGCAGGTGCCTACTGGAGGTATACCACTGCCAGAGAAGATTCAGCCCCTTGGTACTATCTCTGCTGCGCCTTGGGGCTCTGCACTCATTTTACCAATATCATATACCTACATTGCCATGATGGGATCTAAGGGACTTACAGAAGCATCGAAGGTAGCCATCTTGAATGCAAACTACATGGCGAAGCGTTTGGAGGTCCGTGCTTCTATCTGCTTAACTGCTTTTCTTTTGGACAATGAGAGCTCTTGAAATGGGATACAATTTACTCTCCTAGCCTTTTCCATTTGAAAACTCTTTTGTTCTTCACAAATCAATTTGTATCACTTTATGAAATTGATGTTCTATATACATGTTCCCTGGTAAAGATATTCAAATTAGTGCTTCTCGTCTATTCAATTATGAGGTTCTATTTTACAGTTTCTTCAAGGAACCTTTGGCTAAAATTTCTATAAATATACAAAGCAGTTGATAACTTTTGCTTTCTATTTACAGAAGTACTATCCAGTTCTGTTCCGTGGTGTGAATGGAACAGTTGCTCATGAGTTTATTATTGATTTGAGGGGTTTTAAGGTAATAATCAGTGAAGATCAATGCCTTCACAACTTTCTTTTCCCTTATGGTATATTATTTACTTCTTGCATGTTACTGTTGTAGAATACTGCTGGCATTGAGCCTGAAGATGTTGCCAAGCGTCTCATGGACTATGGATTCCATGGACCAACAATGTCATGGCCTGTCCCAGGCACACTCATGATTGAACCAACTGAAAGTGAAAGCAAGGTATACAGTATTGTTTGTCAAATTTAGGGAAGAGAGTTAGAGGGAGTAATAGACTTATTTCTTTCTAATATTGAGGCCATGGTCATTCCTCTTGCAGGCCGAGTTAGACAGGTTTTGTGATGCTATGATCTCAATACGAGAAGAAATTGCTCAAATTGAAAAAGGAAAAGCTGATGTTAGTAACAATGTCCTCAAGGTAAAAACGCATTTTCCTTCACTGGGGTTGGTGCTTTAAGTCTCATTCTCACAATTTTGTTTCATGTAATTATCATTTGTTATAACACTTTTCATTGGATTTGGCAAATATAATTAGCTACTAACTGCTTGAAGATATGCTGGTGTTGTTGCTTTTGTTATTATCTTTTAATATGGTTAACAAAATGATGAAATCAACTGAGATGTCTGTGCAGGGGGCTCCTCATCCACCATCACTGCTCATGGCAGATGCATGGACAAGACCATACTCACGAGAATATGCTGCCTACCCTGCTTCCTGGCTTAAATCTGCAAAGTTTTGGCCAACAACTGGTACGTATTGTTAAATCTCTAATGATATTGGCAAACCAGTTAATCAAACAGAATTTGAGGAATCGAAGCACTGTCCAGTTTTATGAACAATAAAGTTATGACTTGCTAAATCACAAGGACATCTTTGTCTAGCAATAGACACTATTTCCTCAGGTGGTCAGAAAAGCTTACAGACCTATGAACAAATTGGAAATGTTAACCTTGGAGCATTTCTATTTAACCATAAGAAGCACTGACATATCACAGTGAAGAAACTTGGAGCAAAGATAGATTGTTGTTTAAAAGAGAGTAAAATGCATATGACTAATGAGTTTTGGACCTGTGTCAATTAAATACTTCCAACTGCTCTTAAACCTATATTCCACATCAGCTATTTCTGTGTGTGCAACTTGTGCTGTCGTCCACAATAGAACTCGTGTTTTTGGAGATGTTGTCAAATCTTATATGATAAGTGCCAAGAAGCTTCTCACGAGAATGTGTTCAGATTTTCTTCTCTTGTTCCAACACCCCCCCCCCTTCTTCTTTCTTGCCGTTCCCTTCTCTTTGTGAAGTCTGATTCCAAAATTATTCTGATGAACTACCTATCTTTCAATAGTAGACCAATCTTTCTGGTTAGTGGTGATATTTCATTAGATTTATCATGACAAAAAGGTGGAAGACTTCTGATGAGAATGCATTTGATAGTTTACATTTTCTTCTCTCTCTCCCTCCCTCCACGTGCGCGCGCTCACACATCTACACACACCCACAACCCCCAAAAACTCACTCTCTCTTTTGTTCTCATTTTCTTACCGGGCTCGGCTTCTGAACTTATTCTGATGACCTATCCATCTTTCAATTTTGTGTCAATTCAATCTTTTTCTGGGTTACTGATGATGTTTCCTTAGATATATTCTTACAACTTTGTGCAATCGAAAATTGAATATGTTGTTTGTGTTTCTTTCAGGACGTGTTGACAATGTGTATGGTGATCGAAACCTCATCTGCACCCTTCTTCCAGCATCACAAGTTGCTGAAGAACAGGCTGCTGCAACTGCTTGAGCTCCATCTCCACACTGCATAAGTGATGTTACTCCACAAAAGTCAAATCACTTTATCATCTTCTTGTATATAAAATGTCCACATACTTCTTTGTGGCTGACTTTCCATCTTCTTCGACATTGATAATCTGCCGCTTTGTTAACCATTGTTGGTTATTACGGTGGTAAATCATTAATTCTCCGCTTTTCAACTTCTCTACAATCGATCTATGTTGATATACACATTAAATTTGCAGGCAAAAGGAAATATTCAGCAGTTTATTATTAAAACTTGTTATGTATATTCTGCTTCAACGTTTAAGATCTATAAATTGTGAAACAGAACAATGTATACAACTCGATGAAATGAAACAAAGTAGCATTAATGAAATTTCTGTTAGAGAACAGAAATAGTTGCAGATTTATTAATAACACAGTGTAATGTAGTTAGTACAGTGGTGTCAAAGTCAACTCGTTAAATGAGTTCATTACTCAGATTGTTCTAGAAGTTAGCTCTAACTAATTATTGCTTGTATTCAAGTACCTATATATATATACTTGGTTACTGTAATTGAATAATAATAATAATAATAATAATAATAATCACTTTCTCAAAATATCTTGTTATGGTATCAGAGCAATAAGACTTGGCTCTTTCTCTCTCTTCAAAGCTTGAAGCTCCATAACTATGGCTTCCATGGCTACTAAACTCTGATCTCTGATTGAGGGCAAAGCACAAAACATCATCAACTTGTACATCTAAACATCTGTAAACACAGAATCTCCAAATTTTTTTCTTCTCGTCTTCATTGTTAGGGTTTTTCATATCTCCTTCAATTTCATACATCCAGATCTCAAAATGTGTTAGATTACACATCTTTCTGGTGCGAATCTATCTGCTGGATCACTTTTTTGATTTTCATCACAAATATCAAAATTTGATCACTTCTCACTTCGCGATAAACCCTAACTCACTTCTCACTTTGTGACAAACCCTAAGTCGATGGCTTTACCATTTGATGAAGCCTTACCTCCAGTTGTGAAGCATCTTTTTCAACATTTTCCAGTTTATGTTACTATCAAACTGGATACAACTAATCACTTGTTCTAGAAAGCACAATTTCAGTTATTCTTAAAGGCTTGTAAGCTCTTTAATCATGTGACTGGCCTTGTGCCATGTCCTCCTTCTCACATCACAGAACCAGATGGCTCTAACACTCCTAATCCTGCTCATCCTATCTGGGAAACTACTGATGAGTATCTAAAATCTTGTCTGTATGCTTCAGTGACCTCTTTTCTATACTCACACATTTACTAACTTTCAACTTCCTTTGAAATTTGGAATGCTATTGAAAAGAGATTTCAATCTAGTAGTAGATCTCAAGTTTATCATCTAAGGCACAAGTTGATGAATATCACCAAAGGATCCAAAACTGTCCAGGCCTATATGGATGAAGTGAAGGCCATAGCTAATAATCTTGCTATAGCTAGTGAGCCTCTCAAGGAAGAAGATCTAGTTTATTACATTCTTCAGGGGTTGCCTTCAACCTTTGACTCTATAAGAAATACAATTAGAGTCAGGCCAGAACCTGTTGAAGTACCTGAACTTACCAGTCTTCTTCTCAATGAAGAAATCAATCTCTCTTTTAACAACAAGCTTCAACTTACTGATTCCTTTACCCTTGACCTTCAAACTGCCCTATACACCAACACTAATCCACAAAGAGGAAAAGACAGGGGAAGGTCATTCAATAATAGAGGCAGGGGACAAAGAGGACAGGGAAGAGCTGCTAGCAACAATCTTGCACCTAATCCCTCTCACCAAGCTCCACCAGGGTCTAAACTGTATTGTCAATTTTGTGGCAAGCCTAATCATCATGCCTTACAATATTGGCATAGGCTTGACACAGACAACTACTACTACGAGAAGCCCACTCAAACTGCTTTCACAACTCAAGTTGCTGCAGCTAGTTCTGTAACCACTTTACCTTCTAAACCTTGGTATCTTAACACAGGAGCTACAAGTCATGTTACATCTGACTATGTATAACTCCATCAGCCTCAAGTCTACACTGGTTCATCCTCAGTTGCAGTAGGAAATAGAGCTCAACTCCCTATTCAAAATATTGGATCTGGTATTCTTAAAACTTCCTCTGCAAATTTTATCATATCTAATTTGCTTTATGTGCCTACTTTATCATCTAATCTCTTGTCAGTCTATCAACTAACCAAAGATAATAATTGCACCATTGTGTTCAACTCCAAGGGGATGATCATTATGGACAATTACTCCAATTTAGTACTCTTCCAAGGCCTCTGTGAAAGAGGTCTCTATCCTCTTCCCTTCTAGTTGCATCCTCTTACATCAACACAGTCCTTCACTACTCATACTTCCAACTCTGATTCAGCTCTCCACTGTGTTTGCACCAATCCAGAGTCTACTGCAGATAGAGAATGGCATCTGAGGTTGGGTCACCCTGCTAGACAGTCTTCTAGTATTGTTTCAACTTGTATTAATAAGCAGCTGGGTTATTTTTCTGAGCATTGTAATGATTGTTCTGTAATTAAGGCACATAAACTGCCCTTTCCTAGATCTAATACAAAAACTTCTAGCCCTTTTGCTGTGGTACACTCTAATGTATAGGGCCTTCTCCAATTGAATCTTGTATGAAATATAAATACTATATCATTTTCATAGATGATTTTACTAAGTTTTCATGGATTTATCCATTAAAAGCCAAAAGTGAAGCCTATACAGCCTTCTTGTGTTTTCATTCAATGGTTAAAACACAATTTGCAGCAGAAATTCAAATTTTTAGGCTAATAATGGTGGTGAATACATCAATCACCAGTTTCAATCCTATCTCTAAAGTCAAGTAACAATTCACCAAACAACTTGCCCCCATACCCCTGAGCAAAATGGTAAGGTAGAGAGAAAATATCTTCATCTTATTGAAACTTGTTGGTGCAAATATCTTAAGAGGGGGAGGGGGTGAATTAATATATTAATACTAATTTTCGTTTTTAAAATTTACAGAAAATTTACAACTTCTAACAAACAATATATCAAACACAAGATAAGCAAGGTAAGAAGAATAAAAATAGAAATGTAAGGAGAAGAGAAACAAACGATTTTAAGGTGGTTCGGCCAAGCCTACGTCCACCGCCCAAGGAATCTCCCCTTAGGACTTCAAAGATCTCCACTAAGATGCTTCTTCAAAACTTGGTGAAGCACAAACCAAGTTCTTTACAACCTCTTTGAAGCCTAACTTCAAAGAACCCAAGAGATTTACTCTATAGGATTTCCTCACACTTTACAAGCTTAAATGAATAAATCTCACAAAGATTAAAGCTCTCAAAGTGTGTATGTACTCAAGAATGAGAAAAGATTGAATCTGAGATTTTCTTCAAGAAAAAGAATAAGCTCTTGAAAGCTCAAATATATTGCAAGAATGGCTCAAAGATGGATTGAATGATGATAAACACTTTAGCACACTTCAATTGATGATTAGAAAGTGTATTGAATGAGTATTTAAAGAGATTTGGGGGATAGGGATATAGTAGATGAAGAAGGAGTGATTTTTTCGGCCAGAACGGTAATAAACGGTTAGTGCATTTATTACAGCTCCCGTTCAGCCGGTCGGCCGGCTGGGTCGTCCGGCTTACCCTTCTCCTTCTCTGATTAGGCTGGACGCCTTAGCCGGTCAACCGGCTAGTGGGTCCAACTTTTCCCTTCACCTCTCTGTTTAGGCCGGGCAACCACCCAGGTCAGCCGGTCGACCGGTTGAGGGGTCCGGCCAGTCTAGAATGTGAGTAAAGCCAGATTTTTGTAGAAAAATAATTTAAGTGTATTTTCACAACTCCAAGTCATTTTGAATAAATATGTAAACACATGTTGTGAATTGAAACACCCCAAAAACTCATTTATCTCAATGTGTGCATTTAAATACATTTGTGCATATGTTATTTTCAAATGTGCAAGACTTGAAAGTTTTTGCTGTGACTAAAAAAAAGATTTTGAGCCAAGTCAACACAATATATAGGCATTTCACAAAAAGAGCAAGAAGAAAAACAAATCCGGTACCCCTTATGGCTTCTGTTATCCTTCTTATGCTTTCTCATCTTTTCTCCCTTCAAATAAGGCTTTTTGCACATCTTCATATCTTTCAAAGCTTTATATTGATGTCATCTCATTTTCACAAGAAGCTATTTAGTCAAATAATGCATATATATTTTCATCATCAAAATCAATAATGAATATTTAGCTAACAAAACTACCTTAGCCTTACTTCATCACAGTAAATGCCATCAAAATTTTGGCTAGAAGCCTTAGCTACGGCTAATTTTCTCATCAATAGACTTCCAACTCCCACCTTATCCAATAAATCACCTTATGAATGTCTATATGCTGAAGTGCCTGATTATAGTGCTCTAAAAGTGTTTGGCTGCTTATGTTTCCCATGGCTAGACCATATTCTGCTAATAAGTTAGAGCCTAGATCTAAGCTGTGTGTTTTTCTAGGGTACTATTCTACTACAAAAGGCTATAAATGCCTAGATCTAGAGTCTCACCGAGTATGCATTTCAAGGCATGTCAAGTTTGTTGAACAAACATTTCCCTTTACTGCCTTGTCTCAATCCCAACCCCGGCTCTCTTTAGCAGATTTCCCCTTCAGAAGGGCATGCGTCTCCACTCTCCCAGAGTCTCCTTCTCAGTCTGACAGCCAAAATAACTCAAATCCAATAGTCAGTCCTCGAGTTATTGATACTTTAATCGAGTCTGTAACTTCTAGTCATATAAATGCTACTTTCCCATTATTCAGTATACCATCTACTTTTCATGATAGTTATCATTCTTCCACAAATGTGTAGCCTGTGCCTACTGAATCATCTCAACACATTCCAGTCTCCTCTGATGTATCTATAAGCCAAACTTCCCATCCACATAACACTCACCCCATGATGACCAGATCCAAAACTAGATCCCTTCCTCCTTCTCTGTATCCAATACACTTACTAGAGCTCACTTCTACTGAAACTGAGCCTAAAACTTATAGACAGACTTCCAAACTGCCTTGTTGGCAAAGTGCAATGAGAGAAGAATATGAAGCATTAATGAAACAACACACTTGGACTCTAGTTCCTCCTCCAACTGATAGACAACCTATAGGGTGTAAGTGGGTGTTTAAAATCAAAAGGAAACTAGATGGGTCAGTTGTTAGGTATAAAGCTAGGTTGGTAGCCAAAGGTTTTCATCAAGAGCATGGATTGGATTACTCTGAGACATTCAGTCCAGTGGATAAAGCTCCCACTATTAGGACTGTTTTATCTTTGGCTATGCATTATGGATGGCAGTTACATCAACTTGACATATCCAATGCATTTTTACATGGAGACTTCGAAGAGGTTGTTTACATGAAGCAGCCTCAAGGTTTTCAAGATGTCACCAAGCCCACTTTTGTTTGCCGGCTTCAGAAGTCCTTATATGGCTTAAAACAAGCCCCTAGGGCTTGGTATGCAAAGTTATCCTCATTTCTATTAAGTCAGGGATTTGTTACCACATCAGCAGATGCTTCCCTATTTATTCTTAAGTCTCCTACATATACAATTATTCTTCTAGTGTATGCTGATGATATAATCATCACTGGTTCATCACAGGTAGCTATTGATCAACTTATTTCAGCAATGCATAAGAATTTTGCAATGAAGTATTTGTTAGAAACTCATAATAGTAATAGAATGCAGAAATAGTAACAAGGCAAATAGAAAACTGAATTGGAAATAGCAAATAAAGAAGAAATAAACAAAATTAGTTGAGGCTCGAGATACACGATTTCCTTAAAGGATTTACGCCCCTTCTACAGTGCTAAAGGTTATGGCGTATCCTTCCCAGGATACAACGACTATACCTCTTGACTATGGTAGCACACCGAAGCAAGAGCCGGTGAACCAGAAGCGCAGGACTCTCTCTGTATGAGGGAAAAACGACTAGCAAAATGCTTATACTATTACACTATATGCTAATACGAGAATGCTACTATCTCTCTGTCTCCTTCTGGACACGGCTATATATAGTGGAGCAAAGAGGAGCAGTCAGCAAATAGCCATTAAGGGAGCCATAAACATGTTCCTCCAACAGTAAAAAATGTCCACAAAATAAGCTCACCTGGTGCCAACATGCTAAAAAGTAAATCCCGAGCTTTAATATATCAGTTACGTCCTCCTCAAACTCTTCAGGTGTTTGAGTCTTTTCCCAAAAAATACAAACCGGAGTGAAAAATCGTACACACCCACACGCGCGCGTCCCGGACCCGAGCCGTGCGCAGCCGTGTGGTGGGTTTAGTACCATGTCCACCATGTATAGTCTTCCCTCCATATGCCTCACTGGCACACCTCATAAAGGAATCTATATATAAAGTGAGAAAAATTTAATGGTTTTCCTATATGGGATACAATCCCACAGATAACCAAATCTAACAACCAAACTAGTAACCCACTCAACTTTAGTTGCTAATTTCTCATTCACCTTTAATCCGTTTTTAACATGTAAATATATCATGTTAATCCATTCGAAACAAGGAACGTAACGATATCAACAATGCCCTTTTGGCGTGCGGGACCTAACTCAAAAATAAAGTCAATCTTGCTTTGACATCATGTAAAAGCATTCTAAACTTACAAACCCCACATGAATGAAAATAAGCTGACTACTATGCAAATATGCAAATGCAAATGCAAGAGAGAGTCTGGAAAGAAATACTGCCTCAGGATAGGTAGCTTTTGGCTTTGAACCTTCCTTAGTGTATACCATCATATTTACTCGCTGACCAGTAGATTGGATGCTTTGAACTGTTCAGTTTTAGTGTAAATCAAGACATTATCATACACACAGCATCTCTTAATTCACTTTTAGTTCTCATGGTTGTGTTCATTTTGGCCCTGAACAATTCCCGGTATTCATGAGTACTCGGAGAATTCAGCCTACAATTCTCTTAGAAGCGGCCCTCCTTACTCATATAGGTGATTCTTCGTGAAGAGTATCTGCAATACTCCACTTGGTTTTCCCAAGCTACAAAGATCATTAAAAGCTGCTTATCCTATACCCCACAGTGCACTATCCGCTTGTCATAGGAATGGGTAAAGGTGGCTTATACCCCACAATGCTTGAATAAGGTCATACATAATCCAGCTTTCCTTTGAACCAAGATTCAGGGATCTCCTGTCAGCGAGGTAGGGTTGACAATTATAATGACTTTTTTAGTTACTCTATAGGCTTCAGACCCATTCCACTCGACAACTTAAGAACTCGCTCTCTATTTACACCTTTGGTGAGTGGATCCGCAATATTATCCTTAGACTTTACATAATCTAAAGTGATAATCCCATTTGAGAGCAATTGCTTAATAGTGTGATGTCTACGACGTATATGCCTAGACTTACCATTATACATAACACTTTGTGCCCTGCTAATCGCTGATTGACTATCACAATGAATACTAACAGCAGCTACAGGTTTTGACCAATATGGAACGTCCTCTAAGAATTGTCGAAGCCATTCTGCTTCTTCTCCAGCTTAGTCTAAAGCAATAAATTCAGACTCCATAGTGGATCCGGTTATACATGTCCGCTAGAGGATTTCCATGACACACCGCCTCTAAGGTAAAGATGTATCCACTTGTGGATCTTGAGTCTTTGTGTCGATATCCAATTCGCGTCACTATATCCTTCTAACACACTGGAAAAGTAGTATAGTGCAACGCGTATTTCACGGTATATCTCAAGTATCTTAAGACTCGATTAGTGCAACCCAATGTTCTTGACTTGGATTACTAGTGTATCTACTTAGCCTATTCACAGCAGCTATGTCGGGTCTAGTACAATTCATAACGTACATTAGACTCCCAATGATTCGAGTACTCCAATTGAGATATCCCTTCACTTGTATTTTTCTTAGATGTACACTTACATCTAAAGGAGTCTTCGCAACCCCAATGTCACCGTTATTATGCTTGTTCAGTATTTTCTCAATGTAATGAGATTGAGACAAGGCTAGACCTTCAGGTGTTTTGATAATTTTTATGCCCAGGATTACATCAGCAACACCCATGTCTTTCATTTTAAAATTTCGAGAGAGCATCTTCTTTGTAGACACAATCGCTTCATTATTCTTTCCCATAATAATCATATCGTCTACATAAAGGCAAACAATGACAAAATTCTGATCTGTTCCTTTCCAATAAACACACTTGTCACACTCGTTGATTTTGAACCCATTTACAAGCATGACTTGATCAAATTTCTCATGCCATTGCTTAGGTGCTTGTTTTAAGCCGTAAAGAGATTTCACAAGCTTACACATTTTTTTCTCTTGACCTGGAACTACAAACCCTTCAGGTTGTTCCATATAGATCTCCTCTTTTAGATCTCCATTCAAGAAAGCCGTTTTTACATCCATTTGATGTATCTCCAAACTATATATAGTTGCAATAGCTATCAACATTCGAATAGATGTAATTCTAGTTACCGGTGAATACGTGTCAAAATAATCTAGACCCTCCTTTTGATTATAGCCTTTTATAACCAATCGGGCCTTATATTTGTCTATTAATCCATCCGCCTTCATCTTCCTTCTGAAAATCCATTTACACCCTAAAGGCTTATTTCCAAAAGGTAGATCCACTAATTCCCAAGTATGGTTGTGCATGATAGACTCAATTTCACTATTCACCGCCTCTTGCCAAAGAGGTGCCTCAGGAGTAGACATAGCTTCCTTGAAAGTTCTGGGCTCACTTTCTAACATAAATGTTATAAAGTCAGGCCCGAAAGACGTAGAAGTTCTTGCCCTTTTACTATGTCTAGGTTCATGAGTCAGTAGCCTCTTTATCTACATTTGAATGGTCAAGACCCCTTTTAGATGAACTGGTTCGTAAGAATTTAATTCTTTTGACCCTTTATATGGAAATGTCGTCTCAAAAACTCAGCATTTCGAGATTCAATTCTCAGTATTCTCGTGAATGTCGAAATTTCTAATTTATGTACAAGAAATCTATACACAAAGACTGCTCAGCGTATCCAATGAAAATACAATCAAGCTGTCTTTGGTCCTATTTTGACCATTTTAGGAGTAGGAACTCCTACTTTAGCTAAACAGCCCCACACTCTTAAATATTTGTATGAAGGCGGTCTACTTTTCCACAATTCATACGGAGTTTTTTCAAGTTTCTTGTGGGGTATTTTATTCAAAACATGATTTGTAGTCAAAACTGCTTCCCCCCACAAGTTCTGAGGTAGACTAGAATTTATCAACAAGGCATTCATCATTTCTTTGAGAGTTCTATTTTTGCGTTCAGCAACCCCATTTTGTTGTGGAGAATAAGGAGCTGTTGTTTGGTGTATTATTCCTTGTTCAAGACAATAAGCTTCAAAAGGATATACGTACTCTCCACCCCTATCACTTCTCAAAGTTTTGATCTTCTTCCCTAGTTGATTTTCCACCTCAACTTGGTATTGTTTAAAAGCCTCCAAAGCCTCATCTTTGGATCTTAGTAAATATACATAACAATACCTTGTGCTATCATCGATAAAAGTTATAAAATATTTTTTACCGCCTCTTGTTTGCACAAATTTTAAGTCACAAATATCACTATGAATCAATCCAAGAGGTTCGTGATTCTTTCTACAGATTTGAAAGAAGTTCTAGTTAATTTTGATTCTACACAAACTTCACATTTTTTATGATTAGAAAAATCCACTCCATGGATTAGTCCCATTTTTACAAGTTTGTTTAGAGAATCAAAGTTTACGTGGCCCAACCTCTCATGCCATAAAGTAGGAGATTTAAAGAAGTAAGCAGAAGGAACAATTTTATTAATCTCATTTTGGCCAGAAGGCCCAGCAGTTACATTTCCTTTTGGGATTTGGGCTCTAACACTTAGCTTGTACATCCCTCATAGAGATAGCCCTTACCCACAAAATCATATCCCTTCTTGATGACAACTTTATCAAGACTAAACAAAGATAGAGAGTCCGGCTTTACCTAACAAAGAACCGGATACTAGATTTTTCCTAATCTCGGGAACATGCAGAACATTCTTAAGTGTCAGCTTAATGCCAGAGGTCATCTCTAGAACCACATTTCCTGTACCTACCACTTGGGAAGTTGCAGAATTTCCCATGTACAAGACTTCTTCCCCGGTATTAGCTGTGTAGGAAGAGAATAGCCTTTTCTCAGAACAAACGTGTCTAGTTGCCCCTGTGTCAATGAACCATTGTTTAGGATTACCCACCATGTTCACTTCTGACACCACTGCTGAGATATTTAAATCAGACACGTCGCCTTCTAGGTCTTCTACGACATTTGCTAAGGCTATTCTCTTGCGCAACCTGCAATCCTTTGCCTTGTGACCAGTTTGTCACAGATATAACACGTCCCATTGAACTGCTTCTTGTCAGCTTTGGGTTTCCCAGCAACTGTCTTCCCTTTTTGCCCACGATTAGCTTGACTGGTGAACTTTCTCTTTTTGTTGGGATTTGAACCATGTTCCACCATGTGGGCCTTGGATTTCATACCACCATGCATGCCCCATTTGCTAGTTGAACGATTTTCTTCCTCAATTCTAAGCTGCAGGATTAAGTTTTTCATTGTCATCTTCTGTTGCTTGTGTTTGAGGTGATTTTTAAACTCACTCCAACCAGCGGGCAATTTATCTATTAAGGCAGCCACTTGGAATTGTTCAACCTGTGGCATCCCTTCAGCATGGAGTTCTTGGATGATCAGCTGGTATTATTGTACTGTGACATCACCGGTTTAGAATCATCATAGAGAATTCTAGAAATCTAGTCACTACGAATTTCTTCGTGCTAGCACTTTCTAGCTCATACTTATCCTCTAAAGACATCCATACTTCCTTAGTTGTTTTACATTTAGCATGTACTTTATACAAGGAAGTTTCTAAACAATTCAAAATATAATTTCGACAAAGGAAATCGCTGTGCTTCCAAGCATCCACAGCCGCCACCGTCTGCATATCCGGGTTATTCCCCAAGGATGGAGAATCTTGCTGCACATATATGAACAGCCCCAAAGTTGTGAGATAAAATTCCATTTGAAGCTGCCATGTTTTGAAGTCTTTGCCAGAAAACTTTTCTGGCTTCTCAAAGATGTGGAGGTGGAGGTGCATAGTTGGTTGTCCCAAATATAGGCTGCCTCCAAAAACATTGCTCGAACCGGCTATATTTGCGCTTCTCCCAAAGCCACGCTTGAACCAGCAATATTATTGGCTTGTCCAAATGAACCGAAAGTGATCGATGCGGCTCCAAATCATTGAATCCTCGCACATCCAGGAACTCGCATACCATATTAGCTATTGGAGTAATTCCAACATTCCGATCATGGTAACTCCTGTTGGGTGTCCCAGATACAGAATATTCGGGTAGCAATGGAAACCCCAGTCACACTCGTTCAGCAAGTTTGGGTGTTATCCACAAATTGGACTTCATCATTATTTCGATTTGAGTTTCGTTATTTCGGACATGATTGAAAGTAAATGTTATAAGAATTCCTGCACTCAACCAACCGAAATTAGTTAACTGTATAATAAATAATTTAAACGAGTGAACAAAAACTAGTTTCGTTGATACAAATTTGAAAACTGTAAGCAATAGATACTACGCTTTATCAAACCCGTAAAATATAGAATAATGTAAAGGTAAATCCTTTAAGATCATTGGAAACTAGTAATAGTAATAGAATGCGAAATAGTAACAAGGCAAATAGAAAATCGAATCGAAATAACAAATAAAGAAGAAATAAACAAAATTAGTCGAGGCTCGAGATACACGATTTCCTTAAAGGATTTACGCCCCTTCTACAGTGCTAAAGGTTATGGCGTATCCTTCCCAGGATACAACGACTATACCTCTTGACTATGGTAGCACACCGAAGCAAGAGCCGGCGAACCAGAAGCGCAGGACTCTCTCTGTATGTGGAAAAAGTACTAGCAAAATGCTTATACTATTACACTATATGCTAATACGAGAATGCTACTATCTCCTGTCTCATACGGACACGGCTATATATAGTGGAGCAAAGAGGAGCGATCGACAAATAGCCATTAAGGGAGCCATAAACATGTTCCTCCAACAGTCAAAAACGTCCACAAAATAAGCTCACCTGATGCCAACGTGCTAAAAAGTAAATCCCGAGCTTTAATATATCAGTTACGTCCTCCTCAAACTCTTCAAGTGTTTGAGTCTTTTCCTAAAAAATACAAACCGGAGTGAAAAATTGTGTAAATCCCGAGCTTTAATATATCAGTTACGTCATCCTCAAACTCTTCAGGTGTTTGAGTCTTTTCCCAAAAAATACAAACCGGAGTGAAAAATCGTGAAATCCCGAGCTTTAATATATCAGTTACGTCATCCTCAAACTCTTCAGGTGTTTGAGTCTTTTCCCAAAAAATACAAACCGAAGTGAAAAATCGTGCCACACCCACACCCGCGCCGCGTCCCCGGCCCGGCCGTGCTGGCGGGCGCGCGTACGTGTGTGGTGGGTTTAGTACCATGCCCACCATGTATAGTCTTCCCTCCATATGCCTCACTGGCACACCTCATAAAGGAATCTATATATAAAGTGAGAAAAATTTAATGGTTTTCCTATGTGGGATACAATCCCACAGATAACCAAATCTAACAACCAAACTAGTAACCCACTCAACTTTGGTTGCTAATTTCTCATTCACCTTTAATCCGTTTTTAACATGTAAATATATCATGTTAATCCATTCGAAACAAGGAACGTAACGATATCAACAACAGACCCTTTTGACGTGCGGGACCTAACTCAAAAATTGAGTCAATATTGCTTTGACCTCATGTTAAAGCATTCTAAACTAACAGTATTTGGGAAAGTTAGCCTATTTTCTAGGTTTGGAGGTTCAGAAGTCCAGTACAGGTCTTCTCCTACATCAAAGGAAATATGCAATAGATCTCTTACATAAAGCAGGCCAATTAGACTGCAAACCAGTCTCAACACCTACTGCTTCCAAATGCACAAAATAGTCTGTTGATGCAAATGTGCCATTCCACAATCCAACTCTTTTCAAACGCTTAGTGGGTGCATTACAATACCTAACTGTAACTAGGCCTGATCTACAATATGCTGTTAACACACTGTGTCAAAAAATGCATTATCCAACTAATGCAGACTTTGCTTCATTAAAGAGGGTTCTCAAATATGTTAAAGGCACTCTATCTATAGGGCTCTACTTTGTTCCAGGGCCTTTACAACTGGCTGCATACTCAGACAGTGACTGGGCCAGTGATACTTTGGACAGAAAATCAACAACTGGTTTTTGCATCTTTCTAGGACCTAATCTTCTGTCATGGTGTAGCAAGAAGTAACCTACAGTGGCAAGATCTAGCACAGAGGCAGAATATAGGTCAATGGCAACTACATCTACAGAAATCACTTGGCTCACTTATCTTCTACAGGCTTTGCATATTCCAGTGTCTTTTCCCACATTAGCCTATGATAATATTTCTGCCTTAGCTCTTGCTACCAACCCTATTTTCCATGCAAGAACTAAGCATATTGAACTAGATTATCACTACATCAAAGAACAAGTTGTTGCAAAGAAGCTAGGTATTTCCTATCTACCCACAGGTGAACAAGTGGCTGACATTTTCGCCAAAGCTCTTCCTACATAGCAGTTTGAATATTTGAGAAGCAAGCTGCCTCTGAAGATTCAGCAAAGCTTAGCGTGAGGGGAGCTGTTAGAGAATAGGAAATAGTTGCAGATTTATTAATAACATACTGTAATGTAGTTAGTACAGTGGAGTCAAAGTCAACTCATTAAATGAGTTCATGACTCAGATTGTTCTAGAAGTTAGCTCTAACTAATTACTACTTGTATTCAAGTACCTATATATATATATATACCTGGTTATTGTATCTGAATAATAATAATAATAATAATCACTTTCTCAAAATATCTTGTTAATTTCTACAGAATTTCAAAGCTTCTAGGTGATATGATGAAATACATTCTACTTCTATGCATTATATTGAAAGTCACATTGGCTGTAATTCATTTTTTTTTTTTTTTTGGCAACACAAAATGAAAGCACAAGTACTATATATTGGCATTACAATAAAAAGTATCATGTCAACTGAAAAATCTTTTAGGTTGAGCGAGTATTTTAAATAGTTAAAATTACTCTTTTAGAAGGATGATTTGGGTTTGAAACATATGTAGGGCTAATGTAAAAGAATAAAAGAACTAAAATTGAAAGCTCTTCTAATTTTTTGATTGATCCAAAATACAAAAGTTCGATAGATAAAACCAGTATTATCCATGCAACATATGTACTCCTGTCTTCAACTATTTTCAAACAAAAATAAAAGGAGAATGATAACAATACTTTTGTATAAACAGATTGCTTTGATTGCATTACCAATTATCAATTTTTTTTTTGGCGTAATAATCATCCATCCAAAAAGTTGAAAAGTTCAACAGATATAACAAGTACAAATATGATATTTTGGTATATCATTAAGGAATTGCTATTAATGTTAAAATTGTTGCTTTGACGGATAGCTGAAGGACATAAATGGCCATTAGAATATACCATGACAAAGTATCACCAACCCTTTAGCTAAAAAAAACTTAATGGTCTAACGGTATGTCTTTTATTTTAAGCATAAAAAATTTAGGAATTGACTGTCACCCGTTATAATCGGCATTTGACCTTCCTTAAACTTAAATATCACCAACCCAAAACATGAAGTGCTAACAAGAAATGTTCCTAAAACAATAAATGACAAAGCATCCGTTTGGTTCAACTTTTGCACACTCAGAATTGCTTTATGTGAATTTAAAAGTTAAGTTGATTTGTTTAGCTTATTTCTAGAAGAGCTCCTACATAAAAACTAAAGTTAAAAAAGGTTGAAAAACCAAACTTAAAAAAAAAAAATTGAGAAGTTGTATTTACATTATGTTAGAAATTGTTTTAATTTCATTTTTTTCAAAAATACTACTTTATATTTTTAAAATCTAATATTGCTCCCAAAACAACTAAAAGCTCAACTCTTAAAATATAATATCAAACATTCAACGATTTTTATTTAATAATGCTTTTACCAAAGTTTTACCATCAAAAGCTCTACCGTTAAAGAATTTACAACTCAAGGTGAAATTTCATAGCTAGAGGCTAAACAGAACTTAAACCTTTAACTAATGTTGTGTTTTATGTTCATGCACTGAGATCACTTTTTTTTATCTAGACCTTTTCAATTAAAATTAGAAGTCAAAAAGCTCCTTTAATTTGTACCGGTGGGTCTCTGGGCATTTATACCGTCCACTTGGATGCAGAAATTAATTCTGTGTACCACATTTTCAGTTATTGTAGGGTGTAATGTTTCTAGTAGCTCTTAGACCTTGTTTCTTTAGACACCACTATGAAACACTTGTTTGAAATGTCTAGTTATACTTGAATAAATATAAAATTAAAGAAAAAAAATGACAAGGACCCTTGGTTTATCAGCAAATTGTAATTTGAAATGACTAATTGCAAAAAGATGAGAAGCTTCTTCTAGCTATAAATGTATTTCTTTAATTCCAATGGTCTTTCTGTTGGTTTTAAGGTTTAGATTGTCCAATATACTAATATGTTGTTATTGTAATATCTAATTTTATGTCCTATTAGACACTTATCAATAAAATGTTTATCATATTTTAGATTTAAGATAAGTTTATTAATTCTATTGCAATTATGCACCCAGAATTTTTGTAAGACGAATCAACTAGCAGGAATCATTTACAAATTTTTATCAAACAGAATATGTCCTTTTCACAATGACTAAAGCAACTGAGTGGGGTCATATATAAATTTAAAGTGGGTCATATATTCATATTTGATAAATTAATTTTCACATCATGTTAAGAATAATATAGATTACTCAAATGTCCCTTGCAGTAAACTAGCTCCATCTATGTACTACCGGGAATTAACCACTTATTGCCATCAAATTATGCCCTTGTCATTGCTATTATCGACCTCTAGAGGCTATAATAGGCAAAGGGCTTGCTATCAATATCTTTCTCATTGAAACTTTTGCCTTCCCATTAGTATCTTTAACAATCTAGCCATGCAAAATGATATAAATTGCATTTAATGGTACCACGTATTAATATTGAGTAGCATAGAGTATTAGTGGTCGTTATTATCTTCTTTAATTATTGATAGTTATTTTCCACTTTGCAGTTTGCATGGTGTTATTTTAGTGAATAATTACTTGGAATGTTGGTATGAATTGAATGATTAAAGAAATGTGTCAATAATGGAGAAAAATTAAATAGACGAAAGATAGTAAAGACAATATATGATATACGCTTAAGAATGAACGGAGAATAAGTGGTAGAATTAAGATGTATGAACACACACACACACATATATATATGTAATATTTGAAAAATATAGTGAAAACCTTGTGGAAGACGAGATTTATGCATTAGTTTCTTTTTGTCGACCATAATAATATCATCGAAAAGTTACATCAATCTAGAGAAAACTTGTTTTAATTGATTATCATCTCAATTGTGATATGTACCTCACCTCTTTTGCTCTCTCTGTGTATTTCTTTTTTTAAGTTTTTTCCCCTCTAGTTGTGTAAGTCTAATTACATTTGCTAATATCAATCTAGTGTAGATTTGCTTGTACAAGTTGTAGTTATAATATAAATACTTACTTGATAGAGCATGGAACAATTGTATAAAAAACTATAACTAGCAATTAAACAAATTCTATTCTATGCAAAGGAAACTTGTTCGCACATTACGAATAGCAACCTGCACCTCAAGACTAAAGAATTAGGTAGAATAATTGAATAAATGTTATTATATAATACTGAGAGGTCTCCTTCCATATTATATAGCGCTTCATAATTTAAAACATACATTGAATTGTCTTATTGCATCATGAAATATATTACTTTGAGATAAATACAATATGATCTTGCTTGAAGTGAACTCTTCATTATCAGAAAATGAAAAAATTTATAACTTTAAGATAAATATAATATAATCTTAGTTGAAGTGAGTTACTCGTTATAAAAAAAATGAAATAAAAATAGAAATGCAAAAATTTAAGAAGTTTGAGAGGGGTTCCCCTAATTTTCCAAAGATTATTTACTCCCCTCAACTTGGATCATGACTCTCATGTACACAAGTTTTAAGTTACAACTACCTTAATTTTCTATCGTATAATTCAATCACTAAGTCAATTCACCCCATCTAACGGTCAAGATAAAACAACTTTCATTACGACCATTACTCTATATCCTCCCTCAAACCATACAAAACATTCTCCTCTCCACACCCCCCCCTCCAACCCCATCTTAACCCCCTCCAAATTCCCCCCATTGACTTGGCGCTTGCAAATATTTCCTAATTCATTTCTCCATTTCACAAAAACGCGCACAACACACACTACATATACACACACACAAAACAAAAGAGAAAAAAGAACAAGCTATTAAAAGTTGAAAGCACTTATTGGATGAGCACGTGCCCCCAGGGGCATAGGTGAGTTAGTAAGTGGTTAGGTGATTGGGGTAAAAACACTCTAACAACACGGGTTCGAATCTGTATGGTGGCAGTTCCCTGCGGAAATATTGTGGGATTCTTCTTTGGAATATTAATGAAATTTCTGCTGCGTCTTGACATCGATCATCTCTTTAATGCGATCGCTCTTTCGTATCGTCCTTTTTATTACAACTCCGCCATTCAAGCGCCTCTAGCACTGAATGAGCGCGTTAATTTAATACTTTCGCGTACGACTAGTGGTGTCTTAACTCAGCAGCCTTTTTGTTTTCTCCATTTCTACTTCTACGTATATACACGCACATTAATATATATTATATATTATTCACACACACACAAAAAGTGCAAAAGAATTCGTTCCATGAGACGCGATGTCCAAAATGAAGCATTTGCTACGGAAGCTACACATCGGCGGCCCCTTCACCGGCGACGACCACCACCACCAACACCTCCGACCCGCCACCGTTGATGATCAGCAACAGCCTTCTCCGTCGCCGTCGCCGTCTCCGTCTCCCTCCCCTTCCGCTACCGCCCCCTCGTCGTCGTTGCCGTCGCCGGCAGCGAATGTGTCCTCTGCGGATGGTGTATATTCGGGTTCCGATCCGAGTGTCAAGAAAATGGGTTCGGGTTCGGCCCGGGCGGATTATAACTACTATGAGGAGGAGTTTCAAATGCAAATGGCGTTGGCGATCAGCGTGTCGGATCCGGATTCGCTTGACGATCCGGAAACGGCTCAGATCAAAGCTGCTAAGCAAATCAGTTTGGGACGTTCTCCTTCTCAATCTCTCGTTGAATTTCTATCTGTTCGTTACTGGGTACGATTTTTCAATTTTATTTATTTCTGTTGGATTTTTTTAGGGTTTTTTTTTAAAATTGAATCTGTAGTTTTTTGGTGGTTTAATCAATTTATTTATTCCGTAATTTAGTGGATTATGTGCATTTCTCAAGTTTTTTTGGTTCACTGCAATTACAATTATTTATAACAATAATAATTTGCATTACAAGCATTACAATTTGAATGGTCAAAAGTTCTAGTAATATTTGAGTTTAAGCAATCAAAGTGAGGTTTACTTCATGCTAAATTAAGTTTGAGGTTGAATTTTCTGTTTTTTTGATGTTGATTAAGATGTAAATTTGGCAAGGTAACTAATAAGTTTAATGGAGATTTGATTGTGTTAGGGCTGCATATGTTGTGCAATGTATGTTATAGTGATAAGGATTATTTAATGGGTCAGGATGGTACTTTTTGGATTGAGTATTTTATCCACGAATTTAAAGTTCATTGTCAGTACATTGCACATGGGTTTTGTATTTACAACATGAATATTTTCTCTCGCTTTTTCTCATATGATAGTTAAATTTGGCATTTGCTTTTCGTGTGCTCTTTTGTAAAATTAATGAGAGTTGACGCCTGCCATCTCTTGTTCATTTCGAAGAATTAATTAAAACCGACCTCAGCCTTCCTGTTTTTCCGAAAGAGTAATTAGAGTTGATGATTGCATTTTCATTTCCTTTGACCAAACTAGTTCGAGCTTACGTCAGTATTCTCTTGTTCTTTATGCCAAATCAGCTTTACAATTTTCATTTTCATTTCACCAAAATGTTTTGCATTACATCTGTATTTTCTTGTTATTTACGCCAAATCAATTAAAGTTGACATTTGCATCTTCTTGTTCCTTTTGCAAAATGCCAAAATTAATTTGCTATTTACGACTATTTCTTAGTGAAATGTAATCCATATGACGAGGACTGCATTGTTGCTTAATGCAGACATACAGTGTTGTAAATTATGATGAGAAGATTATGGATGGATTCTATGATGTTTATGGAATTAATACCAATTCGGCAGTGCAAGGGAAAATGCCATTGATGGTAGATCTTGCAGCAGTTCCTGTTTGTGACAATTATGATTATGAAGTCATATTAGTGAAATGTGAGGCAGATATGGAACTGAAGCAGCTTGAGGAAAGGGTATTGGCTGTGTCTATGGAGTGTCTGTCTTTAAGGAAGAGTTTATCCAGAAATCTTCTAGTGCAAAAAATTGCGAACTTCGTTGTCAACAGAATGGGAGGCCCTGTCACTGATGCAGAGGAAATTTCGAAGAGGTGGGCAGCTAGGAGTTATGAACTAAGGGTGTCTCAAAACAGTATTGTCCTCCCCCTTGGCTGTCTTGATGTTGGACTTTCCCGTCACAGGGCTTTGCTTTTCAAGGTTGTAAGAGATTTCCTTCTCTTGATATTTATCTCTCAGGCTTGTAGATGAAAAATAGCGTTTGAACACACTAGGACACATACTAGCTCAGTTTAAGTTCTTCAAGATGTAAATTTCAGTTATTTCGCCAATTCTGGGTCTGTTCATTTGCAAATGGGTAGTGTTATTAGTTAAATAGAGGAAACCAAACCCCACTTCTTTTTAGTAATTGCCTTTGCAGTTCGCGGTATCTAATGCAAGATATTCCTGGACGCTTCTGTTTTTATGCATTAAAATATTGTAGGATTTTTTGATCGTCTTGGTAATTTTGAAGTTTAAACCAACACATTTACCATTCATATTTTGTTCATTTCCTGACCACCCACTTAGCTGGGAAAAAGTCAAAAGAGCTTACGGGTTTGACCTGTTCTAGCTTTGTCAATGCCTTTTGCATTTAAATAACGTATATGTTAATGACCAACAGATTTGAGAACCTTTTGAATTGGTAAATTACAGGCTATATCTTGAACGTCAATTTTTCAAACATTTAATGATAATGTAATTGCATGCTAGGTACTTGCTGATAAGGTGAACGTTCCTTGTATGCTAGTCAAAGGGAGTTACTACACTGGCACTGATGAAGGAGCAGTGAATATTATAAAATTTGATAATGGAAGGTAGTCATTACTCTTATGGTCAAGTAGCATCTGCTTTGGTGTTTACAAACTTACACTGCACTTGTATATGTGGTAATTAACTCTGAATATTTTGGTTCTCATTTCCGAGTTGGGCTTAGGGAGGTGTTAGGTGGTTGGGGGGAGAAACAATCTTAAATCTCAAAGCAAAATGATTACATTCCACTTCTGTTTATTTTAATCAACAGAGTTTTCAATAGGTATCTATTTCTCCTTGCTTTCTTTTTCAAATCACTTGTGGGATGTTAATAAGTGTATGAGGAAAATTAACAATTTAATGCAAATGCAATTCTCACTGGTCCTAAAGATGAGGGAGAAGTTTACGTGTGAACTCTCTCGCACTCAAATGCACACAAACACTTGCATAATGCACTGTGGTCAAAGAGCAATTTCCTGTGGGGTCCTTGGTGATGGTTATGGATGTGCTGTTTTTTATGGCCAGTGTGTAGGTATTGGAGCCAACAAATCTTTGGTAAAGAGATCGCAAAGAATTACACAGATTCTTTGTAGTTTTATTATCTAAATTACCATATTTCATTCTCCATGTGTGCTATACCATTTCAAATTTAACTTTGTCATGCCATGATATATGTTGTTTAATCTTTACTGATGTGGATCTTTCTAATGATACTTAGCTCCTTTGATGTTTTCTCGCAGCGAGTACATAATTGACCTAATGGGTGCTCCAGGCACCCTAATTCCTGCAGAGTTACCAAGCAGTCAAATTCCAAATTGTGGATTTGATGTGAGGAATGGTTCCCTTGTTGCTGATAACCATAGTAGCTTGCAGGCATCAATTATTGGACCATTGTCAGTTTCACCTTATATTGATAGAAATGCAAAAATTAGCACTTCAACTGCAGATCTATCTTTTCTTGGTATTGAGCCGAAAAGGGATTGTGGCAATGTTGTAGGGAATATTGAAATTGAGCAGTTTGGACATGAAGCTGGAAATGTTATTCTATCCTCTGATAGAATAATTGAAGGACAATCTACAGCCAGCAAGAAGGCATCAGCTGCACAGAAAAAGCAAGTTAACGATGTCTCTGAATATGTAATTACTGCTGCAAAAGATCCAGAGTTTGCTCAGAAACTTCGTGCTGTATTGTTAGAGAGTGGTGCATCACCACCCCCTGATCTATTTTCAAATATAGGTACTCATGACTATGGAGATCAGAAAGTGCTAGGAAGTCAATTTAAAAAGGGGGAAACGGTTGATAGCAGTCAAAATCACTCCCAGAAGTATTTGTCTAACAATGAGCTGCCTTTTTTACCTTTCACTGAAGGATGGATATGGAGCAATCCTTTTAATGGCAACGAAAGAAATCTTTCCACAAAGGGTTTGGGACCACAACAATTGGAAGTGGCATCTGGTGTTTGTCATACCGAGTCCAACTCATCTTCTGATACTACAGGTGAGATGCCATGCTTATTACAGGTAGAACCACCACATGAGAATCCCCAGACTGATCACGAGTAGTTTTTCCGTTGATCCATTAAGAATAATAGAGGCAACTGGGTACTATACTAGCTGAAAAGGTCCCTCACCTGTCTGACAAACGACCAGCCATGTCAGCAGGATTATATTCTATGTACAACTATAGCATGGTAAAGCAATTATATGATATGATGAAAAGGAGAAAAAAGTGGACAAATTCATATATATCTGCATGGAGAATAAGATTTGTATATGTTCCACTGTCAGTAGGTGGATATTAACCAAGTGTTGAATACACCGCAAACTTTAGTGGCTTCTGAAACAACTATTCTTTTTTTTGCCTAAATTATATTCGCATTTGTCTATGCATAGGTCTTCTAGATTGAGTAATCTATTATCCAATTGCATATGTTACGACATATCCAAATGGATATGGTCGCACAAGTGCTTAGGCAACTCTTTAACAACTGTCTGGAATGGTTCAAGAGCTTCAGATACATAAAAACTTGTAAAACCTGAGCTCTCCAAGTAGCCATTTCAATGCTCATTCTGAAAATTGTTCATTCTTTTCAATGAAGGTGCAAAATATCATGAGGGTAAAGCTTGGAAAATTTGCCATAAGATTGAGAAATGCGAAGAATCTGCAATGAAAGAGCTGCAAACGGCCATTAGCAGCAAACCTGATTTCTTCACTGTCCATAATGAACAGATTGACCCGCTTCTGGGAGCGGTTGCCGAATGGGAGATTCCATGGGAGGATCTTCAGATTGGTGAACGAGTTGGGATTGGTAAAATATTGATTCTTCAAATTTAGTCTGCCTCATAGGAAATGATCATGTCACAGCCTTGAAATAAGTTGATTGTTGCTATACCCTTCAAATTTTTCTGTATCCCTCATGAGGCTTTCTTTCCGTGGTGGAGGGAGGGAGGGAGGGGGTTTGAGGTATTTAGATTATGACATCTGTTAGACAAATGACTGAACTTTTACTTATTCCATATGTTCATATCGGAAACATGTTTCTTGGAGTTTCGTCATGGTTGTTGTGTTCCATTGGTGAAGCCATTGCCTATGAGTGATCTAACAGTTGACTTGGAGTCTCCTGTGCAGTTTAGGATCTGGGTTTATCCTTTTAGCTTGCGTTATCTAAGCTATCCTTACAAATGAATAAGTAACATAAGAAATTTCCTCCAATTCACCAAATTTTCGTTTTTCTTGGTGATCGCTTAATTTTAGTCCAAATCTTTTGTACGGAACCATCGTTCTTCAGGAAATAAGAATTTATGTTGGAAGATTTTGGGGTATTGGGTTACATAGACATTGACGAGTAGGCAGAAGGCTTCAAAGTCCATTATATTAAGCCATAATAACTTTTTTTTTCTCCATCATAAGTTGATTTTCACTTGATATGTAATCCCATTTTTTTTGAGATGGTATTCTGGATCTGATTTATTTGTATGTTTTTCAGTTTACATCATGCAAATAGAATTTTGTCTTAAGAGTTTATGATCCTTTTTTGAGTGGATGCTTCAATATGAAATCCCGTGACTTACTGTTGTAACAGGTTCCTATGGCGAGGTTTATCGAGCAGAGTGGAATGGAACGGTAAGCTATATCTCTTAAAGGGATGCCCCATAATTCTTCTTTTCATGAAAAGCTTATCGTTTGCTGGTACTTGTGTAGCTTCTTTGAGAAATATATTTGTGCTAAAACTATTGTGTAGTGGTAGAGATACTCCCTAGTGAGTATTGATTCAATCTGATGGGATAATGTTATTTTGTGACAGGAAGTTGCAGTAAAGAAATTCATGAACCAAGATATCTCAGGCGATGCACTTGCACTGTTCAAATGTGAGGTAAGTGGAAAAACTTTAGCCAGAGGTTATGGTAATGAAGGAAGAAAAATTAGAAACTTGGCACTTTGACTTTATACTGAATAGATTCTATCTGCAATTACAACTACATTTGTTATTTCCTTTGTGCAGGTTGAACTTATGTCAAGGTTGAGACACCCCAATGTTGTTCTTTTCATGGGAGCAGTCACTCGCCCCCCAAATCTCTCTATATTAACAGAGTTCCTTCCAAGGTTATCTGTTTTACAATTTGGACAAAATATTTAAATCCTCATGGTTATCCAAATTAAGGGATCGTTTGGATTGACTATTTTCAAAAGTGTTTTTTTTCTATGACTGTTGAAAAAAGTGATTTTTGAGAAGCTCAAATTACTGACTTCTGAAAAAATTTGAAATTTGAGTTTCTTTTTGAGAGTTTTTAACTTTTCTTTGAAGACTAATCCAAATACTTATTGATGTGCTGTTTTCAAGGGAAAAAAGTGTTTTTCATAAAAAAAAGCCAATCCAAATGAATCCTAAAATGGGTAGCCAGCTTTTTCTGAATTTCTAAATCAGGCCTTTGTTTCAAAGGAGGTTAAGAAAACTAAAAAGAAGATAAGAAGGGATTTATTTCCTTCTCAGGAGAAGAATATGTAAAAACTCTCATTTCTAGTCATCTCTTAGCTTTTTCACAAATTTCAAGTTAACATGAAGGAACCCATCCTCATCAAACTGAATGTCTAACCTTCTTTTCATGTCATTTTTATCCTTGTTGAATTGGCGGAAAGTTTCTTTGTCGATTTCTTTTCTTTCCTTTCAGTTCTTCAGATTCTAAAAAACTGGTACAAATATTTTCTTAAATGAGTTGTGGTCATCAATTTTACATACACAATAGCTTTTCTGTCACCTTGTCTTCTTGGATAACCTGTGTGTTATGTTGGACGACAACCTTGCTTTTTCCTAGATTCTCGTCCTGAGGCCTGGTTTTGAGCTGTATCAGATATGTTTATCTATCTTTGTTTCAGAATTGAACCTTCAAACATGTTAATAGCATCATCTACCTGACATATGGAATTACTTCTATTACAGTTACTGATAGCTGAAGCATAGAGAGACAACAGTTTGCATGTGTGTATATGTTAGATAAGAGAAGTATGCAAGCAATTATACTTAATTTTTGAAGAGTTAAATAGTTGTCTGCCTAGGAAACTACATCTACCGTGGGTTGGTATGGGTTATTTATTTTTTGTTTCAATTGGATGCAGGGGAAGTCTATATAAGCTACTTCACCGTCCAAATATCCAGCTGGAAGAAAAGAGGCGAATAAGAATGGCTCTTGATGTGGTAATAGTTGGAGAATAGATATTCACCTGTGCTTCTGTCATCAGATCTAGTTCCTTTTGGTGATTAATTCCCACTGTCTTGCAGGCCAAGGGAATGAATTACTTGCACACAAGCAACCCTGTTATTGTGCATCGAGATCTGAAGACGCCAAATCTTCTTGTTGATAAAAACTGGGTTGTTAAGGTGTGGTTGATAAAACTTTTTGAACTAGAGGAAATTAGTTCTTGAATGTGGATATCTGAATCCTTCTTCCACCGTGGGGATTATACATGCAGGTTTGTGATTTTGGCATGTCACGGATGAAGTTCCATACATTTCTCTCGTCAAAGTCAACTGCTGGAACGGTAATACAAGTTAAAAATTGAACTATTATCAAATTTGCCAATTTCTTGCTCTAGTGTATGCACCACACCGAATAAAAAGAAAAAGAGAAAACTGGAGTACAGGGAAAACAATAGACTCCTAGGAAAAAAATTACCCTTCAAGTTAGCAAGGGAAGATTTTTTCTACATTAGTTTTATTTGAGGAGTCCTTTTGATTTGCAGGCCGAATGGACAGCACCAGAAATACTAAGGAACGAACCATCCAGTGAGAAGTGAGTTATTTCTCTGTATTCAGCTTCACAAGTCTTTGGAAGATGGCATTCTGTTCTTCCGAGCAGTTTAATTTCACCTTTTGCTTTCTCTTGCACTGCAGATCTGATGTGTACAGTTTTGGTGTAATATTGTGGGAGTTGGCAACTCTTGAAGTACCATGGTCGGGGATGCACTCAATGCAGGTCGTTGGCGCTGTTGGTTTCCAGGGAAGACACCTAGACATCCCCACAAGGGTTGATCCAGAGGTTGCAGAAATAATAAGTGACTGCTGGAATACGTGAGTTGCTCCTCCATTTGACATTTTCAACTTTGATTGTCTCGGTGTTCATGGTCATAGAGTTTGATGATAAACTGCCCTGTATTTAGTGCCGATTCTTTTTCATTAATGACTTGGGTATTTCTCTTTTGCAGTAACCAACAAGCACGGCCCTCATTTGGGCAAATTATTACTCGTCTCAAAAGTCTCAAGCTTCTAGAAGTTCCTAAAGCAGAGGTTTCTTCAGATCAGCGACAAGGGTGACCAAAATGTTATTTGTTGTGACAGTAGCCGAAAGCTGTTTCTGGGGCTCAAATAGCTGGAGCAGCAGAAGCGTTAGTCACAGAAGTTTTAGATGCAGAAATTACTCAAGACGTCAAGATGTTACCTGGATTGGGAAGTGCTGGTTCATTCGAAGTGGGAACGCAGCGCAGCCAATTCAAAACGGACCATATTATATCCTCCAAGCCGAAGGCTGCACCAAGTGCAGGGGGATCTCATTGAAGAGTTGTTGATTAGCAAAAGCAAAGCTGCAGTAATTTATATGATGTCATAAAGTCCTTAAATTTGGTGGGCAAAACGCTCAGGAAAGAGAAGGAAAAAAATGGGGAAAAAAAAAAAAGGAAAGAAAGATGCAAACTAAAGCTTCTTATTTCTTTTTTCACCGTAGTGAAAAGTGTAGTGCAGTGTACTGTCTGTGTAAGAAATCTCTATATATAACCCAAAAGAAAGAAAAAAAAAGAGAAAAAAGCATAGAAAAGGTTCTGCATCTGTAGGGGTCGTCAAGGAAGCAGCACTGGCTTCTTCAGAATTGTAAACATTTGGTCTCTACAGTTGTATCAAAAAAAAAAAGAAAGAAAGAAAGAAAGAAAGAAAAAAGTAAGATCAATAAAGAAAAATATTTGCCTCAATATATACCTTGATTCTCCTCTCATCTTTTTGGTGCCTGAGGTCTCAATCCTTGGCAGATTTATAATTTTGACTCGTCTTATAATGTCATAGCATTACTATAATGTCATAATGTTAGGAGAGGAAAAATTCAGGAAATGCAAACTGCATCACGAGATTAATTATTATTATTACTTTCTTGTTCACATAATTATAAATCCAAGGAATTTCTCATTCCGCTTATCTTTCTCTAATGTGAAAAAAAACACATTATTGGTCGATGATCAATAATAGTGTTAATTTTGGAGAGGTTGGTAGTGTCTAGTTTGCTAACCAATTCGGACCTTAATTTCGTTTCTCTATATGCCTGCTTTACCGTTAAATTAAAGAATAAATTTTGTTCATTGATAGTTGAGTAACAAGTGAAGAGGGCAGAGAGCTCTTTCTACAAATTCAGATACACACGCAATTACATGCTGAAGGCATGTGCAAGCAATGAGTGCAATTTAATTCTCATGATGGTTTAACAATAGGTGTTCGGCCCAATAGATCTATTTGATTTTAAAAAATAAAAAATTGTTGTTAGACTAAAAATTAGCTAGTAATTTGTTTGGTTAAAGTTATTAAAGTATTGTTTATTTGTGTTTAAATTTTTAGTAAAATTTTCAACTTTTAGTTCTTTTATTTTTTATTTTTTGAGGTCTGGGGTTTATTGTGCAACCTCACCCAAAGATCAAGCATTTAAGTTCCTTGGGCCTTGGACAAACTTTGGGCTGAGTTCTGAAAGCCGTACTGACATATTATATAGCTCCTTTTCCTTTTTATTTAGTTGAAAAAAGAAAGAGATAATGATACATTCACATGATTTTAACTTAATCAAAGAACTATCGGGCTGTTTATTACTTTTTGTGGGTTCTGGAAATTAGCTTTAGGGGGTACAGTTTCATACTTTGCACATAGAATAGAAATTTAAAAAAAAAAAAAAAAGAACACATGCCATAGGCAACGAAGACTGACGAGTGATTATGTTGTACATCTTGTATCGGCATGTTTTAAAATTGTAAGAAATTAGCATTCTTTAATTATAGTTTCACACCATTTACCTGATAATCTCTTTTTTGGAATGCATTACGATTAGGAAACAACTTTTAAAATCTATGTGCCCGTACTAATTGTTATCACTAACGCTTCTTAAAATTTTATTAACTTAGACATCTTAGTATTTATTTAAAAATAATATATAAAAGTTTTAAAAAAGCAACAAAATCCTCCAAAACACTAAAAACAACAAACAACTTGAGAAAATTGATGTGGGCAATCCGAAACCTACATCTTAAACATCAAAATATTTTTAGATGAGGTATGTATTGTAGTATTTTGTTTTTCTTTTGCCAAAAAAGAAGAAGAAAGAGAGAGAATCCGTACTTAGATTTCAAGTTTTTCCCATTTCTTTTCTTTTCTTTTCTCTTTTTTTACCCCTTCTCCCGAGTTTTTTCATATTTCTTCTCAAAAAAAGAAAAAAAAAAAAAAGCAAGATCACGTAAGTGGGACCCACAACATGTTGAGATTCATGCACCTTCTTCCCCAAAAGAAAATGGGAAAGAAAAGTAAAATGAAAACCATAAACACACGCATTTACACCCCTCTTAAATCATATCTTCGCCATCGCTTCTTTTTCTTCTTCTTCTTCTTCTTCTTATTCTTCATCTTCATCTTCGTCTTCAGAATATGCATATGTTATAGCGCTTCTTCAACACCATTCTTTTCATCCATTTGCTTCAACTCCTTCATTATCATCTTCAATTGTTATAGGTTCGTATAGTTATGACCCCTCTTGCTGTTCTTTTTATTGTTTATATTAATGGGTATTTTATGTTGTTTTTTATGGATTTTTTTTTTTTTTTGCTGTTTTCTGGTTTTTTGCATCTGTGTACGGAGTCTTTCTTGCATTTGTTGACCTTTGAATCACCAAGATGCCATCTTGGGTCTGTTTGGTTGCTCAAATTGTATAGTGGAAAATTGTAGAAAAATGGAAATTTTAGTTTTATATTTTTTATAGTTCTTTCTGTTCTTATTTTTTTTGGGCTATATGAAGTTTAATTTTGAGTAAGTTTAAACTTTGACGAAAGAGGGACTTTTTGTTCACCCTTTTTGCTGTATCTTTCTGCAACATTTTTATTTTTATTTTGTCGAAGTTTCATATTGTACTTTTGGGAGTTCTTGAAAACATTCTTATGAACAAATATTTATTGTTATTAGGTTATTACAATAACACGGTCTAATGTTAAACTTTAGCAACAAAGGCATTAATGTTTTTTGCAGTTTAAAGAAGGTATTGTTTTTTTGTGTTATTAAAGTTAATTGACATAAGTGAATCATTTGAACTTAGAAGAGTACAGCTACAACTAGCATTAGTGATTGTTCAAATTAGCTTCTGTATTTTCATGAGTACATTATGATGATTATGTTTTCAACATCTGATATTACTAGAAAGGTTTATGGCTTTTTGCTTTGTTATTGTTAAGCATAATAAACTAGTCACCTGTTTAAAAATGTCCATATGCAACGCTCAAACAAAAATCACCCTATATGTGAGTAATCATGTTAAGCATAACAAGTAAATGCATAAACCCCTTTCTATAACTTTAAACTGTTAAATGAGGTGGTAACTTATTGTTATTGCAATTTTGTGAAAATTGAAGCTAGTTACAATGGTTCAGTTTTGAGATTGCTATAGTTTCAGTATCTTGAGGAAGTGGTGATTGAAGAAATAAGCTTCTGATGTTATTTACTCAAGAAAGTGAAGTTGTTTTTCCTTTTCATAGATTCTCAGAATGAACGAGGGTATAGGAAAAGAACAAGAAAGGATAAACAAGATATGCTTGCGTCCATTTCCTAGACATTTATCGCTTTTTCTGATTTGGAGATTACAAACTGTTCAGGCAAGATAAGATTGGAAAAAAATAGGAATTACATGAACAATGGACTTTGCAATAGTCTAACGATCTAAGGTTAGTTTTGCTGACCACTAGTGCAAGCTGAGGCATATCAACTATGTTGTTCAGCGTCATATGTAAACATAAAGTTGTGAGTAATGTGAAATAACTGTGGTCGATGGCTTAGATTTTGTGTGACATGGTAGTTGTTTAAAACAAAGGAAAAAAGGCGCTTTTAACTCTTGTAATTATACACAGAATGATGACTGAACACTTCTCAGTGCATTATCTGCTCAGACATATAGAATCTCTTTCTTAATGTTGATTGTTATAGGAAAAGATAGTTGCAGCTTTCTTAAGCTTGCCATCTTTTGGAATCTATTTAAGAAACACGTATGAAACAAAATAAGTGTAACTACACGAGAAAGCTAGCATTAATGAGGTTAATAGAAAAGGATAAACAAGAAGCCGGTTACACCCTTCATATGGGAAAGTTGGTGTCTTTAAAATTTGTGATAAACTACATCAGTCAGTTCTGGAAAAAATCATTTAAGATGATTTCGAGTTTTTATGCAAAACTAGTCGAGTCAATTGCCTGTGTTGAGCTGTTGCATATTCATGACTGCCATGCTAGCCTGGAGAGGTAGGTTGCATTAAGTAGCTCATATACAACATAGATATTTCTCATATTTTGAAACAGTGAACTAAAATCAGTGGAATAATATAGTTTATTGGATTCAGGACTATGGATATTACTCTTGGATGTTAAGACGCTTTGTTACAGAATTTAGTATTTTTTTCATGTTAACGAATATAATTAGATTAGATCAGGAAATGTATTTTTTATACCTATAATGTGTTATCATCTCTTTATGTTGTTGTCTTTTGTGACTAGATGTATTTGATTTGTTTTACTTTGTTTCTCCTTTTGACAGATATATATTGTTGACTGATATAATAAATAATTTTTTAATTTCTTGCATTTTTTCTCTAGGATACAAACATTTGGCATGTTGGAGGGCGGTTTTTGAATTGAAATGTTTGGAACCGCAAGACTGTACCTTGCCATATGCCTTCAGGAAGACTTTCTATGATGGACCACGAAATAGCATTTGGAATTGAAAGTAAAAGTTCTGTGGGAAGGATTCATCATGAACTGTGGCCACTTGATGATATAGACCCGAAGAAAGCAAAATTTCCTTGTTGTCTAGTTTGGACACCCCTTCCAGTAGTTTCATGGTTGGCACCTTTTGTTGGACATGTTGGCATTTGCAGAGAGGATGGTGCCATTGTCGATTTTTCTGGATCCAACTTTGTTAAAGTTGATGATTTTGCTTTCGGTGCTGTGGCTAGATACCTTCAATTAGACAGAGAGCAGGTAGACCACTACTATTGCTCGTGTTATCACTTGTGTTTGGTGCTATAGCTAGATAGCTTCAAATAGATATATTTTTCCCTTTTCTAGTCTCAGTTAATTATTTCTACACGAGGAGAAAACATGAAATAATCATTAATTGGAAGCCGAAGGCATTTGATTAGCAGATTGAACCTTTTTGAGTGGGGTCACTTGATAAATATGTTTTATGAAACTGTTGCTTAAGCAGTGTTGCTTTCCGCTATCCCTCTTAGCAGCTTGAACCTTTTACAATAGGGTCTCTTGATAAGTACTCATATGAAACTATTGCTTAAACAGTGTTGCTTTCCACCATCTCTTGCGGAGCACACCTGCAAGCAGCGGTACAAGCATTCCGAATATGGATCTGCAATCACTTGGGATGATGCTCTCCAGACAAGTATGCGTCAATTTGAGCACAAGTCGTATAACCTTTTTACATGCAATTGCCACTCGTTTGTTGCTAACTGTCTGAACCGGTTCAGCTATGGAGGATCAATGGAGTGGAATATGGTTAACGTTGCGGCTCTTGTACTGTTCAAGGGACGCTGGGTTGACAGCATGTCAATCCTTAAATCAGTTTTTCCTTTCATCATGGTGCTCTGTTTGGGTATATTCATGGTCGGATGGCCGTTTTTTATTGGACTATTATCCTTCTCGTTTCTTCTTGTTGGGTGGTTTTTGTTGGGTACATATTGTGTCAAAGCTCTGCTAGAATGCTGAAGGCCTTTTGGCAATTTGCAGGGCTTGGTTAAAAACATTGAACTTCTTTGTTTGAAATGGTTATTTTCTAATAAAAGATGAAGGAATCGGAGTTCTGGAAAAAGAAAATTTGATGATGATCAGTGGTAACTTGTAGATCAAGAAAGTTAAAAACCATTTCTATTACAGGTTTAGAGAGTCAATTGAGCTATTTATCGCTAATTCCTACTGCTTGAATTGATAAGTTATTTGCTTTGGCTACAATGTGCTTTAAACTGAATGTGTTATCATTCATTTACAAAAACATTTAAGCATTTTAAGAGATTTGTGTTAATTTGCTTTGGAATGTCTGCCCACTCTACTCCTAGTCCGTTGGGACGGATATAAGCAGAGGTCAAATGAAACTTAAATATAGGTTATGTGATTTTTGCCAATGAAATTATTTGGGGTTGATTGGCTTTAAAGATAACAAATGGTCAAAACTAAACGGAGTGCTTAAAAGATTTTGTAGGGCTAATGAAAATTTTGCAAGCCTTAGACCTCATAATATAGATTCCTCACGGGGGGATTCAGATTATAGTGGGGTATCAGTCAGACTTTTGTTGTTGGAGATCAAAACAACAATATCAGTTTGTTTTCCTTCTTTTCTTGTTGGAAACCTGCTAATATTAACTGAGATGTCACTAACCAGTGAAAATGGCTAGAAATGGTAGGGAAAAGTCCAATTATATGAAGGACCTTTTATTTTGAGAGGCAACAATAGTAGCTGAAATGCACACATGAGAAACAACACGATCATGATGCTTTTATCATACTCATTTTGGAAGGGGAGGAGTGGCAGATGCCAAGAAATTCTGATATATGTTTTCTGCCAACTTAGCTCTTCATTTTCTGTCATGAACCCGAGCTATTTGCGTTATTGAATCGCCTCAAATTGGTACATGAACTTCATCATGCTCCATACTTTGGGGCCTTCCAAAGCTTAAATGCGACTTCATGGACAAACCTGTCTGCAGGTATTACAAGATTCCCACCACACTGCGTGATTAAGGATTCATGGTATCAGTTGATAGTATTGAAATAAAAAGCAACAATGCAACACTTGCAAAAGTGAATAGCAAAGAAACTTCACATGTTCATTTTCAGTGCAAACTTTAAATCATAGCGACATCAGAATCTGAATAGAATGAGGATGACCTACATGTCAAAATGTCCACCTTCAGACTTGACAACCATTTGAACATAAAATTGAGCTTTCGAATTAGTAAGAACAAAGAAATAGTTCAAGACATTTGTAGAATATCAAACTATGTGAAGATAGAAGTGTTGTGACAACACACACACATATAACAAATTTTTGCATTTATATGTAGATTTATGACCATGCACATCATTTTCGATTTAGATGATCCTGCATATTAAGAGAGAAAACAGAAACACAAAAATGAAAGATTATAAACTATATAGGGAAATGTATTTCTCTACATTTCGACATAAGCTAGTAGACAACAAAACATGCATTCCAGAAGTCGGAGCTTCCTGAACAATATAGCATAGTAACCTTTTTAAAATCTTCGAAAGAATATGACTCCACCATATCCTTGCGAGTTACAGCATTCTGCCATTGAGCAATCAACATTGGACAGTGGTGCCTGGTAAAGAACTAATTAGCTGGAGCCACAATGCAGACGCATTGACCAGACAGAACAAAAGGGTTGCAACTTACCTCACATTCTCCCTCGGCTTTCCTCCTTTCACCATATAACTTTGACGAGGAAGAAGCACTGAAAGTTCAGGTTTATCCTCAAAGTGAGGAACAGAAAGAGGAAAACTGATACCATCCTCCACTGAGACCACCCCATAACTCATTACAACAGACATGTGCAACCGAGAACCAACTTCGCTTCCAGGCTGTGCCATGTTTGTCAATGCACCAACTAAATTGTTGACAGAGTCAATATCTTTCACACCAGTAATCTCTTCCCCAGCTCCAATTCTAACAAAAACTAAATCAAAATGAAATGTGTCTGAAGTCTGTCCATTTTCAAATCCAAGCAACCTCAGCAATCCAGAGGCGAGAACCTGGGACTCAGCGACAGTATGACTGCTGTCCACTAACTCATCAAACTCCACTGTGTCGAGGCCAAGCTTGCTCCCTAAAGATCTAATACGTGAATCTTTTCTTGTGACAAGAGCAGCCTTCATCCCCATAAACCTGAAAATCATTCGAAACAAAATGCTCAATTTGATTATTTCTATTCAGATTATTGTCATTGAAAAAGTTCAAAAATGACAAAGGAAGTATTACCTCTCTGATACTGCTGATACAACATGTTTCTCTTGAGGGTTGGCATCAAGGAATTCATCCTACGAAGGTGAAACAAACAAGTATCACCACAACATCCACAATTGATAAAATTAAATGAATAATATATCTTACCATGTTACCATATGATTCACTTGTGTCCAGAAGTTCAGCAAATTCTCTAAGTATTCTTGCATCTTCAGTTTCTGCAATCTAATTGATGAGTAAATTCCAAGCACGGTTTGTAACAAATACAGCACGATCAACAATTTTTTAAAATAAAACCACAAGACCTGCAACCGAATCTGTTCCAAATTTTGATTGTTTCCTGTTATTAAAAGTCCTTCTTAATATATGAAGAACTCTCTTACTGGCTGTTTGTTGCCAAAAATTTTAGTGCGCATGGTCACTGAAACCTATCTAAGGTTAGAGCACAAGAATTTCAACGCTAAGTCAAAAGCAAGGACCAGAGTGAATGTGGTCACAGGAACCCCTGCAGCATATAAATTAAGACTGGTCGACTGCTAAAGCTGGTTAGAAGATACATAAAATAAGAACACATAGTCTGCTTTAGGAATTTGAAATAGACTGCCTGTAGGCAGTGAATCAACAAGATAAAAATGCTGCAGTAGCAAGATTAATTCGTCTGATAACAAACTTACTATAAACATACCCCTAATTTGAATTCCATAAAGCTAGAGAAGATTAAGATATATATATATATATATATATATATATATATATTCACAAGTTTCTGATGCATCTCTCCCCTTCAAAAGGGCACATTTACAATTCAACAGAGGAACAAATTAACATGCGTTACACATCTTCTAGATCAGTCTTAAATATAACTGAGCACTCCCAATTCCCTTCAAGCAGCACCAACCGTGTAAAAGCTACAACAATACCATTATATTAAGCCTACATATAAGATCCAAAGTCCCAAAACTTCCTCAAAGCACATTTCCAAAAGTTTCAAACTGAACTTTACCGCCATGATCAGTTAACACTCTCAAGTTTCTACTGGTAAGACTTGGATCACACTATACAGCGTTTCTTGATTATCCAAAGCTCACCTACTTGCAAAGATTTTCTTCTGAATACTACAAGCTAACACTACCCTATTTCCAATTTTTCCAGTTAGAAAAAATTATAATTCTGAGCCTCAATCTCCAAAGTTTTCTTTCTAAAGTTCAGTGAGTCGCTTGCCCAAAAAAGTTAAGTGTTAATGGACTTGGTAACCACACATCAGTTATTGACAAAATTCGGCCTATGAGGCTTGGCAATATAACAAAAACTAAGATATTATTAGAATAAATTTATCAAAATATTAAACCCATTAATCCCTTTGTGTTCTCAACATGTGTATGAGCAGATTAGAAACAACAACACAATATACACATGCAATATATATATACACACACACATATATATAAAGAAGAGAAGAGGGGATTGGTGATGGGACCTGAAGGAGGGGAATGGGGAAGAGATAAGAAACCACAGAAGGCGCGAGTAGCGAAAGAGTGGAGATGGGTGTGTGATGTCTCTATCATTCTTGCCAGCCCATCTCCGTACACCACCAGCCCTCTGCTTGGCTTGTCCGCCATTTTTGTTTCTCTCAAGAAGCTAATATAAACAACCACACACGCACACACCCCACACACACAAGCGAGGATTGGGGAAGCTTCAGCAAGTGAAGGAATGAATCAATGGATGTGTACTTTTGTTTAATTTTTGAGTAAATTAGCATATTGGCTTTACTTAGACACAAAAGTGCATATTGTTCTTGTACAGTATTTTGAAATGACTTCAATACCCCTGTTTAAAAGGAACTTTCATTAATAACCTGACCCAAAACTAATATTTCTTCAAAAACAAAAAATAAAAAATAAAAATTGAGAGGCACAAGTGCATATTGTTCTTGTATAGTGTCTGAAAATGACTTCAATGTCCTCTGTTTAAAAGGAGCTTTCGTCGATGCTCTGACTCAAAACTAATATTTGAAAAATAAAAATAAAAATTTTGAGCAACCTAATCGAATTAACCCCTAATCTCTAACACATCAATAGCTCAATAGTTGCTGCATCTGGTAGTACTGGTGGTGGTTGCGGATGAGATGGAAGCATTGTAGGAAGTATTGGGCATCTTCAACCACAGCAGTGAAGGAGTATCTTTAATACAAACCTACTACACCAATAATTCCATCTTTAATTTTTACGGCAAACCCACATCTCAATGTTTGCTCAACCCACCACCACGACCACTCGAGAGAGAGAAAAAAAAAAAAAGCTCTAATGGGTTTGTGCGCCAAGATTGTGACAGCTGCAAAAAATACACAAATCAAAATGGGCTTGATCATCATGATGCTAACCTGCGACATAGTTGTAAACAAGATATTGGTCTTGGCCTTTGGTCTCTAATTTGGATTCTTAAAGATTAAGGTTCATTTGGATTAATTTTATTTACATAACCTTGAGTTTTCATGGTGGTTTTTCATCGAAAATCCAAAATGATGATCGGAACATGTTATTTAATTCGCAATTGAGAGAGGAACAAAATGGCGACTTTCATTTCGTGTGTTGTTGCCGAAAAATACGCCAAATGAAGCTTGAAGAAACAACTTTGAGTATCAATGGTGGATTGTTTTTGGAGTAACCAAATCAACTATGAGGAGCATCATGAGAACCGCGACGAAGAGAGAAAAATTTTGACGTAGTAGTGCGATGGGGGTGGTCGGAAACGGTTACAGTAAGGGATTGAAGTTAACAAGATGTATTAGTCGTGTATTAAGTCGCGTTTAATAGAAAGAGATGAAGTGGTTTCTTTTTTTTTAAGAGATGAGGTTATTTTGGTCCAAAATTATTTTTAGATGAATTATAAAATTATACTCTCAGTAAAGACACGTGCCCTACAATCTCTATTAAATCAGACAAAAAATTAATGACAAGGGGATTTTAAGCATCCTTTCAAAAAGTATAAGGGGCAATCAAGTAGTTTTGAAAGTATATGGGGACAATACGCATTTATGCCTAAACCGAGGGAAGTAAAATGTTATTGACTCTAATTTTTTAGGTAACGTGGGTTTTTTGTTGCCGACACTCTCACTATGGGTAGAAATAAAGAGAAAAAGGTTTGGACACTTGTACACCATAACAACGTGGTAATTCTAGGAGGAAATTAACTCATTAATTTTTTTAATTAGTTATAAACAAAATCTAATAATTATAATATGGCAATCGGAATAGAGTTTGGAATCCCAATTTAACTAGTGCTTTCATGCCACATGCTTTGCACAGGCTAATTTAGGATCTCTGTGTGTTTTTAAATTTTCTAAATACTTATATATGTGATTTTTTTATTGTTTTTAGGTTTTCATATGTTTTTTATTTTTTCTAAATGTCGAAAAAAATTAATTCTAGTGCTTTTTATTTTTTATTTTTTTTGAAATATCCTATGAATATAATACCATTACATTAAAAAAAATTATTTATGACTATTAATATTCACTTGAATAATGCAATGACATGTCTTAATCATTTTATTTAGTAAATACTTACAATTAAAGAAAAATTTTAGTTCATCAAATTAGTAAAGTTATAAAGGAAATAATGGGGACTTATAGTGATCATAGATATTTATTAGTATTAAATACTATTTAATAGAAATAAACCAAAAAACTTAATTAAAAGATGGCATGACATCTTCTAAAGTTTCTTAAATTTTTATGAAGCATCATCACCATCCTCATCATTGTCGTCATTATTATTATTATTATTATTACTACTCCTACTCCTACTATTACTATAATAGTATAATTATATAGACGAATTACTAAATATCATTTCATTTTTTGTAGTAATTTTTGTACCATTATTCTTATTTGAATCTTTAAAAATAACAATGAATAATTTAAGAAAAATTACTAGTGCTTATAACATAATTTCCTCATTTATTAATGTACTATATCTCTAAAATCTATATCATATAATATTATATTATATAATGGGACTAATTCGAATAAGTTGTGAAGTATTAAGGACTAATATAAATATAATGAAATAATGAAAATTTTGACTATGTCCTTAAAATATTATCAAATAATTTAAATATTTTAAAAGTCCTTATTATTTTAATCATTTTTATGCTAATTGAATAACTTTATTAAATATAAAAGACCGATATAAAATTTATTAACTAATAAAAACTGACTTGATTGTTTAATTTAGGGACTAATTTGAATATGTAGTAAAATATTATGAATCAATTTGAATAATTTAAAACAATAAGAGCTTAGTTAGAGAAAAATAACAATGTTAGGGGCTTATAATATAATTTATACATTTGAAATTAATAATCTTTTCAATTTTGCATATCACCATTTGCGAGTGTATAAAATTAATTTGTACTTTCTCAATATAAACTGATATGGCATGTCTCTTTGAATTCTATTGGGTACAACATATATATATATATATATATAGAAGTAGTTGAACCATTCCCATTCTACAAGAAATAAGAAATGAAGAGGGACTGATTAGAATAAGCACTTTCCATCTTTTATAACCCAGTTTCAGGGGTGAAAAAAAAAGAAATATAAGTAGTCCCCAGGGATATTCAACAGTAAGAAATAAAAATGGATATGACTTATGACTCAGGTTTGAATTCAATCATCTGTTCTAGGTAAATACTCGCCTTAACTGGTGCTCAATATAGGAGATATGTTGTGCTCCTGAAGTTTGTCAGTTGATGGTCGGGTTTCATCGGTGATCGGACTCTGCCAGCTGAAATTTTCTCTGTCACAATAAATAAATAAAAGTGGCTAATTAAGATAAGCACTTTCCATCTTTTACAACCGAGTTTTGGGTGTGAGAGAGTTTTCGTGGTAAGGAATAAGAAATAAACAGGGGCTGATTAGGATAAGGACTTCTCACACAACCTAACGGCCACATATATATATATATATATATGAAGTTCATTCTCCACTCTGTTACGGTTAGTGATTCGAGTCCTCTAGTGCATACATTAATTAGAACTAGCTTGATGGCCATTGTGAAAATGTTGCTCGATGGTGGTGGTGTTGAATGTGGGATCCTTGACCTATTGTTGTCTTGGCCCTTTGTTCCTATTACTTATTGTCTAACCTCGTGTTTGGTGTTTGATATTAATGGAAGTTTTCGTTTGACCCAAAAAATTACGGGACATGAAACTAATCAGAAACACTGTTGACAAGTTATGTTCTAACGACGCCGGTTCTCTGGAGCATGAAATACATAAGCAGATAAAATGAATAAGGCCCATGTGTAGTCGTAGTAAGCACCTTTCAGACTGCAAAGGAATTTCTTCGCTTCCACTGCTGCTCATTTCTTAAATTACTACTTCAATATAAGCGTACAAATTGCCCATTTTCACTACAAAAAACCTATCAATATTTAGAAGAAAAAACAAAAAGCAAGATCGGTTGCATAGAAAAAGTTATAGACATGGTTAAATACATCTTGAGGGAGCACACGCTAGATTTTCCTTAACACATTCATTCTGAGGACTCTATACTGCAGGAGATTGCATATAGATCGAAAGAGAAATGGCATGACCTTGCGGATAATCGCTTTGAGAGAAGTCACCCAAGCTCCTTCAGGCTTCCAACAAGCTTTCAAGCTTTAACACTACCATAAAGAGAAAACATCCCAGCTCTCGTCTCCAGGAAAATTGCTCAAGGCTAAGAAACGTCGAGGAAGCTCATGATTCAGAGTAGAACTCCTCATCCTTTTTCTTTCTCCAAAAGCTGCGCAGTTCTCTGATGACCCCAACTTTTAGACACATACTCTTTGGGAAATGAATATAGAATCTCAATCTTCAACTTCCGTGTTGAAAACAAAACTCGGGAACACTGTGCTAATGTCCCTGCATCATGAGTGAACTATGAGAATATATCCACCATGTTTATTGAATTGCTTTACTTATAACAATTAGGAATGCACGAGTCCAAAAAGCAGAATTTTCTACACTAATTCTTTTTGTGGTGAATTCTGCAAAAAATATTAAGGAAAATATCTTGAAATAGAGGAGATTCTACAATTGTATACCAGATTGCTTCCAACAAGATTTCATATGTGAAGAACAATGATGAGAAAGAGAATAGTGAAGGAATAGCAGAAGGAACTAAGGTGCATCATTAACATACCACGGCAAAATGAGGTAGATAAAGGTAGGAAAAAGAACACAGAAATTGACGTACTTTAAATAAGGGAGGGTCATGTTCTTCAAGAGCGAGGGATGACGAAGAACAAAAGCTTTCCACTCTTCTTCGTTAATTTTACCATCTCCGTCAGCATCAGCATCTGTGAATGTCTGTGGGAAGCATGAAAAATGCCAAGCGTATAATTTTAGGGAACGAAGGTTCTCAACTTATACAAAGTTTTACCTTATCAATAATTTCCTCCAGCAGATCATCAGACAGCTTCATGTCAGATTCCATCAATATTGCAATTACCATTTGCTTAACCTGGACCAAACGTTGTCCATATCATTAAGCAACAACATAGAAGAGCACTGATTTCGATATGAAGGCTTGAGCTATAAAAGACAAACTGAATAGCTGAAAAGGGATAGGGTTGGGCATTGTGATGCAATGGAATCCTACTCAGATTGATATCAAAGTCAAATTTTAGTACCAAAATTAAACCAGGAGCAAAAATACAGGGGAACCACCAGAGAAAAGAAGGGAAAGGGAAAAATCTTTGCTGGGCAAGAGAAAGAACTTATGCTTTAAAGCTAGAAATTATTAGGGGTTACAACATTAAAGAGATCTAGAAAAGAGAGAGAAAGTAAATGAAGATAGTTATTATGAAGCAAAAAAAGTTTCACTGTCAACAGACAGCATAAATATAGGATAATATTTTCCACAAAAGAAATCCTCCAGAAACCCCATTGAACTGAACTCAACCCATTGTGGACAAGTGTTTTGGGGAATAAATTTCAAACAAAAGCTTCTCGTTCCAAAGATCAAATGGAACAGCCTTCTAGACATGTGTCCCACAGTTAGCCATTTTAGGCATCAATTTGGCATTTGGAAAAGGCTAAAATTGTGCTTTTTCCAAAGTTTCAGCTTCTTTTGAAATCTAATTCAAATATTTAGTGCAAAAATTAGATGCTTTTTTGAGGAAAAAAGTGCTTTTCCCTTTGTGGGGGTGGGGGGGGGAAACAAAAAAAAAAACTAATCCAAACAGGCCCATCTACTAAATAAAGATAGCAGGCAACATACTCACTTCTTCTCGCTCGATGAAGCCAGTTTGTCTCAGGTCATAAAGCCTAAAGGCAACTGCAAAACAAGGCCATATTGGAGCAATAAGAAGTCAAATTCATCTAATACCAGAGGGAACTTGACAGAATTTTCTGACCACTCACAATCTATTTTATCTTCGATTGGTGCATAAGGATGGAACACATTAAGTGCATGGACAAACTCCTCAAATTCAATCACGCCATTTTTCTTTTCATCAAAGAGATCAAAAACCTGGAAAACAAAGGCAATAAATAAGTTAGGCTATATCAGGTATGCACTATAATAGTTTAAACTTCCTAGAGATAGCAATAGGTTACTTTTACGCTCAAGTACATAAATCACATATCAATGAAGTGAAAATGCATATGTTGCAGAGTATTACCCGATCCAGAAAAAGGTTCTCGCCAAATGGAGCTTGGAATAATGCTAGTTGAAGCTCCTCCTACAAGACGAAAGGTTGAGCATCAGATTTAAGTGCAGTTAACATCGGAATCTATTTGAAATCAAAACTCTACAAGAATATGATGCTTTGTAATTCTACCAACATCTCTCAATTTAAACCTAGAAAAAGTAAAAATTCCAGCTCCTCTGCCAAGGAATACTCTTTTCTGGTACACAGAATCCTTGCGAATCATAAAATAACATCGAAGAGAATAAAGAAGCCAATAATAACAGAACTCAATATAAAATGATAGAAGGTCACAGAATTTCAAATGCCAAATAGCATGAGTCACCAATCTTCATTGCATTATCAATAAAACTGGCAAAAAAATATATAAATAAAACTCACAAAAAATCAAAATTATTGACAACAATAATAGTACTAATATCAACATAGGCTTCGATTAGATTACAACTCAACTAAATGAAGTTAAATAAAAATTTAATCTGGATAAATTTAATTACATACCTTATGTATTAATCCGTCGTCAATAATTGAGCTGCTCAACTTCTTAAACAACTCGTACAATGCCTCTATCTCATTCACCGAAACTGCAAATTCATTTTATATTCAAAAACACCAAAAAAAAAAGCCTCAAAATTTCGAATAACGAAAAGAAATAGAAAAAGAAAGAGTCGGTTACATCTGGATTCATCGGCGAGTCGAGCGATATCTTTGAAGCCGTACCGCAATTTCTTCGGACGGTACAAGCCTTGGCATTCGAAACAACCAGAAACCGCAAAGATCAAAGCTTCAATTATCACAACAATCGGCACAAATGCTGCGCATATCTTCTCCGGAAACGTTAACGAGCTTGATCCCTATCAAAAAAATAATTAATTAATTAATTAAAATAAATCAATTTTAAATGCATTATGTATAAAAAAACAAAACAAAATTAAAAAATAATTAAAAAAAAAAAAACTCACCATAGAATTATTGGTGGAATCCATGAGAACAGCAGTGCTAATGATTCATAACGTCGTCATTATGTGGTTTTGCTATCCGTTTTGCTGCGACCCCAAAACAGCTTTTTACATGACAGAAATGCGCGTGGATAAAATATGTATAACGTGTATAATGATGGCGGCGTTGGAGCGTTAACGTCACATGCGGGTGATAGAAGACGGGCACATTACCACACAGCGATATAACAGCACGTCACATGTGCGGTGCAGGGGTGAGCTAGTCAAGTACGAATTGGCTTCTTCTCCATTCTCATAATTATTTTAAAAAAATTTTGACTAAAATAAAGCATTGCCTTATATGTTTTTTTATAGTAATAACAATAATAATAATAATAGTACTGGTAGTAGTTTTTTCCAATTTACTCATATTTAAAACTTATTTAAATTTTATTAGATTGTTGCTCATCCTTTAAAAGTCACAGTTTTTAAGCTTATTTTCAGATTTAAAAGAGAAATAGTGTATCATCACAGGAATCTTTTTCTTTTTTTGGCAAAGCACCGAAGGAATTTGTTGGTCTTTGGTTCATTAAATTATTGAAACTTTAGCTTTAGAGCAAAAATCAAACATTTCAAAGTTAGACATGTTTATCTAATCAAGTAATTACTTAATTAAAAATAAATTGGATGTAATTGAACATCCTTAATTACACTCTCCAATTCTTATAGGGAGATACGTGAGCAGGTGTCATTACATATTATAATTACTCTCTAACAACTTTAGTTCTCTTGTATTTTTATATTTTGCATGTTTCATTATCAAATAAATATAAATAAATAAAAGTAAAATAAACAAGTAAATAAATAAATAATAATAATAAAATATAAACATTTTGTAAAGAAATAAAATTCATTTGCTTTTAATAGTGTTGTTAATCATAATAAAATATTTAAACTAAAAATTATTAGTAGTAGATAACTTTTAATGTTATATATTTATATTTGTAATTCGTATATTTTTTATGAGTCATATTTATTTTTATAATAAATAATATTTTATTTTAAGTATTTTTAGCAAATAACGTTTTGAATATTTGTTAGTATTAATATTAAATTTTTAAATTTAATTATTTAACTGTGTAATTACCATATGTCCTACCAAACATGTCATACAAATTTACTGTGTAATTATATTGTGATGTCTAAAGAAATCCTAAGGGGCTGTTTGGATTGAGGGGAATGGGGGAAAAGGAAAGGGAAGAGAGGAATTTTAGTATCCCATCCTTTATTTGTTTTGAAGGTATTGGGAGGGGGAGGATTTTGAAAGGAAAAGCAAAATCTCCTCAAATCTTTTATTTTCAATCCTTTAAAATTGGAGTAAAATAAATGGAAGAGGTTCTTGAAATCCTTTACTCTCAATTTTTTACATATAAAATTTATCCCTTCCTTCCTAACCAAACACAAGATACTCATAATCCTTTATGTTTTTTTTCACCCGCAAAAAAACTCTAATCCAAACATGAATTACGCATTTCCTCTCATTTCCTTTATAATCATTTCCTTTCCTTTCCTTTATTAAATTTTCCCCCTCCAATCCAAACACACCCTAAAAGCTCTAGAACTTATAGCATTTGAATACTATGCTTACTTGAAATAGTTTACAACCATATTTAAATTTCAAAGAATCATTAATAAGTAAATTAAAAAAGGACGCATAAAGAACCATAAAAACTCCTCAATTAAGATTCACTAAGTTTCCTTAATGAAAGTTTGCTTAATTTTCAACGCAATCATGTAATAGCAGGTTGTTTTCCTATACTACACATGGCAAATTTTCAGAAGTATTGAGTATAAGTCGCCGTCACCTAAAATCAGTTGTTTGCAGAGGCACGAGACTAATATATATTTAATTAATGTTTAATTATTTAATTAACAATAATTGAAGCAGTTGTTCAGTTCCATTAGAAAAAGCCACCGGCATATGGTGCGCCGTGATGGATTTGTGGTTCAAAGTTTCTAATTCCGTTTAAGGTTTACATTACAGTAGTTAAAAATAATATTTTAACGTTAAAATAAAAGGTGAAAAGAAAAGTACACATTTGTTATTTTATTAGTTTAATTTATTATTATTCTTTTCGAGATTGTCTTGGAGTTCATTGCTTAACTCAATTAACGATGAATTAGTCGTGCCTTGTTAATGGTTCTTTTTTTGTTAATACGTTGCTAAGGTTCGATATGTACTAAAAGAATTGACCCCAAGAAGAATTAGAAGTATACCATATACTATGCTGCGAGGTGGTCCTTTGACCACAATTTTTAAATAATTAATGTTTAATAAATTACTGCATCAACACAATCATGTCGTAATTAAGCTCTGGACGAATCTAATGATGGAGGCTTTGGCTTTTTAGCCTCGCAGAGTGTAATTTGGACAGCATCGATCATTCCGTGTCTTGTCTATTGTTGCAATGATATAAATCCTCGCGTATTTAATACTCTCGTAAGGTACAAAAGAGAAAACAGAAAGTATGAGAAGCATTTTGGAGGATTGGAACGAGATTTTAACACCAGCTTATGTTTGATTTACATTGTGTTTGGAAGCATTTGTAGTATAGATAAAATGAATTCTATGAAAATTTGTATTTTTAAATGAATATCCTTGGTTGAATTTATAAAATAATTTTAAACTAATTCTATCATTTATAAATTTAAATTATATTTGAAACACATATGGAATTGGAATTAAAATGTATATGTAATTAAATAACTTTTTTGTTATAATATTTTTGTTATTTTAATTTGTTTTTATAATTTTCATAAAACAAAAGGAATAAAAATAATTTTATAAAAAAATACTAATCAAGTAAGATCCTCGAACAAATTATGGATGTGTTTACAACAGAATGCCAAATAATGAAGGTTGTAGCATAAATATAGTAGTATGCTATTATATAAATAATTATAAGAATATTTTTATCTTTATAAGATTTCTTGTGGTTTCGTCTTTTGTGAAATGACAAATTCCACCTCTGGAGCTAAGATTTTGGTTAAGTTTGAGTAAATTCAAAATTTGCAAATATTGAAATTCCTAATTGATTCTATATTTTAAAAAAAGTACAATCAAATATAAAAAATTGGATTTACAAATGAATTTCACAAAATTTTAATAAATTCATCTGTTCCAAACACATTGTTAATTGAATCTTGCAAAACTTAATAGAAAAATTAACGGTCTGAGTTAGTGTGACACATTCTTAAAAGCTCGCGCACGCACACACCAAAAAAAAAAAAGAACGAATTTTGAAGCCATAAATTTTTTTTTTACAACTTCTACCCATAAAATCAAACTGCCTGAATCTTAAAATTCTTTTTCCTAGGGCATAATGCAAAGAGATCCGTATCCGTTAGCTAACACTTTAGGTAGTCAAACATGCATGCCTAAAGTCAAGTTTTTTTTTTTTTTTTTTAAAGTCGCCTAAAGTCATGAGTATTTTAAGTAGTTATTAGATAAGCCAATCAAAACGCCCTCAGTGTCTCTTGCTTCGATATTCTTAATTATATAACAAATAACATTATGGTAAAAGTTTTAAGGTATTTAATTTACTAGGAAAAGTGTTTTAAGTAGTAGAATTTTAATTAAAAGTGTTACTAGATAAAGTTGTTGACTGTTTGCGTTTTTTTTTTTAATTATTTTAAAAGTAATGTTAAGGACACATGAAGACCAAGACAACTCAATTAAGATTCATTACGTTGATCTTTTTAACCCAAGTCATATCTTTGGGAGAGGTTATTTTCTTATTACACGTGGCAAATTTCCGGATGTCCTAAGTACACGTCACTATCACCTAAAATCCGGATATTACTCCACTTTTTTTTTAACATATATTTTAATTAATGTGCAATTACTTAATGAATAACTGTTGAGGCAATCACTCAGTTAAAATAGAAAAAAGCCACCGGCATACCGCGCCTGGAAGGTGAGGATAACGTGCAAAGTTTACATTATGGTGGCAATGATTAACTTCTCTTTTAAGGTTAAAATAAAAGGGAAAGAGTGACACGTTAATTATTTTATTAGTTTAATTAATTTCGAGCTCCTCTACGAGGTCATTGATTATCAATCACAAGAGACTTGAAATCCTTTCTTTTGCCAACTTATTTTGCACGGCAAATTAATTGTGTTACTACGTGCTAAATTGAAACCCCCTCCCCCCAAAAAAAAAAAAAAAATATATATATATATATATATATATATAATAAAGGATATTATATGCTATATATGGTAAATACTGCTGCATCAACTCAATCATGCAGAGCTCAGGACAGATTTGGGGCGGGCTTAGATTGACTTTTTTTTAAATAATATATTTTTGTTTTTAAAATATATTTTAAATAATTACTTGGCTTAGTTTTAAAAGTTCTTTAAAAACTGAGTCAAACAAATCAATTTTGATTTTTAAACTCAAAAAAGTTACTTTTGAATGTTAAAAAGTTAGATCAAATAGACTCTTAATCCATAATCGCAAGTAAATTATTTCTTCTTATGAAAAGTAAAAAATAAATCACTAAAGTTCAAGCAAAACAACACAAAGAAACAATTATGTATTTGTGTCTGCAAAATAGCAAGTACTGTGTATTCAAATTCAAGTTTGAATCTCAAGAAATGTCTTTGTTGGGAGGATTTGTTCTTAACCGTTTTTTATTTGGAATTAGTTTAAAGTCTAATAAAACTTGAAAACACCCAAAGTCAAAGCCAAAAAGAAAACAATTATTAACTTTATGAAATTGTCAAGCACCGGATAAATACTCATTTTGATTAGTACATGATCGATACTTTTCGAATTCTGCATAGCGGGGTCCGCGGCCAAATGAACTTGCATGATTGAGCCTCTTTGGCTTTGCTTATTTTGGGACTTATAAGTCCCAACAATAAAAAGCATGTTAAAGGAATTTTTCATTGTTGAGACTTATAAGCCCATGTAAGTTCATTTAGCCGCGGACCCACCATGCAGAATTCCGAAAGTATCCATCAATATTCATTGTCGAATTTGAATCCTCTCACATCTAAAATTATTGGATTAGTACAAAAAGAAAGAAAAAAAAAATATGAGATGCGTTTTGGACTCCCTCCAAGTTGTAATATCAGCATACGTGAAAGCAGAAAAAAGAGTACGAGAAAGATCATTATCACCTTTGTATATTGTGTATATTGTTTATTAGCCTAAGTTATATAGGAACTTATCATGTATTATTATATTAACTCAAATAGTTGAGACTTTTTTTTAAGTGTGAAATTTTGGGTTCAAAACTTGTGTGAGGTGGGGTTTGTTAAATTTTTTAAAAAAAGTAAAAATAATGTATTATACTTGCCAACATATGGACTATTTTATGCGTTGCAAAATATACATTAAAAAACTAAATACATACTTGTAAATACATCAACATAAACATATGTATTCCTTGACTTGTTTGACAACACTTAACAATCAAACAAGTGCAATGTAATATTAGCATCAGCTGGATTGTGATTGAACATGATACCGGTTACATTTTACCATGAATTTTTGTCAAAATTACACAAATTTTTTTATAAAATGATATATCTTAGGTCATAATCAAAAGGATTTAGAGCAGTTTCAATCACTTGGACTACTCCATAACCCAAACAAGTTAACTTTTCTTTTATTTTTTTAATACAAACCCATCAATCTCAATCCAACCCCCTGTCCACCAGGGGATTCAAACCTAATTTACGGTAATAATTTCAACCACTTAAACTATCATCTAATTCCAATTAACTTCTTTTATTATCAAAACTGGAAAAAAAATCACTGTACTTCAAATGAAGTCTTATAAAGAAGTAACTATGTAATCATCTGTACAAATTTATTGTATACGTTCTAGTAAAATAATTATGCAGTTCAAAAAATTGTGAGTCCATGATATTTTGGTTAGTATATGATTGCCCTTAATTTAGTCAATTTGTGCTTTAATTGCAAGCATGATATTTTGTTAAGCTTGCAATCTATTTTCTGAATGATTCATATGTCTGATTTTGCAATTTGTTAAATTTGTCATTATACCTTTCGATATGTGAATCATCTCTAAAGCGGAATATCCACTAGCGGCCAACAATTTCGAGATATACAATGGTGGATTATTTGTCTTTGGATGATAGTTGCATGCTCATCAACACGTAACCAGCATTATTGCGATGTTTATCTTTGTCTGAAAATATGCGTTTTATTAATGTGTTTTAATTTGAAAATTCAATCTAACTTTTTCCATTGAAAAAAAATATTATACATGGGTAAGCTATATATTTTTTAGTTAAAAAAATAAAACAGAGAGAGAGAGACTGGAGAACAGTTGCCTAAACTGCGCGAAAAAAAAAATAAAAGAATCAAAATTAATAATGTGCAAAGAAGAGAAAATTTTTGGTCGGGGACCAAATGATAAAGCATCAGAAGTGAATAGATAAGAAGAAAACGATGAAATATTACACCAGCTCTTGATTTATTTGCACTTGAAAATAATTTGATTTGATAATATTCCGCATGATGGAGTAGATAAGAACACAAATAATAATGCCTCTTTGAACTCTCATGTCTCAAATTCTCAATAATATATGCCTGGACATGAAAGCCTCTTCTTTGCGTGCTTTATCATATATATCTTTCTTTTCATGAAAATTTCCAAATTCTGATTCAAGTTTGTCTTTGTTTTAGGGCTCGTTTATATTGATTTTTTCAAAAGAGGTTTTCTATATTATTGTTGAAAAAATATTTAGTTATTTTTAATTAGTTCGAATTTCTAATTTTTGAAGAAAAGTTGAAATTGAATGTTATAAAATTTCAACTTTTTAAAAAGATAATCTAAATATCTATTGCAAAAGAAAGATATTTTTTCAACAAAAGTTATGGAAAAGATAATCTAAACAGGCCCTTAATTGTGCATATTTAATGAAAAATAAATATTGAATTTTCGAATGTCTATTCGAGATTGAATGAATCAGAATTGGTTGCTGAAAAGCTGTTGTAATTTCTATTCCAAAACATTGCGTGAAGATTGGAAGAGGCTGCTTCATTGTTGTAATAATTTTTCATCATGTTGAAGCCTGGATCATGCGACCCTAGCTGTATTGTTTGTAAAAATTTATTTATTAAATACTTATTACCAAACAATCCTTTATTTGGATGCTTATATGAACCAAATAAAAAATAACTTTTTCATGATTTTATTATTTTCTATTTTTTGGGTCCAAAAAAAGTAAGCTCATTAGACTATAAAGAAGGCCTTGCAAGAAAAATCCAAGCCCACGGTCCCAGCTAGAAGCAAGGAGAGGACAAAAGAAACAAACAATTGGAGGGCCCAAAGCCCAACACACAAACAAAACACTCAGCATAAAAGACAACTGAACCCATGCCCAAAAACAGCAAAACACAAGAGACACAGGCCAAGACCAATAAGCCCAAAGAAACAACCAAACCCCAGACCTAAGAACTAAGTAGTAGTTGAGAGAAAGCATCCAAAGACTGAAGACACATTCCCGTCATATTCAAGTTAATCTCAACATTACCATTATCCTTTGACATCAGCAATGTTTCTAATACAGTGCCAACCAAAAATACTTAGAAGATCCTACATCAATATCTGCAAAAGCAGCACCAGAGAAGAAACCACATAAAGTGGACAACAAAGTGAGTTTAACATGACTCATAAACCCTAGCAAAGGTTGGGTCCAAAAAATTTGATACCTAAATGGTCCAAACATTCCTATTGAGGGAACGGATCCTTTAGGCTTTGGATTTTAACAGGTGATGTTCTGTCACCTCTGTAACAAAGAGAAACAGTAAGGACATAAGCACTAGGTAAATGAATCTGCAGGCAACACATGTAGGAGGCTAAGAGATTATGGTAAAATTAACTTAAAGGCATTAAAAAGGTAGAAATCATCGCTTGGGTACACCATCAACGAGAATCACCAGAACTTGTCAGATTTAACCAAGCAAAATTTGTCAAAGTGCAGGTCTAAAACAAGGTTTGAGAGCATAAGATCACATATCTGAAAGAAATAGTAGACTAGAATAGACGTTGACTCTTTCTATCAAATTTAAATAAGTAGTCTGTCAATGCAAAGTAGTGTGTTTTAGTGTTTTTGTTCAAAAGAAAATCAAATATGAGAAACCCAAATTAACCAAACACACAAGATAGAAAGAAAACCATAAAAATCACACAAAATAAACAAACCAACAATAAAGGAACAACAATGTGTGATAGTCTATATGTTCTTTGTCACAATAGCCTACAAATATCCTTTTGGATCTAGATGCTATTTCCATTACTAGTTATTCTAGATTTTAAAAATCAAAATCATATAAACATATAAACAACAATGAAAGCGAAAAATAGTACAAATAAAGTATATTATACACATGGACATCACAATAAAACAAATCACAAATGTAAAGTTAAGACTCGTTACCCTTCTAACGTGATCGGATACAAAAATGGCTTCTTCGCGCAATACTCGCCTCGTATTAGCCTTCTAATAGTCTTCTCCACGATTTCCAAAGCTCTATTGCTAGGATACAATTTGCTATATAATGGGTAAGCAATTTTTTAAGCTAAATTGAGGTTATGGAATTTAGTGTGTATTCTTAGTGCTAGTGTGTGAAAAATCCTGCACACACCTACCAAGAAAATATCTCACTCACTCTTATTCTCTTGTGGGTTATGCCAATCTTGTACTATTTATAATATAAGGCAACCTTAATAAGGATAAGGTTCCTAACGTTATGTTTTACCATAATACCTCTCCTTATAAAAATGGGGTATTCTAAGGCTGTTCCAAATATTCTACCCCACGCGCTAAATATCTTTCATATGGGACCCGTTTATCTAATTAAGATATCTATAAATTATATTAAGAAGACATGGATAGTCAAATCCCTTCTTAATTCTAAACTCAAATCTTAATTAAGCAATCCACATAATTAATTTTACTTCAATTAATATATCCAATAAAGTAATGACTAGTGAAGGGACCAAAAGACATAATTACCATTGGCTGAAAAAATGACCAAAATGCACTCGCCACTACTTTGGCGACACTAAGGTCATTTTGACCTTGGTTTGTTTCTACCAGAAGACCAAAACTGTATTCCAAGGATAATTATTGGCTAAGCAATAGCTTGTCACCTGCTCTAGTGATCTCTGTCTTTGACCAACTAAATGAAATGACCAAAATGCCCTTCTATATATACCCATAGTCAAGGCCGGTCCATATAAGTACCATTACCTCCAAAACTATATCTAGAACCTTAGAATCTCTAGTCCCATGTATTGATCATCCACTATTCACGGATCTGTTGATCTAAGGAGCGACCTACAAGCCAAATGATCGATATACCCCTGAAGGGTAATATCATTAGTACTAGATTTTTTGTGATCAAGTGGACAAATCCAAGGAGGCATATAGGCTTTGCTATTACATTTGCATGTTCCAACTAGTTAGAATGCAATCCAATGTATGAGGCAGACAATTTTATCACACAAGACCTCTCCTTCTAGTACATCAAAGTGTTGCACATTAACCTCGTTAGCTCATCCACACATGCTCAAGATTAAGAGCATCTGTCACTCAGAAGCTATAAATATCTTGTCTTCTATATATAATCGTACACTTACCAGAAGACATACTCATGGTGGCTTTGTCCAATGCGTGACACACGTACTAGGAGCATAGTCTAAAAAACCATCCAATGACCTAGGTAAATCATGGTGGCTCTATCCAACGCGTGACACACGCACTAGGAGCATAGTCTAAAAAACCATCCAATGACCTAGGTAAATCACCCTCTCAGGGAGACTCGCCCACTATAGTCTTTTCTCGATAGAGTACTCAACACTACCATCCGACTATGGACCAATTTATGATTGGACCTACCAGTCTTATTGTCGCAAGTCATTAGTCTATATCATTGGACTTTCATACTATCAATGAAGAGAATATGGTGTGCAAAACTCAATTGTATGAACAATATCATGACCGAATTATGTCTAGTGTCCAGTAATCACCTTATGCTTGTGGTCATTAGGGCATACAATCCCAACACATACGACCATATTTTCTTTAAGTGTAACTTTTCTAAAAGAATTTGGAAGGGAAGGGTTGAATGTAAAGTTTGCAACTAAAATTTTGAACTGGGACATTGCTATAGTTTGGGCTTCTCTCATATGTGACATATACACTATAAAGTTACATGAATGTTCAAACTAAAACAAGGGAAAAAAAACCCTTTTGCGTAGTTTCTATTTACTTTCATGTGGCTAGAGAGAAATATTAGAATCCATGACAATATAGCTTTCATAAAAAAATAAATTTATTGCTAGATTCGAAAGGATTTATACAATAGGTTGCACATAAAATTGAAGCCGACAATTTGAATCAATAAGGCCATATATAGATATTGGGAGTTGATAAATGTACTCTTAGCTTGGCCGTTACTTTGGCATTTGCAATTACTTTTGAAATTCTTTGAACGATAGAGTCCTTGTTTTAATTAACCAAAATTGAAAACATTAAGTATGTACCGGTACGATGTGGAGTTTAATAAAGTATGAAACTTTTTTGCAAGATCCAAAAATTCATGTAAACACAAGTATATAAACATTTCTAAATAATCGTGCCGAAGAGATTTATTTGTTGAAGGACAATTTTATTTTTAAAATAAAAATGTAAAATAAAATAAATAGAGAAGTAGCATAATAAAATTATTGAATAAAAAGTTTACAATGAAAAAGAAAATTTTAAAACTTTTAGTTTCAAAATATGTAGAAAAAGATAGTTAAAAGCAGCTAATTATTGTATAGGATTACAAGAAAAAATCAAACTCACTTAAAAAAATTATTTTCCCTATACATATATACATCTCCAATTGAACCCAAGTTCATTTCTAAAACTAATGTTTTAAAAATTTAAAATAATTATTATTTAAAACTTGCGTTACAAAGAAAAACTAGAGAAAAATTAGCATAGAATTCACGTCATGAACACAATTAAATAAAGATCCATCTATTTTTGTACACACTCATATATATATATATATATATATATTTGCCCTCAGTGAGTAGCTACAACAGAAAGTAGTAGAAGGCGGTTGTGAGTTCTAAGTCGTGTTATTTGCTTCGGAGATCGAATTTTTCGCTTACCTGATGCATGTCCTAGGGTGAGCGGACCATTGAAAATAGTAGATTTTGGTTCACATTTATATGGCCAATGATGAAATGCAAGCTTATCAGGCCCATTAGAGCGGGTACTAATCCTGTCTACTTAGGATGGGCCGGTGGGTGAGATGTTCTAAGGTTGTAAAATATATGGACTGGAATGTTACTACGTTATATATATATATATATATATATATATATATATACATATATGTATATGTATATGTATATATCTTAACGAGAAATAAACTCTATTACTTCAAACACAAGCAGGGCAAGTGCCCCAACTAACCGGAGAAAAGCCCCGCCTAAAAATCTTACACCATCGCGTTCGTAGAGCAAAGGGAGTACTTCTGTGTTCTAACACTCCCTTGAACGTGACAATGGTGAGATTCACTGAATTTCATACATACATCTGTATACATATATACACACACACAATTCATCCTCGAAAGTTTTTTTGCTAAGCCTTCTTTTTCTTTTTCCTTTTTGGGTGGAATTTTTTCAGTTTTCAATTGCAGCCATCAATGATACGGACTCGAGAAGCCAATGGGAACAATCCTTAGCACCCTCTAAAGAAGCCCAGGCAAGAAAATACACACATATATGTGTGTGCATGTGTTTGTGTGTTTTTTCTGAACGAGTGAAGTTATGCTTTCTTCCTTTGTTTTTCGTTTTCTTAGTATATTTGTTGATTTCTGTTCTGGGTATTGATTTGAATTTAATTTAGAGTTGTTTTTTTTTTTTTGGTTTTTTCACCCATAATGTTGTTATAGGTGCTCAAGCCTCAAATGTAATTGTGCATTGACTGTCTATCTAAGTATGCAATGGAAACTGAACCAATAAAAAGAGGAAAATGCTAAAAACCCTTCTCTGTCTCGCGTAATTCTTCCAGCCAAGAACTATGGAATATTGAATTTAGTTACTATCACTTTTTCGACGAGCATTTCCCAGAACAGCTGCTCTGGATCAAAACCCTAGTATGAGCTGTATATTTATATAAAAATTCCTTGAGATAAGAATGAAAGGGTACTGTTTCTTGGCGTTGCCCTTGTGCACCTGAATTGGTGCTAATGCTTGCTAACTTCTTTTCCTTATTAACTATTGCTGTTTTATGTCATAAGTTGCATTTTCTATAGTTTGTTAGGTAAATTTTTCCTCTCACGAGTTCTTTTCTGAGATCAGAAAATCAGGAACTTTAGAATGTTGGTATTTCTGCTAGAGTATATTAATATTGTCACACGAGGTACTCTGCCATGTTTAATGTTGCTAATATGGCAAAATAGAAGGTTGTTTCTGCATATTTGTATTTATCATTGCCTTTTCCTAATAAAGAGAACTTATATGACGAGCATCATAGGGTACCACTGTTCAATGTGTTGTAAGAGTCCCACTGTATGCTAAAATCTTCTGCATTCCTAAATGAATGTTTTATAGATAGACCATGCTGTGGGGAAGATGTCATTCGATTGCCTTTTTCACTAGAAAGAGAAGAAATAGAACTTTTAGCAGTATATTCACTTGGCAAGACAACAAAGAAAAACTGATGTAGTCTAGGAGTTGTATGGATCCAGCAACAAATGAACTGATAACTTATTTAGGATTTTAAATTGACGCTGATCAACTCCATCACAGCATCCACATTTCTTGATATTTTTATCCTTTTTATGTCCATACTATATCCTGGATCCACATTAAGATGAAGGTCCTTCGAGAACAACCAACTAGGACTTTTCTCCGATTCTAGAGCTTGCTCTTAATATTGTCTTGTTAGTCAGGCATCCTACTTGAAGGTAGTTGAACTTGCATAGTCATACCATTTACAGGGGAACTAATCAAAATATCTTTAATAAACTTTTCTGCCTCTTTAAACCTAATTGCACCATTTTACTGAAACTGTATTGTATTTTGTTTCTGCATTTAAATCCCAGATACTTATGTCCTTGTCTTTCAGAATGTAACTTTTTTGTTGCAACTGTATATGGTTCTGCCCATTTATAGTTAGCATGGCCATGATTTCCTTATCCCTAATCTTTTTATGCATTACTTGTGCAATGTTGATAACTAAATGCATAATTACATTGATTCGGAAAACATATCTCAAGTGGTATCCGTGATTCCAGGAATTTCATCTTTCACAAACTTATCATGAAGGACTTCTAAAGTTAGAGGCTAAAGATTATGAAAAGGCTCAAGAACTTTTAGAGACAGTGTTGAAAGATCCTATAGTATCCAATGCACAGGTACATATATGATTGGGATTTTAATAGCCTTTGAAGTTGTTGCAGCGTTTTCTAGATATTTGCTTATGATTCATTTCATTTTTCAGGTGGATAATAGCGCTAGTGATGGTCATCTTTTGCAGCTCAGGTATTGGTCAAGCCACCATTTCTCAAAATTTCTGATAATTATGATTGATAAGGAAATGCGATTTCTACCTTTGAGCTTCACCTCTAGGTTTGTACCATCAATATTCCTAATAATAATAATACATGAAACTTGAGTTTTATGTTGTTTGTTGTTGAATATAATTTTTGGCTAAAAGCTTTCTTGCTTCAGACATCGTCTCCTCCCTAGGGGATTCTCAGATCAATTTCTGTTTATTTGGCTGGTCTGAACAAATGAGCTGATAATTTGTGCACTAGATGGGATTGGCATGGTTTTTATCTTCAAGTTTGTATTTGTGGTTGATATTAAAATGTGTAGTTGATTGCTTTTTACTTCTTCATTTAATTTTCTTTTTAAAAGAGCTAGGATTTCGTCAATTTGCTGGAGAAGCTTTCACTGAAAAATAGCTAGTAGGTATTTTTAATCTTTTGCAAATCCTCAACTGTCCGAGAAATGCCTAAGTAGAAATCCTCAATTACTGTACTTTTGTGCTGTTACTTGGTACTGTCAAGCCTTATATTAATTTGTTTCTTAAATTCCCATACAGCTCTTGCTGCATGGAAACGAACTCTAATGTCTGCGCTTGACTTGTCTGAATCTGAAAGAATGGGTTTTTGACAATTGATTTTTTAGAAATCTTTTATGAAAATAATAAAATTTAATCGCTAGGTGCTACTTCCTTTTCTCTGTTCCCTTTCCATCCATTCATAATATGTGGCCCTATGTTTGACTTTTATAACCATCTATGACGAAGAACAGTCTAGAGAAACATTAAATGACTTATGAAATTGTCGCCCTCCTTTATTCACAATTTAAGTTCTTTTATTGTTGACAGCAATCAAAACAATGATTGGCCCAATGGCTTCTCAGTGATCACATCTCTTTCAACTTATAATTATTTCAATATTTGGACTCTTCTGTAAGAAATCTTGCTGAATGTTATACTGCAAACACATGCACTATTTCTTTATGTTTAGATATACTGGTGTGCAGATGGGAATTGCAGTTGTAGAATTTTGTTTGTATGAACCACTCAGAAGAGTCCTAGTTCCATAGTGCGATGATGCCAGGAAGAATGCTGTCTATAATGAACTTCAGTAGTGGTTATTTTTAGATAAACTGTATGTCTGACCAAATAGGTTCAAATGTTATTGTTTTGCACAGCTAAGTGGGCAAATGTTAGACTGAAGGATGAGTTTAGTGGATTGGAAAATCTTTTCGTAATTTGTGTTCTGTTCTGTTGTTCATGAGACAAAAGGAGAATAGTAATGAGTTTAAAGTACAAATTCTGTACATGGAATGTTTTTCTTAGTGTGTTGCAGCCATGAAGCAATCTTATGTTGTTGTAAGCAACTTATTAGTTGAGGACCATATGGAGTATTTTTAAATATAATGATCAAGTTTTGAGCCTATTCCACTTAGTTGGATAAGGTTTGTTTTGGTACAACCTTAACTTTTGAACAGTTGATCCTTCCCTCCAACTACCATAGTAGTGAGTACTTGACTACTTGTGCTATGAGGTTTATTCAAGTAATACATGTAACCAGTTTAGGAAATCATAAGTTTAAGTGTAAAAATTATTGAGAAGACGTCAGTAGATCAAGCCAGCTCAGGGTATACTTGGACTACGTATAAAAGGAAAAGTCCTTTCAGGAATAGCTCTTCCGTGGTGCACTAAAAGAATTGACCTCTGATCTTGGTATAAGGAAATGGTTAGTGCAATGAGTCTGTGAACAGTAAGAATCCCTGCTTTATGTTGGAGTATACCTTATGTGAAATTTCTCTGCAACTAACATGATACTGGAATATAATTCTGGTGACAATATTTACTGTTTCTTGTTTAAGAATGTGGTGCTTTTGCCCTTTGTGCATAAATTGATTTGCTCACTTAGATTTTGGTAATCTTTTCTAATATCTCATATCCTGAAGCAAGTTGCAAGGTGTTATTTTGTCTATGCTAGATGGATGAGGCAGTTAATTTATCAGTGAAAAATGAGACTACTCGACTATAAATTGTTTACCCACCAAAAGGAGAAAAAGTTAGAGAGACTTGTCAAGTATGAAGTAAAATGTTTTTCTTTTGTTGTGTTTTTAAATATCCACACTATTTTACACATTTAACTTTCTGCAGATTTTTGGCATTGAAGAACCTCGCAACTGTCTTTCTTCAACAAGGTTCTAACTATCATGAGAGAGCACTGCACTGCTATCTTCAAGCTGTAGAAATTGATACTAAAGATTCTGTTGTCTGGAATCAGTTGGGAACATTAGCGTGTTCCATGGGGTTACTCAGCATCTCTCGGTGGGCATTTGAGCAAGGGCTCTTTTGCAGCCCGAACAATTGTAAGCATTTGTTTTGTAATATCTGTCTTTCCTCCCACCAATTTTGTGCATTCCATTTAGAATGTTGAATGAGTCTTCTCTTGGCGAGTGTCTTCTTTGTCCCAGACTATTTACCCAGTGGCAGTAATATTTTTTCTTTTGGGTTGCCTTTTCTAGCTTGTTAGCTATCTTGTCTGCCATTAGATGACCGGATAACTCTTATATCGACTGTAAACATGAGCATTTATTTTGAAACCTCTCTATGGCCTTCTGCTCTCCTTTTTGCCTTCTTTCATTTATCTTGATTCTTGAACAAATTTTTTCTTGATGTATCATCTTTGTCCAAGACTATCTACCTAGTTGCAGTAATATCTCATTTTTGGGTTACCTTTTCTAGCTTATTACCTGTTTTTGTGAGGCTTGATAGCTCTTTATTGGTATATCATGAATAACACGCAGGGAATTGCATGGAGAAACTCTTGGAAGTTCTTATAGCAATAGGGGATGAAGTTGCCTGTCTTTCAGTTGCTGAATTAATTTTAAGGCATTGGCCATCTCACACACGTGCTTTGCATGTCAAGAATACCATTGAAGGGTCTGAGCCTATCCCATTTGCTCCAAAAGGTATAGATAAACTGGAGCCAAAGCATATCCGTCTCAAATTTCCAGAGAAACGAAAAGCCATAGACAGTGATCTAGATGAAGGCGTTGTGTCAAAAAAGTTGAAACAGAATATTGAGGTTGACCTTGTAGAAGTTTGCTGGATAGCCCTTGCTGGTAAACTCATTGAAATCTTGTGCCCATCTATGTTTTCTGGTTCTGATCCAGGGACTGAGAGATACAGATCTGGAAATGTTAGAATAAGTATTAAGTTGCCTCACATATCTGAGACTGTTGCCTTTGTGGAGAAAAGGAAATCTACACAAACGGCCAGTGGTGAAAGGATGTCTGTTGGTGACTTTAGCTCTGACAAAAGCAGTATCTCTAGAGAAAAGGAATCTGCTTTGTTTGAAGAGCAACCTCAAGAAAGGCGTAGTAGTCGTCTTGAAAGTCTTAGAAGTCGCAAACCAGGTAAAGAAGAATTAAGTTTCGCAGCTGGTAAGGACCCAGCTAAAGTTGTAATGCAATATCTAGGACCGTTTATTGTACATGGAGAGGGAACAGAGCAATCTAAAAGTGTTGTTTGTTGTTCTTTTCATAGTGTGGGCAATGGTGCAAAATCAGAGACAGAATATAGTGCTGTTATTAGGTTTATTGAGAATAGTTGCAAAAATTATGGTGCTTACCACATGGGCCATTTGCTTTTAGAAGAGATTGCTAGTAGAGGCATATCATACCAGGATGGCATGGTCAAATTTTTGGAATTGGAAAAGTTGACAAGGGATTGGGGAAAGGAAAGAACTCCTGAATGTAGTCTTTTTCTAGCTGAGCTATATTATGACTTTGCATTACTTTCTTTGGGCTCATCAGCAATGTCCGATTTTGCATCAGAGGCATCATATCATCTTTGTAAAATAATTGAATCTGTAGCTTTGGAATATCCTTTCGACAATATGGGCTTGGCTTTGAATGAAAATGGTTCGCTAACAAATATTTCTCAACTGGATTCTCAAATTTCCAGGGCTAGAAATTCCTCATTGAGCAGCAATTATCCCTTCTGGGTACGGTTTTTCTGGTCAAGTGGACAATTATCATTGTTGGATGGTGACAGAACAAAAGCACGAGAAGAATTTTATGTCTCATTAGCACTTTTGACTAAGGGGGAAGATGCGAAAAGTTCTCCATGTTCTGTTTGCTTGCCACATTGCAAAGCAATAGAAAAGCTTTCTGCCAACAGAGTTCTCCATGAAATTAATCTACTTGAGGTTGATATCTTGTTGAAGAAATCAGTACCTCAAATGATTGACGTAGGAATGTATTCTGAGTGTATAAATATGCTTGCTTCCCTACTTTTCTTGGGAAAAGATGAATATCTTGATGGATTTTGTGTTCTAAATACAGAAGGTAAAGAATTCCATTCAGTTGAACTATCTGCACTAGATGTTTTGATTGGGGCTTGTGGACATATTGAACCAACGAATTTTGAGATATTACTGAATTGTCACCGGAGGAAACTGCAAATACTCATGGCTGCAGCTGGTGTAGAAGAATCTTCTGCTTCTAAAATGTTGTCGAGTTCAAAAGCGTTTAGTGGTTCTGACACAGAATCAGAAGAAAGCCCTAGCAAGCAGTGCTATCAGTTAGTGGCTGCTGAGGTGAAGGCAATTTCTCACTGTGCCTCATGGATAAAGGGCATTATTAACCCTTCTGGAGATTTGGTTAGTAGATCATCTTCAGAAGCTTATCTTTCTAATATTCAAAGTCTCGTTGTGATGAAATATCATAACAATCAGTCATTTTCTGGAAGATGCAACTAATGCGATTATGACTGCACTTTTGACCCCAAAGTTAATTCTTGAAATTTTACTTTCCAAATAAATGTATTTAAAAGTTAATTTTACATGTTGATATGTTTCCATAAACTGTTCCATGAGAAATTGTGCCTTTGGAGACTTGTGTTCTTTTTCCTGTAGTGTCTTCAGTTCTATTTGCCTAGCTAATTGCTAATTTGGAGATGATTCACTCATGACTTTCCCTTGCTTTCTAGGAGATGTTTTGTCCTGATTAACTGAAGCTTTCACATACATTGTCATTAATAGATGTAACAATTGTGTTTGGATTACTATGCCTCTTCTCACTGAAATCATGGTTTAGTTTATTTCTAGTAAGTCTTTTTCAAATGAATCCACTGTTACAGAAAGAATATTGCTATTCTGATCATTTGAATTTATTGGATTGCTGTCATGGCCTGGAAGAAATGTGTGAAGAGACTGCATATACTCTGAACATGCCTCTGAAGTTAGCAGCTTGAGCTTTCATTTTCAGTTCCCTTCATTTCACAAGAGAAAGGCTTAATTTTAATGCCAAATAGGCAAATTTGGCTTGGACTAGTTTCGCTATGAGGATTTTGTTTCTTAGCAATTTTATCTCTTTTGTAAGGCTTGTTTGGATTCCAAAGAAGTGCTTTTCGTATAACTTTTGGAAGAATTGCTTTTTCAGAAGCTCAAATTTTTTTGCCTTTTGAAAAAAGCTAAAACTAAGCATTTCAGAGTTTCAGCATTCTTCGAAGTCAATCCAAGTACTTGTTAAAAATTATTTTTTTGGAAATAAGTTTTTTCTGTGAAAAATATCCAATCCAAATGAGCGTATAATGTTCACTACTAGATCATCTCAGGCCATGTATTCGAATGTTATGAAGATATCGTGGCCAATGATTTTAGGTTCATTCTCGTTAATGAGTTTACATTAGCAGCTACCTATATATCGGCATTCTTTTTAGCATTTGATTAGCAATTTTGCTAGTGCTATGCATGGGTTCTAATTTGTTTATTCTTCTCGATTTTAAATCTTATTATACTAAATTTGGAGCTAATGTTAGAAGGTTATTTGATAAAATTATTCTGATAAATTAATAATAAAAAACTAATAGTAATATTTGTCAATTCAACTTTTTAATAAACCAAAAATGACGAAAAAGATTAAGTTGGATTTACAATATTTGGTACTCTTTTTGATCTTTTAACATACTTGTAGGGATAGGTGTTTATTATACGTTTACTTTTTGACATGGAAGTAATATATATGAGTTTCTCATATAGTTTTTCTCAGTCTCATATTCATGAATAATATCATGTACATAGTATCTGTCCCTTGAATTGAGGTTTGTATTTGATGTCAATTCTTGTTACCAATTATGTCCCGCCCTGGGAGTTAGTGTAATATCTATTGTATGACATCAAAAGTATTAATAGTATTTAGTAAAATTAATATATTTATAAGCTGATGTTTCAAGCTTTCTTCTATTTAGAGAGCTAATGTGTGAGGTTGTAGTTTTATTTGTACGGATTTAGTGTATATATAGAAGATACATATATAGACTGTTTCCTACATAAGTTAATAGCCCAGATACTAATGAGTAATGGCCACTACATCCCCACATCTGTCAAGCATGATCTAGTTATATAAAAATAGGTTCTTGGCTCCTTTGCGCTTGGATTGTCAAAAGGCAAGCTGAGCATTTCTTTCTAGAAGAAGATTGATGTATCGTGTTGAAAATTGCAATTGCTAGCATTCACATTCCTTAATTGTAGATGCCACCATAATGCTTTTACTGTGTAGTTTTATGATTATCTGTTCATGTCGTATCCCTAAAATTTGAGGGAAGAATAAGTATAATGTCTAACTTTATATTTTGTTGAGATAATTAAGGTTCCAATCTAAAACCAATTGGTACTAAGTGGATCCAAGATCTTGTGAGATGGTCTTGGATTTTGGGCTTGTTTGGATTGGCTTTTTTAAAAGCGTTTTTTTTAACAGCTTTTGAAAAACAGCTTTTTTTGAGAAGTTGAAAATTCTGGCTTCTAAAAAAAGCCATATTTGAGCTTTTTTCAGAATTTAAGCTTTTTTGGAAGCCAAATCAAATAGTTATTGCAAATTTAGTATAACTTTTTCAGGAAAAAAGTGCTTTTTCCTGAAAAAAAGCCAATCCAAATTGGCCCTTTATGAAATCTCCATGTGGGAGAAAATCTAACACTCCCCTTCACGTTTGACCTGATTTCAAGGAAGATAGGTTACATGTGGATGAAAAATATGAAGATGACTCACACGCGGATGGGCTCACATGTGGTTAAACGTGACTCAATTTGAATATGAATCACAAGTAGATGGATACTTACATGTGGTTAAATATGACTTGACCAGTGGCCCAGCTCTTACCATGTTTAGATAATTGAGGTTCCAATTTAAAACCAATTGATGCTAGGTGGAGCACCCAAGACCTTATAAGGTGGTCTTGGATTTTTATGAATTTTCCATGTGGAAGGAAATCTAGCATATTTGTCTTTTCCCGTGGAATGATAGGATAAACTTCTCTATGTTCTCCATGCTTATCATATTTTCTTATTTCTGAAACCTTTGATGGAACTGCGATGTTATCTCTTGGACAAATGCTTGATAACTTTTTTGCCTGCAGATTGGTGTTTCTGTTCCGAAGGCAGTCATTGGTGATATTCAGTCTTTGTTGCTGCGGCTTATCTGCAATATTTCTGGCTCAAACTCTTTTAAGAAATCTTGTAGCCTTGGGATGTCAGATCAAAGTGATCAAAGCCAAAAATGCTATTTCATAGATGCAGTTATTGCATTTTGTAAACTTCAACACTTGAACCCTAATGTTCCCATCAAAATTCAGGTGAGATATATATCCTACTTTTAAGGACTTAATCGTTTAGATATTGGTCGTCGTATCGAGTGCATTATACATTTCCTCATATATTTGCTCATACTGTATCAGATGGAACTGGTTGTGGCAATACATAACATGCTGGCTGAGTTTGGGATTTGCTGTGCAAGTGGGGATGGTGAAGAGGAGGAAGGGACATTTTTAAAACTTGCAATAAAGCATTTGTTAGCCTTGGATATGAAGCTTAAAACTCTTCTTCACTCTCTGAACAAGGGAGTCGAAATGAAACAAAGTGAGCTGCAGCCTTCCCAGGATAATCATGTAAAAGAATCCAAAAGTGAAATAGGCAATGGTCAGCTCAATGTGGAAGTAAGTCAGCCTGATGGAGATAAAGCCAGCACTTCTCGGGAGAATGATGCTGACAAGATCAGATCAGAAGGCATTCCTTTTCACAAAGGTTTGGGGGAAGAGAAAACAGTGACTGAATGTGACAAACAGGTTGCTGATGAGCATGACTTTGCATCTCAAAAGGAAAAGGAGAACAAACTTTTGTCAGAATGTGAGGCTGAGCTAACTGAAGAAGAAAGAGAGGAGCTTGAGCTAGGAATTGATAATGCCCTGGATCAGTGCTTCCACTGTTTGTATGGTTTAAATCTTAGATCTGATTCATCTTATGAAGATGATCTTGCCGTCCACAAAAATACTAGCCGGGGAGATTATCAGACAAAGGAACAGTGTGCTGATGTTTTCCAGTATATACTTCCCTATGCGAAAGTTTCATCTGTGAGTAGATATCCTTCTTTCTCTTTTCATCTAGCTCACGTCATCCTGCAGGGTCCTCCAAGCATAAAGAAAACTGCGTTTTTACCTCTTATTCAATGTATGTACTTTTGATAAGAAGCATTACATCAGTATTATCTTTCAAAACCTCTTTTTGACTGCAAAATTTCAATGTATTTCAGAAAACTGGGCTGATTAAACTTAGGAGAGTATTAAGAGCTATACGTAAACACTTTCTTCAACCACCTGAGGATGTTTTGGCTGTAAATGCAATAGATAAGTTCTTAGATGATCCTAATTTGTGTGAAGACAAACTCTCAGAAGAGGCTGGGTCTGATGGCTTTCTTGATTCTATAATGGAGAAAATATTTTCTGATCCTGGAAGTCTCAGACAGCAAAAATTTTCATCAGTAGGGAGGTAATCTTTGTCGGTGCTCTATTGGATTCTTTGTTGCATAATGCATTTGTTTTTGGAGCTTGAAATAATTGGACAAGGTGTTGTCTAACTGATTGCAGCTCTGATCCATACCTTGAAGTTTATCGCAACTTGTATTATTTTCTTGCTCAGTCCGAGGAAATGAGCGCAACTGATAAATGGGCTGGTTTTGTTCTAACCAAAGAAGGGGAAGAATTTGTTGCACAAAACGCAAATCTGTTCAAATATGACTTACTTTACAACCCTTTACGTTTGGAGAGTTGGCAACGGCTTGCCAATTTATATGATGAGGTAAAATTGGTCATGCTTATGTTTTTGGTCCCTGTATTTTATAATGAGAGTAGAATAGATATTAGTGGGACCTAATTGAACTTTATCGAAAATTGTCACAAAGTATGATGAGGTAACATCTTAACTTATTTATATTTATCATCTCAGAATGTTGTACATAAACTAAGACAGTTAATAGGCGGATCTATTAAATTCTATAGTGAATTGATGTTTACATTATTGACAATGTCTCTGGTCCTCCAGGAGGTGGACTTGCTGCTCAATGATGGCAGTAAGCAAATAAATGTTTTAGCATGGAGGAAAAATGCTACTTTACCTCAGAGAGTCGAGGCAAGCCGAAGACGCAGCAGGCGATGTTTATTGATGACTTTGGCATTAGCCAAGACTGCAGTCCAACAGGTTCTTTTTACTACTTAGTGATACCAACTCTGTTTTAGAACTTTTTCTGATTATTGTTTGCAAATGAAAAGAAATGGGTCAATGGCATTATATTTCTTGAAAACATCTTCATGATATGATTTTTGGATTTGCCACTAAGTTGGACCACATGATATGATTGAATTTCTTCAGTGTCTACACTTATGAGCTTGTCCTAGGTAAAAAGTGCTCAACTTCCATTATGGTGACTTCAGCTCTGCTATAAGTTTGGAAATTGTTTCACAAGAATCTTCTTCCAATGGATATCCATGTTATGTTATGGACATGAATTGGTGCTTAAGACGTAGAGACCTTTGTTTCTAGTGTTAGTTTTATAATTTACATCATTTACATTTTCTTTGAGTGTGCTTTCAGGGTGCTTAAGAGTAGAGGCCTTTGTTTCTAGTGTTAGTTTTATAATTTACATCATTTACATTCTCTTTGGGTGTGCTTTCAGGGTGAAATACACGAGTTATTGGCTTTAGTGTATTATGATGGACTTCAGAATGTGGTACCGATCTTTGATCAAAGATTGACCTTACCATCAAAAGATGCGGCATGGAAATTGTTCTGCGAAAACTCCTTCAGACATTTTAAGAAGGCCTTAAAACATAAGTAAATTACTTTCCTTATTTAATAATACTAAATTATATCCTGTGGAATCTGGACCTACAATTCGAAACTTCTGATACAGGGGAGATTGGTCTCATGCATTTTATCTGGGAAAACTCTGTGAAAAGCTTGGGTATTCGTATGATATGTCATTCTCATACTATGCCAAGGCTATTTCACTGAACCCGTCAGCTGTAGATCCTTTCTACAGAATGCATGCTTCACGGTTGAAGTTACTAAGCACATGCGGGAAACAAAATGAGGAATCCATAAAGGTTTATTTTCTGCAACTCAACTTTTGTTCTCTCCGTTTTCATTTTGATCACAATGATGATGTCTTGTTCTGCCCCTTACCATCTCTCTATCATGTTGTTATACACATATAATCAGTTATTAACATATAAATTTGAAGTTTGAAAATGCATAAACTGGCTGCTAAAGTGTAAAGGAAGAGAAAGAACCAAAGCAAAACATGCTTGGACAAAGTCATTATCTTGTCATGAGTTCTTATTATCCACATTGTCTTTTATGTTGATTGATAATCTTTTAGGACTTATATTTATGTGAACATGATCCCTCTTTGTATGATGTTGAACCCGATTAGTGCTGGATGTCTTTTAGGTCATTGCTGCATATTCCTATTCTCAATCAACAAGAGAAACTGTCATGAAGATTATAGAATCTGGACCAGACACTTCACATTCACAAATATGTTTAGAGGACAGGGGTTCTTATGCCAACTCTGGATGTAACACACATGTCGATGTTTTTAAATGGGGAGAGGTGTGGAATATGCTGTATAATGATTGTCTTTCTGCCCTTGAAATTTGTGTGGAAGGAGACCTCAAGCATTTTCATAAAGCCAGATATATGCTTGCTCAAGGGTTGTACCAGAGAGGTGGTGTTGGTGATCTAGAGAAGGCAAAAGAAGAACTTTCTTTCTGTTTCAAGTCCTCTCGCTCTTCATTCACAATAAACATGTGGGAAATTGACAGTATGGTCAAGAAGGGAAGGTAAAAATCTCACTTGCAGTTCATTTGCCTTGTTTCTTTCTTCAGCATTTTGGTAATGCCCTTCTTTCTGTTTGCTTTTGTGAAGCTTACAAAAATTAAAAAATTAAGGTTCTTCAAAGGAACTGAAATCTCTGCACTTGATATGGATGGAATATTGTAAATGTAGAATATGAATATTATTAACAAGGAAATAGGAGTTGTCTTATGACATCCTTTAGACCTCTCTAAAGTCATTGCAACTGACAAAAGGTCTACCTGATGAATGCCAAAATTCCACTAGGTTCTTAATTCTTTTCTTGTACCCCGAATTCTTAATCTCCTTCTGTCTATGAGGATTTACTAACCTGTTAATCATTTGACCAACTGGAGCAAGCGTTCATGTCTTCTTTTCTACTGCAGACGCAAAGCTCCAGGTCCTTGCGGGAGCAGGAAAGTGCTGGAAGTTAACCTACCAGAAAGTTCTCGAAAATTTATTACTTGCATAAGGAAATATGTTTTGTTCTACTTAAAGTTGTTGGAGGAGACAGGAGACATCTCTACTCTTGACCGGGCTTACGTTTGTCTTCGCACAGATAAAAGGGTACTGACTTAGCATGGTTTCACTTTCTTGTTTCTGTTACAATCATAGACTGAAAATACTAAACTCCATCTTCGGTTGCCAACATGTGAGATTTTTACATTGCTTTAATGCACATAAGTTGGAAACAGTAGCATTAATACCTTTCTCAAATTTTGTTCTTTACTGATGGGTAGATGTTAAAAGGGTGCCACTAAATACTTATTTCCACACATAAGCCCAGCGAAGTGGTGGAAAAAATGGAATGAGAACGAAGGAGAGTGTGAAAGAACAAAAAAAATGTAGAAGTTAGAAAATAAGGCCCACATATATGCCGAAACTTGCACTATTACTATGTCAAAGCATCTGCTCGTGAAGTTGATGCCAGAGATGATTTGCAGAATTCCAGTAAGATAACTGTGAGTTCCATGAGAATTCTTATTCCCTTCTACGTGTTTTCTTGCATCACAGAGTATGGAATTGGACAGCCAAGATACAAGTCTCTTCTTGTTAGACATCCTTGTGCCAGTCAAGAAAGATGATCCATTTCTTCTGAACTTACTGCTCTGTGTAGGGGCACATGAGAAAAATTATATGCTTCTTCTCATATGTTTCTTCTCTTTGTGGGAGATATACACTTTTTGGCCATCAAGTGATGTTTATCATGACAAGGTGCACAAAACTTGGAAAGCTATGTTATTCGGGCCAGAATATTGGTCCTAAATTCAGAGTGTTTGCTTAATAATTCTTTAAGAGAAGAAAAGAAATTAAGATGTATTTAAGTACTCATTCATTTTCCAGCAAAGGTTTGTTGTTTAATTCAGTTTTCTATCTCCAACCAAAAAAAAAAAAAAGAAAAGAAAAAAAATAATAATTCAGGTTACTCTTGACTGGTAAACATATCTGATTATTAGCTTTTCCTTCTGATAATTTATGATTTTTTATTGCCGTTAAGATTTTTTTTTGGTGTCCCCCACGAATCTGTTAGCGTAGTTGTATGTTGGGCATTGGTATTTTCTTTATGAAAAACATGTCTGTACCTAACTCTTAACTTCGAATGCAGTTCTCCTTGTGCCTTGAAGATCTTGTTCCTCTTGCATTTGGGAGGTATATCAAGGCCTTGATATCTGCCATACTTCGAAAAGATACAGTCTCTGATGCTGCTGGCAGCACTATTGAGCACCTTTTGGAGAAAATGTTCTCTTTGTTCTTGGAACAGGTTAACTTGTGGTCAGATGTACGCAGCTTACCGGAAATTAGAAGCCCAGAATTGACGGAAAGCAGCTTATATGGGTAAGTCTTGCTCAGGAGATTGTAATCTGAAGAATGCTTTACTCTGTTGCCCAACAAGAAAGAGGAAACATAAGAAGAAGGAGAGACATTTTAGAAGCATATTAACGCAGCGGAAATTTGGAAAACATAGCAAGAAAGTAAGAAAAATTAAGGAGCTCTTTTTCAAGGCTGAAATTTGCCAAGCAATCCCATAGATAATAAACCCTAAGAGAGGGAATAAATATATTGATGAATAATTTTGGAAAAGTTCCTCTAACAATGAAAACTTTCACTCTTATATATAGCTATTTTAGGAATCTAAAACTAAATAGAATTTGACTCTACCAGTCCTTTCCATGTAAAAATAGTTAATAAAGTAATTCTAATATAATTATGACTCAATAACAATTAACAATAGGACTCAATAACAGATAATAAATCCAAATCCTAATATAACTAGAATTGGACTGCATCACATATTAACGGAAACTCCTCCTCTCTCTCTCTCACACACACACACTCTCTCTCTCTTGTTTGCAGTGTTTTTTTCCTTTTTGTTTTTGGTTGTGGGGTTGGGGGGGCACTAATTAAGAGAGGATTTCATTGATAGCAACAAAATACAAATAAAGGGAGCTTTGTAGCTTTTGAAGCCTATCAGCTAATGATTTCTTCATTTGTGGTCCAAGCAATGCAAGTAACTCTACTCAAAAAGATTGTTCCCAATGCTGTTAACCATATAGAGTTTGTACTTCCCTTCAAATTTTATGTTGTTGGAGCTTTGCTCTTCAATTCACGCTCCATCCCCATGGGTTCTTCTGTTAGAGAATGATAAATGTACATGCCCAAAAAGAATTTCACAGCCATCAATTGAAAACTGGCCTGGTGCCCATGCCTAAGAAGCATTGCATGATGACATTCCAGCACTTTGACCATTTGGGGATTAAGCACCTTCATTCATCCCAGGTTTTAAATTCTGTCGGTGAATGAACAGGAAAAGAACAGATGCTCCCAGTCCTCAATACTTTCTCTGACAAAAAACACACTAGGATTAGATAGTCCCCCACTTCTGTCCTTACCGTGGTACATGTAGCAGAAAATGCACTAGTCTTTACCATCTTATGTCACCGCTCAGTCACCTTAGAACAGTTTAGTTACAGAGTTTTTTGTGCTACAATCTCCTTATGCAGTTGCCTTTATAAACATGTCCAATTATTGGAGCAAAATCTCAAGGTGGAAGCACTTGAAGCAATAAATGAGAAGATAAGAAAGCGTTTGAAGAATCCAAAGTTGTCCAGTAGCAACTGTGCAAAAGTTTATAAACATGTGTCTCTTGCTTGGTGTCGATCTCTTGTAATTAGCATGGCTCTTATTACACCATTGCATTCAAGAATCACAAGTGATCTGCAAGTTCAAGACCCGTTTGATAGTGGATCAGAAAGTGCACAACTTTTATGTGTTGATCTACAATTAGATGAATTATGGAATTCGTCATCTGAGGACGCAAGTCATTTGAAGAATCTTGAAACCAAATGGAATCCTGCTTTATCCAAGATTAAGAACGTCATAATCAAAAGAGTACCAGATGAAGATTTGGAGATTGCTCATATGCTGCTCAGATCTTCTTACAATTTTTACAAGGATACTTATTGTGCATTGCTTCCCTCAGGGATAAACCTTTATATGGTGCCATCTCAATTAGTGACAGAAATATACATTCAGCCCGGTATAGATGGAGTTGACATACTTGATATGAATACTTCACGGAAACTTCTTTTATGGGCCTACACACTGTTGCATGGACATTATGCTAATGTTTCAGTTGCTATAAAGTACTGTGAAGAAAATGCCAAGGTATGTAGTTCAACTTTTCTTTCTTATCCTTATCCTTTTTAATGGTGAAATTTGACCTTCATTAAGTTGTTTATTTATTAATAACCTCAGAATATGCATTACTCTAAACCAAAGATATGAAAGTCAAAGAGTGCTGAAAATAATGCTGCAGAAAGGACTCTATGGTGCATCTCCTATTGAAATTAATAAGTACAAATTCTAGCAACCATTTCATTTGGAAAGTTTATTTTAATAAGCCTCAAAAGTGCAACCTTTTTGCTTGGCTTACCAATTACCGAAAAATAACTTTTTTACCCTCTTCCCTCCGTGTTTCTAACTTATTTTTCCTTTCAGGTGCTGGCACTAACTTTATGAAATGCGATAGAGCATGTCTATCATCTAGAAATATGATTTCTTTTTCTGGTCTTCCCTGGAAATTTTAGAAAAACTAATGTTTGTATTCTTTTGTCTTTCCATTCTAGTTTCGCTTATCTTTTTCTGGTTTTCTTTCTGGGTAATTGAATTAGTATCAACTATGTATGTAAGAAAACAACCCGAGGCATATACATCAAGATGGTTCTTGCTGAACTAAGACTGTCTTTGAAATTCTTTTCTAGATGTGTGAGGAACTGATGTTGAAAAATATTGTTGGTGACTGCAGTCAAAGATCAAAAAGGGAGTTGGAAGCTCATCCATTCCTTCAAATGCAAATACATCCACTGCAACGGCCCCTTGTACAGGTTTACTTACCTAACCTTTAATGGTATCTCTGCAACAAAAAGAAAAATGGCAGGAAGAAGAAAAGCTTATACATGGTTGCTTAAATAGGCCTCATTCTCCGTGTGTGTGTCTCTGGCTGTGTATGTATGTGAGTGCTTTAAAACTATTTCTCATATTGCAGGTAGTGGAAAGGATGGGTCAAGTAAGAGTAGTGGATTGGAGGCTTCGTCACAAACTGCCGTATCCGTTGTTTCAATTCCTGAAGCTGATACTGCATGTACCACAGCTTCTGCTAGGTTGCCTGAATCTGGGAATATGCTTAATCTGACGTCTGTTGCTTCATCTGAAGGCGAGGGCTCATACAAAATATCATCAGGACAGGATGCATACAGTGCGCCTGGTGCGTCTTTGTCTGAAAGTGGGGGCACAAATCAAACAGACCTCACACTATCCAATGAAAAACATAAAATTTTACTATCTACTTCCCATCTACTTACTTGTAGCAATTCCGGCGCAGAAAGGACTGACGGCGTAGATTTCAGGAAGGATCTAGATCTCAACAAATGATGATGATTTTGAATTAGTATAGCCAACACTGGTGTGACCCTGAGGTTGCTTCTGCTGTTCCACAACTCTAGGCAGTTTTGTATGATTTTACTGAAAAGAAGGCTGTAAATATTGTGCCTTTTTCCCCTTCTTTCTCCTCCTCCCAGTGTTTTCAAATTGGCACTACTCAGACTAACTTATCATCTCCTGATACTGTGCCATTTATGTAATCATAGCAGTATAACCATATAGAGAAAAAGATGTTTTTTTAGATGTATAAAGTAACATTTTGTAGTTTCAGCAAACTAATTGAACTTTACAAGCAAAGTGGATTACTCATCTTCTATGTAAACTAGGGATATTGGGGACTGCACCATGTTTTTGATGACCATGGCATTTTACGTCTTTTTCTTTTTGTGGCAGGATTTTTCTTTAATTTGTCTGATTATGAAATGAGTTCAGCTGAGTTGGATGGAAAGACAGGAAGTTATTCCAACGTTTATAATGTGAAAGAAAGAAATGGTTCTCGATAGGAATGAGTGACCTCAAAAGATTCGTAAGATTTAATTTATTTGGTTTGCGTAAACAACTGAAGATAATATACAAGGAAGAAATGGCTCTCGAAAAAGAATAAAAATAAACTTTAGTGATGAGAATGGAGCCAGGATTTAAGTCTCCTTGAAAGATTTCCAAAAGATGTGTGATTTATAGGAATTGAACTTATGACAAGTCGAAATTTAATTTTTGATTAAAAAGAGAAGAAAAGTGAACTTTAATGATAAATTACTAACATTTAAGACTTTAAAGTTAAAATGCCCAACGAATGTCCAACTCAAAAACATTCTTAGTTTTAAGGACAAATATACATTAAAATTTTTACCTCACAATTTTTGTTTGAAAAAAAAAACTGAGGGGTCACTGCCGCCACTGCACTAAAGGTGTGCCCACTACCAAGTGTACTACATCATACCATACATGGGAATCGAAACGGAGTCGGGAGGGCGAGGCGTTGTTTCATCTCTAACCTATTTTCAAATACCAATTATCACCTAAATTGACTCTAAAGCTGCTAAAAACTAACGATTCGAGGTCTTTGTAACAATTTTACGTTCCCTCCAAACTGATTGTGGCCCGACATTGGTTTTAAAGTCATAATTCCTAAGCCCAAATTTCGCTACCCATAAAACGTAGCGGCCCAGCCCAAAAGCATATATGTGTGTATATATACATACATACACACAGAATATATACCTGTATACGATATGATACCCACTGCGAAATTATCGTCAGGCAAACATAGAAAATGGCAAACAGAGCTTTGATTTTGCTGAGAGGAGCTTCACCTGTGTCATCAACATCGTTGAGAAGCAGCTTATTTGCCTTCAATTTTCCGAGAAGCACTTATCCAAAAGCACCTGTGGAAGTGAATAAGCAAAGAAGCAGCAGAAACTACACTGCAAAATCAAGTCTTGAGCCCCCAGACGTTCCTCATTTGGCCCAAACTGCTCGCATTTCCCTCACCCCACATGAAGTAAGACTTACCCAATTCACACACACACACATATATATATATAGATAGATAGATAGATAGATATATAATGTGTGTAAATTGTCTGTACTAATTGTTGTAGGTTGAAGAATTTGCCCCTAAAATTCAGCAAGTGGTAGATTGGTATTTCTCTTTCTCTTCTCTCTCCATATATATATATGTGTGTGTGTGTGTGTGTGTGTGTGTGTGATGTGGTGTTGGACATTATATGAGAATAATGTAGACAAATGGATTTGAGGTGCAACCGAGGTGTTCCGAAAATTATGACTAGTGTTGCTTGCAGCCTCGAGATTTTGTGGCTCGAGATCGACAGCGTGTCTTGGTGTGATGTTTGTGTGTGTGTGTCTGTATATGTGTGTGATGTATTTGTATCAGTGTATGTGTGAGTATCTTCTGTAAAGCGGAAGTATTGTAAATAAGTGCTGTGATCTGCAGTGGTTTTATGGATTTTGTGGGTGTCTTACTTTTTGGTTGACAATGTTTTATAAGTCGATTCTTATGCATAGAGTATCTTGCTCTATGGATTAGCATTTTAGCTATTCTCATTTTCTTTGAGATGTCTTGATTTTTTTCTAGGCAACTGCTAACCTTATTGCTGGCTTTGGGCTCGTTATCCTGGAGAAACCAGTTCAAGAATTCTACCTGATTTTATCTGTTTTCAGTCTGAAAGCAAAATTTTCTGGTTGTTTAGCAAGGTATTACATAATTAGGGCAAAGTTGATGAAAGATTTTTCATTTTTGAAAATTTTAGTTAGATTTTGTCCGGATGCAGGACGGTCTTTTATCTCTATCCTCAACTACATTATCAGATTTTAAATCATGTTATTGGTGTGGATGCATGACTGATCAGTTTAGGCTCGTTCTATTCTCTTTTTTTTTTTCTTTTTTTTTTTGGGTCACCAAGCAATATGTTGAAGCATCATATCCTTGATTATATCTGCATCATATGCAAGAATTTTAGCTTCTGAATGACTGAAAAATCAGCCCATGAATAGTGTGAAGTCAGTATGTTGAATCCTAATGATTTACTCTGTGGATGTGATGGATCTTGTAGCACTTAAATCTTAATGCATCCAATAATAGTTACGTCTAAATTTCAGTGCTTTACATTGTAATTTTGTCTTACGGAACAGGTTTGGGCAACTTCAAGCTGTTGATCTTCAGAGTGTTGAACCAGCCATAAGGGGAGGTGGTGAAGATGCTTAACCAAAAACCTTTGTATTTCTTTTTTCTTGTGTTCCTTGACAAGGCAATCAGAAAATCCCATCCCTGTTTCCTTTTCTGTTTCCTCTTTCGACCTTTCTGATTTTATTTTTGAGATCTAACCACATCAGTATTGATAGTTGGTTCAGATTGAAAGTTTTGATTTAAAACTCAATAACTTGGTAGTCCTTATCACAAGGGATCACCCTATTTTACCTTTTCCTTGTTTGGGGGTTGAGTATGCAGAGATATGATTAGAGTATTAAGTTGAAGCATCCAATACATTTGGGGCAAGTAAACTCAACAACTAAAAGGAGCAAAAAATAAATTTAACAAAAGGCATAAGGTACCATGAGAGATTTCTGACCCATTGGAGGACCACAATCCTTTATGTGAACTGCCTGTGATCTGATTTTTTCTGCTTTGACATGTGTAGATACTGAAGGTGACAACTTACGAGATGATACACCTGATACATTTAGTAATAGGTATTAAAAACATATATCAACTTCTTTCAGTGAAACTTGTTATACTAATGTTGAGTAGGATGCATCTAAGATCCTTTATTGTGCCTGTTCAGGGAGGCCATGATAGCTGCTGTTCCAAGTTTTGAGGACCCTTTCATCAAAGTCCCCAAAGTCCTGAACAAGGAATAATAATCTTTTGGTCATTTCCTCACTTTCGTCTGTTCATCTATCGTTCGCCAGTTACTTTGTTTGATAAATTCTAGACATACTTCATTTTGTAGTGCAATATTTCTTTGAAAAATTTCTTAAGTAAATGGTAAAGGATATCATATACCTGATCATGCCATTTTGTAGAAACTAGCAAAATGATAGCACGAGAAGGGAGGTAGACATTGTACGTATCGTTGTCAGGAAACCAAGTCATAGTGATTTTGGTTTGCCCTGTGTGTGTGAAAGTTCAGGTTGTTAACATTGTTGCAATCTTAGCAAAGGGGTGAAGCTGTTAATGGATTAAAAGTTATTTTGCTCCATGCTCCAGTTACATAGATTACTCATTTGAATCGGTAATTGCTCAATAAAGGCTGATTCTCTCCGATGGCATAATCTCTTCCATAGAAAGGGGTAAAAAGGACCTATGCAGGTGTTCTACCAGAAGCTCATCAAATGTTTTCCACAAACTTTACATATTTGGAAGAACAAAATGAATGATTTGCATAAAGTTGAAGGTAGATTTGCAGTATAATAGATATTCTTTCCATTGCTGCTGTTTGTTGGTTTGCAGAACATGCATATTGCAATTATATTTCATGCTTATTTTTATCCAAGAAGGTAAGTGTCAACAATTGCTTCATTTGTGCTTAATAGTTTAAACTTTGTAAGCTAATCATATTCTGACCCTGCATCAGTTCTCGTTGTCTCAAGCATGAATGACAAACACTAAAGCTTGATCATCTGCATTGTACTGCTATTGTCTACATTGTTAAACAGGTCGATGTGTATTGGGGCAATCATCTTGTTTGCTGGACATATTGTTAAAACTGAAAAATGATTGCGAAAGTAGTATAGGAATTAGCAGACGCTATCATCAACGAAGACCACAGGCTTCAGCAGGGTGTAACTATACCTTTAACAAGTGGCTGGTGTCGATTTCTTTATCTCTGTCTGACTTTTTTTTTTTTTTTTTTTAATGAGAATGTTGAAATTTCTGCTCGGTGAGGTTTGCATAGGATAGGATTACTTCTGCAATTACATTAGGAATTTGCTCATATTAGCCTCCCTGACAGAGACCAAACTTTGACTTGATATTAGACGATGTTAACTTGAAATTGATCTCTTGGGACTCCACTGGGGACAAACATCTCTTGGACCGCTTGTTTTCAGATGGCTATGCCTCCCACGTAACCAAGAAAGAAAAAAGAGAGAAGAAGAAGAAGAAATGTTTTATGACCACGATAACAGTGAAGTGGAAGTGTGTGCGCATAGAGAGTGAGAGAGAGTGAGAGAGAGTGAGAGAGAGAGAGACTTTCTATTGCGTAAAATCAGAGCCTTACGTGAGATGTTTTCAGATAAAAATGTTCATAATAGAGTAAAAGTAATAAATGAAGTAACCAATAAAGTCACAACCAAGTCTACAAAGAATACAAAATTACAGGGATTGCTGTAATGGGCCGTACATTTCAATTCCTGATATTTACATTGCACTACCAAACTATAAACGGCAGAGCTCCAAGAGCAGAGATTCTACAACCAATCCCTCTTATCATCCTTCCTATCTTTCCTCTATCATTCAATTTCTTTCTACTTCTAAGTTAAAATCCCTCACCCATTACCTCCTATGGGATTTGCGGAAAGAAAAAATATATCGAAACAAACCCGAGAAAAAAGAAGGGTATCTATATATCAGTGTGGAATATATATCTGCTACTTGTTTAGTTTCATGATTGCCAGAATAATTCGAAGTCGTTACTGTACAATGAACGATCCTGAATCTCCAAATTCGCGATATGCCAATTTACGAGCTGAGATTGGATACATTTACACAATACAAGTGCAAAAGGGAAAATCCACCATTCACTTTCATCCCTGCAAACAATCAAACACAAACGAAGCATAAATCTCACCAACGTATCAAGATAGCCACAAGTTCTTAAATCAATGACTTGAAAGCTTTAAAGAAGTTCTTACATATTCCACGGCTGGAAGTACGGAAGCTTTTTACTTGACTGGCTGCTATAGTGAACGTATCCACAAATGAACGAGACAACCTAGTATGATGAATAATACGGGTTTACGATCAAACTAAAAGAAACAAATGCACAAGCACACTTGAATCGATAAGCAAATCTTGATAACAGGCACAGCAACTTACAACATTAATCAGGGATGTGATGTTCCACAAAGCATAGACGCGTGCAAGACCAGCAGAGCGCCTAGGTCCGTGACTGAATAAAGCATTAATTCCAGCAGGGAACGGAAGTAAAATTCCAAGTGGTAAAATAAACAAGACAAAGAAGACATCTGCTAAGGAGACTGAATATAACTGAAGCAATGTCAGCAAAACTAAGCTAAAATCTCCCAAAAGTAGCACAGAGATCACCAAGCCAACAAGATCCTGCAGCATAAGACAAGATTGGTAAGGGAACAACATCAGAAGATAACAAATGGTATACTGAACAGTCATCCTAACTTGAACTCAAAAAGGCTACCAACCAACCCACGCACCCCAAAACTTAAAACAGACAAGACAGTCATGAGAGTGCAAGAGAGAGGCAACTACCTGGTGGCCTACGGGCTTAGTGTTATGAATTAGAAAAGACAGTACAAAAAGTACGTCTCTTTTCTCCTCAAGCATCTTTAAGCTGTTGATATCTAAAATCCCACAACAATGCCTCCGTCTCAAAATATCTTCAGTGCTTCTCTGACTTTGGTTCCACAGTGATTCTTCTCTTCTGTGACCCAATGTATTTTCCCTAAAAAGATTAATAGTATGGATTAGTGAAAGTACATAGAAAGGAACATTCGAGAAAAGTTATGCCAGATGAAAAGTACAATGAGGTAACACGGGAGGAAGAGAAACACAAATACAAAGAGGTTAACATGGCAACATGTTTGCAGATCTGAACATGGTTTCATTGTTGGATACTCTCCATACGATTTTGAATCATGAAGTCCAACTCTGTGGGTGGCCAGTCCAGACTGATCTCTCTCAGTTTTTAGTTCTCTTACTGTTCATTAACACCTAGGTAAAGTTGAAAACCATTCCCTCCCACCACCACGACACCACCCTCGCGGGGTGATAGGGCTATACGGAGTGAGTCAAGAAAGAAAAAGGAAACCAGAGAAAAGGTAACATTTTCTTACAATATTGGAGAATAGATAATCAATGTACAAACGTTTATACCAATTTCATTTGCCACGTATTCATATCCACACGATTGTGTTAGAGTAATACCTCATCTGTTGTTCACTTCTAGGTGTTCCATCAAGGGCTTCAAAAGAGATATGCGCCATATCTTCAACAGCATATACCAACAATCCATACTGGCAGTAACCCCCAGTTGTAGATTGAGACCAGGCAAGATCTACACGTATACCATAAATCCGTAAAGCTGGATTTGCAAATGTTTCGAGCCATTTAATCGTAGATCGAAATGTTGCCCTAAGACAACCCCGACGAACCAAGCGTAACTGTGCATTCAATCCAGCCACAAACCGAAACCATGTGGTTGGTGGAACAGCCTGAAAAGATATTTCATCTACAACATCAACACATTATAGAAAGAATGGTATTTTCGCTCTCTTTTCCTATAATCAAATAAAACATAATTAAATGATATTCTCATCACATATGAAATGTAAGAACAAGCTATGCAAGCTCCATATTTTTTTTCCTGAAGTAAAGAATTTATTAATATGCAATATGGGGACAAGGAGCCAACCGGCAAATATTTGCATTAGCAACTCAAAGTATCTGTATATTGTTGTATACTATAAGCTTCACATTATCAAGTCGACGAACCTGACTCATGAGACTCGTGATTATATTGTCATTGTGAAGCGTGAAAGGAGCCATATAACTTCCATCACCTCCAAACAATAGGGATATTGGGAATCTTTGACGCAGACTAGGAGGAAGATCACTTCTTGTCTCATCCCCACCAAGAAAAAATTCCACATATGCTAGCATAAGATCGGATGTCGCAGCTACCTAAAAGTCAAAAGCAATGACAAAACTTCTGAATTCAATAGGAGGTGAAGTTGAATACTCCTTGATTTCCAGTACCAATAGCTTTTGCAAAGAGCATCATGAGAAACATCAAAATCTAGCTAAACTAGATATGTAGAATAGTAAAAAGCTTCAACAACTTAAGATGAGAATTTAACCACAGAAAACATGTTGACCCAACTAGGTTCACCGTATCATATAATGCTCCCAGTTTTTTCTTCTACAAATATGTTGACAATAATCATACAACAAAACATTCAGAGTTGGCATGAGCACAAGAAAGTATTTCATAAACACTGTTACTATGTTGCTTCCTGTCCTATTTATTATTTTTCACTTCATTTTTCAAGTGCCTTACACCTCTTGTGATCATAAGTTGCTGGGCATCTGGGACAACTGGCCGATGTAGAAAAAAAAGGTCATTTCCACCATCTTCTTCTGACTTTTGACTACCAATCAACATGAATATCAATCTATGTAATTAAATTTATATGTATAGCTCTCAGATAGTGGCTTCATGTACTGCCTCAGAGAGTTATGTTCAAAAAGTGTGATGAGCAATGGGTGCCAAAAAGAGACGTCCGTATCCAGTCTCTATTCATTTGTGAATTTTAAGGAAAAAATTGTAGGTTCTTTCTTTCTCAAAGAGAGAAACATAAATAGAAAAATATTCTATTCAAAGTGTCTTCTTTGGCTTTGACCTTGGAAATATACACTCTAGTGTCTCAGATTTATCTGAAGGAAAGGGAGATATAACGAATAAGACGAAAGATGAATGAAAGAAAGAAATAAATAAAAAGGATAAAAGAAAGAAATAGTTTACCGTCCATGGAAATTAGAAGAATTGATAAATATCTCTAGGTTTCGCAATCTCATGTAGGCATCAATCAAGCTTATTAGAAATTAACAGTGGATGGTACAGGAAATGTGCAAAATCATCAGCATGTAGTAGGCTAGGGGAGACTTTGCAAAACAAACATGAATAACTCTATGGTTATTCACTAGGCATGCACAACATATTCTAGAAAACACAATTTACTATAGTTCTCCTGAAACTAACCTTAAGCCCCTCATATAGAGCTCGCGAGCGACAAGAACGTAAGCAAGCATGGTCATATTCAGATCTTACAAATTCACGTAGTCGTTGTAGTTTGATTTTCCTCCGCCATTGTTGCCATGACCAGGCAAGAGGATATGCAAGGATACATAAAATGCTGTGAACTGCTCCCTCCCACCACTGGTATGTGGCTATGGCATTGGCCTCATCGACAAATGTATTAAAAGCACTCTCATATCTGTCAATTCAATAAGGCATCAGAAGATATTCTTTATGCAAGAGCGGAAGAAGATGATGGAAGAATGTTCAATCTTCTCCCACAAACATGTAAATACAAAACAAAGAAAAGAAAGATAAACGGTATTGCTTAACACCATAAAAGGGTGAGTGGATATACAGCTAATTGAAAACAAAACCAAAAAAGCAACTTACACAATTTCCTTTATTTGTTCAGGAGGTGTATGAGGAAGATGCCAAGGTTCACTGAATGTATTTGGACCCATAAAATACATTCTATGGACATGGCTTTGGGATTCTTCAACTCTGTTGGTCTCCAACACCTGAAAAGTGGACACTATTATCTAGTTGGGGAAGCTAGAACGGCATGAGGAGTTGCAGGGAGTTCTTTTTTTCTTTCTTATGACTAAATATGCCAATGCAAGGTCATTTAGAAGAAACCTCATTCAGTGATTCCAGGAACGGAAATGAGTGATCTATTTGAGAACCATGTTGTGTTGGAGCAGGGCCTGGTAGCTCATCAACACCAACAAACTTCATTCGTGCAACACTGAGCACTAGAGCTAACAAGATGAGAATACCCAAAAGGAGGAGACCGAAGAACCAAGGCCCTCCAAATGTGTATATTAGCTCCTCAAGAGCTGTATAACAATTTGGTGTGTGGTATCTCCCAGAAACACATTTGTAGGGACAAGGAGTTTCAGTAACGCCACCTGGAGATAAAAGACACATCCATGATATTAGTTTACAGTTAAATTTTGCATGTCTATCTTACCGATGTACATAAGCACGGATCAGAAAACAGAAAAGGAAGATAGAAAGGAATGGTGAACAATCAATTAACTTGTGCCTTTTACTTGTCAAAGGGATACCTAAATATACAAATAGATGAACTGAAACCAGGGATGATAGGGAAGTAAATCCGAGAGATTTTGTGGAATAAGTGGGCAACTGCAGTGTGATTCAGTGCAACATTACATTGCACATTGCAACATAACCTGATTTGGAGTAGTCGGCTGGATATGTTGAATCCTAAATCAAGGAGGCAAAATGCTTACACCCATGTTTGGAATTAATAGGACCCACAATGCAAACTTCGTACACACAAAACAAAGCATATGTGGACTGGAAATACCTCGAACAGGGGTGTAAACAGCACGATGGGGAAGCTCATCACTTGGACATGGGAGGCAAAGGGCTCTATCAGATCCCGTAACATTCTTGTAAGTGCCAGCTGGGCATTCCTGTGAAAGAAAAAAGGTAATAATATCTTATATCAAACCAGCAGCTTCAAGAACCTACTAAATTAAGTTTTAGAAAGAAGCATAATTAAATGAACCACCCAAATAATATCTTATAGCAATAACTTTATGGTGAAGGTCACTGAAGCTTCCTCATCAAGAATACAATAGCAGCAGACATGTTAAATGTGCATTCTGTCCAAACCAATCAATCAACTCACACATTGAACCAGGAAAAATTTCAAAGAACTTAAGTAATATGGTCCTAGATCCTAGTAATTATAGCAATACCTAGAAAAATATTCAGAAACTAAGTCAAAATACAGAACACAATCACATTATGACTTGAGAAACTCAAGTTCAAATAGAACACCATCACTGAATAAATTGGTTGAAGTACCTCACAAAATACTCCATAGAGACCTTTTGGGCAAGCTTTTCCAGTCAGTGTTCCATTTTCCCCAGTACCACCTTGTTCTCCACCCAATCCACCCCTATGGTCAGGTATTTGAACACTCATTAAGAGATGGTTGGAGATTTATATATATATATATGGATCCATTCAAAAGAACAAATAGAATTTGGAAATGTAACAAAAGCAGTCATGGCAACTAACTGATACTGCTTCAATACAAGTTTGACAGGATCAGCAACCAAAATGGGGAAAAGGAAAACACAAGTAACCATGAGAGACGTATGCAATAACATTTGTTGGGTTAGCATTTATACTAACTTGGTATAAATCATTCCTTTAACAGTAGCCACCGGCTGATATACATCTCCAGTTGAAATGTCAGCCCAATGGAAGTGAATTCTTCCACCGCCACCTCCACCACCCCCACCTGGACTACCTTTACCCCCAGCACTTGACAAGATGCCAGACTCACTAAGAGCTAGACCACGTAAAAACAATAAGATACTTCCTCCAGATCCACCCCCAGAGCCTATGGTCCAATTATTCACAATGTTATTATCTTTCATTCTGATACCGGCAGCATAGTTGTCTCCATCAGCTGTAAGTGAACCTTCAATAGATAAAGCCGCCAAGGGATGTTGTGATGAACCCATCACTGCATAGGAGAGCAAGAGAAGGCAAGAAAACTTTACATAAAAAAACTCAAGGCAACTCCAAAAAAATTATAAACAGAGGGCTCATATCAAAATCTAATCAAAAAGAATATACCACGGTTAATAAAAGAATAGTATCTTGATATTGCCTTCATGATACAAGCAGAATAGATCCTAAACCAAAGAACATTAAAGACATTGTTGCTGTACCGTGGTGAAGAAACAGCTGAGATTGAGAATTTGTAAACCAAAAGGATGAGACTAAAACCATTTTAAAATATATCAACAGATAGAATCTACAATTTTGATAGGTACAAGAACTATAAAAACCTTTACCATAAGTCAACTAACTCAATAATCCCATATTGGCAAATCTTCCCATTGTCAGTCTCTTCTACACTTACATTCTTGTAAAAGAAGTAGAGAGGTGATAGAATCATACTCAAGCTTACCTAAAACACCACCACCTGCAGTTGAGCCAGCTAAACTCTCGTTCCCACTTCCACTACCCAGTTCACAAGGTAAATTAGCATTTCCATATGGCATGCCACCCTCAATGCAGCTACCATTAGAACATCCAATTCCACCTTTACCTCCATGCCCACCACCACTGCCAATGCCATTACTAAAGAGCTGCCCTTGACCCAGACCACCTATGCATCCTGCAAAAAGTACACCGAGATAACGTTATTCAACCAATTTTACAAGGAACTAAGAATTTTTTATCACTGTTTTCCCATTCAGTTACACTATCCTGCTAGGCTTCCGACCAAACTAAGTGAAGCAAAAATTGTTTTTTGTCACTGTTTTCTCTTCAAGTATATTAATGACTAACATGAAACTTTTTTTACATACTTTTTGATCGCTTTCCTTTTCCTCTTTCTTCTCAGTTTCCTTTCTTCTAGTTCTGTTGCTTGGGTTGGGAATTGGAGTTTGCAGATTTTGCAATAACATTGTTAATGCACAAACATTTTAATTGAATAAACAAAAAGAAGAAGAAGAAGAAGAAACCATACCCATCCCTGATGTACTAATTACCCCAGAAGAAGGGACATCAACGTGGACTGCCCTATGGAAATGGACAACAGACCCTTCTATGAGACCCTCAACAAGAATATCCTCAACTCGGCAAATCTGCAAAAAGCGGATAAGTTATAAGGACTTGAATGGAATAAGACATTTTTAAACTTGAGTCTCTCTTTTTTTGGTCCCACCTGAAGAGTGAAAGATAGTGAAGAGTTCACATTGCAATCTTCAGGTGGATGCAGCAGTTCGGAGGGACAACCTTCAAGATAACAGTTCAACTTCGGTGTTCTACCAACATCACATGGGAATTTTTAGCAAGATCAAGAAAGATCAATCCACAGATGATAGAAAAAGGAAAAGAGAACAAGAACCTTACACAGAATCAGATGAAGCATTTAACAAGGGACCACGCAAAATGGATCCTGGTCCAACCTTCATGCAAGACAAGCAAAATAGTGAAACTACTAAATATGCTCAACTGAAGATCAAGACAGAATGGCATCTCATTGAACATCAATGTAACCACGTAGCCTCCTCCCAAACCAAGATTCTAAAAGTAAATGTGAAAGAAATTCAAGCAACAGGTATTCAGAGTTCAGAGTCAAGCCCCTTTTCTTCTCTTTTCTAGAGACAAGTTACTTAAGATGCATAGGCAAGAACAATGACGAAGGGGACATCATGTAACAGTTCAGGTGAGCAATTCATAGGAGAAAAACCTAGTCACACAGCAAATATCTTTTTAGTAAAAATGGTGGTTACCATGCTAGATAAAGAAGCCTCAGACAAATTTTGCCAACATAAGACGCTCTAAAAGCATGAGTGCAAAGAAATTATCACCTAAATTAGGAATTACTACATTCATGGAGGTATAGAAGCATGCCTGCTGCAAATTTGCAACAAACAAAAAGAATGATCAACCATTTAAACAAAAAACTTCTTTCTTGAGCATGCCAACTTAGAAGAGCAAATATTGTTTCAAAGAGATCCTAAACAACTTTACAAAATATGAGAAACAGCCGGCAGAAAGCAGTCACTTTGAGTAGGAGATAGAATTCAGGTTCTAGCATTCTAACCCAATTACGCGTCTTCAAGTACTTAAGTAAAGAACACACAAGTATCATTGAAAGGAAAAAGGGGCGAGGGGCAAAAGGAATCAAAAGTAATGAAACAACTTCAAGGAGAACTTTTCTTACATTGATACCATAGAACAATGACAAAACTAGACGTTGTGCTTCAATGCAATCCCCAGGTCCTGATAGGTTCAACAAACCTTGCCCATGAATTCCAAGATTGGAATTTGAATGGATTACGGAAGATCCCTGTGGAAGAAAAAGTCAAACAAGTTCCACATACCATGTGGGCATATTTTGGGAAAGTTCCTAATAAACGTAGAACCAGTACTGCACCTTAAGAACAATGAGATTGCTAGCTTCAAGCAAAGATGTTTCTACATTTCTGTCCCCACCACCATCAATCATCATCCTCGAATTCCACATCAAAAACATTTTCACAGACATGCGAAGAGCCCCAAACACCTGAAAAACATTTAGAGGTCAAATAAGAATATGCAACCCAATTGAATATAAGAGTCACTCAAGACAGTCAAAAAATGGTATAAACTGCAGCAAGTATTTTGAACTTAACTAGATGGAAAGTCTTGCTAGGATTCAACCTACTCAGACATATTGGACTGAATCAAGGAGAATGAAATTTGTAATCCACAATAAATGAAACAGGTTGGATAACTTAAGAATGGCGTTGATTTCTCGCTTATCTAGTTACAGGACAAGAATGTGAAGGATTTGCAGACACATGCCAAAAGAGCTTAGAAGAACACCAACAGGAGAAACCAGTTCATGGAGCATCAATTAGGTTAAATGATGCTCATACAAATAAGTGCATAACACCAATGCTAATGAAAAGAAAGGCATTTTTCGTACATAATTCAAGTTTCTTCCCTGTTCTCAAGTTTCTGTTACTCATTTGTTATTTTGGTTTTATAGATTGTGGGAAACTATAATTAGGGCCTGTTTGGATTGGATTTTCTTCAAGAAAAAACACTTTTTTTTTCCCTGAAAAAGTTACATTATTTTTTACAATAACTATTTGATTTGGCTTCCAAAAAAGCTGAAACTTTGAAAAAAGCTCAATTACGACTTTTTTTAGAAGTCAAAATTTTTAGCGTCTCAAAAGAAGTAGTTTTTCAAAAGCTGTTAAGAAAAACGCTCCCAAAAAAAGCCAATTCAAAAGGGCCTTTACTGCTATATACATCTTGCTACCTCTTTGGACCTAATTTTCATAATATTCCCCATATCCCAGATGCAAAGGAAGTAGAAACATCATCTTGTATCAAAGAGAAGTAGATACCATTTTGCAAGAAAAGGGAAGTAGAGCACAATGTAAAAAGAAATCTGGGATTAAGTGATAGCTGAAGTGGTTGAGATTATTTCTAGAAGACCAAGATGAAAGGAAAGCAACACTTAAGAGATCAAAACTTGTATTTAAGATATTAACGTCAGATTAGAACAAAAATGGTGCAGTTTAGTTGGTTTTCTCCAGTAACTTCATAAGGTGTTCCATGCCAAAGTATAATATCAAATAATTCGCACCATAAGCTGACAAGTGGCATTTAGATTAAATGTTTTTTTGGGAAAAGTAAAAATTTTATTAATTGACAAAAAGGGCGTGCAAGGAGCAACCCCAAGATCAAGAATATATGTAGCTTAGTTTATCTATACATTCTTGTATGCTATCTATATCAACTATACAAAGATCTTTAGTCCAAAAACAAATCTTATAAAACAATAGATTCTTCAAAAGGAGAATGGAACACTCCTTTCCTCCAAAAGCTCTACGATTTCTCTCTCCAAAGGCTCCATATAATAGCAAGAGGAATGGTACGAATGATTTTCTTGTTATATTTCAAAGTCTTGATACCGTTCCAAGCATGAATCTCTCTACATAACGACTTCGAGGCGACCCATTGGATCCCTAAGAAGTTGTAGACCAACTCCCAAAGTCTTCTAGCCCACACACATTCGAGCAAAAGATGTTCCCCCAATTCCAATTTACTTTACAAATTAACATGATTGTGAACTCCAAAGGAGAAAAGGTGGAAGTTCAAGAAGATATCTATTATCATTCTACCTGTTAAAAGTGTTTAAGATCCCTAAAATAAAAACAAAAAAATCCTGAAACGTTTTAATCATGCAGTAATCAGCTCCTAAAATTTGGCAAGTGTGTCAGGCATAGTTCAACAAAAAGCAATTTCTCTTATTAAAATAGAAAGATAGACTAGACCAAGAGACTAGATACACATAACGAGACAAGGCACAAGTACTGAACAGATAGTATAGGACTTCTGCAAAACCACATGGAAAGAAACTATTGAGAATATCAACCCCAAAAGAGTCCTTTTAAGAGATTCAAGAAGATGTTGACAATCATTCAATGTGGCGCATGAAAAGAAGGGAAACTAGGAGTAGGGAGATCCAGTTACCACTCACCCTAAGAATGGAATCACTCATCAACAGCTCTTCCGCCAATAATTCAAACTCTGACATAGCATAATGCGCTAGCCCGAAACTGAGCACTCCACCAGTTAAGAGGCTAATTTGTCCTTGAACCTACATGAAGTACAATAATATATGGCTGAATTAGATACTTGAATTGACAAAGGCTATACCCCGGACACCAAAACGAAATACACTTGAGAACAAGTCTCTGTAATGGCTTAGAACAAATCAACAATTGCTACCAAAGTTTCAAATGAAAATGCACCATGAATCATATGTGAGTATCAAATTGGCCAAGTAAAAGAGAACGCAGCGAAGAAGAATAAAATGCTAGCATCAAACCCTTGTGACTGATATCATCAAGGTTTAAAGGGTAAGTATGCAGTACGAGACCAACACAAATATATAGGCAAATATTAGGCATTAAATTAGATTAAAGGGAAACGTCACCAACAAGAAGCTAATAAAGAAGAGTATTTCCTTCTACCATTTCATATGGACAACCCTCCGAGGATAACTACAGGTTCCATATCCTTGTAAATGTCCCAGGCAGATTTATATGCTAAAAAAAACCTTTAAGCATGAGTCTCTCACTTAGAAAGGGATAAAGGATTTGAACTTCACAAACCTGGACACGACTCCATAGCAATGGAAGAGTAGCTCTGGCCTGATTACGGATATAGACATTTGTCATTAGTGGCTGAGGGAACTCCATGAGAAGTGTCTCTGTAACTGTGGATCTATTATGATTGCTAACAAGTAGGCTGCGGGGGACAGCATCGTAGAAAGTCCCAGCAGCACCTGCATTTTGTGGACAGCCAAGACTATTTCCTCCTGGAGACACAAGAATGAAACTCAAATTGGCTAAAACATAAAAGTATTCAGCAGCAAAATGATAAGATTCCAGGAGAGGTTCAAATACTACGTGCTTTTCCTCAGGCATAGACAGTCAAATTTGCCAGTGATTCTCCATATCAGGAAACAAGTTCTCCTTCCCATATGAAAGACCAATTAACAATGAAGGAAGAGTCATTGCAGCAAAGGGCTAAAGCTAACATCATATCCATGAATGACATCTAGACATCGGGGAAACAGAGAAGGAACAAAAGAACAAGACTTGTACATATATATGTGAAGCCATATCTACAATACAAAAAGATACCTCCAGAAGATGTTATGAATGCATTAACAAGACAACATTGTGATCTTGTAAGCAAGTATGCTTTGGCCTGAAATCAGTAATAACTACAAGAGCAAGTAATATACACTAAAAAGAAAGCACAGAATCAAACCATTTTTCTTGCTACAAAGACCTTAGGTATGCCAAAGTCAAATATCTACTCAAATGATGACACAAGAGAGGAGTGTTCAAAAAGAATCCATTAGAACCTTCCAATATTTCCTACAGATTTCGGATGTATCACACCATAATGCACCTCCATAACTTGGCTACAAAACTTTTTGGCAAGAAGATTTGCAAAAACTTAACTGCAATAGACACCTTAACCATACTAATAGGGTGTTTGGCTTTGCTTATTTGGTGCTTATAAGCAGCAACTAGTAAAAAGTATGTGAGAGGGTGCTTTTTTTTAAGTGCTTATAAGCACCTAAAATAAGCAAAGCCAAACACCCTCTAAGAGCAGATGTCTTATTTATTTACTTATTTTATTTTAAATAAGCAATGCTAGGAGGACATGCCGCACACCAGGAATTAGAGAAGTAGAGAGTATTACAGAATTTGTCAAGGACCTACCATGTACATAAACTTTGGGCTCGTCATGTCTGCTAAAAACATCAAGAGAAACTCTTCCACCACCTCCACCAGCATAACCATCACCTCCTGAAGCACTTATTCTACCACTTCCAACCCTGCACTTCACCAGAAACCTACAGTGATTAACATTTTTTAATACTATTCAAAAATACTTCTCATCTGCTGCACTACATAAAGACAAGTCAAAGCTATATAAGCCATTCACGCAGGAAATACCACGAGAAGCTGCTTATAAGCGGGGGGGGACTACAAAAATCATATCATTCACTAGAACCCACAAAGAAATAAGTGAACCCATTAATTACAGAACCAATATATATGGCTTCCGAAGAGAAAACAAAAAACCAACAAGCGGGTATCAGCATGAAATTATTTGTCAAGTAACAAACCCATTTTGCCGAGCATCATGCACCACATAAGATGCAAGGCCAGCTAACATCAGGTGATTAAATGTACACAAATTAATCAAAAACTAAAAAAAGTCCAACAATTGCCTATATAAACTAACAAAACTACCAAATATCTCCAGCCACTACATTCAGTTAATTTCTATTGCATGGTTATTATTCAGAATTGGAGAAAAGCAGATAACAATGAAACTGAAAATGTGTACAAAAGGCACTATAGCACTATGAAGGAATAAACAAATAATGCTGAACATTTCCTGATCAGTCAAAAAACATAAGAGATGTAAAGAAGCTAGTATTACCGTCTTACTAGAAGAAAAGGTGGCTAGGAAAAATCCCTAAATTCACTAAAGAACTTCTCACTCATACAGTTTGCATCTTCTCCTGCCTGTCATGGGATCTTCCTTTCTGTTATTGGTGAACCTGGATCAAAACTTTGAGGGTGTCAAACAAATGTTGCACCCTCTAGGGCATATTGGCTTTTGTGGATTTTGAAAACACAACTTACAAGGTTGGCCTTCCACATCTAAGTTTTTTTCCTAAAATATTGACCATTTCTACCAATTGGCCCAATCCCAAAGAGAAAGAAAGGTCATCAAATGCAGATAACTAAAGAATCGGCAACCTGGATTTCTCTACCTCTTGCCTTTCACTCGTAATAACAAAGTCAAGCAAGCACTTATTTATAAGCACTCGTCTAGATTGGCTTTTAAAAAGAGTGCTTTTTTGTATAACTTTTGAAGAAAATGCTATTTGAGAAGCTCAAGTCTCTGGCATCTGCAAGAAAAGCTCAATTTCAGCTTTATTAAGTTTTTCAGTTTTTCTTGGAAGCATTCACTACCCAACCTAATATAAAATACAAGTTCTAGCAATTCTTAACAGCAGAGCTATAGTCCAGCCCTACATAAATCAACAAAGATGCAAGATTACATGCACAACTGCCACCAGCTCAAATCTGACTGAACCCATTGAAACGACAGCCCAAAAATCTAAGTGGGTTTCAAAAGAATAAACATCTGAAAATTGACATGCCCCCTTTCCCCAACTGTTATGTGAAAAGCTTTTTGTCTCAACTCCATCAGTTAATATGATATATAAGTTAGGCATTAATTTTGCATAGTTTTTGGGGAGCATTGCAAGCATATCAGAGGGGAAATCGACCCCTCAAAATGTAAGACAATTTCTAAAACTATGTACAAAAACAAGCAAAACTCAAGTGTGAATGGTTTTCCCCAAACCCATGAACAAAAAGAGATGACTGTGAATGGTTTTCCCCAAACCCATGAACAAAAAGAGATGACAAACCCAACCATATCAAAGAAGTGCCCAATTCACTCTGCAAGCTACAATGAAGGAAAAAGAAAAGGAAATTTTTTCTAAGAGCTAAAAAGTTTTTTATACTCACCACATGCAAGTTTCTAGACTGATGCTCCTAGTACCTAAATCATTTAGCTTGTTTCAATTGCACATTATAAAGGACAGCAATGGAAGAAGAGCAATTAGGGAATGCCTCCCCCTGTTTGGATTGCACTTTAGTATGAAGGGCTAGAGTTTCTCCATAACCTTTAATTTGGAGGATCTTAATTCTGACTTGTGAAAAGTCTTTCTTTATCCCTACCTATTTCATCACTACGAAAATGAAAAGGGTACTTAAGTAACGTTTCATTTAAAATAATCCTTTCCTTTCCATTCCTTCTCAAATCCAAACAAGGGCAATGAAACTTGTACATCCGAACCATTATCATCCTCATGCTATAGCTATCCAATATTTCGAGATAAAAATTCTATTCATAACCTATTCAAGAATCATTTAGCCAACAGAGAAAGGTTACCACCGACGATCTATTCCTAAGGTTCAGCTATTCAGCAAGCAACTGAAGTTTGTTTCAACGAGTAACTCCCCAAGAGTCATCAATTAAAATTAACTGAAGCAAGTTTTCCAACCCTTAGAAGGGATATGCACAATACAGCCAAAATACAAAATAAACCAGGAGGCTCCATTGTCCTTGTATAAATGCTTTCTTCACACCCTTAAAAATAAATTCCAACAGCATATTGCTAAGAAAATAGCATAGCTCTAACTAAGATTCACTTGAAAAGCTAAATATATATATATATATATATATATATATATGTATGTATGTATGTATGTATGTATGTATGTATATATATCCGGATAAAAACCTTAAAATGTAAAATCTAGCACACCAGCATAAGGCCTGTGCATTCCATTAAGAACTGGTCACAACCCCGTAAGGAAAATTGAAGAGGACTCCTCATCGAGAGTTATGACATCAATGGTAACACTAGTGCACTCAACTTACTTGAATACAATTTCCCTACAAACTTAAAGTCAACATGCTACACATTTAGATTGTACAAGTGCATGATATCAACAATGAACTGAAATATATGATTAACCAAGTCTCTCTCGGAAAGTAGAACTACTTGACCTTGTTTACGAAAGTTAAAACTAACTCTACATTCTCCACAACCAATTGCAACTTATTTAGGAAGAAAAACATGCCAGATTCTTTCAAGATAAGCATAGGAAAATCACGTTGCAACTTTTACCAAGGAAGTCAACTGTCGATTATCTAAGCAACTTAAATCTCAATTGCCAAGCAATACAAGATATTTACTCCAAACCCAAAAATAATGGTATATCGATACAGTCGCAAAGCTAAGGTGCTCACATCTTAAATGCCTTGATGTATATGCTTCCCCCTGAGCCACCTCCGCCGTTAGGGCCCTTGTCACCACCATCAGCCAGCAAGCTCCCATTCACCTCCAGAAGCTTCGCGACCGTCATCATTAACCTTCCACCACCACCGCCACCATAATCCTCTTCTCTACTTGTGGTCCCACCTTTACTCCCGTAGCACCACGGCTTCTCCAACGAAGTCCAACAATATGTATCCCCGCCCCAGACATCCTCCGGATTCTTGCCCTCATCCTTCACACACGCGGCTCCTCTCCCTCCGTACCCTCCCCCGGCCCCATCCACTCCCAACGGCGTCCCACTCGTCTGTGGCGGCGGGTCTCCGGCTAATCCCGTAGTATTCACAGCCGAATTGTTCCCCAAAGTCGCGTTATCCGCCACAATCTCAACAGTCCCGGCATAAATGAAAGAATTCTCCCCCATGGAGAAGTTTCCACTAACATTTACCGAAAACTCACAACCCAAAACCCCGCACTTCACCGTCACATTCGGAAGGATGTAAAAATTCCCCTCCCCTTCTATATACACATTCCTAGTAAGGTTCAAATCGGACACTATCTGGCACGTCGTATCGAACGACCCCACCCCACCGAGATCCCCCTCGCAGGACAGCACCGACGGCGGGTGCGGCGGCGGAGGCGGCGGTGCCGGCGGCGAGTAGTCGTGATGGAACAGCAACGCGTCCCATCCGTGGCCGTCATCGAAATCCCCATCATCGTCTCTAACGGCGGCGAAGGCACAACAACTAGAGCTAGCAGAAAGTACAAGAAACACTAGCGGAGCTAAGAGTAGAGTGAAATGGAGCAGCGCAGGAACAGCCATTGACCGAAGAGAGAAAAAGTCATCACATCGAACGGCTGAGATCGGAGGACACGAAACGCATCAGCATAACGTCCCCCTAACCCCAAAAACCCTAACAAAGCCACCTCAGAAATTTGAAATCGCTACTTGTTTGTCCATGGATAACAGATACTCTATATATATAAATTAAAAATATCTATATATGTGAATACTCTGTATTATATATATATAACATCTGTATCTATAGGTAGAGAGAGAGAGAGAGAGAGAGAGATGGGGGCAAAAGGAGGGAAGGGCTCTTTTTACAGGGAGGGGGGGTTGGTTTGGGTTTTGTTTAATTGGGGAGACAGATGGAAAAGAAGGAGGGATTAGGTGGAGTGTTGTCCAGACTATGCATGTGTGTGTGTGTTCTTTTTAGCTTTTTCTTTTTTTTTTTTTTTTCCTCACACCACCAAACTTTTTTCGTCAACACTATGGCAAGCTTTCGTAACCAAATCGGCATATATCTTTTTCTATTTTCCTTCTTTTTCTTTTGGATTAATTGTTGGACAAATATTTCACTTTCTTTTGAGACATAAAGTGAAGATCTTAAAATTGCAAATGAGATAACATATAAAAGACCAATGAGGCACACATAAGGAAATTCTATAAATGGTTTATATTATTTATAAAACGTGTCAATTTAATTTCTATTATTTAATAAGTGATCCACTTAGTTTTTAGTGTTTGTTAAAAAAATCAATTTGGTCTTTATTATTTTAAAAATAACCTATTTAATATTTGCAAAAAATGTCGATTTTCATCCCATTATTGGTCATATCATCACTGCATAACTATCTTTACAGCTAAAATTGGACCAATTAAGTCACTTTTAACATATATTTAGGACTAAATTAATTACTTTTGAAACAATAAGGCCAAAATGATACTAACTTTTTTTGCAAACAGTAGGGGCTCTTCGTAGAATTTGCCTCCACACACGTTACCAACAAGTTTTTTTCCCCAATTTTTTTTAAGCATAAATCACTTTTTTTCTTTTTTTTCTGACCAAAGGACGATTATATATTATATACAATTAACGAGAATTGATCTCAGAACCATCATTACTAAAGATAAGAGACATACCATTAGACTACTAGGTTACTAGTACATTACCAACGAGTGATATAGGATTGACTTGACTAAGAAAATAAAGTGAACTAATGAATAAAGAGTGGGGTAAAAACTTGTTTCGTCTACGAAATAAAGAGATAAACAGCTCTCTAATAATAAGAAGAAGAAGAAGAATTAGGTGTTGTAAGTAGCACGGTGGAACAAAATAGAGACTGAGATAAATATATATATATATATATTTTTTTTTCGTTGAATATTGGTATATTTTATGATTTTAATAACTTCATTTTATGGAATTTAAAAATTAATTATTATAGGTAGTCAAGGAACTATTTTTTTACAGCACTTTTGTGCCATTTTCAGTCTTCATCTCTAAGAATCTAACAAAGAGATTGAAAAAATATCTTCCATCCATAAGACATTAATCACATTTATTGTACAAGACACGCGTATTTTAGATTTAAAATATAATGCACAAAATTTTCCTTATCATCTAGAAATTTGATGAATTATTTTTTATTTCAAAAAATAACTTGTGCCGATCAAAAAGCAAGAATAGCAAATCTTCCCGTGATCTTGTAGCTTTTCAGTATCTACGAAGTTATTGGTTTTACATGGTCTGAGAAAATCAACAACACACCAATTTTCACAAGCAGAAAACATAAAAAATGGTCCAAGCCGAAAGTTGCTTTCCAAATGTCCGATAATATTTTTGTTTCATATATATCAGGAGAATAAAATATTTTTTATTTATTTTCTTTGTGATGATTCATTTACGGATCTCTTGACAAGAAAGGAATCTTCTAGACAAATAGACTCAAGAACCTTAAACGATTTGGATGATTTAACTTGTCTCTTGATAAATTAACCAAAGCTTGAGTAGTTTTTAGTCAAGGTATTTACTTGATTATCAAGAAGCAATCACCCTCAAAATTAAATTCTCAATGTGTCTGGAGTCTTTAGTTTATTTCAACTCAAAATTGAAAAGGTTAGAGCTTTTGTTTTTCAAGTCGGAAGACTTTAGGCCCGTTTGACATTATTGTTGAAATGTACTGTTGCTGTTACTGCCTAGATCAGGTTAGATATATCCGTATTAACAACAATAAACTCTAAAGTAGGTCCATTTGTTATCTGAACTCAACAATGCTCAATTCTAAATGCCTTGTATTAGTTTTTAGGATTAATTCCTCAATAAGCCCTTGAACTATAGCACGCATAATATTTTGGTCTCTGAATTATTAAAATGAGTCTTTTAGTGTCTAAATTATTAATCGTTGGATATTGCTAGTCCTTTTAACTATTTCCATCCAAAAACTAGACATTTCCATATGAAAACTAATGCTACTCTCACGATCATGGCATATAAATAGATAAAAGGATTACTAATAATGTTAGCTTTTTGGACAGAAATTCTGAAAAGGACTAAAGTCAATGATCAAAAGACTCGCTTTAATTATTCAGAGACAAAAATATCGTGTTTATCATAATTTAGAGCTCTATATAGGAATTAACCTAGTCTATATGATCCAAATTTTGGTCACTCACTAATCTAATAATAACTCATTCAGTCTAAGAAATTAATTTAAAATATTTAGTCTCATGATAATTTTATATGCAAATTATATCTTTGAGGGACTGAATGTAAAACAAAATTGACTTGTGACAAGTATATCTTGTAGTGTCACGTAAATGAATTGCATGATTAGATCAAGAACTTCAGAATCATGAGCATGCATGCGCAAGCTCTCGAAAATTTTCCAATTTGCTTGGGGACATTTAAGGAGCCAGATGGTTAGAGCAAACACCAAACACTTGGATTTAGCCAAAAAACCAAACGTTAAAGAACGGTGACACGCGTTTATAAGGGCAGAACGTGGAGCTTGCTTGCTCGTGAAAAGCTTTATACTCTTTTTTTTTTTTCCCTTTTTTTCTTTCTCATAAGTCACGCGTCGATTACTTCTTCCCTAATTATGTGGATTGGTCAAACTAAATAAAGATAAAATAAAAATGGGAACCAGACTATACGAAAGGTTGTTGGTATAGTGCGTCTTTGCAAGCAACAAGGTTATTGGATTATGAGATTAATGAATTTTGAATATTTTTCAATTAATATAAGAGTATGTTTGTCTATGTTTACAAGCTAGTCAAACTAATTTATAAGTAAAAAAAAAAAAAAGAATTTACATGTTTGGCGATATAGTTTATAAGCACATTTTGATGACTTAGGGTTCGTTTGAATTGGCTTTTGGCAAAAGCACGTTTTTCAAAAATTTATGAAAAAATATTTTTTTTGATATGTTAAAAATTTTGACTTTTGCAGAAAGTACTTTTTTCACTTGGGCCCGAAGCACGTCGTGCACGTTGGTTAACTTATTGCGGGAAGGGCTTGGAAGTGTTTGTGTGAGAAGTTCTCTACCGGCTGCACGCACCAATTGGAGAACCGAAAAGATCATGAAATGCTTGGTATCTCGTTCATCATTTAAGAGGGTGTTTAATAGTATTCATTATGAGTGTTTATAAACATTTTTTAATTAAAAAAAAATAACGAGGATTGCTTTTTGTATAAACAATCAAATAAGAAAGGTCGAATAACCAGTCATCGAGCTCTAGCATTTGATACATTGGCTAGATATTGGAATTCTAAATTAAAACCAAAGGTTACTTTCACTAACATCGTCCAATAACTATAGCGAAATTTATTAAGCTAAGGTAGTCTTTTATGCGATGAAACAAATTCTAAAGATCTTCATGTTTAGAAACTATAACATATACTCCAGCAATCATGCGAATAACATTTAGAAACTTTAGTAACAAATCAGTGAATTTTTAGAAGTTAAGTAATTTTGAAAAAGTAAAATTAATAACTTAATATGAATTAATTGATTCTTTCATATCAATTCAAACTACTTTGTGGAGCCTTCCCACTAACTCATGACCAGGGATAACCATGAAGGTAGTGGAGTCTCACACAAAAATTAGTAATAAAAACTTGATTAGTTAGGATATATCTTGAAGTTTTCAGACTCAATTCCCAACCAAATTAGAACCCCATATGCGGCAAGACTTTCGGTCCGAAGCAAATCAATACCTCTTTGGGTCGGAGGGTGCCCGGACCCAAAAATACAGGCCGAATCGAAGCATACTCGTGTCAAAATTGAAAATAATTCGTGGAGCCTCCCCCATCAACCCCTGGTTAGATCCACTGTGTGTATAAACGATTCCCATTTTGTATACAGTCAAAGGCAATCTAAATAATAGTGGCTGTTTGGGCTATCAAGATTTGAATATACACCAAGGTCGTGTTTGTTGGTTTGTCTAAAAATCAAGAGACACCATGCCCGTTGTTTTATGCTTGATGATCAGACTGCACTATTTTTACACAGAAATCAGAAGTGCTAAGAAACAGAGGAGGCCTCTTTTCTTTTTGAGACACGAGTTTAAGAATTGGTGGCTACTTGGACCTACAATTTTTGTCTGTAAAATATTTCGTGGTTCTCGTGTTCTTAATTTTTCACAAATTCGTTGTCTAGAAAAAAGGACTCTGAAAAGATGGAAGGACAGGGTCATATGGTCGAATAATTATTTTTTTACGATTACAATTAATTTTTGAATTATATCTTTTCGATTATAAATAAGAATTTGACTGTTAATTAATTTGGATAGTGTATATTAAACGTATGGTTATGTTACAAAATTTGTAATCTTTGGAATAAAATTCAATACAATTATAAAATAAGTGAATTTTCATCATGATAAAGGAATAACGGAAAATAATATTTAATTGCTTCCTGTTTGATACGTTGAAATGGCCTAAAAATGAATAGGCATCTAGCTTCTCTTTCTTTTTTTAATTGGGTATTCTAGTTTAAGTTAAAAAAATTTATTAAAAAAAAAAGCCTCAGAGAAACCTTTTCAAGAAAAAGTTGTAGAAGGCTAGCAATCCAAGGAATGATCTTTACAAGATGTAGTGGGAACACATAAAAATAACTTATTTCTCATCTACTCTCTCCAAATCCTCAATCCTTTTCCAACTCATTTAAAACATTGATTAATCTTACAAAATATTTTAAAATATGCTAGATTATATATATTGTAATATTTTGGTTGAATAGTCATTTTAGTCCTCAAGACAATATTAAGTTTTAATTTTTAATAATTTAATGTTAAATAATAAAATATTCTAGAGTTATCCTGTACATAAAGAATAAAAATAAAAATTCTAGTGTTACATACCCTATACAACTTAATTCTAAGTAATAAAATACTCTAGAGCTACCCTATACAAACATTTTCCCAATAACATAAAACTTATCTCTCAATGTCTTTGTCCTAATCTGCGATCTTTTACTTCCCCCACACTTTTGACCCAAAAAAAAAATATCCCACGCACTGAACCTTCTGAGTTAATTTGTGCGCCACTTGTAGTAGTTGAAAAAGAACGTTAGTTAACATTCGTAAAATGTCAAATTGTAGGGCCCTTTTTTGGCTATTTCTTCAATGTTTGCCCTGGTAGGTCACTTTCGCTGCTTTTCGACCCGTAAGTGTCATATATCACATTCTTTTGCAGACAACTATTAATTCAATGTTATAGGAAAAATTTTTTCATATGGCGAATTAAATGAAACAGTGTTTTGATTATAACTGATGATTTAAAGGGATGGACATTAGCCGACGATACGAATTCTTAATTTTTTTGTCTTGGAATAGAACATACGTTTAGATCTATCGCATTGACATAACTTTATTTAATTAGTCTCTATATGCCGATCTTATCTAGTAAATTTACCTACTCTTTCATAAAATTCGCAAAAGTTAAAAGAAAAAGTTCTTCATGCATAATTACCTTATCTTGCCAGTTAACCTTTTGATGAAAGATTCACAAATCAGAAGCACTGAGGAAAATATTTTGGTAAAAGAAAGGGACAGACTAGCAACTACAAAAAATCACCAAGATGAGCTCATCATCATCATCATCGTCAACACAATGGAAAAACTTTCAAAACTCACCGCTCAATTTTCGGCCCCTTGTAAAAAAAAAGGACGCCCGCACGATTTTTTATTTTTTTTTACTTTATTGTGTGAGAGGTGGAGGGAGCAATGCCGGTTAAAAGAGTTGCGCCAACTCAATTTGAGTCCACTCCGGCGAGACAGATATGCATGGCTGGTGCAACACTTGGGCCAAGAGGAGGGAAGAGCAACCAATGTATGAATACCACCAAATTCACAATTAAGATTTAAATTCATACTCGAATAAAACTGATGGGAGTATTTTACGAGGAGTGATTTGAAGTCTGATGTATTTTACCTTAACACTCTAAGCCAGTAAATGATAGAAGGCATGTAATATAAATAAACAATAACAGGGTCTTTGTCTGTGCTTATAAAGTAAAAAAAATACATATTTGGTAAAATCTATTTATATGTAAAATTTTTTTTACCTGTAACCATATAAAAAAAGAAAAGAAAAGAAAGAAGCACTCTTTTTTCTTTTTAATCTACTTATAAGCAAAGAATTTTGACTAAATAAGAAAATAACCCGACCTTTTAAGAAAATAAAAGCAACAATTTCTTACTTTAGTTAGAGGTCCTTTTTAGTCATTTTAACAAACACCATTACTTTTAAGTATATATTTACTAAATACTTCGATTGCTTATAAGCACATTTTATTCAAACATTTCTTTGTTTATTTGTTATTTGTTTATAAGTATTAATCTGCTTATAAATAATTTTAAGAAAAGCAAAGCCAAACAAACTTTAAGTGTGCCATGATGTAATATATAGAAAAGAGATTAGCATCCTCTCATATTGAAAGAGGACAATATATAGCATGATTAGAGTAGCTATTAATAACTTGACTAAGATACTAATTACCAAAAAAAAGGCCGCAACTCATGGAAATGAACCAAAACCGAATTTATGACTTTTGTACATTCTTTCATGATATTGCTGCTAACAATAGGTCAAAAACTTTAATTAAGAGCTCGTTTGGTTTGGTTATTTTTAAACTATTTATAAGCAATTGTTTTTGTGAGCAAGTAAATAAGTGTTCTAATTAAATTGGACTTACAAGCTACTAACTATTTGATAAATGAGAGACTATAAATAGTAGTATTTGCTAAAATAATTAAAAAGAACATTTTATTAATGAATATGGTTCTTCTTTTATGTTTTTAAGGGTTAAAGAAATTTCCTAATTAGTCAAACTTGGTCATTTATAAGCAAGCAGCTGGAAAAATTGGTAAAGGGTGCTGGTTTACTTACTTACAAACAAAATTAATCAAACATATAATTTTTGTATTTTTTATTTATAAATAAATTTGACTATCTTATAAACAAAGCCAAACACCTGCTAAATAACACCAATCAAGCAAAAGACAACATGTATTGTCAAATGATCCCACTATTTCCTCCATGCATGCTGATGCAATAGAAATAAGGAAATCCATGTCAGCGAATCACAAAGCAAGAAATTATTTTTTTCAAAAGTGATAATTTGAATCCAAACCAACGAAAGGTTGGACGGTGTGAAATTAGAGGTTAAGAAATAAAAAAATCAAAATGTCAAAATCAGTGACAATGGACTCACGTATTACAACAGATTTTTCTTTTTTCGTTTTTTTTTTAATTTTATTTGGACAAAAGAAAGGGACAAATTAGCAAGTAGGAAGAATTCACCAAATGAGATCATTACCGTAACTATATATTTGTTATTATCAGTTTCAAGAAATATTTGTTGCATGCTGCAATTGAGTTCATCATGAATTATTTATGTGTTGAAAGACATGAAATGAATTCGCAAGGGGACAAACAATTCTCAAGGTCATTTCAACATGCAATGCTACTATAAACAAATATTTCTTGCGCATGTCACATTGCACTGGTCAAAAGTTCATAATTTCTTTGAGAATCTGTCAATCTAAACTCGATTTGAGTCTTTGACCCAAAAAAAAAAAAAAAGAGAAAAAAAGAATATCCCTAATTTTTGTATAATTTTATCTAATATCAACAAATCTATTCCCTCCTATTTTTGTATAGTTTAGTTCTCTTCCTTTTCATATTATCTTCTTTTTTTTGAAATAAACAAATTTCACTAATAAAAATGCAAAGTTAACCAATCCCATAATGAGAAAAGTCAATATTTATAATAGTTTGGAGAGCATAAAAAAACATTACCCATTCAATCCACAGTTAATCGATCAAGTCTACAATTTTTAGCCACCCAATCCACCGCATTATTTGCCGATCTTCTCTTTTCTTTTATCACCCAATTCTTGAATCCAAACAAATCTTGGGTTAAAGTGTACGTATGCACTATCAATGAGAAAGGTAAAGACCAAGAAGTCAATTTTGCAACTTGAAGAGTAGACATTGCAATAGGGCCTGTTTGGATTATTTTTTTAAGGAAAAAATATTTTTTTTGAAAAATTTATAATAATTATTTGATTTAATTTTTAAAAAAATTAAAACTCTAAAAAAATTTAAATATATATTTTTTTAAACTAAAAATTTTAATTTCTTAAAACTTTAATTTTTAAATATTATTAAAAAATATTTTTTAAAAAATCAATCAAAATAGACCTATATCACTAGTCGACTCCTGTATCCTAAATAATGCAAAAGAGATGAAGCGAAAGACGACGCATATTTTTCAAATAATTCTACACTTTTCTCCAAGCTAATGCCGCAAAATTAATTGAACCCAACTCATCATGTTCCTAAGCTGACAGAATAGACAACGTGGTTGACATCAAAATCAGTGCCGATGCACTCTTTTGTTTTAGAAATAACAAAAAAAAAAAAGAAAGAAGAAAAGTCATTTCAACTGATGAAAAATGGCAAGCCGGACGTGGATTAGGCAGCTCTTTTTTTTTTTTTTTTTTTTAAGGTTAATCCAAGGAGAACCCCTTTCCCACCTGGTCAGAGGCCTCTTAACCAGGCGGGAGATTAATCCCTTAACGAGGCGGGAGGTTAATCGAGGGATGTGCGTGAGTGGCAGCCAGACCAGGGAGAGGACCAACGGACGTGGAAATCCAGCAACAGCCCCGCAATATTTCAGCGGAGTACTGCCGCCACACGGAATCGATCCCGCATTGTCAGGATGTCTCCACCCTAGTCACCTGGCCACTTATCAACTCATCTATGCCCCTGGGGGCAGGCAGCTCTTCTTGACTTAATAAGAGGTCATTTGTTTTAGAAATTCTTTATTTTACTTTTACTCTAATAATACTTTTTATTTTATTTTATTCGAAGAATACTTTGGCACACTCTATTAATAAGAGAGAAGAAATAGGCTCCCAATTTTAGAAAACCTCTCGAGAGAGACTATACAAGCATTTCTCTAGCACTTGTCTATTATCTTAAGGTTTCGAGTTTAACTTAAATTGTACCATGTTAATTCAAGGACCAAAATCTAAGGAATAAATCTGTTTACAACTTTAAAATGTTATGAGTGGGATTTGAGAATTGTAAAATGGTAATATAGTTACGATAAAATAATGTAAGAAATATAAAAACTTAAAATGTCATTATATTACGATGATCGAAAAATCAAATAAAATAGCTAAAAGCAAAGATAAACAGAAAATCCAAATAAAAAAGGTATAAAGAAAGGAAAATTAAAAGACAACCACAACCCTTATAACGGTATCACATCACAAACTTATGATATTTGAGGTCTTTAAATGAAGGTTTTATAAAGTGACCCTTTCAATAATCTCCATTGTATCAACACTATCTTGTTATTCAAGTTCTATACTTCAATTTGCAATCAGAACACCATTTTTCTTTTTTCTTCCAAGCACTCAGAACACCAAATTCACTTATGAGATGTTTCTTTTTTCTTTGGAATTATGTTATTCTTAACAATTAGTTCCACAGTGACATATTTCAAATTAGTTAAAAATCAATAAATTTTGTAATAGAACACTTTCAAAATATCTCATAAATATTCGCAAGCGGAATTAGAGGTAATTTAAATAGTTGAGACTACTTTTTCTAAATGTGATAAATTGGGTTCAAATCTTGTGGGGACGAGGGGTCAAGTTGGGTTGTTAAGTTTGTAAAAGAATATGGTTATAAAGCTTCGCAAGTGAAATTGTGAAAAGTCTAAGGTAAAATATCTAAAATCAAATGTAAAAATTCAACTACAAGAAAGGTTCAACTCGCAGTCTTCCAGTAAATTCTTATTTATATTCGTATTATACATTTATATGTATAGATAATATCTTGAATTACAAGGAGTGACCAAGTTTTTCTTCTCTTTTTTTTTGTTCAAGATAATAAAATTTTCTTTCATTGAAAAAGTTAACCAACGCCTATCATTTTAAACACCATTCAAAATATTGAAAATCCCTACTGGAGGAGATGACATCCAACTAGAGAAACAAGATTCAATCTAACGTTCCTAGCAAGCCAGTTCGCTACCTCATCTGCACTTTTGACAAATTTAAATAACACTCCATGTGAATCATCATTTCTCAGCTGGGTTAGCGATGTACATATTCTGTCTCTATATATATATGTAAGAGGAGGCCCATGGGCATATTAGGTGGCCCAGATTCAGGTCTCCCATTAGATCCAGTTTTTTATTCTCAGACTACAAAGTGATCCTATCTGAAGACATGCTTTAGCCTCGAGGGCTTTGAATGTGTATAAAAGTGTCGAGTGGCCTTTCTCCTCACCATACAATGAATGGGCCAACCGTCCTACAACGCAAGTTCGGAAATCAAATTGCACGTCGTCATATTCAAATTTATATCTCCGAAAACAAAAATAAATGAGGATAAATCATTTAAAAATTTATTAAATTATTCTTGCAATTTTGTTTTGAATATTCAGTTTTATTACTCTTGAAAGAATCATTTGTTTATGAGTTGTGTTTCATTTGGTCATTCGATTCATTTCTTTTCAGTGCAAATGAACTAATATTTATGCAATACCATGTAAGTGTATAAAAATAAAATTATAAAAACACTTCAAATAATTGCGATTTATCCATCACATCAAGATTATGTACAATCAAATCCATCTCATTATCTTACTTTTAGATCAAGAATGGATCTAAAGATTCTACTAGTCAAAATTGTAGCCCAGAGAAATTTAGTTAATTATACTTAAATTGAAGACACTATCTACATATCATTTTCTTCTCCTGCTTTCTTCCACCCCTTACATTTGCAGCGCTTTTATGGTGTACTGTAGTTGCCAACATACACGCCTTGGTACTGAGTAGCTATGACAGTTTGATGGCAATTCGTCAACAAACTGACTTGTTCTTTTTTCAGGAGTGGCTCAAGTGTAAAGCAAGTGAAGCCATCCCTTTAGGCCCCAAATTTTTTAGGCTCCAAAGTTATCGTAAAAGTCCAATTAACTTTCCTTTTTATTACTAGCCAAGGCCCTACTAATGCCTAATAGATCTCGTATCCTCTCTTATTCTATAGCTTGTTAACTAGTGAATCAAAATCACATTATTATATATTTTTACAAAACCTATTTTTCTCTCAAATCATTTTTGAATAAAAATGGTCATTTCTAATACTAAATTGTTAACTGTTAACTTTTTATTAATTAAAAAAGTGTTTCAATTTTTAATCTTAATTAATTCCCATATTATTCATTTTTCACTGCAATTTAACTGTATCAAAATCTCTTTCTCCATTACCATTATTTACTTTTGTAAAACTCTGATCATACTTTGATTTTGAATATTCTTCATTATATTCTAATCTTTCCAAGTTGCTTCTCCGTTATACTTTATTTTAGTCTTTACTATATTTCTCTCTCATGACATGGCAAAGAAATTATTTCTCATCTTGTTGAGAAGCATTTCATTTCATTAGATGACTCTCAGGAAGTGATCTTGATCAAACTTTCATTAATAGGTTATATTATTCTAACCCCTAATATATTATAAATTAGTTTTCAATTTATATTCTTGCACGTATATCTAATTTTTTTGTAATTCATAAGAATTTAAATAACAATTAAAAAATATAAAGGCCTCCGTAATATATTTCAGCTTTAGGCCTTCTTATCTCTTGAGCCACACATGTCTTTTCCTATTTCTCTTAGAGGTTGTTTAGCTTTGCTTATTTATGACTTATAAACACTAAATAGTAAAAAGTACGTGAGAGTATTTTTTTTTAAAATATTTATAAATATCAAAATAAGTCAAGCCAAACGCCCTCACAATCTTTTGCTCTAAACTGATCTACAAAACAATCATTTTGCCCATCCTAAATAGCCCCATATTCTTTTTTATCATTGACCAAAAAAAAGAAGTATTTTTTTATGGTGCCCTATTCTCTGAACTCAAAATTGGAGAGCAGTGGTGATTTTTCCATTCACATCCATTAGGGCTGCGAGCAACACCACACAATAAATCCCTAGTGGATAAGATCGAGGGATGTGGAAAAATGGTTTCTTTTTTTTTTTTTTGTGTGTGTGATTTTGTCAGGAGGGTTGTGTGATAAACGGCGAAGAGTCAAAATCATGAGAATCTCAAGACAAGGGCAAACAAGGTGGGGGCACCATTAAAATACGAATATCCAGAAGCTCAAAAACAGAGGTCGCTCATGGGTCCCACGTGCGCGCCAACAAACACGTGTACCCGGATATCAACCGCCGATGTGCCACCGATGCGGATCATACAGATTTTTTTTTTTTTTTGCTTTTTAGATTTTGGCCTCGCCTTCATATTTTGTTTTACAGATTTAACCAGTCTCACTCTTGTCCTAGGTTTTTGGAGGGTCAACGAGCTTATCTTATATAGGTGACTGTATATTGGTCCCCCCACCCTCACAACTTGTGTGTGTGCCAGCTTGCTGACTTGATCCAAATTTGACAATATATACGAATCCGTACATCTAGGCTTTATAAGGTGCACCCAAAATTGATCCAAATTTGAAAATATATACGAATCCGTACATGTAGGCTTTATAAGGTGCACCCAGAACAAGATGCATCAGTCGACTTACGTGTCCCTGTCTTCGTGTCTACAACACATGCTCAAGCTAAGAAAAACAAACAAGCTATCTACTTTATTTTCTTACAAAAAAATTGTACTATTGTACTGTGTTCTCACATGGGCCAAGCTTCTCAAACGTTTGTAGCATTCAACTTATAGCGGCGGCGCACCAAATTAAAAGAAAAGAAAACCGGGAAGGAAGAAGCGAAAAATGAAGAAAATTTTAATTTTTTTTTTAAATTTAATTTCATTTTCTTGTTCTTTTATTTTTACATTTTAGAAAATTAAAAAGTTATTTTTTAAAAAGATATATATTTTGTAGGTTATAATTTTTATATACTATGTTCATAATTTTTGCACTATATATTCCTAATTTTTATATGTTCACAGTATTTATATTATATGTTTACAATTTTCATATTATATGTTGACAATTTTTAATTATTTATATTTCATATTACATTTTCACAATTTTAATACTTTATGGTCATAAATTTTAGTTGTTCACGATTTTTATATAATATGTTCATAAGTTTAATTTATTCACCACTTTTACTTTGTATGTTCAAAATTTTTATATTATATGTTCATAATTGACAACTCACAAGTTCACAACATTTCGCCAGTACGTTCATACGTATAACTAATGCGGTTACCATTTTGACCAAAACATTTACAATTATAAACATCATGTTCACAATTTTTTTACATCTGTCGACCACTCCATCCATTTTTCACTCTCTTTTACAAAGCAAAATTAAAAAAGAAAAACAAAAAAAAAAATAGCAACTGCTCCACAACCACCACTCTAACCACAACGACAACCGCTATCACCACCATAACAAAAGCATAAATAATTAAATTAGTTAAATTAAACGAATTACTCACTGATTGTTTGTAAGATTTCTCGGTTGCAGTTTAATACAACACATATTGATAACAGCAAAACTTTAGTAATATCTTATTGCATAAGAATGAATTGCTGGACACATGTATACGATCTAGCCATTCTGTGCGCGCGTGTATGATACTAACTATATGACTAAACCACCATTCCACCACCATCAAACTCATACTTCAATCTTTTACAAAGCAAAAAAAAAAAAAAAAAAAAAAAAAACCACACCACAATCATCGCCGTTGGCACTACCGCTGCTACTACCACCATTCCAACCACAACCATAATTAGCATCACCACCACCACAAAAGCATAAATAAATAAATTAGTTAAATTAAATGAAATAATTCACAAAAAAGGCAACCACTCTACAACCACCACTACCACAGCCACTGCCTCCACCACCACTACCACCATTACCACCACAACAAAAGCATAAATAATTAAAGCATCATTAAAGTTGCTAGTGCGTCTATTTGTGTGAGGGAGAGAGAGAGAGGGCGTCTGCTTGTGTGAAAGAGAGATTATTTTTTCCTTATATAAGGTGTGTGTATTACAGGCACATGAAGGTGGATGTAGTTTGTTGGATGTATGTAGGTTAGAGCGTGTAGTATAATTTGTGCTGTATATCACATCGATCAATATAGATGGTTACATTCATCCCATTTCGTATCTGATTAAGGGTTCATTTTAAATTGCCTTTTAAGAAGCACCTTTTAAGGGCTTGTTTGAATTGCTTTTTTAAAATTCCTTTTTCTAACAACTTTTGGAAAAAGTAACTTTTGAAAATCTAAAAGCTATCATTTTTGAAAAAGTATATTTAGGTTCTTTTAGAGTTTCAGTTTTTCTAAAAGTCACGTAAATGGTTTAGAAGTCTACAAGAGCAATTTGTAAGAGATTGTAGGCAATTAAAGTTGAACATCAATCATAATATGAATTGGGCTAATTTAATTAAAAAAAAAAGTATTAGGCTCAAATATGTGGATCAAGCATCAACCATCTAAGAAAACAATCAACTCTTAGTCTTGTTTGCAAAGAAAGTCATGATAGATCAAATATAGCAAGTGATTTTGGTGTCATTTGGAAAATACTTCTCCTTTTGCTATAGTCCAAATAAATAACGTGATTCATGAGCCATTGGGTACTAATGTAGTAGCAAAGTTCCAATTCTTATGCTGACTATTTTTTCAAATTCAAGATGAATCAAGGTGAAAAATCGGTCATAGCATGTTTCAAAAGTTTCAGTTATCTATTGAACATATTTCGACAATTCAGACATAACTGTTACCACAAAGATCCAAATTACATGATTTTTATGGCTATGGAAACCTAATTCACATACCTACAACTTCACCAAAAAAGTAAACATAAAATATTTATTACGATAATAAGATCGTTCGAAGTCATCTCGATAAGATTTGGCTTCCATTAGGCATTCATCTAACGTGATGCTAAATCATGCTTCACACTAAATTTGTATATTTAATATATATACACACACACATACCAGAAAGAGTAGGAATGAAGTAGAGGTAGCCCATCCGTCATCTTCATGTCTGCCCATCAATTCTCAACTTGCGAATGTTTCGGTTGCTTGGTATACAATTTACTTGACCACTATAATTATTCCGTTCTTAGCCTATCCCAAGTTTCTAATACACTCTTCTTTTTTCTTTTTCTTTTTCTTTTGTTTTTATCCATTCATCGAAGTAATTAAACAATAACTTATATTGTCAAAACTCCAAAACTTGAATGTAGCACTTAAATAATAGGAAGTACTATCGAGACAAATCGTCCTATTATACGATTCTTTTTAAAGTGCATTTTTCTGTCATTATTAAAAATTGAAAAAATTATATACACATTATCTTTTTGACTCTGTAATAATATGTAAATATGATGACTCTATAAATGTGATCCCTTATTTCGCGACAGAACATAATAACGACACACAACCAGACTAAAGGTTGCAAATCATACTCAAGGGATATGTTTCAATGTACGCTCTTTATGAGGAAAGCAACTTTGAATGCTGCAAGCAACCCTAGATACATTTATAGGCCATAGGCTAAGCATCAAGAGTTGACCAGTAGGAACATGCACTAAGCTAGATCATATATAAAGGATCTAGCATTATATCGTCGTCAAAAAAGAAAGGGTAAATTTGAAAGTGGTGTAAAGAATATCGTTAATACTATCAATATCATAAATGTTATATAAAGTTTTTAATTTTTAGAGTGGTTGTGTAATATTTTTTATAACACAAAAGTAACAATAATAAATTTTTTATAGTATAAGAGTACAATTATATATCTTAAGGAATTTTATATAACTTTAGGTCTTTAACAAAACACAAAGCATGAAATGTATTTTACATTGTGGATAATGAACAAAGAAAAAGAGAGAAGGACGAGTAAAGTTCCCAAAGCAAATTATTCCCCCGGCTTGCCCAGCTTGTCTATACTTTCCGAGTTCTTCAATTCTTTACCATAAGATTCAAAAAGATTATATAGCTTTTAAGGATGCAGGATAGATTGGGAATTGGGAGACCTTAATTGACCCGCTTTTTTTTTTTTTGGTAGTGAGAAATTTATTCAAGTGAGGGTCATATAAGATCCGCCTCAAGATTTCAAAATTTCATAGTGTAGTGATGTATTCTAACATATACTCCAAGTTGATGCCGGAAATTAGGAAAAAAATAAACAAGAAAAATAATTGCCTCTTTTTAAAAATCATTTGGCACAATCTTAATTGGATGGCCTAGATTTACGCATTCAAATTTAAAGGTCTGTAAAGCACCTCTTAGTTATTCAACGAGGATTCAAATCCAAAATTAAAGGCCTTGCTCAAAAATTTCTTGGAAGAATGTTGTATTTAGTGTTGAGGATAGAGGAATGGTATATGCCACTCTCTTTTTTGTCACCCTTTTATCACTCATTACATGTTGTCGTAGATATCATGCCACATAGATAGTCTTTTTCCTAATGTATTTTTTCTACCTTAATTAATTTTATGTTTTCTCTCTAATGTTAATTTATTGTTTTTAATGTATTTGTTTCTTTTTTTTTAATTAGTTTTCGCTCAACCTTTTCTTCTTTATATATCATTCAACTCACCATCAATTTCAATCACAGCCGACTCAATCTTATATCGAACCTGATTACTTTTAACCAGTGCATTTTTTTTTTTTAACGAGTTACCCTTTTAAATGATGAAACAAAAAAGAAAAAGTAATAGGTTATAAAAAAAAAAGAATTAAATAGTTCAAAGGAAATGAGAAAAGGTTGAAATACCCAACTCAATATTTTGTTTGGTAGAAGATTATGTCAGGGGAGAATATATACATGCTGAAGTATTGAACCTCATAATAAAAGAGCTTCGGATTTAAATTAAGACTCGTAGGAGAAAATGTTGTTCTCTCTTTATCTTCTTATCTATTAGCGAAAAAGGTTTTTCAGCATAATATTACTATAGATCTCAGTTCCACCCTAGTTAAAAGTTCCTTATTTCAATTTCACACTTACAACAGTCAATATACATCCAAAGAATTTAAAAGCAAAAAGTAACTCCTTACACTTAATAAGAGAAAGAAGAAACAGAGTGCCAAAATACTGTTGGAGAACATGTTGGAAATTTGAGCCCCTAAAATAGTTAAGAAGTTTCCTAGCAAAAAAAGGTTAAGAAGTTATTATAGTCTCACGGACAAATTTATTTGTTAACACACGTATTGTTAGGTGTAAAATATCATGATTCCTAAATTTATTTTGAATTAATCGGTGTTGCTTCTTAGAGAGGAAAAAAGAAGTATCGCAATCCCATGCACAAGCGGTGTTAAAAAAGAGATAAGAATAGAGGTAGACGACCCGTCGTCTTCATGCCTGCCAATTAGTTTACAAGTTGTGTGAATGTTGGGGTTGCTTGGTGTACGACTAGTCTACTTGAGACTTTGTGCTTAAGCCAACATGAAGCTTCAATTGTACTCTATTTTTCAGCTCTCTTCATCAACATTTCGTTCGGTGATTAATTGCGATATGTAAATTTGGTCCTAATGGGTCCTGCTGCAGTGCTGCCTTTGGGGAAGCAACTTGCAAAGCTACCGGCTGCAACAAGTACATTAGAGGACTACATTCTTTGTACCGGTAAATACGCACCTTTGGTGCATATCGTGTGTGTGACAATTGGTGAATTTTACCGAACACTCACATATTGTACGTCTTACTAATATTTTTGCATCATTTTTAACATAATCAACACGTTCCAAAATAACCAAAAAAAATGTTCTTATCTCTCTTTTTTTTTCCTCCTCTCTCCTCTTAGTTGTAGCAACTTTGTATATGTGTGTGTTAGTGTGTGCGCGCGTGTGAAGAAGAAAATAAACAAATACATAAATACATATATAACGTAAGACATGTTTTGGTGGCGCGGATGGTAATTACGTAGTTAGATAATTTAATAAATAAATATTTATTTTAAAATTTTATATTAATGCTAACAAATATTTAAAAATATTATTTGCTAAAAATAAAATATTAAAAATATTTAAAAATAAAATATTATTTATTATAAAAATAAATATATGAATTATAAATATAAACATATGAAACTAAAAATTATCTACTAATAATATTTAATTATAATCACGAACACTCTAAAAATTAAATAAAGTTTATATTTTTAAAAATATTTATTTATACATTTTATTTATTGTTTATTTAATACTTATTTATCTTAGTTTTATTAAGATTTATTTATTTTATATTAAAGCTTGCCAAATATAAAAGGAATATAAGAATACGAAGAGTTGTTAGATAGTGTATAATTACACCAATTCACAACTTGCGCGATGAGAATTGGAGAATATAAAGACGTCCAGTTACACCTAGTTCACTTTCTACCAAGTAAATTACTTGGTTAGATAAACACGTCTAATTATGTAATCAGTCTCAGGTATACCCATATTCAATTATAAAATGTTTTTTTTTAGCGCGTCCATGATAAGAGAGGGACAGAGATTTTTGGTTCCCAGGGCATTGTGCAACAATGAATATCCATTTAGGCGAAATCAGACTATATTGGCTTCTTTGGTTGAGTTGGATTTCTATTGGTTCGGCATTAGTTCGTTACATGTCTTTCGCATTTAACAATTGGGTTGCCGTGTCTCTCTTGTTTATTATATTATTCCACTTATTTGCGAGCATTATTTCTTGGAGCTAATGTCAAGACTTCTTGCTCATATGGAGCTAAAAGCTTTATAAACCTCAATTTTGATTATATTAGAAGTTGATGGTGATTTTTCACTTTGTTGAAGATTTTGTTTTCAAATGAAAATTTTTATGTTTTTATTTTTATTGGGTTTTAGCCGTGAACTTGGTCAAATATAGAATTTAATAGTGGTTAAGTTTAAAGTTTGAATTTTTTTTTCTAATAGTGACCTAATTCAAATCAGGGCACGAGATTTGGATTGGGGTGTAGGGGGTAAAAAAGAATAAAATTTAAATCCTAAACTTCATAATTTTTAATACAAGTGTCTGAACTTTTGAAAAAAGGTATTTTATACCCTATTATAACTAACAACTTTAGTTCTAATATTGCATGGTCATTTGTTTTTAATTTTAACTGCTGGACTTGTTTTTCATTTTTTCAATTTCAATATTGCATTTTCTAAGTTCTTCTTTCAAACACTAAAATAACGATAATATCTAAATATGTTATATTCATCAACCCCCCCCCCCCCCACACACACACATATAGATGGAAAGATCTTAAACTTTGTTTTCGACAATTTGAATTTTCTCTCGCAAAAAGTTTTGCTTTTTAAAAATGAACAGGAATAACATTTCAAATAAAAATTTAAACTTCAAAACTAATAATAATAATGATGATAATGATAAGATAATAATAATAATGAAACTTCCAGAAATTGAATCGTGTTGATATTTTAAAACTAATGAATTTAAGATGTTTAGGGGTTTTTATATGAAATTTATTGTTGATGAATTGAAGAGACTTAGGAGTTATTTTGATTTGGCGTCAAAACAATTTACGTTGAAGTTGGGGGAAAAGGAACTCCACGTATGAGTTGAAAGGAAAAAGAGAACATCACCTTAAATAAAAACTAATGGCGTTAGTTAATTTACAAGCTTTTCTTTTAATAAAAATAACGTGTTATCCATAAATTTATTTTCGAGATAAAAGATATTTTTGAATAAGTACTTTGAAAATTGTTCGATGATACAACCCACTTATGATTAAGAAAAACGCTACATAATGCATATATCACCTCTGGCCATTGGAGCAATGTTGGCCCTAAAACTATACATTTTCCTTTAATAAAAATTAAGTGTTAGTTATAAACTTATTTTTCATAATAGAAGATACATTTGGGTAAGTAATTTGAAAATCGAGCGATGAAACAATCCTTTAAAAAGGCTATATGATGCGGCTGGACGGGAAAAAAAATTAGAAGCTAAAAAAAAAAAAAACAGAAAAGTTGGACGAAAAATAAGCCACTCAGCCACGAAATGGGAGATTTATACCATGTCACTTACAAAATCTCAACTTCTAAATTGTGTGCATATATATTTACACCCTTTGAAATTTGTATCTTGATTAATTATTTTTATCAACACAATCTACTTAAAAAGAAAGACAAAAGGAAACTTTGACCCTCTTCTTTTTTTGGTTAGTTTCTCTTTAAGTCCTTAGACTATAATACGTGGAACATTTCATCCCTAAACTATCGAAGTGTTTATTATTAGTTATTAAACATTATTATTCATTTTAACTAATGTTACCATTAGTTTTTTTAATTATTAATGTTCATGATCTTGTGAGTAACATTAAGTTTTGGACAAAAATAGTGAAGAAAAGAATAGCGTCTAATAATTTGTAATGCATGGCCCTGAATGTTCTCTTTGATACCAAGTTTAGAGATCAAGATATGATTTAGAGTCTAGAAAACGCTTTTTTTTTTTTTTTAATATAAACTCTCACTTTCATATGATTAAACTCAAGACCTCATGTTTGGTAAGAGAGTGCTAGTTACCCCTAAGGGTGAGCATTATTCTGTTATAATGAATAACCGAACCGAACCTAAATGAAATACAAAATTTGGTTTAGTTATTTTTATGCTCGATTCAATTTCGGTTATAAAAAATGGAGAAATTCAATTTTTGGTTTGGTTTCTGTTATTTCACCAAAATCTCGGTTAATAACCAAATAGTTAATTTTTCATTAAAAAATTTTTATTTAGTTATCATTTGTTCAAGCTTATGTTCATATATATTTGTAAGATTATACCATTCTTATATGTATAATGTGAATTTCGATGATAAATTTTGGAATTTGGTTATTATAATTACAAAATTTTGTTTATTTAAATTAGTTTTGAATAATATATATATTTTAGGAACAATTCAGTTACTTTGGCTATAACCGAAACCAAACGGAAAAATTTCGATTATTGATATATTTTGGATATTAATTTTTAAAAAATTTGAAAATTAAGTTATTAAAATTCGGTTTCGATTTTGGTTAGGTTAAATCGAATGTTCAACCCTAGTTACCCCCATGAGTTTTTTTAAATTCCAAAGTCCTCCATCAAGTTTAAGTTTATGCATTTCCTCCATGACGTCAAAGTGATTTTTACTGTCAATTGTTAGAAATTAATAATCATTTTAGCCAGTTTCATTAAAAAACCAACTTTATCATTAATCCTTTTAGTTATTTACGTGACATGACATGACCTTGCAAATGACATTAGTTTTTGAACCAAAATAGCTAGAGAATTAACTGCACCTAACAATTAATAACTCACAATTCAAAGCACTTACCTTAAACAGTGTTTGGTTATACTAATAATTTGAAGACCAAAATATTCAGCTTACTGTAATTTAGAGGCATGGGAGAGGAATTTTTTTTTTTGGATCAAAAAATTTTAACCCTATCCAAACATGTACTTGAGTGCTAGTATGTTTGACTATGACCCACGCGTAACCTTTCTCGTACGAAGAGATGAGGTTGTGAGAACACTGAAGTAACTTCCAAGGTGAGTTTAGCCCTTGCGCTCATTTTTTAACTTCTAGTGCGTGGGTGGTGGGGTGGAGGCCGTAGTTATTTTAACCTAACCATGGTTAACTCCCCACCCTGACCACAGTTATAGCACAAACCAGTTTATAACCACACTCGCCACCCTACAACAAAAAAATTGAACCAAACCCAAACCACAGTCTTCAACACACTCTTTGACACACAGTCCACACTCCACCAAAATGATGCTGATGATGATCAACGGCGACACTTCTCATCATCGTCCCAATCCAACCGTCCAGGTGCCCCCTTGGGACAATTACCTCCTAGATCCGATGGCTGGGAATACTCTCCACTCGCCACAAACACAATCGCCGTCACCTACGGCGTTTCATTTCACCCCTAACGGCAATGCCGATGTTTCTTCTTTCGAGACCCTAACGGCGCTCCAACGTTATCTGCCGTCGAATAGCTCCAACGACGTCGTGTCGGACAATGATGACCTGGATATCCCCGTGGACGCGTTCTCATGCGATGACTTCCGCATGTACGAATTCAAGGTGCGGAAGTGCACGCGTGGCAGGTCGCATGACTGGACCGAGTGCCCGTTTGCCCATCCCGGCGAGAAGGCTCGCCGGCGGGACCCACGCAAGTATCACTACTCGGGCAACGCCTGCCCGGATTTTCGTAAAGGGCAGTGCCTGAAAGGCGAGGCGTGTGACTACGCACACGGCGTATTCGAGTGCTGGCTCCACCCGGCGCGCTATCGTACGCAGCCTTGCAAGGATGGGACCCACTGCAAGAGACGAGTCTGCTTCTTCGCTCACACACCCGACCAGCTTCGGGTACTTCCATTCGCTGAGTCGCCCGACGAGTTCACGGGTCGACTTGTGTCTGACTCGTTCGTGGCTCGTCCGGGCTTTCACTCTCCCCCGGAGTCCGAGTGGGCCGAGTCGCCTCCGGTCTCGCCGAGCTGGAACTCGGTGAGTGGGCTCGCCGAGTCGATGCGGAACATGCAGATCGGTAAGGCGGTCCCGAGGATGGCAATGAGGCAGGGTATGGGGATGAGCATGAGCCCACCGGCTTGGGGGTGTAAAATGGGCTTCGGGTCTCCCCGGAGCCCCGTTGCTCAACCGGGATTCATGAGCATGCCCACCACTCCGACCCGCAACCCGGCCCGGTCCGGGTTGGGGGTGTTTGATCAGTGGGATCAGGGTTTTGGGGAGGAGCCTGTGATGGAGAGGGTGGAGTCTGGTAGGGATTTGCGCGCGAGAATCTACGCGAAACTCAGTAAGGAGAACTCGCTCGAATCGGCGAGCCCGGGCCCGGATGTAGGCTGGGTCTCGGAGCTTCTAAAGTGATTGGGTCGGCGGGTCGTTGATTCGGGTGGTTTAATTCATTTTGGGTTGGTGGCCTCTTGTGAATATCTCTTTTATCAATTGGATGTTTTGATGATGATGTTGTAAATAGGTAAGAAAATTGATGGTCATGATTTAGGGGAGATTTAAAGTAATAAGTCTCTATTTTGTGGTGCTTTTCAATTTGCTAATCTCTCGAGGAGGAAAAAAATGAAAAATGTCCATTTTGAAATTTGTACATAAGAAAACAAGCCTGGGATCAGTTTAAGAGGCTGCCTGTGTACGAAGCCTAGCATTTTGATTGTACATCATCTCAATTTGAAAGCTTTATTATTATAATTATTATTATTATTTTCCAACTCAAAAGTTCACCGTTTTTCTCTATCTCTAGTTAAATTTATCAATTCTTCTAATTTTTCCCTTTTCTTTTTCGAGAGGCAAACTAAGCAATCAATATTATTTTTAAGTTAAATTTATCAATCTTTAAATCTATATTTATTTATCTCTGCTTAGTTTGATCTGTAAGTTATGTACTGACGTATTTATTTTACTTTTAAAGGCGTGCACATCTTTTGTGTTAGAGAAGAATGTTGATATTTCTCACCTTTTTGCGTAACTCTAGATATGGGGAAAAATGCTTGATTCTTCCATGGTCAAAAGCAGCCTGGAGTTGCACGCAGAGGCTGGAGCCTGTTTGGCCAAGCTTATAAGTTAGAAAAGAGGATTTACATGTTTTGGTAATACAGTTTATAAGTAATTTTTGTTAATGGCTTATAAGCTGGGAAAAGAAACACTAATTTATCAGCTTTTTTTTTGGGAAGGGCTTATAAGTTTATTGGTTAAATTAATAAAGAGATTAATTTATCTTTAAAAAAAATAGTACATTTAATAACATATTTTTTAATCATTGTAATTATCAGTGTTATTTATAAAATTATTTGTTTATCAAATATATTAATAATTTATAAGTACATATTATTTAGGGTAAAGTATATTAGAATTTCTTGTGATCAATCAAAAGTGTATTGAATTTCTCGGTAGTCTTAAAAATTACTCGCAACCCTCATGCCGTCTATTAAAAGCGCATTGAATCTTCCCGATAAAAGTTTTATTATCTTTAATCATAATTTTTTTTTCTGTCCAAATTACCCTTTTTTGTTTTACAAAAAGAAATGTAGCTAAATGATTTAAGCTCTTAGCATTAAATTAAAACAATAAATATTTTAATTAATTAAGTTATAAATAATTTATGTTGTAACTCGTAACCATAAATAAATTGTTCAACTATAAAAATTTGATAATTGACTGTTTAGTGTCAATTATGATATACGAGGAATCTAAATTTATTTAGAATGAAAAGCGACCGTTAATATTTCGCCAAAAAAAAAAAAAAGCAACTATTAATGTCACAATATATGCACAGCGCTTATGCCAAAGCAAATTGATGAGTCGCATCACTTTTATACTTTTATTTGGTCCGATTAAGAAATAGCAAGGTGATTGCATATATTCTTTATGAGGAAGTAATAATTTTTTGGAGCAAGCATTTGAATATGTAATATATATTCCTTAATAAATTAAGAAAATTGTTTATATCTGCTCCCACCCCCTTGAGGTTGGGTCATGAAGATTATTGTGGCAGTTGATGAAATTTTGTGGAAAGGAAAGATATAATAGACTGTAACATTAATTTTTTTAGGGCAAATTATGTGCAGGTGGTTATTTTTCTCTATAGGTCCTTGAACAAATAGGAGTCTATCCGGTATCCCAAACTGTAGCAAATTCGCTCAACATTGGCGTGGGAGATAATAGGTTAAAATATAAATTATTTATAGCCTAGTTGGCTTGAATATTTATTATTTTAATTTGGGATTAAGGGTTTAAATTTTTTTAATAGTATTTCTTTTTAAAAATAAAGAAGGGTAGTTTGGATAATTTGGATACAAAAAAAATTATGCTTAAAGATAATGAAATAGTTAACGGCAAAGGGATTCAATGCACTTTTAGTCGGCTACAAAGGGGTTATGAGAAACTTTTAAAATTATAGGGGGATCTGATACATTTTTTTATAGATCACAAGAGGGTCTAATGCATTTTATCCTATTATTTAACTATATCTCTGCTTATTTACAAATTATTTATAAACATTTTTTGTTTATAAACACAAGTTACTTATAAACACTTCAATATAAACTTAGGCAAAGAAGTTGTTGTAAGTTTGTTTAGATTGGCTTTTTAATAAAAAATATTTTTTTATAATAAATTTTTTATTTTTGAGTTGTTTTTAAAAGAATTAATCTTTTCTTTACTCGAGCTAAAAAGGAAAATTTTAATTTTTTAGCACTTCAAAATTATATAAAAAAAACTTTTAAAAATAATCAATCCAAACGAAACCGTGGGTTAGAATGTTGGATCCATCCGTGTGGCGGCAGTACTCCGCTGAAATATTGCGGGGGCTGTTGCTGGATTTTCACGCCCGTTGGTCCTCTCCCTGGTCGGGCTGCCACTTACGCACATCCCTCAATTTACCTCCCGCCTGGTTGAGGGGTCTCTGGCCAGGTGGGAAAGGGGTTCTCCTTTGGTTAACCCTTTTTAAAGAATGTTGGATCCAAATTTTTTAATGGAGTTTGTCTGTTCTTTTCAAGGGCTAAAAAGGAGAAAAAAAAAAAAAAAAAGGAAAGAAACAGAAAGAAGCCATTGAAAGCTTCTGAGTCAAGTGCGGGCAAATCAATCAATCTGCTGCGAGTGGTCTAGTTCTAGCACTAATTTCAACTATTTATACTAGTTTCCTTTTAGGTTGGCCCAATGTTATTCATTGGAAAAATAATCATTCGGTTTCATATCAATCTTGTTTTGTTATACCGTTTCCTTTACATTTTATTTACGTCTTATCTTTTGGGGCTGATTATATAATTTAATACAATTTGATAAATTGTATTATTCGTGTGATTAAGGTAAGTTATCTAACTTTTGTGACAACTTGTACTATTTATTTAAGGTCTTGTTTATTTGTATATTTAATTTTTTTATTTTATACTTATGTTATTATTATTATTATTATTATTATAATATATTTAAAAATTACAATTGTAATTTCTTCTTGAGAAAATAAAAAAGAGTTTGATACCTAATGCCTCTAACGTAACTATGAAGAAGTTAAACTTTTCTTCATGTGGTGTGCCAGTTGAAAGTAAGTGTAGTGTTTGACTGACCCACGAGTTTGGCCCGCCCACTAATAAATAATTGCGGTGCCATGGGAGGAACTTTCATGAATTCTTTTTTAGGTAGTGGAGTAAAATATGAGAATATCTGATCAAGAGGGCGACTTATCCCAACCCCACATGGCCCACCTATAAATGTCATGTAGAGTTACTTTTACATTTAAGTTTTTACCTAAGGCACTTGTGTTTGGATTAAGTTTATTATAAAATACTCATTAAGGATATTTTTCTAATTACAAATAAAATGTCATATAATATATAAGTTCTATTAACTTTTCAAAAGATCTTCCCCTTGTACTTTTTTATCTTATAATATATACGTAATTTGTTTTGTCTTATATTTATAATTATAAATAAAATATTTTATTACAAGTATTTTATAAAAATTTTAAATAAATTATTTTTTTCTATATAAAGCATCACATAAGATGCGTCTTTTGATAAGCTCATTCCAAATAGGGCATTAATGTTATGAATATAAAATTTGAAAATTTTAATATTAAACAAATTTTATTAAAATAAAAGAAGAATGATGAATCAAACAGATTTTATAATCATTCTTTTAAATCAGATAAGATGTTATTGTTTAACCTTTTAGAATTAGTTTAAATGAATAACCTATTAATTCTTGAGCATAATGGATATAATGGTTCTAGCGGAACCTTAGGGAAGTTTATAAAATATATATGATTAAAGGTGAAATACATGAACATCCAACATCGAAAAGGAGCTTTATGATAATAAATACACATCCAGTAATACAAAAGAAATCTTCTTGTTCCCTTTGTCTTTAAAAAGGGTTAATCAAAGGAAAATTCCTTTCCCACCTGGCCAGAGACCCCTTAATCATGCGGGAGGTAAATCGAGGGATGTGCGTGAGTGGCAGCCCGACCAAGAAGAGGACCAACGGGCGTGGAAATCCAGCAACACCGCCATGATATTTCAACGAATCTGCCACTGACTCGATCCGCGTTGTCGAGTGTCTCCACTTTGTCACTCTTATATACGGTGGTTTTAGTTTGAATTGTTTTAAATCTTTGAAGTTTGATTATTCTACTATTATTTTCATAATGCAACTGGAAGCATAGGAATCAATATATAGTTCATATTTGACTTTTATTTAACACCTATATTGTATTTATCATTTGTTATATACTTTTAGTTTGTATCTAAAGTTGTTTATTTTAGATCAAGCTTCATTTCATGCAGTTTAAAAGAAAAACAAAAGACTAAATTATAATCTCCATTTTCATGAGGACTTAGTGTTGGTTCGGATTAACTCTTTTTTAAAAAGATAAATTTTCCCTATAATTCTTTCAAAAAAATTTTTTTTTGAAAAAATCAAAACTTTTGGCTCATGAAAAAATTAAATTAAAATTTTATTTTTCAAAATATCAAATTTTCTGAAAGCTAAACAAATAAACATACTTTTCAGAACACAAGAATAAGCAAGGTATTGACGTTGACTTGTTAAAATTCTTGGCATTATGCGGTAGAGATATTTTCTTTCTTGTAGTTTTGAGTATTTAAATATATTCATTAATATTTAAAAAGAAAAGATCTCAAGTATTAAAGAAGAATTGACTAGATGGTCGATCGTCAAGAGGGAGAAGCAACCAATGAATAAATTCAACTAATAAAGTTAGATAAGGATGTGCGAAGGATGCTTTATCCTCTTGAGATTAGATCTCTGATGTGGATGTTGAACTGATAAACTTTGTCCTTTATCTTTACTTTAATCAACACATTTTAGTGCCACTTGTAATTGTTCTTAATCACATATTAGTTTAATGTAACCAAGTTGTCACGTCCATTGCTGTGGAGGAAAGTAAAGAATCTGTGATCTCCCCCTAGTTTTGCTTTGCCTACCTATTTAAAGTATTAACAAGGTCCCGTTGAGATTGAATTTTGTTACAAAAATAAATACTCGATTAAATAATGATGTACACGATAAAGAACCTTTCACCATGAACAAAGTAAATATCTCAAGCTCTCTTTCTATGCTCTATCTATGTTTCGCTGTCTCGCATTAATATAATGATTTAAGCACTATTTATAGAATACAAAAATTTCAAATATGGCATGACTCCTAATTTGAACATAATGAAGATCAATAAAATTCATTTAGATACGGGTCATAGTCTATAAGTAGGTTTTGGAATTGATTTTTAATTCTTTTTCTTGAAAAGTAAAAAAAGCAAATTTCTTAATTTTTCTTCAAAAATTATATGAAAAACAAATTTCTTTTAAAAAAATATTAATCCAAATGAACCGTAAAAAGAGATGCATATTGGCATGGAAAAAAGGCCGACAAAAAGGACTAAAGTTCCAAGTTTTATGCCCTTGATATCTGTATTTAATGTTCTCCTTTTGTTTGGTCTAATTGTTATCAAGTTTATTGCGCCTAGGGTTGGGTACCGGAATTTTGGGCATATTTGTCTTGTAGAACGTGTGATGATGCAGTTTGAGAGTATTGACTGCGAACCGATGAAGTGGAGTTTGTTAACTTTTCTTTTTGGTCAGAAGTTTGTTAACTTTTACTTGCCATTATTTTTAGCGTTATTGGATGAAAAAAGTCTTGCCTAACTCTTAATGTACACGGATCAATAAAGTTAATAGGATGAAATTCAATTAGAATTCTTATTTGTTAAAATCCTAATTATTAATAACACAAAAATATTGCAAAGTATTGCTAATCAAGTTTGAACTTTGATCTTTAAAGAAGTATAAGAAATTTTAACCATTAAATTAGAAAAGAATTTCATTAATATTATACTCACATTAAAACCACAAAGTTATATAATTAGACAAATAACATATATATACACACACGCACAATATATCGGGGGAAGACAAGGTGAGGTCGATATACCTCTTCCTTACTCGTCCTTGTATCAAAATATGAGCAAAAAACTCTGCCTTAAACTAGATAGAGTTTGTTTTGTCAAAGACCCAACCCAATCCCTCCGCTACTCCTGCAAAGCAGATATAGTATCATTATTATCCCTAAATTTGAAGCGTGAACAGAGATTTTTAGTAATTTTTTTAACCTACAAATTAATGAAAAGTTTAATTTTTTCAGAGAGTCAATAGCTTACCCAAGACAAAATATGAGCTTGATAAAACTTCTATGTGCCTCTTAACCAGTGGCGGAGCAATATTATGTGGCTTGTTTGAGAAAAAAAACGCTTTGATTGTTGTTTTTATAACGAGAACCTAAATTATATGAAGTGCACCTCTCATGACGCGAATGTACCCTATGATTGTGACAAAAGTATTATTATTATTATTATTTTCTAGCTATTATTATTTTTAAATTTTAATTAAAGAGACTGAAAAAAATTAGGAAGAAAAATTTATGTAATTAGTTGTATCCTGAAAAGTGAAAAAGTAAAAGAAAAAATAGATTAAAAAATAGAGAGAGAAAGGAGAGAACAAACATAACCCAATACATGAGTAATTAATGACTTATTTAAGAAAAATTATATTCAATAATATCATGAATATTTAATGATTTCAAAATATTAAATCATGCCTTAGAACTATTACAAAATATAATTTTATTTACCATGACTATTGTTTGTACTTATATTGTTTTTGTGTATCAAGATGTTTTCACTATATTAAATATTATATATTTTTATAACTATTTTTTAATTTATATATAAATATGCCTCTACCAAACACCACGTTCTGGCTAAAACAGAACAATTTTTTGTGGCTTGTCACGTTCGTATATCCGTTTATCAGACCATTTGAAAGTTGAAACCACCCATATTTCCTATTGCTCGTGCCCACGGTATCCCAGCGTCTCCAAATTTGAGATATCACCTCCACCGCATTCATACTATAAGTACTTTGAGGGTGATTGGCGTTACTTATTTGTAGCTTATAAATATTAAATAATAAAAAATATGTGAAATAGTATTTTTTAAAAATATTTATAAGTTACTAAATAAACAAAGCCAAACACCCTCTTCAACAAGCGCAATCACGTACGAGCATGTTTGACTCACAAAAGTGCTTATACATAACTTAATATAATTAAGTTCTATAAGTCAAAGAAAAATTATATATGTCTTCAATCTTGATCAAATTTATTTATTTAAGAAAGATACTTGTAAGCACCAAAAAGGGAAAAAAAAAAAGAAAGACTAGGAGGAAGCGACTACCAACGACCAACCCCCCCACGCACACACCCCCCACCGCCCCCCCTTGTTCAGCAGTATTATTATAAGTTTGTTTTGCCGGAGTTCAACTGCTTAAAAGGCTATCATAAAACAAGTTTATTGGAGGATAAAATGTAACACTGGTGACAATTATTCATGTAGATATGACAATAATATGTTACTCATGTGATTTTTTTTATTTTATATGTAATTATAAAAAACGCTTATCAATTACTTAATATTTTACGTCACATCATCACGAAATAAGTCATACTTCATGGTATCTTTAGTGACATTTAGGGCATGTTTGGATTAATTTTTTTTTAGGAAAAATCACTTTTTTTTTGAAAAAGTTAAATTAAATTTACAATAAGTATTTGATTTTGGCTTCCAAAAAAGCTGAAACTCTCAAAAAGTTCAAATACAACTTTTTTTAGAAGACAAAATTTTCAGCTTTTCAAAAAAATTTATTTTTCAAAAGTTGTTAAAAAAATACTTTTGAAAAAAGCCAATTCAAACGAGCCCTTAGTGTTATTTGCCTTTTGCCTATGCCTTGCTGTTAAATTCACCTCAATGTATCGACAAGCCATGAGTTTGAATCTCGATTACTGGGGATATTCACGAGTCCTTGTGCACAAGTATTTGTGGCTCGATGCCCAATGCTTTTATGGGTTCAATTATTTTTAGTTGAGATAGTCCAATGAATTTTTCAAACATTCTGTATTTTCGTCCTTTTAGGCCTAACAATGATCAAGGTTACTTGTTAGTGATTAAGCCAATTGATTGAAATTTTTCTTCCAATAATAGTAACAATGGTCTAGGTTCAAATTCTATTAAAAGGGAAAGGGTTGGTTTATGTTGGGGGTTGGGGAATCAAAGAAAAAAGGATATTAAACTTACTCTTTCTTCACTTTAATCCAAGTGTTCTTTAGTTTGAAATCTCTAAATAAATTCACAATGCTAACACTAAAAACTTTTTCTCAGTTTTCAGTTAGATAAAAAGAAAATGTGAATTTTTTTGTACTACTGAATTGACCCGAAGTCTAAGACAAAGAGAGAGAGAGAGAGAAATTTAGCCGACCCCGTGCTATCCTTTTTGGATATATGGGTTATAATTTTTCTTTGGAATAAAATTCAAGAGAGGTTGAAGTCAAATTAATTATAACCAATGATAATTGATCTAAGGACCTTTTCTACCTAAAAGAGAGAGACGATATCACTAAACTACTAAGCATTTGTTGATTTGAATTATACTATAAGCCTAAAAACTTTCAAGGAGTTTTGCACTCCAGATAGAAAGTGTGGCCATGACCGAGGCTAATCAAAACTGGCCATATAGTGTAGTAGCTATGGAAACTCGATGCAAGTGAAAAATCCTGCAAGCTTTGTCTTAACTGAAAGCCCAAGGCCCTTGAAAATCAAAACAATCCTCAAAGAAATTATCACCATTTTTTCATTGATGCTGCAATATTCAGCCCTGAGGAGTTGAATTTATGTATTCTCTTATATACTTTCATGAAAAAACTTGCTTATACAAATCTGGGATATGAGTACGATCGAGCAACTTCAGTTTTGCTCGCGAGCATCATTCATGGGTTTGGATTCTGGGCTAGGAACGTGACATTAGTCCAAGAATGGTTAATTAGAAATCATATCGACTCTTCATTGATGTTTACTATTTTATTTACATATGGTTACATTCATTAGACGATCATATATGTTTCTATTTATTTTATTTTTGCTAAATCTTTCATCTTTTAGTCAAAAAATCAAAACAAATCTTATTAGATGGGCCAAAAACAAAATTTTGGACCCATCAACTATCCAATCAATAATCTTGAATGGCTTTAATACGACAAACTCATGTCGCGTGCATGATAAAATATGTAAAAGAAGGACACGAGGGCTCCACAATTGTAGCTTTATTACATTCTTCTATTTTTTTTTTAATTAAAATATGTAATATGATACACTAAAGTAACATGTAATTCCAGTTTAACTTTTTGAATGAAACTTAATATGACCTTGATCAGGATTTTCTGTGTGCCTTTAACACCTTTGTGTCGTTTCTGGTGTTTTATTCTATTTATTAAGCACTGCCCATGTTTCCCAAGTTTCAATTATTTGCCCGCATCTATTTATCCATTGAGAAATGTAAAATATCATCCAATTTCATAGTCAATTTTATTATTTTATATGTGTATACTTAACCAGTATGTTGAAAAAATACAAAAAAAAAAAAGAAAGAATTTGTTATATTAGCATACTACTAGATATACATATAACATATGCCCAAAGTAAGGCGATATCTAATACTGCTCTTATATAACCACTCCCATGTTGTTCTTGTCATGCTTTAATGAGCACAAACAAGTAAGAAGATGTTTGGCTTAGTCCATAATTTTTTGTATTTATAAGTGATAATTTTCTTTTGGACGAAGAAAAATGTTTAATTCATAAAAGCAATAATGTAAATGTGTACTTCATCTTCTTTTAGAAAGAAAAAAGATACAAGTAACCGCCTAAAAGATAAGTTGCAGGAAGTTTGTAGCTAAAAGGGCATAAAAAGTTTTTCTTTAAGCACCTAACACATCTTTTCTCTCACTAATGAACTTCTCATATCTGCATTGACACACCTTATAAGCTGTTTATAATTAAGCCATCAGAAATGAAAATAAATATTCTATGCACGGTAATAGAATGTTCCAATAGGAGTTGGTACATCTCATAAGATAACTAATTTTTCCATAACACAAGTTTAATTACTCTGACGTGTAACTTGTCTTCTTAATTTTTTGTGAACTTTTTACTTCGAATGGACCTACTAACACAGGTTGATGATCTCAATTTGAGTTAAGAGACACGTTTGTTTTATTAAAAAAAAAAGTATTTTTTAAGTGATTTAAGCAAAGTTAAAAAAAGTTTTTCACCCTCAACTTTTACTTTTTATGACTTTAAACATTTAAAAAAAAAAGTTTGATGAAATCATTTATTATTGTCTCTTCACTTTTTAATACCCATTCCTAAACTATACTTGAAAAGAACTAGAAACATTTGCATATAAACGTTGGTGTTTTTCCAATGTCTTGTATTATACTGTATTAAATAATTTATATAAGAGTCATACATTAAATTATAATATTTTAATAATATATTTTGAAAGTCAGATAATTATATATGTATTTTAATTGATACTCTATTTTTATATCTTTAATGACCATTTTAACAATATAAGTTAGCTTTCAGCATTATTTAACTAAACACTTAATGCTTATTTTTAGACTACAGCTTATTCTTAAACTAGTAACTACTTGAGATTAAAAAAAAAAAGTTACTTAAAATCAACGTTGTTTTAAGTGGCTTTTCCACAAATCAATCTGAACACCTTCTTAGACTATTAATTTAGTTTATTTGTTGCACTGTGTTATCGTACGTAAAGCTATTATAATCACTCTTGTCATTGTCCTTTTCAAAATGGGAAGATAAGAAAGGGCTGCTTAGTCAATTATCTACTAGCAATTTCATTTCCTTCTTTTTTTCCATTATCTCCTAAAGTGAAAGAACTTTTTATATTCCCTTTTCCTTTCCCTAATCCCTATGTCATACTGTTAAATTTCCTCAGATGAAATTTCTTGTGATGTTCTTTTTACAAGTATTAAACCTTATAATGAGTAAATAATAACTGAAGTGATTGAGATTATCTTCTTCAAGTATGAGGTCCTAAATTCAATATTGTGAAGATAGGGGTTTTCACTCAAAAAAAAAGTATTAATCTTATCGTCTATTTGGATTGAAGGGAATGGGGGGAGGATAAAGGTTTTGAAAGGATTAAAAGAATCCTTCTTTTGTTTGAATTGGGAGTAGATGGAGGAGAGTAGCAAAGAGCGGATGAGCTTTATCCCCTTAAATCCTTTATTTTCAATCCCTCCAAATTAGGGTAATGTGGAGGGAGTGATTTTTCAAATCTTTTACATATAAAATTTATCCCTTCCTTCTATTTCTTTTTTAATCTAAATACAAGATACTCACAATCATATGCTTTATATTTCTTTCTATTAGAAAACTATCCCAATCCAAACATAAATTACCCATATCTCTCCTTTACTTTATAATTCTTTCATTTCCTTTCTTTTCCTTTATTAAATTTTCCCCCTCAATTCAAACATGGTGTTAAAGTTTAGGTACATACTTTACACAATGTAATGACTACGATTAGTTATTAATTTGACAATATATTTAGTTTAATAGACTAATTCAAAATATTTAAATCAATAATAATAATAGTAATGCACCTATTAATATAAATATATTAGTTTCTTGCAGAACAAAAATAGGACGAAAGGTGACAACCACCAAACCAAAAAAAGTAATTATCGAAGACAACTAGACAAGTGTTTCTTGCTTGCTAATCATATATATATATATATATATATATATATATATATATATATATATATAATATATGTTACATTTCTGAGAGAACCAAGAGGCATTAATACCTTCTTCAAACGTCTTCAACCTTGTGATAAGATTCATTGAAAAAATGTAAAGACAAGTGCAAAACCTTTGTTTTCTATGTGAAAAGATTGCCTAATTGTCTTATTCTTTGAGTGACTTTTTTTTAAAAAAAAAAAACAATTATAAAACCGTAATCTTTTCTCCGTCCCTCTCTATCTCTTCACATCATCTCACATAACTCTCTAGCCCCCCCCCCCCTCTCCATCTCTCTCTTCAATTCGTCAAGAAAAGTTTGGTTGCTATAAAAAATTCTTAATTATTCTCTGTTGTTACCTGTCTAGATTGCGAATATATTATACACAAAGAAAAAGGGGCGTCATTATATTTTGGGGATCAAAAGTAAACCATGAAGGAGAAGCCGCCACCCTCGTGTTGCTACATCACTCTCATGCTTTGATCAGTCGTTTGTTAAAGTCGTGCTTCTTGCATGGACAATGCCAACAAATTCTATCAAGATGCAGCGACACATGATAATTAATTACACGCACACACGTCCTAGGCTTTATTTCGCTTAGCTATCAAAATTTTAGCTGTTTAATTGTAGAGCTTTTAATATTAAAGCTTTACATAAGAGTGCTATCAAATAAAAGTCGTTGACTGTTTTGCATTATATTTTAGGAATTGAGCTTTGAATTGTTTTGAAAGAAATATTAGACTTTAAACAATTTGACGTAGTATTTTTGAAAAAAAAATGAAAGAAAACCATTTTTGATATAATGTGAAAACAATTCTTCATAACTTTCTCTAAGAAATCCCAATTTGGAGCTTTTGATCTTCTAATCTTTTTTAGTTTCGATTTTTATATAAAAAATATACCAAACAAGTCAAGTTGAGCTTTTATACTTATAGAAAGTATTTCTGAATGTCTAAAAGCTAAGCCAAACAGACTATTAACTTTGATGGACATATGTAGATCTATCTAAAATGCATTTTTTTATTTTTAAAACTAATGACATCACAAGTTACAGAGGTAAGTGATTGATTAGTCTTTTTAGAAAATAAAAAATTAATAGCTAAAAAGATCAAGATAAATAATTAAATTAGTAATTGTTCGTAAATTTAGGGTCTTGTATTAATATGAATTATAATACACAAGTTAATGCTTAATTATATGTAACTAGAGCAAGATTACCAATCAAGTTATCAGCTTTCAAATGATGGATGGAAGAGATATTTTGAGGTGGACACTAGTTAATTATTGTGTCATGTAGTAATCAATTTCTATTCCATGGTAATCAACGGGATGCATGCTAAGATTTGAATTTTAGTTTTAGAGTCAATCCTATAACAGTTAGTTAACTTTTTCCAAAATGATACTATGACTGCATTTCATTTCATGCCTTTTGATTCTTCACTTCATATAAATAATGAATTACGGCTTTGTTTGGTTCAATTATTGAATACTTTTTAATGACTTTAAAGTTAACACTAACTTGTTTGACTTATTTCAGAAAACCTTTTACGTGCTAAAATTTAAAAAAATTAGAAAAAAAGTCCAAATTAGAGTTTTTTTTTTCCCAAAAAGATTTTTGAGATTTCTTTTAAAAAATACACAACATATTTTTAAAGTCTACTATTACCTTCAAAATTAAATGATTGAAATTTTAACATCTATAAGATAAGGTTAAACGATCAACGCCTTTTGTTTAACAATACTTATGCCCAAAGATCTGCAAAAATTTTATAACAAAATAAATAAGATTTCACAACTATTGTTGAATGAACTTATTATTATTGATTTAAATGAGATAATTTTTTTTTATCTTATCACAAGCATTCCATGGAAACACAAAATAGATCATACTTTTTATCTTATAAAATATAAATAATTCTCTTTTTTTTTTTTTCAAATGTCTTGTTTTTTACAACTATAAATAAGACATCTTATGACAAATGTCTTATAAAAACTCAAAGCAAACCATACTCTTATATATAAAAAAAGCATCTTATAATAAGCCTATACCAAATAGAGCTTATGCCAAACAAAATCTAAATCAATTCACTGAGTATTTGTTTATCTTACAGATTGAAGTAAGATATATGTTAAAATACACGAGTCTGAATATTTTTATTTATATAGCGATTGGTATGGGAAAATGAGTAGGAAGTGGAATGGCATTTCTCATATTTGAATCCTTTCATATCAAATAATTTCTCATAAAGATATAAGAAAAATCTTAACTATTCATGTGTAAGTCATGCCATATCAGCTATTCATGAAATTAAAATTCTTTTTTCTCTCTCCCAATACCCATATTTTTGGGATTTAAACTTTATGGATGGCTAAAATGATATAATCCACAAATGCGTAGTCAAGATTTCTATCTCATATCAAATGCTCTCTCATATCGATATGACACTTGTGAATTGTGATATCGCGCGAGTCCACATTATTGAGCAAAGCAATATTGCTACAACCTGCTTGTTTCAGGCCCAATGGCTTTCTTAAATGGCTCCTGTACTGGTGGCATCACTGTGTTCGTGGGCCTAGAAGCTGTAATGGAACTCATCCGAGATGTGAGTTTCCCACCAATAGCCCAATACAAAGACCAGGATGCAAGGTAAGCCCACGTGTATAAAGAAGTAAATTAGTGCCCGAATTGAAATCACTAATTCTTGGCTTAAAATTAGTAAATTAGTAAAGATATGATTTGTTTTGAGTTTTTATAGGATACATGTGATACGATATCTTAAATCTTATAAGATATGTCTTCATTTCAATAAGATAAGAATCTTATAATGAGATTGTTCCAAACACACTATAAGTATTTTACTAATATCTTAGATGATCTGCTTGAACTCTTTGAGTGATAAGAAGTGAGCCATTGCCTAGACAAAATTAACAAGTTGCTATTAAGTCACTCATTTTTGGTATTCTTATAATAAATCAATAATCAGGACTTTTTGTTATGAAGACTTATTCCTCAATAAGTCGTCTTTTGAAGTTGAATGCAGTAATTATTCGTTTTACAGTATTAAGCTAGATGGAATGGTTTCTTTTTCTTTTTTTCTTTTGGGTGAAATATATATTACCTCCTGTAATTTGTCTAATAAGCTAATTACTCTATGTAATTTGTTTGATTAGCTACCTTGTGCTTCTAAAACTTATTGTATTACCTCCATGTACTTGTCAAAAGATGGTATGATCCATTCTCTTTTTTTTTTTTTTGGTTATTATCTGAACACTGTTAGTTGAAAATACGATATTTTTGTAAAAACGTGTAACACATTGCTAGTTTTAATACAAAAATAAAAAAGAAGAGACATGTCTAACTATTTATTTTGAGAATTACTAGTGTGCTCCGTCTCACTCTTGACATGAACAATTTTTTCCAGAATCACCTTATTTCTTTGATATGACTTTTAATAAACATACATTTTAAGAATTATATTTTTTTTTCACACAAATTGATATAACTCTTTTAGGAAACACGAGTTTATTACATTTTTCCTTTTTTGGCTATCAGAACACCAAGTTAGGCTATCTCCAACAGCTCTCCTATTTTTTCCTCTAAATTTAAGTGATTTGGGTCATTTTCTTATAATTTGGGATTCTCTATTTTCAGTTCTACTCCAACAGCTCACCTATTTTTAATCAAACTATCAGTTTAAGGAATCTCTATTTTAGTTTTACTCCAATAGTTATCATATTTTAAAATATTACCGTCTTAAAGCTATGGGGAATAGGGGATGGGATTTGAGTTTTGGCTTTAGGGCATGAAAAAAACCCCTATATGTGGGTGTTTTGTTTTGGGGTTTTAAAAAAACTCAAATTTTGGAGATGAGATGGGGGAGGTGTTGGAGCACATTAGCACCCATCACTCCCCTAAATATGAGATTTTTTTATGTTTAGGGTTGCTGTTGGAGTAAGCCTTACAAGGTTATCTTTTGCAATGTGCAGAGCTAGGCTTTTCGTCGAAAGATCTCAAATGGTTTAAACCCAGTTAATTAGTTGCTGCTTTAGTCTTTATGACAATGAACCAACATTTCTTTTGGGCCAACATTAAGATGGTGCAATATCTATTGATAAAACTGAAATTTCATGTGAGCACTGTCTGGCCCAGAATCAGCCCCACTACTATCCCGGGCCATGCGAAAGAACGTCGATAGATAAACTCAATTATGGGCCCAACAGAATCAAAGACAGAAGGAAGACATCTGAAAAATAATCATTGATTTCTTATAGCCATCATTATTTGCATTACCAATATCAACATAACCATATTGTGAATGTAATTCGAAAATATAAAGTGTTTATATGATTTTATCATAGCAATATCAAGGAGGATATAATTATTGAATTTCATTAAATCATATCATAACATTATGAACTCCAAAAAGATAAGACTCATGAATTACACAGCTTCACGTCATATTATAAAAATAAGGCTCATGAATTACACAATTTCACATCACATTATAAAAAAAATGCATAAAGATATTCCTGAGCTATTGCTGAATTTCATTAATTTCAAGCTTTAGCAATGCGATTTCTGATTCACATCAACATCAGAACAAAGACATTCTTTTTGTTCTTTGTGCTTTCCTCAAAGAGTAGGCAATCGGCACATTTAATGAAGAGACGCAAATGTCAAGCAGAATCTCAACTGTAGAAGAACCAACTTTTTGTTGTGGGTTTATTAAGTTGCTCTATATCTTCTATCCTCCAGCAAAATAAGCAATTGTCCAAATAGTTCATGTTTTAGCAAAAAAGGAAGTTGTTCAACTTCCTCAACACTTCCCTTTCCAATAAATAAAAGTCGAAAATCACGTGCCACTGGCATGTCAATCTCACATGCATGTGAAACTCACACCACCACCACATACAGCGTGTTATTTTTGAAAAACACTAATAGTTTCACAATCATGATTCACATTTAAAATATTTATAGAAAAGCAAATATCTGTGTTGCGAATTGATTGATAAATTATGGGCTTTATTTGCCCCTTAGAAATTGCTTGATTGAAGAACCCAAGATTTCTTTTTACAAATTTTAGAAGATGATATATGCAAGAAGTTACATCTTCTAGAATTGCTAGTTTTTAATCTCGACATTATCTCGGTTAGTGGTTTTGTAAGACTTCCCTCGAAAAGTAATGGCCAAATGCAGAAAAACAACAAAGGACAGTTACTACTTGCCATCAACCATTCTATTTCCTACAGCGGTAGGATTCAGAATACATAAAGAATGAAAAATTGCACAGAGAAGTCAGAAAATTCAATAAGGTTCTCGAGTTTTTCTGTAATTACAGTTCAGCTGTCCTTGTCCAAAACTCCAACACCAAAAAGGAAAAAAAAAAAAAAAAAGGAGAGAGAGGGGGGGCGCAAAAACATCATCATACGGTCGTCGCCGTGTCAAGTGGAACATAGCAATCCGTAATGAAAGGAATCCTATTACTTTGTACTCTTGCAAAGAAAAAGGAAAAAAGAAAAAAAAAAGAAAAAATTAAAAAAAAAGACCAAGAAAGAAAGAAAGAAAGAAAGAAAAAAGTTCGTCTTTTTGCATGTTGTATTAGATAATAAGCCACGAGCAGGGCTCACCTTCGGGTTTACTTGGGAGTCGATGCATTGATTTCAGACAATTTAGGATTAGAATATGATACACTTGTGTTCAATTCTTAGGGATGGTCAAAATTTAATAAATTAAAAGCAAGAAATTAACTTGAAAACTATCAAACCAATGACATGAGAGGAGATTCTTTAAGTATATGGTCAACTAGTTTAGATTAGTCATTGAAAAATGTTGTCGAGTTTGAATGGTCTATCAAATCAGATGGTGGGAACTCTATATATAAAGTAGCATACAGCCATACGTACACAAGTAATTTTCATGAAGGGATTTGTGGAGACAATGTAATGACTAATAATGAGATATTTGGATTAGGGTGGTTTGAATTGACTTTTACCAAAAAAAAGAAAATTACTATTATTTTATTGTATTAAGTATTTGAGTTAATTTTTTTAAAAAAATTAAAAGTATTATTTGAGTTTCTTTTTGCAAAAGTCAAAATTTTTGAAATTTTTAAAGAATAAGTATTTTTTTAAAAAATTATACAAAGATGTCTTCTTCCTTTATTTTTTTCCCCCTCGAATTAATACAAAACGAGCCGCTAATGGGCTATATTTTGTGGGATACTTATTGGAAGACGTAAAGTCATAGAAATAGTGGATTTTAGAATAGCTTTGAGCTTTTAGGTAAAAGTTAAAATTAAAAAATTTAGAAACTTTAAAATTAAAGTTTTTGAGAAGATTTTTAAAAAATTATTTTATGATCGAAGAACTTTGGAGAAGTAGCCAAGAACCAATCAGAACCAAAATAAAAGGTGGCACCATGTGCCGATTTTGTGCACCATATAACCACTCACCAAGTCTATCTTTGTCTGAAACAACAAACAGCAAAGCAACAGACAAAACCAAAGAATCACGTAGACTTAGAGACCTTTGCAAAGTCAAAACATGGTAAATGACTAGTACATATTCTCTTCATTGGCTATTTTTTTTTTCTTTTTTAAAAAAAGAACACATTTTTGTTTCCCTTAAATATTAAGCCTAGCTAGCTAGTAGATTTCCTCTCTTGCCTTCTCCAATCTGTATATATTTTGTATCTCTCTCTCTCTGTCTCTCTCTCTCTCTCTCAAAGTTGAAAGCTGAAAGTCTTAGCCATGGGAAGAACACCATGCTGTGACAAGAGTAAAGTGAAAAAGGGGCCATGGTCTCCAGAAGAAGATGAAACTCTCAAGAATTACATGGAGAAGCATGGCACTGGGGGCAACTGGATATCCTTGCCTCTCAAAGCTGGTAATAACCAAATTCTCTCTCTTTCTGTCTCTCACGTATTTTCATTCCGGGGTCCCATCCCCCCTCCGCCCCCCCCCCCCAACCTTGAGTGAGACATATAACAAGAATTTTGTGTATCGAGTTGCTCTTCAACTAGCTAGTTGCTAAATTTCGTATTGATCGAAACTGACTCTCCTGGTACTTTTTTGAAAAGACATTTTTCCATGAATTCTCATCTAAGAGTTGATCTAGTGTTAAAGCAATAAGCAGCAGAAAATTTTTCTTGCATGATTTATGTTACCATTTTTAATTTTTACCTATTATGGTAATATATATATATGAAGATTGCAGAGATAACTCTACTGTGAGTACGTAAACTCAAACATGGACATGAAAGTATATAATTACCAATTTCTGGAAAGATTATTAGCTTCTTGGTCCACATGGTAGCAAGGGACCAGTTGCTTATCAGCTCATGCCACATGACTCTTCACAATGTGCATATTCTTACTTGGTCAAAAATTAGGGGAGAAAAAAAAGGATGATCGTACATGGCAGACAAGTTGTTAAAAGCTGGTTACTGCACCCGGTCAAAAAAACTTACTATCTTAGCTATCTTGCTAGATATTATTTTCTTTTTCTTTTTTCTTAACGAAATATTTATTATATGTGGAAAATATACAGTCCCTACTGTAATATTATGGCGTATATTACTTAGCCCTCGCCCCTCTTTGATAAATGTGTATCCTTCACTATGGACATTGACCAAGAAATGGTCAAGTTGTATATTTTTGTTTTAGAGAGTAATTATAAACCAAGGTAATTTTATAAGATAAAATTTAGTTCGATTCGATTTGATTTACCGTGTGCAAGCAATTTTCGATCACACGGTTCGGTTTCTAATCTATTAATTGATTACTGTTGTATATATGTAGGCCTTAAGCGTTGTGGGAAGAGTTGCCGTCTGAGATGGCTGAATTACCTTAGGCCAGACATCAAACATGGAGCTTTTACGGAAGAGGAAGATGAAATTATATGCAGTCTCTACGGTACAATGGGGAGCAGGCAAGTTTTTCAAACTTTTAATTAAGATATTAATTAATTTTTTATTTTTATTTTTATTTTTTTACACGCATTCCCCTTTATTTAAGATATTCTTTTAACAAAGTCCGGAATTTTAGGGACTCTCCGATTGTGACTTGGAGCTTTGTGGTTTCATGGTACACATGTCCATCACTTTCGGTGTAACGTAACTAGGAAGTTTTGTACACACGGTCCCGTTTATTTACGATATTTTCCTTAACAAAGTTTAGAATTTTAAGAACTAGCTCTCAGATTGTGAATACGAGTTTTGTAGTTCGATGGTATATGATAAGTGGTTCCCTTTATTTATGACATTCTTTTAACAAGGTTTAGAGTATAATATTAATAACTCTCTAATCGTGATGACTACGAGCTTTGTGGTTTAGTGACATGTATGTTCTATCACTTTTAGTGGGAGAGATCACAAGACCGATTCTCGATTAAGTGTAGGTATTATATTATTAACTCGGGGTTGTGGTTAATTTGGTATGACAGATGGTCCATCATAGCTTCTCATCTCCCTGGGAGGACAGACAATGATGTGAAAAACCACTGGAACACCAAACTGAAGAAGAAGCTATTAGCTGCAGCAAACACTAACTCTGCAATTGACAACAACAACATTAATATTGATGCTGCTGCTGCTGCTGAAAACAAGCCCCTCTTTGATTCCTCAACCTGCAGCATGCTGTCTTTGACCTCTCCAAAAATGCCATTTCTAACTGATGATGAGCTAAAAGCAATGATGTTGAACGAAGAAAACATAAGTGCTTGTGATCCAACTTATTATCTCTCTTTGCCAAGATCTTGTGGAGGTTCAAGATTTTCTACAAGCACAAATGGCTTCTGCAACTTTTCACCATCCCAAGGGGGCTCAACCATTTCTGGATCATCTTCTTCACTGGCTATGGAGGACAACTACACAAGAACATGGTCTGATAATGGAGGTCTTGATATCAGCCATGGATATCCCTATGAGCTGCTTATGGGTGGCTTATGGTCTGAAGAAGGTGCTTTTGAAGCTCTGCCTGCTAATACTTCCTTTGCTAGCTCCTACAATGCGTCTACTAACCTATGTTGAAAGATTGTAATCAATGTGGTTTAATTTTCTTATGACCATCTGGTAGAATATGGATTTCTTCTATTGCATTCAATGGATATATGAAATTAGATACAACTTGAGAGTAATTAATTTGAAGTGCCAAGAAATATGAGGTGCTAACTTGAGCAGATAATCTAATATATTTGCTAGTAGTATGCTTTTCAGTTGACACATAGATAGATAATTATAAATTATAATGTACGTTACATTACATTCAAAAAAAGCGGCTTTATGACTACAGGTGTGAATTAGGATTAAAAATTCTCTTGTAATGTTATAACAAATATGATGTTATGAGTAAAATTTAATGGTTATAAACTTTCCACAATCATTTTATTGCAACTATAACGATCATGATTCGAAATCATTAACTTGCTTATGATAATTATGTTAAAATAAAATTCATGAATTAGACCGACTCTTCTTAACTTATTATCATGAGCATGTCTGATCTGGTGTAATTTCTTTTTTTTGTTGACAAGGACACCCATATTTTGAATGGTAAATCTTAGGTGAAAAGATCATCCCTACAACTCAATAACAGGTAAGTCAAGACACTAAACACAAAATAAAGAATTAGGATCGAACTCGGTTATTGAGCCATGTCTAGAGTGGACAAACGAATTGGGTCAACCTGACTATATAAGGTGGGGTCGTGCCATCATGGGTTGGATTGGGTCCTTTATATTTTTGCTTATTGGCAAAGTGCCAGCCAAAACTGACCCTTGGTGGGTTGGACGGTTGGCAGGTCGACTCGAGAGTTAGGCGGGTTGACCCTCCATATTAAAAAAAAAATTATGTTTTTTAATAAAATAATTTGAAATCAAAAACAAAAGCTCTTAAATCATAATATAATACTATAATCAATCACAAAAATAATAATTAACCTTAAATTACACAAGGAGTGATACATAATATTTTCTTAAAAAAATAAAAGCAAGGTAGGCGGGTTAGATAGGTTAAATGGGTTAGCATGTTAGGGGGGTCATCTTGGCGGATTAGTGGGTCACTTGTAGGTCGACCCAAACAATCAGCCTATTTAGTAAGTTGGGTTGAGTTGACTCATTTGTTTGGCGAGTCATCAAATTTTTAATTGCCACCTTTTTTTTTTTTTTTAGTTGGTTAAGTGAATCAATTTGCGGATCTCAGCCCGTTTCACCATTTTTTACCGCGTCCGACCCAGATAACGCTGGGGCTTCCCCCGCCGGGGGGGGGGGGGGGGCTGATCTCGTGGGACTTGTAGTGGATGGTTACCACTCTGACCTTTTTGCTGGGTGAAATGGGCATGAATCCAATGGTGACATCAGCATGTCTTGTCTGCTTGTTGCTGGTCAATGTCACGAAACTTGCATGGGGTTGTAGCAGTGTGGCCAATTCAAAGCAGCTGTAAGAAAACGTATCCACCTCCCCCTCTCTCTCTCTCTCTCTCTCTCTCTCTCTCTCTCTCTCACACACACACACGCACAGAGATCATGAAACGAGAATCTTGAGCCTGCATTGCAACGGCTATATAAAGTTGTGACAATATTTCAGAGAGTAGTAAATAGTAATAACCATGCATGCAGCAAAAACAGTACAAATCTTTCGGCATGTTCACGCAAATATGCAGCATCCCTTTACTTCCATGTAGAGTTGACATTTATTTTCTTCTTGTTACGTTTCAAACGATCAGTATTTTCTCCTTATAACATATATAATACATTATGCGAGAAAATTTAAAAGTAATAAATCGTCGAGGTTAGCTCATTAGTACTCATGTTTCATTAGTTCAATGATTATTAAATTTCTCATATTATAAAAAAATTTGCATCCATGATGTATGAATAATGAACTCACATAACTATATGAAATAATGTCCTTTTATTCTTCTGTTTCTTTCCTAGTTTTATGCTCACGGGCGGTCAATTATTTACTCATCAGTGGTATATATTCTATCTTATGATATATGTCTTATCACTAAATACATCAATCATTATAGACTCCAAGAATTTACTAATGCTACTTGTGATGTGACATTAAATTATTAAATAATCAATTTAAACTATCTCCAACTTTTTCTATAAAAGGTCAAAGCCAAAGAGCAATTATTTAAAACACTTCGTTTAACACAATTCGAAAGCCAAAGAAGCCAACAGTATAAATATGTAAAATACAGTATAATCATACACGTTCAAAAGTTTTCAAATTTAAAGATGTAGACATGATTGTTAGGCATAGTTGCATATAAAAATTACAACTTGAGTGGAATCAGATTTTTTTTTTTCAATTAAGGTCTTGCAATTATAACCAACATAATAGATTAATTATTGCAAACTTAATTACAACATTTTTTTAACTATATAAAATTATAGGAGTAATCCATGAAAGCAACGTTAGAACGACTTTACTTGTTGACAAATAAAACAAAATTTGCAATTCAATATATAGCCATACCTTAAGTATTTTTTTTAAGTATTGTTGACTAAAAACAGTACGAATTATCACCTATCTATTGAATCTCCTTTTTTCTTTCTTTATCATTTATGAATTGATGTACCATTTTTTTATTAGTGGCATGGTTTATATTTTAGGAGCATAATATGCCTGTAAATCCGATTAAGTTAATATATATGATCCTGGAACAATTAAGGTGGAGTTTGGTATTTGTGCCTTATCTTTTCTTACTTTTTTTTTTTTTTGGCTTTTCTAAAATTGAAACAAGAAATAGAGTGCGTGCGCTAGCTTATTATTTATTTCCAACAATAACAAAATAATCCAAAAATAATAAAAGGAAAAATTTCTTTTAATTGTATTTACTCTATAATTACATCATAACACTACAAAAAATTTGATTTTTTGCAACGGGCTTTTGTGACGGTTATCCTCATAACCGCCGCTTTTGGTGTTTTTTTACTGTAACTTCGGAGAACTGCCACAATAGATTGCTTAAAAATTTTAAACAAGCCTTTTACAATGTTTTATGTAACCGCAATAGAAGGCCTTAACAACCGTAATCGTTACAAAAGATCAAAATAACCACCACAAAAGCTCTATTTTCCTGTAGCGTAACATATATCTCTCAGATTACGACACATTTTCATAAAATGTTTACTTATATCTCTTAAACCTTGCACCAGATTTGCACCCTTGATTGACACGAGAAAGCTTAGAACTACAACTGTCAAATGGTATAATTAGGGGGGAAATGGAACTATGGTGCAAAAGATGTTGCAGAAGCCTTAGAAATTGAATACTTATGCAAGCATTTTAGTTTAAAAAAATTAATAATTGATCTAGACTTAAAAAAGTATTGGTATATAAGTATTAAATTGGGTATTATAATCTCTACTGAATAAAAATGTTAAACTAGTAAATTATTGCTTGCCACGGCCCATGGCTAATTTTATAATAAGGAAAAAAATCTTGTAAATTTCATTGTATTACAAAGCATCACACATGGAAGATGGCAATGTAATCACAAAGATCACCAAGGTAACTCATAATGTACTGATCATGTGTGCAGACCTCGCATTTGTTGCTTATGTTTGCTTATTATATTCATATAACTGACTTTATTTAGTGAGACAAGGTTTGCTTTGATTTTTTTTTTTTTTTCACATCAAATAATGTGCGAAACCGGCATGTCCAACAACTTTGCCTTCTAAGCAATTAACAAGTAACCGTAACTCCGTTATTGGCCTAAGGATAGTAATGGAACTCTACTCTAACCTACGTTATCCCATAGAAATACCGCAGGGGTTAGAGCAAATTTTTCTGTTAAGATCCCGTCTATGATAAATTTTTTTGCCCTTACCTCGATATAGGGGTGAGTAAGGATAAAGGTTTGTCAACCTGCCCCGCCCCACACCATTATGTGTTTATATAATAATATTTAATTTTTCTATTTTCTTTATCTAACTATATAGTTTTGTAATTTTATTATAGATATTATATTAATGAAAGTTTTTCCAATTTAGTGGTTAAAATTTCTTATATGACTTTGAAGACTGCAGTTCAAATCATCTTAGCAAAACTTTGTAATGTTTTCTGTATTGAGATTCATTTATGTGTTATAAATAAGTAGGAGTTTTAACAAATGAGGATTTTAACTTTTAATCCTATTTTATCTCGTTGACTTTGTTGACTGAAGTCTCAAAAAAACAAAGTGAGTTTTTTTTTTTTACCTCCAGTAGGGGCAAGAATAGTGTCAGGAGTTTACCCCATACTAAATATAGGATGAAGATAGGGATAAAGGCTCACCAGGTGTGAAATGGAGCTAGCAAACCCCTCCCCATCGCCAACCCTGCTAATTAATTGCTCTTCTTCCTCTCTAGCCCCCATCATATGCGTGTCACAGTAAACCCGTCCTGAAATCAACTCCTGATCATCAATTTCCTTGCTGGGTTGAGACTTAACTGATTTCAATTGATGCTTACGAGCAAGAGTCAGAGACCACGATGAATGTTGAACCAGTTTCTGCCATGGATGCTTCTCAAGTATGAACCAAGTGAGCACCATAAAGCTTACAACGATCTGCAGTTCTATGAAACTTGGAAGCATCCTACGCAGCTCTAGGTCAGGTCGCTTGTGGGCTCCCAGCGCCTATAGTGCTCCAGTAATCAGTTCGACCCCTTTTGCCTAGAATAGAGTAAAAGGATTCAAGTTGTCTAATAACATCATAACATTATGATAAAGATCAATAGTGAAGCAGTCATCTCAACATTACTGCAGTTTACTCCCCCCTTTTGAAACGTGATTAGGAAAAAGGAAGAGTAACAACTGTTTTTTCGTCTTCAGAACTATGTCAGTTTTCCAGAACTGAAGCTGCTATTTCATCAGAATGACAAGGCAGAACAATTCACGATGTCCAAACAAATAATAAGTGATGTTTGAGTAGAATACACAATTGTTTCCCATTCAAACTGGGCATCAAATCTTATAGTTGATGTCATCTATACAGTTTTCTTTACCAGTAAACTGACATCACAAGCTTTCATCCTTGAAAACGGGTTCGACAGAGCTCAAGCCACAACCCGTCTTAGAATATATCCAAACTTTACAAGTTCTCTTCAAACTTCAGCACTGAAACTGCAACAGCCACAATAGAAGGGTTATCACTGTTTCACGTTCTCTACGCATTAAACAATGAAAATCTTGACCAAGGCGACAAAAGCAAAATTTATTATAATCGGAATATGTTTTCAAGAAAATCTCATCCCTGACAATAGAATTCAGTTCACATGTACAAAGGTGACCATGATGGCATACAAACAACACAAAGATACTACAGAGTGACAAGGAGATTATATCTTTCAGTCACTTAATCTGGAAACAATCGCAACTTGTCTAGAGTTCTCAAGTTTAAATCTTTGGACTATGACAAGAATCATTACATGGTGGACAAAGGTAATTTACTGAAGGGACAATTGCTCTTGATTGTTTCACTAAATTTATGTTGTTCCAACAAGAATGTTTTCCTTGTGTCCACTTTTGTCTCTCTCTCTCTGGGGGCAATGCATGGGGGAGGGCTGTGTTTGAGGATTTTCTTCAGGCTTAGGAGTTAGCTTTTCTTGTCTTCCTGTTGCCAATCAGAGTTAGCTTCGTATATATGTACTGTATAGATAAATAGTGGCAAAGGATTTTTAAGACAACCTCCTCAAAGTGCCATCTCTGCCTGCAATGCAGCCAGCTCATCTTCCTCAGTAGTGTTCTTCTGCTGAGCTGGCCGTGCTTGTTGCCTGCCAATGGGCACTTGAACTGGAGCAGCAGGAGCTGTTGTTGCAGGCTGAAGAAGCTGTTCCTCCAACTCAGCTCCCTCAAGTTCTTCAAGTTCCGCCTCTAATTCATCCTGCAAATCAAAAAATAAAATAAAATAAATTTTTTAGTTTTGAAGTGGAAATGCAACTGTATGTAAAAGTTGGAGATGAACATACTTCATCAAAATCTGCTGCTGCACCAATGGGTGCTGACAATGCCTCCTGAATCTGCTTCATATTTTCAGTCTGCTCATTGATCTCATCCATTGTCTTGTCCACATCATCTATGTTCCTGTGTTGGACAAGCCAGTCGAGAAAATGAGGGAAGAGAATGCCAAACAAGACAAAAGATGACAGCATGAAAACATTCGAGTGAAGCAGTTGGCCATTACTCAATTCCAAAACCAAAGTTGGAAGACTTGGACTGTGACCTTTCAAGTAGATATGCTATGCCAAATTCCATCATGAGACAATGCTAATATCCTCAAATATTCCCAATGACCTGAGTTCTGTATTAACAGCTGAATATATATTTCTTTGATATAATATCCAAACAAACTTATGACTGAAATTAATAATAAATTCAGTAATTGATGCTAAGCTCTTTCAAGTGTAACCATCATCTTCTTCACCCAGCTTCCAGACATGCAATCATCAAATACATAATGTGTAATTTGATTCTTTTTCCTTTGATACATTTTTTTTTTAATCTTTTTCTACGGAGCCTCCATACATTCTTTATCAGGGAAGGTTAGGAACAAATGCACAAGAAGCAATGATCCCTCAGAAGCAACTTGTTGCAAATTAAATTCACGCGTTGATTGGCAAAAGATGCTAAGTGACAGCATACCACATGAAGGCTAACAAGCCCAAAAGACTTACGTTGCCTTCTGCATGGCTTTCATTGCAGCTGCCCCTGTCCTCAAAGCGTCAACAGTTTCTGTTGTAGCTTTTGCACCTTCTAGCATTATCATCTGAGATTGATAATTATCAAGTGACTTCTTGTAAAACCTCCACCAACACAAAAGGAAACAGTAGTTGAGAAAACATACCTGGTCATGAATTCGCAACTGAAAATTCCCAAGCTGTTCAACTTGCTGTTCATAGAGCCTCTTCCTCTTTAAGCATTGTATTGCAGCTACAACAAGGAGACAGAAGTTCTTTATGCAATAACCAAAAAGGACAAGACTCTTTGTGACATGCTCAATATACAAGCTTAGCCAGGAACAACAGTGTGGACAATCACAGTTTGCAAACAGCTCAGAAGTAATAAGAAATAACTTATATGCCATCAATGGCGAACAGAGGCTTAGCCAAATAAATATAATTTCGTGCCTAAACGATGCTGATATCCAATTATGCATTTTGTGCAGACATGTGATGCATCAAGTGAATGAACCACATTTCACTATACTGCATGTGAACATAGCATTTCAGAACTGAGATGATCATGTCATTCAGCAAACAAACTAATGATATCGATTTCAGCAATCATGGTTTGATTTGATATTTGTATGATATGCCACATGAAATTGGTGAGAACTTTCTTCTTTTTCTTTTAACATTTTCTGAAACCAGTAAGAAGTCACATACTCTTTTAGTCATTACAATTGGTTCTTCTTATTCAAGAATATCACTACAGATGGAAATAGATAACTAAAGAAATCAACAGTCCTTTATTGAAAACAATGAGTATATAAAACACACAGGAGTTTTCATAGATTATTATTTGCTCAGTATACCCCTTTTATTTTTTGCTCGAGTAAATTCCTTTGCTTTTTCGACTTCAGCAGCAGCCTTCTTTAAAAGAACTTTCTCTTTTTTTTCTAACATTTCAAGTGTCTGCATAGCAAAACCAAGGAATCCTATGGTGAGCATGGGAAAATAAAAAGCAATCCAGTAGCAATTAAATAATTTACATGGACGGATATATAAGCATGTGCGTGTCCACACAGTGAGAGAGAGAGAAAGATTAAAGAGAAGATCATGTTATAAAATAGACTCTATACAGAACTAAATTTACATGAGGAAAAAGAATAGTATGCTAATAAGAAGAAAGGAAACATCAGTGAAATTTATTCATCCAAATCCAATGAGCTACTCTTGCTAGTAAAAAGAGAGATGCTCCACAAATTCCGGGCAAGGAATGATAAGGTACATCAAGCATTCACTTCTCTAAGTTCCCAGTTAAAAACATACGTAAGCAGAGTGTTAACAAGTCAAAAAGACTCCATAAGCCAGCAGCAACTTAGTGAATTACTAATGCCACAGAGCTGCAAATGCCTTCCCTGAACTCGACACCAGTGTAAATATCAAATTCCAAATCTGGATAGTACATCAATCACTTAACTTACTAAATACAAATGTTCTCCAAGACTATATAAAAGGTTGTTGCCAAAAGACCAAAGAAACCCAGCTAACTATGCATGTATGTGCCTTAAGACTTCTATATTCCTATCCAACTACCCATATCATCTATAGTCCAAATGATTTAAAACCAACCCTTAATCAGAAGCATGAACCTCCTACCCACCACTATCCTTACGGCATTGTGTTTCTTTATAGTCTGTACTTTCCATGGGCCTATTTGGATTGGCTTTTTTTCATCGAAAAAAGTTTCTTTTCCCTAAAAAAAAATATTTTTTTTGCAATAAGTATTTCAATTAGATTTCAAAAAAAAGCTAAAACTTTGAGACAAGCTCATTTGCAGCTTTTTCCAAAAGCCAGAATTTTTAGCTCCTCAAAGAAGCACTGTTTACAAAAAGTTTTAGAAGAAAAGCACTTTTGGAAAAAGCCAATCCAAAGGAGCCCTATATAAAGTGGCAGAGACAAGGAAAGGGATCAATTGTCAACAACTTTCTCCTGCCAACTACATCCCAACATATAGGTGATCAACAGCCTGCCAAAAGTTGCTTCATAAAGCTAATTCAAAACACTAGCAGGTACAGATTGCTCATCGCTATGAAGTTGTACCGCCTCAATACTCCAATGTATAGATCATATTTTCAGAGAAGTTGAGCTATCAAGTATCACGGGCATATATATTCTAAATTTTGACGCCTTCTCAAATTCCAACTAAACCAACTCCAAGGTCAGTAAAATCAACTTATTGAGCCAAGCCTCATATTGGGCAACAGAAATGACCTCTTGCTATGGAGGTATAAGTTCCTCCAGTGCTTTCTCTGTAATATCTTGTGGATCTACTTATCCTTGAATCTCTCTCTAGAGTTCACCCAATGACATTGCAGCAGATCTTACTTTCATCTCAAGTCTAAGGTTCTCCACCATAGACAAAAAAAATGGATCAGATAAACAAAGCAACCTTTTTATCATAAGTTAAAAAGTTCATACAAATGTACTTCATATTGTTGTAGTCAGGTATTAAAAGTTGAAAAACGGCATATCTTAAAGTTTCAAATGAGTAAATTGACCAGATCAAGCAAGCTACTTACATTTTGTAAGACTTTCCAAAAATGGTTTCAGCTTTCACTTATAACTTATACAGCTCTCTCTTTTCAATTGTGTCTAAAATAACTCTGCTTTTCATAAGGTGGCTTAGTGTAACCGCCAAACTTGAAATAGATCAACCCAATATAAGAGAATCTCTTGCTAGCCAACCAAAGGAGGGGAAAAAAAGTCCTTGCTAAGAATTCCACATTAATTAAAATACCTTAAGAGGTTGATCCATCTTCACAATTAAGCTATTAACAAAGAAAATTTTCTAAATAAGAATGAAATATTGCCATAGTTGAATATATGTTCCAAACTGACTGGATATTGGACACTTATCATCATGAAAGAATATTGAGGAAACATATCTCCATTGTGCTTCACGGTTGAACAAGATGGATACGGCTATATTTGGCAATAATTTGTAAAGTCCAAAGTGGTGGTGTATACAAACTACAGAATGCCACTAGAGTATACTTGGCCATAACACGACTTTTCCTGATTATCAGCAAAACCAACATTGAGTCTAATCTTTTCATATATTCTTTCCTAGGTCATCAATGTACATTGGCAGCAAAGACGAGAACAAGCATATATGACTACCAAGAAACTCCTTCGTCTCAACCAAATATTAGCTCAAATAAGATGCTCGAAATGAAGAAAATGCACTATCTCAAAATAAATGAAGGCATTTCGCGAAATGGATTTTGCAAAACTACCCTCAAAAAGAAGCTCCATATCAAACTGCACAACACAAAACCAAGTCAGTTGAAAAGAGCCGAGGCCTGTTTCAGCTAACAACCAATTGATGATTACACATATTAAGCATTTTAATTTCCTCCACCTATATGTTTACCCATTTATCTTCCCCAGTATGTGATCAAATTCAGTAAAATAAACAATAAACACCCTATCACCACGTAACATAGGCTAAATGCATCTGAGCAGACAAAACAGACTTTGATTTGCAAGACATACACTGGATTTCAAAAATTGCATGCTCTAAAGCAAGTATGTGATGTAACAGGCTAACATCAACAATGCAGCTTTGCCACATTTCTCAATAACTTAGACTAAGAGATGCCCTAAAGACATACATTACAAAATAGCTCAATTAGATAATTTCCCGTAAAACCCACATAACATGCATTACCCAAATTCTCTAAAACCACAAAAGGTCACAATTTTTTTTCCCATTTAATCGACTACAATACATCTAAAATATAAAATCTAAAGCAAAAAATCTATCTTCATACGAGTTCCTTAATTTCAACTAATTATGTTTTAACCCCTCTCTAATAGGCCTTTGCTAAAGCAACAAACTAAAAGGCCAAATTAATACTAATTTGAAATTTTAATGCTTCATTTACAACTATAGATAGTTCCATAATCAATTCACTACTGCAGAAGTAATTTAACGGCAAAAATTACATGAAATCGCACATAAATATTTAAAAAAGAAACAATTAAAATTGAAATTTCACCAAATAAATAAACAGAAATATGAAGATCTTACCTCATTTAACTTGTCTAGCGTCGCTAGAGCATTGGTTTCTTGCTTAGGCTTCCCAAATAATCGCGTAAACATTTTAGATTATTTACAATCTTTATCAATCTGATCAGATAAAAATCAAAAAGACAAATCAAGAAAAACTAAGCGATTAGTTAACGCGTGAAGATCGTATTTCACATGAATATACGAATTCGTAGATGAATACATACGTAGAGTATTAGATACACGAACTAATGTTTAAAAAACAAAAAAGAGAGAGAAGATTACTGACTTGTTAATAAATGAAACGAAGGATAAGGATTCTCTTTTTTGTGAGAATTGAATTTTTTATTTTTGGGATTTTTAGAAATTTGGCTTTTTTTGGAACTAGTCGGTAATAATAAACTGTAAATGATGGACCAATCAGATTTCTTTTGTAAATGAAGATTCAAATTAAGAAACCACTTTATCAGGTAAAGTTTAACGTGTTTTTAACCTAAATAATAATAATAATAATAATAATAGAAATAATAAATAAAGTTTGCACGTATGAGCTTTATAATTATTCTTTTTCTTCCATGCCTAATGAATAGGCGTGAAATAGAACGAGGAAAAAAAATATATAAGGTGTTTCGCAAAAAAAAGTATAAGGTGCTTCGAGTCTAGTGAATTGGCATGTATGCCAAAGGAAAAGAAGTTCCTGTGTCAAATTATTTGGTATCGGTGCTATTCTGAAAATAATATTTTTTCATACTATTATTTAAGTTAAAACACCAAATTTAACCCACGCTTGTGAGAGATTATATATAGAAAGAGAGAATGTCATTTTTATACATGAATTCTCACTTAAATTATCAGCTTTTCATGAACCTTACTTTTATTTTTTTATGACATCGAGCTTTACTTCAAATATTCTTATTCGTTTATTGAGTTATTAAAATTTATTTGATTATCATTATTTTTTAAAGTTTTAATATTTTAGCTCATTGTAAATAAGCTGTTTTTATTGAGTCTTAAAAAGATAAAGTTGCCCTTTTGATGTGTACATATCTGCCCATTAAAAGAAAAGATAGATTTTTAGTTGAATGGTTTTTGTTAAATTATGTGCATGACATAAATTTTATACAATAAATAACTTTTTATGTCTTCTAAAAGTTCACCTCATTGACGGAAAAAAAAATGCATTTGTTTAAAAAATTTTAATCATATTTGAGATGTATATTATATATGCATACTGTTTTGTTCAACAACTGCTTTTTAAATAACTTTTAGTATTTTAATTAGTCAAAATACTATTTATCTAAGTTATTGTTGTTCAATAACATAGTGTTTTGAATGGTTTTCGGGTAGCTTTTAGCGTTTTAACAAACTTTTCTCAAAACAAGAATTTTAACTTTTTAGGTAGTTTTTATCTCTTCATTTTTGGGCAATTCTATCATTTCTCTTTTTTTTTTTTGGTTTTTAAAAAATAATTCTTACTTAGTTAGATCTCAGTGCTGGATGATAAAAAAGTAAAAGTGATTAAACTTAATATTGGTATTCTTTTTAGGTCATCACAAGGTAACATAAAAAATATTTCGATAGACCTTGGCTTTGCATATAAAAATCAACCGGCGATTAAATAGAGAAAAAGAATTTTATTTTATTATTTTTTTAAGTATTAGAAATTAAATGAATAAATGAACATCTTTTGTTTCAGTAAATTTAAAATTTACATTAACAACATAAAATAAGAGTACCGAGATATCAATAAAAGTATAAGATACAAAAGAAATAAAATTTTGTATATAAATATATTGAAATTTGGTGAAATTTTGTACATAAATATATAGAGAAACGAACATCAATACATTGAAATTGGGTGAAATTTTCTTCAATTGGGCTAATAATTCTGATTAATAATGTAAAGAAGGGTCCCAGACTAGGGCACTATCTTTTTTATATGGGAAAAGCTTACTGGAAATTTACTGCATATATTATTTTATCGCATGATAATAATTTGAAAAAAAATATAGAATTTTGATTAGATCAAAACAATAAAAAGTTACACGGAATTTTTTTTGTTTTTTGGGTACTACTAAGAGGGTGTTTGGTTTGGCTTTTTTTTTTTTTTTTCAAACCTGCTTAAAACCTAATTTAAGCTAATGAAAGTGTTTGTTTTAATTAAAAACGTACTTTTTAAGTGGCTTTAAGTAAAAAAATAAAAAACTCTCCAACCCCAGCTTTTGCTTTTTCTGGCTTTAAGCATGTTGAAAAAAAACAAGTTTGACCAAATCATTTACTATCTTATTTTTACATTTTTTTTATTACTAAAATATCTTTACTCTTTTATTTTATACCTACCTTTTTAAATTCTATTTTAATGTCCTTAATAATTATTTAAATTATATAATTTACTTCTCATTCCCCTTTAATCAAACGTGTAAATACTTATTTTTATAATTACAACTTTTATTCAATCACGTAACTACTTAAAGTTGATAATAAAAAAAAATCACTTAAAGTCAGAAGTGCCTTAAGTAATTTTTGTATAAGTCAATCCAAACACCCTCTAAATTGAGCAAGATGTTATGTGTCACCCCTCAATAATTATAGCTTTTTTCCTTTAAAAGAATTAAGTGCCGTTTATTCTTATTTCCTTTTTCTTTTCCTTTTTAAGGCTAGGGTGAGTGTTTTCTTAATTTTTTTTTAATCTAATACTTAGATAGTGTGTTACATGGCACTGCAATTGCTTCTTCATTTCATTCATATACATTTTTTTAAAAATTTTCAATACTCAACATTATTTTTCAATTATTGATAAATTGATAAAAAATTTATTTAAATTAAATTTATTTCTTATATTGTTATTGTTAATTTTTTAAACCCATTACAATTTTATAAACATTATTTTGAATGACAGTAAGCTATTTTTGAACTTATTTCATTTTTATTCTAAATCTTATAAACGTTCAAATTACAAGAGTTATATTTTGAAAATATATCAATAGATTCTTTTATTTTTAACACTGGTTTATTTTTAACTTTTTGATCATTTAAACACAAAAAAAATAAAAATAATGCTAGATCAAATTTATTAAGGTGTAAAGCCGGGTCCGTGAAATCCAATTACGTGCCAAGACGGGTCGGCTCGTACCGTTGGTTAACCGACCCATCAAATACCTCCTTGGAGAATCTGGTTACTATTTTAATGTCATGAACACCTCCAAAACCCTCTTTTGAGATTTGAATGGTTTAAGCCCTCGCCACAACCATGGCGGCAGACCAACAATCTCACAAAACCCACCGTTCTCACCGCTCCGGCGCTTCCGCGAAGAAGAACTCTAAATCCCAGAAGAAGAACAAACACGCTGCGGCCACCGCCGTCGATGATTCTCAGGAGCAGAAGCAACACCAGAAGCAGCAGCAGAACCCAAAGGTGTTACACACATTCATAAATGAATTTGTGTACACATTAATTAGAAAAGGAGAATTGATAGAATTGTTATATGAATAACGATGTATTGGTAATTTGTTTGTGTAGGCATTTGCATTTAATTCGAATGCGAAAGCTAAGAGGTTGCAAGCAAGAGCCACGGAAAAGGAGCAGCGAAGGCTCCACGTCCCGACAATCGATCGTTCCACGGGGGAACCTGCTCCTTATGTTGTTGTAGTCCAAGGGCCCCCCAAGGTTGTCAACATTTTTTAATTTTTTAATTTTTGTTTTGGTGAATGCATAGTTATATACACATATGTATAACTAGATATATCACCTTCGGACATGCTATTTTTCGCTGTTTATTGTTAGCAATTTCTATTTTTTGCAGTATATTGTTAGCAATTTCTTTGTTATTCATTGAAATAATTATTTTTAGTTATCGTTATTTTGACTTGGATTTTAATGCGTTTGGTGATTGTATAGGTGGGAAAGTCTTTGCTGATAAAATCACTTGTTAAACATTATACCAAGCACAACTTGCCCGAAGTTCGTGGACCCATTACTATTGTATCAGGTCAGAGATGCATAACTGACTAATGTGTGAAGTATTAGCTTCACTTTTTCTGTTTATAACTGTTTCGTTCTATATTCTGGTATGTTATGAAAAAGTGGGAAAGAAGCACGTCGTCTTCTTTTACTTTTATTCTTTCGATTTGATTTCTTCTCTAAGTCCATCGGGGTTGGGATTTTAAACCCTTCCGTGTTTTGCAAGTTGGAATTTAGCAATGAAAAAAAATGAGTTATATTCCTTTCCTGTTAGGTTCTGTTGTTGATTTTGGTGGTGTTGATTCTTGTCTTGAGGAATATAAGCGGCTGACTGGTTTACTTTGATACAGGCAAGCAGAGGCGGCTGCAGTTTGTGGAATGTCCAAATGATATCAATGGCATGATTGATGCTGCGAAGTTTTCTGATTTGGCCTTGCTTCTGATAGATGGGAGCTATGGATTTGAAATGGTGTGTGTTCATAATAATTGTTATTACCATGTTGGTTTGTAAGTTTTCAGCTTGATAGGTGATCAGTGGATATGTAATACGATTAAACTGAGATGTTCTATAATGTGGTTTATGAAAATTCATAGACTCCCTCTGCATCTGTAGTCTTTTCTCCTATTATTTGAACATCCTGAAGCTTGTGCATTAGTGGTTATTCCACTGCCTCTCTCTTGTGAAATTCAACTATCAGTTGCTAAATTTTTCTATGCTGCTCATTTTGAGTATTTTTTGATAACCCCCTCCTCCCTCTCTCTCCCTCACGGACACACCCCTTCCTCCTGTTGTTAGTATTCCTGCTCCCTAACCCTTAAAAGAAGGGTAGTATATCATCTTGCTCTATTTACTAGAATAAAGAGAAGCCTTTTTGTTTGTTTAATGAGGCTATCTGATTTTGCAGGAAACTTTTGAATTCCTCAATATAATGCAAAATCATGGATTCCCTAAAGTTATGGGTGTTCTCACTCATCTGGACAAGTTCAAGGACCCAAAGAAACTTAAGAAAACAAAGGAACGGCTCAAGCATCGATTTTGGACAGAGATATATGATGGGGCTAAATTATTTTATTTGTCTGGTCTTATTCATGGAAAGTATGTTCATTAAATCCTTTTACTGGTAATCTTGTTGAACTACTGATACTACTTTAAGACGCCTAATTCTATCAATTTCTTTGATAATGAACAGGTATCCGAAACGTGAAGTACATAATCTGGCTAGGTTCATCTCTGTTGCAAAGTTTCACCGTCTATCATGGCGAATTTCTCATCCTTATATCTTAGTAGACCGTTTTGAAGATGTCACTCCCCCAGAAAAGGTGCATATGAATAATAAGTGTGACAGAAACATCACCTTGTATGGTTATTTACGTGGGTGCAATCTGAAGAACGGAACAAAGGTACGAAGTTGAGATCTAATCTCTTTTGTTCCCCTGCTAAGACAAGACATTTTGTTCTCTTTTCAAAAAGACATACTGGTCTTCTGAGCAGAAGATTGAATAGTCTGGGAGTTCATGATAATGTGGTGTTTAGCCCTTATAATGTGCAGAGTTCCCTAAACAAAAAAGCTTTGTTTTTTAAATTTTAGTATTTTGAAGAATCTTATTTTTTCCCCACTTTTGCCCTTTCGTGGCATTTTTCCTTTTTGCGCTTGTAAATTTTAAAATGATTGGCCTGTTACTCATGTCTCACGAAAGTATCTTCCTCAGGTCCCTCATAAATATAACTAATTCAACTCCTGCTAGCATAATGTTATCTCATTGTTTTTGAGAAGGCTTCTAGGAGAAAAAAAGAGAGCTGAAAGATTAGGCCTTAATATGATATATGTAGAAATAACTAGTGATTGATTTTACCAGTAATGTATGTCTATCCTTTCCCCGTAATGTGAATTGGATTTGAAGTCAGACAACTCAAGGAGCTAATTTGCCTTGTATCTTATTCCTTCCAACCACTCCCAACAAAAACAAAGATTTGCTACCATTATGAAATTCTACAGCTGTTTCCGGTTTCTTTGAAGCACTTAAATACTTAAAGCAATCTGTAATATGTGACCAGGTGCATATTGCTGGTGTGGGTGACTACAGTTTGGCAGGAATTACTGCCTTGGCTGACCCTTGTCCTTTACCATCAGCTGCTAAAAAGAAGGGATTACGTGACAAAGAGAAGTTATTTTATGCTCCTATGTCTGGACTAGGGGATCTGCTATACGACAAGGATGCTGTCTACATAAATATAAATGATCACCTTGTACAGTTCTCTAAAGTTGATGATGCCAATGCAGGAGCAACACACAAAGGTTGATCTGTTCAATTCTACTTCATTTAACTTCCACTCCTATAAAATATGTAATGTTTCTGATGGAGAAAGGAAATGTTGATAGGGATATTCATACTGTGATTTGCACAGTTCACGGATTTAAGCAGTTCTGTGCAATATTTTATTTGCAAAGAGAATAGCATCCTGTTTAATGAGGATTTTCTGCCTTACCTAAATGAAAGAATTGTTCTTGAAGTGCTTTGTCTATCCCACTAAAAGCAATTGCTTACTCATCCACCCACATGGTGTATTAAATGGTTATGGTTGAAGTTGTATTCTGCAAAAAGAGACATATCTTACAACGTTTACTTTTTTGGCAATTTTCTGCTGTCCCTTTCTCTTCCTTAAACCTAAATTGAGAGGCTTTCCTGTATTTCAGGAAAGGACCCTGATGTTGGTGAAGTTTTGGTGAAATCACTTCAGAACACAAAATATTCAATTGATGAGAAGTTAGAGAAGAGTTTCATTTCACTTTTTGGCGAGAGACCTAACACATTGTTGGAACCTCCGAGCAATTTGAAAGGCGCTGAAAGCTCTGCCAATGAGATGCAGAATTTGGAGCCCATGGAGCAATATCAGTCTGGGATAGAAGCTAAAGATGAGGCATCAGATGAAGACAGTGATGATGATCGTGATAGTTCAGAATCTTTAGATGGAGAGAGAGTTCGAAGTGGCTTGACGAACAAAATGGAAGAGGATAACATTAGTACATCAGAAGGTTATGTTAAGGAACAGGTTGATTTCAGTGATTTAAGGGTGAGGAGACGAGCTGTTTTTGGTAATGACATTGATCTTGATCAGCAAAAGGTAAATCTGATCGAAGTCCCTTACAAATTGTTCCACTCTGCCTTCTGTGATATTTAAATTTTGTATAATTCTTTCTCTGAAATATAGCTTCTTTAGCAAAAAGGAACTTTTTTTTTGGGGGGGCACAGTGAAGCGAACAAAATAGTGAGTTGTCTACATGCAGTTCTTGTTCAATAATTGTGAATAGCATCTCTTTTGTTATCAAGCAGTTTGTTGATTTCTGCAGCTTTAGAAGTTGACACTGAACCTATTTTGCAAACCCTTTTATGCCTTTTCTTTTGAGAACCAGAATAAGTCTGTGTTATATCAGTTAATTTTAGTGATGGGCATGGTTTTCTTAGAAATATGAAGCTCATAAATACCTGCTTGTTATTTCCGGTACTTTACTTGCAAAGTTATGTATATCATCTCCAGTACTATGCTTTCTGCCTCTTTCATTTCATCATACTTGGTCTCACAATCAAAACTGCATGGCATGCTTACTTTTGGGGTTTCCCAATACAGTATCCACTTTCCATAAAGAATATAAAATATTAAGTTCTCTTTGTTTGTTTGGGTCCATTTTTATCCCGCTTGCCATCTTGAAATGTACCAAAAATATAACTACAATACACGATACTCTTAGCTTGCCTGAAAGTCCATGTTAGGTCAATCCCTGATTATCAGTTTGGATGGAGGGGCTGATTTATTTATTTTGATTTTTCTTCTAGATTTACTGTGTCTTGAGATCAATTGAGTGAAATTTTAATTAACCTGGTCTGCTTTGTACCGTCCTATATAAATAGGAGTCAGATGAAGATGATGAAGCTGAAAATGCTGAGGATGTTTCATCTTCTGAATCTGACTCTTCAGAAGAAGCTGAAGAGGAATCTGATGGGGATGGTATGTTCTCTCACCCAGTATAGAAAATTTTTAAATATATTTCCTCATTTGGGTATTAAAGTCAAAGAGTCCTTTATGCATTATATAATTAATTGACTTCAGATTCTGGTCTCACTTCACTGCTACCTGTAGACTTCTTACACTGATATTATATTTTCTAACTATGATGATTGCTCTCTAGAAGATAAGATGGGGAACACTTCGAAATGGAAAGAGGCATTGGCAGAGCGTACTGCCATGAGACAGAACGTTAATCTTATGCAACTCGTATATGGAAAATCTGGGCTGAAGTCAACGCCTACCGATGAAGCGCAGGACACCAGTAGTGACGAAGGAAGTGAGGATGATGAATTCTTTAAGCCAAAAGGGGAAGGGAAAAAGGTTTGATGCTTCTTAATGATTGTTTCAATATGTTACACTAACTTCGTTTTAATTCCTTAAAAACGCTCTTAACTTTGTTCCTGCTGTACATTTTCATCTTGATCTAGAATTAAAATCTGGATTTTACATTCTTGTAAGGATACCTTGATTGCAGAATTTCATGCTTTTGTGTTGATAACTTATCCTACAAGTTGCTTTCTGTTTACCTTCCAGAAATCTAGGGACGGATTAGATGATGATGACATAAACACTGAGGACTGCTCCAGATTCATCCATGTCGCAGGTCTGAAAGACTGGAAGAATGATGAAACAATTGAAAGCATTCGTGACCGTTTTGTAACTGGAGATTGGTCCAAGGCAGCTCGCAGAGGTCAACTCTCTGAAAAGCTCAGTGATGATGATGATGATGATGATGATGATGATGATGCTGTCGTTGGTGAATTTGAAGACTTGGAAACAGGTGAGAAGTATAAGGGTCATCTGGCAGGTGACAATCGTGATGCTACTGGGCTCCGAAAGGATGATGACTTGGCTGCAGAAGAGCGGAGGCTCAAGAAGCTGGCGCTTCGGGCAAAATTTGATGCTAAATATCCTTCTATAAAATGATAATTCTTCATGTTCCCATAGATATCTCCTTGGAATTACCCTTCTTGTTGCTTTTATTTTTAGTGATTAGTCTTATCGTATCTTGTATTTTCTTCTGGAATCTGTTAAGAGTCATTTATAACATTTCTGTTCCTTAACTTCAATATACATATGATGGGTCTGAATCTCCTGATGATGATAATGATAACAAAGCTGATGCCAAGTCTCATCGTGGTCCAGCCAGTGGAAGTGGATTCTTTGATAAGGTGAAATTTCTCCGCTGATCTTTGTGCACCCTTAAATTTAAATTATCTTTGTGTTCACTTCTCATATTGTATCATTACAGTTGAAGGAGGAGATTGAACTTCGGAAACAAGTAAATTTGGCTGAACTTAATGAACTTGATGAGGAGACTCGCCTAGAGATAGAAGGTTATAGGACTGGAAGCTACCTCAGGCTAGAAATTCACAATGTTCCCTTTGAAATGGTTGAACATTTTGATCCTAACCATCCTATTCTAGTTGGAGGGCTTGCACTTGGTGAGGAGAATGTTGGATACATGCAGGTTAGATACGTGGATACAAAATTTTCCACCTTCATTTACTATTTTGTTATTATGTCAGCTTTTATATATTACCTGGATAACTACTGATGCTTCAATTACTTCGAATTATCTTTTGAAGGACCATAATCAGTTATAAGTTTGTGGTTTGGCTCTGTTATATATTGTTGAAGAGAAAATTATGTGCACAATGGTCTAGTTTTTTTTCTATCTTTGAAGTTTAAACTGTGATTAGTTGGATTGCTTTTTGCTTCGGCTTTAATGACGGTGTAGTTCTACTCTTTAGTTCACAATAATGGTGCTTTCTGTTCCTTAAATGTCTCAGTTCTTCCTCTCTCTCCATAGTTATTCTCGGTTCCTTAATGCCTCCCCTCTCTGTAGTTGCCTGTAGCTCTTATATGGATATGGTTCCAAATGTGCTATGCTCTTAGACTAACACATAAAGTGTATCTCATAGCATCAGGAATAACCTGATCTGAAAACTTATAGGCTCAAGCCATTGTGGCTAGGTGTTAGTCTATTTGAAGAAAGGATAAAAGGAGGAAGAAGCAAATCATCTTGTGTTTGGGAATACGATAGAGTTGTTAAATTGCCTTGATATGCTTCATACACTGATGGCTGGGAACAGTATCAGTGGGGGACTCATGCTGAAATTGCTAGAGTGAAAAGGTCAAGGCGGGCCAGACCCTTTTGTTGTTGTTGGGGGGGGGTTTGGTGTGGGTCTTGGGGGGGATACAGTTTGATCTTTAGGTATTATTTTTTAGTTCCTGAGGCCAGTAATATACGAAGGATACCGGATCCAGACACAAGCAAATACTTAAAAAGACTCAAGTTGGTGCAAGATATGCTGGAGCATAACTACCCAAGCACTTAACAATTGATGGATGATGGACTTTGGTACATAAACAAAAATGAGATCATGATTTCCAAATCAAGTGGAAGGATTTCATCCTGTCTCACCCTAGTTAACTGGTGTTATGATTAGTAAGTTAAATTTCAATCTGCTAGCTACAAGTCCCATACACCAAGTAATCTACTAGCCCATCTGATTTTTTTTACCATCTCACTCAATTTAGTTAATTTTAGGATTTCATCGAAAGTTCGATACTATATGAGTCTTTTCATTGAAGCTAGATGAATCTTTGGCTTACTTCTAATGTTTGGTTCCAGGTACGGTTGAAGCGGCACAGGTGGCACAAGAAAGTTCTAAAGACCAGGGATCCAATAATTGTTTCTTTTGGATGGAGGCGCTATCAGACTACACCTGTTTATGCTATTGAGGACCAGAATGGTCGCCATCGCATGCTTAAGTATACTCCTGAACACATGCATTGTCTTGCCATGTTTTGGGGCCCTCTTGCACCTCCACAGTCTGGGATGATTGCTGTCCAAAATTTGTCCAACAATCTGGTATGATATAGGATTCAATATGTTTTAGCCATATTAAGCTAAATATTGTATATTTCCTTAACATATTAACTATATTATTGGGTTCAAGATGAGAAAATAGTGGTGTTTTCTTGGTGAAGTTTGAGGTTCAGATGCATGCCAAATCAAAGTTTCCTGATTTAGAGAAGGATAGAGTTGTTGTTAGTTAACTTTTAGCTTGGCTTACTCTTTTCTTCTTCCAAGGAAAGTGTCGCACAATGATAAATAATATAGATTTGAGGAAGAATAGGCGTTCATCAATATTATTACTAAACGAGAAAGAACAAAATTAAGCATAATACAATCTTCAGAATACTCATGTAAGTTGATGGAGATCCCAACCTAAATTATTATTTTCTGTCATCACTTAACAAGAAAGAACTGAAATTAAGCATATCTGTAGTTGCTGCAATCCTAATCTAGAAATTATTTCCCTAGTCTAGTTGAAACATGACTCCCTCTACTTCTGCTCTTCTTTTTGGTGTCAACGTCCCTTCACATCCCACGTTATCTTTCAGCTTTGTATTTAGAGTCATTTTAGGTCTAAATGGTTCTCTCATCCTGCTTCTGAACTTTCATTCACTGCTCCATCTGCTTTTGTTGATGGATGGACGGATACGATGCCTATTATAATATCTCCCTATCCTTCGTCTCCTTGAAAGATTTGTTATGTTGGTGAATTGCTCTAAATTCAAGTTTTGTGATATCTCTGGTTTCTATTTTATTTTCCAGGCAGCATTTAGGATCACAGCTACAGCAACTGTTCTGGAATTTAACCATGCTGCACGGATAGTGAAGAAGATCAAGTTAGTTGGTCATCCTTGTAAGATCTTTAGGAAGACAGCACTTATCAAGGATATGTTCACCTCAGATCTTGAAATTGCAAGGTTTGAAGGTGCAGCTGTTCGAACTGTTAGTGGTATCCGTGGACAGGTGAAAAAGGTGCGCTTCGCAATTACCAATTTAGGACATTAAAGTATTAAACTTATTTATTTGCAATAAATCAAGAGCTCATGATGGTGGCCTTCTTTTGTTCTCTATTCTTTTATGTAGCGAACTTATGTATTGTGTGCATCTGTAAAGCTGCTAGGTCATATGACCTTGTTTGCAACATTATTCACTGTTTTTCATGAAATTGTGGTGAGGTTGTAATGGGGTCACCCGATGGAAAACATGCAATATGGAAAGTGAACCTCATCTATGTAGTGTTTTAATAAATGTGTCTCCGTGCAAAGTTGACTTCTTATGTATATTTGCAATACATTATCTCTACAAATACTCCAGTAACCTCTACGGCAAGCAAACTATAGCTAGAAAGATCCCTGCTAGAGGAAAAGTCAACTTAACCCAAACCCCCCCCCCCCCCTTCTTCTTCCCTTATCCCATCTCTTTTTTCTTGAATGTAAAGGCTTCCATGTGCTGTTACAATGTTTTTGCAATATCTGTGAGTTATGCATATCTTTTTGGAACCAAACCAAACTAACCTAACTAAGCCTTCTCTTACTTGGTGGAGTTTTTTCCCCCAAATTTTCAATAAATAAAAGAACTTAAGGAATCTGCATTAAAAAGGGAACCCTATTAATGAGATAAGAGTTATCACCTAGTGATCTTACTCCTCCCAACCTTTAAGCATCGATAACTGTCTCCCAAGGAACTTTTCTTGCATATGACAGACCAGTTAGCAATCCTGGACCCAAAGGACTGTGTCAGGTGGGAATTAGATTAGCACTTACCTTAAGCAACTGCACAAAAAGGATTGGCCTTATATTGAGGAAAGAAAAGAAAGAGGTTTTGATGCGTGGTTGAAGAGTCATGGATGGACACTAGACAGAGGTCAATATACTAGATTAACTAAGATCCCTGCTTCCATAATTTAGTTCCTTAAACCTATCATACTCCAAAGATATCAACTTCTTGTCTTCTACATTGGATGCGGCACATATATAGAGTTTGTAGCTGGGTGACCACTTCATTCGACACTTTCAGTGTTAAGATTGACTCAATGAACTCATGTAACAGTAGGTGAGCCTTTCTGCAATGTTTAATGGATGATGCTAGATGTCTCTCTAGACTCTTCAACTCCATAAAACCCGCCAACCGCCATCCATCAGGCTTTTCCTTTTATCTTCTTTGTGCCCAAGAATATAAAAAGGAAAATCATACCTTGGCTGATTCACTGCAGATATATGAACTTCAGTCTATTATGACTAGAGGTTGGTAATACTCTACTATGTGCTCCTCCATGTGTTGTCACATGTTGATAAGTTGATTGCTCCTATATCACCAACTTTGAAGCTCTTGGTGACCTACAGTGTGTCTGAGTGGTATAACCTTATTCTTCCATTGATTCAGGCATTGAAACCAATACGAGCACCTTTCTGTACTTCTTTTGATTGATAGAGCCACAACTGCCAAATTACTTGTTTAACTGCTGGGATAAATGGAGGCCATGTCAGCATGGCCATATATACCGTGCATTTTTTTACTTTGTTTGAAGAGCAGTAGCTTAATATTTCTGCTGCCTAGTAAAGCACTCTTTGTGAGAACGATAATATTTCTTTTACCTTCTTCTGTACTCTCTGTTCAGACAATGTTTGTTCTACAACCTTTTAAACATAAGTGATATAGGTCTTTGGTTATTTAGCCCTATAAGCTTGTACTGTATAACAAATAAACTAATGTGTTTTCCAAAGTAATGCTGCACATCTTGCATTGGTGTAGATATAGATGCTCACAACTATCAGGAAATTGTGGTTGGTATGACCTATGAATTCTAGAATTACACGGCATGGAACAATGCAACTCCATGTGATAAGATGTGGTCTTGGAAAAGTGTGGTCATGCTAGTGGGAGATGATGGTGATAGGAGATGATACAGTATTAAGCTTTCGTTGAATTGGTGAAGGGAAAAATCACAGCTGCTATTTGTTGAAGTTGAGATGAGATTTGGAGATATCTTGCACCTGGTTACCAAGAATAATAAGTTATAGAACTGCCTAATTTTGTCCCATAAGGTTTGTGTCATGTCTTGTGTGTGTCGTGCGTGTGTCTGCCTCTTTCGAGCAAAACTGTGGTAACAAGTCTTCTATCTTAGTTGTGAACCGACTTGCTTTTATGATGATAAGAAATCGATGCATGATAAGATAATTTATAAAAATCACCTAACCAAGAAAGTGTTACGCAAATGATTTCTGTTAGCAATTGTCTCAGCTACTGATAACAACTTTCACCATTAAAGCAGCATATGTTTCGGACCATTAGAATCACCAGCTATAGTTCATAGCTGAACTCTTATTTTGCTGTTGTTTGTCTCAGGCTGCAAAAGAAGAGATCGGTAACCAACCCACAAGAAAAGGTGGAGTTGCTAAAGAAGGCATAGCTCGGTGTACCTTTGAGGATAGGATACTGATGAGTGACATAGTTTTCTTGCGGGCTTGGACTCAAGTTGAAGTTCCTCGATTTTACAATCCGTTGACAACAGCGTTGCAAGCACGTGACCAAACCTGGCAAGGAATGAGAACAGTTGCAGAATTGAGGAGGGATCATAACCTTCCTGTACCTGTCAACAAGGATTCATTGTACAAGGTAATGTCAAGTTTTTGCTTAAAATTGTTGTAGCTTTACAATAACGACTGACCCCTTTTTGTCTAATCATGACCTTCCCAACAATATAAGAGAAGAAAAATGAAAACAGGAAATCAGGAAAAGATTTTTCATGGTCTCTTTCCTTCGTAAACACGTTGGTTTTGGTCTCTTGCATCATCTTTCCATGCTCGTCTTGTGTTGCACAGCCAATTGAAAGGAAGCCAAGGAAGTTCAATCCACTAGTCATCCCTAAATCGCTTCAGAAAGATCTTCCTTTTGCATCAAAGCCCAAGGATATTCCAGCTCGGAGGCGTCCAACTTTGGAAAGCCGGAGGGCTGTGGTGATGGAGCCTCAGGAGAAAAGATTGCATGCCCTTCTTCAACACCTTCGGCTAATTAGGAGTGATAAGGTAATCTTGTCTCTATCACATTGTCATATCAAACTTGACATGTTCTCAAAGCGTTTTACTTTTGGGCTTATGGGGATTTCTTTGAGGAATGGTCTGTGTCGGTCTTGCTATTAGGTCTGTTTCTTGTCTATTGCTACCCTTGGACTTATGGCCCTAATGTATTGTTTGGTTAGCTTTTAGATACTCAAAAGTACTTTTTGTGAATCCAAAAGCTAAAGTTGACTTGTTTGGCGCTTCATTTTTAAAAGAGTTTTTACATAAAAGTTAAAGCTAAATAATCAACGGGTTTTATTCAGGAACACTTTCATTTGAAACTCTACTATTAAAAGGTTTTCAACTTAATAGCTAAAATCTCACAATTAGACCAAACAGATATTGAAATCTAGTCTAGTAAATTACTAGTTGTGTCTAGTTAGGGGCGCACGTATAAGTGGTAACAGAATTTTTAATGGGTTATCATTCATTATCATCACTTGTCAAAGCCTTTGTGACTTTGTGTGACTGAATTTAATTTGAAAGTCTTTGAAGCAGGGGCTTTGTAGTTTCAAAATACTTGTTTCTTCCATCTCTGATCTGCGCAGCAATATGCGAGTAACTCATTTCATGCTTAAAATCTCTTTTGTAGATGAAAAAGCGTAAACTCAAGGCAGAAGAGAGGAGGAAAGCACTTGAAGTGCAGAAGGCAAAAGAAGAGACGATATCAAAAAAGCGCAAGAGAGAAGAAAGGCGGGACAGATACCGTGAGCAAGAGAAACTAAAGACGAAAATGAGGAAGCATTCCAGTTCTTGAATCTCATTTTGTTGGCTTCATCATTCCAAGTGCAGCCACACATCTTTCAAATTCTCCACAGTATTATATCTACTCCAATGTCTAACTTGAATTTATCACTAATCAATGCCGCGAAAAGGTTCGAGTGAGTTGGCTGTTACAGAAGGCAGTAACGAGTTAACTCAAGGCGATGGAACCTCGACGACTCAGCAATGTATGGAGTTTCGGAGGAGTGTTGTTTTCTGCATTAAACGAGAAGCAATTTTGTAGGTTTTGCAGCATTTAGGGTCTTACAGTGTGTAATATGTAGATGTAACTCCTGCTTAAGCTATTATAATTTATTTTACGCTCTTACTAGCTTCAATTCACGCTGTGGATTTGCCTATAACGTTGTGAGTGAAACTTAAATAGTTAATAAATTGTTAATCCATTTCTAATCAAATGATGTAGATTTAAGTTATAATCAGTAAATAGTGATTACTACACTGTATGAGGGGAGATTTACTTGTACTTTCGTGAAAAACTAGTTTAAGAAAATATAATGCCCCTGAAATGAAAACAGGAATATATCGCGTTATCAATATTATATTTGACACTAGGTGTCTTTTCTTTTCAATCTGCATGAAAAGCTAATTTAAGAAAATAATAGAGTAAATAGCATATTATGTTTTAGGCATAAGTACAATTTGTCTCTTTATTCTTTTAAAATTGCTCATCACCCCCTTGTGCCTTTTAAAATTATGTTCATTATTTTTTTTGCCGTTAGATTTTCGTTTGATTTTACGGAGATTGTAAGACGCTCTTTTGTGGAGAGTGTAATTTTATAATTCATCTAAAAAAATGATTTTGGACCAAAATAATCTCACCTCTTTCTTTCATTCATACATACATTCTTATATATATGTATATCGCTTTCAACTTCCAGAATTTAACCAGCGAGTTGACATGAGCTTATGTTCCTCTGAAAAGTTTTCGAGAACATTTTATGCAAGCTGAACCTTTTTTTTTTCTGCTGGTACATTTGAAATCAAAAAGAGATTATAAAAAAACTCCTCCCGACTTGCAGGAAGCATCACGATATCCACACTTGCAACAATGGCACCTCTCATCATGAACTTCAACTGCTTGCTGGAGCTGTTTCCGACCACCTCATGTCACGTCATTACTATAAAAAATTTCCTCTCTTCTTTGATGTTCTTATGATATCTCTCATAGTAAATTTGGTTGCTCCAAAGGCAATCCACCATTAACACCCAAAGTTGTTGCTTTAAGCTTTTTTCGACATCTTTCTCGCAACAATACGCAAGATGAAAGCTACCATTTTGCTCCTCTGTCCATTGCGAATCAAATAACATATTTCGATCATCATTTTGGGCTTTTAGTGGAAAACTGTCATGAAAACTCAAGCTTATGTAAATAAAATTAATTCAAACAAACCTTTAATCTTTAAAAATCCAAATTAGAATTGAATTGAAATACTCATGCCTATGTTGAATCCAATTTGCATATGGCCTGTCACCACTAACTATGCAACACATAGCATACAAGCAGATCATCCTACAACAATCAAACGAAATGGTTTGAAGCAACACCAAAGTCGCAGTTGACATTCAAAAAAATTCACCCATTCTTGGCACTTGGCTTGGCATTCATAATTTTTTTTTGTTTATGTTACTTACAAAGTTGGGACTAATTTAAGGAAGAGGAAAAGATCCAAAGGAAATATGTAAGTTTGTAAGTAACATAAATTACTTCTTAAAGAAAATAAAAGAGATAAAGGAAGAGGATCTTTTCACATTAAGGGCTTGTTTGATCCATTTTTTTTTTAAATCTGTTGGAAAATTACATTTTTTTTAAATAACACATCTTTTTTGCAATAAATATTTGAATTTGATTTCCAGCAAAAAAGCAAAACTCTAAAAAAAGCTCAATTTTAGCTTTCCCTAAAAGTCAAAATCTTTAACTTCTTTAAAAAACAAATTTTTTTCCAACAATTTTATGAAAATGCTTTTGAAAAAAATGAATTCAATTGCATCCTAATTAACAACCTCCCATAATATTATAAGCAAAAGATTTGAATTGTTCATACATCATTATAATGTCATTCTAGTTGTTCGTTAATATTAAACTCTTCTTTAAAGATGGTAATAGGAGAAAGAAAAAAAAACATTTGGAGGTATTATATGTTGTTTGAAGAATTTGATTTTAGTACATCGTTGAGATAATCTTGAAATATATAAATGGCTAAGATTAGTTCCCCCAATAATATAAGAGCGTAATTAATATAGGCGAATATAAATTAGTTGTTAAGGCGCCAAACCGAGAATTTTCACAAATAAAGATGCCCGATCGCAATAAAACAAAAGTTTAGGCGCAACACAGCGTAATTTCACAAAAAGGAAATAAGGAAAAAGAATTGTAATAATTTTATTCAATCATTACCAGCCTATGCACACTTTAAATTGCTCTTAAGCCATTTCCCTTGAGCCAAATCACACTTTGAATTGCTGAAAGGTAACATTTTCAAAGAGCTCATCTCATATAAATTGCTTAAAGGTGACATTTTCAGTGAATTGCTTAAAGGTGACATTTTCAGTGAATTTAAATTATTGAAATTCGCTAGATCTGTTATCAAATTCGCAGATTTTATCCGCTCTTTTTCCTTTTTTCTTATTGCTTTTCTGCAGATCCAGCCATGGATTTCATGAAGGTCATCGATCAAACTGTTCGCGAAATGTGCGCTCTTTGCTTTTCTTTCTTTTTTTTTTTTTTCGTCAATTTGAAAAAAGTGATGTTCGTGTTTGGAATTTATTTGACATATATATCAGTTTCCCTTCGTATGTTCATTAATGTAGTTACTGGATTTGCAGAAAGAGAGAGGTGAATTTGAAAGTGTTGAAGGTTCCGGAGATCGAACAGAAGGTAAACGAGTGAAGCTAAATCGCGTAATTGCATATTAAGATGTATTATGTGTGTGTCTAAATATATAAATCTATATTCATCAGTTTGAGCTTAATTATGTTTGGTGATTGGCTGTTGTTAGTTCGTTTCTTTTCGCTTTTTCATGTGGTTTAAAGATTAACAAAATTGATTATAATTTTTTTTAATTGTAATGTGCTTTGTGAAGCTATGGTCTATAGATGATTAAAAGATCAGCTAAGGTATTAAAGGACAAGACTTAGCACATTGTGCTAATAATTGGTGGTGTTTACTAACAGTTTATGCTTGATGGAGTATGTAATCTGTCGTCATGACCTGGGCTCGAATCTCATGAGGGGGGCGGTTTGGCTTGGGGTTTGGGGGTTTGAAAGAAATAAAAAGCAGTATGCAGTCTGCATCTTATAGTGGTGATGTTATTTTAAGATCCATATTTTGTCTTTCAGCGCTTGTGAAACTTTAGTTGAAGACCTCTCTGTGCCCTTAAGTTTGGTTCCCTTGGCACATTCTTTGAACTGTCCTTACGCATTTCAAATAGATAAAATCATAAAAATGAAATGGGAAGGGGTACTTCCGTTATGTACTATTATTTGAATCCGAAGGTCAATCTTTCCCGGCTTGGATATGAAGGTATGGGGGAGACCAAAAAGGTGCATGTTCCCATAGGCATCGGATGTAGATTATCATTTGTTTCATGAGTGTGCTTCTGAAATGTATTCATAAGCATTCTTCCTTAATGTGGATAGCAATCAGAATCGCTGATTTTCTTCTTCTTTTCTTGTATGCATCAATAGGATTGCTATAGCTGCCTTCTTTTAGCTTATACACTTAGTTGATAGTTAAGCTGGGGTACTTTTCTTTCTTTTGTTTCTTCTTAATTTACTAATTCATACCATGATGGATACTATTTTGCAAGTAATTCCTGGATAATCATAACTATTTCCCAGAAATATTCTTTCTTTCTTTTATGGATTATATTGTTTAATTGGATGAGTCTAGGAAGGGTGCAAATGCCAATTTGGAATTAGGGAGGGAGACTTTGGAAACAAAGGGCCTTAAGATAAGTACATAAAGATGGAGCATATGGAATTCATAATAGTACGTCTTGGAGTGAGGTAGAAGTAAAATTGGACATGGGAAGAATTCTAGAAAACGCAAATTCTTGATACTTAGGTCTATAGTCCATCTAGATGAAGGCTTTAATAATGTCTACGTTGGTCACTGGATCATGCTGAAAGGAATGTATTATTAGATAGCCATCGTCAACTATATATAGAGGAATCTACTTCATGTCCACATTCTCTTGCCATTGCAGGTGAGATGCTACACTAGATGACAATTGGTATTTCTCTATGGGAACTAGAGACTAGGGTTTTGAAGATTCTGAGGAACTAGAAAAATTTAAGGCAAATAACCCCCCAGAAATTTAAAGGTCAACATAACCCATAGGAGGCATATGAGTGACTAGAAAAGATGGAAGATCTTTGCAAAGTTCTAAGGTTTGATGAAGCAACAAAAGTTCTTCTTGCAACCCGTGTCTTTCAAGGTCTTTGTGGAACCAAAAATTGACTCAACTGCTGACAGATGCTGAATGGAAACAATTCTGGGAGCTCTTAGAAAAATTTTATTTAGGGTCATACTAAGCTGATAAGGTTCATGAGTTTCTCAATTTTGAGTTGAGGTAAAATGAATGTAAATGAATATTGTTAATAAGGAAAGAGACATAAAGATAAAAGAATGGTTTAAAGGCTTCGTACCTTTTAGAGTACTAGCCTACTCTATTTATAATATTATGAAAAACAACAAATATGGTCTCTCTTCCGATGTGGGAAAGAGACTTATTATAACAATATACTACCTAACTCATACTTAACACTCCCCTTCAAGTTGGAGCATATATATCATAAGTGCCCAGCTTGTTACAAATATATTTAACCCGAGAACCACCAAGAGACTTTGTAAATAGATCAGCTAACTGATCACTCGAGCTAACGAAAGAAGTAATAATTTCCTTGGATAATAGCTTCTGCCTAACAAAATGACAATCTATCTAAATGTGTTTAGTCCTTTCATGAAACACTGGGTTTGTGGCAATATGTATCGTAGCCTGATTATCGCAAACAAGTTTCATAGGACTTGAACAGGTGACTTGAAGCTCTTTTAGAAGATTTTTTACCCATATCAACTCACAAGTAGCTCGCCATAGCCCGATATTACGATTCAGCACTCGAGCAGGCCACTACATCTTGTTTCTTACTCTTCCAGAAAACAATATTTCCTACTACAAACACACGAAACCGAGGTGGACCTCTTATCGATAAGACTCACGCCCAATCGTCGAGTACCCAACAACCTCCATGTGCCTATGGTCACTATCTGACAAGCCTTTCCCAAGTGAGCCTTTAATATATCGTAAGATTCGAATAACCGCTTCCCAATGTCTTTCGTGGAGAGTTCGAACCGATTGACAACACTTACTGCAAATGAGATATCCGGTCGAGTAACTGTAAGGTAATCGAATTTTCCAACTAACCTTCTGTATCTCCCCGGATCTGATATCAACTCCCCTTCATCTGGAAGAAGCTTCACATTTGGGTCCATAGGTGAGTCACAAGGTCGTGTGCCAAGTAACCCTGCCTCACTCAACGTATCTAATGCATATTTACGTTGAGTAATAAATACCCTATGCTTCGACTGTGCAACCTCAATACCTAAAAAATAGTGAAGTGGCCCTAAATCTTTGGTTTGGAATTGCTGATGAAGAAAGGCCTTCAACTCATCAATCCCGTTGCTATCATCACCTGTTATGACAATATCATCTACATAAACAATCAAAAGAAGCCGTTTACCGGATGAGCATCGATAGAACACCGAATGGTCCACATTACAACGAGTCATGCCAAATTCCAGAACCGCAGTACTGAAGCATCCAAACCACGCCCTCGGAGATTGCTTGAGACCATACAGGGCCTTCTTTAAACTACATACCTTTTGAGACTCCCCCTAAGCAACAAACTTTGGCGGTTGCTCCATATACACTTCCTCATCAAGATCACCATTCAGGAAAACATTCTTGATATCCAGCTGATGAAGTGACCAATGATGAATAGCTGCCAAGGAAAAGAAAATACGAACAGAGGACATCTTAGCCATGGGAGAAAATGTGTCACCATAATCAAGTCCATAGACCTGTGTGTATCCCTTGGCCACAAGTCAAGCTTTCAAATGATCCACCTGACCATCTGGTGAGACCTTCACTGTATACACCCATCGACAACCAACAGAGGACTTACCGGCCGGCAAGTCAACTAACTCCCAAGTTCCATTATGATGTAACGCAGACATTTCTTCAAGCATAGCAGCTCGCCAACCAGATGAGCACACGCCGCCACGGACTTAGGAATGGAAATGTAAGAAAGCGAGGCAACAAAGGAAGCATATGAAGGAGACAAAGAAGAGTAAGACACAAAGTTAGATATAGGATGCTTAGTGGTGCAGGAACGAGTACCTTTACGAAGAGCAATGGGCATGTCAAGATCAGACGGTTGATCAGAAACTGGATCTGAAGGTGGTGAATCATAGGATACCGGGGCAGGTAGCAATGGACGCGGTCGGCGTTAATAAACCCGTAGGTCCGGTCTATCTAGACGTACAGTGGAAGGCAATGGTGAAGCAACATCGGGAGTGGAAGTAGGAGAAGGAGCCAAACGTGCATCGAAGGGGGGTACTGGAAGTGGCAAAGACTCAACCACGGTATCAGAAGTGGTGGTAGAAGGGAAAAAGGAAGCATGTTCAAAGAAGGTAACATCAGCCGACACAAACCATCAGTAACTCAGGAGAGTAACAACGGTAACCCTTTTGATACCGAGAGTACCCAAGAAACACACACTTGATAGATCGAGGGCCTAACTTGTCTACCCCAGGGGAAAGATTGTGGACAAAACAGACACATCCAAAAACCCGAGGAGGAAGCATGGAAGAAGCATGTAAATAACATCTCGAGGGAACAAAATAGAGAACGGTATTTGATCATGTAACACAGAGGATGGCATACGGTTGATAAGATAGCATGATGTTAGGACCGCATCATCCCAAAAACGAAGAGGCACATTTCTATGGAGAAGAAGAGTACGAGCCGTCTCAATGAGATGACGATTCTTCCTTTCAGCCACCCCATTTTGTCGTGGAGTATGTGAACAAGACAACTGGTGAAGAATGCCATGAGAAGATAGAAATGAAGAAAAAGAAGAAGAAAAGTATTCCTTCGCATTGTCACTGCGAAGAACCTGAATAGAAACCCCAAATTGAGTGTGAATTTCAGCATAAAACTTGGTAAAAATAGAAAACACCTCAGAACATTCTTTCATTAAAAACAACCATGTCATACGGGAATAATCATCAATAAATGTAACAAAATAACGGAATCCAGATTTGGAAGTAGTTCGACATGGACCCCAAATATCAGAATGAATAAGAGCAAAGGGCGTGCTGCTTATTGACTCGATTAATGAAAGAACTACGACTATGCTTGCCTAACTGACAGGACTCACAAGACAATTCTTTGACTGATCCTAAACTAGGAACCATTTTTTTTAGGTGAGGCAGGGAAGGATGACCAAAACGAGAGTGGACTTGTTCTAGTGATGGGGCAATAACACGTGGTAGATTGAGGAACATCAAGATGGTAGAGTCTTTGCTCCTCACGCCCGGTACCAATCTTCGCGCCAGTCTTCAGATCTTGGATGGACACAGAGTCAGCAGTAAATGTCACAGAACAGTTAAGTAGTTTGGTAAGTTGACTAATAGATAAAAGGTTAAAAGGGAATTTTGGAAGATATAAAACAGATGAGATGGGAAGATTAGACGTAGAATGGGCAATTCTAATTCCACGAGCAGAGGTAGACGACCCATCTGCAAGTGTGACATGTGAAAACATGCCAGGTCTAAAATCAGAGAGTAAACGAACATTACCACAAATATGATTTGATGCACCGGAATCAAGAATCCAAGGACCAAGGTCAGGTACAGTACGAGCCATAAGAGCTGTGGGTGGGCTAGCCTGGGCAAAAGAGGCGGTTGAAGCGGGATACGTAGCTTGTTTAGATGCCTTATATTGTAGGAACTCGGAATATTCATCCCCTGTAACAGTCACCGAAGTAGGAACTGCAGAAGTAGAAGACTTAATAGAATTTGTTTGGATTGTGTTGGCAACCTGAGAAGGACGACCATGAAGAGTCCAACAATTCTCTCGAACGTGACCAAGTTTATTACAGTAACTACAACGAGGACGTTGGCCATTTAAGCGACCTCCCCCTCGTCCAGAAGTACCACGACCTCTACCGCGACCCCCACGATCAAAGTTATCATCATGGATCGATGTAGGAGCAACCAAGGTAGATTGATCATCTTGCGAACCAGAAATCAAGGAGTGAGAATGAGCACGCTGTACTCGACCATAAGCATCATCTAGAGTTGGCAAAGTAGAGCTAGATAGCAATTGAGAACGTACAGCATCATATCGAGGATGAAGTCCGTGTAACCAGAAGATCAAGCACAAATTATCCCATTGTTGTGCTATCTCTGTAGGATCAGTACTGAGCGGAAAAAGGTCACGGAATTCAATCATGGAATTGTAAAAACGGTTGTAATAATTTGTCAATTCCATATCTTCCTTGCGTGCAACATATCAGACACAACATCGAATGCTCGAGTAACTTGATGAGAATATCGTACTTTAGCAGAATTCCAGATAGATTTACAGGTTTGGCAATTCCGAAAGCATGTTTGAATGGAATCTTCCATGGATTGCCAGAGCAAACTTACCAACTGGGCATCGACACGACGCCAGGTACGAGAGTTGGCCGCAGATAAACCAGACGGGCAATCAAAAGATAGATGGTCTTCTAATCCTTGCCCAAGAAACCAAATGTTGACGGCCACAGACCATGATGAGTAATTTTTGCCATTCAATTTGATTGTAGTGACAGTAGGAGTACTAGAAAAGGAGGGGACAACAACTGATGAAGCAGCAGTAACTTAAGTTCTTGAGGACTCGGCATGAGTCTCTGTTTTCTCAGTAGAAATAGATTCCATAATAACTAAGAAAAGAGATAAATGTGCAGCAACCTATACTATAACAATGGTACTCCCATAGGCTAAGCTAATAACGAAGAGACCAAAAGAAAATTAATTCTGCAATTTTTTTTTAGAACTTAACAGATCCCTTGATCATAAATAAGCATGATCGAGCAAAAAACTTGTGAAACCAACCAGACAGCGGAGATGGGCAGACCAATGCGAGCATTCTGGTCTAAGATGGTGGCCGGCCGGAGCTCCGGCGGTGGCGTGGCGGCGCGTGGCGGGTCTTCTGGCGACGGAAAAGTGATGCCCATGGTCGCCTGAGTACAATAAAGCTCCTGGTGGGTTCAGATTTGAGAAAGAAAGGCTGGATGATAGTTAATCGGAGATGACATCTAGGGTTAGGGTTTTGATATAATTTTTTTGGCGGACTTAAGACAGAGCAGCAGCTGGTGGTGGTGTTTTGTGGTGGGTTATATTATTTTAGGGTTAGGGTTGGCTCTAGATACCATATTAATAAGGAAAGAGACATAAAGATAAAAGAATGGTTTAAAGGCTTCGTACCTTTTAGAGTACTAGCCTACTCTATTTATAATATTATGAAAAACAACAAATATGGTCTCTCTTCCGATGTGGGAAAGAGACTGATTATAACAATATACTACCTAACTCATACTTAACAAATATGATGGTAAATATACTGAATTGGCAGAATTTGCCCAATGTATGGTGCCTGATGACCGAGTTGATGCAAAAAAGTTTGAAAGGGGCCTCTGACCTTCTATCTGCCCTTTTGTAGCCTCTCATCACTGAGGCCCATGATAGTATACCAAAAACATCTCTCACTGTGGAAGAAGATGAAAATTTAAGAAGCAACATTTTTTGAATCTAGTAGCTAGTGGGAACAAAACAAGACTAGAAATTTGGAGCAAAGTAATAGTCTGAGTGCTATTATTCCAAGAAGACCACCTATTTAGCAACCTAGCACTTAGGTCTTTCAACCTAGGCTGTTCTTTTAGCGGCCCAGAGGTAAGGGATTTTCACAAATATTGCCTATTCCATGACTGGGGTATTCAGATTTTTCACAAAGATCAGAACATTGTTATTGTGATCAGCACTTGTTTAATGGTCCCATATGTTGGATATCTTTTTGTAGGACAAATTCAGGGACCTGGTTTGTCGTAATCTTTTGACATTATGGTTAGAAATAATGAGTTTTTAGAGTAATGTTATATATTTACATATAATCAACACTCGGTAAATAGGTGACTTTGCTGGGATATAGAGCTCTGATATAGTTGTTTTTATAGATGTGTTTGTGTTGGTTAGTGTTGTGTCAGTCACCTTGCAGGCTTGGGTTTTCTGTGTCTCATGCGCTGGTGTTCGAATTCGCGAGTAAGGGCGTGATATCCATAATATGAGTTTTTTGTATGGTTCTGAGTTCTGTGCAGTATAAAATACCCATATATTTAGAAGATGTGAGTGATATAAGTGAGAATGTTGAGGTGGATGTGCAGCAGTATTCGAAGGGATAGTATTAGAAATCTTATAATTGGAGAAAAAGTTGGCTTGGCCCAAATTGAGGATAAGATGAGGAAGAACCATTTGAAGATGTTTGGACATGTTACGGGGTGACCGGTAGGGACACCTGTTAGAAGATATGGGGTATAGATGTTGTATATTGTAAGATGAGTAGAGAAAGACCTAAAAAGAGTTGGATGGAGACACTTATGTGAGATCTTGTGCATAAAGCTTAGAGGCGAGAGCCCATTTAGTGGGGTAGAAGCTTGGTTCAGTTTAGTTAAGTTCACTCTTTTTTTCTTTTCTTTTTTCCTTATGAGAAGATAATGAAAGAGTTGTAGCTCAGTGATGCAGTTTAGAATGGCTTGGATAAAAGTGAAATGTCATTTCTGAGAATCTGTCTGAGCTTAATCTATGCAGCTGAAGGACCAAATCTTGTTAGCATAAATTACCCATGCATGTTTTTGGTTAGCGTTTGTGGTTGCCTATATGGCTCAATTGCCTATATGACTCAAGATGTTTTTAGACTTGACATACTGCCAAATCTTAATCTCAAATTATCCTTTTTGGTTTTGTTTTGGGTGGTGGAAAGTCCAAAAGCCAAAGGTAGTTGAAATAGTTTATGAGAAATTTAGCGCTAGCCTTTAGAAATTGTTGGGAGGGCAGAGAACTTCTGTAATTTGAGGAATGATTCACATATTTCCTTTCTGGGATTGTTGCATAAAGATTTTATTTCTATGTTGTTAATCTCCTCTGTCAATAGCTGCGGGGCTTCCCTCCTTGTCATGGCATCTGATGCCTTGTGTCTGCTCTGTCTTTTTGGGATAAGTGGTAAGTAGCAAGTAGTCTACTGTTGTCAATTCTGCTCCTCTAGTCATTTAGATAGTCTTTTTGGGGCAGAAAGGATAGAAGTATACATTTTGGTTAACAATGCCTTCTGAAACAACTGCTTTGAGTTCCTCCCAAATCAAATTCAGAACTGAAAGGTAAGGATGGAATTCCATAACTGGGATGGTATTCGATTAAATGGAGTGGCCTGCTTGTGAGATCTTAAGTATATGGCCATTGGTTCTGAATTGTTCATATCCTATTGGATAAATCTGTCTCTATCCCTCCCTCCCTTTCTCTCTCTTTCTCTCTCTCTTCCCCCTCCTTCTGTCTCTATCTCTCTCTTTCTAGAAGAGAGATGCTGATGGTTTCTGCTGACTAGTATTCCCCCTGTAGATAGAGACAGCAGTTTCATGCTTCTAATACCAAGTAGTTCGCTGTGGTCATATTCAGCCGAGTTTTCAATGAGCTTGTGTTTCATCCATCTAGTGAATTGGCATATTTCTTAACTTGCAATATGAGTGGTTTATCATTCTGGTAATTGTCTAACATCTTTTTGCACCCATGACTGTAGGTTGACAAAATTTTTCATTTCAATGTTTCAATGTATTAGCTTGCTAGCTGAAAATCATTGCCGTAGTATTATTTTGTTTTTGAGGAGGAGTTGCTAATGTTATTTATTTTATGTATAACTATTTGGGGATGAATGTGATTGGAGTTGTGACAACTTTGTCCTTCCTCATCTTGCACTGAATTGGCCTGCGGGGGGAAAATCTCTTTAGGATTTAATTTTCCTCTGAAAATATTGCTTTGGTTATCCTATGTATATGACCAATATAATAAAAGGAATTTTGACCTTGGCATAGGTGTTGGATGCAACAGATGATGAACCATGGGGTCCTCATGGTACAACATTGGCAGAAATAGCCCAGGCAACAAAGAAATTGTACTTTCTTACTCCACAATTGATTTTATATGACAAACTTGTATCCTTCTTGCTTACGCTAATGTTCAACTTGACTTTCTCTTCAATCTCAAGGCTAACGTATTGAGATTTATGCAGCACTGAATGTCAGATGGTGATGAATGTTCTTTGGACGAGATTGACTGAAACTGGGAAGAACTGGCGTTTTGTCTATAAGGTAGTAATGCAAATTGTTCTTTCGGCATTGGTTTATCGACTTGGATGTTTATAACTGAAGCCTCGACTTATTTAGTTTTTTCCTCTTGTTTTGCTATCGTTTGTTCATTGTTTTGGTTTATGTACTAGGCGTTGACTGTTATAGAGTATTTGGTGGGCCATGGATCTGAACGTGCAGTTGATGACATAATAGAACATACCTTCCAAATATCGGTATGTTAATGATTTCATTCTGCCACGGGGCATCCTCTTTCTGTGGAAGGGGAAAGAACTTGACTTGACAGAAGTTTAGGTTTTCTATTGAGGTTGCAACCTCTTAGACTATCTCTTTTTCCCATTCTCTGTTCTTTTCTTTAGTCTCTTGCAAGTTTTGAGTATGTTGAACCAAGTGGGAAGGACATGGGAATCAATGTGAGGAAGAAGGCAGAGAACATTGTGGCACTTCTGAATGATAAAGACAAGATACAAGAAGTCAGAAATAAAGCAGCTGCAAATCGTGATAAGTAAGAGAACTTCTTGATGTACTCTATGCTTACTACAAAAATTCTCTGAATTTTGTAGTTTCATTAAATTTGATGAAATCTACCCTACCATGTTCTTTTAGATACTTTGGGCTTTCATCATCTGGAGTAACATACAAGTCTGGCACTGCTTCATTCAGTAGCAGCAGCTTTAGGAGCAGTGATCAATACGGAGGTTTTGGCAGTTCAAGTGATGGTGATTATAGAGATAGTTACAAAGATAAAGATTCTTATGATGGAGATAAGTTTACCCCGAAAACTTCGGTCAAAAAATCACATAGAGAGGTCTCCAGTGATTCAGGGAACACCTCCAAGAAGGGGTCTTCTCGTTACGGCAGGTCTATGTTATTACTTATGCAGATTAATGGAATTATGTCATCTAATGAGTTAGTTGCGCAAGCAGATTGTATATACTTTCATGTTGTCGATCATGACAATTCTCTCAAGAATTCAGGATTTTGATGCTCTCACCTGGATATTGCATTCTTACTTGTTTCTGCTTTTAAAAATCTGGCTTTGTAAGATGCATCTAGCTTTTTCCTTGCTTTCTTTTGTTCTGTCTTCATTGGAAAGGTGGGCAATAATATCAATGTGAAGGTGCTTGAAGATATAGCTATTTCTGTTCTCCATTTTTGTTTGGTTGGTGTAAATTCTCCCCTCTTTTTGAGAAGGACGGGGGTGTTCGGGGTTGATTTGTTGGTTGTAGATTCTTCAAAGACTATATGTGTGCGTGCGCGCGTGCGCGTCTGTTGTGTGTGGTCATCTAACGAGTGTTTCTGCTAGATAGATGCCAATGGGAAGTTAGGCATGTGGTTGACGTTTTCTGGATGTGTGCATAATTCCATAATTAAATGTCATTTTGGCCTCAGGGCGTACTATTCTTTTGCTTAACTGTTAGGAAATCTTTTGCAGCAAAGACCAAGACGGTGTTGTAGCTGGTGCATCAAAGACAACCACCTCACAGAGTTCAAGTTCACTGTCAAACAATTATGAAGATAATGATGATGACTTTGATCCCCGTGGCACTTCTAGTGCTAGTAAGTTCTTTGAGATGGCATCCTCCATGCAACTTGTTTTCGCCATTCAGAATCTCTCTTGCTCTTTCTTGCATAAACTCGTGGAGTATTTGTCAGTGTGTTGCTAGAATCTATTTATTTCATGGCTGTTATAATGTAACTGCTACGATTCCCTAGTCCCAGCTCAAGGAGAAAATAAAATAAACAAAATGACCAAAATCATTTCACTTACAAGTTCAATTTTGTCTCTACTAGGAAATTGCTCTAAACTTTACCCTCATCTTGTAGCCCTGGTTGGTATTTGTTTCTTTTTTGGAGTCAGGGGAATCCCATATCAAAGTGAGCTTTAGAATAACTGTTTGTCAAGGCACAATGCTGAATTTTGGTGCTGAGCAGGATACGGGCTTGGGTGTTTTGTGATTTCACCGATGAAGCTCTTAGATTTTGTAATTGACTGCTCAAGTTGCTTTACTATTAAGATTATCCTAGTAGCCAATATGGTATGGACCTTACTGTTGGCCTCTCAGAGGCTCAGCCTCTTGTAGCTTGTGATCCAGTCTGTTGAGTTCTCACAATTCTGTTTCAGTGAACTTGCACTTAGGAACTCTGAGGCTGGCTTGTCAAGGTAATTGAAAGTAAAAGTTTGTAAGGATCAAAGACGGTGTTTTTCTGTAGTCTGGGTGTCTAGACCTGTAACTATACTGCAAAACTTCTACCTGACAGACTCGAAGACTCTAAGCTATCCCACTCCTCTCAAAATATCCATAATCACTTGACTAAAGTGCTTGAGTCAGGAGCTTTACAGGCCGGAGACCGAGACCTCGCATAATGTGATATTTGCTTTGAAGTTGCTGTGAAAAATGCCATGAAGATTATAAGAGTAGACTACATGCTTGTATCTTAAGTACCATACAAGTGCAATAAGAGAATACTTGAAGAAAAGATTGCACTATCTAAAAGTAAATATCTCACTTTCTGTTGAAATAAGCAAAATGGCCACTCTACCGAAATATGATTTCTAAGACGTTTTTTTTGCTAAAATAATTTAATCAAATATAATTCATAGTTTTGGAGGTCAACAATCATCTCCACTAAATTGACTTTGCAGAAGCTCATGAAACTGAATGAGAAAAAAAAAGCTATGTGATATAGTGGTTAGTACTTGATATTCATAAACTCTAAAATGAGTTATGTTGTAAGGAAATGATATGAATTGAAAATTAACATAAATGTTGTTTTATGCCAAAAGAAATTGTAAAGATATACTTTGTGTTCATAAATTGTGATACAAAAGCAAGTATATCTTCAAAAGTGGCGCATGAACTAGGTAGGATTCCAAACACCCCCCTCCATGTTTGATAATGTGCTAAGCTATTTCCATTTTCATTATGCTGATGCCTCCTGTATTCTTAATGGAATACTCTCGTGGATAATAAAGCCAGCTTGGTGCCCTACTACCTAGCTCATATACTTCCTGAGTTTGGACTTCAAAAACTAACATGTGTTCCATAGTGTTTACACACCTGAAACAGATATAAATCCTCTCAAGAAACATGTATGCATGTAAATGTGATATTTATGTACAATATACTATTAACCAAACACTTCGGTTTGTAGGCGATATATTACTGGCTGTTCCTTTGCGATATTTTTAATTTATTCTCTATCACTGTCTACCTATGTGACATGAAGAATTTCTGGTAGTGTCAAGTACCAGCATTAATCACGACATATGATATGATACACATATTTGTGGACATAGATGCTAAGCTGGACAAATTATGAGGCATGATATGGGTTGGGTATTCAATTGTCTTTTGTCTTATTGGACTATGAAGGTCGAAGTTTGAAGTATGCATAATGTTATTGTTGTTCTCCTCTTATTAAATCATGCCATACAATCTTATGATATTGTTGTTGACAAGGACATGAACCTCGCATAACATTATTGTTGTTCTGATCTTATTAAATCATGCGATACAATCTTTTGATATTGTTGTTTTAAAGGACATGAACCTTGCATCTACGGAACTTAAGTGTCTGTGGGGCTTTGTTCACTAGATGCAATCGTATAAGCATATCTTGCCTGATAATGTTATTTCAGCTAACAGCCTTTGCCAGCACCGCAGTATATCTAACATTTTTTTTTACCATGTCTTTTATTTGCTTTACTATTCACAGAGCCTTCTGCTGGAACTACCAACCAAGTGAACCTATTTGAGCAGAGTTTGATTGGTGACCTCTTAGATGTGCCAGCACCTGTTTCAACAGTTAAGTCCCCTATGAACAGTGATCCATCTGAGGTTGACTTATTTGCTGATGCCAATTTTGTATCTGCAACATCCCAGCCAGAAAAGGGGGGAAGTTCTGGAATTCAGGTAGAGATTTTATAGCATCTAAATGTGAGACTTTTCTATTTCTTTATGTCATGCATGAAAGTGTTTGAGCAAGCAGCATTTCCATCATAATAGGGCCATAATTGGCTTGAGTTTCTCTAGATTGGTTCTGGATTGGCTCTGTACTTATAACAGGTTCATTCATATTTCAAGACTGAGCTTGATCCGATATCTGACACACACAGCGATACGTTGAGACCCAAAAACAAACTTTCATACAAGCATTCATGTGTGTATTTGTCATAATATTGTATGTGCTGATATTATTTAAACTCTTCTACTACCTCAACTGGTTCTATGTCCCTTCCCAGCTATATTTTGTCACTATTTAACATTATCTATGTGTAACTTCGATAACTACTGAGTTTTCTTTCATATTATTGTTTCCTTTTACCCTCTCCGTAATTATCTTGACAAATGCTTGTTTCCAAAACTATTGTTAGACAGTATGTTTTGGCACAACTCACAACAAAGTGATGACCTTATCTTATTTTATTTTGTCTTCCATGTTCATAAATGTGAAGCTAATTGGTAAGCTAAGCAATTAAATAAGAAATATTTAAACAATTAACTAATGAGCATGTGATGGAGTAAATACTTTGGGCTCTAAGCTTGATCTCAAGCTTATGAACATTTCATGGTGAGCCAATCCAAGCTTGAGCAGTATAGGACGAAACAAAACCAAGCTTGAGGCAAGCTTGAGAATGAGTTTTTTAACAACGCTGCGCAATAAGAAGTTCAGCTCAATGAGGCTCATTTATACTCTTAATCACAACTTCCATATTTTCTTGTGTTGTTTCATTTTTTAGGTTTAATAAGGTCCATTTGGTCTTTCGTGTGTTTATTGTTTTTTCTTCTAAATCATGTTCATGTTCTTTCACAAGGACTGAATGTGTAGGGGACTCTAGCCTCAAGGCATTCTGGAGCCAAGGGCCTATTTGGATTGACCTTTTTTCAATAAAAAGTAACTTTTTTTACCTGAAAAAAGTACATTCTTTTCATTGGCTTAGCTTTTAGAAAAGCTGAAACTCTGAAAATAGCTCAAATACAAGATTTTTCAAAGGCCAGAATTTTCAGCTTCTCAAAAAAGTACTATTTTTGAAAGTTGTTAAAAAAGTACTTTTTAAAAAATGCCAATCCAAACGAGCCCAAAGTCACAGATTCCTGATTTGGCTCTCCGACTTTTTCCCAATTTGGGAGCATCCTGAGATTTAGAGATAACATGCCTCAAAGCAGTGTGTTCCAGGACCGGAGGACAGCTACCTCAGTTACCCTGTTCAGGATCTTGCAAGCTGAAGAAAGAAAAAGGGTTCCACGAAATGTGGACTCTGTCAAGTCCCACTGGCTCATCAAGTGGTTAATTATTTCTTTGTTTTTCCTAGATGTGCTTCATACCTGTGAATAATTTTATTTTGTTGTGGTTCCATTTCATGTGGAAGTGAGCCACAGGACTTTCTCTTTTCGATTTCTTCAGAGTTCCTTTTGTATTCATGATTTGCCGGGGCCTATTAGAAAACTCTTTCCTGTCTACTTGCCTCAAGCTCTTTTTGTTGTCTAAAGTTTACCTATGTCTTGTTTTATAAATGTGTACGTATAATATATGTATATATGTATATACTTTGTTTATTATTTGTAGACATATACATATATTACCTTTGGTGCAAGACTACTTGTTGTCCTTGTTCATTCACATTATGTCACTCAGCATTGACTAATTTCAATTTCGTGGCCAATCCTGCAGAATAAAGTTGATCTGTTTGCCTCCCAGCCTGCCCCTTCTGTAGTTTCTTCTGAGGTATATTTCTTCTAATTTTGCTGCAACCATTCATTTTTGCAAGAGGTTACTTAGATATGAGCTAACATACTACTTATTGGTCACTTGCAGACCAATGTGGATCTGTTTGCCTCCCAGACAACCCCCTCCTCTACAGTTTCTTCAGCTTTTGACTTTTTTGCTGCACCTGATCCAGTCATCCAACCTGATAACAAGTCTTCAAATACTGAACAGGAGACTGGCAGCACAGTTGATCCTTTTGCTGCAGTCACCCAACCTGATCACAAGCCTTCAAATACTGAACAGAAGACTAGCAGCACAGTTGATCCTTTTGTTGCAGTTCCACTAAACAATTTTGATGGTTCTGAACCTTTTGGCGCATTCACTTCTCATACAGAAACTACATCTACAGGGCCTGCTCAAAATGCTCCTAATGTTAGTAGCGGTGGGAACTCGAATAGATCGTCAGTTGAGATCAAGTCTCCACCCAAGAAGGATAATTTTCAAGTCAAGTCTGGAATATGGGCTGATTCCTTGAGCCGAGGGCTAATTGATCTTAACATTACAGCATGTAAGTTTTTTTGTCTTCTGAATATACTTAAACGACTTGCAATAAATTAAAATTCCCATCAATGTGCATTAGCAACCAGTAAGGCATTTAACGAGTACCAAGGAATTAAGAATATGGGTATCCTTCCTTTGAAATCATTCTATAGATTCCTAGGCATAAACTTGTTTGTGTTATCGAGCAAAAAGAAGCTCTTGTCAGGTAAACAGTATGTTTCTTTATACTGAAGAGTGATGACTATCATTATAAGGAGCCTAACAGGTTGCTTTTCTTTGTTTTCCTCTGCGATGTTAGAATTTGTGATTTTCAACTTTCTTTTGTCAAGCCATAGTGCCAAAGAAGATTATTCAACATTCTTTTTAATTATGTGATTTTTAGTTATCTTTTGCCTTGTCTATCAAGTGATTTAGTTTTTCACCCATGCGCCTCCCCTCCTCCTTACCTCCTGCCCCAAGGATTCAAACTCAGGTAATCATCTGGGGGAAGTAGGCCACTTTGGTTAGTCACTAAACCCATATTATGTGATCTAGTTGAAACATAAAGAAGATAAGAGAAAGAGTGATGTTGATTGATGAATCCTGATGTTCATAGCCCTTCGTGCAAAGGGAATTGAGGTACTTCTATGGTACAGCAGTGCTGCACTAGTGACCGTGCATCCTTTGACCTCTGATTCATGTGAGCCACCACTATTATAGCAACATTATATGATGAATTTAGCTCTTGGTTCTGTTTTTCTCCTGTTGAAGTGTGTCTTTATGGTTTTGCTTTTTTATACGTTGAACTTTGATAACATTCTTGCAGCCAAGAAGGTCAACCTTGCAGATGTAGGCATCGTTGGTGGGTTGACTGATGGATCAGATGAAAAGGACTCGGGACCTGTGACTTCATTCTACATGGGTAGAGCAATGGGAGCAGGATCTAGCCTTGGCAAACCAGGGTTTGCACCAACAGCAGGTGGGGATGACTTCTTCTCAAGTCTAAGTAGCCAACAATATCAGTTCGGTAATTTCCGGAAATGAACAATTTTTTGTTACCATATTCGTCCAGTTTTTACTTAATATTCTTTTGTGAGTTACATGACTTGAATGCGTAAATCTGTTCTATGCTTCTGAGCAACATAATATGGTCTGTATTGATATATATTTTCATTAATAAGTGAAATAGTTGTGATGTTTATTGATGGAAGTGCGGAATTTATCTTATTGTTTGGTGAAATCAGTTATATGGATTTGATGACAATGCTCAGTTCTTTTAATAGTCATTTCTCTTTAAAACTTCACCGTTTTGAGATCTCATTTGAGTTTTTTTGTCTTTCGAGTTTTTCCAACTGTTCTTAGGTCGTCTTCTAGGATCTGATCTTCAAATTCTCTTGCATTCGTTTCTCGAACACCATATACTATTGTCTTTGCGGTTGTGATAGGCGATTTTGGGCTAGTGTGATGTATTGAACTATGGGCGTTTTACAGCCTAACCGTGTAATACAATGCCGATTGGTTTGCTTCTTTTTTAGGACTCGTTTGGATTGGTTTTTTTCAGACGCTTTTTTTTTTTTTTTTTCTCTCTAAAACTTTTGAAAATATATATTTTTTAAGAAGCTAAAAATTCTAACTTTTGAAAAAAAGTTAAAATTAGATTCTATTTTACATTTGTTTAAGGAGTTTTATTTTTTTTCAAATATAATGTAGATATTTATTATAAAAGTGATATATTTTTTAAGGAAAAAGATAATTTTTTTTCCTGAAATAAAAGTCAATCCAAATTGATTGGAGGAGAGCTATCTTTGTTAAATGCGATTGTTTGGAACCTGGGTTACTTGACCAGCACACTTGCAGAAGTATACTAGATACGCTCCCGATACACAAAACTGAGCTCCCAATGCAGGTAACTTTGAAGTCATGTAACGAAACTGGTCACGCATCTATTGATAAAACATCTTATATTGATAAAATATCTTAGATCTATTCCCGATACGTAAAACTAAGTTCCCAATGAAGGTAAACTTTAAAATCGCATGATCAAACTGGCACGGTAGACGTGAATAGTGTTAGATGTCACAAAACATAGAAAGGTCAAATGGTTTCCTCATTATAATTGGGCATGACTCGAGATTTTAACCCACTCTATTGCACACTATCTTATTAGCCTGAATTGGTCGAGGACAGGCACACCTCTCCCCTATGAACAAACTTGGCAAAATAATCAGGCACTGAAAATTGATTGTACTGCAATGGATTTGCTTCAGATATCAACTCTTCAATTGGAGAATAGATCTTTGGAAGCTCAACAGCACCCATGAAAAAGATTGCTGCTGAAATTCTTGGCCCTGTCTTGTTAGCAAGCACTCTGTGCTCCACAGTTCTAAACTTGCCATTCGATATTACCTGCCCAAAATTAAAGATATCCTCTCAAACAAGGTATAATTATCACTATAAACTTCCCATGCAAATAGTAGGAAAAATTCTTTTTCTTCAAACCACTTTTCAAAAATTGTTGTCAGAAGATCCTGAAAAGGTTTAATGACATTAGTTTTTGGACGAAAACTATGAAGAAGGACTAATTGCATTTCTAATAACCAAAGTATAACCCATGTGATGTACGACACAAAGAGTATTTATAATATTTTTATTTATTGTTGGTAGTCAATTTTATTTTTATAGTCTATACAAGGATAATTATAAAATATAAGCATATTTTTTTAATACTCAATACTTTGTAGATTTTCAACATTAATCATATCTTTTAATGAGAGATTTGTAGTAATTGAATACAACATTTTATTTGGGAAAGTAAAACCAACAAAATGCATGGACATTGACAAAAAAAAGCATGGATATATACTCTACTTAACATAATGTATAGATTGGAAATAAATTCATTAAATAAGAATATTATTTTGATGAAGGAAATATCTTTTAGGTGGAAAAAAATTACATGACATGATGACAAGTGATATTGATTAATATGGCTAGTACTCTCTTTTATAATACACACATATATATATATATATATAGAGATAGATAGACAGATAAAGTTAAAGGACTATGCAGATGATTAATCTTCTACTTTCCGAAAGAATCAGAGAATTTCTTGAGATTCCGACAAGATCTGGAAGTTCTTTGAACACAAACCTGGAAAAAGTCTCCAATATTAACAACTAGAGCTCCAGCTATGGGTTGAACATCGGCCCATTGGTTGTGATGCAGGACTTGGAGACCACCACTTTGGTCTTGTAGAACAATGGTAATAAAAGAAGTATCTGTGTGCTTGTTTGCTCCCGAAGTATGCTCCGGCTCAGGGCATGATGGATAATAATGGCCTACAATTTGGCGCCCTCTTACGCATTCCATGGCTATCAGGTGGTCCTGTTTGAGGCCAAGTGCTTCTGCGAAGAGCATAAGCAGACGCTCTCCTAGTTGTGTCACATGATTTATGAACTCAATTGTGCTGTTTCTGCCAATGATTAGACAATAACACAAAAAGGGTGCTGCTTATTTCAGACTTATATTGGCACATGTAGTGTCACACCCACGAGTCCAAACTCCAGGCCCGCGAGTAAGACTAGTGTTGTAGGCATAATAAATAACTAGGATTCTCAAATTCATATGACCAACTACACTACAGATACAATATAGGCACGATGCTTTTGTAGCATTCCGTCTTCTATAAGAGAATTATGTTCAGATTATAATAAGTTGGATTCACAATTATGATAAACACAGGTTTAAGCACTTTATTGATTAGAAGCTTCCTTTTCACCGCTTTCCTCATAAAGATAAACTGTCCCATAGACAGACGAACTAATTATACACTTCAAAACTATGAGAGGATTAGAAGCTTCTCAAAAATACTGATGGTAGATCAAACTGAAGCTTTCAGAAAGAATGTTATCTTCTGAAGCTATATGTCAGCATTTTTTCCTGATCAATCAACCAATTAATTTAAATGCAATCCAGCATTGAGATTGAGATTCAATTCAAAAGCTAAGTCCTTCGTTGAAAATAAAGATAAAACGAACCTGCAAGCTTCTGGCAGTTCTTCAGGGTCGACATAATCTGATACCTGGAGAGAAATGCTCAATGTGTCCCTCCAACACGCGGATCCTATCTTGTAAATCTCGGTATTGCTTGAATATCTTACTTTCTTCTTCACATCACACGAATAAAACTCTTGTTTCAGCTCAACATCTTGTTCATGGAACCCGCGTAGTCCATCAATCATTCCATCCAGAACACTTCCAGGGATTCCATGATTCACCAGCTGGAAGATGCCCCACTCTTCTGATGCTCTCAGTACTTCATCGATTATATTCTTTTGCTGATCATCATTGTCAATGCCACTGAGATCAATCACCGGAACATGTAAACAGGACCGGCCGATCTTCATATCCCCGGCAAGCTCATCTGGTGATCGAATGAATATCTTGGGAATCTTGTTAATCCCTGCATCAACTAGTCCTTTAATGCCGGCTTTTGTATCATTGAAAGCCTTCAGTTCCTTTTCTCGGTCATAATCTGCAGCAGATTCAGCTGCAGAAGCTTTGATGCCTGACATTTTCCTCAGAACAAGTTAAAAAGACCCTCCAGGCTGCACCTAGTTGATGCCTAGAGAAGAAACATAAACCTTTTTCTATAACCTGAAATTTATCCAGCTATGAAATATGAGTTTTGATAAGCAATAGTCAACGTCTAAAATTGCTTATAAAATGTGACATAAAAAATAGCAAAATCTTTGGACTGTTGTGATATATGCAACATGTTGCAGAAACATTTTTAAAACATGTTATTGTGCTGATTTTGAGATAAGGCTAATGGGAAAAGCATTAAATAAATCTTAGCTAGCTCGACTTTTTGTGTGAAGAAAAGGAGAAAAATATTGTTCCCACTCGTGTTTGGGCAACTGGGTGCTAAAGTATTACATTGGCACATCACTTGTTTGTTTCCATATATTTGATATAAGGTTTAAACTGCAATATCTGTCCAATGTGGTGACAAGCTACGTTAAACCCGAAGAATCTTTCCTGGTGCCATCAAGTTTAATATAGCTACTGCGCTACGTGTGACTTTTGTTGTTTCACTAAATTACTCACTTTTGTTTTAGAACTAAGTGAAGTATACCCCTCTTACTTTCATATGCCTATTTGCCTATCCTTTTCAGTTTTGATCTAAGATTTTGCACATTCATGCTTACTTCTTTTACGTCTGAGCTATTTGCTTGTCTTTGTCCTTGTGTGAAATGGTGTTAGCTTTCTCGGAAGATGAGTTGTGTTTCTTCACGATCTTTGCCTTTCACCATCAAATTTCATCAAGGTGTGCTAGTGATTCGCGTGCCTTCGTGCACTTGTTCCCGTGTTTAACTGTTTGCTTTTAGTTGTAGAGGTAATAGGTTGGTTTTTGTATTATTTGTTCAAAGCCTAGAGAGTCTATTATTTACCAAATGATGTTTAAACCATTTAAGTTTTAAACTTCTTGTAACTACCCTCTATTCAAGTTGGTAAATCCTATTAAACTCATTTATATGTGGCATCATTTTCACCACATGTTGCTTACTGCTGTTGTGGTTTAGTTCAAGTTTTCAAGTACATACACTGTTTGGGACTGAGCTTTGTCACACTACTGATTGTCTATAGCGTCGTTGACTGTTGGCTCTTCGACTTGTGATCCTAGCCCTTTGTTCTATTTGTTTGTTGCCTTTTTGTGTACGGTGTTAATGGAATTTCTTATTTGGCCAAATATATAAACTTGGAAGAGTCATCCCTTGGGTCAAATATCAACTCGTCCAAATTAGTGAACTTCAGTCATTGCTTGAACCCAAAACGTTAACTTGTACGCTACACTCTGCTCATCCAGATTAGTGAAGCCTCAAACTGAAAGACTAAGGCGCCTTCCTTGAATTATATAGAGATCAAGAAGTGAAATGAATAAACAAAAAACTTTCTACCTTGACATAAATCACTTATACTTGAAGCTCCTCATCTGGTTTTAATAATTAAAAGTAGAAAAGGGTGCATGAAACTTATATAACTTCCTGTAGAGCCAAGAAGCTGAATCTTGTAGCTTCTTGAAGACTGAAAATGAACAGAAGATCTTAAGCAACGGTTAGGTCGAGTTAGGTCAGGCTGGCCCTTCAAAAGACAACTAGATTTGTTGGGCCTCATGCACTTGTGGGACTCGCGCACTATTTGAGGAAGGATCAAACTTTTGTTTAGTCAGCCGGATAGTTCAGCTCACAAATAGGGCGATTGACGCCGTTGGACTGCAAGGGCAAGAACATCTTCATTCCAAAGATGAAGAAATTAAACTGAGGTAATAGTCTTAGTAATCCAAATTAATAGCAAATAGCAAACTATGAAGCGTCATAGAGGAAACTTCCTTTAAAGGTGGAACTCAAAGGATTAACATCAGACGTCCTGTTTCTAGCCATTTCTCTGCTCTGTTCGCCTCTCCCACACAGCAGTTCAAACGCTCACCAACAGACGGTTTCGGATTAACAGAAACCATTCCTATCAGGCCACGGTATTACATATTTTGAGTAACATATTGATAGATCATTCAGGGCAAGACAAAGATGTTAAAATTCTTCGATCCAAAATATAGTCGGTCCTAAAATCTTAAACCAGGTGAAGGGGTTTTCAAACCTCAGTATGTGAGAAAGCAGGTAATACATCGCTCACCCTCCAAAAGCCAGAACGATAACCGCTGATTATTTATCTACATGACATGCAAATGAAGGGCCGGCGGTTGTATATTTCAAATTTTCCATGTGTACAACTTTTACAGGTCCAGCATTCTTCCCCTCATAATGGCTTCAGCTTTCCTCACCTCCTGTATTGGTCCAATGATAAACACCTGCATGAAAAAAGCTTTGAAGTCCTAAGTAATCTGATGTACAGTCATGGAGATAAAAAATGAGTTACAGGTTCTTTTTTCTTCTTTAACATGACATTTTTATGCAACTTATATGCTTTGTGAGAAAAATAGATACACTCCTTAATTTACAAAATAATAATTAACTCACATCCAGGCTTCCACAGCTACCAAAGATTTTAATATTAGGCAACTGAAACTTATTATCCTTCGAGAATAGATCAGGAACAGTAACAGTTTCCCAGGCTATATTGGAAATATTAATAGCCAAAATCCGTAATTCAAGAATTTATGTATTGAAAGATGCAAATTTAGAAACTTGATTTACATGGCTACACCGTGAACCTGACTTTCAGCTGGGTTTGGAAGCCAGCTGATTTTGGTACTACTCTGCTGGAGGAGAAAAGTTAGTTTACTTGCCGATGATTGAATGTGATGTAGATGGCAACAGAAAGAACTCATCTATCTACCTATCTTCTATTTATATATCTATATACTAAAGTTAGAGAAGTGAATCTTTCTGATTTTAATTGAAGAGTAGGATACATTTAGTTAATGGATTAATATCAAATACTACATAGGTGGCGCTAACTTTAATTCAACAGTAGATACTACACATATGATATTATTCATGAATATGTTCATCAAAGTGGCGACAACAGAAACTTATACAACAACTACACATATCTTATTGACATGTCAAAAAGTACAACAGACTCCTAATTCTATGTGCATGTTAAAAGATCTTGTCAAGTGTATGAGATATTCTCAAATCAAGTTAGAGCTGTGAGTTCTACTCCGGAGATGTAGTTTTTGAATTTTAAGGCAAGTTGTCATTTTCTTTTTCTCTTTCTTTTTCCATGTATATTAATAAGATTTAGTTATTAAATATTGTCAGTATTCTTATTACTAATTTATCCAAATAATCTTACCAATTAACCTTTTAATGTTACTCGCAAATGAAATATAACAAAATCTAGAATCGATAATAAGAAAACGTATATGAACCCCAGTGCATAGCACAGGTATAGTTGCTAGTAACTTCTGAAAGTATTGGAAAAGATACCTTGTCAGGAGGACCCTTATTGCCTCCAAAGAATATTTCAGCACTGTCAGCCAAGAAGGTAAGAATTTCAGTTCAAAATACATAAAACCAGTGACATACACAAACCAGTGTCACAACAGAAGATGAGGTATATGTTTGAACACTACTCACAAAAATATGGACACAATTAGAGACACACAATTTTGCTATAACATCAAGTAACTATGGAAAAGTGTCAGCAATTCCATTCTGTTTAGCTAGAGTATGTAGCAAAATAGTGATATTATTTCTAATTCCACCTCATTCATACCAAAGCAGACTACTACCTATTATCTTCACAGGAAAAAAGGAGTAAGTAAGCACAAGAGCCCATCACAATAGTTAGTGGAGAAGTATCCAAGCAAACTGAAGCAAAAGAGAAACATACTTGCAGGACTCCTTTATTGACAAGATGGAAGCTCCTCTACGGCCAATAATTCGTCCCATTTTACCAGGGGGAACATCAAGAACTGACAAAATTTCTTCATCAGGAGCATTTCCTTCTGCATTCAGATTATCTGCAAAAAGTATCCAGTTAAGGTGTGGCATCAAGCTGAGGCTCCTCTTTCATTATCAAACACACTCATGTTTTCAAATTCAAAATATTCTGACAAGAAAACTCCAAAATACTACACACAGAATTGAGAGGGGTTTAAGTGGCACTCATTGAGGTCCCCAAGTTTAGAAAAGATATTATCCAATCCACTGCCTATCACTACAATGTTGTTTCATTTGTTTTATACGCTGAAATATCTACAAGATATGAGATTTCCAGATTATCTACAAGATCACATAATCTGGAAGCTACAGCTAAACTTGTGATAGAACTTTGTATTCATTAACACCTATCCCAAGATGGGACATACATTAACACGTATCCCAAGATTGGACACACCATCTCGCCCCCCTAAAAAAGTGTATGAACTCCTAAACTCCTGATGTTGTGGACATCAAACAGAGATTTCTGAATAGGAAAAAAAAAGAAAAAATAGTCATAAGTAGATCTCAATCTCTAATAGTTCTGTGCAGTGAAAACATAACCTTGATTATATTCCAACCTTTGAACACCACAACAATTCAATTCCTTAACGTCCAAATTAAAATAGTGCATTAATTTACCTATCTGAACAGGTTTGAAGTTGCAAGGCTGAATGCTACCTTCAAAGGAACACTCTATGATGTGAGGCGGAGTCACGCTTCATTTAATTGATAGTGTTATGGTATTGACATCATGACAATATGCATAATAACAATGCAAAGGTCAACTATCTAACCTTGTACATCTACCACATCTCTAAAAACTTCAGATTTAGCAGAGGCACCACTTTCTAATTTACCAACTTGTCATTTCATACAGCATTCCAAGGCAATGTTAACTTCAAGCAGGTAGCAACGTATTTCATGAAATTTAGGAGAGGTAAGTAATAGGATTTTTCTCTGTTATCCACTCCTGCTAAAGGTACAACAAGAACAAAGTGGTTTGAGCTAAAAAATGGCCTGAAATTTTCATATGCCTGACCATGTTCTACATATTTCAGGTTTAGGTTACAACACATAATCTTTGTCTTTCGTTGTGATGCAGTACTGTGTTACGAATTTCACAGACCTACAAAGCCAACTCTCATTAAGTTTACAGAGATCAAAATCCACCTTGTCCACAACATAAAAGACAAACTACCTATCTGGGCAATTAGATGCCCCATTTAAACCATATCCACAGTTCTAATTTTCTTTAAATTTCACTTTGCATTAAGAAAAACTGACAATTGAAAGGAAAGAAGAAAACCTGGAACCTGTGGCAGCTGTGGCCAGTCTGAGTAATTGTTGTCGGTGATGCAGAAACACCTACAGTAGAGTGCACCTCGTACTGTAAGATGCCACAAAGATCTTTGATCTAATTTCTCCACCATCTTATGATAAATAAAAAGAAGAAAACGGACATCATCTGCAGCTGCTCGGATCATTTGTTCAGACATTGGTCTATACGTCCAAAAGTTGGGGTCCTGCAAATGGAAATAGCAATATCATAACCAAGGGACATTCATCCAACGTGTATACACCAGTCAAGAATTTCAAATGTGCACATGGCTGTAAGGTGACAGTATTGGCATATCTACATTCATATGACGAAAGAATTAGCACATTTACATTCATATGAAGAATAAGGTAAATGCATAGTAGTGAGTTACTGACATCAGTTCCAGATAATAGATGAACACATAACACATGGTTTATATTTTAGAAAGGCACAGAAAGCATTTCTAAGGAAGTGTGGTCTTTTGTTTATCAGCACCATAAGTACCTTGCCAAAAGATAACATGGGGTTGACATATCTAACTCAACTAACAGCTTAAAATTTCAATAAGATGGAGATCAAAATAGGATTACCACTTAATTGCACTTCTTTACAAAGATCAAATATAGACCGTTCTCTAAAATTGTTTAACTTCATTACAAATATAAAAACAGAAATAAGAAAATAAAAAGAAATTCCTCCAACAAAAAGGAAAGATAAGTTCTTTTTCTTTTTCTTTTCCCTTCGGAATATGCCCGACAGCCTAAATCATGATTTTGTTCATTCTGCAGCATGTAAGAAGCAAACTTAACCAACCTGCCTTAAGCGCACACGAACTTCTTCCTTCTCTGAGTATGATATACCTGCACAAAGATCCTCAAGCACTAAGATGATAATCTGACATATGACAGTCTAAGTATATACTCAGCCAACAACTGTTTTCTGTATGAAAGAGGAGCCAATGATCAATCTTTGACTCTACATAAATAGGGATCTATAGTAAATCAAACAAGACAAGGGCAGAATTTACAATTAAATTAGTGTAACTTAAAGAAGTACAAGATACACTCCAATTCCAGAAACAAATTTGATATATCACGTTGTTGCATAAGGATATTGTAGAAGAGAGAGAGAAGTATTATAAAATAAGTCTCCTTTTTGGAGCAAACTTGCAGATCAAATAAGTTCCCAATGACACTATGGAAAGAAACAATTATCTCAAACAGTACTCTCAACTCATAATGGCACCCAGACTTGCAACCTGGATATTTTTTTAGTCGTGCCCTAATTGTCAATCTAAAATATATTCACTTGCAGCTCCAATGATTAGGGTTACTTATCAAAGAAATTCACTTGATCAGGTTTGAAATTTCAGTTGATAGACATTAGTATACTCAGATCATTTCAAGCAGAAAAATGGTAGTAGTAATTACTCTTTTTTAACTCTACATTAATAGGTATTTATGGTATTGAGTAAGAAAAGAACAGAATCCAGAAACAAAAAAGTACCAGTACACATTAAATTGCACTTCCGAACCTCATTTTGTTATTTATAATGAAAGGGACTCTCAATTTGGAAAAGCAGTTGGACCCAAAAGCTGAATATTTTGTACTTGCTGCATTAATTATCAATCAGAAATAATAAGGCTGTCAATATACATGATCATTGTTGCTTATCACAAAACTTTAAGAGAGACAGGCTAAAATTCCATGTGATTGACATTTAGCAATAACTTGTGTGCATCAATTGTTCCATTTTGTGAACATGAGAATCAGAGAAATGAAATCATCTACCATGCAAATGCAGATCAAAGCCATCAAACCAAGGAAACATATTTCTAACAATTTCACCAAATGATATCCACCACCTTATAAGTTCAAAGATGGGCAGAAGGTGTGAATGAGACCCCATCAGATGCTGCAATAAAATTAGGAGAGCAAGAGAGGGAAAGAGAATGTGATTTGATGGAAGATCTCAGTAAAGGTTACTAAAACATGCCAATGCTTTTGCAGCTCAATAACATAGAAAAGATCAATTCTTTATGACTTCTCCAAGTCAGCAACATGCTACCAATCATCAAGGTCTGACCTCACGCTTCAAGGTTCTTGGGATAAATTTTATCCACTTACATCCTGCAAAATAGCTTCATCTTGCTTACATTTATCTCTTGTCCATCCCCTCTCACCCCTAGACATCTATGAATCACTAGATGCAAAGTCCATCATGGTTATGAAACTGAAACATGCAAGATCTTAAACATCTTCCAGCAACATTCATGTTAACAGAAGATAGTTAAGAAGCAACTGAGAGCTCTCGGACAAGTATAAAAACTAAAGAAACAACTAATAAAACTACAAACCACAGTAATGAGGATCAGCAACGAGGGAAACAAATGATATGTAGTCAGCAGTCACTCTTTTATGTCCTTCTTGCTCCTTAATCAATGAATAAGCAATCTGGTCAAGAAGGAAATGTGGACACTATTAAACAAAATACAATCTATCAGCATGCAATTGACACAGAAATCTAATACTCATAACATTAGTAACCTCAAAATTTATTTGTCACCTAAAATCACTCTCCAAATAAACAGGAATATGAAGTAGAATGCAATATGATCATCTAAAGAAAGATTCAGAAACCAACTCAGGTAACAGTAGATATCACAAAAATAGAAACAGAAGAAGACTACAACTTAAACCAAGTGTGCACACATCATTCTCTTAACATTTTGGGCTCAACCAAACACCAAGTAATGGTTTCTCAGTTATAATCAAGTAAATAAAGACAGCTATGCCATTGACTGTGTCCAGAAAGGACTCCTTTCTGCCTATATCATAAACCAATGAGGCAGCTCAAGAACAGTGGGTTCGATAGGCATAAACTTGGTTAGCACGCCTAGAGATACGAAATGAAGGGCAACAGAACTCCAACGCAACATTTCGCGGTTCAGAATTCTCCATGGCTTCTAACAATATAAGGCATCTAGGATAGCAAAGACAATGGCCAATTATGTCTCAAGGCAGAGGACGCATCTCTGAGTTCCTCATGTTAAAGTTCAGAAAGCAATATTTTCAGTTCAGATCTTGTTCTTAAGTAGATAATTTCCTCAAGAAAGCATCATCAAAAGCTTATATTAAAGATGCTGAATGACTGGGAATCAATGACCATCAAAACTTTGATACTGGAATTGGCATTAGTTTTTGAGAGAAAATACAAGAAAGAGAATTCTGAAACTGAGATTGATTGCATTGAATGATTTTAGTTACAGGAGCTGCTATTTATAGGATCATTCCTTATTTATACATGTGCAGATTACATAACTAATTAATAGTAATCACAAGCTGTCACCAGCATAACAATATAATTAAGTCATGACCTATCATTAGATGCACTACACTAGATAACTACCTATATTTCTAGAGACTTCTAGAATTGCTGAACAAGGTATGTCTTGTTATCAATTTTCTTCTGCAGATGTAAGACTTCTCTCTCTTTTGGTTCCTGTATTACCCCAACTGAGGCAGCTTTACCAGCATACTCTTTCAGACATCAATAAATCAGATTGAGTCAAGAACTGACAACACAGCATTATGATTTTATGAAACATAAACCAGTCTGTTGCATATGAGAGAATCCACATCCTTTAAGGTAATATTCATACCAAAACTTGTCCCCAAAAAAAAAAAAAAATGATCCCTAATCCCATATTCGCATCATTCCCAGGGTATGGACAGATAAACTTTCACACTTCACTTGCAAGAAATGACATGGCTACATATATGATGTGCCCTACTATAAAAAAATAGATGGGAGAAATATTTCTCCTTTCACTTTCTTATATAATCTTTGGAAAGGGGAGTACAAGTGTTAGACAACAGAAGTGCAAACTCATGAAGCCTCTTCACTTCCCCTCAACCAAAAAAACAAACACAAAGTAAAATAGAAAAATGAGCAAGAACCAATGAGCCTAAGTTGACAATTGACAAATAGCATAGCAAATAATCAACCAAAATGTCATTGTTATGACATATAACCAAAACTTTTCGAAAATCTCCCTCTGCATACACAGAACAAAGAATCTACATATAATAAATGGAAACCTCACTATGAAATGTCCTATTGACTATACAATCAAATCTTACATTTCATTCTCCTGTACATGCACATAAGCTTCCCTAGAGGACCAAGTCTAAGCTGAAGAATGAAAACTCTCATGTTCTTTTTCCAAATAGTACCTAATCAGAAGTATATTAAACAAGAACTTGAAAGAAAGGCCGAAGAGAAATTGAAATGATATCTGGTGAATGCAGTTCTGAAGGATACTCACCTGGGTATCCACAACATTATGCAATTTGATGCCAAATTGATAATACAATGCCTACAAAACCAGATAGAGCCAAATATCCTCAATGTGCAACATTTGCACAGAAACTATGCGAGCCAAGAAGAGAAGAAATCAATAAGAGACCTCACTATCTCGTTTGCAATCGTGAATAACTTTAGTGATGTAACTAGACTCAAGTGCAGGCTTACAGGCTTTGATAAGTGTCTCTCCACCTTGAATGGCATCAACCAAATATATTGCATCTGGAAAAGCAAGCTGCAATATGGAAAACTCAAATTCATCAATTGTTTTCTTATCAACAAGTTCAGCACCCAGAATTCAATGTCAAATAATTCTTCTGTCCTAAAATGGCATCTCACTTCAGATAGAACATTCAAGATTCTGTATTCTTATCAACAGGACATGAAGACCAAGATCAAACTATTCTTTTGTCACATTGGCTTGACTACGTCAGACATCTGAGGCATACCCCTAGAGTAAGCAAATTCAGAGTTAAGGTTGTGAACTAAGGTTATGTAATTATAAGAGAATTGATGGCATGGGGTGCATGGAACATTCCCGTGTAGTTGACTCTTGATCATCAGAATAATACCTAGATGAGTTGACTTGATTTAGTGTTTAACGCTAGCCTTAATTTGACCCGAAAAAATAGACAAAAAGAGCTAGCTGTCAAAAGGTTTATAAAATAATCTACATCATGTTGTCTATTACAAGTATTGGTTCATGACGTGATTTATTTTACAAAAGAGTTGCATGAATTCACTATCCATATATATTGGAAATTAGTTATTATATTTCTCAAGGCAGCAAATATAAGTAGTGCAACACATTCTTTCAGAAGACGTCCATGCTTTCATTTTCCTTCTTTTTTCTTCTGAATGTTCAGACCAGTTAAGTTGTAGAATTTATTCCTGCTATATAACAACTAATTCAAACTTTTACAAGCTGTACACATATGTAACTCCAAAACCATGGACCATGAAGTGTCTGGATCTTGCATTTCCAATGTTTGCAATGACAGTAAAAGTATTGTAATTGCAACTGAGATAAAAAAAAGTGAGAAAACAATCCCATCGGATGTATTTCATTCTATGTTAACACCAAACGAATTGGAAGAAATTCAACAAAAGATCAATCTAGAGATCTTAACTTCTAACTAGAGAAGTTAATATTAGTCCAGATACCGGAATCTGTTTTACAACACGTATTTGTTAACTTCACTTGATCCAGATTTTTTCCCATTTTTTCCCATTTTTTCCCTTTCTTTTGTCAGAGGAACAATACTATTGGCACACATTACAGGCTGAAGTTTGGAACACCTAAAGGATGAACCATAAAATGTTTGAATAATAGGGTAATGCTTTTCCTTTCTTGCATAACAAGTACCAGTTTACTGATCATCACTTTGACAGGGGGTACCCATCTTTACAAATCAAAAAACACCAAAACGCTGCACCCCCAGTAAATGCAAACTTTCAATGTACAAATACACTTTGTTTTTTCTTTTTCTTCTTCTGTCTATTTGTTTTTTGAAATTAGTTACACTTTCCATTTTGCTCCTGAAAATCGTTGGCATACAGAAGTACTAGAGGGGCATAACGTCTAACATACTAAAGCAGAAGGTGCATTCTGTCTGTCACTCGGATGTTCTTTGAGAAAATTCCTTTTTTTCCAACTGCCAGCAGCCTCTAGAAAGCCCATGAGTTCTAGTGATTCTCAGTGCGTTTACGATGCATATGTTAAAGTGCTCTTGTGAAGTTAGAAACCTCAAGAAAACACGTATGACAAGTAGTCTTTTTCAAGGTGCCATAAAATCAATTTCATTATCAAGAGAACTTCATTACATACCTTAGTCTCTCTTTATACATATATACAAATATGCGTGTGTGTGTGTCACCATTGTCTGAAGCAACATGAAATGTGACAATTACCTGCATTATACAAAGGGTCCCGTGCCGACAAAGATCAACACCTTCACAATCAAAACCAATTGTAAGTTGCAGATCAGGTGAAGGTTCCAAGAATCCAGGGGGCAGTTGGGATGGATGATTGACAATGTGTATAGGAACTTGAGACAACAGAGCTTCATTCTCTTGAGATGTGCCACCTACAAAGTAGAACAGTATAAGCTTAGTCTTCATTGGAGGTTAAATATCAAGATTCCTGTTCTTGAAGATGCCTTTCCTATGGACACAATAAAGGACACTGGAATGGGTCTTCAAGTAGAGACAAACAATCTAACGGAGAAAACCAGTTAGATAGGCTTATGGAACTATACTACGTCTATTTAACAAGAACTTGCAAGACCACAACATACTAATTGATCCATGCAATGATAGGCTATTTCTATTTCCCATCCATCTGATGAGTTTACATTATATACTAATATGCTATTACAATGATTAACATAGTCAGAATCACAATACAAAGTATTGAAGATGGGAAACTGAAAAAGATTGAAGTCATAAAGTGAAACACAAAAGTCAAGCAGAAAATCCTGAAAAAAAATATGTACTCCATACATAAACTTAACAAAATTTTACTCAAGCTCAACCACCCAAATTACCAAATCTAAGCAACTATAGGAACGCCAGAAATAAACACTGTTAAACTAAGTTAACAAGAAGAGCCCACTCTTCCTACTAGCCTAACCAATTGTTATCCAAATCTACCATTCACATTTTACACCCAACATGACAATAACTTAATTGTACCATTTTAAGCTATACTCTTTTTCTATGTTACTTATTGGCCTCAAACTGCTAATATTTCCTTATACATTGATGTTCCTCCAACCCGGTTAAAACTTAATCCATGATAGGCAGTGAATCATGACATCGCCACGGATTACTCTTCCCCCTCTCCCTCCCTTCCTGCCAGTTACAACTCCCAAGTTCTACAAGCATTTAAAGCAATATGGCAACCATGATCTCATGCACAAAAACAAGCAGTCGGAGATTTAATCCATCAGAAGTAGCAATTTAGGAGCTGATCTACGATTTTGCACCAATAACACAACACAATATTATTAAATTTAGGGACTTGAACAGATGTGCATGCATGTTTAAGGTTGTGCTCAGAATTCAAGGCTCTGACAAATAGCATAGTATGAGGACCGTAGACGTGCAAGAAAAAGTAAACCCACTTGCCAAATGACAACATAAATCACAAACACTAGTCATTTCACGACCATTTTACCACATAATGTAAAACCCAAAGCTGAAGCAGCAAAACCCTCAAAATACAAAATATAGAATTTGACTTAGTACAAGTTTTCAGTCCCTAGCAACAATTCCATAGGCACAGTTTGCACGAAATTCTCGCTTATGCGGGTTCGGAAAAGGGTCAGATCCTCTTTTTAGCCTCAATTTCAAATAGAAAAATAACTTTAATTACAACAATGTTGGTCACATTAATTAGAAAAAGAAAAAAGAAAAAAAAAAAAAGAATGTTACCAGGGTCAGGAGGCAGAGGAATATGAGTTTGGTGAGGGGAAGCCATCGCGATCGAATTTTTTCTCAGTGCACTTTTGCACTCTCTACTTGTTTTGTATGCGCCTATCGCGGACCATTAAAAAAGTCCACTTCCTTTTTTTTTTTTTTTCTTTTTTCCCTTTTGTTTTGGTTTTGGTGTGGCTCATACAAATTCTGGCATTAATTATTAGTATTAGAGGTTAGCATCCCATTTAAATTCAAATTGAATTTTAATAACTAAATTTTAAGTTTTTAGAAAATTAATAACTGAAATCGAATTAAACTATATTAATAATTGAAATTATTTAACTATAATTTTTCAATTCAATTTCGGGTTATTAATTATAATAACCAAATTTTTAAAAGAAAAAAGGAAAAAATATACATTATTCAAAACTAACTAAAATAACCAAATTCATTTGTAATTGCAAAGTCACTAAACTACTATCCATCATCACGATTCACATTATGTATATAAGAATGATATAAAGTTGTAAATATATATAAGAAAAACAATAACCAAATAAAAAATTAGCTATTTGGTTATTAATTGATTTTTTGAAGCCAAATGTAAAAATAATCGAGCCATATTTTGTATTTAAGTTATGTCCAGATCTATTGTTCGATTATATCTAAATAATGTTCACCTGTTGTGTTTTATTCCATTTCAAAACAAATGTAACTAGTGTTATTCAAAACTTTTCAGCAAAAAATACAAAAAAAATGAATGATACATTAGGCAAATTTTAGGTAATTACATCGTTTAATTGTATTCTAACCTAATTTTAGTTGTTATAAATAGAACAACAACAATGTGGAGATAGGCATGGTGTATCACCTTTTATATTATTCTTATAAATACAGCTCTTACCTCACGTTTACCCCTACATTTATGATGAAGGTAAAATTAAAACACAATTCTCACACTGCTTAGAGAAAGCATCACTTTAACCCCTTATGAGGCACCAATCAACACAACCAGTAAAGCGCTGCAACAAAGTAAAATCTCCGTCTCCTAAAAATTAACAATAACAATTATTAAATAAGACAAAATTTCCATTAAGTCAAAAGAAGCTTTATTTGTATTATACTTATAATTGAAGTATATATCTACATATAAAGGAAAAAATTATCTGGATAATGTAAGACTGGATGAGTAACCAAACCCTTTTCCTTTACCCCCGTTTGGGTACCAAGACAGAAGTAAAAAACTTTGCCCCACCCCCAGAAGGCACTTACAAAGTTACATGAGATGAGGCGGATTTATCATCCTCAATTATAAAAGCCCTTATAATTTTTAAACATTTATTAATAATTTTTAAATTTTATAATCTATCTGCAGACAAAATTGCATTAAAGGACCGCCAATTATTTGAGAATTTTATCTGTCAATTTTTTATATAATAGTCAGAAGAGCCAATCCGAAATTTCATTAAAATTTCAAAAAACGATAGTATGACTTTCATAAATGCAACGCATTAAAGGACCGCCAAATATTTGAGAATTTTATCTGTCAATTTTTGATATAATAGTCAGAAGAGCCAATCCGAAATTTCATTAAAATTTCAAAAAACGATAGTATGACTTTCATAAATGCAACGAGTATTAGGTATGTATGCAATTAACAGTATCACTTTTGTAAATACAAGGGGTATTAGTTATGTGTACAATTAACAGGTAAAATACAAAGCACACTTTCATTTCTAGTGCATGTAGCACATTTGCCGTTAAAATTGAAGAAAAGTTGATGGGGGGGGGGGGCATTAATGTAAGTTTCGGAAAAATATAGGCATTTTTAACAAATTTTGAGAATTTAGGAACTAGTACTGACATTAGGCCTAAACATATGGTTTTCATAGGAAGAAAAACCCTTAGTATTTTCCCTCTACTTCATGTTATGTACTTTCGTGAGCTCTTCACTTTGCAGCATCCATTTATGATTCAATATAAGTGTATGTCCTTTAGGCCGACTTGCAACATGTTTGCCTGTGCTCATTTGGGTAACGACTTTATATAAAAAGTATTTATAAACATAAAAAACACAAGCACTGCAAAAAAAAAAGAAAAAGAAAAAAGAAAAAAAATACACACACACACACCCCTCTTAGTGTTTCGGCTACCAAAGATTGTTGATTGTTAAGTTTGGTGTATCCACACCAGTTTTGTTCTCAACCGTTGCTTTTGCATTTCATTCTCTTGCTGCTTTACCTGTATTGGATCGTTGACATCATTCCTCCTATATATTTTAAAACACGAAAACATGTAGGATCCATACAATAATTTTGAAACACACCATATTAAAGTAAGAGTTCAACACAAATAACTTACTATTAGGAAAGGTTTTGTAACAATCTAGTATACATAACTCTTTGACATGGTTGTGGTGAAATCACTTAACTCTATTTCTCTTCTCTCGCTAAACAATTCAGATCAGAACTAATGGAACGGGCTACACCATGAACATTGATACAACTTGCATGTGTAGTTTTATTTCCATAAGCATATGTTATGTTGATATCTTCCAGTAGTATGTTTGTACAAGGAATGCTTCTGCTGCAGTTCAAGCTGATTGCTTCCGTTTTGATTGATGTTCCTCGGATCCCAAAATACGAAATGTCACTCACTTTAACTGCAGATGTCTATTAACAAAGTTTAGCAAATAAGAGTGCAAGCAAATGTTGAGCATTAAATAGTTTTAGAAAAATTTGTTTAGCTTACTTCATTCTTGCAGACTTTGTGAGGGCAGTAGTACTGGTCGATTATAATCGGATTATCAGCTGCGTTAAACATGATCCTGGTGAAATTAATCCTCTTGGCGAATCCAGATCCTCCCTGTCAATCAAAATTCAGGAAGTACTAATCAGATTTGGTTTGTGTAATTTTCTTTTCATTTCTTTTTGCACCTTTTCCAGGCTTGACACATATTAGAGCTTCAAGTAGTAGGATTTCTCATTTTAACCCTTTCCTTTTTGAAATTTTTTGAAGTCCTTACCTGCCATGTTTTGATCCTGACTCCATTTCTAGTTTGATTAAAACTACAGTCACGTATGTGTATGTCTTGAACTTCATCACGCTTTCCAGCTTTCCCTAAACTCCCAATGCTGCAAAAAGAATACTCATCTTTGGTCTTTTAAATTGTATCTTAAGAAAAAAGAAAATTGAAAGTTGTGTTCAATTACGATACGAACCTTATCCCATGTCCAGGACCACATGCCACATTGGCGATATTAATATTGGAACAACCACCATTAACAGCAATACAATCATCTCCTAAAGGTTAATGTTACACAAAAATTGGTAAAAAAAACTTCTTATTTAAAGTGCTTAAAAGCATCCAAATAAGTAAGGTTAAATAACCTTAAATAAGAGATTAGAGAATACACAAAAATATGTTAAGTACCGGTTGATATGTTGAGGTGGTTAATAAATAGGTTGGTGCTTCCAGAAATGTCAATTCCATCCGTGTTGGGACTCTTGGGAGGAGCATTAATGTTTAGGTTAGTGATAATTGCACCATTACATTTGGTTATGGAGATGTGATTCTTTTGGCTATCTACGTGGTTCAATCCGTCCAATGTCATGTTCTGACAATCAGAAAATCGCAATGCCTGCAGACCACCATTGAATTGTTAAAGAAAGGGGCGATCTTTTGAACGATCAATTTATATGGAATTTTTTTCAAAATTATGTATATTCATCTTACAGTGGGTCGTTTGTTGTCATCAGTTGCCTGAAAATTAAGAAATGTGTGGGTAAGAGTTTCAAATGATAAATATAATATAAAAAGGGTAAATTACTTCATTGCTCCCTTATCTTTATTGCCAAAAATTTTTTGATCCTTTATCTTTTAAATGATACATTTTAGTTTCTTATCTTACAAAAAGAAGACACCATTAGTCCTTATCCTGTTTTCCACAAACTCTTAATGAAATATGCAGGTGATGTGCAATTGACGTGTATGACACGCCACATGAAGTGCACGTGGTCCGATTTTTAACGAATAAGCAAGAAAAATAAGTCTTTTTCAAAACTTAACCCAATAAAATCCATCTCCTCTTCCTTTTTTTTTTTAAAAAAAAAACCAAATAGAGGATATCTACTAGAGAAACATAGAGAACTTCATCCATGTTTTGGAAAGCTATTCTCAAGAATAACTACCTTTAAGGCATGTAATTTGGGGTTCTTTTAATTGGGTAAGGGGATTTGGGGTTCTTTTAATTGGGTAAGGGGAGGTGGGTTTTAACGGTTAAACTTCAAAAAAGACTTATTTCTATTACTTATTCATGTAAAAGCTGAGAGCACATGCACTTCATGTGTTTATCCCGTTAACAATTTGATGGAAATAAGGTTAGCGACTAACATTGTATCTTTTTAGTAGGATGAAAGACCAAAATGTCCCAATTAGGGCCCATTTGGATTGACTTTTTTCATAAGTATTTTTTTTAATAAATTTTGAAAAATAATTTTTTTTTAGAAGCTAAAAATTTTGGTTTTTAAAAAAAGTTGTATTTGAGCTTTTTCTAGAGTTTCATATTTTTTGGAAGTCAAATCAAATAGTTATTGCAAATTTAATGTAACTTTTTTAAGAAAAAAAAAGTGTTTTTTCTTAAAAAAAAACCAATCTAAGCAGATGGCAGACTAAAAAGTTTTTGGCTATAAAGATAAGGGATCAATAAAGTAATTTGCCCATATAAAAAAAAGGAACAACAACGTCTAAAATGCACTTTACTCCACATGTTTTGTCAAAGTCATATAAAATTTCATGTGTTTTAATACTTGTTAATACGTCTTATCCTATAAAGAATATTGTACAAAATATTCAATTTTTAGTTATTGTGCAATAGTTTTTATAGTATAAAGTGGTGTTAGCAGCATTTTTATAATACAAAAAGTACTAACGAGTTTTAAAACCACAAAATTTTATATAACTTTAACATAATACAAGGGGATAAAAAGGATTTTACTTAGAAAACAGCATGTACTATTAACTTACTTCCTTCCACCATGCAGAACCTTTTCCATTGATTATTCCTTGTCCACCACCTTTAACAACAAGACTATTAACATGACTAAAAGTTAACCAAGTACCCATGTCGCTGTTTTTGTATGCTGATTTGTCCATAGTTGCAATAATCTCTCCCAAAACCTGCCACAAATTTATTCAATGATTTTATTAATTATTTTTCATTGGTTTTTCCTTAAAACCTAAATAATGTTCTTTAGCTTATTAAAGTATTGTTTGGAAAATTTTGATATTATGAAAAATATAACTAAAACTTAACAACGGGGAAACTAACTTTCCAAACTAAAACAATTGGGTTGCACCATAATAAACAAATTAAATAAATATTAAACTATAACTTAAATAAAAATTAAATCACAATCAATTGATTGGTCTAGAGGCACATACACACACATATATATGTATATATGTATATTTGGAAATTTCATAGAAAAAGAAATATGATACAGTGTTTAATTTTCTTAAGAGAGAAAAAAGAAATAGCATTCTAATGCATGAATCCTATATATTTGCAGAAAAGTAATACCTCAAAGATAATGTAACGGCATTTGCATGGACCTTCAAATGTGGTTGGACTCAACAAATATGTCCTCTCTGCTGGGATGACTACTTTTGCACCTGCTACTTGGCCGCAAGCTGCCTTCCATGCGGCTATAAAAGCCTAGATGTATTATAATGTACGCAATGATTAGTTATGTAGCTTTACCGTCTATATTTGTCTTTGACAGTCTTTTTTGGGATTCAAAGGAATCTAAACGTAAATAATGCAATTTCTATATTTGTATGGTATTGATTTTGAAACCTCTTGCATCTAATATAAAAGATGTATAGTTAAATTACAAGACACGTGATTCTTTAACAATTATTTACTCAACCATGAGTGAATATAGGAGAAAATAATGCTATATATACAATTATTTACTTTGGAATCATCTTTATTTCCATTTCCCAGGGCTCCGTATTTGGTTACATCGAAAGTAGTAGAGTATACTTGCCCATGAGTTACAACTCTTGATCCTATTGATAGCATGCACAAAAGCAACCAAATGGAAAAGACTTCCTGCAATTTGTTAAGCAAAACAACCATTACAAACTTGACTACAAGAATAAGGGTTTATCAAGGGGAAAAAGAGAGAAAAGAAAGAAAGAAAGATATACCATTTTTTTACATACCATGAGTTAAACAGTCTCCAAGGGCAAAAAAAATGACAAGTAGAAAGAGAAGGATCAGGGTGTTGGATAAATTAAAATGAAAAAGAAACTAATTGATATGCAAAAAAAAAAAAAAGTCACCAGCAACACAATTTATTATAATCTTCGCTAGAAATAAGTGAGACTCAATATTTCAAAATAATCAATTAATCAATAGTTATTTTAGTAATAATATCTATAGATTAGATTGTCAATGAATTTCATCCCTATACTTTATGGATTCTAGTATCCCAATTTGTTACCCCAAAATCAGATGCTTTCAAGGTTTAGTGTGTTTCTTTATTTAATGAAGAGGAAAATGGATATGTAAGGTTTAATGATTTATTCTTGTAATTAATAGATTCCTTATATTCCATCCTTAAAGATGATATTTTACTATTAATTAATGCACTAGCTAGCTTTTTTTCTTAATATGCATTAGCTTGTTTTATCTTTCTTTCAACGATTATCTAATATCTAGTTCTTCTTATAATATTATTTATGTCAAGCATGGAAACACGATAATTAGGTCCATTTTGAATATATGTTACAACCTATCATAACGGAAGTACATAAAAAAGGAACACGACATAATACACTAGTTGTGATGAAACTTGCACAAATATGCATAACAATTATTGGTAGCATTTTTTATTTGAATAGTCCAAAAGGGTGTTTGAATTGACTTATCGAAATACTATTTAAAATAAATTTGATTTTAAATAACTTTTTTTTTATATTTTTGATTTTTAAATAGTTATGTCTTTGAATAAAAATTTTAGTTAATAAATATAGGAATGTTTCACTTTAACTTCTTCTCTCCCTCTCTCAATGCAATTATCATACATAATATATGGATAAAAAGATACATAATTTGGAATTACAAATCCAACAACGAGAGCTAATTATTTTCCAAAAAATGGCTCTTACGTTCTTGAGGTACAAATTCTTTACTTTTTCAGTAGTTTGACCACCTCTATTTGTTTGTTTTTAAGTGGTAATCATTCCATAACTCAGGTGAAAGTCGAAATGCATTGGAGAGTAAGACCATAAGTACTTCTGTCACGTATTGATAAGTTTTCTTAGCAGTTCATGGAAGCTTTTGTTGTATTTTATTTTTCTGATTAAAGTTTGAGTAACTACTGCATGATTTCTGGAGTATCGATGCTTTTGTCTTATTATTAAATCTCAAACAACCACCTATATTTATCTTCATCAGCATTCTTATCAACTTCAAACTTTATACTCAAGTCTTTTTTTAGAGCATGGGTCATTTCTGATCCCATATCACCTCTTAGAATATTTTTCTTATATGTAAGCATCAAAATCATCTTCTAATGTTGGTGAATATACTATCATATAAAGTTGGAGCCTTCTAATTTTACTCCTAAATATCTTTTTCTTTCTTTTGGTGAATATACTATCATATAAAGTTGGAGCCTTCTATTTTACTCCTAAATATCTTTTTCTTTCTTTTTTTGATGTTAACTTTGTGATGAAAATAATGTTAAGTATAATAAATAAATATAACCAATCAAATTCTTCACAAGTTTTAACTCTTAGATGAGGTGATAATTCTAATATGGTGTCAAAGTTTAAAAACCAAATGATCTCAGGTTCTAAACTCACAACCACCTCTTTAAAAGAAATATTAAATACTTGCAAGCTTTAAACAACTCACGCAGCATGTGAGTAGGCGTGTTTAACATAATAAATAAATAAATATAACCAATCAAATCCATTCTACAAGTTTAAGTTTTAGATGAGCTGGTATAACCAACCGAATCCTTTTTACAAATATTAAATTGTCCACATGTAAGTTTTAAACAACTCATACTACACGTGAGGGGCGTGTTAAGCATAATAAATAAATAAATAAATATAACCAACTGAACCCTTTTTACAAGCTTAAGCTTTTATATGAGGTGTTAATTCTAATAAATAATATCTCAGGCCAATGGGTGTACAAGTTGTAGAGAACGAAATGAATTACTAGAGAAATCAACTAACTATTTAATCAAGTCATTTGCGAATACGAGCTTAAGGTTTTATAAGAGGTGTAAATTCTATTAAATAATATCTCAGGCCAATGGGTGTACGAGTTGTAGAGAACGAAAGGAATTACTAGAGAAATCAACTAACTATTTAATCAAGTCATTTGCGAATACAAAGATGAAGAAGTGAGATTGAGGTTGTCATCAATAATGAAAATAGTGTCAATTTTTCTTTGGCAACAATTATCCCTTCTTTTACCCCAATCCAAAATAACAAGGGCATTGTTTATATATTCGTTCATATTTAATATAAACTTGGATTATGGTTTTGTGTAATGTTATTGATATTGATCTGATTACAAACTTTAGTAGTGTTCATTAGTTGTTTCAGATGAATTTTGACCATGATTTGGATGCTGACAGGGACGTAAGACAGTGATTAGTATGTGGGAATTGATTGAAAATGAAATGGCATTATTGACTCTCTTCTAAAACTTATAATTGGTATGAGGTAATGACTCAAAAATCCCGTTCTCGAGAGAATCCCATTGCCATGTTCATGGAAATAACCATTCCTGACAAACTCCATGTTCGTGGAATGAGATTTTTTTGTTAAAAAACTAAAAATATCTGTCAAAAATTAACATTTAACGTTTTATATCAAAAATAAAAAATAAAATTTAAAAATGAGAATAAAAAAATAGAAAGTAAAAAAATAATAATAATATAAAAAATTGAAAATAGAAAATAAAAAATTTTGAATTTAAAAATAAAATAAAAATAAAAAACAAAAATAAAGATCTTTACCTGATTATATATCCATACACACACACACACATATTATCATCATTATTATCTTTATTTAAGGTTATTAATCTAAATATACTTTATATTAGTATTGGTAGTATTTTAGTAATATTTTGTATAAATAATTTTATTACTACAATGCATATAATATCATAGTATAGTGATAGTCTTGGCTTTTTATATAAATCATTTCTAATAATATGCTAATATACTAATTATCAAATATAAATTTAGAATCAATATATTTATTCCTATCATCATTCTAGAGTATACCAAATATGGTATATTCATTACCAAGCTCATTCAATTCCTTTAACTCATTCTATTCCTCTCAAATTCATTCCATTATACCAATCGCCACCTTAGATGTTTCAAACTCGAAACTTTTGCCACTAACGAACAAGTAATAGTTCAAAGATCTCAAACATACCAAAAAACTAGTGGTCAAGTAATATGTATCTCACTTTCACTGTAAGTGGTCCAGTGATCAATTTCTGTTAGTTGTAATTAATTAGCCTTTGGTCTCTCTTAAAATAAAAAATTAAAATAAAAATAAAAACAATAAGTTTTTGATCTCCCTTGAAGTGAAAAAAAGAAAGATCTCAAGCAGAGTGTTTTTCGAATTTGGATCGCAAAGAAGAAGCATGATTCAAGTCAATAGTTTTAGGGTTGCAAAAAGATTGTAATCCCGTGGTCCCAGTAAAGAGCTAATAGCATATAACAATTCAAAATTTTTATTAGCATTTTTATCTTTTCTGTAGTTGCATATAGTAGGTTAACCATATAGCCTGCTGGCTAATTTATATGGTAGGACTGAGGAAAGGATGTGAGAAAATGGAAGGTTGAAGGAGATGTGGTTGACTAATTTCCCAAAATTCAGGGGAAATTTGTAGACAATTTTGAAACTCGATAAGCCAGTCAATTTGCCATTCTTTCCTGTTTTCCCTCTTTGCTCTTATTTATCTCGCGTTATCATCTTCCCTCTTCTCGGTTGCTAATATGTTAATTTGAAACTAATATCTACATTATAAATGATATGAAAAAGTCATATTTATATTGAACACTATTAGCTTAGATCTTCATTGAAGTATATTATTTAAAGTTAAATGTTATTGGTTAGACCAATATAATATAGATCTAGATACCTTTCACATTTTCTTATCCTTAATTGCTGGACTTAATTTGTATGGTATGAAATAGAAATTATTTTCATATGTTGAAATACAATAAATTGATCAAAGCAAAATACAATTTGTAAAGCTATTGACTATAAACTGTGATAATATCAAATTAACATTAAAACCCTTGCATTACAAGGGTCAAATACTAGTACATAAATAACTTCTCAAAATTCCTCTTTGAAAAAGCTCCAAATTGGTTTTTTGACTTTCTAAAAACTTTTTGAAGCTTTGACCTTTACCTAAAAATATTTTAAAGAGAGCAAAACAATTTAGTTCTCGTTTTCTAACGCCCCCATCTCCATCCTTGCAAGGGCCTTCTTCCTAACCTTCCGACACTCACAGTGGTAGAACAAACTTAAATTACTCAATTTGGTAGAACAAACTTAAATTACTTCACAAAGCTCGTCAAGTGATATAGAATGCCTCAATTACTTTCATATGTTGCACTCATGTTTTTTTCCATACAAAAAGCTTTTAATATCAGCATAATGCGGTTTTCTGTCATGATTTCCGAGGATGCAATGCTAATTTTATATTGACACTGCCAAAATGTGATGGCACGTATATAGACTGTAAAATGTCCAGAGAAGTCGCCAAATCATCGGAAAACTTTTAGCGTCAACCGCAGGATCTTGTGTATCTTTCGACCAGGAAAAACAGACATCAAAGAAAAAGAATCTGACTTGGTCAGGCTGACACAGATCTCACGTCGGTTGTGGGTTCCACAGGCTCGCTCAATCGTTCAATTTCATTCACATAAGGGTAGACTCTACATGCATGTATACTTGGTCATTCTCCCAGTTGCAATTTTTGCAAGGGAGCAACGTCGCTATGGCATGACATAGATGAGCGATGTCATTCTCAATCAGAATAGCAAGAAGTAAGATGGGTACATAGTGTACCAATGTTTCTTGGCAAAACGATAGCTCAAAGCAGCCAGCAAAGCCAGAGTTCTGACTAGCATATAATTGCGCACATTAAGATCTAATGAATAATGATCCAAGACAAAGTATAGAACATGCACAACAAAGCAAAGTATGCGACTGCAGATTTATCATTCATTCATTTCATGGCAAGTGAAAAAAGCGATCTATGTCTGTAGGTGCACGGCATGCATTTCTGCATGGAGAAACCTGCGCACTGTGTGCGTGTAAGATGAGAATCACGCATAAACTCATCATGAAATGTCGCTAAGAATTTAAAGGAACAGATTATGACATAAAAGTCAACAGAAAACCGACATTATAATTGATTGGATACAACACCTGAGGGAAACAGTTTTCGATCAGTCGTGGATTCAGTCTTCAGATACACGTACTTGTATATATCTACAGAAGCAGCACCTATACCACAGAAAAGAAGTGCAGTTGACAAAGCATTAGAACCAAAAAGTAGGAGAAACTGACCAAGCACATCAAACCAATTTGGGATGAGCAAGTGGTCATCTTCCAGCTGATACCACTCAGGGTATCTAAGCTAAACTCAGTCGTATTGTTTTCTCTCCTCTTGTATAGAATGGAAAATCCGAGCAGCAGCAGATTCTGTTGCTGATCTGCCATTGTGAGGCACGACTCTGATGACTCGTGCTGTTTGGTCACCCTTGTGATGCCTGGGGCTATCACTGGGGACTTCAACGACTGGAGATGTGGGAAAAAGAGGAAGTGGATTGCTCCTGTCTCTGGTATTATCTATTCCCTCTCCTGTTCTTTCAGTCGGACTGCTTGCAGTGCTGCCTTGTAATTCACTATCTTTACGTACATTCAACTTCAGAGTGTGCCCATCGGCTCCACTCTTCCGGCCTCGGAGATCAGATGAGTTCTGATGTTTTACACTGAAGTTGGCTCCCCCACCCGATAACTGGCGTTGCAAACCTTGTGTGTTGAACTGACTAATTTGTTCAACAGCATGACCTGACATGGCTTGATTCATAACTTGCATGCCATATGGAGGGAAGTAGCCATGAGGCCCAATTGAAGGGACGAATGTCGGGACTCCCATTACTTGATATTGATGATGAGGAGCAGGAACTCCATAAGCTGGAGGCAAAAAGTTATTCATCACTGGAGTTGATCCTGGAGGTCCACAGCCTCCACAAACTGGATTGGTGAACCCAGGCCCAAGGTATGGCTTGTATACTAGTCCTTCAGAAGGAGACATCACGGGGACCAACCACTGATGCCCTTGTGGTTGATTGAAACCCCATGGACCCATATTAGGGTCATTAGCTGTGGGTGTTAATAGAGTATTTCCAGCAAATGTTCCGTAATTTATGGGCTGGCCACCATTTTGCACAGAAGATTGAGAAGCCTTCCCCACTGTGTTTTCAGCAGAGAATTCCATTTTATTGTTTGGCTTCTCAGATTTGTGCTCAGAAACATGAGATGATGCTTTACCAATATATTCAAGTGGCAGTTTCTTCACAGAGGAGACTTTTATAGGTCTTCCCAAATAAGCATTATCGTCCAGCAAAAGATGTGGAGACTTTGCAATTAGTCTTTGTACCTGTTACAGATATCATGATTGATGACTTCAAAGAGTTCAGAAATAAAATCCAACCCAGAAAATATGCAGAAATAATACTTGAAACTCCATAGTTGATATGCAAATTTAATACTTGAAACACCATGGTTACCTTCATCAATCTATGCAACTCGAATACTTGAACAGCAAAAACTCTTTGTTGACTGTAAATTGTAAAAGGCATTTGATCAAAACTCATGTAAAATATATCATGATCCTTGAAACCAATAAATATTGAACCACAAATCCCAACATAATTAGAATTGACCTAATTAAATCATCTGACTGATGTAATACTGTAATATTACGCAGATGTTTAAAGGAATGCCCTTTACTGATGTAAGGGCCAACTTCATCAGCATGTTTAAATAAATTATCCACTATAAATTCAATGAATTACTCATACAGGAACAAGCACAAGTGCAACTCGTCTCCTGGTCAGCATGCCACATCTGTTCTATATCTGTGAGAGCTTCAGAAAGAAACTGGTAACAGCGGAAACAGAAAATGCAGAATTTAGAGGGCCTTACTCATCAAACATGTTTAATACAATGATACCATAATTCAGTTTTTTCCTGTAGCTATTCTAACCATAAATAATATATATATGTAACATCAGTGGAAAATAAGCTCTTCAGATTCAGACAGCATATTTCCCTATAAGAGAACGATCAGCCTCAAAAGCATACCCTTGATTTGTCTTTTCCGTTCTAATGTATAAGCTCAAGAGGAAGAAACATCCCAACCTTTTGAAACACAAATATAAAGCTTTCATGCAATGTAGAACCACCCGATGACTTTATACTTCAACAAAGGTATAGACACTTCTTGAAAAGTGGAACACATGATATCATTATCTACTCATAGCAACACCGAAAGGATGAGGTATCTGGCAAGGCTAAAGAATGGCGGAGTTAAAAGCAACTTAACTTAAAAGTCCAAGGTGAAAAAGGAAACGAGCACTGATGATTCAATTTTCTATGAAGCAAAACACCTACAGCATATTCACAACTTAAAGCCTGAAATCTTATTCATATTTTAGCACATTGCTATAGCCACAAAAATGGAGGTATAAGAAGGGTTCTTGACTCTTGATGTCCTAAGTGAGCCCTTGCATTACAGGTGATAACTATATTTTCACTGTAACCAAACACCTATAGCATATCCACAGCTTAAAGCCTGAAAATAAGCCATATCTTACAACGTTTTTCTTAGTGTTCAAAGCAATTCCCTTTCATTGCAGTGGGAGCTGGTCATGTTTGGCTATGCCCAGGGAATTCTCATAACAAGATCAGCAATGCGTAAGTTTTCCTCAATAGCACCAAATCAAAATGTCAAATCATGAATAGATAAAGAACAGTCAAAAGTATCAGTCGTTCTCTGACAATGAAGGGCCCTAAAAACCTGCTAACTTAAGTTGCTAAACTGCAGAAACAATGTTCACAAAGCTGTTCTGTCACTAGATATACTTTTAGACTATAGTTCTACCTTAAAGCATGCTTCCCAAATAGAACATTTGAAGCAATTGCAAGGTCCTCAGAATAAGTACCAGAAACAGCTTCATGAAATCTAAAAAGAAATAAAAAGACTAATGTTGGTGAGAATCAACGACAAGATCAGCAATCTCTAAGATTCTCAATAGCACTGAATTAAAATGTCAAATCACAAATGTAGAAAGAATTATTTAAGTATAAGACCTTCACTGACTATGAAGGCCCAAGAACCCACACACTGTAATGCTGAACCGCAAAACAAAGTTCACAAATCTATTTCAGAAAGACTTTTAGATTTGCTTCTAGAATCTAGATCATTTTCTATCAAAAGCATGCTCTGCACTCAGCCTTGTTCTCATCAACATTTTAAAGAATTACAAGGTCTCAAACATAATATGCAGAAGCAGCTGCATGAAATCACAAAAGAAAGACAACATGCTTCATGTGAATAACAATCAACCACAAATCTGATAGATTTCTACCAGCATGTTGGCAAGCAATCCTCTGAGACACATGAAACCTGCATCAGATTGGAAATTGCAGACTTGTAGCCTAATCTTATTTATCATTCTGTCCCCCCTCCACCTTCCTTCTGAGACACACATAACATGCACATATTCAGTCAGCCGAGTGGTTCAGAGAGAAGTAACTTGTCCTTCACATCAAACATACATAGCCGTAATAAGGTATAAGACATTTTAATGGTAGCACAGAGGGTGCATTTGTATGTCATGTCCCAGATAATTGAGAAACTGACATTTTGGACATTGTATTGCTGCTTCCGTAGAATTTGAATAATCAATGCCAATTCTCTCAAAGATGGTGAAGACAGAACTGAAATGAATTAGGGCATTATCAGCATTTCATCCACCGAAACCACAGAAGATCACATTTAGTCCTAGCATAGAAGCCACACCTTAAATTGCACAGTTATTAACCATCTATTGTGCCCCCCTCCCTTTCATCCCCCCTTTCTCTCCTTCCTAGGGACCCCCACGGTCAGGGCAGACAAAAGGAAAAGACATGTAACAGAAAGAATCACTCTGGCGCAAACCATATTACAAAGAGTAACTAGGATCTTGCAAGAACATCTATTTTGAAGCCCCAATACATTTGAGATTTCTTTAAGAACAAACACGGACTGTTGAGGACATAAGGTTGGATCCTGGAGCAAGAATTCTAACAAAATCTGTAGACAAAAACCAGAAAAAGCTAAATAGCCACATTGTGCACTAATACTCAGAAAACTGCAAAAATGTAGATAAGCAGAATAACAAGGTCTGATGATTATGGTTTTAAAGCTCTTGAACAAAGCATCTTATATTATTAACCATTCTGACTTTTCAGGCAGATAATAGTTGCTTTTGATCTTTATTTGGCTCATCTCATTTTTCAGGTAGATAATAGCTGCTTTTGATCCATATCCCAAATAACAAGTCCACTTTTTGATTTGGTAAAAAAGACTTGTGCATACATAAACTCATTTGAAATGAGTGTAACTAAGTATGTTGGTAAGATGTTGAACTTTCAGATTTGACAACAATAAGAAAGCCATTCACAATAAAATTGGTAAACTACAAATAGATATGTGGGCGTTCAAATTAAGTTGTAACACTTCATCCTCAAAATCCTGTCCGTATTCCATACGTATCACCACCTTTTTTACTTCCCAACAATTCCCTCATGAAAACTACATTGCAAGCACAACATAAACGGCAATATCCTACCACCCCACCTCGCAAGAGTTGGGTTGGGGTGGGGTTTTTGGCATAAAACTCCTAACCAGGGCAGAGTCATCTTTTTTGCCCTCTGCCATGGTGCAAGGGTAGAGCAGGGGATAGGGGTTTATCTACCCCGCACTGGTATATATGTATATCTCTTATTTTTATTATATTGTTATATATTTTTAGTATAAAAACATTAGATCATTATAGATCTCTTTAGTTTAATGGTCAAAATTGACTTATTTTTTATACGTCCTAACATATTAGTATTTTTAGTGTTGTTTAAGTTTATTTTTATTTTTTCTTTTAAGAAATAAAGAATTTTATTAAAAGTAAAAGGGGGCGAGAAGCACAGACAAAGGTATAAGGAACGACTCAATTTTTCTATACAATCTTGTAAACTATTTCCATCATCTTATAGAAAACTATTTGTCCAAAAACAAATATGATGCGAGGAGCACCGAGAGAGGTATACACTAATTCTCCATAAACAAATACGACGCAAGGAGCACCGAAAGAGGTATACACTAACATTTAAGATGTCTATACAATTTTGTAAACTATTTCCGTCATCACATACAAAAAATATTTGTCCAAAAACAAATATCATAAAGCACAATAGATTTTAGAAAAAGGAAGAGAAGATTCCTTTTCATCAAAAGCTCTAAAATTCCTCCTTTTTTAATATATTCCAAATGATGGCAAGAGGGAAAGTGCGGACGGTTTTCTTCTCATGCTTAAAGGTCTTTTTCCCACTCCAAGATGCAATCTCCTCCCTCAGGGACATTGAAGTAACCCATTGAACACAGATATATCAAGTGCCATCTCCCAAATACTTCTTGCCCAAGCACAACTAAGCAAAAGAAGATTTACTGTTTCTAAATTAACTATACAAAAATAACATCTATTAACAATGATTTTAACTCTACTTTGGAGATTGTCCAAAAAATTTTACATAGAAAAGTTTGTAAAGGATGTTTTGTCTCTGTTGCACCAAATTAACTTTTCCTCCATGTGCCTAACACTAAGGTAACAATATTGGTGGGGTGGAAGGATATCACTAATGATCATCCCACTTTATAAATGAATCGGAAATAGAAACACGATTAAAATGCAACAGTAGGGAAGGGGGCAAAGAGAACATATACATTCTATACATACTAAACACCTCCAATTTTCTCGTTTGTCCTTTGTACTACGCAAGGTCCAGGGTGGGTTATAGAAAGAGACAAGGCAGTAAGGATCTGTGCTGTTTGCAGAAAAATCATTCTAGAGAAATGAAGAACAATCTTCACTTGGAAGCTAGCCGGGGAAACACTAACAGCTATAGTTTACATATTACTGGGTTTACTAATCAATCACAACTCTTTACTCACTGTATGCTATTCTGCTTGAGTTCCTCATACTTGAGACCAAAATTGCAAAAACATTACAGTAGTTGAGGTGACAAGGATACCAAAAAACTAATCATCACAGAAAATAAATTAACCAAATTCCAGTTCCTGTCCCTAATTGGCGAACCATGTAAATAGTTGCCAATATGCTGAACTAGAATGCCAGGGGCAGTTAACAAAATGCCTCAGTAATTGACAACAGCATATTTTTCTTTGACTGAAAGATAGTTATATCAGTTCATACTTTCCTGATCTTTTTCACAAAATCTTTTAGTGCCTTTTAAGTATGCAATAACAGTCCTAAATGAGCATTTCAGCATATTGTATGCAGGAAATGGAAGCTACCAACTGAATACACAACCCAGCAAGACTATGTAATGCATACTCAGTTGTCCACCTGAAAGATCATACATGGAAACAACACCTCAATGTTTTCTTCCAGAGCGTATGTCATCAAATAGGCACTTTAAACTGAAGCCTTTAACATGCAACGCATTACATCAGCTACAGATGAGCTTGAGGAGCTTACTTGACAATAGCTCTTCGAGCTTTCCAGAAATGTTTCTGACCCATAATCCCTACAACATCATCTGGAGATATATCCACTCCAGATACAGAATCCACCATTGAAGTTTCAGAGGCATCATCTTCCGGGTCCCCATTGTTTGTCTGCAATGATTGACATCTCCTGTCTTCATGGGATTCAGTATCAGTTACAAGATTCCGCTCTTCTGGTGCAAAATTCCTCGTTGACATGGAAGAATCTTCATGATTTCTATCAGTAGATTGGATACTGTGAAGATGACGTCTTCCAGAGCCTCGTTGTTTGTCAGTTCTTTGCTCTGGCTGTATAGAATCAGTCTTCTGTAATCTGCCATAGTTATATGAAGGGTCATCTCTCGGTTCAAAGGAAAATGACGTATCGGCTATCTTTATTGGATCTCTGGCCTCAGTCTTTGACTGTGAATATAAGACAGCTTCATCTACCTTCCTACTACCTACCACGCCCTTTGTGTTATTTGTGTTTTGCTTCACATTCTTTCCTGTAGTACCAATCTGTTTTGGATCCTCATTGGCAGCAATTTGATGCATGATTGCATAATTAGAATGAACAGGGCAGGAGGGGGAGAGTTTTTCTCTGTTCACATTATTGTAATATTTACCACAATCCTGACCCCCTTTGGAGTGAACAAAGATAGGAACCCTAAGATCATCTTCATCTGACTTCTTTTTCTGTCCAACGTGTGCCGAAGAAGCACTTGGAACAAGATAGTTACTAGGTGGCTTCTCGGCAGGATGTCTTGAAGGAGGCACCTGAACCGGGCAAATCGTACCCATTTCACGTTCATTCCCCTGCAAGTACAAGTTGTTCATAACAAGAAGGGGAAATCTGTTTACTGTTAGATTCTGTTCAAGCTCGTCAAACCAATTTTGCAAATATGAAATAAAACTAAACAGATCCAGAAACAGGGAGCAATAATCATAGTTCTCAAAGCATGGACGGCATTGTGAATCAGAGTATCATTTCCGAATTGTGAATCAGAGTATCATTTTCCGAATTGTGAATCATATCAGATTATGGATAATAATGCCTCGGTGACATTTTTTGAAATAGACTGAAAAATGTTTCCTTGTGTGAAGCAGACCGGTAAAAAAGGCTAAGAGGAATTTATGGTTCCTTTTCTTTCAGAATAACACCCTAGCTGTAGCATTCTACTTAACTATCAGTGTTATTTTTCTTCCAAAAAGTAATTTAACATCATCTGTAACTTGGGCGCATTGGCAGCAGCTTTATGAGTAGAAGATGGGGATCCGATTTTTCTTATTCTGGTTAGCAGACCTTCTCTTGAGGTTTTAACAGTAAAGAAAAAAAATGAAAACAAATGCATAAAATAGTAATTTTAGAATTCAGGGTTTTTCCCCAAACCCATATGCAGCAAAGATGTGAATTGTGTCAACACAGTGAATCAAACAATTCAAAGGGATTTGATGTGATTCAGCAACAATTCGTGTACAATTTCAATAAATAACCAATTTTTATTGTTATGCTCCTAATATTAAACTGAATTGTTTAATTTTGACAACTGCGGCTACAACATTAAACCCCAACTCAACAGAAGCCTGAGCATGCTGCTGGTTATACTATCACCAATTAGAGATTAGGTCTATCTTGATGAAAACATCTTCTAGGATATAACAATAGACAGATGGGATAACAGAGATCCAAGTCACGCGAGCTAACTTGATGGCCATGCTACGTGGTTTAGGCTCGAAACTAAGAAGCATGAAATTTGGTGGCTTGAGTATATCGCAAGGCTAAATAACAAAGTTCATGAAAAAGATCAAGATACTTCTTCTGTAAATTTTGCACTTGTACAGACTTGATTATTTCCATTCTTCTTGTTACATCTTATGATTAAGTCATCGACTAGTTAACGAGTAAGGCTTAAGAAAACTGCAGCCCCTTTCTCCTAACATATATCCCTTACGGAGTCTAGTAAAGGTAATACAGTAGCAATATCATGGTTAGTGAAAGCACAGCCTATTTGGAGATGTAAAGTTAGGGATGCAGGTTTAGTTTCAGTATACCTTCAGGTCTAAGGGGCAGTACCCTTGCTAGTTCTATGTTAAATGTTCTAATGTTCTGGTTTTAATCATATTTTCTTTCAGCGTCAAAGTGTCAAAAGTAATTTAGTAATTACAGGTTTTGCTAGAAATAAGTCACAACCGCAAGCTTTGATTCCAATGGCCATATTAGACACTTAGCAATTAATCGAAAATATTCTACTTTCAAACTAATTTTCAATCACAGACTCCATTTCCATCGCTCCAATACGCCACAGAGGAAAAAAAACTCGATTCTGCGGAGCTTACAAAGTTCTGCTAATGCTTAAAAAGGTAAAACAAGATAATAAAGAACCCAAAATAAAAAGTCTCAAAATAAAACTAACAAAAACTATTCTTACTCTAACTACATCAATTCTTTCCCTGTACTAAGTTAAACGAACTGTGCAACTAGATCTACAAACACTGAAGAGCTTTAAAGAACGATCAAGATATCAATAAAACTTTAGAATATATATAATCACACGTGTAGTTAACTTACCTGGCTTGAAGAAGAAGCAGGAGGCACACAATTCGCATTGTTATTGTGGTTAAGGGGCATCATCCCAGGCCTATTAAATTTCTGTGAAGGAATACTCAACTGTTCATACAAAGCCATCTTGTTCCTTGGTGGTGCCCTTGGCCCTCCTCTCTCTGTATCATTAACATGCAATCTTGGAAACATTGGCCCCATAATTTTCTCATCATCTTTTCCTCTCTTCATCTTTTGAACTCCTCAACTTTTTACAAGACCCCCAATCTAACAAAAGGGAATTGCTTTGACACGAAACTCTCGTTATGCGCACCGTGAGTCGAAAAAGTACTATTATTCTATCAAAATCAACTTCCAAGAAAGCCCAAACTTTACCCAAAAAGAAAAACCCAGATGAGAAAACACTTTTGTCTCGCTAAAAATTTGTGAAACTAAAGCAAAACCCGTGCCACGAAACTCTCGTTGTGCAAACCCCGAGTCGAAAAATATTACTATTCTATGAAAAACAACTTCCAAAAAAGCCCAAAACTTTACCCCCAGAAACAAAACCCAGATAAGAAAACGCTACTCTCTCGCTGAAAATTTGGAAAACTAAAGCAAAACCCGCTTGCAATAGGCGAAGATTCCACAAACACAAGCATCAAAATTGAGTCTTTCCTCCAAATATCATCTTCAAGAAAAACCCCTCAAAAAATGTAAAACCGTACTTTAAAATTCAAGAAAATTGGAAGGTTTAATACAGAATCTCACCTGAGGGTGGAGACATAAAAGATCAATTAAGTGTGTGTTTGTGTGTGTGAAGTGGGGAGGGGCCAAAAAGTGAAAGGTTGTGGACCCAACATTATTGGATAGGAGCAAAAAGAGAGAGCCTAGAACCTCCCAAATAAGATAGTTGCAATAAAAAAATAAAGCATGGGGAGTAAAAAGACCAAAAAAGAAACATTTTATGAATATGATATAATTGTTTTGCCAGTTGTTAGATTTGATTTCTTCACTTTGATTGCACAAAACCGGAAGACTAGTCGAGGGTTAGGTTTCTTTTGTGGTTTAAAAATGACACGTAAGCCGATGGAGACCATTTTTGCAATTAGTGATCACATTGAGTTGATCTTGGATTGATCGTGATCTGATCCGTTAAGGATAGGTTTGGATTCACCTTTTTTTATATGAAATAAAAAAAATATTTTTATAATATTGAATTAATTTTAAAAAGTTTAAATTTAATTTTTTGAAAGTCAAAAATTTTATATTTTGTAAAAAGTATTTATTAAAAAATTATAGAAATAATGCTTAAAAAAAGTTAATTCAAAGGAACACTTAATTCTTTCCTCCTTATCTATTTTTGCAGCAAGTATAATATTAATTAGCATGTAAATTTGCGGATAATAGTGGGTGTTATATTTTTTAATTTTATAGTTTTTGTGGATAAAATAATAATTATATTATATATAACTAAAAGTAAGCCAGTTATTTAGATATATATATATATATATATGTGTATATGCATTGAAGGCATAATTTTTTCGTAAATGTTTATAAGATTTAGAATTAAAATAATAAGAGTGAAAATATTAATTTATTTCTTGAATATTTTCATGAGGGCTTGCGTGACAATTTAGGATTATAATGATAAGTGGTAGATAAAAAGGAGAGCGGTGAAAGGAGGTGAGAGACTATAGTTGTACTTCTTATATAAAATTAGTGCATATACTCTCGCAATATCACGGGCAATTAAGTTATATATTTTCTTTATTGTGTAATTTTTATGTTTTAAATAATTAATGGTAAAATATCAATAAATTTAATTGGGAAAAAATTGTCAACTTATTGAAGATATTTCTAGTTTCAAGTTTAAATATATATGAGATTTAAATTTTTATTCTTTAAACCTTAAGTTCATCGATTATAATTAGGAAAGAAACAAAATATAAAAAAACAATTTGAAAAAGCAAATAACGGGTATCGTGTTGAAGAACTATAATGCATGATAAGAAAAAACACAAAATATATATATTAAAAAAAAAGAAACAATTGAGAATTTATACATAGCATATAAGTTAGATATACACATAGACAAATAAAAAAAAGAGAAACATTTTTATGCTTGGAAAGGTGGCATGCTCAAAAGCATTTTAATAGATAGAATGATGGAGAAGAACGTCAAAATGAGTAAACGGTCCCCTCAAAATTATTTGAATTCTGTACTACTTATTCTACTAATAAATTCATGAAATACCATTATCTTTTATGCATAATGATGGAATAAACATTTCACAACAAAAATTTTTATTGGTTTAAAGTCTAAAAGATTATGATTTCTGATGATACCAAATCTTGATTCAGCTTCTATCATATGTGATTGAATTAACAGGCTTATATGAATAAACTAAATTCATTCTTGTTAACATTAAAGCATGTGTTGGAATACATTCTTCGCATATGAAAAAAAAAAAAAATTTAAGACTACCTTATAAGATCTTGGTATATTCTTCATATTGACCGATTGGGTTTTATGATGGAACCCTAGTATTTCCTAACATGTGTTAGAGCTAAACTTTTGGTCTAGTTTTGCGCTGCACATATCTATTCATGTGTGACCCATCTCTTACTGTTTAGCTCATGTAAGCTTTTGATTCTTAGTTCACGAGATGTATATTTTCAGGTTTAGTTCGTTGGAGCTAAATCTTGTTCTTGTTCTTGGTTCTTAATTCAGGTTATATGTGATGAGTATTGAAATACATTACTTCCAAATTCTATGTGAAAAAATAATAAAATTTTGATGCCTTCAAGTTTAAAGACTTGAAAAACGACGTGGTGTTATAAGATTGAGAAGAGATGACAGAAGATGCAGCTGCACATGTATATACTTGTTGAGGAGTATTTTTTGTACAACACTTGTACATCCAATTTCTTGCATTTTGATACAGTACTCTTAGGCTCTAATATTGGATTGTAAGAATCTTTCCTCAAGATAATGAAATAGGCCTACCATCTACTTTGTTTGAAACTTATGTATGTCTGGTCTGCACATGTTTACCGTTGTATCTTTGGTTGCCTTAAGGCGAAAATATGCTGTTTTTTCTCCATCAAATCATCAAAAACGCTTCCGTAATTTCTAACTTACTGAAAAACAATAAAGAAAAGTCTATTCTATAGCTATTATTTCATTCACCAAGTACAATGGCATTTCTGCTATTGAGCTTCAAATCCATTTAGTTTCCAAGAAAAAAAGGCATGCGTGACACCAATGACAATATAATTTTCTTCTCACTGTTTGATTCTGATGCGATCCAGCAAGCTTTTGCCATCGAGTTTGCTTGAAATAATCAACCTCAAATAGTCCTCATGTTCAAATGCCACATATTTCGCTCCATTTTCCTTCACTAGATTAGACAGTGGACCGATCTTGGTTCTGATGTTTGGGCTGTGAAATGCAGCAACTGATAAGTCTTTCCTTTTGGAAGTCTACAACAGCTCTGTGCTCAATGCTACTATATTCACCATTGGTCATTATCTGTGTACGAATAATCAAGGGATGTAAGCAACTACTTGAATTTTTCAAGCATTACACGACTAACATGAACAAGTTGTGCATACTGATCAAATACCTCCATTATGTCACCAATGTTGAGAATGATTCCTCCAGCGATGGGTTTAATTGGTACCCATTTACAGTTTTTCTTGATTTGCAGGCCTGGAATGTCGTTAACTTGAACCAGTAGTGTCAGCCCTGTAGCATCCGAGTGAGAAGCAAGGCCAACAACTCTGTCTGCAAGCAAACAAGGTGGATAATAATTCATTCTCACCCCTTGTGTGCATCTTCATACATGTTGGTGAGTTTCTGGGAGTCGATTCCAAGGTTTATGGCCATCAGTCTAAGAAGGCTGATTGCTATCTTATGCAGCTCTTCTGAGTACTTGTCCAGTGTTGATCTGAAACAAACCAGTGTAAAATGTTCAATGCCATAAGTTCAAAAGCGCTTTATGGAATTAGCAACGAATTGTTAAGGATCTATTGTTGTACCTGAAAGAACTGGGAGTGGTAGGCCAGAATCTCATGTTTCTGTGAGACATGGGGCGTGGCAAGAGGAATAACATGTCCCCCCACTCGAGCTTTTGATCTTCAGATACAACAAAGGCTTGGCCATAGCCTTCAATGTTATTTGGTAATTGACCATAGGCCATCTTCTCCTCTAGTGGCAGCTTAAAGAATTCATCTATGTCCACCTTCATTTTGTTAATTGCTTCTGTCGTGCCATGATTAATCAACTGTTTAACATCACAACTTCACTAAATTAACCTGTTTGTGCTTCTGCTTACATATAGTGAAATATTGCAGGTCTTGAAATTTTATTGGTTCCCTGTATAACAGCAATACAGGCTTTCTGTAGAAAAATTACTCGTCCAGACAGGTTCAATAACATAAACTAGCCTGTTCTCGTACCTGGAAGAAGCCCCATTCCTTACACGTGTTGTGAAGTTTTTCCATCTCATGTGCATTGTCTAATTGATGTGCAGAAAACTTGGCCATGTCAATTACTGGTATCTGCATTGATTCATCGATGGAGACTTCACTGAGCTCCATTTCAGGCCTGATATACTGATCAGGGATGTCTTTCAAGTGCCGGGAAGCTAGCTGTTGTACATTTTCTACAGGGAGTGAACCACCATACTCCTTTCTGCTACTTGCATCTGGATCCATTTACCCAAAATATTCCTAGTTGGCTATGGCTCAAGCTTTTCTATTACTCAGCTCCACTTTTTTCCTCCTAGTAAACTTGGGTTCTCATAGTTAGGTAGCGATGATGATTGAGGACGGCCAGGTCCTGTTTTCAATCAACTGCCACCTAAGCTTTGTCCCTTTTCCACATATTATATAGATTCAACTAGTTGAGACATTGATGTTTAACGTTATTGGGTTGAGACTTCCTATTCTTGATATTCACGATGCTGTTTGATTTTTGATAGGTCTTGGCAAAATCATGAGACTTACTTAGATAACTCTTTCTGTCTTTTGTAAGATTCTTGTTTTGCTGAGCGGTGTAGCCTGTAAAGATTGCCTCAGGACAGTTCTTGAACTTTGGGAGATCCGGGGACCATTTTGGCTTTATATATGATGGTTACCTCTTATATTATTAAACAATAAACTTGTGCATTTTGGCGGATTAGTGAACTCATTTCACATGGACAAACTATGATATTCATACTTAAATTTTAAATGCTGAGTGAAATCTAAAATCGAGACTTTTGTTATGTGGCTGCGCCACTGGCAAATTGTGGATAGATGGCGAGCACGAAAGGTCCTCGCTCCAATTAAGATTCTTTTGACTGTTCACCTAATTCTATTTGTTCTACTCATATTTTTTTTGGGTAGATGGTACAGCAAAAATCAAATTGATGAAATGAACTGAAAGTGAATTATGATTAATGCAATTGGACTAAGGGATATGGACCTTTCCTCTTTCTCTCCTGCTCCATTTTTTTCTTTGAGACTCACGATCCTCATTGACATTTTTGTGTGGAATTTGCATTGCTTTGTATTCATGTCAATGAATTATCTTTTGTAGCCCACATGTTGACATGAAGCGTAAAGTAACATATATGTCGTACGTGAAGCAATTTCTATTGGTGTTTGGAAATGAATTAAATTACAATAATATAATGTTATAATCCTTTCACAATTATTAGTTTAATAAATTACTTCTGATTTGAACTTTAATAACTCCAACCACTACTTGTATCCCATGATTCATTGAATGGGAAGAGATTTATTTTGTCCACCTTTTGATAGCTTTTTTGTTACTTTTGCACAAAATTTAAAGTGATTTGAGAGTCTAACAAATCTATACTCTTTTATTTGTTATGTTCTAAGGTTTGTCCTTATTCATTTATTTATTTATTTCATATGCTATATTCATGACACAACACTGTATAATTTGGTTTTTCTGAAAGAAACATATAAACTAATCAATATAAAATAATGGGTAGCGCTTAAAATAATGTTAAATTGTGTCAAAATAAAGAATGACGACTGTGGATGTAGGTAATACCAAGTTTTAGCCTTTATTTTTAGTTTTAATCAGTGAAATAAACCTTATTGGAAATGAAATATTTGTTTGTTATAAATTTCATTAAAGTTGTGTTACTTAAAATTGTTGAACCTGTGCAGCAAAAGGCCACGTCCTTATGACCAGGAAAAAAGAAAAAAAGACTGCCACCAACTCACCAAAATAGAGCGGCTTTTTAGAGTTGGCCTAATACAAAACTCAAAAACATAAGTGATCAACATGATCGAAAAATGTAATTGATTCCTTTCGACACTCGTGGTCTTTTAAGGCATACAATAACCGAACAGTTTTTATTTATGATAATACACAAAGGTCTCTGATGCAGGTATCAGAATGTCTGTTATTGAGCCTACAATCTTATTTAGGGTCCAAAGGAAAAGCTTTGTGGGGCACAAATAAATGAGAAATTTGCTTCTCACTGTTCGATTCTCATGCGATGAAGCAAGCTTTTCCCATCGAGTTTGCTTGAGAAAAGCATCCTCAAATAATCCTCATTGTCTACTGTTGAATATTTTGCTGCTTTTTCCTTTACCAGTTCAGGCAGAGGACCAATCTTTGTTCTCAAGTTTGGACCGTGAAATGCAGCAATTGAAAGTCTCTCCTTTTCAGAGTTTGCCATGGCTCTATGCTCAATGCTGCTATATTCACCATTAGTCATTATCTGTGGAAAGAAGAATCAAAAGAGCTTGGATCAGATGTACAAACCAAGGCAATCTTGGATCTTGTCTAGCAACTGGCAAAAAGATATTGTAGAAGATTATGCGGAATTAGGCATGAAAAAAAGATAAAAAGAAAAACAATAAAAACGTAACGCAGATGGAGAACTAAAAATCTTCCTGAAACGTTATTTGCTTTTTCATTTCAAATAGAACAATTCTCTGAATCAAAGAATGGTCGACAATTTCAAGGTATATTGTATCTTGCTGAGGCTGAAAAATCCAAGAAAAATTCCTATATCCTCGATTCAATGGAGAGAAATAAGTTTGGACTCAGGTCAGAGCGTAAGCTAGCGATACTTTCGGCTACTGGACTTTAGCCATCTTGGGTGCAGCATTTGGGCTGCTTCGCTTAGCAGCATGACGGTTGGATTGCTCTCCCACAACCCTGTTTTCATGGTTTAGACTGCTCCTATTTGGTTCTTGAAAGCAATAGAAAGCACACAGTTTTCACATGTCAAGGCATTATTAACTCAAAAAATTACCTCAGTTATGTCGCCAATGTTGACGATGATTGCTCCAGGAATGGGTTTAATGGGTACCCATTTATCCTTGTGTTTGATTTGCAGGCCTGGAACATCATTGACTTGAATCAGCAGTGTCAACCCCACAGCATCTGTGTGCGGAGTGATGCCAAGAACTTTATTTGCCTGCAAACATGGTGGGTAGTAGTTCATTCTTATCCCTTGGTTACCATCTTCATACATGCTGTTGAGCTTGCCTGAGTCGATCCCAAGGTTTATGGCCATCAGTCTAAGGAGCCTGATTGCCACGGCGTGCAGCTCTGCCGAGTACTTGTCTAGTGTTGATCTTATAAGAGCCAGTTTGAAACGATCACATGAGTTCAAACGCTTATTGGTAAACTATGAAGTATCGGACACTTCCCCGAGGTCGCGTATCGCATGTCGGACACTAACGCTGGGAGGGGGACGCGCCCTTTTTTTTTTTTTTTTTTCAATGACATCAAATGAGGATTAAAACCTGAAACTTTATTTGGTTTTTACCTGAATGAACTGGGAACAGTGGGCCATACTTTCATGTTTCTCTGAGACACAGGAAGTGGGTAGAGGAATATCATGTCACCCCAATCCAGCTTTTGATCTTCAGACACAACAAAGGATTGGCCATAACCTTCAACACTGTTTGGCAATTGTGCACAGGCCATCTTCTCCTCCAGTGGCAGCTTAAAGAACTCCTGAATGTCCACCTTCAATTTGTCGATTGCTGCCTCTGTCGCGCCGTGATTAATCAACTGTCACACCATCACAACTAAACTCATCAAACTATTCATGCACACAATTATCACAGCAGTGAAATTCCGGGGTCAATTCAGCTTCATTGGTTGCAAAAATTTCAAGAACATAAAACTAATCTGTCCTGTTTTTCGTACCTGGAAGAATCCCCAGTATTTACATGCGTCGTGAAGCTTTTCCATCTCATGTTCGTAGCCTGATCGATCTGTTGATAACCGGGCCATGTCGATCACTGGTACCGATTCATCGACAGAAACTTGATCAAGCTCAAGTTCTGGCCTGATATACCGATCAGGGATGTCTTTCAGCTGACCTGAAGCAAGTTGTTGTACATTTTGTACAGGGAGTGAACCACCATAGCCCTTTCTTATCTGAGGATCCATTTTAGCGTAAAAACACTCCTAGCCAGCTCAGGCTCCTTTTATAATGAATCCTGTTTCTGTTCCTAGCTATTTTTCTGGTCATCATTGTTTAGTGGTGATGGCGACTGAAAATGGACAACATTTCTTCTTTTTCGTTTTGTCCTTTTTCTAACCGCGTGCTGTTCTTTGTCAAACCCCCAAGCACTGATCCAGGCTCACGTGCGATTGTCAGGGCCAGTTTTGATTTCAAAAAAAATTACATTAAATTTATAATAATTATTTATTTTAATTTTTTTAAAAAATTAAAATTCTTCAAAAAAAATTTTAATATAATTTTTTTAAAAGTTAAAATTTTTAACTTTTTAAAAAAATTTATTTTTCAAAAATTATTAAAAAAAGTATTTTAAAAAAAAATTAATTTAAACAAGCCCTTAAACTGTGATGGAGACAAAAGATTGAGAGGACTTATCTTTTTCCTTTTTTTTTTTTTTTTTGTTCTTTTCTATTCCAACTACGTGCCGCCCTTTGTCAAATTTACCCGAGCACTGATTCCAGGCTCATGAACGATTGTTAGATTGTGATGGAGGCAGAAAATAGACGGCCTTTACGTCTTCTTTGTTTCATATATATATATATATATATCAACCACATGCCGCCCTTGTCGCGCCTCCAAGCACAGTAGGCTCATGAGCGATTGTTATGCAGATAGAGAATAGAAAGGCCTTTCTTCTTCTTTGTTCTTTTTTTTTTCCCAACGACGTGCTATTCTCTGTCTTTTTCTTGATAACCACGATCGCCTCGCCGGCCAAAAGATATTTAAATAACCACGACTCTATCCGATTTCACAGCGATAGTAGTTGTCTAGTGGTAGTTTATGGGCCGGTTTGATTGGTTTTTTTTTTTAAATATTTTTTTCATAATTTTTAAAAATATTTTTTTAAGTTAAAAATTCTGATTTTTTAAAAAAATTGTATTTAATTTTTTTTTAGAATTTTAATTTTTTGAAAGTTAAATCATATAATTATTACAAAAATAATATAACTTTTTTTTAAAAAAAATATTTTTTCTTAAAAAAAGTTAATCCAAACAAGCCTTATATACTTTATGAGGGAGAGGATCCAAAATCAATTACTTTTAGATATAAATATTGTATTATTGAACTTTAATCTTTTTTATAATTTAAATAGTAAAGTGTATCTTATGCTCCAAGTCAAATAAAATTTTTTAAAACTCATTAATACTCTATACCTTAAAGAATTTTGCTCAATTTCTTCAAAAATTTTGCCCCAATACCACTTAGGTGGCAATAAATAAGGACCTCCAAACGCTAGAATTAGAATTCTGTGCTCATTAAGGTCAAGAATAGCGGCCTTAGCCAATCTTATCTACTCATTATCCCACTCTTTCTCCCACCTTTTCTTTTTTTTTTTTTCCCACATTTATCACATCTACTTAGCTGATCATTGCAGACATGTTATGCTTTGGAACCTTCCACCATTTTAAAATTATATAATTTTTTGCTAATAAGTGCGTCGTGTATTGACCATATTGTTTACGAAACCTTTTTCTAAATCGCAATAAATATGCCATTTGCTATATAATTAAGTGATCAGTCCAATGAAAAAATATTACTACTAATAGATTTTAATTTGACAAAATTTATATTGCACCTCCTACCCCACACGGGTCTTATTCTAATATTTAGCAAATCTCTTTACTTTTTAAGAAAAAGTTATGGATTATTTTTAATATAAATTTTGCAAGTTGTCCTTTCTTTTTACGAGGGGTTAGAGAACTATTATTAACCGGTCGTACAATTCCCAAGATTATTTGTCATTGTCTATTCCCCCTTCCATTCCTCGTAATTTCTTCAATTGTAAGGGAAAATATGATACATACTCCAATTTATTTTTCTGACTCATGATATTTTGATATTTTTGCTTTGAATTGGCATTTCTTTGTATTTATGTTAATAGTCTTTGTATCCTGCGCAGCTTGTTATGACGGGTTAACTAATGTGTGGTGTGTGGTGCAACGTCTGCTTCAGTTAGGTGTAACAAGTCACTGGCACGCATTTACTTGAAATTGTTATTAAATTTCAACTGCATGTGATATGTAAGATGCGGGACTAAAATATCACTATTAAAAATAAGAAAATATTGACAAACATCAAACATGAAAAAAAAAAAATTAAAAACTCTTCATGGTATTAACCCCTTGAAATATAATATCATCTATCCATCTCTTAAGTTATGTATCAACCAGACCTAGAGCTATAGGGAAGCAAACTTCTGAAAATCATAGAGCCTGATTGAAAACTGTTTTCTAGAATCAATTTTTAGTTTTTAAAAATAAAAAATTTGTATGGGTAGAGTTTTTTTTTTTTCCAGTTTTTAAAAATTGTTGTCAAGATATGTGTTTTTATATAAGCTTAGATTCTGCTCCTTTTTATTTTTATTGTGTGCAATGTTTGTGTTAGTTTCTGCTCAACCTTTACCTGAGATGTATTTCTATTTGATGCTTTACGTATTTTTTCCCCCCTTTTTCAAGGGTTTTTAACGTTTGTTTGTGTTAAGTATGGAGGATGCAACTTATTTTTCTTCTTTTCTTATTGCATCTATTTTTGCAATAGATGATTCTCTAGGTTTTTTACACCTAACAAACATGTACAAAGTTTATCTTGGAGCAACAAAAAAATTAATACAATCATACGCTGAATTCTATTTCCAGCTTTTGCTGATCACTAAGATGACCATTTTGAACTGTCTTAGTTTATTGTCATCAATCAATAGGTCCAAAAGTCTCGTAGAAATATATTCAAAACACTAATTTACTTTTCGTTCGACAAAATAAATATGCAAATGTGTGGTAACGGTCAAAGGCTTTAATAAATGTACATTTTTCTCTTACTAAAGTTAAGACATAAAATAATTTAATGCTTAATTGTTGGATGTAGAAACTATTAGCGTGACTCCAAGTGAAACGTTACTCCCATGTTCCACTATTACTACTATTATCATTATTATCTAGCTTTGCTTAGTGTAGATTATGATTAGAATATTCAAAAGTGGATGTATTCAAAATTCAAACTAATTGAAAGCAGATTTCATTGGCAAAGGAACAAATGATCTTTATCTATTAGTTTCTTCATAACAATAACGCAAGAGATTTTATTCTTTATCCCATAAAATTGGTGTTTTGGCATTGAAGTATATATTGGCCGACCACTATTGAATCCTTTGATGTCAATTCTTGTTAATGAATAATCAGGAAAATGCAATGCTCAGAGTCAAGATTTCCGGCTGGTTGAATTAACATAATTTGAATAAGAGTTGCTTTGAGCTGTATGACGCAATCTATGATGCATTGATGGTATTATTGTTGAAATTTTCATGATGGATGATCAATTATGATCAAGTAGCTCAAGTATTTAGCATGTTGAATTTCACTAGTTTCATTTTAATGGCAATTGATTTAATATTTTCTTCCTTTATATTAATCATATAAACCCTGTTTCATGGTTAATGTTTCTTTTGGTTGGAATTGTTGGTATACTTGTTTGTATGCCTGTTGATTGGCATATTGTGTATGATATTTAATAATATTGAAATTCTTGCATTTTGTATAAATGGCAACTGAGAGACTAATTCACAAAAGTCCACTTTAGATGAGTGTGATTGTCAAATCTTTTATTGACAACATGGTTGAAAAGTCAACAAAGGGGTATGAAAAGTAATGTCTTTTTACCTAAAGTTTGGAGTCACATATTAAGTGCACTTAATACAAGGACCCATTGCAAATTTACTATGAAACAAGTTAAGCAAAAGTATAATAAGTTGAGGTCAAAACATAAATAGTTTTCTCATCTCTTTATTGCTGAAGAAGTTTGGCAAACCTAACTTCGAGTATATACTAAACTTTTTGTTTTATTTACATGGTGATAATAATGTCATTAGTAGAAATTTTATATTTTTCTTCTAAGCACACCCTAATGCTGCACCATTTCGAAAAGATGGCTTGGAGCATTGCAATTTACTGGGAATAATTTTCAACAAAAGTACTGCAATTGGAGTCCTTCGCCATTCATCCATCCAAGACCCACCCAACTCAAACGAAGAGCAAGAACTTAAAAATTAATATCTTAACGAACCAGCACACCGCACATAGTGAAAAGTATAAGATTCAAGTTCAAGAGTGTAGGTCTTACATTCTGCATATTTATAAAGTCATGCATATTCTCAAAAAGAAGAGAAATTCAAAAAAAATGTTTTGCTGCCTTCATGGTTGACATGCATAAAGCCTTTGACCAAGGCTAAAAGGGACTTTCTCCATTGCCTAGTGGCTAAACTTGGTTTTCACCCATCTTGGAATGCTTGCATTCTTACACAAGCTTTATCATCTCTCGTTGCCAATTGTGAATCTAGAGGTTTGGTTAATGGTATCAAGTTCTCCACTTCTTGCCCACCGCTGACCCGTTTGTTTTTATACAGATGATGCTATTTTGTTCTTTCAAGCTAATTTACTCTCAATTTGTTTTGGGTCGAAACATCAATCTTAATAAGTTGCTTTAGCTCTAATAGCTGTAACCATCTCAAGATCGAGTTATGTGATTTTTTTGGTAGCTAATAAAGCTTATAGGAGTGTTATCCTCGATTTTTGGTTAATTTTCTAACACCCACTAGGCTTTCTCTTTTGCTTTGTTTTGATTTTGTACCTAAAGGAATCGACTATTGCTTCGGTAATTTCTTTCTCTTTTAATATCACCGTTCCTCTTGACAAAAAAATAATAATAATAACACACTATTTTTCTGTGACTTTTGCACCAAGTTTGAAGTGACCCGAGAATCTGGCCTATATTTTTTGTTACGTTTTTCAGGTTTCTCATTGGTATGTGTAGTATACGTAGAAATTACAGAATATAATTGAAATTAAAAAAAATGTTATAGGGCTTAGAATAATTTAAAAGGTTGTCAAAAGAAAGATTGCTGGTTTAGGATGTATGTGATACCAATTGTAGACTTTTATTTTAGTTAATTCGTGAAATGTGCCTTACTATGAAAATAAATTTATTATGAATTTCCAGAAGCTGTGTTACTTGTGAAATTGTTGAACTAATTCAACTATTTACTACATCCCAACTCCGTGTCCAATGCAAGCCCAAGAAATCAAATATCCATTAAAAATAGGGCAAATAGTTGTATTATCTTATATTATAGACAACTGAAAAAAATTTAAATGATCTTAAAGGGTATTCATAATTGGAATTATATATGTAAATAAGGACGATATAGGAAGGTCATGGGAAATATATGGCGCAAATGAATAATAGCTGAAATGTACTTGAGGGTAAAAGTGTAAATTAGGTGTAGGATAAGTTACGTTGGAGAAGTATCTTGCATATAATATCACGTCATAAAAGATGGGTATTTTGTTTATATTACAAAAATGGTGATGGTGAATTTCAATTTAAGAAGGAAGAATGCTCATCATTGTGGTTCTTCCTTTAATATATAGTATAAACAGATTATTTTTAACATGCTTCCTCATATGATACTACATTAAGATTAATCAATTATCTAAAGGAGGAGTTAAATTTAAAAAAAAAACGTTATTTAACATTATTGATCATCTTAATTAAACACAAGGGGTGTTTAAACAAAAAATAAAAAATAAAAAAATGAAAACCTTATTTAATATTATTCATCTTTTTAATTAAATTTCATTCGCCAGTCTTAAATTCCAAGTGTTTAGGAGTAAAATTTGTTGTAGAGCAGAATTTGGAAGAATTAAATAAACCTCAATACATGCATGAGTAAATAACACAAGTGAGCAGATCATGGGCAAATGGGATTCCTACCAGGCCCTCCATAATAAAATTCAGGGTCTTCAACATAATCACCCTGGTAGAAAACATCATAGCAATCATACTCATCCGAGTAAGCATTAACCCACTCTGGAAATCTCAACTCCAACGAGTTTTCAAGTACTCGCATTCTCTTGATGTAGCCTGAGTTGCCAAGTATCTCAGGGAAGCCTCCACTGCCCATGGCGGTCGCCGTGTGCGGATGATGGCTTCCAACTTTCGGGCTGTAAACTTCACCACCCCATTGAACCGTCTCAGCATGGTATCTCATCAGAGTGAAGAGCTCTGGTGGCCAGTATCCGATGTTGACCCTCTCCCCGTATTGCACCCACCAGTTTTTCGTGTGCGGATCCTGGAATCCGAAAAAAACGGGGAGAGGATCCTGTTAGGGATTGGCTCCCTAGATCATTAAAGGTCTGTTTGGATTGATTTTTTTTAAAAGAGTTTTTTTTTTTAATAATTTTTAAAAAATAATTTTTTTTAAGAAGTTAAAAATTTTGGCTTTTAAAAAAAATTGTATTTGAGTTTTCTTTAGAATTTCAGTTTTTTTGAAAGTTAAATAAAATAATTATTGCAAATTTAATACAATTTTTTAAAGAAAAAAAGTACTTCTTTTGAGAAAAAAAGTACTTCTTTTGAGGAAAAAAGCCAATCCAAACTGGTCCAAAGTTTAACAACTAAAAGGATTAATTAGATATTAGAAGCAATCAATCTCCAGTTTCTGACATGGTGGATGTAGAGTGTAATTTCGTACGGGAGGTCGGTGATGGGATAGATTGCAGCGCCGAGCGCTATCTCGTTGCTGGTTTGAACAAATCCAGGGCAAGTGAGATCAAAGCAACCTGTTTCATTTGATGCATCAACCTATCAATTGAAGTTAAAATGTCATCTATTTTTGTAAACGTGTACCAATTTGACCAATAAATAAATAAAAAAAAAGGCGTATCAAGACAGTCTCCAAAAAACAAAACTAGCATTAAGCAAAAGTTACTGATGATACTCAGATGTCACTAATGCTGTTACGGTTACTGGATAGCTAAAAGCGGATCTGAGATGGAAGATCACTCACAGTCCAATACACAAAAAGGCGAGTTTGCCTGTCCCCATAAACCAGTGGATTTACCTATAAAAAGAACGATCAGCAATGAATCACACTGTAGTGTATGAAGTTTTATATCTATCATTTAACACATTAAGCATCAGAGGATGAAAAACACTAAAAATGCGGGAGTGACTTTAAATGTGTAGAGATACAACAACTGACCGCCCATCCGGATTCAACTGCCTCGTAATGATAATACGCGCCACTCCTGAGAGCGATTCTTGAAGTGCTGTACTCATTATCTGCTTCAACCCGAGGATTCCAGACCTTAATATCTCCTTTGGCCCCCAGGTACCTGTACCCCTCAGTATGCAGAATTGCCAGCTGCTCACATGATAAGAAGTTGAATAGGCAATAATGTTATTCAAGTCTTGCTAGTTTTTCAATTCCAGGCTACAAATAACTGTAAATGCATATATGTAGCTGAGAACAATGGTATTCAATTCCTCGGTGAAGATCAAGCAGGAAGCGTATACCGAATGGTTAGGCTGGGTAAGGTAGACTTGCTTATTGTTGTTATCAAATCGCTCGCCGTGATTGAATATACTGAACCTGTGCCTGCCATAGTTATTATATGTTCGATTTCCTTTTCGAGCATTCTTTCTTCGTGCCCTTCGAATAGGAATCATCCCTTTAGGACAGCTTCCGCTTCTCTGCCAAAGCTGTGTTGTCACAGTTATAGGAGTCTTATCACTAGTGGCAGCCATTGCCATTGTTTTCCATTCGTAGCTTGGTGTCATCTGACATAAAACAGGGGTTTCAAATTGATAAAGTCTTCACAGATAAACTAAATGGTGAAAAGAACATAGAAAAAATGATCAGAAGTAAAAAAACAGGCCTGGATTTTGTGATTTCGCAAAGCTGGATGATCAAACGCTGGCTGCTTTTTGATGTCAATGCAATCAATTACATCTCCATCTTCACTCTGCAATTGCAGCTCAAGATTGCTTTAATGATTTCTGTTAAACTTTAAACTATATTCCGTAAATACATAACACATTTTCGTATTAATCCGGCACGAAAAAACCCATTTCCGGGTGGAGAAAAATGTGATGAAGATTACGCAACCTGGATGCTTTTCGCATTATGGTGTTTGTGAATAGCTGCTTCTTTTTCAAATCCCATGGATTCCAGCGAAAAGATAGATCGATTTTCTGCAAAAGTACTAAGGCCAGCAGCAGCCAAACTTATGTCTAAACATAGGATAAGCATCCATTTGAGCACCATCATCACTCAAGAAAATTTGTGTTGCAGTGTCATGAAGAGATAATAGGAGGGAGATGTTATCATCATTATCATTATATATTCTAAAAAGAAAAACACCTTTGACACGTGTCAAGCATATAATTTGTTTGTTAAGAATTTAATTAGATTTGAAATAATATTAAAATAAGATCTCATCATACAAACAAATCTAAACAGATATATACCCATCATAACAAAATCTTAAAAAAATTGTCATATTGGATATTACTAAATATTAAAATCTTAGTTATTTAGTAATTTGAAGGGTTGAATCTAAACTTACTCAATAATGCTAAATTTAAATCTCCTTAGATAAGATAATATGCAATCTAGTAGAAGAACTAATATGCAATCTAAACAGCAAATGTCTGCATGACTTATAAGCTTATTTGGGACTGTAAAAAGGTATTTAAAATGGGTGTTTTTCTCTAAGAGCTTATAAGCTGCAAAATAAGCAAAGCCAAACAGGCTCTTACCTTCCAATCATTCAGAACTCAGTTACATGTTACAAAGATTGAAAATAGAACAAAAGAATCAGCTGCTGGAAAGATGATGATAGTAACAAATCCAATGCTTATTGAGTGACCAGTGAGATATGGCAGATCAATGATTCATGACCATACCTCAGAAACATACACATGCATCTTTGTTGCTTAGGATTGAAATTCTAAGATCCGTTGATCGGTTTCAATCAATCTTTTCCCAAAAATGGATGGTGGTTGGGAGATGAATTACAGAAATTTTTTTTTTTTTTAACTTGGATTGGAAATCAATAGTCAGATTCTCCAATTTTATGCCATTGTTTTATTAAGCTAGCCAGTTAACATCCAATTTTAATGTCTCCTTATTTTGTTGGAATCATACGCATTTGATAAATCCTGGCCTGTCCCGTAACGCTACATTACGGACCTAGGCCCAACCCAACTTGGTAGAAGCTGGGTCAGGCCCATAACAAGCTGGGCTGGGCCAAACCTACTTGCCATGTTAAAGAATAACCCATAATATTATAATGTGTGTGCACCCGTAATGCATTAAACTTAATTAGAGAGTTACAATTGTCACAAATTAAAATTATTCTACGCCAAGAAAAAGAAAAAATAACGGTTACACAAGAGAAGAATTTTTTTTAAAAAAAGGTCAAAATTACAACAATAGCAAAAAATTAAAAAGAAAAGGAGAAACAAATTTGACCGGAGTACTATAAAAAATTACACATGTAGAAAAAAACCTTCAACTAAAAAGACTTTTTAACTGTAAGACTATCATGCTATAAAAGTCTTGCATAAAGAATAATGCTCTATTGCAACACTTGGCCTTCCCGATCAACAACAATCTTAATATATCCTCTGATCATACTATAAACAATGGATAGGATCTTGAGCATACATTTGGGGGAGGGGGAGAAACTTTCCACCGTTGTCTTTTTCATGTGTTGATTCTTATCGGCATTACAAATTTACAAAAAATTTTAACACAAAGATTATAGGACACCAAGAATGCTTTCTGTTATTCTTTATATATGATAGACTTTATACATTAAATATGAAATATAGCAAAAATCTTATTATATAAGAAGATTTCTAAATATTTTTACGGGTCATCGTTATTGGTATTTGATCTCAATTTATCTCTATTATTACAAAATATTTTATATTAATCGTTAATTTTCACAAACTTAACTAAAATAATTTTTTATTTTAAGATATTAATATTATTCCTTAATTTTTTACAAACTTATTTAAATTGATTTCCAACCTATCAACAAAATGAGTACAGCAAGTGAGGACAAATTGATAGATTTATGAAACATTTAAAACTAAAATAAATAAATTGAGACGATAAAACTAGTTTAACTACGTCCATTAAATCTTATAGACGAACATATTACATATGTATGTGTGTATGTGTGTGTTCATGGGCATTCAGTAGAGTTGCTTAGGATTTTGTTTGTAGACCCTTGGTTGAAGGTGGTCTTGGGCTTAAAAGGGTGAAGGATGTTAATCGCGCTACCAACCCTCATCTCCTATGGAAATTGCTCAACCATGAGAACACCATTTGGGTTAAATGGGTCTATGCTTATCATCTTAAAAGACATAGCATTTGGGAGGTCATTATATCACAAGACTCGCTTGGTATTGGAGGCAACTTCTCAAACTTTACACTAACATGAAGCAACTTGTATTCTCCAAGATTGGCAATGGACAAAGAACCAGATTTTGGATGGATTTTTGGCACCCATTTGGTATTTTGGCTGACTATTTTGGAGAGCAAGTCTTGAATGATCTTAATGTTGACTGGAATATGAAGGTGGCTGACTTAATTATTGATGGTGTATGGCATTGGCAAACAAGCATCCCTGTTTTTGCTCAATTTTTGGGGCGGCTGGTCTACCAATGCCGTGTTTACAAAGGAATGATCTTATTATCTGGATTGGATGACCTGATGGAAAATTTTCTTCTGGATCGGCTTGGGGGATGATAAGAAAGAAAAATCCTGTTGTTGATTGGAGTGAACAGGTTTGGTTTTGCGGGACTTGTGCTTAAGCATGCTATCTATTCATGATTGGCTTGGTTGGATAGACTCCCGACAAAAACGAGAATTGCCTGCTGGGGCATGGACATGAATCTGCTGTGCTGCTTTTGTCACAAGTGTGTGGAGGATACGAAGCATCTTTTTTTGATTGCTTATTCACTAGAAGGATCTAGGTGAGAATTATGAAGCTTGTGAAGGGTCCTCATTGGCTATCGTCATGGGGTCATATTTGCCAATAGTATGTATCGATATATAAAGAAAACTCAGTGTGGTCTTTTGTTACGAGACTGGCTTGTGAAGCTATACTCTATCTTGTTTAGAGGAAGCGAAACAGGAGAGTCCATCAGGTTGGCCAAGTTCGCAACGAAGATCAAGTGGTCTCCTCGATTTATCTGCATTAAAGTTTGACAACTCGAAAGATGTATAGGTAGAATTCTTTTTGTAAATTCTTATGCAATAGATAGGGCTTTGAGCCTTAGGCTCTGCTTTTTGACCTTCGTTGTCTTGTTTTCTGGTATAAATGAAAGATACAAGTTTAGAATAGTTTATTACTTGTTTAAAAGAAAAAAAAAATGTTAACTCAGAACTACTGAACGACCTACCACATTTGATACTTATACAAATATATTTTTAGAAATGTCAACAAAACTACTGAAGTGTTAATATGCTGCGAGTGTCATTGTTCCAGTAGAAATGGATGAACTTTAAATTATTTCATGAAGAGAGAAAAGCTCAATTTCTTTCCTGAATTAATGAATTTTATTTTTATTTACATAATGTATACAACTCTGGTTACTGGTTGGGCCAGTTCAATGGCTCTGTATGAATTAGCAGTTTTTTTTATCATTTTGGCCCGGTTCTTGATCTAATGTGGAAACATGGCATATTTATTATACCCTTCATGACTCGTTTAGGAATAACAAATTAATAGGGCGGTTGGAGTATCACAAGACGGAACTGTAACGAATTCAGATGTTTGGAGTTACAAAGGTGTGGCTGGGGCACGTATTATGTTTTCTAGCTTATGCTTTTAGGCATTAGGTGTATTGGGATCCAGAAATATTTTGCTTTGAATGTATAGGAAAACTTTTGTTTGGATTTGCCCAAGATATTTGGAATTCATTTATTTCTTTTACCGGTGACTGGCTTTGATTTTCGTGCATTTCATGTAACAGACTTATATGGTCTTAGAATATGGGTGTTCGATCCTTGTGGACTAACCTGAAAAATACAAACTATAAATCTAGCGTAGGGTGTGGAAGGATCCTTTTGTTCCGAGAGGAATAGCCTCTTATCATATTGTAGCAGGGACATTGGGCAAATTAGCAGGTCTATTTTATCTCAACGTTCGCCCGCCACAACTTCTATACAACGGATTGCATATAGGAAATATTGAAAACATCCTTTCCAGTGGTATCGCTGCTATATTTTTTGTAGCTTTTGTTGTTGCCGGACTATGTGGTATGGCTCAACAACTACCCCATCGAATTAGTTGGGCCCACTTATTATCAATGGGATTAGATATACTTCAAGCAAGAAATATATCGAAGAGTGAGTGCTGGATTAGTCGAATTTTTTTTTTTTTTTGTTAAATAATACCCTTAAGGGTTAGTTATAGTTAAAATATTTAATATCACTGATCTCCTTAATTAAATTTCGAAAAACCCAATTCTAAATCCCAAGTGTTTAAGATAAACCTCAAAATATGAGTGAATAACACAAGTGATCATGGGCAAATGGGATTCCTACCAGGCCCTCCATAATAAAATTCAGGCTCGTAAACATAATCACCTATATAGTAAACATCATAGCAGTCATACTCATCTGAGTAAGAGTTAACCCACTCTGGAAACCTCAACTCCATCGAGTTTTCAAGTACTCGCATCCTCGTTATGTAGCCCGAGTTGCCAAATATGTCAGGGAAGTTTCCATTGCCCATGGCTGTCGTCGTGTGTGGACGATGGCTTCCAACTTTCGCGCTGTAAACTTCACCACCCCATTGAACGATCTCAGCATGGTATCTTATCAGAGTGAAGAGCTCTGGCGGCCAATACCCAATGTTGATCCTTTCTCCGTATTGCACCCACCAGTTGTTCGTGTACGGATCCTGGAACCCGAGAAAAATGGAGAGAGGATCGCGTTCAGCTTCAGCTAATTGGACCATTAAGTTAACAAACTAGAACGATTAGATATAGAGGAGTAGTTTCTGACATTGTGGATGTAAAGTGTAATTTCATACGGGAGCCCTGTGGGGTTGGAGATGGGATAGATTGCAGCGCCAAGCGCGATCTCGTTGCTGGTTTGGACAAATCCAGGGCATGTGAGATCAAAGCAACCTGTTTTGTTTTTTGCATCAACCTATCAATTGATGTTAAAATGTCATCTGTTTAGTTAACATGTCAAATGGGATTTTCCACGTGTATCATGACAGTTTCCGATAATACTAGCATTGAGGAAAAGTTATATTTACAGTTATTGCATCAAAATCCCTTCACTGTTTGATGTTGTATTTAAATTTTGAGACGATCTGAGATGGAAAATCACTTACAGTCCAATAAACAAAAAGGCGAGTTTGCCTATCCCCATAAACCGTTGGATTTACCTATAAAAGAATGATCAGCAATGAATCCAACTGTTGTACATGAATTTTTGTATCTATCACTGTTCACTGAGCATATTAGGCATCAATGGAAGAAAAACACTAACAAAGATGGAGTGACTCTGAAAGTAGAGAGATACGTCAACTGACCGCCCATCCGAATTCAACTGCCTCGTAATGATAATACGGGCCACTCCTGAGAGCGACCCGAGAAGTACTGTACTCATTATCGGCTTCAACATGAGGATTCCAGACCTTAATATCTCCTTTGGCCCCCAGGTACCTGTACCCCTCGGTATGGAGAATTGCCAACTGCACACATGATAAGGAGTTGAATAGGCAATAATGTCATGGAAATCTTGCTAGTTTTGAATTTCCAGGCTACAAATAAATGTTAATGCAGCTAAGAACAATGATATTCAATTCCTGATCAGTGAAGATGAAGAAGGAAGCGTATACCGAATGGTTAGGCTGGGTAAGGTAGACTTGCTTATTGTTGACATCGAATCGCTTGCCATGATTGAATGTGCTGGAATTGTGCCAGCCATAGTTATATGTTTGGTTTCCTTTACGAGCATTCTTTTTACGTGTCCTTCGGATGGGAATTGTCCCTTTAGGACAGCTTCCACTTCTCTGCCAAAGCTGTGTTGTCACCGTTATAGGAGTTTCTCCTTTCCTCTCTCTAGTTGCTTCTGTTTTATCAGTAGTGGCAGCCATTGCCATTGTTTTCGATTGGTAGCTCGGTGTCATCTGAAGTAAAACAGGGGTTTCAAATTGATAGAGCTTTCATACATAACTAGATGGTGAAAAGAACATAAAAAGGAAGATAAGAAGTAACACGGGCCTGGATTTTGTGACTTTGCAGAGCTGGATGATCAAACGCTGGCTGCTTTTTGATATCAATGCAATCAATTACATCTCCATCTTCACTCTGCAATCAAAATGGAAAGCAGCATAAGAATAGATAAACTGACAAAATCCAGTGCAGCAATTATCTGTGCAAGTGATTGAAGCACACTATAGGCTGTATCATGCAGCCGAATGTTGCTTAATGATTTCTGTTTAACTTTAAACTACATTTCGTGAATACATAACAGATTTTTCACAATAATCTGATACAAAAAAGGGTCCGTTTTTATTGGGCTTTTTTGATGAAAGAGTAGTTTTGTCTTGAAAAAAGCACATTCTTTTTGTAATAAGTAATTGGATTGATTTCAAAAAAAGCTGAAACCCTGGAAAGAGTTCAAATTCAACTTTTCTCATAAGCCAAAAATTTCAATTTCTCAAAAGAACATTTTTTGAAAAGTTATAGAAGAAAAATTCTTTTAGAAAAAAGCAATCAAAACGAGCCAAGGTCCATTTCCGGGTGGAGAAAGATGTGATAAGATTAAAGGACTTGGCTGATGAAACAAAACCTGAATGCTTTTCACAGCATGGTTTTTCCGAATAGCTGCTGCTCTTCCAACTTCCAGGGATTTTTGCGAAGAGATCGATCGATTTTTCTCAAAACTAAGGCCACCAGCAGCCAAACTTATGTCTAAACATAGGATAAGCATCCATTTGAGCACCATCATAATTCAAGAAAGTGTGTATTGCAGTGTCATGAAGAGACAATAGGAGAAAAAAGTATAGAAGAAATAATATGCAATTTAAAACAGCAAGTGTCTGCATGACTTACCTTCCAATCATTCATAACTCATTTTACATGTCACAGAGATTGAAAATTGAAAACAAAAATCAGCAACTGGAAAGATGATGATAGTAACTGTCCAGTGCTTATTGAGTGACTAGTGATACATGGCAGATTGGTGATACACATGCATCTTTGTTGCTTAGGATTGAAATTCTAAGATCCATTGATTGGTTTCCATCAATTTTTCCCCAAAATGGATGGTGGTTGGGGGGTGAATGTTAGATGTTTTTTTTTTTCAACTTGGACTGAAAATCAATAGTCCTAGATTCTCCAATTTTATGCTGTTGTTTTATTAAGCTAGCTTGCTAATATCCAATTTTAACGTCTATATACATATTTTCATCAATTTTTTTTTTTGTTTTGTTCGAGTTGACATGGTGGTGGCTGCCATGATTAGCTGTAGGATTTTCTTGGTTTACAAAAGTATGTGATATATTTATTTCATTGATAATAACATAAATCATAAAATTGTTTATGACCTATTTGATTAGAGCACTTATTATTTGAATTTGAGGTTGATGGTTCAAATTTTTTTATTAACATTTTCATTTGCAAAAGAGAAAGGAAAGCGTAGCATTCAACTTAAAAAATTAATTTGAACACAAAAAATTATTACTTACAATTGGGACATGTGCAATACAATTTTAGTTAAAGACAATAAATTTTCAACTATAAAGGAACTATAGTACTCACCACAAGAAGTCTGTGGACTTACCCTAAGGTATCCGATATACTTCCGATGAACCACAAAATTCCTAACAATTTTCCCTTTTCGAAAAAGCAAAAGCCAAAAATTGACTTCGGAACGTTAAGAAAGAAAATGTCCTGACGAGTCAGGAGAGGGTGCATAGCTTAATTATTCGCAGGATTCGAGTCACAGTTGCCTACACAGGTTTTGTCTTTTGTCACCATTTTAGGTACGAATAGAGGATCAATATCTAAAATGGAATCGAACTCTGAAAGCGAAGAGAGTAATGTTAACGCTACCAAAGATGGAATAAGCAGCTTGGCAGACGTGATAATCAGTCACATTCTTTCGTTTCTTCCCACGAAATCTGCAGTAGCCACCAGCATTTTATTGAAAAGATGGAGATATTTGTGGACTAAGAAGGTTACCAATCTTACGTTTGATTACTTTTTTTTTCCAGCTTCTGCAGACAATGAAAGATTCCATGATTTTGTGGATAGAGTACTCAAACAGCGTGCTTCCAAACAAATTCGAAAGTTCTATTTGAGTAGCTATAAGCCAAAAATCGAACCGCCTCCAATCATGGGTCCATGAAAGCACTCAGGCGTAACATTTTGACCGAGAAACTATTCCGTTGCTGCCCTGCATTAGAGGATTTAACTGTTTGGGCAACTACTGCCTACTGGTTCTGTGAAAGATGCGAATTTCGTTATCTCTGCTCCCCGGTTTTGAGAAGATTGAGGTTTCACTTAGATGTGAAAATTAAATCAAACTGCAGAATTGTGATTAATGCCCCGCGTCTTGAGTATATGGAAATGTATAACGGGGCAGATATGGGATTCTGAAGTGGTGAATTTGTCATCAATGGCTGAAGCTTATGTGGATGCTGCAGATAAGTATCTTAGTTTTGATGGTGAGACAATCACAAATCGTGTAGTGGGGGCTTCTTGGAGGACTTAGGCGGTGTTAATTTTCTTTCACTGGGCAGTGACACAACAAGAGACTAAGCATGCTCTAGTTTCTTTATACAACAAATGCTACTTCGTCGTCTTATTTGACACGCTTGTCCTATTCTGTCTTTGAAGGGCCCTGGACCAAGCTTATAATCTGACCCGGTTGGAGTTGGGCTTTTTCCGTATGCAATGGTCGGAAAATCCTTCCCAGTTTGCTAGTAAGTCTCTCCGAAACATTAAAAGTTCTCATTTTGCAGATGGTACATTAACTGATTTTGCGAAAACCTTGCTTCAAATTTTATGCAGGATCTTAACATTTTTTCTCCATTATTTTGACTAAAGGCAGGGGCGCGCCAACTATTTTTGCCCTTTTACGGAAGATGCATCTGGTGCTTCAGATTGGAGTGGACCACAAAGTTTACCTGGATGATTGTCATCGTGCCTCGAACTTGTTCAAATTGAAATGTTTATAGGGGAACGAATATGAGCTCAAAGTGGGTGGAGTATATACTAATACATGCTGCAGTTCTGACACAATTAATCTTGCAGGAGTGACCCCAGAAACTCAGGTAAAATTTTGCCAGAAATTATTGGAGATTCCAAGGAGGCTCGGAAACATGTGAACTTCATCTCTTGGGTTGACCACCTTCTCTCAAGTTGTTTTTTTTTTTTTGCTTCTTCTCTCACTATACATACTTTGAGTTCATCTGTTCCTGGAAACATTAGGAGTCTCGAGCGTTTAGTCATTAGGTTCTAACTCCACGATTGAGTTTTTGATACCGTCTAGGAAGTTCTAGGTTAACTTCTGTCATGTTGAAATCAACATACTTGATGTTATACTCTTGAAATATCTCAGGCTTTTTATTTTCGCTACGCTTAATGTAATTCTTGATCTCTATAGTTTGATGCAGTGGGGAAGATTTGATGCATTATTGTGTGCCGGAATTGTTTATTTCTGAGTGTAAAGTTTATATGAGTACCTATACAAATCGAAAACTTGAATTGTTCTCCCCATCGAGGCTGGAAAACTAGTCTAAAGGTATGAAATTATTATTGAATTAGTCTATCACCAAAGGCCGGGGCTCTAGATATTGGAGATGAAATTTGGTTTCTAGTGATGCCTTTCTCTAGAGGATTTTTCTAGAGAGAAAAGTTACCAATCGTATAATTACTTTGACACTATCTACATCTTGCCACTGAGTGAGCTATGTTCTTAGCTATTATCAGTATACTTGTTATCCAGCTTGATATTAATATCTTTAGGCATAATTGTCAAATCATGAATTGTATTATAAATCAATTCAATAAACTATACTTACATTATTTAATTCGTTTTTGGGCTACAATATTGCATTTAATTATCTAAACGTTATCTACAAGTATTGATTGGACAATTAATCACTTTGTGAAAGGTACGAAACTATTATTAAATAGGTCTAAAGGTATCAAATTACCTTGTGAAAGATACAAAATTATTATTGCGTCTGTTAGATTATCAAATATAGTGGTTGATTGGCTTGCTAAGAGTACGAGACAGAATTACCTTCCACCAAATTAGATTAAGGAGTTGGACTTATCAATATTTTGTATGTTGCTCTGGACACTACCAGAGTAAGTTGGTTGTTATTTTCTCCTAGTTTTTTTTTTTTTTTTTTTTTTTAACGAGAATTGCTTGTTTCTCGTTAAAAAAGATTTATCTACAACCGCCACATTTTGATCAACTTAACTTGCAATATATGCCAATAGGAGCAAATCCTAGTGAATCGTATCCACAAGACATTAATACTAGGAAAAACAACATCACAAAATTGCCATATAATGAATTACCAAAACAACAACAACAGAGAACTAAACTATGTTGCTCTAATTCTTAGTACGTAATCCCCCATGTTAGCCTCATGCTCGAATTACTTGTCTGACTTCTTTCAAGATCACAGGATTCGATTGAATTTCACGATCGTTTGCTGGGGCTTCAATAAAGTTTCTTGGAACTAAGCACGTTCAGTTGAATATAATTTCTCTTGAGCCAAAGGAGATGCTACAAGAGCTTGCAGGTCTTGACTGTGGTGCTCTTGCCCATTATCCTGCAGTAAGATCAAACACCTCATGATTAATACATTTGAATGCAACCTTAATGGCAGAAATTTCGTGGAAAAGATGGATTAAAAGGAGGTTGAAGCCGGTTGCACTAAAATTCTCCCAGAAAAAGTTACACCGATTTGATTTCTAGGGCAAAAAAATTATGCTATTTTCTAAACAAGTGGGGTTAAGAAATAAGGAGAAAAGACAAGAACAAGGAAATAGAAATTTGAAGAATGCAAGAAGATGCTAAACTATACGGAATTTAGTCTTTTTCATATTTACATAAACGCAAATAACTATGCTGATTGACTTATCAATTTTGATTTGACTCTTCCATAGACCCCCAAATTCTATCAAGAGCCTATTAAGGGATAATTTTCGAAGGGTCTCATCCCTGAGAATGATCACAATTAATCTAGCATAGCCTCTCTTTCCAAATGAAAAGAAAAATTACCTCAAAGGATGCCATCGATTCAAGAACTCATTTTACATGTTAGAAAGATTGAAAATTGGAAACAAAAATCAGGTGCTGGAAAGATGATGATAGTAACCATCCAATGCTTATTGAGTGACTAGTGACATATTGCAGATTGGTTGTTCATGACTATATACCTCAAAAATGTTACACACGTGTCTTTGTTGCTGAGGATTGAAATTGTAAGATCCATTGATTGGTTTCCATCAATTTTTGCCAATTTGTTTTTGAGCTACAAAATTGCATTTAAACATTATCTACAAGATTAGTTGGCCAATTAATCACCTTGTGAAAAATAAGAAATTATTATTGAATGGGTCTCAAGGTATTTGAGTTTCTCAGATTAGCAAATGTGGTGGTTGATTAACTTGCTAAGTGTTAGACAAGATCATCTTCCAACAAATTGGATCGAGGAGTTGGACTTTTCAACATTTTGTGTGTTGTTTTTGATACTATCAGAGTAAATTGATTGTAATTTCTTCCAAGTTTTTTAATGAAAGATGATTATTTCTCGTTAAAAAAAGAAAATTGTCTACAACCACCACAATTGATCAACTTAATTTGCAATATTTGCTAATAGGATCAGATCCTAGTAAATCATATACCCAAGACACTAATACTAAGAAAAGCAACATTACAAAATTGGCATATAATGAATTACCAAAACAACAACAGAAAACTAAACTATGTCGCTCTAGTTCTATCTTAGTACGTAATCTCCGATGTTAGCCGCATGTTCGAATTACTTGTCTGACTTCTTTCAAGACCGTAGGATTCGATTGAATTTCACTATCATTTGCTAGGGCTTCCATAAAGTTTTCTGAGACTAAGCACTTCTCACTTGAATATAACTTCTCTTGAACAAAAGGAGATGCAATAAGAGCTTGCAGGTCTTGACTATGGTGTTCGAGCCCATTATCCTGCAATAAGATCATACACATCATGATTAATACATTTGAATACAACTTTAATTGCAAAAATTTCTTGGAAAAGATGGACTCAAAGGAGGTTGAAGCCAATTATACTAAAATTCTCCCAAAAAAAGTGACAGTGATTCAAGTTGTCTAGGGCAAATGGATTATGCTATTCTTGAAAATCAAGGACAAAAGATGAGAACATGGAAATGGAAATGGAAATGTGAAGAATGCAAGAAGATGCTAAACCTCAAGAGTTTCAATATTTTTCATGTTTACAAAGAGACAAATAAGTGTATCAATTGACTTGTCAATTTTGGTTTGATCCTTTTATTAGGGATACACTTGCTTAAAACCCCCCAAATTTTCAATTAAGAACCTATTAAGGGATAATTTTCAAAAGGTCTCATCTCAGAAAATAATCCCAATTAATCCACGCACATAACCTTTCTTTCAGAAAAGGAAAAATTACCTCAAAGGATGCCATAGATTCAAGAAGTGCAACTTGGGCTTGCAAGTACTTGATATACTTGAAAGCAGCTTCAAACATTTCAGCAGTATTCATCTTTAGGCCTCCAGGGACCAGCTTCCCAAGCTCATGAGTCTTCTGAGTTATCTTCCTCCTCCTCTGCCGCGCCGCAATGCTTTGAGCCGACAATGTCCTCTCAGCCTCCTGGGGCTTCTTTTCACAAGCCGAGCATGAATTACCAGCGCCGTAAACAGGCGGTGAACTTGGGAGATCGCACGCCGGAACCGCAACCTTCGACACTGTAAAATCCTGAAACAAACTGGGATTCGGAAAAGTAATCTTGGGTTCAGCTAAGTAATCATATTCGTATATTTTCTGGGGTTTATGAGAGTGAAACTGCTCAAGAATATCCTCTCCTGGAAAGTGGTCTGGTGCTAAGAAGTACTCGTGCTGATCACAAGGATTAAGCATGTAAGGTAGTGTAAAACTACCATAGTTATCATCAGAGAAGAATAAGTTATTGTTGAGACCATAGAGAGGATCAGTGGAAGTTTCTGGAAGCAAATAATTTTCAGTGAAACACAGAGACTGTGAAGCCTGAAGCAGCTCCATTTCTTCTTGAAAAATATTCACTGGTGCATTGAGTTGCTGAAGTGAGTCGACCCAGTTGGAGTTGTACATCAGAGCCATGCAAAAACCTGGAAAAATACTTAGCATAATATCAGTAAAGAGTTAGAAAACCAGTGAGCTTTTTAGCATGTGTACAGAAGCATGATGAGTAAGGTAAAAATACAAGCCAATTAGAGTAATGTATATTATAGTGAAGAAAGTATAAGACATAGACTCATAGTTTATTCAAGTCAAAGACAATGCAAGGCAATGTGTTTGTGAAAGAGAGGTGTATGGTTGAATTTAAATGGACAAGATTTTACCTCGTAATGACTAGGACACACTAAGTAGTAAAAAAAGATTATAGTCTCGAGAAAGATATTAATCTTTAAGCAGTTGAGAATGTGCTACTTGTCGAATAACGGTGAAGTTTTATCAAACTAATCAAACTATATACAAAACTGCTAATGCTAGAAAGGGAAAGGGTGAGCGAGGGACGTGGGGGTTTGGCGGTTACTGGGAATGGGAGAAGAATGAGGTGATGGATGATGTTCTTAGCGGAGCAATCTCCGGAGGAATGGGTCAACCGCTCCTTAACAAGTGGGACTCTTGAAAACTGCGGTATAGCGGTTAACTTTTGTGCTTGTATAATTGTACGTAGTAAATGTCGAAATGAGGTTGATTTTTCGTTATTAAAACTTTCCACATATCAAAAGTTTTATGCGTAGAATTACTATTTATTATTATGCTAGCTCATGGAAGAAAAGCTCTACAGATCGAAAAGAGACGAGATATATAGTAGGTCCAATAACTAGTTAGAGTTAACCTTTTTACAATCCGTTAATATTTCTAAAATATAAAATAAAATTAAAAGAAAAAAAAAGATAATAAAAGAAAATTAAAATAATAAAATTTCCCTTCAACATAAAATATTGTTTGGTAAAACTTGTGCTATGGGGGAAAAATGGGTAAAATGAAAAACTCATGGAAGAGTTTGGGTTTTAGTGTAAAATTCATGTGGCTTTTACCTCTCAAGAATTATATAATGATTAATTTTAGAAGTAAAAATGAAAAGCTTAACAATTTCTCAACTTTATAAATATCCAATCACAAATTCGTTCATACCATCAACTATCTATACAACTCCCTCAAATCTCTACAATCCTTTTTAGTTTTTTACTTTATTTATCCTTTTTCCCTTAATTTTCTTCTAATTAAAAAAAAAGAAAGAAAGAGTAAAAATAGCAAAAACCATCAAATTGCAATGTTCTTTTTACCTTGTTTCACTTTTTTGGGCTCTTTTTCCCCTTCTTTCGTTCTATACCTTCACGAAAGTAAAAATAATAAAAACCACTAAGCCTGCCTAATCGAGCCCACTTGGTCCATATATATGCGAGCTAGATTAATCGTGTTGGGGCCAGACCAACTTTTTCAAAATTTAACTGGACCTCGGCCTGGCCCAGAAATTGGTATGCCAAGCCAGCTCATTGCACGCCATTAGGGCCATTGATGCCCGGAATTGCTTCTGCTTCGCATTGCCGCCATCGACCCTTTGAAGACCAAGGTTTTCAACACTGAAACCCTAACTTGATTACATTAAAACCCCAGTCCTCTTTTTTCTAGTTATAAGTTTTAACTATTAATTGCTACATGTGAAATTGTTTACGCTTAGGTTTTCTGATTTCGAATTGGGTCGTAATATTGATTTCTGCTTTTTCTTTCTTTTAGGGTTTGAATAGAGGAATCAGTACCCCAAAAAAAAAAAAAAGAAAATGGGATTTAACTCCAAAGGCCAAAAAACAAATGCTAATGATGGAATAAGCAGCTTTCCAGATGAGATAATTGGCCAAATCCTTTCGTTTCTGCCCACAAAATGTGCAGTTGCAACCAGCCTTCTGTCGAAGAGATGGAGATATCTTTGGACTAATCTTACCAGTCTTTCGTTTGGCTCTTCATTTCCAAGTGCACCTGACGATGAAAGGTTTCATGATTTTGTGGATAGGGTGCTCCACCGGTGCGCCTCGAAGCAAATTCGCAAGTTCAGTTTGGGTACCCAAAACGCCAAATTCAACCGAGTCCAAGAGTGGGTTGATGAAGCACTGAGGCGTGATGTTAATGAGCTTAAACTTAACCTTGTAAAGTTTCCAGCGTTTGTCTCTACTTGCAGGACGCTAACGGTTCTCAAATTGTTAGCGCATAAGCCGTTAGAAGAATTCGAATTCCCGGCTTCTTTTAATCTCCCGAGTCTGAGGATCCTCTCTCTTGAATATCGCTGCCCTTCCACCATTTTGTGGGAGAAGCTGTTCCGTGGTTGCCCTGCATTGGAGGATTTAAATGTATGGGCATGGGGTGGTGATATGGAACACTCAAGCTTCATTGTCTCTGCCCCGGTCTTGAAAAGATTGAGGTTTAAGTTAGATGCGAAGATTGTAAACTGCAGACTCGTGATTGATGCACCGAATCTCGAATATATGTATTCGTCTGATGGGCAGACGATTGAATATGAAGTGAGAAGTTTGTCATCAATAGCTGAAGCATTTGTTAATTTTGGAGATATGTATAATAAAATTAACCCAGACACCCGTGTAATTCGTGCATTGGAGCTTCTTCAAGGACTTAAAGGTGTTAAGTTTCTTTCTTTCGGCAATGACACATTGCAAGTAAGTCTGCTCTAGTTTATTCAAATGAGAAATGCTATTTTCCCTTTGACACTCTTGTAATATTCTCTCTTTGAAGGTCCTGGAGCATGCTTATCCGCATCAGCTGCCGATATTTTGTAATATGATCAAGTTGGACTTGTTATTTAGGTGTGGACATCCTGGTGGGAAAATACTACACCATCTGCTGGAAGTCTCTCCAAGACTGAAAGTTCTCATTTTGAATATGGTACATTAGCTGAATTTCACAAAAACTTTGCTTGCCATGTCATGCAGGTTTTGACTTTCTCCTCCATTCTTTTGACTAATGGCAGGGGCGTTCATATTCTTGCTGGTCAAGTGAGGAAGAGCCATCTAGTGCTCCTGATTGGAGTGAACCACAAAGTTTACCCGAGTGCTTGTCATACTGCCTCGAGCTTGTTCAAATTGAACAATTTTTTGGTAATGGATATGAGCTCAGACTGGTGGAGTACTTACTAATGCATGCTGCAGTTCTGAAGAAGTTGACAATCGAACCTGTCAAACTAGCCCCAGAAACTAAGGTAAAATTGCGCCAGAAATTGGAGAAATTGTTGGAGTTTCCAAGGATCTCGGAAACATGCCAAATTCATTTCTTGGGATGGCGTTCTCTCAAGCTTTTTAGCTTCTTGTCTTCCTAAACATATCTAACTTCATCTGTTTCTAAAGAATATTAGGAATCTCGACTATCTAGTTAATAGTTACTAGCTTTTTATACCGGGTTGAGTTTTGATGGTCTTAAAAGTTCTGAGTCAATGTTTACGATGTTGAAATGCTGGATGTTATATATTCTTCAAGCTATCAATTCTTGTTATGCTTTATGCAATTCCTGATCCAATTTTACATGAATGATGGATACTGAGTATACTGAAAACTTGTTTTCTGTTAGAGTGGAAAAGATCTAATGCATTGATCAGATATATGCTAAAAGTGCTTGTTTCTGATTTCTCGAGGTTTATTTTGAAAATCTGTAGAAGTCAAAAGCTTGAATTCCCCTCCCCTTCCCCCCATACAAACAACAGTAGCTACAACAAGATAGCCAAATTAGTGATTAGATTGGCTTGCCAGCGTCCTCTTGAGCATGCATGTCATTTGTCCTTGATCAATTAATTCATCGTATCCATCTCAGTAACATGACTAAGCTGATTGTCTTTTGGAACGGTCAATTAATTCATTATATCCATTTCACCATATCCGGGTGGAACGTATCTGAGTGTTTGGATTTAACGTAAGTTGATTGTTGAAACAGTTTGGTATTTAGTCAGCACATCTATTAGCTTCTTTACAAATACGCATAATTCTGAACTATATCCTAGAATTGAGAATGCTATGACAATCTTCTAGAAGAGATTTCAAAGGGCTAGTATAGACAAAGGACCATTAATCAAATTGAGATAGCCACACGACTCTTCCTATAAAATCGTAATCTCGATTCTCTGAATAGGTGCCATTCCAAGAGTCACTAGTATTATCATTTTTCCATTATGAATAGTTGTTGTCACGGTGTCGCTGTTGGTACCAATCAACTGGTTGCAGCAGGACTATTACTTGGTTGTTCCAATAGCAAGAAGATTGCCACTGGACTTCGACTAGCAATGCCAACCTATAGACTGGCACAACTAGTTGGTCAACTAGCATGTGAAGATTACTTGAGTTACTGGGGGGTGTTCCTTTTTATTTTATTTTATTAAATTAAATTAGTCGAAAAATTAATCTCTTCTGTTCATAGACTGGACTTCAAAAGATCATTGCCAGTATCCACTTCAATATATACTTGTCGCTAAAAAAAGACGGGAACAGTACAATGTTTTGGTGTCTATTTTATGGCAATGCATCAAAATTCTTGTGCCCAGAATTTGGATATAAATAATGATTTAGCTAATACAGCCCATCTCTTGTAACCTCTGTCTATATAACAAACGCCCCTCTCGATTTCTACAGCTTTATCTATTTCCGCTTTTGTTTGCTTAGAAATTTCAACGTCTCTGCAAAAGTTCGCGATCGTCCTAGAAACTTTTTCGGAAAACTTAAATTGAAACGATTTGCAACTTCATTCTTACAATAACTTTTCCGAAATTTGAAGAGGTTTTCCAATATCAATACTCTTCTGGACTTTATTTTCTATAAAGGACAAACAATATCAATAATGTCTAAATACCATAAACAAAAAAATAAATAAATAAAAAGGCAAGACGACATCTATCTACGCTACATATAAAAGAAAAACGACCACATGTACTATATATTCCTCCGTTATAAAAATTACTTCAACATATCATGCAATGTGGCGGCAACATATTCTTCTATTTTTATCTCATCGGCATAACACGTGCAATACCAAATTTCTGCGTGCTTTACAAACAAACAAATTTAACTCATATGGCACGATCTTCCTATTTTATCCATAAAATTCATTTACTACCACCATTACTCCGTAATAGTGACAACGGTTAATTAATTATGATTTTTAATTCTTCCTTTAACTTTCAATCTTAAAATTCAAAGCACATGATTATTCAGAATATTTGATATTTATAAAATTTTATAGTATGTAATTAATATCGAAACCCGTATACAGTACGAGCAGAATGCTAGTTTTTATAGAAACAGAATCGCAACGAGCCCTTGGGCTATCCTAACAAAAAGCAAAAAGAAGAAAAAGAGATTATTGAAGATAATGGGCCAAAGGCCCATGGACAAAAGTACAAAAAAAAGCAAGTGACAATCACTAATTTCAGTGCTCAAGCACAGCTGAGAGCAAAGAAGACGTGGAGAGACAGCGAAGAGAGAGAGAGAGAGAAAATGGTGAACTACTTGTTGATGATCAGCGCGGAGCTGGAGAACCTCACCGGCGTTCAACCTCAAGGCGGCTGCGACGATCCTAACTTCACCTACTACTTCAAGGTCTCACCTCTCGCTTTTCTTCTCTTTCCTTCTCTCTTTTTTTTTTTCCCCTTAGTTTATTTTGTGCGCGTTTAATACGTTGATGATCTTGTTCGCCTAATTTTCTAGGGTTTTAGCTTTTCTCTGACCTGTTTTTTTTCCATTTTTTTCCCGATTTACGGACTAGATTTTTGTCGTTTCATCGTCTATGTAAATTATAGCTAAATTGAGGTTTCGGTTTTTTCTTTTTTGTTTTTGAGAAAATATATTTCAAACTCGTTTGATCTGATTATACCTTAATTTAGTTCGCTTTTGTAGAAATTTCTATTTTTCTTGAGTTTCTGTGGCTTGTCTTTTTGAGATTCCATTTCAGCATTTCTAATTTTAGCTATCACAATGACAATATTAGTAATTATAATAATGATCATAAATAAGTAATTTATCATTGATGACTTCATTAAAAGTGTATTTAGGCTTTATAGAAATTTTTAACTGTGCGTATTAGTGTATATACACATTGTTGATGCGGTGTACATATTATTTATTGGAAATTTTTTTGAAAAATCTTTGAGTTTAAACTTGTGTTTTTCTCTTTAGATGATTTCTTCTGTAGTAGAAGTAGTAGTAGCGCTTCATCCATAGTAACTTGCAGTGTAATAAGTATACAATTAACGTGTGTCAATTGTGGCCATTTTTTGTATATCTCTGTGCTTGTGTATGTGTATTTGGCTGATTACATGGTTGCTTATTTTTATAAATGTAGAGAACATGTCTGTACGTTGTGTACATTTCTGTCGATTCTACTTCAATCTTCATGCCACTCTTCAAATAGTGTGGAATACATATTAACTTTTTGGCATGAATATCAGTTTGTATCTTCTTTAGTGTGCTTGTGTATATGTTATTTCTAATTTGTGAGGATTGTTATGGGTATATACAAATATTTAAGCAATATGTAACTTCCGGAACTTAAAGGATTATAGTTAATCTTTGAACTCTTCCTTTTACATGTACGATCATGTACATAAACACACTAATATTTATGTGCAAATTAGGTGCTATCTTACTTTAAGGCAGTGATTGCTTTTAACTTAATTGGTCGCTCTTTGACTTCTTGTATTTTTTCTGTTGTTATTTTGATCTTGAGAATTGTTGGACTGATTATATTTATTGTATAATGTTGAATTCTAGTATTGCATTCGAGTGTTTAATTTATAAATTTGTCTTGTACAGCTGAAATGTGGTAACTGTGGAGAGGTAACTACAAAAGAGACTTGTCTTTCCTTGAGTGAAACTGTTCCTGTTCCAAAAAGCAGGGGCACTACAAATCTCGTTCAGAAGGTGAGCTTCTTCTTTGAGTTTGACATGCTAGGGTTTTTACTATTTATGGCCTATCTTAGATGTTAAGGATTTTCTACAACAATAGGTCTTACCTAAGAAATGATTGAAGTAGATCACAACATTTCTGCTGAAATACCAAGTCGTGATCAGATTTAGTCCCCTTTCCCACTCTCCTGAAAGCAGAAGAACTAAAATGGAAACTATGTCATGTATAATTTATTTAAGTTTCTTGTCATTCTATAGCTCCTTCCTTTGTTTTTCTTTAAGTGATTACTTGTTATCAATCTGCCATTGCCTTATTTTGTTCAGTGTAAGTTTTGCGAGAGGGATGGAACTGTGACTATGATCACTGGCCGAGGCCGTCCACTGACTAAGGAGCTTAGTGAAGCTGGAAAGTATGCCCCTCTGATGTTATTTGACTGCAGGGGATTTGAGCCTGTGGACTTTGTATTTGGCAATGGCTGGCAAGCTGAATCTGTAAGTCTCTGATGTTGCTTGTGCTTTGGCATTTATGGGAACTTTAGTAACGGTGCGTAACAGTACCATGCTTTGCCTGTGAACAACGTGCTGTGCATCTTTGACACATGTAGATAGCCTCGAACTAATGTAGCTATCTAGTTCTCATGCATAGACTGTCCCTACTCATAGATCCTGCAATTTGCGTGAATTTTGATCCTGTTTAGGAGGTTTACGAGTTCTCATACCTGCAGTTACATTAATCAGGTTCAGCTTGTTTATGCTGTGCTTCATTGTGTTCTGCATCAGTTTCATATCTATCTTTGTCTCAGTAACTTTCAAACTGTAATTGCATGGCTTTGTGATCATTATATATGAGAGGAAGTATATATATTTTACTGTCATATTTTAGGTTTGATGGCTGTCCACTTCAATTTTTGAATTTTCAAATTTCCAATTTAACAATCCAAAGGGAAGGAAGGTGGCTGGAGGGTGGGATGCGGCATAATCTCATTTTCTATTCAATTGCTCAACCTATGACCTCGTCCAAATGTGTGGGAAAGTGACCTTTTCAATTTAAATTGACTATCAGTTATCTGGAGATGGACTTTTGGGCATGTCCTGGGGGTGGTGGGTACTTGTTCCTTCTTGAAGCTTTGATTTTTTCCCCTTTCTTTCGAGCTCAGCATTTGGTTTCCTAATGCTTCTCTACATTTCTTGTTGTTTCCATATATTTTCTTCAACCACATACAGACTACCTGAACAATTAGAATAGTTTATGGTTACCATGTTGTTGAAAGCCCAAAAATATACATTATATGCTCGGACTTGCTTATATCAGTAAAGTAATTTTTCTGAATCTGAAACAGCCTTTGTATAATTGAAGCCATAAGAAACTTTGGTGCATTAGCGTTTGAGGTTGATTTTCTCTTGGCATCTATGGATGAGGTATTCAATTAGTACTTATCAATGAAAAGTCATCTTAGTCCAATGTGGTTCTTCTTAGACCTGTCTTTATTGGAAATATTGTCTTTAAGAAAACAATCAAGTTGAGCTGTGTGCTTTGTATACATGGGAGAAGGATGAAGGTTATGGTTGCTGCAAGCATGCAGTGAAATTAATGCACTAACTTTCTACTATATTGTACCTGGGCATTCTGCAATTTAATACTTGCGTATCTGTTGCCTATTTGAGTTGTACCGAAATATACCAGACTCTTTCAACAGCTTTCCTTTTGGAAGAATGTGAAAAGGTAAAAGTTAATTTCTTGGAAATGCGTCATATACAACTAGGAAGTTGATACTATTGATTTTACGGCATTTATATTTATGAATAACATGCTTATTTTGTCTTTTTCCTTGTGTAGCTTGAGGGAACCAAGTTTGATGGAATTGACTTGTCTGGGGGAGAGTTTGCTGAATACGATGAAAAAGGAGAGTGTCCGGTCATGATTTCCAACCTGCGGGCTGGTTTTGTTGTAGTTAAGTAGGCCACTTTTCCCTTATGCATCATCATAAGGGATAGCACAGACTGACTGTTTCTTACCATCAATGTAAAGGGCCAGAACCGCTAATAGGATGGGTTAGCTTCACTTCATGATGTTTGATAATACTCAAAACTCTACTAAAAAATCTTATGGTTTATCGTGTTCAGAAATTTTGTGATTTTGTTTTGCTTGTGTACGTATATCAATGTACTAGCAGATTGATGGTGAAGTTCAGAAATGGAACCATCAGAAAATCATAGGAAGTGTCTGAGAATCTTGCAGTCTGATCAGACCGCAGAAAAGAAGATCTGTTTGTAGCATTCCTGTGTTCCCTGGTGGTGTCTGTAAATTTGTTCAACTTTCAATGGGAAACTCGCTATCTAAAATTGGGTTCGACTATACAATGTTACGAGGGAAAATTCAGTGGTGGTGACCTTGCCCATGTGGTTATGATAAAACATTTACCGAATGTGCTATTGTCTCATGATTGTGTCATGTTAGCAGATGCTGTATGGCAGTTGTGTGGTCATCGCAAATGAGCAAAGAGGCAGTTAACTACCTGTTACCAGTGAACCTAAGGTGATGTAGACAAAGCTTTCTCCACGCTTTGGATGTACTCTTTGAGAGGCAATAGAGAAAGGTCAAAATTAACTTTCAACATTATAGAACCATGACAAGGGGTATGGTTTAGTGAACGTAGTTCTCACTTTCTATCTTACAAAGTTTCAATGAGTCATCATTGGGGGATAAATGGGACTTATAAGTTTTCAGTTTGAGCTGTCATGAGAAAATTAACAAGTTAGATTTCAATCTTTATCCCCTTCCCTTAAGAAATAAGAAGGTTAAAATTGTCCCATGCCAAAATAAATCAAAACTTTTTGACGTTGGGCTTAACACATGGGCCATGTTTGTTCGGTTAAGCTTTAGGCCCAAAACTGGTGGATCAAATGGTCAGGTTCCGCTGGAGTTTTGACCAAGTAATTGCAATTAAATTTGACCTCATAAATTTTAATACAAGATACGGGTTAACAAATTATTATTTTTTTTAACAATATTTAAAATAAAATCTGAAACAAATGATTGTAATTAAAAAGGATGAAGTTTGATAGATCATGATTCAAATCATTTTAAAAACAATAAAATCAAGAAAAGGCGACTATTCATACTCGTAAATTTTACCAAAGGGGAGAAAAACGTCCGCGCCTTCAAACCCAATGCTTATTTATTGTTTAATTAGGAGAAGTGGACGGATAATTAGGGAAAAGGATCTGTGGCAAAATCAGCAAACCGTCCAAATAATTAAGAGGTGAGACCAAGATTTAGGTGAAGCTGAGGCAAGATGTAGCACGTTGATGGCCGCCCTGGAGAATTGCATGTAACTTGTTGGTCACCGACCCACGGATAACATTAATGGTTAGTGATGCTTCACAATAACGTAAAGTTTTTGCTTGTTGCAGGTCGGAGTTGATGTGCTGACATTGTCCAAGTTCTCATGTAATGGCATGCCATGGAGGGCAACTATAGGTTTAAACCTTTGATTGGACCACCCGTAGTGATGAATTTCTTGATTGTTTTATCAGCTAAGCATTAGATAAGGAGGTGCTTGAAAAAGTTCTGTAAAATATGACTTCGTGTACTGTTCGAGAGCTAAACCCTAATATAGGGGCTTCCTTTAGTTGTTGCGAAAAAGTTCTATACGAAACCATTTTGTTTTAAGTGTATGATCCTATAAATTATAATTTAAGTCAAACTTCAATTTTATTCTAATCTTCGTCACGATTAATTTGGGAGTTTTGAAGAGGACAAACTTTTATGCAACTCTTTCTTAGTTAATTCTCTCCCATTTCCCTTTTTTTTATATTTGAATTGTATGAACAACTCAAACCATTTAACTTTTAAATGAAGGCCAAGGTCAATTTATGATAATGAATGGTGGTGACTGTCAGTGCAACAAACTGAAATGTAAGGGTGCGAACCACTAATTTAGCGGCGTGTCAAGTATTTGCATCCTTTTTTTATTTATCTCTCCTTTATTTTTATATTATACTATTTGATCGAACTCTAACTAGGAAGATGTGAATTATACCCGAGGTTGAGGGACACTACTATGTGAACATGAATTGTTGAGATACTTCTCTTATATTAAGAGAACCCTTGACAAAAGGGGCCTGATCCCCTTTGTTAAATACGAAATTGCCATTGCTAAGCCGAGAAAGTTTTCCTTAAATATGGGCAATCAAAAAGTTGAAATATTTTTATTTTCTAAAGATGAACTCTATCTTGAGATAATTAAATTGTAGGAAAATAAGTCAATGTTAACACAGTTTGTAACTAGGCCTGTTGGCCCTAGTGATTATGAGGAAGAAAATTTGGAAAATTAGCAAATCAGATTTGAGTATATGGCAGCCAAATGCTAAAACTGATTTTGATACGTAGATCATCATTCTCAAAATTTTCTTTTTTTTTGTTTGTCATTGAGAAGTACAAGGGAGTTAGAGTTGTCTTAGGGGGTGTTTGGTTTGATTTTTTTTCTGGCCAAATCTACTTAAAGCATAATTTAAACTAATGGAAGTGTTTGTTTTAATTAAAAATATGTTTTTTTTAAGTGGCTTTAAGTAAAAAATAAAAAGCTTCGTAACTCTAACTTTTGTTTTTTACGGCTTTTAGCACGTTGAAAAAAAATAAGTTTGACCAAATCATTTACTATCTTATCCTTACCTTTTTATTTTTATTACTAAAATATCTTTACTCTTTTATCTTATACTTACCTTTTTAAATTCTATTTTAATGTCTTTAATAGTTATTTTAACTATATAACTTACTTTTCAACCCACTTTAATCAAACATGTAAATATTTATTTTTATAACTACAACTTTTATTCAAACACGTAACTACTTAAAGTTGATAATAAAAAAGAGTCACTTAAAGCTAAACGTGCTTTAAGTAACTTTTTTATAAGCCAATCCAAACACCCTCTTAGGAAAGTGAAAGCTTCACGTTTGAGCCAAAACAATCATGTACCTTCGTCAAACAAATCAAACTAGCCTAATCTTTGTAGGTGGGGCTGGATGTATTAAATGAAAAAAAGCTTTCGTAGACTTAAACGAGGAAAAAGAAGAAAAAAAATATGTTTTTCAAAAAGAAATCCATCGAATTATCCAAACACACAGCTTGTAAATTTTATTTGATACTAGAGGATTCATAATACATTTTCAATACGAAATTCTAGGGATCAAAATATGAACTAGTTGGTTACCAAAATAGAAAATAAAAGGAAAAATGAGTTGAGTGTTTCTGGTTAGCAAATCAGATTTAGAGTGTCATATGTGTCGCTTTGATTTAAACGACTGATCCAAGCAAACCAGCTGAAGAGAATCAATCAGCCCCCAGAAAAAGTCACGAAAGTAAACAACACGCCAACTCAGACAAACATTTCTCCACTGCACACCCTGTGTGTGATGTTAAAAAGAATAACATTCTTGAAACACACTCCCTTCACTACAACAATCAATCTTTTATTTTTCTTTGTTGTAGATCTCCCCCGGATTTCATCACCCCATTCTCTCTCTCTCTCTCTCTCTCTCTCTCCCCACGTTCTTGATTCTTCTTCTTTAACCCTTCAACTAACACATCTCCCCAACGCCCACAAAGAGAAAACAGAGAAGAAGAACAAAATAGTGTTTACAAATATACTAATGGTAACAATGTTACACCATCTTTGTAACAATATTATTCCTTATCTTTCGTAAGTAACAAATTGGTTTTATAAGTAATAATTTTTTTGTCACCTTACCGAAACCATACTGTTTCGTTAAAAGCGCACATTAAATCTCATGATTTTAGCCTAAAAGAAGAATAACGAAATCTGCAATTTACGTGCCCTTTACGTGAATTTATGTTTTTTCTAACAGAAAGTAGGGTTTAGACTAATCATCATACAAAACTATTAATTATATAAGGCTAATTTGTCTTAAGTGAAATAGTAGTACTGTGTGACCTGTTTTAATATGTGAACTCTTTCAATGCAAGGAAATCTGATTTAATTTACCCCCAAAAGAATAACAAAAAGTGAAAAGGAAAACAATCTTCCTAACAGGAGCAATATTACGCTCGGTTAAACCAATGTTATCAAAAATTACTTTTAACGGTTGCACCGGTCAGAAAATTCGGAAAAAGAAAACAGTAGAAAGAAGAGAAGAAACAATTTTTTTGGCGAGGAGAGAAGAAACAATTACCTTCAAAGCCAGAGCAAAAAAAAAAGAGAGGAAAAATGATTTGGAAAACGTAACTAATAGTTTACTGTGTTTTATTCAGTCACTAACTACCATCTCGACTTTTCAGTCCCCCTCTTATCACTCACAATCTGAATCAACTCAAGCTTTGAAGATTAAAATCAAAAGATCTCATATACAAAAAGTAAAGCTTCAGCCATTTTTTTTCTCATTTTGCTCAACTCTTCTTGGTATGTTAAGCAGCCTTTTTTATACCATTTTTAGCCATACTCTCTTACACATCATTGAAATTTATTTGATCTCATATTAGTTCCTACTCTTGTGTATCAAAAGTTTCTTCTGAAGTCTAGATTCTATTGTTGGTTGGTAGCTATAAAATCCAAGCCTTTTAGGTTTTTTTTTTTTGGTTAGTCTTCACAGTAAAGCTTCAATATTGATTGGTTTGATCTAATTTAGTGATCCCACATGGTGGAAAGTTTGCAGTCTTTGTAGGTTTCTTGTGCTATATGAGTTGCAATTCAATAGCCTGTCTTTGTTCATCTTGAGGGTGAAAGTTTGTAGCTTTTTTAGCAAATTTTGCTGGGTGATTTTTGGATTTGATGTGTTGAAAATCCAAAATACCCAGAAAGGAAACCTTGGTGCAATTTGTGTTCTTTGTGGTATCAAGTGTATTATAAATGGAGGAAGGTGTTAAGGATCCTGTAATTGTGAGTAGACCAAACCAATCTAGGGTTTTGCCACAAAGGCTGCTACAGTTACTTGTTTTGTTCTTGATTTTGTGTTTCACTTTTTCGGTTGCTAGTATCTATATGATTAAGTACTTTGGCGTAAATAGTGTAGTTGCTGCAATAAAGCCTAGTTTACAGCCCTGTCTTTATGAAGAGCCAAGTAGTTTAGACCACTTGATCGAGCCTCCGTCGAATTTGATGCATACTATGACTGATGAGCAGCTCTTTTGGAGGGCATCTTTTGTTCCTAAAATAAAAAAATACCCGTTCAAAAGGGTTCCGAAGATTGCATTTATGTTCTTGACTAAAGGGCCATTGCCGTTAGCACCTCTATGGGAGAGGTTTTTCAAGGGGCACACGGGGCTTTATTCTATCTATATTCACTCGTTGCCAACATATGAAGCTGATTTTCCATCTTCCTCAGTTTTCTACAAGAGGCAAATACCGAGTCAGGTATGATAGAGCAATCTTTTGCCCTTTATCTTGCAGCTAGTATGTCTTATGAAATATTCTTTTTTATTGTTCACATCTATTCACTCGTGTGATTTTTAAAATATTGATACCCTGTTTTGTTATGCGTACAAGCTTGTTACATCATTTCTCTGTTTAATCCGTTGAGTGTAAAATGTCATTTGGTTTCATGAATACATTGTCAATCAAGTGATAAGTGCTGTTTATTTGTTAGATATAGAACAATATTGTAGAGGGTCTGCTGCACCTAAAGAAGTGAAAGCCTTTACATATTTTGGGTATTGGTGGATCCTTTGATATAGGAGTCCTTTCTCAATTTTTTTTAATTTTTGAGAACCGGAAACTCAAATTCTCTGTTTAAGCTCCATTGTCAATATCTCATGATGAAACCATATTCCTAGTGAAAGACAATGCTTTCCCTTCTTAACCAATCGAAGATCTTGACGTTGTTTTTTGGTCGAAAATTCAGAATCAATATATTTCTCTTCCATAAATTGTTATTTTTGGACGTAAATTAATTCCAGGAAACCAAATAAAATATGTAAAAGAGTGAGCATCTATCTTCACTGGCCAAACTGGTGCTTCACAGCTTCGTAAAGAGAACGAGAATGTCAGAGCTGTAACTTTAATGACACAACTTTTGTAAACAATTGGGTAGGTTTTGAATACAGTGAAGAGGTCTAGGAATCAAAGGTCATTTCCCATGTATCAAATTGTAAAACATGCTATAATGAAGCAGTAAATGTGCGATAAGCATGGCTAAACAAGATTTATGATTTGCTTTTATTGTGGAAAAGAATAGATTGACAAATAGCATTGGCAAGCCTAAGACTGCTGTTATTCATTTTGGCATCTGAGGCTTCCAAAATGAGATGGAGATGAGGCAAGAGAGTGTACCTTATTCGTCACAGTAAGCTAAGCTTTGACATGTATAGAAATGAAAATATTTTACAATTGGGAGAAGAGATACATGGATCTTGATTTCGAAAGGAGGAAATTTTATGTGATGGATATGGAGGAGGAAATTTTTTAACATGTTGAATGAGAATAATAGTTTGAGTCTTTTGATCAGTAGAATTTCTACAAATAATCAGTGTTGTGAAATGTTAGGATAAATAATGCATATTTCATTTCCTTTATCTGTATTTCTTTTCTTTTTCCCTGAAAACTTGTTCAGATAATTCAAGAGATATGGGAACCTTGGTCATGTTTCAGAAGTGTAGCAAAATATTTGTCAGGGATTAAACATATATAGATTCTATAGATGCTGCCCCTTTTAAGTTTAGCCAGTTTTCTCTCCCTGAAATTGCTTGAAACAGCTGAAGTTGCTTTCAGATGAGAACTGTGGACCAGGTATTTCACCAGCAAGTTATGGTTGTTTCATGTTTGATGCGACTTGTGGGAAGTGAAGTATGAATTGGATGAGCTTTTCTTTTTACTTTTCTTCCCCTTTTTATGGTCAGTACCTTTTCCCTAGTACTGTCTTATGGCGGTCAGTCCCTTTTCCCTAGTACTTTCTTATTGTGAGTCAGGATGAGTATCGTTCATATTATTCTGGTTGAGCTCTGGAAAGACACCAAAGCATAATGCAAGCCATGGCATTTTCCACTTAAATGTAAAACAATTAGTTAACAATTATTGATGGGTTGCCTGAGCTAGGAAATTAGTTTTTAGGATTGTTTTGCTTACTGATAAGAAAAGCTCTTACTCTGACTGTTAATCTGATTACTTGGCTGGTCCTCATTTGCCAGTAAAATCTATATTAGATTTTCGTTGCAGTTTGGGTTATTCACTAGACAAAGGGCCAGTTTGGATTGGCTTTTTTTTCAGAAAAAAGGCATTTTTTTTCCTGAAAAAGTTATACTAAATTTGCAATAACTATTTGATTTGGCTTCCAAAAAGGCTAAAATTTTGAAAAAGCTCAAATACAGCTTTTTTTAGAAGCCAGAATTTTCAGCTTCTCAAAAAAAGCTGTTAAAAAAAGTGCTTTTAAAAAAAGCCAATCCAAACGGGCCCAAACTTGGATGCTTTGAGAATGTTTTCATTCTCATAATCGATTTTTGAAGTGAACTAGGAACAGCAGATTAATCATGCACCTTCTTGTACCTCTTTTGCTACTGTAACTTGTGGTGTTGGAAATGGTTAATGTTCAGTCTTGACTGCAGCAATCCGTGGTTGCTGTCATTTGAAACCATATGGAAACTTTGCCTCCCTTCACATAATTAAGACCAGTCTATTTGACTCATATAATTTAAACAACACTTCTTTGTAGTAACAGTGTCCTTTCTAGACGCATGATAGGTTCCTTTTCCAAAAATCTCCTGATCTTTTCTGAGCGCATCTAACAGTGATCAACAGCAACAATAGCTTAATTACAAAGCTTATGCAGATCTACTTTTCCTTGTAGAAAGAAAGATATTTGATTGTCCAAATCAGAAATATAAATTTTGGGCTATAGTATTTTGCTGAAAATAGTTGCCTTCCATTTCTGCTCTGAGAATTAGCTGTTAGCTTCTGTGCAGTCTCATCTTTGTTCTTTAGATCTGCATCTTTAAGGATGTAAAGCAGCATGCATACCTATCAAATTGATGTGCAGCTATTGGGAAAAAATCACACCAGAGAAGCTCCATTTGTGAGCATAAACTTAGACCTGAAAAGCCATATGAGATTTGGTGTTAAAGATAGGTCAGATGCCAGTAGTAGCCCATCTAATGTTTCTAGTGATTGTTTTCTTTCTTTGGTCTTTTGACGATTTTCATTGTACTAGTCTACTGACGCAACTTGCGAAAGCATTAGTAAATAACATCTTTGTGAAATCTAATTTTGATTTATATCTGTCTAACACATGGGAGTGTTCAGACTAGGGGGATCCTCAAGTTGGTGCTTTCCTGGTATGTAGGTTATTCACATTTGTGATAAGCTACACTATGATTACATTCTTTACACCACTGTCTGTGCTAGCTGCTTGTTGTATCAGTGCCTATTTGACTGCTATTATGTGTTGATGTCCCCATAGGATAATGTTCAATGGGTTCACTTGGTATTTGTACTAACACATGTTAGTCTCTTGGATCATGTGTAAACAATTATTCTATGTTTTGTTGCATAGCTTATTATTTTGTGTTTTGCATTTGCTCCAGGTTTCAGAATGGGGGAAGATGAGTATGTGCGATGCTGAGAGAAGACTTCTTGCAAACGCATTGTTTGATATTTCAAATGAACGGTTTATCCTCCTTTCTGAATCATGCATTCCTCTCTACAATTTTAGTTCCATCTATCACTACATTATGCGATCAAAGTATAGCTTTATCAGTGCATTTGATGATCCTGGGCCATACGGTAGAGGTCGCTACAATGAACACATGGCACCTGAAGTTGATATTGACCAGTGGCGAAAAGGCTCCCAATGGTTTGAAGTTAACAGAAAGCTTGCTCTATATATAATTGAAGATGCAAAATTTTACCCAAAGTTCTCCGAGTTCTGCAAACCAGCATGTTATGTTGACGAGCACTATTTCCCCACCATGTTGACAATTCAAGCGGCAAATCTGCTGGCGAACAGAACCCTCACTTGGACTGACTGGTCAAGAGGCGGTGCTCACCCTGCTACGTTTGGGAGAGCGGATATAACTGAAGATTTCATGAAGAAAATTCTCAAAGGTCAGAACTGTTCATACAACGATCACCCTACTTCGACTTGCTATCTCTTTGCAAGAAAATTTGCTCCAAAGGCATTGGAACCTCTGTTCTTGCTAGCACCCAAGTATTTGGGTTTCTGAAATTCCATTTCTAAGTTTTTCGAGCGAAAAGGTATTTACAGAGGATGTGGACTTTCAAGAAATAATGGCTGACACTGTGCGAATTCGTTTTGTCCCTGAATGTGGGTGCTGTTGTTATGATCTGGGCATCTCTTATGGTGGATCATGTGTTCTTTTTCACATTGATCCACTTCCAGAGCTGTATTGGATGTACAGAACAAGGAGTTAGACAGCTAGTTGATAGTAAATTTTTTGTTAGTTTTTGAAGATTCATGCAGTTTACTGTTGTATTTTGTTCTTCTTGTGCATTTTTTTCTGTTTGGCTATAAGAGGCCGATACCTCAACATGGCAAACAGGCCGGGCTGAATCCGAGTCTGCAAGGCCAGCATGCTGCAGGGTGGGCCGAAATTCAAGAAATCCCAGGTTCAGCTCATTTGAATTGACCTCAATGTTGGCAAAACGTCTACTTCGCGCTTAAAAATGACACATTTGACCATTTTAAAAGCAAATGACCCATCGTTTTCCTCGTTATGTTATACAAACATGTATAGCCATTCATAAGTTTATACAAACATATTACTCGCTCGGTACAGTGGAAAAAATTCCTTGATGGAGTTCAATGTCAAGAGTTCCTCTCATATCTGTCGAGCAACTCTTCCCTTTTTCACCATAAACTTCCTCGTATCTTTCTCTGTAATTTCCAACAAAACATATACATTCAGTATAATACGTATACTGAATGTATACTTCTCTATACGTTCAGGGAGTAGCTAACATGGAAAATGGGGCGAACCCAGTCTGAGTCTGCAAAGCCCACGCGCTACTGGGTCGACCGAAATCAGAGAAATGCTTGGTTTATCTCGAAATCCAAGAATTGCCTGATTTACGTCGTCTAAGTTGACTCCGATGTTGAAAAAAACTTCGTCGCAGTAAATGTGACACATTTGACCATTTAATGGCAAAGGACCCATGATTTGCCTCATTATATTAAAACGACTTGTGGAAAATTCAAAGATGTTTAATCATTCATGTATTTACGCACGATATCCTCGATTTTATTGCAAAAACAATGCTAGAAATTCATTCATGGAGTTCAATGCTAAGCGTTCCTCTCGTATTTGTCAAACCAACTCATCTTTCCTTGGAGCTTTTTCACAATAAACTTCCTCATACCGTTGTATGTAATTTTCGACAAAACATATATAATCAATGTACCGCTTTTGCTAATGTTGGACTCGTGTGAAGTTTAAGGTTAAAAGATTTTGTTTAGGAGGTGGCAGCATGGAGTTATTATGTTAACATTGAAATAATACTCAAGTAGTTATTTCTTTTAAAAATGATGATCTGGAAAGTACCAACATTAAATTTGAGAGAGTTGTGGTAGGACTGGATATAGGTGTCCGCGCAAAGTGTTAGTGGTCTGGAAAGTGGTTAGTAGGAGCAGCGCAGCAGTACAACAATCAACATTTCCTCGTTGGCCCTGGAAAATTTAGAGAGATTGAGGCACTTTGAAATGGCCTATCCCTTGTAAAGTGTTTGCACCAACTATATGAATATAGTTGGCACTTTCTACATCCCTTATGACTAATTAATTATTATAGTCAAATTATATGAAATTTAAGAAGTAATATAAGTGGTTGAAACTACTCCACTAAGAATATTCACCTAATTTGGGATTTATGAAGGTCGAAGGAGTTGGGTTGGAATAATTTAAGTGATTGAAACTCCTTCACCAAGAATGTTAACCTAGTTTGAAGATCTAATCTATGAAGGACGAATAGGTTGGGTTAGAGTAATTTAAGTGGTTGAAACTCCTTCATCAAATATACTGACCAGGTTTGAGATTTATGAAGGACGAAGGGGTGGGTTGAGTAATTTAATTGGTTAAAACTCTTTCACCAGAAATGATGACCCAATTTGAGTTCCATAAAGGGCGAAGGGTTTGGGTTGAGGAATTAAGGTTGGGGTTAATTTAAAAAGAAAATAAAGAAAAAAAAAAGCCTACCCCAAATAATGCCAGCTATGCTCAGAAACAGAAAAGAAATGATCTTTCAGTTGTTTGTGCACTGCTAACATTTAGCCTGTGTTTGGATTCAAGGGGGAGAGTTTAACAAAGGAAAAGAAAGGAGGGGATTATAAAAGAAAGAAGAGGAAATGATTAATTCTTATTTTGATTGAAAAAAAAATTTATTGTGAAGGAAAGATTTATAAAGGATTATAGTTTTCTCTTGTTTGGATTGAAAGAAAATGAAAATGGAACGAAGGAATAAATTTTAAATTTAAATGGACATTTATACCATTTATTACTTTTATGTTTAAACATAAAATAAATGATACAAAAGTCATTACAATAAAAAAAAAAATTCTCTCCCCCTTCATTTCCTCACAACTTAGGAGGATCAATATTAAAGGAAATGAGAGGATTGGTCTAATCCCTTTTAAACCCCATCTCTCTAAATCCTTTTTACCTAAACAAAAGAAAGGATTTATAAATCCTTCCCAATCTATTCCCTTTCCTCCATTCCCCTCAATCCAAACGTGACGTTATGGGTAACCATTATCGCTGGGAGAAATGATTGCTCCAGAAAGCGACGAGTGTAGAATTTTTTCCCAACGGAGACTATATCATAGTTTCGCTGTCATACGAATAATTTATTTAGTAGAAGTTAATTGAATTTTTAGACCAAAATTACACAAAATAATTTTTTTCTTCCCCAATCCTGACGGATCTTATACATCTGCCTACTGGGTCCGTTATGTTGGAATCTTGAACTTCATCACTAGATTATTTTCTTCAATTCTGACCATTCTCAATTATAGAATATTAGAATATCTTTCAAGGTGCCAAAGTACCCTCCAAGCATTTCCAATTGCGTGTTAAAAGAAGTACCTTTCAGGTCAACTGCGAAATTTCGGCTTTTAACCATTCCAAAGTAGATTCTTGGTGACTAATATTTAAGCTTGCTTTCTAGTCATTGGAGATTTTAGGGTATGTTTGGATTGAAGGGAGGAAATTTAATAAAGAAAAGGATTATAAAAGAAATGAGAGGAAATGAATAATTTATGTTTGGATTGGAATTTTTTTATAGGAGAAAAGAATATAAAAGATTTTGAAAATCTTGCGTTTAGATTGGAAGAAAATAAGAGGAAATGATAAATTTTTTATATAAATTTACTTATGTGCCCTTTTTTTATTTTGTATCCAAGTTTTGTAAATAAAGCACAAGAGACTAGAGTCATAATTGTCTTCACATAAGATGAAAGAATTCCCTCCCACAAATCACCTCAATTTGGACGGATGAAAAATTAGAGGGACGGGGGGATTTTGTTTTTCCTCTCATTACCCTTCCTCTCCCAATCCTTCCAAAACAAACAATGGAGAGGAAAGAAAAAACCCTCCCTTCCCTTTCCTCTCCTCCCACTCCTCTCAATCCAAACAAGGTGTTAGTGATTTTAAAAATAATGTTGAATTTTAGGTATCTCAAAAGTCTTTTCTTGAAACTACTATTTGGAGCTCCTGAGGTTTTTAGTTTTTTTCTTTTCAATCTTTAACTTTTACTAACATCTCTTCAAAAATAAATCAATCCAATTAAATTCTCTTCTTAAACTCATAAAAACTATTTTGAAGTATTTCAAAAACTGGGCTAAACCAAGTCCTTTAGTTGCTAACGTCATCTTTTACACGTGTATTAAGAAACTAGCAAATACACCGACTAGTGAGTAAATTATGGACTCCACCTTTGTTAGGTATGCATTAACTTAAACAGCCTCCTGAAGCAATCAAAAACCTTCTAAAAGATAATCATAATGGTGCATTTTCTCGTAAAATGACCATAAACTAATTCAACTTTTGACCTCCTCAGTAGAGCTAAGCATTTGATTATAACCAAATTGAAATAACCAAAAATTGAAATTAGAAATTTTTAATAACGAAACCAAACCAAATAAGTTAAATAACTGAAATCTTGGAACCGAAATTTTTCGATTCGGTTTCGTTTAACAACCGAAATACCCAATTAACAAAATAATGAAAAATAAAAAGCACATTAGCACAACTAATAACCGAATGAACTTTGACTTTTTTGCAAATATGAAAGAGAAAACCATAACTATATATTATTAATTAGTTTCCTAAAATTCAGGCTTCGAGCTCTTGAGCCTTGATTGTTATGTGCTGCTTGAGTTCTGCCTTGGCGAGTGCTTCAGATTTGAGGCGTGGCGCGAGTGTTTGAGTAACGATGTCAATGGGCCGGGGTTAGGGGTTGAAATCGGATCGGATTTTCGGATAATCGGTTTTTTCGTGTTCGGGTTTTTCGGGTTTTGGGTGGAAAAAATACCCGATCGAGTAGTTAAATAGTAACTATCCGGTCGGATATCGGATTTTTCGGATGCCGGGTTTTTCGGATTCGAATGTTCAGATACCCGACATTTCTATGAAACTAAAAAATACAAATTTGTTTACTCTATATATATATATATATTTGCGATAAGTTAGCAAATACATTCATTGATAGTCAAACTAATTACATCCATGTACACAAATAGCATGATGCTCAAAACTAAGCATCGACTCTAATAAAAGAAAAGAGATTGTTCAAAATGACGATAGACAAATCAACTCTTTTTAAAATATAAAGATATTTCCATCATAACTACGAACCAAACAAAAAGGAAAAATTAATAAATATTAACTAGACAAATATATTTTCACATTTATCTAACTTAAACATAACAAATATTTATGCTAAATTAATGTTACATTTTGTTAATTCTAATTATATTACTCAATTCAGTTGTCTAATTTATTTACAAATAGCTTAATTATGTTATTTAACTTCTCATTACTTTTGTAGAATACTTTTTTTCTCTTTTTTTAATTGTACATTTTAATATTAATGCATTATATAAAATGTGTGTTTATATATGTGTTATATTAGAATATTATGATGAATAATTTACTATGGAATGGTGTGTGTATTTTTTTCGGGTTTTTCGGATCGGGTTCGGGTATGAAAAAACTACTCGATCTACTACCCGATATCCGATATTTTTCGGATATCGGATTCGGATATTATCCGAATCCGAAAATTTTGCATTTTTTTCCACCCGATCGGGTTCGGATTCGGATTCGGGTACCCGATCCGAATTTCCACCCCTAGCCGGGGTTCACAAACCCCTAATTCACACCTGTTATTTTTCCACCTACCCCTTCCCCGCCCCTATACCTGTACTGGGTTTTCTCCCGACTACCATCCCTGCCCCTATCGGTGTTTTTAACACCATGCCCCTATCTACATGACACCTGTCAACAAAAGTCAAAGGGTCGTAGTATCGGGACAAAACACCTACTTGTAAAATCCCTATCTATCAAGTGAAATTCCTACTTTTTAATTAGATAAAAATAAATAAAAAATGACATAAATCATGCACCAAACCTTAACACATTAAATTCAAACTCTAATACTTAAAATTCAACATAATTTTACAACAATAACATATTAAATCTATACTTACTTCCAATCATAATTATTAAACATAATATATAATATACATACGTACATACATATATATAACGAATTGGACCGGGGCGGGGTCACCCAACCCCGACCCCGCCCCGCCCCGCCTCGCCTCGCCTCAGCACTGGTGTATAAAGAAAAAACCCCGCCCCACCCCACCCCAGGTGTTTTTTTGCAAAAACCCCGCCCCTACCCTGCCGATACCCCTGCGGGACAGGGCGGGGTGGGATACTATTAACATCCTTATGTTTGAGATTTGAGTTTTTGGCCAAAGAGTATTTTGTAAGTTATACGCACAAGATTTTAAAGTTAATTGCATAAAGCGACCACTTAAGTAGAAGGGCTAAAAAAACGCAGTTTTATTAACTCAATTATTTCGGTTAATAATCAAAATTTTAAAACAATAACTTGAACCGAATACCAAAAAATAAGAAAATTAATAATCGACATCGAACTGAATTCCCAAATAACCGAACTGAAATGATAATTCAGTTCGATTTCAATTACTAAACGAAATTTGCGCGGTCCTACTCCACGGAGAAGAAATGAGAAAAAATAATAACCTTTGCAAAGAAAAGACGGCAGCAATAACTCCATAGCTTATTGATCAAGAATCGACCCAAAACCAAACAAAGCAAGACACGTAGACACAACTGGGAGAAGCTTGTGGAAATGCACATGGGACGTCAACTTACGCATTAAAAGCAAGTGGACCACACCCCCACTCATCAGTTCGTACTCTTTATGTTTTTCTTTTTAAAAAATTAAATACAAGATTGACGAATGTTTTTTCCAACAATGAGGAGACTGGCGTGTTGGTTGTGGAAAATGGGGGGTTGGTTGAAGAACGAGGGGGCGCCGGGGCAGGGGGATGATTTGCAGAATTTTTTTTAAAAATAACACAATTTAAATAATTAATTTAAAAAATAACCTTATTTTTTGCTGGGTTTCAAAACTAGTACTTTTGATTTTTTAATAAATAAAATTAGATATTTAAAAAACGAAAACATGTAAAATACACAATGTATCGTAACGGACGATATTTCGACTTTTGAATAGCCGAAATCGGCTATTCAAAACCCGAAAAGCCGAAAAATCTGATGCAAAGGCACAATTTTTGATTTGTCTAGATTTTATCCCTTTCGGTTATTGAATAGCCGATTTTAGCTATTCAAAAGTCGAAAAATGGTAGAATTTATTTTGCACATTTTTGAATTTTGAATACCTATTTTTGTTTATTGAATAATTAAAAGCGTTATTTTTAAAATTCAACTAAAAATAAGGTCATTTTTTAAATTAATTATTTAAATTGTGTTATTTATAAAAAAAATCCGCATTTGCAGGTAAGAAAATGTGATGTTACGTGAACCCCACGAGCACTCTTTTTGTCAGATGAGCAATAGAGCGTCCTCTCTGGCTGTTGCGTTCCCTCTTCCCACAGGAGAACCCCCGGCCCCTAATTGCGCCCCATTTTGGTGGGTGACCCCCGTAATCATTCTCATGCCTCGTCCATATCACACCTTCACTCCCTTCATGCCTCTATTCACGCGCTTTTTTAGAGAAAGGACTGTGATTCTATATTTCCACCAAGAATCTCTAAATCTTTTTATAATATTATTAGTTAAATTTAAGAGTTCTAAATAAAAGGTGAACATAGTTTGTTTTAATTTAGTCTCTTTTTTTTGGGGTCAAAATTTAATTTTAGTGTTGAACTTATTTCTAACCAAACTGAACCAATTAATTTTCATTTTACAAATTTTTTTTTCTTATCATATAAAATAACCAAATCAGACCAACGACTCTAAAGTTGGTTCAATTTGACTAATATACATATAATATTAGGGATCAATGTAGTTCAATTTGGTTTGGTTGGCATGTGGACTTATTTAAACTAGACCAAACCAGTAAGTTTTTCATTTGAAATTAACTAGTCGTCTTTTAACCATATAAAATAACTAAACCAACTCAAAATTTTCAATTGGTTTGGCTTGGCTTGGTTTGACGGTTTAACCAATCTGTTTTTACCCTAATTGTAAATTGACTATTAATGAAGAAATTAATAAGTTGCTACTTTTTTTTTTTTGCTAGGTAAGCAAGAACTATTATTAAAAGAAAAACTTTACAAAACGAGACAGGACCCAATTTTAAAAGAACCTGTCATCAGAGAATGATGTCAAGGTTCCAAATTATACAAAGGTCCCTGTTGACAGAGTTGTTTCTGTACCTCTGATTCTTAGACGCTATACACTACACATCAAAAACAATATTGTTGACTAAATGGCTTTCAGTCTTGTAATCACGGTTATGGATTCTTCCATTCATTTCCATCTACAGGTGATAGATGGTTGCTTCAAACGCAAGTTTAATAAGCAAGGATTTGAGATGGTATTGGTTGCAATTCACTGTAAGCCAAGTAATGATTGCATCCCACTTCTCAAGCCAATGAGGGCCACGGGCTTTTCTCATAATATTCTTCCAAATTCTCTTGGTGAAACTGCACTAAAAAAATAAGTGATTTTTATCCTCAGATCCCATTCTACAGAATTCATAGAGCGGGTCAATTGTTATTCCCCAAGAAAACGGACGAGTTTTGGTATGAGCTCGGTTGAAACAGAAAATCCAAGTGTGAAAAGCATGTTTTGGGATGTGATTTTTAAACCAAATAGTTTCAGCCCATCCAACTTTTTCATAAGTCAAACGCACTGATCTCCATGCTGAGTCGAAGGAGAAATTACCACTTGGATCTCCAAGCCAAATAATGGAAGCATTGTTAATGAGGACCAAATCAAAAAAAGCCACGCGGTGCTTCAGGATATACCTTTCTTGGCCTTTTGGCTAAGATCAAGTGTAAGTTGCTACTTTTGTACTCCGCAAATTCATTTATGTATAGACATTCCTGCGTACTTAGTGTGCCAACAGAATAGAATGAAAATATTAATTAAAAGAGAAAATATTGAACTAAAATGAACGATTTAAATAAATAATAAAATGAATTCATGCTTAAGATTATTTTTCCACGAGAAAGTCAAGGATTAAGTTCAAATCTCATAAAGGGCCGGATAAGAATGAGGTCCAGACGTGCAGTGGGGGTAAGAAAGAAAAAGAAAAGGAATACAACCCCAAGTGACCACTAATTTTAACTCTCTTGTTTGCCTACTAATTTTTATTTTTATCTTGTTTGCCTACTAAATTTTTGTGACCACTTTTAATTATCTCTGCACAACATTATATATAGTGAAGTTGGAGGGTAACAAAATTAAACCAATAAATGGTGGCGATAAAAGAGGTGAACAATTAGTTATACTATTCGCTTTAAATTTAATATTTAGTTGATAAGCCCAATCATTTTCATGACAAATATCCTGTTACAAGTTAAGAGTATATATGATGAATTATTAATGTACTTCAAGTCCATACATAATCAACCAAAACAAAAAAAAAACAAAAACTCTAGTTTATTATCTCATGCGTTAAGATAGTCTTCCATTCAAAGATCAATGATTTTGCATCACGGTCCCAATATCGATAAACTTTATAACAAAATGTATATAGAAAAAAAAAATAGAACTAGTGAACTAAACTAATTCCAATATTTTTAACTAATTTCTCAGCTGAATCTGTCTTCATCAAATAATTAAAAAAAAAAATGCTTCCAAGAGTTAATTAATGGTCGAGTTTCGAATTGTTATACTAAAAAATCCTATATTTAAATTTATACCTCAATCACAAAAATTCTATAATTATCAATTAATTAAACACAATGAAATTTATAACAATCTTGTAAAACTTTTGTGACAAACCCGTAGCGGCAAGGGCGCGTTCAATCCCTAAAGATGCCAAAGGATTCTACGGAGACCACATTTTTTAAACTTTCACGAACGTATTAAAGGTGTCAACTTTTTACCTGATTCTTCGTTGAGAAAAGTAGAAAACCTATAAAAACGGCGCCGTGTTGGGAGAAATTCTCTCATCAAATCTTTAAAATATCGGCTTCAAAACCGTTACTGGGACCCACAGTCAACAGCTACTCGCCAGCCTGTAAAATCCGGGCATCTGCCCGTGCAACACACAACCCCTGCCCTCCCCACTTTTCTCCTCCTATATAACACCTTCCCCCTCCTATTCTCCTTCTATTCTTTAGCTTAACAATTTTCGAACACAAAAAAAAAAAAAAAAGAAATTTCAAATCTCTCTTTCTCTTTGAGCCTTTCGGAATAAATCAATCAAATGGCTGCTTCAAACTTCAAGGCTATTGCACTATTGTTGGTGGTCGCCACCGCCTGCTCTGTCATCGGAGCCGCCGCCGCAGCGGACTCACCAGCTCCAGCACCTGCCTCCGAGGCCGGATATATCTCTCCTTCGTTCGTCGCCGGTTGCATTGCCGCTTTTGCTGCTTTCCTTTTCGGATCTGCACTTAGGATCTGAGCGGCTACAGCTAGTAGTTCCCTTTGATGACACTCCTATATATATATATATTATTATATATAAATATTTATCTACTGGAGGGTTATGTTAGTAGTATTTGTATAGCGAGGCTGGGTTGAGCATTTGTGTTAGTGATTTCATTTTGAGATATTAGGGTTTTGACCTTTTCATTTGGACGTGGATTTGCGACATTTGATGGCTTTCTATTGATTATCTTTTACACATCTAGTTCTGTGTGCCTTAATATATACTCGTTTTAGTTTTACTTGTTCGCTCAAGTTGCCGATTTCTCTAACGCGAGAATTTTCTTTTGTCGTAATTAATTTGTATTCGCATTTACTAAGGCCATTTTCAATAGTGCGAATCTTCCGTACTGATGAATTTGGTTAATATCTTCTTCAAATGATTAATACATACTACTAGTCAGGCTGGTTTTAAATTTTTGAAATGATAATTATCAAAAATTTTTTTGTAAAATTATTTGTCATAATCCTAATAATATATATTTTCTTTTTTTAATTTCTATCAACATCATTAGAGGAGATCTTTTTGGCACGTCGTGATGTGATATATATATATATATATATATATATATATATATATATATATAGACCAAATGAACAGAGCAGTTGTTAAACTGTGAACAAATAAGAGGAAGAGATCTGCTAAACTAGAGAAAAAATAGGGTGGGCGACTCTTAACGCCTTGTGGAGAGTTACCAATGACAACCATCCACATAATCTGCGTAATTCTAATCATATCCTTAATTTCTTTTACCAAAAACATCACTAAATTTGTCGGGTGGGCACCAATTGTCAATCCAAAGAAAGGTGTTTGCTGGCACCATTCCGAAGCCACATGGATAAATTGTAAGAACCAAGACGAATAGGCAACTCCCAGATGTTCTTTCCCTTGACATTGAATCGATTAGTGCAAATGATATTTCGCTTAGTGTCCCTTGACATTGAATCAATTAGTGCAAATGATATTTCGCTTAGTGTGCAAAATCCAGAAGTATTTTAAAGATGGCTTGCTTGATTGTCTAGAAGTATTTTGAAAATGGCTTTGCTTGATTGGTTTCGTGAGGACTTCCAAGGCCAAGATCGTCCTCATGCTAGGGCCAGCAGACCACATTCCACGGGACAAAGCTTTCTAGCCATTATTGCACCCCCTTATTTCATCCTAACCGTGCAAAATTCATTCGTCGTCCTTTCAATATTTTTAATCACTTCGTTTGGAAGGATAAACATTGTGTATGTGGTTTTTTTTTTTTTTTTTTTGGCTTGATCAGATTGGGTGCTAAGTTGATGTCTTAGGGACAATTGTCAGTATATTTTTTGCCATCATGGATTAGAAGCAAAGCATCATATGTTATTTTGATGCACATTTTAATCGGCGAATCTGGGGTAGAGGATGGAAAATGGTGAAGGGGAGCTGCTGGGTGTAACTTGGAATGACCTCTCGACTTGGTTGCTGGGAATTGGAAGCCTCAACTCGTTTCGTTCCAGGGCCATCAAAATTGTTCTTGGGGGCCTTCATCTTTCACATCTAATAGGAATAACATTTTACTAATTTACAGAGGTGTAGCACACGCCAATAAATAGATTTTTGTGTATATTAAATTTAATGTAAAAATAAAATTCAACACTATTAGAAAAGTTAAATATTTCTGCCTTAATTTGTTTTGACACAAATATCAAACATAGTTTATTCAATTAGGTGACTTATTGATCTAACATTTGTACATTTATTTAGCTAATCAATGAAAATACTCTCCTCACTTTGACAAATTAAAAAAGAAAGGAAGAAAACAAATTAAAACAGAAAGGAAGAAATAAGTTTATGGAGTAATATATTACAGACCCTAGAAAGAAGTAGCCATATTAAAGCAGCAAATGTAATTAAAAAGAAAAAGAAAAAGGAAAAAAGCATTGGATTCCATTGAATCAGCCATCAAGGTTTTGGGATTGGTCAATTTGGGAGGTTGGGAATGGGGGTTGACACACGGTCCCCTCTGCCCTTGAAGGTGTCATGGGATCTTCACCTTCTTCTTTTAGTGGTTGAAAACCAACAAAACAAACCATCACGTTCCCGATTGTGTGATATTAACGCTATCTGTATTATTATAACCCAAGATATCATGGCGTCCACTTCATTCTTTGGTGGCCTCAAGGTTGGAATTCGTTCATACATTTTGTTAGTGTCCTACGTTTTTGTTATTTGGGGGAAAATTTTCTTTATTATAATTAAAAATTTTCAATTTGTTATGAAAAGCGAGAAAATAAATAAAATAGCAATTAAAAAAAAAGAAAGAAAGTCTAAGAGAGATGGGAAGTTTATTATTTCTTTTAATACATATGACTAGAATTTACTCATAGTTAGAATGCATAATCTTATCCAACTTAATCACAAAAGACTCCAGATAATTATGAATCTTATCTAAAGTTTGGACAATAATAAATTAGTCATGAATATCCATAATAATTCAATAATTTTATGACAAAATTTAAGTTTATACTTTTTATTATAAATATTGTTCAACTTTTATCTAACTAAAATATACATAATAAATATTACCAATTAATAATGTTAAAGTGTATCAAATACGGCAATACTTTGTTGATAAATAATAAAAGGAGATGCATTTCACGGGTAGTTGCAAAAAAGAACAATAATAATAATCCAACGTACCATGAATCACAAATTTGACGTGGAGGGGCACTGAAGTTGCCAAGAGGTGAGGGGTTATCAGAGTTGTTTTATTCTTTTTTGGGAATGATGAGAGACACTTGTCAACCTACACAAAGAAGTCGTTGTGGTCTCATGACTCATGCGTAAAATGGTCCCACCAGCCCCTCACAACCCAATAAGATTTTTTTTTTTTTCAAACTCCTACCTAAAGAATTTGAATTCGTGTTTTTGAAAAAAAAATAATTTCAATTATTTGAACTAACTCTTAAACCTGACCTAATAAGAGTTGTCACTAACAGCCTAGATTTGTAACAACCCGGATTCGCTTTTTGTGGTCGGATTACTATCAAAAAGCCAAAGGTAGCACCAAAACCAATATCAAATAGCTGTTTGAGAACATCTAAAAATATTTCTTTAGCTATTTGAGAACATTTAAAAATATTTTCAAATAATTTTTAGTGTATTAGTTAAATATTATTTTTATAAATTATTATTGTTTGATAAAATAACATTTTAATTAACTTTTTATTTAAAATTTAACAATTTAAATAATTTTTCTGAAATATATATATTTTTAGTATTTCATTTTTTTTTTTTTGTAATCCTATACTTTTTGTGGTCAGATTACTTTGAGAAGCCGAAGGTAGCACCAAAAGAAAGATGAATAAGAGAAACAAGGGCTTATTTTCCCGCTAGGCCAAAGACGGAAAAAGATAGTAGAGTTTAACAATATAGTTGTCCCAAAAATGGTAATTATTACGGTTTAAATTCAAAATTAACAGCTATCCAACTGATAATAAAATTAATATGAAAACTAATTGGTTAATCGTTAAGATTTTATTTTAACAAGGACAATCGATTAGTAACAAATACCCTTTATAACTTGTAAATGACTCTATATTACACGTGCACATGTATTATTATTAACTTTAACCTTCTTTTATATTTATTTATCTTAGAGGAAAAAGTAAATCTAGCCCATAAACATTATAAACTATGAATTTAAGAGCTTAAACTTCAAAACCTAATTTATAAAAAATAACTTTTAGATACGATTAACCAACATATTGATTTTGTGCTTATGATTTTTTGCCCTTTTAAATCCTATCTTGCAGTTCTATATTCTTTTGCATCTTTATGTGACTTTGTCGTCCATAGTATTGCAAATCTTTCGTGTCAAATACACAAAAATATAACAATTCAACCCATATCTCCATGAAGGTCTGTCTCTTCTCTGAAGTTACTAATCTGTCGTCCATAGTATTGCAAGGATCTGATCCTCATTGAAAGTGGGTCTACCATGGATCCTGTTGTTTTTTTTTCCCCTCCATAAGTGGTAAATGGCAGCTCCAAAAAACAGTTTAGAAACTTTAGCTTTTAAGTGTTGAGTCGCTATACTTTCAAGTAAGCTAGGTGCAAACACAGCCCAATCCGTGATCCAGTGTGGGCCTTTAATCATCTTCATACCACGCTTCCAAATCCTTCCAGACAAACTGCATTTAAAGAAAATATAACTTCTATCTTCGATGCAATTTTTTAAAAGCCAAATCAAATAGTTATTGTAAATTTAGTATAATTTTTTCAAGAAAAAAAATATTTTTTTCCTGAAAAAAAGCTAATCCAACCAGGCCTCATATTACCCCAAGTGACACGCTGAAACTTAGTTTCAATAGCCTCCCAAGTAGAAATTGTAAAAAATGTACCATTGGGATTTGGCAGCCAGAGGATTTTAAATTGAATTCTTATTTAAAATTAGTACATATTACAAAATATTGTGTCATTTTATCCCACGTACTTCATCTAATTCAAGGTGTGATATACTTCTAATGTTGAATCGATATGAACAGTTACAGTAAAAATTTCAGTCTTGAACAAAAAATTATTTTTGAATTTATTTAATCTATATTTCACGACAAAAACAAAAAGAAAGACACACACTACATCTTAATTCTGAATTCAGAAAGGATATTTCAAGAAATGACCAAATAAATTTATATTGGAAATGCTCTAGGAAGCTGTTTTTGCTGACTGTTTTAGGCTTTAGCAGGTGGCTGATACTCCTCTTCAACTTATGGTATGTTTGCTATACTGGAATAACTTGCAAAGGAATGACTTTTTTAACTTTTTTTTTTTCCTTTCTTTAATTTGATACAAAATTTTAAAATTAGAAAATCCATTCTAGGAGAATGGCCTTCCCAAAAAAAAAAAAGTGAGAAATGTCATTCCTTAACCTAACCCAAGAAAAGACTTTTTCAACTTAAATCAGGAAACATAAAAGAAAACCTATTCTCCATCTAACCCTCCCAATTTCATCACTGTATAAAATCCTCCAACTTTTGCTTCAGGGATTTAGAATATTTGATAATTAGTTGTTTAATTTGCGGATTGTAAGTGCTATAATTATCAATTTCAATTTATATTAGTATTGCAAAATTGTTGTCAAGTTTTTTTTTTTTTTAAAATATTTAGTACAATATTTTTTTGGATTGTTTATATGTTAAATTTATGCTAAATTAGAAAACAAGGGTATTTTGGTCTATAGTTATATTTTTCATTCCATTCCAGCATGTTAAAAATAGTTTTAGCAAACATATAAAAGAATAAAAACATTCCATTCAGACTTCTTTAATAGTTAAAACCAAACGCAAAGAAAATAATTAATCCTAGAGAATTCTGCCTCATATTTTGTCTGGAATGACCTTTCTTTTCAAGTTATTTCATCGTACCAAACGGAACTTTAGTTGCGATATAGTGAAAACATAGTACCCATCGAGGAACACAAGGGAGTTCAATACACCCAGCAGAAAAGTCTTTCCATTTTCCGAAGACCATTTATAAAAATGCAAGTGTTAAAAAATGAGGTAATTTCATGACAAAAATATTAATTTGCTTATAAAATTTCTAACTATAAGATCTCAGAAATACCTTTTGTGATGAAAACTTTGCCGAAAATAAGAACAAGAGAATTCACACAGAATCATGAATTAATTAATGAATGCTCTAACTACTACAAGAAAAAAAATTTCCTGAAGACACAAAATTAAAGTGCTAGTTCCAGTGTCTTAGTTTATCTATCTATCTATCTATCTATCTATACATATATATATATATATATATACATATATATACATACATATACATACATATATATACATACATATACATAAATACATATACATACATATATGTACATACATATATATATATATATATATATATATATATATGTCGACGATTAGGAAAAACTAAAACACAAAAGAGTCCCACTTAATAATTAGTTGTCTATAATTAATTAATTGCACGTTTAAATTATATAATTCAGAATTACAAAAAAACTTTTTTTCTCTGTTCATTAATTAATACAAATATTTATTGTGTATGACCTCTCAAATATATGACCGATTGATAATAGAATTAAGCCAACCAATTAATTTAATCGACTAACACTAACTCTAACAGCAGAAACACGGCACTAATTGTCTCACATGAATAAATTTTATTAAGGTCTCAGCTCTTTGAATGGCCACTCGTAACTTGCAGAAACAATAATCAACGAACAATTGCAGTTCCATTAACTATGTAAAAGCTTAACTAGTCTCGGTACAGCCTACATTAAAGGACAAATGGAATAAGATTGGATAGGCAAATTGCTAATTGAATCGCCAAATAATTAATTAGCTTCACCTAATTAATTTTGCAATAAATTCGCCATTGCTATTATTCAAAGAGGAAGATTTTTTTCCAATATGGCAGGTTGTTTATGAAGATATTAGCCTTCTTTTTGATTTGCGGCCTTTTGAATTTATTATGTAGCTAAACGTTAAGTGCGTGTTCGGCAACAGCTTTTCAAGTAGCGTTTAGCGTTTTGACTGGTTAAAACGCTATTTTGCTAAATTATTGCTGTTCGGTAAACCAGCATTTCAAATAGTTTTAACGTTTCAACTAACGTTTCTCAAAAGCTAAAAAATTTAGCGTTTTAGATAACTTTTAGCTTTTCATGTTTTTTTTTTGCAATTCTACCCTTTTGCATTTTTTGATTTTTCTATTCTCTTTCCAATCTCTCTCTATATTTTTACCTTTTCTTTTACAAATATAAATAAGAAATAATATAAAAATAAATTTCAATTTCTATATAATCAATATTACTAAAAGCATAAGTTTTATTAGTAATTTTTTTTAACAAAATAATTTTGAATCTATTAAAATTAATTTTTTTTAATATTGATATAAATGTTTTATCAAAAAATTAGTTACACTTTAATATTAAAATATGATTATGAAAATAAATATCTAATTATGAAATATATTATCTTATTCTTATAATAGTAATAGTAATTACAATTATTATAATAACAATAATAATAATGACAGGATATCAATGTCCTTTTACGTCATTTAACATTCATTAGCTAATCTAACAGCTAATTTTACCGAAACATTTTGTTCAATCAGCTAGTTAAACAGCTATACGCTAACAACTATCCGCTAACAGTTAAAATACAACAGCTATCAGCTACCTAAACAGCTATCAGCTACTCTAACAGCTAAATTTGCCGAACAGGCCCTAAATGTAATGGCCCATATGTTCATGATTTTTTTTTTGGTTGGGGAAGGGGGGGGGGGGTTTCAAAATATGTTCACAAGGGTTGATATTAGTAAAATTGTAAAAAGTTCAAGACGTGTTTAGTTTAATTGTAAGATTCTTATTGTTAAATTCTTAAATTTTTAATAATAGAGTTTTAGTTAGAGGTGTAGACATTGATTGTTTGAATGCATTGTTTAGTTGGTGAATCTTAATTTTTGATGTAAAGTTAAACTTCCGAGAATATAAAAGATATTCTTGAGGAGCAAAAAAAAAAAAGAGGAAAAAAGATAACAAGTTTTACGTGGTGTAAAGTTGGTTTGTGGAAATGCTGCAATGCTAAACTCACACGAAGCTTTTAAAGTGTCTAAAAATTAAGCGAAACCTTCCAAAAAATTCTAACTCTCCTAGTAGAGGAAGTGCATATTTTGCAATTGGCCTTTCAAAAATCCATGCCTTTTATGTTTCCCTCAATTCATGTAATTGATTACTTTCGGTGTGATTAACTAATCACTCCCTTCTCTTAAAAAATCCGTAGTTTCTCTACTTCTTTTTTGATTAATTAACCAATAAGATTGATAAAAGATTGTTTCAGCTCCCCCCAAAATGAAAATTTAAGGATGCTGTTGGATTCATCGTTAGGTGTTTATTATCATAAATAAACTCTCGTCTCCTAGTATAAGGCTAAATTAGCGGCAAATTCACGCAATAATAATGATTTGTTTTATGAAGGTTTCGTGCCTACATCTGCTGGTTTGCGTTTGGAAGGAAGAAAAGGCATCATGAGCAATTATGTTGCTATTTTATCTTCCAATTGACCAACTTGAATCTTGGCGGCAACCTTGCCATGTATCAATGCGGACCAAACTCGTTATAAAGTGCATCGTAGCCCACCTTGCCATGAACCACAAAAATTAATCTGGAGTAAAAGAATTTTCACATGTAATTTGAATGCATGTAATACAATTATAGTTAAAAATAACATAATTTTTAATGGTAGCGAATCTGATACCCTTTTAATGGACAATATGGACTTATGAGAGATTTTTTAGACCACATAAGAGTCCAATTCACTTTAGATGGACCAGAGGAAATTCCGATACACTTTACCCTTTTATTTTCTCTCATCATCCACGCTAAACCCAGCTCTCCGGCCCAAACAAAATTTAAACTCAAGTTATCAATCATGGTGGACTAATCTTAACGACTTGAAATATTTACCAATTCTTCGTATTGTGGCCACGAGAGAAATTAGGTGACTTGAGAGAGTTTGTAACCCTTTGGGCTTAGTTCACTGTTTCTTTGCCCCTTTTTCTGCCGATCACGACTGACGCTTATGCGTCTCTTGTGGGTGTTAATAAGCCGCCGGTGTCTTTTAGCGAAGGGGAATTAATATGATTGCGTACAAGGGGCGGATGTGTTCATTAAGGCGTTGGGCCGAGCACCCCCGCGGGCCCCGCTAATCCAAATTTATTTTTCAAAAAAAAAAATACGTATGTTTGCTTTTCTTAAAACAATATTTTCTTAGTTTAAAATTTAAAATTTAAAATTTAACAATCAATTCTCTCAAGGAGTTTACCGAGTAACCCAAACAAAGTTGCCGATTGGCTAGAGCGCTATATTAAATTCTTCTAATAATCAACGAATTCTATTAGTTAGTAACTCAGGAAAAAAAAAAAAAAAGCGGAGGGGAAGATGAAAAGAGTTGTGGGATTGAAGGAGAGGGGAACCAGAAAGGGAATTTGGCAAGGCGTTTGATGTTGAGGTGACAACTGGGAAAGAGTAGAAAGGTACAACAGTCTTGCATTTGCTAAAAACATCAACATTTCAAGCTCCATTAGTGACACCATCACCCAATTAGGATTAGCTTTCCCCGTTCCTCCAAAAATCACTTTTCCACCATTTCACCCCTACTCTGAGTCGGACTCCATATTTCCCATTGCCTTAAGCCCTCTTGGTCTCTGCAACCAAATATTATTATTGTTTAAATATTTGTAATTCCTCATCACTTTTATTTAATTAATATCAAATCAATGTAAAGATTATGTGTAGAGAGTGAGTATATATAATATATATATACCTTCTTGGAGACCTTTTTCTCTCTAACCTCGTATCTTTCTAATGATAGATCACACAGCCATGCTCCAGGACTAATTAACTGCACAACCCATAATTAAAATTATGTTACAACTTCCTCTATTGGAAACGAAAGGGGGAAAAAATACTGGAATGAAACAGAAAAGTAAATAAATGGTTCCTCATTTCATTCTAAATTTCTTTTTTGATTTCTCATTTTTTTCTGGAATAATGAGATTGGTTGATTTGCTAAGTAAACTAAACCAAATCTTATCCTATTCCTGTACTAACTATTGTAACTAATTGTTGGTCATTGGATACTCCTTTGCCACTTTTTCTTTCGTCTCAAAGTCAATATCATATTAGATGGATAAGCACCTTATGTATTAAATTATGAAAATTCACATGAAATGTGGGTAACGATAAGTTTGATTTTTTGAAAGATTATTTAACTAAAACTGAAAGAAAAATATTGGTAATTACGATGGATAAATCATCCGCCTTTTTCGTCACAACTCTACTTATAATTTATCATTATTCCATTACGGTGATAATATTATAATAATAGGACGAAGAATAAGTCTAATTTCTGCCGATGATAATATTCCTTAATTGTTGTATAAGTCGAGAAAGACTTGTTCCAAAGCCACGCTAGACTTTCAATACATTGGACTAGAAAACAAAATAGTCACGTCAGTGGTTCACGCAAAAACTAGACCACCACGCTGTACCTGACACGTGTCCGCACCTACAACAAACTTTTATTGTCCTCTCTCTCTCTCTCTCTTCCTATGTGTACTATATCCACCTTTGCAATGCCCACTTTGTGTAACGCTCAAAAATCGAATCCACCACAACATCACAACCACTAAACTAAACTTAAGCCCACACCCCCCCTTACCTAATCTTCATCATGGTTGATTGTTTTCTACACCAAGCCAACTTTATGATCACCAAATATTCCTTCATTATTTTAGCAGAAAGCAGTTAAAAAAGCTTAGAAGAGACGTTTTTCCACAAATGCCTTACATGCAAACATTTAATCGAAATATTTGGTTAATTCCTTATCAAAGTCTTGTTTTTATTTATCACTATGTAGATTCGCTAAAATATTTGTTGTTCGTGTTTAAATTCCCTAAAATAGGTGTTATGTTACCAACAAAAAGTTTACCTGGGACAGGACGTTACAGAATAGACAAATAATTAATTCAATTAGTAGAAAACTATGGAAATGAATAAAATAATTTGGTAAAGAGAAAGGGAGACACTCACATTGACGGTGCGCTGAACGAACTTAGCTCTCTTCTTAGGCCTCTGGGGCAGCTTGGAGCCTTTGAGGACCAAGAAGTCTTCTTCCTTCTCCTTGTTGGTCAAGGCGATCGCGAACTTGGGATGCCACACGGCAGGGATCGCATCGCTACCTGATGGCGACCCTCCCTTCTTGCCATCATTCGTGGTGGTCTCCGATGATGGAGATCTACCACCTCGACTGTTATTATTATTATCGTTGTTGTTGTTCTTGCTAGACCTAGCGTTGTTGGTGGTGGCGTTGTTGTCGTGGTGGTGGTGGTGGTGGTGGTGGTGGTGGTGGTTGTGGGTGGTGTTGCCTCTCTTATCATGTGTAGTAGCCCCTCTATCCGGGGAAGCCAAACCTCTCACGCCATTGCTTTGTGCCCTCATAGTTTCAGAATTCCTAGAATCAAACAACCACAAGCAACACAATATCATTAGCATTTACAGCAACCCCACATGTGAAAATCAAATCTAAAAGCAATAACGTATATTCTTTGGAAAACAGAACGGTAATTTTTTCGGTTGGGGTATTGTTTTTCATTATTTAGAAAGTAAGAATTTACCAAAATAGCCTCGTGGGTTGGTCTCTAGATCAAAATGATGCTAGCTAGTAGGTAGTGGCTTATAAATCACGAGCAATACTGCGTAGAAAATTGGGGGTGGGAAGTTTGTTGTCTCTGAGAAGGGGTGTGTTATTGTGGTGCAAATTTTTTTGGTCAGCCTTTAAAAAGGGCGTTAAAAGATATTTGGGATGTGTTTTGTGTGTTTGTTTGGGTGCGTTGTGTGAATCTAACGTGCGACAGCTGAGGGCAATAGTGTAAATAAAAGAGGGCAAAAGAAAAAAGTAGAGGCTGGATTGTGGCAAGATCTGAGCCGTTGGTTTCAAATCCCCGGGAATGAGTAGAGAGATTACGTGTCCTGAAATTGGAATTGAATTCTTCCGATGGGTTGTTTAGGAATGTTCATGTAGCTGAGGGAACACGTGGCCCACTTTCTCTAGGTCCACCTTATGAATACAAACAGCTCAGATCGACGGTAGCAGTCAACTCCACCTAATATAATTGTCACAAGTGGATGCAGTACGAACTAATGGTTATAAATATATATTTCTAATATTATAAAATTATAATATTATGAACACCATCTATCTAAAATTATCGTCACAATTCAATAAAATCATAACACATAATTAGATAAATTATTACTAATACACTATTTACATCTAGCTAACCCTAATAAAGTAAAAAAAAAAAAAAAGGCCCAGTCAAGAGCCTGTCGGAGTATTTATCCAACACTAATATCTCTAAAATGACTAGGAGATTACTTTAGAGAGGTTCTTGGAGATAGAACATTTTAACGATAAATGGTTCGTTTGAATTGGTTTTTTTTAAAAATATTTTTTTTAACAATTTTTAAAAAATAAATTTTTTTAAAAAATTAAAAATTTTAACTTTTAAAAAAAATTATATTTGAACTTTTTTTAAAAAATTTTAACTTTTTAAAAGTTAAATTAAATAATTATTGTAAATTTAATACAATTTTTTCAAAAAAATATATTTTTTTAAAAAAAATCAGTCCAAAGAGGCTCAAAAACTAAAAATGAAAATAGTTTATAGTATTATTCATCGAAAGCGACCGTTCAGTGAGTAAATATGGAAAAGGACCATAAAATTGGCAGCCCAGCAACAGCAAGCACATCCATGCCCTCAAACTGTTGGTTTTTCCAATGTGGGACCATGCGGTTTTGAGTGACAGGCTAACAATGAATCGCCCTTTCAGCTAACCAAAGCACACAAATTCCTCCAAACTTTTAATAATAAATAAATTATCTACATTATAATATCGTTATCGAACATTTTTCCATAAAAACTTAACGTTATAGCGAGATCTAGGTCTAACACACAGCATCTTGAATCAAACTAAACATGCAGTAAATGATGAAATTACAGGCCATTTGCGTTGGCTTTTTTCCCAACAACAACAATAACAATAACAACAACAACAACAATAATAATAATAATAACATTCTTTTACAATAAATTCGAAATTTTAATTCTAAAAAAATCTAAATTCATTTTTTATTTAAAAATAAAAATTTTTGACTTTCCAAAAATTATTTAAAAAAAACATTTCTAAAAGTAATAACCTAAATGAACCCCACGTCTTTACTAAAATTCAGAAAAGAAGTAATTACCCTTTAAAAAAAAAAAAAAGAAGTAATTGGTACAATGTACACGCCGACGGTTATCAAAAGAACCAGTCGGTAATTTATTATTATCGACCTATCCCTTCAGGCTTCAAGATGCATTAAATTGTTTTGAGGGGAAAAAAAAAAGAAAAAGAAAAAAGAACAACTCATCAGACAAGACTAGAATAAAAAACATAATTAGCAAAAAGAAGAATTGAAAAACATGACACTAGGAACAGCTTTGCGTTAAAACCCAATACCAAAAACAAAACCTTCCAGAGCTTCATAATATTGACCGAGCTCTCCATCCACCAACCAATGAAGAAAAATATTTTGGCCAAAAAAGAAAGAAAATAACACAGTAGAAGAAATTTTGGTTTTGTTTTTTTCCTTTTTTTTGGGGGGGGGGGGGGAGAGCTAATAAGCAAAAATCAGCGAAAAAATGCCTTCCTGATTTGCATAAATATATCACAAAAAACGATAAATTCATTTCTGAGAAATCATACTGAACATTATTTGATGCACAAGTGTTTGATATTTACGATAGACTGAAAATACACAAACATTAAAAAAAATAAAAAGAAAAAGAAAAGGGCAAAAGCATCACCTTGAATCCTTGACCAAAAACCATAGGAAGAGCAACACTCGCCAGATCAACCCCCTCACACATCCACGACCCAAATAAAAGCACACGCTACCCATGAGAGAGAAGCATTTAAACTCAACCACCTCAAATACGCATGCGTGACTCACGTGACCCTAGAAACTAATGCGTCAATGTTCCACGCTCGTAAACTAAAGACGAAACGATTCTTATCACTTTCGAATAGGAAAAAAAAAAAAAAAGAGAAAACTTTTTACCTGAGGATACGATTAGAAGGCGATGCGGGACGTTGACGGAGATTGAAGTAGCCGTTAACGCCGTTAGAGATAGTGTTTGAATCTTTAGGCTGATCGGATCTAACAACCCGGCGATCAACCCGGTTGACAATTGGCGGAACCGCCGTGTCTGAACCGGGCGACGAGTCGTGCTTGTTATTATTCCGATCCGCGTTCTGAAACTTCATGCACCGGAGCCTCTTACGGTTACCCCACTGCAACACGAAATCATGAGACGACGTCGTTGCCGACGACGTTTTGTTCTCCCCTTGATTGTGCGTTGTTGCAGCTGATGACCTCAAGAGCAATCCGTCCCTACTGCTGTAACTCTTCTCCATCTTCCACACCTGGCATCGTATCATACGTCAGAGCTCTTAAATCTTTTTCTTTGTGGCCATTCTTAAACTGAATTTAAGCTGAAAATTAAGCAAAATTTTTATAAAATTGTGAAGAAAAATGAGGAAAAGTAAAATTAGTGATACTAATAGATTTCCAGAAGTGATGGTACGTGAAGCATTAACATTTCGATCGATTTTCGCTCTCCAAAATTTCTGTTGACGATAAAATATCAAATTATTAACATTGATGAAAATCCTCTCCGAAATTAATTGACTAGAAAGACATTCATTAATTTCACTAGCTGTTGTAAAATCTCCTTGAAAATATAAGAAAGCTAAAGGAAAAAGGTGTATAAAATTCTCGTAATCAGGACTCAAAATTTTATACTGCAAAAATGGGAGAACCGATCTGAAAGCAAAGGAAAAATGGAGGTCGTAGAAAAACTTGCTAGAAGAAATCGATTTTTAAGCTAGGGGGGAAATTTTAAAAAGAAAAAGAAAGAAGAAAAATATATTGGAGAACTCCTTCAAAAAGCTATTCGAGGACTTGCCGAAAAGCCAGCAATTCAGAAAAATCCAGATACGGAGAACAAGAAGAGAATTAAAAATTGACCTCCAAGGAAGAAAATGACAAGTGTGAATTTGAAGAGCAAAAGAAATTATATCTCGTGAGGCTCCTGTTTCACAGCCTCGCATTACCTTGAACAGCCAAGTTTTTTTTTTTTCTGTTGAAATCGCCACAAAAAAGACTCAGATTCCTTCAGGAGCTGAGTGAATCACAAGAAAAATGTCTCTAAAGATAATCAAACACAGAGAGCCGCAAATCTTCAAACTTCAAAGGAAATTTGGCCTCAAATCTCACAGAAATGGCACCTGTGAATGGAAAACAGTCAAGTTATGCAATTTTCAGAAGAACAAGCACAAACAAAAGATCGAAATTCCTTTGCTCGATGATACAAAATGCATAAATGTATAGTTTTATACAGATTAATCCGAATTTTTCCCGGCATTTTCATCATTTACTCACCGAATTTTTCCAGAAAATTTCAGATTTGTTTTCGGCTTTTACTTTCCTTCGAGATTCGAGAATAGAAGAAAGAAAAATCCAGAGAGAGAGAGAGTGTGTGTGTGTGTGTGTGTGTGCGTGCGTGTGTGCGTGCGTGTGTTTTTGCGTATTTGTGTGTGTGCTTGCTCCCCCCTTGTTCTGCCGATGATGATAGAATAAAAGAGATGAGGGAATGCTCTCTTCTTCTTCCTCAGAGCCTGCTTTTATATCCGACCGAGTTTTTCATCTCCTCACGCCGTTAAATCTTAGCAATTCATCTGCAGCCGTAGAATTAGACTTTGAAGGTTCAGATTCTTTTGTTCTTTTAACAAGTCGTGTGAACTCTGTTACGGCGTTATAACGTCACACTTTTTTCTCTTTCAGTTTTTGGTCAAGTTGTAATGTAAAATTGTGATGTCCCACTGGAGCACTAAATATGGTTTGTTTCACGGCGTTAAGTGGTCTGACGCGGAATCTTTCCCAAGCCGTTAGTTTGAATTTTTTTGTTTTTTTGGTTTTTTTTAATTATTTCAACGGGTGGAGCCTTCTCGTGAACCGCTATGATGGATTTGATTATTTATTTTTCTTAATTTAAATGCTCTCTCTTGTTTTTTTTTTTTACAAGGAAAAATTTCAGTCAGGCCCCTCAGATTTTAAAAAATGACATTTCATCATATGAAAGAAGAGAGGCAGCCTGCCCTTTTGTTAGAATACCACCTACCTATCACTAACATTTGAAATTCCCAATTTGCCCTCAAATAATAATTTGTTTTGCCCGTACCTTCTAACGGAATTAGTCCTAGATTTCCAAATTCTGCATTATTTACAAAAGAAACATTGTACAAAATAGTCTTTCAATTTATTGATGACTTGATGTATAAGTCAAACATTTATCATTTCAGTGTACTGTGTACTATCTTTTTTAAACTAAGTCAGTAGTTTTCACAATTCAATCTTGACCACTTCGGTATTACTCTCCCAAATTGTAGGGTTTGAGAGACTATAGGTGCAAAGAGAGGTGTTCATTAATGGGGAAAACTCAATCATTGAACCGAATTTTTGGATACGGAAAAAACAAGTTTGGAAAATCAAGGAATTGGGGATAGAGATCGGGTTGGAGAAAAATTTTCGAAAAAAGAGGTCTGAATGAATTTTGACTTTATATATACATACATATATATATATATATAAGTTATTTGGTATAATATAATATATCTTAATATCCTCTTTTTTATCCTTATTCTTAATTTCTTAGTAGGTTTTCAGCTCTTAGCCTCTTACTTTCCATTTTTCATTTCACCCACCTGCAACTCCTCTCTCACTTAACTGTGTTTTTATTTATGTTTTGAATTGTCATTGTGTGTTATTTCTAGAATTTAGATTTTTGAATTATGTATTTTATTCATGTGTTAGAGTTTGAATTATGTTATATTTTATGTTTCGTTATTTTTTTTATTTATGTTTCAAAGTCTAAATTATGTATTTTTGTTTACATTTTATGTTTATAATTATCATAGGTTGTGTTAAAATTAGTTTTGGATTTTAAAATTTTTTTTGGAATTTCCCGATCCCTAGTGTTTTTTTTTTCCATTTTCATTTTCCAAAATTATTCTCTATTAATGAATTGGGGCGAGGAATGAAATAAAATTTATTTTCAAAAATTATTTTGAAAAAAAAAAAATTGTTAATTGGGGCAGGATTCCCGATGAATACCCCTAACCTGTAAAAATAGGGAAAATTATCTCTCGTCCTCTTATGCTATGATAACAGTACTAGTTTAAGTTAGTGCTACTATCACATTTTACCAAAAGTTACGGGCCAAATTTGGCAAGGGAAAAGTGCCATATTTTCTCTTTTTTTTTTTTGGAAGGGAATAAAAACCTCACACATAAAGAAAAGAAAACACTATAAATGGACCACAAGCCCACAGTGGACGAAGAAAACCACGACTTTCAACACCAACCCAAATATAAGAAACCAAAAATCGGGAGATAGGCATTGGATAGCCCAATTTAAGAATCCATTTACTGAGCCTGATAGAAAAATCAGCCCTATTCAAATCACCTTCTGCATTGGTTCCTTCCAAAAGCGTCCATCTTACATTTGATTTGTGATACCTGGTGCCACCAACGGGAACGTTTGGCCCACCGTGTTTGGGCTGGATTCCATTATCGATAATCCCCAAGCCCAATCCAAAAATCACTGTTTTTCTATTTACAAAATAATAATTAAGGGGGATTATTGCTCATTCATTTTATTATTTTGGTCCAGAAGCCTTGAATTGTATATAACACAAAAAAAAGAGAATTAAAGCCTTGAATGTCATACTTGGTTTAAGAAATGTTTCAATCTTTGAAGTTAAGATGATTTGATATCTCTCACTATTCAATTTTATCACCCACGCACATGTGAACCCATACACCATACAAACTCGAAACGTCGTCTGCGATCGTTTTTTAATTAGGACTGTACTTATATATCTTGAGGGAGAGAGAGAGAGAGAGAGTGTGTGTGTGTGTGTATTCTGTAATTCATATTTATTCAATAGACAACAGTTCATACATGGTAATTAATAATTCTGTTCAAGGCATACGCATATGAACAAACAAAGCCAATCTTGCTAGCCACACAATAGAATTACTTTTTTCAATTGTTACAGATTCTTCAGGCTTTTTATCATGCGCTGAAGCCCTTGTGGAGAGAGCTCCAAGGATTAGCAGGAATAGTGGGACAGGCGTACGCTAATGCCTCAGCCATCTGCTCCCTCTGAATTCCAGCGTTGCAAATGTTCGCAACGGAGCGCATGTGTTTCATTCCATACTGCGACAATGATCCACAGTGTTCCTCAAATGTCCTCACCTGCACAATGGGAAAAAAAAAAAAAGAAGTTGCATGAACAAGTCTTCGACCCCATTAGCAGATTATTAATACGAGAAGTTGAAATAGAGATATTAGATTGGATAGCGAACCATGGACTTAAGGCAGTCCCAGTCGTCGACAAGAGGCTGGCCGGCAGGCCGGACAGCGTCCAGCATCTCAGGACCCCTCTCAACTCCGAAGAGGAAGTTTCCAATTTGATTTACGCTGTTGTCGATGTGCATTCTATGGGATAATGCTTCAGCAAACTGCTTTTGAGCTTTGCTCTTCCTGTCAGAGCCTTCAGGTGCCTTCCGGAACTGCAACGAGTAAAATTGAACAGCAAAATTAGCTACATATATAGAAGCTACAAGCTCTTAAAGGGCAACGTTAAGCTTCCTGGTAGAAGCTGCAAGCTCCTGAGGACCATCATCGCTATACATACACGTCTAGGCAGAGTTCATATCCAGGGGCCAATTTAAAATTTTTAAAGTGAAATACACCTTGTCCCTTATGTTTTGCCGAATTACCTACTTATTTACCTCGTCCTTGTCTTTAAAAATTTACTTAACTCCCCTAGCGATTTTTTTCAAAAAAAAAAATGGCACATAACCCCTTTCCCGAACTCTCTCCTAACTCATATAAATTGGTAAACTAGAGCCAAAACACAAATGTACACAAACCTTGTTCCAAAAATGTAAAAGATCAGCATCACGTTGGTTGACAGCTCTTAAAGATGGCCATAGGGAATTGTCATCCGCAAAAGTGTGATTATCATTTTCAGGGTTTGTTCCCATGTACAGGAAAAGCTTTTCTGGGCTTAGCTTTTAAGTCACCATATTGCATGGCATGGGACTCATTCACAAGTCTCTTTCTAATCTGCATATGCAAACAAAAGTAATCACACTGCAACATTAATGAGACCTAAAATTGTTTTGTACTTTGAATGTTACTAACCCTAAGAAGCATTTTTCCAGCTGATATTGTTGCCTCAAAGTCTCAGTCCGCATATTTCGTTTTTCACTGTTCAGTTAAAAATGCACATCATCAAGCAATTTTAAATATATAATTTTCAGTCCAAACATATTCACAAGATCATCCAAGTCTCTTCAGACTTCGTGCATTTTAAGCTACTAGAAAAGTAAAAAAAGTTGTATGAGGGGGTACTGTGTTTAATTGGAACAAGCTTTTTGTTTCGGATGCTTATAAGCACCGAAATTAAGCAAAGTCAAACACCCTCTAAATGTACCTGTCGTCCATCCATGCGACACTGAACAAGTCACTCAAACAGGTGCCATAGTCCATGGGAGGACTACGAGAATCCTCAGGCGAGCAATAAGTTGCATAGCTGCTCTCTTCTGCATTTGCTGATGTGATTGCGTATATGTTTATACCTTCAGGTAGAAGACCTTCAAATATACTTCCAGACTCACAAGCTTCTACATAAAATACCTGCAATTTGAAGACATTTTCCATATAAAAGCTCTAAATATATGTGCTAGCTGATTTTTGATTTATTCTGGATAAATGAAGAATTCGAGATTACCAAGCTCTTATATCCCCCAGATGCGTGTTTTGTTTTCAAAGCATCTACTAAATCTTCGGCAAAAAGGTCTGGAGGGTTTGGCATGCCTGACAATATGTTAAATACATTAAGTTATGAAGTTAGTATATGGTTGTTGATTTATTAAATAAAAGTATGTCGTTACACAAAATTTTGATTATATATGCGATTCAGGAAAGGGCAAGAATAAAGTGAAAGAGCTAACCGAGCACACCAGGACCTCCATGGTCAGTGTAGTATACGAAAACATGATCATTTGGTCCGCTAGCCAATACCTTCCCACTACCCCAGTCAACGCAGTCTTGTTTCCAAGTATAACAGCAAAAAAGTTGTGAGCAGTAACATATTCTCCAACATAATCCTGCAGCCACATCAATACACACACTACAATAGCTAGCAGAATAAACTTTAACATATATGCATGTATGTATATACACACACACGCACACCTCTCAATATATACATACATATTCAAGAGTCAATTAAGGAAAATGAACAAACCTTGGGGACACCTTTGTAGACATCGTCACCATGAGGACTGTTAGCGATGATTCCAGGCCTGGGATTGTCCGGGTTATGAGCAATGTCGTCGTACATGAAAACAATAATATTTTCATCTTTGAGACCCCCTTTTTTCAAGATTTGGTAAGCATGGCACACATCGGCCTAGTGAAAAAGCACGCAATGAGTTATTCAACTCATCATTATAAGGGAAGGTTAGAATATATATATATATATATATATATATATATATATATAGTAGAAATTAAACAAGATATCATCATAAAATTCAAAAAGAATCTACTATCATTAAGCCAGAGCTTTGTATGCTCACCTGGTGCCTGTAATTCTCGTAAGAATTTGATCCAGCAATGAGAACAGCCCATCTTGTCCCCGCGGTGGCATTGTGATCATCGCCACGGTTGCTCTCCTCTGGTCGGAAGAAGACGGAAGTTTCCGGTGCATGTTTTAGCATATGGCCGTCGGCGACAGCGACTGAGAGTCTGCTAACGAGGATGAGCAGGGCTAGTGGGCTGGTGGCGTACCGAATCATTCTCATCTAGTTGAAGCTTAAAGGGAGAGTGTGTAATATAAAATTGGCGGGGTGAATGTGATGCATGCATGGGTTATATGTGGCCTTTGAGTGCGCCTGGTGATATATGCTTTGTGTGGGTCCCTACGGTTCTTTCTTTTTTTTGGTCCTTTCCCTATCTAGTAATTGCTTGTTTGGCTAGTAGCCTAATTAAGAGTCCATTTGAATTATTATTATTTTTAATTAACGAAGCGTATTTTTGTAATAAATATTTGATTTACTTTTAAAAAAGTCAAAATTTTGAAAAAAGTGTCAAATTTAATTTTTCTCAAAATCAGAAAATTTAAGTTCTCACAAAAGCATATTTCTCAAAAGTTAAAAAAAAAAAAAAGCGATTTAAGAAAAGTCAATTCAAACGAACCTCTAGTTTTGATTGACTAACGCATAGAAAGCAAGCATGACCTTTGTAACATAACAATATTAAAAGTAAATTTTATTTTCCTTAAAAAAGATCAATAGTGCTTCTCCACTTCCTCTTTAGTAATTATATCTTCATAGTAATTATGTCAACAATCTATAACTTAAAATCTTGCTCAAATATGATAACACTACAAACAAAAAGAGAAAATAAATGTTGCTCAACAGGACATGGGGGTTGATCTCCCATCTTCATCACATTGGTATATTTAAGACCGAAAAGGGTGGGCTAAGAGAGGCCGATCGCTGAGATCATGTTTAGCCGAAATTAGATTACGAGGATATCATTGGGCCCGGCTCAAACATTTAGTAGAGCAAATCTTTTGCTAAGGCATAATCAAAATGCCCCCACCATAATCTACCACCAACCAATTTGCAGTACATCTTAACCGGGACTTTTCTTAATTACTCAGATAGAAATGCTTAAAAGTCTTTCAGATTTCATTTAGTAGAAATTGATTATTGACTCTGTTTTGAAGAGGATTTCACTTGATAAATAGTGCTAATCACAACAATTAAGCATGCGCAACAAACATATATTACATGAATAGTCGAAATTTCTATCTCAAAAGTAAACTAATTTTTTTTGTTAAATTAGAATCCTGGCTATACGATTGTAATCTCTAAGCTATTCTTGAGAATATACAGAACTTCCAACTTTTGTTGATTTGTTTTGTGAATATTTTTTTAAAGTATAATCTTATTGAAACTAGTGTGTAAGATTAATACCAAAGTGTACATTCATTAATTAGTGTATTATTAACCAAATTACCCTGGCTCAAGAATCCATTTGATGAGTTAAATTTAGTTAAGAAACTAATAAGTTCTACCCCGTTCTATCAGCGTTGCACCCTAAGACGTATTCTGATTTGATCTCCATCCTAATTATCATACCTTGCCACAAACGTAAAGTTGATGAAAATAATCGTGTAAAGGTACAATAATATGATCAAAAGCTTTTATCTTTTAAGTAATTTTCACGTCTTTTATATTTTAAGTAATTTTCACGTTATCACTTGAGAGAGATCTATGATGGATATTATTTAGAACAAGGTTAGATTAAATGAACATTCTGTGCAAATTAGAAATAAACAAAATCTTGATCTCTTCCTTCACAAGTAATCAATTCGTTCTTTTTTGATTTTACCTAAAATTGGTTACAGATCAAAAGAATAAAAACTGTCTAACAAGAGTAGGAAAGAACACATTTTAAAAGCAACAATCATATATATGATGATAATCTTTTTTCGGAAAAAGATCGATGCTTTTTAACTACTAGTATATACGTTTTGAGATTGCAAACATCTTTTTGACGTCCCCCTCTTTTAAAACCTCAATTGCTTGCAGCGTCTAACCCACCTTCATCTCGTAGCATTTTGCCACAAGTGGATAACTTTAATTGTGTGACGTGGACGAGAATTGATGGAACCTAGTATTGTCAAATATCAATTGACGAAACATAGTAGTATCTATATGCAAAAGCCACTAACCGAATGTTATTTAGTATGGCCCATGATACTAAATATGGGGAGACTACAAAGACAGTTGATTGATTCCAAATTTTTAATTAACCCTTCTATGGAAAATATATATCTTAGAAGATTTAGCAGAAGGAATAGAAATAAGGAATTATAGCAGAGTTTTCTCTGTTAGAATGATCATTCATTAATTTTCGTAGTGTACGTTGCCTCGCATTTACTCACAAAAAAAAAAAAAAAAAAAAGATAACTGATTATGGAGTTTAATTTAGGCTCTAATCATGTTTATACATATGTCATGAACTTTTTAATTTCACATACCATGAGGAATGGATCAATTCCTTAAAATTATATTATGAATGAAACTTAACTGTTATAAATATTAATATAGTTAAAAAAATGAATAGCTTATACTCATTATTAAATTCTATTCATGTCATTATGACATTATGTAAATATCTACTCATATGCAAGGAACTGTTCAATAATCACCTGCAATTGCGCCTTTTGCTGTTATAATATTAGTTGATCTTCTTCTCCCAATACGTTCTTTTTTCCCTTTTTTTTAAAAAAAATTGAGAACTGCACATTCCCAACACTTTGCTCTTTTAACATTTTAACTCGTCCGATTGGAAGAAGCCATGATCAAGTCTTTCCGTATTCTTGAAAAGACCAAAAATACTGTAATATGTACAGTAAATTATCCTACTTACTGGAAGAATGTACTAATAAAGCCCTCATATGTTATCCCTTCATTATTTTGTCATTCCCTATATTATATAACAAATTTACTCATATACTTTTGAGAATAAATTTTTTGACGTTCAGAACTATATGAATTCTTATCACACAACAAAATGTGGTAATGTAACGCTTGCATGATATAATACCTTTTTCTTTTCCTTTCGCTAAGATCCTGTTTGGCTCTGCTTTTTTTGAAGCTACGAGTTCCAAGAAAAAAAACACCCTCTCACATGTTTTTTACTATTTGCAGTTTATAAGCCTCAAATAAGCTTAGCCAAACAGGTTTTAAGTCATGACTGATGAATAATGATCTATCTTAGCTAAAATCTTTCTGTATACCGGACACTTTATTCTTGTGCTTCCTATTTCATAATATTTTTTTTCTTTTTTCCAAAAAAAATTCAAGTAAAAAATTGTTCATCTTTTATGCTGCTCGTTAGCACCATAATAGAAGCAGCAAAACATTTCCAGCTCCACAACTCTTGCCCTTTTGTTGCACTTGGTTGGACCCCTGCTGTCTTATTACTCCAGTCATGACTAAAAACGGGGAGAAAAAGAAAAACAATAAAAGTCTTGTCTACGTATTAGAAAAAGATCTGTTCATATCGTTGTAATGTTACAAACAAGATTCAATGACTTGATAAACGGTTGATGAATTATGATAACATTACTCCAGTCATGACTAAAAACGGGGAGAAAAAGAAAAACAATAAAAGTCTTGTCTACGTATTAGAAAAAGATCTGTTCATATCGTTGTAATGTTACAAACAAGATTCAATGACTTGATAAACGGTTGATGAATTATGATAACATGAGTTGAATAGTTTATAATAGTTAAATTTTGCGGATAACGTTATAATATTTTTTAGGACATTCCTCACTCTATTAGAACTAGGCGACAAGCATTACTATAGTCAAAATATAGCAAGCAACAGCTCTTATATAAACCCTTTGAATCAAAAAATTTCAATTAAGCTACTTTCAAATGCATGGTATGAGATATCAATCCAAATGTGAGAGCATTTATTTAACAAATATTTAACGCAATATATATATATAAAACATAGTATTGTGATAATCGCCGGATGAAAGAAAGAAAAAGGAAAATTTAGTAGTAGGGGTTTGCAGGATATGCTTAAACAAATTCTTTACTGAAGGATCAACTATATGTAGTCTTACTAGAAAGCAATACAAAGTTTGTCCATCTATGTCTACATTTATCTTTGTTTAAGGACCTAAATAAGTATGGTCAGACACTCTCCAAAAATGTACCTATCCTCCATACATGCAATATTGTACCAATCACCCAAACAAGTCCCATAGTCAATGGCCGAGAGGGCTATTAGGAGAATATTCAGGGCAATGACTTGCATAGCAGCTCTCTTTTGCATTTGCTAATGTGGTTGCTTAATTGTTTATGTTGGGAATGGTGTTTTAAAGTCAGTTGTCTATGATAGACTTAGCACTGATTTCTATATGAATCGTCTTATTTTCGGCCTTACATCATATTGTACATCTTCTCCTTGATTAATAGATAATGGCATAGTCCTTATGATGACTTAATAGGGCCTTGTGATTGAGGGAGCTCGGTTATACTTAAACTTGGTTCATAACCAAATGATAGAATTGATACTAAGATGTCAATTCTATCAAGCATAGGTTATAGTGTTGGAATTGTATGCACTAAAAATCACTTGTACATTGATGTTAAACTAAATATAGATCATTGTGAAGGTCCAACGATATAGACCAATGACTTGGATGTACAGTGAAGCTGGATGCATAGTAGATACAAGTTTAATTTTGGATATATCATAAATAGGTCCACAGCCAAATGATACTGTTGGGTGCTCTACTGGGATAAAATTATAGGAGTCTCCTTGATAGTGTGATCTACCTAGGTTATTGGAGGGTTCTTCTGAACTGCACTCCTAGTTCACGTGTCATGCATTGGATAGAGCTACTATAAGTATGTCTTCTGGGAATTGTGCCATCCCAGATATAAGACAAGACACTCTCTGCTTCCAAGTGTTTGATGCTCTTAATCTTGAGTGTATGTGGATGCACTAACAAAGTCAAGGTAAAGCACTTTAATGTACAGTGGGAGAGGTCCAGTTTTGAGTGGATCATCTACCTCATATATTAGGTGTTGTATTTTGATTAGTTAGGATATGCATATGCAATAATAGAATCTCTGTGTCCTTTGGATTTTTTTGATCGATCATCTAAATCTAGATCTAGTGATATTACCCTTTAAGGATATATAGTCATTTGGTTTGTAGGTCACTCATTAGATTAAGAGATCTATAACTAATAGATGATTATTGCATGGATTAAAGATTCAAGTTTCCAAATGTAGTCTTGGAGGTGACTGTACATGTTAAGACCGACCTTGACTACATGTATACATAGAGGGGCTTTTGGTCATTTTACTCGATTGGTCAAAGACAGATGTCACTTCATGTGACGAGCTTCTGCTTAGCTGGTAATTATCCTTGGAGCGAGGCTTTGGTCTTTTGGTGAAAATAGGCCAAGGTAAAAATGACCTTAGTATGGTCAAAGTAGGAGCAAGGGCATTTTAATTATCTTGTGAGTCATGAGTAATTATGTCTTTTGGTCCCTTCGCTAATCATAATTCCACTTGAATGTAATTAATTGAAGAAGGCTAATTATGTTGGTTGCTTTATTAAGATTTAAGTTAAGAATTAGGAAAAAGATCTAAGTTTTCCTAATTTAACCTATGGGCATCTTAGTAGAACAAGCGAGCCCTTACATGGATCTAGATATTTTGTGTTTGTAAAAGGATGGAATATTTTGGAAGACCTTACCCATAGGGAATATTCCACTTTTAGAAAAGGAAAAGGAAGGGTATTATTGACAACAATAATATTCTTGGGACCTTTCCCTTTTAGGATTGCCATATACTATAAATAGTAACAGTATGGCAAGACCCATTTGAACCTCTTTACATTTTCTTCTTTAGGTGTGTAGAAAACCTAAAACACACATTAGCCTAAATTAATCCTTAATTAGTTCCTATTGTGCTTGCCTACTATATAGCACTTGTTGATCACAATAGAGAAGATCAATTGAGAGTTGTTACGAGGCAAGTTTTGTGAAGCAAAGAGGCCATTATTATCATATTCTCGCTACAAGGGTAACAAACTTCTTTCTCTAATCTTCTACGTTTTTTACTTGTTGTACACATATGTATATTACATGTTTTTGTTGTTATCTTTCACTACTATGTTGATTTGTAGTTTTAATAAAGTTTTGAAACATGATAATTAACAAAAGATGGTATTAACAACCCGATCCAACATACAGTGCTCACATGAGTTAGTTATCCTCGTGATTAATGGGTCTTGGGACACTAGTACGACTCATGGTTGGGTGTAGAGACATGCTTATTGAACATGACTCTATTATGAGCATTCTATGATATATATCCTATTGTTAAAGAACAACTTGTAGTGCACATGGATGTCACACTCCCTTTGACCTGAGACTGCCGTAGAGGCTTGCAGATTACTCCCTATGCCTTGGCACTTGACTATGTGGATTTCTAATCCGGTGACCAAAGGTTGCAGGGTATGAGCAAGTGTCGAGAAGTCGATACATAGGTCAAAATGGAATTAACTGCTTCGGGTATTAGAATAATGATATTCTACTTAGTCCCAATTTATTAAGTCTTTGGTTAAAACTTTCTGCGTATTGTGTCATGAGGTTGTGTCGCAATGAGTCATAACAAGATTAGGACTTTATATGAATAGTTGATTAGGGGTTTGACAGTTAACCATACCCTTAGGATTATTTTAGAATATCTAGAGTCATAGGGAATTCACCATAATGCCCAAGTTCATTAAATTTTGCGTTACAACTATTCAACTTATGCGAACGTAGAGAAACGTTAGTAGACAGTATCTCCAATTTGTATGATGATCATCCTTGTATTACTGGCTTAAGTCTAAACCTACAGAGTCACGTAAAAGGTTAATTATTTAGTTGAAGGATTGACCTATTACATTTAATTAAGAATTAAATGTGTCATTATTTAATTATGAATTAAATAAAAATTAATAATTTAAGTATTTTAATATTTAATTAAGAATTAAATATTTGAAATTAATTATTAATTCATTAGCCATGGATTTAATTTCATCTATTTTTGACTAGCATTGTTCATGATAAATTAAATCATGGATTAAATAGGTTAAGAATTAAATAAGGATTTAATTCTATAATTGGTCTTGGATTTAAGAAGTCCATGACCCTAAGTCTAAGTAGTTTAGACTTATTAGGTTGAAAGACAAGGGCTTGAATCTTAAGAAGATCCAACCCATTCTTTATTATATATAAAACTATTATATATGCTCAGTACAGATTGTTCTTAATTCTTTACCCAAAAAAGTATCTTCCACCTTATAAAATCCTAGCCTCCTGCCTGATACCCATAGTGCAAGAATTATGACGTAATTATCTGTTTTCTTGAAAGTCTTATTTAAAAGCCCGATCTTGCTACACGAATTCTTTCAATTTAATCCTTTAAGTGGGAAAGCTTCAAATATACATCCAGAGTCACAAGCTTCTATATAAAATACCTAAAATTTGAATACTACAATGTATAAATAAGTTTAACTCTACCAAATATATTATATTCTTGATATTTGAGGAATAAGAAATTACTATGCTTTTATATTCCCCATATACGTGTTTTGTCTTCCACATATCTATTAAATCTTTGGCAAAAGCTATGGAGGGTAACTCATACATGACAATGCGTTAAATTATGGAGTTAAAGGTCGTTCAGTTCATGAAATCTTATAGGGTTTCCAAGAATACAAGGTCACGAATGTTGAATTCCCATGTTTGGTTCACAGAATATAAAAACATTCTTGGAAATATCACATTTCTAGGAATCCATTATTCTAATGAATTTCCCAATTTTCGTTTCCATGTTTGGGGATGGGAATCTTGCATTTTCAAGTTGTGAAAATGTGTTAGGCACACAAGAAAGACAAAAATACTCATACTAGCAAGAATAAAATTAATTTTTTTATTATTTACTTAAACGCACGCATTTCTTCAACACTTACATGGTCAAACAAACAATGCACATATCACACACACTATTTAAACATAATATACACATTATACATACAAGCTGCACATACTCTACAAATATCATGCGCACACTACATGCACAATAGATACTAATTACACATTATTCATGCATATTACACGTATTAAAGTTATATAAATTCCACATACTACACACATTAAACATGCTACCCACACACACTATCTATACATATTGCATATATACATTACACACACTACATGAACATACTTCACATGTTGCGCGTACTTTACACACACATTGCACACACTTCACACGAGCATACTACACATGTTGCACGTGCTTTTCACACACATTGCATACACTTCACACTTACATTACAAACATGACACATACTAAACATACATATCACACACATATCTCCACAAACTATAGACATTATACATGTTACACATACTTTACAAATAAATTTGATATTTTAGCTTTTTCTAAATTAGGATATTTTGGGAAATTAGTTCAAAATTTTTTATAAACGTAGAGTTTAAACCAAACATAATAAGTAAATATTTCTGAAAATTATTTTTAATTTTGAAGATTTAGTAAGCAAGGCATACATCAACCTAGTGAAAATATGATATGAGTATAGTTTATAAATTAGTATTGTGTATTTTGAATAATAAATCAAATTAATTTTCTTCATGCTCCATTAATATTTGAAGGCATAGTATTATGTATTGTATACATCTTACTAGAAAGCAAGATATGACCATAAAATTCAAATGAATTTGGTACAATCGATTATCTCCTTCGGTCGGAAGAATACGGAAGCTTTTGGTAGAAGTTTCAGCATGTTACCGCCGTCGACGATGATGACCGAGAGTATGAGCAATAATGAGTGGTGGCTTACCTAATCATTATTTTCATCTCAGTTGAAGTTTAAACAAAGACATCTGTGTGGTAGAATTGAAAGGCGTAAATGGAATGCATGCATAAGTATATATAGTTTGGAAATCCTTTAAGACCATCTTTAACATGCTCCTATTTAACCCCTTATTTTGAATCTAGGGGATAAGAAAGGAAAAATGAATACAACAATCCCCTATCCCATTCCTTAAATTTTATATGGTCATGGTCCTTTCAATTTTTTATTCTCCCTCACAAAGGGGGCCAAATCTACTCTATTTCGAATCCCCTGCCATACAGAACACCGCCCCTTTCAAGTACCAGAATCCAAAAATACTTAGATAGCATTGCTGCCAACGGGTAGCCAACACCTTAGCCCTATATATAACCAGGTTTGCACGAAAACTATAGAAATAAACTATAGAAATAAAATATACAAGAGGACACTGATTCATCAACTCACAATAAAAAAATTAATAATTAATAGTTAATTTTGATGTTTCCTTTCTTATCTATCTAATGTAAGCCTCTGATGCATCATTGTTGGTTTCTCAACATTGTCAACCTTTCATAACTTTCTTTTTGAGATAGTCTCTAGTAAAGAAGACATGAAAACTTTTTTTCCTTTCTTTTTTTTTTTGGGTTTGGTAACTGATCTCATGAAAACTTTGTTGGTAGCCTGATAGCCTGACAATGGACATCAGTTTTGAACTTGTTTGGCTTAAGAGGTCTTATAAATACAGGCAGTTTGAAGGATTAATTTACTGCAATGTTGCAAGTTTGAGACATCAGAGCAAACAAGTTATACGTGTATGTTAGTGCTATTGTATTGATAGATTGGGTAATTTTCAGTTATCGAACGCAATAGAAATATAAGAAAGGAAAAACAAGAAAAAACAAGAAAATAATAATGCAAGAACACTCAAAGTTTACGTGAGTAGACAATGCCTACATCCACTGGGTAACAAAATATATTCACTAATCTAAAATAGAAAGAGGTTAAAAAATTTTTGCAAAAGAGAAAATTTCTCAATATTTATGTTAACTTTATCCTAGGGTAATGCAATAATAATACGATATAACAAAATTATGGTTCACACGCAGACTCACACCCACACACCATGCCTATGAGGTATTGCTTGTGGCACCTAACTCAAGTTAGAACATACTACTTATAAGAAACTAATGCTAATCCAACCAGGTTTAGAATTCTTATATGTAGAAAATCGAACTAATGCTAATCCTTTTAAGTATAGGACTTCAACTCTAATTAAACTTCTACTTTCCTGATTCCTTGAACCAACACCCTCTAAAAGTGTTATTTTGGCGCGTAGGGTGTTTACAACCCAATGCAATGGCATACAACTAAATTCAAGCCCAAAGAAGATCAGATAATACTAGATTAAATCTTACATAAAGAAAAAGAATCTAGGTATTAGGAAAAAGATTGGCATGTATCATTGTAATGTTATTAACGAGACTGTTGTTCGATTATGATAACATTTTGATGAAATATTATGATAACATTATTTGACTAGGGTACACAGTTAAATTCCACTTATAACGTGATAATATCTTCAGGATATTTCTCACTCTAATAGAACTAGGTGACAAGCATTATTATGGTCAAGATATAGCAATCGGTTGCTCTTATATAAATCCTTTGAATAAAAAACTTTCAAGTGAAAAAACCACTTTTCTTTCATAGCATATTTAAAGTCAATGGACTTCAGGCACAACCATGCATAACACTAGGGATGGAAATAAAGCGAAGTAAAGGTGGCAGGTGCTTACCCTCCGCACCTATTAATAAAACTCCTGCCCCCTCCCATATACCTAGTACTAAGTATCAGGGTAAACTTCTACTATAATCCCCGTTCTTATTGGATAAAATTCCAACCCGCCCAACCCTGCCTACCCCACCCCTATGAAGTACCTGTTAATAAAGTCAATAGCAATTAATTTTTTTTTAAATCTACTAATATATAAGAACATATTAAAAATAAATAACTTCTAATCTTTTACCACTAAATCAAAGAAATCTCTAATAAGATAAAGTCCATATTAAAATATATAAAAATATATTAAAAATACATAAAAAATATAATTTTTATATTATATATATATATATATATATATATACACTAAAAGTAACACATATAGTTAATATAGCAAGGCGGGGCAAAGTAGGGTAAATAAACCCCTACCCTGCCTTGTCCCTACACTAAAATAGGGGAAGAAAACCATGCTCGTCCCTACTCTTGCAGTACTCCTGCAAAGAGGGGTGAGATAGCAATGTCATCCCTAGACTGATGACATAAAAACTTGGAAAGGATGTATAATAATTAGACGGAGCAACTTGTCACACCCCGACAATACAGGTGCCATGTAGGCCGCCACTTAGTGAAGATGACGAGGCTTACAAGGAAGCACACATGTCACTTTCCATTCCTGGAACATCTAGAAGGTTCTATAGATAGGAACAAATATGGTAGGGATTTTGAATTATACTCAATCCCCTTAATTATGCGATATTCTGTTATAATAGATTATAGAATCTCCTGACTGAATTTCAAAATCCTTTAATTGATGTAGAGGATTCTAGAAGATCGTGCTAGCCGTTAGATTAAGATGATCATAGCAATTCATTTGCTAGAGAACATGTATAAATAGCCTAACTTTTCATTTGTAAAGTACACACAGAAAAGTTTGAGAGCAATAGAAAGCATTTCTCTCATATCTTTATTCCGCTGTTTTACTCTTTATCTTGCAAATTTCCTTTGTTCGTGGTTTTTGCAGGCTGACTTAGCCACTTTTGCTTGAGAAAAGTGTCTAAGTGCCACACGCTGCGCTTAGGATAGGCCAAGGGCGTGATAAGTGGTTACTAGAGACAAGGTTACACACAAGGTGTTTGTGATTTTACTCCTGTGAAGGATGTCTTCTTCAGGTGTTGAGAAAAACACTGATGCCAGCCATGATGAGAAGGAAAGGGAAGCCCTACCACCTGCAGCAACCAAAGGTAATAAGAGGGGGAAGTCTCGAGATGTGCAAATCACTTTTGAGGCACGTTTGACAAAAGCGGAAGAGGCCCTGGCTGAGTTCATGATAAAGATGCAACAGCTTGGGTTTTATGATGAGGAGACACTAGGTCAGGAGGACCTACGGGAAGAGCTCCAAAAGCTTCAAACTAATGTGCAAAAGTCAAAAGTGATGGCTCAACAAGCATTGACAGAGAAGGAGACCCTGGCCGATTGGTTACAAGGTAGAATGGCTGAACAAGACAAGATCCTTGAGGAGATGAAGAAGGATTGGGCTATGTGCAGAGAGGCAATAGCCCATGACACAACAACCTATCGCCATGCACCAAAGGTGGATGTGCCAAGACCCAGTTCCTATAGTGGGAAACGTGAATCCAAGGAGGTGGACAACTTCTTTTGGCAGGTTGAGCAATATTTCGAGGCAATGGGGCTGGAGGACGACACAAGTCGTGTCAAAACGGCAACACTCTACTTCATTGAGGATGCAGCTTTATGGTGGCGCATGAAGCACCAAGGACTCAAAGAGGCAAACAAAGACTTACCCACGTGGGCTACGTTCAAAGAGAAGGTATAAGCCCAATTTTATCCGGAGGAAGCAGAATGGGATGCTCGTGACAAGCTTAGAGTCCTGAAGCACACAAGGACCATCCATGATTATGTCAAAGAATATGTTTCCCTTAAACTTCAGGTACGTAACAAGCCGGATTATGATCACATGTATGACTTTGTTAAGGGTTTGCAGCCATGGGCCCAACAAGAAGTTAGGATGAGAAGGCCAAAAACCTTTGCTGAAGCTGTGGCCGTAGCTGAATCCTTACTAGAGTTCAAGACAAGGAACGACTCCTCCAACAAACCCAGGAACGATTTTAAGGGCAAAGGTGGGGGAGACAAAAATCCTAAAGGACAAGAGAAGTCCTCTTCCAACCAGGATGGGAAGAAAGAGAAGAAGCCCTTTCGTTGTTGCTTTTGTGCAGGACCACATGTGTGGCGGGAATGCCCTAAGAGACAGACCCTCAACTCATTATTGGAGGAACATGAGAAGGCGACCGAGGCACACATGAGTTCTTTACAATTGCTCAATGCCTTAAATGTCAAGCCAGCCACGACGACGTTGCTCAAAGGTGGCTTGATGTATGCAGAAGTGATGATTCATGACAAGACCACCATGGCCATGTTGGATACCGGAGCTTCCCATAACTTCATGGCAGAAGATGAAGCCAAAAGGTTGGGACTTATCATCACCAAGTCCCAAGGATCCCTCAAGACAGTCAATTCTGTCCATCGACCTTTGTCAGGTATTGCCAAGAATGTCTCGTTAACTCTGGGCACATGGCAGGGAGACGTGGACTTCACGGTGGTACCTATGGATGACTTCAAGGTTGTCCTTGGCATGGAATTCTTTAGAAGAGCCAAGGCCATCCCCACACCACACCTTGAACATATTGTAATCATGGAGGAGAAGACCCCATGTATGGTACCAGCCAAAGTTCAAGTGAGGCTGGAAACGAGACTATTGTCAGCCATAAAATTTGATAAAGGTCTACGACATTGAAAGGCAACCTATTTAGCAACCATGAAGGAGGACATGGATGAACCAGTGCCACGAGAAGTGCCCATGGAAATTGCTAAAGTCCTCCGGGAGTTCGTAGATGTTATGCCATCTGAGTTGCCAAAAAAACTACCACCTAGGAAAGAGGTGGACCACGAGATCGAAATAATTCCTGGTGCCAGACCACCTGCCAAAGCACCTTACCTAATGGCTCCTCCAGAACTAGAAGAATTAAAGAAGCAACTCAAGGAGTTGCTCAATGCGGGATTCATTCGACCCTCCAAAGCTCCCTATGGTGGGCCAGTGTTATTTCAAAAGAAGAAAGATGGCTCACTCCGCCTATGTACAGATTATCGTGCCCTCAACAAGGTCACGGTAAATAATAAGTATCCCATTCCTTTGATAGCAGACTTGTTTGATCAGTTGGGTAGTGCAAAGCTTTTCACCAAACTTGACCTTCGTTCGGGGTATCATCAAGTGAGGATTGTTGTGGGGGATGAACCGAAGACGACGTTCATAACAAGGTATGGATCATTTGAATATTTGGTTATGCCGTTTGGTCTCACTAATGCCCCCGCGACCTTTTGCACTTTGATGAATAAGATTTTTCACCCTTACTTGGATAGGTTCGTGGTGGTATATTTGGATGACATTGTGATATATAGGCAAACACTGGAAGAGCATGCCAACCACCTACGCACCGTTCTCAAGGTGTTAAAGGACAACGAGTTGTATGTAAAGAAAGAAAAGTGCTCTTTTGCTCAACAAAGAGTCCATTTTCTTGGTCATATCATCGAGAATGGAAAACTAAAAATGGACCCAAAGAAAATTCAAGCTATCATGGACTGGGAAGCACCAACCAAAGTAAGTGAATTACGCTCTTTTCTTGGGTTGGTGAATTATTACAGGCGGTTCATCCTTGACTACTCAAAGAGGGCGGCTCTACTTACTAAGCTCCTCAAGAAAAACACTTCTTGGGAATGGTGTAAGAACTGCCAAGGCGCCTTTGAAGAGTTAAAGAATGCAGTTGCCAGTGAGCCTGTCATGAGCCTAGCCGACCCTGGGAAGCCATATGAGGTACACACAGATGCCTCTGAATTTGCCATTGGAGGCGTCCTCATGCAGGATTGCCACCCAATTGCCTATGAGAGTCGGAAGCTCAATGACACTGAAAGAAGATACACGGTGCAAGAGAAAGAAATGACAGCCATTATCCATTGCCTAAGGGTGTGGCGCCATTATTTGTTGGGATCCACATTCGTGGTCAAGACAGATAATGTTGCTACGAGTTACTTCGAAACCCAAAAGAAGCTAACTCCAAAGCAAGCAAAGTGGCAAGAGTTCCTTGTAGAGTTTGACTACAAGTTGGAGTACAAGCCCGGGAAAGCCAACTTGGTGGCCGACGCCTTGAGCCGTAAAGCAGAACTCCACCACATGAAGAAAGATGATACCTTGGTTGACAAGATCAAGGGAGATATGTCTCAAGATCCCATTGCTAGTAGTCTACTCAACCTTACCAGGGAAGGGAAGGCAAGACAATTTTGGGAGGAAGACGGCTTGCTGTAGACCAAGTGGCACCGCATTTATGTCCCTAGGTGGGGGAATCTACGAAGGGACTTGATGAAGGAATGTCATGACTCAAAATGGGCTGGTCACCCGGGCCAGTTGCGTACGAGAGCTCTATTGGAAGCTGCATACTACTGGCCGCATATGAGGGATGATATTGAGTCATATGTGAAGACATGTTTGATCTGTCAACAGGATAAGGTTGACAATCAAGCCCCTGGAGGATTGCTTCAACCCCTTCCTATACCAGAGAAACCATGGGAGATAGTGACCATAAACTTTATAAGTGCTTTGCCAACATCAGAAAGGTGTGGAAGTATCATTGTAGTTATGGACAAATTCTCGAAATATGCCACATTTATACCTAGCTCAGCTGATTGTATAGCTGAACAAACAGCCAAGCTCTTATTCAAACATGTGGTAAAATACTGGGGACTTCCACGACACATTATTTCTGATCGTGACCCAAGGTTTACCGGTAAGTTATGGTCTGAACTCTTCAAACTCTTGGGATCGGATCTGCACTACTCCACAAGTTTTCACCCTCAAACTGATGGGCAAACCGAAAGAGTGAATGCCTTGTTAGAACTATATCTAAGGCACTTTGTGGGGGCTAATCAGAAGGATTGGGTAGGGTTACTTGATGTGGCCCAATTTTCCTACAATCTCCAAAGGAGTGAGGCAACGGGCAAAAGTCCATTTGAAGTGGTGACAGGCCAACAACCCCTTGCCCCACACACCATTACATTGGAGCCCACCTATAAGGGAAGTAGTCCCTCAGCCTACCAAATAGCTAAGGGATGGAAGGAACAAGTTGATTTGACAAGGGCCTATCTTGACAAAGTAGCTAAAAAGATGAAAAAGTTGGCTGACAAAGGAAGAAGGAATGTCTCCTTCCAAATTGAAGACAAAGTCATGATGATGCTCCTACCACAACAATTCAAGGTGTTTCGAAAGGTGCATAAAGGACTCATCCGCAAATACGAAGGGCCTTATGAGGTGATCAACAAAGTTGGTGACGTTTCTTACAAATTAGACCTACCTCCAAAGCTGAAGATCCATCCGGTATTCCATGTAAGCATGTTAAAACCATACCATGAAGATAAGGAAGATCCAAGCCGAGGGGAATCCAAAAGAGCACCAACGGCCGTGGTAGACTCTTATGATAAGGAGATTGACTTCATAGAAGCCGACCGCAGGATTCACAAGAGAGGAGTCCCTCCCCGACGCGAGTACTTGGTACATTAGAAGGGCTTGCCATCAAGTGAGGCAAGTTGGGAGCCAACAGACTCCATGTGGCAATTTGCAAAGGAGATTGAAGGATACCATGAAGGGAACGCGACGAGGACGTTCGCAGGAATAGGTGGGGGAGAATGTCACACCCCGACAATGCAGGTGCCATGTAGGCCGCCACTTAGTGCAGATGACGAGGCTCACAAGGAAGCACACATGTCACTTTCCATTCCTGGAACATCTAGAAGGTTCAATAGATAGGAACAAATATGGTAGGGATTTTGAATTATACTCAATCCCCTTAATTATGCGATATTCTGTTATAATAGATTATAGAATCTCCTGATTGAATTTCAAAATCCCTTAATTGATTAGAGGATTCTAGAAGATCGTGCTAGCTGTTAGATTAAGATGATCATAGCAATTCATTTGCTAGAGAACATGTATAAATAGCCTAACTTTTCATTTGTAAAGTACACATAGAAAAGTTTGAGAGCAATAGAAAGCATTTCTCTCATATCTTTATTCCGCTGCTTTACTCTTTATCTTGCAAATTTCCTTTGTTCGTGATTTTTGCAGGCTGACTTAGCCACTTTTGTTTGAAAAAAGTGTCTAAGTGCCACACGCTGCGCTTGGGATAAGCCAAGGGTGTGACAAACTGCTGTTGTAGCAAAACTATACTTTTCTTTCATAGCATTTTAATGTTTGCACTTCAGGCACGGCCACGTATAACACAAAAGCTTATTGGAAAGGACGTATAATTAGATAGAGCAGTGGCTGTAGTAGCAAAATTGATCATAAAAGAGGGTAATTTACTAAGTCTTTCTACTGTATTCACACGCTTTTTGGTAAGAACTAGTGCAACTTTAGATGCACTGATAAGAAGTATTTGTATACGTTACCACGCATATGTTAGGGAAACATAAACCAAGAACTGTAATATTACTTACAGGCAGATTTAAGTTATAATACAAATTTATCAATGTAAATTCGCTTCTAGAAATATATTTACATTGAAGCAATCACATTTACGAGCAACATCAGATTGTAGAGAAGATATTACACGTATAGAGAAGCAGATAATAATAGAAGAGAAATTCCCTCTTCCAGGCTATAGATCCTCTCCGCAATCATGCACTGAACCCCTTTTGGAGAGAGCTCCAGGTATTGGATGGAACACTTACACAAGCCTGAGCTGATGCCTCTGCCATCTGTTCCCGCTTGATCCCTGCATTGCAAATGTTAGCAATGGAACGCATGTGTTTCATTCCGTATTGGCTCAGTGATCCACATTGTGTCTCAAATGTCCTGACCTGCAGAGAGGAATAAGAATGTACAATCACTAAAAGCTGAGAAGGTAATTCGCAATATCATGCATATTTCTCACACTTTATATCAGCGCATTAAAAGATCTCCTGACATGAATGAATGGCATCCTCGCATCCACATAGCCAACCCCATCTAAGTGCGGTAAAGGCTTAGTTTGGTTGGTTGCATCTGTAGAACTAAATGGAAAACTGAAACTAACTACCCGCAAGCGATTATCTTTACGTGACCTGGAATCAGATACAGTAATTAAACATAAGAGGCAGCAGTGAGGGTGAATTTGGAAAGCTCACCAAGGACTTAAGGCAGTCCCAATCATCAACAAGAGGCTGGCGAGCAGGTCGAACAGCATTCAGCACCTTGGGACCTTTCTCAATTCCAAAGAGAAGTTTCCCGACGAGCTTTATGCTGTTGTCAATGTGCATTCTATGAAATAAAGCTTCAGCAACCTCCTTTTGAGCTGCAACTTTTCTATCAGAGCCTTCAGGTGCCTTCCGGAACTGCAACCAGTGAAAAGAACCAAGAAATTCAGCTGCATAGAAGCCGACTGCTCTTGAAAGCAATGATATATCATGTTCCCTAGATAAATAATTGTATATATGCATCTCAGCAAGGAGTACAATTATTATGTATGACAAGTAATGTTGGTTTTTTATTAGCTTTAAATTTAGTATTGCCCACAGGGATACTACCTTTCAGAAAGATCTAGTTCATTAAAGGTTCAATTTTTAAACTCTTCAAAATCAAATAGGAAAGGTATTAGAGCCAAAAGAAAAAGGTCAAATAACGTGTCATAAGAAGCCATTGTACACAAACCTTGTCCCAGAAGTGTAAGAGATCTGCATCACGCTGGTTGACAGCTTTGGAAGATGGCTGTAAGGAATTATCTTCCACAAAAGTGAAATTATCATTTGCAGGATTTGTACCCATATACAGGACAAGATGGTCAAGGCTTTGCTGTAAGTCACCATATTGCATGACATGGGAGCCATAAGCTGAATTTAAATTTGCAGTTCTCTTTCTCACCTGCAAATGCCAGCAAAAAGCATACTCATAATACTCATCCATGGTACAGAATGAATATATGTGGAAAGATCTTGTGATGTTTCTTGGCAAGACAACTGAAACTCAACCACATAGGGTGCCTATTTGCATTGCCATATTTGTCAGAAGTTCACTGCTTCAAACTAAATGTAACCTCACAATCATAGATCATCTTCTTGTCTCCCTCAATGAAAAGAAACATTTTCCACTCTAGGTTTAAATCTGAAATCTATTATTGTGGACCAAATTCTCAACTAGCAAAAAGAGTTGGTTACAATCACTTACCAGCTGATATTGCTGCCTCAAACTTTCAGTCCGCAGATTGTGTATTTCACTGTTCATTAAGATAAACTGTCAAGCATTTGCCAGGAATATAATAAGTTACTAAATAGATAAATTTCCATGCAACTCCAAGCTGGATAAAAGAGAAGGCTTAATTTGTATCATCTCGAATGATCCAACTAATAGCTGAATCACCCTGCCATGTAATGCTTAAGAGTCAAAATCTTGGGTTTCGGGAAACTTTAAATATTTGAATGCATAGATTATGTACACGTTTTGAGATACGGTTAACCGAGCAATGCTGGAAATGTGATATGCAGTTTCTGCTAGAGGCATAGGAAGTAACTAGAGAGGTTAAAGTCTGTGGACCTGTCTTCCATCCATGCAACACTGTACAAGTCACCCAAGCAGGTCTCATATTCAGCGGGTGGACTAGGATACTCTCCAGGGCAATAGGTCCCCCAGCTGCTCTCTACTGCATTTGATGCTGTGGTTGCATATATGTTTAACCCTTCAGGAAGGAGGCCTTCAAAGATACTTCCAGATTCACAAGCTTCCAGGTAAATTACCTAAAAGTTTGAAAGCGCAATTTGTATAAGTTCTAACCTAGTCGCTGATTTTTAGTTTAACTTTTCAGTTACTAAACTTTTCCGGATGATCTAGCGTAAGAAATTACCAAACTCTTGTAAGTGCCAGAAGCATGCTTTGCTTTCAAAGTATTTATCAGATCATTGGCATAAAGATAAGGACCGCTGGGCATGCCTGACAAATATAAATACAGATGATGAAGTCAGAAAGTTGTTGTGGCTTTCCACGGTTCACAACAAGCAACCATTAAAGTACAAACAAAGGAATAAGTACAAGATAACTACTAACCAAGCACGCCAGGACCCCCATGATCTGTGTAGTACACAAAAACATGGTCATTTGGACCACTATCCACTACCTTACCACTACCCCCAGTCAGGGCAGTTTTGTTCCCAAGGAGAACAGCAAGAAAGTTGTGAGCAGTAACATCTTCCCCAGTATAGTCCTTTCACATGAAAGATGCACCAATAAGGGAGAAATGTGCAAGTTCAGATTTAGAGGTAAGTAAATGCCAGAAAAAGGAACTTACCTTCGGGACCCCTTTGTACACATCCTCACCATGAGGGCTGTTAATGATGACCCCAGGTCTGGGATTCTCTTCATTATAAGCAATATCATCATACATGAAGACAATAATGTTTTCATCTTTGAGACCGCCTTTTTTCAGAATTTGGTAAGCATGGCATACATCAGCCTAATGCAAAAGGAGGCAGTAGACGTTTTAGTGACTTGGGATTAACAGAGAATACAGTAAAAGAAGAATTTAAAAGAATATTTGGTTTGCGTGTACTAAACAAAGAAAGGAAAAAGGAAATAGGCCGTGACATACAAGAATTACATCCAGAAAGACCCCATTTAAATTTAGAGCAAGGTTTTGCATGTTAGTATGTTAATGACAGAATTTATACTACATAACAGGAAAAGCAGACCTTATCAACTACAGATATGAATAACAAGAACAATGAGTAAAGTTGGTACAGTTTTTATTAGTCTTTGCTTTGGGTCCTCTTTGATCATTCTTAAATCAGAAATCAACTGACTACCTCTTCCAAAAGAGTAGCCTCACCATCACAACAGCATGAATTATTAAGCATTCTCATATTAGCATGCAGTACAGCACATTATAACAGGTTGATTTCGGTCAAAAGCACTTATTCAATGCACACAAAACTAGGGACATTCTAAGCTAATCTGTGTACATTAGAGAACCGCATAAAATTTTGCTTGCCAATCAAAACTAGGATTTCAATTTAAAAAGCGACAGATCTATAACTCTTCTCATTTTGAAGCACTCAACCCTTCTAATATATTCACCTTATGTTGGTTTCTTCAAATATATCCCTTTCTTTAACATAATGATTTCCAAATACTCCAGTCCTTTGAATTTTGCGTTCTTCTTCAAAAAATTTTCTAACGTCAAATAGAGGAAAGAATTTCAAAACTATCATGCATTAAACATCACAGAAACTCACCATCATATAAAACATGATAACTATAATAAAGACTTGAACTCCCAAAATTCAGCTGCAGCGCATAGAGCTAAGCAAGACCATATCCATATCCAACTGAGAAACAGATTTTTCTCTCAGTCCCGTTCATATTGAAATTTCAGTCTACTTGTGTCTACAAACTATAACCAAATTTTCACTTAAAACCCCAATAAAGCCTCATTGTTTGTCAATTTCCTTTAGGCTTTAGCTGATCATCTCACAAAACATACTCGATTCCATTAAGAAAAGCAACAAATTTTTCCTATGTGAAAACTAGTAAAAAAAAAACGCTACTTTACATGGAAAATGGCCAATAGGGAAAGCAATCTACAAATGTACTTCTAAAACACACACAAATATAGAGACACAATCGCACACAAAACCCCGAATATCTATCAAACTCAGAAATAAGATTACTCTGTTAATTAAGCCTTAATTAAATTCGAAATTAAAGCTGAAAAATAAGAAAACAAATATAATTAAGTCAAACAAAATTCAAATAATTAACATTTTAATTGGTCAAAATAAGCTAGCTACCTTACATAAAATTTGCCAAAAGAAAAGCAATCCACAAACATATCGCTAAAAAACACACACTCGCACAAAAATCGTAATATCTATCAAACTTCAGAAGTAAGATTAGACGACTAATGTAAATCATAATCCAAGCCGAAAATAGCAAAAAAAAAAAAATCACAACAGTTAAATATTAAGGAGACCTATGATAACCTGGTGTCTGTAATTCCAATAACCGTTCGATCCAGCAATGAGAACGGCCCACCTGGTCCCCACATCGGCGTCATCGTCGGCGCCGGCGGCATTGCTCTTCTCCGGTCGGAAAAATGCGGAAGCTTCCGACGGAAGTTTCAGCACGTCACGGCCATCGGCAAAGGAATTGGAGCATGTAAGGAGGAGGAGCAGTGCACCGGCGGCGTACCGAATCATTTGTTCGTCTCCGGTGGGAAAATTGCAATTTGGGGAGGGGGTGAGATGAGAAATGATGAAAGTTTTTGGCCTGACGAGATATTTATACAGAAATATTTTCGGATTAGACTTTCGGGTCAGGGATATTTAGGATGTGACGTGTACGGCTGAGATTGACTAACGGCTTTTGCTTTTCGGAATTAAAATGACCTCGTGTGGGTCCCACTGAAGAATTTTATAGTCTGTTGCTTTCTGGTTACGTATGGGATGATAGCAACAGGAAAACTTGATTGGTTATTTGGTTTGCGTGCCTGTTTCACGAGATGAGTGTCAGGTGTGTGTACTTCATTACGCAGACTTTTTCTGTTTTTCTTGTTTTCATTTTCACACCTGTCGTTTGAGTAGTCTTGCACGCATGAAATTAAACTAAATCAAATCTTATAGACGTTAATATAGAACTTTAAGATATTTTTTTTTTGGGAGGTAAGTGAGTTCATTATATTAATTCATAAAATTTGTACGTATACAAGATGCAAATTGAACAAAAAGTGGTAAGATCTATATACGTAAATTTTTTAATCTTCGTAATTTATAAATGACTTTGTTTAAATAAAAGGAAATGAATCTCCTACCAAAAGTAACACTGGTTCTAACATCATTAAATATGTGACAAGAATTTTGTTGTTCAATATTGGTTTCATGATTGAAAACACATCAATTTCTTTCAAGCCAAATGTTATAAATGGTGGTGCCAAAAAAATGATTCAAGATTGTTGTCTTCAATTGCTTTTTAAGTGTAAATGGTGTGATGAAAGCAATAATATCCTCCCGAACAATCAAATTTTCCAAAATCGTTGTGAGATTAAGCCCCTTCCTTCAAATTCTTCTTGTAAAGCTACTATTAAAAAAGAGATTATTTCATATTTCTTAGTCGATATAGCAAAATGAACATGTCAAATTGATAATTAGACACCATATTCTATATTTAGTGTTCAATCTATCTTGACAAACCAAATAACAAATAAAAGCATGCCTCCGTGTACGACCATTGGACCAAGCAAAATTGTGCCATGAGATGATATTGCTTTTAGCCCGAATATATTTCCAAATATGTTTGAAAGTAAATGAACCATTTGGTGAGAGCAACCAAGTATAAGTGTCCGGTTCATTCACGTGGAGCCCAAAGTCAGTGGATTCGAATGCAAAAGGTGAAGTGGCCAATTCCATGCACCATTAAGGCATTAACATAAACTTCACATACCTTAGCAAAAAGAGGAGGTTGTAGAAAAGTGTTACTCTAATGGGTGTCAAGTCTTCATTCTGGATGCCAATTAGCATGCCAAAAAAGAGTATGAGCACCATTACCCAATTCGAATTTTACATGTTGCTTTTCAATTTCCCGACATTTCAAGAGCGTTTAATTTAAGTGTCGAGCTTGCATTACTAGGGCACGGCATGGACCAAATTGATTTGTCTTTGATGTAATTTACATGCACCCAATTACTCCAAAATGAGTCATGATAAGTGTACATCCTCCAAAAGGTTTTTAACGTGAAAGTGGTATTTATATCTTCAACTTTATAGTGTTAGTTATTCAATTTTTAATACATTTATTCTGTTAACTCTCATACATGCAAGATTTTATTTCATTATCTTTACTAATCTCACCCAATTTCTTTTACATCGCCCAACTTTCATATCTTTAATGGTCAAAATGATAAAATTCCAGCAAAATAATTTAGCAACTGAGTAACGATTATTGACTTTTAAACTATTATAAAGATATTTTATGAAAACGAACTAAATAACCCAAGTGATTTCATTCTCAATGCTCTTGCACGGGTTGTACACTGGACCTTTGACATATTTTACTTGGGCTTTGCCATAATATTAAGTTACTATTCATGGAAAAAACTATCAGGCCCTTTTTGCATGTATCATGAGCACAACACATGGTTTCTCTAAACGCAATTTTAACACAAAACAAAGACCTTATTCACAATTTTAATTATGGAAGTACACAACTCCTACACATGCATCTACATGAAATGTGCTACTATTACTCCTCTACATAGTCAAAAAAATAAAATACAACTAATGAGAAAGACACTTTTAATTATTTTTTTCTCTTTTAAATTTGAAGTTTTATTATTAACTGAGGTCAATATGTTCATTCCTTCCTATATTATGCAAATGTTTTTTCTTTTTTTTTTTTCTGGTTAATGACTTAATGTTAAGGAAAATTTAATTAGTAAAGATCAATCAGTGGGAGACTAACAAAACTTGAAGGCTAAGTGGTTAAACCCCCCTGCATCAAAGCCTGGTCTCAAATATGCACAAGATAAGCAAGGAAATGAATCTTTAGTGACATGGGAACAGACTTGAACTTGTGCTTTCGTTGATCTCTTCAATCTTAACCATCTAACCATGTTCTATAGACTCGAACCTGTGTGTAGATCTTATAAATATTACGTTCATTAAGAAGTTACTTTATTAAAATTGAAATTTGGTCCCTCCAAATCTTTTTCAATATGTTTCTATGTCCACCCCCTTTCCTTTACAATAAATTTTAAATCTCGCTATTCTGAAACTCTTAACCATCCTTATGAGTATTAACTATTGAGTTGATCAAGAAGCTATCTATTAAGGTTGAAGATTAACCCTCTTAGTATTAAGTTAGTGAGAATAACTTCTTAGATTAGATGCTTTTAGATACTCTTAACTATCCTCCTTATAAGTATTGAGTTAATCAAGAAGCTACGTAGTTAAAACTAAAATTTACCCTTCGAGTATTGAGTTAGTAAGAAATTTTTTATTTTAAAATGCTTACTCAATAAGCATTGTCAAACACCCCAGTAGCCGGAAATTGGGGTTACTAAAAAGCTTTCATCCAAGGAATACTTGTCATAGTTTTGCGTTTGCCGGGAGTCGAACCCGGGTCTATTGCTTGGAAGGCAATTATCCTAACCGTTGGACTACAAACGCTATTGATGATGTATTGACTTATGCTCTTATAATATCGTGATATCCACTCCGTGCATGTAAAACACCAGGGCAGCAATACTGGTGAAAATGTAAAGCAAACTTGGATCTCAACTAACACTTGTACCATGGTAAGAACAATGGGATGATGATTCATCATATGGTTCTTTGCTCAGTTTGATTATGGCTGTAATTTCGATCAAGAAAAGAAAAATTATGGTTGTAATGTGAGATTAATTGTCTTTGAATTGAATTTATGAAATTCTGAACATTAGATTTGCCAATAGTGAAACTTTCCCTGATAAGTTTGATTGTGGAAGCATGTTTCCAGTAAAAACACAAGTCCATAGGGCATAAAATTGAGACTTAAAGTGAGTCTAATCTTTCCATAGACTAGTAGTGGAGTTTCATGTATCAGATTGCCTTCTTAAGCAATTTATTTCACAGCCATTGTCTTTTGTAGAAAGCTATTTTCCTGCACGAAAGGAATCTCATAATGTGTTCACTTTTCAGGAGTTAATTTTCAATAGTCCATCATTAAAAGTTAGTTTGTTGGTTAAATATCATCTTGCATAGTCTATTGTGTTAAGATTTCCTTGTTCTGCTGTATATTTTTGTAGAAGCAGTTCATGCAAGATAGCACCAAGCCAGAACCAGTTTACTAGACAAGTCCATGAGAACATGAAACAGTTTTTGCATTCAGTTGTTATTTAAGCCCACAAAAGTTACGACTATTAACTTGTCGAATACTTTGTCTCTGTACAAGATGAACCCAAAGCTTAATCAAATATTTGCAGGCTGACTAATTTCTTTAAGTGTTTTGAGGTACACTGATTTGCTGGTCCTTCTGCAAGAATAGGCAGATGACTGTGCAGTCATCCCTCTTCGAATTGGGAAATTTCTCTTCCCATGCAGCAATTGCAGCATCTACAACAGCTTTTGCAGCTTCTTCTTCGGCGTCTGTTGAACACATAATAGACGCAACTTCTTCATTGCTGAGCACGTCCCACACCTGTGACATCAAATTGTGCAAACAACTCGTTAGTGTGTTACTTCACTATGGAAAATCCATCCTGGAAAAAAATTCTGGATATGCTCTCGGGTTAATTGGTTTTTGCTGCTAAGAAAGCCTTACCCCGTCAGTTGCCAGGACTACGAACTGGTCATCGGGGGACAGGTGATGATACGAGACATCAGGGAGGGCGATAACGCCATGGTCTTTCAGAAGGAAGTCACCAAGAGCTCGAGACATGGCCAGGCCTGGAGAGTCTTCATATGGTAACCAAACTCGCTGAATATGTGGTTCTTCCTGCAGCGCAAGCACCCGGCCTCTGCATTTCGTTATCCGTTCAGCTTCAGCTGAAAGAGTTTTAACACAAAAATTCAGAAACTTTGGTCTTACAAAGTAGTTTTATACCCATGCGATGCACGGGATACATCTTATGTTGAAGTAATATTAGACTAAAAAGATAAATTAGACACATTTGCACTTGGAAACAGATCTTAAAATGTGGATCAATTCCATTTTGTTTACAAGGAAACAGGTCTTACAGGGCACGCTAGGCTTTTGGTCATTTGTTAATTGGACAGCCTTGACTCCATCCTCAGTCTTGGTCCCTAGAACCGCTCGTGAATCACCAAGATTGGCCATGAGGAGATCATCACCCTGCAAAATATGTTGTGGGACAGATGAGAATCTTCCAAGAATACCAAATGGACAAAGCACAGAACAGACACTTGGTTACCGGACCAGCCGGAAACCAATCAAATAACATCGCGTTAGCATGTGCATTAAAACCCTGACAATCCAATTTTAACACTCCCTCACCCTCACGTGTGTCCTGATTTGATGAAGGAAGACGGATCACATGCGAATGAACTAAAAAATCGTACTATCTTATTGACCGAAAGAATGCTTTCCCAATTGATGTAAACAATCGTGATCTTTCTTTACCTGTCTTACAGCAACAACAGCAGCTGTTCCACTGCAGGAGAAATCCAGCTTCTCAAGATGCTTGATTTCTTTGTCCATCGCCATGAACGCACTCGTACAAGCTTCTTCCCATTTCATAAAATTCTTACTTGGAGCTGTTTCACCATCCACTTTCTCAGACCGCTTCGGGGAGCTGATTATCTTGCCTAGAGCAAGCCTTTTGTTCAGGAGCAATGATGGCAAACGATTTCTTACAATTTTGCTTATTATATGACCATTCTTTCCATGCCCATCAAAAACTGCACACAGATCTCCATCTTCAATTCCATAGCCCTGCAAAATAGTAGATCTTGTATTCATAAGCCTAGGCATAACAAACAAAACATTAAAAAATAAAAAACAATTCCATAGCCATGCATATCTAGGCGTTTTTCTCAATATTATATGGAAGTATAGTTCGTTGCACGAAACTCTCGCTCAATGCATACAATTCTAGGAACATATTGGACTAGAAATATTAAATGGTGCACTTAGATATAACATAAAAACTAATTGGCTAGTTTACCTGATATAGAGCTGCAGCATCTTGATTTAATCCTTTTTGTCCTTCATGAGAATAAATGGAACCAACTTTAATTGGCTGATCAGTACCATAACCATTGTCGTAAACCACATTATCATCAAGGCCATAGTCAGCATCATGAACAGAAGATGCAACTGATGCGCAAACTCCCATGCTAACAGTTTTGGCCTTTTTGGTGTATGAACTTTTTTAGAATCCAATGAAAAAAGGTTCTCTTTATATGGTGATTAATGGATCCTGGAATATGCAAGTTGACCTATGCGTAATTATATTTTAATAATTGAATGTGGCTCCCAATGCATCTGAAAAATCCAGCAATTCAATATTGCATTGGTTTTTTGTTGATTTGCTTTTTAGACTACCCCAAGATTCACTTAAAGGGGCATTTGAGGTGTATTTAAGATTAAATAATTCATATTCAAGATTCAACACATTGGCAGCTTGCTCTGTGGCTATACGTCTGTCCTGTGGTCCCTATGAATTTTAGACTTTAGATGCTTAAGTTTATTGCAGGTTGACAAATTCTTTCTTGTGAGAAATGTATGTTGCAAATGATGGTTTTCAATATTAATTGTTTCGGGTCGTAATGTATACCATTTATAACAAGTCAAGTCTAATTACTAATTTACTATCATAAGTGAATTTAAACCAATTGCTCCAAAATACTTATATTATATGATGACAACAATAATGAATCAAAATCATTATAAACAGGACACAAATTTCACATGTAACTGATATTACAAATATCCCAAAAAACATACCTAAGAAAATAATATTTCTAGTAAAATCATCAAGACATGTAATTACATCACAAGATTTATAATTTTAGGATGAATTTGACATATTTTTGATAAGGTATGACCCGCCCAACCTGAGTATATCCTGGTGTAACACAACTTCGCCAAAAAGGGTTCCTAATTATTCAGGCTTGGGACTCACCCCATGGGGCTCCAAGATATTTGAGGTTGGGGCCACAGAATCCAAGATAAACCCCAGCCAACCAAGTAAATGAATAAGTGACGAGCAAATCACTCCAAGAGGAACTCTATCACTTCATCTCCACCAAATCACCGATTCAAGAGTCTGTGCTCATCCAAACTCTAACATCCATGGCCTATAAATATCCGGCTCTTGATGAACCTAAGGTATGCAGCAATCTATTGCTAAAACACTTGTACTTGACTTGAGTATTGCCTATGACTTGGGTATCATAGTTTCTTTTGCTATCACCACAACGTTGTCCCTTAACTAATCCGAATAGTCTTTTTTGACTAGCACCACAATGGTGTCCCTTAACCGATCCGAATAACCTCTTTTCTCTTATTTTGCAGGTTTCGGTGCTCCAGTACTCCATAGCCGGGTTAAGAAGCAGTTGCTAATAATCTCTGCATTATCGATTTCTATTTATGTGAATCTTGTCATAAACAAAAAGGAAAAAGAAAAAAAAGGGTCAAATAGTCTCTACTATTGTTAATGTTAACCGGCGATTATCATCCAGTTGACTTTCTCATTACTCAGAATTTGATTTGTTTAGTGAAAGGATCCTACTCCAGCAAATAAGGTCTAGTCATCAATTGGCATTTGAGAATAAAAAATGCAAGGGTTTCGAGAAACACTTGCACATAATTGGAGGGGCGCCAAAGTGTGTGGAAAAAACTTGAGCTATTTTTCAACTGCTTTACAAGGCCTGATGTTGATTCTTAATTTTTTTAATTCAAAAAAGATTTCTATAGTCGGATAATATATACAACAAAAATTAATTTCAAAAACTGATGCTGATTCTTAATTGCCACGGTATTAGGTTTTCTAAGATAGTGATGAAGCTATACAGGAATCTGCCTCTTCAAACCCTTTGAAATCTGCATGTGATACCTCTTTCCCACACGTAATTGAGTAAGCATTATAATAACTGAGAAACTGACTGCTTATCAATATTTTAGACAAACAGTTTCGTAATCTCTTAATTTGTTAAAAGTGCATATTAGTCTCAATCATACCATAACTACTTTTTAGTCCTTCAAAATTTTGAAAGGTTGTATATTAGCATTATTACGCTAATATTAGCAATGAAGTATCATATAACTTTTCTTAAATTATAATTAACGCGATAATATCGGTTATTGATTGAAATTGAGAAGGGACAACGCGTAAACTAGATGGCGACTTATTGCAAATTCTAGTTAGGAACTTGCTGAACATAACAAGGATGGTCATATATTACATTGGTTTGGCTATAGCACAGAGCATACCCTCCTATGAAATCCCATCGAACTTCTTACAAAGCAATGGGAGAATATTTCTGTGATAATGGAATGCACGCATTAATAATCTATGATAATCTTAGTAAATAGGTGATGCCATATCGACAAATGTCATTATTGTTACATTGACCATAAGGTCGTGAGGCTTTCCTAAGAGATGTTTTTTATTTACATTCTCATCTCTTAAAAAGAGTGATTAAACCAATCGGACTAGACGCACAAGTAACTTGACCGCCCTACTGATCATTGAAACACAAGCGGGAGACGTATCGGCCTATACTCCTACCAATGTGATACCCATTACTAATGGACAAATCTGTTTGGAAACAAAGCTCTTTTATTGTGAAATTAGGCCTGCTATTAACGTGGCTTATCTGTTAGTCGCATCGGGTTTGCCACTCAGTTGAAAGCTATGAAATAAGTCTACGGTAGTTCAAAACTAGAATTGGCACAATATCGCAAGGTGGCCACCCTTGCTCAATTTGGCTCAAGCCTTAATGCTGCGACTCAGGCATTACTCAATAAAGGTGCTCAAAGCACATTTATTGAGAAGGCTTTTCCTTAACCACTCTTAACTCGATAGGAATTAGTCTCAAGTCCAATATGACTTGAGGAGACCCTAGTTCAAAAGGAGAGAAAAAAGGTAATATGTATTTTCAACAAATCACAAGGACATTATACTCTTTACCTGAATATTCCTGCCTTATCCTTAAGCGTAGGAAGTAACAAATAACAGCAAGGTTAGAAAAAAAATTCATAATTCTCCACCAATTTTTGACATGACGTCATTATTAGTGTAAATATATAGATTTGTATATACTGCTGATCCAAAATAAATAAATAAGCGTACACTTAATTTCGATAAATAATCTGCAAGCATATATCAAGTACAGAGCTGACCAAACATTAAAAAGTTCAATGTTCAAAACAATGCATCTAGCTCAAAATACTTTATAATATTATAAAAGAAATTTATTGATAGTGAATTATTTAAATTATTTTAGTATAATCATATAAATAATTAACAACAATTCTAACTTCCTTGCAACATTATAAAGAGATCTAAATTGGTTATAAGTCCATGCTCCATCACCATTTTGTTGACGAACTCGAGTCATATATATGTATGTATATACCGTTGAAATTGAATCTGATTTTGGCACATCAATTTTTAAATAAAAAAAGAATTTAACACACCAGTCTAAAAATATTGACATAAAATTACTGGTAGAGAATTTCAATATTTTTCATTGATTTATATGCTCATTAGAATGCATTTGAACTAATTTTCTATTGTTTTCAACAAATTATGAGCATCAATACAACTTAAATCCCATAAATTCATATGCACATTAGAACACAAAGTTTAATTATTTTTCTATTGATTTCAGCAACAATGATTTCATACCGTTGATGGACGTGTTTTAGTATTAAAATGCTTAGAATTTCTATTATAACAATAATATTCAGACTGAAATTTTGTTTAGAGCCTTTTTGGGTTTGCTTAATTTAAGCTGCTTGTAAGTAATTAGTGTTTATAAATAACTTTTGATGTTTCTAAGCAAGTAAAGAAAGGTAGATAAATATGTGCTTATAAATTGTTAAATTATTTGATAGATATGTATTTATAAACTGTATTTATTTGTTAAAATAAATAAAAAGGAGATTTAATAATTAATAAATATTATACTTTTTCTTATATATTTAAGTGTTAATAAAGTCTTTTAGTTGGTCAAACTTAGTTGGATATAAGCGGTACACAAGAAATAAAAGGTGTTGCCTTTTTCCCCTTATTTGTAAGCTACTTTTCGTTATGTGCTTAATTATAAACAGAATTTATCAAATATATAACTTTTTTTTTAACTTATATGAGCAAGTTCAACTAATTTATAAGCAAAGCCAAACACCCTCTTAGTAGAATTTGAAGATTACAATTTGCATCATTACAATTTTACAGTGGATCACTCCTTAGTATCATCATTATTTAATCTAAAGAATACTTCACGTATCCAAACCAAATTAAATAATCAAGCATTTTACATTTACACGAGTCTAACTATATAAATATGACGTTATTATTCATTCTTATCAAGAATATCTCCTCTATTACTTTCTTTTAGCACTAAAAAATGCAAGAACGGTTATCGTAAAAAAATTATGATGTTACATGACATGTCATGTCAGAGAAGATGCATTGGCACAAAGCTACCAACTTAATTAATTCAGAAGTAATTCGCGAGATCATCCACCTTTTTTCTTCCTAGTTAGAACGGAAAAAGGTACAACATGTTGGATCCAGCCAATTCTTGAAATAAACAACTCGCACACACTCCTTTTCCAAAAAAGATCAATACACCAATCACTACACTTAGATTTATTGGATTTGTTGCTAAAATATCAATATTAAACCCGAAACTCTCGGTAGATGGCCAGTGGCCCAAAGAAACAAAAGAATCGGTTACATTTTTCATATGATCTCCTCTTATATATAGATTAAAATTATGATGTTACATGACATGTCATATCAAGGAAGATGCATTGGCACAAAGCTACCAAGGCGGCAATACACGTGGACAAAGAATAGTCACTCGGCATATTTAGGTGCATAACATGCGGAATACCCAACTTCGAAAGGCGAAATATTGGTGTCAAGAGGCGTGATCGATTCAAAGAGCAAGAATGGGCTTCAATGTGGCATTTAAAAGCTTGGAAGAGCCTTGACGTCTCGACCTTAAGTCTGTTTGTAGAAGTTCGAATGGTTTGTTAAGCCAATCAACGTTTCTTTACATTTATCTTTCCTTAAATTACTAGCCTAACCTAGCTTAGTTAAGAGGAGTATAGCATACCGAAAACAATAATTTAGATTTACTCTTCGATCTTTCATAGTGTAATTTTACATTTTCTCGCGACTATTAGCTTGGTTCGTAGCAAAGTAACAGTAATCAAAGTTTCGTTGCCTGTATGATGGAGTACTCAATGGTAATGATTTCTTTTTCCTATAAAAAAAAAAAAATTAAACACACACGAGAACTTGATGAATAAGTAATGATCATTATCTCCTAAAATGGCTTGTAACAGCCGTTGACTTTGTTATTCTGTTCTTGGAATCTTAATTGATATTCCTAAAGTCAATGACTCACCAAGCTTCAACTCTTCAATTAATTCCTTATCGTTCTGTTTGTCTTGACAAAGAGATAAATATGGTATCCGTAGGTGATAAGTAGAAGCCGGCCACCTCCCGGACGATATGAATTAAATATGAAAGTATTCCAGTCAACATTTGAACTATTACGTCACACCAAAATAAATAAATAATAATAATAATAATATCCTGATATGATTTACAATCTCATATAAGATAGTAAGTTATGTAACTTAATATCAATCAACTTATTTCATTTTATTCTGTCATGGTATTGGAATAATTGATTGAGCCTAAGTTTGACATTATCTATCAAAATATAACTTATTCCATGTTTTTTTGTCATAGTATCGGAACAATTGAGCCAAAGTTTAACATCATCTATCAAAGTACAATATACTTTTATTTTTCATGCAGTACATCAACTCTTCCGAATTTGAAGTTATTTCTTATATCATTAATGAGTCTTCAATATATTAAGGGATAGTTTTTAGAACTCATACCAAGTAGATAAATGTATTGTTTGATTTGTTCAAATCATGGCCATCAAAACTTCATTACATTTCATCTTTAAATCACATTATTGATCATTGTATCGTTATATATGCCCTGGCATCCTGATAAGATCGCCACATTATATTTCATTTTCAAATCACGTTGATAATTGTATTGGCATTGTGATAGGGTTGCCACATACACTCATGAACTCAAATAATTGATGTGCTTGCTTCATGATATACACTTATCTTAAATGCGTCAAACCATTGAGGGATCGGTCAGATTGGTTTTTTTTTTATGAAAGTATTTTTTTTTAAGTATTTAAAAACGAAACAGAAAAAGGTCAAACACTTTTCATCATATTTCATCTACTATTTTCAAAATACTTGAGAAAAGCATAGGAAAAAAAAAATACAATATCCCATTAGATACGCGTATATCCACTTCAAACCGTGTAAGGAGATGTGACGTGGAACCAACGCTGGCAATGTAGAGACTGCTCTAACACAGACAACAGGATTTTACATTGATATCTTATACTACAGTGTGAACAAAATTATTCTGTATTTTTTTTCGTACAAGATAATGTTGAGTAAAATTAATGATACTCATTTACTCGAGTAGTCATTGAATCATTATTTGCTAAGATGAAATAAGTACGTTATCACTTTACTATCAATTTATCAAGCCTAAAACTAGAATTTTACCAACAAATCATTGGTTGAGGTAATAGCACGCTCACCCTCGTAAGGAGGAAAACAAAAATTCGAATCCTAATAAGCGCACTTATTGGGGACTTTTCTTTACCCGCTCTAATGTGAATTGAGAACACCATAACTCAAAACAAAAGAAAAAAAACTAGAACTTTACTCCCGCACCTTGTACAGACAATTGGTCAGGGGAAAAAAAAAATCTTTTTACAATATATATATATATATATATATATATATATATATATATTTGAAATGTTGGCCTCTATAATCTGGAAGGTTTTTGATGTTTTAGAATGGCAAGTAGTCCTGCTCCAAAGCATCATCTCGAATCATGAGGAAGACAGTTCAGTTTCAAACTTACATCAAATATTCCTCATTTTCAGAGCTGAATAAAAGATACTGCTGCAAATTTGACTCAAGCTCAAAGATTCACTTAGACCTTGCTATACAAAGGTTTACAAAACAGATTACAGATCCAAATAGAATCCTTCAATCCGTGATGAACGTTGTAAGGAACGTTTCTGGTCAAGTAACTTGATGTTCCCATCCACCATATACCTTTCCTTTTTCCACTAACTAGACGTGCCAACAGATTCCTCAGCAGGTGCGGGGTCAGTTGCAGGTGACTTCTTCGTAAGGGACTTGGGTAAATCATTGTCATCCTGTGTGCAACGCTGCTGAGGATGGGATAATAACACGCACATGTAACGAAAGAGAGTACGCGTCAGGCCCTGCCCACTCTCGTAGATGTAACCTTCATATTCGCTGACATTTTCCAGAGCATCAACGAGGGCATCATACACCTTCTGAGGGCAATTATCAGGTCCTGGCTTGTCATGAAGGTATATCACATCCAAAGTAAAGAGTTTCTGAGTCGCAATCCATTGGTACTGTGGTGGTATTGATGATCTACAGTAGAGGAGTATCTGAAAACCAAAGGATTACAGCACATAAGCTGATGTTAAAATAAGCTACCTAATACCAAGGGGATCACAAAGGAAACATTGGAGAGTAGATGTTCAGCAGACGGCTACTAAAATTCTCTTCAAAAGATGAGTATAGCTCTTAGATGTTGATGCATAGCAGAATGATTGTCGGGGAATTTTTGACAAAACAGGAGCTTTTATGAGAGTGGACGTGTGAGTCCCACGTGCACTCAGCCAGATGACGATCTATTAGTCATCCAAAAGACACTTCCTACGGTCATAAGTGCAGTAAGCAAGCAAAAACCCTTCAAACTAAGGAACAACAGTTCTGCAAAATGTTTTAAGCAGCTGGATAAAATTATAACTCTGTTGCGCTTACTGGATAAAACTATAACTATGTTGTGCTAAGTAGAAAATAAACAAGTCATCATTCTTTTTTCAAGCCATTGGCTGCAGCGCTTGAATTCAGGCAAAATAAGCATCAAATCAATATTAACTGTTTAAACTTTTGTACCAGGCATGGAAGAATTGCACAACTGGAGCATATACATCAATCAGCTCCAAGAACTGACAAGTCTAACTGAAAAGCCATCTTCTCCATTAACTTTAGCTATACCTACGAAGAATATGGATGACTAGGAGTAGGAAAGAAGCAAGCTTTGGCTGTAAGCTTGTATACTACTAATCAATGTTTTCTTGATTTGGTAGAAAGAGAGAAAAAGAGGGGGGGAAACAAGGATTTATGCTCTTTATAGTTTATTGTTTAAATTGTGGAGCATTCTCCAAATACAACTTTTACATGTCTGTTAACATTTCTTATCTGAAAGTTACTATCCCAATTTCCTACACAGATATAGTCATGAATCAGTCTAACTTAATTGGTATTCCACTTGAAATTATTACTATTTTTAGGCTCCTCCTCAATGATCTTTGCTGTGACTCTTACTAATTTTCTTAACTTCTCAATTGTTTGTGAAGACGTCTCCTACCAGTTCATTTTCATTAATAACTGGTCTCCTTTTTACGCTTTTGTTTCTCTCCAGAGTCGATAGTTCATAGGTATGTGTTCTTTTAGAATGATGAAGTGAATTTTTTAGCACAGATTTGGTTAATCCATTACGACAGTAGACTTCCTAAAGAGTATTCTTCATTGGCTTCTTATTGTGCTTTCATGTCCTTAACTGTTCTTCTTAGCCAGATTGCACAACTTGCAGTCCTGCAACAGCTACATACTCAATGCTTAAAAGACTCTGCTAACCATTGTGCGATGGTTGTTTGCTTCTTGGATTCACATGAAAAGATATGGAGCCAAGTGCAAAATTATATGCAGGAGTACTCTCCATCCACCTCCACTACTATTGATGGATTATAAAGTATTAGAGTCAGCAGTAATACTAAATTCAGTATTCAGTACTCTAGTGTACCTTATAGTATCAGATAGATTCTCTAGCAATGACCCTGACTAGAGTTTGGAGTGAACTTGATAAGGGAGATGCAGTATGCCATTATCTTCTTCTTTTTTTCCTTCTTTTTTTTTTTTTTTTTTGAGAAATACAGTATACCAATATCAGGTCTTCTGATTATCACATATAGATAGTGAACCAGTAAGCACCTACATAAGGAACCATTACCTTTCTTATATCATAAGCTTCTTTATTAGAATGTTCTACACTTCCCCCTTATAAGTATGTATACTTGGACATAAAAGTGGAAATATAGTTGCAACAAAGTAGACTTCCCTTAACAGTATGTATACTTGGATGTAAAAGTGGAAATATAGGTGCAACTAAGTAGAAGTTGAAATAAGGTACTTCTACATGTTAAAATTAGGAAGAAAAGGAGGGCAGGAAGCAAAAGTGAAGAGGCATCAACCCCCAAGATCTTTGTTTCCAAATTTGGAATAACTCAAATTTTCTATTTCAGCCACTACTAAACAACTTGGAGAAAGGATATATTTTGTCACTCAACATGTGTTCTCTGAACTCCTATTCATCTTAGCATTTCTTCCTGTATAGGGTCATCAACATATAAAAACATGATAAGAGAACTAATATAGTTAAGAGGAAATAGATGCTTTGGCCCCTCCAGAACTCTTGCTTAGGGAAATAGCACCCAATACATCTTTGACAATGCAAAGATAAAGAATGGTGTACAACTGGCAGTAGACATCCTACTAATTCCTAGACACTAACAAATTTCTTCATTTAGTAGGCCAGATGATAAAACAAGAATCCTCTATTATTTCAAGGTCCACTTGATGTTAGAATTTTAAAAGCTTTCATGAAGATTTTAACAGGATAAAAGGTGCACACAAAAGATAAATTCATTCTCACTTACCACCCTTAGTATTCGACCTTGAGCACGAGACTTTTTTGCTTCATGAGCTGCTGCTCGAAACAGCTGAGTGAGATCTGCTTGCTTTGCAGATGAATCTATTGTCAGCGCACGAAATGCAGTAAGTGCAGAGTCAACTTCACTGGTGAACTCTTTCCTCAGCTACACAGAGTCAGAAAACAAAATGAGCATATTGATATATTGGGTACACGAATATACATATCCATAAATTCAAAGGTAAAATTGTTAAGGAAAAGAGAACAGGCTTATACATAAAAAAAGGACAAGAAAAGGACAACCCCTTATGCTAGTCAGCATTAGCAAGATCACGAATAACTTAGTCATGTGTATATATATCCAGACATTCAACATGTGTAGCTCATAAGTAAAAGTGTAATACAAAATACACTATTGGAGCCACAAGCTTATCAAATTATGTACACACGCACACACACAGAGTAGGATTAAGCACAAAGCTGATTTAATCAAAACCAAGGATTACGTGGATCATGGGAGACAAGAGAGCAGTGAACATACGTCCACATAGGTGTCTAACTTTTTCGATAATGCGATTGCCGACATATATCTAACTACATGTAAGAGAACAGATGATTAAGTGAAAATCCACTTCCTGCTGACGCATCAATACTAATAAAATGCATAATGAACATTGAAAGAAAAGGGACCAAGAGAAATTTCTGTATCAACACACTCTGTCCTGTGATATTTAATCACTTAATAGTAAAGAATGAGTGGCTCCTAAAATAAAATTTCTTTCTCTACATGACACAGATATAGTCTTACACAAATTCATAAAATAAGCAAATTGAAGCTAGAATCTTAAGCCCTCACATAGTAACTACATGACACAGATATAGTCTTACACAAATTCGTAAAATAAGCAAATCAAAGCTAGAATCTTAAGCCCTCACATAGTAACTATATGTACAAATTTAATTAATACACACTACTTTTCTAACCAAGGGTCTTCAGTTAAAAGAATGTTCATGCTTGTAGTTTCGCTTTATGCAGGAAGAATCAGAATACTCGCATAAATGGTCCCCCAGTTAGAGAGTAAAAGAAGCATGCTTAACCTTTCTCAGTATTCTCCATAGGCAGATAGCATACTAGATCTGTTGCAATCTAATGATAGTCTTCTCTTATCTTATCTCCATTCTCCGATACCTAAATTGACTGCAAACTCATGTCTCATCACTAAAGCTTGGTAGCCAGATTATGATTATGTTGTGACATAAAATAGATTAAGAGTCGCAAAGAAATAAAATTTAAGTTTGTCATAGTCTAGATTCTCCCTTGCTGCCTCACGTTGCTGCTTTTAATTGCTCATGCATTGAAGCTGTTTTCTCGCAAGAAAATTACAACAGCCATATCTAGCTTTTAACCTCGCCTGAATCCCTCATCCTATGTTTTATTTTAATAATAAACCAGGCTTCCATCACCTATGTTACATCAATCAGCAGGTACTTGCTCGTTTTTAAAATGAAAAACACTAACCAATACATCTTCATTCAGTGAATTGCTTTTGTTTCCTGAAGTAATTCTCCAAAGTCATGTGGAACAGTCATTCTAATTACTAAACTACATGATATCTTACTAGATATAAAGCCAAATGCAGATATGACCAGCAAGAGCTTAGCATGAAAAGTTAAAAAACAGTGCCCAAAAGCATGGAACTCAAACACCTCGGACATAGTAATGCACTAAATGAATATCATACACTCACTTATTCAACATTTTTTTTCCTTCTACAGAACTCTCCCTCTCTCTTACATCAGTAAAGTGCTTACTAGCACAAATATCAATGTGAATTCACATGATCAACTCACTTTGCAAGTATCCAAGACAAGATAACGCATAAGTAGTCCCAGATTGGGAAAACCGTGATTTTAATTGAGAAACAAGAACTGTTATTCTGTTAATTTGAATTTTCTAAACCTTTTCTCGAGGGAAAAGGAAAAATGAAGATTTGAATCTTTAGACTAGAAAATGTAATTTCTCATAATTTCTTCACATACAACCCAAAAGATACAAGGGATACTCTTAAAAACGTGAGGGAGTAAAAGTTTATCTACATAGATGACATCCAAGAACTAATAACTCCCTTTTCCAGGAACAATCAACCGACGACTGAATCTTTAAGCCACAAAATACAATTTCTCCCAATTTTCCAAATATGACTAGCAAATGATTAATCGAAAAAAATTCAAAGATAGAAAAACACGATAAAAATGTAAAACTCAATAACAAGCCACGGAGCACAAAGTTTCAACAAGAATGAGAATATACAAGAATAGTGAACTCACTATGAAAACAATCAACCAAAGATTGAATCTTTAAGCTACAGAGTACAATTTCTCGAAATTTTCCAAACACACCCACCAAAAAATCAACCCCCAAAAACTGAAAATGAAAAAAGAAAAACTGGTAGAATTGCAAAAAAATAAAATTTACAGAACAAAAGAGAAATGCACAACAACGAAATAAAGCATATAATCAGAAACCCACTAAAAATTGACAAAAGTATTTCAACCCAAATTATGAAATTCAATAGAAATGCATAAATTGAGTACCCAAGCAGCGGATTTGCCAAGGGCAGCGTAGGCGAAGCGGTGGTGAGGGTTGATGTTGAGCTTGGCATTGGCGAAGAGAAGTACGGCTTGCTTCATGCCGTCGAGTCTAGTGTAAGGCCTACCACCAGAAGCCGTTACTTTCATCTCAGCCATGGATTCTGGGCCAATATCGATGCAGAATAGTATGTCCTCATTCGAGAACTTTGATGGCTTCAGTGTGTATGGACCTCCCGGTAGTTGTGCTGGCGGTGATGGCGTCGGTTGTGGCGGCGCTCGGCTCTGCGCCTCCGTTACCTCCATTGTTGGCGATGGGTAGCTAGTCAGAGACTCTTTTGTCTTGTCCCTTTCTCAACCAAACACTGGGCTTTTATTTGATGTTTTGTTTGTTTGTTAACGCCTTGTTTGGATGGCTTTTTTCTATGGAAAAGCACTTTTGGTTTTTGAAAAAATATTTTTCTTTTTTTTTGTAATAAAATATTTCAAATTTAAAAGTCTGAAAAATCATTTTTTTTTTTCAAAAGTTAAAAGTTTTAGTTTTTTAAAAGTGTATTTTTTTCAAAAATTAAAAAAAAAATACTTTAAAAAAAAAAAAAGCCAATCAAATAAATCCTAAAATTGGGACTCAGATGTTTTATAAATTTATATTATGAATCACAAAATTTAACAAAATGTTTAATGTGATTCCTATTCTTATTTTCCTGTTAAAATAAGACCAAAAAGAAAAGTCACTTATGGACACTTCTAAAAATTCAAGTAAATATGCAAGGTTGATTGAAATTTCAAAAGATGATTTTATAGTGTTATGGATGTAATTTTGTAAATTTTCATGAAAATCTGTCCCATGAAAAGGAGAAATTAAATTGATAGCTCTTTGTTTAGGATACTGAGACTCGTACATGGCTCTTGTAACATAAAAATAGCCTTCTAAAATTGAATAAACTTTGAAGGCTAATATATGCTTCTTAGTATTTCTGACAATGTTCATATTGCAGAGGAACTCGTTCCAGAGTACAGCCAGAGAAATGGTGTCAAAAGATGTATGATCAAGTTGGATATTCGAAAGTTTAATTTCTCTCTGATTTCTATTAATTGGGTTAGAACGTGCATTTCAGCAACTTCCCAGCCTCTTTGGTTATTTTGGAAATGCAGGAGTTAGTCGCAGCGCCTTTGCTTTGTTGATGATTTCCTCATCTTTGCTTTGTTCTGCTGATGATTTCCTCATCTTTGCTAAGGTAGACAAGGATTTCATTTCCTTGGTCAAACAAGGATTCACTTTTTTCCAAGAATTCTCGAGTACAAGAGTCAGTAAAGAAAATAGTGCTGACTATTCTGGGGTGTGCTTGGAGGATCTTAAAGATCCTCATAAAGATAGTATTGTGGGTCTGTTGGGCTATTCTATTGGCACTCCCTCAATCCTTCGCCTTGGTGTTCCAATGATAACAGGCAAGCTCATAAGAAATTATTGCAGTGAACTTATTAACAAAATCTATATATATATATATATATATATAAGTTGTACATAATAGAGCTCAAAGAGATATGCCATATCAGCTTCTATTGATAGAGCACAAGTTAATTTTATACTCTCGCAAGTAATAATGTACAAAGTTAAAAAGATCATTAATTTTAGATATATAAATTATGTTATAAGCCCTTAATATTGTTATTTTTCTCTAACTAAACTCTTATTGTTTTAAAATATTCAAATTGATTCATAATATTTTATTACATAGTAAAATTAGTCCCTAAATTAAACAATTAAGTTATTTTTTATTAGTTAAGAAATTTTATATAGGTCCTTTATATTTAATAAAGTCATTCAAATTAGCATAAATATGAGTCAAATAATGAGGACTTTTAAACTATTTAAATTAGTCGATAATATTTTAAGGACATAATCAAACTAGCCCGTTAACATAATCAAAATTTTCATTATTTCAATATATTTATATTGGTCCTCAATATTTCACAACTTATTCGAATTAGTCTCATTATGTAATATAATATTATATGATTTAGATTTTAGAGATACAGTATACTAACAAATGAGGAAATTATGTTATAAGTACCAATATTTTTCTAAAATTAGCTCCTTTTATTTTTAAAGATCCAAATAAGAATAATGGTGCAAAGATCATTACAAAAAATGATCTGATATTTAGTAATTCTTCTATGTCGTTATACCATTGTCATAGTTGTAGTAATAGTAATAATAATAATGATGATGATGATAATGATACTTCATCAAAATTTAAGAGACATGAGGAGATGTCATATCATCTTTTAATTAAGTTTTTTGGTTCATTTCTATTAAATAGTCTTTGATACTAATAAATATCTATGATCACTATAAGTTCCCATCATTTCCTTTTATATCCGGTACTTATTATTTCGAAATATCTAAATCAATCATGATTTTTCAGACAAATATTAAATTTAACACCTGCCATTGGCTAAAATAACTTTACTAATTTGATTGACTAAAAGTATTCTTTAATTGTAAATATTTACTAAATAAAATGGTGAAGACATGTCATTGCATTATTCAAGTGAATATTAATAGTCATAACTGACTTTTTTAACGTAATGGTATCATATTCATATGATATTTCAAAAAATAAAAATAGAAAAGCATTGAAATTAATTTTTATAGATATGTAAATAATAAAAAACGTATGAAAACCTAAAAATAAAAAAAAATCACATCTATAAATATTTAGAAAACTAAAAAAATGCACAAATAACCTAAATAAACCCATGCAAAGCACTATTTACCTCAAGAATTGATGCATGGGCATCGAAGTGGCTCCATCTTGCCAACCGGATGTCTCTTATCCAATTCGTTCTTGTAGTATTTGCTCCTACTGGTCCAAGATGTTTATTTTTACCTAATAATGTCATTCATGCATTGAAACCAAATTCTGATAATTCTTATCAATTGGAGAGGGATTGGAGAAGTTTGTGGGTAAAGTTATAGTGGTAAGAGATAAGGTTTGTCTATAATCGAATGAGGATAGATTTGGCCTTAAAAAGCTTAAAGACACCAACCAAACAACCAATCATTTTTTTTTCCTTTTTTGGAGGCTGCTAAATCAAGATAATACCAATTTGGTTAATTAGGTCTATGCCTATCACTTGATAAGATAGGCCATTTAAGAGGTTAAAGTCCCTCATGATTCTCCTTGGTATTGGATAAAACTTCTTAAACTGAGGAGCCTTGTGAAACAATTTATCTTTAGGAGCTTACACTAAGCTTACTATCTATACTTGGTTGGCCTGGCTTGATAGACTCCCAAACAAGATGAGGATGATGTCATGAGGCATGAATACAGCCTCCTTTATGTGTTTTGCTTTTGGAGTTATGAGGATTGTAACGAGTTGTTTTTTGGTTGTTGTATGATTAGAAGAGTTTTGGTGAAAGGTGATGAAGATCGGTACGGAGTCGTATTATATCTTTCTTGAGACTGCAGCCATTGTCAGTTTTGTGGCTAAATATAGAAGGAACGCCCCTCAAGCCCAAGCTATCTAGTTGACATCAGTGGCTTTGTTGTATCATTTATGGAGAGAAAAGGAAAAGGAGAATCAACCCTGGCAACTGGTCGAGATCATTACTGCTATTTTTTTTTTGAAGTCAAAACTAGGTTGATTAGGAGATATTTATACAAGGATGATATTTTTTGCAATTTGTTGTGTAGGCGATGGAATTTAGATACTTATATGTTGATGTAATTGGGTTTGAATTTTTTTGGTATAAATATTTGACTATCAATATAAGTACTTGCTCTCGTATTAAAAAAAAAAAAAAACTTGGCACGAGTCCATCATTTTCTTTTTGGACAAATTTATTAATTTAAGCTCCTAAAATTTTATATTTTCAACCCCATAACCTATCTTTAACTACAACGACAATGTCGCTATATGCAAAAAATTTTTGGGATAGCCCAACTAATGTACATGCTAATTGCCAAGGAATTGGCCCCAAAAAAGTCACATGACCAATTAGAATACCCGAATTTTGGTTATAAATTTGTCTTTAAGTTTCTATTTGTCAATCTAGTCATATTCAAAATTGAAAAAACACATGATATCGGAATCAATCATTTGAATTCCAAATTTTGCTTATAAATTTGTCCTTAAGTTTTTTTATAAATCAAATATTCTGATATCATGTATTGTTTATTTATGAATATAACTCATTGACAAATAAAACCATCTAATTTAATTAATACTTGACAGTCATCATTTCGTTGACAAATGCTCTTCTTACCATTGTACTTTTTGAAGTATGAGAACTAATTGTGCACATGACCTTTCAATTTATTTTCAAGTTTGCTCTGGAAGAAGAAAAAAAGAAAAGGAAAACAATTTTCTTTTTTCTTTTCTATTTTCTTTTTGGTTGCTATATTCTTTCTTTCTTTCATTTTCTTTTTCTTTTTTCTGAAAAACAATCGCTGAAGAAAGAAATCGAGCTGATAATTGAAGGGCATCTCGGCAATTATTCTAAGCGACCGCCCTTTGCAAAGTTCCATATTCTTTGCTTCAATACACACGCAAAATTACACACACAAGCACACACAGAAGCACAACATGGCATGCCTACACGACCACAGCTGCGAAGATCACGATTGTTCATCCGATTGGTCTCTTTACAAACACGTCGACCTCTCCAAGGTCTTCCCCTTCTCTGCTCTCTCTCTCTCTCTCTCTCTTTGCGGATTCTTGTATATGTGTGTGTCTGTGTGTGTGTGTTTGTGTGCATAATCATTTATTTGATTAATTACTGCTGAAAACTGGTGTTTCTAATGGGTTTAATAAGTGCTTGGAGAGTCTGTTAGTGAAGATATAGTTGTTAATGATTCTTTTTCTTTGTTGCTTATATTTAGTAATATTTTTGTTTTAGTTATCTGTTGGGTGTTGTTTGGATATCATTAGTACCAAAAGCGTATTATTCATTTGTTTATCTGTTCCTTTTTCCGGTAGTGATAAAAACGTTGTGATAGAGAAATTATAAGAGGAATTCGTGGTTGCGCGATAGTCAGTGGTTCATTTGTTGAATATTTGGTTTCTAATTCAAGTTTGGAAATAGACTCACTGACAACAAGCATAAAGCTAGGCGTGTCTCTACTTTCTCTATGTCCTGCTGTTTGTGGGAGCGTCGCGCACTGGTAGTTTGGTGCCATTTCTTAGAGATATTACAGAGTCGGGTGGATTTAGTGCTCTAATTCATGTGTAGTGGTAGCCTTAGGAGTGAAATGGGTATTGTAAGACCAGTGAAGAAATGTGCCGTCATTTTCATGCTCTGTGTTGGATCAAGTCATCAGCCTCTCATTTCCTTTTCTTTTTTGGCGGGTAATTTTTGCTTATGTGTTGTGCTTCTAAGTGGTGCCTATATGAGTGCTATATTGGGTACATTAAACTATTTAGTTTCCTGAGGAGAAGAAAGGTTGGTTTATGGCTCATATTTCATGCATTACAATTTGATGTTGCTTACATTTAGTTATCTTGTAATATATTCCGTTCTTTGGATTGAATCTGATGTCTGACATCTACAGCGAAATAAAGGAAATGTGCTATAAAGTGAGGCCAATGACTGCGTCTAAGTAAAAGGTTTCCTACTCATGCAGATAAAGGGCATTATACCTTGAGTTTGTTCTAAATCTTGTTAGGCTTTGCACGCTGTTACTTTTATTTTCTTCATCTCTTTATCTCTTATGTAAGATGGATTAAACTTAGTTAACATTGAATGTGGCCATAGATTGTTGGCAGGTCTTTGGAACCACACCACTATTTGTAGTTAAATGATCTCCTTTAGCAGCTGCTGGGATTTGGGAGTACATTGATTCTAAAACAATTAAAAACATTTGTCTAAAGTAAAAGCTGATTGGTTTTGATGCTATGGTAAATGTTGCTTCACTTTCTTTGTTATTTTGATTACAGAAATGGGGAATACATAGGGAAAACAAGCTATATGAGACAATGACCTGTTATTTGTTTAAGAATCAAGATTCTGTAATTTCTTATTCTGAGTTTCATTGATAAAATAATGGTCTTCTCATTTTCCTGGGCTTTAAGATAGTTTTATGGAATTACCTGCAGAAAGGACATTAAAGCTCTGCCCTTTTCTGCTTTCCTACAGAAGATACAGTTGCACTTACTAAATAGCGTCAATGTCTCCTTCTTTATGTGAATCTGTGTGTCATATAAAGGTTGCTGTTATCATGCCTTTTTCTCTTCTCAATGCCAAATAGTTCTCTGTTTATTATTTACATTCCCCTGTGCACTACAATCATTGGCATCAAGAGTTGCATTTCCCTATTACATGAATGAACAGTCAAATAAGTGAAGGCAGCATATACGTCACTTGCCAGATATGTTGTTTCCGATTTATTTTGGTCTGCAACAGCGCAACTTCTCTTCTCAGCATGTGTAAATAGAAATTAACCAAAATCTGAGATTCTACTAAATACTTACATACCAATGCACTTCTTTATTGAAAAAGGGAATATGGTGATTTTTATGTCACCCTACTACTGTGCACCTTGGTACTTCTAGAGAGAGTTGTAGAAAATGAAGACAACTTCTGCTGCGAGTATGAGATTCTCCTTCCACCCCCCCCCCCCCCCCCAAAAAAAAAAACACCTCAAAAACCACCAAGAATATACTTAAAAATAAATTGATGAAAGTTAAATTTATATTTTTGCTTAAATTATTATTCCATATCTTCTGCATAATAACAGAGAGGTGCATGCTCACACACATGTGGGTGGTGACAACCTGGAGAACATAGATAAACATCCCCTGAGATGTATACATTTATCCAGTTGTCTGGTATATATTTTATTCCCCTTGAAGAAACTTTATGCCCCTCCTATGAAAAGACATTCTCTATGTTTTAACATGTAGGGTTCCTTTGAAATTGTTGCCTTTATCTTTCTAGAAATGCCAGTCTGGATCTCTCATTGATACAGAATAGCTGAAAATGTGTTCTTGTCGTGCTAAAGGTATCTGCCCTAAATGAAGCTGTTTCAGGAAGCGTCAAGTCTGTCTTTCGAGCTTGGGAACAGCGTCTAAATTCTTCTGAGGTAATATACGCTATAGTCTAGGCCACTAAATGATCCATACTTTGTTAGTTCTTCAACTGTCTCTTCTAAAATATACCTGACAAAGTGATCATTGTAGTTGGTTGCCAGTGTTGTTGTTGTTTCTTTTGATCCTGGAATGTCATTCACAAACTAGTTCACTTAGGTTGCCAAAACTAGATCAGTTTGCAAGGCTTGAGTTTTTTCTTTGTCATGCAATTATAGAAATGATAATGTATCTTCGTGCATATGAACTGAAAACTGGATGGCATCGACTACCTAAACTTCAAAACATAAATTGGATTTAGGATGATCTATGGCCTGTCTTAAATTTGTCTGGAAATTCCAGTTCCTTGCTGAATGAAAGGGAAAAAAGAATCAGTTTTGTGTTAAGGGGGCTGACATGCATGTCAATGCTGGTACCTGATGTTGGTGGCCTGTTTTGCAATTAGAAATGTCCAAAGATGTATGTTACAGGGAATTTTTGTATATTCTGCTTTTCTTTGCAATGTTTCACCTAATACGTATGAGGATGGACTAAGAGTCCGATATTTCAACATTTTCTGAATTTTTCAAGTTTCAGCATACAGCTATGCACTCTGTTGCAGCAGATTTGATTCTGGTTGATACTCCTAGTAATATTCCTCCATCCTATTACTAAAGAATCTTTCAAGTGACTCTCAGAAGTTGTTGTTGTAATATTCTTCAAAGTCAATGACAAGACTTACCTTCTGGTTCTTCGGCTTGTTCTGGGTTCTTTTAACTATATACGTGTCATTTCACACTTCAGTTGGTTCTTGGTGCAACCGTGCAACAGAAGAATATGTGGTACCTCTTTGTAATTCAATTGAAGCCTTTTGAATTTGCTTCTGTAATTTTAATAGATCGAGACCGTACTTTTAAAGCCAACAGATGTAATCAGTTAAACTATTATTTACCTACTTTTTTTTTGTTTAATATTTCACTAATAACTTAATAATTGATTAGAAATTATGAATATTTGCTTGATTTTATGTCTGGTCTTATTCTGCTTCTGTAAAGCATTTGCATTTTAAACTCTTTTCCATAACAGGGTTATTTGGAGAGCAATGAAGGTGATCCTGAGTTACTTGTGTACATTCCGTAAGTGTCGCGTCAACTGTGTCCTTTATCACACTGACATGAAGTTCATTTGGCTAGCTTACTGCTTATATTGTTAGTTATTGATTTCCCCTCCCAGTTCCCAATTTTGAATGTTGTACTCTGACCTTGAAATATGTTCTAGTTGAGAGTTGTTATTATATATTTAGAGCTTTTATTTTATTTTCTTTTGTTGGCTATCTTCAATAATAACATTCACTTAGATCTGCTTTCTATAATACCCTTCTCCTTGCATATGCCTTTTTTATTCTTTTTTTTTTAATTTTCTTTTCCCTTTTTCATTTTGCATACTTTATAGTAATCACTTTATGTATCTAAATTTAAAATACTATTCTTATTGTGCTTGACCTTTTGTTTAAATAATTTTTTGGGTGAATATTTATTTATTAGTATGATTATATTTTTTCGTGTCAATATCTCAGAAAACATGCCATGGCATGTTTGGGTCTTCACAAGTATACTTGCCTTTAAAGGTCCCTTGACCTGCATCTTGCTGGATTCATGGATCTTTTGATAATTATGAGAATCATTACATATTTGGATTTAGCCATGCAATGCTGCTCCTTTTTTTTTTTTTTTGGTGTGTGTGTGGGTCAAAGCAATGTTACTCTTTATTATAGGTGATTCTTGCTTTGTCAGTTAAGGGATTAAAACATAAATGTCAAACTTGAGTCTGACAGGGTCACCCTTCTCAATGGTTCTTGCTAGGAAAAGCCTACTAACCCAGTGTGCACTTGCTAATTGTTTGCTCCCTCCCCCCTGCTCTTTACTATTCCATACCCTTCTGGATGCAAAAGAAAACAAAGGGTTAAGAACAGCTAGAGTTAGATCCACTTTCCTGCAGGATTTTGCTGCTTTACAAAGTGAAAGTTATCTATCTGCCGTTTTCGATTTAAAAAAAAAAAAAACTATCTGCCACCTGCATTGAAATTTGTTATCCAACTATTTCCATACGTTTTTGCCTGTTTAGCTAGAGAATGTTGAAGGCATTTTATGATTTAGAAACTTTTGATCCATGAAGGACTGTTTGCTGCATAGACCTGTTTGCCAACAGTATAGTAATGCCTGTTTCAACATTTCCTGCTATGTTGCCCTTGAATTGTGCAAATTAGGTACCTTCTATGTGTTTCTCTTTGTGGTTTTGGTAACTGGAGCAGGGAATGCAATTCACTGCCTGGCCTAAAACATGGTATATTAAGGATATCACTCTTTAGAGTATGCAGGACTCTTCTTTTCATGTACCAGTTTTCTAATAGCCCAAGTAATATCTGCTTCTGTATTTCCTGCCAATTTGTTGTTGAAGCACAGACTAAGTGCCTGATGCTGTTAAGCATATTTTTGTGGTTCATGGAAGTGGAGCTGGAATCCTTTTTATTACCTAGTTTAAAACTTTGAACAGTAAGCATGTCCCTCTTTTTAGGTTACTCTTCTACGATAAGGGCTGGGGTATGCAAGGATCCCACTATGAGTGAGTTTTGAAAAAGGGTTGAACCATCTTTGGTGTAGTTTTACCTTGCATTTTGCAGGAGGTAGTATCTAGAACTCTCACTCACACGGGCACAACTTTACCATTGAGCCAAGGTTCCCTTCTGTTCTACGTTTACTAAAAAATATTTTATTGCCTAGTACTTGATCTTAAATAAATGGAACTTTTTTGGGATACAATATGATTGAATCATTTCTTTTTGGTTCAAAAGTAGTTTATTTGATTTGAGTGTCCCAAATTGCAAATGCACCATATCTGGGTTGTTCGTATGAGATAGCGATTCACTAGGCGTTTAGCAATTTCCCTCTGGTACCAGACCACAAAATATGTGAAGGATTGAGCATAGAAACTCTGGCAAAAGTGTACGTGTTTCATACATGTAATGTGGATTAGTTGAATGCAGACATGTAATGTGGATTAGTTGAATGCAGTATCTATTTTTGGTAGCTTGATTTATTTATTCTATCAAAATTGATTTGGTAATAGTAATATAGAGAACTCTTAAGGCATTTGCTTGGATGTCAGTTTTCAATGAATGGCTGTTGGATATGGTTCAAAAATCTTTTCTTCTGGCTATCATTTGCATTCATGTTATCAATGTAAATCTATAGTTTAGTATGCTTATAACTGGATTCCTTTTGGATATTGGTTCATTACAGATTTACATCAGATGTTAAGATCAAAAGCATCTCAATTGTTGGTGGAGCTGATGGAACTAGTCCTTCCAAAATGAGAGCGTAAGTTCAGCTTTATTCACCTTTGCTTGCAATCTTAGCAAGTTGCTGGATGTCGTGTTCAGTACATAGTGATGATGTCTCGCCTATGCATTGGCAGATTGGCCTCTTCCTATTGCCGACTTTTTATATACCTTTCAAGGTTTTCGCAATGGATTTTGTATTACTTGCCTGAATTATAATTACTCTATCTGTAGGTTCATTAATCGCGAAGGCATTGACTTTTCAGATGCTCAATCTATGCAGCCGGTTCAGGTACTCTTGCATATTGGTTGATTGGTAGTTTGCTGGTTAGAATCTTCCAATTTACTAACACATGCTCATTTTTGAAAGGAGTGGGATTTGGTGGAAAATTTGCAAGGAGTGCTGGAATACCAGACAAGGTATTTTTTGTCCTTTCTCCTCCATTAACTTTAGTTGTTTATTTTAGTCCGTATGGTTTAATTTTAACTCTTGATGTGAGATTGGGGTAGTGCTTTTCTTGCATCACTACTACCAAATGATAATCATTATTGGGTACAACTGAGCGTGGAGCTGTCTTAGATTTACCTGACTTCATTATGGTTGCCTTTTCCTCTCTTGTCAAACATGTCAAGTGTATTACTTTAATGTGAATATCAGAAAAGGCCTAACTTTTTTTGGTGTTCTATGACTTGTCTGTAAAAAGGCATCTAAGAATAAGTGTGATTTGACTTACCATCAAGGGATTTGAACACTAGTTGAATCATGATGGTTTCCCCTTCCATAATGAGATCACCGTGTATCACAAATTACAGAATATAATAAATTTGGAAGCTTGCATGAAATTTTGTCTGTTTCATCAATTGGCTTTTTAATTCTAGTTTAGTGTGTTCAATCAGATATTCTAAGTTCCAGAGTGTGGCGAATATCACTTTGCATTTTCCAGATAATTTTGGTGGCGATACAACTCAAATATATTACATTGGCTTGAAAGGAGAAGCTACTCAGGTAACTTGAGCCTGAAGTCTTGAGTCCCTTGTTATTTCTCTTGTTTGTCTCTCTCTCTTTCTTTTTTCTTTCAGGTTGTATTTCAGATAATACAATCACTTCATAATTCTTTGCAGCTGAAGAGGGATGTTGTTGCAACAATTGTTTATGAGCTTATGCCAAATCCTTCAGATCACAAGTAAGTACTATTTCGCTTTGCAGATTGGTTTAAATGTTTAGTTGCAATACGGTTTGTCCAGTATGAGCAGTAGGCTGCTGAAGAAATGGGATTGAACAAGTTGCATTATGCACATGATTTGCCTTCTGGTGGAAGTTTTTTCCCGTCACTGATATTTAACGGTTGACTTTGAGTTGGAGAATTCATCTGCGGGAAAGCTTGGATGTGGACTTAAAAACTCAAAAGTGAATGTTCAATGAAGTCTTGGTCAATCCAAGATGATACATCTTCTAAAATATTTTGTGGCAAATATGTTTCAAGAGTCAACGAGAATGGAGAGTTTGTAAAGTTCTGGATTTTGTAGCCTTTAGCCAAGATATGGTACATTTAAAAAACAATCATGGGTCTTTACAGCCCAACATACATTGTTTCCGACTTTCCATACAGTATGCTTCCTACTTGTTGTGCTGATATCCCCCCATGTCAGATCACCTTTTCGAGTGCCCATTTGGCCATTTTTTGCTTCTCTGTCTTGGGGGATTTACATAATACAAGTGTAGCCTACCAGGAGAAAAAGCCATGCCAGTCTTTCCCTCTGATGTTCTCGAGATCTGTTAAAGAATGTGGTTAGAAGTCCTTGATTTAGCTTATGAGCTAGTCGACTTAGCTTGTTAGCAATAAATGCCTTAAAATCCAATTGATGGTTGCATATGTCGGAACTGACTAAAGTTTGGAGCTTACTACCTCATATTTAAGCACCACTTACGCTTATTTTAAGAGCTCTGTCGTCTCGAATTAATATCTATGCTGGTTTCTTTTTCAGGACACGCTCTGAAGCCCAAGGAGGATTTTCACAAATAGAATAATGTCCTAGAGAAATAGTTTTCCTCGCAAACAGTGGGAGGAGCGCGAACAGCTCTAAAGCAAAGGTTTCATTGGAGAAAATACCTTCTTTTCATGTATATTTCACTGCAGAATACATCCATGTGTAATAACTCTTTGACGTTGCGTTCTGCTTACAAGGTGAAGAGGGAAACCAGTATAATGCCCTCTTAATACGATGAACGGTTCACAGGATAATCGCATTTGCAGACTTTCAGTTCTGAGAATCATAAGCTCTTTACTTTGAGATAACACTTAGTAGAATTATTTATGGGTTTTCTTTGTTTGAATCTTAGCTGTTTCTTGGCCTCTAGGTGCGCAAATTCATCCATCGTTTGAATTTGGATACTGTCATAGTGTTATTACATTTCAAAAGCAAGCTAGATTACTCTTTGATGGAGCATGCAGATGATTATCTGATCAAATCCGAACCTAGATGATGCAGCTGAGGCAGAAGCTAAGCCTTGTCAAAGTCCACTTCGGTCCAGCGCTTTAGTGTACTCGACTCAAGTGACTTAGGGCACTCGAAATTGATTGGTCCGTTTAAAATCTAATTAAACTTGTCATGTTGAGAATTTGGAACCAGAATGGAACGATATTTAATACTCATTAGGGTACGGGCTGGGATTGGAATTGCTAGAGTAACTGAAAACTTCTCGTGTTGGCAATATATCAAAGAATTGACTAGGCATTTAAGGGCTTGTTTGGATTGGTTTTTCTTCAAGAAAAAATATTTTTTTCCCTTGAAAAAGTTATAGTAAATTTACAATAATTATTTAATTTAATTTTCAAAAAAATTGAAAATCTTTAAAAAAAAAACTTAAATACATTTTTTTTGAGAAGTCAGAATTTTTGACTTATCAAAGAAAGCTGTTTTTTAAAAACTGTCAAAAAATTTACTTTGTATATAAAATTTACCCTTCTCTCCAATTTCCTCTAGATCTAAACAAAGAAAAGGCTTAATCTTATTTTTATAATTTTAAATTTTGTTCGGTCCAAACATTATACATCTTTCTCTCCTCTTTTTCTTTTGTAACTCATTTCTTTTTTTCATCATTTAACCCCCCATAACCCAAACAAGCCTTTAATTATGTTGAGCGAAAAAGACAAAACATAATTTGGGACTTTAGCCTTTTCTTTCATTCGAGGCAGTCACAATTATAAAATTTTTAGCAACCAACTGGGCCAATATTCGTTGACCCACAAAAGGACCGGCCCAATATTTGAGAGATAGCCCAAAGTAAAGGCCCATTAAAAGAAAAGAAAAAAAAAAAAAAAAAGGGAAGAAGAAAGCAGTGCAGCTGCAATCTCTCTGTAGGGTTTTAGAATTCAGCCAAAACGCTCTCTAAAACCGACATCTTCAAATATCAACGAAACGTCAACTGTAAGTTAAGCTCTATCTTTCACTTAGCTCTTTTTTCCCCCCTTGATTTATTTGCTTAAAATTTATCTTTCATTTTATCGGATTTTTAAGATTTTAAATTCTTAGCTTGAATAGTTAGTCAAAATTTAACAAATTGCGAATATGATGTTGTTGCTCACTCTGAACTGAACCAAACAGACAGCCGCATCGCTCTTTTTGGTGCTCCTAGGCTTCGCTAGCTTTATATTCTCCTCCCTTTTATTTTCTTATGATTACCAAAACTTGTGATGTTTTTAGCTCTCTGATTTCCGATGATATACAACTTTTTTCTTTTTTAATAACTTTAATATGAGCTTAATAGTTGCAGTTATATGCTTCTTTAGAATCATTTATTAATAATTTCAAGACTGCCCCACTTATATTTGTTATGTTTTCGGTGTGATAGTTTATCACTTGTTCAGGATCGTTTGTCAGTCAATTTAAGTTGGAGGAAACCGGGTTAGGAGAGTTTGATGATAGAGTAATATATTACAATCAGATTTCTTAGCTAAACTGTTGTGCCTGATCAACTCGATTATCAGTTTTGAGTTAGGGAATTACTTCAGATAATTTTAAGAGGAAAGCAGCAATACCAACAATTTTCAAATTTGCTAAACATGTGGTGAAAGTTACCGAAGATTTTGTCAATAGTAGTAATACGTTGATGAGCTTATAGCTGGCTATAACATTTTACCTAATATGTTTAGAAATTATTGCTAATTAATCTTAATGTGCATTACTTTAATCTTTGCACCATGGTGCACCTTGCAGCCCCTGACAATTTGCCATATAAGAATTGGGTGGTTGGGCAGTAATGTGACATAATATTGGATCAAACAAGGCTCCATTGTTACTCTTTCTTGTTCTTCTTCCTTTCATTTTCTTATTATCACTAAAACTTGTGATGTTTTTAGCTCTATGTTTTCCAATGATATATGACTTACTTTTTCTTATTTTGTTTATGTTGCAGCATATCCTTTTGTTGGATTTCCTCCACTCAATCTCTCTCTAGGGTTTTGGAACTCAGCCAAAGCTCTCTCTAAAACCATCGTCTTTCGAATATCAACAAAAAATCAACTGTAAGTTAAACTCTATCTTTTACTCAGCTTTTTTTTTCCCTTGATTTATTTGTTTAACTATTTATCTATTTATCTTTCTTTTAATTGGATTTTTAAAATTTTTAAATCCTTGCTCAGTATTAGTCCAATTAAGCTTGACATACTAATCAAATTAGAAGTTAGTTTTTTCCTTTGATTTTCCCTTTTTTTTTAAAAAAAAAAAAAACTAATTGGTACTTATACTGATTGGCAATATAACAATTATTTTTAGTATATGCAAAGGTCTTAATCAGTGGACAAGTCTCTCGCGACAAGAAGAGCCAGCATCACTACAATGGGTAAAAAGAGTTCTTCCAGAAAAGATCCAGCTCCGGCTCCATCTCTGGCTCCGGTAGAAAACTCGGGGGTGGGAAGGAAGAAGCCCTCTTCGTGTCCGAAAAAGAGGGGCAACGAGATTGATGAAATATTTGGTGGAAAGAAGAGGAAGAAACCTGAAAAGAGTGTGGAGGATGGGAAACAAAAGGAGGATAAATTGAAGAAAGAAAAGAAGATCAAGGATAAGGAAAAGCGTAAAGAGGCAAAAGAGAACGGGTCTGCAGAGGCACCTTCCAGGCGGAGGAAGAAGACGGCTGATGGACTTACCATTTATACAGAGGAGGAGTTGGGGGTTGGGAAACCGAATGCTGGAGGTACACCTTTGTGCCCCTTTGATTGTGATTGCTGTTTCTGATGAATTTATTCCTTTAATGGATGCCAGAGATGCTTCTTTAATATTTTGCTAACAAAGTGTTGGAGTTTCTGAGCATTTATGCTGTTGGCTGCTTAAATTATTGCAAGTTCAAGCAAGTAGTTTACTGTTTTAATCCAGCTGAAAATCTAATTTTGTCAATTTTGAAATTTAAATTATGTTGAGAAAAGATGAATCTTCAGCGACCCAGTGCTTCAAGCTGCCCTTTGTCACTAAATACAGAATAGAGGAAATGTCATTGGCTTAGGTTGGATGGATTGTTATCTTGAATCATGGATATTTTATGCACTGGTTTCAAGAAGTATTTGAGATGGATATTTGCTCAATTTACGAACAAAGTTGTACAACATGTATGTTACCCTGAGTTCATTCAGATTTCTTTTACACATTCAGTAAGATTTTCGATCAAGAGAATTATATTGCTTTTCCTCCCCCCCTCTTTTGCCGGCGAGCTCTTGTTAAAAGTTTTGTCTATTCTAGTAAATTCTCTTTTAGTGATTGTATGATGCACCACTACCATAGGATTAACAAGGTGTTTGGCACTGCTTATTTTAAGTGTTTATAAACACTTAGAAAAAATCATCCTCTCAATTGATTTTTACTATTTAAGTACTTATAAGTACCAAATAAGCAAAGCCAAACACCCTCTAAACTTCATTCATGTAATGTTGACACTTTGTTGGCTTCATAAAGGATAAGGATTTTTGTTTAGTACAATATTGATTTTCTTTCAATAGAAACAGTTAACTTTATGTTGTTAGCACAGTGGATAGTATTTATAGTATGTGATGGATAATTGAAATAGAGTGAACTATTCTTGCTTCTGCCTGCTTAGGCTAGTGATGACATGTAACTAAAGGAGGACAAAATTGGATTATGTCAGGCAAAATTAAATGAGGCATAAAATTTTTATTTTCCACTTCCCATCAATGTAGACTTAACTGCGTGATTGTCTGTTAATAGCGCTTAATAACGTTGAGGATCTTAAGCCATCATGTATGACACTATGAGTAGCTGACATTAGACGTTATTCTTGTTCTATAGACTTGTAATGCTTGGCTTGGTTTCTCATTTCATATGCAGTATTGGATCTCCATCATCATATTGGGATCAAGTCGTGAATTTTCATATCATTGATAATAATGATCAGGATTAAATTAGTTGGTAATTAAATTAGTTGGTAATTAATATTTACATAAAGTGACATTCTCATTCCTTATTTTTATTTTATTACTTATAACTGAAAATTTAACAAACAAGTTACTATATATCTTTTTGGAGATCAAATTCTCGTGTCACTCTCTCTAGAAAACTCTATCAAGAAGAAAATTTTCTTTGGCCTCAACTTTGGCCGATGGCCTTACTTTTTTCTTGTTTTTTCCTCTCGTTTCCTTTTGGTTTCGTTTTATGTGTGTCACTTCTATTTGCTATGGTTGTATTATGGTTACACCAGATCTCTACTGTGGAATTTTTTTTTACCAAATCTAAAATAAATGCACCATATTTCAAAGTCACAGGTGTTCAATTGACTTTTTGCAAGTACTGATCTATATTCCAACTACTTCGATTCATGCTTTCATCGTCACAAGTTTAATTGCTCATCTCCTTCCCTTGGCTTGTTTTCTTGTTTTCACCATAATTAGTGATTGTGTTCTTGGAACTACAAGTTCATAATATGCTTTGAGGACCCCTTTCAACTGGATTTGTGTCCATCCTCATGATGTGTAGGCTAGTGATCTCGCTTCTCATCCATTGATTGCATAGCTTTTGCTTGCACTTGCGTTGATAGTTTTGAAGTGTTGCCATGGGTGTGTGCGATACTTCGTAAACATATCAGGTGATTTTACTTATTTGGATTAAGTTTAGAGATGTATATTTCACAAAAAAATTGTTGCTGATAAAAAATGGCGTTTCTACACCAATTCGAGCTTTGTCCTAGTCATGTTTTCAATTTCTATTGCTAATATTATATACTTTTTAGCCAGATCTCTTTGGTCTGACTATGTATTCTATTATATTAATAAAGTTTGTTTTGTGACCCAACAAAAAGAAAAATCATATCCTTGGACCATAGATGCAACTCTAGAAAATATGCCCAATCTGCTTAAAGGAGAAGGGAAATCATGATAATGGCGACTAGGATCATTACAAGAAGAAGATGGTGATTTAGAATAATTCCTTCAATTCAGCACATTACCAACTGATCAAACACTTAATGATTTGAAACCAATTTTTTTTTTTCTTGCACGCTTACTGAATTGACACCAATTTTTCGTAATGGATAAAACTTACAACCCTAATGAATAAATACAACAATTTTAATTTTTTTTCCTCTTGCATAACCGTGAATTCAGCAATTTTCTAGTGGTTGCCTTAACAGATCTAAATAGCACAATTAACATGTTTGAACTAATAAATAGATAATAGGATGCAACAAATTTGCTGAAAAAAGAAAATTCTACAAACAAATATTTTTATTTTATGCTAGGAAACAAGAGTGGAAAATTAGGTACAAAATCAATTGTTGTTGCAGAAGAGTATATTCGTTCAAATAGCCACGTGTTTTTTTTCACCTCTTTTTTACAAAGTCTCGCAAAAATAAGCTATTTTATAAAACATTTTCAAACATAACCCTTGCAAATACAAAATTTGAATTTTCACAATCCGCAATTGGGTAATGGAAATCCTTCGTTATGCAAAAGAACAGGAATGCTGCGTTCGGATTTCAAAAATCGTAGAACGAATTTCTAAAATCCAATGCATCAGAGATACAAAATGAACGAGAGACGGAACATTAACGCGAGATATGACTAATTTTGTATATTACTGTTGATTCTTGTAAAACTCTCATTAATACAAATACCTTGCTTATTTAGTAAAAAAAGAGATACAAAATGAAATTCAAAAAGCCTAAGCATAATGACCAATTGACCTATATAGTCTAACTGGTAAAACCGTGCACTGAAGGGGCCAAAAAGGTCTCACGTCTTTTTTCAATGTTAGTTCAATTTTATTCTAAAATTAATCTTTGTGTTGAGAGACGTGAGGTAAACCACATCAATTTCAATCTAAGTTTATTTATGCAACTAGATCTAGTTTAATATACACAGAAATTTTTTATTTTTACCCTATTTTTAAAAAATTCTTACAAAAATATCCTAATTTTAAAAACAATTTAAAAAATACCCTTTCCGCCACGTCTCCTTCCGTTACGATAGATGACCTACCGTTCTCAGCAATTTTTCTCAATTCCCAAGCATTCCCAAGCTGATAATATGCTATAATGCAGACCATAATATTTAATTGTAATTGATAATATCAAAATTTATGAATTTATTATAATTTAAGAAATTAATGAAATTTAATAATTTATTTAATATTTATGCATTTAGTGGAATTTAAGCATTTGTTTACATTTAAGAATAAAATTTAGAACTTATGAATTTATTAATTAATAGATATTTAGAACTTAAGAGTTTATTGTAATATAGTAAATTAATTGAATTTTATAATTTTTAGAACTTATAAATTTATTAATTTATCAATTAAAATTTTGATATTATCAAAATTTACCCTTCATGGTGAGTCACCCCTCGCAAATGACTTACTGAAATATCATGATCTATATACAACCCATTTATTATCCGCTTGGGAGTTTGGGAACGATAGACCACTTACCGCAACAGCAATTAACTTACCGAAAAAAATATTTTTTTAAAATCGTTTTTAAAACTAAAGTATTTTTGCAATAACTTTTCAAAAAATAAGGCAAAAACAAAAAATTTTCAAATATACCCACATTGACAACTTTAAATTGGATTCAATAATCATTCGCATAAATTGTTTTATCATTTTTTATTATTATTAACCCATTAAAATTTCTTTTGGTGTTAAAACTAGTACACGAAATAATTTTAGACCGTAATTGAACACCAAAGTTACTAAAAAACCTAACACCAAAACAAAATTGTTATTTTGAAGATATTTTCGACATCCAAACACAACTTTCACGCCATTCTGCGTGCTAATGGATTTTTCAACATCCAAGTTCGGATTTTCAAAATCCAAAATGGTTATTTTGAAAATATTTTCGACCAAACCAAAGGAGTTTTTTTCTGTATTATTAGGGGAAAAACCCCAAACAATCCCGCTCACACATGAGGGTGGCTCCACATGCATGTGGAGTCCACCCCCTACATGTGTAATTCGCACCCCAAGATGCGTTGTTTATCATGTAAAGCACAAACACTCCTAACGTGAGTAATAATATCATGTATCACGTTAATAATGCTTCGTTTTAACATGACTAACAATGCAACTAAGAGAACTAAAAGAGAGGTATTGAACTCCACGTACATGTAAAGCCCACCTTCATGCATAAGACAGATTGTTTGGCCATTAAAACAAAAACCCAACCCTTGCAAACAAACATATTATTTACATACAAAGTAGGTAAACTTCTACATCCAAAGAAAGAATAAATATGCAAATTTCAACATACAACAGCCACCAATCTGCACAATAAAATACTTCTACCATTATAGAGAGACATGTAGCTTCGATGCTTCATGCTTCACCAACAAAAGCCACAAGCAACATATAGATTTCACCAAGTCCTTATTTACAAAAAAGTGATCATTAATCAATCGAAACAAGCACTCAACAGATCTACTATCTCAAGATCTACCATCATTGAGATGATTTTTTTCTTGCAAATCAAAAGCTACTAGAATCTCAAAAAAACTTCAGTTCAGTAAAAACTGTAAATTCAATTCAAACATGTTTAATACCTCTCCGCAAGCAAACAATTGCAATTATATCAAACATGTGACATTATGTGTTATGCTTTGCTTCTTTAATGTAACCGATTGATCTAAAAGACAAAAAGAAAAGACAAAAAACCAAATAAGCTCAGAAGCCAAGCGTAACAAGTCTATTTCATCGAAGCTTACAACTTGGAATGTTGTAACTCCTTACATGTTAGCTTTCTCATCACAGCTTTATGTCGATGAGCTACTCAATTAGAAATCAACCCTTTTAAAAAGGTTTCATTTTCATCAACAATCCAAAGACACTACACATATCAAACTATACTCAATTAAATAGTATCAAATATTTAAAAATAATGAAATTAACATTTAGCTACTATAAATTCGAAGGGTAGTGTAGAAAGGCAACTACTTCCTCCTATCGTGTAAGTAGCAAAATTCTTATGGGCACCATGCAAAAGGTGGTTTCTTATCGCTTGGAAAAACAAAACCCCCGTGTCTGACTTTAGTGCCTTAATAATCAAAATCTCACCCCAAATAAAAAAAAACCTTTAATTTTATGTTAAAACAAAAACTTATATTGGAATTATTTCCAAAAAAGAAAAAAAAATTGTAGCCGGTTTATTGTGTCATAAAACGAAGAAAGATGAGTGCTTTATGGGTCTTGAAACCGGTGAATTTTGTATAGGCTCCTCGCGGCAGTATGGTCACCATTTGAAAAAGGTGCCTGCTGCTGACTCTGTTTAGGAGCCGTAAATTACAAAAATTATAAAAAAAAAAATTAATTGAATGGTATTATCAAATTCATGTAACATCGAGGCTACAGAATACTTAAATAAAACTTGATTTGATTTGATTCTAAGATCAAAAGATCTAAATGCTCGCATTTTGCTACAAGAATGAAACCGGAAAGCAGGCTTGAGGGGTAGTACCTACTGCAGTGGTGGTTGGACGGTAGCAGTGGTGTCTGATGTGCTACAGCCTACAGATGATTACGTCGCCGAGTAGCTGACTGCGTCGCTTGGGGTTTGGATGGTGGGGGAGTTATATATACAGCAAACGAAACCCTAAAAAGTAGAGCAATTGATGAAGTTACTACAAAGGACAGAGATTTCACTTGTATTACCAAATATACCCACGCACTCTGGAAGCTTCTATTTTTATTATTATTATTTTTTTTTCCTATGGGTTTTTTAAAATGGAAAGCAGCATTTGCTATATTGAGCTTTCTATGGAAAGCATCATTTACCATATTGAGCTTTTTCTTCCCTTGTATATGTTTGACACAATTTCGGCATTTGGATGCAAAATGTTTTCTATGTTATTATGGAATTAAAGTGAAATTATTTAGGCTCCACTCGACACAAATTTTAATGTAAGTGATTTAAAAACTATTACTTATATTTTTTTAGCAAAAAGTATTATTTATATTTTTAAAAGTTTAATATTATTATTAAAATATATTGATAAGTAATCAATTACTTTTGTTCAAAAGCGCTTCTACCGAATACTCAGCAGTCATTTACTCAAAGCTCTACGATTCAAACATTAAAAATTTCACATTTAGGCCAAATGTGCCATGATGGCTTATATCCAATTAGTAATCTTTCGATATGCATGGTCATTTGTAACCTAAAATTTAATTATCAAGCAATTCATGCTTAAAACAGGATCTTCTCATAAATTCCAAAGTATTCACAATTAAATTCGTCATTTGTTATTAAAGTCAAATAAATTAGATTAAATTCATCATTTACTATTAAAAACATAGAACTCACCCGAAAGCGGCAATTATCAAAGCATCTGAATCAAAAGTCTAACATGACATTTAAAGCAAATTACAATTTTCAACGTCTCCAAATTCCAAAATACTGAAAACTAAAGGCATAAATAAAATATTGTCTAAAAGTTTCATATACCAAGTCTAAGCAAAGTTTCATAATCACTGATTTCAAATGACAAATAAGGGTATCTTTACCTCAAACATTATTCTTTGCGAACAGACACAAATTAAAATAAGTATATAACAATAAGAAAAGAAATTTCCCTACAAAAGGTTGTAACCTAGAAATTGCAGAAAGAGAATAGCTTAATCATAACGCGATAACTTTCACAGTGACAAGAAAAGCTTGGGCGTTTCTGTTTTGTTCCCAGAAAGATGATTATCCATTCAGGCTGGCCCAAATCAAAGACTGAAAAGCCCAGTCCAAGGAAGCCATATCATGGAACTGATTTTGACCAAACTGAGAGCCCAAGCTTTTTCAGAAATAAAAAAAAAAATAGCTTTCTAAGAAAATATTTTTTAAAAAGTTATTAAAAAAAACCTTTTTTTAAAAGAAAAAAATCAAATCCGCACAATCCTTGAGTCAAATGGAAGAAGATCCGGATTAATAAGAAATCAGGATCCGAAAAGTCCAACAATAACCAATGCAACAGCAAGCCTTGCTATAGCTAACAATTGAAGAGGGAAGGTGTCGACTGTACCAAATTATTACATTATGGTTACTTGAAAATAATAAAGCACAACGAAGAATCAAGAACAGAAGCTAAAATGTAGACATGTTTGAAGCAAATATACTTGTTAAACTACTGCATAACTTTCAGCAAGTTGAACATGTATACCGTAATTGGTTTGGCTGCAAAATTGTAAACCAGAACCAGACTAGAGAGGATTTTCTACTCATGAAAAAGAAGATTATTGGTCGAGGGTGCCATAGGTTTTCCCATAGGAGGTCAAACACTACGTGATGTTTACACATGATAACCAGTAATGGTGAATCCACGTCCTACAATCTCTCCAGCGCAAAACCAGGCAAAACACTCTAGCCCGAAAAGAGCAGCAATGCCAGCATCTTCAATCTTCAAATCCTGTTTGTTCTTCAATAGGTTCTTGACTTGGTCAAGTTCCTTCCAGAATGATTCGTATCGACCAGGAATACTGTTTAAAATAAACAGATGGATCAATAACTAGTAAATCGATCAAAATGTGCAAAAGATCAATTTTTTTTTTTCAAAAGTCAAGTCGCTAACAGAAACCAGAAATCTAACAAGAGCAGCTACTTTCTAATCCTTCTCTTCAGTCAGCAATGCTTATCAGATTCCTGGAAATAACTTGGACAGCAAATTAGTTTAATTTACTGAGCATTTATTCTTTGCTTATTCAACTTTTCAGCAGATTCTAGGATTGTGAGTTGTAATGTCAGGCTATAAATGGTGAAGCAACCTTGTCAATCCACAAAACTTTAAAGACATGATGAAGAAAAAAAGAAATATTTGGATATGAAGAAAGCTAGGTTACATGCCAGAGATAGCATAATGCTCGCTGAGAGCATCAATCGGATTGTTGTCAGAGACAGATTAATGAGCATTGAGCAGCATCAATTGCATTTTTGTCGAAGAAGACAAAGCAGCAGGGTGTTCTTTCAGAAAACATCTGAAATGCTATACAGAGGTCTCATTTATTCTCTCCTGCCTAGCGTCTAAAGATCATTGATTTCTTGTTAGTTCTATAGAATAGGTTATATATCAGCATTCCACATCAAATTCACTTATTAACCTTGATAGAAATATACATGAAACTGATATTTATATCTAAAAGAGAACGGTATCGAAAAGATCTCTAGACCACACCACTGCATACATTGATGTCTATACAAGGTTTACCCTGACACAAAAAACTTCACGCAACCCATGATTACCATAAAGTACAAATTTTAAATGATCTAGACATGATTTCAGCACAACTCTCTGACTATGCTAGCATGTCGAAAAGAAAGTTAAAAAGTTGTTCTAGTTCAATAAATATCATGCCTAAGACCCACATTAACTTCTACTAGCTTCCACCAACAGCCTATAGTGAATATGATCTATATCAAGCTCTTCAAATCAATTTCAAAGTTAGGCATTTTCCCGACAATTTTATTTTCCAGCAACATGATAGTTACATTAGGTGAAAAAAGAGTCCATTACATACACCAGACAAAAAACCAAGCCAATGCAAAAACTAGAATCTTCTTTCTATTTGGTGGAGATGGAAAAGTTAATATTGTTCACAAGCCCATCCAGGTCCACAATACGTTGAGACCAAAATCCATATACCCATGCTAAAGAATACAGTCCAACCATGAAGACTGAAATGAAGCAATACTATTTGCCATAAACCCGAAAAAAGTTTCACAACTATTTGAGATCGAAAACGGGGTTTAAAGTAATCTGTAAACGGAAATGAAATGGTAAATTTTTATACAGTAAAAACATCATTTTACAATATCATACTACCTAAGAAGCCATATATGACAGTAATAACATGACAAGAAAAGACCACAGGCAGTCATTGTTATCAAACCAAAGCTTAAAATATAATCAAATAAGAGACTAACATAACAAGGGAAAAGCCGGGTAGCAAAAGTGCAGAATGCACAACCTGGCAAGGCGAGTATAAAACAGTTTCTTCGACAAAGTCTGACATTTCTCCACAGTAGGCGGATCGAGGATGTATTGCTTGTTCTTTTCCATCAGCTGTTTGTAGTAGGCACCTCCATTCTTAACCACATAATTCGAGGCTTCCGCAGCCCTTGATCGCAGAAGAGGCAGTTTCGACGCCATAATTCCCTTACCTATGCATTACCACAAGAAAAATCAAGGCACATACATCAACCCCACTAGAACAAATTCTTTAACAATGAAATCATCACATGCCCTTCTGCTCCCATTACTATCCTCTCGCAGAAATAAAATGTACTCTAACCAATAGCTAAAACTGCTTAACCATAATCAATTAATCATAATGGCAAAGTACAACACACACATATGTATATATAGCCACCATAATATATATGGGTGTATGGTTGTGTGTCTGTGTGCCGTGTTACGGCCCCATTAAAATGAATAATGAATACAGTAATCTAAACATAAGCTCGATTAAAAAATCGTAAAACTAATATTTTATACATATTATACACACACATATATATATTCATATATATTATATATACATGTATATATACACACACAAATACACAGGGCGGTCAATTAAAAAATGGATGTTCATACCTGTGAAAATCTGTCGTACTGTTTGTTGCTTCCGAGTATGAAGAATTTTTGAGGGTTTTATATAGGGTTCTGTGAGAGAGCTTGCAGCTAAATTGAAGGCCATTCGGTTACGGGTTCGGGTTACTTATGAAACCCGCCACACTCTTGATTATCACACATACCTCCTCTTAAATTTCTAAAATTACATAAGTCTCGCCTGTTAGAATTTTATATACATATAGAGAGAGAGAATAATAACAAAAAGTATGATATATTACACTTGTGCGATACACGTAAAATTAGTACTCTTTATATCTTTATTTATCATTGATAATTAATATTTATATTTTTTATAAAGGCAAATAATCTTGGAAAAATTAATGGAAATAAATGGAAGGGAAGGATATAAATATATATAGAGAGAGAGAATAAATTTGATTAGGAAATATTTTTTTGTATGAATAGGAGATAAATTAATTTTTTTAAGAAAAGACAAAAACATTATTTCATAATATAGATACTTATTTAACTAGTGCTTTCATACCTCTTTCTTTTATAGCTCATGCTTTGCACGTGCTTATTTAGAGGTTCTTTGTGTGTTTTTTAGTTTTCTGAATATTTATAAATGTGATTTTTTGTTGTTTTTAGGTTTTCGCGTGTTTTTTATTATTTTTAAATATCTATAAAAATTAATTCTAGTGATTTTTTATTTTTATTTTCTTTAAATATCCTATGAATATAATACCATTACGTTCAAAAATCAATTATGACTATTAATATTCACTTGAATAATGCAATGACATGTCTTAACCATTTTTTTAGTAAATATTTACAATTAAAGAATAATTTTAGTTCACCAAATTAATAAAGTTATTTTAGTCATATTGGGTTAAATATTTAATGGCAAGAGTTAAATTGAATGTTTATTTAAAAAATCATAATTTATTTGGGTATTACGAAATAATAAAGACCGAACATAAAGGGAAATAACAGAGACTTGTAGTAATCATAGAGATTTATCAGCATTAAAGACTATTTAATAGAAATAAACCAAAAAACTTAATTAAAAGAGTTATTAAATTTTGATGAAGTATCATTATCGTCATCATCATTACTATTATTATTATTACTAATACAACTACTACTATAATAAATAATTATATAGAAGAATTACTAAATATTATTTCATTTTTTGTAGTAATTTTTGTACTCTTATCCTTCTTTGAATCTTTAAAAATAATAGGGACTAATTTAAGAAAAACACTGGTACTTATAACATAATTTCTTCATTTGTTAGTGTACTATATCTCTAAAATCTATATTATATAATATTATATTATATAATGGGACTAATTTGTATAATTTGTGAAATATTAAGGACTAATATAAATATATTGAAATAATGAAAATTTTTGAATTTGTTTGCATGCTAATTTGACTGTGTCCTTAAAATATTATCGACTAATTTAAATAGTTTAAAAGTCCCGATTGTTTTACTCATATTTGTATTAATTTGAATAACTTTATTAAATAAAAATGAGCTATATAAAACTTCTTAACTAATAAAAACTAACGTGATTGTTTTAATTTAGGGACTAATTTGACTATGTAATAAAATATTATGAATTAATTTGAAGATTTTAAAACAATAAGAGCTTAATTAGAGAAAATAAGAATGTTAGGGGCTTATAACATATTTATGTTAGAATTATGACTTTTGACACTTGGGTCGGGTCTTGCTTATCTAACAGGTTAGATTTTGTTCCAAGTAGATGAGCGTAATATATTTACATATCAAAAATAGGCTTGTGGTGAATGAGAAATTAGTCATCAAAATTAGGTTATTAACTAGTTTGGTTGCAAGATTTTATTTACTTTATAAGGGTATACATGGTGGGCTTGGCACTACAAACCACCATACACGTGCATGCGTTGGCTTGACACCACCGGTCGGGCCCAGGGACGTGGCAAGGGTTTGACTTAAGTTTTTGCTCCGGTTTAATCTTTTTGGATAGAAATCCAAAGTGGTTCGTAATCGAAAGTCATTCATATCTAGATTAAAGCCCAAGAGTTATGACAGTAATGGTCACAAAACTCTCTACTAATATTAGCATTAATGCCTAAAAGTTATCGCATATTATAGGGAACGGTTTCAATCGTTAGATATTTTAGCATTAATCCCCAAATTGAATACAGCTGATCACTCCGCCACTATATATATTCATCCATTCTTGTAGAGTTGTAGAGAAAATTCCACTAATATGAACGTTCATTTTTATATAGTGCATTTCTATGGAGAGACTTCTTTACTTACCAGTTTGCAAGTCCTTGCCGTATGAGTGCTATCAACGTCAAAAGGTATATAACCGTTATATCCTAGAAGGGATACGCCACACACACCTTTAGCACCAGTTGAGAGGGCATAAATCCTTTAAGAACATCGTTTATGAGTCTAAGCTATTTTCAATTGTTTCTTTATTTAGTACCTTTAGAGTCTGTTTGGCCCAACTTTTAGAAATTCAAAAGTGCTTTCTATGAGTCTAAAAGTTGAAATTGACATGTTTGGCCCATTTTTAAAAGAGTTTTTTTTTTGCACAAAACTAAAGCTGAAAAAAGCTGAAAAACCAAAAGTTCCAAATTGGAGTTTTTCGGAAAAGGCTTTTGAAAAGCTATTCTTATGTCATGTCAAAAAAAAAAAAAAATTTCATTTTTTTCTCAAAAATACTATTTTATATTTTTGGAAGTCTAATACTAATCTCAAAACAACTGAAAGCTCAACTTATAAAATACAAGGCTAAACAATTGACTGCTTTTATTCAACAACATGTTTACCCAAAGTTCTACTACTAAAGCTCTACAGCTCGACAGTTAAAATCACACAGTTAGGCCAAACAGAGCCTTAGTTTAGTTTCTTAATCTACATTCTGAATTTTCAGGATTTACATACTATTTTCCAACAATTTATAAATTTGAAATTAATGATCATTTTAACCTTGCACATCATCACTTGCAAGAGTATAAATTAGCTTGTACTTTCTTAATAGAAGCTGACATGGCATGTCTCTTTGAGCTCTATTCCATAGAACTTCTATACATAGATAGATTGCCAAAGGTCAAAAGGGTTAGTGCCGTGGTTGTTGCATTATATTATTTATAGAGATTAGTTAATTGCAACTATATCTTTAATTTTTCATAACCCTTTCTTTTTTCCCTCCAATTCTCCCTACATAAAATTTGTTAGTTCTAACTCTTTTTCATCAAATATTATCTTTTATTGATTAGAACAAGTGTGTCATTTTTTAGTCTTTAATGTTTCCCACAATCTCTATTCCTTGGTATCATGAGATAGCTTAAATAGTTACAATTATCTTCCCCAGACGTGAGGTTCAGGGTTTGAATTTTATTGGGCTGAGGGGTTAAAAAAAAATCTCTATCCCCTTAATTTAATTTCATTAAAATCTTGTTCTCCAATACTAATGTTCAAATTTTTTTCTCTATAAAACTTTATGAAAGTTGCAATTTTGAGTCTTCACTTTTTTTTTACCTTCTGCAGTTTTCTTTTAAATTGTATTCTCTTTAGGCCTTTATTGTATTTCTCCCTTATCATAAGAAAAATTTTCCTTCCTATCATTTTGTTAAAGAACTCTCAATATATATATGTATCAGCACTATGACTTTCAACCTAAATAGTTCCAATTTCAACCAATTTGTATTTGATAGCCAAGGCCGTGTAATTAATACTTTGGCTAATATTATTAACCGTGCTAACCTTGGTGTGGAAGTTATGCATGAACGTAATGCTCACAACTTCCCTCTAGACTCAGCTGCTATTAAAGCTCCATCTACAAATGGAAAAAGCCCCTATCTTATTGTGCAGGAATTATTGAAAATAAAGGAGCAATAATCACTTTTTTGTTCTATCAAGAAGGTGGTATTGCTATTTTATTTTCTTTTTATTTAATATTATTTTATTTTCATGTCCAATAGGATTTGAACCTATACCAAAAGTTTAAAAAACCTCTGTCCTATCTATTAGACAATAGAAGCCCTTCATATTCTGATTTTTTTTCGTATTTTGATTTTCCTACCTCTTGTTTACTGTTTGAAAGAAAAAAAGTTCAATATATATATATATATATATGTAAGTTTATGTATGTATGTATGTATGTATAGAATTTAAATATGTTAATGAGAATACACAAAATCCTCCTATTAAAGTTTTGGCTTTAAGCCTCCAAATATATTGAGCCACCCCTACGACACACTCCAATACATCACCAAGAAAGACACGGACTGGGAGCGCTTTCAGCATACAAGTAATGAAAGCATCTGTAAAATTCACGGAAACATGATAGCTGAACATAATTAGAGGTGCAGATGAAGTCCATAAAGGAAATATTTTTTTCAGAATGAAATACCCTGCATCTAGATAATCAACAATGGAATGTCACTATATTACAAATTTTTCACGTATGGCCAATTAGGCACAAACATTTTACCTGTTCAATCAAGCGTCCATATTAAGTAAAAGAAAATAGATGCTATCTGCATAGCAGTTCATGTAATATCATGAACGCTTCAATGATACAATTATACAATTTGGATTTTACGAAGGCCAGTTGCAGCTGAAATTTTCTCTTTCTGGTGTTTCATCTTCTATTTTGATCCTTTCAGCGGATCAAACCTGGGGTTGTGTAGCTGTTCTTGCAGATAGAGGGATGCTACTCAAAAGCCATTGGCCCTCCACTTGAATAACGCCAGAACCAATACATTCTTTCCCTCTACTTGAATAACGCAAAACCAATACATTCTTTCATATGAATAAAGTATGCTATCCCTGCAAGAGGATTGGGATCCCTGTTATTTTTACAAAAAAAATTTATTTAGAATAGAGTGAAATATGAAAAACAACCTCTTGGATATCAAATGCGACGAGGTAGCCTCTGCAACTCCAAGGCCACACGAGAAGCAGTATCTGCAACAGCCTGTATGCTTGAACTCTTGAGCTCAGAGACAATTGCTTCAATTTTTGGTATCTCTTGCATGCATATGGGTAGAATCATTGTGTGAAAAAGATAATGTTTACAGGAATAACCAAGAGCATGCAGGATCCTTTGCATCACTAAATCAGAGATCCCCTGGCTGCAAGGCTCGAGAATAGAGGTAACTTTAGGAAGTTTAGTCAGAAAGCCTGCTGTAGCTTCTCTTGGAGCTGCCTTGAACAACAAAATCAAACATTCTGATGCTAAATCTGCAAAATTTACTTCACCGTACTTGATCAATTCCAGGAAGACTCCAACATTGGCACCAAAGTCTGTTATATCTCTTATGCACTCGTGTTGGTCAACTGCACCAATACTCTCAGAAGAGCTATCACATAACAGAGCTGGTTCATTTGGATAGCTTAAGCCTTTCTTAATACTGACAGAGCGTAGAAGGAAGGCTCTACATAAACCTAGAGTTGGTTCAATAAAATCTCCCATTTCGCGGGCACAGACAAACTCCAAAAGGTTTCCTATCTGTCTAACCACTTTCAGTTGTGAGAGCACTTTGGTTTCCAGTTCTTCAGCAGATGCCAGAGCCAAACAAAGCATGACATTATTTACATTTGCAGTTGAGAAATCACCAAGTAGAAACCCAAAGCACTGTGAGACTGTCTTCATATCAAGAATGTCTTGAATTTTTATGTATTTAAAGTCAATAAGCATCACAAGAAGTTTCTGAGCATATACAGGAATCGGGTCATCATCCTCAATCAATGATGGGTAGAGAGGGAGGAAACAGGTATTAGATATGGACTTCAAGTCCTCCATTTGCTGATTGTCCTCCAGTGGTTCATTTAGAAATAGAACCATTACATCAAACAAAATCTTCAAGCATAAAAATCTGGCATCTCCATCTTTGTTTCCTTTGTATAGTACCGCAAGACTGGGAAGAATCTGATGGATAAAAATGGTTGGGCTTTTATGGAGTAAATAGGGATCCTCTCCGATGGACTCAAAAACTCGTAGAAGGGTTATTTGGAAGTCATCCCTGCCCTGAAATTTAATAAAGTTGCATGATATAATTTTAGTCTTCTTTTTTTATGAAGTCAAATATCATTTATAACACTGGACTCACATTTAATCAACTATGAATAAAATTTCAGATTGTTCAATCTGTGGAGTGAGATCTCAAAAATTTAAACACATAAATTACTCTTGTTAATCCCTGTTTATGCAATCTAATAAAGAAAATTAAAATAGATGCAATAGATTCTTAACAACCTGTGTTTGTAAACTAAGGATAAATATAGTAATTTACAAAGCTCTCACAATCTGAGCTAATTCACACCTGTGGTTTCTTATCATGTGAGTTGGCAAACACAAGACACACGTATATAGATATCCAGCATATATAGATGATATATAAACATATATATAATATTGTCTATAAATTTATAATGCTTTCACAAATCAGAAATAATTCACGTAAGCAGCAGCACCTGGTCTGATACTCTCATTTCATGACAACAAAGAAATAAAGAACCAGAAGAGAAACACAAATACTTGACTAATTTGTTAGATAAAAGAGCCCCACACCCAGAACATCAGGCCCAAAGAAAAAGATAAAGAAACTACATATAAAATAAGAATCACCAATAGGTAGGCACTGAAAGCATACCAGATGTCATTTCAAGCAATAAAACAAAGCCTTACAATTTATGGTATGCTTCTACTTTAAATCTGAAAGCTCTTTGAATCCTTCCTTCCAAACTTTTCAATACACCAATCATCCTTCCTAACTCTAAGATTTGCAGTTTAACGCAGTGGTGAGAAGTATTTTATGGGGATCTAGTTAATAGGGCAACTTTATAAAGTTGGGAACTATTAGCCTTCTTTTTGAAGACTATTTATTACACAGTCCTCCAATTAAAGGGATTCCTAACTTTTGTTACCAGCAAATGTCTGTAAAGAGTTTTTATGAGCATGTATTTGATTAGATAATTAGAAACAATAAAGTAACTTCAGAAAGAAGCCTGATTAGGGGAAGAAACAGTGAGAAGAAGGAAGCTCAATTGACACCCAGTTCTTCATAGTCATCTTTGAATTCACCTTCAATTAACCTTTTCCTTTTCCTTGACCAGACGGTTCTCATCAGAACACTTGTATGCAAATAATCTCTTATTTTGAAGCCACTGTTGTGAAAGGCAAGGATAATATCTTTTTCTCATAATGACTCTAGAGCAATTAAGGGGCAAAAGGAAAACGAAATGGAGGTTGTATACGCAAATAGTAATGCAAGATCACAGTCAGTCATGCATTCTTTTCCCTGCATGGCTTAGAAGGGCAGTGAGAAAGTTTCCTTGGGGAAAGAGCCTGCTATTTATTTTAAAGTTAAAATGTTTGGAACACCTGCACGTCACACCATGTAGAGATAAAGAACTGTAATTACCCTTAAATAGAAGAAAACATGGTGATAAATTGATAAATAATATTTACTTTCACGTGTCTGGAAAGAAAATTAATCTTAATGCAAAGCTTACTATTGTAACTAAAATGTGTTGGCCTTTAATACAAAGGGGTAATTTGGCATTTTGGAGGTAATATGCGTATAAGAAATTACTTCCTGACTTCATATTTTTCCCATGTTTATACATACACCAAAGTGAACTTAATCTTATCCTACTAAGTTGGGTCAATTATATGGATCTGATGATGCTACTCATTCCTGTAGAGAGCCATTGTCTCAATTAGCTTAATGCATGTGAATCTCATCCCACTATGTGCATAATCACACAATTATAACCAACAGCCACAAAATATGCATGTATGTATACATTTACATATTATTCTTACGGAAAAGGGTGAAATTACATTTCAAAAACACTAGTTCATTTACTTGTATTATGTGTTTGTTAGAGAGGTCAAATTTCTTGAGGTGAACCAACATTAATTGAAGATTATGAAAGTAAACAAATCAGCCTTATTTCTGTCTTCAATGTTGCACATTGCTCAGTATTATCATCAATGCTGTAATGAATGCTAACAAATTTTTTTCAGAAAAAAGAATGGACCTTCAATAAATGAATGAAAAATTACTAAAGCCAACAAAATTTTCTAGGGGTAAAACTGTTTCATGAAAGTGTCAAAATTTAAGAACTTTGATTCAATAAGATCTTAGTGTTCCAAGTCCCTTTACAAGATCTAGCATTAAGGCCATTTCTTGGGCTAAGTGAAAATGACATTCTTGAAGTGATTTAATGGCAGATATTTTTTTGTTATTAAATAAATAGAATAACATGTTAATGAAATTAAAGAAATCAAATTCGTAATAACAGTAAAAGTATAGATAAGGCCTTAAATTTGGTCAAGTGAATCAGATATGGTCGACCAATAGGTCTAACTAGAGAGGATTTTATAGACTAGTTCTCCTCTGAGGTCTAATCAAATTCTTCACTTAAAAGACTGTCTTTTCTGAGGATCTCTGACTATAAGCTTCAATAAGGTTTATCTATTTCCTTTTTCAATTGAATCAACTTGCATAATTCCCATAGTTGCACTGACTGTTATAATATGAGTTCCAGAACCACTGATTACTAGTTTCTAAAAGCTTCTAGTCCCTACTCACCCACCTTTTTGTTCAATTTTCCTTCATCTGTGGTTCCAAAGTACAGTAAATTGTTAAAGTCCAAGAGGAAAATAACTCTTTCATATTTCCTGGAATGTCCTGAATAACTAAGTTACCAATTCAAAATCTTAAATATTGAACAATAGTTTAGATCACATTGCAAATATGTACCTGGAAAGATGCTTCTGCTAGTTTTAGTAGATTTGCCAACTGTTGTAGCACCTGATGTGTAACCACCCTATGCTTGAATGAGGAGCTCCCAAGTAGATGTAGAACAACAGGAAATAAATGAATGTTGTTCTTTGGAGAACTTCGACTAGCAAGACCAGCAACCAGGCCACGGCGTCTTCCACTCATGAGTTGCTGAATATCTGCTGTTATTGTTTCCAGTAAGGTTGGTACCACTAATGCTACAACATGTGTGAACGCATTTAGGCAATGCTGCAGATAGTTGTCCTTCTCCTTTACCAGCCTGTCCACAGTTGATAGAAATCTTGCATTGCAGAAAAATTGTGCCAGCCATCTCCTGCCACTCTTACAAAGTAGAGCTACAAAAACAAGAGCCTTTCCCCTTAAGACTTCAGAACCCTGCTCTATAAGAGAGACAAGGTTTGGGACAAGATTCTTATCTTCTACCAGTTGAAGAAGGTTTTTGCCAATGTTTGCAAAGACATGGGTTTCAAGCAAGGACATATTTAGCAGGTTCAAGCAGATTTGTTGCTCACGTGGACTGCCCTTTACCAGGCTTGATGCAGTGTCCTTGAATGAAATTTTCTCCAAAACCCGTTGGATGCTAGGGGGGCTGAAACGAACTAGACGCACCAAACATGAGCCTGCCGTAAGCCTCATGCTCTCCTGTTTGGCAGGAGCCCTGAATATATAACAGAGGTTGCTTATTACATCCTGGCTGGCAAAACGAGCTGCCCAATAACCTCCTTGACTCGAGATATTTTCAATTGTCCTCAGTGCATAAAGCTGAGTGATATCATCTTCACCATGCCTTAAAACAGATGTCAGCAAAGAAATTACTGAACTTGAAACCTGCCAATATTTGAACAGAGTGTTAACAAATTTGGTGAGACAGAAAATAAATGAACAGGAAAATTGTTCAAACACTTGATCAAAGTAAAGCTAGAATATATATAGATAGAGTTCAAACTGGAAACTAACCTGCCAGCCAGATGCTGGTCGGTTATCCTTAGATGGAGATTCCAAAGGAGTACCATCCCTTGATTGCTCATTTTGAGTAGATATGTAAAAGAGCAGCTCACCTAGAGCAGCCACGGAAAACCTTCTCACTTTTTCTTGTCTGTCTCTGAGTCCATCAGTTAGTGCCCCTAAAATTCCACAATTCGATAGATCATCTCCAATGAAAGTAGAATGCCGAATCAACAAGCCAATGAGAGAAGCAAGTTGAGAACGCAAAGCAGAAGCCTTAGATTGTCGGAGCAGTTTGACAAGAACCAACATTATTGGCCCATTGGTCAAGATATTGGCAGCGTCAACATTAGTACTCAGCATCTCAAGGTACTTGATAACAGATTGCTTCTCTGCAATAGCAGTGTTCCCAGTTATGGTGCTTACAATTTTATTGCTGACAGAGTCCAACTGCTCCTTGGAGATTTTTACAAAATCAGCTGCTGAAAGTGCATTGAAAGGAAGAGAAGGAAGAGATTCTGATGTTCTGTCAGATTTTCTGCTAGGCATCACAGGTCTAACTGAGAGATCAGATGGATGCCAAAGCACCTGTGAGAGATCTGCAGGTGACTTTGATGTATCAGAGTCAAGTTCTGATGCAGAAACTTCTCTTCTATTCGTTGCTTTTATTTGAGGACTAACACTGGGTGGAGTAGCAGCTGTCTCAATGTGTTCTGAGGCTGATTCTTGGTGTGCTCTTAAGTCTTCTGAGGCAGGAGTGGCTAACATAGGCGACACATCTGAATTGCTTGTACTATTATCAGTATCTTCTTCTTTTCCGTCTAGCTGATTTGGAGTTGATGAATTGATCTTAGGGTTGGACATTAGGTTGTTGGACTCATCAACCTCGTCAGGGGAATCTTCTTCATTGTTCTCATTAAAATCAAGTTCCATGTCATTGTTTTCAATTTGGATCTCAGCATCATTCTCAGAGCTATTGGGCAATGGCCTCCGGTAGTTCTCCTTCTCATTTTCTCTCTTCAAGTTAGATTTTGCAATTCTTGATAAACGGACAAGATTGACACCCCTTGCAGTACCTGAAACATCCTTTTGTCTGTCATCAACAATTCTTCCTGAAGTTTTTGTTTGAGTTTTTTGGCCACTGGATACACCATGGACTGGTGTCTCATTAACCCTTGCTCCCAAATTTGAATTCTCATCCAGCTTGGGAGGCCTTTTTGCATCTCTCTCACGAGTTTTGCTTGGGGTCTTAGTTTGAACAGGTCTGTCACCATTGCGTTCTGTGAGATATTGCTTAGAAGAGAGCTCTATCATGTTAAGGAATGCAGGCTGAGGAGGTAGAGGCAATGGTGCCAATTTTACTTTCCAAAATGCATGTGTACAGAGCTCAGGCCACTGTATTCTTTCAGCTGGATCTTTGATTAGGAGAGAATTAATCAGATTGACAAAAGGGAGGCTAGGATTGCCAGGAAGGGCTGGGGTAGGGTCTGAAAGAATTGATTTTACTAATTGTGTAAACTCCCTTGCAACAAATGGAGGCCTCCCAACATAACACTCGTACAGAACACAACCAAGGGCAAAAAAATCAGAAGCGAAAGAGTGGACTCCTCCATCCTGAAATAACTCAGGTGCCATATAACAAGGAGTTCCACGTTTTGCTTGCGGTAGCTGAGATTCATAGAAAGATAAAACACCATCATAAAAAAATAAAACACCATAATTATTACCAAGCATAGGAAAAGAAAAAATGAAAGAACATCATATGAATTGTGGAATACTAAATAATCATACCTAGAACTCATCATAACATTTTCTCATAAAGGTGAAGAACTATATCAGAAGCAATTAAAAGAACACACCTCAGAAGACGGGATTTTAGATATATCACTCAGTTTTCTTGCCAATCCAAAATCACATAGCTGCCATGGAAAATATTAAGCGAAGTCAATGCTAAGATTGCTAAATCAATGGCAGAAAAATTACAAATTTTTTCAGAAATTATATAGAATACCTTTGTATGTCCATTTTCATCCAGTAGGATATTTGATGGTTTCAAGTCACAATATGTGATTCCCTTAGAATGTAAAAACCTGATAAGAAAGCCCAAATACCAATAAGAAACATATTCCATATCTATGAGAATCTATAAGAATGATAGCATAAAAAGATTAAAAAGAAGGTTGAGGATTGTATCGTATCTTACTGCAGAGCTGTGACAAGGTCATGAGCAAGATCATGTACCGAATCTTCCGGTACCTTTCCATCCTGCAAAATTGTTGTTAGAATTATAAGTTTAAGAGAGAGTTCCACGTCTACGAATGATAAGGAATGAAGAAACTTGTTTCAACATATCTGTCACACAAATTGTAAGATTTGCCACAATGCATCTTAGCATCACAGCAGGGAGACTTGTTAAGACATGCCTGGCTAGGAAATAATTTACAGGGGCAGAGTTGCACAAATTTATCAGTTATGCCTCAGTTAATGTCGATTTTCGACCTATAAAACTATATACAAAGTTCTCAAAATATTATTTCCAAACTTCCCTGAAAGACTGACAGCCACAGGAGCTATTTTCTGAAAGAAATTGCAGCTAACTACTTGGTTAAATAAATTATTCAGATGGCATAATTTTTACTCCAGCAAAAGCCTCACAATGCAAGAAAGAAAAAAGAACATTTGATTTTTAACAATGAACATCTGTGGAAATGTAGAAAATTCTTGATTTCTTATGCAAAGTCTAGAGATGAAAGTTGCAGAAGAAAGAACAATCTGATCCTTCTCGAAGTATAAACCACCATAAACCTATTAGAGCTATCTGTCATATACCAGACAACTTATGCATGTAAGCGACCATAAAAGACTAACAGCAGCTCGACCTCTATGATTAATTGCAAGTAAAACTAGGCACAAAGAGAAGCACTAGGTGTCATAACAATTAGAAACAATTGGGTAATGAGATAAAATACCTGTTGTAATAAGGTTAAAAGATCTCCTCCAACACAGTATTCCAACACTAACCAGAGATGAGCCGATGTTTCATACCTAGGATGTTGATTGCAGTGAGAAACAAGAACTGAGAACGGATAGAGAAGTGCAATATTAGAGCATTTCATGCCTAAAATATTTATGAAAAGCAAGAAAACTTACCAAGAGTAAAATCTTAACACATTTGGATGATCTAGAGAATGAAGAATTCTAACCTGCAATTATGGAAAGAATCAAAAGATAAAGAAGTTAAATATCCTTAATGGTTCTGATGTTATAACAAAAACAGATTAGACCACGTTTCCAACACGTGTCACGAGGAACGTTTGCAACACATGTCGACATTTGTATTTTCCTTCTACTTCTCAGTACGCTTAACCAAAGCAGGTGGTGGCAAGAACAGGGACTAGTATAGTTTTGCTAAAGATTTCTGTGATTAGCTTCTCAAGCAGACAAGATCATTGTTTCTCATAAGTGGTCACAAAAGCACTCGAATATTAACAATGATCAACTACAACAGCGAAAATTCTTCAATGAACAACTTCTTACCCAATTTAGTAATACAACATAAAAAACAGATTAGTAGAAAAGAAAAACGAGACACGAATGGGGAGAGATATTAACTTACTTCCTGAAGAACCTTGCTCTTGTGCGATTTATCAACGCTTTTAATTGCGAAATACTCTATCGTTTTCTTCTTTCGTCCCTTATATACAGTCTGTACATTGTCAATTAGTTGAATAAACACTTGGAACCTTCTTTCTCATGAGATATGAATACACATATTCATACTTATATGCAAATAAAATATATTAACAAGAATCAACTGGTAGCAAAAGGCCCACTACAGCAGCATCAAGTGCAACTCCACCATTGAATTTCAATAATTTAGGTGTAATTAAGTTGGCTAATGCTTGGAAAGTACAATAACAACAACACGCCAACTGAAAGCACTCAAATTTCGCCCGTGGCGGGAGCTTTGTGCTGCCCCTATATAAATGTAGCCCCACCCCCACCCCCACCCCCGGGTCCTTCCCAAACAGAAGCCCCAAATCAGGTAGATCTAGGTACAACAGTCAAATGCACAAAGTACAACAACTGAGAGAACTCAACAGAAACGCAATTGCTTACAGAGTATTTGCCGCGACCGATTGCTTCATAGATGTGGTATTGATTCATCTTCAAGTGCTCACTCTCAGATAAACTATAACACCGAATAATATATTAGCAGAAAGAAGCTTTGTTAGGGTTTTATTATATATGTAAAGGGGGAAAAAAAAGAGGAAATTGGACATAAGAAAATAAAGCAACAGATTTTATCGGAAGTGAATATGAGCATATATATACATAAATTTATATATAAGTGTATGTATATATGCGTGAAGCTAGTGTGAGAGAGAGAGAAGTGAATAATAACGTTATGAAATGAAATGGCAGCATCTGGTTAAGAGAGAGATGTTGTTCCCGTGGGCGGGAGTGGCATTTGAAATGAAATTCAAAATTAAGTCAACAAAAAAAAAAAAGAAAATAAAAAGAAAATCTAAAAAGTGCTTTTGTTGTATATATATATATATATTTTTTGGTCATTTTAAGTGAGATCAAATGACATTTACAACGTATAAAAAAGTACTTTTGTGCTGTCCTTTTAATATTTTATGAACTTCTCTATGTCAAATTGCAAGATGGATAGTATGGTCAATTATGAAAGCATAGAAAAGACTATTGTTGGAAGTTTTCCATTGTCTTTCATTGCATTAAAGTTAAGTCCAATAACTTGCCTATAATAGCGATCTCATCATTCTAAGGAAATATATAAGAAGAGGAAGTTCCAACGGTTTTCAAGTTTCAAAAAGAACTAGGATAGTAATGGAGCAGAATAGAGACAGAGTTCTCGTGCCTATATTTAATATTTGTTAAAAATTTATTTACCCTTACCCTTAAACCTGGTTCCAAGGTAAACTCTTAATATCATTCCCATAGTTGTCTGTACCGTTGTTTGCAGTAAGTATACCCCTACATATTAATAATTAACAATACAAAAATAGACAAAATAAATCATATTAAATCTTAATATGATTGAATGAGCTATTTTGCGGTACCCAGGCAATATATTAAAAATTAAATTTCTTTTAATATAGCTAGATCACATAGTATTGCTTTTTTATATTTATATCTCTTATAAAACATTACATTTGATAAATGATTATTTAGACAATTAAATTATTTATCTTAATTTATTAAAAATATTTATATGTCTTATGATAGAATTGCATCTGGACGAAGATCAATTAAAGAACTTAGCTCTTACTAAATTATCCATCTCTACAATTTCCACATGATTTCCGCAACAAATTGATTTATGATGAACTGAATTGCGACAAAACTCTACTCGCAACATGGTATGACAGTTACTGTCGAGTTTGAATGACAGACAATCTTATGCTTTCCATATAATTATGGATGTTGTATCAAATGATGTTGGCGGTGTGTTCTTTGTTTATAGATATGGCGGTACAGGTAAGACTCGTGCGTGGAAAAATGTTGACATCTGCTCTTCGATCAAAAGGGAAAATTTTACTTAAAGGTTGCATCAAGTGGGATAGCTACAAATCTATTGCCTGGAGTTAGAATTGCACATTTTAGATTTGCCATTCCACTGTGTATAGCTGAAGTCTCTGCATGCAACATTAAGCAGGGGCAGTCCTTTTGCTGACTTGATTGCAAAGACAAAACTGATAATTTGGGATGAAGCACTAATGGCGAACCGCTTTTGTTTTGAATCTCTTGATAGGACAAAGAGATGTGTTGAGGTTTTCCAATCCTAACTGTGTGAATAAACTGTTTGGTGGTAAAGTTACTGCTTTTGTTGGTGATTTTAAACAAATTTTACATGTCATACCAAACGGTAGTAAAGCAAACATTGTCATATGCATCTTTGAATTCATCATATTTATGGGAGCATTGCAAGGTGTTAACGCTTACTCAAAACACGAGGCTGTTTGCGGGAATATCCGATGAAGATGTATCTGAAGTAAAAAAAAATTCTCAGATTGGGTTTTAGGTATTGGAGATGGCACAATTGGTGAGATGAATGATAGGGATTTAATGGTTGAGATACTAGAAGATTTGTTTATTAAGGAACATACTAATCTTTCATCTGCAGTTATTGACAACACGTATCCTAATTTTATGGGATACGTTTTGTTCATCAGTTCTTTAAAGAACATACAAATTCTAGTCCCCACCCTTTAGATTGTTGAGGTAATTAACAATCATATGCTTTCACTTATTCCTGGTAAAGAACATATATATTTGAGTTCAGACAGTATTTGTAAACAAAATCTTCAATGTACAGCCAAGAAAGTTTGTTTACTCGAGAGTTTTTGAATAATGTGAAGTGTTCGGATTCACCAAATTATGTGCATTGAAATTGAAGGTAGGTGTACCAGTTATGTTAATGCGTAACGTTGACCAAAGTTGTGGGCTATGTAATGATTTTGCAACTAAAAACACATGGAAGAACACTGTAAAGGTCAAGTTCAAGCTCGTAGGCGTTACGCTCGATTGCTTCATTGATCCAGGCTTCAGCTTGGTACGGTTCAACTCCAGCTTATGGCTTCTCGAACAAAATCTCCCGATTTCTTTCGAGTCACATTGACGAAGCATTCTTATCTACAAAGTTGCAAAACAAGCTTTTACTTTCAACAGTATAACCAGACATTTAATCAGTATAATTATAGAATAAAAGACTGGTAATAAATGATTAGTCCCGAGATATCTCCATCTTCTGGAGAGAATGCTGTTTGCCATATCATATCTTTTGGGTAGCAACTACAGGATGCGGCCAATTATAGACAAAATAATTAATTATAAACAATAATTTATATTTATTAAATCACTCCTAATGAACATTGTTAAAAAAATACCAGATACTAACTATGGGTTGGAGATAGTAATGCGTAAGAACGATCACCTTTAAGATGTTTGCAAATTTGTGCTCCTCGGCTCAACACAACTTGAACGTAGCACGCTGAAGGTTGCCTCTTCAAAGCGACGTAGTCAAAGAGAGAAATAATAATATTAGAGAAGAAAGGTGGCCAACCTTTTCTTTTTATTATTATTATTATTATTATTATTATTATTATTATTTGACGAAATATCATCTCTCTTGTCTAAACCTATAAGTCTGATAAAAAAGAGGGGTGTGGAAGTTAAATCCAATTACTCCCCTAGTTATAGGTGTTTTAGATGTTTGAGGGATTTACTGGCCTCTAATGATTTGTCTACATTGTTATATTCTTTTTTAAAGTGTCTTCTTATAAATTTTGAAAGTAGTATCTTGTTGAAAAGTTATTTAAAAAAAAAAAGATTGAATTTGAGTTCTTTTTTTAAGTTTTAATTTTTTTAAAAATTTAGACTAAATATTTATTGCAAATAGTATATATCTTTTCAAAAAAAAATTATTTTGAACACGTCTACAAAATTGTGCTTTAAGCAATTTAAAACCAAAACAAACACATTAATCGGGTAAAAGCAGACTCATATTCCAACTGTACCAATAACTCCCATTAGATTTTGACATTATGATGCTCTTACATTGTTTCCGTCTTTGTATTACTTTCCGCTGCACTCTATCTAATCATCATTAGCTCCATATATTGCTTTGAAGAGGCAAACCTCAGCGATATGTTCAAGTCGTTTGGCACAAATTAGCAAAGCTTATACGTGAGAATTCTTAAGCATTAATAACTTGTTTGGATTGTATTTTTTTGTTTTTTTTCATGAAAAAGCACTTCTTTTATTTATTTATTTATTTATATAATAACTACTTGATTTGACGGCTTAAAAAAAAGACTAAAACTCTTGAAAAAAGTTCAAATTCAAAATTTTTCAGCTTTTCAAAGAAGTACTTTTACGAGCCCTACCTCACTGCAGCATGACGTAACGCCGCCTTACTGATTGAAGCCCCTAATATATAGAGAGAGAAGAAAAAGAATTCAGTGACACCATTGCTGCATGCTACCACGTACTGATGTTGTTTCTTCTTCTTCTTGTTCTTCTATGTCATATGCAGGGATGAGAAACCTAACAAGATATAAAGGGAGGAGTAAAAAGGCTACTAAGGATGGTGAAGATGGAATAAGCAGATTGCCAGATGAGATAATTAGTCAAATCCTTTCGTTTCTGCCCACAAGACATGCAATTGCAACCAGCGTTCTTTCGAAAAGATGGAGATATCTCTGGACTCATATTACCCGCCTTTCGTTCAGTGATGATGATTATTTAGCATTGTCGTTGTTGTCTTGTCATGACTTTGTAGATAGGGTGTTTCATCAGTGTGGGTCGAAACAAATTGAGAGATTCTGTTTGAGGAGCCATATAGCGGGATTGAACCAAGCTGAAGCCTGGATCAACGAAGCAATCAAGCGTAAAGTTTGCGAGCTTGAACTTAGCCTTAGGGGGGTTCCTTCATGTGTTTTCTCTTGCAAAACATTGACAGTTCTCAAACTCCATGTGCCTTTCGATTTTGTTCGTTTTCCCAACGAGCATGAAATTTCGAATCCCTGTTGGCTTCTGCCGAGTCTAACAACCCTCCATCTTCAAGTGACGCTTAGACTTTCCAGCAACTTGGTGGAGAAGTTTCTTCGTAGTTGCCCTGTCTTGGAGGATTTGAGCCTCGTGTCATTTTCGGTCGAGGAGAATTCTGAGTTCAATTTCTCTGCCCCTGGTTTGAAAAGATTGAGGTTTCATCACATGGAAAATCGCTCAAACTACAAAATCGTGATCAATGCTCCGAATCTCATATACATCGATTTGCATAATGGTGGGGTAGTAGCAGATTACAAAGTGGAAAATTTGTCATCAATAGCTGAAGCACGATTTGAATTGGGACATGAATCTTGGGAGAAGTTAGATGGCGAGGCAATCGCTGATCGTGTTTTGAAGCTTCTTGCAGGACTAAGTAATAATGTTGAGTCCCTTCTATTAGGCCCCCCAGCAATGAAAGTAAGTCTGCTCTATTAATTGCTGTATGCAATAACTGATATATGTTGTTTTTTTCCTTTTAAACCCTCCACCCCTGGAATTTGATACTCCCGGATTGGGATAATCCCAACCATTTGAGCTATTCTTTGACACTGATCTTCTTCTATATATTCTATCTCGTCTTTTGGAAGGCCCTTCGCCTAGTTTGTCAACAACATCATCTACCGAAATTTCATAACCTGACCCGGTTGGAGACCGTTTACAGTAAAGCCCATGATCGGATAACATTGCTCCATTTGCTACATGTCTCCCCTAAACTAAGAGTTCTCATTTGGAAACAGGTACGTTCAGAAGCAGCAATTTGCAATGTTTTCTTTTCTAATTTGCGCATATCGTTCTTATTAATTGCACAGGGACCATGCTAATCTTGTCTGTGTCGTTCCAATTTTATCCATATGCTTGCAATGTCGTGTTGATCTTTTAACTTACTCCATATTATTTTGACTAACATGTGATTATCCTTTGGGCAAGGTCAACTGGGGATGTGCTTGTGATTGGAATATACCAGAAAATTTACCAGAGTGTTTGTTGTCGAGCCTTAAGCTTGTTGAAATTGAAAGTGGAACTGTATGGTATGGATACGAGGACAAAATGGTGGAGTATTTATTACAGCATGCTGCAGTTTTGAAGAAGTTGATAATCAATCCGAAAGGAGCGACCTCAAAAGTCAAGGCAAGATTGTGCAGAAAATTGCTAGAGTTGCCGAGAGGCTCAAGAAATTGTCAAGTTTGTTTCTTAGGGTGACATTAATCCTTAGATACATCACCGACTTAATAATTTTATCACTTGATCAAAGAATGTTGAAACAAGAATGCTGTTGTATTTTAAGTTTAAATACTTCTTGCTTTTTACTTATTTGTAGTTTACATCTACAATTTATCTGGCCAGTAGTTAAACTTAGACCATTACACAATGTAAGAAAGGCCTAACAGTGTTTGCACAGCTAATTTTCACGCCAGTCTCTTAATTTTTAATTACTATGTTCTCTAATCCTCCCTATTTCCCGGTTGTTCTTGGTTGTGGACATCTTTTGGGATAATTTTTTAGTGTTCCCAAACTCTAGGTTCTGAGATTGTTGGCAATGATGAAATTATCAGAACACAAAAGAGGTTTGCTGTTTGAAAATATGCGCAGGAGAAATTCTCAAAAACATATAATTCTGTTTCTTTTTGGTTTAAGTTATTAACAAATGATATCAGAAGGATTTACATTTATTGACCAGATTAATAACTTCTCTAGAAGGAAAAGAGATATTCAAATCTCAATTATTAATTTTGATTTGGTATTCTTTTCTTTTAATACAATTCTTGCTAAATGTTACATATAATACTTCACATTTGGAAGCTATCAATTTTAAGTAAAACCATCAAGAAAAAGAAACTCCTTTAGAAAGTTTATATTCAGGATCAAATATATTTTAACATTATCTGTTGACTTCTGGAGAAAATTTAAAAATTTTACATGCTTCTTATTTTAAAAGAAAAACTCAACCCACGCAAAGTACGAATTTTTAAAAATACAAGTTTCTAAAGAACATGTGTACAAGTTTAACATAGCCAAAGGCAAGTAAGGACTCACAACTAACCACAGTCAACTAAGAGGGTGTTTGGTTTGGCTTTTTTTTCTAGTCAAACCTACTTAAAACATAATTTAAGTTAATGGAAGTGTTTGTTTTAATTAAAAACGTACTTTTTTTAAGTGACTTTAAGTAGAAAATAAAAAACTCCCAAACTCCAACTTTTATTTTTTATGGCTTTAAGCACTTCGAAAAAAACAAGTTTGACCAAATTATTTACTATCTTATCCTTACCTTTTTATTTTTATTACTAAAATATCTTTACTCTTTTATCATATACTTACCTTTTTAAATTCTATTTTAATGTCTTTAATAGTTATTTTAACTATATAATTTACTTTTCAACCAACTTTAATCAAACATTAAAATACTTATTTTTATAATTACAACCTTTATTCAAACACGTAACTACTTAAAATTGACAATAAAAAAAGCCATTTAAAGTCAGAAGTGTTTTAAGTAGCTTTTTTATAAGTCAATCCAAACACCTTCTAAGCTGAACGAGCTTGCATGTGACCACCCACAAAACAATTTGAGAATTACATAGTATTCGAAATCACTTGAGAAATTCATTTTATTTATAAATGAAACAAAATAAATTCCATGAGTATTTGCATTTTAAAATAAATTATCTTGTTTGGATCTATAAAACAATTTTAAGTCAATTCTATCATTTGTAAATCTAAAATTGTGTTTGAAAAACATATGGAATTAGAATTAATATGCATATTTTACTTAAATAACCTTTCGTTATAATATTTTTGTTATTATAATTTTCATGGAACAAAGGAAATAAATATAACTTTATAAGAAAACTACCAATCAAGAAAGATCCTTGAATAAGTAATAATTGAATTTACAAGACAGTGGCAAACAATAAAAGTTGTAGTTTAAATATAGTAGTATGATATTATATAAATAATTATAGGGATAATTTTACCTTTGCAAGATTTTTTGTTGATTTGTCTTTCGTGGAATTACAAATTCCACCTCCTGAGCTAGAATTTGGGTAAAACTTGAACAAATCTTAGAATCTCAAACAAATTTCATATTTTAAAAAAGTGCTACCAAATATAAAAAATTGGATTCACACATATATTTCACAGAATTTGATGGGATTTATTTGTTCCAAACACAATAGTCAAAACTTGGATTCGTTGAGGAACTAAAATTATTAAAGACTTGATGAAGAAATTAGTTGTGTAAACAACTACACTAAGAAGCTGGTTGGCTTTGCTTATTTGTGGCTTAGAAATACCAAATAGTAAAAAGTATTTGAGAGGGTGTTTCTTTTAAGTGCTTATAAGCACCAAAATATAAGCCAAGCCAAACACCCTCCAAAACATATTACAAATATGAGCCCTATCTAGCAAATGTCAGATTCACAAGGTTCCCTTCGCTTAGGTACATTGCAGGGACAACACATTGCGGCCCCCTCAAAACGTTCCAACAATCAGTCAAGTTTGGACGTTAAGTACGTAGGGATAAGTAAAAGCAACAAGTATCTAAATTCAAAACGCAGCAGCATGTTGTCGTTTCAACATACCTTGATCAAATGGTAAAATTAAATCAGAAATCTATCTATATAAATCCAGCTACTAGGACAATGGTACAACACACTATGTAAGCAAACAGAGTGTATGTGTGTGTATATACATATATGTGTAGTCACTCCAAAAGATGAACTTAACATTTTTTTGAGTTTGTCGGCAACTCTAACAATCTCTGGTACAATTTGGCCTTGGTCTCTGAGGCCATTACTCCTTTTGGATTGACTATTAACTTCTTCAAAACTGCAGCTTGCACCAAAAAATACTCCACCATTTTGAGCTCATATCCTCTACCTTCGAATCCTTCAATTTCAACAAGCTCAAGGCATGGCAACGAGCACCCAGGCAAATCTACAGATTCATTCCAATCAGAAGCATTCCCCGAGTGGACCGTGCCAAAACGATCACATGCCTACCATTTGTCGAAAGAAAGGAAGAAGTTAACATCAACATAACTTTGTGAACAAAAGGGAAAAATTAGAAGAAAATAGACAAGATTAGCACGGCTCCTACATAAGAATGACACGCACAAATAAAAGAAGTTGTGGCAAACTGCAGGTACTGATTGAACATACCGTTTTCCAAATGAGAACTCTTAGTCTAGGGGAGACTTCTAGGAACTGGAGCAGAATTCTCCAACGATTGGGGTCATAGTGAAGCCACTCCAACCGGGTCAAGTTATAAAATATCGGTAGACGATGAGGTTCACGAACAACGTAAAGGGCGTAGTAGAGGCCCTTCAAAGAGAGGAGGAAAATACAGAACAAGGGTGTCAAATAATTAAGAAGAGAGTACTGCTACATTATATCAGTTTTTTTACGTAGAAATTAGAGCAGACTGACGACTTACTCTTACCATAGAGGGGCTAATGAAACAGACTCAACATTACTTAGTCCTGCAAGAAGCTTCACGACACGATTAGCAGTTGTCTGGACTTCTAAAGTTCTCAAAAGGGTGTTTTCAGTATGCAGTTTTGCTTCAGCTATTGATAACAAATTCTCCATCTCGTAATCTGCCAGTATCGCATCATGCAAATCAATATAGACGAGGTTCGGGGCATTGATCACAATTTCGCAGCTTGAATCATTCAAGTAATGGTGAAACCTCAATCTCTTCAAACCAGGGGCAGAGAAATTGAACTCAGAGGTAGCGTCATGATACGCCACTAGGCTTAAATCCTCCAACACAGGGCAACCATGAAGAAATTTCTCCACCAGCTTGTTCGAAAGACCAAAAGTTTCAAGATGGAGGGTTCGTAGACTCGGGAGATGGCAGCGAGTTGGGATCTCAAGCTTTGGAACACGAACAACAGCTACAAGGGATGCGGAACTTGAGAACTGTCAATGTTTCGCAAGTAAAAACACATGAAGGAACATTGAAAATGTCGAGTTCAAGCTCGTAAGCGTTACGCTTGATTGCTTCATTGATCCAGGCTTCAGCTTGATTCAATTCCAACCTTACGGCTTCTCAAACAGAATCGCTCAATTTGTTTCGTGCCACATTGACGAAGCACTCTGCATACGAAGTTATAGAACAACCTTTTACTTTGAATGGTATGATCAGACACGGAATAATTATAATCACAGAATGAAAGAGTGGTAATATTAGTCCAGAGATATCTCCATCTCTTGGAGAGAATGCTGGTTGCCACTGCATTTCTGGTGGGGAGAAGCGAAAGGATTTGACCAATTATCTCATCTGGCAATCTGCTTATATGATCTTCGGCATCATCCCCAACATTGGCTGCTTTTATTCTGCTTGTTTTACACGCTGGTCCTCTTCTCATCCCTGGATTATTTTTAAAAAATTAAAGAAAATTAGAAAAGAAGCTATTGAATACTCTCTTTTATATTCTTCTTATTTTTTAAGGCCGAGTAGACAATATCAATGGAATCTCATCATCTATACATAACGAATTGATGTGGCATATTCATACCATAACATACGGAACAGTAAGTCATTACATAGATTTATAATTAATTCTTCATTAATTCTAATATCACCGAACCATTTTTTATTATTGCAACCCATGCTCTATTGAAAACGACGAAATATATTGACTGACGTCTATCATTTCACTAACGGTATACTTTCTATCCAAAAATCTGTAAGATTATACGTATTAACAAATCACTCCTGAGATTTAATCTAAGCTGCAATTTCTCTATCAATCCTTCTTGAAGACATATATGAGTAGTTTCTCAAACTCCTATTTGTAATACATGAATAGTCGTGAGTCATGGCTCACCGTTTAAAAGTCAGAAATACAACTGTAACTTTTAAAAATTCATAACTACGTCACCTCATATTCATTAAACAATAATAATTATGAACAACATAACTATCTAATAAACATATTAAAAGAATTATCACCTTTAAGATGTTTCCAAATTTGTGCTCCTCAGCTCAAGACAACTGAATGTTGCCTCTTCAAAGCGACGTAGCTAATGATGATTAAGATTTAAGAGCAATTCAAAGTGGTAGAAAAAATAATATTAGAGAAGAAGAGGTGGCTAAGTTTTCTTTTCTTTTACTATTATTATGTTTTTCTTTTGCTTCTAAGGTGGAGTTCTAGTACAATTCTGCCAGATGAAACTTCTTCTCGCTTATCCATCTCAAGTTAGAACCATAAGCCGGCCTAGAATCATATTAAGGGCAAATTGTATAAATAATCCCTTTTATGAATACAAAATATTAATTTTGGTCTTTATTATTTTAAAAGTGGTCTATTTAGTAGTCTTTAATATATTCAAAAAGTGTCACTTTAGTTCCTATTATTTTAAAAACAACCAATTTAACTTTTAATTTTTTGTAAAAAGTGACCTAATTAATCCCATTTTAGCTTTAAAATTGGTCATGTAATGATCATATAACTAATTAATAGAGATGAAAATTGATACTTTTTGCAAATAATAAGGGCAAAATAGATTACTTTTAAAACAATAGGGACCATAAGTGCATGACACCCCTCTATGGTACCAAAAAGTTCAATAATAAGCCCCTATGGTGAACAAAAGTTCCATGTACACTCCTATTATTTACACTCCCTTAATGGTGTTAAAATTTACAGCAAAAAAAGACATTAATAGACATTAATCAGCTGAAATTAGCCCCTAATTATAGCCAAATTGATGTCTATTATTTAAAAATATTACATCTCAATATTTTACAAAATTATTCAAATTAGTCCTAAGAAAAAGTAAAACAATAGGGACTTTAAACTGTTCAAATTAATGCACAATATTTTACAAATATATTGAAATTAATCTACATTATTTTAAAATATTTATGATAGTCCTAAATATTTCACAAATTTATTCAAATTAGTCCTGTTATATAATCCATAAAATAATATAAGCTACAGATTCACAAACACAATTAACACTAACAAATGACAAAAGTTGGGTAATAAAGTTTTTATATTTCATTTTTCCAATCAGTTCTCATTATCTCGAAAAGTTTAGATATATAAGACTATAAAGAAGACGATATAATGGTATACTTCGAAATAAATAGTATTTAGTAATTCATCACGTAACTACCCACTTTTAAATAAGGTTACCAAGAAAAAGATGAAAATAGATTAATAAGAAATAAATATCATTTATTGATTTATTATTTTGCTATTACATTTCAAGTATTATATAATATTTAATAAGGCTTTTATTAATCGGAAACAAAATGAAAAAAAAAATTACAAGGTATGCGTACAACAAATTTCAAATAAGAACACAAAGAAAATGGTGAAATTTTTATACGTTTATAGCCACGAAATGACCCTAAAAAATAAAATACTATTTTTTGACCATTATAAAATTTTAAAATATTAGATATTTCTCACTTAATCTGAAAAAGAAAAAGAAAGTTGATTTCTCCAGGTCCTGAAAATACTAGTTAAGAAATTAGATTGTCATACATTTGTACAAATTGTTAGTTATAAAAACCCTTTTACGAATACTTCGCCCAAAAATGCGGGGTTGAAAAAGCCAATGTAAAAAGTAGAAGTATACCATAAACACCAGCTTTTACTCTCCCCGACTCCTTTCAATAAATGGATAGCATAATCTATGAATAATTCATTACCGTTTAATCTCCCTCATAATATTATTTGACATGATATTATTTGATATGAGCATCAATGTCAAATGTACCAAGAGCATTTGTGAACAAGGATCCTTCAATTGCAATGGCTACAACTAAAATTGAAACCAAAATGTAAAAATCCATACAGGTTTAAACATCCATCAAATTCACGAACATTAATTCAAAAGTACCAGCTCGATTATATCCTAACACAGAAATCCTATCTGGACCTAAGGAAAGAAAATACACATATTTAAAGACTGACGCAACAGCAAACTAATACCTACTTAAAAACAAAAAAAAAAAATCAACTCTGTGGTGAAGCCTTTGCAGGCTGGGAAGACTGAGAAGCAGGAGGTGCATCATAGCTTCCACGGGCATTACCACCTGAACTACCATCACCATATGCTGGAGGTTGCGAATAACCACCACCATAAGCAGCATTGTATTGTGGTTGGTGCTGTTGGCCATAGCCAGGTTGAGACACTGGTGCTGCTCCATAAGGCGGGGCACCATAGCCTGGCTGAGCTGTTGGGGCACCATAGCCAGATGATGGAGGTCGTTGTGCACCAGTATCAGGCTGAGCATAACCAGAATGAGCAGGTGGAGGCTGAGAAGGATATGATGGAGATGGTTGAGGATATGCTCCTTGGGCACTGGGTGACTGCTGGGCCTGCCCATACGGTGATTGACTGGTTGGAGGCTTTTGACCCTGCGGTGGTCCATAAAATGCCCCATAACCACCTTGAGACATCGGCGGCATAGCATACCCTGACTGGGTGGATCCCTGGGACGGGTAACTGGCATTAGGACTGGCCAGCTGACCAGTGCTATGTCCCTGCTGAACCATAGCAGATGACTGGGCGGGATGAGGTGCTTGATTAGCATCCCCCTGAGTCCCATATGAGGGGGTGTGACCATCTGGTGTTGGGTTGGAGACGTTACCATATCCGGATGTAGAATTATACCCTTGTTGATCATATCCTGGAATGGGGTTTAGCTGTGGCTGACCATACCCAGATTGAGGACCAGGTGCATGATACCCTCCATATCCATCCTGACCATAACCTTGTCCTTGGCTGTAACCAGAAGCTGGGGGCTGGTTGTAACCATAGACAGCATTGTCCTTAGGTGCCGCAGATCCTGCAGGAGCTTGCCGATGTTGTGGAGGAGGCTGTTGGCTGTAGTAATCATAGCCACCTCCCTGAGCTGTCTGTTGATTTGGTTGACCCATGGTTTGATCCCAACCAGTTGCATATCCACCAGATGTAGGTTGAGGATAGCCAGGGTAAGGTGGTTGACTCATGTTATATTGAGGTTGACCAGGGTATGAGCCAGGAGGCATGTAGCCATAACCAGGTTGCTGCATAGGTGCACCAGGTGGAGCCCAACTTGTTGGAGGCCGAGCTTGATAACCTTGCTGAGAAAATCCACCCATTGCTGGATTTCTAAGACGGTTCTGCATAAGTTGTTATGTTAAATGAACCACAGATAACTCACCCAATGCATACAGGTACAACAAGTGAAATACATACTACCAGATAGTTTGCAGCAGATAAACACAATACCAACAAATGTACCAAATGATATATCATTAAACAATATATGCATATATGATAACAGCATTAAACTGAGTTAAGACACCTACATACCGTACTGGTCGGTGGTGACTGATTTAAACCCCGCAAAAGCCCATCATCACCCTAATCCGAACCGAATGGGTAGAAAAGAAAATTTCAAGTACCACACAGGTTCCAAATATAAAGCATGACAGAGTAAGCCTATTGCTATCAAAGGCAATGGGCGTAGAATACTCACACGAGACGTATACAGTAATTCCATGTAACAGAAGTAAACTGTTTGACAGCACTCACTATTGCAAATCTAATATTTTATGATGCTATCAGAATTAATTAATAACTATCAGCAAATGAGTAAAATTATAAAATAAAATCACTATTATGTGATTTCATCTCTTAATACAATCTTAAAGCAGTCTTAAGCCCTTGAATCTCTATCATCAAGAGTAAGCCCTTTTCTAGAAAATATAGGACATTTATCAGAATGAGAGTTTAGAACCATACCAGAAGAATGAGGAAACACCAACATAAACAGTTCCATGTTGGTGTCACCAACAGCCCAATACCCACTATCCTACAATGCCTGATAACAATATCAGTTATGAGATATTAGAGGCAACCAGCACAGACCTTTTTTTACCAAAAGAATATGCTGCAATCCCAGAGACTAACAATTATATTCAACTAAATATGATACAACTGCTTAGTCAATGATATCCTCAATATTGCAGAAACTTTTAAGCTGCCTAAGTTACCTTCTTGCAAATCCTCATGCAGACCTGCCTCAAAAGAAACAAGTTCCCAGATATCCAGAAACAAGATATCCAAAAGTCCAATGTCAACATATGTATTAAGGCAATAATCAGTGAACTATCACCAAAATAATAACTCCTTGGGCTAACTTGATACCATATCATTAAATCTTCTATCCAACATCCATCCAAACTAAGATATAAATAAACCAATTGAAGGATTAAAAAAAAAAAAAGCCGGGAAAAGAACTGTGCACTGAGCACGCCAAAAGATCCTGCATAAACAGTCCACAGATGAAGAATGTGGAAGCATGGACGCCAATACAAAATACCAAGAAAGGAAGCATTATCCAATTCCATTATTAAAAGGTTCCTTCAAAGAAAAAGTGAAGCAATGGATGACTCCTGCACCCAGTTGTCATCGTGATCCAGGACAACTCATAATTGGCCAAGCTGCAGATGCAGATATATAGGCAAAGGATATAGGAAAGCGTATTTGGAAAGGATGATTCACAGGCGGTGTTCAATAAACTCGTGCCAGAAACAAGAGGCAGCAATATCATAATTTGCAGTTCAGCAAGCCAATTATAGTAGTAACATCAGTAAGTATTGTGAATCTATTCCAGGACTTCTCAAATCAAGACACTTTGAACAACTTATTCCAAAAGTAATGACCTAAGAAGCACAGCTTAAATTTGGGATTCAACAAACCAGAGAATATTTCTACATCAAACATACCCAAGTTAAATGAGATCAAATTGTCATACCAACTCCTCTACAGAAGTCAAGAATGTTCATCGATAACATTCACAGCAAGTGAAAGTTAAAGAAAGGAGGCCATGGGTAGATTGGCAGAATAATTGCAGTAGATAGACAACCACAGGCCAAGAAACCAACAACACCACAAATACACAACTAAAAATTAGTTATTTAACTACCTTAACTATATAAGATGATAACTCCACGTGATGAAGCAACAAAAGAAGGTTGCCAGAGCAACATGCAGCTTCCAGGCTCTCAGAAAGACACCAACAAATTCCACAAGAAAATAAAGTTCATAATCATGCTAATTGCTCTAAATAAGCAGTGTTATCATCTCTTTTTCACTTTCTAATAGTCAGGAATTAGTACAAACTCTGAAGCAATTTAAACATAATAAGAAACAAGAAACAAAAATCAGATCACAGAATAACCAGATTAGGATATAAGACTATCAGAACATTAGAAGAATGGAACAAACAACGAGAAGTAATATCCACAATTTACGCTAATACCAAACTAAGGCTCACTCACCAGGAGAAGCTAAAAAATATAGATTAACACCAAATCAATCCTTCATAGGATACATATTATCTAAGTAATTATATCCCACAGAAAACGGAAATTCCCCAGCCAGAGACATGTTTCACAATTACAGAAAAACATACCTCGCTAATAACTTCATTGACCAACTGTTTTGCAGCCTCAATCTGTTCACTGGAGCCATCAATTTGCACTGTCCTCTCAGTTGATGTATCACCTGGGGGCAAATGTAAAGGTATCACCTGTAGAAATATGAAAAGACCACAAGAGTGAGAATGGTTTAAGCAGTTTTTTCCCCAACTGAATGCAACAGTTGCATTCTGCATGTAACAGAACATCAAATTGAAGCTGAAAACTCCTAAGAAACCAACAGCATTCAACCATGGTTGAACTCAAAAATAACAGAACAGGAACACACCTGAATGCGAGCACCTGATGCTGCTTGCATACTTTTTATGGTTTCACCTCCTTTACCAATAACAAGGCCAACCTGGAAATAGGTGATACAGGTCATATAAAGACCATCATCAAGAGAGAGCCCCCAGGTCAATATCCAATCACCTTTAACAGTATTTTACCTTGTTGTTAGGGACTTTCATAGCAAATTGCTCTGCTCCAGAGAGTTGTCCAGTTATCCTTCGAGAAACTATGCCAGAACCACCTGAATCAGCCTGTTGTAGAACCAAATTAATGTATTAACACTCTGAACAGCTGACAATGTCAAAGCTAAATACATGTCGATGGCATTAAGAATTTTTTCATCCAAGTCTACGCTACTTCAAGCTAATACACTATCTCACAGAAGATAACAAACTAGTACCTCAGCAAGAACATCTTTAATCAACTGCTCAGCCTTTGCAATCTGCTCTGCGGTACCCATCAGTTCAACACCCCTGGTCAGAGAATTAGGATCAGCATCAACGTCCCTGGTGACCTGAATCTTGGCTCCTGACAGTAGTTGAAGAGACTTGATAGTCTCCCCGCCTTTACCAATAATCACACCGACCCTTGCATTAGGTATTTCAATCTTCTTACTTGGACCCGGGTAGCCATACGAACCCATCACTGGCGGAGTAACACCAACACTAATTGGCCTCTGACCTAAATCTGCACGCAACCAAAATCCTGTCAGCTTAGAGACATAGTCTCCAAAATCCCAAGCAAATTTCAAGATAGATTTAAGCATAAATTTAATGAAACAAAAATAAGAACACGGTTCCTATTGGTAGATCAGGTTATTCTGGACAAATTAAAATGTAAAGAATGAAGGAAAGAAGGACATGAACAAATCATTTAAACTATTAAAATGCATATTTATTTTCAAATGTCATAAAGTATGTTCAAGTACAAATAATTTTTCTAAAAAAATAAACATAAATCATATTAGTACAATAATATACCTCCTCCTTCAATATCTTTTATTAAAAAATAAAAAAATAATAGTGAATTGATGCTTGAGAAATTTCTATCTAAATTGGTAAGAACAAATTAGATATCTATGAAAAGTAAAGGAAAATAAGACTGATATTCATACAAATTGATAATTCAATTAACATTTAAATTAAATTTATCATAAAAAATAATAACTCAACTTATACAAATTAAATTAATTTGATTGCTGTTGTTATTTTTGTGTGTGTGTTGGGGGGGGGGGGGGGGGCATGGCCCCGCCATCTCCTTCATAAGGTCCGCCACTGCCCATATGCATAACAATACAAATTTTACTACTAAATAAGCCCCAAAAAGATTGAATAAATATAATGACATTCAGGGGTCAGCACTACAGAAACTTCAGCCTTCCTCGAATCAAAGTCACTCACGGTTTTGCAAAATCATAAAACTATCAGAATTATTCACCTCCCACACAAGTTATACAAACGTATACAGTTAGAACCCTAGCATTTTAATAGAGAGCTACACACAGTTTGCACTTTACGAACAAGCACAAGTACCCATATGAATATACACACATAAACGTAGACATACACGTGTATAATATGCTTCGGGCTAAATAATAATAGGATAAAACAATAAAAATAAGGACATGATGAAATAAAATAACAGGAAATAAATTTTCGAGAGATAAAGGGGGCTTTACTGTCGTTGGAATCCCCGTCATCGACGCGAGGCCTCTTGACGGCCTCGGCGTTGTTGACAAGGCGAGCGGCGATCTCCTGCGCCTTCTGCTTAGCCAGCTGGATCTCGTCCATGGGAGGCGGCATGCTGTTGTAGGTCGGCGGTATAGCCGAGGCATCGGGCGGAGAATGAGAAGAGATCGGCAAGGAGAATCCCGTCTGCCGCCTACCAGCTGAAGCCGGCGACGGCAAGTTGTCCTCATACTTCCTCTTATTCATCGCCGATTCCGAACCGTACTGCGTCTCTTCCGCCATCTGTGTGTGTATATGTATATCTATATAGATGTATGTATAGGTAGAGAGAGAAAGATAGGGTTGCGGAAAACCCTAGATAGAGAATGCCGAGTGCGACAGAAGAGACAGCCTTCAGATATTATGGGAAAATTATTATGCTTCTGTAGTTTATGCCGTACCATAAATTTGGAAAAATAAATTTCAAGGATCTAATATATAAGATATTTGATATTTAATCCGTTAATTTTTATGGCACTGAGTGAATGAATAATATGAAATGTTATTAAAAAAAATTATAAGCTGAGTTTTTTTTTTTTTTTTTTTTTTTTGCGCTGGGCAAGTTTAAGGATTTTTTATGTCATAGATTCATGGCAATAAGCAGATCATTCCTTTCTCTCCATAAAAGTTGTATCTTTCTTTGGTTCTATCATTATTCTCCTTATGAATTATTTTGCCCAAAGCAGATTTGAGAAGGTTACAATTTTGTAAAATTAAATCGCCCAAAATAATAGACAAATTAATAGTTTCGATTGTTTCAATTTTTTGGACAATTTTATATGGTTTTGACAGTTTTAGATTTTGATTTTGTTATATTTAAAATTTAATTACGTAAGATAATCATATTTTAACAATATTTTTCTAAATTCCCAAAATACTTGTAAGTATGATAATCCAATAAAAAAAAAGATACTAATCAAAAAATCCCGACAATACTAGCAAATCCAATGTTTGATATACAAAAGGTTCCAAGTCCTCGCATTTGTCATATATCCTTTTTTTAAATATTATTAGCATATAAATATGTTTATACTATATTATAAAGCAAACCCCAATATATACCATGTTGTCACATAGCATTGTTATATTGCTGCCACGTGTTCACTACTTAACAATGTTAAAAAATATCCTTTTTTTTTATTTTTCATAGATATCCTTTCTTTTCTAGAATATTTGCTTTTTCATTATATTTGATTTTTCAACTTAATTTCTCGGTAATTATAGAATCCTAACTCTTTCGATTTTCAAAGTTGTAAATATATATGGATACTGCAGGTTTGTTGCTTAAATTATGCAATCAACTAAATCATTTAATCGTTGTTCAATTCGATTTTTTCCCTTTTCATGCACTAAAAAATCTTTCTTTTCTCTTTTTCATTTATTATTTATACTTAGTTAATAGCCTAAAATTATGGATAAGTCATTATTTTAGTGTCATGTTCAAGCTTATAAATTTCAATCCCACACATGACAGCACATATTCGCTTTCTTTTTATTTTAAATACTCGCAATTTGATTGATTCCTATTTTATCACCACAATTTCTCCATGATTCCAAATTGTAATGCAAATTTCAAAATTGTGCATATTTAGGATAATCACATATATGTTGCCAATTTTTGTTATATATATTTCGATTAACACACTAATTGCTGTCGTAATCATTGCTGATTATGTGTTTTCCTTATGTTAAACCCTTTTGTACATATGTATTCTTATTGTTATGCCACTGTATTTCACTACCTTTTATTATCACTATTACTTTTGCATTGATATATGGCTTTTCAGCAGTAGAGGTACGAAAAAAATTTATTTATTATTCTGCTATTCTACACATCTATTTAAATATTAGTTGCTTATATGTGGTTTGAGTTATGCTTATTCATATCTGTTATGGTATTTTTATCTCGATTTTTGTCTTTTATTCATGTTTTTGTTATTCATTTAATCTTTCCATCTAAAAATACATTTTTTAATGTTTTTTTATAATGCTATCTTAATTATTGTTAGCATGTTATTCTTTTACATTCTGTTAGTATGTTGCTTCTTTTTTAATAAACCGATATAGAACTTATGATAATTTATTATATTTAATATTAAATATATTTTTAGAAAATGGAAGCAAACCTTCCTTCTATTTTAAGAAGAATATATGAAATCAGAATATTTTTCAAAATCCTTTTTTTAGTTTGTAATAATTTTATACCCTAAATGTAATTCTATCAATTGACAAATATATATGAACTTAATACTTAAAATGTTATGATGTACATATATTACAGCTTATTCATTATATGTTATTTAAATCATAGTGACATAGTTAACTTCTATTTGCTTTGGTAAAATATAGCAAGTTATTATAAATCATATGGAAATGTTGGTTTTAATAGTGCCCAACTATATGCAGTAATGAATTTTTTCCACCATGTGGTTGCAAATCTCTTTATTAAGTAGGTCTAATTTTTTTTCCTAATACAACGTTGCATTAGTAACTGCATGTGCATTAATTTTTTTTCCCAATACAATGTTATATTATTAAACATGTATATATATATATATATTACTATTTTTTAATCTATTAAAATTATTTCATATAATTTATTTGAAATATTTAGATGGATAAAACACTAAATATTTCTAATATATCAACCTACGTATAACACATCCTATGCAATCGCACGGGTGACATACTAACAATATATACATATATGTGACAAGCGGTTCGGTGTGAATAACGATTTTCACTTCCCAAACCAAAAAACAAACCGCCCATCTGATTTTAAAAAATAAAACCATGATCAGTAAAACCAATTAAAAAAACCATTGATTTATGGTTGACTTGATTCAACTAAAACGGTTTTTGCGATTTTTTCGATTTTATGTACACCCCTACCCCGTTGTTTTGTTTAATTATAAAGGCATCACAAATAGGTCTCTAATTTTTAATTTGGTGCAATTTTATCTATGCATAAGAATGACAAATGATACTCTGCGAGGTATTCAATTATAAAGGCATCACAAATAGTTTCCTAATTTTTAGTCTGGCGCGATATATATATATATATATATTTTTGCTAGTTAAGTTGTAAGCTTTCATTAACTGCAAAAATGATGCCAATTACAAAAGTAAACAAGTAATATAGCCATTACCTATCATTCTACACAAAAATTTATGTTCATCATCAAAAGCCATTCTACTAAATACAACCATTTCAACTTGTGTTTAACATAAAAAATTATTCTACGACAAATTTGATCATCAGTAGAAGCACCTCCACGGTATATCCTGAGGTTGCTTTCATTCCACACGTGATACATAAAAGCATTGAAAAATAGTTCGATGGCTCTCACAGAAGCAGAAAAGAGGATCTAAATTAATTCCCCAAGAAAGCAATCTATCTCTAGTAGGTAGTCTATCTCTCCAAAACATCCAAAAACACAACGGCATGCTTAGGAGTCAGGAGTTTGATGCTTGAACCAAATGAGTTTGTGCCAATTAACCTTTGGTTTCTTCTCCCGAATAGCCTTCCATCATTCCTGGCTAACTGTGGATTAATCCCCCTAAGAAATTCCTCAACAACACTAAAGACAGGATTGGTAGTATCCTGGTTTTATCTCCCATCAGTAATAAACTTTGAGACCTTATCTATGCCTAAGAATGGCAAATGTCACTCTTCCTTACCCCGCTCCACGAGTACTACAGGGATTGGGATAGAAGGGTGAGCAGGAGTAGACATTTATTAACCCCCACTCCATCTCACCTCCTCCGATATATTCCCATTGGTGCTAAAGATTTTGGAGAATGTTTTGAAGGATTCTGGGCTTACGGAACACAAACGTTTTGGGTGGTAAAAATATTATTATGCAATTTTAAAAACCAAAGTTTAAATCTCCTTAGCAACCCTTTTGTTATGTACTTGGATTAAGATTTATTTATGGGTTACTATTTTAACAAATAAGGTCATTAATCCAATGTTCCCCTATTGCCTAGTCCTATTCCTATTGACCTTATTTATAAATGTTTTATAAAAGTGAGACAGGGTTTCTTCATTTAGCAGGATCACAGATGGTACCAGACATTTAGCTGAATACCAAATGTAAGACAAGGGAAGGGACAAGGGTTTTTTCGACCAGGTGAAAGGTAGAGAAGTTTGTAAGCCCCATCTCTATCCCGCTCCATTGTCAACACTATTAGCTACACTTGCTTATAATTTTTGAGTTAAACAATGACAACTTTTCCTCATCGTGTGTAACAAATATTGAAAATTTTCATTTGTCCTTTTTGAAATTAGATTGGAGACCGATTTGAATTGATTTTTTTTTTCTTTATTGAATTGACTATCGTAGAACTCAAGTTGAACTTTATCAGAAATTGAATTTTCAGAAAGAAGTACTCAAGAGTTGTAAAACAAAATATTATTTATGAGCCAATTCACACATGCCCTAAGTTTGTCAAACATAATTATCCACATAAGAATGCTAAGATTTAAGGTTTCTTATGCTTTCTTCTAGAGATAAGCAAGAGTTTTTGAGAGACTGTTCAGCATTTGCTTATTTGATTATAGTAAAGTTACTCCTCGCAGAGAGTTGGTCTGGAACATCCTTGTGTCATGTCACCTACGAAACTTTCTTTGACAAAAGTCATTACAATTTTCTAAGAAGCTACAAAGCCATCATTACATCATCTTCCAGTGATGGAAGCTCCAAAAGATTTTCCCATCTCCTTAGATCACATAGCAGTATAAGACCCAGTTCGAATTGGCTTCTTTTTCATTAAAAGAATATATTTATTTTGCAATAAATATTTAGATTGATTTAAGAAGAAGCCAAAACTCCATAAAATTCAATTTCAGCCTTTTCCAATTTGAAGATGGTAATGGGTAAGCGCCGTGTATTACTACTATGGTGGTGAAAAAACAAATTGAACTGACCCAACAAAACAAAAGAAAAAAGGCACCTGAAATGATATTCTAACATCCCAAAAATTAAAAAATAAAAATAAAAATTCTGGTCTCATTCTTATTGAGCTGGAAATTTAACATAACCCATAGCAGCACCATGTTAGAGCACTAAAAGATAACATACATGAGCATACAAAGTTCCATGCAAGCAAATATAAATGGTCCCATGGCACGTAGCTAGGGAAAAAGCTACAATCCTTTAGTTTATTTGCCATAAGCTTGCAGAAAAATCTGCCATGCAGCGCGTGCTCCTTATTTAGTCCACCAAATAAGAAAATCTTTGCGCCTGTTGATCTTCTTCTGCAACTGAAGAAGTCCATAGAGGAGGGCCTCAGCTGTGGGTGGGCAACCTGGAACGTAAATGTCGACTGGTACAATACGGTCACAGCCCCGGACAACAGAGTAGGAGTAATGGTAATAACCACCACCATTTGCACAGCTTCCCATAGATATGACCCACCTAGGCTCCGGCATTTGATCATAGACTCTGCAACATAATTTCAGTGTTAATTATCACTGAAGTTCAAGGTTTGAGTTGCCATGAACTCACATTGCAGGCAATCTTTATACATTACTATTTTTTCTTTCTATTTTTGTCAATACAATAGAAAAAGTGGGGGAATGCGGGAGTTGGGGTGAGATCTGCAAGGTAAGAAAAATTTTGTTTCCTACTAGTTACTAGCATTTATCTTCAAAGTGCAGCGCACCCAAATCCAGACCACATTATCCACAGATAATAATGAATCACCAGTCCAAAGCCATTAAATTATCCCACAGGATATGAAGTCCTGCTGTAGCTTTCAAATATATACATAATAACTTGCTCAGTTGCTCATAATGGACATCCAAAAGTGGTCATGTGAGAAATTCAATATGTAGCACAAGGTGCAAAACACAATTTGATGCAGATCACAAGATGCACAACACAACACATTAACATAATGCGGGAGAATTCCATCATCCAGTTTGATGCCTAGCAAATAACCCATATTTAGTGGTTCAGAGCAGAAACATTGCAATACAGACAAGATCAAAAGACTTGTGCTAAAAAGTGAAATTTTTTGGCTCCATTCAGAAATTCACTAGCATTTCATTCTCATCCTCGCACTTTTTTCTTTTTCGGGTGACCAAAAGGACAACTGATTGCAAGTGGAGCTCTGCCAAGCTCAGCTAATTTGAGGAAGAGGAGGAAGAAATATTTTAAGATTGGGTGGTTGGATCTAGCATTTGTCTTACAAGTCTTTTCATCTTTAACTAAAAACTTCGTTTCTGAAAAGTAATTCATTTTCTGAAGCTAACAATTAGAGTCTACCCTTCCAGTCTTTCCATCCAGTCTCCATGTAATAAGACAAGATTAACCAGGTTGTCTTCAGATGAACTCCCTCCACCCTTATCTCTCCCCCCTACATGTTATAAAGTGTTCCAAGATCTAAAACATGAAAGTGACATGACTAGTTGAGCCACATATGGGACTCCTTATTGGATTGCAGTTGAACTTTCAAGTGATACGGGAAGAAAGTAATCACAAGGAGATCAAGTTTGGAATTTTATTTTTGTTAGCACTTATTACATTACTAATTTTTTGAAATATGGACCTTAGCATTTTATTGGCCAATTGCATATACGATAGAACCCAACAGAGAAAGACAATTACACCCCTCCCATTGATTACTGCAAAAGTTTGCAAAAAGGAGTTCACAGTCTTTCTACAGTAGCACTTCTTTTGGTAGCTGAGCATATGAATTCTAATAGAGCACGAAATGGCACACAACAATTTGATTACAAAAGAAATGGATAAGCATCGATCATTTAAATCTTTTACTAATTATTAACATGTTCCAAGCAAATGCGGGTAACATAAAGCCAAGAAACAAGAAAAAATTTGAAGAGATGGGAAGGAGTGGGGAAGCATGTGTTTTGAAAACCTTTATATCCCACAATCCCTGATAACCTTAAATTGCATAAAGAAAAAAGGAAGTGAATGAAATTTGCTCCCACAAACATGCAAGTTAGCCATCTTCCCATTCTTTCCCAATTATAAATTCATACGTAATTAGTTGAAAGGGGAATGAAAAACAAGAACCAATGATGACGATCCCTCCCTCGCATGCATGTTGCTATGGAAGGCAGAGAAGAAATTTTACCAAAGTGGCCTGCATAACAAAAATATAGGGGATATTGGCTCACTACGCTCTGTTCTTCAGTATTGCTAGATTACAGTTTACCAAAATCATCACTTTCGTGTATATGAATTTTATTTTTATTATTTCAAAGAATGATATTCTTCCAATATTGTCTGATTTTGCTTCATGGATTCAAGATTTTCACACAGAGTCAAAAGATTTAAGGGTCTAAGCAGCTGTGGAAATTGATGTCATTCGAAGAGATTGCTCAAGCAAGAGGAGCTCCAGACATGTATTTCAGCAAGCATGTCCACCTAGCCAACTATAGATAATTCTACAAGAAACTGAATTAGAGATTAGTTCATTACCTTCAAGCTACATAGCCTACACTCATAAGATCAGTACCATCACAAAGCTTCTCTAACATTGAGCTATACTCATAACCTCAGTAAACATCACAAATCGACACTAAAAGCTACAAAAGACGACCCCCTCCAGGCTGCTAGAGTGGAAAGGGAAACTTTTTTATATTACATCAATATGACCTAATCCAAGAAAGTAATTACACTGCATGAAAGGCAAAATAATGATAAACCCATCAAACAAGGGATATACATGTTGAAACATGAGGTAAGTGCAAAGGGATGGCCAATAAAGCATACCACTGAATGCTCTTGTCATTACCACTAAATTTTCTCGAGTGAAACACAAACTTCTATAGAGTACTTTGTAATAATTTTCCTCACATCGTTTAAAATTTTCAACTTTTTTTTCCTTAGCTAAAGGCAAAATTATGATAACAACATGAAATACCAAATGGAAATCAAAGGAGCCAACACATTATTGATGGTATCCTGAAGAGGTTACTTGAACTTGGAATAATTGACCCATACACAAAATCTAATACTACCAAGGAAGTTAATTTCTTCCCATCTTCACTAAAGAAATCTGCCTCAACCTTCCCAACATTTCTGTAACATATTCCCTCAATGACCCTATTTATGTCCTCTATTTCCACCAATAGCATTTTAATACCTAATCTGACAAAGCAACTAAAAATCTTACCCCGCAGAAAAAAAAAAATAGATAAACACAATTTCAGTACAAAAACAAATTGAACTCTCAGTGTAGCTGAGACCAAACTTCATCTACACAAACAAATACTGATATAATTACAACTATAGATGAAATCAATTGAAATATCCCAAAATTTTGACTTCATAATTCCTAAATCACTTCATCGCTGAATGACCCCTCTTCCAATTACCCTTTTCTCCACTGGGTCTAACTACTAAATCCCTAAATTCATATCTTACCTATGCACAGACCAAAGCAATTGCACATTATCCAGTGCATGTAAACTCCCATTAATAGATAAAATACGCTAACACCTAGTGACCCCAGCAAACAGCACAATATCGGGAAGGTAGCTGTTTGCAGCCTTACTGTTGTTGGCATAGAGTTTATGTGCAAGACTTCAACCGACACCAGTAACCTCGAACCAAGCATGACCCAAAACAATATACACAAAACCCTATTTTTCCAGTGCACTATGAATTGAAAATAGAAACCCTAATTAAGCCGGCAGTAAATAGAAATCATTAAAATTCAAATTCAACCCACTACAAATCAAATCAGATTCACCAAAACAAGCAAATTTAAGAAAAGAAAAACATATAAATCCACTTCCACATATATCTATACATACAGAAAAATTATATAACACACAAAACACGCATGTACATAGGTGAAATGGAATCGAAGAGGGCATACTTGCGAAGAGCAGGGGCCATCTTATTGGTGAGGGTGCCAGCAACAATCATACAATCAGACTGCCTGGGGCTGGGCCTGAAGATGATCCCAAATCGATCCAAGTCATAGCGAGCAGCCCCGGTGTGCATCATTTCCACGGCGCAGCAGGCCAGCCCGAAAGTCATGGGCCAGATGGACCCACGCCTGGCCCAGTTCATCAGATCGTCCACTTTCGATATCACGTACTCCGCTGCCTTCGGCAACCCCGTCCCCGACGAGGTCGACGGCGGCGGGGCACGCGCGTAGGCCGTCGGGGCCGACTGCTGTTGCTGGGCGAGGGACGGGAGGGTCGTGTGGATCGCTGCCGCCCGTTGAAACGACGCCGTAAAAGGGACGCGCTGGGCGTTTCGTGCTAGCAGAGCCATTTTCTTGGAGAGGTTTGCTTTTGGGTCTGCGTATTAGTTTCGATCGCGGACGCGAAATGCGATGAATTCGAGGAAGAAGAAACGGAGGGGTTTTCGTATTAAGGAGAAGTTGAAGTGGGTCGGTTTTGTAAATATTCGTATTTGTTCTGCCACGTAGGCAAAATACAAATTCGATCGTGGAGTCCCAAGTGTCGACTCGGCTTCCACCTCCACTTGTCCAAGGTTTTCGCTACTTGTGTCGTGGGTTAGTAATTTAAATTTTTTTTTAAAATTAAAATTTTTAACTTTTTAAAAAAATTATTTTTTAAAAATTATTAAAAAAATACTTAAAAAAAAGTCAATCCAACCAAGTCTTAACTAACCCACGACACAAGTAGCGAAAACCTTGGACAAGTGGAGGTGGAAGCCGAGTAAATTTTAATTTTTTTAAAATTAAATTAAATAATTATTGTAAATTTAATGTAGTTTTTTTCAAAAAAAAAAAAGTATTTTTTCATTAAAAAAAATTAATCCAAACAGGCTCTTACATTGCAACAGTCGTAGGTCAGTCTATTGTTCTTGTTTTCTTTTTTACTTTTTTCTTGTAAGTTTTGAGTTTTTTGTGTGTTTTTTCTTTTACTTATATAGTTTTTTTATTTTTTGTATATTATGATTTTATTGTGTATAATACTTTTAGTTTTTTTTTTTTTATACCATAAAGTCTGTCAAGCCTTATGGATTATTTTTTATTTTAGTCAAGACCTTCCTTCATCTTATGAAATTACCTCCTCTTAATGTCCAATATTGGTTGTGTAACTTAGCATGTTCATTATGCCAACTGCATAGCAAATTGGATGACTCATAGGAGGATGATAGGTTCTTTCATTTTTTGCTAGGACTTGTGCTCTATTTTTTTTTTTTGTCGGAAACTTGTGCTCTATTTTTAAAATTATGTTGTGTTGTTAATGAGAACTTTGATCTTTTTGCACTTATGTTATTTTTTTTTCTTTTTGTACTTATGTTGATGCCTATATAAAATATTTTCTTATTCATGACAAAAAAGAAAAAATAATAAAGTAACACGTTGTTATTATTAAATGCCCCAAATTTAATTTATTTGTATGTAACTCATGTCATATAGAGCATTTCTTAATGTCAAAATTATTTATTATTAATGATAAAGTTTTTCAAACACTACAGTTTATAAGAGGAGAAAATATAAATTTGTTTAGTTTATAAGAGGATACAATATAAATTTGTTTTGTACAATATATTTTTTCTAAATTTTTTACAGTAAGTAATTTTTTTGTGAATAGTATACTATAATCAATTAAATAAAACATTTGAATTGATGAGGTAAAAACAAAAAAGAATAGCCTCATTTGTGAGAATAAAACCAATAAAAATAAATAATGCATTTATTAAAACTTAACTCGTTTAATAACTATATTCTTTTTATGAGAGATGGGAATAAAAGGGCTAATAATGCATTTAATGAAACATAACTCATTTTTAGGGGAGAACAACTCACAAAATTAGGACATATGACATTAAAAAGACGATGAGCTTTATCTATATAACTATACTTATAGGTGTCCTTTATTACATATCATTTCATTCATCTTAATGAGTTGAAATATAACATTGAGTACATCACTATACCACCAAATTATAAATTTGGTGTAAATTTTATGTGGTTTGATGAATTTTTCGTTGTAATTTTTTTCAAAATCAAAGTTTACAAAATAAGCCTAGATTCACTAATATCACAGTGTTAAATAAGCATATGTGACATGTGAATTGGGATCTAAGAAAAACTTCTTTATATTGTGAATAGAATATTGAAAAATAAGATTGAAAGTAAATATTGACATGTATTCGAAAAGTAGGGAGAGTGATTTGAAATGAAGGAAAGTGGATTTTGGTCTTCTCTATAAACTTGGAAATTTTTTCAAACAATAGAGTTAATTGATATTAATAAAGGACTCGAGAAGACATTAGACTTGAAAATTCTATACTTTCTTATTGAAATCGACTCTTCAACAACTATGATATTTTAAAGGTGCACTTTCAATAAGCAACCCTCTTAAGATTCTTATATGATGAATGTTAGCAAATCTTACAAACACAAAAACTGAGTTTCAAATGGAGCATTCTCGCAAAGAGTCAAACAAATGTGTGGATTTACCTATAAACTATAGATTATATAGTCTACTCCTTACCTCTTGACTTCCACACAATTAAGAACATTCCACACCAATTGTTTCTTTTGTTGGTGAAGGACAAAGGATTGAAACACCTATAAAATGCTAGCCTTAGACATGAAAACACGAAAAAGAGAATCATAATGAAATGGTGTGTGCTTTGTAAAGTTGCGTAATTCTATGCTCAAGTTTGTATAAGGAGTAATGTTAACTCCAACAACTTTCTTATTTTTTTCCTACGTATATAGAGTTTTAAATAAGTTTTTATATTTAGGGACACGAAAAAGAGAATCATAATGAAATGGTGTGCTTTGTAAAGTTGCGTAATTCTATGCTCAAGTTTGTATAAGGAGTAATGTTAACTCCAACAACTTTCTTATTTTTTTTCCTACGTATATAGAGTTTTAAATAAGTTTTTATATTTAGGGGCTCTTCATTCTAATTTTTGCTCCAACAATCTCTCTATTCTTATTTTCAATAACTTCATATCTCAATTTCACTCCAACAAGGTCCTTACTTTCGTAATCCTATTTCTTCTTTTTTAATTCTTAGCATATAGAGAGACAAAAGTGGCTCGATAAATTTGTGCACCCACAAAAATAAAAAAGGAGCTCCCAACTTTAGGAGGTGGACATGAGAAGGTTGTTGGAGTAAATTTTTGAGATTTGGCTCCCTGAAATGGCTATGGGATCATTATAGGGAGCTTGTTGGAGATGACCTAAGAAATAGAGATGGATGTTGCGCCAAATAAAAATTATGGGAAATATATAACTCTTTAATGATATATATTTGCTTAATGTGCACAATATATAAATTTTTATAATCATACAAATAATAGTTTTTAGTATATGTTAATTTATTTTCATACTAAAAATTCTTATAGATCTGTCTACTATATCTATATATTAGCTATCTATTTCTATATATCCAACTTTGCCTATTATAATTTTACTTTGAATAATTCTTGTCAAGTATTACTCCAATATCAATTAAATCAATAATTAAGTGATAAAGTACATTAAAGGAAAAATAGTAGTTTTAGGGCTTCAATTTTGCAAAATATGGAGTTAAGGATTTAAACTTTAAAAGCTTTAATAGAAGGGGTTGAACTTATAAAAATATAAAATTTTACACAGTATCAACTAACGGTGTTAAATCTATGCTTAAGTGGCATTTATTTTTATTTTATATCTTGGTGAATTTTCCTACATGGCAATTTAACTCCGACATGGCATATGTAACACAAACTTATACATTCTAAGCTATTAAGTACAGGTGCACATATATAAATTTTTAAATCTTTTTCGTTCGCTATGAGAATATAAATTAACCTTCATTTTTTATTTTGCTTAATATAAAAAAATTATATATATATAAATATATTTAACGTTTAAAAAACTTTTAGTATTGTGCATTTTAAGTATTAAAAATAAAAAGTTTATAAAATTTACAATAAACCAACAAAAAGTTTGTAAATATATACTTATTTTATTAAAAATTAGAAATAGTAATATAATGACGCATCTATACTTCTAAAACCTTAGACATTTTGATGTCACAATCTAGAATGAGATTAGTTCATCACATTGCAATCTCAAACATTGTCTGTGTCTAATTTCGTCACACTTGAAATTTGAGCATTCGGGGCCTTATTAGAGCTTATACATCATCCTTTAAAAGATAAAGTTAGAGCAATCATCTCCTCTCCTACTTATCATTAGTGTTTAGCTAGAATAACTAATTGATTGCTTCATTTTTTTATTTTTTTATTTCTGGTTGAGAAACTAGGACCTTCCGGACAAAAAGCATACACTGTTTTTAGACATTAAGACCAACACAAATAAGGCACAAAAATAAACTTCATGCACTAAGTTTGATCCATCAAACAAACAGCTCTCAAAGGTTTACACAATCAAAAAGGAAAAAAAAAAAAAAAGAGTTTAACTTGAAAAGGAGAAGAAGTGATGTCGATTTCTGATGCCAAGTGCCAAGTGCTTCTTGATTACAAATTGAAAGAAGAGGGTTTAGTTTCGGGGCTATAGCGTTTTCGTTTTTTTCTTTTCCTTTTTTGGTCATTTTTTCTTTTTTAGGTTATATTTAATTTTGGTATATATTACGTGGATTTTGAGCCATGTTAGAAAATTCACATAAGATAGAAAAAAAAGGACAAAATGCCACAAAAGAAAATAAAATGTCACATAAGCAAAAGTTTAACATCATTACTTAACAATGTGTAAAAGCTAATTTTTTTGCAAGTTTAATCCGTACAAATAAAATTTTTAAAGTTCAAACCTTAAATCCATATTTTACAAAGTTAAAGCCCTAAATTTATCGTTTTTCCTATGTTAAAATAGTTATATTTTGTCCATTTTTCTACAGACCGTAATCCCAATATCAGCTAATGGCTATCCAAGGTTGCTTGCATCCCATCACCATCTACTTTGACTTTTCAAGATCTGATTGAACGAAAGTTTGGTTTATTTCACTTATTCTTCTTTTTTCTATTTATTTGCCTCCTTCGTACTTTCAATTGGGATTGTCTTCGTTCTTCCTTGTCTAACTTTGGATTGTACTTGATAGTAACATATGCATAGTGTGTTGTTGTTAATGTCTAGAAGAGAGGATAGTGGTAGATGACAAAAATTTCACAACATTTTGCAACAAGAATGCGATCATCGTTGACATATACTTTGATTAGCAGTGCTATAAATTATGTTGCCCAACCATACTATAGACTCTTTACCTTCAAATCCAACGCACCGCAGAAGTTATGTTAGGGCAACAATAGGTTGGATTATCATTTGAATCTAATCCAGTCAACGTTGACAATTATACGATTAGAAAATTTGATAGTTAAAATATAAATATGGGTTCGAAGAACCAAATAGATCAACTATAAGTACCTTTGAAATGTTTAGGTTCCATATGTAATTAAATATGTATATATGTACACACATAAACACTTGCATGTATGTCTTTGGTCTACGAAATTTCGTTCATATCTTAAGCTTAATTTAATTTTAATAATTTTCCAACAACTTTATCACGACTATAGACCTCATATTAAAGTTATTTTCTAAAGTCTAATCATTCACTTCACAAATATGCAAAATGTTTTTAGAGTTTATAACCATAGTAGTTAATTCTACAATGAGTCAAGGACAATGAGAACATTAATAACCTGTAAAATTAGAAGGCAAAAATGCGGCATGAGTCTTTGACATTAGTGTGATAGTAATTAAAGATGGTCCGACATGGTTTGGAGGAATGTTGAAGACTAAAGCACATGTATGCGTCATATGTGCTAAGCCAAGTGTGTAGGATATGTCATCTATTTAACGTGTTGAAGATCCATAATCAAGTCAACTTCCGTGAAGAGATATAAATGTCTTTTGACTAGTTGTTACGTCTAACCTTCTCCAAACTTATTTTCTTTGAGCGTATTTGTGAAGGTGATAAAGTTTATTCTTACTCAAAATCATAGTAAGAGACAGATACGATTGAAACTATCTAAATGGGACCCAACCTCGTCATGAGATTTGATATTCGGTCTTTAGGTGAACGATCCGGTTGATTGGGTCGTAAATCTAGCACAATGGACCTCTGGATCCAATTTATTTTTGACTAATATAACAACTCTAATGGTCTGTTTGGAATAGTCTTTTTTGAAATCTGAAATCTGATAAGTATGTTATCTAATAAGTATCTTATAAGAAATAAGTGCTTCAAGTAATAAGACTGTTTGGTCTAAAAGTCTTATTAACTTAATTTGAAATATTTAAAAAGCTGAACTAACCAAAATACCCTAAAATATCTAATAATGCCTTAAAACATGAGGGTATTGATGAAAAGAAAAGTTTCATTAAACTTTCAAAAATTTCAAGCATGTTCCAAATAAGATATAAGATGCATGAGTCTTGCTTAAATTTTTACACTACAAATAAGTTGTCTTAAAATAAGTATTTTATCATAAGTCTACAACAAACATGCTTTTTGACATAAGATATGAAATAAGATAAGATGCTTATGATAAGCTATAAACAAACACAGCATAAGTCTCCAACGACTTACCAAATGAAACGTAACGAAGCCACCACCTAATTTATTGAACATCATCATGTGAATGAAAAGTTTTTTTTTTTTTGTTTCCTTTTAGATCCTCTAAATCAAAGAGCACATTTCACATGCAAAGATAAGACAATTATATATATATATATATATATATATATATTTCCTTAGTAAGAAAGAATTATGAAAGCAAAAAGGGCGCAGGAGGAAAACAAAAGACCACAAAATTCAAATAATTTGTCCGTTACAAAACTCCCCAAACCTTCCCTCTCTTTTTACAACCTCAAACCTAGGGTTTCGAGAACCCATTTCCACGCAACCCTCAAGCTTTAAAACCCAAAAAGCACGCCATTAATCAACCCTTGAACCCTCTTCAACACACACGCAAAACACCTAAAAATCCATCATGAGCAAACAATTACATAGTTACGAGCCCATGTTGAAAGAATCAGTCAAGCACTTCATAGCTTCGTACTACTCAAACGGAGGAGAAGCTTCGAATTTTTCGGCTTTCGAGTCGATTTTCTTCCGTTTAATCCAAACAATGCCCGACCCGTCTCTCGAAATCACTTGGTTTTACTCTGCTGTTACTTCCCACGCCTCGAAATTGACCCCACTAACTACCCCTGCAGCTAAAATTCTGTTAGTGAAAGACTTGTTTCAGTTTTTAATATCGTGCTCTAACTCGAGTACTAGCGTTAGAAAGATTGTGATACTCGCCCCGGTTATATGTGAATTGTACCATATAATATGTGAATTTACAAATGATGAGCTGTGTTTGTTGAAAAGTGAGGTTGAGGATTTGGTTGACAAGATTGTTAGTTATGTTACTATATGCTGTGAGGATAATGAGAATGTAGATGAAGTTGATAATGTGGTGGTCTGTATAAAGGATTTGGTTCGTGTGTGGACACTCGATAGAGTTGCAGAGAGTTGTAAATTTGGGGATAATATGAGGGTGTTTTTTCCGGTTCTGAGTGGTGAGCTGAGAGAAGGGGTTCTAAGTAGGTCTAGAATTGAGGAATTAGCTGGCTTGGTGTTGTGTGAAGTGTTTTTTATGAGACTGTGCTTGAAGTTTGATTCAGTGGTTTTGAGAGAAGAGTTGCTCATTAATGCACAACACTGGGCTATTCACACCATCAAAGGGTTTCGAAATTATTACTTTTTAGGTAAGAATCACATCTTTATTACAGATGTTAGCTATTTGGTGACAAGTTTTTTTGGCTGTATTGTCTTTTGACTTGAAATAGGTATTGTGTCTCTGCTGTTGCTTCAATGGACCCTTATTATGCTTCAAAAAGGGTGAATTAGAAAGCTTTTTTACCATAGGATATAAGTATTGGTGGAATTTAATATGGTTTCACTAAGGTGGAGCAAGCATTTAATTATATGAATTTCTTTATAGCAATAAGAGTTTCCTACAAGTACAATAAGATTACATTTTTTGTATTTTTGTTGTTGATTTTAACTTCCATTAGTCTAGAAGCATGCAGGGATACAATGGAAAACTTCTGTATAAGATTTATGATGAACTACTCAATTTTGCTTGTTATGTGTTTTTGCAAAATATTCTAAAGATGGAGATGACGTTCAAATTGATGAGTGCCATCAGTCAATTATGAACTGTAACGCTCTAGTTGTGCTTACAAGTGTTTCTTGCTTTTCAATTGCAATAAATCACATTCTTTGAATTTTACCACTTTAGTAAAACTGTAATTAGTTTGAAGCTTTTAGTTTCTGGATTTCGAGCATCTAACTAGATTACAGTAATGTTGCTAAAGATTGTTATCTATCTTCATATTTTATATCACGGCGTTTACTGGTAAATGCAGTCCCAAGTAAGAGGTTGACTGTCGAGGTGTTCGTCTTTTTGATCTGCCATCACTATAGTCCGCCATCTATTCAGTCTATTCCATACTCCCAAACATGAGTATGCCACCTTCGCCTGAGAGCTACAACAGCTTCTTGAGAGAATCAATTGACCATTTCTAATCTAGGTTTCTCCAAACCAGTTCAGATCTTTCGGTTTCTGAGTATATATTCTTTAGATTGGTGGAAACTTGGACAACCCACCCCTTGAGATCATTTGGTACTATGCAGCAGTAAAACTTCATAGCATCAAGTCAACCACTCGAGATAAAATAATGATGGCTAAGTACTTGTATCAATTGTTAATTTCATGTTCAAGTGCCTGCTCTGCTTTGATGAAAGTTGCTGTCCTTGCTCCAGTCATTTATGTTTTGTACCGTTTACTGCTTGGGTTTTGGGGAAAGGATCTTTATTCACTTAGGGAGATTGAGGATTTAGTGGAAGCCGTTGCTTGTTACATCAACATCAACTGCACTAGCCATTTAGATAAAGGGGATCATGGTCAAGAGAATCTGATGGCTTGTTCAAGTGATTTGTTAAGGGTTTGGACAGTAGACCACATTGGGGCTGGTTATGATTTTGATGTTTGGGCTGAATTCTTTCCCTTTCTGAGCAATGAGGTTCAGCAAGAACTGAACAGGAGATGTGGTGTGGGATACCTGGCTGGGGCCCTGATGAATGAGATCTTCTTGGTAAGGCTGTCTCTGAAATTTGGTCTGAGGGATTACAACGAGGAGATGCAAAGGAATATCAAAATTTTGGCCATTCAAACAATTAAAGGGTTTTGTAGTTGTTACTTTTTGGGTGAGAATCCTTCTCTTTCACCTATATAATTCATGATGGGACTTTCATGCATTTAGGTATTTAAGATATATAATTGAATACTTGTTATTAGCAGGGTCACTTGAATTCAAATTTGATTGAACAATGGAAATTCTTTTCATGAATAATGTTCAATTCTTGGTTTGAGTCACATTTCTTGTCCAAATTCTAAGTAATTTCTTTGTACTAATTTGACAAGATAACTATTACTATGAGGTCTAGCAGCACTGTATTACATGCATGCTTGGTTCTATTTGATGCAACCACTATTAATCTAATGAATTGCCATGCACTTTATCAGTGAGATCTGACTATAATGACATTGTCATAAACCTATTGTAAATCTCATCTAAGATTCTTTTGTGCCTATGATGTGGATCAAGTATTATGAATTGTGTATCATCTTTATTTCTGTGTAATGTGGTGTCATATTTGCAACACCTGTGACTTGTTCTGCGATCCCACCCCTCTGCTGGCGTTCAATAAGACCTTTTAAATATTTTCATTTTCATTCTTGAATCAATGAATGCAGTAAAAATAGTTGATATATCAAAACCATTTAATAGTTGGGAAAGTAGACTAAAAAAGATGCATTGTCATTAAGGATAGAGAGAACAATAGGGAGACTGAACCATGGAAAGCAGCATTGACTAGTCTTTAAAAGTATCTACTTGGTTAAATAGACCTTAAAGAAGGTCAGTTTACCTCAATTCCCAACCGTTACATATTGAGGGAACACATTTATTCGCTCAGAAGTCATCGAATATTGTTTATGTTCTTCTTCTAGAATAAGAAATTATCTTTTTCTGTACTTGTTTAAGATCTCAGCAGTTCTTCATCCTCCTTTTCCTGACACATTTCCTAATTTCATGCTCTGCCTGTCAGATGGGCTTTTCAGGATGTTGCTAGAATCAAGTTTACCAGTTTCCACCCTGTTGGTGAGTATCAAATTTTACTTTGTATCTCACTTGAGATTTTCTGCTTCATTTTCAGCATCCATTTGTAAGGCATATTTTCCATACTGAAAACTGATAAATTGACTACAAGATGTTTTTGTTTGACTTATCAGAGAAAAGGTCTTGTTTGAACTGTTGGTATATATTATTCAAAGAGACTGGTACCACCAACCGGTCCATTTTATTTGCTGCTACTTTCTGGTCTTGGATCTGCGCATCCAATTATTCTACCATCATCAGAATAACAAAATTTGACAAGAAAACTAACCTTTGAATTTAATTTAATTTTACTATTTAAGGACTTAAAATTGAAAATTATTTTGTTTCTTTCTATTGTAGAGCTCTGAGGACACACTTATTCTGCAGAAAGTGTTGTATGATGCTGCAGTTTTGGTAGACTATTCATTTCTATTTTCTGGTAGATGGATCCAGTCACCTGACAAACTAAGGAGGTTGGCTTTGGTGTGGTCATTAGTTGCTGACAATGCCATTCAATTTGCAAGGTCTGAGTTAATAATAAGGCTGATATTTGAAGATTGCAAAATGGACTCCTACAGTAATCTAATGCTGAAATTTGGTGGCTACAGGAGAATGTATGATGAAGCCAGAGTCATTTCCTACGGACATGCGTTCTTGGAGTCTTCATTTCTGAATCAGTTAACCGTGTGGATAACTAATCAAACTAACATGGAAGAGAAACTTAAACCAAATATTTGCACGCCGAGAGCTCTTATCAGTGAGTTGTTTCTATTAAAGGCAGCAGTAGTTTCATAGTTCTCACAGATTCAGTTCCCCCAAAGAGCAGCCTCTCTGGTTGCAATTTATCTGTACCCATCTATCCTTTCGAATTTCTTGGTCTCATATGATGATTAGACTAATCTTATGATCTTATCACTTCATAATTTTTTAAATTAAAACCATTCACATCTTGTCGGTCGTGTAGCTTCCCTTGATCTTTTGTTATGCATGTGAAGATAGATAAGTTTTTAACTAAACAGAAGCTGCCTTGTTTGTTCCCACTTATTCATGTATGTTTGTTGTTGAATGTTTGGTGGTCTTTCTTGTTCTCTCTCCATAGAAATATCTAATCTGAAGTTATATGGATCGTAGGATGGCTACTAGCCCTAGAAGATCAGGGGCTTAGACTATTCAATGATGATGTTCTGAAGGTCCGTGCTAAAGCAGTCGTCAGCAATTGGGGACCGGAGCATGGGCTGCCTGAATTTAACCAACATGGTAAAATTCCACAAGAAAATATATGCTTTTACAATGAACATCATAAGGAAGGAGGACAGGAAGTCAACGGAGATCAAGAGATGATTGATTCATATGATGATGCGTGTCCTAATGGAGTTTCCTTGACAAATACAGCAACTAATGTGGGGAGGAAGCGCAAAGAAGGGAAAGAGGATGTCGGAGGTACAAGAGTCAAGTTATCCAAGTACAATTGCCATGAAACCTCCATTGAAGAAAATCTTTTGCCGTTTTCTCACGGTGACACAGTGAATGCTGGGAGCGGTTAAAGAACCGAGTGCAGTTCTAAGGTGTGAACGAAACCGCCAATTTCATCTCCGGTGGAAGTTACAAAGCTACTAGTATTTAGAACTTGTACCATCACATATTGATGAAAATTTCAAAAACATACATTCTAATAATAGGAGGCAAAAAAGAAAAAAGGGCAAAGTTTGTGGCCATGCTTCAGACTTTGCCTTGTTTTGATGGGAAAATTGGGCACTATCTATGTAAGCGGATGGTTTATTTTGTTAGAAGGAAATTTGTATGTAAATGAAATGAATCGGACATCATATGTATGTAACCTTGAAGCAATGCCGTATCTATACTTGTTGCTGTTAGGCCAATTTCAACAACTATCTTATTTTTTTCCTCTACATTTACACCTTGTTTGGATTGAGGGGGGAAATTTAATAAAGGAAAGAATAATAAAAGAAAGGAAAGGGAATGGGTTATTCCTGTTTGAATTGGGGTATTTTTATGAGGGAAAGGAATAAGATTGTGAGTATTTTGTGTTTGGATTAAGAAGGAAATGAAAAGAAATAATAGATTTTGTGTAAATAAAGAATATGAGGGACATGCTTTATTCTTTTCCTCCATTTTACTTCAATTTGAAGGGATTGAAAATAAAAAATTTTAGAGGATGAAGCTCATCCCCTCAAATCCACTCCTTTCTATCTACTCTCAAACTAGACAAGGAAAGGATTCCTGTAATCCCTCCGTTAACTTTTCCCTCCCTCCATTCCCCTCAATCTATTAGAGAATTTGTAGCATTTTCTATTGTATGGTGATTTTCTATTTTAATTTTATTCCAAATGGTTTCTATATATAAGCAACTCCTTTTAGGGAATTTTTATTATAGTTTCATTCCATCCGCATCTTTAATTCAAGAATTTCCTAACAACATCATAAATTATATCTTGTTTTAAGTTGTTAACTAAAGTATTTAGTTCATATACAAATTGATTCGAATTTGCTGCAACAATATAAAAGTTAATGAAAGTATGTAATTTCATTGAAAATTTAAGTAGAAAAATGAATATTGATTTCGACTAGATACCAATCTAACTTACTAACAACATATTAATTTGATTTAAAATTCTAAATTATTTAAAACAAAATATAATTTGTGATATCTTTAACTGTAAAGTTTAGTACTATTAAATTAAACATTAAAAAATTGGTAAGCACCAAACGATCAAGTAAATTTTTGTGCTACTGCGGTAACACCTTGGACCATGTTCTAAGGTATGGACACGCATGGTCAAACATCCTCCATGCTGGCTTAACTGGTTAGTGAAGTTGGACAGTATACTTGTAGTTCATCTCCAAGTTTTGGGCTGATGTTGGGCCTAGCCCTTGTTATGTAAAAGTTGCTGAGTTGTTGGGCTGGTATTGGGTTTACTCCTTCTGTTTGGGATGGCTTTTGGATTAGGCCATTTGCTTGCTTAGAGTTAGAGGTCTTTTCCATTATCAGAGTCCTTCGAGGAATCATATATAAAACAAACCAAATACAGCTTTATTTTTTAGAACTTAGAATCACTTGCACTTATTGTGGGAGATTAAATGGTGAGCCCACACCAATAAATTATTGGTTGAGATGGTAATAGCTTCACTTCCGTTAGGGGAAGGCCCAATATAACTTGAGAATATTTTAACTTAAAGCAGAAAAAGAATGGTAAGCTCATGACTGAATGGGTGGTTATTTTATTTTATTTTATTTTTTTCTTAAGCCGCAAGTTCAAGCTATATGAAGTTGCAATTTTCTTCTAGTCTATGCAATTTTATTTCGACCAGAAAAAATTGTTTGTTTTGTCATCATGAACTCTTTCGGCCGAAGCCCCATGAGATTAAAAATATAGATTTGAACACTCGGCCCATGACTCAACCTGCCTGAGGGCCTTCTTGTGTCCGGCCCAATGAACTGATGTAATGTAAACTGGGCTTGGCTTCAATGGGCCAGGATCGAGCTCATCAGGCTCTTTGCCTCTGGTGTGAGGAATTTTAATCACTTGAACAATGTTATTTGGGTTTGATCATAACTTCGTAACTCTTGATATTTAAGGAACAATATGACCAATTGAGAAGCATATAATAATACTCGAATGCTGAAAATTAACAAAGAAAACAACTCCCAATACAAGGAGTGAGATCGTAAAATCTATATAATCTATTCACTTAATTAAGATTATACCCAGCGATGTTTAAATTAAATTTGTGCTTTAGTTAGTTCAATGAATCAAATGCTTTAGTTGTTTTCCTTTCGCTAGAAGTATGACTTTACATGATCATTAATAGCGTATAATGCAATCTCACTAGTGAATGGTAGCAATTTGATAATGATATCTCATCATTCCAAGATCAATTTTTTTTACATGACAGACGTTTCCATCTTACGCTGTGAAAGCTTTCAAGCATTCAAATTTGTGAGCATGATTGGTTAAATTAAATTAAATTAAATAAAAAATAAGATACTAGATCCCTCTATAAAATAAAATAAAAAATAAATATACCAGATGTTTCTATTGGAGGCTTTTAATGTGCACATAACTCCATGTAAAGAGTTTGATACAGAGTCACGTGTAATTTATGTTATTAGCACCCGTAAAAGTGATGGCCCACCTTGTTCACCACCATAAGGGAAAATTATTTAAAGCAGTCTATTATTTATTCATTTGTTTCTTCATTCTCACAAATGTTATTGGTAGTGTATTTACATGGTGTATGTAATGTTCTGGCATTTACAGCTAGGGTTAGTTTATGTCTTACATAACTTCTGCTGCTACTTCATATTTTTCATCTTCCACCACCCCCCCCCCCTTCCTTCTTGACTTTAATAAGTCAATAAATATTTTGCTTGTTCGTAATAAAACCATAATCAATTGTTCAATTAATAAAATAAATCAAATTAATTATCATACTACTATCAAGTTTAGCGAGGTTTGCGATCCATAAGAAGGATTTTCCTATTTTTGTGTCATTATAATTAAAATTGGAGATCGATTATCAGAATAATAAATTTTTAATGATCTTGCATTCTCAATGACAAAATTCTTTTCACTAATCATTACCCGAATAAAATTCTAGATACAAGTGAGGGTTGAGAATTGAAGAAAGAATGAAGAGTTAGTCAATTAACATTTTTTTTTCTAAAATTAATTTTGAATTGAGAGATGAACAGTCATGATGATGATCTCTGAATGAAGAAGTAATGTTGACGGTAGAATTATAATGAGGGGCGTCGATCACGTGCGACGCGTCGTATTGCCCGGTGGTGGCAATTAAGTTTGACGTGAAGGCCACGAGAGACAGCCCTTTAGGATCATGAAACCACACCAACCAAGTCTCGCCAACCTGGTGGTAGTCATGAGCTACGCAACCTTCTTCACCCTTAAATGGGTTGCCTTGTGCACTCTTTCCTTCCTAATCACTCTCTCACTCTTGATCAAACATGATTTTGAGCACGTTTAAATTAACTTTTTCTAAAAATATTTTTTATATAATTTTTTTAAAAAGTTAAAATTTCTATCTTCTAATTAAGAAAAGTATTTTTTTTTCCTGAAAAGCAATCCAAATACACTATTGGAAGAATTAGAGAGTAGATCGAACGATTGATATTATTTTTCTAAGAGCGATGAACTAGGTTCGAATCTCATTAAGAATGAAAGTTAAGTTGGCAATGGGGGTTTGTATAAAAAAAAAGAAAAAAAAAACCCCATTAGAACCCTAATTATACTTTGGAACCCTAATTATGCTAACCCCACCCCACACCAATAACCACCTGTACACACCACACACACAACACGCACTCTCCGCCGACGCATTGCCCAACTCAAGTCTAGTTGTGTTTATTAATCTAGTCCTTTTTGTTTGATGTTCACTAATTTCTTTACAAGGACAAAAAAGTACTTAGGTAAGCCTTTGACAATGAAGCCATTGTGATTCAAGAAAATGACAAACACAGGATAAATTCATCTGTTGTACCAATACTAACTTAATTTTCCTCTTCAGAATTTTTTGCATAATTTGACATCATGTCAACATGGTTTATTTTAACTATTCAGTATAGTATATTTTAACTATATTTGATCATTATATATTAATATTTTAGAATTTTATACTTATATGTCAAAGTGAATTTACTATATATATGAAATTTGATAATACCAAATTAACATCAACATCTGAATGTAGCACAAGTAACACAATAATGTGTGTGTGTACACACATACATATATACATATATATATATATGTGTGTGTGTGTGTATGTATGTATATATATGTATGTATGTATGTATGTATATATATGTATGTATGTATATATATACATGTATGTTTGTATGCATGCATGCATGCATGCATGTATTGCTTAGAATGAGTGAATAGTACAGGGTGCCGACATTCGTCAGGCTCTGGGGGAAACCTTCACGTCAAACTCATGGGTAAACCAACAAAAAGTTGCTGGTAGGCGCGATGTCATCTTCATCTTACGCCAAGGTGAAAAGTCCCTGAAAATGATACTTATCCGACATTTTTGTATCCATGTACACTTGTATTCAATACCAAATTCTTTAATTGGTAAAATAAGTATGTTCAATTATATTTATTTACATGCGATTCGACTCTTCTGGTAGATTTTATTGCCTTTTACTAGCTCTTATATCTAACCATTCTTTGTTGCTTTTGTTCCTTCATGTTAATCCTTCTATTTTCTTTTATTTTTTAAAATTCGAATCACATGGTAGGCGAATTTTAAGTATGTGTTTGTTTGACCTTAATAAATTATAATTTTCAAGATTGTTCGATAACATTTTGAACTACTTCACTTAATTCCCGTAAGGCTTTTTTTTCCATATAATCCCATAATTGATTCTATGTATTTATATGTTAAGAATAGGCATTTAATAGTTGACATTTGTTAGAATTTCTTCTCACATAAAGAAGTCAATATATTTAATGTCACTTTATAAGATATTGAGCTACTCATAGTCTCACCTACCACTAATTGGTTCTAGGTTGGATGTTCAAAATTTTTAATATGCTATCAAAAAAATTGACCATGTGTAAAATCTTGGCTGCATGTGAAGGGGCATGTTAATATAATAAATAAATACACACCAATATCTTCTTTACAATTTTAACCACATGTAAGTATTCATCCACGTACAATCAATTCAAATCGAATCATATTTACTCATATAGTATTCATCCACATTTGAGTACATATATTCTTATTCATCAACGTATGACTCACCTTCCTTCACTAAAGGTCGCACGTTAGGAGGAGTGTTAAAAGTTTTTCAACGTACGACAATCAATAAATCTAATATTGCTTTATAAGAGTTTGGACTACTCCTTGTAGCACCAATTAATTTTAAGTTACAACCTCAAAATTCTTAACAACATTCATATACATGAAGATAAGTGGCCTTAGCAATTATAACCATTCTTCCAAAATAAGAAAAATTCTTAGAGACATTTTGAGCACATGCATATTTTAAAGCTTCTTAAAGATAAGAGAAGTAATTAGATTTAATTTTTAGCAACCTTGTATCATTTTCCTCTATACCAATCAAAACTAGGGATAGGGAAAAGGCAGTTAAAATTCTTAATTGGGGAGGTACATAGCTTTTGTCACAAAATAAAAATGGTCCCCTACTTGAAGAAGCCGCCAAAGCTAGTGGGAATTCTTCTTTCATAATTACACATTTTACTTGTTATATAAATAAATATGACTAAATGTCATCGTGACACATGCATTAATATGCCATTGCTCAGCAAATCACGCCACAAGATCAAAACTTGCTTTATCTACTTAATATATACATTATTAAACAACTAAAGATTTGCACGTTGACATTAGTAGATGGGGTCATTTTTATTTAGTGGACTAGTCAGCAAGTCAAATATAAAAAATAACTAGAGTATAATCTCGTTCGATGTACAAAAAAAAAAGAGTACTTGTAATATCTTTATTTATTGTTGATAGTCAATTATATTTTAAAAATTAATATAAATATAAAATAGAAATATATTTTGTAAAACTTAATACTTGGTAGATTTTTGATATTAATTATATTTTTAATGAGAGATTTTGTAGTAATTGAATATAGCATTTTATTGGAAAAATAAAATTAAAAATATGCATGGATATAGATAAAAATGGCATGGATATGTGCATTGATAGAAAAGACATATTTCATTGAATTAGGATACTATTTTGATGAAGAAAACTTATTTTAGGTGGAAAAAAATTACGCAACATGAGGACAAATAATATTAATTAATATGGTATGAAGTCCCTTTTATAATATAATATATAGATATGGGTGTGATACCTAGGGGTTAAATTCTTTCTTAACACTGGTACTTTTCAATAGCTAAAGGGTAAAATTCTATTTATTTATTTATACCACATCACATGATTGAGATCGGGAGAAAATAAAGAGAGAAAAAAAAAAGGAAAAAGAGAGGAGGGAAATTAAAACTCTAAGATTAATGATTGAGACTAATTTTTGTTGATGAGAAAGATGAACAGGATCTGAAAACACTAGAATGTAGGTGAGGATCTTAAACCTAATTTGGAGTCATCTCAACAATCTCACGTGTTTATCTTTAATTACTGGTAAGTCAACCTAATTAATAATCAATTGTATTTAATTAGATTTCCATCTGAACCAAGTGACAATCCGCGTGTAAGAAAAGTGCTAAGCTACAAAAAGAAAAGTAAGGAAGGGAAAACCCATTTCATCCCAAATTGATCCGACATCCGTGGTCACATAAATTATTAAAAAAGACGTTTTTTAAAGAAATCAATTCAAATGAACTTTAAGGTATAAGGTAAACTTTATTTTGGGACTTAAATTCTAACATATTTGGACTTATATTATTTTTTTATAGAATTTTTGACGCTTTAAATACATATTTATGTTTGGAATGCAAAAACAATAGAACTCGTATATATTTGAAATTAAGAAGTCTGGACTTTTCAAGAATGCAATTTCTTTTACAAGTAATCCTGAAAATACGCACTAACTAAATGCATGTCCAAAATCGCCAGAGTAAAAATGAGTAGATGTATGATCTTGAAAGTAGATGAACAAGTAATTGGATCAAATAAGTTAGTGAAAACATATACTATTTCTTATAGTAAGATGAGCTGACTAGTGACCACTTAATTTGCATATATGAGGAGTTTCATTTTCTGTACTGTTGGTTTTAAGCATATATAAAGGAGGATGGTAAAGAGAATCAATAGTGGTATTTTATTTACTTCCATTGATAACTCGAATTCGAGACCTATAAATTTTAAGTGAGAGATGTTATGAATAAGCTACACTCTCTTATCTAGCGTTAGATAGATAATAATCAAACAACACATTAAATTTCTTGATATAAATTTGACATGTCATGTAATAATAATGTTATCAAATCTGTATGGACATTCAACTTAATAAAAGATAAAGCTTGTTTTAATTGATTTGGTAATTAATATAGAGGTAATGTAGAGGGTGTTTGGATTTGATTATTTTAGGTGCTTATAAACACTTAAAAAATATCTAAAAAAAGTACTATTTCATATATTTTTACTATTTAAATACTTATAAACAACAAATAAACAAAGCCAAACACCCTATTTAGTTGGTAGTTAATGAAAATCAAGAGGGTGGGACTTGTCATGAACAGTGTTTAATGCTGGTCAAAGATTCCCGCGAGTTAGACGACCTAATAATAATGTGCTCGAGCAATTATGAAGTAAAAGTGAATACCAACTTCAGTCTTAACTCAATTAATTAACTCTTTTTCAGACATTTTTTTCCCCAAAATTATCAAGAATGCTTTTACATTTATCCCAATAAATGATGATTCGAATTTGAAAAGGATAGATCAATAGTTATGTATATTTTCTTTTGGTATATTTAGAGTTATTGTAAAAGAGTAAAATAATAGATTTTAGTTACGACTTTAAATAATACAAATATTTTGTTACATTTAAAACAATAGTAATGATCTTAGAATTTTTATTTTTTTAAGATAATAAAAAAATTGTTATGTTAGAAGGTGTAACTAATATAAATTTGAAAAGTGCATTTGTTACATCTCAAAACGAAACAAAATTTGAGTTCATTTATTCCATATCTAAATTAGCTACACTTTCAAGAATTACAAACAAACGTTAATTACATTTACAAATTAACAAATATTAGTTAGACTTCTAAGTATTGTATCAATCCTTAATTACATTGAAAATCTTTAAGTGTAAGTGCGTAACCAATTGATTTCATTACACTTCTAAATCTAATCGGGAGTTACAATATTTAATTTTTTGTAACTCCTGATTTAGTTTCTTGTAGTGTACGAAATTACACCACTTGTCAACTAAATTACTTAACTTAATCACATGCAACCACAGCGTACTAGATTGAAAAGTCACATTCCTGATGGCGGCCATCTTGAAATGGTTCGAATTTTTATACCAATTTAGACATGGTTTTGTGGAGCTCCTAGTACGGAACTAGAACTAAATATTAAAGATAGAGAAGCAATCTCCCGATCGGAATTTATTGCTAGTAATGTTCAGATGGGACCACAACGGTTGGTTAATCAACGAATTTAATATGAGGATGTTATGTGAGGAAAAACCTTACCTGATGCTCGATTTAAATGTACTATAATATTCGATCATCGTGTACTATAAGTAAGATATATAATATACACGAATTTATGAGTAACATATGTATTTACAAAACTGCATCAAAAAGTATGATAATTGTGAGTTAGGTAATTTTAAGAAATTTCGGGTTAGAAGGATTATTATATTGTACTCTCTAAGTGTTTAAATAATTAAATTTCTTTGTTGCTCCACTCGGATAAATAGCAAGAATTAAAAGAATTGAATTTTAGATAAACTAGGTGGAGTGAAGAGAGGGTATACGTATCACAATACTACTTGTATGGTAATGAATATTTAATTTGTGAAATATAATTTGTACTAGTGACAACACTTCTTATAATCGTACCAAATTCACAAAGTATATTACTATATATTGCTATAATTATATAAATAATTACTTCAAAAATCAAAAAAAGAAAAATTAAAGACAATAGGATTACAAAGTATTTGGCAATCCAACCATTTACAGTAATCTATTAATTTCCTAAACGTTCAAGAAATTAAACATCTTAATCATTTATGAGGAAGTAATGTTGAAAAGAAGACAAAAAAACAAGGACAACTTTAGTTGAAATAAGTCATTCCTTCTCTTGAATTAGAGGGTGTTTGGCTTTGTTTATTTTGGGTGCTTATAAACACTTATAAAAAAACACCTTCTCATATTTTTTTTTACTATTTAGCTGCTCATAAGCACCAAATAAACAAAGCCAAACACCCTCTTAATGTTTTGATCAATCAGCATACATCTAATCATTTTCCAAAAAGAGGAAGACACGCACTTCTTTTTTAATTTGTCTTTGTTCTCCCCTTTTTTCTTTGGTGGAAAAAGCAAAAAGCATTTATGATAACCATATATATTATTGCCCTCTTTCTTTCCGTAGCCATAGAATGTTCCTCTGCATATTTTTATTAAGAAAGGAAAAAAAAAAAAAAAAAGGTAAAAGAACACCACCAGAACAGAAAAGGCAGTTCACTTGGTCGCCTGATAAAATTAAACGTAAACACGGAAGCAAGGGGTTGAGCTAAGCAAGGACGGAATCAGGAATTTATTATTATGAGGTAAGATTAATTTATGTATTTAGATGAAATTTATCGTCGAGATAGTGTCATGTAAAATAGAAAGTTTTCAAATATTTTAACATGTAAGAGAGAATAACACACAAATAACAAAACTCATAACAACAAAGATTTGTGATATTTGATATTTTAGACATAAACAAGTATAAAATAATTATTTAACAAAATAATATAAGATTATGTCAAGGAAAATTTGTTGATTTATTCGATAAATTTAAGTTCTTCCCCCCTTTATGAAATTATTAACAAAAAATAAATATTAAGAAACTCTTTAAATAAATATATTTTCTATGAAAAGCGCCCTAAAATTTATGAACTTTTTAAAATTTATCTTGTATGAAAAAATTCTAAATACCTAACTAGGAAAACAAGTATTAGCATTACTGAAATTTATTTGCTAAAATGACTTATTTATACAAAAATTTGATCACTCAAATATCACGTGCATAGAAAACTGTATGCTAAGAATTCAGTACTACGAAAAGAACTTTTGGCAAAAGAAAATGAATGAAAAATATTAAGGGGGCCATGAAAATTTTTAAAAAAAATTTATATAGACTACTATATACAAAAATTTGATCACTCAAATATCATCTACATAGAAAAATGTATGCTAAGAACATTACTATAGAAAGAACTTCAGACAAAAGAAAATGAGTGAAAAATAAGGGGGCCATGAAAAAATTTTAAAAAGTTTATATAGACTACTACACATCTTTTTAAATTTTGGGCACCTTGGTTCTACCTTGGAATTGAGGCTTGACTTATTTATGAGCTTATAAGAGTCTAGAAAGGAATATATTCTCATATGCTTTTTACTATTTATTACTTATAAGCCTCCAATAAGCACTGTCAAATAGCCTGTAACTGGTAAACCACTTGAGGTGTGAACATAAAATATGTTACTCATATTTTGGGTTTGAAATCAGAAACCTAATTCTTTTAAGACCTAATAATCGTTATCATATGTGTTTTAGATTCGACACTCTTAATCATGTAAATTGAAACAATTTTCAAGAGTAAGTACCCATTTATCCAAGAAAAAAAAGAGAGTAGATATCAAGAAAGCAAATAGTAATTTTTCAGCAGTTACTTCAAATTTTCGCTCTGTACAGCGTTTTCAAGGAGCATTACATCCTACCAAAAGAAGAACCTGTAGTTCGAGCGGTCGAAATTTCTGGGGCCTCTGTGATCTTAATGCTAAAACACATATATATACACACCAACCTTATATATGTTGAAAGGTGATGCATGTCCTTGTAATTAAAGTGGGAGCCTCCTCCAGAAAATTTCCATGCAACCATATCATCATGTCTAAACGACACACGCATCCTTCACAAAAATATCTTGAAATTATTAATGACCCTGGAAATTTCGAATGCTAGTATTTAATTTGCTTGACGTCTATTCAATTTTTGTTATTTGTTGAGCCAAGAAAAAAAAAGAAAAAAGAATCCCAAGGTTATTTTAGAATGTGAGTGGTTGCAGATTTAACACTATATAGAAGTTTTTACATTCCTATGTGTATGTTTTACTATGACTTTGGTCATAGAAACTTTTCTCCCATTCAATTAATATGGTGGTAAAAGAAGATTTGAAAAAAAGGGAAAAGGAAAAGAAAAGGGAAAGAAATGTAGTAAAAAAATTAATATATATCATATTAGTTCGATATCCTTCTTTTCATGAATTGTTCAATTTCCATCCATTTAATGTCCTATTTCAAGAGCTTTAGTAGAAATTTCGTTTTTTGTTTTTTACTTCCCTTTGGAAAACACATGCATGGGGATGTACAAAATCAATTGACCAAATTTTTTCATCGATTTATTTTTCCCTACCAAAATTTTCTTATCAATTTGTTTTTCCCTTTAAGTGGTTATTTTTTGAGAAATATATATGCAAGTGCGCTTTTTTTTGGGAGATGTTTCTCTTAGTTTATATTTGGATCTCTTAGAGTACTCGATTAATTCAAAATATGAAAATTATCCCAGAAAACGTACTAGTGTGGTATTCAGGTATATCTCTACCTTCCAAGGAAAATTTGTTTTTTTTATCTTGAACTTAATAAAAAATAATACTCTAAATTATGATTTAGAGCTCGTTTAGATTAACTTTTTTCCAAAGTATTTTTTTAATAACTTTTTTGAAAAATACTTTTTTTTTGAAAAACTAATAATTCAGACTTTTGAAAAAATTGTATTTGAATTTTTTTTCCCTAGAGTTTTAGCTTTCATTAAAATCAAAGTCTAATAGTTATTATTAAAAAAAATACTTTTTCCTTTAAAACAAACCAATCCATACAAACCCTTATTATATCTGAGTAGGTCATGTATATTAGTTTAAGGTAAGGTAAGAAGTGAAAAAATTGTGAATGGACCAAATTGACTTCCCTTTTCTCATCAGAAATTATATGGACAAACATTTCAAAACACTTAACCTTCGCCTGCAGCACATATACCGAAGCTTAAAGTTAAGCTTCATTTTCCAGAAACAACTCCGGAAAATGAAGCTTAACTTGAGATGTAAGTAACACAATACCTGGCCAGAGTCAAAGCTTCATTGTAATGAGAATAATAATGTTGTTGAATTGATAATGTAAGTACAATCTTCGCCCAACTAATTAGAAGTGAATCTATCAACTACTCCATCCCTCAAGTCAAAAATATTTATTTGGTTTTTATTCCCACAAAAAAGAGAAAAAAAATTGATTCAACTTAAGTCGTCGTTTTTTATCTCAATGGTGTTGCTCTTAATTATGACTAGTTCACTGCATGGGTCATCGAAGCAAATACTTAATATTGGTGTTAGGTAGAATAACCAAAAGATCATATATATATGGTGATCTTAAAATTTATTATTTTTTTATATTAGATAATTGAATTTTTCAACACTAGACTTGATTAACAAAGCATGAGTATATATAAATTAGTGAAGCTGCCTACTACTTTCATCACCTCAAAGTCTATTTTTCCATCTTCTTCTTCAAGCAATCTTATCGTGGATAATATAAAACTCAAACAGATACATTTCATTAAATGGGCTAAACTTAATGTCCTAATCATCTTAGAGTTAAGATACAAATCGACAAGACGATTAGGTGAATTACTATCAAATATTGCCTTGTTTTTCCTTCCACAACAGTATTAATATTCTGATTTCATTCTTCACATATATATACACATATGTGCGTGTGCATAGAATTTGGTTTTCAGAGCTCGGAGAATTAATGGCCACTTAATTGAGTTGAAAGGGTAAACAAAACTCGAACAAAATCTATGTATCTAACAAAAGTTGTCTCACAGATATGCCATCCATCTTTCGTTTTATACATTATATACTCTGACTATCTTCAAAAATTTGTAATAAAAAGTTTTATATAGAATTTATTATATATTTGTCGATATTTATCTTAAATGTTTGCAATTGCTACCTTTAGTGTCTATCACATCTTTGAAAATTTTATGGTGTTTATCACATGAAGCCTGACACGCATTAAAGTAAATGTTGTTTTCAAAAAAAAAAAAAAATCTTCCAAATTTTGCAGCAAAAGAATTGGTTTGTTTTGAAGCTTTTGCTGTAATTTTTATCATATATTTTGTTACTATTTATTTTAAATATTCGCTATTGCTACCTTTGAATTCTTTTATATCAATGTTCTAATTTATGTAATGTTATATACATAATATATTATAATGATCATATGTTGTTTCTCAATAATTTTATTTTATATTTGACTCTTTTGTCATAAAACAATGTCATTGGAAATTTACGGTAACCTTGTGCAAGACACGGTTATAAGACTAGTTACTCTAATATTTCCACGACCTAATAATAAATTTAAGGAAGAAAAAGAAAATAGCAAGTTTGGTGATTGGACCCTCCACACCAACAAATAGAGCCCCCACTTTCCATTTTTTTTTTTTTTTGGTTTTTTGTCAAAGCTCCCACTTTCCAGATGTCCAAGTCTCCAACATGTCGACAAAAAAAAGAGTGTTCCCACCTTAAAGTATACACTTGTTCATATTACATATCTTGCTAGTCAAATTATTGACCACATCATATAATATATTCATGGTATATACCTCATCCATGTCTTTCTACTTTGCTTCTAAATTTTTCTAGCATTTGGCTTAAATTGATGCGCCCTCGTGTCCAACAATAGAGCCCATTAATAAGCGAGTAAAGATACTCTTCCTTTTTGTTAAAAAATTTGTGTATTTTAGAAATATTTTTAAATTAAAAAATAATTTAATTCGAATAAAAACAAAGTCTATATACGGCATTAATCTATGTATTTTTACTCCTTATTAGATAAAAAAAAAATCTTTGATGTCCTTTAGCATTTTCCTTTATACAAATTTGCTTTCCACACAAAAAGAAAAAGGAAAGCATATCTATATTATATAATAAAGCAAAATAAGCTGTAATTTCATACTGTCAAGTGACACTTTATCTGATAAGTTTTTCCTAATTACTTATCAATTAAATATGCAGGTCATTTTTTATTTTCTATTATTTATTTAGTTTCATTCCTAAATTAAGTGTTTAAATTTAATTAATATTATGTTCTTTCTTTATATATATATCATTGTTTTATTAATTTTATAGTATATAATTGTTTTAATAACTATTTAGTAAGATGCAAAAACTTTATAATTTTAATATATCTAATTATATATGTCACTCTCTGTGCATTATACGGGTATCACACTAGTATAAATATATTGCAAAAATTATCAAAGAAATGAACACATCCATGTACATAATTTCAATCAATCTTTGTGCTTCAAAAATATTGTAAGCAAACTAGTCTTTCTATATATATATATCTCAAAAAAGGAAAAGATAAATGGCCATGTTTAGAGAAGGGAAAGTCAAAAAAGAAAAGAAAAAAAGTGGGAATGATAAAAATAAAAAATAAAAAAATAAAAGATACTGAAGAAGCAAAGGAAAAAGAGAAAATCCACGTCTAGATCATGCAAAATCATAACAACCAAACCAATTCATAAATTATTTAGAATCATAAATAAAGCCATTGCTAATACAAAGTCCCGAAAAAGCTAAAACCCAATCATTGCCCCCCTCACCCCCCAAGACACAGCGTCGGCTAAGGTCGCGACACCGTCACTCTCCAGGAGGGCATTTCCGCCATTTCACCCCCTCTTTCTGTCGGTCCCTAACTCTAGTTAACACCATTTAACCATGGTCTGTCATACCAACCCAAAGGCGTCGGTGGTTGACTCATTAAATTTAAAACAAAAAGAAAAAAAAGAAAAAAGATTATTTAATCATCAGCCGTCTACATATATTTTATTACGAATCCATACATAATTTATATGGAGAGAAGAAAAGAGAAAAAGCACTAATTTTCTCAGTGATTTACATTGCTTTATTTATCTATTTATATAATATATAATTATGTATATACATGTATATGTATATATGTGTATGTGTTAGGGAATATAGGAAGAGAGAGAGAGAGAGAGAGAGAGGAGAGGGAGGATTGGTATATAAGTAATGGAGATTGCCAAGTTCAATGCCTCTCTAATTTTGCGAGATTTTTAGAGAGAGAGAAATTAGAGAGAGAAAGTTCTAGAGCTATTGTGATTAGGGGGAGAGAGATTAGAGAGAGAGCAACGGCCAAAATGGGGGACTCCAGCGACTCCGTTTCTGTTGATATGGAGTCCGTCTCCTTCTCCGGCAAGGTTTTTTTCCCCACATTTTCATTCTCTGTGTGTTGGAACATATATTTACATACATATATATATATGTATATATAATATGTATATATGTGTATATATACACACATTTGTGTATGTATGTATGCGTGTGTGCATGCGTGCGTGTGTATTGAGTGTATGAAGCGTAATGTGTTAACTCTAGTGTTGTATTCATCATAACTATGTAGCTGAAGCTACATTATATACGTTTCTATGTGTAAATACATATTTGTTCCTAATGTTTGATTAATTTTTTTTTTCCGCAACAGAAAGATGCTATGAGATTGTGTACTTTGAGTCTGGATTTTGTGTTCTGATTTTTGAGTTTCTGAATTTTTTAAAAAGATTTTAACTGATTAATCATGGTAATATAGATTTGTTTATTGTAGCTAAATAGAATTTTTTGCTGATTTTGTTCGATTATTTTAAAACCGTAAGGATTATGCTTTAGCAATCTTTAAGCTGCATTATTGCTAATGTTAGCTAGTTTTGTTCAGTGGAGATGATTTCATTTGCCTTACTAAGATTATTTGATACTTTTCACTCTTTTATGAAGTTTGTAATTGTACTAGTTGATTTTACAAATTTTTTGTTATTGTAAAAAGATTTTAGCTCAAAAGCTTTCTACAAATCCGACCCATTTTCGGGTATGAGTTGACCTCAACATGTAACGGCATTCAGAGTTAACTTCTCTTCCAATATAAATCAGTAAAGGGTTGATTTTGTTTACCAGAAATGGAAAAGATGCCATTGGATTTTTTTTCTTTAAAAAAAAATTTGAGATTGTCTTTGAAACTTAAGGAGATTCATTTTCAATTCGAAAAGTTTAGTGTTAATTGCAGAATGTTTAAAAGCTTTATGTCTATTTATGTGAAGTTAGATTTCTACTTCCAGAAAACATTCAGATAGGAAAAAGTTTTTGTATTTGTTTGATCAATGTGCCATAAAGTTGTCTAGTTTCCTTTCTTAGGTTATAGTTTGCAGTAGACGCCATGAATTCATCGACTTGTAACCTAAACATATTGATAGAGGTTCTTGCTAAGGGACCACTGCACATGGGAGACTGAATATGAAAGCCAAAGATACCTTTTGTGAGTTTAGCACTGCATGAAGTGTTTCTGCTTTTGTAGCATAAATTCACCTAATCTGATTTTGAACTAACTTATGTAAGTTTTGGCATCTATTGACCTACTTGTCATGCTTTCTTTCATATTTGGCTGAATATTCCATTGGAATTTGCCTTCAGGAGCATCTTATAAAAACTGGCCGTGGTTCTGTCTCTGTTGCTGTATTTGGTGACCAGGACAAGCCAGCTCTAATTACTTATCCTGATTTGGCACTAAACTGTAAGTAAACCTGATTTAATCTGTCATTTATTAGAGTTGATCTTTGACCAAACGATTTCCTACTTGTGTACTATTCTTTTTGCTGCCTCCCATTGTACCTAATGGTACACCATTGGATGATTTCAGCAAGATTATGTCAAATTAGTCTGATTTCATCAAGATTATGTCAAATTAGTCTTTGTAGTATTTTTGGTTGCAAAATTTGAATTACTATATTCTAAAGTGATATTCTTAGATATGATTTTTTTTGGTTGCTCATTGTCTTTTGGTGGTTTGATTCTACAAAATGTTTTTCTAGGAATTTCTTTAAGATATGTTCTTTGAGATTTTTTTTTTTTTAACTTTCTTTTATTAACCATTCACTTTACTGAAAGTTTTATATTTACCATATCTGAAGTGTCTTTTTCGCTGCTGCTTCCAGTTGTACATTTTCTATGATTTGCTGGATATTCCCGCTTCTTCAAACTCTGACATATGATTCTCTGCATTGATATCATTGAACAGATGTGTCCTGTTTCCAAGGATTATTTTTTTGTCCAGAAGCATTTTCTCTGCTGATCCACAATTTCTGTATTTATCATATTAGTCCTCCTGGGCATGAGGTCTGTCACCTGATCATACTTGTTCATTTGGAGGGAAAAAATGATTGTGTTTCATTGAATGCATATTATTCCCACAGTTTCTTATCTGGCCCTTCTGTTAAGAGTTATTGCAGTTGGGAGCAGCTGTAGCCAGCTCCGATGAGCCGGAGTTATGTGTTGATGACTTAGCTGATCAGATTGTTGAGGTGCTTGATTATTTTGGGTAATTTTCATCTACTTCTGTATATTTATTCACTGTTTGTTACGTAATTCTGTAATTGCGTTCCTTTTGAGACCTCAGTTTTTCTTAGTTGGCTACTTCTCTTACCAGTTAATATATTGGACATTTACATGCTTAAATCTTCTATCATATGTGTTGCTTTACGAGAAGTAGTGAAATTTTTATTCACTTAGAGAGAAAAAATGAAAGAAGACTTATTCTGTTGTTGTTCTTGTTGTGCTCAGACTTGGTGCTGTGATGTGCATGGGTGTAACCGCTGGAGCATACATCCTCACCTTGTTTGCTGTAAGTTGTGTTTTCATGTTAGGCATGTTGACTTGTATCTCCTTTGGTATCTGTTTTATACATGCAATTACTTTTTTGGTTTTGAGTTAGTGATGCAATATTCTAAAATGCAGTTAAAATACACGCATCGAGTTATGGGGTTGATACTTGTTTCCCCTCTGTGCAAATCTCCTTCTTGGACAGAATGGTTGTGTAATAAGGTTAGCTTTCTATGACTTCTTTATCCTTGTTTTTCAGTTCTTATCTATGTTGTGCTTTTATTTTTAGAGTTTTGCTTTTGTGTAATTAAGTCCTCTCTATTTTTTTGGAGTGTTGGGATAAGAAACTGCTTTCTGATATTACGTCATGGTTACTTGCAGTTGATGTCGAATTTACTTTACTTCTGCGGCATGTGTAGTTTAGTGAAAGAGTTACTGCTCATGCGCTATTTTAGCAAGGTAGTTTTCCACTTACGGTTATCTCAATTTACAGTGAGTCATTATATGTCTGACAAGTTAATTAGAGAGTGAATTGGTTGTGACAGGAAGTTCGTGGCAGTGCAGAAGTACCAGAAGCAGATGTAGTTCAAACATGCAGAAGAGTTAGTGCTTCAGTTTTTTCTATTATCCCTTTCATCTCCTGTATGATGCTTTTCAGCAGGAACTTCAAAATGATAGAGGTTGATAGGTTTGAGCATTATCTGACTTCCATGAGGTCTGTGATGGTTTTGCAGTTGCTGGGGGAGAGACAGAGTCCAAATGTATTGCGATTTCTCGAAGCTATTAATGGGTAAATCTTCTTCTGCTGAAAGAGTTTTTAATAATTGATACAGTAATGCCTCCCCCGTATATTAATTCCTGGAGTAGTTGCAAGCCTTTTTCTTTTTTAAACCTGAAAAAGGTAACTCTAGGTGTTGCCAGCATAATTTCGCATGTATCTTTCCTGGTCGGTCTAGGAATAATTTGCTCTAAGGTTGGAATTTTTGGCTGGAAAGCATTCTGCTTTAAAGCACTAGATATGTGTTATCCTGTTAGAATCTTATTTTGAGAACCAAATTGGAAGTTACCTTTAGGTAGAACCTTATTTTGAGAACCAAATTGGAGGTTACAATTAGGCATTTATGTAGCAAGGGCATTTTTTGTCTCAGAGGCATGACTTCAAGTATAGCTTTGTTTTTGCATCATACATCTCTAGTCAAGATGTATTGATAGCTTAATTTTGTTGTTCGCTGATCTGACAAGAATCTTTTGCTTCTACCAGGAGACCGGACATCACAGACGGCTTGCGGAAACTACAATGTCGGTCCTTAATATTTGTTGGAGAGCACTCTCCTTTCCACTATGAAGCTCTCCAGATGACGTCAAAACTAGATAGAAGATTCAGTGCCTTGGTTGAGGTATGCAAAGCTGGTCTCTTTCTTACTTTGTAGTTGTTTAGCTGGCAAGATGTATGGATGCAAATGGGAATTCGTGTGGTATATGCAGGTTCAAGCATGCGGATCGGTGGTGACAGAGGAACAGCCAGATGCCATGTTGATACCAATGGAGTACTTCCTCATGGGGTATGGCTTCTACAGACCATCACAGTTCAGTGTCAGCCCAAGAAGCCCCCTGAGTCCAACTAGCATCTCACCCGAGCTTTTCTCGCCCGAAAGTATGGGACTGAAACTAAAACCAATTAAAACCAGAATATCCCTGGAAGTATAAGAAGAGCGTGGAAGGCCGGTACACGTATTTTGCTTTTTTGTAATTTATGTAGCAAAGGGCAATCTCTGGGTATCTCGTTAGCAGGGAATAACAATCAGGAGGATATTACGGGAGGATTGTAGATAAGAGAGAAAAGGGGAGTTATAGAAAGTAAAAAGAAGCCATAGAAAAGAAGATTTTTTATTTTTATTTTTAACCTTTCCAAATTCATATATTTGTAATCAAGATTGTTAGTCAAGGAGTGATGAGTTCGTATGTACATCTTCGGAATAATATTTATACGACAAAAGTTAATAGAGGAATAAAAGCATGAACTTCTGTCATTTTTGACAGCTATGTTTCTTTGATTACTTTTGTCTTTGGAAAAATTCATTCTATAAGTTCCCAGTGGGGTTGATTTCTCTCTGCCGAGGTGAGAGATCTCAAGTGACGATCTTCTTGTAAAATTAAGTTATCATCAGCATGATATGGTAATAAGTTGTTTAGATTATTTTATTATCATAACTGTATCGTGTTTTATTACTATTAAACTTTGTGTTTTTACATAATATGTTATGAGGGGACTCTTACTCAAGATTTTGTTTAGACGAATGTTGTGAGGGACCCTTACTGAGATCTTTTAGGTGTGCCAAATCAAGGTGATTGGTTTCCAACATGTCATTAACAGGATGCCTTTAAATATTATTTAGCAATCAGTAGAATGCTTTCTTAGGACTAAAATAGAAGTAGAATTTAGAGCCTCTTTGGCTAAGCTTATTTTTTTAGTGCTTATAAGTAGTTGATGTTTTTAAGCACATAGTTATTTATAAGCAAGTAAAGTAAATAAAGATATATTTGGATAATATGTATTTATAAGTAATAATAGTAGTTAAAATGACTAAAAAAAGCATGACATTAATTAATGTAATAAAATTATTTTAATTTTTAAGGGTAAGGTTTGACCAAAAGTGTTTGTGAGTTGTTACAAAATAAGCTGTTACTCCTAGCTTCTTTTTTTTTTTTTTTTTTGAGCTTATTAGTTGATAAAAAGTGCTTAAAAATCACTTAGCCAAACATGTCAATTATTATTTTTGATTTATAAGCTGGTTTGGTTAAAAGCTTAGCCAAACACCCTCTTAGCCAAAACAAAGGAGGGGAAAGGGGGAAAAAAAAGAGAAAAGAAGAATAAAGGCAGGAAAGCAAGAAATATATAAAAATAAAGATAGGCCATTATTGCAAAGTTGTGCTTACAGGGGAGATGCAAATTCTTTTTATTTCCATTTCATCCAACTCTTAACTTTATTTTGATACAGAAAAAGAAGAAAAAAAAAAAAAAGAAAAAATCTTTAGTTAGCTTTAGACTTGTGAAGAGGCATATTTGGAGGTGTGCTAATAATCTTCAATGGGCTATGTAATCTTTTATCGTAGTGGGTAGGTCTTGGAGCAGAAATTGAATAATGTAATGTTTATTATCATTCAAATATACCATTTTGAACGAAAAAGGAATAAAATCACACTATCAGTTCATTGGCTGAACCAACATCTATTTTAAGTGTGCATGTGAGACTCATACGCCGCTTCACCCAAACAAGGTGCAACTTTTTCCGGTCCGTGTGACCCAAGTACTGCCCATACTTTGAAGATAATATTAATAGTATACAAAGACACGATAGAAAATTCAACGGTGAGGGTTCTCCCTTTTCCAGCCGGTTTTCAACAGTAAAAGCTGCTGATTCTTGCCCACAACTCTATGATTGCCTATTTTGAGGCGGATTATCCATTGCCAACGCAGTCCCACTTGTCTCGGTTCGTTTATTTAAAGACTTTATTATTATTATTATTATTTGCAGACTTTATTAGCATATAATAATTTACTGCAGTAAACTAATACAGGATCTTCTGGCACCATTTCCTTTTTGGACTGAGTTTCTCCCTCCCCCTTCCCACGAGAAATCTTGCTAGCGAAACTTGACTATTGAATCATTTGACGGAACCCAATCACCATCTCACAAACTTTTGGTGTACTATCCACCCTCTATGTTGAGCACGAGTTCAACGCAAGGAACTAGATCAAACTAGCATCATAAGTTGCATTTCACCTCAGCTCTTACAGGTGGGGCGAGGAGACTTTTTCACAACTCTCACTTGTGAAATCTGCTGCATTTGGAAACATTCTATAAGCTCATCAGCTTTGGCTTACTCCAGTTTCACTCTAGATACTTGAAATGAAGAAGAGGGCAGCCAACCAATTTTGACAAATAGCAAAGAGAGACACTCTACCTTTGCCGGACCCTATAGGTGGAAAAGCCTGATAATCACACAAAATAACAAATGCAGATTCCACGATTCTATACTTAAAATTGACAATAGCATATAGTAAATATTGTACTATGACAAGAAATTTCTGCAGGTTTTACATCGGACCGTGATATGATCAAGGAGTGCTTCCATGTACTTTGTATATTTATTACCTTCTTCGCTGAATCAGTTCAGTGAAAATCTTTGTGTCGCAAGCGATACATGATTTCTAAAGACACAGTTATTTTCTGCTTCATTCCGACGATTCTTTCTTCTGTTCATTTCTGCATACATTTCCTCAATCAGAGGTTTCCACAGCCGAACACGCGCGTTAATAAACCAGTTGGACACCTGGTTGCAACCAAACGTTTTGCAATGAATGGAATATAGTATAACAATGCTAAATAATTCAGAAATTCTTGACAAGAATGATTTAGCGTAGTAATACAGGCCTGAGATGATAATCGTTCAAACAACTTATACGGTTAGAAGAACAACTTCATAACATGTGTTCAATTATCTAATTACTTGTAACAATTAATTTAACTTCAGACTTCAATACTCATTTGTCATGAGGAATATTTTCACATCTTTACATTTTAGCAGAAATTATGTAAGAGAAACTGATTAAAACATTAGCAGAAATTATGTAAGAGAAACTGATTAAAACATTAGCAGAAATTATGTAAGAAAAACTGATTAAAACATACGGTAATTGATATCATTGACATTATCATACTTTATTATTCAGTTTCAGAGTGACGATACTGTGAATATCATATTGTGCAAAACTGGAAATCCCCCTACCTGGCTCCTTGTCAACCCACTTTTTACTGCTAGCAAGTGCTTCTCTGCATCCTTCGGATAGCTGAAATTTGAAATTTTTGTAATTTACTTATTGAATGTGGCCAAAAGTCAATAGAAAGGTTGCATAATAGTGAAAATAATGAGTGAGAAAGGCTTTTCTAATACTAACCCTGACACAGACAGGCCAACAGAGAGGAAAGGAGAGGGAAGGAGGAGAGAAACGAGCATAATCATCAACTATGATGTACCATAACTATCCTAAAGTTTAGGCAGGGAATGGATAGAGTTTCTGGTCAAAATGAGAAAACTCGACTGATTGATCTTTTAGGCAGGGAATGGAGGTGTTCCAATAAGTTGAAAAGAGTTTGTGCTGCTGCTAATTGCTATAGCAAGATTGACATTGTATCTGAGTTCACGGGTCAATATGAATGAAATGCACAAGATCATTACGTAGAGGAGCTTACGGGTGAAGAAAGTTCTGAAACATCCATGCCCTTAAAACCGAGACTGATCTTTCCGGCAAGCCTCTTTGAGGTCTCCACAACTGTTGATCTTTCCTTCTTAGCTGCTGGAGAGTCCACTGCTTCTGGATGAACGACATTTCAAATGACTTCTCCTTTTCTGTTGAACTTAACTTACTGAAACACGTTCCCCTTGCAAGTATATGGCTGCTAATTCTCTCTTTCAGATCTTTATACAAGAAAGAGATTGCTTGAAGAGCAAAACGAGTATGTATTTGAGGGTCAAGTTCAGCTACAGCATGAAAAGCAGAGATTACAGTGTGAATCTCATCCAACCATTGGTTGTATTGGCTGTCAACCTAAGTTGATAAAAGATAGCAGCAAGATTAATTGAGAAGATTAACTTTTAGCATATACCATTCTCTAATATACTACGGTGACCTAATTTATCTCTGGATTTTTAAACTAAAAATATACAGAGTTTCAAATTGGACATAGACATTAATTCATATGAATTTCACACTGACAAACCTCTTGTAATAAGGCAAGGAGAAGCTTCTTTCTCTTGTAATCGAAATCCCAACCTTGCCATATGGACCCCATTTGGTCAAGAGACCTATCGTCCACAATGGAGTCAGTGCAACCCAAAGTTGAAGAGCATCCAGCAGCTGCATCAATGGAATGAATGCAAGTATTTGCTTTAGTAACAGTCCCTATTGCTGGATAGCTCATCAGGTCGAGATTTTCAATTGAAAAACGCGCAAAATCAGCAAGTATTTCTTGCATTGCACACAGATATCTTGATCCAGACAAAAAATGTGAAGGTTGGCCAGGTTTATGGGATCTTGAGGATGAAGAAATATTTCTGAGGTTGCAAGATGTTTGTTCTTGGCCCAAATGTGGTTCATAAAAAGAATGATTAGATGTGCCAGAACAGCTTATGTCAGGACATTGATCATGGATGCTAGTCCCATATACGACAGATGGTTGAGATGTAGCAAGACTTAGCGACAGCTCATTACTATATCTAGAGGAGCCAGGACTTGACAAGCACATTCTGCCATTTTCTGACGAAATGCACCCAGTAGTAGGAACATTTTCCACCAACCGAAATGGCTGAAGCACTGTTCTGGCTGTGACCATTCCACTAAGCTCTGAAGGATCAGCAACTTTGTCAAAATCCAATCTAGTCTCAGAATCCAAAGGTACGCCGTAGCCACAGGTCAAAGAGATTCCACTAGAATATGTTGTATCAGAGTAGTCATTTGTAACCACAGGTTTTGAAGCTCCCAAAGGATATGCTAATGCAGGGGCAGAAGTTGCAAACTTCCCTAAATTCTCATGACTGCCATACTTGCAAGCTAATAAGGTGGCCAGAGATGCAGAAGGAAGAGGTGTTCTCTCCGTTAATGGATCCTGAATTGAGCTGTTGATTGGATATGAAGTGCCACAGGCAAAATTCCCATTGATGTCTCTTTCAAGTTGCAGATCCTGAACTGTATCAGCATCAGATATCTTGGGATAGTTTGGCATGACTGCCGAAGCTTGAAAATGGTTTATGGCTTCACCTTGTAGCATGGGATGAATTGGAATTACATTCATAATCTTGTTATGGCTGTTCGCGTCAATGGACTCGGGATAAGTAAGAGATGTTATGGGAATTGAATCTCCATCTGCAGTTACGGGGTCCAATCCGCTCATTTCCATCGGCATATGGAATACATCATTTCCTGTCATGCCACAGAACAAGAGAACAGACTTTTCTTTATAGTGCTTGCAGGACGCTGACGTTCTCCAGCGCAAATGGTCTGCTTAACAGATGATCACAATGCCTAAATCCTTCAGAAAGAGCCTGGAAGCAAAAATTTCAGCAGAGCCACAAAGTTTCACCCTAATGGTTATCTGTCCTTTTCAATTTTCATGCCTTGACAATCCTGAGTGAGGTGAAGTATGTTAAACTATTTGATTATTCATGGGAATACTGACATATAGCAAGGTAAACTTGCATAATTGGAAGATATATAACAAAGAACAGATAAAATCTTAAATCCAACCAATCATATTTTCTAAAGAGAGCAATGTACTTGAGAACCCAAACATGAAGTTGATCGTACAAATTTCCAGGAATATAATATATATACAGAAATTCAACTAAATTATCTTCTATAGGAAAAGAGAAAGGAAACAACTAGACTATCTACTATTAATGTGCATGTTTGATAAAATTCAGGAAATCCACATTCACATAATTCAGGCTACTTGAACACATTATGGCACCAAACTTCCACTTTTACATAATTCAGGCTGAAAAAAGGCATAGGTGAACTGAGCATGACTGGCAAGCAGATGGAAAACTTAAACAACTAGCAAGCTGCTTGTGTTAGGATACTCAGATGCTGATCACAGGCCAAGTTCCAGCAATGCTGGTACTCATCCAGATATGACTTTATTATCGACAAAAAAGTTCAAGGTCCCCTTAAATGATGACTCAGATTGCTCAAGCAACGCCAAAAAGCATGTAAACCAATAGGCTCATCATGCTCAAGCATGTTGCTGATCAAAAGCCGAAGCTTCATTCACCTTATAAACAAACCTCAGAAGAAGTTTGCAGGATAGTGTTCTGTAACATAAGTTGATTGTTTCAGTTTTTCACTCTAGATCATTTCATGTGATGAGAAGAGAACATCATAATTAACTACAAACAATCAAAAGGAGGAGCTCATTTATTTATTGGCCTCTAACCATTTGTTATTTCTTGTCTTTACATTCTTCCTGATGGTCTCGCTAGTTGCATCAACATTTCTCGTGCTATTTCCATTTTCCACATTGTATACATTTTCCATGTTGAGGTAGATATGGTAAGTAAATTATACTTTTATTTGGTGGAAGAAGGAACTATGAATTACGCAGTTGCAACTGTAACTTTGGAAGAAGAAGGAACTACATTTTATGAAGTTGCAACTATAACTTTGAGTGGCATATATGGAAAGACTCGTAATTGGTTGAGTAACATTAACAAATCCATAAACGAACACTACCGAAGGGGTACAAATTAGTCTTGGCTGGTTTGGGTTAATTTATTTGATATAGACTCTAGGGTAAATGCCCCCCCTAATGCTTTGTCATCATGTCACCCCTGTAATTTTAGAATAGGCACTGAAACCCGTGCTTTTTCAAAATCAAGCACATTTAGTCTTTCCATCGTGGTTTCTGTCAGATCTAACAGCGTGTTGTGTCAATGCGATATTAATACATTTTCTTACGTAAAACAAAGGGATAAATTGCACCTAATCCCTTTGTGCTTTGCCATAAGTACATGATAACCCCTCTTTTTCCATAAGTGCTTGGCACCCCTTTTTTTGAAGGATATATTAGACATATTGCTTCTTTTGAACGGCATTACTAATTGGGGCAATTGTGCTCTAGTTCTGAATAGTATAGGGGGTATTGACAAACCACCCTGGGGGAGGGGGGGGGTTTTGTTAAGGTGCTAGTTACCCTAGACTTTTTCTGAAACAGTTTAGTGGTAAGCTTGAACCAATCAGCCTCCCTCCCATTTACTGTGCTAGGAATACAAATATCTTGAGTTATAGCACTGTAAGTCACCTCATACAAGGATCTCATAGCGAGAACTAACAGTCAGTGGATGTCAAAATATGTGCGGTAGGCGTGACACAAGAGAGTTAATGAATACATCTAACAAGTAGATGCCAAGAATAACAAATTGTTATATATCTTGGAGGAGAAGGGATTTGCTTATAATGCTATGATATTATAAGCGAAATCTGACGGTTGCCAACTGATGATTTCATGAGGGTACTCAACATGGAATGCTTATCAAGAATCAAGATCACATCCCACAAGAGGTCTTTTTATCTCTACTGGACTGACATTGACAACTTTCCTCTCTTCTTCCTCTACTCTTTTCATGACAGAAAAAGCTACAAACAAATAGCCACAAAAAAGTGTTTTGATGCATGATATGGTATTAAAGACTTCGATACTTGATCAAATAGTAAGCAAAAACGAGAAAACAAGCTAAGAAATAAAAACAAAAACGACGAAATTTATACGCAAGCACCCTGCAACTGCATGATGGAACTTGCAGAAGTTTCTATTAATCAGACAAATAAACAACAGACCCCATGAAAATTATAACTAGAGCACGGAAAAATGTAACATCATCTCAGAAAAAGCAGCAAAAAGAAAAGAAAAGGCTAAGCATATGATGAAGAGAGCATGTAGCCATAGCAAACCTTGCATTCTTTTCGCAGAAGAAAGTATCCTAGCATCATCAGACCACACTCTGTGAACTGCAGCTTCTTCCACCAAGCCTTGTCGAAATAATAATAGGAATCAAATTAGGAACTCAAAGCGGTGCCAACAATCATAATATCGTCAAGAAAGTTAGAAGTACTGATTTTGATACTATATATAGTTCTTCTCAGCAAATGGAAAACATATGCATAACAAACAAAAAATCATTGCTTTCCTTCTCTCCCCAGACAACACAAAAACAAAAGCATGTAAGATAACCAAAAAATGGTTGCACTTTAACCTTGGCGATAAAAAAGTAACAAGCTGAAAAACAACCCCCCCTAGTCCACCATCCTTAACACTTATAATAAAAAGGAAAAAATGCCAATGCAAAAGCAAAGCTGGTTTTTTCCTTCATGAAGAAGTTGTTTTTATTCAAGAACACAAAAACCAAGAAACTGAGAACTTCAGAGATTCAGGACCCACAAAGAGAATCATGATCTAAGGCTATCGCTAACAAGGCCTGTTCTCTTTTACTTAAAAGCTACCTTCAACATGCACTCATTTAACCCAACCCCCCCAATCAAAGTTTTTAAGGGTCATGAAAAAAGGTACATTTTTCTCAGTGGGGAGAACACATTAAAAGCAAGCTGTAAGGGGGCAATCTTGATCTTGAAAAGCCGAAATATATTGGCATCTGCAGAGAAATATAGGGTGATAAATGAACTGGGCCCGTTATTATTAAGAGAGAGAGAGAGAAAGAGAAAGCAGATGCACACAAAAGAGCAAAACAAAAGATCCACAGAAAAGAGCAAAAACAAAGTACATAAAGCATCATGGATAGTTTTAGAGAGACTCTGTGTTTTTCGTGTGTGTTGAAAATATTACTCTTTGGTGCTGCAGCAGCAGTTCCCACTCATTTCTCTTACAGCCTTAAGAGGGCCCATGCCATGCATCCCCCCCCCCCCCCCCACAAAAAAATCTGCACCGCTGCAATCATGCATCACAATGAAAATATCAGAATTTTCTCTGCTCAAACTCCAGTGCATGGCAGGTGTTTATTAGCACCATGCAGCTAGCTAACATGACCAAAAGAGAGTAAGAAAACAACATACTTTTTCAACATGAATCTAACAACTAAAGGGTTAAGGCAAATGGATTTGAGTGTGAGAAAAGAAAAGAGAGTGGAGTGGCACTGTTGCACCAGGAGTGTACTTTTAGTTTTTTTTCACAGAGCAAAAAAAGACAAGAAATGTTGTTGTAAGAGAGAGAGAGAGAGAGAAAAGGTTAGTGAGCAAGGGATATGATGATGCAAGCAGAAATTGTTGTGGGTTTTTAAGAAGATTTGGTGGAGAGATCTTTGGCAAATTTATTGGTGCAATTACCATTCCACGTCTCTACGTCTACCCTTGGTTTTGTACTTTCTAGACGTTAGAAGTTAGACGTGAGAGCTCCACTTTTAAAATTCTGGACCAAGCCAATCCATGCTACCTCTTTTTCTTTCTTTCTCCTTTTCTTTTTTTTTTTGAGGGGCTAAATAATTCTCCTTCAGGGGATAGCTACCAAACTATTCTTATGATTGGTTTGGATTGATATTAGTGTTCTTTTAACGAGTTTTAAACAAATACTTTTTGATGAAATTAAAAATTATAATTTTCAAAAAAATTGTATTTAATTTTTTTTTAATTTCAACTTTTTTTAATATCAAATCAAATAATAATTACAAAAAAATATATTTTTTTCAAAAATACTTTTTAATTCCCTTAAAAAAACCGTTCAAATAGACTTTTAGTCTCCCGTATAACCAAAAAAGGAAAATCATGGCACAAAATACACGACATCATGTGCATTAAAACAAACTCGAATCGTAGGGTCTGTTTGGATTAGTTTTTTTTTTTAAGTTTTTTTTTAACAACTTTTTAAAAATAATTTTTTTTAGAATTCGAAAATTCTGGCTTTTAAAAAAATTATATTTGAGTTTTTTTTTTATAATTTTAACTTTTTTGAAAGTCAAATCAAATAGTTACTGCAAATTTAATGTAACTTTTTCAAGAAAAAAAATATTTTTATCTGAAAAAAAGTTAATCCAAATAGGCCCATAGTACTACTTCGGTTTGGTTATTTTATTAATTTTTATTCAATTTTAACTTTAGAATTAGTTGGTTCGATTTCAGTTGATATAAATTTTAATCAAAATAACAGAAATATTAGAACAAAATTGTGTTGATATCTATATAAATATCTTTACCTTTTGACATGTGCTATTTCGATTGTTCTTAACTCGGTTGGAAATTGACCACCAAAGTCAAATGAATATGAAATAACATGAGCTATTTTGATTATCTGAAATTCGGTTATCCATTTTCTTTCCCTAATTATGCTTTTGCTGATTGTTTCGGATAATAATTCAAATCGAGCTAAAAAATTTTGGTTAATGAAATTTGATCGTCAAAGTAGTTAAGTCCGATTTCACTTTTAGTAAGTTTTACAATTTTGGTTATTAAATTATTTATAATTCAGCTTGGTTCCGTTTTAGTTTTGACTAACTTATCACTCTCATATTATGCCCAGATACGTAATTAAAATTTTAGGCTCCCAAGGGAAATTAATATCACATTTCTTTCAAATTTATTATCTCAAAATAGCTACTTAAAATTAATATAACCCAACCAATACTCAATTGTAATCACTCGCTTGTTATATTCAATCACCTCCTTTTTTAGTATCTGAGGTCCTCCCCTCCCGAGTCGTAAGAACGAAAGTCACTTGATACCATTGACTCTAGAAACTATTATGTCACCTGAAATTTGGTAAGCGAGTTAAGAATCACCTTTAGTTGAGAACTTCACGTTCTAGTTGTTGGGAATACACTCACTTAGGACCAACAAAGTTTGTTGGAATTCCTTCAAGGGGTAATTCAGGTGGTGAGTGGTAAATGGTATCAAGGTGAAGACGGGATTCAAAACCGTTTGAAGGAGAGGTACACTTATTAATTACTTTTAGGATCAGACTCTTGATTGATCCGGTGAATGTCTGGGGCCGGACCGTTGCACCACGGGTTTTAATTCATATTTATTTGTTAGGCAAACGATGGGATGCAGGCATATCAGGCTCTACATAAAGCGGGGCCAATACTAATTTTGTTAATGTATTGTGGGTTGGGTAAATAGGAATATTTCCCGTGTTATCAAAAAAAAAAAAAGAAGGAACAAGGGTTGGGGAAATTATTCTTTCATCCATACGCAGGCTTATTATAAGTTTAAAAATAGCTAAGTTTAAGGATTCCTGCATCAATGGCTAGGTTTTGCTTCATCCACTGTGGGTTTGTAATCGGGCCAGAAGCTTGCCTTTGCCCAATGCTCATGTCTCCCACAAATAAGGCCAGTCAATTGCACGAGACTGATAAGCACGAAACATAAGAGAAACGAAAGACTCTCACCTGCAGCGTGGACGAACTTTATGACAAACTTTTGTTACGTTTACGACAAACTTTTCCTGCCCAGTCCGCTAACACCCTCTAGCGGACCGAGAAGCCACACTTCTCCCGCCAGGCTAACACACCCTTTATTGCAACACCAACTCCCTAGTTTTCCTCCAAGAGAAATGTTTGTTACTAAAACCAATCATGCGAGTCACCAACAGTGAAATACATGCCAACAACAATCAACTAAATGGCAGACTCTTTCTCGATGTCGTTGTCCCTACTCCTTGTTCATGAATAGCTAACTTGGCTAAAATACCATTGTAACAGCGCTAGGAGTTTGCCTTGCCTAGCACTTATATATGTCCCTCACGAATAGGGCCAAGTAATCACATAAGACTAACAAACACGAAATACAAGATCTGCAAAAGGCATTTACTTGTAATATAGATATCACAAGTTAGATCAAGAAAAAAGATTAGTGTTGAGGGTTTTGATGATCTGTCAGACAAACGCGTCAACCTATCCCAACCCACCAAGCAAGTTGGTCAAGTTGGGTTGACCCTAAGCTGACCACAAAAATGCATCTAACTCACCAACCCATTAAATTGACTTTATTTTTAAAAATTATACATAACTACTCGTGTGATTTAAACTTAATTATTATTTTTGTAATTAATTATGATCCTATATTATGATTTTAGAGTTTATGTATTTGATTTTATAACTATCTTGTTGAAAGTGCATTGTTTTTATTTTGTTTAAAAGAATATGAATAGTCAACCCACCAACTTGCTAACCCTCAAGTCAACCTATTAATCCTCGATCACAAGGGTCGGGTGCGGATTGGCATTTTGCCCACCTGACGACCCAATCCGTTTGTTGGATCACCCCTGCTTGCCTCCTAGCTTCGCCGCATTGAGTACAATTTTAAAATTTATTATATTTAGCTTTTATAAAAAGCTTATTTTTTAACAACTTGAATTTTTATATGAAAGATTAATCCAAACAGATCTAGAAAAAATAAAAAAATACTTTTTTTTATCAAACCAAAAAAAGAAAAACTAATCCAAATGCAGCCTACATCGTAATCAACCTGCCAACTTAGTTGATATATAATCTCGAGTGGATTTTAGAAGTAAAGCGTGATAATTAACTTTAGTATGAATACTCAGTATAATATATATATATACACACACACACACACAAAATCTTTGGCCATAATTGTTCAAGTATGTTAAAGAAATCGGGTTTAATAGGCTAGTCTTTTTCTTTAATATTATAATTATCTGCATATATTGTGTCATAAAAATCTAATGGAAGATTAAAACACCAATTTTCACCTGAAGATCCTTGCACTTTTTTTCTTAATTGCCAGTCAATCAGCTGGCATTTTTCCAGCTCACTTGTCCATATATACGAAGCTGATGCCTTCAAATTTTGCAGCAAGATTTTTCTTTTTCTTTATTTTTTTCTATATCATTTCTCACAAGGGTAACTCTCCAATGGATATTATAGCCTATCCTGAGGTATTGGTGGCTCATTTGAATTTTTTTCTCTCTAAAAACGTTTTTTTTTATAATTTTTAAAAAAGTATTTTTTAAAAAAACTAAAAATTTTAACTTTTAAAAAAATTATATTTGAGTCCTTTTCAAAATTTTAATTTTAAAAAAAATAAAGTTAAATAATTATTATAAAAAATACATTTTTAAAAAAAATTACTTTTTCTTTTAAAAAATTCAATCAAAACAGACCTTGAATCTATGATGATAGCCTCGATCACAGCAACTTTCAACATCACTTGCAATGATAATTTTAATTAGAGTTGATAAGATGCCGTGCTATAATGTAATAATTACGCATAGCTGAAGGTTCAACAAAATGTTAGTCTGTCAACAATTTGAGTTGAGTTTTTAATTTATAACTATCTCCTTTTTGGGTAAAGTAAATTTTAAATATTAAAAGTAACTTTTTTCTCATTTTGAATTACTCATTTTGTTAGACTATATTAATTTTCTGGTCCATTTTCAAAATAAAAAATTTTAAAAACTATTTTAAGACAAAAAAGAAAATCTATTTTGGTCCATGATTCACGGAGTCTCAAGGTTCCCATGAATTTTACGATTCATTCTCTGAACCACCCTTTGTTAATGTGTTTTTCACTGTTAAACATTTTGTCCGTGACACTTCTTTTTAAAAAAAAAATTATACGTTCACAACTTTAATTATTATAAATATTCAAGAGTTCTATATATATTTTATGTTCACCAATCTTGTAATGTTTGTTCACAAATGAATGTCCATAAGTTTTATACTAAAATGTTTACAATTTCAATGTTCATAAGTTTTATATTGTATACCTTATGTTATATCCATATATTAATTTTTATGTTCACAAATTTTATACTATATATTTATTAGTTATGCACTATATACTTCTACTAGCATGTCTACCCATGAGACGCATGAGTTCTAATATTTATATAATGTTATAAATTAAAAATTATGAATGATATAGACCAATATATTTCCATCATTTGTTGGGCATTTTTTAATGTAATAGATTTGTTTTTTTCCTTTTCAAAAAAAAAAAAGAAGTTTAGTCTTTCTTTTAAAAAAAAATGCACAGAAAACATGATACTTTGTATAGCCAATCAGATATTAACGCACCACTTGGTAGTCATATAATGAATCAGTTCTACTTTAGTATATAGTATAAATTTGTTTGCAACTTTTTCAAATGAATGTCTATGGTCAGGGGCTCACTAGTGATGTTTACATATTTTATAAGAAATACCTTTTATTTTTTTCATTTCTTTTCTGTTATTTTATTTTTCTCAATCTCAATCATTAAATATAATATAAATAAACAAGTTTTTCTTTTTAATCACTCAAAAATACTAATAGTTAAAAAAAATCTGGACCTTGTCCTTTTACTTCATTTACTCGGAATATAGATAGAAGTTCTATTTAATCAGTCCTTGGATTAGTATTACTTCATCTTTTTTGAAATAAAGCTCTAACAATCCTCCACTTAATAATATGGTTATTTTCATAAAATTATTATTAGAAGTATTATTCATTAATTTTAATGGATATCATGTGATATTGACTTTCTGTTCTGTTCTATTTTTTGCTAGCCAACTTGGCCGCCTGAACTGTTCCGCCGCTGGGCACTGGGCTCCACACCACAGCCGGGAGTCTCAATTACTCAGCGCCCATCGAGATTGATTTTTTTTTTTTTGAGATAAAACAAATCAGTTTTCCCCAAAAAAAAATGAAATTTTAGAAAAATTCAAATAATTTTTTTACAAAACAGAAATTTAAGATTTTAAAAAAATATTTTTAGTAGAAGTTAAGAAATAGAACTTCCAAAATGCCAATTCGGACCAGCTATAACTTAATCAATTCTGGTCATTTATTACAACTATATGTCTATATATATGTGTGTGTATGTATATGTATATATATCTACACACACGAATTTGTCCAATTAATTGGTATAAGATTTGTACATATGCATATGGCTTGAGGGTAATTTGAGATAGATTATTGTATGGACTACTCTAGCCTTTTTGGCTTTGCCTATTTTGCAATTTGTAAGCTCCTAAAAAATACCACTTCATATATTTTTTACTATTTACAGCTTATAAGTCCCAAAGAAGCTTGGCCAATTAGGATGTTAGTGTTGAAGTAAATTTTGTTTGAATTTTGTCTCTTTTTGGTACTTGAAGTTCAATTTTCTAATTAAGAAGCCTCTGTTTGTTTTGATTGGAAAACATTTTCTTTTGCACTTTTCTGTATTTGGCAGCTAAAAATGACAAAGTTAAAGAAAAAATGTTTTTCTAGTAAAGAAAAATAGGAAGATTTTCCGCACACTTATCAAATCTCCTCCAACCTATGTGCCCTGACCCCCTCCCAAGCACAGTTGTTTATTATCAGATCACCCAACCGCTCCCTGCCCCCTTCCCCTGCGGCTTCACCCCTGCCCACACGCACCTGGCCCCCCACTTCCCGACCCCACTAATACACATAAAAATATATTTTTTGGCACCATTAAAAAATATTTTTTAATTAATTTTTATTGTAACAATCAAACAATGAAAAATATTTTATTAAAAAATATTTTTTAGAAAAATAATTTCCATAAAAAATACTTTCCAAAACAAGTTATTTTTCAAGAAACAAACAGAGCCTAGAATCTCTCAGACATACATATAATTTGCACTTCAACGTCATGCTGGCGAGGTTCCCCCCCCCCCCCCCTTTCCTTTTCATTTTGCACGTGCATGTTAAGAAGATTACAAACTAGACATCGATAGTGTTTTACAATATTTAGCAATAAAATGTTTTTTGATCATCTTAATATCATTACAGACATAGATTTATTTATCAAACATGTCAATAATTTGTAAGTGAATGTTATTCAAACACTTAATTCTCTACTTTAATTCTTATAAGTATCAAGAGTTACTTAACTCTTATAAGTAAGAATATCTATAAACACATTCAAATAAGCAATACCAAACATGCTCTTTATCCAGGGTTGTTATTGTGCTTATCCACTTAACATATTCTTTTTCTTTTCTTTTCTATTTGCCCCCACTTTTAGATGCACTTCATGTGAGTTCAAAATCTTAATATTTGTCCGTGTAGCTGGTCTTTAAAAGAATTTTACATAAACATCAAAGATAAGAAAGGTTGAAAAACCAAACGCTGTAAATTGGAGTTTTTGAAAATTTATTTTTACATCAAATTAAGAATAATTTTTTTATTTTTTCTCAAAAATACTACTCTATATTTTTAAAAATCTAATATTGCTTTCAAAACCACTAAAAACTCGACTTTTAGAATACTAGGCAAAAAAATCAATGACTTTTATTCAACAATCCTTTTACCCATAATTTTACTATTAAAAATTCTATAGTTCAACAACGGAAATCTCATAGTTAGGTCATACAGAGGTAAAATGTAACTATATGCATCACGTTGAATAGTTGATATTGAGAGAAAAGGAGGAGAATGGCAGAAAAAAGAGAAAAAGACAAAAAGAGACGAGGAAAATTAAAATATCAAAATATGATTAGAAGGTAGATGCAGTCCTATCCTTTTAAGTATTTCAAAATTCCTTGAAACAAAGACAAAATGAGGAATACGAGAGTGTTTGGCAATGCTTATTTGTGGCTTATAAGTATTAAATAATAAAAAACATATAAGAAAGGTACTTTTTTTTAGGTGTTTATAAGCCACTAAATAAGCGAAGCCAAACACCCTCGTATTCATTATGTGCAATTTAGATTGTGAACTCCCTCGGCTCTATTGAACGATATTGCCTTGTTCTATCTTAATTCCGAAAATTAATGGTGTAATATTTAGGTATTCTACAACTGCATGATCGAATGCCGAATGTCAATTATCATCTTACCGTTTTGATTAATCAGCCGGAGCAACATTATATGATAGATTTCAACAAAAATCTTTAAGCATTTCAAATATATTAACTCAATTTTATAATACATTCCAACACTAGACGCATGCTAGGGATTTTCCAAACATATATTATGTAGTAGAAAGTATATATGTTTATACTATACAAATGCCCACAATTAAATAATTTTTTTTACTTAGGAATTTGCATTTACATATTCTTGTAATTTTGACCTATATTTTCCAATATATTGTGGGAAAAAGAGATTGTACGATATACATATGTTATGTATATTTTTTTTCTAGTTCAAATCAACACTTAATTATACTATTGTTCTTAAGTTGAGGATTTGATTGCCAATCAATTGATAATTATAATTAAGTTCATTGTTTGTTTTATATTAAAAACAAATGTACTCCCGTGCAAACTACATACAAAAAAATACTAATTTTACTTGTAATCTAAGAGAAAACTTTCTGTCTCTAAAGAGACGGAAGTTCCATCTCTAAATACAAAAACTTTAAAAATTAAAAAGGCATTTGTACTTATGAGAAAAGCTTATTACTTATAATTGTTTTTTTTTGGGTCTAAAACAAGCTCTTTTCATTAACAACACAGAGATGTACATAAAAGAATCAACCAAAACTAATCCAACAAGTACAGACTTGAAACATTAGGGATCCTAAAATTTGATTGACAATAACAAAGGGCAATCAATCATTGCCAGCTCTAATATCCAAACCAAAAAATCCACACATCATCATTAGAAAGCATAGCACATGTTCGACGAATATCCTCCAAGAAAGCCAACAAAATGGCAACATAGAAAATGCAAATAACAACAAGGTGAGAGACATGCTCACCATCTCAAACTCTGAACGCTTGGAGAAAGAATCTTGTAACTTGGCCTTCAATGCTTCCAACAGAGTGACTTGTCAACAAACAAAACCACCAACTATAATGGAAACACAACCAGGAGAGGAAAGGAACGGCCAAACTTGCAACAATCATGAGATCCAAAATTGAGAAACTGAAGCTAAACAGTAATAACATCCCAAATAAAGCAACAAAATACAATGGACCTTCCAAAAACAAACGAATATCACAAATAAAAGGATAAAAATAGCAGATGACATAATAAAAGTTAAAAACACATATCCAAACCATTGGCTAGAGGCCGGGGTCGGGCAAAGAGAAGATAGAAGTTGAGATAAGGATGAGGAGTTGCTAGAGAATTCTTGCAGAGAAAGAGAGGAGATGAGAGATAAGGATGGGGAGCTTTTACTTATAAATTTGACCTCTTACCAAATTGCAAAAATTTTAACTTTTATACTTAATTACCAATATTGATAATTAATTAAATAATAATTAAAAAAGTTGGAATATCCTTAACAAAATAAAATTTTCAATACTTATAAAGTTTACTTTTTTAATTATAAGAAGTCCCTTAGGGATGCCCCAACTATAGGAGTTGAAGATGGACACAACTCATAACCCGGATTCGAATTCAGTCCACTATCCTGGGTTAAGTACCTTTGACTTGCTTGGTGCACAGTATAGGGGACATGCTATGCACCCAAGGTTTGCCAGTTGGTGATCGGGCTCCACCAGACGTTTCAATAATCGGATTCCGCCAATTGAATTTATCTCGTCACAAAAAAAATAAACTTTAACTAAATATTCTTGTTTCTAATAACTTTTAAATTTAATCTTTTATGATTAGTTAATTTTAATAAAATCTAATACTATTTTTTATTTTTTTTTGAAATTTTATAAATTTAGAGACGGAACTCCCACCTCTAACTGGAAACGACAATGTCCATCACTAATGAGAGACGGAAATTCCCTCACTGATTAGAGTCAGAATCTCTGACTCTAATTAGAAAAAATAAAAAAATATTTTTTCTGTCTCAATGCTGTCTCTATTTAGCGACTAGTCCTTTTTCCGTCTATATGTTGTCTCTATTTAGTGACCGACTTTTTTTCCATTTCTATGCCATCTCTATTTAGCGACCAAAATTTTTCTATCTCTATTTAACGACAGATTTTTTTTCCGTCACTATTCACCAATTTTCTAGCATATCTAAGCAGCTCTGCATATTATTAATTCCCATGTGAGTAACTGAGTTCCACTATTTCTAACTAAGTCACACACTTGAGTTAGTCACAATAGGTTAATTCCCATGTGAGTAACTGAGTTCCACTTTTTGTAACTAAGTCACACACTTGAGTTAGTCATAATAGGTTCAACTATTGCTCAGTATGTATATGTCAGAGAAAATAGATTTGCAAAACATTTAATTTGTTTGAATTTAAGAGGGATACTTTTTAATGTTTTGGTAAATATTGGGGGTTATTTATTAGTCAATTTCTTGGAAAATAGATTGAGAATGAAGTAAACTACCCGGAAAGAGGAGAGGTTTTTTCCCAAATTTTTTCCTGTCAAAGAAATGGTTGCATGCGATATGCACGACCATTTTCCATTGTTTCAGGAGATAAATGAACTTGATCACCTTTTGTAAATTTTGAAAACTATTTAAAACTAAATTAGAAAAGTTCATTAAATATTAGAGACTACTTGTGCAATTAACCCAAAACGTAGTTCCGTGATTGTGGACAGCAGCTAGCAGGCGAACATCATCTCCGTCATGGGGATGCTCAAATGGCTTGGTGATTGCCTGATGATGGGATGTTTAAGAATTAATAAGATTTCATCGTAAAAGTCAGTTGATTAATACGAGGAGTAATTTAAGATCTTCTAAGGTAATTTTATACATTTTTTTATATGCGAAAAATGTATATTACAATATTGATGTTAAGGAAGTGGCGTGTAAGTCTCCAATTTAAGTAGAGGCTCTTCCTCTCATGGACGTTTGCTTGTTTGCTGCTACTATGCCACACGTGAAAGGAGCAAATGAATTTGATTGTCTAAACCTCGTTTGAGGTTTCAATGATCAGTTCGTATCTTGTTGGTTAATAGAACACTTGATAAGTGGTGCGAGATCCTTTTTTTGAGAGGTTGTTAATTTGAGTGTTACTTATATGCCATGTGAGACTAATTGGTTGGTAAAAAGTATTAAACTAATGTTGTGTTTGTTATATGCTTAATAATAAATTATTATTTGGTTAAAAAAAAAAAAACCCAAAAAGGTCATTATCTCTAGAAAATCCTAGTCCCCGTGCTTGGTTGCCCCAACAAATGGTTGAGGCTCCGTTTGTTTGTAGGAAAATAACTTGATGGGGGAAAATATTTTCCAAGAAAAATGTTTTCCTAGAAAATAGAATATTTTCTATTATATATTTGTAATATTGGAAAATGTTCTTTGGTATTTAATAGTCACACTTGGAAAAGAGAAAGTTTTATAAATAAAATGTATTCTGTACTTAAAAATATATTATTTAAATTAAAAATAAAATATAAAAAATAAAATAAAAAATTAATAAAATTGGTGAACAAGCAAAGAAGAGAAGCTTTTCTTCTCATAAAAAATGCTTTCTCCTCCCTTTGCTAGGGAAAACATTTTTTCTTGACCAATTTTCCTGTGCATGCCAAACATTCAAAGCCCGGGAAAATATTTTCCCGTAGAATCTTTTCCGGAAAAACAAACAGAGCCTAAGAAGGAAAGTAGTATTCATAAATTTGAGAAGTTCAAAATCAATGCTTTCAAAAGGTCACGTATTATACTTTATGAGAGAATAAAATATATAGCCAATCACCAGAAGAATCTACAGGATAAAACGTTTCCCCTAAATATTGTCTTAGAAAAGTATTTCCCTCGAATTTCTTTCTTTTTGAAAAAAAAAAAAAAAAATTCTCCCTTATTGTCCAATACTGGAAGAAAATGAAGATAAAAAATATTTTGTGTGATAGAGCATGGCTTCAGAGATCAGGGGATATATTGTTTTCCCTTTTTCATACACACAAGAAGTTATTAACTCTCTCAATATTGCTGAATCATCAAAAAGTTTAACAATCCCCTTCTTTCCGTATTTATTATCTACGACTTTCTTCTCTTTTTTTCCCCCCTTTTTCTGTCAGGAACAAAAAGCATTTTTCTTAACCTATCCCTGCTGGGGCAAAAAGTACATTTTGTACATCAGTACGCAGGCCTGGAGCTATTGCAATATTTTGAGAGGAATGCAACTAGCTAACCACTGTTTTGCCATCCAATCGACCGGAGATCTAAAAGAAAAAAGAAGGTATACTCGACAAAATGGGAAGTACGTTTACTATCGAGCAAATTTTACAAAATGGCCCTTATTATTTATAGAAAATATTAATTTAGTCTCAATTATTTAAAAAATAACTTATTTAATTTTTAATATATTCAAAAAGTGTCACTTTGGTTCTTATTATTTCAAATGTAACCAAATTTGGTCACTAATGTTTGAAAAAGTGACTTAATTAGTCCCAATTTTAGGCATAAAAATGGTCATGTGGTAGTCACATGACTAATTAATGAAGATAAAGTTGATACTTTTTGCAAAAATTAAGAAACAAATGAATCATTTTTGAAATATTAACAACCAAATTGACTTTTTTTTTTTTTTTGGAGACCATTTACAGAATACTCCCTGTCTCCCTTTAATATCTGTAACTAAACACAATCCCTTTATTATTAGCCCTAGATCGAGCTATATCAATTGGGTCTGGTGGTCTTTATTCGCTTGAATAAACGCAAACCAATAATCTTATTGGACGAAATCATATATAAAGGAATTAAAGATTTAGAGATAAATCATAGTCTTGTCGTGCTGCTGATCCTATAAATACAAACTAACCTAAACAAATATATAAATGCATGGCTAAGGTTCCTGGGACGGCAGAGTTTGCTGGAGGATGTGGCCAAAGGGCATAAAGCCTGACCGAAACAAGAGTAAACGAAAGGAACTCGAAAAGCATCATATCCAAAAACAACCACCAAAAAAAGTGAAACAACTTAGTGGCTGAGCAGATTCACAGTCACATGTCTCTTAAGGTTACTCACAAGTCTCTCAGGATCCGTCCTTGTCTCCACCATGCATTGAATCTATTCGGGTAACAAACCCTTTTACGTTATGAAGATATTCAAATCCATCTATCTTAGATCAATGGACAACCCTCTTCAATAACATACAAGCTATTGAATAATATAGACTTTTTAACCTTATGAAGAGATTCAAATTGAACTGTTATAGATCAATTAACGACCCTCATGAATAACATGCAAGCTATTGAATAATATAAACTTTTTAACGTTACGAAGAGATTCAAATTTATCTATTATATAGATTAATTGGCGACCCTCATGGCAAGCTTTCCACTCTGTCTCCTTGCCTTAAATTAGGTGACTACTTTTTGTCACTCATGGGAGGTTTCACATTTTTATCTCATATTTGGGACGGTGAGGAAAATCACATAGTATATTAAAATTAAATCGTTGTATTTATTAATGCATTTTAAGCTTATCATGAATGGAGTCAGAATAGTGACACACTGGCAGACAACTGCACAATCTGATGACGCACTCCATGGTTATGCAGATTATGGAGACATGGGCAAGACGTTAAAGATTACTTCATTTTCAAGTGAAGTCCAGAAGGAAAATATTTATATGCAACACAACTCATTCATCAAAAAAAAAAAAAACACTTAATATTTGTGCCAAATGAACTATTTCTTTATTTAGGAAAAAAAAAATGATGAGTACTTCTGATGACCAGCCGCAAAACTAGAACCAAATCCACATTTCAGCAAAACAAGAACTAATTAATACTATGTAGAAATTAAAAAAAAAACTCGGAATAAAACATTTATGTGACATTTGCATCCATGTGCTAATCACTAGGCAAAATATTAAAATTTAAGAAAATTATGTATGCATGACATAACCACCACCATCATCAACACTACTGCCACCACGGCCAGCGCCAACGCCACCGCCACGATGTGACATGAGATCATCATCATTCATGTCCATGCAAAGCCGCCATTGAAACCACACCAAGCTTCTGAAGATTCAACTTCACAACAGTGTCCGTGAACATTTTCGTGTCTTCGCTTGTGTTCCCTTCTGGGATATCAACTATGTAAGACTCCAACACAACAGTATAAACCTTACCTTCCGAGTTGAACTCATTAACCGACGTAACGGATCGGTAATTGTTGAGCCGGTGCTCACCGCCGACGACCCGGAAGCTCAAGATACGCTTCTCGTCGTCCACCATCTCCAGCCTCTCGGTGCTGGTCGAAGCAGGGAGGCCGGAGATGACCGTGACCTCCCTAATGCTTCCCACGCCACCATCGCCTCTCATATTGCAGCTCTTGATGAAGTGCTTGTACTTCTGCGGGTTGTCGAACCGCCTCACAAACGGCCACACCACATCCGCCGGCGCGTCGATGCGTTGGGTTATCAGAGACGTGCATGTGTTAGGCAACGGCTCGAAGGTGTGGTAGGTGCGAATGATGGGTTCGAGTTCTTTGAATTCTTCGTGGGTTAGGCCATGTGGGATTTGGGCATGGCTGTCCACCATTGTTGTTGTTGTTGGCAAAATCTTGATGGGAAAAATTTGTCAAGAGACAAGAAAAATTTTTACGCGAAAAAGATGAAGTTGAAGGGCATGGACAAGGGAAAGAGAGGTGGACAACAATGGACTATGACGCGATGGATGATAGCTTTCATCTGTAAACAGGGGGAATAAAATACACGCAGACAGCAATTATATGAACATTTCGGGAAACGGAGGCCTTCTTAGGGGGTCCCCTACCCCAAATGTTAATAATTATTTAAATTGACTTTTTTTTTATTTAAAAATATATTTTCAATTATTTTTATTATAAGTATTTGTATTGATTAAAGACAACTTGTAACTCTGTAAAAATTTAAATTTAATTTTTTTAAAATTTTTAAATTTTAAATTTTTTAAAAAGATAGAAATGCTTTTGAAAAAGTCAACAATTATATAAACATTTGGGGACCCAAGGTTTTCAGGGGCCTCCCGACAACAAACCCTCGTCCCCCCTACTCGGGCCATAGATATTTATTTAAAGCCTATTTGGATTAATTTTTTTAATAAAAAAATATTTATTCTTTATAAAATAAAACACATTATTTTATTTTTCAGAGACACTATAACTCTAAGAAAAGCTTAAATTCGATTTTTTCAAGGAATTTCTGAAAAAACATTTTTTAAAAATTAACAAAAAACACTTTAAAAAAATGTCTATTCAAACAAGTTCTTATTCTTCATGATCTAGTTTTTATATAAATAAATAAATAAATTCTGTGACAGATAAGCCCTTTGACAATCTACATAGATCTATAACCAACTTCTTGTTGCCATGCTTGTCATGTTCCTCGATTAGGGTTATTTACGCAATAAATAAAAAAACAAATATCTTGAACCAATTGGATTTATTTTTATTGCGTTTTTAATATAATTAAAAAAAAAAGAACTATATATGGGGCATATACACCTTTCCTTTGAGAACTATGTCTTACCATTAAAAGTAAGGTGGGGGCATATCGATTACATATGGGGTGTGTGGGGAGCTACAAATGGAATAATAAATTCAAGAAGTTTTATTAAATTGCTTAAAATAAATGCAACTTGCACGAGTGCAAAGTAGTCAACACAGCTCATATACCAGCTCTTTTTTCTTCTTCAATACTCAATAAAAGTCAATCTATTCAGCTAAAAGGATTTTGGAATGTAGATATAAAATAATATAAAATCTAGCTTACGTTGAGCTTTGAAAAGTATTATTATGAAGCGAACAAAATCTTAGTTAGCAGACATAAGTATTGCTTAACCTTCGATTGGAAACAAATTAGTCGTACATGGCTTTGGTTTCTACTACAATATAATTATTGTTAACTTCTGATGAAAATAATAAATAAATATAATAAAAGTTCCTACCTAATTGTATAACAACTTATGGTTTTGGATAAGGTGTCAGTTTCATTGTATCAGATAAATTCCTAATGAACAGCTTGTAACCTTAGATAAGGTAGTTCATTTCATCGTATCAAAGTTCAAGTTACTAAAATGTTTTGAATTCAAGTTTCTTATTCGTCGCTCTTTTAGAAAATAAAAAATAAAAATTTATCTCCTTATGTAAGAGTTAATATTGGATTTAAGAACATTTTGGACGTAATAAATAAATATATTGAACATTCTCTAGAGAAAAAAACGATCTAACATTTGTGCCAAATTCATTTTGCAAAGAAAGATGCAAGACTTTATTCCTTAAATAAAGTATATGGTATTAGTAGTAAAATACGAGAATAAAAAATCACGATAAGGCAAAATTTATTATATTCTTCCCCTTCAAGCTATATATAAAAGCAAGGTCATATTAATCTCTGGTTGGCTATCTTTTGCTTTCTCACATCTAATTGAACATCATTATTGTAAGATCAATCTGTTTATAAATATGTAATACACATATTGTTGTGTAAAATACAAATATGGAATAGTTAATAAATTTGAAAAAGAAACAAAGGGAAATTAAGCTAATAAAAACTTGTAGTGGGATATCAAACATAAAGCTTTGTGTATTGGATTAATGGGAGGATAAAATAGTAAAAGAAAAAAAGGGTAGAAAAGAAGGAGAGGAGGAAAACATCAGTGCCCTGAATAAAGGGTGTTGTCGCAATCGGTGAAAAGAAGGGGGGAGGGGGGATGCCGTAGTATTCGTGGATCATGTGACAAGTCTAACAAACTGCATGCCCGCGTGATCTTCCAAACTTCACTTTGCAGGATTCCCCACCACCACTTCAGCCTCTCTCTCACTTTCCTTTACACCCCCGGCCACACACATACATATACATATATATACATATACATATATATATATATATATATATATTTCTTTCTTTTCCAAGAAATGTTATGTCATAATCATTTAATCATTATAAAAAAAATAGATAATAGGTGATAATAAAATCCACGCTGCCTATATGGGTGCTGGTTATTTTAAAACTATCGTCTTTATAGGTGTTAGTTTTTTTAAACGCCAATTTGATCTTTGAACCTTTCTTATAGTAACACTTTATAATTATACCATCCACCAATCAAGTAAAAAATATATTTATTAATTATCTTGCATAACAATATATTTACGTATTACCTAAACACCTACCTATATCATAAAATTGCCACATATTTCTTGTTATTTTATAGTGAAACTGTCACCTGTTCTTAGTTTTCTTGTGGTGTAATAATCCCTCCACCTTAAATGCAACAAGTTTATAGAATTTTATCTTAAAATCATTTATAACTTTATAATTTGTTAATTTCAAATTTCACGATACATAGATGTAGGTGTCACAACTTTTTTCTTTAGCATGCATTACCAAAGGAAAATCTAAATAATAGGAGTTGTAGTTCGGATGAGTCAAACAAAAGTTTAAATTTTATTAAAGTTATTACTTTATTTAAAAATTTAAAATATTAATATCTTTATTTATTATACTAATAAGTCCTTTAACAAAAAGGGAAATAGAGAATGGAGATTCAAAATTATTGACTTAAACTTCAGAAGTCCTTTACGGATCATGATTGGATTATTTTATAAGCCACAACGGGTATAGAAACCTCCCGAAGTCAATGTTTTAGTTGCATGTGTGTGGACAGCCGCATGCACTTTATATTATAATCCTTCGAATATTTATTGAACTCTTATATATGGCTACAGAGATCTGAAGCCTTTATTTTATATAGAAAGATCTTCTTATTATTGCTTAAAATATACTCTATGGTTCGTGCATAGTTCTATTGGAGTGTCTTCTGTTCATCTAGCAGATAATTTACTATATACATATATATATATATATATATATATCCTTTTCTTTCACTTTTTTTAATTAATTAATTATTTATTTATTATTGTCATTATTATTATTTTGCATGGTCCAGTTTGAGCTTGAATCTAAGTCCATGTTCCATGAACCAGGCAATTTGTTTTAATGCAAGGGAGTTACAGCCTGTTTGGCTAAGCTTATTTGGGGCTTTAAAAAATATGGAAATGAGTGTTTTTTTTAAAAATATTTATCAGTTACGAAATAAGTAGAGTCAAATAGGCTCTTAATAGCTGGAGTGGCCGCCTACATATATATATAAGCATACATGACTCCAGTGACATTCTGGCGTCCTAATTATGCTGAATATGATGCTATAAACAATGTCGCTAACGCTGTGTTTGGTATGAGCTTTAGGCCTTTAAAACTCAATATAACCAAGCGTACGTTTTTGTGTTAGAAGTCTTCGTGGAGTTAGGTTTTAATTTCTCAGTATCTCCACCAATTATTGATGACAAGTCTAATTAAGGATTACTATTTTCTTCTCTAAGGGGACATTTGGTTCATAGAATCATGGAAGATTTTTGGAAAAGTGAATTCAGGAATACAATATTCTCGTGTTTGGAAAAAGATTCCCAGGCATGTTGTATTTCCGAAAATACAATATTCCCATAATTTGCTCAATTTCCATTCCCACGCAAAGGGGTGGGAATCACAACATTCCTGAGTTGTGAGAATGTGTAGAGTAATTAAAAAGACAAAAAAAAAAAACTATATTTAAGACCCTCTCATTATGATAAAAATTAACGATAATAAAAAATAATTAATAAATAATAACTAAGGACTTTATCTTAAAACACCATAAGACTAGTCTGGGGTGAAGAAAATTAATTAATTAAATAATAATTAAATAAGGTAATAATTAAATAAAGTTAAATATTAATTAATTAATTAATTAAAAATCATTGATTAAAAATGAATATTAATTAATTAATTTATAGTTAATTAAAAATTAAAACCAAAGAAATATATAATTAATAAAAAAATTAATGAACTAAGGGACATTTTTATAAAATAGCTCAAAATTTCCAATAATATTAGTATTTAACCAAATATGACAAGATAACATTCCTGGAAATATTTTTTATATAACAAACAATTTTTAGATTATTGTCGGGAATCACATTTCCATGAATTTGATTCCTAGAAATGTTATTCTTGGGAATAATTTTTCATTATTCGAACCAAACGTCCCCAAGTCTATTAACCTTTACCCCTGTTTTTTCTTTTGGTTAAAATTTTATTAAATTCAATAAGCGCCTGCATCTTATAATTATGATGATGGACGCGACAGTTGTGTTCCCAAATTTGACTTATAGTGTGTTTAGAACGATGTTATTTTAATATATTTATTCTATTAAAATAAAGAGATATTTTATATTTAAGATATTTTATCATATACATTCTATCAAAACTCAAAATAACTCATAATTTTGTATCTTATAAGATATAAGTATTTCTTATTCTTTACTATTATAAAAATAAGACATCTTATTATAAGTATTTTATGAAACTCAAAACCAACCATACTTTTTCATATGAAAATGTATCTCATCATAAGATTAAACCAAACAGAGCATTAGTTTCTAAACTTGTAAATTATGCTATTTTCTTGAGTATCTCCTATGATATTTGAATCCTAGGATCTCATTCTTGAAAAAAAAAAAAATTAGTCTCAATCAGTTAAATTATTCTTTGGGCTTATTCGGCGCAGTTAGCAGATTAGGTAATAGATAGTTGTTTGAGTAGTGGATAGCAGTTTGGGTACTGGATAGGATAGCTATTGTGTTTTAATGGTTAGCGAGATAGTTGTTTCACTGGCGGATTGTTTTAAATGTGTTCAATAAAACTAGTTGTTGAGTTAGTTAGTAAATGCAAAAAAGACATTGGTAGTAGTAATAATAATAATAATAATAATAATAATAATAATAATTATTATTATTATTATTATTATTATTATTATTATTATTATTAAGACAATTTATTTTATAATTAAATATATTTTTTCTTAAAATAATATTTTATTAATAAAGCATAATAAAAATTACTTTTTAAAAATTAATTTTATTAATATTATAAACAAATATTTTTATTATAGAAATATTTTAATTGATTGAAAATTTATTTTTTCAAAAAAAATAATGAATGGATAAGTAAGACGTAAACTTTTTAATATATTTTGATATGGATAGAATTTCAAATTAATTTTTTGTGTTATTTTGTATTTAATTCTTTGAAAGAAAATGTAAAAATGTAAATGAAATTGAATAAAGGGTACAATTACCAAAAAGAAGTTAAAGAGAGGGTAGTATTGTAAAAAAAAAATATGAAACACTAAACTCTACTTTGAAACGTTAATAATATTAGCTTTTCACAAATGCTATGTCAAATATTATTTAGAATAAAAACACCACTTAAAATACTATTTTACCAAACAACTAAAATGGGAGGAAATAGTATTTTGACTTGGTCAAGATACTAACTGTTGTCGAACAGGACCTTAATCCCAATCTAAAAATATATATATTTGGATCATGCCAAACGAGTTACAAAATTTGTTTGTGCAGCAAATTGGGCATTGTAGCTCAACTAATTTTCCTTTTCTCTTCAAAGAAAGTGAAAGGCCGGCTACAAGTAACTTGAATTGATTCCAAGACTTATCACACTTAAAGTGAGAGACTTACTACAAACCGCTAGATCTTTGGTCATAGTTTAATCTTTTAGGCTTGTTTTTTTTTCCCCTTCTTTTTTTTTTGGAAAAATGATCCATTTTAACATCTTGAAAGTCTAATTTAGCTTGGAGATTTCGAAATAATAACATGCAATAGCAAGAAAAGATCTTTTCAACTTGTAATCAATAATATCTAGAAAGTGAGTTCGAGCAAGTATGACAATAAAAGTGAATCATAAACCCACAAAATAATTTCACGGACTAATAATGCCAACTTCACACATAACCAATTCTTGTCAGTATCCCACTTCTTGAAGGTAAGAGAGAGACGGCGCAAACTTACAAGCAGAAAAAGAATACAAATCTCGAAGGATTCCTCTGACGATGAAGCAATGTCGTCCTGTTGCGGATCAAAGAGCTGTTTGTCTGGTGGCAGTGAAGACGACGAAAATGGTCGTTTCAATCTGACCAACCAAAACCCAAGAAGGGAAATAGTTTTTGGTTCTCTCTTATGTATGTTTTTGTCCTGTCTCCCATTTTGTCACAATTCTCAATGAGCACAATTGTCGCGCTTTTTGTCATCTTGTGTTGGATATTTTTGATAACTTATTAAAAAAGAAAAAGAAAAAAGAAAACTTCTAAAAAAAAATTGGTTAAAGTAATTATGATTTGAAATAAGTTTTTAAAATATGCTTTTAAGTGATTTCCTGTTTATATTAAAAAATGTTAAATGACTATTTACATATTTAATTAAACTGATGTTGTACCCCATATGTTGTACAGGGAGTAACAGTACAGGGAGTAACGACAATAATATTTCTTCATTTAGGGGATCATTGTTAACAATTCTACGCACACAAGAAGAGCAGAATGATTTTCATATGCAACTGAGATAAATGATTGAACATTGATGTACATGTCCATTAGAGTAACTTATATTATTACTAAAATAATCATTAATTGATATAAATAAATATACACACACACACACACATATATATATATATTTACTTATTTATAAAGAAAAAAATAATAGCTACATATCACAAGATAAATACCAACATAATTATGTTAAAAAAAAACTAGAGAATTAAAGAATACTAACTCATTTATGTTCACTATATTGAAATATAAACACACACATATTCTACCAAAGTACTTTAATTTGTCTCATCTAGTATTTTATAAGATAAAACTATTCACCCTTCTGCTAAAGACGTTCTTTCCATTATAGCAAATAGAACAAGCTATATATATGTATATATATAGCTATACACAAATATATACATTCCGAGTGTACATTTCTTAAAGTATTAATATCACACACAAGCAAAAATGTGCTCCCACATAAATGTGTTTCACTGCTTTTTGCTTTTGCCCCATTTGTATTAACTAAAACATCATATACATTGACAACATTCTGGGTATTGTAGCCGCTGCAGCTATATAACTCTTTAAGCAGTCAAATTCATGGTGTGGTCACGATCTTCAAGCTCATTGCTGAAATTCTTTTGATACAGACTCGTTGCTTTTCCTTACAAACTCTTCAAATCTATTAAAGATTTCTTGGCAAGGTTGATGATGGAATCTGCGATCACTCTAGCACTGGATTTCATATAACCACCTGTTGTATATATCACGTGGTAGAGCAAGTGAATGGTAGAAAAATGCCAACTTGAACTTGATGCTGCCAAGCTGGAAATATCAAACTTAATAGAAGAGAATCATTGAACCTGATGTGAGCATGACGAGAGGTGTGCTTCGCTCGTGAGCAAACTTGAAAACCTTCTCGTCCCTTGTGGCTATTCCTTCAGGGCTGATCTGCACAATGTTAAATGATGATTAATATTAATAAAATCCTCATAGGCTACCAGGCTTTAGCAACTGCAATTTTCCAATTGACCAATGCATATGAACAGCATACTTCAATGCATCAACTCCAAAAGCCAAATTTCTAGAATATCCTCTTCCTTCTCATTACAATATATTTTTTATCTACAAATATTATTACTGAGCAACCATATATATACACACGAATGTTTGTTTGAATCAGCAACAGATTTACCCCGTGGGCTAATTCTGCCAAAGATTTCGATCGTGAAGCATTCACCATTGCAACCATCACAAGACATTCCCAGATACAGATAATAGAAGACAGGTTTGTGGACAAACTTAGATATATGGATGACAGACATAACTACGTTGAAGAAAAGCAGGGTTCCTTAGTGATCAAAAGCGATCAACCACTTCCGAGGGGAGCCCTGACTTGTCAGAAGGACGTTAGCGGGTGCTATGAATTATGATCCTTTCCTCCATCACCCCCTTTTCCCTCTTGCAGTAACACCAAGCATGTGCTATACTACAGATTATGTTTGCAAATGCTGGACAAAAGAAAAAAGCTAAAAAGGAAGCTGCTCAATCATAAATTGGAACGGGAAGGTAGATGATTATGATAGAGAACTTACCTTCAATCCGCCCAGTGGATCTCCATCCAGAATGTCAGTTCCAGCGTTGTATACAATCAACTCAGGGTTGAACATACTAGCAGCGACCTAAAAGTTCATTTGGAAATTCTCAAATCCACTTCCAGGTATGGCATCCACAAGAACAAGTAAACTAAAAGACAGCAAACGACATAGTAGTTTAGTCCATGCTGCTGATTTTCTTTATCAAGTCAAGAACTCGTGAGGCTATTTACAGCATGCATTATTAGAAGAACAAGTTATCCATCACAAATTGATCCGTATGAGGTTCCATTAGGAGGAAACTATTTCTCATTATTCTCAAATTGTTGGCTTAGCCCTGAAGCAACAGGTACTTCAGTTACCAATTCAGTTCTGCTGCAAGAAATCTTCTCAGCCAACATTAATGAGAAGAAAACAACCCTCATGCCAAAATTGAGAACCATTTTACTTATTGGCGTAGTTCTTACCGCTTAGCCATTAAAACACAAATCTATTCTAAATATAAATTATTTGGTTATTCACAGATGATGCCAGTAAATCTAGTTTAAAGTTTCCAGCTCGCTGGCACACTAATAATTCAAGAGTTGGACAGCGTTACTACGCTGAACCATTATTTGGATATGCCCTCCATACAAACTAGGGCAATGAGATGAAATTATTTCAATGTATCCAAATTGGTGTGATGAGATGAACTTAGATGGGTCCTTAATCAGAAGTCTAAAGAAATCCAGCTCTTTCTAGAAGTTGAAAACATGGAAGTCTCTCCATGTAACCCATTTCTTGCCTCCAGAGGCCAGAAGATCAGATGTACAAGAGGCAATAAAAGGAAAAATGGAAGCTGAGCCCAAACTTCTGATTAAGTCCTCTCATTTCAGATAGTATTCAAACAGTAACATTGCTATATTTTTGTGACAGGTTTTCAACTGCAAACTTAAAACTCATCCCCCTTTCCTATAGGAGAGGAGCTCCTTCGATTTCATTCAGCATATAACTCTCAAGAAAGAAATCTGCCCTCTTCCTCCCCACTGTAGCCAAGAGCAGGTATGCAATAAAAACTCATCACATGTTGCAGCAAACACCAGTGATATGCATTATCCTTTGCCACAGGCAACATGCAGTACTAAGCACAAGAAAGAAAAAGGAAAAGAGCAAAAACTACTCCATTCAATATTTTGGGCACTAGAGACAGAGAAAGAACCCCAAAGGTACATGCTAGAACCACCTCGATTGCCAAATATTATAGAACTATGCGGCCCAAGTGGGTGGCATGTTCTCCAAAGTGCGATTTACACAAGTAAAAAATTGAACACCATTATCACATACAACAGGAAGGAATTCAAGGTAACACTAGCTGTAACTTCATAAAATCACTCTGCAGTTACTAAAAATTGCAATGCAGTTAAAACCAAATACATCTACATACCTCAAGTGCTTGATCTAGTTTCATCAGATATTCATTTGTTGTGGTTCCTGTCTATAAAGATTAAGTATGATGTTAAAATTCAAGCATATCTAGAAGGGAAAAAGAAAAGAAAATAGAAAGGATACTGTTCAATTTTTGGAATTGTCTTCTCACCTTTACTTCAATTTTCTGATGAATATATCTCTTGGCCTCATAATCCTAAAGAAAAACAAAATAGAATATATTAACCAACGGAACCATCAGTGATAAAAGTATGGAGAGCAGTTACCCAATGGGCATTAAAAGAAAAGGAAAAAATTGAACTGGGGAGCGTGAAGAAGTTGATGTGAAGTGGCTGTTCAAGATAATGTTCTACAAGCTCAACTTACAAATGGATAGATGTCAGGGTTGTGCATGTCAAGTATATACACTCGTCCTGTTAGCATTCACAGAATTAATCAGTATAAATATGCCACATTAGTCCAGAAAGGAGGGCAAGAATCATACTGTCATTCGAAAAATCCCTTTCATGACCATTTCCCTGGTGTGCATCAAGATCAATTATCATCACCCTGTAGGTTGGCAAAAGAAAACTAGTTACAGACAACCCAGACTGATGCTTGCACATTGTTGGACAGTTTACTATATGTTGTATGTCTCTTGACCTTGTAACATTTAAACGGATAAACGCAAAGTGTATACACAGAGATATGTCGGCGTAAACACAGAAGCCACCTCCCTTTTCTGCAGAACAATGATGAAATCCACCACCAACATTTATTGCCCAACCATGTTCTTTCGCAAGCTTCACCCCCAAAATACTTCCTCCTACCTACAACAAAGTATAGCTCGAATAAGCTGAGCCACCTTAAAAGAGACTTAGAAAAAAGACAAAAGAAGATCCTGTAGTCCTCATTTCACCTGCTTACGGAAAGGATGAAGAACTTTCTGCTGCACAAGCCAATTGGGTATTAAGGCAACTGGAGGGACCTATACATCATAATGATTAGTTGTCAGACATCTAAAGACGATAAAATACATGACAATGACTGAACTATCCACATACAGCTCAACATCTGTAGTCTAAGGTAATGAGAAAAGAACTGAACCGAAGAACAAGCTGGTGAAAATCCTAAGAACTCTGTCGCAGATTTGTTCGTCTTATCTAGGGTATCTTTAAAACATCAAGAATTAATTCACTGTCAAGTAGAATACTTGAACCGTGTACAACTGAACCACTTACCTCAACGATTATGGCAACATTCAGGCTGCTCTTTAAACTCTTCAAGTATGACTCTGAATGCACCTTCACCAAAACTAAGTATTAGTAAAGCACACAAATATCATCTGGCATACCCCTAAGTGTGTCTCTAACTACAGAAACAAACTGCAACTACTATCTCCATCTATTCATTTTAGTTGTACTAACAAAGTAGAAAGCATGGGTTGCCATCTATAGGTTGATAGTTCAAGTCCAAGGGAAGCCAGAGTTTACAAAATGCAAACAATGCAAAAAATAAGATCCCACCATTCTTCAACCCCCATTGTTCCTTAGCAACAGCTATGGGACTCTTCATTGGAAGTTAACATACTCATGCAAAGTTCAATGATAAAGAAACCACAAACATAACACAAAAACCAGTAGAGTAGAAGCACTGTCCTCTTCAGTCCAAACAAGTATGAAAATTTTGCAAACCAGAATGATACATCACTAATCGGAAACTTACTCCTTGTGTCTCAATCTTGTCTACATAATTAAGGATAACTGTATATCATATATGCTCTTTTACGATTGAAAATTGAATGCATCATTATAATCTTAAGTTGTTAGATAGGGATTTAGTTTTATTTATTTATTGTCTTCACAATGTTCCCCCATGTGCAAGCAAGATTTCTTCCTGATTGAGCCTTGCACGAGGAAATATTCTTTTTTACTTGGATAGTGATTAGACTCCTACTTAAGACGCTTTGATAATTGCCTCTGATACCATGTAAATTGAACACCTCATGTAAAAGTTCAAACTATTAATTAGGGTTGAAATTTATATATTTATTGTATTCAACAACAACTTATCCGAGAAGCGAAATGACTTTCTAATTTGAAGAACTTCAGCTAAGGGGTTTCTAACATTTTTCTCTCCTTCTAGCTTATTAGTAAATTGTCCAAAAGTAATTAACCAAGTGGTTCGGAACAAGACCGTGACATCTGAATCTTATTGTAGGACCAGATCCTATTGAACCTAAAACACTTACTAGAGACTATACAAGTCCGAGCTACTGAAGAATGAAAAGTGTAGCGACCTAGGCCAAACTATTGGCCTGCCACCACATAAATCTAGCCGAAAATGCTTAAGCCAGTAATGACAGTAGTAGCGAATCCAAGCCATTATAAAGTGCACATAAATCTCACAAAGAATCAATGTGGGATGGAGCATTATAAACTCTCTCCTTAAAGGCGCGAAGTCCTCATCTCAACCCAAACACAAACAAAATAGAACCACAGACCAAAACCTCAGACAGTATGGAATCTGCCTAGAGCCTGCTCTGATACCACTTGTAATGACCCAGGCCCAACTACTGGCTTGCCACCACACTTGATCTTAACCAACTGGTTTAAAATGCTTAAACCGGTGATGACAATAGTAGTGAATCCAAGCTATTATAAAGTGCACACAAATCTCTTACAAAAAATCGATGTGGGATGGAGCGTCACAAAAAGTTAAGTCAAAATATATGGGGAAAAAAAAGAAGATAAAAACTCATTAAGAAACAAATAATGAGTTGCAGAAGTCATAAGTCCTTTAATGGGTAACATGACAATGAAACTCATTTGAGAGAGATATACCTACCACTAGGAGATCATCTGTTGTTGCCTCAAGTGGCTCAACTATCTGCTTTTTTTCCAGCACACCACCCACAATTAAGAATCGGCAGATACGACCCCATTTAGAAGAATCAAAAGGGTGCCTGAAGTTATAGCACTCAATACTTTAGTTCACAACCATGTCAAGATGTAGAGCATTCAAGTCATTAAAACATGATTTCCATCATTTCCGTACTTGATGCCATACCAATTCCAACTGTTCCATTTCCCCCAAAATACGGTCACCATATTTCTATGTGACAGTCCAAACAAGTACACTAATTTTGGAACATCAACGGCCTCCTTTGACTATTTACAAGTTCAAAATCACCTTTTTTGTTGTCATTGGCAAACATCAATAACTGATTAATGAAAAACTACTTTTCGAGAGCTATGACATTTCACAAATGCAAGCTTTTTTTTTTTTGAAATCATTACACCAATATGGCGTAAAATCAATCAACAGCAGTAACATCGAAAACTCAATACACTCTAATACAAGATAATCGAAAATGATTCATCTCAGCCACTAGCCTAGGCGACTTATCACACAGAATATATGGAATGGGTGTGTTTAAGTGAGAGAGATTCTGGAGTACTTACAATTTCTCGATGCCAAGAAATGAGATGTCATATGAAGATGAGTAAATTACAGGAACCTGATCAAAACAAACATAAACGCTCAAATTTATCTAACCTAAACACATTCACACACACATCTATACTTACATATATACTACAGCAAGAGCTCACTAACCATTTTTCTTCCTTCCAAAATGTCAAATGCCATTTATACTAGTTCATCACATCTTGCCAACAAGACATTTTAACTACATTTATCATTATATAAATAATCTTTTCCGTCTATATGTGAAATCGAATGAAAACATTTACAAAATACAAATTTCAAGTATTAACATATTTTATAAACTAACTTAAACTACAATTTCTAATATTATTAACTATATGAAACATGTTAATTTTATATATTAAAAAAAAAAAAAAGACGAGTTTGAAAGCAGTCAAGTACTTTAGAGGGGGGCACATCGAAGTAGAGCTTGCTTGATAGGATTCGGTTGAGGCGTAGGGCTCCGACGTCGTCGTTTTGCGATGTCTTAGTGGAAGAAGAAGAAGAAGAAGACGACGACGACGAAGAAGAAGAGGCTCCGGCGGATGAGGGCAAAGTCGACATTTTGAGAATCAAAGAATAATTATCCAAAGCTGCTGTTTAGAGGCCGTGATATTGGAAGGCTCGCTGCAGTTGAATTGGGAATATTACGGGCGAATCCGAATCCGATGGGTCCTCCGAGTCTTGACTTGAATAAGGGAAGGCATGAGAGTACAAACTTGGATATTACGTAAAGCATTTTTTAGGATCAAGTGATGACGTCATATCAGCGATGAAGTGGCTCCTCTTAATCAAGTGGTGACTTCATACCGGTGATTATTTGGCGGTACGGTGTGGAATTTAGATAAGTCAATGAGTTTTTATTTCAAGACAAATTTTTTGAATTCTTTAAAACATATTCCTTTCAATCTAAATATTCTTGAACTATTAGATTGAACTTCAATTTTTTGTCTTAGTTATAAAATTCATTCATGCATTAACAAAAATGATTGTATGATTGGAAAAGTAAAATTCAAAAAAAAAAAAAAAAGAATTAATGGGATGTTACTTCCAAATAACAATAATAACTATGTACTTTACCAACCCAAAATTTAAGTCACAACATAAGACCATAATAGCTCCACAAAAAAAAAAAAGAAAAAAAAAACATAAAGACCATAATCAATCACAAAAACCAATTCTTAAGTTTAAATTATGTTAGCAATTATACATTTTTTTTAAATAAAAGTTCAGTTATGCGGATTAACGGATCAACCTATTTATTTGACAAATCACCAAATTTTCAACTATAACCTGTCTTTTTTCTGTTTTTTCAGCTTCTGCCCTTCTCTTCTGTAGTGTTGAGGTGGGGACAAATATATCTATCCATTCGTACAAGATGTATAAAATTCTACCTCAAGGCAACATGTAAACTTTTGGAATTGCTACATAAGCTTTTAAATATTATATTTTTCTGACGCATCAACCATTTTTAGCCTGGGCCACTTATCACACAGAATATATGAAATGTGTGTTTAAGTAAGAGATTCTGGAGTACTTATAATTTCTCGATGCCATATGAAGATGAGTAAATTATGGGAACCTGATCAAAACAACCATAAACGCTCAAAGTTATATGTCTAACCTGCACACACATACACACACAATCACACACTACATATAGATACACTCCCGCAAGAGCTCACTAACCATTTTTCTTCCATCCAAAATTTCAAATGCCTTTTATCACTATTTGGTTCATTACATCTTGCCGACAAGACATTAGTAAAAACAAATAGCTATTACTGACCTATGAATGCCCTCCTATGGGGAAAATACCAGGTTGGAGCAGGAAGAATTGGACGAATGCTGTTTAAATCACAAGGGAAATAGCAGGGCTCAATAAGCCTGTTTTCATAATTATAAATGCCCAAATCATGACCTCCATGCGTGCCCACAACCATTCGGTCTTTGTCCCAAGTGCCATCGTCCGTGAAATAAATTGAATTAGGCTGCAAGCAGCTGCTGAAGGAGGGGGAGGACGAGGCTGCACCATCATCATCTTTAGCCGCAGCCGCGGCCGCTGCCGGGAGAGCTATAGGATGATAGCGATCGATAAACAAGGCGCGATCACCAAGGCTGCTTAAAAGCTGAAACCCCACTTTAAGGCTGCTTAAAAGCTGAAACCCCACTTTTTTGTTACCATCATCGTCGTCGTCCTCATCATCATCATCATCGCCTGGTGAATGTGATTCTAACGTTCTAAAGTCAAGCTTCAAAACCTCGAAGGCCATTGTTTTGTAAGGGAAGAGCTAGGGAAAACTAGGACTGCGGTTGCGGTTTATAGGAATAATGTCGCCATATTTCGTGATTCCATCGGCTACGTACCTCACCACTAACAGAATCTCTGCCGATGAAGGGTCTGGCACCACGTAACATTAAGGCGGCCCGCATTGCGCCTTGATTTCATATTCATCCAAGTCAGACGGCCCCGTCCAACGCACTGACTCATGAAGTATCTGGTATCTTATAGGGGAAGGGGAAGTGGGGTTGCTGTTGTTAATCAGATCCCAAGCTTCAAGCTCTGGGTCACGAGTCAGGGCGTAAAATAGTCCATCTTTGAATGGACATGAGATAACTCGCAGATATTGCTTTGGAGGATCTGGATCTTGAAGCATTGTCCAAGCGATACCATGAGCAGGCCTACAAAAAGCTAAGTGCCCTTGTCCTGACACGATCAGGGCGATGCAATTCTCATCCTCTACATCCTCGCAAGAGAGAATAAGCCTGTCTATTGCATGCATACTGATGAGCCCCGGAAATTCTACGCCGCTATAATATATAACGGGAATGTTTTCGCAGATGGCAGCATCTTGACTTGGGGTTTTTGCTTATACCTTGGATTTACGAGGAAAAGAGAGCAACCACGATGACAATCCCTATTCCTGTAGGCCAGCCTGCCGTGTGATGATCCGATGCAAACATCCTTGCCATGAACTGCTTCACCTCCTTCCAAGCGTATTACTCGACCTTCCGCGAGGTTGTAGAATTGGAAGCAACTAGAAAGGTCCTCTGGGGGTAACATCAGCCACGGCGCTGTTAAAGCCTTGGATGATATCGCCGATTCACAAATACGACGATACAATAATCGCCAGTAGCAACAAGCCTGGGATGATATTGTTAGTGTGTTTGAAATAATTTTATTTTAAATTGCTTATTATATTGAAATTTGGAGATATCTTATCACATGTACCATGCATTCTATAATTGTAAAAAATAACATAGGATAGATTACTTATTTCTTATAATATAAAAAATATGATTTTGCTTTGAATTTTCATAAAATATTTGATAAGATTTCTTAAATTTTATAAGATGTACCTTTATTTTAATAAAATAAGTATATTAAAATAAGACTATAACAAACAGAGCATGCATCTATTGCAGATGCAGATTTTGCACAATTACTACCCAAGAATCGCCGCCTGTAACAGTGTAAAGACAAACGCTTCAACAAGGTCGCCATTATCAGCCAACAAAACAAGTAACGGGAAAAAAACAAGGCCTATTCCAGGTACCACAAGTAGTGAATTGTGGTTGTTGTTGTTTTTGTTTTGGCCACTGCGTGCAATTGGGTCACTCCTCTTCAAAATAGGGTTTATATTTCGTGTAGGTTCAGGAACCATGGTGATTTGCAGGCCTTGGAAAAATAAGGGCCCAAATTACTAGCCAAAACTATTTTGATTCGTCATCTTAAAACATGATAGCCTTTTCCAAAACCCAATACTAGTGTATATGGGGTAGTTATATCATGGGCCCATAGGTCCACAATACAACATGTAACCATAGCGTGAATAGTGTGGGTAGTATTCACGCGCTACTATTCACGCATAGTATATGTTTATTCAGTAACCCACAACTGTTTGTTCAGTACCATACAACTATTTATTCAATAACTATTTGTTTATTACTGCACAACTATTTGTTCAATACCTCACAACTCTTTTTTCAGTATCCTATAACTGTTTGTTCAATACCCTACAACTATTTGTTCACAGATCTGCATACTTAAAGGCCAAGGTGAACTTTAATGGCAGATTGAGCTTAGAGTGTCTAATCGTTGCGTGGGAGCTATGGTTACAATCACGACAAGGAGAGAAAGAGATTGGTAGTTGCAGTGCAGCGAGATGATGCCGAAATCTTTGCCGGCATAAGAAAGAAGACAATGGGCTTTAATGGTGGATTGACACCTTGGAACTTTTCTTAAACATGGTGCGTATCATTACGATCAGCAAAGAAAGACAAATTTTATGGTGATGTTTATTAAGAGTGAGATGATCGATGGTGTCACGGGTAAAGCAAAGAAGAAAAAAAGAGAAGAAGAGAGGGGTGAGAGAGAAGACGAAGAGAGAGAAAGCTTGGGTGCGTGCGTTGAGCTATTTTTTTTTTAATATGAAGGACAAAATGCTTAATGAAGGACCACCTTGTGAAGGTTTATGGTATAATTTGCGGTATATAATATACTACTAAGTTCAACACCCTTTTTTAATTAGGCACTCTTTTATTTTATTTTTTTAATTTAGATACTTTTCTAATCCTAAATCTATATTTAGAAAGAGAGTAATTTGAATAATTTTATTTTCAAATCAAATTGTAATGTAATTTTATTTCTCTAATTTAATACTATTTTTCTAAAAAAAAATGCATTCCAAAAATTAAATTAAATTTTGGTTTTAGAATTCCATTTCACAGTACTATGAGTATTTCTCTGTTCTCTCTCTCTTTTTTTTTTTGCAATTAAACGCTCTTTTTTCTATCATTACAACAAAAATTTATACTTGTTTCACCTGTACTTTCAAAAATTCACCTTCACAAAAAGAGTTGCTTAACAACCAAGCATTACCATACTACCGTCATTGTCAAGACTATATTGTTTATCCTTCTTTGGATCCATTTAAAATGCAAAATATAAAATATATTGGCTAGAAAAATAGATAATTCCTCTTTAAACAGCCACATTAATGCAGGCAAGTAATGAACACGGTAAACATCTATGATCTGTATGTTACTTATGCTCTAAAATTTATTAGTAGAAGAGAAACCTTTTGTGTTGTGTAATGTCTCGAACAATCACTATATATAGGTTCAGAAGGACATCAAGCCATTATTTCTATATTTATGAAGGACACTTAAAGGGCCTCAAAACCCTTTAAATTAAGTCTACTTCAAGATAGCGGAAAAATTCAAAAGTTGCAACATTCACATAAGAAATCAAGATATATTTATTGTTCAAAAATTATAAGATGAATGACAAATTATCTCTAGAGATCTTTTGGTTTCCCACTAACTCATTTAATTCATGACCTAAATTTAAAATAAATATATTATGTTATAAGTTGTAAAATAAAATCAACCAAAATAATAAAATTCAAATTACTTTGTGCGTCACTATTTATAAAAGTGTAAAAATTTGACTTACCCTCTCTTACTTTACCTTATGCATCATTTAAAGAACTCCAAACTCGTTTAAGTTTAATTTTATATAATAGTATAGATAAAATGTAGATTTTTTTATTATATATTTTTTATACGGACTAAAGTGATCATTACACGGACTAAATTGATCATTTTTTGAAAACAATAGGAACTGATTTTGATCTTTCTAAATAATTAGGACTAACTTAAAAAAGAAAAAAAAAAACAATGGGGACTTGTAGGATAATTTTCTCATTTGTTAATATAGAAGCGTAATTAATAAAAAAAATCCCACAAAAAATAAAATTTCATAATGTGGCATAACTTTGTTACTATTATATATAAATATATAGATTTTGTATATTTTTATTTTAAAAATTCTATACATGTATTTTTGTGTATTTTTTATTTTGATTAAACATTATATTTATGTGATATTCTCACATTGATACACTCATGATAATTTGAGAATCCCCCTATATTTTATTTAATAAATGTTAGAAATTATATAGGATACATCTTTTTATTCAATTATTAGTAAATACTTAACAATGGAGATTAAATTGATAGCTTTTCAAAAATTTAAGAATTGATTTTGATCTTTGAAACTATAAGACTAACTTGAGAAAAAAAAAGAGTGAAAAAAGAAGAAAAAAAAAGAGTGGAGATTTGTGACATAATTTTTGTCATTTGTTAGTATTAAATACTAATTATTATGGAGCCCACAACAATTAAGACTTGTTGATCTGATACTATTTAAAACACGCTAAATCATGATATGTGGCATCTTCTACAACAACCAAAAAAATGAGGTTCAAATTTATCATATTGTATAGATACTATTTTCAAAAGCACGGGTATATTTCTTGTTAAGCAGTCCTTTTCTAAAAATTTCAAATTACAATTTCTAAGATTCAAATTAAATTCTAATTTTGGACTTCTAAATTTTAATTATTTATTGTAAATTCAAATTTATTTTTTTATGTATGTAAGTGGAAAAATTCAAAGTTTTTTTTATAGGTCTTGAATTCGAGTCATTGTTAAGATAGATACATGTATAGATAGATAGATAAACATATACGGTGGTAACCTATGGCTCTAAACTAGCTTTTTTTTTTTTTCCTCCCCAACGTGGCTCTAAACTATCACATGGCACTCAATATTTTGAACTTTTAAATTCATTTCTTTATTTGCATATTAATAGTCATATGTTCAACAACTTAAGGTGGCTGCTAAATAATGCACGCATTTATGCAATTTAAGTATAATATATTTTCTTTCTGTGTGTCCGTATAGCAGAAGTCATTAAAAGTGTTAAATTAAAGGATTAATTGTAACTTTTAGTTCTAAACTATCTTTTGACAACAAACTCTTAGAACTTCTAAACTCATTTTTTTGTTTATATTAATAATGGTACATTCTAAGCTCTTATAAGGTGAATAATTTGCAATTTTATGTGTAATATAGATGTCTCTTTGTGTTTGTTTATGTGATAAAAGTTCTCAAAAGGTATCAAATTAAAGGATTATGATAATTTTTTGTTCCAAATTATCTCATGGTATCCAATCTTTTGCTTTAAACACATTTGTGATTTGCAAATTAACAATGGTACATTCTAAGGTCTAATCACTATGTGGATTATTCTAATGCCTCGGAACCTCCTCTAAAATATATACACTTTACATAGATTATTGTTGTTATTATATATAGCTATATTAATCTAGATACACATATGCTGTTAAAAATAATTGTAAAAGTAAATCTAAAATTGTACTAATTAAGAAACTAATATAAAGTTAATCAATTGAATAATATGGAAAACAACAAAAATTGAAAAACAGAAAAAAAAATATAAACTAAAAAAACTGAAAATATATCAAAATAAAATTGAATAAATGAGGCTTAAGTAAGCTAATCTCTTTAAGGATTTTACGCCCTTGCTACCATGCTAAGAGTTCGGTGACGCAATTGTGCCAAGATACAATATTTGAACTTTTTTGGTGGTAACTCTATAAGACAAAAGCTTACAAATTGTTTAATGGTAAACCCTCTCTCAGATGTTTGGTGAATACTAATGTAGACAATTAATGAACATAATGAATACCTATGATCTTTATGCTACTTATACTCTAAAATTCTATAGTAGAAGAGATTTCCACTAATTTATTTTTTGCCGTGAAGAATCACTATGTACAGGTGTAGGAGGAAGTCAAGCTATCGTTTTTATATTTATGAAGGGCGTTTAAAGGGTCTCAAACCCCTTTGAATTAAACTCTTGTTAAGATGGTGGAGAACACAAAAATTGCACGAAACCATGACTCATAGAAACTATAACCCCCATGAACTAAATAAATTAGTAGGAAAATCAAAAGGTTTCCAAAGATAATTTCTCATTCACCTCATATTTTTAATAATGAATAGATTATATATACGTGTGTGTGTGTAAATTTAAAATAAATCAAATATTTTAAAAATTTGTAAAATAAAATCACCCAAAATAACAAAATTCGAAATTATTTTATACATCACTATTTATGAGAGCTTAAACTTTTGATTACTCTCTCTTATGTTAGCTTGTACGGTATTCAAAATATTCCAATCCTAGTTTAATTTTAAATAGTAGCATAGAAATAAATGTAAATTCTTTTATTAAATATTTCATAATATGAAAATTTGACCTCTTTTTTAAAATAATAAGAATTGAATTGGATCTTTTTTAAGATTTTTTTTTTGTTGAAAGATATTTTTTAACAATTAGGACAAACTTGAAAAAGACAGAAAGGGACAATGGACTTGCAAGACCATTTTCTCATTTATTAGTATAGAAGTGTAACTAATAAAAATAAAATCCACAAAAGTTAAAACTTGATGATATGGCATCTCCTAAAACCTTCTATTTCATGAGGTATAACTTGATTAGTATTATTATTATATGTATTTATATAAAAGTAGGACAGAGTTACACTTTTATGACTAATTTTATTATGAGCCATAAACTTGATTACCTTAATGAGCAATTCTTTGCCCATATCAAAAGATGATATGGCATGTTAGTATAGTTTTATGGAGCTTATGTGTCAACTTCTAAGGCTTTAGTTACAATTTTGTATAGATAGTATAGATAGATGACATGGCAACCATAGAGCTCACATGTTATGCTGTGAAACAATTCTCTCTCTCTCTCTCTCTCTCTCTCTATATATATATATATATATATATATTTAAGTCCTACAAAATAGAGCTCAAAAAGATGTGTCACATCAACTTCTATTGAGAGAATAGAAGCTAATTTTATATTATTGCAAGTGGTGATGTACAAGGTTAAAAAGATTATTAATTTCAAATGTATAAATTATGTTACAAGCCCCTAACATTGTTATTCTCCTCTAACTAAGCTATTATTGTTTTAAAATGTTCAAATTAATTCATAATATTTTATTGTGTAGTCAAATTAATAGCTAAATTAAACAAGCATGTTAGTTTTCATTAATTAAGAAATTTTATATCGGTCCTTTATATTTAATAAAGTTATTCAAATTAGTACAAATATGAGTAAAATAATGAGAACTTTAAATTAATTAAGTTAGTCAATAATATTTTAAGAACATAGTCAAATTAGCCCGTAAACATAGTCAAAATTTTCATTATTTCAATATATTTATATCAGTCCTTAATATTTTACAATTTATTCAAATTAGTCCCATTATATAATATAATATTATATGATACAGATTCTAGATATATAATACACTAACAAATGAGAAAACTATGTTATAAGTACCAATATTTTTTCTTAACTTAGTCCCTGTTATTTTTAAAGATTCAAATAAGAATAATGGTACAAAAATTACTATAGATTATGAAATGATATTTAGTAATTCTTCTATAATAAATAATAATAATAATAATAATAACAATAATAAGAACAACAACAATAAGAAGAAAAAAAAAATAATACTACTATTACTACTACTATTATACTATTGTAGTAGTAGCAGCAATAGTAGTAATAATAATAATAATAATACTTCAACAAAATGTAAGAGATTTTAGGAGATGCCATGTCATCTTTTAGTTAAGTTTTTTGGTTTATTTATATTAAATAGTCTTTAATACTAATAAATCTCTATGATCACTATAAGTCCTCTTATTTGAAATATTAAAATCAATCATGATTTTTTAAAGAAATATTCAATTTAACTCCTGCCATAAAATATTTAACCAAATATGACTAAAATAACTTTATAATTTGGAGAACTCAAAGTATTATTTAATTGTAAATATTTACTAAATAAAATGGTTAAGACATGTGATTGCATTATTCAAGTGAATATTAATAGTCATAGCTAATTTTTTAACGTAATTGTATTATATTCATATGATATTTCAGAAAATAAAAATAAAAAAGTACTAGAATTGATATTTATAGATATTAGAAATAATAAAGAATACACAAAAATCTAAAAACAACAAAAAAAAAGCACATCTGTAGATATTTAGAAAACTAAAAAACACATAAAGAACCTAAATAAGTCCGTGCAAAGCATGTGGTATGAAAGTACTAGTATATATCTATATCTATACTATATATAAAACTTTTGCTTTTTGGTATATTGTGAGAGTGCTATATCAGCTTCATTGTGAGATTGACATGTTAACGCTTACATGGTATGATTATTTATCATTTTATTTTCTATAATTTCTTATCTTTGTAGATATACATTGTTAGCTTTAATTGAGATATTAAATGGTCAATCAATTAATGCTTAAGATAAAATTCATTTGTGAACTTCAATTACATTTATTTCACACACACACACACACACACATATATATATATATTATTAGTGTTAGACATTTAATTTCCAATCAATCAATTCTTAAAATAATATTCATTTGTAAGCTTCAAAGATTAAATCTGAGTAAATTTAACATCATCATCAAAAAAAAAATTTTGTGAGTATTATGAGAGTATCATGTCAATAATTATGTGGCAGTACTTATTTTACTAGTAACTTATACAATAAATTTTTATTTGTTTTATGTTTACTTTTTTTATCCTTATGGATATAATTAAATTATTAATTTTAATTAACAAATAACATAATCAATCAATTAATGCTTAAAATATAATTCAATAAAAAAAGGTTCTCTTATTGCCTATTATAGATATATATTAATTTGGAAATTTAATTGAAAATTAATTTTTAAAAGTAATATTCATTCGTGAATTTCAAAAGGTTAATTTCTTATTCATTATGGATATATGATATTAGCTTTAATTGAGAAATTTAATTAGTAATTAATTAATACTTAAAAGTCTTAAAGTATTTTTCATTTGTGAATTCTAAATATTAAATCTAAATAAATTTAATATTTACTATTTAAACAAAACGTGTGCAGAGCATATAATATTCAGGACTAAATTGTCATCTGCTGTTAAAAGTGAATAAATTTAATTTAATTTGACATTTACCATCAAAAAATAAATCCACGTGAAGCATGAATAAAAGTGCACTAGTTACTAGTTATTTCGAAACCTGTGCTTTGCATGAGCTAAATTTTTATTATTTTGTAATTGTAATTCTAAAATTGAGAAAATATTGTAGCTTAAAATTTTCAATTTATAGTTTGACTCTTATTTTTCTCATTTTGATCATTAATTCTAATTCTGAAAATAAATTGCATTATAAAATTAAAATAAATTTTAATTTTTGAATTCTAATAGATTTTGTTTGATGTTAATTGCGTTTGCTTCTTGGCAAGTTATACTTAGAAAGTTTACTTAATCCGCCAAAAAAAAAAAAAAAAGTTAATACTTTGATATGGATAGTTACATATGGTCCCAAAGCTTGATAATCTTACATCATGATGCAGCAGGGCTAATTAATTAATTTGATCAAGTGAACAAGCTAGTATTTGAACTTAACTCATTATACACAATATTTTAGGATGTTAATTTAGAATTGTCATTACGTAATCTATTATGTTAATTAATTAGATCCATTCTATTAGAGTTTGTTCAGCAAATTTAGCTATTAGGATAATTGATAGCTGTTGTATTTTAGTTATTAACTAATAGCTATTTATCAAGTTGATTGAACAAAATATGTTCGGTAAAATTAGCTGTTAGATTAACTGATAAATATAAAATGATGTAGAAAGACATTAATACCTTATTGTTGTTGTTGTTGTTATTATTATTATTATTATTATTATAATTATTGTTACTATTATAAGAATACGGTAATATATTCATAATTAGATATTCATATTTTAATATTAAAATATAACTAATTTTTTGTATTAATATTATAAAAATTAGTTTTAATAGATTCAAAATTATTTTGTCAAAAAAAGTACTAATAAAGCATATACTTTTTAGTCATGCTGATGATATAGAATTTGAATTCATTTTTATATTATTTTTATTTATATTTGTTAAAGAAAAGTAAAAATATAGAGAGAAGTTGGAGAAATAATAGGATTACCAAAAAAACGAAGAAAGGGTAAAATTGCCAAAAAAAACATGAAAAGCTAAAAGTTACCTAAAAAGCTAAAACTTTTAGCTTTTGAGAAACGCTAAAATCTACCTGAAAAACTATTTGGAACACTACTTTACCGAATATTAATAATTTGAAAAAAATAATATTTTAACAGATCAAAACGCTAAAAGTTACTTGAAAAGCGGTCGCTGAACACAACCCTAGTAGATTAGTACTCAAACTTGAATAGTTACAAAAATATGTTATCCAACATTAACTATTAGTTTATTCAATCTTGTTACAAAAATATGTTATCCAACATTAACTATTAGTTTATTCAATCTTGTAAAAACTTGTTTGATTATCATAATCACTGTGTTGACTCATGATGAGGTTTTAGTTCAATTCCAATCCATACTGGAATATGTTAAGTTGAAGGTTTGAATAGCTATAAAGTAGATATATACACATCGAATTTCAGAGTTTAATAAGCTAGAACAAATGATGCTGCTCATGTAAAATCTTGCGAGCAGCAAGAAGATTTTGAAGTGCAAAGTGGTCTTCCAAAAGTAAAACTAAGCAATATTCATTTTTGAAAATGAATAAGATTACAGTACCAAAAGCAAACTCATATTAAACTTAAAATTTCGTTAACAATAATCACAATCATATATTGAATACTATTATAATGTATCTCACAGTTAACGCATGGTGATCCTAAGTTGTAGACTACTAATGAAAGGGAGAATTACGAATACCAAAAATAGAATATCTAGCAAGGCATGCATAATATTCCGACAAAGTCTTGGCTTCTTGAAGATCTCTATTTCTTTTCATGGGCATGAACTGCTCACCAGATGTTAAGCATCCAAACGAGTTGCCAGTTTACCAAAATTTCATGATGGACTCAAAAATTTCATGATCACCAAACAATAAAAAATCCTGTAACTATACAAAATAAAAGACAAAAGTTCAATCTAAATCTATCAATAAAGTAAATCAGGTAAGTTTTATAGAAATTTATTGCTTAATAACAAAGAGAGGCAATGGCTGTCCGGATGATTTAGCTCTAGTAACTACAAATCTTGGAAACATGCTTGAGAGAAGAAGATAATGTGATAAAGGAGAATATACTTTGCAAAAAAAAAAAAAGTATGCATGGGAGAAAACGTATGAGACACTACGTGAAGGATTTGTGGTTTGGAAAACAATTTTTGATAGTAGTGAAGTGCTTTAGTATCTAAACGTATCGTTGGTGGCATGAGACATGAGTATCTATTAGAGTTAAAAGCTCTTAAGTTTTATTAAATATTTTAATTAATTAATTTAACCAATAACCTTGTGACTTTTGATAGTGGTGAAGTGTTTTAGTATCCAAACGTATTGTTGGTGGCATGAGAAATGAGTATTTATTAGAGTTAAAAGCTCTTAAGTTTTATTAAATATTTTAATTAATTAATTTAACCATTAACCTTATGAGTTATGATGTTTGGGATTCTCCTTTTTTTTTTTTTAGCCTCATCATCAAAAAGGTGATGTAGCAAAAGCGTAAAACATTTTGGAGTTGGCGTAGCATTTTTAAAGCTCATGGTTTTATTTTTATTTTTTGTTATTCTTTTACATTATTTATTGAGAAATTACTAAAAGGAAAGACATATAAATTATAGTTAGACTATAAGAAAATAACATGGCAGATAATTCACAAAAAAAAAAATAACATAGTAGATACAAAGATTTGTGTGTTTTCTTAAAATCCTATAGATGAGCAAGTTTATAGTCAGATTATAATTTATAACAAAAAATGACATAGATATATAGATATGTATATTTATATTTTCTTTAAACATCCTATAAATTTTTCTTTTTGTGTATCTTTTATTTTGTGTTTTTCCCCCCAAAATATCATAAATGTGATTCTTTTGTATTTTTTTATTTTCTTATTTTTAGACTATAAAAAATTAATATAGTAGATATGTTAGATTTGTGTCTATTGGTAATTTTTAAACATCCTACACAAACACACACACACACACACATATATATATATTGTTTTAAACATTCTATAAATGTGATTTTCTAAAATAACATAGATATATAGATTTGTGTATTTTTATATTTTTTAAACATCATATAAATTTTAATTTATTGTGTATCTTGTTTTTTTTTTCTCCAATATCTTATAAATTTGAATCTTTTATATTTTTTCATTTTCTTATTTTCTAAATTTGAATCTTTTATATTTTTTCATTTTCTTATTTTCTAGACTATAACAATATAACATAGTTATGTATGCAGATTTGTGTTTATTGGTACTTTTCAAACATCCTATCGATTGTTTTTTTTATTGTTTTAAACATCCTATAAATATGAATTTTTTTTTACATTTTCATTTATTTTTATTTGTAAACATCCTATGAATGTGATTTTTAGTTTTTATTTTCTTATATATATTGCATTATTTACCTAAAAAATGATAGAAGGCAATGATGATGTGTTATCTTAAAAAACATCGTAAAATTGTTTGCAAAGGGAGTGATTTGTCATCTGAGTGACTTGTCATCTATCTAAAGGATGAAAAAGCTTATGTGACAATTTCTAGGGTCATATTATGTTAACATGGCAACCATAGAACTTACATGTTATCTTATGGAACTTTATATATATATATATATATATATATATATATATTGAATTATTGGTTAAATCTAATACTAGTATAATTTATTTTCTAATTAAATATATGTGTTTTATAATAATATTTTATTATTAAAATATAATAAAATTAATTTTTAATATATTACTTTTATTAATATCACAAAAAATATTTTTTAATTAATTGAAATTTTATTTCGCCAAAGAAAGATAACAATGGACGAATAAGTTGCACTTTTTGGCATATATTGAAGAGAGATTGGATAAATAGTCAAAATGACAAAAATATTGAAGAAAGGGCAGGTTTGCCAAAAAGAAAAAGAAAAAGGTTGAAACACTGGATCCTACTCTAAAACACTACTTCAAACATTATTTTAAATACAAACACTACTTAAAAAATTATTTTACCAAACAAAAAAAATTAAAGAAAAAATATTTTAACTTAATTAAAACACTAAAAACTATTTAAAATATTGTTACCCTTAATCTTGAATACGTAGAAGGAAATCATGTAGGGACTGGACCAAACAAGGAATTAGTTTTAGTCATATTCACAAAAACGTCAATTCTAGAAAATTCATAATTATTGAAAGGTCATCTCTTCTAGAACCATATGAGCCTATGAGGTAAGAATTTTCTTTGTGACCAAACCAGCAAATCAAAACGGCAAATTAAGTGCTAGTCAAAAGTGCACACAATGGACAATTTTAATTGACATGGCTGAATTTTTTCAAAACGTTGTCATTGTCCTATGGTGCGTCCACAAGAAATACAATATTAAGATTAATTTATGTAATTAATTATATAAATTTATTCTATAATTATTAGGGGATAAAATTATTTAAATTATTTAAATTTATCTTAAACACAGTCTAAAGAGTTTGGTAGGACTCGTCTAAGTGTTTGAGTTTTAGAGATATTAGAGTATATTGTCCTCTTAAAATGAAAAATATATGTTTTGTAAAAACAAAAATACGAACTCCTGAAAAATATAATACATTTTTCTTCCGACCTTTCTCACCGAGGCACTATCAGTTGGATTCAGGGGATGTAGAACGTGAATTTTTGTGAAAGACTTTTTTTAGCATTATATGTTTTGATGATGAGTAACTTGATGAGTATTTTAATGAGGATTCATAAAAAAATTGATAATTAATGATTGATTTGATTGACTCACATCCTTAGTTTGTTAACATATGTGGCTTTGAATCATATTAAATTGAGATGGATTCTTGAGTTTCATGAAAGAACGAGTGTCACAAAGTCATAGCTTGCAAGTCTTGGATTTTTACTTAAAGATTTTTTAAAAAATTTACTACTAAGTGGTGATATAAGAATAGAGACAAAAAATGTATGACGTGCAGATGTAAAAATCAATGTAAAATTACTTTTACGTGTATTTTCATGTTTTGGGTCGTGTTTTATATTCACAAAACGTGCTTAACTCATATTTAAATGGTTGATAGTATAAAGAGTTTTTGGGACTTAGGTTTTGACAAGATAGTTTTGGTTCAAATAAATTTTTAAAAGTTGAACAAAACTTTTTGACAGGCAAGGTCATGCCGGCAACCTCATACAATAGACTTCAACCGTCAGTGAGCAAGTGATTGTGCTGGAAGGTTGGGTTTTGAAATATGGGATGAAATATGAGAATTGTAATTTATAATTTTAAGGTAAGTAACAATATCATTTTTCTAAAGAATATTTTGTCCTAATTGTGAAAAAAGCTTACTCCAAAATTTCTTTAGCATACAGTGAAGTCACGTTAATATTTGTCTTGCATTTAACAGAAATTAGCTTGGAGAAATTTTTTACTTTTCGTAATTGTGTGTTGAGAAGAATGAAAAGGATGTTTTTCTTGCAGTTAAAACCCTTTTTATATAGACTTGAAACTGCACAATGAATAGCATGTCTTTTCTTATGAATAGGCACTTTTCTACTAAATAATTATATGTTTTCAATAAACAAGTACTTTTTTAGATGAATAAATACCTTTATAGATGAAAAGACACCTTTCTATAAAATAGTGCAAAGTTTCACTAAATAGACTCTTGTTTATTGAATAGACACTTTTTCTCTAAACAGGAGTAAAGACAATAATTCTAAAATATTTTTTATTTTAAAAATATTCCAACAAATTATGGGTGAGCTCGACTGTATCACTGTAGCTTGTCATCTAGCGAATTCGATGTTCTCCGATGGGTGAGGGGTGCAAGCAACCACCACGATGGCACTTTAACCCTCAGTCATCAGCAGATTTTAAAGAATCTTATCTAAAACTAATCGTTCTCAGTACAATACGTTTGATTTTATCCACTCTCAACTTTTTAAAATTTAAAATTTGGGTAGTCCAAGTATGAAAATAAATATCTTGAATTGAGCCAAAACAAATAGTTTTTACACACATTTTGATGCAATAATAGGATTAATCGTTGTCCACTAAATTTTCTTAGCTTTTGGGCCTATTTTGTCAGCTCTATCACTTTCATATTCTTTGTAATCATTACGAAAAGCTAAGTTGAGCTTGAAAGACAATTATTTGCAGAAAACAAAAAGTACTTTGGACAAATTCTTGAATTAGGTAGTATACAAGGGTATTGTGTGGTTGGTTTAAGCTTAGCTATCATTTGAAAAGCTCGGGTTTTTGAATTTGTGGAGCTGTTTAAAAAATCCTAATGGGGGAGGCTATAAGTAGTGGATGTAGGCATGCATTGAACAACTATATATCTTGTGTGGCTTTCTCTTTTTTTAAAAGGGTTAACCAAAGGAGAACCCCTTTCCCACCTGGCCAGAGGCTCCTTAACCAGGCGGGAGGTAAATCGAGGGATGTGCGTGAGTGGCAGCCCGACCAGGGAGAGGACCAACGGGCGTGGAAATCCAGCAACAGCCCCCGCAATATTTCAGCGGAGTACTGCCGCCACACGGACTCGATCCCGCGTTGTCAGGGTGTCTCCACCCTATTTTTTTATATTCCTCTATTGTTTGCTATTTTGCAACACTACATAAGAATATGAATCAGCAGTTAAATCCTAATTTCTTGACGGACGCCTTATTCACCCTCCCCCAAGTTGTGTTTGCCATTAACAACTCTAGTAGCCATTCCACCATTTCAAAAAATTAAGCCCCCAGGGGCATAGATGAGTTGGTAAATGGCCAGGTGATTGGGGTGGAAGCACTCCGATAACGCGGGTTCGAATCCGTATGGTAGCAGTTCCCTGCTGAAATATTGTGGGGGCTGCTGCTGGGTTCGTGTCCCGTTGGTCCTCTCCCTGACAGGGCTGCCACTCATGCTCATCCTTGATTTACAACCCACCTGGTCATGGGGCCTTTGGCACAGGTGAGAAAGGGGTTCGCCTTTGGACTTACCCTTTTGAAACAGAAAAAATCAACTCTAGTAGCCATTCCACTATTTCAAGAGTAGCAAGGTTTGGTGAGGAGCGTAATTCAAGCACATTCAATCTAAATTTAATTTGTGGCAACTCAGCAAGGTATATCCTAATTTTATTTTCTAACACTCGTAAAAGAATAAAGTAAGAGGTGATTGCAAAAAGATCAACTCTAGTAGCCATTCCACCATTTCAAGAGTAGCAAGGTTTGGTGAGGATCATAATTCAAGCACTTTCAATCTGAATTTAATTTGTGGCAACTCAACAAGGTATATCCTAATTTTATTTTCTAGCACTCATGAAAGAGTAAAGTAAGAGGTGATTGCAAAAAGATCAACTCTAGTAGCCATTCCACCATTTCAAGAGTAGCAAGGTTTGGTGAGGATAGTAATTCGAGCACATTCAATCCAAATTTAATTTGTGGCAACTCAGTAAGGCGTATCCTAATTTTACTTTCTAACACTCATGAAAGAATAAAGTAAGAGGTGATTGCAAAAAAATTAAAATAAGAAGAGGAGAAAAATGAAATAGAGAATGACATTATAACATAATCAAAGATTATGAAAATTCATAAAACTAGCACTTTTGTATTCTGTGTTTTGCACCATTTTATTTATTTTTAATAAAAAATGTCAAATGTATGGTCATAAATTTTTTGAAATCCAAAAACAAATCTTATTTTAAATATTAACTAATTGACAGTTAATAATTAATTTGGCATTGTTAGTGCAATTTGCTATTATTATTTTAAGAAATGCTAAACTCAAACTTGCAATTATTAAAAAAAGGATGAGGGAGGAGCGGGGGATTCGCCGGTTGAGGAATTGGAATATTGCAGCGGTTGAGGACTAAGAGTGTGTTTGGCATATCTGGGTGCCTACTAAATACTAATGGAGCTTCATATTGGAAAAACATGCTAAAACATTGGGAAGACACGAAGGCCCTTCTTTTCTAAGCAAATGTTTTGTGATTAACACAAGCACTTACTAATTGAACTGAAAAAAGAAGGGGGGGGGGGGGGAAGAGGTACAGATTACATCATAATAGTTGTCTTGTTTTGACTATTAATATTGGAAGTTTTCGAACATTATTTTTCTCAAGTATTGTGTTTGAGGATAAAATACAAAATCACAATGGATAAAGGTAGAGCGAAAGAAAAGGACATAAGTATTATTTACCTTTAAGTGTCACAATTTTTTTTTAATCTTTTGCAATATTTAAGTATCAAGAAAAAACAAAACTGTCAGAACATTACTAACAGCCTGTTTGGCTAAGTTCATTAGGAACTTATAATCTGTAAATAATAAAAATATGTGAAGAGTACTTTTGTTAGAAACTTATAAGCTATAAAATAGTCTAAGCCAAACAGGCTCTCACAACATATCATGATAATGGGCTCATAGTAAGTACAAGAGGCCACCTCTCTCGCACCGACCATTCATAAGAACAATAAAAAGAAGAAAAGGAAGCAAAAACACATACACACAAGCCTTACTTAGGGAAAGAATTCTCATCCTTGTATTCAGTATTATAATAGACCCCACTAAATCATTATAGTCTTCTTTTATATGACTTTTGTTTAATTCAAAGGTGAGTATTTGTTCATATTCTTTTGGATTTAATGCCTGGGTGCGGTATTAATAATTTTTTATTTTTTATCAATTAATCTCAATTTCTTAATTGTTAACACATTGATAAAAATTTTAAGAAATAAACTAATATCTTGACATGCATTCTTCTAATCTATTACATGTATTTGTAATTACAATGTTAAGTTGGAGAACCATGTGGCACCCCTTGATAAGGTTGTCATGAGTGTTGCTTTTCTTTCTTTTGTTATTCCTTTTCTGTTTAAACTTGGGTGAATGTTTCTTTAATTTTTATAATGTTTGAGTAGGAAGTGAAAGTGGTACTCGTGGTTGTTTTTTTAAAACTTTTAATATTTTATTTTTCCCTTAACAATTATTTTCAAGATCTTTTGTTGATAAATTGACAGCAAAATTCAAAAAATAAATCTGATTGCTATTTAATTTGAAATAAATAGACTTTTAATTATAAAAATTAAATCACTTTACACAATATTATTATTATTATTATTTAAATCCTATAAAAATATAAAACATATGACAAAGTGACGTCCCATGGGCCAACTCACTAGTTTCTTACATTAACGCCCAAAAGTCAAATTGGCCTTTAATCAATATTAAATTGATTAGCGAAGTATAAGAAGGGATGTCGCCTATAACACTATTTAATTACTGTAAATTATTGATACTATTTTGATAAAATAACATAAATAATTTACAAAAATAAACTTTTAGTTATAATACTAATAAAACTAAAAAAATCTTTTAAACGTTATTCACTTTCATCAAAAAGGGTAGGGGCAGATACTTAAATGGATAAACCGGACTTAAATATGAAAAGTATGAACCCAGAAAAGACCAATGCACTTTTGACTTTTCTACCTTGTCCCCGGTCAACCCATGAATACTATTACTAATCACAATTCAGGAAAAGAAGTCCAAAACCACGTTCCGTTAGCCCCGGAAAACCATGTCCAAAAACTTTTTTTGATTCGAATCATTTCGAATCAATTAATTTCTCTTAATAACATAAAAATAAATTTTAATAATCACATGTATATAATATTATATAAATTATTTGTAGAATTCAATTTTTTTTTAAAAATACTCCTTTTTTCTTGATATTTACTCATTCTTTTCTTTGAATTTTAATTTTATAAACTACTGAAATAATTGACTCAAATATCTCTTATATTATTTTTTTTTACTAAGGGAACGAGTAATTGATTTTATTTTCCTTCAAAATCCAAATTACAACGCATCACAAAATTTAAAACTTAATCATTTTTTTAGAGAGAAAATTGATATGAGACGATCCAAATCCGATCAAAATCAAAGGTTGCACCCGGAACCTCCTTATTTCTAGGGGCCTGAGCGGGTGGGTGTTTCTTTTTTTTTCCCCCCTGTTCCTTTTCTCGAGGGGCCTGAACTGAAACGAATCTATAAATTTAAGTGAAGATTCTACACTTTCCCACACCACCATCTCCTTCTCTCTCTCTCTCTCTCTCTCTCTATATCTATATATATATATATTTCTTGACCAATAATACTTTCCTTTATTAACTATTATTACTACCAATCTTCCCTACTCTCATTTATTTGAGTGATCATTTTTTCCTTTCATTTAAAAAATCACACAAGAATACACACAAACGCACGCACACACACACATACTGTATTGGTGGTATGGAGAGCAATTTTCAGATGAAGGTGGTTGAAGGTCCCGGCGGCTATATTCTCCAAGATGTTCCTCACTTGACTGATTATATCTCCGATCTCCCTGTAAGCCATCTCCCTGTAGTAGTGTGTATTTTCTATTTGTGTATGATCAGTTGTCTGTTATGTGCGCATATATGTATTTCTGTCCTTATTTAATTTGTCTCTAATTTGTTTTGATTGATCAAATCGGTTTATTTTATATTTTATGATTGAGTGAGGTTATGGCATTTTCATTTAGTGGAGTGGACTGTTATTTGCCATTAATAAGTAAAGCCCGTGCGGTTTAGATCAGCTTCGATTCTTACTAGGAGGTGTATGTGCGTGCGCGGGTGCTCGGGGTGTGTGTATGTATATCTTGAAAATGGATGATTAATTTGGTTTGGTCTGGCAATGTTTACTAAGAGGTGATCTGATCATTTCACGACATTTGAGTTAATCATCTCCTTTGTTTGTGGTGCGAAAGCATATTACGGAAAGGAAAAGGGATGTCAAAAAGTTAGTTTAACTGATAAGAAACAAAGAGAGTGAAGTTTCTGTTAGAATATCTCAGAAGAAGAAATATAGGGTTTTCCGAAAGAAGAGGTTGCTGAATCTTGGTAGATAGAGTTTTTGTTGGCGAGAACAATATCTTGACGAAAATTGGGAATGTATATAGAGTTAATCTTAGGTGTGATTTTGAAAGATGTTTCTGTGCATCCTTTTGTCTGTCTATACATGTGTATATACTTAATTAGGCTTTTATTTATCTTTTGTTTGTTGCTGGTTGATGTTAGATCTTATTGTAGTAATCACATTTGTTTCTTGGTTGTGTGGCAGACTTGGGATAATCCATTGCGGTCCAATCCTGCATATTCTGTGGTCAAGTAAGTCAAGTCTGTATTGCTTATGCTTTTAAGCTGATATACGATGATTTTGAGTGTCTAGCTCTGGTTATTCACTGGTGATTGAATCAGTTCTATGCACGTCTTGATTTCAGGCAGTATTTTGTTCATATGGATGATACTGTACCCCAGAAGGTAAGTCTGGTTCTCAATATGCTGCATCTGTCAAAATTATGAATCAAAAGCAGCCTGATTATGATCTTTGTTATTTTTCTTTGTGAAAACTTATGTGCTGTTTTTTCCCCTTCCTCTCTCCAAAGCATTTATTTTTGCTCAGTTTTATACGTATCTGCGGGTGCTAGTGAAGCTGAGATGGTTTTTCAAAATGCATGTTATATAAATCTAATGTATTCGGGGGCCTTTAAGAAGACAGAAGGAAGATTATAATTTATAAATGAGTTTTTCAGGAAAGTCCTTGCATTCATACCTTTAATGCTGGTAATGCAATTGCACGCAGTCTAAAGGCATCATATTTTTTTGCATATACAAGCTGCAGTGAGTGTTGCTTTTTCTTTCTTTCTTTTTTTTTTTTTGGGATAATGTGAAACCTATATATTCCAGTGTTGCTCCTTTTGCGAATTCGGAAGGCTAGCCAACTAATATTTGTTTGAAATCTGAAAAGTACATTTGTCGTGAAGTATTTCCCTTCACCAAGTAGAATGCGTAATTGTTTGTTTGTCTCTACAGGTTGTTGTTCACAAGGATTCTCCAAGAGGAATACATTTTCGACGCGCTGGACCTCGTCAGAAGGTACTTAGTTTTGTTTTCTGCAGGTGTTATTTAATTGCTAATTTGATACAATTTGGCTTACAATGATGGTTCATTGTCACTCAGGTATACTTCCAGTCAGATGACGTGAATGCTTGTATTGTAACATGCGGTGGTTTGTGTCCTGGGCTCAACACTGTAATCAGGGAAATTGTTCACAGTCTTGACTATATGTATGGAGTGAACAAAGTTCTCGGGATTGATGTAAGTAGTGCTTATTTTGATTTTCATTTCTATAGACAATCTTCAGGATTTTGTATTAAGTATGTATTGATTCTTGTTATTCTTCCAGTTTTCTTCTTGCTATCTCCCTCTCCATTTGCTTACCCTAATCTTCCTGGTGCAAAATTTTATTGGATTTTAGGATTTCTTCAAGGATATTTTTCAGTTTCTAGTCATCTGTTTCCGTATAATGGTGGATATTTGACATGTTGCCCTCGTAAATTGGTATACTGTTGAAACTTTGTGTTTGCTTCTCCAAATGCAGTTTCAAAGTTTCAAAAGTATCCATGCACACAATCTCCTCCTTAAATTGAGTATTATGGAAGTGTACGCATATTTCTCGTCTTCCTTATGGGAGTGGGCGTGGTGAAGGGAATCCCAGTACATGGCTTTCAAATAGAAAACTATCTCTTGAAATTTATTCAGTACATATTTAAGTTTCTCATCATGTCATTTTTTATACTTGAATCCAAATTAAGTTGCTTAGGGATACTATAATTTTCAGTTCTTCACTAATATAATTTAGCATTTGATCATAGACATTCCATTAGTAATCTAGAAATGCCATGGTGAAAATGCTGTTTTATTTTATAAAACTATCTGATGAAAATCAAAGTCTGATATCACAGCTTCCTCACTGGTGCTATGTTTAGTATTAGAATGTCTGGGTGGTGGTATTTCATTTACATGGAAAAACCTTGCAGCTTTAGTAGCCATGTCAGATTTCCTTCATGCAGCCGTAGCCCTATAAGCTATAAGATAGATTTATCGTCTCTATTGTTATTTCTCTATCTTTTTAGCTCCATATTAAATTTTAACTATTTTTGTTTCTTTAGAAGATATAAGTCAAATCATGACATTTACTAGTTATGATGCTGATCGTCTTGTTGCTTGCTGTATGATGATTGCAAAAGTGTTCTGTAAATTCATCCGGCCTTTTTTCCGTGCATTGGCTGCACGATATATTAACACCCACAACCCTGTATTAAATTGTTTATCTTTGAATGTAACCACTAAGTTTTATAGTTTTATACTGTTTTATCATAATTGTGGTGCCATGTTTTCCTGGTCTCTATTTATAAGTTTCTGAAACATTGAGGAAGAACTGGTCAAAGTTATATCTTAATGAGATGGCTCTGTCGCTGGACATGCTTTTTGAAATTTCGATGTAGATGAAAAGTTCATCCTCCTAAGTATATCTTAGATTTGAGATCATCATTAATTTTTGCATATATATAAAAAAATCATCATTAATTTCAGTGTATATGTTTACATATATACAGGTATGTATTTATACGCATATGTTGCTAACATTTCTCCTGATAATGAGGCTTCATTAATGTGATGCCCCCCATGGTGCCAGTAACAATGTGTTATTTTTTACTGATTAGAAAGGTTTTTCCAAGACATGAGAGATCTAGAAGACTTGTAAGCAGCTAAAATAAGTTCCTCTGATAAGTTAATCTTTTAGTCCTCCCAGAAAACATTTTTTATGTACATGCTCATAATAGCTGACTACGGCACTGACTTTTTCTTCGTTCTGCTTGTTTAATGTGTGCAGAAGGGATGACTAGACTGTAAATTGCCTTTGTTGCATCCTTGATTGTTTAACCTACTAAGTTGTGATAGAATCAATTAGAACATTATTAAGTGCCTCATGGCAAGTATAAGTACCAAGAATGAAATCCTTTTGCTCTATTCTTCACTTATTGGCCATATGGGAAAAATTATTAACATTTCCCAAGGGTATTCTTTTTTATTTGGTTTTCAGAATCTTATTTTGCAACTTCTGGTCTCTTGTTTAATTGCAAATTAATCGTAGTTATATCTCGTTTTATAGGGAGGTTATAGAGGTTTCTACTCGAAGAACACGATCACCTTAACACCAAAGATTGTGAATGACATCCACAAACGTGGTGGAACAATTCTTGGAACATCTCGAGGAGGCCATGACACTATGAAAATAGTTGACAGCATTCAGGATCGTGGAATTAATCAGGCATGTTAAGAGTTCTCATTAGGATCGTGTGATTTGTCTGTTGACCTTATTAGGTAGAAATTGATTTCTTTCTGGCTTACATCACCACAGGTTTACATAATTGGTGGGGATGGAACTCAGAAAGGAGCAGCTGTAATTTATGAGGTATGCTTGCTTTTACTGATTAAGAGCCTGTCGAACAGTAAGATGCTGGCAATGAAAGCGTTTTTGCAAGTTTTACAAGCCAAAAAGACAATCTCGTCAGCTTTTTGGACATTGTCCTGAAAAGCATATGTGGCTGGCTTCACTTCTGTCTTTATTTTGATCTTACCGAAAAGATATTCTGTGCATCTCTTATCTGGATGAGAAGCTCTTGTTCCGGTTTTCCTCTACCGTTAGGCTCGTGGCCCAGGATTATGAATTCTGAACCCGGGTGTGAAACATGCTGTAGACCTAAGCCTACAATGCAGCTAGCACAAATCTAAGCAACAACAGACATCTGTAAAAATGCATTGGAGCTTTATATACCATCATTACCAATCATTTATATAAAGCTAATCATGTTTATGTGACATTTAGTTTCTGTTGGTGCTAGATTTTCTGTTGGTACCAGGGAAGGGATAATTTTGACAAAGAGTTAGCCATTTCCTGTGGTTTTGAGACATTACTGTAGCTGTTTTGACTTACAATTCTACTGCCTTACTCTGCATATTCTTCTTTTCACTCTGCACATTCTTCTTTTCACTTGGTATTCAGACTTCCAGACTATAATGGTATACTAGTTTCATGCAGTCTCTCAATAAAAGCTCATCTTGTATGTCTGTGCATGGTGAATAACACTTGGAAATTTTTATGCATCAAGTGTCTCTGAGCCTTAACAGTAGTCGAATAGAACAAATGGTACTTGGTGATTCTTCGTTTAGGTCAGCTGCTGTGTGAACAGTCGTCCTTTTTTTTGGCAGGAAATTAGAAAGCGTGGGCTGAAAGTTGCTGTTGCTGGGATCCCCAAAACAATTGATAATGACATCCCGGTAATCTATATGCAACTATACATGATTCTATGTGAGTGATTTGTTGTTATGTTGAGAAAGGGGAAAGATAAACATCAACTTATATTTCTTTTTAATACTTCATTAGTTTTCTTGCTATAAATTTCAAGTTTCGCTATCAATATTTTGCTTTTATTATATGAACAATTGCCATCTTGAGGCAAAACGCTAAGTTCTTTCTAGTTCAATCTAGATCAACTAGGTTATATTTTCAAACTTGTACGTAATATGAATATGAATTAATCTTTGCTGTATACTCCCAGTAACTTGGGGTTGATGTGAAATTTGGTGCTCAAGATATTCATATGTTTAGGTTTCCCTTGAATGAGATGCTGGAGGTTCTGAAATCCCTTGATAAATCTCGAGGAGCCTTAGATTGTCCTTTTGTGTCATCAGGTGATTGACAAGTCATTTGGTTTTGATACTGCTGTAGAGGAGGCTCAACGTGCAATTAATGCTGCTCATGTTGAAGCTGAAAGTGCTGAGAATGGTATTGGCATGGTCAAGCTAATGGGTCGCTACAGTGGTAAGCTTCACTATATTTGCTTCATATGTCATTGCATATCATCCCTTCAAGTTGTTGATCTTGCTGGTAGTATGAGCTTTGTGCTACAAGGGTGAACCTTGGTTGAGAAATGGATTTGTTTGTGACATGAAGTTAATTAAATGCTGGACGGTATGGTGCAATCCTTGCACAAAGTGTAAAATCAATGAATTTCACGAGATCTTGAACAGCTTGAATTGCTTTTCTATAGGATTTCATGAGATCTTGAAAAGATTGAATTGCTCTTCTATAGGACTATACCATGCTTAATTTGATGTTTTTCTGAGCTGGACATCTAGAATTACTAATTAAATTCTTATGGATCTTCAATGCAGGATTCATCGCAATGTATGCTACTCTAGCCAGCCGAGATGTGGATTGTTGTTTAATTCCTGAATCGCCCTTCTACCTTGAAGGGAAAGGTGGACTTTATGAATTTGTCGAGAAAAGGCTCAAAGAAAATGGGCACATGGTCATTGTGATAGCTGAAGGAGCAGGACAGGATATTCTTAAACAGGAAAGTGCAGCAAGAGATGAAAAGGATGCTTCTGGGAACAAGTTACTTCAAGATGTTGGGTTGTGGATCTCTCAGAAGATCAAGGTAGTTTCTGATCTTGAGGTTTTTCTTTCCTTAGATATATGATTAAAACCCATTATAGTCCTTGTGAATTTCTCAGGAGACCAAGGTAGTTTTGATCCCAAGAGAGCTTCTGCAGATTAATTAATTATTCTGGAAACCCTACTCTACCCCTTTTTGGAATTATACAGTTTGAAGAAGCTTCTTCATGTAATGATTTTTACCCTTCAAATTTCTCCTCATGAATTGCCTTACGAGATAATATTCCATGATCTGCCAGTACACATTCCTTTGCAAGTAAAAGAGATTTATCAACTTGTACTAAAGGAGTTAAGGGATAGCTCAAGTGGTTGAGACTATTTCTCCCATGCATGAGGTCTTGGGTTCAATCCCATGGGGTTAAGGGATTTATTAAAAAAATATCATACCAAAAAAAAAATTGTACCAAGGGGATTGTAGATTGTGTCATTATTATAGTGTTAGTAAACATACGGATGCATAAGCCACTCAACAAGTAAATATTATCAAGTCAATGACCCATCATCTGTGGTGGACTCTTTTCTGTAACTGCTATTCTGTTCCTTAGCTTCCCTGTTTTTGTACTTGACACAAATTTCATCTCTTGACTTCAAGCTCTTGTTTCAATCCTGAGTCATTTCTTGGTCCAGTTTCCCATCTGCCATTATTCATAATTATCTGTTTGTCGATATGATTGTGTGATAATCCCCATCTCAACCGAAAAACTTAAATTCCTTGAGAAGGAAATTTGTATGTATGTATAATTTATATATATGAACTGTAGCTGCTTGGTTAGCTTGCCCCTAATTTTTATGAAATACAAGATGCTCATTGGATGATAAGAAACTAGTTTCCACATGTACAATTTCCAATTTCAGATATTCAAGGATTGTACATTCTTTTCTAGATTAACCAGGATAATGGAAGTCTCATTTGTATTAGGGAATTCTGGATAGGCAAAAAAATAGACAATTAGGGATCTATTGGATTCTCATATTTATTTTTAAGATACTTATTTCGGCTTCCACTCATAAATGCAAATCAACATTTTGAACTGTACAAGATGAAGTTTCTACGCTTTGTTTACAACAGAAATGGCTAGCCTAAAATGTGAAATTGCATCTTGAGCTCTTTCATGAAACTATCTATATGCATTTCATTTTGCTTAAGGCAGAATAACGTGAAAAACTTATTGCTTTGTTGGCTTCAGTTCTACTCTGTTTACTTGTTGCAGGATCATTTTGCAAGACAGGGTAAAATGTCTATCACTCTTAAATATATAGGTCAGTTACCTCATAACCACCTTATGTCATTGGGGTTATATCCTAACGTAAACTTGGACCTTAAAGGAATCATTTGGCAGATCCGACTTACATGATTCGTGCTATTCCAAGCAATGCATCGGATAATGTTTATTGCACACTTCTTGCTCAAAGCACTGTCCATGGAGCAATGGCAGGGTATACAGGCTTTACTTGTGGGCTTGTTAATGGCAGACATACTTATATTCCATTCAATGTAAGTTCCTTACATCATAAGGTAGATTGTTATCCATGATGCAGATTGTTGTTTATGCTTAATGAAGCCACTTCAGTTTCATTCATTATGGCATATTTGTCTATGTCATGCTGTTTTTGAAAGTATGGTTTAGTTAAATCTCTGGAGTCTGGAATAAGTGATAACCTATTCTTCATAGATATTATAACTGATTCATAATTTCTTCTTTCCCTTTCTTCTTCGATCCTTAGTCTGAGGAACAACAGAGACCGCACTGTTGTAGGTTACATAGGCTGTATGTTTGAAACTATAAAAGAGTACCATATTTATGGTCTAAAGCAAATGAGTATTAGATTGACATGGGTTCCACCATCTGCACTTCATGCTTGTTTGGTTTTACACGTAAGAAAACTTGTCTTATCATCTACTGTATGACAGTGGAAAAGGTCCGTTGGCCCTAGGGAGTTCTGTGCCTTTCATCCAGCAGCTAACAGAGGCCTGATATTGGGAGGCCAGTTCTGAGCCTCAGCCTGGCTGGTCTTTTCATTCCATTTTAGTTTCACTGTTATTATAGGTTCTATATAACAGACTTTACAATATGCTAAATCTCCAAAACTCCCCTTGCCACCACCTAAATTTTTGTTTGATAACCTTAGTTTGAATAAAAAAGGAACCTCCCATTGTGCATGCCCATCCTCGGGTAATGGCTTTTTTTTGGGATATGGTGTTGCAGATGGATGGCATTGAGCATGTCTCCTACATTTTTATCATGCTAGATGTTCTCTATTAGCATTTGCTTGCCACCTGTACTTGTAACAAAAATTTTCCTTGTGCAGCGTATTACTGAGAGACAGAACAAGGTTGTGATTACTGATAGAATGTGGGCGCGATTACTTTCTTCAACTAATCAGCCAAGCTTCTTGAGCCAAAAAGCAGTTGATGAAGCCCGAGCTAAGGAAAAGGAACTGCCTCGGACACAGTTGTTGGATGGGAAAAAAGGTCAAGATGAGCAGTCAGGTAATGGAGACACCGGCATCCAATCAACTACGAGCACTTGAAACTTTTTCCTGTTTTCATTAGTCCATTGCCGTTCATTCCCCCCCCCCCCCTTCTCTTTCTCTCTTAAGCTTCCAAATTGTACCATAATATTGGATTAATCGGGTAACGTAGAGCTAGTTTCATGGTTACCTGTCTATTAGGATGCCTCAGCTGTGAACAATGACTTTATGGAGGTCTTGTATGTGAGTCGCTATGCTACCAAAAGTGACTCATCTGTGTGTACCTTTTGCATTATGATCCTTTGTAAGGTGGTCATATTGAACCCTTTCCGAGCTCTTCTTTATAGCATTTGTCACTAGGAGTTTGGCACAGATCCCAGAACATGGAATGTGCAGGCTGAGGAAGATTTCGATGGATTTAGAATAAAGTGTTTCTTGTTTATTTTCCCCATGCTTATTGTGTCTGAAATTTCTGTTTCTCTAGTTTGTGGTTGAACTCTGACTCTATATATGTCTTCTGGGACGTAGTAAAAGGAGTACGCACATGGACTCTCAAGGCATGTCCTCGTCTGTCGGATGAAACTTGACTTGGTTCGATTCGGTTTCTCTCTTTTGTTCCTCGGAGAGATAGTGTATGACATTTGCAAGACATCATACTTGAATTTTACTGATTTTAGTCCCTTTTTCGAACTCATAGATTTGGATCTACATCTACTTGTAACACAACTATATCATTTCATCATTGGACCTTCTTCATCACCAAATGGGTCGACTCAAGCAGGTGTCCACTACTTCTTTACATTTGGAGACATGAAAGAAGCTATAATACCAACTCGTCTACCCCTATCAAGTAAAGTTGCTAATTAAATCGAATATATAAGCAGTTAATAAGAAATCAATCCCAGCGGCAGATAGTGAGGGATTCAGCTCTTACGGGAGGCTCAAAAGAAATCCATTAACTAGTTCAAACGGAAAGAAAGACCAGAGGGCACTTGTATTAGTAGTTTAGATTTGTGGTTCCAGCAATCGTTAGCAGAATTTTTCTGATGTTATCTGATGATATTCATCTATACAAAGTTAAGAAAGTAAGTTTTCTGGGAGAGGGAAGTGAGCAACATAAAACTCGGATGAGATATGCATTACTTTTAGAGAAAGTGATATATCATTAAGTGTTGCATTACTTTGTAGGGCAGGAGGATACACATATGGTACATCAATTGACTATTAAAGAATGAAGTAAATTGAGCTACAGAACTGGTCTTCTTCACTCACTTGTATCCCTCCTGTAATAGAGCATGAGCACCATAATTCCCAAACAATTACGCAGAGAAAAAAAAAAAACAATTTGTTATTTCACACATTAGAACTTGACTATTTCCATAGACTTCTGACGAGTGTAAATCTATGACTGATGATGACTGGCAGAGAGAAAATGAAAATGCTTAATCAACCTCTATAGACACCAGAAGGATCTGCATTTTGGATAATCCATGGATGCTCCAACAATTTGTGAAGTGGCAGTCGCTGTGAGGAATCCTTGACAAGCATCTACAATGAGAAATCAGCAAAAGTGGAAGACAAAGCAAAGTCAAGCTCATGATTTATCAGAAAAGCACTAGCTGTTTTTAGAGAACTGACATAAAGTGAATAGAGAAAGTTTAACCTGACTAATGAGATCCTTCGCAGCTGATGAGACCACAGGTTTTTGAGGAAATTTTAGGTCGACTTGGATGATCCTGCGAAACGAATGCAAAATGTAATGCACATTTACAGAAGAAAGAGAACAATGAAGTCGCCTGCTCTTTCTTCATCTGCAGATGGTTCAGTTGCTTGGCAAGCATGATGTGCAATGAACATTTAGAAAGACATATCTAGACTTTATTTGTTTACCATTACAAAGACCAATCCATTCTGGCCATTCTAGTTTCTTCCCCCATCTTTTTTTTCCACGAGTTGGGAGGTCAAGGAAGTAGAAGGAGACGTAACTATATCCATCTTAAAGAGTGAAAAAAAGCTTACCTTCTGTAGGTGTCTGAGTGTTCCTTTGCCTCAAATGGAGGTACCCCATAAAGAAACTCATAGCACAGGACACCTAGACTCCATATATCCACATTTGCGTCATGCTCCACACTCTCCACTGAGAATACATCAGCAAGCTTTATTCAGTAAATGTATGCCGCCTTAAATCCTTTCAGTGGTCAATCAACAGTATGAAACAGAAAATCATAATTCTAGCAATTGTATCCCAGTTAAATAGACATACCCATCTCAGGTGGGAGATAATCTAGAGTGCCACACATAGTTCGCCTGCGGTTGAATGTATGCACTGACCAACCAAAATCTGCTATCTTGAGTTCACCCTAATGCGTAGAGAATATGACAAAATGATGAGCAGAAGGACGTATAGCACTCTAATGGTTCACAACAAAAATGAAAATGCAAAGTTCTAGTTACCTGTGCACCAACCAGGAGGTTCTCTGGCTTAATATCTCTATGAATTACATGCTTTCCATGGCAATATATGAGAGCTCGTGCCAACGATGCAATGTACTGTTGAATGATCCATGATCATGTAAATTAATAACGCTGAATCAATTCTAAAGGAGCTCAAATAGTGAACATGGTCAAGACTTACTGTAGCAGAACGTCTTTCACTAAAATATTTGCATTTCTGAAGTTCCTTGTACAATTCTCCTTTTGCAGCATATTCTAAAATCAGGTAGACTCGTTTCTGCATCCGTCATTATAACAAACAGTTTTTCAGAGAGTTGCACATAAAAATCATACAGCAACTAGAGGTACCATACCTGATCATAGAAATAGCCATAGAGTCTCAAAATATTTGGATGTCGAAGATGACTCTGTATCTCAACTTCACGACGGAGTTGGTGCTCGACCTGAGACTGTTTCAGCTGGCTCTTGAATAGCACCTTAAGTGCCACAATATGATTGCTCTGTTCATAAAAAGCAAGAAAAAGATATAAATTTCAATCAGCAAAATCACCTCAAAGCATTTTAATCAGCAGTCACATAATTAGTGTTAACCACAAAAACAAGCTTAAAATAACTAACCCTCTTTTCCCTTGCAAGATACACGTGACCGAACTTTCCTCTTCCGAGAGGCTTTCCAATATCGAAATCATTCAATGTCCATCTTTTTTTCTCCGCTGCTGTACTCTCTGACAATGCCTGCAAATATCAAAATCCCTAGCTTAGCACCACACGAGTTTCCAATTTTCTTGACTTACTCCTTTGCTAAATGCAGGGTCTCTTACCCAACAAAAAGAATTTTGTTTTCGTTTCACATAAAAAGTCATTTGACTTAAAAGGAAGCTAAGCCAAATTAGTTTCTAACAAAACCAATGTAACATCAGAACTTTTTAAACTTCACAATCCAATGAAAGCTGAACACGATGCTATGTTAAGGTAAAACAAGAAAAGCAGCGGTTACTCTTCTAATTGTTCTCTAAACCCCTAAAATCTAAAGATCTTATTGATTAACTATAATTAAATCAGACAAAAATCCCTAGTTGCAGTAATAATGAAATTCAAGATAACAAAAAGACCCATTCTGAACATTAATTTCTGATTTCAGAAACCCTAACTGCATAGCCTCCTCCATACATTTTTCACACACACATAAATATGTATATATGCATGTATGTATGTGTGGGGTGTGTGTATATATATATATACACACACATATGTATATGTGTATGTATTGTATATGTATGTAATTATTTATGTTTACAAGTAAAGTTTTCAACTGTTTTCAGTTCCTTTAATTCTTTTCGACAAATTCTTGAATATCAAACAAAAAGAATCGATTCACCGGTGAAATAGAAGGAAATAGAATCAAAGATGCCCTACACATGAACAAAACGACGTAGATAGATAAACAAAATGACATAGATAGATAAACAAAACCCCTAAATTTTCCCCACCAAAAAGAATTGCAGCAAAAATGGAAAAAAAACAAAAACAAAAACAAAAATTAACAAGAAAGCAAAAAAGAAGAAAGAGATAATCGTTCACCTTGTTCTCTTGTTGTTGAGGCTCAGTTGCAATCGCCATTTAGGGAGAGAGAGAGAGAAGCAAATGAAGAAAACGAAATGGTTTTTTCTTTTTTGATCTGGTCAGTTTCCTTTTTCAATTTCTCTTTGGTTTTTTGATTCGATTGTTTTACGTTGTGGATGAATTTGAATGAATCGCTTTTTGCTAACGGTCATCTGAGCCACGTGGGCCAGTCCCGCCCGAGGCTGTTTTTAAAATCTGTATTTATTACGAGGAGCGTCTTTAATAGTACTTCTAAATTCTATGTGTATATATATTAGCTCTAGCATTTGGATTTATTCTGCTCACGTCACTTCATTATATTGTATTAATAATTTACTTAGAATTTTATTTTGTATAGTCATAATACATTTATTTTCCTTTCGTATTTTGATCTTTTCTTTTCTTTCTCCAATTCTTTTATTTTCAATTGGAAACTCTAAACAAAAAATTAACTCAAAATTTTAGCTTCTTCTAAAAATCAAAAGTTTTAATTTCTACAAAAGCACTTTGCTTTTTAAATGTTATATTAGGATGGTTTTAAAAAAAAGTTTATTCAAACATGCCCTTATTCATAGGCGGCATCTTGGTGGCAAAAGACATAAGGTTATAAGAATTTCCTTGAAGGACAAATATGTCTATAAGATTGATGTTTTAACTTGAAATCTCAATCAATCAAAAAAAAAAAAAGATGAAAAAAGTAAAAGAACTCGGATCTCAATATATATATATATATGCACACACACACATATATATATATACACACACACACATATACTTTGATTATCCTATATCAACAAATTATAAACTCTGAGACCGCCGTAGGTGTATTATATAACTCTTTCTTATCAATTGATTTAAAATGAAAAAAAAAGGAAATGATATTAGGATAAAACTATATCTCTTAACATCTGATATATATATATATATATATATATATATATATATATACACATATACATACATATATACTTACATATATATTTTTTGATTATCCTAAATCAACAAATTATAAACTCTGAGACCGTCTTAGGTGTATTATATAATTCTTTCTTATCAATTAATTTAAAATAGAAAAAAGAAAATGATATTAGGATAAAACTATATTTCTTAACATTTGATATCATAATCTAAATTACTAGATGTTACTGGTTGAAATTTCACTGTCACTTATTTAAAAAAGAATGCGAAAACATGAAAGGCTCATTAAGAAAGAGTTTGTAAGTCTTGTTAAAAATAATGTAGTAAACCTCAACAAGAAAATCTACTGATGGAACTTCAACATTTGAAATAAATGGCTGTCCGTTGGAGTGCACAGGCCCACCCTTACTTCAAAAAATATAAGTTCACCTTTTTGTTATTTATTTTTGTCATGAGAGAACATCTTTTTTGGGTTTTTTTTTTGTAACAAGAGATTAACTCATATGGGGTTACTCCCTCACGAAGGGTTTTATTATTTCTTTCTTTTGTTATTAAAACCAAATTATTAATAATAAATTAAAAATTAAAAAAAATTGTAGTTCGTCGTATCGTGATAAGGGAGAGAGGGAAAAACAAGGGAAAATAGAGAGAGAGAGAGAGAGAGAGAGAGAGAGAGAGAGAGAGAGAGAGAGAGAGAGAGAGAAGAAGAAGAAGTGGGGGAGGAGAGGGAAATAAGAAAATGAAGTCTAATAAATGATTGTCTGGTAGTTATATAGAGAAAGAGATATATTTAATAGCACCAATAATAAATTAATTATTTAATGGTTTTAAAGTTTTTTTTTTTGTCAGAAAGATTTAAAGTGTGAAATCACACAGAAAACAATTAGATAGCTTTAATTTTCCTTTTAATTTAATCGGGCTATTGCCTAAATATCTTAATACTAAATAATTGTTAACAGGGCTGAGGAGAGGTGAACCGTGGACTAGGTGGACGATCAGGCCAACTGCAGAACATTGAGGCCCACGCAAAGATTGGCCCAACTCCTATTTCTTTTTTGACTAAAAAAGAAAAACTCCTATATCTTTTAACAGTCAAATAAAAATAAAAAATAAGAAAAATATAATATAACGCTTTCAAGAATAATAAATAAATTTAAATAAAAAATATAAAGCTATTCAAAAGTTTTTGAATTAAAAATAAAATTAAAATAAAAACAATATTAGTAAAACTAAAAATATCAGTAATTAAAAACATAACATCATCATGATTAATAAACTAATACAAATAAAAAGTATAATATCATTCAAAACAGTTTTGAGTTTAAAATAAATAAAGATAATATTCAGAGAAAGGCATGTTATAAGCAATTAGAAATTTTACAATATTAGGAACTATTATTCATAAAAAATTAAGTTAGAATAATTTGATTACCTAAAAAAAGGAGATATCATAATAAAAAATAAAACCTCTTAAACTAGGTAAGTTGGTGGAGTAAATTGAAAAAGAAATACTCTAAGATAAGTGAGTGTTTACAAGTAAGAAAGCTATTAAAGGTAAATTGAAACAAGTTTCTTATGTGGGAAAAAAAATAGATTAAAATTAGCATTATTAGAGAGCTCTATTTAATTTGTTCTTTCACTTGTTACCTTTTATTGTTTAAAATTTTTACAAATAAACAATTATATTCTACACAAATGGTAATTCTCGCACAATGCTGTAGATGTTATATTTTATATGATTATAATTATATGGTTAAAAGTTAATAAGTTTTATTAAAAATATATTTATTTCAATTGAAACACTCATAAGATTTGGATCTTTACTTTTAATGTTGCCTTTAATCTGACTATTACAGTAAGCTTACTAGCCATTTTTATAATTGACAAAAAAAATATAGAAAAAACCAACCTTTCTCTTCCAAATTTGCCCTCGTACTTTTACGGGAAATAGACTTCTGCCTCCAAATTTTATTTTACTACTATATTCCTATTCGTATTCGGATTTTTTTTACAAATAACACAATTTAAATAATTAATTTCAAAAATTACTTTGTTTTTTGCTGGGTTTCAAAACTAGCACTTTCGGTTTTTCAATAAACGAAATCGGGTATTCAAAAAACGAAAACGCGCAAAATTTTTCCCAGCATTTTTCGGCTATTGAATAGCCGAAAAATCCTGCAGCATATACTCCCCTAGCAACCTAGTAGATTCCTGGTTTTTTCAGCTAATTTCGGCTGTTGAATAGCCGAAAGTTTGTCCCGTCATTCTTACTTCCTATCAATCAATACGTGACTGACAAAGTGGCAGCCATATTCGTTTATTGAATAGCCGAAATCTACATTTAGGATATTCAACTAACGAACTCAGCATCACGAATAGCTATATAAACCCCTTCCTCCTTCCTGTTGCTTGTAACCATTGCTTCGAATTTTAGCTCATAACTGCTTATAGCGCGGTATACAACTGCTTAGCTCATAACAGAAGGTGTGGGCACAGAAATCTTATCGCTGATTTGGTCGGATTTATGGTAAGACATTTTGTAAAACATAAACTTGATTTCGAGGTCGATTTTGTTCAAGCTCACGTTAAGGAAACACTCCAGGTGGATATATCTTAGGGGAAGGCATGGCGTGGGCGAAATAAAGCGATCGAACTTGTATATAGCGATTGGCACACCTCATATCAGTCCCTTCCAAGGTTCTTTAGAGCTTTGAAGAGAAAGAATCCGGGGACGATCATAACTTACAAGTTCTTTCTGGGTTCCACGACAGAGTACAAAATTTTCGACTATGTTTTCTGGGCTTTTGCGTTTACCAGCGTCATTCACTGAAAGACCTCCAACACAAGTTGTGAAATTCAATGAGAAGACATGTACTTGTGGTAAATGGACAACGTATCATGTGCCGTGTTCGCATGCACAGACATTAGCACGTTATCTAAACAAACCAATCGATGAGTTAATACCAAAGGAATATACGGTGGCAGCGTACACTGCAACATACTCAATGCCGTTCAAGCCTTTAGGACATGAGGATTACTGGCCACCAGCACCCACATGGCAACTAGTCCCCAATCTAGCACGGTTGCGCCAAAGAAGGAGAGGTAGACTAGGTAGTAGACGTATCCCCAACGAAATGGGCCAGTCGGATCAAGTTGATTGGAGAAAGTGTTCGACTTGTCATCAGCCAGGGCGCAACCGTTTAAACTGTACAGGGTGATTGAACCTGTGTAATTATGTCATCTTTGTCGGTGATTGAACCTTTGTTATTATGTCATCTTCATTGGTGACTGAACCTTTGTTATTATGTAATATTCATCGATGATTGAACCTTTGTTATTATGTCATATTCATCGGTGATTGAACCTCTATTATGATGTCATATTAATCGGTGATTGAACCTTTGCTATTATGTAAAACGAGAATCAATAATAATAAGAAAAAAAAGAAATAAATAATGCCTAAAAAGTGTTCCAGTGTCATGTACATATACACTCCAAACCACCCACTGATACCTAAGCCCTACAATGTCCGGGGCCACAATCTGGAGGATGTCCCTTCTTCTCTCATGGGGGCTGTCGCCTGCTCGGACCCTGATCGTGCGTGTGCTTCCTCTTTCGCTGTCCTTACTGCGGAGGGTCTGCCTGGACCTGCGGAGGGTCTGCCTGGACCTGCGGTGGGTCTAGCTGGACCTGCTCCGCCTGTCCCTGCCGTCCATAGGCTTGGGCCTGCTGTGTGTCTGGCTGCACCTCCGGTGGTTGTGACGGTTGAGTCTCAACTTGTGGGTCGTCATGAAGATAATCCTTCACTCGCAGCGTATCATCAGGGGGTTGCCCAATCCCCCGATAAGTAGATCCACTACCAGGGTGCGCAGGTCGGATCGGCACGAATGGGGTCGTCATGAAGGAGAAGAAGGGCTGGCTGCCTGACACGTACTAGAAGGACCCAGACGACCCCCCAATGCCATGGCTAGATGAAGATGGCTGCGCTAAATGAGCAGTGGGGCTTGGGGTGGCCTGAGTGGGCTGTGTGAGGAACGGGGACATCTGCGTCGGCTGATCAATCCAATATGCTGGGATAGTTCACTGCGTCGGCGGGTAAGGCCATGTGGGTGTGGGCTGTGGTGGTGTCGGCTGCGATGAAGTCAGGAAATGTGGCTGTGTTGGCGGCGGGACATCAAAGTATATGGGGGTATCGAGCACATACCGCATCGCGTTCGTGTCAATGTATCGCGAATCGCCGAGCACAAAGTGCATCTTCGCCGGCTCGCAAAGAAAATGTACCTGCGATGTTCTTTGGTACCTGCGCTGCAGGTGGTGATACACAGTACCCATGGTACTAGCTTGTATACAGAGCACATAATTATTACATTACATAATATGTACACGTAAGACTTTACAAAAGTCATGAAGACGTTGTGATACTTTACTTACCAAACGATCCGTGTCCCAGGACTGTGTCTGGTAGTCGGTATGCGTCTGCTCCAACAACGATTGACTGATGACGGTGATAGAGTGACGCCGGTACCATTGCATGTACTGTGACAGTGGGACTATATCTTGGCTCTCCTCGGCGATCACCCTCCGCTGCTAATCCCAGAGACCACGCAACTGAGCTAACTCAGTAGGATCCTTTATTTTCTCTCTTCCTTGGATGTGGTCCACTGTCGTCGACGGCATCGGTGAAGCTGGGATCGACTATCGCAAACCAAACTGCCGTAGAACCCTGTCGGGTCTATGATACTCCATCGTCCTTCCCAAGTTCAGTGGGACACATGCTCTCCATTAATCAAACCCCTCTATGCAATACAGTGGCAGCTGGTCCATGGTGCTCATGTACAGCTCCCAATCAAACCGTGATGTCAATGTTGTTGCTCACATAAGTTAAAAAGTTATTAACTTAAACAGTATATGTAATATGCAATTATACATCTTAATCACCTGATCCGGCTGCATCTTGTCCAATGCATCGCAAATCACCAACAAACCGCAGTTAGCAGTATCTCAAAACTTCTTCAGCTACTGATATACTGCACCACGGGGCTTCCTCAGTAACCAGACCCAATTGCCCTCCGCCAGGTGTGATCGTCGCGCTTGCCGTGCTGGCGGTGAATGGAGTCTGGGCCTGCAGCACAGACAATAAGTTCATGTCTCCTAGGTTGCCACTGGCGTCGGTGAACAGATGGCAGTTCAGGAAGGAGAATATCCATAGACGAGCACGATGCTGAGCCTGCTCCTGGGTGTACTCCTCGAGACGCGTCGACGTGTATACATTCCTCAACTCATGCAAGTTTACCTTGCCGTTTCTCGCATTAATGGTGTCCTGAGGAAGTGTTGCACCACATACATCCGGGAATAGCTGCTGCCACTCGACAACCGTGCGTTGCGCCTTACTGATCTTCGGCATAGGCTCACCTTGTACGGGTAAACCCCATAAAATAGCTACATCCTGCAGTGTGATGGTGGTTTCTCTACAAGTCAAGTGGAATGTATGCGTCTCTGCTCTCCACCGCTCAACTAGGGTAGTAAGCATAGGATAATAAAACTCCTGCCCATCGACTGCATAGCACCCATAAAAGCCTGCAGTCACCAATGCTTCCTGAACACAAGGATGCTCAGGCTTGTCATATAGATGTTTATCGCATCTGGTTACTCGGACCTCCCTTATATATGTGGTGCTCGTCATTAGATGAGTCCTATGCTGAGCATAGTACTCTGTTTATAGGGTTTGTTTATATTGATTGAGACTTACTCCTTTTTCTCATTGACTATTGGAAAGGCTTTATCTTTTGTAGGCTTGAGGCTGCTGGTAGGATTTTGTTTTTCCTGGGCCAGCGTTTTTAGGCTATTTGTTGTATCATTTTTCTATTAACTAGTGTGCGAGGAATAATGCTCGTTATACCTCTTCGTTATTGGAAAATCCTTTCTCGATACTCTTCGTTGAGAGGATAACCGGTTGACAGAATAATAGGTGCTTTTTTTGACCTTAGAAGAAGAAAAACGACGTCATTTTGCACGTTTATTCAAGATTGAAACAACGTAATTTCATACGATGACGAAAAACAAACTATAACTCAGAAATGCTATCGTTTGTGCAGAGAAATGACACCATAGCCTCTTTTATGTAGAGAGTAATTAAGTTTTGGGCTTTTACCAATAAGAAAGAAAAATATTTTCTTGAATTTTCTTTCTCAAGTATAGGAGAAATATGAGAGGCGCAAGTGTCAATCTGCGTTTAATAGTTCATTTGATCGATATGGTAGAATCTTTTTGCTGAGAAAGTTAGCAAATTCCATTAAGCTCATCAAAATAACATTTACACAGCATCTCCCTCTATTTAAGCTAAGATATCACCTAAGTTCCATTTAGAAAAGAGACTACTTTTAGAGCTCTTAACCATTCATGACCTTCAACTTAACTACAAGTATTTTCAGAGAGCTGCTCCTTTGTTAAAAAATTTGTTGTGGTAATGCCTTCTTTTGAGTCCTCTCATAGCACACCTCAGCAATGATTGCTCCAAAAGTCAGTTTGAACAGGGTGGCTTGAAGCCCTTTATCCCCTCCTCCAGATATTTCCTCCTCCGAACTAAGCTTAAGTAGCTCTTCAAGGTTCAAAAACTTACTCTAGATCCTTCTAGAAATACCACACTCAAAAAATAAATGTTATCGATCTTCAGCCCCTATTTCGCCTTAGCACCCCTAGCTTTACGGCTCGTTTGGATTGGCTTTTTTCAAAGTACTTTTGAAAAATAGCTTTTCTTAAGAAGCTAAAAATTCTGGCTTCTTAAAAAAGCTGTATTTGAGCTTTTTTTAAAGTTTTAGCTTTTTTAGAATCTAAATCAAATAGTTATTGCAAATTTAATATAATTTTTTCAGGAAAAAAGTACTTTTTCTTAAAAAAAAATCAATCCAAACAAGCCCTTAGAAGCATCAGCAAGCCAAAAGAAAGCAGCAAATTTCCTTTCATGCTTTAAAAGTCAAGTCTCGTGTAAGATTTGGAATGGCTTTTTGACCTTTTCTCAGAAAGGTTGTCATATGGGATCTCAAACGACCTAACTTTGGCTTATGACACCAAACTAATGGAAAAGAAATTAAAAGCTGATATGATCATTACTTTACAGGTCATTTCAACACACCAAATGATTCCTAAAGGGTGTCCAATGATCAAAGGAACGGTAGGTTGAAGTACAAGTTAATTACATGTTATCAAATGGTCATTTCTGTGCAAGGTCCGTTCAATCGATTAAATTGCTTCAAATATATCTAAATTGGTCCTACCCTATATAGGAGTTAATTATACAAAAGTTTTGAATGCTGTCACGTTTCTTTTTTAAATTAGTGTCCATTGTTAAAATATAGTTAAATTAATTCTCAATATTTTTTTATATAAATTAGTTAAATTAATCTCAGCTAAACCAAAACATTCATATTAGTTTTCAATGTACTATAAATTATCAAATTAGTCTTTATTATTTTACAAAAAATCAAAAATTAATTTGAATAAACTTGTGAAATGTCAAAAACTAATATAATTGTTTTTTCAAAATAATAGAAACCAAGTGAGAATATTGAGAAGTTATGGCGTAATTCTCCAGTATGGTCTGGTTTGGACTGGTTTTTTAAGAAAAAAACAACAATTGTATAATTAATCTATACAAGGCCTATATGTAAACATTGATTATGGTACAACTGCAGTTGTAGCACATGCGTCGAGAAATATGCTATTAAACTACTAGCTCTATGACAAAATTTTAGAGATGGGGTGGCTGAAACCAGAGGACAAGACTACAAGAGATGGAGATCTCATGAATCAAAATTTGAGCCCAAACTGAACAAACTTGTAAATATCTTGAGAAATAAACAAGAGAAATGAATTTTCATTTGTCCCTTGTAGCTCAATAACAGCATTTGGGAAAGAATAGTTTTTAAGGACTCTTACCCATAAATTTCTTTATAGCTCATTAACAAACTTTTTTGACCCCTGATCATCATAATGTTGTTATGTTTTGGCAGAAATCACCGAACCTTACGAATGATTAAAATTTTATCGTCCAATCATTTAGACGACATTTAGAGGGTGTTTGACTTTGCTTATTTAGTTTTTATAAGAACTTAAATAATAAAATATACGTGAAATGATACTTTTTTTCACATGCTTAACAAAGCCAAACACCCTCTGATACCAAAGAGAGAGAATTCAAATCTTGATAACAAGATGGTGGTGGTTCCACAAACATAAACAACAAATGTGTCAAAATCTTAGAAAGATTCGGGTCAAGTTTGTCCACTCCAGACCCAAAAGAAAAAGAAAAAAAAAAGAAAAATCTGCCCTGTTATAAACGCAGCTATTGCCTTCCATTATGGGCTTGTCTGCTTATTTATTTACCTAGCCACAATAATACAACAAACAATCCAAATCCAATCACCCCAAGTTATCAACTTCAATTTCCCCTCTTTCCAAATTGTAAGTTTATTCATTTTATTTACTTGTTCATACTAGAATTATGATTTGATATTATATATTTCATTTGGGTATTTATTTCTCCTTTTTCCTTTAATTGTTTGAAGCAGAATTTTGTAGAAAGAGTGAAAAAAGAAAATGGGAATTTCATCAAAAATGAATGAATCATTAGTTAAAAGAGACAAGGCTTTATGGATCGCATCTCCAGCTGAAGATGCCAAGATTCTTCGCTCAAGACAATGCACCCAAGGTTAGATAGCTGAACTTTGATTCAAAAAGTTTTCTTTTTTCTCTTTCCATTTGTTCTTTTTCTTACTGGGTGCTTTAGAAAAAATTGGTTGTTTGTAATTTGTGTGTGTATGTATAAATATTCTTTATGTTCTTTACTTTGATCAAACTAAAGCTAATGGATATTGGCTCCTCATTTTTATTTTTACTTTTAATTTATTTAAAGTATGGATTTGTGTGGAGATAATTGCACTTGGGCCTCTAGAAATATTAGAAGAGGGCACACTGTGTACAAACCTCCTGTTATCTCTATTGTTGAGAAAAGGGTCAGACCCCAAAATGGGGCATGTTGTACGCGAGTGCGTTGTAATTTTGCAAGAGGCAGAGGGTGTTTTGAAGATTTGAACACATGATCTCCGTGTAAAATGGCAGCAACTTTATCACTGCGCCAAGCTTAAAGTTGAGTGTTAGTTGGCCGTTAAGATTAGAAAAGCTTGGAAATTTATAGTTGCCATTTTTAATGATGGGTCAGTAAATGATGAAATAGGAAGGTGCAGAATGGTTTGTTCAAACAACTGTCTTAAAAACTCCTAAACAGCAAGAGAAGGACTAGTAGTTCTAGTTTTGTAACAGCCAAAACTCCCAGAGATATATATGATCTTTTTCTGTTGTGTGTAGTGTAGGCGTGCTTTGATTGGGTCTTCGATTGATAATGGAAAAAATGTGTTGATATTGGAGAATAACTTTCACATTTTATAACTTGCAGAAGGTGTGCGTGCGGGAGCCAAAGCAGCTGCCATTACCTGTGTTGCTAGTGCTGTGCCTACCGTATGTGATTTTGCTATATTTGATCTACTTATTTACTTACGGATTTGTGATATTGGACTGCTAATATCTTTTTCACTTGACCACATGTTCAAATTCTTGGTTGTTCATGGGCTGTTATGTGCACAGAAAATGAGATGGATGACATTTATCTTGCAGGAGACCAGGAATGTGGTTGTCAGATTTAGGTTGTACTTTGTTGTGCGGGAAGATTTTGAACTTTAACAATAGATAGAGCTAAACCATGCTATTTTAGACAACTTACATTTGTTTTTGATCAGTAAAAGTGGGATTTGGACTAAGGGTCATAAGATTTATTTGGTGAAAATTTTACTTTCATTTTCACTGTTGAATTTCACACAAAATCAAAACATTCATTTTGTATGTGGTGAGGTCACACTCTCAACTAATTGACGATTCAAATATTACAAAGCAAATATGAAGGTTTACTAAATTGAAGTAGTGGCGGTGAATATGATATAAATGTTTGAGCAAGCTCCATGCAGCTTCTCATTTCCAATGGGAGGGCCCAAAATCTTTGCCAGTAAAATTGATTTCAACAACTCTAAGTGGACCACCGTAAGTTTGTAGAGGGGAACCAGGGAAAAAACACATTTCATCTCTTCTTCTTCTGTTGTTCCTTCTCAGTTATTTTCAGAAAGGAGGTTTAGCAAAGCAAGATATGTAAGCCAAGATATTTTTGTTGAATCATATATGATATTTTAGAAAGATTTGAAATTCTATCCGACTTATCTCTTCCAACTTTCAGTTGATTGCAGTTCGTACGATTCCTTGGGCAAAGGCAAATATCAATTATACTGGTCAAGCACTTATTATATCTGCTGGTAAGCAGAAAATTCCAAATGTGTACAAATAAAAAATATGTATTTTTCCAACTTTATCTTTGATTGTAGGATGTGCTGCTCATGAATATTACTGAACAGTTGATGAGTAGAGCTCTATCACTATTTATCGAGATCTTTGCGGTTAGATTATTTTTTCCCTGATAAACAAGGCAACTGAAACGATCTTCTGAAGTTGGATCTATCAGATGCCATTTCATATTTCAAATTATAACTGAGGGCTTGTTTGGATTGGCTTTTTTTCAGGAAAAAGTACTTTTTTCCGAAAAAAGTAATTTTTTCCGAAAAAAGTAATTTTTTCCTGAAAAAGTTATATTAAATTTGCAATAACTATTTTATTTGGCATCCAAAAAAGCTGAAACTCTTCAAAAAGTTCAAATATAGTTTTTTTTAGAAATCATAATTTTTAGCTTCTAAAAAAAAAACTATTTTTAAAAAACTATTAAAAAAAGTGCATTTGAAAAAAGCCAATCCAAACGGGCCATAAATAGACATTCCATGATAACATGCACCAAGTCTTTGTGAAAGTGAAATGGAGTGATCTGGGATATGGATTTTCTGAGGGGCAAAATCTGGTGGAATAAGGACGATGTTGCTTTCCCTTATACTGTTAATACTTGTGTTAAGCTGCAACATAATGCTTCCAAATCGCTCTTCACTTACTTCAGATGGGCAGTTGATTGGATTTTGAAATCATTACTATTCTTAAAGTTTGTCACAACTGATTTGTTTACACTGCTAGTTTAACAAGATCTAGAAAAATGAAAATTTTCATTCTGTTTCTGCTAGTCTTGGTCTATAATTTTGACGAGTTAGCTATGAATAACTTGATTTGGTTTTTGGTGTGTAGTGAGATGGAGAATAACTTTAGTGGTTGAAGTTATGTCCAATTTGATCTGACGTAGTTCCTGAAAACTCAGATTGAATGTGGTTACAACTTCGGATAGTTCCACAAATATATGACTGTAAGAAACGGAATCTTTTAGCTGGTAAAAGTTGTACAAGTGCATTTAGAGGTGGAATTTTTGAATAGTAATCACTCTTGGATCAGCTTTGTCAGTTTCTCATTATTTTATAAGAGTCGGGTTGAAAGCTGATCTGATTGAATAGTTTCTGGGACGTAATATTATGGTGAAGACACACTAGAGTATATTCTTATACCTAGTTAGTGAGCTGCCCACGTTCATCTTTGCCCTGATAGCTTGTTAGGTACTTAGTTTCCTCATCTAAAGGCTGACTTTTTAATAGATGTTTCTCACTCCAGCTGCTTCTCTTTGTACGTTTTCAATCTTAGTTTCTTTGTCTTACACAAACCTCAACTGAATATCCCCCTTATATTGCTGTATAGATGATTTCAGAAATACATGTGGTACATTTGATGGTTTAATACATGTGATACATTTGATGAACTAGTGCAGTAAATGTTGGTAGTTCCTGTAAGAAATTTTTTACACGTACATCACCTGTATTGTGAATTGTCTGCGACTTGTCTCTATGACAAATTGTTGTGGTAGAATGCTCTCTCAGCTGTGAATGCTGAGTAATAGTATCATCTAACTCTTTGTTCCTTCTCATTTGTGAACAGCTTCAATTGCTGCATATTTTATCACTGCAGACAAAACCATCTTGGAATGCGCCCGGAGGAATACACAGTATGATAAATCAGCTTAAATGTTGGATCTTGCAACAGACCACGGGTAAAGGCTGGTAAACTATCACTTGGCACGCCCCGCGAAAGGATCCGTCTTTCCAAAGTTCTTTTCCTGTACTTCAATGTCAAATTATCAAGTTTCATAGATTCCTATGCTTCAATGGTAACTCTGTTCAATTGAGTTTGTTGTTCTTGTTTCTCCCCCTCTCTCTGTCTCTCTCTCTCTCTCTCTCACACGGTTATATGGAAAGTTAAAATTTTATTGCTTATTTTCTAAAATGCAATTCTGGACCATAAAATTCAACTTGGTGGTCACGCTGTTATGTTTGATAGGTTAGTCTACTCTGAATAACATAAGGGGTAGCCCTATTTTCTCAGGTGTGATGTAATTAATAAATTCTGAAAACAAAACCAATGTCAATAATTTTTCATTTTAGAGATCGCATTTATGTGACTGGTATTTGTAAATAATGAATATGGGAAATGCAATTGCTTCAATTTTTTATTCAGTGATGTCCAACGAAAATAAAGTTACATTGACGAGGAAATATTGGATGGGAAGGTGCCTATCATTGTAAGGATTTTGTCATAATGCTATTATTAGGAGTAATAGTTAATAGTTGTGAATGTCTTATTATTTGATGATGATATAAGTACGATGTACGATATGTCTATGTACTTTATTGACTTTTAGTTATTCCTAAAAGGGTTAACCAAAGGAGAACCCCTTTCCCACCTGGCCAGAGGCCCCTTAACCAGGCGGGAGGTAAATCGAGGGATGTGCGTGAGTGGCAGCCCGACCAGGGAGAGGACCAACGGGCGTGGAAATCCAGCAACAGCCCCCGCAATATTTCAGCGGAGTACTGCCGCCACACGGACTCGATCCCGCGTTGTCAGAGTGTCTCCACCCTAATCACCTGGCCACTTACCAACTCACCTATGCCCCTGGAGGCAAAAAGTTAACTTTTAGTTATTTGTTCTTTTTTAGATGGTTTCTAAAGGTGGTATGTAACTCTTTTCCCTCACATTTCGTCAACATAATGGACATCTGTTTAGATTGGTTTTTTTTTTAATATTTTTTTTAAAAAAATTATATTATTTTTGTAATAATTATTTGATTTAGTTTCTAAAAAAATTAAAATTCTAAAAAAAGTCTCAAATATAATTTATTTTAAAAGCTAGAATTTTTAACTTATAAAAAAAATTGTTTTTCAAACTGTTAAAAAAAATATTTTTAAAAAAAGTCAATCCAAACGAGTCTTCGGTATAACTAGTGTTGTGTGCGAGAGAAGATGAAATTTGAATGATGTATATGTGAGGCAATGGCTTCTTCCCACATCCTGCGCTAATGATTGAATTCACCAACATTAGAACGACCAAAACGGCAGGGTTAGGGCGTGATTAGGCTATGGTCTGCTCTTTGGTGAGTTGAGCCCAGGGAAGTCCCCAGGCCTCCATTTATACAGATGCAGACTCGGAAACGAGTTAAGCCCGCCCACCCAAAAAAAAAAAAAAAAAACAAAAAAAACAAAAAAAAATTGATGGTATAATGACATGTGATATTAAAAAAAAAAAAGAGACATAAATATTACTTTAAATAATATGTGTAGAAGGTTATGGATGCTTTTAAAACTGGAGCCACAAAGCATCAAAAGACTAAAGAAAACAATTTAAAAGAAATATAGAAAAAATATGAAAATTTTTATTGTATAAGGCTATAAGCTCAAAAGCGAGTTTGGCTTTTGGTTGAGAAATTCAGTTTTGTTGAAAAGGCCTTTTGAAAATAAACTTTTAGCAAATGGACTTTTGATGAAAACAAAAATATATTTGGTTATTTCTACATGAAATGAATTTTTACCAAATGAAATGGTATTTAGTTTTACATTTGAAAATAACTGTTGTTGCATAAATTGCTAAAATGAACATTTTGAACTAATATTGTTTGCTTTTTATAACATATTATTTTATTCATAAATCTATTTGTTTGAAAAAACTCTTTAAAAAATTATAGTTATAATTCAAAATATTAAAACTAAAATAAAATATATTAACAAAAATAAAACTATAGATTATTGCAATCTAATAAGAAGCTAAGAACGCCGAATTAAATAAAATAGGGATAGGGAAAGTGGGGTGGCTATTGATATAATGAAAAATTAAAAAGGATATTTTTGTCCAAAAAATATAGTAAAACACCATTGGCAAAAAGGCAAACGGAGAAGTTATTTAGCGTCAAAACTCAGTTGACTTTTAATAAAAAATAAATTTTAGAATGTAAAATCAAACACTCTTGATTCCTTTAAACAGACATTTAAATTCTAAAAGTTAATTTAGTTCTCCAAAACGAAAAACTATGCTGGCTTTAAGTGGTTTCACAACAGTATAAAAATTGAGTTATTGGTCATCACTTCAACAAAAAAAAGATGATGATGATGATGATAATAATAATAATAATAATAATAATAATAATAATAATAATAATAATAATAATAATAATAAATAAACGGGTAGCAGACCTTGAAAGCAGGCCATCCTCTATCTGGAAAAAAGCTAGATATGTTTATATAAACACCAAAATCATCTTTGAGATGAATCTTTACTAACTTTACTTGACAAGAATTTTCAATTGGAGAAAGAAAACCATAAAAGAAAAGAAGATGGCTTCTTCAAATGGAGGAAAGAAAATGAATGCTGAAAACTGCGTTCTACTTATGTCGTCAACTTTTAAGTTTACCGGATAAATTATCCCTAGATAAACTCTCAAATTTCTCTTAAAAAACAAACAACTTTCAGGGATGAAATGTTTTTGTTGATCGTATTTCGTAATGCAACAATGCAAATCTTTTTTCTGTTTTCTAACTCTAGATTGTGTTGGCATGATTCTTTGCGGAAGCAAGCATTGCTGGAATGAGATTGGCTGCCATCACTTGTGTTGTCAGCACCGTCGCCACGGTATCAGGCTCTATTTTTCGTTAAAAAAATAAAATTCTCGCACATTAATAAAGTATAAAATTTAGAATTACTTAATTTCATTTAGTACTACTTAATTTTAAACATTAACTCGTGTTCTCCAAATATATTTGTTTTCTTAACCTTCGTTAAATTTCTTATTAATTGTTGTTTTCAGTTGAGTGCTGTTCGTTATTGTCTTGGGCCAAGGCAAGCTTGAACCACACTGGCCAGGCACTCGTTATTTCCGGAGGTGCATGATTTGGACGTATAAAAGCTTAGCGAGGCCAATAAATTTTTTTTTTTCCTTTTCCGCTATATGTTCTTTTATAGTATGTAAAAATATTGACAACTATATTTAACTCAAGTGACCCCATTTACACTAAAATTCTCGCATCTACATCCCGTGCTCTACAAAGATTTTATTCTAATTGATTTCTTCCACTAAATATACACATAAATCCAAATTTGAAATGATCTTTAAAATATCTATTATATTAGTGAAGATTGCAACTCTTACTTGACTAAGCATACGTGCCCCGACCTGCATAAATAAAACGACGTTAGAATTCTCTTATTTCAATTTGTAGATGGTCCTCGATAATTTTGTCAATTGTAACAAAGGATGTAACATTTTTAGCTGGCTTTTGATTTTTTTTTTTTTTTTTTGGCAGCATCAATCGCAGCATCCTTCATTGGAGCTGACAAGGCTGTGTTGGAGGTAACAAGGGAAAATGCTTGTGATCGTTATGTTAGATCCTAAGATGATCTCTCATTTAGTACATGCATAATTTCATGTATTTAAATGTCATGCTTGCTTTTGTTGTCTAGTTTTTGTATATTTTTCAGTAAAGGGTTAGTATATTTTCAGTATCTTTGCAAAGATTGTAAGTTAAATTATAAACATCATTCAGTGTAATAAAAATCATGTCCTGGTTTGGACAGTTCATAGGACAACTTCTGCAATTCTACTACTAAGCTTTACGTGAGAAAAGAGAATGAATACTTCCTAATGTGCAAGAATTGACTGCTTCTCGCACGAAACAAGCAACTACAAAGGGTAACATGCTATCTTCAAAATCCAAAATCCAAAATCCAAAATCCAAATAGAAGTCTTGAATCTCCTTCTTAGTGAGGAGACTCGAGTTTGAAGTTCTTGAGGTAATAAATTAAAAAGATTGAGAAGGAAAGAAGTGTCGGTGATGAACAGGCTATCCGATAACAATAGTAGTGAGTTAGTGCTTAATTTCTATGACAATGCCTTGGCTAATATTACATTTCACGGAATCAGCTATCTATGTACTAAAAACTTAACACCGAACATTACCCTTTACCAAAATAATGCTTCCCAACCAAGGAAGATATACACAGTGTACAGGGACTGCCATGTTTCATTACTTGAAACACTAGACAATGTAAGCCTTTCCGCAAAAAGCTTATAAGTCCTTTTGCTCTTTTGTGTGTCATAAGTACTTTTTGCTTCTCAATTGAACACTAGACAATGTGGACTATACTGTCATCATTTTCATCCCTCACCTTCTTAGAGCCGCGCTTGTAGCTGGAAAAGTACTTATCACCACCGAGCAGGGGAGTGACATCATAATCAGCGCTTCCTTTCTTATCTCCATGGCCCTGATCTTGAGGCCGGCATCGCTGAAGAACTTGCAGGACCTCCTTCATGGAAGGCCTACTAGATGGTAATGAACTTGTACATATAAGTCCCAATCTGAACACAGTAGTCACTCCTTCCAAGTAAGCCGGCACTTTTATTTCATTATCTACTGCATCCCAAACAGGCTTTCCATCTCCATATTGCCTCCATGCCCATTCTGCAAGACTGGAATCATCTCCATCATTGGCTTCTCTTCCGGTCACCAATTCCAACAAGACAACTCCGAAGCTGTAAACGTCTATCTTTTCGTTTACTCTTGTCGTATAGGCATATTCTGTAAGACAATAACACAAAGTTTAGAAATCATTCCTCAATACTTCTAGGTGAAATAAAGAATTAGAATCAATATTCTTACCAGGAGCAATATAACCAAATGAACCAGCAACAGCAGACATGGTGTTTGGCTCGTTTCGCTTAAGCAGAATCTTTGCTAAACCAAAATCAGCTATTTTAGCCTTGAACTCAGAATCCAACAAAATGTTACTAGACTTCACATCTCGATGAAGGATAGTCGGTGTGCAGTCATGGTGCATATAGCTAAGACCTTGTGCAGCTCCAATGGCAATCTGCAACCTTGCTGGCCAATCCAAGACAATGGTTTGAACAGGATTAGCCAAAGATGGCTCTTTCCTCTTCTTACTATGGAGCCATTTGTCAAGGCTATGGTTTTCCATGTATTCATAGACAAGAAGCTTTGAATCCTCACTTGAAATGCAACATAATAACTTGACGATATTTGCGTGGCGAATTGAACCCAATATCTGAACCTCAGCATGAAATTCTTGCTCAGATAAATGGTCTAACTTTCTGCTACTCCAAATCTTCTTAACAGCAACATACTCACCAGGACGGCCTACAGCGACTTTAAACACCTTCCCTGAGCCACCACTACCGATGGTGTTGCTGTCAGTCAAGCTTGACAAGATGTTTACTTCTGTGAATTCCAATCTATGGAATGAGGTCAATTTCCAGGTCTCAAGATCACGTTTATGCTTCTTTCTCTTGTAGTCTCTAACAACGAAAATGGTCATCACGGTGGTAAATATGAAGACCGTCACTGCAAGGACTAGGACTGCAGCCAGGACTTTAGGCGATAATTTCTTCGAATCACGGGTGTTGGCAGTACAACTCCGAAGATTAGACATTGGAGTGGTGGCACAAAGATTTGGATTGTTTAAGAAACTGTTTTCATAGGCCAGGTTGTCAAACACGCCTGGGATTTTTCCAGTGAGTTGATTGGAAGACAAATTAAGGGAAGTGATTCCCCTGTTGCCTAATTCAAGAGGAATCTGACCTGAAAACTGATTCTGTGATAAATCCAGATAATTAAGTGCAGGTAACAAACCAATAGGAGCCGGGATTGGACCCGAGAGCTTATTTCTCGCTAGGTTCAAGATAGCAAGAGATTTCCAGGATATAATCTGAGATGGGAGCTCACCTGAAAATGAATTCCCATCAAGTCCGAGTTCGGAGAGTTGAGGAAGACTGGTCAACTCCGGGGGAATTCTTCCTGAAAATGTATTGTTGCTAGCAAAAAACACAACCAGCCTTTTCCAGGATGAAATCCCAGCTGGAATCTGGCCTGAAAATTTGTTGTTACTTATCTCCAACCGCGTCAAATTCCATGCTACCTTATCAGGAAGCTCACCCGAAAATGAGTTACTACCCAGCATCAAACTGGTCAAGTTCAATACTGTCCAAAGGCCTGGTGGAACCTCTCCTGAAAGACTATTATTATATACCTGCAGCGTGCGCAAAGTAGGACAATCTGCAAGTGATTTCGGTATCTCTCCTGTTAAATTGTTGAAGAAAGCTACCACGCCAAACAAAGTTCTCCCAGCACATAAATTCTCTGGTAAATTTCCAGTGAATTGATTATTTGAAACTTCAAAGCCTTCAAGCTTTGAGTGAAGGCCAAAGCTTGGTGGAAGAACTCCACTCAACTTATTCTTGAAAACCTTGAAAGTTTTCAGTCTCGGAATTAGGCCTACGCTTGCTGGAATTTCTCCATCCAACTGATTTGAAAACAGATTCAAAAGTTCCAGCTGCTGCAACTTTCCAAAATCTTCAGGTATTGCTCCAGTCAGATTGTTCATGGATAGATCAATCTGAGTCAGATTTAGTGACTCTTTCACTGACGGAATCGAACCCCAAAAATGATTTTTGAACAAGAAGATCTCGCTTAAATTCTTCAGCAGAAACAACTTTTCTGGTATCTTTCCTTGCATTTGATTTGATGACAAATCCAAATGCTCAAGGCTCGCAAGATTTGCAAAACTTTCAGGTATTCCACCTATCAAGTTTGTCTGCGCCATCCAAAAGTACTTCAGGTTGATCAACTTTCCGAATGCCGGCGGCAACTCTGCCGGCGAGAAGCCATTATAAGCCAACCTGAGATCTTCAAGATTGGACAAGTTCCCAATATGCTCCGGAAAAGTGCCATCGAACAAGTTGGAGTACAAATTCAATGTCCTCAATTCAGTTAAGTTTCCGATGGCCGGCGGGATATCGCCAGTGAAGTTGTTGGCACCGAGGTCAACGTACCGGAGTGGGTGCATCCGGTCAATATCAGATGGAATGGGGCCCACAAAGTTGTTCTGGGAGAGGTCCAAGTATTGAAGCTTGGAACAGTTGTATAAAATGGTAGGAAACTCCCCTGGAACATAGTTGTCGAAAAGGTCAAGAGTTGTGAGGTTCTTGAGGTCACAAATGGTGTCCGGAATTCTGTCTTGAATGCCCATTCCTCGGAGAAATAATCCAGTGACCGTTCCGCCCTCGGCGCATCGGATTTCCGGCCAGTCACAATGTGAGGATGTAGAATCATTCCATCCCTGGAGAGAAGCTGGATTGCCCCACTTCTGTTTCAGGTCCAGCAGGACGACTCTTTCGGCCGTCGAAGACTCTGAATTTACCGAAAAGGGTATGGTGAAAAGGGTAAGAAAGGCAAGAGGGAGTAGAATTCTGGACAAGTTGGAGGGTAGTTTAGTCATTTCGAATTGTTCCCGGGCAGCTGAACAGGCTGAAACGGTGGTGGTTATGTATAGAGATGGGAGTAGTGTTTTTCTCTTTAGTCCCCTGAGCAAGGGGTTGTGTAAGACCAACGGTAGTTTTTCAAATTTGGAGTCAACATTGGCGAGTGGTGCAAGCCTAAATCACAATGCGGGGGAGTGAATCTATTATATATAGGAAATCTTATACTTTTTGGAATATTATTAGACTGTCACATCAATATTTATGTAATAATTTTTAATTTTTTACTCGTCTATACTTTATTTTCATATATATTTTTTACTATTTTTATCTATCTATCTATCTATTATTGTTGTTATTATTAACTCAAAGTTTAATTATTACTTAAATGATATATTTGATCACCGATTAGTTAATATTAACCAAATTTGTCGCATATTACTAAAAGTTAAAAAATTTGATTAAATTTATACTATATACTAAAACAATAATCACAAACCTCAAATTTTCTTTCCTCCAAAACTCTAAAGCACTCCATTATGTCAGTCCACACCTAGGTCGTGTACTGTGGTTTTGTTTTATTTGTATTTGGGCCGCGATGAAAACATCTGGGGTCCTAGACTATAGTTCTATTTTATTTGTGTATAGGTCGCGACGAGGACATCGCATCTTTAGAAGAGAGAGTCTATAACGCCCTTCCACATTGATTTTGTGTGAGATTTGTGTAAACTTTATAATGGTTTAGGCTCACTACGACTGTCATAACGAGTTTAAGTATTTTTGGCTTATTGATTAGGTTCAATGTGTTTGTATTTGAGCCACAACGAAAATGTCATGTCATCTTTAAGAGAGAGAGCTAAGCATTTTGACTAGTTAATTAGGTTTACTTTGGTAACAGTTCACTGGTTGAGCCTGAGTGGTTAAAAGATTATCTAATAACTCAAGACATGGCAACAACTTTGAATGCCAACCTTGGTGGTGTGCAAGACGGGCCCCGACAACTCCACAAATTTCCCTTTCTCCATTATCTTTAGAAAAATTTTTCTCATTCAAAACTTTTAACGCTACATCTTTTTTTAATATACCTTATTTTAGATCTAATTATAATTAAATTATTGTTCAAATTAAATTATTTTAAAATTAATTAATAATATGTTAAAATTAATTAAAGTACAAAGATGTCAGAGTGGGCGGTCAACTTAAAGGAAGAAGAAGAGTTTGTCTATTACACGTTTTCTGCCTTCAGAAAAATAACATGAAAAAGAGGTCATGTGGGCCCATGTTTCTAGATACAAAGAGCTTTCTGTGAAATATGTGGTTGCCTTGAGGCAGCTAATCGGAAGTTGAACTGAACCTATTTTTCCGTAGTTGACTGTTTTTAGTTTACTTCTACTCTTTCAATAACTACCCGAGCGAGATGTGAAATTTATAATATATCAATTGTAAATAAAAGGAATTTCAAAATCAAAATGAATCTCAAAATCACTTTTTTTGTAAAAACAAATGTAAGTACAAAGGATTGGAAAATCCATGTGTCGTTCGACCACTGCAAAGTATCCAGAGGACGCATAAATCGAGTAACAAACTCAATGCTTTCTATTTTTTGTTCCTTGCTTATTTTCTATAAATATATAGAAGAATCACATTTTGTAGCGCGATTTAAAAATGGTTGATTTCATCAAACTGTTAACATATGATATTATTTTATGTCGTATATGCAAATAATAAGACTATTTGTTAATACATACCAAGTTATATCGTGAAAAAAACTCAACTTATCTATAAAAAGAATACAAACTTGTTACTTTCTTATGTAATGGATTGCCCTCAAATTCCTTCCAGCATGTAAAAAAAGTCTGAAACCGTGGTCATCGAATAGATTAAGTTTTTCTTTTCTTTCTTTTTTCCCCTGAAGTTTGTTGAAATGTCGTAGTAATGGTTGAAATATCAAAGATTGGTGAGTCTCATTTCTAGAAGCCGAAGTTTAATTTCCTCATTATTATCCTCGTGCTTATTCTGGACTATTATTTGACTATTCCTTTTTGTTTTGCTTGTTATTTTTTTATTTTTTTTCCATTTTTCTTGTTGATCAAGGTCGTTTTACGTCAGCTTTTGGATTTTGGGCTCATTTGGATTGGCTTTTTTCAAAAGCGTTTTTTTTAATAGCTTTTGAAAAACAGTTTTTTTTTAGCAGCTGAAAATTATGGCTTTTAAAAAAAGCTGTATTTGAGTTTTTTTCAGAGTTTCAACTTTTTTGAAAACCAAATTTAATAGTTATTGCAAATTTAATATCACTTTTTTTTTTTAAAAAAAAGTACTTCCTCTAAAAAAAATTCAATCCAAACAGGCCCTTTATTGCCTAACAAAACCAAGCTGAATCCACAAGAAAGAAACAAAAGATTACATAAAAAGTAATATTGGCTGCCGCGTTTCTAGATTAAGCAATTTATTAGTGATGAATTTGGCATCTTTCCTAATTCTAGTTAAATAATGCCGTACAAGGAGTAACTATTTGTTCAAAATTATTAAAGTGGAAAATATACAATATTTTGGCCTTTGCAGTAAATTAAATTTATTTTATACATTAAAATAATTGAGTGTCGTTCTAAACTTACCTCATTTTATTTAAAATAATTTTTTTGCCTTTTGCTTAGTGTTTACAATGGTAAAGTTAGGATATCCGTGGCACCCTGAAATTGTTTTTTCATTTGTATTTTGTTTGATTCTTAGGTGGAGTGTGAAGTAGTGCTGCATATTGCTTCTTTAATCTCTTTCAAATATTTATTTTTTTACTGTTGACAAATTGATAAAAGTTTTTCGGAATAAATTAATTTCTTGAGTTTTAACCTTTTTATTTCTAAATTTCTTGAGTATACAATTCTAGAGGAATATACTTCCAATAAATTGATAACTTGTTCTTAATAAATTAATTAACCTTTAACTATAGGATTATCTAATCACACAAAAGAACGTAAAATTAAAAAGGTATATAATACCTATAGCATCGCCTGAATCTCTCCATCCACTACAATGCTTGGGTGGCATCACGCAATTACTTGCTTTATACGTACTTTGTTTAATGTTTGGGTCCTCAATCACTTCTTCCTTTTTTTCATATTTAACAATTAATTTAGATTCGTTTTCTATAGCTAATTAACAAAATAATAGAGTCCAAAAAAAAAAAAGCTTCTAACTTTTAATTTTTATGCGTTAATAAGCTAATAATTTTCTTGATAAAAATAATTTATTATTAATCATATAATTTTAAAATCATAAAATAAAAATATATAATTTCTATGGCATCGTTGAGGCTTATCATGCTAGTTCTTTATAAAAATTTGAAGTTCAAGAGGATGTTAGTTTTGTTTGTTTCTTGGTTTGAAAAATTGGAAATAGGTAATTACGGAAGCAAAAAGGAACCAATAAAATCAGAAGAGTTGGGTGAGAACAAGAACGAAAATATCTGAATTTTTTTATTCACTCCATTTGATCGGGTTTGAATTTATACACCCAATCCTGCCCCAAAATACTAAATCTTTATTTTCATTTTTGTTTTTATTTTTATTTTGCATAATTACTTCAATGTAATTTAATTTAACATTTATTTAACTTGGATAATAAACTTTTTACATTTATTTGGTTCAGCTTTATACATCTACACTTGAATTTAGTCTAAATTGGCATAATATGATTTAACAAATAGAAAAAAAAATCTAACTAAACTCAAAACCAGAATATTCAATATTCAATCCAGTTTTATAATTTTCAATATTCAATCATTTTGCTCTCAAAATCTAAATTCGAAATTGTTTCCTACCCTTAAGTGAGAGGCATGATTAGCCGAAAAGTGAAAAAAGAGATGTGACACTGTTTTGGTTGAAAAGGAGAAGAAAAAAAAATTTGAATATACAGGAGAAGTAAAATTACAACTCTACCTTTACATATTTTTACAACAGTAGTTTTGGCAATTCTTTTTTTTCCCCCTTATTAGCATGATATGATTTAACAAATAGCATAAATGTAAAAATATTCAAAACTCGAATATCAAAAACTTAGTCGAGACTTTATTGAATTTTAATACCCAATCAAATAATTTATTACTCTCGAAACTTGAAAATTTGTCTCTAAAAATTTGAACCAATTGTAACCCTTGGTGAGAGACATAGTTAACTAATAATTGAAAGAATGAGAGAACAAATCATCGTAGTTAAGAATGAAAGACAAGTTAAATAATTAGAATAGATATAAGATTACAAAAATACCCTTGTAAATATTATTATAAACGGTAGAGATTTAGGGATTAAATTTTTATATATAGATAAATAATACAGACATTTATAAAAATGTAATTTTCACCCGTATAAACTATTTTATGAACAAAAGTGATTCCTTTATATAGTAGAAGATCCAATTCACTCCTAGAAGCCAAAATGGCATCTAGATGTAAAGAAAAAATATATATATATATATATATATATATATATATACATATATACATAAATATATATATACATATATATATACATATAATATATATATATATATATATATATATATATATATATACGTCCTCGCACGTGAAATGAATTATGATCTTACAAGTAAACATGTTTGTGGAATAAAGTTATAGATTTTTCTTGTAGACATATTACTGGGTGAGTGAAAAGTGATCGTTTTGGCAATTTGTACACTTGGATATTATATTATATTTGGATCTCATCTAAAGTATAATATATTTTAAAAAAATTATTTTACTCATTTATTAACTCAACATAATCTTTGGATCAAGTCAAATAAAGTCGAGCAAGTAATTACTGATTCTTGCTAAATGAGTCCGCAAAAAAAGTACATGCGTGTCGTGATTTTCTATCAACAAAAAATATACATAAAGCATATATTTGTCACTATGTAATATTTTAATTGTGACAAAAGTAAGATCATTGCCCACTTACAAGCTTTTACTATATGTGAATCTTATTGTCACACCAAATAAAAAGAGAAAAATATTTTTTTTCAAAAAATTATATATACCTATTAAATAATAAAATAAATAATATTTATTATTACGTTGTGCTAGAAAATCATAACATGCGTTTCATGGTAAACGCCATCCTCGAGTCGTGGTCAAATAATTGCGCGTTGACGTGAAGATAAAGGCGCGCTTTCAACGAAGAGCGTCACCAAGTGGCAACTCGCAGGAAACATCATATTCTAATTTCTATGGATTGTTGTTTGACTAGCTTTTTGTCCTTTTGTGCCCCTTCCCAACATCCATAGCAACATTCTTGACCAAAAAAAATTAAAAAGATAGCAACATTTTTTTAACTTTTCTTTTTTGTTTATTTAATCATTATGTATTTGGACCACCTCTTAATTCTTTTGCCCCAATTTTTATAACATATCTAAAACTCATCGATTGAAATATATTCTTCTCATGTCCATGATTGATCTATATTTTCTTGACACCATTGGATTATGGATCTTTGACAAGTTACTTCAATCATTTCAGATTTTATTAAAACAAAATAAAAGAGGTGTAACGTTGTCCAAAAAGATTATGGCATAACTTGGTTATGACTTTATCTTACAGGCGTATTCCAACGGCAAGAACACATGACACATCATCTGATTTCGAATCCAGTCTACTATCTTAGATAACTCAACTGTTGCTCATATAGGGGACGTGTTGCAAACCCTTGCCAATTAGTAGTTTGGTTCTGACGAAAGTTTCGTGATTGGACTCTGGCAACTGGATTTCCTTTATGGTAAAAAAAATAAATAAAAAACTTGGCTATGACTTTTTTATATGTCGACAAAGAAAATAAAGTTTCCAAATCAAATTTATGAGAAACTACGCAATTAAATGATTTTAAGATATATATATATATATGTATATATAAAGAGAAGTCTTTTCTTTCATGATTTATTGTTTTTTGGAAAGAAAAAGGAAAAGAAAGATCTAAACGGGCTGATAGATCAATGAAGAGTAAAGTATCCACATATAAGAACTCCATGATCCTAAATCTTTTCTAAAACGTCACGCCAGCCCTCAAATTGATGCGACTCCTCATATAATTATTATATTTTTTGGTCAATAACAAATTTAAAATTTATATTAATATCATAAAACAAGAATATAAAGATTCAACGAAAGAAAAAAAAATTTATACATAAACTAACATGATTCTAAAAAATTAATACAAGTTTCAACAAAAAGAAAAAAAACCTATGTCACTCTTCATATTAATTATATATAAGCTGTGCTGCATTGAACCCGTCTATTCCACTTAATGCGCATATGACTTTACTCTTCATCGAATAGAATTTTTATTTTTAGTGCTTGTACACTAAAATCTTTTTGGTGTCGAACAAACTTTAATATACAACTATACAAGCACTAAAATTATGCATATTTAAGACCATGAATCTTGAGATTAACTTTCTAATATCCATTATGGGTTAATTTTACAATAAATTCCTATTGTTTCTTCATTTTTTTTCAAATTGGTCCCCATTGTAAATTAATCTTAAATGTTTCGTAAATATAGTCAAATTAATCCTTATTGTTTAAAAATATTTACATTAATCTTTAATATTTCACAAAAATAATCAAACTAGACCACGTTGTTTAGAAAAAAAAATCATATTAGTCCTTAATATTGTACAAATTTACTCAAATTAATCCCAATTTTAAGAAAAAATGAACAAAAAAGATTATGACTAATTTGAGTAAATTTATAAATAGGACTACTTTCAATATGTGAAATGCTAAGGACTAAATTAAATATTTTAAAATAATAAAGACCACTTTAAAAGAAAAATGAGGACTAATTATAAGATTTACCCTATCCATTATTCCCAAGGTGATTAAGAGATTGCAGCCGCAAATTAATGCCCTCACTAGAAAAGAGGTTAGGCAAATCTAGCCATTAATATATTGCAGAATGGATAATGCCCTCCCTGGAGCATAGGTTAGGCAACTCTAGCCATTGACCATATATATATATATATATGTATGTATGTATATATGTACTCTTCATTCTTGATTTCAAACTTCTACTTGAGTGCATCTCATCTGTAAATCAATTTCCAGTCTGTGGAGAGTGCAATAACTATCTACAGTAGACAATGATTATGTATTTCAAATGATCATTTTGATCCAATTGCATCGTTGGATAATCTATGTATCGAATTTAATGTGTTCACACGTTTTTCACCTACAAACAATATTGTTAAGATGACATATAACTAACAGGATTATAATGACATGATTAATGTTTCTAACATATCCTTAGGGATTACATCAACTAAATTTATGTCTCCAACACTCTTAGTAAGACTTGAACTCAGATCTTTCTCATGACATGAATTTGATAATATATTAAAAATTATTTAATTTCAAATTTTAAAATGTTAAACAATGAAACACTTAATAAAGTTTGATATTTAAAACATTAAAATTTTGCATGCTGGGAAGCATCAAATTCCGATTAGCCGAGGGCGATGCGTGCGCCCATCAGAAAAGGAAAGATGAAACCCTGAATACAACTTTTTTTTTTTTTTTTTTCCGGTTGAAGAACCAGTAAGCAACTTGAAGTGAAACAATTCAAGAAAATCATCAACATGGAATTTCTTAATTACGGCTGTTCAATTTGAGGCATCGCTTTTTGTTTGCACCAACTGTTAGGTATAATGATTTCATCTACTACAACTTCTTACAAAGTCAAATCCAACATGTTTTAGTTTCAACGAGTATCAACTATTAACATGATTATAATGAGATGGACTTAAAATGCACCGGTGTCATTACCTAATAACCTGTGCTCTATGTATTTTGAAATAACTGAAAAGACCATCTTGCGTTTTGTACAATGTATTATATCCGTACCTGTCATCAGAAAACCACCAAATGTACCAATAGTCGTGCATCATGTAATTTTTACATAATTATTTTGACCTTTATCATAAATTATTCAATTTGAACATGGGACGAGGGACTAGTTCAATTGGTTGGGCCTCTTGGGTTCGACCCAACCAGGGACAAGGGGATTGTATTGAAAATGAGGTTAAAATAAAAAGAAAAGAAAAAGAATTGAAGAAAAAAATTTATCCCAACCCTTGTGGTTTTATTGAAGAATATATAAATACACCTGTGATTTGCCAAAATAGCTCATAAACGCCCCCTCTGATTTTAACATTCCTGTTAACGTGGTTAGCAAAAAATGACTATTGGATTCCATGTAATATATCGTAGAAGAGAAGGTGATTTTTGTCTATTTTAAAGAACACAGGAGATATCACAAAAGTATTGTTGTGTTTATCAATAAGACAATTTATAATTATTAAATCCCACATTCAACATTATATATCACACCAAAAAAAAAAAAAAAGAGCACCCCAAGACAAAACAGGAGGAAGAAAAGAAAAGAAAAGAAAGACGGTATCTGCTTTAGTTTTCTAGCATGCCGACTGGTCGTGGTTTTCTAGTGTTTCTAGTAGCTGACCAGAGCAATGCTCTTTGGACTATTTAAAGTATATAGTGTTTCCTGCAGGTTTCCTAAGAGATAAAAGCATGTTTATGGACAATTTTAATGCATTAATTATAAACACTTTATGGAAAAATTAATGGGAATATGAGCAATTCAAGGACCTGAAATTTTATTAACTACCTAAAGTGAGAAGAAAATAGGATACTATGCTACTTATTCCAAATCTTGATTAGAAAGAGAATTTTTGGCCATTTTTGCATAATTATTTTAGATCATAGGATTTGTAGGGCAGTAATCTGTCTCAATGTCAGCTCAAAATTAGTCGAAATGAATAGTATCTGTGGTGGGATAACATAAATTTGAACTTTACGCCTTTAACTCCAATAAGTCGATATCCAATTAATTCATTTAACACTTGGAAGCCTAGTTTCACCATTCTCTAACAGTGAAAAAGTTGGTACGCTACATTCACCGTAAAACATTTATGGACCAGATCTTTTGCAATGACTTGTATCTTCTTCTGGTGGCACAACTAGACGTCTATAAGAGTGCTCTGTGCTTTAATTGACCTATTAGTTGACTCAATTAACCCATTGTCCCTAAGGCTAAAAAAACACTTTTTTTTTGGGTATAACTTCTAAAAAAGTTAAAACTACTAACATTTAAAAAGAGCTGAAATATAATTATTCTCAAAGTTTCAATTTTTTAAAAAATGAATCTAGATACTTATTATAAAAAAGAGATTTTTTTTTTCCAATAAAAGAATACTTCTCTGTGAAAAAAGCCAGCTTAAACAAACCCAAAAAAATCTGTTTCTTCTTCTTCTTCTTTTTTTTGGCTAACTCTGTGTCATCTATTCTTAGACTTAATAATGAAATATAATTTCTTCGTAAATTTAAGATGAATCTAATATGGGTTTATTTAAGATGAGTTACTAGAGAAATAACGAGATAATATCTTTTTTAAAATTTTATCCAAGAATAGCTATTAGAGAATCCCTAATTCTATGTCATCTAAGGGAACTACTCTTCAAAGTTATGAGATTTTTTATCACAAGACTTGCAGGTGAAAAACTATCCAGATTTCATTTTTCAATTTATGAATAAAATAAAGTTTTCTGCATCCCAAAGTTACATACTAATCATAATTTAAATGTTCAAATGGGCTTTGCATTTAACAAGCATAGCATGAAAACTGTGCTTACTTGTTTCCTTAACGTTTTGTTTCTTCAAGTCAAAATCATACACCTGTAATTGAGGAACCAACAAGAAAACAAGACTAGTAGACTATAGTATCTGTAAACTAGAGTCGGCAAACAAATTAATGACAGCCTCTTTGATGCAGCACTAAAATTGCACACTTGCTGTCAACTTTTTGTTCCCATCAATAACAGTGCTGGGCACTAATAAGAAAGGGGAATGAATCTACCCCTAATTATATGATATTAATGAAGTTCGGCAGCTCTGAACTGTTTTAAGATAAATCTCGTAACGTTATCCGTAAAAAAAAAAGATCAGGAACAATAAAGCAAGCAAATATTTCATGTGATATACTACATAGGTTGTTCTAAACATAACCAAAATGTTTCATAATTCATGGTTGAACATTATCAAACTACAACCTTAAACTTATGAATGCAGTAAAATTAAAGAAAATTTGCATAAAAAGTGAGATTATTTGAACTCAAAAGATGGAGGACTTGGAGCATCAAAGCTCTCCAAAACCTCTGTTTTACTTCCACTGCTTGTCCCGGCTTCCTCTTTCTTTCCCCCACCAAAAAGCCCTCCAAACCATGAAGAGGACGAAGATGAGGACGCTGACGATGGTGATGAGGATGATGACGACGCAGTTCCCAGGCTCTCAATGTTGACTGGAGCTTGATGAGGCAGTTGCCCAATTGGATACCCAGGAGCACCAGCCATGTTGGGTACTGGCTCTTCCATTGGAGGGAAATTTTGTGGGGCACTCATAAGTTTGTTCAGCATAATTCCAGCACCCTCAATCAAAGCAAGTAATATGCCGCCAAAAAGTGCCGACCTTGAAGCAGCACCAAACCCCTGACGCATCTGAAGGAAGCCACCAGTTGCTGCACCAGCAATTATCGAATTCCATGGATCCTCTTTCTGGCGGATGTAAACCATTGTGCAGTCAAAGGTGGAAAAGAGACCACCCCAAACAGCAAAACTTCCACCAACACGGGGCGCATTCATGCGTACTGCTTGATAACCACCAATTAAGCGCTCACCTTTGGGGGAGTTGTAGGTACCTTTCAAGAAATGGAAAGCTGCACCTCCCACGGCACCCATACCGAATGCTCCCCCAATATCATCAAGGATACGGTCAGGGCAAGGTTCACGAGAGGTCTCTGGGGTTCCCATGGATATTAAAAGGCGGGAAGATGAAAAGGTGGAGAAAGGAGATGGAGATGGTGGAGAATTTGATGGGAAGGGAAGCAGAGACTTTCTCTTTCAAAGTCTGCTTGACGTGACCACAATTCCCACCTTTACAATTTCAGTACAAATTTGTCACCAGCAGATAACCCTACATCCCCTGAAATAATATGTCAATAATTTAGTCATCACTTCTGGTCATAGAGTAAAATATTTAACCAAAAACAGTCTACATATGTGAAATGATATAACCCATTCAATCAAACTCAGAACGAAAGAAAAAGGAAAATTCAATAATATGGAAAAGAATAATTTTAGATTGATCTGATTACTGGACAGACAGAAAATGTTCAATGGTCACAGTGGGTGCAACAGGATTATGGAACTGGTCAAAAGTTCGAGCTATGGAACAGCTCTTTTAGTGTAGCTCATTAGGGGCTCTCAGCTCACCTTCACCAAGATAATATTTTAACGTAGAAGACTCAGTTCAGATTTCACCCCTTACAAACAGATCTCACTTAATATCGGTCTCCACTCATCTTCATTGAGGCAATCTTTAAATATTGAGGACTCAATTCTTATTTATATATTTTGTTAAATGAGCCTCACCTAGTACCACTGTCTTCCTCCGATCCTATTGATTCTTCCTTAATTAACTTTCCCCACCTTTTCAATCCATTTGCTCTTATTCAAATCTCTGCTTGGAAGTGACTTGTCCCTACCATATATGACTAATGCGGCTTTGAACTTCTAACTCCCATCTTTTTGTTGCTTATACAGTCCAAGATCATTAAATCAACTACTAAATCACTTATTCGTTTCCAATTCTGTTAGCATATGGATCTAGCATTATCATCCTAATTTTACTCTTTTATGCAACTTATATAATTTGGTCGCTTTGGAAACCATAAGAGCTTAACCCCAGCTCAAATCTCAATTATCCCCGCCTAGAAACAAACAAAAGAAAGCTTGGAAATATGAAAACCATAAAAAGAAATCAAGGCTCACAGAAGTTGCAGGTCATATATCCTCAGAGGGCCCAAAACCCAGAGATGCAAGTGAGGAAATGGAAGTTCTGGAAAGTCACTTCAAATATTTCATCATCATAGACATTTTCTAGTTCATGCGAACTTTTGTAGTCTGTCAACATTTTATGTGTCCCTTTCTCCCACCCTCAAGAAGCTCAAATGTTTTTTTTATTTGGTTTAGATTGTCATATAAGCAGAAAGACAGTGAGCGGATGGAAGGTGAGATGATTAATGCAAAATCAGATTCCATAACTTATAAGATACATGAGACACTTACAGATTTTCTATTTTAAGAACCATAAGATGCTTAGTTGGGTCTTTTTACAAGGTCTTAGTAATATATCAATGAAAGCCCTTACAACATTAGGCAGATCGAGGAAAGTAAAGGATGGAACAAACACTAGTAAAATATAAGTAAACAAATGCTAAATACATTATAAGAACGTTCAAGTGTCAAGCCAGCCAAATCAAATTTTGAAAACCTCTTTCCAATTTTAAACAACAGAGGTGATCCAAAGAAGAGTTTACTAAATTCATAAGATTCATTTGTACACAGAAACGGAATACATTTACTTCGGCAGTTACCAAAATACAAAAGGAACGCAATTTTTTCTTTTGTGACAGACATGCATAATCCACAAGAACCTTAGACACTACTGAATAAAACTATATTCCTAGTCCCCAGAAGATGCATCAGAATAATGAGTATGTGTAAACTATTGGCATATCATGATCCCAAACATACCTCATTATAGAGGTATATCATTTTATGTCATTAAGAACTTGTAAATGCTAGACATTCCACTTTACTCAAAAGGCACCAAGAATCAAATGCTTATTGTCATACTTCCCAATGTTGTGATCTATGCTATAAATTAGCCCATAGATTCAACAACAATGGTAGACCCCAAAAACATTTAGTAGCGAGTTTATCATGCTTGGAGACCTAGATCAACTAAAGCCTGGCCACACTATTTTCCCTTTGCACATAGAAACAAAGTCCAATTTTCTAAGACAAAACTACTTGGTAATAGACGAGAGTGTGACTTCAGATACAATTTAACCATGACAATCTCCAAAAGCAAGTTCATCCAGCACCCAATAGAAGATTAGAAGGAATAGAAAAATGAATTGACTCGATAAATATCTAATTCCACAACTGCAGAGAACATCTATGAGTCTTATCCCACATAAGAAATTGTCCCTAGCCGAATTAATCTTGAATAACAAATTCACTAAAAAAGCAGAAAAGGCTGATACTTGAAGAAGAGTAAACAAAAATGTCGCGTTGCAACCATAAATTCTTTAAAAAAAAAAGAAAAAAAAAAGAAAAACCTTTTCAAGTCTGATAACTCATAGTCATGTTTTGAATGTAACACACACCACAACTAAGGAAACTATAAGAATATCTTAGGCCTCCAACGAGCCAGCCAAAAATCGTTAACCTAAGTTATCACTTTTTGATGACGCGAGCAAAACTCGTGTGACAAACAACTAAAGCCCATTTTTACGAATCCAGACATAGTGAAAGACACTAAAGCCGCCATATTTTCAAATTTTCACCAACAATGAGCTTTCGCGAATAACATAAAAACCGAAATCAACTCAAAGAATTTTCCAGATTTTGCTAAGGCAAGAAAATCCGAAATAAGAAAACTAACAAAAAATCAGTTTAATTTCCAAAAGTAGAAACAATTTAACTCGAACGTAATAACAAAAACATCAAGATTAAGAATAGGGTATGAGCACTTTTTTCTATAGATAACTAATTAGAAGCCAGTCGAAAACAACAATTGCTTAAAAAAGAAATAATATTGGAAAGAGAAAGGCGTAAAGGGTGTACCTTGAAAAGCGCAGCGCTTTGAAGAGATCGGAGGAGTGGTGTGGAGAAGACGAATTCTGAAGAAGGTATAGCAAAAGTTTGGGTTGGTTTTGGTATTGGGCTGACAAATTGGTTCAGTAATTCTTAATGGGCTCGGGTTAGCAGCCCAATATATACACAGAGAGACCTTTTTTGTCTGGAGGCCAATGATGCTGCGTAACAACCTGCAATTCGTTCTGATGTCCTTATTATTATTATTATTTTTTAAAATGGTTAACTAAAGAAGAACCCTTTTCCCATCTGGCCAGAGGCCCCTTAACCAGGCGGGAGGTTAATCGAGGGATGTGCGTGAGTGGCAACCCGACCAGGGAGAGGACCAACGGGCGTGAAAATCCAGCAACAGCCTTAATCAGGCGGGAGGTTAATCGAGGGATGTGCGTGAGTGGCAACCCGACCAGGGAGAGGACCAACGGGCGTGAAAATCCAGCAACAGCCCCCGCAATATTTCAGCGGAGTACTGCCACTACACGAACTCGATCCCGCGTTGTCAGGGTGTCTCCACCCTAGTCACCTGGCCATTTACTAACTCACCTATGCCCCTGGGGGCTTCTGATGTCCTTATTTGTCTCTGGCAATGTGTGCGCAGTTGAATTTATTCGAGCGTCGGAAAAAAAAAAAGATAAAGAAAATTTTATTCAAGCTTAAATATTTTGATAGTTGCTCAAGAATTTATACGATGAATTCAAAACTTATAATGACTTTATGAAAGCAAAAATATGATGTACAAGTACTGACTTGAATAAATATATATACATGTGAGTATAGATATAGGGCCAGTTTGAATTGATTTTTTTTTAGGACAAAACACTTTTTTCTTTAAAAAATTATGTTAAATTTGCAATAACTATTTGATTTGACTTCAAAAAAACTGAAACTCCAAAAAAAGCTCAAATACAACGTTTTTTAAAAGCCAGAATTTTCAGTTTTTAAAAAAAAATATTTTTTAAAAACTATTGAAAAAAACCCTTTTAAAAAAAAACCAATCCAAACAAGCCCATATTGTCTTACGATTCAGGCCATTTTATCATTTCTACTTTGTAGTGCACAAAATTATTATTAACCAATTAAATTATTTTCAACAGAAAACTATTACTTATAATTGATTAATCATCGCACATATGGCCGGTTATCAAGACGAAAATGATTTGAATATGCTTGCAAATTATTTTAACATCTCTCAAGTGTAAAAACTCGAATATTTTGATATGTTATCTCTTCTGTCTTTCAAAAGTTTATGTGTATATGTAGAAGATTATAGATAATTCCTAATATAGAAATAACAGATAAATATATATATGTATATATATATAAGTGAGGTAAAATATTCGCTACTAGAATAAGCCCCACAGTCCTATACGGAAATATCAAGAAATGTACATTCATTAACTCACACTTAAGAAAAATAACGGGAGAGGATGGAGTTAGATACGCCTATCCGTATCCCGTGTTTGTAAATAAAATTCCTGTGTCTTACTTTTCCTTTCACTGGAGTAAACATTTGACACCATTTTATGTCTCTTTCGGAGAAAAAACTTTACTCTTATAGTATACTGGTCAATATTCAAATAAGACAACGGGATAAAATCGGGTTAAAAACCTTTGATCGTTGAAAAGTAAATTTAGAATAATACTAAAAATATTAAAAGATACTAATAAATTTTTCAAAGAATCCCCTTATAACGTCCCAAGTTATAAGTTATAATCTAATTTAACAATGGTAATTAGGATCACAATATCTATCATTACGTTACGACATAATCTATCCTCCCAAAACACAACCAGTCAGCCTTTAGTCAACGAGTAGAAACTCATAAAGCGGCGTCTTCACTCGACAGTTGAGGTGATTACCGAAAAATAAACCGCTGAGAAGAAAATCGAGCTCAAGCCTTTGTTGGTTACTAGTTAGTTAAGTTCGTCAGAAGGAATCAGTTGAATTTTTTTTTTCTTTGTTTTGGCTTCCATAACGATCCAAGCTTCGCTATACTGCAACTATAAATATTGAGAGCTGTTCTCAATGTCTCCACTTCACAACAACTGCAAACTCACACTGCTTCTCATACAATCCAAGTCTCCAGTACGCTTCCAACTCTATACAAAAATATCTCATCATATAATCACATATATTTCTTATATGCGTTTGCATGTGTATATGTGTGTGTGTGTGTGTGTTCATGTATATATGCATGATCAAGTTTGTGTATATTCATCCACATTGCGCTCGTTTGTTCTCCGATTGCTCAGCCGCAAGCTGAATTTGTTAGTTTTTATCTGTGTTATAACTTGCGAAATGAAGAAAAACGAATGATGATGAATCAGATTAGTGTTCATTACTACCTTAATGAAAATAGTTGATAGATCAGTTGGCATTTTTTGTGCTAGTTCTTCTTTTCTGTTTTTTTTTTCTTTTATTTAATGAAGAAATGTAGCTTTGATTTTTAATTTTATTTTTCTTGGAATTTATTAGTAACTTAGCATGCGTCTTGAGCATTTTACTGGTGCCTGTTAGCGGAGCATTGTGAAATTTCTTGTTGACTTCTTGGCTTTTCTGATTTGCAGCTTAGTACTTAAATCTTTTTGCACTTTAGTCTCATATCTTTGATTTTTAATTTTAATTTTTCTTGGAATTTATTTTGTAAAGTAGCATGTGTTCAGAATTTTGTTTGTGTGTGTTTGTGGAGCATCGTGAAATTTCTTATCAACTTTTGGCATTTTTGATTTGCCGCATAGTATATCTTTTTGCACTTGAGTCTCAATGTCTCTGTTGATTCAAAGTTACTAAAAATTGTTGATATAGAAAATGATATTTCGGATATTCCGCGGATTTTAATAACATATAAGTATGTTAACACTGTTCTGTTATTTCGGTTATTACTAATTCTTTTTAATGTGGCATTAACTTTTTAATTGTGTAATGTATTGCTATATAGACTCTAAATTATAACTGACGATATTCTGCAAATTTTTTTGCGTCTTCTGCTAAGGCTTTGGAATGTTAATTCTATTTTTATTTTTTTTAGTTTGTACTTTGCTTTTCAAATATGCTTTGGCAATACTTTACTTTGGATTATCCAACTCATGCATTTCTCTGTTTTCTTTAACTTTGTGTCTCTAGGTGTATTTAGATGTGAGAGTGTGCTTATTATTATGTAATGTATGCACCTCTATGTCTATTACACCTAGACGTAGATAGAATTATGGTTTTCTTTTCTCATATACTTTGGTTCCCTTTTCTTGTTTTGCTTATCGGTGGATTTATTTAGTATGGACAAGAGTGATGGGATGGAGAAGGTAAAATAGTTCTTACTCAATCTTTTGGATGTATTCCTGGTTATGCATATGTGTCTTACATAGCTGATAATGATTGTTTGTTGAAAAAGTTTAGTATGTAGAAATGATACAGATTGGGAAAGGAGCGTACGGTGTGGTATGCAAGGCTCGCAATAGGGAAACAAATGAAATTGTTGCCGTAAAGAAGATCCGGTTCGAGGAAAACGAGGGAGTTCCAAGCAGTGCTATCAGAGAGATTTCTCTTTTGAAAGATATGGAGAATCCTAATATTGTTAGGTAAAATATTTGTCGTATAGCTTCTCCACATTGTGTAGAGAGCAAAGCTTACAATGATAACAAGGAAACTAAAGAGAGGGACATCTATCATGTACTTCGCTATACTTGTATTGAGCCATTAAATGAAATTTCCATGCAGCCAATATCTCCTTAACTAGGAGTCATGATCCATAGTCCAAAAGAAAAAGATGCAAAACCATACATTACTGCTAGTGAAGACCAAATCATTCTGTTAATAATTAATCTTAATGGTTGAATCAAGTGGATTATTCCAGCAAAGAGATGTCTTCAAACTTTTATAGGAAGAATATTTATATTGCATTTAAGCTCTCTCGTCTAGCTGATATATAGAGTAGGGGCTTCTGCATGGTAGTTGTTCCAACTTAACATCTCTGGTAAACTGCCATATTGTGGGTGATATCATGTTTTACACTGAAAACAAATGTGGTGGTTTTAGACTTGTTTCACATTCCACTTTCAAACTTTTGGAATGCTATGGACTCTGTGTTAGCACTGATTAAAGCTTTTTCTGGCATTCATTTCAAGTACGGTTATTCATCTTAAAGGTAGATTAATATGCTAAGACCTTGAATTAAGCGATTTGAAAATTAAAGAACTTTCTTGAGGGTTCAACATTAAAGACCTGAGATTACCTGGTTCTTTTTGTGAGTCAAAGCCAATCCTAGAAAGGTTATCAGGACTGAACTTGTCCAGGTTTTTCATTTTTGCCATTTTGACAATGTAATGGAACTTGTAGAATTATAAGGTTGGTTCATAAAGTAGAGACTTGTGCCCTGGACAGATGAGAAGATTATGTACGTAAGGTTAGACAGACTTTTTCCTTCCTGTGAATTTGACAGCTTCGGTTGTCCATCATTATACTTGTTTAAACATTACATTTCATTGTTAGTTCGAAGATTTAGCACTTACTGTTCCTTTCTAGGATATCTAGGATTTATGATGGTTGAAGAGGGAAGATTCACTGGTGATCTAGAAGAAGTAATAAGTATACTACTGTGTTACTGTTGCAGCCATTTGTTGCGTCTTATTATAGATGTCAGGTTCATTAGTTGCTAATTCTCAGTCCTGATGACAGTCAAAGACAATCTATGCCATCTGGCAAATGGAATGAGTAGATAAATTTCTGCAGGAAAACATCAAGAAAAGAGAAAAGACAGATTGTGGGTGCATTTTGTGGCTGATGAGTTGCCGATGATGATGGTTTAATTGTGGTTAGGGACATCATGCCCCATTGTACATGACACTGTTGTTTGGGTAATGGGAATAAAGATATGGCAAGCAGATGTGTAATTTATGTATGTTGACTTCTCTTACTTATATAGTAACGTAACATTTCTACTTAATCTTGTTTGCAGGATAAAAGATGTGCAATATGACAACAATGAATTGTATCTTGTGCTTGAATTTCTGGACATGGATTTGCATAAATATATGAAGTTGCATCCTGAACTCTTTAAGGTTCCAAACATGGCAAAAGTGAGTGAGCTCTTACTGATTCTGAGAGGTTTGTTAAGTGCATTGTCTTGGGATCTCCATCCTGCAATTTTTCTCTTGGCAATTGGCATTTCTTTACTCCTCAGTCTGTATAATTAGCGACTTCTCTTTGTCATTTGAGCTACTTGATGAGTTCAGAGAGCTGGTAATGACTTAAAATAAAAGCGTAATCATATATTCTTTTTTATCTTTCCTCAATTTGTTCCCTGCATAAGTCAAAATTTGTTTATGAGCACATACAGAAGGGCATGACCTTAGTAGAACAGAGTAGATTACTATTAATATTGTATTTGAAAGCAAATTGTTATACTCTGTGATAATGTCCATCAGCAAATGGAACTACAGATCCCAGAAGTTGAAACGATCATACTTTCGCTGTTGCAATGTAGAATTATTCCTGCAGCAGATCCCAGAAGTTGATACGATCATACTTTCGCTGTTGCAATGTAGAATTGTTCCTCAAGTTATATCTTCTATTTTGCAGAAGTTTCTGTACCAACTACTTGAAGGCATTGCTTATTGTCACTCAAGGAGAATTCTTCATCGTGATCTGAAACCTCAAAACTTGCTGATAGATATTAGTACCAACACATTAAAGCTTGCTGACTTTGGATTAGCTAGAGCATTAAAAGGGTATTTCACGAAATTAACACCTAAGGTATGAGTATTTTTCCTTTTCCCTAATACCATAAAATTATTTGCTTTCTCTCTTTTTCAACCACTTCTAAGGTTCCTTAATGGGAATGACTTGTTCCATTTTACTTGCCTCCCATATTAACAAAAATTCATTTCAAGTGTTGTAGAGGAGGATAAATTTAGTTCATGGTTATAATTCTTAAATAGACATTATATTTTTAACTCCCTATAAGCACGATATAGTTGTAAAAGATGAAGAATGTATAATGTATTAATTTGCAGTTCATCTTTATCTATATTAAGCTTGTTTTCTGTCGCCTTTTTAATAAGCCCCGAAAGATATTAGATTTATTGTTACTCATCCAACTCACATGTTGATATAATGCTTTTATAATTGTTGGAGCCGAATGAGCTCTGAAGACTCCTGTATTTTGAAGTACCTAGTGTTTACATTAAATTTTACTCTTTAATCTATGTAGTTTCCTGCTGAACCTAATTGATCCATGTCTTGTTTCAGGTTGTGACACTGTGGTACAGGGCACCTGAAGTACTACTTAAAAAAGACTATCTTACTGCAGTTGATATGTGGTCAGTTGGTTGTATATTTGCTGAGATGGTGATTGGGTGTCCGTTATTCCGAGGGTCTTCTGGGAGTGATCAACTCGATAAGATTTTTGGGTTTTACTCAGTGCTGTTACCAATAATTTTCTTTCTCTTCTACGCATGCTCTGTGCTGTGCTGTTACCGAAAATAACTTTGGGAGTTTCACTATTCTCTCTTCTTTCTCTTAAAGCTCTAAATGAAGTTTCTTTACCCTATCAATGATATGTGTTTTCTACTCTATGAAGGTGTATGGGTACTCCAAATGAGGATACATTGCCTGGTTGCATGAGTTCTCCACTTATGTATGGCTTAAGAAAGCACCCTGCCAAGGTCATGCATCTTAGAGTCAATATTGATGTTCTTATAGTCCTCTCTTATAATATATTCAGGATTGTAATTAATTAAGATCTAATGTTTGAACTCTTGATGATCTTGCAGGAACTGGCAACTGTGGTCCCCAATCTGAATGCAGCCGGAGTGGATCTACTTAGTGTAAGTTCAGGTTCCTTGGGAATGTGACTATTATCAAGTCCTGGATGCTTGTTTCTAAAGGATGATTGACGTCAAGTGCGCCGCTTTCTTTTGACAAATTTGTTTGTCTTTTTCTCGACTCACCTCAAGTTCATGACGAATCATCTGTGGATGAAAAATTTTTCATACAATTTCTTGACAAATTTGATTTGGTTAGGAGTTGGAAAAGAGATTCTTGTGTAGTTTAAGTGATTTTACTTTCTTTCATTTTGCGGTCTCAGCTTCCGTCACATTGGGGTGGGGTGGGTTTTCGGGGCGCCTTTTTCCTTCACTGTAATGGTTGCTTTGTTATTATTTTTTGCAGTAAGTTTCTTTGGATGTCTGGCAGCTTTTAGTATCTACATGTTGTAGCTGGATACCGTTTCCGTTTCATGCTGCAAATTAATTATACGTTCTGGTTGTTAAGCGCTGATTTATTTCATATATTCCAGAAAATGCTAATCTTGGATCCCAGCAAAAGAATCACAGCCAAAAGCGCCCTTAAGCATGAGTACTTCAACGATGCTGGACCGGTCAGTTAATTCTTTCTGCTTGTCATGGTATCGATCAAGTGTATAACACTGACATGTGCTATCTGTGGGCTGTATTACTCTTGAGACAAATGTATGCACGTCTAGTATGTTCCCTTTTTTCAGCCAGACATGACACCTTCACACTATTTTCAGCCAGACATGACACCTTCACACTATTTTCAGCCAGGCATGACTCCTTCACACTTCGCGAATGATATTTTGAGCCTACTTTTATACCCTTAAAGTTCAATCGTAATATATTATAGTCATTGTCCTTTTTCTCTTTTGAATGAGCAACTTAGGTGGTGGTAATCACTCAGACTCATGCTTAATGAGTGGCTAGAGTATTGTCTTTTGCATTGAGATTGTTAGGGAATGAGTAGTAGTATTGTTAAATTCATATAACCAGCCTCACTTCGTAGGATAAGGTTTGTGTTAGTTTATAATATGTTAAGGAATATGTTAAGATTGAGCGACATCGTCCAATTTAGATAGCAGACATCACCTAATGAGATGAGTTTTAGTATGATTTGGTTTACGTAGGGTGGGCAAACAGTATATGTTCCAAGGGCTTTGTGCAACTTGGGGAAGCTTAAGACGTAAAGGTTAAACCTCTTAACTATGGCTTTGTTATGTCTTTGCCTCGTTACTGAAAAGCTATTTTTGGGCTTGTCTGCAATAACGAAGTTGCACCCACCATATTTGTGATTGTAAGATGAGAGCTTGTGGTAATAGAAAACTCCACATTTAAAGTGGTGTATCACTATATAAGAATTAAATAGGTACGAATTAAATCCTTGAGATTTAGGTCGCACTTGAGCTTGGAATATAAAATTGGAAAAAGAAAATAGTTTAAATAATTCATTAACACAACATAATTCAGTATATATATATATATATCCCTCATTATATAACCAATCAACTAAACGAAACAAAAAGCTTCTGCCATACATGATATTTAATCAAGCAAGAAAATGTTGGAGTCACTCAAGATTGGTTAATATTATAAGCATTATCTAGGCAGTTGAGATTCATTTTTTTCAGGAAGTACTCTGGGAGAATGATGTCTCTTGATAATACTTGCGAGATCTGCAGCACGATGAGTACTTGATGAAGCTCAACCCAAGCTAGCTTTGTTACAGTCATGTATCATGTTACATGCGTGAGAGCTTCTTAAATTGTCAGTGTTAATACTGATGCTCACGGAGAGGATTTAACACTACACTCTCATCATCGATCAAAGGGCTGGAAATTTTATTGTGTCATATATATATATATATATATACTTGTATGTGGTCATCATGCTTTGGACACTCCCAAGTGCAGATCAGGAAGCTTGCCTCGCCAGCTGATACATAATAATTATTACAAATCAAATGAAGGTAAGAGGTAATTAAACGCAATTAAGAAGGGATCGGAGCGACAGGAAAAGGACAATTTTAGATCGATCGTTCTCCTCATAACTTAATAATGTTACAAAAAAAGAGATTATGAAACGATAAGGACTATTGAGTTGTAGAAGGGAGAGAGACCTGGAAATAAGTCTCGAGCTTCCTCTTGAGTGTGGAATACTCTTGCTTCACGCTCTGGAATGCCCTGATGCATCTGCAGTTGTCATGCAATAACTAAACATTTACAAACCAACCATTCGGTAATTAAGAAATAAAAATTCTCTAGACTAACCCTCTTATAGAGGAAAACATATAGAATAAAGAGCATATGATTTGAAACAAATTAAAATAGAGAACAGGTATGAGAAGATGCATTTTCCACATTGTTAATCATATATTGCGTTTGAATAGAAGTTAACAATTACATAGAGACGAGCCAACAACTCAAGTAATTTTAATGAGTGACAAAATTAAAACGGATGATTGAGTTGGGGGTGAAAGTTAACAAGTACGTACCCTTCGATATTCTCTGCGTTGCAGTGCTCCTGGAACTGCGTGCATTCCTTTTTAACTCTTCTCGCACCAATGCTGCAACCAAGTTAGCTTATATATATTGTCAGTTCATTTACATAATTACATCCGCGAAATAACTGCATGCCTTGTCCCAATTAATATATTCTGACTCACATAAGTTTTCGATCAAATAGTCGATATTCTCGATTTCTCCAATGGTGTTTTCTCCCAGTAATTTTTTCATCAGTTCTTTTTTCATTTATTTATTTAAAAGACATTGAAAATCAATAAGATAATATTATTTAGGCTTAAAAATTAATTTCAAAGCCTGAAGACGAGAAATATACTGCTGGACCATTAGTTTGATAGAATTTCTTATCAGTTTCACGCAAAAAGTGAATAATCTTTAAGCTGGTTTTCTGTTCACTCGTTTTCATATTTTGTTTATCTCCATTTCCCGTCTAGAACAACTGTAACTGTTTTTTGTTTTTCTGTCCTTATCCGTCGAGAACAATTGAATACTCGTTTCATAGCTTATGCCATGGCCCTAAAAATAAGGCTGTCTTCAATTGTTCTTCTTTTTTTTTTCAAATTTAAGTGATTTGAGTCATTTTTTATTTTTAGAATTTCTTATTTTTAGTTTTACTTCAACAATTCTCCTAATTTTATCAAACTCTCAATTTAAGAAATTCTCATTTTAATTGTATATCAACAGCTCCCTTATTTTACACCATTGCAGTTTTACAGCTATGGGAGATGGAGTTTGTGGATGACTTTAGGGATCAAACAAAGCTCCTACATATGGGTGTTTTAATTTTTTATTGAAAAAACCCTTAAAATTTTGCAATCCATAATCACTAATAATTTCCCTAAATATAAGTGTTTTGGATATTTAGGGAATTTGTTGGAGTTAGTCTAATATTTCAAGAAAATAATGTGTTTATACATACGTACGCACATGTGTGTGTATATATATATTATGTATAAACTTCCCTCCAAATAAGCAAAAGAACCAACCACATACTATATATTATTTTCATGTTTGATTGTCACTCAGATCTATACTTCTAACTCCGACCGTTGGGTCAAACAACAATAATAAAAAGAAAAAGTTTGCAAATTACCTTTTAAGTGCTTGGTAAATCAACACGCAAAACCTTTTCTTTAGAAAAAGATATTAAACCCTATTCCTTCTAGCCAGGTTTTGCGCATGCAACTGTCTATCCTAAAACCACCATGAAATTTAACGTTCACAATTTGATTTAAGTGTAGATTTCTAGCTATCACTTACCTGTCTTTTTCTCTCTTCTTTTCCTCTCTTTTACGTGTGTGTACATATCAAAGTTATATCACTATACATATAGAGAGAGAGACACACTCACTAAAGCTTTCGCCTTGTGACTCGTTTCAGAACGCACATAGAATCTGAGCATCTAACGGCGGCCCGATGAATAAACAAAAGAAAGAATGTTTATGTCGAAACCTTTCTGAATTGGTTGAGGACGATTGATTTCACTATATATCATTGTGACAATTTCATACATCACATTTGAGAAAAATCGAATAAGACAGAAAACAAATAGGAAGTGTACAAATGTCGTGCATCAAGATTCAAGAGCGAGTCCGGAATATTTTGTCAATAAGAATTAAGTAGTTTAATTTTCTAAAACGAAATTAGTAGAAATGTGCAGGTTAAGCGGGAGCAAAATGGTACTAAAGAGACTAAAAATGTAAAGGTGTTTGGAAACATTTTTGTAGGATTGAGGACTACTATATTGGAGTTGCCACGTTATCTAAAAACTCAAGTTTATAGAGAGGATATTGACTTAATTATTTATTGCACTTAACATGCCTTCTCATGTGTAGGCGTTATTGCATGTGGACAATTTTAATATTTTTTAAATAAGTGAAGGTGAGTTCTAAACTTAAAATCATTTGGTTTTTTAGGCTTTAATACTATATTGGAGTTACTACTTTACTTAAAAACATTTAGTAAGTGTAACTACCTTGAGCTGCTCCCCTTGAACTGGTGCATAAGATCATCCAGCTTAGCAAAACCAAGAGGATTATTTTCCCTGCAAATAGTAGTTCATTGCCCCTTGGCATCATTATTTTCATGAGCAGTCATCTTGGCTCTAACGAAAAAGAAATACTTATTGATGACCAAGTCAGAAAATTTAACTTTGTATAGTGTGTGAGCACCACATGACTATAACATAATACTTTTAACACGAAATTACTCACAGAGTCAGTTCTATGTTCTGGATCAGTCTAGCAGAATCAGTGTAAAACAGGTTGACTACTTCCTCCACAAAATTAGGGTTTGCTTCATCTTGCAAATCTTCAAGCTGAACAAATTGTTCATCGAGGTACCCCTGAAACAAAGTGTTCAACAATTTAGACTTAGGTGATGAAAATTCGTAATCTTCTCAGTCACCTTCTTTTTTATTTGAGGTAAGAGTCCGTTACACAATTACGAAGCTCTTTTCTTTCTTTTTCTTTTTCTTTATTTGTTGGTCATTTCGGATTACTTAAAATCATAACGTATTTATTAGTTTGTCAAGAAAATCAAATAATCCAATCTTTTACTTTGCTTTTTATTGTGATTGATTTAATTTAAACATGTAAGAAAAAGTAAAGGGCCAGACAATATTTAAGGTGAAACACGTAAATTAAAATTTGTCATTTTTAATGAGAAAAAATAACCCTCTCATCACTTATTTTTAGTTATAGGAGTCTAGGATGCTTATTTCTATGGCATAAAATAAAACTTTCTGAAGATTCCACTTATCTATTTTTCCAAAAGTAACTATGATTCCTGTTATCATTTCAATTTGTGTCACATATTATGTTGGACAATACAATGTTCTAGAAATCACATACGAAAGTTTAAAAACCATCATGAACAACTCAAATATCTATCACCTTCATGCCCTTTCAAGCATTAATTGACGCGTTGCATTATTCTGATTCTGAGGATTCATGCTGAAATTCATCATTTGATTCAATGATTTTAACGTCCATATAGTATGTGCAAACAAAAAATCTAAGATTTTGTATCAACAATTTTATAAGAAAGAAAATAGGTCAGAAAAATAGATTAGTTCTACGTATATGTAAATCGATCGAGAACATACACTAGGGTCTGTGAAAATAATCAATTTTTTTAAAGTGCGAAATCAAATACAAAAGTAGTCTAATTTTCAAATCAAAGATGCATGGCAAGCTTTTTCACCAAAGCAAAAAAACTAGAAATAACCTGATCAAAGAGGGTTTTTCTCATATAGGCAGCTTGGCGTTGCAAATGATTTGCCTCCATTCTAGTAATGATCTAACTCAAAGAAGAAACAAAAAATCCTCGATAAAAACTGCAAAGAGCTATTGGTTTTTGCAATGATATATACAAATATCTATTGTTTTGTAATAATGTGGCCACAGCCTAAGGCATGCTAAAGCTATGCATGGTATATATAGGGAGAATAGAGCATAGAAAACAAAATAGGAAAAGATCCGGCTGGGTTCCACATTTCTGCATCTATTTGACAATCCAAATTTCAGCTATAGTTTGACCCCAAAAAATCATGCACAGGCATAATACCTTTTATATAAGATAAAGAAACAAGGGGGAAAAGAGAGAGAATTTTACTTTGGCCTTCAATCTTTAATTTGTGAATAGTTCAAGACTTGTCCTGACCTTGAAAGAAAAGAAAAAATTGGGTTAATATTACGTGAGAAAAATTGGACATATATATATATATATATATATCTCTATTATTTTAAAAATATTCAAATAAGTCAAAATATTTTACAAATATAATCAAATGAGTTACTATTGTTTACAAACATCCATCTTAATTCTGAGAATTTCACAAAGATAGTCAAATTAGACTTGTTTGGAAAATATTCATATTGAACATATATTATATAAACATATTAACTTTACTCCTCAGTTTAAGAAAATGAGAAAAAAAATGGGGACTAATTTGATTATTTTTGTGAAAAATTAAGAACTAACGTAACATAATATTTTAATACTATAGGAACTAATTTGATTATTTTTTGAAATATGAAGAACTAATTTGAATATCTTTATAAAATATTGAACACTAAAGTGAATATTACGAGACAATGAATACCATTTTGAAGAAGTATACCGACAATGGAGACCATTTGTATAATAACCCATTTGGCCTCCATTATAAGATTTTAGTGTCGACTACTGAGAGAATCAGATGAAGCAATTGACGCTTTTTCATGAGCTATAATGTAATCAAATAAACACGTTTCATGTGAATTTGGGGACCGGTCTGTACAAAATATGTCCTAAATTCCATGAAGCTTAAGTTTTTTTTTTCTTCTCCCCCCCCCCCCCCAATTTAAGGGAGACCAAAAGTCAGTTACATGTAACTAATGAAAATTGATTCCAGAATTATTTATATTAAAAGTGATAGACATACCACTAAACCAATAAACCTTTAGTATGAAGCTTAAGTTTTAAACGCACAAGTGTTAGATCTTTTTTGTAGTATTATAGTGCATAGTACAAGATCGATATCCATAGGAAGGCTTTTACGAATTGATTCATGTGAGAGTAGAATAACAAGAGCAAGAGTGAAAATAGAGTTTGTTAAAGAAGATCAACTAATATAATTCAAACTATAGCTATATTAAGTACAAAAAGTAAAAGCTACAAGAAAAGATCAAGTGGAAGGGCGAAATGTGAAATGGGACCAAAAATAATTTCTCCAAGTTGGACTATGGAACCACTCGAAGGTTAAGCTACCGAATTAGCTAGTAAATTAAATGAACCCAGAAGCAAAATTTAAGGTTCAACCCGGTTCCTATGAAGTATAGCATATGTAGGAATAAATAGCAATGGGACAAGGTGAGGACGGGGTTTGCATACGTTTACCTTGCACTTGCTATGAAAATCTTTACCTTTACCCCGTCTCTATACCTGGTACTAAGTAAATCTTTAACACCATTCCCGTTTTGATTGGATAGACAAAGCTCGTTCCACCCTGCTCTTAAATATAGTATCGATCACCAAAGTCAACAAGACTAGATAACATGATAAAATTGGGGCAAAATCAATCTTACTGAAAGATAAACTTAAATAACATTAAAAAAATTTTAAAAATTAATCCAAAAAATAATAATAAATCCAACATGAACATATAATAGCGAATAACGCAAATAACAATATTCAAATTGTCAACATAGATAAGTTCTGAAACTTCAAAGTCCAAACTCCAAGTCATCACATCAAAGAAAGGTAAATAAAACATTTAGAACATCATGAACACAATGACATCGGACAACCTTTATTATTAAACTAAGGACATGTTTACATAAATCATAATGCTTATAACGAAAAGTATATGCTACATGTTAAAAAAAAAAATTCAGATCTATAGAAGCGTAGTGGATAAATTAAACCTGACCCCAACCTTTACAGTGCCCTTGCAAACAGGCGGGTTAGGGTGAAATTGTCATGATGAGTAAGTATCTGAATCCCCTCCCCTTGAAATACGTTTTTGTCCAAATAATTATCCCTATGTTGTTTATCTAATTAATTAACTATGTGGCGTGCATTAGTTAATTACTCATTATAAGGCTATTTGATATAATTAACTATGTACAATTAGGAGCAAAGACCAACCTAAAATCATAATATATTATGCTGATCGGAAACTCAATACGAAGATTTTTAATGTGAACAATCAACATAGATCTGCTAAGCTCAAGATCAGGAACATTCAAGAGGGGAAAATCACAAAATCTTACAAGTTACAGGCATGTGTAAAAGAGAACTATACAAAATTTGAGTAACAACGCAGAATTTATATGAGAACAAAAGTCTACTACAATTAGAGATCAGCTAGGGGTATATTTGAAGACTCTGATCATAATGGCTAACAATAAATGCTAAAATTATATGAAATATAGAAACCATGGTCAAAAAATAATTCAATATTATAGGTTGTGGGGCGTATTTTGAATGGGCTTTAGGGATGCTAATTGTGGCCAAAATTAGGGGTTGTGCTCTTAAAAGGATTAATATTCTTCTGTATTATATAAATATAACTTATTGTAACAAGCTTATTGTGTGAGATAGAGAGTGAGATAGCGAAAACTTGAGAGAGGAGAGTTCGAGAGGCAGGGCTCTCAAGCCTAAGCCTTCTCTTCGTGATTTATTCATTCTTTATAATGAAATTATCTTGTCTACCTGTTGATGTGGGCATAAGACTGAATCATGTTAAATATTGCATTATCAAGGATTAGGCAAGTTGTAGGCGTGGATGAAAACACACGAGGTCCATTGGTTCCTAAGGTGATTCTACTGTTTTGACACGAGAAATGAACATCGAGACTTGGACGTGTTATGGCACGAAAAATGAAGAAAGGGAGTTTTAGCAGTTGCTGTCTAGTTGCTGGTGTTAGTAGGCATTATGGCTAACATCCGCAAGCACAAAGAATAGTGCAAATGACCGTCGTCATCCATGGAGCCACGTCGCCTTTGGAGCTTCGTCAATAATTAATTATTGATGAATAATTAACAATTGAAAATGAAAAGGTTAACGGTAATCAATGTACATACCAAAATCACCCTAAAAAAATTGCATATTCAGTTCTGCAAAGAAGTTTTCTTTATGTAACTCAATAATTTAATTAGAACTTGGTTTAGATATTTCAAACTCGACTATTGAAATATTAGTTTAGTTTTGAATGTGAAGCATACGACTCAGTATGTAGGTCATATTTAACCTTTATTACCTAAACTTATATTTATATCATTATTATGATTTTAAATTATGTCTGCCTAATTTGAAATTACCTGCTTTAAAACAAAATTCAATGTTGCGTAATTTAAAAGAACAAAAAAGAATAGTAATCTCCATGCCCCCATGGGAATTCAACCGCAAAGCAAAAGTAGGGATGGAAGTGAAGGACGTGACAACCACCACAACATTTTATGCCACTAGTTGCCTTTTTTCTGTTACACTTGAGACAAGCGTAAAAAATAATTATACTTCCAAATCTGACAAAATATTTTGATATAATTTTTAATTTCTAATCTTTCTAATTACAGAGAGAAGATATGGAGACCCCTATCTTCAACTCTCGACTTTGTCCAAGTACATTGTATTGCTGGAGTGTGACTAAACATAGGATTGTGCATGTGCAATCTGTGGCGCTCAATTCTAATCCTGTCGGTTGGAAAGAATAAATTCTCTGACCAAAAATAAAATAGAAAAGAAAAGAAAACGAGAAGAATAAATTCTCATTTTCTTCCTTATCTTTTTTGGCCAACCATGGTTTTTTTTTTTTTTTCTTTGGTCATTTTGGGCAACCATCAGGTAGTTCATTTCTATTTAATCATATCCTGAATCAACTTTTGGATTACGTAGTTCATGGTTAATTCAATTTTTAATACAATATTTCTTGAATTATCAAAGTTAATTGACAATATAAGGTTCTATTTGGCCTAATTATAAAATTTTAATTGTTAAATTATTGAGCTTTAAGCAATAGAACTCTGATGAAAGTGTATGCTAAGTAAAAATTGTGCACTGTTTGGCCTTGTATATTAGGAGCTAAGCTTTCAATTATTTTAGGTGCAATATTGTGTTAAAATTTTGCAATAAATTATAAGATGTAACTGATTGAGATATTTTATGATTTTGAAAAATAGGTAGAAATTGACTGGCAAAGCCCAAAGCATTCTATATTGTGATCCATTCCAATTGGATTGAAATCCATCTCATTAATGTTATTTTCCTAGTGGTGTATTATGCAAGGTGTAGGCACTGTTCAAAATATTAGGCATTCGATATTGTGATCCATTCCAATTAGACTTAAATCCATCTCATTATTAATGTTATTTTCTTAGTGGTGTATTATGCAAGGTGTAGGCACTGTTCAAAATATTAGAGCAACTTGATAAGGGGGTTAATAAGATTTTAATGCTAGGTTCTCTATCCCATTTAAAATGCCTATAATCTATAAATGGACTATTAAAGTTGGCCTGGCTTATTCACATCAACCATAAATAAGTTGGAAAGGGGCAGGGAGTACCTAATCGAAACTTGTCTACCATTACACGCTGCTAAAGTTTCATTATAGAATTATCAAAAGCAATTTTAGTGGTCTCAAATCAAGGTATGCGTCAAGACTAAGGGCATGTTCGGCAAAATTAGCTATTAGAGTAGTAGATAGCTGTTTAAGTAGCAAATAGTAGTTTGAGTAGTTGATAGCTGTTGTATTTTAGCTGTTAGCGGATAACTGTTTGATTAGTTGATTGAATAATATGTGTTCGATAAAATTAGTTGTTTGATTAGTTGATGAATGAAAAATGACATAAAAAGATATTGGTATTATGTTATTATGTTATTATTTTATGATAAATATAATTATTATTACTATTATTGAAATGAGATAATTTATTTCATAATTAGATATATGTTTCTTGTAATAACATTTGATTATTAAAGTATAATAAAATTACTTTTGATAAATAAATTTTATTAATATTACAATAAATGTTATTATTGTAGAAATATTTTTTAATTGATCAAAGATTTATGTTTTCAAGAAAAATAATAAATGGATGAATAAGACTTACACATTTTTTGTATATTTTGATATAGATAGGATTTAAAATTACTTTTTATATTATTATACTTGTGAAAAAAAATATAAAAACGTAGAAAGAGATTGTATAGTAAGTAGAATTGCCAAAAAATAATGAAAAGAGGGTAAAATTGTCAAAATAAAAAATGAAATAGTATCCACTATCTGAAACGTTAAAAATATTAACGTTTCAGAAATACTACTTCAAACACTGTTTCAACCAAAAACACTACCTAAAATACTACTTTACCGAACAACAAAAATAAGAGAAGATAGTGATTTGACCAAGTCAAAATAGTATTTTTACTAATTGAAACACTATTGCCAAACAGTGCCTAAATTATCTAATTTTAACCGTACCAGTATTTTTATTTTCTAGTACTAGTTTTATTAGACTTTAACATATTGAACTTTAAAAAAGATGTAGTATTTTGAGGAAAAAATAAGCAAACAATTTCTTATACAACGCAAAAACAACTTCTTCAAAGCAGTTTTTAAAGAGTTCTAATCTAAAGCTTCTAATTTTTCAACTTTTTCTAACATTAGCTTCTATAAAAAGCTTTGCTAAGAATAGGTTAGACAAATTAATTTAACTTTTAAACTCTCAAAAAATACTTTGAAAACGTCTGAAAATAGACCTAAACGTACAAGTATAATTCCTACACGATCGTCTCGCATTTATGTTATTCTCGTTTACATTAAGTGCTTCAACTTACGACCCTTGACAGCGGATGGTTTTCGTAGTTATGATGTAATAATATTATGCGAGAGAGTAATACTATAATAAAATAAAATAATCATTACATCTGCGTGTTTAATGGTTCAACCTTTCTTATTATAACTATATTACCACTTCATGATATTATAACATTATGAGAAATAAAAATTAATAAAATAATAATACCATTATTTAATTTCTACACTTAAACCCAAACCATTTCGCTATGACTATTACTTTTACCACCCCTATTACAATTGATTTCCTAATACACATGATGCATTTTAAATTTGTCCCTAATCAAATTAAAAATTCCCCTATATTGATACAAGAGAAATTTTAACCATTCATATGTCCCTACTCGACCACGCTTTACCAATCTTTAGTTCAAGTTGTAGTAGCTTCATGGATGAATGCCAAATGATTAGTACAACCATCGCATGAAAAAAACTAACAAATCTATCATCATCAGAAGTCGTATCCAACGCCCGTTCCAAGTCATGAACACAATCCCTAAGAAGGACGCAACTATCTTAGAATGAATATTTAGAATATAGCAATGAAAATATCAGCAGGTAATCATATAATCAGCCAAAATAAGTACATGTAATTGCAGGATATCTAGAGATCAGTAACTGTTGAAAAGCCTCATCACTGTATAGCCAACTACCATTGTCTATAATTTTTTAGGAGTCAAGGAAAATAGTGATCACTGACTAGACTTCCAAACTAAAGTCCCCGAAAAGCTAGCTAACATTTTTGGCCTATTTTAAATGACTTTATACATAAAAATCAAAGTTAAAAAAAGTTTAAAAAAAATAATAATAAAACCTCCAAAGTAGTACTTTTGGGAAAAATAAAAGATTTTTGAAAAGCCATTTTTACATTATATTAGATTTTTTTCCCCTCAAAGATATTACATATTTTTATAAGTCCAACATTATCCTCAAAACAACTAAAGCTCAATTATTGAAATGCAAGGCTAAACACTCATCTACTTTTATTTAACAATGCTTTTATCCAAAACCCTATTGTTAAAAATTCTACACCTCAACAACTGAAATCTCGTGATTAGACCACACAGAACCTCCCTTCAAAACCAAAAAAAGGGGGGAGGGGAGGGGGGGGGGGAAGCCTTGTCACTTTGTCAGTATTCACACAACGATTGGGATAAGCAAACAGTACGGAGATATACAGTAACATGTATGAGCCAAGAGAACGGCCAAGATGATTGTGGGGGGAGGAGAATAGAGTTCCAATAATTAGCAGGCAAGTCCTTTTCATGTTTCATCCTGTATCAAGCCAGCAATTTCAGTAATGGTCCAAAGCAAATGAAGAATTGGCACAAGCAGCAAATAAAGAACTGACACAAACCAAACATGCTTTATTCCTTTGCCACCCACTTCAGGGAGAGAGACAAGAAGAGAGAGGAAGGAGAGTTCTATATATGCAATCCTTGACCTCTCTCTCTCCCTCTCTCTCGTGTAGCCTCGTGGTAGATGCAGCTGAGTGGTCACATACCTGCCTTTCTAAAAGAAACAAAAGCAGGTGAGTGGGTGACAGAAATGGCATCAGAATAAGACTGCATGCTTTTTTTCTTCCTCCCATTTGAACAGATGGATATCCCTTCCAATCATCATCTGCTATGTCGATAAGGAACCCATGCTGGATAGAATCCTTCTTATAATGCAGTTCAGAGAGGTTGCCAGAAAAGAATGAATTTATAACAAAGGATTTGCGTTAGATCTAATCCCCAAAAGTGTTCCAGCACATAGTAATTAAGTACACTGGAATCTCATCTACTACTAAAATCATAACTTTGACCATCCCCGCAAAATTTACTTTTCAAAAAGAAGTATAAAGGTATTAGAGCTTTCCTTGAAAATCACTCATGAACAACCAATATGCAGCATCATATCTTCCAGAGCACATTATATCATGACAATCTTGTGGAGGAGCTAAAACAACGTACTAGTTATGATGACCAAGTAAAAATTCTTCCAACAACAAATCATTAAAAGATATAACACATTCAATTTCCTTTTGCACAACACATTCAATCGTTTAGAGACCTGAACAGAGAGTACAAAAGAAGAACTTACTAAATGCAGAAAGGAGTAGTGATGACTAGTCGTTCTAGACACCAGATTAAGGAGAGCATTATATTCAAGTACACTTCAAGAAGAAGCAAAATAGCAGCAGGGTTTATAATGTCTTTCTTTATCTAGGAGAAAGAAAACAATGAAGTTCACTATTTTAGCTTAATATGTAACATTTGGATCGACTGTTGTGATTCATATACACAACACAAACAATTTCAGCTTGAGAAGTACATTTCATAATAAGTAGAAAAATCTAACGAGCATTCTAAGGGGACAAAATGCAACTAGATGACGATAAAGTTTAAAAAAATATTCAAAACCACCAGATTCGCAAATCAATCAAGGAATACAAGAGCTCACCCTTTAATAAAGGGAAGGTCAACGTCAAAGCAAAGAATATTATGTGCCTTTCTGCTAATCATGTCTCCTTTTAGTCAAGAATCAGGTCATTGGTATAATTGGATGATGTCTGGACGAACTTGGACCGTGGACGTGTCAGCCTTCAGGATACCACATCACTGGCTTTTGCACTCCAAGCAATGGTGATCATACTCATCGCCTCAGGAATCCCATTGCCTGATAGACATTACTGAGAGTAACATCTGCTATGTCTGAAGCTCTTCTAGCGCCTTCAGCCAGAAGAGAGTCCAAGTAAGTTGCATCAGATATAATTTCTTCGTAACGGACCTGCAAAAATAGAAGAGTAGACACAGACATTACATTTACCCATCAATCAAATTACAGTATGAAAAGTAGCATTCAAACCAATAGTAGCAAGTGATGCAGATGAATGACGGTGCATGCATTAAAATATACTCCATCTCAGAACCCCTAATAGAAATTTAACTTAACTAGTTTTACATATTGTGAAGTTCCCAAATTAACCCTCCACATTTGAATAAGATTCGTGGGTCCACATAATTCAATAAGTGAAGCGAAGATAGAAAATGAGTGGTGCATTTTACAAATGTAATAATGGATTAAGGGGTTCTAATATTGGGACGGGACTATTGTTTATGTAGAGAATGATTCAATTAGGAATCAAAACCATCCTATTCAGGACACGAATGAGTAAAGCAAAATTAACATGGTTAAGCATATCAATGAAATTACTAATGAGATATGCATAAAGTGATTTAGAACCAAGATGCAAAAGTTAGTGTTGAATGGACCTGTAAATACAGATACATACCCCATGAGCATGCAAAAAATCTGCTGGTGAAACCATGTATATACAACTAAAAGCATGGTAAACTAGATGCTCTATTGATGCAAAGGATCTTCAAATCATTTTGCCTAAACGAATTGTACAGTGACGTCAACTTTAATAAGGACAAAGTTGTCTCTCAGTTGAAGTTCAATAATCAGAATCTCAAACTATATAGAGCGGGATCTTCTAATCTACAATGAGTACATATTAGACTTAGTTACTATCAATTCATAAGCATCTAAATAAAGAATTGCCTATCAATTCATAAGCATCTAAATAAAGAATTGAACCAACTTAGGTCCGAGCTACCCCTATAGTTTCTGAAAACTCATAGGAAACTAAAGGAATATTGCACTCTTTCATATTGCACCAGTGCTGGAAAAGATCATAATCTTCCTTACCAAAAGAACTGACACTTCAAACTATCCTCCTTGAATCAACTACTAGATCACCATTTCGTAAGGTTTCGTATGATTTACTACTCAAGTGAGACGCATATTTATCGGGAGAAGTCAAGCTAACAGGAGGGAAATTGTGTTGAGACAGTTTGGTTATCTAGACCCATCTGCCGCCTGGTGCAGTATTTAAATTGTTGAACTGGAAATAAGTGGGAAAGAAGTTGAACGCAAGCAGACAAGTGAAGACCGAAAATGACCTTATCACTGGCTCATTGTAAGTATTTCACAATTTAGCACAGCTGTAACGGCTGCACCAGTAGGTAATATGCCCAAGGAAGCTATGAACTTGTTGGGATATTAAAGTTTCTGGACCTAATCTCAGCATCTTATACACATTTTGGACATACGGTATTGAAGAGAACACTGTGTAACCAAGACAGTGTATATTAGATGTTGAACACTCAAAATTTGATATCGAAGACTGTTAAAGTTACCACCTCATCTAAAAGCTTAAGCTTGTAAAGAGGATATTGGTTGTTTAATTTATTATGTTAACGCGCCCCCTCACGTGCAGCGTAATTTGTTTAGAACTTGCACATGGACAATTTAATTAAATGGGTGGTGGTAAGGATCGAACCTGTGCTGTTTGGCTTCTAGGTTCTTATACCATATTGAGTTACCACCTCGTCTAAAAGCTTAAGCTTGTAGAGAAGATATTGGTTTATTAATTTATTGTGTTAACAAAGACCAAGGGAATATATACATATTATTCATATACACCTATATAGTCATATATACCATAAGCATTAAGATAATGTGAGCAAGTACTGGAGATGAGGTGAAGTGGAGAAGTCAGAACCTGAATGGGATAGAGATGACCAATTAAAGCATCTGTAAGGATGGTCTTGAATGTTCCCCAGCTCATATCTTGGCATTCTTCAGCAACTTCCTGAAATAAAAGATTATTCAACACTAACATCCTGCTCCAAGGATGCATATGCTATCAAAAAAAGATAAGCACCATACACGTCCTACATATATTTTATAAGCAGGTGAAGAAAGCATAAAACAGATACATTTTAACTGACCATACTGTTTCCAAACCTATGTCTGCACTTGCACTAATTGTTCTGCACTGAGCTTGTCTAATGGACATGACCTATAAGTGCACAAGAAGTACCTATCTGCTCAAAGAGACTACATTTCATACCCGATAATGAGTGACAGCAACCAGAGTAAACCTCATATTCAAGAAGGCACCAGAAAGACATTTACTTGTACATTCTTTGAAGCTAAATTAGGACGTCATATTGACAGCACAAAAGGGGTTTACGGAAGCAGGGACTACAAGCACAATAAAGAAGAAGTGTCAACACAAAAATGAAAGTCTAAATTTAATGTCTTACTGAAATTAAAAAAAGAATTATCACCATTTAGGTTTCACAGGTTCCTCTCGTTCCCAATTATCCAAATGAGAGTCATGAGTCAGCACGCCACACCTTAAGTGTAGATATTCTTGCCCTGCCTGTCAAGGCAGTCCCTACCAAATACTGATGATCCATCGACACCATGCACACATATACAAGGGTCTTAGTTCCTTTACTCAGGACTATTCTTTCCATCCCCAACCACTCGATTAGCACTTTTAGCAGGTTTCTCAGAGCATGATAATAAGAGACCGAGTATGTTATTCCTAATCATTGATTAGAAAAGGACTAGAAAGACAATTCAACAGATCACTTGTACTTTTCTTTTAATGGAAAACCTGAATCAGAAGAATAATTGGGGAACAAAGCCACAAGTTAGGGTCATAAGCCAATCCCATAAACCACTTATATTTTCATTTGTCTTTAGACAGAACACTTGAATCAGAAGAATATTTGGGGGCGGAAGGGGCACCTGTAGGTCATGTCATGTTATCCTAGTTCCTTCCAATACCTGCATATTTCCTCCCGATTCCTGGTTTGGTGCAATGTAAACAGGCTAAACAATGCAAATTGCTATACATTTTCAGGGATAACTTGATGACTTGGTGAAGCAAGGCACAAGCAACAGTATTTGCAGCTAGATCTAGTGCTCAGGCAGAACACAACTCTGGAGGCCACGGATATCTTGGTGCTTTAGTTACAACTCCCCAAATCTTGTTACTTTAGTTACTTCATCAACCCCTCAATTATTTCAAAGATACATGTTCTCTGCGACAAAAAGTGTTTGTAACATATACCCCAGTCCTATTAGTTCAGTGGCCCCACTAAGTTTAAAGAAAATTGAAATAAGAAATGAGGTCTATAAAAAATAAAGTTTAGGCAATTCTTTCTGTTTGTCATTGGTGCTAGAAAGAATAAAGAGACATTGTGGTGCATTACTTAATTGGAGCTGTCCACAGGCCAAAGGAAAATAAAAAGCAACCATGATGCTTTTGACAGAAATAGAAGATGAAGAGCATGCCAACTTTAGTCAGTCCAGCTGGTGATCCAAAATGACATCATTGAACACTTTCTGCTATTAAAGGAAGGAGGTGAACATCTCGGCTTCGTGGAGATAACTGTATAGTCCTTTCATTTTATAAGCACTGGTATATTCTTTAGCATCTCTTCTATAAGAGCAAGATTTAGTACATTACTTAAATTTTCATATTTAGCAGTAACAGTCATGTAGATAAGAAGTTCTCCTCAGCATCTTTAAAATGAGATAAGAATGTACATGAATAAAAATTTTGATTAGCAAAGTCATATCAGCTAATACTTCAGCAATTTGCTTTTCATCTGTATATTCACTGTTCTTTCATCTTTTTGTCAACACAGTTAAAGCTACTATAAGTCAATTTAGCACAGAAATGAGATCATTTCAAACCTACTAAAGCACTTCTACAATCTCCCATGCTGCAAAAAGAGGACCCTATGGGTGGATTGGATAGTCCAAGCAAATAAAATAGGATTATTGCATGTCTATGGTGTTCTCTAAAGTACATGCATACTGAATTAAGAAAAGAACAAGAAAAAATAAAAAAGGAAGAGTTGAGCTGTAGACTGAGACCTAAAATTCAGGAAACAGAGTTTAATGTGCTACTAACTTACAAGGCATTGACCTGGCTTCAGAATGTAAACTTTCTGGAAAAATGCAGTTCCAAATTTCTAGCTAGCAAGCAAAGTATTGGCTGAAGAAAGAAGGCTCAAATCAATTAGGCTGACTCATCTCAAACATAAAAACTACCATGGTCTTGTCCCTAAAAGTGTGTCTTTTAATGTCAAGGACTTGATTTGATAAAGATAGCCAGTGGCAAAAATGAGAAGAAATCAACTCCAGATGAAAAAGGTCGAACAAATATTAGAAAAGAGAGGAAAAAAATTGAAGAAATGGATCCATATCAACAGCTCGTCTATGAAAGCTAAATTGTGTCTCCATATCAACAGCTTCCAGCAAAGCTTAGAAGGGATAGTTCCACTTATTTATGAATGTAAAGTTATGTCTTCACCGAGACTAAGACTTAATGTTCTTCGGCTTCCTAGCCCAACTATACAACACTACCCATCCAAGAACCCCCGCAAACAATTGAAATAAGGATAGAGCAAAGAAACCCTCTTCTCTAAGTGAAATGATCTGTAGCTGAACATGAAAATACACAGGAAATATTTAAGATTCAAATGAAGCAATGGTATGCAAGATAATAGGTATACATTACCTGCTTTGTCTTGCCTGTGATTATCTGATAAACTGAAAGAAGATTGTTGCATTCAGGTCTTTCAGGATTGTCGAATTCCAAGCTGTATATTTGCAAGGAGGAGATAGGAAGACAGGATTATCAGAGCAAAGTAGACCAAGTGATGCATTGACGCCATCCTTGAAATATATCATTTCTGAAAGAATAGTTAGCAAGTAACAAGGCATAATGGAGAGAAATCAATTACCCTGAAAATGAATCTGTCTTGCATCGTTTTATTTTGTTGGCTATTACCTGCAGAAAAGAGTAGACAAACTCAAGTTCAACCCACAAGCGAAAAGTCAAGAAACAGCATAACATTCTTCCAGCATCTAGTTTTACATGGAAAAAGTAACTACAATGTTGGCTTTGTCACTATATTATCACTTGGTCACTTTTTCACTTCTCGAAATATATAAATTAGCTCTGACAACTCTTATAAAATTTACTCAAGTTCCATAAAGGTCTTTTACTACTTTCATTACTCCAAAAAGGTGGGGGGGAAAAGTTATGAATATCATAAGGTGCTTTGGGTCTCGTGAAACTATCTGTATCTTTTGAACAGTAATGGTTATTACAATATAGCTAATAAATTCCTTCCCATGAGATAGATGTTAACATACAGAATAATACAAGTGACATGGTGGTAATATTTACACATCTCTAGTAACCTTAAAACTTTGTGGGGCACAGCAAAAGTAAGAGATAGCTAAATGTAAAAAATAATGCAATAGTTTAACCTACATATTCTTGCCACTTTCCAGACACTTATCGAGACCCTAACAACCAATCTAAAGTGGCCATCATCAGAGATTATTACAGAAACCAGTATCCCAACCATAGCCTAATTACATAGTAATCAGAAAGCTAACCATGGAATTACTAGATTAGTTTATAAATGGTTTGTATCCAAAATGAAGATTAGTATTGGGTACACTAATCCTCTTTCAGTTCTGTAAGCTACAGATCCATTCTTCTCTGAAACAAATTGCTTTTATTTCAGAAGGTCATCGACTTCTCACATTAGAATCAATTATATATCACATTTCAGTAGGTTAAAAATTTTAACTACAAAGGAAAATTCCTAGATAATCTACAGAATAAGGGACAAGCATCTAACATCCATCCTCAAGGTGCGAATATATTGGAACCTCTGCAATTTAGTTACATCGTACATACCTAAAACAAGCATTTGACAGTTAACCAATTATTGTTTCACATACAGCAAAACATCCGTAGTGATTTTACATTTGAAAGAGAGATCTTTAACTGAAAAACCTGATAAGATATGAACTGGTACATTTATGTCAGGCCAAGTCTTCCTACACAAGTCATGCCCAGAGGTAAAAAACAGAGCATCCTCACTTCTCAGTGCACAATCGTCAATCATGTCGATTAAGCATTGCAGGTGTCAACCAAGGAGCAGGAAGAGAGGAAACTTGCTTTATAATATCAGCCACTCAGAGGTCCAAACATCCCAAACTTACCATATTGTTACAGGATTACCGTAACTTATTACAACAACTACATAGAAAAGATAATAAACCCAATCCCTTCCCCCCCCCCCCCTCCTGACCCCATTTTTCTCCTTAATGAGATCTTCAAATACATGCACTACATAATGCTTTGCAGACAAAATCTAAATTTATTACAATCAACATGTGGGGACTCGGTGCATCATGCAATTGTGGTGCATTGTGTATTATGTATCATGGAATACACTAGGTAGAAATAAACATTAGCTTATATACATAAAAACAATTTACTCACATCTTTCGCATCAAGCAAATTTATTCGAGATTGATCAGATGGTGCCGATTTGGACATCTGCAAATGAAGTTCAAAAGCATTGTTAAACTGGAAATGGAGAGGACATTAGAAACAAATACTGGTTGAGAATATTTTCCAAATATATTGGATACCGCATGACACAACAGTTGCAGGATGGAGGAAAAAAAAAAAGAAAAGGAAAAAAAATTGTATATATAGGAAAGTAACTATAATATCCAAATATATCAGTGAAACTTAGAACCCATGTAGCTCTATCAAACTTCGCTTACCTTAGCTTCTATTCTGAGATGTCCAACATGCACTAGGTACTATAATCTCAATATTTCTGTTATTCAGGACTCGGCAGTTCCACACTTGATAGGGACAAAGTACATATATGCGCTAGATCTTTAAATTTGTGAGACCAGGACATATATTTGTCCAAACTGGGAACAACATACAAAATATACAACTAAAAATAAATGTATGTCATGGTCTTTTAAGAGACTAAGTGAAAAATTATACGTAACATGATCTGCTACAGCGCTACCAAATACTTGTAAACCACTCTCTCTGTCTCAAAATAAGTTTCCACTTCCCTTTTGGACATTCAAATTGATGTCCTCCATCCCAGAATGCAACAGCATACCACTACTAGAACCCAATAACACACTAAATATCATATTCTAGAGCTAATTAGCATACCTCAACTATTTTAATTTGTAATGCACTTAATGTCCCTTCTTATTAGTCCTTATGGGTCTTTATCTATCATACTCTTACAACTGTCACTCATAAAACTTAAGTAATAGGACAATTGATTTTTAGATGGACAATATCAATTAATTATAAAGAAAAGGGAACAAGGAAATTTCAAGAGGTCAAAACCTTTGATAGACCATCAGTAAGGGACATCACTCGAGCTCCTGCTGGAGGAATAAGGGGTTCAGGAACCTAATCAACAGATCATCTTGGTAAAAGAGTCCAAGCATTAAATCAAAGACTGGGTACCAAAGGACAGAACACACCTTAAAAATTGCACCACCTTGCCTGTGAGGGGAAGGGACAAAACGGAGTTACCAAGTAAGCACCACATTTGCAAGTCCCTTCTCTATAGGTCTAATGCCAAAGATTAAGGGCATAGAGAAAAGAAAGTTCCAATGATATGACAAAAACATGTCATTTTCTCTCAGAAAGCTGAATTTCTACGTAGCTTACCCTCCCAATTTCTTCCACTTCCTTCCTCCACATAAATAGTTAACACGCTCAGCCAGCTCACGAGTCAGCTCAAGGTGTTGCTTTTGATCCTCTCCAACTGGTACAAAATCAGACTGCAAGCAGTGTTGCACTATATGAGAATCATGCGGGCTCACTCGTATCATAGAGAAGTCGAAAAGTATAAGGGCAATAAAGAGTAGATGAAAGAACGCTTTCAAATTGCCACCACAATAAGCAAATTAGTGGGCCCAAGTCTAGAAGCAAGAGGCAGGATATATAGCTTCAAGATCACTCTCCATTGTTATAATAGTATTATTTAGATTCTGTAAAAAAGAAAAAGAAAAGAGAGAAGAAGAAAAGAAAGGTGTGTTATTTAGGTTCTATCAGTGGAGTATCACCTGATACAAAAGAATATCCGAAGCCATCAGCACAGGGTAAGTTAAAAGAGCAACTCCAACATTTTCATCCCCCTGCATGCAAAAATTTGAACCAAATTGTTCCCATGCAAGCATGAATACACTTATGTTACATGAGCAAGAGATTAACAAACATAACAGTACTGTTACTTGGACAACACATTTGGAAGGTTCTACAGACAATTCCGATAAAAAACTCAAAGGCAACAAAGTGCACTCTCCCCTTAACCAGAGAATATATTTATCTCATTGGTTTCCACCAATCCAAGGTCCTGAAATATAAAAGCATTCAAAATGGAGGTAGAAAGCCCTGAACAGAGCAAAATTCGGCTAATATGCTCTTAACCGCTTAAGCTTCAACCAAACCTCGAGAGGATAACAGGAAGTACGAAGTAGTAAGCATAGGAGATTACAATATCTAAATCACAATATCCAAGTAGATCATATTTCCATGCAGCTGCCTCTTTTCAATATGGGCCTTCCACGGAAGAAATGTGTACCAGGTTCAGCATAATTGGGGTTGGTGCCTCGGCCTCAAATACCTCGGTCTTATGATAGTATGACGCCAACCCAGGGTAAGATGCGACAGACCTTGTTGCTGGTGCAGTTACTACTAGATGTCTAGATCTCCACAAGTATTTCAAGAGTTTAGTTTTGTTATAATACTAATATTTACCAATTCTGGCCCTCTTAGCTTCCCATGCTCAGAGTGAATGGTGACATATCCCAAAACAACGAGCAAAAAGATGTTTTGGTGTCAAACCCTCTGTGTAGTTTACTTATCAAAAGACACCATTTTTGCATGGTGAACAGGCAAAGAAGTAGATAACAAATGGAAGAGGCAAAAAATTATAGATATAGCTGCATAGAGCAAAAACCCACCGCCTTCCGTGATTTCTCTTTGAATTGAATCATCCTATTAAGCCAACCAATAGGTGTGGCTGAACTCAGTAACCACATAAGTTCAACATGAGCATGAACATGAGACTGCACAAACACTGAAGCCTGTGCATGGAAATCAAATCCAAACACATGAATTTCAATTTTACAAGCAATCAAAGGCCACAAGTTCATGCTTCAAAAAACAAATCGGAAAGCTAAAAGATAGATCAGACCTTAGATGGGTCCACACCACATGCCAAATAAATGGCTGCTGTATCTTTTGTTGCTATTGACAGTTGTTGTGTATCGTAGGGCAAAGTTATCTGCAAGAAACAGCTCACATGTGACGAAATTAATAATCAATGATTTATCTCTACCAAGTCAGACTATATATCACATAGGAAAAATCTGCACCAACAAACTTCTGTATAAGAAGCTATTATGCCCTGTACCAACCATTATAACATAACTGACACAACAACACTGCTAAAGAAATGGAGGCACAAAAAGGTAGGAATAAGGTAAATGTAGGAAAATTCATTTTATGCAAAATAGTTATTTTCCTGTGCATGTGTTATGCATATGCTGCTCTACCGTCATGTCAGTCTCAATGTTTTCCATCAGCATGGTATAGAAAATAAATCTTTGTTTTGGTGGGGGGCGGGGTCCCCGGGGGGGGGGGGTTCATAATAAATTTTCTTTCAAAAAAAATCAATGAAAATTTTTTTAATGAAACATCATGTATAGAAAATATCACAAATACACTACCATAATACACACACAGACACAGTGTGTGTGTGTGTATATATATATATAACACATATATATATTCAGCCATTCAACAATTACACATTGCATATCTATACATCACCCTTACATCTCCTCTTCTATGGCATAAAAATCAGAAAGAATCAATGCATAAATTAGCAGCTATCTCTTTCCCTACTAAATATATTATTACCAAGAAAAAATAATTAATGAAGGTGCAAAAGTTTAAATATCATTAATTAATTTTCAAAAAAAGAGTTGGATGACTTTATTATTGAGAACCACTAAGAATGAGCTAAATAACCAACAATATTTGAGATTTTAAATTGCTAACTAAATAAAGAGGACCAACTAATAAAAATTATATTATTTCTTTAAAGGGAAAAAAAAAAAGAAATTGGGGTAGGTGGCCTGCATATCAAAAGAAGAGGAAAAACTAACAAAATTTACATTCCTCTTAAAAAAATGTTTTGGGGGCTCGGGGTCACCTTAAGCCCTACTTGTGCTCCCAACCCCACCCCGCGGGGCCAGTGCCCATGGCCAGATTGGAGTAAGGGAAAATTCATGGAGTAGTTTTAGCTACTTGTGCGGTAATTCATTGAACAATGAAAGCAATCCCCAGTGGGTGACATTCATGCCCCTAATCAAGGTAAGTCTGCGTTTACATATGCTGGGTTTCACGAGCACATGAGTAAATTTCATTTCATTTTCTGATCCCTTAGACTCTCTCTATAACCATATAGTAAAAGGCTAGTGCTACATTGAATAGCACCGAAGTGCCATGTGAGGTATAAGACTCTACATATGACAAAGCTTTATATTCTTTGACATTTGAGTCAAGCATACCCCAAGTAAAGCCTGTTCACCTACTGAACAGAGATTTTCTCCAATCTAGCCTGTTCCCCTGACGAACAACAGAAGTGACTCATATGACAATAGATAAAATTAGGGTAATACAGAAATACAATCAATTTTCCCTTTGTATTCAAAAAGAAAGATAGCATTCCCAGGATCCAAAGGTGAATTTCATAGTATGATAGTTGACTTGCAGAAAAAACAAGATCATTTTTACTAAAAGGAGAATTCTGTTCTGATTCAGATGATAATCATTTGCTTAGACACAGGTATACACGCATACCTGTAGGAAATGCCAAATTCCTCATTGTAATAATATAAACCATTTCATAAAAGGGTTTAAACAAAAGCCCCAAATAACACCACTATATGAGCAACCATAGGAACTGTTCCAGTTAATTTTAGTCTAGTGGTTTTATGTATTCCTGATGGATGTTGAAAGGCTAAGACCACCTTCACAACCCATATTCATCTTACTCTTAAGCTGTTGATTGACCTCCAAGATCAGATTGACAGCATGGCGGATTAACAATTTGCAATCAGAAATCACAACAGCAATATGTTTTTATAGACAAAGTTAATGATGATATTTTCATAGGAGAAGTCAATAAAAATGAAAATAAGAAAGTCTGTGTCGTCTGATAGCCAAAATGTGAAAGGACAAACACATATAGCACATTAAGTTAATGAAAAAGAACAAAATACTACAGACACAGGAAAAGATCGAAGGTGAACAAAATACTAAAGACACAGGAAAAGATCGAAGGTGTAAAAATCTTAGCAAATGCATACCGCGTGCAGGTCCACAATAAAGAATAAGGTTTCATATGTATTCTGCAAGTAGAAAAAAAGTCGGTCAAAGAGCATATCAAACAAGAAAATGGAAGGCAGATTTCTATGACCAGAAAAAGTATTCATCTTCTTCCAAAAGCTAAAAAGGAGGTAATAAGTAACATAACAATGTTTTCTCTATATTCTAGCTCTAATATTTCTGTTTCTAACTTAACTAATGTATATCACAGAATTTCCTTTAAAGAGAGTATGGATGATGATACAGCCAATCAAGCATCACTTTTCTCAGGCCTTTTAACAATGGAGTTTGAGATATCTAAATTGCCTAAAATGATAAGGACTAAAAATAGCCTTGAAAAGCGCAAATGAAATGCCAAGACTGGTGTCAAAATTACCCATCCAAGTCCCCGGACATTCCTTGTTAAAGATATCTATTCGTCAAAGTAGAGCTCATACAATTGTTACAGCCTTGGAGTGTAAAGAGAGAGAGAGACTTTCAGAGATCTCTTCCAACTTACTATTTCTTCTTTACATTTTGCATATATTAAATTACCACCTCATCTAAAAGCTTCCACTTGCAGAGAGGTGTCTATTTTATTTGTTTATTGTCTTAGCATGCCCCTTCACATGCGAGCGAGATTTGTATCTGAGCCTTCAATATAGATAGTTTCAATGTTTTTTTAAATGATGGCAGCAAGACTCGAACTCATGACTTGAGCTCTAATACCACATTAAGTGACAATTTCACTTAGAAGTTAAGATGTTAGAGAAGGATTTATTGTACTTCCTTATTGTCTTAACAGCAGAAGCATGAATACTTAATATAGGCTATCTCCAATGATAAGAGACAATACCAGCCATGGACAATCTTGATAACTCTTTTGAACTCTCCCACTCCTTTGACCATGTAGGATCCTAATAATCCAATCCCAGAAACTCAAGAGCTAATTCAAGGATCATTAGATTCTAATTGAACAAAACATGTAACCAAAGAGAAAGCTTCATATGGAAGAACTTGTGTTACATAAGTTTGAATGAGATATAATTAGAATTGGCAGTAGAAATATCTAAACAAATTATAGTACATAAATCAACAAGACAAATTATTTCAGCAAGTCATGTGATAATTATTGAGAAATATTAAAAAAAATGAATATTTTTGAGAAGGATATATGATAAACTTAACAATATCTAAGTTTTTAGACAACGAAGGAAGAGATTCATTACAATGCAGGCATACATGATGTTCTATGTATTTACCTTTCTAGTTATGTGTCTTGAAAGATAAATCATGTATCAGCTAACAAGTCATAGTAGCATTTATCCAAGATCCAACACTTGATCCATCCATTTTATCCACTCCTTTTTTCTCAAGTTGGTTTCTCTTTTCATAACCGGAACACTTGTATGACATTTTAAAAATCCCATCCTACTTTTCTCTTGAATGTTTTCCAGCAAAACTAACTTTCGAGAATTGCAATTTTCTATTGCAATATAAGCTTTCTAGACAGTGTATTGATTTTTACTTGTATTGCACAAGCAATTTAGCACAGGGAGCTTCAACACAATGAGATGAGATATTAAAACTTGAGCAAAGCATATGATGTGCTAATAGACAAGAATCCTTGACCTTCTTTGTAGGTAAAATATTGCTCAAATACAAAAGTTTATGGTTTTATTCATGAGGAAGGTATTAGATATTGCACGGCTTTTGAGAGTAAATGAGAATTCATACCAAGCCTTCTTACGACGCATTGCCAAATACCTCTGGTAGATGTACAATAGAAATGTGAGACAAGATCATTAAGTAGAGAAGCCAACTAAGTTCTCCAACATGAGTTGTTCTAAAAATGCACTGAAAGAAAAACACCCCCAATCTCCTGCATATCCTTCTTCTATTATCTTAATTGGTTAACTATTAGTTTCAATCATTTCTTAAATCTAGAATAATCTTATCAGCAGCAAACTCCGCCAGAATAATATGCACAACCCCCTCAACTGTTACAAGCCCATTTTCCTTGTATCTTTAGATGCAATGTGTAACTTCAGCCATATAGAGAAGATCTATGTGAAAAGATATCATCCCTCTTAAAACAGCACAGAAAACGTTCAAGGGGTGTTGGCTAACTTCAGCAAAATTCTAGAGACTATCATTATGATAATACCTAGAATGACAATTAAAATATCGCATCTTAACATTTGGGATATCACCATAGAGAAAGATCATTCAACACATAAATATAACAAAATTGAAACTTACCTGCAGTTCAATCCAATTCTTTATGGCACCAAGATAATTACCAAGATGTATAGAACCTGTGGGCTGGACACCAGAAACTATCCTCTTCCTGTGAAAATTAATCAGAAAGTTGGTGATTCCTATCTTCAGAGGCTCAAAATAAATCATAACGTGACATGGAATTCAGCAATACCCAGGGTCCACAGTCCTTTTTCAACTTAAACACTGATGGATGAGATTCTTTTAATACATTAGACTTTCTTAACAATAGCAAAAAAAGCTTTGTAAAAACTGTAAAGTGGTTCCTTTTTCTTCATATGCTGGAAGGGGGTGTGTTGAAAACTTAGAACTTAATCTAGAAATTCCTCAATAATGTGCTTGTTTTGTGTGTGGGGGTTTTGTTGTTGTTGTTTTGGGGGGGGGGGGGGGGTGTTGGGGCGATTCTCTTATGGAGAAATTCATACTCTAATCAAAATGGTATATATGTAATTCCTCTTTTAGTACAAGTACTTATACTCTTTATGATTGATTTGGAACCCCATAGATCATATTCTTTTTCAAAAACCTGGTATCTTTGTTGAAGGAGACAAGACATTAGGATTGAAAAGGATGGCTTGGTACATATCGTGTACTTAGCCTTATTTATAACATTGAGTAATAACACAAAGTTTCCTAATCCTCCGATGTGTGAGAATTACCATAATACTACTAACAGGACCATAACACTACTAACAAATACTAATAACTACTAACAATCTTGAAGTGTCAGGTGCCAAGAATGTTAGAATCTAGTATGAAACACAGTAACCCTCCTTTTTCCTATCATATATAAGTCAAAACTATATCCTACCAGTTTCTGATCAAACATCAAAGAACATAAATATGGATTTCTGAAATATCAAACTTTGCCCAACCCTTGAAAAGCCTTCTAAATTAGTCAACAAGCAGCTGGTGTGCCCAAAAACCCATCTTTACTTAGTAACCTAGTCCTTCTGAATAAATTTTTTTACCAAATATATCAACCTCAAGCCTTACACTGATTTACTTGTGAATCTAAACCAACTATACTACAACGAAAAGCAAGATAAAGTGAAATTATGAATGAAGATGCAGTATTAGATACCCAAAAACTTTATATCTGTCAAGTGGACATCTTAAATCACTTCTTATCATGTTATCAACACAAATAGCATCAGAAACAAATAAAACTCGATCTTTTCAAAGTGAATGTTCAAGATTGAGAAAATTCAACCCAATTGTAAAAAACTTTTATTCAAAAAGAATAATTAAGAATTTATAAGAAAACTGTACAAATTGCTTTGGAAGAGAGAGAGAGAGAGAGAGAGAGAACATCACACGTCCAGCTTTTAAAATTTGATCAGTATCAATTGCTATGTAAAGTGTCAATTTGCGGGGGAAAACAGATACTAGATTGTATGATATCAAATTTTCCCTAATTACATTCAGGAGCTGTTTGATTCTGTCATTGCAGAATATCAATGTTCAAAAACCAGTCTCTCTTATGAGTAATTTCTAAACCATAAATCATTTTGATTCTAGAATTCCTTAACATAATCATATATCAACACATCTATACTTCAATTCCTTAACAGAGATAAATGAAATTATCAATTAACAATGATTTTAACTCAAAACAAACAAATTTAACCTTTCAGATTCAACATCTTAGAAATTATCAATTAACAATGATTTTAACTCAAAACAAACAAATTTAACCTTTCAGATTCAACATCTTAAATTAGCTTTAACAAAATCACTTCTTATGGCGAAGCAAAAGAATCCTAAATAAAGTTAGTCATGAAGCAACCCTGATGTTCAAGAACCAATCTTTCACTCAGCAATTAGTTCGTTATGAAGGATGTTTCTCAATCATAAAATGTATCAAATTATCAATTACAGCCATTCATTAAGTTGTAAAATCACATTATCGATACTTCAATTGAAGGCAACGATAAGTGACATACTAAATCTAAGGTATGATTTTTGCAAAGAAGAACTTGATTTTCAAATTGAACATTTAAAATTAATTACATAGAAACAAATCTCATCACCTTATATAACTACTATTATGTCCAATCTAGACAATTTATACAATCTGTGATGATCTGATATCGTATTAACAAAATTCACTCATCCCAACAAATTCTGCATAACAACCAATAACTTAAGCAACAATAAGTAAAAAAGCAAACATAAAAGACTAAGAGAATAGAATCAAATTTCATCATTATCATACTCTAAAGTCCAAATTAAACATAGATTCAATCATTTCTCAAAAAGAAATCCTAAGTTAACAAACATTCAAGACAATTTCAAAAGTAATTATATTAAAACCACCAATGTAAGAAAAGACACCTCATATTGAACATAAAAAAATCAACAGAATAGAATCTGAGTGTTATCACATTATCATTCTATACTGCGTGCAGACTAAAGAAGCGTACTCATTGCATAATCAGCCCTAATTTGCACTTAAATATCACGAAAAACACGACAAATTTTGAACAGGAAACAATAATGTGAATATTGATAAATATAAACCGGAGATGTCTTTACTTCTTTACAGGGCCCGGAGAAGCCTCATAACCTGAAACGCTGCAAAGGCATCGAAAAGCTTGACCAGTTTGACTTGGTCGCTGACCAATCAGCCCTCGCCTTCTCAAGTAGTATTTACCACTAGAATTTCGCCTGCACACATAATTTAAACTAAATATTAACAATGCATATATCAACAAGAAATTGAAAAATAATCATTAAAAAAAAACTAAATTGAAAAACTCATATATGATACATGTACGCGCGCGCGCACACACACACACACACATATATATATATATATATATATATGCATATATTATATATAGAGAGGGGGGGTGGAGATGATACATCGAATAAGTGAAGCGAGGGGAAGCATTGGAGAGGATGAGGAAGTGAGAGAGAAGAGAGCGTCCCATTTTTTTTAATTTATTTATTTATTTATTCTGATTAACTTTATTGTGTTTTTGATATATTGGAGAGCTATCAGCAATGGCCGCAGCTGTTTGTCCTCGGACGTGGATATGAGAGGATTAGCTGTAGAGGACAAGAGAGGCCTCCTGAGGCAAGAAACATGAGTTTTGAAAAAAATAATAATAATAATAAATAAATAAATAAAAACTTATGAAATAAACTTATGACTTATGAGCTTATTTTTATTGACGCCCTTGCATTATTTTATAAAAGAAGAGAGAGCCCAACCCCTAACTTTCTATTTACGGGATTCGTTTAGATGTGTTTTTTTTTTATTTTTTAAGTATTTTTAATAATTTTTAGAAAAAATATGTTTTTGAAGAAGTTAAAATTTTTAATTTTTGAAAAAAGTTGTATTGGAGTTTTTTTTTTTAATTTTAGTTTTTTTAAAAGTCAAATCAAATAATTATTAGAATATTTAATGAGTTAAATAATTATTTTTTTAAATTTATATATCAAGATGACAATTTTGAAAATTAATAAGCAAAATAACCAACTTCTTAGCATCTTGAAGACATTAAGTTGAGCTTAACTATGTTGACATGGCATTGATTTGTATAGTACATTATTTTACATAGACTTGTGTCTTTAAGACATAAAATTCATCTTAGTACATTTAATACATAAAGTTATGCATTTTTTTTTTGTCCTTTTAAATACTTTTTATTTTAATTTCTTTTCTTTCTAATACTTTTTTTAAATTTTATTTTTTTTGTCCTTTCTAAATAGGTTTATTTCAATTTTTTAAAATGACAAAAAGAATTTAAACAAAAAACTAAAAGGGAAATAACAATTGAAATTATTTTTTTAAATGATAGAAAATTAAAATATAAAAGTATTGGAAAGAAAAAAGTTGAAACAAAAAATATGAGTTGATTCCAAATTTAAAAATAGAACAAAGTTAAAAGAACAAAAATAGTGAAAATATCCAAGTCCAGAGTAAAATGATTGGAGCAAATAATAAAAAGAAAAAAAAAAAATTAGTTTTGCTAGACTAAACAAAAATTTAAAGCTAAATAAAGCTACTAACTCAAAATAATAACAAAAAACCATATTTCTCAAAATACGATTTGGCACCAAATTTATAAACAAAATAAAATTAGAACAAAAAAATAGAAATGGCAAAAAAATTGAAATAAAAAATATTGTAAAGAATAAAATAATTGAAACCAAATATAAAAAGAAAAAAAGATATTATAGTATTGAAGCAAAAATATAAAAAATAGAAAAAGCAAGTTAGAAGTTAAATTAGTGTGTTAGGGAAAAAAAGAAAAAAAAATCACTATCTTGATATGGGACAAAAAGAAAAAAAAAATACAATTATGTGTGAGCTTGAATAATAACAAAAAATATATTTTTCTTAAAATATGACATAACACTAAATTATAAACTTTTGATTATTTCAATGTTAAATTTTATAAATTTTAAAATTTTAAACGTTTTTGTTTTTAATTTTTCAATTTTTATTTTAATTATTATAATTTCTTAATTTTTAATTTTATTTTTATTCATAAATTTTATTTTAAAATTTTTAATTAAAATTATTATTAAAATTACAACATTAATCAAGAAAAACAAATGATAATTTATATTTTGAAAACACTAAATTAAACTTTGTTCTTTGGAGATACAAAAGTTAAAAAAGTTTATGTACACAAGTTGCCACATGTGTTATATCATCATTGCCTATTTAAACTACTTAAGTTGATCATTTGGCTTATTTGTTTGAGAAATTAGGGACTGTTTGGATTGGTTTTTTTTTAATATTTATTTTTAAAAAAAAATTACATTAAATTTGTAATAATTATTTAATTTTGATTAAAAAAAATTAAAACTCTAAAAAAAGTTTAAATACAAATTTTTTTAAGAGTCAAAATTTTCAACTTTTTTAAAAAAATTATTTTTTAAAAATTATTAAAAAATACTTAAAAAAAAAAACCAATTCAAACAAGCGCCTAGTCATTTATCATTTGGCTTATTTGTTTGAGAAATTAGTCATTTTAAAATAAACTTTTATAAAATGTGGTTATTTTGGTCGTTGTGTCGTATTTACACGGTAGTAAGCTGTAGAGACTACCAGAGGGAAAAAGAGTAGAGGCAAAAATGGCGGACGATAGAATACTAGAGAGAGAAAGGTACCAAATCGAACAAATACGTCAGCTCGAAGCCGAGGAATTGCAGGTCGAGGAGGTCGATGACGAATCCTCCGACGGAGATGACGTCACCACGTAATTATAATTTTGATACACATAATTATGACATCATTTTTGCAGAACATTATCCACACTCTCGTTCTCTTACCCATTCGTTCAATTTGTTCGAATATGAATGCGAATTTCATTCTCTATCTCGATTTTGGGGTTTTTCTTGTCAGTTTATTGATTGTTCATATGAGAACGAGTAATTAATGTTTTATTAATTGTTAGTGAGAAATTAGATAGTTATAAGTTGTAATACTGATTTTGCATTAGAATTGCAATTAGGAGAATTGTTTAACCCAAATAAGTTATTTTGGTGAATTACAAGTCTTCTTTTCTGTAAAATACTGCAAGTGAAAGGCATGTAGAAGCAGTGGAGAAGTTAGAAGCTTCTTGTTCTACGCGGATGAACTTTTTGCACTTGAAATTTACAATTGAATGAATAACGCTTGGAACTGTTTAAGAGTGTTTGTGGCAATTGCTGCGTGCAAATGGTGCTAATAGAGGAAATGTATCGAAACATGGATGAGTGGTGTTGTTAGGTTGATATAGTTAGATTGATATTGCCGATGCCATCTAGTCGGGTATGTCTTAGTTTAGTTTGGGTTGTTTTGTTAAAATTGCTTTGTCAGAGTACAAGTGCAGTCTAGGACTTTGATGGAATTTTTTACCTTTTTTCTTTTTTGGATTTTGTGTAATTAGCTACTCACTCTCACATAGCATTGGTAATTGGAGATATAAGGCATACCATCTTCTTGTTTTTAACTGATCCTGCTTGGTCTTTTAAAAATATTGATAACGGGTGAATGTAGACTCACATCAACTATTAAATGAGATATACAAGCTTATTCAATTTGGCACGATTTTCCTACAAGAACATAAAACTGAAACTCAGTAGAGTTATCTGGCAGAATAAAGGAAAAAAGGATATATGGTCCAACTTAGCTGAATTGGTGGTACTATACTTAGCTGAATTGGTGGTACTATACCAGCATAGGTGTGGTGCTTAAGGCTAAATTATGTATCAGAAAATTATTGAAAATTGACACTTGTAGCTTTTTGTGCACTTGGTAGGTGCATGAATTTGTTTACCATTTTGAGATAAGATTATTTCGATTATCTTTTTTGATTTTGATCATTGCCGGTTCTCTATGCCTTTGCTTGGTTATTGGGGGAACAGACGTCTCAATGGTGGAGGAGCTTCTATATCTAGCGAGTTCACCTACGACACTTCCTTGGCTGCCTTACATTCGTATCTTGGTGGTATGGATATCATATTCTGTCCTCTTCTTCTTGTTCTGATTACGCTTTTATCTTAATATGTTAAAGGTCTGATAGTTTTTCTCATCTGTCAGATGTTGATGATACACATAATAGGCTGGCTTTCTTGGATGGTGGTGCAGTATTAAATATTCCCATGGTCTACCTTGAAGGTACTTATTTGTACTGTATTTTGATATGTGTGAAATTCCGGTTTAATCGCTATGCTGTATGCATATTATCATGTCTGTAGGAGTAAACAGTCAGTCTTATTAAGGTGTCTGAAGAACAATGGGAGGGTCATCCCTGGGTTCCAACTACTTCTACTTAAGTATTATAAATGCTCTGTTTAAATGGGTGCATGATGTTCTGCAGCTGAAGACCTCTTCATTCCATGGAAAAAGTCGTTTTTGTACCTATTCTAGGTTGTTCTATTGATATTTGTATTATTCTCCAAGTAAATCATGCTAAAGTTGATTCTCCCCCCCAACCAACAAAATATGTGCGCATGCGCATGTGTGTGTACGTGGAGGATATCTATCCATATGCACACCTATCTGTGTTTTGTGTGTGTTTGTGAATGTACAGAAATACTTGTACCCATTAAATGATTGATATTTGTTTCTGCTAAAAATTGCAGCATAAATTGCATTTCTGTTAGCAGAATGACTAATCTTTTATTATTTAACGTCTCTGGCAATTAACATTTGGGTGAACTGTTACGTGTAGCAAACCCCTGAACTTTCAAAATACACGCAGTTATATACGGTAAATTGATGACCATGTGCACATTTCATGCTCTGTAACGTCTGTTTCCCGTAAAGAGTTCATGTGGTAGAAGATGACTCAGTTTTTGTGGTCGAGACTCAAGAGAGCAAAATACGAATGCTTATTTTTCATCTGAAATTAATACCTCATCTGATTTATCTTGTCAGGAGTTGTTCTGTTTCCGGAGGCTACTCTTCCTCTTAGAGTTGTTCAACCACATTTCCTTGCTGTCATAGAAAAAGCATTGAGACAAGTTGATGCTCCTTATACTCTAGGGGTGGTATGTGAATTCCCTTTGGTTTTACGTTTCCTTCCCTATACCTATGTTTTGTTTTGTTTTTGTTGTACTTTTAGCTTGAAGTTGTTTTGATGTTAGGTTTTGTGTTTTAGGTCCGTGTCTACAGTGATCGTAACAGTGGGAGGTTAAAGTTTGCAAGTACTGGAACAACTGCTGAGGTATATGATCGGGACCATTTGCCCAGTTTAAGATGAAATTTGTGTGTATATACGCACACATGTATGTGAATTCATGATGCCTTATTTTAATTAGTTGATTTTATATCCATATAGGCTCAATCTTGTTCTTTATCGAGGAAAGTTCAAGGCTTAGTATTTTTATATTCACTTGGATTATTCTGTTCTCAGTTTAAATTTAATTGATTTTACATGGAACCATTTTATTCTCTTCTGATTGAGCTATTATAGGGCAGAATCTAACTAAATTGCACTGGTTCAGTTTCTTTGGTTTGTTATTGTTTCAATACATGGAAACAGGATTTGACTTTGTGGAACCCACCTTCCTGATGTTAAATTGTTAACATCAAAATACAAACACTATGTCTTTTCATCTTTTTTAAATTAATAATAATGCGTTCCAATGTCTGAGTTAGACACTTTGTGGAATATTATAAATATTCTTTTTCTATTTGAGGAAGTTTGTGGAATATTATGATCATTGTGTGTTAGAATAGCTGGGAATGGTATTTATATTTTTCTAAACCCGAGTGGATATGTTGATATGAATCCTGGAGCTGTCTTTGTCCAAATTTGTATTCTCAAGCTTAGGGTAAAGCATCGGACTCTTCATGCAAAGATCTTGAAGATATACACTTCTGTGCTAGGAAAATTCCAACATACAGCTTTTCGTTTTTTTTTTCCTTTGTGGGGGGGGGGGGGTGTGGAGCACTATTATTAGGGTTATGCATGAGACAGTAAGTGCAGTGCTTTTATCTTTTTTATATGAAGTGAGTCGGTCCCTCAACATTATTCTGGAGAACAGGTTAATCACTCTCGGTCCAGGGCTTTAAGTATATTACTTGGTAAATTAAAATTTAATTGTAAAGAAAAGCTTTTTCCGCTCTTGGTAGTGGGGATGCTGGTCTTATTTATTATCTTGATGGGTGTGTCTAGTTTGTTTGATAGTCTCTGAAACATAATAAAGATATATTTACTGGGTAATCTTCTTTGAGCATTCTGTTACATGTATGCATCTAGTGAAATTCTTTTGGTGGGTTTGGGGACTTGAAGAGTTATGAACATCAGCTTAGAGTTGCTTTCCTTAGCTACTCTCATTTAATTTCAGTATATAAAAATACGCCTATGATTGTTGCCTTAGGCTACCGCCTACCAGTGGTGTCAATCTGAGCTCCAGATATCTATATGCATATGTGATGTAATATGCTTTATCTGCCTGGGCTTAATATCTTGCCAACTTGCTACCAGATTCGGCAATACCGGCGCCTGGAAGATGGCTCAGTAAATGTTGTTACACGGGGCCAACAGCGATTTCGACTAAGGCAAAGGGGGATTGATGTGGATGGAGCAGTATGTATATTTGGTTTAAGGAAATGAAGAAGCTGATGCTAAATTGCTAATTTTTTTTTATTATTCTATAATTGCTAAAGTAATTTGCTAATTCTTCTCAATAGCCATGGGGAGAGATTCAAATTATTCAAGAAGATTTACCACTGAGGACACCTCGGGAGGCTGTTGGTAGACTAACATTGCTAAAGAACTTGCGATCTCTTACCCCCAAAGGTAGACCATCCTTAAATGGTTCTGATGTCAACCAGCGTGCCTATGGCGATAGAGATGATTCAGATGCAATGTCAGAGGAAAGTTTTGAGAATGAACTGTCACCAACAGAAAGGAAATTGCACCATTCTGCACTTGTTTCCAGTTATTGTGATGATATGATGGGCGACTCAACGAGTAGTGATGAGGAGAAGTTCGAGCGAGTGTCAGATTCCCGACTTGGTAGATCTTGTTTGGATAGTTACATGGGGGAATCTCCTATGCGACATGGCAAACGCAGTGGAGGTACTAACTCTAATATTGGGAATAGAGGTACTTCAGAGTTGAGGTCTTTCAGAAGGCTAGGTCGGGAAAGATGTTCTGTAAGCCAATTACGTGAAGTGCCAAGAGCCTTCTGGCCTAATTGGGTTTATCGTATGTACGATTCGTATTATCTTGCTCAAAGAGCTGCAGGTATGATGCCTTTCTTTCTTCCTTCCCTAGTTGATCTTTTACTTGAACTTTTGTTTTGTGTGAATTTCTTGAAAAACTAAAATAATAGATGTTTACCTTTACTAGTTGATTTATATCTCATATTTCACCTAGGCAAGGGCAGGTAATTAAGTAAAGTTGGAGAAGTTGATCATATTGATTAGGAAAATTGAGTTTGAAACCTATTCATTACTCTGTTTATGTCATGAAATATTGGCATATGCCCCTGTTTGGACTTTGACTTAGATATCCAACCAAATGTCATACGCCTCCATGCAAGGTTTCATCTTTCATGTTAAAAATTTAAATTATTTGGTATTTTGAGCATCTTGTACGATCTTAATTTTTACGACCTTCAGTCCTCACTGTATATTTGTCTATTTCCTTCCATATTCTCCTTGCGGCTTTTTCTTTCTTTTATCCCCTGTTACTCATCCTTCATTGTTATCTCCTTTCTCATCGAGCAGAAATACATTTTTACCCTTTTATGTTTCTATTGTTAAGAAATTCAAGTGGTAGGCTACTATGGCCAAATGTACTGTCTGCTTATTTATGAAACTTGATTTGCTTTGTCCCAAAAAATTATATTACTGCATTATTTGTGGACCTAGGAGATTTTCTTGTTGTAAGGATGCAGAGATCTCTGCAAAATTTTTGCTTTTGTGTATACACACTTATGCATTACTTTTGAACTTGAATTTTCAGTATCACTAGTAGAATCCAGTCTGCTGTTCCCACTCTTGGATCCAGTATAGAGTTTTATCTTTTAGGGAATCAAATTGTCCAAAAACGCTAGAGGCTTTTGGTGAATAACTTTTCAAGTGTAACAATTGCAGATAGGTGGAAGCAAATTGTTCGGGCACCAAGCATGGATGGGTTTGTGATGAAACCGGGTCTTCTTTCTTTTCACATTGCCAGCAAACTTCCTGTTTCTGAGTCGATAAGACAGGAGCTTTTGGAGATTGATGGAATTTCCTATAGATTGCGGCGGGAAATCGAATTACTTGAGAGTTTTGACCAAATCCGGTGTAGAACCTGCGAGGTAATCTTAGGTGCTAAAGGTTTCCTCTACTGGGTATGCATACTTGCAGTCCCAAAGCACTACAAATTATGGGTAGTTTCAAATAAAATGTTGCTTACACCCATCTGCAATACATGTCTTTCAAATATTTTACCTTTGATGTTCCCATGCAAGGGGCGCAACTATATATTTATGATTTCTCTTCTGTTTCCTGTAGGCTTTAATTGGAAGGCGGAGTGATATGCTAGTGATGTCCAGCGAAGGTCCTCTTGGTGCTTATGCAAATCCGCATGGCTACGTGCATGAGGTGATGACTCTACATATAGCAAATGGTTTGGCAGTTATTGGAAGGCCAGTGAAGGAGTACAGCTGGTTTCCTGGGTGAGGTTCTTACACTTTGTTACCTTTCTAAACTTGCAGTAAATATTATGCTGAAGTTGTAGGATTTGTTCGAGAGTTCATGAAATTATTTTGCTGAAAGCAGCAAAGTGCTAAAGTTCCTAATGACAATTGTTCTGGAAATACATATGTTTCAAATCATTCCTTGACTTAGGCATCATTAGGAACTTTAGTATACTTTTCTAACAGGTAACGGCTTTGGAACTGATTGATGATTATAAATGCTAAGTTATGTTGTGTTGAACACAATTCACATCCGAGTCTCTGGGATAGTACCTACTCCTTTGACGGAGAGTAGGAAAAAGAAAGGAAAGAGAAAGGGGCTGCTGGTCCCAAATTAGTCTTTGAGGTGTCAAGAAGATTTGGTACTTACAGGAAACTAAATTTTAAGTGAAATTGGATCCTCTCTATGTTGCTTGAAATTCTGATTGTATCTTTGTAAAGATCCTTGGGAATTCTGGTGATATCTTTCTGAACTGAATCGATGATATTTCAGCAATTTGGTCACCAATGACATTTTGTTTTGTATTATGTTGTTTTTGATAACCCAGTCATCCTTAAGGTGTGAGTTTATGCTGATGGAAGCAGTTATATTGCAGGTATGCATGGTCAATTGCTGAATGTGCCACTTGTGAATCCCAAATGGGATGGCTTTTCACGGCCACAAAGAAAGCACTGAAGCCAAGATCATTTTGGGGTATTAGGAGCTCCCAAGTTGCTGACGATGCACGCTGAAAGCGCATATCTTGATCTTTAACGCTATTTGCTATATATTATGCATAGCTGTGTGCCTGTGTATACCAGTTTTGTAAGTCATACTTTTAGCACACGGTAGCTTCTGACGTCTTCTGCATTATATAGGGGCTTCTCTGCTAATATCACTGCAATCTGGTCTCACTTACTGGACTATGAGTTTGTGGGTGCAAATATCTTAAGAGGGGGGGGGGTGAATTAAGATATTAATACTAATTTTCGATTTTGAAATTTACAGAAAATTTACAACTTCTAACAAACAATATATCAAACACAAGATAAACAAGGTAAGAAGAATAAAAATAGAAATTTAAGGAGAAGAGAAACAAACGATTTTAAGGTGGTTCGGTCAAGCTTACGTCTACCGTCCAAGGAATCTCCCTTAAGGACTTCAAATATCTCTATTAAGATGCTTCTTCAAAATTTAGTGAAGCACAAACCAAGTTCTTTACAACCTTTTTGAAGTCTAACTTTAAAGAACCCAAGAGATTTACTTTATAGGATTTTTTCACACTTTTCAAGCTTAAATGAATATATCTCACAAAGATTAAAGCTCTCAAAGTGTGTATGTACTCAAGAATGAGAAAAGATTGAATCTGAGATTTTCTTCTAGAAGAAAAATAATAAACTCTTGAAAGCTCAAATATATTGCAAGAATGGCTTAAAGATGGATTTGAATGATGATAAACACTTTAACACACTTCAAAATTGATGATTAGAAGGTGTATTGAATGAGTGTTTAAAGAGATTTGGGGGATAGGGATATGGTAGGTGAAGAAGGGTTAAGATTTTCGGCCAGAACGGTAATAAACGGCTAGTGCATTTATTGCAGATCCCGTTCAGCCGGTCGACCGGCTAGGGGGTCCGGCTTTTCCCTTCACCTCTCTGTTTAGGCCGGACGACCACCCAGGCCAGTCGGTCTACCGGCTGGGGGGTCCGGGCACTCCAGAATGTGAAGTAAAGCCAGATTTTTGCAGAAAAACAATTTAAGTGCATTTTCACAACTCCAAGTCATTTTGAATAAATATGTAAACACATGTTGTGAATTGAAACACCCCAAAAACTCATTTTATCTCAATGTGTGCATTCAAATACATTTGTGCATAGGTTATTTTCAAATGTGCAAGACTTGAAAATTTTTGCTATGACAAATAAAAAGATTTTGAGTCAAGTCCACACAATATATAGGCATTTCACAAAAAGAGCAAGGAGAAAAACAAATCCGGTACCCCTTATGGCTTCTCTTCTTCTCCTTATGTCTTCTCATCTTTTCTCCCTTCAAGTAATGCTTTTTGCACATCTTCATATCTATCAAAGTTTCATATTGATGTCATCTCATTTTCACATGAAGCTATTTAGTCAAATAATGCATATATAAATTTTTATCATCAAAATCAATAATAAATATTTAGCTAACAGAGTTGGTTGTAACAGCTTCGTTGATAAGCTAATGGTAGTTTCTCCTAGTCTCGGTATGTGTAGCTAACTGTTTCTGGCCTTCATCTCCATGCAGGTTAGAGGTCTAGGGAGCATGAATTTAGATCCTTGTCCAAAATTAAATGTAACAGAGTTTGATGTTTCGAAGGACAACCTTTTGTCAAGTTTGAGCTCATCGGTGCTAGTTGGGCAGATAAACACCATCTTATACACTGGTACAAACTAGGACCAATGGGATTCAGAGGGTGTTTGGTTTTGGGTTTTTTTTTTCTCCCCCCTTTGATCAAATCTGTTTAAAATCTAATTTAAATTAATAAAAAAAGTGATTTTTTAAAGTGGTTTTACGTTAAAAATAAAAACTTCTCACTTTTGGTTTTTGGGCTTGTTTGGATTGGCATTTTTTTCAGGAAAAAGCACTTTTTTTCTTGAAAAAGTTATATTAAATTTGCAATAACTATTTGATTTGACTTCCAAAAAAGTTGAAACGCTGAAAAAAGTTCAAATACAGCTTTTTTAGAAGTTAGAATTTTCAGCTTCTCAAAAAAGCTGTTTTTCAAAAGCTGTTAAAAGAACGCTTTTGAAAAAAGCCAATCCAAACGAGCCCTTTGTTTTTTTATGGCTTTAAGTATTTTTTTTAAAAAAACAAGTTTGACCAAATTATTTGTTATATTATTCTTACTTTTTTATTTTTATTATTAAAATATCTTGATTCTTTTATTTTATATTTACCTTTTAAATTTTATTTTTCATGTTTTTAATAGTTATTTTAACAATATAAGTTACTTTTTAACCTATTTCAACCAAACATGTAAATATTTATTTTATAATGTAATTTTTATTCAAACGAGTAATTACTTAAAGTCAAAAAAAAAAAAAGCACTTCAAGCCAAAAATACTTTAAGAAGTTTTTTATAAGCCAATCTAGACGCCCTTTGAGAATGTGTTTGGAATGATGTTTATCTTGTTGAAACAAAGAGATATTTTATAAGATTTAAGATGTTTTATTACATGTATCTTACAAAAATTTAAAATAAATTATGTTTTTTATTTTATAAGATATAAGTAATTCATCTCATCTTATTTTTTATAATCATAGGGATAAAATTTCTTATCACAAGTATATTATGATACTCAAACTATACTTTGCTATATAGAAAAAAATCTTATAATAAGCCTTTAACAATAAAGCATAGATTTGCTTTTGCTTTAAGCACAAAGAGGTTTACAAGGGGTTGGTCATTCCAAATGGTCGCCATTTGCATTTTAAGTCTTTTTTGGATATTTTTCGTGTCCAACCCTTTTAAGCAAAATCATCATGAAAGAATACAAATTTAATGCTTGAGGTTTTAGCTCTCTTGTAATAAGTAATTTGTTCAACTTTTAAAAAAAGTTGAAATTTAAAAAATAATTTTTTTTTAAGGTAGAAAGTTTTGGCTTTTAAAAAAAATATTTTATAAAAATTCAATTGAAACGAGCCCTATGAGAGAAAGGGCTCGTTTTGAAAAGATTTATGAAAAAAAAAAAGCATTTTGAAAAAGTAATTCCTTTTGAGAAATTTAAATGTTTGCCTTTTGAGAAAAGTGTAATTGAGCTTTTTCTTTAATTATTATGATTCTTTTTCTCCTAAAAGTTAGACCATATATTTATTTATCCTTTTTCTTGAAAAAAAAAAGATGCAAATTTAAACGGACTCGTAAAATTGTTTACTTCCATTATACAGTCTTCCCCGGCTAGTAGGTCTGGCGAATTATTTTCATGTTTTCTCTCTTTTTATGTCTCCGTGTTACAATCCAATAAGTTTCCGGTCATGAATAATTTCACATTTCCTTCGAAATTTTCCTCTGTTGGAATTTTGTTTCGCAGATGTCAATAATTCATCTTAAATTACAAGCAAAAAAGTTTCTTGGTTTTCGAAGGATTTCTCAGGACAGTCCTTCTGTACATAGATACACACACACACACTGATACACACATGTTGATTGGTTTGCGATCCACGACAAATAAATTCTACTTGTGTTCTACTTTTTCTTGTATAAAACTAAATGTGTTGAAGACGTTAGCATACTTTAACTTAAATGAGGATTCTCTAGTCATTAGTCTCTACAAGTGATTAGGAAGTGAAATCTTAATAATCTATTTTATAAATGAATCAGTTTCAATCATTTTTAAAATTTCAATCTCCCTCTCTTTTTTTGCGTTTTTGTTTCAAATCTTTTCTGTTTATCTTTTTTAATTTCAATCATCCAATGTGATATGAATGAATAAGATTTTGGTTCTTAGTCACTCAAATGCAATAATGGCTAGGAAAGAATCCAAATCAGAGAGTTTGCAACTTATTGCTTTTTAGGAAAGGAATACTTGCTTCTATTTCATCAAACATTCATACCTCACACAAAGGCATTCAGGTGTTAAGTAGAAATGAATAAACAGATAAATATATAACCTTTGCACTGCTATATCATCTCCATTCCTCCTTCGGAGTTGAAATTAAACCACGAGAAGTTAAATAGCTGACCGAAATTGTAAGGAATTGGTTCTATAAACATTGTATTAATTAGGCTTAACATGTTAATAAGTTAGTAGTTAGACTTGAATGATTTCGTGATATCAAATCTTGCTGTCAAGCATATGTGAACTCTATATGTCTAGATGTTTTAGATTGGATTATTTTCTCTACCTTAACGAGAATATAGCTGTGTCGGAGGTTACATAATTGAAGAGAAAGTTTTTAATACCTCATCTTGCATAGGTTCCTTCGTACGTAGTACGTTCTAAAACACATCCACTAGTAATATTGAATTGGATATTAACCTCTATGCACCTAATTTGGCATTTATACTATTTATACTATATTTAATACAAAACCACAAGCACTAGAGAGCTCCCCCTAAAAAATTGAAGCACCACAGCTTGTCAATGTTCATTAGGCCTAGCCTGTATGGTCCCATTTTGTATTCCATATGTTCTTTTTACCAAAGCATCAGGTATCAGTACCTACTACACTGTACTATTTTACACCAGCAATTTTTACATTCGCCCTTTGGGACCAATTCCAAAACTCTATGTTGTCAACTAAGCAAATATATTATTTTTGTTACTTTTGTTTGCCTTTGATTTATATAATTAATCATATTTAGTCAAATAATAACAAATTTATTACTTTAAATTATATTAATCAATTAATACAAAATGCAAGTTTTTACATAGTATGCCTTATTATTGATGAACTAAATTAAGAACATCACTCGTACATTGCATGGGTCGAACTCTAGTGATATATAAAGCCTGACCCTAGTCTTCATTTGTAAACTTTATATCTGAGTCAAGTTAAATTCCACTAAGATTATATTGCAGATTGTCTTGGAAGTTAGACAAGCAAATTCTACTCAATAGGGTGATTAATATCATATATCTTCAACTCAAGTAGCATAGACAAGTATATCAGTCCAAGATAATGAAAGACTGGACTTTATTTACCATCAAACAAAGTTACATTATTTGTCATTCCCAATCACATTATAATATTGATGGAACCATGAATTCTCCATTGATAACCTATATAATCAACTGTTTTCTGAAATGCTAAACAATCACTGCTCCTGAAGTGTGTTGTAAGCTTCACAAGTTTGAACTCCTAAGCTACAGGTAGTTACGGTAGACTGGAGTGTACATGCAGCTCTCGGCATACTTCACAAGATCACGAGGGCGAGGGAGGCGAGAAGCCAGGCCTGGGAAGGCCAGAAAATACGTTAATTCAAACATCATTTATAGATGCTGATTTCTGCGGCTTGCATAACCTTTCTTGAGGACTTACCAAGTGTGTATGCTTTTGCAGCTACATTGGCAGCAATATGAGCTGATATTTTTCTGATATTAGTGAATGGTGGATAGATCAACCCCTTGGCGTAATGTTCATCTGTCACCTGAGCTGCCAAAGCTTCCGCTGCAGCATTAAAAGGTAACAAATCCCCACAAAATGTCACCTTTTGAAATATAAGAGAAATCCTCACAAAATGTCAGAAGAGATTTAACAAGAGGGTTTGGAATATCTTCCTATCTCTTGCTTTTGACTACAATTTTATCATGAAGCTTCAGTCTCATAAAATACAGATTCTTAACAAGCTCGTGATATTTCAGTCAACTCTATTTTCAAATATGAGTGCTTTTTCGACCTACATTACTGTTCATAATCTTAAGAAAGACATCACAGTTTCTTGCATTCTTGAATCTAACCCAATTCGTTAGTCTACTTACAGGCTGCCAGAAGTAAATCATCGTGCACACGGATTGTACCAGACATAATTAGACCAAGCCCGAATCCTGGGAATATGTAGGCATTATTTGCCTGCAAGATTTGAAGTAGAAGATGGATAAACCTCCGGAAATATTGGATTAGAGAGGCCTAGTTAAAAGGGTACATTTCTTGGCATAATAAGAAGGTTTGATTTCTTGGTGTTGACAAGTACCTGCCCAGGTGTGAAAACTTGTCCATTGTATTCCACAGGATCAAATGGGCTTCCACTAGCATATATTGCACGACCCTGCGAATCCACATAAACCGTAAGACTAAGAGAACTTATTTTAAGGGATATCAAAATATTTACTTGTTCTGAGTCAAAAAGAGCTGACAGAAAATACAAATTCGAACTTAAAATGTTTATTCACCTCACTCCATGTATAAGCTTCTTCTGCAGTACACTCTGCTTGTGAAGTTGGGTTTGACAGAGCAAGAATAAGAGGTTTCTGCATATTGTTTATTTTTAAACTCAACAAGGTAAGTATACATTTATGGCTATATTGGGAGAGCAAGAGTAACTTCATTGGTGTTTTTCTTTTTTGTTGGGGAGGGGGCGTTTTTTTGGGGGGGGGGGGTGTTGTGGTTAACTACGAGAAGGCGAGAGAGAACCTCATTGATGGAAGCCATGGCTCCGACAACATCCTTTGTGAATGTTTTTCCAACACCTGAAGTTCCTATTAGAACAGTTGGTTTGATAGCCTGACAATGTGGAGAACAAATATTTGCATTAAGATGACAGTTTGATTTCACAAATTAACATTAGAAAGTTCGTTAGGCATGGCCTTCTCACCTTAACTGCATCTAAGAGTTCCTTAACCGGTTCATGATCATGAGCCCACGGCTTTTTGAAGTGCTGAAGTGTTTCCATACGAGATTGGACTATCAGCCCCTGATCCAAGAGTAAAGAACGGTTAAGTTACTAGAGAAATATCAAATATTACACAAGCCTAATGTAGTATGCAAAGATCTGAATAGTCTAAACTGAGCATGGACTTGATATCATGATTCCATACTTTTGAATCGACAAGCCAAATCTTCTCACGACATTGTTCAAGTGGGGCCTTTGTCTAGAAAATAAGAGGAATGAAGTTAATGAGTGCACTTTGGTAAAGAAAATTAAAGAACATAAAGTGGTGAAATGAAGAAAGTACCTGCTTTGAAATCTCAAGTGCTATAAGCTCAGCTATACCAGTTCCAGCCTTGAAATGGAAGAAATAAGTTAGAAACCATAAGCGGCCTAATAATAATGCAGAAATTAAAATATATAGATGCACAAGAAGAAAATTCAATAAAAAGTCAGAAACTTCCAAGTATTACAAGATATGCTTGTATTATACATTGCCACTAGGAATGTGCTCATCCTACATATGCACGTACACAAGTTTTATATAAGGTAAGGACTGAAATCATGTTCGATAGAAAGTGATTTAGGGACAACAACTTGCAGCAGTCTACGCTTAAAATCATCCTTTCAAGTCCTGGAAACATTGCCCTTATCGTTGAATAGGCAGCGCAGTTACCGACTAGAAGATCAAAATCATTCAAAGCTCACCTCTCCTGCGCCCAAGAATAAGAAGGTATGGTCACCCAAAGTTCCACCAACCACTTTCAGTGATGCAATAAGCCCTGCTAAAACCACTGATGCTGTACCCTGCACGAACGAAACAGCTAGAGTGTGCTTCACTGTGAAATAAAGAAATAATTCATACGACCCCCATGTAGTTACCTGTATATCGTCATTAAACACAAGATGACTGGTACGATATTTTGCCAGCAGATCAAAGGCATTGTGGTTTGCAAAGTCTTCAAACTGGAAGAAGCATAATAAATTAATAACCATTCATAGGATGAACTAATCAAACTTATATGATGATAGCTGCACAATGTCTAACTACAATGATTTTATCAATGAGATAAATATTTTACTAGGCTGTTTAACATTAGCAATTACCTGAATGAGGACTTTCTCCCCATAATTTTGCTTAACTGCAGTCATAAATTCCTCCAAAAACTCTTCATATTCCTGTTGGGAAAATCGATCACCAATTAAATATATAATAATCAAGATATTAACTTATGGAGGATTTTCTTTCATATATCTAAAGTCAAATTAGCAACAACAAACAAAACGGTCAGACCTGACCAGTTGCCCTATTTTGCCTCAGTCCAATATAGAACTCATCTTCCAGCAACTTCTTATTGTTTGTGCCAACATCAAGGGTTATAGGTAAACACTGTGGAATCATAGACCAGAAAGATAAAAGTAAATTTCCATAGCCTGATCAAATGTTATCACAGGTTGGTCAGATTCAACAATATATCTAGATAAAGAGTTGAATATTCAGAAGTCAACAACACATTATTAGAAAAATAAACAAGGAATCATAAAGAGACTATAATTTTTAGTAAGTTTGCTCATACCTAAACTTCCTCTACTGTTAAGTGCTTTTTTACTTCTGGAAGTGGTCGAGAATACCAACTAAATTATGCATAAATCCAGACATTTGAATATCATTCATGAAAAAAAAAAAAAAAAAAAGCAGCTATACTTACAACTGATGGCCGAACTCCTCCAAGAGCTGTGTAAAGAGCAAGTTTTCCAACAGGAATCCCCATCCCCTGCAATATACTCGCACATTTTTGTCATTTGTGTAAGTTAATCTACAGAAAACAGACAATTCATTGTATATGAAGTCATTAGCAGATTTTAGAACAAACACATAAAATTACCTGGCAGCCAAGATCTCCAAGACCTAATATGCGCTCTCCATCAGTTACAACAATGACTTGAACAGTCCTCTCGGGCCAATTCTTCAGTACCTCTAGAATCTTACCCCTGAAATGACCCACAGAATAGCATTGATGCATATGCCGTGGAAAGAAGTATTTACTAGATCAAGTTTGATTCTATCATATACACCAAATCTGAACGAAGAAGGCAGTCATACTTGTGTTTTAAGCTAATGAATAGACCCTGAGGACGCCTGAATATGCTACTATACTTCTGGCATGCCTCACCAACCACTGGAGTGTACACGACAGGAAGCAATTCTTCAACATTATCTACAAGAAGTTTGTAAAATAGCCGTTCGTTTCTCTCCTGCACATTCATTAAAATGAAATGTCAAAATAAGATGAAGCACAAATATTTCTTTTACGTTTCACTTGAGAAATACGTGATTATTTGATCAAAACTCTTCAGTTATAAAAATAAGCCCATATGGAGTTGATATCTGCTCAACATTAGCCAATCTCTAATGGTGGTAGAGTGCAACAAGTACCTGAAGGTCCATCATGGCGATATATTTGTGCAATGGAACAGTATACTGGCGAAGAATGTGCATCAGTCTCTTTTCCTGAGAACCATAATGCGGAAAAGGATGTCGATAATTCTGATTTTTGAGGAAGATGATTTGGAAAATGAAGTTAAGCTCAAAAGCAGTGCCTGATCAGATTACCTGAAGTTCCTGAGAGTATATTGCTGGAGGTAACAAGCCACGCAAATAATGGGCATCTCGCTCTTTCTCAGTGAAGGCAAGCCCCTTGTTGTGGCGCGGATCACGCAGCAAGGTGTGCCCGCTGTAACATTTCAAATAGAAATCATTCAATCAAATAATCATCCATAAGTGATTTTAGATTTTATAAACTTTATACGTAGGAGGAATAATAATATTCTAACAAAATCATCTTATTCATATAAAATTAGTTTAAAAAAATGTCAATGAAGTTAATAAAACAAAACAACTGAGATAACCACAGGAGCCAAAAAAAAAAAAAAAAGGACCCATTTACGTAAAGTAATATTCTGCAATACAAATCTAAAGCACTATATTTTATAGTATTGACCAATATGAACAGGAAACAGCTAGATATCAATTGCGATAAGTAACAATACACACATTAGTCCATAATGCAGAGACCAAATTAAATCCAAAGCTAACAATTGTACCAAATTTAACAGCATTATCCACAGATCAGATCATCAATGAAACATTGCAGCGATATAAAATAAAATCAAAATGTCTGATTTAACAATCAAATTCGGTAAAAATCAATAGAAATGAAATCAGAGTATAAAACAAAGATCCAAAAACATAAAGCACATAAAATTTGAGTATTGTGTCATTTTGAATCACCTAGCAACGGAAACAGTCCATGGTGTGACAGGCTGATCCTCAGTGGCTCTATCCTCACCATACATATCCTCAACACCACCACCCACACCAGCCTTATCATTCATTTCAGGCGCAGATTCACCATTCCCATTTTCCCCCATTTTATATTCTACTCTTGCTCTGATATTCTTGTCTCCTCTTCGCCCCTTTCCAGACACACCACCAGCCTTTCTCTGCCAAGGACAGAAACTGGAAAAACAACACCACCACCAACGCAAAACAGGAAAAAAAAATAATAATAACGTTAGCCCTCAAAGCAGAAGCTGTCAAAACAATCGTTTCTAGTATTTTCTTGTCTCTTTTTCTCTCAGAAACAACAAAAAACAAGAATAACCCTGAAAAGAAAAATGCATAAAGAGTCAAGAAAGATATCAAGACAATCGTTTCTTGTATTTTCTTGTCTCTTTTTCTCGCAAAAACAACAAAAAACAAGAACAACCCATAAAAGAAAAATGCATAAACGCACTTGTTGCCTAGGGAAACAAAAAACTATATGCACTTACCTTATATAAAAACTAGTATTTTTTAGTCTAGATTGTTGACAAGATCACACTTTTTTTTAGTATGTCATGCGTTGTAAATGTGTGTAAATAAAGTGAAAAGAGAGAAGAAAGTGATGATGGTAGCAGAATGCTGGGTGGGTTGAATAAGAAACATAGTGAAAGCAACGTGTGGACAAAGCTATATACATGATGTAATAGGCTGTGAATGTTTTCTCCGAATAAGCAGTGGAGAGACAGAGAAAGCAGGAGTGGTTTACACACTTTTGTGTGTAGCAGCACACAGACAGAGAGAGAGTCGGATCGATGAATCAATGGTTGTTGGCCGTTACAAAATGTAGCTGCCTGTTTGAAGTTTTCTTTTCTTGCATGCATTTTTCCCTCTCTCTGTTACTTCGTGTCTCTTGACACGTGTGCCTTTCTTATATGTCCTTTGATACATGCATTTTTTTAACCCAAAAAAAAAAATTCGCGGAGTCAAGAATAACATTAAAATACCCCATATCCTTGTGGTTTATCAAAAATGAATCGGACCTACAGTCCATGATACATCAAATTTCTCTGGCGTTAAAAATTTTGTTATCTTTAATTATAAATTTTTTGTACCCAAATTATTTTTTTTTTCTATTCAAGACTATCCAAACTTTTTTTTTTCACTTTTACAAAAGAAACATTGTTAAAAATTTTAAATTCTCAACCTCAAAGTAAAACAATAAATACTTTAATTAACTAAACTATAAACAATTTATTTTTGTAGCCTATTACTATAAAATAAACGAGCACAAAAGATTGTAGTTAGTCTCTAAATATATTTATTTTATGATAATAGGTTACATAATATAAATACATTATAAGCATCAGATCGAAATACTCACATGCCAAAACAAGCCAAACCACACAAAAATTTAACCCAAAAAAAGATTAGAAATTTAAATTACGTATAAAACCAATTAGAGGGAAAATAAAATAGAAAGAATCCAGAAACGAAGCAAACCTAATTGCTTTCAGAGACTAAAAATCCTTTGTACTTGACGGTCTCGTCCGGAGTGAAAAGTAAAGAGAAAAACGAGAACTAGCATATGTAATTAATTTATTTTATCGTAATAGATTAAAAAATAAATTATTTATAACATAGTTGGGTAGACACTTTATTGTTTTAATTTGAGGTTGATAGTTCAAATTCTCTTAGCAACATTTTTTCGTAAAAGAAAGAAAAATAGTTTGAATAATTTTGAACCAAAAAAATTAATGTGGGCACAAAAAAAAAACCTAAAGTTAAATATAACAGAATTTTTAATAGCGGAGAAGTCTGCTGCATTTTGCATGGACTATAAGGGGATCATGAGAGACTTTTTAGACTACAAAGAATCTAATACACTTTTAATGGACTACAGGAAAATCTAGTACATTTCATATAATAAGAGAATATGAGTTTATATTCAAAAACCTTTAATTACAGTGAGTCGATATTCAATTACTCTACTATACCTAAGGCAAATGCATTACTATTTTAGGTCCTCCAACCTCTATATTACATTTATAATGCTTCATTGATAAAATCGTTTCCATTTTATGGTGGTCCCATTAGCATGGGTCATGCATTTGTAAAAAGAATATGTTTTTATATTTAATTACAAATGGAAAAACTTAACTAAGTTTAGAATGGAAGGATGTAGAGATAATTGTCGAATAGCAAAAAGATATACCTTGATTTTCTCAAGATTTAAAAAGTGAGCTTGGCATTACATTGCCAAAAATCTTTCTTCTTTTCTAAAATTAGAAAACGCTTGAACAGTAAATTCCTTTTGGCTTTCTAAATATTGCGAGGAATTTTCACATTTATTAACTAAACACATGCCTTAGGCAAGCCTAAAAGTGAGACAAAATTATCGCACTGTATGTAGACATATTACCAAGTGGCAGCAAGACTTAAATCAATAATTATTCTGCACATAGACATACATGTCATATATATTTAATAACCACTTTATGGTAATAGGGACTATCTACCTATCTATTTATTTCTTGAATGAAAAAGCAGATACTTTGTACACAAATAAAAGTACACTAATATTCCTATCAAAAATTTCAAGTCACAGAACAAATGCAATCCAAATAATTAATAGCATACTGCATGTACATACATAACTTATCTACAGTTATATACGACAAATACAAATCACTTTTTATTCTAAAAACTACTAAAAAAAGTTAGACGGATCATAAAAAGATCACTAGAGTTCGATCCGAATCATACCTCATGATTGCTTAGCAAAAGTAGGTTGGTAAAAATTGAGTAGGAAGATGGTTGAGCTTTGATCGACACTTGAACTAAATCGAGAACCTTTCTTGTACTTGAATATATATGCCAATGTCAAATAACTCTGCGCCTTTTATACTGCAGGCTTGCAAGCATAACTCTTAATTAAAATTAAAAGGGAGGTTTCTTTATGCTAAACGAGTACATTACTTAAAGTATATATCCTCCTTTTCACTTTATTCTTTTCCAATTTTGTTCATTCAATTGAGATGCTGCGGTAGTTTAACACAAGAATAAGCATAAAGAGAGCGAGAAATAATAATTTTATAGAAAAGATTCCTAAATTATAAGATTTTCTTTTTACTAATTTAACATTCATGCTTTGTCATGGCATCACACGATGCCTTCACCAGCCTTCAAGCAAGGATCGATATAATTAACAATGGAAGACTCTTAAAAGGAGAAGAAGAACATGGAAGACTTAAAATTCATGCTTTCTCATGTATTATTTTCGTCTTAAATAACTTAAAGATACAAATATAATAGCTATAGATCATAAACTAATAATTAATCATGCTTAAAATGTGCCAATAATTAATAAATTTGGCTAAGCATTTCCAACGCCAAAGTAATTAAGACCCTACAAGCATTCTCCTTAAGAAAGGATGTAACATTCATGCATTCGCAACATGGGCAAATTAGAGAAACATCAGATACTACTCATTTTTTATCCCTCATTTATCATCTCATACATGTATATATTTAGTTAACATGTTAAAAAAACAGAAAAAAATAAAATAACGTATTAAGGAAGTATCCCAGCTATGCACACGCAAAGTTGTGATTTGTGTGACATTGTTTTCTTTTCTATATTTTTTCTTTTTTCTTTTTTTCTTTGGGGGGGGGGGGCCGGGGGCGCAAAATGTAACATTATTTTCTCACTAACTTTATTGCAATAATAATGCAGCGTGCTAGCTATGTTTTCAATTGTCCTGTGGAATTAATAAGCGCGTCTGAACTCATAATTATTTGGTGGCTAAATGAATAGTCCGTTGATTTTTTGCTAAAGAATAAAGATTTTAATGAATAGCTGAATCCATTAAGAGGGTGCTTAGTTTTACTTATTTGGTACCTATAAGTACTTATAAACACCTAAAATAAGTACAATCAAATAGCCTCTAAATTCGTGTATTATTGTGAATGTTGCGTTTTGAGTGCGACAGACCTGGGCCACATAAGGAAATAAGGCTCGTTTGCATTGGTTTTCTAAAAATATATTTTTTTTCCTTTAATTCTAGAAGAATAAATTTTTTTTTGAGAAATTAAAATTTTGGCTTATGAAAAGATCAACTTTTTTTCGGAGTTTTATTTTTTTAAATTAAGTCAAATACTTATTCTAAAAAATATGTAACTTTTTAGAAAAAATACTTTTTTATAAAAAAAATTAAAAACTAATCCAAATAAGCCCCGAATAAAGTTTTAAACCTTTAAAAGTCTTTAAATGTGAAAGTTGTTACTAGCTGGGGTTTGTTAAGGGAAAATATGCATTTGACTGTTATCAATTAATTGCAATTTATCCTTAGTGGGTGGCTTAGTTAGCTAATTAAGAGGCCGGTATATCACGACTTGACATTAATTGAAATCTAACTCCATGGGATTGGATAAAGGTGAATATCGTTCGGTTACTAACCAATAATTGAAACTGAATAGAACTGGAAGAACTTAAATTTAATTAGTTAGTTTAAAGAAATACATTGGTAAGTAGTAGAATAAGGAAAATTTGATAGGGTTAAACAAAAGAGAAAGAAAAGATAGAAAAAATAAAACATTAATTGAGAAAGAGAAAAGGGAAATAAAAAAGAGAGAAAAGGAAATTAAAGAAAAAAGGAGAGAAAAAACAAACAGAAAAAGGAGGGAGAAAGAATTGTCTAGTTGGCAAGTCAATTAGGAGGTGATAATAGAGTGGTGAAAATAAAGTAATATTTAGCATTCTCTAAAAAAGTAATGGAGTAACGCATTATAGAAAAGATTTCTAATGGGTTAATGTGAAACCGATGATGAGCAAAGATGGTGAACTACAAATTCTGAGTGTGTGTTGTAGAGTTTAATCTACAATTAAGGTCTCAGAGTTACCGGGCTTAGACCCCTTTGGTTATGGTGGGAGTGTGGCACCAAAGTTTTAGAGAGGAAGGTAGGATAGATGATTGTTTGCAACCCCAACCCGCCGCCCTCCGCCCCCCAAACCCAAAAAAAAAAAGAAGAAGGTCAGCTAGCTTACTTTTGGGGCACGATTTACTTAATCGTGGGAAGATTCATATTGCTTGATCATAGGGCTCTGATTACCTCATGTTTAAGGCCTGATTATATAATTATGCCTGACTTTCCCCTATAGAAGTTCTTACCCATTATACCGATTCGGCCTAGTCAGCAAGGCCCATCGCATGGTCCATCGTGGGTCACTGTGGCCCAAGAGCACTTGAGCCCATTTTGGGCTCGACATGTGTATATATGGTGCTGCAAAGTTTGAACTTTTTTTTTTCTTTTTTTGATTATATGAGGGGTTCCTCTGTAAAGTTTGAGCCATTTGAGGTGAACACAATGTAAATATTGAATCTTTTCATCTTAGATGGGCTAAACGATTAGAAATTTTCTGGGAATTTCATTCTTTTTTCTGCGATTTTGGTGGAAATTAGAATTGAATTCTTCTGGAATTAGATTCAGTGGAAATATATTGGTAAAGACAAAGATATCTTCAGGGATAAATATGGTGATGACAGTGATAGAATTTGCATTGAGTATCATGTTCATATACATAAAACAAAGTTGAATGGCATGTGATTTGATAAGGTCAAGATGGCTTGTACTCTCTCTATATATATATATTTTAAAAAGAATTTTATACTCTAATTCTTTTAGTTATTTAATTTTTTAAAAGTACTTTTAGGTTTTGTTATGCTTTTTTGGTGTAAAGTAAAAAATGGTCAAACATATCGAAACTATAAAAAGTTTTGCGGTAGTTGGACAGTTGATAATTATGAAAGAGAAAAAAAGAATGACAAAGCTATTCAATAAGCGTAAGAGAAATGATTTGTGGCCCAAAAAAATTAGCCGAAAATGAACAAAAGGACTGATCTGTAATTTACTATATCTTTTGATATATTTATCCTTATTGAATATGTGGCCAATAATTATTTCCCTTTCTGAATATCTGGTGCTAAATTTCGAGCAGCTGGTTTATGATTCCACTTGTGTGCCGCTATAGTTATTAAAGATTATCCAAAATTTGAAGAACCATGTTGACTAGAATCATTATTCGTAAGCATATGGTTTTTCCCCCGCTTAAATCATAGCATATCAGGACTATGTCCCAGAAAAAACACCAGCATGTTTTCTAATATCCAACTTTTCTCTTTCCAAGAACGTTAGACATGGAAAACAGAGGGAACCAGAAGTTCTCAAATAATTATAATCTGGATTGTGCCCGTAAAGCAAAAATTATTAGAGATTTGAAATATATAATTTGGTATGTCTCTTACCTATAGTATGAATGGTTTATGGATTAATTCTTGTTAAATGCATGTTGTAATCGACTTTTGACCTCTTTTAAAATGAAAAAAAGAAAAATACAGTACTTTAGATGGCAACTGATTGATCAAATTAATATGGTATTTTGGGTAGCTTTTGAAGGAACCATGGACTCAGTCGATGTAGAAAAAGAAGATGCCACGGAGATCCGGAAAAGGTGGAGAAAGATAATAGGATTTTTTTTATTAAGTCGCAATTTTTTTATTAAATCGCAACCCGAACTACCGATGCTATGTAATTAAGGAAACTATTTGCCCATGAATATTTTACGTGTATTGCATAGAGAGAATAGGAATATATATATATACATGAGCTAATTTTTAATCTCATACAAAGTGGTAACAACTCTCAAGTACATCTTGGCTTACTTATCTATCTAACAGTAACAAGAAATTTCATTGGAAAAACAAAAAGAAATGAAAGATAAAAAAATGAAAAAAGTTTTGAAGTTAGATTTTGTTGCTCCTTGAATTCTTTTGCCACGCAGGTAAACCTTGTTCCGTGATTTTATTATATATATATAACATATTATTTCGTTTGGAATAAGTAACTCAAAAAAGAAATGATATGAAATTCCAAACTCGCCTTAAGAACTATGGCAACTTATTTTTGGTGTGACAATTAAACCATAAAAAAATTTTTTCAAAGAAAATATAAATAATTTATTTTTTGAGAGTGTGTGCATTTTTAGTGTATGTTTACCTTTAATGTATTTTTTTAAATTGGAGATCTCCATTCCCCAATGAGTTTTGTCCAATTTTCCCATTATTCAAATTATATTCCCCATTGGGGAATTGTGCAAAAATTGGTGAAAATTTTTTTCTCCAAAATTATTTTAGAAAAACAATAATACTTTATTTTAGAATGAATAATCTCCAATGACCCCTAATTTATAGGTAATAATTTTCAGAAATTAAATACCATGAAATAACTCTATATTGATGGCAAAATTCTCTATGTTATACGCTGTTCGATCTAAGAACGCATCATCCAGACCATGAATATAACCAGAAGTAAATCCATCCAAAGGATCAAGCACATAATCCCATATAATTTGGATGGCAATATTGAGATTGTTGCCCTCCACACTTTAGTTCTGATAAGGTATAGTTGATTACGTATTTACATTATTTGTTGTGATATATTTTTTAGACTCTTGTATAGCTAAAATACTTGTACTTAACATATGTGACAATTGTACCATAAAAGATTGTAAATTCTCATGGAAAATATACATAACATATTTTCTCTAACTTGGTATTAGCTTTTTCTTGACTCACGTCACCAAAATCGATCCTATCCTTTTGCTGCAATTTTCTTATTTCTTTATCGTCTTCTATCCTTTTCTGTAATTTTTCCTTCACTGCTTCTCTCTTGCCATCCCAAAAGTCTTACTCTCCCACCCTATAACATCAAGTCTTTTGTCACTATCTTGACAATACAAATTTTCTCACCTGGAAATCACAAAGTTCAAAACTTTCTTCATTTTAATGACTTAAAAAAAGTTTGTTGATGGCTCATTCCCGAAACCAGAAAACGAGGCACCGACCTTCTTCATGAAAATTGCAAATTGGGAACGCTTTAACAGCTTTGTGCTCTCATGTCTTACGGCAACATTGTCTGAATCTTCTGCCCACCAAGCACTCGGTTATACTAATGCTAAAGATCTCTGGGATGCTCTTGAAGAATCGTTTCTTCAGCAATCTCTTGCTCGTAAGTCACCGCTCCGTTCTCAGTTGCGCACCCTTAAGAAGAACTCTCTCAGCGTTACTGAGTATTCTGGACAATTTCATTTTTTGGCCTCTTCTCTTGCTGCGATTGGTGACCCTGTTTTCGATAATGAGATGTTGCTTATAACTTTGGATGGTCTTCCATTATCATATCACCCATTCATCACTTCTATTGAAAATTTGAAGAAGCCTCCATTTTTTGTAAAATTGAAAACGAAAGTGCTTGCCTATGAAGAACGACTCCTACAGGATGTTGGTGATGAATATCAGTCTCCCACTAAAAGTGCTACAACCTTTTTTGCTCCAAGTATGCTCTCTCATGCGCCACATCAACAGTCAGCTTCAACAACCTCCAATATGTCGTCTACCTCTGATTTGACACAACAGTCCCGATCAGGTGGCTCTATGGTTCATGTCTCCTCCCCTGTTCAGCCCAGCCCCCGCTCTAACACCAATTCTTGTGGTCAAGGATCACGCTACAAAGGCAAATGTCAAATGTCAAGTTTATGTTGGTAATGGTAATTCCCTCCCTATTGCTCATTCTGTTAGATCTTTGATTTCTAGTCCCACTCGTTCTTTTTGCTTAATAATATTTTGCATGTCCCAAACCTTACACATAATCCACTTTCTGTTTATCGATTCACCAATGACTCACTTGAATTCTTTCCCTCTAAATGTCTTGTCAAGGACCTGTGTACCGGGACCCCTCTCATACATTGAATCCGATCTCTACATTTTTCCCGAGTCTGTCTCTGCTCCAGTTCATGCTTTTGCGGCTTCAAAAATTTCTGATTCGCTGTGGCAAAATCGATTGGGACACCCTTCTAAGGCTGTTCTTGACTCACTTCGCAAATTGCAAAATTTAGATTTTTCAGACTTCTTATCATCTTCAAATAAACTATGTACTGCTTGTCCGTTAGGGAAAAGTCATAGATTGCCTTTTAATCCCTCCAATCATGTATCTCAGTTTCCTTTAAAGTTAGTGCACGGTGATATATGGGACCCTGCACCAGTTAATTCTTTTTCTGATTATCGCTACTTTATATTATTCATTGATAATTATACTCGATTTACTTGGCTATATCCTATTAAAAATAAAAGTGATGCTATTTCCTATTTTCAATTCTTTAAGTCTCTAGTTGAAAATCTTTTGAACTACAAAATTATGACCTTTTAATGTGATGGAGCCAACGAACTCACGAAAGGCAATTTTGCAAAATTCATTCATGATAATGGCATCCAATTTCACATTTCTTGTCCTTATACTCCTGAACAAAATGGCATCAGTGAGCGAAAAATTAGACATTACAGAAATGGGAACTTTCAGTCGGGTATGCCTGAACAATTTTGGGTAGAGGCTTTTCTTACTGTTGTTTATCTCATAAATCATTTGCCTACTCCCACTTTGCAAAATCAAACACCTTATCACCTGTTATATCACAAATCTCCAAATTATTCCTTCTTACGGGCATGCGGGTGTCAATGCTTTCCTTATCTTGGACCATACAAGTAAGATAAGTTAAGTCCAAAATCTACACCTTGCATTTTTCTAGGTTATAGTGATAGTCATAAAGGATATAGGTTCTACTCTCTAGATTAGCAACGGGTTTATATCTCTAGTCACGTTGTTTTTGATGAAACTACCTTTCCATTTCTCTTCATTTCTGCCCCTTCGTCAAATTTTTGGTTTAGTTATAATTCATTGTCTCCATCTCGTGCACCGCTATCCTCTTCGTTATCAATTTTTCCAAAATCTCTTTCTTCCCAGCAACCTCTCCCACACAATTCTATTTCCATGCCATCTCCTGTGGCCTCATTGCAATCACATCACAGCCTTCTCTAGAGTTCCACGTGCCAGCCTTCCTTTCTCATAATGTCCTAATCCCTCAAACACAGTCCCATTCTCATCCTAGATTAGATGTGAGAAGTCTAAATCCTACTAACAATTCTCATTCTGTGTAAGAACAAACTCATGTGCTAAATACACCTACTTCTCCTCAAGTTCGTGCCACTCATTCCTCTGCGACAACGTACCCACTAGAATTAGATGCCCCCTCCAATTCCATCACTTCAAATGCAACTCTTGAGCACTCACATTATTCATCTACTATATCCATGCACCCCATGACCGCCCGTACCCGTGATAATACAAGAAAACCAAAATAGTGGACTGATTATGTGGCCTTGCGAAGTGGGCTGTTAGATGCTAGTGTGTCTTGTTTCTCTGTTGAACCTATTTGTTTCACCGAACCAAACAAATACGTTGAGTGGCGTGATGCAATGGTTTCTGAATACAACGCCTTAATTGCAAATGGGAGTTGGGTTTTAGTTCCGAAACCTAACTCTGCAAATGTGGTTGGTTGCAAATGGGTGTTCCGAATCAAAAAGAAGTCTGATGGCACTATCGAGCGCTACAAAGCTAGGTTGATTGCTAAGGGATATAATTAGGAAGAAGGTATAGATTATTCGGAGATGTTCAGTCCTGTGGTCAAACCAACAACAATCCGAGTCGTTCTATCTCTTGTCAATTTCAAAAGGGTGGTCTATTAGACAGCTTGACGTTAATAATGCCTTTGTGCATGGGCTGCTTGACGAAGAAGTGTAAATGCACAACCATCGGGTTTTCAAGATTTGGCATATCCAAACCATGTCTGTAGATTACAAAAAGCTCTGTATAGACTCTAGCAAGGTCTAAGGGCTTGGTTCTCGAGATTGAGTGGTTGTCTGAATTCTTTAGGATTTAAGGCTACTGCATTTGATACATCTCTGTTCATCTTTGTTTGGGACACAGTTGTTATTCTTATCCTTGTTTATGTTGATGATATCATTATCACTGGGAGCAGCTCTGATGCTATTCCTTCTATTAGCTCACATCTGAATCGCCAATTTGCTCTGAAAGATCTTGGCACACTATCTTGTTTTCTTGGTATTCATGTCTCCCACTTGGACTCTGGTTTGGTATTGCCTCAGGAAAAATATGTCTCAGGGTTGTTAGATCATGCAAAGATGGAAGGTGCTAAAATTGTTTCTTCTCCTATTTCTCTGAACACCCAGCTATCTTAGCATCTTGATGACCCTTTTCCTGATGTTGCTCTCTATAGAAGTATTGTCGGTGCCCCTTCAGTAAGGTTTGTCAATTTCTTCAGCAACCTACTGAGCTTCATTGAGCAGTTGTGAAATGAATATTAAGGTTTCTTAAAGGTACTCAGTCATTAGGCCTGCATGTTCGACCCTCATCAGACTTCACACTCCATGCTTATTCACATTCTGATTGGGCTGGTTGCCCAGATAACAGGCGCAGCACGCATGGATGTTGCATTTTCATGGCAGAAATCTCGTCCTGTGGTCAACAAAGAATCAAACAACAACGGCTCCCTCCAGTAATGAAGTCGAATACCGAGCCATTGCGTATGCCACTACCGAGGTTTGTTGGCTTCAGTCTTTACTTAATGAGTTACGTGTTCTGCCACCAATACACTGGTATGATAACATTGGTGCTATATACTTAACTGTCAATCCTGTGTTCCACGTTCAAACAAAACATATAGAGGTAGATGTCCACTTCGTGCGCGAAAAAGTGGAATCCCATCAACTTTGTGTCTGCTTCGTTTCTTCAGTGGATCAATTAGCTGATATTATGACAAAAGGGCTATCTGTTACTTGGTTTAAGCTTTTATGTGACAAGCTCAACCTCACTCATTCGGCTTCACTTGTAGAGACATGATAAGATATAGTTGATTACGTATTTAAATTATTTGTCGTAACCTATTTTTTAGACTCTTGTCTAATTAGAATACTTGTACTTTTCACATGTGACAATTGTACTATAAAAGATTGTAAATTCCCAATGAAAAATATACAGAAAATATTTTCTCTAACTAGTTCCTTGGTTAGTCTCCACAATTTCATAGGTCTAAGCGTTTCTTTGGATCTATTGCCGCCGAACTTTTGCCTTTCCCACCTGACATAAGTCCTGTTAACATCAAATGGTTCGGCTATCGTGTTGGTGATGTGACGAACTAGGCCAACACGGCTTGGAATTCTTTCGGCACAGGAAGATAAGAGTAACGGGAAAGATTTTGCAAGCGGTGCAAAAATCCGCAAAGTAAGGCCACACTTGATCTGGTCCCATACCACGCACCTCTTTACCGACTTTGCCTCCCCATTGTGGCTGTTGTGCAGTTGCAGTGACAGCATGACCTATAATTAGAAGAAGAAAAAGCGTTTCCATGAGTGAGGGCGCTGCCAGAAAGAAATTAAATGGGAGAGAGAGAGAGAGAGAGAGAGAGAGAGAGAGGAACAATTTTGTTGTGAAAGGTCAGCTTAAGTTCAACTGATTTATGTACAGGAGTGGTGATAACTAATTCAGAGTTAGCCAAGTTTGGGTTCGTCTTTCTCAGATAAACGGACTCCTTCTGCATGTAAAGTCAATAATACGGATCATTTTATTAATTATCTAAAGTGAGACAATAAATTTTTCATGCATGGAGACTGGAGACCGGAGACTTGAGGCACACGTATGTGCACACGTAAGTTAAACACAATAAATAAATAAATATTAACGTTTTAGATGCGATAGTAACTCTATCCTTAATTTGAATCATTTTCAACGGTATTCATGCAAAAAAAATTCTATGACAAATGGTTACCATAAAAGTGTTATTGTTTTTTTTTTAATTTTACTTTTTACAAGGTGAAGAAAGTCGTGACGTTTAAAGTCTTCTCTAACAAAAGCAATCCATTTCGGGGAAAAAGATTTTGAAAATGTAGAATCGATGTCGAGAAAGTGGTCCAGATATGTGGATATTCACAAACGTGGATAAATGAAAAACTATAATACAAGCACTATCACAATTTTTTTTTATCTATATATTGTAAAACTCAAAAGTATTAGTAATTAAAAAATTGATTATTATAAATGACTTTTGATTTTATGAGAAATTAAGCTAGTTACATAACGATCACACTAAATATAACAACCCGTAAGTCTTTTTCAAGTATCTAGATCAAATGGGCTGTATGCAGTATCCTCTGCAATGAAGAACCCAGTAAGCAGCTATTTCTACAAAGTTGATTAATCAATTTGCGTTTCTAATTGCATTCACGATAAATATACTTGTCGGTCATAAATAAAAATAAAAATTGGAGTCATCTTAATCACAAGATGTGTTGTAACTTGTATATTCAACCGTACGACTCGACGCAGACCACGCATGTCAATGTTTACAACTGACCCAGATGCCCATTCGCCATCGTTGTTACGTAGCAAACCACGCCTTTGACCCTTCATGCACCCATCAGTATTACTTTTCCAACAATGCACATAAAAACGCATGGCTTTAATTCCCAAAAGCATTGAGCAAATTCTCCCGAGGTGTTTTATAGAAGTCGATCTTTTTTCACTAGACATGGATTCTCTCTTATTTTTTTTATTTTTTTGGATCAATTATAGAAAGTTGGAAAAAAATTTTATACGAAACATGTTAAATTTATGAATATAAAAGTACATGCAATTGAAAACTTTAAGGGAAAAAAATTAACCATTTATTTCCACAGAATGCATGTTTTCACTTCAGGATTTCGCATAGGATATTTGTTAATAATTTGTTGTTCTTCCTTTCCTTTGTTTTTTGAACCGTAACTTATTGGAAATTAAGATAAAGTCTTGTTCTTTTATAAAAGGCCAAAAAGAATAGTTATATTTTTTTAGAATAGTTATGCCTTTTTAGAGATAAGAGAGGGAATCAATCAAAATTTTTTATTTAGTCATAGGTCTATCCATTACAAACCTAATAACTATAAGCCAATACTTAATCTATCATCTCAAATAAATTGTATAGTCTAATATTCTTACGTAGGAGGGATAATCTCCATACATTAGATAAAATGAAATTAATCTAGACTCTTTATCTCAAAATCCAAATTCTTTATCTGTTTTGCTTTTTATTTTGAAATAAAGGGCCTAGACTAATTTCATTTTATTTGAAAAGTTGAGATTGTCTCCCTATACATTGAAGAAAATAAAAATAAGGGAGAATTATTTTCAGTGTTTTCACTAAGGTCATACCAATTTGCAAAATGTTGATGCCTAGTGGAAAAAATTATTTAGATAGAGTAAAAATATTCTTCTATTTCAAAAATTAGTCATAATGTAATGCTTGTAAAAAATTTAGTGCCTGAACGACTTATGCGCTATCAATGAATTTCCTTGGTTACGTATGCATGTTAATTTGCTATTTGTTGTTTTTTTTTTTGGGTCAAATGCGCGTTTGCTATTAGATCATATAATATTACAATGTTCTTACCTGCCATGTTCTTGAGTCAAAGGTTGTCATGATATTCAGCTTGATTCACCTTCTGGATCAGGACGTCGAAAAATTTATTGGTGGGTCTGTCTAGATTAAGATTATCTTATATTAGTAATTCTTTCATAATTATTAGTATTCGTCCTAATCCGGTCTATCTAACCTGCGGTGAGGCCTATGAGCAGAGAGTTAAAAAATTTCTTTATCGGGGAAATTTAATTAATAATTAGAAAAAGAGAGCTGTAAAAGAATTATTGTACTAATATATTATAAACAAATACCACGAGGACTAAGTACTCTAAAAATATTTAGAAATTATATTATTATTATTATTATTACTTTTAAAATACATTTCTCTCTATATAAATAACTAAGCATTGGTTGATCAAGGGTCTTTTCGGCAGATTTAACTGTTGGGGTGGTTGATAGCTGTTCGAGTAACTGATAGTTATTTGGCAAGCTAATAGCTGTTGTATTTTAGCTGTTAATTGATAGCTGTTTAGTTAGCTGATTAAATAAAATGTGTTCAGTAAAATTAGCTATTAAATTAACTGATGAATATAAAATAACGTAACAGGACATTAATACCTTGTTGTTGTTGTTATTATTGTTACTATTATTATTGTTATTGTTCTTGTTATTATTGTTATTATTTTTACTACGACTAGAGAAATAAGATAATATATTTCACAATTAGATACTTATTTTTTTATAATCATATTTTAATATTAATATAACTAATTTTTAATAAAACATTTGTCTCAATATTGTAAAAAATTAATTTTAATAAATGCAGAATTATTTTGTAAAAAACGGTACTAACACAACTTAATACTTTTTAGTAATGTAGATCATATTTATTAAAGGAAGGTAAAAATATAGAGATAGATTGGAGTAAAAGTAGAATTACCAAAAAAATGGAGAAAGGGTAGCTAAAAGGCTAAAATTTTTAGTTTTTGAGAAAAGTTAGTTGAAACGTTAAAAGTTCATTAAAAAGTTACTTGAAATATTAGTTTGCCAAACAACAATAATTTAAAAAAATAATATTTTAACTAGTCAAAATGTAAAAAGATATTATAATTACACAATTATAATATATGACGAATTATCGATTGACAATAAAATTTCGCGTGATTCTTCATACAGTCAATTAATCATGTTTAGTCACACAATATTCTCTAAAAAAAGTATCCATATACTTGCCCTTACAACATGAGGCTTGTTGGGCTTATCATGATATCTCATATCAATCAAGGTGATAAACATAATATCGATATTATTGAATCAATTATGGTCAAATTATTCTTCCTATGATCAGAAATGATAAAAAGAGAAAAAAAAAAGGGTATATTTGTATTGTATTAGAGGCTTCCGTAAATGACACCAAGGAATTGTTTATATAATTAATTGAATTGACACAATAATAAGCGAAATTGTATAATTGCCTATTTATTCAATAAATAAATACATAAATTATCATCCCAAAAGAATTACACGATAATTTGGCTTTTGGTGCTTACACTAACAACTTGAGGCATAAATTCTTGTATCGATTTGTGAAATTGTCTTGTAACACGAAACTTCATAAAAGTAGCGAAATTGGAAAAAAAAAAAAAAAAAGAAAAAAAAAAATTTGAAGCAAATATCAGAGCTGATCTGAAATTATATTACTTACATATATACCATTTAGATTGGGAAAAGAGATATAAATATGAAATTCCGAAGTCCAAAGCGAGTAAGAAATTATCGCAGCTTACTTGCAAGAAAAATTATTGCCAAATGAAGGGAAAATGAAAGGAAATAGTGCCATAATAAGATAGAAGATCATTAAAGGGGATTTATCACACAACGAGTCATTAAGAAAACATTATTTATATGAATCATTTTCTCTCGAAGATCACTGATTACATAACTTATACAAATAATACATATTTGAATTCTAGTTTCAGGTTCACGTGAAACTAAATTTCCATTTTCTTTTTATTAATCACAACCTCTTAGAAAGTGTCTTAGCAAACATAAAATATAGAATTTAGTCCCAATTATGCAACAGAGCGATAAAATATTATGAAATCAAACTAATTGGATGGTAAGATTCTCTATTTTACTCACTGCTCGATCAAACACTGCCATAATTAGACCATGAAGATATCCAGAAGTGTATCCTCCATAAGGTTCAACCAGGTACTCCCATATAATTTGGCATCCATACTTAGATGGCAATATTGTTATTGTTGCTTCGTACCTCGTACTTCCTTGATTATTTTCCATGATTTCATAGGATAAAGAGCGTTTAATTGCATCGATTGCCGTCAAGTTGTGCTTTTCCCATCTAACATAAGTCGTATTACTATCAAATGGTGATGCTACCGTGACTGCTATGTAGCGTTGTTGGTTAGCAAGACCTGGGACTCCTTTGATACAGTAAGATGTATCGAGAGGATAAATTTTATAAAGGTTGCAGAAATCCGCAAAGTAAGGCCACACTTGATCTGCTGGCAAACCACGCACCTCTCTACTGACTTTGCCTCGCCACAAAGGCTGTTGTTCAGTTGCCATGACAGCTTCAGGACCAACAAGTAGAAGAGGAAGAAAAAGAGTAATTGCCATGAAAGGGGAAAGGCCTTTTGGTACTTCCATGTTTGGGGGTTGTAGAGGAACCAATGAAGGAGACTAGAATGAGAGTATTAAATCAATATATTTTTTTATGAAAGGTTAACTTAAGATCAAGTGATATATGTATATATATAGGAGAGATGATCACTATTTCAGAGTTAGCCAAGTTTGGCTTCATTATTTTATTTGAGATAAGTCTAGCTGGATAAAGTTGCTAAGATATATATAGCAAACAAAAAGAGGTTGCTGTATACATGAAATGTTTGATTCAATGCCGCGACATGCTTCTTCAGCTTGACTGGTCAGCTCTGGCCACCGGATATAAATGTCGGAAAAGTTTTAGGTGGCGCTGGCGTTTTTTTTTTTAACCTTTTAGATAATTACTTTTTTTTTATTTTTAAAATACGACAATGAATTCCTTATCCTTGCAATTAGTTAAATTTTAATGTTAAATTTAGAAAACGTCAATAAATTAATATTATGTAATCGGTTAATTCCTCCGTAGATCCCTTAATTATGATATACGAGACATTTTGGTCTGTGAATTTTTAAACTGAGCTTTTTAATCTCTGCGCTATTAATTGTTAAGACAAAGTTAATCCTTTTAATTTAGCCATTTTCCATCCAAAAACTAACCATTTTCTTTTCCAGAAACTAATGAAAGATAAAATATAATTTAATTTTTCAATTTCATTAGATTTACTTTGTTTACTTGCTTTATGTGTAATTCTATATTTTGTATTATTATTTAAAAATTTGTTTTATAATGTAAACTAGTTAAGTTAATTTATTTGACTCCCCGTGCAACATACGGATAATTACACTAGTTATTAGCTAATTAGATAGACTACAGTGAGTACCATGCATCTTACCCCATAAAATATTTCATACAAATGGCCTTACATGTCATTATCCGAACAAGAATGTCACTTTGAGCCTATTTGGATTGACTTTTTTTTCAGGAAAAAGTATTTTTTTTCTTAAAAAAGTCACATTAAATTTGTAATAACTATTTAATTTGATTTTTAAAAAAGCTGAAATTCTGAAAAATCTCAAATGCAGTTTTTTCTAAAAGCTAGAATTTTCAAATTTTTAAAAAAAAATATTTTTCAAAAACTATTAAAAAAAACGATTTAAAAAAATTAATCCAAACGAGCCTTTTTTCATGTTGTTCAGCTTGACTTTTCTACGCCAGGGTGCGGCGGTCCATCAGAGGCGGCTTTTCTATTTTTTGGTGGCCGGGGTGGTGCAAGCCTGAGTTTTAAAAATTGAGGAGAAAGACAAATTGAGTTTGTCTTTCCCTAGTCCAGAAGCAATCCCGTTTGAATTTTGACCAACCAAGATTGGTCCACAAAATTTGATGAAGTACCTTTTAAAACGTACAGGGGAATAATTTGTCGAAAAGCAGTGCAGTTGATATGCTAGCTTAGTAAAATTCACTATAGAACACTTTTAAGTTTTTATGTATAATAATTTATGGCCGTGGAGCACATTAACGGCCTGTTTGAATTAACTTTTTTTTTAAAAAAAATAAATTATATTACTTTTACAATTATTACTTAATTTTGTTTTGAAAATAACTAAAACTCTTAATAGTTGTTTTCGAAAAACTTTGAAATCAGAAATTTTAACTTTTTAAAATTTTTTTTTTTTTAAATAGTTAAAAAAATACTTTTAAAAAAATCAATCCAGACAAGTCCTAAATTTATGAACAGAATTGAGTTATATTGCACTTGTGAAATAACAAGTACCCTCGTAAATGTGCAAGCATTTTAATTTGGATGAGGTCAGCTTGCTTCTCTTTGTCTTCGGCCAAAATAAAACTACTCAATGCTTTCAGTTGGATAGCTTCGAACTTGCTTCCAATGTCATCCTATTTTTAATTCTCTTTAATCACACAACACTAAATTTATTTGGACTATTTATTTCAAAATAAAAAAAGAAATATATTTGATAAAAAATTTAGATTTTAAAATTAATGGTCAAGATTAGTTTGATCTTATATAAATGATTGAGATTATTCCTCTTATATAAAAAGGAATAAAAAATAGGAGAGGATCCAATCTCAAATTCTAGACATCATATATTTGAAAATTGCTTACAAGTTATCAATAGAACAATTATCGTAAGGGCTCATTTGGTAACACTTTAAAAATTTTATAAATAAAAACAAGAATCATAAATGAAAAACTATCAACAGCAATTGAAAACAAAAACTACAAACACGTTTGGTTAAATTGTAGAATTTATAAACAAAAACTAATAGCCTATTTGGTTATTCATAATTTACAAACTGTTTTTATCTCATATTTTCTATTTTTAATTTTATATTAAATAGAGCATGAGAATATTTGAGATATTTTGTAAAAGAATAATGAGAATAAACTGGTTTACTTATTTCATAAAATTTATTAAAATATATTTTTAACTAAATAATATTAACTTTTTCTGAAAATTACTTTTAAAAACTAATTTATTTTCTTTAAGATGATATTTTCTAAAATTAATTTTAGTTATTTTGAGAAATTATTTTTATTTATTTTTTTGAAATTATTTTTTAAAGATAATTTTCATTTGTTAAAATTATTATTAAAATTTATTATATTTTTAATTTATTAAATTTATTCATTAAAAATAATTTCTTATTTAGAAATTAGGTTTTATAAATTAAATTTTATTTTTTAAATTACATTATAAAATTATTTTATTGAAATATTACACTTTAAAGATGATGCTGACTTTTTCAAAAATATATTTCTTTAAAAATAATTTGATATTTTAATAATATTTTTAAAATTTTAAAATTGTTTTTATAAATAAATTTTAAAATTTGAAAATATTTTTATAATAAATTTATTTTTCTAGAAAATATTTTTATAAATAATTCTTTGAAAATTAATTTTAAAAATAATTTTAATTTTAATAATTTATATTTTAAAATTTTTTTAATGAGTTCATATTAATTTTTAAAAAGATAATTTTATTAAGTGTTTTCTTACCAAAATATGCATAGAAGTTTTGAAACCCTGTTGCTACAACATGGAACAATTACTTTTTCTTGTTTATCAAAGTTATAAAAATTAATTGCTAATTTTGGTTTTTCCAGAAAACAAAAACATGAATAAATGAATTTTTTTTTAATTTTGATAAACAAAAATAGAAAACAAGAAAGAATGATGTTATCAAACGAGCCCAAAAATTTCAAACATCATATATTTGGAAATTGGTTAAATTACCAATAGAACAATATAATTATAGCAAAATCCCAAACATCATATATTTGAAAATTGCTTATTATATTAAAATTTCAAACATCGTACATTTGAAAATTGCTTATTACAGTAAAATGCCAAACATCATACATTTGAAAATTGCTTAAGTTAGCGGTAAAACAAATATAGTAAAACTCCAAACATCATATATGTGAAAATTGCTTACAAGTTAACAACATAACAATTATAGTAAAATTTCAAACATCATATATTTAAAAATTGCTTAAGTTATCAATAGAACAATTATAGTAAAATTCCAATATCATATATTTAAAGCTGCTTATTATAGTAAAGCTTCAAACATCATATATTTCAAAGGGGTAAAATACACCAAAACTCCCTACAGTCCATGAAAAGTGCATTGGATCCCCCTTCCTCCCACCCCCCTTGTCTAAAAAGGCCTTCATAATCCCCCTATAATCCATTAAAAACATTGGATCCCTGCAATTAAACAGCTCAACATCTTTCACTATAAAACTAAGTTTTTTTGTATATTACATTAACAAACCAAATATACCACAAATTTCAACTTTGATTTCACTTTCACTCGGAACAAAATTCTACCTTTTATTAAAAGCAACCTCTTAAAAACTACCTTGCCAAACAAATTAAAATTGAAAAAAAAAAAGAGAATTTAGTCCCAACAATTTTGCAAGAGACCGATAAATAATAATTTTGAAATATCACGAAATCAAGCTAATTGGATGGTAAGATTCTCTATTTTACTCATTGCCTGATCAAACACTGCCATAATTAGACTACGGAGATATCCAGAAGTGTATCCTCCATAAGGTTCAACCAGGTATTCCCATATAATTTGGCATCCATACTTAGATGGCAATATTGTTATACTTGCTTTGTACATGGCACTTCTTTGATTATTTTCCATGATTTCATAGGATAAATAGTGTTTAATTGGATCTATTGCTGTCAAGTTGTGCTTTTTCCCATCTAACAAAGTCGTATTACCATTAGATGGTGATCCTATCGTAACTCTTATGTAACGTTGTTGGCCAACACGACCTGAGATTCCTTTTGATACAGTAAGATGTACCGAGAGGATAAATTTTATAAAGGTTGCAGAAATCCGCAAAGTAAGGCCACACATCTGCTGGCAAACCGTGCACCTCTCTACTGACTTTGCCTCGCCACAAAGGCTGTTGTTCAGTTGCCATAACAGCTTCAAGTCCAACAAGTAGAAGAGGAAGAAAAAGAGTAATTGCCATGAAAGGGCAGAGGTTTTTTGCTACTTTCATTTTTGGGGTTGTAAAAGAACCAATGAAGGAGACTAGAATGAGAGAAATTAAATAATGCTGCTATAAAAGGTTAGCTTAAGATCAAGTGATATATATACAGGAGAAACTATCACTATTTCAGAGTTAGCAAGCTTGCCTTCATTGTTTTATTTCAGATAAGCTGAGCTGCATAAAATTGCTAAGAGACTTGAAGCAACAAAAGGAGGCTGCTGTATACATGAAACATTTGACTCGATGCTGCTACATGCTTCTTCAGCTTGATTGATCAGCTCTGGCAAGGATTGTGTTAAAAATGGCGAGCTTTCGCAAATTCGTTTAAAAAATGAAGTTGTTTTTAGAGTATTTAAAAAAATGGCATCATCGAATTTTGAAAATCCGAATTTCGATTTTGAAAACCCAAAATGCGTTATAGTTCACCGAAATCAGCGGCATTTGAAATGATATCAGTACCGCATGATGGCTTTGCCCAAAATTGGGTTTTGAAAATCCGAAATGAGTTTTGATTCCCCCAATTGGGAAACATGAGTCCCACGAAAGATCAAATTTGAAATTTGAATCAATATGCCGAATTTATGATTCAGTTTCCCATTTTAGATTTTCGTTGTTCGAAATTGGCATTCCATTTCAACTCCCAAAATTTCCTTTTTCTATGTCCCATTTCGAATTTCCGAAACCCATTTTTGATTTTTCGAAACACAAGGATGCTATATTTGAAAAGACTCTAAAAACAATGCTATTTTTTAAAAGAATTTACAAAATAGTGCCATTTTCGAAAAGAATGCCTTCGGGGCAACAGGATATGACGTCGAAAAAGTTATACGTGGCACCGGCGTTTTTAATTTTTTTTTTTTTAAAAGGTTAACCAGAGGTAAACTCTTTTCCCATTTGATCAGAGGCCCCATGACCAGGTGGGATATTAAACAGGGATGTGCATGAATGGCAGCCCTGCCAGGAAGAGGACCAACGGGTTTCGAAATCTAGCAGCAGCCCCCACAATATTTCAGTAGGGTACTGCTACCACACGGATTCGAAACCCGCGTTGTTGGAGTGTCTCCACCCCAGTCACCTGGCCACTTACCAACTCACCTATGCCCTGGGGCTGTTTTTAATTTTTTGCTTTCAAGGGAGGTGTAATTAGTCTCTACAAATCCCGTCTGAATTGTGACAACTAAAGATTCTTTGTTTTTTTTCTTTTATTCTTTTTAATTTTCTCCCTTGTCATTGACCAATAAGATTCGACAGACGCCTTTCTTGAAGAATAATGCAGCTGATATGCTACTACTAAAATTCCCTATAAAACACTTTTAAGTTTGGGTAGATGTGCCCACCGAAAAAATTCGGGTAAATGAGTGAGTTAGTCGCTTATTTTTAACATGTTTAATAATTAAATCTGTTATCTTCAAAATACCACAATTGAATTCCTTATCTTTGTAACTAGTGAAGTCTTTAGTCTTAAGTTCAAAAAATGTTAAAAACATAACATTTTCGAGTTGGTTGATTCCTTCATAGGTTCCTTAAGTAGGACATGCGATATATTTTGGTCTCTGAACTATTAAAGTGAATTTTTTGACTCTTAAACTATTAATTGTTGGACACAATTAACCTTTTGTATGCACTGCACTAAATCAACTTTTCCTTGGCATCAAATCACAAGTCAAGTGCACAATTCTCCTGTGCGTGAGCGAGGCACAGATCGAATCATCACCTCTTCATAATCTTTTAATCTAATGGCTCAGATCTTAGGTAATCCACCAGTAAGACATAATAAGATTTTTCTCCCCTTGATGATAATCCTTTTAGAACCATCCAATCGAGCTATCTCGCCTCCGTGGTCGTCGACCACCATGTACCGCCGGCCAATCAACTCGCTTCTGCAAGCTTGATGACGTCATCATCCACGGTGAATGTTAACGTCAGTCTAAGACCTCCATATGTCAGGAAATTGTCAACAGCTTCTCTTTTTACTTTTTTTTTTCCCCATGCCAAAATCTCGTCAATGTCCAAGCTTCGTATTTCGGGTCAATTCAACAGAACAATCACATGAAACAACAAATTTTTGTGTGTTTTCTCTCACACCCACACATCGCTCCCAGCCTCCAAACCATGATATAATACCACTTTCTTTGGAGTTTGGGCGTTAGAATGAAAATAAACAACAGATTAAGAAAGATAATAATGAATACACAATATTTAATGTAGTTTGCTCTTATACTTACGTCCACGAGCAGACAAGCAAATTCCACTATGAAACGAACAAATATGTCACAAAAAGAGCACTCAGGCTTCAGAGCCTCGCCTCTCACGTTTTCCTCTCTCAAGGTGTCGCTTTTCTCTCTCATGCTTTATTTTATTATCTCATACCTTATATAATACGCTAAACTACTATTTATAGAACATAAAAGAGGCTAATCCCTATAGGAGCAGGGCTCCAAATTTGGTCAGAACTAAGATTCCTAATGCTTATATTCTCCTGTGTGTGTGTGTATATATATATGTATGGATGTATGTATATTCATGTCTTCATATAATCATTATCATGGTCTATAATACTTATGTATTGTTAGATTTGACCTCCAACTTACAATTCTATTATTTGATCTAGTAGCTCTCTAACAGGAGCTTATGAGTTACTAACGACCAACATAATACTTTTCAAGTTCAAGTTTTTTTTTAGTTTTAATTTATTGTATTACCTTTTTATTTATAGAGTAACTACGTAAAAAGCTTTCGCGATCATCAACTCCAGCCACCATCGAGTTGTGCCAATGCTACCAAAAGTTTCTTCTTTACCTCATGCTCCGATTGGGGGTCCTTTCCATGAGATTTAAGGCCATCTTAGGTAATCCACTAGTAATGCGCCATTGGATCTCTTACACTGCATCTTCATAGCACTTCGTGCGATGCAAACATTTCAAGGTGCTTCTGCTCTCGACGGTGATCCTTTTGGAACTACTCAATCGAGCTGTTGCGCCTTTAATGGGTCGTTGACAACCGCGTACCACCAGCCAATCAACTAGCCTTTGTAAGCCTGATGACGTCAACGTCTACGGTGAACGTTGATGTCAGCCTAAGACCTCCAGATGTCAGCAAATTGTGGAGCAACTCCTCCTTTTTCTCGTTTTCCCTTGCCAAAATCCCGTCCATGTCCAATCTTCGTATTTTCGTGCTAATTCAACATAGCAATCTCACGGAACAACAAATTTTCGTGTGTTTTCTGTCGCACCCAGCCTCCAAAATTAGATCTAATACTAGTTTGTTGAGAATTTGGATCTTAGAACAAAGATAAACAACAAACAAAACAAACAAAGATAGCAATAAACACACAAGCTCAAGATCTCATCTCAAGGTCTCGCTCTCTCTCACGCTCTATCTAATTGTCTCACATATAATACAATAGGTTGAGTTAGTATTTATAAAATACAAGAAGAGACTAATCTCTGTAGAAACAAAACTTCTAATTTGGCCAGAACTAGGATTTCTAATGCTTAAATCTTTGATATACTAATTTCTCATATAATCATTATCATGTTCCATAACACTAATGTACTATTAGATTTGAACTTCAACTTACGATTCTATTATTTGATCTAGTAGGGTTAACAAAAGAACATATGAGTTATTGACGAATAACGTAACGTTTTTCAAGTTCAAGCTTTTCCTAGTTTTAATTTATGGTATTACCTTTTTATTCATAGAGGCATAGAGTAACTACAAGAAAGATGGAAATCGATTTGATGTCTTAATTAACATGTCGGCATCAGTCACAGACTAGTGATTCTTACATTCATACTTCCTTAAGAAAGTGTATTTAGCTGGGGGAAAAAAGCTACCACATGAAGAAGTAGATTGGTGAGAAAACGTTAGGAATAATTATATGATTGAAGAACTGAACTTATGCCAAAAGATACCCACAAGGATTGAAGAAGAGGTTGGAAGACTTTTATGGTATAATACTTCTTCTCCTATTCATTATATTTTATAAAATTTAATTGTCCTTGCATGTAAGTTAAGATTTTCAATGTAACTTTGTACTTGTCAAATTCAAGCCATATCTCATCTGTTAATATCTCTTTTAATTTTTTAATTTCATTTTACAATTTATTATTAACACGTTACTAATTTGTAATTTGATAGATAAGAATATCTTTTTATTGAGTTAGTCCTATCTTTTAAGTTAGTCTTTATTATTTTAAACGTCTAAATGAGTTTTATTATTTAGTAAAAAATCGTCAATGTAGTTGTTACATTATAACAATTAAGTACTTGGGTCATGGACAACCAGTGGCAAAACACTATAATTTCCATGACTACTACTAAATATTCAGCCAAAATTACTAAATTGACTTAACTGTATATGTGTTTGAATTGTAGCATGGAAAGAGAAGGACTAAAATGTATTTTTTCAATAAACATTAAGGAAGAAATTGAAAACTTTTACAAACATTAGAGATTAAAATGAACTTTCTACTAAAGATGTGAGGGACTCAAATAAAATACTGTAAAAAAATTTTAATAACATTCTAATATTACCTTCAAATACAATGCAAAATCAATAAAACTAATCAAAATTTTGACAATAGATACGCTTTAACAAATTGATATAAAGTTTAAATGGAATACCGTTAACAAAGTTAAATACTCTTTTCTTGATAGACAATTTGTTTGGCAAAAATATCGAAGATAGTTTTCTCAATTAAGTGACCTGTTGGTCTAATGAAAATACACTTAGTTTGCTAGTAAGTGAATGTGATCACTCACTTAGGAAATAAAAGAATAATAAGTGGGCAAAAGTATTCTTGGACATTACGAAAAAACAATACTTCATATTTGCATATACAGTACAACAGTAAACAGAAAAGCCAATAAAAGTACTTATTCTGCAAACACTTTTATTTCCCAAGCACCACACGCTCCGGACAAGCAAAACGCTGGACACAATTTAACTTAACATGTTTTGAAAAATAAATAAACAATAATAATAAAATAAATAAATAAATAAATAAATAAATAACCAATATAGTAATAAATAATACACATTTACAGTACACGCCGCAAACAAAAAGAATCAGCAGACAACAGGGAGAGGTGAGCTTGGAAAGGCGCCTGAACCCATTTCATAAATCGATCAAAACCTGAAAAAGAAAAAAAATGCTTCTTCTGTAAACCCTTTTTATTTCTCTGTTTGTTTGTTGTTTTTGGCTTTTAGATTAAGCTCTTTCAAGATTAGACTTCGAAGACTTTTTCTAGGGGCTATTTGGCTTTTGTGACACCTTCTAATGGATCTTAGACCAAGAAAGAGAGAGCCTTTCTCTGGCTTTACCAAAGCTGAGGTCTTTCTTTCTTTTTTTTTTTTTTTTCTCTCTCTCTTTCATTTTATGTTTCTTGCAAAATTTACTATCTGGGTTTTGATTAATCTTCTAAGATGATGCTAAAAAGCTGAATTTATTTGCTATTTTTTGCTTAATTTACATCTGGGTGTTTGCAAATTTGCATGTGTGTGTGTATATATATATATATATATATATATATATATGTATGCATAGGCGTACGTTCTTTTCTTTTCTTTCCTTTCTTTTCTTTTGCCCCTTCTGTATCTACATTTCTGGAATTTGTGCTTTGAGTTGTGAGAATGGTCTCTTGAAAAATGTGAAGTGATACCTGCTGAACGATGCTCTTCAGAGTTCGCCCAACACATCGCTGGACCTCGTATAGTGGGAATTTTGTAAATTGAAATGACCTTTATTTGTATTTCTGTAGTTCATTATGTTTACTTGTTTGTGAATATGATATGAGGCATTTCTCAGGAAATTTTGAGTGTTTGGCATTGCTTATTTGGTGCTTATAAGCACCTAAATTATAAAAAGTACGTGAGAGGTGCTTTTTTTTAGGTGTTTATAAGGACCTAAAATAAGCAAAGCCGAACACCCTTAAGTCCGAGGACTTTGATGAGCAAAGGATGCAAATGTGAATTTGCATCACTAATTGCAAGCATTATTGATCTTAGCTTATGAGATTTTACGGCATTGAGTTAAAAAATGTTCTGAAAATTCTAGACTTTAATGCACTTTATGGGTCCTTGCTTTTAAGGTAGTGTGGTTTTCTGGATTGGACTTTCTGGTATACGGTGATATTTTGATAATATACCGTATCGCCCATGTAGGGAGTAACGCAGACCAGGCTTGTTTGATAATTCTGAAATTTCACTCCAGTTTTTGAAAATGAGTAATTAGCCTTTGATGTGGAATTCCTTGAGATGATAAACATAAGGTATTTATATGATCTGGATAATTCACAAGTTATGATTGTAATAGCGCTGGAAATGCAAGTATATTCTACTATTTACTGAATGTGGAAGGTCGTATGTTTATTTTTACATTTGTTAAAATTTTCATACCTTAGTGGTTAACACTCTTTTGATTTGTATTTGTTCTCTGTTTGAAACAATTCATTGGTTTAACGTTGTGAGCCCTTTGATTGTAGTTTCTAAATAACTTGGCATGATCATAAATATGTGGTATGTCTAATTGAGATACATAAATTGATTTCAGCTTTTGATGGAGTGATCTGTATCATGGTTTGTACATCGTGTGGCTTGAGTTAGTTTGTTGAGTTGCCTTCCTAATGGCCTAAGGTTGGAATGACTTGCAGTAAAAGAGGTTGAGTAGAAGTACCATGGACTGAAACTGAAAATTTGAAATTTTAGAGAATTTCAAGTGTCAAACTACATGAAGAGAACTATCATCAGATTCCTTCATTCTGTCTCAAATGGTCATAAAAATGCAGAGTGTTCATTGACACCTCCGCATGTGTTTTGCTAGTTCTCTCCTAGCACGCGGCATGGTGGGTAATAGGAAGTGGTGAAATTTTATAGTGATTACTGAATTGGCTCCTAATACATTTGAAAAGTTGTGTTATGAAAAATCTGGTCGTACATGTTATTTTTTAGGTCTCTGGCAAAATTGCATGATATAAGTTTGGGCAATTGTATCAGAATTATGATGTTTCTCACAACAATCACCCAGTTAATTTGAAGAGCATGATAAATGATTCTTTCTGCCCCTTAATATTTTTAGATTGAGAGGATGGAGCATTTACTTAAGGAATCCAAAGAACAAATTTTGGACCAAATGTTCTGCAAGAAACTGGCAAAAGCTTTCAGGTAGACTGCATCCATGTGTCCCTGGATTATCATTTGCTTAAATAGTTGGTACTTTGATAGACATCTTTCTGATTTGGTACTTTTGGTGGATCTCATTTATCCTTTTGCGTCAACTTCTTTAATTTGCAGTTATTCAAACGGTCGTGCTGGAAAACCTATTGTCAAGTGGACAGAGGTCCTCTCCCTTACCTTCTGCACCAAGTTACTGTCATTTCAAATTCATAGCCTTTGCTGCTCTTGAGAATTTATGACACATCTTCTCAATTTCCTTGCATTTTAGGTCCAGCATTGGTTCCAGAACAGGCTGCAAAACTGCTGCCCGAAAGACACTTCACATGACATATCCAAGGAACAATGTGTGGATCCTGAATCATGCCTCACGGATAAAATAGATGGAAATCTTCAAACCCCTGAACGTACTGCTTTTACACATATACTTATTCAATATGCAAAATATCTGAAATAATGTTGAGATATAGCTACGATTTGATGATGTTCTGTGAAGTTCTTAATCATTGACACACCATAAACTATTTGTATTCCTGTCAAAGAACATGACCCATTTAATTGAGCAATTTAACTTTTATTCTTGTAGATATTGTCTATTATTAACGTATTTAATTGCTAGTATTCTTCTATACTATCTTTAATAAAAGATTCTTACATCGATACTTCTAATAAAGCATATTCAGTTGAAATGTAATAACTGCCAGAATTCTAGAATATATGATAATAGTTATAAGGTTTTGAAAAGAATTGCTTCTGGAAGCAGGTGCAAAGGCTCCGGATCTATCAAACTTGGAATTTGAGGCAAGATCACCTAAGGATGGCGCTTGGTAAGATCACCATTTTAAGTACAAAAATGTATAGTATGATGGGTTGGCTTCCTTTTCCTCTGTCTTCATATAATTCTTGTGAGGACACTTGGACTTCTTTGATAAAATGTCTACTTTACAGTCTTCCCTCTTTATCACCAAACTAGGATATTATAGAACATAAATATATATCTTCAGAAAATTCCTAAAATATCTCCTTTTAATTATTGATTTATATCCTAAGACCTTCAGATTATCTTATTTCGTAGTGGTATCAGAACCTCATGATGAGCTCGAGGAAGGGGGTCCATCATATGCCCACTTGACTCTACACACTCCACCAGGGACTAGAGGTCTAATTTTAGTTCTTTATCTTTACACCTTTAGGAGCTGCTACAAATCCTTCTACTCTTTAGACCCTAGATCGAAACCACTGCTTGTAAAAGTGGCGTCAACTTTTCTTGTGCTTTATGTCAATGAGGAGTTCTACTCTTAAGTTTTAACGATAGCTACATTATAGATGCAAGACCAGTCAGATGAATGGAGGCCATCTAATTGAGTTTATACAGGTCTTTAAGCTTTCTTTGTCTTACAGGTATGATGTTGACAAATTTCTGGCCCACAGGTTTCTTAAGTCTGGAGAATCTGTAAGTAACTAAGTTTCATTTCAAATGTTTATCTGCCATGATCAGTTGTTCAACGAAATTATCTAATTAGCTTATGCTCTAAGGAGCTGTTCTCTCAATTACCCCGTTATCTTGCGGTTAGTCATATTATGGGGAGGCTGGTTTGCTCCATGATCCTATTTAGGTCCTGAATTTTCTGTTACTGTAATTCTTCCTTTTCATTTTACTGGAGAAGGAAGTCCTCTTTGAATTTCTATTATGACAGGAGAGATAGATGAGAGAGCCTAAAAGAAGATGTAAACTTCTTGTCTTTGACAAACTCAATCTTGATGGGTCACTATAATTTGCAGGAAGTTCTTGTAAGATATGTTGGCTTTGGGCCAGAGGAGGATGAATGGGTTACTGTAGGAAAAGCAGTTCGTGAACGGTCTGTTCCTTTGGAGCATTCAGAATGCCTCAAAGTAAAGGTTGGAGATCTTGTAGTATGCTTCCAGGTATCCCTTTCAATATGTATTCTCTCGGGGGCATATCTTATTTGAGTTATTTCTTGTTTTCTTTTCAACCCAGCCTTTTCCCTTTGGTGGTTGAGGGGTGGCGGGACCTGTGGACTAACAGATGGTGATTGTTATTAAACTAGAGTGATCACCTGAATTAACTACCAATCAACCTTAGGACTGGCTGATACTTGGTTCCAACGTCACTTCAGATTCCAGTTTTGCCATACTTCCTGGGTTGAATTTCATCTCTGATATCAGAGCTTTTTGAAGAATCATCCAGGAGAGTGAAAAGTTTTGGTCATTTGAGTCCAATCAAATAACCTCGTATAGAGTCAAGTTGCAACATTATTCAGAATTTATAATGTCAATATTGTAAAAGAGAGAAGCTCATGGTAATGAAATTGGCCGAAATAGAAAGCTTTAAGAAGTTATTGAGAAAATATAAAAGTATGGACTGTTGAAGAGTATGAAATCTTGTGGTATTTGCAGCTTCTGCCTCCATTAATAATGTCAACTGGCAAGAATGCAGAAACCTAGACAGCTTCCTTTCTGTACCTGAAAGCTGATGCGAAAGTAGACAAAAAGAAGAAATCTGACTACCCTGAATTGAACCCTCTCAATTCTTCAGTTTTATGGAACTAGCTGGAATTCATCAAAGAGATGAAACAAGTGAAAAATAATAAATGGGAAAGTCTCTCTTTCTATTTGTTTTGTAATGAATAAACAATTTAGTCTAAACTTATAAAACACTAGCGGATATGGATATTTGGCCAAGTAAATGGCTGTTATTTTAGGGAACAAATTTTGGGCTGAAATGGTACCACTCACTTTCATTTTCTTTGACATACATTAGGAAAGAGAAGAACAAGCAAGATACTATGACGCTCATGTCCTTGAAATTCATAGGAGATTGCATGATATAAGAGGCTGTAGATGTGTTTTCTTGGTTCGATACAATCATGACTATACTGAGGTAATGAGTCGATCTCCAGTTATATTTATCCAATTCTCTTTTAACAGTATAATCATATGTTGCATTCTAATCACCAAATCTAATCTAGTTTCAATTCTTATTGTTCAGGAAAAAGTTCACTTGAAGAGATTATGTTATCGACCGAATACATATTAGGCTTCTTCAGAAGAGTTTTGAGTGATACCTTGCTGGGCAACAACCTAAGCCGTGAAGAGGTTACTTTTTGTGGCTCTATTCTAGTTCCCTCCTTATGTATCCAAATGGGCTAGGCATATAAATTATCTGTTAAAAAGTAGATAACTAGTACATATACGCTTACATAACTACATCCCGGAAGCTTGTAATTTCCCTGACTTCTTTTACCTTATTTATCCCTTCTAATATAAACGACATCTTGGAAGCTTGTAACTTCTTCTGTACCATTGGCTCAAGCAAATATGCCCAGTGAACTCTATACTTCCACTGGTCAGGGATCTGGGGGTAACATTTGATCATTGGCATTGTTACTTTCCTAGCTGTTACAAGCAGCCTAATTTATGCATGAAAATAAATCTGTCGTTATAAGCTGGCAGCATCTCGCCCGGGGTGGGCTTCACGCGCGTGGGGTGCGCTCCCTGTGTGAGAGTCAGACAGCTATCAAATGATAGTCACTTAGCCACTCCCTTGATCTATATGCTAGTGCAACAACCGAGACAGCCAATGTTGCTTCATCTCTAACATCATTATCTCCAGCAAGTGCACCCAATATTTCTTGTATGGTGGTATATATATGAATGAATGAGGAAAATTACTGCATATGCAAAATTTATTGAGGAAAACTTGCAGGAAACCTTGATTAGCTTGCTATAACTTGCATATTTTCAATGTCTTTATGGCTTAACTGTGAAATTTTAATTGTTGAGATATAAAGTTTTTAGCTGTAGAACTTTGATTAGAAGTACAGTTAAATATAAATTTAACTTTTTCAATTTTGCTTTTTTGTTATTATTGAACTTTCAATTATTTTGAGGGTTATTTTGGATTTTCAAAATATATAGAAGGTAATTTAGAGAAAGAAGGAACAAAAATAGTTCTCACAAGATGTAAAGACAGTTTAATTATGTCGAGTTTTCACCTGTTTTGAGTGTAATCTTTAGCGACTAAATATCTTAAGTAATACCTTACGTTTGTTTTAATTGACACTTCAGTCCTTCACGTTTCAATTTGGACACATTGGTCCCTTACATTTGACTCGTTTGCCGTTACTCCAAAATTGGTTTCCCGTCAAATTTTTAACATTTGAATCAGGTGCAGGGCATGTGGTTGATAAAGAAATGGTTTTCTCAAGGGCAAAAATGTCATTGCATGTATTTTTGTTGGCATATGTCGATTAAATCACCAAAAGCCCTCCCAATTTTTTTTTTTAGTCTGAATAACTCCACTAATATAGAATACCTTTGGGCTGCGAATTGCTTGCTTTATTTCCAGAATGTCTTCGTTAACTTCCTTCAAGTGATTCTGCAATTTTCCAGAATGTTTTCAAGTGAATTAGTTGCTCTGTTTGAATTGCTCTTGCTCTATAAGTCTGCCTGCATTAAAGCATTTCGTCGAACAAATACAACGCACCATCTTGCTCTTTCTTGTTCTCTGCAAATTGCTTATCAAACAAGCCCATCTTTTCCAATTAAATGCGAAATTCCAAATTTTGCCCCCAAAACAAGAGTCACATGTTAATCACGTGTGTAGAAAAGTCAAAAGTTGGATGGATTTTGAAAATGGAGTAATGACAAACAATGAGTCAAATGTAAGTGATGAATGTGTCTAAATTGAAAACGTGAAGGATCAAAGTGTCAATTAGAGCAAAAGTAAGAGATTATTCGTGATATTTATTCATCTTTAGCTTTCAAAGTATAGAGGGTTATTTATTGAGAAAGAGTTTGTCACAATGATTAAAAAAAAAAAAAAAAAGGCATGGGAAAGCTTTTCCGGGGAACATATTTAACTTGGAGGTTCTTATATTCTAGTTTTTGTTCACTTAACTATTGCATAAAAACTCTTTAAAAAATAGATTAAATAAATTAATTCCTGCGTTCTCCCATGCATTATGCCAAGAGGTCCCACCCCCAACTAACGCTCAGAAGTTGAGATTTAACTTCTAAATCACGAAAAACATAAAGTGTTTGCAAGTTATACCAAATAAACCCTAAATGAGGTTGTTTCTTCTCCAATTCTTGTATGATGATTTTCAATCATAAGTCAATTTTCTTGGCTCATTCTCCGATATAATAAAATATTTACTCAATGTTAGTCTATTATTAAGAAAATTCCCACAGGTTTATCTTAAAGTGATGGAGAAAATAAAGAAAGTATTCCAATCAACTTCGAAATATTTGAAATGAGAGGATCTGTTGCACACTTTAGATTATAGAAATGTGTGCTATTGTTAAAGATACAAAATAGGGTTATTTGATATTATTAAGTTTTTATTGCTCATTTATATTTCTGTATGTGTATACTTAATTGACATGCTAAAATAACAAACAACTTTTTATAAAATTTGCACTAGAAAATAATTTCACAAGAATTTTCAGACTTTTGGAACAAGAAAAACTGACCTCTTGGTTTGATTTTCTAATCATGTACTTCAAAATATTCCAAACATCAGAATTCATTTCATTCCAAATCATTGCCCTATCTTTTAATTTTGGCCATCCCCAACAATATTATCCATTTTATTAAAACACAAAAGAAGGATTGGTCTCAAACAAGGTGAAAAAGATAAAGATCGGAGTGTTTTGTTTGTAAAGAGAAAAAGATATAGGATAAATTATTTTAGAGGTCACCAAACTATTTTAATAATTTTGTTTTGGTCATTGAACTATTTTTGGTCTTAAAAAGGTCATTTTTGTTAAAACAAGTTCATTCAAGCCATTTGTTAAATGGTTTTTTTTTAAAAACTTCATAAAAAGGATTAAGGTATAAATAGTTATACCTCTAAGGACTTAAATATAAATTTTTTATCCTTTCCATTTTTTTATTTTATGTTTTTATCATTTCAAATACTTTTTCTTTTTAACTTTTCTTTGTTTTCTTCACCCTTCTTCTCCCATTTTCACCTTCACCACCCCTAAACAACCCATTATTACAAACACTTTTTCTCCATAACATATTAATAGCCCCCCAACTCCCCAAACGGGCTGAAAGACATTAAGTTTCATAACCAGCCAAAGCAGAATAGAAAATTATGACTCTTTTTATTTTATTTTTGTATTTTGTTAATGAGACAATTAATGAGACATTAAGCTCTTTTTTTTTCCTCCCACCATGCTTGTTTACACATTTTCGTTCTTTAATTCTTTTCCTTATATACATGTTTGGCGTGATCCAATTTATCGTGACACTGTTTATCCCTTCCATTGGGTATAATTTTTGCTTCTTATTTGCTGCAGCGACAAGTGTGAAAAAAAAAAATGATATTGCAAGACCGTTGAATAAATGCAGTATTTTGTTTCTTATAGAAACTCAATTAAGATGTGAGTTAATCTTGTCTTGTTTCTTTTCTTTTTTTTTTTTAATTTTTATGTGATGAAGGGTTTTGCAGGGATGTTTGGGAATGGCCAAGGTGGTGCGAAGGTCGAGACTAGAGAAGGGGGCTGGAAAAAAGAAAGGAAATTAAAAATAAGAAGTATTTGAAATAATAAACAAAATAAAATAAATTGATGAAAGGTATGAGAAATTTATGTTCGAGTCTCCAATTTCTTAATTAAATATATTTTAATCTCTTTTTGTTAATTGCTTTTAACAATATCCAGTAGAATGGCCTAAATGAAACATATTTAAAAATAATAGTCTTCTTAGAACCAAAAATAATTTGATGAACAAAATAAGACTAATAAAATATATAATTCAGTGATCTTTAAGATAATTTACCCAAAAAATATTGTAAGATACCAAATCCTATTGGTTTACCATTAGAGACCATTTGGGTTTGGTTAAGTTAGAAAAAAGGAAACTCCTAATGATTAAACCATCGATTTTCATTATCGATTTTGTTGTTGATTGAATATCAGTTATTTGTTTCAAATTGATTCTCTTTGGCCTAATTTTCAAATACTCAAAAGTGCTTTCTATAAGTTTAAAAATTTTTGACCTGCAGTTAACCTATTTGGTCTATTTTTAGACGAGTTTTTAAATAAAAATGTAGAAAAAGTCCAAGTACCAAAAGTTCCGAATTGAAACTTTTCAAAAAAAAAGCTTTTGAAAAATTGTTTTATATTATGTCAAAAGTTAATTTTCTTTATCTTTTTACAAAAACACTATGCCATATTTTTGAAAGGAGTAATTGCCATTTCCCTCGCTAGTTTTACTCTCAAACTAAAATTCCCCCGTGAGCTTTTAGTTTTACCCCTTTTTTTCCATGGTATAAGTTTTGCCAAACAATGCTTTATATTGAAGGGCGATTTTATCAGTTTATTGTTAAGCTATTATTGAGATATTTAATTTTTATTTATTATCTTTTCTTTCTTTATTTTTATTTTATACTTTGGAAATATTAACTCATTACGAAAAAAGTTATACATTGAGTTGGGGAAAAAAGTTGAATTGTATTTGATATGTATATAGAAAAATAGAATTTAAATTATCTCTATAATTTTGTGCATAACATGTATTCTATACAATTATTACTTTTTTTTTGTATGTTTGAAACGTTAGCTAATTGTAAAAAAAAAGTAGTAAGTTAGAAAGAAATTTGATTCAAAAAATTATGTTGCAATGAGCTTTCTCTAAAATCTTTTTCTTCATATTATGAAATTAAAACTTTTGTGATTTTTTTATTTGACATTAAAATCATTTATTTAGTGATTTTAATAAATTTTTTTGCCTGTTATTCTCTTTTGTCTTCAAAAAAGAAAAAGGTAAAAATATTTATAGGGTTTTGTTTTGTAAAGTTTGAACTCATGGGAGGAAATGAGTAAAATTAAAATCCCATGGAGGAGTTTGAGATTTGGAGTAAAACTTAACATTTTCCCTGTTGAAAGTTTGATATTGCGCTAAAGTTTAATTCTTAAAATATAAGGTCAAATAATTAACTTTTATTTAACAACTTTTTCACCCAAAGCTTTGCTCTTAAAAGCTCTATAACTCAACAAGTGAATTCTAACAAAAAATCTCACAATAGGCGAAACCGAGGCTTGAACTCTACCATTCCCAAGTTACCATCACTATTAGACGGGTTGACTTTTCTTTATGTTAATTGGATATAATCATTTTTTTCGCGTAAGATAATTGTACTCAACTTTTTTCTACCAAAAAATCAAAGAGATGGCTGCATCTCCATCTTATCTGGGAGACTACTTCTCAACTTCACACGGGACAAAGCCACCTCGGCCCCTTTCCTGTTTTGCTTTGCCGTCTATTAAGAGAATAGGTCCCCGAAAAGCGGCCTGCCTTTCTTCATCTATACCAAATGCCACGCATAAACCAATAGAACGATTTCGGCGCCCCTCTTCGTGCAGACACATCTTTTTTTTTACATATATTTACGGAAAGGTAATTAACCTTGACTAAAAAATTTAAAAACTAAAAGAGGACTTACACGAAAATATATAAATTAATGTTTAGGAAACATCAGATTGGACACGAAGACAATATTTTAATTTTGTTTCGAAATGTTGTAATCGGACGTCTGCATGGCGGTGATATTTAAAGTGCCCCACAAGTTAATTCTTGTCCAGAAAACATCATGCATATCTAGGTGCCTCCATGCATTTCTCATCGCGCATCTTGTGGCGTCTGAAGAACATCCCAAGTTGGAAGGAGAACATCACTTAACTTGAAGGTTCAGTTGAGTGCTCATGAAAGTTTTCGTGTTCAACTGAAATAATTGTTTTTTGCAGAGGCGGTGAAGATGAATCGAGAAAAGCTAGCATTCTTATGAGACTTGGAAATGTTTAGTTTAATCAGAAAATCAGAAAGTTTGCTTCCTTGATTAAATGTTTGGACTTTGTCATAATAAGGAAAAGGTAAATGTTTGGACTTTGTCATAATAAGGAAAAGGTAAATGGAAACTAACATCGTGATATTCATGTTCTGCGATATGTAAGACCATTGTAATAGTTTTATATGTAATACTATAAAACATGCACATGTACTTAAAGAAATTTGATTGGTGGCATATGATGAAAATTGAAGTAATTTTGTTCGAATCTAAAGGTTCTTTGTTCCACTTTTGTTAGATTTCCTGCCATTCCTTAAAAATAAGGTCAGATGTTGGAAGTGTGTTAGAATTTCTTCCAACATAAAAGAATCAATAAATCCAAGATCATCTTATAATATCTTAGCACTCTACCTAGCACCAATTGATTTTAGATTGGTACTTCCGAACTCTTAACATGGTACATAGCTATGTCCTTCGCCTAATTATATTTAACTACGTGTAAGTATTCACCCACATGCTAGTCATATTCATCCACTTGTGACTCATTCAATCATATCTAACCCTAATGAGTATCTATCCACTTATGAGTCATCTTCCACGTGTGACCCATATTCCTTAAAATTTTGTCAAGTTATATTTATATTCATCCATGTGTAAGCTCCCACATAGAAATATCAACAAAACCTAGGATCAATTGGTTTTAGATTGGAATATCATAATTCTTAATAATTTTCTAATTGATTGGTTTAGGGTTTACGGAACCCTAAACCCTAAATCTACATGTGAGCTCCCACAAAAAAAAAAATCAATAAACCTAGAATCAATTGGTTTTAGGTTGAAAACCTCTTAATTCTTAACAAATTTTTAGTTGAATGGTGGCATATGAAAATATAATGTCAAGCCCAGATTAATACCATTGTTTGAGGCCCCAGTAACTCTATACTTTTTGGCCATAACATCTATATTTCCACCATTCTTGCGGGTTGCCAAAGCAAAAGACATATTACTAGATTATTAAATATATGATGAAAATGTTACTTAAGATGCAAATTTTATGAAAATAAAAAGATAAATTGCACTCAAATTTTTGTTTAATATAGGACAAATTGTACTAATTCAATGTATTTTGTCGTAAGTACATGATATCTTCTATAGTTTTAAAATTAACTAATACCCTCTATGCTTTTTATAATTAGATCATATTTAATCCTCCATCATTTTTCTTCAAAATCTAGAGCATGTCTTAAAAAGCAACTTATTCTTACATAATATAATTGCAACCAAACCTTGTGTTTTATCCTAAACGCATTTATGATACTCCCCATGCTTTTGCATAAGTGCATAATACTCCCAAATTTGTAGGATATATAAGATATTTTTTCTTTTTTATTAAAGAAAACTAACAGATTTACCAATTAGGGCGAGTATTCTCTAATTCTGAAAAGTAGGGTGTATTAGTGAATTTTGAAATTACAAAGGAGTATCATGTATTTATAACAAAGTATAAGAGGGTTTGTGCAATTTAATTTAAAATTTTAATTCATATAAAATTATTAAAACAATAAATAAATACTTTAAAATCCTAAGCCTTTTAGATAAAATGGTAGCTCTATTATAGTATCAGAATATAGATTATGGGTTCGAAGTTCACCGTCATGCACTTAAAAAGATTATACTGGACATTTGCAAGACCCAAAAACAAATCACACCCTCACGCATACGAGGGGGCATATTAATAGAATAAATAAATATACTAATATTTTTTCTACAAATTTTAAACTTTTAGATGAGACAATAACTCTATTAAAAACTCACAACCTTTTCGCGGCTTCATGTATAGACAAACAACCTTTTCACGGGTTCATGTATAGGCAAACCATTCTTGCAGTGCTCAGTCTATCAGGTTTCCTTGGTTATTATCCCTTCCATGCATCAGGAATTAAAACTTGCAGTAGACAATTTAAAATTATTAGTATTATATCTACATTTCCTTAGACATAATCCCTTCCATGCATTAGGGATTAAAAACTCATGGTAGATAATTAATAATATTAGTATTATATATAGACTCTCTATGAATAAACATATTCTTTTTTTTCTTCAAGGGAGGTTAAAGGTCGATTACATATTACATGCAACTAACAGTAATCGATTCCAAAACCACTTATCCTAAAGGTGAAAGACATATTATATGCCTCTTCAGTACCGTCCCCATTAGATAGCAATATGACCATCCACGACAATCTAATGGCGACATAATTAATTTTCTTCAAATAATTAATGGATAATTAAAAACTAGCTTTACGTACATATCTAACAAATTTTGGATAGCTCTACACAATCTTAAAGGCTTTGCATCTTTCAGGTTTCATGTTTCTTTCTAGCCTCATTCAGGTGATCTTCAACTTATCAGAAAGTGACGAATATAAACTCATCTGAACTCTACATAAATGAGTTGATCTTAAACTAAGCTTTTGGGGTTTGTAATGCTCATTTGAGCTTATGGCCAAGAAAAGCTTAAAGTCAAGAAGTAGCACACAAAGGTTGAAAGTTAGATGATCTTCTACCAAAATCTAGCAAACATGGTCCATTAGTAATTGGAGAAGCTAAAAAAAGTCTTCTTGCATTTAATACCAATTGGAAAATGAAGAGCAAAATAAATGGGAATGAAATCAAATAGGTCAGCTATATTGCATGCTATCATATTAGCTTATTTCACAAATCTTGCTCATTTGCATCAATAAATAGCCGGGAATGGAAGAGCAAATGCACCAAACCAAGCAAGAAGCAATAAACATTAGAGAGAAAATAAGTAGAGTTTCTCCTAGTGTTCTTATTTCTTCCACTTGTTACACACACACACACACACACACATATATATATATATATATATATAATATAATATAATATAAGTGTGAGAGTGAGTTTCTTCTAATTATAAGAGAGTAAAATATTTCTTTCCTTATTTCAGAGATAAGGTTGTAAAATACTTTTACACATAGTGAAATTATCCGTACTTGCCCATGGTTTTTTTTTTTCAATTTATTTGAGGGTTTTCCACGTAAAATTTTGGTATTTCAATTATCCAATTTTCTCATTTCTTATTTTAGCTGCGTGATCTTGCTTCGACAACCCTATCATTCTGCCGTGTTATACCCCGACAGCTTTTATATAAAAAATTGTCTTCTCATTCTATGGGCTTGTTTGGATTGGCTTTTTTCAAGAGCGCTTTTTTTAACAACTTTTGAAAAACAGCTTTTTTTGAGAAGCTGAAAATTCTGACTTCTAAAAAAAGTTGTATTTGAGCTTTTTTCAGAGTTTCAGCTTTTTTGGAAGCCAAATCAAATAGTTATTGTAAATTTAGTTTAAATTTTTCAGGAAAAAAATATTTTTTCTTGAAAAAAAGCCAATCCAAACAAGCCCTATAACCTTCCTAATTCTTCTCCACAAACTCGAAAAATAGAAGTAGCAAAAATTCTTCGCCAGTTCGACTTTTTCCCTTCCTTTCTCACGACAACTCTTCTTCTATTTTTCAGTCAAGTTGTCATGGCAACTGAAGAACAGCGAGAATTTCAAGGTTTTATCACTGCGGAGGTACATGGTCCGACGGCAAAATCAAGTATGGCCTTTCTTTGCAGACTTTTACAATCTTTACAAAATCTTTCTTATCGCTCTATCTTTCTATAATAAAGGAGTTCCAGGCCATGTTGGCCAATATCGTTACATGGCCTCCACTGTAGCATTGCGGTCTGATGGCAATACAACTTATGTTAGGTGGGAAAAGCACAGTTTGACGGCAATTGATCCAATTAAATGCTTTTTAACCTCTGAAATTATGGAAAATAATCTTGTAGTTAAGACGTATGGATCAACTATGTCAGTATTGCCAGTAGAGTATAGGAGCCAAATTACATGGGAATACATTATTGATCCTTTTGGAGGATACAATTCTGGGCAACTTCATGGTCTACATGAGTCAATTTTCAAACGAGCAGCAAAGAAACTAGAGGATACTCCATAAATGTATAGGTTGATTTCATGATATTTCTAAGAGAATAAAATTTGTTTTACTTGTGTTTTGTCAAAAGTTGCATAAACTTCCTATGGTTTCAAAATATGCTAATATCATTTTATGCTATAAAGTGCTCATTGGTACCACCTATGTTGTAAAGAATATTGCACAATCACCCTCAAAATTGAGGATTTTGTGCAACATTCTTTATCTTATAGGAAGTATTAGCAAATTTCTAAATACAGGGCTCTTATGTGACGTAAATTAAACACAGAAGAATTATTTCACCTTTTTCAGGAATTACCCATCAAATCACCACTTTGTTATGTCATTGGCACTAAACTCTACATTTTATGTTTGCTGAGGTAGTTTTTAAATATCTATTTGTACTATGATTGTTAATGTAATCAATGTGAAAATGATATGTATAAATATTTTCGTTTGCTTAGTATGATTTATTGTTTTTTATCTTTCTAATAATTAGCTATTTTTTTTATTAGCATCTTATGTTTTGCTTTTCCATTTCGTTCTGGGTATACTTTATAGCTTGCAAATGAGTTGCGATATATAGTTCTTACCATTTTTCCTTATCAATTGAAGAGATATATATCTAATTAGAAACCATTGACAATAATCTTACAAGTCAACCAAACACTTCTGGAGCTACCTCTATTATTAGAAGCTTGATCATAAAGTGTCAGTACAGAGGACAATATGAACAATGTGAGAGGAAGCGACATTAATGAGTGAATCAATCACTTTCATGTGAACTTCTTTAATATAAATTGTAACACCCTCCCATATTGGTTTTTGTGAGATTTTTGTACAATTTATAATAGTTTGAATTCATTATTTTTGTCATCATAAACTTAAGCATTTTGGGTTAATTGATTAGGCTCACTTATGGTGGTAAGGCAATAGTTGGCTTTGGGTTATTACAGGTGATGTAAAAGCAGGCTCTAAGCAGATTCTACGCTACTTGAGATCATAGATAGCGATTAATTTTGTTGTACTTGGGATGTCACGAGGAGCAAAGGGGAGAGTTCTGTAACGTCCTTCCATATCGGTTCTTTATGAGATTAGTGTATACGTTATGAACGGCTTGGGTTTATTACTACCATCATCACGAGTTTAAGCATTTTGGGCAAGTTGATTATGCTCACTTGTGGTGGCAGGCCAGTACTTGAGCCTAGGTTGTCAAGGTGATAACAGAGCAGGCTTTGGGCAAATTCCACCCTGCTTGGGGTTCTAGATTGTGGATATGTTCTATTTGTGTTTAAGCTGCGACGAAGATATCGTGTCCTTAAGGGGGAGAGTGTAATGCCCTCCCACATCTATTTTTCGTGAGATTTATTTGCATTTTATAATGGTTTGAGTTCACTACTACTGTTTTCACAAATTTAAGTATTTTGGACAAACTAGTTGATTAGGCTCACTTATGGTGGCACGGAAGTAATTGAGCTTAAATCATTACAGGTGGTATTAGAACAGGCGTTGGGCAAATTCCATTGTAATTTGGGGTCCTAGACTATGGTTTTATTGTGTTTGGGCCGCAACAGGATGCTACCTCTTTAAGGGAAAAGTTTTGTAATGCCCTCCCACATCGGTTCTTCAAGACAAGGACATTGCATTCTTAAGGGGGAGAGTGTAATGCCCTCCCACATCTATTTTTCATGAGATTTGTGTGCATTCTATAATTGCTTGGGTTTATTGCTACTGTCATTACAGACTTAAGCATTTTGGGTAAGTTAATTGATCAGACTCATTTGTGGTGACAGGGTAGTAATTGGGCCTAAGTGATTACAGATAATATCAAAACATGCTCTGGGAAAATTTCATGCTATTTGGGTTCTAGACTGTAGTTCTGTTGTGTTTGCGTTGCAACGAGAATGTCACGTCTTTAAGCGGGAGAGTTTTGTAACATCCTCCCACATTGATTCTTTATGATATTTCTGTGTACTTTATAACGCTGGTGGTTATCATATCCAAATATCATATAAAGATTTCCAACTTGTCAAATAGCATTATAAATAACTCAAAATATAAAAGAAATGGATTAAATCATTTTACATAAAAAAGTAGAGCTGTTTCTGTGAACAACCATGCTCTCAATTTTGAACATCTCAAGTAAATTTTTCTGCATAAACTTCTTGTTGAGTGAAAAATTAGATTTTCTCAACCTTAACATTTCATCCAAATCTGGAATATTTAATAAGAAAGCTTTCTCATTGTAGCTTCACTACTACATTAATCTTTGAACTGATTGTATTTTAGTAGGAAATCGGCTCCTTATAGAATGATGCTCTGTTTGGAATAAATTTTTCAAAAAATGCATCTTATCTGATATTTTATACAAACAAAGTATGCTTTGTCTCAAATTTTTATAATATGCTTGTGATAAAATGTCTTATTTATAGTTGTAAGCACTAAAAGTGAATTACTTATATCTTATAAGATAAAAAGGAAAACAATGGAAATCTTTTGAAAGTTTTGTGAAACTTATATCTTTGAAGATGTCTTATCTATAGTTGTAAAAGTATCTTTAACGAATAAGATAAGCATCTTAATAAGCTTATTCCAAACATAACAATAATCTAAAATTGCAACAAGGCTACCTGCAATACCTTTGACTTCAAGGTATTGATTCATGGATTTGGGACTCTTGGATACTGTGTGCAACTTGTCTTTGAGTTGAAGCAATGTGTTCCTGAGTTGGAGTTGAATTATCCATCAAGAGGTTCCTGAACACCAAAAGATAGACTGAGATTAAGAATTTGAGCTTTTATTTGTTGTCTTGTTTCTAATGTGTTCCTTTTTTTTCCCCCCTTTTTTTAATGTTAGCTACAAATAATAGAGAGGTTCTTGGAAATAGAGAGGGATGAAAACATAGAGGTTCTTGGAGCTACAAAATTTTTTTTTGAAGCAACACATAAGATGAAATCTTGTCAAGTGAATGATCAACCGGCAACAGTATTGGTATTGGTATGTATATATGTTCTATTTTCAAGTCTACTAAATTTAGATGTTATTAATTATTGTGGTTATGTTGTGCTATGAATTAATCATATTTTTCAATTATAGAACTGTTAAAACTAGGCTAAATGGGTAGACAGGAGACTCTAATTATTCTAGGGATGTGATTTTTAACTTGAAGCAAGAAGCATTTGTGGACACCTTAAGTCTAGAACATCCGGGAAGTGTTTGATCTTTTAGTTTTGGGGCCACACCATCTTTAGTATATTGTTCTGCAAAAGATGTTAATATATATATATATATATATATATATATTATTCATCTTTATTGCTTTTTCAATCCCTCATATAAGATTTTTTCTATTTTAATTTTTTAATTTAAATATTTTATTCAGTTATTGCTAAACTCTCTAAAAACATAACTAACATCGAAAACTTATTAATAATTAAATTATACAAAATTTTATATTTTCTTCTCATAAAAACTGTAAAAATTTACCTTAAACCATAACTAAAGATATTACGATATGCATTTTTCTCACGTAGCATGTGGGTCATACTCTAGTATATAAGGGCCTGTTTGGTTTCTGTTTTTTGAAAATAGGTTTTAGTTTTTAAAAATAGAAAAACTAAAAAATTTGTTTGGTAAAACTGTTTTTGTTTTCAGTTCTAAAAATAGCTTTCAAAATAGTTTTTTTTTTTAAAACAGAAAACAGAGAATAACAAAAATCATATTTTCAGAAACTTGTTTTTAAGAACTTCACAAAAACAAGGATGAATTTACTTCATTAATGACAATTTAGTAATTAAAATACTATTATAATGACAAATACCTTTTTTTTTCTTTAATTTCTCTCCTCTTTATATCTATTTTACCATAAAATTAACCAAACAAAATTTTTAAAACTTTTGTTCTCAAAAACTGTTTTTAAAATATATTTTGAAGAACTGTCTTAAAAAAAAAACAAAACAAAAACAAAACAAAAACAAAAACAAATAGGCCCTAATATTTGACATTCCTTGGTATAGACGGATGTAAGTTATATTTAGCGAAAATTTTTAAAACTTTTGTTCTCGAAAACTGTTTTTGAAATATATTTTGAAGAACTATTTTCAAAACCCAAAAAAAAAATAAAAAACAAAAATAGAAACCAAACAAGCCCTAATATTTGACATTCCTTGGTATATAGGGATGTAAGTTATATTTAGCGAGTATGGGAGATTATGAGAGAATTTTGATAATAGAGGAGAGTCTAATACAGTTTATACAATTCATAGGAGGTTTTATCTGTTCCTGTCTCTCTCTTTGATCTGTCTCTATCTATTTATCTATCGATCACTACCCCAACGATCTTCCAATTTCATCTGTGTTTATATATATGTGTGTGTTTTGTGTTTGCATGTATATGTGTGAATACATGCGTGTATATACGCGGATGTACATTTACACATTGTTTATTTGAAGTAATCAATTTAATTAATATTAAATATGATAAAGAAGTGATTAATTTTTAAAAGTAAAAGCAAAGAACCTACTGAGATCCAATCACAATTACAATTTCTTATTTCCTAAATCCATACCCCAATGATCTTCCAATTTCATCTATGTGTGTTTATATATACATATGTGTGTTGTGTTTGCGTGTATGTGTGTATATATGCCGACGTACACGAAGTAGTTATTTTAACTAATATTAAGTATGATAATGAAGTAATTAGTCATTAAAAGTAGAAGGAAAGAACCTATTGAGATCCAAATTATCCGCTCTTCAATCTCCAAAATATTAGTTTTTTAAGAAAATATAAGCATCATTTCTTTGACCTTCTCCGCTCTTCAATCTCCAATTTGAACCCACACCTAACCGAAGAGCACATGATCAACAAATTACAAATATAATTAAAGAATGCAAGACACTTGCATGTATAAGCTTACGTAGTATTAAAGTATGTCCTTCTTGAATATTATTCAAGATTTATTTGGCATTACAATAAGTCTGTTTCTCTCTCTGTCTCATGACCAAATCATGCAAACCTCCTCAATTATTTCTGGAATTTTATTATATGTATTTTCTTTAATTTAATAATGGCAACGAAGTCTCTATTAAAATCCGCAAATTGGATTGATCCAACCTACCAGGTTCGGATATGCTTAAAGAATTATTTATCATACTTTGATTAGTTAAGGAAATCTGAACCCGGTAGTTTGACTCTGAATTTGCGGGTTTTAATAGTTAGTACAGTCACTGCCATTTTTACAAGAAAAAGAATACATAAATAAAACTCTCTTTGGCCAAAAATAATTGAGGAACCTTGCATGTTTTGGTCATGAGAGAGGAAAATAGGATCTTGAATAACATGAATAATCCTTTTTTTTTGGTCGAAACATGAATAATACCACAATTTCTGTATCCTCTCACAATTTACCCATCGAGAAATAATGTATCAGGCGTGCTTAATAGTTTCACCTGGACTACATATACATTCTTAGTAATTAATCTCAACGTTTATAATGCATATATATATATATATATATATATATGTATGTATGTATGTATGTATGTATATCCTACAAGAAGAAGATTAAGAAAAAAGGAGTTTCTAATAACGTATTGCATTCTTTAGGGCAAATTCCATTGTTAGTCCTTATTGTTGGTTCATTATGCTACTTTAGCCCCTATTTTTATAAAAGTAATATAATTAGTCCCTAATGTCATGAAACGTGATAATATTAGTGCTCTTCATTAAATTAATATTAGGAAATAACCAAAAAAATCAACAAGGAAAAGAAAAAGGCAAGAGGAAGTAGAAAAAATTTAAAAAAAAACATTGCAAAAAGAATAAGAACTGTTACTGAAAACTTCATGCAAAAAGACATTTTTAACTCTTCAAATTTAATGTTGCTATAGGTAAAAAATGTTGTAGCGAGGGTTGGTCGAAAATGGAGATTGAAGAGCAAAGAAGAGAAGCTCCTGACTTGATCAGAAGTCTTTGGTTGAAAATTTGGGTGACTTTATTTGAGAAATTATCTGTAACTTTTACCTAAATTCTCCAATACCAGTCGTAGCTTTTATCTTAGAATTATACAATAGATAAACAATGTGACAGTGTTTGTATTACACTTTGCAATCCACTTAATGTCACGGCTTTCGTCTCTTAGAATTTTCTATCGAGCGCTCCGGCACATAATATGAGACGGGACACATGCACCTTCACATTGATATATTCTTAATTATCCATGCATGTAATAAAAATTAATAATATATATTCAGTAGCATTGACTTACCATTAATTAACACGTCGAAGGAGTCTATTACTTATTATGTTTCCTAGCAGCTTGATGCTGACCTTTCATAACAAATTATTAGTGATCACTCCTCTATATAAGTGAGTCGACACCCCAGTTTTTTTCCTCATTCTAGCCTCTCTCGTTCCTCTAAAACCTCCCGAAAAGGAAAAGAAAAAAGAAATGGAATGAAAAAACCTTTACAATTCTTCTCTCTACTCTCTCATGGCGACTCTATTTTTTCTTCTCCTTTCCAGCCAAGCTGTTTCCGCAACTAAAGAACAGCGTCAATGGCGGGGCTATCTCAATTATATGCTAAATGGCCTGACAGTAAAACAAGTATGGCCTCTAGTGGAGAACTATTGCCACCTTTACAAAGTCTTCCTTAATCTTCTTGTATCTTTCTGTGTCAAAGGAGTCCCAGGACGTACTGGACAAGTTCGTTATGTGGTGTACGATAAACCGGAACCCCCTGGTCGCAATTTTACAGAGTGAGTCATCGGTTGGGAAAGCCACAAACTGCTAAAGAGAAGCCATAAAAAGCATTATGTGTATTATGTTATGACGGGCAATAACTTTGTGATGAATAATTACTATGCAACTATGAAAGTATTTCCATTACCTAAGGGAACCCTATATGAGTGGTTTTACAGAGTTCATCCCATCGACGAGGATACTGCTGACGGTTTCTATAATCTCCTTTCGCCTTTCTTCCGAAATGCTATGAAGAATGTTGAGAGAATTTTGCGACCAACTAATTAGGTATATTTCGGGTGAAGACAACATTGCTCCATTCACATGTGTGGATTTCGCCGTGATATTGTTAAAATTAAATCTTGTTTCTCAGGTCATTAGCTACTACTTTGTGTCATTACGTATCAAATAAATGGCACCTATACCACAAGTTTAGTTGTTTAGTGAGCTGTCCTTTAATTTCCCTTCATGGCAGCACCTCATGGTCAATTATTCTCTAGGTGTGTGTTCTAATATTGGCCTTTGGTCTTTTCTTAAATTAAATAAATAAAAGACAATTATTTATTCAAAGACTTTTTTTCAATATTTTCAAACCTGGACCGGACCGGCCAGTTGGACTAGTCTGACCGAGAACCGGTGAAGCTAGCAAGTCAATTAGTGCATAAAAACCGGAAAATTAAAAAACCGGGGAAAACCAATTAACCTGGTGCGCCGGACCGGACCGCCTAAAATCCCTTGAACCCGGGTTTTTAGTTAAATTAGGAGTTCGGCCATTGACCCATTGCTATTCAATGATGGGCTCCATGTATTTTTATTTGTTGGGCTTCAATTTGTTAATTGATATAGCCCAAAACAGCCTAAAGAACTAAAGAAGGGTTAAAAAACTAAAAAGAAAAATAGAAAAGAGAATTACAATTGCATGCGGCACAGCACCAGTAGTAGAAGCGACTTTCTTTTTCTTTCTAACTCATTCTTCCAAAAATCAAAATTCAATGGAAGCCCACTCACATGGTATTTTATTATTTTATGATTTTATCTATTCTTATTTCTTAGTTTTATTGTTAACTATTTGAAATTTTGAATGGCCTGTACATATGAAGAAAAAAAAATATCTATGTTGTATTTACTTTTTACTGAATGCATACAAAACTAAAATATGAAGTTGACATCATACATACATTAGTCCGATAGGGCCACTGGTCCGACCAGTCCGACCAGTTGACCCATGAACCAGTAAAGTGATCGGTTTATCAGCCGGTCTGAGTTTTAAAACATTGCTTTTTTTACTTATCATGCTCATCAATATTTATCTTATACACAAACTAACAAAATTATTTCAATGAAATCAACGTAGTTTTTCTTTTTCGAAAGGAGCAAATTCATGTGTTGGAAGTCAACATATTGAGAAGATAATTAGATTTGCCTAAAACTTAGTATTGATTATATGTAAAATAAATGCTCTAACTTCTTTCAGCCATTGACAATAATCTCACCACTTAACCAAACACTTCTGGCACTCTTGACAAAAGAGTAGTTTCACTTTTTTTGTTAAAGATAAAGGTCAGAATCATGCCTTTGGTTATTATATATTAGTCATGCTTACCCGTGCATAAGCACGGGTGCCCAATGTATATTAAAAAGATAATATAAATAAAATATTAGATGAATAGTATTGCTTGTAATTTACCAAAGTTCATCTTATGAAGCTCAAGAAAAAAAAAATCCTTATAAATTTTCATACTTCTCAGGGAAATGAGGTTTATGGCTCCTAGTCATGTGTGCTTATGGAAATTATCAATTGTTAATGACATAAGATATTTAATTTCCGAAAATATTGAAAAAGAAAGAGTTGAACTGATATTATGCTTATCAAATTGGTACCAACGATCCATGTCCAAATACAAATACATAATATCAAATGGTTGTCGCATATATTTTTAGAAAGCATGCATTTTGAAGGGACATGCAATGGATACACAATTGTCTTTATCATACAAAGATGGCAAAATTGTTTCACATAAAGACTATGACAAATTTGTTTTTTCCCTTCATTAATTTTAGCTATAATCATATTTACATCCTCTAACTTTCATCTTCTTTACTTTTCATAAGTATCGTGCTTTTGAGTTTGCTTGCTTCCCTTTTTCATCCTCAACGGCTTTTCTTTCTTTTAAAGCGTGTTTAATTTGAAAAACTACCTTGTAATTAGATTTGAAAATTAAAATGTAAGTTTATCAAACTTTTATTAATTAAATGGTAAGCTTAGTTTTTTCTATATTTTTATATCTCTTAAACTTTAATTTTGAATACGATTGAATTCTATTTTTACGTAAATTCTATTTGATTAGTGTCTTTTTCTATTATTTTTGTAGGTAGAAGAAAAGTGATTTTTGAAAGTAATTGAGCCATTTTCAATTTTTTGGCCATAATTGAGCTATTTTCAATTTTTTCTACAACTTTTTAATTCGAAGCTCGGGCCATTTCTAACGTTAAAATGGTCAAATTCGTTGTAGAAACCTTTGGGTGAAAATTTGCAAAAAGTAGAGATTTGTTAAAATGTCATGCGACCCACATCAAGCATCGTTGGCAAGAAGGTAAATTTTTCCCTCTCACGTGCAAGAGAATTAGCAAGGAAAAGAAATGGACAAGAGGAAGTAGAAAAGATCTGATTTGAGGAACTTTTTTTTTCCTTCTTCTTTTTCTCTTTCTTTCTTTCTTTTTTTCTGGTTTTCTTGAACCTCCATGTTAAACTTATAAGATTGACCAAACCATTTGTAGAAGATTCTTTCTTTCCAAGGATGAACTATTTTATCTTTTGTTAATGTAATTCTTCTTTATTAGTTTGCTTTTAGCGAAAGACATTAGATTAATTTTCAGGCTTTTAGTCATTCATGTTGTAATAACTAATGACACTTAAAAGGCGCCTCACGTGAAATATTTTATATTATGAGCTCAATCCATAGAATTTAAATTCTCGTACCGTTAAGAATATAGAGTCACAAAACAAATTACATAGTATTAAATAATAAACTGTTTGACTTGGTGAAAAGTTGTCGATGGTGCAATGGCGGGGAAGGTTGATTGGGTTGATTGAGGAAGAAGAGGGAAAAAAAAAAAAGACTTTTAAAATTAAAAGACAACCTTTTAAATTTGTTTTTTTTGGTTATTTTCTAATATTAATTTAATCGAGAGGACTAATATCTTGTACTATTGGGGACTAATTGTGCCGCTTTCATAATATTAAAGATTAATTGAGTCACTTTTTGTAACATTAGAGACTAATTTTGTTATTCTTATAACAATGAGAACTAAAATAGCATAATAAGCCAACAATAATAACTAATAGTGGAATTTGTCCCATTCTTTACAAGACATTCTCGAAAGTCTCTGGTTGCGGATTTGGACGAAAAGTAGTCAACTTGATCGTCCGTGATTTTTGGTTGGGGATTTACGAAATAAGAAAATTAGCACTACAATATTTCGAGTTTGTTATAAGTGTTAAAAAAACCATTGCAAAAAGAATAAAAACTGTTACGAAAAACTTCATGCAAAATGACATTTTTTTTAACTCTTCACTCAATATTAGGGAACATCGTTTTTTCTTGAAACCGAAATAAAGGAATCTTTTGGACCAGTAGGAATATTTCAGCCTGAAAAATTTAATGTGGCTATAGGTAAAAAAATGTTGTAGCGAAGGTTGGTCGAAAATGGAGATTGAAGAGTGAGGAAGAGAAGCTCTTAACTTGCTCAAAAGTCTTTGGTTGAAAATTTGGGTGACTTTAGTTGAGATATGGCTAAATTAAAGGGATTAACTTTATCTAATAATTAATAGCTCGAAAATTAAAAAGCTCACTTTAAAAGTTAAGAGACCAAAAAGTCTCGCATGTCATAATTAAGGGATCTATGGAGTAATTAAACCATATGAAAATGTTGATTTATTGACGCTTTCTGAATTTAGCCTTAAAATTTAACTAATTTCAAAGATAAGGAATTCGTTATCACATTTTAAAAATTAAAAAAGATTAATTATGAAAAAGGTTAAAGATAAGACACCAAATCACTCATTTTTCCCAAATTTTCGTGTGAGCATTTACCCAAACTTCAGAGCGTTTTATGGGGAATTTTTCTAGCATATCTGCATAATTCTTCAAGAAAGGCGTCTGTGAAATCTTATTGGTCAATGACAAGAGAGGAAAAAAGAAAAAATATCGGGTCTTCAAAATTCAAACGGGATTGCTAGGGACTAAGTACACCTCCCTTGAAACCAAAAATAAAAAAAAATATTTTATGTATGCAGCAGCCTCTGTTTGTTACTTCAAGTCTCTTAGCAACTTTATGCAGCTCGACTTATCTGAAACAAAATAATGAAGCCAAACTTGGCTAACTCTGAAATAGTAATCATCTCTCCTGTGTATATCTATATCTATATATATATATATATATATCACTTGATCTTAAGCTAACTCTTCATAACAAAATTATTGATTTAATACTCTCATTCTAGTCTCCCTCATTGGTTCCTCCACAACCCCCAAAAATGGAAGTACCAAAAGGCCTTTCCCCTCTCATGGCAACTACTCTTTTTCTTCCTCTTCTACTTGTTGGTCTTGAAGCTGTCATGGCAACTGAACAGCAGCCTTTGTGGGGAGGCAAAGTTAGTAGAGAGGTGCGTGGTTTGCCAGCAGATCAAGTGTGGCCTTACTTTGCAGATTTCTGCAACCTTTATAAAATTTATCCTCTTGATACATCTTACTGTATTAAAGGAGTCCCAGGTCATGTTGGCCTACAACGTTACATCGGAGTCACGATAGCATCGCCATCTGATGGTAATACAACTTATGTTAGATGGGAAAAGCACAACTTGACGGCAATAGATCCAATTAAACGCTCTTTATCCTATGAAATCATGGAAAATAATCAAGGAAGTACCATGTACAAAGCAACTATAACAATACTGCCATCTAAGTATGGATGCCAAATTATGTGGGAATACGTGGTTGAACCTTATGGAGGATACACTTCTGGATATCTTCGTGGTCTAATTATGGCAGTGTTTGATCGAGCAGTGAGTAAAATAGAAAATCTCACCATCCAGTTAGCTTGATTTATATGATGTTTGTCAAAATTGTTATCTATCGGTCCTTGCATAATTGTTGGGACTAAATTCTCTTTTGTTTTTTTTTTTTGTAATTTGTTTGGCAAGGTACTTTTTAAGAGGTTGTTTTTAATAAAAGGTAGAGATTTTGTTCCGAGTGAACGTGCAATCAGAGTTGAAATTTGTGGTGTATTTGGTTTGTTAATGTAATATATAACTATTATGTTGTTAACTTATAAGTAATTTTCAAATATACGATGTTTGGAGTTTTACTATAATTGTTTTACCACTAACTTAAGCAATTTTCAAATATATGATGTTTGGCATCTTACTATAATAAGCAATTTTCAAATGTATGGTGTTTGGAATTTTAATATAGTAAGCTGTTCTCGAATATATGATGTTTGGGATTTTACTATAATTATATTGTTTTGTTGGTAACTTAACCAATTTCCAAATATATGATGTTTGAAATTTTACTGTAGTTGTTCTATTGATAACTTTTAAGCAATTTTCAAAAATATAACGTTTAGAATTTGAGATTGGATCCTCTCCTATTTTTGATTCTTTCTTATATATAGAAAGGATAATTTTAATCATGCACACAAGATCAAATTAATTTGGATCATTTATTTTAAAATCTAATTTTTTTTTAAATCAAATATCTTTCTTTCTTCTTTTTATTTTGAAATAAAGGGTTCAAATTAATTTAGTGTTTTGTGATACGAAGAGAATTAAAAATAGGATGACATTGGAGGACATGGGAAGCAAGTTCGAAGCTACCCAACTGAAAGCATTGAGTGGTTCTGTTTTGGCCGAAGACAAAGAGGTGCAAGCTGGCCTCATCCAAATGAAATGCTTGCACGTTTACGCCAGTACTTGTCATTTTCCAAGTGCGATGTAACTCAATTCTGTTCATAGATTTAATGTGGTCCACGGCCATAAATTATTACACATAAAAACTTAAAAAGTGTTCTGTAGTGAATCTTACTAAGCTTAGCATATATCAGCTGCACTTTTTTTCAACGACATTATCCAGTTGTATTTTTCAAAAGGTGCTTTTTGATCGAATTTTGTTAGCCAATCTTAGTTGGTCAAAATTCAAAAAACTGATTGCTTCGATGTTAGGGAAAGACAAAACTCAATCTGCCTTTCTCTTCAATTTTTAAAACTCAGGCTTACACCTCCCCTGACACCAAAAAATAGAAAAGCCGCCTGCGATGGACCGCTGCACCCTCCCACAGAAAAGTCAAGCCGAAGAACATGACAAACTGACGTTCTTGTTCTAATAGTGACATGTAAGACCACTTGTATGAGATATTTCATGGAGTAAAATGTACGTAGCTTTCTATAATTTATTTAATTAGTTAATAATTGATTTTTTGTGCTTTAAAATTTAACAAATTATTTTTATGTGCTTTTTAAAAGGTGTCACGTTACCTCTGTTATTTATTTAATTAGTTGGTTACTTCATTGCGATTTGTTTAGTTAGTTGATTAACCTCTATATTCTTAGAACTTACCATATTATTTTTTTGTACTTTTTAAAAGGTGACACATCACCTTTGTTTTCTATAATTATCTAATCGTCATTAGCTAAAAATATATGTATTTTTATGAAAATATTGTTTTAATAGTTTCTAAATTCATTAACAGAAGAATATCCTTGGTTCAAGTCTCGTTTCTACATTTTTAAAACAACGTATAAGAGTGTAGCTCAAAAGAGTAAAAAACGAATCTTGTGTTATATCATTTTGGAAATGAATCGTTACTTTGAAAATCGTTGAACTAATGAATGAAAAAAATAGAAAATCCATGCTTTGTGTATTAACCTATATTCGATGTAGCATTAAAAAAAAAAAAAGTGGCAAAAAATGACACTTGCAATGGGTTGCAAAGGGTTTTAACCATTGCAAAATTCTGGTTAAAACTATTGCAAATCAAAGAGAATTAGTAACATGATATAGCGCTCGTTTAGATTGACTTTTTTTAAAAGTGTTTTTTTGACAGCTTTTGAAAAATAGTTTTTTTTTGAAAAACTAAAAATTCTAGCTTCTAAAAAAAGTTGTATTTGAACTTTTTTTAGAGTTTCAGCTTTTTTGGAAGCCAAAGCAAATAGTTATTACAAATTTAATGTAACTTTTTTTAAAAAAAAATACTTTTTTCTAAAAAAAAGTCAATCCAAATAGGCCCTTAAACAAGGTCAAGAAAACATTTCAAAAATCATTTGTAATTATCACTCTTTTACCAACAGTTTTGAGCTTTACAATAAATAAAAAGAATGTGTCTTTATATTATACCTTTTACATTTATTCACGTTTGTGAATAATTGAACATCCACTTGTGTCTGATTGAAGAAATACCAAACGTCACGGATTTGGTCTCCTTTGTATTACAGTAAAATTTCTTTTTCAATTCTCTTGCGTGGACCCCTGCCACCGATGAGAGTGGTTATAGAGGTATTATTTATTTTTATACCTTGTACCTAAAAAGTTTTTACGATTTTAATAAGTGGCAGAAAAATGTGAACTCATTACTTGGATTGTTATCACGTAAAAAATATTTAATTATGTTTATTTATTTTGCTGGAAACCTACACGTGCGCATGCATATATTCTTAATTTTCCATGTGTGAAAAGATTGATAACTGACTTTAGATATTTAACAATATATAATCAGTATCATATGGACTTACAATTAACATGTTGAAGGAGTCAATTTATCATGTTTCTGAGAAACTTGTTGCTGACAGCTGCTCCCTCGCTCATGGCATCTCTTTTTCTTCTCCTAATTATAGGTCATGCTGTCATTGTAATTAAGGGTGGAAATCAAAACGGATGATTGGATAGTCGGATAATTAGATATCGGATAGTCGGATATCGAATTAAAAAATCAACTATCCAATCGAATAGTTTAAAAGTATCTATCCGATCGGATATTGGATGTTCGGATATCGGATATTTTCGGATTCGGATAGTCAAATTTTCGGATTTATTTAATAATCAAAAGATATTTAATTTCTTATTTAATATTTTACTACTAAACAACATTATAACCATATAAATTTAGTACCACTCGAATTATAACAATATTAAATTGTATTGAGAAGAAAAATTAACACATTTCAATAAATATGAAGTTTACCACAAACTATAATTCACACTAATATGGCATACAAAATAATAGTAGATAATAACCAATATATATAAGTTTATCACCAATATATATATAAGTTTACTATAAATCATAATCCATATTAATATGTCACACATACCATAGCCTATACTAAATACAAACTATATCACAATCTATATTTCATAACAAGTCATCAAATATTTTTGTTGTACCAAAAGTTAAACAAATAAAATATCCCAAAAGTAGGACATAAAACTAAAATATTTAAAATAAAGTTAAAATTCATAAAATAATAAAATGTTAAACCATCTTTAGACAATGAAACCCTAAACATAAAATTAATATATTTTTATATGTGTTTTATTTTTTGGATATTTCGGATCGGATTCAGATAATAAAAAGTTATCCGAATTCCTATCCGATATCCGATATTTTTATCAGATATTGAATTCGGATATATCTGTATCTTAAGTTTTCATAATTTTTCTATCCAATCGAATTTGAATACGGATTTGGATTGGGATACGAAGCGGATATTCTCATCCCTAATTGTATCTACAGAACAGCAACAATGGGGAGGAGCCCCCAGAGGCATAGGTGAGTTGGTAAGTGGCCAGGTGATTAGGGTGGAGACACTCTGACAACGCGGGATCGAGTCCGTGTGGCGGCAGTACTCCGCTGAAATATTGCGGGGGCTGTTGCTGGATTTCCATGCCCGTTGGTCCTCTCCCTGGTCGGGCTGCCACTCACGCACATCCCTCGATTTACCTCCCGCCTGGTTAAGGGGCCTCTGGCCAGGTGGGAAAGGGATTCTCCTTTGGTTAACCCTTTTGAAACAATGGGGAGGCAAATTGTGATAATGAAGTATACGTACATATATGCATCCCTTCTTTGAAATAATTAGTTTAATATTGTTAAGTATGATAATGAAATAATTAATTTTAAAACTTGAAGCACAGAACTCTCGTACCGAGACCCCAAACTAAAATATTAGTTCGTTAGAAAAATATATGCATTCTTTTTTGAGTTTCTCTGCTCTTCAATCTCCACGCTTGTTGGACGCTTAGCATATAATATATAATATAATATAGTCCAAGACACGTGGCCGAGTTGAGCACTTTTTATCTATACTATATATATATATATATATATATATAAAGTTATATTTTAAATTAAGAGAGTTTTTCTTTGAATGACACATAAACTCTAATTTTGGAGTCACATAAGTATCTCTTTGAATATCATATAAGCTCATAAAGGAAAGTACTCTTGCAAGTATAATATAAGTCCCTAAGTCGTATACTATTGGCTTCAAATTCATTAATTACATGGTAATGTGTTTATGAGCCCGTTTGAATTTACCTTTGATAAATAAGTACTTTTCTTATAAAAAAAGTATACATTTATTTTGTAACAAGAACTTAGATTAGTTTCGAGAAAAAGTTAAAATTTTTAAAAAAATTAAATTTAAATTCTTTAAAAATAAAAAATTTTAACTTATCAAAAACATAATTCTTTTACTAAAAAAATTGAAAAAAATCAATTCAATCGAGTCTTATATTTATTCCAACCATGTTTTCAAAAGCTTAGGTAAGTAAAAATAGCAACGACGTGACATGACACCAAGAACATTATAACTGCACCTTTATGAATAAAAAAGTAAAGAAATCGTGATTATATTGACCAGAATCTTTTCCAACATTAAATTAAGAATATTCAATCAACAAGGTCGCGAGACAGATAATGAAAGTCGTGTACACAAATATCCATGAATGAGTAGACTTTTTGTCTCAGTCGTCTTTTCCAGGCATGGTTGGTATTGTTTACACTGTTATTACAACAGTTTCCAAAACCCATTAAAGTTGGGCGTTCATAGTTCTCTTTAAATGGCACATAAATTTTAATTTTAGAACTACATAAGTACCTCTTTAAATATCACATAAACTCATAAAAAAGAGTACGCTTACAAGTGTGATTTGTAAAATACAATTATCATTAATATTTAATTTTAAAAAAAATATTTAAGTCATTTAAGTTACATTTTAAACATAATAAAATAATTGATTAATAAAATCAAATTAAAAAAAAAAGAGAATAAAAAAATCAGTATAATATCTATATCTATGTATATCCTTATATGATAATGGTAATAATAATAGTTATAAAATTGTACCTCATATTTTTTAATGTCTTAGGGCTTGCCACATTTATGTTTTAAGAGGTGCCACATGTCATGTTTCTATGCTCCAATTTTGTTAATTTATCTATGAAATAATTACTACTTAATACAAAAAAAAAATTGCTGCAATTTCCCCTATTTTCTTCGTTCTTCTTTATCAAGTTAATTCTCATTGTTTCTTAATATCTAAATCAATTTCAATTGTTTTAAAAAATGTTCAATTTAATTTCTATTCTTAAATTTTTAATAATATATGTCTTAAATAATGTAGCCCAATTATCTTCTCTAATTTTAAATATTTATTCAATAAAATATGTGAAGATTCCCAAGTTATTATAAGAAAATAATTCACATATCAAACCAAATTTAAAGAATTTTTATAAAAAGGTAAAAAAATATACACAAAGTTTTAATAAATCCACGCACTTTGGAGATCTAATGATTTGAATATTTAAGACCTTATCATATAGTTTGGATAGTGAGTCAGCTAATCAAACTTGGCTATTTGTTATACCCAAAGTTATATCAAAATAAATCCTAAATCTATTATCTATACAATATATAATCTATACTACTATTTATGTTAGAAAAGAATGAGAAATTAAAGATTTTCTCATTATTATTTTGAGATCTTTGGCCTCCCTCTTAACTTGGATATGAATTCCAAGGGGTTATGAGACTTTTGGAATTTCTCTATAATTTTAGATTATTACTTGAGGGTTTTACAACTCTTGGAATTCATCTATTAATATGATATTAAAGGTTTAATCTCTTCTAATACTTATATATAGTGATTTTTTAGCAAGATACATAACACACCAAGAAATCTGTAATAGAGCATTTCTTCCTATGTTTTATTTCTGATAATCATTCTTATTATTGTGAACAAATATGAGTGGTCTCATTTCACATTTGTATTCGAATGATAAAAATTGACCTTTGTAAAGCACGAGTTTTAAAATTACTAGTATATATATATATATTTACATTTATTTTCTCCACTCAATTGGAACTCTGCATCTACAATTGCGTGATGTATGCGACTTTTGGTGAAAGAAAGACAATTAAATTAATACATGTTTATTTCTTTTTAATTCTTATCGAGTAACAATATTAAATTTATAAGAATATGTTAACCATTAAATGTGAATCAGTTTCAAGAATCTAACCCAATTACAAGTATATTTCAGTTTCTTAAATCCTTAGTATATAATTTCAGCTGAAAAAAATTGATTAATTCTAACAATATATATTTTGTCATCCTCACATGGCTGCTTTAGTGACGTAGGACTGATGAAAGTGTTAAGGCTCATGTGACATGTTTCTGCCTATTCTAGAATTTTTTTTTTTCTTTTTTGAAGGCTAAGTCAAAAAAACTACATCAAAATTAGTTTTTGCCTGAAAATTCTGCGCATATCTTCTCCAAAAAGCCTCTTGATCTGTTGAGGGGAATCATGAAATAAATAAACACCAAGTGGTAGAAGTAACCTATGATTGGCCTATTCTAGAACTTTACTGAATAATTAGATGAAGTAACAAACATTATTTTGACTAAGTAAACTTGAAACCTTGACTGGATTAGAATAGATCAAAATTTAGAAGAGCTTGTAAGTTCCAATGATTGGTATTTTATTTTGACCCTTCGTGATGCGAAATTTAAAATTGTTTGCCTAGATTCAGATTATAATGTAGTCCATGATCTCAAGTAGAACACCAAATATCTAGATATATTAAAAAATAAAAATTTCAACTTGACCTACAACCATTTTTTTCTGTCCGTATCTTTTTTCTTTTTTGGGTCAAAGTTATACTCAAGAGAACTTAGGAGCTCTTTGAATGCCACATAAACTCCTCTTTAGAAGCCACATAAACTTCTTTTTTAATGCCACATAAACTCCACTTTGAATGCCACATAAGTTTCTCTTTAAATGTCACATAAGCTTCTCTTTAAATACCATATAAGTTTATAAAAGAGAGAGTACTCTTGTAATTGTCATCAATATTTAAATATAAAAAAAAGATTATTATGTCATTCAAATTTTATATTAAAGATGATATAATAGTTGAAATATTATATAAAGAATTGAATTCAAGTAGGGGATGACATATAAGCCAAGCAACAATGAAAAATATCCTTTTTTTTAATCATTCGATTTTGTACGGGTTTTAGATTATTATAAATACATTTATATTTATATATCTATTTATACTATCTATATAAAGTTATACCTCAAGCAAAATTAAGCGACTTTGAACGCCACATAAGGTCTTCCTATACATAAGTTCCTATTTGGATGCCACATATGATCTTCCTTAGATGCCACATAAACTCTTCTTAAAGTACCACATAAGCTTACAAAGAGAGTACTCATGCAAGTGTGATTTGCAAAATGCAATTGTCATCAATATTCAATTTTTTTAAAAAAAAATTACATCATTTAAATTACATATTAAACATGATAAAATAGTTGATTAATATAATTAAATGAAAAGACAGAGAATAAAACAAGAAGAAGAAGAAATCTATATAATATCGATATCTATATATCTATATATGTACTCATGCAAGTGTGATTTGCAAAATGCAGAAGTCATCAATATTCAATTTTTTTTTAAAAAAATTATTACATCATTTAAGTTACATATTAAACATGATAAAATAATTGATTAATATAGTCAAACAAAAATAAAGAGAACAAAAAAAAGAAATCTATATAATATTTATATCTATATATATAATAATAATAGTTATAAAGTTATATCTCATATTTTTTTTTAATGTCATAGGCTTATCATATTCATGTTTTAAGCGGTGCCACATGTCATGTTTTTATGATTCATTTTTGTTAATTTATTTATGAAATAATTACCACTTAATACAAAAAAATTAAAACAAATTGCCACAATTACCATTATTTTCTTCTTTCTTTTTTCCCAAATTAATTGTCATTGTTTCAAAATATCTAAATCAATTTCAATTATTTTAAAAAATATTCAATTTAATTTCTATTGTTAAAATTTTAATAATATATCACTTAAATAATGTAGTACAATTATCTTCTCTAATTTTAAATATTTATTAAATAAAATATGTGAATATTCTCAAGTCATCATAAGAAAATAATTCATACATCATATTAAATTTAAAGAATTTTTATAGAAAGGTATAAAACAAACAAAAAGTTTTAATAGATCCATGCTCTTTGGAGATCTAATGATTTTAATTTTGCAAGACCTTATCATATAGTTTAGATAGTGAGTCAACTAATTATACATGACTATTTATTACACCCAAAATTATATCAAAGTAAGCCCTAAATCTATTATTTATATGATATATAATCTATAATCTATAATATTATATATGTTGAAAATGAATGAGAAATTAAAGATTTTCTCATTATTATTTTGAGACCTTTGGCCTTCTTATTAACTTGAATATGAATTCCAAAGGATTATGAGACCTTTGAAATTTATCCATAATCTTGGGTTATTATTTTGAGATTTTACAACTCTTGAAATTCAATCATGAATGTGATATTGAAGGCTTGATATCTTCTAATACCTAAATACAATGGTTTTTAGTAAGGTATACAATACATCAAGAAGCATGTAGTTAGTTAGAACATATAGTTTTGTATAGTTCTAGCATTTGTACTGTCATATAGTAGAGAGAGTTTAGATATTGAGAATATCAAAATTTATCTGAGCAAATAATTTGAGATTATGCAAAAACCATTCAAGAGAGCGTCTTAGAGAACTTGAAGTTGGAGACACTTGTTGTAAAATTTTTTTATTTAAACTACTTCAAATTTCATTACATGATCAAATATTTTTGAATTTTTGAGAATTATGCTCTTATCTCAAAATAAGAAATAAAATTATAAGATTGAAACATGTGGAGCATTTTGAGAATATGTTCTTTTCTCAAATTAATAAATAAAATTCAAAGATTGATCTGTGCGAAGCACGGACCTCGAGATATCTAGTTACAAATATAATTAACGAATTGAAGGATACATGGATGTCAGACAAATGCAAGCATTGGAATATTTTTCCTTCAAAGGAGACATAAAGCCGATTACAACATATATTTGATAAGAATTAGAGCTCGTTTGGCTTTGCTTATTTTTAAGTGCTTATAAGCAGGTGTTGCTTATAAGTAAAAAGTTACTTTTAAACTAGTGATAAATAAGCAACGATGTGTTTGGATAATATATGCTTATAAACTGCCGACATGTTTGGTAAATAAGTGCTTATAAGTAGCAATAGTAGATAAAATGACTAAAAATGACATGTAACTAATTAATTTGTTAAATACGTGCTTCTCAAGTGTAAGGAGAAATATGTCATTTTAATACGGTTGACCACCTGGCTTATAAGTACAAAAAAAATAAGTAGCTCTAGGTTGCTTTTTTCTTTCCTACTTATAAACAATTTTAAATGGCTTATAAGCAAGTTTGCCAAATATGTAACTTTTTATTTTTAGCTTATAAGCTAGTTTGACCAGTTTATAAGCAAAGCCAAACACCCCCCTTAATCCTTACTAATATCCACCAAATTTGATCAGGCCCCAACCTGGCGGCTTCATAATTCAAATATGATAAATATCAAATAAGTCAGTGATCATAACCACTCCTCTATTTAAATCAGTTGATCGTGAGCTAAACTTTCATAACAAAATTGTTCCTCTCTATCTCTCTCTCTCGCCCATTTAATTTCTTTCTTGCAGCTCCCTCTCTAATGGCAACTCTTTTCCTAATTAAGAACTTATTAATTAACATTAAAAAACATTAATTAAGAAGCATTTTATTCTAAAATCAAGTATATCTAACATACAAATTAAACACTTATTTAGAACTTATTAATTAACGTATTTGAGGAGTCAATTTATCATGTTTCTCAGAAATTGTTACTGACCTTTCATAACAAAATTATCAGTGATCAGAACTTATCTGAAAATAACAAAGGCAAACCTGGCTAACTCTTTACTAGAGATCGATCACTCCTATATATATGTGTGTGTGTATGTAAATATACAAATCAATTGATCGTAAGCCAACTTTTCATAACAAAATTGCCTCTCCCTCTCTCTCTCTCTCTCTCTCTCTCTCGCCCATTTAATTTCTTTCTCCTAGCTGCTCCCTCGCTCATGGCATCTCTTTTTCTTCTCCTAATTATAGGTCATGCTGTCATTGTAACTGCAGAACAGCCACAATGGGGAAGCAAATTGTGATAATGAAGTATATATACATATATGCATCCTTTATTTGAAATAATTAGTTTAATATTGTTAAGCATGATAATGAAGTAATTAGTTTTAAAACTTGAAGCACAGAACCTTCATACCGAGACCCCAAATTAAAATATTAGTTCGTTTGAAAAATATATGCATCCTTTTTTGACCTTCTCCGCTCTTCGATCTCCATGCCTGTTAGACGCTTGGCATATAATATATGGGGTCAGTTTGAATTGGCTTTTTTTTTTTCATTCAGAAAAAAATACTTTTTTTTTGTTGAAAAAATTAAATTAAATTTGTAATAACTATTTGATTTGACTTCTAAAAAAGTTAAAACTTTTCAAAAGCCTTAAATATTATTTTTTTTTTAGAAGTCAAAATTTTTAACTTATTAAAAAAAACTATTTTTCAGAAACAATTAAAAAAAAGTCCTTTTGAAAAAAGCCAATTCAAACAGGCCCATGATACAATATATTCCAAGACGTGGTCAAGTTGAGCATTTTTTATTACAAATATAATTAAAGAATTGAAAGATACATGGATGTTAGACACATACAAGCATTATAATAATAGGAATTAATCTTTGGATCTACTAGTACTAAATCATGCAAAGCCCCTCAATTATTGTTGGAATTGTTTTTATATGTTTTCTTAAACAATGGCAACAAAATCCCTACTAAAATCCGCCAAATTTGATCAAGACCCAACCTAGCGGCTTCATAATTCAAATATAATAAATATCAAATAAATCAGTGATCATCACCACTCCTCTATTTAAATCAGTTGATCGTGAGCTAAACTTTCATAACAAAATTGTTCCTCTCTATCTCTCTCTCTCGCCCATTTAATTTCTTTCTTGCAGCTCCCTCTCTAATGGCAACTCTTTTCCTACTTCTAATTATAGGTCATGCTGCCATTGCAACGGCACAACAGCCACAATGGGGAGGCAGAGTCACTAGCGAGGTGCGTGGTATGGGAGCAGATCTGGTGTGGCCTTACTTTGCAGATTTTTGCAACCTTTACAAAGTCTTTCCCATATCTGTATCTTACTGTATAGGAGGAGTTCCAGGCCGCGTTGGCCTAATTCGTCACACAACCAACACAATAGCTGTACCATTTGATGTCAACAGAACTTACGTTAGGTGGGAAAAGCATAACTTGACAGCAATAGATCCAGTTAAACGCTCTTTAACCTATGAAATTGTGGGGACTAACCAAGGAACTACAGGGTGGAGGGCAACTTTCACAATATTGCCATCAAAATACGGCTGCAATATTATATGGGACTACGTGCTCGATCCTCTGAATGGATTCACTTCTGCTCATCTTCATGGTCTGGTTGCTGCATTCTTAGACCGAGTGGTGTACAAAGTGGAGAATCTTGCCATCAATATAGAGTGATTTCATGGTATTTTGTGAAAATTATTACGTATAATAAATTACTTGCCGCAATGTTGTAGAATTGTGTCAAAATTCAATGTTCTATTTTTGTTAAGGTATTTTTTTAGGAGGTTCTTATCAGTAAAAGAACGGAAATTTAGTTTCCGGTAAACGTGAAATGACAAGAGTTCAAATGTGTCTGTACTAAGATTTTTTAAATTATGTAATCAATGATTTACGAGAAAATGAATTATATATATGTGCACTTATGAATAATTGCCTGATAAAGTACTCTTCTTTTGCTTTTCGATTTCGTTTCTTAATTCTCCTCTTGAAAAATAAGTTGCCATAGTTCTTAAGGCGAGTTTGGAATTTCATATAATTTTCTTTTCAGTTACTCTTGTCAAACGAAATGATACATGGGTATCTAATATGTATTTTTCTGGATTACAGGTCTTGTTCGGCATAATCAATTGTTAGAATAGGTAATAGCTATTTAATAAATAGTTGATAATTATTGTATTTTAGCTGTTAGCTATTTAGTTAGGTGATTGAACAAAATGTGTTCGAGAAAATTAGTTATTAGATTAGTTGATGAATGGAAACTGACCTAAAAGAATGTTAATATCATGCTATTATTATTATTGTTGTTGTTGTTGTTGTTGTTGCTATTATAATAGTTAGATATTTATTTTTATAATAACATTTTATAGTTAGATATTTTAACAATAATATTTTAATATTAAATATACCTAATTTTTTGATAAAGCATTTGTATCAATATTATAAAAATTAATTTTGATAGATTTAGAATTTATTTTGTCAAGAAAACGAACTAACATAACTTATACCTTTTAGTATATGTCGATTACATAGAATTTAAAATTCATTTTTATGTTGTTATTTAATTTATATTTGTCAAAGAAAAGGTAAAAATATAAAGAGATATTGGAAAAAGAACAAAATGGTCCAAAAAAATGAAAAAAGGGTAAAATTGTCAGAAGAAAGAATAAAAAAGCTAGAAGCTATCTAAAAAGCTAAAACTTTTAGCTTTTGAGAAAAGTTAATTGAAACGCTAAAAGTTACCTAAAAAAACTACTTGAAATACTATTTTATTGAACATTAATAATTTACATTTTGACTACTCAAAATACTAAAAGCTATTTGAAAAGTTGTTACCAAATAGAACCATAGTCATTTAAGCTCTAATTTGGAGCTTTTGGTTTTTTAGCTTTTTTCAGCTTCAGTTTTTATTTAAAAGCTCTTTTAAAATTGGGCCAAACAGGTTAATTTTAACTTTTAAATTCACAAAAAACACTTTTGAGCCTCCAAAAACTGAGCCAAACAGACTCTTAGTCGTCATCACCATTCACAAGAAATATAAGTGCTACGATTTAAGTAGAAGGGGAAAAAACCACATGCACAAATAATAGTGCTTTTTTCTTCAGTAGTTTATAGTGTTCCAGATCACAGGGAAATTAATTGGACATTAATCATTCCGGTAAGATCGGCATTATAATTGCTACGTTAATTTATAAATGGTATCCCGATATAAGGACAATGAGACTCGTGCTGTAAGTGCCAGCACTTGTAATTGTGTAAATAATTCTCACACTTGAGATACTACAATAATCTTATATATGGGTATTTTAGTGTGTTTGGAATGATCTTATTTTAAAATTCTTATTTTATTGAAATAAAAAAAAGACATCTTATGGGATATGAGACATTTTATTACATACATTTTATAAAAATTCAAAACAAATTAGTCCACAAACTAGAATTAGTTTGAAAACGCCACCACAGCTTCATGCTTAGAGCTTTGATTGAATCCTCCAAAAGCCTTGCGCTGCGCCCAATCCACCATCCTTTCTACCTGAAAACAAATAGGTCGCCAATTAGTCCAGTGAACGCTTCGCATATTACTTCTGCTTCCCCAAATAAACCGATTAAATATCCTGGCAATACGAGTCAAAATAGCTTTGGGCGGCTTTATGACTTGAGCTAGATAAAGAGGCATAGAGCACAGGACGCTTTTAATTAGGCTAAATAACCACGAAATATAGCTCTATGAAATAGAGTTTTCAATAAGGCTTTATTTGATAAAATTTGATGACATAGCAAAATATGAGTAGAACAAAAATTTCATAGGGAGTTTGGTATTTAAACTAAAATTCATCGGGAAAAATGGCATCTGTTCATTCTTATTTTCTATGCACGATACACGAGCACACTCATGGGAAGACGTTTTCCATCAACATGTTCTAAGATGACCATCAAAGCGGGGAATTGCAAGTTGAACAAAATTATCAAAAGTCATAAAAAAAAATATTATTGTTATATGGAGAAAAACTGTGGTTTAAACAATATTTGATATTGGATGAAGAAAAGTTGTTATTTATTTATTTCCTTTTTGAATTTAGCTCTGATATCACTATAATTAGAGAACCAAAATTGAAATTACATAGAGAAACTAGAAATTTGCTTGCTTTGTTAGTTATTTGGTTAGGCCTTTATACGGGCCACAATTTTAACTTAACTAGCTAAAGATTGGGAAAACTAGCAAACTCTTTTAAAGACCTGTTAGTAACATACTTCTGTAAAAACTTGGTAAGCTAAAAACTAATTACAGCACATTTTGCTAAATAAAAAACAAATTGTTGACTTTTTCTATTGACTTTCTCGACAATATAAATGTTATACATATCAAATAAAAAATATAATAAATGTGTTTGGAATTTATTTTTATCATAATTCAACTCTTATACTTGAATATTTGAATTTTTTTCAAAGAAAAAAATAGAAGCAGTGGTTTCTTTTATATATTCTTTCTCATGATGGATGTTTGAGAGAATAGAAATAGTATGTCCAATCTTATGTAATGGGGACCATAACTCTAATATATTCTTGTATAATCCTAATTTCAGTTTTGCCCATACAAATAGAAATTAGGAAATTGGGTTTCTATATGGGTCCAAATGAAATTAGATGCCTTAGACGCAATAACTTTAACTTTAATATGATCACTGTGTAGTTGGTCTTTAACTTTAAGATAGCCTGTAAGACATATTAAATTGCACATGTAAGTCCATATGAAGAACTATTTTCCAACATATAGCACTTCATATGATTAGTTTAGAGTATTTTATGTTAGTAAAATCCAAAACAGAAAAAATTATAGTCAACTGTATATTTTAATTATAAAAAAACTCTATATGTTAATGTAAAAACCAATTAGCTAAGTTTTTCTTTCTTTCTTTCTTTTTTTCTTTTTTTCTTTTTTTCTTTTTTTTTCTTTTTGAATGGCAATCAGATATGGATTGACATGTAGCAAAGTATAAACATGCTTCAACAGTGAGACGTGGCATCACGTGAGGCATCTAATTTTTTGGAGGAAATGTTTTAGTGTTTTTATTATTATTTTAATATATAGCATATAAATAAATTAAATTAAACAATAAACAACATAGAGATAGATAAAAAGATAGCTATAAATAAATAGATTATACTAAATAATTATAATAATATATATCACTTTTCTCTTTTTACGAGTTAACTACCTGACGTCATTCCTATAAACATGAAATGGAGACACTACACGCTTGACTGAAAATGAAGAATGCTATTTAATTCGAAATCATACAAATGTATGATAATCGAGACAACAATAATGGTGTCACTTTCCCATTTCTTTTCTTCTATGATTGCTTTTCACGTGCAAACCATGGAAACAATGTTACCCAGTATGCATAACATGTCATTTTCTTACGTTATTTTAGTGATGACACCGATAAGATCTAATTCAAAAAATTGAAAGACACTTACGTTTTTAACTCTATTATGAAATAATTAATCGGATGTCCATTGAGGAATTGGTTTTAATAAAGAGTTATCAGGTGTAATTCAGTAAGACATGTGACATCGGTGCTTTAAGAACATCGAAACCCAAAGACAATGATTAATTTGTTAGAATTATGATTTTTGACATAGAGGTCAAAGTCATTTTGACCTAAAAATTGGGTTGGGTTCCACTCATCTAACAAGTCGAATTTTTTTTTTAAGTAGCTAGATGAGCATGGTATATTTAAGAAAATAATGTAAGCAACTAGCTTTCAGAAATATTAAGTTTGATGGTACTGTAAGCAATTTGTTTTTAAAAATAGAAGCAAAGAACCTACTGAGACCCAAATTAAGATATTAGTTGTTAAGAAAAGAAATGGTTCAATCATAAATATTATTAAATAATGCATGTTAACTAATTAAACGCTTAGTATTCAAGTATATATTCTTCTAGATCTCATGTAGTATTGGAATCTTATTTTTGTCTCTCTGTCTCTCTCGACCAAATCATGAAAAGCTCCTTAATTATTTTGGAATTTTATTTAATATGTAGTTTCTTTAAGAATGGCGACGAATTATTCCCTATTAAAATCCGCAAATTGGACCCAACCTACCGGGTTCAAATATGCTTAACTAATCCAAATATGATAAATATTAAATAAAGAAAACTCGAGAAACTCGTGATTACCCAACTTCGAACTAATAATGAATAAAAGTGTGAAAAAAATTAATTTAAAAAGATAAATTAAGCACCCTACAACAATCAAATGGCAAAATTGCAATGGACATAGTTATACATATCTAAATTTTAAAAGGAAAAGTTAAATACTAGAAAGCCTAGAATAACAAAATGAACTAAAGTAAATACCTATCCATGAAGATAATAAATATTCCTAAGATAATTTGCGTATGGAGTTGATTTATTATTATCCTTTTGGGTATCTACTAGTACGATTGTATTTCGTACTTTGTTTTTTTTTTATGCCAAATGTGAAAGTAGCTATAAGTTTTATTTTAATTTCATAAACAAATCTTATTCTGATCATTAATTAAATAATAATTAATAGCCAATTTTGCATTGTTATTGCAATTAGTTATTGCATTTAAGAAGTATTCAGCCCAATTTTACAGTTGCAAGATTTGTTCCGTTGTTTGGTGAAAAAAATAAAAATTTATTTATTGTATAAAAATTATAATATGTTCGATTAAATTTGTTGTTTAAAATTTTGTTATTTATTTATATATTTACATTTATTTATTTTTAATTTACATATCTTGATATTCTAATTCTTTATGTTTTTAATCTTTAAAATCTGTAGTTTTCTATATCTTAATTAATTTATTTTTTAAGTTTTTTAATTTTTAATTGTTTATTTGTTAGTTTCTTCATTTTTAATTTTTATATTATTTTAATTTTTATTTTCATTTAATAGATACATATACTTTGCAAGCACTAATATATTTGAATGACTTGAAAGATTAAAAAAAGTTAATATATGCCATCCAACGGCTGATGTGGTACCTTAGATGGATTAGAAAAAGAAGTGATGATGTAGTACTATAATATTATAAGAAACTTATGTGGTACTCTAGAATTACAAGGAAAAAAAAGTTTAAACTATATATGGATATAGAAGATTGTCTTTGATTCATTCACTATTCTTGGCTTTTTAATATTTAAAGTTTCTTCTGATATAGACATGTATCTAACTCAATTACATATTTTCACCGTTTTATTGTTATAGAGTGTTTTTCTACTTACACTAGTTTTTCTCAGACTTTTGTTCATCATCAGTTCGTAATTGGATAGTCGTGAGTTCTTTTCTTTTCTTTTTTTCTCTTTGGCTAAAAATAATTGATGAACCTTATTTCATGCTTACTTACAGAAAATCAGAGCTGTTTAAAACAAGAAAGAAAATTCTACGCAAAATAAAAAATGAAATATATTGTTCACTAAGCAAATGTTTCCAAATTCAAACAATTTTCCAAGTTTCCAAATTAAAGAAGAGTGGTGAAAAATAATTTTTTAGAGTTTCTTTCAAAAAAGTTGGAGTGTTTTCTACAAATATTTACTTAGGAAACATGTCTAAAGATCCTAACTCTAATTTGGTAATCCTTAGTTCAATTCTCCTTATTGTCTTGTTTTTTCTTACTGTTTTCTTCTTTTTGACTTCACATAATCCTTGTTCAACATACAATCACCTAACAACTTCTTTCTAACACTTATCCATCTCACAAGTAATTTTTACACTATTAATATTTAATAATAACAAGAAAAGAGTAATAATTAACTTTATAATGACAACTCATGAATTATACAATACTTCACTTAGTCTTTCTTTAAAAGATATACTTTCTAATTTGAAAAATAATTCTGAATATTAGAATGAATTTTCTAGTTTGTTAAAAGGAACTTTTTGAATGATATTGACAAATAAACACTTTTTCTAGTTCCATAGAAGAAACCATTGTTTTCCATTTTCAATTAGTGAACGCGATTTTTCGTGATTTTTAAGTTCTTTAGAAAAAATGAGAACTATTTTTTTTTTCCTTTAAGGAAACGGAGCCTTCTGTGTGTTTTGGTTTTGGTCATAAGAGAGTAAAATAAGCTTGAGAGGCTACACTGCTATGAACAAAATACATATATATAGTTCCCCTGGATTATATATTGTTAATAATGAATCTTAACATTTAGGGTAAATTATTGGGGAGTTTCTATAATTTTTAAAAGATAGGGGTGTTCTGACTTGTTCAAAAGTCTTTGTTGAAAATGGTAAATTGTATAAAACTTCCTTGTGCTTTGTTATAAGTGTGTGTTTATCTTTTGTGATTTAAAAATTAGCTAGTTATCCCCCTGTTCTTTTTCAAAAGTGAAGCACACACGCCCATTTTTTCAACTCTATCGGTTTTGGCTAATGAAAATGCAAAAAAAACGAATTTGTCCTTCAAACCCAGGGGCTAAAGATACACTTATGGTAACTATGAGGGGGTACGGCGCACTTATGACAAACTATAAGAGGGTATGGCGCTATTTACCCTATTTAATTGGAAACGTGGAATAATTAATTATTAATAATTTAATAATTGATTAATTAATTAATCAAATAATTAAAAATTAAAATAAATTAAATAATTAATTTAATTAACGAGACGTTGGTCGTGCGATCATGGTGACAGTAGAGGTTAATTTCTTTTCTTATTTTTCATTTTCCGTTTATAAAGATATTTACTTGTATTAATGAAATAAAATATAAATATTTTTGTAGTATAATTGATTAAAATTTATATATTTTGAACTAAGGTCAAGGGCTTTAACGTTTTCTCTTACAAATGTTTTTTCAAAACAAAAAAGGAAGGATATTTTTTACTAAAATCAAGTTTTACAAACAAAAGAACTAAGTCTAGCAGGCTTGGCGCGTGTACCACACGCCCGGTTAAATCTAACAGAAAAAATGATGGAGGAGAGGGTAATGTACTTCAATTTTGGAAAGCACAGAAGTATAACTAGCTAATTTTTAAATCACAGGGATTAAACGCACACTTATAATAAATTACAAGGAGTTTTGTGTAATTTACCCAATTAAAAATTTGGCCATTTAGGCTCTCTCGTTCTGCACGTGTTCTGTTTTTGATAATTTTTCCATAACCGTGTTCCTATCCCATTCCAATTAGATAGCGCAGCATTACGAAGACCTGGTCAAGACTACCGATGAAAAGTAATCCATGCATGCATAAAAAATTAATAACTGACTTAAGAAAATTATAATAAAATGTTGAATAATGTGTCAAAATTACCATGTTTCTTAGCAGCTTCATGCTGAGCTTTCATAGCAAAATTATTAGTGATCACTCCTCTATATAATTGAGTCGACACCACATTTGCTTTCCTCATTCTAGCCTACCTCGTTCCTCTAAAACCTCCCAAAAACAAGAATAAATGGAACAGAAAAACCTCTACAATCCTTCTTCCTACTCTCTCATGGCCACTCTATTTTTTCTTCTCCTTTTCAGCCAAGCTGTCTCTGCAACTAAAGAACAACGTCAGTGGCGAGGTTATCTCAATTATACGCTAAATGGCTACACAATAGAACAAGTGTGGCCCCTAGTGGAGAATTATTGCGACCTTTACAAAGTCTTTGCTAATCTTCTCGTATCTTTCTGTGTTAAAGGAGTCTCAGGACATGCTGGACAAGTTCGTTACGTGGTGTACGATAAACCAGCTCCCCCTGGCCGCAATTTTACCGAACGAGTCATTGCTTGGGAAAGGCACAAGCTGATAGAAATAAACCATGAAAAGCATTATGTGTATTATGTTATGACGGGCAATAACTTTGTGATGAATAATTACTATGCAACTATGAAAGTATCTCCAGCACCTAACGGAACCCTATATGAGTGGTTCTATAGAGTTGATCCCATCGACGAGTATACTGCTGATGATTTCTATACTCTACTTTCGCCCTTCTTTCGACGAGCAATGGAAAATGCTGAGAGAATTTTGTGACCAACTTAAATACATTTTGGATGAAAGAGTCCATTGGATCCTTCATTAGTGAGTGACCTTCGACATGTTGTTAAGATCTTGTTTTCTAGGTAATTATCTATTGTTTTGTATCACTAGGTATCAAATAAATGAGAATTATACCACAGGTTTAGTGGTTTAGTGACTATTCAAAGGACCTCACGATCAATTCTAAGTGTGTTGTAATATTGGCTTTTGGCCTTTTTCTAAATGAATTAAATAAATGACAATTACATATCAGAGATTTTTCTCAAATCATGCTTCTCAATTATCGCATATAAACCAACACAATTATTTCCATGAAATCAATTTCTTTCCCTTTCCTGAAAGGTGCAAATTCATGTGCTAGAAGTCGACCTATTCACAAGATAATTAAGAAGAACCCTTGTAGAACACGGATAAGAAAGCACTAATCCATTATTATAACTATGCTTTAACCGTATTCAACCACAGAAAATAAACTCAATAACTTAATAAATCACTTTAATTTTGACACTCGTAATAAAATGATTTCACAATATACTCTAAACCTTGGTCATCTCAATCACTTATTTTCAAATCAAAATCTGATCTATTTCAGTATCTTTTTACGATTTTGTTACCAGGACAAAAATCTAGCAGTGGCAAGTATTACACTTTAAAAAGAAAAGTATTTTCCATTTTGAACAGGTGAATGCATTTTTGAGTTTTAGAATAAATTAAACAAGAAATTTAATATAATTGTATCTTTAAAAAAATAGTTAGACAAAAGTAAGCAATTTCTCTGGGTAAACAGAGTTCAAGACTCTTTGATAATCCCAACCACCATAAGACATACCATGTTAAAATGTTGCACTAAATGTTTAGGATAAATTACTATGGACTCCTTGTAGTCCTTTAGATGTACACCAAACCCTTGTAATACAAAATCTTTCATAATTTCTTATAGCCACTAAAAATAAGCAGAAATACATGTAGTCCTTTTTTCTAAAAAAATATTACTTTTAATAAATTATTAATTAAAGTAATAAATTGACCTTTGTATTTGTTCCGCTTTTAATTAGAGGGCTAGGGGGTGCATGGCAATTCACTCCAACGTTTGTAAGTATATATCCCGCAGAAAAAAAAAACCAAAAAAAAGAAATTATTTATTATGTATCTTGTATTAATTATATTTTTTTGCAAGACTTTCTCGAAAGTATTTGGCTGGATATCTGGAAAAAGCCCTACACTTGATCGTATGTGGTGTTTGGGTTAGGCAACGAAACAACAAAATTAGGGTTGGTGAAGATGAAGACTGATTGACTTACTCAAAATTCTTTAGTTGGAAATTTGGGTGCCGTTTTCTCAAGGGTTCAATTTTTAAGAATTTTTCGACAACTTTTACCTAAATCTCCACCGTGCATTCAGGTTCAAGTCAAGGTGGCACCTTGCTGCCATAGCACCTTTTTCTCTAATGTCTTTTTCCTCCTTTTTCGTGTAATCGTAACTTACTTTCTGTCCGGGAAAATGGTATATAAAATCATTTATAATGGTCAGTCTTCGCCAACAATTTTGAATTCTAGGGTTGGCAAAAGGATGTGATTGTTCTCTTAGAATTTTCTTGCGTAGGCCCTGGGACAAATGAGACTTACTATTTGTCACTATCTAAATTAATGACTCTGTGTATATAATTATTAGTATATGATTCGTATTATTGACTTACTATTTGTTACTATCGAAATTAATAACTCTCTTTAGATAATTATTAGTATATGATCCGTATTATTGACTTATTATTTGTCACTATCTAAATGAACGACAAACCCTTCCGTTGTACCAAAAGATAGGGAGTGTCGTGCAACACAAATTTGAAAAAAACACAAGGGTGGAGGGACAAAACTTACTTTTTTCCCTTTTTTCCCCCTTTTTTTGCACTTCAAGGAAGAAACCTCACCTTTACAAAAGCAAAAATTATCGGTACACCTGCGGAAGCGTATATATATTCTGTTTAAGATCATAACAATAGTTTGCACCCAAGCCCTTAACTGAAAAATTTTTTAATAAGGAGAAGAAATACTTACCCTGTTCTCCCCTTCTTCAAGACTCAACTGTGTTTTAAAAATAAATTTTTTTTCTTTTAATTCCCTTAAGGCATCGTGCATATTTTATAATTTTATGAGAGCAACTGTGTATATCCCCCTCCCCTACCCCCACACGCCAAAATTTATCTTGGCTCGTCAAATCCACAAAATTTACTTCCGGAATCCATGGCATCTTATAACAAAGGCAGCAAAACTGATCTCCCCCAATCATGCCTCCATAAGATCAGCCATCATCCATGCACGATCTATACCAAAGTTCAAAGCAGCAGAAATATTTGGTGGTTATTTATTGTCTTTCATTCAGTTTATTATTCTCAATCAGGCTTTGTTAGTATTTAATTTTTCTTCCAATCCAGCTATGTATCTAGTTAACTCGATTATATTTTTACAATTTTGTTGTTTTTGGTGCTTTCCTATTTTCGAACTTCGAATCATGGTCAGTTTGCATTTGGGTAACTGTGGGGGTTTTTAAAAAAAGTATTTATCATATTTGTATTAGTTAAAGCAAATTTGAACCCGGTAGTCTGACTCGGAATTTGTGGGTTCAGTTATTTCACTCGCCGCCATTTTTGGAGGAAAAAAAAATACATATAACTAAATAAACGTCTCTTTGGCCAGAACTAATTGTAACAATCCAACTCAATTACTGGCATACCACCACATTCAAGCCTAATTAACTTGTCCAAAATGCTCAAGCATAACCACAGCCTAGAACCTCAAGTGGTGTCGGATCTACCTGTAACTTGCTCTACTACTACCTGTAATGACCTAAACTCAACTACTGGTCTGGCACAACACTTTAGCCTAACCAATTGGCCCAAAATATATGCTTAAACCTGTAATAATAGTAGCAGTGAGTCTAAGCATTTTAAAGTACACACAAATCTCATTTAGAACTGATGCGCGATTGGGCGTTACACTAATTGAGTAATCTTGCATGGTTTGGCCAAAAAACCATACAATTAAATAAACCTCTCTTTGGCCAAAACTAATTGAGTAGCTTAAGCATTGGTAGCCAAAAAAATAGCAATATACAGGATTCAAACGTTAATAGATCTCAAATCTTGAATAACATAAATAGTACCATAATTATGTATTCTATCAGGAATTACCCATTGAGAAATGTGTCTTGATGCTTAATAGTTTCCCCTGAACTACATATTCTTAATAATTAATCTGAATGTTGATATTTGTTACGAATTCTTTGTGCTCTTTTAAAAATGTATTAGACCCTCATATAATACATCAAACTCACTCATATATTCCCTTTGTAGCTATTGAAAATAACCACATAATGACTTCCTCTGTTCATAGCAACCTAATTAGCCAACGTTTATATAATTTATATATCCCGCGAAAAAAGGAAATTAATTACAATGTATCTTGCATTCTTCACAAGACTCTCAGAAAGTCTTGATTGGCTATTTGGGAAAAAAGTGCTCAACTTGATCATATGCGTTCCATGTATTGTTGAACAGTATTTGATCGAAAATTGAGTGACTTTTTAGGCTCGGTTTGTTTGTTAAAAAATACCTTGCTAGCAAAAAATATTTTTCTGGAAAAATATTTTCCTGAAAGGTAGAAATTTTTTTGGTGTTCGGTTATCATATTAAAAAATATTTTTTGATCACGACCACGTGAACAGATGTACATGATGAACTAGTTACACAAGCCACATGTGGATGGATATACACAGCGTTAGATGCAGCTTTGGCAAACTGCTTGCAAGGATGCGTCACTATAGCTCGGAACATATAAGATTGCAACTTTGACAAGTTGCTTACAAGATGAGCTACCACGTGAATGGATATGCTACCTGAATAAGTCACATATGGAAGGATATGTGTAGCAAAAATATTAGTCCAAAAGCCCAGTTGTGATACCATGTTAAGAATTATCAAGGTTCATCGTAAAAACTAATTTATTAACAGGAGAGGTGGAAAGGGACCTTATATCGTGGATATATCTATTGAGATGTATATATAGTCATACTCCACTTTCATATTCTTCTTTTTCAAGTAACCATGAACTTATTTTTCAAGCCAAGAAAACACTGCACGAAATCATTTATAGTGTTGAATTACTATTTCATCTTAGTTTAAACTTCTAGAGACATGATCAAGACTAAGAGATTGTAGGCTATGCTTATTTTGCAACTTATAAATTCCTCGAAAAAGCACCCATTACGTACTTTTTTACTATTTGTAGTTTATAAGCCCCAAATATTTTCTTTTTTTAAAAAAAGAGGCAACACTCCCTACATAAGCCCTAAATAAACTAATCCAGAAGGCTGTAACGACAAAGTTTGCAATTTCAAGTACTCTTTGCGCCTCTTTCTCTACTTTCTTATTTTTCTTTTTTGCATGTAGTTATGAACTTATTTTTTAAGAGAGTTTTGTAATGTCTTTCCATGTCAATTCTTCGAGCGGGAGAGTTTTGTAACATCTTTCCAAACCTATTCTTTGTGATATGTGTGTATGCTTTATAATGTGGGTGGTTGCAATATCCAAATAGCATATAAAGATCTCCAACTTCTCAGATAGCATTATAAAGTCTTAACTCAAAATATAAAAGAAATGGATAAAATCATTTTGCATAAAAAGTAGAGTTGTGTCTACCAACAACCATGCTTTCAATTTTGAACATCTCAAGTAATTTTTTCTGCATAAACTTCTTGTTGTGAGAAATTAGATGATCTCAACCTTGACATTTCATCCAAGTCTAGAGTATTTAATAAGAAAGCCTTCTCATTCACTATTGTATTTAGCTTCGAACTAATTGTACTTTAGTAGGAAATCGGCCTCTTATAGAATATATGCTCTGTTTGGAATAAATTTATTAAAAATACATCTTATTTGATATTTTATATAAACAAAACATGCTTTGTCTCGAGTGTTGATAAGATGCTTGTGATAAGATGTCTTATTTATAATTGTCAAAATTAAGGGTGAATTGCTTATACCTTATAAGATAAAAAGGGAAACAATGGAGATCTTTTGAAAGTTTTGTGAAACTTATATCTTGTAAGATGTCTTCTCTATAGTTGTCGAAGTATCTTTAACAAATAAGATAAGCATCTTACTAAGCTTATTCCAAACGCAGCAATCTTGTTTGGGTACACATAAATGTAGCCCCCAAATTGAGAGGTTATAGGCCAAGCAGGCCCAAAAGTTAAACGATAAAGGGAGGCCCAACTATTAAGAGCTGGAAAATCACGGGACTAATATCCCATGAAACCAGGGAGGAAACAAGATTTGTATAAGACAAGTCAACTATATAAACAAGGAAGCAAACAATCATTGATTGAGACGTGTACTAAGTCCAAGTAATTAGCAGAATAATAGTCCCTTTATGATATGGAACCTTAAATCAAGGATGAAGGCTGGCTATATAAGAGGTATATGCATATCCAAGAAGGACACAATATAATAACTTAAATACTTATTTACTATCTTGCCTTCATCAGCTACTCCACTCTCTTTCAACAAAAGGATCTCAATCCATCCCAAGGGGTAGGTTAAGATTTTAATTGTAGATAACCTCTACAAGTTGGGACCTACCGTGGGGCCTAGCTTGTGATGAAAAAGTAAGAAGAACCTCTGGTTGTATGGTGGAAAGCTTACAACAATGGCATCAACAAGTGGCGCCAAGACATCAATATATCACTCTAGTCTGCCAAGACATCAATATATCACTCTAGCCTACTACTTATTAACACCTTGTCATGTCTGGCAAAGGATATCTACTTTAGTTTCTGGTTTGTGCACATAATTCATTTTTGATCTTTTTGGCTAATTAAGCGTATCAAGTTAGATAGTTTTTGAAATATTATACTGCTTAACGCTATGAAAAATGTAAGTTTGTTTTTTGAAAGTTATATATTCAAATGAAGAAAAATGCATTATCTTTGTTGAACATTCATGGTTTTGATTTTGAAATGAAAATTAAATATTGTAGAATTATATTTTGGGGAAGATGAATTCGTGATGAATTGTTATCCTCATAGCCGAATGACTTTCGGAAGCTAATGAAATTAATTTTAGGCTCTGTTTGGCCTAGCTGTGCGATTTCAGCTATTGAGCTGTTGAGATTTTAGCAGTAGAGCTATGGGTAAAAGTGCTGTTGAATAAAAGTAGTTGATTGTTTGATCCGATATTTTAGAATTTAAGCTTTCAGTTGTTTTGAGGGTAATAGTATTTTTGAGAAAAAAATGAAGAAAAGCAATTTTTAACAAGACATATAAACAACTTTTCAAAAACCTTTTCTGAAAAGCTCCACCTTGGAGCTTTTAGATTTTTAGCTTTTTTTAGCTTCAACTTTTATTTAAAAACTCTTTTAAAAATGGGCCAAATAAGTCAATTTTAGTTGTTAAACTCATAGAAATTACTTTTGAGTTTCCAAAAGATAGGCCAAACAGACTTTTAATCTTGAGGATTTTGAATTATGTTAATTTATGCATATGTATTGAACTATATATAAGAGTATAGGTTACAATCTTTGGCTTATTTGATTATGTTGGTCTTTGGATGAGGATAAATGTTTTGCATCGAGACCTATTTATGTACTTTTTTGAGATTTAATTGACGAGGTTGAAGCATATGGATTATAAGTTTATTATCATTTTACCTCTAGGGAACCCTTCGATCTTGCATCAGGGTTGTGACTGATTATATATTGCAATCCCTCAATCTCACATCAGGGCTGCAACAATTCATACGTACCAGCCTTTTGATCTTACATTAGGACTGCGACTAATCAGACATTCCAACCCTTCAATCTTTTTTCAGGGTTGTGACCGATCATACATGCTAGCCCTTCGATTTCACATCAAAGCTACGACAATTCATATGTTCTAACCTTTCAATCTTACAATAGGGTTATGACTGATCATATATTCCAACCCTTCGATCTTACATCGAGGTTACGATAATTTCTATGTACCAGCCCTTGGATCTCACATCAAGTCTGCGACAATGCCCTTGGATCTCACATCAGTGCTGTGACAATTCATATGTTCCAACCCTTCGATCTTACATCAAGGTTGTGATTGATCATACTTTTCAGCTCTTCGATCTCACGTTTGGGCTGCGAAATGCCCTTGGATCACACATCATGGCTGCAATAATTCATATTCCAACCTTTTGATCTTACATTACAGTTGTGATTAATCATACATTTCAGCTTGTCGATCTCACATCAAGACTGCAACTAATTACATATTCCAGCCCTTCGATTTTACATCATGGCCACAACCTCAAAAGGCCCTTTAATTTTACATCAAGGTTGAGACCTCAAACGACATTTCAATTTTACATCAAGGTCATGACATAAAAATTCCTTCGATTTTACAACAGGGATACAACTTAAAAACCTTTCAATTTTACATCATGGCCGCAACTTAAAAGCCTTTTTTTTTTTTTAAATATTAGGCCGCGGACATAAAAGAACCTACGACTTTACATGTAGGCCATGACTTACAGGTTCTTCAAGACCGCGACTTTATAACATACTAAGGACCCTTATTTTCACTTTGGGGTCACTGGTCACCCCGTGATTTCTATCAACACAAGTGAAATAGTTCAAACCTTTAACATCTAAAAGCTACAACCACACCAACGGCAGTAAGGCATTCAAAGCTTGAAATGATGTGGAATGATTAATAAGAGACGTAAAGAGAAAAGGGGCATTTAATGAGAAGGAAACTGAGATAAAAATGTTTCGGGTTAGGAAAGAGTAACAAACCTTATGGTGTACGGGCCTGGTAAAATTACTCACCACCCCTTACGGACTGGTGAATAAGGGGCAAACTATTTGGGCCCATATAAATATGACCCTTAAATGAGAGGTCATAGGCCAAGCAGGCCCAGAAGCTGAACTACAAAGGGAGGCCCTAGATTACTAACATGGCTCCAAACCTAAGAGGCCCAACTATGAAGGAGCTAGTCACACGGGATTAATAAATCCCATGAAACCAAGGAAGAAGAAAGATTTATGTAAGGCAAGTCAACTATATGAACAAGGAAGCAAACCAATCATCGATTGAGACATGTACTAAGTCCAAGTAATTAGCATAATAATAGCCTCTTTAAGAGATGGAACCTTAAATCAAGGATGAAGGACGGGTAGATAAGAGGCATATGCATATCCAAATAGGACATAACATAATAACCTGAATACTCATCCATTACCCTGCCTTCATTAGCTACCCTACTCTCTCAACAAAAGGGTCCCAATCAGTCCCAAGGGATAGGTTAAGACACTAATTGTAGATAACCTCTACAAATCTAAAATTGAAACAAGGCTAGGAACAAGGCTGTCTGCAATAGCCTGGACTTCAAGGTATTGGTTCATGGATTTGGAACTCTTAGAGATTGTATGCAACTTGTTTTTGAGTTGAAGCAATGTGTTCTTGAGTTAGAGTTGAATTATCCCTCAAGAGGTTCCTAAATACCAAATGATGGACTGAGATTAAGAATTTGAGCCTTTATCCGTTATCTTGCTTCTTATGTGTTCTTCTTTTTTTTTTTTTTCAAAACATTAGTTATAAATAATAGAGTGGTTCTTGGAAATAGAGAGGGATGAAAATATAGAGGTTCTTGGACCTGCAAATTTTTTTGAAGCAACACTAGATGAAATCTTGTCAAGTGAATGATCAAGCGGCAAAAGTATTGGTATGTATGTTCTGTTTTCAAGTCTACTCAATTCAAATGTTATTAGTTATTGTGGTTATGTTGTGATATGAATTAATCATATTTTCCAATTTTAGAACTGTTAACACTAAATTAAATGGGCAGATTGAAGACTCTAATTATTCTAGAGATGTGCTTTTTAACTTGAAGCAAGAAGCATTTGTGGACACCTTAAGTCCAGAACATCCAGGAAGTGCTCGAGCTTTAGTTTTGGGGCTACTCCATCTTCATTCTACATATATGTGTGTGTGTGTTAGGGGGGGGGGGGTTATACTCTAGTATAAGGGCTTGTTTGGTTTCTATTTTTCGAAAATAGATTTTAGTTTTTAAAAATAGAAAAAAAAAGAAAAATCTTTTTGGTAAGACCGTTTTTGTTTTCAGTTTTTAAAAATAGTTTTCAGAATAGTTGTTTTAAAAATATGAAACAGAGAACAACTCAGAAAGTTGTTTTTAAAAACTTCACAAAAACAAGGATGAATATACATCATTAATGACAATGTACTAATGAAAATACTATTATAATGGAAAATACTTTTTTCTTTAATTTCTCTCTTCTTTATATCTATTTTATCATAAAATTAACCAAACATAATTTTTAAAATTTTTGTTCTCAAAACTGTTTTTGAAATATATTTTGAAGAACCATTTTCAAAACAAAAAAAAACAAAAATAGAAACCAAATAAGCCCTAATATTTGACATTCCTTGCGATATAGGGATGTAAGTTAAATTTAGCAAGTATGGAAGATTATAAGGGAATTTTGATAATAGAGGAGAGTCTAATACAATTTATACAATTCATAAGAGGTTTTATCTCTTTCTGTCTCTTTCTTTAATCTGTTTTTATCTATTTATCTATCGATCTGTCTATCAATACCCCAATGATCTTCCAAATTCATCCGTGTTTATATATATGTGTGTGTGTTTTGTGTTTGCATGTATATGTGTGTATATATGTGTGTGTATATATGCATACGTACATTAACACATTCTTTCTTTGAAGTAATCAATTTAATTAATATTAAATATGATAAAGAAGTAATTAATTTTTAAAAATAAAAGCAAAAACCTACTGATATCAAATCACAATTATTTTTCTTACTTCCTAAATCCATACCCCAATTGTCTTCCAATTTCATATGTGTGTTGTGTTTGCGTGCATATGTGTGTGTATACGCAGGCGTACATTTACGCGTTCTCTCTTTGAAGTAATTAGTTTAACTAATATTAAGTATGATAATGAAGTAATTAGTTTTTAAAAGTAGAAGCAAAGAACCTACTGAGATCCAAATTATCCGCTCTTTAATCTCCAAAATATTAGTTTTTTAAGAAAATATAAGCATCATTTCTTTGACCTTCTCCGCTCGTCAATCTCCAATTTGAACCCACACCTAACCGAAGACCACATGATCAACTAATTACAAATATAATTAAAGAATGCAAGACACATGCATGTATACGCTTTCGTAGTATTAAAGTATGTCCTTCTCGAATATTATTCAAGATTTATTTGGCATTACAATAAGTCTGTTTCTCTCTCTCATGACCAAATCACGCAAACCTCCTCAATTATTTCTGGAATTTTATGATACGTATTTTCTTTAATTTGATTATGGCAACGAAGTCTCTATTAAAATCCGCAACTTGGATTGATCCAATCTACCAGGTTCGGATATGCTTAAGAAAATCTGAATTTGCGGGTTTTAATAGTTAGTACAGTCGCTGCCATTTTCACAAGAAAAAGAACACATATAAATAAAACTCTCTTTGGCCAAAAGTAATTGAGGAATCTTGCATGTTTTGGTCATGAGAGAGGAAAATAGGATCTTGAATAACATGAATAATCCCTTTTTTTTTTTGGTCGAAACATGAATAATACCACAATTTATGTATCCTCTCACGATTTACTCATTGAGAAATAATGTATTAGGCGTGCTTAATAGCTTCACCTGGACTATATATACATTCTTGGTAATTAATCTCAACGTTTATAATGCATATATATATATATATATATATATATATATATAGTGCAAGAAAAAGATTAAGAAAAAAGGAGTTTCTTATAACGTATCTTGCACTTTAGGGCAAATTCTATTGTTAGTCCTTATTGTTGGCTCATTGTGCTATTTTAACCCCTGTTTTTAATAAAAGTAATATAATTAGTCTCTAATGTCATAAAACATGAAAATATTAGTGCTCTTCGTTAAATTAGTATTAGGAAATAACAAAAAAAATCAAAATTTAAAGGGTAAAATTGTCTTTTACTTAAAAAATCTTTTTTTCCCCTTTTTTTCCCCCTATTCTTCCCCAATCAACCCCAATCAAACCGAAACCACCTTCTTCGCCATTGCATCACCGCCAATCTTTCACCAACCACTTGCATTTTGGCAACTTCATCCAAAAAGTTTCTCAATTCCATTTTGGCTCCTCTTTCTTTTATTTCTCATCCATTTTGTTTCTCCTCATTTTCCAGAATTAACGAGGAAAAGAAAAGGACAAGAGGAAGTAGAAAAGATCTGATTTGAGGAACTGTTTTTTTTTTTTTCCCTTTCTTCTTTTTTCTTTCTTTCTTTTTTTTTTTGGGTTTTCTTGAACCCCAATATTAGACTTATAAAATTGACCAAACCATTTGTAGAAGATTCTTTTTTTTTCCAAGGATGAACTATTTTATCTTTTGTTAATGTAATCCTTCTTTATTATTTTGCTTTGAGTGAAAGACATTAGATTTAATCTTCAGGCTTTCAGCCATTCACATTGTAATAACTAATAGCACTTAAAAGGCCTCTCACGTGAATTTTTTTAATATTATGAGCTCAATCCATAGAATTTAAATTCTTGTACCGTTAAGATTATAGAGTCACTAAAGAAATTAAATAGTATTAAATAATACCCTGTTTGACTTGGTGAAAAGTTGTTGGTGTTGCAGTGGCGGGGAACGTTGATGGGGTTGATTGAGGAAGAAGAGGGAAAAAAGGGAAAGAAAGGGCTTTTAAAATTAAAAGACAATTTTACTCTTTAAATTTGGCCTTTTTTGGTTATTTTCTAATATTAATTTAATGGAGAGGATTAATATTATCATGTCTTGTAATATTGAGGACTAGTTGTAACACTTTCATAACATTAAGGATTAATTGTGTTGCTTTTTGTAACATTGAAACTAATTGTATTACTTTTGTAACAATAAGGACTAGAATGGCACAATGAGCCAACAATGGGGTCCCATTCTTTAAAAGACTTTCTCGGAAGTCTCTGGTTGCGGATTTGGACGAAAAACAGTCAACTTGATCGTAAGTGATTTCTGGTTTACGAAAGAAGAAAATTAGCACTGCAACATTTTGAGTTTGTTATAAGTGTTAAAAAACCATTGCAAAAAGAATAAAAACTATTATGAAAAACTTCATGCAAAAAGACATTTTTAACTCTTCAAATTTAATGTTGCTATTAGTTAAAAATGTTGTAGCCAGGGTTGGTCGAAAATGGAGATTGAAGAGTGAAGAAGAGAAGCTCCTGACTTGCTCCAAAGTCTTTGGTTGAAAATTTGGGTGACTTTATTAGAGAAATTATCCGTAATTTTTACCTAAATTTTCCAATAACAATTGTAGCTCTAATCTTAGAATTTTACCATAGATAAACAATGTGATAGTGTTTGTATTACACTTTACAATTCACTTAATGTCACAGCTTTCGTCTCTTAGAATTTTCTTGCAAGGGCTCCGGCACATAGTATGAGACGGGACACACGCACCTTCACATGGATATATTCTTAAATATCCATGCACGTAATAAAAATTAATAATATATATTCAGTAGCATTGACTTACTATTAATTAACACGTCGAAGGAGTCCATTATTTATCATGTTTCCTAGCAGCTTGATGCTGACCATTTCATAACAAAATTATTAGTGATCACTCCTCTATATAAGTGAGTCGACACCCCAATTGTTTTCCTCATTCTAGCCTTTCTCGTTCCTCTAAAACTTCCCGAAAAGGGGGAAAAAAAATGGAACAAAAAAACCCTTACAAATCTTCTCTCTACTCTCTCATGGCAACTCTATTTTTTCTTCTCCTTTTCAGCCAAGCTGTCTTTGCAACTAAAGAACAGCGTCAGTGGCGAGGCTATCTCAATTATACGCTAAATGGCTACACAGTAGAACAAGTGTGGCCCCTAGTGGAGAATTATTGCGATCTTTACAAAGTCTTTGCTAATCTTCTCGCATCTTTCTGTGTTAAAGGAGTCCCAGGACGTGCTGGACAAGTTCGTTACGTGGTGTATGATAAACCAGCCCCCCCTGGCCGCAATTTTACCGAACGAGTCATTGGTTGGGAAAGGCACAAGCTGTTAGAAATAAACCATAAAAAGCATTATGTGTATTATGTTATGACGGGCAATAACTTTGTGATGAATAATTACTATGCAACTATGAAAGTATCTCCAGCACCTAAGGGAACCCTATATGAGTGGTTTTACAGAGTTGATCCCATCGACGAGTATACCGCTGACGGTTTCTATAATCTCCTTTCGCCTTTCTTCCGAAATGCTATGAAGAATGCTGAGAGAATTTTGCGACCAACTAATTAGGTATATTTCGGGTGAAGAGAACATTGCTCCATTCAGATGTGTGGATTATCTACTACTTTGTGTCATTATGTATCAAATAAATGGCAACTATACCACAAGTTTAGTTGTTTAGTGAGCTGTCCTTTAATTTCCCTTCATGGTCAATTCTCTAGGTGTGTGTTGTAATATTGGCCTTTGGTCTTTTCTTAAATTAAATAAATAAAGACAATTATTTATTTAAAGAACTTTTTACTTATCATGCTCATCAATATTTATCTTATACAAACTAACACAATTATTTCAATGAAATCAATGTAGTTTTTCTTTTTCGAAAGGTGCAAATTCATGTGTTGGAAGTCAACATATTGAGAAGATAATTAGATTTGTCTAAAATAAATCTTCTAACTTCTTTCAACCATTGACAATAATCTCACCACTTAACTAAACACTTCAGGCACTCTTGATAAAAGAGTAGTTTCACAATGTAAGCAAAGATAAAGGTCAGAATCATGCCTTTGGTTATTATATACTAGTCATGCTTGCCCGTGCATAAGCACGGGAGCCCAATGTTTATTAAAAAAATAATATAAATAAAATATTAGATGAATAGTATTGCTTGTAATTACCAAAGTTCATCGCATAAAGTTCAAGAAAAAACATCCTTATAAATTTTCAAATTTCTCAGGGAAATGAAGTTTATGGAGCCATGTATGCTTATAGAAATTATCAATTGCTAATAAAATAAGATATTTAATTTCGAAAAATATTGAAAAAGAAAAGAGTTGAACTGATATTATACTTATCAAATTAGCACCAAGAATCCGTGTCCAAATACAAATACATAATATCAAATGGTTATCGCATATATTTGTAGAAAGCATGCATTTTGACGGGACATGCAATGGTTACACAATTGTCTTTATTGTATAAATTTTTAAATTTATTATATAGTAATATAGTTATTATTACTATATTTCTTTATAAATTTTTGTAAATACAATTTTTTTGCATGTGTAATTTCGGCTTCCCAATCTGCACATTTTCTTTTTTCCTTCTTTCTCGTCAGGTACATGCAAAAAGGCATGGTCGGGGTTCAAATTCAACTCCTGCACCTTCAAAGCTTAATAAAAAATGGTATGCTGTCTAAAATTTTAAAAAATATATATTACTTATAATTTTTAAAACAAGCACATTCTTATTTTTATTTTTAAATTACATCGATGTTTTTCCATATTTCTATTACAATTTAAAATTATTGATTTCTATTCAAGCCTTGATTCAGTTAGCAAAAACATTACCTTGCATCCACTTTTTTCTTTTATCTTTTTTTTATCTTTTATTCTTTTTTTTTATGTGATTCCTCTTTTTTTTTTTTTGGGAGAAAAGGGCAATACCGTTTTATTGAGTGTAATTAAAAAATGGAACATATAGTTCAATTCAACCTCTTCTATCTTCTTCATGAATGTGCTATCTTTTTCGTTTCGTTTTGTTTTGTATTTCGTTTACATGTATATGTATGCATATCTATGCTGTCTAAAGAAATATGCTTTTATATTTGTATTCTATTCAAGTCTTGATTAAATTCAACAAAAACATCACCTTGCAGCCAACTTCTTTCTTTTATCTTTTTTAATGCGATTCTTCTTTTTTACAGGGGGAAAAAAAAAGGCAAACCAGAATCTGATTAAGTATAACTAAAGGAATCGAAGATATGCATCAATTATATTCTGTGAAGGATGTACCACGGCTCATTGGAATTGCTAGATGTGATAAGTTGGGTCCACCGTACTTTTGTCCTTGAAGCGTTTTATACTTTGTGTTGTTAATTTTCTTTTTTGGCTGATCTTGTGCTTGGGTAGGTTCTGGTATTTTGGGTTGGTTAATCACCCTTGTATCATTTTCTTTATGATGCAATAAAAAGATTAGGGGTTTCTCCCTGTTTTATCCAAGAAAAAAAACAAAGACATGAAAGATATAGTTCAATTCAACCTCTTCTATCTTCTTCATGCATGTACTCTTTTTCTTTTTTCTTTTTTTTTTCCTTTTGTTTAGCTTTCGTATTTTGTGTGTGTATACCCTTCAATAATAAAGTTATCTAACTCAACGTTAAATTCTTTTCAAATTAATATACTTCATATTTTTATTACGTCTTATCAGGATCTTATATTTATTTTGATGCGTGAGTGCAATTAGGTGATATAATATATATTGTAACGATTGCATAAATATATATATTAACAAATTTTTTTTTCTTATTTTTAAACTGGTCATTATACATCTACGCATAGCAACCCAAGATATGCCACACGGTAGAAGTAATTTTGACAGAAGTAATTTACACAGCAAATTGGGAGTGGTAGTAAGTGGAGATTGAAGAATACAGGGAAGCACTGACCGGCTCAAAAGTGTTTGGTCGGGAATTTCAGATGATAATTTTGAGTCAAAGAAATGATGCTTATATACATATTTAATAATGTCAGGTCTCCTTATATTATGAATCTTTTTCTCTCCAAAACTTATTTTCCTCATTTCATGCCATATCGCAATTGAGTATTATTTATAGTGTCAAATAATTCATACTAGCTGATGTGGAGGAACACTTGAGCAAAAATTTCGTATTATAAATTAAACACTATCTTTGGTCAAGTAAACGCGTTTCCTCATCTGAATTCTTAAATCATAATCCATATCTTTATTATATAAATTCAAGAGTCCATACTTATTATTTAATTTCATATGTCCTAATCTATCATTTTTTTTCTTTTTTTGGGAAACTAGTAAAAACTTCAAGAAATATATTATTTCTCCTCTATTGCTTTTCTTCTTTCTTCACATCAAAATATTTCCTAACTTTAATTTCTCAATCTCAATTCTCTATTTAGTTATTGCAGGTCTTTCATTTAAAAAAGTAATCTAAAACTTACTTAAAACTAAATTTTACACAATAAAAATCTATATACCTATGTTTATCTATATATTATACAAAATGTATGCATGTTTCACTACAAAAAATTAGTCTAAAGGTGACAGTCTTTTTGGTTATTAGCAGCGGTCTTTTGACCACCGCCTATTAATTAGTGACAGTTTTACAAATGATACCACAATGGTTGTCGTAGCTGCTATCACTAATTCCAAATTTGGTGACGGTTCATTTCAAATAGGTAATGGTTAAAAACTGCCGCTTATAGTATTTGAAGACGGGGAGCTGCCGCCTATAGTATTTAGCGATAGTTTAAAACCCCCGCGCCTATAGTACTTGATGACGGATTAAAACTGCCACCTATGTGTATATAAATTGAAGCGTGCAAATCGGATGTATAAATTGCACAATCTGTGATCCACTGAAAGACTAGCATTTACATCATGTAAATTATAGATGAAAAAGAATAAAGTAAGACAAAGTCATAAGCAGGGCAACAGCTATAACAAGCTTAATCTTGTAAATGTGTTATTATTTTTCCTTTCTGTTGGCAAAAGACCAGAACTATAATTGAAAACAAGACTAGTCTAACAACAAAGACTAGGACTATAGCCGAAGCACAGAGTACAAATGCAATTTTCTGCTCTATACGTAAAATTCAATGTAGAAAATCCTTCATTAGTCATCATAATGGATCTTCTTCATCTTGTAGGCCTCCCATCTCCTCAGGGTGACCTGTGAGCATATATGGTTAGAAAACGAAGGTATACAAAGATTTGATCCCATCCACATTCATAAAGGAAAGCTCACAATGAAATATTTACCTCATCATTCCACTTAACATTGTATTTACATTTTCTTCCATCCTTCTCTTCTCTTCTTCTTTCATCCTCCTGCTCACACCAAAGAAAATCCAAGTCAACAATTCTCTCTCAAATAGGATAAAAAGAACTATATAAGCCACATGAATATGTATATGTGCGTGGGTGGAGGGGAGGGGTACCTTATTGAGTGCTTCAAGTGAGTTTCTTCTCGTCCAAAACCAAATCATCTAGCACATTAATCCCTCAAGTAGCAATTCTCTTTGCCTTTGCTTGTACAGAGGTACATCTGGTTTGAATACAAAAATGTTGGAGCCAACAAATAAATACATATTTTTGCATTAGCAAAAAAGAATCTCAGAGAGAAGTCCAAGTAAAAATATAACATCAACACAAACCTCCAGAAGTCTATTTCTGAGTAATGTTGGCCTTCATAAGATATGCTGAAGCTTTAGCAGCTTTAGTACCATCAGCTGCACCAGTACAATAGCTATTTCGAATGGTCTCATGACAGCATTCGTAACCCCATCAATGGTCCTTCCACCATGAATCTCAAACACTAGTGTGGTTATTGATGAATACATCTTTTAAATACTTGCTTTTTGGGAGGGATGATTCCTGAAATTAACATCTACTAAGTTAGGCTGATGATAAGTTCGAAATAAGCCTTTAATTCATAGTTATTTGCCCTTAATTCTGAAATTGGATACTTCTTAATTGATACTTTTTATGTGTTTTTGCATGATTATGCTTGGACAAAAGGAGTTGGATGCATTATATGTGGGTCACAAGGCCTTTTGGACATGTTTGTAGCTAATAAGATTGATTCTGCCAAGTTGGGAAATACCATGCAATTTCTATGCAGGATTGACTAAGCTTTGATTGGAACTTGAAAATATTTTTGCAACACTTTTGGAAAAGAATTGTATTGAAGACTTACCATATTTTGGAAAGGAATGAGAGTTATTCTAGAAGACTTTTATTTCGTTAAGAATTGTAATTAAAGATTTTTACCTTTTTATTTTCCCTTAGCTTTTAAAGAGTTTCCTTATCCGATAAGAGCTCTAGTTAGGAATTTCTTCTATATATTTTCTTACATACGTTTCATAGGGCACATTGAGACTTGATTTAGAATATTTTTAGTAGAAAACTTTGTTTTGTTAGGTGCCTGCTCTATGTTCATAGAGTTCTAAACTTCTTTTTAGCCAAGGGTTAATCCAGATTTTAGTTTTACAAAATTTCGTAAGATCTAACTAATTTTATCCTTTCACTTTTATTTTGGTATTTGTGTGTTTACTGTTTTAAAAATTAATATTATCTCGTATATTGTTTAATTTGCTAGCGATTACTCAATTGTATGAAAATAAGTAGCCAAATAGATTAATTTAATTAATCTAATAATAGTGATTACCGGGTCTTCTGTGTAAACATATAATCTAACTGAGCGATTCTCGCGAGAGAATCGACTTTTAGGATGAGGTATTGTTAGATCCTAGTGCTACCATTAGATAGACTCTGTGAGCATCTCCGAGGGTTAAACCGTCTAATAGGTAAGGCGATAGCAGGAAAAAATCATAGAGGTTTTAAACCATTATTAATACTATAAGGAAAGATGAGGTTGTTAGGTCCTGTCAACGATCATAACTGATTTATCAGAATAGGTGGAAGTTATCTTTGCATCTAGGATATGATTTGTAGACCAAAACTGAGATTAAACCCGAGGCTAGGCTTAATTCTCATTGATTTATCATTTTCCAGCGTTTACGTGCGCTTAGAATTGTGTGCCTTGGTTATTTTTATTTCTATTTAAGTTTTTTTATTTTCTGCCCAGTTACATGCTCACGCTCAATGGTCCAGTATGCTGGACAGTTTTGTTTACTTTGCTTTTTCTTGCAATAAAACCCCCTTCTTTAATTGTGGCTTATTTGACTAATTTACTTGGCGTAATTAGCATATCCTAAACTCGTAATCCCCGTGGATTCGACCCTTTTCTCACCACGTACTCAAATTAAATTCATGAGGTAAGAAATTGGAATTTTATTTTTGGTAGTCTTGACAACCATCAGCTGAACAAAGAAAAATTCAAATGTGATACATCAAATACAAATTATACTTGTTGTCCAATAGTTATTCAAGGATTTAAACAACAATGCAAAAGTCCCCAAGAAAATATATACTAAGCTCCGGCACATAAATGTAACTAATTCATTCATCTTTCAGAAATCCTAAATTGCATGTAGTCCACAAGTCAGAAGTAACATAAATAACAATATTACAGGTAGTGCCTTTAAAATACTGTATTAACTAAAAGCTTGAAATGCACAAAATTTTGTTCACTAGTAAGTATCTTTCACTTTGACCCAGAAGAAATTCCCATGGAAGTGATTCTTCGTAAGTGGCATTGCCATATTTCTCCATTATGGTATCATTGTTCTAAGATTTAAGTTTCTCCTTATTAATCATATAGTTTCTATAACGCAACTCAGCCTAGGAAGGAGCTGCCTAAATATGAACCTCATGACCCTTTTCAAATGCTTCCCAGGCATGCACATTCAGCTGCTTGAAGTCTAAAGCCTGGCATATAAAGGTTCTTGGGGAAAAAAAAGGTGGATTAGTATATCCACAAGTCTATATAGGGATATGAAGATGCATATCATATATCAAAAACCACGTTTAGCTTCTCTTTCTTGGTAAGTATTATTTGAACATAATCAATCGCATTGACAGGTATTGTATCAAATATATGCTTAATAGAACTATCTAATATCACCAGAACTCAAGTTTTCAGTTGATACCTGGTTTAACTTCTTTGCCAACTGAGAGACGCCATAGCAATTATTAGCAAGATCAATTTACACCTTCCTTGAACAAGCTAATATAACAAAGAGGCCGCTAAGTTAAATATAACAAGAGATTAACTAATAACGAGAAGTAAGTTTGACATATTGGATTGCGAAAGAACTTCCACAGCAATAAGTGCGTCCTTAATACTCTTCAGCAAGAAGTTAAAAATGCAAGTAGCTCGAATGGTAGTACTTATAAAACCTTCTGGAATTCTTTCACAGGCAGAACTTGTCCATTTGTGTTGACATCCATCACGGATGCTGCGGCAGGCGACTTATAAGGATTCATTTCTTCCTCTGTTCTTCTCTTGCAGATAGGACCACCTTCAAGCAATTCTTGTGAGCCTCACTATCTCTATCACTACATCTCATCAAATGTCGATCACATAGCATAATCTTCCTCCTAAGAAGCATAGCATTTAAAAGAAAAACATAACACTTGGAAAAAAAAAAAGAAAAAAGATTCCTACCTGGATCAAATGAAAAAAAAAAAGAAAAGAAAGAAAGACCCAAAAGATCAGTAATTTCTTTTTTTTCCCTTTTACGTAGCAGGAATCAAAGTCAATTAGCCACACATGTACATATAAAAATAAAATCACTTAGACATCTCTTATGCATACAGCCCCACTTCTCATTAAGATTTCTTTTTCCCCAAAACTTTCAAATTTTTATCAACACTGACAAAAAGATAGAAACAAAGATACAAAGAACAAAGAAAAAAAGGCTAAAATAACAAAAACAAGCAAATTTAGAAAAAGAAAGCTTAGAAAAAATCTATTTGCTCTCATGCAAAGGTAATACACCCAAATCTGCCATGTTTTAATCATGGAAAATTAAAAACAAAAAAAAACAAAAAAAAAATTGTATAAAAATCAAGCAATCATTTGTATAATTGCAAATAGATACACATGCATTTAGATAGCATCCATGAGATTACATAAATATGATATAAAAAATTGCCCTAAATCATCTCAATTGAAATATCAACATATTAGCAGATGACATCTAGTACCTCACCAAATCATGCTATACAGACACAAAACACATATGCAAGTATATATATGCATACACACATTCATGCGCACATACTTATTTATTAATTAATTTATTGAATTTATATATGTCTATAGATATAAGGTGTAGATATATATATATAAGGAGTAGCTCTGTAATAAATAAGAATAAATTTAAGAACAATATCTACATATCTATCTATATATATATACTTCGGAATCTATGTGATCAACTATAAGAAAACTAATAAATGAAACTCGAAGCAAAAACAAGCATGAATATATACTTGCACACAAATGTACATGCATAATTGAACCGAAAGAAAACGTGAATTGAATCGAAAGAACACGGGAAACCAAACGTGAACCGTACCTTCTGTATCTTCGGCATCATCATCTTCAGCGTGATGATTTTGGTGGGAAATTTTGGTGATAGTTACAGTGGTTTTAAAGGAGAAAGTGAAATGACAAAAGTAATTTGGGTATTTAAATATTTAATTATATGTCTGGGATTTAGTCTTTAATCACGGTGCTTATGTGACTTATGCCTCTATATTTATGTGGAACTGTTAATTAGTGGGTTTCGAAAAAGGATTGAGATCTATTAATTGGCGGCGCTTAAAAAAACAGTCGGCTATTTGTGCATTATTTTGTTAGGTAATTGGCGACAGTTACAAAAAAATCTGTCGCTTATTTGGGGATTTCTTTATAATTGGTGGCAGTTTATAAATGCCACCCATGTCAAAGTAGTGAAAGATTTTAGTAGCATTTAAAAAATCATCACCGATTCCAGTTCTCTAATTAGTGACGGTTTTTAGCTGTCGCCTTTATCTTTGCTTCTCACAAAAAAATGACAATCAATTAAAACGCTACTAATAGTCAGGTGTGTTCTCAACGTGGGTGACGGTTTATTTTATGTCCCTAAAAAATGGTCTTTTGTGAATTTTTTGTAGTGCTTCTCCATTAATTCCACATATCCTATAAATTAAGATTTCCTTTTCTCTGGGAAATGAATTAAACTCTAACAAATATATTTTTCATCTTCTATTGGTTTTTCCTCATATAATATCTTTTATTTTATTTTAATTTTCTAATTTAAATGTATTATTCAATTAGTACGTACTATCTCTCTGAAAAGACATGATTAATATTGCAAAGTCATTAATAATTAAATTTTACAAAAAGAATATTTTATTCTCATATGAACTATAAAAATCGACCATTAAAATAAATAAAAAAGTTAACATACTCACTTTCTGGTCTATACAAGCGTTATATTCTAGTACATACATATTTGACATTCCTTGAGATACAGGGAGTATGTTATGTTTTGGTAAGTAAGGAAAATTGTGAGAGAATTTTGATCAAAAGAGAGCTTGATACAATTTATACAAATCATAAGGCTTCAATCTCCTTCTCTCTCTCGCCACCATCCCCTTTCACTCTATATATATACTAGTTTAATACCCATCACATGCATCGGTAACGAATTATATATTGGTTTTTTTGTTTTAAAAAGTATTTTATATTACTAAACATTGCAATCAGTTGTAAGAAAGCACTAATTTTTTTATATTAAAAGAAATCAATTAAAATAGGTCAAGATTTGATAGGAACTAAATTAGTGAGTTACCATAGATATATACAATCAATTCAGATTACATATCATGATTTTTTGTTGTAATATGTAAATATTAAAATAAATTAGTAAATCAATATAAATCTCACTAAATAAGATAATTTTCAATAAATTTGAATATAAATCTTGACGGTTGAATGAGGTACAATTGGGTTTCGATACTTGGATAGTTGTAGATTGGAACTTGAAAATAAGAGTACATAACAAAGGGTTATATTTGTACTGACACTTGTCATTATATTTGTACAACACTTGTTAGTATTATATTGAATTAAGTTTTTCTATATAATATAGTATTGATATTAAAATAAATTAGTAAATCAATATAAATCTCACTAAATAAGGCAATTTTCAATAAATTTGAATATAAATCTTGAAGGTTGGATAAGGTGCAATTGGGTTTCGATACTTGAATAGCTGTAGATTGGGACTTGAAAATAGGAGTACATAACAAAGGGTTATATTTGTGCTGACACTTGTCATTATATTTGTGCAACACTTGTTAGTATTATATTAAATTGGGTTTTTCTATATAATATAGTATAGATATTGAAAGGTTCCAAAACCCCTGTTTATATTTTGTAAAATATTGTACAATTGTTCCAATTATGGCTTTGATGAACACCCATCTATTTAAGTTTGAACAAAATATATTATGCATCTTTAAAATAAAATTGTAAGCCTCTTCCAACCCTTCTATCTTATCAAATTTATCTTTACCTACAGAGAAAGATTAAGACACTCATTCAAACTAGAAGTCCTTCGTGATAAATTAGACTAAAATGGAGATCTATTCTTGAGAAATAAATCTGTAGATGAAACGAAATTGGTGAATAAAAATGAGATTGGTGAAGATCCGTTCTTTAAGTGATGTAGTTGTGGAGCAAATTGTCTTCTCAAATATATTTTATTGTGAGCGTGGGGATGTGTCAACACCTGTATACGTATACACACATATTTTAAGTCCTTTCTTTGACTGAGGAAAAATATCTTCCGAATTTGCAATCGATCAAACACGTCTAATGAAGAGCTCCCCTTTTGCATTCTACAATCTCCAAGCTTTCAACAAACCACAATGTTCTGGTTTCCTAAACCCAAACGTACCTCAATTTTCTAATTTCGTATATGTTTGTGTGTTTGTGTGCATATTTGTGTTATACATATATACACACATATATGTCTGTACACATAAACACATATATGTCTGTACGTACACATATATACACATCTCTTCTCTGACCCAAAGCAGAAGAAACAATTCTAGTTTTTCAATCAAAGAACTTTTATTAATGCGAAATGATAAACTATTCGAAGAATAACGTAACTAGTTTAATATAAAGTATGATAATGGAAGTAATTAGTTTTAAAAATAGAAGCAAAGAACCTACTGATGAGACCGCAATTCAAATATTAGTTTTTAAGAAAATATTTGGACCCTTTGTTTGACCTTCTCTGGTCGTCGATCTCAATTTTGAACCAGCGCCCCCCCCCCCCCCTTTTTTTTAAATTTCTTTCTCCCTAACCCACAGATCACATGATCAAGTTGAGCACTTCTTTATACAAATATAAATATCCGCATGATCAATAATGCAAGATAAAGGATTTAAGTATCTTATTTCATGTATTATTCAGGAGTTAGTTGGCATTGGAACCTTAAGCCCTACTTGCTTTCACCAAAACTTTTTCCATAAATGCTGTTTTTATATGTAAATTACAATGTTCGTACATTTTTTTCAATTAATTATATAACTGCATGTTTCTTAGCTTCGCTTTCACGGAGTGTTTGGAGAGTCTTGGCAACTAAAGAACAGCATCAATGGCAAGGCAAACTCAGTTACACGCTGAATACTCTGGAAGTATGACTTCTGGTGGATAATTATTGCGGTATCTTTACAAAATCTTTCCTAATTTAAAATCACATCTTTTTATGTTAAAGGAATCCTAGAAAGCACCCTCCGGTCGCAATTTTAGAACGCGAGTCCTTAGTTGGGAAAGGCACAGGCAGTTAGTAACTTTGTGAATAAAACACATGTAAAGACATAAATAAAGCTCTCTTTGGCCAAAAATAATCGAGGAACCTTGCGAAAAGAAAAAAGTTAGTGAAACAAAAGATTCAAATGGCGACCCGCAAAAAAAAAAAAATTCAAATGTCAATAGATTTCAAGATCTTGAATAACATGAATAATAACAAAATTTATGTGTTCTATCAGGACTTCACCCATTGAGAAATCTATCAAGAGACTTAATAGTTTCCCGTAGACTATATATTACTAATAATTAACTCAACATTTAGGATTAATTACTATGGAAATTCGGTTTCTTAAAAGTATATTGGACCCCCCTCCTCCTCTGTGTGGTAAAAAACCCTGCTTATAATCCCCTTGTGGTCACTTAAAATAAGTACATGTGTCCCTTTTGGTTAAAAATTTGTTATTTTTAATAAATTATTAATTAAAATAACAAATTGATCTTCTAACTTCAGGTAGCAGGTTAAACGCACTTCTAAGGTTACGAACATGTTCTCTTTTTGAGAAATTTTTAAGCCATAATGCATTCAGAGATAACGCAGCATTACGAAGACCGGATGACAATCCACCGACAATAAAACCTGCACAAAGTCATTTGTAATGTTCAGCCTTTTACCAAAAGCTTCGAGTTTTACAATAGTTAAAATGTGAGTCTTTTTTTTTTTTTTGTTCCTCTTGCAATGGAGGCATAATGTCGCTTATAGGCGTTCTATTTTAGAGGCGGAAACACCTCTATAATCCTCACCAATAATCTACTTCAATTCTTCCGGAGAATCATTCAACTGGTGGTATTCATAAAAGAATTTTAACCCAAAAATCGCTAGTCAATCTACTACCCTGTTTGCCTTTTAGTACACATGGCTGATGGAAAAGCTTGGGTGATCGGCAATTAATTTTCTGCACTATGGCGCCAATTGACCGTGCACCTTCATGTTATTCTGGATCCAGTGAACAAGCAATTGCAAGGCAGACTCAATAGCTAAGTGCGAATAACCATGACGAATAGCCCGTTAGAGTCCTTCAAGTAGTGCTAGTATCTCAGCTAGATTAATTGAAAACTTTTCCTAAGTTAATTATGAAGCCACCCCATCCATTTGCCGTACTTGTCTCTAAAGATTTCTCCTACCCCCTATCAGGAATAGGATTTCCCTTTTGAACAACCATTAATATTTAGCTTGATTCCATCATTTGGTGATACTTTTTGATTACATTTGTCCACATTAATATCCACTTGAGGCCAAGGCTTTCGTCTCTCAGAATTTTGTTGCACGTGCATGTATTATTAATTATCCATGCATGCATAAAATATTAACTATCGACTTTAGATAATTACAATAACATGTTGCATGTGTCAATTTTATCGTGTTTCTTAGCAGCTTCATGCTGACCATTCATAACAAAATTATTAGTGATCACTCCTCTATATAAATGAGTCGAAACCACAATTATTTTCCTCATTCTAACCTCACTCGTTCCTCTAAAACCTCCCAAAAAGAAGAAAAAGTAAAATGGAACAAACAAACATTTACAATTCTTCTCCCTACTCTCTCATGACGACTCTATTTTTTTTTCTCCTTTTCAGCCAAGCTCTTTCCGCAACTAAAGAACAGCGTCAATGGCGAGGCTATCTCAATTATACGCTAAATGGCCTGACAGTAGATCAAATATGGCCTCTTGTGGGAAATTATTGCGACCTTTTCAAAATCTTTCCTAAGCTTATTACATCTTATTGTGTTAAAGGAGTCCCAAGACGGTCTGGACAAGTTCGTTACGTAATGTACGATAAACCAGGACCCCCTAGTCGCACTTTTACGGGCCGAGTCATTGGTTGGGAAAGCCACAAGCTGCTAAAAATAAGCCATAAAGAGCATTATGTGCATTATATTATGACGGGCAACAACTTTGTGATGTATAATTATGTTGCAACCATGAACGTATCTCCAGCACCTAATGGAACCCTATATGAGTGGTTCTATAGAGTTGATCCCATCGATGAATATACTGCTGCCGGTTTCTATGGTCTACTTTCGCCCTTCTTCCGACGAGCTATGGAGAATGTCGAGAAAATATTGCGACCAACTTAGGTATATTTTGGGTGAAAAAAGTCCATTGCTTCCTTAGATGAGTGGACTTCGATGGTATTGTTAAAATCTTTCTTTTTTTTTTGCGAGGCAAGTAAGTGTGGTTGTATTGCTATATGCAAAAAGTACAATTGTACAAAACATTTACAAAGGAACAAGCAAGGTCAACTTGCCTAATCAAAACATATTGTCAAGCTTCCACATATCTCCTATTACAATATTTGATCTGGTGGAAGGGAATTTTCTACCAGCATTAACTCTAAATCTAACATCACCGTAAATGGAGATAAAAATATTTTCCTCTATCTTGATTTCATTGTTGAAGATTCTTCTATTTCTCTCAAGCCAAATATGATAGACGCATGCTCCAAAGAAGTGCTTCAAGATAGTGGCCTTCAAGTTATTTTCAAGGGCATATGGGGTGATATAGGCAATGATATCATTCCACTCAATTATGTGTGAGGGACCTCCAATGAGTTGGAAGCCATGCCTCCAGATTCTTTGAGTGAAACTGAAGGAAAAGAAAAGGTGATCTCTTGTCTCGCAACCAAGATGGCAAAAAGTGCAAAGTGGATCAATATCCACATTCCAATGAAGAAGTTTGTATTTAGTGTTGAGCTTGTCGTTGAGTGTAAGCCAAGTGAAGAAACTATGTCTTGAGTAAAAGCCTTTGAACCAACTAATGTTATAACCCTCAAATTTCTCTTTTTTGTGTCGGATAAGCTCCCACGTGTTTTTAAAGAAGGAGCCATCAGGGGAGAGAGACCAAATGCATTTATCAAGAATTCCATTCTCAAGTAAAAAGGCGGTTGGCTGATTTGGTGCAAGTAAATGGGCCAAATCCATGAATCGTTGCAGTAGATTGAACTAACCTTTGCAAAGTTAGGTGCGTGAGAAAACGCATTGCTCCAATGAGGGGAAAGAACGCCAACAGGGTGCCAACAATCATGCCAAAAGGATGTGAGATTGCCACCTCCCAAAATGAATTTGATGTGCTTCCTTGCTTCGTCCCGAAATGATAAGAGACTTTTGAAAACCCAGCTTGCATCATGTGCACATGTAGTGGTCTATATAGACTCTCCCTTGATGTAATTAGTAAAGACCCAACGGCTCCAAAGAGATTCTTTATTGGCTAAAATCCTCCAAAAGCATTTAAGCATGAAAGTATTGTTGATGTCTTCCAATCTCCGAATGCCAAGTCCGCCCTTCTCCAAAGGGTAGCAAATGTCTTTCCATGCGACTTTTGGACCCGTATCTCTCCAGAGAAATGATTTAAATTTGGTTTTAATAGCCTTCACAATATTCTTTGGGAGATGGATAGAACTTGCCCAAAAAAGCACAAATTTGAGAGAGTGCGGATTTGATAAGTAGCATTCTTCCTACATAAAAGAGCCAAGTATTTGACCAGCTTCCAATTTTGCTATTAATCTTCTCAATGAGGGGGAGAAAATATGACTTTCTTAACTTTCTTGAAACAAGAGGAATCCCCAAGTATCTCAGAGGAAAAGTACCTTCCTTGAAACCCACTTCTTCCAAAATAACATTCTTTTCTTTGTTTGAAATACCTCTAATGAAAATATTACTCTTCATGTTGTTAATTTTGAGCTCGGAGAAAGAAGAGAATGTGTTTAAAGTGTCAATGATGCATTTGACGGAGTTGATATTGCCTTTGCAAAAGATAAATAAGTCATCCTTAAAGCAAAAGTGATTGAGCTTTAGGGAAGAGTACTTTGGATGATACCCAAATGTCGAGTTTTCAGCAAGCTTGTTGAGCATACAAGTGAGGACTTCCATAGAGATAACAAAAAGATAAGCTGAGAGGGGATCACCTTGTCTAATGCCATTTTCACCTTGAAAATAGCCTTTAAAACCACCATTAAGGGAGATTGAATAGCTAGGAGAAGAGATGCAAGCCATAATTCATTTCACAAACTTTTTCGGAAATCTAAAAGCAAGGGGTGCCATTTCAATAAAGTAATTATGCCATTTCAATAAAGTAATAAAATAATTGTTAAAATCTTGTTTCCTAGGTAATTATTTACTGCTTTGTATCATTGGGTATCAAGTAAATGACAACTATACCACTGGTTTAGTGAGATGTATGCCTTCATATGAGGGCCTCGTGATTAATTCTTTATGCGTGTATTGTTCTATTGTGACCTTTGGTCTTTCTTTAAATAAAATGGCTATTATTTATTTGATGACTTTTCTACTTAGGACCTTGCTAAATAGCCAAAAAGTGTTGGCCAAAATGAATTTATGATAAGACAAAAAGACTTTTTTATCCATTAAAAATAAGTATGTCAAATTCTCTCTCTTCATTAAATATTTTTCTCTCTCTCTTTCCTCCTCTCATGAGTCATAAACGTCTCTCTCCTCATTTCACACACACTCTCTCCTTATTATTACACTACACATATTCTCTCTCTTCAAGTTCACTTGTATTTATCTAGTTTTTTTTTTCTTTCAAAAATCATCTACTTCTTGTTTTTCAAAACTTTGGCTCCATAATTTCTTGTAAAATGAAAGTAATTTCACAAAATCATCCATAATGAATCATGGTGCTCAAGATTTATGTTATAAACCTTTATGTTATAATATTAAGATCATAATTTAAATTTATAAATGTTAATATAATTTATAAAAAGTAATTTAGTAGTTGATTATTATAATGTTTATGTTATTATGGAAAAATTTTATATTTTATTTTTAGAACACTTTTTTAAATGGCTACTCAAGTAGAAAAATAAAAAAAATGTTGCGCAACCATTTTCTAAGTATTAAAAGTGTAAGAGACAACTAGAGTCATCTTTTTCAATCATAAAAGACAAAGCTATCCATGGCCCAAAAAAATTGACTAAAAATATTTTTTCTTTAGCAAAGAAACATAATAAAGAAAAAAAGGTAAAAACATAATAGTAGTACAAAGGGGGGGGGGGGAAGTTAAGACATAAAGATAGGATATAAAAAAATTTTTAAAAAAAGGTAGGATAAAAAAGTTAAAATAAGACAATAATGCAAGGATAGACAAAAAACTAAAACACTAAACACTAGTTTGAAATATTAAATTCTAATCATTTTGAAAAAAACACACATTCAAATTCTAAAAATTAACATGAGAAACTATTTTCCTAAACAATAAAATAAGAAGAAGTGGTGTTTTCATTATGCCAAAATATTAAAAGATAATTGAAAAGTTATTTTTTTAATTGTTACTAACCAGTGTCTAATTTTAGAATATTGATTAAATAATTGTTATTAAAATTTTAATTTTACTAATGCTTTATCATCATCACCAGTGTCCAATTTTAGAATGTTGATAAAAAAATGGTATGTTCTTTTCTTATACTATGCTAAGTTTTGTTTTTTATTCAATATTTGTACAAACGGAACAATCTAATATTTTATAGTTGCTTCTTCAATTTTTTTTAATAAATTTAATAAACACCATTGTTTTTATTAACAAATTGATAAAAGAATTAAAAGGTAAACTAATTTATGACTAGGCAGTATATCACAATTATCATTTTTTGAAAAAAAAATAGTGTCATCTTTTTATTCTAAGATAAGTTTTGTTTCTCTTAATTCATTGATTTGTAAGTCTTAGGGCTCGTTTGGATTGGCTTTTTTTCAAAAGCGTTTTTTTCAAAAGCGCTTTTTTCAACAGCTTCTGAAAAATAGCTTTTTTTTAGAAGCTGAAAATTTTGGCTTTTCAAAAAAGCTGTATTTGAGCTTATTTCAAAGTTTTAACTTTTTTGAAAGCCAAACCAAATAGTTATTGCAAATTTAATGTAACTTTTTCAAGAAAAAAAGTATTTTTTCTTAAAAAAAAGTCGGTCCAAACAGGCCCTTACACTGTCAAATTACAGGTATAAGAACATATTCTATTTTACCTAATTAAAAATCACATTTTCTCATATCCCTATTAAAACATGAAGTGTAAAATCATATACATAAATTAATTTTAAAAAATTCAAAATTATAAATAAAAATGACAATTTATCAAATACAGACCCCCCTTAATCCTATTTAGCTTGGTTAATGTGGACAATATTATATACTAGAAAATCCTTATTAATACTAATTTCTTAATTATGATATTATTTCAGATATGGACACCATATTTTTTTGAATAAGAGAATAAATTTGATTACATATCATGTATTATCATTTTCGTCTAAAAGTTATTAAAAATATATTTATAGGATGCTTATTAGTAATTTTTTTAAAAAAAATAATAATCATTTTCAAGATGTTCTCAAAGATGCTATATTATCTTAAGTATCCTTTAATCTACGAACGAATTACTAATATATTTTATATATATATACACACACACACACATATATATATATGTATGTATGTGTGTGTATGTATGTATGTAATTATTTTAGGAAAGAGATTTTGGGTCAACTGAAAAAAAATCACACACATACATGCATATACATGCATATGTTACTGAGAAATCTCTCAAAACTTAATCTTTGCATTAATTAAACACCTTATTCATCTTTTTTTTTTCAAAAATTTGCATATTTTTCATTTCCAGCTAAAACTCAATATACTCTAAGAATTTGGTTGTTCTCACATCTTCTTTTTATTTCTTTTTCTTTTTGTCGTGGTTGTTCTATTTTAAAAAGTCAATAATTTATTCATTTTTTAATTCGGTTAAAAGGTGAATATGAGATTTTTTTAATGCTTCTGGAAGTTAAATATAATTTAAAATGTAATTTTGTTGTAATTTTATTATATTTTACAGTTGTAGCCTTCCTACCTTTACTCTTGTGTATGTGCTTTAGCTTGTACTAATATATAAGGCATAAGCTTCACTGTGCTTAGTTTTGATATAGTGAAAATATCAAAAGGCAAAAGCCTTTCTTTCCTTATAAGCATGGCATTAGAGGAAATATCAAAAGACAACTCCTTTCTTTAAATTTTCCATACATATACACACACACAAATACATGTTGGTTAATGCATTGGAAATGATAAAACATCTGTTGGTAGTTGGACATTCAATGATAAAAGAGAAACAAAAAAATTTAATTCAATTTTAACATTTTAATTTTTTATTAAGGGTAAGATAGATAATGAGAATGTTAAATTACAAATATATCCCCATTTTGGCCATTTTTGGCCAAGTTTTTTTGGCCACAAATTTTTTTCCTTCTACGTATACGACTGATCAATTATCTCATACAAACCGATAAAATTATTTCCATGAAATCAGTGTAGCTTCTCCCGCTCTCGCTTTCGCTCTCTTTTTTGGAAGGTGCAAATTCATGTGCTAGAAGTCAAACTATTCAGAAGAAAATAAGATCTGTCTAAAACTTAGCCCCAGTTTGAATTGGCTTTGTTCATAAATAATACACATACATACATACATACATACATAAATACATACATATATGTATATATATATATATATATATCTTTTTCAATAAATATTTGGATTAGCACTACTAGAAATGGTCATATTTGTGATGTTATTTTTCGTCACGACATTTCATTCATTAATAGAACTTTTTATGTTCGAGAGGGAAATTTTTTATCTCGAATTTGAAATTTTTTTGTAGTCATATTTATAAAAAAAATTGAAACTTTGAAAAAAGTTTAATTTCAATTTTCTCTAGAAGTAAGAGATTTTTAGCTTCTTAAAAAAACATATTTTTCAAAAACTTTTTAAAAAAGTACTTTTGTAAAAAAAACTCAATTGAAATGAGCCTTTAGTATTTGATTCTTTCTAAAATAAATGCTCTAACTTCATTCGACCATTGACAATAATCTGACCAATCAACTAAATACTTCTGAAGCCACCTCTATTGTTGGAAACTTGACTATAAGGGTTTAATATAGAGGACAAACTCAGCTATCTACGCAGATGGGTCATTAAGAGTATGAGCTATGTCAGAGGAAGTATAATTGAGAGTGAGTGATTGAGTCAGTAGATAATTAAGTGTGATTTCGACCCTAGGATATAGATGATTAGGTATTTGATAGAGAATGTACCACTTGTTTCTAAACTGCAGCAGGCAAATAGCAGATAAAGTCTTAGGTTGGTCAATAAAGCTGTTAAGAGAGTTATCATATCATATAGCATATAAAGATCTCCAACTTGCCAGATGGCATGTAAAGTTCTCTTAACTCAAAATATAGGAGACATGCATGAAATTATTTTGCATAGAAGATCAAAATTGTTTGATGACACTATCAATTTTTCGAGTGTTGGCATGTCCTTGAGTTAAAGAAGAACTTGATTTCTGTTGAATAGTTAGATTCTCGCAAATGCAGGTCTTATTAGAAGAAAGGATCATCTCTTAAAGAGTGGAGGTTCCCGATTGCTCTTGAGAGAGTTCTTGATAGATGGGTTATATGTTCTTGATGGTAGTAAAAACAAGGATGTAGGGGCAGAAGATGGACAGAATGGTGTCATAGAGTGGGTGGAGCTACGTGGTGGTACTCTTGGGACTCTATAGGATGGAAGTGGAGGTTTGGTCTAGTTAACTAAGCAGGAGGAGATACAAGGTGAATGTGCATATAAAGGTATACTATCTAAGGTCCTACTAAGTAAAGTAGACAAGATAAAGAATCCCTCAGGGATAGAACAAATGAGATGACTTATGCTTTGGCTGTTGTGGCAATGAGTGTGCACGAGCAAAGGTTTCTTGGTGAGACTGGAGATCGTTTAAAAGTGGCTCAATTAAGGAGCACTGTGAGTAAAGAGATGGGTTCTCTTTATGGATTGGAGAACGAGGTGGAGCATGTGTGTGATGTTCCCAAGTCAAGTGGTATTAGCAACGAAGCTGAGGTGTTTCATTTGTGAGCAACCTGGATAGTAAGGATGCGGCACTACGAGAACGTTAAGGGGCAGTAAAGAGGTCACTCACATGACTACAAAGCATTGCATATGTGGGCAATGTGAAGTGATTAGCCCGGGGTAGTGCTAGTTGGCAAAGGAGAAAAGAATTGTGGTTGGTCGATAAGAAGTGAATATAGTCTAAGCTAGAGATTTGTTGTGTGTGGCCTATATTCTAATTGGTACCTGATAGATATGAGTCTTAGGACTTCTAGTCCTGTCATATTTGTAGTCCTATTATATATGAAGTCTCTAGGTTCATAAATAAGTGCTTAGCCTATTGTATTATTAGCGCAAAGGAAGAGAGTGATGTGAAATATAGTGCAGAGAATGATTAGAGTTAGAAATAATCATCTTGTATTCAAATATAACATTGCTTAATAAAATTCACAAATTTTTCCGTGGAGTTGGAGTAAGACTAAACCACGTAAATCGTGCTTGTTAATTTCTCATTTATTTGTCACATGGTTATCTGTGGAGTTGGAGTAAGACTAAACCATCTAAATCGTGCTTGTTAATTTCTCATTTATTTGTCTCATTTTCACCTGTTTTATCCCAACAGCAATCTCCCCTTTCAACCAATCACAATTTTCTTATTTCCTAAATCCATACCCCAATGATCTTCCAACTTCGTGTGCTTATGTGTATACATATGTGCGTTGCGTTTGCGTGCATGCGTGTATATATGTGTGTGTACACACATATGTACATATATGCATCCTTTCTTTGAAGCAATCAATCTAATTAATACTAAGTATGATAATGAATCAATTAGTTCTTAGAAATAGAAGCAAAGAACCTACTGAGACCCCAAATTAAAATATTAGATTTTAAGAAAAATATAAGCATCCTTTCTTTGACCTTCTCCCCTCAAAATAAATATCCATTTTGAGCCAACCCACAGTCCAAGAGCACATGAATTGAAAATATAATTGAAGAATGCAAGAAACATGCATGTTAGACGCTAAGCATGCAAGACTTTAGTTGGCATTGGAGTCTTGAGTCTGTTTGTCTCTCGTGAGAAAATCGTGCAAAGCTCCTCAACTCTTTTTGTTTTTTTCGAATTTTTTATGTATTTTCTTTAAGAATGGCAACCAAGTCCCTGTTAAAACGCGCAAATTGGATTGACCCAACCTAGTAGGTTCAAATATGATTAGAAAAATATTTACATATTTGCTTATAATGTATCTTGCATTCTTTACAAGACTTTCTCGAAAGTCTTTGGTTGGAGATTTGGAGGAAAAGCACCCGACTTGATCATTTGTGGTTTCTGTGAAATTTCCCTAACTCTTACCAAACTCCACCATCCTCATGAGCTTGCTTAATTTTTCAGGAGTGAAAAACGTTGCACAAAGTCATTCAATTTGTAATGGTCAGCCTCTATGAAGAGTCTCGTGTTTTAAAATACATAAAAATTGTGACAGTGTTTGTATTACACTTTTTACATTTATCCACATTGAGCAAAAGTTAATAGCCCGCTTATTAATAATATATAATCCGTATTATTGACTTACTATTTACACGTGAAAGTAGTCTATTATATATAAATTTTCTTAGCTGCTCGACGCTGACCTTTCATGACAAAATTATTAGCGACCACTAGAGATGTTCATTGAAAATTATTCAGTCTAAAATAGAGTATTACTATTTTTTTGGAGAAAAAATTTTTCACTAATTTTTACACAATTCTCCAATGGGGAGTACAATTGGTTAATGAGAAACTTGGACAAAACCCCTTGGGGAATGGAGATCTCCAATTTAAGAAAATACATTAAAAGTAAAAACACATTAAAAATACACACACTAAACATACACTTGCAAAAAATAAATTGTTTATATTTTCTCTCGAAAAAAATTTTTCATTGTTCAGTTGTCACACTAAAAATCCAAGCTTTGGTGCCCCTATACCCGGCCCGAGTTGTCGGGTCCCGAACGCGGCCCCCTGGGACCCTACTCCTGGACCCTGACACCTCAAGACATAGCCCGGACCCCTGGGTCCCCGTCTCGTGCTCGAGCCTCCAGTGCCCCGGGACACCAAGAAGGAGTCCGCAGGCCCTCGAGTCCCGGCCCTTAGGTCCTAGCCCCCTGCGCTCGGGACCCCACTCTTGGCCCCCAGCCCTCGGCACCCTGAGACCCGGTGCTAAGCCCTTGATGCCCCGGGACCCTGAGGCCTTGCATGGGCCCTTTGGACTAGAGACGCGGCCCAGGCCCCCGAGTCCCGCCCCCAGTGCTCCGAGACCCTGCTCTTGGCCCCCGACCCGAGCCCTCCGAAATTCGGCCCGATACCCAGGACGCAGCTTTGGCCCTTGGGTCCTGGGGCCGGCCCCTGACGTCCATGTCCATGAAGGCCACCTGGCACCCGAGATCCGGCCCTCGGCTCCCTGGGCCCTAGCAGCCAATACCCAACCGCCGGCCCCCTATGCCCAACACCCAACTGTTGGGGCACCGGGGCCCGAGGTGCCGTATGTGGAGTGTATGTAATACGTGTAGTCTGCGTAGCGGGTTAAATGTGTGTAGTGCGTGTAGTGTGTGTAATATGTAGTGTGTGAAATGTGTGTAATATATGTAGTGTTTGTAACAGGTGTAGTGTGTGTAGTGTGTATATTTGCCTTTTAAAAAATTTGTCTACTTAATTTTGGATAAATTGGATAATCTCCAAAATATACAATTTTATCCAATCTCCAACTTTTTTTCTCCAAAAATTCGCCATATCCAATCTTTTTTTTCCAATTAACCATTCTCCATATCCAATTTCTCCAAACTTCAAAAGTTTGGAGAAAATATTGTGAATCTCCAAGGATTTTTTTTCCAATTAACCATTCTCCATATCCAATTTTCCCAAACTTCAAAAGTTTGGAAAAAATATTGGGAATCCCCATGGAGTGAACACCCCTAGTGATCACTTCTCTATATAAGTGAGTCGAGACCACAAATGTTTTCCTCATTCTAGCCTACCCCGTTCCTCTAAAACCTCCCCCAAAACAATAAATATGGAACAAAAAAACCTTTACAATTCTTCCCCCTACTCTCTCATGGCGACTCTTTTCTTTCTTCTCCTTTTCAGCCAAGCTATCTCGGCAACTAAAGAACAGTGTTAGTGGTGAGGTTATCTCAATTATACGCTAAATGGCTACATAGTAGAACAAGTATGGCCTCTAGTTATCTAGTGGAGGTTATCTCCTTTTCAGCCAAGCTGTCTTGGCGGTAGCTAAAATTAGCGATCGCCTTGTCGGTAGCTAAATCTGTTGCTAACAGTTTTACGACCAATTCCAGGATTGCGTGTACAAGCGATTTTAGGGACCAACGAATGTTTTTAGCGACCGATTTCGAAATCGGTCGCTAATTTGAATTTAGCGACCGCTTACTTCAATCGCAAAATTGGTCGTTAATGCTATTTAGTGACCGATTTTGCAATTTAGCTAACGATTTTAGCGTTAGCAAAAGGCTTTTTTTCTTGTAGTGCTCAATCTTTTTAGCTTTCTTGATTTATAATAGAACCTCAGACATTCTTAACAACTCAAAAGTCTTTGATTGGATATTTGGAAAGAAGTGCTCAACTTGATAATACGTGGTTCTCGGGTTAGGGTTGGTTGAAAATAGAGATCACTGAAGAGTGAACAAGTGAAGCTCTGAGTTGCCCATTGTACGTAACCTTTCTATATTATTTGAAATGTAAATTGAAGAGAGAAGAAGGAAAGCTCTAGAAGAAGAAAAGCTCAGACTTTTTTTTTTTTAATTTTTGTTAAACCTCTCATCCTTAAAGGATTAAACTTAAAACCTCACACTTGAGAGAAATAATTTCAGCCACTTGAACTATCTTCTAATTTAAAAAGAAGCTCTGACTTGCTGAAAAGTCTTTGATGGGAAATTTGGGTGAATTTTTTTTTTTTTTTTAACTTTGAGTAGATTAAACGCTGCACTCGCCCATGTTCTGTTTTTGAGAATTTTTCTACAACTATGTTCCTATTCCGTTCCCATTAGATAGCGCCGCATTACGAAGACCGATCAAGACTACCAACAAAGTTTGATTGAGCCTCTGCATGCACAGTTTCAAAATACTGTTTGCGCCTCTTTCTCTACTTTCTTATTTTTCTTTTTTTTTAATGTAGTCGTGAACTTATATTTCACGACAGGTAAAAAGTAGCACAAAGTCATTTGAAATGGACAGCCTTTTACCACAAAGTCATTTGGAGGGCCGGACAGCGTTTGACCCAAAACTTTCTCAAGATAAAAAAAACTAGTATTCTTCTCTTTTAATTAATTTGAGAATATATATAAGTACATAAATAATATATGAATAAACTCCCTAAATAAATAATTTATCTATGAAAAAGTCTCCCTCCTTCCCCCTAATTTGACCCCGAGTTTCGATATTTACAATAACTGATAAAAGAAAAAATGTGATGGTGATTGTATTATATTTTTTACAATGTTTACGAAGACCGCAATTATGTTCGATCGAGTCTTTGCAGTGCACAATTTCTCAGTCTGCCGCTTACTCCACTTTCTTATTTTGCCTTTCACGAGGTCATGAACTTATTTTCCAGGGCACAGGAAAAAGTGGCAGAAATTAATGTCATTTTCAATTTTCTGCCTTTTATCAATAATTTCGAGTTTTATTATAACTTAGAAAAAATGTGATAGTGATTGTACTGTACCTTTTACATTTATCCACCTCCTAGAAATTTCTTGCGAAGGCTCTGGCACAGATGAGACTACACCTGCACCAGCACGTAAATGAATATATTCTTAACTATCCATACATAAAGAATTAATAACTCACTTAAGATAATTATAGTAACATGTTGAATAAGTCAATTTATCATGTTTCTTCGATAGCAGCTTCATGCTGACCATTTCATAACAAAATTATTAGTGGTCACTCCTCTATATAAGTGAGTCGACACCCCAATTGTTTTCCTCATTCTAAGCTTTCGATCTTTCCTCTAAAACCTCCCAAAAAGAAGGAAGAAAGAAAAAATGGAACAAAAAAACCTCTGCAATTCTTCTCCCTACTCTCTCATGGCCACTGTATTTTTTCTTCTCCTTTTCAGCCAAGCTGTCTCTGCTACTAAAGAACAGCATCAATGGCGAGGCTATCTCAATTATACGCTAAATGGCTACACAGTAGAACAAGTGTGGCCTCTAGTGGAGAATTATTGCGACCTTTACAAAATCTTTCCTAATCTTCTCGCATCTTTCTGTGTTAAAGGAGCCCCAGGACATGCTGGACAAGTTCGTTATGTGGTGTATGATAAACCAGCACCCCCCGGCCAGAATTTTACAGAGCGAGTCATTGGTTGGGAAAGGCACCAGCTGATAGAAATAAACCATAAAAAGCATTATGTGTACTATGTTATGACGGGCAATAACTTTGTGATGAATAATTACTATGCAACTATGAAAGTGTCTCCAGCACCTAAGGGAACCCTATATGAGTGGTTCTACAGAGTTGATCCCATCGATGAATATACTGCTGACGGTTTCTATGGTCTACTTTCGCCCTTCTTCCGACGAGCTATGGAGAATGCCGAGAAAATATTGCGACCAACTAATTAGGACCATTGCTTCCCTCCAGATGAGTGGACTTCATCTTGATATTGTTAAAATCTTGTTTCCTAGGTCATTATTATGTACTACTTTGTGTCATTGTGTACCAAATAAATGACAGCTATACCACTGGTTTAGTGAGATGTCCTTTGCCTTCATAGGAGGGCCGCGTGATCAATTTTTTAAGTGTGTGTTGTACTACTGATCTGTGTTCTTTTCTTGAACAAAATGAATAAATTACAGTTATTTACTCGATTTTTCTACTTATCATGCTCATCAATTACATCAGAGCAACCAATACGAATATTTCCATGAAACCGACGTGGATATTTTTCTTGTTTTCTTTTTTGAAATTCATGTGCTACAAGTCAACCCATTCACAAGATAATAAGATCTGTCTAAAACTTAGTGTTGATTATATCTAAAATAAATGATCTAACTTCATTTAACTTAATTCAACCATACATTGACCAATAGGAAGCTTGTCATCAACAAGCTGGCAATTTATCATTAATAAACAGAAATTCATGCAAGCTTATGATTCTTGTCTTTCAATCATTAGGTATAGATTAGAGCAGACGATTTTTGCTTTGTCCGGGATGATATTAGGTACAGATTAGAGCTCTAAGAAATTTTATGATGATGTAATGGATAGGCATTTTATTAGCTTTGCTTGGTTTAATTGTTAGGCCTTCTGTCTGTTGCGGATAAAGTTCTGTCGTTGTCTTTTAGGGTATATACGGTTGGTTGATGTCTTTTGTTATTTATTTTTAAATAGAATTAATTTTGACAATTTATACTTGTAAAACTAAAACCGTCTAATATATATAATAGCAGAGCAATAATTTCTAATTAATAAATGGCGAAGGTTAGGTAGGGTCATCACCGTCGATTTTAAGATAACTTCTCAGTTTGTTTTTGAATAACTTTCCGGGAAATTTTTGGGTCAAAATCTACAAATAGTAACTCAAATTAAATGGGGGAACACTTACATTGGATGTAATACAACTGTATTAAACAACAAATTATTATATTCATATTCATTTATATATATTGTGTGTGTACATGTATATAATGTAACAATAATACAATAGTTTATTTTGTTTGAGTTGCAATTTTGACTTCTTTTCTAAAGCACAAGTAAACTGCAGATTTTTATGAGTAAAATGTACCAGACTTTCATGTGGTTATCATAAAGTGCATACTACTTTCTTGTACTGTCAAAAGTCTCACAAGAAGTTTTTGTGGTGAGTAAAAATTTCACGTTCACCCCTTACCATTTAAAATTCTTGAACTATGTTAAAATTCACAGCAAAAAAGACACTAATAGCTTTATCTCATTTGTTCAATATAATTTTCTTTTTCTAATCAAACATGTATATAACAATTAACAAAATAAAAATTCTCAAACACCTAAATATTATTTTAAAAAGGTAAAATAATTCGTAAGCATTTAAATTTTTAGATTTTGTTCCCTGCTGCTAAAAATTTCAGAGAGCCTGAAAGTTAAAACAAGAACATTTCGCAGAGACAGTAACCTCTTGGCCTTAATTCAACACTGTTGAACTCAAGAACATTTCACACAGTCTGAAGCTAAAAAATTAAATTAAATAAAATTCGTTGCTTGCGAGCTTATGCCTTTCATTAAGCAGTTAAAATTAGTAGCCAATTGCATTTTTATAATATTACATGACTACTAACAACCATTTAATTACAATTTTATAATTTAGACTTTGTTTCCCCACTTTTAAAATTTAAATGCTTAGAAATTATTTTACTTTTTTTTTAAATAACATTAGGGTGTTTGAGAATTTTTATTTTTGTTAATTATTATATACATGTTTGATTTTTAAAAAAAAAAAGAAAGAAAGGAAAAAAGAAAATTGAATGAGTAGAATAAGGCTATTATTATCTTTTTTGCTATGAATTTTAACACCGTAAAAGGGAGTTTAGATGGTAAGCGGTGAACACAAAACCTTTACTCACTACAGAGAATTTTAACACCATAAGAGGTGTTGTGCATTTATGACAGACTACAGTAGTAGCAGCAGTAGCAGCAGTAATAGCAGTAATTGTTGTAGTAGTAGTAGTAGTACTAGCAAGAGTAGTAGTAAGAGTAACAGCAGTAGCAGCAGCAGTAGCAAATAGTAGTAATAGCAACAGCAGGAGGAGTAGTAGTAGTAGCAATAATAGTAGTAGCGGTAGCAACAATAGTAGGAGCAGTAGTAGCAACAACAGCAACAATAACAGTAGGAGCAGTTGTAGCAATATCAGTAGCAGTAGTTATGGTGGTAGTAGTAATAGGTCAATTAAGATGGCTAAAGTACCTTTTTTTTTCACTTCGATTCCCACTCTCTTCTCCCTTTTTTTCTTCTAATGAAGACAAAAGACAATATGCAAAATTTCCTGCTAAAACTTTGACTTTGGGTGAATCTTTTTTCCTATGAATTTTAACATCATTAAAGGGAGTTTAGATGGTAGGGGTTGAGCACAGAACTTTTAATCACTACAAAGACTTATTGTGGGACTTTTGACACCATAGAGGAGTGTTGTATATTTATGACAGACCATAGTGGAATCTGATATATTTTATCCGATTTTTAAAAATAAAATCATAACCAACTGAATCATTTTAAAACTATCAATCTTTATCATTATCATCATCATCATTATCATAGAAGCTAGAGAAATTAAAAAATCAAGTGTATTTTATCATGATGATCGGTATTTCCAAGGCAATCCCATTCCCATGAACATGGGAATAGCTATTCCTAATCAAACTCATGGGAATAACTTATTTCCATGTTCGTGAGAATGGGATTTTCCGTCAAAATATTAAAATAATCTTTCAAAAATTTAATATTTAACATTTTATATAAAAAGAAAATTAGAAAATAAAATTTAAAAAATAAAATTTTTAAAAATAAAAAATAAAGATAAAATATATAATAGAAATGAAAAAGAATATAAAAATAAAAATTCAAATTTAAAAATAAAAAGAAGAAATAAAATAAATATAAAATAAAAAATGAAATAAAACAAAACCAAAAAAAATGAAAAAGATCACCAGATTATATATTTACATATATACATATATATTATCATCATTATTTTTTTTTAAAGTTATTAATATAAATGTATTTTATATTAGTATGGGTAGTGTTTTAGTAATATTCTGTGTAATTAATTTTATTAATTATAATGTATATAATATAATAGTATAACGGCAATCTTGATTTTTTATATAAATCGTTGTCAATACTATGCTAGTATACTAATTACCAAACATAAATTTAGAATTAATACACCTATTCCTACTACCATTCTTAGATTATACCAAACATGGTATATTCATTACTAAACCCATTTCATTTCCAAGTTCATTCCATTCCCAAATTCATTTCATTTCCAAACTCATTCCATCGTACCAATCACTAGCTAAGTCCTCAAAGATAGCCAAACTAGTAGCCACTGCTCCTAAGTTTGCCAAACAGTCTATAGGCTTATTACCTTCACCATAAATATGAGTAACCGCAGCCCCTAACCGCCGGAGCAATGATCTACCCTTCATAACAATAAGACAAAGATACCAAGCTTCCTCCAAACCATGCATGAGGCACACCGTTCACAGCGAGTCAACTTCCACCCAAACTCGTTGCAAACCTCTCTCCAAACACAAGGATAATCCTCGCACTAAAGCTAACAGCTCCGCTTTAATCACTGATTGAACACTCAAATGTTCATAAAACCTAACTACAACATTCGCCTTATCATCCCGGATAACACCACCCCCTCCTGCTAAACCGCTATCTCAATGCAGGCTGCCGTCCGCATTCAATATGAAAGTCCTACACAAGTCATTTTCCAAATCACCACCCATGGCTTATTAATGTTACGAGGCACTGAAGAGCAACAAAAAAAGGCCATAATGTCCACATCCCCCTTCCACTAACGCCAGGAAAGAAGACCGGCCAGATGAAGCTGATATATGAAGTGAGCCGCACGCCAAATAATCTTCTCACAAGTAGACCTTGTACCCGATACTTGGCATCATTTCGCTCCAACCAGCTGCACCATAAAACAAAAAGAGGTAACAATTGCCTGATATGAACCGCGCTTGAGTTTGGAGAGACAAACCATCGAAGGAGCCATTGATGAACGCCCCTAAAGTCACCTGAGCAAACACCAAATAGCGACACATAATGCTTCCAAACTGCTCAAATTTTTGCCTCCAGTAAACAGACAATGCGTCATAGTTTCTATAGAACTACAACACTGGCAACAAGAAATACAAAAAGTCCCTTTTGTTGCAATCTCTGATCAAGAGACACCCAGTTATGCAATACTCACCAAGCAAAAAAAGAGACTTTTAACGGAATCAATTTATGCCAAATCTACTTGTAAATGAAGGACACATTACGCCTCTGTCTAATGTGTTCCCATGCTGAACGCGTGGAAGACGAACCATTAGTTGTAAGAGCCCAATAAGATTTATCACCTGTGTCGAACTGCTTATCAATTGGAACCTCTAAAATCTTGGCCACCATATATTGTGGAAGTACTCGCCGCAACTTAGCAGCATGCCACTTCTTATTCTCCCAGAACTCATTGACGCGAGCTGCTTCATCTCCTACTATGGGCACGAGCTCAACCAACGGACCACCATCCAACCAAGGATCATACCAAAACCAAACGTCTCCTCTCCTAAGCCGCCATTTAATACACGCTTCGCATTCCTCACTAATGCCACTCATTCGTCTCCAAGCTCCTGAATGATACATCATTGCTCGACATAAAGTAGGATGCAATTCGCCACAGTATTTCGCATTCATATATGACGCCCATAAGCCTGCAGAAGTTCTTAAACGCCACCATAGTTTCCAATCAAAAGCCCTGCTGACATCTTGTGTGCTCCGCAATCAAGACCCCCTCCTCCAAGGGATAAACATACCTTACTTTACAAACACCACCTTATCCTTTTTGAACACCCTTCTCACCCCATAAGAACCCATTGAAAATCTTTTCCAAGATGGAGCGCCATACATGTCAAAGTACTATGTAAGAGTACTAGACGTCCACTCGGAGACAAATCTTTATTTTCCCATCCTCTCAATTCCTGGTAAACACTAGCCATCTGCTCTTCAAAAAGATGGTTCTACCTGTGACCCTTAAAGAGAGGCACCCCCAAATACTCAATGGGTAACATCTGATGGCGAAACAAAGTAGTTTTCGCCACTATTTCCACCCGCGTACGAAATGCCTTAGCAGAGATGAGAAATCCACTCTTTTCTTCATTTACTTTTTGTCCAGATAACTGTTCATAATGGGCAGAACCTGCATAATCTTCACTAAAGTCCCTTTACCGCCGTTTGAGAAAATTATGATACCATCGGCAAAACTTGAATGAAAAACAGCGACTGAGCACCCTGTATGATATCTAGCTGAAGGATTCTCTTCGAAGAAATGATTAAGACTCCTATAAATAATCTGCAGCCAAAACAAATAGGAGAGAGGAAAGAGGGTCACCTTGCCTTAAACATCTTATCAACTTAAAAAATCCGGTCATTTCTCCATTTACAATCACTGAGAACCAGCAATTAGAAATACATTTTTTCGATTTTAGCGGTCCAATCCATACTAAACCCAGATGCAATCATCATATTAAACAAAAAGCCTACTCAAAGCCTATCATAGGCTTTCATCGTATCCAATTTAAAAGCCAAGTTACACACTCTAATTCTAGCATTCAAATGGTGAACCATTTCTTGTGCCAGCAGAACATTGTCACAAATTAAACGGCCGCCTATAAAAACCACTCTGATTATGACTAATAAGCTTGGGCAGCAAATCACCCAATCTAATAGCCAAAAATTTGGAGATAATCCCTTGACTTTTTTAAACCTCTTAACTTTAAAAATGAACCATTTAGTTCTTGAACGATTGACTTTTGTCATATTTTAGGCCTATTTGAATTAATTTTTTTTCTTGAAAAAGTTACATTAAATTTGCAATAACTTTTAGATTTGGCTTTCAAAAAGCTGAAACTCTGAAAAAAAATTCAAATACAACTTTTAGAAGGCAGAATTTTCAACTTCTAAAAAAAAATTATTTTTTAAAAAGTGCTTTTAAAAAAAATCAATCCAAACGAGCCCTTAGTTCCTTGGCTTTTAAAATAAACTTTTTAATCCATGGACTTTGATAAATAGGAAGTCATTTGTCCTTGAACCTCTAAAATGAATTCTTTTCTAAGGACTAACAATGTCCCGTTTATCAAAGTTTATGGACTAATGACGTCCCATTCATGCAACAAAATCAATAGTTGAGAGACTAAAAGTTTTATTTTGAAAGTCAAGAGACTAAAATAAGACAAAGTCAATAGTACATAATCAATGAACCCTAATTATATTATATTCTTAAGTCCTATTTTTAAATTAATCTTATCATCATCATCATCTATACTATAGTAAAGTAGAACCAGACACACAAAATTGATTCCCGCTTATATTGTTGGCCTTTATTTGTTTGCCATGTGGCGAATCTCATTTAGCTTATCTTTATTTTTTTTGCCACGTCACTTTCACTTTACTCTTATAGCTACTAAAAATTCATAAAATACAATATTGCCTATTTATTCTTTATTTACACTGCTTATACATTTGGTATATCAAACATGTAAGTTAATAAAAGATAAGCACTATTTTAGCTCTATACATGGCTTACCATTTACAATGAGCTAATTTAATTCTTGACTTTTACAACAGGTTAATTTTTTTACTTGCCATTTATTCCACACTGCATAAGTGAGTTGACATTTTAAAAAAATTTGTAATAATTACAAAATCAGCTATTAAAATCCAAAAAAATAAATAAGTAAAATCAAATGAATGGCAGAATTATTTCTCTATGTTGCATCATCATATTTTTTTTCCTAAAATTGTTAAAATTTAAAAAAATATAAAAGTTGTAACTAATGTCCAAAATTTAATATGACAAAAAAATATTTATATCTTATCACTTACCTTAATTGTCAAATTTGACTATTAATAATAATAAAAACATAAAAGTACTCATTTCTCCCGTATATCATACATTTACTGTCATATCATATAAATATCGAAATAATTGCTAAAAGTACTTTTTAATTTTGAAACCATTATATCATTTTTAATATTGTATCATATATTATATAAATATCAACACGGAAAAACACTGTAGTTACTATTACTAAAGGAGAACTCCTGGAGAACTCCTGGAGTCACTAGGGAAAATTTTGAGCATATATATTTAATATATTAGTTAATGTTAATTTACTAATATAAATTCTTATCTCTTTTTCATTTTAAAATCCTCTACTCCAATCTTTATTTTTATCTTTTAATACTCTGCTCCCTATAGAACTTTACAAATTTGAAATAATTGAAACATCTATTATTAAGCATTTGCAAATTGCAAAAACCTATGAACTTGACAGTAAGATCAAAACTAATAATTAAAATTATATATCACCTTTATTATTATGACGACAAATGATTTCAACTACTTTAAACTATTGAAAGAACAAGAACAACAAATTGAGGCCACGAACAAAACTTCTTACCTGTGAGCAAAAACTCAAGCATATTTTGTCCAATTTGATGCTACTTTAATTTATTATATATCTTTTTAATAATAATAATAATAATAATAATAATAATAATAATAATAATAATAATAATAATAATAATAATAATAATAATAAGAGAGAGAGATGGCGGGTGGTGGGGTCGTGGTGGCGGCGGGGTGGGGGTTACAGCGGGGTGTTTTTTGTTGGGTGTGTGGTCGGTTTGGGGGGGGGGGGGGGAAGGGGGGTAGGTGGCTGCGGTGGTCTCTTGAAGAAGAAGAACATTATCTATTTTTATTTATTATTTTATTTTTTGGAAGATAATGAAGGAAAAAAAATAAACATATGGGTAATTTGTATGAATAATAGTCGAAAACAAAAGCCCACTCTCATTATTGGCTTATGTAACACACTTGGCATTAAAATGGATGAAAAATGTGACAGAGGGGCTATTTATGCAAATTTTAAAAAATTACAAGGGTCTCTCTTGCTATTTTGTAAATTGAGGGATTAACAACATCATTAGGTATAAATACAGAGGGTCCACAAGCCAAAAACTCTTATTTATTTAACGACAATGGACAGTGAAAGAATCCACACACAGAAAAATCCCGAAACTTTATTCAACTCTCATTTGGTGTAACAAAAATAAATAAATAAAATAAAATAAAAAATTGAAGAATCGAAGAAGGGGAAGCTAATTAATTAAGTTCTCATCACTTGCTAAAACTTCTCCTGATTCGAGACTCGGAAGATTTTTTTTTTCTTTTTTCGCGCGCTGAAGAAAGAAGTTGAGGATGGATGTATTTTTTTAAAAACTAATACATTAATTTGGAGTTTCAGAGTTGAAGTCCTTTGCTTCCATTTTTAAAAAACTAATTACTTCATTATCATGTGTGTGTGTATATATATATATATATATAAACACTGAAAAGAAAAAAAGAAAAAGAAAAAAGTTGAATTTGTGTCCCCCACACTGAGCCACTTGACCTTCGCAATCAATTACTGCCTAATTAGACTTCTAAATTTGAAAGCTAAAATATATGCTTCCTCTAAAGTGGACCGCGACTCAGTATCTTCGTCGAGTTATTATCTCAATTTCACTTCTTTGGTTTCTAAAGATGGATTTGGAGGAGACTGTTATAGATAGGATCTAATAGTATGGTTTGATTCATATAATTGACTTCTTATTGCAAGAAAAGTTCATTTTAATTTTCTTCGAGTTTCTAATAAAGATGATTCAGAAATAAGAAGTAAGATTAAACTGGTTAGTTTCTCCATATGCACAGCCATAAGACCCAAATCTGGTCAACAAAACAACACTCCCGCGCGACACGTCAGAAGCAAACTTAGTCAACAAAATAGCACCTCAAGCTAAACATTTGGTGACTAATCTTCTATAAAAATGACTTGACCTTAAGCTAAACATTTCATACCAAAAATATTTCCCTCCCCATTTCCTCTAAAACACTAAAAATGAAAGTAACCAAAATTCTTTCCCAACTCTCTCTCATGGCAACTCTTGCTTCTCTTCTATTTGCTGGTCAAGCAGTCATGGCAACAACTAAGCAACAGCCACAATGGAAAGGAAGGATCCAAGCAAAAGTACATGGTCTGACGGCAAAACAAGTATGGCCTCTCTTCGAGGATTTTTGCAACATTTATAGAATCTTCCCGATTGATGTATCCTATTGTGTCCAAGGCGTCCCCGGTCGTATTGGTCAACATCGTTACTTGGCCACGAAGTTACCATCACCATCTGGTGACAATACGACTTTTATTCGTTGGGAAAAGCACAACCTAATAGCACTGAATCAAATTAAACGTTCTTTAAGCTATGACATGATGGAGAATAATCAAGGGATTAAGAGGTATAGGTCCACCATGACAGTGTTGCGAAAGAAATATGGGAGTCAAATTAGGTGGGGATACAAAATTGATCCTATTCAAGGAGTTACTCATGAACAAGTGCGTGCTCAAATCCAAATGATTCTTCAACAAGTTGTGGGGAAAATAGAGAAAGTTCTCCGATCAACTTAGATTGTCATGAGTGTTTTTTAAGATTATTACAAGTGAAACTATTTTCATGTGTGTTGTGTCATTGGCATTGAAATTTGCATTCAGGTTCAATAAGGTAATTTTAGAAAGTTCTCAATAATCTGATGTAATCAATCATTTCCGAGAAAATGATTTATTAGGAGCTTTCACCTAAATAGCTTTTTTTCTTCTTTAGTTATTTGTTGCTTTTGTTAGGGTATTCTTTTTTTTTTCTCCCCCAAGATTTCCTTGAAGAAATTTTTCTAGCAAATAAGTTGTGATTTTTTCCTTTGGATAAATGCATGTTGATTTTCAAAAATTAAATTAAACCAAGGCAATGCGTATAGTATCACGCAATCTATCAACATTCAGAAACATAAAAAAAATTAAAGTAACAAACTTGGCAATATAATTCTAGAAATATCATTTTCTTTTTAGGTTTTCTCCATAAATAGAATTTTCCTTGTAAGGCATAAGTCGGTCTTCATTTTCTTTCCATGAAAATAACATCATTTTCATGAGAAAACCATATTCTTTTGTAATAAGTAAGTGGATTGATATTTTAAAAAAGTTAAAATTTTGAAAAAGAAAAAAAAATCAAATTTAACTTTTCTTAGAAGTAAAAAATTTCAGCTGTAAAAAAATTTATTTTCAAAAATTATAGAACAAAATTTTAAAAAAGTCAATTAAAACGAGCCCCTAGTTAGACTAACAAATTTTGATTAATACTATAAAGTTTGAAATCCAAGGGAAGAATCACTGGAATTTCTTATTTTATCTTCCCCTTCCATCTCACATGCACATGCAGACACAGTGCACAACGAAGTCAATTAAGGAGTGCCATGACGATTGATGCAATTAAATTTGTTAACCAATTACTACAGACGTTTTGGTATTTGAACTTGTAATGGAGATTTGACACTTCATAATAATAAATTATTACCCGTGCTAGCTTAAAAAAAATTTAAGGTGCGTGAAGGAAAATTTTAAACAGAAAATGCCATTGACTAATTATATTCCTTCTTCAACTTCAACTTTATTTATTATTTGCTTTTCGAAAATTTGTCTAATATACACGATGACTTTCTTTCTTTTTACATTGTTTGAACTCTTTCTTCTAGATTTATGTAAGTCTTAGCCTCTTAGGGGGAGAAAAGAAACAACTTTGACAATACATATACATACACATATACATATATATAGACACACACAGACACACACACACATATATATCTATGTATGTATGTATATGGTTAGGTCAATCATCATAAAATTTTATATTCTTTAATTTTCAAGCTCTGACCTCTAGATCGACTTCATAAGTTCTGACACTTGTTGTTTTAAGTGTGATAAAAGTTGCTCGAATGTAAATGTTGAGCATGAACTGAGGAATAGTTGACGACTTCATGCGTGGCGGTTTTAATTGAATTTGTTAAATCTACAGTTCATATTTTAATGAATACGTCTAATTATATGAAATTCTAACATTTTTCTTAAACATCCAGACTTTGTAATACAAGTGCTGCTACTGGTTATGATGAATAATTGACCATTTCCTGATACTCTTCCCAGTACCTGAGATAATGCATGTTTTGATCTCTTGGAGTGATCAAATGAGGTTCTCGGATCATGGAATTTGAAAAAGGTAGGTCGAATGATGAGTATTCTCCGTTATATACAGAGTTTCAAGTGATTCACTTGGTTACTTAGGAATTTAGCACACAAAAAGTTTATCATAAGGTTGTAAATGGGTACATAGCATAAAACTGCCTTATAGTTTGTTATAAATGTATGTTAGTTCCTGATAGTTTTAAAATAGGCATAAAACCCTTTATGTTTTCCATAACACAAGCACATTTAGTTCTTCTATCACCCATTTTGTTAGATTCAATTATGTGTTTTATCAACATGATGGAAACACATCAATTTTCTCTTACAATAAATGGAGGGATAAATTGCACTTAAGCTCTTTGTACTTTGTCCTAAGTTTATGATAGGTCCTGTATTTTTTCTCAAGTGCATGATATTCCCTTGTTTTAAATGATATATAAAACGTTTTGTTTTTTCTGTTAAAAAGAACTAACGATGGTACCAGTTGAGTGATTGTGCTGCAAGTTTTGGAAAGTACATGAGGGTTCCATATCGATTCTAAAATTACATAGAGGTAACTTATACTCGTGACTAATCATAGGGAGTTAAAGAGCCATTTACTCGTTGTAAATTCAATTGACAAATAAAATAAAAATATCTCTTACAAAAGAATAAAAAGAAAACAAAACTGGGTAGAACATTTTATTATGTCATTTAATTCTCTAATATGTGAGTAAAACTGGGTTATAGGAATAAAAAGGACTACTCTAGCTCTAAGTACCATCAGTATGTCAAGACTCAAGTTCAGAACCTCAAGTTCATGAGTGAAATTAATGTTTTAGGTACAACAATTTTTAAATAATGTGGTCTCAATTGGACCAAAATTATTAACTTAAATTATTAAGTATACCTGAAATATCTACTTGTAAATTACTCAATAGACACTTCTTCTGACTTACAGACTTTCACAATCAATGAACAAAAGCCATACTACAGAGACGATTTTCAACATTGAAAATTCTTCCAATCAGGGTCACACATTTTGACGTGTTCTTCCCAAGGGTAATAGTGTGATAAATTAGGTTGTTAAGTCAATTAAGGTTGGCTCTCTCTCTTTTGATGGACATGCAGTCACTTGGTTGTGGGGAAATCACTTGTAAACAATATCAAACAATTTTGTTTTTGACCAAAAAAAATTTTGAAAAGGTACCTTGGGTATATCAGCCGGCGAATAAGGTAATTATCAAAGGCTCAAAGGTCTATGCAGCATATATTGATGTAAACGAGCCAAACGAATCTCAAATTTAATTACTCCTTTATTATAATGAGGTTTGTTTGAATTATTTTTTCTAAAAATATTATTTATTTATTTTTTTAAATATTTTGCTGAGAAGTTGAACTTCTTGCCTTCTGAACGTAATTGAAATTAAATTTAACAAAAAAGAAATTCAATTTTAAAAATTTAATCTAAATACTTCTTACCTGGAAAAAAAACTTTTTAAAAAAATATTTTTTAATTAAAAAAAAAAACTAATTCGAACAGGCCTAGAGCCTTTTTGTTGCAACACCCCGAGAAAGCTAAAGAAAATTAGGAGTAATTAAAAGAATAGTATCTGCACTGCATTTCCAGTTGGTTTCAATATTCGCATGATTCCAGGAGAGTCAAACAATCAGAAACAGACACCTATCTAATTCCAAATTATCTTATGCAGGCCACGCGTAAATACCTACTTCAAGATTCTTAATCATGGAAAGTCGAAAGCGAGGGATGCACTAGTATTAAATTACATCTTATTCGTCCTTTTTTTTTTTTTTTCTGTGTAAACATTTTAGGGAATATGAATTCGTATTTTATTGAAGAAACAGTTTTAATCATTTGAATTATCTTTAATCTCTTCTCTCCTCTTTCGTATCTTTCTCCTTAATGGAACAAAAACAACAAACACTCTCTCAACCTAAGTGGGAAGCCAAGGTGTCAACAAGGCTAGCAAAAGCAAGTCCAGACACGATATGGCCTCTTTTCAGAGACTTTTTTGGTCTATGCAAATGGTTCCCTGGCCTCGCCACTAGCTATGGACTTTATGGCGAAAATGGTGAGTTTGGTTGCATTCGATATTGCGCTGGCTCTTCTCTCCCACCATCCCAAGGCAGTGAGCAAAATGGTAACGAGCTTATAAGCTGGTCCAAGGAGAGGTTAATAGCTATTGATCCAGTTGAAAGGACTTTTAGCTATGAGATTGTGGATTGCAACATTGGGTTCAAGTCTTATGTTTCAACGGTTAAAATTGTTCAAGGGACTGGTGAAGATGATGATGAAATTAATGGGTGTTCGATTGAATGGTCTTTTGTTGTTGATCCAGTGGACGGGTGGAGCTTAGAGGATCTGGTGGAAAGATATGAGGTAAGGCTTCAAAGCATGGCTAAGAAAATGGAGGACTCTCTCTATAGATAGCTCGATATTGTACTTAGTTTTGATTGGTTAGTAATATGGGGATAATTTGATCTCGCTTCCTGTTCCCTACTTCAACTTCTAATCTTTCGTTTGTGTATCCACATTTTGTTGAAAATGATGCCGAGATCTCAACCCCACCAGGGGTTGGGTTAACCTGTGTAATTTTCTCTCAATTCCAATGAAAGCGTTTCACCAGGAAAAAAAAAAAAAAAAAAAGAAAAAAAAGTGCATTTATGCTTGTTTTTGTGTGTCGGGGAGGGGGTGGGGTGGCTGTTGTTCCTCTGAAAGGTCAGCGCATCACTTTTGTATAACTAATATGCCGATGTTTTGGATTATTTGTTAAATTATAAGACCAATTAATAAGAAAAAGAATACGTAGTACAGGATTTTACATGGTAATTTGTCTCAATAATAAGAAAACTGTGTACATAAAATTTGCAGTTAACAAAATAAATCTTTAAATTTATCCATCACTAATTTCCGTCTCTCTGTTTAAGGCTATTTTTTTTTTTTTTTGGGTCATTAGTTTTCGACACTAATGAATAACTTTTTAGTAAAATTCCCATCGCCCATAAGTAGACGAAAGCTAATTGCCTAGCATAAGATTATTATTATTATTATTATTATTATTATTATTATTATTATTATTATTACTAAGTAAGCATGTGATTTCATTAATGAACGATCATATACAAAATTCACGAGAAAACATCCAAACAGTGGGAGACCCTGCCAATTAAGACAAGAGAGAAGAATCCAACCAAAAAGCATTATAAATGGCCCTAACACAAAAGTATTCCTAATTTTTTTACCAATCAGCAAAATGTTCTTTACATAAAAAACAGCTTCCCGAAAAATCTGTTCTTCGCACTTGGCCAGCCCCTGAAAGAGCATAAGATCATTTTTGTTTCTCTCTCTTTTTCTCTTTTAGGGAGAAATTGCAAGTGCATGCGCAACCATTGAGGTCATGAGTGAGAGATGTTTGATTAGGCATATTATGTTTACATAGTTGAATGATTTAATGAATATTGAGCACATATTTAACTTTATAATCGCCTCATTCACTATTCTCTAATTACATCAAATTATATATATATATATATGTAAACATAATATATACATATATATGTATATACATATATATATGTATGTATATAATATATTATGAATACTGCCGCCTATATCTATATCAACAAACCGCTATCTTTATGCATTTTTCATTGTTTAAAAAATAAACTGTGCTATTATAGGCAGTGTTTCTTCTAAGACTGCCACCTATATATATACATCTTTAATTATTTGGGAAAATATATTCAACCATTATAGACAACGGTCTTTTTTAAGTTGTCTCTTATATCTACTTTTAGCGACAATAACAATTGCCGCCTATTACTAGGCTTTTCTTTTTCCTTTTACTAGGCTTTTCTTTTTAAGTGGCATGTAAATTTTCACATGAAAAAGCTAAACTTTATGAAATTTAGGGTAGAAGTCATTTTCTCCTATAAAATTTAAGCTGTATACGGAATTCTCTCATTAAATTTGAAAATTACCCAATTTGTAAAATAAAATATAAGAGAACTAAAATTATGTAAAAAATAAAAGTATATATGATTGTCCTAGATAAAAATCAAAAGCAGAAGAGGAAAAGAAATTCTCTCCAGCAATAGTCTTCATCTCCCCCCTTACAAAAAATATGATTATAATAAGAGGTGAAAAGTAGGTGGAAAGTATATATCTCCTTCTAATTTCTCTTATAAAAAAATATTTTATTTTCTTTAATTATCAAAATATATTTTTTTCATTTATAACTAAAATTTTTTTTAATCATAACAAATTTTTTAATTAACTTACAAAAAAATATTTTACGAAATTTTCCCGCAAGCAAACGGAAATAGTCTGGTTCGCTCTTTCAGGCCTGATCTGTCTTTCATGAGCCCTCAAGTTCTGGTTGCAAATTTCAAGAGAACGTGCAGCTGAAATTGACTTGGCAAAGCATTTTTTCAACTTCTTGTGAAATGCAAAAAAAATCACATTTTCGTTTTACCTAGTTTCAGAGGCAATCTTAATCGATAAATTAGATAACAAACATGAAGATAAGTAAGTAGAAATAGGAAAAATATGTGTCTTGCTCTGTTTGGCCTAATTGTGATATTTCAACCGTTAGCTTGCACTTGGCGTTCTTAGCAATAGATTTTCAGGTAAAATTTTATTGAACAAAAACCATTGATTATTAGGCCTTGTAGTTTAGTCAAAACTTTTACTCTTTTGAAGGTAATGTTGAACTTTAAAAAATTATGGACTAATATTTTTGAGAAAAATGAAAAAAAAATTCTAAAATAGTGTAAAATAACTTCTCAAAATTCTTTTTCAAAAAGCTCTAATTCTGGATTTCTTGTTTTTAAGCTTTTCTTTTTTTTTTTTAACTTTCATATAGAAGTTCTTCCAAAAATGGATAAACAATAGTTTTAATTTTTAAATTTGCATAAAGTGTTAGTGTTTAAAGGCCTGTTTGGATTAGCTTTTTTCAAAAAAAAAATTTTTAATAATTTTTTGAAAAATAATTTTTCTTGAAAAGTTGAAAATTCTGCCTTCTAAAAAAAGTCATATTTAAGCTTTTTTCAGAGTTTCAGTTTTTTTATAAGCTAAATCACATAATTATTGCAAATTTAATATAACTTTTTTATGAAAAAAAAAAGTATTTTTTTTTAAAAAAAAAAACCAATTCAAATAAGCCCTAAAAGTTAGATTAAATAGACTCTTAAAAAGGTTCTTTTGTTTACAAATAATAAGATCAATTTAAAAATAAGACTTCAGCATAGAATATAATTAAGATGTAGTATATAGCCTGGTAAAGTACGACGTAAGGCACGCATGATGTTGACGTAGAAATTAACAATAAGAAAGAGACCCTATTGCATTAGAATTTATAATTCTATTTTGACTAGTAGCTAGCTTGCTTATCACGTGCATAATATAGCGAGAGTTGCGTAGAAATTAGCAAAAAAGGCTCAAGTTGTTCCGACACCTTGTTCACATCTTTACCTCTTTTTTCAGCTTAATTCACTATCTTAATAATGGATTTTCACTGGATTTTATCTTTAAAATTGGACATACGTACTTTTAATTTTCATGTCCATTTCTAACAAAAATGTCCAATTAATAGCTCATTATTCAACATTACTTTTAACTAAATCTAACAATCAGATCAAACAGAGCATAAGTTGACAAAAATAATAAAGAAGTGAGAACAACTATAATAACCCATCTTGTTAGCTTAAGATAGTGACTTTGGGAACACAATTCAAATTACTATCTACTTTTATTTTCGCTATTCTATATGCCTAGTGGACTATAAGTTTTTAAATTATTTATTATAGTCAAATACAAAGTTACTATCATGTTACTTCATATCCTATTCAAATCGTACAGGCAATTACCTACTCATCCTTCTTGCCCAAAACCATGTCTCAATCAGGTCAATCACGGTGTGCCGCGAGGAAAAACACATACTTTAACGAACTGCAACCTACCACGGTCCAATACAAAAACTCAACTCCTATTGAATTTGTATGCATTATTATCCAATCATATATCATTGCATGTCCACCCACGTCGCCCAAGAAAAAGAATGCAATGTTTCAGTGCGCTTTAATTGGACTAACATTAACGACTTACCTAGTTTTTCCTTATATTTAGAGAGTTTTGATTTGTTTTTTTATATTTGGAGACGTCCTATTTTAATTTCACTTTTATAACTCTCCTTTTTTTAATCAAACCTTCATTTTAGTGATTTTTTATTATAGTTTCACTCCAACAATCTTCCTATTCCAAAAACCATTATCTTTATATCTTTCCTTATTTTAGTTAAACAAATTTCTTTTAATTTTTATGTTATCCATTTTGCTTTATTATATATGTAGATATTTTTTATTAATTAATTATAATAAATTTATTAATTATTAATTTTCTTACGCTATTAATTTAGGAGTTTGGAAAGGGGGTCGGTTTGAGACCCACTGTATGTGCATGGGGGGAGAAGAAAAAATTAAAATAAACACATAAAATTTAAGAAGAGGGAAAAGGAGGTTGTTGGAGCTCAATACTCTTCTGACCCACTAAATTTAATATAGGGACTCTATTGGAGAAAGCCTTAACTAATTTTGCACAATGAGATGGTAGCTACTAGCTAATATTAGTTTATTTTGCACGATGAGAAGACGGTTGATTGGTATGTTTCATCTAGTGGTCAAGTAATATGTGTCTCATCTTTAATATGAGTGGTCTAGAGATTAATTTTCATTAAATGTATATTATAATCGTTTTTTGATCTCGCAGCTTAGAGTAAAAAACAAAAAAAGACAGCTGGTTGGTCTTAGGACCACAAAAGACAAGCTGGTTGGTCTTAGAAAATTTTAATGGCGAACTAGGTCAAAAAAACAATTCTGAGTAGTCTTTGCACATCTCTATTTATAGATCAGTACGTTGAACATCTCAAGCTAATCTACTCAAATAAGAATACAGCAAGGAAAGAAAACCTTCCTAAATATTGTTTCCACCTCATTCGCTAATGGGAACCATTTTATTCCTTCTATTTTTCACTCAAGCTGTGATGATGGAAGCTGCCAAACCACGGCCAATATGGCAAGACAAAATCCACCAAAATATAAAAGGTCCAACAGCAGAACAAGTATGGCCTTTCTTGGAGGATTTTTGTGACATCTACAAAGTGTTTCCTGTCGATGTATCTTTCTGTATCGAAGGAGTCCTGGGCCAACTTGGCCAACGTCGTTTCATGGCTTTCAAGGCGTTAAACGCGGACAACGAGACTTGGATCAGTTGGGAAAAACACAACCTAGTAGAATTAGATGCAATCAAACGTAAGATAAGCTATGAAATGATGGAGAACAACATATTAGTTACCATGTACAGGTCAACTATGACTGTGGAGAAGCATAAAGGTGGGTGCCAACTTAAGTGGCAATACCGGGCTAATCCCGTTAAAGGATACACTTCTGAAGCTTTTCGAGCTAGACTTCAGTGGATTCTTCAACAAGCGTCGCAGAAGCTTGAGAAATTATTTCCATCAACTTAGGAATATCATGCACGCATGCCCTAGTGTCTTCATTTGGAATACTCGTTTAATATATGTTCTTTAATTTACTCTTTAATGTATAATTTGTTATCTCTTTTCTGCTTTTAAGTCTTTTAGGATTGCATGGAAATTAAATTGCCATAGTTCATAATGGCTTTGGACTTGTTTGGTTTAGCTTATAAAAGAAAATTCTGTATAAATTTTGAAGCAAAAGTATTTCTCAAAAGCTCAATTTTTCCTTTAGTGTAAAATCAATTGAACATTTTTTAAGAGTTTTTGCTTTTCTAAAAAATTAATGCAAACGTTTACTAAAAATATTTTTTGATTAAAAAAAAGTCAATGCGCCGGACAAGCATTTTTCTCATCTTTATATTGCTATTCTCTTCACAAAATCAATGCTATCTCTCTTTCAGCAACTACAGCAGCTGAAGTTAAATGACCACTTAAATATATGATAAGTTAGCAATTGACTATATCTCTAATATTCCCCATCCTCTCAAGAAATTTTGTTACTAATATGTACCTCATTGGTGTGGGTTAAACTCTTTATTAAGGATGACAGTAATACTCCATCCTTCTCTGTCCCACCTTGTGAGAGACTGGAGGAGATTGTGTGGGGTTTTTGATAAAAAATAAAACCTTGTCCAGGACAGGTGACATAGGGGTTCATCAATGTGGTATGTGTGTAGATATAAATTTTTATTTTTTGTTTAACTATATAGTTTTATAATTTTGTTATAAGTATTATATTAATGAATGTTTTTCTAGTTTAGCGGTTAAAGTTTTGTTTTAATATGGTTTTGCCCTATTGCCCCGCCTCATTAGCTGGTGCTCATCAGGGCGAGGCCGGGTTTGTTTCATTCCATAGGGGCAAGTATGGTGCCAAGACGCCTGTACTAGATATAATTCTTCTGAAGCTTCTCAACCAGACTTCAATAGATTTTTCAACAAGCACCGCAGAAAACTGAGAAATTATTCCCATCAACTTAATTTGTGTTAATGCTTGCATTTTTCATTAATTTTTTAGTATGTTCTTCTTCGTCTTTGGTGATTGTAATAATTGTTATTCTATTCCCTTTCTTTTGGGGATATTTTGTTACCAAATAAGTTGCAATAAATTAAATGGCTTTGGAGTTCCAAGTGTGTTATCTTTAAGCATTTTAGTTTCTTATCCCATCTCGTATATCAAACCCTTTATGACTGAAAAGATGGAGGTGTTTGCTCATGATGGGAAAACAATTCTTTTTGTCAATAGTCCAACTTTTATACGGTAAGTAGAAGAGAAGAAATTAGCGCCAAAGCAAGACTGATGTTTATCCACACTATATCAACTTTGACAAGACGTCTAGTGATAAATGATATGTTAATCGTTAAATGTAAAAAGTTCCACATTTAATTTTTAGTTGGTACACATATTTATCATTGGCCTCTTAATATCTTCTCCTAACACCCTACACCCTGTGAAGTCATTCCAAAGAAGCACCTAGACACTAGTTTGTCAAACACTAGAAGACAAGAAAGTCAAATAGTGATTATTTGCATGGGGCCAACTTAGTGTAGACTAAAAAAATGGATATTATTTAAAATAACTGTCGTTGGAGAAACGGAAAACGCACAATCTAGTAAATTCGTAATTCAAATGAGTTCAAGACGAGGTTCTTTCGTGTATAATACTGCTTTTAAGGCTCATAGGAGCTGGCGAGATTAAAAATGCCAAGTGTTTTTAAGAGGAGCCCATTAGAAAATATTTAAATTTGATTCAGAAGAACAATTCAAACATGTCATTGTCCATTGAAGTACAATATCGAATATGCATATATACGTTGTATATGATACTAGGTTCAACATATAATATTAAAGTTTATTAGTCTAAGTTGGTAATATGAACTTTTAAAACAAATATTTCGGTTTTCATTTATGGATAGTTCCTTTGACATCTTTGTATGTTCTACAATGATTTAATCCTTTATAAGGTGGTGAGATATTGTTTTATTGGGATTTATGATATCTCGACTAAGTAATAGTGAATAGTTTATGTAATGATTTGTTATCTTGGCAATTGTTCATCGATTGTTTGATGGAGTAGGTGATTCAGCGAAAGTCAAAGATTTAGAAGGAAATTTTATATATTGTCTTTTGTCTTCATTAGAAATAAAAAAGGGAGAAGAGAGTGAAAATTGAATTGGAAAAAAGAGTACTTTAACCAACTTAATTGACCTTAATTCCAATTGGGACTAGTATACCTTGCCAAATTATGTTATTATGTGACTAGAGATGAGGGATGTTTTTCTTGAATTTCAAAGGCGACATACTTGTTGATTCTTATTTTTCGATTTATGGGACATCCTATATAGTATAAAGATCAATTTATTATTTTATTTAGTAATTTGTTTATAATAACATCTTTTAAATGGAGGGGAATACTTTTACTTATGTTCAGTAACCATAAAGGATTATGAGGCGGTCTTTTGTAGTAGAGATAGGTCTCATGTATTTTTAATGAAACACATGAGGATTTATAACAATTTATTCAAAATTGTTCGATGTTGGCCATAAGTCTCACTAGTTTATTTAAAAATTCTCTAAATTTTCAATATTAATTAATTAAGCATATACTTATTTGCAGGTGAATTCAAAATTTTTATTCAACGAGTAAACAATAGACAATTTTTAAGGTTCACATATAAATATCTTTTCCTTTCTTGATGACTAAATTAATTTTTAATTCAAAATTATCTCTTTTTTTCGTTAAAGAAGAATTGGACGAGTGGGAGCTTTTTCTCTTCCCTCAGTGGCTAGCGGCATTTGCCAGCTTGCTTTGACAGTTCAAGATGATAACCTTTTAATTGAAGGAAAATTTGGAACATTATGATTGAACTAGCACTTTCAGTCTCGTACTTTTAACCAGTTAATTTAATTTTAATAATAAATGTTAAAATTTATTGAGTTTATTATTTTTAATTAAACATAATAAATTTAATTATGAATCGTTAAAAATTTAAAAATTGATATTATTTTAAGTATGGTTAATTAACAATAAAATTTTTAAATTAAAAATAAGAATGTATATTAATAATAGAAATAAAATAGATAATAAATAACAAATTAAATCTACAAACTAATAACAAAATTAGAGTTGTTATGTAAGCACTAACGTGGCACTTTTGGAATTTATTTTAGAATTCATAAATGATATTACAAGTTTTTGAGAGTGCCTAAATAGTTTTCTGCATAAACAATATGATTTATTTTTAGTTGAGTAACCTAAAACTGAATAAGCTAAATTAATCAAGAGAGAAAGAGAGAATTATGAGCTATTCTTTTTTAAAGAATAAATGAGGGGAGAGAGAGAGGGAGAGAGAGAGAGAATAGCACAATTTTATATGCTGATGTGGCATATTTGAGCTCTAAATAGAATAAGTAGTTTAGCAATAATTGTCTTTGAACAAAAAGTTATTTAATATGATGGTTGTTATCACGAACTTGTAATAATGTTCACAAATTTCGTAATTATTAATTAATAAGCCACGTAATTATTAAATAATGGTGTTTTTTTTCAGCTAACCAGAATTATCAAATAAAGGTTTTTTTTAATTTTTTTTATAAATTCAAGCCCTTCTATTAAAGATTTTAAACTTTAGGCTCTTAATTCTATATTTTATAAAGTTCAAGTCCTAAAATTACTTTTTTTTCCAAAAAAAAATTTCTTTTCTTTTCTTTCTTTTTTTTTTTTTTGGTTGGGGAAGAGATCAATGGGCCTGTTGGATAGGTTTTCTTTAAGGAAAAAAATACTTTTCTTCTTGAAAAAGTTACATTAAATTTGTAAAAACAATTTGATTTGGCTTCCAAAAAAAACTAAAACTCTGAAAAAAGTTCAAATACAACTTTTTTTAGAAGCCAGAAATTTTAGTTTCTAAAAAAAATTATTTTTCAAAAGTTTTTTTAAAAAAAATACTTTAAAAAAAAAGTCAATCCAAACATGCCTTAAATATAATGAACGAAACAAGAAAAAAGACGAGGAGGCTCACAAATTACAAACATCGGACCTTTACCACGCGTACAAACTTTAATAAAATTGGGCTAATTACAACAAAAGATGCAAGGGCTCAAGCCAAGCCCAAATTTAAACGACAAACAAGTTACGTGTGCTAATTAGCATTAGAAAACCAACAAACATACAGCAGTGCAGTCTATTCATGAAAAATTCATTAATGAAGGTGTCGAAAAATAATTATATATTAAAAAATTAATAAATTTATCATTTTCATCTAAATAGACAAATTTGAGTTATATTCATCATAAAACTAATAAAATAACACAAATAACTTTACAGCACAATAAAGAAAATGATAAAAATAAAATAATTATAATCCAAGTACGAAATTGTTAGATATCATAAGCAATTCTAATTTCTACCCTTGAAACGTAAAAGACAAGATAGACAGATAGATAGGTAGACAGAGTCCAAACCCCAAAACCAAATAAGTGAACCGTTTGAATTGTTCAGGACCACCAACTCCTTTATTAAATAATTTGGTCATTTGAAGACTCCGTTATAAAAGGCCTAACCAGAGAATATTGTTTAAGGACGACTTTATAAGCACCAATAAAAGTGCTCTTGAGTGATCATTGAGGTTGGAAGAAAATGGGTTCTTAAATAAAGATCCTCCTTTCTCGACTTCGCTTCCATCTGAAGTAAATTATTGGATGATCAAATTAATCATCTCGATCGCAGCAATGCGTACTTTCTTTATGTTCTAATCATTTTTTTTGGGATAAAATGTACGTCATTTAGTGTAATTTGTCTAATTAATTAATTATTCTTTATACTTTAAAATTTATAATATTTTCTCGTGTTTTTTAAAAGATGGCACGTGATATATATCTTACATTGACCTTTTTGTTTACATTAATTTATTGTGCATCATAAGCATCTTTTGTGAGTCTTTGACCAATATTAAAATTTGTAATAGATTGTATAAATTTTACAAAATTATCCTTATTTTTAGTTAACAACGATTAGATAATAACAGGTGATTGTGCTACATTCTAAAAAGTTAATGTGATAAATTTTAAAAAAATAAAGAAGTAATTACTTGGCTGGACAAACTATAGAGTGGTAATTAATTAATTAAATAGATCATATAAGGGTATCATACCACTTTTTCAAAAACATAATGAATAATGTGATAAGTTTAGAAATATAGGAAATAAATCAACTAATTAGATAAATTACATGTAATAACATGTATATTACCCTTTTTCCTCACTCATTTTGCTTATTATTTTCCCTTCGTTTTTATTATTTATTTGGATACTGGGACAATGACGAGAATAGACAGTTGATTTCCACCGGCCACCATAAACCAAGAAGCTAAGAATCAAACTCTGCCCCCAGGGGCATAGGTGAGTTGGTAAGTGGCCAGGTGATTAGGGTGAAGACACCCTGACAACGCGGGATCGAGTCCGTGTGGCGGCAGTACTCCGCTGAAATATTGCGGGGGCTGTTGCTGGATTTCCACGCCCGTTGGTCCTCTCCCTGGTCGGGCTGCCACTCACGCACATCCCTCGATTTACCTCCCGCCTGGTTAAGGGGCCTCTGGCCAGGTGGGAAAGGGGTTCTCCTTTGGTTAACCCTTTTAAGAAGAATCAAACTCTCCCACCTAGCTAGTCTATGTAGATTTTGTCTTTTTCTATTTTTTCTTTTTTCTTTTTTCCCTTTAACAAAGACATAGCTGTGTTAGTTTGGCTTTCTTTTTTTCTCGATGATTAAGATAGAACAACTAATAATTCAATAAAAATTTTAATTGAAATTCCAAATGGACATGCATTCTCAATTAATTTTACCTAATTAAGATAAAAAAAAAAACAAATTGTGGATTCTATTTACAAAACTTATAGTACTAAATTGTATATGATGGAGATTCTCTTACGCAAATGCATAATCTAATTCAGAAGCCAACACGCAATGATTTCTTTAAAATTGACTACTCATGCACTTTCCTTTTCCTCCTTTTTCGCGGTGTTGCAGATTTTTTTGGGAAGAGAGAAAGAAGAAGAAGAAAGGGGGTTAGGAAACAAACTATTCTATACCCCTCACTATGCGGGGGGTGATATATTTTTTAAGATTTTTAATGATTTTTTTAACCTTAGAACATATATTAATTCATATTTCAATTTATTAAGAAATAATTTGTCAATAAAGTATTTTTAATTTTAAAATATTGATGTATCATTACTATTTTAGTTCCAAATCATAATAATATGCTCACCTATCAAAAACAAAATATTGATTGTAGCAATTAAAAAAAAATGGAAGATTTTGGAAAAGGCATATTTTTTGGCTGGGAAAAAGGATACAAACACATGGCCATTTAAATGTCAATTGCTGTTAGTGAATAAATGGAATGGAGTCTTATGTATGACTTGTCATGAAATAATCAAAAGAGAACAGTTGGTTGCATGCTTATTGAACCAAGCTACTGTAACTAGTTGTAACACATTGCACTATGATTTAAATCTAACTGATATCTTTACTTATATATAAGATTCCCAAATTAATCAATAATTTAGATATTTTGAAAATGATGGGTGATTGTTAAAGAAATCTTAAAAAAAAATTGCTAGGAGAACCGGTCGATCAGTAGCTTGGGAAGTGCGACCTATTAGACTAGTGTAAATATTAGTCCTACCAATCGGGGGGACAAATCCATTGATTGGTTGGCGGGTAAGGCCAGTGAACATATTGTTTCGATTGGTCAATGCAACTAGTCAACAGGTAAAGTTAAAACGTGATGGTGATTGTTTAAATAAGTTTTTGACAATTAAGCTACTTACAATTATGTGTTCAGACCAAACAAAGTTTAGTCTATAAAAAGATAATGTTAGAAGCCATTTTAGACATGAAAAATGTCTAATATCAATCCGACGTTACTCATACACTTTCAGATTGAAATTTAAGTTGCTTTTATTGCAAAAAGAATAACTTGAAGCCTTAAACTTTCCTGCTACCCTCCATTAAGTATCAGTGCGCTGATAGAATTGTGCAAATCACTTCATGTTATAGATTTCATTATTTCCGGAAAGATATTGGCAGTTTGGCACAAAGACTTTCACGCATCTGATTGGTAGAAACAAATAATCCTTAAAGAAAACGGCATTTATGATTTAACAAGTGGTGGGGACAAATAACCTCAAAGAAGATGACATGTAACAGCACACATTGAAGCCATTTTTCAACGTTGATACCATCTACTCTTTAAAATATCAAAGCAAATTTCTGTGGCTTCTAGGCTGTAGCCTCCTGAGTTCTTTCCTTTCTCTCCAATGGCAACTGAAGATAAACAGCAGCTCAAATGGGAAGGCAAAGTTACAGCAGAAGTTAATGATGCAACAGCAGGACAAGTATGGCCTCTCTTGGAAGATTTCTGCAACCTTCATAAGTGGCTTCCGCGAATCGATACATGCTGCCATGTTGAAGGAGTCTATGGCGAGCCTGGCCTAATTCGTTACTGCGCCTCCACGGTACCTTCTCCATCAGACGATGGCGATACGAAAATTGTCAATCGATGGTGCAAGGAGAAGTTGCTAGCGATGGATCCGACTAACAAGTCTTTAAGCTATGAAATTTTGGACAACAACTTGGGATTTAAATATTATGAGGCGAAGTTGAAGGTTTTGCCTACTGATAAAGAGGGGAAACATGGGTGCCAAATTGAGTGGTCCTTCATGGCTGACCCCATTGATGGCTATACTTGTGCAGCCTTGCGTGCTTATCTTGAATCATCTCTTCAAGGCATGGTAGAGAAAATGGAGAAAGCATTGCAGCAAAGTTGAGCGTGTGTTTGAATTAAGGAGTTTAAAACTTGTTAGAGCTATTCTTTAAAATTAATCACTTGAGTTCGAATCTTATGTGCTTGTTTTAGAAATTATTTGTGCATAGATTGAACTTCTAATATTTCATCTCATTTACTCCCTTCTGTACTCAGATTTTCATCCCACTTTTGTATGTTGAACAAGCTTGTTTTCTTCCTCTTTTAATCACTTTTATATATCTCTTTGTCCAGAAAAGGAAGGAAGTGAATGACCTTAAATTTGTTGGTACTTGTTTAATTTAATTATCGATAATTTATTTGTGTTGGTTTTCCAAAATCAAATGTCTTGTAATAATATCTAGTACATTTCAATTTTAAAGGGGGGAAAAAAATATGTAGTGGCGTGACACGAGGAGAGAGCAACAGAGAGTCGACCACTTCCTCTTTTTGGTCGGGCCACTCTGCAATCAAAAGTCAAAGTGCTTATCATTATTATTTTCTTTAGTCTAACATGAGTGCACGGCACTTTTTTTTCTGGTGTCAAAATTTCACGAAGCTTTATGATGAGAAAAAGTTTCACCTATACTCTTATTATTTATATTCTCTTATCGGTGTTAAAATTTACAATTAAAAAAAATATTAATAATCTTATTTGTTTGTTTTTTTTTTTTGGTTAACCACGTAAATAACAATTAGTAAAAGCAAAATATATATACATCCGATCTTAATTAACAAAAAAATCAATTTGAATTTTATGTGAACAAAGAACACCCAACTCTTCACCAAAACAAAGCAAGGGAAGCAAAATCAATAAGGAAAAATGGCAACAAAAGCAAGAACAATAATACACCACCATGGATTGGGTTCGAAGTGATAGAATTGGTCATGGAAGCTTTGGTACTGTCAGTTTAGCAATACCCAGTAGTCAAAGTTCCACAGAGTTCTGAATTGATGGCTGTGAAGAGTTGCGGGGTTGCACGCTCTGCGTCATTGATGAACGAGAAGGCAATCTTGGATGAGCTCAAAGGTTGGCCAGAGATTATTTCTTACTTTCGTGATGATTACAGTTTCGAAAACGGCAAAAAAATGTACAATGTGTTGGTAGAGTATGCTTCCTGTGGGAGTTTGGCTAACTGGCTTACAAAATCCGGTGATCATCACTTGCCGGAATCTGAAGTCTAGCTATACACCAAGGCTATACTTAGAGGACTCGAATTTAGTCACAAGAATGGGTTCGTCCACTGCGATACTAATTGTTACATACATGTTTGACAAAAAAAAAAATTGAATGAATAGGACAGGGTTATTAATGTTCTTTTTACTATAAATTTTAATAACATTAAGAGAATATAGAAGGTAGGGGATGCGCGTAAAACTTTCATTCACCACAGGGTTATATTGTGAAACTTTTGACACCATAAAAGAGTGTTATGCAGCTATAATAGACTACATGGTGGTATGATATATTTTACCCTTATTATTATTATTATTATGGTCAACCTCAAACCACTTATTATATTAACGGAAGAATAATCTGGATTTTACATGTTTTATCTGCAAATTCCTTTTTTCTCCACCACGTAGAAATGTTGCAAGAGAGTGCAAATATTAGCAAGACGGACCTGTATTTTGCATACGATGTACGAAATGAAAGCTTAGGTCACAAATGATCAATCAAGGTCGGTAATAATTCCAAAAGAATACCACAATAGAAGTACAAAGTTACAAGAACGACAGCATAATCACTGTTCAAATACCAACTACAAATCCAAGTTGAGCCCGTTGTCAAAAGGTTGTGTTTAATTAGTTTGGAAAATATGCTTTAATTTTCATTTTTTATTATTATTTTTAAGAAATACTTTCTTCTTTACTTTTTACAAAAATGCAAAAAATATGTTTAGATGCATGTAGACCATCAAATATACAATTTAGACCTTGTGAGGAAAAGAGTCTCAAGATCCCTTTTAGGTGAGATTAGGAAATAATTCAAGTGATTGAAACTACTTTTAACTAGGTGTAAAGCCTTAGATTCAAATTTTACGGGTGAAAGATTTTTAAAAAAAAGAAAAAAAAATCCCTTTTATGCCAGTACTAGCCACGTCAATTAGGTATAGAAGAATGAGGTAGGTTCGGTCCTTTTGCACCTCCTTTGTCCAGGCTTTTAAAGCCTCAAGACCAAAAATTACTCCATGATTTACTCCCTTCATGGTTGCTTAAATTATTCTTGTTGACTTACTATACGATGTTGTTTAATCCTCCTGTCTTCCTTAGAACTTTACAAGGGGTTCTTTTTTTGTTATGTCTAGAAATAACCCGATATAGCTAGTCCCTGCTCTTTATATTTTAAAACTTTTTAAGACCAAAACACTAATTGTGGGTCGTTTAAATATCAAAGGCCCAAACAAGGGTGATTCAATTTGGTCTTCCCAATTTGGCCCAAGCTATCACAAACCTGTTTCCATGGCTAGTTTTATTTATTTATTTATTATTTTTTACAAGTTCCTTATTCTCTTGCGTCAACTTCCAATCTAACTTTTAGTTTCGACTCTTAGAGCCCGTTTGGATTGGCTTTTTCTAAAAATATTTTTTTTAACAGTTTTTGAAAAATAATTTTTTTTAAAAACTGAAAATTTTGATTTCTAAAAAAGCTGTATTTGAGTTCTTTTCAAAGTTACAGCTTTTTGGAAGCCAAACAAGTAGTTATTAAAAATTTAATGTAACTTTTTCAAAAAAAAAAAAGTACTTTTTTTTTGAAAAAAAAGTCAATTCAAACAGACCCTTAGTTCTTCAGGTTTGGCCTTCACAGGCTCTTTTGGACTTTATTTGTCGGTGTATAAAGATGAAGGGGGAAAAAACTAAAAAAAAAAAAAAGGTGCACAAGGAACCAAACTCATGATTCGAGCCATACAAATCAGTAGATGACAAGGGTTGTCAATTATAATCAACACTCAACATTTTCCATCTGGAGAAGGTCTTTGGGCTAGTCAATAGAAACATAAACCTTTTTTTGATTAATATGGAATGAATTTTCAAAGCAATGTACAAAATCTTACCATTATAGATAGGTGGACTTTTGATAATATACTGGCGTAGGAGTTATCTTTTGAACTTCTGTAAATGTTTTTGTTTTGAACTTTAATGGAATCACTTGCTTTCCCAACCCAAATATATATATATATATATATATATATATATATATATATATGCAATGAATTTTAAAATTTATCTTTGTGGGTGTAAGAGAATGAGAGGGGAAGAAATGAAAAGAAAGTAAAACAAAATGGTGGGCTCCAAAAGAGTTAGAGTTAGAGTTAGGCCGATGATGTTGTGCTGGTTTGAAGAAATGGACAAGCAAAAATTTGTGCCAATGAGGCATCGAGAGTTGGATATCAGACATAGCAACAGACAATCAAATATTAGTCTATCTATACGTTTCTATTGAAAAGCAAAAAGGAGAAAACATTAACTTTTTTTTAATTTCTTGAAAGTAAGTTCAATTTTAGATTTGATTAGCGAAAAAGCTTCCTTTATTATAACCTAGATTGATTTTTTTCAATTGTTTATCAAAAATTTCATCCTCAAGATTATTAGTTTCAGTGGCCAAGTCGAAGAAGGGATGACATCATCAGAATTGAGCATGCGTTGGTAGAAAGGGAATCGAAAACGTTAAAAAGAAGATGGCCAAAGAGCTTATTCCAATTTACGGTCAATGTTCGGCCAAAAAGAAAAAAAATTACGTAATTGAGCATGCATTGGTAGATATTGTTCGAAGGTGAGAGATCTATTTAAATTTTTTATTAATGGCGCCCCACTAAAGAATAGCCACTTTAAACCTATGATAGAAGGCGATTTCATAAATAACATCGACAGTTGAAGATCAAGAATGTGTGTAGATTGTGAAACAAATGAATTAACGTGCATATTAATTGACAAATTATGTTCTACAGTAATTTATTGGTTTCTCTAATAAGTACAAGATCGTTTAGCATTTTATTTGACAAGGATAAAAGGAGAGTATATCCTCTAAAAGTAACACCCTTGGAAATCGTTTAGCCCCCAACAACCACCAAGCCCTCAAAAAAAAAAAAAACAGGAAACTCTTGAAAATCAAATATAACGAGGTGTTAGTATGTTACTTCGAAGTCTTTGCAACGTGTAGATATATATAAACACATTTTCACTTCACGTGGCCACTTGCTTGTTGGGTATCCAAACATAGCACTGCTTTAGTCTGTCGAAAGCATGGGTAGAATCACATCTACGCGTGCCTGCTTCCCCAGTTTCCGCATTTCTAGTCAAACTAATAAGGAATTCACTCAATGTCATTCACAATTCAAAAGTTCTATTCTTTTTTCTCCTTGTAACGTTAACCTAAAATTTTTAAACAGGAGCATAACAATTACTTTAAACCTTCGATTTTCGCGATATCACGATAAGAATGCAAAGTTGTATATATGGATTGTTAACAGGAAACCGGATTTGATTCCTCGCAGGTTAACTAGTCGCTTTTTTTTCTCAATCAGAGAGAAGAATGGCTTCTGCTTATTATTTGTGTCTATTGCTTACAACATTCCTCCTATACATCCCCCCAGCTTCCATAGCCAAACCATCCTTGAAGCCCCATGCTCTTGTTCTTCCAGTTACCAAAGATGCATCGACTCGCCAATATGTCACCCGAGTTTACCAAAGAACTCCACGCGTTCCTGTTAGTCTAACTGTAGATCTCGGCGGTGAACAAATATGGGTTGATTGTAGTCATGGCTATGTCAGCAAATCTTACAGGAACGCAAAATGCCTGTCACCTCCGTGCAGACTCGCCGGAGTCGGCGATTCGTGCCAGGACTGCTATGCTGGTCCTGCGCCAGGCTGCAACGTGCACACGTGTACAGCAGCTGTGGCCAACAAAATAAGCGACCATCTTCTAGGTGGTGAGCTAGCGCAAGATGTGCTGTATCTGCAATCTACCAATGGCTCGATTCTGGGGTCTCTGGTTTCGGTTCCAGGGTTCGTATTCGCTTGTGGAGTCACATCCATTCTAGAAGGCCTTCCGAATCATGTTGCCGGCATGGCTGGATTCGGAAGGGCGCGCATCGACGTTGCTTCTCAACTGTCGAAGGCTTTTAGGGTACCCAAGAAATTTGCCATCTGTTTAAGTTCATCGACAAGGTCGACAGGCGCCATATTTCTTGGAGATAAACCATATGTTTTGCCTCCTCGTGGCGATGTCTCAGCTTATCTTCTTTACACTCCTCTTATTGTTAGACCCTTTAGCATTCCAGGCACAAACTTCGTGAATGACCCTTCTCCAGAGCACTTCATCCAGGTGACTTCTATCAAAATCAATGGCAAGGCCGTGGCGTTTAACGTCACGGCGCTTTACATGGACAAGGAAGGCTTTGGCGGCACGAAAATCAGCACTATTCAACCTTATACAACTATGGTGACACCGATCTACAATGCTTTTGTCAAGGCATTTATTAGAGAGCTTCGAGATATGGATAGAGTGAAGCCTTTGGCACCATTTAGTGTGTGTTACAATGCCAATAATTTTCCTGATACAAAAGTTGGTCCAGGTGCTCCTTTGATTGATTTTGTGCTGCATCACAAGGATGTGTTTTGGAGGATTTATGGTGCAAACTCTATGGTTCGTGTGAGTAAAGATGTGATGTGTCTAGGGTTTGTTGATGGAGGCAGGGGAGACACTGCTATTGTGATAGGAGGGCATCAAATTGGGGACAACTTCTTGCAATTTGATCTTGAAGCTTCACGGCTTGGTTTCAGCTCTACGCTCTTGCTCCATCAAACAAGATGTTCAAACTTCAAGTTCAAGTATAAAGCTTGAAGGCTTCGACAGTGATTGCAACAAATTAATATTGCTGTTTTATTTTAATTTATTTTCCTCGTCAAATTGCAAATAAAATTTTCATGATAGCCTTTTTTTCTTGTGTCGTCTTCTCTTTTCCTTTGTTTTCGTGCTCCATGAATATCTTCATATTCCCACTCAAATTTTGTTTTCAGCCTTGAGCATTTTGGATGTTTGATTTTCCCGTTAAGAGAAGAATTTGAACAAAAAGTACGTGGCTTGACGAATTTATAAGCCGAAACATCATGAAAAGTTTGGTACAGGTACTTACGAGCAAGGAACAAATTAATCGCCCAGCAAAAAGAAAAAAGGGAAAAAAACACAAAAAAAAAATCTGGCGACAGCAGCTTTCTTTATTAGAGCTTATAGACGATCTTGTTTGACCAAACATATTGTAACGAAGAGAAGGAGATCTAGAATCAGGATACAAGAAAGAGAAAGGGAGATAAGAAAGAAGGAAGAGATAAGATTCAGATCAAGAATCGAGAGGGAAAAAAGAGAGAGAGAGATGAGAGAAGGAAGAGATAAGTTGGAGGTATTTTTTTAGGACGAGTGTGTTACCACACTCCAAGGGACACAATGTTAAAAGGTGAACTGTGGTGTTGGTATGCACAGTAAAATTTACCATCTAGCTACCAACATAGAGGTGTTAAAATACCAAAAAAAAAAAAAAAGTTTTCTATCCGCCCAATGCACACAATTGGATAATTACTCCCAAAATTAGAGAAAGTAAATATATGTGGTGTTTGACATAAGTTCATTATAAGATGCTTATCTTATAAAGTTTACCATCTATCTACAAATATAGAGATGTTAAAATGCAAAAAATAGTTTTCTATCCGCCCAATGCACACATTTGAATAATTAGTCCCAAAATTAGAGAAAGTAAATATATGTTGTGTTTGACATAAGTTCATTATAATATGGTTATTTTATTAATAAAAAGGAAGCAATGTTTATTATTTCTTTTTATCTTATAAGATTTGAGATATTTTATTATAAGTATCTTATAAAAATTCAAAACAAACCATATTATATAGTTCAACCAACTAGGATAAATTTTCAATTCTTCTATTTTTTTGAGTCAACCGACTATAATAAATGAATTTTCTGTTCTTGGAGAAGAGAGACAAGTTTTGGATGCACTGCTTGTGACTAGTGTCTTAAGTGATTATGAAGTGAAATTTTACTCATCCATTTCAAATTGAATAATATAGATTGAGAGGGGGAAAAAGACAGTATAAAGATGAAAGAAAACAGACCTCGCAAAAAAAAAAAAAAAGATGAAAGAAAACAGTAGGTAGGAAAACTAAAAATGTATGATTGAGATTTATTTATTATATGAATAAATAGAACTTTTATCTCCTAATATGTTGAAACTATTTAGAGAATCCTAATCCAATGTATCAAAGATCGGAAATGATCCTTCACGTCCAACTTATTGCTCCGTTCCTATTGAATTTATAGTTAGGGAATAAGAACATTGAATACTAGCCTTATAAAGATACACTTTCTGGATTTTCCAATCCATCTAGTTTTAGGCCGTGGAGTACTAGGGAGTTTCATTTAGCCAATTCAACGCTCCGAGGTGAGTTTTCGGCCCAATCTTTTTAGTTTAACCCCATTCTAGAAGTAAGTTCCAAGAAGAGTAAAGAAAAAAATCTTTAATCTTAGAAGAGTTGGAAATTTTTCTTACGTGTTGACATCTTTTATGAAAAGAAAAGTAATAGAACTTGAGCTCCAAGGTTTTGACTTCTCTGGTGAAAAAAAAAATATTACTTCTAAAACTCAGGTAGTGGTAAGGAATGTTGTCAATGATCCCTTTTGTGATTTTTGTGGCGCTGTTAAAGAAAATATAGAGCATATTGTTAGGTTCTGTCCTAAGGTTAAGAGTATTTGGGAGAATCTTCTCCATTATGATCAAAAGGGGTGTTTTTGCCTTGGTCCCTAGGAGGAACGGATCACAAGCAATATTAAGTCCTTGAGAGTCTGCTTTAGGGTCCCTTGGAGTATTGTGTTTGCTATGGCGGTATTGCATCTTTGGAGGTGGAGAAATGAGAAGATATATGACAGACCCAAAGTTTTGATAGCTATTGGGGTAGTTAGTAATTTATCCCCTAAGTAAGTGAGATCTCAGAGGTTTAGTTACAGCAGTAATCTAAAGAATTGCGAACATGGAGTACATTTGAAGTTCATTGGTCCAAACCAGTTAGAGGTGAAAGCTAAATATGGATAGTTATGCCGAAGGTACCTAGAGTTGGCAGGAGTGAGTAGGCTTTTGAGAGATGAATAGGAAAATTGGAAGGTAGGCTTTGTTATAAACCTTAGTGTATCGACTAACAATAGAGTTGAGTTGTTGCCTTGTGGTAGGGCCTCCGTATGGTTGAGTCCTTGGAGCTAGATGAAATTATTATAGAAATTGATTCCTTGGCTACCTTTTAGCTGATGAATAGTCCATTTACACAATCTAATCCATTTAGATCCTTGGTGGAGGATTGCAAGGAAGTTCTCAACTGGAAAAGAGATTTCATTTCGAAGCATGTGTATAGAAAAGCCAATGGTTATGATTGGTTGACTAATTACAACCTTAGCAGACCTATTGGGTTCGAAATGATTGTAGAGATCTCATAACAATTGGTTTCTTCGTTGGAGAAGGATAAAATAGGGGTCACCATCCTTAAAAGAATTGTCATGTAATTGACTTTAACCGTCCGCACAACCCAAAAAAAAATTACGTAACTTTAGCACCAAGGCATTCTTCATACCATGTTATATTTATTTCTTTATAAGTGGAGGATTCAATATTTATTTAATCATAATGTTCAATATTTTCTAACTACAAATTCTGCCGCAAGATGCAACAAACAATAATATACATTGCAAATTCTGCATTAGGTGAAACAAAAATAAAAGAAGAAAGCTGAATACCCCCCATCCCTTATTGAAATTACTATTTCATCTAAAAGTTTAAATTTGTGAAAATAATATATTGACATATTTATTTATTATTTTAATTAAGCCTTTCACATGAATAGTTTTAATATTTTTTAAATGAGTAGGGGTGAGTAGATTTTTAATGTATTTTAAATGGGCACGATGAGTTAAACTTGTAAAAAAGGATATATTAATGTATTTTATTTATTGTATTAGTAAGCCCCTACGTGTAGGAGGGATTTGATTTGTTTAAGCACACAGTTTTTTAATTTTTTTAATGGGTAGAGAGAAGTTTCCATTTAAATGGATAGCAGTGAGTTTTAGCTTTAAGCCTGATACAGGCACAGTGTTTTATTGTTTTTTAAATGGATAACAGTAAATTTTGAACGTGAGACTTTTCAATTTTTAAACTCTAATATTATATTAAAATATCTACCCTATCTAAAACTTAAACTTGTTGAAAGCATATTGATATATTTATTTATTATCATATTAACACCCCAACCCAATCCCTTGCTTCTCATGGAATTCATATCTAAGTCACCACTTAGTAACCTATATTGCTTAGGACTCGTTTGGATTGCCTTTTGCCCTTTTTTCTAAAACTTTTCAAAAAAGTGCCTCTTTAAGAAACTAAAAATTTTGGCTTTTGAAAAAAGTTAAAAGTGATTTTTTTTCTTAAAGCTTTATTTTTTCTCTAAATGTAAATACTTATTGCAAAAAAGATATATTTTTCAAGACAAAAACTTTTTAATAAAATAAAATCAATCCAAATAAGTCCTTAGACTACTCGATTATCTCAACTTGAGATTTGATTTAGGTAATTAATTGAAAAGGCCAAAATACAAGGACCTTCTAATTTGATTATTGAGCCCATCTTTAGAGGGTGTTTGGTTTGGCTTTTTTTTTTTTTTCTTGGGTCAAATCTACTTAAAATTCAATTTAAGCTAATGGAAGCTAATTGAAAAGGCCAAAAAATAAGGGCCTTCTAATTTGATTATTGAGCCCATCTTTATAGAATGTTTGGTCTGGCTTTTTTTTTGGGTCAAACCTACTTAAAATTTAATTTAAGCTAATGAAAGTGTTTATTTTAATTAAAAAAAAAGTACTGCCAAATGACTCAATTAAGCTACCAGCCGTTGGCCAAAATAAAAAGTCACTTTTTCATCCCTAACCTCGAGATTCATGTGAACAAGTGCAAAGAAATTTCATCCTCTCCTCTTACTCAGCACACATAACAAACACTCTAGACGTTGTTTAATTTTCTTGTGAATTTGCTTCCTTTTAATTACACATAACAAGGGGACAAAGTTGCAAAAGATGGGGCATCTTACATATTGGTGTCATGTTCTTCCTACTCAAAAAAGATGAAAAAGAAGGGATTCTGTATTGTGATGTATGGTAATGGATTGCTTCACCCCGTGAATACAAACAGTGACACCACTTTGTGCAGACAATTCTCAAAACAATGTGTTGGGGATGCTTGAAATTTCATCTTAAAATTAGTTGACATTGAGGAGAGTAATGAGGACTTATATAGTGAATTTGGACAAATGTATCAGTGACTGGGGTAAGGGCCTATATAAGGGACCAATTCTTATATTATGTTAAGAATTAATTTTGAAATTACATATTAAATCATTTGGTTTCAAGTGAAATAATTCAAGATCTTATATGATAAATTTGAAACTAACAGTTATTTTTATTCTGGAGAAATGTATGTTTTAACACATTGCTTCAGACCTTCTGGGCATTGTGCACAGTGTGACAAATGGTAGCTAAATGCTAAAAGAAATCCAATCATATTACGATTATATTTAACATGCAAGATAAGTACCACAACTTAGCTTAATGATAAATTAATATCTCATATCTTTAAGGCTTCTTTCAATATTATTATTCTCCTAGAATAGAAAAACAAGAATGCTGATTTCGCGCATTGGTGAAAATACTTGCTCGTCGAAGAGTAATTATCATCCCTAAACTAACCGAAAAAACAAAAAATCATCGAATATGGGAAAGATTAAGGGCCATAATTTTTATAGTCTTCTCCAATATCTCAAGATCATTTGTTCTGCAAGGGCCTAAGACTGTTTCTGCAAAGGGTCTGTAAATTTTGTCATACTTTCCCAAGTAGATAGAAGCAAGCTGTAGCCTCTGTTTGTTTGCAAAAAAATATATTTTTTGGGACAATGTTTCTGGTATTTGGTAAAACAAAAAAATAAATTAACAGAAAAAATTATTTTGTCAAAGGAAAAACTCTAGTTCAAAATAGAAGATAATATTTTCTATGTCCACAAGGAGAAAACATTTTCCAAATGATAACTCTCTCTTTTACTCCCCATCCTACTTCTCCCTCACCCCCACCCTACTCCCACCTTGACCCTGACCCCTTTAAAAGTTAAAAAAATTAAAACTTAAACAATTATAAATCATAAATTAAATTTTCTTAAAAAAAATTAAGAAAGATAAAATTATAAAAATTAGAAATTAAATTTTAAAATAAAAAAGTTGAAAATTTTAAAAATTAAAAATTAAAACGTCAACAAATTAAAAAAATAAAAAACAAACTAGAAATTATAAAAAAATTAAAATTTTAGAAAATTAAAATTAGCATCTAAAATATAAAATAAAAAATTAATTATTTTAGAAATTAAAATTGTTCTGTTAAATTTTTAGATTTTAATTATTTAGGTTTTCATTTTTTCTAATTTTTGATATTTTTAATTTTAATTTTTATATAGTTACTTGTTAATTTAAATAATAAATTTTCAAAAGGCATTTTCTTTATAAAAAGTTATCAATGAATATGTTTTTCTGTGACTACCAATTGCCACAAAATATTTTATATATAACAGCCAAACAGAAGAATATATTCTACAAACTCTAAATATTGTTTTAGGAAAGCATGAATTTTCCCAACAAGTTATTTTCTGCAAACAAACGGAGCCTTAAAAGCCAAAAAGTTTCGATCATAACTATGTCAACTTATAAACGCTGGGTCGTTTTTCGTGGGTGCACGGGTCTCAACAACTTTAAACTAGTATCCTCCGGGGGGGGGGGGGGGGTTACTTTAAACTAGTAAATATACTTAAAAGGCACATCTACTTGACAAAAGTTAAAGTAAAATAAAATAAAAGCCACATCTACTTGACAAAAGTTAAAGTAAAATAAAATAAAGCCACATCTATTTTGGTGAAGTTTTTATATTGATAATATGGAATAGATTTTACGCATAAATTAATACACTTGGATAAAAGGATTTTACTTTTTTACATTTTGTCAAAAGTGTATAAAATTTTCTATGTTTCAAAATTCGTTAATAGCACCTACGTTAAAATGTCATGTTGAACAAAATTTACAATTTTTTAAATGATTGTACAATAAAATTTGTTAATAGCACCTATGCTAAAATTTTATATTGAACGAAATTTACAATTTTTGAAATGATTGTACAATTGTGCAACATTCTTTACAGCATAAAAGTACTAACCAACTTTAAAATCACAACAAATTCTATACTATTTTAATAAAATATAAAATAAAACACATTTCATTCTTTGATCTTCATGAAAAATCCAGGGGATTCAAGAGTTCTCTCTCTATTAGACACGGAGAGGCACACGCAATACAAACCCACCCCACAATCTTTAAAAACACACAATAATTAATCAAGTATATATGACACAAGGCTTATAATAGTCCACATACATTTCCGCTTCTTATTAGAAGTTCTGGACGTGTATACATATACGAGTTATCGCCATCACCTGATACCCTACATATATAGAGCTAGCTAGTACTTGTAAAAGCCCCACACCACACTGATCATCATCTATATCACAAATAGTCGTCACACACAAAAAGTCATAATTTGGCGTCCATGGCACCCAACAACATCCAAAGAACAACATCAGACGTCTCCGACGCCTCCTTTGAACTGATGAGCAAAGAAGCTGCTGCTGCCGACATCATAAAGCCGCCTCTTCCGGCCATCTCCGAGGTCGAGGATGCGAAATGCGAGTGTTGTGGCATGTCGGAGGAGTGCACGCCGGAGTACATCGGCCGGGTGCGGTCGAAGTTCTCCGGAAAGATGATATGCGGACTATGCGCGGAAGCGGTGAAGGAAGAGATGGAGAAGAGTGGAGGAAGAACAGAAGAAGCGATAAGAGAGCACATGAACGCTTGCGCCAGGTTCAACAGGCTTGGTAGGGCATATCCAGTGCTGTGCCAAGCTGAGGCCATGAGGGAAGTCTTGAAAAGGAATAGGTTCAAGTCACTTAGCCCTAAAGATCATAAGAGTGGTCAGATGAATAGATCATCAGGTGGGATTGCTAGGAGTTCAAGTTGCATGGCGGCCATTACTAAGATGAGCAACAGCCGAGGGATGGTCAACTAATAAGCGCGCTGTTGCATGGGATTAAAGCGAAGCTCAAATTATTAAGACTATTTCCCGAGTTCAAATTCCATGAGAGTTGAGGGCTTTAAAAAAAATAAATAAATGATGAGCTGCTGCATGCATGCATGCAAGGCCTCGTCTGAATCATATATCTATATATATATATATATATATATATATATATATATGCTTTAGCGTTTTCTTACTTATGTTAATTAATTTCTTTAAACTAGCTTTGTAATTAAAAGTTTCGTGATTTAATTTTGGGTAGAAACTGATTATGGCTCTCTGCTACTCTTAGGCTCAAGTAACTTACATAAACTGCTCAGTGTATGAAAGTGATCAATAATCGCTTCTAATTTGAGATATCATACAGGTGCCTTTTTCGCTTTCGTTTCTGTGTGATGTTTTCGATGAATTACTTAGTCTGGAAACGCTTTTTTTTCCTTTCATAATTTGATATTCACATCGGCTCATAGGATTTTAGGCATGGAACACCTGTTCTCCTCCTCTGAAATATCTTGCTTTTATGTTCTAACAAAAATTACTTGTAACAGCTTAGAATTGCTAGTTTGGTGAGTGCGTGATGCACAGTGCCTCGAGTTTATCGTTTTCGTGTTACTTCTTGTTCACTATTATGTAACTACCTTGCTAGAAAAGTAATTAATTACTTATTATGTTGACCTAATTTTACAAACGGTAGTGATGAAAAAATTAAGTTTTGGCCAGGATGAGACAAATAATTGTATTTATTTGTAGTCCATCAATTGATTCTTCTTAACTTAGACCAAAACGAAGCCAGCTACGGTACCAAAACCAGAGCCCACGAATACGAATAGTTTCATACCATTTATAACTCTAAGATAATATTAGTGATGAAGTTAAACTACTATAAATAATACGTGAATTTCATACAAAATTGATGTGGAACGAAGGTGCCACATTTGTAGCCTTCAACAATTAACTTTTATTTATAATCTTCAACGATTAACCAACCGAAGTCTTTTTCATTGTACATTCAAGTGACCAGAATCAATATTGGTAAAACATATATATATATATAGGAAGTCACGTATTAAGAATAGGTTGCTGAAAATTAACATTTTTCTTTTCTTAATTAATGCCTTAACACTGAAATTACTTCACCTCGAAAGAAGCATCAACTACTCAAAATTCTTTCGCATAATTGCCGATAAAAGGGATAACGGTGTTTGGATGGCAACAAACACAAGAAAGAAGAGACCATTTTTGTCTTTCTTGTGATACGAGATTTATGGGGTATACCTACAATCACATGCCTAATATTATAGCCTAGTTTTATAATTGTTCGATTATTAGATAAAAATTCGAATAAATTGGAGTCCATCCACATGTAACATTTTGATAGCATAGTTAAAAAGTCAAGTAAGCAGAGAAGCCGCATTCTTCATAGTTAATATTCAAACATGAGCATATAGAGAAGCGTATCATATCAACTATCTCGAAGTTACGAAATGAAGACACACTAATTTTTAATAATTATGAAATTTCGTTCTAAAATTATAAGGTGTCAAGAAGAGTAACAAAATTGTTATAAGGTGGTCGTCTTTAATTTTATGAATTTTTTATGTGGAACAAATAATATTTTAATACTTTCCTTCACATTTGATATGATCTAATGAAGGATGAGTCATGCATGGATGAAATGATTCTCGTATGGATGGATTTCTACACATGGTCAAATTTGACTTGTAAATGTGAGTACATGCACACTTTGGTACCGTGTTCACTTAGTTACCACCTTATTGAAAAACTTAAACTTGTAGAGAGAAGTTTAATTTGTTTACTTAGTGGTGTTTAGCTATAATATAATTCCCATGGAAATGCTGGGCAAGCCTAACATGGCTCATGAGCAGGTAAATCAACCCACCCTATATGCGTGGTAGAGCACGCAAACCCATTGATTAGTTCGATTGTCTGTTTTTAGTCCTCAATTACATGAATGGAATAAGAAGCAAGCTACGTGAATGAAGCTCAATCACATGCATCAGCTAACTGCAATGTGCATTTTACCCTCCAATTTAGGCAGACAAACAGAACTGCTTGTGGCAAAATTTTCCTTCATTGTTATAGTTGTCGTGGACCTGCTCTTTTTTTTCTTTTGTCCTTTTTTTGTGGTGTTTTGTTTTGTGGGGATTAAAAGAATCTCACAGAAAATATTTGTTATTCTAAAAGCAACAAGTGGGACGTATTTACTTTTCTTTGTGTTAATACAATATATTAATAAGTTAATGTCGTCTTTATAAGTTTAAGATTGAGGTGGTAACTCATGAGAGTTTGGTACGTAATCAAATTTATGATCATTATTACCTTTATTAAATTGTATGGATAAATAAGGACAGGACTAATTAAGGGATTGGGTCCAAGCGTCAAAAAAGTATATATTAGCTAGTGCATATAAAATTTCTTTCTTTCTTTTTTTTTTTTCCTGCATTAAATGTGGATGGAAAAGTTTAAAGTCATTTTGTTTAAAAAAAAAAATCAACCTGTATTAACATACTCAGCAAAATAATCATTTTAAACAAGTAAAATAACGACATAATCAACCCGGTAAAACCGGAACCATCTAGTTAGCCCGGTTACCGGTAGGGCAATTCCGGGTTGGGTTGAGTTTGTTAAAAATTCTAGGCCCATTAAAGCCCAAGCAAAATAATTGGTAGCCCAGCATTGTGCTCACCGTCACCGGTCATGATCGGATTTAATTGGGAAACCAATTTCTCGGACTAGCATATTACTTCTCTAGTAGGCATTACTCATTGGGTATTTTATCTTTTCCTTTTCTTTTTTCTTTATTTTGGGTTACATTTGGCCCATTACGACCTGATTTTCCTGCATGTTTGACCATGTATGGCCTATTCCTAGCATGAACTCGTTTGTACTTACCAATAGTCTTTTGATTGAAAACTTTAATAGTCTTTCTAAGGAAAAAAAAAAACCGTGAAATTCACTTTAAACACGACCCATTAAATCCAATTCAAGATCTTGTTTTGTATATGGTAAGTTACATTTTTATATAATAAAAATCGTGTATTAACAAGTTCATTTTTTATCGTATCAAAAATTTGTCAAATACCACTACAAAGTGACTTCTACCTACACTATATACTAAAGCAATAATTCCCAAGTTCATATTTGCTTCCCTCTAAATTTTTGAAACATCACATTATATCATGCGTCATGCACCATAAAGTATTTTAAAAGAATAACACACAAGCTTCCCTTGCAAACTTTTAATCAATAACATTTTTTCTTTTTGAGAAAATTTCTTTTAATTAATTTTTTAAAAAAAAATTTAACAATTTTTTCTCTACATTTAAAATGATTTTTCCTACTCAAAATTTGTATACCACTTTCTTCTCCAACACACCTTATCTTATACTTAATTATAATCAAACTATTAATCAAATTAACCTATTTCAAGATTAATCGATATAATAAATTATTTATATAAATTGATGATTAAAATATTATATTTATATCAAAATCCGTACATGCACAGATGACACACTAGTAGAACATTACTTCATTATCATCCTCCACCATGTGAGTCGTATGAAGGGTAAGATAATAGCAAGATTAGTGGCATAGCATTAGACGACTCTCACTCAAGTTTTTCACACGTTTGATTCGCCAACACATAATACATATGCATCACAAAGAGCTCTCACATGCCTCGCTGACACAAACTCCGTCCCCCTCACGTGCTGCTCAGAGACCCCACACATGCACCCGAAAATATGGTGCTCGAAAAGATAATAATTAAAAAGACTAAAAAGATATTTATAAAAGAAACAAGAGAATATATAATATAAAATATATATTATATATGTATATGTATCCAAAAAAAAAAATTATATATGTATATGTATCGTGTAATTACGCTCTGCAAACCTTCTAGTCAAGCAACCTCAAGGGTACCCTTTCTTTTTCTGCCTTTTGTTTTTATCTAATTATACAACTTATCAAGCAAAATGAAGTTTATTTGATTATTGAGCCATATAAAATAATTGTTTTCTTTGAAAGACCATATAAGAAATGCTTTTTCTACATTTTGTGATTAAGATAATTGGGTTTTTCATTTTCATAGTACTGATAAATCTTTGTCCATTCATAAACTAAAAACTAGATTGGAGACAGTGAGACAACCTATTACACATAAATCTAGTTTATCTGGTTAGTAATATTCAACTCTAGGAACATGCTTTTGTACGTTGAAATAAAGATTTAATTTGAATTGTCAATGAAGTAATTTGCATTATTTGAAGTTTAAAAGAAATTATAGACGAAGTATACAGTATACCATAAATGACCAACCAAAACGTAAATAAGTCATGCTGTACTTTAAGATTATCCGTTAAAATTAATTACGGCACTTTTTTTTTTTTTAAGAATTATGGGTACACTTCCCTTTCTTTGTTAATGGTACGCATGCTTTCTCTATCACTAATACACCACGTCATTGAATAAAAATTCTTTTATAATATTATTAACTTGTATAAAAATAATATTTTAAAATTATGAATTACTTAAACTATTTTAATATTACAATATTTGTTACTTGTTAGACCTCACTTATAACTTAATAAAATTATAAACTAATCTATTCACTCTAATTTGTTCCAAATAATGAAGATTCAGAAACACAATAAATGACTTCAGTAAAATCTTATCATGTCTACCCACATCCGGATTGGTGAAAATATAAGCTAGCCTTGTAGAACACTGACACGTTTCTCCAAAAAAACACACGCTCTCACCTCAAATTTCTGACGTGGCAAAGTTGGCAGTGAAAAGGCGAAAATCGGAGGCGACAAAAACCTCATCCGTCGTACGTTGACCGTAAATTTTCATCGGAGTCTTAGCTGTAATCGTCGTGCTTACAAGTGGAACGGTCTGAACAATGTAATAAAATAATAAATAAATAAGGGGTAGAAAACTATAATAATGTAACAAAAAGATAGTTATACAATATCTTCTTTTTAAAAAAAGTTAATAAGTATTATTAGCACGAGTCCCTATGTGAAAATAAAGCAAAGAAATGGAGTTGTTGCCTGTAAGCCTGGACACTAATGCACCAGGAGCAGCGACAAGACCTGCTAGATCGGTTCCTAATTAAGGTGTTAAACGTGACATCCAAAATTACGTTATAAAAATTCAGATCTAAAATTCTCACATTAAATATAACTCAATTTTCAAATAATAAAAGATTAAAAATTAATAAATTTAATATGAGAATGATTTAAAATTAAATGAGAAAATTTTCATGTCAATTAATATTACTACAACCTTAATGGGTGTAATGTGTCGTCCTTGTTAAAAAGACCAAAAATTTTTTATAGTGCTCCAACATGAATTTAATGTTCATAGGAATAATTCTTTTCTTATTAACATTAATTTTAAACCTATAAATAATCTAAAAATGCCTATGTGGTGAAAAGTATATTTCTAGTCCGATTAGCCTTGGTTGCAGTTTAAATTGTGATCTATATGTGCATTAGTCTTTGTGCTAGCTACTCCAATTTTTTTAAAAAAATACATGAGTATTTGTATAGAATTTTATCATAATCCCGCTAAAGTAAAATTCTAGATCTATGGAGTGTCTACCTCATTTATATAATTTTAAACTTGTAGAGAGAATATTGGTGTATCTATTTATGTATCAATATACCGCTTTACGTGGAAGTGGAGTTTGTTTGTCAGGACGGAGGTGAGTTGAACCAATGAACTGGCTTTGATATCATATAGGGATTATCAACTCATCTAAAAGTTTAATCTTATAAAGAGAATATTAATATATTTATTTATGTATTAAAAAGATCTAACCGTTGCCTGTCAATTTGTAATTAATTTATTAATCACTATCTTAGATCGATTTTCTTTTTTTTTTTTAATTAATTTTACGCCATAAGAAATTCTCGCGTGGTGTGCTAATTTCCTTAAATGGCTTGTGTAGATTACATGCATTCTAAGCAAAGCTTTACATGATTGTGTTATATGGTAAACGTGGAGTTATAATTGTTGTACCAAAGTGTTAATGATGGCCACCATGATTAATCAAATGTTGCATAGTGCGTGACAAGAGGGTGTAATTTAATAGTAGTAGTTTTTACTCTGGACTTATAGATCTTCAATTCAAATCATCAATGGCAATTAAGTACAAAACACTATTGATCCTCTTAAAAAAATGTTGCATAACACGTGTGAATTTCTATCCATTTGAGAAATGAAATAGGACCATGCTTGGATGAAATTAATGTAAGAGGCTCGTTTATCCTCGGACAAAAATTTTCCTTTTAGCTGGATTTCTTATACACACACTGTCACAACTAATTTGAACATGTCAATTCACTTGATCGATTCATAAGGAGAGTGTATAGAGTTTTTCTTGGATATTTAATCGATTCATTATTAATCGTCTCTTTTTTGTCTTAGATGAATTGGTTTTATAACTTTGCCCTCACTAATTTTAATTTTAAGACCTCTACTATTTTGTCTAATGATAATATATTGATCGATAAAAAGTGAACTTTAGCTTAGTGTCCAAAACTAGTTGTAGAATTAATGTCTTTGAAAAGGACCAAAACAATTCATTAAGAATATTTGCTAAAAAATTGAGGGATGATTAAGGAACTAGAACTATGGTTATGTCAAATTAAGGAAGATGAACTATAAAGAATGCAAGAGCGAATGGTAGTTGCCCAGCTAAATTCTGAACTCCATATGGTTTTATTGCCTAGCTCTTACAAAACAAATTGATGCATGCTATTTGGTCATATATAAATTACTAAGCAAAATCCTTCAACTTTTTTTTTTTTTTTTGCAATGACTCTCTTATTAAAAAAAAGTGGTCTAGTTGAAGATTACCAAGATCTTAAGTAGAGAACATTCCTATTCATTCGAATATTTTGCCTCACGTGATAAAATATTTATGTTTTAATTGCGAATATTGTAATACGAGATCAAATAGGTCATTTTGTCCCTCATATACATGGACCATAAACCAAAAATATTGATTTCTTCACGGCACGAGGACAATAAAGTAAACTCACAATAGTAATTATTCACTTTATATGTAATTAAAATGCCTAAAGGCACTTTAATTTACATTTTTAGAATCACCAAATGTCTAAGTTTTCTCAAAGCCATATTTTCTCCTCGTCAAAATCCGGCTTTTTAGCTGTCTGTGCCTGTCCCCGTCAAACGCAAATAAACCCTCTCCTCTTTTGCTTCCTCCACCACTCTCTCTCCTCCAAAACTTACACTTCTCAACTCTCTCTCTCTCTCTCTCTCTCTCTCTCTCTCTCTCTCTCTCTCTCTCTCTCTCTTCCTCCCACAAAACAAACGCATTTACACACTCACAGTGTGTAACACTTCTTCACCCAATACTTTTTTTTTTTTTGGGTTTGTGTTCTTGAAACTTCTCATAATTATTACTCTTTTCTTCCTTAATTAGCCATTTATTGTGCCTTAGCAATCTTCTTCACTAGAATTCAAATGGAAAACCAAGAAGTCTTCCATGGAGGTTACTACAATTCTAATCAATTCACACCCGAAAAACGCCTCTCCGCCGATGCCAAAAATGGTGACCATTTCATCATTGAAGACCTCCTGGACTTTCCTAATGACGATGGCATGGTCACGGACAGCACATTTGACACCACCACCACCACCTTGACTGGTAGTGGCACCTTCCCGACGGATTCATCCGTCGTCACGGTGGTTGACACCTCCTGCAACTCCTCATTCTCCGGCAGCAATGTCATCGGTGATATCGGAGGTTGCCGGAATTTGGCCGGCGGACCATTCTCTAGCGAATTTTGCGTGCCGGTAATTTAATTAATAACCTTCATGTAACATGATAAAAGTAACATATCAAACGTAGTTTAACATCTTTGAAAATTTTAGACACTTTCAATTGTTATTACTCGTTTAAGCGTGCGCTCCAACGTAAAAGATTGCGGAATGTAGAAACATATAGTTCATGACTTATATATAAAAAAAAATGTCAGTTTGTAATTGCATTTTGCAGTATGATGATTTGGCCGAGCTAGAATGGTTATCAAATTTTGTGGAAGAATCGTTTTCAAGTGAGGACTTGCAGAAGCTGCATTTGATGTCAGGAATCAAGGCCCGAACTGATGAAGCCTCACAAGTTCACCAGTTTCAGCCCGAATCCAACCGGGCCACTTCCAGCCCCATTTTCAGACCCAAAATGCCAGTCCCGGCCAAGGCACGGAGCAAGCGCTCACGCGCCGCTCCATGCAACTGGACTTCACGACTTCTGGTCATGGCTTCCCCTACCGATACTGCTAATACTACTATCACTAATATTACTGCGCCAGCGCCAACAATGTTGCCCTCCTCGGAGTCCGACATTGTTGACAAGAAGACCGTAAAGGCTACAATCAAGAAGAAGGAAAATTCAAAAACTGCAGGCACAGCCAATGGTGGTGGTGATGGTCGAAAGTGCCTGCATTGTGCCACGGATAAAACGCCACAGTGGAGGACCGGGCCTATGGGCCCGAAAACCCTTTGCAATGCATGTGGAGTTAGGTACAAGTCGGGCCGGCTAGTGCCCGAATATAGACCAGCAGCTAGCCCTACATTTGTGCTCACTAAGCATTCAAATTCACACCGCAAGGTGCTTGAGATTAGGAGGCAAAAGGAGATGGTAAGAGCCCAACAACAACAGCAACAATTGCTTCAACAAAGCATGATGTTTGATGTATCCAACGGTGACGATTACTTGATTCATCAACACGTTGGGCCTGATTTTCGACAACTCATCTAGTGGGTGCAGGTTCAAATAGTTCGCATAAGGCCTTAAGATTTTAGAGATTTTTAATTATTTTTCTAATTTCATTTAGCTAGGGTTTAACGTTCCCTAACCTATCGAATTTTGTGGTTCATCATTTAATTTGGATTGAACAAAAGAAAGTTATTGATAAAGAAGGACGTCAGCAAAGAGTAGAGACTAGAGAGGTGTAGGCTCTAGTATTACTAGGCAAATTATTGGACCAATTTGTGTCACAATTCTTGCAAATTTTCATTTAATCGTAGTCAATCTCCTGAATTTTATTCAGAAGGATTTTTAAAGTGCATATGCCGACTTCATTAATTAGCTATCATAACTGTCACAAGTAGAGCCCGAAAATTAAGTTGCAAGCTCGAATGGTTTCATCATTAATTACCACATTTTAAATTTGTTGAGTTGTTTTTGGAACAGTAACAAGACAAATAAAAACAGGTCGAGTATCCTACCTTACTTGGTGCAATGGTCTTAGAAAAAGTTATTCCATTTGGGGTTTAGTTGAACTCCAGCGGATATACGGACCTCAAGTTCCGCTAAATTGGTTCTCTTATATATATATAAAAAAAAAAAGTGGTACTATAACTTTATGCAATTTGGTCAAAATTTGTTATATACATAGATCTACTTGATTTGAAATGTTGTTTAATCACGACGTTCTTTGAATTGAGACTCATAGCTACGTGCAGAGAAGTCGCACTTTGTGGGATAACGGAAAGGGCTTGAGTGACTTGCATGATTTACTAACGTGTTAAGGGTTTTTCTTTTCTTGTGCTACTTTTTTGATTGTCAAAGCCAAAGCATGTCTCAATGGTTAATTTACACCATAGAAAACAATATAGCAGTACCCATTTCAACACAAACACACACTAGATATATAATGTAATATGTGAAATTTGTTAAATTGATTTATTGAATAACAAAGACTTAACCTTGACAAAAGAAATAGTGATTTTGTAGAATTAGAAAGGCAGGTTTGCTGTGGAATTGACCCAAAAAACTATATATAATCTTCAAATTTATATTAGCACCTCCTGCATTAGACAAAACACGTATATTTTACAAGTATGTAGTGTCGATCTAGACTTTTGTAAAAGGAAAATAATCAATTTTGGGTATAATGATGAAAAGAATTACTAAAAAAACGAACTTCAACTAATTTAACAGAAACACATATCAATTAATGAAGTTAATTTGGAAACTCTACACAGGTGACCAAATAAAAACTAAAAATGAACTAGAAAAAAAAAAGAAAAAACTCTCGTACCTTAAAGAAATGCGATAATTTGTTTAATGAATTAATGTTTCCATCTCCTCGTGGGGGAAAGCTAGCACTAGATATTGAGAAAAATTCTTAAAAACTTAGGGAAAATAACATTTTAAGTAGTGCGAAAAACTCTTTCGAGACAAAAGAAGAAAATTCGTAAATTACTTGTCAATGCAAATAAAACGTTGGGTACTTTGTTTATGTTACTAAACAGAAAAAAATCGATAATACTAAACTGTTCATTGAATTATTATAAATAAAATAATTTCATCAATTATTTATCGCTATTAGATACTCGTTAAATTAAATCACGAAATACTTTAAATTCTATTTTGTAAAATTACGAGGGATTCCGAATCAACTATTCATATAGGGAAAAGGGAAGAGACTTTTGGGTTCTTGAGCAACATGAATTTCAGCAAAGAAGGATGAAATATATGCATCCGATGATGAATTAAACCAAAAGTTTTTACGCCAAGAATATATTTTTACATCGTCTTCTACAACCTGCACTGGAATTGGTTCTGTGTTTGTTGGGGCAGCATATCCTTTTGCACGAAATCAAATTCCACCACCCACTCTTGGTGTTCGAGAAAGAGAAAATAAGACGTGTAAAATTTTATTAATTAATAAGAAGAAGAGGTCAGTACACAGACGTGCCTGTATATGCAGACCATCATGCATGTGAGAAAAAATCGCCATCCAAAACTTTGTTTCCATTTTACTTTGTATATTCATCTCCTCAAACAAGGCTGCCTTTTTGTGATAAAAATATGTATATAATTAGTTGTGAGTTGTGCTTTTAGCCTTTCTTCGTAATGCGCTATTAGTAGAATATTAGTTGATTTTATTTTACTGGCGTTCACAGGGGTTGTTTGCACATGCAACCAGTGGTTCTTATGTCTTAGGAACATGACCAATTGAATGGGGTCATTTCTAATTTTGTTATGTTTACCATAAATTAAAGAAAGACCCATTATTATTGTAGCTCTTTAGCCTTTCCTCTTAAATTTATTCGTTAAACTTTCTGGTAGTTAATTATGTACAAATCCATATAATTTTTTCCAGTATGTTTTATTTCTTCATATTTTAGCACGTGCTTTTATGTATGACAATGTGTTACTGTGCAATATGTGTGGACTACAACAAATACTGTCATCTGATCATGGGTTTCTTTCGTTGCTTTGTCCTTTTAGATTAACGTGTCATGTTACCTAATTTCTTTTTATATTTGAATGATGTTACAATAGATATTATTATTTTCAAAAAAGAAAAAAAAATTATAATTCTTATACTAGTTTATATATATGGTAAAATCATTACAAGAAATCAAGCAAGTATTTATATATATTTTGTCTCTTAATTTATATTTAGCAATGTAACAAAATTAACTAGTTACAGTTGGCCAAACCTAAGGTTTCTCAAGTAAAAATGGAATCATACTTGGAAGCATAAGTAATTTTCATTACACTTAGAAGTGAAGCATAATTAATATTTGTTAAGCTCAGAAATATAATTAATGTAATTAATGTAGGCGCATTCACCAAATAAAATTCAAATTTTATTACATTTTAAAGAACAGCACTTTTCAAATTTATATTAGTAACTCTTTCAAGTATTAAAAAAAATTTTGCTATCCTAAAAGGTTAAATATAGAAATTTTACTATTATTGTTACTGCTAAAAATGTAACAAATATTTTGTTACATTTAAAACTGTAATTAGAATAAAGGTTATTATTTCACTCGTATACGCTTACTCTAAGCATAACAAAAAAATACGTAAACTTAGAACCTTTTAGTGAATGCCAACATCTTAGAACTTTTCTTTTACTTATCTAATTTATTAGAGTTAGTCTTTTGTCATTCAGTGCTTTGTCTACTAATAGATGATATTCGTAATAAAGTTGAGTATTACTCTTAATAATCTTTCCTAATTCGTAGGCTAATTATGTCAAATTATTTTAATTTATCGACTTAGTGTGACAATTGGGTCCTACCCCTAATCTCAAAAACTGAATAATATTGCACTGGTAATTTAAACTCAAGCCATGACATTTGATTGTCAGCAATGCATAATTTTAACTAATCACTATTTGTTACACCCATCTATTTGAATAGCATTACATATCCACAAGATTTCGTTCACTTCTCTCCACGTTGCATAGGATTACCCTTTAAATTTTTACGTTCCACAGAAACCTTCCTTCTATTTAAAGTAGGAAGCGAGTAAACTTACTACGCATCTGATCATTTAAAAATTATTGAGATTAATTATTTCCTCTTAAAAATAGTTTTGATTTGATGTAATAAAAATATATATTCCGACATAACTAATTTTTGATGTGAGAAAAAAACATGTGTGTGTATGTATGTATATAAAATATATGTACATGTACATATATGTGTGTACTCTATGTATGTCTAAAAAGAGAGAGATCTAGCTAGGGAGAGAGCACCGGGGTACTGCCTAAGATGCTATTAATATTGTAGCTGCGATCCTAGGCATCGCTGATCCATAGGCTGTACGAAAATTCTTAATTAACTGTCTTAAAAGAATATGAATATGAATATGGATTGCATGTAGATTAGAACCATTTACTTCATATGGATTTACCGAAATTCCAGCATGTCCACTGCTACGAGGTGGCTGATGCACGCTTCTTTAATCTCTTTAATTTGTCGTCATGATGTCATAGGATTCCAGTAAAATGATTTACTTTTTATTAAAATTAAAAGTTGCAGTAGGAGCTGCACAAAAGGGTGGCCAAACCCACTGTTTGTCATAATTAATTATTTTTTTTGTAATTAAACTAATTTCTGCTGCAGAAAATTTTGCAGTAATCACATGTCTCCTTTTATGTGCCTCATCCGCAGTTAATTTTATAATCTTTTTCTTTTTTCTAGATTTACTTTGATTATTTCCTAAATAATGATAAATATCACCCTATTTATATCATTCAAATAACTCAAACTTTATGTATATACCTTATGATGGACCAAAAAAAAAAGAGGGAGAATTTTTTTTAAAAAAAAATCTTATATTAGTAGGGTAAATGTGCAGTTTCTTAACTGGTAAAATTTAATCATTAAAACAACTGGTAGAACTCGATTGCCAATATTAGTAGGTAAATATGTATACATTATACATATAATAAATAATATATTTTATGGCAAAAAAAGAACTTAACTAAAAAAACCGATCATAAATCCTAAATTACTGAGTTACAAATTTTATAAACCCTCTTCTCTCTCGCTTTCTTCCGCCTCTCTCTAACCTTCAAAACTCATACTTCTCAACTGTCTCTCTCCCTCTCTCTTCTCTCACCGAACAAACGCAGCTTACACAGTCAGTGTGTGTAAGACTTCTCTCCGGTCTCCACGTAATACGTTTTCTTTTTCTTTTTCTTTTTCTTTTTTTGCGTTCTGCATTTTCTCCTGGCAAAGTTTCCATCCTTATTAGATATTAATTAAGCTTGAGCTTCACAATTTTCAAAAGAATTTCAAATGGAGAATCAAGAATTCTTCCATGGAGGTCATTACGGTAACCAGTTCACACCCGAAAAACGCCCGTCCGATGCCAAAAACAGTGACCATTTCATCATTGAAGATCTTCTAGACTTCCCCAATGACGATGATGATCATCATATGGTCACGGCCGATGACACATTTGACACAACCACCACCACCGCGACTGGTAGTGGCATCTCAACCGACTCTTCCACCGTCACGGTGGTTGACACCTCCTGCAACTCCGACAGCGCTGAACCACATTTAGCCGGTGATGTCCGTGGCGGCTGCAGCCACAGTTTGGCCGGCGGACAATTCTCTAGCGAACTATGCGTGCCGGTAATTGTTATTTGATTAATTACTTCATGCAATATGGCGAACATATGCGTGAGTTTGAATCCACTGTAATTTAATTGAAGGTTTTTCCGAAATTCGAAAACTCCTGTCTTGTGACAAGGAAAAAAAAAGAAAGAAAAAAGAAAAAAACCTGTGGAAATTATACTAGACGTACGACTTTAACACTTTTGTGTAATTGCAACAAATTTTTCCGTAATTGCTTTTGTTTACTTCTAGAAAAAATTCAAGTCTTGAGCTTTTATGCTTTTTCTTTTAGATTAAAGAAACTTTGAACTGTAAAAAATTTTCTTACTCTTTCGAATTTTTAATTATTGGACTCTGCAGTATGATGATTTGGCTGAGCTAGAATGGCTATCAAATTTTGAGGAAGAATCGTTTTCAAATGAGGATTTGCAAAAGCTGCACTTGATATCAGGAATGAAGGCCCGAACTGGCGAAGCATCTGCAGTTCACCAGTTCCAGCCCGAAGCCAACCGTGCAACTTCCACCCCAATGTTTAGGCCCGAACTGTTAGTCCCGGCCAAGGCGCGGAGTAAGCGCTCGCGCGTCGCTCCGTGCAATTGGACTTCACGAGTCGTGGCCTCCCATGACACTACTACTGCTATCACTACGCTAGCAATGTCATCCTCCTCGGAGAATGACATTGCTGGCAAAAAGACCGTCAAGGCTACAATCAAAAAGACTGAAAGTCCGAACAATACTGGTGCAACGAATAATGGCGAGGGTCGGAAGTGCCTCCACTGCGCCACGGATAAAACGCCTCAATGGAGGACTGGGCCCATGGGCCCTAAAACGCTGTGCAACGCATGTGGAGTTAGGTACAAGTCGGGCCGGCTCGTGCCCGAATACAGGCCCGCAGCTAGCCCTACATTCGTGCTCACTAAGCATTCCAATTCACACCGGAAAGTGCTTGAGATCAGAAGGCAAAAGGAGATGGTAAGGGCCCAACAACAGCAGCAACAATTGCTTCGCCAAGGCATGATGTTTGATGTATCCGAGGGTGACGATTACTTGATTCCTCAGCATTTTGGGCCCCATATTCAGCAGCTTATCTAGCGGGTGCATGCAGTGAGTTCGAATATGGCCTTACTTGTGACTTAGGGAGTTTTAATAACTTTCTAATTTCCTTTACCTAGGGTTTAACATTCCCTAATCTGTTGAATTTTGTAGTTTATCATTTGATTTTGATTAAACAGAAAAAAAAAATATATATATATATATATATATATATATATATATATATATATATTGATAAGAGAAGGAGGTCAGCAAAGAGTAGAGAGGCCAGAGAATTGTAGGCTCTAGTATTACTGGACAAAATATTGGACCTATTTTTTTTCATAACTTATGCAACTTTCATTTTATATTAGTACAATTTCTTGGGTTTTAATGAGAAGGATCTTTAAAGTGCATATTGACTATTTTATGATATTAAGTAAACGTTTTGAACCATTTTACAAGTTAAAACTTGTACAGATCATCTTGCCAGCACACCATTCAAAGTTACATGTAATCTATCTATCAACAACATTAATACCATGAAAGAACAAATAGTGATTATCTTTTGCTGAATATTTTGATCAATTGATACACTGTATCAATTTGTAAGGCCGAGATATTGTATGCTAAAGTTGGCGAAATTGGATCCCTTATAATGTATAAATATGCAAATACAATCATGGTGTACTGTTCCGACTATTTTATTATCGTTTTACTGTCATTAGATCTCCTTGTTACCATAATAAACATCATAAGAAATGAAGTTTGCTTTCAATCACTATCGTAAAATATTATAGAAATTATTGAACTCGAACTATATATATATATAGTATTTTATATTTACTAAAAATTACTCTTTCTTCAATTCCGAAAAAGACCTCCTGTGCACCTTGCTTGGAGGTCTCTTCTTTTAATGAAGTAACGTATCTTGTCCTTGAAGTTTCCGTTTCCTTCTTCCTCGACATGCCATCAATCCCGATGGTAACTCATTTTTCCAGTAAAACCCACAGCATTTCTATATATATGGCTCCACATATAGGTATATTAATTTTTTTTTAATTTTAACCCATTCTTCTAATGCATAAATGACTTATTAAACTATTTATGTATATAATTATATCTTAACTTCAATTTGGACAAGCTATGGTGCTGCTTCTTCCTTTGCTCATGAAGAGCTAGGACTGCTTTCAGTTATTGAACTGTCACAATTTCTTTTGTAATTAAAGAAACAGAATTAAATTAACTTGTGATGAATCTTTAAGTTAGAAGTAATAATTAATCTCGTCCGGCCTTACGTTGGTAATACTCGAAATGCCAATTAATTTACAGATGTTGGGCAATACTTGGTGTAAAAATCAGGGTTTAGAATAGAAGTACTTGGGCAACTATTCCTATTTCCTATATTAGTAGAATTATTTTCTTTTCAATATACGGGTATGAAATCAATTACGTATGAATAAGAAAATGTACATAAATAGTGTTAAATTATGAGTTATATATGTCTCATAGGACAAATATTGACGAAATCCTTTAAAAGAAATAAAAACTATAAATTCATATAGAATTTTGAGACAAAATACTTCTGTCACTAAATTTTCCGTCTCAACAATTGCGATAGGGTCTTTGAAACAGATATTTTTAAGTGTGAAATAGAAGATCCTTGTTTCAAATTCAAAATTTTTTGTATAGTAAAGCATTTAGATAGCTTGTTGATTGATGAGCAGAGAGAGAATATAAACGACAATGAATAGTCCAAAAATGAAAGTAAGAAATAAAGCATGTTGCTCTCCTTTAAAACTTTCTGCATATTTATTGTGTTCTCTCCCAAAAAATATTAAACCATGTGTAGGGGTCTCTTGCGTTGCACACAGATATATAGTGGCCCTTCCATCGTCCAAAAAGAGGATCAAAATCAATGCCAGAGGCACGAGTTTAGCGTAAACAATGGCTTCCTCGGAGCGTAGTCACACAAGAAACTGAGAAAAACAATTGGTCATATGCTTTGTGATTACGTATCCAAATTACAAGTTAATTAGTTCTGTTCAGCATTCTGGAGGTGTATCTGTACTTGAATATTTTTTTAACGTTACTCAATATAAATAATATAACCATGGGTAATCGTCCAAGTGTGTAGAGAGACCAATAGATGTACCGATTATGTCGCAAATTTTGAATTGTAACTTTTCGTTGGACTTCATCACTTGGGATATCCTCCTGACCATCTTAAGGTCTTTGGGGGAAATTATAAAAGGATCCCCAAAATACGGTTAGGCCGATGGACAAGCAACATGATTCAACTAGTTTTAATGTCCGTGAATCTCACGAGCACGTGAAATCCATACCCATGACATACACGACTTGATGGTTAGTCATATTGTTTTAAAAAGAAAAAAAAAATACTAACAATAATATTCTGATTTAACTCTCCAGTGTTCCCTAGTGCAGTATATAGTCCCTTAAGTGCGCTGACAATTAGGAATAGTTAAGTGATAGCATCACAATATTTAAATGCTTTATTGAGTAGATGGGCTCCCATGCATGAGGGATATTTCCATGTTCGTTGTTAAAGATTCTCGTCTCTTTTTTGCAGTCTGCTTTCTACTTTGTATAACGTGGTCAGTTCTTGAACATTTATCACCTATCAAATGAATCGCAAAATTTTGATTCTCCCATAATATAGATTGTAGAAAAATTCGATAATAATAAGTTATTTATGTCATTTTATTATAACTGTTTGAGTAACATTAGGCGAAAGCCTCTTGGTTGATCAATGCAAATAAATTGTCCCCCACCAAAAGAAAAGAATTGTCCAATCAAGTACAAAGCCAGCTAATGGTCAACTTGAAAATATGGACCAATTCTTTGAGCGGCCTTTACCCTAATTGGCCATGTATGGCACGTAATTTGTAAAGTACTTTATTAATTACTAAGGAAATTAAGTATTTAATATGTAATTGATAGTAATCTTTCAACGGTGATCATCACATATCAAATGCATTATGCTAAAGAGACAATTAGTTAGTGTGTGTACATACATATATTTACATATATTGTGGAAAAATTCAAGAGTCCCTTTGGTGTGAAGTGCAAGAGAATTGCTATGGATCATGGAGGAGACAAGAAAAAGCAGTGAGCAATTAGGCTTTCAAAGGGATAGGAGACATGAAGACATTATATCATCAACCCTATCGCTGCCTCACATGCCACTTCATGATGCTCCACTCGTTTGTGTATATATTACTCATGCTTATTCCAAAGCTATTTTTTTAGGATCCAGATCCATTATTCATTCAATGAAAACTATTGCCGGCTATTTTTTAGATAAAAATCAAAATATAGTTCTTGTATGAGGTTTGACTAAACATACCAATTACTAAAACTTCTTTTTTTATTAGGTATGCATTCTCTTTCTGATATTCCACCTTATTTTTGGTCTAAAGATAAAATTCTTAATAATAGTTTGTTATATTCACTAATTTTTGCAATAATAGCTTGGGTCATGACGGATATATATACATTAGAATTTTTTTTAAAAAAAAAAAGTTATTTAAAAAAAAAAAAAGAAAAAGGAAAACCAAAAGTATTTGGCTGCTTCTTGGAAGCAGTAGGGTCGGTCGCAACATGTGGCATAACTTATTTAATTGCAGGTGCTTCGTATAACACACAAGATGGAGTACTCACTTGGTGAAGTTCGCATAAATCATTATTTATTAAGTTATTTTATTTAAAAGTTTAAATTATTAAAAAATATTTAATAGATTTGATCCACACGTCACTGCAAAGAACCGGTGACGGACACTTCCCTTGAAACATGCTTCATGTCACGCGTACAAGTAGAGTCTGCCTAGGTCGTGGAGTGCAGGGTAAATATAACTACATGAACAGTAACTACGTTTCTATGTTATATTTGAAAAAAGCATAAAAAAATAAAATAGTAACTTTTATTTTAATTATGGTTTTAAATATAACAAAATATTTACTATATTTTTAACCATACCATTGATATTGAAATTTTTATATTTAATTTTTCTAAAATAATTAAGAAATTGTTATGCTTAAAAACACAACTAATATAAATTTCAAAAATACATTTGTTACATCTGAAATTGCAACAAAATTTATTTTTTATTTGGTGCATACTTAAATTAGCTACACTCCTAAGTTCAACAAACATTAATTATACTTTTAAATCTAACAAATATTTTTTTTTAATCAAAAGCTAACAAATATTAATTACGCTTTCAAATGCACCAATAATTTTTAATTACACTAAAAACCTTTACACTTGGACCAAGTGTAATTAAATAATTTTGTTATACTTTCAAAGATAACTAAAAACTAAAATATGTATAACTGCTGATTTTATTTCTTATGATAATTGTTTGTTATACACTCAACACTCTCCTCACGCATAGACCTTAACGTTGTACTTGGAGTTTGTAATATTATTTATTATCTTTAACACATCTTCTGGCCTATAAACCTTATTATTTTAACTGAACCTTAATTACACATGAAAGTATTTTACAAACGGGTGAAAGCAAAAATTAAATCCATGATATTTTGGTAGACTCATATGCTGCACATACAGGGAAATAAAGAAATAAAATCAGGAGAGTAGGAATAGAAGTATTGTATTGTTCCTGCAAGGATACCTCTGGAAAAGTTAAATAAAATAATGCTAGGAAATAAAAGATTGGGGGATTGAAAAGCAGGATAAGTCGCAAAATAAGTTGCATTAACGTCTGCATTGTACAATATAGTTGACCATAGAGACCAGGCACAAATGTGTAAGATTTTTTCCAAGAATAAAGGAAACCATTGACCTCATAAATCAATCACTTCTTCCACCTTTGCCATTTGTCTGTCATCGCGGCACACTGAGACCTAGTTCTGGGAAAAAGAGAGAAATAGATAAATAAGAAGTTAAGCCATGAGCAAATTCCATTTCATTGGATTACAAGACTCTGGTAGTAAAACCACAAGCAAATTCCACTTCAACGGATTATAACACTCATGGCCTTTCCTCATCATGATAGATTTCCCGCAATAATCTTAGCCAAAGCGAAGAATTATTAAGAGATCAAACTATATTAAAGCCTAATAAGATGCAATCTCCATGGTAGTGATGCAATCTACAGCTACTTTGATTAAGTTACAAATGAGTATACTCAAACTCACTGCAAATGCTAAGTAGACAACAGCTAAAAGAGAGACAAACCAACCCCCCCCCCCCCAACAAAAGATATATGTGAACATGGGCTGACATGGATAGATTGGACTCGTAACAGGAGCACAAACCAAGAAAAACACAACTAAAAAGCAAATATTTAAAAGATCAGCACAAGAACAAGCTAAAATGTTCTATATCAGCCCCGGAGATGTGTATAATATTTCTGTCAATGGTGAGTATTTGTATATAAACACAGACAACAAAGATCACATATATACATGTTGAAATGTATTAAAGATGTTCAAAACATATACAGGCAACAAAGATGCTTAGGAGTCCATTTGTGGTCGGATAATCAAACTCTCCTTCCATAAGAAGAATGGATAGGTCTTGGCTCTTCGCCACCTGGGGTGGTAGTATGTTCGAAGGATTGGGTTATTCGCCAATTTAAGCAATACGTGAGTTGGATTCAAAATGTCGTAAGACAGTTCGGTCCATATCTAGTGTGGGCATTAAATCAATGAAAGGACCTTTCCCTGGTACGAGATGACCAAAAGGACACAACTTTCATGTGCTAGTTATCGTGCCCATGCTAAATAGCCAAGTGGAGAGCGAATAACTGCTGAAAGTATCCAAATAGTAAGCCCACCCCAAGATATGTGCTCTCCTATTCCGACTTTCCCAAAGCCTTAGGTAGCACAACCGAAACAACGATAGGCTCACGCCTACGAGGATGGAGTGATAGAAGTTTTGAGAATTTAAGTGAAAGTCACGGCGAGACAAGTCGTTTATCATTATGGTAGGTCTCAAGTGGACGTGCAATCACGTCAACTGAGGCATCCTACCAAACCCTGTAGACTTGAACCTTGTTTCTGAATGACATGATCACTTCAATCAGGCACTCACCAATGTTCAAATCATTGACAACACAAAGAAGCCATTGTTCAACTCTTTGACAATATGAGAAACCAAAAGATCTACCCTCCTCTTTATCTATCCAAGGGATGAAAGGGCAGAGACCTTTGATGTCCTTTCTAGTCAAGAATTTAGGCCTCACAATCACTAGCCAATATGCTTTCTCTCATGCCTTTCTTCGTTCATGGTCCAATTCTGGTTTCCTAGGCATAGAGGAACCACACCAATCCATCCTGAACTTGGTGGTTAAACTCTACTAAGCTGACAATAATGTAGGGGAGGCTAATGTATAATTTGATTATGGAGTTTATATGAAATGCAAGTACAACATGTCTTATGCATTCACATCATACATTCCACAAGTATGAGTAGAGAAAGAATATTAGTATCATTCAAGCAGCCTGCATCTAAGGTCCATACCATTAGTCCAATGCTCCTGTCCATCCCCTAGCCTATTTTCCCAATTATTTCTTTTCAGTGGATGAGAATTAGCTCATTATTTCATGTAGAAATGGAGGATAAAAGAGAAAAAAATGACGCCTTGCATAATGCACATTTGCAGAACCATTATACAATTATCAAAGATAATAATCTAAACTGAATCTTTCCCGACATCTAGTCATAGTTACCATCTTGCATCCATCAATAAAATGAAACGAATTATAAAATGAAAAACACCAAATAGAAACAAGTTGCAATCTTCTTTTTTTCCTAGGTTGTTCAATTGCTTTATCCATACACCATCAATCAGCTCTAGGATGGTATCTCTAGTTGAAAATTTTCACACTATATTCCATGTTTTAGTATATGAATGTACCTGCAAAAAATTTAATATATCTCAACTCTTTGAAGAGAACAGAAATGGCTAATTTTTGTATTTTCTTTAAGATATTGAGTTATTTTCATTTTGGTAGAAAGAACAAAAAGAATTTACATGGTAGATTGCATAGACATTAAGAAAGGGAAAAACAGAGTACATTGATCAGTATGCCTGGCTCTCCCCCCCCCCCCCCCCCAAAAAAAAATGATACCTCATCCTAGATATGATTAGTGAGTTTGACCTAATTAGTTTAAAGATATATGTGCAAAAGCCTCAAGGTTGATCCTTGAGGTAGACGAACTCTGATTGGAAATGCAATGGTCTTCCTTCCATTTATTCTTGCACAGATCATAACTTTAATCACTTCAATATATGCCAAATACTTCCCTCTTCTCTCACACTTTCCACAAAAACTCATTTGAAACTCAACATGCCTTTCCCAAATCAAAAACATCAATTGGAATACTGTCCAGCCTGGTAGCCCTCCCAATTTTCTTCTTTCTGAGTGCCTGTCTGAAATCTCTTCCTATTAGCTAATAGGACATAGAATTTAAGTCTCTCCCAAGCCATTCAGCTGCCCACAAATTATATCACCAAAGCAACCTCATTATTAGCTTACAGAAGTAGCTCTCCAAGGTTCCTCTTATCTCCCCTTCTTGACATGCACACAATCATGCTCATCATTAATATACTTCACTTTGTTTTTAAATCTATAATATCCCTTTCCCTTGCTTTAGCGAGCTTGATTACATCCCTTCTTGCCTTCCTTTGCGTCAAGATGCCTGAACAGATCCTCATTGGCATTTATTTTGCTAACTGCTTTCTTTACTTTCTCCTTCTTTCTTGTTTTATATCTCTCTAGCTTTCCTTCATTGTCATCCTTTTAGCAAGCCTTATAGCATTCCCTCTTAACTTAAGTTTGTCTTGAATGCTTGTACACACTAACATCAAGCTTCTTCCTCTGTCATCATTTTCCTTTAAGATCTCCTGTAACTTCATTCCTGCTCCACAAATACAGACTGCTACTTGATCCTACATATCATTAGCACTGTGTCCTCTTTCATTCTGTCGTTGCTTTTCAAAAGATATCTGCTTCTAGCCCATCTAGTCCCAATATTTGGTCCTCCGCACCAGTTCAACCTCCTTTTCCTACCCATTTTGGACTGTATATGTCTGGTCAAGCTCTCTTCTCAGATCTCCTTGCAATCTTTATAAATGAAGAGGTCTCTTTTCCCAAGTCAATCGGCATCCTCAAAGAGCTATTCTTGGTTGTAATCAAGTATTCCTCTTAATAATAGTGTCATGCACTCCCAAAAAATCTAGAATACTCCTTCTTTGTGATTTTTGTCCTAGTAGCCATACCATTTTTCGTCACACTCATGTAGTCATCTATGTCTTGCTCACGATGAGCATTCAAATCTCCTCTAAGGATCATCTGTCCTTGTGACATCCCTCGAGTACCCTGCTAAATTCTCCAAAACCGCTACACAAGCTGATCTCTTAGAAATTTAAGTGTCTCTGCTGATAATGTTAAGTCTCTCTTAACTACAGTGATCCTATCCCCACATTTCCTCCTATACAAAATCCTCCTTTTAAGTCTTCACTAAGAATTATGCCAATCCAGCTCCTCAATCTGTCCTTCCCAGAATAACGATAACTAAAACAATCTCCCTAGCTTTCTCTGCTACCCATTATGTCTCTGGCAAGCAAACTATAAATTACTTTGGACTATGAACGACACAATGAAACAGTTGGTCAAAAGGAAAGTCAAAACATAACTCATCTTTGAATTGACTGTCCCCTTATTGTTGTGTATGTGTATTATTGAGTAGAAAGCCTAAGATACAATAACAATGCTTAGGCTCAACGACAATCCATTGGCCGGGCCCTGTTATTCATGGGGAAACTAAGGAATTTGGCTAAACTAGACTCAGAAGCTAGATTATTGTCCACGTGAGATTTTGGTTACCCCTAACAAACAGGATATCTTTCACATATAACACGCCAATTTTGTCCTAGTAATACGAACAACATTTCCAACACATAAAAAAAACTAAAGAATTAAATAACGGTTAAAACGAGAATAGAATATATCAATAATTGGAAAAATGAAATTAAATACAAAAAAAATAGAAATACATCAAGGAGTAAAGCTTACAGAAAGAGTACAAATTTTTTATCAAACTCCAGGGTTGGCACTTGAGAGCATACCCTGAGACAACGACCTCGAACCTTTCGAATCCAAGCCGAGGCACGACGTGAGCCGAGCCGACGACACGGCTGAGTGCAGTGGCAGCATAGACTGGAGAGCACCCATTTGAGATAATGGCCTGAAAATTCAAAATCAATCATTAAAAATGAATCTTTATGCAAAATTCGAAAAGGATCTTGTTAAAATTAAGCAAATAGTTTAAGGGTTTTGATCATTGCCTTGAAAGCACAAAAGAAGAAGAAGAAGATGGGCGTGTAGAGGCGTGAACTGGGAATGCGGTTTTGGAGGAGGACTTTGAAAGAGAGATTTTGAGAAGGTTAATTGCGGGTCTTGAAAGCGTGCGGTAACGAGTGGCCATTGGAGATGTGGGTAAGAGTAGCCTGCTGTGGTGATCTATTAGGGCTTTGGAGGGGTTTTAACAAGACACAGAATGGGGGAAAGACTACGCACTTTTGCAGTACATCATGCGTCAAATGTTGAACCTGAAATCTTTGGTTTTTCTTTTTTTCTTTTTTTGGTTAGTTATTTTTTTTTTCCTCTCTCTTAACCCGTAATTTTACAATGTTGCGACTCATTTTCAATTAATATGATTACCAAGAAATAAAGTGAATATCTCATGATCATTGAATTTAGTTCATAGTGTTTTTTTTATATTTGACAACTTCACGTGAAAGTTGAAATTTATTTGCATTTATGACTCCTACAAGTGAGTTATATGTATACGTGTACATATATGTGTATACTAGTAACTTTTAAACACGTAATTTTTTCATTCGTTAATCTTCTAATTCTAAATCTAAATAATAGAAGGAGAGTACAATTCTAAATTTTTTATACTTACTAATTGCCAAAGCAAAGCACACTGCCAATGGTCATTTTGGATCAAAACGACGTTGTTTTGAGTATGAAAAAAACGACGTCGTTTTGCTTGAAACGACATCATTTTCATCTTAACGACGTCGTTTTGGTGATGTCTTTTAGGAAACAGCGTCGTTTTGGTTGGAAACGGCGTCGTTTTGGTTAGAAACGACATCGTTTAATGGATATGCCCTTTCTTCCTCCTTTTTTTCCCAGTCTTCCTCTCTTTTTTCCATAATATACGATACACGATGCACACTTACTCAGCTCCACCTTGCTCTCTCTGCTCATGCCAGCTCCTGCTTGAACGATGGACGTCTCAATGATAACGTTGCATGTTTCGCTTGACATCTGCTCCAACTTTGTGTCTCTTCGAACACTAGGTGGTGTCTCAGGTGTGTTATCTTAACAACTACTTTATAAAATATACTAGTGTGGTACTCGTGCGATGTACAAAGAGCGATATATGTGATTAAATATATTAAAATTATAGAGTTTTTGCATCTTAGTGAATAGTTATTGAAATAATTATATATTATAAAATTAATAAAACGATAATGATATATATAAAGATAAAACATAATATTAATTAAATTAAAACGTTTAATATAAAAATGGAACTGAATAAATGATTGAAACAAAAAATGACCTAAGAATGAGCATATTTAATAGATAAGTAATTATGAAAAGTATGTCATATAGAGCGTCACTTAGCAGCACGAAAATATAACTTATTTTGCTTTATAATATAGTATAGATAGATATGTATTTCATCGGTTGATAATCAGAAAGGGAAGCCAAGAACCGAAAAGAAAGGGGTATATGATAAGGTTTGAATTTTCAATTGTAATTGGGCCTTGATTTTTTATTGCTATTATGGGCATTTATTTTGGGCTTATAGGGCTTATGATGATAAGATTTATTTCAAATGATAATGGGTATTAAAATTTTGATAATTTTAATTTTTTGTGGTAATTTATAATTATAGAATAAATAATACATATGATAAAATATCTTAAATATTATAAGATATTTTTAAATTTTAATAGGATGAGCATCTTATCCGAACACACTATTAATCTCATTGCTTTATGTGGATACTGTGGTTTTTGCAGTGGTTGAAAAAGACTAAAGGAGGGCTGTGTTTGCTTCCTTGGAAAAGGTGAAAGAAGGTCAGCTTGGTCTGCTTTAAAGGGTCTATTACGAAGCAATGGAAAAACTTATTAGGCTATACTTTTCCCTCCAAATGGCATTGTTTTTGGGCAGAGCTGATGCTGCTTGGCCTGATTTCTTTGCTGTTGGGGTAATCAGCGAGGTGGACATCTCAAATTTGTGCAGATTCCTCACTTTTTAGCAGTAATCTCCTACAATGCTCTCCAAAACAAAATTAATATTCCTCCTAAGGCCTTCATACAGGCAAAATGCTCAGCCCTCGAATTCATCTTTTTGCTGATTTCTTCTTTTGGACCATTTCATTCAGAGATGAGATTCTCATTTCAGGTCCGTGAACCTTTTGTCTCTTATGAAGCTCTTAGAAAGCTTCATCACTTCTTATTCATTCTTGGTGTCACCCTTGTTCTGTATAGTTATAGTTGTAATTAAAATAAACTTCTTTAGCTACAGTGCCGTTCATTAGAAAATATTATATTTAGGAAAAAGAATTAGAAGAATAAAGAGAGAACAATACATAAATGAAAAGTTTTCCAAATCTTACCTGGGGTTCTAATAAATTTATATCTTTTCTCGATAAAAGACTGATAGCTTTTATGAATCAATGTAATCTTTCAAGTATATTGCTTTATAGGTAGCACTGATCCAAAACTTTTTGATTCCCTCGTATAAAATTGAATCCTACGTTAATTTTTTTTTTCCCGATGGCTTACTACTTATTTCTGAGAAGGGAACTCTTTTGATTTTTATCCTGTTTTATCAAGTAGGTGAAACAGTCTTATCTTGTTGCACCACATGAAGAGCATTTTCAAATAGTTCACCACCTTCTGGAGAATCATATCTCACAAGTGGCTAATTATAAGGTTGATCCTTGGTTTTATGGTTTCTTTGTTGATAAGAACTATTTTCTTGTTGCTTGATTCTTGTTCATGTTAACAATTTGTCCCCTGACAATAGTTAACCTACAATCAGGTTATTATTTTCTGCACAATAGATATTTTGAGATCTAAGAATTCATCCATCTTTGGACTATTTGTATAAAGTGTTTTAATTCATTTACTAAGTAGCAATAAATTATTGAGTGGTGTTTGTGTTTTTTTTTTGTACCTCTTGCGTTGTCCCAGCAAGTGGAGGAAGTATAATGATTATGGCTTGTGTGATAATCGAAAAAGTTCTCCTTAAAGTTTGTGGTTTGTTCATTGGATGACTTTCTTTTTGTATCCCCATTTCTCTGATTGCTGACCATGGAGAATGCCTGGAGAGGCAGGTAATATTTACACCGTAGGTCCACATAGATGGGATGAGCAACTCCCAGTTTAGATGGTTTCTGGCCACCTTAGCAGCATTCTTCTTGTTTAAGGCTCCGTTGGCTCATCTATGTCATCCAATATAACTGCAGTATTTATATTTTGTTAATCTGGGCTGAAATATATTTTAGAATAGAGAATAGGAATGGTGGAAAGATGAATCTTCCTTTGCTTTTCTATGTCCTGCTCATTTGACTCTCTTTTTTTGCTTTTTGTGGAGGGGGCTTTTGTTGCCTCTACTCTCATTTTCCTTTCTATTTTGCAGTATTTGCTTCTCTGTCTCTCTCTCTTATTTGGGGCTATTGAATTGTCATAATCTTACCTTGGATTTCATTATTACACGATTATTTAATTATTTGGTCTCTCTCTCTCTCTCTCTCTCTCTCTCTCTCTCTATATATATATATATATAGCTTATCTTAGAATGCTTCTGTACTATTGTTCAACATCAATTATCAAACAAATTTTCCTTTTTACCTTTTCACTTTTCTCTAAATTCTCGCTTCAGATTAAAATAGAATACATATATATATATATATATGTATGTATGTATATATACACACACACACACATGTGTATAGCTTAGTATGAAGTTATTGATCTGTATTATTATGGGCCAAATTTCTACAATAATAAGGGAGAGAAGTGGGGGCTTGATTTTGGAGGGGTCCAAATAGCAACTGAACAAATTTGGTACAAGCCTTTTGTTTGCGGAGTTAGGTTACTTCATGTGTTGGATGAGGAGGTTGGTTATAAGTGCTTTTACTTTCTTCTGTTGGCTTGCTTATATATGTATGCAGGAAATCTTGCACTAACAATAATACATATGATGTGAGCATGGATGATGCGGCGATCTTGGCTGGGCTGTATGGAGTTCCAGTGGATATGGAGAGCAAGTTCAATATACAAGTCCTGTAAGAACTAACAAACTTTTTGTTGTCATTGCTGAGATTGGGATATGTGTTAAAAGCATCTTCCTTTTTTAAAAAAAAATAGAAATTAAAGTTCTTTATTTGTTGCAGATATAGTAATGAGAAGATCAGAATATCTAGGGGTTATAATAAAATATTTATTTTTCTGACCACCATAAATACATAAATAGATGACTTGTTATATATTGTTTTTTGTGTGGCTTAGTTTTGGTGGAATTTGATGCCACGACTTCTGTCTTTTTCCTCAGGACTCTCAGCCTACCTTCAAATAAAGATATACCTAATAACCACAAAATATGGTAGTAAAGATATATATATATATATATATATATATATATATATATATATATAATATCTAGGACAAGGACGTTTTCTTAGAGTTAATTGAGAGATAAGTAATAAAATTAAGTCTTTATTTTGAGTTTTTTTTTTTTTACTTAGCTTTTCTAATTTTTTGAAAAATAATGTAGAGAAAAAAAAAAAAAGCAAAAGTACCTAGAGGCAGTCAAACATTATAGAGAAGTGATCAAGAGGAACCCTAAAGGTTCCAAGGTATTGTTTATAGATATATGGTAAATTTGTTGCTGGGGCGGCTTTCTACTCTTAGAGCCCCTGACCATGTGTACTATATTCGATACCTCAATAAAGTACACATAGTCTATTAAACCTACACATTGGACATTTATATAAGGGCGACGTCCCCAAGGACATGATAAAATTGAAATAGCTAGCTAGATTAGTCACTTGGGGCACTTATTATACAAAATGACTTAACAATAGGCAGCCACATATAGACGGAAAATCTACCGTATTAATTGTTTATATGCTTTTTCATATAGACGTGGTTATATTAATATTGAAAAGAATAGACAAGTCAACTTAATTAATATACGAAAAAGCAACATGCTCTAAGTAAAAAAATTAGACTGGCCAACTAAGCTAATGAAGCAATGGGGATAACTGTTGAGAGATTTTTTTTTTTTAAGTTAGTAAAAATTTATCTCAATTTAATGTGACTTGAGAATTGAGATATCCAAACTCAAAACTGAAAAAAAAAAAAAAAAATTGGACATGAAATTTAGCACTACTATTGTTTCTATATTTTTTTTAGGTCAAAAATATTATTTGGAAATCATTCAAGAAATCATGTTCTTCATTTGCCAGATTAAAGAAAAGCCGTTGTTAGTGCTGATGTTTAGTCCAAATAATCAACTAGTAGATTTGTTTTTTTGGAGGTCAGAATTAGTAGAGTTGACTCTTTGACATCTCCACTTGTGAGGTACAAATGGCCAAGTATGTGGGCCTCTGATAGATTGTAGCTCATATGATGTATAATTTGTCTATAATTTTGTAGAGTAGTGAGTTGGGACATATATCATATTTAATCTACACTGTCAAAATTATTAAAATGTTTCCTTCTCATTTATTTTGATTTTTTCTGATAAAAAGTATTTAATTGCATTTTGTAGATATTTACTATATTATTGAATTATTCAACTAAGATAGGGTTTTCAAAATTAGAAAGCATATGTGACATTGCTTTTTGGTGAGTTTGCATGCCTATAGGCGGAATGCTTGTGACCAAAAAAGCTAGATGAAGATGCATACAGTTGTAAGTACATAATATAGGATGAATGACAAATGTAATTTAGATTTTGGATGCAAAGACTTTGTCTTCAAAGTAGTACCTTTGTTAAATGCATCACAAGGTGATAAAGTTTTGAACAAAGAACTCCATGTTCTCTATGTAGCAAGTGTAACAAGGGGTGTATACAGGCATTTTAATAATTGAAATGGATAAGAAAGAATGGGAGACAATAAAATTCAAATATAATTCAAACTAATCTTTTCCTCATTTGGTAGTGTAAGAGGTATCGTTGAATGGATTTCAAGAAGTGAGGTATTAAATGAAAAAATTGGGTCTGCAACGCAGCTTGTAAGTAGCACTTGGCTTCAGGGTGAATATAAAAGTAGACTTGGATTATGAGAAGCAATAATTGTTAAGTCTAATTGATATAGGTGTCTCTGTTATGCAATAGACATGGAGTTTTTTGTTTGAAACTTTATTGGTTTATGATGCATTTAAGGAACGTATCACTTTGTAGACATAGTATTTGCATTTCAAATCTAAATCAAATTAGTTAATTATACCTTATTATATACTTACAGGTGTTGTCAACATTCATCCTATCTATTGGCACCGTTGCCACCTCCTACTTCATCAATTGCTCTTGTTGCAACATATTTGACACGTCCTGCTTCACATAAGCTCCCTCCCACGGCTACTTCTTGCATGAGGTATATGACTCAGCTCTTGGTTTTGTTGCCAATTGTTATTAAGGCTTTTATTTTACTTCCACTTAGGCTGTTTAGTCCTATTTTGTTGATTGTCTAAGTATGTTTTGTAAAGGTTGGAATCCTTAATTGCTATTTGGAGTTTGTTTTCGAAGTTTTTGGTTACTTGCTGCTCTTGAATCATTCTTACTATGAATTTGAGTGAGCGTATTTGAGTGTTTGTGTGTGTGATTTTTGTATATGTACAGCAGGTGGACAGGGGGTCTCGAACTCAGGGGACTGTCGAAGGAAGAAAGGAAGAGGAGAATTGGAAATGCGTTTCGGGTTCTGTTTTTTTTCCCCTTTTGAATTTTGAAACAAATAGATTATTTGTGAGATGTAACTTGGTCTTGTTGTGATTTGTTGCTGTCAAGAGAGAAAAAAAGAAGGGAGAGAAAGAAAAGTTAAGATTACTTGTATATAAGATTGTTTTGATAAAACTAATTAGATTAACTTGGAATAAGTAAGAAGTACTTAGCTTAGGTCTATTGTCTCATTTATCTTCGTTTGTTTTCTTCAATGTCTTGTCATTGTCTTTTATGGCTGAAGAGAGTATATTAGTGTTTGACTTATGTGTTTATTTGAGTGTTTGACTTGTATATTAGTGTGTATATGTGTGTAAATTTATCTGGCTGGTTAATTGATTGATCAAATGCTTATGAATTGCGTGGTTATCAAATAGAGTGATTAAATTGGGAAGTAATTGATCCATTTATTCTTTTCTTTTTATAATAAAGTTTTGGTTGTACTCCAAAATGGTGTATATCTAATGCTCTGTGATCAGTTAATAAAGTTGATGAGTATGCACAGTTTACAATTAATCTTGTGTTTGATGTGGGTTTGGATTCATTTTTTGTGTTTGTAGTGCAGGAATGTTGTGATGGAAGATCAGTATAGTGTGTTGATTAGGCTAGCTAATCAGTTGACTGCTGATGGTTTTTATTGTAGTTACAATAGGAAAAGATTTAAGCCTACCGAGGTATTTCATCTTCTTCTCTGTAGCATTTCTCCGTCTTTAGAATTTTCTTTCTTTTCTTTCAAGTGTTAAATTTGGTGTGGTATGCAAATTAGTTTATTCGGTTGTATTGTCAGGTGGGGTCGTTTCAGGTATCAACCTAATGATATTAGAGCCTTTGGAATGCTAGCTAGGGGTTCTGGAATTACCCCAATGTTCCAAGTCTACCTTCAATGCTCTGTTCCATACAAGCCACTTTTGGAGATATTTGCTTTCAATTTTGTATAATTCAAAATAGCTTGAGCTTGATATGTATTGACATTCCTATTTAGGTTGCAAGAACTATTCTAGAAGACCCTCAGGACAGTACAAAGGTGCACCTGATTTATGCTAATGTTACAAAGAAAGACATTCTGTTGAAGGTAACTTTAAATTGCATTTTTTACCTAACATTCTTTTAAAGTTACTTTAAATTGCATGTTGTAGCACTTGTCCTGTGCATTGTATAGGTTTAACCCATTAATATAAGTCATTCTATTTCACTCTTGCTTGTGCAATTTTGTGCTAGAATTTTGACATAGAGGGACTCTGATGAGTTTCATTTTGATTTTCTCTGTTTCCTGATTTTAATTTCTTATTAAGATAATGAAATGATGGTAAGATTCTTGCATTACATATGTACTTTTTGTCGTGAACCAAAAAAGGAAAAAACGAAAAATGACTTTAATGAACGAGCAACAATTATAATCAACTTATTCCTTTTGGCATTTCTTGCCTGGAATGGTAGGTGGTGGAACTCGTAATTCTCCTTTCAGACACCAATGAAGTTGAATTTGAGAATGGTTCCCCGGAAAGATCAATCACCAATGAAGCTGAATTTGAGAATGGTGCAAGCCTTCTCTCTAATCACGAGAAAGAGGTTGATTCCAAGAATAGTTCAAGCACCAGTAAAGCTGAATCAAGGAATGATACAAGTCCAATGTATAATTACACAATGGAGCTGATTTTAGGAAGAGGTCAAGCATGGATGAAGCTGAATCCAAGGATGATACAATAGGTCAAGGAGTTAATAGCCAATTATTGGCTTTGGACCAACTTGAGTTCTGCAAGTCTTTCTCATATTAAGCTACAATCTCAACCTGAAGTTAGCTTAGTGTGTTCTACCTTGTGACTTTTTGCTTCATCCAGTATCCTATTTATTTTGTTTTTCCTTTTACACAAAAACCGCTTGATTGTGTAGCTTATGTCCTCTTGAAGTTGGATAATGACCAAAGTTGTTATTCCTCAAAACTTATTCTTTTTATTTATAGTACAATTGGATGACCTGGTAGTATGTATGCCTTATTTTTGCAACCATTTACAATTCATCTGCTTGGTTTTGCTCTTTTAAAATAGTGGAATTGCAACGGGAACACCCTTTCGAGCTCACAAATATATCTTTGTCTTTCTGAGTTTTGTAATTTTATTGCATGACTCTTCGCTATAGTTTTCATTACTACAATAATGAACAACATTTGGTAAAATAAATTGTATTACCTAACATTCTTTTTTGGCTTCTGCAGATTTATTGCTGAAAACAGGAGACTGCAAGAATAAGCCCAAAAAAAGATCATGTTTTGGACATATTATTAGGGCATTGCTATTACCAACAAAGCAATAACAATGGCTTCATCATAAGAGTGGAAGCCAGATTACATAGCTAGTAAAAAGTCGTGACGAAAGTCCCAGATGGCGCAAAAGGCAAGACCGAACCAATCAAGGATAGGAGTCTGCTCTCAGTCCAGCTTGAACCAAAATAGTTTATATATGGAGCAACTTACTAATTACTCATTATTAATAATTAATAGATTTTTTCAAATATAATTTGTTGTGGTTTGAGATAGACCTGGAGGAGACTTCTGTGCTGATTGATTTGATCTCACCTTTTCCACCACCTCAGGCTTTTTGGCACGGTTTTTTGCTCGCTATGAGATCTAGCTTCAACCTTTATTATGGAGCCATAGCTATTAGCTCTGTTGATAACGACAGTGTCCTAATTATATGTGCAAGAGATGAAAATTTTGACTTAGTCAAAAATTTTCTCCACCATGTTATTCCATGAAAGTATAAAGAATGCCAAAGAATTTAGCGTGTTGCATCTGAAGATTAGAAGAAAGATTTTCAATATAATCCATTGTTGTATTCCTTATTCTTTTAATAAGATTCTAAAACTCATGACCTTTTAATCAAAAAATAAATCTACCGCTTTGGATTTTTATTCTTATGCAAATTTAACTAAATATTAACCATGATTATAGTACATGTATATCGTACTTATGTTAGTTATGATTTATAAAGCATGAGTAATTACTTGTCCTAGCAAATGGAGTACAAAGATAAAAAAAGTTTAAACAATTTATTTTCAAATATAAAACTAAACATTAGTTAATTTGGCAAATTAGGTCTTAATAATTGTATATGTTATACTACAAAATTGAATGTCAAAATTAAATTCGCGATCTGAGCATTGAAGTCATCCCAAGATATAAACTTGGGATTCTCCTGAGCTCCTCGGTAATTCTAACAATTTCTCGCACAATTTTGCCTTGATCTCTAAGGTCACTCCTTTCAAATTGATTGATAACTTCTTCAAAACTGCAGCATGCTGAAATAAATATTCCACCAATGTGAGCTTATATCCATTCCCCACAATTCCTTCTCCAATTTCGACGAGCTCAAGGCACAATGACAAACACACGGGTAAATTTTCCGGTTCATTCCAATCAAAAGTGTAATCCAAGCTGACCTCGCGCAAAGGCTAGCAAAAGAATACGGAAGAAGTTAAAACCAAGAAAACATTGCAAGCAAATGGATGAAATTGGAACAATTTAGAATTACACAAATAAAAAAAAATTGCAAATTGCAACTACTGGACATACCTTTCTCCAAATGAGAACTCTTAGTTTAGGGGAGACTTGTAGTAAATGAAGCAATGTTCTCCAATCTTCGGGTTTACCGTAAACAGACTCCAACCGGGTCAGGTAACGAAATATCGGTAGATGACGTTGACAATAAACCAAGCCAAGGGCCTTTAAGAAGAGAAGACAATATAGAACAAGATCAGCATCATCAAATGAGAAAACATGTGGACACTAAATTATTGCATATACAGAAATCAGAGCAGAGGACTTACCTTCATTGTAAAGGGGCCTAATACAAGGGACTTAGCATTGTTACTCAGTCCTGCAAGAAGCTTCACAACACGATTAGCGATTGTCTCACCATCAAACTTCTCCCAAGATTTAAGTCCCAATTCAAATTGTGCTGCAGCTATTGATGACAAATTTTCCACTTTGTAATCGGCCACCACCTCACTATGCAAATGAATTTCCATGAGATTCGGAGCATTGATCACGATTTTGCAGTTTGCGTCATTTTTCCAGAACAGAAACCTCAGTCTTTTCAAACCAGGGGCAGAAAAGTTGAACTCAGAATTGTCCTCAACAGAATACGACTAAAGGCTTAAATCCTCCAAGACAGGACAACTATGAAGAAACTTCTCCACCAAGTTGCTGGAAACACTAAACACTTGAAGATGGAGGGTTGCTAGGCTCGGGAGAAGCCAAGAATTAGAGATTTCATGCTCGTTCAGAGGGGCTCTGAGTCTCAGAACTTTCAAACTTTTGCAAGAAAAAACGCACGAAAAAGGAACCTTCATAAGGCTAAGTTGAAGGTTGTAAACGTTACGCTTGATTGCTTCGTTGATCCAGGCTTCAGCTTGGTTCAATTCCACCCTACGACTATTCAAATAGAATCTCTCGATTTGTCTGGAGCCACAATGAAGGAGAACTGTATCTACGAAGTCGTGAAACGAGCTTTTACTTTCAATGATAGGCTGATGAGACTCCATTGGATAATTGTAATCGTAGAATGAAAGACGAGTAACATCAGTCCACAGAAATCTCCATCTTTTGGAGAGAACGCTGGTTGCAACTGCGCCTCTTGTGGGCAGAAACGAAAGGATCTGACCAATTATCTCATCTGGCAACCCGCTTATTCGATCTTCACCATCCTTATAATTAAACCCCATTGCAGACTTTGCACTGCCCGCTTTATATACCATTAGTCTTCTCATTCTTGGATATAATTTCTGCAAGCTGCCGACTTGATGTGTCGCCGAGGTTTGCCTCTTCAAAGTTATGGAGTTTAGAAGAGTTTGGAATTGAGATTGTGTTTGGTTATTCACGTCTGTGGCCTCTGTCCTTGTATAGGAAAAGCTCAAAACCTTGCCTTGCGGGCCAACGCTTAATTCCTTGCCTTGTGGGGCAAGGTTTATTTTCAATCTTCAATTTTTTTTTTCTTTCCTTATTTTTTTTGGCAAGACTTTCCTTTTCTTTACTCTTTTTCTTTTCTTTCAAGTCTTCTTTTTATTTCTCCCGTCTCCTTCTTTGCTTTGACTTTACAAATCTGCTTTTAGGAAATTTTTCTTTCCAATTAAATAATATCCCTTTATAAATTAAAATAAATCACTAATCCCATGACATACAAGAAAATCTCAAATTAATTAAAAACTTTTCAACACCAGAAATATTAATAAATTAGCATCAAATTAAATCCTGCAAAGCCCAATTTAATTAAAGATCAGTATCCAAATTGAATTAGCAATCTATGATTTTTGAACAAATCCATAATCAGGGCATTTTGTACCCTTGTGGTTTGGCGTCACATAAATTCATTCCCAACTTGTTGGTTTATTATCACCTGACAACAATATTAGTCACCGATAATTAGATTATACAACAATAGAACAAACGTAAATTTTCAGTTAACGTCAGGGCCATTGTGATAATCATCCTTCTGGTTCCTCTCGTAAGTAATGGTCAACGTATACAACCGTTCAATGACGTCAGTTGAGCCAATATGTTTACGTGGAACATTGTCCTAAACGAGCATAATTTCCACTTGCAACTAATCGGAGCTTTACTCCTCGAACATTAAAAAATATACCTCCCAAGTGGACTGCTATCACAGGGTGACAAATGGTTATATCCCTAGGTGTCTTGTTGCGGAACTTCTAATAAGATAGACACGTCCTACACTTGGTCCTAACATGTGTCTCAATGCAATTGAGTGCTTCGCCTATTCTTGTCGTTTCATGCTTGTTGCACGAGTCCAGCTGTGTCACAACTACTCTTAAATTCAATTTGCACCAAATCCATTCATTAACAATCTTAAAGCATAATTTAGGTTTAACTAATTAAAGGTGTCACACTTGCAAACCAACAATTGATTCTCTCCTAATAACCTAGTCGTTTGGAAGAAATTAGCAGGTGCAAAGAGATTATTTATTACTCAAGTTTTCTTGATAACAACAATGGTCCTGGATAACAAGATATGGGCCCCTATTGGATTCAGGAGTGGGAGCAAATTCTCGAACCAGTCCAGATTATAAACAATTCACTCAGAGCCTGCATCAACAAGTTATTCATGGAAGCTGCTATTTATCACATTTGGCGGGAGCGCAATAGAAGAATTCATAGCCAGGAGAGTCCGAGGAATGAAGACCAACTCTTTAAGCTGATTGTTGCAGAAATTAGAATGGAAGCTGCGTCTTTTTTTGTGAAGATAGGAACAGAAGATCTAATGACATTTTGTATGGAAGATGGGACATTGTAGCTAACTTGACTGATCTGGAGTATTTTTTGTAAATTGGGTGTAAATTCATTTTCTACTAATGAAAGTTCATTGCTGGTTTAGCCAAATAAAAAATAAAAAAACAATGGTGCTGGATAACAGAATAGAACATTATATTATAGGTAGGCCAACAAAATAATCAGAGTTTTAAGAGTCTTACCAGGAGCTAATTGCTTTTGCAGTAGAGCAGAGCCCAAGGTATTGCCAGGAAAATCTCAGAACTCGAGGGACTGAGGTGCATGAAACAATAGGGTAGTTTGATATGCAGATTCATAAACAAACTGAAGGTAAGAAACCAATGGCACTGTTAAGCTTACATAGAAATTGGTTGTGGAAACAACTACTTTAGACCAAATAACTGTTTGATCCTATGTTTTTATATGCAATAGCATATCACTGTTTCGACATAGGCATTAGGTCATACGGACCAAATTGTTTCAGCAATCAATCGGACATTAAATCCAGCACTCGGATAACTTATTACAATCGCATAGAATGAATTAACTGATCATTCCAAAAGACCATCAGCTTAATCATGGGATTGAGATGGATATATAATGAATTAATTGACAATGGACAAATGACAAGCATGCTCAAAAGGAAGATGAAGTTAGATACGTTTAGGAAGACAAGAAGTAAAAGCTTTGAGAGAACGTCATCCCAAGAGATGAATTTGGCATGTTTTCAAGATCCTTGAAAACTCCAAGAGATTGACACGACTGATTCTCAACTTCTTCAGAATTGCAGCATGTATTAGGGGAAAAAGAGTCTAAGGTAAAAAAGAGGAAATAAAGTAAAATGAATTGTAGAGATCCGAGGGAGCTGTAGAGATAGCTGATGGTAAAAATGATTTTGTTGACGAGGTAGGATGCTTATAGAATTGATGAATTTTCGGTTTTCATTTTACTTTTTGAGGTTACCTTTTATGTAATTGTTTGTCATCCAAATATAAGCAAGCAGTTTAGTAGGCATAAATTTGTAAATTCAATCTCTTGCGCAAAAATTTTGGATAATGTTAACGAAATTCGACCTCAGATTTTCAAATTTTTTAAAAGGTGCTTCAAAATGTAAATAATTAAAATTTTCAATGAATTTCAAAAAAAAAAAATTCATATAACTTATTTATTCCAAACAGCCCGTAAATTTTGAACAAATCCATAATCAAAGGCATTTTGTACCCTTGTGGTTTGGTGTCACGTAAATTCTCTCCATTTAATGATTTATTGTCACTCGACAAGAATATTAGGCACTCGTGATTAGAATGCACAGCAAGAGAACAAATGTAAAATTTTCAATTTTTTTTTCTTTTCAGTCAAATAAAGTTTCGATTAAACATCATGCGTTTTTGATAATCATCCTTCTGGTTCCTTCTGTAAGTAATGATCAAAGCATGTAACCTTTCAACGAGTCCAATTAAGCAAATTTATTTACTTGGAACATTGTATTAGATCGAGCATAGTTGAATTTTACAACTAATAGGAGCCTTTACCTGTTCATGCACTCCCAAGTGGATTACTGTTACGGGGTTGACAAGTAGTCGTACCCAGACATCTTGCTGCAAGGTTTCTAGCCACATGAGATGCATCTGTTACTTGGTAATAACATATAATGTCCATACAAGCGAGTACTTACAAATATTCCTGGTTGTCAATCTTATACAGAGGACTACAAAGAAAACATTAAGAAAACCAATGCAAGTCTTGCTGCCTGTGAAGTACAAGTAAAATATTGAGATGACATGAAATTCGGTTAAGCAACACATAAACATAAATGGGAACTTCTAAACGAACCATGTTCTACGCTTAATTGCCTATAGATCACTTAAAGCCTACAAAGAGGGAGAAGAAATACAATAAAAATCCATCATCCTATCGCTCAGGGTCTGTTAACCTATAATTGAAACCCTAAGCCATGGAAGCAATCTACTTTGGTTCTTCATGAAGAAATCTCCATTTCGATAACAAATACAATCCCATCTTGACCGTTGTCAACAACGCACCATGCTTGGTAGGATCAAATAAAAATGTCTCCCATGAAATGCAGGCAAGAAATTAAAGGACTCAACCTTGGAATCACAGTTTAATGCAGTCAAAGAAGGCGCAGTTTACCCGTTACTGAATCTAGTGATGATCTTTCTCCTGCTCAACCAAAGGAAGATTTGCACTAAAAAATGTCAGAGATATGTAGTAATTGTGAATAACAGGCAGTTCAAAACCTGCCACAGAAAGGTGCAAGAAATTTATCCTGCCACCAATTAACCAACCCTCCCCCCCCCCCCCCCCAAAAAAAAAAAGAAAAAGAAAGAAACAAATAAATAGTGAAAAAAAAGGACACATAAAGTTTACGTTGTTAGGAAATAAGTGGCATCAATTGCTCTCCACATATGAGATGACCAAGACTAAAGCCAAATAGATAAAAACAATGACCAAGAATTCATTTCCAACTGAACGATTAGTTTAGTCTGTCCCTGAAAATTGACTTTGTTAACTGACAAAAACTGGAATATTTAATATTCTTCAGAGTAAGCCACTATGGTATCTCTTCCATAGAACATTTACTGGAGAATGCAAATATAGTTGATGTCTGTTTGCAGGAGAAACAAACACCAACTCATTTCTGATTTTCAGCTGACGAAAACCACCTCGCACGTCAGGCATATATCTTAACTTTTAGATAAAGGGTTTATGACTCTGTAACTTTATTTTGAGCATATAACTCATTGTTAAATCTTTAATGTTCTACTCTTTAGCCTAGATTCAAAGCGCAGCATGAAATAATGGTATGTTACTAAGAAGTCATATTGTTTACTCTAAGTACATTTCAGATACAAGTACAGTGAGATGACTCAAGACTGCATTCCCATAAGGTCGTACATGTTTTGGAGTGTAAAAAGTTCGTAGTTCAGCAAAGGACCTCTGACCCACATAATTAGCTAGATATCCTTAATGTTTTATCTGTTATCCTAGTCATCTTTAAAGGCCAATGTCCATAGCAAAACTCTGCCTATTTTCTTACCCTAGAGAACTTGTGCAGAGGGAAGTTTTGTTAAGAAACAATCTAGAATTGAAAGAGCTAGTTTTGGGCAATATATGGTACCATGAAAGCAATAAAATAATTCAATTATCAAAATAATATTCAACTTCCTATCACAAACTAACGTAAGATTCATAGTGATCACGTTTGAGTATAGACGTAGTTCAAGTAGGTATAGATACACATATATGGCCATGCCTCCTTTTCTGTGCCCGTGAGCTCAAGAGCGTTTCTTAAGGTTCACCTTTTAATGAGCACAAGCCCTCTAATCTATGCCAATGTTTCTCAGCTAAAACCTGAGCAAGTGATACGCCTTCTAAATTTGATCCCAAACCAGTTGCATGAAACACAAAGAATATGCAAAACAGCATAAGTTGTCAACCTATTCATATTGCATTAACCATCTTTGGTTAACGTACTCATGTTGCACGTAGCTGGATCCATGTCAAGGATAATAAAAGGTATAGAATGAAACAGACAGCCATTACATAATAAAGCATACAAGAAAGACAAATTGCATGACAATACAATTACAAAAGATCTATTATATCAAAAAGCATAACAGGGAAGAGCATACCAGGTCCAATGGCAAGAACAGTCTTTGATCCAGCTGAGACCTGTAAAGGATGGAAGGGGACAAGAATGTAAGTATGAATTCAAGACCATTATATGCTGGGTGAAAAATACTTTTCAGAAGCCTAGGGATAATTGAATGACTATATCAAGATATATGAGTTGAATTTGCTAGTTACTATTACTTAGTTATTGTGGACTAAGGGAACATGAATAAGTTAAAAACGGAGATGGATGAGAGACAGACAGTAAGGGAAATGTACTCTAATTCCTTGTATTTAATACACTCCTCAATAACAAAATCACTCCTTTTATATGGTAGGTCTTAGAGCAATGATAAAACAACTTGCACCTTTAAGGCTGTATATCTAAAGGCTTCAGATTGTTAATGAATGTTTCGAAGATGTTGTGATAAGCATCCATAATCTACCATGAATCAAGGAAAGATACCTGCGTACGTCCTGCATCAGCAACAACAAAGGTCGGGAGGCCAATGCTTTCAGCTGCTTCCTTCAGTTTATTCCTGATGGGTAGTATGCACCATAGCCACAGAAGTAATTTAAGGACTCTGCAATGACAAATGCACAAAAAGAACACATCTATGATAGTACTACCATTATGAAATGACCTGCTTACATTTCTTGTTGATTCTTGCATGTAACAACTATTTTAGCTTGCCCACATAGCTCCCATTGCCTTAAAAGAGATCGATGGCTGCATTTAGATAGGAATTGTTATATTGTAAAAGGATCCTGCTTCATGAATTTTATCAGAAGTTATTCAATTCTAATTAAATAAGTGATACAGTGGCAGACGGTACAAGCCCGCATACAAAAAGAATTTACAAAGTGGGTAAGTCAAGACCCGTATCTAGAAAGAAAAATTTTAGAAACCACGAAGCGGAGGACAGCCTAGAAGGCAAACAATCAACATTTATTATACTTTTCCAAGGAAGCGACTCCATTTTCCAACTTGAATTGGTCAAAGTATGTTGGATTCCTCACTTTTTTGGAGGATTCGATTCGTTGGGAAGAGGTTCATCGCTGACTGATATAGCTGGTCATCATTTATCTATTGCATTTCTTTTCTTGATGGTTGATGCATAGGATCAACAAGGATATTAAAGGTCTACTTACAGGTCTAGCCCATGAAGGCCAACATGAGATCATAACACCATCATCATGCTCAATTGCCCACATAGAAGAGAGACTATACGAAAATACCAGCAGGGAGCAAGCCACTCGTTCTTATAATCAGATTACACCATATAAGCTACCACAAAATTCATCTAGCTGAACCCAACATAAGGTCTTAGTGTGGTACATTACAACATATCATTATAGCTTGAGGTCAAAATTTGAAGAGACTCATAATCTAACATGCACAAATATTCTTGGTACATCTCCAAAGAAGACCTTCCCAATAGATGTTTTAGGCATATCCAGATGGCACCATAGACGTTCATTAGTGGTAAAGCTCCACTTCATGGGGAAATGTAATAGGAGAATATTGTCTCTTACAAGGATTCCATGAGACATATGACATTGAAGAACTTATCACCATTCTTGTGTTTAAATTGGCAGGTTATTCTGCAGGTACCATCTGTGTTGCTCAAGGTACAAAGCTATTTGCAAAAAGTTGGGTAGAAAGTAACTGATTTCTGCATTGATTCTCTAGATTTATGTATTCAAATTAAAAGCAGCAGACAACTAGATAATTACTGCTCTCCTGAAAAAGATGAAGTCACAGAGACACAGACTAATCTGGATATCAATCTCTCTAAAACAACCATTATTGTCTTTATTACAGTAAAGGTACACACTTATTAGACAAAAGAATGTTCCTTTGACATGCTAGACTATTGATCTTCAGCTGAATATAAAGAAATCTAACACGAGCAGATGTCAATCAGAAAACTGTTACCTTTGCATAAGTTCTGAATACATTCTGGTAGCAGCATCTGCGAGAAACTCAAGGAAGCAATTTAGTGCCCCAAAACAGACATCAAAGTAATATTGAAGGCAAAAGGTTATTATGTATTTAGAATCTCACGGGCACACTGAGATGCAATCTTCCCTGTCCCCATTTTCAGATCTTGTCTAACTACCAAAACCTGCCAGCAAGTGCCCTGTTTATATTAGTATTTCTACAACATTATTTCACAGTTCAACATTAAATTAGTCACACCGCTACTTTGATATTCTCTATAATCTGCTTCGAGAACCGAGATAAGGGGAAGTGATAAGCTATTCTCACTATATTTACATTTTCACCAGTGAAAGCATTTAATTAGAAAAAAGAAAAGATGATGACAATGCCAGACAATAGTAATATAAAGGACAACGCTGAACTCACTCTTATATAATCCAAGTACCAGATAAAAGAAACAAAAAGGAAAATCCTTGGACTTGATAAATTGAGATCCTAAAGTAATGCTTGCTTTCCAAACCCATCGTATGTTCTTCTTAATTGTCAAGCAGGACAAACTGCTGCTGATTATCTATGTCATCTTTTCATAATTTAAAGATTTGAAGTCTCTAACAAGAAAGTTAATATCACTAAAGCATACTTAAGCCTGCTCAATCTTCTAAGTTACCCAAACCTTAAATCCAACTACACTCATCAAGAAAAGTATCGTTGCAACGACTCCATGAAAACCTAATGATAACTACATCATACTATGGGGCCTTGAGCTACAAAGTTGGTCCGTGTGCTTTGAAATAGTTGCATGACTAACAAACCAACATTTCGTGAGACGGCTATGCAAAAGAAGTGCTAGACTTAAGCTATATCAACAAAAATAAGGAAAATGTAAAACGGCAGAAATCATACCCAGGATAACAAACAAGAAAAAGGAAAACAGACCACCTCATATGACATGACCCATCCAAACACCTAATTTCTTTAGAATTCAGTGTAAATGGCTCGACACGACGACACCTCATGTGGTTCGCTAAAACTGAAGATTATCCTTCAGTAATCACATTTTTAGTGCTAAAGTTTCATATAGAATGTTGCATATCATTAACACAAAAATGTCAAAGCTAAAATACATAAAAAAAAAAAATGAACCCACAAAAATACATTGAAACACACAGAAAGAAAGAAACAAGACAAAGCTAAAATGCATGAAAAATTCTCGAAGTTAAGAGCTTTAACTCAAGATTCAATTGGAAAAAGGAGGGGGGGGGGGTGGGATACCATTTTGAGGTCTTTATCATTATTACTTGATGAGGCCAGTCTTGGTTGCTGTTGATTTTTGCTTCTAATGAAATTAGCGTTGGTGGGTCTGGAAACGTCAAAAATAAAACCCAAAATGAAACCAATTACAAGTCCTGGGATGAAATTCTCTGCCCTGAAACTTGCTCCTAACCATTCTCTTTCTTGTTTCTTCTGTTGCCATAAGTAAGAAAGCATTAGTTCAATTATACTAAGTAAGTAGCTGGGTTAATAGTTAAAATGATTAAAGGGGGTCTCTTTTTTTCTTTTTTACCTTGTTTAATTGATGAGAAGAGTTTTTGGATGAAGCAAACATGTGGGATTTTGAAAGAACGGAAAGGTGCGTGTGTATGTGTGTTATTGAGGATATGCTGCAGTCGGATTAGCAAAGCCTTTGACCTGCAATACGGCGACGTTTTACGGTTATCTGATTGTTGCTCTTGTTGTGGTTTCTCTCTTTCGTTTTCTTTTCTTTTCTTTTCTTTTCTTGTTTTCTGGTTGAAAATGATGTTTCTCATTGGCATAATTGCTTGAATTACAATTTACAAAAAGTCAGTTAACCCAAACTAGTGGGACAGAAATCTTATCTAAGAATGTTATTTTTGGAGAAGGGATATTCGAGAATTAGTCCATGACTATTTTCTTATGGCTATATTTGTAGCAATTCAATTGATACTCCTATTAAAGCCTCTACCCAAGTCTGTAGAAACTTGTCTCTAAATCAAGTTTGTACAAGCTCTTGTTAATACAGTAAATTAATAAACTTACATCCCCTCTATAAGTTTAAGAAGATGAGGCGGTAATCTAATATCTCTATCAATATAATATAATAAATTAATAAATCAACATTCTTTGTACAAGTTTAAAATTTTTTATGAAATAGTAACCTAATAACTCTATCAATATGCTCGTTCACCAGATATTGACTGTGCCTCTTATTTCTCCAGGTAAAGAAACAACCCTTAGCCCCAACGTCCATAAGTTCATTATCTTCCAAAAAATTTTGGAAAGCACAGATGTGGGAATTTGCTGATGCCTAGTTTTTTGTCCATTACAACTAGTATCACTAAAGTCGCCAACAACTGCCTACGGCCCATCCTTCTCAATACCCAAATTAGCTTTCTGTTTATACGTGTGTTAAAGCTCTTTAAAATTAGGATTTTCATACAACAGTCCAAATAACATTTTTTATAAATAATTGGGACTATTTATCAAATTTGCCTCTCTTAAGTTTAAGAGACTAACAATCGAGTTTCTAGTTTCCATTGTTTGGACTTGGAAATGTTACAAAAAATGTGAAGCATAAGATAATACAGTCGACAAGGAGCCTATTTGAATCTTTCCACCATCGAAATGGATATGTTATTACTCCCACAAGATGCCTGTTTCCACTTTCAAGTTTCAACCTTTTCCCAACTTCTAAGTAAACTGACAAGATAAAACAATACGCTATATTAATGTGGAGTAGTGGATGAAGTATATCAATTTTTCTTACTTAATATTTCATTTTAACTTTTCAAAATTATATCTCAATCATTCATTTTATTAAAATTATCTAACATCATATCTCAATCATTTATTATAATTTATCCATATAAAGATCAGAAAAACAATTTACAATTAAAAAGAGTGGAACAAACAAATGAGATGTGAGGTTGAAAACCACAAGAACATTTCTATAATTTCTATTTAGTCATTGCTAAAGTCACACGACTTAGCACTCATGTATGAATAATTTTGGGTAAATTATCATGAATCCCCTATAATCGTCTAAAAGTATATTGAACCTCTTGGTATAAAAATCTCTTGTAATTCCTTAGTGGTCACTAAAAATAAACATATGCCCTCCCTCCATCTAAAAAATTATTTTTTTTACATATTATTATTAATTGAAAATAAGCACACACCTGAGGTTCTTTAAAAGTGCATTGACCCCCTTTAGTACCAAAATCAATTTGTTATTTGTGCTTATTTTCAAGTGACTATGAGAAGATTTAGAATAATAAGGAATTTTTGTACTACAAAGATATTGTACTTTTAAAGGACCACATAGTATTTTATAAAAATTCACCCAATAATTTTTAACATACAAATCAAAGTTATTATTATTATTTTTTTTGCACAAAAGTACTTTAAAAGTACACATATTTTCAAAATTTATAATCTTAATCTAAAACTAAAAATGATTTTGTTCTTTAGGTAAATGAGTGTCCTAGCCCTATAGTTTATATAAGTAAATCGGGTTTTTTTACTTATAGACCCCTTGTATTTAGGCCTAATTACACTGCTAATCCCTAAATTTACGAAACTACAATTGAGACCTCTTGTATTTTTTCAAAAGTTACACATTTACCCTTTGTCAATTTTTTCGTTAATTTATTAACGGATTTTGTAAAATATCTATTTGACCCTTATCTTATTCAATAAAATGTCTATTAGCCTTTGTTATAATTAAAAACAAAAAAATTAAAAGTTAAATTAAAAAAAAAGAAAAATACATATCCCCCTTTCCTATGCCCGCCACCCCCCACCACTCCGAACCCCCGGTGCTGCCACCCCTACCATCCCCAATCCTGTAGTCCCACCACCCAAACCCCTAGCAAAGGAGAAGAAGACGACAATGATGATGACGATGATGAAGGGGGTGAAGAAGAAGATGATGATGATGAAGGGCGTGGGGTGGGTGGTGATTTTAATTTTAATTTTAATTTTTTGAAATATGATGGAAAAAAACATAGGGGTGTGCAATTAAGGGTGAAAAATAAAAACTAGTTGCATTTTTTGCGCATGTCAGACACTTGCCGTCAAAATGGACAGAAATTGTGAAACAAATACCACACATGTAACTTTTGAAAAAACACTGGGGGTTTCAATAGTAATTTTATAAATTTAAAGACTAATAATATATTTATACCTAAATACAGGTAATTTATAAGGAAAGAACCCTAAGTAAATCCATCTATGTTAGAAAGTTAGAATAAGACACGAAAAAATATTTGCACTTGTCGTACTGGTTACGTCTTAGATTCCATTTTTGATTCCTGGCACCATGGCTCCATTTCCACTTTCCCCTGTAGTTTATTCACAAATTTGTGGTCATCACAATTACGGTTAACTCGTGATGCAAGTATCAGCAAAATTAAGGTTGCGTAATTGGTTTGCAAACTATTTTCTAGTTTTTATTTTCTGTTTTTAATTTTTAAAAATGGTTTTTATTTTTTATTTTATAAAATTTAGAAAACATGTTTGGTTGAAAAAATACAAATTTGTCATCTAGAAAATAAAAATTAGGAAAATAGACACTCAAAATATTTTTCTTTTTTATGTTTATTTACAGAATTACTACCTTATTTTTTAAAAATTTTTGAAAAATATTTATACAAAATTATCACCTTATTGTCTAAATTTTTTACCGAATAACTGTATTTACAAAATTATCACCTTGTTCTCAAAGTTTTTTTTTTAGAGAAAACTGAAAATAATTTTTTTTTATGTTTTATAATTTCCTCGAAAACTATTTTTAATTTTCTAAAAATGGAAACAAAAATAAATTAATCAAATAAGTTTTTCTATCTTAATTTTCATTTTATAATATATATATATATAAAAGACAAACTAAACGCGCGCTAAAATTTTTGATTTGTTAAATATAACATGAATGCAAATTTCATTGCCTACAACAAACGTGCCTTGAGGACAACCATTGTGTAGGATCATGTGTGACCAAGTCAACGTTTACTTGTGGTTTCACCCTTACACAATCCCTCACGTGTCCCTCAAAACTGTCCAAAGAATCTTATCCACATTCCTACAAAACACGCCCATCACCAGGAATCTAATAACTATTGCCTTCTGAGTTAGCCTAACTGTCATAACCTCCTGCCTGCTTTTCCCAAAAATGGAATCTGTTGCCTCCAGCTCCTCTCGACCAGAGCCCCGGTCTCACCGCCGATTCAGGCCGACACAACCCCTCGCGGACCGCGTAATCCGGGCGCTACGCCACCGGCTCCTCCTTCTCCACCGGTCAGACTCGATGTTCTTCGTATTGGGTGCCACTGGGAATGTCTACACTGTCAACTTATCAAACACCTTATCATGTTCCTGCCCTGATCGCACCATACCCTGCAAGCATATCCTGTTCGTGTTGATCCGCGTTCTTGGCGTCTCCCTCGACAATTCATGCCTCTGGAGGAGGACCCTCCGGCCGTGCCAACTCAGCCGCCTGCTCGCCTTGCCTACATCGACGGAAGCATTAGCCGGGGCTAGCGTCCGCGAAAGATTTCATCGGCTGTTTTTCCAGGCAAGGCCTAATAATTCGACACCATCGGTTGAGATAGAAGATGGAAGCAACTGTCCAGTGTGTTTAGAGGAGCTGCAAAAGGGGGAAAGAATTGTGGCCTGTGGAACATGTAGAAATCCAATACATGAGGAGTGTTTAATGGCCTGGAAAAGGAGCAGCAGAAGAAGATCGGTTAGTTGTGTGCTTTGTAGGGCAAGGTGGAGAGATACTACAAATCAGGAGAGGTATTTGAATCTTTCAGCTTACATTAGTGAAGATGACATGGTTGCAGAGGTTGATGCTCGCTGCAGTGATTAGCACGCAATTGGAAGATTTAGAGGAATTAAATTAGGATGGATTCTTTGTAAATATTTGTGCAATAAGTTTGAAAAGAAGGTAAAAATTTGCCTTACGCTTGATTTCCATGTATAAAAGGCATATGTCTAAACTACATGACAAAATTTGCTCTTGGTCTAATGTAACAATTTGACATAGATTTACGCTAACGACATGGAAATGCTATTTTTACTTGTCGAGTTATTCTTTTTGGGCTACAAGAGAAGCTGAATCTGATTACGTGAAATTTTCTTTTAGACGAAGTCTTGCCCTTTTGATCTTTTGGTAAAGAGGATTAACAATTGTGCTAAGATAATCTCAATGATCGAATTTCCAATAGATTTATCAAGCTCCTAATTTGCCAACTAGTCTCCGTACCTGCTTGCTTTTCGATAAAACTTTATTCAATGGTGAATTCCCAACAATAATCTATTTTATAAAATTGAAGTTTCTTTTTCACACTAGAAAATTCAAAGTTCAGATAAACGCATAATCGAAATGTTTCTTGTTTTTTAATTCGAACCCACAATTGGACCGACGATCTTACTTCAAAAGCAATATACACATCATATAGCCCAATTACAGTAGCTCCAAAATCATTGGATACAAGATGATAGATCTGAGGGAACATTGCTGGTCCATTGAGGAAGAAGATATCCTAATTGAGCAATGAAGGGTATTCCTAAGCTGCCACTCTGTTAGCTTCTCGAGAAAACAATGTCTAAAAACACGACCATATTGGAAAACAGGGGAAAAATTGACGACAACCTCCAATCACATGATCATGAGAACATGAAGTTGAAGCATTACATTTACTACAACACTTGAAAACAGAGAGGGGGAGAAAAAACAAAAAAAAGTTTGAATCCAGAGAATCGTACTTGTTGGGAGAGCTTCTTCTTTCACTCTTCTCGGCCGGTCGTGACTTGGGCAATATCCTATCTCAAGAAGAAAGAAAGAAAAGAAAAAACTCTTCTGATCTCTGTCTACGCTTTAGTCCAGTCTTCTCCCTTATTGACAGACTGCTGAACAAAATCATAGACCTTGTGAGAGTCTGGGAGAGACTTGGCCACACTCTCTCTCTGCATGCACCTCTTAGCCCATGCAACAAACTTTGGGCATTCAGTTTCTGTACTAAATTTCCCAAAGGTCTCGAATGCGTAAAACCAACTGTAGAATCCAATTAAAGCAACGTCCACAAAACCAAATGCTTCTCCTCCAAAGTAAGGCTTGTCTGCAAGTGCCCCCTCCAATGTCTTGATGTAATCTATCAACTCTTTCTTACCCGCTTCTGGCTCTTGCCATGTTTTACGCCCTAAACCATATAGCTGCCATCACCCATTGATAAATTTTCTTTTAATCGAAAAATGCTTCTGATGGACTAATTTTTCTGTAAAATGAGAAAACATTTAAAGACAAACTTAAAAAAATTTCACCTTACAATGAATCTTGGACAGAAACTTTCCATTTCTAAAAGGCATGTCTCAAAAACATTCAAGATGGAATTTTCCATCTCCAAATCTAAAATTTTCGTCTTAAATTTTCCTTCTCAAATCTGATAGTTTCTAGCAGTGGTTTGCAAGAAAACATTTTCCGACAATCAAACGGAACCACAGTGCACACATTTTACTAATAAGGAGGCTTAATTAGGAGTTAAATTACCTTCTTGTCAATGTAGTCAACCCAGAACCCAGCTTGAGCTCTCTCGTAAGGATCAGAGGAAAGCAATGGAGCTTTGTCTTTCCACACCTCATCGATGTATTGCACAGCAATGCTGGACTCACAAACTGGCTTCCCATTATGAATCAGAACTGGGATTGTCTTATGAATTGGATTCATCTTCAAAAGCAGTTGGCTTTTGTTCATCAAATCCTCTTCTTTGTGCTCATACTTGATTCCCTTCTCTGCTAATGCAATTCGTACTCGTGTGCCGAACATGCTAGGCCAAGAGTCTAATAGTATCACTCCACCATCCGCCATTGTTATGCTACTAGAACAACAAAGTTAACTAATGCTCACTTCATATCGAAAATGAAATAATGATATATAGAATATATGTATGCATACGATATGCAATGAATTATGAAGTTGAATACGTATGGACAAAGATTTGAGGTTGTCACGCCCCGTGACGTGTTCAACGTGCGGCATGCATGCCTCGTTGACGTGTTCTCTTTGGCACAGTCGCTGGAGGCTTCGAGGATGTAGGAACCGAGGTCCGAAATAATTTAAGCATTTAATATTTCGTAGAAATAATTTTGAATTAAATAACAGACTTAAATTTTGATAAAATAATTAATAAAAGGAGGTCATCATATTTATTCTAATGGAAAAAATTTTAAACATTGAATATTGAAATGCATAGTCATAATTTATAATTGATCGTGAAGATTTTTATATTTTGGAGATGTCATATGATCGTTTCATTATTGATATTATTAAAAACCTGTTTTGACATGAGTAATTAAGCAATTATTTATAAATTGATCTCTTATGTTGTTACCCAAATCACTATTCATTATAAGTTTTACAATTCAAAATAGCTCTTTATGGTCGCAATTGTAACTAATAAGATCAAATCTAAATTCGTAAACAAATAAACTAATATCACTAGAAAAAATACAGGCTAATCTAGTAATTACGCTTATTTTGACTTATAATTATATTTACAAGTATAACAAATATTGTTTAGTTACGTTTTATCAAAGCATAATCAAAACCAATATAACCAATTTCAATTAAGCATAACTAACTATTATTATGCTTGGAAGCTTAATCAAATGTTTTTACGTGTGTAAACGTGACTAAGCATAATTATTTTATTTAACACCTTTTATTTTTATGATCTACGTACACCTATTATTTATATTTAAATTTGTTATTTATATTTGAATTTTATATATACACCTTTATACAAATTACAATATCAAATTACTCTAACATTGCATTCAAACATATCAACATAGAATGTATATTCAATTTATTCAAAAGTAACAAAATACTTAACGCATTTCAAAGTGATTCTAATACAAAGGTATAAATTTTAGATCAACATTGTCTTAAGCAAAAAGTAATAGCTCTTCCCTTAAAGAAAAGACAATGATATACTAACGTGAATTTCAACATGACACTTGTAATTTTTCTCTCAATCACATACAGCACTTCCACTTGGTGTTAAGATATGTTGAACATTACCACTTGTGCTATTTAGAACCTGAAAAGATTAACTAGAATAAGTTGTTAAGCACCTAATATCAATTGAGAAGTCAACTATAAAAAAAAAAAAAATTGAGGAGACAAAAATTCAACAACATATAACAACACGCAACACCATATTTTCATGCTTTATGCTTGTCATTTAAACAAATTTTCTTTTTTTTTTTCATACTTCAAACATGTCAAATCAAATACTTTCATCTACAAGAGTAGTTTCATCTACAGTACTACATAGTTCCATTGAAAATACCAAACACATTTAAACTTATTTCACAACTTAAAAAATTTGATCCACAAGAGTAGTTTCATTTACAATAATACACACTTTCATTGAAAATAACAAGCACCGTGAAAACATCTATTCACAACATCAAAAAATATCATCCACAATACTACGTACTTTCATTAAAAATACAAAATATCACAAAAGCAACAAGTATGATCTTTAAATTACAAATAAGGTTTTGAAACAAACCTATGTAAAGCACACCACCATTGTGAGCACAGGTTCCAAAAAATATAGGTAGAAGTAGTACTGTATAATTGAAGTTCGGACAAGAAATGAGAGACAGTTTGCCCTTATTGCTCCATCATTTGTTTTTGTCGCTCTATCAACTTATGGGATTCACCAAGCATGTTTTCAAGCTTTTTACATTTTTATGCTAGAATTATCACTTCTTAACCTTTAATTTGTCGCTCTCATTAATTTAACCTCAATGCCTTTTACTTTTGGTTTTTAACTTCTATGCCATATCCACGTGCACGTCTTGACTTGTCATCACTTAGACACTCATTCCAAGCCTTGCTCTCTGCATCATCTTGGCAAATATATATTCCACTTACCATATACTTTTCTATCTTTTTTTTAGCTTAATTCTTCATTACACAATATTTGTTAAGATAGAATAATCAACCTAAATATAAAGTATACAATTAATTAAAATGATCTAAAAAATAAATACCAAAAACTCTTGTGGTAATTTTTCCCACATATGTGCCATCTCTTTTTTTATAAGTTAGTTGAAAGAGCTCAACATGTTCGACCTTCCATTTATTCTTTTTTCCTATCATAAATTGAGAAACAAGTTCAAAAGACCAATAAATTGAAATTCATAAATTCAGCAAGAAGTAAAAAAAAAAAAAATGTACGTATTCATTATGAACTTGTACAAATCTCTTACAATCAGTTGTGTACATATTAGTCTTCTCTGCATTGCTTTTTCCCCATTCAGCAAAAGTTTCTACAAGCATAACAAATATTACGAAACTTATTGAAACAACAAAGTGAGAGAAAATTCTCAATTTGAAAATTCTCAATTTACCTTCAATTTTGTTACAATATCTTAAACTTATCTAATTTGAGATAAATCTTAAATTTCAACCACTAGAGATTAGTAAAACTTTTTAGAAGTATCAAGTTGTCAAACCTTTCCTTATCTCCCTATGTTGCTCTAATTGTTGTTTCAATTCTACACTATGTATACTACTATCTTCCAAAGTCACTGTTAGTTTATCTTTCAAATAACCATCTACTTGCCTAAAATTTATTTTGGCTCAATTTGTCTCAAAGTCCTCAACTTAACTCAATAAGTTGGTAAGAACTTTATACACATTGATATGTTCTGGAAATTGAAACTTGCACTGTCAAAAACAAACAAATTATAAATGCACGATGCTTAAAAACCCAGTGAGAGTGACACAAAATTATGTCAAAATGTTACAATTATGTCTTAGTGTGAATGAAGTACTTACCCACACATTTCTTTTGAGTTCAACACCGTAAAGGCGCCTAACCTCCGCAAAATCTTCTGTATTCGGAGGACAATAGTTTGATTGCTTGATAAGTGTAGTCATCCATTGAGTTAAAAGCTTCTAGCATCTCCAATTGGTTGGCCAATGTTATTGACTTTCACGACAATCCTTTCATCGCCTGACATTTTCATAGATCATTATTTTAAAATTCTTCTTCTTTCTTGTTTTTCCATTTGCATTTATGTAACAAATGACAATTTCATATAGTTAAAACACCATAGTAATTATCTAAGTAAAATAAAATTAAAATAATAGAATTCAATTACTAATTATAATAGTGTTATCGTTGTATATTTCCATTATCTATAATCTCAACTTTTTTCTCTGAAATTGTTGAAATTGAATCATCATCCTTTGAATTTGATTCATCATTCTTTGAGTTTGTCTTATCCTTATTGCCTCTCCCGCCATCTTCGTCATCTTCTTCTGAGTGCTTTAAACGAGTGAAGAAAACAACTCATGATGAAAATATTGTGATGAAAGATGTTGGGATAATGCAAGTTGAAGGTGAGAATTGCATAATGGAGATGTTGATTGATCTTGATCTAGATTATGAGGTAGGAATCCTAAATGTTGTAACTAAAACGTATGCTAAAAGTAAACTGTAAATAGTGTAAAGTAGGCAAAAAAGTGGGTTGCAAACAGTGTAAATTAGGCTGTGAATTCGAGTAATGCTATGTTTGTTTGGATCTTATTATAAGACACTTATTTTATTTGACAACTTATGTAAAAAAGATTATTTGTTATCCACTTATTATAAGATACTTTTTATAAGATGTCTTATTTGTAGTTATAAAAAATAAGTTGGGTTTAGGGTACTTATATCTTATTTTATATCTTATTAGTTAGAAAATAATTAAAGTAAAAATTTAAAAATATAAAAATTTGAAATTTAAAAATTAAAAATAAAGAAAATTAAAAATTTTAAAATTAAAATAAAATTAAAAAAAATATTAAATATTAAAAATTTAAAATTTAAAAATTAAAGATTAAAAATTAAAATAAAAATAAAAAATTTAAAAATTCAAAATTTTAAAACTAAAAAATAAAAAATGTTAAAAATTAAATATTAAAAATTAAAAATTCAAAAATTTAAAATTTAAAAAAAATAATTAACATTTATATTTTATAATTTATTATTTAATTATAAAATTAAAATACCACGAGTCAAAATTGATAACATTATTATCAAAGTAACTTATAACAATATTTCAGCTAACAAGCCAAACAATCTTATTGTATCAGACACTTATTTCTTATAAGACACTTATCAGATAAGATACTTATCAGATTTCAGATTACAGATAAGACTATTCCAAACAGGCTATAAATAAATTGTGAAACCTCAAATTGAGAGCATACTAAATTGGGTAGAGAATGTGTGGCATGAGTACAAGAGACATGGGCTTGGGAACACGATGTTGGATGGGAAGAATTATCTGGGGACCAAGCTTCTTTCACTATCTTAGACCTTTTTCTCTTGTATATTCTCTTTCACATAAACAAGAAGTTAGACTTGAATATTAAAAACATAAAAATGGTAAATACAAATAATCTTAAAATTAACAATGAAACTAAAAATTGGTTTTATAATAAAACATACAAACATAACAATATTTTAATAAAATTAATTACGAAGTATAATGAAATACACTAAATAATTACTCTAACAAAATGAATCAAGTAATAATTATCCTTATTGGACTAGCTACACAATCATTTTTGTCATCAATCATTTTTATCTTCTCCAAAATCTGTTCTTTGCCAATTTAGAACTTTACTAATATCGTCAACTCTCGGTGTAAATGTAGGCATACATTGAATATAGCTTTTTCCATCATTTTCTTTTGAATATACCCCCATGTCATATAAATCCTTTGGCTTTGTCATGATTACATGCTTTTAATTAATATCTTTTTTATCATCCACATAGAACACCTATTTTGCTTGAGATGGTAATACAAATAGGTTATCCCTTGAAAATGTGCCAGTGTGAATAAGATCAGAGAAGTTCACAAGGGAAAATCTATACTTGTCCAACTTCAACCCCTATTTTTCCTAACATTAACCCATTTATATCGAAACAACACAACCTCGCACTTATCATAGTAGTTCAACTCATATATGTCTTTGATTTCACCACAATTATTTCTATCCTTCGCCATTGCTTCCTTGAACTTCAACAACTACTTCAAAATTTTGGGTTTGCATTTGCTTTTCTCGATCTTTTGTATGGAATTTAACCCCATTAAGGATGAAGCCCTTGTATCTTTTGACATAAGTACATGGGTCTTGTGCAATTGCTATGACTTTTTCATCACAATTTTCATTCTCGATGACTGACACCTATCAATTTTATGTACAACTATCACAAAGTTGACTAAATAATATAATAAATCATTGAGATACACATTTATAATAATTGGTTAACCATTTGCTGAAACCACCGAGGAAACTTTATCAACTGTCCACTTGCTTTGAAGTTCGTTAGTAACTCACCCATGATGAGCGGATTGCCATTGTTCTAAAAATTTTCTACAAGGATCCAAGAGTACAATTCATATTTCTTATTTCATGTATTACATCATTGTCAAATCTTGTTATTATTTAACAAAACATAACGATATACTTAAACCAATGATAAGTCATCAAGTTAGATATTTTCAGTTGCTTCAAGAACACGACCATCAGTACCCATCAAGTAGTTTGGTGACTTTCAGATACTCAGTGGAAATTAAAAAAAAATTAAAGAATTTCTACCCTTGTTTGTTTTGGAGGTTTTCAAAGGAGGAAAGGATTTAGAGGAAGAGGGTAATCCTATCACAGTTCACTTTTCCATTCTTTCCAAATTGGAATAAAATGAAGGGAGAAAAACCTAAAAAAAGTTTCATACCAATTTTGTCCTTACTATATTAACAAACCCGAAATAAAAAAGGGGTATAAAAGTCAATTTGCACATAAAATTTATTTCGTCCCCTTCCTTTCCTTCCCACTCTAAATAAAAAATTTTCATAATTCTTTCACTTACAAAATTTTTCAATTCAAATAAAGATTAATCATAAATATTCCTTCCTTTCTTTCATAATCCCATCGTTTCCTTTCTTTTATTAAACTTTTCCCCCAATCCAAACATAATAAGTGTTAGTATAATAATAACCCAAAAAAAAAAGAGAAAAAGAAAAAGAAAAGCATCGGTATATGAGAATTAAGTTTCGTTTAAGCATTCACGACTCCTAGAAGTTTCATGCGTGTAGCGTATTTAGAAGTTAACGTGTAGCGTATTATATTTTGGTCCTTCGGTCTCCACTCCATCAATTTTCATCACAATAATTGATAAATGTCCTAGTAATTGGTATAATGACAGAGAAATAGTAGATTTTACGGTATATCCATTATTTATTTATTATATTTTTACATGCAGATTTAGTTGGATTAATGCTTTTTATTAATATAAAAATATCATTTTCAATTATTTTCACATTACATTTATTATTTTTAACTATTTCCTTTTTTTCCTTCAAAAATTAGGTTGTACGTGTGATTGACTTTGCGATTCGCAACCCAGAGGGCCCCGTTTAGACACAATAATTAATTAGATCTTAGTCCACAAATTTTAGCTGCTTGCCGTAATTAAACTTCTCATTTAAGCGAAGCTCACGTCAAATTTTCTTCCCCGTATTTTGACAAGCAAAAATTCAATCATCACAATCTGATCATTTAATTTTTTGATCGAGTATAGTCACATTAACTATTAAACTTTTTGTCCTTCGATAACTCTTAAAACCGGCAATCACCCCTACCACTCCCCACGTACATGGTGGCCTCCGGTTAATTTTTTTTTTCACTTGGGTGGTGCTAGTTTTAAGTATTTTTCTTCTCCTAATACTTATATCAATTCAATTTAAAGTTTAATATCGATTAATTATGACATGGCAACCCACGTCAATCTTTGCGTGAGTAGATTTTTGACTAAGGCGAAAATGTGTGTTGTGTTTCTACTTGTAGACTGTCATTTTCGGAAAAGTGACAACGCACAAATGTTTATTTCAGTCAAATGTTAATTACGTCTCAGATATGGATGAGATAAAGAATTTATTTTTTAAAAAATTAGAAATTTATAGCATATATATTTTAGGCGACCAGGAAAAAGAAAGTTCACATATTATTTAACTTATGATCTCATGTGTATGATCTCTTTCATTCGGAATCTCCAATGAGGAAGAAGAGAGTATACACAATCTGTTCTTAGGTTCAACTTTTTCCACTTATTATAATGAAACATAAAATTAGAAAAACTAAACTTGATAATTGATAAAATCACTTGATAAAAGGATTCAGTAAATAAAATTTTCTCATAAAAGTTCTAATATTAAAGAAAATTTTTTTTTTTTAAAAGAAGGTAGCTTACCGTATAAATTCGTATTACTCATGAAAATAGAAAAAAAAGTTAAATCTGTTTCAGAAATTATCATATATGAATTAAAACCGTTCTTTTTTCTAATCCAACCTATATTTCTGGCAACAAATTATTCTTTTAAACGAATAAAACAAAATAAAATTAAAATTAAAGAAATAGAATTAAATAGTTGGATGAAAATTTTAAAAAGATGAAAATGCCTTTCAATCACTTGAGGCTCTACTTGGCAAATATGATCTTATAAAAGAAATGTATGTAAAAACTAAAACTTCACAAAAAAAAAAAAAAAATTCAAACTAAAACTCATGGAGAACTCCCCTTTTTTTTTTTTTTTTTTCTTTTATGTTTTCGTTTTGTTTTTGTTTTTTGTTTGTTGGGTTTTTTTTTTTTTTTTTTTAAGTTTCTGAGATTACATTGGTCCCTCTCTTATCCTCCCTCTTAATCAATGTTGTCGTGTACCTCCTTCCCAATAACTGTGCTGCATATATATATATATATATATATATATGTTATCGGGGAAATGAGATAGTGAAGTAGATTAAACAGTGATTGTCTGAAAAGGCCAAACTTCAAGCACATGGAAGACGCCTCATCATCACTATCATCACCAACAATCTCCGGCAACTTATCTCACAAACTCATCTCCATTGCCGCCGGCGAAGCCCACACTCTTGCTCTCACTGGTACCTCATCCATTCCGCCATTTACATCTTATATGCATATATTATGTATTTAGTGACCTTTTTACTGGGCTGCTTATAAGCAGCCAAATAAGCACTGCTAAACACCCTCTTAGAATTTATCACTTCGGTTTAATTTATTGTATTGTTTAAAAGAGCCTAAACCCTTGAAAGACCGGGTTTATTATGTTTGTTTATTGTCTTAAGCAATATCAGGGGCTGAATTATGGGTTTGGGTATTGGTTCATAGGTGATGGGAGTGTGTACTCGTGGGGAAGGGGAAGATTTGGCCGGCTTGGCACCGGTTCAGAGTCAGACCAGCTGTTCCCGGTCCGGGTCAACTTCCCTTCTGATGCTGGTAAAGAGATCAAGATTGTTGGGATTGCTTCTGGAGCTTATCACAATCTTGCTCTTTCAGGTTATTCGTTTCTGCGTGATCCTATTTGAGATTAACTCCCACACGATATTCGCATTGTTAAGGTGGGGAATCCTATTTGTTATCGTGGTAGACTGGTAGCAGACATACACAATCAAGCAAGACTTTACTTGTCATTTATCCGTTCACCTTTTCCTTGTACTATTAGTTTATGATTGATAATATTGTTTTGAATTTCTTTAGCTATGTGTTTGCTTTAAAGTTTAGATTTGCACGATATGAAAACTGTATATATTAAGAGATGGCTTTTCCAAATGAAATGAAAATTGGATTCATGTAACAAAGAAAGATTAACCATCCCTTCCCTTAGCTGGAAAGATATGTGCCAGTCAGAGAGGGATTTAATGGAATAGAATTGACTGGGTAGTAGAATATTTTCAACTCCTCAAAGCATTTCATAGCTTTTATATCAAACAAACTAAATAGACTAACCCAACCCTTCAGTCAATACATGGTGCTGGCTACAGGCATTTCTCCAGAGCTATTTCCTTTATGTCATCTCCCTGTGAGGTTTTGTCTGAGTGCTTCTTGCAAAATTGTCTTATGTTGATAATGAGTTTAGAAATCTGCTCTTAGCATGTCCTGACCATCTCAGGCTGTATGTTTCATATGGTACCACTAAATACCAGAAAATATTTTTTTTTTTTCCAGAAATTTTGTCTATACAAGTTGCTTGCTATTTCAATAATTCCATTGAAAGAAGAAAGAAAATGGAGTTATGGTCATCAATACGCAAACAAACCAATAAAATTTACTTGTCTGCTGTAATTTGTCTCATATATCTCTAAGTTCAATTCAAGTGCAAAAAGTGCAGATTTTGTTTGTTTCTACAGATGAGTGTAATATTTGTTGACTCATAAATACTTCTGATTAAGCTAGAAAATGAGACTGTTTGATAAAAAGAATGAACTACTTTTGCATCTCCCTATTTTTGTTTTTCTACAAACTGAAACATACTTGAGGCTAGAAATAGATTATGACACCATCACTTTCTTTTACTGTCGATAGTCTGGGGACTTCATATGATTGTCAATTTTATGCTATGTCACCTGATTGAGACTTTGTCATAAATATGTAATGGTCTAACTTCCTTTTTGTTTTATGTCCCTGTATAATTGCAGATGATGGGATGATCTGGGGATGGGGTTATAATACTTGTATCCTTCAATGTTTATTTTTCAGTATTACCATCTGCTTTAGCATTTGTAAATATCAAATCATTGTTTATCTTCTTCCTGCCTTTTCTTTTGAAATAAGTTACTTGACTCTTACATGGATGGCCAACTTGGTGCCAATGGAGAGAATTCTTTGATACCCCATCTGATAGAGGGATTTTTGGATTTGGTCTCATCTAGTTCATTTACAAGTGAGTCAGTAACTGATGGTAGAAAACCACTGAAGGTATGAGAAAGATTGGTCTTCTAAACAATGTGTTTGGTATGCTGGAGTTGCACTTCATAGTTTTGCCTATTTTCAGCTTTCTTCTGTTAAAGCTGGAGGAATGATGTCGCTAGCCATCGATGATGTTGGAGGTCTCTGGATATGGGGCAACTGCCCTCAACCTCAGCAGAACGAGTCCAGCGAAAAGGAAGCCGTCCTTGTATGCAGTTCCGTTCCTGTTCCAGTCTGGAATTTCCATGGCCATACTGTAGTTAAAGTGGCTTGTGGAAATGAGCATGTTGTAGCATTAGTAAGTGCTGGAGAAACATATAAAGGTGGTGATCTCTTGTGCTACTCTTGGGGAGGCAACAGCAATGGCCAGTTAGGTTTGGGAGATACGGAGAGCAGGTCATACCCTGAAGTCATTGAAACGTTTAACTTGGAATCACCTTGGGAAGTATATGAGTTGGCCTGTGGAGCTTTCCACACAGCTTTACTGACTCAGAAGAAGAGACCAAGCGACACGCTAGAAAGCGTGTGCTGGACATTTGGCCTAGGAGATAATGGACAGCTTGGTCATGGAACTAATAAAGCCTACTTGTCACCAGAACTTGTAGGTGGATTGCTGGAGAACACATTTCTAATTTCTGTTGACTGTGGCCTATTTCACACAAGTGTAGTTTCATCAGCTGGAGATGTGTGGTCGTGGGGAATGGAGAAGGGCCTTGGTCTATGCCCTGATGCTAGTTTTAATAGATCTGATTCTGGGGATGCTGTGTCTCCTTTGTTGATTGCATGTCCTGACCATTATGGACCTAAATTTCTGGAACCTCTACAAGTTGCATGTGGTGCAGCCCATACAGTTCTTATTGCTGATGCTGGGTATAAACTTTGGGCTTGGGGAAGAGGGTGGAGTGGGGTCCTAGGAAATGGTAGAACAGATGACTGTTATGCTCCAATTATTGCAATGTGGCCACCGCTGGTTGAGGATTTTCGGGAAGAGGAATCTAAGAGCACTAGTGGAGGCAAAAAGGGCAAAGAGAAGAATTCTAAGGAAATGCCGGAGATGGAGAAAAGACTTTCCATGGCAATGGAAGAGATGAAGCTGCTCCGTTCCAAACTTTCCGTTATGGAAAGGTACGCCAGCATACTTCATGGTTCACTTTTTGGAAAGCCTTTTGAAGAGCAAGAAATTCCTGTTTCAGTGCAGAACTCGGGTACATTTGACATCGCTAGAGAGTGGGAGAACATGTTGGAGTCATCTGACCGCAACAAGCTTGTTAGATTGGAGATGTTTTACCGTAATATGATTGCAGGTGTTAGAGATAAAATTATGAAGAAAAGGATACAGGAGATAGTGAAAGAATGCCTTGGTGAAAAGACGCCTAGTTCAAGGGCTACCGGTACCCAGTAGTCATTAACGATTTATCTATATTGTGCAGTGGCGTAAGGCGTTTGGGCGTGCAAATATAGTTCACAGGCTTGTGCAGTTTGTCTTATAATCTAAATCTACCCTCCTTAAGATTGTACCCAAATTCATTATCAGAATATTGAGCTTCTCATGTAATTAGTGATGAGATATTGAATTTTATAAACGATATGAAAAGTTATGGTAATCGAGCTCATGGAAGTTCTTTTAAATTTATTCTAGAAATGAGGGAGTGAAAATTCGTTGTACTTGTTTTTGAATGTTTCGAGCGTGTTTGAGGGGTTGTGAAGCTATATTCAGCAGTGCTGTTAATGTTCCTCTTGAAGTAGAGTTCTAGACATGATGGCAGTGTAATTATGTTGGTTCTGGGCTTCCTGCTTTGTTATTTGAATAATTTTGTTTTGGAGTCAGTAAAAGAGCGAAAGAATGATATGTTAGTCCACCTGTTTCTTTATGTTTCTTTATTACGCTATTTCACCTACAAGTTATTGAAATCCATTGTCAGTTAAATATCCCACATGCATATGAACAACATGCCACCTGTGTAAATGTGGCCACGCTCACCTCCTTCCTGTTTGATAATTTAACACATATTCACATACGTGTTGTACCCCCAAGGAGCCATTGCTATTAACAGCTGTGTTTCCCAAGTTACTCCTCTCTATAAAGAAATGTCGGGGGTAATTCTTACATACCAGTAAAAGCTCGGATGCATAGATGCGTAGCCTAAGGTAAGGCATGCATTGTTATTAACAGCCGTGTTTTTTTCTTCTCCAAGTCATACCGAGGAAGCCCACTGAAGTGGTGGCGCAGCGTGATGTAGCTGGAGACGATGCCTGAGGTTGAAGCCCACGGCTGAGAAGGTGGCTGTGGATGGCGGCGATTAACAGAGACGAAGATCGGAGGGCGTCGGCGGGGTGAACAGTGAAGGTTGCGATGGTGGTTGCCGATTAGAAAATGACCATCAACAAGAATCACCAAAAAATTGAAAAAAAGAAAAATATCGAGCACGCAACTTCATCCAAAAGAAACTTTGAAGGTAGTTAATTTCTTTTTTTTTTTTGGGTTCCAGTAGAAGTAAAAAATAAAAAATTAAAGAAGAAAGAAAGAGAAAAATAGAGAGGCACCCACTACTTATGTAGGCGTGTGTGTGAGGGGGGTGGTCGGGCGAAGGAGGTTGGCGTACAAGAGAGGAGGGGAGCGAAGAAGAAAGGGTAGAAACGAAGTGATAAAAGAGATGGAGGTGGAGGCGGAGCTGATGGAGGAGGAGGAGGTGCGGGGTGGGGAAGAAAAGGGGGCAGAGGGGAAGAAGGTGCGGCGGCAGTGGCAGAGCCACGACTCGGTGCTCAGTGGCGTACATATACATATAATTTTTAATATAAATTAAAATATTAAATATAAGATATTAATATTTAACCTAATAATGGTATCTTAATATATAAAAAAGGAAAATAAATAAATAATTATGTGTTATAAAATAACTTAAATATAATGTGATATAAAATAATTTAGATAATAAAATCTTTTTTTATTATAATATAATATCATTCTTATTTATCTCTTTTTTTCTTTACTATTTCTTTTTCTTTACTATTTCTTGTATATGTCACAATACTCATTTCAAGCCATGTTATTTATAGGAAATATTTGGAGACAAATCAATAAATTATCATTAAATACAAGATGACTAAAGTGTTGAATTTTTTTTATCATCATGTGATGGCTTGTAATTTTTTAACAAATTTTCCTTTTTTAAGATGATAACTTCCATTTCTTCAAAATTTGTATGTTACACACCATTTAATGCTTTGAAAATAGCCTTCAATCTTGATTATTGAATGTCCATTATATACAACACTCCCCCTTGGACATTCATCAACAAGAATATGTCTCGTTAAAACCTTACTCAGAAAAACTCAGTGGGAAAAAAACCAAGTGAAGGAAAAGAGTACAATATCCTTGTTATACGTTTCATGCTACTTCATTAAAAACCTTACCAGGAAAATTCAGTGGGACAAAACCTAGGCTAAGGGAAAAAGAGTACAGTGTGTATAATACTCCCCCTTATAAAGGCAATCAGGAGCAATCTCTGAGTCGTCCCATGCCGATCTTGTGTATCAATTTCTCCAATGTTATTGCGGGTAATGCTTTTGTAAACAAACCTGCTAAATTCTCACTTAAGCGAATTTGACAAACATCGATCTCATCTTTCTTTTGGAGTTCATGCGTAAAGAAGAACTTAAGCGAATTTGACAAACATCGATCTCACCTTTCTTTTGGAGTTTATGTGTGAAGAAGAACTTTGGTGAGATATGCTTGGTTTTGTCACATTTGATATAGCCTCTTTTAACTTGAGTAATACATGCAATATTATCTTCATATAGTATAGTAGGTCCTCTTTTGCTATTTGAAATGTTGTATTCTGCTTCAATATGTTGAGTTAAAGACCTTGACCATACACATTCTCTGCTCGCCTCATGTAGTGCAAGTATTTCAGCATGATTTGAGGAAGTGGCGGCAATAATTTGTTTTATTGAGCACCAAGAAATAGCTGTACCACCATATGTAAAGAAATATCCAGTTTGGGATTGTCCTTTATACAGGTCAAATAAATACCCAGCATCTGCATACCCTATTAATGCAAAATGTGAATGCTTTGAATACAATAAGCCCATATCAATTGTTCCACAAAGATAACAAAGTATATGTTTAATACCGACCCACTGTCTTCATGTTGGTGCAGCACTAAATCTTGCTAATAGATTTACAGAAAATGCAATATCTAGACGTGTGTTGTTAGCAAGATACATCAAAGCACCAATTGCACTAAGATACGGTACTTCAGGGCCAAGTATTTCTTCATTATCTTCTCGAGGACGAAAATGGGCCTTTCTGATATCAAGAGATCGAATAACAATTGGGGTACTCAATGGATGAGAATTGTCTATATTAAATCTCTTCAAAACTTTTCAGTATAAGTCTTTTGGTGGACTAAAATTTCACTTGACAAATGCTCATTCTATAGGCTGAGACAAAATTTAGTTTTGCCTAGATCTTTCATCTCAAATTCTTTACATAAATATGCAACTGCTGCTTTAAGCTCTTCAATAGTCCCTATGATGTTTAAATTATCAACATATAGAACAATAATAACAAACCCTTTTTCTGATCTCTTTATAAAAACACATGGGCTTATGGGCTATTAACATATCCTTCATTTAGGAGATATGTACTTGGACGATTGTACCATATTCGTCCAGATTGTTTCAATCCATATAAGGATCTTTACAATTTAATGGAGTACATCTCCCGAGGTTTTGATCTATATGCTTCAAGCATATTTAGTCCTTCAGGGACTTTCATATAAATATCACTATCAAATGATCCATACAAATATGCTGTCACTACATCCATGAGGTGCATATGAAGTTCCTCATAAATTGCTAAGCTGATTAAATATCTGAATGTGATTGCATCCACCATAGGAGAATATGTCTCCTCATAATTAATTCCAAGCCTTTGTGAAAAACCTTGTACTACAAGTTATGCTTTATATCTTACAATTTCATTGTTTTCATTTCGTTTTCACACGAATACCCACTTGTAGCCTATAGGCCTTACATTTTGAGGCGTTTGATCGATAGGTCCAAAAATTTTACGCTTTGCAAGAGAATTTAATTCAACCTCCATTACATCTTTCCATTTAAGCCAATCATTTTTATGTCGACATTCTTGGACGGACTTTGGTTTATAATCCTCGCTTTCTATCATCAATTCAGTGGCTACTGCATATGAGAATTTTTCATCAACAACAATTTCGTTTCGTCTCCATCTTTTTCCTATAGAGATATAATTAATTGAGATTTCTTCATTTTCAAAATTGTCGCTATTTTTCTCACACTCAAGTACCTGATTTTCTACTGGTGTTGCCTTTCCAGTTGTTTTTGCGACATCTGCAGGACCATTAAGAAAATTGAAAGTGCCAACTTGCTTACTCAGCTCCCTCCTTTTTCGAGGATTTTTATCTTTGGAGCCAACTGGTCTACCACTTTTTTGACATGCAGTAGACTCATTTGCTAGAGTATTAGATTGCTCTTCTAAAATATCAATTCTAGCGGGAGCATTTCGAGATGGAACGTGTGACTTAGTCACTCTCTTTGTATCAGTGAATGCATCTGGCAATTGATGGGCAATCCTTTGTAGATGAATAATTTTCTGAACTTCTTATTCAGATATATTTGTATGAGGATCAAAATGAGCCATAGATGATGCATTCCATGTAATTTCTTTCTTTTCCAGCTTTTGTTCTTCTCCCCCTAATGCTTGGAATACTATTTTGTCAAACTGGCAATCAGCAAAACGTGCTGTAAAAAGATCTCCAGTTAAAGGTTCAAGATATTTAATGATTGATGGAGATTCAAAACCAACATATATTCCCAGTCTTCTTTGTGGTCCCATTTTTGTCGTTGTGGTGGAGCAATTGGAACATATACTGCACAACCAAATATTTTTAAATGGGATATATTTGGTTCTTGACCAGAAATCAATTATAAAGGGGAATATTTATGATAAGCAGTTAGTCTTATCCAAACCAGTGCTGCAACATGCAATATGCCATGTCCCCAAGCAGAATTAGACAACTTAGTTCTCATAAGTAGTGGGCTAGCGATTAGCTGTAGACGTTTAATGAAAGATTCTGCTAAACCATCTTGAGTATATGTATGAGCCACAGGATGCTCAACTATAATTCCAATTGATGTACAATAATCATTAAAAGATTGGGATATAAAATCTCCTGCATTATCAAGACAAATTTTTTTAATCATATAATCTGAAAATTGTGCACGTAGGTAGATTATTTGTGCAAGGAGTCTTGCAAATGCCATATTTTGAGTGGCTAATAAGGAGATATGTGACCAACGTATGGAGGCATCTATTAATACCATAAAGTATTGAAATGGTCCACATGCTGGAAAAATAAGCCCACATATGTCCCCTTGAATTCTTTCTAGGAATGTAGGATTTTCAGCATCAATTTTAGTTGGTGATGGCCTTACAATCAATTTCCCTTGGACACAAGTAGCACATGAAAATTCATTTGATGAGAGCATTTTTTGACTCTTTAATGAGTGCCCTTGTGAATTTTCAATAATTCTTCTCATCATTATTGCGCCTGGATGTCCAAGGCGATCATGCCAAAGAGTAAAACTCTTTGGATCAATTATCTTCTGGTTTATCACAGCATGTGATTCTACAGGATTGATATAAGTACAATATAATGCAGAAGATAATGCTGGCAATTTTTCTAATATAAGCTTTTTGCCAGATATAAGTGATGTGATATAGAGATATTCTTTATTGCCTTCCTTCATGGTTTCAATATGATAATCATTTTCTCTTATATCTTTAAAACTAAGTAGATTCCTTTGTGATCTACTTGAATATAATGCATCACTTATTATCATCTTTGTTCCTTCAAAAAACAAAACACAAGCTCTACAAGAGCCTTCAATTAATTTTGCAGAACCAGCTATTGTATTGACATTTGTGTCAGCTAATTTCAGCATGGAGAAATACTTCTTATTATTGAGAATAGTATGTGTTGTAACACAATCAGCCAAACATATTTCTCCATCATTGATATGATGCAAATCCATATTTCTTCACAATAATTATAAAGGAAATAGAAAAATATTAACAAAAATATGACATTCATGTTGTAAAAGATAGATATTACATTCAACCTAAAATTAAGCATTAAAATGATAGACAATCTGATATAATCGAAACATTCTACTTTTACATAAAGATTAATTCAGATGGATATTTCCATCACCAATCAATTGCTCAATATTTTCAGTGGCATCTTCAAAGAAGTCAGAATAGTCAAGGTGCGTGTAATTCATTTGAGAATTCTATTCAACAAGATTTGTCTCCACACCTTTTCCTTTTTCTTTTAACGAAGCTTGATAAAGATTTACGAGATGTTTAACAGTACGACAGGTTTGAGGCCAATGCCCTTTCTTGCCACATCTATAGCAAGTACTTTCAGTACATTGGAAAGATTTATTTCGTGAATAATTTCCTTTGTTGCGGTTTTCTTGTCTTTTGAAATTTGGTCTATTTTTCTTGTAAAAATTATAACCATTACCATGTCTATAACCACGGCCACGACCATGACCATGACCATATCTATGACCATAATTATTTGATGATGTAGCATTCACATCAGGAGATACAATTTCACTCATTTTCGGAAATGGTTCTGAGCCAGTTGGTCATGCTTGATGGTTTTTCATCAAGAGCTCATTATTTTGCTCAGCAATAAGAAGATATGAGATTAGCTCAGAATATTTTTTGAAACCACGCTCTCTATATTGTTGTTGTAAGAGCATATTAAATGCGTGAAAAGTAGAGAATGTTTTTTCTAACATGTCTTCATCAGTGATCTTTTCTTCGCATAATTTCAATTGTGAAGTAATTCTAAATACAATGGAATTATACTCGTTTACTGTTTTAAAATCCTGCAATCGCAGGTGAATCTACTCGTAGCAAGCTTTAGAAAGGATTACTGTTTTATGATGATCAAATCTTTCCTTTAAATTTTGCCAAAGGATTTGTAGATCCTTCACTGTAAGATATTCAGTTTTGAGCCCTTCATGGAGATGATGACGAAGGAATATCAATGTTTTAGCGCGATCTTGTAAGGATGCGTTATTTCCTTCTTTAATTGTTTTTCCAAGATCCTTGGCATTGAGATGTATTTCGGCATCTAGGATCCATGATAAATAATTGTTTCCAAAAATATCAAGGGCTACAAAAAGCTTCGTGAGATTTGACGTTATAAATCTAGCATATTTCAAAAATAAATTAGTAAGTAAAATAATAATATATTTATCTGTGTTAACTTGTAAATCAATAAATATAAGCATGTAGGAATAAATTACAAATATGGTATATGAAACTTATAAACATGACATAATATAATATAAGATGCCAATAACATGTTGTATAATTATTACAGTTAATCGTTATATAACTATATTAGTGTTTATGTCCTTAGAAGTCATCGTCATATATATATATATATATTATTTTTTAAAATTAAGTCATCATAATCACATGTCTAAAAGTCAAGGTTATCATGTCCTCAAAAGTCACAGTACTTAAGTCCTCCGAAAAATTATTATCATTATTATTTTAAGGATGAAATATTGCAATAATCTATTCTAAAAGAAATAATATAACATAACTTTTATTTCGAGAATAAATGCAATGTCAAATAAATAGGATAGTAAAAAAAACTTTATGCTATAGATATGATATAATGCCAAAAATAAAATAAGAACCGTTACCAAAATTTTTGCAGGATCATGCACCTTTTTAATAGTTTGCAAAACTCTTTGTCAGCAGAGACTGGTGCTGATAACGCGTTATAAAATAACTTAAATATAATGTAGTATAAAATAACTTGGATAATAAAATCCTTTTCTATTACAATATAATATTACTCTTGTTTCTCTCTTCTTTTCTCTACTACTTCTTTTTCTCTACTACTTCTTGTATATGTCACAATACTCATTCCAAGCCATGCTATGTATAGGAAAAATTTGAAGACAAATTAATAAATGATCATTAAATACAAGATGACTAAAGTGTTGAATTTTCTTCATCATCATGTGATGGCTAGTAATTTTTCAACAAAATTTTCTTTTCCAAGATGCTAACTTCTCTTTCTTTAAAATTTGCATGCTACACACCATTTAATGCTTTGAAAATAGCCTTCAATCTTGATTATTGAATGTCTATTATTTACAACACTATGTTATTATAAATAGAACTATATTTTTGTTAGTATAAGTATAACTATAATTTGTAATTGTCTTAACTTGATTGCAAATTTTGAAAACGTTCAATATTCAGCTTAAAATATATCTCTCTTTATATAAGTGTCCAATTAGTCATTTTTCTTTTATTTTTCCCTTCTTTATCTCTTCTTTTCTATATCTATTTTTATTTTTTATTTTTTACTTATTTGCTTCTCTTTTTGTTTTCAATTTATTTTTTGTTTAAAAAATAAAATAAAAGTATAGATAAATACTATGTTTATCACAATCATGAGGGGGTGCACTTCATAAAAATTGCTCTTTCATAACCCAAAAAAAAAAAGGAAAATTACAAAAAATAATAGCAATTCTTTTTTTTTTTTTAAAAAAAAGAAAAGTTAGGGGGTGCCTGATATAGCTCCGCCCATGGGTGGGGGTTTGGCCGCTTTTGTAGAATATGAGCTTTTTATATGGTAGGTTTTTTAAGGTTTTGTTAATTGCATTTTAGAGTATCTAACTATTAATTTACAATTTAGTACTTTTTTAATTGCACTTTGGACTATTTTTTATGTAAATATTAGTTTAGTATATTTATTTTTCTAATTGTACCTTTTAGATAATGAATTTTATTAATTTCAATTTATCATTTTTTTATACAAGACATAAAAGGAAAGTTTTGAATTAAAATAATAAAAATATAAATAAAAAAACTTAAATTTATCAAAAAGCTTAAAAAAAACATATAATGTTAAAAATATCTCATTTTCGTTAAAACCGAAGGTATTATATTTATTTATTATTTTAATTACACCGCAAGAAATGCAAACACTAATATAACGCTCTTTGCAATCTTATATAAATTCATTTTAATTACACTGAAAAATATCCAAGCGTAATGTCAAAGAATTATACAAACACTAATTTAATAGTTTTCTCCACATCTTATTAATAATGTCTATTAAGTTTTTTGGTGCATGAATTACATAACAGTTACTCCATAACCTTCCCATGCATGGTACGGGGGTACAACTAGTATTCGTTTGTCTAAGGACATGGAAGCAACTCTTTATTTTGAGACGTAAAGCAAATTTTGAGATAGAAATTCTCCTCAAATGTATTGGAAGAATAATTTCAACCACTCTACTAGATTTGGATTTAAAATATTAATCATTAGATTAAATTAATACAAGTGATTAGATTAATTATCAAATAAATCTAATCCTTCATCTCAAAAACCTAATTAATACTGCTCCAAAAATATTTTTGTTTCCCTTCCGTATTCTCTTCCCCCCCCCCCCCACCCCACACACCAACCCAACTCTGCCTCTCTCCCCGTTCCATTTTCCGGTTCTCTTTCTAAGTAATGGTTTTTTTTTTTTTTTTGGGGGGGGGGGGGGTGGTGGTGGTGTTGGTTTGGGATAATATATCGACCTACACTAGTTGGTACCAGAATCCATTGAATCTCTCGTTTTCTTGTAAGCAACTTGGTTGATTCGTCTCTCACAAGAATGCTTTTGCTTCAATAGAACTTGACCGGCCATGACTTGATATATAAATAAATATTCTCGAACTTTAGAATTAACTATGGATAATATTTAATTACTTTTCTCATTCTTTCAATTAAAACTCTTTTCCCCAGTATTTCTTCAAAGTGAGCACCTCATTTATATCTACAACAAGTATGCCTTGTACACTTTAGTCATTTTTGTTCTATATATACTATCTTTTGTATGGTATAAGCTTATTATAACGTGCTTATCTTATTTAATATTTATAATAAAAAAATCATAGTTTGTTTTGAGCTTTCATAAAATATTTGTGGTAAGATGTGCTGTATATAATTGTAAAAAAATAAGTCAAGAATAGATTGCTTATTTGTTATAAAATAAAAAGTATAGTTTGTTTTGAATTTTTGTAAGATAGTTATAATAAGTTGTCTTATATTTTATAAGATAAAAAGAGATAATAAACATTAGTTTCTTTATGCCAATAAGATAAGCATATTATAATAAGAAGATCAGCTTGTTATATTAGTTATAATAAGAGCATCACTAGATACTGCATAATGAGAACAACATTAAATATTGCCTTATGTTTACCCATTTATTTTTCTTATATATATATATATAAAATATTTCATATACCAAAAACAATAATTTCTTTTATTTCACTATAAAAGTGGTAAAATTTTCTGTATACCCACATACATAAGATTCCAGTTGGCCATGCAGATTTGCTTTAACCAGCTTATTGTATACAATCATGAAGGTCCAACTTTATTATTTCTTGCACACTACTCCCCCGCCATCAACCCCACTTGTGCATCTCAAATGAGCATGCTGGTAACTCTCCAAAGAAGAAGCATTAGCATTAAACCCACCACCAAATCTAGCAGCTTCACAATCCGTGGAGAAGAGACTCGAAGATGAAAATTCTCTCTCACCACCCAGAACAGGCATGTCTACTCCCATTTTCACCCTGCTCACATAGTTGCTCGCATACGTCTGCCCCAACACTCCGGTCACTGAACTCGTCAATGAGTAGAACTTGAAGCTCGTATCAAGATGAGCGAAACAATCATCCTCATTGATCCCGTAGTTATGTACCCGCGATTCTGTTTCCGTGATAGGAACAACCGTTGCTTTGATCTGGAAGTTGCCTTCCACTTCGACAGTAACAGAATTCGTGCCACGGGATCTAGTGATGGAGATACGTGGCACCATGGCTGGTTCCCATTTTGAGCCTTCGCCCTCGGGGATGGAGATGGGCTGTCCGTCGAAGGCCATCTCTAGACGGTCGACTGCGTCGTCCCATGTTGATGTCTTCTTGGCACCGACGAAGAGTTGGTGGTTGTCGAAGAGAATTCCGAGGGATTGGACCCAAGTGAAGTCTCTCTTCATGTTGTCGTTTCTCCTGCCGATGAAATGGGCGTTGATGTGGAGGTTGGTGTCCGAAACTATGCAGAAGTCCCGGTCTTTCTTGCCATGGAAATAGAAGGTTAAACCATCTGCCCCAATGAATCTTGGGTCTTGGCAAACTGCTCCAGGTCTATTGCAATCTGTGTTCATGTGAATCATATCAGTTATAAAAAGAATTTCCTAGGTACATAAACAATATTTTAACCGGAAAACGAGGTACATAAACAATATATATAATGATGAATTTATTCTTAATTAAGGACATTAAAATTGGTGAATGTCATGATCAGTTTAGAGAGAAAAATTGTCACGGCCCGGGCCAAAACTCTTAGGCCGCTCGCTGGACTAGTGGTCTGAATCTGGACATGGTAGAATAATATTCAGAACGGGCTTGTCACACTTATACGTATAGATAAATCTCAAGATTTAGTATCACTTTATAAGAATCTTGAGGCACTTCTTATATTGACTTATTGATTTTTGTGATAAAATTTCAGTGATTTTTTAATATGGTATTAGAATTCTAGTCTTAATTTAATCCTTTACACGTGCAACCCATCTAAAGCTTGTTTATCATGCACATCAAAGTTCAACCCATTAGCTAAGTGGTGAGGGGTATTACAACATATTACATATGCTTGTCCCATGTGGAAAAATACAGGACAAAAATTTCAAAGACTATGTCTAATTAGAAATGAACTTAAACGCTCAATTACGAAGTTAACTATCTGCGTGGACACTGCTCTAACTCGCTAATGCAAGTCCTAACTGAAGAAAAACTAGATACTATGTGTCTATTAATTTTCAAGAAACAGTAGTGTTACATTAATAAGAGATAACTTACTGCAAACAGGGCTGCAGGTGACGCAGTCCACCTCACAATGCTGAGGACAAGAACTAGGACAGGTTTGCTCCATGCGGTAGCATTGAGGGTATAACTTGTTCTTACAGTACGCTTTTTGCGCCGAAGCTTCTGAAGGCGGAGTTGGTGGAGTATGAACGGCTGGAGGAGGAGGAGATGTATAAGGTAGGGGTGGTGGGATACACACAGGCTGACATGAAACACAATCAACGACACAATCTCGTGGACAAGTATTTGGACAATACAAATCCTTCTTGTAACAATTTGGGAATTTCTTGTCTTTGCATCTCACCTTCTTAGGTTTTCGAGTCGGTGGCGGTGGTGGTGGGGGAGAGGGTGGTGGCGGAACGCACACAGGCTGACACGAAACACAATCAACAACACAATCTCGTAGACAAGTGTCTGGACAAAACAGATCCTTCTTGTAACAATTTGTGAATTTCTTGTCTTTGCACCTCACCTTTTTAGGTTTATGAGGTCCCCCTTGAGCAGCCATGGCTGCTGCCAGGAGGATGATGCAAATACACACAAGATAATAACGCATGTTGGCTAATTAATTGCTTTGGTTTGATTTGTGTCGTTTATGCCTGCATGCAACACTCCTTTTATAGAGTTTTGTAAAGGCCAAAATACTTAAATTTTCCTCCAAAATCTAGCATGGCCAGGCTAGCAATGCATGCACGCGCATTCTTGATTTGTAATCAAAGTACACTTCCTTATTAATGTCCTCACCCCTTCAGGTTTCATCATGAGCTAGTCAACGCTCCAAGCAACATATATATATATATATATATATATATATATATATTAAGTGCAAACTATTTCTGAAGCGCGTTACAATGCCTTTATTCAGCTCTATTTCCTTGTTAACGACGGCCTTAATCTCGCGTTCTAAATGTTAAATTAAAGATTGTGGGCCTTTGAATGAAGCCCAAGCTAGTTGAGTAAACGTTTCAGAAAAAGAAAAACAATAACATTTAGAGGGTGTTTGTCTAAGCTTATAACCTGGTCAAATGAATCAAGAAGATAAAAAAATATGTTTGGTTAAATAGCTTTTACACATTTTCTCCAGTATATAAGCTCGGAAGAAAAAGCTCCAATTATTAGCTTATTTTAATAGCTTTTAAGCAGTTCAATCAAAGTAATAAAAAGACATTATTACCCTTAAATGGTTCTTTCTTTTACTATTTATAATTAATGATATATCCTTTTCAGTCATTATGATTACTACTGCTACTTATAAATATTTATTTACCAAACATGTTAATTGCTTATAAGCACATATTATTCAATATCTCTACTTATTTATCACTTACTTATAAGTAATTTTTTGCTCATAAACACAAGCTGCTTATAAGCATTTCAAAATAAGCTTAGCCAAATGGGGCTCTTAATATTTGTTGTAAAGGTTGGGTGGCGGATAATATGTATTGACTTATTACATTTAATTTTGCTTTCAATTTTTTATACATACTAGTGAATTTATATTTCGTGCTTTATATGAATTAGATGCTTTGTTTTTAGTAGTCGATGATAAAGAAACCTTATGCTCTATTTATTATAATCTTATTTTAATATGCTTATCCTATTGAAATGAGCATATATCTTATACGATTTAAGACATCATATCACTGTAGAGGATGTATTCTACAATCACGTACAAAGGTTGACTGGGGCTCCGATAACCTGCAAGACCAAGAGGAAAGGTGAGCGACGTAACCCTTGACACCGGTGTGGTGCCAGCCAAAGGTACTCCGACGCTCAAGTCAGCGTTGAGTTTCAGATAAAACGATGAATTGTTATACGACGGGTTATGGACGAACCACGAATATGAATATAGTGGTATTTTGTGTCTGTCTTATCTCCTCTGGCGAGCGGTACTTTTATAGTTTCTTGGGTGGAAGAGTCCTTTTTGGTTTTAGGTTCCTTCCTGATCGTGTTGTAATTAGTCTCTGCCAGCTACTATGCTCAGCTATTTCGTATTTAGATCACGTATATCCTTCTTTGTGCATATCTTTGAAGGAGACCAAGCTCATCCCTAATTGTAGTCACGTTCCAATACTCTAGAAGCATAGAGCGAGCAACGTATGCTAAGAGTCTGGGCCTTAGCCCTAGCCTTTTCAATACATGGCTCAACAAATTGGGTTTCGGACTAAGCATAATATGGACCTTTTTGGATCCTGACAACTTTTGGCCCAAACAGTTTGTCCTCCCACTTTCTAAGTTTGAAGCTTTTCAAGTTAGAGAGTAGCATTCGCGTACAAGATTCTCTGACATTGAGGTGATAGAGACTAGCTTGTCGTTCAATGCCACAATGCGCTATGCAATGCCACTTGCGTCATTTCAACATCGTAAGCACGTAGCGCAAATCATTTAATTTGTCAATACACTAGCCTGATAATTACTACTGCTACTTACGTGCATGGGTTCTCCCTAAAATAAATGCCTACACGTCAAGTTTAGGCCCTTCTTTGCGTATCGCTGGCATGCCCACCTGTCACGCTTTGTTGTTATGAGGCACCACTCCCTGACAAATATTTCTGACAATAGTGACCTAGAGTGCGGTCCTGTTCGCTAAGTACGGCCTTGCCAACAGAATAAATATAACACCGTAGTGGGGACTTATATCAACGAGTAGCTTGCAGAGTACGTGCTATCCCACGACCCATTGTGAGGAGCCGATTCCACACCAGAGTTTGTGGAGGGCTCCAAGGTGACGTGCCAAGATGACATACTAAGGTGACGTGCCAAAGTAACATGCAAGGTGTTGTGCCAAGGGGACATGCAAGGCGGTGTGCCAAAAGGACATGCAAAGGGGTGTGCCAAGGGGACATACAAGGCGGTGTGCTAAGGGGACATGCAAGGCGGTGTGCCAAGGGGACATGCAAGTGGACTTGCTACGGGGACACACTACAGCGACGCGCGACGGCGCCACGCCAAGGCGACGCGCGACGGCGCCACGCCAAGGCGACGCGCGACGGCGACACGCCAAGGTGACGAGCAACGGCGACATGTCAAAGTTACGTGTGATGGTGACATACAAGGGGACACGCCAAGGTGACGTGCTATGGCGACATGTCAAGGTGACATGCTAGGGTGACATGCCAAGGTGACATGCAAGTTTAATAAGCAAGTTTGATAGACAAGTTTGACATGTACCAAGCGTTTGTCGAAAAGCCAGAGTGAATGTAGGTGTGTATGTAAGAATGACATGCAAGAATGGCATGCTAGACTTGCACCCATCAAGTGTTTGACAAAAGGCCAAAGAAAGCTACCATGCAAGGATGACATTCAAGATTGACAACACCAAGTGTTTGATAAAATGCCAAGGTAAACTACCATACAAGAATGATACTCAAGATTGACAACACCAAGTGTTTGACAAAATGCCAAGGTAAACTGCCATGCAAGAATGACACGTAAGATTGCGCTTGACACCACCTCACTCTCGCCTGTTGCGTGTCAGCATGCATGCTTACAGGTTGACATTCAAGATTGACAACACCAAGTGTTTGACAAAATGCCAAGGTAAACTACCATGCAAGAATGACATGTAAGATTGCGCTTGACACCACCTCACTCTCGCCTATTGCGTCTCAGCATGCATGCTTACAGGGTGACATTCAAGATTGACAACACCAAGTGTTTGATAAAATGCCAAGGTAAACTACCATACAAGAATGATACTCAAGATTGACAACACCAAGTGTTTGACAAAATGCCAAGGTAAACTACCATGCAAGAATGAAACGTAAGATTGCGCTTGACACCACCTCACTCTCGCCTGTTGCGCCTTAGCATACATGTTTACAGGCTCGAATTGGCTTAAACATCGATTCATTGCGTCTTTATTGTCTTCGCTTACCACGGACTCTCCAGCTCAAATTGTAATATAGCTTGACCGTAGACCTAGGTACTATCCCACAGTAAGAACCGATGGTAATGAATGACCTCAGACGCGGCATAGCGTCACACCTCTCAGCTTGACCTTCGCCACTATAGCGTCGTCCCTACTTGGCAGGGTGCGTTTTTTTTTTTTTTTGTTTGTTAGCAACTAAACCAAGCCAAGTGTAATATTTCCGTGCCCAAGGTGCTCGTACAAGCGTTGGTAAGCTAGCTGTCATGAGCTTACTAGCGTGATCCCCCTTTTGAGGTTGAAGCTTATTAGACTGTGATTCGGTATACCAGGCGTTCGATGTAAGGTCAAGGAGAGCAAGCGTGCAAGAATGACAGGGGAGTTTAATAGCCACTAGGTGCTCGACAAAATTCCTCAACACTAAGGCTCAAGTATTCAGTACAAGCTTGGCAGGATTCTAAAGACTCACTAGGTAAGCAATACGATCTCGAGCTTATTCATGATTAACTACGCTGGCACATTTGTGAAAATTTTCACCAAAGATCCCTTCCTATTTACAAATTGGGTTATCTCCATTCGACGAGTGGGGTGCTGTCACGCAACCAGCTCCGAGCGCTACTGAAGTAAAAATTCGCCTATATATGGTTACGTTAATTACCCTGCTAAGATTCATTCTTTCATAATGATTAGGAGGTTATCGCAGGCAACATCTTCTGCTTTATGGTTAGCAGATAGTTGATTGTTACAAGGCACCAAGGCTGAACCTGTCCTCCCTGCACCAGGCGTTCAACAAAAGTTCTAGGTCACCATAGTTTGACGAGCTCTTCGAATGGCAAGTGTTTGTCAAAAGTTCCAATCTAGGCAGGCTCATTAAGCAGAAAATGTTGACAAAAGTGCTAAACTACCAAGGCCTAGCAAGCACACATATAGACTATATGCCAAGAAAGCATAAAGATAAGTATTCATGACACCTCTAATGGTCTTGACCGTCACACTATCAGTGACCAACAAACTGTTCTGATTATTAAAATCTAGCCATTACTCTTCTTGTGGAAGTGCATACATCAACCAGCTAAGCCAAAATGCTCAGACTAGTTTTACACATATTATCTCCATATCAAAATTCTTGCTAAAGTTATTTAAATTAAGGTTGCTCATGTAGTAAATTCAATTTTAACGTCATGTATATACTACAAGTGGCATATATGGTGTTGCATAGATATGTATGACACCTTGTAAGCAAATATTGCATTACATTACGTGTTTAACATTGTGGAGACATATGTGAAGCCTCCTAGACATGAGTAAGACGTATTGCCTAAGGCACAGATTTTATAATGTTTAGGGTCCAAATAAAGCTTATCATCTAAGTTGAAAGTTTATCATCCGTGAATGAGTTGAAGATCACGTGATATATAGGCGAGGTAGAGCCTGTGTAATGCACGAGAGAGTTGAAACTCATGTCATGCGAAACAAGCTGGGGTTCGTGCAACACGCTCACAACTTGGAACATATTTAATATGCGTGCAAGCCAATGCTCATGTAATGTGTAGGCAAGCTGGAACTCACGTAATACGTAGACAAACTAGAGCTTGCATAAGATACTTATGTGCTAACATTTGTTTATTGTGTAAGGACTAAGTAAGCCCTGAGATGCTAATATATGTAGGGGTATGTGCATGCACTTCTACCCTTCTAGTAGGTATTTTAATTTATCAGGACTAGATTCACAGGGCAACTATCATACAAGTTGTTGGCCATATATAAGAAGTAATTAAGCACCTTACCCACAAGCAAGCGATTCATCATATTCAAAGAAGTAAACTACCTTTGGGATGATGGAATATCTGACACTACATTTCATTTAGTAATTATTACTATTCGCATGTAACCATCACTGAGGAAAGCTGAATACTCAAATAGACAAGACTTTCAACGAATAGTATTGAAAGATATGACATGTCTTCTAACCCTTTGATATGAGTTGAACACCTTCCTACGTGATAGTTGGTCTTAGTAGTAATCTAGAGGCTTCGTAATCCTTTCCTTTGCTAGAGGTAAACAAAGACCACACAGTCCTCTGTACGATATTTTACCTAGTTCATTCTTGGCACATGGGTATGTCAGAAGTTAAGACAAGGTTTTTATGAGTTACACATTGATAAGGTAGATTAGAGAGCTCACCTCGACAAGAAGTATAAGTATGGGATTATGTGGGTTTTCTCTTAGTAAGTCTTATAAAAGAGAATACTCAAATGTAGTTGTCTCATAGTCATGTTTGATGCTAAGTTGGTATATCTAATATTTCTTGGATATATTTGGCAGTGTATGGACTTATTCAGCATTAAAATTTAATGGACAAATTTATCTGTCATGTAAATACATGCAGTGTATGTTATGCCACCCTGGTATAAAATGTGTCACATAGACAAAAGTGATGCCACATAGCATGAATTGTATCGTGTAGACAACGGTGATGCTGCGTAGGCATGTTTTGCATCGTATAGAGAAAAGTGATGTCTCGTAGGCATAAACTATGTCATGTAGACAAAGACGATGCCATGTAGGCATGTTTTGCGTCGCGTAGACAAAAGTGGCATCGCGTAGGCATAAATCGTGTCCCGTAGACGAAGGTGATGCCACGTAGGCATGTACAAAGGGTAATGCCGCGTAGGCATAAATCGTGTCACGTAGACAAAGGCGATGCCTCTTAGGCATGTTTTATGTCACATAGACAAAAGTGACGCTGTATGGGTATGAACTATGTCATCTAGACGAAGATGATCTTTGTGTAGGCATGTTCTTATACATAAGTGATGTGGCATTTGAGAGTTGCATATGCAGAAGGCTGAGCAGTGCCTGTATAATGTGTGAAGGCATACAAGCCTGGTCGTGAGCAAGAAAATCTCATGAAATATGAGGGGGATAAGTAAGCCAATTGCATGAGCCAAGAGCTTACGTATAACAAGCAAGATAAGCTTATTGTATGAGTAGAGCTTTATGCGTAATGCAGCTTAGTTATGAGATAATGGCTTTTGGATCTTCGTTATAATTTGATTATTGTGGAAGTAACTTAACTATGTAAACTATCTACTAAGTTCAAGCATATAACAAGTAGGGTTTTTGGCTGACACGAATTCAAAATTCTACCAGTGCAACTAATTGAAACCCCCTATGGGCCTAACACTAAGAGTTCAAAACAATTATGGAAGTCGTATACTCTGCATATCAAAATTAAGTTGTAATTTAACCATTAATAGAGACAGTACCTTTCACGCTAAATGGAGTTCCACTTGTTGCACACATCCTCGTGACTTTGGTACGCAGTTGGTGTGTCCCTTGTCTAACCATCCTAGTGACCATGTAAGGTCTTCTGTAGTTGGTTGCTCTTTGAACTATCTGACTGTATTATTCTTGCTATAACGTTGCAAGATATCCTACTGACAAGCTCTGTTATGAGCTCATTTTTTTTCCTTCTATCTAGGATGTCTTGTTGATAATGAGACATTTGGTTATCCCTTTTCTCAAATGTTTGTCCAACTTGAAAGGTAGTTGGTTTTACTACGATCGGGATGCTTCAGTGCTTTGGCCTCTAATCTCTCTGAATCCGCACCTTGTGGAGAACTTTATCACTTGATGATAGGTAGATGGGACAAGCCTTCATCTTGTGTATCATTGGTCTTCCATCACAATGGCCTCTACAAAAGAGACTCTGCATAGCTCTCAGCGGCGTTTCTTTTAATAGGTACTGGTACCCCCGGAATCCTTTGATCAGGGATTCCAATTTAGCAAATCGCCTGAGTACATCAAGGTGTGACCTATCCTATGAGGAAGGTAAATGTTCCTCTGACACTTTTTATTAGCTTGAAGGGCCGGTTGCGTTGACGCTGGTTACAATAGTAGTTGTTGGTATGGCTGCGTTGGCTGCGGCTGACAGGACTCCACCTCTAGAGTCTGATAGGGTATGGAGTCTAATGATTGCATCGGGTCCATCAACTCAATCATCACGGCTTTTCCTTTGTCTCGGGGTGTCACGTTCGCCAAAAGGACATTGACAAGATCTAGGTTCTCCTGTCGTACCGCACTCGTTCTCATACGTTGCCAGTTTCTCCTCATAAGCCATTATCTTCACCAAGATGGTTGGCATATTGCTACCTTCATTAGCACTAATACCAGGATTGGACGTCATGGGGGTTGTTGGTTAAGCGCAAACGTATCGCTCTTAATCACAGCGCCCGATTATCGAGGCCCTACGGTGGGCACCAAATTGTAGAGGATGAATTCTACAATCATGTACAAAGGTTGACTGGGGCTCCGATAACCTGCAAGACCAAGAGAAAAGGTGAGCGACGTAACCCTTAACATCGGTGTGGTGCCGGCCAAAGGTACTCCGACGCTCAAGTCAGCGTTGAGTTTCAGATAAAACGATGAATTGTTACACGACGGGTTATGGACGAACCACGAATATGAATATATTGGTATTTTGTGTCTGTCTTACCTCCTCTGGCGAGCGGTACTTTTATAGTTCCTTGGGTGGAAGAGTCCTTTTTGGTTTTAGGTTCCTTCCTGATCGTGTTGTAATGAGTCTCTGCCAGCTACTATGCTCAGCTATATCGTATTTAGATCACGTATATCCTTCTTTGTGCATATCTTTGAAGGAGACCAAGCTCATCCCTAATTGTAGTCACGTTCCAATACTCTAGAAGCATAGAGCGAGCAACGCATGCTAAGAGTCTGGGCCTTAGCCCTAGCCTTTTCAATACATGGCTCAACAAATTGGGTTTCGGACTAAGCATAATATGGACCTTCTTGGATCCTGACAACTTTTGGCCCAAACAATCACATGCATCCTATAAAAACTCAAAATAAACCATACTTTTTATTTTATAAGAAATAAGTAATCCATCTTTATCTTATTTCTTTTTTCTAACTATAGAAGTATGGTTTATTTTCAGATTTTATTAGATGCATGTGATAATTAAAATATTTTAAATCTTATAAGATGTATCTTCATTTTAGTAGCAGAAGGATCTTAAAATAAGATCATTCCAAACACACTATTAGTCAAGTCTATTTCTTTTAAAAGTAAACAGTGAATCTAATTATGAGTCTCTTATAATTCAACACATGAATATTGTTTTAAACATTACTTGATTGATGTATAAATTCTCAAGTTAAAAAAAAAAGTTATGCTTATTGAAAATGTTAGGAAAATAACTACAAAATAATAAAAGAAATAAAGACAACATAAGTAAGGAGAGAAACATGAAAAATAAAAGCAAGAGAAGGGAAGTATTTTATTGCTTATGTTGATTGTTGGTGCAACTTTTACATGTAGAAACCTCTATTTATAGGAGTAATACAAGAGTATTAGTTGTTTAGAAGTTAGTTAACGCATTAGCTAGTTAGTTAAAGTACTGCCAAGTCAGCATGTGTTAATGAAAGTTAGTTTGAATTGTCAACTAATATTTTCTATATAAGGCAATGCTTCTGTATTTCGTTACTTGAGCTAAATAATATCATCTTCTTGAATTCTCTCTATCATTATACTATCGCATAATTAGCTTCTCTTTAGATTAGAGCTCTTTCAGTAGAATTTAACTAGAAGTCATCTGCTAACCAACTAATCCTTGGACTTTTGGATTCATATTTCGAACTTGGAAAGTCGGAGCTATTAAGGCATTCAGGACCCGGATGTGCCGTTCTATTATTTGATTTTGTAATTTGAAGTAAATACTGTAGCTCGAATTATACCCCTATTAATCTTGATACGTCTTGCATGTAAAATGGGAACAATAGTATATAGGGGTTCAGAAAATAGCTCAAGTAATTAAATTTATTTCTTTCAAGAGTTATGTACTGAGTTCGAAATTTATGAGAAGCAGGAGATTAGGTTAAGGGTGAGGATTTTTTTATTTTTTTTTAAAGAAAAGAAAAAGTGGGAACGATAGTAGACCAAATGCCTAGTGGATCTGCGTATATTTTAATTCCTTTCTTGGTCCTTTTTTCCGTACATTTTCTTTATTGTACTATTTTTCACCACACATATCAACCATAACTTGAGAGAAGCAAACGAAATTCGTTATATGGTAGCAAATAATTATGTCGACCAATTGTTGTGGACAAAAGAAAATGGAAAAGATAAATCAGTCAAGTCCTTGACTAAATGATGGTGGCTTTTAATTTATGTCTCATATGTATATATGGCTATTGTTACACACAGAATTCAATTTCAAATTGAAAGATTAAATAGGAGAATATTAACCACAATAAATAAATAAACTAATATCCTCTCTACAAGTTTAAGCTTTTAGATGAGGTGATAACTCAAGATGGCTTCAGAGCCTAGAAGCCAAACGGCACAGGTTCGATCCTTACCACCACTCATTTAAAATATATTAAATTGTTCACGTGCAAGCTCTAAACAAATTATGTTGCACGTGAGGGGGCGTATTAACCACAATACATAAACCAATCACGTGAGGGGGCGTATTAACCACAATACATAAACCAATATCCTCCGTGAGGAGACGTATTAACTACAATAAATAAATAAATAAACCAATATTCTCTCTATAAGTTTAAGTTTTTAGATGAGGTGGTAACTCAAGAGAGAAGATGACTGCAATTCAACCATAATAAGATGAGGTGGTAATTCAAGAGAGAAGATGACTCCAATTCAACCATAGTAGAAATATATTTCATGTATACATTAGGGAAAAGAAGTTTCTATTTTCTTTTGTCATGCAAATATTGTTATGCTAGGCGAAAGTCGTTTCTGTATATTGTGCCGTAAAGATAAGGAAAAAGAAAGAAAACTGCATAAATATTCTTGTGTTAATGCATTCAAGAAATTTTGGAGATAATTTCTGTCTAGACAAACACCACAGCATGTAGATGAACTTAGGGCCGGTTTGGATAGGCCTATAATCTTTTTTAAAATAATTCTAGCGTAAAGTATTTTTAAACGTTAAATTTTTTGACTTTTAAAAAAGTTTAATATAAACTTTTTCCTAACAAGTTTAATTCAAATGTTTATTAAAAAATATATGTTTTTAAATTAAAAAAATAATTTTTTGGGGAAAAAAGGGAATCCGCACCAACCCGTTTTTGTCTTCTACAAGCAAAAATGAGCTTTTGTGACCGAAAATTAGTGACCAACAAACCCGGTCATTAATTGTTATTGATTAGTGACTCATGCAATTAAATACAAAAATTAGAGAACATTTCATTTTAAAGCATTGACTGATTAGAATATGATTTATCACCAAATTAGTGACTGCAATAGTTCGGTCACAAATCCGTTACTAAATCTGTGATGAACTATTCTTTCGGTCACAAATTTGTCACAAAAATTTCATAAGTAGGCTAATTTCAGTCACAAATTGATTACTAATTCATAAAGTGAAAATCAGTCACTAATTATGACTGAATATTGATCACAAATCGATCATAAATTGAATTTGATCACTAATTTATTTCATTAACAAAGAACAACTTCTTACCTTCATTTTCCAATTAGGGATAGTTGATTTATACATGGTCAACCCCGTTTGGTCAAAAACCCTAACCGGCTGATAGAAGTTCTCTGGATCTTATTAAAAAGGCTATCTCTCTCTTTCAAAGCATCTCTGGTCTCAGTATCAATAGTGAAAAAACTGAAATTTATTTTGGGGGTTGTAATGATGCTCTTTCGAAAGATCTTGCCTCTTTTATGGGTTTCAAGATTGGCTCACTTCCTGTTAATTATCTTGGTGTTCCTCTTATCACTGGAAGACTTGCTTCTAAGGATTGTGACAAGCTGATCCAGAAAATCACTTGCAGAATTGAGAGCTGGACTTCTAAATGCTTGTCATTTGCCGGACGTGCATAGTTAATCAACTCAGTCTTGACTAACATTCATTCTTATTGGGCCAGGATGTTTGTTCTTCCTAAAGGTGTTATTAAAAACATTGAAAAAAGAATGATTAGATTTCTTTGGTCTGGTGGCTTGACTTGTTTTCAAAAAGCCAAAATCTCTTGGAAAAAAATTTGTAAGACAAGTGACGAGGTGGGCTTGGGATTTGCCGCCTCTGGGATTGTAATGTTGCTGCCACTTTTGGTTATCTTTGGAAGCTCATCAACAATCATCAATCTGTTTGGACAAGATAGGTGAAGGCTTACCCTTTGAAGAATAAAGAGCTTTGGGAACTTGATCAACCTACAGACGGGGCTTGGTATTGGAGGAATCCTGAAGCACCGTATGGCTTTTTTTGATTTGGTCCTCATTAACAATGCTTCCATTATTTGGCTTGGCGATCCAATTGGTAATTTCTCCTTCGACTCAGCATGGAGATCAATGCGTTTGACTTATGAAAAAGTTGGATGGGTTGAAACTATTTGGTTCAAAAATCACATCCCAAAACATGCTTTTCACACTTGGATTTTCTGTCTTAATTGAGCTCATACCAAAACTCGTCTGCTTTCTCGGGGAATTACAATTGACCCTCTCTGTGAATTCTATAGATTGGGGTCTGAGGATAGAGATCACTTATTTTTTTAGTGCAGTTTCACCAAGAGAATTTGGAAGAATATTATGAGAAAAGCCCGTGAACCTCATTGGCTTGAGAAGTGGGATGCAATCATTACTTGGCTTGCAGTGAATTGCAACCAATACCATCTCAAATCCTTGCTTATTAAACTTGCGTTTGAAGCAATCATCTATCACCTGTGGATGGAAAGGAATGGAAAAATCCACAATCATGATTACAAGACTGAAAACCATTTAGTCAACAATATTATTTTTGATGTGCAGTGTATAGCGTATAGGAATCAGAGGTACAGAAACAACTCTGTCCATAAGGACCTTTGTAGAACTTGGAACCTTGACATCATTATCTGATGATGGGTTCTTTTGAGATTGGGTCCTGTCTCGTTTTGTAAAGTTTTCTTTTAATAATAGTTCTTGCTTACCTAACAAAAAAAAAAAGTCACAATTTCCCAAGTTTTAATTCAAGAAACGAAGAAGGTTGCCTCTCCCCTTTTTTTCCTGTTCATTATATTTTTATTGATGTTGGAGGTTCCATCTTAAGATCTATTGGTGTTAAGTAATATTATGTTCCAATTAGTTCAAGCCAAACTGAAATATGAGAGAACGCATTGTGGGATAGTATGAGACAAAGACCGAACTTTGGTAGCGTAACGGATAATTCAGGTTTTACTTCCAAACCAATTGACATTAGGACAAGCAATTGAAATTCTTATTATACACTAGTCTTAAATGCTCCAACTTAATTAGCCATATATGATGTTTTCATTCTCCAGCGGCTTCAATCTATCAGAGTTTGTCAATTAAAGTGTCAACCCACTTTGCAATTTTACCAATCAGTTGATTTTGCACCATCAAATGTAATGTATAAAGGCATGCATGCCACTTCACTTGGTAGTGATGAGATCTTATATTGATAATAGACTAATAGCGTTAAAATCACATAAAATTCTCCGTGTTCTGAGACTTGTTAATAACTTTCATAGATATGTTGTGCAAAACTCTAAAATTTTATCCCAAAATTTTGGAGTGATTGTGCAACAAATTTTTAGTATAAGGGCAGCAGTAACATTCTTTATAATATAAAATAAAATTTAAAATCACAAGGTTATATGCCATTTTCACAAAACACATGGAGTAAAATGTATTTACCCTAGGTAAAGAATAAAACAGAAGAGAATAAAATGTACATATTTAATTTTTAAAAGTAATATGAGATCTCCTTTCATGGATAGTAGAGTCAAAACTCCCGGCCACCTATTTAAAAATATTGAAACTATTTATGTTTAAGTTTAAAAATAAATTTTACTTGTATACGAAGAGATGTATTAAAATAATAATTAATTAATTAATATATTCTCTTTTTTTAATCAATTATGCTTTTAATTGAAACATTCAATAGGGACAGATTTCAGGGATCGCGTGCTTTTGCGGGATGGCATCACCATTGGGGTATGTTTTGGGAAAAGCAGCCAGTGCAACTTTGATGATCACAGACGCTATATATTAAGAGCCTGTTTAACTTTGCTTATTTTGCTACATATAAATAATTATAAAAAAAAGTATTCCTTTACATGCATCTTACTATTTGCAGCTTATAAGTCCCAAATAAGCTAAGCTAAACAAGCTCTAACTCTTCGTTCAATTAAAGAAATTAAAGATTAATGTTTGCTAACAGGATTGATAAATTAAATAGAGCTTAGTTTCTGTTAAATAATAAACAAATATAATAAATTTATTTTTACATGTTTAAATTTTTAGATAATTAAAGTACTTAGAGCCAGTTTGGTTTTCTATTTTGGAGAGCTATTTAAAAGTCAGTTATGAAAAAATAAGGGTGTTTAGTTTTTTTATTTTAAAAGCTGATTTGAATCAAAAGTCAACATAGTTTTGGGTTCAAACGGAGAAGTTAAAATTTTTTACTTCTTCGTTTGCAGTTTGTAGGAAGGAGTTTTAAAAAAACTTTAAGATAAAAATGTCCTCATTGTTCTAATTATTAATATTTTCTTGAATTATAATTATAATTAAAAATAAATATAATGTAATAATTAAAATTGAAAAATAAACTTAAATTTCTAAATTTAATTAAAATAAAATAATAAAATATAATAATAAATAATTAAATCAATTTAATAATAAATAAAATTAATAAAAAAATATTTTATTTCATAATTCTAAAAAATAACTATTAGTTAAATATAATTTCTTTAAAAATTGTTCAAATAAGTTAAAATATGATTAAAATAAAAAGTATATTATATAGAGCAAATAATAGTTTATCATTAAAAGTGTCAAAATGTCTTTGTTAGGACCTGTTTGGATTGGTTTTTTATAAGAAAAAAACACATTTTTTCTGAAAAATTTGCATTAAATTTACAATAACTATTTGATTTAGTTCCAAAAAAGCTAAAACTCTGAAAAAAAAATTCAAATATAACTTTTTTTAGAACCCAAAATTTTCAGTTTTTAAAAAAAATCTATTTTTCAAAAGCTGTTAAAAAATGCAGTTTTTAAAAACCCAATCCAAACGGGCCCTTAATAATTTAAACAACCAACCATTATTTTAAATATAAAACTAAACATCATCTTGTTTAATAAAAGTCCATTTCATATACAAATAACCAAACATAATTTTGTTTTTATCAAAGGTCCTTTTAATAAAAAGTCCGTTTTTAAACTGTCTTTTTACAAAATAATGTTAAAATTAAAAATCAAACTGGCTCTTATTATTTTCCTTTTTTCTAGTTTACCTTTTGTATCAGTTGTTGCCAGTTATTTTAATTTTTTGGCCAAATGAGGCTAATTAATTTCACTAGGAAGCAAAACTCTTCTTGACCTACAGAAATTAAAAGAGACGCAACAAAGTATTCCTTTTAGTGTGCCATGTTCATTGGTTTCTTGTTAGGGTGACTAACCAATATAAAGCATAGGGATGGCAACGGGACGGGTACCCTGCCCACGAAGCAATTCCAAACCCGCTACCCGGATAGCATCCCAATCCCAAATCCCGTCCCAAACCCGGATAAAAATTTAATATAAATCCCGTTCCCGGAACGTCCCAAATTTGCGGGTACCCGGAACGTCCCAAACCCGATTAAAAAATTAAAATTTAAAAAAAAATGTAACCCAAAAATGTCCTAAACCCGCAAAACTCAAAGCCCAAAACCGGATTAAATTATTTATTTAAGAATCTAACAGATTAAGTCAATTTCCTATTTTTGCCCAAAAAAATTAATATACCTAAAAAATGCATTAAAATGATAAATTAAAAAAAAAATAACATACTTTTTAGTAAAAAAATTCCTGCACAATAGACCATTCATATTAAAAAGTAATCCACATTCATATATATACACACACACACACACACACATATATATAATATGTACACATTAAAATAATTATTTAATAAATGTGAAAAATCTTAAGTAGCTATTAAGCTATATAACTAAAGTTAGTTTGGTAGTGTATCTATGTAATTAGGGTTAATCCATTGTTTAGTATAATTCTAATTAAAGATAGCCATATAACTAGATTTGATACAATTTCTATTTTAGTTCTAACTATTATCATTTCTTGTATAATTCTAATTAATATGCATATAAGAAAATGTTACCAATGGAACTATAATTAACTAATAAATATAAAATATATTGAGATGTTAATAGAAATTATATAATTCTAATTAGATAATTATGATAATAAGCATTTTTGCATAAATAAAAAGTGAAAAATGAATTATTATTTTAGTGGTAATCCATTTTAAGTTAAATTTTAAAGACTAAAAGGTTAAAACGTTACTACTATCAACAAAAGTAATAATTTTTGCTTCTTTATTTATTGTATAACATACATATACATATATATAACTACAATTAATTAACAAATATAAAACATATTTAAATACCTATGTAACTAAAGTTAGTGTAGCTATATAATTAGACTTAGTTTGTTATTTAGTATAATTCTAACTAAAGTTAATCATATAACTAGAATTTGTATGATTTTTGATATAATCATATTTAAACTAATCATATAACTAGTTCTTTTATAGTTCTAACTATTATAATTTCTTATATAGTCTTAATAAGTATGCATATAAAAAATGTTATCAATATAACTATAATTAATTAATAAATATAAAATATATTAAGATATTAATATAAATTATATAATAAGATATGGATATATATATGTGTATATATATGTACACATATAATTAAATATATATATGTATGTATGTATGTATGTACACGGTATAGAACCGGGTATCGTTCCGGGTACCCGGAGGTCACTTCCAGTTCCGTCCCAAACCCTAACAGGTATTTTTAATCGTTCCGGGTTCGTTTCGGGCTCTTAACGGGACAGATTTTTATCGGATTTTTAGCGGGTCGGCCGTGCTGGGTACCCTAAGTCACTCGTTCCATTGCCATTCCTAATAAAGCAACTTGTTTTGGATCGTGAATATATTTTGTGATAAGAAGAAAAAAGATATATTTTTTTATGCCTAGTCTAATTACTTTGCTCCTAATGAATGTTTTTTTGCAGCTTTTCCCAAAGAATCTAGTTTGCTGTGCGTGGACGATGCGCTAGTCAAAGCGAAAGTTTCGAATTTGGGAATAATTTAATAGCTGAGAGTAATTTTCAGAATTCATGATTTACTTTTGGATTTTGTAAGAAAGAACTCTGGTCGGCAGTGCGTGTTAAAAAGAAAAACTTCTACTATTATAGGTCATGCCCGACTTGACCTCCCAAACCAAGTCCAGGAACCTTTTCCGACTCAAAGAGGGTGTCGGCTTGGGTTGGGTCCAAAACCTCCGCCTAAAAGACTCCGGACCTATATATCATGGTTGAGCCCGAGTATTGCAGAATATGTCTTAAGCCGATTAAAGAGTTAGATCCATTTACTAACTCTTTACTAACCAATCCTATTGGGATTACCTGCCTAGATGAGCTTAGTAAAAGCCATGCATTATCCAAATACCCTTGAGTAGGGGCCTATAAATATACATCGGAATTACAAATCAAAGGTATGCACTCTACGCAACTTTCATACACTTACTTGCTCAATTCTAATTCGATTAGTCACTGACTTGAGTATCAAAGTCCTTTTGACCAATACCACACTAGTGTCCCCCTTATCTCCAGTCCTTTTGGCCAATACCACACCAGTGTCCCCCTTATCTCCAGTGGCTTTTTTCTCTATTTTGTAGGCAAGAATCTTTGTTTGAAGTGCACTTACGCCTTTCCTTTTACTGCAATAGTCCACCATTTCCCGTTTGATTTGAGTGCTCATGATGGTATCCATGTTAATAAAAATGGACTTATTGTTGGCTCACGTCACTAATAGAAACTGTTGAATTTAAGATGGAAAATTTGAGACGAAAAATTTTTATTTCATCTCAAATTGATATAGATTTGAGACGGAAATTTTGAACTAAATTTTCTAATAAGTCAATACAAATTTGAGACGGAATTTGAAATAAAAATTTGAAACAGAAAATTTTCCATCTCAAAATTTGAGATGAGGGTTTTTGAGACGAAAAATTTCCGTCTCAAATTCATTTTGCGAGAAAATTTTGTAAGTTTGAAAAGGAAGTTTCTATCTGAAGTTCAAAAATATTTTTTTGTAGTGTGTGGTAGCTACACACACTATGAAAATACCAAACTTCAATTTTGCACTCTTTTGCATTGTCACAAGCATAGAACAAATTTCCACCACTAGTATATTTTGAAAAATGAGCTTCTTGGTTTTTAAACCTGCAATCCTTCTAACATGTTCAAATTTTCTACAATTGTAACATTGGGTATATCTTTGTGTTAATAATCTTTACCAATATGATTAGTCTTTGTACAAATACCACAACCTATAGAATTTGCATTCTTTTATCCTCCTTGATTTTTGGAATTTCTACCTCTATCTCTTCTTCTTCCTGTTCTACCACTTCTATATGATAACTTCTCATTTCTTTGTCAATTACTTGTTGAGACATCTTTTTCTTTATTTTTTGGAACTAAGATTAACCTTAGCCTGAAAAAAGCCTCAACAGTATTTTGGATATTTTTATTCATTTTTCTTTTATAACAATCCAAGGATCGCAATAGATTTGGCAACTTTAATTTAGTGATATCTTCAATAATGGCTATAGTGATATCATACTTGGGTGATAAACTAATCAAAATCATTTCAAGATTTTTTTTTAATCTTCAATATCATCACCCAATTTATTCATTTCACCCACCACTTCAACAATCTAGTGTAATGCTTACCAATATTTTTAGACTCTTTCACCTTCAGATTTGCAAGTTCTCTTCTATGATTTTGAAACATAGCATTTTTTACCTTTTCATCACCTTAGAAGTCTTTTTGCAAAATATCCCAAGCTTCCTTTGTGATGTAGGCATGCATGATTCTCAGAAACAACACATTTGAAATTCCTTGTTGAAGATATGAAAGTGCCTTCGCATCTTTTCTTTGATTCTCCTTAATTTGTTGGTGTTTTGTTGGAGTGGGTTCCTCCTTGATTTTAGGTTCTTCAAATCCTTCTGAAACAAACTCCAATAAATCTTTTGGTTTAAAGATAGTTTTCATCTTCACAACCCAATGATCAAAGTGTTCTTTTAAAAGATTGTTATCAGGAGAGACAATCTTTTTTTTCTCTCATCTGTCTCTCTTTGCTCTCTCCCTCTTTCTTTTAATATATTATTGCCAAAATAACCAGGCTTTGGTACCAAAATATATTAGATATTGGTAGCGATTTTACTCAAGAACTCAAAAGTGAGTTAGTGTTTGTAGAGAAGAAGAGAATCTATACTATATTTATAAAATTATACCTCAAAAGAATGCTTGTCCTTTAGAGATTGCCACATAAGCTCTTTAGTTGATGACACGTCATCACTTTTTTTTATTCTTTTTATTTTTGAGGCTTTGAAAAAACACAATTGACATAAGCTAATTAAAACATTTAGTAAATCTTTACTTGAAAAACCAAAAATCTACTAACCCTACATTTTCCAGATTATGTTAGAGTTCAAATAAACATAAAAGTCCCATCGGTATCAATACTATATTTATAAAATTATACCTCAAAACAATGTGTGTCCTTTAGAGACTGCCACATGAGCTCTTTAGTTGATGACACGTCATCACTTTTTTTTTATTCTTTTTATTTTTGAGGCTTTGAAAAAACACAATTGACATAAGCTAATTAAAACATTTAATAAATCCTTACTTGAAAAACCAAAAATCTACTAACCCTACATTTTCCAAATTATGTTAGAGTTCAAATAAACATAAAAGTCCTATCGGTATCAACTAGTTAAAACATTTGATAAAAAGTTTCCTACTGATCCAAAAAAAAAATCTAATAATCATACATTTTATAAATTAAATCAAATTTCAAATCAGACATATATATTTCTCTTAATTTCTCCAAATTCACCAATCTTTCGCATGATCGGTTTTCAATTATTACCAAGACAAAATGTTTTTGCTTCAAGATGGGTTTCAAGATTTTCTCAATTTTCTTAGCAAATGAGTGCATGAAAACTTAGATATGTAGCACACAACACGAATATGTACAACTATAGTTTTCTTTTCATTTTTATTTACTTTTATTGGTTGATCATTTTCTTTGATGGAGTTGAATGTTTATTAGAATGTTGCAATGAATAATTTTTGATTTGATATATTTGTTTAGTAAAATTGATTGTCTATTTTGAGTATAATTTTTTGGTATTTATGCATAGATATTATGATGGGAGATTTAGAAAATGAAAATCTATTATGGAGTATGAGGTATGGAAGCGCATATTTGAGAAGAGGGATTGTTATGATCTATGAAAATAGGATAAGGACGGTTGTTGATGAAGAGAATTCAGTTTGGAATTTCTTTGATTTTTATTTTTCAATTAATAGAAAATCCTAAAACTAGGACAACTTTCAAGTTTTAGCTTTTACATGCAATCTTTTTTAAGATTTAGAATTACATTGAGAAGCCAAAAATGAAAGGTCCAAAGAGGGCTTTAAAGATTAGGAAGCTCTTCAACATTTTCAAGGAAGATGATGTGAAGAATTATGTCAACACATATCGTAGGACTTTGACAACCAAATTTGGTAAACCCATATATAATATGCTTTTCAAATTTGATAGTTTCATAGTCTAATATAGTATCAGTTCATGCAATAATAGCCGTGTGATACATATGCCGATCTTGACATCAATCATGAACTCAATAATTTTGAGACTATTATCATGAAGTAAATAATTTGAGGCTATTCTCTGTATTATTTTATGTGGGTGTTTTTTACTCTTTAAAGTAGATGTTGAAGTCATGTACATCATAAAAGAGTTGTGGTGTGGACGAAGTGCCAAAGGTCAAACCAGTAAAGACGTTGGTCGAGCAAATGTAGTGTTCTATCAATGAGTTAATACTTGTGATGTATTAAAAAGGTTTTCGTTCTAATGGTTCGAAATGTCCTAGAAACAATAACATTTTAGGGCCTTATAATGTTCTGCAATGTAATTGCTACAGTAATTTAATTTCAATGTGTTCCACAGTATAAACATCATACATTTCAAGAGGCTTAGACAAGCAAATTCAAGTCTTTATAATCATGTAGGTCATCCTATTGCCATTAACAACATGTAAAAATTGTTATTCTAGGTAGCGAAGAAGGTCCACGTGTCACTTTGAATATAACACAAACGAAATATATGACTAATAATAAGTATATTTTTAGAGACAAGATGTTATTTTTACATATTATCTTGAAAGATGAGGAAAAGAAACAAAATGAGATTAAATAGAGGTGTACAGTTGTACAAACAAATAAAAGTTTCATACTCTTCTTTGCTCTTAAGAAATCAATAGACATTAAGTTAGAAACTAATCAAGCTACCAATACAAATTTATTAACTTCAAAATTACCCCTACATCAATTAAAATTTTTCTATTTAAATTACTTCAAATTTCGTTATATGATCAAACTTAATAAAATTTTGAGATTATTCTCTTTTCTCCAATTAAAAAAGGAAATTAAAAAATTGACTCATGTGAAGTGCGGGCTTCGAGATAACTAGTTTTCTATATTACTTCACTTGTGATTGAATTATTTTTCTACACACAAAGCTCCCTTTTATAGGCTTCAGCGAGAACTCAAATAAATTTACTTGAATCTAGAACAATAACAAATACATGAACTTGACTCTTGAATTTACAAATACATGATTACTAAAAAGGTTTAAATTCACATGATTAATAGATTCATCGTTTACTCCTTTTAACTCTTCATCTACTTCATAAATTTTAACAATACATTACTCGACAAGTAGGGGCGGACCCACAATAGTGGTTTAAGTTGGCGGTCGCTACCTCTCAATTTTTAATTTTTTAATTTTTACTTTTATAAGTTAAGTTATTCTTATGTACTTTTTGCCACCCTACAGTGGCAAGCATATCTTGTAACAAATCAATCGTTGAGTGTCTAAAATTTAGAACGGAGGTTGTGTGAAGGTCATGTGTTCGCAAATTGGGGATCGTTATATTATTTTGTTTGAACCAGCGGACCAGCCTTTGAGCCTGAAACTTGGGGATGCTAATTATTTTGTTTTTATTTTAAACAGCTGCGTTTCCTAAACAGCCTTTAATTTGACCAAAAATAGGGTCTCAACGCTTATATAATCGTAAGTTACTTTTTTCTTTCAATTTTAAATTTTTATAGCCAATTTTTAGTTTTTAATCTTATCAATTAGTTATTATCTCTGCATCACTGGAGTTAACCTTTTTTTTCTTTTTTTTTTTAACAAGATTAACTTTTCTCCTCTTTCTAAACAAGATTGCATAGCCATGAAAATTGTAAAAATAAGAACGTGTTATATGATGGAAGTTGATTTTCTTGCTAGTACACTTATCTTTTACATTGAGAAAGAGAGATTTTTTAGACTAGTGATACTTAATTAGTCATTGATGAATTTAAAAGAATGAAAACACGATGAGCACAACTTATGATGCTGATCTATTTTTATTCCGTGCTTCTGAAAATATAATATGTTTTCTTGATATAATATCTTATTTTGCATATTATTATTTTAAAAGTGACTCTTTTATTATTTGGATTGAAATATTGAATCGAACGATGAACATAATTTGAATACTTTTTCGCCATTTCTTATGTAAAATCCTGGCTCTGCCGTTTAATGCACCGGAGATTCAGAGTTCCTAGGGCTCGTTTATTTTGATTGACTTTTTTTTTTGGAAGTATTTTTTCAAAACTGTTGCAAAAAGTATTTTTTTGAAAAGTTAGAATTTCTAACTTCTGGAGAGAAAAAAAAAAACTGAATTGGGGTTCTTTTGACCGAGTTTCAACATTTTGTTTTTGAAAATCAAGTTTAATATAGTAACAAGAATGAATTTTTCAAGAAAAAGAATATAATTTTTCATGAATAAGCCAAAATAGGCCCTTAGTCAGCTTTGAGAGGCCATCAACTACATGTTTTAGAAGATCATTGAAAGTAAGCAATTTGGTCATTTAGACTTCCATTTTAAGAAGTTACTGTGATCAAGATTTATAGTCAATACAAAAGTCTTAATATTAATGGCTGAAAGAGTAAAGATGGAGAGGATGAATCATCCTTGGGAAAATGGAGAGAAAATGAGGATCTTATTTACTAGTTTGCGTGAGCAATAGGTACGAAAGTAGAACAAAGCATGAGAGGACATATGTATTAGCGGAAGATGGAGGAGAATTTGAGACATAAGCCATAAACTGCAGATACCATGAAGGATATTTTGGAGTAACATATTTTTTTCCTTGTTATATTTCATTCTTATTTGATAACTAATGATTCGTATTAATTTAATTCAGGGTTAATATTTTAAATCAAAATTTGATGTGTGTGGTTGAGAATGTTTCTCAATATATTGGAGAGAACGAGAATTGTAGAGGATCCGGATCGATGAGAGGAACAACGTGTATAAATCTTCTAAATGTATTATAATATGTATAAGAATATCAAGTATCTTATAAGATAAAGATTACAACAATACAAATCAAAATTAAACAGAAAGATCAAGTTTATCTCTTATCATTTGGCAATACCTTCAACAACACCATCATCATAGAGTGTTGCTGACTAGACTAACACGTGAATAATTTCCTAAATGGTAAAACCTAGAGAAACTCTTAGATAGACCATATGCCCAAAATACTTGCATTGTCTAAAGCAAACATCACTTGAAGCATAATAAACTTAATACTATGAATTAAACTTAAGAGCACTTTAAGTCTATATATTAATTAAGATGATTTTGGAACCCAACAGCCATGCAATCCGTATGGAAGGCCATAAGGGAACTTTGCTCTAGCAATTTCTTCAAATGTGGAGCCATCCAATAGTAGTGCGTATCCTTCCCCATTTTTGTCGCTAATCATTGAGATCACTGCTCCTGTTCAACCAGAAAAAAAAAAATTCATATTAGATTAAAAAATTCATACATTTTGCTGTCAAATTTGCATTTGAATATCAATGATTGAAAATGAAAAAATAAGGGGTCTTATAGAATTCAAGAGATCTACATCATTGTATCAAAAATGCTAAAGTGAAAAGAGCAAGTCATTTAGGAGTAACGAGTTTTTTGTTCAAATATTTAGACTAATATCTAGACTTAAGTTCATCATTTATTTAATTTATTTCGATCTCTGTAGATTACCCTATTGCCTTGGGTATAATGAAAATTAATAAGTAGCACAACGTCCAACCAAAGAGTTGAGGACATATTAATTAATGAAGTCCTGAATTTTGTCATAGTCATAGTAATCAAAGGATCAGAAACTCAATGTCCTTATTCGTGAATTATGATTTTTTTTTCCTTTGAAAACCCCTCGTACCAATCCAACTCTTCACTCTAATGGGATTTGAACCCATATTATCATGATTCTTGTATAGTATTTTCAATTAACTGAATTATTTCCTAATCCCTTAGTTATTTAATTAGGTTTATATGTGTGCGTTGGTAATCATGCAAGCTAATCGGGCACTATAGGATCTTTCTTTTTGCTTTATTCTAAATATAAAATATTGGTCAAAATTGGACTTCAATTATTTATGGTTCCAATTGGAAACCGAATTACCAAAGCATCTGAAGGAATTAGAGTTGGTATTTCTCAAATCTTGCATGCGCTTAAAGATGGGTGGACAAACTAATTTATATTTTCCCATCATACGTTACGTTTCGAGGGAGTATATTTTATTCATCTTACTATTATAACTTGGACCCTGTAGATATATAGTAAAATAAAATTAATTTTAGCTTACCATCATCTTCTTTTGTTGCATCTGGACGTGCCACAAAGAGTGGTTCAGATGGAATAGAGCCCTCATCATGCCAATTCTTCGCCTTTTTCTCCACTAGATCAAGCTGCATCATAATTGGCAATTACCCATTTCTTAATTTGCCAAAACCAATTAAATATGAAAAGTATTTAAATCTGGGTATAGACCTAACTAAGTGATAGTGCTAGTTTGTGGAATTTTGGTAGGAAAAAGAGACTTGGGTATTGGATTCACAGATGAATACTATATAATGTTAGGAGAAATTTCTATATAATAGTAATATATTGATTTATAATAAAGTTAAAAAGAAATTATTAGAATATATATAGTTCATTACTGTTATCTTCCTGATTGTTCCTGCTAATCCAAACAAGGGAAAAAGAGATGCTTATTTGGAAGCACTTACCTTGGTGAGGGTGTTTGGGAAATTGCATGGCCTTTGCGCTCCACAGGCATAGGCGTATCGGTATTTCTTTCCTAAATAAGCTGGATTAATGCTGCACATGTCCATGCCTCTGCCATGCTCATCTGGATCTAAAGCTGCCTCTAGCTTTCCATTTGGACTCCCATCCAATGGAATTATAAATCGCCCAACCCTGACATCAACAACCGGTTGGTTTATCATTATATGGTCTATTATGTACTAATCCGCACAATTATTGCATGTTATTTGAGCGTTAGGTCAGCCATTAGATTAGTTAGAGTAGACGAGATTCAAAGAGTAACTTAAATAATTGAGTTTTAGGTTTGAATTCTATGAAAAATAACGAATTAAGGTAAAACAAAAACGTTGTGCATTAGACGACCCTCAACGAAGAATACAACACATTGGAATTTATGCAAACATTTGCCTTGTTATTCACGTCAGACAACACAAATTTGTCGACTGAAAGAAAAAAGAATAAACTTTTTACATTACGTCATTCTGCACGTATGAATATGAATTAAAAACTCTTAAGTTGCATGACTTTTCCTTTCCCTTTTCTTTTTTTCCCTCTCATCTTGTTGGTTGGTATGGCTTTCATGTCAAGTCACGACATACACATAATGAATCCTTTTCTCTCCTTTTTTTTTTTTTCCTCTCGTATTTTGGATTTTAAGATGTCGACAAATAAATACAATAATTTTTATCCTTTTGTATTATTTCCATGTTGTCTCAGAGAATATACTAGGTAGAATATTTTGATTCGGGCTTCAGGTGTGCTTTCTGGTTAACAAATGAAGGAAGTCTTAATCTTCCTAGAAAGTGGTCGGAAAATTATAATCGAACTTGTACGGCACCATCTTGAATTAGAAAAAAAATTAATATTATTTGCAAGACTATATATATGCTTTACCTTGCATCAGGCAAGACATCTTTACCGGTGAATGCACGAAGGTTTTGGAGCCTGAGCTTATCCAAGATCGTCGTGTCTGCGTTATGCTCGCAACAATCAGTAATGATTGCAGTGACCCTTCCATCTTCATCTTTCTCTTCATATGCATTGATGAAATGGAACTGAACAAACAGAGGAACTTCTACACTTGCCACCTATGAAATTCAGAAGTTATAAAGGAAAAAACCTTTTAAGAAGTAGAACTAATCAAATAGTGATAATTAGAAGAAAAAAAAAAAAGAAAAAGAAAAAACACTAATTAGTCATAACATGCATCTAGAACTGTTATATGATTACAAAAATATGATGACAATTTCCTTTTTCCTTCTTTTCTTGAAGATGAGCTTATTTATTTATCTTAGAAAAGAAGTTATTATTTTTCTCTATTATTTAAATGGGTAATGCCCTGAGCTGAGTCTCTTCAACTTTAACTGGTGCACAGTATAGGGAATATGATGTGCGTCCAAGGTCTGCTAGTTGGTGATTGAGTTTTCCGGTGTACTGATAATTGACCTCTGTCAACTGAATTTTTTTTGTTACAAAGAAAAATGAGTAATGCTTTATATCAACTATTTTTAGTCTTCTATTTTTCTGATAAAATTTCATATATTGAATATAAACGGGCGGACAAAAGAGAGAGACTCACAATTTTCCCACTGGCTTTGCACACAACATGCATGAAGCCTTTGGATTCAGGGTGCCACTCAAACTTGTAAAGTGGTGTGGGTTCAGCCTTGAGTAGATTTTGGGCACAATACCTCAATGGCATCTCAGGCACAACTATGTAATGTTCGGTTATGGGGAACGAGTGGACCCACCCAGGCGCTGGTCCTCCTCGACAGTTCACTCTCCCAATAAACTTCCTCTCACTTGTTCCAGCTTCCATCCTAACCACCAAGTAGCCGTTGTTAATCAAATCTGGTATGAGTGTCCAAAACTCTGTATCCGTGACAATTGGATGAGCCGAGTGAACTAGACCCCCCAGTGAATCACTGAACTCGAATTTCCCGATCGTTTCCAATGTGTTCGGATCAATAACGATCGACCCTTTGATGGTCTCCGTCAGGCAGACGACACGGTCGTCGCCCAGCTTCACGATGCCGGTGTTAGCGTTGTCTGTCAGCGAGGCGCCTGAGAATAGTTTGGCCAGATCGCCGATGTAAGCTAAGAAGCTATCAGATTTAGGGACTTCGGAAAATTCGCGGTAGCAAATTTTGTTGTTTTTCATTGCTGCCTTGTATGCCTCGGTCTCCAGTTGTCTATGCCCCATTATCAATCGGCCATTTTCGAATTGAAGCTTGACTATGGTGGCATAGCCATCGAAGAGGTGCCGGAAATTATAGTCACCTATGTGCCACAAACCTGGACCATTCCGCAGGTAGGTTCCATTCTGCATAAAAACCAACAACAATTTTAATCAATTAGTTCTTTTTTCCTTTTTATGACAATCTATATAGAATTATGAAGCTTGAATTTGTACTTAATAAAAGTAAGAAAATTGACTCAAAAAGCTAACAATCTTTCACCAACTAGAACAGACTTAAACAAACACCCCCATGTGATCTTTATTAATTTATTCTGGTTGGAATTTTACATGTAATGCGAAGAATTATGATGATCGTACGTACCATGAGGTGTGAAATTTGGACATGGAATACATTCAACATATCTTTTCCTTAGGTTGGTCCGTAGCGTTTAATAATTGATGTCTATCTTGGAGTATGCATAAAATAAATAATGAGCAGCAGGGTATTTGTCTTTACATTATAATATATAAAAAAGTAATTAATATGTTTCTACAAATCTTCTCCATGAGCAGCAAAAGAATTCGAAATAAATAGTTCTCTTAGCTTAATTCTTATTTATGAAGATGGATTACGGCTTGACATACCAGCCATAACGGAATTTCGCCTTCAACGACAAGTTCGCCTTCCCAACGATCATGGCGGACACTAGTCCATGCAGCAAGCTTCTGATTTTTACCTTCAACGTCTCTTCTTGGTGGTGGAACAACAGAAGGGACCTTAGTAGCGACATTGACAATTGTTCTTCGGTTCACATATTCGTACCTCCTAACCATACTGAAATTACCATAAAGATTTGAACTTCGACCCTCACTCCCATCATCTTTAACACGAACAGGCTTGTTCGTGTACAAAGGATAGTTGCACGATTTAATGGATGAAAATGCAAGAGAAGCCATGAGAGCTCACTAAAGATACGTTGAAGCTAGAAATTGAAGGACACTAATTAATTAAAGATATGTGCATACAGGGGGTTGGAGAACTAAGGGGGGTGGGAAGGTTTAATTTATAAGAACAAGAACTCTGCAGTGGCACTGGGTATCTCGATTGCGGAATTCCATTTCACTAGAGGACAGCTTACGTTATGGTTACAACATTTATGATTTATGCATCCTCAAATTTTTTGGCTTAGTTCTCAATCTCTTGTACGCGTATAGGATCCACCCACGAGCAAGAGTGCACATGAAGTAACATTTTCTGTGTTTTGATCTACATTGAATATAATAAAATCATGTCATGTATGATAGCACACTTTTTAAATTTCTTATTGGGCCAGGTTTCACAACTGTTGAATTATGGTAAACTTTTGACTTTATATCCTCGGTTTTTTTTTGTCTTGCGTCTTTGAATTCTTCGAGTTTTAACTTCGTGTTGTTGTTTAGATCTACAAGATAACAGTTTAAGATTTTGGGAAAAAAAAAAAAAAAAAGAAATTGCACGTGCACATAATTCTAAAAAGAGGATCATATGCATGTAAATGTTCTGGTGCCATCGACTGCAAAAGTTATTAAGGTGTGAGTTTGCAGTGTGCTTCCTTGAATAACTCAGATATTTCGTAATATCAACAAGAATAAAAAATTTTGCCCACAAAACTTGGCCAAAAATGCCAAAATAGGGACTAATATGTAATTTTATTATATTTTAGCATACCTAATATCTAACTTACCCTTAATAGAAAAAGTAAGATTTTAAAATTAAATTATAACTATTTTTCTCTTTCATCATTATTACTTATCAATTACCACTATGTTTATCATCATACCAATACATTGACCAATAAATATCAATTTGTAAAATAAAATTAATATTGAAGAGCACTCTTATTTAATACGTTAAAACTAAAAGTTTAAGAGATGATCATTATCTAATCCTATGTACAAGGAGAAATTCTCCTAAACAATCAAATGGATTAGCTGATTGGACTGCAAATGCTGCAAGGAGAGATTTATCATCTGAAAACTGGTTGTCTGATCCCCCTATAGCTCTTACTCGTATTTTGTCTCTAGAACAATTTTGTATTGGGATTGTCCCATTGCATCAAATAATATCTATCTTTTGGACAAAAAAAATTAAATATATGATGCTTCTAATGATTCAAGAGATAAAGAGATGGGGGATGAAATAGAAAATCATTTTTAAGCAAAACCTATATACAAGATATAATCTGCTCCTAAAACAAAATTTAATTAGTAGTTTGATATGGAAGAGCTACATGTGAAATAGATGTGTTTGTATTTGACCCAAAAAAAAAGAGTAGATATATTTATGTATATGCCAATATAGTTATTTGAATCAAAGAAGTTACGTGGTGTATTATTAATTTTTTTAAAACCAAATAATACTATTATAAATAAAAAAAAGTTAAAAATTTTTATAGAGGTAAGTAAAACAAAATTGTAGGGTCTGGTTCAATCAATGAATTATATATAATTCTCAGTGTTCACAACTCAAAAGCAAGAAAGTTTATTTTAGTAAAATTGGAAAAAAAAATGTTGTTATCAATGTAGCTATATGTATAATTTATATGGTTAATTATTAAAATTTATTTTTAAACAAACAATATTATTATGATTTGAGAGAGAAAAAGCCAAATAGAAATAAGACTCATTTATGTAAAATCAAAAAAGTAATTTTTGTCAATACTTCTTCAAATATATATAATCAATACTTCCTCAAATATATAAATATAAATAAATATATATATATATATAAATGGCAAGAAAAATTTAGAAATTATAATATAGCAAAAAATATAATTTATAAAAAAGTAAAGAAGAGGAAAATTTGTATAAAAAGTTTTATTAAAAAGAGAGAGGAATAGAGACGGCAAATATCATCTCAACATGTAGCAACTACATTGTTGTTCTTATTTTTTATTAATATTTTTATATGTACTTTTTAAATCTTATAGCTAGGCTTTGAGATGGAAATTGTCATATGTAATTAAATATGGCATTTAGTAGAAGATAATTGTTATATTTCTCAAATAAAAATGATTTAAACACTTTATTTAGAAAAAGTAATCATCAGTATATAACGTTATTTTTTCGAGCTTAGAATCATTTATGTTTAAATAGACTTATAAGTTCATAATTACCGATATTGCAAACAGAACTTTTTTATCAAATACTTATTAATATATGTATTTTTTTTAATTCATAGGTTTGGTGATAGAAAAGGCCATGTTTAAATTATATACAATGGTATATGTTTCTAACTAAAGTTAACATCATTCGTCTTTTTGGAATTATATCTAAAAAGGCAAAAATTTAAAAACATTGAAAGCAATTACTAATTCATAACCTGGCATGTGTGCAATGAAGACTTTATTCTCAATTATTAGAATAGAAAATTTAAGTTCAACAATTAGAATTATACATTTGTTATTTACTATTATTGTACAAAAAATATTTTTATCAATAATTATTGAAATTTCATATTTGTAGTGAAAACTATAAGACAATTATTATAGTTTTTTTGTCTTAGTTACTCTAAATATATCTATTATAATTTTTTTAAAATATATGTATGCATGAGTGTGTGTACATAGATATATAAAGAGAGAGGGATAGGGAAAGAGATGGAAATAGCCATCCATAGATTAGAGATGACAACTTCTACCTCAAATTATTGATGGCTTGTTCCTTCTTTTATTAGAGCCTATTTAAAAATTTTAAACTTGAAACACTTAACCATGTTCAATAATGAATAAAAATAGTTTTCTAATTTTGTTTAGTATTTTTTACCTACTAAAAACTATTTATTATAATTTTGTTGTTTAGTAAAATAGTCTCTCATACAAGAGTGGAGCTAATGGTGACCAGGGGAGCCCCAGTCCCCCAAACTCCCAATTTCTTTTTTACATGTATATATTTGTATTTAATTAAAGAGAAAAAAAAAATTACTTTGCCCCGCCCCCACCCCCCCCAAAAAAAAAAAAATTTGTTTGCTGGTGTAATTGTGGTTTGTGCTCCAAAATTAACACATTAATCATAATAGAGAATATTATACTACATTCAAATTTTTGTTGGCAAGATAATTTGATGTAGAATTCTTTTTCCTAATATCTTTTTTTTCCAATTTTGGGAATTCTCCAAAATCTATTAATTTTTCCTTCCCCGGTCATCAATTATCCAAACTATATTCCCAATTGTAACTAGGGTAAAGAGTGAAATAAAATATCTTCTAGAATTATTCAGGGAAAAAAATATGATCGGTCCCGGGAAAAAAATAAAATCTCCTACCAAATTATCTCAGGAAATTTTTTTTTATCGAGACAGGGATTATCCAATAGACACCTCCAGAGGTAAGTTAAAAAACTTGAAGCTTTTGATTATTAATATGGTTTTGGTCCAACTAATAAAATTTATTAACAGTTTAGTGTTCATGATTTATAAGAGAGGAAAATTCATTTTTTTTGGTAAAATTGACAAAGAGATTAGTTAATTATACGTATAATTTATATGTTAATTATTAATTAAATTTATTTTTAACCAAATAATAATATTATGTTCTAGGAGAAATAAAAAATTTAATATTTGATAAAAATAACTAAAAGAAAGTATGAAGAGGTTAATTATTCTTATTCTTATTCTTATTCTTCTTGTTGTTGTTATACGGTAATTCTTAATAATAATAATAATAATATACGATATTTATTCCCAAGCGACTAAATTATGCTTAGACACAAATCGGTCCTTGTCAAATATGCATGAAAAAGAGGCGCTAAGCTCATCACTTATCACTAGTCATCCCTTTTGGGAGGATAAAAAGATTTATTATTTTGCATTAATGTATTTTTCACTATTCTTGATTTATGTGCAGTAAAATCTACTTTACTTGACAAATCTGCTATATAGTGATTGTGCTTATATGTTTTACTTTTACAACTGAAGGATGACAGAGTCTTTATATGTATTTTGGCATTTTTAGCCAAGCACTTTTTGATCATTTAAATAGGTCCTATTAACAACTAAAAAGTAATTTTAGTCATCATAAATAGAAGTAATCTTGGCAATACGAACACTTCAAAATTCGAGGTGGTTTTGGTGTTAGGCAATTTTTGAACAATTGAAAAGTATAAAAGATTTCTTATTTAATAAGCTACTATTCGGTGCAAATTATACCATACACTCACTAAGCATTTTACGCCTTATGTTGCATGTATTACACGTGTTTTAAAAGAAAAAAAAAATCAGCTCAACTCTACACAACACAAAGACTACCTTTTATCTATTTTCTTCTCTCTTCTTCACAGACTGTCTTCTATCCTTCTTCTTCCCTCTCTTTTTTCTTCTCTCGCTTCTCTCTTCTTCTCTTCCTTCTATTCAAAAAATACCCTAAGAAATCTACTAATTCAACTCATATCCTATTCAAATCAGCATCTAAAAGGGTTGGTCAATCTTATCTCATTACAAAAAAATAGGCCTTTTGCCACCGCCTAAATCGGTCGCTAAATGGAAAAATTGGTTGCTAAATTGCAATAGCGACCAATTTTGTGACCAAAGTAGATGGTCGCTAAATTGAAATTAGCGACTGATTTGCTAATCGGTCCTAATTAGCGACCGATAAGTTGGTCGTTAAATGGGCAGTTGTTAAGTATGCACAAATCCCACATCAGTCGCTAAAATTTTTGTAACCAATTTTGCCACTGCCATGTCGTCGCTAACTTTAGCTCGCTAATTTTAGCGACCACAGAATCGGTCGCTAAATTTTAGCGACCAATATATCGATCTACACTACGAGCTGAGAAGTTTTGAGAAAGAGTCACTACAATTGCAAAAGTTGACAGTAACATGATGGCAGCGGTAAAGACCCAGCAGTCATGGAAGAAGATGGAACAAGTTGCTTTTTTTTTTTTTTAACACAAATTTGTGTTTTGTGTATGTTTACAGATCTATCTTTTGTGTGTTTGTGACAAAAACATACAAAGGAAAAAAATGATGAAGATGAAAGAAGAAGAAGACGATGAGAAAAATGAGCTTTTTTTTGCAAATATGTGTTGTTGTCTATGTTTTGTGTGTGCTTATAGCACTGTAAAGCTTTTTTTACACATCTGCAAGGTGTGAACATATATCTTAGAAGTTGTAAATGTATAGTTTAAAGGTTGTTGTGAATAGGTAATTTATCTTTGTGAATATATAATAAAAACGTTGTGAACACTTAATAGACTTATAGTTTTTGTTTGTCTGTTATTAATTATTATTTTTGAATTGATTTTTTAGTTATTTTTTATTTATTTTTCATCTAGTAGTATTTTTTGTTTAAGTTGTAATCAAAAGTGGTTTTTATTGGTTTAATTGTTAACATTTTTTTTTCTTTTTTCCATTTCTATGGCTTTTGTATGCAATGTTATAGATAGATGTCTACTTCCTAACTTAGAGGTCATGGATTCAATGGTAGAAATAGCCTTTGTAATTTGCAAGATAAAGTGTGTAGAATAGACCAAAATGGATACTTTGATCACTCTTGCAGACCTCGCGCATAGTGGGGTCTGCTCATCAGGCTATCATATAGGTGTGAACATGAGGGTTAAAAGTTGTGAATGTATAGTATAAAAATTATAAACATATAATATAATGTTGTGAATGTATGAAATAAGGGGTAATGTTTGCGCATCTGTAGTACAAATACAGTGTTGCACACTGCTCCTTGGGTATACTATTTATCAGGTGTATAGTATCCAGGCTGACTATTCGGTGCAATTGACAGCCATTTATCTAATATCAAAAATATTAACTAAATACTAACAACTGATGGAATTGTTTAAATGCGGGCCTTAGCGTGAATTCCTAATTACTGAACATATGAACTCTTTTGTTTGATTAGGGTCCTATTCAACAAAAAACAAACGTATGGATTTATGCTACTTTGGATTTAATGGCATGCATACGTAGAATGTTACAACTTCAATCTTTACCCGTGCAAGTCCGTTTTCTAGCACGTGTTAGAGCCTTAGTGGATAAATTGCACACAACCTTCTCGTGATTTGTCATAAGTGTACGTTTATCTTTTGTTATTTAAAAATTAATTTGTTACTCCTGTACTTTCTAAAAGTGAAACATATTATCTCACCCATCACTTTTTCTATTAGATTTAACCAAGCGTGTGGCATACACACTGGGCTGCGAATAGACTTAGTTTTTTGCTATTATACTTGATTTTGGTCAAAAATGCTCTTCCTTTTTTGTTTTCAAAAAACATTTGTAAGAGAAAAGACTTGAACCCTTGATCTTAGTTTAAAACATATAAATTTTAACCAATTATAATACAAACATGTATATATTTTATTTTGTTACTACAAGTAAATTTTTTTGTCATAAGAAAATAAAAAATAAAAAAGAAATTAACCTCCACTGTCATTATAATCGAACAACCACCATCTCATTAATTAAAATAATCATTTAATTAATTTTAATTTTAATTATTTGATTAATTAATTAATCAATTATTAAATCATTAATATTTATTTATTTATTTATTTATTAACTAATAATTATTCACTTCACATTTCCAATTAAATAAAAAGGATAAATAGTGACGTACTTCCATGTAATTTGTCATAAGTGCATCATAGCCCCTTGTGATTACCATAAGTGCACTATTAGCCCTTGGGTTTGAAAGGCAAATTAATCTTTTTGGCACTTTCATTAGCCAAAACTAACAAAGTTAAAAAAAAATGGGCGTTTGTGCTTCACTTTTGATAAAAATAAGGGGGTAACTAGCTAATTTTTAAATAACAAGAAGCGAACGTATACTTATGACAAAACACAAGGGAGTTCCATACAAATACAATTTACCCAGCCTCAGTAGATATGCAAATTATATCATGTACCTATAGGAACACATAGCATGGTAGTCCAATATTCATAAGTTGTTTGTCCAGTAAATTTCACAGAAACATCTATACATAAAAATAGTCACAGATGTTTGTTCAGTATTCATAAGCTGTTTATCCAATAAAGTCCACAGAAACATCTATGCATGAAAATATTCATAGATGTTTGTTCAGAATAAAAAGACTATTTATTCAGTATTCATAAGTTGTTTGTTTAGTAAAATTCACAGATCATCACAATATTTGTTGACAAGTGTAAAATTGACAAATATCTATACATGAAAATAGTGTCAAATGTTTGTTCATAATAAAAAGACTATTTATTTAGTATATATAAACTGTTTGTTTAATAAAATTTACAGATCATCTTTGTTTAGTACTAATAAGCTGTTTGTTCAGTACATTTACCGCAACAGACCTACAAATGCATGATATAAGTTCCCTAACAGATATCACCCAATTCGTCTATCATTTTTTATGCAATTGTTTAATTGACATATCAAAAAGATAAGTTATTTACTTGGTAGATTGAAAGAATTTTTTAAAGTAAAATAAATGTTACTCTTTTATACTTTATCTGATTATCTTCTTATATTTTAAAATTTACCATATTATTTTTTTTACTTTCTAAAAGGTGGTATATATGTAACTCTCTTGTGCTTTGTTTATTAACTAATCTTGTAGTTTGATTATTCAACTACTTACCTCCTCCTATTTTTAAAACTTGAACAAATTGGGAGGCAAAAAAGCAAGTTGTATTGATTCGTATGGTATCATAAATAGGATACAAGGCAAGATCCTAACCTAATCAAGTTTACAACAAATCAGCAATCAAAGATTCAATTATACATATGAACAAATTTGTTTTACATATATAAGTCAAGGAGTAAATACTGCTTATGATAGCAGAAGTATGCCTGCAAGTTCTAATACTCCACCTCAGGTTGGCGCATGAAGAACTGAAATGCCCAACTTGGCCAAAAGATGATGAAATTGATCTGAGCCTAGGGCTTTGATAAATATGTTGGCCATTTGAGAGTGTGTGGAGATGGCTCATGGCGATATTACTTTAGGCTGAATACTATCACGAAAAAAGTGATAATCAATTTCTATGTGTTTGGTATGCTCATGAAATACAGAGTTAGCTAAAATGTGAATTGCAGTTTGATTGCCACAAAAGAGAGGAACCAGTGTAGGGTGTAAGACGTGGAGGCAATCTTTTACCTTGGTTATATGAAATTAACATATAAAACTATTCAATCAATTAGATATCTATAGATGCTCGAGACACAAGGAAATTGTTGGCTTTTTCTATTTCCTTTGAGGAAGTAACTACTCATAACTTCTCTAGAATGTTGCTCGGTAAATTGATGCAGATAAGTCACGTTTTTTACATGTAACCTTAATTTAGAGAATTATGTATTGTTGGGAATTTGGGGCATTGGAATAAGTAAAAATTAGAGAAAGGTAAACGGTAAATACAATATTTAACGTGGTTCGATCTTTTACCCACATTCACTAGCATACAAGAGAATTTCACTTCACAGAGAGAGGGCCCGAGCTTGTCAGTCCTTGCCCCTCGAGCTCTCCTCCCTTAAGATCTCTTGCTTTCTATACTCTATCTTTGTCTCGCATCTAATTCAAAAAGTTAGAATTTTATTTATAGAATACAAGAGAGGCAAATCCCAATAGCAACAGGTTTCTTAATTTGCCGGATTCCTATAGCCATATTCCTTAGATGTCCATTCAGAATATGGGCCTACACATATCTTTAACTTTTGAATTTCATATCTGCATTGTTAAAGACGAGATTTTGAGGGGTTTGTTCAATTTTTATCTTGTTGGATTCCGTACATTTCATAATGCTAGTCATTTCTTCCCATGTTGTAATAAAATTTTAGGATTGGATAAAAAATCCAAAAGGGGTGCATTAGGGTTGTGTTTCTTTCTTTTTTTTTTTTTTTAAAAGACCTTTCATCCCTAACACAATCTCTTTCCTTCTATGGAATTTGAATTTAAGTCATCATTTTTAAGGAGATAGTTCCAACTACCTGAGCTATCCCTTAGTTTCGTATTAAGGTTGATTGTTATGATAGAACTATAAGAATTAAATTCTTCTTATGGGGATTCATATGGACAACTTCAATCTATTATGTCTTTGCCACAAATTACCGAGAAAGTTCAACAGTTGAAATAAATATTAAATAAAGATAAATAAGGCAACGATTAGGACACCCCTACTTAAGGATAAGAAATATATAGTCGCAGTTCTCATCAAATGCTGCACATAACTTATGCCTAATGGTCTAGATGGGACAGATTAGGGTCTTCTCATATAAAATATTTTCTCATATTAATATGAGAGAAATATTAACGATTCATGTGTTTAGGTCATATTATCTCAACCATTAATAAAATTTAAACTTCAATAAAGGATAACTTTTTTTAAAACAAATTTTTTCCCTCCTAATGCCTATCTATTTTGAGATTCAAATTTTATAAATGACTAAGATGATATAATCAATATATGAATGGTTAAAATTTCTCCCTCATTTCAATGAGAGAAAACTAATGATATGAGAAAATTTTGATCCAAACAGGTCAGGGGTGGAGCACATCATAGCCCTCGGTTCAAGATAATCTGTGATTTACAGAACTGCTAGGTACTAATTAACAATTGCAAATTGGTGGCGTCTATAGCTGACCTGCTGCCTATATATACGCGACCATATATGAGTAGTGGTTTGGGCCGTAACAAACCACCCCCTCCGAAACGAAAAATGATCGGTTTTTTTTATTCTCTTGTAGAAGAACGAAAATACTTGCTTAAAAAATCCATATTATCTTTTGAACCATTAATTGAAGCTTATTAGCACTAGACGAGACTAATTAACGTGTCTGTTTGATCTCGAATAGATTTGATAAATATCTGGCCGTCCATGGTGTGGTTGGTAAGAGACACGTTTGTTTTCGTCCACTTCGAGGTGAAGACAACGATAATGCTTTCCATGAATAATAGTCGCCATTTAAATTCTTTTCATAGACCATACTCCTTTGGGAAATTGGTTGTCCAGAGGTGGTACTAATTGCTCATTATGTCACTATAATTAGCGGACCATGTCGAATTGCGATATGGGGTCCCCATGTCTGCCACCTAGTAATTAACCATTATATTCATGCAAAGTCCTTTTGTAAAACAGAGTTTTTTGGTTGAGAATAAAACAATTTTGTAAAGAAAATTATACTATCATCGATCATTTCAGCTACAGAAAAAGTGCTATCATCATGCTAGGATTGTTAGCCAATAACGGTCACGAGATCGAAGAATTTAGAGAAAATATATACGAAGCACATAGGGTGTTTGGCTTGCGAAGTTTGTGATCAAAAAGAGATATTGAATGTCTATTAGAGAATATAAGAGGTGTTTTTTTTTTCATAATGATTATTTGATTTCTACGATGTTATCTTCTTTGGAAAAAAAAAAAATAGAAAGAGAGAGAAAGAGAAAAAGAGATATTGAATAAGGACCAAGGTACAATAGAAGATGAGGGTTTTGTTTGGTTTGTTTATTTAGTTGGTTGTAAGTATTTAAAATGAAAAAATTACTTCACTAATTTTTAATTTTAGATATTTATAAGTATTATCCAACACCTTTTAAGATTTATTTTGGTCAAAGAGGAAGATTGTTTAGATAGTACATGTTCTTTTTTCTCTTTAATAGAAGAAAATTTCAATATAATTTACTCCTCAAAACCCATACTCATACTACTAGTGATGATCTTGGCGCTTATTGTGGTGATTTATGAACAAAGAATAGTAAGTGTGGTTTATCATTATATGAGATTGGTTTTACGTCCTGGTTCTTGCCATGTGTTAGTTGATTCAGCATAGAGTTTGGCGGCTGAGATAGGTAGTTATTCACAGTTGGTGGAGGTTTTTATCGTATTAATCGAAAAGTAAAATAGTATAATTTAGTTCCTCATCGCTAGAGCTCTTCAAAGCCTAGCTAAGGGCTATGAAGAGAACAGTGAATACATAGAATAACTACAATTAGTGCAAGATTAAGTGGATTTTTTTTAAAATATTACAAGAGAAATCAATAATAGTAAAGTGACATCATAATTGTAAAATAATTTATATCTTTAAGTGTAGAGGTTGAATAACTGTATTATCACTTTATCATAATTGATATTATTTTCTAATTAAATGACATAGTTGAAGAGTCCAATCACATTATATTTTGATCTCTTATTCTTTGCATTTACCTACACCATTCATTCGCAACTCCTATATATACTACATATAAGTTTCTCGTTTTCTTACTTTTTCAAAGCGGGAGGTAATGAAACTGCTAGCTAGCAAGCGTTAACTAGGTGTCATACTATGGATGCTACCCGATCAACATTGGGTAAGAAAACAATGGCTAGCATTGATACACTTGTAAGTGCTATTTTTCCAGCTGTAAATGAAACTAAAAAATTATTAAAAGTACAATTGGTGATCCACTTGGCGTAAGTGCTCATTCCAAATGTCATATCCGCCTCATAGTTGGAAATTAAAGAGCTTAAAATATATATATATATATATATATTATATTATATATACACACACTTTGTTGTAATGCAACAAAACCCTGGAAATTGCTCGAGTCCTTTCGTGCCCAAGTTGGTTCCTACATATATCAACCAAGACTTTATGGACCTGCACAAGTGTGGGGGACAAAATTAGGGTTTCCCACAAGAGAAGAACTAACTTCAAAATTATTGTTTGCGCTTCCAACTAAATTAAATTAATTGCAAGTCAATAAAACATGATTATTCCATCGATGGCGGTGCTGATCACTTGCACTAAACGTGTCAAATTGACAACATGCTTGATTGGTACCGTGTTTGAATGGTCACTATCTAATTATTTTTGTTTTTGGAATATTTTTGCGTTTACAGCACTTTCTCGCTTGTTGTGGATTTTAATTAGGGATAACAATAGTATCTCACCGTACTCTACTCCTCAGGAGTACTGCAAGAGTGGGGGCAAGATTTTATTCCTGCTAGAGATCGGACAGAATTTTCTTCCCCTACCTTGGTATAGGGGCGGGGCGGGGCGGGGCGGGATTATCCACCTTGCATAGCTCTGCTCTGCCCCACCCCTCTATATATATGTATGTATGGTATAAGGGCAGGGTAGGGTAGGGATTATCCACCTTGCATAGCTCTGCTCTGCCCCACCCCTTTATATATATGTATGCATGGTATAAGGGCGGGGTAGGGTAGGGGTTATCCACTTTGCATAGCTTCGCTCTGCCCCACCCTGCTATATATGTATGTATATTTGTTACTTTTAATATATTCTTATATATTTTTAATATAAATATTATGTAATTTTATATATTTTTTAATATATTTTATATAAACTTTATTATATCATTAGAGATCTCTTAAGTTTAATAGTAAAATTTAACTTATTTTTAATATATTCTTGTATTAATATTTTTAAAAGAAATTAATATTATTGACTTTGTTAACCAGTATCCCATAAGGGCGTGGTGGGGTTTTTTCTTTCACCCAATAGGAGGGGAGATGGGAGGTGGGGGAGGATGGTAGTAACAGGGCCTGTTCGACAAAATTAGCTGTTAGAGTAGCTGATATCTGTTTAAGTAGCAGATAGTGGTTTGAGTAGCTGATAGCTGTTGTATTTTAGCTGTTAGCGAATAGCGGGCTGATTAAATAATATGTGTTCGATAAATTAGTTGTTTGATTAATTGATGAATGTAAAATGACATAAAAAGACATTGATATTATGTTATGATAAATATAATTATTATTATTACTATTATTGAAATGAGATACTTTATTTCATAATTAGATATATGTTTCTTGTAATAACATTTTTTATTATTAAAGTATAATAAAATTACTTTTGATAAATGAATTTTATTAATATTACAAAAAATCTATTATTGTAGAAATATTTTTTAATTGATCAAAGATTTATTTTGTCAAGAAAAATAATAAATAGATGAATAAGACTCACACTTTTTTGGTGTATTTTGATATAGATAGGATTTAAAATTACTTTTTATGTTATTTTAGATTTATACTTGTGAAAGAAAATATAAAAATGTAGAAAGAGATTGTATAATAGGTAGAATTGCCAAAAAATAATGAAGAAATGGTAAGATTGTCAAAATGAAAAATGAAACACTATCTACTACTTGAAACGTTAAAAATATTAACATTTTAGAAACACTACTTCAAACACTATTTCAACTAAAAATACTACTTTACTGAACAACAAAAATAGGAGGAGATAGTAGTTTGACCAAGTTAAAATACTAAACACTATTTGAAACATTATTGCCGAACAGCGCCGAAATTTATTTAGATACCACGTATATGTAAAGGTAGGTGCAGGAATTTTTTTTAATAGGTGTGGAGTAAATGTAAGTATGCCATGTCCTTATCAAGCCTCATTGCCATTGCTAATCTTAATAACACCATTCTTTCTCCTTCTCTCTCTTTTTCTCTTAGTAAAACTCTCTACTCCTCCATCCAACCGGACCCAACTTAAACCCTTATGTTGTGAAATTTAATTACAAATCATTAATTCTTTTGTAACTCCCACCTCACCCGATCCTTCGCCCCTCATGGGATTTGAATCTAAGAACTCACTCTTATGAGGAGATAATCTTAACCACTTGATCTACCCCTAATCTCCTATTTACAAGAATAATTTCAATAATTTGAACTATTCAATTTTAATGCCATTTTAATTACCAAGACCGTACTGATTTATATTCTCCATTTGCATGACATATTGAAGCCAAAGAAACCAGTGTATTGAGTCCGGATACCTATAACCAAATAGGGAAGAGAATCAAAATCATGAAATAGTACAAAGGGTTATTCTAATGAGTAGACTTTGGATTGTATGTCGAGATACTCCCACAAGAAATTAAAGTTTAAATGGAGGAATCTTGTATTGCTTTGATAATTTTCTGGTTGACTTAATTTGTATGTTGTCCAAGAGTAGCTTTGCTGTGTTGCCACATAGGAATTTGATGCTTTTGACGTAAACATGTACTAATATACGACAAGGCTTTTAAAGCCACTCAACACTATTAAACTTAATTTGTACCTTACGTGGTGTCTCTTCCGTCTCTTCCGTTTGACAAGATGCCGAAACTATTATGGGTGGATATAGAATCTTTCTTTAGTGGAGACTACTTAAACAATTAAGGCCGCAATTGATACAGGAAAATAAGTTGAGAATACAATGATATTTTTTGACTCTTTTTTAATCCTTATTTTTAAGAGTCAGTATTCCTTTATTAACTTAACCTAATTGAATTGAACCGATTTTTTTTTTTTAAATTTAAAAACCGAACCGGATCGGAATTTCTAATAAACGAATAGACTAAGAGGGTGTTTGGTTTGACTTTCTTTCTGGTCAAACTTACTTAAAACTTAATTTAAGCTAATGAAAGTGTTTGTTTTAATTAAAACGTACTTTTTTAAGTAGCTTTAAGTAGAAAATAAAAAGCTCTCCAACCCTAGCTTTTGCTTTTTATGACTTTAAGTACTTTGAAAAAAAGCAAGTTTGACCAAATAATTTACTATCTTATCCTTATCTTTTTATTTTTATTACTAAAATATCTTTACTTTTTTATCTTATACTTACCTTTTTAAATTCTATTTTAGTGTCCTTAATAATTATTTTACTATATAACTTACTTTTCAACCCACTTTAATCAAACTTGTAAATACTTATTTTTATAATTACAATATTTATTCAAACACGTAACTACTTAAAGTCGACAATAAAAAAGCCACTTAAAACTAAAAGTGCTTTAAGTAGCTTTTTTATAAGCCAATCCAAACACTACTATTAAGGACATTAAAATAGAATTTAAAAAGGTAAGTATAAGATTAAAAAGTAAAGTTATTTTAGTAATAAAAATAAAAAGGTAAGGATAAGATAGTAAATTATTTGGTCAAACTTGCTTCTTTTCAAAGTGCTTAAAGCTATAAAAAGCAAAAGCTGAGGCTAGAAGGCTTTTTATTTTCTACTTAGAGGGTGTTTGGTTTGACTTTTTTTTCTGGTCAAATCTGCTTAAAGCCTAATTTAAGCTAATAAAAGTGTTTGTTTTAATTAAAAAAGTACATTTTTAAGTGGCTTTAAGTAGGAAATTGTTTTAATTAAAAAAGTACTTTTTTTAAATGACTTCAAAGTAAAAAATAAAAGCTTCCCAATCCCAACTTTTGCTTTTCATAACTTTAAGCACTTTGAAAAAAAGCAAGTTTGACCAAATCATTTACTATCTTATCCTTACCTTTTTAGCACTTTGAAAAAAAACAAGTTTGACCAAATCATTTACTATCTTATCCTTACCTTTTTATTTTTATTACTAAAATATCTTTACTCTTTGATCTTATACTTACCTTTTTAAATTATATTTTAATGTCGTTAATAGTTATTTTAACTGTATAATTTACTTTTCAACCCACTTTTAATCAAACATGTAAATACTTATTTTTATAATTACAACTTTTATTCAAACATGTAACTATTTAAAGTCGACAATAAAAAAAAATCGTTTAAACCAGAAGTGCTTTAAGTAGCTTTTTGAGAAGCCAATCCAAACACCCTCTTAAAGCCACTTTAAAAAAAACACTTTTTTAATTAAAATAAGCACTTTCATTAGCTAAATTAGACTTTAAGCAAATTTTATCAGAAAAAAAGCCAAACCAAACACCCTTTAAAAATGGAATATCAATGAGTTCAGTTCAATTTGATTAAAACAGAAATTGGACAATGAAATTAAAAAAAAGAAAAACAAAGAATAGAAAGGGATCGGATAATTTGCTGCATGAAAAATATAACAAAAATTAAATCAATCAATCTCATTCATTAAATATATCATAGACAATATACAATGAAATCATACATATAATTAAATATAAAATTTTAATTAAGCTTGTCACAAATTAAAAAGCTCAAAATATTCCACACAAAGCTTCAGATCTGGATCCTTTCCGAATAGAATTGTCTCCGAGTGACTAGGAGGTGTATGCTAGTCCTTTAAATTTAAATAAAAAATCTTGGCCATTTAATTAAAAATATAATTAATGCATTTAAAAAAAGATAATTACGTTTCCTTTTTTATATTTTTTCTAATTGTAATCTAACCAAAATCTTTATTTTTCCCTTTTTGTTCTTTTCCTAGTTACAATTTAATCAAATTATAGCATCTTTTTATTTTTCCCATCATGAATGACGGGGAATATTTTTCAAAAACAAGTGATTAATATGAGTGAAGATGCAGAATTATTTTTAACATTTCACAGTCTCTCACTCTATGAACGGCAATCAATTAATGCAAGTGATTCAGCAGAATTTTTTTTCTTCAACAAAAATGTCTATATCGTCTTTTATTAAAAAAACACTATCATGTCTATATCTCTCTATATTAACGTCAATCTCTTTTATCAGTATATCAATTGATTCAACAGCAAGTGATTCGCCGTGAGTACTTGAGCATCAAATTATTTAGTGCTCGAACGTTTGACCCAAAAAAAAAATTAAATTAGTATATTTCTCGCTAGAATTGTTATTGGTAGCCGAATATATGTGTCTTAGTTTTGTCTACTACCCTTTTGTGTTTGAAGTTTTTTTAATGAAATTTAATAGAGTTACTGAAATACCACCATCTGAAAAAATTAATAATCTTCTTTGAAGTTAAAAATCATTCGATGGTCAAAATAATATTAATTAAATAATTTAATGACCTCCAAAATAATTTAGTAAAAAATAATTTCTCAAACAGAATTGGAATTAGGGAGTAACTCAAGTTTTTGAAACTATCTTTTCCAGGAGTAAAGTCCTAAGTTTAAATCCTATGAGAACGAGTGGTTGGGTTTAAAATATATAATTAAAAAAATTAAAACCTACAAGATTATATAAAAATGATGACATATGACTTTTGTTCCATGAGTTTGGATATATAAACAAATTAATTTTGAGAACTTCAACACTTTATTTGTGTTAGACTTGACAATGTCTCAGTAGAATGAGCAAAATTTACAAAAAATGCACCTATGTGTTAACTGTTGCCCTCATGGCTAGAATTATTATTGATAATGCTAATGACCTTGTTCTGTGCATATATCTTATGTGAAGAAAGAGCACGCAGTCATTCACGTTTAGTCTATCTTGCTCTTCTCACAATTTGCATCAACAAAAACAAAAATATTGGGAACAAATTCTACGGAGATACAAGTCAATGTACCAACAATTCTGCATTTCACTCGTAGTAATCACTTTAAAAAAAAAAAAAAATTCACCATCATTCATGATGGAAAAAAAAAAGATGCTATATTTTGATTAGATTGTAATTAGGAAAAGAACAAAAAAGGAAACGTAAAGATTTTGGTTAGATCATGATTAAAAAAATATATAAAAAAGAAACATAATTATTTTTTTAAATGTACTTATTATATTTTTAATTGAATGGCCAAGATTTTCCTATTTAAATTTAAAGGACTAGAATTTGTCTTCTAATCATTCGGAGACAACTCTATTCGGAAAGGATTCAGATCCTTAATGAGAAGGGGACAAGTGGCCGCTTAGTGCTTTAACATGAGAGAGAGAGAGATTTTACCTTTTAGGTTTAACCATTTAAAAAATGAGACTTTTATGTTAAATATTTTATAATATATATGATACATGATATGTATATATTAAATACTTTTAATATGTAAACTACTACTTGAATAATTTGGTCTGTTAGATTTTTTGCCTACTAACCGAATTGAACGGAATACGTACTGAATAGATCAAACGCTTTTGGGTTCGCTTCAGTGTGATTCCCTTGTTCATTCTCACGAATTGAAAATACCCATTTTTGACGGAATACATGTGCGAGTGTCAGTACTATTCTCGTAGGGATGATCATTCTCTTCAAACATGCACTAAAATATCCCTACGAAAGTGAACTTTTGGCGTTTTATATTGAAAATAAAAAATTAATAGATACAATTGAAAAACAAAAAATAGAAAATAAAAAATTGAAAATAATAATAATAATAATATTTCCAGATTAAATTCATATATAAACACACATATATGTTATCGCTATTATTATTTTCTATTAAGGTTTTATATGAATATATAATTTAGTTGTTAATATTTTAGTAATATTTTGTATATTACTGCTACTACTATTATACTACAACTACTACTACTATAATAATGTGTATAGGAACACAAGAATAATCTTGCCCCTTTATAAAAGTCATTTCTAGCACTATGGTTTGTCAATATATAAATGCCAAACAAGAGTTTCAAATGAATACATTCATTTCTAACATCATTTTTAAAATATACCTAGTATGACATAATCATTATCAAACCCCGTCATTCTTAACATTCCATACCCTAGCTCATTCGATTCCTGTTTAAAATCATTCTATCATACTAATCATTGTTTAACTAGAATTTGAAAATCTAAATTAATACTAATTATTTCTTACTACAAAAATATACAAAATTTTAAAAATATATTTAGAATTAGTCATAGTTGCATCCTTTACTCACCCACGGTATGTATGCCCATGTATGCACCATTTAAAAACATGAAGGTCACGATTGATATTTAGAAATGAACTTACCAATGACCTAGTGGTCTAGTGGTATGTCTCTCACTTTTAATAGTGAATGGTCTCAGGATTGATTTCCATTAGTTGCATGTAATATATAATCGACATTTAGCCTCCCTTAAAAAAAAAATGAACTTGGAGAAGAGTATGTTATACTTGGCATGCTCTAAGAATGGAGGTAGAAATGGATATTGTTGAGACCAAATTGATTCAATGATGTACCTCTTTTGACTAGCAATTTAATAGTCTTTAATAGACAAACGATCTATTTTTTTACTACCATGTAAACCTCAAGCAAGGTTTGAAGTTCTTTAGATGCCAAATAAACTAATATAAGAGAAAATAAAAGTTAAATTATATATTATGCAAATAATGATGTGCATAAAACGTCATTAAAATTTCATGTTGCATAAAAGAAAAGGAAAGATCATAATATGAATTGAATAATGAAGTAAAATTGATAAAATAATTCGTCAATGATGATATGAAGAGAAGGAGCAAAAAGTTAAAGTGCTAAAGACCCTTTATGGTTTATTAAAGTTAAAGTTAAATATATTGGATCTTCTATTATTAAAAAATCTGTTATTTTTAATTATAATTGTGTTATACATAACTAAATTACTGAAGGCAATTTTTCTGTTCCAATTATTATTATTTGTCATAAAATTATTAATTATTGTAGATATTCATACATCCTAAAGAGATATTGAGCTGCAACCTAAATCTAAGCCTAAGAAGAGAAAATCCCTTTAATACTGTAAAGGAAAATTCTTCTAGAGCAAGTCATTGAATTTATATAAATAGGGTTTTATATGTTATAATTGTACAAAATAATATCAATAAAATCATTCTAATTATTTTTCTTCAAAACTATCCTTTCCTTTCATAAAGAAAATGTTAATAAAAGATTCGAATCCTTAACTACAAATTAAAACAAGTACTTTAACTAACTATTTTATAAATAATTTTATGTCTTATTTTGTTACCATAAAATATATATAACACGTGCTTTTATTACCCAAAAAAAAATCACCATCACCATCTCCAACCGCCTGCGACTAATCATGGCAGACACTACCGCTGCCACCACCATGTCCACTACCATCTCCCTGACATATTACTTACAAAAAACAAACTCACATGCAGATATGTTTTTATGACAAGAAAACCATCATTATCACCATTCCACCTATGGCAGCCACCACTTCTGCCATCACCATGTTCATTGCCACCAACCCACCACACCACGCCACTTGACTCACGCACAAGACACCACAATGTTCGTAATCTCATTGCGAATAAATTAGGGCGACGGGAACTGGGGTGGGGTTTAGGGTTTCCATTACGGGAATGGGGTAGGGGTGGCGGGTTGGGGGTGGAGGTGGTGTTTTTTGGGGGTTGGGGTGAGAGAAAAAAATGTATAATTGATTAGTGGTAAAATATAAAGGACATGAAAGTCATTTTAATATTTTCATTAATGAAGTTAACATAAATAAAAGTTGGGATACTTTAGATGAATCACATGAGATTATTAGAGACTTTTTAGATCATAAAGCATTCAGTACTGCAAATTATACTATGGTCGCTCATAAGGTACTTTTTTATTAAACATCACGCTCCTTCATATATTAAAAAAAAAAAAAAGCATTAAACTAACGCACGTTTCTCTTTCTCCGCTAATTTCTCTCTCTCTCTCTCTCTATTCTTCTCTTTCCTCACCTATCTCTTCTCTTCTTCTCTTTTTTGCTTTACTGGTGACGCTACCGATCATTTCACGTAAAATAAAGACCACCATAAAATTCGTCTTTCTTCATTAACATAATAATGTGCATCATGTCCAAGAAAACCTCTTAGGTGTCATCCACTAGTAAATCCCGTCTTCTTCTTCCTCATGCTGGCGAAGATTCCAACACTATCTCGCCGCGCCGCAACTACCACTCTTTTCCTCTCCTCGTCACAATCCTACTAATACTTCCCATGTGGTGTTTGGACACTCTAAGAACAATATGCTATTAAAGCCCACCTTCACCTTCAAGTATGCATACATGCAAATGTGTTTGTGTTTGTATTGTAAGAGCAGTGAACAAATAGTTATGGAGCGATGAATAAATATTTGATGTATATATAAAAGTTAATGAATAAATAGTTATGGGTTAATGAATAAATATTGATGAACAAATAGTTGTGTTACAGTGAACAAATAGTCATGGTTTGTTGAATAAATATTTGACGTACATATAAAAGTCAGTGAATAAATAGTTGTAAGTAAATAAATAGATAGTTGTAAACAAATAATTGTGGTCTATTGAACAAATATTTGATGTATATATAAAAACCAGTGAATAATAACTGTGAGGTAATAAACAAATAGTCAGTAAACACATAGTTGTAGGATAGTGACCAAACAATTGTGAGTTAGTAAACAAATATTTACTGTGGGTGAACAGTAGCCAGAGGACCACAATGCTTAATGAAAGAGTATCTTGTAACGGACCAAAATATAAAGACCCATTCAATACACTTTAGATATATCATATGAGGGTCCCTAACACTTTTCTCAAAGATTACAAGAAGACACATAACTATAAATTCTAGATAAGACCATCAAGATGAGGAGGAAATTATAATACAGGAAGTATTAAAAATGTAAAAATGTATGTAATATTTTATTATTTTACAACTATATCTAAAGTATTACATAATATTTGGCAAGGATTTTATTGAAGAAGAGAAAGAGAAAAAAATTTACAAAAGACGTGTAACTACCAGCTTCAAATAAAACCATCAAAATAAAAATAAAAATAAAATTCTTTAAAAGTTTATATCTGCAAAATGACCCCCAAAAATTTATAATATTATATTTTAACTCTAATAGATAATTTGTAGATACTACGAAATAAAACTCGGCTGTCGTGTGGAAAGCACATATTCTAAAAATACTAGTATATGTTATATGAAGTATAATCCACTTGTCTCTTTAAATGCTATATGTCCTAATTGTATGACTTTTTATTTCTTAAAAATGAGCTAAGCTTCAAAAAGTACATAGATCCTCTTCTGCTGCCGTTCTTTTCCCAAATTAGACCCTTCCATAATTTTATTTCTATTTTCACTTTCCCAATCCAAATGTTCCATTAAAATATTCTAGATTTCTCATGGAAAAAAATGTGAATGGTGTTATAAACTTGCCTAGAATTAAACTTCACAAAACAAATCTATTTTTTATCATCACATATATTGTAAAAATTAATTATTAACAATAAATAACGATATTACGAATACTCACGTGTACTTGTTAGTTTCTAATGAGCCAATGGACGTATCTATCTCTTTCTTTTTTTCACCACAAACAAAAAAAGTACGTGTCTAATCTATAAGGGGCCAATAGAGCAAGGATTTTGAAGTATGGGGATTTTCCATATTAAGTGCAAGTAGTCTTTTGCCAAATTGTAGAAAATTTTATGTATAATTCGAGTTTATCACGCTGGTGATGAGGTCTTAAGCTTGTGATTAAGATTGACAACTTAGAACTAAGCATGTTGGTCATGTTCACTTTCGTTATATATGTTGACATGTAAATATTTTTTATCATCAGGTATTTGAGATAATTCAAGTGGTTAATACTATCTCTTCGAGGAGTGTGGTCCTAAATTCAAATCTGGTAAAGAAGGGATTTAAAAAAAGAAAAAAAAAAGTTTCTAATCCCCGTCTAAAATTATTTGTCACAAATCAGGTCTAGGTCAACCGAATGACATGAAAGTCAACCAAAAGACCAAAGATAAGAAAGCAGGCCCAAAATGTCAAGGAAGAGAAAGCCCGGGGACGTGAAAACTGCAACAAATTAATACATGGAAATTGAACAAAAAGCAGGTAGGCCAATGCAGCATTTGGTGAGAACGAAAAATGACTTGTTAGGGACTCTAAGTTTGAAGCAGCTAAGCAATTTGCAAGCTCAGGATGCAGTAAGTCAAGATAGTGAAGAAGGTTCACCCCAATTCGTTGTAATGTTATGAGTGGAATCTAATAATTTTGAATAGTGAATATCATTTTCTCATAGTTATTGCAGCAATTCACAACTAGAAAGTGGAAAGAAAATCCTATTCCCTAAAGGCCTACATTAATATTTAACTAAATCAATTCACTTGCTTTCTTCCTTTGTTGGATTTTTGAATGACTACAACATAATTGTCTACATATAAAACAACTGGAGTTATGATTTTGGGGGAAAGGTGGCCCAAATCTTTCTCCATCGTCTGTTTTTGGGTCGAGCTTCTGCTCAAATATTGGGCTGATTTCAACCGAATCCAAATTTGAGCATACAGTACATTGCTTGTACCGATGCTTAATCTTGCTTATTACTCCCTTAAATTCTGGATTATTTAACCTAAAGTGGTATTATATTCATGAAACCTACATATACGAGTAAGAATTAACTGTGTAAATTACAAATAATATTTCTACTTAGTAAAACCTTTAGCAGTTTCATTTAGTCCTTTAACAAAAAAAAAAAAATGAAAGATGTTTGCAGTCGAGGAAATCTTAAACTCCCGGTAAAAAATGACTTAAATTCTCTTTTAGTGCCCAGTGTAGTGACTCATAGCGATTAGAAGATATTAATAAACTAGGTCCTCTATTAACCACTAGTATATATTTTGTAGTCGCATGAGGAAAAATTTTAGTCATTTATCTCGTACTTAATGCTGTAATTGATAGGAAAGAAAGAGAAAGAAAGATAAGACAAAAAAAGAAAATAAAAGAGGAAAAGTTTAAAACTTTAAACGCTTAGTTTAATTTTGATTCACTAATGAGATATACGACTAAGATCTCAAATTTTACTTACTTAGAGACAAACTGATTAGGAGAGAATCATAGAATCTGTTTGGCTCAATTTTAGATACTCAAAAGTATTTTTATGAGTTTAAAAATTGAAGTTGAATTGTTTAGTTCATTTAAAAAAAAATCCATAAAAGCCGAAACTAAAAAAATTAAAACTAAAAGAAGTTGAAAAAATCGGAAGTTCTAAATTGAAGTTTTCCAAAAAAAAAAAAGGTCTTTCAAGGAGAAACTTTTAAATCATGTTAGAAATTGTTTTCCTTCATTTCTTTTTCAAAAATACTATTTCGTATTTTTTAAAGTCCAATATTACCCTAATAACAACTGAAAGCTCAATTCTTAAAATATAAGCTCAAACAAATAATCATTTTTATTCAACAATACTTTTATCCCAAAAAAATACTATTAAAAGCAAGAAGGGTAAACAAAACTACACAGAGCATATAATGTGCATCAAATCTATATTTTTGTAATACTTCTATTTTGAGATTTTATGCAGGGAAATAAAAGGTTGACGAGCTAGTGAAAGATTTTAATTGTCTATAGAAAAGAATAAACGGATCTTATAAGATTTCCAAGAATACTTTTTACATAATTATATCCTTAAAATAATAATGAATATGTAAAAGGTGTTTAAGTAATTTTTCTATTTAAAAGTATTCTCTTTTTTTCCTTGTTCAATATAAATAAATAAATATAAAATTATTTTTTCTTTCATCTCATTTTTCTTTTTCAATTTAAATGAGAAAACCCTTTTACGCTCTTGTCCTTTGTTATTTTTTTTGTTCACCTAACTTTCTCCCATCGTTTTCTTTTCATGTGGGCTCATCCTTGCAGTATAAACCTGTACAAGAAGATAGATAGATTTATGATGGTGACTATTGCCATTTAAAGCCCGAGAAAAAAGATTTTATTTCATGGAAGATTAGTGAGTGGATGAAACTTACTAGCCTCATTTATTTTGAATTTTTTTTTCTCTTTCCGAGTGGGGTTCAACTTATGATGGGCCTCATTAACCCATCATCCTGTCTGTCCATATGGCCCATTTTTTAATCATAGCACTGCCCACTTAGTGGGATTTAGATTCTCTCATCTCATCCCGAAACAAGTAAATTTTGCGTCATCAAATTTAGTTTTTAAATCTCATTTATTCCTTTGAAAATCTAATTCTAAATAATTATTCCACCTTAGCGATCATTTTCTTTTACTTTTTTCATCTTTTAAAATAAATGAATGAGATTTTTAAGAAACACAAATTTGATAACTCATGATTCATTTTATTTTGATGGAGAGGATTGGAATCCCACCTGACTAGTCTAGAATACTACAAGAAAAGTCAATAATAGATGGCGGTTTTTTCAGTAATAACCGAAGTCTATTCAGCCGTCTATACTTTTAAATCGTCTTTAAACTGTCATCTATGTACAATCCCAGGGGAAAAGAAAACCACGTTATGTTTCACTTACGTTCGAACCTGATTAAACCTCCCTTACTATAGCGCTCTATAGTTTCACCATTTGGTCAAGTTAAAAATACATTTATTGATTATCTTGTATAACAATATATTTATTTATTACCTAAATTACTACCCATATATGAGAACTGTTGCTTACCCTTGGTTTTTCTTGTAGTGAACTGCACACAAAAATGCCTATTTTTCTAGAAGGTCATCTGACTTGTATAGGTTGAATCTTATGCATTGAAGAAAAACAAAAAAAAGAAAGCAAAAGAAGCAAAAAAAAAAAAAAATGTAATGCAATGGATATTTTGTCATCTTGTGCAAACATGAATGATATATTGACTACCATGGGGTTGAATTCAATGGCCTAGCTAGCTGCTAGTTGAGGTTTCATGGCCCTGGTTGAATTTTCTTTTTCACCATTCCAGCAGTTTCATGGTGGATGATGTGCTCTCACGTGGCCCTCACTGTTTCTGTCTCCACTGCATGTATCACCAATCCGACAACGTATATAGACCTACGTACCAGGATAAAAAAAGACCTTTCTGATACATCTCCATCACTTGCATGAATATGTCGCATGCGATATCGATATTGCTTGCATGGGTTAAAACTCTTTCCCTTGTATGGTGGTTTTTTATTTGTTTCGTGCACACTCATCTTACATGCATGTTCACAGACGATAGTGAAATTGCCGTGAACAAATATTTTATAGCTAGGTTGTCCTCTAGGAATGTGTCAATGATCGGTAAGAATTAGAAATGGACATAATTCATTACTCAAGTTTGAATTCAATCCCTATGTGCACTCAACTTAATTAGTATATAGTTCAAAAAACGTATTATATACCTAAAGATTATTTATTTGTGATCGAACTCCACTAGTTATTCCAGTAAGTGGACTCTCCTAAGCTGGATTTCCCTTATGAACACTCGATGTATATAACTGGTACGTTTTATAGGCAGAGAGACCTATGTATAGGCTGCAGAAATTGTATCAAATTGGAGCATGATTATTGAGTGTATCGTTTTGTCTTTGCTGTGATATTTCTCGATATATAATAGGCTGCGCAGGACAAATGAATAATTTGTACGACATATAACAACGATGCATGCATTTGTGTTTCACCATGCCAAAGCTGCCGGTCCGGCTTCCCTTTTTCTATTTTTTGCCTCGATAGGTTACTACTTCTACGATGGCGAAGTTGACCTCGATATTAAATATAGGGACAAAGGATTTGAATTCTTTCATATTAATTCATGACTCAAGACAGGAGGAATTTTAATGGTTTATATATGATACACAGTACTCTCAACTATTTATGATGAAACCTCAAAAAAAAAAAAAAGTAATAGAAGAGGGAGAAAAAAATATTATTATAAGTCACTTTTTCTGAAGTTTGAGTTTAATAAATTACTGAAATAATCTCATAATTAACTTACAGCATTTTCTTTCTTATAATGAGGGCAGAACCAGGAAGTTTTTATTGAGGGGCAAAGATCTATTTACGTATTTAAATAAAAATAATCGTTAAGATAATGTTAAGTACAAAAAAAAGGGTTCCTTAGAGAGAATATATTATATATAATATCAATCATAACAATAAAGTTTAGTGATACTAGATATCTTTAACATAAAAAGTGTAAAAGATACTATTTAACAAAATAATTTAAAATTATATTAAAAAAATTACTGATTCAGTTGATAAAATTAAGTTCTTCTATGCATCTATCTAAGATTTCTGAACTTTTCAAATTTATTCTGGAGAAAAAAACTCTGAGTACTTAACTAACAAAATAAATAAATTAAAGATTAGTGAAACTTATTTGCTAAATTACTTATTTGTTGCAAAACTTTCACAGTTAACATATCATCTACATAGAAAAATAATATATACTAAAAAGATCACTATGAGAAAAAGAAAAAAAAAATATTAAGAGGGGACCAGGAGAAGGATTTTAGAAACTTTATTAAGCAATATGTTGTCTACTATTATACATATCACATTTCTTCTCTTTCAAGATATATGAGATGTCATATTAATGTGCTTAGTTGTTTAAATGATTCATTTGGTCCCTTATTTTTTTAACAATTAAGTGATTTGTCTTTAAAACGTAATAATTTAATCTCTTATATTTATAATTAATGACGCCTTTAGTCTCAAGTTCAAAAAACATCAAAAGCAAAACATGTTTTAATCCCGTATCTTTGCAACTTGTAACTACATTAATTCCTTATTTTCATAATTTGGGACGTTGTTAGTCTCTTATCTTCATAATTTATAACAACACTAGTCTCTAATTTCATTAATTTCTTGACTTTTTTAAGTTTGGGAGTAATGACGTTACAAGGAGCAAAGATAAGGGACTGAATTGTTGTATTTTAAAGATAAAGGATTTTATTGTCAAAAAAATCAAATATAAAGGACCACATAAATCATTTACCCTATTAATTTTCTTTGCGCTTTCATTCCCTCCTATCTTATGGATAAATTAGTATTACCATCATTACAATAAAGATTAGTTTATACAATGCTTTCTATCTCATTAAGGTACTTCGGGTCACACGACCATCGAATCTAGTTACCATCTAAGTCCAAGTCATTTGTTTTGAGTTGTAATGGTCCATGCACTTATATTCGGACCATACAACAATTTAAGTTTCATTCTGAGTCATAGTGACTCATCAAGGTATTTCGTATCATACAACCATCCAATTCAATTACCATCCAAGTTCAATTCAATTTATTTATAAAATGGTAAAGACACTATTGGGGTCACACGTATATTCACCAAATATCCGTGGTCCTCCTAGAGAAAAAAAAAAGAAAGAAAGGAGAAAAAACACACAGACACATATATTCTGTACGGCAGACTCAATAGAGACGTGGCTACATCAAACGTGTCATATTTTTTTTTTAAAAAAAAGAAGCTATGGTGATGCGTGCAACTCTCGAAGGAGGAGGAGGACTCAATTGAATTGAACAGCCACTGTCCACCACGCGGTGTAATTATTCAATTCCTCGCTAGTCGACATGTCTGACATATTTATGGGATGGTTTTTTTTTTTCTTTACGCGGATGGATTATTTTTTTGTTTGTCCTTATTCCAGGATTTTTTTTTCTTTGGCCCACGTTTCTAAAATCTTTGCGATACTAAATCACTTTTCAAAACCATTTCCATAATACGTCAAAGAATTCTCAGAATTTGTCAAATAATTTTCAGAATTTGTTTTCTGTCACAGTGTTATTTTTTGGCTAAGAATCTCAAAAATTCTAAAAAAAAATTAAACGAACTCTCACAATTCTTTGACGAATTCCCATTATTCGTTTAGGCCATTTGATAAAACTATTTAAAAATTGGGTTAATTTTGTTATGGTTTTGGAAAAGTGGCTCAAAGAAAAAGAATCCCCTTATTTCACCCTGACATGCAATATTTGTCCACAACCTTTCTTGATATCACCTTTTTGGATTTTGTTACTTTTTGGCATTAATATTGTAGTATTTTATTGAAGGTTAGTTTAACTTTTAGTATGAAAATATTAGTTTTTAAGAAATTTTTTTAAAGAATTTTAGTTAAAAGGATTTCTGGGGAGAAAGGAGATGTGCTTACCTATGTTTATACAAAATGTACTTTTATTAGATGAAATGATGTTTAATTTTATATTTAGAAATGATCATCGGTTGCCTAAATTACTAAAATTGCATTCTAAAACTTATAAAAATTAACTACGATGTACTCTACGTGATATAAATGAAAATTCATTGATTACATTAAAATTAATAAATTATTATTAATTAAAAATTAAAAATTAATTTTTTAAATTATTAAACAATTAAATTATTATATTCAATTGAATTATTATTTGTTTACATTATTTTCTTTTTATTCATTTTAATTAATTTTGTTATTGATTAATAAAGATTTCAAACATGATATTTCAAAACAAATATTTGCAAGATGGCAGGCTCATTTAGCCCCTTTTGATTTTAATATCAAATATATTAAGGGAAAGAATAATACTCTACCTGATTTTCTCACACATGAATTCTTGCAGAATGCAACCCCCTGATAGGGGAGGAGGACAAAAGGGTAGAGGGAAATATGCCCAATCAAACTACCCAGGAAATCAAGGCTAAGGGAAATATGCCCATAGACCTGGTCGTGGTAGGAGAAATAAAGCCCCAGATTACCACTACGTTAATAAAGCGATTGTTTTGGCTGTGGAAGAAGCGGAACACCGGAGAAATATGCTTCGGGCACAAAAGTTTGATATTCGCTTACCACATCCTAATTCTCCTATTTATGAGGAAGTAATAAAACTTCTGGACAAACAGGAGAAGAAACTGGCAGAGAAGAATAAGACTTCTTTTGCTTCAGCTCTGAATAATAAAGAGCAGGATGATTCCTTGCAATATTCACAGGGAAATCAACAGGAAATAATCCTGTATCTTTCTCAGAGAGATCTTGTATATAAATAGGATCCTTGGATACTCATGCAAAAATACCTTGATGAGTTTTCCTTTCTAGTGCAGTCATATAAAACTCAACATCATTATGAGAATATACTCATAAAAACATTCTTCGCTGAATTTGAGCACTTTAAGAAGAATGGGAAGGCAGACATGATGGCCAGAGATATTGCTTATAGCAAAATCTCTATCAAGAGTATTATAAATGCTGATCAGTGGGGATTAAGTACTCACAAATTGAGAGATTATAGTTCTTTCAATCTAAAAACCCCAATGCAATATTCATATTGGGATTATGTGGATGCTTTCACGAAAGTATTTTATTTCGAGAATGAGCAGAGAAAGCATTCATGGTTCGTGAAAATCTCTGCTGATGTTGTCAATAAAGAGATTCCATCTTGGTTCATAATTTGGTGGAATTTCTTTGCTCCAAGTCCAACGATATTACCGGAGCCATTCAAAGGGTTATATGCAGAATGGTTGGAGTGTTCGCCGAAGGTAATCAACCTTGAAGACCAACAACAATATGTTGAAGGTACGACAGCAATGTATTTCTTTCTGGAATTTTCAATCCCCTGGATAGTCAAATGGATACCAGAAGTTGGACATACCTAGCAGCATATTCCATGCTTGAAGAGGACATTCTTCACAAAATTCTGGCACAAAATGATCCAGATAGATCCTAGCACAGGTGAATTATTTGCTCAGGATCAGATTAAGGAAATAGAAGATAGGATTCTTCAATATAAAGAAGAACTAAAGGAGAAGAAGAAGAAGATGCAACAATCACCACAATCACAATCTTCTTTTGAGCAATTCGCAATTAAATTGCAGAAGGAGAATTCACAAATATCACAACAAGAGATCATGATTGCATATATGAATGAGGTCAAGGAGGAGATGTTGCAGTTCACTCAAAAAGGTGAATCCTCATCGCCATCGGAGATGTCAATGGAGGTGTCGTAACAGGGCAGTAGATATTTTTGTCTTGCAGGTCAATCTCAAGATCTAGAAGAAGAAGGAGACTATTCCTTGTCAGACGTGTTTGAATCAATTGAAGACGTATTGAAGGGTCCATTACAGATAAGGCAGCGACAGAAGGAATCTTCTAGGCCACCACCATCAGAAAAAGATAGGACAGGTGGAAAGTAGATTTGTCGTATAAGACAGATCAGTGTCAGTTTTCTACTGTAGATAAACAGTAGGTTTTACTTTTACTGTAATAACACAGTGTCTGTAATTATTGTTCCCGGATTCCAAATTTGTGAAGTCCGTAGAAAGTTGTTTTTAATTTTTGTTTCATGTCCGAGCACCCAAGTGTCTATAAAAAGCAAGACTCGGATATAATGTGTGTGTGTGTGTGCAGTTTTATTTTGTTTCTCTTGTAAATTTTGTTTTAATAATATTTTGAAAGTTTCCTTCCAAGGTACTGTTATTTTTATTTTCTGTATTTTTATTTTATTTTGTTGTTGTTTGGATTGGCTTAATGGAAGGCTAAATCCTTGATAGATTGTGATAATACTATGTTATTAATTAGTATGTCTTAGGCCAGATCAAATCTTGGAGATAACCCTCAAATACTCCAAGGATATTGTTAAGTTTTAAGGTTAGGAAATGTTTTAGAATAAATTCTGGGATTATGGTTCGAAATATATGACTTGGTTCTGAGAGGTTTTTTGCCCATTCTTGCCGTTTTGATGTTTGTGGTGTTTCTGTGGGCACTTTTGGAGTCTTAGAAGGAGCTTGGTTATATATTAGGTAATATTCCATTAATCTCACTCTTTTGTTTATTCTGAGGCATAGCCTAAGCTTAAGGACTTATCTATGTCCGCGGACTGCTGTCTATTTGCGGTCTTATCCCCTGGGCCTCCTTATTATAGGGTTGAGTTACCTAATACTGTAGGTAGTTCTTCCTCTAAATCCATAGATAGAGAGATTTTAGGTAATAGAGTCCAAGGTCTTAGGATTAATGAAGATAATATTGTTCAGGGTATTTATAATAATACTGAACATAATAATTTTGATCCAGAAATAACTGAATCTGAAATTAATATTCCAGTTTAATGGATAGGACAAATAAAATTGATTTTAGTCCTGGAAGCTTAGCTAGGAAACAAATACAAGTTGAGTTTAATAAACCAATATTTAAACCCTTTAGGGATTGGTTTGCTAGGAATTTCCCTAGAGAAGAGAGAGATATTCTTTAGAATCTGTTCTATAGTTATTTAGAATAGATAAATCAAATTAAGGATTTTATTTCCTAGTTCTTTGATAATTATTTAAGACAACATATTAATGTCTTAGAAAGAACTTGAAAATTAAAAAATGGTGAGGAAATTGAATCAATATATCCACCAACCCCACAACCTATTTTAATGGAAAAAGATAAAGTTAGGTTATATGCCAATGCTTTCTTTAATATGCAGGAAAATGAAATCTTGCAGGCCACAACAAAACAAATTAATGATGTGGCTAAATAAAATAATTTTACTAATATGTATTTAGTAGCCTTAGGAGAACAAATAATGTTTCTTAATAATAGGTTATTAAAAACATATATAGAAATTGAAGATATTAGAAAACAACTTAGGAAATATAAACCTGAGGGTGGGAGCAGTGAAATTAGGATAAACGCTAATCCTATTCAACCTCCGCTAGAAATAAAAAATTTTATTCTCGAACCCATAAGTGAATTGGGTAAGTTATTGGATGATAAATTCATTGATTACATTAAAATTAATAAATTATTATTAATTAAAAATTAAAAATTAATTTTTAAATTATTAAACAATTAAATTATTATTTATTTACATTATTTTCTTTTTAGTCATTTTAATTAATTTTGTTTTTGATTACTATATTTTACTTAACTTTTGTCATTTTGTTTTATTAGATTTAAAAATTTTAGGTTCATTATTTTATTTATTTTTTAATTAAATTGTAACTCAGAAAATATTAATAACAAAATAATAAGGATACTTTTGTCTAAAAAATTCTAAATTTATAAGAATATGTATGCATGCATGTATAATAAAACTAAAGAGCTAAAAAACAAGGAGAAAAAGCAAAACTTAAGGTCGTTTGGTCATTGAACCTATTCGAAAATGGGCAGCAAGAGATCCGTTATGAAAGATGCCGATGATAAAAATATGGAGATCCTGCAAGACCCACGAACCCACTACATCTTTTCTCTCAAACTCGATTATGCAGACGTTTCACATGACTAATAGGATGTTTGGCTTTGCTTATTTTAGATGCTTATAAGCACCTAAAAAAAAATACTCATTCACATATTTTTTATTATTTAGGTGCTTATAAGTACCAAATAAGCAAAGCCAAATACCCTCTAAATGAATAGACAACACTTTAGTTAAACTTGCACAAGTTGAGCACACTTCCAAAATTAAGTAGGGTTTTGGTGCTAACTCCCATTTGGCTATATGACTTGGAACTCATCACTCCATAAAAATAATTCAAAACTCAAAAGATAATTCAGAAAAAATGGAAAGGAAGGAAAATATAAACAATGGGGTAATTATAGGTAGGGCTATAGTTTTCTCATCGCAAATTTCAGTTTGGAACCCAAAGACACGTTATATTTTAAATATGAAAATCAGTTCTTCAGTTCGATTCTAGTTAACCAAACGATAGAACTAAAAACGAATCAGGACTAGTTTGACTTTCAATTTATAAATACTTCTAAAAATGTTTTTTAGAAATAGACTTTTAGTTAAAAGGATTTCTGATGAAAAAGGAATATATTTAATTTTTTTAATAAAAGCTAGACTTTTATTAAATGAGATAATGTTTAGTTTACATTTAAAAATAATGGTTGATTGTCTAAATTATTAAAAGGATATTTTGGAAATATAATAATAAATAATTATTTGCTATACATGATATACTTTTTCTAATATTATGTTAACTTGTTTGAACAATTACTTAAAAAAATATCGTTGTAATTATTTAAAAATTAAAATTTATTAAGTCAATAAACTTCTATTACATTAAAATTTAAAATTACTATTAAATTATTAAACATTTAAATTATTAACTTCTAATTGGAGTGTCACTTTGTACTTTATTTTTCTTTTTATTCATTTTTAATTAATCAAATTAATTTTGTGGTAATCACTAAAAATTTATTTTTTGTTAAAATTATTTACGATTCAATTAACATAATTATTTTTTATTATCTTTTAATCAATTTAAAATTTTACTTCTATTTTTTGTTAGTGGCAAACACGCCTTGGGAAGAGGGGGATTGAATAAGGTGATCATAAAAATAGGGGCCAAATTCAATTTAGAATTTTTATCGAGTACTTAAAGCGAAATAGAACAATAAAGCAAAAAGTCAAAAGCAAATTGAAGAAGGTAAAGACAGTTTGGAGTGGTTCAGCATGCGTTTATATCCGCTAACTAAAGCGTTTCGCTTTGAGTACTATGTCCAAATTTTCTTTTATAATCCAAAAAATTCAGTCTCCTGAGTTTATGCTCTTTTAGAATTGTTGCTAGTAGATTGAATAAAGTCATTTTTCTAGATGTACAACAATATGATCATAATTAATAAATGAGAACTAGATTGATGCATGCATAATATATTTGTTTACCACGGAAATAAAGACATACAAACTCCTTTTTGATGTCCTTTGCCTTTTAGTAAAACACTCTTAAACTACTTGATGTACCAACTTCTCAAACCCTTTCATAAGAATTCCACTGGTGGAATGACCAAACTTATGAATAGCTATGTCAAGCCTAGCTTATTTGAATTACCAATTTTCTGTATATTATCCAATGAAAAATTAATCACTATTTGGTTTAGCTTCTTAAATCTAGTTAAAAAAAAAAAACTTTATCAATGGGATAACCGGTCTTACTTTTTAAGTTAAGTGTATACCTATTTCTTATGTAATTTCCCATAGCCCAATGAGGTAGTGATTCTTGTCAACACTCCATGAGGCGATTTTAGTAAACAACTCCACTAATGGATAGCCACACTCATCAATACCCTTTTGAATGAATATTTTAAGTCCATCTTGCTAAATGTAAAGTGCTACCCTTCAGTGGGGAAGTTAATGAAACCTACCATTAGAGTGATGACCCAAGGTCTAAATCTCATGGAGGATAGGGGGATGGGTTGGGGGTTGGGAGAAAAAAGAGAGACACATGTGGTTAGAAAATGTGCGTATTAAAATAGTGTGAGCCACCACCAAAGACGGCTCTTTAAAAAAGAGTGATTGATAACAATAACATAGTAAAAATTTTTGGTTAGTGAATACAATAAGAGTGCTTATTTATAAGTCTCATAAACTTGGTGAAGAAGACATGAAAGTTAGGGTAATAAACAAAATATAATACTGTCTCCGAAGGATGCTCCAGCGGTAAGAGTTAGAGATGAACACGGCTTATGACTTAGGTTTAAATCCAGTCCCCTGTTTAGGTTGAGTGCCCTCAACTTAACTGGAAGACAGTATAAAGAACATACTGTGTACTCGAGGTAAATATAATACTGAAAAAATTAGCATAATATAATAAGAAGACTAATATAATAGAAAAACTAACTTAATTATCACCTGAATTTAAAATATTACTTGATCTAGTGTCATAATATAAGAAATTATATTAAAAATCTAAATATATTTTCTAATTTACGTACCCTACGCATTGGTGGTCTACATGTACTAAAATATTTGTCGAGTATGTACATTGAGTATAAGTTTATTCCCCAACCAGAAAGGATTGGTGTCTAAAATTATCCCCTTAATAGTAACTAATGCTTGTTATATTGCTTAAACTTTTTGAGAAGTGATTTTAAGAAAGTGATTATGGGCATATGTGGAGACTTACAATAGAGAATTAGGCTTTATTTGATTTGATAAATATTTTCTAATTTTCATTTTTGTTGTTTTTATTTTTTGAAAATACTTTCATTTTCAGATTCATAAAATTTATAAGATGTGTTTGCTGACAAAAGATAAAATTAATTTCAACAAATGAAAGTTAGAAATATCATGAGGGGATCGTGATGAGGACGTTCGCGAAATTGGGTGGGGGAGTATGTCACGCCCTGCCGATAGAGACGCCACAGGGGCAGCAAGATGGCAAGACCGAGGCTTGCACGGAGGCATACGGGGCACTCTCCCGTGCCAGCACAACCCCGATAACGTAGGCACCATGCGAGCAACCGTGTGGCAAGGATGACAAGGCTTGTTCGGATGCACGCATGGCACTTCTCTCTAGGAAGAATCTAGAAAATAAACTAGATAGGGAGAATATCAATCCCCTTTGATTAAGGGATTATTACTTGTGATTGATTGTAAATATCCCATGATTAGGGTAGAATAATCTAGAAGCTCATAGAAGCCATTAGATTGAAACCATCTTAGCCATTCATTAGATGGGAAGCATGTATAAATAGCCTAGCTATTTCATTTGTAAAATACACAGAAAAGCTTGAGAGTAATACAAAAGTCTTATTCTCTCAACTCTTTACTTCCGCTGCTTTACTATTTGCTTTGCTAAGCCTTTTGTTCGTGGTTTTCAGGCTGACTTAGCCACTTTTGCTGTAGAAAAGTGTCTAAGTGCCGCACGCAGCGCTTAGGTTAGGCTAAGGGCGTGACACTAAGCTTGCTTTTTTTGACATTTTCAAAAGTGGCACCAAATTGTGTTGAAATAAATTCCTGTTGCGCTCTTACATAAACAAAATCATAAATACATGATTAAAATACGATAGTATGCCTTGTATATCTGCTCAGTGCTCACTGATGCAACTCCTAATACCCATCAACAGTTGCCAATTCTATTACCCCCTTTCCTACTCATTTAACAGTCACGAGTTGATTTTCTTTTATCAATCTAACAAATTTTATGCAATGGAAAAATATTTGAAACTAATGGTTTAACCGGGTCATTTGCAGGGTTTAGAATGTAGATGCTAATATCTTGACTTAGATTATATTGTTTTGTTTTTATTAACCTCTTATAGTTGTTTTTGGGTAGTGATATTCTCTTTCCACTTTGAAAAAAAAAAAAGCAAAAACAAATTTTGCGAGCGATAATTGGTAAAATATTTATAAATAACTAGAGAGGGAAATTAACATAAGGTATAATATATAAACTGTGACAAAGTAATATGGACCATATCCAAGTTTGTAGGTTAATTTGGAAAGGACAAATATAGCTAAGTCCTTGTTCTAATGCAAAATCTCTGCTTTGAAGGTCATATTAATTGCCTTTAGTTGAGGTCATTAACAAGTCTACAGGCACATATACACACATGCGAGAATATATCCAGTGTAATGCACGTAAGAATTACGTGTTTTTAATATATTTATTTATTATTGACGGTCAACTTTTACATTTTATGCAAGGATAAAATACATATATATTTTAAAATATAATTTGTCCTAAATTTTTAATAGTAATAATTTTTTATAAAAGAATTTTCAATAATTGAATAAAATATTTAAATCGAGAAAGTAAAATTGGAAAATGATCTAATATGATACAAATGATGGTCTCTCAACTACAAATTGAGCAATATACATGTGCCATAAGTATCCTTATGTTGTGTTTATTATATTGCTTATCTGAAATCTTAAATTTAAAACTTATATAATTTTACATGTTTTTTAAATTTAAGATTTTGAATAAACATATAACATATTCAGAATTATTACAAAGAGACATGGGATGCCAGAAATCATTATAGACTTCTAATAATTCGTTGTTCCAAGTCTACACGTTTTTGCAGCGAAAAAAATATATTTTGTTCTCCTTTATGCGACAAGAAGCAATGTTATTTCATTTAGATGTGAAATTTGTATTCTCTGCCCACCTTCTTATATATATTTGTACATATGTCTTTCTCAAAATGCAAAACTTGAAATGCCTGTCGGGTACAGAAAATGATGGTTCTTATATATATTTTACATATGTCTTTCTCAAAATGCAAAACTTGAAATGCCTGTCCGGTACAGAAAATGATGGCCATGTTTTGTCTTGTGCATTTCATTTACTCCATTCTTATTGGTGAGCAAGAAATTAACACACAGAGGTAAGTTGACAATTGAAACACAAGTATGGCGTTGGGCAATCTTTTGTAGATAGATCAGACTGATATAAACCTACAAACATGTCTAGAGCGCACGTCTCATTAATCATTACCTTTTTATACCGCAGTGGTACGTCTCTTGATTTAAATACGGAAGGTCATGAGATCAACTTTTAGTAATTATAGTGGTCCTATCAGTTTTTAACCTCTTTTAAATAAAATAAAGAAATAAGAAAATAAAATATATTAGTAATTGTTCTTTGTTTGATTACTTCATTTTATGTACTTTTCTAGAACGTAATTATATTACTACTCCTTGTCACGAGAGGATATCTTTAGTATATATATAATAAAAGTCAGTGAAAGGGCAAAGGATCTAATTTGCAGCTTGCATCATGCTATGAAGGTCGCATCATACAATATTAATTTTATACCTAATCTCGATATTTCAAAAAAGAAAAACTTCTGAAAAATATTTGACAAAAATTTTAAATGATGACTATTTTGGTCTTCCTAAGCATGATTACTGGGGTTGAAATCTCAAGGTGAGGTTATATATATATATATATTCGAACAGGGGAAGGTAGTCCTTGAAAAGAACTTAATTTTACTATATTTGGTCGTTTTTTTGGTAATAATTGATTTAAGGGATTGTTGGAAGATTTCATCTTTGATGCTATAGATAATAATAAAATTATGGCATTACTGCAAATCATAACAGAATCATAATTAAGGGCTCACACTACTTTTATTAGTTAGAAACACGTACATATGCTTTTGCTATTATTCGATCTTCCTTGTGCAAAACTTTAAATAGACAATTGCCGTGACTAAAGGGGGCACGATATACTAGCAAAAAGAAGAGACCGCACGATATCGATTTAATACAATTAGAGACAAAAGTGGCAAAAGAAGAATTTGCTTTTTACCTAAAAAGTCGAATATATTCCAACTAAAATATTCAAAATAGAAACCCGTATCATGCTGTAATGGGACACAAAGATTCTTAGATCGTGATAAACACCATTGTTTACTCCTAAAATAACATTTTAATTGCTAATATAATAGTAAACACTTAAAGAGACTTGGATTTTTTGGTCCAACCAAAATTCCATGCATTTATGGTCCCAAGTGTACAAATATATTAATTTATAAGAAGATCTTAATCAGTCCTCTTATGCCTAAATCGACTTGGCATTTGTTAATTATACACACACACACATATATATATATATATATTATTGTAGCATCTATATTATACCGGATTGTTCATGAATTTGATTGCTCGTTTCTGAGAGTCTAGGCTACATTATGATATCTTTCTTCGTAGGGCTTCGTATTTAATCAATTAGACTTTGTCTTCTGCTGCACATTATTCAAAGGAATATAAATAATTGCTAGGCATGACTTATCCTACAGGATTATTTTTAATCAAGAATCTTCGTGACAATCATACATTAAACAATTGGTCGTTTACTGTTAGAGTCGACGTGGCTGTCTGAATTCCGCATATACTATAAAAATATATAAAAGTATGATTTAATAGTCGTTAGTTAACGATGTGATTCTTTTAGACACGACTATTGTCTAGGAGTTAATTAGACGTTACTCTTAAGGATATAGTTTTAAATCATGCACTAAATGCAATATTCCAATATAAGTATCTTGGTAAAACTAAAAATAAACAGAATTGATAGTTCTAAATAATGTTGACCAACTGAGTTCAAGAAAAATCGAATTCAAATCTAGCAGAGTTGGCTTCAATCATATGTCAAAGTTAGGATTTGGATCCTCTTGCAATATTATCGTTGAGAATTATTAGTAGTAGCACAACCAAGGGGAGCAAGTCGGGGGTGGCGCCCAAAAAGAATAACAATGAATTAAGTTTTTTTTTTATATTTACCAAAAACAATATTTCGTATTTGTATTTCAACCCCCCCCCCCGCCAAAAAAAAACTCAAAAGAAATATAATAAAAAGTTTGTATCTTTTTCTATTTATCTTTTTAATTTAAAATTTTATTAACATTAGTTAGCAATCTAAATATCAAATACTGTCAGATATTTAGTTCATTTTTAATAATTCTCAACAATAATATCATCTAATTCTTTGATAGAAGTTTAATCAGTAATACTTAAGTTTTGACATCTTATTCATTTTTTTTATAATAATATACTTCATAGTAGAAAGAGGTAGTCGATAACTTAAGAATTGATTCTTTATGATTCTTGTGGCATATAAGATAAAATTTCAACAAAGATGTATACATATGCAATATAATTTTTTTGGCGGGTCAATTAATGAGAAATAGTTATTCCTATATGTACTCAAATGCATTTTGAGATTAGAAAATATATTTTGTTCGATTAGTGCGTCATGCATATTATATATATAGTGTGTGTATATATATGGGTGTGTTCATAATCAATTTCTGTTTTATCTATCTATGATATTTTATTAAAAACTTTTTCATTGACTTTTTGAGTAAATATTTTTTTAACATTTTGTCCCCCCGCCAAAATATTAGCTCTGTAGATGGAAATTAGGGTGTTGGAATAAAAAATTAAATAAAAAAAGATGCAACGGCGGACACATAATAAGTTTTACATGGTTCAACCTAATGTCTGCATTCATGGACAAACAAATGAACCAAACTAATACATCGTATACAAAAAGAGGTTTTGGGCTTGAGAGCCCTCACCCCTTTAGCTATGTTTACTCTTTGTCTCATCTAATACGATAAGCTAAACTACTATCTGTACTATATAATAAAGCAAAATAAGTTGTAATTTCGTGCTGCCAAGTGGCGCTTTATATGACAAGCTTTCCATAATTACTTATCAATTAATTAAATATGTCTATTCTTAGGTCATTTTTTATTTTTCATCATTTATTTAGTTCCATTCCTGAATTAAATATTTTAATTTAATTAATATTTTGTCTTATATATATATATATATATCATCATCATTGTTTCATTAATTCCATAGTATATAATTGTTTCAATAACTATTTAGTAAGATACAAAAATTCTATGAATTTAATATATCCAATCACATATGTCACTCTATGTACATCGCACGGGTGTTACACTAATTTATTTATATAACACAAGAAAAAGAAATCCCTTAGGGATAGGTTTCTAATTTTGGTAGAATTAGTATCCCTGTGGCATCTAAAATGGGCTAGACCCTACAATTATAAGAAAATTAACAATGGTGAAATAATGAGATATTTATTTGATCGTTACACTCCATGATAAATTAACTTATCATAATTGCATTACATCACCAAATTCGTTTTGTTGGGCCATTTAGGTTTTAAGTATATAAAACCAAAAGTTAAAGCAAATAAAAGAAAAATGATAAACTTTAGTGTCGCCATACAGCATCGCAGCAAAATCTCTTTCTTTAGACGTTAGAAAGTAAAAGAGTTACTGGGGCAGCCTCCTTGCGGGGAGCAAAGAAAAATAAATAAATATATTTATTTATCTGTCGTTAATTAGAGTTGGAACCATTTCGTCTCTAATTGGAATCGGATTTTTTATCTCTAACCAGGAAAAAAAATTTTAAAGTAAAAAGGTACCTGTTTTCATCTCTGTAACATCTCAATTTAACAATCAAAATATTTACCATCTCTATTTAGTGACCAAAATATTTTTCATCTCTATTCTTTCTCTATCTAGACCAATATTTTTCTTTCTCTATACATCTCTATTTAACCATCAATTTTTTCCCATCACTCACTTCCGTCAGTGGTCAACATTTTTCTAGTAGTATGAGAGACCCTACTCGTGCTTTAGAATATGTGGCTGGGTGTGTTGGGAGAATTTGTTTCTCTCTCTTAGATTAGTTATAGACTTCTATCGTTCAAAGATGCCAAAGCATAAGTATACCCGCAAGTATAAATCTTACTCGCTCAACAAGATTTTTTGTAAAATTTGAGTCTACCAAGAAAAGGATACAATGGTTTGAAAAAAAAAAAAAAAAGCCTTGTTTGGGTTTACTCTTTTTTATTAAAAAAAAAAGAAGAAAAAATCGTGATAAGTAAAGCCTTTTTCATATAAGTGAAGATCAGCGCTCAAGATCAAATGTATAGATGTTTTTGAATTTTCTTTTTCCAGAAGAAAGCTTTTTTCTCCTCCCCCCCCCCCCCCCCCCCCGGGGGGGAGCTCACAATCTTCGGCTATATTTAATCATTAGTACTTTATAAAAATCCATCAATGTTAAGATAGCCACTTATAAGAGTAAGAGTTTTTAATCGTGTCGGATTTAACTCATGTATTTATTAATTTATGTAAGGGAATGATACAATAAAAATTATTAGTCTAGTACCACATATAGAATAAAATCTTATAATAAAGAGGTGAATTGCATCTGCCTCGCATGTTCTTGGCACTGCAAAATCTGAGCCAGAACAAAAGGGAGGATGAGAAGCATTCATTTCCTAATCGAGTTTGGTGGAGTTTGGATTTTCAACTGGATGAAAATTCTCCAAAATGTGATACAAGGTAACACATGCCAGACTAATATCACACAATATAGTCCTATCACTAAATGAAAACTGTTACATGCTATTTATGTTTACCAAACACTTGATCCTTTACATATAGACAATTTAATATTTTTAAATGGATAACAATCAATTTCGAATTTAAGACAGTACTTGGTGTTTAGTCTTTGATATTATATAAAATTACCACCCCATCTAAAAACTTAATATTCTAAAAAGAATTTAGTTATATTTATTTATTGTACTTAATATATTCAACATATTGTTGCATACTACAAAAGAAAAATAAAATGAAAAACATATATATGTGTGTGTATATATATATATATATATGTAAGTATATTGGTTTTCAGAGACATGGTGTTGTGAAATTCAACGATAAAACCTTATTTATAAGCCTCAAGATTTAATGACCAAACATTGAGAGTTTGACCAATAAACGTATAGTGTAATAACAAAACTTGAATACTAATCAATACTAACTTTTAAAATCTAAGTTGGTAACTTTACTAAAATAAAATTTCAAATTAACGATAGATTCAAGACTTTTGTTTAATGAGTGGGACTAAAATATTTAATTTATTATTTATATAAAAACTTTGTTAATGACAATAAAATTGAAAATAAATATATTGCCAAAAATTTAGAATGAGTACCATGGACTACACCTAAATTCTTGTGCGCAACAACTTTTTACTTGCACCTGGTGGTGCTTAACCAAGTCAACATAATTTTTTTTAATTATTATTGTTTTATATTAACATGATAAATGTTGACGTTTCGTTCTCATGACTACTAGCCTTTCATTTTTATCTCCTTAATTCTACCCTATTAATTTATATTATTTCTTATTAATCAAATAACAAACCACTACTTTTACCGATGATAATTAATTGTTCAAACCAACTAATTAGACGTCTAAATATATACGTTAACAATTATATATAATACATATTTATTAACAAAATAATTATTAAGTATTCAAACAACTAACTATGTCCAACATATCTTAATCACACAAGCACTAAATCTGAATGTATTTCAACACATAAATAAATAAATATAATTAAAAAATAATTCAAGTAGTAGAAATTATACATCGATCTGCGTGATCTGCGTGTGAGGTTGTAAATTTAAATCTCATAGGCCGTGGAGGGCGAGATGGTGAGTCGGAGAGTTTAAGAAAAAAACACATAAATGCATAAATGACAAGACTAGAATTTCTTATCGTGCCGTACTTAGCTACATACATGCGTGTCGTGTCCAGTTGTGTACAAGTGGTGTTTAAAGAAGACACTTGTCAAGATCTACGGTTGCCGACAGTCGTTATCAAACGTCAAATTTCCGCACATGAAAAAAGAAAACAAATTTAAAAAAAAAAAAAAGAAAGAATTTCAAGCTTCCTTGTCACTCCTTATCATACGGCTTTGCTTGCTGCTCCTGCCGCCTGTAGCCGATAGCTAGTCAATTTGAAATTATATTTTTGCCCCTTACTTTATAAAGTAACCCAACAAGATTCTTTTTTTTGGCTTTTCTCAAACTGGAAAAAAAAGTGACTACAACGAGACTGATTGATTGGGATGACATGTAATGGTGTCATTAATTTTAATTTAATTATTCGGGTTAGAATTAGGTAATTAGTCGCTTTTACATGTAATGAGTTGAGAAATAAAGGAATTATTATAAACTATGATGTATTAAAAAAATTTTATTTTTATTAAAAAAATCGATTTTTATTAGAAAAAAATCGAGCGGAGCTGAATCTATGTACAGAAAGAAAGTATAGCTTTCGCTATCATGTGTAATAAGTGACGCATTAATCATATAGGTGCTCAACTTTTCAAGGGACAATAATAATGTCTTCTCCTTAATGGACTTTTAGCATCTCTTTCTGATATATCCTACAAATGATACAGGAAAAATCTGGACCTAATTTATTATACAATTAGGTAGTACTATTAGGATGCCACTTTCTTCTATTTCTTGAAATATAAGTAAAGAGTCAATTTCGTACCTTTCTTTCAAATGGCTCTTAACTAAAGTAAAATGCGTATTGGTACATACTTTTATATTATAAAATTTATAATAAAAAGAATTTATTTTACTGTCATCTAAAAATAATTTTCTCGTTATAAAAAGAATAATATATCTGAATTCTTAATCAAAGATGTCTTCTTCAATTCCCTGCTAAACAAAAGAAGCAGCTGTACATATCCTAGTTGACTTTATAACTGTAATACAGGTACTAGATACAGATAGATATATACACCAGACAGACAAGATCAACCTTAGATTACAACTTTAACAAAAAGTCAGCAAGATTGACTACATGATTGGCTTAGACGTCCAGTTGCAATAAGAATACTTTTCAGTAAGAAATTGAAATGTGATTGACAATTTACATGCACTAATAATCACATTAGATTGTCGTAGAAGTGGAAGACAACTATGACAACTTTTCTTGCTCACCATTGACCTAATCCTTATGATAATTCTTCAATAATTGTCCTTGTGATTTATTATTGCTGATGAAGGCAGAAAATCGGGAAAGAAAATTTCTTTTAGGGCTTGTTTGGATTTTTTTTTTCAAAAAAAAAATATTTTTTTGACAAAAAATTATATTATTTGTACGATAACTATTGGCCCTTAAAAATTTTAAACTTCAAGAAAAGTTCAAATGCATGATTTTCAAAAGTCAAAATTTTTAATTTCGTAAAAAAGTACGTCTTCTTTAAAGTTATTAAGAAAACGTTTTCCAAGAAACTTAATCCAACGGAGCGCCTAATATTGGAGCATAGCTAACAACTCCTGTGCCAGAAAGGTTCAACCCATCATTGTCATCTTATTGTTTCTGTTATTAAAAAATTTTAGTTTTTACATTTCTAGTAATAAATACCTTGAGGAGTAATATCAGGCCATTCCCAAAATGGACAACCTAATGCACATTTCTTCGTATATTATCCTGTACGTGTTTCCAAATCATTTAACGACTCAAGACATGAGACATTGGCTTATATTCTCAAGATGTCGAAGAGTTAAAAGAGAAATAGATTATATGGATCTATATCATAATCACTCGAAAACTTTACACATTAGTCTCTTAGATATCATATTATTATACGTACTTCTATCTATACTTCTTATAATAGGAAAAGTAATTTAGGTTGATGTAATAATTGAAATGAGTGATAGCTCCATTGATGGTCCCTCTTTGAAATGAGGACCTAATTGAAACAGTAGCTTAACATATTGGTGAATTTCCAATTACAAAAAAGTTTAGGGTCCGATTAAATGCCAGTGACCTAAATTTTCAAAAACTTTACTTTAAAGCTAATTAAATTGCACACCTAATTGTGGTTCAATAAATTAGGTTTTAGCAGAAAAAAGAGTGGACCTCGAAAATCTTGTTCCCCAACTTTTAGGAGATGGGCTTGTTTGGATTGGTTTTTTTCAAAAATATTTTTTTTAACAGCTTTTGAAAAATAACTTTTTTTTAGAAGCTGAAAATTCTTGCTTCTAAAAAAAATTATATTTGAATTTTTTTCAGAGTTTTAGTTTTTTTGGAAACCAAATTAAATATTTATTGCAAATTTAATATAACTTTTTCAGAAAAAAAGTATTTTTTCCTGAGAAAAGCCAATCCAAACAGGCTCGATATCTTCTTGTATTTGCATTGAAAGTTGTTACAACGAATATTTCGTTAACAAAGTCATGTATTTAACTACGAATTCTATCATAGGGACTAGAATATTACATGGGTTGATGAATCATTTTTTAATTAGATACGCCAACCCTCACTATTCAATCTTGCAAAAGGTTTGGTATTTTCTAGAAGATAGAAAATAGAATATCGACTTGCTACATTAATATTTGCCTAAATCTGTGGTGTAAAAGATTATTGATATACCGATACAGGATGGTAATAGCAATGTGGGTATCTGGCTTTTTTCCAACACTAGTGAGCTCAAACTCAAACAAGCCTGGCAGAGTTGTAGAGAATTTGGAAGTAAACAACTTGTTCTTACTAGATATGGCATAAATGTGTTCCTCTCAATTTCTTTTCTTGTTGAAAGGCTATTAGTGGATCGTTTCCTACAGAAAGAAGGATTTAAAATGGCATCCAAATGTCAATATTGTCCTAACTTGGAAACTGTGGATTATTGCTTCTTTAATTGGGAGAATATTGAACAAGTCTGGCATCACTTTGCTAATTACCTTGATGCCAAGCTTCACGGAGACTCTGGCATTAGGTATTGGATTGATACATGGTATTTCTTAGTTTTATTTTGATTGGCCATGGTTTCATGGTATTAGGCTTGCATTACACTTCTATGTAAATGATTGGGCATGTCAATCATTTCATTTTTAGGAGTAGAATAGGATCTTTTGGCTTCAGTTTCCCTCCTGCTTCGATTTTTATTTTGTGATTATAAAAAATACTAAGAGTGCACCTCTCTTTCCTTTAAAAAAGAAAAAGAAAAAAAAAAGATAAAGAAGGAAGTCCTTTGAACTTAGGAAGTAGTTATAAAAAAGAATAGCTAACCTAAAAGAATTTTCAATTGCCATAAATTGAAAATTATTAACATTTTGGGTCGTAATATTTTTTAAATACTCTTTCAAAGCTGAGTCCTCTTCATTACTCTAAGTACTTAGGGTGCTATGATAAGCCATTGCATGCTGTAGTTATGTTTGGGATTTGTAATGTCAATGCTTTATGCAAATTGGATAATTCATTTTTACCTAGTTGAAAACTGTATTTTCATTGATAAATCCATAGTAGAAACTGAACTTGGTGTCTATTAATTACTCTATACTCCAGGAGTGCAAGATTAAACTTTGACCTAACAATGTGGCTAGATTATCATTCTAGATTTTAAGGAATTCTCCTATATACACTCTGTTCAGAAATGAGTGGAATAATTGGTAAAACCTAAGCAGTAGCACTAAAATTTCTTGGAAAATTCTTCAAACTAGTTTGACCATGGAAAGTTTGAATGAAGTTTCACTTCAGGGATGTTTTTTTTCTTTTGCTAGGCCAGTGAAATCATTTCATTCCAAACTTTGAGGACTACAAATCAACCAAACATCAACCTATACAAGTGCTATTCTTCAAATCACACACAAAAAGGTATTTTAAGAGTGTCTTTAATTTGTACACAAGAGTGAAAACAAATACAATCCCTAACGTCGGCAAAAAATAAATTGAAGGAAAATTTTTCAAAAAGTCCAACGTTTTGAAACGTCCCAATCATATCGTGACATATGAATTAGCTTTTGGCATAAATCGCAGTCGTTGGCAACAACTTGTGGTATTTGCAATTAGGCCCCTCCTTAAACAATTCTCTGATGAAATTTGGTTGTGGTGATCGGTTGCTTATTTCCCATGCACATTGATCTGCTCGCTGCGTTGTATTTTCATGTCTTATCGTGCATGAGGCTCGATCTAAAGTTTTAACGTAAATGTAAAAATTTTCAACCAACTACTACAATTAATGCATGTTAATATTATGTGTATTGCTATAAATTTGGCGAAAATTTTGAATGATGTTAAAATTTTTAACATCAACAAGCAAAAGGAAAGAGAAGAAAGAATTTTGCGTGAGTTTTATTTGTTGTTTATTCCTTGTTCTTTTTTTTTTTTTCTTGTCTTTCGTCTTATTTTATTTATAGGAAATCTTATATTTTAATATATTGATGTTTCCGAATAGTGAATAAGCTATTAAAGGAAAATTTGAATTAAACAATTTTCTGACACATTATTTTGTAATACGTATTTGGTATATTCAAAATTCTCACAAAAAAAATAATTGAATTAGTAATATATTTACATCCCATAAAGAATAAACGAAAAAGAAAAGTTAATTTATATCGGTAACAAATAATCAAGAATGACTAAATTAATTAATTTTTTAATAAAATTTGAATTTAATAATGTGTCATGTTATTTTTTAAGAAATGTTTGATATATTTGTCTTGATAGATGTGGTAAAGAATATGAACAAATATTGCAATTGATTTATGTAGTTTACCAAAAATTTAATTAAGTTACAAAATATTTATATACAAAATAAAATTAATGAAAAATTAAAATTAATTTATGTTGGTAAGGAATAATCAAGAACGATTAAATTAATTAATTTTTTCTTCATAAAATTTGAATTAAGTAATATATGTCACATTATTTTTTAATAAATGTTTGATATATTTGTCTTGCTAGATATAGTGAAAAATGTTTATAGGAAAAGATTGAATTAATTTACGTAGTTAACAAAAAATTTAATCAATTGATAAAAAAATATTCATAATCATTTAAGAAATAAAATTAATGGGACAATAGAATTAATTTCTGTAAATTAAGTTATCCATTGTACTCTTCTCAATCATTATATAAACTTAAAGTGGTTATATATATATATATATATATATATTATAACATGAAGGTAGAGAAGATGGATATGAAAAACGAGATTTTAAATGAGGAAGATACAGAAATAGCAAATCATCCAGTAAAGATATGGGTGCGCCAAATGATGTTGGTGATATAGTACTAATGATATCACGAGTTTGTAGAGTCTAAGTGAAGAAAACATTCTTCACCATGGATTGAGTATGAAAACGGTGCATATAAATTTAACGACCTGTGATAAAAATATTTATAATATGTCTATAATAAGATATCTTATCTCTATAGCTGCAAAAATAAAATAAAGATGAATTGCTTATATTTTATAAGATCAAAGGTATGATTTGTTTTGAATTTTGATAGGATGTATATAATAAGATATCTAAAATCTTATAAGATATTTCTTCATTTCAATAAAATAAACATCTTAAAATAAGTTCATTCCAAACACTATAAGTTGAAGAATATTTTCCTTAGAGTTTGCTTGGTTGTTAAAAATTATGTTCTTCCGTTCTCTCCACAAATACTAGACGCAAGCCTTGAACGGTAACTGGTCAATTATTTTCAGGAACTTAATTGTAGATAATACTAGTTAAAAAATTTGCTAATAACTTGAGTTCATTTAAATATTGAAAATAAGAAACAAGAAAATCTCTAGTGGAACTCGTAATGTTGAGAACACGAAATTATGTAGAGAACTAATTTCGAAAACAATTTGGTTTGCTTATTTTGGACTTTCTCTAATTCTCAAAACATTTATGGATTAGTTACTTAACTAACAAAAAAATTCACGGAAATGGAAAACCTAATTATCAAATTTTGAAGCATTTGTGGATGATGGAAATCCCACAATGAACAATTTCTTTCTTTTTTTTTTTTTTTCAAATATTCACATTTGGACCCCTTATCATAAAGTCTTGGGTAATCTACACAACTCTTAAATCCTCTAATTATGTGCATTTACTTTTTAAAAAAATAAAATAAAATATGCGTACTTTTAGTATAAAAAATATATCAACGCTCATTGAGAAAACTATACCATTACAGCCGTCATGGGAACAATACTTTAGATTCGCAATTCTAGCTAGATACGAATATGGCCACCTGGAGATCAAGGATTACATGAATTGATAGCACGGGGACCAAACTGACATACACTAATAATCTCGAGACAGCATACAATAATTAGTCGTTATATAATTTGAGAATATAATGAAGGCCGACGTTTTATCATTAGTTAGATGTTGACTAGATCAGTATTTATCAATAGAATTGACTTAATTAGTTATGATGCATGCTTAAATGATCTGTCAGGGATCTTGATAATAAGGCATGAATAGTTAATTTATCATCATCTAAATAATTGTTTAAAAGGAATGTTAATTGACTGATAAGACTTGAAAATCACGTTCATGATTAATACATAAACAGGGCGACGACATACCACTAATTAAGAACCCTTCATTAATTAGGTGTTTAAGTCAATTGAGCAGCTGTATGATTCACGTTATTAGTATTATTTAATTGGCTTATATAAATTATGACCTTATGCCAAGAAATTCCTTTTCTTTAGAATATGATATAATTTCAAATATTTTATTTTTTGTTATACAATACAATATTATATCTTTGAAGAAAATATTGGCTTGAGTTTCGCTCACATTATTGTGTCCTCGAATATGCAAAGAATAAATATGACTGAAAAGGATGTCAATGCACGTATTGGGCAAACTACCTTGTGGCCATTCAATCCAGACTTCATACAAATTCTTATAACTTGCTTGAATTGGCCTTTTTTAAAGAAAAAGTATTTTTTCCTTTGAAAAAAATATATTATATTTGCAATAATTATTTAGCTTCACTTTCAAAAAAGTCAGAATTCTTTAAAAAAAAACTTATTAAATACAACTTTTTTCAAAATCTTAAAATTTTTAACTTTAAAAAAAAAAATTTAAACAATTATTAAAAGAATCACTTTTAAAAAGTGCATGCAATTCCAAACGGACCCTTAACCTTATAGACCAATTTTTTCCTTGGGTGCAAAAACTATCCATCTTTTGATTTTTGAGAAGTTTCAAGTTATCATAAAAGCACAAAGTTTTATATATATATATATATATATATATATATATATATATATATTTACGCTTTGGCTTTGACTAGTAAAATCTTTTCATTCGGCAAAACAAACTTTATATTGGACAAAATGTCTATTGGCACTTCTTAGATCTCTAAGGCTATACGGAAATGCTATTTGGAGGAAGCGAAGACAAAGTTACATATATAATTTGTATATAGTCTTAGTCAACAGCAACATGATATCGATAGGTCGAATTGGAAAAATATAGACTATAATATAGACATTAATCTTCCCATATTTTTCTTTGTTTAGAAATAAGGTGGGACAGTGATGGGATAAAAAGTTGTACAAGAAGATGAAACGAAAAACAAAGAGAACAGGAATTTTTGGTCCACTTTCTTCTTCGATGACCCCTCTAAAAGCTCACAGCTATCCATGGGGTCATGATGATTTGATTTCCCGTACAAATAAATCTGCAAGAGATTGAGAAACCGTGTTCAATAATAAGAGAGATGAAGTTGGAACTTGAAGATTTTAGGTATCTCCAACGTGTGGTTTCTGTATGCCAAGAAGATTAAGCGAAAAGTTTCACTTTAGCCTTCCTCAATTATTGGGTCTCTCCTCACAAGGAAATGAATAAAATATACGAAAATTGAGGGTTTACGGTGAACGATCAAAATGGGAATACAACTTGTCATTGAAACCAATTTTAAAAGTAATTGTAATTTGATCATTAACTCCCAATTAACTAATAGCGCCTTGAGGCTCACGATTGATGATTGTAGGAGGTGGCTTTAGAATATCAACATATTAAGTTTCAGCATATTTATCGTGAAACAAAATAAGTGTGCTGACCAGTTAATTGGTGAACTATGCTCCCTAACAATCTATAAGTTCCTCCGTAATGGAGCAAGTATCACATTAATTGAATCTCTTACTAAAAAATGATAGAAGAGGTATTACATTTCCTAAACTAATTTTTCCGTAACTGACTTAGGCTAACACCAAAAAAAATGGATAAATAAATGGTGTATGGCAGCGCATGGGTAACAATTTAGTTTTCAGAACCACCTGTCCGTACCCATACAGCGAGTAGTACGTAGAGGCACCCAAGACTTGGGATGGTTTCAAGTTAGTATACTATACAGAGTTTACAGAGCATTTTGTTGATCTTTTTTCTTTTTTAATCAATTTCAATAATTTTGTTGATCTTTTTTCTTTCTTAATCAATTTCATATTGAAGTTAATTCGTTGAGCGTGTCTTTTTGTCTTCAGCCGCTTCATCTTTTTGTGGCCCATGCGTCAGTGCATGCTCAACCACTTCTATCAGAAGAATTTATCCACTGTAATTTGTACAGGCGAAATTCTTTTTTCTTTTTTAACTTTAAAACTAATATAAAAAGATTTTGATGTAATACTATAACTTAGGAAGCTAACATGGAAACTGTAAGCATTTTATTTGCTTTTTTTTTCCCCTTCCAAAGACGTATTTTCAGCGTAGAATTGTGTAATTTTTTATGTAAAAAGTAGTTACCTTACAAATTATAATATTGCTATAAATTATTATATAGTACATTTAAGAAACATGCACCCAGTAAACTTCAAACACACACCAGAACAACATAAATATATCGATATTAAATGTGCTAAATAACAAGTTGTATAAATATTATATGATGCATTTAATTATCTTCTTTAGTGCATGTATACATACATATATATATATGTATATATTATATATAATTATTAACCATTAAATCTTAACTCTCTCTCTCCCCCCTCGGCTTAACTAGACTATAGGCTTGTTTGGATTGACCTTTTTTTTTCTCTAATAAAAAGTTTTTCCGTAAGAAAAGCATGCATACAGCATGCATATTTTTTACAATTTATATTTAGTTTAAATTCAAATAAAATTTTAAATTCAACTTTTGTTTCAATTTTTCAAAAGAGAAACATGCACTTGTCAAAAAAATTATGAAAAAATATTTTTAAAAAGTCGATTTAAACTAGCCCAACATAATTTTAAGCCTAATAAATTGAGGTTGATGAATCACCATCTTCTAACCTTTTTTCAACCCTAATATTCACGAATCAACTTTTATAGTGGATTGCTGTGAGGGTCTGAGTCGACAAAGGGATTGGGCGGTGGAGCCAATCATGCAGAATTTGGAATATCTCAAGCTCAAAAGTCACTCGTACCAATAATTTTCATATTTATAGATGCAGCATTCCTATATATAAATGTGTTAGAAACCAAAAAGAGAAGAAAGGAATCTTAGCAGGGTTTTCGGTATTGAAAAAAACATGCCTAGCACTTTTCTTTCTTTTTCTTTTTCTTTTTTTCTTTTTAGTCAAGTTGCCTTAGCTCACTAATTAGTCATTACTATCTTTCTTTGGGGTCAATAGGTCTTTAACTATTGAGTATTTTGACGTTTTGTTGTTACATACATTATGGTAGGTACATACGTCGTCTGGTTGGTGCATTGCCCGTGCCACACAAAATTATCATTGCGAATGAAGTTGTTTCTACTTCTTCTAGAAAGTTACAAAATTTAATTAACCAAATCGTACAAATGTTTGACCAAATAATGGATCGTAGTACTGGGGCTGAGATGAGCTGAGATTGGCCTGAGAATCTTGGAAAGTTGTACGAGTTTTGTCGAGTTAAATGCGCTGGCACGTCTAAAATTTGTCTTCAAAATGTAAAAATTACTTGTGTTGTTTATAATGTATCATATCGTCATTATTAGTTGTAAAATCGTTAAATGTAACAAAAATAGTGGGACAAGTGATTTTTATGCAACTATTTTTTGTTTTTTAGCATAAATTATTTGAGCAAATAACACACCACACCCTTTTGTGGTTTTATTAAAGATTGCACAAGTGCCAACATGATTTAAGAAGCAACTCATACACCCCACTCCCAATTCAACATTTCCTGGCAATACCATTAGCAAAAATGACAGTTGAATTACTTGTGATACGTTAAAGAAATCACAGGAATTTTTCCTTATTTTAGGCAAACCATAAAGGCCATAGGTGCACTTACCCTGTTTTGTCTGATTAATGTTTTCTTTGCAAGATTAGATGTGTCTAACTTGTAAGTCAATTTGCTCACTTGAGTGGCATATTTAAATTGAATTTTTAAAAGAGTATTATGTATTTTATCTTTTTGTGTTTTGTCAAAATCATTTAAAATTGCTTCTGGTTCTAAAATTCATTATACCTTCTAGGGTCTCAAACTAATTGCACACTCGTCCTCGCTATCAATAGTATTTTCAGGGGTATACATGATTTGATTAATTTGGTTCTCACCATATTTCAAATCAAACCAAAATCAAGGTCTGTTTGGATTGGTTTTTTTTTCCCCTTCCTAGACAAAAGCACTTTTTTCTAAAAAAAATTCTATTACTTTTGCTATAACTACTTAATTTAGTTTCCAAAAAAACTTAACCTTTGAAAAAAGCTCAAAACAATTTTTTTTTATAAGACAGAATTTTTAGTTTCTCAAAAAAACTATTTTTGAAAATCTTTTAAAAAAATGTTTTTAAAAATAGCCAATTCAAATGGGCCCTTAATTGGTTTACATTTGCAACAAATCAATTGGTTTTTCTAATCATGTATATAACTAAACCAAACCAATATATCTAAGTTAGTTTGGTTTGGTTTGGTTTTAATTTTCTTAAATAAAAATTTAAAAACTCAAATTTCATAATAAAATTCAAAATAGAACTTAGTTGATATTATAGGATTTTACCATTGAAATCAAAATACAAGAGATACTATGGCTTAGTGATAAAAGTGTTGCAATAAAGTAGCAAGGTGTTGGGAAATTAGGACGCATAACACACATTCACACAGCGGAATTAAAACACGAGTAACGAGAAAAGAATACGCACTATTAAACGTGGTTCGGCCCTCTGCCTACATCTACGAAAAACTCCACTAATAAAAAAGAGTACAAACTCAATAAGACTTTTTGCACGGCCTAAAAAGTCTAAACGCTCTCTCACGGTGTTCTTACAATGGCTCTTTCTCTCTCTCAATTTAGACCTATTGCAAGACACACTCCTACACAAACAACTAAGGCTAGTGTCCTATTTATAGAGGAGATTTCCTTGTCCTCCAAGACAAAGAATTTCCTAATCTATCAATCCTACCATAATTAAGACTCTTACAATAACTAGAATTTTAACTCTCATTAAAACTCTTTCCTAATTTATATGGGCTTGAACTTTGAGCCATAACCCAACAAATTCCTTCCTTGGCGAGAAGTACCAAGAATCTCCACAGCAGGCGAGAACGTCACTATTTTCTTCTTCTCAGCCTTCACTTGAGGTTCTTCACACTTGTCGCGTTCATCTCTCAGCGCGGTGCATCCCTCTAAGTAGCACACGTGCTTCTCGTTCTTTCTCCCTTCAAGAACTAGCTCCTCTCCACGATACACTTTGCAGCAATCTCCTTCACCAATGTACTTGTACCCTCTTGATGTCAACTCACCCAATGAAATTATGTTGGACACACAAGATGGCACATACCTTACATTGGAGATGGTCTTGATACTACCATTGTTGAGCCTTAGGCGAACTCTCCCAATACCAGCAACCTTCATCTTCTGGCTGTTCCCAATAATGATGTATTCAAGCCTCTTCCCCAAAAGCAAAGTGTCGAAACTAGCTCTATCATTGCAAACGTGAAACGTTCCTGCTGAATCCATCACCCAGTCAGTCCTCTTCCTCGAGCCTTCATTAACGTCCCCGCTTACCGCCATCAAAACAGTCTCACTACCATCGCTATCATCACCTTCAATAAGGTTCGCAAAGTCCTCGCCATAAACCTTCTCCTTGCCCTTAAATCTCTACTCTCTAAGGCTCTTCATGTCCTCCCTCATTCTAGGACATCTCCGTTGGATATAACCCTTCTCTCTACAGTAATAGCATTCTCGATCGTCTTCTTCATCCCGAGCTCGGCTTTTTGATCTCGATCTACCTCTGCGAGAATTCCCTTTTTCAAAACTCCTCCCTCAATTCGAACCTTCAACAGTTAGTGCTTGATCTCCACTAGGCATGCTACTTCTTCCCAACATCCTCTCGTTCTCTCTTAAGAGCGCAGTCACTTCATTTAGCTCGAGAGTTTTCTTCCCAACGAGGATTGATTGCACAAACGGCTTGTACGACTTCGGCAAAGAAGATAGTAGTACGAGCGCCTGTTCTTCATCTGTAATTCTTTTATCAGGCTCCTCAACAGTTATGAGCTTGACCACTAACTCATTGAATTTGTTAATGTGATCTTGGATGGCGGTTCCCTCTTCCATCTTGAACGAGTAGAGCTCCGTCCTCAAACACAATCGGTTGGTGATCGACTTTGACTCATAAATATTTTCCAACTTGTCGAACACACTGCTCACCGTCGTCTCATCAATCACATGACATTTAATTTGCGGTGCTAATGCCAACCGAATCGTACTTACGACTCTTCGTTGTAGGGACTTCCACTTCTTATCATTGACTTCTTCCGGTTTTGCCTCTTCTAGCACTTCATCAAGGCCTTGCTGCACCAAAATGTCCTCGATGGTATTCCTCCACAAGTTGAAGTTCATGTTCCCATTGAACACTGGAATTTCAAACTTCGTACCAGTCGTCGTCATGGCTCCTATGCACAAATTCGCTAAAACTCAGCAATCCAGCAAGAATTTGGCAAAACTAACCCCAAAAATGGATTCAGGACGTCAGAAAACGGTGGGGGGACCCTCGATCAACGCGGTCAAACCCCTGCAGCCTTTCGGTCAACGCTGGTCAAACTTTTTGTTTGACTGTTTGACCACAAACTCACAAAATTTGACCTACTTGTATCTCACAATCTGACCGTCAGATCGTTACAAAATTTTAGAACCTTACTCTACTCTCCGAGAAGAAAACACAGCAACAAACGGATCATCGATCGGACTCCGGGAAGGCTGCCAAACGAGACCAGCAGATCATCGATTTTTTTTTTTTAACTCCTCTTCGGCGTTTCTTTTTTCGTTTTTTCATGCAAACTAGCATCCGCCCTCCAACCTAGCTCTGATACCACTTGTTGGGAAATTAGGACACATAACACACACTCACACAGCGGAATTAAAACACGAGTAACGAGAAAAGAATACGCACTATTAAACGTAGTTCGGCCCTCTGCCTACGTCCACGAAAAACTCCACTAATAGAAAAGAGTACAAACTCAATAAGACTTTTTGCACGGCCTAAAAAGTCTAAACCCTCTCTCACGGTGTTCTTACAATGGCTCTTTCTCTCTCTCAATTTAGACCTATTGCAAGACACACTCCTACACAAACAACTAAAGCTAGTGTCCTATTTATAGAGGAGATTTCCTTGTTCTCCAAGACAAAGAATTTCCTAATCTATCAATCCTACCATAATTAAGACTCTTATCATAACTAGAATTTTAACTCTCATTAAAACTCTTTCCTAATTTATATGGGCTTGAACTTTGAGCCATAACCCAATACAAGGTTATAGGTTCAATTCCTTTATGTTATCTTTTATATATGAGGGGACACACATACAAGGGGTCTTGGTTCGGTTTAGTTAAAATTGAAACTGATTATGGGTTCAAGGAAACTAAAATAATTGGTTCGGTTAGGCAAGAAAAAAGACCAAACTTACATTCTTTAAGAGTAAAAACAATCAGATTTTGTCATTGACAAAGCAATTAGTTGTAGTGTAGGCATGTTTGTTTCAGTTTTTGTTAACTCTAATAGAGAAATCAATTATAGGGGCAAATGTGAAATTTTTATTAAACTACTAGAGATATTCAAAAGTTATGAAACTAAGAGATATTTTCTGCGTCTTAACGAAATTCGGGTAAAACGTGTTGTGCTCTTTCTAAAATGTCACGTCTTCGCAGACGACACTTGCATAGGTAAAATAAAATGATCAACATAAAATGATTAATATTCTAAAAATAAATCAACATATAATTAACATATAAATTAAACCAACAAAATTAATATTCCACTAAACTAAACAATAGTCTAATTTTAAAATTTAACGTATTAAGCAACATATAATTAACATATAAAATAAACCAACATGATTAATATTTCACTAAACTAAACAATAATCTAATTTTCAAATTAAACATATTAGGCAACATGTAATTAACATATAATTTTGAAATTTAACATCATATAAATTAAACAAACAAACACATTAAAACATATAAATTTGGTACCAAAAAAAAAAAGAGAAAACTTACAAGATTTAGGCAAAATCCTAAGATGTGGAAAATTTGTATTAAATTTTCGAGTTGGGTGGGAGAAAAATGGGAGAGGGATCAGAGAGAGCAAAAGAGGTGAGATTTCGGATGGGAGATAAGGGTTTGGGCCGGGGGTATAAATACTAGAGGAGTCGAACTTCAGAAGTTCGACATCAAGGAACAAAAGTTAGTTTTCGAACTTCTGAAGTTCGAATATATAGCGTGTTCGAACTTTTGAAGTTCGATTTTATGTATTTCAAATTTCAGAAATTCGACATCGAGTTTCGAGATTCTGCTTTAATGCCCTGTCTGTTACGTGCAGCGACTGTTACTCCGAGACGCGCCCATTCGAACTTTCAAATTTTGAAAACGGCCAGCTTCCTTATCCGGTTTCCAAGATCCACGCAGTCGAATTTCAGAAGTTTGAGTCTGAGCTTCTGAATTTCGAATTCCTTAGTCGAACTTCTTTAGTTCGATATGTCATATTATAATTTCATTTTTTTTTCCTTGACATAGTCGAACTTTGTAACTTCGTTTTCGAACTTCATAAGTTCGAAAAGTCTACTTTTGCAACTTCCCTCAAAATTGGGTTATTTTTGGAAGCAAATTAAAAAATAGGGTTAAAAATAAAAATTTTCCGTAAAATGTGTTGTGCTCTTCCTAAAATGTCACGTCTTTACAGACGACACTTGCATAGGTTATAGCGTCAACATTTTTTTTTTTTAAAAGGGTTAATCCGAAGGCGAACCCTTTTTCCACCTGTGCCAGAGGCCCTATGACCAAGTGGGTTGTAAATCAGGGATGTGCATGAGTGACAGCCCTGTCAGAGAGAGGACCAACGGGTCACGAACCCAGCAGCAGCCCCCACAATATTTTAGCAGGGAACTGCCACCACACGGATTCGAACCAGCGTTGTCGGAGTGTTTTTACCCCAATCACCTGCCCACTTACCAACTCACCTATGCCCCTGGGGGTACATTTTCTCTTCCTTGATTTGTATTCAGGTTGAGTTTTCAAGTCATATATTGCAACTTCCCTTTTTAAGCTATTTTAGGTGTCACATTAACGATTGTATGGTATACGTTTAAACATTTTTTTTATTAAGCCATTTTATCATATTGATACTTGCATAGCATACCTTGTGTATTAAATTAAAAATTAAAAATTTAAAAAAATTCAGAATATAAAATTAAATAATTTAATATTAAAAGTTACAATTTAAAAACCAAAAAATAAAAAGATATCTATTTAAAAATAAAAACTCATAAATTAAAAAAATTAAAAATTAAAAAATAGAAGAAAAAAAAATTCAATTGCAAGTTTTAATTTAGCACTTCATGGAAAAGCAATAGCAAACTGCAATGACAATATCAAACTAGCTATTAGTTGATAATCAATTAATTCTTAAAATGAGATATGTTCGTAAACTTTAAAAAAGTTGTGACTATGTACATTCCACGCTTCCTATCAAAATAAACAACTAGCTCGGACAAGTAATTTAATTCTTGTGTCCAGAATGCCAAGCCCCCAGGAATATACCATTAATGATGGTAACAATCGAACCTAAATCTCAAACAGTACTTATATTGTATACCATATGTCTAGTGTTCTGCATGAACACTATACATCATACTGTGTATAAATAGTAACAGTATATGTATTCAAAATTTTTATATTATAAGTTCAAAATTTTTATATTATAGGTTTAAAACTCTTATATTGAGCTGCAAACATGTTAAAAAACTCTTATATTACATATTCCAAAGTTTAAAAGCAAGTTCACAAAATAAAAATCCTAATCTCATAAATTTTATGTTTTATGTTCAAAACTCTTCTATTATACGTTCAAAATTCTCATATTATATATTCAAAAGACTTATATTATAAGTTCAAAAGTTTAAAAGTAAGTTAACAAAATAAAAATTATAATCTCATAAATTTTATACTCTATATTCAAAACTCTTATATTCCATGCACATAGATTATGCTCTGTATTCAAAACTCTTATATTATATGTTTAAAATTCTTATATCATACGTTTAAAACTCTTATATTAAGCTGCAAATATGTTCAAAATTTTGAACTTAAGTTTAAAATTTTGAACATGTTTGTAGCTTAATATAAGGGTTTTGAAAATTTTGAACTTAAGTTTAAAATTTTGAACATGTTTGTAGCTTAATATAATGGTTTTGAACTTATAATATAAGAATTGTGAATATATATACTATGCGCGCATACTATTTACACACAGTACGGTGTACAGTGCTCTATGGGAGCACCATCCCCACGGAGCACAGTAAAAATTGTGAATGTCAAAAGAAAAAACTTGTTCAATTCTAACCAACAACGGCCAAACAACTAGTAGTAAAATCACCTTGAGCTTTGCTGCTAAAAACTCTATAGTAGAATAGCTGAAATGTCAAAGTTAGGCCAGAAAGAACCTTAGTGTAGGATTATGGGTGAACGGTTGAAAGTATATAAAAGTGTAGGGTTTAGATTGGCAATTAGGATTAGAGTGGTCAAAAGAGACTGCATGCTAGGAGAGGGAGGGGTTTCTTGAGTAAAGCCTTACCCCTATCTATTGCTTACCCTTTTTTTTTTTTTCCTTTTCTTGGCTATTTTAGCTAATGTTGAAATAAAATCATTAAATATCAACATTGGTTTTATGTTTGAAAAAGCTCCAGAAGAAAATAAACTCAGGAACCTTCCTTTACTAAGTCAAAAGAACTAAGGTAACTTATGATGGGAAAGTGTTTGTCATACAAGTAGAGTCATTTAGGAGCATGATTTAACGATTGTGATCTTTATTGCAAGTGAAACTTTGTTAGGGTTGTATGCCCTAAAAACCACTTGTGAATAATTTTTACTGGATATTGGTCATATAATACTCATGATATTATTGAAATGATTGAGTTTGCACAATGTTTTCTCTTCGTTATGTATGTTGGTATATGTGAGAAGGTCTTATGATACAAACCAATAACTTAGATATGTAGTGATGTTAGACACACAGTAGGCTCAAGTTTATCTTTGGTGATATTATAAACTAGTCCATAACCAAATGGTGGTGTTGGGCACTGTACTATGATATGATTAGAGTAGATAAGTCTCATTGTTAGGGTGATATACTTAGGTCATTAGAGGTCTTTCCTGGCTTTGCTCTTTAGTACATGTGTCAGTATTGGATAAGACCATTGCGATTATGTGTTCTAGGTACCATACTATCAAAGATAGAAAACAATATACTCACTACTACAAGTGATCAATACTCCTAATCTTTATTATGTATGGATGAATTGATGAAGTTAGGATGTAATGCTTTGAGGTACTATTAGAGAGATCTCAATGTAAGAAGATATTCTGCCACCTACATTAGGTGTTATATTATAATTAGTTGGAACAAGCATATAGAACAACATAATCTATATGCCCTATTAGATTTGCCCATTTGATCATCTAAATATAAATTTGGTGATATTTTCTATTAGCGGTATATTAGTCATTTGGCTTGTAGACTGCTCCTTAGATCAAGTGAACTATGTTTATTGGATGATTATTCTATTAAACTAGAGATTCCAAGGTTGAGATATAGTCTTAGAGGTAGTAGTATAGGTGAAAGGACTGACCTTAACTACAGATATACATAGAGAAGTATTTTGATCATTTGACTTGGTTAGTTGGAGACAAAGGTCACTTGAGTGAGTGACATACGTCTGAGATGTTAGCGATTATCCTTCAAGTGTTGCTTTGGTCTTCTGGTGGAATAGACTAGGGTTAAATTGACATTAATGTCACCTAAGGTGTTGGCAAGAACATTCTAGCCATTTTAGAAGCCAAGAATAATTATGTCACTTGGTCCCTTCAGTAGTCATATCCCTATTTGGTCTTATTAATTGAGGGTCCCTTCAGTAGTTATATCCCTTTTTGGTGTTATTAATTGAGGATGGCTAATTTTATTGTAGGATTACTCAATTAAGATTTATGTAAGAAATTAGGAGAAGAATCGTTAAAACTAAGTTTTCTTAGTTTAATTCATAGGCATCTTAATTGGCAAAGGGCCCACGTAGATAGATATTTTCATGTAGGTTTTGGTGTGTTTAGAGATGTGATATTAGGATTGAACTTATGTTTAGGAATATTCAATTTCTAGAAAAGATGATAGGTATTATTGCAACAACGAATATCTTAGGAACTTTTCTCGATTAGGGCTGTCGCACACTATATACAGTGGGATTTGGCAAGGCTTAACTAGAGCTTCTTGGTAGTATTATTTTGAGTACGCAATAAATTTCACACAGGACATCTAAACCATACACTAGTCTAAACTAGCCCTCAATTTAACATGTATCATTCCAAGATTGTGCTTGTCCACTAATAGCACTACTACACCCAAGATATAGAGTTGATTATATCGAAAAGGATTAAGAAAGGGCATCACAAAGGTATTGATTTGGAAAGGAGACCATATGCCTGAGGATTTACATTTCAAGGGTGACAGACTTGATCTGTTTTCTCAATACTATGTTGTTTTCTGATATATGTGTCATGATTTGTGTATTTGCTATTGTTTTGCTACCTATGTTGTTTTTATGTCTTAAAATTTGAAAATAATGGACCTAGCTAAATAGCATGAGTCTTGCATATTATGTCCCAAACGCGTTTCTAGATTATCGACCATATCATCCCCAGTTGCATTTTCCTGGAATTGTGTGAGAGTTTATATATTCTGATGATTCAAAGCTTGGTTGAGATGATGCCATTGTAGCAAGAAGAGACAACTACAAATAGGACTTTTCGAAATGTGAAGTGCCATTACAAGTCGACTTACATGCTAGGAAGACAACATGTGCCGTTATAATGCAACTACCTGGATCAAATTTGAGGTAAAGACAAAATCTCATCGAAGTTGTCGTTAAAGTGGGTTAACCAATATTGGTTAGCTGAAGAAGAAGAATCACCGGTTTAAGACAACGTCCAAAGCCAACGCCAAGTCAAAGTTGTGATTGAGTACATTTCGTCACTTAGAAGAATTTTCGAGTAAACACACACACACACACACACACACACACATATATATATATATTTAGTTTGTACTCAAATTCCAAATCTGGCCCAAATGGAAAGGAATGCTTGACATTCTTAGTTCAGGTGTTTCTCAAACCAATAAGGCCATACTTTCTCAAAAAATGAGTAGACCAGTTTAGAACCCCTTGTGGTTTCACAAAAGTTCATAATATTTCCCTAAGCTTTCAAAATCTTTGAACTCCATTGTTCTCCAAAAACTAAGCAGACAAGGTTCAGTCTCATATTCTCGTCAAAGTCATTAACAAACCTTATTAAAAGATCTTTATTCCCTTTCTTTGGTTCTTCCACAAATTATCCTTCAAATTCAATTCCCCTTTTTCCTTTCTACTTCTTATCTTATACACACCTATTCTCGTGAAGAAATAACCTTACTGGAAACTCTATCCTACCCTAGTTACCCTAGATTGATCCTTACCTCTATAAGGCTCATCCATCTCTGACCTTGCAAGCCCTATCCAACGTTATCATTGTTAACCCTATCCAAATGGCCATCTATACATAATCTACCCTTTCATCCCTTCCTTTACCTCTATTACCCTCATCCAAGGCCCATCCTAACAACCCCTAACTCATCAACCCCATTTCAATCCTCTGCTAACGCTACCATCCTTGACCCTACTTGTATTTTTATGCACGGTCTTATGTATGCTCTGTGTGTCTATTGCGTGTGTATTGTGCACACAGGTATGCTATGTGTTATATGGTTAGGTAGTCGATGGAGATAATGGAGTGGGGTGGGGTTGGTGGTCACAATGGATGATAAGTTTTAAATAAGCTTTTAATTTATTGTTAATCATGCTTCATTCTCGAATTGGATGCTCCTTAATTGGTGTTTTTGATACGTTTTTACATGTTTATACTTGAGAAAAGGAGTTGGATGCATTATATATGGATTCAAAGGCTTTTTGGCATGTTTATAGCTGATAAAATTGATTTTACCACCTTGAAAAATACTATGCAATTTCTACATGGGATTGACCAAGTTTTGACTAAGACTGGAGATATTTTTGTAGCACTTATGGAAAGGATTTACATTGAAGACTTGTCATATTTTGAAAAGGAAGGAGATTAATTCTATAAGACTTTTATTAAAGATTTTTACCTTTTTATTTTTCTTAGCTTTAAAGAGTTTTCTTATTCGAGAAGAACCCCAGTTAGGAACTTTTCCTATATATTTTCCTATGCACGATTCATAGGGAGATGCAGACTTTATTTATAATTTTCTAGTAGGATATTTTTATCTTCTTAGGCGCCACTTTCATGAAGATGGATTTCTAAATCTCTTTCTAGCCAAGGGTTAATCAAGATTTTGGTTCTTCAATTCCATGAGATCTAATTGTTTTATTCCTTTCATATTATTTTGATATTTGCGTATTTACTATTTCAAAAATTAATATTGTTATGTGATTGTTTAATTAGGACTCGATTGTTCAATTGCATTACAATAGGTAGCCAATTAGATTAATTTAATTAATCTAAGAAATTAGGTTCCCTGTGTAATTACGCAATCTAAATGAGCGACTACCGTGAGAGTATTGACTTTTAGAATCAAGTCTTTCCAGATTTTATTGCTGCCATTAGATGGACTCTGCGGGCATCTCCGGGAGTTAAAACGTCTAATAGGTAAGGCGATAGCGGGGAGAAATCGTAGGGGATTTAAACTGTTATCAACATTGTAAGGAGAGATGAGGTTGTTAAGCCGATCTAATAACCATAACTGATTATCAAAGTAGTTAAAAGTATCTTTACATCTAGGATCGAATTTGTTGACTGAAATTGTGATTATACCTTAGGCTAGATTTAATTCTCATTGATTTCCTGTTTTTTCCAGTTTTACATGAATTTAGGATTGCATGCTTTAGTCATTTTTATTTTTATTTACGTTTTTTTATTTTCTGCCCAACTGCGTGCCCACGCACAGTGGACCAGTGTGCTGGACAGTTTTGTTTATTTTATTTTTTATTTTTGCATTAAAACCCCATTCTTTAATTGTGGCTTACTTGATTAATCTACTTGGCGTAATTAGCATATTATAATGTCCCAATCCCCATGGATTTGACCCTTTTCTCTCATTGCATACACAAATGAAATTCGCGAGGTAAGAATTGGTATTTTATTTTTGGTAATTTCGACGCCCATCAATAGACATTTTGGTTTCCAAGAGAGAAGGAAAAAAATTGTTGGTAATTTTGTGAATGGAAAACAATTCATTTAAAAAAAAACAGTATTTGCATACAGAGCATGTGAGGTACAAACTTTTGTGAATTAGGTAGATTTTTTGATGGAAGGGGAATACAAAATCATGCAAGAATTATCAGCAAGAATTATAAAAGAATTTTGAAAAAATCAAAGGAATATTATGCACTTTGAGCAAATTGGGCTGAACTAGTTCACCCAAAGAATTTTCTGAGAAGACGAATTCTAATTGAACAAGAACTTGTTTTTTTTCTTTCTTCTATTTCGCTAAATAAAATAAAAAGTGTTTATTTTATATGAAAACTCCATTGGCGGAGCACCATCAATCTACTACCTAGCTAACTTCTAAAAAGGTTGTGAAACAAACAATTGGAAGGACATTGTTAGTCCGATTAGGAAATTTTGTCCTACACAGAAGTAGGGTTTTGAAGGGTCAAAGGACCGTCTCTTCCTCCCAACCCCCCCCCCCCCCCCAAAAAAAAAAAAAAAACCTCCCAAAAATAAAAAATAAAAAAGAAACCTAGTGGAGTAGAACCACTAATTAGAACAATAAACTTTGCTGTATTGTGGGTGCATGTAAGAACATCATTTTGGAGTTCATTTGAAACAAGCAACATTCTAACAACACGTACTCGAAACACAGAAAATGTATACATTATTAGAAACTAAAAATTTGAGTCTCTTTCATGTTGCGTGATTTGGCATCATTAACATTCACAGCCACATCAAGAACTCTGCAACTAGTGCAGCTGTTATAACTTTGTCGGCTAGGCAAACAAACATTTACATATGAGTTTTCCCAGTTGTCTAAAAACCCTGCACAAGATAGCCAATCTTGGAACTTTTATCATCAAAAAATGCACATTCCACAAATCCTGTCTCTACCCAATTCGGCACCACAATCGCAAACCGTACACGCGCGAGCGCACACACACTTGCACACAGACATTTAGACTAGAGAGAAGGAGAGAATTTATTGTGGTATCTATAAGTTGTGCACAGTGCATTTATGGCACACTTCCTCCTTCCTCTGTAACACTGTACAATTAGATTTCATTTGACAAGCTGCACAAGGAAAACAAACAGGGGCGAGGGGGGGGGGGTTGCTTGTAGCCCTCCAAACAAAAATGAGAAGGACTAAAAGTAACTACACACACAAACCAGACAGACTCAAAAATCAACGGTGATCCCACAATAAAGACTCAAAACTGCTTGAGATTCCACCAATAAAATCATCGGCGCTGTTGTTCAACCATGGCATGGGAGGAGGAGGAGGATGCGACCACGCATCGACGGAGTCAAAGTACACGAAATCGTTGCTCAGCTCGAACGAGTCAAAACCATTGCCAAGGCTCGGAAGCTCAATTATTTCGCATAGTTCGTCAGAAGTTGACAAGTCCATTGCTGAAACAAGTGATGATAATGAAGAAGACGAAGTTAGAGTTGAAGAAATAGAAGACGAAGACGATGAAGATGGTGACTGCCGCGAAGACGATGATGAAGAAGTGTCAAACTTGTCCATAGCCGCGGCCTTGGCTGCCGCGACTTGAACATCACGTGGACTAAGGGAAACAGGCCTGGGAAGTAATCCAGCAAGTTCAGGAAAATTGAGTATGGCTGAACTACCCTTGATGCTTAAGGCAGCAACATCGTGTGCTCGAGCTGCCATTTCCGGGTTCGGAAATGTGCCGAGCCAAATACGCGATTTCTTCCGTGGCTCGCGGATCTCAGACACCCATTTTCCCCAGCTCCGCATTCTCACCCCACGGTACACTGGGTGTTTGTTGCTGTCGCGTATTCTCTTCATCTTCTTGGCTTCAGGATCGCCTTGGTTCGGCTGGCTTGATGAGTCTGATGCTGCATTTTCAGGATAATTCATGGACCCTTTTGATGATGGTACTGAAGCTGATGATTTTTCACAATCAGTACAAGAGTTAGTAGATCATTACTCATTACCAGTTGACACTTTCCATGCTGATCATTGCAGTGCCAATTTACACATTAGTCATTATATATATATGTGTGTGTGTGTGTGTGTTGGAAGATACACATATATATATATATATATATATATATATATAGATATATATACACACACAGAGAAGAAAAGCTTAGCAAATAAAGGGGAATTAAAGGTTGCTGTATGCAGAATAAGAGAAGCTTTGGGCTTTCATCAACCTAAGAAACTTTTTTTCCTCATCATTTCCCAACGAGTCATATGACACTTATAAGGGAAGAGGGGAGACGATAGTGGGGGACCCAACCAAGAAATGGGTCGCCCTGCTTTGAGTCTTTGCTACAAATGGAGGGTCCCCCATCTCTAGTACCATGCAGCGCTCATTAATTAGTTTCAACTTTTATATATCTTCTGCTATCTATGCTGTTTTCAACTTGTAAATACTGTTCTTTTTCCCATTTTGTAATGTGTACGTAAATGCGTGTGTAATGTTTGTTGGCATCACCGTTTTCAAACGCGTGTAGGCTATGTTTTGAGCGAGTTTGGTGAAGTTAGTTAAAAAAGAAAAGAAAAAAAGAAAAAAAAATTGACATGTTTCGTTTAAGAGTTTATAAGAAAGTGAAAAATAAACTATGCAAACCAGCTCTTTTCCCTTGGCTGATAAGCACTTATTTTTTGTTCTGGATAAACCCCTTTTTACCCTTTAACAAATTCAATAGTTTTACGTAATTAATTAACAAAAGTCTTTTTAATTATTTTAATTAACACTGTTATTATTTATAAATATCTATTCACGAAATATATCAGCGACATTTAACTAGATATTTACTTATTTTCTATTTACAAGCGTTGATTGCTTATAAGCATGTAAAAGTAAACAAAGACAAATGGTTTTATACTAGGTCGTGACTTCATCAATTTGTGGCTTTCTTTTTTCCAGTTACAGATCTTTGGCATCATGAAATCTTTAACCCTATGGTTAGGGCTTCACTTATATATTAGTTTAATAACATTAAGTTGAAGAGCAAGCAATTGCAGTGTCATCATGCACGCTGTACATAGAAAAAATCGTGCATTATAATATATTATAAAACATTATATAATATTATAAAACATGTCCATATATATTTAAATTGCTGGTTGTGATATCTTGAACAAGTTGGGGTTTTATCATTGTGAATTTGGTACCTAGCTCGTGGATTATATGGAGTTGGTCCCGATTGGGAAACAAGAGAACAATTTGAAGATTTCAGCAACGGGTCCATTTCATTAAAAAATTTTGTTTTACTTATTTTAATTAAATTATAAAATAATAATATTTTATATCCATTGACAAGACGTGTTGTCATTTATTCGAAAAGTATATATATTAGGTTTTTCCAGATCTACTTTCTATCCGTCAGGATAAAGAAAAAGAAAATTTGTCTAGAAGTGAACCTCCACCTTCATAGATTCTTTTTTCCTTCTTTTTCTTTTTTCTTGAATAATATTTTAAATCACCCCGTCATTTCTTTACTTTTTCTTTATATAATAATAATTTATGTATTAAATATTAAATTTTTTGAGTATATATATATATAATAAAAAAGTAATTATACAGGAAAGAATGATTAGATAATAATGTATAACAATACTTTTTTCTTCAAAATTATTTGTCCGACTAGCATCCATCGACATATCAAGAACTTATCTTGCAATCTGTAATCACAGATCTAATCAGATGTTGTTCAAACAGTAAATTAATATAAAAAATCTTTCTTGAACTAATTTTTCTCCTTGAAAGAGAGTGAACATACAAACTTTGACAGAGAGATTAGATAGACAGGAATCAACTTAACTTTTGATTTCAGAGCCTAAATACAAGAAAAATACACTTTAAGTTTCGCCATAACTTATTTAAAAACATTCAAATCGTGTATATTTAAGACTGTACATGTAACAAATACTTTAATAACATGTGTCTAAATCTGTGATATGATATTCGAAGAGGAAAAAGGAATACATAGAATATTTTGGGATGTAACTAATTAGATTGATTCTGGAAGATATTATTGCTTAGCATCCATTATTGTATAGGTAGAATAAGACAGGATATAGATAATTAGTGATGCTATCTTTCTTCATTTTCTTTTTAATATTTTAAAGTCTTATACCAACCCTTGCGCAAATAAGCATCAAATTCACGTCATTTGAAGTCATGTCTTTTGTTAGTTTCCCAATATTCCTTAAGAAATTTTCTTCCACTGAATGAATCGCTGGTCCAAATATATATGGCGATCAATTTTTTAATTTAGCAATCAAATTTAGCGGTCGCTAGCTAAAAACCTATTTTCTAGTAATGTATGTTGTTTGTTTCATGAGTGATTGTTCATGGTTCTGTTAGTAGTTGCATTGATGTCTTTTAAGTTTTTAGCCACCAAGCAAGCAAGCATTAGTCACATCTGATATAGGGGCCCAGACCCAAATGCACCAGAAAGGGGCACTCTTTAGGTGTTCGTGGCTCGACCCATCCAGCATGCCTTGACTATACGTCCATGGTCAAACAATTTATATTGCATCATTTTTTCATGGTGGTTTAGTTTTCATAAATGAAACTTTACCGTACATGTTAAACATTGCTTTCCAACAGCAAAATTTTTAGGGTCGTTGCTTTGAATGACGTAAAATATGTGTCATTGTATATCGATTCTCACAAATCACATCATCATTATTGTACCTTAGAACTTATAATCGACCATAGAAAATCTCACCGACCTTCTAGCTTTTACTTGGGTGTAAACGTAGAGAGAGAGATTAATCATTTGTTGAATGACTGTTCCATGTGAAAAATTCAATTTACTTTAGTAAGATTCTTCTAATTAATGCACCTTAATAATAAGGTAGCCTAAAATTTTCGATTATCATTCTCTTTTTACTCTGATAAGTATGCCAATCCATCGATAACTAGCTAGAACATTTACACTCTTTCCAAGGATGCTACAATTTTTTTCTCTTTACCTTTCTGGGAGGAGAGGGATGTTAATTAGCGTCAATAATGTAACAAAAATGTTAATAGAGTCGTGGATAAGTTAGTTAGGATTATTCGACTGGTAAATTTGTCTCTCAATTGGATGTTTGATCCACCGATAGGTGTCTCGCCTTCTACCAATTTATATTAACTTGTTAGATGAGGATCAACTCATATCATTAGTCCTCTTATATGGAAATTTCAACTATTCATGTGTAGATTATCTCATTTTAGTTATTTATAAAATTTAAATCCCAAAAAAGGTGAATGTTGGGAAGGAAAAAGGTATTTTAAAGAAATTATCCATTTTTTAAAATTTAAATTTCATTAATGACTAACATGATATAATCTACACTTAAAAAGTTAAGATTTTTCTTATATTAATATGAGAGAGCATTTAATATGAGAGGATCCTAATCCCTAATTTGTTACCAATTAAAAAGATAAAAAATAAAACACATATTTGGAAAAAGAGTGTTGAAGATATTATTGAAGATATTCTTGTAGATATTACTAGTACGGTACCCAGCGATGCACGGATTTTGATATTCGTTAGGTATTATCAAATTTTATAATTAATTTTTTTTGAAATTTTATAATTAACAATATTATAAATTACGTACCATTAAAAGCAATAATATAAATATTTTTCTACCCGTTCAATGTATAAAATTATGTACTGATGTTATCTTTTCAGTTCAAATATATGAATATAAAATTGAATTTTGAAAGTTTTAGTTATATATATAATTTTAATTTCTTTATATAGTATTAAAAAAAGGTAAATTCAAACCTGAACAAAAAATTATGAAAAAAATAAATGAAACCTTCTTAATGAAAATAATAAAAAAATTATCTATTCTTTTTGTTTTGTAAATGATCAGAACTAATATTGATTTATTCTGCCTTTATTTTACATAAAACATATAAATATTATATTAAAAAAATTCTTAATAAACATAGTGAAAAACAAAATACTAAGAGATAAAAATAAAGATTAATAGGCCAAAAAATTTAATTAAAAAATATAACAAATTATGTTAATAAATTAATAGTAATATATTAATTATATTTGCTTAAAATTTTTTCCTAATGACACATGTCCCTTTAGGGGTTCTCCTTTAGTAATAGTAATGATTATTTTTGTATATTTTTCATTTTCTGTAGGACCAATTGTTGTCAATTAAATAGTAGGGATTTAGGTAATCAATATTAATTGTAATTAGTATTGTCTATTGTAGCTAGGCTACTATATGAAGAGTCACATATGTGGAAAATACTCATTTAGAAAATGTGTAAGTTCTTTTTGTAGTTCTCTCTACTTTCTAAATCATATTTTTAATATGGTATCATGGCTACCATTATGGTAACATGTGCCACTATAGTCATTCGGCAAAAACTGTGCCAAATGTTTGTAATTTGATTACAATTTTTTTCTTGCAATTATCACTATTTTTTCATAGTAGATTATTGTTTTAGACTTTATTCGTCGATCTCTATTCAATACCAACTTACACTGCTACACCAACTTATAACCCTCGTCAAGATGATTTTGACAATATAAAATTTGTCCGAATTAGAGCTCCTATGCATCCACGAGTACCAGTCAAAGGTACTGCCCTAGCATTGTTTGACTTCTATTTAGTGTAGCAACCAAACACACCCTTGCTGACTTCACCTGCCACGTCACAACAAATGGGTGGGTTAAACAAAAACATGGACACATATTTGATGTCACTTGCATATTCTTTATCTCTGTCTCTTATCCTGAGCAATTTTGGGAAAGCAGCTCTTACTGTTATATATCTTATCAATCGCTTATCTTCCACAATTATAAGAGATCTTACTCCTTATAAGCACATGCATGGTCAACTCGTTATAAGCATCTTCTCGTCCTTGGCTATGCATGTTTTGTAGTCCTTCCTCTTCATGAATGCACCAAACTTGAGCCTTATGCCAGACTATGTTGTTTCTTGGGTATATGTGATAGAACATTAGAGGTATCACTGTTAGGATCTTATGTTTCAAAAGAATTTGTATATCTCGTCATGTTATTTTTGGGAAAATTGTTCGTTCTATTCTATGTCTTCCTTTTCACTTCCACAAACTAACACTTCTTTTCTATTTTCTAATCCATCTACTCCCATCTCTCCGAATGATGACATTTGGTGTAAGTCCAGATTTTGACTAGGTCTACCTCTACTCCCAAGTCGATTACTCCTACAAAGTCCATTTCTTATCAGCCTATCAATCGAGCTACACAGATGACAACATTACCTTCACATCTTTATGATTATCAATTTATCATTGTTTCTCTATTATTTTTTCTTTACATGAGCCTCAAACATGCTTTCAAACTAATAGTAACCCTTTCTTGTTCAAGCTATGACAAAAGAACTGTAGGCCTTGGAGGCCAAACTACTGGGGAACTAATAAATGTTCTACTTGGGAAGAATGTCATAGGCTGAAAATGAGAGTATAAAATGAAGACTCATTCAGATGGTTCTATTGAATGATACAAGGGCCGGTTAGTGGTAAAGAGATTCACAAAATAATATAGAATTGATTATGAAGAGACTTTTGTACCAATTGGAAGTCTTGTATCTGTTCAGAGTCTTATTACGTGCCAAAGTTAATTAGTAGTCTTTATTTCAGATGGTTATGAAAAATGTCTTCCTTAATCGGGAGCTCATAGATGAAGTCTATATGAAATCTCGTCTAGGTTATCATCACCATCCATATCGGATATGTCAGCTACATAAGGCACTTTATGGTCTCAATCAGGCATAGCTTGGTACACAAAGTTCAGTTCAGTTATTGGTGAGCTTGCTTCACCCCGAGTAATATGACTCAGCATTGGTCATTCAACTCTCAGCTTTGTTATTATTCTATTTCACTTTATATAGATGATATGATTATTGTAGACAGTGGACCTGCTAGTATTTTTTAGTTAAAACAGTTGATTGGCCAAAATTGAGATGAAAGATTTGGAAAATCTCAGTTTCTAGATATCAAGGCCTTTATTGACACTAAAAGTTATTATCTTAAACAAGTCAAGTATTGTTTTAATCTCGACTCAGGTTGGCCTCACTAATAGTTAAACTATATCTACTCTACTTGATCATAATATTCAACTTAATCTACTAGATGACACACCACTTTTAGATCCTACTCTATATCTAAAGTTAGTAGGTAGTCTCATTTATCTTACTATCACTCACATTGATATCTCCTATGTTGTTCATCTAGTGAGCCAGTTTATCTTTGCTCCTTAGACCACTTACTATATTATCATTCTTCGTATTCTTTGGTATATCAAAGATGTACTCTTTAACTGTCTATTCTTTTCTGCTAAGTCAATTTTGATCATTTGAGGGTATTGAGATACTAATAGGTAGGTGATCCTACCAATCAACATTTCACTATCGAATATTACTTTCTTCTTGCTACCTCTCTTATATCATTGAGTAAGAAACAAAATATTGTTGCTCAATCTAGCACCGATAGTTGTTTAAGATTAACTAACCCCTTACTTTAATGGAACTCTTTAGGGATAGATAGGTTATTAAGACCAATCCCTATACTAACTCCCTAATATTGTGCGCCTAACAACCACCATGCACTTTCCTGTGCGTGATATGCACACGCTATATAATATTGATTCAAAATTAAAATCATGCTACCTGATAAAATAAAAATCATGGTTCAAAATAAATAAATAACTGGTTCAAAAATTGATATAATCCTAATTCAAAATTGGTATCATGCTACCTATAAAAATCATAGTTAAAAATGAATAAAGTACTGGTTCAAAATAAATAAACTACCGGTTCAAATAGAATAAACTGCTGATTCAAAAAGCATAAACTATTAGTTCAAAATTGAAATCATGCTATCTAATAAAATAAAAATCATAATTCAAAATGAATAAAGTATTGGTTTAAAATGAAAAAAATACTGGCTCAAAATGAATAAACTACTGGTTCAAAATAAATAAAATACTAGTACAAAATGAATAAATTGTTGATTTAAAATGAATAAACTATTGATTCAAAATTGAGATCATGCTACTTGGTAAAAAAAAAATCATGGTTCAAAATAAATAAAGTACTGTTCAAAATGAATAAAGTACTAGTTCAAAATGAATAAACAACTGGCTCAAAATAAAAAAAATTACTGGTTCAAATTGACTAAATTACTGGTTCAAACTGAATAAACTACTAGTTCAAAACGAATAAATTACTGGTTCAAAATTGATATCATGCTCATGATAAAATAAAAATCATGGTTCAAAATAATAAACTATTGGTTCAAAATAAATAAATTATTGGTTCAAAATTCGTACATTACATGTGCAAAATCAATATAGTATTTCATATCTAGTACTAGTAATTCTGTCATATTTGATAAATTAACAGTATTCGTTCAAAACGTTCACTCTATATGTTCAAAATACATAAACTACTGGTTCAAAACAATTACACTATATGTATAATTGTAATTAGCAAAATTAAAAACAAAAAATCAAAATGAAAGCTTATCGGCAAAAGAACGACAGAGCAAAATACAATCACTACTGTTCAACAAAGATAGATACTTAGAATCGCCTAACAAAAGAGATCTCAGTTATATATTAGAAGATAGATGCTTAGACATTAGAAAATAAATTCTCAGAGAACCTATACACAAAACTACAACAACGATTTTAACAGTTTCGTTTTGACCTGTTAATACGTGTTTTTATTTTTTAAAAAATTTAAATAACATCAAACTACATCGTTCCAATAGAGCATGTATAACACGAAATTTAAAGAACACTATACTTTTCAAGTGCACAGTGCCTACGGAGCACAGTAAAATTTACATATCAAGACTTGCATAATCTTAGATTCTATGGATGGCCTACTAATGTCTTTGCTTGAACAGAAAAGACCCCTACTTTGTTGTGAGCCACATAGGTAGTTAATTATTTTGCTTGACAACTTTATTCTAGAATCTCTATATGTAATACCAAGACCAAAATGAGGTGGATAAATCTATAACACTCATTCTAAGAAATATATATATGTTTGTGCATGTGTTTATGTATCCCTAACAGTTTATTTTGTCTAACAATGTATATGTAGAGGCCATATCTAGATGTTTACTGGCGACTCCGGACAACGGCGACTGTGCTCCGGCCGCTATATTCTATCAAGTTTCCACTCGTTGTCAATCTCATGCTGACTGCGCTGTAATCGGAAGTGGTAGCTACTGCGTCAGGGTTATAGACGGTGCTTATGGATTCTGCTCCAGACAGCTGAAACACTAAATCTATATGCTTGGCTTGGAAAAGTGAAGTGTGTGTGATCGTGATAATGTTTTGAATTTCACATAAATAATAGCAGGGGTGTTTAAGTAAATAATAAATTTTAAAAGATGAATGCTCCCTTTGTCTCACAATATTAGTGGTTTTAGAGATTTTTTTTTCTTGGTCAAAATATCTGTCGCTCTGAGAGGTTCAAGAAAATAATAATTTTATTTTTTTAGACTTACCCTTATTTTGTTCTCTACTAAATCTCATTAATATCATAAAAGACAAAAAAAAAAAAGGAAGAAGATATTTTTGTCAAGTTATTAAAAATTTATCCCAAATGAAGTTATAAATTAGTTTTATAGGTTTGAGTGTAAAAACATTAAGTTACCGATAAGATGAGTCAGAGGAAGTATTTATCACCCCTTGAGTTTTTGGATTTCTCAAGTTAATGATTCCTAATGCGAGTTTGCATAATTATTCTTGTGGTATATTGCAATCCCATGATCTCTGGGTCATTCACTTTATCTCTGTGCTATTAATAACAGATCATAATGGTGATATCTATATACGCATCATCAAATTAAATTAATCAAATAATGGATCCAACCTTTTCTGATGCAACATATTTTATTTATTTATTTATTTTTCTGGTTTAGCTGTCGAGCAATATAGACTTCTCGACGCTAATCAAGCAGCAGAAAGAATTCAAATATAATTACTCGTAGAAAAACTGAATTGGAACTTTTTTCAAAACGTTTTAATTTCTTCTTAGAAAAAGTTAAAAACAATTCTTATTATAAAAAGGATGCATTTTTTTTTTCAAAAGAAATATTTTCTTATAAAAATTTTGATCCAAATAGACTGAATAAGAAATACAAATTTTCATCTAATGCAAAAAATTGTCCCATCTTTAAGAAAATTATCTTGTGATCTTCACGATGAACACATTGCCAGCTGTTGCCATTATGCTAAAGCTAATCTTAAATTATGATCTCGTGTGTGGCATGAGAGGAGTAAAAGAATAGACAACAAGGGAGCCTCCATTGAAGATCGGTTTAGAGTATGATCATTCAATCCACTGCTGACGTAAGATCCAAACTGTTAGTAGGAGAATAAAAAAAAAAATTCATAGATTAGCAACTTTGAGGACCTTTTATATGTTTCTCTCTCTCTCTCTCTTTTCTTTTTTATAAGTAAGTAAATCATTTCACTCGATAATCAAAACAATGTACCAACAAGTTCAAAGGGTACATCCAACTAATCGCCCAATATTGCACACAAAAATTTATTATTTTTCTCTTTAAATTTACGATGAAGATCAATTTATCTAACTAGTATCCTTCCTTGGCACATCAAGTAAAGAACTCACTTATTTCGACGAGTAAATTGTGATCTATTAAGCACACACTAGTTCATGTGATATACTACTTATAGCGAAGCTCTTATGTTTATGGGTTAATATCTCATTAATTTGTCACATTTGATCCTTTTAACACTTAAGTCCCTTGTCTTTAAACACGATAAATTAGTCTCTTAACTTAACAATTTGTGTGATGTCATTAATCCTTTGGTCAAAAATGGTGAAAAAATAATATTAGGCACATAAAAAAACCAACAAATACAATTCTTTCCATTTTAAACCTGTCTAACCCAATTGTATCCCTAAATAATTAATTCAACGTGTGTCACATCTACAAATGGTTAATTTTTTTTGGTTATTTCTGATATGAGGAATAATGGTATCACAAACTATAAGGATGAATGACTAATTTATTGTATTCTAAAGATAAAGAATTTAATCGTTAGAAGTGTTAAAAATAAAAGACTAAGGGCTTCTTTGGGAGTGTTTTTTAAAAATAATTTTTTGTTTTTCTAAAACAAAAAAAAAATCATTTGGTTAGGTATTTGTGGTATTGTTCTCAAAAAACAATTCTAGAAAACAATTACCCAAAAACAAAAAATCTTTTAGATGTTTTTATTGTTTCTTGTTCTTTGTAGTTAGAAAACAAGAAGAATAGTTTTTTTTAATTAATGGTAATATTGTAATATTATTAACATACACATTTATAAATGAAATCCTATCAATTTTTACAAACTCACCATTTTCTCTCTCTTCTTGAGCCTTTTCCTCTGCTCTTATCCTTCAATATTATAATCAACTAAAGGTGTTATATATATTTTTGAATTTAATACATGTCCATAATCCTTCCGCTATATGTGTAACCGGAATCACATGGTTCAATTGCTATGATTGTATTAATTTATGGTAGAACTTTGATGTCGTAGATCATATATCTAATCAAATACATTATTTTGTCTAAATCAAATACCACCTTGATAATAGTGTTCACTTAAAAAGTGATTCCTTGAATAGTATAGTCGTTATTTCCTTTAACTTGAAAATTAAATTTCGAGTGTCATGCTTAAATAAAGCTGACGGATATATTTTTTAATTAAATTAGATTTAGGTTTAGCATTTTCAAAAACTTTTTTAAAAACTGGTTTTAAAAATAAAAAACAAAAGACATTTCCAAACAGGCTCCAAATGATTTTTCTTTTTTCTGAAGCCCCACGCTCTCCTCCGCCGCCCCCCCCCCCCCCGCCTCCTTTTTGGGTCACTAAAGACTAGATGATTCACTAACCATATATATATGTTCATTTATATGTCTCTGGCACACATAGGGAGTGGACGAACGCGGTCTCATGGTTTATACGAAGCTAAGAATTTTCTTTACTTACAATTCATTGCTCTTACAACTCTGCTTCCAAATACGGCATTGACAATATGATGATCTTTTATACCCTAATTAATGAGGTAAAGCTAGCATTCCATACATCTTATCTACTTATCTTTTATTATTGTTGTCTCACAGGAGGTTGAAACGTACAACAAAAATGAAATATTGATTGACGAGAAGTTGTAAATGCAAGTATGCATCGGGCTCTGCGATAAAATTGTACAACTTGTGAAGGTGCAGAAGGAACAAAATATTTCTCTGGCCACAAGTTTCAATTAAATGTCATGGCGTAGCTTTATACAATAAGCTCAAGATATTCATTCTCATACAGTTTCCGTTGAAAATTCCCTTCTGTCTAATTATTGGTTTATTAATCTTCTATGAATGAGTGAAACACTGTCCTCATTCCTCTCATCTCAACTTCGAAGAAAGACCAGGTTGTTATATATGTTATCAGTTTTATCACCAAATGAAAAAAACTGAAAAAGAAAGCAGACTTTATTTTATCTTTGAAATTGAATGTGATAAAACCGTTACTAAATGTGTCAATTGTAATGGTTCTCTTACTGTTGCAAAATATTATGAAAAACTATTTCAGTAGCGAATAGACAATGGGAGCAGATTCAACAGTACTAAAATTGTCGTGTAAAATCATTTGCAATGGTTTTTAATCTTTTTACAACCATTTTTAAAAATACTTAAAAATGGATTGATCGTTCCAACAATTAGGCCTCCCAGAGGCGGGTTGTCCTACAAAAATATACGCGCACAAACACTGGTGTATATATATGTGTATGTATGTATATTTATGTCTGTATATATGTATCCAGAAAGAAAGCAGTTCTTGTAGGTAATGAAGTCCACATATTTGGTAAAAGGGACTTCTAATTAATGTGAAATAAGGCGTTGATTAAACATGTCGTCAGATATCTCTCAGGGGGCTTCTCTCTGTACAAATCGTGATAGTTTTCTCTTTTCACTCTACATTTTCCTGCAGAAAAAGAAACTTCACTGGTTCATCAGCTGATCACAGAATTACAAATGGTACCTCCTCAGCGATTTGAAAGCTGTTGCTCATCATCTACTTTAATTTAAGACAGTTCAACATTATTAGTTAATATTTTGAAGTATCAAAAAATTCAAGTCTAAACATGATCTTCTCTACTAAACTCATATGAAGCACATGCTTTGTCAACATGCTTATACGTGTGTTAGAGTAACATTGAATCTCGCTCGTTACGTGATAACTTTGCTAAATATTCTCTCCTACATGCAGTTGATTTGCCCAGCAAAAAAAAATAGTAGCAGTTGATTTGTTATTGCCTAGAAAATAACTAGGTTTTGTTACCCTTCTTCGGAAAGTGCACTAGAATTTTTTATGGAAGATTTTACTTCGTCATGTGACCATTCCTGTAGCATCTCGGCTGCTTAACCGAAAATTACTGTTGTACTTTCTTTCTTTCTTTCTTTTTTTTTTCCCCTATTTCTTGTAAGCACAATTATTTTCAATAGAACCTCGTCTTTCCATTTCCTTTTCCACTAACAATTAGACATTAGTTATTGCAACGATGACATGTGCGTGTACATGAGAAGGTAAGGTGTAAAATAGTTGCTGATCTTAACAAATTTGCCAGAAAATGTTAGCTGGAGAGGAAGGATGTGAATTTACTTATAACATTGTCATGCAATAAAAGCCGGAGTTAATAATAGTAAACTGAATAATAGTCGTGACAAAGTCGAACAAGTTATTCTGAATAAATTTTTTTCATAACTTTATAATGACATAATGGGTGGAACAGAGACATGAGTGTCAATTGTTTAAAATTTCTATCATCTTTAACAGTATGGTATTAATGCATACTGACCATCCTCTTCTGATATTATTTGGGATTATAGAATGAATATTCGAGATACTGAAACTCAACACGGCAAAATCATCCTCGTATCCACCAATAAAATATTTGTGGGCACATTATGATAAATCTAGGTAAGCAAAGCAGGGCCTTTACTTAAGACCATTGTACGAAAGAATAACATAAAGTCTGAAAAAAAAAATGACAGGCTATTTCCAGCAATATTGCATTCGCAAGTAGCTAGAGCTATAATTAATATCCACCAAACATGCCAACTGAAGAGCCATCAAAACCATTGCTTGACCATTCGTGCACAGATCATATATATCTTTTTCTTTGAGTCTTCAAAACATTTGCTGGTGAACCTTCCCTTCACCCAGGTGTCACTTGTCCTCTCCTGCAAGAAATTCAGAATGTGACTAAAGAAATTTAGACGGTGTTTGGCTTTGGTTATTTGGAACTTATAAGCACTTAAATAGTAAAAAATACAAAAGAGAGTGTTTTTTTCAATATATGAGAAGGTACTTTTTTCTCAGTGCTTATAAATAAGCAAAGCCGAACACCCTCTTAGAATGCCAAGCTTACTCTGGGTAGAGTTGGATTTTTTCGTAATATTATATGTTACAAAATTTAATAATAATAATAATAATAAAAAAAAGTAGTGGTACGTATATTTATTTAATATATACTGATAATGCAAAAGATTATTAGTAAGCCTTCTTTATTCAAACTTGGATGCTTGACCTGCATGCAAACAACCTGCAAAACCACGAAAAAGCTAAATGGAATTTAGGGGATACTAGTAATGTGGTGCTGGCCAAAAGAATTTTGATGTTCAGGTTAGCGATCAGATTAAGTTGAACTGAGGAAAGAAGAATATACTTGAGATTGCTTATTTGCGTGGAAAAAAATGAGATACTTTGGTCTATGGCATAGTGAGTATATATAGGTCTTCGATTGGCAGAATTAGGTAAGATTTGTCTCTATAGCGGCTATCCGAGTGATTGAGTTCTAATAGAATTGTTATAATTAAGTTAAAACAGAAGTTAAACTCTTTGCCTGCTTAGGATAAATCTCGAAGTATTCATGCCTGATCCAGATGAAATCGAAATCACGTGGGGGGAGACGTCGAGACTCGGAGCCTGTTTGGCTAAGCTTGTAAGCGAGTCAAACAAAATTATAAGCTAACAAAGAGAATTTACATATTCAGCAACACAACTTATAAGAAATTTTTTGATGGCTTATAAGCTGGAAAAAAAAAAAGCACCAATCTACCACCTTCTTTGTGAAAATTATAAGCTCATTAGTTTGACCAACTTATTCTTAAAAAGTAGCATATTAATTAATGACATCTCCTTTTTATTCATTTAAATTACCATTATTACTTATAAATATTTATTTACCAAATATGTCAACAACTTATAAGCTCATATTACCAAACACAATATCTTTGCTTATTCATAATTTGCTTATAAGTAGCTTTTTACTTACAAGCATGAACTGCTTCTAAGCACTTAAAAATAAGCTTAGCTAGACAAGCTCTCAACTAAGTCGAAGCTCTCTTCGGATTGGATATGACCTAGGACCTAAAATACACAAATCATATCGGAATTATATATATACACACACACAATGATATTGATCATTTCATTAGAACTATATGGCTATCTAATTTTAGCTCCAGAGAATACTCTCCATACGAACATGCACCGGCCTAATCTATCATTTGCTGCTTTTCTCTATCTCGTTTGGTACAAGAGAGGGTTGTATTGTTCCGAAAAGTACATGACCAGATGTTACATCTTTGGCTGTAATCCCTGGACAGGAACCATGAAGAGATTCTGACCATAAAAGAATAAAAAGTGGACAATTATTCATCAAACATTTATCATAACTGCTATAGCGATAGTAAAGTCTCGACCTGTGCACTGTTGTAGCTTTTTAATTTTTCTTCGTTTGACGACTGCGCAGTACCAATAATTATATTGATTGTTTTTACCAGACAAATGCTGCAATAAATGCGTCCACAATGACTATTTAAGAGTAGGGTAGTCCAAACTATGATTGAAGAAAATCGAGAGGGAAAATCAGAGGTTCAGACAACCTTCTTTCAATTCTCCACTTGTCTATGTATACAGACCACTCATTCAATTTTTATCAGCAAACGTTAAGTATAATAAATAAATACAACTAAATTATTTTTATAAGGTTAAATTTTTAAATGAGATAATAACTCCAATATGATATTAAAACTGTCCAGGCATGTGTTAAGTTAAAAGAAACAATCCCTACCTACATGTGTGGGGGCATGTTAAAACGTTATAAAAATACATTAAAAATATTAAAGTTGTCCACGCATGTCTAAGGTTAAAAGAACGATCCTTGCCTGCATGTGTGAAGGCATGTTAATATGTTACAAAAAATACATTAATAAGGGAGTTGTTAAATATAATAAATAAATATAGTCAAATCTTTTGTACAAATTTAAACTTTTAGATAAGTGGTAACTTAATAGTAAAAAAATTTAATCTCTAAAACTTTGTCGTACTTTTTGTTTTAGGTCAAGAAATTAATTTGGTAGTGCATGATACATATATGAGATTGATGCATGTGGATTCCAGAAGAAAATCGTTTAGAATATTAATGGTTGAAAGACGCCATGAGAGACAACAAAAAGTCCCTCCATCATGTTGTCTAAAATAATGTCTTAAAATTACCAATCCGAACGATTAAGATAGAGACTAATAATGATAATGACAAGTTCATGGTCCAAATCCAATTTTTGTATATGCTAATGAACGTTTAGAAGACCAATTAAGATTCGTCGAAAAGTCGATTCATGATTTCTTGAAAATGCTAATATCAACGAAACGGGGAAGGCTTCAAGAAAACATTGAAAATCTATCGTTTGATATATTGCCTTATTTTTATAATTTTTTCACGATAAAATGCACGTTATTTCCTTATAAATAGTGAATTTATACATGCGTTTTAATCATTTATCTTTTTGTGTTTAAAACATATTATATTATCTTTTGCTTTTTAAAAGTGACATAATTCCATGTATTATTGTTTTTTGTTTAAATTAATGAATAGTGCATTATACTTGCATTTTCTCGCATATAAAAGTATTGTCATAAAAGTTGCAATGTGTTATACAATTTTACAAACGACCTTTATTTATCATCACATACATGGCTGATTATTAATGTCAAAGGGGTAAGTTCAACCTTTTAATACTTTAGTTTACTGTGTTAAAAGAATGAGAAAAAAGTGTAATTGTATTACCTTTTAAAAAACATACAGAGGCAATGTGATAAATTAAAAAAAAAAAAAATTTGATCCGACAAATCACAATGAGGGTATGTGCATTTACCCCTAATTTTCTATAATTCTATAGTACGCCAATTTCATGCATGCTTACATGAGTTAGATTTCGATTTCCAAAAATAATCAGTCTTGGACAAAAAAACATGAACCGGATCTAATGATTATCAAATATCTTTATCATTTCTTTACAATTGTATTAGTAGCTCAATCCATTGGATCTCAATAATAAAATCTATCTACAAAGAGCAAGCCCTAAATATTTGTTCTGATGACTGATATTAGTGAAAGAAATAACTCCTAGAAAATAAGGCATTAGTGACGGATTATTATCACTAAAAGATAAAAATGCATCACTAAGTATAATTGTGACTGATTTGTGATCAAATAGGTCCGTCAAAAGAAACCTCATCAATAATCTTATTAGTGATAGATTTTGATTTTGTCACTAAAATAGTGACAGAAAAATTCCCTCGCAACCCTTTATAATGCTTACACTCTTCACCAGAAAATAATTAAGAAAAAGAGAAACTTCGTCTATTCGTGAGAGCAAGAATATCCAACATCTCATTCAATATCATCCATCATGCATTTAATCTTTTTGCCTGAAATAATTAAGTCAGAAAGTAATAATACAGTAAATGCAAAGTCTGGCCACTTGTCATCGAATCCATCCCAGCGATGCATTGCATGGCCACAGCGACCTGATACTAATTGGCTATATATCTTCATTGGATTGTCAATATCAATGGAACATATATATTACTGCTGCTGCTGCTGCCCAGCCTTGCAATTCTGTCGTAGCTCGTGAAGTTATGGGCGTTTCTGGTGTCATCCAGGCATGAAAGACTTTTTGCCTCTTTAAAATTTATTCGAAATTGGGTTATCGTATCTATATGTTTTGTGTATTCCACGTATATTTCACAGTAAGTATCGAGTATAATTTATAAATGTTACGACAGAGCTTTTGATAAAGATAGCACTAAAGTAAACACAACCTAAGCCATAATCCTGGGGATAATGAGCCGCTCTCTAGCTAGGGACGCATAGTCCTTGTGGACTCTTGCTCTAACACACCCTAGCAAGATGATGGCGTCTTGATGACAGAAACCTTGGAACGAAGCTCAACATAACATTTTGCTTTGGCAATGGTTTCGTTAAGAAATCTGCAACCTGATTGGATGATGAGACGTGAGCCACCATCAATTCATTTCTCTAATAATATACGAGTACACTGTTAGAGTACGAGATTTATAATTTTGAAGTAAATCTAAAATAAGACTAGTCAAGCAAAAGTTTCTCATCATTGAAAAGAAAATCTTGGGGCTGGGTTATCTTTCCACATTGATGAACTAACAGCGATCCCTTTGGTTTGATTATAACAAAATAAAATGGTTTAAATTTCTTCTGTTCCTTTCACATTTACAATTGATCATGCATATATGTGCCAATACGATGATGTTGATGCCTGCTGAAAATGTATAGCCACAACTTCAATTTTTTGTCAGAATTTTGAGGCAACTCTATGCTGCATCTGCAAGTGTTAGATGCATGTCTCGGTCATGTTTTTAATTTTTCTCTTTTTTTCACCAGAATTATGATGAGCCCAGTGGTGTCTATGCCACATCTGGTAGTGTAAACATGAGATGGAGTGCTTTTTAATACAAAAGCTCCATGACACTGCCATGACTGAGCCATGCTTAACCTTTTCGAAGGCAGAAGTTGCTTTCTTTTGGCCTTGAGAATTTAAGCCATGGGTAATGACTTATACACTTTGAACAAAGTTGTCAGATAAAACCTGCAGTGTGCTGAAGTACGTTTGTCTCTCACTATTAATTTGAAAAACTCATCAACTTGGCAATGGCCATCCTTATCGTGGTTCAGATCGTGGGTTCAAACTTTGTTCCCATCCCTCTCTCATTGTAGTAAATTGGAGGAAAAACTACAGTTACTAGATTCACCAAATCTATTGTCACCTTCCTGTTGGTGCATTGATGTGTGACCTATGACAAGAACCGAGAACCTAAATGAGATCTAGTTAAATAGAGATGGATCACTACTCACTCGTGAATGATATAAGAATTGGGCTAAAACTCAACTTTGATTTCATGTTAAGAGTCACTAAAAATCCATCTTGATAGGAATAATCCTATAATTAATATTATTATAACGTAATGAGATCCATTAGTAGGAAACAATTTATATAGTTCTATACAATAACATTAGTTGATATAAGAAGATCCAAATACGTGTGATTGTACCAGCTAGCATTTATATTAAGTTTGGGGAATAATCTTGCAAACAAACAGCTACATCATGTGTAAGGAAAAATAACAAAGATGGAAAGTGAAATTCCCCCATACCATAGCCGGAAGGGATAGCGTATCCACAGAAGAATTCCGTACGGGCCCTTTCCCAACATTTAGTTTAGACGCGGCTCGAATGCCTTTATGCTATAGGCTGTGTTAAGCATGCTTCTTTGACAGAAAACAAACTCTTTTTCCATGACAACAGTCGCGACTATAAAAGGCGGGGCGGTAAGCTCTCTATCAACAACAGGGGGGCTGTTCTCCTTTGTAAGTAAACTCCTTGCTTGTGTCGTTGACAAAGTTAAATGTCAAATGAAAATAAGATAGATTAGAATAAGGGTAATAGAGTCTTTTTGTTCACCCGATGGAGTTATTGGAGGAAGATTCATTCTCGTTTGCAAGACTATTTAATTTCATCCGGCTAAGTATCAGGATAAACAGCGAAGAGCTATTTTTTTTTTTTTGGTTAAGTAGCAAAGAAAAGAGCAATTTGGGTCAGCTCAAAGGGTGATTTTGTGATCTAAGATCAGTTCTGCTGCTATATTCTTTAGGATTAGTGGACAAAAAGGCCTTATGATAAGTATCCTATGTGCTCCCTTAGTTTTCACAATATCTAATGAAGACACTGAAATGTATATCATAATATATAGGACTTGGGAGTAATGAATTCAAAGACCATCTTGATTTTCTTTCCTGGGATTCTAAGGTTACAAACTCTTTTGCTCAATGCTCAGTGAAAGATTCGGTTAAAGAAATAAAATGTCATCATCAAGTCCTTAGGTTGTGAAGAATGCCATAATCAACAGTCTCGGGAGGAGAAAACTTCGGTCACTGGCGATGCTGTGAACTTGATAATGGTCCATCTGCATAATCCACTCGCGCACTTGGGTCTCACTTGTGGATTAAGACAGCCGCAGGCTGCACCTTCGCAAGTGACCATAACCTTATCAGAGCTCATCTAAGAAAGCAATCTCACAGGGAAGATAGTTCAGTTGGGAAGAACCTAAGCTAGACTTCTCATAGAAAGAGCCTGCACTTGAGTTCAGGTCCCAACATGAACTATTTCCACAAGCACCCTTTTCAGCATGCCAACTTCCACAAACAGATGAAACAGGTTATGATAATATGGTTTTTGTTAATTAATTCAGACTGCTGTATGTTAGTCTTCCTTAAGTCTACAGTTCTGCAATTACAACAATACTATTTCAGAAAAAGAAAATAGAGCTACATCAGTGTGTCAAATGAAATGTACACAAACATAAATGCAAGTCTAGTGTTTGTTTATTATTCCATATAAGGTAATAAATGTCTTTGTATTCCCATTTTAATGGTTTCTGTTGATTGTCTGTTGCAATAGGATCCGAAGGAATCAGCATAAACCAATTTCTCGGGAAGTAATCCCATATTGTCAATCAGGCATGCCTTCTTACCCTTTCCTTCGCTTATGGCTTAACACAAAATCGTCGTCATCATCATCACTCTCATTTACGATTCGTTTCTTTGCTTTTAATTCGCCATTCTTTGGGACCTGCTGCTGCTTTCTTGAGCTCTCAGGTTTACTTGGTGCAGAAGCTGGAGGTGATTTAATAGGAGTTCCCAACCACTGATGCTTTTGCTTCCTTTGCTTTTTCTCAAATGCCCTCTTTGCTCTTTCGGGCGATAACAACCCATGTTCCATCAACCTGCAAAAGGAAAAATAATCAGTTTCACTCTGGTATTGCAACCAAAATGCTTAAATTAAAAGTAAACAAAGATTAGACAAGAGATGGAAAAAAGATTTAGTTTGGTATGCCAAGGATTGCAACAAGAAATGATTGATTGCAGTCCCCACCAACTTAAGTTAGCATCATTTATACACGTATTGCAGGTTGTTCTCCGAGAGACCAGCCCCAGATTTTTATTTGTGTTACCAAATGATGAAAAGATACATCTAAATGCATCATACCATGTCTCATTTCATAAGAAGTAATTTATCTATATGTACATTTGATTCATATTTTCTCAGTGCCAATCTTCCTTGCTAATTGAACATTGTTCAAGAAGATCTGCATATTCAAAAATTTGGGAGTTCTTCAGAAGGGGATTGTCGACGAAACCTAGATTATTTTTTTCCCATGAAATGTAAGAGCAAAAGGTGCATGAGTATGAAAATCAGAGATGACCGATATGTTAATCCCCTAGAGCTAATGTAAATCACGAAACTCGTGGCAGACAACATGCTACAAGTGCTCCCTCCCATAAAATGCTGAAATTCTTTATTGATGAAAATTTTCAATGTGTACCACAAATGTGAGAACAACTTATGAAAATTTTGAAAATTCACTGAAAATATTCAGAAATAAAGACAGAGAGAAGAAGCAAACATCAACTAAAATAGACAGTTGTGTTTCAAATTTGAGATCAATAAATATTGACTACTGATACTTTATTTTTCAGCCAATAAAATATTATGGATTTTGGCATATAAGAAAAGCATGCCTCACCTGCTGTGGATTATTCTAACAAAAGCAATTTGTTTGGGGAACATGTACTCAAGAACTGATCTAGGACGTAGACAAGGAGGCACTGTTCAAGAGCAGTAATCATATGAAGCAAGAAAATGAATTTCATACCGGAGGAGTTCAATATTAAACATGATTGGTAAGTCATAATGAAAGGCCAAAAAGTGGTAATCACAAGAGGGGAGAGAAAAGAACATACGGGAAAGAACAGACAGGCAAAGCAAAATATGTTCTATCACAAGCAAACTTCCATATGATTTTATTGATCAAAGAGGTTGTGGACACTTCAACTGTTATTGTTGCTCAAGGAAAAATCTCTGTTGCAAAATTGGAGTCCTTCTTTGCAACCAGGATGTTCGTAATTCTGTTCTTTTTCCCCCCTCTTAGTCTCATTTTCTTCTTTATTTTGCTCTCATAATCTTCAAGTGGATTTCTGCATAGCAGACATGACGTTAGCTTCTGGTTGCTGCTAATTCTGCGTTAAACTTACATGAGGGTGTCTGCTGAACAAAGGAAGCATTTGAGGATGTGTCAAAGAAACATCAAATCTCGAAAAGAGATTACTTGAATTTCTTCATAGCAGACATGACACTAGCTTCTTGTTGCTGCTAATTCTGCGTTAAACTTACATAAGGGTGTCTGCTGAACAAAGGAAGCATTTGAGTATGTGTCAATGAAACATCAAATCTTGACAAGCGATTAATCACACGACAGTAGCTTCTGGTTGCTGCTAATTCTGTATTTTAAGTTTATGCCATACACAAGGTTGTCCCAAGAACAGAGGTAGCATTTGAGGATTTGTCAGTGAAACATCAAACCTTGATGACAGAATAACTTTCACTGATGTTGGAATCACATCTAAAACAACATTTTGATTCATATGTTATTGGAATGGAAAATAGACCAATAAAGAAAGACCTGAAGTCCAAATATAATCTATCATGATTTGTGATTACGTCCATCATGAGCATCCCTTGTTCTGAAGGATGTCACCAGATAAGCTCACATAGTATCAGCACGATCAATTAGAACACAAGACAGATGAACAGTCCTAGAGATGCTTCACCATCCACTCCAAACTGCCAACCAAATTAAAGGAGAATCTTCAAAATTATCCCAGAGGCAAACCAATTTTCTCACAGTTGATCTAAGTCATTTCAGTGGTTTTTTTTTTTTTTATGAGAAACAATATATTCAGAATTCGGTGAGAGAACTTATTTTTTATTTTCCTTTTCTGGAAAGTAAACCAATTCCATATTAATGTTGCACCAAAAGGAGTACGAAACTATTTACAAAACCGTGATGAGGCTAAGCAAAGTCCCATCTAAAATAAGAATATAGAATCAACCTAACCAAACATACATCATCTGAAAAGGATCAGATTCAGATTCATAGATACTCATTTGTGTCCATGTCCAGTGATTCTTCCTTTACAAGAGACAATCCCCTTTGGGGGGGGGGGGGGGGTGTTGTAAGAAGAAGGGGGGAAAAAGATAAAAAGAGGCAATCCCCTTGTCCTTATAATTGATTTACCGCCTAGCCTATTAAATTCTAATTTTGATTGAGTCCAGATTTTCTCTCTTGATTCTCTTTAAGAAATACTTTCTTCCCAGGTTTCCGTAATATCCATAAGAACATTTTGCTTTTTATTCGTTATGATTACTTGATACATCCAAGAACTCCCCCAACTTTCTCATGGTTCTCCGCTCCACGCCTAACATCTCATCTACTTCATCAAGATCATGTTAATAGAACCTCTTACCTCCTCAAGATTCAGATCTAGGGGGATCAAAGTCCCTGTACTTGAGTTGATTGCAGAGAGTGGTTCAGGCTCAACTATATCTGCAAGCGGCTCGGCTAGAGGTCTAATTTCTGGGAGTTGAACATACAATCCACGGAAGAACCTCATTATTGTCCCAAAAACAATCTGAGTTTGTACAAGCTCAGTCCCAGAATCCCACAGGTTACCAGAAGAGGACTGATCCACGCATCTCCTTTCCATCCACTGAATACAATTGGCCCATTTGCAGCAAGAGGTAACAGTGACACACTTGGAAGCTAGTTATTGGAGCACTTCAGTCCTCAAGGCAATTATGAATCCATCATCAATCAATATTGCCTTCATAATCTTGGTTAACTTTATTTAAAGGAACAGGTGTCCACATATTTTCCTAATTGATAAATGGTTAAGAGTTGTAGACCTTTGGTCCTCAAGCCTAATTTTGGAATAAGATTCGCTCAGCACTACCTTCAAGGCCTTCCAGCAATCATGAAAATAGGCTTGATATAAGCCGCATCCCTCAAATGAAGTCAGCAAATTTTCCGATGTCTCCATATCGATGTTTTGCTGCACATGGAGATAAAAATGGACACCTCGGAAAGTCTGAACATGCAAGTCCTTCTAAATGAAGAACAACAAGAAAAAGACTTGGAAGCCCTACTGATGATTTATGATCTAAGAAATATCCATTAGACAAGTCAGTCTCCAATTCCATCCTCAAGCTGTGCTGTATCATCTGACTTCAAATAGCCTCATGCAAGAGATAAGAAGACAGTAGCTCATCTCCAGCCCTCGCTATAATTTCTGAAGGTTGTGGAAATTTCTCCAGACACCCTAGACACATGTAGGGTGTGAAAAATGAGTGTCCTAAAGCTTTCTTATGCCACAGCTCCCAGTATTATTGTAGAAATTATGTGAAAGTAAATTCTCAAGGACGAAGTTAATATCAACTATCTTAGAAGGACGAGATCTAATATAATGCAAGCAAGGGCAGAGGATCAACATGAGTGAAAATAATTGCAAACAAATTGGCCATGAGAGGTCCAATTTACCATGTGAAGGTTTTGAAATTTTAGGGATAACTCTTCTTTTGCAATTCATGAAAATCCTTAAGTGATAGTTTATTAATTTCTTCTAGTGATATCAACATTCAGATAGTCTGGCACGAAGCTATTGGAGCATCTACTTAGATTAAATTTTTATTTAATCTTGTGTGGGAAATGCATTAGTTAATAGTCAATTAGCTATCTTGCGTGGAACTACCTGCAGAAAATTTAACAGTCAACTAGTTATAACACTTCAAATTGAGTTCAATGGCAACATTAAACAGGAGATCTTGTGAAAAGAACTACAACATGATACAATGTAAGGTGTTTATGTTGCCAAAATCACAAAAGTTATGAAGGTCCTATACTCTCTTAGTTATCTATAGTCTCTCATGAAGTTTCTTAGCAACCAGAGCTCCCACCATTGTTTTAGAAATTCAGTGAAAGTAAATTCTCAAGGAAGTTAGGCATATCAACCATCTTGGGAGGATGAGATCTAATATAATGCAAGCAAGGGCAGAGTCTCAGCATGAAAGTGAACATAACTGCAAACAAAGGGGCATGAGAAATCCATAGTATGAGTGAAGGATTTGAAATGCTATGGATAACTCTCTTTTTCGCCATTCATGAAAGTCCTTAGTGATAGTTGACTAGTTTCTTCTAGTCATATCAATATTCAGATAGTCTGGCTGCAAGCTATAGGAGCAGCCACTTATTAAATTTTGAATTTGTCTTACCTGGGAAATACATTTTCCCAGTGTCACTTAGATTTAGCTAAAGCAGCACTGCTTCAAGCACTTGGTGCAGCAGCATAGCCAGCTAAAAAACTGGCCTTAAACAAGGGCAGTAGGCATAACTATGAATTTGATGACACTAATTTGATTCTAAACTTGAAAAATGCAAGTTATTAAATTTATGCACATTTTTCATACAAGTGAATAAGGATCTTTATCCCAAAATAGAAAGAAAAATAAGCTTCTTTGTTTTATCTTGTAAACACCTACATTTGAGAACAGAGTTGACTTAGTGATCACTTCCAGGTAAGTCAGACAATAAACCAATCTTGATGACAAATTATATTAGATAAACAAAAAGATGCCATCTGCAGCTACATGAAACATGTATACAGAAGGTTATGGAGAAAACAAACCAAAACTCTGCCATTTCACTGGATGGTATCTGTTTTGACAATGATTCGTAGAATATCCGCAATGGCTCTCGCTGTTAACAAGAAGCAGCGACGTTAGGAAAACCAAGATTGAGCCATTCACAAAGTTCCATTATGAAAATAAGACTGAAAAGAAAGTAAGAGGCATGGCACCTCTTCAGGAGGATCAAACTTCTGTCCGGGCAAAGAAAAAACTTTCTTTTCTTTCTTTCCTGTAGTTTTAGTCACTGTTTTTGTCACTGTCTTTGATGAACTTGCTGATGTAGTTTTTCCTTTTACCTTCACTTAACAATAGATATCGAAAGAACCCATAAGAAACCAAATAATAAACCATATGTGCAATTGTATACAAGTGAAAGAACTTAAATCCTCAGCTTAAAAAATTATGATACTTCTCTTTTATTGTTTTCCTTCCTTTTCCCCTGTGTAACTAACACATCACAATTTGCCAAGGGAAGCTTGGCACAATACTAGACCTCGAAACTTTAGGTTCGAGTAGCAAAACGACCCTTGCAAAAACTAGAAGATACGGCAGTATATCGTAGACCCTAAGGTGGATCCATCCCTTCATCAGACCTTCGGATCTAAGCACAGCAGGACCGGTATCTGACTCTTCTTTGAACATCTGGATAACTAGAGTTTCGTGCAACAAGCTGCCCTTGTCTAATTTATGAGTTCTGAACCAACTTGCGCGCAAAATCACGCAATTCTAAAAAGTGGCGACTGATTATAAGTACAAACTAAAATCATTTTAATTTAACTACTTGAATAAATTCAATCAAAATGATAGGACAATCCTATCATCTGAAATCTTGAAAAAGTGAGCAAATCAACACAAAAACTCATATACCCAGATCAAAAAAACAACAAACAAATAACCCCAAAAAGTAAAAATAAATAAATAAATAAAAATTACTAACACAATCAAATACAAATTACAATTAAAAACAATTAAGCAATGATCTTTGCAAATGGGTACCTCAGTTTTGGACAAAGATTTTTGCTTTACATCAGCAGATTGCTTCGTTGAGCTCTCAACAACTCTTTTCTTGATGACAGATAATGAATCAGCCTTTGGCTTTGCAGCAGAAGATGATGGTGGCCCGACTTGATTGCCACTGCTAGATTTGGGCTTCATTAGATTAGATTTGTTGGTTACTGTGGCCATTTTTCCAACCCCTTGGCCAGATCACTAAACTGTTTTGCTTTCTCTAGTATGTGTTTTGTTTGTGTGTGTGTGTGTGTGTGAATTTTTACCAAGAAATGGATAGAAGTGAAGTACAGAACAAGAAATCTGGTAAAAACAGTAAAGGAAGGTGATTTGCTGGGTTTTAACTGTCTCTGTTGTGTTGTCAGACCAGAATTTTAACTGTTTCGACTAACGTCTTATGTTTGACGAAACAAAAAAGAAAAAGAAACAAAAAGAAAAAATTTGCAGACTGTGTCATGGTTCCTTTTTGGTCATGTCTTGTGGTGACTCTTATGAGTTCTTTTCCGAAACAAATAAATAGTTACATTACACCAAAAGAATTTTGATCATGACGTGACAACGGGATTAGTCACTTCCAGTAAAATAATATAACTCTCTTTAATTTTTCAGAGTTGTAACAAGTCTTCAATTTTCCAAATAATAATATATTTTTGACTTACATGGAAGGATTGTGAAACTTTCCCTCTCATTATATCTCCATACTTAGAGTTAGCAATACTTCAAAAGATTTGAAGTGTTTGAGAGACAAATGAAGAACAATGAGTTTGACGGACCGTTTCTTTATGCGATGGATGGGTATTTATAGGAGTCTTGGTCTTAGCCCAAGACTTACTACTTTCATGTTACATTAATAATTCTGACTTTTTGCTCTTAGAATTGTCTCATTCTGGAAGGGGAATAGTGATCACATGTGTGTATGACGTCATAGCTAAGCTCTTCGTATGGCCGGAGCATAGCCTTACACGTTCAGTTGTAGGATTGTTTGGGCTAAAGGATGAATGAAGCTTCACCGCGACTCTTCAACCAGTGGAAAAGGGAGCCTAGTATATGGCCGAAGCACGCTATGCTTAATTTGACCATGAGGCGTGTAAGAACAAAGGAAGGCCAAAACACCTTTGGCTTGGTTCGACCATGAGGTGAAAAGGCTGTAAAACATGGCCGAAGAACTACTACCCAAGTTTGGCCCTAAGAACATAACTGGTTCCTTTGGCACGTGGCTCGTCTTATTCGTAGAATATTTAACCTCCATCATATCATTTATGTAAAAGCATTGGCGGAGCTAGGGGGAACCAAGGCCCCCCAAGCTTCAATTGTATATGTGTGTGTAGATGTTGCATTTTTCTTACAAAGAGTTAAAAAAAATTATTCCCCTCCCCTCCCTCCCAAAAAAGAAAATTAATCTGCTTGTGTGATCTTGTGCCTAAGGCTTAACACAGTCATCAACATCAAGAAAATTGCATTTTATTGAATTAATTTTAACTTTTTGAACGATAATTTTATATAGAATTTTTTTTCCTTAATTTTTTATTTTGTTGTTAGTACCCAACATTTTAAAACATGATACCATTACAATGACTAAGAGCAATAATTTGTACCAAATATTTGATGTAAAAGAATTTGTTGGTTTATTTTAAGGCACGATAGCAACACAACAACTAAGAGTAATTTGTCCCAAATATTTGATGTAATTTTTTCTTTTAATTCTTTTTTTAGTTTGAAACTTTGAGTTCTTGACATGACTTTTTGTGGGTGCATTCGCTTTCCAAAATGGTATATAAGTGGTTAAATTTATGCAGTTAAAGTATAATTTTAGAAGATAAAGATTTAGGAATGCTTAATTACACGATCTTAGAGTTCTTATATAAAATAATTTACTTTGGATATACAAATTATTAATTAATGATAAATTTTTCTATTTAAAAAATCACTTTTAATGAAAAATACCTTTTTAATAAGTGTTTGGAGTAGTTTTTGAAAAGATAAAACTCTTTAAAAAATATTTTCTCCAAACATTATAAAAAGGTTTCTTTAAGAGATCCAAATGATTCCTTAGAACCTTTAACAAAATTTCAAGGTCGAACATGATATTAAGTGCCTTGATTTCTTATGTCAAAAAGTTGCTATTGTGTTAATGTAAGTACCATAATTGATTTTTCTATTTAGACAAGTCCAACTTTATTATGTGAATCACTTAACTTTCTGTTATATAATTTTACTTTTTTTTTACTAAATAATATTTTTCTAAAGTTCAGAATAATTAAGCTATTTTATATCATTGATTTACTTATTTAAGTTTCAGCCCTCCAACCTTAATTTCTTGCCCTGTCCCTGTGTAAAGGTCGTCTCGACTAGTAATTACAATATGTCCAAATTATACGCAGAATATAATGTTCTGACATTTCGATTATGTTTTTATGCATATAAGAAATGTTTGTAAAAAAATGAAAGAAGAAATCATACATTGACGAGAACATATGGAAGTGTTTACTTTTTAGAGCATATACAAATTCTAATAATTTAAGATTGTACAATTTCTTATTCAAATAGAGATGATTGGCTACTAGTTGGATACTGGGTAATACAGCTCCTCAGTCTCGCGAACCTTGGTAGCGACGGGTTATTCAATAATCTTCAACAATGCATGATCGATGAACTTGTATTATGTACATGTAAGTACACAAACAGAAGGTATACCATCAATAAATAGCATGCAGATCAATAAATAATTGTGAAAGAATAGCTGAAAGATCGAACAAACAAATATCGGACAAATAATTGTATGGTACTAAATAAACAGGCAAGTACATCTTATAAGGTGTACCTATAGTTGCAGAATATAATTTGCGTGCATCATTTGTTATACTTTTTTTTGGCCAAAAGAGAATTTTTATTAAACGACTAAAACATTACACAAAGAAAATAAGGCCAACCCTAGAAAGGGCAATGGTAAGGACCACCTATAACAATCAGAACCACTATCGCACGCAGTAGAACCACTATCGCACGCAATAGTGGTCAGAGAAGCAAGCGACTTACATGATCTCCATAGATGGCAACGGCAACCCATGCAAGGAGGTTGGGGGAGGGGGTGTATATCTATACTATATAATAAAGCAAAATAATATGCAATTATGTGCTGTTACATGACGTTCTAGAAAACAAGCTTTCCACTCCATGTTTAAAGACTCTTCTATCCCTATATTGATATTATTATTTCTATTATAGATCCTAATTTTCCTCATTCTCTTTTGGTTCAAAAACCTTATTTCACTTGGATGTGACGCTTGCCATATATATCTTTTATGTCACATTGCAAATCCTACATTATACTTTAAATTTTGATTATGCAGATTTCGATCAATTCCATTATAATGGAAAGTTCTTCAATTTTTCCATGTTTTTGTCGTTATTTAATACTATATCAACTATGGCCACCTCTATATCTACAATTACATTTTGCTACGCTTGATTTTGTTTATGTGCAGAGACTTTTAATGTTTTTATTTTTTATTGCTATTACACTTATAAATTTCTATCTAATCTTGCTATTTCATTACGGTAGCAATCTCCTTCTCTATTTTCTTTCGTATGCTACCTGGTGTGTCTACTTCTGGAAGCAAGTATGTGATAATTGCTCCGAATATTTGGAATGTTGATGTCTATGGAACATGTTATTAGTTTTTAAAAGATGTTATAGTTTCATGTAATCTAAACTCCTTCTTACAATTTTAGTTAGATATTGTCACTTTTTATATTGACTATACTTTAGTACGTTATAAGATTCCATTGAATTGTCTTGTTGCCTTTTCTTATACTTATTGATATTTAAAATTCTTTTTTGGTTATTTGCTTATTTGTTACTAATACTGATATTGTTAAAAATTGTCCCGCGCATCGCATGGGTGTTATACTAGTATATATTATTTAAAAATAATAAATAGGTAATGTTTCCTTAAATGCTAATGTACTTAAGTCTCTATTTTATTTTACATTTAGGGCATCTTTGAAAAGCCACCTTTTAATTGAATTTAGGTATAATTGGGAGTAATTATACAATTAGGTGAATTTGTCCAACTAAGTAATTACTTGATCAGAAGTGAATTGAGTGTAATTGAACCTCTTCAATTACACGTTTCAATTCTCATGGGAGGAGGAGTGAACTGGTGTAATTAAATTGTGTAATTACTCTTAACAACTTTTTCTACTCTTTTGCTTTTTATATTTGACATGTTTCTCTAAAAAATAAATATTAATAATAAATAAATAAATTATAAAAATAAAAAAATTTAAATAAAATTAAAATAAAAAGTATTAAATAAATCAATCAAAAAATATATAAATATAAATAAATAACAAGTATAAATAAATAATATTTTTGATAAATAATATTTTAAATTTGAAAATATTAGTAATAGATTATTTTTATAATTCATATTTTTTAATTAGTCATTTTTTATAATAAATAATATTTTTATTTTAAATATTTTTAATAAATCACATCTTTAAATATTTGTTAGCATTAATATAAATTTAAAAATAAATATTTTTTAGAATTAAATTATTTAACTATGCAATTACCATTTGTGTTACCAAACATGTCATAGGGGATTAAGGTGTAATTACGCTGTGGTAGCCAAACACGTCATGTGATTGAAATTATTGTGTAATTATTAGGCAGTGTAATTACTGTCTTAATAATTACATCACCTAGTAATTACACTGTGATGTCCAAATAGACCCTTAGATTAATTATATCATTTCTTATCTTCTGTAACCTTATAAATTTTATTTTCAAAACTTGTCCAATTTCAATTTACTTATTACTTAATTTTTTAGCAATATGCAATAGTTGAATAATTGACTTAATTTTTATTAATAATTATTTTTAATAGATTTTATTTTCTAGGATTTGTTATACTTTCAACAAATATACTTTATTATTTTAAAATATATTTCCTAGTGTTTACTATTCAATTTTTATATTTTTTTTTGTTTTCTAAACTATTTTGTACAATTTAAAGAAAAACTATCTCACACATTGGACATGTGTAAATCTAGTTAACTAAAATAACAAAGTGAAAAAGAAGTAATTATTTTACTCCTTTCTTATAATACCTTAAACTTGCCTGATTTGATATGTTTCTTGAATTTCAACCATAGAACTTGAAACTTGAGCTGCTACCAATGAACAAATAATTTGTGTGATATAGAACACGAGATGGCGTTGCATAAAATTTTGTAAACAAAATACAAAATGACAGAACTTCTAGCATCTCTGATTGGTCGGCTAATGTCATTAACGTGCACAACTTTTTCATCTTCTACATTTTCAATCTATCATTCAATTTAAAATTTTTCTTCTTTCTTGTATTCCTATTTGCATCTATAAAAAAAACGAAATAATGTTATAAAATATAACATATTAATTGTATAAGCATAGCGTAACTAAAATAATAGTGGTAGATAAATAATATTAGTTAAACAATAGAATAGTTCACTATCAGTGTTAACTGGAATTGAATACTCAATATTGTAAAGCATATGAAAAATTAACAATTGAGAGGCACTAGATACTTCCTTAAAAGTTTTCTGACAAATTTCTTAGACTACATGATTTTTTCTTTTTTTCCTGTTCTAAACCTGCTACAAAACCTTTCAAGACTAAAAGGCTTTTGAGCAAAGAAATCTCCTTTAATTCTTGTTAGATGCATGTTATAATCGACCATAAACCTCCTTCGAATTAAAAAAAAAAAAAAAAAAAGAATTCTCCTTAGGGATGTGCTCTATCATGTAACAATCTGACATGTACAAGTATTTGAAACTCTTTAGTGCATCGAGCTGGGCTTGAATAGTTTCCAGATTGTGTCCTACTCTAAGGCACAGGATCATGGGCCTACCAAGCTTTTTGATAGAAGCTGGAATCTCAATCACTCCACAAATCTTTGTAGGCTGAGGAATTTCAAAAACCTTCAATTGTCGTAAGGCTTCTTGAATTTTGAAAATGGTCTCATTAACATTGAATAACATGTGTGGTGCAGCTTCTCCAATTGGGAAACTTCTCATAAGCCTTCACCAACTACACACGCTCGGAAAAAGCGAGAAAACTTCTCTATAATTGGACCAAATCATTTTGTTACACTTACAAGTGTAACTACGCTAAATCATTTTGTTACACTTGAAATTATAACTATATCAAATCATTTTGTTATACTTAGAAGTGTAACTATACTAAAAACTATAATAAATATTTTGTTACAGTTGGAAGTATAACAATACTAATAAATATTTTGTTACAGTTGGAAGTATAACAATACCAAAATATTTTCTTACCCTTGCTTTAAGCATAACAAATCTACGGGTATAAAATGTTGTAGTGCTTTTGCTATCTTTAAAGATCCAATTGTTTCGTGATCAGATTTATATCGAAGCTTTTGCTGGTTTTTGAAAACTTTCTTTTGTACATTTTCAGGAATAACATTGCGTTGTATTTTGAGCTTGGAATAGATCACTGGAATGAGGACAACTAAGTTTTGCTTATTTTTCCATGTTCCATTAATTCTACATTTTCACCAGTTTAACTTATTTCGGATTTTGAAGTATCTCAATTTGATTGTTCAAATTAATGATGTAATAATGAAGAGTTTAATTACTCTGAGAATGAGACTTAGAACTTTGTGTTTTCGGACTATCATTTATGTGCTCTAAAGTTTGCTGCCTTACTTAATACACTAATATATTCATTTGACTAAAAAAGATGAAGACGCGGTAGTTTTCTAATGGCGGTTTTTGTAGTGGCACATTTTTTTTTAAAAAAAAAATGCATGTAGGCGATTTTATGAGGACCATCACGTATACACTCACATTTTGTTTTTCCAAATAATAAAAAATGTATACAAGTGACAGTTTTCAAAAAATTGCTGCATATAGTGGCACAATTTAACTGGTTAGACATGAAAAATGCTTATAGGCAAAGGTTTAATAATTATCGATGTCTATAGTCGTACGTTGGTAATAATGGTAGTTCTTTTATATAAGTGAAAGTTTACATAATACATAAGTATAATGTTATGTAATATAACAAACGGATGAACTCTTAGATTGATTGAAAAATAGTATAACTATAAAGTTGAATAGTTTTAAGAGTTTTACAGTTTAAATCTTTGGTGAAACATGATGTTTGTTTTTTGTAATTTGGCATAAGGGGCAGATTTGTTGAAACATGATGTTTTTCTTTTTGTAGTTTTCAAATATTTTTATTGAAATTTGAATTGTTGCCTATGACCTCCCTAGAATAGGTGATAGTTGGGTGGGAGTGGTTGTGGTGGCAGCACATAATATCGCAGCTAGTGGCAAATTTAGAAATTTCTTTTTGTGCAGTCAATATAAAACTAAAAGGAATAAATTTAATTAGATCTATTAAAGAAACAAAACAAAAATTAACCATTTTCTTTGTAAGCAAAAAGCAATTTTTTGTGCCATTGAAGCCTAAAAGTCAGATGTGAAAATAAAACAAAAAATAACCATCTTCTTCAGAAGCAAAAAACAATTTTTCTACCAGTGAAGCCTAAAAGCTAGATGTGAAAAAGTTAAAAAAAAAAGAAGGAAAATCTGTGTTTTGTTCTTTTTTATTTTAATAAAATGGGGCTTGAAAATGGTTGTCCTTATCCAAAAAAATAGAATGAGTCTCCATTAGGAATTTCTCTATTTACTTTTCATAAAATAGACTAGTTTTTAGGAATTGAAATAAAGTTACTAATAATATGAATTACTATATATTTTTAAATCAAATATGCTATTTTTTAGGAAAAGATAAGAGTTTGATACATAAGTTATTAGAATTTGTGAACTAGATATCTTTTTTATTCTTAACAATTTAAAATATTAAAAACAAAGAGGGTTCAATTAAACAAATTTAAGAGATCAATTTAATAATAGCCATATCTAAACAATAGAATTTGAAAACAAAGAGGGGTCACTTGACCCCCATCTTCTATGCTACATCCACCAATGATTGCCACCTATGCTTTATAAGTGGTACTTCAAAATCGCTGCTAACGGCCAAAACAATACCACCTATTTCCTAATCTTTTATAGCGTATTAAGTGCCTCAAAAGTTTAAGCGACACAACAATCACGCTCTCGAGATTCATACGTTGTTGAAGAATTTTGAGCATCACATGAAAGCAAAAAAAAAAAAAAGATGGTATTGGGAAAAAATATGCAAACATGAAGAATACGATAAAAAAACGGACACAGGAGAATTACATGGTTCAGTCTTGAAGCTTACGTCCACGGAGCAGCAGAGAATAAATTCTATTATTGAACTCGAATATTACAAGGCTTACTTTGGTTTCTCTCATACTACACCCCTTGTGGGGTGTGGACCTAAGGCACCTAATACAATCTCCTACCCCCTATTTATAGTACACAAGTATCCTAATCCGTATTCTACAAGAATAAGAAAATAGTATACTACTAGGAAAAGGAAATAGTAGACAACAAGGAAAAGAGCACATATTAATTACGTAATACGGGTCACATTCAACAAATCTCCACCTTGGCACGTATTTGCTCCAATCAACACACCATCATCTCTACTGCCAACTGCCCCTAAAGCTCGATGCTCCATACCGCAAATAGCAACCAAGTCCAAGCAATGCTTAAATTTGCTGACTTGAACCACCTTAGTTATCATATCTGGTGGATTCTCATAAGTAGATATCTTCTACACTGATATGATTCCTTGTGATACAACATTTCTGATAAAGTGATATCTGATATCAATGTGTTTAGTCCTCTCATGATACATCTGATTCTTCGTCAGATGGATTGTACTTTGGCTATCACAAAAGACTGTACTTGTATCTTGCTGCAGTCCAAGATCATGAACCAGGCCTTGTAACCACATGGCCTCCTTCACAACTTCTACAATTGTCATGTACTCCGCCTCAGTAGTCGACAATGCCACAGTAGACTGTAATGTCGCTTTCCAACTGATAGCATATCAAGAGAGAGTAAACACGTAACCCGTCAGAGATCTTCTCTTATCAAGGTCACCCGCAAAGTCTGAATCATAATAACCCACCAACCTTGCGCAATCTCTAGCCATCTTGCTAAATAGCAAACTTACATTCGCAGTGCCACGCAAATATCTCATTATCTATTTCACTGCTTCCCAGTGTGCTTTCTCAAGTGATACCATATACCTGCTCACAACACTAACTGCATGTAAAATGTCAGGACGTGCACACCATAGCATACATCAAACTACTAACAGCACTCGAGTATGGAACATGAGACATATGCTCCACCTCCTCCTCGATTTTAGGTGACAAATCTACAGACAACTTGAAATAAGCAACAAGCAGCACACTCATAGACTTTGTTTTAAGCATCCCGAAAAGCTCCAGCACCTTCTCAATATAACTCTGCTGAGACAAGAATAGCTTCCCAGCGTTTCTATCTCTGTGACTCTCCATGCCAAGAATCTTCTTCCCTGCTCCAAGATCCTTCATCTCAAACTCATCACCCAGCTGCTTTTTTAATTCGTCGATGGCAGACATGCTTTTAGCAGCAATAAGCATATCATCGACATACAATAACAAGTACACAAACGAACCATTTGGAAGCTTCTTGAGATACACACAGCTGTCATGGCACTCCTTGTGTATCCAGCACCTACCATGAATGTGTCAAATCTCTTGTACCATTGCTGAGGTGATTGCTTCAACCCATACAAGGACTTTTTCAGTTTGTAAACATGGTTCTTCTTACCAGGAACTATATACCACTCCGGTTGACTCATGTAAATTTGCTCTTCAAGATTACTATGCAAAAATGATGTTTTCACATCTAGTTGCTCAAGCTCTAAGTCATGAAGAGCAACCAAGGCAAGTAAAACCCTGATGGAACTATGCTTCATAACCGGAGAGAACACTTCATTGAAGTCAACACCCTCCCTTTATGTATAGCTTTTTGTCACCAATTGCGCCTTGTACCGAGGACCCTCAACCCCTGGAGGACCTTCCTTTTTCTTGTAAACCCATTTGCAACTGACAACTCGCTGTCCTTTAGGCAATTCAACAAGCTCCTATGTTTGATTCTTCTGAAGAGACTCAATTTCCTCACTTATGGCACCCACCCACTAAGCAAAATCTTTCCCAGATGTGGCCTCTTTGTTTGAATTCAGCTCATGTCCTTCAATTGTTTCGGCAACAGTCAAAGCATAAGCAACAAGATCAGCGTATTCGTACCTTTAAGGCTCTCTAATCTGTCTCCTTTCTCGCCCAGTGGCAATGCTGTACTTCTATTGTTCAGGCACATTTTGATCATGTACCTCAGTTGGTTGAGTCGGCTGAATTTGACTGCTACTATTGCTAGATGGAACATTTGGAACATCAGCAAATACCTCCACCTGCTCTTTGACACTGTGGTCTAAACCAGTTACCTCTTTCTCCTTTTCTTGGTCTAATAAAGCAGACTCATTGAATGTCACATCCCTGCTGATGAGGAAACCTAGAGACTTTGGATCTGTGCACTACAACCTGTAACCTTTCCTCTTGGATGCATAGCCTAGGAATATGCATTTCTTTGCCCTCGGCTCTAACTTGCCATCCTTCACGTGAGCGTATGTAGGGCAACCGAACACCCTCAATTGAGAGTAGTCAGCAGACTTATCAGACCATAACTCAAAAGGAGTTTTCAATTCAATAGCTTTGGATGGAGACCTATTCACCAAGTAGCATGCTGTATTAATAGCTTCGCCCCAAAAATCTTGACTCAAGCCAGAATGAGAAAGCATACAACGAGCTCTCTCCACCAGAGTTTTATTTATGCGTTCTGCAACTCTATTCTGTTGTGGTGTCCCTACATATGTACAGTGTCTCACAATGCCATATTTCCTGCAGAACTGATCAAACTCTTTATTGCAGTATTCTAACCCATTGTCAGTCATAAGACACTTGATCTGTTTCTCGGTCTGCTTCTTAATCAATGTCTTCTACTCGACAAATGTTGGAAATGCATCATCTTTAGTTTTCAAGAAGTATACCTATACCATCCGAGAGTATGCATAAATGAAAGTGATGTAATACCTGGCACCTTTCTTGGAAGGAACTTTATTAGGACCCCAAAGATCAGAATGAATATAATCAAGTGTACCTTTGGTGTTCTCCTACCCCTTGCTGAACTTTACCCTGGTTTGTTTTCCAAAGACATAATGCTCGCAGAATTCAAACTTTCCAGTTCTTTGTCCACAAAGCAAATCCCTCTTGCTCAGCTCGGTCAGTCCCCTCTCGCTCATATGGCCCGACCTTTTATGCCATAAATGCGTAGTGTCATTATCACTCTCCTCGGATGTAACAGCTGCAACACCTGTAACTGTACTACCTTGAAGGACATATAGTTTCAAGAGCACAATTGCATCTTTGGTCACCTTTAAGACACCATTCTCACTTCGGAATTTGTATCCATGAGAATCCAAACGCCTAAGAGAAATCAAGTTTTTCTTCAGCTCCGGTACATACCAACATTCGAGAGATCTTGTAATACCATAAAACATCTTGATATTTATGATGCCCATTCCCTCCACCTTCAACAAAAGATTATTGTCTAGAAAGACTTTTCCTTCTGTTTTGGAATAAGAAGAGAACCAGTCACGCCTAGGACACATATGGAACGTTGCACCAGTATCAAGAATCCATTGATTATGCCACTGTGATGTACTCACAGTCAAAACTTCCCCAGTACTACTCGAGTTCTCCCCATCAATATCAGTACTCTCTACCACATTAGCTGAATTTTCCACCTTTTTCTTTCCCTTTTTCAGTTTTGGACATTCTTTCTTAATGTGACCCTTTTCACCACACTTGAAACAGCGTAGCTTCCTTGCTCTTGATTTTGATCTTGACTTGCTTTTCTTTCTACCCGAAGACCCCCCTCTATTCTCTAATCTCCCTCTACTCACTAAACCTTCCCCATGAACTTTTTCTCTATGTCCCAGAATATGTGTTTGAAGATCCTTCAATTTTAATGAAGTAATCGCATCTTCAAAGGTAATTTTATCCCTCCTGTACAACATAGTGTCCACAAAGTTCGTATATGAAGGCGGTAAGGAGCATAATACGATCATAGCTTGGTCTTCATCATCAATTTTAACACCCATATCCTTCAAAGCAATAAAACAAGAGGTAAACTCATCAAGGTGTTGCTTTAGTGACGTACCTTCTTTCATTCTAAGATGATACAATCGCTTCTTCAAGTAAAGGCGATTTGTGAGAAATTTAGATGCATACAGTTCCATTTAAGTATTCCAAGCCTCAATTATTGTCGTCTTCTCAACAATCTCCAGCAATACTTCATTTGTCACGGATATATGTATTGCACTCAAGGCTTTCGCTTCGAGTTCTTTTCTCGTTGCTGGTTCCGTCTTTTCCCGGATCACTTCTTCAATGACTTTCCAAAGTCCTTGCATTATCATAAATGCCTTGAATCTGATCCTCCATAGACTGAAACTCATTCTCCCGTCAAACTTCTTGATTCGAAACTTTCCACCTGCGGAAGACATTTTCATTTGCACAAAACTTGCACTTCGGGATAGAATTTGGCTCAACAGACCTAAAAAACGGATTCAGCACGTCGATAAACCTTAGGAACACCCCCGGTCAACTTTGCTCAACACCGGTCAAAGTCAACACCGTCCCTAAACACGTATTTCGGAGCAGAATCTTGAAAAACAGAGCTCAAAAACAAACTTAGCATGTTGAAAAAAGTGGGATAAGGCTCTGGTCAAACGCGGTCAACCCTTGGTTAATGGTCAACGGTCAAAGTCAACCCCGGTCAAACCTCGGTCAACTGGTCAACGCGATCAAACTGGTCAAACTGGCCAGAATTTTTTTTTTCCCCTTGGACTCAACACCAAGGCCCAAAGGAAATAAATATTTTTTTTCTTTGGTCTTAAAATAAAAGCCCAACCTAAAAATATTTTCCTTCTACCTTTTGATTCAACTAAGCCCAAACAAAAAAATTTCAAAGCCCAAGACCCAAAAGACCTAATCAAATCTGGACAAGGCCACTACCCAGGCCCGATCCAAATAAACCCAAAGACCCAAAGCCTACTAACCCTAAACCTGCTTTATAAACTTGAACCAATTTCCAAAAAAAAAAAAACCTGAATACCCAAAAAACTAATCTCAAGAGCACGCGAACTCTATCTTCTTTGCTTGTTCTTCAAACTCAAACACGAACCACTACCCGCCGACGTAAGCTTTCATTCCAGCCACTAACGCTCAACATAGACAGCACCGGAGCACTCCTCGCCGAACAAAGACCTTTGTTTGGTTAGACACCGTTTGGTTTTAAGAAATTTTGGTTTCACAGTGAGTTTTGATTTTTCCTTTTTCCCTCAAGTAGCGGATTAATACCTAAGCTCTGATACCAATTTGTTGGGGAAAAACATGCAAACACGAAGAATACGAGAAAAAAACAGACACAGGAGAATTACATGATTCGGCCTTGAAGCTTATGTCCACGAGGCAGCAGAGAATAAATTCTATTATTGAACTCAAATATTACAAGACTTACTCTGATTTCTCTCACACTACACCCCCCATAGGGTGTGGCCCTAAGACACCTAATACAATGTCCTAACCTCTATTTATAGTACACAAATATCCTAATCCATATCTACAAAGATAAAAAAACAGTATACTACTAGGAAAAGAAAATAATATACAACAAGGAAAAAATTACATATTAATTACGTAATATGGGCCACATTTAACAGATGACAAGTGAATGCATGTACACTATATGTACGTCATTCTTTTTTCTTATCTCTTATAGTAATTTGTAGAAGGAAATTGCAAACTTATAGGTTCTTGTAAAACTGTGGAATCTAATCTTCGTTTGCACATTATAGTGCTTTTCGAGAAATCCAATTGTTGCTTTAATCGAAATGTAAGAAGTCACTTGTCTTTTTGTTCTGCTCATCGACTCATCGTATGACAATTACAAGACAAAGATCCTTTGCATTATTGGCATAGAAGAGAACAAAAGTATTGTACTCGAATTGTAGAAATCCAATTATGCTCTGGGTTACTTGCGCGGCGTTTTTCATAACACGCCTGTAGAAAAACCAAAATAGCTTAGTTTAGAAAGTCAATCAGTAGGGTATATTCCAATACAAGGTTGGCGTGCTTGAACTCTCTATACAACCAAAACATTTTTCTTTTCTACTTGTACGACAACGAATTCATATTAGATAATATTATATAAATTTATTCAAATAATAAATTTCGTGATACACCACATTCTTCAAATTAGTTAAGAGCTAGAGATGATATATGCGACTAAAAGGTATATAAATTCAAATTTAAAAGTTCAATCACAACAAGTTACTATTTAACTATTTCCTTATATTTGAACTTCTGACTACTTTTTTTTTTTTATAATTTATGACACGGTTAATCATCAGGTAAAAATAATAAAAAAAACTAACAATTTGAATCTATTGACCCAATTACTTGTGTTTTTAAATCATTAATCCATGTGTGTGATACGTGTCCAAATTATTAGATTTTCTATCTAAATATTAATGGTACCTGGAATTGCAAAAGTAAGAATTGATTTGCCGTGTTTTAAAGATGATATAATATTTCGTTGAGATATGTCCTATCATGTTCTCAAAAACGTTTTCTAAGACCAGCTATTTATAGGCTGATGCTCTTTTCAACTTCAACTAATAACATTTTGTAGCCTCTGAGGAAAGAGACATGGCTACTTGCAGTCAAGCATTGCAAGTGAGTTGCTCTATCCAAAGAGCTTCTGTCTCACGCAAACTTGATCAATTCAAAGCCTCATTCTCATCTTCTATCAAGGTAATCTCTCTCTTTGTTGATCATATGGATATAGATTAAGGTCTTGTATGAAATATACTGGAAAGCATAATATTGAATGATCTCAATTTGCTTTCAGCCATTGCTGACAGAGTTGCAGCACATTCCCATTGCAGTGGATGTTCCCAAAGCTATTGTGGAGACTTCAGTGAGATTGTTGGATGCCTTTGTTGATTCAATGTTTGTGTTTGTTGATCAGCCACTGCTTCCATCTCAGGTGTTGTTTAAGCAGCAAGATAATGCATATTCAGTACCAATATATTCTCTTTTTTCCCTTTAAATTTAAAGTAGAAGTGTGATGAGTTATGGGGTGCTAATTGTTTTTACATGGATTTCAAGTAGAGTAATTTTGCACCGGTAGAAGAGACTGGAGAGGCTGTTCGTGTCACTGAGATTGAAGGATGCATCCCGGAAGACTTTCCAGAGGGTGTTTACATAAGAAACGGTGTGCTAACCCCCTGTGATTTATCTATAGCGCGTGAAACCCCCTTATTTTAGAAACCCCTCATAACCTCCTTGGTCTTTTTTTTTTTTTTTTTTGAGGCAAATCGCATTAAGAATGGGGGACGTAATGTAATGTCTTAGAAAATAGAGGGGGATTGTGGGGGAGTTTTGATAATAGGAGTATTTGACGCACTTTAAGCAAACCACAGGGAATTGAATCTGTTTCTTCATTTCATAGTGTGAACAAATACCAAGAGAGTTTTTAATTTTCCTGTGTAATATTCAACAATTTGAGATTTTGTTCAGATAACTCTATACGCAGCATGCTTGAATTTTGACTGGATAGCCTTGTAAATAGCAAAGTAAACTATGAAGTGTTTAAAAAAAAAAAAAATGCTTTGCCGTAACTGGCTTGGAATTTTGTTGTTGCGCTTGCAGGCCCGAACCCTCTGTTTGGAGGACTCAAGTCGACAGAATCCGTATTTGGAAGATCAAGCCATACCTGGATAGAAGGAGAAGGAATGCTACATGCTTTGTATTTTGGAAAAGACAGAAGCGGCAGCTGGATGACAACCTATAACAACAGACATGTCCAGACAGACACATACAAACTGGAAAAACAAAGGAATAGACCAGCATTCCTTCCAGCTATTGGAGGGGATTCACTAGCTGTTTTATTGGCTTATCCGCTTAATTTGGTACCTGAAATTGGCTTATCTGCTAAAACTTGGAGGCTTCTTGTCTGTATAACATGAGGGCTTCTTTTAAGGGAAAGACTTCATTAAATAGATATTTGGGGATTCACTTTCAGGGAATGTCATAAAATTTTTTAAAAGAATTTTTTATATGAAATAGCCAAAATGATATAGTGAATTATGATGCAGCAGATACAAATAACACTCTTTTGTTACTAATGAATTTCTTAATCTCCATTGTTGTGCAAATTGCAACCTGTACTGCCTCTGAATACAACACCACAAGACAATAGAATAAATTTGGATCTAGACATAATTATGGCACAATTAGGACCGAGCAGGGTCAGGAAGAGAAGTTCTGATGAGACTACAGATGTATTCATTGGTGCAAGAAACAGTAATATGCACATACCATAGTTAGTGTTTGAAGTAACAAGATTCTCGTAATATAAAGCAATGAGTTATCCTGATAAATCCAATGCATATCTGATGATAGCATCTAGCCATGTTAACAACCTTCCTGTTTGTACTTTTTTTTTTCCCCAACAATGCTTTTGATGACTAGAAGGGAGAATGATAATTGTCAGAGAATTGGTTATTTATTCTAATAGACATGGTTGTCTAACTATCTCACATGGTTCTGCTACTGATTGGTTTTCAGCTGAGATTTGGTGAGGTGAACAAATATTTGAGCAATACCAATGTTTTTGAGCATTCAGGAAAGTTGTACTCAATTGCTGAGAATCATATGCCCCAAGAGGTTGACATCCTCACACTAAAAACTTTAGGGAGCTGGGATGTCAATGGGGCTTGGGATCGGCCGTTCACTAGCCACCCTAAGGTATTAAATTCAAAGAGCCTGTAAAATAGTTATCCGACGTCATATTTCCAGCTTCCCCTTTAGGCCCCTGTGTTAACTTTTTAGTGACACAGAAAGATCCAAATACTGGAGAGCTTGTCATAATGGGAGTTGATGCCAAGAAACCTTATACGGTTTTAGGGGTGGTCTCAGGTATGCTTTTTTGTTTCAAGTCATATTTGGAACTAAAATTAACTAAAATATGAGCCTCATGATGCAGATTCTGTTAATACGCTAATGATTTACTTTTTCATTTACTTCCCTTTTTGGAGATCAAATCATAAATACTAATTATATCTTTCAGCTGATGGGAAGAAATTAGTTCATAAAGTGGATCTCAAATTCTCCAGGTGCACCCTTTGCCATGAAGTAGGCATTTCACAGAGGTGTACACACCAGTAAAATCTTCTGTGCTTGTCTGATGCTTCTACAACATGATCTTTGAAACAAAAGAATCAAGATTAACTTAATGTTTGCATTAATTTGCAGTTATAATGTGATCCTGGATTTTCCACTAACCATAGATATTAAACGACTCATCAGAGGAGGCCCGTGAGTATATTTGAAATTTTTTGTTTATATTTCAAACGGATTTAGTCCATTTGATACTTTGGCCATTATGGTCCATTATTTGAGACGTAGGCAATTGTATGTAGACTAATCAAGTATAACGAGAAAGAATATGCAAGGATAGGAGTTATGCCCCGCTATGGTGATGCAGATTCTGTTCGCTGGTTTGAGGTTGAACCGAGTAGTGTGTTTCACATTTTCAATTGTTTCGAGGAGGAGGATGAGGTAATATAATGCTTTTGCACTTTTCTTGCTTCTTTCAAGAGTTTAAATTCTCAGAAGGAAAAAGCACTTAGAATTCACAGTATGAATTATATGTTCTGGGAAAATGCAGGTTGTGGTGATGGGATGTAGAGCTCGAGGATCAATTATACCAGGGCCTGACTTTGAGTTGGACAAGTTTGAGTGGTTTTCTGAAGGACTAAAACACATAAATTCTGTTGAAGAGAACAGTGAAAATTCACAGGGCGCATTATTCTTTGCTCGTGTTTGTGAATGGAGATTGAATATGCAGACTGGTGAGGTGAAGCAGAGGGATCTCACTGGAAATGAGTTCTCCATGGATTTTCCTATGATCAATCAGAATTTCACTGGCATTGAAAACAAATATGGTTACACACAGGTTGTTGATTCATTTGCTAGCTCCACAGCAGGTAGCAACGAATTCATTGTTTGTTTTATCAGATTCTCTCTGTCACTGTCAGAAGTTGTTAAAATTACTTCCCCAAATTTGTTGACAGGCATGGCTAAGTATGGAGGGCTAGCAAAACTTCATTTTCAAGATAGACACCTTGGATCACCTTTGGTAAAATGCATTATAATCTTCTGCATTTCCTAGTTCTAACACAAGGGTCGTCATATTCTGAAAAATATAGTTATTAGCAATATAGTACATTGGCGCACCCTTGTCTAACACGAACATTTTCCATCACTAACGCTAGATTTTGGAATTGTCAACCAGGGAGGCAAGCGATCTTATTTGATAAAGGTCGAGTATCGTAAATTTCCAGACAACACATTTTGCTCAGGAGCTACTTTTGTCCCCAAACCTGGAAGCCTGGAAGAGGATGATGGTTGGATCATCACATTTGTACACAGTGAAGATACTGATATATCTCAAGTAAGTTGTATGTCACGTGCAGAGTTTATGATAACATTTCATATTTTATTCTCTAATTTGTATGCATGTGCAATTGCCTATTTTCTTTGCAGGTTTATATAGTTGATGCCAAGAAGTTTTCAAGTGACCCCATTGCCAAAATTACACTTCCAAGTAGAGTTCCATATGGTTTCCATGGAGCTTTCGTCTCAATAAACTCATAATCTTATCATAATCGAATGTTCATGCAGTACTATGTATAGAAAATGTCTGCTCGATTTTTGGCTTTCTTTTATTAGTGTTACGAGCGTGAAAATGCATTCCACAATGTCACATCAATAAATTGCTTTGCTTTGTGGATCTCCATGGAAGCTGCGCCGATTAAGGTAAAGACAAATCTACTTGTTGTCAAAAAAGTAGTCTAAAGAAAATAACTCAACAGTAGAACAAGTACAAAAATAATGTAGCAAAAACAGATAGTAACTTGAGGCGTGTTATGAACACTGTCCTTAAGGATATTTCGCCCAACTGAAAGCGTATTTCCCAGGATTCAACAAGCTCTTCTAGTTTTGAACTAGGTACAGGAACAGCAAAAGAAACTTGAAAGAAAAAATACCCAGTAATCTTTTGAACAGAGTACAGGAGAAGAATTTAACAGAGTACAAGAGAAGAATTTTGTTGTGTGCATTTAGCTTGGAATGGAGGGCTATTTATAGGCTTCAGGCTCAACAGAGTAGCTCGAAAAAGGTGCAGCGGAAAGTGAGAAATACCTGGTCTTCAACAGCTAAAGAGGAATTGCAGGTAGACTTTTAAGCACATGTTTTACTTGTTCAAAAAATGAAACACCAGGAGGAAAATTCGAACTATTCCGTTAAGGCTAAAAATAAACTTTCTTCTGAAAATCAAAAATAATAAATTTAAAAAGTGGCTTGGACCGGGTTTCACGTATATCTTGCGCGCAGGGGGGGCCAAATCCACCAATTTGAACTATCGGCCCAAATCTCATGCGCACGAGCCCAACCCCTTATCCTTTCTTTTACAAGCCGACTAGAGTGAAATCTAATATAAGGTGAGAAATGATTTATAACTTTTCCAATGTGGGAAGTATTATATTCCTTTTGAGGTACAAACAAAAACACCCAACAATCCCCCACATAACTCAAAAGGATTAGAAGAAAACAACTTTGCTGGGTTTATATCATTGAGTATAATGCGTCATATTTGGTGTCTTTTAGACTATGAACCAGACCTAGATAGAATAAGATATAACTTATAAAATAATTGGTGAAGCTTTTAGCTTCTATGAACCAAGAATTCTTATTATAAGTTAAGATTCTTATCTATCACATTATACCCCCACAATTTGCTGTTCATCGCCGTTTTGCGCTAATCGGCCATGCGCGTGCATGGTTATTCATGAGTGCTCTAGAAATTTTGCCATAAATTTCATAGGAGCGGCTCCACTCCACACTCATATAGGTTAATCCATCAAGTGTATTCTGCAATTAATACACCACCTATAAAGGATATGGATTTGATTAAAAGCATAGCTCAACCTCACTTTATTTGCAGTTTCACACTATTCACACCATAGGAGGGACAAAAATTTAATAGTGTTTAATATATCAACAAACGACTTGTTATTACCCATATGAACCTAATTCAAGGGATTGCCAATCACATAGGTTGGGTTACTATCATTGTTGATATTTCAAATAGGCAAAGATCCCATTCCTCGATGTTTCACTAATTAGTTTTCTTCCCAAAGGTTTAGTCGGAGGATCAGCCAAATTCATCTCGACTTCACATAATCTATGGAAATAATTCCATCTCTAAGCATGCTTTATTACATTATGTCTCAGGCGTATGTGTCTATTTTTCCCATTAAAGGTTTTGTTTTTCGCAATAGCTATTGCAGCTTGGCAATCACAATGCATAGACACAGAAGGTGTTGGTTTTATTCCCAACGGAATACTTGCCAAGAAATTTCTTAGCCACTCAGCTTCATTACCAGCCAACTCTAATGTCACAAACTCTGATTCCATAGTTGACCTTACAATTATGGTTTGTTTGGCTAATTTCCAAGATACTGCACCCCCACCAAGGGTGAACACATAGCCACTAGTGGATTTTGTCTCATCTGAATCAGAGATCCAGTTAGCATCATTGTATCTTTCTAACACAACGGGAAATCCACTATATTTAATACCATGGTTCATGGTACCTCTCAAAAATTTCAATACTTTTACTAATGCATTCCAATGATCATGATTTGGATTATGAGTATACCTACTCAATCTACACACAGCATAAGCTATATCAGGTCTAGTGAAATTCATTAAATGCATTAGACTCCCAATAATTTGAGCATATATATTTTGAGAGACAGCATCTCCTTTATTCTTTTTCAATTGGCTATTAGCATCATAAGGAGTGCTCACAGGTACCACATCAAAATTATTAAACTTTTTAAGAACTTTCTCCACATAATGTCCTTGATTTAATATTATACCATTATCATTTAAATGCGATTTTTATGCCTAAGATGACACTAGCCTCTCCCATGTCTTTCATATCAAAATTAGAAGACAAAAACCTTTTAGTTCTTTGTATTATATCAAGGCTAGAACCAAATATAAGCATGTCATCCACATAAAGGCATATAATCACACAATCACCATTATCAAGTTTTGCATAAACACATTTATCTACTTCAACAGATGAAAAACCATCACGCAACAAAACTTGATCAAATTTCTCATGCCACTGTTTAGGTGCTTGCTTTAGATCGTATAACGACTTTAGTAATTTACAAACTTTATTTTCTTTTCCAGCAACCGCACAACCTTCAGGTTGCTCCATGTAAATTTCTTCTTCTAAGTCACCATTTAAAAACGCAGTTTTAACATCCATTTGATGGATAAAAAGATAATGGATAGAAGCCAAAGCAATTAAAATTCGAATTGAGGAAATTCTAGTTACAGGAGCATATGTATCAAAATAATCAATATTTTGTTTTTGAGTAAAGCCTTTTGCAACAAGTCTAGCTTTATATCTATCAATAGAACCATCAGGATTTAATTTCCTTTTGAAAATCCATTTGCAACCAATAGGTTTACCTCCTAGAGGTAAATCCACTAATTTCCAAGTATTATTTCGTAATATTGAATCTATTTCAATTTTTATGGCTTCTTTCCAAAATGGTGCACTAGAAGAAGAAATTGCATCAGAAAAAGTTAGAGGATCATCCTCTACAAGAAAAGTATAAAAGTCGTTACCAAAAGAATTTTCTTTTCTTGGTCTCTTACTCCTTCTCAAATTGTCATTTTCAAAATCCTTTTGAATAACAGGTGTACAAGAAATATTATCAGTTTTCAAAGGAAAGATGTTCTCAAAGAATTCAACATTTTTTGTTTCAACAATAGTATTGCATTCAATCACATCACTTTTGATTACAAGAAATCTATAAGCAGCACTATTGTTAGCATATCCAATGAACACACAATCAGATGTTTTAGATCCTATCTTTTTTTTCTTAGGATCAGGTAATATAACCTTAGCAAGACACCCCCACACTTTCAAATATTTTAAATTGGGAGCATACCCTTTCCATAACTCATATGGCGTTATTCCAATTTTCTTATATGGTATTCTATTTTGTAAATGACATGCAGACAAAATAGCTTCACCCCAAAGATTATCAGGTGCATTAGAACTAACAAGGATGCAATTCATCATTTCTTTTAAGGTTCTATTTTTCCTTTCAGCTATGCCATTTGACTCAGGTGAGTAGGGAGGTGTGATCTCATGAATTATTCCTTCCTTTTCACAATATTCATTTAGCAACACATATTCACCACCTCTATCTGATCTAACTCTTTTAATCTTTTTATTTAATTGATTTTCTACTTCAGATTTATATGTCAGAAACATGTCAAAGGCTTCATGTTTATTTCTCAACAAATATACTTTTGTATATCTAGAAAAGTCATCTATAAAAGTCACATAATATCTTTTGCCTCCTCTAGTCATAGTTTGTTTTAAGTCTCCTAGATCAGTGTGAATTAGATTGAGTAACTCAGATTCTCTAAAGACAGTAGCACAAGATTTTTTAGTTTGTTTAGATTCAGCACATATTTCACATTTATTCATGCTAGAATAATTGATATTAGAAATAAGACCAATAGATTGCATTTTCTTAATATAAGACAAACTAACATGTCCTAATCTAGCATGCCACAAATCACAAGAATCAATCAAGTAAGCAGAAGAACCAACAATTTCATTCATTACTTGGGAGATATTGAGTACAAATAAACCATGATTACAATATCCCTTACCCACAAAAATATTATTTTTGGTCAACACGACCTTATCAGATTCAAAAGAAACATTCACTCCAACCTTTCCTAATAATCCCACAGATACCAAATTGGTTCGAATATTAGGAACATGCAACACCTCACTCAATGCCAAGAGTTTTACTGTAAATGAGTTTGAGAAGAACTTTTCCTTTCCCAAGAACTGGAGTAGTCCTTGAGTCACCAAGATAAATGATTCTTCTCCCTCATTTAGTTGGGTGTAAGACACAAAATCATTTTTATTGGCATAAATGTGCCTAGTAGCACCAGAGTCTACCACCCAATCTCTCACACTGGCCACAACATTTACTTGAGAAATGACCGCAGCAATAATATCATCTGCTTCAACCAAATTTGCATTTGGTTTAGCAGGATTGTCATTTCTTCCCTTTCTTTGTCTGCATTGAGGTGCGTGGTGTCCAGGTTTGCCACAAACATAACAGTGACCTTTTTTCTTTTTGAAGGTTTCATTATTAGTTTTGGGCTTGTAATCATTTTTCTTTTCGTACCTTTCATTTGGCTTTCCATGTGGCTTGTTGTCTTGCACGAGATTGGCTTTTATTGCAATCTACTTCCCTTTGGCAGTAATGGACTCCTTCCGATTGGTATCTTCTATGATGATGTGGGTCACCAAGTCAGCAAGGGATAGTTGCTTGTGTTTGTGCTTGAGATTTTGTTTGTAGTCATTCCAGGATTGAGGCAACTTTTCTATGAGGATACCAGCTACAAATTCTTCTGGCAGAATGATCTTCTCTGACTTGAGATCTTCTATCAATTTGTGGTATTCATTGATTTGGATCTTGATGTCTTTGTCTTCGGTCATTTGCCATTTGTAATAGTTACCAATGACAAACTTTTGTTTTCCAACGTCTTCAGCCGTGTACTTGGTTATTAAAGATTGCCATATTTCCTTTGCTTCCTTATAGGAACAGTAGACATCGAACAATTCATTAGAAAGAGTGCTAAGTATTGTATGTCTACATACCTTATTTGCATGAACCCAAAGCTCTAATTGTTTAGATGACGACTCATCAGGTTTTGGATCAGTAAGAGTATCAGCTACTCCATGCATGTCGAGGACAGTGTACACGCGCTCCTGCCATCTCTTGAAATTAGCTCCAGCAAATACTTCTATTTTTGAGATATCAGGAAATGGCTTAGCAAGGGGTTGTTGCAGTCATATTAGGGAAGACAGTGATTACAGGCTACACTTGTTCAATTTGTGTTTGTGAAGGAGCAGTAGTAATCAAAGGTGTAGACTCCATTATGTAGTAGAAAATATCCTTAAGATTGTTGTCAAAAAAGTAGTCTAAAGAAAATAAACTCAACAGTAGAACAAGTGCAAAAGTAATGTAGCAAAAACAGATAGTAGCTTGAGGCGTGTTATGAACACTGTCCTTAAGGATATTTCGCCCAACTGAAAGCGTATCTCCTAGGATTCAACAAGCTCTTCTAGTTTTGAACTAGGTACAGGAACAGCAAAAAAAACTTGAAAGAAAAAATACCCAGCAGTCTTTTGAACAGAGTACAAGAGAAGAATTTTGTTGTGTGCATTTAGCTTGGAATGGAGGGCTATTTATAGGCTTCAAGCTCAACAGAGTAGCTCGAAAAAGGTGCAGCGGAAAGTGAGAAATACCTGGTCTTCAACAGCTAAAGAGGAATTGCAGGTAGACTTTTAAGCACATGTTTTACTTGTTCAAAAAATGAAACACCAGGAGGAAAATTCAAACTATTCCGTTAAGGCTAAAAATAAACTTTCTTCTGAAAATCAAAAATAAAATGAAACACCAAGAGGAAAATTCGAACTATTCCGTTAAGGCTAAAAATAAACTTTCTTCTGAAAATAAAAAATAATAAATTTAAAAAGTGGCTTGGACTGGGCCTCACGTATATCTTGCGCGCAGGAGGGGGGCAAATCCACCAATTTGAACTATCGGCCCAAATCTCATGCGCGCGAGCCCAACCCCTTATCCTTTCTTTTACAAGTCCACTAGAGTGAAATCTAATATAAGGTGAGAAATGATTTATAACTTTTCCAATGTGGGAAGTATTGTATTCCTTTTGAGGTACAAACAAAAACACCCAACACTTGTGGATCTTGAGTTTTCTAGAATCTGATATTTAGTTAGTATCGTTAAATACATTATATAGTGTTGCCTATAATTCATGGTATATCTCAAGTACTTAACGCTCTTACAATAGCAAGCCAATGGGTGTACCCTGGATTATTAGTCTATCCACTCAGCTTGTTCATAGCACAAGCTATATCAAATCTTGTACAATTCATAATATACTTTAGACTCCATATAATGCAATATTACTCCAATTGAGGTACCCCTCCAATAATTTTACTTAGATGCATATTTATATTCAAAGGTTTCTTGCAATCCAGTTATCATTTTTATTGAATTTCTCAAGTATTTTTTCAATGTAATGAAGTTGGGACAAGACTAGACCACTGGACATCCTCGCGATTTTGATGTCTAAAATTATATCTGCGACACTCATGTCTTTCATTTCCAAGTTTCAGAAAAACATTTTCTTAATAGACACAATAGCTTCATTATCTCTTTTGATAATAACCATGTCGTTTATGTAAGGTTAAACAATGAAAAATTTTGACAATTAATTGCATTGATAATTAATTATGAAGGAAAATCATATGAGATGAATTGAAATTCGGTAAATTTTTGGAGACAACCTTGAATTATACAATGAATTTGAGATGTAAATCCTACTTACATTAGGATGCAACAATTGTGAATTGTCTATCATTTTATTATGGGAAATTTTTCCATCAATTGGATTGATATCAATTCAATTGAAATATTTGTAGTTTTCGAACAAAAATTCATTGGTCAAGAACAAAAATTTTTACCTATGAATTTTTGTTTAAAAACTAAATTTTTTTTAGGTAGACTAATATAGGCACCTATGAATTTTTGTTCGAAAACTATAATTTTTTTAATTAGACTAATATCAGTCCAACTGATAGAAGAGTTTCCCTGTTATCATAATTCATTAGAGATTTACAATCATTAATTTTGACTGCTCATAACATTGCGACATTATGAAAAGATTCCTTTTAGTCATTATAAGTTCAAGTTTTGTGATTGTAGCTGTTGAAAGGCAAGAAAATGTGACGTACTTCGTGATCACGGCAGCCAAAATTTGCTACTATTTAACTCTATATATATCATGATTCAGATGGAATTTGATCACTTATGATTCAGATGGAATTTGATCACTTTCCACCATTTAAAGCGTATTGCGGTCTCACTTACAACAATTGGGTGGGTAGGAAAAAACTTGCCACATTTAAAGTATTTCTACAGCATGTATTTCTTCAACATCCCCGACAATAATATCACAATCTTGACACTCTTTATGTTTTCTTTTTTAAATTTTTATCTAAGGTCTACCAAGGGCTATAATCACTACTAAAAATTAGTGAATTTGAGACGGAAAATTGACACAAAATTTCTAATAAGTTAATACATATTTGAGACAAGAATTTGAAATGGAAAATTTTCTGTTTCAAAATTTGAGACGAGGGTTTTTGGGACAAAAAGTTTCAGTCTAAAATCCAAAATTTGAGACGAGAATTTTTTAAGTTTGAACTTGAAATTTTTTGTCTTAGTTTTTGGGACAAAAAATTTCTATCTCAAATCCAAAATTCGATACGAGAATCTTTTAAGCTTGAACAAATTTTTTTCGTCCCAAATCCAAAATTTTTTTGTAATGAATAAATCTATTGCAACTTCTAAGAGTTGATCTCTGAACCTCTCTTCTATTTCTTTTGTCACTTAAAGTTTGGCAAGAACGTGCATCTATAACTTGTCCTGCTCATCTTACCCAACCGTTAATCATAAAGCTCTCCAATGTTGTCAATCTTTTTGAAATTAGGTTTAATATTCTTAAAAATTTTAAATTAGTCCGTTACATCTCACAAAATTATAAATTATTTGAATGAGTTTATGAAATATCAAACATTAATATTTAATATTTTTGGAACACTAAGGACTAATTTAAATTTAAATAAGTTTACAATTATTAAGAACAACTATGATTTTTTTAAAAAAAAATAATGAGGAATAAACAGTATTTTGGATATTTGACATAATTAACCGTTTTTCAAACCATAATATCACTTTTATAGCCAACACATAAAAACGTAAATAGAAAGCTTTTCACCACCATATTTCTAGATTAAATTTCAAATTAACTTACAAGCTCCTCGTGTGATCACCTCCCGTCCCCTTCAAGGTGTTTTCTTTTTCTTTATACTAGTAAATTAACGCCGTGCAAGACTCGGCTATATTGCCCAATATTATTATAATATATATTTAAATTATATAATAAATAATTATAAAAAAATTCAGTAATCTTGCAAGGAGTCAAATAAGTTATACTTATATTTACACATCTCGTTGTAAAAATTGAAATCGAGAAAGGTGTTAATTTTATGTCTTGCTATTTTGACAAATTTGAGATAAGATGTATTACAGGATGGGAAAAAAATTGAAAATATAATAAAAGGGAGTTGGGTGAATATGAGGGTGGGCATATATGCTTTTCTTTTCTTTTTTTTTTTTTAGATTTTACTTGATCAAATTGAATTAAAATTTCATATGTAAAATTTATATAAAAATGAAATTGAAAAATTGATTTTTTATTTTTATTTTTTTGTTCTCATAAGTAATTTAATATAATTTGAGATGATTTTACAATTATTTAAACTCAAATATCATTATTTTAATGAACTTAAACTTTTTATATTTAATTTTCTTCAACTTTTCATATCTTTTTATATTTAATCTCAATTACCACAATGGGATTGAGAAAAAAACAAAAACACATAAGAAAAAAGATAATGAAAAACTTGAAGACCAAAAACATGGGTATTTAAATTATGATTGAGTTTTATAATTTTTATTACCTAATTGGATAGTTTAATTTTGTTTTTGAAGTTTAAAATTCTAAACTAGAAAATTCAAAAACACAAATTAATTTTCACTGTTATATGAAAGCCAAATTCTGCTTTTAAACTTAGTTTAAATTACCACAATATGATTTAATAAACCTATGTATTTTTTTAATCTAGTCTAAATTAGCAAACCTGAAACCCAAATGTCCAAAAAAATTAAGTTTTGTGATTTTAAATGTTTAGCTTATTAGTTTTTAGCTCTAAAAATCAAATATTTCAACTTAACAATTCAATCAAATTCCCATGTCTAACCCCAATTGAATGATATTTTTTATAGTTTTTTTGACTTGGAATGGAAAAAAATAAAAATCTAAAAGCGAAAAGTGTTTAGTAGAAATAAAAAAGAGAGTGCACATTATTTTAATTGAGAAAGAAAGTGAAAAAAAAAGATAAAATAGATAAGATTATCTAATCGAAAAGTTTCTTTGATTTTAATAATAAAAATTTAAATATTTGAATTCAAAAATTCAAACTAATTCTTTTAACTCGATATAAGTTTTATGACTTTTAATACCCAATCATTTTTTTATCGCAAAACTCAAAATATTAAAAATTTAAACTAATATCTATCCCAGATAAAAGTTAAAATACGTGATTAAGGAAAAAAAATAAGAAAAGAAAGAAGAAATCATTTTTCTAGGGAAGGAAAAAAAAAAGGAGTGAATATAAAATTATAATTGTGTCATGATAAATATAAAAATTACAAACTAGCCATTACAAATATTTTACAAATTTTCATTAATAATCATGCCATTTTTTAAAATTTATTAAAACATTGCCACTTTTTTTAGTACTATTCATTCATGGGGAAGATCCATGAATGAATAGTGTTCAAAAAAATGAATCATTTTATATACGTATGTATATATATACATACACTCTGTTGTTATGACTGTAATAATGAAACCAATTGAGTTTCTAGAAAATCATGGAGTGTTTTTTTTTTTTTTGGTCAACAGAAGATTCATAAATCTGCTAACATCAATACTACAAACCAAATTCGCCTGATACTTGTCGAGTTAAGATCCTGTTTGAGTAGAAAAAACAAGGGGAGCAGGGATACTGGATACTCAGTTTGAAGATAAGCAATTCCTAATTCTTTTCTTGGCTACCCAATGACAACGCCAATTGACAGTCCTATATATGCAATGAAAATTAAACAAAGAATTTTAATCAGAAATTTTTCGGTTATCTCCCACAATCGGTCGCATTTTCCGCCACGGAGTGAAGATGTTATACTGCGATGCAGCTGCATGCATGCGCAAAGTAGCATAAATATTCACTCTAATGGCTTCCAAGATAAGAAAAGGGACGTCATCCCGAAAGGGGATATTTCAAAAAATATTAGAAACATAAATATTAGATTCTTTAAGCAAGGAAGTGGATGAAGCCCATCTGGCATTGTTTCTTTTTCAAATAAAAAATTTAGCCCTTTTTAATGAAAAAAATAACTTTTTTAGTAATATCTTTTGCAGAAGTTAAAAGTTTGAAATCTAAAAAAAATATCTATAATACTAATAAAATAAGAAGATCCAGCTCTATACACTTCCCGCCTAAAGGTCTTTTCGCCACGTATCAGTTTACTGTTTTATTCGGCAATACAATACTTATTATATGTTTTGCATTGTGTTTAAAATAAAATAAAATAAAAATTGAGGCATGGCGGCTGCCACCATGCGCTGCCACCCTTAGTCCATGGAAATTTTTTGTTTTTATCCTGATTTTGAAAATTTATGGTAAAATTATCCTATTTTTGAAAAAATTTTCATAAATGTCCTTTTTACCGTCTGACATATTGTCAACAAGAATCTCAAAGAACAGTAAATGACTTACCGAAACAGTAAGCCAATTACTGAAAGTTTTGCTTTGAACAGTAAGTCATCTATCGAAAGCTGCTGTTACTGCGAAAGATGGAACGGTAAGTGACCAACCAAAACGGTGGTGACCTACCAAAAGCTAACGTAGTTTTTCGGTATGTCACCTACCGTTTTGGTATGTGGCCCACCAACACGGTGTTTCGCTTACCGATCTGAAATAGCTTAAACCCCTATATAATCCCCCGCCTACTTCATAGTGATGTCAATGGGGCGGGGTTCACAAACCCTTATTCCGCACCTGGTATTTTTCTACTTGCCCCTATCCCGCCCTTATACGTGTACCGGAGTTTTCTCCGGACTACCATCTCGGCCCCTAACGGTGTTTTTTACACCACGCCCCTACCTACGGGGCACCTGTCAACAAAAGTCAAAGGGGTGGTAGCATCGGGACAAAACACCTACTTGTTAAACTCCTACCTGTCAAGTGAAATCCCTACTTTTTAATTAGATAAAAATAAATAAAAAATAACATAAATCATGCACCAGACCTTAACACATCAAATTCAAACTCTAATACTTAAAATTTAACATAATTTTACAATAATAACATATTAAATCCAAACTTATTTCAAATCATAATTATTAAACATAACATATAGTATACATACATACATATATATATATGTCTGTATATGTATATATATATATATATATATATCGGTGCAGGGCGGGGCGGGATCACCCAACCCCAACCCTGCCCCGCCCCGGCACCGTTGCACAAAGAAAAAACCCCGCCCCTACCCCGCCGGTGCCCTTACGAGGCGGGGCGGGCCGAGATACCATTGACATCCCTACTCCTTCATTCTTGAAAGGCCTAAAATCCATCCAATTCTCTTCTACCAACACGATGTTTCACTTACCGATCCGAAATGGCTTAAACCCCTATATAATTCCCCCATTCCTTCATTCTCAAAAGGCCCAAAATCTCTCCAATTCTCTTTTACACGTACATACTCCAATACAATTTTCCAATGTTTTTAACTAGTCAAAAAATATGAATACAGTTACTATTCTTTTATATTACAGCAGGCAAAAAATTCCGATGTAGGGTTTGATATCGCGATGACTGTGGAAAATTTTGCCACACTAAATATGTCATTACATGGAACATTTGACATAGAAGGGCCATCTCATGGCGTGAGGCTGGACTTGAACATGGACACATTTCAGTTTGAACCCAACGAAGAAGATGAGAATGTCTTTGAACGAGAATGATGCCTGGTATGCTGATGATGATGTCTTGGATTGGAATTCAAACCCTGGGAATGTAACTGCTAAAAGTGAGGGGTCATCTAGTGGTGCGAGATCTAGTGGTGGTACGGTACCGATGTCTCGGGTATTTGAAACTACAAAGTTCCATATTGTTAGTCAAGAATATTATATGGGTAGCATGGATAAGCACAAAACGCACTTATTTTGGGACAAAAATAAGAAGGAATTGGCCAAAGGAATGATTTTCCCTTCTAAGAAAGACGTAATTTGGGTCATTCAGATGTACTCGAGAAAGGTACAATGTGAATACAAAGTCAGGAAGTCTGAATCAGATTTAAGACTTGTTTGTTGCATTAGTGCTTCAAACCCTAGAAATCTATGTAGGTGGGAATTATGGGCAATTCGAAAATACACGCACTGCCAGTTTGAAATAACAAAGTATTAGGGCGTGCATAATTGCTTTGGTGATAAAAGAAGGGCCGACCATAAAATGTTACCGCTGCGTTAGTCGAATATTCGGTTATGCATTTCGTAAAAGATAAGCCTAATTTTGATGTGGGTTTTGTACGAGTGCACCTTAAGGACACCTTTCATGTGGATATTTCATACGGGAAGGCATGACGTGGCCAAAATAAGGCCATCGAAATGGTGTATGGCCATTGGGGCGAGTCGTACCAATTACTTCCACAGTTTTTTAGAGCTGTCAAGGGAACAAATCCGGGGACAGTTGTAACATACAAGTTCTTCTAAGGGTCGATGTAAAGAAACAAAATTTTCGATTATGTGTTTTGGGCATTTGCACCGTGCATTACAGCGTGGAAGCATTGTCATCCAGTGCTCTCTTTTGATGGTACCCATCTGCTTGGTCAATATAACGGGCATCTTCTAACAGCATTAACAGCTGATGCGAATGGACAGATCTTACAGCTAGCTTTTGCAATTATCGATGCAGAGACAACTAATAGCTAGCCATGGTTCCTTCAACACGTCTGGATACATTTTCTTCAGGATATGGATAAGATTTGTAGTATTTAATGGACATGCAGGAATTTTTACTGCCGTGGATCATATCTCATCTGATGGGCAATTATGGGTGAAGCGTCGAATATGCTTGAGGTACCTTAAAAGCAATGTCACGAAATAGTTCTAGAACCAGTATATAAAGGACTGATACTGGAGAGCTGACAAGGAAAATCAATTCTGCAAACATGTAAAAGTACTATAGAAAATTTTACAAGTTGACCCAACACCAAGAGGAGCTAGTAAACGGGCATATGACTATCTCACAAACATAAACCAAGAGATGTGGACGTTGTGTGTTGTTGGAGGTTATTGGTGGGGTATGCTGACGACGAACACTGTGGAGTGTTTCAATGGTGTTTTTGTTGAAGCGAGGTATTTGCCCATCGTAGCGGCACGCTTTACGAAGTATGCCGAATACTTCTACAATCTGTCTATACATGCGAAGCACTTAGCAGGACAAGAATTTGTCATCCCAATTAGAGTGAGAGAATCGTTTGACAAGTGGGAGACAAAGGTAGGTACAACATAGGTAGGTCGGTTGCCCAAATTGTACACTGATAGACATCCTATACAAGTGGTTAGATTTTATGAGAAGACATGTACTTGCGGTAAGTGGACAGCTTATCATTTGTCATGTTTGCATGCCCAGGCATTAGCACGCTATTTGAATGTAATATCATTAAACCTGTTCCCGATTGAATATAAGGTTAAAGCATGCAAGGCTACATATTCCATCCCATTTCAACCATTAAAACACATTGATTATTGGCCAAAGGCACTTGTATGGCAGTTGCAACCTAATCCAGGACAGTTGCGACAGAGAAAGAGAGAACCCGCAGGAGGTAGACGCATCCCTAATAAGATGGATCATTCAAACCAAGTTGCTTAACAAAGGTGTTCAAATTGCAGTCAACAAGGTCACAATGTCGCCAGGTGCCCCCAAAATCAAACAAACATCACACCATAACAGTTGTGATAAAGTTTGGATCCTTGTTATAATGTTTGATATATATGTAGCATAGTTATTGCATATGTGTAATGTTTAATATATTGAATTGCTGTAATGTTTAATGTATTAAATTGCTGTAATGTTTGATGTATCCAACTGCTATAATGTTGATGCATTAGCAGTTATGAATTTTCTTATGTGTTTAATGTTAAACTTATTTGATAGCCTATTCCTTATATATAAAAAAAGTTTAGCTTCATTAAAGTGAACTAAGTTCTCCTAATGTAATGCAATCTAATGATAAACGTAAAGAAGTAATGAGGGCGTGGCCAATATGTCGTCATGGCACATCTGCTTCCACGAGTGCTGCATCTGGGTTACCACATAATCCATCTCCGGCCTGAAATGCTCCTGCGCCAACGTACCCTGGGTGTACTGATAGGATGAGTGACACAAATGGTATACGCATGTCCCGTCATTGCAGCCTACACAACATATATAGTCAAAAGTTAGAATTCATATTACAAACCAAATAGATACACGAAGTATCTATAACCAATTTGTTAAACTTACCATGAAATGCTAGTCCTGTGTTATGCCCAGATAGCCCCCACGATGAGGAACCCAAGACGCATTGCCAATCCGAATGATGGAATGTCGTCGGTACCAATGCATGTACTGCTACAGATGCATTAGATCTGGCCTATTCTCGATGACACTGTTTATGGTAGCTGCTTATGCATTGCCCCATCACGTAGCCAACCGATCCAAGTCTGGTTGCTTTATCAACTTCTTCCCTTTCAAATGTTTCTGGGATACGAGTGGTTCAGGTGCATCTGGGATTGGTTGACGCACTCCAAGCTGTTGCATCACACGGTCAGGTCGATGCCATTCAACTATTCCGTCACATATTAGGGGTACCTTGGTCTTCCACCATTCTAACCCCTCTGTACAGGAATCTGATAACTTATTTTGATTTGTTCACAAGAATTTTTTTATGCATATCTATTTCTTTTTTTTTTTTTGTACCATGACTCCAAAATTTGAATATGATATTTAAGTAATATTTTAGAAGTTATTTTAATGTAAACAATTCAATAATAAAAAAATTAGATGATAATTGTCACATATCATTTTCCTATCAAGATTTTAAAGGATGTTTAATAAAGGCAAAATTTCAGTGGATTAGTAGCGAACTCTAGCTATTTATGATTTATAAGAATGTGGATACATAATGTTTCATTGAGATGCTTTTTAATACCAATGAAATTGATAATTATCCAATATTATATTGTGCATATTAATTTTTGTGGCACCTCTTCAATGTAACTAGAAAATAAAACTATAAAATGTTCTCTTATTATTATGTTTAATTTATATATTAAGGAACGATAGTCGTTTAAACTAATATACATTACTTGTAAACTTTAAATGATGTGTTTTTTAATATTTTGAATTTATCACCATTTCATGTATGAATTATGTTATATACGTTTGGATTACTTTTAAACTAATATTTCTTTTAAATTTTTAAATATTTCTAAATCCATGCTAATTCCTTTTCATTCTTCGAGTCTTAAAAACTGAATTAGAGTTGGAGATGAAATAAAAAGGGTAACTCATACCAATTGTCTCTTATTTTTGTCACATGTAACAATCATATCTTATATTCTTTTTTTTTGACAATCCTACCCTCTACTCAATATTTTTAGGCAATTCTACCACTATGAAGTCCAACACAAACCTTTATTGCTAAAAGTTTTACAATATAAGAACTAAAATCTTATAATTGAGTCAAACGGAGTTTAAAGGCGGCACATTTAGCTTTTAGGGTGTTATGATAATTGTTTAAGTAGTTGATAGTTATTTAGATAGCTCATAGCTATTTAATTAACTATTAACAAATAGCTGTTTAACTAATTGATTAAACAAAATGTATTTGGTTGGATTAGCTATTGGGTTAGCTAATGAGGGTTGTTTTAATAAAATTGTGGAAAAGATAATTGATTAAGGCCCTGTTCGGCAACCGTAGCATTTAAGATAGTGTTTATAAAAAGTTAATATTGTTAGCATTTTAGGATACCGTTTAGTATTTCTCTCTTTTATTTTTTTTAAGATACTACCTTTTCTCTAAGGTTACGATTGGTATGCAGGAATGACCTGGAATGAAATCGTCATTCCAACTTCTCAATTCCTTTCTTTTGTTTAGTGGAACTAATTAAAGTCGGTAACTCCATTCCCATGGAATGACTTTTCTAGGAAAAAGTAGGAAAACCCATTCTTTAGTGAAACCCAATGGATGAGTATTTCAACTTAAGTTGGAATCATAAAAAATAAAAGAAAATCAAAAAAATAATTTATTATTCTCTATTAAATCTTCAATTGTTATTAAACAAATAAAAAATTAAAATTAAAAATTTAAATTTAAAATTTAAAAATAAAAAAGTAAAAAGTTAAAAAATTAAAATAACACATGTTTTTTTTTTCATTTTTAACTCTTTTTCACCCAAAAAATAGGTGTAATTTTATGGGATGAATAACTTCTCTCCCAATTATGTTAGAAAAATAAATAAATTGAAATATGGTCATAAAATAAAAAAATTGATTGAACAAATAATGCTATGTTTTATCGTCGATCAAAAGACATAATTGTCATGTATAAGTCTAAATTTATGCCAAATTAAAGAATAAATGCATTTTGGTTAATTGAATTGATTTTTATTCTGTTTTAATTTTGTTTTGAAATAATTTTATCGAATATATCAAATAAGATATTTATTTCATTCTAACTTTTTTATAGTTTTAACCAAACATAAGAAAAAGAAAAAGTATTCCATGGCCATTCTGCCTTGAATTTTTTTCTGTCTTGAATGATCATTTCTTTTCAAACCATTCAATTATACCAAACGGACCATAATATCCTTTTGGCAATTCTCTCCTTTATCCAATCTTTCTCTACATTTTTATATTTCATTTCACATATATAAATACAAATATATAAAATTTATTTTAAAATTTTATTCACATCAAAATATATTGAAAAAGTGTAGTTCTTATTTTATTCGTTTATTTATTATTTTTCTTTGAAAATATAAATTTTCAATCAATTAAAAATACATCTATAATTAAAAAATATTTGTTTATAACATTAATAAGATTCCAATATTTGCAATAGCCTACTACGTTAATTTCTTCGACAATGAAAATAATTACATGCTACATTAAAATAAAAATCTTTCATTAATTTATGCCAAAAATATAAAATTTTGCTTCATATTTAATTATTTAAGATATAATCTTTCTAATGTAACTTATAATATTGTAATTTATAATAATCAACTATGTTATAATATTATAATTTATAATAATCAACTACGTTATAATATTATAATTATTTATAATAATCTACTAAGTTATAATAATAATAATAAAGCAAACATGATTAATTTATGTCTAGAATCTTACTTTTATTTCATAGTCATTTTACTGAACAATGTTATTATGATTTGGAAAAAAGAAAAGAAAAAATTGATAAGGGGTATGTAAAAGAAAATGGGAAGCTTTAGCTTATTATAATAGTTATTTGTCTGATTAGTGTTTTAGTATTATTTTTTAATCACAGTCTTAATGCCTTATCCTATTTTTTTTTTCATGTCTTATATTTTTTTCTCTTTCTTACATTTTTTTTAATCATATACTTTATACTTCTTTTTCTACCTTATCCAAATATGTTTTTTTCTTTATTGTATGTCTTTTTCAAAGAAAAAGTACTTTTAGCCACCTTTTGTTCTCCATCTCATTAATGTATCAAAGACTTTGTCTTTAAAAAAAAAAACCTCTATATTGCCTCTTACACGAATGGATAAAAAATGGTTATGAAATATTTTTATTTGAATCTCTATCTAAACACCCATTTTTTTAAAAAATAATCACATATAAAATTTTATTGTAATAAAATAACTTTGTAACAATCATAAAATAAATAATTTGTTATAATTATATTACTTTATAAACTTAAATTACAATTCTAATATTATTATAATATAAAAGCATAATAATACATCATAGATATGATTGTTTGAATTTACTTCTATTTGACAAGCAATTTTAGAGGAAAGTTTATTAGGATTTTATGGAGTCAAATTTTGGAAGGATAAAAGGCAAATATTTAAAAAAAAAAGTGAAAAATAAATGTTAGCTAATATTTGACGAAAAAAGTGGGGGAGACAGTTGTCGGGTCGGGGGGGGGGGAGGGGGGAGAGGATAAAGTAGTGTGAGTTCAAGACAAATAAATAAGGAAAGATAAACAATTGCAATGATAAGAGAGAAAAAAAGTTGTAATGAGGAGAAAGAATGTTGTTATAACGATGAGAAAGAATGTAAATAAATAACTATTTTTAATTGAAATTTAGGGTAAAAAAGTTTTTTTATTTATTTCAAAAGCATTTTGACATTTTTGACTAACGTACTTTTTGACTGTTGAACATAATTTGTATGTAAAATTGTAGAATCTTGGTTTGCATGTCAATCGACATTTAGTGCTTTCCAGAAACTAGAACTTGTCTTTAAGTTCTGCGTGTCGTATGAGAATATCAAGACAAAAGATTCGTTGGATCATTGGCATACAGAAGACAACAAAAGTATTGTAGAAATTTAATATTAATTATACCGTGGATTAATTGCGTAGCCTTATTCGTAACATGCCCTTAGAAAAACCAAATTGCTTATTTTAAAAAGTCAACTAGTTAAAGAGAATCACTAATTAAAATCAGAGAAAGTGACAAAGGATTAATTTGCTTGAACTCTCAATCAGTAAGGAATATTCCATTACAGGGTTAATGTGCTTGAACTCGCGATACAACCAGAACATGTATTTTCCCATTTTTGCGCTAAGAATTTTATTTTAGATAAAATTATATAAGATTTATTTCGATAACAAAATTTGGTGATACATCACATTCACTATGTTAGTGAAGGGTTGGAGACCATATTCGTGATTGAAAGATATAGATTCTAATTTAAACCTTCAAAAGCGAAAAGTTATTAACTAACCACTCTATTTACATTATAGTTAATGTTTCGTTTTATTTATCATCTTTGATCTTTTTGAAATTAACTATCTTTTCTTTAAAGTAAGACAATCAGTCCTTTTTTTGAGATGTCATTAATTCCCAAATAAAAAAATTATCAAAAAACCGACAATTTAGACATGTCAAAAAAAAAAAATTGAGTATACAATTTTTTTTCCATTTTAAACTTACTTGACCCAGCCAACCATGTGTCTCCAAATTATTAATCCATGTATATGTGACACATGTTTAAATAGTTAATCCTTTTCATGATTTTTGCATAACACCTAATAACATCACAAATTGTAGCATCACAAATTACAAAAATAAAGAATTGATTTGTCATTTTCCCATAGTGATATATTTTTTTGTTGAGAGATGTCATGTAGCAGCTGAGGGATTTTTTTTTTCTTGATCCAATTTTTGATATTTCATGCAAAATTGACCCCATTTTGGATAGGATTCAAATATAACCCAATCTCGTTTCCAAAATGCGTCTGGCGCACTCAGGAAATATGGTATGCACTCCCAAAACGCATCCTAGCAAAGATAATTCAAAATAATTCAAAAAAATTTAAATTGGCCGTGTTCCCAAAACGCGGACCGCTCTCCCAAAACGTTGTTGCAAATGCAGCGCACTCCAGGAACGCGGTCCACGCTCTAGGAAAGAGGCCGCATTCCATAAATTAGCCAACCCAGGCTTTTCCTCTCCCATTCCCCATTTCATTTTCCAAAATTTTCCCCTACTCCCACTCAGATTTTCTTATTTATCAGCCTCACTTCTAATGATTTAGTCTCTATCTTGTAAGTTAATTATTTTATGTTATATTTTATAATTATATTTTATGTTTTAAGTTATATAATTTGTTGTTAGTTTGTTTAATTTTGTGTGGTAGTTTAAGGTAATTTTATTTTGAGTGATGATGTTGATTTGTTATTCTGTAATTTAATTATTGTTAGTTTAGGAAGTTATTAGTTTAAGAAGTTAGCAATTTAATAAATTAGGGATTTAAATTTTATAAGAAAGTTAAGTTAGTTAATTGTAGAAAATTTGGTATTTAGCAATTTAAAAAAATTAAGTTAGTTAGTAATTTGTAGTTTAGGGTTTATGATTTTTGTATTATTGTTATTATTATTATTATTGTTGTTGTTGTTGTTGTTGTTGTTATTGTTGTTATTATTATTATGTTTTAAGTTATATAATTTGTTATTAGATTGTTTATTATTAGTTGTTGAAAGGTGGATATTAAGAAAATTTGGTAATTTAATATTTTTATAATTTAATAATCTAGTAATTTATTAACTTAGGGATTTAAATTTTATAAGAAAGTTAAGTTAATTAATTGTAGAAATCTGTTGTTATTGCACTTGGGTAATAATAAATCTGTTGCAATGTAGCATCTCATGTAGGGTCACAATTGTAGAAGTTAACTCTGTCAATGGTTGGATACAAACCGAGCTTTCTAATTACACGAGAAACAAATTGATTATAAGTTGTATCAGGAAAAATTTTATTTTTCGTGGTATATTTGGACTCTTGTAATCAAGACCGTAATTGGTTATAATTTTTTGACCACCGCAGTATAAAAAAATAGTAATTTCGGTTGAATTTATTCTTTTACGTGCTTTAGAAACGTAAGAAAAGAAACTTAGAGTGAGGCTGTGGGATAGGTTGAGTGTTGAATGAGCCGTTGGAGGAAGTGGTTAGGGTTTATATAGGTAGAAAACGCAATTTGGGACTGAGACTTCTGAAATTTCGCGTGACATGAAATACCCAAGCATGACTGATGGTAGAGAATATATTCGATTCGCTGCAAACGCATTATCAGAATGAGCTGCTAAGAAGAAATTCTCTGCTTCACCGTCACATCAACCAGGGGCCAAGGAATTTCTGGAAAAGTTGGGAAAAACTGGGAACACATGCTGGGAACGCAGACCTCATTTTGGAGCGCAGCGGCGTTCTAGGAACGTGGTCTCATTCTGGGAACACGGCCCTCTCTCTCGGAATGCGGTCCATATTCTTGGAGCGTGCCAGACGTATTTTGAAAGCGAGATTGGGTTATATTTGAAACTCTATCCAAAATAGGGTCAATTTTGCATTGAATATTGTATCCAAAATTGGGTCAATTTTGCGTGAAATATCATGGGTTAAAAAAAAAAAATTTCCTAGCAGCTGAGTCCTATCATGTTCTCAAAAACGTTTTCTGGGACCAACTATTTATAGGTGCAACGTTTGTTTTCAGCTTCCAAGTTGTAACATTTTGTATACTCTTAAGAAAGAGATATGGCTACTTGGAGTCAAGTATTGCAAGTGACTTGCTCTATGCCAAGAGCTTCTGTCTCACGCAAACTTGATCAGTTCAAAGCCTCATTCTCATCTTCTATCAAGGTAATCTTTTCTCTGTATTCATCATATGAATAGTATCACTAGAAATTAGTGGCCTGATATGTATCAATTCTTAAATGAAATATGCTTGTAAAGCATGACTTTGAATAATCTCAATTTGCTTTCAGCCATTGCTGAGAGAGTTGCAGCAGACTCCCATCGCGGTGGATGTTCCCAAAGCTATCAGGGAGGCTTCAGTGAGATTGTTAGATGCATTTGTTGATTCAATGATTGTGTTTGTTGACCAGCCACTGCTTCCATCTCAGGTGTTCTTCAAGCAGAATGATAATGCATATTTAATGCCGATATATTCTTTTTTCCTTTAAATTACATGTGTGGTGATCCATAAGGTGTTAATTATTTTTACATGTATTCAAGTAGAGTAATTTTGCACCGGTAGAAGAGATTGGAGGAGTTGTTTATGTCACTGAGATTGAAGGATGGATCCCAGAAGACTTTCCAGAGGGTGTGTACATAAGAAACGGTGCGCTACTTGTTCTCAATTTTCATATCCGTAAAAATGATTGCACCCCCTGAGAATTTATTTACAATGCGTCAAACCCTTTTATTTCAAAATCCCCTCGTAACCTCCTCTATTTAAAAAAAAAAAATCAAATCACATTAAGGATTAGAGACGTCAAATATATTAGAAAATAAGGGGTAATTACGAGAGAGTTTTGATAATATATAGGAGTATGTGACGCACTTTAAACAAATTACAAAAAACTGTATCTATTTCACACATTTTCATGCTATGATGTACTATTTAGCTGCTAGAATTGTTTAATTTATTGAATATTATTATCTTCGTAAACATATTTCGTTACTTCTTATGAGATGAAAGCAAACTCATCGTTGGGAACAAAATATGAGATCTTAACTTTGTCGCCATGCGACAGGAATTCATCAACAAGTATAGCTACTTAGACACATAAATTGACTCACCAAGGATTTGAATTATATATTTATGATGAAGCTTAGAGTTCACCAGTGCTATTTTGATCGTCTGAGTCCTACAAAAAGGACGGTAAATGGAAGAACTTTTTTCTTCAGGATAAACTCCAACGTCCAAGCCAATAAAAGTTGGAACCTCCAGGGAGAAAAGATGATTTCAGAATTTTTTAATGAAAGTTAGTGAACAAATAGTTGTGAGGTAATGAATAAATACTCCGTGAACAAATAGTTGTGGGTAATGAACAAATAATCAGTGAACAAACAATTGTTAGATAGTGAACAAACATTTACTATTCGTGAACAGTAGCACGTAAACAGTAGTGCATAATGTTCAAGCGCATTCTGTTGCTAATTTGCTTGCTTTTTTTTTTTCTTTTTCTTTTTAATGCATAAGATAGCATAATACTTAATAAATAAACACTTTGTAAGGGATAATGATATAAGTCCCGCGCTAGTACCTTGTTTTTGTTTTGAGGGACTTCTTCCTTCTTCTTTCCTTTGGCCTATTCTAACACTAGGACTTTTTCTTCTCTTGCAAGGCTCGATGTAAGGAGTTAACGTCTTTGCCTCGTATAAATTCTTCTACTTCTACCATGAGAGCCGAAAATGACTTGGAACTTTTGCAAGAAATTTGCGCATGGAAATCGCTAGGTTGCAACCCTTGTGTATAGGCAATGATAACCAGTATTTCATTTGGATCTACTACTCCGAAGGTCGCATGACTCGCATCACTAAACCTCTCGGTGTATTCCCGAATGGTTTCTCCTAGTTTCTGATAGTATGACAACAATGTAGACCCGTCCTTCGAAATCATTTTATTGTTAGCGAAAAGATCAATGAACCTTTGAGCCAGTTTTTAGCCTTATTTTTTTAAATGTTTTTAAAATTAACCCAATTTTTAAGAGATTTGAAAAAATAAACTTTTTGAACTTTCGAAATTCGAATTCGAACTTTGATAGTTTGATTATGTTTTTTTGCCCCCATTCAAATAAATAATTGACATTTATAATTTCGAACTTTCAAAGTTTGGAAATTGAACTTTCAAAGTTTGAAAGTTGGCTTCTCAAAAAAGCCATGCCAACTTTCGAACTTTGAAAGTTTGATTTCGAAATCATAAATGTTAATTTTTTTTGAATGGGGGTAAAAAAATATTATCGGATTTTTAAAATTTGAATTCAAAATTTGAAAGTTTGAAAAGTTTATTTTTGTAATCTCCTTAAAAATTGGGTTAATTTTAAAAATATTTAAAAAACAAGGTTAAAAAAAAAATTAGCCACCTTTGAGCCAGGTCGTCGAAGCAAGGGATAGACTGGTTTGTAGCAGTTTGTACCACTGGAACACTATTCCCGTAAATGTTTGAGGGAAAGCCTGGCATTTCAAGGCATCCGTCAAATCATAAATCATTAACTTTGTTTCGAACAAGTTCACTTGATCTTCTGGGACAATCGTTCTGCCATACTTTCCCAGCTTCACAAGCAAGTACCTAGAAGTAGCTTTTCAACCAGTAACTCTAGGACACGAGGCATTGGCACCTATCTCTTATGCCTGAATTGTTTCCTTTCATGCCCGATCTTTCTCTCACCATTGCTGCTAGACCTATGGTTACTTCTTACATTGAGACTCCCTGTCCTATGACTGGGAGAATTTTTGGGTTGGGTGTTCCTCAGGGAAGATATGACCTCCTACTATCGGGGTTCATGAGGCATATGTTTGCTCTTTTTGTTGTAGTCTTATTTTAAGATGTTTATTTTATTAAAATAAAAGTACATCTTATAAAATTTAAGAAATTTTATCATACATTCTATAAAATTTTAAAATAAAATAATACTTTTGATCTTATAAGAAATAAGCAATCCTTCCTATCTTATTTTTTACAATTATAGAATGCATAGTACATATGATAAAATATCTTAAATTTTATAAGATATCTCAAAATTTCAATAGGATAAGTATCTTAAAATAAGATCATTCCAAACACACTAATTGTCGGAAATAGGGTTGACTTCCGTACAAGGTCGAGAATATAGGTTGCATGTGGGTGTAAGGTTGGCTTTGAGCATAAGGAAAGGGTGGGTATTACAAGCGTGGCCCTTGAATTGGGTAGCACCCCATCATATTTTGTAGATTAACACATAATTGCACCATCACAGTTGGGCCAAAGTAGTCCACTAGTGACGGCGCGTACGCAGCTTGTGTGTTAGTTTAATGCTAGTTATGCAGCTAATTGCTAGAACCTACACGACCATCAGCAGCCTCTTCATGTAGTTCCTAAGCCATTTGTTTTACTGGATAGCTATACTATGTTTTCAATGTTTCCCATAGATTGCACCAACTGATAAAGCCCAAAGTTCACCAGTGCTATGCCAATCGTCGGAGTCCTGCAAAGAACACAGATGACAGGGCTTTTTCCCTTGAGATAAACTCTGATGCCTAAGTCAGTAAGGGTTGAAAGTTTCACGGAGAAAAGACGAATTCCGGATTTTTTTTTACTCTTGATGACATGCTTGTACGTATTTATAAGGTTGCTTGAGTGATATAGCCAATGATAATCGTGGTTTGCTATTGGTCAACTTGCATCTACTCTACCGGTGAAAACAGACGAATGGTATACCTTGGTTAGGTCATAGGCCAGCTTGCACAAAACAGTGCACGTTAGGCCTAAGCTGTAGGTTGTGCCCCATCCTGATAGGGACCCCTGGCTCTCTTGACCTGAGAGTCCACCGGATGTCTGGTGGGTGTAGACGTGCTCTCCTTTTAGATCCACTACGGACCTGATTGACTCTCATCTAGGCGCTTGTTGGTTATGCGCCTAGCCTTGTGTGCTTCCTACCAATTTCAATGAAAAATGAGACTACCAATATCAATGCATTTAAAAAATTGAATCTAACTCTGAAAGCTCCAGTTAAGTCGTTCCGATGGTGATCATACTGCATCAAATTGGCTCCCACAATATGTCCAGCACCAAAAGAATTCTGATTTTCTTGTATAATGTTCAATAATTAGAGGTTTCATTTAGATAACTCCACAAGTAACATGTTTGAATTTTAACTAGATATCCTTGTACATGTCAAAATAAACTATATATAAAGTGTTTAAAGAAAATGCTTTATTGTAACTGGCTTGAAATTTTGTTGTTGCGCTTGCAGGCTCAAACCCCTTATTCGGAGGACTCAAGTCCACAGAATCTATATTTGGAAAATCAAGCCATATATGGGTAGAAGGAGAAGGAATGCTACATGCTTTATACTTCGAGAAAGACACGAGTGGTAGCTGGATGGCCTCCTACAACAACAGACATGTCCAAACAGGCACATACAAACTGGAAAAACAAAGAAAAAAACCAGCATTCCTTCCAGGTGCTGAAGGGGATTCACTAGCTGTTCTATTGGCTTATTTGCTAAATTTGGTATGTGAAGTTCTTAAGATGTACATCATTTTGGTGAAAGGTAGCATCTAGCTGTGTTAACAAACTTGTTGTTTGTTTGTTTTTCCAACAATTATTTTGAAAACTAGAAGGTAGAATGATAATTCAGAGAATTGGTTGTCTAACTATCTCATATTGTTCTGCTACTGATTGGTTTCAGCTGAGATTTGGTGAGGTGAACAAACATTTGAGCAATACCAATGTTTTTGAGCATTCAGGAAAGTTGTACTCAATTGCTGAGAATCATATGCCCCAAGAGGTTGACATCCTCACACTAAAAACTTTAGGGAACTGGGATGTTGATGGGGCTTGGGATCGGCCGTTCACTAGCCACCCTAAGGTATTAAGTTCAAAGAGCCTGTAAAATAGTTATCCCACGTCATATTTCCAGCTTCCCCTTTAGGCCTCTGTGTTAACTTTTTAGTGAAACAGAAAGATCCAGATACTGGAGAGCTTGTCATAATGGGAATTGATGCCAAGAAACCTTATATGGTTTTAGGGGTGGTCTCAGGTATGCTTTTGTGTTTTTAAGTCATATTTGGAATTAATAAAATTAACTAAAATATGACCCTCGCGCTGCAAATTCTGTTAATGTGCTCATCATTTACTTTTTCCTTTACATCCCTTTTCGCGAATCAAATAATTAAATTCCAATTATTGCTTTCAGCTGATGGGAAGAAATTAGTTCATAAGGTGGATCTCAAATTCTCTAGGTGCACCTTTTGCCATGAAATAGGCATTTCACAGAGGTATACACGCCAGTAAAATCTTCTGTACTTGTTTAACGTTCTTACAACATGATCTTCGAAATAAAAGAACCAAGATTAACTTAATGTTGCATTAATTCGCAGTTATAATGTGATCCTGGATTTTCCACTAACCATAGATATTAAACGACTCATCAGAGGAGGCCCGTGAGTATATTTGATATATATTTCATATGGCTTTAGTCCATTTATACTTCAGCTATTATGGTCTATTATTTGACAAATACGCAATTATATGTAGACTAATCAAGTATAACAAGGAAGAATATGCAAGGTTAGGAGTTATGCCCCGCTATGGTGATGCAGATTCTGTCCGCTGGTTTGAGGTTGAACCAAGTAGTGTGTTTCACATTTTCAATTGTTTTGAGGAGGATGATGAGGTAATAAAATGCTTGAGCTCTTTTGATGCTTCTTTCAAGAGTCTAAATTCTCAGAAGGAAAAGGCACCTGACATTTAGAGTATGAATACATGTTTTGGACGAAAATGCAGGTTGTAGTGATGGGATGTAGAGCTCGAGGATCAATTATACCCGCACCTGACTTTGAGTTGAACAAGTTTGAGTGGTTTTCTGAAGGACTAAAACACGTAAATTCAGTTGAAGAGAATAATGAAAATTCACAGGGCGCTCTATTTTTTACTCGTGTTTGTGAATGGAGATTAAATATGCAGAGTGGTGAGGTGAAGCAGAGGGATCTCACTAATGAGTTCTCCATGGAATTTCCTATGATCAATCAGAATTTTACTGGTGTTGAAAACAAGTATGGTTATGCACAAGTTGTTGATTCATTTGCAAGCTCCACAGCAGGTAGTAACAAACTCATTGTTTCTTTTTTCGGGTGAAATGTTTTATCAGATCCTTTTTGTCAAAAGCCGCAAAAATTACTTGCCCAAAATTTGTTGACAGGCATGCCCAAGTATGGAGGCCTTTCGAAGCTTTATTTTCAAGAGAGACACCTTGGGTCACCTTCGGTAAAACTTGTAATATTCTTCTGCATTTCCTAGTTCTAACACAAGGGTCGTCGCATTCTAAATAATATAGTTTTTGGCAATATAGTGTATCCGCGCGCCCATGCCTAACACGAACATTTTCCATCACTATCGCTAAATCTTGGACTTGTTAACTAGGGAGGTGAGCGATCTGATTTGATAAAGGTCGAGTATCACAAATTTCCAGCCAACACATTTTGCTCAGGAGCTACTTTTGTACCCAAAGCTGGAAGCCTGGAAGAGGATGATGGTTGGATAATCACATTTGTTCACAATGAAGATACTAATATATCTCAAGTAAGTTGTCTATGGACACGTAGAGTTTATGATAATATTTCAAATTTTATTCTCTAATTTGTATGTGTATGTAATTTCCTACTTTCTTTCCAGGTCTATGTTGTTGATGCCAAGAAGTTTTCAAGTGACCCCGTTGCCAAAATTACACTTCCAAGTAGAGTTCCATATGGTTTCCATGGAGCTTTCATCCCAATAAGCTCATAATCTTATCATAATCGAATGTTCATCTGGTAATTTGTACAGAAAATGTATGCTAGGTTTTGGGTTTTCTTTTATTATTGCTATGATTTTGAAAATGCATTGCACAATGTTACATAAATAAATTGCCGCAGTTTGATCTAGCAAGTTAGTTAATCTATAATCTAGCAAGTTAGTTAATCTATACGCCTTTAAAAATTTATCACACTGATATGCCTTCAGCTTTAAACAATGAAATAGATGCAGTCACCGTTTTGGTGTATTCATTTACTATATTAGTACACTTTTAATTTAGACAAGGAAATTGATAGAGTTATCACAAGTGGCGGAGCCAGGGCCCAGAGTGCAGCGGGTGCACATTTATATACGTTTAATTTTTAATATAAATAAAATTAAATATAAAAATACCTAAAATTTAATACAATAATGACATCTTAATATACATAAAAATACAAATAAATATCTATCATTGTTGCAAATAGAACTATGTTTTATAATTATTTTAGCTTGATTGCATATTTTGAAAACGATAAATATTCAACAAAAAAAACATTTCTTGATTTTCTTTTATTTTTCCTTTCTTTATCTCATCGTTTCTACGTATATTTTTATCCTTTTTTGTTTTTTTCTTGTTTTTTTCATTCTAAATTTACTTTTTAGAATGAAAAATAAAATACTAGTGTTGATACTTCCTTTATCACAATTATGAGGGGGTGCACTCTTATTATAAAAGGATGCACCTCAAGTTAATTAATCTTTCATAATAAAAAATTAACAAAAAAATGTAGTGGTAACATTTTTTAAGCAAAAAGTCAAGGGGTGCATGGCACCCCCTAGAACATATGTAGCTCCGCCTATGGTTATCACCTCATCTAAAATCTCACATCTACTCAAAATGTTAGATTGATTTATCATATTAATCCGCCTTTAGACAATGAAATTAATAGAGATACCACCTCATCTAAAATCTCCCATCTACTCAAGATATTTTTTTTTTTTTGCTTTTTTGTCGAGACTCAAGATATTGGATTGATTTATTGTATTAGCATCCCATTAGAGCGGAATTCATGTATTTAAAGAAGACATTGGTGTATTTGTTTATTATATTAACAAGTCTCGTGACATATAGCTGTAATTATCTGTAATTATTTTGAACATTGCACATCAACAATTTAAAAAAATGAGTAGCGATAAGTGTCAAACCCATGACCTAGGCTTTGATATGATGATAATTGATAGAGTTAGCGCCTAATCTAAAAGTTTAAGTTTCCAAAGAAGATATTAGTTAACAAAAATCTACAACTAAAATCTCTCGATGTGGACTCTTAAAAGTCTAATTTATGCAGGATCAATGACCTTTCATTGACAGAAACTAAAGACAGAGGCGGATAATCACTAGTTGCAGTTGCTAATTCTAACCTAACAGTAGTTCTTTCTTCTGATGAGCAGAAACTTTTTGTGGTGGTTAATTCTCATAAGTAACTCTCTCGAATGTATGCTGTTACTTTGTTACCAGATTCAAGCAAACTCAAGAGTGGAAAGCAGCAAGCAGTGCCACATCCCAAATTCTTGTTTGGGAGTCTCTTTCTCCAAACTGACACTTCGCATTAATTGTCGATTAATTACATTGACAATTAATTATGGAGGAAAATTATGTGATATGAATTGAAATTTGGTAAATTGCTGGAGACAACCTTGAATTACACAAAGAATTTGAGATGTAAATCCTACTCATACTAAGATGCATCAATTGTGAACTATCTGCCATTTTATCACAATTTATTAAAGATTCACTATCATTAATTTTGACCGTTCATCACATTTTGATATTATGAGAAGATTCTTTTAAGTTGTTTTTTTTTTTTAAGTTGCTATAAATTAAAGTTTGTGATTGTAGATGTTGAAACGCAGGAAAATGTGACATATTTTGTGGTCACGGCTTCCAAATTTAGCTACTAGCTGACTGGCATCCAAATTTGATTACTGTCACGCCCCAAGAACCATAAACTTTTATTGGACGTAACGCGCCACGCTCTAGAAAGGAACGACCTTTCCGAATGCGCAAGGCTCTAACTTTTAATATAATAAAATGAAGAATCAAGCAACTGACAATAGTCAATGTGAAATATCAAACTTCCAAGCAAGAAAACAAGAGATTTCAATCTTCTTCTAAGTCACAAGTTTTACCCTAAAAGAAAAAAAAACAATGCAATTGCAACAATTTGTTTGAAAGCAAATAAAGCAAAAGCTGTTTGACATCGCCCAGACAAGGGGCCTTATTAATAATATACTCTAAAAGTTCCAAATAGCCGCGTTCCAAGTCTACTCCTCTTTATTTGCAGCACAACAAGGAAAAACAAAATTCGCAAAAACACATAGAAACTAATAAGAACAATCTCAGTAAGAGTATCCTTACAATAATAAAACGATAATCTGTACGTCAAGCAAAAGTCAAATGACACCTAAACTTAGTTATCAACAATTACCAGTTAACACGAATTCGCAAAGACAGAACCACACAACTAGCGTCTCACAATTTCTCTATGAATAAATGTAGAGCGTAATAAATTGAAAACCAAAGTCACATATTCAATAAGGTGGCTGTGGCTACAGACGGGTAGCATCGTTCTGACATAGTGTGGTTTGATAAGCTCAAACCACCAAAAGCCCAATAGGAATTCCAATCTTATGATAGTGCACTAATCTGATATTATTGGTGTTTAACCCCCACCAACAGGGTCCGAAGTTCGCAACCATTCAGATATATTCTAGACTTCACAATTTTTCAAAAAGAAATACTAAAAATCATAGGTCATGCAATATTTAATCTTTCTTGCTAAAACTGCTACAACATTTAATTTAATAAAATAATAAGAAAGACATCATTTTGAAATTTTATTTTGAAACTATAATTAAGAAGAGAAAGTACAAAAGAAAGGAGCACAAAACAAATCACAAGTCAATTCTTTTGTCAATTTTTTTTAAAAAAATACTGTTGACAGTGTACATGAACAGTACCGTGCGCTGTTCATGATAATTTTTTTTTCTAGAATTTATAACATTGCATCAACAATTCATGATACTAGACGTTTTTCCCCCCTTTTTCATACACAATTAGCAACAAGCAAATCACAAATCAATTCTTTTTAAAATATCACTGTTCATGAACAGTGTGCGTCACTATTTATGAACAGTGCTCGCACCACTATTCATGACTGTAAAGGATATTTTTTTTTCTTTTCCATTATCATTATCAATAGATTTAAAGATTCACATGATCTTAGCATTACAAAGAGGCATGAAGAAAAACAGAAGAAATACAAAATTAAAAGACTAAATAAATTAAAGTAAGGATTAACCACTTACCTCCTTTTGATTCTTCTGTGAAAACTTCTGTTAATCATAAACCTCTTACTAGAAAGAAAACTCACAACCTAACCCTAGATGTTTTTTCTGTAGAGCGTATAAAAGTTTTCCTGATATTTGGTCAAAATTTTATTTTATTTTATTTTTAATAAGAAACCTATTCTAGGTAGGTCTCTTTCTTTTTTATTATTATTACTATTATTATTATTATTATTATTATTATTATTATTATTATTATTATTATTATTATTATTATTATTATTATTTTCTAAGCCTAACTTAAAAGATATCGGAACATTACAGCCTTTCCCCCTTAAAAAAATTTCGTCCTTAAAACTACATACCTCAATCTTGGAAGATATATGGATACTTTTCCCGAGTGTCAGCTTCTAATGCCCAAGTGGCCTCTCTCTCTGTTCGACCTTTCCATTGGATCTTAACATAGGGAATAATCCTTCTACTCAAAATTTGTTCTTTGCGATCCATGATTTTCAAGGGTTTTTCATCATAAATCAAGTCTTTGCCCACATTCACTTTCTCGTGTCGCAGTACAGGACTCAAATCTGGCACATATTTCCTCAGTTGTGAGACATGAAAGACATCATATACCCCTGCGAGTGATGGTGGCAAGGCAAGTCGATAAGCGACCTCTCCCACTCTTTGCAGTACCTCAAATGGTCCAATATAGCATGGACTTAGCTTTCCCTAACTTCCAAATCTTATAACCCCCTTCTTTGGTGACACTCTTACAAACATATGATCCCTTACCTCAAATTGTAATTTCTTTCTCTTAGTATCAGCCCAACTTTTTTGGCAATCTTGGGCTACTTTGATCCTAGCCCGAATTATCCTTACCTTCTCTTCAGTCTCTTCAATCAATTGGGGTCCTAAAATCTTTTTCTCACCCAAATCCCAATATAAAGGTGTACGAATCTTCCTCCCATACAGTGCTTCAAACGGAGACATGCCAATGCTTGCTTGGTAACTATTGTTATAAGCAAATTCTACCAGAGTGAGGTACTTGTCCTAACCTTTCCCAAAATCAAAAACACAGGCTCGTAGCATATCCTTTAACGTTTGAATTGTCCTTTCACTCTGTCCGTCTGTTTGCTAATGATAAGCTGAACTCATTATTTGCTCGGTCCCCATTACTTTTTGGAAACTCCTCCAAAAATGGGAGGTAAATCTTGTATCTCGATCTGAAACAATTTTCTTTGGCACCCCATGGAGTTTCACTATTTCTGCAATGTACATCTTTACTAAGCTTTCTATTGATGTTCCAAGACGAAACGGTATAAAATGAGACGATTTGGTCAATCTGTCAACAATTACCCATATAGCGTCATTCGTCTCACGTGTCCTAGGTAACCCCGTCACAAAATCCATAGCTATACATTCCCATTTCCATTTAGGAATGTCTAGAGGTTGTAATGGTCCCAATGGCTTCTGATGTTCCACTTTAATCTTTTGGCAAGTTAGACACTTGGTGACATATTCCGCAATTTCTCTCTTCATGTTCTTCCATCAAAAGTGGTCCCGCAAATCCCGGTACATCTTGTTTCCCCCAAGGTGAATAAAAAATTGTGATCCATGGGCTTCTTCTAAAATCTCTCTTATAATCTGAGGGTCCTCAGGAACACATAACCTTCCCCTAAACCTCAAAGTTTCATCATCATGAATTTGAAGATAAGATTTCTTTCCACTATCTATTACCTTCCGAATACTTTCCAAATACGAGTCTCGTCATTGTGCTGTCTTAATTCTTTCCAGTAATGTGGGTTGCATGATAGCATTTGCCAATAAAGACCCCTCAGATTTTTGAAAAACTTCAATCCTCATTCTATCAAATTCCTCAATCAACTCCTTTTGTGAGGTAATTAATGCAACCATTCCACCATGTGATCTTCTACTAAGAATGTCTGCCACTTTGTTAGCCTTACCAGGATGGTATTGAATTTTCAGATCATAATCCTTTATAAGCTCCAACCATCACCGTTGCCTTAAGTTCAACTCTTTTTGTGTAAAAAGATACCTTAAACTTTGATGATCTTTGAAAATCTCACAAGTAACCCCATACAGATAATGTCTCTATATTTTCAAAGCAAAAACAACTGCTGCCAATTCTAAATCATGTGTGGGATAATTTTGTTCATAACTTTTTAACTGTCTTGATGCATATGCGATGACCTTATCGTGTTGCATTATAACGCATCCTAACCCATTATGTGATGCATCACTGTAAATAATAAAACCATCCGTACCATTTGGTAATGTTAGTATAGGTGCTGAAACTAAACGATGCTTTAATTCCTGAAAAGCCTTTTCACATTCAGGAGTCCATGCAAACTTTACTCCTTTGCGCATAAAACGGGTCAATGGAGTGGCAATACGAGAAAAACTATCCACAAACTTACGATAGTAGCCTGCCAAACCCAAGAAACTTCGTACTTCTGTTAAGGTAGTGGGTGTAGGCCAACTAGTCACAACTTCGATCTTTTGGGGGTCCACAAACACACCCTTCTCTGAAATTACATGCCCTAAAAAAGCCACCTCTGTCAACTAAAACTCGCATTTTTTTAGTTTTGCATAAAGTTCTTTCTCTCTCAAAAGTTGCAACACCATCCTCAAATATGTCTCATGCTCCTTCTAGCTTTTTGAGTATACAAGTATATCATTAATGAACACAATCACAAATTAATCTAAAAAAGGCTTGAACACTAGATTCATTAAGTCCATAAACGCTGCTAGTGCATTGGTCAACCCAAATGACATCACCAGGAATTCATAGTGACCATATCTCGTTTTGAATGCTGTCTTTGGAATGTCTTCTGCCTTGATCCTTAATTGGTGATAGCCTGACCTTAAGTCTATTTTTGAGAACATCTTGGCTCCTTGTAACTGACCGAACAGGTCATCGATCCTCGAAAGAGGATATTTGTTCTTGATGGCTACCTTATTCAACTCTCGATAATCAATGCACAAACGCATACTTCCATTCTTTTTTTTTACAAAAAGTGTAGGGGCACCCCATAGTGATACACTAGGGAAAATTTGCCCATTTTCTAGCAACTCTTCTAATTGTACCTTTAACTCCTTTAACTCTGCCGGTGCCATCCGACATGGAGGCTTTGAAATAGGTGCCGTCCCAGGAACCAAGTAGATCCCAAACTCAATTTCCCTATTTGGAAGAAGCCCTGGGATGTTCTCAGGAAATACTTCTGGAAACTCACATACCACAGAGATGTCTTCTAGCTTAGGTTTTCCTAACGATGGGGCCACGATACATGCTAGATATGCAACACAACCCTTAGCTAACATTTTCTAAGCCTTACACGCAGACACCATCTTAGGCATTTGCTGTACCCTCCCAACAAATACAAACTCTTCTTCATTAGGGACACGAAATATCACACGTTTCTTGAAACAATCTATGTGCCCATGATATGCAGCTAACCAGTCCATCCCAAGGATTACATTAAAATCCTTCATTTCTAGTTCAATTAAAACAACGAGCAATTCATGGTTCTCAATTCGGACTATGCATCCTTTATACACTACATTAGTTATAGCAGATGTTCCTACCAGAGTCTCGACACATAATTCAGAATCAAGCAGTGCAGGTGTTATGCCAACTAAAGTTGCAAAACATGGGGCCACAAAAAAGTAGTTTGAACCAGAATCAATAAGAACATGGGCATATGCTGAACCAACATAAAGAGTACCTGACACAACATCCTTAGAAGCTTGAGCATCACCGTGGGTAAGTGTGTAAAGCCGGGTACGATTCTGTGATTGCTTTCCATCATCCTTTTGTCCTATTTTCTTGGTGTCATTTGCAAGCTTAGGGCAATCCTTGATAAGGTGATCTCTTCCTCCACAGTGAAAACAAGAACCAGTTATCCATCGACACAGTTCAACAAGATAACCACCTCCGCATCTAGAACACTTAACCTCATTCGTCATTCCCTGATTGGTAGCTTGTTGTTTCTTAGATGACCCTTCTTTTGTATGACTAGAACTACCCCCATCCTTTCTTTTGTTGCTAAAATGAGCTTTTTGTATCAAATTTAATTCTTGTTCCACTATAATAGCTGCCTCAATGACTTCTTTCAGAGTATTATGTAGACGAGACATAACATGGAGACGAATCTCAGGCTTTAACCCTCTCTCGAACTTTCAAGCTTTCTCGTACTCATTAGGAATTGTATATGGAGCAAAACGGGATAGCTCCACAAATTTCTTCTTGTACTGCGCTACAGTCATGTCCCCTTGTATCAAATTTGCAAACTCAACTACCTTCATGTTACGATAGGCTGGTGGATAAAATTAAGCCCCAAACATCTCTCGAAACCCAGGCCAATCTGGTAGCTCTTCATTCAATTCTTCAAGTTTCATATTCCACCACTCCAATGTTGTATCCTGTAGCAAGTAAGTGCTAAACCGAACCTTCCGGTCCTCATTAAGTCTCAGAGTACGAAACTTCTCCTCCATATTAGTCAACCACCTTCTAGCCTCTTAGGGGTCTTCTTCTCCTTGAAAATGTGGTGGTTTCATGTTCATGAACTTCTCCAATGCGGTTTGCTCATCAAGCTCATTCCTAGGTTCATGACGAATCTTTTGTGCCAAATGTTGATAAATGCCTTTAGCTATTCCATCGAGTTCTTCCTCGTTGTCTTCTCTTTCTTCATGAGCAAACGGTTGTCTGGCCAAGTTAGCTATCGGAATGTTCTCATCGTCTTTCACAGGTAGAGGCAGTTGACTTGTACTAGCAATACTTCTCTTCTTCTTAGGTGCCATTAGTTTCCCTATACAACCATCACATAATCGAAAATCAGACTATCATAGGAATAATGCTTCATGAAAATTTTAAGTGAAATAGGGAGCTACCAAACGCAACTTAAGTCCCTTAGTGATCATAATCTGGCTCTGATACCAAAACAGTCACGCCTCAAGAACCATAAACTTTTATTGGACGTAACGCGCCACGCTCTAGAAAGGAACGACCTTTCCGAATGCGCAAGGCTCTAACTTTTAATATAATAAAATGAAGAATCAAGCAACTGACAATAGTCAATGTGAAATATCAAACTTCCAAGCAAGAAAACAAGAGATTTCAATCTTGTTCTAAGTCACAAGTTTTACCCTAAAAGAAAAAAAAAACAATGCAATTGCAACAATTTGTTCGAAAGCAAATAAAGCAAAAGCTGTTTGACATCGCCCAGACAAGGGGCCTTATTAATAATATACTCTAAAAGTTCCAAATAGCCGCGTTCCAAGTCTACTCCTCTTTATTTGCAGCACAACAAGGAAAAACAAAATTCGCAAAAACACATAGAAACTAATAAGAACAATCTCAGTAAGAGTATCCTTACAATAATAAAACGATAATCTGTACGTCAAGCAAAAGTCAAATGACACCTAAACCTAGTTATCAACAATTACCAGTTAACACGAATTCGCAAAGACAGAACCACACAACTAGCGTATCACAATTTCTCTATGAATAAATGTAGAGCGTAATAAATTGAAAACCAAAGTCACATATTCAATAAGGTGGTTGTGGCTACAGACAGGTAGCATCGTTCTGACGTAATGTGGTTTGGTAAGCTCAAACCACCAAAAGCCCAATAGGAATTCCAATCTTATGATAGTGCACTAATTTGATATTATTGGTGTTTAACCCCCACCAACAGGGTCCTAAATTCGCAGCCATTTAGATATATTCTAGACTTCACAATTTTTCAAAAAGAAATACTGAAAATCATAGGTCATGCAATATTTAATCTTTCTTGCTAAAACTGTTACAACATTTAATTTAATAAAATAATAAGAAAGACATCATTTTGAAATTCTATTTTGAAACTATAATTAAGAAGAGAAAGTACAAAAGAAAGGAGTACAAAACAAATCACAAGCCATTTTTTTTAAAAAAACTCACTGTTCACACTGTACATGAACAGTACCTAGCGCACTGTTCATGATATTTTTTTTCCAAAATTTATAACATTCCATCAACAATTCATGGTACTAGACCTTTTTTTCCCCCTTTTTCATACACAACTAACAACAAGCAAATCACAAATCAATTTTTTTTTAAAATATCACTATTCATGAACAGTGACACGTTATTGTTCATGAACAGTGATCGTGCCACTATTCATGACTCTAAAGAATTTTTTTTTTTCTTTTTCATTATCACCATCAATAGATTTAAAGGTTCACATGATTCTAGCATTACAAAGAGACATGAAAAAAAACAGAAGAAACACAAAATAAAAAAACTAAATAAATTAAAGTAAGGATTAACAACTTACCTCTTTTTGATCTTTTTGTGAAAACCTCTGTTAATCAGAAACCTCCTCCTAAAAAGCAAACCAACAACCTAATTCTAGGTATTTTTTCTGCAGAGCATATAAAAGTTTTCCTTATATTTGGTCAATATTTTATTTTATTTTATTTTTAATAAGAAACCTATTCTAGATAGGTCTTTTTATTATTATTATTATTATTATTATTATTATTATTATTATTATTTTCTTCCAAAACTAACTTAAAAAATATCGGACGTTACAGTCACTTTCCACCATTAAAGGGTATTGCGAGCGAGCTCAGGGTGGGGAAGTACAAATTGCCACATTTAATGCATAGAAACAATTGGGTGGGGAAGTACAAATTGCCACATTTAATGAATCAAATGCTCACATTTAATGTATTTCTAAAGCATCAAATTGTCACATTTAATGTATATCTTCAACATTCTCGACAAATCTCGACACTCTAATATATCAGTTTTTTAAATTTTTATTTAAGATCTGCCAAAGGCTATATGCAACAGTTACATCTATTGAAGCTTCTAAGAATTGATCTTAAAACCTCTCTTACGTTTCTTTATTTATCCTACCAAGCCATTATTAATTATAAACGTCTTTAATGCATTCAATTTGTTTTTTGTATCTGATTTAGGTCTCAATATTCTAAAAAATTTTAAATTATTGCTTTTTCTTTTGGCGCAAGCAAGAGACGTGTTTTCATCACTCAAAAATCAAATCAAAGTCAGGACATCAGCTTCAAATCAGTAAGAGCCTGTTTGGATTGACTATTTTTTCTAAAAAAAAATATTTTTTTCTTGAAAAAATTACATTAAATTTGCAATGTCTATTAGATTTGACTTTCAAAAAAACTGAAACTCTGAAAAAAAAACTCAAATACAGCTTTTTTTAGAAATCAGAATTTTCAGCTTCTAAAAAAAACTGTTTCTCAAAAGCTGTTAAAAAAAGTACTTTTAAAAAAAGTCAATCCAAACGAGATCTAAATTACAATCAATGTTCCATCTGTTAAACAAAAACCGATTGGATGCTCTGCTCCTAAATTTCCTTCCAACAAATGTGATTGGTGATCTTCTTAGTAAGTTCACTGCAAGGTGTCCACTTTCAAAATTAAGAATTCCCAAGATTTGATCTGTAATAGCATCGCAGCACGCTCCAAAGAAGACCTCACTTTTCTCTCTGCTAATGTGGAGTTCAGAAATGGTTTGAAAGAGCACGAGACCCTCGTTAATCGCGTTTATAGTGGGGATATCCGTTTTCGCAAACAAAAGCGTGTCCTCAGTAAAGCAAAAAGTGCGAGAGTTTCAGTTTAGAGCACTAGAAACTTACTTAAATTTAAATTAGTTGCAAGTTATTAATGGCAAATATGAATATTTTTTCAACAATAAGAACTAAACAGTATTGTGGATCTTTGGCATAATTAACCCTTTTTTAAACCATAATCTCACTTTTGTAGCCAACATGGAGAAACGTAAAGAGAACGCTTTCACTGCTTCAGTGTTTCTAGATTAAATTTCAAACTTATAAGCTCCTTCTAATCCCTTCCACAAGGTGGTCTGAATGTTTCTCGGTAGCCAAAGATGACAAAACATTTTTCATGCGACAACTCTCTTTAACTCTTTCACTAGGCGTCCAGGCCCATCCTTCTCAACCCCATGCCACCCCTACTCCTACTCCTTTAAAAGAATTAAAAAAAGTAAAAAAGTTTAAAAAAATTAAAATTTTTAAAATTAAAATTTTAAAAAATTAAAGTATAAAATTCAATTAATTTTTAATTTTTTAATTTTAGTTTTAAATTTTTATTTTAATATTTAATTTTTATATTTTATTATTTATTTTTAATTTAAAGAATATATTAAATGTATTTTCTATTAGTTTAGAATGCTTTAACATAAGGTCAAAGTAATATTGACTCAATTTTGAGTTAGGTCCCGCACGTTAAAAGGGTCGGTAGTTGATATCGTTACGTTCCTTGTTTCCAATAGATTAACATGATATATTTACATTTTAGAAACGGATTAAAGGTGAATGAGAAATTAGCAATCAAAGTTAAGTGTGTTACTAGTTTGGTTGTTAGATTTGGTTGTCTGTGGGTTTGTATCCCACATAGAAAAATCATTAAACTTTTCTCACTTTATATATAGATTCCTTTATAAGGTGTGCCAGCGAAGCATATGGAGGGAAGACTATACATGGTAGGCATGGTACTAAACCCACCACACACCAAGTGCCCCTGCCCCATCTGGGTCCTGGGACGCGGCGTAGGTGTGGGTGTGGCACGGATTTTCACTCCGATTTGGTAAAAAAAAAAAATACTCAAACACCTGAAGATTTTGAAGACGTAACTGATACATTAAAGTTCGGGATTTACTCTTTAGCACGTTTGGCTTATTGGCATCAGGTGAGCTTATTTCTTGGACGTTTTTTACTGTTGGAGGGACAGGTTTATGGCTCCCTTAATTGCTTTTTGCTAGCTGCTTCTCTTTGCTCCACTATATATAGCCGTGTCCAGAAGGAGCTATATACCGAGCATTCCCATATTAGCACATAGCTTACTTTTATAAGCATTCTACTAGTCTTATTTCCTTCATACAGAGAGAGTCCTACGCTTTTTGTTCGCCGGCTTTTGCTTCGATGCGCTACCATAGTCAAGAGGTATAGTCGTTGTATCCTGGGAAGGATATGTCATAACCTTTAGCACCATGTGAAGGGGCGTAAATCCTTTAAGGAAATCATGAATCTCGAGCCTCGACTAATTTCGTTTATTCTTGTTTATTCGTTATTTCTAGTTCAGTTTCTATATATCTTGTTATTATTTCTGCTTTATTTTATTACTAATTTCTAACATTTTCTCTTACAAATTTTTTTATTGAAAATGTTTTTAAAGTGTCAAAATAAATATCAAAAAATATTTTCTAATATGACAATCAAACACCACAAAGAATAAAAATATTCTATTTTTTAAAAAAATATTTTCCCAGAAAAATAAATTCGTTCTAATAGAGTGAAGCTATTGCAAGGTAGATGCATGCATGCCTAGACCACATAAATAAATTCATTCTAATGGCTTGTAAGATGAGAAAAGGTTCATCGTTTCGAAATGCAATATTCCAAATATATATGTATATAAATATTATATTCATTAAGCAAGGAAGTGGATCACTCCCTTCTTTATCTCTAAAGGTCGGGTGTCCTAATCACCCAACTGCTCTTCCATCCCCATTATCTATTGAACCGGCCCTGAATAATCCTCCTTTTGCCAGATTATTACCAATGTAATACGTAAAAAGAAAAAGGCCTGTTTGAACTTCTTTTAAATAAAAAGATTAACTTTTTTAATAAAAAATAACTCTTTTTGGTACTAACTATTTGGTTTAGTTTAAGAAAATTAAAATTTTTAAAAAAAATCAAATTGAACTCTTTAGGCCCCATTTATTTCGTAGAAAACATTTTCATGCAAAATGTTTTTTTGCATTTTTCTATATTTAACTGTTAAAAATGAAAAAGTCAAAGAAAAATATTTTCGTAATCAAAAGAAAATAGATTGATTTTTTTAGAAAATATTTTTTTTTCTCAAAAGAGGAAAATATTTTTCACAACTTATCACATCTTTCCACCAACCACGCGATAGATAAGTTTGGTTGTGTTGTGCGATTAGGATAAGTTTTTTTTTTTTCTTGTTAGAACTTGTATTATTTTTTTAGAGCTTTGCTACGTTTGTCCGTGTATCTTGCTAGTTTTTCTTTATTTTGTACGTTATCAATATAACTTTTTAGTTTGTGCTTTCGACAAATAAATAAATAAGGGCATGCGTTTGACTCGAAATTAATTACATCGATCCCAGAAGAAGGCACTTGCTACTTATCCTTAAAGCGACGTTAATCTCCAAATTAAATGAAAGGAAAGAATCAGGCCAAGTAATTAACCATGGATATATTGATAGATTGCACATGTTCAATCATGTGTCTGCTTATAGGAAAGATGGCTACGGGCGAAATGTAGCTGTGCATGGTTGTCTTGACAATTATTAATCTGCCTCGCTTATCAAATAATCGTTAAAAACACATGTAACTATATATCAAATAGAAAGACAAACAAATTGGTCTAAGTAACCATCACACCGTCAATAAAATTAAATATACTTGTTGTAAAAGTCGATCTAATTTAACTTAGGAGTAGTGTAAGAGAACCAACATTGGTTATCCAATTAACTTTAGTGATGATTCGAATTCGAGTTTTATATATAAGAGTAAAAGGAAAAGTGCTCCCGTTGAGTAATTTATAGTCTAACTTTTACTTGTTTTTTATTTATGTTAGGAAATTAGGACGCGTAACACACACTCACGCAGTAGAATTAAAGTACGAATAACGAGAAAAGAACACACACAAATTAAACGTTGTTCAGCTCTTTATCTACGTTCACAAAAACTTCCACTAGATAAAAAAGAGTATTACAATCCAAGTAACTTTTTGCACTACTCGAAAAGTCTAAACCTTCTCTAACGGCGTCCTTACAATAGTTTTTTCTCTTAATCTAGACCTATTGCAAGACACACACCTCACAACTAATATAAGAATCTTATTTATAAAAGAAACTTTCTTGTACTCCAAGACAATGGTTTTCTATTCTATCAATGATCTCTTAATTAAGACTCTTACCATAGCTGAAATTTTGGCTCAAGACTCTTTCCTATTTTTAATATAGGTTTGGGCTCCGTCCTCAAGCTACAATCCAACAATTTGCTAGTTCCATTTACTATTTTTTAGTAGGAGAAGAAGTACTTTAATCTATTTTTTATTTTTAAAAAATAAAGGTACTTTCTGTTTTTGAAATTACCTTTGTGATCACTGAGACCACTGAAATTCTTAACGCTTAAGGCAAATTAATCTCACTCAGCGTTTGTGAGTTAAAGATCATTAGGATTATATCTTGCCACTAACAAATTCTAATGAAACAAAAAAGCATAAAATCCTTTTTTTTTCCCCATAACTCTCTTAATTCGAGTGAAATTAAACCACGTAAATATCTGACACTAAACTGAGTCCAACATAAAATATCCAAGTGAAATCACCAACTTCATCGAGAGTGCATAATGTTTGCATAAAAAATTTAAGTTGATGACGTCTCAATTCCAATATTTTGATTAATTTTATATTAAGTAGATTATATCTATTAGAAAAAAATTACAAGGGACGTACTCGTTAATTTTTATGAATAGTGTACCTACACCTACATGTACCTACTTCATACTTTTTTTTTCCCCAAAAGAGAAAAAAGAAAGCCTCAACAGTGAACTTGATTGCTCGCTACACACAACACAACACAAATAGTGTTATACATACATATATACAACATATAAGTTGATGACGTCTCAATTCCAATATTTTGATTAATTTTATATTAAGTAGATTATATATATTAGGTAAAAATTATACAATGGTGAATACTATAATGAATACCAACAATTATAATAGTAAACAATTACTTATATAATCGTGAATATCAAAATAATATAGACTTGTAAAATAATAGCAAACACGAAAGATTAAACTAGTCAACATACCCACATAAACAGATCAACACTAATTTATAAAATAGTAAACAAACCGAAGAGGCATAAAATGGAGATATGAACACCAAAGCCAAACTGGTGTGCACAGTATAAAAAAAATTTTGAATTTAAGACAGAAAATTTTCTCATCAAATTTAGAAAATTCTATCTTAAAATAAATTTGAGATAGAAATTTTTTGTCTCAAAACCCTCATCTCAAATTTTTAGACGGAAAATTCTGTCTCTAATTTAGATGGAAAATTTTTTCTTTCAAATTTATATTAACTTATTAGAAAATTTAGTCCAAAGTTTTCATTTCAAATCTATTTCAATTTGAGATAAAAAATTTTCGTATCAAATTCGCCAATTTCTAATAGTGACAGTACCATAATTAAATTATTGCGAATTCCACTTTATACAATGGTGAATACTACTTTAGACAATGGTGAACACCACTAATCTGATGCAATATATCTCTATTAGTTTCAATAGAATAAAGTATTCGTGGTTTGTGTATAGGGATTCAACATTGCATAAAATATATTCACTGCAGTACTAGATGTTCCCCAATGCATTGTCACAATTATTTTCAATAGAATCTAAGTGCTAAGTGTTTACCAATTTGTGAATAGATATCACCATTGTGTAAAGTGGTGTTAACCACATTTTGTCACCATCAAGAGCGTTGGTGATGACCAATATAAAATATATTCTGTGTGCGTGACATATAAATATATATATATATATATATGTGTGCGCGCGCGCGCGTCGCGCGTATTATTTGGTGCAATTGGGCTACTCATTCCAACGTTGCAATTAAAAATTGTTTTTTGGCCTTATGTGTACATTGGCATATATTAATAACAATATTTAGTCTTGCAAACAGCTCACTTATGCTCTGTTTGTTATAATTTTATTTTAATATACTTATTTTACTAAAATGAGGATACATCTTATAAAATTTAAGAAATTTTATCATACATCTTATGAAAATTTAAAACAAAATTATACTTTTTATCTTATAAGAAATAAGCAATTTTTCCTATCTTATTTTTTATAACTATAGAATGTATGGTACATATGATAAGATATCTTAAATCTTATAAGATATCTCCAAATTTGAATAGGATAAGTATCTTAAAATAAGATCATTCCAAACACATTATTAATTGCTTAGCTAGCCCGCACTGTTTGGCTTAAATATTGGCCTTTTCGTGGCTGACTAATTGGATGTATGTATATATGTACATTTTCTAATTGTTAATCTTTTGGCTTTTATATAGTAGTATGTTATCATGTGATATTAAGCTTCTAATTTTAGCCTATATATAGAATTTTTAATGACATGAAAATAATTAATTATTATCTATTAATTGAATTTAAATGTTTAAAAACTTTATTAATATAATAAATTGCATGTTGATACCCTCATATTTATATAGAAACCCATAAATCATACAATAAACATTTCATTTGGCTTGCTATTAATTGCTTGATACGTAGTTTAATATAAAATGTTGTTAGTAATAAATTAATCTTACTATTAGAAAATTTACGTTGCACGCCATACATCTTAGAGATTAAACGCTAGTGTGTGTTTATATATGCACTTGTACAACTACCTATATGCTTTGCTCTTGGTTTGCTAATTACTTTTCTTATTGTGAATGAAATTCTTAGGAGAAGTACTTCCCCTTCCTATCAAAAAAAAAAAGAAAAAAAAAAGAGTTTATACATGAATTATTTGTGTTTGTTGGAAACTTTCTCTAACATTGAAAATTTTCAAGTTTAAAATTCACGAAATAAGGTTCTATGGTGTTCCTCTTATTACCTAATTAATTTTTTTAGACAGAACTTTAGTGATTCTTAATAATTATTATCTATTGTACCCAATTTAGAAGAAGTAATAAACACTAGTAATTGGTTTTTTTATACAGAACCTCAGTGAGTCTTAATAATTATTATCTATTGTAACCCAATTTATAAGAAGTAATAAACATTACAACAAATTCTTTAGTAGATGAATTTCTTACTTTTGGGTGACGATTTTGAACCACTGCCTTTTGCCATAAGCGGCAACTTGCAGCCACCGCAATGGGCATTACAATAGTTGGTGTAACCAAACTTATAGGGCTTTTGCAGCAATTCCAGACTTTTGGTCACGTATTATTTTCATGTTAAAACATACAACAGTGGATGCTATAAACAAGTGTCAAACTTGTGACCTCTTGCGATTTTCAACTCTATATATAAGCAACTGTTCATTACATATTGCGAATAAAATTATATCTATATATAAGTGTATGCACTGAAACTTTTAAAAGGCATAACTTTGCACTTGGTGATCCATTTTAAGCTTTTTGGGGGTAGTTTTTCAAGATCTATATGATGCAAACAACCGAAGGCAGTTCGGGTCTAAATTTTTCTAAAAATGGGGCTTATTTTTGAAGAAATTTGATTTTAAAGGGTATTAGGTAAAAGAAAAAAATTCAAATTTAGAGCATTTGATTTTAAATATTTTTGAACTTTGAAAAATTTTTAAAATAAAAAAATTTTGTAAAGGCGACGGTTAGGGAAAACCATCACCTACAGTCATTAAAATACGCAAAGAGATGGAAAGTTTTCATAAAACCATGAACCTAATTGGCGGCAATTTATTATCCAAAAACTTGGATTTTTAGCGGTAATTGTTGTGTGTGTGTGTCTATATATATATATATATATTTGATATGGAGGATGAAACTAATTATTAACATAAGGGAAAAGTGGAGTATTTCATTAATGCGTCCTAATTTCTTCAGAGAATTTCCTTTAGTATAATTAATTATAGTTTCTACTGTTTCACTTTCTGCATGTATCTAATAAACTATGCTTTTTTTTTTCTCTGTTGCGTCAGTTATATGATATTAATATACATCACTAATCTGCTGCGTTCGTTAGTTGGTAGGCTTAACATCAATGATGGCATTAAGCTTGAAAACAAATAGAAATTGAAGTGTGTACTTAGGGCTCGTTTGAATTGACTTTTTTCAAAGTACCTTTTTTAAAAAGTTTTGAAAATTATTATTATTATTTTTAGAATCTAAAAAAAACTGAAATTGAGTTTTTTTTCTTTTTTTCAAAAGTTCAACTTTTCTAAAATTCAATTTAAATACTCATTGTGAAAAAATATGTTTTTTTTAGAGAAAAAATACTTCTTTATAAGTCATGTTCGGCAACAGTGTTTTAAGTAGTATTTAATGTCTTGACCAAGTCAAAACATTACTTCTTCCCATTTTGGCTGTTCGGTAAAATAGTGTTTTAAATAGTATTTATATTCTAAACATTGTTTGAAGTGATATTTGTGAAAAACTAATATTATTAGTGTTTCAAGGTAAAATTTAGTATTTCATTTTTTTTTTGGGCAATACTACTCTCTCTCTAATAATAATAATAATCACAATAATAATAACCTGGTACTAGTGCCTTTTTTTTGTTATTTTGCATTCACCAACTAACTTAAATCTAGTTTTATTGAACACATTTAAAATAATTTACTAATAAAACAGTTATCCACTAATCGCTGAAAACAATAGCTATCCGCTACTCAAATAACTATTAGTTACTCAAACAGTTATCTGCTACCTAACCTATTAATTGCGCCGAAGAAATTGAAAAGGAAGAGATACGTCCCCAAGAATGATTACCTATCTTTGCTTTGCCCTTTTGCATCTTTTGTACCGAAGAGGAAAAAAAAAAAGGAACACATAAAATGTTGCCGGCCAAATCTAATTGTGATTAAACAATATTGGCGCATTATTGCATAAATTCTTCAATTTAGATATATTAATTCATTTGCTTTAAGGTTGGGAAATGATGCGTGTAAATTACAACATCTACCAGCACTATGCACTGACAGTAACAGCTGGTTGTGATTTCTCTTCCAGCACGATAGTTTATGAAAACTGGCATAGTTAGCTAAAATCATTTATTACACGAACTCAATACAATGTATCAATCAAGATTTTTCTGAAGAATGATATGCTTAGGCTTTATTACACAACCTGAAACTATTAATATATATGCATTTTTAGACCTGTTGAAGAGCACAACCTCTCCCTGCAATTTAATTTATAGCCCAAACCCTTGCCTACTTTTGTGATTTGAGTTAATGTATTCTAAATCACATCAGATTTAATATTAATTTTTATCGAGTCAGAAGCAGTTGTTAATTAAAAACCATTGATGTTTCATCATAAAAACCAATTGATTTTGAATCTTTTTTTTTTATTCGAGATATATATATTTTAACATCTCCTCACACGTGACATGAGAACCGAAAACAAGACCGAGCTCAAACAGGCAAGCTAGACAAGGAATACTACAAACCAAGAAGTCACACGTGTAAAACAACCTGCAAAGAATATGTCACATGTGTATAACTCGAGAAACTAGGCCAAAAGTCGAACTCTAATTCCATATTAAGAATTACTAATTTTTTTTTATAAAAATCAATTGATTTCAAAATTTATCATTATTTTTATGTCGAATATATATATATATATATATATATGTATGTATATCAGGATTTCAGCGACGGTGAAGGAAAAACCTTGCGTACTTCCAGTCGCTCTCTAGACGCCTCTTTTAATGGGACCAAACTCACGATTACGCACGCATGCACATGTCCATGCAACTACTTATGTCTTCATTGATGTTGGCTCCAGGGGTAGAACAAGAAAAATTTTTTTGGGGGAGGGGGGGGGGGCAAGACTCATATATATATATTTGAATGAAAACCATCATCGATCAAGATTAAGTAAAAAATAACAAGTCTTCCCATCTTCTAATGTGAGAGAGAACATATAATATAAGTATTATTAGATCTTTTAAACATAAAAAAATATAAAAGAAATACTATTTAACAAAATAATAAAAATTATATAAGAAAAAGTTTAATAATTTAATCGATCAAATTAAGCTCTTCTCTCTTTTATGAATTTTTCTAGCCAAAACAAATAATAACTAACAGAAGAAAAAACTTCCTAAATAAATAAATTCTCTGTGAAAAAGTTATCTAAATTTATGAATTTCTTCAATATATCTTGCAAGGAAAAAAAAATTCTAAGTATCTAACTAACAGAACAAATAAATTAAGGATTATTGAAATTTATCCGCTAAAATTGCTTATATATTACAAAAAAGTAGTCATTAAAATATAGTCTGGGTAGAAAAATGTATACAAAAAAATTATTAGGAGAATAATTTTAAACAAAAGAAAAGAAGAGAAAAATTAAGGGGAAGGGTATAAGAAGAATTTTTGAAAATTTTATATACACAAAAATATATATTTTTCAACGCTTGAGGGCGGCCGGGTCCCCGCCGGTCCCACCCCGGGTTGGCTCAATCTTTATATCTCCAAGCATAACTCCACGCTAGCTGCTGTTAGATATTATTATTATCTTCTATCACCACAACCCTCTTCCTACCCCAACCCAAAAAACTCCAGAAAATCAAGTTTGGGCCATGGACTACAATGGCAAGCGAAGTCTCTGGAGCTTCATAGGTGAAGACAGAGAAGCGTTGCAGTCTCCACATCGTCTATCTCATAAATCTCATCGGCAATTGTCCGATGAAGATATTCCCTTTAGCCCTTCAAGATCTTCCACAGGCACTGCTCACATGTATCCTTTCATGCCACCCCCTAGTCCTGACTCGCCATGGACACTCTCTCCATTGCAGACCCCATCACCATCTTTGCTTTATCATTGCATTGCGTCGCTTCATCGCCAAGAAGGGGTCATTTACTCCATCACAATCTCAAAGGGGATAGTCTTCACTGGCTCCGAGAGCAGCCGGATTCGCGCCTGGCGACAGCCGGATTGTATCGAAAGAGGGCATATCAGGGCGAGCTGTGGTGATGTTAGAGCTATATTAGCTCATGGCAACATGCTTTTCACTTCACACAAAGATCACAAAGTTCGGATGTGGAATATCACAGTGTCTGAGAATTTCAAAGCCAAAAAGGTGGCTAAACTACCTAAACCTAGCTCAATTCTTTTCTTCCCGAAAACTAGTAGCCAACGACACAAGGATTGTATATCTTGCATGGCGTATTACCATGCAGAAGGGCTTCTGTACACTGGATCATGGGATAAAACGGTTAAGGCGTGGAGAGTATCTGATAGCAGATGCGTAGACACATTCGTAGCTCATGAAGATAATGTGAATGCAGTAGTGGTGAATCAAGAAGATGGAAGCGTTTTCACATGCTCATCTGATGGTTCTGTGAAGATCTGGAGGAGAGTATATGGGCAAAGCTCTCATACTCTAACCATGACCCTAAAGTTCCAAATGTCACCTGTGAATGCCCTGGCCTTGAGCACATCGTTGAGCTCTTGCTTCCTCTACTCAGGATCTTCAGATGGGTTTATAAACTTCTGGGAGAAGGAAAAAATGTCCGGAAGATTTAACCATGGCGGATTCTTGCAAGGCCATAGATTTGCTGTTCTTTGCTTAGTTGCTATAGAGAAGTTGATATTCAGTGGCTCAGAGGACACAACCATAAGAATTTGGAGAAGAGAAGAAGGCAGCTGCTTTCATGAGTGTCTTGCAGTTCTGGATGCGCACAGAGGTCCGGTGAAGTGCTTGGCTGCTTCTCTGGAAATAGGCAAAGTGGTGATGGGGTTTTTGCTTTACAGCGCAGGCTTGGATCAAACATTCAAAGTGTGGAGAGTCAAGGTGTTGCCTGATGAGAAAAAGGTGCCCCTGGAGGCTTTTGTCGAACGCAGTGCTGACAACGCGATGAATAAGCATATGGATTATGAGATGAGTCCTGTTTTGTCACCTTCGTGGGTGGAGAAGAAGCTACAAGGTGATCATCACCCTTTTCACTAGATTCTGATGATGTGCATTTCACTTTCTTAGATTTGGGGAACATTCTCCCCTTCTCCCCTCTTTTTTTTTCTCTCTCTCTCCTTCTTGCGGAAACCCCTAGTCCCATCCCAATTGTCGCACTTATTGGGATTCAGGCCTAGGACATAATCTTTAAAAAAAGTAGTCTCGACCATTTGATCAACTCTTTGAACCTCTTGGGGAACATTCTCTTCTACATGCATGTGGGGTTGTATTATGCATATACTTGATTTGTGTTAGTTCTTCCAATTTTAACTTTAGGTCTATATGGTGCAAGAGTTAGATGATAGCTGTCTTGTTTATGTTTTCCGTTGTTTTAATAAAATTGATCTTTTCTTTTTCATTTTCGTTTGATTTAGTATTCTCGATTAATTAATTGAGAGTGAGTTATTATCAGGAAAGTAAAACAAGGAAAAATAAAAGATTTGATAGAAAAAGAACTACACTGGAAACCGAAGGAAGAAGGCAAAGTTGAATGACAAAAGCAACGAGAGACAATTAAATTGAGTGATTTAATTTATTCCTAGCTTAACCCAAATTAAGCAATTTATCATAGTTTAAATATCTTCTCTATATACATCTTCATCTAATAGACATATCAAATTATCCTTAAGTTGTGTCACTTGTAGGGTTCATTCTTTTGCCGTGAAACTCTTACAATATATTTTCTAAATTTCTCGGTTGTGCAGGTAATATTGTAAAAATAATTTAATTAAAAAAATTCAATCAACGAAAAATAAAAAAGAACAGTTATGAGGAGAAAAAAATTGTTTTCATGTGTTAAAACTGATGAAAACATTTTCCACCCTCTGTTGTACATACTTTTTACGCTCTCTCTTTCTATCTTACTAAAGACATCAATTTGTTGTAATTATTTATTTCCTAGAATATTCACTTTACTTGTATGATGCTCTGAGACCATGTAAGATGGCATTGATGAGCAAACTGCTTTGCTCTTTCCATGATATTATATTGATACAAATATATATACTTAAAAACAAATAGACAAAATTCCTTAATTATATATAGTTATTACATTGGTAATTATAGACCAGTATACAAGGAAAGTGGATAATCTTGAAAAGAGCAATTAATTAAAACAAATTGATTTACTCTAATATGATTTTTAAACGAGAAATTGGTCCTTAGTTGCAAATCCGGTTGAATTTGGTACATAGCTTTCTCAGAAATGGTACTTTATTAACTACATCAATTAATTAATCATGGCTCAAATGTAAATGAAGAGGTTTGGAGAATAATAATTTTTCAGTTACACATGTACAAATTAAGATTTTCAAGACCAGCATATACTTGAGTGTCTCACTTATACAGCTAATCCATTTTGAAATAGAACTTTAATTATTTATGATAACAACCAAATATCAAAAAATATTTTATTTTTCAAGTAGATATATATTCTGTATATATCTACTAGTAACACGTTGAAAGACGACAAAAAAAGAGAAAAACAAGATGAAAACCAAAAAGAAAAATAAAAAATGAAGGCATTGAAAGATGTAACAGGTAACGTTTTACTGTTAAGTTAAATTCGCATTACATTTTTGAGCTACCCAGTTCAGAAACATGTACCACAGGAGTGGTCCGAGCTGCTCCTTTATTAATGGCACATTCAAGAAGATTAAAGGAGTTACCTATCATTTTCATGGATGAATACAATGGTGGCACCGATTTCAGCACATAAATTTATTAATTACAGTGCAATTAATGAAGTTTTGGCCGCTGTGGATCATTAATTTAAACGTGTATAATTAGAATAGTTTTATTTGTTATATGCTTATTTTGTGATAGATTATTTATTTCTCTTTAATTATGGTAGCTTCCTCTCAAGCTTAGGAAGCCATAGCCCAACGATGGTCATAGGTAACAGATCATTGTCGTCTATATATAACTAGTACATTATTATGCCGTGTGAGAGCCGATTATTAATGTTAGTTTCCTCCACTTAAGACATCTGTATAGACATTAATTCTTCATGAATTACCCATACATTTTATATATCCATATATACATACATATATATACATATATACATATATATATACATATATATATATATCAAAGCAATATTGACTAAATTTTGAGTTGGGTCCTGCACGTCAAAAGGGTCGGTAGTTGGTACTGTTACGTTCCTTGTTTGTAATGGGTTAACATGGTACATTTATATGTCAGAAACGGGTTAAAGGTGAATGAGAAATTAGCAACCAAAGTTGAGTGTGTTACTAGTTTAGTTGTTTGATTTGATTGTATGTGGATTTTTATCTCACATAGGAAAACCAATAAACTTTTGCTCACTTTATATATAGATTACTTCATGAGGTGTGCCAACAAGGCATATGGAGAGAAGACTATGCATAGTGGGCATGGTGTTTAAACCCACCACACGCGTGCGCGTGGTTGCCTACACGGCACCTCCAGTCGAGTTGCGCCTGGGTACGCAGTGCTTCTCAAACGGCACCACCGGTTGGGTAGCGTCTGGGGACGCAGTGCTACTCAAACACAGATTTATAACCCTTTAAATGCATTTAACTGTTGGAGGGACAAGTTTATTAATCCCTTAAATGCATTTTACTTGAGGGACAGGTTTATTTCCTCCTTAAATGCATTTTACTTAGTTGCTCTTCTTTGCTCCTCTATAAATAGCTGAATCCAGAAAGTACTGTGTATCAAGAATTCTCGTGTTAGCATACTACATAATTCCCATAGCATTCTGCCAGTCTTATTTCATCATACAGATAGAGTCCTACGCTTCTCATTCACTGGCTCTTGCGTTGGTGTCCTACTACAGTCAAGAGGTATAGTTGTCATATCCTGGGAAGGATACGCCATAACTTTTAGCATCGTGTGGAAGGACGTAAATCATTTAAAAAGATCGAGTTTCTCGAGACTCAACTAAATTTGTTTATTTTTGTTTATTTGTTATTTCCAATTCCATTCTCTAAATATTCATGGTTTATATCTCTGTTCTATTCTATTTATATAGTTCTAAAAGGAACTAGGGGTGTTAGAGAAAATATAAAAGGTAAAAATTATGTAGATATAAGATTTTATGTGATTTGACAAAACCTACATCCATAGATGACAGATAGGATAGTAAAAGATTGCACTATATTGACAATAAACAAAATACATAGCATAGGCATTATACAGGTGAAAAATTCCTGTACCTGAGAGCTTGTTGCAAGGCTTCTAGCTACACAGAATGTGTTTTCTACCTGATATTAATAGGTGTTGCCCATACATGTATGAGTTTCCGTTTATTCTTGTCTTTTGCATTTGTCAGCTTTGTATGGTTGGCTAGTATCCTATGGTGGGGATAAGGACGCTTGGCAAGACATGCTTCTAGCCTTGGTACAACGGTATCAAAGCGAGGATTGTACCTTATCACTAATGAGTTGAGTTGAAAGTGCAGAGTTCTGTAGAAAATACACATACAAAAAGAAATATGCATCTGATTCTATATCTTCTTATGGTTATATTATAACCAAACATAAAGCAACAATGATAATAATTACTCCATGAGTGTTCTGCTCTAAGTTCTAATTATTCCTAGAACGACATCGACCAGAATTGTAGACCTGTATCCTAAAACTGAAGAACTAGGGGTAGGACCCCAGATGTCAAGATGTACTATTTCTAAACGAGAAATGGTAATGCCATTAGAAACTCAAAACCAAACTTTATAGCTTTATATTATCACAGAAGAGTCACAAGATTCATTTGGCAACGTAGAAAAGGAAAGTTAGCACTTGGTTGACTAAGAATCATACATGATACATGGACCTAACTGAAATAGAAGGATGGCCCAAGTAGTGTTTCCACAGTGATGCTGAATTGAAGTGGGGGAAGCTCGCCTATACGACTGCTACATGTGAAAATGGCTGAGAAGTGCCTATTTGCAAATCCACCCTTATCAACGCATTCAAACCCCCACTAAGATAGAATTTATCTTGAGTTTTGCAATTTTGATGCTTTTAAATAAATGGCAACGAGGCGTAAGGTTTCTTTTTTTGGTTATTTTTAATCATATGAAAAATCTAGTCAGAGGAGCTCAATTACTAGATATCTGGACAGACGACTACGAACTGATACAGGCTCGTTATTATGACTTAATTGTGGCCATGGCGGCTCCAACGTCAAAAAAAGCAGAAAGAGAAAAGTGCAACTACACTCGCGAATGAGGGTTTGGATGTCGATGACAAACTGATATAGGCTCGTTATTTTGTTTACAAATAAAATCTATGTTATAAATCATTATTATTTTTAAATGATTAATTTTAATTTTGAATTAAAAAATTTAAATCAAGCCATAACTTAGTGTGAATATTTTTTTGTCATTACTTATTTAAAATTTGAAACCCGTCACTTTTCATGAATCACATTACATATGTAAGTACCAAATCTTCGACTACGCGCATTGATTCATGGAACACATCATCTTTCTGTAAAGACGTAATTTTCCACTAATACATTATAACTAATAAAGAACCTCACAGTGCAAGTTATTACAATGGTAATATGACCAATTTGTCGGTTGACTTTCATGGTAACTTTCGAAAATGCCATGATCGATTCAATGGTTTTGGAATGGGTTAGCTACACAAAAATCACAAATGTTACCATAGAATATTAACCAAATTAAATCATATATAATACCAAGCAATTTGACGACAGACGTTTTCTATTACTAATTAGTCAGTAAATCTCATCTAATGACCAATTAATGATGGATCTGCCATCTTCTAGTAGTGGAAACAATACAACAATTTTATTATTTCATATTCAAAAAGACACACTCCTCGTACAGGCTACATACATTGGGGATGAAAATGGCACAACAACAACGAGAACTTTAATCAGAATTAGAAAGCATCATTTCCCGGAAGAGGAAGATGGGTCCGGACAATAAAGAAATTTTCACAGACAAACCCTGCAAGCCCACCCCCAATAAGTGGCCCAACCCAGTAAACCCAATGATCGGTCCAGTCTCCACTGACCAAAGCCGGTCCAAAAGACCTAGCTGGGTTCATTGAAGCTCCTGAGAAAGCCCCACCAGCCATAATGTTGGCCCCAACAACGAGCCCAGTCAGGAGTGGGCCTAGCCCTTCAAGGAATCCTTTCTTGGGGTCCACAATGGTTGTGTAGACTGTGAACAACAAGGAGAAGGTCAAAACAATCTCCATTATTATTCCTTGGGTGTAACCTACTCCACTTGCAAGGGTGTGTACTGGTGTTGTCTGCATTGGATGACAGTAATGTCAGAATTACAACTTGCTCTTCCTCTTTTGTTTGAGACAAACTTGTATATCAAAACTCTAATAACGGCTAAATTAAGATTGGGGTAGCTATCCCATAAGTCCGGATTGATATCAATTTATTAAAAAAATTGTAATTTTTGAGCCAGTCAATTAAGCCCGATATGATGACAAGTTAGTAACTAAGCCTAAATCATTACAAGTTATATTAGAGCAAGTTCTGGCCAAATTTCATGTTCCCTAGGGTCCTGAGCTGTGATTTGTGTTACTATTATCATCACAGAGTTTAAACTTTTTAGACCAATTAATTAAGCTCACTTATGATGGCATTCTAAACGAGTTAATTAGGCTTGCTTGTGACGACAGACTAGTAATTGGGCATGAATCATTACGTAGTTGCTACAAGATTGATTTTTCAAAACGCAAACTTTTCCTAAAAGATGTCCTAAATTAGATATTTTGATAACTCACCAATCCTCCAGTAAGATATTTGAGCAGAGCACAAGCAGCAGCAGAAGCCAAACACTGATCAATCCAGTAGAGAATAGATCTAACAACAGTAATGTGACCTCCCAAGCATAGGCCAAGTGTGACAGCAGGGTTGAGATGGCCACCAGAAATTCGAAAACCAGCCGCTATCATAACAGCCACCACCAACGCATGTGCCATCGCCACGAAAAATAAGCCCTCCAGTGCACTACCACTCTGCTTTTCTGTCACAATATTTACAAACAAACAATACAAGTCCTCGTTACACATAACCCCAAAAAAAAAAAAAAAAGCACTAGTATTAGAGTTTTCACGGAGGAAAAAAAAAAAAAAACATTCCCGGGCCACTCCTTTGGCCAGGATTCGAATCCCACGAGGGTCGGAGTTAACAAAAAAAGAAGTTACCTGTGGCCATGGCAGCTCCAACACCAACAAAGACAAAGAGGAAAGTGCAAATAAACTCGACAATGAGGGCTTGGATGCAGTCGGGCTGAACAGCCTCTCGGCTATCTCCTAAGGCAATCTTGGCCATGATCTTTTGCAGGCCAAAAACTAATCTCTTAACTGATGATTGAGCTATGGAGATAAAAGAGATAATATTTGGTACAAAACTTTTTGACTGCATTGGTTCATGTATCACATCACGTATTTATAGAATGAAGTAAGATTCCATTACCACATTTTTGACTGAGATGGCACGTTGTGTTGCTAAAATTATTGTAATGGTCATATGACCATTTTACCCATTGAATTTCATGCTAACTTTCGGAATGCCATTTTCAACTAGCGATGTAACTCGTAAAGATGGCACGCCCGTTAACTTTCATCGTAGCTTTCGGAATGCCAACTCATGCCGAAAAAATAAAAATAAAAAAAGAAAGAAAAAAAATTCGAAATGCTATTTTCAATGAGTGATTTTAAAGTCAGGCTATGAGGTTGTATAAGTGAACTATTATAGTTACATGTTAGAATTTCTTAGTCTTGAAGCTATTGGATTTTGACACATCTGAATTATCTTGAATATTAGAAAGGAAACCATCAACAAGAGGAAAAGTTTCAAAAGCCAATTAGAGTATATAACTAACGAGAATTGATCTCTGGACTTACTTAAATTAAAGATGAGAATCACTTGCCTATTGGGTTTTTGGTTATTTAACTTTGAAATCATCAATAAATATAGTAGTCGTTTAAATGTTTGATATTTTGAAGATTAATCCATAAACTTGACGTGATTTTAGTAACAAGTTAAATCACCGCTTCTTCTTGTAATTTATTATTTTGAAAATATCACCAATGCCTTTTTTTTTCAATTAATAGAGGTGACAAAACAGATTGAGATCCGTCGGTCGACCCGCCTAACCCGTCAAAAAAGATGGTTAGGGTTGAAAGTTTAATAACTTGCGAACCTGTTAAAATGATCTGTTCAACCCACCAAAACGACCCGTGAACCTGTTTAATTCACCAAAATGACCAGCAAACCCTCTTAACCCGTTAAAACAACCTGTAGAACTCGCGCTAACCAGCCAAAAAGAACTACGAACTCGTCAAAGCAACCCGTTTAACCTACCCAAACAACTCACCTAATTCACCAACCTACTATAATTGGGTTAGGGTTTTAATATCTCTAACCGATTGAATAAACGGATTGACCTGACCCGCCAACTCGCCTAACATGCCACAAACGGGTCGGGTCGCTCCGCGATTTCCGTTTGCCAACTTTATTTGAATATATATTACACAATTCACAAGAGATACCGGCACATTTATTCTTTTCCGTAACTAAAAGACATAAGAGAAGTTAAATTGCCGCTGTGTATCGACCATCTCCTAGAATCAATTATGGGGCTGTTACTTCGACATGTAGTTACTGCCTCCACTCACATGCTTATTGATCGAAAAAGCTAACAGACGAATTAAGCACTTATAGGCTAGCAATCTATAATTTAATAGGTTCGCCTTTTTAGTCAAAAATACAGCTGGGCGATCACTTATTTGCGGGAAGGCTTTACTAGTCTAGTGGGATACAATGACCAATTGGCCATATTAACGTCATCGAAAACCTTTCATGTTAATTAATTATTTGACTTAAAGCACATAAAAAACTAGATGAATGATCGTGACTTTATATGTATTACGAGGTTTACACTTAGAGCTTGTTTAGAAGTACTTATTTTGGTGTTTATCAACAGTTACAGTAAAAATAAATATAATACTTTTTAATGTAATTGTTGATAAGCACCAAAATAAGCACTCTCAAATAGTCTGTTTAGACTTGCATTTCTTTTTTTTTTTTCCCTTTTAATTTTCAAGAATGGTATTAAAAAAAGTTACCAACACTAATAGTTTATATTTTTGTCACATTTGTCAAGTAACTTTCTTGTCTTTTAAATGTAACACTTTAGTTTTTAATCTAACATATTATTAGCATCATCATCCGTCCTTGAAATGAAATCCTTCCAACAACAAACAGAAATATCATGCAAAATTGTTAAATGTATGCATCCGTCCTTAAAATGAAATCCTTCCAACAACAAATAGAAATATCATGCAAAATTGTTAAATGTATGCCAAACCTCCTTTTTTTAAGGGCTTATGTAATATGTATTCCTAAATCGTGACGTTTCCATTTGGTTTTGGATAAATTTCATTTGAAGGACTAAAGTGTTAACAATATGTTAAATCAAACAAAAAGATGTCACAAGTCACGCGACAAGAGGATGTAACTTAACTAAATAGTAGTACTTCGCACTTGAAATTTGTGGATCTCGAGTTCGAATTATCATTTAAAATGAGGATTAATTCTCTTATTTAATAAAAGAAGGAGATAAAATGTCACATTGAAAGATAAAGAAATTATCAAAGATATAGCAGTTAAGTAGTATATCTCTCATCTTTAGTGTGATTAGGTCCAAAAAGATTCTTTAACCAAAAAAATATTCGGTTCAAATGTCGAATATTTATCAAGAAGTTTTCATGATTCAATTATAGAGGATTGAATCATTAAAGATTTGATCTTTTCAAATTCTGTCTGTAACTCACGAGAGCCAACTCCTCTCTTTTACTTCAAGAAAATAGGAGGATCATCTCTACGAATCCGTGGCTGGTCATTCCCAACTTCATAGCATAGGAAAGATCTTCCAGTCCGGATCTAATCAACAGCTATGTGCAGATCTCCTTGCCTATATGAAAGTAGGCTGTACTGGCCTTCCTTCCTGCTAGATACATGTTATGATCGGTCTTTAACCTCTCTTAAAGTTTAAAAAAAAAAAAATTAAAAACTTAAATTGAGAAATACAAATATAAAGGTTAATCCGTAACATTAATCCAAAAAATAGAAAATTGAAGCTTAGTTGAGACTTATAAGCTATAAATAGTAAAAAAAATATGTGAAAAAATATTTTTGTTTAAAAGTTTACAAGCCGCAAAATAAGTCGGACCAAACAGGTTCTAACCAGACATACCATCGCCCAGCAATCCCCTCTTTTTAATTATTCCCATCATGGTACGTAGAAGCAGTGTGGCTTTAAGGTCAAACAAATTGCCACATTCCAATGAGTATATCTCGTCCGCATTACTGATTGTCATCTTCTAACCTTCCCCCCCCCCCCCCCCTCAATTTAACGTTTGCTGATCTCTTTATGGCCTGGTTGACAATTTTAACTAGTGGCAATCAATTGAAAACATATGCCTCCATTCATAACAAAGGCCCACATAAAGATTCATTGAATATACAAAATGTTTACTTTAATTTTTTTAATTCCTTTTCTTTTTCGTTTTCTTCTTTTTTCTTTTTTCGTTTAAATATAGCAGTGATTCGATTGTTTCCCCTTGATGACCCTTTCTAGGAAGATTAGTTATGCCAGTGTTTGCAAGTTGTTCTTTTAACTCTTTCACACCTTATACAGGGCATGTCTTTTTAGTGTCTTTTATTTATTGTGCATTATTGTCAATTATATCAATTCCTCATCCAATTTCAGGCGCTCTTGGTAATGATGAGAGTAGCATTTGGATACAAAAACAGGAAAAGTTTACAATTGTGTGGATGAGGTGATAATCGGCATTTAGAGCTGAGGTATCAAGTAAGGCAGCTTTAAAAATAGGAAAAAGAATTAAAAAAAAAAAAAGGTCTCAGAGGTGACTTAGACAAAGATTGGTGACACCTAGCATTTACGTAAGAATGGATCGATAAATGTTACAACACTTTGTGAAATCTAACACTTTCAATATAGTGATACAATATGATAAATAATGTGGACAATTCACAATCATTAAATCGAGAGATTTAACTACTATTGTGTATATTTTGAGCTTATGATAACGTGCTATTTGGCATCTTAAATAAAAAAGTAGCTTTGTTTTGAACTTTTTGTAAAGTGCTTATTATAAGTTATCTTATTTACAGTTATAGGAAATAAAATTAGTATGAGTTGCTTATATCTTATAAGTTAGGAAAGTAGGACATGCTCGATATTTTTCAAATTTTAAGATACTTTTTATATTCCAATAATGACTTACATCAAATAAGAACTTGCTAAAGACAAGATTCTTGTCCAGCTCGCCCCAACTTGCCATGGGGAAAAAAGACAAAATACAATCGATTCCTCCATTTAAGTGGTCTTAATTCCTCCTCCATTTAAGCATGTCTTATCATGTCATATGTTCTTTCGTGGGAAAGAATGCGATAAACTGGACGGTCAAGGTAGCCAATGCAGCTCAATTTTGTGGACTAAATGTACTTGGGAAGACATCCCTACCAAAGGCATTTAGGCAATGGGATAGCCACCCTGCTGAAGAACCTTGTTTGACAACAGAAAACGACCTGAATGTGTGAATCATGACCTGCTCTATGTGAAGTCATAATCAAGAGCAAGCTACCTAAATGCTCTACTCCGCAATCAAATAATAATGTTGATCTTGGTGGGGAAGGGGAAGGGGAAGGGGAAGGGGAGGGGAAAGAAGGGACAGAATACACCATGGTATCGGCCAGCCAAAGGGTGCGCACACTGGTATGAAGATATGAAGGGCAAGCTGCAGAACAAAGAAACAGAGAGATATGAGATAGGAAGGAACATGTTATACAATTGACCAAACTCAATAATAAAAAAAAGTAAGATGTCAGAAAGCCAATTCTTTTATTTACAGAAAATGTAACAATGCTCTACAACATCACCCTTGAAACAGAGAGCTGTGCAATCAGCTTAGCCAATTATCCAATCTTTAAAGCAAAAACTGCCATGTTTTGGTGGTCATGTCGTAGTACCATCCTTTACATTTGCATTTGTTGTCACTCTAAGAAGAAATGCTTTAGTGATGCCGCATCAAGTTCTGGAATTCATGAGATGTACAGAAAAATTTTCAGAGAACATTCCTGCAGCAGAAGTAAAAGACAGTGATTAGATGGGACTGCACAACTTTAACGAGTCAGACAGACGCGGAGAGAGAAATGTAACCAAATAACAGCCCATTACCATTCAAAGTTCCAGTACCAGTTCCCGAAATTAGTGTCAAAACCAAATAGCCAAACAGAGCTATTTGATGAAGGTTTTTCACAGAGTAAAACTGAAGTGACATTGAGGTGGTATGCAATTTCAGGAATGGTAAAAGGGTCTTACGATTATCATATTTTGACTGTTAAAGTACCTACTAAATTTAAATTATTAGCATTTTCAACCTTCTGAATAATTCCATTAAACAAAGTGAAAGAACATATATGGGGTTTGAATGTATCAATGGGAAAGCGAGTGATTTGGCTTTCAAATTTAGCGAAGATGAGGAAAAGAAAATTGAAAAAATTCAATTCCCTCGGTCTACCACTGCACAGTGGGGTTAAGGGAGGCAGTGGTGGCTCTCTCATCCAAAGTCTTTGCGCTCCTTGAAGCCCAAAAATTTTAGCCGCTTATCAAGATATGTTGAAAGAAATTCAATAGCAATGAACTTCTGATGCTTCACCCAGCTGCCTTCCAGGTGGATTGTCTACAAACTTAAAGCATTGTTGTTCAATTGACAGGATTGTTTCGTATTAGGGATTAAAAAATGATTCTTTATCATCACAAGAAATTCTTTACTAATAATAAAATCCTTTTTCATTAAAAACTCCTTTCGATCATTCTTCCTGATCAACCAAGAAACAAACACCAGTCATATCATAATCATACCTCAATGGGTGTCGACAGCAGCTTCTAAGAGATCTTTTCATTTTTTTGCTTCTTTGTTTCCCCTTTTAGTCCTTGCCATGGAACGCTGCACAAAGAAATCAAAACAATAGGATGGGTGGTCAAGTTCAAGACGAGAGAAAGTCAAAAGCAGCAGTAGCCAGATGAAGGATTAGATTTTACAATATAAAAGAGAGAATACAACAAAAAGAAAACTGAAAGCAATTACTCCTCTTAGGAAGTATAGAAGAAGAAAGCCAAGAGCCTCTAAATCATCTCACCAGCTTCACTCTGCCAATTGAACAAAAAATTATGATTTACAATTGAATAACAATGCACAGATTGATAGTGAAGCAATTGTTTGAATTTCAAAAAATGAATTTGATTCTTTTCTACATTGCCGGGATTTCTCTACGCATTCATGTTGTTTCTCATTAATTTGTTTTCAGGCATTGTATTACTCTATAAGTGATACAATAAGTATTGCAATCTGCATATTGTGCTGTGCCTGTTAAGTTCTTACTCTCTCTGCATCAAATCATTTGGAAAACAAAAACCAATTAGTATGGCATATGCAAGTATAGATCAAACAAATGCTGGAGAGAGGAAATAGAAAGAAAAAGGTTCGTGCAATATGATTAAAAATCTAGAATTAATAGGCTCTGAGGCCAAGACAGACTTAAATTCTGTTTTATCTCAATGGAAAAACCAGCAATAACAATATCCATAAATCTACCATGTAGTCTGCCAGTTTCCAACTACAATCACAACAAAGACTGTGAGGGCACCATAGTAATACAAAGCTTCCATATATACAGAACAGAAGGCATTAGAGTACCTTAACACCAACAAACTTCTAAACGAACATCAATTACTAAAAACCACCTGCACGGAATATGGCGATTCGTAGTTGGATCACAGTATCTTTTTGCAAGTCCAAAGTCTTTAATTTAGTGCCTGATGCACACGTCAATATCAGAAAAATAGTAGTGCTGAAGATAAATGAACTCAAGGTTACATACAAACTCTGCATAATGATTAATACCTTACTAGCTTTCCTTCCAAGACATAAGGAAACTATCAAGTTTTTTGAGGTCTTAATGCAGAAACCATTATAATGCATGTATTCTATTCTTGTAATCTGAAATAGAATAGGAAAAACCGAAACATCACCCTTGATCTGATTGCTAGTAAAATTGTCAACAAATATTCCATAACATCAAATAAACCATTAATCCATTTATAATTTCAAATTACTAATTAAATCCCACAATTGCTAGCAACTAACGGGTAAGCGTGCTAATATATATATCAGAGCCATAAAAGCAAATTTCATGATTTCTAATGACTAAGTGGTTTGGAGGCATAAAAGCAAATTTCATGATTTCTACTGACTAACTGGTTTGGAGGTCTGTAAAACTTAGAAGACAGACTAGAAAATGAGGAAACTCTAAATACCATTTGATCAGCCAACATGAGAGCGGTTTTAGAGAGAACTTCATCCACAATAAACAGAGATCTTCAAGGCTGCGTCCGAGCAGATCAAGGACAAGGACATTGTCATCTCCATCAAACCCTCACCATTTTATGGTATCGATGCCACCCGAAACAACGAAATTTTGATCCTGGATAAGCAAGGTAACATATTAGACCACTATAAGCCATGAGCATACCATGGAAAAGGAAAGAAACTAATTATATGTAGTACTTCCTCCCTGGAGAATGCTATATTGCTTAGCCTCATACTGTAACTGGAAAAACATTCTTAGCTAAGTCTTCACCCCCCTGAATATGAAGCCAAAAATTGATTTTCATACAGAATCCATCTGTCTTGAATTGAATATCTTACTTTAGTCATGCATGATATTTTAGACGAAACATTTTTACAATAAGATAGCTGGAGCCAGATGTAGAACACTTTTTCTATTCCTATGCATTCAACAACAATAAATCATGCGTACATGAAGTTATCATCATTCGGCACACTTCATTCGGCACACTTCCTAGATTCTATATTTTATCATGCAGCCCGGACTTTCCACATGGGATAGGGGGCATGGCTATTGTAAAAGAACAATGTTATTCAAATTATGAAGTTATTCTATTTTCGGAAATTGGACATTTGGTTTCAGAAAACTCAGCATTGCAACAGACAGAGTAACAAGCTACACTTCATATTGATGCCTAAGGGTATCCATTTTCTTTATTCCAGAGCTATTCAAGAAGCAAAAATCTGCTTCTCCATTTTCTTCTTTACACTTCCTGCTATAATAGATCATTATATCTTAAAATCCTAAACATTTTCAATAATCATAATTGGATATTAAGCATTTTTTGCAACTATCAGTAGCCAATTCAACATCACGAAATCATAACAAGTAAATACATCAAAACACATCAGATACCCTCATAACTCTGTGCATAAATTATGTGGGAAGCATAACTGGGTGAAGGAAACTTACAGTCTTAGGGCCTATTTGGATTGGCTTTTTTTCAAGAAAAAGTATTTTTTTTCTGAAAAAGTTATATTAAATTTGCAATAAATATTTCATTTAGCTTCTAAAAAAATTGAAACTCTGAAAAAAGCTCAAATACAGTTTTTTTAGAAGCCAGAATTTTCAGCTTATAAAAAAAAGCTATTTTTCAAAAGCTGTTAAAAAAAGCGCTTTTGAAAAAAGCCAATCCAAACGAGCCCTTAACAGCAACGATCTCATATGTATCAATAGTGGTTGCCGAAAAATTGGCAAAAAAACAAAAAAAAACAGAAGAAGAAGAAGCTCCCAAAACTTTCACGAACCATTGGTGTATGAATGAAGTTATATTATTCAATCATTATATATAAACTTAAATTTATGTCAGATCAAGAGTAATGGTATTTTCATCAAGTGAATTGATTTTTATTCTATTAAAACTTGTAAAAAAATGTTTTACCAAGCACGTGAAATTAATTAAACATTCCATTCTTGCTTTTATTATTTTTACAACCAAATACGAAAAAAATAATAATTATATTTTTGACATTCTGCGTTGAATTTTATTCTACCTTAAATGATCATTTTTCTTTAAGTCATTTTTTTATACCCAAGGGACAAGTAAATCAAGTTCACTTCACCTGATCATATATATACTAGTTTAATATGATCAAATCTCCTTGAGATCGAAAAGAATCAATTGTCTTTATTATGCATTGGAAGCATGATCTGGATTTGTACTGAATGAATTTATATATATCTGATTCATTGGAAGTACTAAAGCAGAGGGTTCACGTGCACAAAATTCTCGTGCATCAAATAAGAAAACCTTCAAACTACAAGTGTAAATACTAGGAATTTATCTCATGTCATCACATCATAATCATATTATAGACTGCTAAATGTCGATGTGTCTCTATAGCTGCAGTATTGACACATTCAGATTGATGTTATACATCATTGACCATCTTCACAAATCATCAGATCCAAATCATGAAGGACTTTAACGATTTGAAAAGTAGAGGTTACGAGCCAGTCGGTTAGAAGATGCTTTAGTTTATGCCTAATAGTACTGTCTAAATATAAGTATGACATATTATATAGTAGCCCTATGAAATATGATTAACTATGGGATCTCGTACGTTGTCCTTGGAAATGTTCTGGTCTTTTTTTTTTTTTTCGACTTGTTATTTCTATTCAAATAGAAGGTACGGTTCACTTTGAGTGATGATCATTTTCGGGAAAAAAGAAAAAAAGAAAAATTGTGATGTCACTTTTCAAGGAAAAGCCATGCTACAACTCAATTTATGGAACTTCATTGGAGCTATAATGAAAAAAGAAAAAAAGAAAAAAATGGAAATGGAAACTGTGTTCAGATAATCTAGTTACCTTCTAAACAAGCGCACTTGCAAGCTTAAATTGTGATACAGATTTAGGGTTTAGGATTTTGGGGCACACATACTAGATTCATTAATTTTCAGAAAATACTTTTAAACAAAGAATTATAAAAGTAATGTATTTTAGGGAATATCTCAATTACGAGGAAATATTAGTAAAAAGAAAACCTCCTGGATAAGAGAGCAACATACAAATTGCTCTTTCAAGAAATACAATATCAGGGGTGAAAGAAATTGTTCAACTTCTTCCTGGTAACATTAGCATGGGCTAAATCTCCATGGCAACAAAGCTGCCAGTGACGAACAAGCTTATCGTCTCGAGGTCGTCCGAAAACAACTGAAATGCTCCACTCGTTCAACACGCATCTAATTCCTGCTTCTTGTTAAGCAATTCTTCAAGTAGCGAGCATTCTGAAGGCATCTTTGAACATCTTTCTTGATTCCAACTTCACCTTTCCTGCTCAAGCAATACCACAGGAATATTTGGGTGTGCCCATTTCGACTACCTGATATTGTGGCATCGATTAAGGAAATATAATCCGCACTTTTTGAGATGAATTCAATGTGTTTTTTTCTTGCCATTTGAATACCACAAGGCATCGGACATCCTAAAAACTTGTGTCCCGACACGCTCAAACTCCCAATAGGATTATTGAAACTAATCTTTTTGGCCCCTGTGATTTTGTGAAGACCAAAATATAGCAAACCGATATTTAGTTTGTCATTTGATTAATTAGTACATAGGATAGCAAATATGATATTATGTTGTATACAAATAAAATTTTAATCTGTACGGAGTTTTAAGCCGTGTTGCTTGGATTACTCTCAATTGTGGGGTAAGTACCCATGTTCATGAGGCTGGGTTCAGAATATTATTTTACTAGGATCAATAAAAGGTTAATTTATTTATATAAAAATTTGAATATCTTTTCAAAAATGTAAATAGTATAATTACACTCAATGGAATATCATATTTTGGAAGTGTTTTTTTAATTATTTTATTTATATTACTATCCAAATACATAATTTCTAATAAAAAATAACTGGCTTAGCAACTAATTAGAGAATAGGGACCTGTTTAGATTTTCTTTTTTTACATAGAAAAACACTTTTTTTTTCTTGAGAAAAGAACATTTTTCCCAACAAAAATTTGATTAGATTTAGAAAAGTTGAAATTCTGAAAAAGTTCAATTATAATTTTTTTTTCCCTTTCTCATAACTAGAATTTTTAGTTCCTGAAAAAAACACTTTTTTTAAAACTTTTTTTTAAAAAAAAGTGCTTATAAAAAAAGTTAATTTAAACGAACTTTAAGATATACCAATGTTGACGTTTACAATTGCTGGTTTGTCCTTGTTGAGAAGTAGCTTTCTTCTAAAATCTGCAAAATCGATCTCTCCAGTGACTGAAGTGTCAATTATAACACAATCCATCCTGAACATTCGTGCAGCTTTAAATATGGAGTTGTGAGATTCACGTGATGTGTACAAAATACCATCTGGCAGCATTTCTCTCCTGCAGTTGATTAACTATATATATAAGATGGAAACTATTCCATGAAAAATACAAGATAGATATATGTAATCCATGAGGGAACACCTGACACGAGGGATAGTTAGTGATAGCATCCCTAATTTGAAACTTGCACATTTCAAGTTCGGGTTATTGAGGGGTTAAGTGAAGAACCACATTTGATCATTTTTAAATATGAGAAAAGAAAAAAGATAGTACGAGTGAAAACCTTGCCATGTTTACCAAAAGCAATACTAACCCGATCCACAAGCCGTGGAAATTGCTCTCCGAGCCACCATTGGTAACATAACCCCAATATTCATCCTTCTCAATCTTTGATAGTTGTGGAAGCCAATCTAAAACGCTTGCCTCAAACCGTCTCGAGTGTAGACTAAAATCACTGTCTGTGAATGGATCACCACAGTTGTTTATGTGAAATTGTAGCAGTGGCGCTAAGGAAACGTAGTGATCATTGCGTAAGTTTACTGGGTAACCTGAAACATTAATATATATTTGATATTTCAGAATTTATTAGATGACAAAAAATATCATCAGTACTGTTGATCATGCCTGACCAACTGGCCCAAAATGCTTAAGTCGGTGATGACAGTAGTAGTGAATCTAAGTCATTATAAAGTGCACACAAATCTTACAAAGAACCGATGTGGGATGGGGCGTTACAAACTCTCCCCCTTAAAGACGCGACGTTCTCGTCGCGGCCCAAACACAATAAGTAACCACACCAAAACCCTGCGCGTAGAATCGCCTGCAGCCCGCCCAAACACAATACGTAACCACGCCGTAACCCTGTGCAACAGAATCGCCGAGCCCGCTCGATACCACCAGAACGACCCAAGCCCGCCATCGCTCGCCACCACACTTGAACCTAACCAACTGACCCAAAATGCTTAAGCCGGTGATGACAGTAGTAGTGAACCTAAGTCATTATAAACTGCACACAAATCTCACAAAGAACCGATGTGGGATGGGGCGTTACAAACTCTCCCTCTTAAAGATGCGACGTCCTCGTCGCGGCCCAAACACAATAATGGTAACCATAGCCTAACCCGCGCGTAGAATCTACCCAAAGCTCGCCCAAACACAATACGTAACCACGCCCGTAACCCCTGCGTAGAATCGCCAGAGCTCGCTCGATACCACTCAGACACCCACGGCCATCGCTCGCCACCATACTTGAGCCTAACCAACTGGCCCAAAATGCTTAAGCCGGTGATGACAGTAATAGTGAACCTAAGTCATTATAAACTGCACACAAATCTCACAAAGAACCGATGTGGGATGGGGCGTTACAACTACTGTCATCACCGGCTTAAGCATTTTGAGCCAGTTGGTTAGGCTCAAGTGTGATGGCAGGCCAGTAGTTGGGTCTGGGTCATTACAGTTACCATCTTTATGAAGCTCTTAGTTTGCTCTGTTAGTGTATAGGCAATACTTCGCTTAGGGCCTTCTCTATCGTTAAGGCCCAAGACTAATTATGGAACACCAAGGCCCGACAAGCCTAGGGTAGTTTGAATAAAGGAGTGTCCAAGCATTGTTTGGACGCGAAGCATACTCGCAATATTTTTGGTAGTGTTCCTTGATAAAGGGACTTTACAGAAGGAAAGCGCAACAAAAACCTTGCCTTAAACAAAGTTAGGAGGAAGCTATAAAAGGGCAGTGGACCAAATTGGCACGGAAAATCTCCCTAAGACACCTAACATCCCATATAGCACACCAATGCCTCTTCTCTAGCTGTAATAGTCCAGCGATCCTTTCCGTAAAAAAGGTTTAAGTGCTTACCCTTAAACCCTAATTATAGAATTACGCCTTTACAATTAGCAATTTCTATTGATGAACAGATTATATAGGCGCCAAAGGGGGGCTAGCAAATTTATGTGTATATCAACGTATGATGTGCGTGTCCTACTGGCCTTGAATTATCCTCCTTTTTGGCAACAATTAATAGTACCATCTGCGTGTTTTCTTTCTTACTTTCTTTAATATTAATTTTTTATTTACTCTAAATGATGGCTCAAACTCGAGATCCATAAATCTTCAAATAACAGATATTATCACTGACTTATATTCTCCTGTCATTTGCACACTTAGTTAAACTGTGTAGGTTAAAATGGCCTTGTAATTTGTCTAAAATAATTAATTGTTTATCCTTTCATAACTAATAACCATATTGTGATTTTCAAAATGTGATATGGTACGCCTTTCCCTCACAATTCATCTCCAACTTATTGGAGCGTCTATCACTACCGCGTTGTGCATGTCCAAATACACGTATGAATTCAGACAAAATGATTATAAATTTGGACAAGAATATTGTGGTCCAGCATGTATGAATAATTAGTTAGTTAACTCCTTGTGTTTTTCTAAATTAACTACTTAGCCTCCTACATGATGGTCTTTCCGATAATCTTATAAATAGAGTTCAAAAAAATAACAAAAAATAAAAGACAAATATGCTACTTTTTAAGAAGCATAAAAAAATTATGAGTTACATTTTACAAGATAACAAATCAAGTAACTATTTAGACTGATTACAACAGAATAACATATAATTTATCCAACCTTTTATTCTTGGCTCACTTGCGTTGTTTTAATGGTAGGCATCAACGTTGAGTTTTTAGTATGAATATCAATCATGATGATCAGAGTCTGTTTTTCACATTGGATTTATATGTTTGGAAAAATTTACTAGTTTCTTTAGTGTACCGCAGAATTCTTGAGATAAGTATGACTTCTATGGTTAATTATCCTGCTTTTTTTGTTCTATGCTTTAATGAATTATAAGTTATTAATCCTCATTCCTTAGTTTTGTATGACTTTATGTTCTATTAATCTCAATATATCTGATTCCAGCTTTTCTTTTGAGTCTTTATACCATATGAGCATCTTTCTAAAATTTTTAGGGTAAATTACACTAATCATCTTTATCTTTGTTACTTATAACGATTTTATCCCTTATTTTTTTATTTGTGATATATGAATCCTATAACTAATAATTTTATAATGTCGTTGTAGGTCTATACGGTACTTTCCTTTGAAAAATCACTTTAAGGCTTTGTCCGGCAACAATGTTTTAACTAGTTGTTTGGTCAAAACACTGTTTCTTTCGTTTGTTCTTCAGTAAAATAGCGTTTTAAGTAGTGCTTATATTTGAAACAATGTCTAGATAGTATTTTTGAAACCTTAATGATATTAATGTTTGAGGATAGGGTTTAGTATTTTGTCATTTTTTTTAGCAATGTTACCCTCTCTCCAATATTTTTCTTGGCAATTCTATCCTCTATTCAATCTATTTATGTTTTTACTTTTTCTTTCATAAATATAAATTCAAAATAGCACATAATCAATTTCAATATCCACATAAAAATATACTAAGAAAGTGAAATTATCTTATTCATCCATTTATATTTTTCTTTGCCAAAATAAATTTTCAAGCAATTAAAAAATATATATAATAAAAAATATTTTTTAATAAAAATCATTTATCAAAAATTAATTTTATTATGCTTTAATAATAAAATATTATTATAAGAAAGATATATCTAATTATAAAATAAATTATCTTATTTTTATAATAGTAATAATAATTATATTTATCACAATAATAACAATGTGATACTAATGTCTTTTTATGTTATTTTGCATTCGTTAGCTATTCAAATAACTAATTTTATCAAACATATTTAGTTCAATCAATTAGCTGAATAGCTATTAACTAACAGTTAAAGTACCATTGCTATCAGCTATTCAAATAGATATTAGCTACTCAAACACTCTTTCTTGAGCTATCTAATACTTTAACAGCTATTGTACCAAACATGCCCTAAATCTCACATGAGGTGTATGATTTTACCCTTAAAGAAAACCAAATATGTAAGATCATGTGCTTCTCATGTGAGATTTAACATATCTCTTAATTAACGGGAAGTAGTATTTGGACTAATGCTAACACAAAATAATTAATTATATTATGGGATTAATTTATGTCACAAACAAAAGATAAAGAATAAGATTATTACGAGTTTTACCCTTTCTATATCAGCATAAATGCTATTGGAATATTTAAGACCTTCTTCATGACAGTCAAACAGAATTAAGATTTTACAAATCCAGTTTGGGATTAAATTGCAATGCTTTGTTTTTCTGGTCGAAGAATTGTAATGCCTTGCCTGATGCTCAATTGAACTGCACATGAGAAATATCAGATCATGAATGAATTGCCTGGTGCTCCAACAATGCGAATTCAGGATTTGCTGGATCGGAGATGCAGAGTTAAGATTTACTTTCAAAGACAATATCATGATTTGAAGCAATTAAATCAACAAATAATTAATGATCATTATCACGATTTGTACTTGGATTTAATTATTCTCTATTTTGTTAATCCATTTCTCAACCACAAGAGCACATCTTACATATATGTCGTGTTTAGCATGTGATCAATACACGATGTGTTCTAAACATATCTTACGTTGTTAGCGTACATATTTGACTACTGAAAATTATTAGATGCCAATGCATGACTTCTGTACATATCTGGCTTCACATGCAATATATGTTAGTGTATTAATTCTTAGCCCATTTTCTAATCATGTATATTACTAATATATAGGATATTACATCTTACTGAATTATTATATCTCGTGCATTAAGCAAGAAAACCTTAAAATTAGAAGTCTAAATACAAGGATTTTGTATTAGAGTATGTTGAAACATGTACCTGCTGTCGGTAGCTGTACAATTCACTCGCTGGATTGCTACTAAACAACTTTCAGCATCTTGAAAAAAAGAGGATGGATCTGCAATGACATTATAAATAAGATTCAATATCTGTGAACTGTTATTAATATGCTTACAACGAAATGACCATCATGTCAACTATTTCAGAACCGTTAGATTGCGATTATAATGACATGAAAATATCTTCACTCTCGGGATACCGTAATGGTGATATGGACAGAGAGCAAGGATAAATGAATTTTATTACTTTAGGATGAATGTGATTTTTTCTCGTGAATTTCAACTTAAATCCCGAACCCTTTCATGTTTTCTTAACTTTACCCATACTTAAACCATCAAATTTTACCAAAAAGAAAAAAAGCCTTATGTTGAGTGGCATCTTTATTTGAGAAAATTTTGTCAAGGAGCCTTAAACGATCTCTTTGAGAAGTTCCCCTCTCTTTACTGTTATACTAGTTGCAATTTGAGGGTGTCACATCTGGCTTATGCGGATGCTAATGGCAAAAGAGCTGGTTTGATAAAATTGGAGCTGTTTGAAACCTATGAAAATGTCTTTGGCCAAAAAGTAGTTAACCAAAGTAAGAGTGGCTTCCTCATGAGTAAAAAACAAAGCATCCAACACTAAGTGAGGAATGTGGCATCTATCACTAACTACTGCAATCTTAGCTTACCTCTCAAATATCTTGGGATCCCTCTTTTTAGGAAAGGATTAAGAAGTCCTCTTTCATCTCTAATATTACTAAAGTGCAAGCAAAGTTGAACGGCTGGGAGAATAGAGCTCTCCCCCTAGCAGGAGGCTTGTGCTTATCAGAAGTGCTTTGGTCTCTATCATTTTACATTTAATCAAGGTCCAAGTTCCGACTAAAGAGATTATCAATAGGCTGGAGGTGACCTTTAACAAATTCCTTTAGGATGATCAAGGCAATAAAAGACTTATCATTGGTGTAGCAGGAAGAGAGTATGTTATCCTACGAAGAAGAGGGCCTTGGAGTTAGAAGAATGGACCAGGTTGTCGCTTTTAGCAAGTGTAATGTCTCACATTATTTTATAGAGTAATTTGTGACTTATTTATAAGTGAGTGGTATGGGTATAACTAATAAAATGGTTTGACTATTTTGGGCTAGTTAATTTGAAACCAAAGTAATTATTTATCATGTTTATAACATTAGTCTCACTTGCAAGCATAGTTGTCCAGGCTTAGGAGCTTGACAGAATGGTATTCAGAGTCAATCACTAGTTAGATCCAGAAGTTAAGTACTATGCAGGATAAAGTGTTACACCAATTCTATGTTAGGAGCCATCTCTTGAACTCATAAAAGCCACCTATACAGAAGTTTAGTGTTATGTGGGGTAAAATGCTACACCAAATGTGTACTAGAAGCCACCTTTGAGCCTGTGGAAGCCACTTTTAAAGTCCATTACCGCCTGTTTCTATGTGAATCATGATATTGTGCCCCTGAAGAGAATGTTAGGTCTTCAACAAGGGGTGTTTGTAATGCCACATTTATTGGTGTGGTGATCTATAACTTGTTTATAAGTGAATAGTTTAGATATAACTAATAATCTGTGTTGACCATTTTGGATCAGTTGATTTGAGAGCCTAAAGTATTTGTTATGTCTACAAGACCAGTTCTGCTGGTAGGCTAAGGGTCTAGGCTTAGGGGCGCAACAGGAAGTAGTAGCGGACATGATTTTTTAATAAGGGGTAGCACAAAAATATTTACACCAAGTCATGATTTAGTTCAAATATTCAATTCAAATCACAAAATTGTCACTTCTAAAATAATAATGAACTATAAAACAAGAGTTTATGTCAATTTTTTTGACAATTTTTTACTTGAAGAGTGATAGTGTCACAAATTACAAAAATAAAAGGCTGATTTATAAAATTTTAATAACATAATAAAAGAGTTAATTATCAAAAGAGTAAAAAAATAAAGGATTAATTAATGAGTCATTAGTTAATCGTGAAAAGATACAAATAAATTTTGATGAAATAAGAGAAATTGACCCTAAAAAAAACACAAATAAGTTTTGATGGAATAAGAAAGTGTTATGAAGTGCTTCAATGCTCTCTAAACAAAAGGAGAATGTGCTAGGGACCGTACAAAATGCAGCTAGCAAGTTGAAGCTAGTAGACCATTCTGTAATAGATTTAACATGTTTATGTCAATAACCAAAACTAAGATACAATGTTTTACTTCCCCAGCAACTAATACTCAAACAAAAGTTTCACCTTGAGTGATTTAAATTTTCTGGAGGAAAATTTGGGATGTCTCTTTGTAAGGGAAATTCATCCTACAAATCTATTTATGGAATTTTCTACTTTTTGTCGGATAGTATATAGGAACAATCATTTGAGCTACAATATAATGACAAAAAAAATAAATAAATGGACATACATTGTGTTGGGCTGTTGTAGCCTTCTAACCATACTTGCAAGCATAGTTGAGAACGCAACACACGAGCTACATAAATCAAATTTGTTTTAGGAAACGGCTTATGAGAAAATATTAATAATATATATAAAAGTAGAAGTCTTTAGGAGATACTTTGATGCGAGAAAATATTATTAATATAAGAAAAGTTCAAGGATAAGAGAGTAAAGTACAAACTCTCACAAACAGAGCCAAACAAGCTCTAAGAGGTGTTTGACTCTAAGCACCAAAATAAATAGAGCCAAACAGGCTCTAAGAGTGTGCATGGCTTTATTTATTTGATACTTATAAATATCCAAATAATAAAAAGTATGTGTTGGTTGCTTTTTTCTAACACCTAAAATAAGCAAAGCCAAACACCCGCTAAGTCAATATTAAGGTGGAAATAAGGCAATCCAATGACGTAAAATCATGACAAGAACGATAAAATATAAACCCTTATATATTCTCACTTATTCTTAACTTCATAAATTCTTCTTTGTATCCCCATCATGTGCTGCATCAATGGTCTGTTGATGTCTCCTTTGCAAGACAAGGTGGCTCGGCCATCTCATCTCTGTTCCACATCAAGTGCTCAGAAACCAGATCTTTAAAGAAATTCTTCAACTTCTTTCTGGTGACATTAGGCAGCACAACAACATGGGCTAAATCTCCATGGCAAGAAAGCTGCCATTGACGAACAAGCTTATCGTCTCGAGGTCGTTCGAAAACGACTGTAATGCTACACTCGTTCAGCATGCATCTAATTCCTGCATTCGTTAAGCGATTCTTCAAGTAACGAGCATTCTGAAGGCACCTTTGAACATCGTTCTTGATTCCAACTTCACCTTTCCTGCTCAAGCAATACCATAAGAATATTGGGGTGTGCCCATTTCGACTACCTGATATTGTGGCGTCGGTTGAAGAAATATACTCCACACCTTGTGAGATGAATTCGATGTGCTTTTTTCTTGTCATCTGAATACCACAAGGCATTGGACATCCTAAAAACTTGTGTCCCGAGACGCACACGCTCCCAACAGGTTTTTTGAAACTAATCTTTGGCCCCTGTAAAGACCAAAATATAGCAACATATATAGCACTAATATTGAATTTGTCATTCAGTTCGTTTGGACAACATATAAATATAATGTTACTAGTCCAAAACACCGCCGAGATGTCGTGGGTGTGATATATTTTGTTTTTGACATTTTGTATGGATTAAAAATTATTCAGTTTTATCTAGAAAACAATCTATCAATTTAAAAAAATTATATTTCTTTAACTTAAATATTCATGGGTCACTATTATTTAGTCTCAATCTTCTATTTAGTTGTAATAGTACCTATCAAAAATTAAATAAAAAAAATTGATTGTGATGGGTAATATATATATATATACACACATATATAAAGAAACAATTGACAGAGTGGTACATTTCAAGAATTTTAACGCATGTTTGCTAATAATAATTTTAGAATTATATCATTTATATATCTTCAAAAGTTAAAAAAAAATTGGCTGAGTTAAGGATGCCACATGACATCCAAGATTGGTCATTTTAATACTTGTATAGATTTATGTTTGTATCATTTAAATAATCAATAGTTCAAGGTCAACTAGTTCTATATATTGAAAAAGTAATCTATCTATTTGGTGAAGATATATTTCTCTATTCCTGAATCATTAGCATTTAGAAGATTTCTACTCAAAAAGAAGCATGCCTATATGAGAAAAGAATAACTAAAAGAAGTTGTTATCTATTATGTTGAGTAGGCGGGAGGACGTATTTTAGTAGAAATAGCCAATTGGGAGGTGGCTAGTAGTATTTGGCTAGTAGTACCAAGGGGCCACGGTCCCCTCCCCCACCATATATATATATATATATATATGGGCAAAACCAGAAATCTGTCACAAGGAGGGCCAAGGTCTATTTTCATATTTGAATGTAAATTACCTTAGAGATGGTAATAAGTTAAATAACAAGTCTTTCTCTCTTTTAAATTGATAGACAGGACAAAACATATATATTTGAAAATAATCATAACAACACATTAAAGTTGGTAATGTTAGATATTTAAAATATAATCAAGTGTAAAAAAATACTACTTAACAAAATAATATAAGATTATGTAAAGAAAAATTCACTAATTCAGCAGGTGAAATTAAATTCTTGCTCCTTTATAAATTTATCTAGTCAATGAAATAAATAAACTATATATAAAGAAACTCTCTAAATAAATTCTCTATGAAAAGCTATCCAAAATTTATGAATTTTCTTAAATTTATCTTATAGCCTAACAAGTAAATTAAATATATTAAGGAATATTGAAATTTATCTTTTAAAATTATTTATTTATTATAAAAATTCACTAAGATATCATCTTCACACGAAAAAATGTATACTAAAAACTACTACGGGAAGAACTTCAAACAAAAGAAAAAAGAGAAAAAAAAATAAGGGGGCCATAACAAAGAGTTTTAAAAATTTTACATACCCATATACATACATATATACATATACAAACATACTTACATATACACACATATATTCCCGAAGTTTTGGGGGAAGGAGGGGGACTGGGCCCCCTAGTTTCGCCCCTGTATATATGTTACAAGTATATGTTTTCTTTTTGAAAGATACCTTGGCCGCCTCCCAATCCCAACTAACTTGAATCTTTCCACTCCCACATGACCCCAATCCCGTTCATTAAATTTACTAGACTATTTTTCATTATGATCTTCGTTATTTAAGTTGTAATAGTAATTTTTAGTGTATATTTTTTAAAATTTAGATGATATTTTAATATGTGATAATTTTTGAGAAGGAAAAAAAATGAATTATTTAAGAACATACCTTAAAATCTTAAATAAATAAAATTTAAGCGCTAAAGTTTTTTTAATTGGTTATAAATATCGTTGTGTTATTCTTGAAAAAGATTTTATACATGATAATTATTTTTAAAATATATATACACGATTAATTAAGTTTATAATAGTTAGATTTGTGTGTCAAATTATTCTAATTAACTAATTTGATATTAAAATTATTTTCACTTTTCAGACTAAAGTATACATTAAAAAAAATTTATTCCTTTTTTCCAAAATAAAGAGAAAAATATTGACTCAGAATCTCATGAGCTATCTTTTGCATCCGATATTGATAGAAATGTGATTTTAGAACATTTAGCAAAATCTCCAATAATTGAACATAAAAAATTTATATTAGTCCTTTAGTTTGTGACCTGGGATTACGTTCTCAAATTGATGAATTTTATATTATATATGAGAGAAAGATGGGCACAATTTCGTTGACTAAATCGATAAACCTTTCTTTATATTATTTTTATTCTTTATGTTTTTATATTAAAATTTTTAACATGATAGCTTTTCAATTAGATCCTACCCCTTCCTCCCCCCTCTCCCAATTCAAATCCTGGTTCCACCCTGACGATACTAGTCTAATCCCACATAATGCTGCTAGTGTGATATATTTTATATTTTACATTTTATATAATTTAAATAATCATATAGTTAAATGTCAATCATTTTTATTGAGAAAATAATCTATCAATTTCTTGAAGGTATATTTATTTTAATCTGAATATTTATGGGACATTACTATTTATTCTCAATCTTTTATTTAGTTGTAACAATACGTTCATTTATTAAAAGTTGAAAAATCATATTAGCTGTTAAAAAAGAAATAAAATATAAAAATTTTGGTGTTAACTATTAAAAAAGAAATAAAATATAGAAAAATTGAAGAAACAATTGACGGGGTGCCCCGTTTGGAGACTCTGTGAATTTATTTGACAATGGTGGTGGTGGTGTTACTAGTTGTCGAGGCAGCAATGGTGGTGAACAGGTAATAGTAGAGATCTAAAGTAGAAAAGAATTGGAAGATGATGTTTGTTGTTATATATATGTGTATGGAAGATTCAAAGGGAAAAAATTGGATGGAGATGAAAGAAGAAGATAATGATGATTAAAAAAAATACGTAAATTTTAATTTTTGTTAGATTGAGTTTTGTGAGATTTGTGAACTTGAAATCTGTAAGTTGTGAATACAACATTCATAATTAGTAAATAGAGTTTGAGCATAGCGTCTATGATTAGTAAACAGATTGTATACATATCGTTCACAAGTTGTGAATATGTATTAAAGAGTCATGAATAGGTTGTTTATTAATTTTAAACATATAATGCAAAAGTTTTAAATATATAGTATAACAACAATGAATAATTAAACTTATAAACATATCATATAAAAGTTGTAAATAATTAAAAGTTTTGAACATAAAATGCTAGAATTGTAAACATATAATATGAGATCTATAAATAATTAAAAGTTAGAAATGTACTATACACGTTGTGAACACGGGTATTTTCACGCACTGCACCGCATAGTACTAAAAGGGTGCACAATACATGTGGTGCATAGTATAAGTGCTAGCCTTACCACTATATGACCAAACTAGCTTCCCACAAACCAAAAATTAAATTAAGTGTAAATAGTACCTACTATTATGAGGTTAAGTGTATGTTACTTGTTGCCTCATGTACTTTTAAAATAGTTACCAAACTCCCTTGTGGCCCTAACATGTAGCATAAATGACTCTTAAAATAGACACAAAATTCATCTATGGTCTTTAAATGTGTAGAAAATATTTTCCTTAAAATGAGAATCCGTATCTATTCTAAAATTGTAACCGATAATAATGTACAATTATGGTAAATCATAGAAGGATAAGACACTATTTACTAATTAAATAAATAAATGCTTAAGTGTAGCTGATCACCTCTAATGATATTACAATTGTACCTCTATATGAACACAAGTTTTTCTTTTAAAAAAAAAAAAAAATCTCATTCGGAATTAGTCTCAACTACTTGAATTATCCCTCATCCCTATATAAACACAAGTTCTGTAGCCTTAAATTAACTATCGTATATAGTATTTGGAGGCAACAAGAAAAATGATAAGATTGGAAAGTGCTGTAGAACGCTCACAAGTTCGATGAATGGGAGTATGACTCCAGAAAGTGCAGCATCACAGTGGATGTAAAATCGATTTTGTGTAAAACCACATTCTTGAAGTGTTCTAGTAACTTGATCAAGATCATCAATAGCTCCTTTGAAAGTAGTTCCTGCATTGTTTAGGAAATTTGAGTAGGTAACATCTCATCTCCCATCCTTGTACGAATCTTAAGAGGACCATATATACAAAAAGGATAAAAGGGAAAGAAGCTAAGAGAAAGAGAAGACACACCAATGTTGACGTTGACAATTGCTGGTTTGTCTTTGTTGAGAAGTAGCTTTCTTCTTAAATCTGCACAATCAATCTTTCCATTGATTGAGGTGTCAATCATAACACACTCCATCCTGTACATTCGTGCAGCTTTAAATATGGAATAGTGAGACTCTTGTGATGTATATAAAATTCCATCTGGCAGCATTTCTCTCCTGCAATTAATTAACAATATATATGAGATGAAACTATTCTATAAAGAATAGTGGTGGCATCCCTAGTCTGCGTATCATTAGTGTAATGTCCTGTTCCAATTAGTGTAAAACCATGTCCCACGTCAATTTTTTGTGACAGTCTATAGTGACATAAATTCGCTGCTACTATTATTATGCGTTTAAGTATTTTAGATTAATTGATTAGATACGATATTGCAGTAAGCTTGTAGTTGGCCCTGGGCCCTTTACAATTAGGGTAAACTAAAAAGCTACAATCGATCCTTTTAAATATGAAAAGAGGAGGAAAAAAAAAACCATGCGACATTTAGCGTAAGCAATACTAACCCAATCCACAAGGCGTGGAAATTGCTTTCAGTGCCACCATTTAGTGACATAACCCCAATATTCGTCCTTGTCAATTTCCCACAGTTGCGCAAACCAATCTAAAACGCCTACCTCAAACTTTCTCGAGTGCAGACTAGAATTGGTGTCTGTGAAAGGATCACCACAGTTGTTTATGTGGAAGCGTAGTAGTTGGGCTAAAGAAGCGTAATGATCATTGCACAAGTTCACTGGGTAACCTGAAACATTATTTGACAACATTCACAATTTAGATAACTAAAAATATCCGTGTTATTAGTCAAAACCTATGTGTAATATGTTGTCGACATGCAATAAAGAAAGAACAATAATTTATTCGGACGTGTTTTGGTCTATTTATCCGACAATTCAACGTGGAGGGATGACCAAGATGACATATTGACCTAATTTTCAAGCACAATCTAACTCTAATGTTTAAGTAAGGTGACTAGTTTTTATTGATCTTAGAAAATATCTAAGTTACTTTTCAACTCGTAGTAACGTGTTTTGATTTCTATTCTATTTAAGAATAAAATAAGGGCCAGTTTGGATTAATTTTTTTTAAGAAAAAAATTAATTTTTTTTGAAGAAAAAGTATTTTTTTAAAAAAAAATTATATTAATTTTGTAATAATTATTTGATTTGATTTTTAAAAAAATTGAAATTCTAAAAAAAATCAAATATAACTTTTTTTTAAAATTAAAATTTTTAATTTTTTTAAAAAAATTATTTTTTAAACGTTATTAAAAAAATACTTTAAAAAAGAACCAATCCAAACGAGCCCAAAGTGGTTGAGGGGATGACACATGAGACTCTGCTCAATGATTTGATCAGACAGAATAGATTACTGCCCTTTTTTGTTCTTTCATTTTTTTTTTTTTTTTAAGTTTTTACCTGGATGCTTGCTGCTTCTTTCACGAATGGTGTCCGCATAGTTCTCCACAATGCTGGTAATATAATCCTCGGCACGTGGGATGTCCCCATCCCTACTGTGGTCTACGACAGCGATAGAAGAGACGTGCTCATTTCTACTTGACGCAACAATGTCGCTTTCTTTCTCTTCGCTCAAAGAGTACCCATGGCTGACAATAGTTTTCGCCATCATCGCAGCAGACTCAAACTATACGCGAAAGAATTAAGTGAGAGGAGTAGTGTGTAAATTAAATAACAAAGCTAGCTACGACATAACACGTGCAAAATGCTTATACTGATCTATCCTCTTTGCCCATTTACCTGTTTTTGGTAGCGGGTTGCCATTATCTTAAGGCAACTTTTGCTCTGTGTTAGCGATTTCAATTGATGAACGACTGACTGACATAGGCACCAATATTGGGGAGTATATATGGGTTTAATAAAGGAAGTATGGACACAATACGTGGACGTCTGATATGATACGATGTGACACGCGGACATTTTCTTTTTTAAAAAATTAGGATACGACACGTTCGGGATACGTTAAATAAATTATATTTAAATTTATAGATATAGAGCATAAATATTAATTTTTGTCGTAATAAAAGAGAATAAACAAGACTAAATATCTAAATTAATATGTTATGCAATATTTAATACATAACTAGTTATGTAATATAAAATAATAATAATAAAAAATATATATATAATAAATAATTAATATGTGGTTAGGCTATTATATTTATTATGTGACTAAAATACTATTTTAAATTTTGATTGAGATCATTTCATAAATTAAATTTATTTTTAAAGATTAAAATGTAAAAAAAATTAAAATGTCACATCAAAACCCACTTAATTCTTTTTCTTTCACTTTTCACATCACTCAATGCCAGACCACCAACCCACCTACCTGCCCCTTCTTCTTTCTCTTTTCCGGGCACACACACACACACACACACAAAACACACAATGCAAGACCACTAACCCACCGACCTACCCCTTCTTCTTTCTCTTTTCCCGGCACACACACACACACAAAGCACACAATGCAAGACCACCAACCCACCGACCTACCCCTTCTTCTTTCTCTTTTCCCGGCACACACACACACACAGAGCACACAATGCAAGACCACCAACCCACCGACCTACCCCTTCTTCTTTCTCTTTTCCCGTCACACGTACACACACAAAAACACACACACATACATAACAATGACAGCAGAGAACAAATGCCAAAGTTTGAGCATTGCCATCAAGAGAATGTAGTGACCTACCTTTCGACTTTCAAGTGCAGACCTCACCAAGCAACAATGGAAGTTACAGTCTAATTTTCTTTTTTTTTTTCCTTTTTGGGTTCAAAGCTTTTGAAGCATGTCACAACGTGTCCGAAAATGTTTTTTGAGAAAAAAAAAAATTGGACACGTGTCGGACACATGTCTGGGCGTGCCCGGCGCATGTCGTTGTCCGACATGTGTCGGATAAGCGATACGCAGCCTTGGAGGAGTATAGGTGCTTCTTAGGTTTATTGGCGTACAACTGTGCACCTCACTTGTTAGGAGAATGGAAAGTCTGTACAAGAGAAATCCGTGTACAGAAACATTGGTTGTCGTCAGAGTCCTTGTTGCATTGTAACTCTTACTTTATACAAATGCCCCTCTTAATCAATGAATAAGACATGGCTCTTCATTGTTTACATTATTGGCCTTAAAAGCAAAGCCTACACATGGCTTGTCAATGGAAATTTTTTTTACCCTCATTTAAAATTTTTATGATAAAAATATCTTACTTTTTAAATTGTTTTCAAAAATACTCTTTTCGATAAGTCACCTATCGAAATTTGAAAAAAGGTAGGCGACTTACCGTTCACGGATCCCAAAATTTGAAAAAATAAAAGATTATGTTTTTAACGAAAATGGTAAGTCATCTACCTGAAAATGGGGCCATGCATTGAAGCCAAAAAAAAAAAAAAAATTCTCCATTGAAGCCAACGAGTCATCATTCTGCATTGAAACCACAAAAAGCAAAGGCACATGTATTAAATGCAGCCAAAAAGGCCAAGGCACATGCATTAAATGCACACAAACCTTTCAGCCAACAAATTGTGCAAACGCATTTAATACATTACACGCCCCCACGCCCCCACGCCCCCACGCCCCACCCCCACTCCTACCCCCACCCTCAAACCTCAACCATTCACCAACCATTTTCGTTAAAAATACATCGTTTTTTAAAAAAAAAAATTTAAATTACCTGTTTAATTTTTTTTTTAAAATTTCAAGATCCGTGTACGGTAAGTCACCTACCGTTAATGCATTACACGCCCCCACGCCTCCACCCCCTACGCCCACCCTCAAACCTCAACCATTCACCAACCATTTTCGGTAGGTCATCTACCATTTTCATTAAAAATACATCTTTTTTTTTAATTTTTTGTTAAATTACCAGTTTAAATTTTTTAAAAAAAATTGTCGGGATCCGTGGTAGGTGACTTACCGAAAAGGGTATTTTTAAAAATAATTTAAAAAGTAGGGTATTTTTGCTATAAAAGTTTAAAATGAGGGTAAAAAAAATTTCCCTTGTCAATCTGCATGCATAACTAGGGAATGGACACTATACACCCTAATTATTGTACACCCATGCACCTACATACATTTTTTTGTGAGTATTGTTGACGCGCTACTGTATCTCATATGTATTTTTTATACATTCACAATTTTTATATTTCACGTTCACAATCGACGAATAAAACATGGCTTGTCATTTTTTGTTGGCTTAATATAGCATTTTATGTTGTTTTGATGATGCAAACTATGTGTATGATTAATTGAATGCTAAATATCTTGTAAGCTTGTCATGTATAAACTCATTAAGCTAGGTATAAGCATGGCTTAGATGTGTATTTCTTGGCATGGGATTGCAAATTATCAAGAAGAAGCATGCCATTTGATTCTCAAAGTGAAGAATTCAAGAATTGATCATGAACAAGAAATGGAGACATAAGAAAGAAGACGAGGTAACATAAGGGGTACTCGCTTGCGTGCTCTTTTGTGTTTGGCTTAGAACACCTTATAGCTCAAACTCAAATGCTTTGCTTGAACTTTGCATTTGCATATGCTTTTTCAAACAAGTGTTGGGCAATCTTTGAAGCATTTCCTTCATTGTATAAATCTTTTTGATTTTTGAAGGTTTTGAAAAACTTCTTGTTGAGTTTAAATGATAGCCATAAGTGTTTTTAAAGTAGCCATATCACTTTACCTTCAAAGAAATTTGTATAACATATTTTTGGGGTGAAGAAAAGCTTTTTCTGCTAAGGTTGGTCACCACCCCAGTCAACCGACTCACATAGGGGGATTACCGAGCCAAACAGAATGTCTGGGGACAAGCCAATCACCCTGGCCGATCGACCGAGCCAAACAGAATGTAGGCTTTCAAGCCGGTCACCACCCCGGTCAACTTACATACTAACCGACTTTGCCTGTTGCATTCAATGACTTAGTTGTTTTATGACTGTTGCTTTTCCTTTTTAGAACCCATCTTCACCCACGTTGCCTAAAACATTGATTTCAAGCATTGAAGAGCATTTCCTATCTATACCTACCATTGTTCTACATCTTTATTGCTTGGAAATCATTTATTTTGAACTATAATTGTGAAATCTTTGAGTAAACAAGAGCCCTCATTTGCTATATTTGCTTATTGAAGCTTGTAACCCTAAAACTTTCAATTCTATCAAAAGGTATAAATGTGTTACTTTGTCAAAAGTGCAAAGAAATTATATTGTTAATTACCATAATTGTCATTTATGCAAGATTTGATGATGATATGATTAGGTGATGAGCATTAATGATGAATGATGCTCTTTATGGATGAATGAATGTATTGAATAGTGCTTTGAATGAATGGTTATGTTGATTGATGAATCTTAGACTTAATTTGTGATTTTACATTTTCTAATGTGTTTATTGAGTATTTGAGAATATCTTTGATCCAACTGCCTTGGAGAATTTTTGTTATCAATTGGACTTTCAAGTTAATCAGCTTAATTGTAATATATCTTTGAGGACTTGAAGAGGCGGGATGACTTAAGGATAGAGACAGAAAATATAAGGGGCATAGACATAAATCGTTCTATGTAAAATTACTCTTTTATGTACTTCTCATCATTTTTGGATTGATTGCAATAACTATATGCTCTAAAATGTTTTCAAAGAAATCATCAGCTTTTAAATCTTTTTATGATCTAAGAAGTTGCTTTGAAAACTTGAATTTCGAACAGGGAGCATGGAACTTAGATTGCATTTAAAATCACAATTCTAAGTTTTCGGTTGGGAAAAATCATTAGCTCGACTAACATGACTACGTAAGGCAACAATATCTACATTATATATATAAACGTTCTATGTTTTTTAGCATTATAAGGGTGTCATGTCAACGCTAACATGGCACGATTGCTTTTTTATTTATCATTTTACTTTCTAATATTTCTTATCTTTATCAATATACATTATTAGCTTTAATTGAAATATTCAATGGTCAATTAATTAGTGCTTAAGATAAAATTTATTTGTGAATTTCAAAAGGTTTATTTCTTATCTATTATGTATGTCTGTGTGTGTGTATATATATATCCACACACACACACACATACATGGATCTCGAAATTAGAAGTTAAATTTCTTAGCTATTATGTATGTATGTGTGTGTGTGTGTGTATATATTATTAGTAGTATTAGAAATTTAACTTCTAATTAATTAATTTTTAGAATAATATTCATTTGTAAGCTTCAAAAGATAAATCTGAGTAAACTAAAGTTACTATTAAAAAATAATTTTTTGAGCATTATGAGAGTGTCATGTCAGTGCTTATATGGCAATAGTTATTTTATTATTAGCTTGTACAATAATTTATTATTTTTTATTTATCTATTTTTATTATTTTTACCTTTATGAATATAATAAAATTATTAGTTTTAATAGTAGTGCACTTTTATCTGTGCTCTGCACGAATTTATCTTTTAGTAGTAAATGTTAAATTAAGTGAAATTAGGGGTGAAAATCAGAACGGATAGTCGGATAATCGGATTAGAAAATCAAATATCCAATCAGATAGTTTAAAAGTACCTATCCAGTCGGATATGGAATGTTTGGATAACGGATATTTTCAAATTCGGATAGTCGGATTTTTTGATTTATTTAATAATCAAAACATATTTAATTTCTCATTTAATATTTTACTACTAAACAATATTATAACTATATAAATTTAGTGCCACTCAAACTATAACAATATTAAATTGTATTGAAAAGAAAAATTAACACATTTCACTAAATGTGAAGTTTACCACAAACTATAATTCACACTAATATGCCATACAAAATAATAGTATATAATAACTAATATGTATAAGTTTACCACCAATATATATAAATTTAGTACAAATCATAATCCATATTAATATGTCACACATACCACAGCCAATACTAAATACAAAATCTATCATAATCTATATTTCATAACAAGTCATCAAATATTTTTGTTGTACCAAAAGTTAAACAAAGAAAATATCCCAAATGCAGGACATAAAACTAAAATATTTATAACAAAGTTAAAAGTCATAAAATAATAATATGTTGAACCATCTTTAGACAATGAAGCCCTTAACAGAAAATTAATATACTTTCGGATATTTCGGATCGGATTCGAATAGTAAAAAATTATCCGAATTCCTATCCGATATCCAGTATTTTTATCAGATATCGGATTCGGATATATCCTTATCTGAAATTTTCATAATTTTTCTATCCAATCGGGTTCGGATACGGATTTGGATTCGGATACGGATACGAAACGAATATTTTCACCCCTAAGTGAAATTCATTTATTTTTAATAGCAAACTTAGTCCTGAATATTCTATGCTCTGCATGGATATTTTTAAACAATAAATGTTAAATTTACTCATGTTTAATCTTTACAATTCACAAATAAAAAAATACTTCAAAGCATTAATTTATTAGTAATTAAATTTATAAATTAAAACTAATAAAATATATATATATATATATATATATATATATCCATAATGAGAAATAAACCTTTTGAAATTCAAGAATGGATATTATTTTTAAAAATTAATTAATTGACAATTAAATTTCTAAGTTAAAACTACAAATATATATCCATAATAGATAATAAGTGAACCTTTTGGAATTCACAAATAAATTATATTTTAAGCATTAATTGATTGATTATTTAACTTTTCAATTAAAACTAATAAGTTAATTACATCCACAAAGATAAAAAAATAAATATAAATAAAATAAATAATAAATTATTGCATAAACTAATAATAAAATATCCATTTCCGTACAAGGGCTGATATGACACTTTCATAATACTCAAAAAATATTTTTTAATAATAAGTATTAAATTTACTTGGATTTAATCTTTTAAAACTCACACAAGAATATTATTTTAAGATTTAATTGGTTGGAAATAAATTTCTAATGCTAATAATATACATACATAATAGATAAGAAATAAATTTTTTAGAATTCACAAATGAATTTAATCTTAAACATTAATTGATTGACCATTTAGTATTTTAGTTAAAGCTAATAATATATATATATATATATATATATTCATACAAATAATAAATAATATAAAGTAAAATAATAAAAAATAAAATAACCATGTCATTTAAGCACTGATATGACACTCTTACAATGCTAAAAAAAAGTATAACTTTTATATAGATATAGATGCCTTTCCTTTTAGTTACATTGTTTACAATTCTTACAATCCGTTTGTGTAAAAGAATACAGGCTCAAGGTTCAAAGTGCGTTTCTCAACTTCTTATAGGGACTTAAGGCTTGTTTAAGGCCCATCCTTGGTGACTTAAGGCCTTTCTAAGGTTAGAGCCCAAAATGAAGGTCTGGCTCAGACAACCCCACAAAAATTAGCTTAAACGAGAAGATTCTTATTAAATTTGTTTCTAACCTACATCCAAAAATGTTAAAAATTATGGTAAAAACTTTTATGGTAACATTGATTTCATAAAACTGCAAGATTTGGTAAATCATGCATTGATCTAGTAAATTAATCCTTTTGATTATGTTTTTAGTCAAATTGTCCATTGATTAATTCTATATGCATCCTATAAATTTGATTAGGAATTTTTTTGTATGAATAAAAGAAAACAGACTAAAGTCTCTATGGAGGAAAAAGAAAGGGTGCATGGTATAATAACGCGTGACATAAACTATAACAGTAAAAAAGATTAATTTATAATATATATAGATATAGATTACAATAAAACATATTTTTCCACTTATCAGAGTTCCAGTTGTGATTGAAAAATACGGTCTTCTTCCCTACTCTTTTCTCCAGCCTAATAATGATGTGATTGTTACTTGAATTACTTACGTCCCTAACTTGTCTGGTACTTATTTACAGTCATTGTGTGGTTCTTATTTATTAAACAAAGTAAAAACCTAAATGATTTTTGCTTCTATATCAAAAACAAGGTCACGTTACTGTCCTTCTATTAATTGGAAAAACAGACGGTCCAATACAGAAATGAAACTTGTTCTGCTGTTGGTTTCATCTAATGAAAAAAAGATGGGTTTTGCAATGGGTTTTCCAAAAGGTTCAATATAAAAATGAAATTTTTTTTCTAGTGAGTTTCATAGTAATGGAAAAAGCAGATGGTCCAACATAGAAATAAAATTTGTTTCGCAATGGGCTTTTCCTTATTAGTTTCTCTTTATTTCAATTCTAGAGTTTTCACATTTAAGACGTAATGCCTAATATTAGTAACCACGTTGCCAATTTGATTTGAGGGCGGGTTTTATAGTAATAGAAAAACCAAACCGAAACAAAATAGAAATTTGTTATGTTGTTGGTTTCATATTAATGGCAAAAAGCAGATCGTACAATATAGAAATGAAGTTTGTTTTTCAGTAGGTTTCACAGAAATTGGAAAAGCAAATGGTTCAACAAAGAAATGAACTTTTTTCTCTTTTGTAGTGGGCTTTTCCTTATTACCAATCAAATTAGTTTGTTTTTTTAATTCAATTCTACAATTTCTATATTGAGTACGTAATAGCTAATTATACTAATCATATTATCAAATTCAATACGCAATATGTATTCCTAATTTTTAGGGATACTACGACAAATATATGCCCTTTTCTGCCGCAAATTGAGGTCGCAATACAATACCGATCTACATGTGCCAATTATATTTAAAAAACCTAAAATATCGATTACATCATATCTATCTATCTATGTATACTATTGCTTTTTTTTTTTATAATCTTATTTTAAAATACTTGTCCTATTGAAATGAGAGAAAATCTTATAAGATTGAAGACATATTATCATACATCCTTTAAAAAGCTCAAAACAAACTATATTTTTTATCTTATAAAAAATAAGCAATTCTTCCTATCTTATTTTTTTTACAGCTATAAAATATATAGTGCATATGATAAGATATTTCCAAATTTTAATAGGATAAATATCTTAAAATAAGATCATTCCAAACACAATATATATATAAAGCAACAACTATGGAGGTGTTGATTTTGCTGCTAAAAATGTTGTATTTTTCGGTTGATGTGTTTGTCTATGTTGATTGCCATATGTAAGCAAGACCATGCCTATATGATCGCCATGTATGTCTGCTAATATCTTTATTACTAAAAATAATAAAGGTAAACCCATTATTTACTAAAAATAATATGTCCTATTAATATATGATTTATTCCAAAATTAAATTATATGTTAAGTTTTGTTAATAAAGGAAAAATATTCTGTTTTTTTCCTTATTAATAGTTGATTGGTTGTGTGAAAATAATAAATTAGATTTTTTGAAAAAATAGTTGTGCACTTTTAGTTGTTTTTAAGTGTTACCTTTACATTGCGGTGTACATATTTTTTTTATTAATTGGCTAGGTGAAAATAGTGAGTTATGTTAAGATGTACGAAAAAATAATATTCTTTTTTTTTTCAACTGGATATTATAGTCAGTTAGTTGTTTCCATAGGAGAAAAATCTTTTAATTTCAGAAAGGCCTCTGAGGCCTCTAAAGAATAAAAATTATCTGTTTCTTTAATATATGGATTTGAATACAAAATAATGTAGTTATACTAGATTTATTTAAATTATAGATCATGGAAAAAATAAAATTATAATACATGTGTAAAGTTTTATTATTTAGTTATTATATATGAATAATATAAAAAAGATTAAATTTTTATCATATATTTATTCAGATTATAGATTATGAAAAAAATAGAACTACAATACATATATAAAGTTTTATTAATTAGTTATTAAGAGTTAGTAACTAGTAAGAGTTAGAGCCTGTTTGGCTTGCTTATTTTGTAGCTTATAAATTTTTTAAAAAAAGTATCTTCTCACATGTTGTTTTAGTATTTGTAGCTTATAAACCCCAAATAAGCTTTGCCAAACAGATTGTTAGTCAGCAAAGCCATAGCTCCAAAACTCGTAGTCATCGTCAAAGCCCTCGTAGGATCCTTCTAAAAAATCCAACGAACAAGAATATTAATTTAGCAGAAAAAACTTGACACAATTTACAAGAACATAAGCAGTTACATCTCCTCTAATCAAAGATAGGGTATTTTGCCTGCAGAACTTAAAAAGGATAGCTTCTCTTTTAAATGTGAAGAATACCACACTCATTCTACATGCTAAATTATTTTGAGTTTTACTTTTGGATTTGAAAATATAATATGTTTCACTAATGTATATTTATTTTGTTAAAGTAAAAAAATTTAACGTTTCACTAATGTATAGTTACCTGAAATTTAAGTAAGAAGGTTAATTTTGGTGGATTTAATCATTAGTGTTAAGCGGCTATTTAATTATATTAGAGAGGAAGTGTCATTAACCTTATACATTAAGGGGGTTAAGTGAAAAAAACCCTTATATTATATTGTTTCTCCTCATATTCCATTTTACTCAAAACTGCTAAAAATTAGCGCGTATCACTACTTATTCTAATGTTTTCAGTAACCTATTGAAAGGCAAGACAACGATAAATTTGAAGTGATGAATACTTTGAAATATATAATTATGGTCCTTCTCCAGCAAAATGAAGATAAATTACAAATTATTTATTCTTTTATTGTATGCGCCATACACGCACACACATATATATAGACATATACATACATATACACACAATTATCCTGTCTATATTGCCTTTGCAATACAAGGTGGGCGGAGCTTTCCATCTTTGTTCCGCAATAAGTATTTTGAAATTAAATCTCGAAATAAATTATTTAACTTCTCCATGGTGGCGTTAGGTAGCACAACAACATGTGCCAAATTTCCTTCGCAAGAAAGTTGCCAATGTCGAATGAGCTTATTATCTCGAGGTTGTTCGAAAACAACTATAATGCTCCTCTCGTTCAGCATGCATTTAATTCCTGCTTGTGTTAAGGAATTCTTGAAGCAACGAGCATTCTCAACGCATTTTTTAACATCTTTCTGGAGCCCAACAACACCCTTCTTGCTCAAGCTGTACCACAGGAATATTGGGGTGTGCCCATTTCGACTACCTGAGATTGTGGCATCTATTGAAGAAATACACTCCACATTTTGTGAGATCAGATCAATATATCTTTTTCTAGTCATCTGGACACCACAAGGCATTGGACATCCTAAAAATTTGTGGCCAGATACGCTCACGCTCCCGATTGGCTTCTTGAAACTAATCTTTGGCCCCTACGTAGAATAAAAAACCCAAATCAATATGTAAGTATGTGTATATATATAAGTGTGTGTGTGTATATATATATATATCATTTTAGTATACAAATACAAAAAGAAATGTATGGGGTTGAGTCATAATGTGAAAAAAGAGGAAAGTTTCTCTCTTGCGGAGACAATATAACAGAGAGAATTTATATTGGGTTTCCTACTTCAACCTTTATTCTCTCAGTTTATTGTTTTATTTTAGATAGAGTTAAAATGTATATTGCTTTTTATTTGTATTTTATTAGAGTTACGTAACTTTCCATAGTTTTAGAACTCGCTAGTAGTCTCCTATACTATAAACAATATTGCACAATCACCCAAAGAATTAAGAGTTTTGCGTAACAGTCTTTATAACATAGGAGGTGTTAATTACCAAATTTGGAAGCACAAGATTTTTAGTACGGTTTTGAAAACACAATGAGCAAATAAATTTACTCTTTAGATATTAATTAGTCATTCTTGTGTCCTCAGAGAATAGGTAGGTTAAAGGCATGCAAAAAGAGGAGAAGATAATGGAAGCTAGCATGAGCATGGCATGGACACTTACATGCTTGATGAAAGGGAGCATGAGCCCAAATAATGCAGCATCACAGTGGATGTAAAAGCGATTTTCCGCAAAACCACACTCTCCAAGGGTTCGAATAACTAGATCAAGATCATCGACGGCTCCTTTGAATGTAGTTCCTATATTAATCACAATTTGGATGCTAATTACTTTATGAATTTTGAGCAGTTAAGATCTTATCTCCCATCCTTATGTGCACAAACACACACACAAACACAGACACATACACACATATAGATATATCAGAAAGAGAAAAAGCGAAAGACAAAGATGGGATACCAATGTTGACATTGATAATTGCTGGCTTGTCTTTGTTGAGAAGTAGCTTTCTTCTAAGATCGGAATAATCAATCTCTCCAGCGCTTGCAGTGTCAATTATGACACACTGCATCCTATACATTCGTGCAGCTTTAAATATGGAGTAGTGTGATTCTTTTGAGGTATACAAAATACCATCTGGTAGCATTTCCCTCCTGCAATATAATTATATCAACAACAGAGGCATGGTCGACGTTAACTAGTAGGACTGTAGGGGCACTACAAGCTTCGCCACATATTGCAGAACTAAAATAACTAGTTTTCCCCGTACTACCCACGGGGTGATTTATAAAAATAATTATATACATAAATAAATATATGTGCGTGTGTAAACAATGAATAAATTATTTATTATTTATAAACAGTGAACAAATTATAAATTAGAGAAGGAAATAAATTGTAGTTGGAGCCAAAATGATGGAGACATGGTGAACTAAATTGGGGCCAAAATTTTAGGTCATTCATGAAAATTAATCCAACGAATGACAATCGCTAAATCGTGTAGCAGGAAAAAATGAGTGGAAAAGAAAATGAATTTAGCGGTCGCTGTTTTAGTCTTGCAGATAGATTATACTAACCCAATCCACAAGCCGTGTAGATTCCTATCTCAAATGGTCTTGAGTGAAGACCAAAATTAGTGTATGCGAATGGATCACCACAGTTGTTTATGTGGAATTGTAGAAGTGGGGCTAAGGAAGCATAATGATCATTGCATAAGTTCACTGGGTAGCCTGTAACACGTTTGACATTCACATTTTAAATGGAGTCAAAATATAGTGTTGATATAGCCTATAATAAATGGCTTGACCTGCAGCAGAGAATGATAAAATAATAATTTATCCAGACAAGATTGTAATTTTTGTTGGACATTCTGGATTAGTTCCAAAATCAAAACGTTGATAATTAATTGACCACTCTCACCAAATTACAAAGAGTAAAATGTATTTTCTTTCGTGTGTTTGTAAAAGTCGCATAATTTTCTGTATTTTGAAAATTTATCGATACACCTTATGGTTTAAACAACATTGATTTGTTAATAATGAAAAAAAATAAGTAAATTGGTGTAAATTCTCCCATCTACTTCTAAAATGGTGCAAATTTCCCCTAAGATTTTAAAAATACTGCAGATTACTCCCTCTAATTTGAAATAAGGTACAAATACACTCTTAAATGAGTAAAAAATTAAAAACATATATCCTAAATTATGTATATTTCTTAGTTTAAATCACTCCTTATTAAGGAATACAAATATATTCAATAATGATTAATAGAATACATACAAACAAAGAAGTCTACAAGTGGTTTATCTATACCTTATTTCAAACCAAAAGGAAAATTTTACATCATTAATAAAATCAAAAAGATGATTTTGCACCAATTCAGAAATTCTCTAATAACTTCAATAAAGATTAAAAACTAATAGTATGGGCCAATGTGTAACATTTTTTGAACCACAAACAATGAGTTTTAAAACCACATAAAATTTTATACAACTTTTATATGACACAGAGAGATAAAATACATTTTATTCAATTACAAATTGGCTCTTATGATCACTTACCAAATTCGGGTGTCATAGTCATGTAAAGAAGATTTAGGCTAGGGTTAGTGTCTTAGACTGTTTTCACCCCGAATCGAAAAATTATTAATTTGCACATAAAATTTCACTATATTTTCATAATTTTTTATATTGCTTCTACCTCATCTCTCTTAATAAAGTAGTCTAGTGTGAAAAATATGGACAGGGCTCGTGTTTGTTTCATGTCTGCTGTCAATTCCGTATGTTATCCATGTTTTTCTTTTTCTATGGACATGCTGTTTCTTTCTTTACGTGCATATACATAAGCAACTATTTTGTGTTTAATGGAGTTCACAGGTCTGAAAATAGAACAAAAAGAAAAAAAAAGTTGTCGGTCATTTCTAAGGGTGAATATTCTATTTAATAACCAAATTGAATACGCCGAATTGAAGAGAATCAAGTTTTTGTTAATTTTAATAGTTGAATCGAACTGAACCAAAATATTAAAAAAAAATAGACCAAAACCAAAATATTTTGGTTCAATTCGTTCTGTTTGATTAAAATCGGAATTATCCACAAAATTTCAAAAGTAGAAAAAGGTTAATTGCATGATTTAAATAATAAAATCAAAATTTAAAAATATATCAATCCACACATATAAAATCCAACAATCCTAGATCAGTTACTCAATTAAAGAAAAACATATTAAACACCACACGTACTAAAATGATAATTTTCATAAACATATAAAATCTTTTTAATTTATGATTATATGAGAGACATAGAGAGAAAGAGAAATGACCAGATTTACTAAATGTTATGTGTTTATATGTCAATATATTATGAAATATTATACATATATATTACATTTTACAATATATATGTATTTTATTATTCGATTATTTCGATTAATCTGGTCTTGTTCAATAAAACCCAAAGTGGACCAACCAATGGGGCAGCGCTTGTGTCGCTTTGCAACAGTGTGCAACTATTTTTGTAAGGATTTTGAATCTTTGAACAAGCACAAAATCTATTGGTGCAGAAAAAGACGATCATTATTTGTAGAGACTTAATAAAGGTCTACTGTTCTAATGGTATAATCCTTGTTTCAGATGCAAGAAATTTTGAAATCAACTCTCAAGGGACATGTGGACATATATGTATCGTATTATCGAGTTCCGACTATATTAAAATCTTAAATAAAATAAATATAATCATAACGCGGCACAACACATACAAAAACATGAAAACTACTGTTCAGGCAATTTTGTTTTACCTAGATGAGTGCTGTTCTTCTCAAGAATGTTCTCTACATAGTTAACCAAAATGCTAGTAATGCAGTCCTCATCTTGGATGAAGTGACCATCCTTGCTGTGGTCTACGACTGCGATTGAAGGCATGCACTCATTTTCACTTGGCGCAACGTCGCTTTCTTTATCTTCATTCAAGTTATGATCACTGCTGACCATAGCCTTTGCCGTCATTGCACAAGACCCGAACTGTATACAGCAAAGAATTACTTGAAAAAGAACCCTTTCCCACTGCGCCTTAATCGGAGGTAAATCGAGGATGTGCGTGAGTGGCGACCACTGCGAGAGAGACCAACGGCGTGGAAATCCAAAGAACCGCAATATTTCAATGAAAGATCGCGCCACACGGACTCGATCCCACGTTATCAGCAGATAAGAAGTGCATACTTAAAGAAATCCACCATAAGCAAGCATGGATAGGTTATACTGAACTCCTGTGGTTTATTATAACTATATGTTTTTTTTATGTAATTTCAAAATAAGTATCAATATCTTTTTAAAAAGTATATATGCTACGCTTTTTGAGAATAACAAGAAAATCTCGTAGCTATTTTTTTAACATGTATACTATATATTCTAAGACTACAAAGAAAATTTCATGTCTATTTTAAAATTATACAAAATAATATACACTTATATTAAATTATAAGAAGGTTTCGTACAATTTACTCTTATTTACAATTTTTACATACGCAAAAGTATATATTAATCCATATATATACCTGCTCTTGGGGGAAGGTTGCCATTATCTATAACGCTGCTTATGCTATGTTAGCAACCATCTAAGGACCGAGCTATATATATAGGCATCAAAGTTAGTCATTCAAATATGGGGACCAAGAAAGCGGTCCATATATATATATATATATTAGATAGGACACTTCGACTGTCAACATTAAGTAGCTTAGATAGGACACTTCGACTGTCAACATTAAGTAGCTTTGCTAGGGTACACTCACGTCCCAATCTCCTTTATATTATATATATATATATATATATATATATATATATATATTAGATAGGACACTTCGACTGTCAACATTAAGTAGCTTTGCTAGGGTACACTCACGTCCCAATCTCCTTTATATTGTTGGAAATGCCGCTCTTCATGCACATGGGGCATCTATTGGACAAAAAATTCTGCACCTAAAAGATTATCAATTAGTGCTTGAAGTTTGCCGATTCTCAATAATCGAACTTTACTAATTAAATTATTTCTTTGTCGTCAAAAGAAAATGAGAGAAAAAAAAAAAAAAAGCTTTAGAGTCATCTAATAACCAGTGCTATGTTTAATCTGAACAGGACTTTCAATGGAAAGAGGGATCAATGTAGTGTTGTAGTAATGAGGGACAAAACATGAATGGATAATTTTGTGGATATGTGGCTTGTGTTACTGCAATATGTGGTGAGCTATTTCTTGACTTTATTTACCACAACAACATTTTAGACCAAAAACTGCGTACTTTTTGTTTCGCAAATAAGATTAGAAGAGTAAAATACTAATTTTTATTCTAATTATGATTTTAAGTATAACAAAATATCTATTATGTTTACAACTATAGCAATGATATTAAAATTTTTATATTTAACTTTTTTAAAATGGCAAAAAATTTCTTGCGCATGAAAATGTAATGTAACTAATATGAATTTAAAAAATACATTGTCACATAATGTTAAAATGTAACAAAATTTGAACTTCATTGGTGCACGCCTACATTAGTTACATATCCAAGCGTAATAATAACAAATATTTGCTATCCTTCTAAGCATAGTATTAATTTTTTGTTAGATTGAAAAACCTTATGTTTAGGCAGACATCTAACTAGTTTATCACCCATCTAAATGTAAATAAAAACTTAAATATGTATAATTATTAACTTGATTTGTTGTGTGTATCTTGTTTTGATAGCAAAAGCAGGTAATAAGACTAAAAAGGAGCTGGCACTCCCCGCTTGGGGGTCAAGAAAGTCACGTAACGTATATGATGGACTTACTTTGTATCGCTCTACTGTTTGAGCGTTAAATTAATTTTAAGATCATTAGTTTTGAAGGAGCACACAAGGGAAAAAAATAAACTGGAGAATCCAGTCGTTCTGACGACTTAAATTTCTTACTCCCATCTTTTACGTACGTCTAGTTGGCATAATTTTAAAAAGAAAAAAAAAGGGAAGTTAAAAAAAAAAAAAAAAATTCTCAAATGATAATGCTAACTAGACACAGACGTAGCAGGTGACATTTAAGTAATAAAAATAAAATGACATAAAATTACTCAAAAGTGATCACCTGGATTCTCTTCAAATGTTGGGTGCGTGTGAGAAGAAAACCAATTTTCTAAGTATTTGAGGTGTAATATGAGGACAGTAAATTTTGTTGCCTGTATTAGCTAACGTACAGACTACAAAAAGCCCGCGGTGGCAAGAAGCAAATGGATCACTTCAAATTCTTCTTTTGCCCTTATGCCCTTAGTACGCTTCTTCTCTGTGTACACGTTTACGCATACCACACATACAAACAGTTTATACACCATATCATACCCACTGCCTTAATATAATTTGAAATTTAATTTAAATACTTATTACAGAAAAGATACACATTTTTTTTAAAAAAAAAATGCTTTTCCATTAAAAACCAATCCAAACATGCCTATGAGAAGTCCTATATTTCCGTAATTTCAACTGAAAAAGCAAAGCATAACGACAGGAAAAGTACTATTCTGGTTTTGTCATTAGACTCGTTTTTTAGACCAAAAAAATAAAATAAAACAATCCAAACTTGCCTATGAGAAGTCCAATATCTCCGCTAATTTCAACTGAAAAAACAAACATAACGACAGAAAAAAAATACTATTCTGTTGTTGTCATTAGACTCGTCTCGATCTAGAATGATAAAAACATGTTACTCCTTTTCGGTGACTGTTTTAGACCAAAAAAGTAAGATAAACCATTCTAAACATGCCTATGAGAAGTCCTACATCTCCGATAATTTCAACTAAAAAAGCAAACATAACAATTTCAACTGAAAAAGCAAACATAACGAGGGAAAAAGTACCATTCTGTTGTTGTCGTTACACTTGTCTCGATCTAGAATGATAAAAACGTGTTAATCCTTTTCGGTGACTGTTTTAGACCAAAAAAATAAAATAAAATCTTTTGGCTTGGGCCTTTATGTGGTGAGGGAATCGACATGTTACTACTTTTACGTGTGGTGAGCCATTCTTGGCATTGGGAAAGAATCTCACACAGACACTAAAGTAGGGTTGGGATCCTCTCGTTTTTCAAATTCTCTGATTTCTGAAATGAAGTAATTTATGAACTATTAAATTTAGACCCTTTAAATATTATTTATCCATTTCAAAAGATTAAAAAAAAATTTAAAAGAATATGAGGAGAGTGATCTCATTAGAAATGAAAAAAGAACTAATGATATTATAATTCGAGGACTTAACCCTAGTGACAAAATTGATTATATACCATTGTTGGCAATAGTTGACTTTGATGTCGCATTACAAATTCTGTAAAAGACATTAAATCAACAACGCAGTTATATTCAATCCAATGGTTTCCAATTTAAAGAACTCAAGGTTGGTACAAAAAAAGTATCTGTTTATGTGACAAATTCAGTCTTAGATTTACTTTCAAGTTATTATCACTGGTGAAATTTTTTGACGCCACCAAAGTAATTAATAAAGATTAGAGTGATGTGTACTAAAGTCCCTCTATTTTGTTGATCAATTTCTCAACTACAAGATCACATCTGACAGATCGTGTTTAGCATATGATAACGACACGTTAGGTATAACAGTAATGGTGGTGTAGAGCCTGCAAACAAGAATCTCATGCATGATATAGAAAGAAGCTCCAATGTAAAAAGTCTGAACACAAAGGAACCTATGTCATCTCATCACATGATAATTAGACCATGTAAAACATCAACCAGCTTTCTGTAGCTGCACTTTTACACGCTGGCATAGCCGTTAAGCAGCAGAGCATCTCAAAATTTACAGGATACCTCATTGGGACAGCAGTCGTTAAATAACATAAAAGCATCTTTAGATCGAGTCATAACGCTATGACATTACGAGCAAAATCTAAAAGTCATTAACAGTTAATAAAGCCATATAACCAAAGATGTGAACCATTCACAATCATTAGATATTGCTACTAACATTATAAAGTTATAAACAGATACTTCACTCCTTGAAAATCCAGGATACTATATTGGACAGAACAATTATTAAACGAATTTTATTTAAGTGTATCTGTTTCCGGAGAGCTACGTGCCAGCCGCTTAGAAGTTTCTATTTGCACTTAATAATATTGTCTAAATATACGACAGAATATATACTAAAACCGTATCAAACAATGAAAATTAGTTGTCCTTGTAAAGGTTTAATGGTTAAATTGACTACAAACCTGGGGGTTTAAGCAGTGGAACCAAACCAAATAAATTTTCTACATCAACAGGAAGTGTAAGAGCACGTTTGACAAATTCCGGCGTATTTGTCTTTCCCTTCCATGTGTTAAACCACGGTCCTCCTCCTACTTCTAGAACAGCCATATTACTTTTTACATCCAAAATAACCTGCAAGACGAGATGATGGTACTCCCACATAAGATTAAGAAAACAAATATCTTTCTCATGCTAAGTTTACATACTTTCTTCTTTCCATGGGTGATCAAATAAAATATTTACTTTCAGTGTATACATATGCACTGTGATTGTACAATGATTGTAGAGGAATCTTTTAGGTGACTAACCGATATATAAGATCCATTGACATTGATACGGAAACAAAAATTATTATCCAGTGACATCTCAACAAAAGGGAAGTGTTTGCCTTCAAAAGCTCACATTCTCCCCAAGCCACCTCTTATGCAACAAATCAAGCAACTCCTTTGAGGTACATGACTTCTAAATCTCCTTCCACAGGAAGGCAACATGATTATGCAAAAACAAACAACTCCTGGGCACATCACTTCCAAATCTGCTTCTTGGGAAAGCAACGACATGATTGAACAATATGATTGTTAGGCTCGCCTTCACCCACAAAAAGACCTATAGGACGCCTTCACCCTGAATAAACCATTTTTAACCAACTTATGTCATTTTACCCTCTCTTATCTTGGATGAGCATACTATCGCTTACGCGTCAACACATATTGATGAACTCCAATCATTGAGCTCCCAATCATTGGCCTCCCTCGTAAATGACACGTTTCATCCATACATTCCACATATAAGCTAATCATAGCACATTTCTCCCCCAACAAAAAGGCGAAGGGAGTAGGGAATTTATCGTTCAATGAAGTATTAGGTGATAGCATTCTATTTATCAAGCCAAATGAAAAACCACTCCTCGTTGTCCACATCAAAGGTGATCCAATTCATAACGTAAATCCAACCTTTAGCAATATGTCTTTCAAAAGCACCCAAATCTGATGGAACTGTTACAAAGACCACTTCTTATATTGTTCTGATCTCCTCTGACATCAGCCCATCATCTGTCTCCCCAACTTGGCCATAATCACCTCTCTCCATAGCCTACCCATTCCCATCATAGATCTCCACAACCATGCTTCAAGAAGGGCCTCCTTATAGGGGGAAACATGGTTAAACCGACTAAACCAATCCAAATCATCAAATTTTGGTCTGATTTTGGTCTCTTTTTTTCTTTTAAAAAATAATCTTCTGATGGTTTTTTCTTAATCAAACCAAACAAACTAGTTAAGTTTCATTTGGGCTAGGTTCGGCTTCCGGTGAAACCGAAACCATACCAAGTCTCTCTTTCTAAATATATAGATACACACACGCACATACACACACAAAATATCTATATGGGAATCTTTCATATATAAAAAGTATAAGCATACTTGAACACAAGACCTTATACTTGTATTTCTAAGCTTCAACCACCAAGCTATATTTTTATAATTACAAACAAATATATTTTTACTTAAAAAGTTTTATTTTTCTCATACTTAAACTTTGTTGTCATTGAAATCCATTTTTTTTTAATTAAATGAACTGAAACCCAACCAAACCAAACCAACTTTAGAGATGTTGGTTTTGTTTGGTTATTATACATGGTAAAAAATCACATGCACCCCTACACCTTAGCAATTGGTTGCACACATTCTTTTAGTGATATGTTTTCATGCTCGACTACTCTAATATAAAACTTAATTTAAAATGGTTAAAACTAGGCTATTGCAAGGATATATTCAGCTTGTTGAATATAATAACTTTGCATGAGATCTCTCTTTCCCACATTGGAAGGACCTCCTTTGTTGTCTCTTAGTACTATCAATACATCAGGCTAATACTAAGGTACGGAGTCTATATTCACTTTACATCTTAATAGGGTAACGAACAAGAAAACTCAAACCATCCATCTTTCTTGACCCACCTCCTCAAACCATCCATCTTTCCTGATCCACCTCCTTACACACACAAAAGGAAACAAGAAAATTTTATGTATATATATATACCTGCTAGAGCCCGAGAAGATGTAACCAAAGAGATTTATGGACTTTTACTGTCCATGAACTCTTTGATGAATTGTGTCCATCCTAGCTTCGAAGAGGCACTTATGTGATTTGGTTATCCACTTGAGCAACCACAGCCCAAAATTTACGATGTTATGACCTCTTTTCACTTTTATCATCTACTAATTGAAGTTTTACCCCCAAAAGTATTAACAATTTTCAAAGAAAGAAAAGAATGCAACAGCAACTTGTACGGTGCTACACTAAAATGTGTTCTTAGAAAAAAGGAGTATGTGCCAGCGTGACCACTGCTATATACAACCAAGGAACCGAAGTTATAAACCATTCTACCAATAAATCCTCCATGTTTGCATCAAAAAAGAAAACCTATCATAAGCTTTACCTTTCAAGCAATACTCAACAGAAAGTTCACCAATAGGAATGGCCTAAGTTTGTGATGTCTTTCTGCAAGGAAAATCCATCCTACTCCTAAATTTTACTGATTTATTACTTTTACAATTTTATTTGGATACCAGCTAATCTTCATTGGAAGAAATATAGTAGAAACGGAAATCTTCAATGCCTGAACACAGGCAAAGAATGCAAAAACTATTGGACCTACCAAGACATGAACAAGAAATCTGAGCGAAGATATAGAACAAACCTTTCCTTCACTGCCATCATAACGTTTTTCCCACAACCGTAGTGTTAAGTCACCAAAACAAGTGTCCTTGCAAGCTGGAGCAAGACCAGCTTCTAAGGTAGGGGCACGCAGTGTTGTCCCTGGATCAGTCGTCGTTGCCTCCAATTCAACCTGTTCAATCAAATTCACCGTTAGGTACACCTAAAGCGTCCCCCGTATACACGTCTCAAAATCAGATCTTCTCTATAATTGCGGATAGCAGGTTGAGAATTTGTGCCAGAACGTCCAAGGAAAGTCATTTAATAAACAGAACATAGATCCATCCCTGACCATTTGTCTGGAAAGAATCATGTCAGCATACTATGAGCAAATACATCTTTAGTTATAGACAAATACCCTGTGAGTCTCAGTTTCTGCAGACATTGACCAGTTACCCCATGGCGAAACTTCCCAACTGACAACTCCATTCCATGGCACAAATTCGTAGAAAACTCCACCATAGTGAATTCCGATCTGCACGAATTGTGGCAGGGTTGGAAACTTATTATTCTTACGTATATAAATACGATTAAAAATCAAACTTATTATTAGGATGACTGATTATATACTAATTATATAATAGGTTAGATGCTGGGCTACTCCTCTCATTGACCAATTGGTTTTTAGGATGGAACCTCCTTGTATTTATATAATAGGTTAGATCCTGGGTTACTCCTCCCATTGACCAATTGGTTTTAGGATGGAACCTCAGGATTCTTCACAAGACCCATCAATTAGGCAATGGAAAGACAGAAGCAGAAATCAGACCCATCAGTTAGGCAATGGTAAGACAGAAGCAGAAATGAGGTAGGACCACGTAAGGGTTCATTTTTGCCAAGACTGTTATTTGATAGCTCTAAATTATGTAAATGGAAATCTTAAAAGCTACTAATCCTCTTAAGGATTAAGTCTAGGGATTAGGGAGTAGCTCAAATAGTTGGGCCTACCATCCCCAAGATTGATGGCCTAGGTTCAAATCCCATAGGATGGGAACTTGAAAAAGAATAGAAGGATAGGATTAAGAAATTAGAGCAGATCAAGCGTTTAGATTATATTTACAACATCCCACTTTCCCCCTCTGAAATTTATTTTACTTAATTGAATAATCCAGCTATGAAAATGTACTGCTAGTACCTATGACAGACACATAAATACTGGAGAGAATGATTGAGAAGTACCAAAGCAGCATTTTCAAAGTTCTCAGTGAATCCTGGAAGTTGTCTCAATCCTCCAGCAGCAGTCAAGGCGACTTCTCCACTTGCACCTTCAAAGACATTGCATTGTACCTGTGAAATATACCACAACTCTTTAAGCATGTCTCAGACGTCCATCAGTGATGAGTACTAGTCTCTGCAGCTACTAACCAACATGCATCCCCCATTTAATATCAAAACAAAAATTGGCCACAACCGTAAGTAGATGTGATAGGATGAAAGAAACTCACCCTCCTCCCCTCTCCGCTCTCCCCTTCTTGTTCCTACTGTTTCTATATTCATATAACAGTCTTGTTTCTTCTTTTACTTTTACCAACTTTCTTTTTCCCTTTTGAGGTATGGGACGGAACTTAGTTAGGATGGCGAAGGAAAGAAGATGATCTTATCAGAATCAACATTAACTACTTGAATTCACCCAAAAACTCTTAGTGAAAATAATCATCTGTATTTATCCACAATTATCAGCAGGAAAGACTGTTCACAATTTCAATTTGTGAACAGTTGCAATCTTTATCAATCAAATGCATAGAGCAATGCAGTTCATGGATAATTTCACCAATAACAAATGAAAGGTGAAAACTTAAAAGCAGATCCATCTAAAAAGCAACTCCTCAAAGTTGAATTGCTAAGAAGGTGAATAAGATATAATTGTTCCCTTTTTCTTATTCTGCTATTGGTTTTCTCATCATTACTGAAGTTTTGACTTCGGTCTAAGTGTACCGATGAGAATTAAAGAGTGATACAAACTCAATGCGGAAATTAGTAAAAATACCAAAGGCGATAATATTACCCAAAACCACTTCCTGGGAAAGCCAGCACCCCAGTTCTTCTCAGAATATGAAGGTGCATTCTCAAACTCATATCTGTATCCATCCCACTCTATCCAACCTGGAACAAGAATTTTGGACTAAATATGTCTTCACTGAGACAAACTGAAGAATGATTCGATCTCATTACATATTCCAACAAGTAAGAAAGTGAAAAAGCGCAAACAAAAAGGTTCGTATGATTGTAAAAGTAGCATCATATTTATACAGTGCATTGTAATATAATAAAATTTCATTATAAAATTAATCTTGGACAATCCTAGACATAAGTGATCAAAATACACTAGGGAAGAACCTAAGATAAACATCCAATCTCCAGAGTATTAAGTGCACCGCCAAGAATTTAAAGGAGAGAGACAGTAGATAGAAATGCTCGTATTGGTAGATTGAGTTATTCGGATAACATACTTGACCATGGAGCAACATAACAAGAAATATATAAGTTAAATTAGCAGCTAATGGCTACAGGGAGTGAAACTTCTCCATTCAATCACTTGATAGTGATTTAACACCCACAATTTAGTAACAAGAAGACATGGATCTTATCTGCATGTAACTGGAAAGGACTTCCCTATGCACAGAAGAAAAACCTTTTGCAAGACAATCAGAATCTGGTCAATACAAACAGAAACAAGAGTAAAAAGAATATTTATCTTTTCCTTTCTGAAAGTTTTTCTTTGATAGATTTCCTTTTCTTATTTGGCCTTTTTTCCCCCCATGGGGCAGTTCCTATGTTAATAGGAGTGAGACTTTTTGTCCGACAGCAACAAAAATCTTCGTTGTGTGTGGGCTTTTCAGAGTCTCTTGCTAAGTCGCGTTATGATTTTTCTAATAAATTTGTCTATTAAAAAAAGTAGCAGTTCTATCAATCAATATGTATGGCCTTGGATCATCAATAAGGAGTTTTCTTTAGAAGTCAGCCACTTAATCTACTCACTGACTTCTGTTATGTCAACATTAATCACTACTGTTGGAATTATGTTTCTTATTTGTAGTGACAATTATATGTCTCACAATCAAGGATATTTGAGATTTTTTTCTTACATGAGTTTTTCAATGCTTCCATGTAGTGATTAGTTACAAGATCTAATTTGATCCAAATTTATATTTTTTGGGAATTGGTTGGAGTGTTTCCTATCTATCAATAGGGTTTTGGATCACATGACCTGTTGCTAGAGAAGGGAGTTTAAGCAAACACAACATGTCTCAAAGAAGTGATCCAAGGACCAAAATAACAAGAATCAAAATTTGGGAAGAAACAGTAATCCTATACATTCATAAGCTTGTTGGGGATACACATGCAACTAATTACTCAAAGAAACCGCTTATTTAATCTTTCCTCATTTTGGCATTTCTGAGATCCCTAGTGAAGCAAGATGCAAGAAAACTCTGCTTCTGTACACAGCAAAAGCAAACGATTAACTCCTTCTTTTCTGTTGCCAAGACATTGGTTTCATCCTTTGACAAATTTGAGTTTTAAAGTTGCTCCCATACTGCAATGCATGAAACCATTTCCTTGTTCCTTACTTATCAATTCTACATGTCGTTAACATGCTATTAACATTTGACTTTAGAGCAATTACTTACCCTTCTTAGCATGAGAACAGTTTTATGGCTTTGAGGAGCTGTAACTGATACAAATTCCTGATCCTTTAGGAAGAAGAATAAAAAGTATCCTCACTCAGAAAAGACTTACTTATCACAGTTCTCCTTATGATTAAACACTCACCAACGTCACGTCATTGCTGCACAAATTGGAACAGCTGTGTAGTTTCATCCCCCCTCCCAGAATCCATCATGATCCCGAGCAATATGTGAAGCCAGCCTGCAGATTATGGTCACAATTTTTCTTGTCACTTAAGCTTTTGTACTGCTCAAATCGGAAGAATGGGAAGATATGAATTAACAGCAGCTTCACTCTAGACCCTCTGGTAAGTAAACATATAGACCTACCCACCCTGATCACAACACCAGCTCCTTTGCAATTGCAATAACCAATATGGCAATATGCAAACAACGTCCTTTACTTCCTGATAAGCAACACATTCACCATAATCCATAAGCAGTTATGCTTGGGCCATACAGTAACAGCGGCAACCACATGCGTAGGTTGTTAGCTTCTCTTTTTTCAGTAAACTCAAATAATACAGCATAATGCAGAAGGCAAGTAGGTCTTAGAACCAAAATATTTTTCCACCTCCACCAGGTAGCAACTGTACTTGATCCAAGAAGCCAGATCCCTGCCTGAACCATATATAAATACCTCCTCCTCCTAGCTCACCTTTTAAGGTAAATAATTGCCTACTATTACACCAGATTTCACCCTTTCTTAAAAATGTCTCAGAAAAAGCATGGCCACAACTATCTGATGCTAATAACACATTAGGAAGAAGCCCATAATGAAATATGAAACTTTGTCAATAATCATAAATACTGGACTTTATTGGTCATATACTATAGATCTACAATACCACTAGCGGGGATAATCAACAGTATATGTGGTCACATCCATGATTCTATAAGCAACTGTTAGTAGTAGAAATATGGTAATAGAGTTATGGCAATAGAGTTATGATAATTTTCCATTATGGTAAGCGGAGAAATAGGAAACTTTGTATGTTATAAATAGGGTCAAATACACAATATGTATTAATTCATTCTTTTTAATTCTAATGTCTTATTTCTTTCAACATGGTATCTAGAGCTAGGTCAAGACATTAGGGTTTCTTTCAAAACACCCACCCACCCTCATATCCACAAAATCCACCAGAACACCCTACCAAAATAAATAATAATAATAATAATAATTCACGTGAGGCCACTATTCACGCGAGGCACTGTTCACGCATTTGAATTTTTTTGTTTAATTCGTCCATGGTTTTGGTTTTTGTTGTCTGCCTCTCTTAACCCAAAAAAAAAAAAAAAATTTGTTGTCTGCCTCTCTTAACCAAAAAAAAAAAACAGAGAGAGAGGAATAGAGGAGTAATACCCTAACAGGGAAGATGTTATAACAGGTTGTTAGTGTGATTATTCCCTTTTTTTCTATACTTTATTAATCAGTCTTCTTGCCTTTCCCCTTTATATTGATTGAGTATTGATAACTAGTATGAATTCCTCCAACGACACTACTAGTAATTCTACTACCGTTACTGAGTCTGTTACCTCTGTTGTCGTACCCACATTCAATGGCACCCCCACTGTTACTACGACCAAACTCACTAGCAGAAATTACTCCCATTGGTGTCTTGCCGTTACGTTATGGTTTCGAGGGCAAGACTTGGAAGACCATTTAACTAACGATGTTCTAGCTATTTTGTCCGCTACCAATAAACGGATTTGGGGGCGCGTTGATGCACAACTTATCAGTTTACTATTGCAATCCATTGAACTTGAATTGCATGATATCTTTGATGAGTGACTTTCTTGTAAGGCTATATGGACTTTGGCAAAAAGATGTATACCAACAGTGTTAGCTGCATCTATGATGCCATCAATGATATCCTCAGCATACAGTTGGATGATCGTGATCTTCAAGTTTATTTTGATCAATTTCGACATGCCATGTCTGCGTACAATGATATCTTCCCTACTAATACTAATGTTGCACGAAAACAACGTGAACAATACTTTGTAATGCTTATGCTTCGTGGCCTTCCTCCTTAGTACGAGTCTGTTCGATCTCAAATTCTTTTGGGACCAAAGCTACGGTCAATGTCTAAAGTTTATTTGCGCCTTAATCGTGCATCTATTGGGAATCCTGTCCAAAATCCGTCAAACCAATCCGCTTTGCTTGTCCAACCTCAGCCTGGTGGACGTCAAGATAATGCTTCCCGTGGTGGTCGTGGTGGTAATCGTGGAGGAGGGCGATCCGGTAATGCTTCTCGACCACAATGCACCTATTGTAACAAGTTGGGACATACTAAGGACAAATGCTGGGATCTGCATGGTCGACCCTCTAACAGTGCTAATGCCGCCTATGTAAACAATGAAGAATCATCTCCGACAACTCCGCCACCGCAGTAAGCCAACTCCGATTATCCCACATTTACCTCGTCTAAAGCAAAGTACAAGCATTATCTTCAGCTGCAAGCTTTGCAGCAAGCTGCCCAACCTTCCACTGCTTCATTTGCACATGTTTCCCCTGTTGCTAAGATACCTTCAGTTCGTACTTTTCTTGCTCTTGCAACTATGTTTGACTAGCCGCTTTATCAACTTAACATTAAAATACTTTCCTTAATGGTTCACTTGAAGAAGAAGTATACATGGAGCAACCACCAGGGTTTGTTGATTAGGGGGAGTCCAGTAAGGTATGTCGGTTGAAGAAATCATTGTATAGTCTTAAGCAATCACCTCGAGCATGGTTTGGCTGATTTAGTGAGGTTGCCATCAAGTTTGGATAATCAAAATTTGGGGTCGATCATTCAGTCTTTTATCGACACACCTCCACTAGGAAACGTTTGTTATTAATTGTTTATGTTGATGATATTATCATAACAGGCGATGATCTTACAGGTATATGTGACTTAAAGGCATGTTTACATCAGCACTTTCAAACAAAAGACTTGGGATCATTGCACTACTTTCTTGGAATTCAAGTTGCCCGTTCAAATCAAGGTATTTTTATTTCTCAACATAAATATGCATTTGATATGTTGACAGAAACAAGAATGCTCAGGTGCAAACCTTGTGAGTCACTAATGGACCCAAATGTCAAACTTCTACGAAATGAGGGGGAGCCATTAAAAGATCCAGGAAGATACAGAAGGGTGGTAGGCAAGCTCAATTATCTTACTGTAACTCGCCCAGATATTTCCTTTGCAGTGAGCATAGTCAGTCAATTCTTGAATTCGCCACGGAAAAGTCATTGGGATGTTATCATTCGTATCCTATAATACATTAAGAGTGCTCCAGGGAGAGGGCTACTATATAAAAAGAGAGGAGGAGGCATGAGCATTGTTGGCTATTCTGGTGCAGATTGGGCAGGATGTCCGGATGATAGGCGGTCCACCTCTGGCTATTGTGTGCTCGTTGGCGGAAATCTCATCTCTTGGAGAATAAGAAACAATCAGTCGTAGCCCGCTCAGTGCAGAATCTGAATACAGAGCTATGGCATTAACGGTGTGTAAGTTAATTTGGGTGAAACATTTGCTAGAGGGACTTCGGCAAGACTGCTTTCAGCCTTTGAAGTTAATATGTGATAACCAAGCAGCAATGCAGATTGCAACCAATCCCGTCTTCCATGAAAGAACCAAGCACATTGAAATCGATTGTCACTTTGTAAGGAGTAAAGTGTTAGTTAATGAGATTGTTACGTCACATGTCAATTCAAATAATCAGTTAACAGATCTCTTTACTAAATCCTTCAGGAGTCCTCGTGTAGAGTACATTTGTAACAAGCTGGGCACGCATTATATTTATGCTCCAGCTTGAGAGGGAGTATTAGTAGTAGAAATATGGTAATAGAGCTATGGCAATAGAGTTATGGTAATAGAGTTATGATAATTCTCCATTATGGTAAGCGGAGAAATAAGAAACTTTGTATGTTATAAATAGGGCCAAATACACAATATGTATTAAGTCAATTCTCTCCAATTCTAATGCTTTATTTCTTTCAGTAGCAACTATGGGTTTCACTTTCAGCATCCACCTAGGATCAACTACTCATTATTTAGATGGTAGTACACTGGATTTACACTTTCAGATATTGAGTATCAAGAAGTAATTCATGACAGCAATCTATAGCACACCAGCTACCATAGCTATTTGTTATTAGTTAAGAGAAACCAGGTCCTACTTCAAAACATTGTGCTCAAACCCAAGATTGAAAAAGTATTCACAATATTCATACCAAACACAAAAAGGAAAGCAAAAACAAAAGCAGGAGGATAGTCAAGCAAATGAATTCATTAATCCCGAGGTATATTCAGCTTATACCTGTTGAAAGTCCACCTGCCATGCAAATCTGCCAGTGTGGCTCAAATACAGGGAAAGCAGCAAGCCAACCTGCAGTGGATTTTTGGTTTGATTCAACATTACCCCAACCATAAACAGGGCGAGTGCAGTATTCCCAACGTGCAGTCTTTACACAGTTCACATAATTCGTCCTGTCAAGCTAAATCATGTCAAAAGATCAATGTGTAGCTAGTGGAGTAAGTTCACTACTGCTAATTTACTATGCATAAAACTTCCGTCTTTGGTGCAACAAAATAGGACCATATGAGTACAGAATGCTTTTAGTTCGAATGAGTGGGATACTTTCATTTTATGCTTGCAAAAAAAAGCTTACTGAAACATTTTCATAAAACCTGCTTCTTTGTATCAGAAGAAAACATTTATGAGGAAATATTAATCATAGCAGTGTCCCCTTAGAATAGATGCCACGATCCCTTTCCCATTCTCATGGAAAAAGAGGGGAAAAAAATATAGAAGCATAAATTGAAAAGGAATCAAACAACAAGAAAAGAAAAGAAAAAGAAGCCCCTGTTTTGGGAGATGCTTCTTCTTTGGGACTACCTGATCCTTTGGCAAATTTCACACTCACACAGTCAAAATTGGAAGAACTAGCTGTCTATTTGAATGTCCAGAGACCAGATTGTTTTCTTGATTTCACATTACATAGGAGTCTACTATGACAACAAACACTATAGACAAAGAAATTCTTTTGTTGGTGATAATTTTCATCATGTTAAGTCATGACGTGCTCTGAGAGATCTTACAACTGATTCACCAACTCTTTGGAGATGAAACTGGTTAAATGATCGAGCGCTATCATCTGATCTTACATTGTATGGTTAATCCTGCAAATATAATCCTGAAAGGCCATGATTCAGAAGCAAACGTTTCCCAAGTTCCCTATCTTTATATTTTCCTATTCCCAGAAATCCATTGACCAACCCCATCTAAGAAATGTTGTAGCATCATGAGCATGGTTTCTAGGTATGGTCAAATTTACCCTTTATAATGGCTTCTTGTTTAATCACTGATTGATAGAATTTTAAACAGCTCAGTTTGTTACGAAGGTAAATGGAAAGACAAAAACAGCAATGAATAATTTTACATATCCCCTAGAAGAGGGCAATTCATGAAGAATGAATCTACAAGATGTAGTAGTGACTTGCAGAAAGATGTTAGTATCCATGCTAGCTTTCATTTTGATTATGCTACACATAATTGAAGGCGTAAAATAAGGCGATCATTCTTACAAAATAATATCCACTACTCATTCGTGCAAATATAACTAATCAAATTCTCAAAGGTTCTCCACCTCCTTTACCAAGTCTTGACATCCGCATGTCAGTCCATAGATGAGTAATAGCGTAAAATTTGCTCAATGAATAATTACAAGTGAGCACTGCAGGCCATCTTCTGAAGAGATGCCAAAAGGAAAGAGAACCACTATAAAAGCAAGAAGAAAGCAGACTCCATTCTTGAGACAGACAGCTGGCCATACCTTCCATCATCACGAATGAATCCTTGATGCCATAGTGGGGTAACCTGAAAGCCCTCGAGAACCCTGTGATTAAACTCCTGTAGAACGCAGAAGTTGGAGACCATAAACATATCATACTTGAGATTGTATAGAGTGGAATTAAGAGAAATTAAGGAATTTTTTGCGATTTCTCAGGATGAAGGATACTTGCAGCATCAGATATCATTATATCTCACATGATAATGTTCAAAAGATAGTATTATGTTACTCACATGATAATGCTAAAAAAAGTATTGAAAAGAAAAGAATATAAACATTATGAGTGGTTCAACCAGATTAAGAGTTCAGGTAATTTTTATCAAAATATATTACGCTTTCCCAGTCGTTGCATTCTTAGACTAACTCAACAGCACATAATGTCTCTCAGAAAGATGCTGAAAGCTGAACCAAATAAAACAACTTTTAAACCCCTCCTGAAATATAAAATGTGCGTCATGCGTAAGTGTTACACCAAAGCAACTGATGATACACTTGTGATGTCATTAAAATATTATGTTTATCTGCTCTTGACATGTAAGACCCAAGAGAGGTATCGTTGAAATATATGCCATCCATCGAAGTTTAAAACATCAGCTATCTTTTGATGTCAACTCATGTATGAAATGCGCATTGCTGATCTAGGGCTTGTTCAGATTAGCTTCTAGGAGAAGCACTTTTTTGTTGAACTTTTTTTAGAGTTTTAGCTTCTTTTTTTTTTTTTTTTTTCCTTAAAAAAGGCGAACCTAAACGGGCAGTAGGATCTATCTTAAGGTTGAGAATTACCTTTTGCCACAAATATACACTAAGTATTTGTTTTAGCAAAGTATTGATGTATTGATTTCTTCATATGAGGGAAAATACTGAAGCAAACTAACAAAAATGTATCCTGTAACAGTTAAACTGTGACATTACATGACCTGCTCATTTTATAAGTAAACTATTCCCCTAGAGAAACTTAAAAATGAACTAGCATTGCACTGGAAGTCCATGAGGACAAGTACACAGCCTATTAACTCAGACTGCAAACTCAAGCTAATATTTTCCACATTTCGTTCTTTAATGATTAAAGCCACAAACAGGAAAAGCAGTCTGAAAATTCACTTAGGTAACTGGTGGATGGTTACCTATCAATTGACGATAAGAAATTAAAAGGTATACATAGATATGATTGCTTGTGTGACCATATAGAATGTCATGATTGAAGTCCTGCAAACCCAAAAAGAGAATATGCCTCAACATCAAGACTGAAAAAGAGAAATAATAGAACCTGAGGTGGAACTTCCTTATTTGGAGGTCTCTTATCTTCCCTAGCCAGGAAAGTATTCCCAAGCATCAGCTCATGTCTGCCTACAGAGAAACAAATTTGCCTATGAAAAATGAGTCACATGACAGTCCAGGTCTCATAAAAGCTTATACATACATAATGTGGCCTGCTGCTACTAGCTTAGCAAAGGTGAAACTTCTCAAATGACATACTTCCCCAGAAGTTCCGAGATTCTTCTGCATACTGACAAATATACTTGTCATCAGCGCCAAGAATTTGGGCTCCAATTCCTGTAAATCTAGGTCCATATTGAACCTCTTCCAATATGCTCAATCGTTGACGAAATGCAGGATTCTCAACAGAATACATAAAGCAGAAACTCTGTCTAGATTCTGGTATGGAGACCTTGAAGTACCAACCTTCAAAAAACTTTCTAGAACTTCCATCAAAATGGTACCTGAGTCGAGAACCAAATAACACATAGAGATGAGAAATACCATAAGACAGAAGAAGAACAATTAGGACCTACTACAACTAAAGCAAGAGATATTTCATCAATATATGTTCATGGAGATTTTCTTATGTATAAGGATCATGCCACTCATATGAACAGGCTTACACTTATCATCAATGTTAACATGGAATAATGGAAAAATATAAAATTTGATTAGCCTAAACTAATTCTCCATATAGTGCAGCGCTTCCTTAATTTTTTGGTTAAGAGGGCATTTGGCAGTGCATAAAAGCTCCTCTCAGTAGCTCTTATTTTAGGTGCTTATAAGCACCAAAATAAGTACTGCAAAACACCCAATGCAGCAAGCTCTTCCATTCCTACCAAATGCAAGTTGCAAAACAATATTCGTGTTCTCATGTGCATATGAAGTATTTCACTTTATTAAGAAAGAATAGAAGAGAAATCAAAAAAGAAAAATTGAGAGACGAGTTGAACTCACTCTCGTTTTTTGTTTACTTCTTTTGCCAATAAGAGCATTCATAAGGTGTTAATGCAATCAGTGCAGTTAGAAAGCTGAGGTAATCAAAAGAATAAACAAGATCCAGAACACGCATTATCTTGGAAAATCTCAAAGTGTATCAATAAGTTGTGTGTATGTCCCATGATTGTCTGAACCGGGGAAGCTAAACAGCATTCTTTTAAACTATTGACATCAGTATTATAACCACACCGGCATACTCTTATGTCATCCACTTATTCCTTTCTTTCATCTTAGGGTTGAACAAGCCTTCCATTTTTCAGACAACAAAAGCTCATTAGATTACTTCCATCAAACACATTGCATTCTTTTCTTTTCTCAACTAACTTGGTCTTAAGAGAAAAAATTATGGTCCATCAAACACATTGAATTCTTTTCTTTTCTCAACTAACTTGCTCTTAAGAGAAAAAATTATGGGTTTCTTTCCCTAATAGTCCCTAGACTATTGACTCTGTCGTATTTTAGTCCCTTGACTTTTAAAATGAACCTTTTAGTCCCTCAACTTGATAAGTGGAGCCTGTTAGTCCTTCAAGCAATTTCCGTTGTATTTTCAACATCAAACGCACATGAGACACACGAGAACTGTAAGATTAGAAGGGCAAAATTGGCACACCATTTTCGAAGGGCTACTGTTGCAAATGGAAGGATCAACCCACTCAAAAAAGCCACACCCATCAGGCTTTCCATACCACTTGCAGCCAAGAAATCTTCGAAAAAAGGTCTGCTATGCCGATGTTGCCCTCCTAAAATGGTAATTTTAAAGTTCTCGTGCGTTTCATGTGCGTTTGACATTAAAAATGTAACAGAAATTGTTCAAGACTAACGGCATAGTCTAGGACTAAAAGGTTCAATTTGAAAGTCAAGGGACTAAAATGCGATAAAGTCAATGGTTCAAGGACTATATTAGTGGAATAAATCCAAAAATTATATTCTTACCAACTTTTTCTTTATTACTCACATAATCGCCAAAAGAATCCTCCTCAAGATGGTACAAATCATAAATTCCAGAACTTTAAATTACTAACAGCCGATTACAACTGGTGACTAAAACTAAGATTACCTCAAACATATATATATATACACACACACACACACACACACATACACATGTGCATGCATATATATGTATACACGTGTATACATATATATGCGCTTTCCCTTGCCCAGATGTTCGCCTTTCTAGGTCAAGTAATGGTGACCTGACCCGCCGAAGACTAGAGCTTCGTAACATGTTGACGAAGACCTCCGAACTGAGGGTTCGGTTAGTAGAAGGGACGACTTTGTCTTCCCGGAAGAAGAATCGCCCCGTTCTCTAGCCAACTGATCCCCTTGATCATATAACTGGGAGGGAACGTGTCACATTAGAGGTGAACGATCAGAGGTGTCCTCTAATCACCACGATGAGGCTGGTCTCTCTTTTAGTAGGCTCAGCTATGAATATTCATGAAGAAATGGATGCCGGGCTCTTTCTTTCACTACTAACCCCAAGAAGTTTCTTAATGCTGGTACTTTCTATTTCGTCGAGCCCCGAGCTTGCGGTCCTCCTTTGAGTGTGGGTTCAATAGGATGAATCTATCAAGGAAAACGTACGTCGCAGCAAGGATGGTGCATCGCCTATTTATCGTTCTCGCTCAGGAGCCAAAACGAACACGCCTGCTACCTACTGTACTGGACCTTCGACCAGGCAGTACAGTACGGCCATCCCTGCTATGGTCAACAAGCTCTTGTGTAGGGACTTGCGGTAAGCCGCCATTTTGTGTACGCACCGTCCCTTCGCAGTTTCGGTGAGTAACCGCCGGTGTCTGCTGTTCGAATCCTTTCACCGGACCCTGAGTTGCCCTACCCAAACTTGTTTGCCTAGTTGGGCTTAATGCGTCCCCGGTTTAGAAGGACGCCCCACCCCCTGCTGCGCTTGTCTTTGCTTTTCTTTTTACCTTTTTTCTTTCTTTTCCGTTTTTTCAGGTACTCTTTCCTGTGATTGTCTGGGATATTCACCTTTATGATAACAAGGTGGTGCTTGGGTAGGTCTTCTCTGATTACGTTCGGACGTGACAGGGAAGCCGGGAGGTCCAGGGGCATAGCCGACCGATTCATTCCCCATCCAGCACTTAACCGACGAAAGAGAGGAGGAAGACTAACCGCCATATGAGACGGAGACTATTATACTTTGACTCTTCTTTTGTGGGAGAGGGAAAAAATGCAAGATGTCTTTTTTGTTTTGGCGATAATCACTTCTGGGAGGGTGAATGCCAGGTTCCACCATGTGTATACATATATATGTATACACATGTGTATACATATATATGTATATATATAATATTAAATTTTATTAGTAAAATTATAAATAATGGATAAGATTATCAAAGTATATATTCACTAGTGTTATTCATGTACATGTTCTTAAATTGTATATTCATATACTTGGTGTATATATACATAACTAAAGTAGAGATTATCATTGTAATTGTTAACAATTATATTAATGTCATTATACAAATTATTAATTAATGTTACATGTCCATATATATACTATATATACACACACATATATAAGCGCTTACACACACAGAGTATAAGTCAGTTACCTACTTGTTTTAGCTGCATATATACAGATAAATGCACATGTGTGTGTGCCAAAATCTGCTTAAATGATATTCTTATCTTACTTCACATCAAATAGTTTTTCAACACAATAAACAAAAGCCAATTGTAAATAAACATCGACAACACCAAAGCAAAGTACAACCTCCAAAGCACGACGGTACAAGAGAACAACAACGCAAATTTGAACACTAAAAGAAAAACAAAATTCACAAAAAAGAAAAAATAATAATTGTTACAAATTGAATTCACATTACCCGCTGTGTGGAGTTCGGAGAGGCCGGCACGGCGTCGTCGGCGTGTAAATCGGATTAACCGCCTCCTCAGTCTCCGGTTCGCGAGACACGGAGACAGATGAACCGGCAGGGCCAGGCACGGTCGTTGAACTGCGTATACTACATGCATGAAGTGATTTTGTAGAGCGTACTGCTGAAGGTGAACCGTAGATGGAGAACCGGACCGGTTTGGTGGAGTGGAGCTGTTGTGGATTGAGAACCGGCAACGTGTAGCAGTGAGTGTACGAAGTGCCCATTTTGTGTGTGTGTGTGTGTGTGGAGGTGGGTGGAGGAAGTAATAAGTGGAGAGGAGAGAGGAACAGATGGCGGACTGCGTGAACAGGTCGCAGGGGCGAGTATAGCTTACTGGTCAACTAGAAATAGATTAGATACGTACACAACTGTGTATAAATTGCGGTCATAATGACGACAAAGAGGAAAGAAGAACCACAATCTTGTATATAGTGGTACGTCACCAAAATTAATTTATGAAGAGAATATTAATTATATTAATTTTGTATGATACTTTTTTTTATCAAATTTCTTTTACCTTTCGACTCAATCCCTCCTTATAACATTCGAACACAAGACATTATTGTCAAAAATGTAATATTAACTACTTGAATTACTTCTCGAACCTCTTATTTTTTTTACTGGTTATTATTTGTTATTTTTATTTTAAAATACCATGTAAAAAATAATTAAAAAGTGAATTAAATTACTTTATTTGTCAATCATGTATATATAAGGTTAAAAATAGAAAAATTAGCTTATGTTTTTTATACTTTTCATTAATCATTGATGATAATGAAAATTGAGATTAATTATTCAAAAATATATAAAATATTAAAATATATAAAAGATTGTAGCCTCTTCAGGATATCATATATCCTAAGTTATGTGCACCATACCATATATCTTAAGTTATGTGCACTAACATAACATAGTGTATATATTCACAATTTTTATACTATATATTCATAATTTTTAATTATTTACAAATCGCATAATATATGTTTACAATTTTGATATTTTATGTTCAAAATTTTCAATTGTTCATAATTTACTTATCCATTAGTTTTATATTATATATTCAAAACTTTTATAGCATATATTCACAACAATAAACTACCTATTTACGACTCTTTAATATATGTTCACAATCTGTAAACGATATATATTCACAACTTGTAAACAACACGTGTTCACAATCTATAAATAATTTTAGATCTTGCAGTCGAATGTGTTACCGGTGAACGATTTCAAATCTTGCCGTCAGAAATGTTACCAGCGTCCGATCGACAATCAGATTTTTGTGTTGAGTTCATAGGCACGAAAAAAGTCAACTCATTAAAGTTGGCATTGATCCGATAGCCAGATTGTGAAATCTATTGAACAATACACTTTACACTATACACCTTTGGTTGTACCATAATATAAGTATATTGCATTTTTTGCGCTTGCAGCATGTTTGAGATAATCTTGCTAAACTAAGTTAAACACCTGACCCACGAGCTATTGCATCTTTACTATTGTTACGGAAACTATTCCTTTCAAGTACAGGTTTTGAGGCTAATGTAGCATTTAAAACAAACTGCATCAGAGTCACTACAAGAAGGACAAAACCCAACTCAAGATTTGCTTTCAAGGTTAGGAGAACCCACACAATGGATAAAACATGCTTCAGGCATCAACCAAAGCAACCGAGAAGAGTACAATCGAGAAAGCAAGTAAAAGACGTTGAGATAATGAAGACTACAAGAACAATTACAACGATTAGGTCTAGGTTGGGTACTGCCTCTGGAGAGTGGTTATGGTGTTGGGGGATCAGCACAAAAGTATGCGGGACAACACAGTCCCAAACAGATGGAAAGATTATCAATTTTCACATCAAAGGAAGAAAAGTTAACTTGTTAAAAGAGAAAAGAATGGACTCTCACTCAAAACTTCCAGTTGATTCCGTACTCCCCCAGGAAACGATTCTGGACAAGATTCAAGGCATATTATATCTTCCCTGGAATGAATCTTTCCTTGGCTGCTAAGTTGATTGTTAAACATATCATGAGATGTCTAAGGACATAAAATAGCTAGGAAAAGAGTGTTCTTAAGCCTGCAGACATAAAACAGTTGCAATATCCCAAAACAGAAAGAAAATGACATTACATGAAGAAAATAAACAACAAATTGCATAGAAGTAACTGAGTTGCACCGGTGTGATTTTGCACCTGTGGAAATGGTGTCAATGCTCAAGCCAGCCTAACCAGTTGGCTACAGTTTTGCTTCTTTGCAAACAGCAGTGAGGATAGGCGATGGATAAGCTTTAAAACTGTACATAGTAAGCTCTAAACTTTTAGAGAAAACAAATGAAAAAAATCACATAATCAGTTGTTTGAAGATCTAAAGCTAATGTTGAGGAAAGAGAAATACTAATAGCAACATGCGCAATCAGCCCAACAAGTATTAGCTGAACATGAGATCAAAACTGGTTGCAGACGCTATCAATCCATTTGATATTTTCATGCTGGAGTGGCCATGAGAAAGAGGAAATTAAAACCTGTCACGTCAGGAACCAACTATGAGTTCTGAGGCAATAAAAGTAACAGACAGGTAGCAAATGATTTTAAACTTATTGATATCTAAGTCAACAAGCCATATATTTGGCAATATGTGGCCACAAGATAATGTGCAGAGAGAATATTTATCTGACAAATAATTCACATTGTTGATGCATCTCAAGAATAGTTGTCTAGGTACATGTTTAGTTCTTCCCCATCAAGTTTGCCGCAGTTCTCTACATAATTCACATAGGATTAAACAATTTATTGCAGTCCTGTCCTTAAACTCGTATAGGATGAGGTTGTCTTTAATCTGGGATAAGTGGTTACATGTTTAGAATTAAATAAGAAACTAATATATTTAAGCCTTGTTCAACACAACTAGTTGTTTCAGTAGCAAATAGCTATTTGAGTAATTGATAGGTATTTTAGGTAGTTGATAACTGTTATATTTTAGCTATTAGTGAATACCTGTTTAGCTAGTTAATTAAAGGAAATGTGTTTGAATAAAATTAACTATTGGATTAGTTGATAAATGTAAAAATGATGTAAAAGGGCATTGGTGTCACATGAATCTATAAGAAATATATTTTTAATAGATTTGAATTTCTAAAATTTTAGTAGTCTATAAATAAAAAAATAAAAGAAACATGAATCTATATGTGTATGTGCATTATCAACATACTTTTTTATAAGGAAACAATCTACATGTATTATTGGCCTAGTATGTGAACTATTGCTAATTGGATAAAGAGTGATCATATAATCAAAAAGAAACCAATGCCAGAAACTATACATCTTAGCATTAAGCCCCTTCAAAATCATGAACTCTTTTCTATATGCACCTAGTTTTGGACGGAGGGGCATTTGACAAAACATGCAGACACCATGTATGGTAGAAATAGTTCAACACAAGGAAAGATGTAGAGAGATTGTTAATCTAGCAAATAACTAGTATTGTTAAGATTTCACAAAAGTTTAGAGGTACATGTATTAGTTCTTACTAAAATTGGTTAGTTATGTACAAAATTTTGCACAGTACTTAATTTTCAAATATGCCTGATGTCATTATTTTCTGTTCATTACAAGATCAAAAAGGAGCAGGAGAAAAAGGGAGGGAAGATGGGGGGGGGAGGGAGAGAGAGAAGAAAGAAAGTTGTATTGAGCCCCAAGAAAAAGGATCAGTTTAGAATTAAAGACTAAACTAAAGGCTTAGTTTTTATATATTAATCATTGTAATATTTGATAAGGAGACAACCTACATGTATGATGGGCCTTGATGTAAAATATTGCTAATCATATAAAGAGTCTGGTCCAATAAGCAAAAAGAAACCAAGAAAAGAAATCCGTTAGTAGCATGAAGCTCTTTCAACTTCATTTCTCTACACACCTATGGTGTCAGAGGGGTACGTAGAAACATCATTACGAGAAACATGCAGACAACACATGCACAAAAGTTATTCAGTACAAGGAATGTAGAGGAAAGGAAATAACTACAAGGATACAAGGGAACATGCTGGTGAAGTCATAAGGATGAACAGTATTCACTTACTATAATCATCTTCCTCATAATTCCCTGTATGTCTTCAAGCAAGTGGATTGATATTCCCTGAATAATTCCTAGGAAACCATTCATATGGATAGGGATATAATTTTTCTGGATCAAATTGCCAAACCATTACTCTTGAGCAGTCGAGAGGGAAGCCTTCCATTTGGCTTTCGTCCTCCACAACTTGTTCGATAAATGAGCTCGCCTACAAAGTAAAGTAGCACTGCAATCATTACCAATATAAAATTATAAAAGGCACCATTTAACATTCCTCCACTTTTGGTGAGTAGTCTTCCTTCCCCTTTTGTTCCTCTTTTATCTTTTAGGGAATGCCAGGTTTTCTGCAGGATGAATGTTAGCTTCTATTTCATTTTCATTTCCACTAATCATCTTATGTAAGTCTCCATCTATTACTGCTTTTGCCAACATGGACTATAGAGGAAAATTAATCAAAACCATAATGTATGTGACAGAGCAGCATCCTGTTATATGACAATCAGATACATTGGCATCAATTTCAAGAAAATAACAAACAAGAACTCACTTGGAATCCTTCTCTGACAGTGTCAAGTTGCCTAATCGGTTCAAGTGTAGGACGGTGCCATCTCCTTGGATCCCAAAGGATAGTGCTATTGAAGGCAAACCCTGATATTTCCGCATGGAATCTTCTAAATCTTTTAGTTCTGTCATCTGTGTGCCATCCTATTACCTGGGAGCCATTACAAATTGGACCCTCGAAGGTAATTTTGTTTGGGCTGTCACCTAGCTTTGCCACTGTCCACGTCCCAAACCTCCTGCATGTGCAACAACTATCTCTCAGGACAAGTATTAAACAAGCTGGAAAGACCAACTATGCTTCTTTCCTTCATTTTCCTTTGGAAGAAGGGAGGAAGGAGGCATCAGGAACAAACCAGGATGTTCTATTGTGAAGACAAAATGGGACTCTCGGAAGTAAATCAAAATATAAGTGTAGAGACAGGAGAAAACATTACAGAGATATATACTGAAAGGATGCAGATATCTGGTTAATAACAGAGTCTGAAAACAGAAAAGTCACATTACTATAAGCGAAATAAGATCCTCATACATGAGCAAATCAGTTTATGAAGCAGTTGGTCCATTAACATAACCAAGAGCAATTATAATGAAAAGGCTCTCATGGATTGGGGAAAAAAAACCATGAGCAAATGAAGTTTATGGAGGAAGAGGAAGCAACATCAGAAAAATGGGGAAATAACAGTTGTTTGCACCACATATCCTAAATTGAGAAGAGTAAAATCCAACTATAAGGTGAGACAGAAAGATTTACCATAATGCATAAACATCTAATCATAAGAAATGTAAAAGTGTTGTACAAATATCAATATATATTGACAGTAATTCTAGAATTCACATAACTTTCAGTTGTAAGAAAAACTAGCCAGAGTAAACCAGCTGAAACTCAAAAGCTCGTTTCCTACTAACAGCCAGGAACCTGTTAAGATGTTCTATTATTCTTGTACATTTTGCATGATGCCCTAGGTGATGGCATGTTCACCAGATAGATGCATTTCATAAACGCGCAAACTGCTATTGCACGTTAGTTCAATTTATCAAAGAGGAAGGGCAGGCCTAGTTCTCAAGTGATAGAAAAAAGATGGAAAATGGTATCTATTAGTTTCAGAAAAGGTCCTGGCCAAAGGCCATGATTATTTGTGCATGGACTAATTATTTAAAATAAACCTTTTACACAAGACCTAATGTTTCTATACGTGATTAAGATGCTGTCAGTATCTCACATGTAGCTGAAATTTAAAAGCACAAAAAATGAAGAGAAACATCAAGAGTCGTCTGTGATCAAAAAGTATCACTTATGTTCAAAGGGAAGTACTATAACATGGACAAAAGCCACTAGCTTTCTTGTATCTTGAAGTTTTCGGGTGGCGAAATACCAACATGTTTAAGAGTCAGTGACATGAAGAGTGAGGAGAAGACGGTGTTGGGATGCATATGTGGCAATACTGCGAAGAACAAGAGGTGATTCAAGGAATAGTCAAGGTGACTTCAATTAAAGATAAAATGAGGGAGAACCATTTGATACAGTATGGAATTTAGGAGGAGACCTGTGAAGGCCTGTTTCAAGAGATTTGGAGTTATGGAGGCTGCTCCCCGTAAGAGGGGTACAGGAAGACCTGGAAGGAGATAACAGAGACACGTATGAAATTCCCCATGAATAGAGCTACCGGGAGAGATCTCTCTCAATAAAAATGAGTGTTATCGTAAGATCCACATAAGCTGCTGCACATATGGGGTAATGCTTGGCATAACTTGGATTGGTTTATTTCTCGAGAGATAAAGAAGCCACATTAACCCACCATGATCACCTTATATAATTCAAAGCAAAATCACTTTTCATGAAGCTGGTTTCAATTGACTTACCCAAACAATAAAAGGAATGTTGTAACAATCACAATCAAATTCTAGATAACAATTTATCATAATTTACGAAATACTTGTCAAATCATAAAATGGAATACCGTTGCACGCGTGGAGTAAGAGCGCAGCAAATTTACTTTCATTGGCAGAGAGAGAACTCTATGATATATGTGTTTCTAGGATATAAAAGAAAATAAATTATGTTATCACACATTTCTTTTGAAACATAACAATCAAATTGAATTACTCCAGCAAACAATAGAGGTGACAGCTTTCAAAACAGAAACATATGGCGCGAAGACTTTGCGATTTGCATATGCATGGAATCATCTTTTCTTATTTGATTCTTTCCTTTGAGGGAGAGAGGGTAAGAGAAGAGGTGCGGTGAAGGGAACAACATAAACAATTGACTTCAAAGTGTTCTTTTCCAGCATTTAAAGATTAAATGATGACTGTAACTTCTTCACGAATACTAAATTGCAAACACTCCAAGACATCGTCCTCCCTTATCACATTAACCTTATCACATTAAACATTTCTCAACTGCATTATGGGATTCAGATGAACCAAACTTTATCTCATAAATGTGAGTTTCCCAAAGCTTAGAGCAGAGGATTAAATTGAGATTAAATTAATAAGTGATACATATAATACAGGTATTGATTGATCCAAAAACAAGTACCTGATCTGTCTCATATGCTGGAAAAGATCGGCAGTGTAAATTTTATCATCGTCTGCGAAGTAAACAATTCCATCCAGATGATGTGTTTCAATATGGGAAAGTGCCGCATTCCTTAAGTGCACACCTCTATCTTTCACTTCAGTCCAGTTCTTATTGCATACGAGATGCCTATACATAACACCAGTTCTCCTCAATATATTAGCTGTTTCCATGGATTGAGATGTCATTTCCACAACCACCCACAATAGTGGAGATGGGACCAATTTTAATGTTTGTGCTAAACGATTCAGATAATAAGCTTGAGATGATTGACCATATGTTGGGGTCACAATGATCAAAAGTTTCTGAAACACCATATCCGGATATTGATCAGTCGATTTGTTGAAGAAGCCATCATCAGGGGTCCCGTATATTACTTTACTTGTGATGTTTAGCTCAGGTGTAGAATTATATCCCACAGTCAACTGGCCAACAGCTACTGATGTCTCATTGCTATGCACATTACTCAACTGAATGTTTTCAACAGGGTGCAAGACCTCGAAGGAGAAAGCTTGGTGTTCTGACGTAAGATTTGTAGAAAAATCTATAGGAGCAAATGGTGTAAGCCCAATGAAAACCCCAACAACAAAACAGAGAAAGAACTGGAGAAGAGCTCTCTTCCAAATTTGCCCTTTCAATTTTGACCTCTCTAAGGGCCTCGAAGATCTTTGTGAGAAAAATCCAAATACCAAAGTTTGTGCCTTATACAATGCATAGTCCAGTGAACCAAAAGCGGAAGGCAAAGCAACACTAGGTGGTTGATATTTCTGATTACAGGATGACGATTTTGATAGTGGAGAAGCAACAGAACATGCTTCCCCATTCATCACAGTCCCCGGTCTCGGCACTGGGGACAATGTTCTTCTAATAGAAGCCATCTAAGCAAATGACACAAACTCCAGATATGTCTCAAAACCAACCCTCTTCCACCAACTATCCAGATTCACATTTACTGAAAATCGTGTAATCAAACCCACTCAACTATGACAACATCAGAAGAAACTTCTCAAAGCATTCACTTCTTCCAAATATGAAAAGATACATTGAAATGGCAAAGCATTCACTACTCTCAAACGAGATTCACTCAAATTAGTCAGCCCAGATTCGACCACCCAGGAGAACAGTATCCGGGAAACCCATTAACTTGCTTTCTTCAATAACAAATATCTGAAAGCAAATTCTAGCAATCTTGTATCATATAGGATGCTTCCAATTCAGACCAACAGATACATCACATATCTAATTGAACAGCAAGTTAAGAACTTTCAATCAGCCTAGTCCAACTTCAACCCGACCTAACACTTCAAGATAACCTCAAAACTTCGTCTTATAGTTAAATCATTACATTCTTAAAAGCATGAAGCACAAAGAATTCATAGTTAAAAATTCAACTTCATCCAGCAGCCTTGAGATTCTTTGACCATGTAACATAATGCAAGATTTTTCTCTACAATACAAAAATTAGAACTTTTGCACGCAACAGTTAACACCCTTCAGCTAATATTGAACAAGATCCAAATAATCTCTAAAGAAAGTCAAATTTGGGGCAAAATTAATGCAAGATTAGAGCTAAAAAGAAAAGGGTTACCGCATATCAGTGTGATAAGCAGTGGGTCTTGAGGAATTTGAAGAAATCTTTAGAGATGAGGGAGAACAAGAAAGACCAGCTAAGCTTCAGCAGAGAGTTGCCTTTTTTCACTTGTACAAGGCCTAAGGCCGTGTTTGGTTGGCAATTTTAACTTTTTAAATAATCTGCGCAACCTTTTGAGTCAAATGTTTATGAAGGCTGCAGCATAGAAAAGATTCGAATCTAGGAGCCAATAAGAGGACATGTGGAGATATCAGACCAAAGTGTGCGTTTGCAAAGCTAAAAAACAGACCCAATCACGTGTGTGTGCGTGTGTGAGGGAGAGGAGAGACATCAGTGATAGACTACTGTACATGGCCCACGAACTCAAATAAACAAACTCTTGAGAGTTGATAATTGCTCATCTTTACTTACCAAGAGAAGGAAAAACAAAATTGTTTTAAGTTGATTGTTATTAGTACCATCATCATTTTAGCTGTTGTAATGTTCATATATGTTGATTATATTTCAATTGGTTTTGTTTTCCTGATAAAAGAAAAAAAAGAATGACTTTGTATTTTTTTTGTGTTGTTTAAGTCTTTTTACTTGTGAGAAAGACTTAGACTTCTTCAGAAATTAGTTGATCCATCATTTTCTTCGTAAGTCTTGCTTTGTTCTTTCTTTTTTTTTTTTCTTTTGTCTCAATTGAATTAGCTCTGCAACTTTATGTAGAAGATAACTATTTCAACAAATTGAAGGCAAATTCACTCCAAGCAAAAGCCCCTAACCTTCTTTTTGAAGCAGTTGTCTGCCACATATGGAGAGAAAGAAATAGAAGAATTCATGATCTTTCTATGGTATGTGTAGAGCAAATGTTAGTTAATATTTCTTTTGATGTAAAGCACCTATATTTTTCTGGTATAGATATTAACATCCTTGCTTAGCTTCTTTTATCTTGACGGCAGTGTAAAGTTTGATGATTAGTTAATAAAATCACTAGCTTGCTTAGCAAAAAAGAAAAATTATTTCAAACAAAAATAAATTTCTATTAGCAGTTAGCTTAAGGATATAAAGGGTGTTTGACTTTACTTATTTTAGGTGTTTATAAACACATAAAAAAAAAAAGCATTCAGACACATATTTTTACTATTTGGATACTTATAAACACTAAATAAGCAAAGCCAAACACCCTCATAATCAAGACATGGCAACTATGTCCTTAAAATCATAGTGTTGTCTGGGAAGATATCTTTTTTTGTTCTATTCAGGGCTCGTTTGAATTGACTTTTTTCAAAAGCGTTTTTTTAATAGTTTTTGAAAAACAATATTTTTTAAAAGCTGAAAATTCTATTTTTTTTAAAAAGTTGTATTTGAATTTTTTCAGAGTTTCAGTTTTTTTTTGAAACCAAATCAAATAGCTATTGTAAATTTAATATAACTTAAAAAAAATATTTTTTTTCTAAAGAAAAAAAGTCAATTCAAATAAGCCCTCATTTTGTTTGGTCATGTTATGCTTGGAGCATTGATGTTGTGGGCCGACTTTACTGTGATTCTGCGAATGGGATCTATGTGCACAATTGTGTAAAGATATGGGCAATGAAAAAGCATTAGTGATTGTTGCATACATTATACATATATACATGAGCATTGATTTAAAATGACAAATCTATGAAAGCCTTTTACGGGAATACGTAACAAAGTTAGAACGTTTTCTTTCATTCTTTTTTCTTTTTCCTTTTTTTTTTGGTTACAACAAAATTATAACCTTTAAAAGTATATTAGAAGTCAATAAACATTTGTGAAGTTACAAATTGTCTATACTATAGGCCGTCTGATGTATGGATGACTGAGTACTTTTAATATATTTATTTATTATTGATAGTCAATTTTTATAATTTATTCAAAAAATAAAATATAAATATATTTTGTAAAATATAATCATTTATAAACTTTCATTATTAATCATTTTTTATAATATAAATATATTTTGTAAAATATGGTCATTTGTAAAATATAAGTTGGAGAGTATCTAATAGAAAAATACTTGCCATAAAGAGAAGAAACAAGATATATGGATTTGATATAATTGTTTACCAAAAATAACATTACCATAAATGGATTTGATTTAATTTTTTTACCAAAACAAGTACTTGCCATAAACAAATTTAGCGAAATTTGCTACTTGATCATTTAATTTGCATTCTCACAATTAAAAATACTTGTGGCATTCGTTTAACTTATATCCTAAGGCCAAATGGCACATATTTAGCCTATACACATCAGCTTGCCAAATTAATAGCTCTTGATCATTATTTTATATATAGCATTGTATATAGATGTGTGTGTGTGTGTGTGTGTATATATATATATTAAAAAACCTCCTAACCCATTGGGATTGAATTCAAGACCTCATGCCTAGAAGAGATAGTCTCAACCATTTGAGCTATCCCTTAATCCCTTTTATATATATAAATATATATATATATATACACACACACAGAGACAGACAGATAGATTCTAATTCTTTGTGTTCTTTTAGTAAATATATTTTTATTTTGTCCAAGGACATCACTAATATTAGAGTTGTTAATTTGCATAATAGGGAGTTGGCAACACAAAAAAATAGCTTTTTAAATAACTTTAGTGTTTTGACCTAGTCAACATGCTATTTCTTTAAGTTATTGTTGTTCGATAAAATAGTGTTTCAACTAGTTTTTTAGGTAGCTTTTAGTGTTTCAATTAATTTTTTTCAAAAGCTAAAAATTTTAGCCTTTTAGATAGCTTTTAGTTTTTTTTTTCTTTTTGGGCAATTCTACCCTTTCTTCATTTTTTTTTGGCAATTCTACTCTTTCTCCAATCTCTCTCTATAATTTTATCTTTTCTTTCACAAATATAAATAAAAATTATAAAAAATTTCAAATTCTATCTAATCAATATATACTAAAAAGTATAAGTTTTAATAGTTCTTCTTTCTTTGACAAAATAATTTTGGATCTATTCAAATTATTTTTTGTAATATTGATACAAATGTTTTATAAAAAATTTTTGTAATATTGATACAAATGTTTTATAAAAAAATTAGTTATATTTTAATATTAAGATATTATTACAAAAAATAAATATCCAATTATAAGATATATTACCTTATTCCTATAATAGTAATAATAAAGGTTAGTGACACCTTACCCTTCTGTAGTTTGTCATAAATATAAGTTAGTTCCCTATTCTTATAAAATAGGCACCAAATCCTCTATCATCATATAAAATATGGCACACTTACCCCCTCAGTTAATTTTTCTGTCAAAGATAACTGTAAGTGATATACATACGCCTAATATGTGAAAATAACTATGAAATGAATGTTATTTTTTATGCATTTTGGACCAAAATGTCCCTTGAATTGTTTATTAATTGAAGAGGGCTAAATCTTAGGACATGACTTGAGCTTATTCTTCTTCTTCTAACACAACTTAAGCAGTTGAGCAATTGTAAAAGCTTTCGACCAAGCAAGCACCAAGCAGCTTTCTTCAGGTAAGTTTTAAATATGTTTTTTTTTGTAATTCTTATACTCTTTTGTTCTTTTCTTATAAAGTTGTGTAAAATCTTTCCAGACTTTGAAATGCAAGAACTAACCATATTTTGAAATCTTTGTTGAAGGCTCCAAAATGTCAGACTTTAGCAGCAACTATGCACTAAGAGACGACCATTTGGATCTATGTTTCAAGAATAGGAAATGTAAATGCAAGAGTTTCTCTTCGCTGATGTTTGAGTAGTGGAGACATATAATAATAAACCAAATAAGGAAGGCTATACTACAAATATGATGTTTGTGGTTACTATAGATGGTGTTTTCTTGTAAGGGTGACATGGAAATCAACAGGACAACTAGTTAGTCAAGCATACATGGGGTAATATTTTGATGCGAGTATCCTAATGAATGAAGATGATGATGACCTTGAGGAGGTTTTGAGCACAACTAAAAAGGTTGAGAAGAAAAAAGAGTGTCATGGGGCCATTGAAGCTTTTTTTTCTAAATTGTTTCCTATTGGGTTTGTTATTTTTGAATGTCATGTTCAAGTGATTTTTTTTTTTTATTGTTGTAAGGTTGGTTCTTGTTGTAGGGGTGCCTATTGTTTAGGGTTTTAGGTTGTATTGAAGTAGTTAGTGATCTTATTTTGTACTTGTTATGTTAATGATCTTATGTTGTACTTGTTTGTGTTAACGAAATACCCCTGTCAGTATCATTTTGTTGTTAACAATTGTGTTTGATCAAGTAAGTATTAGAAGTTACGTGTTTGTCCAATTGCAAGACATATGTAAACAGCCCAAATTTAAGCAGCAGCAAACAAAATGAAATGCCCTTATTGACATCCATTTGCAAGACAAATCTATGTAGCACACCACAAAATGACAACTTAGTATCAAAACATGGTATCCATTTTGAACTGTTGGCGAGACCAACATTTACTCCATTAAGTTCATTAAACCATACAGAATAATACCATAACCTATCTAGTATAAGTAGACTCCAATTGCAGTTCAAACCCTATCCAAAATCAAAATAACATTCCAATGTATCAGATGTTAACAAAATGACATCCTAACAACCATGCATTAGTCAAAAAGAAACCCCATACATATAACCATTAAGTATTGTTCACTAAACCAACATAAACACCATCAACGAATCCATTCCCTTCTTCCTTTCCTCAAAATATAACTTTTTTTGGTTTGGCATGAGCTTTTAGTAGCAGCAACAATAGGATTTATTGAAGTTCCAAGAAGGTTTGAGATCTAAAGCTTGTGTAGATCTTCTAGTACTCAATGTTCCTTGGCCACTATTGTTTGATTGTCCATCACCTCATCATTGGCCGTTTCTGCCACCTCTTCCTTGGTCATTTCTTCCGCCCCTGCCACCTCTTCCTTTGCATTGTCTTCGGCCCCTAGTACTTCTTGAAACATCTTCTCCAACTTGCCTTTCTCTTGGCGGACTAAGTGGTAGTTTATCTATAGCTGATTGTTGAGTTTGTGACTCGGGATCATCTCTATATACATTGCTTGTTTAACCATGAGATAGAATATTCGAGGCAAGTTAAATAGCAGAAAATTAAAAGCATAATGACAGAAATGAAATGGTTGAAAGGACAGAAAATGTATGATGTATGGTCATTTAAATGGTAGAAAAGTGAAGGCATTATGACAGGAGACTTTAGAATATGCATGATGTATAGTATATAGGTGGCAAAAAAGTATATGTATTATGGTAGCAAATAACGGAAAATAAAGGACAGAAAATCCATGCTAAATAACAAAACATTACGACAGCAAAAGACAGAAAATATGTAATTTTTTAAATACATTGAAATGGATCATTGTATTATTAACATTTATAACCTTATATAGGATGGGTCTAGTATTACCTTATCTTATTTAATACGATGTCCTCATCATTGGAAAGAGGAAAAAAAGAAAAAAAAACGAAAGAAAGAAAGTAAAAGAGACCACAATAACGGTCCGATTTCTTTCTTTATTTCTTTCCTTTTCTTCTTCTTTTTTTAAATTTCGGCTTTTTTAGGTCGAAGGGGCTGGGACGTCACATTCTTTAGTGGGCTGCAACGTTTGACACATACCTTTCGACTTGAAATCATGTTAACTAGCTAGGTTTTGTTTATGTCAAAACTACAATAATTCAACTACATCAAAAAGTGCGAAAAAGCAAAAACGCTACCATATAGGGCCTGTTTGGATTAATTTTTTTTAAGAAAAAATACTTTTTTTTTCCTAAAAAAGTTATATTAAATTTACAATAATTATTTGATTTGGCTTTCAAAAAAATTAAAACTTTGAAAAAAGCTCAAATACAGCTTTTTTTAGAAGCTAGAATTTTCAGCTTCTAAAAAAAAACTATTTTTCAAAAGCTGTTAAAAAAGTATTTTTGAAAGAAACCAATCCAAACGAGCTCATAGTTAATTTGGCGTAAGCTCTTTGCTGACTGTTCTTTAATTATTTCATTACTAGGATAATGGCTAACTCAATAAATTTTTTTTTACTTAATTAATTCCAAGTGATACTTGTTAGGAATTGAAAATTCCCTTCTTAATTCTTAACTTATTTCATGCATGCGTATTCAATCCTCTTCTAAATATTTCATAATGGCAACTCAAATATTTCACAAAAATCATTGGACTGGCCCAGCAAAATTTAAGCAAACCTTCGAGGATTGTTACTAATTGGGTACTACACGTACACTTACCCTTCACAACTCATATAGTGTATCGGAGTCCGAAAGGGTTTCTAGATCAGAAATCTTAGATATCATTTTTTTAATTATTATTAATACTCGTTATTAATTTTTGTGTGTAGGTGTAGGATGCCTATCGGCTTTACAAACTTCTTTGCTTATAAAATCTCAATATGATTAACTTCTTTTCATCTTCTTTTGATATATTAACTAGGGATGTGCACCGTTCCCTAGGGATATCCTAGTGGTAAAAGCACAGTGAAAATATCACTAGTAGATGAATTTGAACAGTGTCGGCTGTTGAGTTCATACCTTACCTTGGTGCATTGGTTTTGGGAAGGGTTATTACACCTGAAATTCCAGACTCTCATCAAGCAAATTTCTCTTGTAATAATAATAAAAAAAAGACACTAGGAATATTCATGAGTTAATAAATGTATTGTGTTTATTTAACAAATGAAGAGGAGCTTAGCTCAGAAGTTGCAAATGCAAACAACAATATAGAATATGGAAACGCACTTCTAATAAGTTCTTTATATGAGATAACTCATTCATTGATGTTGATGTGGCCAACATGGCTGTCGCTACGGTTGCCTGAGTAGGCATTAGGGGCTTTCATCGCTAGTGTTGAACCATACGCGCAATTGAGCTTATAAGTGACTTCTCCACATTGGTATGGTGTTAGTTTCCGTGGAGTAATAATTAAGTACGGGCACCACATGGGAGTTGATGGTGGGGTAAGGGAGGAGCTGTCCATGATAATGTCATTATATTGGCCTAGACTAACGTATCTTCAATGCAGAATCTAATGCATGGTCGGTGATGAATAATGGTATCCTCTCTACAACAGTCATGGTTTCTCCTCTAATTAAAGTCACCTTTTGGATTTCTTACTGTACGAATTATGCACTTGTTGAACTAGATTTTTCTAGAATAACTAGAGTATGCATCGTATGTTTGATTTCATGAAATTTTTTTCGACCCGAAAAGAGAGAAGCAGAAAAAAACTCAGCCGCATGTATGCTTATGAATGCCCTAAACAACTTGTGTTCCGGCAAAAGAATCGGAAGCATATATGTGTGGAAGTTATCAATTTGCATTTTGCAGAGCCAAAGAGCCCACTCTCAATTTAATGCTGCCGGAAATAGTGTCCAAAGGAGTATTAATTGGATGTCATTTCTCTGGTCAATGACATTCTTTGACTTCCTCGATCCATTTAATTTGAATGGTCTAATGAACATCCATGGTGAAAATCTTCCATCAAATCAGAAGCAATCCAATTGATAGCTAGTAGCTAATATAATGGTTTGTCATCAAAGTTAAACGATATTCAACTTTGGTTTGAAAAGATTTATGGAGATTTTAATTAAAAAACTATCTATTGTATTCTTTGGTTACCGAATGAAAATTTGTGTTTTGCGACCAAAAAAGAGAATAATAACGAATATGTTCATCACATCTTAAATTTAATTAGATATTATGATTATTTAATATGATATCACAGTTTAAATGCAAAAAAATTCTAAGTTTCAATTCTTACTACGTACTTATTTGCAAAATTACGTTTATCTTTAGGGCTCATAATAAGAAATATCTAATTTACACTTGAGGAGTTCTTTCCACGATTAATGAATATTAGTAAAATGTGGAGACATTTCTTTTATTGACAAAGACTTCACTCCTCTTTGCAATGTATCCCATGCCTGGTTGGTCACTAATTAATGTTTAGGAAAGGCTCAATTTATCTTAATAATGCTGACTCGTAGTGAGACAAGAACAAGAATTGACAATATTGTCCTTGAAGAGATAGCTCAAAAGATGAAAAGACGCATATAACAGAAATACTCACAATCCTGAATACGATTTCATGCTTCAAGCAAAGAAGGATTAACGAATTTGCAGACATTTGGCGAGGGGGTTAGATCATGATTTAAGGAGAATTAAGATTCCGGCGATGGTGTTAAGAGTTAATGATTTAGCATTAATTATACAAATGTAATACACACACGAGTGTGTGTGTGTTTGTGTATATATATATATATATATATATATATATATATTGTTGGAACTAAACGAATTTTTCAATCAAAATTAAAAATATAGACATTTTCTAAGAAATAAAATCTCATTTAATTTGTTCTTTGTAATAACTTTAAGAGTTAGTGGAGATTGCAGCCCCACCGACCCTAGAGAATACATTGTGCCTGCGCATATTTCCAATCAAGTTATGTTTGAGTATCCAAATCAGTGCGAGTGGCAGGTAACATGCATGTATGATCTTAACCTATATTTATTCTACATTTGATCCATCGAGCATACATCTTTTCTCTTTTTCTTTGGTAAGTTTTACAGGCACATATTGATGCTACTGGACATAATTTCATGAATATCTATCTCAATTAGTGGATAAAGTTTAACTATGGCCATGGCCCAATTTTAAACTTTCATTACTAGAAACCTGTAAATTAATAATGTAAGAATCCAAGAAAAATGCCAATCTCCAAATTGTTGTCTCTAAATAAGGTTCGATTAATATTTTATCTTTAATTAGTCCAGGGTAGTTGCCAGGAAAACATTTGCAGTCTGCAATCTAGGGCAAATGACGAATATAGAAATGTTTGGAATGCAAGCAAAAGCGCAAGTTCTCATCAGATCTGCAAGGGAAGCCAGCAGAAAATTAAGGAACCGACTCAGCGCTGCTTCATTAACAGCTTGTTTCGCTGTGCTTATAAGCACTCAAAATAAAAAAGACTCTCACCAACTTTTTGTAGAAAGTGCTTATAAGCACTCAAAATAAGCATCACAAACATCCCTAGGAAAATCCGAAAAGAAGATTTTAAGAGGGTGTTTAGGAGTGCTTATTTGGGACTTATAAACTGCAAATAGTAAAAAAAATATGTGAAAGAGTGTTTTTTTTCAAATATTTATAAACTACAAAATAAGCACTCCCAAATACACTCTGAGGCTGCTAAGGTGCCTGCAGAATCGATCGCATGCTGGGACAGTATCAAGAACTGGCCAGAAAACAACTGCAAAGCTACAGTCTGCGAAAGATACTTAAACTTTCCTATATTGTTCTGTATCTGTATTTTATTTTTGTGAATTTGGAATATATAAAATGCAATACTTGTTTACTTAGCAAAAATAAATGAACCAAAAAAAGCATAAATTTCAGAATTCTACTACCTAATGATGTATATTACGTTAGGTGATACGCTTAACTTTCTGTTAGTTTCTGAGTCATGCAGACATATCTGGTTCTTGTTTATATATGTTGATCTCCCCATTGAAAAATATCTTCTGTATTCTTTTATATATGGGACCGCAGAAATATTTTCTAGCCTCGAAGTTTGGTGATTTCACGTGGTGTCAAACATTTTCGGGACCTAAACCCAGAAAATTTTGTGGCTTGAAAACACACACACACACATATAATGGAGTAATAAGAAATTTCTCAAAATCAACAGATAAAACTTTAAAATTATTTCACATAGAGGGTGTTTGGCTTTGTTTTTTCTAAACTACTTATAAGCAATTGATACTTGTAAATAACTTTTGATGCTTATAAGTAAATAACAAATAAACAGATAAGTGTCTGAATAAAATATATTTATAAACTGTTGATATATTTTTGCAAATATGTGCTTATTATAAGTAATAATATTTGTTAAAATAATTATGAAAGACCTTTTCATTAAATAAAGTAAAAGAGTTATTTTCTTTTTCAAAGAGTAGAACTTTCTCTTTATTTGATCTAATCAACTTACTTATAAACAAGTAAAAAACGAAAATGTGTGTCTGGGTTTGTTCGAGGGGGTCCTGCTACTCCTTTTAAAACAAATTTTACTAAATATGTAATTTCATTTTTGTTACTTATAAATACAGCGGCGGATGTAGAGAGAAGTAGGGGCAATGCCCCTCACCCCTTCCCCAGCCCAAAAAAGTTGAGAAAAACTATAGCTTTAGTGTATCCTTTAGCCCCCCAAAAAAAAAATTATTTGTATTTTTGCCTCCCCCCGCCACACAAAGTAACTCAAGGAAAAAAAATAATAGTAAATATATATATTTTATTTATTCCTTTTATTCAATAAAATTGTTAAAGTTAATTAGCAATTTAGTTTCAAATTTGTCGGTTATTTAGTTCATTTTTAATGATTCTCATAAGAATGATATCAAATCTTTGTTAAAAATTTAATGAGTAACAATATTTAATTAAGTTTGGGATCTTTATAAATTATTCTTTTGGTTAATAATATATTTTATAAAGAAATTAGTCGACTACACAAGTATTAATCCTTATAATAATTTTTTAAAACTTTAAAGGAGGTTAGAGGCCAATTACATTGCAATTTTTTAACTTTAAAGGAGTTTAGAGGCCAATTAAATTGCACCTAGCGGGATTTGATCCCTGGACCTACTCATACCAAATGTGAGAGATGTACTACTTGACCACTAGGTCATTCGTAATGATTTTTTGCCATATAAGAGAAAATACCAAAAGAGATGGATAGATATGTTTTCTAGGTTAATAAATGAGACATAGTTATTTTTAGTTTTTGTTTTATTTTATTTTATTTTGTTAAACTATCCACCTCTATGAATTTGAATTCAGGACCTTACACTTGAAAGGCAATAGTCTCAATTACTTGAACTATTTCCTAATCTCAAGAAATAATTATTTTTATATATACCCAAAAGTGTTTGGAGAAATTAGAAATACTTTTTTTTCTTAGTGCATGTGCATATTCTATAATGTAATGACACTAGATGAATATATACGAATGAGTGTGTGTATATATATAATGTGTTTGCTGTATTTTCTATACAGGATATTTTATTGAAATTTATTTATTTTTTGAATAATTTTTCTTAATATTCCGCCAGCTCTAAGCTCAATTTTTGGCTCTACCACTGAATAAATAAGTATGCCTACTTATAAATAAGGCTGAACTCTCTTAATTAGAGGGTGTTTGGCTTTGTTTATTTTAGGTGCTTATAAACATTAAAAAAAATTTCGTAAAACATATTTTTTATTATTTAACCAAATATCCTCTAATCATCATTACTTATCACAAATACTCCAACACGGCATTTTAGAAGAGAAAAGTTTTAAGGTTTGAAAGACAACTTGTCCCACTTTATGCGTGCAAGTGTGTCTAGAAGACTGCCACCTCTCTTTCAAGTAATTATTATGTAAGATATGCCAATTGGACATCCACTTGAATTTGAAAAGAACAAAGTAGGGTTATCGACTCATTACTAGACGCCATTGATGTGTGTGCATCCATGATTATTTTCTTCACTCTGCAATGAAGAACAGCAACTAGCAGCATAATTTTGGGTAATCAAATCCAATATCAGTCTTCTGCCAAAAAAAAAAAAAAACCAATATCAGTCGTGTATTTAATTTTTATTTTTTTACAATGGTTTTGAAGTGTTGCATGAAGTGAAAAATATATGGTAGTGGGTATACGTTTGATAATAGTGGGCCATTGATGCCATTGGGTTCTTCATCATCAGAATGAAGTCTGGATATGAATGTTTCTAAGACATGCATATAAGAGGGCATATATAGGATTAGCTTTTAGAATGATCAAATGATTCAAGTGTGGCACTTTTTTGACCTACTTGCAGATCTGGAGAGAATGATATATATGGAGATGGAACCTCGAGTATGGATAAGAAAAATGAATTCTTATTCTTGTACGAAGCTATTGCCATATATTGTTCATTTGTTATTTAAATATTTGATGGGATAAAATATATTTTATTTCATGTGTCCTATCTTCTAAAACTGACTTATATACTTATGCCTTACTGGGGAATATTGTGCAAAACATTCTTCATAATATAAGATATATGAACGAGTTTTAAAATTATAGAAAATCTTACGCAACATTATAAAATATAGGGTGTAAAATGTATTTTATAGTCTCTATTTGATGTCTACATATATTAATTTAATAAATATCTTTACCTTATGTTCTTTTAGTATATTAACTATTATGTGTATATACATGAAGAATAATAAATAAATTACCATTATATTACAAATTAAGATTGGTCGTTCAAGGGTCTTAGTGTATGTTGATGGATCCAATCACAGGGACATTGATATGATATATAACACTCTTATACATCAGTTTTTTTTATATTTGTGTGTACTTTATAATAGTTTGGGTTCACCACTACTATTATCACGGGTTTAAGCATTTTGGGTGAATTAATTAAACTCAACGTGGTAGCAGACTAGTTGTTAGGCCTAGATCGTTACAGGTGATATCGAAAACCTAGGTCTTGGACTATAGTTTTATTATGTTTGTATTTAGGCCCATGGTCGTTACATGATACAACACAGATCATTTCTGGATTGTGGTTCTGTTCTGTTTATATTTAGGCCCCTGGTTATCACATGATACAACACGGATGGGTCCTAAACTGTAGTTCTACTCTGTTTCTGATGAATTGATCCTGGACTGTGATTCTGTTCTATTTGTGTTTAGGTCGCTGATCGTTACACGATAAAACACAAATGGATCCTGGACTATGATTCTGTTCTGTTGGTGTTTAGGCCTAGATTCTAGACTGTGGTTTTATTCTTTTTCCAAAAATACTAGAAAATTTTTTAAGATATATACATTAGATTATATAGTGATAAATTTAGACTTAATTACTCCAAAATGCTATTCAAGCTGATGTAGAAGGCTGATACAATCCTGCAAAGGAAAATTCCAGATGATATTGAAAGTTAGACGTTGATGTGTTGTCGACTAATGATCTTCTGACGGCAATTAAGTATATTTGAAATAGAAAAAAGATTAGTAGTAGAATGTACTCTCAAAATATGAATTATCTTTCTTTAGATAGTGAGTGGAAGTATTTCTAGTCTTTGGGCGATATATTCGTGGCTTATCTGGCGTGTTGTGGGAGGACATTTTGACATCAGGAGACATTTCCAACTCAGGTCCGGTTATGATCCACATCAAATCGAATATTTTATTGAAGTATCAAAAAATTAATTTAATAATCTTAGAAACATGATCACAAATATTTAGATGTACACATTTAAGACGTGCGCACTCTTCAAATTTCACATCAATGTAAAATTACATGAAGTAATTGTTTGTACAAAATTAATTTCATAGTATATCTGAAATATGTGCTTGAAACGTGCATTCAGAATATTTTTCTTGCCTTTTCAGGTAAATATACCACGTCTCTTTCTTCAAAAAATATATATTCACATGTAAATTTTAATTAAAAAAAATTCCATGCATGTTAGGGACTATATATATAGATATATTAGTTGATGTAATCTTTAACAGTATCCAGATAAAAATATAATGACACGAAAAAGAAAAGAATTAAGCCCTAGTCTTCACTTAATTATTCTCTAATTTGTCAGATCAATTCAGAAGATTACGTTTTAGTAGTGTCATCTAGAATAGTGTAGAGCAGAAGAATTGGGGTAAGAATTAATTAGGCTTCGTCAATTGACCTGGAAACTGCAACTTTTTACAGCATAACATTATGCAGAATGTGATGTTTGCCAACTCCTGCAGGCACCGTGTTAGTAAAGCTATTATTTTTAATGGCCATAAAATTAAGCTACCAGTTATCATCTTTAGCTTAATAACCAATTAATACATACCTAATTATTAAGGTCATCATAATATTCATGGAGAATGACATATATTACCCAGTTTGTTTAACTGGTGTTCGTGCACGCTTTCACTTTTCTTTCTCGTCGCGTTACTTCATTTATGTTATCTTTGATATGCACAAAATAAAGAATTGCCGAGAAAGAGAGAATGCCATTTTTTTCCCATGAATTGTAGCATAAATCCCAAACTCCCCCATCAAGATTTATTTTTACCCACTTTCTCTTATGATATTAAGTTTCATCAAACAATACCTTATCTTAATTATTCTTTTAGTCTTGTGTTACGTTTTTAAATTGTTAGTTTATAAAAAATTATACTTTGAAATTAAAAAAAAAAAAATTGATTCACACACATATATAAAAGAAGATTTATTTAATTTTTTTATTAATTTGGTATAATAACTATTTTTACTTTTTATTTTTATTTTTAAGTGGTTAGTTGGTTGAAAACATGATGTGCCAAGATAGGAAAAATAATTCAATTTGAAATATATATTAGAAAACAATTGTTTTGAAGTGAATTTAAGTTTTCTTTAATAGTGTGTATAAGGCAGTTTTTGTAAAATAAATAGCTTTTTTTTCTTTTTCTTCGTATTTTGAAATTATTTTTTGTGATTCTTTATTTTATTAGTGACACATCTATTGAATGATTTTATTAATTTTTTTTTGTCTACTATCTTTTTTTTTCCTTTTCTTTTCTCTTTTGGGTTATAAAATTAAAAAAAAAATTAAAGATGCCTTTAATATAAGGTTTTGTTTGAAAAAATTAAAGTCATAAGAGAATATGGGTAAAACTAAAATTTCATAGAGAATGTGAGATTTAGTTGAAAATTCATGGAGGAAAATGGGATTTACCCTTCCGAGAAAATACCACGCAGCCCTTCCAAGGGTCCCATTAAGCAACTTCCATTGCAAAGATGGAGTAACAAGTTCTGGTGCACGCAAATATAATCAGACAGTTACGGGATACAATGTCAATCACTTAAACTATTTTTTAATCTCTATTTTTGCTGGTTTAAACACTAATTAATGAGTGGATGCATATATTTTCTGAACCTTCTTTTTTTGGTCTGAATTAGTATACTTTCTGTACTTTGCATGAACTTGACCCTGACAATTTTCATGTCTCTAAGGGATGATACATCGCTTACCTTCAGCAGTGGGGGATTAAAATAACATACTACTTTAATCACAAGGTTAGTAATATATTAATTTAGCAACACTCTGATTAAATATATGAAAAAAAAAAAAACTTGACTGCGTAATATGTACTTTGTCTGAAGCAACTTCCAACAAATAAGATATGACGGATGGTACTTTGGAATGCTTAGGCCTTAGGGCACGCCAATCGAAGTATGCGAAATGCAATAAAATACAGACAGATGCTAAAAGTTAACTTCTTGACCCCATATATGTGTGTGTGTGTGTCGGTGATATGGCAGGGAGATTGGTCCAATGGTATGGTTTTTGCTATTATAAAAAATGTTTTAATTAAGATCGAATTTTGATTTATGTAATATTTTTTTTCTGAAAAGTTATATAAAATAATTTGAGTCTTCTTTCAATTGAAAAAATATTTTTAGAATTAGAATTGAAGCTACCACTTCACTTGAGCCTTTAGTGTACCTAATGAATGTTTTGTCAGTTGTGACATTTTTTCGGATAGAAAAAGTTCAAAAACCCTACCCCACTTGCTAATCTTCTAAATCATGAAACATGAGAACTTGAAAATCATATTAAACCTCATTTTACTCAACTCGAAATCTTGCTTTATATTATGACCAAGAGCTTCGCATTTTCTTTTTCTTTATGACAAAGAATTTATTTTAAGTAGAAGTGTAGAATTGGTTTGTTGCTATTAAATTAAAGAAGCAAAGAGTTCGTTGCTAATTTGCGACGAGAAAATTTTCATAAAGAAATCTATCGCTAATTTGCAACAGATTTTGAAGGCCGTTGATAATCTGACAAAAATTTATTTGTTGTAAAATTAATGACACATTGCCTATAGCTTAATATTTTTTTTTCCCAAAAATCCATTGATAATTACAGATGGATTAATGTCCATCGTGCTTACTTGATTTCTTCTTATATTGAAAAATATCGAGATATAGGGCTTGTTCGGCAAACTATTAGAGTAGCTGATAAATATTTGAGTAGCAGATAATGATTTGATTAACTAATAGCTATTGTAATTTAGCTATTTGCGGATAGCTGTTTGGTTAACTGATTGAATAATATGTATTTCATAAAATTAGCTATTAGATTAACTAATAAATACAAAATGATATAAAAAGACGTTGGTATTACATTATTATGTTATGATAAATATAATTATTAATACTATTATTGAAATAAGATAATTTATTTTATAATTATATATATGTTTCTTATAATAATATTTTATTATTAAAGTATAATAAAATTACTTATGATAAATTAATTTTATTAATATTATAAACATATTTATTATTATAGAAAAATTTTTAATTGATTGAAAATTTATTTTGTCAAGAAAAATAATAAATGAATGAGTAAGACTTACATTTTTTTAGTATATTTTGATATAGATAGAATCTAAAATTGATTTTTATGTTATTTTAGATTTATATTTGTGAAAGAAAATGTGAAAATGTAGAAAGAGGTTGCATCGTAGGTAGAATTGCCAAAAAATTATTAAAGAGAGGATAAGATTGTGAAAATGAAAAATGAAACACTAACCACTACATAAAATGTTAAAAATATTAATGTTTCAGAAACACTATTTCAACCAAAAACACTACTTAAAACACTATTTTACCGAACAATAAAAATTAGACAAGTTAGTGTGTTGATTTTGTTAGAACACTAAACATTAGTTGAAATACTGTTGTCAAACACGGCCATAATAGCATGTCCTAATATGTGCTCCACGTTTTGAAGTATTAGGAAAGGCGTCTACTGCTGGGTCTTATGTTTTTCTTCGTCTCTCCACAACCTCAAGACCTGCGCCAAATTGCTGGGATCTACAGTGAACTCGCGTGGACGATGGTTGTAAAATTTGGGTGGGATGATATGAAATCTAGAATACTAACGTCAGATTACAAAATCTGTATTTGGAGTTTAAATCATGACAAATGGAATAAATTAAAATAACCTAAAAATAACTTTACCAAGTTTATGATCTTCTGCTGGGATAACTTGGCGAGAAATGTGAAAGGAAAACTTTACCGATCATTTGTTTGTTCAATTATAGCTATATATCCAAGATGGGTTTATATGAGGAGAAATATCTTCTGTAGTAAGTCACTACACGGAAAAGTGGCTTTAGTTATAAAAAATTATGACCGACAAAATCAGTCACTAATTGTTATCGATCAGTGATTAATTTGTGACTGAGTTAAATACAAAAATTAGAAAATATTTTATGTTAAAGTATTGACCGATTAGTGACCGATTTATCACTGAATTAGTGACCGCAATGATTCAGTAACGGATCCATCACTAAATATATGACGGAATATTCTTTTGGTCACAATTCTGCCACAAAAGTTTTATGGTTAGGCTAATTTCAACGACAAATCCTTCATTAGTCGCTGGTGGAAACGAAAAATATGGAATATGTTTCATGTTTCTTCCATCAATCATCCAGATCCATATGAGAATTCAGATGTAAACAACTCTCACAATGGGATGAACAATATGAGGTATCATATTATGTGAAAATATATTTACTTATAATATTATAAACAAAATATAATAATTATGAAACATTGTCATAGTTATTAAATTTAATTTATAATGTTATTATAAGATGAGAAAATTTCATTTAGGCGATTGAGGGACCGCCACTGCCCCAGTCATATATCCTTGGGTCACGGTAAGTTTTTTCCTTTGTGTAATAGTACGTGACATAAAATCAGTATCACTAAACCATCAGAGTTAAGAAAAACCAAATCACGTCAAATCTCGTGTCTCTTTTTATTATCTCTATGCATTTGTCATCAAATCATGTATTCTATATCATATTAATTAAAGAGGAAGCACTGGGGGCGAAAGTTAAGACCGATACAATTTGTAAAATAACTTATCATTAATTGTTTCCAAAAGACACTTGGAAATCAAATTAAATATTTGAATTAGGTTTTTTCTTTTAATCTTAACCAAGGGGCATTTATTTAGCCAATCATATTATTTCATGGATCCTTTGGTTATGTGGTCCAACCAGTCAAATGGCGAGTTACACAAAAAGGATTTTGTATTGCCAATCAAGTGGTGCCTTATGTCTCACAAAGCTACTTTGACAAATTAAGTTAAATTACACTACTAAACTAGCTAATACTAGATTAGGATCTCTCTTATAAATTAATAAGCGATAATAAGATAGGTGACACAAATCTAATATAATTCTTCCTATCTCAAGCTCCGTAAGTAAGGTTAACTTCTTTGTTGATCTAATAAAATTTTAGTAAGAAGTACACCTATAGATTCGTTTAAATTGATCTTTTGTTAATTTAAAAAGTACTTTTCACGAATTCTTTTTGGAGAGCTTCTATTTCAAGATTCGCCTTTGATTTAAGCCAAAGCATTGTCAAGATTCTTCAAGCACATGGTTTTGTTCATTCAAAGTAAAAGAATCACATCGATTGAGAGAAGATATCATTTTCAAACATTTGAATACTAGTTTTTTTTAGTTAATTAGAATAAGAGAATACCTCTCTGCATTTGTATTGAGAACGACCTTTACAGAGTGTGGTCCTCCCTTTCAAATTGATACAATTAGAACTTAATTATCAACCATATATTTACCTTGTCCTCTAGTTTCAGGGCGCAAAATATCGTGTACAGGAAGCTATGTGGAGACTGGGAATGATCATAATAAATAACCCCTTGGAGGGTTTATATAGGTGCCCATGTTTGGATCAAGATTTTTGTTCGTCAGGGACTGAAAATATATAATTTAAACCCAAGTATTGATAATTTCCTTGTGGGTCGGGATTAACTAATTTTTCAATTTAAAAATATATATAATTTTATAAAGAAAAAATTAAAGTGAATGAAGACATTCATGAGTAGCTCTACCCCTTGTAGACGTTCTGACCCCCAAAAAAGACAGAAAAACAGAAACTTCGTAGACGGCTAGACTAGAGTTCTAAATAAATCAAACAATTAGGTAATCAATTGATATAGGCATGATAATTATCTCCTATCATTAGGGTGCAGTTCGTCGTCAATCCTTGCTCAAACTTAAATTGTTTAGATTCGAACCCAAGTCATATTTTTTAATTAAATGTATATATAAAAATTAATAAAATAGTAATGAAAACGGTGACATCTGATCCAGTAGCTTTTGTATTTAGGATTAGGAAATATTTTAAATGATTAACACTATCTCTTATAAAAGGGATGTCTTGGATTTAATTAAATTTGAGAGAGGACAGGTTGGGCTAAGGGTGCGGAAAAGAGTAAAAAAGAAAAGAAAAAGAACAATCCAGCGGCTTTTATATTCGGTGACAATGAACAACTAGACTCCGCCAATTATTTTCAGGCTGTTTGACCAAAACAAAGAAAAAAAAACTGAGGCTGCGCAAGTTCTGCATCAGAATTGGCATATCAAAGATTATAAGTTAACGCTGTTTATTTATTATTATTATTTTTTTTAGTGAAGTATTTGTTGGAAATTATTTTGGATTTACAAATACTTAGACAAATTTAAAAGCACAAAAAAGAATAAAATTACCACTAAATATGATATGTATTGAATATAAAATTCTCAATATTTTCTTCTTTCCACTCACTCTTTTTCCTTTCCTCTCTTACTTGTCAAAACACTTTGTAAAGTACTCCTATTTATAGTACTACTAACCTACTCCACGCATTTAATGAATATTTAGGAAAACTAAACACATTTAACTAAGTTCATAGTTATCAAAGATGTATCATGTATGTACATAAATCTTCTTTTTCTGAGTTTCATGAACCAATCATTATTCCTTGTATCTAATTAATTTTGGTTTGCATTCTACAACAGTATTCTTTTCTCAAATCTCTGATGGATGCTGCACGAGATTCTCTTCCCTGGTGAGTGACTGATGATGGGAACTCTTGAACTTACACCAAGACCACCGCCACCGGACCACCACCGGACCGCCCCTTCTCTCTCTCTCAATCAAGACCACTCCCACCACCAGTAGTACCGCTTAGATTCGTCAATCACAATACTGAGCGTTGGCCCACTAACAGCCCTCATTACATCTCCCCACAATTGAATTGAGTATGTGGTATTCTTTTAGCAAACGTGTAAAGTCGCAAAACTCACCTGTACGCTGCTTACAATAATATTCACATTTGCTATACAGGGTTGCTATTACATACATACATATATATATATATATATGTGTGTGTGTGTGTGTGTACTCTAATTAAGCTGTACAGAATGCTGTAGACTAGCTGCTGGAAATGATGGATGGAATGTACAAATACACTACCTCATGAATTAAGGTCTTATGGTATTTCAGTTGAAATTTGCTACTATTGTTTTAAATAATGCTGAACCCAAATGAGATTGGGAAGAGTTACTTCAGTCTTTGATAAAAGTAATTATTATGGATAAAATAACTTCATAACTTGTTTGGTTAAAATTGTTATTGTTATTTAACATGTTGTTTATTTATTTATTTTAAATTTTCTATTAATTTTATTTATATTTCTATTTTTTATTTTTTAATATAATTTTTATTAAATAATGTGTTTGTAATTTTTTATTCTTTAAATTTTTTATTATTTATAATTTTAATTTTTTAATTTATTTTAATATTCATTTAAATAATATATTTAGTTTGTAATTGTACAAGAAAGAGTATGTGTGTGTACATATATAAACCTACGGTTGGAGATTTTGTTGATGAAGTTTGATAGAGAAAAACAACATAATAGCTAGATACTATTTCGAAACTCTAGTTAAGTCTAGTCCAAATTCAATTTTGTTCATTAACCAAACACTTTATTCACATGTTATTTTGTCAAATTTATTATTATTTTTTTTTCCTGCTAAACTTCAGTTTCATACATGTTCTAAATCTTTCATTGCTCCTCATCTTCTAATTAATTATCTTTCCTGATGCAATTAAGAAATGAGTGCTAGAGACTAGTGAGAGCTGCAACACCCGCTCATCCTTATCACTTTTGGAGTAAAACCCCGTATTTTTAAGGTATTTTTAGCATTAAAATTTAACTTAGTCCCTAGTGAAAGAAAATTTTTGTACAAAGTGTTGAACTATGTACTTTAAGGGTCAACCAAAATAAAAAAATTAAATCTGTCCTTGACGAGTTGATCCGCCAAAAGATTAGAGTAAAATCAGAAAAATTGAATTAATATATATATATATATATATATATGTACGAACTACATATTTACACATAAAAAGATCATAAAGTAATTATAAAAATGAATGATATTTAATCTTTTTCTTTGCTTTATTTGCCATCGTAATACTTAAGTGACAACTAAGGAAGCCAAAAAAACAGCTTTAAAATGTTTCATTGTTCTCAAATTTATTAAGTTCCATTCACAGAATCGTTCTTATTATAGCAGCTTTATTGGATCCATTTTCTCAAAAAAAAAAGAAAAAAAAATCTTTATTGGATTCATATAGTTATTTGATTTCAAGCGCTGTTATAGCTTAATATTTTGTTTTAACTTTGACTGCTGTACAAAATAAGTAATATAGATCGATAACACTCTGATTTTATCATCTAAATATTACTTGTTATGATTATGGCTAATAATTAGCATATTAATTCAATATTTCCTTCTTATTTCTTTGAAAATATCAAATAGATTATGCATATATATATATATATATTGATGTTTGAGTATTGAAAACAAGTAATATCCACTCTTACAATATACTTGATGTAAATTATTTCTTTTGTCGTTGTCTGTTTATTGGGTCTATCAATAGTACGTTTTAGATTGAACTTAACAAGTGTCTTTTTAAAGTTAAAAATTATATATCTTTCAGTATAACAACTTAGTCTAATAAATTATGTACTCTAAGTCAACCAAAAATTTAATAATCTTGTAACTGAATGACGATATTATATATAAATATATCTTGTCAATAACAAATAACATACGCGACACATACATGAAAAAGGTGTAAAATCTGAAATATGCGTGTGTTCGTTTGTGCGTGGCCCCCCGGGGGGGGGGGGGGCGCAAGCATAGACTGATGATATATTCTGTCTATTTAACTAGATCTAATTATATCTCATCTCTAGAAGAAGAGAATAAAAAAATGAGAGAAGATCTTTTCTTAATGAAGACTAATGACAAAAAGACAAGCTAGAAAAGCAATATCTATATTGAATGGACCTGTAAAGATTCGAATGGTAAAGAGAATCAGGGTCTGCTAAATAGCTCAGGATTTCATATATAGTTGACTGGAATAACATTTGATCCTATATGTGTAGAAAGAACAAATATAATAGACAACCCTACAAAAAATTTTTAGATTTGAGACGAAAAATTTTATTTCAAATTCAAAAAATTTCTGTCTTAAAATAGAGAAATTTGATATGGAAATTTTCCGTTCCAAAAACTCTCGTCTCAAACTTTGAGATGAAAAATTCTGTCTCTAAGTGAAATGGAAAAATTTTCGTCTTAAATTCCGTATCAAATATGTATTAACTTATTAAAAATTTTGCTCAAATTCTCTGTTGTCTCAAATTGAGACAGAAAATTTCTATCTTGAATATTCTGTCTCAAATCCACCAATTTCTAGTAGTAAAATTTAAGATGTAGTTGTTTTTGTTTTGTTTTTTTTTTTTTTGGTTTAAAATTATCATTAATGGTAGCTCTTAATATTTTAATATTTACTTTTTTTGGGTTAATCCGTGGCACATCATTTAGAAAAAGACAAAGGGAAGAGCAAATATGGCTATTTCCTTTACACTTGTCTTGCTAGTGACTCCTCTTCATTAGGGATGGCAATGGGATGAGTGACTTAGGGTATCCGGCATCGACCGATCGGATTAAAATCGGATAAAATCTGTCTCGTTAAGAACCCGAAATGAATCCGGAATGATTAAAATATCCGTTAGGGTCTGGGACGGAACTGGGATTGACCCCCGGGTACCCGCATTTCTGAACCCGGTTATGTATATATACATATATTTACATATATATGTGTGTAGGTGTTTTACATTTATTAATTAATTATAGTTTTAAGTACATAAGTACATTATATACTAAAAATTAAGAGAATATTTTACTTTCTACTAGTAGTAATGTTTGAACCCTTAACCTTATATTCTTTAAAATTTTATCATTTTAATCTATTTTAGTGATATTGTTTAGATTTTTTGGGAAAAATTTATTTAAATGGATAGTTTTTTTAAAATTTAGTGATTTAATTCGATTTCCAAGGTTAAAAACATATCTTAAATTTGGATTTGAGATGTTTCTTGTTAAAATTTTTATTTAAAATTTAAAAATTTTAACCGGGTTCGGGACGTTTCGGGTACCCACGAGTTTGGGACGTTCTGGAAATGGGATTTCCATTTAATTTTTATCCGAATTTGGGAAGGAAATGGGAATTGGGATGCTATCCGGGTAACAGATTTGGAATTTCTTAATGGGTAGGGTACCCGTCCCATTGCCATCCCTACTTTCATTTGCGGTGCCAAGTCCGCTTGAGTAGCTTTGGACAATTGATGGTTTCAGTACTTGACCATCACCCGTATAACTATTTGATGGTTTCAGTACTGGACCATCACCCACATAACTATGATATATATGAAGTTTTTCCCCCTTTTTTTTCTTTTTGCTTTTCTGGGGCTATAAGACATGAGATTACAAATTACAATTCATAAACAAGGCAATGGTCATGTTATGTGAAATTGCGAATAACACAATAGACAAATAAAGCCAAGTATCGCACTCATTTTATATATATATATATATATATATATATATATATATATAAACTTCAATCAAAATGCAATACGTAAGTTTTAACTTGAATAAAGTTTCGTCATAGTATTAATTTCAAATGAAATAACTAGTACTCAGTATGAAAATTTTCGTTTATCTATCTAATGATCACATACCGAGGGTAACTGCATCATAGTATTAATTTAGTTTAATATGCGGGACACTCTTCAAAAGCGACAAATCACTCTGTCATGAACCTCACATCCACGATGGACCCCGTCTTTTTTTGCTGTAAGACTAACTCCAACAAATTCCTTAAAACACAAAAAACCCTATATTTAGGGGTTTTGTTAGTAACAAAATGCTCCAACAGCTTCCCTATCCCATCCCAAAAAATTTTAGATTTTTTTCCAACCCCAAACCAAAACACTTATATATAGGGATTTTTTTTCATCCTCCAAAGCCAACTCCCAAATCTCATTCCCCATCTCCATATAATTTTAAGACTACAACATTATAAAATAGGGGAGTTGTTGAAGTGAAACTGAAATTGGGATTCCCTAAACTGAATGTTTGATAAAAAAATAGGAGAGCTGTTAGAATAGAATTAAAAATAAGAGATCTCAAAATATAAAAAAATGACTCAAATTATTTAAATTTAAGAAAAAAATAAAAAAACTGTTAGAGTTAGCCTAATAATGTCAGTTTAAAGGATTTTTCCTAACATATATGACATGAAGGACATGGCAGGTGACAATGCATCGCATCACGTTTGCCCTAACGAAGCGCTGGTCTGCTTTTAACGTTGTTTACAGTACTGCACATGCATGGGGCCGCCCTGTACATCAGACAAGGAGGTCGTTTATTTATTTATTATATTATATGCTGATGAGTTTGCATTCCATAATAAGACACAAGTCAGCACACCTTTATCATACTTCATCCATTAGTTCCACTACGTATCACTAGTTTTAAATTTTATGCTCCTTTTTTTTTTTCTTTTTCTTTTTTAAACTACTTGTAACATATCAACGTTAAAAATTGTGCAAGCGTAAACTTAACGTGTTCCCTTTTAGTTCTTCTGCAGTCTGCAACAATCTTGCAAATTATCACGTCTCACTTTTATTTCTCTCTCTTTTTATGTTATTATATTTTATTATCAACTTACTTGATTTCTTTTTTATCTCACTTTAACGTTCACGATGTATATTTTGTTTGTTCATGGCTTATATGCTACTTATTTATAATATATGAATTATATTGTTATAATTTATATTTTATTTGTTAACAATATGTATTCTACTTTGTCATCAATAAAAATTATTTGCTGACAAACCATACATTATTTGGTCATCATGACTACACAATTTGTTCAAGATTTACATTTTACTTGTTTGTAATTTACATTATTTGTTCACAATATATATTTATTTACAATTTAAACACTATATGTGTGTGTATATATATATATATATATATTCACACTACTTGTTCATTCCCATCTGACTTTATTTCGACTCTCTTTTCTCTCACTAGATTCTTTTGAGCTTCAAGCACTAGATTGGACCTCTGGATAACCAGTGAAAATAAAGCAGATTTTTCAAGGCAATTTTCATTCCAAAAGACTAGTTTTTAATTGCATACACACACACACGCATATATTCCCATCTGGGGAGAGTCACTGCCAAATCTGACTGAGTGAACAGGAACGAAAAGTGAGGGTCAACAGTAATTTAACAAATGCGTCTTAGAGCTTTTTTCTTTTTCTTGCTCAAAGTCACTTAATAAGAAAAAGTATTTTTTCACAAACAAATACGTTTACTAAGTATACTCATAGAAAATAATAAATAAATAATAAAATAGAGTAATATCTTACGATGCTCAGATTATATTAAGTTATCAAACATAGCGGATAAAAAACACGACATTGGTGTTTTTTTGTTTCCCCTACTTACTACTCGCAAGTATTTCATGTAAGGGGAAATAAATTCATAGAAATTACTTTAGAGTCGTCCTCCAGCAATTTATATTGCATTTCGCAGTGCTCTCACATGAAATTTTCTGTTTTTCAGTTTTCTCAAATGAAGATGAACTACATGAGAAAAAAACTGATAATAATTCATAGAAAAAGTAAAAAGCACTTTACCCATGTATTTTTTAAAAAGTCGCATAAAATTTGTTGTATTTTAAATCTTACTGATACCTTGTAATTTAAAAGAAGTCCCACATTGATCCCTACAGGTAAAAAATAAAAAAGGAAAATATGCATCGATTTTAAAATAAGATGATGAATATATATATATATACACACACACACACATACCTGTTTTAAAATCATAGGGGTCAATTTGCAATGTTGGTAAAATCACAAAAATATCAGCAAGTGTTGAAACTGCAAAAACCTTATTTGACTTTTGCAAAATATGAGAAATAAAATGCATTTTACTCATAAAAGAATAAAGTTTTGGTGTATGCCTACTATTGGTAGACCAAGCCGACAAGAAGGTATTTGATAACACAAGCTGATGAATATGAACTTCCCAAGCCATGAGGTCAAGGTCTAGTTTGTGCATGCGTATACGGATCATAATTATTGGATAAATTGACAAGTCCTATACATGTAATTCAACACGCCCCTATAGCTGAAAATCTTGACCATCTAACGTGATAAAAATATAAACCCGCTCCTAAGGTAAATTATGTCTAATCACCCAAGTTTTGAAGATTGTTTCAAGTATTTGTGTATGTGATTATTCAACTTGGTGTGGATGGTTTAGCTTAGAAATATCTCTTTTACATAAATCTGATTATCCACAATATGCAAGATTTAGCGTCCAACGGACAAGAGTTGCGCGTGCATTGAAAATGCGCTAGTACTTAAAAATCTTACCCATCTAAAAATCACGACAGACCCGCTCTAAGGTAATAATCTATGTTTAGTACTCTCACGTGATTCATCTAATAATATAGAATTTCCTGTACGTCTAAATCTAGAGCATGTAAGTTTAACAATTACGAGATGAACGAGTGTTATATATATATATATACTCCTTTGGACACGTGCCTATACTTACAATCTTGCATGTCTAACACGATCCATTTAATCTGGCTCTAAGGTAAAAATCTTGATGGGTAAGTATTAATTGCGCAATTAATTAAACCCGCTCTAAGGTAAAAATCTATCGGGGTGGGCCTAGTTTAGAGCATGTGAATTTCAACTTGGATGGACGAATGCATAATTCCTTAAAACACATGGTTCTACACGAATACACTGATAATCAGAAGATACTAAACTATGAAATACCCTAAAAGAGCGTCGCTAGATGTCACTGCGGCTTTGTTTAGCGTGCTTGTGAATTGTGATGCATTGAGCTGTTTGCCCTAAGCCTATGCTTCAGCTTGAGATTGTCACTGGACTGTATACGTGCATGGGGATGCTCGCCTGCACGGAGCTAATAATAAGATCATTTAAGTATGCCGAGTGGCTTGCCATTTGAAGACTCAGCAGAAGTTCTCTCTCTCTCTCTCTCTCTCTCTCTATATATATAACTGTGGTTAGATTAGTGAGTTAAAGATATTAGAGAAAAATGGGAAATATCATTGTTTAAACAGCCAATATATAGTAATGCAAATGAACCCCACCTGGAATATTGAATGACATCAAACATGTTCAGCGTATATATTTTGCGTAACAAGAAAAACGGGTATCACTTATTTATTATCTTCTAGGTGTAGATTTAATATAATTGGCAGACTAATTTGACAAACATATTAGGATAAATAATTTATTTGGTCCTTTATATTTGATTCTTTTAACAATAAAGTATTTTATCTTTAAAATATACCAGTTCAGTCTCTCTCTTTTTATTTTATTTTATTTTGTAATTGGTGACGATGTTACTCCTAAACTCAAAAAAAGTTAAAAGTTAATGACATTAGGACTAGAATGATTTATAAATTACAAAGATAAAATACTAATAACTTAACAACTTCCATTTTCTTAGAAACCTCCACCAAAACTAGATGTTTAAAAGCAAACAAGTACGAACAATCCTTTTCTCTACTTCTCTTGTGGAATTAGTCGGCGACTTATATCAATAGAGTAAAAAAAGATATGGCAAGTCTTCCGCTAATTACGTGACACCTAAATTTGTACCGCAGGAAAAAGCATTTGGAGTTCCTCATAATAAGCAATACTTTGAATTTGTGTCTGCTATAATTTGAAGTAGATCTCTCAATAATATTTCATATACAGGCGCTCTTTTTTTGAAAAAAAAAAAAGAAAAGAAAAGAAAAGAAGGTCATACTTCCAGAAAATTTTATAAATAAAAGTTAAAAAATACTTCCGCACTTCATACATTTGCTACTTTCTGCAGCTTGCCAACAGTTTAATGAAATATTTTTCTTTTTTTTTTTCTTAGTTATCTTCTCCTTTACGATAAAGACACGAGAGAAACGGACACAAGACTCCAGAAAAGGAACTTAAGGGGGACATTCTTCTCCTTCACAATAGTTCAAAACCGTCGTTAATGGTCAAAAAAACCGCCGTCTATAGTTTAATCTTTTGTAGTGCATTTGATGTCACACATTTTTTCTAAATGCGTGAATTTCGTTTGTTATGTGATTGATTTAATGTAATTGGAGCCTAAACGAGAAAATTAGTTCTAAAGAATGAACTTGCCATCAAGATCAGAACATCACACATGCAAGTTCCTTAATCGGTCCCATTCACTATTCAAGCTTCAATTGACGTGCTGCAACAACAGGGTCCGTCTATTTATGTGTAGAGGACTGGGATACATATCACCTGATTAGGGTTGAGACCCACCACCCGTCTCCATACCAAAGGCCTCAAGAAGGCCATCTATGTCTACAAATGCGTGTTTTAGGAGGTGAGTAGGATTAGATTCCGATCTCCTATAACATCTTACACTATGACAAATATTTAATGGCACTGAATTACCCAAATTATCTTATTATAATTATATGTATTATTAGTTTATAGTTATTCAATCTCGCTCATCTTGATTCTAGTGGAGTTGATCGCAAGAGAGGACCAACCAAGGGTCATTCTTTTGAATAACCATGGAATATATGTCAAATTTTATAAAATATGAATCACGCACATATAAAGTTCACACCCTACCCACGTACTAATCAAGTCCTGGTTCTAACCCCAATCCTTCGACGTTTTCAAGAGTTTTCCGCGTTTAAGTTCATCTGCACACCTCCTCAAGTGGGGTCCACCATCTATAAGAAAAAGCCAAGTTAGCATCAAATGTGAAGCACTATTAATGAAGCAAACTCATGCATCCTTCGTTTTAACAAAAATTACGGGGAGGAAAAAATATCAATGCTTTTGGCTGGTTTTTTTTTTTCTTTTCTTTTCGCGACAAAGAAAATTCAATTAACGGAATCCGACCACTAGAATAATCAGTGGAGCCCGACAACCAACTAAGAAATCTTGATATCCGCAGATCCCCTATACTGAGTACTAGTTAAATTGAGGGCACTCACCTAGAGTAAGGAATTGAATCTAAATGTGGAATTTTTTTCTTTTTTTTAGGTCAAAGATATTCATTAAAATTGAGGCAATAAGACTACAAAAGGTTCAGCCAATTCCAGCTAGGAATTGATCTTTGATCAAAATTACATTCAGAGGTGCAGGGACATTATCTATCCAATTACTAGCTAATTCCCTATGAGTTATCTTCTTTGCAATTCAATCCGCCGGGCGATTCGCTGTTCTTTTGACAAGCTGAAATTTGATGTTCAAAATTTCAGAAGTAATCTTTTTGGTATCCTTGATGATAGGGGCAGTTCTCTAATTTGTGGTACTCCTTGGCGAGGTGATCAACTTAAGAATAACGTCTGCATCATTCTTAACAATAATATTAGATAGATTAAGATTTTTTGCAAACCTACAAATGTCTTGTATAGTTATAGCCTCTGCTTTCTTGGCATTCTTGCAAAAGTCGTATTTATTTTTAACTTTTATTATTAGAACATTACTTGATGACTGCTTTGGCAGGTCTATATTGTGCAGTCTAGACTAGAGGGGGGCATCGTTATTGCGCCTGGTGCGTATGCCCTAGAGAGGCTTCCTGCTGCTTGGCGTTGTTATAGCACCGCACGTGCATGGGGCCGCCCACAGAAAATGACATCATTAACGCAAATGTACGTTTGGGTAGCTTTCCATGTAAACACATGTCATCCCTATTTAGGGGTCTAGTTGTGTATTCTCACTTTAAACTTAGGTCATGTTTGACATAACTTTTGCAATTATTTTTCTACATTTGCTAGTATCATTGAAATTATAAAATGTTAATTATTCAGAAAAAGTGTTTTTTTTTTTTTTTTTTTTTAAAAAGTCAATCCAAATAACTTTTATGACTTAATGAGATTGTAATATGTTAAGAATCACAAAAATTTTATCTCAAAAACTAATTAATTAATTAATGTGAATAGGAGTCTCCACAGCACCTTATATGGTAAATCTTAATTTTGAGACTTTTTGATGCCATAGAAGTATATATTATAACATAGTACTTCATTTCTCAAAATTTATATTTATCATTTCCATCCTTAAAAAATATGATATACAAGCTATTTTAGTAAAATGAAACGACTCTCAAAATTATGTTCTAACAGAAAATATAGCACCCCAATTTTTATCAAATCACAAAAGATCGCGCTCTTTTGCTACACGCAACGAATGTTTCTGCTATCGAACATGATTCAAGATCAAAATATGTTTCCAAAATTAAATTTTGGGCGTTAAAACTTAAAATGCTTGAGTTTAGTTGTTTAGGTTATTTTTTGTATCATAAAATGTAAATAATTAGTTATGCATGAGAGCATTATAGCTTATCCTTTTCTTTCCCTTTCTTGGGGCCGTCATGCACAAAGTTTTAATACTTGGGGTTAAATATAAAGTGGGGGAAAAACATTCTCCTACATAACAAAATAATATAATATTAATGAATGCATTATTACACTCATCACTAAAAAGACCGAAGTTCAAATCAATATCGATACTATTACACACAAAATCTTATAAACTATACCCTTTATTAGATGCTATTTGAGAAGTGTATCCCACTTCTTTAAGAAGTATACAATTTTTGCCACCTCGTTAATTACTCTAGTTGATCGGACAGCTGAAGATACGAATAAATTCGTGTTTTCACAATAAAGGTTATTTGGAAACTTGTATATTCTTTGTGCCCACAGAATCAAAAGATAAACCAATAATTGATTCTTTAATTGACAGAAGAGAGAAGTTACAACAATAGATGCAATTTACTTAAACATGAGATAAGGTCTTCTTCTGCTAGTGCTGCTCCGCCTGCTTTTCTTTTGTTTTTTTTTTCTAGTTTTGGTCAACTAGAGCGTATCTTGATAGGCCAGATCTTAGTGCAGTTTTTAAAAATAATTTATCCTAGAACTGTGCCTGAATAATATATTCATTTCGTTCGGATGGTTTGATGTTGTCTTCTCTTTTTATATCTTTTAAACACAAACTAAAAAAGTTGAAAATAATTCTTTTTAGACAAAGATGTTATAACAAATTAGGATATGATTATTCTTAGAGATGAGACTCCCAATCCTTCTAGTGTCATTCGTTAGCAACTCAGAAATCGTGGTTGGTGGATAGTCTAAAAAGTGAGGTTCCAAAGACGAGCTTAAACTAGAATTAACCAACTAATTCTCACGTTTATTGGCTTCTTTACATATGGGCTTGAAGATGAAACGTGGCTGATTCGATAATATTCTTGCATTCTTCCTCTACCTAGGTTTCTATTTGCATTTATTATTGTTTTCTTTTAATATTGCATTAAATAGGAGAGCCTTCTGATTTCTGATCACATTTATTCACAATGGATCTAATATTATGTCATGTTAATTATGTTGGTAAGTTCTATTAATTATTTATTTCTTTACCAAATTAAAAAAATAAATGGAAAAGAAAATACTACTTGCAGCGATCCAACACATGAAGGATCTTCTACAGTTGGGAAAGAAGGAAGTAGGGAAAATAATTAGAAAAAAAAAAAAAAAAGATGGTGGAGATCATTTCAAATTTTTTACTATCATAGGGGTAGTTTTAGAATGGTTTTTTACGGGGGTGCTAAGGTGATTTTGGATACAAGCATAATTTCAAAATCAAAATTAGTAAAATTACGGTGGCCTAATTAAGTAGCTTTTTGACTTAGAAAATGTTATGGCGTTTCAACAAATTTCTTGTAATCAGTAAAGACTACAATAATACTATATTCCTAATAAGCATGTGTCGTGGAGTGAGTAAGAGGGCGTTTGGAAGTGCTTAAAGCTGGTCAAACTTACTGATAAGCAAAAAACTTAAATTTAAGCGCTTGGCAGGTTCTACATATAAATAAGTAAAATTGACTTATAAGCACTAAAAAAAAAAAAAACAAAAAAAGCATAAAAAATGAACTGAAACATAGTTAGAATCTGCAAAATTAATATAAAGGACAAAAATGTCATTTTGAATAGTCAAGAACATTATAAAAATTCAAAGGAAAGAAGGAATAAAAAGTGGGGCAAAATAAGAAAAAAAAATATTATTTGCTTACTCAAAAAGAAAAAAGGCTGTTATTACATGTACAGTATCATGCATAGTAGAAATGATACTATTAAATAATTTACTGTGTGAGAGAGGAATTTCATTAATAATCAATAACGGCTTTGACAAGTTCTCTCACTTGCATGCAAAAGTATATTTATCCTTTTTCAAGTATTTAGCAGTATTTTTAAAATAGATAGCAAAAATGCAAGTTCGATGGTTTTACAATTTTTTTCAGATGTTAATTATAGGAAATGACAAGTGAATTAATTTATTACATTTTCAAAATCTTGTTAATTAATTAATATATGAGCAGATCACACCAAGAGACAAATTAAAGGGGAGAATACGAAAGTGAAAGTGCTATTTGCTTTCTACTGCATCACAAATTTATTACTCGATGACTGGAAACATCACGCCATCAACAGTTCATTGCTAGAGCCTGCGGATTTCAGAAAGCTTTGTACCCTGATGAGGCTGTCAACAACATAAAATAGCATTTCTAGAGATATTACATGATTTTTATCGCCTACTTATCGACTCCTACATTTTCGCCTAGTTGGTACGTTAAAATGACAAGCTTTTTTTGTTTTTATCTTTCGCTTTCTTAAGCATGCTAACTACGTGTGTAGCTTGGTCGTCATCTCATCCCTAACTATAGAGAGAAGTTGCCAAATAAACGTCTATATGACAGGTCGTATGTAGCATTTCCTCAACACGAAGTAGAGTTGAGAACTGTCAAACAGAAATAGGTAGTTTGACTGCATCATCGTATAGAAGGAAGACTACAGAGCACAAGTGCCGCACGCACTGAGTGCCGCGCGCAGCACTCTATCATCTTCTCGAGGTGGAAATCAGAGCTGCTGACAGAATATAGATCGGAGACCATAATGACCAAGATTCTAGGCTCATGATATATAAATGAGGAATTCTAACAATGCTTTAGGGACCAGAGCATTGCCACACCATAACTAATTCTCAAAACATGACTTTTGGGGCCCCCTGTTCTTGAACTGTAACCATACATGACAAGTTATCAAGAAGATGAGCTGCAACCACAAGGACTTTATTGAATAACTGATCCTCCATTACTTCAAAGATACGGGCTTTTGCCCCTAAATTTTGGTTTCCTGTCTTGCTACGCCTACTTTCTCGGCTCAGAAATCTATTTGTTTTGAGAGGAAGCCAGTATAATATGCAACAGCTTCAACAGAGGCCCTACACAACAGATTTATGGGGATAACCTGTAGTGTCGATAGCAATTTGGACGCAGCACCAAGAACTAATACTTAGTAACGTATATTCTAACTGCAGAATCTGAAAAATTGTTATCATCTAAATATCCATTTAGGTTTGAGACTAATCTTATTTAATGGGGTGATGAACCCAAAACTTCATCTGATACACAGAAAATAAATAAAGTTTAAGCTGGAAAACTAAATTATAGTCTTAAGATGTGTAGGACAAATGCCTGAAAACCATTGTTCAAATTAGAGGCAAGCATTCTGAATGATAAGACTCTATGGTGCAGCTCTGTGCATAGGCACTTAGCTTATGATGTACGATGTCGTGCATGCTCTCTCCCAGTTGTGAACTTGGTGGGCCGCTGCCTTTTTCTGCCATCTATGTTGACAGCATACGATCTCCCTTGATAAAAACTGTACTTTAGAACCTCCAAAGCTTCACCGCTAATAGTGTACTCGTTTCCAGGTTCTGGAATGCTAAATTCAGCAGGGTTTTGGTTAAAATGGCACTCACCAAGTTCCATACTTTCTCTACTTGGACAAGCAGTTCCAGAAACAGTGTTTGCTTCCAGGTTGACAATGCTTATTGACCTTTCAAGTCTGCCACAGTGCAGCGGAACCACAGAATCTGAAGTGCCAACATGTCCTTTTTGATTTCCAATCTTAAGCTTGTCCTTCCCCCGGCAAGGGGGCTCAGAAATTACTAAAGCTTCACTTTTAGGAAAACAGCTGTGGGATTTATTGAGTTGAAAAGGTAGAGCCTGGTTTCTTGATTCAAGCATCTCTATAGATCTGAAAGGAGTTTGATCTGTAAAACCAAACACCTTATCAAAAAACCTCATCATAAGGAGACAGAACAGTAAATGGATTATGAAGTGGCACCATAGAGGTAATTTAATTTTTCAGCATCTAAGAAGAAGATTCTTACTATATACTGCAGATGAAGGCTGGGTCGACCTGCCACCAGCATTATGTACTCCGGGACCTTGATGTTGGTGCAAAAAGACTGATCTATTGAAAAAACTTCCTCTTTCATCCGTGCTCAAGGTTGGATGATAGCCACAGGGTGAGTAGGGTTTTCTGGGAAATCTATTTGCATCAACAGTGGAAGCTGCATTTGATGTCATACTATTGTTCATTAGGCTGAGCAACTGCATCGCAGTTATGGTTTCATTAGAATACAGATCTAATGGAACCCTTGGATTTGGATGCAGCTCACCTCTCCCAGGTTTGGATGAAGTTGGCTGCAACTTGTTCTGCATTTTCATCTCTTCAGCCTTGATATCACTGATTGTTCTCCCTTTATGCTGTGTTTCTGTCCAATGAGCATGTGTTTCTATGTTGTTTGATGGGGCAGGATACTTCTGGGCGACGCTGAAACCAAAGGGCATGTTCTCATTTTTGGATAACCATGCAGGCTTTGCTCCTTCACTTGGCTGTGGCCCAGTTATGCTGGAACCAGAGACAGGAAATTGTGTGCTACTGGACAGTTTCTGCTGGTTCCCCGGAAATGTGCTGAGCATTTGGAGTTGACTTCCCTCCAGGTGGCTCAATCGGAAATGACTTCTGTCAGAATGGGAAAAAATGATTGAATTTGCAGTTGTGGCTACCCTTTTATCAACTGTCGCAGCTATGCCACTTGTTGCATTTGCATGATGAAAGTTTGTCACTCCAGGAGTTTCTGTTCGCCACCATGTAATTGGAGTATTTTCTTGTGTCCTTACTGACCCCGTGATTGTGTTATCAGTCCTCTTGGATAGGTACTGACCTTGACCTCCAGCCAATTGCCTCTCGAACTGGTTTCTTGCCATTAGTTCCACGATCTCCATAGGAATGTCCTCGGAAGATCCTTGCTGAAATGGCTTATTAGTCTTCCGATCATTATGTCCCTTCGATTCTTCCAAGGGTCCCTGAATTTCAACATTTTTCCCTTTTAAGGATGGACCACAGATATCCTAGGAACAGACATAAAGGAATTATCAGATGCCATATACTTCATAGACATTACAAATATAACCTAAATCAAGCCATACGTACCAATTACAGTGAAAATAAGAAAATTAAAAAATCAAAGCAACAGGAGCACTAATATGAACACCATGTAAAATATGCTTATTACATGCTGCTAGAAAATAAACAAGCTATCGAGGTCCATTATAAGAAAAATAGTACAAAATAGCTTCATGAAAATGGATAACTGGACAAGCTTGGTTCTCCTATGCATTAAAAGATTAACATTTTGAAGAAGGAAGTCCAAGAAACCGACAGACACACACACACAGAGGGAGGGTGGAGTGAGAGAGAGAATTAGTACCAGTTTCTGCCGTGTAGACCCTCTGCTATCAAAAAGAGTAGAACATTTCTGCTTCTCAAGAGTGATGCCCGTGGTATGTCCAATTCTTTCATTAAGATCCCATAGTAATCCTTTTCTCACAGACTGACTTGATGAGGGATTGTTTACCACATTGAATTCTCCGATGAGATTTTTGTCTTTCCAATGGGCGTACCTACTGGGTCTATCCTTCTGCTGAAGAAATGATGCACTGGTTATAGGAATGTTATCCACAGCAGTTTGTTCGGAACTTAGAGGCCTGCCTAAGGAAAGATCCAGGCCTACTCTGTTAGATGTGTCATTGTCTGATTGAAACTGATTTCTACTGGAAATACCCCGCATTAGTTCTGTTCGCTTTACCTGGCTTGGAACTTCTCCCAAAATGCTATAATTAGCAGTAGCCATAGATGTTTCACCATTTTCAACTTCTGGCCTCTTGCCTTTTAACAAACTAAGGCTTTTTTCTGTTTCTGATCTTCTGCAGGCAGTAGAAGCAACATTTGAAGAATTATCGTGAGGATTGTCAGAGAGAATTGTTCTGCCAACTTGATCATTGATTTGAATTGAAGTTTTCTTCTTCCACGATGACGGAAGCCTGTCATTGTTATGCTTAGATCGGTGACTCCCTTCTGCTTCTGAGTTAGAAACTTCACTTCTCATGTGGGGTCTTTCTGAATTTGATCGTGATGACCTTGCCTTTTTAGATACATTGGTCATGCCCCTTATCACTGGACTGTGGGAGTCCTCATCATTGTGCTTTCTTTTGGTCGAAGAACTCTGCTTTTCTTTCCTGATATCTTCACACGGAACCTCAGCCTCTGGTGCTACAGCCAACTGCTCTACGACAGATGCAGTGGCAATTGCATTAGATGGTGTATGGTCTTCTCCAATGCTACCATCTAAACTCTCTTTTCTATTCATCAGGTCAGCAAGCAGACGGACCTTTTTTATCTTCCGACGAGGCAAGCCATTTAAGTCATCACTGTGGTGACGATGGTCAATGGTCCCAACTGATATCTCATCACTGTCAATTGAAGCATCATCTTGCTCTTCAATTCGAATTGAAGGAGTAATTGTCGATTGAGCAGCAGCAACACAAGTAGGCTCATCAATAGTATCATTGATAAATATATCAGATTTCGATGCAAATGCCTGCTCATTCTTGGCAGTATTCTTTTTCTTGCTAAGGCAAATTTTAGCAGAACCTTTCTCTTTGCATTTTTGGTGCTCAATTGGAGGGCAGATGTCACGAGCATCAGGTGATGTGCTATTCTGGTCTTGGCCCAATTCACTGTTGTTCAACTTCAGAAATACTGTTTCAACATTAGGGACATGATTGTTAGTAATAGCTTTATATATACAGCAGCTCGGAAAGGAAAAGATCTTTTGAGATAGGTGCACAGGATGTTAGCTTATGTTTTTAACTTACGAGCACTATCTGCTTGTTCGGGAAATGGTGAAGACTTAACGAGAGGTTCACCAATTTTCTGGTTTTCAGTATTGCCTGATCCATCTATGTCACCTACACAATTTGCAGGAAATTACTACTGTTGGTAAGGAAGACCAAAGATTGAATTAAAAGGAAAAAAACTATATGCAATGTTGGTCATTTGTTAGTTGATATGTACCTGTGAAAGCCCTCTCTATGATATCAGCACTTTCCTCTTTACTGTGGCTGGATGATGATCCACAGCTCTTATCTTTGGTTTTATGTGGAGAAGCATCTATATGAGTTTTTGTTAAGTTGCATATTTCCATTATTGAATTCTTTTGTATCTCAGATGGAGCCACTAATGCATCCACTTCAGCAGGCATGTTCCCACAACTGTGATCAGATACCAGTCTGTGTTGGCAACATTTAGAAACTACCCCATCTTCTTTTGAAGTATTCCTGCCGTACATCTCTGCGATGCAGTGTTTGCAGCGCCAATACCTATGTTTAGGAACGATCAATGGAGGAAGTTGCTCCTCCAAATTGTTTTGGTTTGTGCCTTCTGATGCAAAAGGTGCACAAATCAGTCTATTTTTCTCTCTCATTTCAGCCACATATCCACTGCATCCAAAGTAGAGAGCATATTATTAAAATGCTAAACTGATAGGTGAATGTGAAACAGTCGAGAAACACCAAATACAAAAATTCTGATAGAGGATCCAAGTCCTTATGATTGCAAAGTTCAAGTTCATGTGACTCATCAATTTCTAAAGATAAATCTTATCCTTCAAGATATTTATTTCTCATATCTGAGATGAAACATTTGATGAAAAAATAAATGTCATCAGCATGATGAGGATTATTAGTTTAGTCCCACACTTGGCTGGTAGTCAGGTTGGTCTTTCACTTGTGATTGTAATATCACATTGAAATGTTATTCAAAATTCACTGTATGCTCAAAAGGGGTGAATGCATGTGCGTGTGTGCATATATGTCTTTGCATTTGTGAGAAGGGGAGAGGAGGGGAGGGGCGCAGCAGTAAAGAGAGGATTCTCGATATCTCCTTGTTAAGATAGACCCCTAATTTGGTCCACTCAGACCCATCCTAACATTTCATTAGCTTTTTATTATTGAAAATCTTCGATTTATAGAAACAATAAGATTAGCATTTCATAAGCTGCTAAATCTCAAAACCTATATAACCACTCCATTCAAGTTCACATCCAACAGATAATAGTCAATATCCAAGTGCCTTTAGTCCTGAAAGTGCGTAATAAAAGTATTCACAGCTAAATCAAATATGCTATAACCAGTTTTGGATCGGAAAACCAACAGGCAAAATAATCACACATCACTGTAATAGCAAACTTCTCAACTAAATTATATGTGACACATTGGACTGATAACACTAACAGTCAAATCAATCACACATATAAGAATAGTTTCATTGTAGAATTAGCTTAGACAAATATGCATTAACCAAGCAACATGCACATTACTCATATTCATAACGCAGTTATAGTACTAGAAACAACATCAATTTTTACTGCTTCCACCGCTATATTGACCTAGAACAGCAAAAACAATATCAATAACTGATAATTATAGCTTATCTTGACCAAGATCGTTGAGAATATCAATAATACGTGTACAATGTCACATAAGGTTTACCGCATAGAAAAATGGGAAAATTTTTCAGTCTCTTCCTTCCGCATAGCAAATGGGAGATCAAGAATTAGCTTATCAATCTCCACAAGAGATCCTGATGATTTGTCAGCAGGATTGGCTGAGTCACTTTCCTGATGACCTTCTTCAGCTTCAACTCTCTTTTCCATGACGAAATGTCTGAAACACACATAAAATGATAAATTTTGCATTTGGATAACCAAATTCAAGCATGGAATGTAACATACAGTAGAAGGTGGGAATCATTTCTACATCTGAAATCAATAGATACAAAAAAACAGTACACCTATTTAAGAGATAAAATGTACACCAATTTAACAGATAAAATTAAGAGATAAAATCTACACCAATTTAACAGATAAAATTAATGTATTAAATATTAGTTGTCACATATGAACCCAAAGGCAAGCAAGTAAATTTATGCAGTCAATCGCCGGATAATCTGGATAAAGAATAAGGGACTTAATGAGATAATAATTACATGATTATAGACAAACTAAGACTGATCTCTACATTAAAATTAAATTACCAAGCAACAATATAAGCATATACATATACATATATATATATATATATATACATATATATATTTATTTATATATATATACATATATATATATTTATTTATATATATATATATATATATATCTTCATATGAACAAATATTAGAAACCCTAGTTTACAGTGACAACTCAAATGGATCAACATCAACTACTGTTTACAGGGACCCACATGCGGTAAATTAAGCAGTTAGCTTGAAAACAAATGACAGACTAAGAAATGTGAAGGTAAAAGTAACAGAAGTAAGTTAAAGTAACCTTAGGGTTCTTTTTTGCGAAAATGCTCATTCATCATCCCACAAGACAATTAAAAAATAAAGTTTCATCTACAGTTAAGCAATTAACATAAAACCACAAAACACACTCAAGCCCCTTAAATAAAATCCAAACCATACAGATCAATCTAGCTAACAAATCCAACAACCCCAAATTAGGGTTTGTCTGTGCATCGATAATTTCAAGGACCAAAACCCCACTTCAGAAGCAGCTAAAAAAGCAGTAAAGATTTAAACAAAAGTACCATAAGCACACCACAAAAGCATATATAAAATCAAACCCCAAAAGGGAAATAAATTAAATGGCCATAAAACGAGGGTACAGATCAGCTTTAACACAGCTACCTATAAGGGAAAAATCAGCTCAAACTCAGATAGATAACTTCTCGTGAATCAACACAGAAACAAAGCATTTCCACAGAGAAACAAAACAAGAAAAAGAAAACCAAAAAGCTAATTTGAAACGACAAAACTAACCTTTCCATTAATCAAAATTCAGATCAAAACCCCCACTGATTGACCCACAACGGACACTCCACGGCGAGCCAAAAAACAGGTATCATTCAATAGAAAACCTGAAAGGGTAGCAAGATATGGAGCCCTTGTAGCTCGATTTACATCATGGTGCGAATAATTTAAGAGCGAAATGGCTGAAACCCTAAAGGCTTTAGGTTTTGAAAATGAAGAGAGAGAGAGATAGTGGGTGTGTAGAGAGAGAGAGAGAGATAAAGAGAGAGAAAAAATTATAATGTAAGACAGAGAGAAAAGACTGTGAAATGTATTTGTTTGGGTGAGAGTATGTGTGTGTGTGACAGTGCGCTGTATTTATAGTGTGGAAGTGTGTGACAGTGTGGAGACTAAGCTTTCTTTTTTCCTTTTTTCTTTTTTTCTTCACTGTCCTAAAAATATGGCTTTTGGTAATCCTACGTTAAATTGACAAAATATTACATTAGATTTTGTGAATCGCATTTTGGATTGCTGTAATATGTAAGAGAGAGACAGCCTCGTCCAATCAGGACGTGACACCGTGGCCGCGTGGTGGAAAAACTCATCACCATCCACTAGGGCCCCAATTTTCAAACCCTAGTCAAGCATGAGTCACGCTCGTGCCTTCACGCGCCACTTTCAGGGCGTTTCCTTTTTTTTTTTTTTTGGTTTTGGTTATCAGCTTGAGAGGCGTTGAAATGTCGGGTGAGAGTTGACAGATGCTTGAGAGCACTCATATTGGATTTGATTGGTGCGTGAAGACAAGCGCGGAAAGGAGCGTGGAGGAAGTGGGGAGTGGGAAAAAAAAAAAACCCTAAAAAAATATTTGTGTGGTAAATGGGAAATGAGAGGTGGGAGGTGGGGATAGCCCTAGGCTAAGGCTGAATTAAATGGGTTAGGACAACTTACTAAAAACGAAAAGAACAATTAATAAAAAAGGTAGGTGGGGATAAGGTTGCTTTAGGGTTTTCAGAATCTTATTCTCATTCAGCAAATTTCATTCCATGGCCGTTACCAAATACTAAGTACTGAAATTTCTTTTTTATTTTTTTCTTCTTTCTTTTTTTCTTTTGCCTTTCTCATCAATTGTTTTTTCTTTTTTTCCCTATCACGAATAAATTCACTTTGTCAACATGTAGTAAAGTAATTTTATTTGGTATCGGTCTGAGCACCAACTTACTTTTTGATTTTTACTATATAGTATGTTACTATATAGTATGTAATCATGTCATCTTAACTGTAAAGGCTTCATCCATTTGAATACATCTTTTTAAAAGATTATTTTCTTTCAAATTTGTAATATTACATGATTTGCTACAATAAATATCATTGTTTGCTTTGTGGAAATAACAACAAAGATTTTGTCTTGGAACATGGTAAGAGTTAAAAGGACATGTCTGAATTACGCTGGCAATATACACAAAATCCATACGACAAATTTGATTCCATTTTTGATTTATGTATTAATGTTAAAATTGAATGTATCCTCAAAATCGATTTTCGGTTAGCTCCATATACTATGTTAGGAAAAGTTTCTTTGCGAAATAAGTATGACCTTATCCCTAATTAAGTTCGGTTAAATAATATCATGGACCATATAAAAAAGGCGGGACATTCAAATTTTAAAGTGAAAGAAATAGATGATTATTTTTACCTCCCTCAAATGTAGTCTAATTCCCATAGATTTGAGAAGAATTATTTGATTGGCACCTTAAGATACTTCTATGGTCAGATCATTTCTAGCAAGACTAAGTACTTTTTTCATATAACAAACTCAATATAGTAACTACCATGTTCTGAACTACCTCTTAAGTCTATAATCAACTACTATTTTGAGGAAATGTGTTCACAAGTAATTTTGCTTATACCTCACTCAACTTATTATTAGAGAATGGGAATGGGATATTCAAAGTGCTAAGAAGAACCCAAGGTAGTGTGGTGTTATATTAATCCTTTGTTTGGATTGAAGTAATTGATGAAAAGCAAAAATAAGGGGAAGGACTAGTAGGGTTTCTCTCTCCCTGTTTGGTTTAATAACTTTTTAGTAGGGGAGTAAAGTTGAATGATACCTTAATTAATTTACACATTTCTTATTTTCTTTCATTTTGCTTCTGCCCATATTGGGAGAAAATAGGGGGACAGGAAAGGTTTAGATACAAAAAGACCAAACCATGATTAATCTTCTAATAAATTTCAAATTGCCCTTATCTAGAAAAAAAAATTATCCCTAATCGGCTTCTTCGCTTTCTACCAACTATTACATCATCCTCTTTCCGATCAGTCGTTAATAACATCAATTATGGCTTTGTCATCGCTATAAAACTGGAGATAGTGTTAATTTTGAGTGATATCCAATTGATAGAAGAATGTAGTTGCGATCATCAAAAGCAAATTGTTCGAGAGATAAATCAAAAAATAAGGAAACATATGATGCCTTATATTCTGTTATTACCAAAGAAGAAACAATAAGAACAAAAGAAATTTAGAAAGTATTAGATACTATGAGTTGCGTATAGCAATGGGAAATTTCTTCAGTTTAGCCATAGATATCAATTGGTAAAGTATAAGTTTTGACATTATTTTGTAGATAAGTGGTGTGTGTATGTGTGTGTGTCAATGTATGTATATATTTATGTATGTATTTATGGAGGTGACATGTATACTAATATGCTCCTATAGGATACTACATATTAATGTGCTCTCATAGGCTAATATATTTCTTGATCACAAATCCTGCTTGATTTTTATTATGCCAACTTAGGTCATAAACTTGTTCATTAGGACCATTGAACTAGTACTATACAATATTTCTTAACCATTCTGAGATAAAACTCCTAACGGACGTTAATTTGAACTCAAGAGGGAAAGGAAAGAAAGAACTTGTAGATGGAAGAATTATAAATGAAAGGAAGAGAGTATTTTTTTTTTTTGGTTTGGATAAGGGAAGAGAGAACAAAAGAAATTTTATGACTTTTTCAATTCGAATTGGAGAATTAAAGGAAAGGAAAGAAAATTTAATATAAAATAACTAGATTATAATACCTTTCATTATATTCTTTTTTCTCTTAGCTTGTCCTTTTTGTCTTCTCTTCTTTTTTCCGGTTGCTTTCTTCTTTGCCAAGTTATTTCTTCTTTTTGACCCCTTTCTTTCCTTTCTATTTGCCGTGATTTAGTCTCTTCTTTGACTTATAATTGTTGATCTTGCGCTTACTATACATCTTACTAATCTATTACGTGTCAAAGTGGACATATTCAAGTTGTATTTTTTCAAGATATGTTAGAGTTGGCGCTCTAAAAACTAAAGCACCAATTCGTGTACAACATGGTTAAGTATTCCATTTCCTAGGTATTTAAGGTAAAGCTTTTAGCTGCCTTGGCTTTTCCAAAATTGTACAATAAAACTAATAAAATGGCCTCCATAATTATGGTACGACCAGAAAGGTCATGCGACAATAACATACACACCTTACTAGGCTTGCCATTTGGCTCGTTATTGATGGAATTATTTTTCCACCTTCCTTTTCGTACCCGAGTGCACATGTCCTTCATTAGCAGTGATTTATGCTCGTAGTTGTTAATTTATCTATTCTAGAAGACTAGAACTAGAATACCGGCAGATATGCCTGTCATGATGCAGCGTGGTGGGGCCCTTACGTAAGTTGCCTAACACGTGGCACTTCACTTGGTTAAAGTTGAGTTTTTCTTCCTGTTAATTGTATTGTATTGTTTTGTATAGACATCGTCTCCATTGTTTTCTTAGTTTTTTTTCTCGTCACATTCACTGTACATCTAGGTTTTAATTTGTCAAATTTAATAAAGTTGTGGAATTCTAATTGTGAAAACCTAGCTTGTTTGTTTGGCTATTCAATTTTCTACCTATCATTCTTTTTTGAGTAATTTTGCATTTAAATTAATATTTTCTGTCAAAAAAAGTAGTACATATCTTGCAATTTATAAAATTGTGCATTTTATAAATTATTATCGAGATTTACTTATAAAAGAATCAAACCCAAAGGAGCAAGTCCTATTATCATTTACTATCTATAGGAAGTAATATAATAAATTTCTTTTCATATTTTTAAATATGTTTCTTTAGAAAAAGCTTTAATTTTTTATTCTAAAGTCTATTCTTATAGTTTCATCTATATATAATATATCATGTAAGTATTATTATGTGATAAGTATAAAGTAACTTCCTCACTAAATAATGTGAGAACATAGAAAGAAATGTCGATTATAGACTAATATATAGTATTAAAGAATGTTTTTGGTTAACTTTTAAAGGTTCACGGAAAACATTTATGATATACGAAGAATTAATAGAATAAATTGCTGGCTATGTTCAGGTGGCAATACACATAAAATTTGAAAGTTATCACAAATTTAGTTTTGGTTAGAATTATTAATTGCATATATGGAAATCATTCGTTAGTTAAAGATATGACCTATCCTTAATTGTATGATTGGCAAAGGTTTATGAGGGTCATATAGAAGGACACATTCCTATATTTTAATTTCAACAACCCATGTTTGGCTTAAATAAAATTTTGCCCTTATTAAGCATGCTCTGATAATTGTGGACATCAAAATATGAGAAAACACTTAATCTAAACAAAGTTCAACTAGGAAATTTCTATGAATATGTTATTCATTTCATTTAATGCTTGTTAAAAATTCTTGTGTAACCTTATTAATAAACAAGAGTTATATGTTTCTTTTTCAATGTTAAAATAATTTTGAATAGAGATATGTAGCTAAAATTATTAAAATAACCTATCTTATTAGTGGAATTGCACTTATATCTTTCATGAGTTGTCTATTCTTCTATATATTTAATCCATTTTGTTTCACATTAATATGTGAAATTTAACAAGAGCCCCTAAGCCATGGTTAAAAAGCCTTGTCTCTTTGATAATTTAATACTTTTTAGGATCTACCATTTTCTACTTTTTATTTGTAAAATATTATTTCTTTGAACAAAGTAAAATGAATAAATTTTTTGGGAAATTCAAAAATAAATTCATTTACAATGTATAAATTAGTATAAAGAAAGGTTTGAAAAAATGAACATAGTTAAATAGACAAGTCTTAACAACAATCTCCTTAGACAGGAAATCGTAAAGCATTGCTATCCAATATATACTTGATTAAGTAATAATTGTTAAAACATGGAATATTGCTAAAGTTCATTTTAGTCGGTTTCGCCTAGAAAATATGTCCCTCATATGTATGCTATGTGATAAGTATGATAAATTCGAAATTGTGGCCAATCAAATAATAGAAGGAACTTACAAAAAGATGGCAAATAGACTGATATTACAAGGTTCTTCATTCTCCCTTTCTGATTCAAGGTAGACATGTATGATCAAAAATAGGGGCAGAGCCAAGGAAGGACTAGTAAAGCCCAAGCCTCAGAAAGGTTCTTTAATCTATACTTTTATTTTCAAAAACAACTATGTACGAGCCTTCCTGAGTTTATTAAAAAAAAATTCTTAATCTATGTGCATACTGAGCTTGAGCAAACTTTTCTCTTTAGCTTTTGATTCAATTAATTGAAATGTTTCGACCTAACTCAATAGATAAAAGGGAACAAAAATTAAAAATAGGCTCATGATGTCAATGTTTTATTTTTACATAGTACCGACCATCCACAATTATGACTTGTAGCCCATCTTTATTAATTCACTCAATCTTCTATCTCACATGAGCAAAACTACTCTTGTTATCTTCTATAAAGAAATGAAGAAAGAAACTAATTTAGTCAGTTTAAGATTATTATAGAATACTTACTCTTAAGTTTCTATGTCAATTTTCATTGAGTAAATGAGTATTATATTCCTATTTATTCATACTATATTGTGTACTCCATAGTGAGCGCGTACTGATAAGTTCAAAATAAACAATAAACCATGAATTCGTAGTTGTTTGTACTTAAATTCAATATTAGATGCTTTCTAATTGAGGTTATTTTGGTATATTTTTGCATGTTTATGCTTGGAAAAGGGAGTTGGAAGCATTATATATAGATTCGAGGGACTTTTAGATGTGTTGAGAGCTGATAAAATTGATTCTACTACCTTGGAAAATGCCATGCAAAGTCTGTGTGGGATTGACCAAGTTTGATCGAGAATTGGAAGATATTTTGCGTGTTTCTTGGAGAAGAATTGTTGACCAAAAATACTTATTAGTCTTAGAAGAAATGAAACTATTTTTGAGGAGTTTTATTTTGACAAGGATTGGATTTTTGGTTCTTTACTTTTTATTTTAGATTAGCATTACAAGAGTTTTCTTAGTTGAAGGAATTCTTAGGCCAGATATTTTTTCTACAAAATCTTCTACAAAACTGCATAGGAATTGTTCAAGCTTTATTCATTATTTTTTTAAAAAATATTTTCTTTCTTCGAGGTGCCTAATTGCCAGACTCTTATCCTAGCCAGATTAATTTGAAGTTTATGGTTTTACAAATCTATGAGATCTAATTGATTTTTCTCCTTTCGCTTTACTTTGGTATTTATATGTTTACTGTTTTAAAAATTAATATTATCTTGTGATTGTTTAATTAGGGCCCGATTCTTCAATTGCTTGATGATAGATAGCCAAATAGATTGATTTAATTAATCTAAGAAAAGTGATAACTAGGTCTCCTGTGTAAATATATAATCTAATTGAGCGATTGTCACAAGAAAATCGACTTTTAGAATCAAGTCTTTTTAGAGCCTAGTACTACCATTAGATAGACTCTGCGAGCATCTCTAAGGATTAGACTGTCTAACAAATAAGATGATAGTGAAGAAAAATCATAGGGGGATTAAACCATTATCAATACTAAAAGGAAAGATGAGCTTATTAAGCCATGCTGACAACCATACTGGGTTTAATCAAAATAGGCAAAAGTTATCGTTGCATCTAGAATTAGATTTGTAGGCCTAAACGGAGAATACACCCTAGACTAGGTCGTTTATCATTTAAATTTTTTTCTTTATAATCTTGATTTATTTTTAGTCTATTATTAGTTCTTTAGTTTTTATTTATTGTATATTTAATTTGAATTGACAACCCTCTTTTTCTTGTATTTCGCTTGCTCTTTCATCTTGGTATAAAAAGTATATTTTAAATCAATTCCTATAGGTTCGACCCTTCTCACCACTATTGCAAAGATTCTCTATTATGGTTTGTTTAAGGTGCTTGATGTGCTAATCATCTTGATTTAAAAAATTACATAGTGTAGCAACTATATATAGACTATTGGTGTAAAATAGAAAATTGCAGCTCTTCATAAATAGATTGATAGGTATTGGTGTAAAATAGAAAATTGCAGCTCTTCATAAATAGATTGATAGGTTGATTTTAATTTTTCCTATCTCAATGACAATTATAGAATAATGTTTCTTTTTGACTACTAAAATAATTACCACAATAGGGCTTTTGCTTGGATGAAAATGACTTTGTTAAAGGTAGCTTGACTATTTACATCAACAAAGTATTTATTAGTTTTCAGGTTTATATGATATTTGAAGAATTCTATTCTATGGAGAGGTCTAACCACATTGACTAAATCAAAAAAATTTTCTTTGTGTAATATTCTACTATTTTTTCATAAATAGTACTCTTTATAATAGAACAAATTTCTTTGAATGTTAAGTGAGATAAACCCTAAATGGGTGTTTAATTTCTATAAACTCTATTTGATTAGTTTCCTATAAGCATATCTTAAATAGTGCTAGTTCTGGATAACTACTGATAAAACCTAATTTTTAAACGGATAAATAATATATGGAGGAGTAGGTGGGAAAGGGTTGTAGATGAAATATTAGTTTACATATAATATACGAGTAAAAAGTTTCTATATACGGGTCACTGATTAAACTACTTTCACTCTTTATGACATTGAACTCAAAAAGAAAAAAGAAAAAAAAAAAAGAAAACCTATCAAATTGTATAATCCGACCACGATCCACCAAATTTTATTGCACCCCTTCTATAAAAATAAATTTAATTTGTTATAGAACCAAATAGAATCCACGTGTCAAGCATGTGACTGCATGAGGAACTTCTTCAAGATGATCTTTAGGTATTTCATTTCTCCTTTTTCTATATTTCTAACTGTTTTAATAAGTTTTCTGAACGATCTTTCTCCATCTCTTTTCCTCAGTTGCTAGAAAAAGCCGACATGACAAAAAATGTGGAGACATTTGTTAATGGGATGATGATACTAGTCAACACAATGAGGAATAGATGTCTAATTTAGTGACCACCTCACATGCTGCAGTCTCTATATATAGTGATGAGATTGATGTAAGGCTCTTTTTCTTTTCTTTCTTTTTTTATTGAAAAGTGTTTTTTTAATATTTTTGAAAAAAAGTATTCTTTTATAAGTTAAAAATTTTAACTTTTGAGAAAAATTGTATTTAAGTTTTTATAAGAGTTTTAATTTTTTCAAATAATAAGTCAAATAGTTATTACAAAAAGATCATATGTTTTTTTCAAAAAAAAAAGTACTTTTTTATTAAAAAAAAAAAAAGACAATCCAAACAAGATTATAATTTGGTGGACATTAATGTAAAGGTCTACAGGGTCATTAATGATCAATTCTGTAGAGGTTTATGAGCTTACCACTTTCTTGTCGAGAAGTTGCAAAAGATTTTATTGATGATGGTAAATGCTTCCTTTAATAGGGCCACAAATTAAATAACTAAAAGAACCTACCCGCGTTTGTGTCCTAAGTGAAAGAAGTAATTTTTAATGCAAACAAGAAAAATTTTAAGGTCTCCCGTGGTAGGAGTACGTACTAGATCTTGGTATATTAAAAAATCAAAAATGTTATTTTAAACTAATTGGTGTTTTAATGGAGTAATTTGAAATTTTATATACTAATAATATTGAAAGTCCTGATTTATCTACATTGAATAATTAGATTCCAATATATATACCCTTAATCCCTTTACATTTTATCCCTTATTTGATTGTTGAAAGTGTATTTAATGATGTGATAATAGAAACAACAAATTTGAGCAATAAATTGACAAAACCCCAATTTTGATACCATATCAAATAATCGTTTTAACATCCATTCTAACAACAATTAAAGTTAAATGGAATGATCCTACAATCTAATATGTTGATCAATCTTGAAATCTTCATGTATGTAAAAAAAATTAAAAGATTTCAAAGAGGAAATCTCACAAAGGATGAAGGGGTTTGACTTTCAAGTGCTATACATCTTGTTTTATGATGAAGGGTCTGTCCTTCATCTAAATAGTGATACGAAAGTATAGTCTCATGCCCTACTTTTATTTTATAAATTTTTTTGTGAATTAATAAAATTCTAAAAAAAAGTCCTTTCACTTCCATCCAAAAAGAATATATATATATATATATATATATATATATATACAAGGATAAACTAAAAACAATCTTCCTCATCTAAACCATAAAAGTGCTAAAAAATTAATTTGCTTCACTGGAGGCAAAGAAACATGTATGTGTATATATATAATATAGCCAAAATGAGAATGTCATAAGTACTTCAACAAAATAGTACTACAGTAGTCTCGGAAGTTTTAGCACATGGACGGATGTGTTTAGTAATTACAGCTGTTCCCAACTTCCTTCTTCCTAATCTTTTTTTTGTACTGACCCCAAAAAAGAACAGAAAACCCTTGTACGTAAAACACAAACCATCATTGTACAGATATGTAGACATTAATTAATAATAGTCTACCAGACATATATTATGTATTGTAAGATAACTTAGGCATGAGATTAATATTAGATGTTGACGTATGGGGGCGAGTTTACGTCACCGATGTGACTAACAACAGATGTTTTCGACTAGCCCCGACTTCAGCTTTTTTTTTTTTTTAATAAGTTCACGTTTTGTTGATTGCTTAAAGTTTTAATTGTACAATTTATTTATGGGGATGGACTATTACGTAAGTGGATATGTACTATAAATAAAAGTTGAACAAATTACACGTGGATTGGATATGTGTAGTGTGAAATTGTATTTTGGCCACCATGTATATAGATGTGCACAAAAAATACGAGAATTAGGCTAATTCCAACAGCGTCTTTATTTTTTCCTTACACTTAGCAAGTCAAACTCATCTTATCACTATTTAGAGGCCCTTATATCAATTTTACTCTAGCAGACTCTTTACTTTTCTTTTTCTCAAGAATTTTCCATCTCAATTTACTCCAACAACTTTTTTATTTTTTGACTCTATCAATAATTTCACATTTAATAACTTTTTATTTATCTTTAACACGTATCATTTTATTTATAATTTTTTATAAAAAATTGAATATAGTATTAAAAAATAATTATTCAAATTAATATTTAGTTTTTTTATAATTGTTTTAATTTCTTTTCTTTCCCGTCAGTCTCTCTCTCTCTTTTTGTCAAATTGGTTACTTTCTTTCTTATTTTTTTAATACGCACTATCCTATTATAATTTTTATAAAAAAAATCATGAATATAATATTAAAAATTTTAATTGTTAACGTTGATTGTACGAAAAATAAAATTTAGGAAGTTTGATTTGCTCAACAAATTTGGCAAGGCAAAAAGTTAAGATGGAGAGCTCCACAAAATAAGGATGCTTTTGTCAAGGTTGTTGGAGAGAAACACATATACTTAGCTCCTTAAAAATGGGGAGGTTAGGCATTTGGCAAGGTCGTTAGAGTCAGCCTTAGAAGGGGTGCATGTGAATAGATATACGTGAATAGATGTGCACAATGAATAAGAACTGGTTGTATTACACATGGATGGATATTTACATCACAAAGATTAGGCTAAAAGCCCAACTCAATGAACAAGAGTTGAATGGGTCGTACTTAAATGGATATGTGCAACATGAAGACTAGGTTAAAAGTGCAACTATAATATATGTTAAGAATTATCACAAAAATTAATCGGTCAATACAAGAGTGACCAAGTGTTTTATATACCAGGCTTAAGTATTGAGTTTTTTATGTGAGACAAGTATGTATTGTAACAGATTAAAAGTTTTAAGTTCAAATTTGTATCTTTTACTACAAACATAGTATAATCTTTAACTGATTTGGAGTGTGCATTGGGTGCGTGTGCTGTTGCATCACATAATTTATAATCTTGGGGTAAATTCTAGAACTTGTTAGGGTAAATTTCTTGCATATACAAAGAGAGTGGGGAAAAATACAATGAAAGACCAGCTTCAGGTTTGGGGAAGATGAAAATGGAGATGAGGTGCTCTAGCATCGATGGTACGATACATAGAGCTCAACATGTGCAGCTCAACGTGACTTAGATTCTTACAAGGTTTAGATTTAATTTTTGGATAATATATGTTATAAAGGAGAGAGATTTTATAGTGGCTATTTATGCAAATTATTTTATAATAAACTTTGGATAATCTATGATTTAATTTTTTTAAGAATATCATATAATATTAAAGAGAATAGAAATGCATTTCTACAAGGGCTTGCACAGAAGTGAAGGTCTCAAATAAAGCAAGAGATCATTAATTTTTAAGTTGACATATTTCCAATTGTCTTGCCTCTTAAGAATTTAAATCCACTGCCCAATATTTACAATTAATCCACCATAATAATTCCAATGAGAGAGAACAAATCCAACCTACCAGAAGGAAATCTATCTGAATTACTCTACGTTCCAATTGTCTTGTTGATTATCATAAGATTTATGAGAGTTTTGTGTGGGTTTATCCTAGAGTTGTCTCGATATTTCTTTTTCTACTAAAAGAGCAAGTACTCGTATTCACAAATAACAATAATAATAATAATAATAAATACAATAATAATAATAAGAATAGGAATTTAGATCGTCGAACAAAAGTTGGCTCTTTACATCAAAGAGTCACCGAAGTCTGCAAAATTTCTTATTCTGTGCATTTTTTCTTATTATACATTATTAAAAAAATTTATGATGATAAACAATGTTAAGAAAAAATTTAAATCTTGAATTACATCATACATGTTACTCTTCTTTTACTTTTCCTTTTTTTTTTTGGTACTCTATTTTAAGGGATGTGAGCATATACAATCTTCAATTGAGTCTTGGATAAACCATCTCAACTCCTAAGTAAATATATAATATTCTACACCAATAGTTAGCTTTTCGATAGACTTTCATCACATGAATACAAAGGGTTCTCCTTTGGTTAACCCTTTTAAAGAAATATCAAAACCCTGCATAGCCTCGCGAATAGATCTACCCTCCACGTTTGGACAAACGCACAAAAATTTTTGCTCATTTGGCTTTCTTTTTTTTTTTTTTTAAATATCATAATAATAATTTACAATTAAATTTATTCTCCTTAGATGTGGTGCCTCCCACGTCACCATCGTGATCCAACATACAACACTTTTGACCAAATCTTAACCGTCTAAATCTGAACTTTTCAATCCAAACCGTTCGATCAATCCCCGCCCTCAACTCGGAAAGATGAGAGAGGGAGTGAAAGAAAAGCACTTTACTTTGCATGACGTCATGTCCTGGCGGAGTGACGTCACCTTCCGGCGAGATTTGGTACGTTCCAAACCTTATAATATAAAACATGAATTTTTGTGGTGAAATTGTGAAACCTAAGAAATTTAGTTGTGATGGAGGAGAGTGAGGCGGCGAAGGAGCTGGCGAGGCCATTGGATTTCACGGCGGCGGACGTGATCCCGCCGGAGCCTCCGCAGGCGCAATATGAATTCGAAGTTACAGGACATAGCGACGACGCATAGAACTCAAACGCAAACGCAAACGCCGACAGAAGCGGTGGTGCAGAAGCTGAGATCGCCACCGTGGACTCCGGTGATGGTGGGCGTGGATCATCGTCTTCGACCACTGCTTTCTCGGAAGGCAGCGGGACAAGTTCTGTAAGTGTTGTTACATTGGCTGCTTTCTTTCGCTGTAAATTAATGCAAGCATGCCTATATTATGTGTTCGTGGTGTGAGAGTGTGTGTGTGAATTTTTGGATTTTTATGTGAGAATGTTCGCGTTTGTGTGAATTTTGGATTCCTACGTTTTATTTTTAAACTCCTATTACATTTATGTTTATGTTGTTAGTTGATTTGCATGTGAATTAATATTTCTATAAGGGAAATGTTTTGGAGAGAAATGTTATGGTTTTAGGAAATATTTTGGAAATTTGCAATAAAAGCAGCATCAAATTAGTGTTTTTATGAACAAAATAATTTTGAAACTTCTAAATAAGTATATAATATATACAAGATTCAAGTAATTTGTGGACCAAAAATTGAATTGTTCACTGGGGATCATATGTAAAACAGTTTATTGAGACATGTTGGCTATTATTTTAAAGGACTGAAAGCTTTAAATAAAACGGTAAAATGTATAACAAACCCTTATGGTTGGTGACAAGAACTGATTATCCCCCTTTTTGCGGTTTCCTAGTAAGCTACTAACCTCCGTAAAATTTTTAGAACAATTTGATTGATCTCCCCGTTTTGGCAAAGTGTGAAGTGCACACGTGGGGTTCGTGACTGAGAATGAGATGAAATACTTACTGTCAGGCATACCTAGACAAGTTTCTGTTCTGTTTCTCGGACTCTTTGTTCTATAAGAAAATATAGATGGAGTTAAGAGAGGAGAAGATTGTGGCTTTGACAAGGGTTTGGAGATAAGGGACGTGGAGAATGACAGGTTTGACACCATGATTGTGTCTGCTCAAGATGAAAATTGAATATTTGTTGGTATTGGTGATTATTTGGTGAGAAATGTGGTGTTGGTGAATATTGTGCCCTGGTGGCATATTTGTTGGTATCAGTGATCACTTGCGTGCAATTTGGTGTTGGTGATTATTGTGCTCTGGCAGTTTCTCCTGGTGATGGTGAATTTGGTTTTGCTGATATGAAAGAGAATAGTGGTGGGAATTTGGAGGGTAATCTTGATGGATTTATGGTGCATGTTCGGTTTCAACTGTAGGCCCAGTGAAAAATAGTTGCCTAAGAAGGCAATTGCTAGTGTGTAGTAAGCTTGCTCTGGGACCAATTAGCAACCATGAAGGGTGCAAAACACACTTGGGTTGTGTGAAATAATGCAAACATTTATCTTGTTATTTGCAAATGCACTCCAGTTTAATGAGTTCCACAAATGGGATGTATTACAAACAATAACACAGGGGGTGCGGCAATTTGCTTCCAGGAATGTTTGGGAAGTCATGTGACAGTTTTTACAGGGCCAAAGTATTACTTCTTAGACGTACAACTTTGCAAACTGAAGAGAAGTGTATTTGCTGAAGAAATTTTTTGTTTTTCAATAAAGTCTTACCTTTATTCTGTACACAACAAATTGACTGTGTGCACAGACAAAAAAAAAAAAATCTTTTAGTCCAATTGTAGGATGTTGAGGAGTCAGCCAAATTCTAAAGTCTTACCTTTAGTATGTACTTCTCGGGGAGCGATTTTTCTGGGAACATTAGTTAGTGTTACACAGTGATGCTTTCTTGATTGAGAAATTGTCTGGAGATTCAATTAGTTGTGATCTCTTTGTATTTACCCAGAAGTTGGATGCTTCTCTATTTACATTATTTATCATCATCATAGAAGAATCCAGCTGATATCAGTATATGTATACTTTCTGGTATATATTATATATCTAGTTCATAAAATGTGAACCAACTATAGGATATGGAGGAGTTAGCCATACTATTATCTATTTGTTGATTCAAGGTGACTGACATTATTGTTTCATCAGTAAGATGGACTCTCTGCAAACATGACAAAGGTGTAAATTGGAAGTGATGGATGGTACTCCAGAGTAGCAAAAAGCAATGTAATTGCAAAAGTTCTCGATGCTTGAAGTTGTAAGTTCCGCTTTCTTTCGAATGAAAACTCTTGATTATGACACTTATTTTGAAGTTTGCGAGAGCAGTTCCAGTTTATTCTTTCGTATTTGAACCTTACAGTTAGGAGCAAACCTCTTTAGGGTTTTCCACCTAGAAACCATATTCCAAATTCAGATTCTTATTTTAATCAAGTAAGAAAAGTTTTAATTTTTTAGTCATGCTCCATGTCTCTCAACTGCTCATTGTTTACATTTATTATGAAAAAGGAAAGAACTGAACCTATATCCATAAAAATATTGTGATTTAAGATTGGTCTCTTAAATTGCTGTGAAGGCCTTTGGAATACAAGTTATACCTACTTAAAAGAATTCCAGTAATGAGACTATGAACCCCAAGTTTGTCTCTCTGCTTTGGAGGAAGAAAAATTAAAGAAGTTGAATAGAACAAAAGGTTTTCTCTCTTCTTTTTCTTTAATATTTGTTTCAACTTTCTATTTGAATAATCAGGATGTCTGGAATGCGTTTCCCTTTTTCTTCTTTATGTGATATTGTACAGAGGTAATAGCAAATTTTTATGAAAGCATATATATGGAAGTGCAAAATTTGGGTTTGATGCTATGATTCTGCTGCTGTAGCATTATGAAGTTGATATCTTAATGGTTGCACCAATCTACTAAATAATTAAGCACTATGAAGCATATACCTTTACATCCCTCTGCGGGCTCTGCCCCAAAATGAACTCAAGCTTTCCTTTTTAGGATGCGCTGAACTAGATATACACATCCACAGTTTAGAGACATTATGTTTTGAAATAAAATCCAAAAGGGGTTCACCATCTTGAAAATAACAAACTGGATAATGTATCATTTCTTAAGCCTCTTTTCAAAAAAAAAAAAAAAGAAAAAAAAAAGAAAAAAAAGAAAAAAGAAAGTACCATTTCTTCAGCCAACCTTGTCCACCATCAGGTGTTTAAAATTTCTGAAAGGAACTAGTGGCTCCACTTCAGATCCATCTTGTTGACCTTAAATATATTTTCTACTCTTGCATAAATCAGATTGCCAGTTAAAAATGGACATTCAATTTAGTATAGAGAGAGATTTGCCTTACCTTTTGCTCTTGGATTGGTGCATTAATGTAGTAATGAGTAAAAATTTGTCGTTGGAAGTCTGATTGTTATACTACACTATGAAGTGATGCAGAATCTTTCAATTGAGTATGCATATTATTGAGAGTTGGATTCTTCTTTTAAATGGTGGTATTTTACAGCATTAGTCATGCTGATTAACATGTATTCTGAGTATTTTGCCTCTGGGAAATGTTGTGATGGTTGCAACTGCACAAATTGTTTTAACACATTTAGGGTGAGGTTTCTAGAAAGAAGGCAATTGGAATAGTTTTAGGACATAATTCAAATGCCTTCTGACCAAAGATCTAACAGCCCTCAGGAACTGAATGAGGGTAGGGTATATTTCAGTCTCTCAGTTTCTGAAACAATTTTTGGTGCTTCATGATGAATAATTTCTGGAATTCATTTTCCTGCATGCTTTGCTAATCATGTATGTCTATTCGTCATTAACTTTGTTCATGCTGATAATTGAAGGTCATTGTTCGCCAATGTCCTCCGGAGCTATTCTCTTTTGGTCAAAATTTTGGCTGCAGCTGGAGAGACACTTCAAGGTCAACTGTTGAGTAGTTTAATTTCTGTCAAATCTTTTAATCCCTAAGGTCCATTTCAGCTTTATTAGCAATTGATAAAACCTCGTGATTTATCCTTTTTGTTCATGTGTATATTAAATTTTGTCTATTCCACATCCTTACAGTGATATGGGGCCTGTTTGGATTGGCTTCTCATGAAAAAGCACTTTGTTCCTGAAAAAAATACATCTTTTTTACAGTAAGTATCTAGATTGGCTTTCAGAAAAGTTGAAAATCTGAAAAAGGCTCAAATTCAGCTTTTTCTGGAAAAAGAATTTCGGCTTCTCTAAAAAGCACTTGCTTCTTAAAATAGTGATTTTAAAAAAAGCCAATCCAAATGAGTCCAATAGCTTTTATTTCTTGGTGAGTTTAATATCCATGAACCACCTGTCAACTTTTGAGGTTATGAAATTTGATTTTGAAACTTTTCAGGAAAGAAATATATGATGGGCATCTGGAGATATATCAGATAAGAACTCATGCTTCGTCAACTGAAGAGAGTATCCAAAACAAACAATGTCACTCACGAGTTTCATGGCAATGAAGAAGATAAGAGTTCAAACTTCCTCATGCCAATCAGATGTAAATGGAAGGGCAATGTCTCTGGGGACACTATCTCTGATGTGTGACAAATGAGACGTCATTTTAACTAGAAATAACTGGTCAACAGGAAGTTCAGGCTGTGAAAATAGTGCCACTTTGACATCATCTACAGGAATCAACTCAATCAGGTCTATATAAGGCTCGTCATGGCAAGGTGCTGTAGTTTTCTTAACAGACTCATCATTTTGTGAAGCATTGAAAGTGAGTGTATCTTTTGTTTTTTTCACTTGCTATTACTTGTGAATATGAGAACTATTTGCATTCTTCCCTATCTTGTTTCAGGGATACAGTGTGATGATGAAGCCCATGTACATAGTTCTAAAACATGATGTTCCATCTGCGTTTTTCCAGATCTTATCTTAGGAATATTGCGTAATAATATCACTAACTTACAAACTGAGTCCTAAATCAGTGTCTTTAGAATCTCAACAAAGGCAGGGAGAGAAGCTGGCACTCTTTCTCGTCTCTCTCTCTCTCTACACAGACCCAGACACGCAAAAAAAATGTACATATGTATATGTATTTTAACATAGAATCATTAGCTTAAAATATCGGTGCTTATGCTTCACGCTATCATGGGTTGCAAGCTCTTCTGTCTAGCTTGCTGTATCTTAAATTTACATAAACTTCTGATTCTCAAGTCTGCTCATCTACTACAACTTTATTGTTCTGGATGACTCACACACTTTTATTAGCATTTCCTTAGACAATAGTCATTCTGAACTTTAAATCCACTAGATGAATCTTACAGTAGCAGGTTATCAAGCCTGTGCTGAAACTAACTGGTTATTTTGTGCTTATCGTGTGTCCTCAAAGACTGCTTTGTAGACTGATAGATCATGCTTCTTATATAACCAAGCCAAAGGAATTGGTTTCGAGTGAAATTGATTTATTTAATGTTGACTCGTCAATGGCACTTGCAGTGTGCTGGTAATTACTAATTACAAATGTATTTTGACACATTTTGGTAAATGATTGTGGATTTAGTGTCTGCATCACCTCAAAGTAAATTGGTCAGAAGCTTCTCCGATGAGGATACTAAAAACTGTGGCATGTCAGAAATTAGCAACAATATTCTGGAATCCTGGAGGAAAGCTGTTAATTTATATAGAACTCAATTAAGATCTAAATCATGAACCCTTCTTGTTCTGAGGCTTTTTTGGCCAATTTAGTGAACTAATTATCTCATTCCTATTGCAGGAAGTAGGTATTCTCCATCAGCCAAAGGCATAGCAGAAAACTTGCAGGCATCAGTGCCCCATGGCAGCATGAAATCCAGTTTTGGAGCAATTCGTATAGAGTCCAGTAAGTAATGGAGTAAACGCCTCGCAGTTCGGGATACATTTTGTAGCTGTGATTTCTGGCATAGTTTTGGTTATCATTGCCAGAATGTTGCAATGTTTCTGTACATGTAGGAGAAACCGAGGAAAAAAAAAAAGAATTCTTATAGTAATGAACTCGTCGGAAGTGTAGCTTTGGTGATTACCACAGGCAGTTTCTGCAGGTTTCACCCATAGTGACCTCAGAAATCATTTTGTAATCAACTACACTATCTTGCTTGATGCTGCTGAAACCATTTGATGATGGGGGAGGATCCCCTTCTAAGATCAAGGTTAAGTTTATAAGTTGAGCGTTTTGATCAAGTTTTAAGTTCTATCGACATGTATTATTCGATCAAGGTTAAGTTCTATCGACATGTGTTAGGAGCATTTTCTTGCGATTATTGGGCTTGCCGTGACATCTGGTTTATCGGACGATGGTGGACACTGGTCGGCTGGAAAGAATCTTCACTTCTCCATAATGTTTTGTTATTTTCCCACTCTGCATCACAATTTAGAAACCCTTAAATAGATGGGTAAGACGTGGGCGTGGAAACAGAAGTTGAATAATACAAATACCAAAGTTTCCATTTATATATGCATATATGTATATTTTTTTTCTTTAATTTTTTAAAAGTTTTCCCCTTTGGAGGTGGGAAGTGCAATCTTTATACAAGTTGGTGAGAGGGGGAAGGATCGTGTTTGGTCGTTCTTGAAGCTTGAAGCTTCCTCTCACCTTCCTCAACATGGCATTTTTTGAGCTTCAAAATTCCATGCTCACCTTGCCCGAGTCTCCTAGCTACCTGCTACTTCATTATTTGTTTGTTTGTTTGTTTGTTTTTTTTTTTTTTTAAATGGCATCCAAGAACCAATTCCATTTATTTATGAAGCTGCATCAGCAAGTAAAACTACCACTATCATACTAATATCTATTAAAACCTGCGGGTGGGTGTTCCACAACAGCGCCAATAGTGGAAAAACCTTTACCGTGACGGTTAGCACTGTTTCATGATACGTGAAAAAATCTCGAACATGAAAAATTTTTAAACTCAAACAAACAGGGACCGCAATTTGTAAATGACCAAACACGCACTTATCCATTCTTCCATTTTCATCAAATACCATTCACTAACAAACACGTAATCCACAATTTAAAAAAAAAAAAAAAAAACTGAAACTAAGCACCTGGAAAGTTAACCCCTCAAAATATATTTATCCACCTTTTGAAAAAAAAAAAAAAAAATGGCCCTTTATTCACATCCCATTATTGTCACCTCCAAACCTTTCTTATCTTTACGTACATTTTCTTTTTCTTTTTTTCTTTTAATTAATCCATCGCAGCAGAGCAGCACAAGGATGTCCACAGTCTCGCACGTGCCCGCACTTGTTCCCCAGCGCGTCACGCGCCCGCCAAATCCACTTTTAATATTAACGTTGTCATCATCATCATCATTAGGAAGAAGCTACCACTATAAATATTCACCTCATACAAGCTCACCTATCACCATCGAAATCAAGAAAATGGAAGAGAAAGCATTGATCAGCGTCCACCCAGCTGAGCTCTCATCGCAGTTTTTCCAAGTGCTTCGTAGTCGTCGGTCTGCTGAAGGTTTTAAAATGCTTGGTTTTCTTTCATGCGTACTTTTTAACTTTGTCCTAACTTCTACATATCAAATTAATACTAAAATGATGTATCGGATTTTCGGATTCCGTGTCATCACGGGTTTAAATATTTTGTGCCGGTCATTTTCATTTGGCAGCTGTTACTTAATTGATATGTTGTATGCGATGGTGTTTTATAAGAGTGTCGTGGGTTTAAGTTAATAATTAGCTTGACTACTTTGTATTATAGTGAATTCGAGACTTATATTTAGGCATATGAAATTAGTCTTACTTCTTTTCTCTCTCTCTCTCTCTCTCTCTCTCTCTCTGTGTTCGCAGTGCCTCTTTCGGTGGAAGCTGCGAAGCCTGTGGCAGCGCCCATGTATCAGGAAACTCCAAAGCCAGTGCGCAGTGAGGTTGAGAAATAACTTCAGAATCTTCACTTGTTCACCATATTTTAATTATTATATATTCCATTTTTTTTTGGGCTCTGGATATAGGGAATGGAATCTTGTCCAAAAGTGGTCATTCCCAATTTCAAAGAACTACTTGAGGAGGAGAACTTCTACTTGATCACAGAGGTGATTTGTCGATTCGATATTCGTTTTGTTTCATCAAGTATAACTTAATTAGCATGTCCGAATACTTTGACCACCATTGCTAAAAGCAGCATACCATATCTTACAACGATGGAGTTATATTTCCTAGTACCTGAATTAGTGAATCTTTTTTTTTTTTTTTCTTTTGAAGAAACTTTAAGTTTGGTTTCAATGGAATGTCACAATGTCTGTATCATTCTTATTTAAACTTTGCTTTCAACCATGTACAGAAAAGGGAAAAGAATATTAAACATCAAATTCCGTACCCTCATTTTTGTTGATGTAAGATTAATTGTATGTGATACTTTTTCAGTGCTAAATGTGGTTACATGATGTTTTGGCTGCATACTCTGCAAATGTTTCACATTTGGTCTCTGTGGTTGCCATTATACTACTTTATCAATGTGATATTTTTTTCACCTCTAGATGTGGTTCTATGATGTTTTTGGGTGCTTAATCTGTAAATATTTCACATTTGGTCTCTACTGACTCGGGTCTGTTACTTATCAATGTGAGTTTCACTGCTAAATGTGGTCCTGTGATGTTTTGGCTGATTACTCTATAAGTGTTTCACATTTGGTCTCTGTTGTTGCTATATGTTACTTACCAGTGAGATATTTCTTTCACTGCTAAATGTGGTTCTGTGATGTTTTTGGATGCTTACTCTGTAAATGTTTCACATTCAGCCTCTGCTCTCACCTTTATGTTATCAAAATCTGATAATAGAACCCACAAACATCTTTAGGAAATTCATGGAGAGCTTTGCTGAAGTCAATATATGTGATATTTCAGGTCTTGCAGATTTCTACCCTTCATTTATATCGCATTTTATTAGTCAATAATTATTTTTTAAAATCTAATCTCCAACGTTGGTAATCTTTAAGGTTGCACTTGTTGCAACATCAATTTTTATATAGTTACAGCATACACATACATGAGGTCCTGAACTTCAGTTCTCATTTACTTCTTCATATCAACATAATTATTGTCTTAAAGCATGAAGTTTACTGTGTCATATCCTTAACCAGGCAGGAGAACAAGGACGCTTGCCTGTGTTAGTCTTGAAAATGAAACAAAGTGACCAGAAGAAAAGACCAGCTATTGTTTTCCTGCATAGTACACACAAATGCAAGGAGTGGTTGCGGCCATTGCTTGAGGTAACTCTTAATGTTTTACTTCATTAAGGATTGGTTACAGCGTACTGAGATGCAAATATATTTTGGGGATGGAGAAGTGCTTATTGTTTTTTTCATTTCAGGCATACGCCTCAAGAGGATATATAGCTGTTGCTATTGATTCACGATACCATGGAGAACGTGCAAGCACTATGACAACATACCGAGAAGTATCCCTTTGATCCCTGTTCTGTGTTCTGATGTGCTGACTTGATAAGTTGTTTGCCTACAATTTATTAAAAGTTGTATTGAAGGGAGAGACAAATCCGAAGTGGATGTTTGATATAATGCAGTTAAGCACTCTGGTATTTTGGATTGTCAAATATGCATGCTGATTCACAAACTGTAGAATATGGTTCATTGCCATCCAAGCATTGGATTTTACTTCTATGGCAATGCCTAAGTCCTTTTCTGACCAAGAATTAATTGAATCATTAGATTTTTACCTGTTCCCTTTTTAAGTTGTGCAAAAGCTGAATAAGTTAAGTGCTGAAATGCTAGTCTATTTTATATTGATCTTGACACCTGCTTTTTTCCTTTAATGCAGGCTCTTGTCTCATCATGGAGAAAAGGTGATACCATGCCATTCATATTTGATACGGTAATGGAAAAACCAAGGATGATGAAAATAATAAGGCATAACAGATTACGACATGCTACCATTTTTTGTTTATAGTTTCTTGTTTATGAAATTGCCTGGATCTCTTTTCCTTAAAGTCTAATGCCAGACATATGAAGGATATGGGTCTTGATGTTTGCAGGTTTGGGACTTAATTAAACTGGCAGACCATCTAACACAAAGGGAGGATATAGACCATTCAAGGATAGGAATCACTGGTGAATCACTTGGAGGTTAGTTGGAGTACATCTTAGAGTGGCAGTTGTCCAGTTGTCCAGTTGTCCTAACAAATTCTGTTTCTTTGACTTACTGAACTCACATTTCACTCTGCAATGTAGGAATGCATGCATGGTTTGCTGCAGCTGCTGACACTCGGTACTCGGTGGTTGTCCCTATAATAGGGGTTCAGGTGTGTCTTTTTGAAACTATAGGTGGTGTTGTACAATGAGTACGGACTCTCGTTCTAGCATAAAATGGAATTGAAACTTGAATGCTTGAACAAATATGGTTGTAGGGGTTTCGATGGGCTATTGAACATGACAAGTGGCAAGCTCGAGTTGACAGTATAAAGGTTGTGTTCAAAGGTGAGACATGGAAAAAAACAGATGCTGTTGACAGTGATAATATGAACATATCTTCCAAATACTTGCATGATGGTTTATCATAAAGGTATCAGTATAGCCGCTATGTTTCTATCCATCTTTTGCAAAGGGCTTCATATTTGAATGCAGAGCAAAGAAATGGATTAATTCCTCTGCTTGTGCTCCATCATGTTCGAATAACATCCAGTTGTTCACAAATATCATTTTGTTATTATTGAAAAAACTATGTATATTATGAAATTTTATGTAGACATTGATCCTGGAAGCATAAAATTGACTTGAAATCAGAGAATCAGTGTATTAACATTCATGTATTTTGTTTTCAGAAGCACGAGCTGATTTAGGCAAGGCTGCCATAGATAAGGAAGTGGTAGAGAAGGTCGGTATTACTTTAGTGGTTATGGTACCTCAATTTTGCACTGGAATGTTGCAGATTCCCGTACAATAGTCTGACATAAGATTCCCACTTGAGCTTCATCATTTTTCCTTTTGAAATTTCTAATTCCTGTCTGGTATGAGCAGCTGGATCTTCATATTCAACCACCTGACATTTCTCCCATTGTCTTCATGTATTGCATGTACCCTCTCAAACAAAATTTTTTCTGTCTGCCTTTCTCACCAGGTATGGGACAGGATAGCTCCTGGTTTAGCATCACAATTTGATGCACCATATACTGTTCCAGCCATTGCACCGCGCCCTCTGCTGATTCTAAATGGTATAACCTTTTTTGTGCTATTATTCATATTGGTGCTCCGTCTTCCTTTTCCTTTGAAATGGATAGATGCATTATGGACAAATAAACAGAAAAATTTTGTGGAACATACAGGTGAAGAAGATCCCCGTTGCCCACTTCCTGGCCTTGATCTTCCAAAAACAAGAGCAAGCAAGATTTATGAAGAGGCCGGTTATCCTGACAATTTCAAGGTGTGAATTTATCTTGCCTCCTCAATTCTTTCCTCTCTTTCTCAGCTGGGGGATGTTCAGATTCATGATGTTTTTAAGTCAACCGAACTAAGATAAATCTAAACAACACAGCATAGTAGTCTATAAACTTTTAAACGGAATTTTTCATGTCCTTCATCTCATTGCTAATAAACGGTGTCCTCTCACTCTTAAACTTTCAGCTCATAGCGCAACCTGGAATTGGTCATCAGATGACATCTTTGATGGTAAAAGAAGCAAGCGATTGGTTCGACAAATTCTTTAAGCTGTGATAACGTTAATATCCTCAAGCAGTTGTAACAAGTAGACAGCAAGGTGTTTGTCTTGTTATTCTCTGTACATCTATTCTGGCCTCTGAAGTTGATACTTATGGGGCATCTCTATTTCGTCTTCTGCGGAATAATAATAATTTCATTTCTGATCTTGTTGCCAGTTAATCTTTGAGACCCTATAGACTCAACTATTCATAGCTTAACTCATGGCTTAAATTTTAGATTGCTAATTTGTATATGTTATGTTGAGAGGTTACGAGTCCCGCGTGTTGTCTCCCTCAAGAATTGGTTTCGAACACTTGAATGCTTGATCCCCAACTTTTAAGTTATTTTCTGAATAGTTCTTGGTAATTGGCTGTATATTTTGTCCTTCAGGGGATTAGCTAGAAATTGTTTGGCAGAGGACTAGTGCAGATAGTACAACACATTTACATGTGAAAACTTGGGAAATGTATACAAAATCAAGAAAACTAAAACTTTCTAGAAGAATAAAATATATTTTACTTATGACCATACATTCACTAGATGTAGAGATGTGAATGATATCCCTTAGGCTAACAAGGCCTAATGCTCTCAACTATAAGATTATTAATCTTAAGCAAGTAGTTGTAGAGCAGAATGTCGTTTGCATATAATTTATGAGTAGTATCTTAAGTAAGCTAAATTTCCAAAGGTGAACAACCCTTTTGCGCACTGCGATCTCACGTGTCACTATTACTTTTAGTGGTGATAAAACATGTTTAAAGAAAGTCCCGTTGTTTAGAATGATTATATGTCGTGAAGCAATCCCCCATATAGGGGACGATCACTGTTACTTAATTGAAAGTAACGGAACCTTTTGCAAAATTTAGCTGGTGCTTAAATTGATAAAAATGTAGATGATTATGGAAACCCAAAATCTATTTATAACATGCACGTGCTACAATAATATATATTGGCCCAAGATAGATAGCTGATAAGTCCAGTATGACGCAACTTTATAGTTCTTGTAAAAATGGAGCAGAAAAGGATAATGTTAACCAATGAACTGTAACAATTTTAGCCGACTTACGAACTTATGTAATGAATAGTTGTTGGTAGTGCGTTAAACCTAGTTCCAATATTTTCAACTATTATCTCTATCTTGCAAATTTGGAAAAGTATAGGGTAACACTTCTAATCACATGAAAACTTGCATGCTTGAACAATATGGTTGTACAATAATAATGAAAATAATGTTAATTTCATTTCAGATGTTCCTTCAGTTGATCTTTTAGACCTATAAACTTGACTATCTAAGCTTAACTCATGGCTAAAGGTTTAGATTGCAAATCTTTTATTTGTATGTTAGAAGGTAGGGCTTTGGTGTAATTAAAAGCCCACATATTTGATCTCAACCACTTGATACCAAACTTTAAGCTATTTGTTGAATAATACTACGTGATTGATTTTTTTTTTTTTAAAAAAGTATTAATAGTAATTTTTTTTTGGTTGAAGAAAGTATATCTTGTGGGGAAAACTTATTGACAAATCACACATAATAATACGCTTATGAGTTTATTATCTTTCAAAATAATGTGGTTTCCTGATTTCCTTTATATATTCTTTTTGGAGATGAGATGTTAGTAAGAACGTGAATAATATAGTTAACCACATATGATGGGGACCATAATTCTAATATATACTGATTTCAGTTTGGAAAGAAACTGGTTTCTACATTTAAAAGGTTAAATTAGGTGTTGAAAGCGCAATGACTTTAATCTTAATAAGATCACTTTAGTTGGGCTTAACTTCAAATAACTTAAAATATAATACACTTTTAGTTACACATATAGGCCCATATAGAAAATTATTTTCTAACACATCTTTCTACAATAAGTAATTGGATTAACTTAGAAAAAAAAATTAAAACTTTAGAAACAAAAAACTCAAATTCGGCTTTATCAAAAAGTCAAAAATTCCTGCTTAAAAAAAAAACATAAACTGAGCTTTAGGGCCTGTCTGGAATTTTTTTTCTCCCAAGATAAAACACTTTTTTTTCTTGAAAAAGTTATATTAGATTTGCAATAACTATTTGATTTGGCTTCCAAAAAAGCTAAAACTCTGAAAAAATCTCAAATACAGCTTTTTTATACAAGCCAAAATTCTCAACTTATAAAAAAAAAACTGTTTTTCAAAAGTTATTAATAAAAACGCTTTTAAAAAAAATCAATCAAAACAGACTCTTATCCAAAAATTAGAAATTTCTGCTTCTCATAAAAAACACTTTTTAAAAAGTTATAAAAAACATTTGAAAAAGGGCCAATCCAAATGAGCTCAAAGTTTCTAATTAATGGAAAAAGTTGAAGTTGAGCTTTTTGTAATGTTTTTGGTTTTTTTTTTTTTTTGTTTTTTGTTTTCCCCTGAAAAGCCATGCCGAATTGTAATTGACTGTTTTGTTCCTCCTGGAATAATTAGTTAAAAATTGCTTGGTTCATGAAGCTGTATATAGAATGGTATTGCCTCTTATACCGTAAAAGAAAAAATGTGACAGATATAGAATGGTATTGCCTCTTAATAACACAAAGGAAATTTTTTTCTTTTTCGTCGTGATGCGAGAGAAATACTATAAACATTGGAATAAAGTGTAATTGAGAAGGATACTGTAAATAGCCTTGCGAGCTACCAAACTGCTCTACCCTGATCAGGATATAATGAAGATAAAAATCTAAAAAACAATTAGAGCTGTACGTATAGATGAAGAAAAAGGTACAAGTTAGTATTGAGGAAAATAATTTTGACAGAGTTAAATTAAAGAGAAAATATAGGAGTTGTTAGAAATTATGAATGCTAAAACTTGAAAGATGTTATAAAACTAAGCATAAAAAAAAGAATGACAAAAGAGACAACAATGAGAAAAGAGAGAAGAATGATTTTTATTGATTTGATTTTTACAATTATAACATATAACGCCCTATTTATAGGAATACATCGATTAATTCCCCAATAATTTTCCTTTACAACTTTAAAGGGCTTTTGACTTGTGGGCTTAAATTTGGGTTACAACCCAATGCTACTCTGTGAAATATGAATATTCACATAATATATAACTCTTAGAAATTTATCCATCAAGAATATAACTCATTGAAAACCTTATTAAAAAATACCCAGTTTCATCCAATAAAAATATGACTTGTTTAAACTTTATTAAGAAATACTTAGTAAGACAAAAATTCTAGTAAAGGAAAAGAGTAGAATATTCTTATTATACGCTTCATGATTAGGATTGCAATGAAGCGAGATAGGGACGGAGTATGCTTACCCCTACTCTACATCTGTTAATAGAACTCTCGCCTTTACATCTATCATATGTCTATACCGAAATAAACTTCTACACTACTATCCGCTTTCCTTGTCAAATGGAAAAAACTCGGCTGGAATACCGGTCAATAAGGTTAATGACATTAATTTTTTTAAAAAAAATACTAATACATAAAAATGTATTAAAAAGGATTAACTTTTATAACTAAACCAAAAAAGATTTAATGAGATAAAATTTATATTAAAAATAAAAATAAAAATAAATTAGAAATATATATAAAATGATATAATGTTTATATTAAAAATATATAAAAACATATTAGAAGTAAAAAATACACATATATAACAGGGTGGACAAACCCCTATCCCGCCCGCCCTGCCCCTATACCGGGGTAAGGAAACAAAACCCCACCCACCACCCCGCTCCTAGTAGGGGTTTTTCTTGACAAAAACTCTAATCCTACTCTTGCAGTACTCTTGTAAAGCAAATGCGAGATGGGACATTATTGACATCTCTATTCATGACGTCTCATTCAAAAACTTTGTTAGGAAAATCCAGTGAAACAAAACATAAACTAATGAAAAAAAAAATATAGCACGTATTTATCTCATTCTCATTTCGTAATATTAAGAAAAATCTCTTACACATACTAGTCTCGTAATTTTTCAAATATTGTGTTGTTGATTCCTTCTCAAATAAACTTGTTTGGTTCTCACTTGAGCAAGACTTGATGATGCCTTCTCAAATAAATTTGTTTGGTCTTTCTTCCTGCAATCGAGGGACCAAGGGCATGTGTGTCTCCTCTCTACAACCCGACCCCTGCCTTTATTGTCCATAGTGACTATAGTCATGGTGCCCCCACCATTTCTTGATTTAGGATTCATTCGAATTAATTTTTTTAAAAATATTTTTTTAATAAATTTTTAAAAAAGTACTTTTCTAATAAGTTAAAAATTTTAACTTCTGAAAAAAGCTGTAGATGAACTTTTTTCAAAGTTTCAACTTTTTTAGAAATCAAGCCAAATAACTATTGCAAAAAAAATAAACTTTTTTTAGAAAAAAATACTTTTTCTTAAAAAGAAACCAATTCAGACAAAGCATTAGAGGCTGTTTGACTCAGTTTATTTGGTATTTATAAGCAGTAAATAGTAAAAAATATTTGAAAAAGTACTTTTTTTTAATATCAATTAATTTTTAGATTTGTAGGCATCGTGATTCCCGAATAGCTAGGCGTGCTTCCAGGCCCAGCGATCCCACCTTAGGTATAGGAAAAATTCTTCCATTAGTTAAACTAATGTTAGTTTAACTAAAAAAATTTATAATTTTCGAACAAAAATTCATAGGTAAAGAACAAAAATTTATAAGTGAAAACAAAAAATTTATTGGTAAAGAACAAAAATTTTTAAAAAATTTGTTGGTAAAGAACAAAAATTTGTTACTTAAGAAATTTTTGTTTTTCACCTACGAATTTTTGTTCAAAAACTAAAAAAATTCATATGCACAAATTTTTGTTTTTAACCAACAAATTTTTAGTCTTTACCTAAATATATTTTTTTCTTGACTTATGAATTTTTGTTTAAAAATTAAAAAAATTGATATCAATTTATTAGAGTGATGGAAGAGTTCCCCTATGTGTAGTTCATCTTGCGGGCGTATGTACTACTTACATTTCAAAAGCTGTCATCTTTCTGCACATGTCCTGATTGCTTCACCTTCGTAGGTCTATTGTTTCAAAGAGACATTTTGCAACTCCAGTTTATTTAGGGGAGGACCGGTTGGCTCATCACCCAGATTCGGACCACAAAGGGTGGTCTTGCTTCTACTATACCTTTTGGTTCCCCTCCTTCCCCATGTACGTGGACCATTTTAAGTGGTCCATTTGTCATTCATCTGATATCCCTTATCAAAATATTTTTAAGAAATACGTTTGATCAAAATATTTATTATTTTATATTTACATTTTTATGTCTATTCTTAAATTAATTTTGTCCTTTTATCTTTAGTACTAAATTGTATTTGAAAATCTATATATTTATCTTATATATGTCACTAATTATATTATAATATTTTAATATTATATATATACTTTCCTTTAACCTAAATTTTATTTTTATATCCTTAATGGTCATTTTGATAATATAAGTTATTTTTCAAGCTACTTTAACAAAAAATATAAGTACTTGTAAAGTACACCTTAGCCTCTATGTTTTATCAAAGTTGTACTGAACCCTTTTGGATTCAAAACTCACAAATGTTCCTATGCTATAAAGACTGTTGTTGATACTTGAAATATGCTCTATAGCATGGAGGGTATTAGTGAATTTTAAATATAGAAAACTTCATGTAACTTTGATAAAATACGGGACATGAATAAAGTGCATTTTATCTTTTTCATAAAAAGAATTTTTATTTAAACACATAACAATTTAAATTCAAAGTTATTTAAATAACGTTTTTATAAGTCAATTCAAATACCATTTAAATGCATAAGAAAATTAAACGTAGATCAAGATATTAAAGGAAAAAAAAAACATATTCTTATTATCGGGACTGCAAGTTGGTACAAGAGAGTTGAAATCTACAAGCCAAATTACTTCACTCATGAGGAGGGAGGTTTTTCGTGTCCTATTCGGAAAATGGGAGTAAGATGTTACAAGAAAATGTTACTTTGTGGTTACCAACATTGTTTACAGGCTTGTCATTTAAAGATCAGGGTTCTCTCGTATCAAAACTTTTTTCATATCAATATGAGAGGAGTATTTTAATTATTTATGTATTAGTTAAAGTTATCCTAACCATTAATCTAAGACAAATCCCAAAAAAGGTGAACAATGAAAGGGAAAAAATTTAACATAAATAGTTGAGATATTTTAATTCACCTATAAATGGTCAGAATTTTCTTCATATTAATATAACAGAAGTCCTGATATAAGAGAGTTTTAATCCGTCATTTAATTAATTTGCTGGCAGCAATGGCGGAGGAAGCCAATGGCGCAGGGAGGGCCTAGCAAGGGTGCAAATAACACCGTGCACACACAATGCTGTACAACCCCATGCACCTCATGTTTTATATTTTTTGCACCTCATGTTTTGTAATTTTTTTTTTTTAAAAGATAAGAGCATAACTTATACACATGTTTCTTTCTTCGCTCTCTTACCTACTCTCTCTTATATATTAGGTTTTTATTTTTTATTTTTAAGTCATTGTAATAGAGTTTGCATAGTAAGTTTTATGTATTAAACAAAAATAAAATTTATAATTTAAAAAAAAACTAAAATGTAACCAAATTAAAAAATAATAAAAATTAAAAATTAAAAATAAATAAGTTTAAATATATAACTAGAACTTTAAACTAGTTTGTAACTATATTCGACGTTTGATATAAAAATAAATAAAAGGCATGTAAAGCATGGAGTACAATCATACTAGTTTAATTAGTGATCATAGTGAGCTTGGCATTTCCATTGATTATTCTTTTTTCTAGTAGTATATGTTTAATAGAAAAAAAACTGATAATTGAACTATTGATTCTTTATTATGTTTATGACATAAAAGAGAAGATGTCAAGATTGATGTATATATTTAAAATAAATAATGTTTTTGGGAATCAATAGATGAGGAATAGTTATTATTATATCTGATCAAATATGTTTAGAAAGGATAGGAGATATTTTTTGTTCGCTTAGCACATCATGAATCTTTTTTTTATCTAATGAGAATAAAACTGTTTTTCATTAATTTATTGTATAAAAATTTTTGTAAGCCTTCGCTCCCTAGTTAAAAATCTTGGTACGGTTCTGTCACTCGTCAGCAGCCATGTCATACAATTCCATTTGCGGTTCTTCTATGATTAGTTTCTCATTGTTTGTTAGTATTGTTTATTGTTTACTTCTGTAATTCAATGTGTATCTGTGACACGGTTTGTAGAAAGCAAAAAGCAAATGTCTGTGATGGACATGTTACTCAAAACAAGAATAGAAAAAGTCGTCTTTCTTTGTTTATGGATTAGCATGTTTCATCGTAGTTTATGGATTAGCATGTTTCACCGTAGCTTAATTGGGGGTGTAATTCGGCTGAAGACGTCACCTAGACAACGACGAACTAAAGAGAGGCACACAAGAAGTTTTCTTGGACAAATAAAAACATACCCTTTAAGTTAAAAAAGAAATATTATAAGCTATTCATTATTTCAAATTCGAAGATATGAATAACCAATAAGGGGCGCTATAACAATTAATCACTTAGGCCATGGACAATTCCATGGTAAAATTATATAATTCTCGTAACTAAAACATTTAGCCATGGGACTTTTGGTTGTTATTGGCTATGGCGTGAAGGCCTGTGCCTAAAAACATACGCTACTGAAAAAGTTGTTCCGTGGCTACATTCTAACTTTAACAATAGGACATTCGGTGGCTAAAATCCGTACTGAATTATGCCATATGATATTCTATGACTAAAATTCATAACTAAGTTTTGCTACATAATATCCTATGGCTGAAACCATACCACATGATAGGCTGAAACCATACCACATGATATCTCGTGGCTAAAGTCCATGCCACATGATGTCCTGTGACTAAAATTCGTAATTAAATTTTGCCACATAATATCCTGTGATTGTGATTAAAATCTATCATAAAATTTGGGGTGAATAGCACAACATCCTCTTATAGTTTGACTAATGTGCACAACACCTTCATGTGGTTAGGAAATTAGCTAAGATACCTTTTATGATTTTAACGAGAGTGCACATACTCCCTTAAAACTAAGGGACAGTTGTTGTGCAAATCTCTAATTTATCCTTTTGCACTCACTCAAATTGCAAAAAAGTGCTTCATTCTAACCAACTGAGCTAGAAAGAACTTTGCATTTTATTTTCTTAGCTTAAATAAAATATTGTTATTTGTAATAAAAAATTAAAAAAATTCTTGACGTTAAATCATCTTCTTCTCTCCTGTAAAGGAACCAAACAGACAAAGTCATTGCGAAGCTAAGGACCCAACCCGACATTATCACATCATCTAACCGTTAGATCAACAATCAGTCAATGTTACCTCGCTCTCCAATGGCCAGCAACATCGCTGGACATCTCCAATCATTGTTATGATTTCGCGCCACCGTCAACCGCCACCATCTCAGCGGCGAAGTTTCAAGCTCTCATCAGAGCTTTTTCAGGCCAAGTCACAACGCGCTACTGCTATAGAAAACTTTCTTGTGGTCTTGCGAGTCTAACCGTATCCTCCATGTGGTGTGTTGGCGCACCGTTCTCAATTTGTCATTAACGACCTTGCGACAACTTCAAAGCTTTTCGCCAGCTTCACCACCTTGACAGGGGAGGGGGTGGGGGGTCGCTGATTGGGGAAAGGGGTGGGAGGGTCACTGATAGGGAAGAGGGTGGGGGGCGTTGCTGCTGGGGGTTAGGGGTGAGGTAGCTGTTGGGGGAAGGGGTTAGGAGAGTTAACGAGGAGAAGAGGGAAGGGGGAAGAAGATAACCTTTTTTCTAAAAATGGTTTTTAATAATATCTTTTATTTTAATATTTATTAGGGATAAAATAGTCTATTCATTATATTTAAAATTAAAATCAAAATAACATTTTACTAGGTGCACGTGTATCTCAAATCTTATTATTTTAGACGGAAAAATTAATGGAAAAGATCTATATGTATTTTCGTTAAAACTATAGGGGATATCTTAGTTAATTTCCTAACCATAGGGAGGTCTTGTGCACATTAGTCCAACCATAAGGAATGTTGTGTTATTCTTCCTAAAATTTAAAATATAAATTCATAACTCATAAAACCGGTTTTAAAATTTATTTGAATTTGACAAATTCATAAAATCCATTCTTAATTAAATCCTGAGATAAGAATTTTCTATATTCTAAAAATAAATAAACAAAATAATAAATTAAAAAATGCAACAATTATCATTTCCAACAATCTCTTAACATCCAAGACAGATGTCAAAAAAAAAAAAAAGTTGAAAAATACAATAGCTTTCTTGGTCGAAACATGCTTGATCAGGCCAATAATAAAAAGACCCTGCAAATATATGGTAGAAAAGCATTAATAATAGTAAATAAAAGGTTTACTTTTTGTCTATGTGCATGGAAAGGACTTGGAGGAATAATCACAAATCTCCACGCCAGATCTTGAAAGAACAATTTACCTTGTCCTTAGATCCCAGTGAATTATGACATTTGATTTACTGTGAAGGTAAAGAGATCCCTCTGCGAACATAAGATGCACTCATATCATTATATTAAAATTTTATCAGCAAAGGCAAATATAGGCTACCGTATAAACAACCATCACGGAGATCTCCTTGACCTTCTTTCATGATACTCTGATATAGAAGCATAATGTGAAACGATATTTTTTTTACAGCAGACACTATTCACTATTCCAGAAGCACTGTTTGCAACTACTATGATGCTGAACACATGGTATCTAGAAATATCGTAAGCTATATCGTCAATAAATTTTGTGAGTATCCACGAAATATTTCTAAAAAAAGTAGGGGAATATGGATGCAGATGTGCATTTCCAGCAGATTGCACACAGACTTTAGAGAATGGCATAAAGAAGCAACTTTTAAGATTGCATTCGTTGCCAGGTGAAGAATATGCTTCATAAACTACAAGGCAA